>OY997274.1:160698280-165698280 GCA_963921465.1 Triticum timopheevii | reverse complement strand
TCAGTGTTAAACCGGAGAAAAATACTGTGCATGGTTTAGTTGGTGGTTTAAGAGAGGGCTAATGACATATGGCGGATTGACTATCAAATATTAAACCGCCCATTGGCAGAAGGGCCAGGATTCAAAATTTCTGCTAAGTGTTAACACAAACAGGTTTCACACAATGATCAAATTTATTTGGATCTATTGCACATCCATAAAGCAATTTTTTCTGTGATCTCTAAAAGGCGTTAAGCAGAACAGGGAAGGTCGTGTACTCTACAGAAGAAAAAGGACGATCTGCTAGCATTAAAAACGGATGCGGAGTAACTACCGCATGAGGTCTACACTACTATTTGGATCAAAGCTACTACGACAGAAGGAAGGACGAAGAAGAAGAATGAAGAACTGTACAGAGGAGCTCGCAAACCCTAAAAACAGATCTAAAGATGAAGGAAAGAAGAAGTTTACCACTGTAGATTTGCTGCGGACGAGGGCGACGAGTTTCTGGTCCGTTTCAGGTTGATACAGCGGCCTTTGTCGGTGCAGTTCTCGAGGGTCGCGGACGGCGGCGGAGCTTCGGAGCTTGGGTGTCGCGAGGAAGAAGAAGGCACAGAAGGGGAAAAGAGAGAAGGGCCCTCGGGCCTTATTTATAGAGGAAAGAGTAAAACGGCATGCGCGAGAATCAAGGAGCCTAAAACGGCAGAATGAGTGCGCATGTCGCCTCGATTTTCGGGATAACCATTAAGTGAAGGGAATCTTTTTAATCTTTTTATACAGAGATGATGTCATGATGGACCGTTGTTGTGTTCAGAAGATGACGTCACGGCAGTTTACAAAAATTACAGGAGAATACAATATGGCGGTTTACGAAAATACAAGAAGATGCCTACAAGATATCTTTGAAGTATTGAAGATTGACATGAACAAATTCAAATCAATCTGGGGCCTAATGTTGAGGATATAGCTACTGAGAGTAAACCGACCAGGAGGGCCCGGTTCACCCTCGACTATGTTGAAGCCCATGAAGATCCAGAAGATGGCGCTTTACTGAATGAAGCCTAGAAAGCCGAAGCCCAAAGGCGGATTAGGGCCCATAGTGGTAAACCGCCATGACTATGTAAACTTGTAATATAAGTTAGGAAAGGAGAGGCCAAGCCGGACACTTTGTATGAGTCGGCCTCGGGGCTCTGTAGACCGGCCGGGCGTCAACCTGTGTATATAAAGGGACGACCCGGTGGCGGTTCAGGGACAACAGCCAACAACTCGAGACTCAGGCAAGCGTATTTCGCTCCCTGATCATCGAAACCCAATCAATCCCATCACAACTAGACGTAGGCTTTTACCTTCATCGAAGGGGCCGAACTAGTATAAACTCCCGTGTCCCTTGTCCGGTTTAACCCCTTCAAGCTAACCCGTTGCGATGGCTCCACGACTAAGTCCTTTCATGAGGACATCTGACGTGTTAATTCCACGACAGTCTTGATCCTTCTTCTCTAGAGCCTGCTTCATTTTCTCTAAAGAAATAACATTCTTCAGACAAGCTTGGATCTGACAGTTTTCACTACGCACATCTGTTTGAGTGGAGTCACTCGATTCAAGAGACTAAAAGGAAAAAAAATTAAGGTGGACAGTCGACGAATTATTACCTCTCATGGTAGCTGCTTCTTCCTGGGCCTTCTGGAGATTATTCTTCACGAGCTACAAGGTCGAGGTTGAGGCTGATCTGCTTCCTCTCCAATTCAGCAAATTGGGCTCCAAGATCACAAGATTTCTGCGGTCAGCAAATAAGATATGTCACTCAATAGAAACAAAAGCCAATCACATCAAAAATTGATCTAAGACTACCCCCGAATCAAACATTCAACAGTAGTCTTGGGGACTACACCCAGTGGGTGCACTTGGGTGTGCCCCCACTGGTCTGGTTTTCCACTCTACATGGTCTGCCCAGCATGAGTATGCAAAAGAGAGAGAGAGAGAGAGAGAGAGAGAGAGAGAGAGAGATTCTCAGACCCCAGCCGACTGCCAGCAATCGACCGCGGTCTCGGGGACACCACCTAGTGGGTGCACTCTGCGTGCCCCCATTGGTCTAGATTCCACTCGGGTCAAGCTACTCAACCGAGTGAAAGAACAATGAACTGACATTCGACTAAGACACCCACCGCATCAAATATCCGATGGTAGTCTCGGGGACTACACCCAGTGGGTGCACTTTGCGTGCCCTGATAACCCACAAGTGTAGAGGATCAATTGTAGCCTCTTTCGATAAGTAAGAGTGTCGAACCCAATGAGGAGATAAAGGTAGAACAAATATCCCCTCAAGTTCTATCGACCACCGATACAACTCTACGCACACTTAACGTTCGCTTTACCTAGAACAAGTATGAAACTATAAGTACTTTGTAGGTGTTGTTGGATAGGTTTGCAAGAATATAAAGAGCACTTAAATATAAACTAGGGGTTGTTTAGATGAAGACACAACTAAGTTAGTTTTAGTAGAGACCTTTTTGTCATGAGAAAGTTATTTGTCCCTAGGCAATCGATAACTAGACCGGTAATCACTATTGCAATTTTATTTGAGGGAGAGGCATAAGATAACATACTTTCTCTTCTTGGATCATATGCACTTATGATTGGAACTCTAGCAAGCATCTGCAACTACTAAAGATCATTAAGGTAAAACTCAACCATAGCAATAAAGCATCAAGTCCCCTTTATCCCATACGCCACAACCCCCTTACTCGGGTTTATGCTTCTGTCACTCAAGCAACCCACTATAAGCGAATCATGAACATATGGCAACACCCTACAGCGGGAATCCCTTATGCTTGCGTGACACGGAGGGCACAATAGGACAGCACCAATAATAAAATATGCAACTCAAACCAATCACGATCATCAACTAACCCATAGGACAAAACGGATCTACTCAAACATCATAAGATAGCCATACATCATTGGGAAATAATATATAGAGTTGAGCACCATGTTTAAGTAGAGATTACAGCGGGTAAAAGAGAGGTTACACTGTTGCATAGAAGGGGAAAGAGTTGGTGATGAGGGCAGTGAAGTTGTTGGTGTAGATTGTGGTGATGATAATTGCCCCCGTCGGCGTTCCGGTCCCACTGGAAGCAAGGGGGAGAGAGCCCCCCTTCTTCTTCTTCTTCCTTGACCTTCTCCCTAGATGGGAGAAGGATTTCCCCTCTGGTCCTTGGCTCCCATGGTGTGGGAGGGGAGAGAGCCCCTCCGATGTTGGATCTGTCTCTCTGTCTCTCTCTGTTTCTGCGTTCCTAGATTTTGCCCTTTCATCGTTTCTTATATATCCGGAGATCCGTAACTCCGATTGGATTGAAACCTTCGCCAAGTTTTTTCTTAAAAAATTAGCTTTCTTGCGGCTAAAGAAGAGTAGTAACCGCCTTACAGGGTTCCCACGAGGGTCAGGGGCGCGCCCCCTTACCTCGTGGCCCCCTTAGGCACCGTCTCGCATTGATTCTTCTTCCCAAAAATCACAAATATTCCAAAAATATTCTTTGTCCGTTTTTATCCCGTTTGGACTCCGTTTGATATGGGGTTTCTGCAAAACATAAAACATGCAACAAACAGGAACTGGCACTGGGCACTGGATCAATATGTTAGTCCCAAAAATAGTATAAAAAGTTGCCAAAAGTATATGAAAGTTGAATAATATTGGCATGGAACAATCAAAAATGGGAAAATTTTGTTTTTGCCACTCTAGATTTTGCCAATTTTCATTATGCCACTCTAGATTTTGACATTTCATTTTTGCCACTCTTAGTTTTTGACAATTATCACAATTGCCATTCCCATGGCAAAAGCAAAATTTTCAAAGTGGCAATTGTGATAATTATCAAAAGCTAAGAGTGGCAAAAATGAAATAAAATTATTTTCATTTTGCCACAAAATGGCAATTGTGATAATTGTCAAAAACAAAGAGAGGCAAAAGTGAAATGTCAAAATCTAGAGTGGCATAAGGAAAATTGGCAAAATCTAGAGTGGCAAAAACAAAATTTTCCCATCAAAAATTATCGATACGACGGAGACGTATCAGCATCCCCAAGCTTAATTCCTGCTCGTTCTCGAGTAGGTAAATGATAAAAATGATAATTTTTGATGTGGAATGCTACCTAGCATAATCTTGATCATGTAATCTAATCATGGCATGAATATTAAGACGCGAGTGATTCAACGGAATAGTCTATCATTTGACATAAAAACAATAATAATTCAGGCATCCCAACAAGCAATCATGTCTTCCAAAATATCAATGCTAAAGAACGCTATCCCTACAAAATCATATAGTCTTGTATGCTCTGTTTTCTTAACACAAGATACCCCTCATGCTCATCCCGGTGTCAGCCAAGCAATTGGTTCATACTTTTTAGCACGCTTCAACTTTTTCAACCCTCACGCAATACATGAGCGCAAGCCATGGATATAGCACTATAGGTGGAATAGAATATGGTGGTGGAGGTTTATGTGGAGAAGACAAAAAGCAAGAAAGTCTCACATCGACGCAGCTAATCAATGGGCTATGGAGATGCCCATCAATTGATGTCAATGCGAGGAGTAGGGATTGCCATGCAACGGATGCACTAAGAGCTATAAGTGTATGAAAGCTCAAATTGAAAACTAAGTGGGTGTGCATCCAACTTGCTTGCTCATGAAGACCTCGGGCATTTGAGGAAGCCCATCATCGGAATATACAAGCCAAGTTCAATAATGAAAATTCCCACTAGTATATGAAAGTGATAACTCAAGAGACTCTCTATATGAAGAACATGGTGCTATTTGAAGCACAAGTGTGGTAAAAGGATAGTAACATGGCCCCTTCTCTCTTTTTCTCTCATTTTTTTATTTTCTCTTTTTTTGGTGGGCTTCTTTGGCCTCTTTTTTTTATTATTATTTGGGCTTCTTTGGCCTCTTTTATTTTTCATAAAGTACGGAGTCTCATCCCGACTTGTGGGGGAATCATAGTCTCCATCATCCTTTCCTCATTGGGGCAATGCTCTAATAATGATGATAATCACACTTCTATTTACTTACAACTCAATATTACAACTCGATATTTAGAAGAAAAAATATGACTCTATATGAATGCCTCCGGCGGTGTACCGGGATGTGCAATGATTTAGTGTAGCAATGATTCAAAAAATGGACAAGCCATGAAAACATCATGCTAGCTATCTTACGATCATGCAAAGCAATATGAAATGAATGATCAAGTCATGTATATGATGATGATGGAAGTTGCATGGCAATATATCTTGGAATGGCTATGGAAATGCCATGATAGGTAGGTATGGTGGCTGTTTTTAGGAAGATATAAGGAGGCTTATGTGTGATAGAGCGTATCGTACCACGGGGTTTGGATGCACCGGCGAAGTTTGCACCAACTCTTGAGGTGAGAAAGGGCAATGCACGGTACCGAAGAGGCTAGCAATCATGGAAGGGTGAGAATGCGTATAATCCATGGACTCACATTAGTCATAAAGAACTCATATACTTATTGCAAAATTTTATTAGCCCTCGAAGCAAAGTACTACTAGGCATGCCCCTAGGGGGGGAGGTTGGTAGGAGTTAACCATCGCGCGCCCCCGACCTTCACGCAAAGATAAACAATCAAAATACAATGCGCGCCAATTTGGTTACATAGTTAGTAGACCATACGTGCATGCTTCGGGAATCACAAACCTTAACACCAATATCCTTACTAAACACAACCATTTACTAGAACCTCCCACATATTATCATATCTATATTGCAAAACTATTGCAAGGAATCAAAGATATCATATTCAGTGATCTACAAGTTTTATGTAGGATTTTATGACTAACCATGTGAATGACCAATTCCTGTCATCTCTCTAAATAGATATAAGTGAAGCAAGAGCATTTAATTCTTTCTACAAAATATATGCCCACGCTCTAACAAATATAAGGGAAGCAAAAGAGCATTCTACAAATGGCGGTTTTCTATGTCAATTGAAACAGGAAATCCAAACTTCAAATGATATAAGTGAAGCACATGAAGCATTCTATAAAGCCATACTCAAGATTTAAGTGAGGTGCAGTGAGCATTCTATAAATCAACCAAGGACTATCTCATACCAGCATGGTGCATAAAATAAAAGGCAAAAATTAAATGCAAAATATGCTCCAAGACTTGCACATATCGCATGAACGAAACGAATACGAAAACATACCGATACTTGTTGCAGAAAGAGGGGATGCCTTCCGGGGCATCCCCAAGCTTAGACGCTTGAGTCTCCTTGAATATTTACTTGGGGTGCCTTGGGCATCCCCAAGCTTGAGCTCTTGCCTCTCTTCCTTTTCCTCATATCGAGACCTCCTCGATCAAACACTTCATCCACACAAAACTTCAACAGAAAACTCGGTAAGATCCGTTAGTATAATAAAGAAAATCACTACTCTAGGCACTATTGCAAACTAATTCAGATTTGTTTTTTGCATTGTGTCTACTTTAATATAGCTTTTCCATTCCTTAATCCACTGATATAAATTGATAGTTTCATTGAAACAAGTAAACTATGCATCAAAAACAAAATCTGTCAAAAACATAACAGTCTGTAGAAATATGAACATTCACCATACTTCTGGTACCCCAAAAATCCTGACAAAATTAGGCAAAAATAAAAACTTTGTACAGAAAGACAGTGCAAAAAGTTTCAGAACCATTTGTCGTTCAAGTAAAAAAATGTAAAATCACGCACTACAGCCAAAGTTTCTGTCCTGTACCGCACAAACCAACAAGCATTGTAAACATCCTAAGTGCAAACCTTAGCACATTATTTTTATAATACAATGGAATTGTACAAGGGGATAATTTTTTGTATGAATTTTTTTCTGTAATTAAGATTCACAAAGTTTCCGTGAGCATGAACAAAGTTCAAGGAGCTCTCCCACTTCAACAATGCTTGTCTCTCTCACTTTCACTTTCCTTTTTGAAAAGTTTTGGGTTCCCCTCTTTATTTATTTTTTAGAATATATAAAAGCACTCAACAGAAATAGATGACACTCTAAAACTTCCGGGTTGTCTCCCTGGCAGCGCTTTCTTTAAAGCCATTAAGCTAGGCATATTGTGCTTAAGTAATGGATCCACCCGGATCCCAAGTTATATCAAAGCCAATTTTAATTAACAACGATTTGTAATTTAGTAGTGAGCACAAAGTAACATATATCAAGCAAAAACGAAGTCAAACTCTCTTCCTATGCATCGGCATGTCATAAAAGAACAATTCATGCACATGAAGTAAAGGCCAATGCATAGTATAAACAGTTTCTTGCATTTTTTTTCATTTTGGAAACATAAAGAGGCGGAGATGTAGTTCCTCTCTCATAATAATTGCAAGTAGGAGCAGAAAGCACATGCATATATATTCATCAAAACCATCACGTGTAGTAGTAAAACGCAACCCATCAATATAATCCTTAATAAGCACACACTTCTCCGATATAGTGTAGTCGGGAGAATTCAAAAAGATAATAGGACTATCATGCGTGGGTGCAATAGCAACAATTTCATGTTTAACATAAGGAACTATAGCAAGTTCATTTCCATTAGCATAACTCATATTGGCATCTTGGCCACAAGCATAGCAAGCATCATCAAAAAGGGGTATTTCAAAAGAATCAACGGGATTATAAAAATTATCATAGCAATCATCCTTCGGTAAGCACGAAGGGAAATTAAACAATGTATGAGTTGAAGAGTTACTCTCATTAGAAGGTGGGCACGGGTAGCTAATCCGCTCTTCCTCCTTTTGTTCTTCGCTCTCTTCATCATCTTTTTCATCCAATGAGCTCACAGTTTCATCAATTTCTTCTTCCATAGACTCCTGCAAAATATTAATCTCTTCTTGAACAGCGGAGACTCTCTCAATAAATGCATCAATATCGAAATTGTATTCATAATTCAATAGCAATATTTAAGTATAGCAAAATTCTCAGGTCTGTAAACAGCATCATCAAGATTTTCACACTTTTTAAACAAAGATTCAATTTCATAAGCACCCATAAAAGCAACAAATTCTTCTATTTGTTCCACACATATTAATCATATATACCATTAGCATAAGAAGCTAAGGTTTTATTATCATTAAATTTGCATGAAAAGGGAAGGTGTCGAGCCTTCATCCTGGAGCAACAAGTATAATCATATCTCAAGCATAGTTCCCGAGCATACCAATGCAACATATGAATTTGATCCCATAATAGTTTCCCCTTTTGAGCTAAGCAATAATCCCTAAAGTATTCATGTTGATCCAACGTGTCTCCCATAACATAATTGAATGGGGTTTCCTCAGGATTATCAAAGTCGTACATAATATTTTTCACATAACCAGCATCGAGGGTTTTAGGAGGTTCCCCATCTCCATGAGTTGCAAGTACACCTAATTTTTTGGTATTTCGTGTTCCATATCCAAAACAAAAGATAGATAACAACTTAGAACAACAAATAAAAATTACTTAATGATAAAGCAAACAAGCATACACGAGAATATTCACCCCACGCTATGACTCCAGCAACGGTGCCAGAAAAAGATCTTGATAACCCACAAGTGTAGGGGATCAATTATAGCCTCTTTAGATAAGTAAGAGTGTCAAACCCAACGAGGAGCTAAAGGTAGAACAAATATTCCCTCAAGTTCTATCGACCATCGATACAACTCTACGCATGCTTAACGTTTGCTTTACCTAGAACAAGTATGAAACTAGAAGTACTTTGTAGGTGTTGTTGGATAGGTTTGAAAAAATATAAAGAGCACGTAAATATAAACTAGGGGCTGTTTAGATGAAGACACAACCAAGTTAGTTTTAGTAGAGAGATTTTTGTCACGAGAAAGTTATTTGTCCCTAGGCAATCGATAACTAGACCGGTAATCACTATTGCAATTTTATTTGAGGGAGAGGCATAAGCTAACATAGTTTCTCTTCTTGGATCATATGCACTTATGATTGGAACTCTAGAAAGCATCCGCAACTACTAAATATCATTAAGCTAAAACCCAACCATAGCATTAAAGCATCAAGTCCCCTTTATCCCATACGCCACAACCCCCTTACTCGGGTTTATGCTTCTATCACTCAAGTAACCCACTATAAGCGAATCATGAACATATTGCAACACCCTACAGCAGGAATCCCTCACGCTTGTGCGACATGGAGGGCACAATAGGACAGCACCAATAATAAAACATGCAACTCAAACCAATCACGATCATCAATTAACCCATAGGACAAAACGGATCTACTCAAACATCATAAGATAGCCATACATCATTGGGAAATAATATATAGCACTGAGCACCATGTTTCAGTAGAGGTTACAGCGGGTAAAAGAGAGGTTACACTGCTGCATAGAAGGGGAAAGAGTTGGTGATGAGGGTGGTGAAGTTCTTGGTGTAGATCGCGGTGATGATGATGGCCCCCAGTGCGCGTTCCGGCGCCACCGGAAGCAAGGGGGAGAGAGCCCCCTTCTTATTCTTCTTGATTGACCTCCTCCCTAGATGGGAGAAGGGTTTCCTCTCTGGTCCTTGGCTCCCATGGCGTGGGAGGGCGAGAGCCCCTCCGAGTTTGGATCTGTCTCTCTGTCTCTCTCTGTTTTTGCGTTCCTAGATTCCGCCCTTTCACCGTTTCTTATATATCCGGAGATCCGTGACTCCGATTGGATTGAAACCTTCGCCAAGATTTTTCTGTGAAAATTAGCTTTCTTGTGGCTAAAGAAGAGCAATAACCACCTTACGGGGTGCCCACGAGGGTCAGGGGCGTGCCCCCTGCCTCGTGGCCCCCTTGGGCACCATCTCGCGTTGATTCTTCTTCCCAAAAATAAAAAATATTACAAAAATATTCTCCATCCGTTTGGACTCTGTTTGATATGGGGTTTCTGTGAAACATAAAACATGCAGCAAACAGGAACTGGCACTGAGCACTGGATCAATATGCTAGTCCCAAAAATAGTATAAAAAGTTGCCAAAAGTATATGAAAGTTGAATAATATTGGCATGGAACAATCAAAAATTATAGATACGACGGAGATGTATCATGCCCCCACTAGTTCAGAGACACACTCGACTCAACTTGCTCGACTCAAGTAGAAGAACTATTCAACGCTAAGTAAAACACCCAGTGGGTGATTGGATGCAAAATGCAGACTCATGATAGATGCACGTAAAGGTTCCAAAACGCTCATCCAGGGACATCTTACGAACAATGAAGCAGCAGCTGCAACTACCACATCGTAGCAAGGCAAAAATGAAATCGAGAGATCAGTCGGAAACCAATTGACCTTAACATTGGCATGCAGAGCAGAGCTGGCATTATAGGCAGCCTGACTGGCCTCGTGCACCACCTTCATCTGCTCCATCATAAGGTTTGCTTGGAGTAGAGCTTCCCTGGCGGCACCTGTCGGGTCGTCTGGAGTGTGATGTGCAGCAAAGAGCGATGATGGTAGTACAGTAGGAGCGATCACGGGATCTTAAGCATGGAGCTATGCAGGTGAAGGAGAGACTTGAGCAGTCGATGCCGAGGGACGTTCAGTTGACAATGGATTGGCAAAAAGAAATGTTGGCCCGAGCCGGATCTCCGGATCGCTGGACCACCACCTTCGGCGCTGATGTCGACTGAGGCTCCTGGCTTACGACCATCCTCCTACTTGAAGCCCTGCCCCTCCTTCCCATAGTTTTCAGAGGCACTTCTTCATCATCGTCTGGAAGCTCAATGACCTCCCGCAAAGCTACAACAAAATGCAATCATAGGAGCTCAATCGACCGACAACCCAGTCGACGAAACAAGTTCAGGATTGCAAGATCGTACCAGCTTTGGAAGTAACCACATCGTTAGTCTCTTCATCACCTTGGGCCTTGTCAATATCCATGGAGGTCCCGGAAGTTGCAGCATTGAAAATTTCATAATCCACTTGGTCAGAGCTGAAGTATGAGTCAGTAGGAAAACACAGAAAGATAGAACACTCACGCAGAAGCAACATGAACATCCATCTTGATCTTGGGCAAGGTCTTTCGAGACTTTGAAGGGGCAACCTTCTCTGACGGCTCCGGAGTCGAGTCCGAGTGCGCTTATGCACTTGCGTGCTGGGAGCCACAGTTTTGTTACGCCCGCCCGCTGGATCATTGAACATCCCAAATTTCCACATTTGGAATGTTATACATTAGATCATCATTGCATATCATATTTTATTGCATTTTGGCTTGATTGTAGAAATTTTACGCAACTCAAGGAACCACGGAGAGAGTTGGGGATTTTGTTATTTTCATATTTGAGTTTTCTCAAATTTTGAAAATAGGATCATTTGATTTTAATTATTTTTATCTTCGTATATTTCTATTATAAAAATAAGAGAGAGGGAATAAAATGACTTTCCCAAAATAAAGAAATATGGGAGATTAAATAATAAAATCAAATAATATTTTATTTCAGAGTTTTATCACTATTTTATTTGAATTAGGAAAAATGTGCGTTTGAAAAATTGCATTTTATGCCCAAATAAATGTTCATCTTGTCCGTCTTTTTCTGCGCATCGTAATTATTTAAACAAAAGGAAACCGACTTCGGGCCGTACCCGAGCGGGACTCCTCGGGCCGGCCCTTATAAGCCGCCACCCCCGGCGCCCCCAGCCCACCCAGCTGCCCCGCCCCAAAACCCTAACCCTAGCCCGCCGCCGCCGCCGCCGTCGCCCCGCGCCGCCGCCGCCCCGCGTCATCGCCGGAGCCGCCGCCGACCCCGCCGCCCGTCCCGCCGCCGTCGCCCTGCGCCCCGCTACCTGAGCCGCCGCCTGTAGCCGCCGCCACCTCGCCAGAGTTCTCGCCGGACCCGAGGTAGCCACCACCGGTTTTTTTATAAAACCATTCGGTTTTTTAAAAAAACCCTAGATCCGTTTTTTAGATCGGTTCGTTGGTTTTTCTCGGTTTAGTTATTTAACGGACATTCGTCCGTACGTTTGTTTAACAAATGGTTTTCGTCATTTAGCCGTAGACAACGAACGTTTGTTCGTTAGCCTGTTCGTCCGTTTTTCTTTTTCTCGGATTTTTCGTGATTATTTTCGATCGCGATTTGTGATCCGATTTTCGTTTTAGTATAACTTTTCGCTCGTTTATTGGAATCCGGCAATTCAAGCGCCTAGAGTTTCATCTCGAAACCCTCTTTCTGTTTAACCAACTCAAACAAGTTTTTTCTACTGTAAAATTTGACTTAAGTCCAGATTTGTAAAGGAAGCTTGTTTCTTTCGTCGTTTGAATTTTGTTGCTTCGTTTGATTTGATTCGTTTTGCAAACCAGAGTTCTTGAGTTGAACTTTCTGGTTAGATCTCTTATTTGAGTTTTACCTGTGCATTAGATGAGTGCTTATTGTATGCTTGTTTGTTTGCGATAGAGTACCCGGAGTGCGCAACTTGCTACTACGAGTCTCTAGGTTTCACGGATCATCAGCAAGGCAAGTAACACTTTGATCATACCTCTTTACTACCCAGTTTTATTGCATTAGATCAATCCTCAAACAATTGCATGGTTAGGACCTGATTAATATGTGGGTTTTGGGAAGTAGATGAGGTAGTACCTATTGTCCTATTTATTATCAAACCTTTGGGAATTACTTCTATGTTTGCTTATATGGCTGTGCTATGCTAGTAGACGTGTATTGGGTGAGTGTATCCATGATAGATGTGAGATTGTTAATTAATGGTTTACTTAAGGTGGCAACTTTAATACACATCTGGGTGGATTGAGGCACCTGGGGAACCCAGTGTTGCCTGTATTTTTGGAAATCCCGGGGTACCGTGTGATTCTCCTATGGACCGCCACCCAGGCTCAAAGGTATCATGAGATTATTCATGCTAGAAACTTCCGTGTGCAGCTGCAAGCTACTATGGGCTCTAGCATAGTTGAGTATGTTGTGTGACCTCTTTCAGTGGTAGACTAGCAGATGTAGGGGATGTAGGTTGGTACTGTCTACCCAGAGTAAAGAGTTAATGCTTCTGAACGACTGTGTCTCGGTCATCCATTTCTCAAACATCATGTAGTGCGAGAAATCCAACGGAGGAGATCAAGTCTTGCGGGGAAAAGTGCGCAAACCTCTGCAAAGTGTACAAACTAATCATGGTTAGCCATGTCCCCGGTTATGGACGTTTGAGTATCTAGTTACTTGGATTATCATGTGAATCCCATCATGTTACTTAATTTAATTTTGTTGGGTAAATGACGATGCTTAATTGGGATTGAGTTGGAGGAACCTTCTCAATGTTTAACAACCACCATGATAGTTAAATAAAATTTATTCCTTTGTTGTAGGGAAAAATTGGCTTTATGCAAAACTGTAACCATAGAGCTTTCAACCAGCCATATGTGCATGTAGTGATAGCATTATTCTGTTCATTACTTTCTATGTGTTACATTGCCAGCATTTTTCCATGTGCTGACCCGTTTTCAGGCTGCAACGTTCATGTTGCAGACTTTTCAGACGACGAGTAAGGTGCCTTAGGTCGTGATCTTTCACTCAGTGATGCTGTTGGAGTTGATGGACTCATTTTATCTTCCAAGCCTTCCGTTGTTATCGTTATTAGATGGCCTTAAGCCATATTTATTGTAATAAGTTCTCTTTTGAGACATTCGATGTAATAAGTGTGTGATTGCAACTCTGTTATAAATCCTTCAAGTACTGTGCGTGTCAGGATTACCGATCCAGGGATGACACTGATGCACAGAGATCAGACTGTTTGAGGTCTGGTCGCTACAATCATGGAACTGCTTGGATCGACGCTCTGTGTGAGGTGGTGAGTCGACCTCCTCTTCTTCATCGTCTGACTCATCATTCTCTTCCTCATCCTCATCGTCAGGAGATTGCCAGTCGATGCTCTCCTCTATGCTATCCGCTCCCTCCTGGACTTGCTCCTGAGCTTGTTCCCCGTTCGGCATCGAATACATCTCAGTATAAACCTGCAAGGCAAGAAGTTAATGAAACATCAGTCGGATTCAGAAACAGTTGCAAGACAGATTGAAGTACACTCGATAGCAAGGATCAGACCTTGTCCGGCTGGTTGTCAGCGTCGAATGGATCGACTCTCCTGGCCCCCCTGGGGTTATCTTTGTTCCCGGTAATGCTCCTCAGCCACAAGGCCACCGTCTCATTGGAAACCTCCTCTGGGTGGACCCGAGCGATGTGTTGGAGCCCGAGTACATCCACATCGACTGGTCACAGGCTTGGAGTGGTGGTAACCAACAAGTATAGGGGATCACAAAAGTTTTCGAGGGTAGAGTATTCAACCCAAATTTATTGATTCGACACAAGGGGAGCCAAAGAATATTCTTGAGTATTAGCAGTTGAGTTGTCAATCCAACCACACCTGGATAACTTAGTATCTGCAGCAAAGTGTTTAGTAGCAAAGTAGTATGATAATAAAGCTAACAGTGGCAAAAGTAAACATAATAGTTTTTGGGTTTTTGTAGTAGTTGTAACTGTAACAATGGAAAAGCAAATAAGCGAAGAACAATATGTGAAAAGCTCGTAGGCAATGGATCAGTGATGGATAATTATGGTCATTCCAAGAACTTTTATTTCTGCACAAAAATAACACCATGGCAGTTCTGCTGAAAACAGCGTCAGTCCAAGTTAGTTTCATTCAAATCATGCAAGTTAGAGTCCAAAACAAGGGCAAAAGTGTTCGGGAAAGTAGATATGACGGAGACGTATCAACTCCCCCAAGCTTAAACCTTTGCTTGTCCTCAAGCAATTCAGTTGACAAACTAAAAATGATAAAGAAAAATGTTTACAAACTCAGTTTGCTCATGTTGTTGCAAATATGTAAAGCCAACATTCAAGTTTTCAGCAAAGATTATGAATTAACCATATTCACAATAACACTTAGGTCTCATGTTTACTCATATCAATGGCATAAACTAGCATGCAATAATAATAAAACTCGGATGACAACACTTTCTCAAAACAATCATGATATGATATGATAAAATGGTATCTCGCTAGCCCTTTCTGAGACCGCAAAACATAAATGCAGAGCACCTTTAAAGATCAAGGGCTGACTAAACATTGTAATTCATGGTAAAAGAGATCCAGTCAAGTCATACCCAGTATAAACTAATAGTAATGCATGCAAATGACAGCGGTGCTCTCTAGCGGGTGCTTTTTAAGAAGAGGGTGATGACTCAACATAAAAGTGAATAGATAGGCCCTTCGTAGAGGGAAGCAGGGATTTGTAGAGGTGCCAGAGCTCGATTTTGAAATAGAGATGAATAACATTTTGAGCGGTATATGAAGGAAATATGCCCTAGAGGCAATAATAAAGTTATTATTTATTCCCTCATATCATGATAAATGTTTATTATTCATGCTAGAATTGTATTAACCGGAAACATGATACATGTGTGAATACATAGACAAACATATAAGTCACTAGTGTGCCTCTACTTGACTAGCTCATTAATCAAAGATGGTTATGTTTCCTAACCATAGACATGTGTTGTCATTTGATTAGTGAGATCACATCATTAGGAGAATGATGTGATTGACATGACCCATTCCGTTAGCCTAGCACTTGATCGTTTAGTATACTGCTATTGCTTTCTTCATGACTTATACAAAGTTCCTGTAACTATGAGATTGTGCAACTCCCGTTTACCGGAAGAACACTTTGTGTGCTACCAAACGTCACAACGTAACTGGGTGATTATAAAGGTGCTCTACAGGTGTTTCCGAAGGTACATGTTGGGTTGGCATAATTCGAGATTAGTTTTTGTCACTCTGATTGTCGGAGAGGTATCTCTGGGCCCTCTCGGTAATACTCATCACCTAAGCCTTGCAAGCATTGTAACTAATGAGTTAGTTATGAGATGATGTATTACGGAACGAGTAAAGAGACTTGCCGGTAACGAGATTGAACTAGGTATTGGATACCGACGATCAAATCTCGGGCAAGTAACATACCGATGACAAAGGGAACAACATATGTTGTTATGCGGTTTGACCGATAAAGATCTTCATAGAATATGTAGGAATCAATATGGGCATCCAGGTCCCGCTATTGGTTATTGACCGAGAATGGTTCTAGGTCATGTCTACATAGTTCTCGAACTCGTAGGGTCCGCACGCTTAACGTTACGATGACAGTTTTATTATGAGTTTATAAGTTTTGATGTACCGATGTTTGTTCGGAGTCCCGGATATGATCTCGGACATGACGAGGAGTGTCGAAATGGTTGAGACATAAAGATTGATATATTTGACGACTATATTCGGACACCGGAAGTGTTCCGGGAGTTTTTGGAGAGAACCGGAGTACCGGAGGGTTACCGGAACCCCCCCCCCCCCCCCGGGAAGTAATGGGCCTTGATGGGCCCTATTGGAGAAAGAGAGGGGCCGGCCAGGGCAAGTGGCACGCCCCCTCCCCTTGAGTCCGAATAGGACAAGGAAGGGGGGCGGCGCCCCCCTTGCCTTCCCCCTCTCCCACTCCTTCCTTCCCCCTCCTTCTTGGATTAGGAAAGGGAGGGGGAAACCTACTTGGAGTAGGTTTCCCCCTCCTAGGGCGCGCCTCCCCTTAGGCCGCCCCCCTCCTCCTCTCCCCCTTTATATACGGGGGCGGGGGCACCCCATAGACACACAAGTTGATCTACGGATCGTTCCTTAGTCGTGTGCGGTGCCCCCCTCCACCATATTCCACCTCGGTCATATCGTCGTGGAGTTTAGGCGAAGCCCTGCGCCGGTAGAACATCATCATCGTCGCCACGCCGTCGTGCTGACGGAACTCATCTCCGGAGCTCGGCTGGATCGGAGGCCGGAGATCGTCATCGAGCTGAACGTGTGCTGAACTCGGAGGCCCCGTGCGTTCGGTGCTTGGATCGGTCGGATCGTGAAGACGTACGACTACATCAACCGCATTGTGCTAACGCTTCCGCTTACGGTCTACGAAGGTACGTGGACGAACACTCTCCCCTCTCGTTGCTATGCCATCACCATGATCTTGCGTGTGCGTAGGAAATTTTTTGAAATTACTACGTTCCCCAATAGTATACTTTCACTGTCAACACAAAAACTATGAGATCTCGATATCGTCCATGCTACACACATTATAGGTGGTTCCCAAACAGAATAGTAAAGTTTATACTCCCCCACCACCAACAAGCATCAATCCATGGCTTGCCTGAAACAACGGGTGCCTCCAACTAGCAACAATCCTGGGGGAGTTTTGTTTAATTATTTTGATTTGATTTGATCTTTTGATCATGGGACTGGGCATCCCGGTTACCAGCCATTTTCTCGTGAATGAGGAGCGGAGTCCACTCCTCTTGAGAATAACCCACCTAGCACGGAAGATACACACATCCCTAGTTGATACATGAGCTGCTCGAGCATTCAAAACAGAATTTCATTTGAAGGTTTGGAGTTTGGCACATACAAATTTACTTGGAACGGCAGGTAGATACCGCATATAGGAAGGTATGGTGGACTCATATGGAATAACTTTGGGGTTTATGGAGTTTGGATGCACAAGCAATATTCCCGCTTAGTACAGGTGAAGGCTAGCAAGAGACTGGGAAGCGACCAACTGAGAGAGCGACAACAGTCATGAACATGCATTAAAATGAATCAACACCGAGTGCAAGCATGAGTAGGATATAATACATCATGAACATAAATATCGTGTAGGCTATGTTGATTTTGTTTCAACTACATGCGTGAACATGTGCCAAGTCAAGTCACCGAATCATTCAAAGGAGGATACCACCCTATCATACCACATCACAACCATTTTAATAGCATGTTGGCACGCAAGGTAAACCATTATAAGCTCCTACCTAATTAAGCATGGCATAAGCAACTATAATCTCTAATTGTCATTGCAAACATGTTTATTCATAATAGGCTGAATGAGAAATGATGAACTAATCATATTTACAAAAACAAGAGAGGTCGAGTTCATACCAGCTTCTCTCATCTCAATCAGTCCATCATATATCGTCATTATTGCCTTTCACTTGTACGACCAAACGATGTGTATAATAATAATAGTGCATGTGCATTGGACTAAGCTGGAATCTACAAGCATTCAGTTCAAGGGAGAAGACAAGGTAATATGGGCTCTTGGTTAAATCAACTATTGTATATGAGAGACACTAAACATTTTCATTATGGTCTTCTCCTCTCGACCCCCAAAGGAAAGAAAACAAATAAAACTATTTACACGGGAAAGCTCCCAACAAGTAAAAATAAAACAAGAAATCTTTTTGGGTTTTATTTTAATTACTACTACAAGCATGGAAATTAAACTAACTATTTTTTTTTGGTTTTCTTAAAGTTTATCAAACACACAAGAAGAAAGCTGGAAAAAGAAATTAAACTAGCATGGATAGTACAATGAAAAAGTATGAGCACTGATAACTAGAATGAGTGTGTGAACATGAATGTAACGTCAGTGAGAAATACGTACTCCCGACTTTTGGCCTAAGTTGGTCTATGGCCATGGGTAGCCTGACTGATATCCGAAGTTGTAACTGGGATCATACTGAGATGTAGCAGCCATTGCCTCCTGAGCTGCGGCATGGCGGTGAGCTGCCTCCGTCCTCCTCTGATACTGGGTTGCCTCCTCCCTGGTTACAACATATCTTCCTTTTGCCTGATAATCAAAAAGGGTAGTGGCGTGGTTCTAAGTCTGACAGTAGTGTAGGGGGGGTAGGAATGGAGAGGCAAGATCCTAGCTATGGAGTAGTTGTATACGCAAGAGGTTTACGAGTTCAGGCCCTTCTCGGAGGAAGTAACAGCCCTACGTCTCAGAGCCCGGAGGCGGTCGACTGGATTATGTGCGTATGAGTTACAGGGATGCGAACCCTTTACACTGAGGAGGGGGGTGGCTTATATAGAGTTCGCCAGAACCCTTCGGCCCTCAGTTATGTAGGGTTTAAAGTACATTAAGATCGGGCGTTACTGGTAACGCCACAAATAAAGTGCTATGATGACCATAAAAGCTACTTAGTGACCGACCGCTTGCGTGCAGAGTGACTTTAGATCTCCTGGCTGTCCAGTGGTTGGCTTCATGGTCGAGTGTCTTCGAGTCCGTCGAGTGGAACACTTCTGAGTCGATTGACAGGTGGTTTCTTCTAGAGATGTCCTTGGGGAGGGTAGTTTGGACAGGTCCGTGACCCTACCCTAGGTTCATAGCTTCATCATTAGCCCCTGAATGGATCGAGGTTTGAGTGGGGAAGGAGTTGAGAACTCTTCCGACCCATTTTTCGTGATATGAGTAAATCTTGCTCTGCATCCATGAACGTAAATAACGACACCAAGTTATTTTTCGGTCGCCTTGATCCATTCTTGGTTTCAGTCGAGTGAATTTCTTTACTTGAAAATCTCCGAGTGACGGTGTGGAGGAGATCCTCCGTCTGACAAGTTGTTTTGCTGCTCGCAAATTTTGCGGGATTCGGATTTTGGGAAGCGCGCGGGGTGGAGGAGGCCGCAGTAATCGGACGGGATAGGGCGGAGATTCCTCGATCTCCGCCCACCTTTTTTGCCACATATCGCGCGTGCCTCTATTGTGGGATTTGACAGGATCGTCTGGGCCTACGGGTCAGTCACTCGGAGGCAACTCCATATAAGCCGTTGGCCCATGGATTTTGAACAGTGCGCCTTCATTTTCCCCTTTCTTCTCGAATTCCTACGCCACCTCTGCTCTCGTCCCGGTGTCGTCGGTCTGTTCGGGCTTCATCTGCGGCGATGGTGAAGGAGAAGATGGCAGCCCTGGAGCGCGCGAAGAAGGCGACGGCGAGGTGAAGGCGAAGAAGTACGGTCTGGGCGGATCTTCCTCGAGGTCTGCCTTGCCGCGGGGCTGGATCCAGGGCGACTGGATGCCCTCGGCGATTCGTCAGGAAGACCTTGATGACCTGGCCGAGGGGGGATTCATTCCTCACGAATCTGCGCGCCTCTCGGGGAACGAGATCGAGCCGCAGCCTCTCGAGGGTGAGTGTGTCCTTATTGCCACTCACATCGACCCCGGATTCTCCCTGCCCCCTCATCCTTTTTTCCAAGGTTTCTTGAACTTTTTCGGAGCGCAACTCCACCACTTCGCTCCGAATTCCATCGTGTACCTTGCTGCCTTCATGTCTTTGTGCTAGAATTTCTTGGGTTGCCGTCCTCATTTGGGCCTCTTCAAGCACATTTTCACTTGTCATTCTGAGTCGTTAAGAAAGCCAAGTCGAGTGACGATAGGACGCAAGTGATTCAGATGTGCGGGGGGCTTGGGATCCAGATGAGAAGCAAAGGTTGTTTTGCAGCTATGACTCTTCCTGACTCAGTCCGCGGGTGGCAGTCGACCTGGTTCTACTGCCAAGACCAGCCGACTCCAGGATAGGCGACGGGTCCTCCCCCTTTCTCCCTGAATCGAGGAGAAAAACCTTCTTCTCTGAAAGTGACACCGGAAGAGAAGGCTCAAGTCAAAGTGTTGGTTGGTCGAGTGGTTCAGCTTGTCCGCGACGGGGTGACTGGTATGGATTTGTTAGAGGTCTTCCTCAGGAGACGTATCCAACCGCTCCAAGCTCGTGCCCATCTGATGTGGATGTATTCGGGTCTCGATGACACCAGTCGGATTCACCCGGAGGAGGTCGAAGAGGCTACGTTGGAGGGGTGGTTGTCGAGTATCATAGGTAACAAAGACAACCCCGAGGAGCCAGGAGGATTCCTCCACTCGACCAATCATACGAAGTAGACCAGGTCCGATTCTGCATCTCCGACTGTGACCTTGTTTTCTTCATTCTGTTTGCTTAAAATCAGTCGACTGACTTTTGTCTTGTTTGTTGTCCTCTAGGCCACTACTGAGATGTACTTGATGCCCAACGGGGCGCAAGAATAGGACGAGGAGGGAGAGGCGAGCGGAGGTGAAAGTGAGGAGGAGTGGCAATCTGATGGTGAGGGGGAAGAGGATGACGACGGCTCCAGTGAAGAGGAGGAGGAGGAAGTCGATCCTCCTTGCACGGAAAGGCGATCCAAGCTCACCCACGACCCCGCAAGCGAGCGTGGCAAACCGACTGCACTTGTTGGGCAGTCGTCAAAGCGCCCTCGGACGGCTTCTCCAGCGCCGACTGAAAAAGCGCCAAAGCATCCACGAGCGGCGTCATCAAAGCTGCCGAAGGCCTTGCCCAAGATGAGAATGACCATTCCCACCATTTCCGGGTAATAGCAGAACTTGTGTTTTCTCGTTTAGCATGCACAGACTCTTGGTCGACTCATTGACTAACCGACTGGTTTCTGAAATCTGCAGTGTTGCTACCTCCGAGACCTACGCCAAGAACGAAGACCAGGAAATGGAAGACGCTGCCACCTCCAACCTTGGTACGATATTTGTAGTTTCACTTTTGGTCGATTGGATTTTCGATTTTAACTTTGGATTTTTCCTGTAGCTCCTCCTCATGTCATTGATCTCCCTGATGATGACGACAAGGCGCCGCTGAGGCCGAGGAGGAATAGAAAGGCGTCAGCTGGTAAGACCACTCAGACTGCATCAGTGCCTGAGGCACCAGTTCAGGATGGTGGTAATATCACTCGGAATTCCGTGTCCTTCACTGTGCCGCTGACGAGTGTTCGACCTTCGTCGTCGACTGCTGACCCGCCCTCCCTTTTCGCCACACACCACGTCCCAGAGGACCAAGTGGGTGCTGCTAAGGAGGCTATACGCCAGGCGGGGATCATGATGGAGCAGGTGAAGGTGATTCGGGAAGCCAGCCAAGTGGCCTATGATGCTAGCTCAGCCCTTCAGAGCAACGTCCAGGTTAGTTGGTCACCGCTTGTTCTGTTAGGATATGCTATCTGAAGACTTTCTTTCCAAAGATCTTTGTATATGTACACCCACTGGGTGTGTCGATTGAATTTTTGGATTAGTGGGGGCACGCTGAGTGCAGCCACTGGGTGTAGTCCCTGAGACTATGGTGGACTGCTGGCAGTCGACTGTAGTCTTTATATTTTGAATTTCTTCACTCTAACTTCTTCACTTGGTTTGGTCGGACCATGTCAAATGGAATCTTGGAGCCAGTGGGGGCACGCTGAGTGCACCCACTGGGTGTGGTCCCCGAGACCATGGTCGACTGCTGACAGTCGACTAAGGTCTGAAGAACCTGTGTTTTTTTCTTTTTTTAGTAGATCATGATGAGACCATGGCTGACTGCTGGCAGTTAGCTATAGTGTTATAGTTTTAGGATCATAACCTCTTTATCTCTTTCGGCCGACTGATCGGACCGAGTCGATAGAACCAGTGGGGGCACGCTGAGTGCACCCACTAGGTGTAGTCCCCGAGACTATTGTTGAATATTTTGATTCTGCTGTAGTCTTAGAAATGTTACGATTTTTCTCTTAGTCACGCGGAAGCAACCAATCTTTGATGTCTGTCGACTAACCCTTCGCAGAAATCTTGCGAGCTTGTGGCGAATTGGAAAACAAACAGATCCAGCTCGACCTTGACTTGAAGCTTGTTCAGGAGAACTTTAAGAAGGCGAAAGATGAAGCAAAATGTATGGTTGGTGAGAATATTGACGACCGTCTTTATCTTTCTACCCATTCCTGATTCTGATCTCATTGTCATTTTGCAGATAAAATCAAGGAGGCTCTGAAGAAGAAGGACCATGACCTTGCCAAGGCGCAGAAGGCAGCTTTGGACAAAACGAAGCTTGCGGAAGAAAAACTGGCTTCAGTCGGTAAACTTGAAGAGGAGAACGCCAATCTGAAAGCTGCTCTCGACACGGAAAACAAGGAGGTCAACCGTTTGAAGATTGATAAGATAGCTCTGAATGACAAGGCTAGTGAACTAGGGGGGAAGAAGAACGATCTGGAGGCTTATCTAGGAGGGCTCGCCAAGAAGTTATTCATCATGCTTGAGGTTAATCTCTCCTACCTGACTGACTTGTTATCATCGAATTATCATAGAACTGCTGGTTTATCTTTGAATTGTGTTTACAGAATTCTGCCAAAACTTCCAGGAGGAGACTAGTCGAGTAGAGACAAGCTTCGACCCCATTAACTCTCTTGTGAAGGATGAAGCTGCTATGAACGTGCTTCGACTGGAGTCTTGTGTTGCTGGTGTGGTTGACTACCTTGCTCGATTGAAGGTTGCAGCGTCTCGAATCGACACGACACTCTAGCCAGGAGCAACGCTTCAAAATGACCTCGAGTCTCTAATAACTCGACTGAATGAAGTTCCAGGTCGAGTACAAGAATGGAAGAAGTCTTCTGCCAGGTGCGGCGCTTACATTGCTCTGTCCCTGGTCCATGTTCACTGCAAGGATGCGTGAGAGGAAAAGATGGCGTCCATCAAAGTCGCCAATACCAAGAAGCACAACTTCCAATCTTTCATGAGACCTTCATTGTTGCTGCCACTCGGATTGCTGACAGAATTGACTTGGACCAGTTTTGTCACGCCCTCCAGTCCTCTACCTCAGGAGTAAAAAACTTCTATGCTTCGCCTTAAATTTGCCTCGGAATGCCGAGTGGTTTTGTAACCGATAAACTTTTACAGGCTTGATGCCTGAGCACTTCTGAATCCGTAGGATGTTATCTGAACTTGGCTTATTGCTGAATATGCTTGCATTTACCTTCGAGCAAACTTTGTTCTTCACTCGGAATATACTTTAGTGCTTGAGACGCAGCTCTGAGGTGGAAAATCTAGTCGACATGCGCTTCATCGCTCTTGCAGGTAGGGATGGAGCACAGATTGCAGTCGACCTGCGTCCTTGCGGATCAGGATGGAGTGCATGTTGTATTTGTGACGTAGCTCCAAAGGAGAGGGTAGCAGTCGACCTGCACCTCGTCGTCCTTGCAGAGCGCACGTTGTATTTGTGGCGTAGCTCCGAAGGAGAAGGTAGCAGTCGACCTGCACCTCGTCGTCCTTGCAAAGCACAAGTTGTATTTGTGGCGTAGCTCCGAAGGAGAAGGTAGCAGTCGACCTGCACCTCGTCGTCCTTGCAGAGCGCACGTTGTATTTGTGGCGTAGCTCCGAGGGAGAAGGTAGCAGTCGACCTGCACCTCGTCGTCCTTGCAGAGCGCACATTGTATTTGTGGCGTAGCTCCGAAGGAGAAGGTAGCAGTCGACCTGCACCTTGTCGTCCTTGCGGATCGGAATGGATTAAATACTTAGGCGAGTACTAGACTGCAGCTAAGCCCCCCAGTGGGAGAGTTTCTCTCCACTCGGTAGGATTTCAAATACTTAGGCGAGTACTGGACTGCAGCTAAGCCTCCGAGCGAGAGGCTTGCTCGTCACTCGGTAGGATTTTTAAATGCTTAGGAGAGTACTGGACTGCAGCTAAGCCCCCGAGTGGGAGGGTTGCTCTCCACTCGGTAGGATTTTCAAATACTTAGGCGAGTACTGGACTGCAGCTAAGCCTCCGAGTGAGAGGGTTTCTCTCCACTCGGTAGGATTTTCAAATACTTAACCAAGTACTGGACTGCAGCTAAGCCTCCGAGTGAGAGGCTTCCTCGTCACTCGGTAGGATTTTTAAATACTTAGGCGAGTACTGGACTGTAGCTAAGCCCCCGAGTGGGAGGGTTGCTCTCCACTCGGTAGGATTTTCAAATACTTAGGCGAGTACTGGACTGCAGCTAAGCCCCCGAATGGGAGGGTTGCTCTCCACTCGGTAGGATTTTCAAATACTTAGGCGTGTACTGGACTACAGCTAAGCCCTCGAGTGGGAGGGTTGCTCTCCACTCGGTAGGATTTTCAAATACTTAGGCGAGTACTGGACTGCAGCTAAGCCCCCGAGTGGGAGGGTTGCTCTCCACTTGGTAGGATTTTCAAATACTTAGGCAAAAAGGATTCGCATCTAAGCCCCCGAGTGAGAGGCTTGCTCGTCACTCGGTAGGAATTTTTTTTACAAACTTAGGCGAAAACGAATTCGCAGCTAAGCCACCCACTGGGGGATTTCTCACGTAAACAAAAGCAGCAACAATCACTGGAAAAATTATAACACTCTTGTCTTTGATAAACAAATTACAGAGGTACTTTTTATTACATCTCATCCGAGTGAGTACTTAAGTATAGAAGGGGCGGAGCAGCTCCGCATTCCAAGCTCGTGGCTCATCAATCTGGCGATCGACATTGTAAAGACGGTACGCTCCATTGTGGAGAACTTTGGTGACGATGAAGGGGTCCTCCCAAGTAGGAGCGAGTTTGTGTGGCTTCTGTTGATCCACTCGGAGGATCAAGTCTCCTTCTTGGAAGGCTCGACTCTTCACGTTTCTGGCATGGAATCGACGCAAGTCTTGTTGATAGATAGTCGATCGGATCATGGCCATCTCTCTTTCTTCTTCTAGAAGGTCGACTGCATCCTGCCGGGCTTGTTCTGCTTCATCTTCAGAGTAGAGCTCGACTCGGGGTGCATTGTGAAGTAGGTCACTCGGCAGAACCGCTTCAGCTCCATAGACCAGAAAGAATGGAGTTCGCCCAGTTGGCCGATTAGGAGTAGTCCTCAATCCCCAAAGACCTGATGGAAGTTCGTCGACCCACGCGCCTGCTGCGTGTTTGAGATCACGCATCAACCATGGTTTCAGCCCTTTGAGAATTAGGCCGTTTGCTCTTTCTACTTGTCCATTCGATTGGGGGTGAGCGACAGAAGCGTAGTCGACTCGCGTGCCTTGAGAAGCACAAAAGGCTTTGAATTTGTCAGAATTGAAGTTTGACCCATTATCAGTGATGATGTTGTGCGGAACTCCATATCTGAATATCAACTCTCTGATGAAGCTGATAGCAGTACATGCATCAAGATTCTTGATAGGCTTAGCTTCAATCCACTTAGTGAACTTGTCGACTGCCACCAGTACATGGGTGAAGCCGCTCCTGCCAGTTCTCAGTGGTCCAACCATATCTAATCCCCAAACAGCGAAGGGCCAGACGAGTGGAATGGTCTTCAAGGCTGAGGCGGGTTTGTGTGACATATTGGAATAGAACTGACATCCTTCACACTTGTCGACTATCTCCTTCGCCATTTCATTTGCTCTTGGCCAGTAAAACCCTGCTCGGTATGCTTTAGCCACAATGGTCCGAGAGGACGCAGGATGACCACAGGTCCCCGAGTGGATATCGTCAAGGGTTATCCGACCTTCTTCTGGTGTTATACATTTCTGACCGACTCTAGTCGCGCTTTCCCTGTATAACTGTCCCTTTATCACGGTAAAGGCTTTGGATCGACAGACGATCTGTCGAGCCTCTTCTTCATTCTCTGGGAGCTCTTTCCTTAGGATATACGCGATGTACGGCTTTGTCTAGTTGGGGGTGATGACCAAAACTTCCATGATCAGGTCGACCACAGCTGGAACTTCAACTTCAGTTGGATCCGTAACACTTTTTGGCTGCGGGGCTTCTTCGGTGAAAGGATCCTCTTGAACTGATGGTGTGTGGATGTGTTCCAAAAACACATTACTAGGAATGGCTTCTCTCTTGGAACCTATTTTTGCTAAATCATCAGCCACTTGATTTTTCAGTCGAGGTATATGATGAAGCTCTAACCCCTCTAATTTCTTCTCTAGCTTTCTCACTGCATTGCAGTAACCAGTCATGGCTGGACTTCTGACGTCCCACTCCTTCATCACTTGGTTAACCACCAAATCTGAGTCGCCATAGACCATGAGGCGAAGGACGCCAAGTGAAATGGCCATACGCAACCCATACAAAAGTGCTTTTTTTTTCTGCTTAATTATTGGAGGAATCAAAGTGAATCTGGAGCACATATTTGAGCTTATCTCCTCGGGGGGAAACCAACACTACCCCAGCACCGGAACCATTCAGCATCTTAGAACCATCAAAGAACAAGGTCCAGTGCTCCGATTGAACTTGAGTCGGCAGCTGCTGTTCAGTCCACTCGGCGATGAAATCTGCTATTGCTTGGGACTTGATGGCTTTCTTTGCCTCAAACTTGATATCTAGGGGAACGAGTTCAATCGCCCATTTTGCCACTCGACCAGTTGCATCTCTGTTGTGCAGAATCTCTGACAATGGGGCGTCGCTGATGACTGTAATGGAATGGTCAGAGAAGTAATGAGCAACCTTCTTCATGGTCATATAAATCCCATATACAAGCTTCTGATAATGAGGGTATCTTTGCTTTGATGGGGTCAAAACTTCAGAAGCATAATATACTGGGCGCTGAACTTTAAAGGCTTTTCCTTATTCTTCCCGCTCGACGTAAGTATTGTACTGACGACTTGTCTCATGGCTGCAATGTAAAGCAGCGAAGGCTCTTTAATGATCGAGGCAGCAAGCACCGGGTGGGTGGAGAGCAGGGCTTTTAGCTCTGCAAACACTGCATCAGCTTCAGGAGTCCACTCGAACTTGTCTGACTTCTTCATCAGTCGGTAAAGAGGCAATGCCTTTTCACCGAGACGAGAGATGAATCGACTTAAAGCGTTAGTCCAACCAGTAAGCTTCTGGACATCGTGCACACGCACAGGACGCTTCATTCGGAGTATAGTACCAACTTTTTCTAGATTGGCGTCGATTCCTCGTTCGGAAATGAGAAAACCGAGTAACTTTCCGCCGGGAACTCCGAATGTACACTTTGATGGATTAAGCTTGATATCATACCTCCTAAGGTTGGCAAATGTCTCAGCAAGGTCAGTCAGCAGGTCGAAACCTTTCTGTGATTTAACCACAATATCATCCATGTATGCTTCCACATTCCGACTGATTTGAGTGAGCAAACACTTCTGAATCATCCTCATGAACGTGGCTCCGGCATTCTTAAGGCCGAATGGCATGGTGACATAACAGAAGCACCCGAATGGAGTGATGAAAGTTGTTTTGATCTCGTCGGGCCCATACAGACGGATATGATGGTAACCGGAATAGGCGTCTCAAAAAGACAGGCGCTCACATCCCGCAGTCGAGTCGACTATTTGGTCGATGCGGGTGAGAGGAAAATGATCTTTCGGGCAGGCCCAATTGATATGTTTGAAGTCGATGCACATGCGAAGTGACTTGTCCTTCTTGGGGACCATGACAACATTGGCGAGCCACTTGGAGTGATAAATCTCTCGGATAAACTCTGCCGCTAAGAGCCGAGCCACCTCCTTGCCAATGGCCTTTCTTTTCTGGACGGCGGACCGTCGAAGATGTTATTTAACAGGTTTCACTTTTGAGTTGACTCGTAGACGATGCTCAGCCAGCCCCCTGGGAACACCCGGCATGTCAGAAGGCTTCCATGCGAAGATGTCCCAGTTCTCACGGAGGAATCGGATGAGCGCTTCTTCCTATTTGGAGTCGAATGTTGTAGACATATGAGTCGGAACAGCACTGGGGTCGGTCGGGTGAATGTGAATCGGTTTTGTCTCACCGGACGACTGAAACGCTGATTCCGTAGTGGGCTTCTTGGCTCGCAACAAATCACTCGGGTCCGCAGTTTTCTAGTATTCCTGCAGCTCTACCACTGCCATCTGAGCATCGGCGATCTTTGAGTCTTTCTGAAAGCACTCTTCCGCCTTCTTCCGATTGCTGGTAATAGTGATCACACCTTTGGGACCAGGCATCTTCAATTTGAGGTACACATAACATGGTCGAGCCATGAAACGTGCATAAGCTGGCCTGCCCAAAATAGCGTGATAAGCACTCTGGAAATCCACAACTTCAAATGTCAACTTTTCTTTGCGGTAATTCTTGGAATCACCGAAAACCACATCAAGAGCAATTTGGCCGAGTGACTCAGCCTTCTTTCCAGGAATGACTCCATGGAAACT
The DNA here is from genome assembly GCA_963921465.1 of Triticum timopheevii. NCBI lineage: Eukaryota > Viridiplantae > Streptophyta > Magnoliopsida > Poales > Poaceae > Triticum > Triticum timopheevii. Next base: position 165,669,547 of record OY997274.1, on the reverse strand, counting down.
CATGTTGCTGGTACTGAGTCTGGACATCGGAATGCCCATCCCTTTCAACGTCTCTGCATACAGTATATTTAGGCCACTGCCACCATCCATCAAAACTTTAGTCAGTCGAGTGCCTTCGACGATCGGGTCGACCACCAAAGCTTGCCTCCCAGGGGTGGCTATGTGTGTCGGATGATCGGACTGGTCGAATTTGATGACAGTCTGAGACCATTTCAGATAACTGGGTGTCGCTGGAGCGACCATATTCACTTCTCGGTTGATAACTTTCAATCGACTTTTGCTTTCAACATCAGCAAAAGTCATCAGAGTGGAATTGACCTGGGGATATCCATCATCACTATCTTCTTTGCCCTCAACTTTGTCCGACTCCTTTTCCTTATCTTTGGGTTGTTTTCCCTGGAATTAATGGATCAAGAGCCGACACTGTCGAGTGGTATGTTTCAGGTAAATGAGTTTACCCTCCTCATCTTTCTTCGTGTGGATGTGGCACGGCAAATCCATCACGTCATTCCCTTCCATGTCCTTCACCTTCTTAGGGTTCCAAGACCCTTTGGGCTTCCCTTTAAACTTTCCTTGAGTCACGGCCAAGGCTTCTCCAGGAGCAACTGGCTCGGCTTTCCACTTCTGCTTCCGACTGGAGTTCCCTCCTCCGGTTTCGTGGGCGACTGACTTGTGCTTGCCACTCCGGAGCCGATCCTCTTCTTCACCATTGGCATACTTGATGGCAATCTCCATCATTCAACTCAGAGACATGTCTCCGGTTCGACCGAATTTTAGGTTTAGCTCTCTGTACTTAACGCCTTCCTTGAAGGCACAGACTACCTGGTGATGAGATATATTCTCTACCGTGTGATGCAACGTGATCCATCTCTGGATGTAATCCCTCAAAGTTTCATTCGACTTCTGCACACAAGATTGCAGCTCTGTCAACCCTGCTGGTCGCTTGCAAGTTCCTTCAAATGTTCTAACAAACACTCGGGCAAGATCTTCCCAAGTGTAAATGCTGCTGGGTGCTAACTGATTCAACCATGCTCTGGCCGAGCCCTCCAACATAAGAGGCAGGTGTTTCATGGCCACTTCATCATTGTCGCCGCCAATCTGAACAGCCACTCAGTAGTCTTGAAGCCAAGTATGAGGCTTGGAGTCACCAGTGAACTTACTGACTCCAGTCGCCAACCTGAAGTTGGGAGGAATCACAGCGGCCCTGATGGCTCTGCTGAAACACTCTGGTCCTGAGACGTGTACTCTGCTGCTGGTGGGTACATCTCTGTCATGACCTTCTCAGTGAGCTCTGTTCCTGTCGACCAAACCTTGAACGATAATGGATCTTGCATCAAAGCCTGGTTCCCTGGGGTCGACTGGAATCCTTCGCCTAGCACTGTGATGGCGTCTGTCATCCTACTGTCGAGGCGCGTACGATCCACTCCTTGGGGGAGGGGTGGGCACTCGACGTCGATCATCACGATCGAGTCGGTGATCATACTGCTCACGGTTCTTGTACTGATCACGCCGGTCTCCACGTCCCTCACGCCTCGGGGGCGATCTTGGGCTATGGGCCAACTGGACTGTTTTTGCAGCGACGGATCTGCTGTGAATCCTATTCCGCAACTGCTATACAGCTGAATTTTGATCTCCTGCTGCTCAGAGTAATGCTATGATCTGTAACAAGCCTCTGCCAGCCTCTGACTGGGAAGGCTGAATCGACTCTGCTATATGGGCTGCAGCTACTAAATTCTGAACCGGAGTTCGATATACCTGAGTTAGTGGTGGAAAGAGTTGACGTCGACTGGATTCCGAAACCCGTTGTCGTGCACGCTCATCGAGTGCTCGCTGGAGGTTGTCCAGTCGAGTGCACTCAGCCAAGTTGGCCACGCGCGCATCCTCCAAGGCACGAGCCTCGGGGGTTTCTCCAACGATAGGAGTGTGTAGCGCATCCATGTTCCAGCGACGAAGTTCTTCCCTCTGCAGCGAAGTGAGGGGCTCGGGGAGATACTCTTCATGGGCATGCGCCGGATCGCCTCCGCCGTCGCCTCCGTCAGTGTGGGGAAACCTGGGAGGACTGCATGATCCATCGACCATCAGAACCTCCACCGCTGGATCACTGCTATCACACTCGGATGCAGTCTCTGCGGAGCTAGTCGACAGGTCGAACAGGCCGTAGAGAGATTTGTTGGACTCGACCTCCGTGGATTTTCAGGTCATTCCGAGAACTTTTATTTCTGCACAAAAATAACACCATGGCAGTTCTGCTGAAAACAGCGTCAGTCTGGGTTAGTTTCATTCAAATCATGCAAGTTAGAGTCCAAAACAAGGGCAAAAGTGTTCGGAAAAGTAGATACGATGGAGACGTATCAACTCCCCCAAGCTTAAACCTTAGCTTGTCCTCAAGCAATTCAGTTGACAAACTGAAAATGATAAAGAAAAACTTTTACAAACTCGGTTTGCTCTTGTTGTTGCAAATATGTAAAGCCAGCATTCAAGTTTTCAGCAAAGATTATGAACTAACCATATTCACAATAACCCTTAGGTCTCATGTTTACTCATATCAATGGCATAACCAACTAGCATGCAATAATAATAGAACTCGGATGACAACACTTTCTCAAAACAATCATGATATGATATGATAAAATGGTATCTCGCTAGCCCTTTCTGAGACCGCAAAACATAAATGCAGAGCACCTTTAAGGATCAAGGACTGACTAAACATTGTAATTCATGGTAAAAGAGATCCAGTCAAGTCATACCCAGTATAAACTAATAGTAATGCATGCAAATGACAGTGGTGCTCTCTAGCGGGTGCTTTTTAAGAAGAGGGTGATGACTCAACATAAAAGTGAATAGATATGCCCTTCGTAGAGGGAAGCAGGGATTTGTAGAGGTGCCAGAGCTCGATTTCGAAATAGAGATGAATAACATTTTTAGCGGTATACTTTCACTGTCAATGCAAAAACTATGAGATCTCGATATCTTCCATGCTACACACATTATAGGTGGTTCCCAAATAGAATAGTAAAGTTTATACTCCCCCACCAGCAACAAGCATCAATCCATGGCTTGCCTGAAACAACGGGTGCCTCCAACTAGCAACAATCCTGTGGGAGTTTTGTTTAATTATTTTGATTTGATTTGATCTTTTGATCATGGGACTGGGCATCCCGGTTACCAGCCATTTTCTCGTGAATGAGGAGCGAAGTCCACTCCTCTTGAGAATAACCCACCTAGCATGGAAGATACACACATCCCTAGTTGATACATGAGCTGCTCGAGCATTCAAAACAGAATTTCATTTGAAGGTTTGGAGTTTGGCACATACAAATTTACTTGGAACGGCAGGTAGATACCGCATATAGGAAGGTATGGTGGACTCATATGGAATAATTTTGGGGTTTATGGAGTTTGGGTGCACAAGCAATATTCCCGCTTAGTACAGGTGAAGGCTAGCAAGAGACTGGGAGGCGACCAACTGAGAGAGCGACAACAGTCATGAAAATGCATTAAAATGAATCAACACCGAGTGCAAGCATGAGTAGGATATAATCCATAATGAACATAAATATCGTGAAGGCTATGTTGATTTTGTTTCAAATACATGCGTGAACATGTGCCAAGTCAAGTCACTCGAATCATTCAAAGGAGGATACCACCCTATCATACCACATCACAACCATTTTAATAGCATGTTGGCACGCAAGGTAAACCATTATAAGCTCCTAGCTAATTAAGCATGGCATAAGCAACTACAATCTGTAATTTTCATTGCAAACATGTTTATTCATAATAGGCTGAATCAGGAATGATGAACTAATCATATTTACAAAAACAAGAGAGGTCGAGTTCATACCAGCTTCTCTCATCTCAATCAGTCCATCATATATCGTCATTATTGCCTTTCACTTGCATGACCGAACGATGTGTATAATAATAATAGTGCACGTGCATTGGACTAAGCTGGAATCTGAAAGCATTCAATTCAAGGGAGAAGACAAGGTAATATGGGCTCTTGGTTAAATCAACTATTGTATATGAGAGCCATTAAACATTTTCATTATGGTCTTCTCCTCTCGACCCCCAAAGGAAAGAAAAGAAATAAAACTATTTACACGGGGAAGCTCCCAACAAGCAAAAGAAAAACAAGAAATATTTTTGGGTTTTATTTTAATTACTACTACAAGCATGGAAATTAAACTAACTATTTTTTTGTTTTTCTTAAAGTTTATCAAACACACAAGAAGAAAGCTGGAAAAAGAAATTAAACTAGCATGGATAGTACAATGAAAAAGTATGAGCACCGACAACTAGAATGAGTGTGTGAACATGAATGTAATGTCAGTGAGAAATACGTACTCCCGACTTTTGGCCTAAGTTAGTTTATGGCCATGGGTAGCCTGACTGATATCCGGAGTTGTAACTAGGATCATACTGAGATGTAGCAGCCATTGCCTCCTGAGCTGCGGCATGGCGGCGAGCTGCCTCCGTCCTCCTCTGGTACTCGGTTGCCTCCTCCCTGGTTACAACATATCTTCCTTTTGCCTGATAATCAAAAAGGGTAGTGGCGTGGTTCTAAGTCTGACAGTATTTTAGGGGGGTAGGAATGGAGAAGCAAGATCCTAGCTATGGAGTAGTTGTATACGGAAGAGGTTTACGAGTTCAGGCCCTTCTCTGAGGAAGTAACAGCCCTACGTCTCGGAGCCTGTAGGCGGTCGACTGGATTATGTGCATATGAGTTACAGGGATGCGAACCCTTTACACTGAGGAGGGGGTGGCTTATATAGAGTTCGCCAGACCCCTCCGGCCCTCAGTTATGTAGGGTTTTTAAGTACATTAAGATCGGGCGTTACTGGTAACGCCACAAATAAAGTGCTACGATGACCATAAAAGCTACTTAGTGACCGACCGCTTGCGTGCAGAGTGACTTTAGATCTCCTGGCTGTCCAGTGGTTGGCCTCATGGTCGAGTGTCTTCGAGTCCGTCGAGTGGAACACTTCTGAGTCGATTGACAGGTGGTTTCTTCTAGAGATGTCCTTGGGGAGGGTAGTTTGGACAGGTCCGTGACCCTACCCTATGTACATAGCTTCATCAGGTAGGAACAGGGAGAGTAATATGGACAGCGCAACATTTGTCAAAGATTAGTCGATACTGGAGGAATTGTTCATTCCTCTCAAGAAAATGATGACTAACCATGGCATTATAATCTAAATAAGCGGGAGACAACTCCCTATCATCTTCATGTGGAGGTATACCAAGATAATTAGCCACACGAGTTGCATAAATCCCTCCAAACAAATCTCTAACTAAACCATTATTACGCAACCTACGTGCAACAATTGCCCCCAAGTTGTATTGTTTATCACCTAATACAACACTCTTGAGAACACAAAGATCAGGAACACACATGTGACATGCTTCATCCTTACCGTTAATGCATCTACCAATGAAGAGTGCAAAATAATGTATAGCATGAAAGTGGATGCTCCCTATGGTAGCTTGTGCTATTTCTGTAGATTATCCCACAGTGATACTAGCAAGGAAGTCTTTATATTCAGATTTACGGGGTTCATTAACGTTGCCCCACTACGGGAGTTTGCAAGCAGTAGTGAAATCTTCTAAGTCCATGGTATATGATTTATCATATATATCAAACAAGACAGTTGGAGAATTACACGAAGATGTAAATTTAAACCTTCTCACAAATGAATCAGTCAAATAGTAGTACCGAGGACACTTATCTTGCATGAAGTCCTCAAGATCGGCATTATGCACATATGTATCAAATTCATCCTTGATACCTGCGTTAACTATAAACACTTCTGAAGGCCATTCACAAGGCCGCACGTCAGCTTCCATTGGTGGTTCGTCGTCTTGCTCATGCATTGCGAGCCTGGGTCCTTTCTTTCTTGAAGAACCACCTTGGTACATTTTCCTAGACATATCTCTTCCTCTGAAAAATTTCTGAAATTTTTAGTAACTCAAAATAAAAGTGAATCAAACTCAATAAAACTGATAGCAACTACTCCCACAAGTGCCTAGAGCCTATATCATGCATTAGAATTACTTGGGACCATATAAATTTGACATGCATGCTCAAGAACAGGGTCACAAAGGCAGCAAAAATTTGCAATGAATAAAGCACTAGAACAAAAACTAATTGGACCATTGGAGGAGTCACATACCAAGCAACAATCTCCCAAAGCAGTTTTGTGAGTGGAGCTTTGAGCAAGGAGATCGAAAATCGCAGCAAAATGAGCTAGAACTCGTGCTTGAGCTGGATGGTGATTTTTTTGGGAGGAAGATGAAGTGTGTGGGTGCAGGAATAAGTGGAGGGGCCCACCATGGGCCCATGAGGCAGGGGCGCGCCCTATAGGGGTGGGCGCGCCCTGGACCCTCGTGGCCCGGTGCCAGCTCCCCCTGCTGTGTTCTCAGTGCCAAATATTCTCTAATATTGCAGAAAAAAAATCATGTTAAATTTGCAGGGCATTTGGAGAACTTTTATTTTCGGGATATTTTTTATTGTATGGATAATTGAGAAAACAGACAGAAAATAGTATTTTCACTTTATTTAATTTAAACAACATAAAGTAAAAGGAGGGTACAGAAGGTTGTGCCTTCTAATTTCATCCATCTCATGCTCATCAAAAGGAATCCACTAACAAGGTTGATCAAGTCTTGTTAACAAACTCATTCCGAATAACATGGAACCGAAGAAATTTCGATAACACTAGGTTACCTCAACAGGGATATGCACATCCCCAATAATAAGAATATCATATTTCTTCTTGACAGTAGGAAGAGGAAATTCAAAACCTCCAAATACAATAGTTGGAATTTTTTTAATAGAATTGATACTGTGAACTTGAGGCTGTTTCCTCGAAAAGTGTACCGTATTCTCATTACCATTAACATGAAAAGTGACATTGCCTTTGTTGCAATAAATAACAGCCCCTGCAGTATTCAAAAAGGGTCTACCAAGGATAATTGACATACTATCATCCTCGGGAATATCAAGAATAACAAAGTCCGTTAAGATAGTGACGTTTGCAACCACAACAGGCACATCCTCACAAATACCGACGGGTATAAAAGTTGATTTGTCGGCCATTTGCAAAGATATTTCAGTAGGTGTCAACTTATTCAATTCAAGTCTACAATATAAAGAGAGAGGCATAACACTAACACCGACTCCAAGATCACATAAAGCAGTTTTAACATAGTTTATTTTAATGGAGCATGGTATAGTTGGTAATCCTGGATCTCCAAGCTTCTTTGGTATTCCACCCTTAAAAGTATAATTAGCAAGCATGGTGGAAATTTCATCTTCAGGTCTCTTTCTTTTATTTGTAATAATACCTTTCACGTACTTAGCATAAGGGCTTACTTTAAGCATATCAGTTAAGTGCATAAGTAGGAAGATTGGTCTAATCATTTCAGCAAAGCGCTCAAAATCCTCATCATCCTTTTTCTTGGATGGCTTAGGAGGAAAAGGCATGGGTTTCTGAACCCATGGTTCTCTTTCTTTATCGTGCTTCCTAGCAACAAAGTCTCTTTTACCATAACGTTGATTCTTTGATTGTGGGTTATCAAGATCAACAGCAGGTTCAATCTCTACATCATTACTATTGCTAGGTTGAGCATCAACATGAATGTTATCATTAACATTATCACTAGGTTCATATTCATCACCTGATTGTGTTTCAACATCAGAAATAGAAATATCATTGGAATTCTCAGATGTGTCTACAACAGGTTCACTAGAAGAATGCAAAGTCCTATCATTTTTCTTTTTCTTCCTTTTAGAAGGACTAGGTGCATCTAAATTATTTCTCTGAGAATCTTGCTCAATTCTCTTAGGGTGGCCTTCAGGATACAAAGGTTCCTGAGTCATTTTACCCGTTCTAGTAGCCACTCTAACAGCAAAGTCATGTTTATTATTTAATTCATTGAGCAAATCACTTTAAGCTTTAAGTACTTGTTTTGCTTGAGTGGTAACTATAGAAGCATATTTACTAATGAGTTTAAGTTCACCTTTAACTCTAGCCATATAATCACTCAAGCGTCCAATCATGTAAGCATTACTCTTTAATTCTCTACCAACATAAGCATTGAAGTTTTCTTGTCTAGCCATAAAGTCATCAAATTCATCTAAACATTGGCTAGGAAACTTAGTAGACGGGATTTCAACTATATCATATCTATAGAGAGAATTTACCTTTACTACGTGTGTCGGGTTATCAAGGCCATGTGTTTCTTCAATAGGTGGTATATTAAGACCATGTATTTCTTCAACAGGAGGTAAATTCTTAAAATCTTCAGCTTTAATACCTTTTTCTTTCAAAGATTTCTTTGCCTTTTGCATATCTTCAGGACTGAGAAATAGAACACCTCTCTTCTTCAGAGTTGGTTTAGGAGTTGGCTCAATTGGCTCAGCAATTGGCTCAGGAAGAGTCCAATTATTTTCATTAGCCAACATATTATTCAATAGCAATTCAACTTGATCGACTGTTCTTTTCCTGAAAACACAACCAGCACAACTATCCAACTGGTCCTTGGAAGCATCAGTTAGTCCATTATAAAAGATATCAAGTATTTCATTTTTCTTAAGAGGATGATCAGGTAAAGCATTAAGTAATCGGAGAAGCCTCCCCCAAGCTTGTGGGAGACTCTCTTCTTTGATTTGCACAAAATTATATATTTCCCTCAAGGCATTTGTTTCTTATGAGCAGGGTCAGAGAAGTAATAAATCATATCCTGGGGACTATGCACACAACCAGGATCAAGAGAATTAAACCAAGTTTTAGCATCACCCTTTAATGAGAACGGAAATATCTTAAGGATATAATAGTAACGAGATTTCTCATCATTAGTGAACAGGGTAGCTATATCATTCCACTTAGTAAGATGTGCCAGAATTCTTTTGGATTCATAGCCATAAAAAGGATCAGATTGAACCAAAGTAATTATCTCAGGATCGACAGAGGATTCATAATCCCTATAGGTAACAAAGATAGGTGAAGTAGCAAAAGCGGGGTCATATTTCATTCTAGCATTCAGAAATTTATGTTTAAGTTTAATAATATCTTATTAAGATCGGATCTATCATTGCAAGCAAGAATATCTCTAGTAGTTTCTTCGTCCATAACATAACCCTCAGGAACAACAGGAAATTCATACTTAGGGGGAGCACCTTCATCATCACTATCTTCAATAATTTCCTCTTCAATAATTTCATTCTCTCTAGCCCTAGCAAGTTGTTCATCAAGAAATTCACCTAATGGCACAGTTTTTTCAAGCACAGAAGTAGTTTCATCATAAGTATCATGCATAGCAGAAGTGGCATCATCAATAACATGCGACATATCAGAATTAAATAACAGAAGCAGGTTTAGGTGTCGCAAGCTTACTCATAACAGAGGGAGAATCTAGTGCAGAGCTAGATGGCAGTTCCTTACCTCCCCTCGTAGTTGAGGGATATATCTTAGTTCTTTCATCTTTCAAGTTCCTCATAGTGACCAGCAGATATAAATCCCAAGTGACTCAAAGAATACAGCTATGCTCCCCGGCAACGGCGCCAGAAAATAGTCTTGATAACCCACAAGTATAGGGGGATCGCAACAGTTTTCGAAGGTAGAGTATTCAACCCAAATTTATTGATTCGACATAAGGGGAGCCAAGGAAGATTCCCAAGTATTAGCAGTTGAGTTGTCAATTCAACCACACCTGGATAACTTAGTATCTCCAGCAAAGTATTTAGTAGCAAAGTAGTATGGTAGTAAGGGTAACAGTAGCAAAAGTAACTGTTGGGGATATTACCGCTAGGTGTAAACCGGCCAAGCTTGGGCCGGGTTAGCTCCGCTAGTGGTGTAGTCATGGAAAGGCCCAAGGCCTATAGTTGGTTTAGAACTTGTAGCCGTAAACCGGCCAGATGTATGACTTGTATTGTACGTTAGGAATAGAGAGATACCAACCGGGGTACGAGTATGAACCGGTTGGGACTCTGCAAACCGACGGGCGTCACTCGTGTATATAAGGGGACGACCCGGCGGCGGTTCAAGGACAGACAACCACAACTCGAGCCTAGGCGAAGCTTGTTTGCTCCCTAGCCATCGAGACCACATCAATTCCATCACAACTAGACGTAGGCTTTTACCTTCATCGAAGGGGCCGAACTAGTATAAAACTCTTGCGTCTTTGTGTCCGCTTTAACCCCTGCAAGTAAACCCGTACTGATGGCTCCACGACTAAGTCCTTACGCTAGGACATCTGCCGTGACAAATCCACGACAGTTGGCGCCCACCGTGGGGCTATCGCACGATGGTTTGACGATCTTGGAGGGCAAGCTCAAAGGACTCGAAGGCTACGTCGCGGGCCGGATGACCAAGAGTCGTCGCGGCCGGATTTACATCGACGATGCTGGATGGGGCCCCGAGGCCGATTCAATCGAGTATGGATACCGGGTCCCCTTCGGCGGCATACACGTTTTCATCGGCAAGATCGGAGGGCCTGGGCCTGAGCCGGACATCTGCACCGACCTCGTCGAGACGGCTCAGCGCGCGCGACCTGCCCAGGCTAAACCGGCCGTGAAGCATGTCTTCGTTGGAGTCACCCATGGAGGGGAGTATGATGCCGGTTCAGAGCACGGTAGCGAGACCGTCGTTTACTCCGGCGATGAATCTTCAGCAGGAGAGACCGAATCATTGTACCAGTTGCAGGATGATATGATCAGGGGCTGTTCCGACGGTGACAGTATTCCGGACCCCCCAAGCCAGCTAAACCGGGTTGGAGTGTTCATGGCCGGTACGCAAGCAGCAAACCTTTCTTCAACCACAGCAGCAATGCTTTCCGGTTCAGCAGCGGCAGCAGGGGCAGGAGGCCCGGTGCGACCGCCGGTTCAAGTTCTATCAGATCTGTTTGATGCACTAGCAGCGCTCATGGCGGAGGATAATCCAGCAGATCAGGAGGCTCATAACGCAGAAATTGCAAAGGTGAAAGAGCAGATCACGCAAGCCAAAGCGAATCTAGCGGCAGAGAAGGAGCGTATGGCTGCAGAGCGGGCCGCTTTAGATGCACAAGCTTACAAACTCATGCTTGACCAGAGCGCGTCGCAGGAGGTGTTAAAGCGGAAGTACAGATCGCGCCTGCCATCAGGATTTGACCCTAGGAACCTCTTTCAGACCCCCGGAGCCGGACCCAGTAACCCGCCCCAGCACAGGGAGGTAAACCGGATTGAGGCACCAGGAGCGGGAGCGACGGTCCAACCGCGCCTGATGGAGCCCCCGCAGCAGAACACGGTGATTCCTCCGCCGATACAAACGCCCCCGGGCCATTATTCTAACCCTATGGACAACCTTGTTGCGGCGGCTGCACGATTGGAGGCGATCCCAGTCGAAGGAGATTCCCCACAAGCAGTTGAGACACGCCGGGTTAAGGAGCTTCTCCGGACTGCACTGATCCAACAGGAAGCGTATTCATACAGCCGCGATCGGATTCACTCTACGCCCCGTCCAAGCCGGAGCTACAGCAGGCGCATGGATGAACCGGCCCTATCAAGTAACGCGCGGGACCGTGAAGCGGCCCGAGGCAATCACCAGATAGGCGGCGTTCGTGATGCTCAGGAGGTGGTGGATCGGGCCCGGGCACGCAGAGAGGCTGAGTTAGCAGCGCAGGATGATGCGGATCAACACACACCGGTTCGCCCTACCACCTTCGCCGGACCAGGAGTTACATCCGCTTTGGGAGTGCCCTGTTTAATCCCCTCTTTACGCAATGTGCGTCTGCCTAAGGATTTTAAGGGCCCGCGCAAGGTGCCGAATTACACTGCCGATCTATCCCCTGAAGCGTGGGTTGAGAGTTATGAGATGGCCATGGAGATGCTAGATGTTGATGAAGCCGCGTGTGCAAAGTACTTCACCATGATGATGGAGGGCACAGCGCGCACTTGGTTGAAAAGCTTGCCGCCCAATTCTATCAGTTCATGGGGTCAGTTACGGGCCCGATTTATCCAGAATTTCAAGGATACATGTAAGCAGCCCAAGTCCATAGTAGACCTAGCGGCTTGCGTTCAGGAAGAAGGGGATTCAACAACCCGTTGGGTACGCCGTGTGTCTGAGATTTTGCACTCTTCGGACCGGATCAATGCTGACTCAGCGATCATAACATTGGAAAGCAACTGCCGGTTTGAGCCTCTGAAATTTAAGCTGGGACGTATGAAGCGGTTCTGCAATGATATGGGAACCCTCATGGCCGCTTTGGTAAAATATGCCGATTCAGACAGTACCAAGGATCCTGAAGCAGATGATGATGAAGCAGGGAAGGGAAAGAAGAACGGCAACTCCAAGCAGCAGCATTTCAAACCGGCGGGTCATGGAAACGGGGGCAAGCGCAAGGCTGATGGTAATCCGGAATTCGTAGCCAACACTAATGCGCAGGACAGAGGCCCGCGACGCAGAGGCAAGGCGAATCGGGGTCCAAACGCTAGTGCAAACCGTTTGAATTACTTGTTGAGTCAGCCTTGTCCCAAGCATGGAACGAAGGAATCCCCATCGAATCATCTTTGGAAAGATTGTTATATTATGCAGGAGTTCAAAAATTCTGATGCTTTCCGATATGACCAGGGGTCAGGTGGTGGTTCAGGATCCGGTTTCCATGGGCCGGGTCAGGACGGAGCTTCTGGTTCAGGGCATAACCAGGGCAATCTCAATAATCAGAGTAATCAAGGTGGCCCGCAACAGCAGCAACAGTCAGGTTATCAGAGCCAACCAAAGCAGTTGAATGGCGGGCAGTATCATGTTTTCACCACCAGTTTGGACAAGCGGGATCGGAAGCTTCACAAACGGGCAGTAAACTCTGTTGAACCGGCTTTGCCGCGGTATTTGCGCTGGTCAGAGCAGCCTATCGTATGGAGCAGAGAGGACCATCCCCCCCGGGTTGATAATCCGGGTCAGCTGGCTTTGGTGGTTGATCCCCAGGTTGGGGGCTATAAGTTTACTAAGGTACTTATGGATGGAGGAAGCAGTATCAATATATTGTATTATGACACTTTCCGTCGCATGGGTCTCACAGATAAAGATCTCAGACCGTCCAATACGGTGTTCCATGGTGTAGTACCAGGCAAATCTGCTTATCCTATTGGTAAGATAGCTCTGGATGTGGCCTTTGGAGATGAGCATGATTCCCGGTCTGAAAAGCTAACTTTTGAAGTGGTGAAAATCCGGAGTCCATATCACGCCTTGTTTGGACGGCCAGCTTATGCTAAGTTCATGGCACGGCCTTGTTATATCTACTTGCAGCTCAAAATGCCGGGTTACAAAGGAACAATAACGGTGCATGGAAGCCGCCGAGTCGCTTTGGAATGTGAGGAAGGAGATGCAGCTTATGCAGAGGCGGTCTGTGCCACGGAGGAGTTGAAATTTTATAAGGACAATGTTGATCCGGCAGATATGACCCCTTTGAAGAAACCCACTACAGAGCATGAATCGGATCTGAAGTTTAAATCGGCAGCTGAGACTAAGCTTGTTGACTTTGTGCCAGGCGATTCGTCCAAGCAGTTCACTGTCAGTACCAACCTGGATCCCAAATAGGAAGGCGCGCTCATCGAGTTCATCCGTGAGAACCGGGACATCTTTGCATGGAAGCCATCTGACATGCCAGGTGTACCGAGGGAACTCGCTGAGCACACACTTAACGTGGATCCTAAGTATAAACCGGTGAAACAGTTTCTCCGCCGGTTTAATGAAGAAAGGCGCAAGGCCATTGGGGAAGAAGTAGCCAGGCTTCTGGCGGCTGGTTTTATCATTGAGGTGTTTCATCCGGAGTGGCTTGCTAATCCGGTGCTGGTCCTTAAGAAAAATGGCACCTGGCGTATGTGTGTGGATTACACAGATCTCAACAAGGCTTGCCCAGCAGATCCTTTTGCTCTCCCCCGCATCGATCAGATTATTGATGCCACGGCAGGATGTGAGCGCTTAAGTTTTTTGGACGCATACTCTGGGTATCATCAGATCAAAATGGCGGTTAAGGACCAGGAGAAGACGGCGTTTATAACTCCCTTTGGAGCCTTCTGCTATGTATCTATGCCTTTTGGGCTCAAGAGTGCCCAGGCTACTTATCAGCGGTGTGTGCAGAATTGCTTGCATACGCAGATTGGCCGCAATGTGCATGCTTATGTAGATGACATTGTGGTGAAATCAAGGCAAAAGGAGACACTGGTGGAAGATTTGAAGGAGACCTTCGACAACTTGCGCATTTATAAGATGATGCTTAATCCGGCCAAGTGCGTTTTTGGTGTTCCGGCTGGCAAGTTATTGGGGTTCCTGGTGTCTAACAGAGGAATCGAGGCTAATCCGGAGAAAATTAAAGCCATCACCTCCTTGGCTAAACCGAAGTGTATCAACGACGTTCAACGCCTGGCGGGCCGGATTGCTGCGTTGAGCCGGTTTATCAGTCGCCTCGGAGAGAAGGCCATCCCCTTATACCAGATGCTGAGGAAGACGGATAATTTTGTCTGGAGTCCAGCTGCTGATGAAGCCTTTGAGGATTTAAAGCGGCTATTGGCCAACCCGCCTGTTCTTGCGGCTCCGGTTGACAAGGAACCGCTGTTGTTATATGTGGCAGCCAATGCTCGAGCAGTGAGCGTAGCCATTGTGGTAGAACGCAAGGAGGCAGGAAAAGAATATCCAGTTCAACGGCCGGTTTATTATATCAGCGAGGTGCTTATTGAGTCCAAGCAGAGATATCCGCATTGGCAGAAGCTAGTCTATGGTGTGTTTATGGCCAGCCGGAAGCTGAAACAATATTTCCAAGGGCATCCTATTACAGTGGTTAGTTCAGCTCCTTTGGGTGATATCATACAAAACCGGGAGGCGACTGGCCGGATTGCAAAATGGGCCATTGAGCTTGGGCCGCATGGGCTAAAATATATACCGCGCACGGCAGTGAAGTCACAAGCCCTTGTTGATTTCATTAATGACTGGGCAGAGTTACAAGCACTAGAGGAGAAGCCGGATCACACATACTGGACTATTCATTTTGACGGATCCAGACAATTGGAAGGCTCGGGGGCTGGAGTCGTTTTAACTTCCCCACGAGGTGATAAGTTTTGTTACGTTCTCCGTCTAATGTTCCCTTGTACTAATAATGCAGCTGAGTACGAAGCCTTGCTCCATGGTCTCCGGATGGCTAAGGAGATGAATTTAAGCCGGGTTAAGTGCTTCGGTGACTCGGACCTGGTGGCTCAGCAAGTATCTGGCACTTGGGATTCTAAGGACCCCCTCATGGCCGCATATCGTCGAGAAGTGGATAATATTGCAGGTTGTTTCAAGGGCTATCAAGTGGATCATGTGGACCGCCGGAAGAACGAAGCGGCAGACGCTTTAAGCCGTTTGGGTTCTCAGCGTAAACCGGTTCCGCCTAATGTCTTTTTGGACGTCTTGCACAACCCGTCAGTTCAGCTCCCTGGTGAAGCGGATTTGGCAATTCCTGATCCGGAGGCTCAGTTGGTGGCGGCATTACATGCTATTCCGGATTGGACGGTTCCTTACCTTGCGTACATGACTCGAGGAGAGTTGCCAGACGATGAGGTTCTGGCCAGACAGATAATCCGGCGCTCCAAATCTATGACGATTATTAATGGTGAGTTGCATCATTGCAGTGTTTCAGGGGCGTTTCAACGCTGTGTTTCCCCTAAGGAAGGCTGTGAAATTTTAAGAGAAATCCATGAAGGGGATTGCGGGCATCACGCCGGTTCAAAGTCCCTGGTGGCGAAGGCATTCCGTCATGGGTTTTACTGGTTAACTGCTCATGCTGATGCGGAGGACTTGGTCAAACGGTGCGATGGATGTCAGAAATTCTCCAGGCGGGCTCATGTACCGGCACAGGAATTGCGGATGATCCCAATAACGTGGCCGTTTGCGACCTGGGGGCTGGACATGGTTGGGCCTTTTAAGCGATCCAAAGATAAGAAGACCCACCTGTTGGTGGCAGTGGACAAGTTCACCAAGTGGGTTGAAGCGGAACCTGTCAGTAAGTGTGATGCGGCAACAGCGGTGCAGTTCATCAAAAAGGTGATTTTCCGGTTTGGCTTTCCACACAGTATCATTACTGACAATGGCACTAATCTGTCCAAGGGAGCTATGAAAGAATTCTGTGAACGTGAGCATATCCGGCTTGACGTATCGTCAGTGGCGCACCCCCAGTCCAACGGGCAGGCAGAACGTGCTAATCAGGAAATCTTGCGAGGCATCAAACCCCGACTGCTGGTTCCATTACAGAGAACACCAGGGTGCTGGGTTGAAGAGCTCCCATCGGTACTATGGAGTATCAATACTACGCCAAACCGGTCTACTGGCTACACGCCTTTCTTCATGGTTTATGGAGCAGAAGCAGTTCTCCCCAGTGATATCAGGCACGATTCGCCCCGTGTAGCGGCTTATGTTGAAGCGGACAACGAGGTGGCACGACAGGACGCTTTGGACTTATTGGATGAGGAGCGTGATATGGCAGCCGCTCGTTCGGCGATTTACCAGCAAGATCTTCGTCGTTATCATAGCCGCCGGGTTAAGACCAGAGCCTTTCAGGAAGGAGATTTGGTGCTTCGTCTCATCCAAGACCAGACAGATATGCACAAGTTATCCCCGCCTTGGGAAGGACCCTTTGTGGTCAGCAAGAATCTACACAACGGTTCCTACTATCTGGTTGATATTCGAGAGCGTAAAGACTCACGTACATCAGAGGAGGAGACTCATAGGCCGTGGAATATAGCTCATCTTCGACCTTACTACACTTGAGTCATCGGCTCAGTTTATGTACATAGCATGACAATGTATATATTATCTTCGATATAATAAAAATCAGGGCCTCAGCTAAAGCGGGGTCTCTGTCTTTCTTTTCATGTGTGGTTACATGGAGTGCTTCTATTTTTAAAGCGGCCTCCGGTTTACCCCTTGACAGTTATATTTATCACTTGGGGGCTTGGTCGTGTCCGAACCAATGCAACACCTCTTGATAGGCGAAAGCCACCAGATCATTTGGGGACACGGTCACGTCTGAACCGGTCACGCCTCTTGGTCGGCCAATAGGGCCAGCGTCACTTGGAGGCTTGGTCGAACCCGAACCAATGTCATGCCACTTGGCCGGCGTACTCGCCAAGAGTCTTTTGGGGACCTGGCCGACTAGCACCATCGCTACGCCTTCGGGGGGCCTGGTTGCGTCTGACCATGGTAATGCCATCTGACCAGCTTCATGAAGCTTTTCTTTTGCAAAGAGTTATTGCCTTTGTTGCCATATTTTGACGTATTTGGTATTCGATGTTTGTTGCGTTTTCAACCCGACGAATATTTTTATCCGGTTTAGCTGTCAGTAACAAATTGACAGGACACGGTTTGGTATTACACCGCAGTTTTTCCCTGCTTGGTTTACCTTTTTTCCGGTTCATCTTTACGGAGTAACACGGGGGCTTGAGCTGTTTCAGCACGCCTATGTGGGAGTTATCGTCTCCCCGGACGGGCATGGTTTTTTAAAAAAAAAAGAGGCCGCCGCTTCAAGATTGGCTATGCCAGCTTCATGCCCCGATACGGCAGGTATTTGTATCGCATACTAATTGATTTTTCGATACACAAAATATATTGGATGCCATAAACCGGCTGGCGGTGTCACCGCCGCCGAGGTTCAATTTTTGGTTGCAGGGGGTATGACTCAAACAAAAGTTTCATCTATGCACAAAGGCATATCCAGGCAGCAAGTTTTAACTAAGGCTATTACAAGGCAACACAGTGCCCAAATGAGATCATTGTTCTTTGGATTAAACCGGCTACCGGTTCACGACTGTTCTTCATCCTCCGCCGCTTCAGCATCTTCATCTCTACCCATCGGCTGGAAATCCACAGTGGTCCAGTCGATTCCCATTAGCGCTTGGAAAACAGCCTCTTCATGAATCAGAGACGACGGTTCAATGTCAGGAGCGTAAGTGTGCTTACGGATTGGAGGGATCAAGTTTTCCGGTTCAAAGGTTGGAGCGGACACACGCTTATTCTGCTCATTATATTGGGCTTGATAGTGCTCCAAGTCGGCTTCTTCCGCCAGTTGACAAGCCAGCGGGCATACCGCACGGTTTATCGCCCGCAAGTCCTCTTCACTAAAGTCTGAGCCGTCCTCCTTCACACTGGGATAGCCTTGCGCTGCTTCCACGGGATCAAAATCCGGCACCCAGGCTTTGGCTCGGATCAAGGCGTTGATGGCTCCGGTTCGTGCGGCAGATTTCTTCACCTCTTCAATCCGGGAAGGAAGGATGGATAGCCGGTTCAGGGTATCTTGGATCAGGGACGGCGCTGGATTGTTATGTGACATTGTGGTAATCACGCGCTGGGCTCCGGTATATAACTGCTCCACTAAAGTGTAGACAGCCTTCAATTTCTTCCGCACGTCATTGCCCAAGTGCCCAACACGTGTGCCTGCATATGATAACAGGATAGTTTTAAACCGGAATAATGGTGCAGCAGGAAAAGCATATTACACTTATTCACAGGGAACTTACCGAAGATGGCTGCCATCATAGAATGCACTTGCCGCTTCACGGCTGTCAGATCATCCACCACCGGTTTAAGGGCAGCTTCAGCATTTTCTGCCCGTTTGAGCAAGTTAGCCTTTTCGGTGGCCCAGACAGTCTGTTCCTTCTTCATGTTTTCCTTCACCTGTTCAGCAGCAGTCAAGGTACTGGTTAGCTCCTTCTTGGCTTTGTCCGTCTTGGCCTGCTGGGTTTTCAAAGCCGCCTGTAAATCGGCAATCCGATCATCCTTGATATTCACCTCAGCCTACGCATTGATAGCATGATCAGCCAACAATTCAAGTTAAAGTCTCAACCATACAACACAGTTATATGCTTGACACTTGGGGGCTAATGTACCTTCAATCTTTCTACTGCTAATACATGGCAAAGTCCCAAGTTGAATACGAGTATTCAACTCGGCACTTGGGGGCTAATGACTGTTTGATTCTATTAAAGTGTTAGCAGGAAGTTTTTTGGAGCACCGG
Organism: Triticum timopheevii; assembly: GCA_963921465.1. Taxonomy (NCBI): domain Eukaryota; kingdom Viridiplantae; phylum Streptophyta; class Magnoliopsida; order Poales; family Poaceae; genus Triticum; species Triticum timopheevii. Next base: position 165,650,527 of record OY997274.1, on the reverse strand, counting down.
TTTAAGTATGCATCGTTAAACCGGTGGCTATGAGGGAAGTTTGCAAAGTCTATCAAAGAAAATTATCAAGTCCCAGTTTGATCCAAGATTACAAACCGGCCCTTGGGGGCTACAAGGACTACTGTACTGATAATAAGGAAAGGAGTGTTACCTCAAACTTGTCTCTCATTAGTTTCACCAAGCCAGCTTCATAATCACGGCTACTATAAAGCCGGTTCAGGTATCCAGAATGAAGATCTTGGGCGCTTAAAGCGGCATATGCTTCCAGCTCGGCAGCCCACTTTCCCTTGTTCAAAGTTGAAGAATCTTCCTTCACAGTATGCCGGGTTAAGGTGGCAGCATTCCCCGGTTCAGAGCGGCCCATGCCGGTAATCACAACGTCATCATCTTTCTACTCGACGGATCGCGTCGGCACGGCTGCTTCTGTAGGGCTGAGAGGCTTTTCAAACCGGACAGTGCTAGCAGGAGGATCGGCAGAGATTGAAGGGTTGACAGGTATTTCTTCTGGAATAACCTCCTCTTGAATCGGAGGGTCATTTGGAATATCCTCAGAGGCAACGTTTTCGAGATCTGGCGCCCGCTCATGATATGAAGCGGCAGCCTCTTCAACTGTTTTGTCCAAACGAGCCTTCTTGCTGGGTTTCGGTTTGGTCCTGAAGAAACAAAGATTCAGGAACAAGGCATATACATTACAGAGAAAATCGAAAAGCGTATGCCTGTATGGACTTACCCAACGGCTATCTTCAACGGAGGTAGCTGAGTGGCTGACGATTCGCCAGAGGATGAATGGGAGGTGACCTGATAATCGGAGTCGGACGGATTAAGAGGTTGACGGAACGAACCCGCTTTGGAATTTAAGACAATAAAAAGGTTGGAAACCTCAGTGCGGCGCTGTCGAGCCGGGCTGTTTGGTAAACTGGCAGAGGTAACTACCTGTCCGCTGTGCCGGGTGGTGCGACGAGCTTCATGTTGCTGTGTCTTGATAAAGAGTTTGGGATCCAAGTAAGCAAGAGGGTGAGAAAAGTTAACTTTCCGGTTTGCCCGGCGAAATTTTGGTGAAGGCAAATTTGTTGAATCGGAAGAAAGAATGGTTACCTCAGCAAATCCTGCGTTGCTGGCTTCAGTGTCATCCTGACAAGCATCGTCATCAATAAGACGTGTAAAAAACAAGCCAAGAGAATCAAGTTCCGGATTACCCACATCATCGTCAATGGCCGGATCAGACGAAGCAGTAGTCTTCCTCTTGTGGGCGGATTTCTTAACAACTTTTGTTTTGGGCCGAACTGGCCGCCCAGCTTTGTCCGCTTTGTCCTGAGAGAGTTTTTTGCTCCAAAACGGATTATCGCCCTGTATAAGAAATAATTGAGAGTTGGATATATGAAAATAACAACGGGTTTCTATAATGACACAGTCAGAGACTTACCGCAGGTGGTGCGTTGGTGGTACAGTAAGGAGCTAAGCCGGTTTGAGCACAGAGGTGCTCCGGTTCATTCAGCATTCTCCTTACTGAATCCGTAACTTCATCTTCAGACAGTTCCAGTTTGGTGTGTCGGAGTGGGTCATCGATGCTGCCGGTATACTGGCACATCAAACCGGAACGCCGGCTCAAAGGCAATATGCCCCAAGATAACCAGCAGCGTGCCAGATCGATCCCAGTCAAACCGTTGGCCATGAAGGCCCGAAGCTTGGATAGTTGTGGGGCGTATTTGCTTCTTTCTTTGGCAGTCAATCGTTGCGGAAAGGGATGAGTGTTGCTTAGCCGCTCTGGACGAAAGCCAGGTAAAGGATTTTCACCTTCAGGGGAAGTGTCTTTGCAGTAGAACCAAGTCGCGTTCCACTCTTTGGGATGAGTGTGGAGTTTGACGTGGGGATAAGTGATCTCCTTCCTCTTCTGGATAGCCATACCGCCCAATTCTGTATTGGGGCCGTCGGTGAATTCGGTGCGGCGGTTTAGGTGGAAGAGATCCCTGAACAGTTCAACAGAAGGTTCCTCTTGCAGATATGCTTCGGACAGCACTTGAAAGTGGCACAGGTTGGTAACAGAGTTGGGGCCGATATCTTGGGGACGGAGTTGAAAATTGGCCATCACGTCCCGGTAAAATTTTGACCCGGGCGGTTTGAAACCCCGGGCCAGGTGATCCGCGAAAACTACAACTTCTCCTTCCTGAGGTGTGGGAGGACATTCCTCTCCAGGGACCCTCCAATGGATTGTGTTTTGATCATCTAAAGTACCAATCGATAACAGTTCTTTCAACTATGTCTCGGAGATGCGGGAAGGAACCCAGTTGCATTCGTACACCTGTTTGGCCATCATAAGATCTACAAGGAGAAGGATCCGGTTTAAGAAAGGGCTTATTACAGAGTGATTGATCTAAAGTTATGATAAACCGGAGGCGGTTCCTATAAATCAGTGCGTTATCAGATGATGTCAGATACGATCTGGCGGTTCAACAAGGGGACTAATGGTGTACCGATGCCGGTTTAGCAACTTTTTACTATGATGAGTTAAACCGCCCAATCTTGGCTTCGAAGGAAATTGAAGTCATGGACAGAAACAGGTTTCACAAAAATTCATGTTTACTACGGATCAAACGCGGATTTTCAGAAAACAGGAAATGCGTCGCGGAAGTAAAGAAGAGACAAGAAGTGCGCTATAAGGTGTATGTATATATGCAGAAGATCTATGAGATTAAGATGAAAAAGTGCAGCGGATACGCAGGAGTCGTCGTTTGGTACAGAACGGGATTCATAGCATGAATCAAGGTTAGAAAGATGAAAATGTACGAAGAGCAGGGCATGAAGCTCGAACCCTAGAAACAGATCTAAAATGAAGGAACAGACTGATGAAGGGCAAGAAGCTTACCGGAAACGGAGGAGATGCGGAGAAAGGTCGCAGTGCTCTAGTACGTACAGGTTGATGCAGCGGCCTAGGATGAAGCAGAAGTTGATGACGACGGCGGAGCTCCAAAGGCAGCGGCGCGAGGAAGAAGAAGAGGAAGCGAAGGGAGAAAAAAGAATGACCCTTCGGTCCTATTTATAAGGCAGTAAAACTAGGTCAAGTGCGTAAATCCAGGGACTGTCATTAAGGAAGGCGTTACAAAGGATAAACTTCAAGATGACGTCATGCCGGTTTACAGTGACCAGAAGCAATGATGTCATGCCGGTTTACAGTGATCAGAAGCAATGATGACGTGACGGTTTATTAAACAAAGAAGATGTCCAAGACGCAGGTTCTGTGAAGGATTGACATGAACCAGTTCAAATCAATCTGGGGCCTAATGTTGGGGATATTACCGCTAGGTGTAAACCGGCCAAGCTTGGGCCGGGTTAGCTCCGCTAGTGGTGTAGTCATGGAAAGGCCCAAGGCCTATAGTTGGTTTAGAACTTGTAGCCGTAAACCGGCCAGATGTATGACTTGTATTGTACGTTAGGAATAGAGAGATACCAACCGGGGTACGAGTATGAACCGGTTGGGACTCTGCAAACCGACGGGCGTCACTCGTGTATATAAGGGGACGACCCGGCGGCGGTTCAAGGACAGACAACCACAACTCGAGCCTAGGCGAAGCTTGTTTGCTCCCTAGCCATCGAGACCACATCAATTCCATCACAACTAGACGTAGGCTTTTACCTTCATCGAAGGGGCCGAACTAGTATAAAACTCTTGCGTCTTTGTGTCCGCTTTAACCCCTGCAAGTAAACCCGTAGCGATGGCTCCACGACTAAGTCCTTACGCTAGGACATTTGCAGTTTTGTAGTGATTGTAACAGTAGCAGTGGTAAAGTAAATAAGCAAAGCACAATATGTGAAAAGCTCGTAGGCATTGGATCAGTGATGGATGATTATGTCGGATGCGATTCCTCGTGTAATAGTTATAACATAGGGTGACACAGAACTAGCTCTAGTTCATCAATGTAATGTAGGCATGTATGCCGAATATAGTCATACGTGCTTATGGAAAAGAACTTGCATGACATCTTTTGTCCTACCCTGTCGTGGCAGCGGGGTCCTAGTGGAAACTAAGGGATATTAAGGCCTCCTTTTAATAGAGTACCGGACCAAAGCATTAACACATGGTGAATACATGAACTCCTCAAACTACGGTCAGCATCGAGAAGTATCCCGATTATTGTCACTTCGGGGATGTCGGATCATAACACATAATAGGTGACTATAGACTTGCAAGATAGGATAAACAATTCACATATATTCATGAAAACATAATAGGTTCAGATCTGAAATCATGGCACTCGGGCCCTAGTGACAAGCATTAAGCATAGCAAAGTCATAGCGACATCAATCTCAAAACATAGTGGATACTAGGGATCAAACCCTAACAAAACTAACTTGATTACATGGTAAATCTCATCCAACCCATCACCGTTCAGCAAGCCTACGATGGAATTACTCACACACGGCGGTGAGCATCATGAAATTGGTGATGGAGGATGGTTGATGACGACGACAACGAATGCCCCTCTCCGGAGCCCCGAACGGACTCCAGATCAGCTCTCCCGAGAGAGATTAGGGCTTGGCGGCGGCTCCGTATCGTAAAATGCGATGAAACTTTCTCTCTGATTTTTTTTCTCCACGAAAGCAAATATATGGAGTTGGAGTTGAGGTCGGTGGATGTCCAGGTTGCCCATGAGGCAGGGGGACGCGCCCAGGGGGAGGGGGCGCGCCCCCCACCCACGTGGACAGGGTGTGGGCCCCCTGACGCTATTTCTTTCGCCAGTATTTTTTATTAATTCTGAAAAGTTGCTCCGTGGATTTTCAGGTCATTCCGAGAACTTTTATTTCTGCACAAAAATAACACCATGGCAGTTTTGCTGAAAACAGCGTCAGTCCGGGTTAGTTTCATTCAAATCATGCAAGTTAGAGTCCAAAACAAGGGGAAAAAGTGTTTGGAGAAGTAGATACGATGGAGGCGTATCAAGCGGATGGATGCGTCGACTAAGGAACACCTCCAACAAATCCATGCCAGTTACACCGTGACGTACCAACTGAACCACCCTCTCGACCAACATGTCCGTCTCTACTTTCTCTGTTGCGGTCACAATCAGTGAAGAAGGTTGCTGGACTCGATCTTGGGAAAAGGGAGGAAGACTGGTCGACTAACCTGGGGTTGCAATGTCCTGGCAATAGAACCAGGTCGACTGTCAGCCCCTAACCGACTCGGGAAGTGTCATAGGAGGAAAAGTGCTCCTCTTATGCATCTGAATCCCTAAACCTCCGCACATCTGGATCACGTGCGTCCTCTTGTCATTCGGATTCGCCTTCTTCACGGTTTGGGAACAGGCTGCGAAAATGTGTTTGAAGAGACCCCAGTGCGGTCAACAGCCCAAGAAGTTTTCACACATAGAGACGAATGCAGCAAGATATGTGATGGTGTTGGGAGAGAAATGGTGGAGTTGAGCACCGAAAAAGTTCAGAAAGCCCCGGAAGCAAGGATGTGGGGGAAGGGAGAAACCACGGTCGACATGGGTGGGAAGAAGGACACACTCACCCACCCACGGCTGAGGCTCTATCTCATCCCCCGGCAGCCTCGAAGACCCGGCGGCGATCAAGCCCGCGGTGGCCAGATCTATGAGATCTTCTGGCCGGAGCATAGAGAAGATCCAGTCTCCCTGAATCCAACCAGGCGGCAGCCCGGACCATCGACGATGACCCCCATTTCATCTTCTTGCCATTCGCCGTCTCCATCGCCTTTTTTGCATGCTCCAGCGCCGCCATCTTGTCCTTCACCATGGTGGTAGGCTGTGCACTGGCGGAGCGGTGGTGTCAAGGGTGACAGAGGATGCAGTGGAGAAGCAGAGGAAGAAGAAGGGGAATGGGAGCGCACAGTGCAGACACCTCGGCCTCGATGCCTTTTAAAGGCCTACTTCTGAGTGGCTGATGCGTGGGCCCGAGCGATCCTGTCAAATCCCGCAACAGTCGCACACCGGATACATGGCGAAAAAGGTGGCGCAGAAATCGAGGCGCCCCTGTCTATCCGTCCTGTTTACTGCGGTGATACGTCTCCAACGTATCTATAATTTTGATTGTTCCATGCTATTATATTACCCGTTTTGGATTTTTATGGGCTTTACTTTACACTTTTATATCATTTTTGGGACTGACCTACTAACCGGAGGCCCAGCCCGAATTGCTGTTTCTTTTTGCCTATTTCAGTGTTTCAAAGGAAAGGAATATCAAACGGAGTCCAAATGGAATGAAACCTTCGGGAGCGATCTTTTTGGAACAAACACAATCCAGTAGACTTGGAGTGGACGTCAAGCAGCAAACGTGGCAGCCACGAGGGTGCCCGGCGCGCCCTAGGGGGGTGGGCACGCCCCCCACCCTCATGGGCTCCTCGTGGCTCAACCGACCTACTTCTTCCTCCTATATATATCCACGTACACTGAAAACATCCAGGAGCAGCACGAAAACCTAATTCCACCGCCGCAACCTTCTGTATCCGCGAGATCCCATCTTGGAGCCTTCGCTGGTGCTCCGTCGGAGGGGGAATCGACCATGGAGGGCCTCTACATCATCTCCAAGGCCTCCCCGATGAGTTGTGAGTAGTTTACCACAGACCTTCGGGTCCATAGTTATTAGCTAGATGTCTACTTCTCTCTCTCTGAATCTCAATACAAAGTTCTCCTCGAGCTTCTTGGAGATCTATTCGATGTAACTCTTTTTGTCGTGTGTTTGTCGAGATCCGATGAATTGTGGGTTTACGATCAAGTTTATCTATGAGAAATAATTGAATCTTCTCTGAATTCTTTTATGTGTGATTGGTTATCTTTGCAAGTCTCTTCGAATTATCAGTTTGGTTGGCCTACTAGATTGATCTTTCTTGCAATGGGAGAAGTGCTTAGCTTTGGGTTCAATCTTGCGGTGTCCTTTCCCAGTGACAGCAGGGGCAACAAGGCACGTATTGTATTGCCATCGAGGATAAAAAGATGGGGTTTATATCATATAGCTTGAGTTTATCCCTCTACATCATGTCATCTTATGAACTTAATACTCTAGATGCATGCATGAGTCGGTCGATGTGTGGAGTAATACTAGTAGATGCAGAATCGTTTCGATCTACTTGTTGTGGACGTGATGCCTATATACATGATCATGCCTAGATATTCTCATAACTAAGCACTTTTATATCAATTACTTGACAGTAATTTGTTCACCAACCGTAATACTTATGCTATCTTGAGAGAAGCCACTAGTGAAATCTATGGCCCCTAGGTCTATCTTTTGTCATATAAGTTTCTGATCTACTTTTATTTGCATCTTTTAATTTCCAATCTATATCATAAAAATACCAAAAATATTTATCTTATCTTATTATCTCTATTAGATCTCACTTTCAAAAGTTACCGTGAAGGGATTGACAACCCCTTTATCGCGTTGGTTGCGAGGTTCTTGTTTGTTTGTGTAGGTACGGGGGACTTTTGAGGAGCCTCCTACTGGATTGATACCTTTGTTCTCAAAAACTGAGGGAAATACTTACGCTACTTTGCTGCATCACCCTTTCCTCTTCAAGAGAAAACCAACGCATTGCTCAAGAGGTAGCAAGAAGGATTCTGGCGCCGTTGCCGGGGAGGTCTTCACTCAAGTCAAGACATACCAAGTACCCATCACAAACTTGTCAGCGTTCTGGGAACGGGGGTCCCCAGACTTGCCTGCGTGCGGCCTACGGCGTGGCTCAAATGGGGGCCCAATGCAGCCCATCTTCATCAGCTCAAGCTCAAGACCCTCGCGAGGGGCTAAGCCTCGCGGGGCGGGCGACAGGAAGCTTCCTCGGGAGCAGCCTCCCCAGGCAGGCTCACGAGGAGGCAGAGAGATAAAGGCGGGGTACCTCCCGGGGAGCCCGTGACGCAAGCCATGACGATCAAAGACCAGGCGGGCGCCAGGCGGGGGCCGGCCTGCGCAGTGTCCTTGTTTCCCCTTCGGTGCAAAGGGGGCAAGCACAGGCCAAGGCATCAGGCAAAGGTTACCGTTTCGGTGCAACAAGACCAAGACCAGCAGAACGGAAGGATGGAGGTCATCGTGGAGCCCAGGACGGCGTCATCGTCAGAACCTTTGGCAGCCGATGACCATCTTTAGTCAGGATAAGTGTACCAGATGTTCTCCTTCAAAATGGCCAATTGTTGGCGCCCTTCCTGCTCATTATTTGGGAAGAGGCCCAGGGCCTCGCTCTATAAATAGCACTAGCCACCACAGAGTAGCGAAGAGAAAGGATCCATCTCAAGAGGACGCATAGACTAGAGAGAGAGGAGACTGAACTCACCCTAGCAGTTCATCGCACCAGCTCAAGAACAGCCCCTGGCGGGGCTGTTCTCCCTTTGTACTGCACATCATCAGCCCCTGAGGCAATCCACCACACCACACACTGGAGTAGGGCATTACACCACAATGGTGGCCTGAACCAGTATAAATCTCGTGTCCCTAGTGTGTTCATCTTTCTTGCATAGATCTTTGTGAGGCTTTGACGCGTGAGCTGGTAGGGGAAAGATCTTCGTGCGCACCCCAGTGTTCGAACCTCAAGGGTCTGCCGGAACACGAAATACGACATTTGGGGCGCCAGGTAGGGGTGCGCCGGAATCTTTCTTCCGCTGGTCGCGTCTGATCTTCCGTCGTGTCCATGGCTGACGCTCGCCGAGCTCGCGCCGAGCGTCGGGCTGCTCTCGCCACCTGCGTCGCCCAGACGGCGCCCGTCGGCGGTCGCCCCCGTCGTTCCCGGTCGCCTGCCGCCAACGCCGCCACCGGCCCGGCGGGGAACGAGCAGCAGGCCTCATCCCTGCATCCTCCGGTGCGGCGCGATGGCCGCACCGCCACCCCGTCGCCGGCTCCAGCCGGTTCATCGTCCCATGCCCGTCGCGCCAGCACGGACGCACCGCCCGCTCCTACAGCCGATGCCGGCACTGGAGCCAGGGGCTCCGAGCCTTGGCCCCCGCCTTGCGGCAAGTGCAGTGGCCGCCCAAGTTCAAGCCCGAGATGCCACCGCGCTACAACGGCGCGACGGATCCACTGGTTTTCCTGCTGGCGTACAAGTAGGCTGTCCTCAAGACCGGGGGCGACGACAGGGTGATGGCCAACTGGTTTCCCATGGCCCTCACCGGCGTTCCACGCATGTGGCTGCTCCACCTACCGACGGCCTCCGTGACCTCCTGGGGGGAACTGCGCGACCTCTTCCTTGCCCATTACGCCGCACCAGTACCCCCGGTCGTTGCAGCTCTCCTGGGCGGCTCGCAGGCGCCGCCTTCGGGCCGCCACGTCAAGCCGTTCACCCGCCAGATCGGCGCCGCCTCCAAGCACCGAGAAACTCCCCGGGGTTGGGTGTTGCCCGAGGCCGATCTGACCTTCAACTCGAATGATCACCCCTCCAACCCCGCCGGTTCGGGTGCGCTCCCGATGCTGTGCACCCCCACCATCTGCCAAGTCGCAGTCACCAGGACCCTCATCGACGGCGAAGCTGGCCTCAACGTGCTCCCTACGGAGGCCTTTAGCCTCCTCCACGTGCCACTAGAGCGGCTTCAGCCCAGTAGGCATTTCTCGGGCGTCGGAGTTGGTTCCACCGCCTCCTTGGGGTAGATTCGCCTCCCGGTGACCTTCGGCACCTACGACAACTTCCGCACAGAGCTGATCGACTTCAACATCGCCCCCAGCAGCCTCCCCTACAACACCATCCTCAGCTACCCGGCCTTGGCCCGGTTCATGGCAGCGACTCACCCGGCGTACAACCTCATGAAGATGCCCGGGAGTAGCGGCGTCCTCACCGTGTCAGGGGACACAAGGGATGCACTGCAGGCACTCAATCTTGCTTTCAAGACAGCCGCGGTGGTGTAGCCCGCTAGCTCTGACGCCCTTGAGCCCAAGGGGGCTGCGCCGGCCAAGAAGAAGCAGCTATTCACCCAAGACAAGGCGGAAACCAAGCAGGTACCAGTCGATGAGGACGGGTCCACTGATGCCACCTTCGCCATAGGCGCCAACCTCGAACCCGAGCAGGAGGAGGCCTTGGTGAAATTCCTGCGCGCGAACAAGAAGGTGTTTACGTGGGAACCTGATCAGCTAGCAGGGGTCCCGAGGGGTGTGATTGAGCATCACCTCAATGTGTGCCACAACGTACGCCAAGTGAAGCAGAAGGCGAGGCGGTAGTCCACTGAGAAACAAGCTTTCATCGTCCAAGAGACCCGCAAGCTAGAGGCGGCAGGGATTATTCGCGAGGTCCGCTACCCAGATTGGTTGGCTAACCCGGTGGTCGTGCCGAAAAAGAGAGGGAAGGAACGCATGTGTGTTGACTTCACCAACCTCAACAAGGCCTGCCCGCAGGATCCATTTCTGCTTCCTCGCATCGACCAGATCGTCGACTCCATCGCTGAGTGTGACCTGTTGTGCTTCCTGGATGCCTTCTCGGGCTATCACCAGATCAAGATGGCGGTAGAAGACGTGGAAAAAATGGCTTTCCTGACCCCGTGCGGAGTGTACTGCTATACATGCATGCCATTTGGGTTGTGCAACGCAGGCGCGAACTTTCAGCGGCTGATGCACATCGCCCTGGGTCGGGAGCTCGGGAGGAATGCTGAGGCTTACGTCGATGACATTGTGGTGAAGTCTCGGGAGGCAAAAACCCTGATACAGGACTTGGAAGAAACCTTCGCGAGCCTCAATGAGGTGGACCTGCGGCTCAACCCAGAGAAGTGCGTGTTTGGAGTCCCCTCGGGCAAGCTCCTGGGCTTCCTCGTATCCCGCAGGGGCATCGAGGAGGTCAAAGCAGTCGAAGACATGAGCCAGCCGAAGACCCTCAGAGAAATGCAGAAGCTCACCGGGCGTGTGACCGCGCTAGGACGCTTCATCTCCAAGCTGGGGGAACGAGCACTGCCCTTCTTCAAGCTGATGAAGAAGAAGGGCCCCTTTGAATGGACTGAAGAGGCTGACAAGGCATTCCAGGATCTCAAGAGGTACCTAACCAGCCCTCTGGTGATGGTAGCTCCGCGTCCTCGGGATCCCCTGGTGCTCTACCTTGCACCCACCCCCTACTCAGCCAGCGCAGCCCTGGTGGCGGTTAGGGAGGAGCGTCGGACCAAAGCCGCAGCAACCATCCGGGTTGAAGCAAAGCGAAGCCAAGAAGGCCTCGCGAGACCGCGACCGCAGCCGAAAAGGATCAGCCGCAGCAGGGGAGCACCCCCAGAGCAGAAGAGGCCCCTCCAAGCGACCAGGCGCTGGGGGCTCCATCGTCTTTGGAGGCGCCCCAACCTCCGGAGGACACAAGCAGTGCCAGCACTCTCAACCTCATCGAGCACCCCATGTACTTCGTCAGCACGGTGCTACGGGATGCAAGGGCGCGGTACCCCATGCCCCAAAAACTCCTCCTCGCGCTATTGGTAGCCTCACGCAAGCTGCGGCACTACTTCCAAGGCCATCCCATCAAGGTCGTCTCAGCATACCCCTTGGAAAGGGTACTCAGGAGCCCCAACTCGGCTGGAAGAGTCGCTGAGTGGAACATCGAACTGCAGGCATTTCAGCTAGAATTCAACATGACAAGAGTCATCAAGGGGGGCGCACTTGCAGATTTCATGGCAGAATGGGCAGAGGCGCCAGGCCTCGAGGCTGGCAAGGACCAATCACTTTCCCTGGGAAGTGAGGCACCGAACGGCTGGGTCATGTACTTCGACGGGGCGTTCTCCCGACATGGCGCGGGGGCCGGCGTAGTGCTCGTATCTCCCACTCAAGACAAGCTCTACTACGCCGTACAACTCTGTTTCCAGCACGGAGAGAAGGTCTCCAACAACATAGCAGAGTACGAAGGCCTGATAGCAGGCTTGAAAGCCGCAGTCACCTTGGGGGTAAAGTGCCTCATCATCAAGGGCAATTCACAACTCCTCTTCAACTTCTCCAACAAGATATACAAGCCGAAGGACGAGCACATTGAAGCCTACCTTGCGGAGGTTCGCAGGATGGAGAAACAGTTCTGGGGGCTGGAGTTGCAGCATGTGCCTCGCGGCACCAATCAAGAGGCTGATGACATCGCCAAGAGGGCATCCAGGCAGCTGCCTCAGGAGCCTAGCGTCTTCGACCAGCGACTCTTCAAGCCCTCGGCGGCACCATAACTATCAAGCACGGTGCAACCTCGGGAAGAACTCCCTCAGTCGCCTGCCTCAGGAGCCCCGGTCTACGGCCCGGCCTCAGGGGCACGCCTGCTCCTGGCGTTGGAGCCTCAGGAAGGATGCTGGATTGCAGAACTCAGGAACTACTTGACGCAAGGGACCTTGCCGGAGAAGGAGGAGGAAGCGGAGCGTGTGGCGCGGCAGGCCACGGCCTACTGCGTCAAGGATGGAGAGCTCTACCGGAGGCGACCAAATGATGTGTCCCTACATTGCATTTCCAGGTAGCAAGGGAAGGAGCTGCTGGCAGACATACACGATGGAGACTGTGGGCATCACTCATCATCACGGACCCTCGTTGGCAAGGCGTTTTGCAGTGGGTTCTATTGGCCCACAGCACTCAGTGACGTCGTTGAGCTAGTAAAGGCTTGTGAGGCCTGCCAATTCCACGCCAAGCAGATCCATTAGCCGGTCGGGGGTCTGCGGACTATACCCCTCTCATGGTCGTTCGCAGTTTGGGGACTGGACATTCTGGGCCCGTTCCCTTGTGCGCCAGGGGGCTGTCGCTACCTCTACGTTGTCGTGGACAAGTTCACCAAGTGGGACGAGGTGGAAGCTGTCCGCACCATCCAAGCGGGCTCCACAGTCAAGTTCATCAAGGGCCTCGTCAGCTGATTTGGGGTGCCTAACCGCATCATCACCGACAAAGGTTCGCAATTCACCAGCAATCTCTTCAAAATGTACTGTGCTAACCTTGGAACGCAGATATGCTACGCTTCGGTAGCACACCCCCGGAGCAACGGCCAGGCTGAGCGAGCCAACGCGGAGGTCCTAAGGGGCCTCAAAACCAGGACCTTCAAGAAGAAGCTGGAGGCCTGCGGCAGGGGCTGGTACGACGAGCTCCAGTCTGTTATGTGGTCTATCCGTACGACCGCGGCCAAGCCGACTGGCGATACCCTGTTCTTCCTCGTCTACGGAGCTGAGGCCGTCCTCCCTCACGAGGTCAGGCGTCGTTCTGCACGGGTCCTGGCGTTCGACGAGATGCAGCAGGATGCCATGCGGGGGACGGATCTCGTGCTAGGGGAGGAACAGCGTCGAGAGGCCACGCTGCGAGCAGCAAGGTATCAATAGGCACTACGACGATACCACTGCCGCAACACCCTCCCCAGAACTCTTGAGGTAGGGGACCTCGTGCTCAGACGGGTCCTCTCCAGGGAAGGGTTGCACAAGCTCTCTCCCATGTGGGAGGGCCTGTTCAAGGTTGTTCATGTTTCCAGGCCCGGCTCCGCGTACTTGGAGACCCAGGAGGGGGTACCCATCCAGAACGCATGGAACATTCAACACCTCCAAAGATTCTACCCCTTAGCGAGGCCCAGTGCCTATGGAAAAGGCCCGGTGGCTGTGAAGAAGGCCAACGCCTGTGAAGCTACCGCAATTTGGGGAAGGCCCGGTGCATGTGAACAAGGCCAATGCCTGTGAAGCCACCGCATTTTGGAAAGGGCCCGGTGCCTATGAAGAAGGCCAATGCCTGTGAAGCTCGCCGCCCGTGACACTCTCACGTAATAACGAGTGGGGCTGTACACGCCCCGGAGTCTCCGGAGTGCCGCCCTCGGGCCTCGGGGACTCCCGCCCATGCCCAGTGGCAGCACTTAGCTCCGCGCTGGTGAGAAGACGTCAAAGACTAGATTAGGTGCCGGACGCGGCTTTTTCATTTGCTTTCTGCAATTGGCTTGTTCTTTCCTATTTGAAGTTTCATTGAAGTTGTCGCCGTCTCTGGCTTGTGACCCTTCACTTGCCTTGGTTTTCCCTCGCGCAAGCCTCGCGAGGGAGGTACGCAGGTACCCTCACGAGTGTTTTCAGCCCCGGTCATTTGAAGCTTTCCTATCCGAGTCCGTTGAGGGAGCACCCCTCCCAGTCCTTGCCCCACGGGCATCGCGACGCAAGCACAGGACCTGGGTCGGTCGCCCCCACAACCAAAACCGGAAGCTACCCCTCTTGACTAATACTTGCAGGACATGAAGCGCATGGCGAGGCCTCGGCCTCGGGAGGCAAAGACCACGACAAGCCTCCCCGAGTTAAGTAACTCCCGCACACGGGCGCACGGCACGGAAACATAGCACAGAAACAAAGGAAACAGCATGATAATTAACGGTAACAGTTCAACACGCCCCCGCGGGGCCCTACACTACTTTCTCTTTTTTGCGCAGGAAAGGAAGAAAGGAAAAACAGGCATGACATGCTCGGCACCAGCTCGCGGCGAGGGCTCATACTGCCTCCAGAGCTCAGTCAGATCCCCTTCTCTCGCTTCATCGGGGCGCGACGGCGGACTGACCCGCTACCTTCCCCCAGGCAGGTGCGACGACGCGGGGGCTGGTCACGCCCCCACTGGAGGAGCTGCTGTTTGAAGGAGAGTCGCCAAAGCTCGGCGAGCCCCGAGCGTCATTGCCCACGCGCCTGCCGCCATCTTCGTCCTGATCAACACCGAGGTTGGGCGCCCAGCCATGGTCATCGTCTTCGGGGCAGTACCCAGCACGGCGACCGTCTTCCCCGAACACCCTCACGTAGAGGGTGGCGTTGCCGTCGAACCTGAAGTGCAGGGTGCACCACCGGCTCAAGCCACGCGCGCGGGCAAAAGTTTGCCAGCCACGGGTCAGGGCCAAACCCCCGGCAGCGGAGACCTCCAGCGAAGCCCAGGAGGCCCTGCTGCCGCAACCGTCCGCCTGAAGCCGGAGGCCGCCCGGAGCACCGGCCGAAAGTTCGCCTACAAAGAAGTGAGGAAGTTGGAGCCAGGTGCTGGTCGGGTCCGCCGACCACACGATCGGCAGCACCTCCACCGAGCGGAAGCGCGGCCTGGGGGGTCGCGCAGCCACGGCGTGCCTCCCATCGATGACCGGGCGCTCATCGCCGCGCAGGGAGCCGCCTCAACGACCACGGGAAGCCACCACGGGGGACGCAGGATGCTTGCGGGGGCGGCCCCGGTCGCGCTTGGTCGGAGGAGAGTCAGGCCCTTCCTGACGAGCCTTTCCCTTCTCCACGGTCGAGAACCTCTTCGGCGGAGCCATGGGGGTGGCAAGCAGCCGAGATGAATAAGAAGAGGAGTAGCAGGGGAGATGAACTGGGAGGGCTCACGTCGTTCCATACTTATAGCCGGAGGAGGTCAACCGCCGGCCTCCACGATCGCAGGTAATCCTGACCCGTTTTTGCACGCAGTGACTTGTCAAGTCGGGTTACCAAGGCGTCGTGGGGAAGCGGAGACACCCACGTCCAATCAACCGCCACGCGGCGCCCAAGGCCGCAGGCTGTTGGGGCGGCGCTTCGCACTTGTCCCTTCGCTTCTCTGCTAGGCCAAGTCCGGGCACGCCTTGGACCCGGGGGCTACTGTCGGCGTTCTGGGAACGGGGGTCCCTAGACTTGCCTGCCTGCGGCCTACGGCGTGGCTCAAATGGGGGCCCAATGTAGCCCAGCTTCATCAGCTCAAGCTCAAGGCCCTCGGGAGGGGCCAAGCCTCGCGGGGCGGGCGACAGGAAGCTTCCTCAGGGCAGCCTCCCCAGGCAGGCTCGCAAGGAGGCGGAGAGATCAAGGCGAAGTACCTCCCGAGGAGCCCGTGACACAAGCCACGACGATCGAAGTCCAGGTGGGTGCCGGCCTGCGCAGTGTCCTTGTTTCCCCTTCGGTGCAAAGGGGGCAAGCACAGGCCAAGGCATCAGGCAAAGGTTACCATTTTGGTGCAACAAGACCAAGACCAGCAGAACGGCAGGATGGAGGTCATCGTGGAGCCCAGGACGGCGTCATCGTCAGAGCCTTTGGCAGCCGAAGACCAACTTTAGTCAGGATAAGTGTACCAGATGTTCCCCTTCAAAATGGCCAATTGTTGGCGCTCTTCCCGCTCATTATTTGGGAAGAGGCCCAGGGCCTCGCTCTATAAATAGGACTAGCCACCACATAGTAGCGAAGAGAAAGGATCCATCTCAAGAGGACGCATAGACTAGAGAGAGAGGAGATTGAACTCACCCTAGCAGTTCATCGCACCAGCTCAAGAACAGCCCCTCGCGAGGCTGTTCTCCCTTTGTACTGTACAGCCCCTGAGGCAATCCACCAAACCACACACTGGAGTAGGGTGTTACACCACAATGGTGGCCTAAACCAGTATAAATCTCGTGTCCCTAGTGTGTTCATCTTTCTTGCATAGATATTTGTGAGACTTTGACGCGTGAGCTGGTAGGGGAAAGATCTTCGTGCGCACCCCAGTGTTCGAACCTCAAGGGTCTACCGGAACCCAAAATCCGACAAAACTCATCTCCCTCGCATTAAATTATTTGCCATTTGCCTCTCGTTTTCCTCTCCCCCACTTCACCTTTGCCGTTTTATTAGCCCTCCTTCCGTTCAATCTTGTGTTACCATGTGCCTTCTTTTTGCTTGCATCTTCGCTTGCTAAAAGTTTATGGATCGTCATCCCCTTGCTAATCTTTTTAAGAGATCCAATTATGATGAACCAAATCCTAGTGATTTGAGTGCACTAGATTATCTTTATGAGGTTTTGCTTGAGATTCTTGAATCTGAAAATTGTGATGAAGAAATTTATGAAGAGATTCACGATATCTCCTTGAATAAAAAGCATGATTGCAATGATTTTATTTTAAATTCTCTTGATGTCAATTGTGCTAATAATATGCAAAACCCTAAGCTTGGGGATGCTAGTTTTGCTATGACTACTACTTGTTGCAATGATCATGATTGGGGTGATTCTTCTTATGATCTTGAAAATTTATTTAAGACCCTTGATGAATATGAGATTGATAATAGTGTTTGAAATAATATTGACAGTGGGTTTGGAGAGGTCATGACTTTAGTTAATGATAATCCCACTATTTTGGAAGAGTGTCAACTTTGCATGCATGTGGATCGTGTTGAAAAAATTTTATGTGATAGCTATTTGTTGAATTTGCTTATGATCCAACATGTAATTATTATGAGAGAGGAAAATATGATTGTAGAAATTTTCATGTAAAAAAATTTCCTCTCGTTATGTTGAGATTGCTATTGTTCCTTTCTTCTTCCTTGCATATGTTAGTTTTTGCTTGTTATGGTAATTTGTTCGCTTATAAAATGCCTATGCATAGGAAGTATGTTAGACTTAAGTGTGTTTGTCACATGTTTTATGATGCTCTCTTTGTGCTTCAATTCTTGTCTTTCATGTGAGCATCATTGAAATCTCAATGCCTAGCTAAAAAGGCTTTAAAGAAAAGTGCTTGTTGGGAGACAAACTAATATTTTTCCTTGATGTTAGTAATAAATAATTCATATAGCTTCTTTTTAGATGTGATTTTATGTTTTAATTAGTGTTTCTGCCAAGTAGAACCTATAGGATAACCTACGGTGATAGTTAATTTGATTCTGCTGAAAAACAGAAACTTTTGCATGCAGGAAAATAATTTTAATAAATCACAGAAATGTGCTTTTGAGTTGATTCTTTTTGTAGTAGATCAATAGAAACATTTCCCAGGACTTCCCATTTTGGTAGGAGTTTTAGAGTTCTAGAAGTATTCTAAAGTTACAGATTGCTACAGACTGTTCTGTTTTTGACAGATTCTGTTTTTCGCGTGTTGTTTGCTTATTTTGATGCATCTATGGCTAGTATCGGGGGGTATGAACCATAGATAAGTTGGAATACAGTCGGTTTAACACCATTATAAATAAAGAATTATTTCATTACAGTACCTTATGTGGTGGTTTTTCTTTCTTGCACTAACGGAGCTTACGAGATTTCCTGTTGAGTTTTGTGTTGTGAAGTTTTCAAGTTTTGGGTAAAGATTTGATGGACTATGGAATAAGGAGTGACAAGAGCCTAAGATATGGGATGCCCATGGCACCCCAAGATAATCCAAGTACAACCAAAAGCCTAAGTTTGGGGATGCCCCGGAAGGCATCCCCTCTTTTGTCTTCGTCTATCGGTAACTTTACTTGGAGCTATATTTTTATTCGCCACATGATATGTGTTTTGCTTGGAGCGTCTTGTATGATATGAGTCTTTGTTTTTTATTTTACCACAATCATCCTTGCTGTACACACCTTTTGGGAGAGACTCACATGATTTGGAATTTATTAGAATACTCTATGTGCTTCACTTATATCTTTTGAGCTAGATAATTTTGCTCTAGTGCTTCACTTATATATTTTAGAGCACAATGGTGGTTTAATTTTGTAGAAATTGTTGATCTCTCATGCTTCACTTACATTATTTTGAGAGTCTTTTAGAACAGCATGGTATTTTCTATGGTTAAAAAATTGGTCCTAGAATGATGGGCATCCAAGTTGGGTATAATAAAAACTATCATAGGAAGTGAATTGGATGCAATGATCAATTTGATCCTTGATAATTGTTTTGAGATATAGAGGTGATATTAGAGTCATGCTAGTTGGTTAATTGTGAATTTAAAGAATACTTGTGTTGAAGTTGGCAAGTCCCGTAGCATGCACGTATGGTAAAAGTTGTGTAACAAATTTGTTGCATGGGATGCTCTTTTGATTGCCTTCCTTATGAGTGGAGGTCGGGATCGCGCGATGGTTAACTCCTATGAACCCTTCCCCTAGGAGCATGCGTAGTAGTACTTTGCTTCGAGGGCTAGTAAAACTTTTGCAATAAGTATATGAGTTCTTTATGACTAATGTGAAGTCCCTGGATTATACGCACTCTTACCCTTCCATCATTGCTAGCCTCTTTGGTACCGTGCATTGCCCTTTCTCACCTTGAGAGTTGGTGCAAACTTCGCCGGTGCATCCAAACCCCGTGATACGATACGCTCTATCACACATAAACCTCCTTATATCTTCCTCAAAACAGCCACCATACCTACCTATTATGGCATTTCCATAGCCATTCCGAGATATATTGCCATGCAACTTTCCACCGTTCCGTTCATCATGACACGTTTCATCATTGTCATATTGCCTTGCATGATCATGTAGTTGACATCATATTTGTGGCAAAGCCACCATGCATAATTTTTCATACATGTCCCTCTTGATTCATTGCCCATCCCGGTACACCACCGGAGGCATTCATATAGAGTCATATCTTGTTCTAGTATCGAGTTGTAATTCATGAGTTGTAAATAAATACAAGTGTGATGATCATCATTATTAGAGCATTGTCCCCAAGTAAAAAAAAGAGAAAGGTCAAAAAGAAAAAAAAGAAAGGCCAAAGAAAAAAAGAAAGGCCAAAAAAATAAAAAAATAAAGGGGGACAATGTTACTATCTTTTTCCACACTTGTGCTTCAAAGTAGCACTATGTTCTTCATATAGAGAGTCTCATTTGTTGTCACTTTCATATACTAGTGGGAATTTTTCATTATAGAACTTGGATTGTATATTCCAACGATGGGCTCCTCAAATTGCCCTAGGTGTTCGTGAGCAAGCAAGTTGGATGCACACCCACTAGTTTCTTTTGTTGAACTTTCATACATTTATAGCTCTAGTGCATCTGTTGCATGGCAATCCCTACTCCTCTTGTTGACATCAATTGATGGGCATCTCCATAGCCCGTTGATTATCCTCATCAATGTGAGACTTTCTCCTTTTTTGTCTTCTCCACACAACCTCCATCATCATATTCTATTACACCCATAATGCTATATCCATGGCTCACGCTCATGTATTGCATGAGAGTTGAAAAAAGCTGAAGCGCGTTAAAAAGTATGAACCAATTGCTTGGCTGAAACCGGGGTAGTGCTTGATGGGAGTATTTTGTGTGATGAAAATGAAACATAGCCTAACTATATGATTTTGTAGGGATGAAACTTCTAAAGCCATGCTATTTGGAGAAGACATGATTGCCTTGTTAGTATGCTTGAAGTATTACTATTTCTTATGTCAATATGAACTTTTTTTGAATCATTTGGATCTGAACATTCATGCCACAATAAAGAAATTACATTGAGAATTATGCTAGGTAGCATTCCACATCAAAAAAATTGTTTTTATCATTTACCTACTCAAGGATGAGCGGGAATTAAGCTTGGGGATGCTTGATACGTCTCCAACGTATCTATAATTTTTTATTGTTCCATGCTATTATATTACCCATTTTGGATGTTTATGGGCTTTATTTTACACTTTTATATCATTTTTGGGACTAACCTACTAACCGGAGGCCCAACCCGAATTGCTGTTTTTTTGCCTATTTCAGTGTTTCGAACAAAAGGAATATCAAACGGAGTCCAAACGGAATAAAACCTTCGGGAGCGATCTTTTTGGAACAAACGCAATCCAGGAGACTTGGAGTGGACGTCAAGCAGCAAACAAGGCGGCCATGAGGGTGCCCGGCGCGCCCTAGGGGGTGGGCCCGCCCCCCCACCCTCGTGGGCCCCTCGTGGCTCAACCAACCTACTTCTTCCTCCTATATATATCCACGTACCCTGAAAACATCCAAGAGCAGCATAAAAACCTAATTCCACCGCCGCAACCTTTTGTATCCACGAGATCCCATCTTGGAGACTTCGCCGGTGCTCCACCGGAGGGGGAATCGACCACGGAGGGCATCTACATCATCTCCAAGGCCACTCCGATGAGTTGTGAGTAGTTTACCACAGACCTTCGGGTCCATAGTTATTAGCTAGATGGCTTTCTCTCTCTCTCTCTTTGAATCTCAATACAAAGTTCTCCTCGATCTTCTTGGAGATCTATTCGATGTAACTCTTTTTAGTGTGTGTTTGTCGAGATCCGATGAATTGTGGGTTTATGATCAAGTTTATCTATGAGAAACAATTGAATCTTCTCTGAATTCTTTTATGTGTGATTGGTTATCTTTGCAAGTCTCTTCGAATTATCAGTTTGGTTTGGCCTACTAGATTGGTCTTTCTTGCAATGGGATAAGTGCTTAGCTTTGGGTTCAATCTTGCGGTGTCCTTTCCCAGTGACAGCAGGGGCAGCAAGGCACGTATTGTATTGTTGCCATCAAGGATAAAAAGATGGGGTTTATATCATATTGCTTGAGTTTATCCCTCTACATCATGTCATCTTTCTTAATGTGTTAGTCTGTTCTTATGAACTTAATACTCTAGATGCAGGCATGAGTCGGTCGATGTGTGGAGTAACAGGAGTAGATGAAAAATCGTTTCGATCTACTTGTTGTGGACGTGATGACTATATACATGATCATGCCTAGATATTCTCATAACTATGCACTTTTCTATCAATTGCTCGACAGTAATTTGTTCACCCACTGTAATACTTATGCTATCTTGAGAGAAGCCACTAGTGAAATCTATGGCCCCGGGTCTATCTTTTATCATATAAGTTTCCGATCTACTTTTATTTGCATATTTTACTTTCTAATCTATATCATAAAAATACCAAAAATATTTATCTTATCTTATTATCTCTATCAGATCTCACTTTTGCAAGTTACCGTGAAGGGATTGACAACCCCTTTATCGCGTTGGTTGCGAGGTCTTTTTTGTTTGTGTAGGTACGAGGGACTTTTGAGGAGCCTCCTGCTGGATTGATAGCTTGGTTCTCAAAAACTGAGGGAAATACTTACAATACTTTGCTGCATCACCCTTTCCTCTTCAAGGGAAAACCAACGCAGTGCTCAAGAGGTAGCATGCGGTGCGCTCTGCCTCACGCGCTTCCCCAAATTTTCGAATCCCGTGGGATCCGGGAACCACAGTAACCAATCACGCCAAAGATTTCGCTTCATAGCGACACTCAAAGAGTGCCAGCATAAGTTCACTCAACAACCTCTGAATCGATCAAGGCGACTGAAATGAAGCCAAAGTTTCAACATGGACCTTGAATCCAGTATGATTGCTTGTGAAGCACAAGAGTAAGACAGGGCCAACTTCAACTTTCTTTTCACTCGGACCTCAATCCATTCAGGGGCTAATGACGATATCATAGACCTAGGGTAGGGTCATTAACCTGACCTATACGTCCTACCCAGGGTCACTACCCTAGAAGCAAGGACATTCAAAGCACAGCGGGAAGTATCAACTGAAGCCGTCGAGTGCAATCCACTCGACGAGTCACCTCACTCAAATACCCCCATTTTCACTCGACCTGGATGGAGTCATTCGACCATACAGGAAACCACTCGGAGTACGGGAGACCTAGAGTCACTCAGGATGGCAACGGACAGGCATTCACTCCATAGTCTTAAAGATCGTTAATAGCACTTTATAGCTGGCGTTACCAGTAACGCCCTATCTTAATGTACATTGAACCCCGTAATGGAGGACGGCTGGGGTCCTCGCGCACTCTATATAAGCCACCCCCCTCCTCTGGGACAAGGGTTCTCACCCCTTTTAACACACACCCATATTCCAGTCAACCGCCTCAGGGCACCGAGACGTAGGGCTTTTACCTCCTCCGAGAGGGGCCTGAACTCGTAAACTCGTGTGTACAACCTCGCCATAGCTAGGGCCTTGCCTTCTCATACGTACCCCCTACTCTTACTGTCAGACTTAGTACCACGACAGCCCCTACCAGATTAGAGGCGCCTGCCATGCCTACACCACCTCCTCCCATGGCTCCTGCTCCTGCTCTGGTGACCATGGCGACATGGGCGACCATAGGCCGGCACCTAGCGAGTCCGCCATCTCCGATGCCGTGGTCGGCCAGCTCCACCGTGGCCCACCAAATGCGGGTTCCACGCGGTAATGGGTGGCTCCTCCACCACCTCCTCCTTGACCACGTCGGCCATCTCCAGATCCAGGATAGCCACGTCACTGGCCACAGAGAGGACCAACTGGGTCTTCAGGCCCTCCCATTGGCGCTCGTCATGGGGGTTCATGGAGTCCTCCATGAGACACCTCACGAGCTCGGCCTACTACTCGTCGGTCATGGTAGGTGGCGGAGGCGGGGACAGGGACTGAGATGGCACCGGCGTTAGGCCGCGCACACACCTACGCCCGCGCGTTTGGGGTGGGCTCTCAGCACAAGCAGGACGCGGGCGTCACGGGCTAGGTGGGCGACCGGCAAAAAAGGATTGCCGCTGCAGGTCGTGCTCGTCGCGGAGCCATATATCCCATAGCGGCGAATCAATGCCATACTTGGGGTCATAAAGGAGATTCGGTGGGAGGCGGGACCAGCGGCCGTCGATCTCCTTCAGGCGGGTGCGCCCGCTCACCGACACCGGAGGGATTGGCACCCGATCCGCGGAGAGATGCCAATTGTTGGGGTGGTGGGAATCTCCCCATGGCACCGGCATCGCCGTCTCCCAATAGCGCTGGCAGATGTCGGCGCCGACATAGGGGCGTCTGCACTGCGGGGTGGCCGAAAGCGCGATGGCAAACGCGGGCAAAGTAGGTGTGGGCGGCGGAGATCTGGTGGAGCGGTGGCTACAAGAGGAGGAGCCAACCTCATGGTCGTGCTTCACTTTCGAGATATGCCCTAGAGGCAATAATAAATGTTATTATTTATCTCCGTGTTCATAATTATGTTTATGTTCCATGCTATAACTGCTATGGTTCTCGAGTCTACAATAACCACGAGGCTCGAAGGGAAACTCATATGCGCGTGTGGAATAATAAACGGTAAAAGTATTCCTAGTCTGGCCTCTAGGACTAGCTCAAGTGTTGAATGATGGTTCTATTTTCCTGATCATGGGCATGACTATGCCGCCAACTTTGAGGGCACAAATTGACCTGGTTGACGTTATGCTACGAGATACCGTCCGATTTTGAGGGTCCTCCCGGAGGGCTGTCTGTGACACCGTTAGGGGGACTGTCCGACCGCCTCCCGAAGGGCTGTCCAAGGGGCAAACGAAGGAGTACATGCTCATGGTTGGGAGCTTGTAAATCCTAGCTGCAGGGATCTGCATCGATGATCTACATCGACACTACTTCCGCTGCGCTACGAGTCGGTAACGATCGGATCAAAACCTTGTATTCATCTTCATAGTGTTCCTGGGCATGCTCGCAATACCCAGATTTTTGTTTTCTGTTGCGTTACCTAATAGTGGCATGAGCCGTGCTATGCGTAGATGAAGGTTACGATCTAGAATACATAGAGATGTATGGGTGTTGCACAATATAATTTTTTAGGAGGTGGGTTCTATTGCTGAAAATTATTTGTGCAGGTAGCAGATGAAATATGTTACCCGATGTTCTTGTTGCTTCCCTAAAATTTGCATATTTCTGATCTTGATAACGGCATGGTGGATTTTCAAAGTTCTGACAATCCGTGATACTGATTGATCAACGAAGTGCTAATAGTTTGTCGAATTCCACTATAGTTAAAAGAAAGATGATCGCAGACAAAAGGGCAATGCAGATATAATCTGCACGGGGGTCATGTGTATGACGAAGTTCAGTATGGGGCTCGAGATTTTATTATCTAGTGTTTCATATGCCCCGCAAAGTTAATCTAGCGACTTGGATAATCATGCTTGATGATGAACGTTGGTAGCTTCGTTTAGTTTTGGAACCTTAGAAACCACGTAAAATAAAATTTTGCATAAACCGATTAGAGGCATCTAACTTGGTTTTGCAGGATGTGCATGTGATGTGGTATAGTAGTTGTCATATTAATTTTGTTATGTATGAGATGACTATATAATGTAAAATAACATGACCTATGTGTCATGATTCAGCATGATGGCTGGAGCCATATGATTGTCACTTTAAATGACCTGCGTGTCAACCTTGTTGAAATGCATTACTTTATAATGCTATAGAGATAGCAATATTATCCGGTGCATCGACAAGGTGGTGGTAATCTTTGCTAAGGTGAACACCGGCGCAAATGCCGAAGACAAAGAAAATAAAGACTTCTTCGTCAGAAATGGCTATACCATATCATGCTATTATGAAATGCATGAGATGTTTATCCTTTATGATGCACCATTTTTTATTGTGCGGTAGTAGCTTTTTATTAGGGTGATCTCTCACTTAAAAAATATCAAGTAGTTAGTGTTCTCCCAAGTGTAGCACCGTTATGGCATCTATCTCTTCGGGGCATCACATGATCTCCATGGGTGCAAACGATTAGAGAAGTGTGAGGCGGGTGAATTGAGACCATGCAGCGAGATTACTTGGTTGTCTTGACATTCAGGCAGGACAGTTCTGAGATTGGAACACACGCATCGAATGATGAACAAGAATCACATAGAGATGTGATCGGCAAGTTTGCCTACCGATTGCAGTTCAGGCCATTTGTGTTAATCTTGAACCGCGACGTTGAATTGAAATGCGGGTCTTGTATCACTCACTATCAATTATGAGATATATTGATTTGAGTGGGAGTGCATTGTAGAATTAACTTGTTTAATTATCGGTGCAATTAATGATGGACATTATCTAACTGTTATGTTCATAATAGTTATAGAAGAATGGGTCGCATTTCCACCTTCCCTGTTAAAATTGAATAAGCTGTTAAATATCTGGCTAAAACTTTACGGTTGGTAATGTAATGTGAGGATTGTCCTCAAGAGTGTTGAGAAGGACTTTGTCCTATAGCATGCTTTCGGTATCCTCTCGCTACTGCTATGGATGATGTGTCTCCTGTCCTTCGATCCAAAAGCTAGAATTCCCTTACGGTCAAGTACAATGTGTTTGCTTCCATGAGACCCGTACTTCAAAAGTTTGGGATAGTTATGTGATATTCATGGAACGGAAAATTATTTTGAGAGACAGACAAAGGCTAAAAGATATGAGATATCCAAAGCAATGTTTGTTTGGCAAAGTATTAGTAAAGTGTTTACTAGGCAGTTGACTGATAAGAGAGGGATCCAGAAGAACATCGGTCATATGATGATGGTGAATAAAACAACAACTTAAAGAGAAAGGAAGTGTCCAAAGGGTGTCAGTAGAACTACACGCCTTGGAATTCCAGGGCTAACGCCACTCTTAAGTTGGGTGCTTCTTCTGAGAGTAGGAGAAATATTGAAAGTCAAACTATTAGAAATATAAAGGCAAAAGGAGAGAGGACTGGAATATCTAGCTCATGTATGAAAGTCATACAAGCTATTGATGTATAGAAGAAGGCTGGTCAAAGAAATAGTTCTTGGCAATTGTGATTAAATTGTTAGTCATTGATTCTTGGGTATTGTGGTTAAAATTGATCACAGAAATACCCGCTCAATTGCATTCTGCTGCGACTCGATGCAAGAACTACGACGACCTAAAAGACTTGTCGGAGTGAGGTTTAGATACGCGTTGGGAACATAGTAAATGTTACTATACCTTCCATCGGTGTATTACCTATGTATTTACTTTCACAATTCATTTTTTGGAGTTTCATACACTCTAGCCCTTTTTTTGACTGGTGAATGTAGGGAAAAACCCCCACGGCATTCAACTTTTATTCATGCAAAAAAATATACAATGTACAAAGATTACAAGGGGTAGTCAGAAAATAAAAACAGAAACTAAGTATCAAGAAATACAAAACCTCAAGGAGGTAGAAAGGAAATCCACTTAAGAAGGTCATCCTTGTACCTAGCCTTAACTCTGTGTTGCATTAGCATAATATCATGGATAAAAGCACTTCTCCACTTGTTGAAACTCTACCTCTCATGCCTGAAGACTCTTGCATTCCTGATTATCCATATGTTCCAGCAAGCAACAAAAACAACTTCAGTGAAAAAAGGCTTTGCAAAGTCCTGTTTAGCTTGCAAAACAATATCAGACATGTCATTCACAGGTGACCATGTAATTTGCAAATAATTCCATATTCTCACACTAAAGTTGCATTCAAAAAATAGATGATTCCTGGTCTCTCTAGTCCTCAAGTGGCAAAGGAGACAATTAACTCCATCATCCATATGCCAATGCCTTCTTTCCACCATGTCTTTGGTATTGAGCCTGTCCATGATTAACATCCAAGCAAACACTTTGATTTTCATTGTGCAGGATGATTTCCATATCCACAGAAGGAGAGGGTTAAAGGACATGTTGGAATGCATAAGAGAGTAAAACAACTTGGGCTTAAATGCATTACATGTCCCCTGCCAAAACCAAAAATCCTTTGCCTCCATATCTCTACTATAGGAGACCATCAGATCTTGCACTGTTAAAAGATCCTGATATGCCTGTGCAGATAAAGGCAAATGGAACATATTGATCATATCCTGAGATTGAAAGGCTTCATAGAAAGTGATCCATGGATCTTTCACGTATGAGAAAAGCCTAGGGAACCTAATCTGCAAAGGCTCAACTGAATCACCAATCTTCCACTTGTCAGACCAGAATAGAGCAGAATTTCTAGAATTAACTTGTACCCTAGCTGTGTTCCTATAATGATCCATCAATTTACAGATATCCTTCCACCAAAAAGAACCACAACTGCCAGTCCCCTGAGGCACGGAAGAATGATAGTATGTGTCCCAAATAAGAGAGACCTAAGGCAGATTCACCCTGTTTAAGAAATTGTGCAAGTGCTTGAGCAAAAGTGCCATGTTCTGCACACCCAGGTTCAAAATTCCCAAACCACCTTTATTCTTAGGCCTACAAATGAGATCCCAAGCTGCCAAGGATGGAGCTGGCTCATCCCTATGCTTTCTCCATAAACATTGCCTCTGAATTCTCTCCAATTGCTTTAAAATTCCAGCAGGAGCCAGCAAACTACCCAGGAAGAAAATTGGCAAGGAGGACAGAGCAGAATTCAAGAACAGAAGTCTCTCCCCTTGATTAAGGAATGAGGAGCTAGTTATCATCCTTCTCTCCATACAATCAACTAGTGGCATAAAATCCACCATTTTAGGCCTTGTAGTGCCAACAGGTAAGCCAAGATATGTGAAGGGCATTTTACCCACTTGACAACCAAAAGCAGCAACCAACTCAATAACATCACCCTCATCAACATTTATGGGCACCATAGAAGACTTACGATAGTTAAAAACTAGCCCTGTTGATCTGGAGAACACTTGCAACATGTCCTTTAAAGCCAGAAGTTGAGTTTTATCTGCTGGCAAGATGATGAGAGTATCATCAGCATATTGCACAACTGGATAATCCTGGTCACGGTATGGTATTGGCAATTTCAAAATTCCCCTCCTGAACATATCATTCACCACTGTTTGCACAAGTCAGCAGCAATAACAAAAAGTAAAGGTGGGAGACAGTATCCTTGTCTAACCCCCTTCTTACAAAGAAACTTTCTACCAGGTACACCATTTAAGAGGACTGAAGATGTCCCAGTGGAAAGAAGCTGCTTGACCCAGGAAATCCATCTCTGATTGAAGCCTTCATACTTTAGAATCTGTAAAATAGTTTCATGCTCAATTGAGTCAAATGCCTTTTCAAAACATAGCTTAAGAATCACTATTGGCCTCTTTGATTGATGGCACAGATGCAAATATTCCAGGGATCGACCAATACAGTCCTGAATAGTGCTGCTCTTAATAAAGCCATATTGATTTTTATGTATACATGCCATAATTATCTTTTCGAACCTATTAGCAGCCATCTTAGACAAGAACTTGAGACCCATCCCAGTCAAAGAAATTGGCCTATGGTCAGCCGGAGCGTGGCAACAGTGCCCCTCACCTACCAGCTGACCAGGGCTGGCGTGGCTACAGTGCCCCTGCACTCAACGCTGATGACAGCAAGCGGCGACATGATGGAGGGCCACTATACACGACTCAACTCGGCCATGCCCTGACGATCGACAAGACGGCGCACAGTCCCCCTAGGCATGCGGGGCCCGCGCCTAGGGGAACCCGGCGAACCACAGGCCCCCGGCGGGTCCCAGCCCAGGTCCCCGGATGCCGACAACCCGGACCCACCGACTTGTAACATTACCATTGTACCCCTGGGGGGTTGGTCTATAAAACCCCCCAGGAGCCCTCACATACGGGCATGTACGTAAGCAACAAAGCATAGAGAAGAACTAGCCACCGAGACAGCAACACCAGGGAGAAGGAACAGCCTAAGCCTTGGCCAGATTCCTTCCTCCCCCATACAGCTTCAGGAGCCACATTGTACTATCGAACATCAAACTACACTCGGCAGGACTAGGGGTGTTATCTCTCCGGAGAGCCCCGAACCTGGGAATGTCCGGCGTCCCGCGCCCGCTCATACCAACCTTGCCTCTGGAGCCCACCAGCATCCTCGAGCCTCCTCCTCTCTTTAGCCATCCCTTTGCATCTGTCGTGCGCCCACCACGACAAAGGCTTAGTATGTTACGCTTTGAAAGCGACAAAGAAGATGTTGAATCATATACTTCATTCATGAACTTAGTATGTTTCCAAGATGGCTTTGGTCAATGGGACACTATTGTAGATAGTTGCTCCATAGTTCAGTCTGAGGAATCAAGATTCGACCAGTGATTCACATATATACAAAGCCAAGTCCACATAAAGTGTGAATTTTGTGAAATCATGAAAACGTGAGGATATGCAAAGATACACACGGCCTTGAATTGTCAGGTCTGTTAGACAAAGACTATACCACAAGCGAAGCATATTTTACACCGGTATGCTATAGGTGTAAAGTGCATTAGCATTGACTAGATTATTGACTCTAGTGCAAGTGGGAGTGTGTAGGAGATATGTCCTAGAGGCAATAATAAATGTTATTATTTATATCCATGTTCATAATTATGTTTATGTTCCATGCTATAACTGGTATGGTTCTCGAGTCTACAATAACCACGAGGCTCGGAGGGAAACTCATATGCACGTGTGGAATAATAAACAGTAAAAGTATTCCTAGTCTGGCCTCTAAGACTAGCTCAAGTGTTGAATGATGGTTCTGTTTTCCTGATCATGGGCATGACTATGCCGCCGACTTTGAGGGCACAATGTTAGGATAACACTTGTGTTGAATCGACCCGATTGATGTTATGCTACGAGATACTGTCCGATTTTGAGGGTCCTACCGGAGGGCTGTCCGTGACACCGTCTGGGGGACTGTCTGACCGCCTCCCGAAGGGCTGTCCGAGGGGAAGACGAGGGAGTACATCCTCGTGGTTGGGAGGTTGTAAATCCTAGCTGTGGGGATCTGCACCGACGATCTACATCGACTCTACTTCCGCTGCGCGTGTCAGTAACGATCGGATCCCGACCAAAACCTTGGATCAAAACCTTGTATTCATCTTCATAGTGTTCCTGGGCGTGCTCGCAGTACTAAATTTTTTTGTTTTCTGCTGCATTACCTAACATTCACCTTGCTGATCCAATGCCAGCCCATGGCGTCGGCGAGGAGGTGGACGACGGCTGCGGCTAGGGTTTGCTAGGTTGTGTCAGGGGTCGAGGTGGCGGGTGGGCTTGGAAGTGGAAGTCGTGGACCACATTAAGAAGAACGACGACCCACGAGTTGGGTGGCTAACAGCCGGGCCCGTCATGCGTGCGCATTCATTTTGAGCAGTGGAGATAATTGGACAGCCGCCACGCGTCTCCAAGGCGAACAAGGAGCAAATGCATGCCCGTCCGTTCGATGTCCGTGTGAACCCAAACCAGACGTAGGCTTGCACCGAAAATGAGGTGGGCCGGACGCAAAACGAATAAAAAATGCGGTTGCGGCCCATTTGGATCCAAAAGAACGAACATGAACAAGATGGGTTGTGAGTTGGAGTTGCCCTCATTCCGGCGCCTAGCGCGCGTTCGTGCTTGCGGACAATCACGACGACTCGTCCGTGTCGGGATCACATGGCCTGTGAAATGGCCGACCCGCTGAGGATGCCTGTGAGGCCAACTCCACCGCGTGACCCCATCCTGTCCGGCTCCGTCCGTTTGGGGTAAAAGGGACAAAAGAGGCGGCCCAGCGCATGGCCTCAAATGGACAAATGTCCGGATTCCGTCCGTTTTCGACCCATCCCCGGCCCAAACTTGCGCTCGGTTTGGGGTGAAACGGACGCGCGCGGACGACCGCGACGCATGCCCTTGTCCCCCCTCCCCCCGTGGCCCGCCTGTCAGGGACACTAGCAGTCCCTCCGCTCCCAACGGTTCACCCTCTCTCCCCGCCCCGCCCCGCCGCCGGCGCCGCCCCTATTCTCCGGCCGCCGCCTCACCGCGCAGCCCCCCGCCGTCCATACCAAACCACGTCTCGACATGGCCGCCACCATGCCCGCGCTTTCGCCATAGTTTTGGTCGTCTATCGGGGAAGGTTTGGTCGTCGCCGTCCTTGCCGGTAGCGGAGGGGACACGACTGCCAGCGACGGACCACGGCGGCCGAGGCAGATTCCGACGAGAGCTCCAGAGCAGCCAGTAGCCGGCCGGCAACCACCCCTGCTGCGTCGAGGTGATCATCGTGGCCTCTTCGCCACCGCGCCCGCAAGGTGTTCGACCTTTTGCCAACAAAGGTATGGACAGTGGAAACGAGTTTTTCTTCCATCACTTCCTTTGTTCATCGGACGATTCGTCGTCGGATGATGAAGATCTTGTGGTGGCTGCACTGGTCGTTCACGACCATATTCAACGGCAGCTTCCTCGGTACAGGGGGTCACTCCCTGGCCGTGCTCCCAACCTGAACCGCAACAGGGAGAGAGGCCACGCCCTGCTCTATGACGATTACTTTGCCAACACCCCGCTCTTCAAGCCGGATAAATTTCGTCGCCGTTTTCGTATGGCAAGGCATGTGTTCAATCGTATCCGAGAGGGAGTGGTTGCTCATGACCCATACTTCGAGTGCAAGACGGATGCCCTTGACAAGCTTGGATTCTCCTCTTACCAGAAATGCACCGCGGCCATCCGCATGCTTGCATATGGTATTCCAGGCGATCTGGTGGACGAGTATGTGCGTATGAGTGAGACAACATGTCTGATGTCAATGTACAAGTTCTGCCGGCTGTGATCGAGGTGTTTGGCCCAGAGTACTTGAGGCAGCCAGCTGCCGCTGATACAGAGAGATTGTTGGCGACCAATGCATCTAGAGGCTTTCCAGGCATATGCTTAGCAGCATAGATTATATGCATTGGGAGTGGAAGAACTGTCCATTTGCTTGGCAGGGCCAGTACAAGGGGCATGTTAACGGGTGCACTGTCATATTAGAAGCGGTGGCATCGCAACATCTTTGGATATGGCATTCTTTCTTCGGTATGGCGGGTTCTCACAATGATATCAACGTGCTGCAGCGTTCTCCGATCTTCGCGAGGCTTGCAGAAGGCCACTCCCCACCTGTCAACTTTGAGATCAATAGCCTCCAGTACAACAAGGGATACTATCTAGCAGATGGCATATATCCTCAGTGATCAACTTTTGTGAAGACAATCTCGAAACCCCGAGGTGAGAAGAGAAAGAGATTTGCCTAAATGCAAGAGAGTGTTAGAAAGGATGTGGAACGTGCTTTTGGTGTGCTTCAATCCCGGTGGGGTATCGTTCGAAACCCTGCACTATCATGGGATGAAAGGAAGCTTTGGGAGGTGATGACTGCTTGTGTGGTCATGCATAACATGATCGTCGAGGACGAGCGTGATGAGAGTATCTTCGACCAAGGATTTGATTATCAAGCTGAAAATATTGAGCCCCTGCACCAAGACCCGGCCACATTTAAACAGTTTGTCCAATTCCACCGTGAGATGCGTGATTGGCACACTCATTTGAATCTTTAAAATGACTTGGTTGAGCACGTGTGGAATCACATTGGCAACCAATAGATGTATTGGTCCAATTTATGTTCAGTCAAGACAATTTCGATTTGGTTGTAAAACTATTTTATTAAAGACAATTTCAATTGGGTTGTAAAACTATTTTAATTTTCAGACAAATATTTGGGTTGGAAACTAGTTTGATGCAAATTTGGGCATTTTTGGCCCTCACGAACAAGATGGGGCAAATGAATGCGGCCGCGCGCTGGGCGCACGGCCACCGCATCCCAGGACAGGCCCGAGCACGACCCTAAATCCCTATCCAAACGGACAGAAACCGAAAGAAACGGACGTCCGTTTGGGGTCGCGCGGTGGAGTTGGGGTGATATGGCCCTGTGCCGCCGTGCCGTGAGCCAGACTATTCCACGAGGCGACAAAAAGAGGAAAAGGAAAGGAGAGGCTCACAGTCACCGGTGGCCGCAGCGTAAATGCGGTGGTACTACGGCGTACTGTTACGGGACAGGACGCCTGCTCGTCGTGACATGAATGGACGGTGTGCAATGACCCGCTCGAAAGCTCGAGATTGTCATCGTCTGCCGTCGCACCATGATGCTACTCTCCTCGGTCGACGTACACCAGACGACGGCTTGGTCGGTACAGTACTCGGTACTATTACTATGCCTGCCAACCTACTATTTCAGTGGTACAGCTTTCGGCTGCTTCTGTACATGCAGCGGCCTGTCCTGTTCGTACGTAGATAGTGTGCCATCGAATTCATCGGCACCACGAGGCAAAAAAAAAAAAAAAAAAAAAAAAAAAAAACCTCCCGAAGTTTGCTCTCCTTGTCGTGGTGATCTATATCACCTCAAAATCGGGTGACACCACCCATCCCGCGCGTGTTCTTTCATGACATACTTTGATTGGTCTACACTCGAGAGCAACGTCAAATTTACGAAATCTACTAGGACGATTAGTCTAGCAGGTATTACTCGCAAAAAAAAAAAAAGAGTCTAGCAGACATTGATCAACTTCAAAGTGCTAATGCTCTCTACTGCAAGGAAAAATTAAAGAAAATGGCGATTCCACCATGTCATTTGGGCCAATCATAGGAGTTAGTGATCGATGGTCTAGCACTCTAGACCAGGTTAATTAGCTTCGTAGGAGTACTTTGGCGCTTTGCAGATTGTTAATCTAACATTCTTAAGAAGTTGATCCCCACTACTGTCCACATCAACAATCAACATGCAACCATCCACATCTTTCCACCTCAGCAGTCTAGCCACGTCATCGATTTCATCTTGTGATTTAGTTTTTTTTTTGTACGCTTGCTCTTCCTTCTGTAACTGACGAAGCTATGCCAAGTTCCACTCACGTAAATACTTTGTTCGCTTGCCCTTCCGCCTTCAGGAACCGACGAGTCACACTAATCATATTACCACCAGCCTGCATCCAATGCGCCAATCCCTCCTCGCTCGAGAGTGACCCGACGAACGCAGCGATGCTGCCCTGTGAGACTGGGCGAGCCACCCCCGGCGAGGCACTGACCCCATCGACGGTGCCCTGTGTCCCCATCCGCTGCGACCTCGGGTCGTCGCCCATACCCCATCAGCAGTACCTCGCATCCCCGTCGACGCCGCCACATGTGGCCTTGGCGAGCCACTCGCGAGATTCGCGCGGGCGACACCTACGATCTGCGCATCTGCTCTTCCCCCGATCAGTGTAGCTGTCCAGATGGATGCCTCTCCTGTGGGTGCGCTGACCAGATCTGCTGACGACCCAATGCGTTGAGGAGCTTTCTGTGTTTCCAATCCTTGCTATCTAGCCCTTGTGGAGGAGTACCTGGGAAAGGAGGTGGAATCGATTGCTGTAACTTCCCCTACGCATCCATCTTTTGAGGTAAGCTGTAGGAGAATTATGCTGAAAATTGATCTGTTGTTAAATGTTGTAGATGCAACATGTAGATAGAGTCCAGTGGGAATTTTTTTTTGAAAGAGATATTTTTCTTCAAAGGTATATACAGTAGGCTTCTATTTTCGATGGAATTTGGTAATGTACGAAAGGGTCATTTTCCTTGATTTGCTTCAAAGGTTTGGATCTGTTATCATTGCTGACCATTTACTGCCATTTGTGCACTTCTTAGGAACTGAGAACAATAAAGTATGAACTGCAATATTAAGTTATACGTAAAGATTCAATACGTTTAGGACTACGATCATGAGAAGTTTGTTTTTAAAGGAACAAAGAAGGTTTAATATAAATCGTTATGATGGACTTCACATTGTCTAGCATTTGACCTTTTTTTTATGTTGCCTTGCAGTATGCAAGATATATTCAAAGTGGTTCTTCTGATGTTGAAACAAAGGACAAGCAAATGTATGAAGATGACACAAAAAGGAGCCATATCTATCTATGTGCAAGCACACATAGTTCAGTTTTAAAAAACAAGTACCCAATAATTGACGTTTGGTGCTCCATCTCCTAATAATATCCAAGATGGTGCTCCATTTCCTCTCCCACGATCTCCACAAGTAACTGACTGATTAGTATTTAAAGTTTGTGCTCTGCTTCACCTTATTTCCCATCGTCCTCCAGCACGGGTTGGTGTCTGACCAGCCGCTGGTCAGCAACTCCCTCCAATATCATCCTCATTCCTGTGACATGCTGCTCCTTGCATCACAAATTGCATTTTCTCAGGTGGTGCCTGTTGGACGACACCCATATAGTGTTTCTTCGGTGGTCTTCCATCACTGCATGTACAGAGATTTGAAACACCTACTGTACGTAGTCTTCCCAAGTCCCCCTCAGTTGCAAATTCTTAATTTTTATTTGCTTAATTTATATCTGAATTTAATTTTGCTTGATTGAATATGTAACCTTGCATTGCAATTCTTTGTACGGGACGATTAAACACAAACGCCTTGCATCATTGCCTGTACTTCATTCTCTGTTCTATTGTTCCAGACGCCCTTAATTTCTGCACTGGTATACCTCCATGATCCTCCAATCTGGTAGATGTCCCCTCGCCATTGTTAGCCTCCTCTATTTTGCCCGTATGCCTGAGCTTATTTGTTCCTTTTTAGGTACCGCTGGTGGTGCAAAGGTGCTAAACATCTTGTGAGCAGGGGCTATTAGTTTTTCGTTGCTGCAAAGGTGATGATTCTTCATCGTTGCATATAACTCTTGCTGATAGCATTTGTACACAAGCTCTGATATATAAATTTTATTTTTTGCATTGACTTATATGCATATTTTGTTAGTTTTTATACTTATTTAGAGGGCATAGGATTCTATTGAATTCTATTTGTTACAGTCGGAAAGTATACTGGAGGATTTCTGACGGCAATGATCTAGGACGTTTTGGTGAGTACTGTTGCTGCTCCTGTTAACACAAATTCCCCGTAGTGTGCCTCAAACATGGCTGTTGGCACCCTGTTCTGGTACTTGCAGCATTCCTGCCCTATCCTCATGTTCACTGTTCAGCTATATTTTTCCTTTCTTCTGTTTGGCTTTAAAGATTAATTTACTAAACTCACCATGTTTTTTTTGCCATGTATCCATGGATGAGTTGATTGGCTCAGTGTATTTATTTTTCATACGGAAAGGAGCATCATTGGTTATTCAGGTTACTACTCATGTCACACTGTCTATAATACATGAGTTAAATTACAGTAAATGCTACACTTTTGTTATCTTGGCCAGAGTTACACATCAAGATTTTCCCTACTTCCATCTTCCACGGATTCAGGGAACTATTCATAGATACTTTGAGCAGTGCAAGACAAGTTTGTTTCTTGAGGACTAAAGAAGGTTCATTATAAATCCTTACGATGGACTTCATCATGTTTGAGATCCTAAACCATACGAATTGTCATTATTTTTTCATTTGCTTAATGTAGCTTATAAAGTTTCAGGTTTAATATATTTGTTGCAAACAAGTTACGGCTGCAACTTGATAATTTGGATCTCGGTGCTTATTTATGTATTAATTATCATGCCCTATTCAGCCCAGACTTTTGAGACAAGGAATTAGAACTCGCTTAGGGGGAAAAAGAACAAATGAATTGGTACTCTTTTGCTTCGATGGCATGATTCATTTTGTAGTTAATTGTTGACATTGGCCAACATTTGTGTTTAGTTTCCATTCTTTGCAGATCTGAAGTACGCATAGATGAGGATTGATTTACCTCTTGATGTCTACATTAACATTCACTGTCAGCAGATCTTAAGTACACATAGTATCTCAATATGAAAATTTGTACATTTCCATTCACAGCATCCCCATTAGGAATCCCTGTTCTTAGTGTGCTTACATTCATTAATATTTATGTAAGTCATATGAGATTACTCATGTCCTATCCTGAACACATAATTCACATTTTTCAATCTTTATAATTATGTTCCAAGTACTATGTCCATAGCAATTTTTTCACCTGAAGATCATATATCTACTATGCAAACAAAGTTATTTGATTTATGTATTATCGTGTGCATATGACTAAGAGGTCCCGCAGCAACGCGCGGGGTATCATCTAGTTTTATATGATATGATGCTTAATTGAGGGCATACGAGAAAGCAGGTGATTCGAGCAAGTTGGCGGCCTGGCGGGTGTACTTTCCGCGCGCGCCTTTGATTGATCGACATGCTCGCCCGCAGTGCTGCTGCTACTACTCTCTCTCTCTCTCACACACACAGTAAGAATGTAAAATACACCATTGATTGTTCCCTCTGCCGGCACCGGGAGGCCAATCGGGGCGCGAAACGTACGTGACCACGCCATGATACCACACTGAGCAGGACATGATCACCTCTCAATTCCCGGCCCCTTTTCATTTTTTAACCGTGGGGCGGGTGCGTGCACCAACACCTCGTAAGCCGCAGCCACTTGGATTTATTTTTTTAGATACATTCATTTTTATTTATTTTTGTGACAAGTAATTTCTAACGGAGAGAGTATAAGTCTTTTGAAGATTTTATTATGGACTACATACGAAGCAAAATGAGTGAATCGTCACTATAAAATATGTCTATATACATCAATATGTAGTTTGTAGAGGAATTTCTAAAAAGACTTATATTTAGGAACGGAGGAAGTACTCGTTTAGTGCTAATCTCTAGCCATGCACTTTGGTTAGCTTAAGCGTCCATCGGCTTGGCTGCGCTCACGTACGTCACCGGCGGTGGAGCTAGCGTTTGGTGTCATGTGGTTTTCGAGACGAGCGTGTGTCCCCCGGCGTTCCCCACCGGCGGGGCGTCACCGGCTGCCGTGGATGGGGAGGCCGCTCCGTTTTATATTGTTCGCGTGCGTGTCACCGATGTGGGTGGGGTGGCGGGACAAGCTGGCGCGCCTAGTGTCGCTGTAGGCACGAGCTGGCGGGAGTAGCTTTTTGCCATCTAGGACGGCATGTCGACATTTTGCGGACTGTCTATACAAAAATGTTTGCGAGAGAGGACGAGACCTCTCCAGGCGTCGTGTCACCGTATGACCGCACTGCATTATTGGCAGCGAGACTGTAGATTTTTCATAAATCTCAGCGCCTTTTTTAGGGGAATCAAATCTCAGCGCCTGATAAACTTATGAGTTATCAAAACAAAAAATATGAGAAACACGTGGCGAAAAACCTAGGGTTCAATTCCTGGTGGGTTAGTACAAAGTTCTCATCTTCGGGTAAATAATATCTATTGCTATATATTTAGGTGATGGAAATATTGATGGATTTTTCTTGTTTATTTTTTCTTGAAAAGCAAATTATTGAGGAAAGCAAAAACAAAATGTTACAACAACGTTATCTTCCTCGCTTATATCTCCTATTATTTTTACTTATTGTTTACATTAAACTTCATATACAATACAATTTTGTTTTGGTTACTGTTTTACTTCTTAACCAATATGTACCAACCAGTAGCATACATGAACACTTATTGTACTCCCTCCTTCCATCTATATAGGGCCTAATGCGTTTTTCGAGGCTAACTTTGACCAAATATTAGAGCAATAATATATGACATGCAACTTACACAAAGCACATCGTTAAATTCGTGTGTGAAAGGAGCTTTCAATGATATAATTTTCGTATTGTGCATGTCATATACTATTAATCTTGTCAATAGTCAAAGGCGGTCTTAAAAACTGCATTAGGCCCTATATAGATGGAAGGAGGGAGTATATGTTTTCTATCTAAATTTTGTAGCCGGTAAAAAAATATTCAGAATCTTCTAGGCTAAATTAATAAACAGTCGATATTTGCTACATGGATTATTTCAATTTTCTCTTTGCTTATTTTCAAACACATCTATGTACACTCTTATAAACAAGAAGTTTGTTGTGGTGAGTATGTTTTTCCTTTATTTTTGTCATATTATGTCTCTCATATTTTCTGAAGTACTACAGTTTGTGATGATACCACGAAGAGAAAATATTATTAAAAGGAATACTAAACCTGGTAATGTGTGTTTTATGTGTCTTTCATGATTAAATATATTTTTTTCCTGCGGAAAAACTTTTGATCTATTCATCAACTGTCAAGGTAGTACAAAGAACACCAGAAGTAAAAATTACATCCAAGTCCATAGACCACCTAGCAACAACTACAAGCACTGAAGCAAGCCAAAGGCGAGCAAACCTTGTTGTAATAGACAGTCTGGAAGTCATCGTGTTAAAGCCCCACAGGACTAGCGCAGCAAAATAACAACGACCGCCGATGAAAAGAAACGTAGATTGGAAGGATTCAACTTGTAGACACATGAATGTAGGCGAATGAAGAACAGATCCAAGAGGATCCGCCAAAGACAAACGCCGACCGACTCCCGCAAATCCGTCGGAGAGAAACCTCCACATGCCCTCCGACGAAGCTATAAGCACCGTCGACAAGGGGACTGGATGGGAAGAACCTTATTCCTTCTTCAGAGAACCGCCGCTGTTTCAACTTTCTGAGCAGGACACAAACGCTAAAAAAATGCAAAAAGAAAACCCATCTGAAAATGGATCCCTCCCACCAACAAGGACCGGGATCCATCGCGCCTCCATGGCCATAAGGCCACGGAAGACGAGATAGACCAGAGGCGACGCCGGCAGTAGGCAGGTGAAACCCGGGGTGACTTGTGTGAGATCTCACATTAGGTGAGATCTATGACATGAATTCTTTAAACAAAATGTTCAAACATTCTCAAAAAATTTGTAGACACACACCAATGTTTGATGTACAACCTCAAAAAGTTTCAGCTCCTAATTCAACCTACATTAATAGAAACAAAAAGTACAAAAACATATGTGAATAGTGTCAAAGTACTATTCGCCATAAGTTGTAGCTATTCACATTTTTTAAATCTGTAAATGTACATCAAGTTTTGAGCTGTTTTTTCGGAGTTATGGGCATACCCCATATGGATGTTGTCAAATAAGTTAAGATTTTTTGAAATGCCTAAATATGATATATTTTTTAGGTTGATCCCACCTAAATGTGAGATCTCATACAACCCTCCCCGGGGAAACCCTCGCTTTAGCCCTTGCCTTACAAGCGAAGGGGTAGCGAAGCCAATATTGACAGGGCAATAAGCTGCAATCCTCCATGATTAAGTAGGTTGAGTGAGTTCCAACATAATCACTTAAGCTATACATCGGAACACTTTGTGTATACAACTGAGGTTGCACGCAATGATCAATCCATGCTTTTGTATCATGGTATGTCTCATATATCATGTCATGTAAAGTTTTTACAAGTGTACATGTTTAATCTTGCGTAAAGTTTTACAATTCATGTGATTATATACTCGCATTATGCCTAGAAAATTGTTGACAAAGTTGTTTAATTTTTAAAAAGCATTAAGTACTTGAGTACATACAATTTTTTTATCAATCAACTGATTGTCAACCTTGCTTGTATTATCTATTTTAAAATTTACATATAATTATCCTCATCATATAGGATTAGATAACTACATGAAATTAGACCATAGAGTACTTGATGCCATAGGAAAAGCAAAAGAACCATGACAGAATTAGTAGATGAAAAAAGTTCTACAGATTTAACAGGAAACTACCACAATTTGACCGACCATTCTGAAAACTATCACTTTACAAATTTGTCCCGAAAACTACCACTCTATGCCTAATTTTTCGCTAGAAACAAGCCGAATCGGGGCAGTTGTCAACTTGGTAGTTTTTAGCAAACAATTAGGTGTAGAGTGGTAGTTTTCGTGACAATTTTCTAAACTGGTAGTTTTTTGGAAGGGTCAATCGAATTGTGGTATTTTTCTGTTGAATACTTGATTTAAAGTGCAAAGGAATCCCTAGAATAAAATCCCAATAATTGCAATTATGTGAATCAACAACCTGCGTATGATTTGTTTAAAGGATCAAAATTCTTTGGACATTCTATCAAGTCCCTTGAAATAAAAGAAACCCTCATTTATCTATCAGATGCAATTAAGGTTGTGTTGGTTCACAGGTTGGGGGCGAGGCTTCTCCTCCGCGATGGTATGGCCTTGTAGATATTACCACTACACATCTTCATGATCTGAATAGGCTTCAAGTTCAAGGCATTTTCCCGGGATTACATCGTCTGAAAGAGAGGTCCAGCCCCTGCCAACGGGGAAGTAGAAAATGGAGTGACAACGGGTGGAACATTGCTATATGTGACGGGGAA
Organism: Triticum timopheevii; assembly: GCA_963921465.1. Taxonomy (NCBI): domain Eukaryota; kingdom Viridiplantae; phylum Streptophyta; class Magnoliopsida; order Poales; family Poaceae; genus Triticum; species Triticum timopheevii. The sequence continues at coordinate 165,609,331 of OY997274.1, read as the reverse complement.
AGAAACATTGTGCGTTGGTTGTTGCTTGCTCAACTCAAGGTCCCGGACTTCCCCTTGCTTCCTTGCAGCTTGCAAGTGGCTGCATAAAGTATTGCAATGTGTACATCATCGTGGTGGCTCCATTAAGTGTTGTAATACGTAGAGGTACTAGATGATTCCCCGCGCGTTGCTGCGGGCTGTTAGCATGCCAATCGCTGATGTTACACATGTACATTGAGGAAGAAAATAACATGAAGAAAAATATTGGCCGTGTGATGCTACAATTTTTATTGAGTGCACAAAAGCATTAACCAAAAGGCTACTTAGCAGAACGTAAGTGAGGTTGCTTAGTCTGACCGGGCTAGCGGACTATACGATCGTATGCACCTATGAGATTAACATTGAGAACAGTCTATGTCTTTAAGTAGACTTACAAAATAAATTATATTGTAAATATTATAGAAAATGTTGTGGAGGAAGGGATGCAAATTAGTTAATACTTGACATTAACGACCACATGGAGAAAATGTTATATTCGATCTTGATTGACAACCTGCAACACCTACATACATGAAGAAACAATTGAGAAGTTCTCAAAGAAAGAAGAGTTGCTTGCGTCTATCAATAAAGATCTTAACCTGAAATCATTGATATCTATTAGAATGGTCATGCATGCAAATAAAGCATACATACAACTAAATTGATGTAACATGATCAATAGTACAGAAGAATTATCAAAGGGTCAACCACTGCCAAACCACATCAAATTGGACTCACTGTTTTAATTGAGAAAATGAGCTGCTAATTATGTAGTCAAGGGAAAAACACCTAGCAAAATAATGAAATCCAGTTTAGTTAGTCTAATACACAAATGATGAGTAAGATATGAAAAATTACCATCCAGAATTATCAGGGGCGGGTCCTTGAGGCATGGATTAGTGGATATATAGCTCAAAGAGTCCAGAATCTGTTTGATAGTTGATCAGACATATCTGTATATAATATATGGACATCTATTGAATATTAAAATGAATGACAGTTCACATGCTCGTACCTTCAGGGTACCCAACGCTGCTACTCTGAAAGATACGGGAAAAGTCAATTGCTTAGACCACGATGAAAAATGTTCGCACACAAGCACAACTTGCTGTCATCAGGAAACCAAGAATACCCAAACAACAAATGAACATTGGCGTACTGCTTACCCGGCCAAGACATCAACAACAGGAAGAGGAAACGTGACTTGTAGGGCTCTAAGTAAGATGTGTTAGAACAAATCATCTTAGCGTTGTAATCTCAACCTCCTCCTCTATCTCTTATTGTATTCAAACTCTTGTACTCACCTTGTACGCCAAGGCAAGTCCTTCGGCCCTATCAATCCCTTCGAGGGAGTAGGAACGCTTCATAATCTTACAAGATGATAATGGCCAGATGTACCACCTCAAAGATCAGGCCGATGGCAACATGAAGAGAAAACAGCGAGGCCAGAGCGGCGGCAGTAAGTTGAGCTGAGCTGCTCCTGCAGAGTGGGGAGGAAGAGGCTCGAGAGTCAGATATGGAGTGTGCGAGGAAGGAGAAGGGAACCCATCTATTTGTACTGAAAACCAGTAGTGAAATTTGATGGAATGGAAAAGGGAACGATGTGATAGGTGTCTAGAAGAAATAAATGACTCTCGGGTGGCAGAAGAAAGGAAGCGTTGCCATGTGAACACGCTGGAAAAGAATAGATCGCCAACCTGCAAGCGTTCAGATAGAAAAATACGAAGATGAAGAGACCGCCGCTTTCATCAGATTCCTGTGCTGTTTGTCGTGAATTATTGGGTGAGCTTTAATATTGGGCAGCATGTGGGTGGAGTAATGGGCTGCATGTCTTGCTATTCAGCCTGCGAAGGAAACTGAACGCATGGAATTGGAAGAGACTTGCTCAGAAAAAAAAAGGAACATGTCATTTTTTTTTGTGAGTTGTAACGTTGCTGACAACCGCTGATGTGGTAGATTGCTAGGAAAGTGAACGCTGATATGTCATCATGATGATGTGGACAGTGTGCATGTTGAGAGAATAGGGAGTAGTGGGGAGCAACTTCTTAAGAATGATAGATGTGGAACCGGTATCATCTTTTAGGTGATGCTATCGATGCTTCCAGGCACTTGGAATGTGAGTATTCCTTGCCGACTTTACAATATTCCTTGTTGGGCCAAGCTGGTCCATAATCTAATGAGCTAGCTAGTGAAGGATTCGTATTTTGGGTTTATTAGGCCCCCTAGTCTTTTGGGTTAAACTTTGACCATATATTTGATTTACGAAATATATACGTCATAAAAATAATATTGTTGGATTTGTATTCTAATAATTTTTTATGATAGCATTTTTTATAAATATAAATCATATTTTATTACGCAAATGTATAGTCAAACTTGTACTCAAACTTTGAGGGAGCGTTCTCTATTGGATTTGTCCAACAAATGTTTAGTGTATGATTTATATCTAACTAAGACACTACCAATTAAATGGTCACTCCTGCGAACCAACCTGTGGTTGGATGGTTAGAGGGACTGTGGTATCCCCAGTCCACCAGGGTTCAAGTCCTGGTGCTCGCATTTATTCCTGGCTTTATTTCAGGATTTCCGGCGACGCGCATTCAGTGGGAGGAGACGTTCCCGTCGATGGTGAGGTGGCTACGGTGACTTCGTAAATTTCAAGATGATATGCCGGCTCAGTCTTTCGGAGGTGCTCATAGGGGTAGGGTGAGCGTGTGTGCGTTCATAGGGGTGAGTGTATGCGCGTGTATATGTGCGCTTGCGTCTGTACTGTGTTCAAAAAAAAAAATGTCACTCCTGGTCAGTTGTTGTAGTGTACCCTAGCCATCCTCTCTTTGTGACAAACTTCTGCTGAAATTTCCACCAACGTACATAGTAACATCCGGATCTAATCCAAGTGGATCCTCTACCGGGATGTAATCCCTGGCCATATTTGGTAGGTTTCTCTTTTGCTTAGGTCATATCATTAATATCTAAAAAGGACATGATTCTGACTACCATGATTTTACAAAAATGATTCTAACTATGAAATGTTCTGTTTCACTTTCCTGAAACGGGCTACCCTTCCTCGTAGTTAAAGAGGCAGGACACTTTGCAATTGAAAGTGTCGTCCTTCGAACACGAAACCTTTTTCTTTGAAATGGCACATAATTCCTTTGTGAAATGGCTAATAAATGGGTCTTGTAGAGTGTATTGTGGTATAAAGAAGGGAATATTCAGTGTCGAATCCGCCCTCCTCCCTCCCTCCTGTGAGCGCCGGGGAGGGGCTAGCTGCGGCCTCCCCTCACCTGCCTCCTCGGTACTCCTCCCTTGCCGCTTTGCTCGGCCAACAAGGGCGGCGGCAGGGTCTTCTTCTCTCTTCGCTTGAGATTCTCGGATGGCGCGGGGCGGCTGCTCGATTAGAGGCGCAAACTTGCGGTGGGGGCCAGCGGCGCGGGGGTGTGGCTTCCGTGCAGCGGCGAGGACGCTTGGTGGCATCACACACAGCGGTGGCAGGGCGGGCGCAGGGGTGTGGCAGCTGCAAGAGCCAGGTTTGGTGGTGCACGCTGGGGGACCAGCGGTGGAGGCTGCTCCGGATGGTGGCGGCTGCTCCAGGCCCGCCCCATCCAGGGGTGTGGGTCGGGGCGACCTGGGTTGCGGGCGGCTACCCTTACCTCGGCGGCTGCTGGTAGGGATGACAGCGCAGCAGCGGTGGACCTGGCGGACGTGCTGGCGTAAAAACGGGAGTTGTTAGATAGAGTGATTGACATAAAAAATTGCTTGAAGTTAGGCATAAAAATGGCATTCGCTCTATTTCAATTTATATAGTGTCTGAAAATTGTAGGGTGTGTTTTTGTCGATACCTACGACAGCCAAACCAAAAATTTCATTGCTGACCAGATGGTAGGCACCTGTCGGGTTGTGGGCCAATAATTTGGCTCGCCCAGAGCGCTCCCCAGTTCATTTTTGCGTCAATGCATTGGCGAGTTGCCGGTGGCTGAAAGTTGTGCCAATTTTTCGGCGAGATCATGATTTTTTGGATAAATGGTGGATATTTTGGTTTAAAATGGAGCATCAAGAGGATACAAAAATAATGAGCACACACCCAGTTTCTGCATAGCTAGCATCAGATAGCCAACACCAACGCACACACATAAAAACACGCCAACAAATAGTGAAGTCATATAAGACCAAAACTATGCATAGCTGAGGAAAAAATAATGACAAAAACCGACCAGATCCACAATTAGCAAACTATAACAATCAACATATCTGCACTAACCATCTCAAGACACCACACAAATGAGTAGGTTCTTCAATAATAACGCCATTTGGATGGGAGCGGCGCTCGAGAGTCTCCATCACCCGATCCAACCCCCAAGGTCAGAATCTAGGTTTTCACCCTAAAGAGTCAATCTGAACATATCCTGAGAATGCCTTCAACAAGGTAAAAATGTAAAATAACATCGCCATTTCTAGGTATAACCTACCTAGTTCACACCTAGGATTTCTCCCCCGAGCTCAAGACTAGGCGCTGAGTAGAACCACCATCGATATTACTCATGTGTTTTCCCACCACTTTTCCCGCAATCCCGGCAACTATATGCGATGCGATCACCGCTGCCGCACAACCCCCCCTCTGCGTCAAGCCATCGCCATAGTTTGCATCCCACCACCAAAGTCGACCATCGGATCTCGTGAGAGGAACCCTCACGAACCTTTCGGTGGCCACCGCCGCAAAGAGAGGTTGTCGCTAGATTAGGGTCCGACCCCACCGCTCCCTCCATCCAGCTCACCCGGATCTAAAACTAGATTAGGAATAACATGTCACAGCTCGGGTCCTTGTGGAAGAGCTGCCAATGAAAACATGTCGTTGAGTCGTAAATAATAGCATGCCCCATTGGAGCTATCCTGGGCAGAATCCAGCCCTCCCATGCCTTAACACGGCTAGACCGCTGCAACATCTGGACTGAGTCCGAGCACATTGTAGCCTGGAACCACCTTTCGCGCCACCCATCAATCACCACACAACATGGGGAGCAACAAGCTGCAGCAGATAAGGGGTGATGCACCATCGGACACATCCCAAGTTGTCCCCACAAGTACGCCCAACAGTCGGCAAGATACGACCGCCCATAGCGTCACCGAACTTTGAAGACGCCAGAGCACCGCCGGCGCCCGTTGACGCACGGGACTGGAAAGCACGCTCCGACGCGAGATCCCTTGCAAAACACCTAAGGTGCCTCGCAAGATGCAGCCAATCACCGGGAGAAGCCCCGCCGTCACCGTCTGCCGCACAGCATTCGGCGGGCGCCCTCCTTAGATGATGGCAGAGGGGGAGGGTAAATGGGGCCGACTGCGGAGGATCAAGTTCAGCGCACGTGACATTCGGGAGAGCGGCACCGGTCAGATACTTCTTTTTCAAACCATTAAGGCGTACTCCCTCCGTCCGAAAATACTTGTCATCAAAATGAACAAAAAAGGATGTATCTAGAACTAAAATACATCTAATTACATCCCCTTTTATTCATTTTGATGACAAGTATTTTCGGACGGAGGGAGTATTTAGTTAGCTCACTATGCAACTAACCAAGGATTGGCAGACGTATATAAATAGGGGCGAGTCCATAGTTTGGTACGGAAAGTAGTGGCAGCACCCAAACACATACTGTATCATAATTGGTGAATTGTCAATCCAATGATCAAGATAGCACCAGTGCCAGCTTTGCACATGTGTACATTCATGCATGTACATCTCGAAATATAGAAATATACTACCTCCGTAAATTAATATAAAACGTTTGAGGTCCCTACTTTAATTTACAGAGGGAGTACTTTCATACGTTCAACGATCGGTGACCAGGTATACGTATTCTACTAGTGCAAGTGGCACTGTGTTTGTAATTGTTTAGTGACTATTCAACATGCATTTAGATACTGGTGAATGGAAAGCTCACAAACTTGGAGAATATTTTGGTGAGTGAAACTTGAACTGCAGAGTGGATTGTATCATACTACATTTGACGATGAAATTTGTGGTAAATTGCAACCAGTATTAACCTCTCGGTCATGTATATCCTCCGTTCCAAAGTTAGTATAAAGTTGAGTCATCTATTTTGGAACGGAGGGACTAGCTTTGAGACCTAATAAATAAGAAGGCTAGAGAAATATTCTGTGCATTCCTGTGGAAATTTGTATAAACTAAAAAACTGCACTAAACTAATCAATCTAGATAGTGTTTTATGGTTTCTCCTGTAGCAAGAAATTTTTGTTACCAATATTTTAAAAATGAATAAATGAGAATGCCTTTGTATAAGTCCAAAATGGAGCAGAACCAAAAAAAAAAATCATGCCTCAATTTCTTTTCATGGAGCACCGTGGTGTGTGCTAAATGCATGCGTCGTCAACGGACTTTAGTATTACTTACTTTACTACCAGTTACCATATGCATGCGTCAGTTACCACATGTGCTTGGTGCAGCTATTCTCAAAGTGTAGATTCGATGGCTATTGTTGACTGATCTTGTATATCCATCGGCTGAATTAATTTGTATATCCATTTGTACCTAGCCGTTCTTACCATTTGGTGAATATTAAAACCTTTGGTTGCCGTCCTCTCAGCCTCCCGTCCCTTCCACCTCGCCTCTCGTCCTCCTCCGCCTCCCGATCCCCTCCGCCCCTCCCGAACTCCTCCACCTCCCCTCCCCTCCAGATCCCTTCCGATCTCCTCCGCCTTCCACCCCTTTCCCCCCTGCCTCCTCTCCTGCCGTCGTCGGATCCCGGCTGGGCAAAGTCCGTGCGGGGGATGACGGCGGCAGCAGGGCGTCCCTCCGTCGCGGCTTGGAGGCGTGGCTGTGACGGTGAATCTTGAGCTGGCGCCTCGAGACGACGTGTGTGTGTGGCCATAGCGCCGGTCACGCAGCAATGTGACCTCCTCTACCTTTGGTTGTCTTCATCGTTGGTCCAAAGGGATCTGGTCGGTGGGTGTTGCCTCGCGGTGGCTTCCCGGTGGCTGATTAACTGGAGGCGGAGATGGTGGCCTAGCTGCTGAAGTGGGTGAGGATGCCACCATTGTCGGTGGCGCCCGTGGGTGTCGTTTTCCTCGTTGGAGGTGATGGTGGGGCGTCCCACGCTCCATTGTTTCCGGGGGAAACATCTGGAGGAGGCTACCATTGATGGCAGCGCCCGGGGGCGTTGTAGCCTCGTTGTAGGCGTTGAGGGGCCTCCTGGATTGGATGATGGCGACGTCTTTATCGTCACCCCATGGTGGCATCATCTTTCAAGACATCCATCGGCTGGACGGACATGTAGACCGCTTGGTGGTTGGGCGTCGGTAGGTGGTGGAGCGGTGCTTCATCCTACACATCGATGGTGGCAATCTCAGCGGCATGCCGCAGTGGAGACTCGACGTCCGACGGGTGGCGATGGACTCGCGTAGGAGGACGACGCTGGCGTCGTGGTGGTGTCGATGGCAGAGAGGCTTGGCAAGGTCGATGCGTCAGTATCTGATCTGAGGATGGATCGATGGATGAAGGAGGTGACGGCCCTTGCAGCCTGCGCATGTGGTGCCCACTGAAAGTGCGCCGGACCGGTGTAACCCAGTTCAAGTATTGTGGCTTGGATTGGGCATCCGACATAAGTTGTTAGGCGTTGGTGTGATATATGTTTGGTATTAGGCTTGGACATTCGTCACCCGTTCATCATGGGGATAGGAGTAGCGACAGGTGTTGCCAAGATGGTAGCTTCAAGCTTACTGATGTATTGCCTTGTAACAACTTTGGGAATAATTAATAAAATGACTGCATGCATCGCCCAGATGCAGGGGCCGGATATATCCTCCTTTTCAAAAATAAAATAAAATTAAAACCTTTGGTCAACTCATTTGCTTAGTTATGTTTGTTTCATGGGAGGGAGCCGCGCGTGCAGCTGGCGTTTCACTCGTTAGCTGGATTGCGAGCCACGTAAACTCAGTACGCTCACAGTAAACCCAGGTTAACAACAAAAGTTGACATCGTATTATCCTTTACTGTAAAGTCTCGCTTAGAGCATCTTAATTTCCTATTTCACTCTTATGGAATAGAGTACCGGTATTTTACCGGAATCCATACATAAATCGTATTCTCTTTTCATTTCAGACCTCTTTTCCCCATCTCACTTCTACTGCTTATTTGGATGTCTATGTGACCCATAGAAAGTTGGTCATATAATACATACATAAGCGCATAAAAGTTTTCACGCGCTGAAATAGTTTTAGCGTGTTACTGTAGCATTTTTAGCGCGCCGGACCCAACATTGGTTTTGCAGATGTCCAAAAGCACACGCCCAAAAAACACGAAGTGCAAATTATAAAGCGCGCGCAATCCAGCACCCCAAATTTGCAGCTTCTGACAGCGCTTTTTAGCGCGTGCTCAATCTTTTTTGCACGTGCACTATTTTACAGATTCTGCTGAAACTGTTCGGCGCCCAAAAAAACTGAATTTTAGCGCGCGGTGCAGTTTTTGTGCGCCTGTTGAAGATGCTCTTACACCATACACTCTCTTGCTTGAAACCTTAAGTACACATCTAGTACTCCCTCCGTCCCAAAATTCTTGTCTTAAATTTGTCTAGATACGGATGTGTCTAATACTAAAATGTGACTTGATACATTCGTATTTAGACAAATCTAAGACAAGAATTTTGGGATGGAGGAAGTACTTGATTGATTGTACATCTTGTGGGCTACGGCCGCACTACGAGCCCCGTCCCTCCTGCGTCAAATTGAGCAGATGATATATAGCACTCACTGCAAGCATTTCTCGTTTTTAGAATCACTCACTGCAACACACTGGCAGAGCATGGTTCGTCCAGCTTGTCTCTGATTTGAGTGAACCTGTCCAGCGGCACACAATGATGTTGCTTTGGCGAATTTGGCATGTCAGAAATGAAATAGTTCACCGTAAACCAGCACCACCAATTGATGTATCTTGCAGTTTCCTAACTAGCTATATTGCCTCCCTGAATTCTATTGCTATTGATCCGATGGCGGACCACACCAAAGGCAAGTACCCAGCTCAAGTATGCTTCCCTCTGTTAGCTCCCACACACAATGTTAAGTGCCCGGTCCTTGGCCTGTGGGAACCACCAATGGCGGGACGTGTGAAGCTGAACACAGATGGGTCTGTGTCAAATGGGGTCGCTGGAATAGGAATGATCTTGAGAGATGATGGAGGTGGTATTATCTTTAGCTCGTGCAGGTATTTATTTGACTGTAATGATGTTCTAGAGACTGAAATTCTTGCTATAGGGAGGGACTCATGCTTGCATTGCAGTGGAGCAACCGACCAATCGATATAGAATTAAACAGTCTGAAAGCAGTCAAGATGGTGCAAAGCAGAGATATTAATAGATCAAAATATGCCTTTCTGGTAAAGGAGATCCAAGAAAGTTTGATCGAGCGTGATGCTTGTATTACTCATGTTGGTCGCACAAAAAATTATGCTAGTCATTTTCTGGTAAACTTTGGAAGATCACAATGCCCAACTGTTGTGTGCCTTTGGTCTGGTCCAAATGAACTTCTCGACATTGTCAGTCGTGACTGTAATTCTTGATTTTGAGTAATACAAGTATTATCCCGCAAAAAAAAAAAGAATCACTCATTGCAAGCATTAAGGTTAGCGATTGCCTATATCGTTGTATCCCCTGGGCCAGCCCAGGAGAGCCAGTTTCAAGAAGTTTCTGGAACCTTCTGGTTCTCTCTTTTGTGATGATTTTTTAAATTGGTGGAAAATTTCTAATTTCATGTACATTTTTAAACTTCATGGATAGTTTTCAAATTCTTGTTTTTTAAAAATCAATGTTTTTTGAACTCATAAACATTTTTTAATTCACAAAATAATAATTCATGAACACCTTTTGAAATTCAATAATATCTTTTTTCAAGTCTGCGGACATTTATCTAATTCGAAAACATGTATTCCATATTCATAAAAAAAAATCATACTTGCTACAGTTTTAGCAAGCGCCAATATTTTTTCAAACTCATGAAATTATTTTGAATTTTTGAACATTTTCCATATTAGCAAATTCTTTTTAAAATTTGCGAATATTGTTGAATTCACAAGATTTAAACAGTCACAAACTTATTTAACATTCTTGAAAATTTTCTTATTGAAAATGAGAATTGCCTCATGATTTTCTTATTACGCTAAAAAAAATAATAGGCCGGGGAAAAAGCCTAAAGAGTTATGCACTCTCCTAGGCGACTAACTGTTTGCGTTGCGGCGGCCGCACTCGCACTGTGCGATACACAATAATAATCGTATTTGATTCTCAAAAATAAAGTAATAATCATTTTCGGTGGATTGCTATATGGGTCAACATATTCCGGTATTCCTTCCCACCGGTATTGGGGAAGTTCTAGAACTTTCCCTAGACCGGTTTTTTTATATTTCCGTCCTCTAGGTTTATTTATTTTACTTTTTAAGTTTTTTCATTTTTAGTTTTTAACCTTTTTTAGGTTTTGAAATAAATCTGAAACCTGGGATTTAAATTTTCTGCACATATATTCTAAATTGTGAAATTGATAATTTTTAAAAATCCTGAACATTTTTTCAACTTCAAAACTATTTTAAATATGATAATAATGTACAAAATCATGAAACAAAATATTTGAAGGAAAAAACCTAAACTATGACACCTTTCTTAATTGATGGACATTTTTTGAAATACGGAAACAATTTTCCAATTCACGAACAATATATAAAAATTGGAGAAAAAACATTGAAATATAAATATGATTTTGGAATTAATGAAAATTTTCTGAAACCTATTAAAAAGACAAATTCAAGAACACTATGAAATTCATAACAGTTTTTCAAATTCTAAATATTTGTAAATATATTTAAAAAATGAAATATAAAAAAAAAACAAAATAGGGGGGCCCCATCCCTCACATGGGCCGCCGAAAGCACAGGGGCGTGCGTGTTTGGTTCTTGCGTACCACCGAGAGTACATATTCGGCGCCTTATGTGCTACTAGTACGTGCAGCGCCCATAGGTCAGCCACGAGGGCTTTTACCGAGTAAAGCGCTCACTTGTTGCAGTTGTCGCTTGATGTGTCAGCCTTGTTATGTTTTTTTAGTTCATCTTCGCTTGTGGTTTACTCCAAAGCAACTAGCTAAATGTTACCTCTAGCGTGTTAAGTGGTGCGCCCAGCCGCCGTCATGTGTCGGGTTTGAGCGCTCCTTCTGAATTTTTTTTGTTTTTTGTACGTGTTTTTAGTTTTCAGATGATTTTTGGCCTAGATTTTTCATGGTTTTCCCTAGGTTTTGAATATAATTTTTTCCTGGGAAGCAATGTTTTTCCAAAAAAGGTCAACTTGTGCTTCTACGAGAAGCACAATTATGATTTCCGAAAAAAGGTTAATCACGACCTGCATTTCCATAAGAAGTAAATATGCGCTTCCACGAGAAGTACATCATATGTAAGCACGAGAAGCACAACTTCTCGAAAAGGAAAAAGCACAACTTGCGCTTCTACGTGGAGTGTAGTTGTGCTTCTCCCTAAACGAGAAAAACATGACCTGTCCTTTTCAAAAAATGAGTGAAACCCATAACCATGTTTCCGGGCTCCAGTTGTTTCTTCTTTTTTGGTTGACAATTTTTTTAGTTTTTGTTTTTTTGGCTTTTATGGCAAAAGATTCGTCGAAACCTATTAGCATGAGACATAGTTTCTAAGATCTCGATGCATGGAAGCAAACGGTGAAAATGGTTCGTTACTTAAAAGCACGGTTCAAGAGATAAAAATATTTTAAATAAATGAATCTACAAAAAGGGGTCAAAACTCCCAGATTGCGACAAGAGGCGCACATGTATTGTGCCACTTGTCAGCATCTGAGAAGTTTGGGAGTGACCTTTGCAAGGGATAACCCTTAACTAGTAATTTCGGGTCTATTATTTTTAGAAAATATGAATTTTTTTCCAGTTATCTTTTCTATAAAATGGTAAAATCAAAAACTGATCATAAATTTTATAGAAACTTGATCAATCTGAAAAAAAAATACAAATTCAAACATGTTCATGATTTTTAAAATGTCTATGAACTCGAAAAATTTCACCATTTTTGGAAAAAGTTCAGATATTTTTTTAAGATACCAATTTTTAAAAAGCCATGGTTTTAAGTTTTTCAAAAAATCCAAAAACTTCAAGCAATTTTGAAAAAATGTCAGGATATGAAAAAAACATAAAAAGTTAAATTTCAAAAGGCAAAACATTCACAAAAAAATAGAAACAAACTGATCAGAAACTTCTGGAAGATTCACAAAACCAATGGAAACAGATTCCTGCTTACCTGTTTCTGGCTCTATAATATCGGAATAGGGTATAGCCATGCCACCCAATGCACGCATTAGGAGGACTTGTTTTACTATCCACCAATTGCATAGCGCCACAAGGCAATTCCAATTTAGCTCTTCAGGCGGCAATAATAGGCCATTTGGCAAATCAGCGCACACCCCTCCCCCTACCCTGGCCGGCCCATTCCACCTTACTTGCAACTCGCACTAAAGAAACAAACAAAGCTCACGCTGTGATAATGCATTTTCTTCTTTTCTTTTGAGCTTTCCCATGTTTTGTTTTCTTATTTTTTTCGTTTTGGATTTTTTTTCTGGACCGGTTTCTTCTTTCGGTTCTTTCTCCTTTTTCTGTTTCTTTTCTTCCATCTTTTACATTTTCTTAACCTTTTTTAAAATGCAGGAACGTTTTAAAACTTAATGATATTTTTACAAATTTTGATGCATTTTTTGAATTCAATGAACTTTTTTTCAAATTCATTAATATTTTTCAAATTCATTATTTTTTCCAAATCAAATGAACTTTTTCTTAATTTGATGAAAATTTTAAAAGCAATGAACTTTTTCTCAAAATTGGTGAACTTTTTTACATAATTTTTTTTTTTTCTTATCCAATAAACATTTTCAAATTCAATGACATTTAAAAAAAAATCAATGAACTCTTTTCAGAATTGAGGAACATTTTTCAAATTAGTGATTTTTTCAAAATTGATGAACTTCTTCCAATATGGATGAATTATTTTTTAAAATCACAAACTTTTAAAAACTATGTACAATTTTTATTTAAAAAAATATGCACCGGTGTATGCAAATTTTGAACAATTCGGCCTTTTTTCCGTAGACAATTCTTTCGGTTTCTAATTTTTTGGCGCTTTTAAACCTGTTAGTATGGGATATATTTTCGAAGATCTCAAAGCATGGAATCAAATAGTGAAAATAGTTTGTTATTTAAAGCACATTTAAGTGAGGAAAACATATTAAATAAATGAATCTACGAAAATTGGGGGGGAGGGCGACTCTCAGATTGCAACAAGCGGCGCAAATTTACTGTGCCACTTCTCAAGAAGTTGGGGAGTGACCTTTGGAAAGGGATAACCTTTAACTAGTGATCTTGGGTTTATTGTTTTTTTTTTGGGGGGGGGGGGGGGGGGGATGCTTTTCTTCAGTTAATTTTTCTAGAAACTGGTAAAATCAGAAAGTGTTCACGGATTTTATAAAAACTTCATCAATTTGAAAAAAAATCACAAATTCAAACATGTTCATGGTTTTTAAAAGTCTATCAAATTCGAGAAAGTTCAGACTTTTTTTAAGTGACAAAATTTGGAAAATGCTATGGACTTGAAAAACTCTTGGATTCTATAAATGTTCAAAAAATCCAAAAAGTTCACGAATTAAAAAAACAATTTGAAAAAATGTCACGAAGTAAAAAAAAACATAAAATTAAATTTAGAAAAATAAAAAACAGCCAGACAAAAAACATAGGAAAAAACCTATTGGAAGCTTCAAAAATTGGTTGTGTGTTACCTGTTTCTGGCTCTATAATTGCAAAATGGGGTTTAGCCATGCCGCCCTATGCACGCATTAGGAGGACTCGTCGTATTGTTCACCAATTGCCTAGCGCGTGTACAAGGTATTTCGTATTTAGGGCTTCATGCACCGGTTATAGCCCACTTGGCAAATCGGCGCACGCCCGTCTTTTTCCATTTAATATGCAAAAATAATGTTGTGCTATGCTCGTGTCCTCCACCTTACTTGCAACTCGCGGTAATAGACAAGACACTGCTCACGTTGTGATAATACATTTTCTTCTATTCTTTTATACTTTCCCCGTGTTTTTTCCTTTTTTCATTGTCTATTTTTTCTAGACCGATGTTTTGTTCTAAGTTTTATTTATCTTTTTTCTCTTTCTTTTGTTCATATTTTTTATTTATTTTTTCAAAATGCACATACTTTTTTCATATCCAATGAACTTTTTCCAAATTTTGATGCATTTTTGAAAATTCATGAACTTTTCCAAAATTTTTGAACTTTTAAAAATCTGATGATTTTATTTCAAATTTGATGAACTTTTTCAAATCCGGTGAATTTGTTTTCAAAATTGATGAACTTTTTTCAAATCCGATGAACTTTTTTTCCATATTACTATTTTTTTCAGAATAGATTAACATTTCTCAAGTTAGTGAGTGCTTTTCAAAATTGATGAACTTTTTCGAAAAGTCGGTGAACGTTTTTCAAAATGGATGAACTATTTAAACTCATGATTTTTTTAAAAATCTGTGTACAATTTCTAGTTTAAAAATATGTGACCGGGTTTTTAGATGGCCATCGTGCGGGTAACAAAAGGAACCACCATACGGGTCTCGTGTTGAGCCCAAAAAATACATTCTCTGCCTCGCTACACATTGCTAGCAGGCTAAAAATTGAACAAAACATTCTATCTATTCTCACAAACGCAAAAAATAAATGATTTATATAAAAAGCAGGAGCGGACTTTTTTCCTGGGAAACATAAACAAAACTACATGCATAAATATATTTTTATCATTAGTATACCTATAGCCTATATACACATTTGGGCCAGCTCGATCCTATCCAACCAAAAGTAGCTAATACTCTCTCATGGTCCTTCCATGACCCATTCTCCCGCATAGAACCATACACGCCGTCGCTAACACCCGCCGCTCAACCTCTATGCATGCTCGCAAGCGTGGCACAGATGAGGTCAACGACTTGACCATGTCCCCCTTCATCTGTCGTCCATCCTCTCCCCTTCACCTGCCATCCTCAATCGGTTTTGCTTGTCTTTCCCCCCTGCTTATCCTTCGCCCACCAACTGCCCTATACTCCTTCAACGTGATCGTCGCCTTACAGCAGAAGTCTCATCACTCACGGTTGACATTCATCCTTGGCCGGAGCTCCCCAATCGCCGTGTTTGACACCTTCCACTCCTTAAATTTCCCTATGATTTATTTGCTTGTAGCCGACTAATTGTCTTAGCAATTTAACGAGTTTGTTGGCCTGGTTGTGTGTTTTCATATGGATCAAGTGGTTTATTAGCCCCTATAAACTTTCACTTTGTATGCGTGTTTGTAATGTACTCGCGGTGTCAATGTGACCGTTTACGGAGTATATTCATTTCCCGGGATTTCATACTTGTTTTCTCTTCGGCAAAAAAAAAAAGCAGAAACCAATGTGACAATGCTTCCACTTCATTTCATTCCCTATTCAAAAACTAGACTCTATTTTTTTAGGTTTACATATAGAAGACTCAACAACTAGCTTGTTGCTCGACCTGGATCCCCGGAATCTTCACACACGTGTGCCACCAGACGTGTCGGCGCCGGCGCTGACGAGCATGCTTTCCTCCGTCATCGGCCCTCTACTCTATCCTCCTCCGTCGTTGAGCCCGACCCTCTCTCCTACTCCATCTCCTCGGCGGCCGGAAGACCTTGCTCGAGCCGCCTCCTGCCGGATCTGCACCACTCCGGCTAGATTGATGCTGCATTGCCTTGGCAGCCTCCACCCCTCGGTCGCCTCGACCTCTCCCGTGTCTAACGTGTTTTTGCAACAAAGCACTCGTTGCAAAAAAGGCTCTTGGTGCAATAGGTTTAGAGGAAAAAACAGTTTTAAAAAGTACCGTAACATGATCTTTGTTGTAAATCTTGTTTTTACAACTAGACCTCTTTTGCAGAAAAAATGTAACAACACATTTGTTGCAAAGATGTCGAATTACGTGGGAAGATTACACGGTCATTCATTCATCCACAGCTTCATCCAATGACCACGAGGCGACCGATCTTTTAATTTTATGCGTTCGCGCGACCCGTTCTGTCTTGTCTGGTCTGGTCTGGAGGCCGGCCAGGTCAAAAAGGTCGAACCTCTCTGGTGGCCGCTCGTGGCATGTGTGCACGCACGACCCAAATCTGGGACGCCACAAGTTTGCAGGTGCGCGCCGCGAATCTTCGCGAAATAGGAGAGAGGGTCCTGAATCTAACCTTGATATTGAACAGGTTTTCACGATACTCGTGTGTCCCTCGCGATTTTGCAGCCCCCGTGCTGGGCTTTGGCAACATTTAGCGAGCGCTTCACTTACCGCTTGGCCAAGCACCGAAAAATAATAACGAAAAGGACGAGAAGCCCAGACGGAGCTCAACAATGACGGAGTCATTGACGAGGAAGAAAGGTCACCTTCACTGCCAAAATCCCCAATTCAGGAGGTTTCGATCATCCCACGCAGTCCTTCCAGATGGCAACCGGTGAAAGATCTATATCAGACAACACCATCACACATCGCTTCTTGCTCTACCGTCCTTGTTTATGGCAACGTATCATCAGATGACCAACGTATCAAGGAGGAGGGATCTTTGGTATGGTCGGGCGATGCCCTCGTCGGCTATTCTCGACGTCGTCGCTGCTTCCCAGTTTTGGTTACTACCTGTCCCCTCACACACATTGCCTCACGCTGCTGTTTGTAGACGACCGAGGGATCCCAACCCAGAGGGGAAGACCGGGGATCCGCCGAACACACCATCACTTGTACGATCCGCCTCATCCACATGGATGACGAAGGGTGAGTTGAGTTTGGGGCAAGCTTCTAGGTGCTCGAAGCAGCAGAGGGTGTCGTCATCCAAGCTGTTGAGGGTGTCGCAGAGCAAGCATGCCCAGCCCCCAGTGCTCCACATGGTAGTTTAACAACACTCACATTGCGGAAAGTGGTCACTACAGCCGCACGGTGGCTAGCGACCGTCCGAGCTTGTCGCCGGTGGTGAAGGGCATCACGGGAATGCCCTACTAAATAGTGCGCTCGTCCAACACCGTTTTTGCACCGTGGGGAAATAGGAGACCGTCACACATACCACATGGCGACGAGCCTGGGGATCCGGTTGGGATCAACAAGGTTGGAATGAAGGAGGCGAGGGGCACATGAGAAGATGATTCCACCTTCACCTACCGCCATGGGCTTTGCGCGACAGGTTAGCGGCGGCGGCAAGGGTGAGAAGGAGGAGGGGGTGGCGCCTGTGCCGGTGCGAGTATTGTACGGGTAATTAAGGAGTGGGATTATATATTGAACAAAGTCACCGATTGGTTCCATGTGGTTCACGTGGTAATATGCCACCAACCCTAACACGGTCGCTGCCAGTTTGCTCCTGCCCCTATTTTCCCATTGTCGCCCCCAATAGGGCAATGCCGTTTCTTCCTCCTTCAAATAACCAGAGCCTCCCCCCTCGATCTACTACAGAAGACAGAAACCAAACAAGCCCACGCGCCTGCGCTACCGAGAACTGAAGAGGGCGCGGGACAGGCTCTTCCTCGGTTTTCTCGTTTCTGTCCTCGGCCATCTCGCCCCCGCCGCTCTAGATCTCTCCGACGTGCTCCCCTCGACTTGGTTCCGCCGAGCTCCTCGGTTCCAGCTCTCCAGCAAGCCCCCACATTGGGTTCTTGAGAGGTGCGCTTACTTGAGGTCCCGGTTCTTTCTCTCTGAAAGCGTTCTTCATCTCCGGCCTGGGGACGGTCTGTTCTTTCTGAAATAACTGCAGCTGAAGCAGGGGTTCATTGCTTTGTTTTGGGCTGCACTGTTTGAGCTGTGATTTATTGCGTCAATTTGTTCATCCAAGAATTGCTCGTCTCAATAAAAAAAATCAAGAATCGCACGATCCTAGCGGCGAATTAGGTATATAGATGCAGCCACTAATGAATTGTTTGTTTTTAACTTTGTATTTTGCTGGGATCAGAATGGCCGCGGCTACATCTCACAATGCCATAGTGTCTACACAATCCCACCGGTGGAACGGCAAGAACTCTAGATTGGACAGGAGAACAGCCAATGTGCGTTTGGTTTCAGTTGGAAGCTGCTGCCCAGGCAGCAGAAAGTTGGGTCTGGTTTGCGCATCGGGCTCGCAGTCTTCGGTCATCGACCCGGTTCACTTACCCTCAAATGGCAAGGGTGACCACAGCTCCAAGAAATCAAGTAATTCTCACGAGTTTATTATAATACACTATTTTTTTTCAGCACACAGATGCAGTTCCATAAAGCTGTTATCCTTTTCTGAATGTAGGTGAAAGTTCCCTTATATTGATCCGGCACGGTGAGTCGATGTGGAATGAGAAGAATCTGTTTACTGGCTGCGTCGATGTGCCCCTGACACCGAAGGGCGTGGAGGAGGCCATCGAGGCGGGTAAGAGGATATGCAACATTCCGATCGATGTAATATTTACGTCGGCGATGATTCGTTCTCAGATGACTGCAATGCTTGCCATGATGCAGCATCGGCGCAAGAAGGTTGTTTGTCTTTGCTTTAACAAACGCAGTACTTATATATCCACTGTCCCGGGCAATTATACTGAGGGGCCTGTTTATGTTTCTGCAGGTTCCGATCATCACACATAAGGAGAGCGAACAAGCTCAGAGTTGGAGTAAGATATACAGTGAAGATACAAAAGAGCAGTCCATTCCTGTCATAACAGCTTGGCAACTGAATGAAAGGATGTAAGAGCTTGTCTCCTGTTACTATGCTTTAGCCAATCAAGTAATGTGCGTAGTAACTTAATAGCATAGTTGAAAAAGGCGCGCCTAAGCGAGCGCTTAAGCGCGCCTAGGCTCTAGGCATTGGCAAAACGAATTGCGCATAACTACGCTTAATCTGTGCATAAATGTGCATAAGCATGCGCTTTGGTCAGTAAAGCGCAAGACGGTGGCAAAACGCACAATTAACGCCTAACGCTTTTTTGAACTATGCTTAATAGTTTTGTTGCCTAAAACACCCCATGGCATTTTCCAGGTATGGTGAGTTGCAAGGTCTCAATAAGCAAGAAACTGCAGATAGGTTTGGCAAAGAACAAGTTCATGAATGGCGCCGTAGTTATGACACTCCTCCCCCAAATGGCGAGAGCCTAGAGATGTGTGCAGACAGAGCCGTTTCCTATTTCAAAGATCAGGTAAGGATATATGTCTACACTAACGAGATGTACATATTCACTGTCTATCCGATGATATCAGCCTTCAAGAAAGAAAAATAACTTGAATCACGAGCATCCAAACTATGCTGAAGAATAAAATGCAATACATACTAATTTGTTTATATTTTTAGAATTGCCCAACCTGAAATCAAATATTTGACCAAACAAACATTAGACTGTTTTTTGTTGTTTGTTTTGTACTTGAAACTGTTATTCCAGTTCCTACCTAATATTTGAAGTGGCTGTCTGATAGGTTGTTCCCCATCTCACGGCTGGAAAGCATGTGATGGTTGCTGCACATGCAAATTCACTTCGATCAATCATAATGCATCTAGACAAATTGACTTCTCAGGAGGTGATCTATTCTTGTATAAGTAGTTTGTATTCCACCTCCCCTTTTAATTTGTCTTCTCATTGCATTGTGTTGGGACTGAAACTCTTCTCTTCAGGTAATCAGCCTTGAGTTGTCAACAGGCATTCCTATGCTCTACATATTTAAGGAAGGCGAGTTTATTAGACGGGGGAGCCCAGTAGGGCCTTCTGAAGCAAGTGTTTACGCTTATACAAGGGTAAGGGTCTTCTCCATTCCCCATCCCTCATAAAACAATTTGTGTCCACAGTAAGTATTAGAACAAACGGATTGACACCAATAAAGGCATATAACTGCCCCGGTGGCTGGATCTGAATAATCTCAAGCCATGTTTGCACATGATTTCGATCAGACATCAAGTTGACTATAAAATTGGCTTAATACATCATTGAGTGTAAGCACTGTGATTGGCAGCATTGCTTATTTTAAAATGTAAAACAAAGGCATAGAAGCATTTAATTGAAGTAAGGTCTGTCTTAACATTTGATGCTGATAAGTGGTAGCTTCCATTCCTCTGCGTGAACACTTTCAATTAGTTTGTTGTTATCACTCTTGCTTACACTGTTAACCTCCATATAGAAGAAGTATTGACCTCTATATAGAATATTCAGTTGCAGTACATATCTCCTGCATTGTATATAAGTTTGGTATTTAGTTCATACTGACCACTCTTTAATGTTTAAGGCTTCTATTTTTCTGAATTTTTCTAGCTTTGTAGTGTTTTCATGTGTGTGTTTGACACTGGTTTCTCTTATGCAGAACTTGGCTACGTACAGAGACACACTTGATAGTATGGTTTAGTAAAAGGTCAGTAAGTTGTAAGAATGTGACGTTTGGCTGCCAAAGAGTATTCCAATATGGCTATCTGCTAAAATTGTGTTTTTCAATTGGTGTATTTTCAGGCCTTATAGATTACCGTGGGACGATATTTGTCGAACATGCCATTATTTAGCTGAGAACCGGTTAGGGGGGATTTCAAATCCCAAGCATTTTTTTTACTAGTAGCTAGAAGGGGAAGCTCACAATCTGGAAACTTTCTTCTGTAACACTGAAATCTATGTAACTGATCTACAAAGGGGCAACATAAGCCCCCAATCCCCCATGTTGTATATCTAAATTGAATTTACTGGAGAGAGGTAGCATTCCCTTTGAGCCGTCTTGATACGAGTTTGATGAATGGACTCATGGATGGCCCTCATCACCATGGGTACGCGGGCTGCTGCGGAGGGCGCCCCCCTATCCCAAGCTCGCGTCGACACCATTGCTCTAGCTCCCCCCATCCGTAGCACCCGAGACGCTGTTAGAGGAGGCGCCGCCTGCCGTGCAGATGTGGTTGTATGCTCCTTCATCGCCTTGCTCATGCCTTGCGCCCCCTTGGGTCCCGCCGCCGGCTGCATGACCCAGACACACACGTGGTGGGAGTGACGGCAGATCAAACCTGGCCATGCAAAAATAGGGTATATCTTGCCTAGGCAAAATTTTGGAAATGATCCCTGGGTCGAGACGACCTGACCTCCCTTAAAACATGCCTGGCACGGCACAGCCCACACACGACTTGTTTATAAATGCATCATGCCGTGTCGACGCGCCGCCGCACTTCCAAGCCCAGGCACGACACATTAGTCTTTCTTTTTTAGAAACACGGCACATTAGTTAAATGTGCCGGCCCATGGCTCGTTTATCGCTTACGAGCAACGTGCTTTTGAGAACGTATCCTGTGCAACAGACAGACTGGTGCACCAGGTGCTCCGCTGCTACATCAGCCCTTGGATTAAAAAGAGAGGGACAAGATGCGGTTCAAAGAGACCTACCGATACACTTTGCAAGACAGACCTTCAAGTATAGCTAAATCGAGCGAATTGACCTCCCATTCTGTGTTCGTCAATCTCCCCTTCCATCTTGTAGCTGGATGGCAGTCCAGCAGGAGTGAACTGATGAAGATCTTGACATGACCCATGCCAGAAGTTCAAGAAATATCTATGGCCGCTTTGTATATGATGGACTAAAATAGGATATGTAATGTTTAAGATGTATCAAAATCTTTATTGCTTCTCAAGTAGCAGTATTACTCTGCTGTAGATTGTATATGAAGGCATGTGTTATCTTCTTTTATACATTTGTTTGACCGACCTTTTTTTTATTTTAAACTGTGCATTGCATCTCAGAAAATTGAAACGAGGTGTTCTCGTATCAGCTTATGTAAATGTTGCATGATTGCTCATTGATGAACACATTACATATTCTGCCTCTCTTGCACAGATTTTTGCAGCAACATTTCTATTTTGTCATGCAAACTGAGACTTGAATCCTAGTCCTAGATGCATAGAGTAAACTTCATCTTGCGAGTGAGTTGACACCCAACTGATAGCTGCCTTCCCTCTTCATTCCGCAAAGATAGGATTTGGCAGTCTGTTTCAACAAGCACCTTAATCGTCGATGAAACACTTACATAATTTCTCATGGCTCAGTCTATTTTCTCACTAATGACATCTTGGGGTCCACAACCTTACAACAATAGGCAATGAAATGAGTTCATTCATGTAAGCTTGCGACGATCACTTCAATAATCAATACATCAGTGAACGAGGTACCTTGCCGACGTACTTCTGGCCAAATAATCGTTAGTTCATTGTTGTAAACCAAGTGTTATCCACATGCAAACATGAGAACTTTCAAAAAATAATAATACTCCAAACATCAGTGAACAAGGTACCTTGCCGACGTACTTCTGGCCAAATAATCGTTGGTTCGTTGTTGTAAACCAAGTGTAATCCACATGCAAACATGAGTATATATCTTCATGATTTTTTCAGAGCACTTGTACTGATGTACTAATATTTTACCTTGATTCGAATTAATGGAAGTTTGGGCTCTAATCCACTGGTTGTTGGTTGACTACTCTTTTCAGTCAGAATCCTTACCCTGAAATTGAGGATAAACCCATTTTTATTTTAACAACGGAATTTTAGCAGACTGAAGAAACCGGGAAACAAGATATTATTGAACAATTGACAACAAGGCCACATGCTTGAAGGAAACGGGACAACGTCTGAGATTCTAAACAGAAAACCTGAAACTCACAATTTTGTTGAAATGAAAATAGAGGCAAGATCATGAGGGTCGAAATCTGCTACATCTTTTAACATAACCTACACATTCTGCATTGAGAGAAACTGAAAATCACATGATTAAGTAAGCATTAAGTAAGGAATGACATAACTCAGCATAGTAAAAAGGCTAAAAGACCTCAAAGGAAGTTTGTTTGGCCTATCATGGTTTCCCTGTTTAACGAGTATATAAGGAATGAGAGAACTCTGAACACCACAAATATGTCATGTTTAACAGAAAAAAAAGATAAAATTTGACCCTGATTTCTAACAAAATAACATGTTTTGTTTTGCTTCATGATCAATCAGGGAGGTTTCAACTAATGAGGCTGTGTGATGCAAAACCCATTCCAAGGACTGCCTGCAAACAATTGATCAGAAGGCAAGTGCACAATAAGTTTTTTTCCTTGAAAAAATGGTTTGAAAAGGAAATCCCATGTTATTATCTGGGGATAAATAAGGCATTCATGAACACAATGAGGCCTGAAGCTCCCATATACTCCTACATGTAAGGATTCCTCTGAGTAGGAACCAAATCGACGAATTCACTGTAATCTTTAATACTACAGATATTCCAAGTCTTTTTTTCACTGGTCTTGCAACATAAAAAATAGTACTCCGTAATACTCCTACTTATTATCACAATCTAAATAGCGAAGCACTTAGTCAAATCATAGCCCACAACCGCGACGCAGGCGGCTATGCCAAATCAAAAGCGTGTACCGTCGGCAGCGCCAAGCACTAACCAGCACCGTCGTGTAGAGAATAGCTGACGGGAAAGAGGTGGAGGGAAGGGGGGAGAGGGATCGCACCGAAGGTGGTTGCTGCCATAGAGATTGGAGTTGTGCGGAAGAGATCTCGCAGCACAATGGATGACCGATTCACAGCTCAACGATTTGGTACAGAAATGGCGGATCCCACCGAGAGAGGAACATGAGATGGGGAAGAGACCGTATGTTTGTTGAGGACTACTTACTCAATTCAATGATTCGGCAAGGTCCAAGATATAAAATGTACCGACAGCCCTGATTGTCATAAATCTGTTCCATCTACTCTCTATCCAATGGACCAGAATCCATCGGTGCATCCGTTGCACTAGTATACCCGTTGCATGGGATACGTTCTCACGTGCTTTTGGGTCAATTTTGGGCTGTTTGGAGGGCTTCTAGACTGTTTTGGGGGCCTGTTCATCAAAAATAATTTTAAAAATAATAATCATCAAATAAATAGGCCGTGCCGTGTTGGCACGCGGGCCTAGCTTCGCGGCCTGGCGTGCCGCGTGCCGAGCGCAGCTCATGATTATCGGGCGCGCGTGCCATTGGGCCGGCACGGCCCAGGTGGCCAGGTCTGCGGCCGATGATGTACGTGTATGACAGGTGGGCCACAAAGATAAAACTCTGAGAAGTATAGGTGGAGATGTAGGTGAGGTGTTTGGAGTTGGGGATCAAAAATCAGTGAGTGGATCCTTGGAGACGCCGACGAACGCTGAGGTCAAAATCCCGAGCGAAGAGCAAGGCGTGACAGGAAAGATGGCGGCGGCCGCACTACGTCCGGCGATCCTCCGCCACATCCGGCTCTCGCCCGCTACGGCGGCCCCTCTCGCCGGCGCCGCCGCGGCCGGCCGGCCCCTCGCCCTCGCGCCGTGGCTCGCGCGGCCAATGTCCTCCCACGACGCCCACCTCACCCGCGACGAGGTCGTCGGCCGCGTCCTCGACGTCCTCAAGTGCCACCCCAAGGTCGACCCCTCCAAGGTAACCCCGCTCCCCCGATCCGCCCTCAAATCCGCATCGCATCGCGCCGGCGCCGGCGCCCGGCGCGCGCCATCGAAACCCTAACCCTAAGCTGAAGCGCGGTCCCCGGTGGCAGGTGACCCCCGAGGCGCACTTCGAGAAGGATCTGGGGCTGGACAGCCTGGACACGGTGGAGGTGGTGATGGCGATCGAGGAGGAGTTCAAGCTCGAGATCCCCGACCTGGAGGCTGACAAGATCAACTCGCTTCCGCTCGCCATCGAGTACGTCGCCAACCACCCCATGGCCGGCTGAGCGCCCACACTTCCGATTGCCGACCGCGCCGGGGTGAGGCCTTTTCTCGTTTCTGTTTCGGGATGATGAATAATTGACTGGAGTTGTTCAGGAAAACTGGTCCCTGGTGCTCCGCATTGTGGCGGTCGCTATTGCTCTTGGATGCAACTGTAACATTCTGCAGTGTCGCTGATGAACTGGCCTTGTTGGTCGCACACTTGCTTTTTGTTGTAGTATATCTGTTTAATCTAGATTGCAATCTACTCATGTTTTTTGTTCACTCATTAGCATTGTACTCCCTCCGTTCACAAATATAACATGTTTTGGATATTCCAATATGGACTACATACAGACTGAAATGAGTGAATAAACACACTAAAACGTGTCTATATACATCCGATTCGGTAAAAAGCTAGAACATCTTATACTAGATTTCAATGCCTTCTATTGTATAGTGGGATTTTGCCTGCAACTAAGAGTGCAGTTGTAGAGGTAACTCATCAAGAAAACTGGTTCCTGGTGCTCTGCATTCTGTCGGTTGCTGTTGATCTCGAATGCAATTCTAACATTTTGTTTGTTGTGGTGATGCGATGTTAGCTCTTTTGTTATATATATGCAGAGTCGCTGATGAACCAACTAGTCTTGTTGGTTGCACACTTGTTTCTTTGTTGCAGTATATCTGTGTAATCAAAATTGGAATCTACTCATGTTTTTTGTTCACTCCTCTTTAGCATTGTAGCAATCAGTACTTCCAATTTCTTTCTAACCAAAACTACTTACAATTCTCCTTGACCTTGTTTATTCTCCATAGCAACTGAGACTTAGAACTTTCTGTAGTAAGGATATTTCCTCTTTGTTTAGAATGCATGCCCATTTTTAGTCCGACCACAAATTTCATTGCCTTCTACTCCCTCCGTCCGGAAATACTTGTCGAAGAAATGGATACAAATGGATGTATCTAGAACTAAAATACATCTAGATACATCCAATCCCAGGACAAGTATTTCCGGACGGAGGGAGTACTTGTATAGTGGGATTTTCCCTGCCATTGATGTCATAACCAAGAGTGCAGTTGTTGAGATAACTCACCAGTGTCCACGGCATAGACAAGAAAATCCTTGCATTCTGAAACGTATATTGTGCACTACCTCACGCATATGCTCATTTGGGCTTTACTTAGATAGACTGAACATCAATGCATCTGGAATTGATATTGTGGATATGCAAGTTTATTTTACCCCTTGCTGATGTATACAGTTTTGTGACATCTTCATTTGGCAGATATTTTATTTTGTTGCATTTTGGACTACTCTGCGTTGAATCATTGCTTAGCATAGGTGTTATTCAAGTGGGTGCGGTTTTTATGCTTTTTTTTCTCTGGATAGTTAAGAGTTGTTACTTACCATGCTTTGTCGAAATGCGCGTGTTCTGTTATCTTTGCATGCTATTTGTTTGACTGTATGCTGTAAACATTGCTCCTCTACAAGGAGGAATGTATCACCAATCATGCTACGTGCTTGCTTATATCATGAGCTGAATATAAGATTGCATGGCTGATAGGTTTTTCTTCTTCTAGATGTTATGTTGTAGATACTCCCCCTGTATCAAAATATAAGACGTTGAGCATAGTGTGAAAAACGTCTTATATTTTGATATGGAGGGAGTAGAATATACTTGGTATTGCAATTATTGATGCTGCTGTAATTTTAGATATCTTCAGAGTTAGTCTCAAAGCTGAGAAAGTAGGATATGCATGATAATACCTGATATGATGCCATGGAGATGCACATTTGAAATAAATATGGTGTTAAATTTCTAGAGATATTAGCTCAATATATAGCCATTGACTTGCATAGTATGTGGAGATTTAGTTATTGAGTATGTCATTCATTGTTCCTTCAGAGAAGCTCAGGTGATGTAATGTGTTGCTGTAGTATGTCATTCATTGTTCCTTCAGAGAAGCTCAGGTGATGTGATGTGTTGCTGTGATGTAGTAGCTGCTAGAGCTTTATATGTACACATGGAATTGTGTGGGGATTAGTTGGGCAGAGGGGGGCGGGGGGGGGGGGGGGGGGGGTATCACCTAACCTAACAATACAAAAAACAACAAATGGCCAAAAATAAATTATATCAAACACATAAAATATTACACAAATTACAATTCAGTGAGGCGCGGTGGACAGCATGGCTAGTTTGGTCTACTGAGACCTCACACTTCTTGTTTTTATCTGTTTTCTTCCAAGCCAACACAGATTGGCAGACAAATACTCCCTCCGTTCCAAAATAGATGACCCAACTTTGTACTACTTAAGTTGGGTTATCTATTTTGGAACGGAGGGAGTAAATGCTAGTTCATTTCTTATCTCTCATAGTTTGGTGACACATGTAATGCCTCTTCTTTGTTTAAATATTGAAACACGAAGGTGCCCTTCTCAGCTCGAGCTCATATGAGCTTGGGTAAACAGTAAAATCTGAAAAAAAAAATCTGAACTTCTTTTGTGGCAACATTTGACATATGCTTTCAATGCTTACAAAATTTCATCATGAAATAACATTCGTGAAAGTCGTGGCAAAAAAGAAAATCAGCACTACCAAAATAACTTTTTGGAGCTTCAATTTTTTTTTTTTTTGCTATGACTTCCACGAATGTTATGTTGTGTTGAAATTTTGCAAGCATGTAAAACATTTGTCAAATCTTTCCACAAAAAAATAATTCAGAATTTTCATTTTTTTCGGGATTTTACTGTTCACCGAGCTCATGTGCTCGAGCTCACTTTATCCTGTTCCGTTTAACAGAGTTTTTTTTTCTTCTTATCTTTATTGTTTTGTTCTGTTATCCCTTGATAATGGAACCTGATCTGTTTTTTTGGATCCAATGGAGAAGAAAATGTTCTGTAGATTTGAGGAAGTAAAATTTTAGTGAATTACTCCAACAATTTTACTGCATCGAATTATTAAAACAAGTCTAAAGGTGCCAGAATCAGACACTCATTTTCCCTAAAAAAAGAGTCATACATTACTTTTACGCGAAGGTGTGCTTCAACTTCCGAATGGTATCAGCTGGAATCAGAAAATCATCTACGACTATGTCACCACAGCCACGGCGCTGTTTTCACACCAGTGACCAGTAGTCCAGTACGAATGAAACCCTGGACTCGATGAAAGCTCAGGCCTCCCCGACTGAATATGGAGTCCATGAAACACTCAGCGACCAGCACTACCCTACAAGCACCAACAGGAAGATGAACAAGAAGATGCCAACAACAAACATCAGCAAGTACTTCGTCGACGAGCTGGAGCTCGAGCTCGACACCCGATCAGCCTCCACTGCCAATGCAGAGACCTCTTCTTCCGCCTGGCTCGTCGTCGCGGCGGCGCTCTCGATGTCGCACACGACGTGGTCGACGCTGCAGGCCTGCTCCTCGACCAGCGCGTAGAGGTCCCTGAAGATCTCGTTGATCTCGGTGATCACCTGCTCCGTCTCCCGTATCCCCCGCTCCCTCTCGTCGACGACGGCCTCGAGCTCTTCGACCTCCGTTCCATGTGACAGAAGCTGCTGCTGCGTTTGCCCAGTGTACTGCTCATGACCGGCGAATGCACCACCAGCGGCGGCAGCAGCAGCAGCACAGGAGTTGACCTGTCGCTCTGCCGCCACGATCCGCTGCTGGACTTTCTGGAGCTCGCTGAGGGCCGCCTCGAAATCCATGGCCAGCTTGGAGCAGGGCGATGTCGACCCCTCGGCGCCTCCGTCGCCGGCGTCGGCGGCGGCTTGCTTGAGGTTATGCGACGTGATTCTGGCGAGCCGCGCGGCCTCAGCGCGCGTCGAGCGGAGGCGGACGCGGAGGGCGGGCGTGTCCTTGGGCGTGCCGAGCGCGTCGCCGAGGTGCCGCAGCGCCGCCACCTTGGTGTTGATCTGGAACACGCCGTGCGCCACCACCTGCGGCAGCGGCAGCGGCGCCGGCCGCAGGACGCCCGCCTCAAGGTCCTCGAAGCTCATCGATCGGCCCTAGTGGGTTACGAGCCTCGAATCCACGTATACGTACTGTTCCCAGGAGATCGAAGCTGCAGGCGCCGAGGGGTTGATCACTGTGTCGAATTGTTTCCTTCTTTGCCTGTCCCGGCTGTATATTTAACGATGGCGCGCGGCACCGTGTCCGGGGACGATTCCGGGCCACCGCACCATGTCGGAGTCGGAGTCGGAGTCAGATCGGAATCGAGACGCTTCTCCGGTAGCATTAAGGGCATCTCCAAGGCGGAGCTTTAAACCTCCTGCAATCCTTCGGATCGTGCTGTTCGGACTATTAAACCATCCAACGCGGTCTTGTATTGGTTTATGGGTGGTCCGGCCACGATTTCTTCCGCAAAATGAAGACAAAAGGGTAGGGAGTTGTGGGAGTCTGGACATGCGAAACGTACAAAGACGCCTCAGACCCACCCAAAACTCTTCCCCGACCCATCGACTCCACTCTCCCCATTTTCTCTCATTACTTTTTTCTCCAGTCGTCGCCGCTTCACCACCCCGCACCACGCAACACTCCCGCAGGAAATCTGCATCTCCGTCACCTCCGGCAATCCAGTAGGGCTCCTGTCTCCGTTCAACCCCTGCCCTCCGACCGCCCTGCCAGGTACCGTTCTCTATCGTGCGTGGCAACTGATCGATGAATCGCCGAAGCTGAAAACAATTGTCCCTTCTTCTTTGTAGCAATGGATTCTGATTTGGAGTATATATACGAGCAGTATGTTGAGTCATCCGACGGCTCGTCGGACGAGGAGGAGTACTCCGATGAGACGTTGATGATGCATGTGGTCCTTGAAGACGCGGAACGTACGGATTTAAGGGTTCGATTAAGGGTCATCGGTGTTCAACTGCAACAGGGCGCGCGGGCATTTGACACTGATGGCCGACTACTTTGCCTCTAGTGCACTATTCACTGACCATTTTCGCTTGCATTTCCGGATTCGCAAGACTGTCTTCGATTATTTGTACCATGACGTCCGGTCCTACAATGACTACTTCATCCTGAAGGGGACAATAATGTTAGGATGTAATATTTGAACTTTTTTAAGTTTGAACTAGTGCCGCATGCGACTATTCGAACATACGTGCCTTTGCATGCAGCTATTTGATCGTGCAGACTTGAAAAAAATGAGAAAGACCGGATGTATGCGATTATGATTGGATAACGTCCTCCCGCATCCGAGTCTGCGGATTGGTCATTTAATCACGGATGGATGCTAGAGGTTTTTTGCGGGTCCTGAGAGTCGTAGAAAAATATAAGAACACCATCCGCGGTGCCTTGTTGTCCGAGAGGTTGTTGTTTCGTCGTTGCCGTACGTGATCGTTTGCCTCCCGGCGTCACAATTTATTAACTAGATCGTGGTAAATTTTTTTGCCTTATATCTATTTTGCGGGGAATTGTGAGAGCTTTATTCAAACAAAAACGCTCCTAGGATCATCCGCCATAAGGCTACTGATCAGGAACGAAGGTGCAGAGTCAAACCAATTCTTGGTCACCCTCAGTGTGCTGGCGTGCCTTGCACAAAGATGGGCCGGGAGATTAGCAAACATGTTTACATGCTGAATTACAAAAGAGTCAAAAGACAAAGCATGCTCTCCAATCTCTAGTAGTAACGGAGCCACGACCGAACGAGAGCCTTGACGAGTGTTCCAGAGATTCACAATCTCCAGGCAGTCGGATTCCGATATCACATGTGAGTAGCCTCGTAGACGAGCAAATAGGGCTCCCTCTCGTAGTGACAAGGCCTCAGCAATGAGAGGATCCGTAACACCGATGTGCGGTTTACACCAGGAAGCAAGCAGCGCCGTGGTAGAGCGAGCTACACCACCCGCTCCAGCTAGTCCTGCTTCGGAGTTGATTGCAGCATCAACATTTATCTTGACAAACCCTGCTTCTGGGGGTCGCCAACCATGACCTGGCAACAATGTAGGTATCTTACACTTGATTTTTTTAAATGTGCTAATTTATTGACTAGAGAATAACATAGAAATTTGATGTTCGACTTTGCCACGCCACCATATACCATGTTTTATCGTGCAATAGCATGGCAATTCTATGACGTACTCCCTCTAAGATATTTTTTGACCCTGTCAAAGTGTCAAAAAACATCTTATATTTTTTATAAGGAGGGCGTATGTTATTTTATGTATTGTACCATGCGGAAAAAAATTACACCACGACAAATGTATTTCTCCACATTGCTTTTTTGTATCAGAAATTATCCACTTTTATTGATGCTCCTTTTTATACACTGTGTCCACAAGGGAATTGTGACGGAGCTAGGAGGCTAACAAAAGGCCCTGTGTGTGCATTGGATTCATGCAGGGGTTTGAGTTGCGCGCCACTATGTCTGGCTTATAGTGAGACCTAGGAAACCCTAGCGTCAAGCAGAGCGCGAGATGGGCCGGCCTAGGTGCACGGGAGGCCACATCCTTGTTTTTTTTTTCACGTTTTCCGTTTTCGCTTATTTCTCTTTCATTTTTTACTTTCTATTATTCTTCAAATATTGTAAATAAATATATTAAAAAACTTTACTTAAAGCATTTAAATTTTTTAACCAATCATTTAGAAATTTAATTGTGCATAGAGAAAATATTTCTCATCTATACGGAAAATGTATAAAGAAATACACAATGTGTGTGAAAAAAGTTGGTCATGTATTTAGAAAATGTTAATCCAAGCATTTAAGAAAATATTTAACAAGATTTTGATTTTTTAATCAAGCATTTCAAAAATGTTAAATGTGTATAGAAACAAATATTGACCTTGTATTACAAAAATAAACTTGTATTTGAAATTTTTTAATGAAGCATTTGAAAAAAATGTTTATGCATGTACGAAAAATATTGACGGTGTATGAAAAAAATGTTAATATGGTATATGAAAAAGTTAATCAAGCATTTGAAAAGCTTAAATGTGTATAGATAAAATATTGACCATGCATTAAAAAAAGTTAAACTTTTATTTGAAAAGTGTTAACCAAGCATTTGAAAAATACTTGGAATATGTATAGAAAAACTGTTGACAATGTATTAAAAAATGCCAATCTGGTACGTGAAAATTGTTAATCAAGCAATCGAAAAATGTTAAATGTGTACGGGCCATGTATTCAATAAATGTTAAACTTGTATATGAAAATAAGTAATGTGTATTAAAATTTATTTGATATATACCAAAAATTTGTATAGAAAAACAGTGAAAACCCGAGAAAAAACAATAGAAAACCAATGAAAAACGAGAAAATAAACAAACAAATCTGAATAAAAATGAAAAAAATAGCCTGTGGAAAACAAGACATCAATAAAGTGAAGAAGAAAGACAAAGTAAAAAAATAAAATAAAAATAAAATACTAGTAAAAGCATAGAAAGATATGAAGGAAGAACGGTGAAAAGCAGGAAAAGACAATAATAAGAAAATACCCCGGAAACAAGTGAAAACCCGGCTATTTTCCTTCAACTTGGTCGCGCCCTACAAACTTAACACGAACCCGACGGTGACTAGCAGTGCCGTGCTGCAACCAGGAGATCCGGTTTTTTTTTTAGCGGTGCCAGGAGATCCGGTGATGCATCACCGCGCGCTTCGTTCTTTTAAATATGACCTAATGGGCCAGCCCATTACTGTAGACGCTTCAGGCGAGAGCTTTTGCCGTCTCGTTATAAGCAAGATATAGCTTTCGCGGTTTGAGTTTTCTCGTACCAAAACTAAAAAAAGAAAAATCACGCCGGGCTATTTGTTCTAGTGAACGAAATCTTTCACTGGGATGTTGCTTTCTGATCGAACGAATTGCTCATTCCAATCATCCTCGTATCGGACGGGCACTGGGTACTAGGGAACGCATGCCTTCCTCAGTCTTCGTGGAAAATTTGTGGCGCTGCTAGATGAAGTATTTCACTGATCACGACCAAGTGCCGTTCTATGTCAGCTGAGTGTACAGTACGAGTCAGCCAGGGAACAAGAAGAAAAACAACTCGCCGGCCAGCTGCTACGTCGCCATCATTAATTTGTTTTAATTAAGAAATAAAAGGAAATAGCCAGACTGTAGGAGACATAGCAGCCATCCAAGATCTGAAAAGGAAAACCGAACAAGGAGTACAGATTTTTTTCCCCTTTCAAAAGAGGCACGCTCCTGCCTCTTGCAGAAGCAAAATCGTGCCTCTCGTGAAAAGAAAAAAAATATATATTTTTTCGTTTTCGAGGACGCACGGCCGTGCCCCTCGCGAAAGCACAACCATGCCTCTCGCGGAAGCAAAACCGTGCCTCTCGTAAAAAAAAAGAAAAAAAAATGTGTTTTTTCGTTTTCAAGAGGCACGGCCGTGCCTCTCGTGAAAGCACGACCCTGCCTCTCGCGGAAGAAAAAAAACACTGTTTTTTTTTTCATTTTCAGAGGCACGGCCGTTCCTCTCGCGAAAGCACAACCGTGTCTCTCTCAGAAGCAAAACCATGCCTCTCGCGGAAGAAAAAAAAACAGAAAACACGTTTTTTTTTGTTTCCGAGAAGCATGGCCGTGACTCTCGTGAAAGTAAAATCGTGCCTCTCGCAGGAGCAAAATCGTGACTCTCGCGAAAGGGAGAAAAAAGGAAAATGCGTTTTTTCACGCAAAAATTTTTTTGGTCCAAAAATTCAGGAAGGCTGATGGAAAACCGAAACGTCGGAAAAACCTAACAAACCATTTAAAAAGCCAAAAAAGGGTGCGGAAAAATAAAAAAATAAATCTGAAGGGAGCTGAGGGAGTCCTGGACTAGTGGGTGTCCGGATAGCCGGACTATCATCATCGGCCGGACTCCAAGACTATGAAGATACAAGATTGAAGACTTCGTCCCGTGTCCGGATGGGACTTTCCTTGGCGTGGAAGGCAAGCTTGGCGATACGGATATGTAGATCTCCTACCATTGTAACCGACTCTATGTAACCCTAGCCCTCTCCGGTGTCTATATAAACCGGAGGGTTTTAGTCCGTAGGACACCCAACCATTACAATAATCATACCATAGGCTAGCTTCTAGGGTTTAGCCTCCTTGATCTCGTGGTAGATCCACTCTTGTACTACCCATATCATCAATATCAATCAAGCAGGAGTAGGGTTTTACCTCCATCGAGAGGGCCCGAACCTGGGTAAAAACATCGTGTCCCTTGTCTCCTGTTACCATCCACCTAGACGCACAGTTCGGGACCCCCTACCCGAGATCTGCCGGTTCTGACATCGACATTGGTGCTTTCATTGAGAGTTCCTCTGTGCCGTCACCGATAGGAAGGATGCCTCTTCCCGTCTTTAAAGACGGAACCATCACCAAAGGAGCTTTGGCCGCCGGCCAAGCTATCCGGCTAGGTAGTTTTCTTATGACCGCCTGTTCGGCCACCGCTTCAACGACGACCTCTCGGGTCATCGAAAGCAATCTTCACGTCAACTCGGAATTCGCCGAGCAGCTGGATCCAATAGAGCTCTTGTCTGTAAACGAGCTCTTGGACCGCATCGCCGCCCTGGGAGTCGCTACAGACTACAATTAGATTGGGCTTAAAACCGATCTGAGAGAGATTAACTCTCCCCAGGTTACCCACCACGTTGCGGTGGTAGAGGAACGACGCGGTGAATCTTCTTATGTATTGAAAACTAGTCATGTCCGGACTCCCGAACCCTCCATGCCGGATTTCCGCGGAGGGACGGACGTCGATCAAGCACTGAACCTAAAGTCAGGCATCGGACCAGACTCGTTGGACAACGTCCAGCAATTTAAGCTTCCATATTCGGAAACTTTCCGGCCCTTGAGCCTCAAGATGGGTAGGGTTCCGAACTTAATTCCACCCACCCACCCAGACATATGCGATCTATCTCAAATCCGGCAAGAACCCGCCGAAACAGTACATCATTACTGGGCTAGATTCCTCCTGGTTATGGACATGATAAAGGACTGCCGTGAGGAAAACGCAATTTCAATTTTCTGCAATAATTGCACGGACGAGGGAATATTGAACGCCATCAGTCGTCGCGAAATTACACGCTTCGCCGATCTGGCGTCCATAGTACGAAAGTACTGTGCGATGGAGAGTTTCCGGAAAATCGAAACTAAGTTTTGGGACAATCCGACCCGGAATACAACCCTAGTCCGAAACAAAAGGGTGCATCACACTCAGGCACCAGGTACAAAAACCAAAAAGCAAAAACCCCATAAAGGGCACGGAACCGTACTGGAGGGATGGCTCAGCGGACCCCGTAAAATTCACAGTACAGAAGGCGCCACTCCAACACATAGCCTTCGAGCATGTTGGATACTGCGGCAGGTGGCCAAAAATGGCGAAGAGCTTCTAGCCCCGGAGAGCCACTCCAACAGTACCAATACGGTGTCAACAGTCTTCAAGACTTTCGCATCAAATAATATGCGGAAACGAACAATCCGCAGCCTCGCCGAAGTCTACCAAGTAGCAACAACAAATCCATGGAGCGACACGGCCATCACCTTCAATGCCAGCGACGAACCTAAATTCCGAACAGCCCGAGCACCAGCCGCATTGGTCCTCAGTCCGATAGTGGACGGCTTTCGCCTTACCAAGGTACTCATGGATGGCGGCAGCGGATTAAACCTCATCTACGAGGAAACTCTTCAAAAAATGGAAATAGACTGGAGCCACATTGAGCGAAGCAGCACAACCTTTAGAGGAATAATCCCTAGCCGGGAAGCACGCTGCACTGGAAAAATCACACTTGATGTGGTGTTCGGCTCGCCGGACAATTACAGGTCCGAAGAGGTCACGTTCCAAGTGGCCCCGTTCAGCAGTGGATATCACGCTATATTAGGACGAGAGGCATTCACAATTTTTCAAGCCATACCCCATTATGGGTACATGAAGCTTAAGATGCCCGGGCCCGGCGGAATAATCACTCTTGTTAGTGATCCGGACACAGCACTCTGCGCCGAAAACAAAACAGCCGCATTAGCCCTGGAGGCACTATCCGAAGCCCTAGCTGCAGAGGAACTCACTGCGCTGCGCTCTACGGTGAATAGGGACGATGTGATACTCGATAAGAGATCCAAGTCCACCTCCTTTAAACCAGCTGACGAAATAGTCAAGTTCCAGGTCCATCCAACGGAGCCAATAAATACGGCCTCCATCGGGGCACAGTTAAACCCTGATGTAGACGCTCCACTACGAGAATTCCTTCGGAAAAATTGGGACATCTTTGCCTGGCACCCTTCTGATATGCCAGGAATCCCATGCAGATTGGCAGAACACAGCCTCAACATCCTAAAGGGATTCAAGCCAGTCAAACAGGCTCTTCGTCGATTTTCCGAACCCAAAAGACAGGCAATGGGAGAGGAGCTAGCCAAACTACTGGAAGCCGGATTCATCAGAGACATCAAACATCCGGACTGGCTAGCAAACCTGGTAATGGTACCAAAGAAGGATAAATCCTGGCGCCTATGTGTCGATTTTAAAGACCTCAACAAGGCCTGCCCAAAGGATCCCTTCCCCCTTCCCCGCATCGACCAAATAATCGATGCTACCGCAGGGCACGATTCATTGTGCTTCCTTGACGCATACTCCGGCTACCATCAAATTAAGATGGCGGAAGCGGACCAAGCCGCAACGGCATTCGTCACTCCATATGGACCATTCTGCTTTAACACGATGCCCTTCGGACTCAAAAACGCCGGCGCAACATATCAGCGCATGATTCAGACATGTCTGGATACCCAGATCGGCAAAATAGTAGAGGCATATGTAGACGATGTAGTCGTCAAAACCAAACACGTCGAAACTCTAGTAGATGATTTGAGGCTCACATTCGACAACCTCCGAGCATATGACATCAAGCTGAATCCGGAAAAATGCATTTTCGGCGTACCAGCCGGGACGCTCCTGGGCTTCATTGTATCCAGTAGAGGAATTGAAGCAAACCCAGCCAAGATCCGAGCTCTGTCACAGCTGGATATTCCAAAAGACCTCAACTAAATACAAAAATTGACTGGATGCGTGGCGGCCTTAAGCCGCTTCATCTCCCGTTTGGGAGAAAAGGCACTGCCCCTCTATCGCCTCCTCAGGCGCACCGAACACTTTGAATGGACGGATGCTGCCACCGCCGGACTCGAAGAAATAAAAGCCATATTGGCAACAAATCCGGTCCTAGCTGTGCGTAACCTGGGCGAACCAATGTTGTTATATATCGCGGCAACACATCAAGTTGTAAGCGCGGTGCTCGTCGTCGAACGAGAAACAGAAGGGCATAAATTCCCTCTTCAAAAACCAGTGTACTACGTATCCACTGTCTTAACCCCCTGCAAGTCCCGTTACCCGCACTATCAAAAGATAGCGTACGCGGTGTTCATGGCATCCCGAAAGCTCCGACACTACTTTCAAGAGTGTTCGATAACAGTGGCCTCCGAAGTGCCCCTCAACGACATTATAAACAACCGCGACGCGACGGGCAGGATCGCAAAATGGGCCATTGAGCTATTACCACTCGATATAACTTACAAACCTCGGCGAGCCATAAAGTCGCAAGTCTTGGCTGACTTTGTCGCTGAATGGACTGAAGCCGAACTCCCTAAAGAGTACGGCGCATACTCCAATTGGATTATGCATTTTGACGGCTCCAAAATGTTGGCCGGTTTGGGGGCTGGCGTCGTATTGACGTCCCCAACCGGGGATACAGTCCAATACGTACTCCAGATAATGTACACGGACTCCAACAACGCAGCCGAATACGAGGCCCTCCTACATGGCCTCCGGATGGCAATCTCCATGGGCATTCAACGCCTAGAGGTGCGCGGGGATTCAAACCTTGCAATATCCCAAGTAAATGGAGACTTTGACGCCAAGGATCCGAAAATGGTAGCCTATCGTAATGCTGTCCTAAAAATGTCAGCTCGGTTCGAAGGACTCGAATTCCACCACGTAGCCAGGGATAATAACCAAGCAACCGACGTATTGGCACGCATCGGCGCGAAACGCGACGCTGTCCCTCCAAACATCTTCCTGGAACGGCTCTTTAAGCCATCTGTACTATGGCAAGAGGAGTCCGGAAATAACAACCCGGAAGCAGCCGCACTACCCAACACAGAACAATCTGACATAATCGGCGGCTCAGCCGACAAAATAACACCTTCAGCCCACGAAATAATGGCAGTAATTGCCTCGTGGACAGAGCCATTCCTAGCCTACTTAATTAGGCAGGAACTTCCCGAAGACCAAAATGAGGCCCGCTGCATAGTTCTGCGATCTAAAGCCTACAAGGTCCACGAGGGAGAACTTTATAAGAAAAGCACAACCGGAGTCCTTCAAAGGTGTATCTCCGAAGAGGAAGGGCGAAACCTTCTGGCTGAAATTCATGCCGGACTAGGCGGACACCACGCCGCAGCTCGGGCCCTTGTAGGCAAGGCCTTCCGTACAGGATTTTATTGGCCGACGACCCGGGCAGATGCTCAGGACTTAGTCCAAAGATGCGTTGGTTGTCAGCTCTTTGCTAATCAGAGCCATATGCCACCTACCGCCCTCAAAACCATACCCATTACCTGGCCGTTCGCGGTCTGGGGGCTTGACATGGTTGGACCCCTTAAAGAGGGAACCCACAAGCAAAGGTACCTATTGGTCATGGTGGACAAATTCACCAAATGGATAGAGGCCAAGCCAGTTAAAACGGCAGAGTCCGGACCAGTGATAGAATTCATATCTGGGGTAGTACACCGTTATGGCGTCCCCCATAGCATCATCACCGATAAACGGCACGAACTTCACGGCCGACGAGGTCAAACTCTGGTGCAAAAATATGGGCATTAAGCTCGATTACGCTTCAGTCTATCACCCTCAAACCAACGGTCAAGTTGAGCGAGCAAATGGTCTGATAATGAGTGGCATCAAGCCCAGACTAGTGCGGTCCCTTACGGAATCTAATACGCACTAGGTAGAGGAACTTGACTCCGTGCTCTGGGGGCTGCGGACCACGCCGAACCGTACTACCGGTTTCACACCATTTTTCATGGTATACGGCGCAGAGGCAGTTTTGCCCTGCGACATAATTCATGACTCACCTCGAGTGCGCATGTACGAAGAAAGAGAAGCCGAGCTGGATCGGCAAGACAGCTTGGACGCATTGGAGGAAGAACGCGATGTGGCAAAGGCCCGTTCCGCATTCTATCAGCAGCAGGCTCAAAGATATCAAAGCAGAGAAGTACGGGCCAAAACTTACAACGTTGGCGAACTAGTTCTACGCCTGCCGGACAAGAAAAAGGACAAACTCAAGCCCAAATGGGAGGGTCCCTTCATCATCGACCAAGTCCTGACCGGCGGAGCATACCGTCTGCGAAATGCGTCGGACAACCGACTCGAGCCGAACCCATGGAACGCGGCCCACCTCCGAAGATTTTACGCCTAGCGCCGGACTAAGAGTTCGTTTCCTTCCTCCGTTCATATTTTTACACTTTAGCCGTCTTTTCATCTCTCTCTTTTCTCTCACCTTTTTCATAAAAGCCCTTAGAGGCCTATTTGCGCATTGTTCACACACACTTGATGTGCTATCCGCACTCATTATACCTGGGGGCTTCTTTACCAGAAGCTTACTTATCAGGGCTTCATGCCCAGCACATGTGTCAAACTTCCACATGTACCTTTTACTCACCATTATATGCATCGATATGACTTAAGTTTTGGCCAAGCTGGGTTGCCTGGCTCCTGTGCTTACCCCTACGTTCCCGATTGTTCGGCTAGGAGGTAAAGGGAGCGCCTCTGCGATTGTTACTGCCGGGTCAGCCGGATGTGTACCTCAGACTGGGTGAAGCCGAAAGCTAGCGTTCTTAAGAGAATATTCGGTCGGTGACTTGAAAGATGATTTTTTACATATTTATCTATCTGCCCCCAGATGTTTTCCTGCTTTTTTCGCAGTCCGGACATGCACTTTAGGGCATGCCTCCCAGGGAAAGGAACCCTTAACGAAACTATTCTCCCTGGAAGATGTTTCTTACTAACCATGTAATATAACATAACTAGTTGGGCACTTGTCTGATAAAGCACTAATGGCCCCTACGCCTGGTCTCCATGCATACCCCGGTTTTGTCATAACCGAGAGGGTATTCGGACACACTCCGGACTCTAGGGTACCGAGGTCGAAGCGAAAAGGTCGGCAAAGACAAACGATCTACAATCCAGCTAGAAGGCATTTTACATGTCATTTTAAATACATAGTCAAATTGACTGACTGTACTCCTCCTCAATCCCGTCTAACAGGCTGTCTAATTTACAGTCCCGTTGGGAATACTTAGCGGCCAACTCTACTTGGCCGTACACTAAGCTCACAGGGATCTCCTTCCCATCGGGCCCCACAGGTCTGACCTCGGCCATGTGGTTTGTATCCGCCTTCTTGTACCGTGTCTTCACCATGGCCCAGGCCTCCCTGGCACCTTGTTGGCAGGCCGATATCTTCCATAAGCGGAAGCGCTGCCGTACTCCCTGAAGCTTCTCCGCAAGCTCTCCAAGGCCCTCGGGTAGGGAGACGGATGGCCATAGGGCCTGGACGATGCCACTCATCGCCTGCTGAATACGTTCGAGCAGTTGCACCAGCTCGAGAAGTTGGTCACCCGTCGAAACGGGCATTTCCTCCGCAGGGCGACCTGTGAGCGCACCTACAAGGCATATTTCTGTCAATAGGCTTCCTCGCCGAACTCTTCTTTTCAAAAGAATTCGCTCAAGCACTCACCATAGATGCCGCGACGAAGCCGCTGATTCTCCTTCACGGAGCCAGACAGCTCGGCCCGAACACCTTTCAGCTCTTCCCCAAGCTGGGTGTGGGCATCCTGGAGTTTGTTCCTCTCCTGCTGTACCTTCATAAGCACCCTCTCGCTGGCCTTCAGCTGGCGCAGTAGGTGTTGCTTGTCCGGATCCAGTTCGGCAACATCTGCAATATCAAAGTCAGACTTACACGCACGCCGCACACCGCTTATCTTTTTGAAATAATGTGTTACCAGGAGGGGTCTCTGTGTCTCCTCCTGCGACAGCGAGTGCGGCCTCAAGTTGGACCTTGCACTCTTGCAACTCCTGGGACAATTGGGCATTCTTCTCTGTAAGATCCTGCAAATTATATGATCCTTAAATCAGTTACTTTAACTACTTTAAGTCTCGGGGGCTACTGGCATATATAACCATTAAAATCTCTTACTCGTATGTCTTTTACATATTGCTCCGTGGCTCTGGTTAAACCATCTCGAGCAGCACGGAGGTGCGCGTCTCCCGCGTTAAAGGCATTCAACGCCTCTGGAGAGAAACACGCGTCACGCAGAACTGTCCGGCGACGCCTATGATTCATGGCGCTCTCCACCTCAGACCTGGTGGCGGACAGCCGGTCGGCATCCTCCACTGGAGGAGAATCTGGCTCTTGCTTTGCGCTCGCCTCCCCCTCCAGACCAGGTGTTGGAGCCTGGCGGACGGAGGCTTGGTTGGCAACCTCTCCGGACACCGTACGGCGAGTGCTCTTTCTCCTGGAAAGGTCATGAGCGTTAATACACCTCCTGGAAATCCTTTTCCTAGATAACAAGACGCGGGCTATACCATTGCGGTGACGTTTCGACCCGCGCCGCACTCCTCTTCCGCCTACGGGGCCGGACTGACCCTTGTTGGTCAGCCGCCGTGGCCTCGGCCTCCTGCCTTGAAGGCACCTCCTGCGAGACACCATTATATACGGTGGTCAGAAATGCGCAAGGACGAAATGATGGTGTTAGACTTCGGTCATATTCACCTGGGAAGCCGGGGTTAGGCCGGGGTAGTCCGCTGTGATGGCGACTAAAGCATTGTCCATGCTGAGTTGGTGGAACACCCCGTCAATTAGCTCCACCTTTATGTCCGGATCCTCTTCGGAGGCCGGATCAAGGGACCTTCCCGGTTCCTCGGGTTGTGGGGCCGGACTATGTATGCTCTCCACAGTCCGGCGCAGTTCCTGCGTCAAATCCATAAGGTAAGGTACTTAACTTTGAAAGCACGGGTCGGATAAATGAACGTCCGCTTACCCAGCTCCGAGGGTTATTCATTGAGAACCCATTCAACAGGCTCGTCTGGAGGAAGTCTTCCTTCTCCCCCTTGTACAGGCCGGACAGAATCTTCACCAGATCTTCGGCCGACTCCGGCCCTTTGCGGCCATGACGGGTGGCATCATTTTCCCCGTTGAAATCCCACATGGGGTGGCCCCTGTATTGCAGCGGCTGCACCCCCCGCATTATGCACGTGGCCATGACTCCAATCATGGTCAATCCGGAATGGGCCAACAATCTTATCCGACCCATCAGATAATGGACGCCCTTGTCTTCCTCCAGTTGAGGGCTCCGCGGGCGCCAGCTTAGGCGTTTCTTCAGAGGAGCCCCACTAAACTCCGGGAGGCTGATCCGAACTGGGTCCGGCAGTGGAGCGTCCTCTACATAGAACCATTCTGAAGGCTAGTCTTCAGACGCCTTCTTCGGGGTTCCGGATGGGTATCCGGTCCCAGCGATGCACCATATTTCGGCACCGCCCACTTGATATATTGACCCCTCATGAGAACGGGGTACGAGGCAGAATAGCCTCTTCCACAGCGCAAAATGGGGCTCGATGCCCAGAAATAGCTCGCAAAGAGCAACAAAACCCGCGATATGCAGAATAGAGGCGGGCGTGAGGTGATGGAGCTGGAGTTCGTAGAACTCCAGGAGCCCGCGAAGGAACGGATGTACAGGAAATTCGAGCCCCCATATCAGATAGGGGACGAAGCACATCCGCTCTCCTTTAGAGGGGCTAGGGGTGGCCTCCGCTTGCTTCCCACCATTGTAGGTGGCCAGCCCGGCTCGAACCGGGACCATAAAGGCCGGAGGAAGATATCCCTGAAGGAAATATGCCCTAGAGGCAATAATAAAGTTATTATTTATTTCCTTATATCATGATAAATGTTTATTATTCATGCTAGAATTGTATTAATCGGAAACATAATACATGTGTGAATATATAGACAAACAGAGTGTCACTAGTATGCCTCTACTTGACTAGCTTGTTAATCAAAGATGGTTATGTTTCCTAGCCATGGACAAAGAGTTGTTATTTGATTAACGGGATCACATCATTAGTTGAATGATCTGATTGACATGACCCATTCAGTTAGCTTAGCACCCGATCGTTTAGTATGTTGCTATTGCTTTCTTCATGACTTATACATGTTCCTATGACTATGAGATTATGCAACTCCCGTTTACCGGAGGAACACCTTGTGTGCTACCAAACGTCACAACGTAACTGGGTGATTATAAAGGTGCTCTACAGGTGTCTCCGAAGGTACTTGTTGGGTTGGCGTATTTCGAGATTAGGATTTGTCACTCCGAATGTCGGAGAGGTATCTCTGGGCCCTCTCGGTAATGCACATCACATAAGCCTTGCAAGCAATGCAACTAATGAGTTAGTTGCGAGATGATGTATTACGGAACGAGTAAAGAGACTTGCCGGTAACGAGATTGAACTAGGTATTGGATACCGACGATCGAATCTCGGGCAAGTAACATACCGATGACAAAGGGAACAACATATGTTGTTATGCGGTCTGACCGATAAAGATCTTCGTAGAATATGTAGGAACCAATATGGGCATCCAGGTCCCGCTATTGTTTATTGACCGGAGACGTGTCTCGGTCATGTCTACATTGTTCTCGAACCGTAGGGTCCGCACGCTTAAGGTTTCGATGATAGTTTTATTATGAGTTTATGAGTTTTGATGTACCTAAGGAGTTCGGAGTCCCGGATGAGATCGGGGACATGACGAGGGGTCTCGAAATGGTCGAGACGTAAAGATCGATATATTGGACGACTATATTCGGAGTTCGGAAAGGTTCCGAGTGACTCGGGTATTTTTCGGAGTACCGGAGAGCTACGGGAATTCGCCGGGGAGAAGTATTGGGCCTTATTGGGCCCTGCGGGAAAGAGAGAGGGGCTGCCTAGGGCAGGCCGCGCGCCCCCCCCATGGCCTAGTCCGAATTGGACTAGGGGGAGGAGCCGCACCCCCTCCTTCCTTCCCTTCTCTCTTCCCCTTCCTTGTCTCCTACTCCTACTACTTGGAAGGTCTCTTAGTTGGACTAGGAAAGGGGGAATCCTACTCCCGGTGGGAGTAGGACTCCCCTAGGGCGCGCCATAGAAGAGGGCCGGCCCTCCCCTCCTCCACTCCTTTATATACGGGGGTAGGGGGCACCCCATGGACACACAAGTTGATCATTGTGATCGTTCCTTAGCCGTGTGCGGTGCCCCCCTCCACGATATTACACCTCGGTCATATTGTAGTGGTGCTTAGGCGAAGCCCTGCGACAGTTGAACATCAAGATCGTCACCACGCCGTCGTGCTGACGGAACTCCTCCCCGAAGCTTTGCTGGATCGGAGCCCGGGGTGCGTCATCGAGCTGTACGTGTGTCAAGAACTCGGAGGTGCCGGAGTAACGGTGCTTGGATCGGTTGGACCGGGAAGAGGTACGACTACTTCCTCTACATTGTGTCAACGCTTCCGCTTCGGTCTACGAGGGTACGTAGACAACACTCTTCCCTCTCGTTGCTATGCATCACCATGATCTTGCGTGTGCGTAGGAATTTTTTTTGAAATTACTACGTTCCCCAATAGTGGCATCAGAGCCTAGGT
The DNA here is from genome assembly GCA_963921465.1 of Triticum timopheevii. Taxonomy (NCBI): domain Eukaryota; kingdom Viridiplantae; phylum Streptophyta; class Magnoliopsida; order Poales; family Poaceae; genus Triticum; species Triticum timopheevii. Next base: position 165,564,921 of record OY997274.1, on the reverse strand, counting down.
TTTTATGGTTTGATGTTATATGCACGAGTAGAACACAAGTGAGTTGTGGGCGATATAAGTCATACTGCTTACCAGCATGTCATACTTTGGTTCGGCGGTATTGTTGGATGAAGCGGCCCGTTCCGACATTACGCGTACGCTTACGCGAGACTGGTTTTACCGCCGTGCTTTGCACACAGGTGACTAGCGGGTGTCAGTTTCTCCAACTTTAGTTGAACCGAGTGTGGCTACGCCCGGTCCTTGCGAAGGTTAAAACAGCATCAACTTGACAAACTATCGTTGTGGTTTTGATGCGTAGGTGAGATTGGTTCTTGCTTAAGCCCGTAGTAGCCACGTAAAACTTGCAACAACAAAGTAGAGGACGTCTAACTTGTTTTTGCAGGGCATGTTGTGATGTGATATGGCCAAGACATGATGCTATATTTTATTGTATGAGATGATCATGTTTTGTAACCGAAGTTATCGGCAACTGGCAGGAGCCATATGCTTGTCGCTTTATTGAATGAAATGCAAACGCCCTGTAATTGCTTTACTTTATCACTAAGCGGTAGCGATAGTCGTAGAAGAAATAGATGGCGTAAACGACAACGATGCTACGATGGAGATCAAGGTGTCGCGCCGGTGACGATGGTGATCATGATGGTGCTTCGGAGATGGAGATCACAAGCACAAGATGAGGATGGCCATATCATATCACTTATATTGATTGCATGTGATGTTTATCCTTTATGCATCTTATCTTGCTTTGATTGACGGTAGCATTTTAAGATGATCTCTCACTAAAAATTATCAAGAAGCGTTCTCCCTGAGTATGCACCATTGCCAAAGTTCGTCGTGCCCAGACACCACGTGATGATCGGGTGTGATAAGCTCTACGTCCATCTACAACGGGTGCAAGCTAGTTTTGCACACGCAGAATACTCAGGTTAAACTTGACGAGCCTAGCATATGCAGATATGGCCACGGAACACGGAGACCGAAAGGTCGAGCGTGAATCATATAGTAGATATGATCAACATAGTGATGTTCACCATTGAAAACTACTCCATCTCACGTGATGATCGGTTATGGTTTAGTTGATTTGGATCACGTGATCACTTAGATGACTAGAGAGATGTCTGTCTAAGTGGGAGTTCTTAAGTAATATGATTAATTGAACTTAAATTTATCATGAACTTAGTCCTGGTAGTATTTTGCAAATTATGTTGTAAGATCAATAGCTTGCATTGTTGCTTTCATATGTTTATTTTGATATGTTCCTAGAGAAAATTGTGTTGAAAAATGTTAGTAGCAATGATGCGGATTGGATCCGCGATCTGAGGTTTATCCTCATTGCTGCACAGAAGAATTATGTCCTTAATGCACCGCTAGGTGACAGACCTATTGCAGGAGCAGATGCAGACGTTATGAACGTTTGGCTAGCTCAATATGATGACTACTTGATAGTTTTGTGCACCATGCTTTATGGCTTAGAATCGGGACTTCAAAGATGTTTTGAACATCATGGACCATATGAGATGTTCCAGGAATTGAAGTTAATATTTCAAGCAAATACCCGAGTTGAGAGATATGAAGTCTCCAACAAGTTCTATAGCTAAAAGATGGAGGAGAATCGCTCAACTAGTGAGCATGTGCTCATATTGTCTGGGTACTACAATCACTTGAATCAAGTGGGAGTTAATCTTCCAGATAAGATAGTGATTGACAGAGTTCTCTAGTCACCATCACCAAGTTAGTAGAACTTTGTGATGAACTATAGTATGCAAGGGATGACGAAAACAATTCCCAAGCTCTTCGTGATGTTGAAATCGACGAAGGTAGAAATCAAGAAAGAGCATCAAGTGTTGATGGTTGACAAGATCACTAGTTTCAAGAAAAGGGCAAAGGGATAGAAGGGAACTTCAAGAAGAACGGCAAGCAAGTTGCTGCTCAAGTGAAGAAGCCCAAGTCTGGACCTAAGCCTGAGACTAAGTGCTTCTACTGCAAAGGGACTGGTCACTAGAAGCAGAACTACCCCAAGTATTTGGCGGATAAGAAGGATGGCAAAGTGAACAAAGGTATATTTGATATACATGTTATTGATGTGTACTTTACTAGTGTTTATAGCAACCCCTCGGTATTTGGTACTGGTTCAGTTGCTAAGAGTAGTAACTCGAAACGGGAGTTGCAGAATAAACAGAAACTAGTTAAGGGTGAAGTGACGATGTGTGTTGAAAGTAGTTTCAAGATTGATATGATCATCATCGCACACTCCCTATACTTTCGGGATTAGTGTTGAACCTAAATAAATGTTATTTGGTGTTTGCGTTGAGCATGAATATGATTTGATCATGTTTATTGCAATACGGTTATTCATTTAAGTAAGAGAATAAACTGTTGTTCTGTTTACATGAATAAAACCTTATATGGTTACACACCCAATGAAAATGGTTCATTGGATCTCGATCGTAGTGATACACATATTCATAATATTGAAACCAAAAGATGCAAAGTTAATAATGATAGTGCAACTTATTTGTGGCACTGCCGTTTAGGTCATATTGGTGTAAAGCGCATGAAGAAACTCCATGCTGATGGGATTTCGGAATCACTTGGTTATGAATCATTTGATGCTTGCAAACCGTGCCTTTTGGGCAAGATGACTAAAACTCCGTTCTCCAGAACAATGGAACGAGCTACTGACTTATTGGAAATAATACATACCGATGTATGCGATCCAATGAGTGTTGATGCTCGTGGCAAGTATCATTATTTTTTGACCTTCACAAGATGATTTGAGCAGATATGGGTATATCTACTTGATGAAATATAAGTCTGAAATAGTTGAAAGGTTCAAAGAATTTCAGAGTGAAGTGGAAAAATCATCGTAACAAGAAACTAAATTTCTGCGATCTGATCACGGAGACGAATATTTGAGTTACGAGTTTGGTCTTCAATTAAAACAATGTGGAATAGTTTCACAGCTCACGCCACCTGGAACACCACAACGTTATGGTGTGTCCGAACGTCGTAACCGCACTTTATTGGATATGGTGCGATCTATGATGTCTCTTACTGATTTACCACTATTGTTTTGGGGTTATGCATTAGAGACAGCTGCATTCACGTTATAAGGGCACCATCTAAATCCGTTGAGACGACATCAAATGAACTGTGGTTTAGCAAGAAACCCAAGTTGTCGTTTCTTAAAGTTTGGGGCTGCGATGCTTATATGAAAAAGTTTCATCCTGATAAGCTCGAACCCAAATCGGAGAAGTGCATCTTCATAGAATACCCAAAGGAAATTGTTGGGTACACCTTCTATCACAGATCCGAAGGCAAGATATTGGTTGCTAAAAATGGATCCTTTCTAGAGAAGGAGTTTCTCTCGAAAGAAGTGAGTGGGAGGAAGTAGAACTTGATGAGGTAACTGTACCTTCTCCCGAATTGGAAAATAGCTCATCACTGAAATCAGTTCCAGTGATTTCTACACCAATTAGTGAGGAAGCTAATGATGATGATCATGAAACTTCAGATCAAGTTACTACAGAACCTCGTAGGTCTTCCAGAGTACGGTCCGCACCAGAGTGGTATGGTAATCCTGTTCTGGAAGTCATGTTACTAGACCATGATGAGCCTACGAACTATGAGGAAGCGATGATGAGCCCAGATTCCGCAAAATGGCTTAAGGCCATGAAATCTGAGATAGGATCCATGTATGAGAACAAAGTGTGGACTTTGGTGGAGTTGCCCGATGATCGGCAAGCCATATTGTATAAATGGATCTTCAAGAGGAAGACGGACGTTGATAGTAGTGTTACTATCTACAAAGCTGGAATTGTCGCAAAAGGTTTTCGACAAGTTCAAGGTGTTGACTACGATGAGAGTTTCTCACTCGTATCTATGCTTAAGTCTGTCCGAATCATGTTAGCAATTGCCGCATTTTATGAAATCTGGCAAATGGATAAACAAAGCTGCATTCCTTAATGGATTTATTAAAGAAGAGTTGTATATGATGCAACCAGAAGGTTTTGTCGATCCTAAAGGTGTTAACAAAATGTGCAAGCTCCAGCGATCCATCTATGGACTGGTGCAAGCATCTCGGAGTTGGAATATACGCTTTGATAAGTTGATCAAAGCATATAGTTTTATACAGACTTGCGGTGAAGCCTGTATTTACAATAAAGTGAGTGGGAGCACTACATCGTTCCTGATAAGTATAGGTGAATGGCATATTGTTGATCGGAAATAATGTAGAATCATTCTGCAAAGCATAAAGGAGTGTTTGAAAGGAGTTTTTCAAAGAAAGACCTCGGTGAAGCTGCTTACATATTGAGCATACCAATGGTGATCTCTAGATTTCTCCACCATGGAAGGACTTCTACACTGGGATTTTGCCCCTGGTCTATCCCTAGCTGATCAGGTGAGACGTAAGTTTGGCTCTACAGTGCATTTCTCTCCTTCCCGGGATGCAAAGGAGTTCTTCTTGGTTGTCTCGTTTTCTTCGGCTTCCTTCCCTCTTACGAAAGATTCGGTTGGGCTTGCACTGCAATGCTGCCTCGGTGGGATTTGTTCTGGTTTCAAGGTCATGGAAATATCCTCTCGATCATTTCGTTTCTCTGTGGCTAACAATAAAGTTGGGCATTTCATCTATGGTTTAAAGGATCGTGTGTGGCCGGACTTTGTTTGTCACTTCCATTTGTTCAATGGTCGTTTTGCTAAACGCTTCTCTGATTCGCATTGGCATGCGGATCAAGAACTGGTGGAAGTTTTGGACAGACGGCCAGTAGCCATCTCTGCTTCTCTGGACTTCTTACGCAAGGCACATTCTCCTGATCCATCGTCAATCAAAGAGCTGAGCAAGTTTAATCTTGTTAATTTGAGGCATTGGAATTTTACTGGCTCGAATGATCATGAAGCTTCATCTTCAACGAGGGAGAGGAACATGGACAATTTTCAAATTCAGTTTGGCTCCTTCAAACCGACAATTACACCTTGCGATGACAGCGCTCCGACATTGACCAAGGTGGCATTAATGGATCATTATCTGGACCTAGCGAAGTTGGAGGAGGGATTGATTTTTGAGAGCATTTCTCTTGGGCAATTCAAATTCCCGTTACATGCCCGATATCCTCCACTGCCTCAATGTTTTCTTCAGTCCGCGTTCCGTTATGCTCCTCCCTCTGACCCATGGCCCCCACTCCTCAGCTACCGCCATCAGGCGGATTTGGCCCAAGCGGAATATTCGGCAGCCGACATTAACTCACTTGCCGCTAATTGGGCTGTTTTGTGTGCTAAATGCCTTCAATGGGGGCACAACAGGATCACCTGCCCCGCGCGTCTCATTTGCATTAACTGCTCAGGGCCGGATCACAAAACGGGATATTGCCCCAATCGTGCCAGCCGTGATAACAACCAACGTGACGAGGAGGCCAATTTTCCGGTGTCAGGCTCTCTGCGCAATCATCTTTCCACCAAATCAGGGTCTATATCAAAGAAGTGCATCGTTTGATGCGATGTGTGCGGATACTATGGCCACGTGGAACGATCCTGCCGACGCGCTATTTTCAAACAAAAATGGAAATGGATTGCTAAGGCAACTATGCCTCCATCCGCCCCCATTCACGCTTCAGCTTCCTCCTCGAAAACCCAACAGGTACCGCCCCGCCTAGTCCCATCGCCCCAGTCTGCTACTCTGCCCCATCCACCTCCATTGCCGTCGCATCCACACCAAACTCCACCACCCTCCACTCTATCCCTTCGCCCGTCGGCAATGGCGAACTACCCGCACAATCCAGTGCCATTCCTCCCTCCGGGCTTCGCCGTCGAGCCAGGAGCGGCGGATCGTCTCGTGCGCAGCGGAATGGTGGTTGGCCCAATTGCCCCGCTGAGCCATGATTTCCTGGCCATTGCTGAAGCCAGTGCCTACGTTCCGCTGCATCGCCGTGCCTCCATCCGCAACCAGATCGTGCAGCATCTTCATGAAGCCCAGCTCTTTACTACTGAGGTTAGTGACCATCCCTTTGGCATTGGGATCTTTGGGTTTGTTGATTCTTTCTTGAGGGATACTGCGGTGAATACACCGATTGAGCTTGAAGATGAGGATCTGCTCATCACGTTTGTCCCGCATAATGAGGCTCTGAATAGAAGAACCACAACTCTCGGGCCTGAAGTTTGGATTATGATGTTTGGCTTTCCGTATGATTACCAAACTGACTACTACATCACTAAGGCACTAGGTGGATATGGTTCTCTTGTTTCTTGGTACAACCCTCGGCAAGACCGCAGGTTCATCCTCTTGAAGGCCAGGGTGATCAGTCTCCGCCTCATCCCTAAAAGTTTTGTGGTTTGGCAACTTGGCGGTGTGCGCGATTGCTGGACTGTTCAGATTACGATCCTACGCAGCAATGACTAGAACGGCCTGCTACCGGAGGTTCTTGCCCCTGGTGAAGAACATCCGCCGCCAGATGGCAACCCTCATCCGCAGTTTGGACCAGAGCTAACTGCTGAACAGCTTTACCAGCAGCAAGTGCATAACTGGCTCGTTCAAAACGGGGCCCCAGGTGCTGGTAACAATGAAGGACCTGCAAATGGAGCTCCTGCTAATCAGGTCAATGCCAATCAAGGCTGGGATACCTGGCCTGAACCTCCTGTTCCTCCTATGCCTGCTATACCACCTCATTTGGTTAACTATCAGGCATGGTTAGCCGCCCAAGGCCTCACAGTGCTTCATGGTGTTGTTCCTGAAAACAACATTCATGACAATACTTTTCAAGCTTGGAATGACTCCATTACTCAGTTTGACAGCTCTAGTTCCACCCAGTCAGACATATACTTCATGCCAGTTCCAGCAGTGCCCTTAACTACACATCCAGCAGTGGAGCCACTTAACATATCTCTTGAGGTTCATGAACATGGTATCAGGTTTGGTTTATCTGCTCAAGGTGATGAGATACTCTCTCGGCTGCTGAATGACCCAATCCCGCGCCAGAATCTCAACACCTTCATCTTCAGTGCTGTTAGTCCTTTAATTGCTTCTTTTGGGCCCTGGAGGGAAGGATTCAGTCTTCGTTCAAGCCCGGTGCAGCTATCTATTCTTGTCACAATGAATGAGGATACTATGAATTTCTCCTCCACTGCAATCGTTCCAGCTCTACCTTCAGTTACTATTGAAGAACTACCTGCATCTGACAGCATGGATGGCCCCATTGAGAATACAGCGTTGCCACTGCTGTCTGACGCCCCTGGAAACCCAGACCATGCTGCACCCGCGGTTAACCTTGTCGTGACTGATGGCAACACTGCTGATCCGGTGGTTCTGTCCAGCGTGCGGCCTCGCAGGAGTAGGGCTACTGCTCCCACCATCACTACTGAAGTTCGTCGAAGCCTTTGCTCCAACAAATATGACGGATTCAAGGTACCAGCCCTCTCTGATATTCGCAGGAGCACCTCTAAGGTCAAGCCTCGTATTACTCCATCTATTGGAGCATCCTCTTCTGTTGCATCTGCTGCAGAGACAATTCCACCACCCACTCATATTGCTACTCTGCAGGACATTGGCACTAACAGATGCGCTATACCAGCTGCTGCTCTCTCTGAAGATGCACTGTTAGCTGAACCTGCCAGGATGGCTGCCTCCTCTTCGTCTGATGCTGCCTCTGCTGGAATGAGCGAGGCTGCCCATCGCAACTCTGCCTAGTTTGGATTTCCTCATGCCGCCTATGAGATGCTGGAACGTGCTGTCATGGAATATCAGAGGGCTCAACTCCGAAAAGAAGCAACTGGCTCTGAATAATGCTGTGATTACCAGCGGTTGTGCTGTGGTTTGTCTTCAAGAGACTAAGATGACTGATGTTTCTTTTGCGTTTATTAAAACTTGTTGTCCTAAACAATTTGATCGCTTTGCTTTTGTCCCTTCGCGTGGCGCTTCGGGGGGGCTTCTTACGATCTGGAAGAGTTCGGTCTTCTCTGGCACGGTAGTTTCATCTGATACGTTTGCGCTAGTCATCGATTTTACCAGTACTCAATCAGCACAGCGTTGGACGTTAGTTAACGTGTATGGCCCATGTACGGGTTTGGAAAGAGATACTTTCACCCAATGGCTCTATGATGTTAACATACCGAATGCCCAAGACTGGCTACTTCTTGGTGATTTCAACTATATAAGAGCCCCGGAGAATCGTAACAAACCTGGAGGGAACATCAACGACATGATCACTTTCAATGACATCATACGCAAACAGGAACTCATTGAAATTCCAGTAAAAGGTAGGGCTTATACGTGGAGTAACATGCAAACTGGCCCACTGCTTGAACAGATTGATTGGTTCTTCACCTCTCTGCATTGGACCAATGTATACCCCAAGACGCTAGTTAAACCCCTGGGCAAACCTGTATCTGATCACACTCCATGTGTGGTGTCCATTGAGACCAAAATTCCACGTTCCAAGCTATTCCGATTTGAATCCTATTGGATACTACACCCTGGGTTCATGGACACGGTTAGTGAGGTATGGAGCCGTCCAGTTAGGGGTGGCAATGCTGCTGCAGTCCTCTGCCAAAAATTCAAAACCCTAAGACGTGCCTTAAAAATCTGGAGTAAGTCTATCTCTCGTCTATCTGTGGCTATCACAAACTGCAATGATGTTCTGGCTGATTTAGATGAACTAGAGAACAAAAGATATTTGACTACTCCCGAAATGAATTTCCGATCCATCCTGAAAACACATTTACTAACACTGCTTCAATACCAAAAACTATATTGGAAAAAGCGATGTACTATTCGATGGATCAAATTTGGGGATGAGAATTCCAAGTTTTTCCAAGCAGTGGCCACAGAAAGATTTCGAAACAACATTATTTCTTCCTTCAAGCTGGATGATGGTACAATGATTGATGATCACCCTGCCAAAGAAGCTCTCCTATTTCAAACCTACAAGGCTCGCCTCGGGACAGTTTCCCCTACAGACATGAAATTTCACCTTCCATCCATCATCCCTCGAACCAGCAATCTTGACCAGCTCACTAATCCTTTCACTCATGACGAAATTAACAAGGTTATCAAGGAAATGTCGCCCGATCGGGCGCCTGGACCGGATGGCTTTAGTGCTGCCTTTCTTAAAGCTTGTTGGCCAATCATCCGTCATGACTTCTACGCTCTCTGTGATCAATTTCATGAAGGTTCGCTGGATGTGACAAGCATCGATGATGGTCTTATCACTCTCATTCCTAAGGTCCATGCCCCCGAGTCGGTTAATGATTATAGGCCGATAACACTGTTAAACTGCTGCCTGAAGTTACTTACCAAACTGTTAGCAGACAGATTACAACGTGTCATCCTCTCGCTTGTTCACCGTAACCAATATGGATTTATAAAGGGCCGCACTATACAAGATTGTCTTGCTTGCGCATATCAATACCTATATTACTGCCAACGCTCGGGCCAACCAATCGTTTTGCTCAAACTGGACTTTGCCAAGGCTTTCGATACGATTGCGCATGAGCCAATGATTCGCATTATGCAGCAGATGGGATTTAATGATAAGTGGATCTCTTGGATCAAGTGCCTCTTCTCCTCGGGCCGCTCATCCGTTCTTCTTAATGGAGTCCCCGGCCGACAGTTTCCGTGTCGATGTGGGGTGAGACAAGGTGACCCTCTGTCACCCTTAATTTTTGTTCTTGCTGCTGAACTTTTGCAAGCTGCTGTCAATGATGCCTTCCAACGTGGCGATCTCTCACTGCCATTCCCTTGCAATGGTCAAACTGATTTTCGGTGATCCAATATGCGGATGACACCCTCTTAGTAATACCGGCCTGCCCGCAACAAGCTCTGCGTGTCAAGCAAATTCTATCTGACTACGCATCCTCTATTGGCCTCAAGATTAACTTTCACAAATCCACCCTCATCCCTATCAACGTTGACGCAACAACCACGTCTAATATTGCCAGCATTTTTGAGTGCAATGTAGGAGCCATGCCCTTTACGTACCTTGGGCTCACGCTGGGCACTACCAAGCCCACTATTCAGGAACTTATGCCCTTGGTTTGCAAAATGGAGCGTCGCCTTACGGCCACAATAGCCATGATGTCATATGGAGGGCGCTTGTCCTGGCTCAATGCGTCGGTCACCTCACTTCTGGTTTTTTCCATGTGCACCCTAAAGTTTCCGCCCAAGCTAATTGATATCCTTGACAAAATTAGGAGGAGATGTTTATGGACAAAGAAAACAGAGCAGGGCGACAAGTGTAACTCTTTGGCTGCCTGGGAAATGGTGAGCAAACCAAAATACAAAGGTGGTTTGGGGGTGATTGATATCAAAGTCCATAATGAGGCCCTCCTGTTGAAGTTCTTGCACAAATTCTATAACAAGAGGGATGTTCCCTGGGTTAACATGACTTGGGCAAATCAATATGTTGGCCAAGTGCCCCACGCTGTTGATCCGATAGGGTCATTCTGGTGGAAAGATGTCCTCAAACTAACACAAGTGTATCGTGGAATCTCGCGTGTGCAAGTAGTTGATGGCTCGACTACGCTGCTTTGGAAAGATTTGTGGTCTGATGCGGTGCTTCAGGGATCGCACCCTCGAGCCTTCTCCTTTACTCTGCATGAAGACATGACGGTAGCTGACTTCTAGGCCACCACAGATTTGCATGAAACCTTCCAGCTTCCGTTGTCTCCTCAGGCCCACGCTGAAGCGCTCGATGTACAACAGGCCTCGATCCAACTAAACCCCGCAACGACGATGACTAACATATGGCACTACATTTGGAACAAAACGGAATATAGGCCCATTGACCACTACAACAACTACTTTGCCGCTGCAGTAGCCCCTCCGGCATTTCATAAGCTTTGGAAATCCAACTGCACAATGAAAATCAAAGTGTTTGGGTGGCTACTTCTTCATGATAGGCTTAACACGCGTGACATGCTGCGACGATGACACTATAACATCGGGGATGACTTTTCCTGCCTCCTCTGTGGGCAAGAAGTTGAGACACTTGACCATATGATCTTCACGTGCCACTTTAGCACGCTGTGCTAGGACAAAATACACATTGATTGGGGTGATTTTCATGATAGGCTCTCTGCGCTCCAAGATATGCAAGCAGGCTGGCCGAACGCGTTCTTTGCTGAAGTTTTTTACACTGCTGCATGGAGCATATGGAAGGAGAGGAATAACAAACACTTCAGGGGTGTTGTCCCCAGCGTGGCCTCTTGGTATGCTCGGTTCAAACAAGACCTACGGCTTCTGCAGCATAGAGTTAAGGTGGCACGTAGAACGTCCCTGCTCTCGTATTGTGACACGCTTGGCTGAGTCACTGTCTCTTTCCCTACTTCCCTGGTTGTAAACAGTTAGTACATCACTCACCACCTTGTATGAAGTAGCTGCCCCAACCCTCTATGGTGCTGAACCAGGAGTGTGGGGCTGATGTATCCGTCTATGTCTATGTAAACATCCCATTTATATAGATATATACAAAACAGTGGGAGTTCTCTCCCATTGTCAAACCATCAAAAAAACATATTGAGCATCAAGATCTATAGAGATAGATCAAGACGCTTGATAAGTTTTTTCAATGAGTACATACCTTGACAAGATTTTGAAGTAGTTCAAAATGGAACAGTCAAAGAAAGAGTTCTTGCCTGTGTTACAAGGTGTGAAATTGAGTAAGACTCAAAACCCGACCACGGCAGAAGATAGAAAGAGAATAAAAGTCATTCCCTATGCCTTGGCCGTAGGTTCTATAAAGTATGCCATGCTGTGTACCAGATCTATTGTATACCCTACACTGATTTTGGCAAGGGAGTACAATAGTGATCTAGGAGTAGATCACTGGACAGCGGTCAAAAATTATCCTTAGTGGAATAAGGATATGTTTCTCGATTATGGAAGTTACAAAAGGTTCGTCGTAAAGGGTTACGTCGATGCAAGTTTTGACACCGATCTGGATGACACTAAGTCTCGATCTAGATACATATTGAAAGTGGGAGCAATTAGCTAGAGTAGCTCCGTGCAGAGCATTGTAGACATAAAAAATTGCAAAATACATATCGGATCTGAATGTGAAAGACCCGTTGACTAAGATTCTCTCACAAGCAAAACATGATCACACCTTAGTACACTTTGGGTGTTAATCACATAGCGATGTGAACTAGATTACTGAATCTAGTAAACCCTTTAGGTGCTGGTCACATGGCGATGTGAACTATGGGTGTTAATCACATGATGATGTGAATTATCGATGTTAATCACATGGTGATGTGATCTAGATTATTGACTCTAGTGCAAGTGGGAGACTGAAGGAAATATGCCCTAGAGGCAATAATAAAGTTATTATTTATTTCCTTATATCATGATAAATGTTTATTATTCATGCTAAAATTGTATTAACCGGAAACATAATACATGTGTGAATATATAGACAAACAGAGTGTCACTAGTATGCCTCTACTTGACTAGCTTATTAATCAAAGATGGTTATGTTTCCTAGCCATGGACAAAGAGTTGTTATTTGATTAACGGGATCACATCATTAGTTGAATGATCTGATTGACATGACCCATTCAGTTAGCTTAGCACCCGATCGTTTAGTATGTTGCTATTGCTTTCTTCATGACTTATACATGTTCCTATGACTATGAGATTATGCAACTCCCGTTTACCGGAGGAACACCTTGTGTGCTACCAAACGTCACAACGTAACTGGGTGATTATAAAGGTGCTCTACAGGTGTCTCCGAAGGTACTTGTTGGGTTGGCGTATTTCGAGATTAGGATTTGTCACTCCGAATGTCGGAGAGGTATCTCTGGGCCCTCTCGGTAATGCACATCACATAAGCCTTGCAAGCAATGCAACTAATGAGTTAGTTGCGAGATGATGTATTACGGAACGAGTAAAAAGACTTGCCGGTAACGAGATTGAACTAGGTATTGGATACCGACGATCGAATCTCGGGCAAGTAACATACCGATGACAAAGGGAACAACGTATGTTGTTATGCGGTCTGACCGATAAAGATCTTCGTAGAATATGTAGGAACCAATATGGGCATCCAGGTCCCGCTATTGGTTATTGACCGGAGACGTGTCTCGGTCATGTCTACATTGTTCTCGAACCGTAGGGTCCGCACGCTTAAGGTTTCGATGATAGTTTTATTATGAGTTTATGAGTTTTGATGTACCGAAGGAGTTCGGAGTCCCGGATGAGATCGGGGACATGACGAGGAGTCTCGAAATGGTCGAGATGTAAAGATCGATATATTGGACGACTATATTCGGAGTTCGGAAAGGTTCCGAGTGACTCGGGTATTTTTCGGAGTACCGGAGAGTTACGGGAATTCGCCGGGGAGAAGTATTGGGCCTTATTGGGCCCTGCGGGAAAGAGAGAGGGGCTGCCTAGGGCAGGCCGCGCGCCCCCCCATGGCCTAGTCCGAATTGGACTAGGGGGAGGGGCCGCACCCCCTCCTTCCTTCCCTTCTCTCTTCCCCTTCCTTGTCTCCTACTCCTACTACTTGGAAGGTCTCCTAGTTGGACTAGGAGAGGGGGAATCCTACTCCCGGTGGGAGTAGGACTCCCCTAGGGCGCGCCATAGAAGAGGGCCGGCCCTCCCCTCCTCCACTCCTTTATATACGGGGGTAGGGGGCACCCCATGGACACACAAGTTGATCATTGTGATCGTTCCTTAGCCGTGTGTGGTGCCCCCCTCCACGATATTACACCTCGGTCATATTGTAGCGGTGCTTAGGCGAAGCCCTGCGACAGTTGAACATCAAGATCGTCACCACGCCGTCGTGCTGACGGAACTCCTCCCCGAAGCTTTGCTGGATCGGAGCCCGGGGTGCGTCATCGAGCTGTACGTGTGTCAAGAACTCAGAGGTGCCGGAGTAACGGTGCTTGGATCGGTTGGACTGGGAAGACGTACGACTACTTCCTCTACGTTGTGTCAACGCTTCCGCTTTGGTCTACGAGGGTACGTAGACAACACTCTCCCCTCTCATTGCTATGCATCACCATGATCTTGCGTGTGCGTAGGAATTTTTTTTGAAATTACTACGTTCCCCAACAATCCCTCCGCCTGAAGCTTCACCAGCTCGTTGTGCGGAACCGAGCATCTCCTCCAATCTCCTGGCGGAGGGCTGGGAGCGCGAGAGGGGGAGCCGCGTCGACGGTCCATGATGGAATGGGTTTTAGGTCAGAAGCGCTCTGATGAGTACTCGCAGAGGGAAGATGGTGTGATTTGGATCTGGATTCTTATCTCTCTTATAGACAGATTATTTGCGCAGCTAGGGGGTAAAACATAAAAGATACCCTGGCTTTTCGCATTCGTGCGACGTGTGGAAGAGGGCCATTATTGGGCGTAGAAGCCAAGGAGCGCAACATTTGTGAGGGAGCCGGACACTATTCGGCAAACATATGGAATTTGGAGGAGAACCCGCCTTGCAACGCCGAAGACTATATACGCGCTGGACTCGTCGTCATTAAAGCCTGGTTCGGGGGCTACTGAGGGAGTCCTGGACTAGGGGGTGTCCGGATAGCCGGACTATCATCATCGGCCGGACTCCAAGACTATGAAGATACAAGATTGAAGACTTCGTCCCGTGTCCGGATGGGACTTTCCTTGGCGTGGAAGGCAAGCTTGGCGATACGGATATGTAGATCTCCTACCATTGTAACCGACTCTGTGTAACCCTAGCCCTCTCCGGTGTCTATATAAACCGGAGGGTTTTAGTCCGTAGGACACACAACCATTACAATAATCATACCATAGGCTAGCTTCTAGGGTTTAGCCTCCTTGATCTCGTGGTAGATCCACTCTTGTACTACCCATATCATCAATATCAATCAAGCAGGAGTAGGGTTTTACCTCCATCGAGAGGGCCCGAACCTGGGTAAAAACATCGTGTCCCTTGTCTCCTGTTACCATCCGCCTAGACGCACAGTTCGGGACCCCCTACCCGAGATCCGCCGGTTCTGACACCGACAGGAGCACTCAGAGCGCGACACATGACAGACGGCTAAGAGCAAGTGGTGCTGAGGGAATGTATCCGGTGCACCCACACTTGTGGTGCTACTGGTGCACCGGATGCTATAGAATATTTTTAAAAATCTGAAAAAATTCTAGCACGTTAATGCAACATCAATGTATGATGTCACAAAAAATCGTATACAAATTTAAATTATTTTTTAAGATACAAAAATGACAAATTTGGCATCAGTGTGAAAATGGGCAAAATCTAAAGCCCAAGTTAATGTTATGTACTATTCAGTGTTGAATTTTTCATTTTTGTTCTTCGAGTTATGTTTCAAATTTGACTTGAAATTTTGTGAGAACCTACATTGCTGTTGTGTGAGTGTACAATTTTTTTTGCAGAATTTTTTGAACATTTTAAAAGCACAGTGTGAGTTCGGTGCATCGGTAGCACCACAAGCTCCGGTGCACCAGATATTTTCCCGTGGTGCTGATCGTTGTGAGGCTCCCGATAACTAGTTGCTCTTCAAACCAGGAGATCCGGTGTTCGTCCCCTCGCTTCCGAACTGGCTAATGCGCCGGTCCGTTACTGCAGATGCTTCAGGCGAGAGCTCCTACCATCACACTGTAAGCGAGATACTCCCTCCATTTCAAAATAGATGACTCAACTTTAGTATAAAGTTAGTATAAAATTGAGTCATGATGATTATTTTAAAACAGTGGGAGTAGTATATAGCTATCACGGCTTGAGTTTTCTTATACCAAAGAAGGAAAAACAAATCACGCTGGGCTATTTGTTCTACTGAACGAAATCCTTCACTGGAACGTTGCTTTCTAATCGAACGAATTGCTCGTTCCAACCATCCTCGTGTCCGCATACAAACACTCCGAAAAGTAGGATCGCACGAAGCGATATTTGAAGGCGACGAGGGTTCCTTGCGCGCTGCCGGCGGCGGCGCCGGTTCCCTCTTTCTCCGTCGGCCGCTCCGGCGACGGGAGGGAGGGGGAACCTCGGGTCTGTCGGCTAGGTGGGTGTGTGATAGGGTTAGGGTTAAGGGTGACACTGTCGAGGCTGTTGCGATGGTGTCGCGTCGGAATAAGTTTCTCCGGGCTCCGTTCGCGGTTAGGCGAGGCTTTTGCCTTCGTTTAGGAGCCAACGGGGTGGGGGATTCCCGGATCTCGTCGAGGTCGCGGGCTATGGAGGCTGGAGGGCCATCGGCACTGGCCGTTTGGGTCCTCAGGTGGGTGATGGATTCAGGGAGACGAAGACCCGTTTTCTTCCTTGTCGGTATGATTTGTTGTTGTTGTTCTTCTTCCTCTGCGCTGATACTGGAGGGAGATCCTGCTTTGCTCGGGCGGATGGCCCGGCCGCGGTGCTGGACCGGTCGGATGACTCGGGTTCTCTTCCTTCCGGAAGGGACATTTTCGCGGTACTCAAAGCCAAAGATGGTGATGGCTGTTGCAGGTGTGTTGGATTGATGTCCATGCTCTCTCAGCGCTGGTGTCAAGAAAGGAGGAAGCAGCGTGACGGCAATTGTTCCGTGGTCGAAGATGATGACCTCTTTGTGCCCGGTTGCAGATCTTTCTGTTGCAGGGGTCTTCTCTAAAGATTCAGGGATAAGGAAACAGGGCTCCGGAGATCTTCTTGTGTTATGCTTGTCTTAGGGTACTTTAAGTGTTCATTGTCCTTTGTGTTTGCGTTTCAGTGTGCTTGTAAGGGTCAACTACTTTGTACTCTTTCGTGATTTGAATGCAAACAATTTAAAAAAAAACCCATCCCCGTGTCCGACGGGCACTGGATATTAGTGTCCTTTGAAAAAGAAACTCTCGAACGCATGCCTTCCTCGGTCTTCGTGGAAAATCCCTGGCGCCGCTAGAAGGCGTATTTCACCGGTCACGACCAAGTGCCGTTCTATGTCAGCTGAGTAGTACGGCGAGTCAGCCTGGGAAGAAGGAAAACAACTCGCCGGTCAGCAGCTCCGTCGCCACCATTAAATTTGTTTCAATTAAGAAAATGATATCGCCAGACTGTAGTAGAGATAGCAGCGGAACATCCAAGATCTGAATAGCAATATATTTAATTATTACTAGTACAAATGCCCGTGCGTCGCAACGGGCTAAAATATCATAAAACCTCCTCCGTGAGACAGTACGCAACATTTCTTATATCCAATTCCGACAAACATTGATAATAAGTTATAATGTTATCGCTTTTCGGAGTATGACACATGGAGGTAAAGAAGCCACTCTAACATCTTTCATCTGATGAAAGAGTAGTGTTGCATGGAATGAAAAACACAAATATTTCTTTATTTTAAAATAATTAAAGAATTTTGAAACCTTTAATCTTTTTATTATAATTGAAGCGAAACGCTTGCCTTCTACCTACCAATTTACAAGTGAGCGTCTGCCGCCTCCATGATCATCAAATTGGTTCTCCATATGATGATCCCAAGCCAACCTCCACTGTACTTTATATTCTTGCAAGTTAACTCATGTTTCAGAATGCAAGACCGGAAAGGGGATAGGGGAGCTAGATCATGTAGTAGCTCGGATAGGGGAGGGCAACTGCAGCTGGATCCCGCAGCATCGTCATCGCGGGCCTATCGGGACGACCGGATGCTAACCCCCTGTGGTGGTGGCGATGACGAGGTCTCTGCTGGCGGTGGCCTCCTCGACTAAAATAGGCATGGACACAGAAACAACTGCTGCCATGGCCAATATCCACCATCAAATTTCGACGCCGGTCGTCAACAACCTCCACCTCGTCGCCGCGTGCATCGCCTCTGCTTGACATTCGTGAACGTCGCGACCCCGCGCGGACCTCCGCTTGAACCACCTCAGCCTCGTGTGTGCAGCAGAATTTCGCATGTGCCCGCCAGGACGTGTGGTCACACACCAACGAGTTTCTGCAACACCGGCGGAGATGCAAATTCGAACTTAAAAAAAAATATGTGGAGCCAATCCAGCAAGTTTGCATAGTTTCGAAGGTTTTACCGGTATCAACTAACACGTCCGTCAGATGGAGACTTTTACCTGTCCGTGAATATCCAAACTGCACCTTTTTATTAAGTATAAAAAAGGAAAAACAATTACCCTGTGGTAGCTAACACGTGGGGTGGTCGACTGATAGCACGCGTTCTCTCGAGACGTTTCTCGCTTGGTCAGTTATCTGTTCCGCGAGTTACCTACACTTCGTGCAGTCATTCCCCACCCCGATACCACCACACGACGACCACCTCGATCGTCGGGGCCGTCGCTATGGTGGCGCCGCCCGCGGGATCCCCGCTCCCAAAGAGAAGCTCGACCACCGCGAAGACACCCGTCCCCCACCCCAAAGCTCCACCACCGCCGCGCCGCCGAGATCCTATCATCTGGAACTCTGGATCCCACCCACCATCGCCGGCAACCACCACCACACAGCAGGCCGGTCGCCCCGTGTTGTCCCCCCGTTTGTCGTACGGTCCAGTCTTCGCTTGGATCCTCGACACCCGCCGTAGCAGGCGACCACCACACAGCAGGCCGGCCGGCCCCGCGCTGTCCCCTCATTTTCCTCTCAACCAACCTAGAGTTCCTGTGCGTGTCTCTCTTTTTCTTACGCCGCTCGCCCATGGGCGCCGTTGGCTCTGCTATTGATTAGTTTCTTCATTCTGTTACCCTCTGCGCTTGTTGATTTCTGATGCGGGGCTTGTTGATTTCTGATGAGGCAAAATCGCCTGTGTATATAAATTGATTAGATTGGATGCAAAATGGCGAGGTGAGACTAAATCACGACAGAGGAGATTGAGAAGGTTGAATCGAACGCCCAGCCACCGCCGCCTAGCGCTGCCGCGCCGGCCTCTGTCCGCCGGGCGCCGAGCTACTTCCGCCGGTCCCGCTGCTGGCCGGGGCCTCGCCCTGCTCTGCCATCCCTTGCGCTGGGCGCTGAGGCCGCCGACACCTCATGTGCCGTGCATGTCGGCCAGTGGGAAGCCCAGTCGTGGCCACTTCAAAACATGGCTGGTGGCCCATTAGAGAAATCTTAGCGACGCGGGCCAAGGCAGAGGTCCAGTTAACCAGGTCGGACGGACGGACAAACATGCTATTAGTACCACCTCGTTTATATTATGATTTTTTCATACAAATTGTGAAAGCGTATTATGACATAGAAGAAAGCGCATTGTGACGGTGAACCCGGAGACCCAATCCGTGCTTTATTATTAGGGAGAGATTGATCAATGAAATGTTTACCACAGTCCACATCACAAGATCTGAAGTCTACCATGGTCCACATCACAAGTAGGAGTAGTATACTCCTATCGCCCCTTGGATCCTGATCGTACGGCACGCGTTCGACCCCTCGTCACAGCGCATGTTTTCTGCTGGTCAGCGCGTGGAAAGAATGGGACCGGCGCCGCCGCCACCGCCGGCGAGCCAACGGCCGGCCTGCTCCATGGCCGCCACCAAGCCCTGGCACTCCTGCAGCACGAGCTCGTCCAGGCCGCCCCTGACCATGGCCGGGAAGAAGAGCCAGATCCCCGTCCCGCCCACGAACGCCAGCGTGAGCGGCACCGCCACCGCCCGCGGCGGGCGCCACCACCCGGCGTGCCGCGCCCACCACCCCTCCGCCGCGGTGCACGCGCCGTGCAGCACGAAGAAGGCGGTCACGTCGCCGCTGGGCGGCTGCCACATGATGTAGTAGAACATCACCTCGTGCATGAGCCCGGAGACGAGGAAGGTCGCCATGACGCCCGCCGCGTCGCCGAAGCGCGCGCGCACGGGGCCGTGCACCGACGGCCGGAGGATGGCGGGCACCATCAGGTTCCACCGCCTGCCCCAGAAGTCCCGCAGAGACGACGCAAGGTACGGCCGGTCCACCTGCGGCTCCATTCCATGCCCAGCACGCCGTGGATCAGCGCGTGCACCGAGCCCAGCAGGAATTCCAGGGATAAGTAGACGTGCACGGTGTACATGAGGACGAGCTGCCACCGGCGCATCGCGTCCTTGAACTGGTACGCGTAGATGATGAAGGGGATGACGGCGCCGGCGACGAGGATCTTGGCCGGGCCGTGTCCACGGGCCGAAGCCGAAGCGGGATCTTGGTTCTTTGCTTTGGTGGAGGTGGGCTGCCGGAACTTAACGGGTAGGGAGGCGGAGAAGACGAAGTGGGGGAGGGAGAGGGACGGGTCCAGGGGGCCGCGGCCGGCGGCGAGGAGGAGGAGCTTGAAGGTGCCGAGCCAGCAGAGGAAGAAGGCGGAGCTGCCGCGGAACGTGGTGGTGGAGAAGGCGAAGGGGATCGCGCAGAAGAGCGCGACGGCGGGCAGGAGCGCGGCGAGGCGAGCGGCGCCTGGGCGAATGAGCGCGGCGACCATGCGGGCGTAGTACATGGCCGCCCAAACCGCCGCCGTGGCCTTCAGTAGGCTCCCGAGCTCGCCGTCCATGAGCGCCGCCGCCATGATGTGGCGAGCAGAGAGGAACCAATGCTCTGTCGGCCTCCCGAGCTGTGAACAACGTTGTATGGGGGATTCGCTCGTATGCCTCCGACCCCGTTCTGCTGGCGCCGCCGCAGAGCCGAGATCCGGAGGAAGGGCGGCGAGGTGCGGGTGAGAGAGAGAGAGAGAGAGAGAGACAGGGGTGGGTTGTGCTGAAATATAGAGAGCGGACAAGAAACTTTGCTGCTGTTTCCGACCTCTCCCGAGACCCCCTCTTGACCGGCAGCGTCAAGTTGGCCGCTTGGATTTTCGACAAAGTTGGTCGCTTGGATGGCACAAATTGGGGAAGAATCGCAGGATTTACACCTAGGTGGGGATGAACAGAAGCATATGGACTTTTATCGCGAAGCTAAAAAGAATTAAATAATACTCCCTCGGTTCGGAATTACTTGTCCATTTGGATGTATGTAGACGTATTTTAGTTCTAGATACATCCATTTCCGAGACAAGTAATTCCGAACGGAGGGAATACAATTTTTTCATTAGTTCAGGAAATAATACACTGTTCTGAAATTTTACAAAAATAATGCAGCGACGGCTTAGAGGGTGCTTGGATACGTTTTAGTCCCATGAATAAAGGTAGTGAAACTAAAACTTGCTAGGCTCACCCATGCTTGGATCCAAATACTAAAAAGACTAAAATCAAGTTATTAAGCATTTATTATCCTCCAAACCCTCCAATCCAGAACTCGCATGTGTTAAAGAAGAGGAATTAAATGAGGAAAGAGAGGGCTAATACATATTTTAGTAGATTTCCTATGACTAAAATTTTTTAGCCTCAAGACTAGTCCTAGCCTCTCTTTAGTCAGGGGTGCTTGGAACTTTAGCCTCTAAAAGAGACTATTTTTAGTCAGACTAAAAATAGTCCCTTGAATCCAAGCACCCTCTTAGCTGTAGTCGATTGTGACTAATTGGCAACGGCGAAACCAATTGGATTCCAATCAGGTTTGGCTAAGCCGATTAGAATCCAGTCAGTGTTGGTAAAGCCGATTGCCCAGTCGGCTTGACGCAGATTGCCCGATCGGTGTTAGTGAAACTGGTTTCGCCGAAGGACATGGACAACTATCACTAGTAAAAAAAGGCATAATGCGAAGCACATTAGTTCAGGTTTGTAACAAAAGCGGCACTATTGTGATCATTAGTGCCTGTCCCAACAGCTAGGGGGGCGAAAATCATTAGTACCGGTTCGTGGCGAACCTTTAGTACCGGTTCGTGCCACGAACCGGTACTAAAGAGGCTGTTGCAGGCTATGGTCCCACCAACATCTTTAGTACCGGTTCATCCCACAAACCGGTACTAGAGGTTTCTAGTTGATTCATTCTGCAGCGGTTTTTAGTCTCACCTCACTCCGCTAGCAGAGTTTTTACCACCTTAAATATGTTACTTCTCAAACTATCACGACCACTTGGTCTTCATTGAACTCTATGTGTAGAATTTGTGGCCATAATATGAGACTTCTCCGGTTTCTAAACCGGTGAGGACTCATATTGACAATTCAGATTATACACAAAAAGATAATTGATGATCAATGTATTTTTGATGTATTTCTCTGTAGCAGTAGCGCGTTTTGGCTGAGAGGCGGTACTAATCAATGTATTTTTATGTATATTTTTACATGTTTAAACAATTTTAATAACTTAATACAACTCCGAACTTTTTTGCGTTCAGATGCACAATTCAAATCCACGTCATCAACTTTCAACCCTTTCTGACATAATTTATTATTTTCGATGCATTTACTGATTTGTTTTGAGAGCTAAATGACCGTGAAATTGAAAAGCACTATAAAATGAACTCTGAAAAGGTTGAAACTTGGCAAGGTATCATCATTTCACCCGCATAGCATGTGCAAAAAAGTAGAGAGGGTTACGGCAAAAACTGGATGCACTGCGTGTACAAACTGGACAATCTCTTTCGAAGTATCAGGGTTTCGGACGAAAACTCATCTGTTACACCGCTTACTCAATATTTTAATAACTTATTACAACTTCGGACTTTTTTGCGTTCAAATGCACAATTCAAATCCACGTCATCAATTTTCAACCCTTTCTAACACAATTTGCTATTTTCGATGCATTTACTGATTTGTTTTGAGAGCTAAATGACCGTGAAATTGAAAAGCACTACAAAATGAACTCTGAAAATGTTGAACCATGGCAAGGTATCATCATTTCACCCGCATAGCATGTGAAAAAAAGTAGAGAGGGTTACGGCAAAAACTGGACGCACTTCATGTACAAACTAGACAATCTCTTTCGAAGTATCAGGGTTTCGGACGAAAACTCATCTGTTACACCGACTACTCAATATTTTAATAACTTATTACAACTCCGGACTTTTTTTGCGTTCAGGTGCACGATTCAAATCCACGTCATCAACTTTCAACCCTCTCTGACATAATTTGCTATTTTCGATGCATTTACTGATTTGTTTTGAGAGCTAAATGATCGTGAAATTGAAAAGCACTACAAAATGAACTCTGAAAGGTTGAAACTTGGCAAGGTATCGTCATTTCACCCGCATAGCATGTGAAAAAAAGTAAAGAGGGTTACGGAAAAAACTGGATGCACTTCGTGTACAAACTGGACAATCTCTTTCGAAGTATCAAGGTTTCAGACGAAAACTCATCTGTTACACCGGCTACTCAATATTTTAATAACTTATTACAACTCCAGAATCTTTTTGCGTTCAGATGCACAATTAATCCACGTCATTAACTTTCAACCCTTTCTGACATAATTTGCTATTTTTGATGCATTTACTGATTTGTTTTGAGAGCTAAATGACCGTGAAATTGAAAAGCACTACAAAATGAACTCTGAAAAGGTTGAAACTTGGCAAGGTGTCATCATTTCACCTGCATAGCATGTGCAAAAAAGTAGAGAGGGTTACTGTCGGTGTCAAAACCGGCGGATCTTGGGTAGGGGGTCCCGAACTGTGCGTCTAGGCGGATGGTAACAGGAGACAAGGGACACGATGTTTTTACCCAGGTTCGGGCCCTCTCGGTGGAAGTAAAACCCTAGTCCTGCTTGATTAATATTGATGATATGGGTAGTACAAGAGTAGATCTACCACGAGATCAGAGAGGCTAAACCCAAGAAGCTAGCCTATGGTATGATTGTTGTTCGTCCTACGGACTAAAACCCTCCGGTTTATATAGACACCGGAGGGGGCTAGGGTTACACAGAGTCAGTTACAATGGTAGGAGATCTACATATCCGTATCGCCAAGCTTGCCTTCCACGCCAAGGAAAGTCCCATCCGAACACGGGACGGAGTCTTCAATCTTGTATCTTCATAGTCTATGAGTCCGGCCAAAGATGATAGCTCGGGTATCCGGACACCCCCTAGTCCAGGACTCCCTCAGTAGCCCCTGAACTAGGCTTCAATGACGACGAGTCCGGCGCGCATATTGTCTTCGGCATTGCAAGACGGGTTCCTCCTCCGAATACTTCATAGAAGATTTTGAACACAAGGATAGTGTCCGGCTCTGCAAAACAAGTTCCACATACCACCGTAGAGAGAATAATATTTACACAAGTTCAATCTGCTGACGTATTCCGTGGCGTGACATCACACCACGGCCAAGCCTTTATTTGAATCGTTTTCACTGTTCCACCTCAGCGCGTTTAGCGAAGCGGTTTCCTTGGCACGTCTTGTCAAAGCAGAGATCGTGTCCCCTTATTCCGGGATTCTCATCAATACGGGCGTGGGTAACCCAACCGCGCCATTGATTACGACACTTGGGAGATAAGCGAGTTTTACCAGGCTGGTGGGGACGCATAGTTTCAGCCGTCCATATATAAGGGGATAAGGATCCACCTTTTTACCTACGCCTTCTTCCTCCTTTGCTTATCCATTTCCGCACACTCGAGCTCCAGCGCCCAAGTCCGCACATCTCGCCTCAACCTTCCCCAGCCATGTCCGGAGCAGGAGGCAAGTGGATGGCCTCCTCCGTCACGGAGGGGCACATCAAAAAGTTGAGGAAAGCTGGATACCTGCACAACGCCATTGCGCACCGGCTTCCAGACGAGGGGCAGCTCGTCCCCACCCCCAGGCCCCATGAGAGGGTGGTGTTCCTTCCTCATTTCCTCCGCGGACTGGGCTTCCCACTCCACCCATTTGTCCGGGGGCTCATGTTCTACTACGGCCTACATTTCCACAATCTGGCCCCGAATTTCATCCTCAACATCTCAGCGTTTATCGTTGTGTGAGAGGCCTTCCTCCGCATCAAACCCCACTTTGGCTTATGGCTGAAACCTTCAATGTCAAGCCGAAGGTAGTGGGCGGCCAGCAGGCAGAGTGCGGAGGCGCCATGGTGGGCAAGATGCCCAACGTCACATGGCTCGAGGGCGCCTTCGTGGAAACCATCAAAGGGTGGCAATCGGGGTGGTTTTACATCACCGAGCCGCGTGACCCTGAATGGGCAGCGGCCCCCGAATTCAGATCTGGCATCCCCACACGGCTCACCTCCTGGAAAGAGAAGGGCCTGACATGGGGTGATTTGGAAGAGCTGTCCGGACTCCAAACCTGCGTCCAAAACCTTGTGAACAAGAAGATCAAGCTTGTCAACACAGTCCAGGTCATGCTCATCCGCCGGATCCTCCGTGCCAACAACAGGCTTTCAACTTGTGGGAGTTTGATCCGGCACAACACTAGACCTTGAGCAGGCTCTTCGACACTACGTATGAAGACGCATGGAGGGTGCTGTTCAAGGGCGCCGAGGCTCCCGCATCCGCTACCGAAGATCGCGGATTCAGCTCACAGCGTCAAGCCGGTGAGGTAAGCTATTTTACCCTTTACGGGACACTTGTTTTTCATAGTTTGACTCTATGCGGGATCTAAACTCCCTTACCTTTGACAGGCCTGGCAGAAAAAGTCCGGGCAGGTTAACTGTCCGGCTCCCTTACCAGAAGACCCAGCGGACGCCCGATTGACGGGGCTGCTGGTTTCGGCGCCTTACGTGGTGCCGGAGAATAAGGCCAAGAAGAAGGCCACGGGAACTCGAAGGAGTTCCCGGCGCTAGGTGTTGTCGGACTCATCGTCCGACGACTCCGAGGTAGACTCCTCCTGCGAAGACGGGGAGCAGGAAAAAGAGGCTTCTCCCCCAGCGGGGGGAGAGAAGAAAAGGAAGGCCTCCTCAACTGGGGAGGCCGGAGGGTCCAAGAAGGGAAGGACCCTTCCTCCGGACTGTTCCACCAACACCGACAACGGCGAAGAGGATTGGTCCTCGAGGGCCAAGCCCCTGGCGAGATCGTAAGTGTCCGGATTCCAGAATAACTCATGATTTTTCCTTTGTCGCATAGTGTCTTCTAACGCTGAATACACCCGTGTAGCCCGACCCAGGATGAGCTCCCCGCTTCGTCGAGCGGCTCCCTGGATTCGTCGGATGTGAATAGCACTTCACTTTCGACTGCCTCCTTCCCCCATGACGCAGACGCCGCCGCGGTGGAGTCCCAAAAGGGGCCCAACTAGGAGGAGGTGGTCCTGGAGGCGCCGCAAGGCGACCTCCCAGACTCCGGGCGCAGAGAGGGCCAAACCCCAGAGGGCTCTAAGTCCGGCCCTGTGCCGGACTCCATACCGGAACCTACAGTGGTTCCGAAGTCCGGCGGGCGGGCTCTTCGTAAGAGGGGCAAGACTGCGACGCCTGTGGCCTCCGTCCAACCGGAGGCACCAGATAACTTGCTGGAGGCACTTAACGGCGCTTCCATCGACGAGGAGCACCGCACAGTTATGAGTGCGGTGATCCAGAAAGTTCAGTCCGCCAAGAGCGGGCTGACTGAAGCCTGTACCAGCCTTCTAACAGGCTTTGAGGTATGTAATTAAGATATGTAAAAATAGTACCACATAGACAGTAGCCCCTGATGCTTAGTTTGGTGTTCGGAAAGAAAAGCCGAACTGAGGATCTAAAAAGATATACGCAGGAGTCTAACATAAGCATGTCAATATGGGAATGCAGGCTGCGCTGCTGACCTCTGTCGCACTGACTGCGGAGGTCAATGCATTGAAGCAGAGCCTCGAGCAGTCGGAGAACAAGCTCGGCCGCGCCAAGAAGCAGCTCGAGGACAAGGAAGGTAAGCAATACCTTATTAAAGTAATACCTTATAGAAAGGATTTGGTTGCAAAAAATGACAGGAATAACGTACGTATTGCAGGGGCCACGAATGAGGTGGCGACCCTGAAAGAGGCGGTGTCCAAGGCCGAAAAAGTGTGGGCGCGGAGCGCACCAAGCGAGAGAAGAAGGAGACGCGGGTGGCGGAGGTGCGGCAAGAGCTCCAGGCTCTTGTGGAAAAACACGAGAGTTTGGAGCGTGACTCGAAGACTCGAGAGTTCGAGCTCGCCTCGGCTCTTGAGAGTGCCAAAGCCGCTAAGGCCGAAGCCCAAAAAGCCCTCCAGGAGATTGAGGCGATAAAAAAGATAGCGGCGGGTAAGGCATTCTTCATGCAAAGCAAGCATGTAAAAGTGAATTATCCGTTACTTACCCGAATTCGGAGCTCTCAAGGAGCGTTCACAGATCTGCCCCGTAGTGTGTCCGATGCTGCCGCGTTCTACCGAGCCGAGGAGGGGAGCTCGATGGAGAAGGTGTTCTGGTCTCAATATGTTGAGGCCGGACATCCGGTGCCCCTGAGCGACCAGCTGAAGCAGCTGGTCAAGCTCCACAAGGTGGCCGAACAGGCCATGAAGGGCCTCATAGTTTGGCTGTGGCCTAAATAAGCCATGCCTGGGAGCTACTTCGGTCTGGTGCGGCGGCTGGTGGACGCCTGTCCATGGATTGAAGTCATCAAGCATTCCGTCTGCATTGAAGGTGCCCGTCGGGCCCTTGCCCGCGCTAAAGTGCACTGGGGCAAGATGGACGCCGAGAAGCTTGTGACAGACGCGCCACCGCCGGGCAAGGAGTATCGCACGCCCAAGATGTACTATAAGGGTGTCCTGAAGGGTGCCCGCCTTATAGCGGGTGAGTGCTCCAAAGATGTAATTTTTGAGTAGACTCGCATTTGTTATCCTGTGCGCTGAAAACTTTGTTCATATGTGCTAAGCAACACTTGTTAATTTAAAATATTTCCTTCTGTGCGGCCGTTTATCAAATTTGAGAGATGGCAAGTCGTTGGCTTCAGCCCCCATGCCACGAGTGCTGGGGTGTTCGGGATAAACTTGAGCGCTCTTGTTCCCATTCTTGGGTCCTTCGAGGGAGGCGGTCAACACAACGAACAAGGCAACCAGACTTATAATGATTGAACACTCCCACTTAGCCATAGAATTCTATAATTTTAAATTTCGGCGAAGCCCCTAGTGTTCGGAAGACCGAATTCGGGGTGCTATCCACGCCTGGGCCGGACGAAGCCGACTCCTCGCTCTAAGCGGCATAAGTCTTTAGGGACTCGAAAAAACCTCTCGAACAGCGACTGGCTCTCGCCCTATCATGACGGTCAGTTTTAGCTTTCTCCACTGAGGTGCTCAACCCAGCTCAACCAGGGCACAATCACAGTGGTTCTCCCAGCGCTACCTTAGCCGATATAACGGAACGCAAGGTACCAAAACATGGGAGCCGGGCAAACCCAACTATTGACCCAAGACATGATTCAGAGCCGATGCATATAATGCTATAAGCTCGGGGTGCCGCACTTGTGAAAGTGTTCGGACTTATCACACCATATTTTCGGGAACTTAAGCCCCTGGTGTATTTGGCCGTACCAAAGCGTACGGATGCAACATGTCATAAGTGAACATGTATAGATAGAAAAAGGAATGCAATAATGGGCAAAAAGCGATGCATTGTTTATAAAAAATACTGCAATGAAAGCAGAACGATACGAATAGTGCGATAAGCAAGGAATGGGACTATTTAACATGTCCCCTCCAGGGGTAGGCTGCGGGATGGTATGTAAAACGGGTATACTGCTCGTAATAGAGACCACATGGACACTCGACATAGCTTTTCTGCTTCCCTGGCTGTTGTCGTGGTTCTAAGTCTGACAGTAGAATGGGGGTAGGTATGGAGAGGCAAGATCCTAGCTATGGAGCAGTTGTAAGGACAAGGGATGTACGAGTTCAGGCCCTTCTCGGAAGAAGTAACAGCCCTACGTCTCGGAGCCCGGAGGCGGTCGACTGATTATGTGTGTATGGATTACAGGGGTGCGAACCCTTTACACTGAGGAGGGGGGTGGCTTATATAGTGTCTGCAAGACCCCTCCGGCCCTCAGTTATGTAGGGTTTAAAGTACATTAAGGCTAGGCGTTACTGGTAATGCCTTACATAAAGTGTCCTAAATGCCATAAAGACTACTTAATTGCAGACCGTTTGGATGCAGAGTGGCTCTTGATCTCCTGGTGGTCGAGTGAGTCTTCATGGTCGAGTCCTTCGAGTCCATCGAGTGAAGTCTCTCATGGTCGACTGGAAGGTAGTTTCTTCTGAGGGTGTCCTTGGGAAGGGTACTTAGGACAGGTCTGTGACCCTACCCTAGGTACATGACTTCATCATTAGCCCCCGAATGGATCGAGGTTTGAGTGAGGAAGGAGTTGTTAATATTTCCGACCTGTTTTTGTGTTCTGAACATGTCTCATCTTGGACCAATAATCTTTTTGTTGATGCAGCAACTTTTCTTTCAGTCGGCTTGATCCATTCCTTTCTTATGTCGAGTGAACTTTTGAACTTAGTAAACTTCCGAGCGACGGGTCGCAGGAAATCTTCCGTCTGACAGATTGATCTGCTGTTAGCGGACTTTGTGGGATCCGAATTTTGGGAAGCGCGTGAAGCGGGGCGGACCGCGGCGCTCGGATGGGATAGGGCATAGATGCCTCGATTTCCGCGCCGCCTTTTTTGCCACGTATCGCGTGCGTGCGACTGTTTCGGGATATGATAGGATCGTCCGGGCCCACTCGTCAGCCACTCGGAAGTGTCCTTATAAAAGGCGCCAGGTGAGGGTTTTTGAACAGTATTCCCCCATTCCTCCTTCTGCCCTCTCCTTCTCTGCCCGCCGTGCCTGTTCTCGCCCCCGCCCATCCACTCCTCGTGCGCTTCATCGGCGATAATGGTGAAGGAGAAGACAGCGGCTTTGGAGCGCGCGAAGAAGGCGACGGTGACGGGGAAGGCGAAAGGGAGAGCGCCCAGTCGGGGCGCATCCTCGTCCAGGCCCCGCCTGCCACAAGGCTGGGTACAAGGGGATTGGATCCGCTCGACCATCACCGAGACGGATCTCACTGAGATGACCAACGAGGGCTTGATCCCTCACGGGGCAGCAAGGCTCCCGGGGAACGAGTGGCAACCGCAGCTGCAGGAGGGTGAGTGCGTTCTTCTAGCTACTCACGTAGACCGTGGGTTCTCCCTGCCTCCGAGTGTTTTCTTCCGTGGGTTCTTGAATTTCTTTGGGGCACAACTCCACCATTTCAATCCAAATTCCATCGCCTACCTTGCTGCCTTCGTGTCGATGTGCAAGAACTTCCTGGGCTGTCGACCGCACTGGGGTCTCTTTAAGCACATATTCAGTTGTCCCTCATAGACAGTGAAAAAGGCGAGTCCGGATGACGATATGACTAAGGTTATTCAGATGTGCGGGGGTCTTGGGATTCAGATGAGGAGCAAGAGTACTTTTCTGGCCATGACCCTTCCTGAGTCGGTCAGAGGATGGCAATTGACTTGGTTCTACTGCCAAGACGAGTCGACGCCGGGGCAGTCGACTGGTCTCCCTCCATTTTCCATGGACCGAGTGAACAAGCCCTCTTCTCTGAAGGTGCTCCCTGAGGAGAAAGCCCAAGTAAAAATGTTGATGGAGCGTGTAGTCCAGCTAGTTCGGGAAGGAGTGACGGGCATGGACCTTCTGGAGGTCTTCCTTAGGCGACGCATCCAGCCACTTCAGTACCGAGGCCACCCAATGTGGTTGTATTGTGGAACCGAGGATGAAACTTGGGTCCATCCAGAAGCAGTCGACGACGCCACACTGGAGAGGTGGATGGCCGCGATCATAGGGAATAAGGACAACCCTCGAGGAGCCAGGATGATTCCACCACTCGACCATTCCTACACTCCGGACACGGTACGCCCACTTTACCTTCAATTGTAATCTTGCTATACTCATTCTGCTTTTGTTGCAAATTGGTCGATTGATCTTTGCTTTGTTGTCTATCAGGCCACCACTGAATTATACTCGATGCCCAATGGAGCACAGACACCGACTGAGGAGGAGGAAGGAAGTGGGGGCGAAAGCCAGGAGGAGTGGGATTCGGATGCTGCTGCTGATGATGAAGGTGATGACTCTGGTGAGGAGGAAGAGGAGGAGGAGGAGGAGGAAGTTGCACCGCCTCGCTCGGAAAGACGCTCGAAGCTCGTACATGACCCTGCAACCAAGCGTGGTAAGGGGGTCGCAACTGTCGTTCAGTCGACCAAGTGCCCTCGAACCACTTCTCCGGTGCCGACCGAGAAAGCTCTGAAGCAATCCAGGGTGGCGCCGTCGAAGCCGGCCAAAGTCTTGCCGAAGATGAAGATGGTGATCCCCACTATCTCAGGGTAATGATGCTACTTGAGTTTTTCTGTTCCCTATGAACTTATTCTTGGTCGACTCACGAATCAACCGACTGACTTCTGGAACCGCAGCGCTGCTACTTCTGATACCTCGGCCAGGGCTGACGATCATGAGATGGAAGACGCTGCCACTTCAAAACCTGGTATGACTTTCATTGTTCCGTCTTCAGTCGATTGACTTTTTATCTCTAATTTTGATTCTTTTCTGTAGCTCCGTCCAATGTCATTATTACCCTTCCTGACGACGACGATGAGGAACCACTGAAGCAAAGGAGGAGCAGGAAAGCGTCTGCCGGTAAGGCGACTCAGGACGTGCCAGTGTCCGAGAAACTGGTCGCGGAAGGAGAGAACATCACTCGGCCTACCGTATCTTTTGTGGTGCCGTTGACGAGTGCTCGCCCCACGTCGTCGAGTGCTGCATAGCCTTCACTTTTCTCGACCCACTACGTCCCAGAGGACCAAGCCAGTGCTGCGAAAGAAGCAATACGCCAGGCGGGAGTCATGATGGAGCAAGTGAAGGCCATCCGAGAAGCCAGCCAGGCAGCCTATGACGCTAGTTCAGCTCTTCAGAGTAACGTTCAGGTTAGTCGATCACCGCCTGTTCTGTTAGGATATGATGTCTGAAGATTCTTCTTTCTGAAATTCCTAGTGATTGTCCTACACCCACTGGGTGTTCGATTGAAATTCCGAGTTAGTGGGGGCACGTTGAGTGCACCCACTGGGTGTAGTCCCCAAGGCTATGGTGGACTGCTGGCAGTCGACCATAGTCTTTATATCTTAAGTTTTTCCTTCATTCGATTAGGTCGAATGGATTTATAGACCGGTGGGGGCACGCTGAGTGCACCCACTAGGTGTAGTCCCCGAGACTGTGGTCGACTGCTGGCAGTTGACTACAGTCTGAAGAACATGTCTTGTTTTTTTTGTTGGTCGACTGGTCGACTCTAACTTGATAGAACTAGTGGGGGCACGCTGAGTGCACCCACTGGGTGTAGTCCCCGAGACTATGGTCGAATGTTTGTATTCGGCTGTAGTCTTACAAACATAAGATTTTTCCTTAGTCACTCGGAAGTGAATTGTCTTTGACATTTTGTCGATTGGTTCTTCGTAGAAATCCTGCGACCTTGCGGCTTGTTACACTGAGTTGGAGAACAAACACATCCAGCTCGAGCTTGATCTGAAGCTAGCCCAGGAGAATTTAACGAAGGCGAAGGAGGAAGCTAAAGGTATGTTTGGTGAGGCTTTCGACCACTGTGTTTTCCCCTCATTTGTTTCAAATTCTTACCTTGCTATAACTTTGCAGGCAAAGTGAAGGATGCCCAGAAGAAGAAAGACCTTGAGTTGGCTGAAATGCAGAAAATAGCTTTAGAGAAGACCAAGCTTGCAGACGAGAAGTTGGCTTCGGTCACCAAGCTTGAAGAAGAAAACACCAATCTGAAAGCTGCTCTTGATGCTGCCAATAAAGAGGTCAGTCGACTGAAAAGTGATAAGATTGCCCTGAGTGACAAGGCCAGTGAGCTGGTGGGGAAGAAGAACGATCTGGAGGCTTATCTGGGCGGACTCGCCAAGAAGCTATTCCTCATGCTCGAAGGTAATCTTTTGCACCAAACAGGTATTTTAACTGTGATCTTTCCATTCGACCGTTGTCTTGACTCAGTGGTTGTGTTTGCAGAATTTTGCCAGAACTTTGAAGAGGAGACTGGTCGACTGGAGCCAAACCTGTACCCCATCAACTCTCCTGTGAATGATGAAGTCGCCATGAACATGCTCCGGCTCGAATCTCGTGTCGCTGCCGTCGTTTATTATCTCGCAAGGCTGAAGGTCGCCACTTCCCGCATCGACGCTACGCTCTGGCCTAGAGAGACGCTCTAGAATGACCTCGAGTCTCTGATGACTCGACTGAACACAGTCCCAAGCCGAGTGCAGGAGTGGAAGAAGTCTTCTGCCAGGTGTGGCGCAGACGTGGCTCTATCTCTGGCCCGAGTCCATTGCAAGGATGCACGAGAAGACAAGCTGGCGGCCCTTCGGGTGGCTAACACCAAGAAACACGATTTCCGGTCTTTCATGGAGACCTTCGTCGCTGCTGCCACTCGGATTGCTGATGGAATCGACCTTGACGAGTTTGTTGCACCTTCCAGCCCTCCCCAGGAGGGGTAAAAAACTTCTTGAGCCCGACACTTTAAATTTGCCACGATATGCCGAGTGATTTTTGTAACCGACAAACCTTAACAGGCTTAGCGCCTGAGCACTTCCGGTTCCGAATT
The DNA here is from genome assembly GCA_963921465.1 of Triticum timopheevii. Taxonomy (NCBI): domain Eukaryota; kingdom Viridiplantae; phylum Streptophyta; class Magnoliopsida; order Poales; family Poaceae; genus Triticum; species Triticum timopheevii. Next base: position 165,531,728 of record OY997274.1, on the reverse strand, counting down.
TGGATTGGACGTTTTAAATATGCTTGCATTTGGTTTGAGGCATCTTTTGCAGGTTAAAGCGAGGTGCTTATTGCAATCGACTTGTTCCCCAATTCACTTAGGCAGGCACTGGGCTGCAGCTAAGCCTCCGAGTGGGAGGTCTGCTCTCCACTCGGTAGGATTTTCAGAACTTAGGCGAGCACTGGGCCGCAGCTAAGCCTTCGAGTGGGAGGTTTGATCTCCACTCGGTAGGATTTTCAAAACTTAGGCGAGCGCTGGGCTGCAGCTAAGCCCTCGAGTGGGAGGTCTGCTCCTCACTCGATAGGATTTTCAAAAACTTAGGCGAGCACTGAGCTGCAGCTAAGCCCTCGAGTGGGAGGTCTGCTCCTCACTCGATAGGATTTTCAAAAACTTAGGTGAGCACTGGGCTGCAGCTAAGCCCTCGAGTGGGAGGTCTGCTCTCCACTCGGTAGGATTTTCAAAACTTAGGCGAGCACTGGGCTGCAGCTAAGCCCCCGAGTGGGAGGTCTGCTCTCCACTCGGTAGGATTTTTACGGCGCCTCCGTGAAGGAAAAAGCGTTAATTGACCTTGTCTTTCTTATGGAGAGCTCGTTATACTTGTGGCGTAGCTCGGAAGGAGAGGGTGGCGGCGGCCTGCGCCTCGTCCTCCTTGCGGAGCACACATTGTACTTGTGGCGTAGCTCGAAGGAAAGGGTAGCAGTCGACCTGCACCTCGTCCTCCTTGCGAGCGCACATTGTACTTGTGGCGTAGCTCGGAGGAGAGGGTAGCAGCCGACCTGCGCCTCGTCCTCCTTGTGAGCGCACATTGTACTTGTGGCGTGGCTCGGAGGAGAGGGTAGCAGTCGACCTGCACCTCGTCCTCCTTGCGGGTGCACGTTGTACTTGTGGCATAGCTCGGAGGAGAGGGTAGCAGTCGACCTGGACCTCGTCCTCCTCGTTGGCGCACGTTGTATTTGAACTTAGGCGAGTACTTAGACTGCAGCTAAGCCCCCGAGTGGGAGACTGGCTCGCCACTCGGTAGGATTTTATTGAAACTTAGGCGAGTACTTGGACTGCAGCTAAGTCCCCGAGTGGGAGACTGGCTCGCCACTCGGTAGGATTTTATTGAAACTTAGGCGAGTACTTGGACTGCAGCTAAGCCCCCGAGTGGGAGACTGGCTCGCCACTCGGTAGGATTTTATTGAAACTTAGGCGAAACGGATTCGCAGCTAAGCCCCCGAGTGGGAGGCCGGCTCGCCACTCGATAAGGATTTTTTTTACAAACTTAGGCGAAACGGATTCGCAGCTAAGCCACCCACTGAGGGGGAATTTTACTGAACAAATAAAAGTGACAAAAATCATTGGGGAAATTATGACACGATTATCTTGCGAAACATGAACTACAGAAGTACTTTTATTACAACTCATCCGAGTGAATACTTAAGTGTAAAAGGGGCGGAGCAACTCCGCATTCCAAGCTCGGGGCTCGTCGATGTTGTGCTCGACGTTGTATAGATGGTACGCCCCGTTGTGGAGAACCTTGGTGACGACGAAGGGTCCTCCCCAAGAAGGAGCAAGCTTGTGTGGTTTCTGCTGATCCACTCAGAGAACCAAATCCCCTTCCTGGAAGGCTCGACTCTTCACGTTTTTGGCGTGGAAGCGACGCAAGTCCTGTTGGTAGATGGTCGATCGGATCAGAGCCATCTCTCTTTCTTCCTCTAAAAGGTCGACTGCATCCTGCCGCGCTTGTTCTGCCTCAGCTTCGGTGTATAGCTCGACTCGAGGAGCATTGTGGAGCAGATCACTCGGCAAGACCGCTTCAGCTCCATAGACCAAGAAGAATGGAGTTCTCCCAGTCGACCGGTTAGGCGTGGTCCTTAGACCCCACAGCACCGAGGGGAGTTCATCGACCCATGCTCCAGCCGCATGCTTGAGGTCACGCATCAGTCAGGGTTTCAACCCTTTGAGGATCAAGCCATTGGCCCGCTCCGCTTGTCCATTCGACTGGGGATGGGCGACTGAAGCATAGTCAACTCGTGTGCCCTGAGATGTGCAGAACGCTCTGAATTCTTCCGAATCGAAGTTTGATCCATTGTTAGTGATGATGCTGTGTGGGACTCCATATCTGAATATGAGTTCTCTGATGAAGCTGACAGTTGTACCGGCGTCAAGGTTCTTGATGGGTTTAGCCTCAATCCACTTGGTGAACTTGTTGACTGCTACCAGTACATGCGTGAAACCGCTTCTTCCTGTTCTCAAGGGACCAACCATATCCAATCCCCATACTGCGAAGGGCCAGACGAGTGGTATGGTCTTCAGAGCTGATGCAGGCTTGTGTGACATGTTGGAGTAAAATTGACATCCTCTCACACTTGTCGACTATCTCCTTTGCCATTTCATTCGCCCTTGGCCAGTAAAATCCGGCTCGGTATGCTTTGGCCACGATGGTCCGAGAGGACGCATGATGGCCACAGGTCCCCGAGTGGATATCATCAAGGATTATTCGACCTTCTTCTCGCGTTATGCACTTCTGACCAACTCCAGTCGCGCTCTCTCTGTATAGCTGCCCTTTGATCACAGTAAAGGCTTTGGATCGGCGGACGATCTGTCGAGCCTCTTCTTCGTCTTCTGGGAGCTCTTTTCTCAGGATATACGCGATATATGGAACTGTCCAATCGGGAGTGATCACTAAAGCCTCCATGACCAAGTCGACCACTGCTGGAACTTCAACCTCAGTCGGATCTGTGGCACTTTTGGGCTGCGGGGCTTCTTCAGTAAAAGGATCTTCTTTGACTGATGGAGTATGGATATGCTCCAAGAACACACTGCTGGGAATGGCTTCTCTCTTGGAACCTATCTTTGCCAAATCATCAGCCGCTTGATTTTTCAGTCGGGGTATATGATGGAGCTCTAATCCCTCAAACTTCTTTTCAAGCTTCCTCACTGCATTACAGTATCCAGTCATGGCTGGGCTTCTAACGTCCCACTCCTTCATCACTTGGTTAACCACCAAATCTGAGTTGCCATAAACCATAAGGCAACGGACGCCGAGTGAAATGTCCATGCGTAACCCATACAAAAGGGCCTCGTATTCTGCCTCATTGTTGGAGGAATCAAAGTGAATCTGGAGCACATATCTGAGCTTATCTCCTCTGGGGGAAACCAAGACTACCCCAGCACCGGAACCATTTAACATCTTAGGGCCATCAAAAAACATGGTCCAATGCTCCGAGTGAACTTGAGTCGGCTGCTGCTGTTCGATCCACTCGGCAAGGAAATCTGCTATTGCTTGGGACTTAATGGCTTTCTTTGCCTCAAACTTGATATCAAGGGGAAGGAGTTCAATCGCCCATTTCGCCACTCGACCAGTTGCATCTCTGTTGTGCAGAATCTCTGAAAGTGGAGCGTCGCTGACGACTGTAATGGAATGATCAGAGAAATAATGAGCAACCTTCTTCATGGTCATGTAGATCCCATACACAAGCTTCTGATAATGAGGATATCTTTGCATTGATGGAGTCAAAACTTCAGACAGATAGTACAGTGGGCGCTGAACTTTGAAGGCTTTCCCTTCTTCTTCCCGTTCGACCGTAAGTACTGTACTGACGACTTGTCCTGTGGCTGCAATATAAAGCAATGGAGGCTCTTTGCTGATTGGAGCAGCAAGCACCGGCTGGGTGGAGAGCAGAGCTTTTAGCTCGGCAAATGCTGCATCAGCTTCTGGAGTCCACTCGAACTTGTCTGCCTTCTTCATCAGTCGGTAAAGAGGCAATGCCTTTTCACCGAGTCGAGAGATGAATCGACTTAACGCGGCCAAACATCTAGTAAGCTTCTGGACATTGTGCACCCACACAGGGCGTTTCATTCGGAGTATAGCGCCAACTTTTTCTAGGTTAGGATCGATTCCTCGTTCGGAAACCAGAAAACCGAGTAAATTTCCACCAGGAACTCCGAATGTGCACTTTGAAGGATTGAGCTTGATATCATACCTCCTAAGATTGGCAAATGTTTCAGCGAGGTCAGTTAACAGGTTGGAACCCTTTCGTGATTTGACCACAATATCATCCTTGTACGCTTCAAAGTTCCGACTGATTTGAGTGAGTAAACACTTCTGAATCATCCGCATGAACGTGGCTCCGGCATTCTTGAGGCCGAATGGCATGGTGATATAGCAGAAGCAACCGAATGGAGTGATGAAAGCTGTTTTTATCTCATCGGGTCCGTACAGACGGATCTGATGGTACCCGGAATAGGCGTCTAGAAAAGACATTCTCTCGCATCCCGCAGTCGAGTCAACAATTTGATCGATGCGAGGGAGAGGAAAATGATCTTTCGGGCAGGCCCGATTGATGTGTTTGAAATCAATGCACATGCGGAGTGACTTGTCCTTCTTGGGAACCATGACGACATTGGCAAGCCACTCGGAGTGGTATATCTCTCGGATAAACCCTGCCGCCAATAGTCGAGCCACCTCCTCACCAATGGCTTTTCTCTTCTGGACGGCGGACCATCGAAGATGTTCTTTGACTGGTTTCGCTGCTGAATCGACTCTAAGGCGATGCTCAGCCAGCCCCCTGGGAACACCCGGCATGTTAGCAGGCTTCCATGCAAAGATGTCCCAGTTCTCACGGAGGAACTAGATGAGCGCTTCTTCCTATTTAGGGTCGAGTGTTGTGGAAATATGGGTCGGAGCTGCATTGGGGTCGGTCGGGTGAATGTGAACAGGCTTCGTCTCACCGGACGACTGAAATGCCGATTCTGTGGCAGGCTTCTTGGCCCGCAACAAATCACTCGGATCTGCATTTTTCTTGTACCCCTCCAGCTCGACCATTGTTATCTGGGAATCAGCAATTTTCGAGCCTTTCTGGAAACACCCTTCTGCCTTCTTCCGATTACCAGTGATAGTGATCACGCCTTTGGGGCCGGGCATCTTCAGTTTGAGGTACACGTAACATGGTCGAGCCATGAACCGTGCGTAAGCTGGTCTCCCCAAAATAGCGTGGTAAGCACTCTGAAAATCCACGACTTCAAATGTCAGCTTCTCTTTGCGAAAATGCTTTGAGTCACCGAACACCACGTCCAGAGCTATTTGGCCGAGTGACTCAGCCTTCTTTCCAGGTATAACTCCATGAAAACTCATGTTGCTGGTGCTCAATCGGGACATCAGAATGCCCATTCCTTTCAGCGTCTCCGCATATAATATGTTCAGTCCAGTACCACCATCCATTAGCACCTTCGTCAGTCGAGTGCCTTCGACGACCGGGTCGACCACCAAAGCTTGCCTCCCAGGGGTGGCTATATGAGTCGGGTGATCAGACTGGTCGAACGTAATGGGAGTTTGGGACAATCTCAGATAACTGGGCGTCGCTGGGGCGACCATATTCACCTCACGATTGATAACCTTCAGTCGGCTTTTGGTTTCCACATCAGCAAAGATCATCGGAGTGGAGTTAACATGAGGATATCCTCCATCACTGTCCTCCTTGTCTTCGGCTTTGTCCGACTCCTTTTCCTTGTCCTTGGGCTGTTTTTCTTGGAACTGCTGGATCAAGAGCCGGCATTGGCGAGTGGTATGCTTCGGGTAGATGAAATTACCCTCTTCGTCTTTCTTCGTGTGGATGTGACACGGCAGATCCATCACGTCATTTCCTTCTTTATCCTTCACCTTCTTGGGGTTCCAGGATCCTTTGGGTTTTCCTTTGAACTTGCCCTGATTCACGGCCAGAGCCTCTCCAGGAGCCGCTGGCTCGGCCTCCCGCTTCTATTTCCGGCTGGAGTTTCCTTTCTCCGACTAACTAGGCTTGTACTTGCCGCTCCGGAGTCGGCCCTCCTCTTCGCTGTTGGCGTACTTGGTAGCAATTTCCATCATTCGACTCAGGGTCATATCTCCGGTTCGCCCAAACTTCAAACTTAACTCTCTGTTCTTAACACCATCCTTGAAAGCACAGACTGCCTGATGATCAGACACGTTCTCCACGGTATGATGCAAAGTGATCCATCTCTGAATATAATCTCTTAAGGTCTCATTCGACTTCTGTACGCAAACTTGCAGCTCTGTCAATCCCGCTGGCCGCTTGCAAGTTCCCTCGAATGTTCTAACGAACACTCGGGAAAGATCTTCCCAAGTGTAAATGCTGCTTGGAGCTAACTGATTCAACCACGCCCTGGCTGAACCTTCCAACATGAGTGGTAAATGCTTCATGGCCACTTCATCATTCCCGCCGCCAATCTGCACCGCCACCCGGTAATCTTCAAGCCAAGTTTCAGGCTTAGACTCACCGGTGAACTTGCTTACTCCAGTCGCCAACCTGAAGTTGGGGGGAATCACCGCGGCTCTGATAGCCCTGCTGAAACATTCCAGACCTGAAACATGCACTCGCCTGCTAGTGGGCGCATCTCTGCCGTGGCCACCTCGATGAGCCCTGTTCCGATCGACCAGGCCTTGCACGATGATGGATCGCGCATCAAAGCTTGGTTCCCTGGGGTCGACCGGAGCTCTTCGCCCCACACTGAGCTGGCGCCTGTCATATTGCTGCCGTTGAGCATAGGACCCAGCTCTTGGGGGAGGAGTGGGCACTCGACGCCTATTATCACGATTGTATCGGTCACCATACTGGTCCCGTCGATTCTCGCGTCCTTCACGCTGCGGAGGCGATCTGGGGCTGTGAGCCGACTGAACCATACTCGCAGCGACTGATCGACTGTGAATCCTGTTGCGTGACTGTGACACGGCTGAATTCTGATCTCCTGCTGCCCGGAGCAAATCCCTAATCTGCATCAAGCCTCTGCCAGCCTCCGACTGAGAGGTCTAAATTGACTCTGCTATACGGGCTGCAGCTGCTAAATTCTGAATCGGGGTTCGATATACCTGAGTCGGCTGCGGGAAGAGTTGACGTCGACTGGAGTCGGGTACTCGTCGCCGCGCGCGCTCGTCGAGTGCTCACTGGAGGTTCTCCAGACGAGTGTGTTCAGCCAAGTTGGCCAAATGTGCCTCCTCCAAGGCGCGAGCCTCGGGGGTTTCTCCTGAGATGGGAGTATGCAGGGCATCCATGTTCCTGCGGCAAAGTTCTTCCCTTTGCAGGGAATTAAGTGGCTTGGGCTGATATTCCTCATGGACTTGAGCGGGGTCGCCTCCACCGTCCATCGCGTCGTCGCGGGGGAAGCCGGCAGGGCTACGAGGCCCATTGACCATCAAGACCTCCGCCGCCGGGTCGCTGCTGTCGCACTCGGATGCGGTCTCTACGGAGCCAGCCAACAGATCGAACATGTCGTAGAGGGATTCGTCGGGCTCGATCGCCGCGACTTGGGGTGTGGCCGACTGGCGAGCCACCGCGTGCCTCACCCACCGCTGGAGCCTCGACCGACCAGAGCGCTTGCGGTGGCGGGAGACAGGGAGGGAGGACGACAGGGGAGTCGATCGATATGGAGTCGACGGTTGCCGCAGCAGGACGCCGCGGACACACGCCCGAAAATGCATCGCACCACGGATGGGGAGTGCGTCGATGTCGAGTGGAGCCTCCTGGAGCCAAGCGGAGTCGTCGGCGATGAAGGTGAGCGCACCGAGACGGATCTCGCGGCGCTCGACCAAAACTCCACCAGAAACCATGATGAAGGCGATCAGAACAATGGCAACTTCTCCAAAAATCGCTAAGACACCTGCCCCACGGTGGGCGCCAACTGTCGTGGTTCTAAGTCTGACAGTAGAATGGGGGGTAGGTATGGAGAGGCAAGATCCTAGCTATGAAGCAGTTGTAAGGACAAGGAATGTACGAGTTCAGGCCCTTCTCGGAAGAAGTAACAGCCCTACGTCTCGGAGCCCGGAGGCGGTCGACTGGATTATGTGTGTATGGATTACAGGGGTGCGAACCCTTTACACTGAGGAGGGGGGGTGGCTTATATAGTGTCTGCCAGACCCCTCCGGCCCTCAGTTATGTAGGGTTTAAAGTACATTAAGGCTAGGCGTTACTGGTAATGCCTTACATAAAGTGTTCTAAATGCCATAAAGACTACTTAATTGCAGACCGTTTGGATGCAGAGTGGCTCTTGATCTCCTGGTGGTCGAGTGAGTCTTCATGGTCGAGTCCTTCGAGTCCGTCGAGTGAAGTCTCTCTTGGTCGACTAGAAGGTAGTTTCTTCTGAGGGTGTCCTTGGGAAGGGTACTTAGGACAGGTCTGTGACCCTACCCTAGGTACATGACTTCATCAGCTGTTGCATCATGATTTTGGCAATTCTACTGCCGGACAGGGCTTCTGGAAAACGGAGTCCTGCAAATAAGAAAAAAAAGAATGACACAATTGGGAGCCCCTGGTGCGGTTGAGCCGCTCTCCGGGCATGCCGTGGTCGTGCCCCTACCCCTATGCCCATGGTATCTCCAGAGCGTAGTTATGTACGCGTGGTACTGGTCTCGCGATTTCGCGAGGGCTGGGGTTGGGGCCGCATTGCTACGCGTGCCAGGCGATCTTGTTGTAGGTTACTCTGGGCGCGCTTGACGGTGTCCGTCCGCTTAACAGCCGGGCTCGAGAATTGCCTTAAGAGGCTGCTTTGTACTTCCGCCGTGAGAGCCGCTATATGCTCCTCTGTTCAGAGAGAGCGTTCGGTGTTTCCGTTGACCGTAATGACTCCTCGAGGGCCTGGCATCTTGAGATTGAGGTATGCGTAGTGTGGCACCGCATTGAACTTTGCAAATGCGGTTCGTCCGAGCAGTGCATGATAGCCGCTGCGGAACGGGACTATGTCGAAGATTAACTCCTCGCTTTAGAAGTTATCCGGGGATCCGAAGACCACTTCAAGTGTAACTGAGCCTATACAGTTGGCCTCTACACCTGGTATGATGCCTTTGAAGGTCGTCTTTGTGGGTTTAATCCTTGAGGGGTCTATGCCCATCTTGCGCACTGTACCCTAATAAAGCAGGTTCAGGCTGCTGCCGCCGTCCATCAGGACTCTAGTGAGGTGAAATCCGGTGACGATTGGGTCTAGAACCAATGCGGAGAATCCGCCATGGCGGATGCTAGTGGGGTGGTCCCTTCGATCAAAAGTGATCGGGCAGGAGGACCACGGATTAAACTTTGGGGCGACTGGCTCCATCGCATATACGTCCCTGAGTGCACGCTTCCGCTCTCTTTTGGGTATGTGGGTTGCGTATATCATGTTCACCGTCCGCACTTGTGGGGGGAAACCCTTCTGTCCTCTATTGTTCGGCGGCCGGGTCTCCTCCTCGTCATTGCTATGCAGCCCCTTGTCATTGTTTTCGGCAGTTAACTTGCCTGCCTGCTTGAACACCCAACAATCCCTGTTGGTGTGATTGGCTGGCTTTTCAGGGGTGCCGTGTATCTGGCACGAGCGATCGAGTATCCGGTCCAAATTGGACGGGCCCAGAGTATTTCTTTTGAATGGCTTTTTCCGCTGACAGGGTTTAGAGCCTCTGAATCTGGCATTGACTGCCGTATCCTCAGTATTGTCGCCATTAATGCGGCGCTTGTGCTTGTTGCGACGCGACCTGCCGTTGGTGTCCTTGGTATCCGAATTACCAGGGCTCTTGGTCATGTTGTTACTACAAGCTAGCCAGCTATCCTCTCCCGCGCAGAAGCGGATCATGAGTGTTGTGAGGCCTGCCATGGATTTCGACTTTTCCTGTCCTAGGTGCCGGGCAAGCCACTCATCGCGGATGTTGTGTTTGAAGGCTGCGAGGGCCTCTGCATCCGGACAGTCGATGATTTGATTTTTCTTGGTTAGGAACCGTGTCCAGAATTGTCTGGCCGATTCTTCTGGCTGCTGAATTATGTGGCTTAGGTCATTGGCGTCTGGTGGTCGCACATAAGTGCCCTGGAAGTTGTCGAGGAATGCGGCTTCCAGGTCTTCCCAACAACTGATTGACTCTGCTAGCAAGCTGTTAAGCCAATGCCGCGCTGGTCCTTTAAGCTTGAGTGGGAGGTATTTGATGGCGTGTAGATCATCACCGCGGGCCATATGGATGTGAAGGAGAAAGTCCTCGATCCAAGCCACAGGATCTGTTGTGCCGTCGTATGATTCAATGTTTATGGGTTTGAAACCTTCGGGGATTTGATGATCCATTACTTCATCTATGAAGCATAGTGGGTGTGCGGCGCCTCTGTACTGGGCTATGTCACGACGCAGCTCAAATGAGCTTTGTCTACTATGTTCGGCCCGGCCGGAATTGCTGTATCCGGCGTGACGGTTGTCATCACGTATCGTGGGGCACCCACACGATCCGTAGATCGATCTTGTTTGCCTTGCCTTGTCCTCGAGTATATCCCGCAGGTCTGGCGCATTTTTCTGTGCCTTGGCATTTTTTGAGCGGCGCCGGGGTGCGGCTTGAGTGTAGGGCCGAGAGGCCTCTCTGTCGCGGCCACAAGGTGGCCGGTCGGACGTATTATGCGCTGGTGATGTAGGTTTAGGTGCTTCCTCCTCTAATCGGCGTAGCAGCCTGCGTTTTGGGTAGCTCTTGGAGGGGCGTTCGAGTTCATACTCTTCGGCCGCAAGGACTTCAGTCCATCTGCTGGCTAGCAAGTCTTGGTCAGCTCTAAGCTGTTGCTGCTTTTTCTTGAGGCTGCTTGTCGTGGCCATAAGCCTGCGTTTGAAACGCTCTTGTTCAACGGGATCCTTAGGCACAACAAATTCGTCGTCGTCGAGGCTTGCCTCGTCTTCGGAGGGTGGCATATAATTATCGTCCTCTACCTCTCTGTCTGCCGCTCTCTCATGAGGGCTGACTTCTCCATCCTCCTGCGCTGAATCCTGCTGGAGGGGGTTTTCTTCGGCACTGTCCGGGGTGTTATTGTCTCCGGTGCCGGAATCTCCATTTTTGCTGTGGCGGGATTTATAGCAGCGCCGCTGACGCTGGCGTTTAGGCTGTTTCTTGGAGGGGTCGTCCTCTGTTGTTTCATCGCCATTCCCATCCTTTGGGATGTCCACCATGTAAATATCATATGACGAGGTGGCCTTCCAGTGCCCTGTAGGCGCTGGTTCTTGGTCGTCTCCTGCATCGTCGTCCATACCATCGATGTCTTCGGAGTCGAAGTCTAGCATGTCGGTTAAGTCATTGACAGTGGCTATGAAGTGGGTGGTGGGTGGGCTTTGAATTTCTTTGTCGTCTGCATCCCAACCGTCCTGACCATAATTCGGCCAGGGCTCTTCTGATAAAGAGAGACACTTTAGCGAATTCAGGGTGTCGCCAAAGGGCGAGTGCTGAAAGATGTCCGCAGTGGTGAACTCCATGATCGGCGCCCAATCGGATTCGATTGGAAGGGGCACGGAAGGTTCGGAGTCCGGAGAGGAGTCCGGCACCTTGGAGTCACGAGCTTCACAAAGGACAGGGTTGGTATTCGGCTCTATCACCGTAGAGGTAGCAGCCCCTGAGGCGGTGTCTAGCTACTCGTCCTCGATCGGCGTAGTCGGCTCCGAGCTAAGGGTCGGAGCGGACACTTGTGCGGCCTCCAGGACACTGTCCGGCAGTAGAGCTAGATCATGCCCATCGTGACAGTGCGGTGCGCTTGGCTGTGGCTCGAACCCGTCGAAGATCAAGTCTCCGCGGACGTCAGCCATATAGTTAAAACTTCCAAATCTGACCTGATGGCCAGGGGCGTAGCTTTCAATCTGCTCCAGATGGCCAAGTGAATTGGCTCGCAGTGGAAAGCCGCCGAATACGAAGATCTATCCGGGGAGAAAAGTCTCACCCTGGACCGTGTCGTTGTTGATGATCGAAGGAGCTATCGGGCCTAAAGGTGACGACACAGAGGAACTCTCCCTGAAAGCACCAATGTCGGTGTCAAAACCGGCGGATCTCAGGTAGGGGGTCCCGAACTGTGCGTCTAGGCGGATGGTAACGGGAGACAAGGGACACGATGTTTTAACCCAGGTTCGGGCCCTCTCGGTGGAGGTAAAACCCTACTCCTGCTTGATTAATATTGATGATATGGGTAGTACAAGAGTAGATCTACCACGAGATCAGAGAGGCTAAACCCAAGAAGCTAGCCTATGGTATGATTGTTGTTCGTCCTACGGACTAAAACCCTCCGGTTTATATAGACACAGGAGAGGGCTAGTGTTACACAGAAACGGTTACAATGGTAGGAGATCTACATATCCGTATCGCCAAGCTTGCCTTCCACCCCAAGGAAAGTCCCATCTGGACACGGGACAGAGTCTTCAATCTTGTATCTTCATAGTCTAGGAGTCCGGCCAAAGATGATAGCTCGGCTATCCGTACACCCCCTAGTCCAGGACTCCCTCAGTTACGGTAAAAACTAGATGCACTTCATGCACAAACTAGACAATCTCTTTCCAAGTATCAGGGTTTGGGACGAAAACTCATCTGTTACACCGGCTACTCAATATTTTAATAACTTATTACAACTCCGAACTTTTTTTTGCATTCAGATGCATAATTCAAATCCACGTCATCAACTTTTAACCCTTTCTGACATAATTTGCTATTTTCGATGCATTTACTGATTTGTTTTGAAAGCTAAATGACCGTGAAATTGAAAAGCACTACAAAATGAACTCTAAAAAGGTTGAAACTTGGCAAGGTGTCATCATTTCACCCACATAGCATGTGCAAAAAACTAGAGAGGGTTACCGCAAAAACTGGATGCACTTCGTGTACAAACTGGACAATCTCTTTCGAAGTATCAGGGTTTCGGACGAAAACTCATCTGTTACACCGGCTACTCAATATTTTAATAACTTGTTACAACTCCAGACTTTTAACCCTTTCTGAATAATTTGCTATTTTTGATGCATTTACTGATTTGTTTTGAGAGCTAAATGACCCTGAAATTGAAAAGCACTACAAAATGAACTCTAAAAAGGTTGAAACTTGGCAAGGTGTCATCATTTCACTTGCATAGCGTGTGCAAAAAAGTAGAGAGGGTTACGGCAAAAACTAGATGCACTTCACGCACAAACTGGACAATCTCTTTCCAAGTAACAGGGTTTGGGACGAAAACTCATCTGTTACACCGGCTACTCAATATTATAATAACTTATTACAACTCTAGACTTTTTTGTGTGTTCAGATGCATAATTCAAATCCACGTCATCAACTTTTAACCCTTTCTGACATAATTTGCTATTTTCGATGCATTTACTGATTTGTTTTGAGAGCTAAATGACCGTGAAATTGAAAAGCACTACAAAATGAACTCTGAAAAGGTTGAAACTTGGCAAGGTGTCATCATTTCACCCGCATAGCATGTGCAAAAAACTAGAGAGGGTTACCGCAAAAACTGGATGCACTTCATGTACAAACTGGACAATCTCTTTGGAAGTATCAGGGTTTCGAACGAAAACTCATCTGTTGCACCGGCTACTAAATATTTTATTAACTTATTACAACTCCAGACCTTTTTTTGCGTTCAGATGCACAATTCAAATCCACGTCATCAACTTTCAACCCTTTCTGACATAATTGCTATTTTTGATGCATTTTACTGATTTGTTTTGAGAGCTAAATGTGAAGGAAATATGCACTAGAGGCAATAATAAAGTTATTATTTATTTTCTTATTTCATGATAAATATTTATTATTCATGCTAGAATTGTATTAACCGGAAACATAATACATGTTTGAATACATAGACAAACATAGTGTCACTAGTATGCCTCTACTTGACTAGCTCGTTAATCAAAGATGGTTAAGTTTCCTAACCATAGACATGAGTTGTCATTTGATTAACGGGATCACATCATTAGGAGAATGATGTGATTGACTTGACCCATTCCGTTAGCTTAGCACTTGATCGTTTAATATGTTGCTATTGCTTTCTTCATGACTTATACATGTTCCTATGACTATGAGATTATGCAACTCCCGTTTACCGGAGGAACACTTTGTGTGCTACCAAACGTCACAACGTAACTGGGTGATTATAAAGGAGCTCTACAGGTGTCTCCGAAGGTACATGTTGAGCTGGCGTATTTCGAGATTAGGATTTGTCACCCCGATTGTCGGAGAGGTATCTCTGGGCCCTCTCGGTAATGCACATCACTATAAGCCTTGAAAACAATGTAGCTAATGAGTTAGTTGCGGGATGATGCATTACATAACGAGTAAAGAGACTTGCCGGTAACAAGACTGAACTAGGTATTAAGATACCGACGATCGAATCTCGGGCAAGTAACATACCGATGACAAAGGGAACAACGTATGTTGTTATGCGGTTTGACCGATAAAGATCTTCGTAAAATATGTAGAAGCCAATATGAGTATCCAGGTTCCGCTATTGGTTATTGACCGGAGACATGTCTCAGTCATGTCTACATAGTTCTCGAACCCGTAGGGTCCGCACACTTAAAGTTAGATGACGGTTATATTATGAGTTTATTTGTTTTGATGTACCGAAGGAGTTCGGAGTCCCGGATGAGATCGGGGACATGACGAGGAGTCTCCAAATGGTCGAGACGTAAAGATCGATATATTGGATGACTATATTCGGACGTCGGAAAGGTTCCGAGTGATTCGGGTATTTTTCGGAGTACCTGAGAGTTATGGGAATTCGTATTGGGCCTTAATGGGCCATACGGGAAAGGAGAGAAAGGCCCCAAAGGGAGGCCGCACCCCTCCGCATGGACTAGTCCGAATTGGACTAGGGAGGGGGGCGTCCCCTTCCTTCCTTCTCCTTCTCCCTTCCCTTTTCCTACTCCAACAAGGAAAGGAGGAGTCCTACTCCCGGTGGGAGTAGGACTCCCCCCTTGGCGCGCCCTCCTCCTAGGCCGGCCGCCTCCCCCTTGCTCCTTTATATACAGGGACAGGGGGCACCTCTAGACACAACAATTCATCCTTGAGATCTATTAGCCGTGTGCGGTGCCCCCTCCACCATATTCCACCTCGATAATATCGTAGCGGTGCTTAGGCAAAGCCCTGCGTCGGTAGAACATCATCATCGTCACCACGCCGTCGTGCTGACGGAACTCTCCCTCGAAGCTCTGCTGGATCGGAGTTCGAGGGACGTCCTCGAGCTGAACGTGTGCTGAACTCGGAGGTGTCGTGCGTTCGGTACTTGATCGGTCGGAGCGTGAAGACGTACGACTACATCAACCGCGTTGTGCTAACGCTTCCGCTTACGGTCTACGAGGGTACGTGGACTCACTCTCCCCTCTCGTTGCTATGCCATCACCATGATCTTGCGTGTGCGTAGGAAATTTTTAAAATTACTACGTTCCCCAACAGTGGCATCCGAGCCAGGTTTTATGCGTAGATGTTATATGCATGAGTAGAACACAAGTGAGTCGTGAGCGATACAAGTCATACTGCTTACCAGCATGTCATACTTTCGTTCGGCGGTATTGTTGGATGAAGCGGCTCGGACCGACATTACGCATACGCTTACGCGAGACTGGTTGTACCAACGTGCTTTGCACATAGGTGGCTGGCGGGTGTCAGTTTCTCCAACTTTAGTTGAACCAAGTGTGGCTACGCCCGGTCCTTGAGAAGGTTAAAACAGCACTAACTTGACGAACTATCGTTGTGGTTTTGATGCGTAGGTAAGAACAGTTCTTGCTTAGCCCGTAGCAGACACGTAAAACTTGCAACAACAAAGTAGAGAACGTCTAACTTGTTTTTGCAGGGCATGTTGTGATGTGATATGGTCAAGACGTGATGCTATATTTTATTGTATGAGATGATCATGTTTTGTAACCGAGTTATCGGCAACTGGCAGGAGCCATATGGTTGTCGCTTTATTGTATGCAATGCAAACGCTCTGTAATTGCTTTAATTTATCACTAAGCGGTAGCGATAGTCGTAGAAGCAATAGGTGGTGAAACGACAATGATGCTACGATGGAGATCAAGGTGTCGCGCCAGTGACGATGGTGATCATGACGGTGCTTCGGAGATGGAGATCACAAGCACAAGATGATGATGGCCATATCATATCACTTATATTGATTGCATCTGATGTTTATCCTTTATGCATCTTATTTTGCTTTGATTGACGGTAGCATTATAAGATGATCTCTCACTAAATTTCAAGGAAGTGTTCTCCCTGAGTGTGCACCGTTGCGAAAGTTCTTCGTGCTGAGACACCACGTGATGATCGGGTGTGATAGGCTCTACGTTCAGATACAACGGGTGCAAAACAGTTGCACACGCGGAATACTCATGTTAAACTTGACGAGCCTAGTATATACAGATATGGCCTCGAAACACTGAGACCGAAAGGTCGAGCGTGAATCATATAGTAGATATGATCAGCATAGTGATGTTCACCATTGAAAACTACTCCATCTCCCGTGATGATCGGACATGGTTTAGTTTATTTGGATCACGTGATCACTTAGATGATTAGAGGGATGTCTATCTAAGTGGGAGTTCTTAAGTAATATGATTAGTTGAACTTTAATTTATGATGAACTTAGTCTTGATAGTATTTTGCAAATTATGTTGTAGATCAATAGCTTGCGTTGTTGCTTCCCTATGTTTATTTTTGATATGTTCCTAGAGAAAAACTATGTTGAAAGATATTAGTAGCAATGATGCGGATCAGATCCGTGATCTGAGGTTTATCCTCATTGCTGCACAGAAGAATTATGTCTGACGAACCTATTGCAGGAGCAGATGCAGACGTTATGAACGTTTGGCAAGCTCAATATGATGACTACTTGATAGTTTAGTGCACCATGCTTAACGGCTTAGAATCGGGACTTCAACGACGTTTTGAACGTCATGGAGCATATGAGATGTTCCAGGAGTTGAAGTTAATGTTTCAAGCAAATACCCAAGTTGAGAGATATGAAGTCTCCAACAAGTTCTATAGCTAAAAGATGGAGGAGAATTGCTCAACTAGTGAGCATGTGCTCAGATTGTCTGGGTACTACAATCGCTTGAATCAAGTGGGTATTAATCTTCCAGATAAGATAGTGATTGACAGAGTTCTCTAGTCACCATCACCAACTTACAAGAACTTCGTAATGAACTATAGTATGCAAGGGATGACGAAAACGATTCCCGAGCTCTTCGTGGTGTTGAAATCGACGAAGGTAGAAATCAAGAAAAAAGCATCAAGTGTTGATGATTGACAAGACCACTAGTTTCAAGAAAAGGGCAAAGGTAAAGAATGGGAACTTCAAGTAGAATTACAAGCAAGTTGTCACTCCCGCGAATAAACTCAAAGCTGGACCAAAGCCTGAAACTGAGTGCTTACACTGCAAAGGAAATGGTTTTAAATACTGGAAGCGGAAATGCCCTGAATATTTGGTGGATAAGAAAGATGGCAAAGTGAACAAGGGTATATTTGATATACATGTTATTGAAGTGTACCTTACTAGTGTTTATAGTAGCCCCTAGGTATTTGATACTTGTTCGGTTGCTAAAAATTAGTAACTCGAAACAGAAGTTACAGAATAAATAGAGACTAGTTTAGGGTGAAGTGACGATGTGTGTTGGAAGTGGTTCCAAGATTGATATGATCATCATCGCGCACTCTCTATACTTTCGGGATTAGTGTTAAACCTAAATAAATGTTATTTGGCGTTTGCGTTGAGCATGAATATGATTTGATCATGTTTATTGCAATACGGTTATTCATTTAAAGTCAGAGAATAAAATTGTTGTTCTGTTTACATGAATAAAACCTTCGATGGTCAAATACTCAATGAAAAATAGTTTGTTGGATCTCGATCGTAGTGATACACATATTCATAATATTGATGCCAAAAGATGCAAAGTTGATAATGTTAGTGCAACTTATTTGTGGCACTGCCGTTTGGGTCATATCGGTGTAAAGCGCATGAAAAAACTCCATAAAGATGGATTTTTGGAATCGCTTGGTTATGAATCATTTGATGCTTGTGAACCGTGCTTTTTGGGCAAGATGACTAAAACTCCATTTTCCGGAACAATGGAACGAGCTAGTGACTTGTTGGAAATAATACATACCAACGTATGCGGTCCAATGAGTGTTGATGCTCGTGGCGGGTATCATTATTTTCTGACCTTCACAGATGATTTGAGCAGATATGAGTATATCTACTTAATGAAGCAAAAGCCTGAAACATTTGAAAAGTTCAAAGAATTTCAGAGTGAAGTGGAGAACCATCGTAACAAGAAAATAAAGTTTCTACAATCTGATCGTAGAGAAGAATATTTGAGTTACGAGTTTGGCCTTCATTTTAAACAATGTGAAATAGTTTCGCAACTCACGCCACCAGGAACACCACAATGTAATGGTGTGTCCGAATGTCATAATCGTACTTTACTAGATATGGTGCGATCTATGATGTCTCTTACTGATTTACCACTATTGGGGTTATGCATTAGAGACAGCTGCATTCACGTTAAAAAGGGCACCATCAAAATCCGTTGAGACGACGCCTTATGAACTTTGGTTTGGCAAGAAATCAAAGTTGTCGTTTCTTAAAGTTTGGGGCTGCGATGCTTATGTGGAAAAGTTTCAACCTGATAAGCTCGAACCCAAATCGGAGAAGTGCGTCTTCATAGAATACCCAAAGGAAACTGTTGGTACACCTTCTATCACAGATCCGAAGGCAAGATATTCGTTGCTAAAATGGATCCTTTCTAGAGAAGGAGTTTCTCTCGAAAGAAGTGAGTGGGAGGAAAGTAGAGCTTGATAAGGTAATTATACCTTTTCCCGAATTGGAAAGTAGTTTATCACAGAAATCGGTTCTAGTGATTCCTACACCAATTAGTGAGGAAGCTAATGATGATGATCATGAAGCTTCAGATCAAGTTACTACCAAACTTTGTAGATCTTCCAGATTAATATCCGCACCAGAGTGGTACGGTAATCCTATTCTGGAAGTCATGTTACTAGACCATGATGAACCTACGAACTATGAGGAAGCGATGATGAGCCCAGATTCCACGAAATGGTTTGAGGCCATGAAATCTGAGATGGGATCCATGTATGAGAACAAAGTGTGGACTTTGGTGGACTTGCCCGATGATCGGCAAGCCATAGAAAATAAATGGATCTTCAAGAGGAAGACAGACGCTGATAGTAGTGTTAATATCTACAAAGCTCGACTTATCACAAAAAGGTTTTTCGACAAGTTCAAGGTGTTGAATACAATGAGATTTTCTCACTCGTATCGATGCTTAAGTCCGTCTGAATCATGTTAGCAATTGCCACATTTTATGAAATCTGGCAAATGGATGTCAAAACTGTATTCCTTAATGGATTTATTAAAGAAGAGTTGTATATGATGCAACCAGAAGGTTTTGTCAATCCTAAAGGTACTAACAAAATGTGCAAGCTCCAGCGATCCATCCATGGACTGGTGCAAGCATCTTGGAGGTGGAATATACGCTTTGATGTGTTTATCAAAGCATATGGTTTTATACAAACTTTTAGAGAAGCATGTATTTACAAGAAAGTGAGTGGGAGCTCTGTAGCATTTCTAAAACTATATGTAAATGACATATTGTTGATTGGAAATGATATAGAGATTCTAGATAGCATAAAAGGATACTTGAATAAGAGTTTTTCAAAGAAAGACCTTGGTGAAGCTGCTTACACATTGAGCATCAAGATCTATAGAGATAGATCAAGACGCTTGATAAGATTTTTCAATGAGTACATACCTCGATAAGATTTTGAAGTAGTTCAAAATAGAATTGTCAAAGAAGGAGTTCTTGCCTGTGTTGCATGGTGTGAAGTTGAGTAAGACTCAAAGCCCGACCACGGCAGAAAATAGAAAGAGAATGAAAAGTCATTCCCTATGCCTCAGTCATAGGTTCTATAAAGTATGCTATGCTGTGTACCAGACCTATTGTATACCTTGCTCTGAATTTGGCAAGGGAGTACAATTTTGATCTAGGAGTAGATCACTGGACAATGGTCAAGAATATCCTTAGTGAGGACTAAGGAAATATTTCTCGATTATGGATGTGAAAAAGAGCTCGTCGTAAAAGTTACATCGGTGCAAGCTTTTACACCGGTCCAGATGACTCTAAGTCTCAATCTGGATACATATTGAAAGTGGGAGTAATTAGCTAGAGTAGCTCCGTGCAGAGCATTATAGACATAGAATATTTGCGAAATACATACGGCTCTGAATATGCCAGACCCGTGACTAAACTTCTCTCACAAGCAAAACATGATCATACCTTAGTACTCTTTGGGTGTTAATCACATAAGCGATGTGAACTAGATTATTGACACTAGTAAACCCTTTGGGTGTTCATCACATGACGATGTGAACTATGGGTATTAATCACATACAGATGTGAATATAGGTGTTAAATCACATGGCGATGTGAAATAGATTATTGACTCTAGTGCAAGTGGGAGACTGAAGGAAATATGCCCTAGAGGCAATAATAAAGTTATTATTTATTTACTTATTTCATGATAAATGTTTATTATTCATGCTAGAATTGTATTAACCGGAAACATAATACATGTTTGAATACATAGACAAACATAGTGTCACTAGTATGCCTCTACTTGACTAGCTTGTTAATCAAAGATGGTTAAGTTTCCTAACCATAGACATGAGTTGTCATTTGATTAACGGGATCACATCATTAGGAGAATGATGTGATTGACTTGACCCATCCCGTTAGCTTAGCACTTGATCGTTTAGTATGTTGGTATTGCTTTCTTCATGACTTATACATGTTCCTATGACTATGAGATTATGCAACTCCCGTTTACCGGAGGAACACTTTGTGTGCTACCAAACGTCACAATGTAACTGGGTGATTATAAAGGACCTCTACAGGTGTCTCCGAAGGTACATGTTGAGCTGGCGTATTTCGAGATTAAGATTTGTCACCCCGATTGTCGGAGAGGTATCTCTGGGCCCTCTCGGTAATGCAGATCACTATAAGCCTTGCAAGCAATGTAGCTAATGAGTTAGTTGCGGGATGATGCATTACATAATGAGAAAAGAGACTTGCCGGTAACAAGATTGAACTAGGTATTAAGATACCGACGATCGAATCTCGGGTAAGTAACATACCGATGACAAACGGAACAACGTATGTTGTTATGAGGTTTGACCGATAAAGATATTCGTAGAATATGTAGGAGCCAATATGAGCATCCGGGTTCCGCTATTGGTTATTGACCGGAGACATGTCTCGGTCATGTCTACATAGTTCTCGAACCCGTAGGGTCCGCACGCTTAAAGTTAGATGACGGTTATATTATGAGTTTATGTGTTTTGATGTACTGAATGAGTTCGGAGTCCCGGATGAGATCGGGGACATGACGAGGAGTCTCCAAATGGTCGAGACGTAAAGATCGATATATTGGCCGACTATATTCGGACGTCGAAAAGGTTATGAGTGATTCGGGTATTTTTCGGAGTACCGGAGAGTTACGGAAATTTGTATTGGGCCTTAATGGGCCATACGGGAAAGGAGAGAAAGGCCCCAAAGGGATGCTGCACCCCTCCCCATGGACTAGGCCAAATTGGACTAGGGAGGGGGGGCGCACCCTTCCTTCCTTCTCCTTCTCCCTTCCCTTTTCCTACTCCAACAAGGAAAGGAGGAGTCCTACTCCCGGTGGGAGTAGGACTCCCCCCTTGGCGCGCCCTCCTCCTAAGCCGGCCGCCTCCCCCCTTGCTCCTTTGTATACGGGGGCAGGGGGCACCTCTAGACATAACAATTGATCCTTGAGATCTATTAGCCGTGTGCGGTGCCCCCCTCCACCATATTCCACCTCGATAATATCGTAGTGGTGCTTAGGCGAAACCCTGCATCGGTAGAACATCATCATCGTCACCACGCCGTCGTGCTGACGGAACTCTCCCTCGAAGCTCAGCTGGATCGGAGTTTGAGGGACGTCTTCGAGCTGAACGTGTGCTGAACTCGGAGGTGTCGTGCGTTCGGTACTTGATCGGTCGGATCGTGAAGACGTACGACTACATCAACTGCGTTGTGCTAACGCCGCTTACGGTCTACGAGAGTACGTGGACACACTCTCCCCTCTCGTTGCTATGCATCACCATGATCTTGCGTGTGCGTAGGATTTTTTTTAAAATTACTACGTTCCCCAACAAAATGACCGTGAAATTGAAATACAGTAGAAAATGAATTGAAAAATCACTACAGATTTGAATATAATGATAAAACACACTAATATTAAACATAAGAAAAAATAATCACTGAAAAATCTATTTGTAAAGTTAAGTTATTCAAGAACTATTGATTCACACAAATTTCAAATAATTCAAATTTAAACTATTCAATTTTTTTGTACCTAATGCAAAAATATTCATAAAGAAACTCTAAAGACAGCAAAACAAACTACTTAGAAATAAGTAGAAGAAAATATATAAACCACAAAAGAAAAAACTATATAAAACATTGAAAAATCTATTTTTAAAATTAAGTTATTCACGAACTAGTGATTCACACAAATTTCAAATAATTCAAATTTAAACTATTCAAATTTTTTGTACCTAAAGCAAAAATATTCACAAAGAAACTCTAAATACATCAAAAAAACTACTCAGAAATACGTAGAAGAAAATATATAAACCACAAAAAAAACTATATAAAAAAATTATTTCCGCGCTGTCCAGTGGGCCTGCTCGGCCTTGGGCGTGGTTATCCAGGCCCATTAGGCCCAGCAGGCTCACAAGGCAGCGCGACAAAGTTAAGCCCAGAGGCCTGCATTAGATAGGAGGTCGAAGGAGCAGCCGCGGCTGGGTTTATAAACCAGTGCGGCTGCCCTTCGCTCGGCGAGGTGGGACCAAACATTATGCACCGCGGAACGGGAGCGCCCCCCCCCTTTAGTACCGGTTCATGTCTCCAACCTGTACTAAAGGGCTGGTCTTTAGTACCGGTTGGAGCCACGAACCGGTACTAAAGGGGGTCGCTTCCCACCGCTTGGCCTGGCCAATTTGACCTTTAGTACCAGTTCGTGTCTCCAACCGGTACTAAAGCACTAGTGCAGAACCGGGCAATAGCACCGGTTCGTAAGGCCCTTTAGTGCCGGTTCCATAACCGGCACTAAAGTGTGGGCACTAAAGGCCCCCCCTTTAGTACCGGTTCAGCACGAATCGGTGCTAAAGGGCAACCACGTGGCACGAGCCAGCTCCGGGGGCCTGGAGCCCTTTAGTACCGGTTGGTAAGACCAATCGGTACTATAAGGTTTGGGGGTTTTTTAGTTTTATGATTTCTTTTTCATTTAATTTTGTGTTTCCTTTTAATTCTTTTTCGTTTGCTGGTATTTTACGATACTACACATTGTACATGTTATGCATATATATATATATATATATATATATATATATATATAGAATTTCTAGTAGAACCAATCATGCACATATATATCATCAATGTCTCACAAACCACCATATTAATTAATTCACACATACACACATGTATAGCTATATACAATTTCTACTACATATGCATGTTGCCTTCGGAGCCAGTGGCATTAGCCTAATTGGTGCCTTCGGAGCACGATGACAATTGGAAGTGGTTTTCATGGGGGCGGTAGCGGGTAATAGTATTCTCCCTTCGGATTTATGACCTGGTCGAGCAAAAATCCCGTTATTTCCTCTTGAAGTGCTTCTACGCGCTCTGATGAAGTCATGTACCTAGGGTAGGGTCATAGACCTGATCTAAGTACCCTACCCAAGGACACCCTCAGAAGAAACTACTTTCCAGTCGACCAAGAGAGACTTCACTCGACAGACTCGAAGGACTCGACCATCAAGACTCACTCAACCACCAGAAGATCAAGAGCCACTCTGCATCGGAACGGTCTGTAATTAAGTAGTCTTTATGGCATTTAGGACACTTTATGTGAGGCGTTACCAGTAACGCCTAGACTTAATGTACTTTGAACCCTGCATTACTGAGGGACGGAGGGGTCTGGCGGACACTATATAAGCCACCCCCCTCCTCAGTGTAAAGGGTTCGCACCCCTGTAATCTATACACGCATAATTCACTCGACCGCCTCCGGGCTCCGAGACGTAGGGCTGTTACTTCCTCCGAGAAGGGCCTGAACTCATACATTTCTTGTGTTTACAACTGCTCCATAGCTAGGACCTTGCCTCTCCATACCTACCCCCACTCTACTGTCAGACTTAGAACCACGACAGTTGGCGCCCACCTTGGGGCAGGTGTCTTAGCGATTTTTGGAGAAGTTGCAATTGTTCCAATCGCTTCCATCATGGTTTCTGGTGGAGTTTTGGTCGAGGGCCGCGAGATCCGTCTCGGCGCGCTCACCTTCATCGCTGAGGACTCCGCTTGGCTCCAGGAGGCTCCACTCGACGTCGATGCTCTTCCCATCCGCGGTGCGACGCATTTTCGCGCATGTGTCCGCGGTGTTCTGCTGCGGCAACCGTCGACTCCATATCGGTCGACTCCCCTATCGTCCACCCTCCCGGTCTCCCGCCAGCACAAGCGCTCTGGTCGGTCGAGGCTCCAGCGGTGGGTGAGGCACGCGATGGCTCGCTAGACGGCCACCACCCAAGTTGCAGCGATCGAGCCCGACGAATCCCTCTACGGCCTGTTTGATCTGTCGACTGGCTCCGTAGAGACTGCATCCGAGTGCGATAGCAGTGATCCAGCGGCGGAGGTCTTGATGGTCAACAGACCTCACAGCCCTCCCGGTTTCCCCCGCGAAGACGGGGTAGACGATGGAGGCGACCCCGCTCAAGTCCATGAGGAGTACCAACCCGAGCCACTTAACTCCCTGCAAAGGGAAGAGCTTCGCCGCAGGAACATGGATGCCCTACATACTCCCATCGCAGGAGAAACCCCCGAGGCTCGCGCCTTGGAGGAGGCATGTTTGGCCAACTTGGCTGAATGCGCTCGTCTGGAGAACCTTCAGCGAGCACTCGACGAGCGTGCGCGGCAACGAGTACCCGACTCCAGTCAATGTCAACTCTTCCCGCCGACTCAGGTATATCGAACCCCGATTCAGAATTTAGCAGCTGCAACCCGTATAGCAGAGTCCATTCAGCCCTCTCAGTCGGAGGCTGGCAGAGGCTTGATGCAGATCAGAGACTTGCTCCGGGCAGCAGGAGATTAGAATTCAGCCGTGTCGCAGTCACGCAACAGAATTCACAGTCGATCCATCACTGCGAATACGGTTCAGTCGGCTCATAGCCCCAGATCGCCTCCGCGGCATGAAGGACGCGAGAATCGACGGGACCAATATGGTGATCGATACGATCGCGATGATAGGAGTCGAGTGCTGTAGGATCGAAAGTATGTCTAGAGGGGGGGGGGTGATTAGACTACTTGAAAATATAAAAATTCTGCCTTTTGACAAAGAACAGTTTTTGGCAGATTCACAATTATGATCAAGTCAAGCATCACCCTACACATGCAATTCTAGAGTATAGGCAGCGGAAAGTAAATTGCACATGTAGTAAAGAGAGAGGTGGAGAAGAGCAAACGCAATTTTGGAGACGCGGTGATTTTTCTCGTGGTTCCGATAGGTGGTGCTATCGTACTTCCACGTTGATGGAGACTTCAACCCACGGAGGGTAACGGCTGCGAGAGTCCACGGAGGGCTCCACCCACGAAGGGTCCACGAAGAAGCAACCTTGCCTATTCCATCATGGCCTACGCCCACGGAGGGCTAGCCTTACTCGGGGTAGATCTTCACGAAGTAGGCGATCTCCTTGCCCTTACAAACTTCTTGGTTCAACTCCACATCTCGACGGAGGCTCCCAAGCGACACCTAACCAATCTAGGAGGCACCACCCTCCAAAAGGTAATAGATGGTGTTGATGATGATGAACTCCTTGCTCTTGTGCTTCAAATGATAATCTCCCCAACACTCAACTCTCCTCACTGATTTGGCTGTGGTGGAAGAAAGGATTGAGTGGAAAGCAACTTGGGAAGGCTAGAGATCAAGCTTCATATGGTGGGAGTGGAGCAACTTGATCTCAACACAAGGGTAGGTAGTTCTCTTCTTAGAAATGTAAGGTAGGAGTGGTAGTTCTTTCTGATGGCTCTCTCCCCACGAGTGAAGAGGGGGTGGAGGGGTATTTATAGCCTCCACACAAAATCCAACCGTTACACACATTTGAGCAATCTCGGTGGGACCGAAGTTGACAACTCGGTGAGATCGATAGTTCAAATAATGTGAACGTTGGGATTTTCGGTGGGTCCGAAAATACAATCTCGGTTAGTCCGATTCGTGCAATGACAAGAGCATGCCAATTTCGGTGGGACCGACTTCATCATCTCGGTGACACTGATTTGATGACAGAAGGTTACAGAAGCTTGGAAACTCAAGTTTCGGTGAGACCGAGTTCAGAATCGGAAAATCCGAGTTTTCTAGGGTTTAGCTTTATGGCTGAGGTGGTTCATCTCGGTGTGACTGAGTTTGGAATATCAGTGGGACCGAGATTACTTATGAGTGTATATGGCAGTGAAAGTTGCTGATAGTTTAGGAGATGTATCACTAAGCACTTGAGCAACCAGATCATCATCATAACCTCATCCCCTTTTAATAGTATTGGCTTTCCTATGGACTCAATGTGATCTTGGATCACTAAACCAAAAATGGAGTCTTGAGCTTTTGCCAATGCTTGCCTTAGCATTTTGAGGGGTCCACTTCTTCAGTCCTTGCCATACCCATATCACTGAACTCTCTGAAATAATTCTCAAGTAACTATTAGTTCAATGATATATATGTTGTTATTAATTACCAGAACCACCCGGGGATTAGTTGCACTTTCAATCTCGCCCTTTTTGGTAATTGATGACAACATATAGATCAAAGCTTCGACAAAGGATATAATCAATGAATAATATCGTCGCTTTGAGAAGTATGTGATAAGCAAGAGCTCCCCCTAAATTTGTGCATTATTTAAGATTTGCGTTTGAATGCAAATGCACAATCGATTAGGATCATGGGTCACTCTTCCATGTCACATACATCTTGGTGGAGCGCACAAAATGATAAGAATGAACAGCATGCACCCAATCACCAAGACATGAGTAAATGGTCATACAAGATAGGAATGGCATATGATAAGCATTAAGCACACATTAACGCATAGTACGACCAAGCACTCATTAAGGTAGAATGAAACGGAGTATCAAACACACTGAATGTCTCGAAAACCAAAAGTATCTCAAAGAAACCGCAAAAGAACGAAAGAGCAAAAGCGCAAAGACAACATCACTCTCTCTCTCGAAGTCCTATGATCTATACAATTTCTCCCCCTTTGGCAACAAGTTACCAAAAAGTTCGAAAAAGCATAGAGCTAAGCGTCACTGGGGACTCTGCTGGCGGCTCCCGTCTGGGTTGATGTCGGAGTGGATATGACAGCATCGGCGAAGACTTCAGCTGATGTCTGTGCTGGAGGAGTGGTCACTGGAGCTGGAGTTGGAGTAACTGCTGGAACTGTGGGAGGTGCTGAAGCTGTAGTCCTGGTGTCAGTCACTGGAATAGCAGCTGATCGGGGTCCTGTGGGAACCGGAGCAGTCTGTTGATAAGCATCCTGGACTAAGTCATCCTGCATCTCACGCATAAGCTCTTCCTTCTCCCTCTTTGCTTCCTCAATGTCTGCCTCAAGCTTGTTGACAGTCACTTGCACTTCAGTCAGCTTCACATCCAGAGCGTGGATCTTGTCTTCAACAATCCTCTCTAGGCTCTCCTGAGACTGTACAATGCTGGCCAGGCGTTGTTCAATCCTTTGGGTAGCTTCAAGAATTTGCTCTCCGAAACTCTTTGGTTTAGCTGCTGCTGCTGCCGCTGCTTCCTTGTCAGCTTTGGCTTTCTTGGTAGCTTCGATCTTGGCTTGTCCTTCAACTGATGTCGGATCCTCCTCATTCATCACAACAACATTGTCTTCATGCTCTGGCTGCAGCGGTAAATGTTCTCTATCCAACAAGAATGTGCCCGTGCCAAACTTGGCATTGATAAGCATCTGAATCTGCGGGGCAAATCCACACGACCTTTTCTGGTCAGCTGCAGTCCTCTTAATGGTCTCTACCATCAAGTCCATCACCTTGAAAGGTGCTTTCTCATCAAGTATGTGCAGCATGTTGATAGAGTATCCTCTGATCATGCGATGATCTCCAGACTTGGGCATCAAGGTATGCCTCAGAATAGTATTAGTGGTAGGTAGACCTGCCTGGAGATAGTAGACTGAGCCGAGCTTCCAGATTCCCAAATCCTTTGCTGGAACCTCTTTGTACATGTTCTTCATGGATTCATGATTCTTCTTTGGAATCCCATATACATCAATATCATCATCTCGTTGCACTGGAGCATTCAGAATTTCTGCCCATTCTTCAACAGAAGAAGAAAATCTTTGACCTTCAGTCATCCACACAATCTTTCCATCAGGGTAGAAGTGAGCTGTGGCATAGAATTGCATCATCATCTCATCGTTCCAACTGGTCAATTTCTGACCTACAAAGTCTGCAACACCACAAGCAGTGAAACTTTCATGCACATGTGGAAAGAAATCTCTGTGCTCTTCGCTGTCAATGTACTTCCAGTCAACATATCTTGTGTCTGCGACTATGGGCTTCTTGTCCATCAGCACGGTCTCATAGAAGTCCTGCTTCTCTCTGGTGTGAAATCTAGGATCTACAGCAGTTCTTCTCCTCACGGCATATGGGTCAGTTTGTCTCCATAGCCTGAGACCTCTATCTTTCCTTGCCTTCATATCCTCAGCTTGAGGATGAGCATCATTATGTAGTGGCAGTTTTTGACGAAGTTTCAGCAAAACTGGTCCTTCACCATCTGACTCAGCTGGTGGCACATCATCCTTGTTCTTTTCAGACGCTGGAATGTTCCTGACGGTCTTCTTGGGCTTGGCAGCAGGCTTTGCTGGAGCTGCCTTAGCTGGAGCAGATTGCTTGGGCTTTGATGTGGCTCCAGCCTTAATGGCATCACCCATGAGCTTAGGCTTCTGAGGAGGCTGGGGTGCTTCCTCATCCTCATGTTCCTCTGCTGCATCATGCACTATCCTCTTTCTCTTGGAGGTTTTCTTCACTTTGCTTGCAGCTGCCTCTCCCAAATTTAGCTTCTTAGCAACAGTTGACTGCTTGACTTTGCTGGTGCCCTTCTTAGTTTGTTGACTTTGTTGCTCTTTGGCAACAACCTTCCTCTTAGGCTTTGAGGTGACCTCTTCCTCAACAAAAAAATCTGAGTCTTCATCATCTGAATTCCTCTTCTTTTTAGCTCTGGTGGCTACAGGAGGTAAGCCACTTGGTGTACTCCTCTCACCATCATCTGATGAGCTGCTAGGATCAGGACTAGTGCCTGCCTCTGGAATATCTGCAATGGGTGTCTCTGACCTGTTCTGGCTGTCACTGGCATCTGACATGGCTGACAACCTGTGAATAGATAAGGTGTAGGCAGAGTAGAAGAGTCATCACAAATGCAGAAGTTTTTGCAAAAAAAAAATGAGTTCAAATTCTAGTATTAGGTTTTCACAGAAGACATTTCGGTCAGACCGAGTTTAAGATTCGGTGAATCCGAAGTGTTAAACAGGAGCTTTCACACCACTTTCGGTTTGACCGAAGTGGGTTTCGGTCCTGCCGAAAACACTAGGGTTTCACCGAATTTTCATTTCGGTCACACCGATTTGCACAACTCGGTTGGACCGAAAGGTGCAGTGCAATGGCCATAGGCCAAATCGGTCATACCGAAACTATAAAATCGGTCTCACCGAGATGTGTTCGGCGGAAACCTAACCCTAAAACTTTTACTCGAATCTAGTCCAAACGAACTAATCTGGTGTACAGGAGGATTTCCATCGTGGCAAGATACTAGGCAATCCAAACGTGCATTGAATCGGAGATGGGAGCACGAGTGGGATCAAAACTCACCCTAACTTGGTGGAGTTTCTCTACGGTGGCAACGGCGCGGAGAAGATGTCCGTTGACGACGACGGAGACCTGCGGCGAGGGCGCACAGGCGACAACGGCGACGATCCGGAGACCAAGGCGACGACAGCAAGGGGTGTGGGGGCGAAACGTTTGAAGGAGAAATCAACGCGCGCGGCCCTCGGAGTATATATACCCCTTTGCTGTCGGTGGGACCGAGTTGTAAAACTCCGTGGCACCGAGATGGATAACTGCTAGGCAGTTATGCACTTCGGTCACGCCGAAAATCACAACTCGGTTTCACCGAGGTGAAAACCTAGATCAGTCTAAATGCTTTCGGTTTGACCGAGTTTGAGTGAGTTGGTCTGACCGAAATCACTTAGAAGGTTTTGGAAGTTAGCCCTTGACGGATCGGTGGCTCCGAGTGCTCCTCACTCGGAGGGTCCGAAAATGACTTGTTCAATATTTGTGATGTAAGCATGAATAGAATTTGAGACAAGAAAGCATAGATAGCTAGGGGAGGTACTTAGGCATTCTTGTCCATCCATTTGGTCAGAAAAATCAAAATGACCAAAACAACAAATGGATGTCCTTGAATGGATAAAATCATGCATCCAACATGCTCACACAATAAGATAGCAAATGAAATATGTGTCAAACATGCACAATCAAAACTCTAGCAACTAACACACAATTTGTCGATGACTAGGTCATCTTTATATGAGTATATTGACTTAGGAGCCAAATGAGAACATTTGATCATAGGTCATACTCATCGTTTAAGCACAAGTGGGGTTACCACTTTTACATAAAGCATTGATGTGTTCACATCATTTGAAGATGCTTTAGCTCAATTTTTAGTGCAAAGCTCGCCCTAGATGTGAGAACCCCTTTTAAAGGGTCAAACTAACCTTGGGTTGTCGTAGAAGACTTCATGTAGATGTTGAAGATGTGGATGCTCAATGTTGATGGAGATCATCAAGAGTTGGGAGCAATCCTTTGGATTCGGGCACTTTCAATACCTACATGGGTTAGTCCCACAAGGAACAAACAAGGATATCCATGGACATAGATTGAAGTTCACAATAGATGATGTCCATGAAAGCAATGATTACCTTGTCCCTTGACTTACCAAAAAGAGGGTTTGTGACTCCATGAACTAGTGCACGATGTGGAAGTTGATTGCACAAGTTTTTGCCAAAATGAATGTGAGTGAAGTATGTTGGCGGAGTCACCCTCAAGAACTTTCTAGTTCTTCTTCTTCGGGATCCACATCATCTTGATGGGAATCCTTGGGGTTGTAGTTGAGCTTGACGAAGTAGAACTTGACGTTTCCTTGGGAACCCACTTGACCATGGCTTGAGGTGCTTCAACAAATGCATCAATCTCCTCTTGAAGCTTGTCCTTGCCTTTTAGCTTGTGGTCTTGTGGTGGAAGGTCATCTTGTGCTTGTTCCACATTGGAAGAAGTAGGATCATACTTCTCCTTTTGAAGAACAAACTGTGGAGTAGGATATTGACCTTCTTCCCATTCAACACCTTCGGCGTTGAACTTTCGCTCAAAACCAATTCCTTGATTCTTCCGGTGCCTTCCTTCCTTGCGTACAATTTCCTCAAAGTTCTTGCTTCCGGCAAGGCTCTTGTAGACACCTTTCTCTATGATACCTTTCAATAAACTATTTTCTTGCTCAAGTGTAACTTGGCTTGAAACATTGTTAGTGGAATCAAGAGAACTACTAGAAGCAACAATATTGGATTTAGCATGGTTATTATTACTACTAGAGAAAGAACTTTTCTTATGCTTGTCATGCTTAGTCTTAATGGGTGGCAAGAAATTAGACAAGAGAAGTCGTTTGGCAAGATATGAAGAACTCTTCTTTCGAAGATCGTCATTGATTGCTTTTAGAAACTCATGTTCTTGCTCTAGAGTGAGCTTCTCGAAGCGTAGCTTCTCATGAGATCTTAGGAGCTCTCTATGATCTTCTTGAGTTGTTTCATGAGCTAACTTAAGAGTGTTTAGTTCTTTAGTTAGACGCTCAATCTCCTTCATAGCATTGTCATTCGACTCTTCTCGACTATAAAGACTACTAGCATGTTCATCGTTACTAGGTTCATTGGATTTATCATGTAAGAGCTCATCTTCACCAAGCAAGTCATCCTCATCACTATCAAAGTCAATGAATTCAGGGTGTGATACCTTGGGGCCTTTAGCCATGAAGCATCTTCCAATTCCCTCATTTGGTGAATCAAATAAGTCGTAGGAGTTGGAGTTGGAGGATACGAGAGCAAGACCGGCAACACCTTCATCTTGACTGTAGTCGGAGTTGGAGTGATAGCTTCCTTCGGATTGATTGTCAGAGACCCATTCACCTACATGAGCTTGATGTTTTCTTCTTGTGTAGCTCCTTGATGACTTGTCTTTCCTCTCCGAATCCTTGCTTCTCCGAGAGGGTCTTCGTTCATAACGATCATCTCTACTCCTTCTCTCTTTCCGAGGTGACTCATCTCTTGAGCTTCTTCTTCTTGGAGATTCTTCTCTTCTCTTGTGGGGAGCCGTACACTCATTTGAGTAGTGTCCGGGTCTTCCACAATTGTAGCAGTTTCGATCACGACTAGAAGATCTCTTTTCATCATATGATCTAGACTTTGAGCTTCTTTCTTTGCCTCTATTCTTGTAGAATTTGTTGAAGTTCTTGACCATTAGGCTTATCTCTTCATTGGAAACTAACTTGTCACTTGAGGTTGTGGGAGCATCACTTGTAGCTTTGTAAGCACCACTTGACTTGTTGTGAAGTTCTTCCTTATCCTTAAGTGTCATCTCATGAGCAACAATTCTTCCAATGACTTCGGTTGGCTTGAGATTCTTGTAGTTTGGCATCATTTGGATCAAAGTGCACACGGTGTCATACTTTCCATCCAAAGCTCTGAGAATCATCTTGATGATGAATCGGTCGGTCATTTCTTCGCTTCCTAAGCCGGCAATCTCATTTGTGATGAGAGCAAGCCTAGAGTACATTTCAGCGACTCCTTCACCTTCCTTCATCTTGAACTTGTCAAGTTGACCTTGAAGAACATCTAGCTTTGATTCCTTCATGGACTCGGTACCTTCGTGCATTTCAACCAAAGTATCCCAAATCTCTTTTGCATTCTCAAGACGGCTGATTTTGTTGAACTCCTCGGGACACAAGGCATTGAAGAGAATGTCACAAGCTTGAGCATTGTTTTGCAACATCCACAATTCTTCCGTTGTAGCTTCACGATCCGGAACTTTTCCTTCCTCGAAGAATCCACCTTGCATACCAACACAAATAATGCCCCATGCGGCTGGGTTATGGCCAAGAATATGCATTTTCATTTTATGCTTCCAACTAGCAAAGTTTGTACCATCAAAGTAAGGACCTCTATGAAAATTACCCTCACTAGACGCCATATTCTCCTAGGTTGTGAAACCAAGGTTATGGAGTCCAATGCAATGGAAACCAATACAATGGAAACCAAAGATCTGATACCACTTGTAGGATCGAAAGTATGTCTAGAGGGGGGGTGATTAGACTACTTGACAATATAAAAATTCTGCCTTTTGACAAAGAACAGTTTTTGGCAGATTCACAATTATGATCAAGTCAAGCATCACCCTACACATGCAATTCTAGAGTATAGGCAGCGGA
Source organism: Triticum timopheevii (assembly GCA_963921465.1). Classification (NCBI taxonomy): domain Eukaryota; kingdom Viridiplantae; phylum Streptophyta; class Magnoliopsida; order Poales; family Poaceae; genus Triticum; species Triticum timopheevii. The sequence continues at coordinate 165,498,332 of OY997274.1, read as the reverse complement.
AAGTAAATTGCACATGTAGTAAAGAGAGAGGTGGAGAAGAGCAAACGCAATTTTGGAGACGCGGTGATTTTTCTCGTGGTTCCGATAGGTGGTGCTATCATACTTCCACGTTGATGGAGACTTCAACCCACGGAGGGTAACGGCTGCGAGAGTCCACGGAGGGCTCCACCCACGAAGGGTCCACGAAGAAGCAACCTTGTCTATTCCATCATGGCCTACGCCCACGGAGGGCTAGCCTTACTCGGGGTAGATCTTCACGAAGTAAGCGACCTCCTTGCCCTTACAAACTTCTTGGTTCAACTCCACATCTCGACGGAGGCTCCCAAGCGACACCTAACCAATCTAGGAGGCACCACCCTCCAAAAGGTAATAGATGGTGTTGATGATGATGAACTCCTTGCTCTTGTGCTTCAAATGATAATCTCCCCAACACTCAACTCTCCTCACTGATTTGGCTGTGGTGGAAGAAAGGATTGAGTGGAAAGCAACTTGGGAAGGCTAGAGATCAAGCTTCATATGGTGGGAGTGGAGCAACTTGATCTCAACACAAGGGTAGGTAGTTCTCTTCTCAGAAATGTAAGGTAGGAGTGGTAGTTCTTTCTGATGGCTCTCTCCCCACGAGTGAAGAGGGGGTGGAGGGGTATTTATAGCCTCCACACAAAATCCAACCGTTACACACATTTGAGCAATCTCGGTGGGACCGAAGTTGACAACTCGGTGAGACCGATAGTTCAAATAATGTGAACGTTGGGATTTTCGGTGGGACCGAAAATACAATCTCGGTTAGTCCGATTCGTGCAATGACAAGAGCATGCCAATTTCGGTGGGACCGACTTCATCATCTCGGTGACACCGATTTGATGACAGAAGGTTACAAAAGCTTGGCAACTCAAGTTTCGGTGAGACCGAGTTCAGAATCGGAAAATCCGAGTTTTCTAGGGTTTGGCTTTATGGCTGAGGTGGTTCATCTCGGTGTGACTGAGTTTGGAATATCGGTGGGACCGAGATTACTTATGAGTGTATATGGCAGTGAAAGTTGCTGATAGTTTAGGAGATGTATCACTAAGCACTTGAGCAACCAGATCATCATCATAACCTCATCCCCTTTTAATAGTATTGGCTTTCCTATGGACTCAATGTGATCTTGGATCACTAAACCAAAAATGGAGTCTTGAGCTTTTGCCAATGCTTGCCTTAGCATTTTGAGGGGTCCACTTCTTCAGTCCTTGCCATACCCATATCACTGAACTCTCTGAAATAATTCTCAAGTAACTATTAGTTCAATGATATATATGTTGTTATTAATTACCAAAACCACCCGGGGATTAGTTGCACTTTCAAGTGCCCACTCCTCCCCCGAGAGGTGGGTCTTACGCTCCTCGGCAGCAAGATGACAGGCGTCAACTCAGTGTGGGGCGAAGAGCTCCGGTCGACCCCCGGGAACTAGGCTTCGACGCGCGATCCATCATCGTGCAAGGCTTGTTCGATCGGAACAGGGCTCATCGAGGCGGCCCCGACAGAGATGCGCCCACTAGTAGCCGAGTGCATGTTTCAGGTCCGGAATGTTTCAGCAGGGCTATCAGAGCCGCGGTGATTCCCCCAACTTCAGGTTGGCGACTGGAGTAAGCAAGTTCACTGGTGAGTCTAAGCCTGAAACTTGGCTTGAGGACTACCGAGTGGCTGTGCAGATCGGCGGTGGGAATGATGAGGTGGCCATGAAGCACTTACCGCTCATGTTGTAAGGTTCTGCCAGAGCATGGTTGAATCAGTTAACTCCGAGTAGCATTTACACTTGGGAAGATCTTTCCTGGGTGTTCGTCAGAACGTTCGAGGGAACTTGCAAGCGACCAGCTGGATTGACAGAGCTGCAAGTTTGCGTACAGAAGTCGAATGAGACATTAAGGGAGTATATCCAGAGATGGATCACTTTGCATCATACTGTGGAGAACGTGTCTAATCATCAGGCAGTCTGCGCCTTCAAGGATGGTGTTAAGAACAGATAATTGAGTTTGAAGTTTGGTCGGACCGGGGATATGACCCTGAGTCGGATGATGGAAATTGCTACCAAGTACGCCAACGGCGAAGAGGAGGACCGACTCCGGAGTGGCAAGTACAAGCCGAGTCAGTAGGAGAAAGGGAACTCCAATCGGAAGCAGAAACAGAAGGCTGAACCAGCGGCTCCTGGAGAGGCTCTGGCCATGACTCAGGGCAAGTTCAAGGGAAAACCCAAAGGATCCTGGAACCCCAAGAAGGTGAAGGATAAAGAAGGAAATGACGTGATGGATATACCATGTCACATCCACACGAAGAAAGACGAAGAGGGTAATATCATCCACCCGAAGCATACCACTCGCCAGTGTCGACTCCTGATCCAGCAGTTCCAAGGAAAACAGCCTAAGGACAAGGAAAAGGAGTCGGACAAAGCTGAAGACAAGGAGGACAGTGAGGGAGGATATCCTCATGTTAACTCCACTCTAATGATCTTTGCGGATGTGGAAAGCAAGAGCCGACTGAACGTTATTAACCGTGAGGTGAACATGGTCGCCTCGGCGACACCCAGTTATCTGAGATGGTCCCAAACTCCCATTACATTCGACCAGTCCGATCACCCGACTCATATAGCCACCCCTGGGAGGCAAGCTTTGGTGGTCGACCTGGTTGTCGAAGGCACTCGGCTGACGAAGGTGCTAATGGACGGTGGTAGTGGACTGAACTTATTGTATGCGGACACGCTGAAAGGAATGGGCATTCCGATGTCCCGACTGAGCACCAGTAACATGAGTTTTCACGGAGTTATACCAGGAAAGAAAGCCGAGTCACTTGGCCAAATAGCTCTGGAGGTGGTGTTCGGTGATTCAAAGCATTTTCGCAAAGAGAAGCTGACATTTGAGGTCGTGGATTTTCAGAGCGCTTACCACGCTATTTTGGGGAGACCAGCTTACGCACGGTTCATGGCTCGACCATGTTATGTGTACCTCAAACTGAAGATGCCCGGCCCCAAAGGCGTGATCACTGTCACTGGTGATCGGAAAAAAGCAGAAGAGTGTTTCCAGAAAGGCTTGAAGATTGCTGATTCCCAGGTGACAGCGGTTGAGCTAGAAGGATATAAGCAAAACGCAGATCCGAGTGATTTGCTGCGAGCAAAGAAGCCTGCCACAGAGTCAGCATTTCAGTCGTCCGGTGAGACGAAGCCCGTCCACATTCACCCGACCGACCCCAATGCAGCTCCGACCCATATCTCCACAACACTCGACCCGAAATAGGAAGAAGCGCTCATCCAGTTCCTCCGTGAGAACTGGGACATCTTTGCATGGAAGCCAGCTGACATGCCGGGTGTTCCCAGGGGACTGGCTGAGCATCGCCTTAGAGTCGACTCAGCAGCAAAACCAGTCAAAGAACATCTTCGGCGGTCCGCCGTCCAGAAGAGAAAAGCCATTGGTGAGGAGGTGGCTCGACTATTGGCGGCAGGATTTATCCGAGAGATATATCACTCTGAGTGGCTCGCCAATGTCGTCATGGTTCCTAAGAAGGACAACTCACTCCGAATGTGCATTGATTTCAAGCACATCAATCGGGCCCGCCCGAAAGATCATTTTCCTCTCCCTCGCATTGATCAAATTGTTGACTCGACTGCGGGATGCGAGAGATTGTCTTTTCTGGACGCCTATTCCGGGTACCATCAGATCCGTCTGTACGGACCTGATGAGATAAAAACAACTTTCATCACTCCATTCGGGTGCTTCTGCTATATCACCATGCCATTCGGCCTCAAGAATGCCGGAGCCACGTTCATGCGAATGATTCAGAAGTGTTTGCTCACTCAAATCAGTCGGAATGTGGAAGCGTATATGGATGATATCGTGGTCAAGTCGCGAAAGGGTTCCGACCTGCTGGCTGACCTCGCCGAAACATTTGCCAACCTCAGGAGGTATGATATCAAGCTCAATCCATCAAAGTGCACATTCGGAGTTCCTGGTGGCAAGTTACTCGGTTTTCTCGTTTCCGAATGAGGAACCGACGCTAACCCAGAAAAAATTGGCACTATACTCCGAATGAAATGCCCCGTGCGGGTGCACAATGTCCAGAAGCTTACTGGATGCTTGGCCGCATTAAGTCGATTCATCTCACAACTCGGTGAAAAGGCATTGCCTCTTTACTGACTGATGAAGAAGGCAGACAAGTTCGAGTGGACTCCAGAAGCTGATGCAGCGTTTGCCGAGCTAAAAGCTCTGCTCTCCACCCAGCCGGTGCTTGCTGCTCCAGCCAGCAAAGAGCCTCTGTTGCTTTATATTGCAGCCACAGGACAAGTCGACAGTACAGTGCTTACGATCGAGCGGGAAGAAGAAGGAAAAGCCTTCAAAGTTCAGCGCCCAGTGTACTATCTGTCTGAAGTTTTGACTCCATCAAAGCAAAGATATCCTTATTATCAGAAGCTTGTGTATGGGATCTACATGACCACGAAGAAGGTTGCTCATTATTTCTCTGATCATTCCATTACAGTCGTCAGCGACGCTCCACTTTCAGAGATTTTGCACAACAGAGATGCAACTGGTCGAGTGGCGAAATGGGCGATTGAACTTCTTCCCCTTGATATCAAGTTTGAGGCAAAGAAAGCCATTAAGTCCCAAGCAATAGCAGATTTCCTTGCCGAGTGGATTGAACAACAGCAGCCGACTCAAGTTCACTCGGAGCATTGGACCATATTCTTTGATGGCTCTAAGATGTTGAATGGTTCCGGTGCTGGGGTTGTCCTGGTTTCCCCCATAGGAGATAAGCTCAGATATGTGCTCCAGATTCACTTTGATTCCTCCAACAATGAGGCAGAATACGAGGCCCTTTTGTATGGGTTGCGCATGGCCATTTCACTCGGCGTCCGTCGCCTTATGGTCTATGGCGACTCGGATTTGGTGATCAACCAAGTGATGAAGGAGTGGGACGTTAGAAGCCCAGCCATGACTGGATACTGCAATGCAGTGAGGAAGCTGGAAAAGAAGTTTGAGGGGTTAGAGCTCCATCATATACCCCGACTGAAAAATCAAGCGGCTGATGATCTGGCAAAGATAGGTTCCAAGAGAGAAGCCATTCCGAGTGGTGTGTTCTTGGAGCATATCCATACTCCGTCAGTCAAAGAAGATCCTTTCACCGAAGAAGCTCCGCTGCCCAAGAGTGCCACAGATCCGACTGAAGTAGAAGTCCCAGCAGTGGTCGACTTGGTCATGGAGGTTTTAGTGATCACTCCCGACTGGACAGTTCCATATATCATGTATATCCTGAGAAAAGAGCTCCCGGAGGACGAGGAAGAGGCTCGACAGATCGTCCGTCGATCCAAGGCCTTTACCGTGATCAAAGTACAGTTGTACAGAGAAAGCACGACTGGAGTTGGTCAGAAGTGTATAACGCCAGAAGAAGGTCGAATCATCCTTGATGATATCCACTCGGGGACCTATGGCCATCATGCGTCCTCTCGGACCATCGTGGCCAAAGCATACCGAGCCGGATTTTACTGGCCAAGAGCAAATGAGATGGCAAAGGAAATAGTGGACAAGTGCGAAGGATGCCAATTTTACTCCAACATGTCACACAAGCCTGCATCAGCTCTGAAGACCATTCCACTCGTCTGGCCCTTCGCAGTATGGGGGTTGGATATGGTTGGTCCTTTGAGGACAGGTCGAAGCGGTTTCACGCATGTACTGGTGGCAGTCGACAAGTTCACCAAGTGGATTGAGGCTAAACCCATCAAGAACCTTGACGCCGGTACTGCTGTTAGCTTCATCAGAGAATTGATATTCAGATATGGAGTCCCACACAACATCATCACTGACAATGGGTCGAACTTCGATTCGAAGGAATTCAGAGCATTCTGCACATCTCAAGGCACTCGAGTCAACTACGCTGCAGTCGCCCATCCTCAGTTGAATGGACATGCGGAGCGAGCCAATGGCTTGATCCTCAAGGGATTGAAACCGCGACTGATGCGTGATCTCAAGCATGCGGCTAGAGCATGGGTCGACGAGCTTCCTTCAGTGCTTTGGGGTCTACGGACCACGCCTAATCGGTCGACCGGAAGAACTCCATTCTTCTTGGTCTATGGAGCTGAAGCGGTCTTGCCGAGTGATCTGCTCCACAATGCTCCTCGAGTTGAGCTCTACAACGAAGCTGAAGCGGAACAAGCGCGGCAGGACGCAGTTGACCTTTTAGAGGAAGAAAGAGAGATGGCTCTGATCCGATCGACCATCTACCAACAGGACTTGCGTCGCTTCCACGCGAGAAACGTGAAGGTTCGAGCCTTCCAGGAAGGAGATTTGGTTCTCCGAGTGGATCAGCAGAAACAACACAAGCTTGCTCCTTCTTGGGAAGGACCCTTCATCGTCACCAAGGTTCTCCACAATGGAGCGTACCGTCTTTACAACGTCAAGCACAATATCGACGAGCCCCGAGCTTGGAACGCGGAGCTACTCCGCCCATTTTACACTTAAGTCTTCACTCGGATGAGTTGTAATAAAAGTACTTCTGTAGTTCATGTTTTGCAAGATAATAGTGTCAAAATTTCCCCAATGATTTTTGTCACTTTTATTTGTTCAAGTAAAAATTTCCCCCTCTGTGGGTGACTTAGCTGTGAATCCCTTTCGCCTAAGTTTGTAAAAAAATCCTTGCCGAGTGGTGAGCAAGACTCCCACTCGGGGGCTTAGCTGCGAATCCGTTTCGCCTAAGTTTTTGTAAAATCCTACCGAGTGGTGAGCCAGACTCCCACTCGGGGGCTTAGCTGCAGTCCAAGTACTCGCCTAAGTTTCAATAAAATCCTACCGGGTGGTGAGCCAAACTCCCACTCGGGGGCTTAGCTGCAGTCCAAGTACTCGCCTAAGTTTCAATAAAATCCTACCGAGTGGTGAGCCAGACTCCCACTCGGGGGCTTAGCTGCAGTCTAAGTACTCGCCTAAGTTCAAATTCAACGTGCGCTCGCAAGGAGGACGAGGTACAGGTCGACTGTGACCCTCTCCTCCGAGCTACGCCACAAGTACAACGTGCGGTAGCAAAGAAGACGAGGTGCAGGTCGACTGCGACCCTCTCCTCCGAGCTATGCCACAAGTACAACATGCGGTAGCAAGAAAGACGAGGTGCAGGTCGACAGCGACCCTCTCCTCCGAGCTACGCCACAAGTACAACGTGCGGTAGCAAGAAAGACGAGGTGCAGGTCGAATGCGACCCTCTCCTCCGAGCTATGCCACAAGTACAACGTGTGGTAGCAAGGAAGACGAGGTGCAGGTCGACTGCGACCCTCTCCTTTGAACTACGCCACAAGTACAACATATAAATCCTACCGAGTGGAGAGCAGACCTCCCACTCGGAGGCTTAGCTGCAGCCTAGTGCTCGCCTAAGTGTTGAAAATCCTACCAAGTGAGGATCAGACCTCCCACTCGGGGGCTTAGCTGCAGCCCAAGTGCTCGCCTAAGTTATAAAAATCCTTCTGAGTGGAGAGCAGACCTCCCACCCGGGGGCTTAGCTGCAGCCCAGTGCTCGCCTAAGTTATAAAAATCCTACCGAGTGGAGAGCAGACCTCTCACTCGGGGGCTTAGCTGCAGCCCAGTGCTCGCCTAAGTTTTGAAAATCCTACCGAGTGGAGAGCAGACCTCTCACTCGGGGGCTTAGCTGCAGCCCAGTGCTCGCCTAAGTTTTGAAAATCCTACCGAGTGGAAAGCACACCTCCCACTCGGGGGCTTAGCTGCAGCCCAGTGCCTGCCTAAGTGAATTGGGGAACAAGTCGATTGCAATGAGCACCTCGCTTTAACCTGCAAAAGACATCTCAAGCCAAATGAAGCATAATCAAACGTCGAATCCAAGTTCGGATAGATACCTAAGGAACCGAAAGTGCTCAGGCGCTAGGCCTATTAAGGTTTATCGGTTACAAAATCACTCGGCATACCGAGGCAAATTTAAAATGTCGAGCTCAAGGAGTTTTTTACCCCTCCTGTGGAGGGTTGGAAGGTGCAACAAATTCATCAAGGTCGATTCCATCCGCGATCCGAGTGGCAGCGGCGATGAAAGTCTCCATGAAAGACCGGAAATCATGCTTCTTGGTGTTAGCCACCCGAAGAGCCGCCAGCTTGTCCTCTCGTGCATCCTTGCTGTGGACTCGGGCCAGACACAGAGCGACATCTGCACCGCACCTGGCAGAAGACTTCTTCCACTCCTGCACTCGACCAGGGACTGTGTTTAGTCGAGTCATCAGAGACTCGAGGTCGTTCTAGAGCGTCTCCCTGGGCCAGAGCGTAGTGTCAATGCGGGAAGTGGCGACCTTCAGCCTTGTGAGATAATCAGTGATAGCAGCAACACGAGACTCAAGCCGAAACACGTTCATGGCGACTTCATCATTCACCGGAGAGTTGATGGGGTCCAGGTTTGGTTCCAGTCGACCAGTCTCCTCTTCAAAGTTTTTTCAAAATTCTGCAAGGACAACCACCGAGTCAAGACAACAGTCGAATGGAAAGAACACTGTAAAAATACTTGCTTGGTGCAAAGGTTTACCTTCGAGCATGAGGAACAGCTTCTTGGCGAGTCCGCCCAGATAAGCCTCCAGATCTTTCTTCTTCCCCAACAACTCACTGGCTTTGTCGTTCAGGGCAATCTTGTCAGTTTTCAGTCGACTCACTTCTTTATTGGCAATATCAAGAGCAGCTTTCAGATTGGTTTTTCCTCTTCAAGCCTGGTGACCGAAGCCAACTTCTCGTCTGCGAGCTTGGTCTTCTCCAAAGCTGTCTTCTGCATCTCAGCTAGCTCAAGGTCTTTCTTCTTCTGGGCCTCCTTCACTTTGCCTGCAAAGTTACAGCAAGATCAGACTTTGAAACAAATGAGGGGCAAAAGCAGTCGTCGAGGCCTCACCAAACATACCTTTGGTCTCCTCCTTTGCCTTCGCCAAATTCTCTTGAACCAGCTTCAGGTCAAGCTCGAGTTGGATATGTTTGTTCTCCAACTCGGTGTAACGAGCCGCCAGGTCGCAGGATTTCTACGAAGAACCAATCGACAAAATGTCAAAGATAATTCACTTCCGAGTGACTGAGGAAAAATCATACGTTTCTAAGACTACAGCCGAATACAAACATTCGACCGTAGTCTCGGGGACTACACACAGTGGGTGCACTCAGCGTGCCCCCACTAGTCCTATCAAGATAGAGTCGACCAGTCGACCAGCAAAAAAACACACACAGGACATATTCTTCAGACTGTAGTCAACTGCCAGCAGTCGACCACAGTCTCGGGGACTACACCCAGTGGGTGCACTCACCGTGCCCCCACCGGTTGGAGAAATCCATTCGACCTAGTCGAATGAAGGAAGAACTTAACTTATAAAGCCTATGGTCGACTGCCAGCAGTCAACCATAGCCTTGGGGACTACACCCAGCGGGTGCACTCAGCGTGCCCCCACTAAACCGGAATTTCAATCGACACACCCAGTGGGTGTAGGACTACTACGGATTTCGGAAAGAAGAATTTTCAGAGATCATATCCTAACAGAACAGGCGATGACCGACTGACTGAACAGAGCAGAACTGGCGTCATAAGCTGCCTGGCTAGCCTCCCGGATAGCCCTCACCTGCTCCATCATGACACCCGCCTGGCGTATCGCCTCTTTTGCAGCACTGGCTTGGTCCTCTGGGACGTAGTGGGTCGAGAAGAGTGAAGGTTGTGCAGCACTCGACGATGCGGGGTGAGCACTCATCAACGGCACCGCGAAAGATACGGTGTGCCGAGTGGTGTTCTCCTCCTCCGCGACCAGTGTCTCGGGTGCCGTCACATCCTGAGTCACCCTGCCAGCAGACGCTTTCCTGCTCCTCCTGTGCTTCAGCGGTTCCTCATCGTCGTCGTCGTCAGGAAGGGTGATAACGAAATTGGATGGAGCTACAAAAAAGAATCAGAATTAGAGACTAAGAGCCAATCGACTAAAAGACGGAATTACAAGTCATAACAGGTTTTGAAGTGGCAGCGTCTTTCAGCTCATGATCGTCAGCCTTAGCTGAGGTGTCAGAAGTAGCAGCACTGCGATTCCAAAAAACAGTCGGTTGATTTATGAGTCGACCAAAGATAAGTTCATGGGGAACGGAAAGACTCAAGCAACATCATTACCCTGAGATAGTGGGGATCGACACCTTCATCTTCGGCAAGACCTTCGCCAGCTTTGATGGCGCCATTCGAGACTGCTTCGGAGCCTTCTCAGTCGGCGCCGGAGAAGTGGTCCGAGGGCGCTTGGTCGACTGCGCGACAACCGCGACCCCCTTGCCACGTTCAGTCGCAGGGTCATGGACAAGCTTCGATCGCCTTTCCGAGCGAGGCGGTGCAACTTCCTCCTCTTCCTCCTCTTCTTCCTCCCCATCAGAGTCATCATCGTCATCATTGTCAGCAGTGTCCGAATCCCAGTCCTCCTGGCTTTCGCCCCTACTACCTTCCTCCTCTTCAGTCGGCGTCTGCGCTCCATTGGGCATCGAGTATAGTTCGGTGAGGGCCTGACAGACAACAAAATAAAGATCAATCGACCAATTTGCAGCGGAAGCAGAATAAGTATGGCAAGATCACAATTGGAAATAAAGTGGGCATACCTTGTCTGGAGTGCTAGAATGGTCGAGTGGCGGAATCCTCCTGGCTCCTCGAGGGTTGTCTTTGTTCCCAGTGACCACGGCCATCCATCTCTCCAGTGTGGCATCGTCGACTGCTTCTGGATGGACCCGAGTTTCATCCTCGGTTCCGCAGTACAGCCACATACAATGGCCTCGGTACTGGAGAGGCTGGATGCGTCGCCTAAGGAAGACCTCCAGAAGGTCCATACCCGTCACTCCTTCCCGAACTAGCTGGACTACACGCTCCATCAACATCTTCACTTGGGCTTTCTCCTCAGGGAGCACCTTCAGAGAAGAGGGTTTGCTTGCTCGGTCCATGGTAAACGGAGGGAGACCACTCTACAGCCCCGGCGTCGACTCGTTTTGGCAGTAAAACCAAGTCGACTGCCATCCTTTGACCGACTCAGGGAGAGTCATGGCCGGAAAGGTGCTCTTGTTTCTCATCTGGATCCCCAGACCTCCACACATCTGAATAACCTTGGTCTTATCGTCATCTGGACTCGCCTTTTTCACTATCTGAGAACGACAAGTGAATATGTGCTTGAACAGACCCCAGTGCGGTCGGCAGCCCAGGAAGTTCTTGCACATGGACACAAAGGCAGCAAGGTAGGCGATGGAATTCGGATTGAAGTGGTGGAGTTGCGCCCCAAAGAAATTCAAGAAACCACGGAAGAAAACACTCGGAGGCAGAGAAAATAGACGGTCGACGTGGGTGGCCAGAAGAACACACTCACCCTCTTCCGGCTGTGGTTGCCACTCGTTCCCCGGGAGCCTCGCTACTCCGTGGGGGATCAAACCCTCGTTGGCCATCTCAGTGAGATCTTTCTCGGTGATGGTCGACCGGATCCAATCCCCTTGGACCCAGCCTTGCGGCAGGCGGGACCTTGACGAAGACCCGCCCCGACTGGTCGCTCTCCCTTTTGCCTTCCCCGTCGTCGTCGCCTTCTTCGCGCTCTCCAGCGCCGCCGTCTTCTCTTTCACCATTGTTGCCGGCAAAGCGTACGAGGAGCGATTGGGCGGAGGCGAGAGCGGGCACAGTAGGCGGAGGCGGAGAGGGCAGGGGGAAGAATGGAGAGATACTGTTCAAAAACCCTCGCCGGGCGCCTTTATAAGAGCACTTCCGAGTGGATGACAAGTGGGCCCAGGCAATCCAATCACATCCCGAAACAGTCGCGCGTACGCGATACGTGGCGAAAAAGGTGGCGCGGGAATCAAGGCGTCTATGCCCTATCCCATCCGAGCGCCGCGGTCCGCCCCGCTTTGCACGCTTCCCCAAAATTCGGATCCCACAAAATCCGCGAACAGCAGATCGATCTGTCAGATGAGAGATTTCCTGCGATCCGTTGCTCGGAGATTGCTAAGTTCAAAAGTTCACTCGACGAAAGAAAAGAATGGATCAAGGCGACTGAAAGAAAAGTTGCTGATATCTACAAAGAGATCATTAGTCCAAGACGGTACATGTCCAGAACACAAAAGCAGGTCGGAAGTATTGTCAACTCCTTCCTCACTCGAACCTCGATCCATTCGGGGGCTAATGATGAAGTGATGTACCTAGGGTAGAGTCATAGACCTGATCTAAGTACCCTACCCAAGGACACCCTCAGAAGAAACTACCTTCCAGTCGACCAAGAGAGACTTCACTCGACAGACTCGAAGGACTCGACCATGAAGACTCACTCGACCACCAGAAGATCAAGAGCCACTCTGCATCACAACGGTCTATAATTAAGTAGTCTTTATGGCATTTAGGACACTTTATGTGAGGCGTTACCAGTAACGCCTAGACTTAATGTACTTTAAACCCTGCATTACTGAGGGACGGAGGGGTCTGGCGGACACTATATAAGCCACCCCCCTCCTCAGTGTAAAGGGTTCGCACCCCTGTAATCCATACACGCATAATTCACTCGACCGCCTCCGGGCTCCGAGACGTAGGGCTGTTACTTCCTCTGAGAAGGGCCTGAACTCGTACATCTCTTGTGTTTACAACTGCTCCATAGCTAGGACCTTGCCTCTCCATACCTACCCCCACTCTACTATCAGACTTAGAACCACGACACGCTCCATTTCTAGGAGCTTCTCCCGCACCTCTTTGAACTGTTAAGAAGGAGATCAATATGCATGTGTATTAGTTGTTTGACTAGATGTCGATAATGGTGTAAAAATTGTGAATAGTGTTCTGACAAGCGTACCCATTCCTGTCTTTGAGATCTGCTCCTTTCGGATGCCATCATGCGAATGTTCTCACAAACGCAGAATCCACAGAGATCAGTCCCCTGCGCCTGCTTCAGGGCCTTTACGAGAATGGAATTTGATCAGATAATAATTAATCAAGCATGATAATTAAAGAGATGGCAGCTAGCAAGCTAGCTAGTACTACTTAATTACTTACCTTGGGTCGAAACCATTTAAGCTTTTTTTTCCATTCGCCTTCCGTGACGCTGATGAACCTTGCCCAAGCCCTGCCCGCCGACAAAGAAAATGAATAAAGGGGTTATTAAATAGTTCATATCATGAAATGACGAACTAAATAGGCCGAGATATATAGTTAATAATGATTGAAATTACCTGTTGACTATCCCAAACAAGATGTTATAGTCAGTATTTGCTTTGAGTAGTGAGTCCAGTATTTCAACTGTTCTGGCGTCAACTTTAATGATACACAAGATCCAATGAAATCTGCATGCACACACGTTTGCATGTCTTAATTAAGCGGTCATATGTAAGCAAAAACATGTAGCTAGCTAGTAGGCAAAAACAGAGAATTTGTAGTACAAGACAGTGTGACTCACTGGAAGTTGTAAGGAAGTAGTATATCTTCATTGTATTTGAGACACTTCAAGAACTCTAGCATGTTGTCCTCTACGTTCTTTTGATGATATGGATTTATTAGCCATGTGTATTCATTAACGGTGTTTGGGTCAATGAACCCAATGCCAAAGTGTCCACCTTTTCTCATTTCATACATCTTCATCCTGCATAATACCACAGAAAAGAATATAGTGAGGATAATTACAGGTAATGATTGATCAAAAGGATCACTACAGCTAGCTTGAGACTTAAATTACAGAAAGTAATCACTTATAGACAATAGCAACTGACGATAGATTTGTCGAGTGCGTCTTGATTGTATAACTGAAACAGTTCAGAATACTCAACGGACAGAGCTTTCTCATGGAAGTAATGCTCCTCCTTGACATTCACCATGAGGGACAATCGATCTGAAATCTTGGTAATGTTCATGTACCATTGATGCAATTCATACATTCTCGTTGGAGGTTCTTGACCTTGTCTGGCTCGACCAAAGGTTGGCCCCGGACATATATCCGTTTTATTTCATCCTCTCTAAGCACGGGCATGGGCTCGATCTCGAGGAGTTGTCCAACAGTGATGTTGAGAACTTTAGCCTGCATTATATGCTCCTCCGTTATTACCACATTGCCCACCTCGGGAACGTAAACTGTTTGCCCACAATAATATTGGGCGCGCGTACTGTCACGTGTTGTTGGCACAACAAGCGAGGGGATCGATTGCGCCGCCTGTTCTCCCAGCTGGGGAATGGTTTTCCCACATTTTTTGACAGCTGCTTGTTGTTTGCTCGATCCCAAGCTCGCCTCCTTATGTAGACGTGCTCGATTTAACTTCCTGATGTCGCGCTCATAGTCTGTGTCAACAGGATTGGGAGCTGGTGGTTGAGCCATACGAATGAAGTGGTCAATCTTTTCCTCAGCCACTTTCTCCCTTGGCGGCGGTGGCGGTTTCGGTGCAAAATGGGCTTCCACCTCGGCCTTCGATATGGCTGCGTTTTCCTCCTCGGACTTGTCATAAGCCCTCTGTGGAAGAGGCATGAGGCTTGGACCATATTTATATCGCTTGCCTCCGCCTATACTTCCTGTACTACCTCGACTCGTACCGCTACACACCATAGCTGCGGGGTGTCTCTTCTGCGATTGCTGAGGTGGCGGAGACGGCTGACGGGGCTGAGTTGGACGAGGAGGAGTGGCCTGAAGCTGTGCCGGACATGGAGGAGGAGTGGCCTGAGGTTGTGCCGGACTTGGAGGAGGAGTGGACGTCTGACGCTGTGGCGGACTTGGAGGAGGAGGAGTGGCCTGACACTTTGCCGGACTTGGAGGAGGAGTGGCTTGACACTTTGCCGGACTTGGTGGACTTGCAGGAGCGGGAGTCTGCTGACTCGATGGCGGACTTCGATGAGGAGTCGGCTGACGCGGCGTCGGTGGCCTTCGAAAGATGATGCGATCCTTTTTCCATAGGATGATATGATGTTTGGCCTCTCCGAGAAAGCGCTCGTCATCACCTCCAGCAATGTCAAGCTGTAGCTCCGAATATGGTGGGTCCACCACCTCATCAACCAAGACACGAGCATAGCCCGCTGGAATCGGGTTGCAATGGAAGGTTGCCTCTAGGGGATTTGTAAAAGCAATGCCGTCCGCCACCTTCATGGATATGTTCTTCATTTTAACATGTAGCTCGCAGTTAGTGTTCTCCGTGATGTCATCCATGGGGTATCTACCCAGCATTGCGTCGTCCGGGGCAGAACCCACGCTACTTCTCGGCATGGATGGGGCGGTGCTATCCAATGTTGGATCATCCGCTAGCTGCTGCAGCTGCTGAGACCCCCTTTGCTGGGTAAGTGAGTCGATCTGCTCCTGCTGCCGCTGGAATTTGACT
This sequence comes from Triticum timopheevii, assembly GCA_963921465.1. Lineage (NCBI taxonomy): Eukaryota > Viridiplantae > Streptophyta > Magnoliopsida > Poales > Poaceae > Triticum > Triticum timopheevii. The sequence continues at coordinate 165,483,036 of OY997274.1, read as the reverse complement.
GCCAATTCCGCTTGACTTGCTTCTAGGCCTTGAAAGCGTTCATAGTCCCGCTTCCTCTGCTCCTCCTCCATCTTCCTCTTCTTCTCCTCCGCAATCTTCTTTCTCGCACGGGTTCTGTAGTCGGTGTTCCAGTCTGAAAACCCCTCATACCACGGAATAGCGCCCTTGCCTCGTGTTCTTCCCGGGTGTTCAGGATTTCCCAGGGCACGTGTAAGCTCGTCGTTCTCTCTGTTGGGCTGGAACACCCCCGATCGTCCCTCTTCTATTGCAACAAGTATCACATCGTCGGCTCCCTTCAGACTTGCCTTCGTCGAAACATTGCCTGTCTTCGGGTCCAACTCCCCCCATGCGCATAGAACCAAGTCCTGCACCTGGGGGGCTAGCTCTTAGTAACCGGAGTGACACCTGCATCCTCCATCTCTTTCTCAGACTTATCCCACTTAGGCATTGCCACCGCATAGCCACCTGGCCCCAGCTTATGGAACTTATCCTTTTTTCGGCATTCTTCTTGTTTATTCTCGACCGTTCCTTATCTAATTCCGAATCCTTGAATTTCACGAAATCGTCCCAATGAGCACGTTGGTTCTCTAGTGTTCCCTCGAATACTGGAGTCTTCCTTCCTCCCTTGACGTACTTGTCCCATTCACGATTCTTGTGGTTCTTGAATGCAACCGCCATCTTCCTAAGAGCAGCGTCCTTGACTTTCTGCACATCTGCTTCCGTGAAATGATCTGCTAGGGTGAAATGTTCCATGAGAGTATCCCAAAGCAGATCTTTTTGATTCTTGTCGACAAAATTAACATCTGGACGTGGCTTTGCTGGCTCTCTCCATTCTTGAAGTTTGATCGGGAGTTGGTCCTTCACAAGAACTCTGCACTGACGAACGAACTTGTCCGCAATCTTCTTAGGCGCTAATGGTTCGCCATTAGGTCTGACTGCCTCGATATTGTACATTACGCCCTCCTTCAACTTTTTGTTCGGGCCTCGTTTCGTCCTTTTGCCTGAAGATTTGCTCGATCCAGATGGCTGAAAGAACAAAGATCGATTCGTTAATATATCTTCAAGTCATTTAAAACATGTGATGATCACCAGATGCCTGCTTATATAAATATATATACCTCTCCGGTCTTTGTTGTTTCAGGATCAACATGTTCTTCGTCATAGTCATAATCGTAGTTCATGACTTCATCAATTCGGTCGTCGCGATTGAATATCATATCACCCTCTCCGGTGTTGTTTAGAAATTCGGAGCCGTCATAATCTTCTTCATTCTGATCATCATCTGGCCCGCGTATCATATCGAACATGGTATGTTCTCCCTCTCTGTCGGTATTGTCTGCCATAGCTTTTATTTAACTAATCCAAAAGAAATATAAAACAATTTAGTATTCAAATTACATCGTCTCGAATAATAGATATAATCTCGAATACATCGTCTAGAATAATAGATATAATCTCGAATACATCGTCTCGAATAATATATAATATTGAATAGTACATCACTGGCTAGGTAGCTAATTAAAGATCAAATACTACAGAAGAATCTAGGACACTCGCCGTTCCTGCGGCGCGGGCGGTGGACACCCAAAGAGAAGGAACCCTCACAGGATCATAGCTGAAGTGAGATCCCCGAAGAAACTGCCAGGTATTGGAGAACCTGCCGCCCTCTAACGCAACCATGTAGTGATGGATGTGCTCGTCCTCCTCCCTAACACGGCGACGTACCACCTCCGGTGGGGCCGGGTCCCTCCGCACCGAAACTGGCCCACGCAAACGCCACCAAACGAGATCAGGGTCGACGACGGGACCCGGGGCCGGGTTCCTCATCAAGCGGCGTGCCCCTCCAGGCAGCACCTCCCAGTGCCAGCCCGGCGGAGCCCAGTCCCGGACATGGGTCGGCTGGACGTCGTCGCGGATGGGTCGACGGCGAGGATGCGGGCCGGGCATCATCGAGAACAAATACTAGCTATATGCCCGCAAAAAGTAACATGGTGCGGGGAGGGGCGGCGCCCATGGTGGCCGCCGGGGGCGAGGGAGAGGGGGAGAGCTCACAGCGGGGCTACGGCGACGGCGAGGCGACGGCCGGGGGCGGTGACGGGCCGGGGCGTGACGCGGGGGCGGCGACGCGGGGACGACGCGACGTGGACGGGCCCGGGGCGGCGACGGAGACAAGGGCGGCGACGGGGACGGGGGCGGCGACGGGGACGGGGGCGGCGATGGCGACGGGGGCGGCGACGGGGATGGGGACGGCGACGGCGACAGCGTCAATCGATCGGGGCGCGGGGGCGGTGCTTCAATGGGGAAACAGAGGAAGAAACAGAGGGAGAATGAAATTTTCGTAAGTGTTGTATATATAGAAGGCACCTTTAGTACCGGTTGGAGCCACCAACCGGTACTAAAGGCCTGTTTTGGCCAGGCCAAGCGGCGGGAAGCGACCCCCTTTAGTACTGGGTGGTGGCACAAACCGGTACTAAAGGCCCCCCCTTTAGTACCGGTTTGTGCCACGACCCGGTACTAAAGGGGGTGCGCTGGCGCAGGTGCGATGCGGCAAGTTTAGTCCCACCTTGCTAGCCGAGGGGCGACCGCACTGGTTTATAAACCCCCGTGCGGTCGCTCTCTCGAGCTCCTCTCCAAAGCAGGCTTACTGGGCCTACGTGTTCTTTGCTGCCCTGTGGGCCCACTTGGCCTTTGCGGGCCTGCATCCTGGCCCAACGACAGGTTGGGTTTCTAGTCGTATGCAGGCCGCTCTGGCCTAGTAGGCGGGCTTTTTTTTTATTTTTTTTGCTTTATTTATTTTTGTGTTTTTTTTGTGTATTTAGAGTTTCTTTGTGAATATTTTTGCTTTAGGTACAAAAAATTACAAACTTTCTGTTAGTGCCCGTAGTTTTCAAATTTGAATACTTTAAATTTTGAATTATTTGAAATTAGTGTGAATCACTAGTTTGTGAATAACTTAACTTTAAAAATCAGTAAAGGCATGAAAGAATTTGTTTGCACATAAAATTTCTTCGCGTTTCAAATGCCAAAACACATAACTACCCTAACTATTACAAAGATTCCCCTCTGGGTGTGAAACACAGAAGAAAGTGATGATAGTTAAGCCGATCACATCCCAGATCTTTGGGTGTGAAACTTTTTCTTCGCGTGTGTCCCTTTGCGCCGTAACCATGGAAAATCTTCATCATTTAACGGGATGCTCGGGTCAATATTCACTGTGAATGGAGCAATTTCATCAAACTTTTCATAATCTTCTGACTTGTCTATCTTGTCATCCACTCCCACGATGTTTCTCTTCCTAGAAAGAACTATGTGCCGCTTTGGCTCATCATACGATGCATTCGCTTCCTTATCTTTTCTTTTTCTTGGCTTGGTAGACATCTCCTTCACATAGAAAACCTGTGCCACATCATTGGCTAGGACGAATGGTTCGTCTGCATACGCAAGATTGTTGAGATCCACTGTTTTCATTCCATACTGCGGGTCTTCCGTTACCCCGCCTCGTGTCATATTGACCCATTTGCACCCAAACAAAGGGACCTTTAAACCAAGTCGATAGTCAAGTTCCCATATGTCCTGTATATAACCATAATATGTTTCCTTTCCCGTCTTGGTTTCTGCATCAAAGTGGATGCCATTGTTTTGGTTGGTGCTCTTCTTATCTTGGGCGATCGTGTAAAATGTATTACCATTTATCTCGTACCCTTTGAAAGTCATTATATTCGAAGATGGTAACTAGGACAGCAAGTACAGGTCATCTTCAATAGAGGTGTCATGCATGGTACGTGTCTGCAACCAGCTGGCAAAACTCCTGGTTTGTTCACGTGTAATCCAGTCATCAGACCGCTCCGGGTGTTTGGAGCGTAGCAAATTCTTGTGTTCATCCATATACGGAGCCACCAAGGCGGAATTCTGTAGAACTGTGTAGTGTGCTTCAGTGAGAGAATGTCCGTCCATACATATTATTTGTTCCCCTCCTAGCGTGCCTTTTCCATCCAGTCCGCCCTTATGCCGCGATTCAGGAACACCAATCGGCTTAAGGTCAGGAATAAAGTCAATACAAAACTCAATAACCTCCTCATTTTGATGGCCCTTGGAGATGCTTCCTTCCGGCCTAGCACGGTTATGAACATATTTCTTTAAGACTCCCATGAACCTCTCAAAGGGGAACATATTGTATAGAAATACAGGACCCAAAACGTTAATCTCTTCGCATAGGTGAACTAGGACGTGCGTCATGATGTTGAAGAAGGATGGTGGGAACACCAACTCGAAACTGACAAGACATTGCACCAAATCATTCTGTAACCTTGGTATGATTTCTGGATCGATTACCTTCTGAGAGATTGCATTGAGAAATGCACATAGCTTCACAATGGCTAATCGAACGTTTTCCGGTAGAAGCCCCCTCAATGCAACCGGAAGCAGATGCGTCATAATCATGTGGCAGTCATGAGACTTTAGGTTCTGGAACTTTTTCTCTGCCATGTTTATTATTCCCTTTATATTCGACGAGAAGCCAGACAGTACCTTAATACTGAGCAGGCATTCAAAGAAGATTTCCTTCTCTTCTTTGGTAAGAGTGTAGCTTGCATGACCCTGATGTATGCCGTCTTCTCCGTGCATATGTTGCTGGTCCTCCCGTGCCTCGGGTGTATCTTTTGTCTTCCCATACACGCCCAAGAAGCCAAGCAGGGTCACGCAAAGATTCTTCGTCACGTGCATCACGTCGATTGCAGAGTGGACCTCTAGGTCTTTCCAATATGGCAGGTCCCAAAATATAGATTTCTTCTTCCACATGGGTGCGCGTCCGTCAGCGTCCTTCGGAACAGGTTGTCCGCCAGGACCCTTTCCAAATATCACCTTCAAATCCTTGACCATATCATGTACATCAGCACCAGTACGCTGGCGAGGCTTCGTCCGGTGATCTGCCTCACCTTTGAAATGCTTGCCTTTCTTTCTTACGGGATGCCTGCTCGGAAGAAATCGACGATGTCCCAGGTACACATTCTTCTTACAACTATTCAAATATATACTGTCGGTATCATCCAAACAGTGCGTGCATCCGCGGTATCCCTTGTTTGTCTGTCCTGAAAGGTTACTGAGAGCAGGCCAATCATTGATGGTCACGAACAGCAACGCCTTTAGGTCAAATTCTTCCCCCATGTGTTCATCCCACGCACGTACACCTGTTCCATTCCACAATTGTAAGAGTTCTTCAACTAATGGCCTTAGGTACACATCAATGTCGTTGCCGGGTTTCTTAGGGCCTTGGATGAGCACTGGCATCATAATGAACTTCCGCTTCATGCACAACCAAGGAGGAAGGTTATACAAACATAGAATCACAGGCCAGGTGCTATGGTTGCTGCTCTGCTCCCCAAATGGATTAATGCCATCTGCGCTTAGACCAAACCATACGCTCCTTGCGTCATCTGCAAACTCCTTCCCGTACTTTCTTTCAATTTTTCTCCACTGCGACCCGTCAGCGGGTACTCTCAACTTTCTGTCTTTCTTACGGTCTTCTCTATGCCATCGCATCGCCTTGGCATGCTCTTTGTTTTGGAACAAATGTTTCAACACTGGTATTATAGGAGAATACCACATCACCTTGGCAGGAATCTTCTTCCTGAGGCGCTCGCCCTCAACATCACCATGCTCATCGCGGCTGATCTTATAGCGCAATGCACCACATACCGGGCAAGCGTTCAAATCCTCGTACTCACCGCGGTAGAGGATGCAATCATTAGGGCATGCATGTATCTTCTGCACCTCTAACCCTAGAGGGCAGACAGCCTTCTTTGCTTCGTACGTACTCTCGGGCAATTCGTTGTCCTTTGGAAGCATATCCTTTATCATTACCAGCAACTTTCCAAATCCCTTGTCAGATACACCATTCTCTGCCTTCCATTGCAGCAATTCCAGTGTGGTGCCCAGCTTTTTCTTGTCACCTACGCAATTCGGGTATAACAATTTTTTGTGATCCTCTAACATGCGCTACAACTTCTTCTTCTCCAAATCACTTGCGCAGTTTCTCTTTGCATCGGCAATGGCCCGACCTAAATCATCAACAGGCTCATCTGATGCCTCTTCTTCAGCTTCTTCCCACATTACCGGCTCAGCTTCTTCCCGCATTACCGGCTCAGCTTCTTCCCCCATTGTTGTATCATCGTATTCAGGGAACCCATGGCCAGGATAGCTGTCGTCGTCCTCTTCTTCTTCATTGTCTTCCATCATAACCCCTCTTTCTTCGTGCTTGGTCCAAACATTATAGTGGGGCATGAAACCGGACTCAAATAGGTGGACGTGAATGGTTCTTGACGTAGAGTAATTGCGACCATTCTTACAGCCAGCACATGGACAAGGCATAAAACCATCCGCCCGCTTGTTTGCCTCAGCCGCAAGCAGAAAAGTATGCACGCCCTCAACAAACTGGGGAGAGCATCGGTTATCGTACATCCATTGCCGGCTCATCTTCATTACACAACACCGAATAGACCAAATTAATACAAGTTCATACATAAAGTTCATACAACACTTAAATGCAACAAACAAACAACTCTCTAGCTAAATCATTTAAATGCAACAACAAATGCGATCAAGATCGCAACTAAGGTAACAATTGATCCAACAACATAATGATACCAAGCCTCACTATCGATGGCATATTTTCTAATCTTTCTAATCTTCAAGCGCATTTTCTCCATCTTGATCTTGTGATCATCGACGACATCGGCAACATGCAAATCCAATTCCATCTTCTCCCCCTCAATTCTTTTCAATTTTTCTTTCAAGTACTCGTTTTCTCTTTCAACTAAATTTAACCTCTCGACAATAGGGTCGGTTGGAATTTCTGGTTCACATACCTCCTAAATAAAAATATTTATGTCAACTTGATGGGCATAATTTGTCATAAACACGAAATGCAACAAATAGTTTTAAAAGAGAATATACCACATCCGAATCATAACAAGGACGAGGGCCGATGGGGACGGATATCAAAACCATGGCACTATGTATAACAAACAACATACGGGTAAGATAATTATTATACGAGTAACTATATATCCAAATCACACAAACATCAATTCTTTATATAAAATTTCATGAACAAGAGGCTCACCACAAGGTGGTGCCGGCGACAGGACGGTGCGAGCGATCGACGGTGGTTACGACGGAGATTTAGAAGGCACTAAGTAAACCACACCTACATATGCAAACTAAGTGTTATTTTTGACCTCAAATTGCATATAAATCAAATACTAGCACATATATATATTTCCTCCCAAATTACTAAACTCACAAATTAATAACTATATAAAGCATTGCAAGAGCTAATCTAGCAATGGGAGATGAAAGGACAAAGTTGCTAACCTTTGTGATCATTTGAATGGATGGGGGCCTTCAAATCTTGACAAATTTTGGGCAAAATGTGTGATGAGCTCGAGAGGAAGAGGGGAAGAACAGAGAGGAGAGGGGAAAGGGGAAGAACAGAGCGAGCTCGGGTGGACGAAGGGTTTATGTAGAACGACCTTTAGTACCGGTTCGTGCCAAGAACCGGTACTAAAGGTGCTGGAGGGGGCCCAGACTGACAACATCCTGCCACCACTATCATTAGTACCGGTTCGTGGCACGAACCGGTGCTAAAGGTTAGCCACGAACCGGTACTAATGAGAGCGGCCCGGCTAGCCGTTGGAACCGGCACTAATGTATACATTTGTGCCGGCTCAAATACAAACCGGCACTAATGTGCTTCACGTTTGACCCTTTTTCTACTAGTGAAGGCCTCCCTTATATAAGCAGCACTTACAAAAATTTCAGTTATTATCTTCATCTGTTCGTCGCACCCATACCCGCACCGCCCCCATCGCCGTCGTCGCCGCCCGCGTCGCCGCCCCCGCGCTGCCCCTGTCACCGTCGACGTCGCTGCCTGATGTCTACTACACAACCTTCTTCTTGTAGACGTTGTTCGGCCTGCAAGTGCACAGTTTGTAGGACAGTACCAAATTTTCCTCAAGTGGATGACCTAAGGTTTATCAATCCATGGGAGGCATAGGATGAAGATGGTCTCTCTCAAACACCCCTGCAGCCGAATAACAAAGAGTCTCTTGTGTCCCCGACACACCCAATACAATGGTAAATTGTATAGGTGCACTAATTCGGCAAAGAGATGGTGATACAAGTGCAATATGGATAGTAGATAAAGGTTTTTGTATTCTGAAATTATAAAAACAGCAAGGTAACTAATGAAAAAAGTGAGCACAAACGGTATTGCAATGCTAGGAAACAAGGCATAGGGTTCATACTTTCACTAGTGCAAGTTCTCTCAACAATAATAACATAGATAGATCATATAACAATCCCTCAACATGCAACAAAGAGTCACTCCAAAGCCACTAATAGCGGAGAACAAATGAAGAGATTATGGTAGGGTACGAAACTACCTCAAAGTTACCCTTTCTGCTCAATCTATTCAAGAGTCCTCACTAGAATAACACCTTAAGACACAAATCAACCAAAACCCTAATGTCACCGAGATACTCCATTGTCACCTCAAGTATCCGTGGGCATGATTATACGATATGCATCACACAATCTCAGATTCATCTATTCAACCAACACAAAGTACTTCAAAGAGTGCCCCAAAGTTTCCGCCGGAGAGTCAAGACGAAAACGTGTGCCAACCCCTATGCATAAGTTCATTGAACCCGCAAGTTGATCACCAAAACATACATCAAGTAGATCACGTGAATATTCCATTGTCACCACAGATAAGCACGGCAAGACATACATCAAGTGTTCTCAAATCCTTAAAGACTCAATCCGACAAAAGGGGAAAACTCAATTCATCACAAGAGAGTAGAGGGGGAGAAATATCATAAGGTCCAACTATAATAGCAAAGTTCACGATACATCAAGATCGTATCACCTCAAGAACACGAGAGAGAGATTAAACACATAGCTACTGGTACATACCCTCAGCCCCGAGGGTGAACTACTCCCTCCTCGTCATGGAGAGCGCCGGGATGATGAAGATGGCCACCGGTGAGGGATCCCCCCTCCGGCAGGGTGCCGAAACTGGATCCCGAGAGGATTTTGGTGGCTACAGAGGCATGCGGTGGCGGAACTCCCGGTCTATTGTTCGCTATGATGTTTTTAGGGTATATGGGAATATATAGGCGAAAGAAGTCGGTCGGGGAAGCCTCGAGGGGCCCATGAGACAGGGGGCCGCGCCCAGTAGGGGGGCGCCCCCACCCTCATGGCCACCTCAAAGCTTCCTTGACTTCGGCTCCAAGTCTCCTGGATCGCTTCCGTTCCAAAAATAATGCTCCCGAAGGTTTCATTCCGTTTGGACTCCGTTTGATATTCCTTTTCTTCGAAACACTGAAATTGGCAAGGAAGGATCAATATGGACTGGGCCTCTGGTTAATAGGTTAGTCCCAAAAATAATATAAAAGTGTATAATAAAGCCCATAAACATTCAAAACATATAATAAAATAGCATGAATGCTTCATAAATTATAGATACGTTGGAGATGTATCAGCATCCCCAAGCTTAATTCCTGCTCGTCCTCGAGTAGGTAAATGATAAAAGAAAGAATTTATGAAGTGTGAATGCTAGCAGGTGCACAAGTTTGATCAATGATAATTTCAATCACCTTTTCTAACATGATTATATATCATAACAGTAGTTCATCTCAGAAAACTTCTCAAGATAAAGTGACAAGCTATTCATATGTTAAAGCATAGACCATAAACTTTCTTGAAAACTAACAAACTTCATTCTCAGTCATCAAACAATTGCAATTCATCTTATTTTCAGGAAGGGTCTATGTCAGAGCTTTGATTTAGCAAACTTCACATACTCAACTATCATATAGTCTTCTACAATTGCTAACACTCACGCAATACTTATGGTTATGGAGTTTTAATCGGACACTGAGAAAGATAGGGGCTTATAATTTCGCCTCCCAACGTATTCACCTCTGGGTCATGTCAACAATAATAGTTCATGCTAACTTACATCCAATTGGATATATATATATATCAGGATCTTTCCAACACGAGGTGCTTGCCAAAGGATAAAATGAAAAAAAAGGAAAGGTGAAGATCACCTTGACTCTTGCATAAAGTAAAAGATAGGCCCTTCGCAGAGGGAAGCAGGGATTTGCAGAGGTGCTAGAGCTCGATTTTGAAATAGAGATAAATAATTTTGAGAGGTATGATCTCATTATCAACATAACAACCAAGAGTTCCCAATATCTTCCATACTACATACATTATAGGCGGTTCCCAAACAAAATGGTAAAGATTTTACTCCCCCTCCACCAACAATCACACTCCACGGCCATCCGAAACAACGGGGTACCGTCCATACAAACAACAGTCCTTGGGGAGTTCTGTTTGCAATTATTTTTAATTTGAATTTGATCTTTTGATCATGGGACTGGGCATCCCGGTTACCAGCCATTTTTCTCGTGAATGATGAGCGGAGTCCACTCATCTTGAGAATAACCCACCTAGCATGGAAGATACTGACAGCCCCTAGTCGCTACATGAGCGATTCGGGCATACAAAACAGATTATTATTTGAAGCTTTAGAGTTTGGCACATGCAAATTTACTTGGAACGGCAGGTAAATACCGCATATAGGTAGGTATGGTGGACACTCATGGTAAAAACTGGGTTTAAGGATATTTGGAAGCACAAGTAGTATCTCTACTTGGTGCAAGGAATTCTGGCTAGCATGAGGGGGAAAGGCAAGCTCAACATGTTTGCATGATCCATGACAATATACTTTAACTGAGATGTGAGAAAAACATAACCCATTACGTTGTCTTCCTTGTCCAACATCAACACTTTAGCATGTCATACTTAATGAGTGCTCACAATTATAAAAGATGTCTAATATAGTATATTTATATGTGAAATCTCCCTTCCTTCAATATTTTTTCATGAATTGTTCAAGTGACCAATACAATGCTTGCTAACCTTCAATAAATTACAACCTCTACTTCTTAGATGTGAAGTCATTACTCCCCATGGCATAAGCAAATGAAACATATATAATTTCATATTAATGACATTCAACTCATTCAACCATTTACTCCTAGGGTATAAGTGAAGCACACGAGTAAATGACAAACTACTCCAACAATATATAAGTGAAGATCAATGCGTAGCTAAATAATTATGTAACTATGTGAAGACTCTATCTCATTTAAGAATTTTAGATCTTGGTATTGTATTCAAACAGCAAGCAAAGCAAAATAAAATGACATTGCAAGGATAGCACAACTCACGTGAAGAAGCAAAAACTTAGGTTCAACCGATACTAACCGATAGTTGTTGAAGAAGAAAGGTGGGATGCCTAACGGGGCATCCCCAAGCTTGAGCTTTTTTGTCTCCTTAATTCCTCTCATATCATGGTTTCTCTATTTCTCAAAAACTTCATCCACATAAACCTCAACAAGAACTCTTGAGATAAGTTAGTATAAACCAATGCAAAACCTTATCATTTTTTACTATAACAAATCACTAAAATTATTATTCAACATCGCATACTAAATGCCTCTGCATATTTAATACTCATATCCTCAAATAGAATCAATAAACAAGCAAACATATGCAAACAATGCAAACATAACAGCAATCTGCCAAAACAGTACAGTCTGTAAAGAATGCAAGATTCATCATACTTCCCAAACTCCAAATATTATGAAAGAAAATTCCCACTGTATTAAATTTATCAGAGCTTATTATGCAAAAGGTTTTAACATTAAATCATTCTCTGACATTTCTAGGGAATTTTTTGCAACAGCGGTAAACTTTCTGTTTTCAAACAGCAACATGTATACTAGCCAACTAAGCATGGTAAAGCCTATCCTTGACATTTTTATTGAAAATATAGATGCAAAACATTATTCTAAATAACATCAAGCAAATACTAACAAAAGAAAATGATGCTCCAAGCAAAACACATATCATGTGGTGAATAAAAATATAGCTCAAGGTAAAGTTACCGATGAACGAAGACGAAAGAGGGGATGCCATCCGGGGCATCCCCAAGCTTAGGCTTTTGGTTGTCCTTGAATATTACCTTGGGGTGCCTTGGGCATCCCCAAGCTTAGGTTCTTGCCACTCCTTATTCCATAGTCCATAGAATCTTTACCCAAAACTTGAAAACTTCACAACACAAAACTCAACAGAAAACTCGTAAGCTCCGTTAGTACAAGAAAATAAATCCACCACTTAGGTACTGTTGTGAACTCATTCTAATTTCATAATGGTGTAATATCTACTGTATTCCAACTTCTATATGGTTCATACCCTCCGATACTACTCATAGATTCATCAAAATTAGCAAACAACACATAGAAAACAGAATCTGTCAAAAACAGAACAGTCTGTAGTAATCTGTATCAAACGTATACTTATGTAACTCCAAAAATCCTACCAAATTAGGAAGTCCTAAGAAATTTGTGTACCAATCGAGAGAAAAAATAATCAGATCATAATCACGTTCCTGTGAATTATCAAAACTAATTTACTGGGTGCAAAAGTTTCTGATTTTCAGCAGGATCAACACAACTATCACCGTAAGCTATCCTAAAGGTCTTACTTGGCACTTTATTGAAACAAAAGCTATAAAACATGATTACTACAATAGCATAATCATGAGGACACACAAAAATAGTAAGGATAAATATTGGGTTGTCTCCCAACAAGCGATTTTCTTTAATGCCTTTCTAGCTAGGCATGATGACGACAATGATGCTCACATAAAAGATAAGAATTGAAACATAACGGGAGCATCATGAAGCATATGAATAGCACATTTAAGTCTAACCCACTTCCTATGCATAGGGATTTTGTGAGCAAACAACTTATGGGAACAATAATCAACTGGCATAGGAAGGAAAAACAAGTACAACTTCAAAACTCTAAGCACATAGAGAGGAAACTTCAAAACTTCCTACAAGCATATGTTCCTCTCTTATAATAATTTTCAGTAGCATTATGAATGAATTCAACAATATAACCATCACCTAAAGCATTCTTTTCATGATCTACAAGCATAGAAAATTTACTATTCTCCACATAAGCAAAATTCTTCTCATTCGGAATAGTGGGAGTATCATAAAAGACTTGAATACTACAAATTGTTTCCACATTAAAAGAGTAATGTTTAGAAAAAGGATAATCATAATCATGACAAGTTTTATAAAAATAATCATCGCTACTTTTTATAGCATAAGTTTCATCACAATAATCATCATAAGTAGCAACTTGGTTCTCATCATAATCGATTGAAACCTCTTCCAAGATAGTGGAATCATCACTAAATAAAGTTGACACTCTTCCAAATCCACATTCATATTCATCACAATAAGATTCAACATCCTCCAAAATAGTGGGATCACTAATTACTAAAATTGACACTCTTCCAAACCCACTTTCATAAATATAATCATCATAGGTAAGAGGCATGCTATCATCATAACAACTTTGCATATCAAAACTTGGGATGCTGAAAATATCATCTTCATTAAACATAGCATCCCCAAGCTTGGGACAAACATTAATTGCAGCAAATATATTCTCAAATATGTGATCCTCATCAAACATAGCTTCGCCAAGCTTGGGCCTTTTCATATCATAAGCATAATCACTCTCATCATGAATAGTATGGATAGCACCAATAGTATAGCAATTATCATCATCACAATGAGTAGTAGGAGCAACATCATTTGGGAGGTATAACTTTCTACCTTTGTTGCTCCTTCTTTTCTTTTTCTTCTTCACATTATGTGTGGTTTCAACCTTCTTCTTTGAGCTCCTTATTGATGGGATTGGTTGAATAGAAAGCTCCTCCTCGTCACCTGATTCATCATAAGAAATAATAGGAGGATAATGGGAAGTCTCTTCCCTTTCATTAGTATTCTCTTCATCTTATATTTGCTTTCTTTTCTTTATGTAATTGGTAATATAAGGATTTTCAATGCAATTCACCGCACAAAACATATAAATATCCTCTAGATCAAACTCAAGAAGGTTATAACGGGGAAATTCTGGAAGAAATTTAGTTAAACTTTTCATCTCTTCGTAACCCATAAGCAAACTAAGTTATAATGTGCAAGGGAGATCAAATCATCACAGTTTTTGGACACGATTCGATCATGAAACAATTTGCATCGGAGATGTAAATGACCACTTTCATTGCAAAGTTCACAAGTACGGCGAAGGGAATATAATTCTTCAGCACTCACCCTTAGCCTTTCTTGCAACAATTTAGTTTCTACATGTTTATGCTTCTTGCAATATCTATCTTCTCTATTTGGTGTATCTATGCAAACCCAATGCTCTCCACAAAAATTGACATGCTTATAGGAGACATTTTCATCATAACTAGTGCAATCATCATTAGTACTATGGATATTCAAGGAGTTTATACTAACAACATTGCAATCATGCTCATCATACAAAGATCTAGTACCAAAGATTTTAATGCATTCTTCTTCTAGCAATTGATCATAATTTTCCTTTTCATCATACTTACGAAACATATTAAAAAGATGAAGCATATGAGACAAACTCAATTCCATTTTTTAGTTTTATTTTATAGACTAAACTAGTGATAAAGCAATAAACAAAAAGATTCGATTGCAAGATCTAAAGATATACCTTCAAGCACTCACCTCCCCGGCAACGGCGCCAGAAAAGAGCTTGATGTCTACTACACAACCTTCTTTTTGTAGACGTTGTTGGGCCTGCAAGTGCACAGGTTTGTAGGACAGAAGCAAATTTCCCTCAAGTGGATGCCCTAAGGTTTATCAATCTGTGGGATGCGTACGATGAAGATGGTCTCTCTCAAACAACCCTGCAACCAAATAACAAAGAGTCTCTTGTGTCCCCAACACACCCAATACAATGGTAAATTGTATAGGTGCACTAGTTCGGCGAAGAGATGGTGATACAAGTGCAATATGGATAGTAGATAAAGGTTTTTGTAATCTGAAATTATAAAAACAGCAAGATACCTAATGATAAAAGTGATCACAAACGGTATTGCAATGCTAGGAAACAAGGCATAGTGTTCATACTTTCACTAGTGCAAGTTCTCTCAACAATAATAACACAGATAGATCATATAACAATCCCTCAACATGCAACAAAGAGTCACTCCAATGCCACTAATAGCAAAGAACAAACGAAGAGATTATGGTAGCGTACGAAACCACCTCAAAGTTATCCTTTCTGCTCAATCTATTCAAGAGTCCGTACTAGAATAACACCTTAAGACACAAATCAACCAAAACCCTAATGTCACCTAGATACTACATTGTCACCTCAAGTATCCGTGGGCATGATTATACGATATGCATCACACAATCTCAGATTCATCTATTCAACCAACACAAAGTACTTCAAAGAGTGCCCCAAAGTTTCTATCGGAGAGTCAAGATAAAAACGTGTGCCAACCCCTATGCATAAGTTCATTGAACCCACAAGTTGATCACCAAAACGTACATCAAGTAGATCACGTGAATATCCCATTGTCACCACAGATAAGCACGGCAAGACATACATCAAGTGTTCTCAAATCCTTAAAGACTCAATCCGACAAAACAACTTCAAGAGGAAAACTCAATTCATCACTAGAGAGTAGAGGGGGAGAAACATCATAAGATCCAACTATAATAGCAAAGCTCACGATACATCAAGATTATATCACCTCAAGAACACGAGAGAGAGAGAGATTAAACACATAGCTACTGGTACATACCCTCAACCCCGAGGGTGAACTACTCCCTCCTCGTCATGGAGAGCGTTGGGATGATGAAGATGGCCACCGGTGAGGGATCCCCCCTCCGTCAGGGTGCCGGAGTGGGCTCCCGAGAGGTTTTTGGTGGCTAAAGAGGCTTACGGCGGCGGAACTCCCGATCTATTGTTTGCTCGATGTTTTTAGGGTATATGGGAATATATAAGCGAAAGAAGTCGGTCGGGGGAGCCTCGAGGGGCCCACGAGACAGGGGGGCGCACCCGGTAGGGGGGGTGCCCCCCACCCTCGTGGCCACCTCCAAGATTCCTTGACTTCAACTCCAAGTCTCCTGGATCGCTTCTGTTCCAAAAATAACGCTGATAACCCACAAGTATACGGGATAGTTGTAGCCTCTTTCGACAAGTAAGAGTGTCGAACCCAACGAGGAGCTAAAGGTAGAACAAATACTCTCTCAAGTCCTATCGGCCACTGATACGACTCTACGCACACTTGACGTTCGCTTTACCTAGAACAAGTATGAAACTAGAAGTACTTTGTAGGTGTGATAGGATAGGTTTGCAAGATAATAAAGAGCATGTAAACATAAACTAGGGGCTGTTTAGATAAAGATGCAATAAAGTAAATATAGCGAGTCTGGAAAAGTGGTGGTAGGAGTTGTGAAATTGTCCCTAAGCAATTGACTACGTTACTAGACCAGTAATCACTATTGCAATTCTATTTGAGGGAGAGGCATAAGCTAACATACTTTCTCTACTTGATCATATGCACTTATGATTGGAACTCTAGCAAGCATCCACAAATACTAAAGATTCATTAAGGTAAAACCCAACCATAGCATTAAAGTATCAAGTCCCCTTTATCCCATACGCAAACAACCCCCTTACTCGGGTCTGTGTTTCAGTCACTCACGCAACCCACTATAAGCGAATCATGAACGCATTGCAACACCCTACAGCGGGAATCCCTCACGGTTGCGCGACACCGAGGGCACCATAGGACAGCACCAATAATAAAACATGCAACTCAAACCAATTGTAGCAATTCATCAATCACCGATAGGACAACGAAAATCTACTCAGACATCATAGGATGGCAACACATCATTGGAAAATAATATGAAGCATAAAGCACCATGTTCAAGTAGAGGGTACAGTGGGTTGCGGGAGAGTGGACCGCTGGATATAGATGGGGGAAGGTGATGGAGATGTTGGTGAAGATGGCGGTGGTGTTGGTGAAGATTGCGATGATGATGATGGCCCCCGGCAGCGTTCCGGCGCCACCGGAAGCAAGGGGGAGAGATCCCCTCTTCTTCTTCTTCCTTGACCTTCTCCCTAGATGGGAGAAGGGTTTCCCCTCTGGTCCTTGGCTCCCATGGCGTGGGAGGGGCGAGAGCCCCTCCGAGATTGGATCTATCTCTCTGTTTCTGCGTTCTCAATTCTGCCCCTTCACCGTTTCTTTTATATCCGGAGATCCGTAACTCCGATTGGGGTGAATCTTTCGCCCAGATCTTTCTCATAAAATTAGCTTTCTTGCGCCAAAAGAAGAGCGTCAACCGCCTTACGGGTGGCCCACGAGAGTCCAGGGCGCGCCCAGGGGGAGGGCGCGTCCCCCTGTCTCGTGGTCACCCCGGACACCGTTTCGCGTTGATTTTACTTCCCAAAAAACATCAATATTCCAAAAAAAATCTCCGTCCGTTTTTATCCCGTTTGGACTCTGTTTGATATTGGGTTTCTGCGAAACAAAAAACATGCAACAAACAGGAACTGGCACTGGGCACTGGATCAATATGTTAGTCCCAAAAAATAGTATAAAAATGTGCCAAAAGTATATAAAAGTTGAATAATATTGGCATGGAACAATCAAAAATTATAGATACGACGGAGACGTATCAGCATCCCCGAGCTTAATTCATGCTCATCCTCGAGTAGGTAAATGATAAAAAAGATAACTTTTTATGTGGAATGCTACCTATCATAATCTTGACCATATGTCTAATCATGGTATGAATATTAAGACATGAGTGATTCAAAGCAATAGTCTATCATTTGACATAAAAACAATAATACTTTGATCGTACCAATAAAGCAATCATGTCTTTTCAAAACAACAAGGCAAAAGCAAGCTTATCCCTACAAAATCATATAGTTTGGCCATGCTTCATTTTCGTCACACAAAAATGCTCCCATCATGCACAACCCCGATGACAAGCCGAGCAATTGGTTCATACTTTTTAAAGCGCTTCAGCTTTTTCAACCCTCACGCAATACATGAGCGCAAGCCATGGATATAGCACTATAGGTGGAATATAATATGATGATGGGGGTTATGTGGAGAAGACAAAAAGGGAGAAAGTCTCACATCGACGCGGCTAATCAACGGGCTATGGAGATGCCCATCAATTGATGTTAATGCGAGGAGTAGGGATTGCCATGCAACGAATGCACTAAGAGCTATAAGTGTATGAAAGCTCAACAAAAGAAACTAAGTGGGTGTGCATCCAACTTGCTTGCTCATGAAGACCTAGGGCATTTGAGGAAGCCCATCGTTGGAATATACAAGCCCAGTTCTATAATTAAAATTCCCACTAGTATATGAAAGTGACAACATAGGAGACAATCTATATGAAGAACATGGTGCTACTTTGAAGCACAAGATATGAGACTCACTACATGAAGAACATGGTGCTACTTTGAAGCACAAGTGTGGAAAAAGAGATAGTAACATTGCCCCTTTTTATTTATTTTCTTTTTTTTATTTTCCTTTTTTTCTTTTTCTTTTTTTTCTTTGTCCTTCCTTTTTTTTTCTTTTTGGCCTTTCTTTTTTTGGGGGGGGGGGGACAATGCTCTAATAATGATGATCATCACACTTTTATTTACTTACAACTCGATATTACAACTCGATACTGGAACAAAGATATGACTCTATATGAATGCTTCCGGCGGTGTACCGGGATGTGCAATGATCTAGCATAGCAATGACATAAAAAAAGGGACAAGCCATGAATGTTGGAAATATGCCCTAGAGGCAATAATAAAATGATTATTATTATATTTCCTTGTTCATGATAATTGTCTATTAAATGCTATAATTGTGTTATCCGGAAATCATAATACATGTGTGAATACATAGACCATAACATGTCCCTAGTGAGCCTCTAGTTGACTAGCTCGTTGATCAACAGATAGTCATGGTTTCCTGACTATGGACATTGGATGTCATTGATAACGGGATCACATCATTAGGAGAATGATGTGATGGACAAGACCCAATCCTAAGCATAGCACAAGATCGTGTAGTTCGTTTGCTAGAGCTTTTCCAATGTCAAGTATCATTTCCTTAGACCATGAGATCGTGTAACTCCCGGATGCTATAGGAGTGCTTTGGGTGTACCAAATGTCACAACGTAACTGGGTGACTATAAAGGTATACTACAGGTATCCCCGAAAGTATCTGTTGGGTTGACACGGATCGAGACTGGGATTTGTCACTCCGTATAATGGAGAGGTATCTCTGGGACCACTCGGTAATGCATCATCATAATGGGCTCAATGTGACCAAGTGTTTGGTCACGGGATCATGCATTACGGTACGAGTAAAGTGACTTGCCGGTAACGAGATTGAATGAGGTATTGGGATACCGACGATCGAATCTCGGGCAAGTAACGTACCGATTGACAAAGGGAATTGTATACGGGATTACTTGAATCCTCGACATCGTGGTTCATTCGATGAGATCATCATGGAACATGTGGGAGCCAACATGGGTATCCAGATCCCGTTGTTGATTATTGGCCGGAGAGTTGTCTCGGTCATGTCTGCGTGATTCCCGAACCCGTAGGGTCTACACACTTAAGGTTCGGTGACGCTAGGGTTGTAGAGACATTAGTATGCGGTAACCCAAAAGTTGTTTGGAGTCCCGAATGAGATCCCGCACGTCACGAGGAGTTTCAGAATGGTCCGGAGGTGAAGATTTGTATATAGGAAGTCCAGTTTCGGCCACCGGGAAAGTTTCGGGGTTCACCGGTATTGTACCGGGACCACCGGAAGGGTCCCGGGGGTCCACCTGGTGGGGCCACCTATCCCAGAGGGCCCCATGGGCTGAAGTGGGAAGGGAACCAGCCCCTGGTGGGCTGGTGCGCCCCCCTTGGGCCTCACCCTGCGCCTAGGGTTGGAAACCCTAGGGGTGGGGGGCGCCCCACTTGGCTTGGGGGGCAAGTCCCCCCTTGGCCGCCCCCCCCTCTTTGAGATTCAATCTCTAGGGGGACGGTGCCTCCCCAGGGCCCCTATATAAAGAAGGGGGAAGGAGGGCTGCACACCCCTGCTCCTGGCGCCTCCCTCTCCCTCCGTAACACATCTCCCTCTCGCTGAGCTTGGCGAAGCCCTGCCGAGATCGCTGCTACTTCCACCACCACGCTGTCGTGCTGCTGGATATCCATCAACCTCTCCCTCCCCCTTGCTGGATCAAGAAGGAGGAGACGTCTTCCCCAACCGTACGTGTGTTGAACGTGGAGGTACTGTCCGTTCGGCACTAGGATCTTCGGTGATTTGGATCACGGCGAGTACGACTCCCTCAACCCCGTTCTCTTGAACGCTTCCGCTCGCGATCTACAAGGGTATGTAGATGCACTCCTCTCTCTCGTTGCTAGATGACTCCATAGATTGATCTTGGTGAAGCGTAGAAATTTTTTATTTTCTGCAACGTTCCCCAACAGTGGCATCATGAGCTAGGTCTATGCGTAGTTTCTATGCACGAGTAGAACACAATCTTGTTGTGGGCGCAGATGTTGTCAATTTTCTTGCCACTACTAGTCTTATCTTGTTTCGGTGGCATCGTGGGATGAAGCAGCCCGAACCGACCTTACACGTACGCTTACGTGAGACAGGTTGTCTGTTGCATAAGGTGGCTAGCGGGTGTCTGTCTCTCCCACTTTAGTCGGATCGGATTCGATGAAAAGGGTCCTTATGAAGGGTAAATAGAAATTGGCATATCACGTTGTGGTTTTACGTAGGTAAGAAACGTTCTTGCTAGAACCCTATTGCAGCCACGTAAAAACATGCAACAACAATTAGAGGACGTCTAACTTGTTTTTGCAACATATGCCTTGTGATGTGATATGGCCAAAAGGTTGTGATGAATGATATATATGTGATGTATGAGATTGATCACGTTCTTGTAATAGGAATCACGACTTGCATGTCGATAAGTATGACAACCGGCAGGAGCCATAGGAGTTGTCTTAATTATTGTATGACCTGCGTGTCAATGAATAAACGCCATGTAATTACTTTACTTTAATGCTAAACCGTTAGCCATAGTAGTAGAAGTAATAGTTGGCGAACAACTTCATGGAGACACGATGATGGAAATCATGATGATGGAGATCATGGTGTCATGCCGGTGACGAAGATGATCATGGCGCCCCGAAGATGGAGATCAAAGGAGCAATATGATATTGGCCATATCATGTCACTATTTGATTGCATGTGATGTTTATCATGTTTTTGCATCTTATTTGCTTAGAACGACGGTAGTAAATAAGATGATCCCTCACAATAATTTCAAGAAAGTGTTCCCCTAACTATGCGCCGTTGCGAAAGTTCGTTGTTTCGAAGCACCACGTGATGATCGGGTGTGATAGATTCCAACATCCACATACAACGGGTGTAAGACAGATTTACACATGCAAAACACTTAGGTTGACTTGACGAGCCTAGCATGTACAGACATGGCCTCGGAACACAAGAGACCGAAAGGTCGAACATGAGTCGTATGGAAGATACGATCAACATGGAGATGTTCACCGATGATGACTAGTCCGTCTCACGTGATGATCGGACACGGTCTAGTTGAGTCGGATCATGTATCACTTAGATGACTAGAGGGATGTCTAATCTGAGTGGGAGTTCATTAAATAATTTCATTAGATGAACTTAATTATCATGAACTTAGTCTAAAAACCTTTGCAAAATGTCTTGTAGATCAAATGGCCAACGCTCATGTCAACCTCAACTTCAACGCGTTCCTAGAGAAAACCAAGCTGAAAGATGATGGCAGCAACTATACGGACTAGGTCCGGAACCTGAGGATCATCCTCATAGTTGCCAAGAAAGCATATGTCCTAGAAGCACCGCTAGGTGAAGCACCCATCCCAGAGAACCAAGACGTTATGAACGCTTGGCAGTTGCGTGCCGATGATTACTCCCTCGTTCAGTGTGGTATGCTTTACAGCTTAGAACCTGGGCTCCAAAAGCGTTTTGAGCAACACGGAGCATATGAGATGTTCGAAGAGCTGAAAATGGTTTTCCAAGCTCATGCCCGGGTCGAGAGATATGAAGTCTTCGACAAGTTCTACAGTTGTAAGATGGAGGGAAATAGTTCTGTCAGTGAGCACATACTCAAATTGTCTGGGTTGCACAACCGCTTGTCCCAGCTGGACATTAACCTCCCGGACGAGGCGGTCATTGACAGAATCCTTCAGTCGCTCCCACCTAGCTACAAGAGCTTTGTTTTGAACTACAATATGCAGGGGATGGTGAAAACTATTCCTGAAGTATTTTCAATGCTGAAATCAGCGGAGGTGGAAATCAAAAAGGAACATCAAGTGTTGATGGTCAATAAAACCACTAGTTTCAAGAAAGTCAAGGGTAAGAAGAACCTCAAGAAGGACGGTAAGGGAGTTGCCGCGCCCGGTAAGCCAGTTGCCGGGAAGAAGCCAAAGAATGGACCCAAACCTGAGACTGAGTGCTTTTATTGCAAGGGAAGGGGACACTGGAAGCGGAACTGCCCCAAATACTTAGCGGACAAGAAGGCCGGCAACACTAAAGGTATATGTGATATACATGTAATCGATGTGTACCTTACCAATACTCGTAGTAGCTCATGGGTATTTGATACCGGTGCGGTTGCTCATATTTGTAACTCAAAACAGGAGTTGCGGAATAAGCGGAGACTGGCAAAGGACGAGGTGACGATGCGCGTCGGGAATGGTTCCAAGGTCGATGTGATCGCCGTCGGCACGCTACCTCTACATTTACCTACGGGATTAGTTTTAAACCTCAAAAATTGTTATTTAGTGCCAGCTTTGAGCATGAACATTGTATCTGGATCTCGTTTAATATGAGATGGCTACTCATTTAAATCCGAGAATAATGGTTGTTCTATTTATATGAGAGATATGTTTTATGGTCATGCCCCGCTGGTCAATGGTTTATTCTTAATGAATCTCGAACATGATGTTACACATATTCATAGTGTGAATACCAAAAGATGTAAAGTTGATAACGATAGTCCCACATACTTGTGGCACTGCCGCCTTGGTCACATTGGTGTCAAACGCATGAAGAAGCTCCATGCTGATGGACTTTTGGAGTCTCTTGATTACAAATCATTTGACACATGCGAACCATGCCTCATGGGCAAAATGACCAAGACTCCGTTCTCCGGAACAATGGAGCGGGCAACCAACTTATTAGAAATCATACATACTTATGTGTGCGGTCCAATGAGCGTTGAGGCTCGCGAAGGTTATCGTTATGTTCTCACCCTCACTGACGACTTGAGTAGATATGGGTATGTCTACTTGATGAAACACAAGTCTGAGACCTTTGAAAAGTTCAAGGAATTTCAGAATGAGGTAGAGAATCAACGTGACCGAAAGATAAAGTTCTTACGATCAGATCATGGGGGAGAATATTTAAGTCACGAATTTGTTACGCACTTAAGGAAATGTGGAATCGTTTCACAACTCACGCCGCCTGGAACACCTCAGCGTAACGGAGTGTCCGAACGTCGTAATCGCACTCTATTGGATATGGTGCGATCTATGATGTCACTCACCGATTTACCGCTATCATTTTGGGGATACGCTCTAGAGACAGCTACATTGAATTTAAATAGGGCACCGTCTAAATCTGTTGAGACGACGCCGTATGAATTATGGTTTGGGAAGAAACCTAAGCTGTCGTTTCTAAAAGTTTGGGGATGTGATGCATATGTCAAGAAACTTCAACCTTAAAAGCTCGAACCCAAGTCGGAAAAATGCGTCTTCATAGGGTACCCTAAGGAAACCATTGCGTATACCTTCTACCTCAGATCCGAAGGCAAAATCTTTGTTGCCAAGAACGGGTCCTTTCTGGAGAAAGATTTTCTCTCGAGAGAAGTAAGTGGGAGGAAACTAGAACTCGATGAAGTACTACCTCTTGAACTGGAAAGTAGCGCAGCTCAGGAAGATGTTCCTGTGGTGCCTGCACCGACTAGAGAGGAAATTAATGATGATGATCAAGGTACTTTGGATCAAGTTGCTACTGAACTTCATAGGTCCACAAGGACACGTTCCACACCAGAATGGTATGGCAACACTGTCCTGGAGACCATGTTGTTAGACAACGGTGAACCTTCGAACTATGAAGAAGCAATGGCGGGCCCAGATTCCAACAAATGGCTTGAAGCCATGCAATCCGAGATAGGATCCATGTATGAAAACAAAGTATGGACTTTGACAGACTTGCCCGATGATCGGCGAGCGATAGAGAATAAATGGATCTTTAAGAAGAAGACAGACGCGGATGGTAATGTTACCATCTATAAGGCTCGACTTGTCGCTAAGGGTTATCGACAAGTTCAAGGGGTTGACTACAATGAGACCTTCTCACCCGTAGCGAAGCTTAAGTCCATACGAATCATGTTAGCAATTGCCGCATTCTACGATTATGAGATATGGCAAATGGATGTCAAAATGGCATTCCTTAACGGCTTTCTTAAGGAAGAATTGTATATGATGCAGCCAGAGGGTTTTGTCGATCCTAAGAATGCTAACAAGGTATGCAAGCTCCAGCGCTCCATCTATGGGCTAGTGCAAGCATCTCGGAGTTGGAACATTTGCTTTAATGAAATGATCAAAGCGTTTGGGTTTATGCAGACTTATGGAGAAGCCTGTGTTTACAAGAAAGTGAGTGGGAGCTCTGTAGCATTTCTCATATTATATGTGGATGACATACTTTTGATGGGAAATGATATAGAACTTTTGGACAACATTAAGGCCTACTTGAATAAGTGTTTTTTAGTGAAGGACCTTGGAGAAGCTGCTTACATATTAGGCATAAAGATCTATAGAGATAGATCAAGACGCCTCATAGGTCTTTCACAAAGCACATACCTTGATAAGATATTGAAAAAGTTCAATATGGATCAGTCCAAGAAGGGGTTCTTGCCTGTGTTGCAAGGTGTGAAATTGAGCTCAACTCAATGTCCGACCACGGCAGAAGATAGAGAAAAGATGAATGTCGTCCCCTATGCCTCGATCATAGGGTCTATCATGTATGCCATGCTGTGTACCAGACCTGATGTAAACCTTGTTGTAAGTTTGGTAGGAAGGTACCAAAGTAATCCCGGCATGGAACACTGGACAGCGGTCAAGAATATCCTGAAGTACCTGAAAAGGACTAAGCATATGTTTCTCGTTTATGGAGGTGACGAAGAGCTCGTCGTAAAGGGTTACGTCGACGCTAGCTTCGACACAGATCTGGATGACTCTAAGTCACAAACCGGATACGCGTATATTTTGAATGGAGGGGTAGTAAGCTGGTGCAGTTGCAAGCAAAGCATCGTGGCGGGGTCTACAGGTGAAGCGGAGTACATCGCAGCCTTGGAGGCAGCGCATGAAGCAATCTGGATGAAGGAGTTCATCACCGACCTAGGAGTCATACCCAATGCGTCGGGGCCGATCACTCTCTTCTGTGACAACACTGGAGCTATTGCCCTTGCCAAGGAAGCCAGGTTTCACAAGAAGACCAGGCACATCAAGCGTCGCTTCAACTCCATTCATGAAAATGATCAAGATGGAGATATAGATATTTGCAAAGTGCATACGGATCTGAATGTCGCAGATCCATTGACTAAACCACTTCCGCGAGCAAAACATGATCAACACCAGAACTCTATGAGTGTTCGATTCATCACAATGTAACTAGATTATTGACTCTAGTGCAAGTGGGAGACTGTTGGAAATATGCCCTAGAGGCAATAATAAAATGATTATTATTATATTTCCTTGTTCATGATAATTGTCTATTATTCATGCTATAATTGTGTTATCCGGAAATCATAATACATGTGTGAATACATAGACCATAACATGTCCCTAGTGAGCCTCTAGTTGACTAGCTCGTTGATCAACAGATAGTCATGGTTTCCTGACTATGGACATTGGATGTCATTGATAACGGGATCACATCATTAGGAGAATGATGTGATGGACAAGACCCAATCCTAAGCATAGCACAAGATCGTGTAGTTCATTTGCTAGAGCTTTTCCAATGTCAAGTATCATTTCCTTAGACCATGAGATCGTGTAACTCCCGGATGCTGTAGGAGTGCTTTGGGTGTACCAAACGTCACAATGTAACTGGGTGACTATAAAGGTATACTACAGGTATCCCCGAAAGTATCTGTTGGGTTGACACGGATCGAGACTGGGATTTGTCACTCCGTATGACGGAGAGGTATCTCTGGGTCCACTCGGTAATGAATCATCATAATGAGCTCAATGTGACCAAGTGTTTGGTCATGGGATCATGCATTATGGTACGAGTAAAGTGACTTGCCGGTAACGAGATTGAACGAGGTATTGGGATACTGATGATCGAATCTCGGGCAAGTAACGTACCGATTGACAAAGGGAATTGTATAAGGGATTACTTGAATCCTCGACATCGTGGTTTAATTCGATGAGATCATCGTGGAACATGTGGGAGCCAACATGGGTATCCAGATCCCGTTGTTGATTATTGGCCGGAGAGCTATCTCGGTCATGTCTGCGTGATTCCCGAACCCGTAGGGTCTACACACTTAAGGTTCGGTGACGCTAGGGTTGTAGAGATATTAGTATGCGGTAACTCGAAAGTTGTTCGGAGTCCTGGATGAGATCCCGGATGTCATGAGGAGTTCCGGAATGGTCCGGAGGTGAAGATTTGTATATAGGAAGTCCAGTTTCAGCCACCGGGAAAGTTTCGGGGTTCACCGGTATTGTACCGGGACCACCGGAAGGGTCACGGGGGTCCACCGGGTGGGGCCACCTATCCGGAGGGCCCCATGGGCTGAAGTGGGAAGGGAACCAGCCCCTGGTGGGCTGGTGCGCCCCCCTTGGGCCTCCCCCTGCGCCTAGGGTTGGAAACCCTAGGGGTGGGGGCGCAGCACTTGGCTTGGGGGGCAAGTCCCCCCCTTGCCCCCCCCCCCCCCTTGAGATTCAATCTCTGGGGGGCTGTAGGATCGGAAGTATGTCTAGAGGGGGGGTGATTAGACTACTTGACAACTTAAAAGTTTTGCCTTTTGATTAGGACAAGTTTTTAGCAAGTTCACAATGATAACCAAGTCAAGTATCACCCTACACATGCAATTCTAGAGTAATGGCAGCGGAAAGTAAATTGCACATGTAGTAAATAAGAGGTGGAGAAGAGCAAACGCAATTTGGAGACACGGAGATTTTTCTCGTGGTTCCGATAGGTGGTGCTATCGTCAATCCACGTTGATGGAGACTTCAACCCACGGAGGGCAACGGCTGCGAGAGTCCACGGAGGGCTCCACCCACGAAGGGTCCACGAATAAGCAACCTTGTCTATGCCATCATGGCCTACGTCCACGGAGGACTAGCCTTACTCGGGGTAGATCTTCACGAAGTAGGCGATCTCCTTGCCCTTACAAACTTCTTGGTTCAACTCCACATCTTGACGGAGGCTCCCAAGCGACACCTAACCAATCTAGGAGGCACCACCCTCCAAAAGGTAATAGATGGTGTTGGTGATGATGAACTCCTTGCTCTTGTGCTTCAAATGATAATCTCCCCAACACTCAACTCTCCTCACTGATTTGGCTGTGGTGGAAGAAGGGATTGAGTGGAAAGCAACTTGGGAAGACTAGAAATCAAGTTTCATATGGTGGGAGTGGAGCAACTTGATCTCAACACAAGGGTAGGTAGTTTTCTTCTCAGAAATGTAAGGTAGGAGTGGTAGTTCTTTCTGATGGCTCTCTCCACAAATGAAGAGGAGGTGGAGGGGTATTTATAGCCTCCACACAAAATCCAACCGTTACACACATTTGACCAATCTCGGTCAGACCGAAGTTGACAACTCGGTGAGACCGAAAGTTCAAATCTTGTGAACGTTGGGATTTTCGGTGGGACCGAAAATACAATCTCGGTTAGTCCGATTCTTCCAAAGTCTAGGGTTTGCCATTCTCGGTGGGACCGACTTTCTCATCTCGGTGACACCGATTTGAGTACAGAAGGTTACAGAAGGTTGGCAACACTAGTTTCGGTATGACCGAGTTTGGAATCGGAAAATCCGAAATTCTAGGGTTTGGGTATATGGCTGAGGTGGTTCATCTCGGTGTGACTGAGTTTATGGAATCGGTGGGACCGAGATTACTTATGAGTTTATGTTGGAATGAAAGATTGCTGATAGTTTGAGAGATAAATCACTAAGCACTTTGAGCAACCAGATCATCATCATAACCTCATCCCCTTTTAATAGTATTGGCTTTCCTATGGACTCAATGTGATCTTTGATCACTAAACCAAAAATGGAGTCTTGAGCTTTTGCCAATGTTTTCCTTAGCATTTTGAGGGGTCCACATCATCAGTCATTGCCATACCCATATCACTGAACTTTCTGAAATATTCTCAAGAAACAATTAGTTCAATGATATATATGTTGTTATTAATTACCAAAACCACCCGGGGATTAGTTGCACTTTGAATCTCCCCCTTTTTGGTAATTGATGACAACATATAGATCAAAGCTTCGACAAATGATATAATCAATGAATAACATCGTCGCTTTGAGAAGTATGTGATAAGCAAGAGCTCCCCCTAAATTTGTGCATTATTTGAGATTTGCGTTTGAATGCAAATGCACAATCGATTAGGATCATGGGTCACTCTTCCATGTCACATACACCTTGGTGGAGCGCACAAAATGATAAGAATGAATAGCATGCACCCAATCACCAAGACATGAGTAAATGATCATACAAGATGTGAATAGAATATGATAAGCATTAAGCACACATTAAGCATAGTATGATCAAGCACTCATCAAAGATAGAGCAAACGTAGTATCAAACACACGAAATGTCTCGAAGAACTCAAAAGTATCTCAAGGAAAACCGCAAACGAAAGAGCAAAAACGAGCACTCTCTCTCTCGAAGTCCTATGATCTATACAATTTCTCCCCCTTTGGCAACAAGTTACCAAAAAGTTCGAAAGGTATAGAGCTAAGCGTCACTAGGGACTCTGCTGGTGGCTCCTGTCTGCGTCGATGGAGTGGAGATAGCTGCATCTGCAAAAGCTTCTGCTGAAGTCTGTGGAGCTGGAGGAGTGGATACTGGAGCTGGAGCTGGAACTGACGGAGCTGTGGGAGGTGCTGATGCTGTAGCCCTGGGGTCTGTCACTGGAATAGCAGCTGATCTGGGCTTTGTGGGCACTGCAGCAGGCTGCTCATAGTCATCCTCCACAAGATCATCTTCCATCTCCTTCATGAGCTCTGCCTTCTCCTTCTTCGCTTCCTCGATGTCTGCCTCAAGCTTGTTGATGGTGACCTGCACTTCAGTCAGCTTGACATCCAGAGCATGGAACTTGTCTTCAACTATCCTTTCAAGACTCTCCTGAGACTGCACTATGCTGGCCAGGCGTAGTTCAATCCTCTGAGTGGCTTCAAGAAGTTGTTCTCCAACGCTCTTGGGCTTTGCTGCTGCTGCTGCTGCTTCCTTCTCAGCTTTGGCTTGTTTGGCAGCTTCAGACTTAGCTTGTCCTTCGACAGATGTGGGATCATCCTCAGTCATTATAACTTCATTATCTTCATGTTCAGGCTGCAGTGGCAAGTGGGGTCTATCCAACAAGTAGGTGCCCGTGCCAAACTTGGCATTGATGAGCATCTGAATGTGCGAGGCAAACCCACATGACCTCTTCTGGTCTGCTGCTGTCCTCTTGATAGTCTCTACTATCAGGTCCATCACCTTAAAAGGTGTCTTCTGATCTAGAATGTGCAGCATGTTGATAGAATAGCCTCTTATCATGCGGTGGTCTCCTGACTTGGGCATCAAAGTATGCCTCAGAATGGTGTTAGTGGTTGGGAGACCTGCCTGAAGATGATATACTGATCCAAGCTTCCATATCTCAACATCCCTGGCTGGTACCTCATTGTACATGTTCCTCATAGACTCGTGATTCTTCTTGGGAATTCCATAAACATCAACATCATCATCTCTTGATGCTGGAGCGTTTAGCAATGCTGCCCACTCTTCAACTGTTGAAGAGAATCTCTGGCCTTCAGTCATCCATACAATTCTGCCATCTGGATAGAAGTGTGCGGTGGCATAGAACTGCATGATCATTTCATCGTTCCAAGCAGTCAGCTTCTGACCAACGAACTCTGCAACTCCACATGCAGTGAAGCTCTCATGCACGTGTGGGAAATAGTCTCTGTGCTCTTCACTGTCGATGTAATCCCAGTCAACGTATCTGGTGTCAGCAACAATTGGCTTCTTATCCATAAGCACTGTCTCATAAAAGTCTTGTTGCTCTCTGGTGTGGAACCTTGAGTCAACAGCTGTCCTTCTCCTGGTGGCATATGGATCAACTTGCCTCCATAGCCTAAGACCTTTGTCCTTCCTTTCCTTCATATTTTCTGCTCGAGGATGAGCATCATTATGAACTGGCAATTTCTGTCTGAGCTTCAGCAATACATGTGCCTCTTCATCAGATTCAGCAGGTGGCACATTGTCCTTCTTCTTCTCTGAAGCAGGAATATTTCTCACTGTTTTCTTTGGCTTGGCAGCAGGTTTGGCTTGGGCTGCCTTTGCTGGAGCTGATGGCTTAGATTTTGTGGGTGCTCCTGCCCTGATGGCATCTCCCATCAACTTTTGCTTCTGAGGAGGCTGGGGTGCTTCCTCATCTGAGTCATCATCAGCTTCATCATGAACTAGCCTCTTCCTCTTGGAAGTTTTCTTTATCTTGCTGGAGGTTTCTTCTTCCATGCTCAGTTTCTTTGCAACTGTGGATTTCTTCTCTTTGCTGGTGCCTTTCTTTGTATGTTGCCCTTGATAGCCTTTGGCAACCACTTTCCTCTTTGGCTTTGAAGTAATCTCCTCATCAGCAACAAAGTCAGAGTCCTCCTCATCAGAATTTCTCTTCTTCCTGGCCCTGGTGGCAGCAGGAGGCAAACCACTTGGAGTGCTCCTCTCTCCATCATCTGAAAAACTGCTTGCTTCAGGACTTGTAACTGCCTCTGGAATTGCAACTGGTGATTCAGACCTATTCTGGCTGTCACTTGCATCAGACATGACTGGCAACCTGTGAATAGAATAGGTATAGGCAGAATAGAAGAGTTATCACAAACTGAGAGGATTTTGCAAAAAGAATGAGTTCAAACTTCAGTTTTAGGTTTTCACAGAATGCATTTCGGTCTGGCCGAGTCTAAAATTCGGTGAATCCGAAGTGTCTAAACCTAACCATTCACACCACTTTCGGTTGGACCGAAATGGGTTTCGGTCTGGCCGAGAACACTAGGGTTTCACTAAATCCTCATTTCGGTCTTACCGATTTGCACAACTCGGTTGAACCGAAAAGTGCAGTGCAATGGCCAGAGGCCAAATCGGTCAGTCCGAGAACGTAGAATCGGTCACACTGAGATGTGTTCGGCGGAAACCTAACCCTAAGATTTTCACTCGAATTTCGTTCTAAGAACTAATCTGCTGGATAGGAGGATTTCAAACTTGGCAAGAAGCTAGGCAAAATCTATCGTGCATTGAATCAGAGGTTGAAGCACGAAAGAAAACGAAACTCACCCAACTAGGTGGAGTTTCACTACGGCGGCAACGGCGCGATGAGATAGACCGTTGACGGCGATGGAGACCCGCGGCGAGGGCGCACAGGCGACGGCGGAGACGATCCGTAGACCACGGCGACGGCAGCTGAGGGTTTGAGGGCGAGACGTTTTGAAGGAATAATCAACGCGCGCTGCCCTCGGGTATATATACCCTTCGGCTGTCGGTGGGACCGAGTTGGAAAACTCGGTGGGACCGAGATGGTTAACTGCAAGCAGTTACTCACATCGGTCACGCCGAAATTTGCAACTCGGTTTCACCGAGGTGAAAACCTAGATCAATCCAAGTGATTTCGGTCTGTCCGATTTGAATATATTGGTTTGACCGAAAGTACTTAGAAGGTTTTGGAATTTAAGCTTTTGACGGATCGGTGGCTCCGAGTGCTCCTCACTCGGTCTGTCCGAAAAAAATCTTGTTCAAAGTTTGTGATATAAGCATGAATAGAGTTTGAGACAAGAAAGCATAGATAGCTAGGGGAGGAACTTAGGCATTCTTGTCCATCCATTTGGTCAAAAAGAAAAATCCAAAAGACCAAAGCAACAAATGGATGTCCTCGAATGGATAAAATTATGCATCCAACATGCTCACACAATAAGATAGCAAATAAAACATGTGTCAAACATGCACAAACAAAACACTAGCTACTAGCACACAATTTGGCGATGACTAGGTCATCTATATATGAGTATATTGACTTAGGAGTCAAATGAGAACATTTGATCATAGGTCATACTCATCGTTTAAGCACAAGTGGGGTTACCACTTTTACATAAAGCATTAATGTGTTCACATCATTTGAAGATGCTTTAGCTCAATTCTTAAGAGCAAAGCTCCCCCTTGATGTGAGAACCCCTTTTAAAGGGTCAAACTAACCTTGGGTTGTCGTTGAAGACTTCATGTAGATGTTGAAGATGTGGATGCTCAATGTTGATGAAGATCATCAAGAGTTGGGAGCAATCCTTTGGATTCGGGCACTTTCAATACCTACATGGGTTAGTCCCACAAGGAACAAACAAGGATATCCATGGACATAGATTGATGTACACAATAGATGATGTCCATGAAAGCAATAATTACCTTGTCCCTTGACTTACCAACATGAGGGTTTGTGACTCCATGAACTAGTGCAAGATGTGGAAGTTGATTGCACAAGTTCTTGCCAAAATGAATGTGAGTGAAGTATATTGGCGGAGTCACCCTCAAGAACTCTCTAGTTCTTCTTCTTCGGGATCCACATCATCTTGATGGGAATCCTTGGGGTAGTAGTTGAGCTTGTCGAAGTAGAACTTGAAGTTGCCTTGGGAACCCACTTGACCATGGCCTTGGGTGCTTCAATGAATGCATCAATCTCCTCTTGAAGCTTGTCCTTGCCTTTTAGCTTGTGGTCTTGTGGTGGAAGATCATCTTGAGCTTGTTCCACTTTGGAAGAAGTAGGATCATACTTCTCCTTTTGAGAAACAAACTTTGGAGTGGGATATTGACCTTCTTCCCATTCAACACCTTCGGCGTTGAACCTTCGCTCAAAACCAATTCCTTGATTCTTCCGGTGTCTTCCTTGTTTGCGAACAATTTCCTCAAAGTTCTTGCTTCCGGCAAGGCTCTTGTAGACACCTTTCTCTATAATCCCTTTCAATAAACTATTTTCTTGCTCAAGTGAAACTTGGCTTGAAACATTGTTAGTGGAATCAAGAGAACTACTAGAAGCAACAACATTGGATATAGCATGAATATTGTTACTACTAGATGAAGAATTTTTCTTATGCTTGTCATGCTTAGTTTTAATAGGTGGCAAGAAATTAGACAAGAGAAGTCATTTGGCAAGATATGAAGAACTCTTCTTTCGAAGATTGTCATTGATAGCTTTTAGAAACTCATGTTCTTGCTCTAGATTGTGCTTCTCGAAGCGTAGCTTCTCATGAGATCTTAGGAGCTCTCTATGATCTTCTTGAGTTGTTTCATGAGGTAACTTAAGAGTGTTTAGTTCTTTAGTTAGACGCTCAATCTCCTTCATAGCATTGTCATTCGACTCTTCTCGACTATAAAGACTATTAGCATGTTCATCATTACTAAGCTCACTAGATTTGTCATGTAAAAGCTCATCTTCACCAAGCAAGTCATCTTCATCACTATCAAAGTCAATGAATTCAGGGTGTGATACCTTGGGGCCTTTTGCCATGAAGCATCTTCCAATTCCCTCATTTGGTGAATCAAACAAGTCATAGGAGTTGGAGTTGGAGGATACGAGAGCAAGACCGGCAACACCTTCATCTTGACTGTATTCGGAGTTGGAGTGATAGCTTCTTTCGGAGTGATTGTCGGAGTCGGAGCCGGAGACCCATTCACCAACATGAGCTTGATGTTTTCTTCTTGTGTAGCTCCTTGATGACTTGTCTTTCCTTTCCGAATCCTTGCTTCTCCGAGAGGATCTTCGTTCATAACGATCATCTCTACTCCTTCTCTCTTTCCGAGGTGACTCTTCTCTTGAGCTTCTTCTTCTTGGAGATTCTTCTCTTCTCTTGTGGGGGGTCGAACACTCATTTGAGTAGTGTCCGGGTCTTCCACAATTGTAGCAGTTTCGATCACGACTAGAAGATCTCTTTTCATCATATGATCTAGACTTTGAGCTTCTTTCCTTGCTTCTACTCTTGTAGAATTTGTTGAAGTTCTTCACCATTAGGCTTATCTCTTCATTGGAAACCAGCTTGTCACTTGAGGTTGTGGGAGCTTCAACTGTAGCTTTGTAAGCACCACTTGACTTGTTGTGAAGCTCTTCCTTATCTTTAAGTGTCATCTCATGAGCAACAATTCTTCCAATGACTTCGGTAGGCTTGAGATTCTTGTAGTTTGGCATCATTTGGATCAAAGTGCACACGGTGTCATACTTTCCATCCAAAGCTCTGAGGATCTTCTTGATGATGAATCGGTCGGTCATTTCTTCGCTTCCTAAGCCGGCAATCTCATTGGTGATGAGAGCAAGCCTAGAGTACATTTCAGCGACTCCTTCACCTTCCTTCATCTTGAACTTGTCAAGTTGACCTTGAAGAACATCTACCTTTGATTCCTTCACAGACTCGGTACCTTCGTGCATTTCGACCAAAGTATCCCAAATCTCTTTTGCATTCTCAAGACGGCTGATCTTGTTGAACTCCTCGGGACACAAAGCATTGAAGAGAATGTCACAAGCTTGAGCATTGTTCTGTAACATCCGCAACTCATCCGCTGTAGCTTCGCGATCCGGAACTTTTCCTTCCTCGAAGAACTCACCTTGCAAGCCAACACAAATAATGCCCCATGCGGCAGGGTTATGTCCAAGAATATGCATTTTCATTTTATGCTTCCAACTAGCAAAATTTGAACCATCAAAGTAAGGACCTCTACGGAAATTACCCTCACTAGACGCCATACTCTCCTAGGTTGTGAAACCAAGCTTATGGAGTCCAATGCAATGGAAACCAATCCAATGGAAACCAAAGCTCTGATACCACTTGTAGGATCGGAAGTATGTCTAGAGGGGGGGTGATTAGACTACTTGACAACTTAAAAGTTTTGCCTTTTGATTAGGACAAGTTTTTAGCAAGTTCACAATGATAACCAAGTCAAGTATCACCCTACACATGCAATTCTAGAGTAATGGCAGCGGAAAGTAAATTGCACATGTAGTAAATAAGAGGTGGAGAAGAGCAAACGCAATTTGGAGACACGGAGATTTTTCTCGTGGTTCCGATAGGTGGTGCTATCGTCAATCCACGTTGATGGAGACTTCAACCCACGGAGGGTAACGGCTGCGAGAGTCCACGGAGGGCTCCACCCACGAAGGGTCCACGAAGAAGCAACCCTGTCTATGCCATCATGGCCTACGTCCATGGAGGACTAGCCTTACTCGGGGTAGATCTTCACGAAGTAGGCGATCTCCTTGCCCTTACAAACTTCTTGGTTCAACTCCACATCTTGATGGAGGCTCCCAAGCGACACCTAACCAATCTAGGAGGCACCACCCTCCAAAAGGTAATAGATGGTGTTGGTGATGATGAACTCCTTGCTCTTGTGCTTCAAATGATAATCTCCCCAACACTCAACTCTCCTCACTGATTTGGCTGTGGTGGAAGAAGGGATTGAGTGGAAAGCAACTTGGGAAGACTAGAAATCAAGTTTCATATGGTGGGAGTGGAGCAACTTGATCTCAACACAAGGGTAGGTAGTTTTCTTCTTAGAAATGTAAGGTAGGAGTGGTAGTTCTTTCTGATGGCTCTCTCCAAGAATGAAGAGGAGGTGGAGGGGTATTTATAGCCTCCACACAAAATCCAACCGTTACACACATTTGACCAATCTCGGTCAGACCGAAGTTGACAACTCGGTGAGACCGAAAGTTCAAATCTTGTGAACGTTGGGATTTTCGGTGGGACCGAAAATACAATCTCGGTTAGTCCGATTCTTCCAAAGTCTAGGGTTTGCCATTCTCGGTGGGACCGACTTTCTCATCTCGGTGACACCGATTTGAGTACAGAAGGTTACAGAAGGTTGGCAACACTAGTTTCGGTATGACCGAGTTTGGAATCGGAAAATCCGAAATTCTAGGGTTTGGGTATATGGCTGAGGTGGTTCATCTCGGTGTGACTGAGTTTATGGAATCGGTGGGACCGAGATTACTTATGAGTTTATGTTGGAATGAAAGATTGCTGATAGTTTGAGAGATAAATCACTAAGCACTTTGAGCAACCAGATCATCATCATAACCTCATCCCCTTTTAATAGTATTGGCTTTCCTATGGACTCAATGTGATCTTTGATCACTAAACCAAAAATGGAGTCTTGAGCTTTTGCCAATGTTTTCCTTAGCATTTTGAGGGGTCCACATCATCAGTCATTGCCATACCCATATCACTGAACTTTCTGAAATATTCTCAAGAAACAATTAGTTCAATGATATATATGTTGTTATTAATTACCAAAACCACCCGGGGATTAGTTGCACTTTCAGGGGCGGCGCCCCCCAGGGCCCCTATATAAAGAGGGGGGAGGGAGGGCTGCGCACCCCTGCTCCTGGCGCCTCCCTCTCCCTCCATAACACCTCTCCCTCTCACTAAGCTTGGCGAAGCCCTGCCGGGATCGCTGGTACTTCCACCACCACGCCGTCGTGCTGTTGGATCTCCATGAACCTCTCCCTCCCCCTTGCTGGATCAAGAAGGAGGAGACGTCTTCCCCAACCATACGTGTGTTGAACGTTGAGGTGTCGTCCGTTCGTCACTAGGATCTTCGGTGATTTGGATCACAACGAGTACGACTCCCTCAACCCCGTTCTCTTGAACGCTTCCGCTCGCGATCTACAAGGTATGTAGATGCACTCCTCTCTCTCGTTGCTAGATGACTCCATAGATTGATCTTGGTGAAGCGTAGAATTTTTTTATTTTCTGCAACGTTCCCCAACAGTGAAAACATCATGCTAGCTATCTTACGATCATGCAAAGCAATATGACAATAAATGCTCAAGTCATGTATATGATGATGATGGAAGTTGCATGGCAATATATCTCGGAATGGATATGGAAATGCCATGATAGGTAGGTATGGTGGCTGTTTTGAGGAAGATATAATGAGGCTTATCTTTGATAGAGCGTATTGTGTCACGGGGTTTGGATGCACCGGCGAAGTTTGCACCAACTCTCGAGGTGAGAAAGGGCAATGCACGGTACCGAAGAGGCTAGCAATGATGGAAGGGTAAAAGTGCGTATAATCCATGGACTCACATTAGTCTTAAAGAACTCATATACTTATTGCAAAAGTTTATTAGCCCTCGAAGCAAAGTACTACTACGCATGCCCCTAGGGGGATAGATTGGTAGGAAAAGACCATCGCTCATCCCCGACCGCCACTCATAAGGAAGACAATCAAAGAAACACCCCATGCTTCAAATTTGTCACACAACGGTTACCATACGTGCATGCTACGGGACTTGCAAACCTCAACATAAGTGTCTCTACAATCCACAACCACCCACTAGCATGACTCTAATATCACCATCTTTATATCACAAAACTATTGCAAGGAATCAAACATGTCATATTCAGCGATCTACGAGTTTATGTAGGATTTTATGACTAACCATGTGAATGACCAGTTCCTGTCATCTCTCTAAATAGATATAAGTGAAGCAAGAGAGTTTAATTCTTTCTACAAAAGATATGCCCACGCTCTAACAATTATAAGTGAAGCAAAAGAGCATTCTACAAATGGCGGTTTTCTATGTGAAGAGAAACAGGCAATCCAGACTTCGAAAGATATAAGTGAAGCACATGAAGCATTCTATAAAGCCATACTCAAAAGATTTAAATGAAGTGCAATGAGCATTCTATAAATCAACCAAGGACTATCTCATACCAGCATGGTGCATAAAAGAAAAGTGAAAACTAA
This sequence comes from Triticum timopheevii, assembly GCA_963921465.1. Taxonomy (NCBI): domain Eukaryota; kingdom Viridiplantae; phylum Streptophyta; class Magnoliopsida; order Poales; family Poaceae; genus Triticum; species Triticum timopheevii. The sequence continues at coordinate 165,444,970 of OY997274.1, read as the reverse complement.
ATGCAAAAGACGCTCCAAGACTTGCACATAATGCATAAACGAAACGAATACGAAAACATATTGATACTTGTTGAAGAAAGAGGGGATGCCTTCCGGGGCATCCCCAAGCTTAGATGCTTGAGTCTCCTTGAATATTTACTTGGGGTGCCTCGGGCATCCCCAAGCTTGAGCTCTTGCCTCTCTTCCTTTTCCTCATATCGAGACCTCCTCGTTTAGACACTTCATCCACACAAAACTTCAACAGAAAACTCGGTAAGATCCGTTAGTATAATAAAGCAAATCACTACTCTAAGTACTGTTTCAAACCAATTCATATTTTGTTTTTGCATTGTGTCTACTGTAATATAGCTTTTACATGGCTTAATACATTAATATAAATTGATAGATTCATCAAAACAAGCAAACTATGCATCAAAAAAACAGAATCTGTCAAAAACAGAACAGTCTGTAGCAATTTGAACATCCACCATACTTCTGGTACCCCAAAAATTGTACCAAAATTAGGAAAAATAAACAAGTTGTATATAAAGAAAGTGAAGAAAGAATCAGAACCAAATGACATTCCAGTTAAAAATGTAAAATTGCGCACTACAGCCAAAGTTTCTGTCCTGCACCGTACAAACCAACAAGCATTGTAAACATCCTAAAGGCAAACCTTAGCACATTATTTTTATAATACAATGGAATTATACAAGGGGATAATTATTTTTGATGAAAAGTTTATATAATCAAGATTCACAAAGTTTCCGTGAGCATGAACAAAGTTCAAGGAGCTCTCCCACTTCAACAATGCTTGTCTTTCTCACTTTCACTTACCTTTTTTGAAAAGTTTTAGGTTCCCCTCTTTATTTTTTTTGTTTTAAAACTATATGAAAGCACTCAACAGAAATAAATGACTCTCTAAAACTTCCGGGTTGTCTCCCTGGCAGCGCTTTCTTTAAAGCCATTAAGCTAGGCATTTAGTGCTCAAGTAATGAATCCACCCGGATCCCAAGGTATATCAAAGCCAATTTTAATTAATAATCTCTTATTTACTAATTGGAGGCACTATTCATGATCTCTCATTAATCCACATCATCAAATTTAATTAAACTGTTAGATTGTAAAATTGACGTTCAAGATAGAACGAAAAGTTAACGTAACGTAGATGGTTTAGTCCTATAGAAAACGCACGTGACACGTCCAATGTTAGTTAACCAAAAGAAGGAAAGGCTCACGTCAAGAAAAAAAAGTAAATGCTTACGTGAAAAGAAAACAAGAAAGCCTCCACGTATTGCCCCAAAATTTGGAAGGGGATTACTCAAAAAAAAAAGGGAAAGGGAAACCCTCACGTGAATAGAAAAGAAGAAAAGCCTCCACCCATTGCCACAAAATTAGGAAGGAAAGCCTCCGCCTCCACTTTAAAAAAAATGGAAGTCCCCTATCCCAGCATATTCAAGTCCTGCCTCAATCGGTCTCTCTACGTTCTACTCAGGAAAAACATATTAGCGTAGATTCCTCCAAGATTTGACGTACAAGGTTCTTTTTGGCCAATTTCCTCCAGTTCAATCAGCCAGTGCATGGTGCAGAAGCAGCATGTGTGTATAGCATCTCTGGCGCATCATATAGGTATGCGATTTCGTGGCTCCATAGCACGAAGCAACAATGGCAGATTAGGTGGCCATCCTTCGTGGTGTTGGCTGAAACTCTCCGCTCGGCTTCAAAACAAGTTTCACTCATTTGATCTAAGATAAGAAACGTGATATTTTCTTTTCGGTCGGATCTATCTGCAGATTCAATCTCGAAGACTTCAGATCACAAACTCATTTAGGGACGACCACGGAATTGAACTACAGGGGTGTTGGTCGTCCAAGACTGATTCGATTCAGATTGTGGTTTGATGCAATAATCAAACTTATTTATATACGTGTCATTCTTCCACACAAGGCTGGGGTGAATATATTCTGCAGCTATGTATAACCCTCCTCCACTATCTTGGTAGCAGATGTAAAGTCTAGATAACTGTCCTCCACGTTGGGCAGCAACATTAGGATGCCATCACGTCCTAAAGTCTTTGTGTGGTCGGAGTAGATCACAGTTGTCGTCTCTGGCTATGGCCACTGTGGCAGATACAAGCCTTTCTAATCTGCATACTCTGTGTGTTAAGATCAAGTATAGTTGTCTCTTACAAATATACATTGTTAGTCTCCCTTTTCCTCTGTCTGAAATCAAGGAAAATGTTCTTACGGAGAATAGTAGATCCCAATATGAGATATCTTTTAGTCCGTGTTTATCTTCGACTGGCCGGCAAGCCGCTTGCTCACAACAGTCGAATACCAGATCCGCGTACTGTCTACTCCATGGCATCTTCAACCCTGTGTGTCGCCTCTCATCAATTCACTCAACATGCTCAAGATTCCATTTTTAGATCTCCTAAAATAATTTTAGAAATTTTTGTTTCCGATGTATATTTTCCACTCTTGCAAGGATTGAATCAAGATACAACTATTTCGCTTAATTACTTATTTATGCACTATGCCTGGGTAGTAATTAAAAATCCTAAATTTCTGTACACGTATTATTTTCACAGTAGTAGGCACGTCAGTAATTATTAAATTGAGGCATTATGTTCTCTTATCTGATGCACATTAGTTATTTTGAAGATGATGCAAAATCGATGGTAAACCATCTGCAGACCCTCTAAAGTTGCAGTACTGTTTTCTAGAGTTTGTGATAAGTTACTTCTATGTGAATTGAGAAAGAAAGAGAGGAGAATTTACTATAGTAGAATATTTGTTCTTTTATTAGGGAAAAGCAAGCTTGAGAAGCGAGCTACCTAACTTCCTATCTATTAGATTGGATGGCAAAATTGCAACATGGAACACTCAGCCATGCATTGATTAATAGTTTTCTTTGGGATTACCCATTCCTGTAGGCTTTTGATCTGAGGTTAAGAAAACTCGCGCTGCTTCGGTCTACAGGTGCCTGCTTCTATTGTTTAATCAATCAGGCACTTCCATGGATTAATATATCAGGCGTGTATGCAAAATACATCTATGGAATATGATCTTTCCATAAATCATTGGTTTACCACTTATGAGTTCAGTTGGTTTGATCTCATCAGGAGTATTACTTCCGAGCAACTCTTTGTGTAGTCCTCCTAGACATTGGCCTCCATGATTTAAGTATATTATTTAATGTAATTAAATTCTTCTCACAATATAAAAAATTGATATCCCTTAAAATCAACGTGTCTTTTGTAGCACATACGGTGGGCAATCGGCTTCTGTCACGGCATATTGCTCGAGCTTGCAAAAGGGAGTGGAGCAGCGAGACGAGGACGATGCAGGATGTAATCACACTTCCATGCAGTCAGGCCGTGGATATTCATGCTGAAGTCCTGTTTTAAATCTAACATATGTTTTTTGTACTATGTCTATGTTAATCTCATCCACACTCCAGGTAAAAACAAGATCTTATATGCACAACTATTATAATAATAATAATAGGCCAGTATAAGGATAAAAAGTATCCTTCTGTTTCTAAGAAAATGAACGTTTACTTGATATACTAATTTTCCGCGATGTGAGATGTAAGGAGGCATGATGAAATCAACATTACAAATATGTATTTTTAAGTTTTGGCTACAAACATGCATATTTGCATCTCCAAGATGGTGTGATGTTTATATGTTATCACTCATTGAAAATCAAACTCCATGTATGATCAATGAACTTGAAATTTGTACAGCTCCACTTTCATGTCTACATCTTTTAATTCTTATATTTCTTGGTTTGATATTTTATATGGGCTTGGCCTGACAATCTTCGTAAATATGACTCCGCTTACCTTCTGTTGGTCTATGGGGAACATCATATGCCTACAGTCATAGAAAGTAACTTCAGGAATATACATCAACACAAAATCTATCTATTGAGGTTAGTTGTGTGATTTGATTACTTTAACTTTATGGTGGACTATTCGGTGATATTCAAAATTTAACTTTCATGTCAAAAATCCATCATCCATGGAAAATTGGAGTGTGAAACCACATCAAATAAAAATAATAATTATGGATCATGTTTTGTGTTTACTGTTTCATGATTAAAAAGTGTATCTACGAGAATATACAATAGTGATAAAAATATAGAGAAATATCTAGCCCGTGCAGGTGCACGGGTTAACGACTAGTGATTTGTAATTTAGTAGTGAGCACAAAGTAACATATATCATGCAACCACAAAGTCTTACTCTCTTCCTATGCATCGGCACGTAATAAAAAAACAATTCATGCACACCAAGTAAAGGCGAATACATAGTATAAGCAGTTTCTTGCAATTCTATCGTGTTGGAAACATAGAGAGGTGGAGATATAGTTCCTCTCTCATAATAATTGCAAGTAGGAGCAGCAAGCACATGCATATTATATCCATCAAAATCATCATGTGCAATGGTAAAAGGCAACCCATCCATATAATCGTCCTTACTAAGCGCAAATTTCTCCGATATAGTGTAGTCGGGAGAATTCAAAAAGATAATAGGACTATCATGCGTGGGTGCAATAGCAACAATTTCATGTGTAACATAAGGAACTATAGCAAGTTCATCTCCATAAGAATAATTCATATTGGCATCTTGGCCACAAGCATAGCAAGCATCATCAAAAAGGGATATTTCAAACAAATTCAAGGGATCATAGCAATCATCATAGCAATCATCCTTCGGTAAGCACGAAGGGGAATTAAATAATATATGAGTTGGAGGGTTACTCTCATTAGAAGGTGGGCACGGGTAGCTAATCCGCTCTTCCTCCTTTTGTTCTTCGCTCTCCTCATCATCTTTTTCATCCAATGAGCTCACTGTTTCATCAATTTCTTCTTCCATAGCTTCCTGCAAAATATTAGTCTCTTCTTGGACAGCGGAGACTTTCTCAATAAATGCATTAATATAGTAATTGTATTCATAATTTTCATAGCAATATCTAAGTATAGCAAGATTTTCAGGCCTATAAGCATCATCATCTAAAGTTTCATACTTTTCAAACAAAGATTCAATTTCATAAGCAGCCTTAAAAGCAACAAATTCTTCTATTTGTTCCACATCATAGTAATCATATATACCATTAGCATAAGAAGCTAAGGTTTCATTATCATTAAATTTGCATGAAAAGGAAAGGTGTGGAGCCTTCATCCTAGAGCAACAAGTAATATCATATCTCAAGCATAGATTCTAGGCATACCAACGCAACATAATAAATTGATCCCATAATAGTTTCCCTTTTTGTGTCGAGCGATAATCCCTAAAGTATTCACGTTGATCCAATGTGCCTCCCATTATAAAGTTCAATGGGGTTTTCTCAGATTATCAAAGTAGTACATAATATCTTTCGCATAATGAGAATCGAGGGTTTTAGAAGTTACCCCATCTCCATGAGTAGCAAGTACACCTAATTTTTTTGGTATTTTGCGTTCCATATCCATAACTAAAGATAGAGAACAACTTAGAACAACAAATAAAAATTACTTAGTGATAAAGCAAACAAGCACATACAAGAATATTCACCCCATGCTATGACTCCCCGGCAGCGGCGCCAGAAAAAGGTCTTGATAACCCGCAAGTATACGGGATAGTTGTAGCCTCTTTCGATAAGTAAGAGTGTCGAACCCAATGAGGAGCTAAAGGTAGAACAAATACTCTCTCAAGTCCTATCGGCCACTGATACGACTCTACGCACGCTTGACATTCGCTTTACCTATAACAAGTATGAAACTAGAAGTACTTTGTAGGTGTGATAGGATAGGTTTCCAAGATAATAAAGAGCACGTAAACATAAACTAGGGGATGTTTAGATAAAGATGCAATAAAGTAAATATAGAGAGTGTGGAAAAGTGGTGGTAGGAGTTGTGAAATTGTCCCTAAGCAATTGACTACGTTACTAGACCGGTAATCACTATTGCAATTCTATTTGAGGGAGAGGCATAAGCTAACATACTTTCTCTACTTGGATCATATGCACTTATGATTGGAACTCTAGCAAGCATCCGCAAATACTAAAGATTCATTAAGGTAAAACCCAACCATAGCATTAAAGTATCAAGTCCCCTTTATCCCATACACAAACAACCCCGTTACTCGGGTTTGTGTTTCAGTCACTCACGCAACCCACTATAAGCGAATCATGAACGCATTGCAACACCCTACAGCGGGAATCCCTCACGCTTGCGCGACACGGAGGGCACCATAGGACAGCACCAATAATAAAATATGCAACTCAAACCAATTATAGCAATTCATCAATCACCGATAGGATAACGAAAATCTACTCAGACATCATAGGATGGCAACACATCATTGGAAAATAATATGAAGCATAAAGCACCATGTTCAAGTATAGGGTACAGCGGGTTGCGGGAGAGTGGACCGCTGGATATAGATAGGGGAAGGTGATGGAGATGTTGGTGAAGATGGTGGCGGTGTTGGTGAAGATCGCGATGATGATGATGGCCCCCGGCAGCGTTCCGGCGCCACCGGAAGCAAGGGGGAGAGAGCCCCCTTTCTTCTTCTTCTTCTTCCTTGACCTTCTCCCTAGATGGGAGAAGGGTTTCCCCTCTGGTCCTTGGATCCCATGGCGTGGGAGGGGCGAGAGCCCCTTCGAGATTGGATCTATCTCTCTGTTTCTGCGTTCTTAGATTCTGCCCCTTCACCGTTTCTTTTATATCCGGAGATCCGTAACTCCGATTGGGGTGAATCTTTCGCCCAGATCTTTCTCATAAAATTAACTTTCTTGCACGAAAAGAAGAGCGTCAACCACCTTACGGGTGGCCCACGAGAGTCCAAGGCGCGCCCAGGGGGGAGGGCGCGCCCCCCTGTCTCGTGACCACCCCGGACACCGTTTCGCGTTGATTTTACTTCCCAAAAATCATAAATATTCCAAAAAAATCTTCGTCCGTTTTTATCCCGTTTGGACTCCGTTTGATATTGGGTTTCTGCGAAACAAAAAAAATGCAACAGACAGGAGCTGGCACTGGGCACTGGATCAATATGTTAGTCCCAAAAAATAGTATAAAAAGTTGCCAAAAGTATATAAAAATTGAATAATATTGACATGGAACAATCAAAAATTATAGATACGACGGAGACGTATCAAACGCTCCTGAAGGTTTCATTCTGTTTGGAGTCCGTTTGATATTCCTTTTCTTCGAAACACTGGAATAGGCAAGGAAACATCAATATGGGCTGGGCCTCCGGTTAATAGGTTAGTCCCAAAAATAATATAAAAGTGTATAATAAAGCCCATGAACATTGAAAACAGATAATAAAATAGCATGAATGCTTCATAAATTATAGATACGTTGGAGACGTATCACCGCCCCCATCACGCGCGTCCTGTCGGCGCCCCTGCCCGTCCCTGTCGCCTCGCATCGTCGGTCGTCGCCCCGCTGTAAGATCGATCAACCACACGCCCCGGCCATCCCCCTGCCGCTCGCCGACGGCCTCTATGCACATGCACACACGCACACACACAAACACACACACACACACACACACACACACACACACACACACACACACACACACAAATGTTTAATGTCCAATGTTAGATTATATATGAATTAGATAATGTTAGATGAGTTAGTTTTTTATACTTTTAGTTATAGATGGATTTATATTAATGTTAGATGAATTAGATATATATTAAACTTAGGTATATGAGATTTGATCATCTAATTGATATTTTAGTATATAGAAGCTACTTTTTTTAGTAAGAAAATTAATAGAACTAGTTTAGTTGAATTAGTTGAACTAGTTAGTTGAATTTGTGGAATTAGGAGCTACTTTATTTAGGTATATTTTTAGTAAGCGCTTAGTTGAATTAATTAGTTGAACTGGCTAGTTGAATTAATAGAACTAATTTAGTTGAATTAGTTGAATTAGTTGAACTAGTTAGTTGAATTAGTTGAATTAGGAGCTAATTTATTTAGGTATATTTTTAGTAAGTGCTTAGTTGAATTAATTAGTTGAACTAGCTAGTTAAATTAATATAACTAGTTTAATTAGTTCAATTAATATAACTAACAAGTGTTTAATGTTTCACCTATGAACATAGGAAATGTCGTCTGACGATGAAAACGATTTCATTATGTGCGAAAACTGCGAAGACCAACGCAGCATGTGCGACAAAAATTTCCTAGTTGATGATAGGCGCTTCAGCATCAAGCTGGATGAGACCTTCGAAGTGGATACAGTAAGTCACAACGACAAGTCTTTTTTCATAATTAAGCATGACTTATATGTGCTTCATTTGCTTCAACTTATTATTTTAAATTTTCACTATTCTACTAGCGTATCCCCTGCCATGCAAGAATTTTTGTTTTGGATAAGATAGGTTTCAGTCCTAACAGAACTATGGAGGTAAAGAGAGTTTACTTGAAGATCGAGCATGGTTATACCTTCAACACCAAATTATACAATCAAGACACCTACACCAATTTTGAATGCAAAACTTGGCAAGCTCTATGCAAGGCTTATGCATTTGAGCCTGATATGTTTATCACCTTTGATATTCATTCCGAAAATGATATTGAAGGTAATAGAGACATTTGGGTCGATGTGTAGACGCCTCCAGTTCTACCATTATGTGAGTTTCTCAACCATATTTATGTCTTCGATATTGTTTTTTCAAAAATAGTTGACAACTAATTTCTATTGACAACTTATTTCCATTCAAGCAAACATGTCTAGCGCTTGGTAGAAAGGACCGTCCAGTGTCCCAGGGCTGAACTAAACTGCGAGGAGATAAGTCATTATGTTTTATGGCTTGGGGATCTTGATGCTATCAAGAGAAATTATTTTCCTGAATTTGAAAATCTTAGTACTCAAAACGTGCGACCAATAATGATCGTACTGAACTACGGTCACATCTGTTTAGGAAAAATGGTAAGATTTTTACTATTTTTTCTCGGTGCATCTTTTGCATACATTATTTTTTTAAGCTAAACTTCATTGCTAAGTATGTTGCTATACGATGTTCTTCAACAGGGACTCCTGATGAATGTTGTGCCTCAGTGGATCGAGACTAAAGGTCGCATGAGAATGGTTAGCTTACGGCCAAGACATCCTACAATGCACTTTAGTGCATTCAGGATTTCTAATAGCGAGGAACGCTTAATAGTGAAAGACTGGAGCAAAATTGTCCACGATCGCAGAGAAGTACTAGGGGGCAGCAATCAGAAGCGCAGCCCACGATTAGGAGACAGGTTCATCTGCATGCTCCAATATGATGAATCAGGAGAGCTATACATGTTCTATGCTATTTTACCTGAGAGAGAGAGCAGCAGGAGTGATTAGCATGCTCTTAGTATTTGTCCTCTCATGTCCGTGTTCTTCGTCCTGAACTTAATCTCAAAGAGTGATTTGCTTTTGTGGTCTTATATATGAACGCTTATAATCATGACCATGTTGAACTTGCTGATATCTTTCCTTCTGGTACAAGTGAATGTTTCTTCTTTAAGCTAGTATTGGTGGTGATTAGATAACGGTAATGACAATGATGATTAAATAGTGGTAATTACGACTATAATGATTTATTAGCTTGTTGGTGATGATATATGATGCAATAGTTTTTATATTAATATGATGATGATGAGTTATTATATCATTTATGAAAGAAACCGCAGATTAGTTTCAACTGGATGGATCCTAGCTAGCTAAGTGATCAAGTATATGCCATATCCATATTACTTGCTCACCTAATGTAAGTGATCAAGTAATATGGATATGGCATATATACTTTGATCACCTAGCTAGGATCCATGCAAGCATCCAGTTGAAACTAATTTGTGGTACTTTCACCTAATGATTTAACAGCTCATTATAATGTAAAAACAATCTCTAAATTAAATTGAAAACACAAAACAAAAGGAAAAAATAAAAATAAAACCACCCCCCCCCCCCCAAACATTTAGTACCGGTTGGTGTTACCAACTGGTACTAAAGGTCACCCCGCACCCGGCCCTGGCTCGTGCCACGTGGTGGCACTTTAGTGGTGGCTCGTGCCAACCGATACTAAAGGGGGGGCTTTAGTCCCCACCCTTTAGTGCCGGTTGTAGAACCGACACTAAAGGCCCTAACGAACCGGTGCTAAATCCCGGTTCTGCACTAGTGTATTAAGCAGTGGGACATCATAGCATCTATAGTATTAAGAAAATTCCTTATATGACATTATTTTAAATATTGCTTCCCTATTTGGCACTGGCAACGTTATCTGGGGGATTCGCTCGTATGCCTCCTATCCCGTTTTGCTGGCGCCGCTAAGCAGAGCCGAGATCCGGAGGAAGGGCGGCGAGGTGCGGGTGAGAGAGAGAGAGAGAGAGAGAGAGAGAGAGTGAGAGAGAAAGAGAGAGTGAGAGAGAGAGGTGGGTTGTGCTGAAATATAGAGAGCAGACAAGTAACTTTGCCGCTGTTACCGACCTCTCCTGAGACCCCCTCTTGATCGGCGGTGTCAAGTTGGTTGCTTGGATTTTCGACGGAGTTTTACCGGATTGAGAAATTATGATACAAACAGGTCCAACCGGGAAAACCCCAAATTTAACGTCGTGTGTTTATCATTAAGGGCGACGCTAGGCGTCGGTGCGCCGGCGCTAGTTTTGGGCCGGTCCAGCCACAGTCGTTCGATCGACTTGTCTTCTACCTCCCACCAAATCTCAGGAAAAAACCCCGCCTCTGCCCCACACGCCGTAGCTTCCTGTGTGTAGCTCTGCGAGGGAAAAACGGCCGCCGGCCGCTCACACTCCGATGCCCCGCAGCCCTCCGCTGCTCACTGAAGAAACTTCACCGCTCTTCGATTTCGGTTGCAGCTCCGCCCCGACCGGTTGCAACTCCGGCAAGAGGAGAGGATGATGCAGCAAAGTAGCGTAAGTATTTCCCTCAGTTTTTGAGAACCAAGGTATCAATCCAGTAGGAGACCACGCACAAGTCCCTCGTACCTACCCAAAACGATAGCTCCTTGCAACCAACGCGATTAGGGGTTGTCAATCCCTTCACGGTCACTTACGAGAGTGAGATCTGATAGAGATGATAAATAATATTTTTGGTATTTTTGGTATATAGATGCAAAGTGAAAAGTAAAAGGCAAAGTAAAAACAAAGCAAGTAATAAAGTAATGGAGATTGATATGATGAGAATAGACCCGGGGCCATAGGTTTCACTAGTGGCTTCTCTCAAGAGCATAGATATTCTACGGTGGGTGAACAAATTACTGTTGAGCAATTGACAGAATTGAGCATAATTATGAGTATATCTAGGTATGATCATGTATATAGGCATCACGTCCAACACAAGTAGACCGAAACGATTCTGCATCTACTACTATTACTCCACTCATCGACCGCTATCCAGCATGCATCTAGAGTATTAAGTTAAAAACAGAGTAACGACTTAAGCAAGATGACATGATGTAGAGGGATAAATTCATGCAATATGATAAAAACCCCATCTTGTTATCCTCGATGGCAACAATACAATACGTGCCTTGCTGCCCCTTCTGTCACTGGGAAAGGACACCGCAAGATTGAACCCAAAGCTAAACACTTCTCCCATTGCAAGAACTACCAATCTAGTTGGCCAAACCAAACGGATAATTCGAAGAGACTTGTAAAGATAACTCAATCATACATAAAATCATTCAGAGAAGATTCAAATATTATTCATAGATAAGCTGGATCATAAACCCACAATTCATCGGTCTCAACAAACACACCGCAAAAAGAAGATTACATCGAATAGATCTCCATGAGAGAGGGGGAGAACATTGTATTGAGATCCAAAAAGAGAGAAGAAGCCATCTAGCTACTAGCTATGGACCCGAAGGTCTGAAGTAAACTACTCACACTTCATCGGAGGGGCTATGGTGTTGATGTAGAAGCCCTCCGTGGTGGATGCCCCCTCCGGCGGAGCTCCGGAAGAGGCCCCAAGATGGGATCTCGTGGATACAGAAGGTTGCGGCGATGGAATTAGGTTTTTGGCTCCTGTTCTGATCGTTTGGGGGTACGTAGGTATATATAGGAGGAAGGAGTACATCGGTGGAGCAACAGGGGGGCCACGAGGCAGGGGGCGCGCCCTAGGGGGGGCGCCCCCCACCGTCGTGACCGACTCTTTTGTTCCTTGGAGCAGGGTCCAAGTCTCCTGGATCACGTTCGGTGAGAAAATCACGTTTCCGAAGGTTTCATTCCGTTTGGACTCTGTTTGATATTGTTTCTTCGAAACACTGAAATAGGCAAAAAACAGCAATTCTGGGCTGGGCCTCCGGTTAATAGGTTAGTCCCAAAAATAATATAAAAGTGGAAAATAAAGCCCAATATAGTCCAAAACAGTAGATAAAGTAGCATGGAGCAATCAAAAATTATAGATACGTTGGAGACGTATCCGGCATCCCAAGCTTAATTCCTGCTCGTCCTCGAGTAGGTAAATGATAAAAAGAGAATTTTTGATGCGGAGTGATACTTTGGCATAATTTCAATGTAAATCTTCTTAATTGTGGTATGAATATTCAGATCCGAAAGATTCAAGACAAAAGTTCATATTGACATAAAAATAATAATACTTCAAGCATACTAACTAAGCAATTATGTCTTCTCAAAATAACATGGCCAAAGAAAGTTATCCCTACAAAATCATATAGTCTGGCTACGCTCCATCTTCCCCACACAAAATATTTAAATCATGCTCAACCCCGTTGACAAGCCAAGCAATTGTTTCATACTTATGACATTCTCAAAACTTTTTCAATCTTCACGCAATACATGAGCATAAGCCATGGATATAGCACTATATGTGGAATAGAATGGTGGTTGTGGAGAAGACAAAAAGAGGGAAGATATTCTCACATCAACTAGGCGTATCAAAAGGCTATGGAGATGCCATCAATAGATATCAATGTGAGTGAGTAGGGATTGCCATGCAACGGATGCACTAGAGCTAAAAGTATATGAAAGTTCAACAAAAGAAACTAAGTGGGTGTGCATCCAACTCGCTTGCTCACGAAGACCTAGGGCATTTGAGGAAGCCCATCATTGGAATATACAAGCCAAGTTCTATAATGAAAAATTCCCACTAGTATATGAAAGTGACAAAATGAGAGACTCTCTATCATGAAGATCTTGGTGCTACTTTGAAGCACAAGTGTGGTAAAAGGATAGTAACATTGTCCCTTCTCTCTTTTTCTCTCATCATTTTTTTATTTGGGCCTTTTCTTTTCTTTTTTTTGTCTGGAGTCTCATCCCGACTTGTGGGGGAATCATGGTCTCCATCATCCTTTTCTCACTTGGGACAATGCTCTAAAAAATGATGATCATCACACTTTTATTTTTCTTACAACTCAACAATTACAACTTGATTCTTAGAACAAGGTATGACTCTATATGAATGCCTCCGACGGTGTACCGGGATATGCAATGAATCAAGAGTGACATATATGAAAGAATTATGAACGGTGGCTTTGCCACAAATACGATGTCAACTACATGATCATGCTAGCAATATTACAATGATGGAGTGTGTCATAATAAACGGAACGGTGGAAAGTTGCATGGCAATATATCTCGGAATGGCTATGGAAATGCCATGATAGGTAGGTATGGTGGCTGTTTTGAGGAAGATATATGGTGGGTGTATGATACCGGCGAAAAGTGCACGGTATTAGAGAGGCTAGCAATGGTGGAAGGATGGGAAAAATGCGTATAATCCATGGACTCAACATTAGTCATAAAGAACTCATATACTTATTGCAAAAACTAGAAGTTATCAAAGCAAAGTATTACGCGCATGCTCCTAGGGGGATAGATTGGTAGGAAAAGACCATCGCTCGTCCCCGACCGCCACTCATAAGGAAGACAATCAATAAATAAATCATGCTCCGAGTTCATCACATAACGGTTCACCATACGTGCATGCTACGGGAATCACAAACTTTAACACAAGTATTCTTTAAATTCACAACTACTCAACTAGCATGACTCTAATATCACCATCTTCATATCTCAAAACAATTATCAAGCATCAAACTTATCTTAGTATTCAACACACTCAAAAGAAAGTTTCACATATCTTGAATATTAAGTATATTAATATTAAGCAAATCACCATGCTATTAATGACTCTCAAAATAATCTAAGTGAAGCATGAGAGATCAATAGTTTCTTTAAAACAAATCCACCACCATGCTCTAAAAGATCTAAGTGAAGCACTAGAGAAAAAATTATCACGCTCAAAAGATATAAGTGAAGCACTATGAGCAAAACTATCAAGCTCAAAAGATATAAGTGAAGCACATAGAGTATTCTAGCAAATTCCAATTTATGTATGGCTCTCTCAAAAGGTGTGTACAGAAAGGATGATTGTGGTAAACTAACAAGCAAAGACGCAAATAATACAAGACGCTCCAAGCAAAACACATAACATGTGGTGAATAAAAATATAGCTCCAAGTAAATTACTGATGGAAGTAGACGAAAGAGGGGATGCCTTCCGGGGCATCCCCAAGCTTTGACTTTTTGGTGTCCTTGGATTATCTTGGGGGTGCCATGGGCATCCCCAAGCTTAGGCTCTTGCCACTCCTTGTTCCATAATCCATCAAAAGAATTCACCCAAAACTTGAAAACTTCACAACACAAAACTCAATAGAAATCTTGTGAGCTCCGTTAGAGAAAGAAAACAAAAGACTACTTTAAGGTACTGTAATGAACTCATTCTTTATTTATATTGGTGTTAAACCTACTGTATTCCAACTTCTCTATGGATTATAAACTATTTTACTAGCCATAGATTCATCAAAATAAGCAAACAACACACAGAAAACAGAATCTGTCAAAAACAGAACAGTCTGTAGCAATCTGTAACTAAGGCAAACTTTTGGAACTCTAAAACTCCTACCAAAATAGGAAGTCCTGGACAATTTGTCTATTTAACAGAAGCAAAAAGAATCAACACAAAAGCACGTTTCTGTGATTTAAGAAAATTATATTCGTGCATGCAAAGTTTCTGTTTTTCAGCAGAATCAAGTCAACTATCATCGTAGGTTATCCTATAGGTTCTACTTGGCACAAACACTAATTAAAAGATAAAACCACATCCAACCAGAGTCTAGATGGATTATTTATTCCTAAACAGAAGCAAAAGCAAAAAAACAAAAACAAAATTGGGTTGCCTCCCAACAAGCGCTATCGTTTAACGCCCCTAGCTAGGCATAAAAGCAAGGATAGATCTAGGTATTGCCATCTTTGGTAGGCAATCCATAAGTGGCTCTCATGATAGATTCATATGGTAATTTTATTTTATTTCTAGGGAAGTGTTAAATGCCCTTCTTTAAGGGAAATTGGAATCTAATATTCCCTTCCTTCATATCAATAATTGCACCAATCGTTCTAAGGAAAGGTCTACCAAGAATAATAGGACATGAAGGATTGCAATCTATATCAAGAACGATAAAATCTATGGGCACATAATTCCTGTTTGCAACAATAAGAACATCATTAATTCTTCCCATAGGCTTTTTAATAGTGGAATCCGCAAGATGCAAGTTTAGAGAGCAATCATCAAAGTCACGGAAATCTAGCAAATCACACAAAGTTTTGGGAATAGTAGAGACACTAGCACCCAAATCACACAAAGCATGAAACTCATAATCTTTAATTTTAATTTTAATAGTAGGTCCTCACTCATCATAGAGTTTTCTAGGGATAGAAACTTTCAACTCAAGTTTTTCTTCATAAGATTGCATCAAGGCATCAACAATGTGTTCGGTAAAGGCCTTATTTTGACTATAAGCATGAGGAGAATCTAGCACGGATTGCAACAAGGAAATACAATCAATTAAAGAGCAACTTTCATAATTAAATTCCTTGAGATACAAAATAGTGGGTTTAGCAACATCTAGGTTTTTATTTCTTTCAATCCCACTTTCATCAATTTCATCATCAAGATCTAGAAACTCCGAATTCTTAGAACGCCTTCTAGGTAAAGGAAGATCATATTCAGTTTCATCAAGATTCATATTGCAAAACAAAGATTTAATGGGGGACACATCAATAACTTTTAGATCTTCATCTTGATTTTCATAGGAATTGGAAGAACACGCTTTAATAAAGGCATCTTTGGAAGCACGCATCCTAGCGGTTCTTTCTTTGCACTCATCAATGGAAATTCTCATGGCTTTGAGAGACTCATTGATATCATGCTTAGGAGGAATAGATCTAAGCTTTAAAGAATCAATTTCAAGAGAAATTCTATCAACGTTCCTAGCCAAATCATCAACTTTAAGCAATTTCTCTTCAAGCAAAGCATTAAAATTCTTTTGTGAATTCATAAACTCTTTAACACTACTCTCAAATTCAGAGGGCATCTTATTAAAACTTCCATAAGAGTTGTTGTAGGAATTTCCATAATTATTAGAAGGATTACTAGGATAAGGCATAGGATTAAAATTCCCTCTATACGCGTTGTTTCCAAAACTATTCCTACCAACAAAATTCACATCCATAGATTCATTATTATTCTCAATCAAAGTAGACAAGGGCATATCATTGGGATCAAGAGAAGTATTTTTAGTAGCAAACATCTTCATAAGTTCATCCATCTTTTCACTTAAAACATGTATTTGTTCTATAGCATGCACTTTTTTACTAGAAGATCTTTCGGTGTGCCATTGAGAATAATTAACCATAATATTATCAAGCAATTTTGTAGCATCTCCTAATGTAATTTCCATAAACGTGCCTCCCGCGGCCGAATCTAAAAGATTTCTAGAAGCAAAATTCAATCCGGCATAAAAATTTTGTATGATCATCCATAAATTCAAACCATGAGTAGGGCAATTGCGAAGCATCTATTTCATTCTTTCCCAAGATTGGGCAACATGCTCATGATCAAGTTGTTTAAAATTCATAATATCGTTCCTAAGAGTGATGATCTTAGCGGGAGGAAAATATTTAGAGATAAAAGCATCTTTGCACTTGTTCCAAGAATCAATACTATTTTCAGGCAAAGACAAAAACCAAACTTTAGCACGATCTCTAAGTGAAAACGGAAATAACTTCAATTTGACAATATTGTTATCCGTATCTTTCTTCTTTTGCATATCACACAAATCAACAAAATTGTTTAGATGAGTAGTGGCATCTTCACTAGGAAGGCCGGCGAATTGATCTTTCATAACAAGATTCAGCAAAGCGGTATTGATTTCACAAGACTCATCATTATTAAGAGGAGCAATTGGAGTACTAAGGAAAACATTATTATTGGTATTCGAGAAGTCACACAATTTGGTATTATCTTGCGCCATGGCAACAAGTAATCCAACACACAAGCAAACAGAAAGGCAACGGGAAAAAGCAAATGGAAAAAAGAGGAGTAGATTGGGAAAGAGAGGGCGAATAAAACGGCAAGGGTGAAGTGGGGGAGAGGAAAACGAGAGGCAAATGGCAAATAATGTAATGCGAGAGATAGGGATTGTGATGGGTACTTGGTATGGTTGACTTGCTCTTGCGTGAGCCTCCCCGGCAACGGCGCCAGATATTCTTCTTGCTACTGAAGGAAATATGCCCTAGAGGCAATAATAAAGTTATTATATATTTCCTCATATCATGATAAATGTTTATTATTCATGCTAGAATTGTATTAACCGGAAACATAATACATGTGTGAATATATAGACAAACAGAGTGTCACTAGTATGCCTCTACTTGACTAGCTTGTTAATCAAAGATGGTTATGTTTCCTAACCATGAACAAGGAGTTGTTATTTGATTAACAAGGTCACATCATTAGTTGAATGATCTGATTGACATGACCCATTCCGTTAGCTTAGCACACGATCGTTTAGTATGTTGCTATTGCTTCCTTCATGACTTATACATGTTCCTATAACTATGAGATTATGCAACTCCCGTTTGCCGGAGGAACACTTTGGGTACTACCAAACGTCACAACGTAACTGGGTGATTATAAAGGAGTACTACAGGTGTCTCCAAAGGCAGATGTTGGGTTGGCGTATTTCGAGATTAGGATTTGTCACTCCGAATGTCGGAGAGGTATCTCTGGGCCCTCTCGGTAATGCACATCACTTAAGCCTTGCAAGCATTGTAACTAATGAGTTAGTTGCGAGATGATGTATTACGGAACGAGTAAAGAGACTTGCCGGTAACGAGATTGAACTAGGTATTGGATACCGACGATCGAATCTCGGGCAAGTAACATACCGATGACAAAGGGAACAACGTATGTTGTTATGCGGTCTGACCGATAAAGATCTTCGTAGAATATGTAGGAACCAATATGGGCATCCAGGTCCCGCTATTGGTTATTGACCGGAGACGTGTCTCGGTCATGTCTACATTGTTCTCGAACCATAGGGTCCACACGCTTAAGGTTTCGATGACAGTTATATTATGAGTTTATGAGTTTTGATGTACCGAAGGAGTTCGGAGTCCCGGATGAGATCGGGGACATGACGAGGAGTCTCGAAATGGTCGAGACGTAAAGATCGATATATTGGACGACTATATTCGGAGTTCGGAAAGGTTTCGAGTCATTCGGGTATTTATCGGAGTACCTGAGAGTTACGGGAATTCGCCGGGGAGAAGTATTGGGCCTTATGGGCCATACGGGAAAGAGAGAGGGGCTGCCCTAGGCAGGCCGCGCGCCCCCCCTTGCCCTAGTCCGAATTGGGCTAGGGGGAGGGGCCGCACCCCCTCCTTCCTTCCCTTCTCTCTTCCCCTTCCTAGTCTCCTACTCCTAATACATGGAAGGATCCCTAGTTGGACTAGGAAAGGGGGAATCCTACTCCCGGTAGGAGTAGGACTCCCCTATGGGGCGCCTCCTCCCTAGGCCGGCCTCCTCCTCCCTCCCTCCTTTATATACGGGGGCAGGGGGCACCCCATAGACACACAAGTTGATCCTTGAGATCGTTCCTTAGCCGTGTGCGGTGCCCCCCTCCACCATATTCCACCTCAATAATATCGTAGTGGTGCTTAGGCGAAGCCCTGCGTCGGTAGAACATCAAGATCGTCACCACGCCGTCGTGCTGACGGAACTCTCTCCCCGGAGCTTTGCTGGATCGGAGCCCGAGGAGCGTCACCGAGCTGTACGTGTGTCAAGAACTCGGAGGCGCCGGAGTAACGGCGCTGGGATCGGTTGGATCGCGAGGAGAACGTACGACTACTTCCTCTACGTTGTGATCGCTTCCGCTTCGGTCTACAAGGGTATGTAGACAACACTCTCCCCTCTCGTTGCTATGCATCACCATGTTCTTGCGTGTGCGTAGGAATTTTTTTGAAATTACTACGTTCCCCAACAGTGGCATCCGAGCCTAGGTTTTTATGGTTTGATGTTTTGCACGAGTAGAACACAAGTGAGTTGTGGACGATACAAGTCATACTGCCTACCAGCATGTCATACTTTGGTTCAGCGGTATTGTTGGATGAAGCGGCCCGGACCGACATTACGCGTACGCTTACGCGAGACTGGTTCTACCGCCGTGCTTTGCACAAAGGTGGCTAGCGGGTGTCAGTTTCTCCAACTTTAGTTGAATCGAGTGTGGCTACGCCCGGTCCTTGAGAAGGTTAAAACGGAGTCTATTTGACGAAGTATCGTTGTGGTTTTGATGCGTAGGTGAGATTGGTTCTTACTTCAGCCCGTAGCAGCCACGTAAAACTTGCAACAACAAAGTAGAGGACGTCTAACTTGTTTTTGCAGGGCATGTTGTGATGTGATATGGCCAAGACATGATGCTATATTTTATTGTATGAGATGATCATGTTTTGTAACCGAAGTTATCGGCAACTGGCTGGAGCCATATGGTTGTCGCTTTATTGTATGAAATGCAAACGCCCTGTAATTGCTTTACTTTATCACTAAGCGGTAGCGATAGTTGTAGAAGCAATAGATGGCGTAAACGACAACGATGCTACGATGGAGATCAAGGTGTCGCGCCGGTGACGATGGTGATCATGATGGTGCTTCGGAGATGGAGATCACAAGCACAAGAAGATGATGGCCATATCATATCACTTATATTGATTGCATGTGATGTTTATCCTTTATGCATCTTATCTTGCTTTGATTGACGGTAGCATTTTAAGACGATCTCTCACTAAAAATTATCAAGTAGTGTTCTCCCTGAGTATGCACCATTGCCAAAGTTCGTCGTGCCCAGACACCACGTGATGATCGGGTGTGATAAGCTCTACGTCCATCTACAACTGGTGCAAGCCAGTTTTGCACACGCGGAATACTCAGGTTAAACTTGACGAGCCTAGCATATGCAGATATGGCCTCGGAACATGGAGACCAAAAGGTCGAGCGTGAATCATATAGTAGATATGATCAACATAAGATGTTCACCATTGAAAACTACTCCATCTCACGTGATGATCGGTTATGGTTTAGTTGATTTGGATCACGTGATCACTTAGATGACTAGAGAGATGTCTGTCTAAGTGGGAGTTCTTAAGTAATATGATTAACTGAACTTAAATTTATCATGAACTTAGTTCTGGTAGTATTTTGCAAATTATGTTGTAAGATCAATAGCTTGCGTTGTTGCTTTCATATGTTTATTTTGATATGTTCCTAGAGAAAATTGTGTTGAAAAAGGTTAGTAGCAATGATGCGGATTGGATCCGTGATCTGAGGTTTATCCTCATTGCTGCACAGAAGAATTATGTCCTTAATGCACCGCTAAGTGACAGACCTATTGCAGGAGCAGATGCAAACGTTATGAACGTTTGGCTAGCTCAATATGATGACTACTTGATAGTTTAAGTGCACCATGCTTAACAGCTTAGAATCGGGACTTCAAAGACGTTTTGAACGTCATGGACCATATGAGATGTTCCAGCAGTTGAAGTTAATAAAGCAAATACCCGAGTTGAGAGATATGAAGTCTTCAACAAAGTTCTATAGCTAAAAGATGGAGGAGAATCGCTCAACTAGTGAGCATGTGCACAGATTGTCTGGGTACTACAATCGCATGAATCAAGTGGGAGTTAATCTTCCAGATAAGATAGTGATTGACAGAATTCTCTAGTCACCATCACCAAGTTAGTAGAACTTCGTGATGAACTATAGTATGCAAGGGATGATGAAAATGATTCCCGAGTTCTTCGTGATGTTGAAATCGACGAATGTAGAAATCAAGAAAGAGCATCAAGTGTTGATGATTGACAAGACCACTAGTTTCAAGAAAAGGGCAAAGGGAAAGAAAGGGAACTTCAAGTGGAAAGACAAGCAAGTTGTCACTCCCGCGAAGAAGTTCCAAAGCCTGAGACTAAGTGCTTCTACTGCAAAAGGACTGGTCACTGGAAGCAGAACTACCCCAAGTATTTGGTGGATAAGAAGGATGGCAAAGTGAACAAGGGTATATTTGATATACAGGTTATTGATGTGTGCCTTACTAGTGTTTATAGTAGCCCCTGAGTATTTGATACTTGTTCGGTTGCTAAGAGTAGTAACTCGAAACGGGAGTTGCAGAATAAACAGAAACTAGTTAAGGGTGAAGTGACGATGTGTGTTGAAAGTAGTTTCAAGATTGATATGATCATCATCGCACACTCCCTATACTTTCGGGATTAGTGTTGAACCTAAATAAATGTTATTTGGTGTTTGCGTTGAGCATGAATATGATTTGATCGTGTTTATTGCAATACGGTTATTCATTTAAGTAAGAGAATAAACTGTTGTTCTGTTTACATGAATAAAACCTTATATGGTTACACACCCAATGAAAATGGTTCATTGGATCTCGATCGTAGTGATACACATATTCATAATATTGAAACCAAAAGATGCAAAGTTAATAATGATAGTGCAACTTATTTGTGGCACTGCCGTTTAGGGCATAATGGTGTAAAGCGCATGAAGAAACTCCATGCTGATGGGATTTTGGAATCACTTGATTATGAATCACTTGATGCTTGCGAACCATGCCTCATGGGCAAGATTACTAAGACTCCGTTCTCCGGAACAGTGGAGCGAGCAACTGACTTATTGAAAATAATACATTCTGATGTATGCGATCCAATGAGTGTTAAGGCTCGCGGCGGGTATCGTTATTTTCTGACCTTCACAGATGATTTGAGCAGATATGGGTATATCTACTTGATGAAACATAAGTCTGAAATAGTTGAAAGGTTCAAAGAATTTCAGAGTGAAGTGGAAAAATCATCGTGACAAGAAAATAAGGTTTCTACGATCTGATCACGGAGACAAATATTTGAGTTACGAGTTTGGTCTTCAATTCAAACAATGTGGAATAGTTTCACAAATTCATGCCACCTGGAACACCACATCATAATGGTGTGTCCAAACGTCATAACCATACTTTATTGGATATAGTACAATCTATGATGTTTCTTACCAATTTACCAATATCATTTTGGGATCATGCATTAAAGACAGCTGCATTCACGTTAAATAGGGCACCATCTAAATCCGTTGAGACGACACTATATGAACTGTGGTTTAGCAAGAAACCAAAGTTGTCGTTTCTTTAAGTTTGGGGCTGCGATGCTTATGTGAAAAAGTTTCATCCTGATAAGCTCAAACCCAAATCGGAGAAATGTGTCTTCATAGAATACCCAAAGGAGATTGTTGGGTACACCTTCTATCACAGATCCGGAGGCAAGACATTCGTTGCTGAAAATGGATCCTTTCTAGAGAAGGAGTTTCTCTCGAAAGAAGTGAATGGGAGGAAAGTAGAACTTGATGAGGTAATTGTACCTTCTCCCTTATTGGAGAAATCTGTTCCTGTGACTACTACACCAATTAGTGAGGCAGCTAATGATGATGATCATGTAACTTCAGATCAAGTTACTACCGAATCTCGTAGGTAAACCAGAGTGAGATCCGCACCAGAGTGGTACGGTAATCCTGTTCTGGAAGTCATGTAACTAGACTATGATGAACCTACGAACTATGAGGAAGCGATGATGAGCCCAGATTCCGCGAAATGGCTTGAGGCCATGAAATCTGAGATGAGATCCATGTATGAGAACAAAGTGTGGACTTTGGTGGAGTTGCCCGATGATCGGCAAGCCATAGAAAATAAATGGATCTTCAAGAGGAAGACGGACGCTGATAGTAGTGTTACTATCTACAAAGCTAGACTTGTCGAAAAAGGTTTTTGACAAAGTTCAAGATGTTGAATACAATGAGATTTTCTCACTCGTATCGATGCTTAAAAGTCTGTCCGAATCATGTTAGCAATTGCCGCATTTTATGAAATTTGGCAAATGGATAAACAAAACTGATCCTTAATGGAGTTATTAAAGAAGAGTTGTATGTGATGCAACCAAGAGGTTTTGTCGATCCTAAAGGTGTTAACAAAATGTGCATCTATGGACTGGTGCAAGCATCTCGGAGTTGGAATATACGCTTTGGTAAGTTGATCAAAGCATATAGTTTATACAGACTTGTAGTGAAGCCTGTATTTACTAGAAAGTGAGTGGGAGCACTACAGCATTTCTGATAAGTATATGTGAATGACATATTGTAGATCGGAAATAATGTAGAATTATTCTGCAAAGCATAAAGGAGTGTTTGAAAGAAGTTTTTCAAAGAAAGACCTTGGTGAAGCTGCTTACATATTGAGCATCAAGATCTATAGAGATAGATCAAGATGCTTGATAAGTTTTTTCAATGAGTACATACCTTGACAAGATTTTGAAGTAGTTCAAAATGGAACAGTCAAAGAAAGAGTTCTTGCCTGTGTTACAAGGTGTGAAATTGAGTAAGACTCAAAACCCGACCACTGCAGAAGATAGAAAGAGAATGAAAGTCATTCCCTATGCCTTGGCCATAGGTTCTATAAAGTATGCCATACTGTGTACCAGATCTATTGTATACCCTGCACTGAGTTTGGCAAGGGAGTACAATAGTGATCTAGGAGTAGATCACTGGACAGCGGTCAAAATTATCCTTAGTGGAATAAGGATATGTTTCTCGATTATGGAAGTGACAAAAGGTTCGTCGTAAAGGGTTACGTCGATGCAAGTTTTGACACTGATCTGGATGACTCTAAGTCTCGATCTAGATACATATTGAAAGTGGGAGCAATTAGCTAGAGTAGCTTCGTGCAGAGCATTGTAGACATAGAAAAATTGCAAAATACATAACGGATCTGAATGTGAAAGACCCGTTGACTAAGACTCTCTCACAAGCAAAACATGATTACACCTTAGTACTCTTTGGGTGTTAATCACAATAGCGATGTGAACTATATTACTGAATCTAGTAAACCCTTTGGGTGTTGGTCACATGACGATGTGAACTATGGGTGTTAATCACATGATGATGTGAACTATCGATGTTAATCACATGGTGATGTGATCTAGATTATTGACTCTAGTGCAAGTGGGAGACTGAAGGAAATATGCCCTAGAGGCAATAATAAAGTTATTATATATTTCCTCATATCATGATAAATGTTTATTATTCATGCTAGAATTGTATTAACCGGAAACATAATACATGTGTGAATATATAGACAAACAGAGTGTCACTAGTATGCCTCTACTTGAGTAGCTTGTTAATCAAAGATGGTTATGTTTCCTAACCATGAGCAAGGAGTTGTTATTTGATTAACAAGGTCACATCATTAGTTGAATGATCTGATTGACATGACCCATTCCGTTAGCTTAGCACACGATCGTTTAGTATGTTGCTATTGCTTCCTTCATGACTTATACATGTTCCTATAACTATGAGATTATGCAACTCCCGTTTGCCGGAGGAACACTTTGGTTACTACCAAACGTCACAACGTAACTGGGTGATTATAAAGGAGTACTACAGGTGTCTCCAAAGGCAGATGTTGGGTTGGCGTATTTCGAGATTAGGATTTGTCACTCCGAATGTCGGAGAGGTATCTCTGGGCCCTCTCGGTAATGCACATCACTTAAGCCTTGCAAGCATTGTAACTAATGAGTTAGTTGCGAGATTATGTATTACGGAACGAGTAAAGAGACTTGCCGGTAACGAGATTGAACTAGGTATTGGATACCGACGATCGAATCTCGGGCAAGTAACATACCGATGACAAAGGGAACAACGTATGTTGTTATGCGGTCTGACCGATAAAGATCTTCGTAGAATATGTAGGAACCAATATGGGCATCCAGGTCCCGCTATTGGTTATTGACCGGAGACGTGTCTCGGTCATGTCTACATTGTTCTCGAACCGTAGGGTCCGCACGCTTAAGGTTTCGATGACAGTTATATTATGAGTTTATGAGTTTTGATGTACCGAAGGAGTTCGGAGTCCCGGATGAGATCGGGGACATGACGAGGAGTCTCGAAATGGTCGAGACGTAAAGATCGATATATTGGACGACTATATTCGGAGTTCGGAAAGGTCCGAGTCATTCGGGTATTTATCGGAGTACCGGAGAGTTACGGGAATTCGCCGGGGAGAAGTATTGGGCCTTATGGGCCATACGGGAAAGAGAGAGGGGCTGCCCTATGCAGGCCGCGCGCCCCCCCTTGCCCTAGTCCGAATTGGGCTAGGGGGAGGGGCCGCACCCCCTCCTTCCTTCCCTTCTCTCTTCCCCTTCCTAGTCTCCTACTCCTAATACATGGAAGGATCCCTAGTTGGACTAGGAAAGGGGGAATCCTACTCCCGGTAGGAGTAGGACTCCCCTATGGCGCGCCTCCTCCCTAGGCCGGCCTCCTCCTCCCTCCCTCCTTTATATACGGGGGCAGGGGGCACCCCATAGACACACAAGTTGATCCTTGAGATCGTTCCTTAGCCGTGTGCGGTGCCCCCCTCCACCATATTCCACCTCGGTAATATCGTAGCGGTGCTTAGGCGAAGCCCTGCGTTGGTAGAACATCAAGATCGTCACCACGCCGTCGTGCTGATGAAACTCTCTCCCCGGAGCTTTGCTGGATCGGAGCCCGAGGAGCGTCACCGAGCTGTACGTGTGTCAAGAACTCGGAGGCGCCGGAGTAACGGCGTTGGGATCGGTTGGATCGCGAGGAGAACGTACGACTACTTCCTCTACGTTGTGATCGCTTCCGCTTCGGTCTACAAGGGTATGTAGACAACACTCTCCCCTCTCGTTGCTATGCATCACCATGATCTTGCGTGTGCGTAGGAATTTTTTTGAAATTACTACGTTCCCCAACAGCTACCTCTTGAGCACTGCGTTGGATTTCGCCGAAGAGGAGATGATGATGCAGCAAAGTAGCATAAGTATTTCCCTCAGTTTTTGGGAACCAAGGTATCAATCCAGTAGGAGACCACGCACAAGTCCCTCATACCTACCCAAAACGATAGCTCCTTGCAACCAACGCGATTAGGGGTTGTCAATCCCTTCACGGTCACTTACGAGAGTGAGATCTGATAGAGATGATAAATAATATTTTTGGTATTTTTGGTATATAGATGCAAAGTGAAAAGTAAAAGGCAAAGTAAAAACAAAGCAAGTAATAAAGTAATGGAGATTGATATGATGAGAATAGACCTGGGGCCATAGGTTTCACTAGTGGCTTCTCTCAAGAGCATAGATATTCTACGGTGGGTGAACAAATTACTGTTGAGCAATTGACAGAATTGAGCATAATTATGAGTATATCTAGGTATGATCATGTATATAGGCATCACGTCCAACACAAGTAGACCGAAACGATTCTGCATCTACTACTATTACTCCACTCATCGACCGCTATCCAGCATGCATCTAGAGTATTAAGTTAAAAACAGAGTGAAAGGATCGATATGGTTGACTAGAGGGGGGGTGAATAGGCAACTAACAATTTTTAAGCTTTTCTTTACCAAATTAAACTTTGCAACAAATAGGTTGTCTAGATATGCAACTAAGTGAGCATCCTATATGATGCAATAACAACTAGCAAGCAAGCAAGCAAGAGATGTAACAATAAGTAAGCTTGCGAAAGTAAAGGCACGAAATAACCAAGAGTGGAGACGGTGGAGACGAGGATGTGTTACCGGAGTTCCTTCCTTTTAAAGGGAAGTACGTCTCCGTTAGAGCGGTGTGGAGGCACAATGCTCCCCAAGAAGCCACTAGGGCCACCGTATTCTCCTCACGCCCTCACACGATGCGTGCCGTGATTCCACTATTGGTGCCCTTGAAGGCGGCGACCGAACCTTTACAAGCAAGGTTGGGGCAATCTCCACAACAATCGGAGGCTCCCAACAACAACACCACCACGAAGCTTCACCACAATGGAGTATGACTTCGAGGTGACCTCAACCGTCTAGGGCGCTCAACACTCAAGAGTAACAAGATCCGCAAGGGATAAGTGGGGGGAATCAAATATCCTTTGGTGGAAGTGTAGATCGGGCCCTTGTCACCCAATCCCGAGCAAATCAACAAGTTTGATTGGCTAGGGAGAGAGATCGAGCGAAAATGTATCTTGGAGCAATAATGGAGCTTAGAGGTGGAAGAGGTAGTCAACTAGAGGTAGGAGACAACCCTTATATAGTCGTGGAAAAGATCCAACCGTTATCCACTAGTTCTGCCCGCGACTCACGGTACTACCGCTCCAAGGACGCGGTACTACCGTGAAGCCGCGCGGTACTACCGTGGACCACCACGGTACTACTGTGGCAGCTGCACAGGCCGGAACAAGCCTGAAGAAAGAGCGGTACTACCGCTCGCGCGGTACTACCGCTCCCCCTTGCGGTACTACCGCAAGGCAGGAGGGTCACGGCCTGGGAAGGGCGCGGACGAAATAAATTTCATCCGTGCCTACTTCCGCAGAAACTAGGGTGGTGCAAAAACCCGACGCGGTACTACCGCCTGCAAGGCGCGGTACTACCGTGGTAGGCACGGATGTAAAAAATTACATCCGCGCCTACTACCGCGACGCAGCGGTACTAGGCAGAGGGCCACGGTACTACAACTCCAAGGGAGCGGTACTACCGTGGGCCCCCGCGGTACTACCGCGCTGGACGAGCGGTACTACCGTGGGGAGCGCGGATGTAAAAAATTACATCTGCCCCTACTACCGCACCGGAGCGGCACTAGGCCAGAGTGCGGCGGTACTACCGCACCAATGGAGCGGTACTACCGTGAGGGGCGCGGATGTAAAAAATTACATCCGCCCCTACTACCGCACCGGAGCGGCACTAGGCCAAGGTTCCGCGGTACTACCGCGCCAAAGGGGCGGTACTACCGTGGCCTGCCATGGTACTACCGCAAGTACAGCAGTAGTCGTCAGTTTTTCGCACAACCAAGATAACGATGGGTAGCTCCAGAGTGCAAGGAAAGGAGGGACAAGTGTACGTGTGATTCCACCCTACCTTTCCGACGCGGACCCCCTCTTAATAGTACGGCTCTCCTACGACTCAACTCCACCAAAGAGAAACGTAGAACAACGCCGGCTTCAACAGTCTCCGAGGGGCACCGAATCGTCTTGTGCCTAATGATGAAGTATCTTAGGGACTCAAGGCACACGATTAGTCCGCACGAGTATTGTCATCAATCACCAAAACACTTAGGGATAAATATGCCCTTACACAGAGTAACGACTTAAGCAAGATGACATGATGTAGAGGGATAAATTCATGCAATATGATAAAAAACCCCATCTTGTTATCCTCGATGGCAACAATACAATACGTGTCTTGCTGCCCCTTCTGTCACTGGGAAAGGACACCGCAAAGATTGAACCCAAAGCTAAACACTTCTCCCATTGCAAGAACTACCAATCTAGTTGGCCAAACCAAACGGATAATTTAAAGAGACTTGCAAAGACAACTCAATCATACATAAAATCATTCAGAGAAGATTCAAATATTATTCATAGATAAGCTAGATCATAAACCCACAATTCATCGGTCTCAACAAACACATCGCAAAAAGAAGATTACATCAAATAGATCTCCACGAAAGAGGGGGAGAACATTGTATTGAGATCCAAAAAGAGAGAAGTAGCCATCTAGCTACTAGCTATGGACCCGAAGGTCTGAAGTAAACTACTCACACATCATCGGAGGGGCTATGGTGTTGATGTAGAAGCCCTCCGTGGTGGATGCCCCCTCCGGCGGAGCTCCGAAACAGGCCCCAAGATGGGATCTCATGGATACAGAAGGTTGCGGCGGTGGAATTAGGTTTTTTGCTCCTGTTCTGATCGTTTGGGGGTACGTAGGTATATATAGGAGGAAGGAGTACGTCGGTGGAGCAACAGGGGGGCCACGAGGCAGGGGGCGCACCCTAGGGGGGCACCCCCCACCCTCGTGACCGACTCTTTTGTTCCTTGGAGCAGGGTCCAAGTCTCCTGGATCACGTTCGGTGAGAAAATCACGTTTCCGAAGGTTTCATTCCGTTTGGACTCCGTTTGATTTTTCGTTTCTTCGAAACACTGAAATAGGCAAGAAACAACAATTATGGGCTGGGCCTCCTGTTAATAGATTAGTCCCAAAAATAATATAAAAGTGGAAAATAAAGCCCAATATAGTCCAAAACAGTAGATAAAGTTGCATGGAGCAATCAAAAATTATAGATACGTTGGAGACGTATCAACGATGCACCACCGCCGCCACTTGCCATCGACGCTTGCTGCACGGGATTCTAGACGGCCACCAGTAAACGACATTTTGAATGGATGTAACAAATTCCTTCGCCGGTGGTTGCAAAATCTAACGACCGTTGCAACAAAAAGGTCACCGCCGTCGCGGGGTTGTAGCTCCACCAGCACAGATGTAGCTAAATCCTTCGCCGCGGGTAGCAAAATCCGATGACTGTTGCAGCAAAAATAGTCGCCGCCGTCGCGGGGGTCGTAGATCCGCCGTGATGGATGTAGGAAAAAACATCACTTGTAGTAGCAAAAAACAAAGAGGCCATCGCCGTGGCCGTCGTAGCTCTGGAAGAACATAGTTCCAGCGAAAATAAATGCTGCTTCCAGCAAAAACAGATCACCGTCACAACATGTGGTCGCTGGTCGAAGCTACCCCGCAGGCTCGTTGCAGCAGCGTCGACGGGTGATTGTTGTCGGTTTCCTTCGCCGGTTGTCGTTGCCCTTGAGCAAAATCCCTAGCAGCAGCGACCCTTAACGATGAGAGGCGCGTGAGAAATCAAGCGAAGGAGGGGGGAATCCATGGCGTTGTGCAGTCTGTTTGGCGGAGAGGGAAATGAGTGGTGGAGCTCAGCACGAAAAGGGATAAGGTGTGATGCGCGGGTCTAGCCCTATGTGGCCACGGAACGTGCGTGGCGGTTGGAACGCACGATCGTAAAAATAAATCTAACGCTCCGCGCTTGTCCGGCGCAAAGTTGGGCCGGCACGCCGGATGCAAATATTTACCTATCATTAAGGTGGAATATTCTTTTCAGAGGGATATTGATCATATGACGTTCCTGACACAAGCAGGACATACAAGATGACTTTAGGGCATGTACAATGGTCGATAAGGTAGTCTTATCTTAAATCTTGCATGTAATTTAGAGATGACAAAAAAACATGTTTACAATGGGTTTCTTAGCCTTATCATCAATAACTAGTTATTCCTAAAAATATGGTGAGACGTATTGTGCTAAGAGATCATCTCTTGCCTTCTCTTAATTAAGAGAAAACAAGCCTTCTCTTATGATTTCTCTCTCATCCACCTCATCATTTATCCTACGTGGCATTGCTAAGATAGAACCATTGTACATGCCCTTATACTTCAACAGTCTAATTTTATTTCGAGAAACATCTGCGTAGTATATTTCCTCCGTCCCACGGAGAGAGAGTATCTTTTTGATGATATACAATTTGACAGACTGAGAAACAATAGCGAAAGCTGTTGCCATAGCAAAAACCGTCGTTTATTACGGCTGTTTCTTCTCACGAAAATAGAAAAGAAGAAGCGGAGAAAAACAGGTGTCCGGTAGCTAGGCAGTTGAGCGACGAGCACCAACACCCTGCATGCCCGGCGGTTTGCTGCAGCCGCGATCACACGAGCCCCTCCCTACCACCCAATTTTTCCTCCCCGTTTCCCCCGCCCCCCGCCTCGCCACGATCCTCTCCCGCTCCGGGGAACCAAAATTTTCCCTCCGCGACATCCTCTCGATCAAAGCGGCAGCAATGCCGTAGCCAGCCACGTACGCCGTTAGAATGCCGGCCACGCCATGGTCGAGGTCTATCGCCCTCACACACCGGACGACGTGAACCGCGGCGATCGACAGGAAAGGTAAGATCGATCAATCTCGATCTCGATCTCGACAAGGAAGCGCTTCTCTGATTTGGCATTGTCTTCCTGCTCCCAGCGCACCATCACCATGTCCAACATCTTCGGCAAGAAAGGGAAGAGTTTCGGCGGTCCAGGTTAGAAATCAGTTCCCCATTCAGATCCATTCTGCATTTCCTTCTTCCTTCCCGCCTTACCACCTTGCAACTTTTCGATTCAAACTTAGCGAGCATTCATTTGCAGATTCGCCGCATAGTCGTCCAGCACGCGTGCGGTTCAAGAGCGCGAGCCTGAATTGCGTCGACTCGCCCAAGAAGCAGAATGACGACACCTGCAAATACAGGTACAGTTGGCTTGACAATTCTCAGTTTGCTGATCTGATCTCTGAATCTTGGTCTCGATAAATATTTTTCTATTCAGGATGTTTGTGAGAATTTACCACATGCAACGCAAAAATTGCACGCAGGGTGTTCGTTGGTACGTGGAACGTGGGAGGGAAGAATCCGAACGACGGGCTTAACCTCCAAGACTTCCTGCAGGTGGACGAGTCCTCCGACATCTACGTCTTAGGGTAATGCGCGCCATGGCACTTCCTCTTGTGTATTGATTCATGAGTTTGATGGTGCAATGGCAATGGCGATGTATGTGTCATCGCTTTGCCATCTTCCATGGCGTACGAACGTGGGGAATATCTGACTGATGGTGTCTGAGTAGGTTTCAGGAGATCGTCCCCCTGACCGCCGGCAACGTGCTGGTGCTGGAGGACAACGAGCCGGCGGCGAGGTGGCTGGCGCTCATCCACCAGGCGCTCAACCATCCGCAGGAGCAGCCGGACAGCGACGAGCCGCCGCCGCAGCCGCCGGAGCCCGGCCCCGCGGACGCCGGCCGGCAGCAGAACCGCCGGCGCGACGCCATGGCCACCAGGTCCTCCAGCGGCAACCTCTTCTTCCAGACGCCGTCGCTCAAGCTCCTCAGCGCCAGCTACCGCGTCGACAGCGCGCTCGTCAAGACCTGCAACTGCTCCGCGGAGGCGTCCTTGCAGCGCCGCCGCGCCACGGAGGTGCGCGAGTCCGTGTACCGCGCCGCCGAGACGCCCCCCGCGTGCACGGCCGCCGAGGCGACGTCGACGTCGACGTCGGCCGGCGGCTGGGACGACGACGGCGCCACGCCGGGGCAGTGCGAGCCGTCGGCGGCCGACGGCGGCGGCATGAGCTACTGCCTGATCGCGAGCAAGCAGATGGTGGGGCTGTTCCTGTCGGTGTGGGTGAAGAAGGAGCTGGTGGAGCACGTGGGGCACCTCCGGGTGGACTGCGTCGGCCGGGGCATCATGCGCTGGCTGGGGAACAAGGGGTGCATCGCCATGAGCATGACGCTGCACCACACCAGCCTCTGCTTCGTGTGCAGCCACCTGGCCTCCGGCGAGAAGGAGGGCGACGAGGTCCGGAGGAACGCCGACGTCGCCGAGATCCTCAAGAGCGCCCACTTCCCCCGCGCCTGCAAGGCCTCCGCCGCCCACCAGCGCGTCCTCCCCGAGCGGATCCTCGAGCACGAGTACGTTCCTAGCTATCTCGTTGACAATCTTCACTGTTAATCTGGCTCTGACAAGCAAAAATTCTTCCATTGATTGATGCGCAACAGCAAGATGATCTGGCTCGGGGACCTGAACTACCGCGTCTCCCTGAGCTACGAGGAGACGAGGACGCTGCTGGAGGAGAACGACTGGGACGCTCTGCTGGAGAAAGACCAGGTACTGTCTGAACTCTGAACTGCAAATTTTCTTCAGAAACTGCACGCTTATCTCTTCGCTGCTCAATGGCCGGCTTCGTTGCATTGCAGCTGATGATCGAGAGGGAGGCGGGGAGGGTGTTCGGGGGCTGGAAGGAGGGCAAGATCAGCTTCGCGCCGACGTACAAGTACACGCAGAACTCCGACGCCTACGCCGGCGAGACGGTCAAGTCCAAGAAGAAGCGGCGAACGCCGGCATGGTACGTACTCCCTGCGAACGCCGCCGGCGGTTGTAAGCTATAGCTTAGCTCTGACGCGCGAAAGAGATTACTGAGGACTGCCATGCCAGCGTAGGTGCGACCGGATACTGTGGCACGGCGAAGGCATCGAGCAGCTGCAGTACCTGCGGGGCGAGTCCAGGTTCTCCGACCACCGGCCGGTCTGGGGCGTGTTCGCCGTCGAGGTGGAGACCGGCGGCGGCAGGATGAGGAACTGCTACTCGATGGCCGCGCGGATCGGCCACGACAAGCCGGGGTCGCCGCAGAGGCACGGCAGCTCCGTCGAGCCCTCGTCGTAGCTGCGGCCTTGTAGTTGTACTTGTATGTATGATGTAGCTTAACTGGTAAAGGGTCAGAAAAGATTTGGAGCCACCATTGACAGGTTGAGATCGCGGCTCGATCTTGTCAGGCTAATGTATGTTACTACTAACAGAAAACTAATAAAAGGGTTCTAACTATATTACGTAACACTCTTGATTTGAAGATATCTGAAGTATAAGCACAAAAAAGTCTCACATCACGATTTCCATGACATAGTCCATCTTGGAACAGTGGTATTAATATATGGTTCCATTAATCTCAAAATTAACCGACGCCGATAACTGTTACGTGTGTGGCATAATGGACTACACTCGACCACACGAGTTGCATGGCGAACATTAAAACTGCCCACACGCCGAACTAACAACAACTACTCACCCCACCTCGCACATGTGTCGCGAAGCAATTCCGCCGTGACATTTTTTGATGGCAACTTTAGTTGTAAAGCATGACAACTTCTCTGTTTCGTTTTTTTTTTTTGGTTTCATTCGGGTTAACTATAGTTGCCATGTTTGATCAAACAATAGTTGCCGTGTGTGACTAACTAGTTGCCATAGATCATAGTTGTCATGTATGGTCAAGCACAATTGCCATGTGTGATTAACTAGTTGCCACATATGCACACCAGTAGTTGCCATCTATCACCATGTGAGCATCGTGTGCGCGAAGAGCAGTTTTCGCCCACACGTTTAGGCGAGCGTCCTGTGTGCCGTTCGGACGAGGAGCGCCCACGCGTGTGACACTAAATGTAAATGATAACACCCACACGACGCTGGTTGCTTACGTGGCTCTTCACCCAGATGACAACTGCTTTAAAATATGTGCAAATGTATCGAACAACATCGAGTGCGTGTGGGCATGTTGATAAGTGCCACACGTGTAGGCGTTATCATGTGGGAAATTAATTTGGTTAACCCTCTTTCGGAATAACAGCCCCTGATTAGAGAATCAAATTGCATGTCCACCACAAATGCATTATGCATATGATTTGTAATATATTTTCAAGATAACAATATGACTTTATAAACAAATTACGCCAGATAGAAGTAAAACGCTAAAGCACACACAAATACAGAAGAATACAATTAAAAGCTACACCTAAGTTGTTTGAAGTCGTTGCCTATAGCTTCATCTTTTTATATTTCCACTTTTTCTCGAGCCTCCGATGTAAAATATGCACAAGCTAGACTGATCTCAAAGACATGCACAAACTAGACTGATCTCAAAGGTTCTAAAAAGGCACGTGAGTTGTTCAGCTCAATAGGTGAGGACTTAAGATCACTTAATGCAATGCGACTGGGACAACCCTTGCAAGGCAGACCATCGAACCGATGTTTCGTATTGTAACAACGGGGAAGAATGTTGTGAAAACAAAAGGTGAAACAAAAGAACGCGATCAGATCAAACTCGGCCTTAGACTTGTCTTAACCATCGCCTTTCTTTTTTGCGAGCAACTTTCAATCTATTCATCTTCAACAATGGCAGTACAAAGAGCAACAGAGATAATAAAAATTACAACCATGTCCGTGGTGTTGGGAAACGTAGTAATTTCAAAAAAATTCCTACGCACACGCAAGATCATGGTGATGTATAGCAACGAGAAGGGGAGTGTATCTTCATACCCTTGAAGATCGCTAAGCCGAAGCGTTTATCAACGCGATTGATGTAGTCGTACGTCTTCACGATCCGACCGATCCAAATACCGAACGCACGGCACCTCCGAGTTCTGCACACGTTCAGCTCGATGACGTCCTCGCCTTCTCGATCCAGCAAGACGGGCGAAGTAGTAGATGAGTTCCGGCAGCACGACGGCGTGGTGACGGTGTTGATGAAGAACAATCTCCGCAGGGCTTCGCCTAAGCACTACGGAAACTATGACGGAGGATAAACTAGAGGGGACGGGGTTGCCGGCACACGGCTTGGTGTTTCTTGATGTGTCTTTGGTGCTAGCCCTGCCCCTCTATTTATATGTTGAACCTTGGGGTCGAAACTTGGAGTAAAAGCCTCCACAAAGTCGGTTTCACCCGAAAGGCAAGAGTCCTTCTCGGACTCCAGGGCCAGACGCCAGGGTTCCCGGCGTCTGGACCCAGACGCCAGGGACCCTGGCGTCTGGCCCCTGGACTCCGCAAAACTTCCTTTTGCGCTTTCCAAAAACCTTGTGGGCTTTCCCCTTTGGCCCAAATAACGTGTTCTCGTACCCAAACATTTCGGGAAACATCCGGAACCCCTTCCGGTGAATTCCGGAACCCTTCCGGAGATCAAACACTATTATCCCATATATCAAACTTTATCTCCGGACCATTCCGAAGTTCCTCGTCATGTCCATGATCTCATCCGGGACTCCGAACAACATTCGGCTACCAACATGCATAACTCATATAATACTATATCGTCAACGAAACGTTAAGCGTGCGGACCCTACGGGTTCGAAAACTATGTAGACATGACCGAGACACGTTTCCGGTCAATAACCAATAGCGGGACCTGGATGCCCATATTGGCTCCCACATATTCTACGAAGATCTTTATCGGTCAAACCGCATAACAACATACGTTGTTCCCTTTGTCATCGGTATGTTACTTACCCGAGATTCGATCGTCGGTATCCAATACCTAGTTCAATCTCGTTACCGGCAAGTCTCTTTACTCGTTACGTAATGCATCATTCCGTCACTAAATCATTAGCTACATTGCTTGCAAGGCTTATAGTGATGTGCATTACCGAGAGGGCCCAGAGATACCTCTCCGACAATCGGAGTGACAAAACCTAATCGAAATACGGCAACCCAACATGTACCTTTGGAGACACCTGTAGAGCTCCTTTATAATCACCCAGTTACGTTGTGACCTTTGGTAGAACACAAAGTGTTCCTCCGGTAAACGGAAGTTGCATAATCTCATAGTTACAGGAACATGTATAAGTCATGAAGAAAGCTATAGCTGTTGGAGAACGTTGCAGAAAATTAAAAATTTTCCTACGGCTTCACCAAGATCCATCTATGAGTTCATCTAAGCAACGAGTAACGGGAGAGAGATTGCATCTACATACCACTTGTAGATCGCGTGCGGAAGCTTGCAAGGTGATGATGGAGTCGTACTCGAACGTGATTCAGATCACCGATGCCAAGTGCTGAACGGACAGCACCTCCGCGTTCAACACACGTACGGGACGAGCGACGTCTCCTCCTTCTTGATCCAGCAAGGGGGAAGGAGAGGTTGAGGAAGACAGCTCCACCGGCAGCACAACGGCGTGGTGATGGTGGAGAAGCAGTACTCCGACAGGGCTTCGCCGAGCTCTTACGGAGGAGGAGATGTGTTGGGGAGGGGAGGGGCTGCGCCTTGGGAGTTGGTCCAGCAGCCCCCCTCCCTCCCCCCCTTTATATAGGCCCCCTGGGGGGGGGGGGCGGCCCCTGGAGATCCAATCTCCAGGGGGGGCGGCGGCCAAGGGGGGTGGAGTGCCCCCCAAGCCAGGTGGGGCGCCCCCCACCCCTAGGGTTTCAACCCTAGGCGCAGGGGGTGGGCCTAGGGGGGCGCACCAGCCCCCTGTGGGCTGGTTCCCTTCCCCCTTTGGCCCATGGGGCCCTCCGGGATAGGTGGCCCCACCCGGTGGACCCCCGGGACCCTTCCGGTGGTCCCGGTACTTTACCGGAAACCCCCGAAACTTTCCCGATGGCCGAAACACCACTTCCTATATATTATTCTTTACCTCCGGACCCTTCCGGAACTCCTCGTGACGTCCGGGATCTCATCCGGGACTCCGAACAACATTCGGTGGTCACATACTTGACTTCCTACTAACCCTAGCGTCACCGAACCTTAAGTGTGTAGACCCTACGGGTTCGGGAGACACGCAGACATGACCGAGACGACTCTCGGGCAATAACCAACAGCGGGGTCTGGATATCCATGTTGGCTCCCACATGCTCCTCGATGATTTCATCGGTTGAACCACGATGTCGAGGATTCGATCAAACCCTGTATGCAATTCCCTTTGTCAATCGGTACGTTACTTGCCCGAGACTCGATCGTCGGTATCCCAATACCTTGTTCAGTCTCGTTACCTGGCAAGTCACTTTACTCGTACCGTAATGCATGATCCCGTGGCCAACACCTTGGTCACATTGAGCTCATTATTATGATGCATTACCGAGTGGGCCCAGAGATACCTCTCCGTCATACGGAGTGACAAATCCCAGTCTCGATCCGTGTCAACCCAACAGATACTTTCGGAGATACCTGTAATGCACCTTTATAGTCACCCAGTTACGTTGTGACGTTTGATACACCCAAGGCACTCCTACGGTAACCGGGAGTTACACGATCTCATGGTCGAAGGAAGAGATACTTGACATTGGCAAAGCTTCTAGCAAACGAACTATACGATCTTTTATGCTATGCTTATGATTGGGTCTTGTCCATCACATCATTCTCCTAATGGTGTGATCCCGTTATCAACGACATCTAATGTCCATAGTCAGGAAACCATGACTATCTATTGATCACAACGAGCTAGTCAACTAGAGGCTCACTAGGGACTCATTGGGTCTAAGTGTTCACACGTGTATTACGATTTCCGGATAATACAGTTATAGCATGAACAAATGACAATTATCATGAACATTGAAATATAATAATCCTTTTATTATTGCCTCTAGGGCATATTTCCAACAGTCTCCCACTTGCACTAGAGTCACCAATCTAGTTACATTGTGATGAATCGAACACCCATAGAGTTCTGGTGTTGATCATGTTTTGCACGCGAGAGAGGTTTAGTCAACGGATCTGCGACATTCAGATCCGTGTGCACTTTGCAAATCTCTATGTATCCATCTTGAACATTTTCACGGATGGAGTTGAAACGACGCTTGATGTGCCTGGTCTTCTTGTGAAACCTGGGCTCCTTGGCAAGGGCAATAGCTCCAGTGTTGTCACAGAAGAGTTTGATCGGCCCCGACGCATTGGGTATGACTCCTAGGTCGGTGATGAACTCCTTCACCCAAATCGCTTCATGCGCTGCCTCCGAGGCTGCCATGTACTCCGCCTCACACGTAGATCCCGCCACGACGCTCTACTTGCAGCTGCACCAGCTTACTGCTCCACCATTCAACATATACACGTATCCGGTTTGTGACTTAGAGTCATCCAGATCTGAGTCGAAGCTAGCGTCGACGTAACCCTTTACGACGAGCTCTTCGTCTCCTCCATAAACGAGAAACATGTCCTTTGTCCTTTTCAGGTACTTCAGGATATTCTTGACCGCTGTCCAGTGTTCCTTGCCGGGATTACTTTGGTATCTTGCAACCAAACTTACGGCAAGGTTTACATCGGGTCTGGTACACAGCATGGCATACATAATAGATCCTATGGCTGAAGCATAGGGGATGACACTCATCTCTTCTTTATCTTTTGCCGTGGTCGGTGACTGAGCTGAGCTCAGTCTCACACCTTGTAACATAGGCAAGAACCCCTTCTTGGACTGATCCATTTTGAACCTCTTCAAAATCTTATCAAGGTATGTGCTTTGTGAAAGACCTATGAGGCGTCTCGATCTATCTCTATAGATCTTGATCCCTAATATATAAGCAGCTTCTCCAAGGTCCTTCATTGAAAAACACTTGTTCAAGTAGGCCTTAATGCTGTCCAGGAGTTTCGTATCATTTCCCATCAAGAGTATGTCATCTACATATAATAGGAGAAATGCTACAGAGCTCCCACTCACTTTCTTGTAAACGCAGGCTTCTCCATAAGTCTGCATAAACCCAAACGCTTTGATCATCTCATCAAAGCGAATGTTCCAACTCCGAGATGCTTGCACCAGTCCATAAATGGATCGCTGGAGCTTGCATACTTTGTTAGCGTTTTGAGGATCGACAAAACCTTCCGGCTGCATCATATACAGCTCTTCCTTAAGATGTCCATTAAGGAATGCCGTTTTGACGTCCATCTGCCATATCTCATAATCATAGTATGCGGCAATTGCTAACATGATTCGGACGGACTTAAGCTTCGCTACGGGAGAGAATGTCTCGTCGTAGTCAATCCCTTGAACTTGTCGATAACCCTTAGCGACAAGTCGAGCTTTATAGATGGTAACATTACAATCCGCGTCCGTCTTCTTCTTAAAAATCCATTTATTTTCTATCGCTCGCCGATCATCGGGCAAGTCTGTCAAAGTCCATACTTTGTTTTCATACATGGATTCTATCTCGGATTTCATGGCCTCAAGCCATTTGTTGGAATCCGGGCCCGCCATTGCTTCTTCATAGTTCGAAGGTTCATTGTTGTCTAGCAACATGATTTCCATGACAGGGTTGCCGTACCACTCTGGTGCGGAACGTGTCCTCGTGGACCTTCGAAGTTTAGTAGTAACTTGATCCGAAGTACCTTGATCATCATCAACGTTTTCCTCTTCAGTTGGTGTGGGCATCACAGGAACGGTTTCCTGCGCTGCACCACTTTCCCGTTCGAGAGGTAGTACTTCATCGAGTTCTACTTTCCTCCCACTTACTTCTTTCGAGAGAAACTCTTTCTCTAGAAAGCATCCATTCTTGGCAACAAAGATCTTGCCTTCGGATCTTAAGTAGAAGGTATACCCGACAGTTTCCTTAGGGTATCCTATGAATACGCATTTTTCCGACTTGGGTTCGAGCTTTTCAGGTTGAAGTTTCTTGACATAAGCATCGCATCCCCAAACTTTTAGAAACGACAGCTTAGGTTTCTTCCCAAACCATAATTCATACGGTGTCGTCTCACGGATTTAGACGGTGCCCTATTTAAAGTGAATGTAGCTGTCTCTAGAGCGTATCCCCAAAATGATAGCGGTAAATCGGTAAGAGACATCATAGACCGCACCATATCCAATAGAGTGCGATTACGACGTTCGGACACACCGTTTCGCTGAGGTGTTCCAGGCGGCGTGAGTTGTGAAACGATTCCACATTTCCTTAAGTGTGTGCCAAATTCGTGACTTAAATATTCTCCTCCACGATCTGATCGTAGGAACTTTATCTTTCGGTCACGTTGATTCTCCACCTCACTCTGAAATTCCTTGAACTTTTCAAAGGTCTCAGACTTGTGTTTCATTAAGTAGACATACCCATATCTACTTAAGTCATCAGTGAGAGTGAGAACATAACGATATCCTCCACGTGCCTCAACGCTCATTGGACCGCACACATCAGTATGTATGATTTCCAACAAGTTGGTTGCTCGCTCCATTGTTCCGGAGAATGGAGTCTTGGTCATTTTGCCTAAGAGGCATGGTTCGCATGTGTCAAACGATTCATAATCAAGAGACTCCAAAAGTCCATCAGCATGGAGCTTCTTCATGCGCTTGACACCAATGTGACCAAGGCGGCAGTGCCACAAGTATGTGGGACTATCGTTATCAACTTTACATCTTTTCGCATCCACACTATGAACATGTGTAATATTACGCTCGAGATTCATTAAGAATAAACCATTGACCATCGGAGCATGACCATAAAACATATCTCTCATATAAATCGAACAACCATTATTCTCAGACTTAAATGAGTAGCCATCTCGTATTAAACGAGATCCAGATACAATGTTCATGCTCAAACTTGGCACTAAATAACAATTATTGAGGTTTAAAACTAATCCCATAGGTAAATGTAGAGGCAGCGTGCCGACGGCGATCACATCGACCCTGGAACCATTCCCGACGCGCATCGTCACCTCGTCCTTCGCCAGTCTCCGTTTATTCCGCAGCTCCTGCTGTGAGTTACATATGTGAGCAACGGCACCGGTATCAAATACCCAGGAGTTACTACGAGTACTGGTAAGGTACACATCAATTACATGTATATCAAATATACCTTTGGTGTTGCCAGCCTTCTTATCCGCTAAGTATTTGGGGCAGTTCTGCTTCCAGTGCCCCTTCCCCTTGCAATAAAAGCACTCAGTCTCAGGCTTGGGTCCATTCTTTGACTTCTTCCCGGCAACTGGCTTACCAGGCGCGGCAACATCCTTGCCGTCCTTCTTGAAGTTCTTCTTACCCTTGCCCTTCTTGAACTTAGTGGTCTTATTGACCATCAACACTTGATGTTCTTTCTTGATTTCAGCCTCTGCTGACTTCAGCATCGAGAACACTTCAGGAATGGTCTTTACCATCCCCTGCATGTTGTAGTTCATCACAAAGCTCTTGTAGCTTGGTGGGAGCGACTGGAGGATTCTGTCAATGACCGCCTCATCTGGGAGGTTAATGTTCAACTGGGTCATACGTGCGTGCAACCCAGACATCTTCAGGATGTGTTCACTGACAGAACTGTTCTCCTCCATCTTACAACTGTAGAACTTGTCGGAGACATCATATCTCTCGACCCGGGCATGAGCTTGGAAAACTAGTTTCAGCTCTTCGAACATCTCATATGCTCCGTGATGCTCAAAACGCTTTTGGAGCCCCGGTTCTAAGCTGTAGAGCATGCCGCACTGAACGAGGGAGTAATCATCAGCACGAGTTTGCCAAGCGTTCATAACGTCTTGGTTCTCTGGGACGGGAGCGGCACCTAGCGGTCCTTCTAGGACATATTGCTTCCTGGCAGCTATGAGGATGATCCTCAGGTTCCGGACCCAGTCCGTATAGTTGCTGCCATCATCTTTCAGCTTGGTTTTCTCTAGGAACGCGTTGAAGTTCATGTTGACATTAGCGTTGGCCATTGATCTACAAGACATATTTGCAAAGGTTTTAGACTAAGTTCATGATAATAAAGTTCTTAATCAAAATTATGAACTCCCACTTAGATTAGACATCCCTCTAGTCATCTAAGTGTTACACGATCCGAGTCGACTAGCCCGTGTCCGATCATCACGTGAGACGGACTAGTCATCGTCGGTGAACATCTTCATGTTGATCGTATCTTCCATACGACTCGTGTTCAACCTTTCGGTCTCCGTGTTCCGAGGCCATGTCTGCACATGCTAGGCTCGTCAAGTTAACCCTAAGTGTTTTCGCTGTGTAAAACTGTCTTACACCCGTTGTATGTGAACGTAAGGATCCATCACACCCGATCATCACGTGGTGCTTAGAAACGACGAACTGTAGCAACGGTGCACAGTTAGGGGAGAACACTTCTTGAAATTTTGTAAGGGATCATCTTATTTACTACCGTCGTCCTAAGTAAACAAGATGCATAAACATAATAAACATCACATGCAATTATATAGTTGTGACATGATATGGCCAATATCATCAAGCTCCATTGATCTCCATCTTCGGGGCTCCATGATCATCTTGTCACCGGCTTGACACCATGATCTCCATCATCATGATCTCCATCATCGTGTCTTCATGAAGTTGTCACGCCAACGACTACTTCTACTTCTATGACTAACGCGTTTAGTAATGAAGTAAAGTAGTTTACATGGCGTTCTTCAATGACATGCAGGTCATACAAAAAAATAAAGACAACTCCTATGGCTCCTGCCGGTTGTCATACTCATCGACATGCAAGTCGTGAATCCTATTACAAGAACATGATCTCATACATCACAATTCATCATTCATCACAACTTCTGGCCATATCACATCACATGATCAATCGCTGCAAAAACAAGTTAGACGTCCTCTAGTTGTTGTTGCATCTTTTACGTGGCTGCGATTGGGTTCTAGCAAGAACGTTTTCTTACCTACGAATCACCACAACGTGATTTTGTCAACTTCTATTTACCCTTCATAAGGGCCCTGTTCATCGATTCCGCTCCAACTAAAGTGGGAGAGACAGACAGCCGCCAGCCACCTTATGCAACTAGTGCATGTCAGTCGGTGGAACCGGTCTCACGTAAGCGTACGTGTAAGGTTGGTCCGGGCCGCTTCATCCCACAATACCGTTGAGCAAGAAAAGACTAGTAGAGGCAAGTAAGATGACAAGATCAACGCCCACAACAAATTGTGTTCTACTCGTGCATTAGAGAACTACGCATAGACCTAGCTCATGATACCACTGTTGGGGAACGTTGCAGAAAATTAAAATTTTTCCTACGGCTTCACCAAGATCCATCTATGAGTTCATCTAAGCAACGAGTAACGGGAGAGAGATAGCATCTACATACCACTTGTAGATCGCGTGCGGAAGCTTGCAAGGTGATGATGGAGTCGTACTCGAACGTGATTCAGATCACCGATGCCAAGTGCTGAACGGACAGCACCTCCGCGTTCAACACACGTACGGGACGAGCGACGTCTCCTCCTTCTTGATCCAGCAAGGGGGAAGGAGAGGTTGAGGAAGACAGCTCCACCGGCAGCACAACGGCGTGGTGATGGTGGAGAAGCAGTACTCCGACAGGGCTTCGCCGAGCTCTTACGGAGGAGGAGATGTGTTGGGGAGGGGAGGGGCTGCGCCTTGGGAGTTGGTCCAGCAGCCCCCCTCCCTCCCCTCCTTTATATAGGCCCCCTGGGGGGGTGGCCGGCCCCTGGAGATCCAATCTCCAGGGGGGGCGGCGGCCAAGGGGGGTGGAGTGCCCCCCAAGCCAGGTGGGGCGCCCCCCCACCCCTAGGGTTTCAACCCTAGGCGCAGGGGGTGGGCCTAGGGGGGCGCACCAGCCCCCTGTGGGCTGGTTCCCTTCCCCCTTTGGCCCATGGGGCCCTCCGGGATAGGTGGCCCCACCCGGTGGACCCCCGGGACCCTTCCGGTGGTCCCGGTACTTTACCGGAAACCCCCGAAACTTTCCCGATGGCCGAAACACCACTTCCTATATATTATTCTTTACCTCCGGACCCTTCCGGAACTCCTCGTGACGTCCGGGATCTCATCCGGGACTCCGAACAACATTCGGTGGTCACATACTTGACTTCCTACTAACCCTAGCGTCACCGAACCTTAAGTGTGTAGACCCTACGGGTTCGGGAGACACGCAGACATGACCGAGACGACTCTCGGGCAATAACCAACAGCGGGGTCTGGATATCCATGTTGGCTCCCACATGCTCCTCGATGATTTCATCGGTTGAACCACGATGTCGAGGATTCGATCAAACCCTGTATGCAATTCCCTTTGTCAATCGGTACGTTACTTGCCCGAGACTCGATCGTCGGTATCCCAATACCTTGTTCAGTCTCGTTACCTGGCAAGTCACTTTACTCGTACCGTAATGCATGATCCCGTGGCCAACACCTTGGTCACATTGAGCTCATTATTATGATGCATTACCGAGTGGGCCCAGAGATACCTCTCCGTCATACGGAGTGACAAATCCCAGTCTCGATCCGTGTCAACCCAACAGATACTTTCGGAGATACCTGTAATGCACCTTTATAGTCACCCAGTTACGTTGTGACGTTTGATACACCCAAGGCACTCCTACGGTAACCGGGAGTTACACGATCTCATGGTCGAAGGAAGAGATACTTGACATTGGCAAAGCTTCTAGCAAACGAACTATACGATCTTTTATGCTAT
Source organism: Triticum timopheevii (assembly GCA_963921465.1). Lineage (NCBI taxonomy): Eukaryota > Viridiplantae > Streptophyta > Magnoliopsida > Poales > Poaceae > Triticum > Triticum timopheevii. Next base: position 165,400,067 of record OY997274.1, on the reverse strand, counting down.
GCTTATGATTGGGTCTTGTCCATCACATCATTCTCCTAATGGTGTGATCCCGTTATCAACGACATCTAATGTCCATAGTCAGGAAACCATGACTATCTATTGATCACAACGAGCTAGTCAACTAGAGGCTCACTAGGGACTCATTGGGTCTAAGTGTTCACACGTGTATTACGATTTCCGGATAATACAGTTATAGCATGAACAAATGACAATTATCATGAACATTGAAATATAATAATCCTTTTATTATTGCCTCTAGGGCATATTTCCAACAGTCTCCCACTTGCACTAGAGTCACCAATCTAGTTACATTGTGATGAATCGAACACCCATAGAGTTCTGGTGTTGATCATGTTTTGCACGGATCTGCGACATTCAGATCCGTGTGCACTTTGCAAATCTCTATGTCTCCATCTTGAACATTTTCACGGATGGAGTTGAAACGACGCTTGATGTGCCTGGTCTTCTTGTGAAACCTGGGCTCCTTGGCAAGGGCAATAGCTCCAGTGTTGTCACAGAAGAGTTTGATCGGCCCCGACGCATTGGGTATGACTCCTAGGTCGGTGATGAACTCCTTCACCCAAATCGCTTCATGCGCTGCCTCCGAGGCTGCCATGTACTCCGCCTCACACGTAGATCCCGCCACGACGCTCTGCTTGCAGCTGCACCAGCTTACTGCTCCACCATTCAACATATACACGTATCCGGTTTGTGACTTAGAGTCATCCAGATCTGAGTTGAAGCTAGCGTCGACGTAACCCTTTACGACGAGCTCTTCGTCTCCTCCATAAACGAGAAACATGTCCTTTGTCCTTTTCAGGTACTTCAGGATATTCTTGACCGCTGTCCAGTGTTCCTTGCCGGGATTACTATGGTATCTTGCAACCAAACTTACGGCAAGGTTTACATCGGGTCTGGTACACAGCATGGCATACATAATAGATCCTATGGCTGAAGCATAGGGGATGACACTCATCTCTTCTTTATCTTTTGCCGTGGTCGGTGACTGAGCTGAGCTCAGTGTCACACCTTGTAACATAGGCAAGAACCCCTTCTTGGACTGATCCATTTTGAACCTCTTCAAAATCTTATCAAGGTATGTGCTTTGTGAAAGACCTATGAGGCGTCTCGATCTATCTCTATAGATCTTGATCCCTAATATATAAGCAGCTTCTCCAAGGTCCTTCATTGAAAAACACTTGTTCAAGTAGGCCTTAATGCTGTCCAGGAGTTTCGTATCATTTCCCATCAAGAGTATGTCATCTACATATAATAGGAGAAATGCTACAGAGCTCCCACTCACTTTCTTGTAAACGCAAGCTTCTCCATAAGTCTGCATAAACCCAAACGCTTTGATCATCTCATCAAAGCGAATGTTCCAACTCCGAGATGCTTGCACCAGTCCATAAATGGATCGCTGGAGCTTGAATACTTTGTTAGCGTTCTGAGGATCGACAAAACCTTCCGGCTGCATCATATACAGCTCTTCCTTAAGATGTCCATTAAGGAATGCCGTTTTGACGTCCATCTGCCATATCTCATAATCATAGGATGCGGCAATTGCTAACATGATTCGGACGGACTTAAGCTTCGCTACGGGAGAGAATGTCTCGTCGTAGTCAATCCCTTGAACTTGTCGATAACCCTTAGCGACAAGTCGAGCTTTATAGATGGTAACATTACCATCCGCGTCCGTCTTCTTCTTAAAAATCCATTTATTTTCTATCGCTCGCCGATCATCGGGCAAGTCTGTCAAAGTCCATACTTTGTTTTCATACATGGATTCTATCTCGGATTTCATGGCCTCAAGCCATTTGTTGGAATCCGGGCCCGCCATTGCTTCTTCATAGTTCGAAGGTTCATTGTTGTCTAGCAACATGATTTCCATGACAGGGTTGCCGTACCACTCTGGTGCGGAACGTGTCCTCGTGGACCTTCGAAGTTTAGTAGTAACTTGATCCGAAGTACCTTGATCATCATCAACGTTTTCCTCTTCAGTTGGTGTGGGCATCACAGGAACGGTTTCCTGCGCTGCACCACTTTCCCGTTCGAGAGGTAGTACTTCATCGAGTTCTACTTTCCTCCCACTTACTTCTTTCGAGAGAAACTCTTTCTCTAGAAAGCATCCATTCTTGGCAACAAAGATCTTGCCTTCGGATCTTAAGTAGAAGGTATACCCGACAGTTTCCTTAGGGTATCCTATGAATACGCATTTTTCCGACTTGGGTTCGAGCTTTTCAGGTTGAAGTTTCTTGACATAAGCATCGCATCCCCAAACTTTTAGAAACGACAGCTTAGGTTTCTTCCCAAACCATAATTCATACGGTGTCGTCTCAACGGATTTAGACGGTGCCCTATTTAAAGTGAATGTAGCTGTCTCTAGAGCGTATCCCCAAAATGATAGCGGTAAATCGGTAAGAGACATCATAGACCGCACCATATCCAATAGAGTGCGATTACGACGTTCGGACACACCGTTTCGCTGAGGTGTTCCAGGCGGCGTGAGTTGTGAAACGATTCCACATTTCCTTAAGTGTGTGCCAAATTCGTGACTTAAATATTCTCCTCCACGATCTGATCGTAGGAACTTTATCTTTCGGTCACGTTGATTCTCCACCTCACTCTGAAATTCCTTGAACTTTTCAAAGGTCTCAGACTTGTGTTTCATTAAGTAGACATACCCATATCTACTTAAGTCATCAGTGAGAGTGAGAACATAACGATATCCTCCACGTGCCTCAACGCTCATTGGACCGCACACATCAGTATGTATGATTTCCAACAAGTTGGTTGCTCGCTCCATTGTTCCGGAGAACGGAGTCTTGGTCATTTTGCCTAAGAGGCATGGTTCGCATGTGTCAAACGATTCATAATCAAGAGACTCCAAAAGTCCATCAGCATGGAGCTTCTTCATGCGCTTGACACCAATGTGACCAAGGCGGCAGTGCCACAAGTATGTGGGACTATCGTTATCAACTTTACATCTTTTCGCATCCACACTATGAACATGTGTAATATTACGCTCGAGATTCATTAAGAATAAACCATTGACCATCGGAGCATGACCATAAAACATATCTCTCATATAAATCGAACAACCATTATTCTCAGACTTAAATGAGTAGCCATCTCGTATTAAACGAGATCCAGATACAATGTTCATGCTCAAACTTGGCACTAAATAACAATTATTGAGGTTTAAAACTAATCCCGTAGGTAAATGTAGAGGCAGCGTGCCGACGGCGATCACATCGACCCTGGAACCATTCCCGACGCGCATCGTCACCTCGTCCTTCGCCAGTCTCCGTTTATTCCGCAGCTCCTGCTGTGAGTTACATATGTGAGCAACGGCACCGGTATCAAATACCCAGGAGTTACTACGAGTACTGGTAAGGTACACATCAATTACATGTATATCAAATATACCTTTGGTGTTGCCGGCCTTCTTATCCGCTAAGTATTTGGGGCAGTTCCGCTTCCAGTGCCCCTTCCCCTTGCAATAAAAGCACTCAGTCTCAGGCTTGGGTCCATTCTTTGACTTCTTCCCGGCAACTGGCTTACCAGGCGCGGCAACATCCTTGCCGTCCTTCTTGAAGTTCTTCTTACCCTTGCCCTTCTTGAACTTAGTGGTCTTATTGACCATCAACACTTGATGTTCTTTCTTGATTTCAGCCTCTGCTGACTTCAGCATCGAGAACACTTCAGGAATGGTCTTTACCATCCCCTGCATGTTGTAGTTCATCACAAAGCTCTTGTAGCTTGGTGGGAGCGACTGGAGGATTCTGTCAATGACCGCCTCATCTGGGAGGTTAATGTTCAACTGGGTCATACGTGCGTGCAACCCAGACATCTTCAGGATGTGTTCACTGACAGAATTGTTCTCCTCCATCTTACAACTGTAGAACTTGTCGGAGACATCATATCTCTCGACCCGGGCATGAGCTTGGAAAACTAGTTTCAGCTCTTCGAACATCTCATATGCTCCGTGATGCTCAAAACGCTTTTGGAGCCCCGGTTCTAAGCTGTAGAGCATGCCGCACTGAACGAGGGAGTAATCATCAGCACGAGTTTGCCAAGCGTTCATAACGTCTTGGTTCTCTGGGACGGGAGCGGCACCTAGCGGTCCTTCTAGGACATATTGCTTCCTGGCAGCTATGAGGATGATCCTCAGGTTCCGGACCCAGTCCGTATAGTTGCTGCCATCATCTTTCAGCTTGGTTTTCTCTAGGAACGCGTTGAAGTTCATGTTGACATTAGCGTTGGCCATTGATCTACAAGACATATTTGCAAAGGTTTTAGACTAAGTTCATGATAATAAAGTTCTTAATCAAAATTATGAACTCCCACTTAGATTAGACATCCCTCTAGTCATCTAAGTGTTACACGATCCGAGTCGACTAGCCCGTGTCCGATCATCACGTGAGACGAACTAGTCATCGTCGGTGAACATCTTCATGTTGATCGTATCTTCCATACGACTCGTGTTCGACCTTTCGGTCTCCGTGTTCCGAGGCCATGTCTGCACATGCTAGGCTCGTCAAGTTAACCCTAAGTGTTTTCGCTGTGTAAAACTGTCTTACACCCGTTGTATGTGAACGTAAGGATCCATCACACCCGATCATCACGTGGTGCTTAGAAACGACGAACTGTAGCAACGGTGCACAGTTAGGGGAGAACACTTCTTGAAATTTTGTAAGGGATCATCTTATTTACTACCGTCGTCCTAAGTAAACAAGATGCATAAACATAATAAACATCACATGCAATTATATAGTTGTGACATGATATGGCCAATATCATCAAGCTCCATTGATCTCCATCTTCGGGGCTCCATGATCATCTTGTCACCGGCTTGACACCATGATCTCCATCATCATGATCTCCATCATCGTGTCTTCATGAAGTTGTCACGCCAACGACTACTTCTACTTCTATGACTAACGCGTTTAGTAATGAAGTAAAGTAGTTTACATGGCGTTCTTCAATGACATGCAGGTCATACAAAAAAATAAAGACAACTCCTATGGCTCCTGCCGGTTGTCATACTCATCGACATGCAAGTCGTGAATCCTATTACAAGAACATGATCTCATACATCACAATTCATCATTCATCACAACTTCTGGCCATATCACATCACATGATCAATCGCTGCAAAAACAAGTTAGACGTCCTCTAGTTGTTGTTGCATCTTTTACGTGGCTGCGATTGGGTTCTAGCAAGAACGTTTTCTTACCTACGAATCACCACAACGTGATTTTGTCAACTACTATTTACCCTTCATAAGGGCCCTGTTCATCGATTCCGCTCCAACTAAAATGGGAGAGACAGACACCCGCCAGCCACCTTATGCAACTAGTGCATGTCAGTCGGTGGAACCGGTCTCACGTAAGCGTACGTGTAAGGTTGGTCCGGGCCGCTTCATCCCACAATACCGTTGAGCAAGAAAAGACTAGTAGAGGCAAGTAAGATGACAAGATCAACGCCCACAACAAATTGTGTTCTACTCGTGCATTAGAGAACTACGCATAGACCTAGCTCATGATGCCACTGTTGGAGAACGTTGCAGAAAATTAAAATTTTTCCTACGGCTTCACCAAGATCCATCTATGAGTTCATCTAAGCAACGAGTAACGGGAGAGAGATTGCATCTACATACCACTTGTAGATCGCGTGCGGAAGCTTGCAAGGTGATGATGGAGTCGTACTCGAACGTGATTCAGATCACCGATGCCAAGTGCTGAACGGACAGCACCTCCGCGTTCAACACACGTACGGGACGAGCGACGTCTCCTCCTTCTTGATCCAGCAAGGGGGAAGGAGAGGTTGAGGAAGACAGCTCCACCGGCAGCACAACGGCGTGGTGATGGTGGAGAAGCAGTACTCCGACAGGGCTTCGCCGAGCTCTTACGGAGGAGGAGATGTGTTGGGGAGGGGAGGGGCTGCGCCTTGGGAGTTGGTCCAGCAGCCCCCCTCCCTCCCCCCCTTTATATAGGCCCCCTGGGGGGGTGGCCGGCCCCTGGAGATCCAATCTCCAGGGGGGGCGGCGGCCAAGGGGGGTGGAGTGCCCCCCAAGCCAGGTGGGGCGCCCCCCACCCCTAGGGTTTCAACCCTAGGCGCAGGGGGTGGGCCTAGGGGGGCGCACCAGCCCCCTGTGGGCTGGTTCCCTTCCCCCTTTGGCCCATGGGGCCCTCCGGGATAGGTGGCCCCACCCGGTGGACCCCCGGGACCCTTCCGGTGGTCCCGGTACTTTACCGGAAACCCCCGAAACTTTCCCGATGGCCGAAACACCACTTCCTATATATTATTCTTTACCTCCGGACCCTTCCGGAACTCCTCGTGACGTCCGGGATCTCATCCGGGACTCCGAACAACATTCGGTGGTCACATACTTGACTTCCTACTAACCCTAGCGTCACCGAACCTTAAGTGTGTAGACCCTACGGGTTCGGGAGACACGCAGACATGACCGAGACGACTCTCGGGCAATAACCAACAGCGGGGTCTGGATATCCATGTTGGCTCCCACATGCTCCTCGATGATTTCATCGGTTGAACCACGATGTCGAGGATTCGATCAAACCCTGTATGCAATTCCCTTTGTCAATCGGTACGTTACTTGCCTGAGACTCGATCGTCGGTATCCCAATACCTTGTTCAGTCTCGTTACCTGGCAAGTCACTTTACTCGTACCGTAATGCATGATCCCGTGGCCAACACCTTGGTCACATTGAGCTCATTATGATGATGCATTACCGAGTGGGCCCAGAGATACCTCTCCGTCATACGGAGTGACAAATCCCAGTCTCGATCCGTGTCAACCCAACAGATACTTTCGGAGATACCTGTAATGCACCTTTATAGTCACCCAGTTACGTTGTGACGTTTGATACACCCAAGGCACTCCTACGGTAACCGGGAGTTACACGATCTCATGGTCGAAGGAAGAGATACTTGACATTGGCAAAGCTTCTAGCAAACGAACTATACGATCTTTTATGCTATGCTTATGATTGGGTCTTGTCCATCACATCATTCTCCTAATGGTGTGATCCCGTTATCAACGACATCTAATGTCCATAGTCAGGAAACCATGACTATCTATTGATCACAACGAGCTAGTCAACTAGAGGCTCACTAGGGACTCATTGGGTCTAAGTGTTCACACGTGTATTACGATTTCCGGATAATACAGTTATAGCATGAACAAATGACAATTATCATGAACATTGAAATATAATGATCCTTTTATTATTGCCTCTAGGGCATATTTCCAACAATAGCAACATACTAAACGATCAAGTGCTAGGCTAACGGAATGGGTCATGTCAATCACATCATTCTCCTAATGATGTGATCCCGTTAATCAAATGACAACACATGTCTATGGTTAGGAAACATAACCATCTTGGATTAATGAGCTAGTCAAGTAGAGGCATACTAGTGACGTTATGTTTGTCTATGTATTCACACATGTATCATGTTTCTGGTTAATACAATTCTAGCATGAATAATAAACATTTATCATGATATGAGGAAATAAATAATAACTTTATTATTGCCTCTAGGGCATATTTCCTTCAGTCTCCCACTTGCACTAGAGTCAATAATCTAGATTACACAGTAATGATTCTAACACCCATGGAGTCTTGGTGTTGATCATGTTTTGCTCGTGGAAGAGGCTTAGTCAACGGGTCTGCAACATTCAGATCCGTATGTATCTTGCAAATCTCTATGTCTCCCACCTGGACTTGGTCCCGGATGGAATTGAAGCGTCTCTTGATATGCTTGGTCCTCTTGTGAAATCTGGATTCCTTTGCCAAGGCAATTGCACCAGTATTGTCACAGAAGATCTTCATTGGTCCCAATGCACTAGGTATGACACCTAGATCGGAAATGAACTCCTTCATCCAGACTCCTTCATTTGCTGCTTCAGAAGCAGCTATGTACTCCGCTTCACATGTAGATCCCGCTACGACGCTTTGTTTAGAACTGCACCAACTTACAGCTCCACCATTTAATAAAAATACGTATCTGGTTTGCCATTTAGAATCGTCCGGATCAGTGTCAAAGCTTGCATCGACGTAACCATTTACGACTAGCTCTTTGTCACCTCCATATACGAGAAACATATCCTTAGTCCTTTTCAGGTATTTCAGGATGTTCTTGACCGTTGTCCAGTGATCCACTCCTGGATTACTTTGGTACCTCCCTGCTAAGCTTATTGCTAAGCATACGTCAGGTCTGGTACACAGCATTGCATACATGATAGAGCCTATGGCTGAAGCATAGGAAACATCTTTCATTTTCTCTTTATCTTCTACTGTGGTCGGGCATTGAGTCTGACTCAACTTCACACCTTGTAATACAGGCAAGAACCCTTTCTTCACCTGATCCATTTTGAACTTTTTCAAAACTTTATCAAGGTATGTGCTTTGTGAAAATCCTATTAAGCGTCTTGATCTATCTCTATAAATCTTGATGCCCAATGTGTAAGCAGCTTCACCGAGGTCTTTCATAAAAAAACTTTTATTCAAGTATCCCTTTATGCTATTCAGAAATTCTATATCATTTCCAATTAATAATATGTCATCTACATATAATATCAGAAATGCTACAGAGCTCCCACTCACTTTCTTGTAAATATAGGCTTCTCCAAAAGTCTGTATAAAACCACATGCTTTGATCACAGTATCAAAGCATTCATTCCAACTCCGAGATGCTTACACCAGTCCATAAATGGATCGCTGGAGCTTGCACACTTTGTTAGCACCTTTTGGATCAACAAAACCTTCTGGTTGCATCATATACAACTCTTCTTCCAGAAATCCATTCAAGAATGCAGTTTTGACATCCATTTGCCAAATTTCATAATCATAAAATGCGGCAATTGCTAACATGATTCGGACAGACTTAAGCATCGCTACGGGTGAGAAAGTCTCATCGTAGTCAACCCCTTGAACTTGTCGAAAACCTTTCGCAACAAGTCGAGCTTTATAGACAATTACATTACCATCAGCGTCGGTCTTCTTCTTAAAGATCCATTTATTCTCAATGGCTTGCCGATCATCGGACAAGTCAACCAAAGTCCATACTTTGTTCTCATACATGGATCCCATCTCAGATTTCATGGCTTCTAGCCATTTTGCGGAATCTGGGCTCATCATCGCTTCCTCATAGTTTGTAGGTTCGCCATGGTCAGTAACATGACTTCCAGAATAGGATTACCATACCACTCTGGTGCGGATCTTACTCTGGTAGACCTACGAGGTTCAGTAGAAACTTGATCTGAAGTTTCATGATCAATATCATTAGCTTCCTCACTAATTGGTGTAGTTGTCACAGGAAACGGTTCTTGTGATGGACTACTTTCCAATAAGGGAGCAGGTACAGTTACCTCATCAAGTTCTACTTTCCTCCCACTCACTTCTTTCGAGAGAAACTCCTTCTCTAGAAAGGATCCGAATTTAGCAACGAAAATCTTGCCCTCAGATCTGTGATAGAAGGTGTATCCAACAGTCTCTTTTGGGTATCCTATGAAGGCACATTTCTCCGATTTGGGTTCGAGCTTATCTGGTTGAAGTTTCTTCACATAAGCATCGCAGCCCCAAACTTTAAGAAACGACAACTTTGGTTTCTTGCCAAACCATAGTTCATGAGGCGTCGTCTCAACGGATTTTGATGGTGCCCTATTTAACGTGAATGCGGCCGTCTCTAAAGCATAACCCCAAAACGATAGCGGTAAATCAGTAAGAGACATCATAGATCGCACCATATCTAGTAAAGTACGATTAAGACGTTTGGACACACCATTTCGTTGTGGTGTTCCGGGTGGCGTGAGTTGCGAAACTATTCCGCATTGTTTCAAATGTAAACCAAACTCGTAACTCAAATATTCTCCTCCACGATCAGATCGTAGAAATTTTATTTTCTTGTTACGATGATTTTCCACTTCACTCTGAAATTCTTTGAACTTTTCAAATGTTTCAGACTTATGTTTCATTAAGTAGATTTACCCATATCTACTCAAATCATCTGTGAAGGTGAGAAAATAATGATACCCGCCGCGAGCCTCAATATTCATTGGACCACAAACATCAGTATGTATGATTTCTAACAAATCAGTTGCTCGCTCCATAGTTCCGGAGAACGGCGTTTTAGTCATCTTGCCCATGAGGCATGGTTCGCAAGTACCAAGTGATTCATAATCAAGTAATTCCAAAAGTCCATCAGTATGGAGTTTCTTCATGTGCTTTATACCGATATGACCTAAATGGCAGTGCCACAAATAAGTTGCACTATCATTATCAACTCTGCATATTTTGGCTTCAACACTATGAATATGTGTATCACTACTATCGAGATTCAATAAAAATAGACCACTCTTCAAGGGTGCATGACCATAAAAGATATTACTCATATAAATAGAACAACTATTATTCTTTGATTTAAATAAATAACCGTCTCGCATCAAACAAGATCCAGATATAATGTTCATGCTCAACGCTGGCACCCAATAATAATTATTTAGGTCTAAAACTAATCCCGATGGTAGATGTAGAGGTAGCGTGCCGACCGCGATCACATCGACTTTGGAACCATTTCCCATGCGCATCATCACCTCGTCCTTAGCCAATCTTTGCTTAATCCGTAGTCCCTGTTTCGAGTTGCAAATATTAGAAACAGAACCAGTATCAAATACCCAGGTACTACTGCGAGCATTAGTAAGGTACACATCAATAACATGTATATCACATATACCTTTGTTCACTTTGCCATCCTTCTTATCCGCCAAATACTTGGGGCAGTTCCGCTTCCAGTGTCCAGTCTGCTTGCAGTAGAAGCACTCAGTCTCAGGCTTAGGACCAGACTTGGGTTTCTTCTCTTGAGCAGCAACTTGTTTGCTGTTCTTCTTGAAGTTCCCCTTCTTCTTCCCTTTGCCCTTTTTCTTGAAACTGGTGGTCTTGTTGACCATCAACACTTGATGCTCCTTCTTGATTTCTACCTCCGCAGCTTTTAGCATTGCGAAGAGCTCGGGAATAGTCTTGTCCATCCCTTGCATATTATAGTTCATCACGAAGCTCTTGTAGCTTGGTGGCAGTGATTGAAGAATTCTTTCAATGACACTATCGTCAGGAAGATTAACTCCTAGTTGAATCAAGTGATTATTATACCCAGACATTTTGAGTATGTGTTCACTGACAGAACTATTCTCCTCCATCTTGCAGCTATAGAACTTATTGGAGACTTCATATCTCTCAATCCAGGCATTTACTTGAAATATTAACTTCAACTCCTGGAACATCTCATATGCTCCATGACGTTCAAAACATCGTTGAAGACCCGGTTCTAAGCCGTAAAGCATGGCACACTAAACTATCGAGTAGTCATCAGCTTTGCTCTGCCAAACATTCTTAACGTCGTCAGTTGCATCAGCAGCAGGCCTTGCACCCAGCGGTGCTTCCAGGACGTAATTCTTCTGTGCAGCAATGAGGATAATCCTCAGGTTACGGACCCAGTCCGTGTAATTGCTACCATCATCTTTCAACTTTGCTTTCTCAAGGAACGCATTAAAATTCAACGGAACAACAGCACGAGCCATCTATCTACAACAAACATAGACAAGCAAAATACTATCAGGTACTAAGTTCATGATAAATTTAAGTTCAATTAATCATATTACTAAAGAACTCCCACTTAGATAGACATCCCTCTAATCCTCTAAGTGATTACGTGATCCATATCAACTACACCATGTCCGATCGTCACGTGAGATGGAGTAGTTTCAATGGTGAACATCAATATGTTGATCATATCTACTATATGATTCACGCTCGACCTTTCGGTCTCCGTGTTCCGAGGTGAAAGGATCGATATGGTTGACTAGAGGGGGGGTGAATAGGCAACAAACAATTTTAAGCTTTTCTTTACCAAATTAAACTTTGCAACAAATAGGTTGTCTAGATATGCAACTAAGTGAGCAACCTATATGATGCAATAACAACTAGCAAGCAAGCAAGTAAGAGATGAAACAATAAGTATGCTTGCGAAAGTAAAGGCACGAAATAACCAAGAGTGGAGACGGTGAAGACGAGGATGTGTTACCGGAGTTCCTTCCTTTTGAGGGGAAGTACGTCTCCGTTAGAGCGGTGTGGAGGCACAATGCTCCCCAAGAAGCCACTAGGGCCACCGTATTCTCCTCACGCCCTCACATGATGCGAGATGCCGTGATTCCACTATTGGTGCCCTTGAAGGCGGCGACCGAACCTTTACAAGCAAGGTTGGGGCAATCTCCACAACAATCGGAGTCTCCCAACAACAACACCACCACGAAGCTTCACCACAATGGAGTATGGCTTCGAGGTGACCTCAACCGTCTAGGGTGCTCAACACCCAAGAGTAACAAGATCCGCAAGGGATAAGTGGGGGAATCAAATATCCTTTGGTGGAAGTGTAGATCGGGCCCTTGTCACCCAATCCCGAGCAAATCAACAAGTTTGATTGGCTAGGGAGAGAGATCGAGCGAAAATGGAGCTTGGAGCAACAATGGAGCTTAGAGGTGGAAGAGGTAGTCAACTAGAGGTAGAAGACATCCCTTATATAGTCATGGAAAAGATCCAACCGTTATCCACTAGTTCTGCCCGCGACTCACGGTACTACCGCTCCAAGGAGGCGGTACTACCGCGACGCCGCGCGGTACTACCGTGGATGACCACGGTACTACCGTGGCAGCTGCACAGACCGGAACAAGCCTGAGGAAGGGGCAGTACTACCGCTTGCGCGGTACTACCGCTCCCCCTTGCGGTACTACCGCAAGGCAGAAGGGTCACGGCCTGGGAAGGGCGCGGACGAAATAAATTTCATCCGTGCCTACTTCCGCAGAAACTAGGGTGGTGCAAAAACCCGACGCGGTACTACCGCCTGCAAAGCGCGGTACTACCGTGGTAGGCACGGATGTAAAAAATTACATCCGCGCCTACTACCGCGACGCAGCGGTACTAGGCAGAAGGGCCACGGTACTACAACTCAAAGGGAGCGGTACTACCGTGGGCCACCGCGTTACTACCGCGCTGGACGAGCGGTACTACCGTGGGTGGCGCGGATGTAAAAAATTACATCCGCCCCTACTACCGCACCGGAGCGGCACTAGGCCAGAGTGCGGCGGTACTACCGCACCAACGGAGCGGTACTACCGTGAGGGGTGCGGATGTAAAAAATTACATCCGCCCCTACTACCGCACCGGAGCGGCACTAGGCCAAGGTACCGCGGTACTACCGCGCCAGAGGGGCGGTACTACCGTGGCCTGTCGCGGTACTACCGCTTGTACTTGCGGTACTACCGCAAGTACAGCAGTAGTCGTCAGTTTTTCGCACAACCACGATAACGATGGGTAGCTCCAAAGTGCAAGGAAAGGAGGGGCAAGTGTACGTGAGATTCCACCCTACCTTTCCGACGCGGACCCCCTCTTAATAGTACGGCTCTCCTATGACTCAACTCCACCAAAGAGAAACGTAGAACAACACCGGCTTCATCAGTCTCCGAGGGGCACCGAATCGTCTTGTGCCTAATGATGAAATATCTGTGGGACTCAAGGCACACGATTAGTCCGCACGAGTATTGTCATCAATCACCAAAACACTTAGGGATAAATATGCCCTTACAATCTCCCCCTTTTTGGTGTATTGATGACAACACGGGATTTGCACATAGATAAGATATATTTAAAGCAGTGGCAAACCCCACTCCTCTAAAATATAGACGGGGCTCCCCCTAGATGTGTGCACTATAGATGAATGCTTTGGACTGCATGGCACACAAACTAGGATCAACACTCCCCCTATATTTTAGAGACAAAGACATGATAATAAGCATAGCATAGCATGAAAGTAGCACAATATAACACAAGCTAGCTAGGATAGATAGAGTGCATATGTCTTACACCATACGAGATAAGATAACCAAGGTTCAAACGATAAAAGCAGCAGAGAGTTCAACTGAAAGCAGCAAACACACAAACTCGCAAATCCAAATCCCTACACTCTCTCCCCCTTTGGCATCGAGACGCCAAAAAGGCAGAGAGGACACCTAAACACACAAGAGGTGGCTCAAGCAGAGAAGTTGTCCCACGCCTCTTCGTCAGACTCCTCCGCAGCTGGAATGGACTCCTCGGCTTCCTCCTCAGAATCAGTCCACTTGTATCCTTGCTTCTCCATCCACTCGGTCTCGGGAGTGATGCGCTCCTCAGACCCGCCAGACACATCCTCGCCATAGAGCTGCAAGATCTTGTTGTGCCGGCGACGACTCTCCTTGGACTCCACGTGAGCCCTGTACTGTCCCTTGGCTTGCATGCAGAAAAGAGACTTCATCTTATCCTTCAACCTCTTGGCCCAAGATGGCCTAGAGTCACTCTGAGAGGGCCTAGCAGAACGGCCCCCAGCAACATCCTCAGCTCCAGCAGCATCCTCATCAACAGCAGCAGCCCTAGCAGCAGACGCTTCAGCACGAGTAGCGGTGTTAGCCCAGTTGGGTTTGACCCTCAGACAAATGGGCTCATGGCGAATCCAGTCTGGAGCCAGGAACTCCTCCTCAGGGTACATCTTCTCCCAAGTCTTCGAAATCAGCAGAAACAGGTAGGGTCCATAAATAGGCACCTTGCGGTTGAACACAGCAAACCGAAGCTCACACCACATGATGTGAGAGACATCAAGTGGCTGAGTCTGAGACGAGCGAGCCTCCTCGCACAGAAGCATCATGTCCACCATGTAGGCATGAACCTTGTCTTTGTCACCGATGCGTGGGAACAGAGAGTTGCGGAAGATGCGGTACATGATATCCAGAAACGGGTTGAGAACCAAGATTGTCTTGCCAGTGGCGAGCGTCTTCTCAACCATGAACGGGGTGAGCTTGTCCTTGTCAGCAGAGTCAGCATTGCCATGAGGGCGAACACCGACGGGAGTGTCAAGTCCATCATCGGCAACGTGAAGCAAATCCATGAACTCCTTCCAGGTATCAGACAGCTGGCGGCCATTGGTCATCCACGTCATCCTCCTCTCATCATTGGTGTGAAAGTACACTGAGGCAAAGAACTGACAGATGATCTCAGGGTCATAGTCCATGTGGAAAGAGATCACATGCTCAATTCCGAACTGCTCCACCAAGTCCAGAGCCTCCCCAAAGTAGTCACGAAACTTGTCCTTCCTCATGTGGTGCATCTCAATCCACTTCACCTCCACATAGGTATTTTGCTTGTTCTTGATGACATCCAAGTAGATCTGGGTTTGAGTCTTGTTCCAGAACAGTTCACACCCTCTGACAGTGGAGCGTGGGGTCACATAGGGGTGAAGCTGCCTGAGACGGACATACTCTTGAGCGCCTATCTCATCCATGCCCCTGGCGGGCTCCTTGTGCTTGCTAGCGGTGGTCTTGACATTGCGCTTCGATGCAGATGACCCCTCGGGAACTTCTCCTGGGTTGCGCAGACGCTTGGAGCCAGTGTCACGAACGGGATTGGCCCGGCGAGAGCCACCACCTAAGACACACACGCAAAGCACCAAAACAAAGCGAAAAGAATCAATGCAAAGGCTATAAGACAGCACATGAAACCCATAGAAGATAAACGAGAAAGTTGGCATGCGATAGATGTGAGCCACGGTAGATCTGTCATGGGTTGCGGTACTAAAGGCTTAGTACAGCTCCAGACGCGGTAGTACCGTGAGGGGTCACGGTAGTACCGTGGCTGGGGAAGTAGTAAGGCTTTAGTACCGCACGGCGCGCGGTAGTACCGCGCCCTAGGGGCGGTAGTACCGTGAGAGCGGTAGTACCGCTCCCTACGGGCGGTAGTACCGCGTCGCGTCGGATCTAGCAGGATTTGAATCTGAAAAGGAACCGCGAAACCATGGCGGTGCTACGGTGACCAGATCTAGTGCAAGACAACAATACAAGTGTAAATCCTATGCAATACTACACTCCTTCATCCTACTCTTGCAGAGATCTAGACTAGGAATCTCAAGAACATACAAGCCTCCCCCAAAACCTAGAAGAACCAAATACAATCAAAACGGAGAAGGATTTGGGGAAAAACCTTGGTCCATAGCAAGAGCACGTGGTGGGGAACGATCCCACCGGACGGAATCACGGGAGGGCAGCTGGTGGAGGAGATCCGGCGACGAACGCCGGCTCCGTTCGTGAGCACGAGAGAGGAAGAGCAACGTGGAGAGAAGGGGACGAATGGGTATGGGGGAGTTAGAACTCCCCCTGCCCGACCTTATCCCCACGCGCCCGAACCGGTGCGGTAGTACCGCGGGTCATCGCGGTAGTACCGCCCGGGCGGAAGTACCGCGCCGAGGCGGTAGTACCGCTCAACCAGGAGGCAGTAGAAAATTACTGCCGCTTGGGGACGGTAGTACCGTGCTCCCATCAGCGGTAGTACCGTGATTGGCCGCGGTAGTACCGTGGCCGACCGCGGTAGTACCGTGAGCTCACGCCACCGAAGGTTTCGAACAAGAGAGAAACACGCCTTTGCACCGAAAAACAGACACAACCCAAAACAGCACAAAAGCAAGCACATACCAAGGGAACAACAGGAAATCCCAATGTGACAAAACCTCTCACGGAGAGTGAGCGGTGGCCGAAGCCACCTATGTTTGAGTTGGATGGTATGGCACCACGAAGAATTATCCTTGGGCCCATGACCAAAACTCGTCTTTGAAGCAAAAGTACCATCAAAATGGCTAATGTGAAAGAGGTGATCCATTTATGCATAATGGGGGGAGGGAGAGTTCATTGAGAGAACAACACTCCCCCTATGTCCATGCCTACATCTAAACTAGACAACAAGTTGAGTGTGGTGGGGGGTGCACGGGTTCAAGTCACATTGCTCAAATCAATGATATTTAGCTCATGCCTTAACTCGCAAAATCTTGCTTCATCCAAGGGCTTCGTGAAAATATCTTCAAGGTTATCATGAGTGTTGACATACTTGAGCTCTATCTCCCCTCGCCTAATGTGATCCCGAATGAAGTGATACCGAATCTCAATGTGCTTCGTCGTGAAATGTTGCACCGGGTTGAGAGAAATCTTGATGGCACTTTCATTATCACACCAAAGAGGCACTTTGTCACAAATGACACCGTACTCCTTTAAAGTTTGCCTCATCCATAGGAGTTGAGCACAACAACTACCGGCCGCCACATACTCCGCTTCGGTGGACGAGAGGGACACACAACTTTGCTTCTTGGAAGACCAACTTACCAAAGAGCAACCAAGAAATTGGCACCCTCCGGAAGTGGACTTCCTATCCACTTTGTCTCCCGCCCAATCGGAATCCGTGAACCCTTCAAGCTTGAAGTTTGCTCCTCTTGGGTACCATAAGCCAAAGTTTGGGGTATGAGCCAAATATCGAAAGATTCGCTTGACCGCCACAAAGTGACTTTCCTTTGGTGCGGCTTGAAAATGTGCACACATCCCCACACTCAACATGATATCCGGTCTAGATGCACAAAGGTAAAGCAAAGAGCCAATCATGGAGCGATATACCTTTTGATCCACCGCTTTACCATTGGGATCGATGTCAAGTTGGCACTTGGTAGGCATTGGTGTAGTAGCCGGCTTGACATCACTTAGCTTGAATCTTTTAAGCATGTCTTGAGTGTATTTGGCTTGGTTGATGAAGGTTCCTTCTCTTCTTTGCTTGATGTCGAAACCAAGGAAGAACTTCAACTCTCCCATCGAAGACATCTTAAACTTGGAGGTCATGAGAGCGGCAAATTCTTCATTGAAAGCTTTGTTAGGGGAACCAAAGATAATATCATCAACATATAGTTGGCATACAAACAACTCCCCGTTGACCTTCTTAGTAAAAAGAGTGGGGTCGATTAGCCCTACTTCAAAACCACGATCTTGTAGCAACTCGGTAAGGTGGTCATACCACACACGTGGGGCTTGTTTAAGGCCATAGAGTGCCTTATCGAGTTGATACACATGATTCGGAAAGTAGGGATCCTCGAACCCGGGGGGTTTGCTTGACATAGACCAACTCATTAATGGGACCATTAAGAAAAGCACTTTTCACATCCATTTGTTGCAACTTAAAGTTGTGATGGGAAGCATAAGCAATCAACAAACGAATGGATTCAAGACGAGCAACGGGAGCAAAGGTTTCACCGTAGTCGATACCCTCAACTTGGGAGTAGCCTTGTGCTACCAATCTTGCCTTGTTGCGAATGATGTTCCCATGAGCATCTTGCTTGTTCTTGAAGATCCACTTGGTTCCAATGACGTTGTGGTTCCCGGATGGTCTTGGCACCAATCTCCACACCTTGTTGTACTCAAAGTTGTTGAGTTCTTCATGCATGGAATTGAGCCAATCCGGGTCTTCGAGTGCCTCATAGACCTTTTGGGGTTCGACACAAGAGACAAACGCGTGATGTTCACAATAGTTTGCCAATTGTCTACGAGTGCTTACCCCCTTTCTTATGCTTCCAACCACATTTTCCATGAGATGGCCTTGGGCGGTGAGCTTGGAAGCAATCTTCGCGGCACGACGCTCTAATTCCTCCTCGGGTGTGGAAGGAGGAGGGTTGACTTGATGATCTTGAGCGCCGTCTTGAGCTTGTTCTTGATCTCGAGGTTGCTCTTGATCTTGAACTTGCTCGAGGGGAAGAACTTGACCGTGGGCATCATTTAGTGGTTCATCACCGTCTTGAGGTAGATCTTGCCCTTGGTCTTGTTCACGAGGTTGAGGGCTGAGGGAGTCCTGGACTAGGGGGTGTCCGGACAGCCGGACTATCAATATCCGCCGGACTCCCAGACTACGAAGATAGAAGATTGAAGACTCCGGCTCGTGTCCGGAAGGTACTTTCCTTGGCGTGGAAGGCAAGCTTGGCAATACGGATATGTAGATCTCCTACCATTGTAACCGACTCTGTGTAACCCTAGCCTCTCCGGTGTCTATATAAACCGGAGGGCTTTAGTCTGTAGGACAACATACATCTCAACAATCATACCATAGGCTAGCTTCTAGGGTTTAGCCTCCTTGATCTCGTGGTAGATCTACTCTTGTACTACCCATATCATCAATATTAATCAAGCAGGACGTAGGGTTTTACCTCCATCGAGAGGGCCTGAACCTGGGTAAAAACATTGTGTCCCTCGTCTCCTGTTACCATCCGCCTAGACGCACAGTTCGGGACCCCCTACCCGAGATCCACCGGTTTTGACAACGACATTGGTGCTTTCATTGAGAGTTCCTCTGTGTCGTCGCCGATAGGCTCGATGGCATCTTCAATCATCAACGCTGTCCAGGGTGAGACTTTTCTCCCCAGACAGATCTTCGTATTCGGCGGCTTTGTACTGCGGGCCAATTCTCTTGGCCATCTAGAGCAGATCGAAAGCTACGCCCCTGGCCGTCAGGTCAGATTCGGAAGCTTAAACTTCACGGCCGATGACCGCGGAGACTTGATCTCCGACGGACTCGAGCCACAGCCAAGCGCGCCGCACTGTGACGATGGGCATGATCTAGCTCTGCCGCCGGATAGTGCTTTGGTGGCCGCACTCGAATCCGCTCCGGCTACTGGCCCGGAGCCGATGGCCCATGACGAGGGCCGGTGGATAGACGCCGCCCTGGGGGCTTCAACATCCACGGCGATGGAGCCAAATACCGATCTTGTCCCCTGCGGAACTCGTGATCCCGAGGCGCCGGACTCCTCGCCGGACTCCGAGCCTCCCGCGCCCCTGTCAATTAGACCAGATTGGGCGCCGGTTATGGAATTCACCGCCGCGGACATCTTTCGGCACTCGCCTTTTGGCGATATCCTGAATTCCCTGAGGCATCTCTCGCTATCAGGAGAATCCTGGCCGGACTATGGCCAGGACGGTTGGAGTTCAGACGATGAAGAAATTCAGAGCCCACCCACCACCCACTTTGTAGCCACTGTCGAGGATCTAACTGAAGAAAATATGCCCTAGAGGCAATAATAAAGTTATTATTTATTTCCTTATTTCATGATAAATGTTTATCATTCATGCTATAATTGTATTAACCGGAAACATAATACATGTGTGAATGCATAGACAACACAATATGTCACTAGTATGCCTCTACTAGACTAGCTTGTTAATCAAAGATGGTTATGTTTCTTGACCATGAACAAAGAGTTGTTATTTGATTAACGAGGTCACATCATTAGTAGAATGATCTGATTGACATGACCCATTCCATTAGCTTAGCACACGATCGTTCAGTATGTTGCTACCGCTTTTATCCATGACTTATACATGTTCCTGTAACTATGAGATTATGCAACTCCCGTTTACCGGAGGAACACTTTGGGTGCTACCAAACGTCACAACGTAACTGGGTGATTATAAAGGAGTACTACAGGTGTCTCCAAAGGCAGATGTTGGGTTGGCGTATTTCGAGATTAGGTTTTGTCACTCCGATTGTCGGAGAGGTATCTCTGGGCCCTCTCGGTAATACACATCACTGAAGCCTTGCAAGCACTACAACTAATGAGTTAGTTGTGAGATGATGTATTACGGAACGAGTAAAGAGACTTGCCGGTAACGAGATTGAACTAGGTATTGGATACTGACGATCGAATCTCGGGCAAGTAACATACCGATGACAAAGGGAACAACGTATGTTGTTATGCGGTCTGACCGATAAAGATCTTCGTAGAATATGTAGGAACCAATATGGGCATCCAGGTCCCGCTATTGGTTATTGACCGAGAATAGTTCTAGGCCATGTCTACATTGTTCTCGAACCGTAGGGTCCGCACGCTTAAGGTTTCGATGACAGTTATTATGAGTTTATGTATTTTGATGTACCGAAGAAGTTCGGAGTCCCGGATGTGATCACGGACATGACGAGGAGTCTCGAAATGGTCGAGACATAAATATTGATATATTGGAAGCCTATGTTTGGAGTTCGGAATGGTTCCGGGTGAAAACAGGAATTTACAGGAGTACCGGGAGGTTACCGGAACCCCCCAGGGGGTAAATGGGCCTCGGTGGGCCTCGAGGGAGAAGAGGAGGGGCCGGCCAGGGGTGGCCGCGCGCCCTCTCCCCCCCCAGTCCGAATAGGACAAGGAGGGGGGGGCGGCGCCCCCCTTTCCTCTTCCCCCTCCCCCAATCCTATTCCAACTAGGAAAGGGGGGGAGTCCTACTCCCGGTGGGAGTAGGACTCCTCCGGCGCGCCCCCTCTAGGCCGGCCGCACCTCCCCCCTCCCTCCTTTATATACGGGGGCAGGGGGGCACCCTAGAACACACAAGTTTGATCTACGGATCGTTCCTTAGCCGTGTGCGGTGCCCCCCTCCACCATATTCCACCTCGGTCATACCGTCGCGAAGCTTAGGCGAAGCCCTGCGCCGGTGAAACATCAAGATCGTCACCACGCCGTCGTGCTGACGGAACTCTCCCTCGACACTCGGCTGGATCGGAGTACGAGGGACGTCATCGAGCTGTACGTGTGTCAAGAACTCGGGGGCGCCGGAGTAACGGCGCCGGGATCGGTCGGATCGCGAGGAGAACGTACGACTACTTCCTCTACGTTGTGATCGCTTCCGCTTCGGGTCTACGAGGGTACGTAGACAACACTCTCCCCTCTCGTTGCTATGCATCACCATGATCTTGCGTGTGCGTAGGAAAATTTTTGAAATTACTACGTTCCCCAACAGTGGCATCCGAGCCTAGGTTTTTTCTATGGTTTGATGTTTTGCACGAGTAGAACACAAGTGAGTTGTGGGCGATACAAGTCATACTACCTACCAGCATGTCATACTTTGGTTCAGCGGTATTGTGAGATGAAGCGGCCCAGACCGACATTACGCGTACGCTTACGCGAGACTGGTTTCACCGCTACGAGCACTCGTTGCTTAAAGGTGACTGGTGGGTGCCTGTCTCTCTCACTTTAGTTGAACCGAGTGTGCCTACGCCCGGTCCTTGAGAAGGTTAAAACAGAGTCTATTTGACGAAGTATCGTTGTGGTTTTGATGCGTAGGTGAGACTGGATCTTGCTTAAGCCCGTAGCAGCCACGTAAAATTTGCAACAACAAAGTAGAGGACGTCTAACTTGTTTTTGCAGGGCATGTTGTGATGTGATATGGTCAAGACGTGATGCTATATTTTATTGTATGAGATGATCATGTTTTGTAACCGAAGTTATCGGCAACTGGCAGGAGCCATATGGTTGTCGCTTTATTGTATGCAATGCAATCGCCCTGTAATGCTTTACTTTATCACTAAGCGGTAGCGATAGTCGTAGAAGCATAAGTTTGGCGAGACGACAACAATGCTACGATGGAGATCAAGGTGTCGCGCCGGTGACGATGGTGATCATGGTGGTGCTGCAAGATGGAGATCATGAAGCACAAGATGATGATGACCATATCATATCACTTATATTGATTTGCATGTGATGTTTATCTTTTTATGCATCTTATCTTGCTTTGATTGACGGTAGCATTATAAGATGATCTCTCACTAAATTATCAAGAAGTGTTCTCCCCGAGTATGCACCGTTGCCAAAGTTCGTCGTGCCCAGACACCACGTGATGATCGGGTGTGATAAGCTCTACGTCCATCTACAACGGGTGCAAGCCAGTTTTGCACACGCAGAATACTCGGGTTATACTTGACGAGCCTAGCATATGCAGATATGGCCTCGGAACACAGAGACCGAAAGGTCGAGCGTGAATCATATAGTAGATATGATCAACATAAGATGTTCACCATTGAAAACTACTCCATTTCACGTGATGATCGGTTATGGTTTAGTTGATTTGGATCACGTGATCACTTGGATGACTAGAGAGATGTCTTTCTGAGTGGGAGTTCTTAAGTAATATGATTAATTGAACTTAAATTTATCATGAACTTAGTACCTGATAGTATCTTGCTTGTTTATGTTTGATTGTAGATAGATGGCTCGTGCTGTTGTTCCGTTGAATTTTAATGCGTTCCTTGAGAAAGCAAAGTTGAAAGATGATGGTAGCAATTACACGGACTGGGTCCGTAACCTAAGGATTATCCTCATTGCTGCACAGAAGAGTTACATCCTGGATGCACCGCTGGGTGCCAGGCCTGCTGCTGATGCAACTGACAGCAAGAAGCCTGAAGAAAGAAAAACGGAAGCTCAATACAGCGGAAGACGCGCTCCGAATGAGATGGAGCAAAGTACTTAAAACCGCAGATAAACACGGCAACGGCCACCAATCGAAGAGCTACCCGAAGCGTAAGCTGCTCCCAGAATTCGATGAGGAGGCCATAAAGCCCCCACTGTCCAATGGCCCAGCCAGGTCCATCTACGGACCCAAAAGAACAGCCCCAATAAGCAAAGGAACACGTCAAGTGTCCGATGATAGCGGCACGTACAAGTACAGGGGCGCCGCACACCCACTATGCTTCACCGACGAAGTGCTGGATCATGAATTCCCAGCAGGGTTTAAACCCATAAACATAGAAGCTTACGATGGAACAACAGACCCTGGAGTCTGGATAGAAGACTATATACTGCATATACATATGGCCAGAGGAGATGATCTCCATGCCATAAAATACCTACCCCTCAAGCTTAAAGGGCCAGCCCGTCATTGGCTCAGAAGCCTCCCAGAAAATACTGTTGGAAGTTGGGAAGAGCTCGAGGAAGCGTTTAGAGCAAATTTTCAAGGGACTTATGTCCGGCCTCCGGATGCAGATGACCTAAGTCACATAACTCAACAGCCCGGAGAGTCAGCGCGGAAATTCTGGAACAGGTTCCTTACCAAAAAGAACCAAATAGTCAACTGTCCGGACGCCGAAGCCTTAGCAGCTTTTAAGCACAATGTCCGAGACGAATGGCTCGCCAGACACCTCGGTCAAGAGAAACCGAGGACAATGACCGCATTAACAAGCCTCATGACCCGCTTCTGTGCAGGAGAGGATAGCTGGCTGGCAAGATGCAGCACCAGCGACCCAAGTACATCCGAGATAAGAGATGGAAATGGAAAATCACGGCGCAGAAAAGAGTAGCGCCGGAATAAAGAGAAAAGCCCAAAGAGCACGGCAGTCAACGCCGGATTTAAAAGCTCACGGTCAAATAATAAAGCTCAGCCCCTCAAGGATGACAGCGACGAACTGTCTAACCTACACAAAATTTTGGGTCGGATATGTCAAATCCACAGTACCCCCGGAAGGCCCGCAAATCACACCCACAGGGATTGTTGGGTTTTCAAACAGTCCGGCCGACTAAACGCCGAACACAAGGGGCTCGACGCGTCAAGCGAAGAAGATAAACCCCGCCACCAGGGCACCGGAAAACAAAAGACTTTCCCACAAGGGGTCAAAGCAGTAAACTAGCTTCATGTGAGGACACGGAAAAATAGTGCGGCACTTTCTAAAAAGAGCTTCGTACGGTCCAGCCCAGCAAACCATGGAGATTGGATATCAAAACCAATCACTTTCGACCACCTGGATTATTCCAGAAGCGTTCGAAACGCGGGACGGACTCCCCTGATATTGAATCCGGTAATGGACGGACTACAATTCAAAAACGTCCTAATGGACGGAGGTAGTGACTTAAACCTGCTATACTCAAACACAATCCGTCGGATGGGGATAGACCCTACCAGAATTCGACACAGCCGCACTTCCTTCAAAGGAGTTACGCCAGGCCCTTACGCCAAGTGCACAGGCTCGATATTACTAGAAGTCGTGTTCGGGTTGCCGAACAACTTTCGACGCGAAAAGTTAATTTTCCATATCGTCCCATTCAAAAGTGAATATCAAGCACTATTGGGACGAAAGGCTTTTGTCCGCTTCAACGCCATACCACATTACGCGTCTCTTACACTTAAGATGCCCGGTCCACATGGCGCCATTTCAGTGCGCGGGTCATTTAAAGACCCCGGACTCGGATAGACGAATCCGGACTCAGCAGGCTAGGGGCTCCCTAGCCGCATACCCTCTCACAAGGGGCTGCGCGCACAACTAACCGCAGTTTCATATAAACCTAGCTTTAATCATTTACACTTATTCTTTTGCATATTTTTCGCACGAACTGTTTCTAAAACTAAAGTGTTCCTCTCTTTCTACAGATGAACAATGTGCGTACCCGTCCAGGATAACGGCGCAACGGAGACACAGGCGCAGACGTGCAGTAGGGACCCGTCGCAAGGATTCTTTTCAGATTAAGACCCTACGTAGACCTTTTTATTACTGTCTCTTGTTGTTAAATCTCCCTCGGCTTCTTCCTATAGCCAAGGCGGAGCCTGACGCTTTGGCATCGGCCACGTCAGAAGACAATGCCCGTACCTGGACACAAGGGGCTTAGGGCATAATTCTGCCCGTTATCATAAAGTCCGAACACCTTCGGGAGTGTTCGGCGTCTCAAGTTAGGCATTATATGCATCAGCTCCGAATCATGTATTTGGTCAAATGTTGGGTTTGCCCGGCTCCTGTGTTTTGCTGCCTTACATTCCGTATCACCCGGCTAACGCGGCACCAGGAGAACTACTGCGATTGTGCCCCAGTTCGGCTGGGCGAGCACCTCAGTAGAGAAAGCCGAAAACTGACTGTCATGATATAGCGAGAGTCTGGTCAGCCACTTGATCGACTATTGGAATGTTTAGAATTCCCCACTTTGACGAAGGACCGCTTCCCGGTCAGGCACATACGCACCCCGAATCCGGAAATGTGCGGTGTCATTAGGGGCTATATCGTAGCCCCACCCTCGAGCTCCATTGGCTAAGTGAAAGAAATAAAGCACCATAGTCCGGATTGCCTCGTTCGCTACGCTACCACCTCCTTATAACAGGACCGAGACGTCGGATTAAAGTGTGAAAAAGCACTATTTTGCGAACACCCCAGCACCTTGTGCAAGGGGGCTGAAGCCGAAGACTGCATCTTTCAGGTTATACACAAGTATACGCAAACGGCCACACAGGAGAAGTTTTACTACTTGGAAGCACAAGTATAAAAAGCATTCATACTATAATCATTAATTTACAAGGTATTGCGTTCATTTGAACGTTACATTCTTTGAGCATTGCGCCTCTACTTTACGAGCACCGCGCATGACTTCTCCGAAGTAGTGCTCGGCAGGGAGCCGGCTTTCATCCGGACCCTGGGCAGCAACGGTGGTGGCATCCATCTCCGGATAATACGCCTTCACACGGGCTAGAGCCATCCGCGCGCCCTCGATGCAGGCCGACCGTTTCATCTCCTTGATATGCGGCACCGCCCCAAGTAACTGCTGCAGTAGGCCGAAGTAGCTCGTCGCCTTGGACCTTTCTGGCCAGACATGAGCCCCGATGTCAGTCATGGCCAGCCCGGACAGTCTGTTCAGTTCGGCCCATTCGGCCAACCTGTCCGTCAGAGGAAGAGTGCGATCCGGGCTGTGGAATTGAGACCAATACAACTCTTCCGCCTCGTGATCCCCTTGGCTCCGGAAGTGCTTAACGGCATCAGCCGCACTCGCAGCCAAGTCCATGTATGGATCCTCCGAACTCCACAGTCGCTCAAATTGAGCGTACTTGGCATCCATAAACCGGCGACGCATAAGAAACGGCTTGCCAGCCATGATTTCTCCGGCTTGGCGCAGCTCCTCCTTCATAGCCCGCATTGCAGAGCGGGCATCCTTGGCTTCGGCAGTGGCCTTCTTCAGGTCTTCCCGCTCCGATAGGCGCTCCTTTTCAAGAGCCTCGCTACGGTCGGTAGCATCCTTTAATTTCTTGGCCAATTCGGCCACCTCCGCCCTGCTTAGGCAGTGCGCAGCCTTTTCGGCCTTCAACTCTTCGGCCGCCCTCGCAGCAGCCGCATCACTCCTTCGGGCTTGCTCCTTAGCTTGTGCAAGCTCGGCCCGAAGGCTCTCCACAGCAGCAGCACTGTCTGTATAAACAGCATATAACTTATCAGCGGAGGGCTTTAACCCACTCAATAAAGCGGCTGCGGAGAATTTATTTACCTTGCGACTCGTCAAGTCGCTGATTGACAAGTGCGATATCAGCATCTGCCATGTCCAGTTGTCGACTCAGTTCGGCAAACTGATCAGTCCGGCTGGCCCCCGGACTATCCGCCACCTGTATCAGAACGGCGGTATTCATTACCTGAGTTGTTTAGATTTTCGATCCTCGGCACGCTGTCGTCTTCGACAACCTACCGAGTCTCAGGGGCTACTATCTATACAGGGCGCATTTTTTATATGCACAAACCGTTAGAGCAACAAAGGGGTGCGCTATTTTCGTATACCTCAAATCCCGCCAGCAAGCTCATGGCGGCGTCACGCAATCCGCTTTCAGCGGACGAAATCCTTCCAATCACCATACGCATTAACGCGCGGTGATCTTCTGAAATGGATGCCCTCTCAAGCAAACTCTTCAGTTCTCCCGGCCGGACTCTGGTGGGTGTTGAACTCTTTGGCCCCTCCGGACTCGGGAACGCCCTCCGTGACGACACTTCGGGCTCGCCTGCCTCATCTGGCGGCACGGCAGACGGAGGCGTATCGCTCTCCATCATCTCTGGAAGAAGATCCCCCGAGGATGAACTCATCTGAGACGGCTGCAGATCCAAACTGCGATATAAACCTTTCGGTTACCTACAGAAGCATAAACGAAGGTATTCCCTTATTAATTAATTTCCTCTTTCATACTCACGGCTCGTTGGAGGGCTGGCCCTTTGGCGATGATTGCGTGTCCGGATTCTCTCCAGACGCCGGACCCCCCGGTGAGGATTTCTTCCCACGCTTAGGGGATTTGACCTCCGGATCTCCGGAGGCGGTCCTCTTCTCCCTCCGAAGGGAGGGATCCTTGGTTCCCTCCTCTTCGGTCGCCCCTTCGGGCGAAGTATTAGCTCCTTTATCTCCCCCATCGCCCCCCTCTATGGGCGCAACCTCCAACATTCTGACCAGCACGGGCTCCAGTGCGGTCTCTGTGAGGGGGGCCGGACACCTTATCAGCCTTGATTGCGCCACCCATTCCTGTAAAGAATAAAGGGTCAGGAGACGATCTTTTGAAAGGCATACAAATAGAATGTCCGGGCTTTGAGCTATTTACCTGAGTATCCGGGCGATCGCGGCTTAGTCCCGCATCCTCGGCCAAATCCGGACACGCCACCTGCGGTCCGAAGAACAGCTCGTACATCTCCGAGGGTGTCGCACCCATGAAATGTTGGAGGATACGAGGTCCCTCCGGATTGAACTCCCATAAACGGAGAGGACGACGTTTGCAGGGTAGGAGGTGCCTAGTTAGCATGACCTGCATCACCTTGATCAGGTCAATCTCCCTTGTTTGGAGGTCTCGAATCCGGCCCTGTAGTGCGGGCACATCCTTGGATGGCCCCCAGTTGAGCCCTTGGTTGACCCACGACATTAGTTGTCGTGGAGGTCCCGGGCGGAAGGAGGGCGGCGGCTTTTGCTTGCTGCCCCTAGGAACGGTGATGTAAAACCACTCCTGCTGCCACAATCTCTGTTCCTCTTGGAAGGAACCTTCGAGCCACGGGGCGTCGACCTTCCTGCTTATGGTCGCCCCGCCACACTCCGCTTGGCGCCCCCCGATCATCTTCGGCTCCACCTTAAATGTTTTCAGCCACAGGCCGAAGTGGGGGATGACGCGGAGGAAGGCTTTGCAGACAATGATGAATGCGGAGATATGGAGGATGGACTCCGGAGCCAAGTCGTGGAAGTCCAGCCCGTAGTAGAACAAGAGCCCCCTCACGAAAGGATCCATCGGGAAGCCTAATCCCCGACGGAGGTGAGATGCGAAAACGACGTATTCGCCGGGCTCGGGGGCTAGCACGGCCTGCCCTGGGGCAGGCAACCTGCGCGAAACTTCGTAGGCCAGGTACTTGGCCTCACGCAACTTCAATATGTCCTCCTCTGTGACGGAGGAGGGCATCCACCGGCCCTGGAGGTCGGAGCCGGACATTGTTGTGGATCCGAAGCGCTCGAATCTGAAGCTCTAGGTGTTGGAACTGGGAGCAGAGGAAAGATTCGATGCGAGGTTGAAAGACAAGGACAGGCCTTGGTCCTCTTATAAAGGGGGAAGAAATACCAAGGGCCGTCTCCGTGACCGTTTGGGATTCCCCTTCGATAGAGGAGGCGTGGCGACGGGAACGGTTGGGTTACCCACGCACGTATTGATGAGGATCCCGGAATAAAAGGGAACACGATCTCTGCTTCGACAGGACGTGCCAAGGAAACCGCTTCGCTAAACGTGCTGAGGCGGAATAATAAAAACAATTCAAACAAGAGCTTGGTAGCGGCGTGATGTCACGCCGCATAATACGTCAGCAGATTGGATCAGTATATGTGTTTTATTCTCTCTCTACGTTTGGAATGTGGAATTTATTTTGCAGAACCGGACACTATCCTGGTGTTCATTATTTTCTCCGAATTATTCAAGGAGGGGAACCCGCCTTGCAATGCCGAACATTATGCACGCCGGACTTATCATCATTGAAGACTGGTTCAGGGGCTACTGAGGGAGTCCTGGACTAGGGGGTGTCCGGACAGCCGGACTATCAATATCCGCCGGACTCCCAGACTACGAAGATAGAAGATTGAAGACTCCGGCTCGTGTCCGGAAGGTACTTTCCTTGGCGTGGAAGGCAATCTTGGCAATACGGATATGTAGATCTCCTACCATTGTAACCGACTCTGTGTAACCCTAGCCTCTCCGGTGTCTATATAAACCGGAGGGCTTTAGTCCGTAGGACAACATACATCTCAACAATCATACCATAGGCTAGCTTCTAGGGTTTAGCCTCCTTGATCTCGTGGTAGATCTACTCTTGTACTACCCATATCATCAATATTAATCAAGCAGGACGTAGGGTTTTACCTCCATCGAGAGGGCCTGAACCTGGGTAAAAACATTGTGTCCCTCGTCTCCTGTTACCATCCGCCTAGACGCACAGTTCGGGACCCCCTACCCGAGATCCGCCGGTTTTGACACCGACAAGGGCCTTCACTTTGTTCTTCGGAAGCTTGTGGGTCTTGATGAGGTGATGGCTCTACTTGAGTAGAGCATTGTCCTTCTCCTTTGGCCACAAGGGGTTCCTCAATGGGTAGGATTTGACCAATACCCATTCTTCTTATGGCTTGGGGAGGAATTTCATCACCTACATCACAAGTACCACTTTGCTCCACTTGGGAGCCGTTATTTTCATCAAACTCCACGTTACACGTCTCCTCAATGAGTCCGGTGGACTTGTTGAGGACACGGTAAGCATGAGAGTTTGTAGCATAACCAACAAATATGCCCTCATGAGCTCTAGCCTCAAATTTAGACAACCGAACACCTTGCTTGAGAATGAAACACTTACAACCGAACACCCGGAAGTACTTGAGGTTGGGCTTGTTGCCGGTGAGGATCTCATAAGGAGTCTTGTTCAAGCCTTTGCGAAGATAGAGCCGATTGGATGCATGACATGCGGTGTTGATGGCTTCGGCCCAAAAGTTGTACGGAGACTTGAACTCCGCCATCATGGTCCTTGCCGCATCCATCAACGTCCGGTTCTTCCTCTCCGCAACACCATTTTGTTGAGGGGTATAAGGGGCCGCATATTGATGCTTCATCCCCTCGTCACTAAGAAACTCATCCAAGGTGTAGTTCTTGAACTCGGTGCCGTTGTCGCTTCTTATTGTCAAGATCTTTGCATCATGTTGACGTTGAGCTTCATTTGCAAAGTTGATGACGGTTTGTTGGGTCTCACTCTTCCTCTTGAAGAAGTATACCCAAGTGTATCTTGAATAATCATCCACAATCACCAAGCAATACTTTCTTCCTCCAAGACTATCAAAAGATGGAGGCCCAAAAAGATCCATGTGAAGGAGCTCCAAGGGTCTCTTCGAGTAGATGATGGTTGAGGGAGGGTGAGACTTTTCATGAAGCTTTCCTTCGATACAAGCACTGCAAGCACGATCTTTGGCAAAACTAACATTTGTTAGTCCACGAACATGGTCCCCCTTGAGAAGACTTTGCAAAGATCTCATATTGACGTGGGCTAAACGGCGATGCCAAAGCCATCCCACGTCAACTTTAGCCATTAGGCATGTCGCGGTCTTAGTAGGTTGCTCCGAAAAGTTAACCACATAGAGACCGTTCTCGACATGCCCAACAAAGGCTACTTTAAGAGTCTTGCTCCACAAGAGGGCCACGGTATCAATATCAAAGAATGTGGCAAAGCCCATGAGTGCAAGTTGACGAACGGAAAGTAGATTGAATGCAAGGGACTCAACAAGCATGACTTTCTCGATCGTTAGATCATGAGAAATGACAACCTTGCCGAGACCCAATACCTTAGAATGTGATGCATCACCCCACTCGACATTGGTGGGCATAGATGGAATCTCTTGCACGTCCACCACCAAGTCCTTGATCCCGGTCATATGATTTGTTGCTCCACTATCGAGCAACCATGATCCCCCACCGGAAGCAAACACCTACACGAGATCAATGCTTGGTTTTAGGTACCCATTTAGTAATGGGTCCTTTGATGTTAGTAACAAGGGTCTTGGGAACCCAAATAGACCATTCAATGTACTCATAAGGAGAACCAACAAATTTAGCATAAACATGTCCATCACTAGCACGGCACAACACATATGAAGGGTTAAAGTCGCCGGCTTTGTTTGAGGAAACGTTCTTGCCCTTTTGGACATCAACTTCCTTCACTTTCTCCTTCTTCTTCTTAGAAGCACCCTCTCCCTCTTTTACGAACGTTTGTTTGAGGGGAGGAGGACGATTGGCCTTGTTGTTCTTCTTCTTCTTGCTCTTGGGCTTAGGAGCAAACCCAATTCCTTCTTTGCCCACAACTTCCTTTTGCTTGCTCAAAAGGTCGTTAAGGTTTTTCTCACCTTGAATGCAAGTCACAAGGCCCTTCTCAAGTTGATCTTTCAACTTGGCATTTTCCTCCACAAGATGCACATGCTCACAACAAGGGTTAGTAGCACATGCATTATCAATTAATACCATATGAGGAAAGGTGGCCTTTTCCTTGATTAGCTTAACTTGGAGTTGAGCATGAGACTCTTTGAGGCTAGCATGAGCACCCTTCAAGGCCTTGTGGGCCTTGTCAAGTATCTCAAACTCCTCTTTGAGTCTAGCATGATCAACCCCAAGTTTAGCCTTCTCGGAGGTTAGCACACGAGACATGACAAGAGCATGATCAAGATCTTTCTTTAACTTAGCATGGTCATCATTGTGTGACTCCTCAAGAGTCAAACGATGCACACGCTCTTCCTCAAGAGCATTAGAGAGATCCGATATCTCATCGGCATAGTCACGACTATGACCTTCCATCTTGGAGATGGTTTCTTCGTGAGCCTCGATCATGTCATTGGCCTCACCAAGTTGTTCCAAGAGAGCAACAAAGTGCTTCTTGGACTTTCCCTTGAGCTTACTCATAAAGGACTCAAATTCATTCACCTCCTCATTAGGCTCAACATGTCCATCAATGCAATCCTCCACGGAGGGATTAGTAATGATGGTGGTTGTGATGTTGGGGGTTACCTTGTTTGAAGCTTTAGCCATGAGGCATCTACCGGTGATGTTTTCGTTGGGTGATTCGAACAGAGACACCCAGGGAGTAGCAATGGCAATGGATGCCATGGCCGTTGCTTCTTCATTCTCATCATCATCATCATCCTCTTGGTATTCTTCTTGAACCACCAACCCACGAGTGGGAGTCTTCTTGGCGAAGTTGTTCTTGTTGGGGACGGACTTGGCTTTGTCTTTCCGAATGAACTTGCCACCATTGTCTTCCCGCTTCTCGTAAGGACAATCCGCAACGAAATGGCTCACATTGCCACAGTTGAAGCAAGTTCTAACTCGTTGCTTGCCCTTGACGCCACTTGAGTTGTTCTTGTTGAAGTTGGGTCTTGAGCTCTTCTTGCTCCAAAATTGTCTTGAAGCAAGGGCCATGTGCTCATGGTAGTCAAACTTGGTGTCTTCGGGGTTGCTTTCCTCATCTTCCACTTCTTCCTCTTCTTCGACAATGACCTTGGCCTTCAAGGCAAGGTTAGGCTTCTTAGCTCTTTGAGATCGGAGCACCGCATTGTCGGCGGTCTTGTCCAAGATGCTCATTGCAACGAACTCATCCAACACTTCACTTGAGGTCATGGTGTGGAAGTCCGGGCGTTGACGAATGACGGAGGACATGGCTTTGTTGTAGGGCATCATGGCCTTGAGGAACTTCCGCTTGATCCAATTGTCATCCGTGTCCTTGCTTCCATGATCTCGAAGTGCCACCGCGAGTTTGGTCACTCTTCGAAAGAGCTCACGAGGTTCTTCATCTTCTTTCATTGCAAACTCGTCGGCTTCATCTTGCACCACTTCATAGTTGGACCGTTGAATGCTAGCACTTCCACGATAGAGACCCTCAACACATTTCCATGCTTCTTTAGCCACGACATGGGGTCGAAGGTGAGGGAGATCTTCGGGAAGGATTGCATCTTGGATGATGAAGAGAGCACTCTCATTGAATTGATTGTCCACGACTTCTCGAGGGGTGAAGTTGCTTGGGTCATGAGGATAAAAACCTTCTTCAATGACTCTCCAAAGGTTAGTGTTCACATGTTTCAAATGACGCTTAAAGCGATAGACCCAATTATCAAAATCTGCATGTTTTTCATACTTAGGAGGTGGACCGGCATGATTCAAATGAGTGGAGGGGATTGGCCCTCCATAAACCGGGGGTTCCACATGGGCAAAGATTTCGGTGCCATTTCTACCACTAGTAGAAGGACTCTTTTCATTGTTAGCTTCCCCCTTGTCGGAGAAAGCATCCGTCACCTTGTTAGTAGGATCACCCACTTTCATAGGTGCGGTAGATAGTTTAAGTCCCTCTAAGAAATCATTAAACATGCTTTTAACCTCGGCCGTCCTGGAGGTTTTCAATGTGTCTAAAGCCACATTGAACTCCTCACGAGAGACCGAGGTTCCCCCTTCGGCCGAAGATGATATGGGATTCACACCGGAGTGTTCCTCCACACCATCGTTGGTGTCAACCATACTCTTCGGACGGTAAAGTCCTTAATAAAGAGACGAGGCTCTGAAACCAATTGAAAGGATCGATATGGTTGACTAGAGGGGGGGGGGGGTGAATAGGCAACTAACAATTTTAAGCTTTTCTTTACCAAATTAAACTTTGCAACAAATAGGTTGTCTAGATATGCAACTAAGTGAGCAACCTATATGATGCAATAACAACTAGCAAGCAAGCAAGTAAGAGATGAACAATAAGTATGCTTGCGAAAGTAAAGGCACGAAATAACCAAGAGTGGAGACGGTGAAGACGAGGATGTGTTACCGGAGTTCCTTCCTTTTGAGGGGAAGTACGTCTCCGTTAGAGTGGTGTGGAGGCACAATGCTCCCCAAGAAGCCACTAGGGCCACCGTATTCTCCTCACGCCCTCACACGATGCGAGATGCCGTGATTCCACTATTGGTGCCCTTGAAGGCGGCGACCGAACCATTACAAGCAAGGTTGGGGCAATCTCCACAACAATCGGAGGCTCCCAACAACACCACCACCACGAAGCTTCACCACAATGGAGTATGGCTTCAAGGTGACCTCAACCGTCTAGGGTGCTCAACACCCAAGAGTAACAAGATCCGCAAGGGATAAGTGGGGGGAATCAAATATCCTTTGGTGGAAGTGTAGATCGGGCCCTTGTCACCCAATCCCGAGCAAATCAACAAGTTTGATTGGCTAGGGAGAGAGATCGAGCGAAAATGGAGCTTGGAGCAACAATGGAGCTTAGAGGTGGAAGAGGTAGTCAACTAGAGGTAGAAGACATCCTTTATATAGTCGTGGAAAAGATCCAACCGTTATCCACTAGTTCTGCCCGTGACTCACGGTACTACCGCTCCAAGGAGGCGGTACTACCGCGACGCCACGCGGTACTACCGTGGATGACCACGGTACTACCGTGGCAGCTGCACAGGCCGGAACAAGCCTGAGGAAGGAGCAGTACTACCGCTTGCACGGTACTACCGCAAGGCAGAAGGGTCACGGCCTGGGAAGGGCGCGGACGAAATAAATTTCATCCGTGCCTACTTCCGCAGAAACTAGGGTGGTGCAAAAACCCGACGCGGTACTACCGCCTGCAAGGCGCGGTACTACCGTGGTAGGCACGGATGTAAAAAATTACATCCGCGCCTACTACCACGACGCAGTGGTACTAGGCAGAAGGGCCACGGTACTACAACTCCAAGGGAGCGGTACTACCGTGGGCCACCACGGTACTACCGCGCTGGACGAGCGGTACTACCGTGGGTGGCGCGGATGTAAAAAATTACATCTGCCCCTACTACCGCACCGGAGCGGCACTAGGCCAGAGTGCGGCGGTACTACCGCACCAACGGAGCGGTACTACCGTGAGGGGCGCGGATGTAAAAAATTACATCCGCCCCTACTACCGCACCGGAG
The DNA here is from genome assembly GCA_963921465.1 of Triticum timopheevii. Lineage (NCBI taxonomy): Eukaryota > Viridiplantae > Streptophyta > Magnoliopsida > Poales > Poaceae > Triticum > Triticum timopheevii. The sequence continues at coordinate 165,364,660 of OY997274.1, read as the reverse complement.
CGGCACTAGGCCAAGGTACCGCGGTACTACCGCGCCAGAGGGGCGGTACTACCGTGGCCTGTCGCGGTACTACCGCTTGTACTTGCGGTACTACCGCAAGTACAGCAGTAGTCGTCAGTTTTTCGCACAACCACGATAACGATGGGTAGCTCCAAAGTGCAAGGAAAGGAGGGGCAAGTGTACGTGAGATTCCACCCTACCTTTCCGACGCGGACCCCCTCTTAATAGTACGGCTCTCCTAGGACTCAACTCCACCAAAGAGAAACGTAGAACAACGCCGGCTTCATCAGTCTCCGAGGGGCACCGAATCGTCTTGTGCCTAGTGATGAAGTATCTGTGGGACTCAAGGCACACGATTAGTCCGCACGAGTATTGTCATCAATCACCAAAACACTTAGGGATAAATATGCCCTTACACGAGGCCATATCTGTTATATGCTAGGCTCGTCAAGTTTAACCTGAGTATTCCGCGTGTGCAACTGTTTTACACCCGTTGTATTTGAACGTAGAGCCTATCACACCCGATCATCACGTGGTGTCTCAGCACGAAGAACTTTCGCAACGGTGCATACTCAAGGAGAACACTTCTTGATAATTTTAGTGAGAGATCATCTTAAAATGCTACCGTCAATCAAAGCAAGATAAGATGCATAAAGGATAAACATCACATGCAATCAATATAAGTGATATGATATGGCCATCATCATCTTGTGCTTGTGATCTCCATCTCCGAAGCACCATCGTCGTCGGCGCGACACCTTGATATCCATCGTAGCATCGTTGTCGTTATGCCATCTATTGCTTCTACGACTATCGCTACCGCTTAGTGATAAAGTAAAGCAATTACAGGGCGTTTGCATTTCATACAATAAAGCGACAACCATATGGCTCCTGCCAGTTGCCGATAACTTCGGTTACAAAACATGATCATCTCATACAATAAAATATAGCATCACGTCTTGACCATATCACATCACAACATGCCCTGCAAAAACAAGTTAGACGTCCTCTACTTTGTTGTTGCAAATTTTACGTGGCTGCTACGGGCTTTAGCAAGAACCGTTCTTACCTACGCATCAAAACCACAACGATAGTTCGTCAAATTAGTGTTGTTTTAACCTACGCAAGGACCAGGCGTAGCCACACTCGGTTCAACTAAAGTGAGAGAGACAGACACCCGCCAGTCACCTTTAAGCACGAGTGCTCGTAACGGTGAAACTAGTCTCACGTAAGCGTACGCGTAATGTCAGTCCGGGCCGCTTCATCTCACAATACCGCTGAACCAAAGTATGACATGCTGGTAAGCAGTATGACTTGTATCGCCCACAACTCACTTGTGTTCTACTCGTGCATATGACATCTATGCATAAAACCAGGCTCGGATGCCACTGTTGGGGAACATAGTAATTTCAAAAAAATTCCTACGCACACGCAAGATCATGGTGATGTATAGCAACGAGAAGGGGAGTGTATCTTCATACCCTTGAATATCGCTAAGCGGAAGCGTTTATCAACGCGGTTGATGTAGTCGTATGTCTTCACGATCTGACCGATCCAAGTACCGAACGCACAGCACCTCCGAATTCTGCACACGTTCAGCTCGATGACGTCCTCGCCTTCTCGATCCAGCAAGACGGGCGAAGTAGTAGATGAGTTCGGGCAGCACGACGGCGTGGTGACGGTGTTGGTGAAGAACAATCTCCGCAGGGCTTCGCCTAAGCACTACGGAAACTATGACGGTGGATAAAGTAGAGGGGACGGGGTTGCTGGCACACGGCTTAGTGTTTCTTGATGTGTCTTTGGTGCTAGCCCTGCCCCTCTATTTATATGTTGAGCCTTGGGGTCGAAACTTGGAGTAAAAGCCTCCACAAAGTCGGTTTCACCCGAAAGGCAAGAGTCCTTCTCGGACTCCAGGGCCAGACGCCAGGGTTCCTGGCGTCTGGACCCAGACGCCAGGGACCCTGGCGTCTGGCCCCTGGACTCCGCAAAACTTCCTTTTGCACTTTCCAAAAACCTTGTGGGCTTTCCCCTTTGGCCCAAATAACGTGTTCTCGTACCCAAACATTTCGGGAAACATCTGGAACCCCTTCCGGTGAATTCCGGAACCCTTCCGGAGATCAGACACTATTATCCCATATATCAAACTTTATCTCCGGACCATTCTGGAGTTCCTCGTCTCCATGATCTCATCCGGGACTCCGAACAACATTCGGTTACCAACATGCATAACTCATATAATACTATATCGTCAACGAAACGTTAAGCGTGCGGACCCTACGGGTTCGAGAACTATGTAGACATGACCGAGACATGTTTCCGGTCAATAACCAATAGCGGGACCTGGATGCCCATATTGGCTCCCACATATTCTACGAAGATCTTTATCGGTCAAACCGCATAACAACATACGTTGTTCCCTTTGTCATCGGTATGTTACTTACCCGAGATTCGATCGTCGGTATCCAATACCTAGTTCAATCTCGTTACCGGCAAGTCTCTTTACTCGTTACGTAATGCATCATTCCGTAACTAAATCATTAGCTACATTGCTTGCAAGGCTTATAGTGATGTGCATTACCGAGAGGGCCCAGAGATACCTCTCCGACAATCGGAGTGACAAAACCTAATCTCGAAATACGCCAACCCAACATGTAACTTTGGAGACACCTGTAGAGCTCCTTTATAATCACCCAGTTACGTTGTGACGTTTGGTAGCACACAAAGTGTTCCTCCGGTAAACGGGAGTTGCATAATCTCATAGTTACAGGAACATGTATAAGTCATGAAGAAAGCAATAGCAACATACTAAACGATCAAGTGCTAGGCTAACGGAATGGGTCATGTCAATCACATCATTCTCCTAATGATGTGATCCCGTTAATCAAATGACAACACATGTCTATGGTTAGGAAACATAACCATCTTTGATTAATGAGCTAGTCAAGTAGAGGCATACTAGTGACATTATGTTTGTCTATGTATTCACACATGTATCATGTTTCCGGTTAATACAATTCTAGCATGAATAATAAACATTTATCATGGTATGAGGAAATAAATAATAACTTTACTATTGCCTCTAGGGCATATTTCCTTCACGTGGACCACCTAGGGACGACTACAAGCACTGGAGCGAGCCGAAGGCGCCCCGCCGTCATCGCCCCTCCTTCATCGGACCCGGGCAAACCTTGTTGTAGTAAACAGCCAGGAAGTCGTCGTGCTAAGGCCCCATAGGTCCAGCGCACCAGAGTAGAAACCATCGCCGATGAAGAAAGTCGTAGATCAGAAGATCAAACCTGTAAACACCCAAATGAAGACGAACGAAGACCGGATCCAAACAGATCCACTGAAGACCAGCACCAACTGAATCCCGCGAGATCCAATGGAGACAAACCTCCACACGCCCTCCGACAATGCTAGATACACCATCAGGACGGGGATAGAACGTGTGAGACATTATTCCTACTACTAAGGGACATCGCTGCCGCCACACAACCCCAACCAAGACGATGACCTAACAAGAACGAGAACAGGGTCCCTCCTGCCGGCGGGGTGCCGGGATCTTCCGCACCTCCATGGCCTAGAGACCATCGAAGATGGGGCGGACCAGCGACGGCGCCGACGAGAGAAGAAGAGCTTTTCTTGTGGAGGAAGAAAGAGATCCCTAACCATCGTCTTTGACAAGCCAAAGCACCGAAAGATAACCCACACTTAATCAATCACAACTCTAATCATCTAACCAATTGTTGTTTACCACTCGGTTAACTAGATGATACCCCGCGCGTTGCGGCGGGAAATTCAACAATGATTTAGGGAGAGATGACAAAATGGAGATTTGTAGTGTGTGATATCTATCGGAGGCACACATTACATTTCAGCGCAGAAAAGTTACAATAATGCATCTTCTCAATTGCAATCTCATCAAACTACTGAATTGCAGCGTTCACCTATAGCTTATTCAGGGGTTTTGAAGAATATTTCACTTTGGCTTATAGTGGAGAGAGTAGTAGAATAACGCATATCATACCGTAAGAGAATAGAGAAGAGAACAACACAAGATATGACCGAGCACATTGAAAGAAAGCTAACCGATAATTACCCCAAACCAAACTCTCACCTAGCAGAAGGCCTACAAATCTAAATGGTGACATAAAAGATTCATGAGAAAAGGACAATCAATTGATAAAAAAGACTGTAATCTAAATCACGCAAAACACGGTGAATGCTTCAGAAAATTAGGGCATATAAAATTTAGCTATTGACAAAGGCCATAGTAAAAATATGAATACCAGATGTGACCAACACTTCAAGAGAATAACTACACAAAAGGGGGCTAAAAGTGGCAAATTGTTTGCATGATCCAAAAACATGCACAATTTGACACCCTTACTCCTAATACCATATATACCTCCACGAAGTAGGTTAGGCAGTGAATGGATACATGAAGGAACAAAATTATGAGCCAAAAAATACTATAAAACTGAATTAATATAAGACCACATCACCTGTTGCACACCAAAAAATAAGAAAATCCAGAAATGGGTTACATCAAGAGAGATATCTTGGAAGTACCCAGTTGCTTTACGTGGCGGGGATAGCAAGATCCGAAAATTCGAATAAAAAAGAAAGATGAACCCGTTGCTGTAACAAATTAGAAGTCTGTCCTTGAAGAACCACATCAAAAATTAGCAGCCTTTAACAACTTCCATGCGCTGTTATTTCAGTTGCTTCGCTTCAAAGTTGGTCATACACCTGCAGAATAAGCATAATTATAGTAGAAGACTGGGCTGCAAATAATTGCTAAAGAAATCAAAACAGAAAAACCAATTTTCTACAAAATATTTAAGAAGGGAAAGAAGAACAAAATACACCTAAGTTGTTGAATTGCTACTGTAATTTGGGAGATTTGCTAGTGCTCACCATTAAGGAAAAGGCTGCCCTTAGTTGATTGGATCATATCATAGAAACGTGAAGAAACAACTATATATGCACCAGAAGCAAATGCTTGAATGCAGAATGTGGTTAAGCAGCAATCCAAATTAATTGTGGTTGTGAATATGCATGAGGTTACGTTGTTTCTCTTGTGAAGCACCATGTAATCTGAAGAAGCTTTGCCCCTGTGTTTATGTTGGTAGTAGTATTAGTATTATGCAGGAGTCAATAATGCATTCAGGCCCCAACCTCATCCTAAAAATTAGGGGAAAATCTGAGGATGGGATCCACAAAGGAGATAAAAGACATGAACACCGATTCATACCTTTGGTGATCCATCTTGCGTCTGACGGCTCAGATCTCATACAGAAGGTCAACGACGATGTCGTTGAGGCCACTAAGAATTCGGTACTACGTAGGAAAGGGCAAGGATCGGAGGTGGATGACTTGGGTTCATAACTCGAGCGAGCGGCTTCGTGATGAACAAAAACACCTGACCTTGTCTAAGGATAGGTAAGGGATATTGGACAACATCGTCGGGAGAGTCTTCGTGGCTGCGTCCTGGATCTTGCGGCGTACCGAGCTGACATGCTTCAAAGGAGGTCAGCGGCAGCGGTAAGATGGAAGAAGGGCACAACCAAGGGAGGGAGACCAACATTGGACCAGAGGCAGCCAGATCGACAGTGTCACCGGAGGAGCGCCCTGGCTCCATGCCGCCACAAGCCCACAACCTATTGTAGACAGGGGAAGAGGAGTACATCCAGGGAGGGGAAGAGAAGGAGGCCAACCTGCTCGGTTGGGCTTCCATAATAAATCAGACTTTATTACACAGCTTGGCAAGTCGGAAGGACGACGTGCACTAAAGTGTGCGGGCGTATTGTGTCAAGGTGATCAGAGAGAGCCTAATCCACTAAGGTTGAATCGAATGGTCATTTATGAAGCATGCCTTAAATCAATGGCTAGAAATAATTGAGGTGATGTGGCTTAAGGAGAAACTAGAGAAATCCTAGTAGTGGGGAGCTCCCATTTAGTTATACAGTAGTAGATAAATCTTGGACGTAGAGTTGTGTATTTTTATATACAACACGAGAGTTGATAATACACAATTTGATTGATGCAGAAATAAAAATTGCAAGTTCTTTGGACAAAGCTGGAACTACTATTGAGCGTTCAATGCAGCTACTGATCTAAGCCGTTGAATGTTCGATCGTATGGCTGGGAGAAGAAGATAAAAACCCAGGGGAAGAACCTGTCATGCCAATTACCGCCGGTCAAAACTCGCCGCGAGAAATAAACAAGGAAAATAGCCGCGTCATGGCCGGCGACGACCACACCGAAGCCCCAGAGCGACTGACCTCGCCCTCGCTCGCTTTCCTCGCGTTATCCCGACCTCGCCGGCGATGGCGGCGTGGCCCAACCCGTGGCTGCCGCTCGTCCTCGTCGCCGCCTTGCTCGCCTTCGAGGACTGGCTCTCCACGCCATCCTGCTCCGGCGGCTCGCCCGCCCCCGACCTCACCGCCGGAGACCTCAGGGCGATGATGGTGGCCGACCTGATGCTCCTCGGGTCCGACGCCACCTACGCCGACCGCTTCTTCCGGGACCACGTCACGTCCAAGCTATTCACTGTAAGTGATCAGATTCAGATGCGAGCGAACCCAAAATTTCTTCCGAGTTTTTGAGTTCTTAGGAGTCTGGTGCTGTAGTATCGACAAATTCCTGAAGTCCATGCCATTTGTAGACTATTATATAGGCTGAATTTCAGGAAATTGGGTCTTTTCATACCTGTTCACGTGATTCAGGCCATTGGTAAATACCCTGGAAGCTATTTTCACTCCAGTCATACAAATATTACTGTACCTGATAGAAGATACATCTCTTATTGGCAAGTGTAAAGGCTAAGTAATGTCAGTTATGAGCTCTTTTTTTGGATATTGTACACACCTATGGTTAATATTAATTTGCTATGTTTATGTCTTCGTCAGAAATCTATTCAAACAACGAATCCAGATATGATCATAGTCCTTGGGGACATCTCAGCAAGAGGTTCAGAGCATAACGAGAGCAAATGGATAGCTGTTCTTGAACAGTTTGAGGGAATATTGGGGCAGTACTCTTCCCTTCCTCTTCATATCGTGTTAGGTGATAAAGATGTTGGCGGATGTTCGAGTTTGGATGGCAAATTGGTGCACCGTATGGCCAAGCATTTGCCAGGACTAGATTCAAGTGGTTGTGGCGCTTTTGAGTTTAGTAATACCAGTTTTGTGTCTCTAAATGCGGTGGCACTGCTCTGTGGTGACAACACGTTGCGGTTCAATGTCGAGAAGGTTTTGGAGAGGGAAAGCCATCATTTCCAAAAGAAAAGGTTAAATGGAGCAGATCATTCTCCTCTGGGAAGTGAAAACGGAGAAGGTGTCGGTGCCCACAGTTGGAGGCAAAACAGCATGACGTTGGGATCAGGTCCTGTCCTTTTGCTCCACATTCCACTACATAAGTCCCAAAAGTCCGACACAGGAGTCATTGGTGTTCCCATGTTTCCAGATGGAACTGTCTCAGATCATCCTTTGGTTCCCCCGAGTTCAAAGCAAAGGTAAATCTTGTATAGTGTGTATTGTGAACATACTTTTTTGTTGAGAGTCATAACTCCTGCTCCATACCAATGCTGATACATTTCTGTGGATACTTTGCAGTTACATGTGAGCTTTACCTGTTGATGTTTTTTTAATATCGCCTAACTTGAATTTGGGAACATTAAATAGCGTAAAATGTGCATTTGCGTGTCTCTGTGTTGCCTTTATTATTGGTTTGATGATTATATGCTGACGTGCTAATTGGACCCTGCAGGGGAGTTGATGGCAGGAGGCTATATGATCAATCGCATACCCTCCCTGCAAATTCAACACAATATATTCTTCAAGCGCTTAAACCAAGGTTAGTCCTCCATATAGCGCATATTTTGGCAAATTCTGTGAATTGAATTACTTAGACATGTTAATAATGGTCCTTTTGTTGCACTTTTGCTTGTTGCAATTTTAACCGTGTGTGATACTTTGGTAAAAGAAATTCTTGTACACACAAATTCTTATTGAGTCTGTTCCTCAAGGATGGCACTTGAAGGCCTACTCTCATTTTTCTTTCCACAGGATTATATTTAGTGCTCATGCTGATAGCTTCTCAGACCACACCCATCCTGATGGGACAAGGGAAGTAACAGTACCAGCTATGACGTGGAAGAAAGGAGGAATGCCAGGTTTTGCCATCGCTACATTTGGACAAAAAGGCGTTGTATCTGTATATTGCTGTTGGCTAGTTCAGGAATGGTACATAATGACAGGATATTCAGTATTTTTGTTCTTGACAGCTCTTGCAATAAGATGGTCACACTGGATATGAAATGGAATTACATAATTTATTTGAAGGTATGATTGGTGACTTATCTTATGTAGGATGTGTTCTACATAATTTCATTTCTCGCATGATGGCTGTCTTGAGTATTAGGTTGATACTGAAGTTACAGCATTGTATACACTAATGAACTGTGATCAAGCGAAGCGAACCTGCGGTCGGAACCGAGAGCCTGACAGATTCAGTCCTGATCTGACTTTTGAAACTCTATGGTCTTGATTGATTCATTTCCCTGTTTCCTTCTTATTTTGTCTTCATCTTTTTCTTTTTCCCTTTTCCTGTTGCTTTTGCCTTTAATTCTATCTTCTGTCTTCCCCTATCTTCCATCCTTTTTTTTTCAACTTTATTCTTTTTTCGGTTTTATGTTCTTACTCTTTTTTAACTCCTTAGACTTTGAGCATTTCTATACCCATGTATAGCGTGTACCAGACAATACGTCAATGAGAGTTTTTCTGTTAAGTGGAATGGATGGAAACCTGTTGATTAGGTAGCAGGCGGTGGAGGTTGCTTCAACCCAAAAACGCTTGTTGTACGAGCGTTGGAAAACATGCAGCTACCTTGGAGATGATGGTTCTGTTCATGCGCTCAGCCCCACCATTCTGTTGAGGAGTGTATGGTATGGTTTGGTGCCTGATAATGCCTAAGTTTCTGCAGTAATTGTTAAAAGCTTTTGAACGGAGTTCCATACCATTGTTTTTTATAGGTTTTTTTTAACCTTTCTCTTAATTTGCCTTTGTACCATAACTTTCCATTCCTTGAAGGCATTGAAAATATCATATTTATGTTTTAGAAAATAAGGCACCACTTTTCTTTTTTGGAGTAATCATCAATAATTGATGTTAAGGGTACTAACCGAGATGAGGTTTCTCGTCATGTGTGATATGTGTCTCACATTTGTTAGCGTGTGTATCATGCCATCATGCGCCCTGATCTGGATAAAACCAATGCCCACAATCTCACGTGGGTTATTATCTCCCATACACACAACATTCTGCACAAACTCATAAGTACCAAACCAATCATTGTTACAACATATATGAAATGAACAGGTAGAAACAAGTATCTGTTCATCATGACAAGAATCACAACCAGCAAAAACAACATGAGCATCTTATAAATGATCACTAGATGTAACATGGACCTTACCATCCCCCATTGTATCGTTCTTTTCTCCTTATCAGTTTCCAACAATCATCGATGAGATGACCCTCTTTCTTACAGTAGTTGCAGAATTGTCCTTTCCTCTAGACTTCGAACGGCCCCTGCCTTGCTTTTTTACTCTGTTGGCGATTCCTTAGATTGCAACATATCTTTGGACGTGGAGTTTCTGCACCCGAGCTCATTTGAGCTCGGATGAACAGTAAAATCGAGAAAAAATAAAAAAAAAATCAAAAAGAAACATTGACAAAAGTTTTAAGTGCTTGCAAAAATTCGTCTTGAAATCACATTTCTAGAAGGCGTGGCAAAAAAAAAAAAACAAAATCGGTACTCTGAAAATGCTACTTTCAAAAGCATTTTGGAGCCTGATTTTGTTTTTTTGCCACGCCTTACAGGAATGTGATTTCATGATGAATTTTTGCAAGCACTTAGAACTTTTGTCAATGTTTCTCCCAATTTTTTTTGGAATTTTTTGAATTTTTTTCGATTTTTTTTCGATTTTACTGTTCACCGAGCTCAAATGAGCTCGGGAGCAGAAAGGCACTTTCACATATCTTTCATCTTTTCAGGGCCTTATATACTTCCGCAATAGTTAGTTCATCATGACTATATAATATGTATCTCGGAAATTTGCAACGGAACTAGGCAACGAGCAATTAGAAGATTTATCTTCATCATCATACTTTACCTCCACAGATTGTAAGTCAGAAACGATCTCCATGAAAATCGATAAGTGGTTCAGCACCGAACCACTTTCTTGCAACTTGTGCGTGAACAACTTCATCTTCATGTGCATCTTACTCGTCAAATCTTTGGACATGCAGATTGCCTTATGGTCTTATCCTCCAACACCTCTTGCAAAATATTATTAGCCGGATGAAGGTGAATTAGAGACATAGCCTTATGGTCTTTCAACTTCTCTTCATCGGTCAATGTCTTTTGTTCTTTGCCACCGAAACCATCCCACGCTTCATCCATATCGGGATGTTCGAGCACTGCCCGCATCTTCACTTGCCATAGGGAAAACCTTGTGTTGTAATCCAGCAACGGCAGATCAAACTTCATCAATGCCATGTCATCGAAACCCTAGACAGAATAAAGGCTCCGATGCCACTTGTTAGAGATACAAAACGCAATATAGAACGAGGAAAAACGAATCAACACAGAGGAACACAAGATTTTAATGTGGAAAACCCCTCCAACGCGAAGGGGAAGAAACCACGGACGCCAACTAGCTAAATTTCACTATGCCGAGAGAGGTTACAAACGTTGGGGTTACAACAGATCAACTTATCCCGTGCGGCAGCTTACATGACAGGAGGGGGGAGGGCACCGCCCCCTCGCACCTCCCCAGGCGTCCCTGGCACGAGGTGAGATAATATGGGCTAACTTCAGACTCCGCTCCACTTCAAAAGCTAGCCTATATACTTTATATGAATTTGGATCACAACTTAACACTGACGATGGAGATCAACCGCGGTGAGGCACTGAAGCATCTAAAGACTCTCGCCAACCACCAAGGCGGGCCTGACAAGAAGCTGAAGGTCCCCTTGGGGTTCTTCATCCTTGTGGTCGCGGAGGCCGTGCGCTTCCCTCTGATCAAAGCTGTTGTCTTCGATCGCAGGGACAGCGTTGCTCCTCGTGCCATCAACGACTTGCTCCCGGTGAGGCCCAAAGTATACGTCCTTGATTTGGTGACAAGGTGACGCCTCTTTTCTTGCGCTATACTGAGCTGGCATGCGCATGGACAGCCCAGAAGGAGCCAGGAATCCACATAATGTAGAAAATATAGGGGTAAATGCAGTTACACGAGTAACGACTGAAAATGGTGCAAGTGCTGCTAGGTAGTACTCCATCGTCTGCCTGTCTACAGCCAGGTTTTTCATTGTTTGGTCTAAAGAAGTACACAGTGTGAGTCATACTCCAAATCAGTTTTTGTAATACCATCTGATATGTCGGTTTCAGTGGCAACTTTGAACTGTTAATTTTCTTCTTGATGCGAAACTTTAAAACTGTTTGCAAGGAAACTCTTATCTTGCCGATGCGGCGACGCCTGTGGGTGCCGCCGGACCTTCCTGAAGGGCGTCGGGTACACCCCTCCCCCCACTGCCCTCCCCCCCCCCCCCCCCCCCCCCCCCCGCGTACCGGGGGAAACCCTAGGACTAGTCCGGGCAACAGCGGTGTCGTCGTCGCCTCCTTCTTGAAGGTGTTGCTTGGTACGTGACGCTTCAGAGTGTTGGGATCGTGGTGGTACTTCTCCGGAGGGTGCAGCGGTCGCCGGTCATCTTCGTCTCGTTGATCAGCCGTTGTTAGCATTTGTTTCTCTTTCTTTTTTCTTTATTTTTCTTTGGGCTTGTTTGTGATGCGGCCCCAGCACCTATCGTTGGATGTTCCGGTGGTTGCTTTGTAATACAAAGCGGGGGAAACCCTTTTTATTAAGCTAGAAATATAATCGTCAAGGCTTGCTGAATGTAAGTAACAACCCGGTTGCATTGTTTGGTCTACACAAGACACAAGTATGTAGCCCTAAAGAAAAAGACACAAGTATGTACAGTGCTATGCGGCCGATGATTTTCGGCCGATGCATGCACGACAGTAGCTAATCGTCGTTAGATTAAATCCCTCCATAAATAAGGAATGTGAGATTTTATCATCGTCCATATGCCATCCATAAAACATCGTGTGCGAAGCTATTCCAGATCAGATTTTGTAGTACCATGTGATATGTCAGTTTCAGTGTCAACTTTAAATTGTAATGGGGCGGTTTAACAACACATGAGCAGCACATTTCATCGGTAAGTGATTGTACATCAACATTTTCATGAGCATCATTTCAAATTCATTTTAATCCTAAAATAATGAGTAAATCAGCCATCATGTTTTTCTTAAAGGTCAAACCCATTTTTTTGTCAATTGTCCAAAATGCCATCTTAAACCTTAATAATTTTGGCCATGGCCTCGTATTACTTATGTGGGCCCTCACAAATTTTATTAAGGATAAAAGGGTTATGTTGGATTAAACCCTAAATCATAATTTAAAATTCTTATTCAGTGAAATGCATAGATTTTTAATTATTTAAATTGAGGGATTTCACATTGTGGAATCTTCTGAACACTCATATTTAGCTTTCCAATATTATTATGAATCTATGGAGATTATTCAGTATTTTTGTTCTTGATAGCTCTTGCAATAAGACGGTCACACTGGATATGAAATTGAATTATATAATTTATTTCAAGGTACGATTGGTGATTTATCTTACCTTGAATGTGTTATACATAATTTCATTTCTCGCATGATGGTTGTCTTGTGGAGTATTAGGTTGATACCGAATTTACAACATTGTACTACACTAATGAACTGCGATCAAACAAAACCAACCGCCAGCCGGCCGGGTGAATTGAAAGCCTGGCCGATTCGGTCACCAGTCCGACTTTAAAACTCTTGGTCTCGATTGACGCATTTCCCTGTTTCCTTCTTGTTTTGTCTTCTTATCTTTCGTTTTTCTTTTCTATTTTTCTCTTGCTTTTGCCTTTCATTTTTTCTCTTTTCCTTTCCTTTCCTTTTTCTTAAATCAATTTTATGTTCTTAATTTTTTTCAACGTCTTCTTGGAGTTTGAACATTTCTATACCCCTATATAGCGTATGAATGGATGAACTTGATCCGCTGGCCGGGAGATGGAAAATCCGAGTGTTGGTTGTCATTCCATCTCCTTATTTCATCCCATCTAGAAGTATTCATGATTATACTTAGTACACTCTTTTTAATGGGAAAATGTATTTGTGACATGCATTACTTCCACAACTTTCTCCTCTGTTCTAGAATCTTTTCTTGACCAACCATTTTTAAAGTTTAGATATCTTTGTAGAGAATTTCTCCCTTTCACACAATTCATGTGCTGATCACATACAACTTAGATTCACGTGCTAAGCAAGTACAACTTGCTAGTTTTCCAAAGTGTACGAACACATATTCATACTTGCATGAACAACTTTGTGAGCATATGTGTAGCGCCCCGGATCCGATGCGCCAGGTGTCTGCCAGTTATTCGCCGTTGTTGCCATGTCATTTGCTTGCGTGTTGCATTTTACCATGTCATCATGTGCATCTCATTTTACATATGTGTTCGTTTCATGCATCCGAGCATTTTTCCCGTTGTCCGTTTCGCGATCCGGCACTCCTATGTCATCCGGCGGTCCCTTTTGACCTCTTTTCATGTGCGGATGTTAAACTTTCTCGGAATGGACCGAGTCTTGCTAAGCGGCCTTGGTATAGCACCGGTAGACCGCCTATCAAGTTTCGTGCCATTTGGAGGTCATTTGATACTCCAACGGTTAACCGGGTAACCGCAAAAGCCTCTTTTGTTTGCAGCCCAACACTCCTTCCAAAGTGGCCCAAAACCCAGCAAACTCCCCTCCATGCTCTCAGTCGTTCGATCACGATCGCGTGGCCAAAAACCACACCTCATTTGGACTCTCCTAGCTCCCTCTACCTATATATATGTGACCCTCCCCGAATTTTCGCGCAGTCCAAACCCTAGTCTTCTTCCCCTCGCGCCGCCGGACAATTTCCCCACCGACGGCCGGACATGTCCGCCCGCCCCGCATCCAATCGGCAGTCGCCACGTGTCCCCGCCGCCGGCCTCTCTCTCCTCCCGCCGCCGAAGCCCGCCGCGGCCCGAGCGGGGCCCGCCCGAGCCCATCGGGGCCCGAGCGCGCGCCGCCGCCCGGCCCGTCCATCCCCGCCGCCGGCCGCCGCCGCGGCGCCGCCGCCTGCGCCCGCGCCCCTTCGCGCCCCTGCGCCCCGCCGCCGGCGACGACCTCCACCGCCGCTGGCCCTGCCGGCCCAGCGCGCCCCGCGCCCTCCGCCCGCGGCCGCCGCTGGCGCGCCTCCGGCCCCGCCGCCGAGCCGCCACCCGGCCGGGTCTCCGCCGCCTCCGTCGCGCCGCCCGCCGGCCGCCGCTGCTCCTCCGCGCCGCCCCCTCGCCGGGAGGCCTCCTCCCCGAGCCCCGGCGAGCTTCCCCGGCCGGATCCGCCCTCCCCTCGCCCTCTCCGGCGAGCTCTCCGGCGAACTCGCGCACCTGCACCAACTTGATGTAGGGAGAGGAGGAGTGAGTCTTCTCTCACGGGATGACGCCCAGCCATGGGGCAGCAGCAATCCAAGGTCAAGCCTCCCTCTACCTCTCTCTCGTTTTGATTTCATAGGTCTGGTTCCCTGTTTCTTCTGCTGCTCTAGATTCACTTGCATGCTTGACTGAATCTAGTTGCTCTCAGGCCCTAGTGTTCAATGAGATAGGCATTGCACTATTTACTAATTTAATTTGCTTGCCTGCAGCCACATGGTCCAGAGATAGAATTGAGATATTCAGACTAAGTTTAATGATATGCTGGTTATAATTACTGAATTTCGCTTGGTGCTATCACTGTCGGCCTCTAGTGCTGAATCAGTTGTACACTGTACTGTTTACCAATTTAATTTGCTTGCTTGCCGCCACATGGTCCAGAGATAGAAATTCAGATATTGAGACTAAAGTTTAATGATGTGCTGGTCATAATTGGTTCAGTGACTAAATCTGTCCCCAAACTGCCAAAATTGTATGTCAAAGCTAAAAAACTATCAACACTTTGCTTTCAAGATGAGCCTAAATTCAGTAAGATGTGTGCGCAACTTGCTTTCAAGAATGTTAAACTACTCCATGCTTATTTAAACTAATTCCTCCTCCAGATTGCTGTCAAAATAAGCCTAAATTCAGAGTCTTCGGAAGTCAATTACTTTGAGCCTTTGAGTTAGGAGGTATACCAGTCTCTTTGTAGTTTGATCTTAATACACTCTTCCCTTGGCCATGATGAGATGTTTAAGTCTTTCCACTTATCAGTTTTTAGTTCCACTTGAAGCGATGCATATTCGAATACATTTTCTAGTCCTTTGAGCTGTTGAATGAATAAATGAAAAAGTATTAGCATCACAACCGAACAATAATAGAAATCGTGTTATCAAAAGATGGTGTAGTGGGACTAATGACTAACCATAGCGGTGAGGTCTTTGCGGCTCATTCCTGGGCCTAGCGAGTCGAGCACCTGGATGCATCGCTGCCCAGCATTTATAACTGCTAGGTACCAATGGAAGTGTTCAATGTTAACTGGAATGTATATCTGAAAATAGGGTTTTTGTTAGTTTAGGTCCCATATATACAAACATTTATATGGAACTGAGACTCACCATATCATGTTCCAAATAAGTTTTATCTCTGTTTAATACCCATCTTGGTGCGTCATCCCGTATAGAGCTAAATTCCTTTATCATCTTAGAGATGCATGCACTCTCTAAGAACACACTTCCACCTGACCTCATCTGTAGATGCTCTTTAGCACTTATGCAATGTATGTATGTGTCTATGATCTGCAATATGAAGTTCACACCTTAGTGAGAGGAGAGAATAGAAAGTCATGTTAAAATAGCATAGTCTTGTCTGAAAGCTACATATACTTACTTCGTCACCAAGAAATTCTTCGGAGAGTAATAGACGTTCTAAGTGTCGTCTTTTGAGATGTGAGTTGTCGATGCTCACTAAATTTCTTTTATCGTTTGGTTCAGACATGATATTTTCAATCACGGACCAATCATCGCCGGTGCAGACGTAATCTATCATGATGTAAGTAACAACATTTAGTAATAACAAAGAAAATAAATGTAGCAAAAGCAGGGCATAGAAATTAAATGTAGCAAAAACAGGCATAATACATCATGATGTAAGTAACAAAATTTATTATTGATGACCACAAAAAAAATATTTAGCAAAAGCAGGGCATAGAAGGATTTGTCCGTGCCTTCTGGAGCGACCACGTAGTCTTGTGCCTTCTTAGGTTTGTTATGCAGTCGGACAGGTTTCCCTGTCTGCACAGGCATTGCCAGCTTGTGTACTATAATTTCTGCCCCTTCCCTGCCGGACATTTGTTCTAATTCTTCGTCTTTAGGGGCATCCATTTGTTCACTTGTTTCGTTGTCGGTTAATTCCTGGGAGCAACATTACAAAGAATGATCCGTATGCAGGATTAATAAAGGATTAATAATATAATTAAGAATTAGAACTATCTGGGACATATTTGGAGAACATGCCTGTGTCAATTCAGAGACTCCGGAATCAGTGTCCTGCGTGCTCTTCTCTTTCTCCACTTCATCTTTGTTGGCTATTCCATTTGATTCTGCCAGCTTGCCCCCTATAGTTTCTGCCCCTTCGGTGCCTAATGTTTGTGCTAATTTGTCTTCATGAGCTGGCTGCATTTGTTTACTTGTTTCGTTTAAGGTTAATTCCTGAGAGCAACATTACAAAAAATAATCCGTATGCAGGATATAATTAGAATTATAACTATTTGGGACATAGTTGGAAAATAAAAGACGCCTCTATCACCTCGGAATTAGTGGACTGTGTGCTTTCATTTTTCTCCACTCCATCTTTGTCGGCTATTCCAGTTGAATCTGCCAGCTTGTCCCCTATAGTTTCTGTCCCCTTGGTGCCGAATGTTTGTGCTAATTGCTCGTCCTGATCTGGCTGCATTTCTTCACTTGTTTTGTTGAAGTTAATTCCTGAGAGCGAGGTGACAAAGAATAATACGTATGCAGGAATTTATATAATTATAGTTAGAACTATTTGGGACATAGAGTTGGAAAGGAATAGATGTCTTTGTCACCTCGGAATCAGTGGACTGCGTGCTCTTATTTTTCTCCACTTCATCTTTGTTGGCTATTCCATTTGATTCTCCCTCACTTAGTAACTGGAACACACAATAATACAATATTATCCAGTACTTACAAAAGAGAAGATATTATTCATGTGAGTAAAGAATTGTATGTATGACAATCTAGTACAAAATACATATTATTTCGTCCTGCCAGAATAAGAATAATAATGACATGTAAAAATAAAAAGCGCCTTTGTTGCATCGGGGTTTGTATGCTTGTCTTAGGGTAGCACCTGATCAATCTGCATATTTTCCGTATCATCCATGATTTCTTGATCTTGTGATGCCTTTGTTGACTCGTGGTTCATATCCTCGTCCTTGGCTCCCTTGTTGGTGTTTTCCTGAAATCCCAACCATTTATTATTAGCACGCAGTTAACATTAGTCTCATTCTTATTTCTACATCACACCTAGATGCACATATCTGGATATGTTCTTAACATAGTGGTATGAGGACATTCTTTCCAATTAAATTTCAATATGTATTTGTTTGTTTTATTATCCAGTCAACTTTTTGAGAGTCACTTGGGTGACTATTCTCTCAAGTAATCAGGTGGATGCAGTAATAAGAATTTCCTTAGGCACACAGAGCATCTTAGTAATTTTGCGGGGCAAACAAAGCATGTTGATTCACTTTGTTGGATCCCCTCTAGTGACCATATTGCCTTCTAGATGTGAAATCGTGAATATTGTGTAATCATAGAGAGATATCATTACCACGATGATGGCAGATTGATCCGCAGAGCTCACCAGCGATTGCGACGCAGACATGGAGGAAGATGGTAGTTCACCACGGAGAGATGTGTACGGCAGGCTGGAGAGACATGCGGTGGAGGAGGCCGGCGCGGTGGAGGGGTGTGAGGATGCGGCTTGGGAGAGAGGATGGAGAGGTGGAACAAAACCCTATGGTGCAAAACCTGTTGGTTCTTTGTGATTCTGATCGAGAGATCGTTAGTTGTAGGCAATATGTAAGGCGGAAATCACGGGAAGGATTTCCATATCGTGTGCAGGAAAGGAATCGTGGTCGTTATCTCAGGGCCGACATCTTTCCTTTGATTTATCTCAGGCCCATTTTTTTTTGCTTTTTTATACCCGACGCATATACAGAATTAATGTAATCATTTTTTGTACATAATTTCTTATCTTTTGATTGAAGCATGTGCCCTATTTTTATGTATCTCAGGCTCCACACTTTCCTCGTTTATCTCAGGCCCTATTTTTTTGTTTTTTTATACCCCACACACACAGAATTAAAGGAGTTATTTTCGTAATACATTTTTATACAGAATTATTGGGTTCTGCTCATCGGAACGTTTCATCGATACTTTTGTGTGCTTTCTCTTACCTTTTTTATATACATAGAGTTTATCTCTCTGTATAGAAATATAATTCTTGTATCATTTGTCTTGCCAGCTAGTTAATGTATCCTCAGCGGCCGTGCTTGATAGGAGGGGCTAGGGAAGTGCTTTAAGTCGTTCCAAGAATGTGAGACAGTGTCAAGTCTGTAAGGCAAGTCAAGGGGATCCTGTGGGTAAAGATTGCTTTGCTTGGAACGATCTTGTACATATTCTACTGTAAGTTTTTTCGACTCGGTGTTTAGTAATGTGTGGTTATCCTGATGTCAATTTGCAGCGGCAAGATCCTTCAGCGGTGCAGGAGATTAAGGGTTCCATAATCGATTCCGCGCCTGTTGCTGTCCCCAATTTTCAGGTAAACACTGAAGCGAACCTAAAGCCATATAATATTCTATTGTCTTTCTGAAAAATGAAAGCATGTTAGCTCATGTACCACAGATTCGGGAACGACCCATGTTCATACAGTAGTAATAATGCCTCTCAACTTAGGGAACATTCTGCAAATCTCATAGACTCTTGCAGTTTTCATCACAAATATATGGCATAGCTAACATAAGTTAAGTTACTCAACAGCCGGAGACATCTTCAAAAAAACTTTACATGAAAGAAAATGAAAGGGGTTCAAAGACTGCAGGACACTTTGGCGTTCGAGAACATCTTCAACAGAACAGAACGCTACAGTATATTTAGATAGCACAGAATACAACATAGAATGTTCCCTAATATGGCTAATCTGGCGCTTGGTTTATTGTATCATTCATCTCCACCGCAAAGTAAAGGAAGCTTCACACTCTGTCCCTAACAAGACCTGAAAATAAAAGGAAAGAAAAGTGTTAGGTCGAGAATTAGTTATATAGATACAAAAGCAAAGGTGCAAAGAATACACGAAAGATCGTACCTGCCTCACCCCTCTAAAACATCTCTGTAGACAATGTTTTTGGTGCTCTTCCCAGATTTATCAACCTCCTTGTTAGGCTTGGCTAAAATTCGTGTCGTCTTTCTTGACACACCCCTTGACAATGCAACATATAGTTGGCCATGTGAGAAAACAGGTTCGGGAAGGTAAATACCGACATTCGGGATGGTTTGACCCTGTGCCTTGTTAATGGTCATCGCAAAACTCAGGCGGATGGGGAATTGTTTTCTCTTAAGCTTGAAGGGAAGTGAGGTGTCCTCCGATGGCGACATAGGGATCCTAGGTATGAACACCCTCTTTCCAGCATGCTGGCCACCAACAATCTCCGCATCGATTGCATTATCCTGGAAGGCTCTGATCATAAGCCGTGTTCCATTACACAAGCCATTATGAGGGTCGAGGTTCCGTAGCAAAATGACCGGGCAGTTGATTTTTACTCTCAAGACATGGGGGGGCAAGCCATTTGGTGTGATGGAGTTCAGAAAATCAATCGTGTAATTATTCTGGAAGTCATCCTCGATAGAGTCAAAGCTATGGTATACCTTTTCTTCTCCCGGAAACCTAGAGATCATCTTGTCATTCAGGTCATCCACATGCTCGTTTTTGGTCGAGAGAATTGCACGTTTGCTCATGTACTCCCTCGACCTAGCATTGGTGTGCAGGGATGGGAAGACATTGTCGATGAGCTTGTTAATAGGTTCTTCGTCCTCAGTATAACCAATCACAATGTCTTCAGGGAGACGCACATAGTCGTCACCAATAGTTTCTTCCGTTCCATTGCCAATCCTTAGGAGGTATTCGGAGAACCAAGGGTCCGTCTGTGCCCGCATATTGCGCGTTAGGCGTATCTTGCGGATCTTATCCCACAGATAGGATCTCAACAGTGTAGCATCCGTGATCTGTGCTCTTGTCCCACGTGTAACAACGGGGAGGACCTGCCTGAAATCCCCACCAAAGACAACAACCTTTCCACCAAACGGCAGAGGACATTCCATTATATCTTGTAGCGATCTGTCAAGCGTCTCAACTGCTTGACGCTTTGTCATAGCAACTTCATCCCAAATTATCAAGGACGCCTGTTTAAGCAACTCTGCCGTACCACTCTGCTTTGTGAAACCACACATGCTGTTGTCAGTGAGCTTGATTGGAATTTTGAACCTGGAGTGGGCAGTCCGGCCTCCAGGCATTATTGACGCCGCTATACCTGATGTAGCAGTTGCGATCGCTATTAGGCCCATCGAACGGACCTTCGCAAGCAATGCCTTGTACAGGTACGTCTTCCCAGTGCCTCCTGGACCATCAACAAAAAATATCTAGCTTTTTTGGTTCGTCACATGATCCATTATGTCGTTGAAACCATCTAGTTGTTCACTGTTCAAACAGCTAAATAGATCTAGATGCTCTTGGTCAACTCTAACTTGTCTCTCCTCTGTTACCTCTCTATACTCGGCGTCAGAAGAACCATCTGTGTCAACCAGATCTGGAAGTCCATACATTTTAATATCCTTACCCATGGATTGCACCAGATCCCTGACATCTCTAAGGACCATCTGCTCAAGTGTTGCCTCGTTCGACTCAGTGCGGCGGTAATCTTCAGCCATCGATGGTAGATGTTTGTCCCACAATTGACGGATTTGTGTTGCCTCACAGAATACCAGTATAGTCGCAAACAACCGTCTAAGAGCAGAAGGCATTTGAAATGTTGCTGCCTCCGTCATGCAATCATCCAGTGTCCTGTCATGCTCAATGAGGCCTAAGTGCTCACATGCCTCTCTGAAGGAAGTGCATGGCTTGCCATTTACTGTTTTTAAATCATCAAATGAAGTGGCACCTCGGACATGACTTAGGAGCACCCGCAAGTAGTACCTCTCTCCTTCAGCAGGGTGTGCATACACCAGTCTTCCAATCTGTGATCTCTTACTTCTTCTCGTTTGCCATTTTTTATTAGCGGCAATCCACCTATAATGTTCTGGGAACTCTCTGTACAGCCATTTTCGTGCCGCTGGATACTTCTTGTTCATCTCAAAGTACTCGGTAAGCATGGATTTGGAAGAAGTTGGGCGAGCGACAACATCTTCCAGATTTTCATAACCCTTAAATGCGACTGTGTGCATGTTTGGCAAATGAAGTTGCAGCTGTAACACAGATGGACTAACACCAAACATTTTAAACCCAAAAATCCTGTAAATAGCTTCTGGAGGAGATATATAGCGTGCATCTCTGTATTGACGAATTTCATTAATGATTCCCCCATCATTGATAATATCCTGCTCGAATGCAAATGATGCCTTATCATGCCCTTTGTAGATGTACTTGAATAAGTACTTGACTGCCTTGATGCTCGAGCATGCTTCAACATTTATGTGACAGTTGTATTTCATAAGCAGAAAGGGGTTGCAAGGGACCACCCATCTATTGTCCAAATCTGCTCCTCTGATCCTTACTCGAACCCCGTCGTCCCTCCTTCTATAGATGGGATATGAGTCTTTCCCTTGTAATATAGCATCACAGAAATCTCGCGGGTAATGAAATCGACATTGTCCATCTATCATGCAAGGGCAACTTTTCTGGAGTGCACCACATGGGCCGTGCAACATGTGTTTGACTACCAGATCATGGAGGACAGGATATTTCTTTTTGTCGGGTATCTCTGCAGATATCACCCGATCATAGTCATCTGGGGTCCTTAACTTGCTTTTTGCTTTCATGATTAGAAGTATATGCTCATGCAGGAGACCTCGCTTCTGAAACTCTGTGACATGTACGTAAGCTGCGACTTCTCCGAAATGCTTACCCTTAGTTAGTAAGTCCATCATATTTTGTTGCTTAGCTCTGTATACTCTTGCCACAAGGTCTGGGCGGTCTTGTGGCAGCTGTCCAGGCAACAATTCCTGCGTTATCTCCTCCCAGTAGGGATTGCATGTCATCGTGACAAAATAATCCGGTTTACCCCAACGTTGAACTATTGCCATCGCATCCAAAAACCTGCGCTGCATGTCACGGTCACCACCAGGAAATGTATGTGGAAGCACGATTCTCTTGCCAATCCGATCACCGCGTGACTCGCCAGCAACGACGGTGTCAACAAGACCCTATAATAAAACAATATTTCACTCCAATTAGTATAAAGGTTCAAGCAAAGAGTGAGGCATCTATAATGTAAATATTGTGATAAATAGAAGCATGTTACCTGGTACAGGTCAGCGCGTATAACCTTCTGATTTGCTGGCTTTGAATACCAGTCAAGCCTCATTGTCTCAATCTTGATGTACATGTCAACAGCCCACTGTTGGAAAAGGCGCCCCCCGAACAATATGATGTTAAAAAGCTTCTTCCGGACACACAGCTTGAAGCAATAGTACTCTCTCGCGCTAACAAATTTCCTTGATTTTGTTGGATTCATCTCATCATCACCAAAATCCTCATCCGGGTTATCATCGTCATCACCTAATAATTGGTTAACAACATAAAAGTATTTATGGTAGGTACAACCATAAGTAAGAATAATAAAATTAGTAATGACGACCTATACCATCAAGTAAATCAGTGGGTGGGTCTTCATGCTGTGCGTTATGACCAACTTGTTCTCTAATCATGTTATCATCTGATAGATGGATGACTATAAGTTTTAATTTAAAGAACAATAAAAGTAGTAATGACGACCTATACCTTTGGGTAAATCAGTGGGTTGGTCTTCATGCTGTGTGTTATGATCAGCTTGTTCTCTAAGCATGTTATCATCTGAAAGATGGATGACTGCATAAGTTTTAATTTAGAGAATAATAGAAGTAGTAATGACGACCTATACCTTCAGGTAAATCAGAGTGTTGCTCTTCATGCTGTGCTTTATGACCAACTTGTTCTCTAATCACATTATCATCTGAAAGATGGATGACTGCATAAGTTTTAATTTAAATAATATGATATATACAAATTTTGAACATCATACCTGAAGGAAAACCATAGGCTGGGTTCTGTTGTGCAAATTCATCCACGGAAACTTGGTTTGTGTCATCGACTAACTCAATATATGGCATCCAACGATTCCAACCGATCTCCCCACGTGGGAAGAACAGTGGATATGACAAAGGGTCATAGCACCCATGGTATGCTCTAATATACAGGGGACGGTCTCCTTTACCAGGGTCTCCTTTACCATATACGACAACACTCCTATCAAAGGTTTTATGTGGGTCGCTTCCTTCAACCCATATTGCTGCAACCTGAGAAGTAGTTGGCGCATTGTACCTTCGTTGATCGAGGTTGATATCTGTGTTTAGTGAGATCCTATATTCATCCAGATTCGGAACAACACCAAGGCTCTTCAAAACCTGAGCATAAGGGTTATGTTCTAGTATTGTTAGAATCTTCCGTATGAGATCGAGCCTAAGATTTGGAGACCTCTTAACTCTGTGAAGCAAGTTTTCATCCGTATCATAAATATATAGCTGCAAATGCCAAGGGCCATTATCACCAGACGACAGATCATCAAGAGCGTGGTACAATCCCCCACAGGCACGAAACGTATATACACTTGTTCCTGCCGCAGTGCTGACTCGACGATCAAGGGTGACTCCAAGACTGGTGAATGAGAAGTGGGAGTTGAAATACCGTATATTCTCTCTAAAATATTTTGCATCCTCATCATCCTGACTTGTGAACAATCGTTTCAACTCTTCATCAACCTCTGTAGTAAATACACCAACTTTTCCCTTCCTGCAACAAAATGTAGGCCCCTCGTATTGGAACCGCAAAGCTCCACAGTGGCAGCAGTCGCTAACTTTTCTAAGTACATGGTGATTTTTGGGCAGGTTCATGTAAACTCTGTCATGATGCTCATTAGTGATAGTTCCATCACCATGATGCCGTGCCACTCGGTAGGATTCAAAATCAACATCTGGAAAAGAATGGACAATTGCATTATTTAAAGTTTGTGCACAAACCATATAACTATCTTATGTCGTATTCATAACTCATGATAGCACTAATCTACCTGGTCTAGCAAACATCCTAGCTTCTTCATCAGGGTCAACATCACCAGTTTCTCCAAGGTTCCGGTCTCCCAAGCAGTCTAGTAAATCATGAATAGGACAGAGTTATGATGCACAAGGTCACGCAAATTACGCTTATGACACATATTATCTGGGTAGAGGAATCTTAAACTGCCATTTTGCATACCATCAAGTATTACGGTCTGGATATCCGGCTCCAGTATTCCATACGCATCTTCGCGGTGGTCGTTGCCTGATAACATTGGTTGACCCCAGTGAGTAAGTAGCAGGGATGAACCGAAGATAGGAACCAAATGCTAGTCTCAATCGAATGAAGAACAGAGTGCTCAAATAAAGGAGAAACAAACACTATTGATAATTTAGCAACTTAATTAAATCGATGAACTAACCCTGATCATGAAAAGTTACCCCTGGGGTACGTAGATTGACGAATGTATTGAGTTGGGGGTTGTCAACCCCTGCCAGTTGTGTGAGTGTCATTCTTCTTGAACTTCGTTGCATCTTGTACACATCATTTCTGTGCAGCCAATCGGATTCATCATTGTCAGAAATATTCTCCTTGTCAGTTTGTATGAATCCATTGTATGGTCCTAAAGTTGGTAATGCACCATCTGGGCCTGTGATGTTCTGCAGCTGGGTGACCGCCTCTTGTCCAGTAGCTGGCACATGTGAGCATATGTTACTGGCATTGAAAGCAGCAGTAATGTTCTGCGGTTGGGTGACCGCCTCTTGTCCAGTAGGTGGCATATGCGACACAAGGTTACTGGAATTGAAAGCAGCAGTAATGTTCTGCAGTTGGGTGACCGCCTCTTGTCCAGTAGCTGGCATATGCGACACAAGGTTACCTCCATCGAAAGCAGCAGTAATATTTCTATTTTGCTCACGGGTTTGGCGTTGTCTCTTTAAGATTTCCTCTCTATTCTGTGCATAACGCTCCCTCCCTTTCCCTCTGATTCTTAGTCTCATTAGTGTCTGAACAGATGAAGAAAAAATAATTACATGCCAATTCAATTGGGGCATACATAATGAAATTTGATCATCACTACCTTGTGATACAGCTAGCTGTGCCGGTGTTCCGTTATGTAGGCCATCTATTTCCTGACTGGTATTTTTTTTCTTTTGTACGCTTCACGCCTTCTCTTATTAATCTCATCTTTATTTTTTGCATACCGCTCTCTATCCCTCTGCCTTTTTAGTTCCTTTGGGTCTGCAAATCATGACACAGTTCAGCAGTTGTAATACTGTATCGAACTTGATTGACTGGGTTATGATCAATACCTGATGTTTGGTTGTTGCTTATATCCTGGAAGGGGGTGCGCGTCCTGACTGGGTTATGATCAATACATGTTGTTTGGTTGTTGCTTATATCCTGGAAGGGGTGCGCGTCCTGCTGGGAGTGGGGGTCCTGTTGGGAGTGGTAGGGCCCATACGAATACGAACTCCTGTAAAAACATGTGAGATCATTATATTTAATGGAGCGCAAGACCATCATTTAGAATATGGAACCAACAACCTCGAAATGTAATGTTTAACTTTATAATAGATTCAATCGCAATTGTCGTTGTCAAGAGGCCCCATACATAGGGTGTATTTTCTTATGGTCATATGATTTTGAGGGGACATCTTTGTAATAGATTCAATCGCGATTGTCGCTTTCGATCAAGAGGCCTCATGCATAGGGTGTATTTTCTTATGGTCATATGATTTTGACAGAACATTGTGGCAAACTACAAAGATTTGTTTCAGTCATAGGTTAGGTCAGTGGTATCAAATTTTCAGTACCATGGGGATCTGCTGAGGATCCGTGGTATGATTTCACTTGCTCATGCATTTTATGATTGGTTTTCATAACATATGCTCACGGCACATGGTTCATCTCTTGCATCGATTACATGGACAATCATAGATCCTAGTATGTGGATTAACCATGGTTTCACTATTTATGTAGAACTATGCAGAACAGAAACAGGAGCAATGAACGGATGTCATTGTTAACATCTTCACATGCGTGCAAAGGTGCATGCCGAGGAGTTTGCCGCCGCCGATGCAAAGTCCGGAGATAGCCGCGTCAGTGTGGGCGACGGCGTCTGAAAGATGCGTGCAAAGGTGCATGCCGAGGAGGTTGCCGCCGCCGATGCGCAGTCCGGAGACAGTCGCGTCAGTGTGGGCGAAGGCGTCTGAAAGATTGAAGAGAAAGCATGCACCTGTGTTGGCGAGGAGGCCGTCGTCGTGGATGTCGCGGGCGTCGTTGGTGCGGGCGTCCTCGGCGCGGGCGTTTCGGTGGAGGGCAACTCTGAAGAGCGACAGGAGGATTGGTCGCCGCTAATTTTGGAGCGGATGTGGCTGTTTCGGTGTGTTTTTTCTTTTCTTTTTGTTGGCGTTGGCTCAAGGACGGCAGAGTTTCGTCCGCCCACCAAAATTGCTTAGCGTACAACGTCAGGGGTATTTTTCTGTATTGACGGTTAGATCCCATTGAGTAGGCTTATCTTGACCATCCAATTGATGTGTTTTCTTCTGTGTACAGTAAGCGGGGTGTGTTTAGGGGAGTTAACGTTTGCTTATTTTATAGTAGTAGAGATAAATAATACGGGATGAACATTTATTATATTGACGTATGTTAACTTTTTCCAATTTATGCAATACGTTTTTATTTTTATTTTAATCTTGTTTTAGAATACTTTTTTTAAAAATCTGTTAAACAAAATACATTCGTTCTTTCTTTTCTTGAGACAACAAAACACATTTTTTTTCTGGAGACAATATAACGAACTAAATGGGCCGTACCATAGCTGGGCCATATAGGGCTGGCAGCAGGAGTAGTGTGGGTGTAGGCCTGTAGGGTTGCCGCCCATTGCTGCTCCATTCCTCGAGCGCCCCCTGATCGACCTCTCCAGCTTCCTTCCCCAAATTCCGCTGATAAGATCTTCTAGCTGGCCATTATTGACAGCGCCGCCGCACCTCGCCGCCCGTCTTTACCGCGGCCGGCCTGCTTCGCACCGCGCCGGCCGGCCGCCCGGTCACCAAGGTCTCAGGTTTATTTCGGGAATTCAAGTCGCGTAAGCGAGAATTTCAATCTTGTGTTCGTTCTGATCCGATTGCTGTTTTGGTGACCAGATCGGCGAACGAGGGCTGCAATCGCTCAAGATGTCGTCACCTCCGTCGCCGGGAGGCAGCGCACTGCAGCGCTGCCGCACGTCGGACCCCGGATCTGGCTGGGCGTCTCTGCCTGAAGATCTGGCTCGCATGGTGGCGTTCCGCCTGCTGGCCGACGACTTGCTGGACTACGTCCGCTTCCGGGCCGTCTGCACCGGCTGGCGCTCCGCTACCGCATCGCCTCTTGGTCGCGGCGTCTCCGACCCTCGCTTCCATCCGCGCCGCTGGATGATGCTTCCGGAGGGCCATGGCCTGTACCCAGGCCGCCCTGAGCTGGACGGGTACGTCCGCTTCCTCAACCTCGACACGGGGACCTTGGTCCGCGTCCGGATCCCGCTCCTCCTCGAGGGCCACTGCATCATCCACTCGGTCGACGGCCTCCTCCTGCTGCTGTGGGACCCCGACCAGGAAGGCGCCATTCGCCTTCTTCACCCTTTCACCGGCGACGCCGTCGAGCTCCCACCCCTAAGGACCCTCCTCCCAAAGCTGGGCTCACTGTTTAGCAGTTTTACACCGTACAGATTCAGAAGACTTACAAATGTCGTTTCTGCTTCTATTTCCTTCAACGCTGGAGCCATGGCCATCATGCTTGAACTTTATTTGGTTCACCGTCTAGCCTATGCAACCTCCCTGGACCGGGAGTGGACCTTGTCAAGCTGGGATTGCCCAATAGGTTGTTCACCATTGTCATTCCAAGGCAAGCTATACATGGTGGATAGTGTCAGTTCAAGTGGCGAAAATACACACCAGGTTTTCCAGATTGACCCACCCGCGCAGGATGGAGCCGACACAGTTCGTGAAGTACAACCGCCAAAGTTGATTGCCACAATCCCCGTGGACAAACTGCTCCGTCTTGACGGTCTGGTACAATGTGGTTCAGAAATCCTGGTGGTTGGCCACAACCATTTTTCTGGATCTGAAATTGTAGTTTGCAAACTAGCGGACCTTGTGTTGCAAAGGTTTATGCCAATAAAAGACATTGGAGGCTATACCTTGTTCCTTGAAGGAAGGATCATAAGTGTCTCCTCTAAGATACTGCCTACAGTCAAGGGTGACAATGTTGTCTTCATTCTTTCAAATCCAGCGTTGCTTGCACAATACAACCTCAGTACTGGCAGCGTGTCACCGGCAATTGATGATTGCAGCCTGTATGGCCATGTACCAGGACCTAGCAGCCTCGTCCACCATATCTTCAGCTGTTGCATTCTTAATCGGTGGTATGTAGCTGTATTTACTTTATTTTCTTTCTGCATTGTTTCTCCCTACTGTTATTTTTTTTTGGCCTACCTACTAACTTTTGCATTATGTGCTTGTAGGAGCCGAGGACTACTATTCAGAAGGAAAGTAGACGCCTACTGCATGCAGTATGAAGTGACAGTTTCACAATGAGGCTAGTCATTCATCCCTTGTTTTCTGTACCAATATGTGCGTCACCAGTCTTGGGCTAGAATTTGCCAACACCCCCTCTTTTAATCCTACATGCCAGTTCTTATGCTATTCACAAGCCTTTGTTTTGTACACTAATCCAACTCACGTAGCCAGTTAACTGTTCCCTTCCTTTTTCTTTTATGTCGCCCTATGTTACTTTCAGCTCATATTAGTTGAAATTTACTTGTCATCTATACTGCAGCCTTGTGGTGTAAAGCCCCTTGTCAAACTAGCCTTTACAGTGTGCAGCCCCAGCTTGCCTTCAGCACTGGGTACGCCCTTGACATTGTTACTGAATAGAGAATGGCTGCAAGACTAATAAGATGCTCTCAGGAAGTTGTAAGGTGCTTCCTACATGTAGAGATTTTTCCCATTTGCCTGATTACCTACTAAAGTGCTACCAACCTACCATAATAGAGTTGCGTGTGTTCTAAGTTTAGTGTCAGGTTCACGCGTGCGTAGGCCTGCCTGGCATTGGTTGTTCCAACACCACTAGTCATCAAGTCCCCCTTTGTCCCATTGTCCTGAAAAAATCAATTACATTTGGATACCCTTGGATAATTGTATTGAATAAAGAGGCATAGACCCACTCACACCATATCCAACTGCAACTGCTGTATCCCTCTGTCCACATACATGACATATCGCTGCCACCCTTGTCCTGGAGTTCTCTTTGTTGCAGCTGCTTCACCCGTATGCTGTTTCCGGTGAGTGGTGGCGGCTTGGCATGAATCAGTGAGCAAGTAGCTAGTTTGTAATGTTACTGCCTGTATGCCGTGTGGTGAGATCCTGCTGGTTGTTGAAGTTATTCAGGCCTCCTTTGGTTTGTAGGAATTTTGTGGGAATCTCATAGGATAGGATTTGTATAGGAAAAATTCCTTTAGAGCCCTTTGGTTTATAGGAATGAAATCCTATGCCTATGGAGGAATTCTTCCTATCCTCCACATTTCATACGAAAATAAACATTAGCCTATACTCAATGGAAAAAATCCTATGATGTGAACCAAAGGGCATCTTCTTTCATATTCCTATTCATAGGATTTCAGATACATGTCATCTCATTTCCCATGACTTTCCTATTCCTATAATTTTTCTACCCTATGAACCAACTTGTGCTGTAATCGCCCTCTTCCAGATATGGGAAAGATACCAGGCAGCCTCACAATGTATTTGTGCTCGTTAGCTTAACAGTAATACTTTTCATTATGTGGCACATAGCAACTTCAGTTTTCCTTGGGATTTAAAAACCACAAATTTAGAATTCGAAACTTGGGCTAATAGTAGAGGAACTGTTCCTTTCCCCTGATCAAGGATGGCTTTTCCTTTGTTGCTATGCTGATGTTTTTTCCCTACCTTTTTCTATTCACACGTTGTGTGCTTTCTTTGTTGCGATTTATTTGTACTTGTGGTCTTTTTAGCTTTAAGTTATTTAGTCTTAAGATGTGTGAGTTCTTTGCGACAATGACTGACAAGGTGAATAAGTATGCCATTGGAAAAAAGAAAAGATTAGTTTATCCCTTTCTTTCCGAATTATACATATACTAAACCTGGCCAGGTTTAGTTTATCAGGTTTTTTTTGACTTTTTTCAATCAGTAAAAATCGGGGCAATAGGGTGCTGACACGCTAATTAGTGGGGGGTC
Source organism: Triticum timopheevii (assembly GCA_963921465.1). Lineage (NCBI taxonomy): Eukaryota > Viridiplantae > Streptophyta > Magnoliopsida > Poales > Poaceae > Triticum > Triticum timopheevii. Next base: position 165,333,923 of record OY997274.1, on the reverse strand, counting down.
TGGGCGTGTAGGCAGTTTGGTTGATGTAGCATTTTCGCTTTCGATCTGGGGACATTCTTTATGCCTCGCACATTCGTTGCCTGCGTCCTGGTTGGATTGATTAGGCAATTTTGTCGGCTTGCTGTTTGGAGGGATTTGCGGGCCGGCCGCTGCATGTGCGTTGCATGGTGCCGTGCTTACTTTGGCTCGTGTTTTTGTTTGTTTCCTGTTTGGATGGAATCGTGGGCTGGCTGCTTCTTTTTCTTCTCGTGATTTCCCGCCAGTCGGTTGTATGCCGTTTCAATTTTTGCTTCCTTGCATGCAGTGGGTTACTTAAATAATTCTATTGCAGTGTACGTGTTTGTGTTGGCTTATTCGGAGGTTGCTACGTTGTCCATTGGTTCGGTTCTTCAACAGTACGTTGGCACGTGTGTATTTTCTGGTCGGTTCAGTTCGTCCATTCTCGATCCTCTCTAGAAAACACCACCGCTGTACGATCCTATATAAGATGGCCCTATGGGCCCGACTAAGTTTTTTTACCGGTGGGGGAGCTACCGGCACAGCTCCAGCCAATCACCTCGCACCACCGCACACTGTAGTTTATACCACATGCAGTATAACACTATTTGCTCATATTTACTAAATGTTGGTATTTCACCACCCTGGCCCACCACGTGATGTCATCCACATGCATGCATGTCAATAATGTGACAGCTCTCATCTCTCTTCCCTTACACAATAAATCCATCTATTATTTCAGCTTTGCTAATTTAACTCGTTTGTATCTTTTAAACCATAATTTTATTATTGAAACTTTATATATATATATATGAACTCGTGGCGTTCAGACCTTTAAAACAAGACCAATCTTCAATATATTTCAAACACGTTTGAATTTCAATGTTTCAATCGATTTATTTCACTTCAACTATTTCAGTCAGTTGAAATTCTGATTTCATTTATTTCAAAAAATATTTTGAATAATTTCAAGCAATCGTTTCAGATAACAAATTCACAAATTATTTCACTCGGTTCAAGAATCCGGTTTCATTTTTTTCTTACAACCATTTCAATTTTTTCAGACGTACTACAATTTTTCCAAACACTATTTCATTTACTTCTGATAAGTCTCCACTACTTCAAACAGAATGAGCTAATATGTTTCAATAATTTCATAACATATTTCACTTTTTCAAAATACGTTTTGTAGAAACACTATTTTGATACAAACTGATTTCAGTACAAACCCTTCACCCCATTTCAAAAACACATGTTTCACTCATTCCAAAAAATAATTTCACAAAAAATGAAAACACATTTCACTCATTGGTCTTGTTCTAAACAGCTCCAAATATCGTATTTACTTCAACTATTTCAAAAACTAGATTCACAAAAAATTTCACTCAATTCAAGAATCCAGTTTCAGTTTTTTCTAAAAACATTTCAAAAAAATTCAGACGTATTTTACTTTTTTGAAAAACCTTTTCACTTATTTTGGATAAGACTCCACTATTTTAAAAACATGAGTTTATACATTTCAATAATTTCATAACATATTTCACCTTTTCAAAAACATTTTCAAAATTTCACTCTTTTGAAACAAACTGATTTTAGTACTAAAACCCTTCACTCCTTTTAAAAAACACAAGTTTCACTCATTCCAAAAACTTAATTTCACTAAAATTGAAAACCGATTTCAAATGAATTGAAACATTTAAATTTAAACATTTTTGAAATGTATCAAAATTGGTCTTATTATAGAGGGCTTAAGGTTAGGAATTCAAATATATAAAAAGTTTCATAAATGAGTTTATGGTTTAAAATATATCAATGATTTAAATGAGCAAAGATGAAATAAAAGGGTACATTTAGTGTGTAAGAGAAGAGAGAGACCCTGACAACTTTTCATGCCATGCATGCATTGCGGGGTCCAGGAGCCGTATATGGTCTCGTATAGGCTTGGTATGAAAACAATTGATAATTAATTCGTGGATCCCTGCACGAATCACGATGCATATGTGGATGATGGATGCTTCACCGGTAGCTCCCTTGACCGGTAAAAGGGACTTTGCGCCTATGGGCCTGCCTCAACACGCGGGGCACAATAGGTGGCGTGTGCGGCATCAACAACAACCAGCATTCGAGGTCGTCCTCAGCCGTGCACAACCGGCCCCTGCACCCTATGTTGCGCCGTCGTGGGCTCCCCATCTTCCTCCTCATCCCCACGTCGGCCGGGAGAAGTGGAGCGTGACGAGCCCGATCGCCGCCGCGACCGTGATGCAGGTGGCGCTGGACATCAGCTTCGGGAGGCCCTGCCGCCTTGCTAGGCTTGCCGCCGCATCGCTAGCCGGCGGCCCCCGCGCACCCAGCCTTGTGTGTTATGTCCCGCATCAGGCTGGACAACAGCTTCGGGAGGCTGCGCGGCGCCTCGACGCCTCGATTCTACGTCTCCAGGCGGCAAAGTGAAGGCAGCGTGCGGCAACCCATGGGCTTGACGGCAGCTCGAGAGCGGGAGGCATCGCATCCATGCATGCCACATGTTGTGCCTCGACGCTGCCGGCGAGGCAGCCCGGTTTCTGTTTCCCTTGCTGGGTGTGGTCTTCCTATATGCCGTACATTCTCTTCTAGCCGCCGGGTAAATGATGATGGCGTACACCATCAACTATCTGCCGGTGTCCGCGTCGTTGTTCGGCCACGATGGCTGCGGGCACACCTGTACATCCTTCCGGTGGCGCCCTCCAACTTGCCGGCTGTTCTAGCTTGCGCCCGTTGAGTCGATCTCATCCCTGCCAGGCCGTCGGCGCCCCTTCGTAGATGAGGCGAGGAGGCACTCCGGCTCTCCGTTGCCCCGTCCGCGTGTTGTGGCATGACGGCGCTCACTCTATCACACGACGGCTGTCTCGCCTTCGCCGCAGCTCCTGGCCCGTTGTCTTCCGGGAGGACAATTTTCAAGCGCCACCCGTAGAGGGATTCGGTGTCGCTGGACGCGTCCTGTGCAGGTGGTGTTCGGCCGTTGGGGCTGCGAGGTGCAGCTCCGGGAGCTCTAGGGCTAGCATGTGTGGCTCATATGATGAGCATGGCCGCGCCGGATGCGTACTTCTTGCTGCCGCTCCTCGACTACTTGCTGGCGATGAGGTGGCGGCTATGGTGGATATGTGTGAGGCGCCTTCTGCGGGTTCATGTCGCGGTCGCTGTTGGTTTTCGCTCCTCGGTCGCACGACGCCTGCCTCCTTCTCTCGCTCCCTTTGTTGTCGCCCTGTAGCCCCTTGCAACAATAATCCTAGACACAGGGACCTGTTACGGGGTTTTACACCATCCTTCAACTAACTAATATTTCTCCCCCTTGATCTTCGGTTGGGGTGAGCCCCTACCTACCCTAAACTCCAATTCTATTGGTCCATTTTAGTTAGTCCGTAAAATCCACAATTAAAGATCCGTGTGTCTTACATTGCCGCCTGTACAATTATTCTACTTTCAAATCAAAGAGACTCAACCGCACACCTGCAGTACCCAAATACATATTTGAAAGCGATATAACTATCGCTACTTTATCAAAGTGACTCTAAACCGCAAACCCGCAGTACCCAAATATAGATTTGAAAGAGATATAATCATCACTATTTTAGTGATCTAAATGCTCTTATTTTACGGAGGGAGTACGAAGCAACTAAGCTCCTTATGATAAAAAAAGCTGATAAAGAAAAGCTACATGTCAACTACACACAGTGACGGGGCCACACGCACAGAGTTTCAAGATACAATCATGTACGTACATGGAAAGTAAAAAAAAACCGTATCCAATTGATAAACTTCCTTTTATCCACCTATTGCAGTCATAATAAAAAACATACTTTCCTCGTTTAGCACTTAACAATAACTCATCAATGCGGTAATTGCCTTTGGCTCCTAGGTGCATATGCACCCATTGTCGAAATACACATTTCGAAAAGTTGAAAACTTCGGAACGAAAATCCCGTGTATATATCCGAATATTTTATGTGCGTGCACAAGGTTTCAGTGAAAAACGATGTTTTTTGTGGCTTGTGTAAAAAAGACAATTTCTGATGCTTCGTTCTAACTATTCACGAGGCATTTCTTTATCTTTTTTACACAAGCCACAAAAACGTCATTTTTCACCGAAACCTTGTGAACGCACATAAAATGTCCGGATATACACGTGGGATTTTTGTTCTAAATTTTTCAACTTTTCGAAATATGTATTTCGACAATGGGTGCATATGCACCTTTTCAAAATTTCCCTTTCGTACAAACCCGGCCGCCCCTAGACCGTCGATTCTAGAGAATGTTAACTATGTGTCACACGTCTACTAGGCAAGCCGAGACGATACAAATGTGATCCATCCACCCTCACACCCCACTCAGGAAGGCCGCACACAAATAATGCGAGCCACGTGGCAAACCCCAAAAAAGATAGTGGTGACTTATTCACCCTTTCATCTACTATGTATCCACCAAAAGTATACAAGGAGAAGCACAAAAACAAACGTCCAGCCTTAAGCGCATAGGCAAAGCAAAGAGCGTGAACAATCCATGCCCCACAAAAAACTTTCTAGAAGGGAAATAACTTCAAAACAAAGGAAAGAGCCCCGATTTTGGCACGTCCCAAGAGCATTTCCACTCTAACAACAAAATGTGAACGACACGGTGAGCGCACTAATTCATACTCACCACTTCAAGCTCCCTCTTCCTTCTCATGCAAGGCAAGACCTAACTACAACACATTTGTTCACAACAGGATGAGCTGGCAGTCTACGTACCAAGACGCATAGTTCTTAAAGTAGTTAGCCTAACAGCCAAGCTAGAAAAATACATTGGCACGTCCCAAGAGCATTTCCTCTCTAACAACAAAATGTGAACGACACGGTGAGCACTAATTCATACTCACCACTTCAAGCTCCCTCTTCCTTTTCATGCAAGGCAAGACCTAACTACAACACATTTGTTCACAATAGGATGAGCTGGCAGTCTACGTACCAAGACGCATAGTTCTTAAAGTAGTTAGCCTGACAGCCAAGCTAGAAAAATACAAGGTCACACCCACTGGAGCCGACCTGGAGTCATGATAGAAACATGCGTCCTCATTGGTCCTAATGACATTTACAGAGGCTTAGCCATAAGATGAAGTTGAAGAAAAGGCTGCTCAAGTGGCCTTGGAGTCCATTTGTGGTGCCGACAATATTACCATCAACGATCATAACTAATATGCACTTGAAGTGGTAAAAGAGAAACTGCTTACAACACAGGAGAAAGCATAAACAAAGCAACGACAGTTCAGCATGGCCCGCTAACCACCCAACAGAACGAATTTCCAAGGCAAACAAGAATTCTAGCAAAATATGCAACAACTTCTTCGATGTGATACCGCCCACATTGTGAAGATCATATCATTATGTACAGAGGTACCAAGCCGTTTGTGGGCCGGAGGCAACAATACGCAAAAGTTTTTTATCACTTCATCACATGCACTAATCCTGGAGGTGAGGCTACACTAGGATGATCGAATCTAGCAAAAGTTTCTTTCATCTTACTGCAGTAGAGTCATGCCATGTTCGGCGAGAATAAATTATCCCTATCAGAGATGTACGAACATGAGTTTCGGTGTTTAGTAACATGCAATATGCATGATGCTAATAAATTTGCTTTTTTCCTACATATTTTCCTGCATCCAAAATTTTACGTACAATAATCTGCTATATGAGACAAATAACACTAACTGCAAATAGTAAACACAATTCATATGAGCACATCGTATCGATATGCGCGGCGTGCCGCCGCGCGGGCTATGCTAGTATCCACTAGCAGGCACCCATTTATGTGTTTCTAGGAGTTGGGAATGAGCAAGAAACTATGCTTGATTGCCATCCCTAATTGTTGTCACATTAGGTTTTCAAATGTTTATTTTGTGCTTTCCATTTTTCCAGAAGTTGTGCCAAGGATAATACCATGCGGTTCTGTTTCGATAGGGGTTCTATTTTCTTCCGCTGACATGTTGACTAGCAATTTTATGATTATATGTATTTTCCAACCAAAATAACTATGTATTCAAAAACTTTATTTTTCATGATGACTCTAGTTGAATGCTTCAATCTACATGATGAGACATATTGTGCTAAGAGATCATCTCTTATTTTCTCTTAAATAAAAGAAGACAAGTCTTTTCTATGATCTCTCTCTCTCCTTCACCTCATCATTTATCCTACGTGGCATTCCTAAGATAGAACTATTGTACATGCTCTAAGTAATATCGATTCAATGGGTATAATTATTCTTCGAAAATACTAACGTCCATACGTGTGGGCGTTTGCATCTCGCCCACACGCATGGATCAACGTCCATTTGTGTTTGCACGAATCTTGGCATGTTTTGCCAGATTTTTTATGCCATATAGGACTGGGCTGGTGTGTGGGCATTTATCCGGTCGCACACACGTCCGTTTCACCACGCGGAGGGGCTGATGTGTGGGCGTTTAGCAGTTCGCCCACACGTCAGTTTTCACGCACACAGAGGGGCTGGTGTGTGGGCATTTATCAGTTCGCCCACACGCCCGTCTCCTCTCCCACACTCAAAGCTGTTAGTTGCCATGTGTTTTGCAAGGTACATGACAACTGCCTAATGTGCTTGCAAGCAGATGAAAACTCTCTCTTTTACCCGAACATGTTATTTTGCCATGTCTTTTTTGTAGTGCTACATGGCAACTGCCTAGTGTTAGTACGTGGCAACTCTTAAAGATACCACCGTCGCCCACACACCCGTCTCCTCTCCCACACCCAAAGCTGTCAGTTGCCATGTGTTTTGCAGGTACATGGCAACTGCCCTAGTGTGCTTGTAAGCATATGGCAACTCTCTCTTTACCCGAACATGTTATTTTGCCATGTCTTTTTGTAGTGCTACATGGCAATTGCCTAGTGTTAGTAGGTGGCAACTCCTAAAGTTTTCAAATCATGGCAACTGTAGTAGACTAGACCATACATGGCAACTGCTGCAGTTGTTCAAAAATGGCATCTGGCACTTGACCTGAGACGACAACTGCAGTTGAGCAACCATGGCAACTGTAGTTGTCAGACATGACAACTGTAGTTCAGCAACATGGCAACTGTAATTAAACGAACATGAAAGAGGGTCCGGACCATGGCAACTGCGGGGATGCGTGGTGACTATCACGTGGGGCTTGCGGGACCGTGAGGTAGGAGGCCGAACGTACGGGCGTGTGGACGTTATCTATTTTGCCCACATGTAGGCGTATGGGAGGGACCGTGAGGCCAAAAACTGAGTGTGTCGGCATTACTTGTTTTGCCCACACGTAGACACATGGACTGGTTCTCTTAAATACCACCCGAAACATGTAGACAGACCCCTTAACACCCACACGTGTGGGTGTTATCGGGATCCTTATTCTTTTAACACACTCTTCTACTCATACCCTCTTTTCAGGCGTAAATCAACACGTGGCTAACGGTGTACCAGCATGAAAAGGATAGGAGATTGTTGACAAATATTAGCATTCCGTCCATTATGCTAGGACTTCCACAGTACCTTGTGGCATTACCTTACTATAGTTATTTACAAATCTTTTATCGATGTGTTGCATTCTAGCACTGTTGTATTGTTGTAATGTGGATTTTTACATATTTATTAGTGTATATCTCTCTATGAATGTGATGTTTGGGTTGAAACTGAACCATTTTCTTTTCAGTTTCTGGCAAAGAAAATTCAAAAAAAAATCTGGCAAAGAAACGACATGTTCTTACATTGGTTCCTCAGGAACTTTGCTCCGTGCTTTGACTCTTGTGCTGATTTGATGCTGTAGGAGTACTAGGATGCTACGGCGAGCGAGAACGACAGACTGTATTTTTAATTAACTTTTTTATCAACCAGAGGGGAGATAAATGAAAGAATTTAAATTTTTCTTCGACAAAGCTAATTCTTTAAAGAAAACAGATTTAAGAAACAGCAAATACATCAAAATGCTAGAAAGAAGAAGGGTGGCGGCTGCAAAAAGATCTATGTCACCGTCATTGCAAGGATTTTCCCGTTCCTAGATGTGGACCTTGCTTAGTTGTCGTTGCACGCTGAAGTTTTTTTTTTTTTTTTTTTGCGGGTGACGTGACACGTGCTCAAGCTGAGCTCAAAATCATTTTACACGAAAAATCCTGATTATGTTTATTTTGAAGTCTCTCGTAATGATTTTGCGTAATTACTTGTCGCTGAAGAAATCATGAACAACACAGGAGACCAGGACACAAACTGAACCGACCACCCACGACACAGTAAGTCACACAAAACATAAACCAGGACGTGCTAATAAGGCCAATCCGCTAGCTAGTTCAACATCCAGATTTCACAAGCAACTGTTAGATAATGTCTATATGTAGCTTCTGTGTATATCTTGTATATTGTATTTGTACGCTTGACGTATCCCATGTATATGGGATAGCCACACCCGTATTGGATGTCGAGCAGTTTGTCACAACCCTAACTTTTACATGAGTTTAGGTCTATGATCTTCCGCTTCCGCCCCGTCCCGCATCGATGGCCTCCGTGCCGGCCGCCGCCGCCCCGATCTTCGCTGGCTCGGCCGCCGCCGCTCAGGCCACCTCGGCCTCCCCGTTTTTAGCCTCGAGGCCGCTGGCTTCCCTGGCTGGCTAGGCTGCCGCCGCCCCGTCGCCCTCGATCTACGACGCCGGCGGCGCCTTGCTGCTTCCAGGCCTCTCCGACGACGCCCCGCCACCGGTGCTCTACAGCACAGCCCCGCCGTCCGCGTCGTACGTCACCTATGGTGCTCCTCCCGCGGCTGCAGTCTGGTGGGCGTATCCACCAACTACTGGTGCCCAGCACCCGACAACCCACAACGTGCACCCGCTATCGGGCCAACCGCCCCCTGGCGCTTCGCATGCAGCAACGCATGCAGCACCCCATGGCGGTCAACGAACGCATTACTCGTCGGCCTACGGTCCTTTTGTGTTGCAGACTTCATCTGCGTTGCCGCTGCCCTACGGTCCCTCTGCTCTGTTGGCTTACGCCTACCCGACAGCCTCGGTGACCACGCCTCATTATGGTGCGTCCTCTTCATACGGGACACCCTACGATGGTCCGGCGGCGGAGTTGGTGGCTTCGTCCATGCTACCGAGTGGTGCTCCACCTTCGGGCTTTTATGCGCCGCCACCGCGTTCGGATCACGGTGTACCTACTGCACCGTTCTACTTTGCGCATCTCATCCCGGTGAAACTGACGACGGATAAGTACCTGTCATGGCGTGCTCAGGTCTTGCCACTTCTCCGCAGTCGTTACTTGAAGGGCTTTGTTGATGGCACTTTGTCGTGCCCCCCGTCATATCATCCGGGGCATCATGCGTGGGTGGCTCAAGATCAGGCCATCCTTTCTGCCATCCAGTCCTCTCTTACGGAGGGGGTCTCATCACTGGTCATCTTCGCTGCTACGTCTCGGGACGCGTGGACGATTCTTCATACCAGTTTTGCTTCGCAGTCTCAGGCGCGGGCTCATGCTATTCGCACTGCGCTTGAGGAGGTGAAGTTTAATGACCTCACTGTCACCGACTACTTCAACAAAGTGACGGGTATGGCTGACACGCTTGCTTTCATTGGCAAGGCCCTTGGTCCGGAGGAGTTCACCTCTTATGTGCTCAATGGACTGGGTGATGACTATGATAATTTGGTGGAAAATATCAATGGTCGTGACACTCCCATCCAGCCGCGTGAGTTGTACGCGCGTCTCCTCGCCACGGAACAACGCATCCAGGCTCGCTGCTCTACACCGAGTTTCCCTTCCGCCAATGCTGCAACGCGTGGCAAGGGCAAGCCCTACAAGCCACCAACTGGTGGCAAACCTCCGCCAGCCGCGCCCAACCCGCGTAACTCCACTACATCCATGGCCGGCCACGTCCGTGCCTGTTGTCCCTTATGTGGTGCTCAGGTCCCTTGCCAGCTGTGTTGACTTGATGGTCACCTTGCCTCCCGTTGTCATCGTCGCTTCAAGCAGGATTTCTTGGGGATCGGGAACAATGGCAAGGGCAATGAGAAGCAGGCTGTCCTGGCGACTCATGAGCAGGGGCATACTCCTTTTAGCAAATGTATAGATGTGAGTTGAATTACTTATAAATGTTAATGATTGTCCTTTTGTTGCACTTTTATCTGCTGCAGTTTCTGTACGTGATACTTTGGTAAAAGAAATTCTTGTACACACAAATTCTTATTGAATCTGTTCCTCAAGGATGGTACTTAAAGGCACTACTCTCATTTTTCTTTCCACAGGATTATATTTAGTGTCATGCTGATAGCTTTTCAGACTACACCCATCCTGATGGAACACGGGAAGTCACAGTACCAGCTATGACTTGGAAGAAAGGTGGAATGCCAGGTTTTGCCATCGCTACATTTGGACAAAAAGGCGTTGTATCTGTAAATTGCTGCTGGCTAGTTCAGGAATGGTACATAATGACGGGATATTCAGTATTTTTGTTCTTGACAGCTCTTGCAATAAGATGGTCACACTGGATATGAAATGAAATTATATAATTTATTTGAAGGTATGATTGGTGACTTATCTTACCTAGAATGTGTTCTACATAATTTCATTTCTCGCATGATCGCTGTCTTGGGTATTAGGTTGATACTGAAGTTAGAACATTGTATACACTAATGAACTGCGATCAAACGAAGCGAACCGTCGGTCAGACGGGTGAAACGAGAGCATGACGGATTCGGTCATCAGTCTGACTTTTGAAACTCTATGGTCTTGATTGATCCATTTCCCTGTTTCCTTCTTATTTTGTCTTCTTCTTTTTCTTTTTCGTCTTCGTTTTTCCTGTTGCTTTTGCCTTTAATTTTATCTTCTGTTTTCCCCCTCGTCCATCCCTTTTTTTTTCCAACTTTAGTCTTTTTTGGGTTTACTCCCTCTGTCCCATAATATAAAAACGTTTTTGGCACTACACTAGTGTTGAAAACGTTCTTATATTATGGGACGGAGGGAGTAATTTTTATAACTCCTTGGACTTTGAACATTTCTATACCCATATATAGCCTGCAGCAGACCGTACCTCAATGAGTGTTTTCTTGTTAAGTGGAATGGATGAAAACCTGTTGATTAGGTAGTAGGCGGTGGAGGCTGCTTCAGCCCAAAAATGTTTGAGAGAAGTCCACATTACAACCATGAACTAACCACTCACTTTAGAACTCAACCCTGAATTTCAAAACCGGTCATCCTACACCTCGAACTAACCGCGCGGTCTAGAAATCGACCATCCTCGTGGTTTTGACCGAGTTGATCACTGACTGGGCAGCGCCAAGTCAGCAAGAATGGCAACTAGGGATTTAAAAAAAGAATCATGGCCACTAGGGATGGCTCCTCTCCCCCCACCATTCTCCTTCCTCCTTGCAGCCACTGCGCCCTAATCCAGGGCGAGCACCGCCACCACACAAGCACGCACGACCTGGGCCTTGTTCCTCACAGCCTCGCGGCGCATGAGAGGTGGGTGGCCATGGGTCCCGATTCTGGATCCCCGGCAAACAAGCACCCAGGCTGCCAGAGGTGCACGGCGCCGGTCGCCGGTGGCAAACAGAGTCGTAGGCGGCTGGGCAGCGGGGATGGGGGCGGCGGGCGCTGCTGTTTGGGCTCGTGGTCGGGGATGAGAGAGAGAGAGAGAGAGAGAGAGAGAGAGAGAGAGAGATGATGGTCATGCTCATGCGCTCAGCTCACCGTTCAGTCGAGGAGTGTACGGTATGGTGTGCTGCCTAACGATGCCTAAGTTTCTGCAATAATCGTTAAAAGCTTTTGACCGGAGTTCCATACCATTGTAAGTACGAATTATTTTTACCTCCTCTCAGTTTGCCTTTGTACCATAACTTTCCATTCTTTAAAGGCATTGAAAACATCATATTTATGTTTCAAAAAATAATGCCACACTTTTCTTTTTTTCTTAAGTAATCATCAATAATTGTAAGCATATATAACGAGCAATAGCTAGAGAGGGTTCATGGGAAGGTCCCCACAAATCAACATGTACAGTGAAATTTACCCTCACGTGCTTACTAAAAATGCAATGCGTGAATTTTACCCTCATGTACGTGCCTATCAAAAATGTAGTGCTCACAAAACTTCAACTCATTCACGTTGCAGCCATATAGAAATTCTCTCTTGATCAACTCTGCCATGCCAAGTTAACTCATATGCCCAAGGCGCATATGCCAAAGTTTAGTTTTACTGGACTTATCAAAATTAACAACAACATCAGTACCCGTGATAGTGCTTCCTCTATGGACATATAATTTAGCAGAATTCATGTCACCTACCATATGAATGAGAGAATCTTTCGATACCTTCAAAACTCCACCTGAATCAGAGTGTTTGTATCCTTTTTTTAGGATTAGTTTGAATTGCTTACCACATATGTCACGTGGTAGAGTGTTTGTATCCTTTGATGTCAAGGGTACTAAGCGAGATGAGGTTTATCGTCATGTTTGGTATGTGTCTCATATCTGTTAGCGTGTGTACATATCATGCCATCATGCGTCCTGATCTGGATAGAACCAATGCCCACAATCTCACGTGGGTTGTCATTACACTACACACAACATATCCACTCTTGCATAAACTTATAAGTATTAAACCAATCTTTGTTACAACATTTATGAAGCGAACAGGTAGAAACAAGTATCCGTTCACCATGACAAGAGACACAACCAGCAAAAACAACATGAGCATCTCCCATTGGAGTTGCTCTAACATGCCCAACAAGAGCAGTAACATATAGAGGGGTCAGTATGTTAGGAAAGTTTGGACAGGTTGGTATCGGTTCAGGTGGGCATGCTAGGAGAAAACCAAGCAATTGAAAAAAACCCGGTAGGAAGGTGGGGTTGGGATGAAAAAAATTGGTGGGGGAAGACGTCCTCGTTGGTTGCTGGTAAAGAAACGAGACGATGTACATATCTCTTTCAAGTTTATGCTTGGCTAGAATGGAGAGTGCTGAGGCCTCCTGCCGAGTATGTGAGGCTGGCGTGTGGACCCAATCAGCTGGTGGCCTTGCCTTTTGCCATGTACGTGTGTTGCCCTACGTTGCACCGATACGGCGACACCGATACGGCGATACGAGTACGGCGATACGAAATACGGCAATTTCTAGAAACAGCAATATACGATACGTCGAGTATATATAAATAATTAATAAAAGTGACATGTAACAAAAACCAACATACCAAAATGTCCTCGATTCTATTAGTTGCCTGATTGCCTCCAAGCCTCTTTTCTTTTGTCTTGAATGATCCAGGTCCTCAACTCCTCATGCTGTACCCAAAATAGAAAAATACATTAACAAGCAGCAACATTAGCAAGCAATTTTATCCAACAAACATAAACAAGCAGCAATGAGATAGAAGTGATTGCCTCCTTTGTGCAGCTATTTCTCTCGGTGTACTAGTACTACGGACGCCAACAAGCACAGCCAAACAAGAATCCAGCAAGCAGGCAAGCACATACATCAAGCACACAGCAGCAAGCACACATCAGAGATTCGCGTATCTGAGCCGTATCGGCCGTATCGGCGTATCGGAGCCGTCCGGAACGGCGATACGGCACTTCCCTGGCGTATCGGTGCTACGTAGGTGTTGCCTGCAGCTGGGACACAACCATGCTATACATACGCTGCCATGATGTCACACTCTTAACAAAAAAAAAATAGTCGGTGGCCAGTTTGGTTAGCACTAAGAAAATCATCATCTAGAAAAAAAATAGAAAATTATGTCCAAGTTATTCTATTCTCTCCAGCAACGATGTCGATCCAACTACCCAATCTTTTTTGCCACCGTCAGTGCCACCTATGCTGCCGCCTCCGCCAAGTCCCATCCCACGTGCAACTCCCCGTGTGGCTTCTCCTCATCGCATTGCAGCCTTCCAGCAAGGTCCACCCATCCGCCACCTTCGTCGTCTCTCTCTCTCCACCTCCGCCCCATTAGGGCATGTACAATGGGGGCAGCACCTAGCCGCTTCCCCGTCCATCCACGTAGGTAAAAAAGTATGAGGCAGTTGGCTTGAATTTTAACACCCCAACGCATTGGCCTGAGGCACCTCACTGAGACCCACACCATTTCTATCCTCAAAACAACTCCCGTTCATCTCGCCCCCCAAACGCATCTTCTTCTTCAATCTTCCTCAAATCCATACCAAATAAATGGAAATAAGCATCTACGCCTGAAATTTTATCACCCAATCGACCTCTGTTAGGAGAGTGGCATTGGGCATGCATAGCTGCGGCCTTGAGCTCGCGCCGCCGGTCATGGCCCTTTTCCAATCTCACGGTGTCCTTCCTGGATGTGCCAACAAGCTCGTGCTGTTGTTGCCGGCTTTGGCCGCGTTTCCGTGCCCGCCGCTCTCTGGCCGGCACACGGAGGAGCACTTCGGGCGGAATGGTCGCCTGATGTATTTCCGCCTCGACCACTCCATGGAACTCGTGCTTCTGTACTCGGGCTGCCATGGCCATGGTCGTGTCCTGCAGCTCCGGGTGCGTCGCTTCCTGCATCGTCCGCGGGCAGAGAAGCCAACTCCCCCCATCCTTTTCACAGGCACTCTCGCTTTTTCCTCCCTTTTCTTGATTTTCTCTTGAGGAAGCCGTCTCTTCTGCAGGAATCACCTGTCATCTGCAGGCGACCGCTTTTGCGCCAGGATGGCATCCGAGCCTAGTTGGCCAGTGGAGCAGCACCCCTGGGGCTAACCGTTGGCCATGCCCTTACCCTGCTCGGCGGGTCGCTTACTATAATTGCCATGGCCACTGTCCACCTGCCACCTGCCAGGAGGAGAAGGCAGTGCCCTCTGATGGGTTGATCGCGCACGACTCAATCGGTGAATTGATGTGACCATGGCGTCTCCTGCCTGATGAGTGACGATTAGAAATCTACAACACCGAGTCAGTACTTACTTCACGTGTTCTTTCCCTTCAGAAAGTTTTTGAATTGTCTCTCTTCTTCTTTCTGTTAGTTCTCCTGTGCCAAAACATGTTCGGTGTCAGACTGGTGCCAATTTTGTTGACGCAACTTGGTTTGTTGTAGTTTGAGCAGGTTGTTTCTGTAGCTACAATATTGTTGCACCTTAAATGATTGTATGGCTAATCATGTACTTGAGAGTTGATAATACATTTCTCTTGTTTCTTGTGTAAAATCTTACATTTAAAATTTAAACCTGAGAAAGATGCAGAAAACACACTAACTGTTTGCTATTCTTGTCCTTTTTTGCTTGGAGTGCATAAGTTTGCTAGACGAAGATGAAGTATTTGTGGAAGTGGTCATGCGACGATACATATTGTTTTGCCATGTGTTGTACTTATAGAATGTTTTGTCATGTGCTATATTCAAATGAATACACTCCCGTAGAAAAAAATATGGTATCCATCATTACGCATAGCTGATAATTAGCTGTTATGTTGACATTAGAACAATCTGTCAACACATGAAACACTTTACTGATGCTGAAGAAAGGCAGGAAAGCACTAGAGTAAACACAATAATGTTTACCCAAATGCATATGTCCATCTCTATTATCCACCTCCATCATGCACAACACACAAACCAGGCAATGCAAAACGCAACTATAGCGGTAGCAGGCGCGCGTGCAGCAGAGTGCGCCATACTTTCTAGTTCTCTTTAATAGTAGAGATAATTTATTTACATGCGCTTAGCTAACTTTGTTGGTCCCTATAAAATACCACTGCCCTGCCTCCCTCTATCCATCTCATCCATGATCATTCCCACATCCCCTGCCTCCTTCCCCTCGTCCACTGCCCATACCCATTGCGAAGCACTCTGTCATTGGCCTCACCATCGCGCTACTGGTAGCGGTGCTCGTGGTGGTCGACCTAGTCATGTCGCTGGACACGTTAAACTACAACAAGGTGATGACCAACTCCACCATGCCCATCGAGGCGCAGTTTCCCCGAAGTTGGCGCCCAATGACTCTTCCTTGACGACGGCAAGACCTTCGCACCCAATAATGTCCGGGAAGCGGATACCAGTGGTGCCGACGACAACAAAGTACGGGATAGATTACAAACACTGGAGATTTATAACTGATCAACTTATCCCGTGAGGCGGCTTACAAAGGATATATATAGTAGAGGTGACATAGGACGATAATGATCCGTAGCACGCGGGGGAGGGGGGGGGGGGGGGGGCATCGCCCCCCAGGCCTCCACTCCGCCAGAAATTAACATTTATACTACGTGGTTCAACCTCACCCTCACCGGTGACGGAAAAGATATAGTTGACTTCTTCTTTCGATCCGATGACCTTTACATGTCAGGCTTTGCCAACAATCAGGGGAAGTTGTTCACCTTTCAGCCTCAAGCAGAGCAGTACACAATGCGAGGCGTAGCGCTGCTGTCCTTTGTCGGCGGCTACCCCGATGCTTCTCTGCAAGAAGGATGGGGCTAGTGGACCATTGACGGTGGAGATCAACATAGACGAGGCACTGAAGCATATGAAGACTCTCTCCAACCACCAGGGCAGGCCTGACGAGAAGCTGGAGGTCCCCTTGGCGTTCTTTATCTTTTCTTTTCGAGAGTACGTCAATGGCGTACCATACTTTTATAGAAGATAGAAAACATAATTACAAGAGCTTGCCGGGGATGCGTTCTTTATCCTCATGATCGCAGAGGTCGAGCGCTTCGCTCCAATCCGAGGTGCCGTCTTTAATCAGTGGGAAAGCGGTGTCCTGCGCGTCGTCAACGACCTGGTCTCGTGAAACCCAAAGTCTATGCCCTCGATATGGTGACAAAATGACGCCTCTTTTCTTGGGCTTTGCTGAGCTGGCATAGGCATGGACAGACCAGCGACCGCGTGGAGCAAGAACCAGGAGGCGACGGAGATCAGACCCAAGCATTGCAAGTCCAGAAGATGCGCTTTCCAAGGTTAATTCGATCCTTCAGCCTTCCAAATGCAGTTGGACCCAGTACTCCGTGTTGTGTTGTGAGTTTGCGGAAGTTGTAGTGTCAACTGTGTTGCGAGTTTGTTGCAGTTGTAGTGTCAACCACGTGTGAGTTTGTGGCAGTTTGTGCCGAGTCCATCGTGGCTTCTGAGTAAAACTGAATGAATAAAATAAAATGACCATTCTCTGTCAGTTTTCATCATATTCATCATTTGTTTGTTCCTACTTTCACTAATCCCCGTAGCATGATTGGTGCAATGTTTGTGCTTACACTGACGAGCCTTATTGATGCGGTGAAAATTTTTTTGGGATATTATTTTTAGATGAAGGTGAGGAATTTTTTTAATTTTTTCCCTTTTTAGATGAAGGTGATGACCCCATATATATTTTTCTAAATGGAGGGCTACGCAAAGTGCCGCTCGTTGGTAGGCTGCATTGATGATTCTTTTCTTTTTTTTTTAACTTCTTTTTCTAGATAGAGATGAGGATTTTTTTTAATTTTTTCTAGATGGAGGCAATGGCTTCGGTTTTTTTTTTAATTAAAACGTGCGCACAACTTCCTCTCAAGCGGCGTCATAGGGTGACATCCCAACTACTAGTGTAGATATCAAACATTGAAAGGGGCCAAACACAAGAACTAAAAGCATTTCGTGTTGATAATGTAGAAAATATAGGGGTGATTTTAGCAAAAAAAAAATGCATTTGGGACTAGGTACATGCAGTTACACGAGTAACGACTGAAAATGGTGCCAAGTGCTGCTAGGTACTAGTACTCTAGCGTCTTCGTGTCTACAGGTAGGTAGTGCTGCTAGGTACGCTGAACGTATATTGTAACCGCCAGGTTTTTCATTGTTTGGTCTAATGAAGTATACAGTGTGAAAAAATACTCCAAATCAGTTTTTGTAATACCATATGATATATCGGTTTCAGTGGCAACTTTGAACTGTTAATTTTCTTCTTGTGCAAAACTTTAAAACTGTTCGCAAGGAAACTCTATCCTCCTGGTCTATTGCCAGGCCAAAGCTAGAAATATAATCGCCGGGTTTGCTGAACGTATGCATTGTTTGGTCTACACAAGAGACAAGACACAATTATGTACAGTGTGAGAAATACTCAAAATCAGATTTAGTAGTGCCATGTGATATGTCAGTTTCAGTGGCAACTTTAAAGTGTAATGGGGAGGTTTAACAGCACATGAGGAGCACATTTTCTTAGTCCACTGATTGTGCATCATGAACATTTTCATGAGCATCATTTTAATTCAGTTTAATCTTAAAATAAGGATTAATTCAACCTTCTTGTTTTTCTTAAAGGTCAAAACCATAAAATTGTTAGAAATAAATGGGCTTGGCACAGTAGCAATTTTTGAAATCTCAAATCAGCCCATGAGTACAATGGCAAGTGGTGGTGCTAAAGTTTAGTCCCATACCGCTAGTTGAGTAAGTGTTGAACCTCTTTATATAGTGGGTTCTCTCCACCACTCTAAGTTGTGTGTTGAGGATAGGATACCACACGCGCGCTTCCTTGCCTCGCCGGGCTAAGGCTGGGGCGGCACGCGCACGCGACATGCATGTGAATGGTTCATTGCCTTGCAGGGGTGAAACTTCTTTTTGACGTTTTAAATGTCTTGGCAGACAAGTTAATTATTTTTTGTCTGGTAAGTATACGACTTAGAATCCAAATCAGTTTGAGGTCGTGATCGCGACACGATACCACCTCTAGTCCTCTTATATATATATTGCTACCGCCCGCGACCAAAGACACACCGAAAACACCTAGGTTTTGCCTCATCTCGCAACTTGCGTCGCCACCGTAGACTACTCTATCCCAAACGCCGGCGTGCATCGACGTGCGAGAGAGTAGGTCTTCGAAACCGTTCTTCCTTGCAATCCTGCACTGGGAGCGGATAGAGGTATTTGGGAAGTTGTAAGGGCATTTCCCGCCTTAAGTGTTTTCGTGTTGATGACGATGCAATTTGCGGACTAACCGTCACTACTGGAATCGACATATACGCGAGTGCCACAGACACTCAGTAAAGGGCCAAAACCCGCCGGCAAAGCCTTTGCCGAGTGCTGCACTCGGCAACAGCCATCCGGCTTACACCTCTCAGGCAAACAGAAATTTGCCGGGAGCCAGGACACGTGCACTCGGCAAAGTGTTTGCCGAGAGCCAAACAGTAGCACTCGGCAAAATAAAGTAGCTAACGGAGGGGAGGGCGGTTGCCACGTGGCGCTTCTTTGCCGAGAGCAACTCTCGGCAAAGATAGCCAATAGCAGTGCGCCACGTGTCATGTCCTGGCATGTGGGTCCGCATAAACACGCCGAGGGCTTCTTTACCGAGAGTAACTCTCAGCAAAGTAAGCCAATAGGAGTACGCCACGTGCCAGGTCCTGACATGTGGATCCACGCTCACATGCCGAGTGCCCAAGAGAGCCACCCTCGGCAAAGTAAGCCAATATGCGTGCGCCACATGTCAGCTCCTGACATGTGGGTCCGCGCTCACATGCCGAGTGCCATCTTTGCCGAGAGCCACCCTCGGCAAACAAAGCCAATAGGAGCGCCCCACGTGTCAACTCCTGACGTGTGGGTCCGCGTTAACACGCCGAGGGCCATCTTTGTCGTGAGCCACCCTCGGCAAAGAGAGCCAATACGAGTGCGCCACATATCAGCTCCTGACATGTGGGTCTGCATTAACACGCCGGGGGCCATCTTTGCCGAGAGCCACTCTCGGCAAAGAGAGCCAATAGCAGTGCGCCACGTGTCAGCTCCTGGCTTGTGGGTCTGCGTTAACACGCCGAGGGCCATCTTTGCCGAGAGCCACTCTCGGCAAAGAGAGCCAATAGCAGTGCACCACATGTCAGCTCCTGACGTGTGGGTCCGCGTTAACACGCCGAGGGCCATCTTTGCCGAGAGCCACTCTCGGCAAAGGGAGCCAATACCAGAGCACCATGTGTTAGCTCCTGACATGTGGGTCCGCGTTAAAATGTCGATGGCCATCTTTGCCGAGAGCCACTCTCGGCAAAGAAAGCCAGTAGGAGTGCGCCACGTGTCAGCTCCTGACATGTGGGTCCTCGTTAACATGTCAAGGGCCATCTTTGCCGAAATTACCTCTCAGCAAACCTTGTACTTTTACCAAGAGGACACTCGGTAAAGTTGATAGGGGCGCTACATGTTGACACCCTTTGTCGAGAGCCCTCTCGGTAAAAGTTCCAATTTCACCATCTTTGCCGAGAGACGCTCTCGGTATTGTTGTGCCCAGCAGCCTTTTTTGCGTTTTTCTTTCTGTCTTTCCTGCAACAAAACATATAAAGTAGCAGCATATAGTTCATCACACATAGAACATGTCACATATAGGCATCACTGAACAAAGAAAGCATTGATCCTCAAGAACATCCTTTTGGGGAACGTTGCAGAAAATAAAAATTTTCTATGCATCACCAAGATCAATCTATGGAGTCATCTAGCAACGAGAGAGAGGAGTGCATCTACATACCCTTGTAGATCGCGAGCAGAAGCGTTCAAGAGAATGGGGTTGATGTAGTCGTACTCGTCGTGATCCAAATCACCGATGATCCTAGCGCCGAACGGACGGCACCTCCGCGTTCAACACACATACGGTTGGGGAAGACGTCTCCTCCTTCTTGATCCAGCAAGGGGGAAGGAGAGGTTGATGGAGATCCAGCAGCACGACGGTGTGGTAGTGGAAGCAGCGGTGATCTCGGCAGGGCTTCGCCAAGCTCAGCGAGAGGGAGAGGTGTTACGAGGGGAGAGGGAGGCGCCAGGGGCTAGGGTGTGCGACCCTCCCTCCCCCTCTTTATATAGGGGCCGGGGGGGGGGGGGGCGCCGGCCCCTAGAGATCCCATGTCAAGGGGGGGCCAAGGGGGGGGGGGGACTTGCCCCCCAAGCCAAGTGGGGCGCCCCCCCCCCCCCCCACCCTAGCGTTTCCAACCCTAGGCGCAGGAGAGGCCCAAGGGGGGCGCACCAGCCCACCAGGGGCTGGTTCCCTTCCCACTTCAGCCCATGTGGCCCTCCGGGATAGGTGGCCCCACCTGGTGGACCCCCGGGACCCTTCCGGTGGCCCCGGTACAATACCGGTGACCCCCAAAACTTTCCCGGTGGCCGAAACTGGACTTCCTATATAAAAATCTTCACCTCCGGACTATTTCGGAACTCCTCGTGATGTCCGGGATCTCATCCGGGACTCCGAACAACTTTAGGGTTACCGCATACTAATATCTCTACAACCCTAGCATCACCGAACCTTAAGTGTGTAGACCCTACGGGTTCGGGAGACACGCAGATATGACCGAGACGACTCTCTAGTGCCAATAACCAACAGCGGGATCTGGATACCCATGTTGGCTCCCACATGTTCCACGATGGTCTCATCAAATGAACCACGATGTCGAGGATTCAAGTAATCCCGTATACAATTCCCTTTGTCAATCGGTACGTTACTTGCCCGAGATTCGATCATCGGTATCCCAATACCTCGTTCAATCTCGTTACCGGAAAGTCACTTTACTCGTACCATAACGCATGATCCCGTGACCAACCTCTTGATCACATTGAGCTCATTATGATGATGCATTACCGAGTGGGCCCAGAGATACCTCTCCGTCATACGGAGTGACAAATCCCAGTCTCGATTCGTGTCAACCCAACAGACACTTTCGGAGATGCCTGTAGTATACCTTTATAGCCACCCAGTTACGTTGTGACGTTTGGTACACCCAAAGCACTCTTATGGTATCCAGGAGTTACACGATCTCATGGTCTAAGGAAATGATACTTGACATTAGAAAAGCTCTAGCAAACGAACTACACGATCTTGTGCTATGCTTAGGATTGGGTCTTGTCCATCACATCATTCTTCCAATGATGTGATCCCGTTATCAATGACATCCAATGTCCATGGTCAGGAAACCGCAACCATCCATTGATAAACAAGCTAGTCAACTAGAGGCTCACTAGGGACATGTTGTGGTCTATGTATTCACACATGTATTACGATTTCCGGATAACACATTTATAGCATGAACAATAGACGATTATCTTGAACAAGGAAATATAATAATAACCATTTTATTATTGCCTCTAGGGCATATTTCCAACAGTCTCCCACTTGCACTAGAGTCAATAATCTAGTTACATTGTGATGAATCGAACACCCATAGAGTTCTGGTGTTGATCATGTTTTGCTCGCGGAAGAGGTTTAGTCAACGGATCTGCGACATTTAGATCTGTGTGCACCTTACAAATATCTATGTCTCCATCTTGAACATTTTCACGAATGGAGTTGAAGCGATGCTTGATTGGTCTTCTTGTGAAACCTGGGCTCCTTGGCAAGGGCAATGGCTCCAGTGTTGTCACAGAAGAGAGTCATCCACTCCGGCGCATTGGGAATAACTCCTAGGTCGGTAATGAACTCCTTCATCCAGATTGCTTCATGTGCTGCCTCGGAGGCTGCCATGTACTCCGCTTCACATGTAGATCCCGCCACGACGCTTTGCTTGCAACTTCACCAGCTCACTGCCCCACCATTCAAAATATACACGTATCCGGTTTGTGACTTAGAGTCATCCAGATCTGTGTCGAAGCTAACATCGATGTAACGCTTTACGACGAGCTCTTCGTTACCTCCATATACGAGAAACATATCCTTAGTTCTTTTCAGGTACTTCAGGATATTCTTGACCGCTGTCCAGTGTTCCATGCCGGGATTACTTTGGTACCTTCCTACCAAACTTACGGCAAGGTTTACATCAGGTCTAGTACACAGCATGGCATACATGATAGACCATATGGCCGAGGCATAGGGGACGACACTCATCTTTTCTCTATCTTCTGCCATGGTCGGACATTGAGCCGAGCTCAATTTCACACCTTGCAGCACAGGCAAGAATCCCTTCTTGGACTGATCCATATTGAACTTCTTCAATATCTTATCAAGGTATGTGCTTTGTGAAAGACCTATGAGGCGTCTCGATCTATCTCTATAGATCTTGATGCCTAATATGTAAGCAGCTTCTCCAAGGTCCTTCATTGAAAAACACTTATTCAAGTAGGCCTTAATGCTGTCCAAAAGTTCTATATCATTTCCCATCAAAAGTATGTCATCCACATATAATATGAGAAATGCTACAGAGCTCCCACTCACTTTCTTGTAAACGCAGGCTTCTCCATAAGTCTGCATAAACCCAAACGCTTTGATCATTTCATTAAAGCGAATGTTCCAACTCTGAGATGCTTGCACCAGCCCATAGATGGAGCGCTGGAGCTTGTATACCTTGTTAGCATTCTTAGGATCGACAAAACCTTCCGGCTGCATCATATACAATTCTTCCTTAAGGAAGCCGTTAAGGAATGCCGTTTTGACGTCCATTTGCCATATCTCATAATCATAGTATGCGGCAATTGCTAACATTATTCGGACGGACTTCAGCTTCGCTACGGGTGAGAAGGTCTCATCGTAGTCAACCCCTTGAACTTGTCGATAACCCTTAGCGACAAGTCGAGCCTTATAGATGGTAACATTACCATCCGCGTCCGTCTTCTTCTTAAAGATCCATTTATTTTCTATCGCTCGCCGATCATCGGGCAAGTCTGTCAAAGTCCATACTTTGTTTTCATACATGGATCCTATCTCGGATGGCATGGCTTCAAGCCATTTGTTGGAATTTGGGCCCGCCATCGCTTCTTCATAGTTCGAAGGTTCACCGTTGTCTAACAACATGATTTCCAGGACAGGGTTGCCATACCATTCTGGTGTGGAACGTGTCCTTGTGGACCTTCGAAGTTCAGTAGCAATTTGATCCGAAGTACCTTGATCATCATCATTAACTTCCTCTCTAGTCGGTGCAGGCACCATAGTAACATCTTCCTGAGTTGCGCTACTTTCCGGTTCAAGAGGCAGTGCTTCATCGAGTTCTACTTTCCTCCAACTTACTTCTCTCGAGAGAAACTCTTTCTCCAGAAAGGACCCGTTCTTGGCAACAACGATCTTGCCTTCAGATCTGAGGTAGAAGGTATACCCAATGGTTTCCTTAGGGTATCCTATGAAGATGCATTTTTCTGACTTGGGTTCGAGCTTTTCAGGTTGAAATTTCTTGACATAAGCATCACATCACCAAACTTTTAGAAACGACAGCTTAGGTTTCTTCCGAAACCATAATTCATACGGTGTCGTCTCAACAGATTTAGATGGTGCCCTATTTAAAGTGAATGTAGCTGTCTCTAGAGCGTATCCCCAAAATGATAGCGGTAAATGGATGAGTGACATCATAGATCGCACCATATCCAATAGAGTGCGATTACGACGTTTGGACACGCCGTTACGCTGAGGTGTTCTAGGCGGCGTCATTTATGAAACGATTCCATATTTCCTTAAGTGCATACCAAATTCGTGACTTAAATATTCTCCCCCACGATCCGATCGTAAGAACTTTATCTTTCGGTCACGTTGATTCTCTACCTCACTCTGAAATTCCTTGAACTTTTCAAAGGTCTCAGACTTGTGTTTCATCAAGTAGACATACCCATATCTACTCAAGTCGTCAGTGAGAGTGAGAACATAACGATAGCCTCCGCGAGCCTCAACGCTCATTGGACCGCACACATCAGTATGTATGATTTCCAATAAGTTGGTTGCTCGCTCCATTATTCCGGAGAACGGAGTCTTGGTCATTTTTCCCATCAGGCATGGTTCGCATGTGTCAAATGATTCGTAATCAAGAGACTCCAAAAGTCCATCAGCATGGAGCTTCTTCTTGCATTTGACACCAATGTGACCAAGGCGACAGTGCCACAAGTATGTGGGACTATTATTATCAACCTTACATCTTTTGGTATTCACACTATGAATATGTGTAACATCACGTTCGAGATTCATTAAGAATAAACCATTGACCAGCGGGGCATGACCATAAAACATATCTCTCATATAAATAGAACAACCATTATTCTCAGATTTAAATGAGTAGCCATCTCGTATTAAACGAGATCCAGATACAATGTTCATGCTCAAAGTTGGCACTAAATAACAATTATTGAGGTTTAAAACTAATACCGTAGGTAAATGTAGAGGTAGCGTGCCGACGGTAATCACATTGACCTTGGAACCATTCCCGACGCGCATCGTCACCTCGTCCTTCGCCAGTCTCCGCTTATTCCGCAGCTCCTGTTTTGAGTTACAAATATGAGCAACCGCACCGGTATCAAATACCCAGGAGCTACTACAAGTACTGGTAAGGTACACATCAATTACATGTATATCACATATACCTTTGGTGTTGCCGGCCTTCTTGTCCGCTAAGTACTTGGGGCAGTTCCGCTTCCAGTGTCCGCTTCCCTTGCAATAAAAGCACTCAGTCTCAGGTTTGGGTCCATGCTTTGGCTTCTTCCCGGCAACGGGCTTACCAGGCGCGGCAACTCCCTTGCCGTTCTTCTTGAAGTTCTTCTTACCCTTGCCTTTCTTGAAACTAGTGGTTTTATTGACCATCAACACTTGATGTTCCTTTTTGATCTCCACCTCCGCTGATTTTAGCATTGAATATACCTCAAGAATGGTTTTCACCATCCCCTGCATATTGAAGTTCATCACAAAGCTCTTGTAGCTAGGTGGGAGCGACTGGAGGATTCTGTCGACCACCGCGTCATCCGGGAGATTAACTCCCAGTTGAGATAAGCGGTTGTGCAACCCAGACATTTTGAGTATGTGCTCGCTGACAGAACCATTCTCCTCCATCTTACAACTGTAGAACTTGTCGGAGACTTCATATCTCTCGACCCGGGCGTGAGCTTGGAAAACCACTTTCAGCTCTTGGAACATCTCATATGCTCCGTGCTGCTCAAAATGCTTTTGGAGCCCCGGTTCTAAGCTGTAAAGCATGCCGCACTGAACCAGGGAGTAATCATCACTACGCGACTGCCAGGCGTTCATAACGTCTTGAGTTGCTGGGAAAACGGGTGCTTCACCTAGCGGTGCATCTAGGACATATGCTTTCTTGGCAGCTATGAGGATGATCCTCAAGTTCCGGACCCAGTCCGTATAGTTGCTGCCATCGTCTTTCAGCTTGGTTTTCTCTAGGAACATGTTGAAGTTGAGGGCAACATTAGCGTGGGCCATTTGATCTACAAGACATATTGCAAAGATTTTAGACTAAGTTCATGATAATTAAGTTCATCTAATCAAAATATATAATGAACTCCCACTCAGATAGACATCCCTCTAGTCATCTAAGTAATCCATGATCCGAGTCAACTAGGCCGTGTCCGATCATCACATGAGACAGACTAGTCATCATCGGTGAACATCTTCATGTTGATCATATCTTCTATACGACTCATGTTCGACCTTTCGGTCTCTTGTGTTCCGAGGCCATGTCTGTACATGCTAGGCTCGTCAAGTCAACCTAAGTGTTTTGCATGTATAAATCTGGCTTACACCCGTTGTATGTGAACGTTAGAATCTATCACACCCGATCATCACGTGGTGCTTCGAGACAACGAACTTTCGCAACGGTGCACAGTTAGGGGGAACACTTTTTTGAAATTATTATGAGGGATCATCTTATTTACTACCGTCGTACTAAGCAAATAAGAAGCAAAACATGATAAACATCACATGCAATCAAATAGTGACATGATATGGCCAATGTCATTTTGCTCCTTTTGATCTCCATCTTCGGGGCGCCATGATCATCATCGTCACCGGCATGACACCATGATCTCCATCATCATGATCTCCATCATCGTGTCTTCATGAAGTTGTCACGCCAACGGTTACTTCTACTTCTATGGCTAACGTGTTTAGCAATAAAGTAAAGTAATTACATGGCGCTATTCAATGACACGCAGGTCATACAAAAAATAAAGACAACTTCTATGGCTCCTGCCGGTTGTCATACTCATCGATATGCAAGTCGTGATTCCTATTACAAGAACATGATCAATCTCATACATCTCATATATTTCATTCATCACATCCTTTTGGCCATATCACATCACAAGGCATATGCTGCAAAAACAAGTTAGACGTCCTCTAATTGTTGTTGCATGTTTTTACGTGGCTGCTATAAGTTTCTAGCAAGAACGTTTCTTACCTACGCCAAAACCACAACGTGATATGCCAATTTCTATTTACCCTTCATAAGGACCCTTTTCATCGAATCCGATCCGACTAAAGTGGGAGAGACAGACACCCGCTAGCCACCTTATGCAACTAGTGCATGTCAGTTGGTGGAACCTGTCTCACGTAAGCGTACGTGTAAGGTCGGTCCGGGCCGCTTCATCCCACGATGCCGCCGAAACAAGATAAGACTAGTAGTGGCAAGAAAATTGACAAAACCAACGCCCACAACAATCTTGTGTTCTACTCATGCATAGAAACTACGCATAGACCTAGCTCATGATTCCACTGTTGGGGAACGTTGCAGAAAATAAATTTTTTCTACGCATCACCAAGATCAATCTATGGAGTCATCTAGCAACGAGAGAGAGGAGTGCATCTACATACCCTTGTAGATCGCGAGCGGAAGCGTTCAAGAGAACGAGGTTGATGGAGTCCTACTCGTCGTGATCCAAATCACCGATGATCCTAGCGCCGAACGGACGGCACCTCCGCGTTCAACACACGTACGGTTGGGGAAGACGTCTCCTCCTTCTTGATCCAGCAAGGGGGAAGGAGAGGTTGATGGAGATCCAGCAGCACGACGACGTGGTGGTGGAAGCAGTGCTGATCTCGGCAGGGCTTCGCCAAGCTCAGCAAGAGGGAGAGGTGTTACGAGGGGAGAGGGAGGCGCCAGGGGCTAGGGTGCGCAGCCCTCCCTCACCCCTCTTTATATAGGGGCCCTGGGGGGCGCCGGCCCCTAGAGATCCCATCTCAAAGGAGGGGGCGGCCAGGGGGGAACTTGCCCCCCAAGCCAAGTGGGGCGTCCCCCCACCCCTAGGGTTTCCAACCCTAGGCGCAGGGGAGGCCCAAGGGGGCGCACCAGCCCACCAGGGGCTGGTTCCCTTCCCACTTAAGCCCATGTGGCCCTCCGGGATAGGTGGCCCCACCCGGTGGACCCCCGGGACCCTTCCAGTGGCCCCGGTACAATACCGGTGACCCCCGAAACTTTCCCGGTGGCCGAAACTGGACTTCCTATATACAAATCTTCACCTCCGGACCATTCCGGAACTCCTCGTGACGTCCGGGATCTCATCCGGGACTACAAACAACTTTTCAGTTACCGCATACTAATATCTCTACAACCCTAGCGTCACCGAACCTTAAGTGTGTAGACCCTACGGGTTCGGGAGACTCGCAGACATGACCGAGACGACTCTCCGGCCAATAACCAACAGCGGGATCTGGATACCCATGTTGGCTCCCACATGTTCCACGATGATCTCATAGAATGAACCACGATGTCGAGGATTCAAGTAATCCCGTATACAATTCCCTTTGTCAATCGGTACGTTACTTGTGCGAGATTCGATCGTCAGTATCCCAATACCTCGTTCAATCTCGTTACCGGCAAGTCACTTTACTCGTACCGTAACGCATGATCCCGTGACCAACCTCTTGATCACATTGAGCTCATTATGATGATGCATTACCGAGTGGGCCCAGAGATACCTCT
Source organism: Triticum timopheevii (assembly GCA_963921465.1). Taxonomy (NCBI): domain Eukaryota; kingdom Viridiplantae; phylum Streptophyta; class Magnoliopsida; order Poales; family Poaceae; genus Triticum; species Triticum timopheevii. The sequence goes on along the minus strand of OY997274.1, from coordinate 165,305,377 downwards.
CCGTCATACGGAGTGACAAATCCCAGTCTCGATTTGTGTCAACCCAACAGACAGTTTCGGAGATGCCTGTAGTACACCTTTATAGCCACCCAGTTACGTTGTGACGTTTGGTACACCCAAAGCACTCTTACGATATCCGGGAGTTACACGATCTCATGGTCTAAGGAAATGATACTTGACATTAGAAAAGCTCTAGCAAACGAACTACACGATCTTGTGCTATGCTTAGGATTGGGTCTTGTCCATCACGTCATTCTCCCAATGATGTGATCCCGTTATCAATGACATCCAATATCCATGGTCAGGAAAACGCAACCATCCATTGATAAATGAGCTAGCCAACTAGAGGCTCACTAGGGACATGTTGTGGTCTATGTATTCACACATGTATTACAATTTCCGGATAACACAATTATAGCATGAACAATAGACGATTATCATGAACAAGGAAATATAATAATAACCATTTTATTATTGCCTCTAGGGCATATTTCCAACACATCCCACATAAAAGCAATAGTGCATAAAAGGTGCAATAGTTGTCAAGCACACTTGACTACCACAAGTTTTCAAGTCTCAAGATCACACAAGATGCAATAGTTCTCAAGCACATACAAGGAACAGTTTCAAACACAACATAACATGAAGTTCACGTGTTTTTGGAGATCGGATTGGTATCATCAACATCTTGTGTGGCGTTTGCTTCCTCAACTCCACCAACTTGAGGTGGAACTACCGGAACATTGTTCGACCCTTGTGATGGATTGAGTTGTGATGAATTGACCCAATAATGAGATGAATGCATATGATAATGCCGAAAATGGTGATAGAAATAGTTTGAACCAAACTCACAATGTTCCGCTCTGGCGTCGATGGCATCTCTGGCACTGGTTTGCCTTGCATGGAATAAAGATTGGCCACCATATGTTGTAAAGACTTCACTAGATCATCTTGTGCCTTCAGCTTAGCCCGATCTTCATCTCGTTCTTTCTGGGTGTCAATCAGTCGAGTCTACAATATGGCAATGCAAATGTCGTTCGTGTTGAAATGCAAACATGCAGGACCATGAAGGATCAATGAAGAAACGCTGACCTGAATATCCTCAATAATGGTCGTGATATGTGGTACATGACGCTCTATGGTAAGAGTAGAGCCAGTACACATAACACGGAGCGTGTTGACTCTCGGAAGGGAGGAGGTTATAACAGAATCAAGGTGAACCGCCATTCGGCCATTCGGTCTACCGCTTGCGGCGACAATGGCCACAAGAGGGTCAAACAACAATATTTTCGGATTAGCCTCTGGCCCGTACGTCTCCTTCAATTTTCTGGTGTAGTTCTCCCCATCTGACCGGGCTTTAGAGCTGATCCAGTCCCTCTCTGGTATGTGGAGAGGGTCCTTGTTCTTGTCGTCTTTGGTACATCTGATGGACCACGCCTCGAAGTAAGAGATATCCTCGCCAGTGTCTCGGAGGAGGGGGACTCTGTTGCCTGGCCTCATGCGGCGTCTGGAAGGTTTTCGGTTAAATCTATTTAAGCTCGTCTTATTTCTGGCCTGCCTACTTCTAGATTCAAGTTGATTTGGAAGGCAAAGATGCCTCCCAAAATCAAGATCTTTCTCTGGCATGTCTTTAGGGGTCGGCTGCCCTCGGTCGATCAAATTCGGAAGCATAATGGTCCTGGCTCTGATCGGTGCTCTCTCTGCTATGAACTGGTGGATGCCAACCACATCTTTTTGGCTGTGTTCTGGCTAAGCTGGCTTGGTGTTGCATTCGGTCTTGGCTTCATGTTCCCTGGCCCCCCAACTCTTTTACGAGCTCCGTGGGCTGTCCTCCGGCTTACAGGGCCGAGCTAAACGCGTGTTTTGGGTTGGCTTGGGCTCATTGTGTTGGGCTTTATGAACCACCAGGAATAAATTTACCATTGAGGGCGTTTTCCATACCGATTTCCTGTTTAAAATGTCTATCTTCTTGTAGCAATGGAAATCACCGACTAAACCTGCGGATCGGGACGCTCTGGAGATGCTGATTTCTAAAGGCTTCGGCCAATCTTCTAGCGTCTCAAGCTGATGGTGTTCATGCTCAAGCTTAGTGTCATCTCCCTCTGAGCTCTAGGGGTACGTTGTTGGCGTGCGCGCCCTTTCGTTTTGTTACTTTGCCTGGGTCTACGTACCCTGTTATGTTTGGCTTGTGCGCTGGTGGCTTATGGCATGTACTATACTCTCGTTCTCTGGTTGCGATGACGTTGACGTTGTTTGGTTCTCTGCTGTGTGGCTTTATTTATTAAGTCGGACATATGTCTTTTCTCTAAAAATAAATAAATAAGTGAGTCCACACATGGGGCAGATCAAGATAGTTCAAAACTACTCCCTCAGTCCCGTAATATAAGAGTGTTTTTGACACTAGATATATTATGGGACGGAGGGACTAATTGTTGTTGCTGAAGTGTAAGGCAACAACTTTGTCTCTTCGATTAGGTTCTGGCAACATGGTGAGCAGGCTGTCTCCACCCATGGCAGATCATTCTGATGGTTTAAAGCTGGGGACACAACCACCAGATTTAGGAGCCGGACTCACAGACATCACTGTTTCCAACTTCCAAGCTCTTCTAACCAACATAATAAACACAAAGAAATGAGAAAAAAAATTAACACAGCACCAAATGTTTATACAAAGATTCTGAACTGTAGTCAACATCCATTTTAACGCGAACATTGACCCAACCCCATGATATAAAGCAGATACACAATTTAAGCTCTGTTTGTGATCATGATCTGGCAAAAAAAAAAAAACAGTTTACCAAAGCAATTTACAGTTTCAAATGCAGTGGGAAACAAGATTTGAGCATGCAACTGAAATTCAGAATTCCACTCATTGTTCCACAGAAATTTGAGGCACAGTGTAGGTACCTGATCTAAGTCGGTGTTTAACAGAAGTACATTGACATTAGGAATCCATAAGAAAGGGTTGATCAAATCTGGGGTGCCCAAATAGGCCATTGATTAAGATGCCCACCCCCTCCTGCGACGGGAGTGCCTCTGCAGACCGGCATCAATTGTTGAAGAACACGATCAGCAGGCATGGAGAAATTAGCAAAGATGAAAAAGCACTGACTGCCCAACATCTGGTAAATCGCTGCTGAATTACAGGTTTAAGTTATGTCTGTTGGTGATCTGCTCGAGATGCTCTAAACAAGTCAACATGCACCTGCCTACATCAAAACAAATGATGAAATAGAAGATTCAAGATTCAAACATTTCCGCAAGCAACATGTGCGCCGCTGCACCTCACCTTCAGAGCAGCCCGTCCCAATCTGGTTTACTCGTGAGTGACTGAATGAAGGATTAGTTGTTGAAAGAACTAAGTCACACTGCCATATTACAAATGAAGTACAAATAACAAGAGGACCTATACCCAAACTATCAGATAAGACCGCTGATTACTTAAGCATCAATAGTTCACAAAACATAACATAATACTTACAATGGGTTAGTTGGATGATATGCTAATGCACAAGTAGTTGGATAACATAAGTTGGCTCTCGATACACTAATAAGTTGGAGATCTTTCAAAGCTAATTGATACATAAATACTAAGCACACTTCACCAAATGGAATGGACAGAATGAGCAGAGGTCTGGTTTTGGTATTGGTCTCTCGTTTCACACCTACTACTCATAATATCCTGGATCACACCTTGTCTGAATCTCCAAGTCCATGCACCCAGCCCTTTGTTGTGATATCTTCCTTCTCTGAAACAAGACGGGACCAAGCAACTGTAATCTCCACCTTAGCGCCACCAAAGGTAACACTAGCCTGACTTATGAGACACGACTTAGCTTTCAAGGACACAACTTTTCGTTGAGAGAACCCACCAGAAGATGAGTAGGCCTGTAAGCTAACTTGTAGACTGCCTTGCATTTCTACAGAAACAACATTCCTTGACAGACGAAGGTGACCACTCAAACCGGTAGGCATCATTCCTCCGCTACATGAATCGGACAAGACCACTTCCCCATTGATCTCACCTGACCGTGATGGCGCATAGCAAACAACTCTACCTCCATATTTGGAAGGCCATGGCCCCCCTTTGACACAGACACTCAAGATAGTGGCCTGGACCGACCTCTCAATCGCCTCCAACTTTAACTCTGTTGTACAGAAGCAGTTCTCAAAGCATATGGTACCAATTCCTGTGGAGTAACGCTCTGTACTAGTGATCAATGCTCTATCTCGAGCCGCTGTACTGCCTCTTAGCTTCAGTTGGATTTCAAAGTCCACGGGATCCCCAAACACAATTGCACGGGAGGGGCCAGTCAAGCGCAAATAAGGATCCTGCAATCATCAACGACCGCACCATTAGCTACTATAATCAACAAGAGGGAACAGAGGCCGGCAGGCAAGTATCAACATAAACATCCAAAAGAAAATACAGAGTACACATACGTCTTCTTTGATTGTCTGGTACACGCTCCTATCGCGAGCAAACAGAAGGTTGCGGTTGTGATCCACGGCGTCACGTGCTGCAACCACGCCATACACAGACAATGGCCACCGCAAGCCGCCTTTTATTTCAGAGATTTTGATGGAGAAGACCTGCAGTGTAGGCGCGACTGTCCCACGGTCTGATGGGTCACTGCCAGGTATCGAGTTTGTGAAGTGCATGGAGCTCAATGTCGCTGCATGGGTCACACCCAAGCAAGGGAAGCGTGCGTTAGAAATATTTCTAACATGAACAAGCAGTACCAGATATAAGATGCAAATAAAGTAAATCCATTTGCCTTCCCTTGTAAAAAGAAAGATGATTGAAGGTACACACACACAAAAAAAGAGAGGATGCAAGCAAAAAACAAGTGAGGAAGGAAGTACTCACTCATGTCTCGGAAGGAACCGTAGCCTTCGAATCCCCAGCTAGACTTCCAGATCCTAATGTAGCGAGCGAAATCCGCCTTCTCTGCGGCCATCTCCTTGGCCTCCATGGCTAATTGTGTGGGTGATTTGCCTCTGTCCATCTCATCAACACCCACATCACTTGTGTTGGGATCTCCAGGTTCCTTGTCCTCGTGACCACTATCAGAATCAAAATTACTGCCATGCAACAATGCGAGGGGGGCTCGCGAATTTGACCTCTCACTCTTCAGCGTATCCTCCCTGCGTTTCCCCTTCTTCTCGCCAAGGCGACGGCGATCCGGAACCCTACTCTCGGCCGCAGGGCCGCAAGAAAGAACTTCACACAGCTGCTCCATCAACTCTTCTCTATCTCAGGGGGCGTCCTCGCCTCGACTTTTTCACTGCCGCCGCTCGCTTTTTAGTGGTGAGATCTAGCAACCAGGGTGAGCCGCCGCCACTTAGGGTTTGTATAATAAAGACGCGCTTCGTCGGGCTGGGATAGTTATATTCCGCCTCACGACCACAGTCCACAGCCCGGCCTCGGATATTTGAAGGCGAAAATAGAAATCCCCCCTTCTTATAGTGGAAATCCTTTTTTGTGACGTATCCGGAAAAACCAGCGACCAGCGAAAATCTGAAAACTTGTGTTGTGGCCTTGTGGGCCTTAGAGCAACTCATCCTATAAAAACATAGCCGGCCCTTATAAGTCCAGCCGTTTTACATGATATACTGTTTTTCGGCACAAGAAGATCCAAGGAAAACCCTAATTACCGCATTCTGCGGTGGCAGGTTGTCGACCTATCGCACATGTTCGATGGTACATGCGCCGGTCCAGTTAGCTCTTTTTTACATAGGATCATTTTCCCGGTTTTGTGAACTTTCTGAATGGTCTTGGCCGGTTTTCGCAACCTTCTTGAACCGGGTTTTTTGGTTTTCTTTGTTTTTCCTTCTTTTTTCTATTTCCTTTTTCTTTTCTTATTTTCCTCATTTTTTGTTTCTTTTCCTTTTTTGGTTTTTATTTCCTTCTTTTTGTTCCTTTTTATTCAAAAAGGTTTAAAATATTCAAAAATTATTCGTGTTTTCAAAAAAATATTTTCAAAATTCAAAAACTGGTCATGTTTTGTAAAAATTGTCACGTTTTGCAAAAATTGTTCATGTTTTACAATTTTTTCAAAGATTTCAAAAAAATCTTCCAGGTTTCAAATTTATGTTCATGTTTTTAAAAATTGTTCACACTTCCAAATTTGTTCGGGATTTTTGAAGTTGATCTATGTTTCAAAATTTGTTGTGAAAATTCAAAAAATCTTCGTGCTTTAATTTTTTTTCATAAATTCCAAAAATGTTTGTGTTCTCCAGAAATGTTTGGGAAATTCAAAATTGTTTGATTTCATAAAATTGTTTGAGTTTGTGAATATTGTTAGTACATTCAAACATAGGGCTGGAATTCGAGCCGAGTCGAGCCTCGGCTCGACTCGCTAGAGCTCGTTTCATTAACGAGCTAGCTCGACTCGACTCGTTACTATAACGAGCTCAAACTCAAGATTGGCTCGACTTGTATAACTCGCGAGCTGGCTCGTTTAGCTTGTTAAGCTTGTTAAAGATATAAACATAAAGCCCTCAAATATGATAAAAATGATCATGTATATATTAAACATATATATCACTAAACAATTGTAATTTCCTTGTAAGGCATGAGTCTCTTAGGAGGCTAGGCCTTCAACGGCTGGGCCTTGGGTTGTGCGCCTCGGACGTAGATTGTTTAGTGGCTGATCTTTCTTTGTATCGAGAGTGGCTGATCTATTATATCGAGCCTAACGAGTTACACGAGTACTCGTGAGATTGGCTCGTTTAACTTGGTCTATAAACGATCTTAAACTAAAGCTCGGCTCGGCTCGTTATTCTTCGAGTTCGAGTCGATTCGAGCCGAGTCACGAGCTACTTGTTTAGCTCGCGAGCTTCGAGCTTTTTTTCCAGCCCTATTCAAACCATTACTAAAGATTTGAAAATTGTTCGGGATTTTGCCAAATAGTGTTAAGTCTGATATTGCCGTTATTCTTTTAGTGTTTTGCTGATTTTCTGTCCACAGAGCTGTTCCATCGTAGTGGTTAGCAACAAGCTTGCACAAGTAGGGAGTGTTGTGTTCGATTCCTAGCCATGGCGCGAAACCCTTTTTACCATTTTTCACCCTCGTATTCGCGTTGGACTGAATCTGCCGACCCAGTTGGCGCATCATGTGTGATGGGGCTTGTATTTGCCGCAGAATGCGGTAAATAGGAGCTCCCGCAGATCCGATCAAAAGAAAAGCTTGTGGGCCCATATCATCCCAACTCCGCCACTATATTTACCGGATAGATGTCAATTTAGGGTTCCTATCCGGCATTTCTACCACCCGCCTCCGTCGCAATCCCACCTTCTCTGGCGACCGATTCACGCGCGCACGCGCCTGTTTATAGCATATCAATGGCCCGCGAAGGTCATGGGTGTGGGCCCGCGATGACCGCGGTGTTCTGCACAAGTGTGTTGGAAATACGCCCTAGAGGCAATAATAAAATGGTTATTATCATATTTTCCCGTTCATTATAAGGGCATGTGCAATGGTTGATTAGATAGTCTTATCTTAAGTCTTGCATGTAATTTAAAGATGACAAAAAAATGTCTATAATGGGTCTTTTCTTAGTCTTATCTTTAATAACTAGCTAATCCTAAAAACATGGTGAGGCATATTGTGCTAAGAGATCATCTCTTGTCTTCTCTTAAATAAGAGAAGACAAGGCTTTTCTTTTGAGTTCTTTCTCGTCCACCTCATCATTTATCCTATGTGGCACTGCTAAGATAGCACCATTGTTCATGCCCTAAATGTTTATTATTCATGCTAGAATTGTATTGACCGGAAACTTAAATACATGTGTAAATACATAGACAACACTGTGTCCTTAGTAAGCCTCTACTAGACTAGCTCGTTGATCAAAGATGGTTAAGGTTTCCTAACCACGGACATGAGTTGTCATTTGATAACAGGATCACATCATTAGGAGAATGATGTGATGGACAGACCCAACACGTAAGCTTAGCATCAAATCGTTTAGTTATTTGCTATAGCTTTCTTCATGTCAAGTATCAGTTTCTTAGACCATGAGATCATGCCAATCCCGGTTACTAGAGGAATGCCTTGTGTGCTATCAAACGTCACTTCATAACTGGGTGATCATAAAGGTGCTCAACAGGTATCTCCGAATGTGTCTGTTGGGTTGTGTGGATCGAGACTGGGATTTGTCACTCTGCGTGATGGAGAGATATCTCTGGGCCCTCTCGGTAATACAACATCATAAGAAGCTTCATGTGCCTAGTGACTTTAGTCACAGGATCTTATATTACCGAATGAGTAAAGAGACTTGCCAGTAACGAGATTGAACTAGGTATGGAGATACCGACGATCGAATCTCGGGCAAGTAACATATCGCTGGACAAAGGGAATTGCATACGGGATTTACTGGATCCTTGATATCGTGGTTCAACCGATAAAGATCTTCATTGAATATGTAGGAATCAATATTGACATCTAGGTCCCGCTATTGGTTATTAGCTGGAGAGAAGTCTCAGTCATGTCTGCATGATTCTCGAACCCGTAGGGTCGCACGCTTAATGTTCAGTAGCGCTAGGGTAGTGTTGAGATATTAATAGTGGAAAGTCTGAAGGTTGTTCGGAGTCCCAGATGGGATTCGGGACATCACGAGGAGCTTTGGAATGGTCTGGAGGTAAATATCCATATATGGAAAGTTGTTATCGGGGTTCCAGAAAAAGTTAAGAGTTTTTTTGGTATTGTACCAAGAAGGTTCTAGAAGGTTCCGGAGTGGGGCCCACCTTCTTTGGGGGACCCACATGAACGTGGGTAGTGGAGAAAGTTCCCGCAACCCTGGTCTAGGCGCACCAAGATCCTCCCTTAAAGGAATAGTATCATATCCCGAAGGGATAGGATCACTAAAAAGGGGATATCGATGTGTCGGGAAGGAAAGGAGGGATTTTCTTCCATCCCCTTTGACCAACGACCCTAGGGCCTTGGAGGGCAAGCCACCATCCCCCTCCACACCTATATGAAGGTGGGGAGGCGTTGGGAGCAACCCCCTTTTGACACTTGCCCGTTACCTCTCCCAACTCTTCCCACGTTTCGCCGGTATGCGCTTGGCGAAACCCTGCCGGAGTTCCGCTGCCACCACCAGCACCACACCGTCATGTTGGTTCAGATCTCATCTACCTCCTCTCCCTCACTTGCTGGATCAAGAAGGAGAGGAAGCCGCCAAGCCGTACATGTGCTAAACTCAGAGGTGTTGCACGTGCGGTACTTGGATCAGATTGGATCGCGATACGAGTACGACTACGCCAAACACGATCTCTAGATCGTTAACGCTTTTGGTCTATAAGGGCATGTAGACACCACTCCCCTCTCGCTGTTATACATCTCCTAAATTAGATCTTGGGTGTTCGTTGGATTTTTTTTGATTTTCATGCTTCATTCCCCATCAAAGCGTGCCCGACACAACGTCGAGGCCGACAGCTCCGACCGGCCCTCGGTCGAGCCATAGCGCTCGAAGGAGACCAAAGAGCGTGGCACCCTCTCATGCAGCAGTGGCCGGAAGGCGTGGAGCAGCTTTCACAAGGTCGCAACGCGCTTTGGCCACAACCAAGGGTCTCTGCGAGGCGCAGATCGAGCTCCACGCCACAAAGGAGGCGGTGGACGACGATAAAAACGCCGCCGCCGAGCAGCTCGAGGCGGCCAAGGAGGGGCATGAGCTCGCGTGAGTTCTCTATCGGTTCACGGCCAAGTTATACCTCAAGGTGAAGCCCAAAATTAGGTTTTACCTACTATGTTTTTAAGTTTGTATGTTTGAATGTAGGATGAACTCCGGTGAACTATCATGGCACGAACTTTAAATTTCAAATATGCAGTATGGTTTAGCGGATCTGTTCTGTCTTGCCTTCCGCGATACAGCAAATTCTTTGTTTTTTCTGTTTCTTTCCCTTTTTGGTTTTTATTTCATTTTTCTTTTGTTCTCTTTTATTTAAAAAAGGTTCAGAATATTCAAAATTTGTACGCGTCTTCAGAAAATGTTTGGAGTTTTCAAAAAAATGTTCTCAGAATTCAAGAATTGGTCACGTTTTGTAAAAATTGTCATGTTTTGCAAAAAATGTTCGCATTTTACATTTTTTTCAAAGATTTAAAAAATGTTCCATATTTCAAATTTTGTTCATGTTTTTTAAAAAATGTTCACACTTCCAAATTTGTTCGGGATTTTTGAAATTGATCTCTGCTTAATTTTTTTCTGAAAATTCAAAAAAATGTTCGTGCTTTAAAAAATGGTTCATAAATTCCAAAAATGCTTGTAGTTTCGAAAAACGTTTGGGAAATAAAAAAAGGGTTTCAGAAAATTGTTTGCGTTTGTGAAAAATTGTTCGTACATTCAAAGAATTACTCAAGATTTGGAAAATTGTTCGGGATTTGGTCAAACAGTGTTAAGTGTGATACGGCCGTTATTCTTTTAGTGTTCCGCTGTTTTTCTGTCCACGGAGTTGTTCAATCGTAGTGGTTAGCAACGAGCTTGCGTAAGTAGGGAGTGATGTGTTTCATTCCTAGCCACAGCATGAAACCCTTTTCGCCATTTTTCACCCTCGTATTCGCGGTGGACTAAATGGGCCGACCCAGTCGGTGCATCCTGTGCGATGGGGCTTGTATTTGCCGCAAAAAGCGGCAAATAGGATCTCCCACCGATCCAGTAAAAAAAACAGCTTGTAGACCCATATCGTCCCAACTCCGCACTATATTTACCGGATAGATGTCGATTTAGGGTTCCTATCCGGCATTTCTACCACCCACCTCCGCCGCAATCCCACCTTCTTCGGCGACCAATTCGCCAGCGCACGCACCTGTTTAGAGCACATAATGGCCCGCAGAGATCGCGGATGTGGGGCCGCGGTGGGTCACCGCCGCACAAAGCGCCTAGCACGACATCGAGGCCGGCAGCTCCGACCGGCCTCGGTTGGGCCATGGCGCTCGAACGACACCAAAGAGCGCGACACACTCTCATGCAGCGGTGGCCGGAAGGCGTGGAGTAGCTTTGACGAGGTCGGCGACGCGCTTTGGCCCACCACCAACGGTCTCTGCGCGGCGGAGATCGAGCTCCACGCCGTGAAGGAGGCGGTAGACGATGAAGATGGCGCCGCCGAGCAGCTCGAGGCGGCCAAGGAGGGGTACGAGCTCGCGTAAGTTCTCTATCGGTTCACGACCGAGTTCTACCTCAACGTGAAGCCCAAAATTAGGTTTTACTTACTATATTTTTAAGTTTGTATGTTTGAATGTATGATGAACTCTGGTGAACTATCATGGCACGAACTTTAAATTTCAAATATGAAGTATGGTTTAGTGGATCTGTTCTGTCTTGCCTTCCGCGGTACCACAAATTCGATTTACACGAACCCTTTCAACGCGGCGCATCGGCTGGATCCCATCATAGACCGCCCGCGTCGCCAACAGTATCGAGCTCCCGTCCGCATCCTCTATATAGACTGCCCCGATCCATTCCTCTCTTGAGCGAATAGTTCTTTTTACGGAGGCAGGAGGGAGCGTAGTGACCGTGGGCTGTCTGTACTCGGCTAGATGTTGGGCTGTCTGAAGCGGTTACATATTGGTCCAGCTTACCAGAGAGCTTTGATTTTTCTCGTAGAGTAGCCGCCCCTTAGGACAGATGATCCGACGGGCCAGAAACGATCAAATCAGCCAAACGGACTGTTAGGAACACTACCACGTGGGAGGGCTGGGATTTGGCTCAGTTTTACTATCCTAATAAATGCATACTATTTCCAGTCTACCTACTATTGCTGTTTACAACACATATAGGGCTTGTTCGGAAGTCCTCCCAACTCTCCCAACTCCAAAAATTCAGCTTCTCGCTCCTCGTGACGATTCATGTCCGTTCTGCACCGTTGATGGGATCCACGCGACGATGCAACCAATCAGCCGCCCATACATGATTTTGGAGGATTAACCAGACAAAGAATTGCATTTGGGAAAAGCCCACACCTTCCAAAACATAGCAAGCATAGGACTAAAGGTAAGTCCAGCAAGTTGCGCCATGTACGCCAATGACGCAGTATATTCGCCACTAGTGGTGAGTTTTCAGGTTATTGTGTCATGTTTATCTTGGCTGAGGGTAATACCAGCAAGCATCTCTTTAAAGGGCAGCGAACTTCTGAATATGAGTCAAGGTTAGCCCCTGCTGGGTTCCGATCTGACGGACCCAAAAATTACTGTCAAGAGCCTCGCTAACCAAGCACACCTTCTCTTTTTATATATCTTATATATGGGGATTTCCTATTTGGTGAGAATCGAACTCAGGACGTCATGGATCAAACCACGCGGCAATAACCACCGCGCCAACATACACAATGTGATATCATCTTCTTCCCACTTTTCTTATTTCTTCTCGCCTTTTTTCCTTTTTTCCTTTTTTCTGTTTTTGTTTTCCCCCTTTTTTTTCTTTCCTGGTTTGATGATTTCTTTCAAATTAGTGAACTTTTCATTAAATGGATGAACTTTTTTCTCAAAATTGACTACTTTTTTATTCAAGTCAATGAACTTTTTTCAAAATTTGATGAACTTTTTTCAAATTCTATGAACTTTTCATTTTTTTTTGAAAAACCATGAACTCTTTTCAGTTTCAATGAACTTTTTAAATTTTGATGAACTTTTTTTAAAAATAGATGAATTTTTTTTCAAATTTGATGTACTTTTTTCCAAATCAATGAACTTTTTTTAAATTTGATGAACTTATTTTTTAAGTCAATGAACTTTTTTCAGAAACGATGAACTCTTTTTCGAAGTTTGAGTTTTTGTTTTCAAAATTGTTGAACTTTTTAAAATTTTGTGAACTTTTTCTCGAGATGATGAACTTTTTTTAAAATTTGATGAACTTATTTTTTAAGTCAATGAACTCTTTTCAAAATCAATGAACTTTTTTCGAAATTTTCGAATTTGTTTTCAAAATCGATGAACTTTTTAAAAATTTATGAACTTTTTCTCGAGATGATGAACTACTTTTCAAATTCGATGAACTTTTTTTAAAGCGATGGACTCTTTTGAATTTCTATGAACCTTTTTCTCAAATTCGTACCGGTTTTCGGTATTTTTTATAGAATTCTGTTTCGAATTTATACTTTTCTTTTTAAAATAATTTACACTGGATATTTATAATATGTGTTAACTATAGAAAGGGTCAAAGAGACATTTTTCCTATTTGTGGTCAACGGAGTGATCATGACCAAGTGGTTATGAGGGGGTGCTATCAAACATCACGCTTGGAGTTCGAACCCCAGCACTCACGAATCGCTGCAGGAGTATGATAGTTTTTTTTTACTGCTGTATTTGAGAGCAGATTTTTTTTTCGAGAATCAGTTTTTGAGAGCAGATAGTGAGCGATGTTTTAATTGGGCCGCGGCCCGCTCCTGGGCGCTGTAGGCGCCACTTGTCCAACGGGCGCCTACAGCGCCGACTAGGACCTCCCTTATATATGTGCGATGTATTTGGGTAGAAGGCATATAGCATCGGGAGATTCCTAGAACTGGGCCTATTTATAATCTCCAATGGACACCCACGTGGCTGCTGCAAGGCGTTCCTAAACCAGCCCAATTCCTAGGTGGATCGGCACATCTGATCTTAGATGTGGACCTTGCTTGTTAGTTCAGCGATTTTGTTTTAATTGGAGGAGATAGTTGGCGTTACATGCCTAAGTGGGTGTGGACGTGTGGTTAGCTCTCATCTAGATTAGAAATAATTATATTTCATCTGATTCCTACACCGTTGAATTTTACATGAAGATTTGTTTTTTTTCTTTTACTTTTTCTTTGCTTAATCAAATAGTTTATGAGTTAATAATTCTCATTTAAATGAGAATTAACAAATCTGTTTTTTCAGCGGGTGGCGCTTAGCTCCAAATCATTTTACACGAAAGGTGGTGGTTATGTTTATATTGAAGTCTCTCGTAATGAGGTGATTTTGCGTAATTTACTTGTCGGTTGAAGAAATCATAAACAACACAGGAGACGAGGACACAAACTGAACTGAACACTCACGAGACCACGACACAGTAACTCACAACACACACCAGGACGTGATAATATGGCCAATCCGCTAGCTCAATGTCCAGATTTCACGAGCAACAACCACCGTCCACCGGCTAGCCCGAATTTACGCATAGCGCGCGGAGAATAGATAAAACAAGCAAACAAAACAACATACGCACCTGAACTACAATCTTTTCATATACGTCCATCGGGCGATAACCCGACCCGCGACTTTACTGAGCTCAGGGGTAGTCGCTGTAATCGTAATAGCCGCCGCCGTTGCCGACCCCGCCCCCGCAGATGCAGGGATCGCTGTTGTCGCCGCAGCCGATGGCGGATGGGGGCGGGGCAGGGCTAACACCTTTGCCCCTAGCCTTTTTGTGTTTGAAATGTTTTGTTGTCTAACGTGTACTGGACCTGAAGACCAACGTGGATTATCTTAAAAAAAATCAATAGTTAATTTCAAAACGGGATACTTTTAGAAGTACTTATTTGTCAAATTGTTAGAGGAGATAAAAGCTGGATTGCTTTGATGAATTTTAAATATTAGTTCCGCTTCAGTATAACCCTCGCATGAAACGTTCTTTGCCAAATCATATCCACTTTTGTATGTTTAGTACGTCGTCTGCCGGAACATATACGACGTGGAAGGATCCCTCGCTGAAGCGGATACAATAACAGCCGGCCCATTAAGGCACATGTTATTAAAAGAAATAGACAATCTAAAGGGAGAAGATATGGTTGATCTTTGGTCTGCTTGTTCCTAACCGGCGCTACGAGCCACTGAGCCAGTGTCGGCTTTATAATAGTAGAGCGTGACTTACTTGAGTGGGAAAAAGGAGGTTTTTACTTATTTTTTCTGGGTTTATATTGCTTTTATGTTTTATTTGTCTTTTTCACCTTTCTTTCTCTATTTTCCACTGGATTTTTCTTTTTTCTTTGATTTTCTTTGTTTTTTTCCTCGGTATTCATTGGCTTTTTTATTTTCTTTCATTTTCCTTTGGTTTTGCTTGTTTCTTTCTTGTTTTTATCAGTTTTTATCTCCTGTGTGGTTTCACTAACTATACACATTTTCCTACATATCCAATACTCCTTTTTAATAATTTTTAAACATTTTTAATATAATATCAATTTTGAATACATGGTCAATATTTTTTATACATATTTAACAATTTTAAAATGCTTCACTAACTTTTTTTCACAAAATTTGGATTAAAATTTTTCATACAAATTTGAGTATTTTTTTAATGTTTAATTAACATTTTCCAAATACCAGATTAACATTTTTTTGAATACATGAGAATTTTCTTCTATACATATTTCACATTTTACATGCTTGATTAAAAAATTAAATATCAAATTAAGTTTTTTTAATACATGGTCAACATTTTTTTATACATATTTAACATATTTTAAATGTTTGATTAACATTTTTGAAATACCATATTAACATATTTTTAATACATGGTCAGTATTTCCTGTACACATTTAACATTTTCAAATGCTTAATTAATTTTTTTAATTACATGTTGAACTTTTTTCATACAGATTGTATTTGTTTTATACATTTTTAGTATATCTTGAGAAACATTTTTTCTGTACATATTTAAGCTCTTTTAAATGCTTAATTAACATTTTTTTTGAAATATTTTATGTATAGTATTTTTTTAATAAAGAATATGTAGAAACATAAATAAAGTAAATGAGAACAGAAAACAGAAAAAAAATATGGCATGTGGTCAGTGGCGCAATGGGCCGGCCCAATATGGAGCTCGCCTACAGCGAGACTCTAGACTTCCTCTCGTCTTGCTATAGGCGAGACATATCAGTGCCCACGTCAAATAGACGGCACCACACATAGGAGGTCACCCGACTGGCCGGCCCTTTGGCGTCTGCGGGACATGAAAAAACCACTAAAAAAGAAATGGTTGTGCGAGGGATCGAACGATGTAACTCCCACTGCTGACCGCTCGTCGCTAGCTAGAAGAGCTTATAAGTTGCAGTGTCCCTCTAGGAAACTCGGACTATAGAACTATCCCCCGGTGACCGGTTTACTGTAGCGAACAGGTATTTTTCTCACTATTTCTTTTTTTCTGTTCATTTTTTTGTCTTTTATTTTTAGTTTCTTTTTTTCCTTTTCTGGAGTTTTCCAAATGAAAAAGGGCCGATAAATGACCGGTGTGTCGCAACATGCAAACGGTTTCGGGATTCATTTGAACCTGGCATGAATGCCTACCGTGGCATGCCCGCCTGCTTACAAAAGTTGAGGTCATTTTAAGAATGTCTGAAAATAGACCATGTTCAAGAGAGAGGGTTTGAGTAGGCCCGGTGGATCCATTTGGGGGCATCTCATTTGTCCACATCACTTAAATGGCCCCAATTGTTTTTCATGAGTTTTGCATTTTCTGGAGTTTTCTTAGTTAAAAGGGCTGATAAATGGTCGGACGTGTCGCGGCTTGCATACCGTGTCGAAAGTAGTTGAAACCAGGCATGGATGCCTACCATGGGCATGCCCACCTACTTGCAAAAGTTGGGGTCATTTTAAGGATGCCCTAAAAATAGACCATGTTAAACGGAGGGTATTCGTGTAGGCCAGAAGAGTTTGTTTGAAAGCACGCTATTTTTCGACGTCCATCAAATGGCCCCAATTGTTTTCCACCAGATTGTATGACCAATTCAAGCATCAAGCCAAGTTTTTTGGATTTTTGACAGGTTTAATTTTTTTGGAGTTTTCTGAGTAAAAAGGGGCTGATTAATGGTCGGCCGTGTCGCAACGTGCAAACAGTGTCAGAAGTCCTTCAAACCTACCATAGATGACTCATATGTCCGTGCCAGGCTGCTGTAAGAAGCTGATGTCATTTATCCATAGTAAAAAAACACCATTTGAGATATGACATGCAATACGACAAAGAATGAAACAACACAGAGGAGACACGATTTTAACATGGAAAACCCCTTCAATGCGAAGGAAAAAAATCAGGGGCGTCAGCGAGTGAAACTTCACTATATTGGGATAGATTACAAACACTAGAGATTTACAACTGATCAACTTATCCTGTGATGCAACTTACAAAGGATATATATATATATATATATATATATATATGTGTGTGTGTGTGTGTGTGTGTGTGTGTGTGTGTGTGTGTGTGTGTGTGTGCGTGTGTGTGTGTGTGTCTGTGTGTGTGTGTGCGTGCGTGCGTGCGTGTGTGTGTGTGTGTGTGTGTGTGTGTGCGCGCGCGTGTGTGTGTATCACGCGGGGGAGGGGGGCATCGCCCCCCGGGCGTCCCTGGCCTATGGCAAGCCAATATGGGCTAAATTCAGAATCTGCTTTACTCCACTATGGTCCAAGACTCTCGATGACGGGCCTCCACTCCATAAAAAATTAACATTTATAAATTATATGAATTGGATCACAACTTAGTCGCATTGATGATCTCACACTCATCGGCGAAGGGAAAGATATACTCGACTTCTTCTTTCGATCCGATAACCACTATATGTCAGGCTTTGCCAACAATCAGGGGAAGTTGTCCGCCTTTCAGCCTCAAGCACAGCAGTACACCACGCCAGGCACAGAGCTGCTGTCCTTTGGCGGCGGCTACCCCGACCTTTTCTGCAAGAAGGATGGAGCTAGTGGACTACTGACGGTGGAGATCAACATAGATGAGACACTCAAGCATCTGAAGACTCTCATCAACCACCAGGGTGGTATTGACCAGAAGTTGGAGGTCCCCTTAGTGTTCTTCATTCTCATGATCGGAGGACGAGCACTTTGCTTCGATCCGAGGTGCGGTCTTTGATCGCTGGAAAGCGGTGTTCCACGCGCCGTCAATGACCTGGTCCTGGTGAAACCCACAGTATACATCCTCGATATCTGAAGAAATGGCGCCTCTGTTCTTGCGCTTTACTGAGCTGGCGTAGGCATGGACAGATGAGCGACCGCGTGGAGCAAGAACCAGGAGGCGATGGAGATCGTGCCCTTGGGTTGCAAGTGCGGAAGATGCGCAAGGGCGTTGCAATTGCAGAAGATGCGCTTTCCAAGGCTAATCCGATCCTTCAACCCTTCAAATGCAGCTGGACCTAGTACTTTGTGCTGTGTTGCGAGTTTGTGGCAGTTGTAGTGTCAACTGCATGAGTTTGTGGCACCTTGTGCCAAGTCCGTTGTGGCTTCGAGTAAAACGGAATGAATAAAATAAAATGACCATTCTCTATCAGTTTTCATCATGTTCATCATTTGTTTGTTCCCACTTTCGTTTTGGAGGGCTTTGTCACGTTAAAAGTAAAATGACCCATGATTGGTGCAATGTTTGTGCTTGTTATGCTACAATCCAAATTCAAGTATAAAGATAAAGGCTAAATTTTGATGTGCGTGTGGAGCGAGGTCCGTCGCCGGTAGACTTGCGCCGAAGCGGAGGGTAGCGAGTTTGAAGTTAGCCCATGTGGTCCGCCCCCATCAGGGATGCCTACGGGGTGCGCATGGGGGGGGGGGGGGGGGGGGCGTAGCCCCCCGTGGTACGATTTAGTATTGACCTAGGTTACATGTGCTATATATATATCCTTTGTAAGCTGCCACATGGGATAAGTTGATCAGTTGTAAATCCCCGATGTTTGTAATCTCCCCTGATATAGTGAAGATTTGGTAGCTGGCATCCATGGTTTTTCCCTTTCATGTTGGAGGGGTTTTCACATTAAATTCTCATGTATCTTTTGTTTGATTTAGTTCTTCGTCATTCGATTCGCTTGTTGTATCTTTAACAATGCTTACACTAACGAACCTGATTGGTGTGGTGTTTGTGCTTACACTGATGAGCTTGATTGGCGGACTGTATAAGCTTAGGCTAGTTATAGTAGGGAGTAAGTTAGACTAGTGTCATGCATATGACACTTGTACTACCTTCATAGTTCAAAATGTCATAGAAGTAGTATCATATATGGTTGCATTTATTGACTTGTAGGCTTAATTTTTTGGAAGTGTTATGTGATAAGATGGTAACGTAATATGTTACTCCAAACACCTCTCTCCTCATTAACTAGCTGCCACATAAGCAAACTTTTTTTGGGATGTGTTATGTTACTAGCTAAGGTACTCCCATTATAACTAGCCTTACACACTGACGACCCTGTCTGCAAACATTGTCTTGCAATAGTACTAATCGCATGGTTCATTGTGGATTAAATCTACCATAAATCAATCCCATGTGCATTGGGTGAATCACAAGGTGCATGAAGTGGCAACTTTGAACTGTTAATTTTCCTCTTGAGGCGGAAGTTTAAAACTATTGGCTAGGAAACTCCATCTTGTCGATCTATTGCCAGGCCAAAGCTAGAAATATAATCACCAAGGTTTGTTGAACGTAAATAAGGGCATCTTCAACGCTGAACCACAAATTCCTCGGTTATATGTCCTTTTTTTGTGTCCGGATATCGTCCGCGGACATGATGCAGGAGGAAGTCACCAACGCTAATTACAAAGTATCCGGCTGGGAGGAGAAAAAGTAGGCGGGTACCATGTATATGGTGTGATATTATGGTGTGGTGTCCAATTGAGAGGAGAGAGAGCAAAGGGGGACCATGCATGTGCAGAGAAAGAGAGAAGAGAGGAGGACCACACAGAGGCTTTTGGCTGGTCAAGTGGATGTCCGGACTCCGGTATAGCTCCCCACCTTTGTCTCCACTTTGCTGGAAAATGGATGCCCGGACCACTTTGTGGACGGTGCACGACCGTGTTGGATTGCAAAAGTGAACAAAAATGAGTGGTCAGACATATACAAGAGTTTTACAGGTCTCCCTTGGACATGCCCTAACAGAACAGTTGCATTGTCGGTCTACACAAGACACAAGTATGTACAGTGTGAGAAATACTCAAAATCAGATTTAGTAGTACCATGTGACATGTCAATTTTATTGGCAACTTTAAATTGCAATGGGGAGGTTTAACAGCACATGAGAAGCACATCTTGTCGGTAACATCATGGACATTTCATAAGCATAATTTTAAATTCATTTTAATCCTAAAATAATGATTAATCAGCCCTCATATACTATATACCTAAGAATCCCCAATAACCTATTTATCTCAATATGCAAGGATGCCACATCACCATACAATTATGGACGGAGTAAGACCACCTCAACATGCAACCATGCATGAAAAAAGACTGGCCACTACATGCAACCATGCATGGGAAAAGACTCGCACTACATACAACTATGCATAATCAAACATAATAAATTATATGTATTTTTTATTTTGGTTCACATGTTATTAATCTAAATATTTATATTCCGCACAATCGAATATCATTGAAATATATTATACTAATTCCCGAAGCAACACGCAGGGTATCATCTAGTTTTTCTTAAAGGTCAAAACCGTTTTTTGTCAATTGTCCAAAATGCCCTTGCTAAGGAAGCGAGTGGGAGGACAGTACAACTTGATGGGATAGTGAATCTTCGGTGAAAGTTAGTTGGGTTAATGAACCATAAGTAGTTTCGGAAATTATCCCTACAACTGAACCGGAACTTTACTACACTAGTTGCAGAAGCTCAAGTTAAGCTAGTGACTGAACACATAGGTCAGGAAGAGATAGTGAACTCCTAAGTGATTTCATAATGAAATATTCATTTTAGAAGAAGATAAACTTGCACAGTACATAGAAGCGAGCGCCCAGTTCAAAAGAATGGCTCATAGCCATGAAATCCGAAATGGAGTCCATGTACAAGAATCAAGTTTGGAACTTTGTATCACCTTCAGAGGGAGTGAAACCTATTGTTTGTAAATAGATCTTCAAAAGAAAGACAGACGCGAATGGTAATCCTACTATCTATAAAGCAAGGTTTGCCACGAAAGGATTCGGGCAAATCGAGGGAGTCGATTACGATGAGACTTTCTCGTCCGTAGCAATGCCAAAGTCTGTGCGGATTATGATTGCAATTGCTGCCTATTTCGACAACGAGACATGGCAGATGGACGTCAAAAAACTTTTCTAAATGAAAACGTCAAAGAGGATGTATACATGATAGAGCCTGAAGGTTTTGTCGACCCTAAGGATGCCAGTAAGGTGTGCATGATTGAAAGGTCAATTTATGGTTTGAAGCAAGCATCAAAGAGCTAATGAATGCTTTGCTGAAGTTGTCAAAGAGCTTGACTTTATCAAGAATGGTGAAAAATCTTTTATCTACAATAAGTTTAGTGGGAGATCTATAACATTTCTAATCATATATGTAGATGACATATTATTGTTAGACAATGACATAAAGTTACTTAGCATAATTAAATAGTTGTTGATAAGTGTGTTTTCGATGAAAGACTTAGATGAAATAGTATATATTGAGCATTAATATCTATAGAGATAGATCTGGATGTCTAATGACGGTAAGCGAGAGCACGTACATTGACAAGGTTTTAAGAAGATTTAAAATGAAGAATGCCAAGAAAGGATTATTCCCAATGTCACATGGCACAACTCTTCACAAGAATCAATGTCCCAACACAATTGATGAGCGAGCATAGCTGAGCAATGCCCCACATGCCTAGGCTATTGGGTCTATCATGTATGCTATGATATGTACAAGACCAGAAGTTTCTTATGCGCTAAGTGTTAGTAGAATTTGGTACCAAAGTGATCCAGGGTTGGCTCATTGGGCAACTGTTAAAAATATTCTTAAGTATCTCAGAAGGACAAAGGATATGCTCCTTATCTATGGAGGAGATGAAGAGCTGGTAGTAAGTGGATACACCGCCGCTAGCTTTATGACTTATGTAGATGACTTTAAATCTCAATCGAACTATGCTTTCACTCTAAACGATGGTGCAGTGGTTTGGAAAAATTTCAAGTAGAAACTGTTGCAGTTCTATGACAAAAGTGGAATACGTCACAATTTCAGAAGCTTCCAATGAGGCAGTTTGGATCAAGGAGTTTCTTGAAGATATTGGTGTGGTTCCAAGTACATTAAACCCAATGGAGCTCTATTGCGACAATAGCGGCGCCGTGGCTCAGGCGAAGGAGCCGAGGTCCCACCAGATGTCCAGACACATCGAACACAAGTGTCACCTCATTCGACATCACGTCGAGATGGGTTTTGTGAAAGTACTCAAGGTTCACACGGATGTGAATGTGTCAGAACCGATGACGAAGCCTCTATCGCAAGCACATGAGTAACACTGGATAGCTATAAGTGTTAATGACTCTAGTGCAAGTGGGAGTTTGTCGGAAATATGTCGTAGAAGCAATACTATTTGTATTATTTATTATCATATTTATAATTAAGTGTTTATATTTTATGCTATAACTAATATGGTTCTTGAATATGTGATTCAGAGGAAAACTCATAATCACGTGTAGAATAATAAACAGTAAAACCAGACTCCTAGTCTTGCCTCTAGGACTAGCTCAGTGTTGTATGATGATTATGTTTTATTAATCATAGGCATTTGTTTAGTTAAACAAGGATGCCGACAACATTGAGAATGTGATGTTAGAAGAACGATCATATTGAGTTGACCAAAGTTGTTTGTTATACTTAGAGATGTTATCGTTGCAAGTCTACAATAATACCACAGAGAGTTAATATACGCCTAGATCCTTAAACCGTGTGAATATCGAGTCACTTTGTATTGAATGATATAGTTTGGGGTTGCTCCAATGTCATCCGTAACATGGTGATCATAACGACAACTTACAGGTTTATCAGAAAGTATGACAAGGAGCAAGATAGCTCAAGAGTGATATTTTGGCGATGGAGATATACTCTTAGATCCCTCTCGGTGTGATGACATCCAGCATCGTCTGGTCAGACAAAGGTCACGAGCTCACAAGGATGTTGAAACATGATAACAAGAAAGAAAAACCGGCAACGAGGAGGCTGATAAAGTGAGCATGTGTATGACTCGTGGGGATACCGGCATATCTCACCTCGGGTTTGTAAAGTATCACAAAGCAAAGGAAAATAGAATATGATAACCACAGGTTCACTCAATTATCTTTCGTGTGGATATAGGGGTCAACATGGATGCCCACGGTTCTACTATTGATCATTGAACGGAAGGGAATTCCATTCATGTTTCTATTCCATCGAACCTACAGGGTCAATCGCTTAAGGGAATTACGATATGTTGAGTTCCAGTGGAGTGAGGTATATGAGAAACTATTGCCGGAAGTTTCAGGAATAAAATAAATATTTTCGAGAGAAACCAAAACCGTTTCGGGGTTATCTGAAGTGTTTCAGGGAGTACCAGATAATACTGGAAATGATATATAGGAGGAAATTATTTCTGAGGACTTAATATAAATATAAAGGGGTCCAATATTTATTGGGAGGCCCCTAGATTTTATTTAGAGTCAT
Organism: Triticum timopheevii; assembly: GCA_963921465.1. Taxonomy (NCBI): domain Eukaryota; kingdom Viridiplantae; phylum Streptophyta; class Magnoliopsida; order Poales; family Poaceae; genus Triticum; species Triticum timopheevii. The sequence continues at coordinate 165,282,034 of OY997274.1, read as the reverse complement.
TTGGTTAGTTAAAATAATAAAGTCCTATGAGGGAATAGCTAATCAATCTTATTGGGGCCATTAGTGGAGGCGCCCCCTAGGGCTTGTTGGATTAACTAAGGGGGAAGGGGAGTTGGAGGAGAACTCCTTCTTCCCTAGGCCGGCGCAAGGGGGTCGGAGGCCCCTCCCCAAGTCGGCCTCCCCCCTCTTCCTCCACTTATATATACTCAAGGGGGCGCCCCCCTTTAGACACAAGTTCTTTGTTTCGGCGCCCCCTCTAGTTTTGTGTTTGTTCTAGTTCTAGTTTAGACTTGTTCTAGACTAGATCTAGTTCTAGTTTTCTCTAGTCCACATAATAGAGAAGCCCCATGAGTTTCTCTTCTCCCTCCTCTAGTTCTCTAGCGACGTCAAGCTCTGGATGGCGAAAGCATTGCCAGATCGTGAAGCCCATACGTGTACAACCCATAGAGAGGCCATGCATTCGGTCTTTGGTTCGAGGGACGTTCATGAAAGGTTTGAGGGACTTCATCAATGATGTACACCAACTCTTATTCCGTTGCAACTCATAGTTGGTAATGATTCTAACTAAACCTCTAATGCATCTTCATAGTGATCCGGCTTCTTGATCGTAGGGTGATTTTTTTCTACTACATTTCCTAAAAAAAATTCTAGGGTTTCAGGTAAAAAACATTTTGTTCTAGTGAGAGAAGCAGTGATGGGTCTTAGTTAACAAATTGCGTGGCCAATTTTGTTTGCTATCAAACATATTTATTATAACTAATATGTACTTATAATCTGGTCCCACTAATTAAGTTATTTTAATAATTTAACTTTTTCATGGTTTTGTTTTTTATTATTTTCACTAGATCTTTTTGTCGAGAAACTCTTTTCACTAGGTCTAATCTACGAGACCATTATAACTATTTGATACTAAACTAAGCAACATGTTTTTATCTTTTAGAACTGATTATCGTTATAATCTCGTTCCAATAAGATAAGATATGCTTAATATACTGCAGCCGCAACACCAACAACCCCATGTGTGTGATGCTATTGTGGGTGCTCTGCTGCAACGGTTGGGGAACGAGGAGCTGCACCTGGAGGCGACCAATGTCCAAGAAGGAAGCAAGGGTGTTGCTGCTGTAGGTGCACAACGGCTAGCTCTGACTACTACCGGAGTAAAGCATTGGAAGCGGTTCCATCAACAAGAACATGAAGAGAAGGTTATTGGGCATGCTGTGTGTGTTACACATGCGGTTCTTGGAGTCCCTACTCCACCAAACAGCGGTAGCGACCTCTCCAGTCGCAAGATGACCTTTGCTTCTATGCTTCAGAGCACGATTGACAGCAAGAGGCATTCTCATGATGATCAAGATTTTGTTCTTATCATGCATAGCACTGGTATTGATAGTTTAGATGCTAGGGATGCTACAGATACAAGTGAAACATGTAAAAGAGAGTGTGTGGAGAGAGTTGGAACTATACTAGGCATAGATGGCTCCACTGTTCATCTTACAGTAGAACTAGATGAGTGAGAGGAAGAGGTCCAGAATAGGAGGAGGGAGTCTGTAGGGGGTGGAAATGATTTAGGGGATAATACCAAGGAAGCTACCGGCCATGGGGCTGCCGGTCAACTGACGGACGCGAATGATGTCGCCCGTCAGGAGCCATGAAAATGATTTGTTGGAACTGTCGAGGTTTGGGTCAGCCTCGGACAGTCCAAGAACTTGTGTGCCTTTCAAAGACACACCGGCCCAACGTTATCTTTATTTCTGAAACAAGGCGAAATAAAGAGTATGTTGAGAGTTTGCGTTATTGTTTGGATATGAAAAATATTTTTACTGTTTCTGTTCTAGGCAAAGGACGATGATTAGCTATATTTTGGGATGACCTATACACTTTGGAGCTGAACAAATATGGAGACCATTTTATTGATATGTACATTTCTAATGGTACTGGCTCAAAGTGGAGGAGCACCTTTGTCTATGGGGAACCAAAGGTGAGCCAAAGGTATGTTATGTGGGACTTGTTAAGGTGCATAAAACCGCTTGGGTATGGGTCGTGGTTTATGGTTGGTGATATTAACGAGGCTATGTGGCAAAATGAGCATTTTTCTTGGAACAAGCGGTCTCCAAAACTCATGGCTAATTTCCGTGAGATTCTCTCTGATTGTAACTTTATTGATTTGGGTTTCCATGGAGTTCCCTGTGTTGGGGAACGTTGAATGGGAAACAAAAAATTTCCTATGCACACCCAAGATCTACTCTAGGAGATGACCATCTACAAGAGGATTGGATCTACATACACTTGTAGACCGCTAAGCGGAAGCATTAAGAAATGTCGTTGATGTAGTCGAACGTCCTCATGTTCCAATCATGATCCGTCCCGCGAAGTCCGATATAATGCCAAATGGACGGCACCTCCGTGTTCAACACACGTACGGATTGATGATGCCTTCACCTCCTCAATCCGGCGAGTGATGGTGAAGTAGTAGCTCGAGTCCTTCGGCAGCACGACGGCGTGGTGGCGGTGGTGGAGGAGAAATCTCAGCAAAGCTTTGCTAAGCACTACGGACAGGAAGATGGCTACGAGGGAGAGGAAGGGCAACGCCATGGCATAGATGGGTTTGTATGGGTGCGGCAGCCCTCTCTCCCCTCCTCTATATATAGGGGGAAGGGTGGAGGGAGGGGCGCCCCTAGATCCAATCTAGGGGGTGGTGGCCAAGGCAGATGGGGCGACCCCTAGGGAAACCCTAGGGTGGCTTGTCTCCCAAGCCAGGTGGAGGGAACCCTAGATGGGGCGAGAGGGGCGCTCAACCCCTTAGGCCTCATTTGGTTGTAAGGGATCCCGGGGGGATCCCTGTTTTTTCCTCGGGTGGGTACACCACGGGCCGAGTTCGCCCTCGAGAAGCAGGCAACCCCATTTGAAAGCACGTGAGTCTGGGAGATCCCTGGCCTTTCCACGGCCCATCCCCGGGATAGATCTCCCAATGTCGATAGGTTGGGGAGTAAACCCTCGACTCGCTCGCTCGCTCTCCCTTGCGACCAGTCATGACGGCCTCCGCCTCCAAGCTCCATCTCCGTGCGATGACCGGACAACCTCGTCCTCTGCGCCCTCCTTCAAGAGAATCGCTCCTCCTTCCCTCTGTACGTGATATCCTCCCCTCCACCCTCTCGTCCAAACTGGGGAGGTGATCTCCCCGTGGTGGGAGGGGATCCCAGATGACCATGGAAATCTCCCCAAGGGGGATTATAGCCATGGGATACTTCCCCATTAGAACCAAACAAGGCCTTAGTGGGCTTGTTTGCTGCCTCCCCTTGGCCCATGAGGCCCCAGAACACTTGCTAGGACCCCCCGAAACCCCTTTCGGTCATGCTGGTCATCACCCGGTGCCTTCGGAACAGTTCCGAACTCTAATACCCTTCGTCCAATATATCAATCTTCACCTCCGGAGCATTCCGGAGTTCCTCGTCGCATCTGGGATCTCATCTGGGACTCTGAACAACCTTCGTTAACTAGCATAATGACTCAACAATACTTATATCGTCACCAAATGTTAAGTGTGTAGACCCTGCGGGTTCGACAACTATGCAGACATGATCGAGACACCTCTCTGGTCAATAACCAATAGTAGGACCTGGATGCCCATATTGGTTCCTACATATTCTACGAAGATCTTATCGGTCGAACCTTGATGTCAATGATTCAGCTAACCCCGTATGTAGTTCCCTTTGTCTATCGGTATTTTACTATCCCGAGATTCGATCGTTAGTATCTCCATACCTAGTTCAATCTTGTTACTGACAAGTCTCTTTACTCGTTCTGTAATACAAGATCCCATGGCTAAACCATTAGTCACATTGCTTGCAAGCTTCTTGTGATGTTGTATTACCGAGTGGGCCCTGAGATACCTCTCCATCATAGAGAGTGACAAATCCTAGTCTTGAGCCATGCCAACTCCACAGACACCCTCGGAGATACCTGTAGAACACCTTTATAGTCACCCAGTTATGTTGCGATGATTGGTACACACAAGGTACTCCTCCGGTGTCAGTGAGTTGCATGATCTCATGGTCATAGGAACATATACTTGACATGCAGAAAATGATAGCAATAAACTTGACACGGTCGTATGGTATGTTTATAGTTTGGTCAATGCCCATCACATCATTCTCCTAATGATGTGATCCATTATCAAATGACAACTCATGTCCATGGCTAGTAAACCATAGCCATTTTTGATCAATGAGCTAGTCCGGTAGAGGCTTACTAGGGACATGTTGTCTATGTATCCACACATGTATTTGAGTTTCCGATCAATACAATTCTAGCATGGATAATAAACGATTATCACGAGCAGGGAAATATGATAATAACCAATTTATTATTGCCTCTAGGGCATATTTCCAACAGTCGCCCACTTGCATTAGGGTCAATAGTCTAGTTCACATTGCCATGTGATTAACACTCATAGTTCACATCGCCATGTGACTAACACCCAAAGAGTTTACTAGAGTCAATAATCTAGTTCACATCACCATGTGGTTAACACTCAACGAGTCTGGGGGTTTGATCATATTATGCTTGTGAGAGAGGTTTTAGTCAACCGGTCTATAACATTCAGATCCGTGTGTACTTTGCAAATTTTTATGTCATACTGTAGATGCTGCTACCATGCTCCACTTGGAGCTCTTCGAAACGGCTGCTCCACTATACGTATCCGGTTTGCTACTCAGAGTCATCCGGATTGGCATTAAAGCTTGCATCGACGTAACCCTTTATGTCGAACTCTTTATCACCTCCATAACCGAGAAACATTTCCTTATTCTTCTAAGGATAATTTTGACCGTTGTCCAGTGATCCACTCCTGGATCACTCTTGTACCCCCTTTCTAGACACATGGCAAGGCACATACTAGGTGTGGTACTCATACGTCCATTTTGCATCATGCTTTTCTATCAATATTTATTGCATTATGGGCTGTTATTACACATTATATCTCAATACTTATGGCTATTCTCTCTTATTTTACAAGGTTTACCATGAAGAGGGGGAATGCCGACAGCTGGAATTCTGGCTGGAAAAGGAGCAAGCGTTGGAAACCTATTCTGCACAACTCCAAAAGTCCTGAAACTCCACGAAACAACCTTTTGGATTTAGTAAGAATTTATGAGCGAAAGAAATAGGCTAGGGGGCCCACACCCTGTCCAGGAGACAGGAGGGCGCCCCCCTGTAGGGCGCGACCCCCTATCTCCTGGGCCCCCTGATGGCCCTCCGGCATCCATCTTTTTCTATATGAAGGGTTTTGTCCTGGAAAAAATCGTGGGCAAGCTTACAGGACGAAACTCCGCCGCCACGAGGCGGAACCTTGGCGGAATCAATCTAGGGCTCTGGCGGAGCTGTTCTGCCGGGGACACTTCCCTCCGGGAGGGGGAAATCATCACCAACGATCCTTTCATCGAGAGGGGGTAAATGTCCATCAACATCTTCACCAGCACCATCTCCTCTCAAAACCCTAGTTCATCTCTTGTATCCAATCTTGTATCAAAACCACAAATTGGTACCTATGGGTTGCTAGTAGTGTTGATTACTCCTTGTAGTTGATGCTATTTGGTTTACTTGGTGGAAGATCATATGTTCAGATCCTTTATGCATATTATTACTCCTATGATTATGAACATGAATATGCTTTGTGAGTAGTTATGTTTGTTCCTGAGGACATGGGTAAAGTCTTGCTATTAGTAGTCATGTGAATTTGGTATTCGTTTGATATTTTGATGAGATGTATGTTGTCTTTTCCTCTAGTGGTGTTATGTGAACGTCGACTACATGACACTTCACCATTATTTGGGCCTAGAGGAAGGCATGGGGAAGTAATAAGTATATGATGGTCTGCTAGAGTGACATAAGCTTAAACCCTAGTTTATGCGTTGCTTCGTTAGGGGTTGATATGGATCCATATGCTTAATGCTGTGGTTAGGTTTACCTTAATACCTTCTTTTGTAGTTGCGGACGCTTGCAATAGGTGTCGGTGTACTAAAGTAGGGGTACCTTAGTACCCCGAACTTGTGCACGGGCAGTCGCAGCACCCCGCGGCAAGGCTTGCCGGGCACCCGCCAAGACCCTCCGTCATTTCCTATTACTGCCATTCAAGAACAAAGTGTCAACCAAATAGACAAGACCCCGGCAAGAGGAGCTTGCCGGGAAGGCCAACCAAGGCGCCTCTAGAAGACTTGCCGCGACGCCCCGCGCGTCCCGGCAAGGACCGGCGACCGGCAAGCTTGCCGGCGCGACAAGAGAAGGGCCGCGGCAAGGCGTTTGCCGTGGCAACGCCGCCACCATGCACTCAGGCTCCAGCGCATCCAACGACGTGTCACCCCAGAGCCATCCCAGGAGCACGTGGCGAGGCGCTGCGCAGCCATGCGGAGCGAGGTGGCAAGTGGAGCTGACAAGGAGGCCATCGTGGCGATCGGTGGCGGCCCTAACGGTCGTTTCCTCACACTGTTGGGGCGACCAGACGGGCATTAAATGCCCTTGTCCCCCGCCGTCAGAGTTAGGTAGGGGACACTGTTGGACACTGTTGTACCAACTAGCGTTTTTACTCTTTTACCCCCTCTTCCTACGCTGCCACCTGTGGGTGCCCCCTTCAGACTATAAAAGGGAGGCCCATGCGCACGTAGAAAGGGTTCGGAACTTTTCCACACTGGGGCTCAGTTCATTCGACGCACCCAACACCACCACACGCTCACGCTCTCGAGCGAGAACAAATACAAACACAAAGCAGCAGTAGGGGTTTTATCTCTCCGGAGAGCTCCGAAGCTGGGTAAAAATCGCCCGTCTCCCCTGCGCGCTCGACCTCGATCTGCTCTGCGCGCGCCCTCCGCTCCCTTGCCGGACCAGAAGGGGCCCCCTGCCCCATAGGTGCTCGTGGCCATAGAAGCCCGCGACATATTTGGCGCGCCAGGGTCTTGGAGAAGGTGTTGGTGAAGGTCCTCTTCCGCAACCCGGGCATCGACGTCTCCCGCGTCACCAAGAAGCTGCCGGAGGGCGCTGATCTTGAGGAGCTCAGGGCCATCATCGCACCCATCATGGACAAGGTGAATGAGGTCAGGAGGGTGGCCACGCGGCTCCCATGCGCGTGGGGTCGTGGGTGGTGGAGGTGGGAAACCGGGCCGTCACGGGCGGAGGCAGCGGGTCGGCTCCGATTCCCTGCCCTTCCCGTGCTCTGATTCGTCGAGCGGGGTGGCCGAGCCCCCACCTCGCTCATTTAAGAAGGGCGAGAGGGGAGCGCAGAAACCCGCACTTCCTCATCTTCTCCTTTCTTCAACTTCTGCTCCCCTTCCTCTCATCCGCCATGGAGGAAGGGAACCCTGGCCCTTCGTCGGTGGCGGCGAGGGTTGCTGCTAGGCAGCGCATCCCTCCCTATCCCGCACCCGTGGTGGCAGAACCAGCCCCAAGGGGGAGTGGGAGGGGGCGCGGTCGTGGGCGAGGTCGAGGGCGAGGTCGAGGTGCGCGGGGGAGAGGCGGTCGGGGCGGCGCGTCGGCTTCGCCTCCGCCGGCGGTTCCTCTCCTCCCGGCGGTCCACACGGGGGATGACCCTTGGGAGTTCTTCGTCAAGCTGCGCCGGGCACCCCGCCGTCGTCTCCGGCTCCCGGCTCCGTTTGCGAGCGCAATGGAGCCGGACCCGCCCGAGACACTGAGTTTGCGCATGAGGGGCTGCGGGATCAGCGGCACGCGAGTCAGCGTCGTATCCCCAGCCCCCGGCGTGATGTATCTTGATCGAGGGTGGAAGACGTTCGCCCGCATCCATAGCTTGACGGCGAGGTTTACCCTCCATTTCAAGTTAATGGATGGCGACCTCCTCTCCGTCAAGGTCTTCGGGGACTCCGGCACCCGGTCGAGATGCTGCATGGACAGCTCCTCCGATAGCGAAGACTCCTCCTCAAGCGAGAGTGACAAGGAGGGGAGCGACAGCGACGACAAGGAAGGCGGGTCCGACTAGGCGTCGGGCGTCGCCTCGCGCGCCACCGGCGACCCGATCATCCGGGTTGCCGGCCTTCTGAACTCCCCGGGGGCTGTCTCCTTGGGCGGCTGGCGTAGGGAGGCTGCGGAAGAGGAAGAGGGTTGGCGGCAAGGCCGTCAAGTCGGAGTACGAGGGCGTGGTGCCCTCGACAGCGTGCTGACGTCCTGCCGCCCCGTCTTCGAGCTCTGCCTCCGGCGCCTCCGTCTCCGCGAAGCTCCCGGCCGGCCCCCGGGATGTTCTCTTGGTGTCTTCTGGCACCCGTAGTTTACCTAGGCGCCCCTTTTGCCCTTCTTGCCTCCTTGACCTACCTCCTGAGAAGGGGGACAAGAAAAGGATTACGGGCAACTTATCTTTTCGCTTTGTAAGCCTTCGGGCCTTAGTTGCATCTAAAACTTGTAATCCCCTCTTTCATGTTTTTCATCCTCTATGGACTGTACCCAAATGGGATGTTTTTTAATAAAAAAGAGGGGAATGCTTGCCGGGTTATATCCTTTACTTGAGTCTGTGCCTTGTATGTTTCCACCCTACGCTTTGAGGGAACTTGCCGGCGCAAGCACACTTGCTGAGTGCGGAACATCAGCAGCCTGCTGGCGGTGCTATCTCCGGCAAGAAACCTTGTCGGGTCAGTTGCAGCGCACTTGTATTGTTGAGCGGTCTCGAAAACAAATCAAGGGCGCAACTTAACCGCGAGTCGATTCCTCTGCGCACAGGTTTTCCATACAAGGCACGCTCGTTCAAGGACGTGGCCTCGCATTCCCCAGTCCATAAGAGGATGCATGATGAGGGATGAAAAACTTATCTGATATCACGGCCCCCGGCGACTCTGGCTTGCCGGGGGTGAATCTTGGTATTTGCAGCCCCCGGCAACACTGGCTCGCCGGGACCCAGGTGCCGGTGCTCCTTTCTTTGTTCTTGTCGCTGACGTCGCAGCCCCCGGGGACCCTGGCTTGCCGCGAAGGAATCTTGGTACTCGCAGCCCCCAGCAACGCCGGTTTGCCGGGGCCCAGGCGCCAGTGCACCCTTCTGTTCTTTCCTTGTCGCTGTTATTTCGGTCATGAGAACAACTTAGACAGCGCCGTAATAAGTTACCTTTTGTAACGTAACTTCATGTTGGGCAATGCAATGCTATGTTTCACCCTTTGTATGTTTATACCCTACGCTTTTAGGGGACTTGCCGGTGCATACACGCTTGCTGAGTGTGGGACATCAGCAGCCCGCTGGCGGTGTTGCCTCCGGCAAGAAACCTCGTCGGGCTAGTTGCAGCGCGCTTTCATTGTTGAGCGGACTCGAAAACAAATCAAGGGTGCAACTTAGCCACGAGCCGGCTCCTCCGCGCACAAGTTTCCCATACAAAGGACGTCCCACGGCAAGGCTCGCTATGTTACATCCTTTACCCCATCACATCCCTTGTATGTTTTTACCCTACGCTTTTAGGAAACTTGCCGGCGCTAGCACACATGCCAAGTGCGGAACATCAGCAGCCCGCTGGCGGTGCTGTCTCCGGCAAGAAACCTTGTCGGGTCAGTTGCAGCGCACTTTCATTGTTGAGCGGACTCGAAACAAAGCAAGGGCGCAACTTAACCACGAGTTGGTTCCTCCGCGCACAGGTTTTCCATACAAGGCACGAACGTTCAAGGAATATAACATAAAAAATTTAAAACTGAAGGTGCTCTGTACTCAAACTTGGGCAACTTAGCTTTTCCGTCTTCTGCGCTCCGGCAAGGCCGCACTTCTCCCTTGATTCCCTCCCTTGTACGTTTTCACCCTCACGCTTTCAGGGAACCCGCCGGTGCAAACACACTTGCTGAGTGCGGAACATCAGCAGCCCGCTGGCGGTGTTGCCTCCGGCAGGAAAACCTCGTCGGGCTAGTTGCAGCGCGCTTTCATTGTTGAGCGGACTCGAAACAGATCAAGGGCGCAACTTAGCCACGATTCGACCCCTTTGCGCACAGGTTTTTCATACAAGGCACGGTCCTTCAAGGAATGTGACTCAAAAGTTTGGAGCTGAGTGCTTTCTTTGCTTTACTTGCCGGTAGAGCTCGATGGCACGTCCTCGACGGTAGCGCAGCACTCCGGAGAGGTGTGCTTGCCGGAGTAGGCACCAGAGCTATTCTTGCCGGACTTAGTCTTTGGTGAAACTGCTTTTGCCTTTTTGCACTTGCCGGTGGAGCTCGATGGTGCGTCCTCGACGGCAGCGCAGCACTCCGGAGAGGTGCGCTTGCCGGAGTGGGCATCAGAGCTACTCTTGCCGGACTTGGCCTTCTTCTTCCCCCGGGGAGCTTCAGCGGCAAGTGGCTTGCACTCGACTGCGGCTGCTGCTTCCCGGTAGATCTTGTCGGTGCAGATAAGTGCGTCCTTCTTGTCGCCTTGGACAGAAATGACACTTATCGGACCAGGCATCTTGAGCACATTGTAGGCGTAGTGAGAGGCTGCCATGAACTTGGCGAGCGCTGGACGGCCTAGTATCCCATTGTAGGGCAATGGGAAATCAGCAACATCAAACGTGACCCTCTCTGTCCTGAAATTCAGCTCGCTGCCAAACGTCACTGGCAGTGTGATCTTCCCCTTCGGCTTGCTCCTTCCTGGATTTATCCCTTGAAAGGTACCAGTTTCTTCGAGCTCGCTGTCGGGGATCTGGAGCTTCTTGAGCACTGCGGAGGAGATCAGATTCAGGCCGGCCCCGCCGTCTACCAACATCTTCGTGACCTTGAGGTTGCGGATTGTTGGTGAGACCAACATCGGCAAGCACCCGACCGCAGTGATGCGATCAGGGTGATCCTCAACATCGAAGATGATGGGCGTGCTGGACCACTTCAGAGGCTTGCGCGACTCGACGGATGGCTCCGCTGTGCTCACTTCTCGCACCCACTGCTTGAGTTGGCGGTGCGAGGTGTGCAGAGAGGCACCACCGTCGATGCACAACACCTCCGTTGCCTTCTGAAACTCTTGGTCATCAGTCTCATCTTCCTCCATCTCATCATCCTCATCTTCATCTTCGTCCTTGTCGCGGCCCCGGGGAGGTCTGTCACCTTGCCGCTGCTTGGGTTTGCCGTGGCGCCCTCCCCGGGCGGGAAGCTTCTTGCCGGATCCCCCGCCACCTTTCTGGGCCTTCTCCTTGTCGCGGCGCTCGTACTCAGCTTTCTGTAGCTCCGCCATCTGCTCAACTTTCTTGCAGGCTTGGAGGTCATGGCCCTTGGTGCGATGGATCTTGCAATATTGCTTGCCGGAGCCATCCTGCTTGTCGGCGGCTACCACAGCCTCGCCGGAGTCGCCAACGTTGGCCTTGTCGGAGCCGCCTCCGTCGCCGGAATGCTCGACAACTAGCACATCCTTAGCTTTTCTTTTCCTGTTGTTCCGCCTCCGGTTCTTCCTTGCCGGGGCGGCATCCTCACTGTCAGATCCTTCTGCTCCTGCAGTCTCTCCGGGGATTTTCCTCCCCTCCTCAGCCAGTGCACACTTGTTGGCCAGAGCGTACAGCTCGCTGACATCTCTAATCTTGCACATCGCCATCTCCTCCCTCATCCTACGGTTACGCACGTTCTGATGGAACGCGCTGATAATTGCGGCAGGGTGGACGTCAGGGATGTTGCGCTGCACTTGGCTGAATCTCTGTATGTACTTGCGTAGGGGTTCTCCCTCCTTCTGGACGAGCAAGTGAAGGTCGCTCTCCTGGCCATGAGGTTTGTGGCCGCCTGTGAAGGCGCCGACAAACTGATGGCACAGGTCCGCCCACGAAGAAATGGAGTTCTCCGGCAAGTGCATGAGTCAAGATCTGACGTTAGGCTTGAGCACCAGCGGGAAGTAGTTGGCGAGGATCTTCTCGTCGCGCCCTCCGGCAGCCTGCACCGCGATGGTGTAGATGCTGAGGAACTCCGATGGATGTATCCTGCCACCATACTTCTCGGGCACGTCTGGCTTGAAGTTCTTGGTACTGGGCCACTGGACTTGCCGCAACTCACGGGTGAACGCAGGGCAACCTGCCGCATACGGCAAGTCGCCTGGTTCCCCTGGCGCATGCATATCGATAGTGGGCCCCGCGCGCTGGTCAGATTGACGTCGCGCTTCTCTTCTGCGCTCGATGCAAGTGCGAGCATCTTCGTGTCGTTGTTCTTGGAGAATGTGGCGCTGATCGCGGCGGGTTCGCGGGTCCGACGACGCGGTGGAGTCGGCGTCAAAGTTGGCCCGACGAGCCGGCGACCTCGGCCTTCGGGGCGGGGAGTGTGTGGTAGTGGCACCCCCAGCGGTCTTGTCGGTGTTGGCTTGTGCCTGGGCGCCTTGCCGGGGCTTCGATGCGCTCGGTTGCCAGGGCTTGTCGCCGTTGGCGAAACCGATGAGGCTATAAATGGTCATCCTCCAGTCGTCAATAGGGGTTAATCATAAGTGGGATGCTTGTCCAATTTAGGGCAGTACCCAAGTACCGGTCCACCCACATATCAAATTATCAAAGTACCGAACGCGAATCTTATGAACGTGATGAAAACTAGCTTGACGATAATTCCCAATGTGTCCTCGGGAGCTCCTTCTTCATTATTAGAATTTGTCCAGGCTTATCCTTTGCTACATAAAGGATTGTGCCACCTTGCTGCACTTTATTTACTTTATTTACTTTTTTCTCGTTACTATTTATCTTATCACAAAACTATCTATCACCTACTATTTCAGGGGGGATTGGATGATTTGCCCCACTTTACAAGGGGTTGGATGATTTGCCCTTTGATTGTCTCAATGACAGTGGCCCCGGGCCCCACCTGGTAGCCTCTCAGGGGGGGGGGGGGCAAATTATCCAATGGAGAAGTAAAGTGGGGCAAAAGATCCAATTTCTCCCTATTTCAGTGCTTGCAGAGAAAACCTTACTGAAAACCGCTTATCATTTCCTTCTGCTCCTCATTGGGTTCGACACTCTTACTTATCGAAAGGATTACGATAGATCCCCTATACTTGTTGGTCATCAAGAATCTTTTCTGGCGCCGTTGCCGTGGAGTGTAGCGCTTTTGGTGAGTGGAACTTGGTAAGTAAACATTTATCTAGTGTGCTGAAATTTTCTGTTACTTGTCACTATGGAAACTAATCCTTTGAGGGGCTTGTTTGGGGTATCTTTACCCCAACCAGAAGAGCAAAGAGATGCTCCTCAACCTACTGAACTTTATGAAAATATTCACTTTGAGATTCCTTCGGGTATGATAGAAAAACTGCTAGCTAATCCTTTTGCAGGAGACGGGACGTTGCATCCCGATTTACACCTTATCTTTGTTGATGAAGTTTGTGGATTATTTAAGCTTGCAGGTATTCCCGATGATGTTGTCAAAAGGAAGGTCTTCCCTTTATCTTTGAAGGGAGATGCAATGACATGGTATAGGCTATGTGATGATACGAGATCTTGGAATTATAAGCAATTGAAGTTGGAATTTCACCAGAAGTTCTATCCTATGCATCTTGTTCATCGTGATTGTAATTACATATATAATTTCTGGCCTCGCGAAGGAGAAAGCATCGCTCAAGCATGGGGGAGGCTTAAGTCAATGTTATATTCATGCCCCAATCATGAGCTCTCTCGGGAAATGATTATTCAGAATTTTTATGCTCGGCTTTCTCTTGATAATTGCAACTTGCTTGATACTTCCTGTGCTGGTTCCTATATGCTGAAGACTATTGATTTCAAATGGGACTTATTGTAAAGAATTAAACGCAACTCTGAAGATTGGGGTTCCGACGATGGTAAGGAGTCAGGTATGACACCTAAGTTTGATTGTGTTAAATCTTTTATGGATACCGATGCTTTCCGTGGATTTAGCTCTAAGTATGGACTTGACTCTGAGATAGTAGCTACTTTTTGTGAAACTTTTGCTACTCACGTTGATCTCCCTAAAGAGAAGTGGTTTAAATATAATCCTCCTGTTGAAGTGAAAGTAGTTGCACCTATTACAGTCGAAGAGAAGACTATTACATATAGTGATCCTATTATTCCTACTGCTTATGTTGAAAAACCTCCTTTTCCTGTTAGGATAAAAGATCATGTTAAAGCTTCGACTGTTGTTCATAAGAGTAATACTAGGACTTATAAACCTCCTGAGCAAATTAATGCTGAACCTGGTATTGCTATGATTAAAGATCTCTTGGATGAGGACTTAGATGGGCATGTTATTTCTTTCTTGGGTGAAACTGCTAATATTGCTAGACCCAATACTAAAACACGTAGACCTGTTGTAGGCACGCCTGTTATTTCTGTTAAAATAGGAGATCATTGTTATCACGGATTATGTGATATGGGTGCTAGTGCTAGTGCGATACCTTATGATCTTTATAAAGAAATTATGCACGATAGACATTGATGATTCTATTAAGCTTGCTAATAGGGACACCATTATACCTATTGGGATCGTTAGAGATGTTGAAGTCTTGTGTGGGAAGATTAAATACCTTGCTGATTTTCTTGTTCTTGGTTCCCCACAAGATGATTTCTGTCCCATTATTTTTGGTAGACCCTTCTTGAATACTGCTAGTGCTAAGATTAATTGTGAAAAGAATATTGTCACTATTGGCATAGATGGTATGTCTCATGAGTTTAATTTTGCTAAGTTTAGTAGACAACCTCGTGAAAGGGAACCACCTAGTAAGGATGAAATTATTGGTCTTGCTTTCATTGCTGTTCCACCAACTGATCCGTTAGAACAATATTTGTTAGACCATGAAAACGATATGTTTATGAAGGAAAGGGAAGAAATAGATGAAGTGTTCCTTAAACAAGAACCTATGCTGAAACATAACCTTCCCGTTGAAATTCTTGGGGATCCCCCTCCACCCAAGGGTGATCCCGTGTTTGAACTCAAACCTTTACCTGATAATCTTAAGTATGCTTATCTTGATGAAAAAGAAATATATCCTGTTATTATTAGTGCTAACCTTTCAGAGAAAGAAGAAGAAAGATTATTGAAAACTCTGAAGAAGCACCGAGCTGCTATTGGATATACTCTGGATGATCATAAGGGCATTAGTCCCACATTATGTCAACACAAAATTTCAGTGGAGAAAGATGCCAAACCAGTTAGAGATCCTCAAAGACGATTAAATCCCAAAATGAAGGAAGTGGTAAGAAAGGAGATATTAAAGCTCCTTGAGGCAGGTATTATTTATCCCGTTGCTGATAGTGAATGGGTAAGCCCTGTCCATTGTGTCCCTAAAAAGGGAGGTATCACCGTTGTTCCTAATGATAAAGATGAATTGATCCCGCAAAGAATTATTACAGGCTATAGGATGGTAATTGATTTTCGTATGTTAAATAAAGCTACTAAGAAAGATCATTACCATTTACCTTTCATTGATCAAATGCTGGAAAGGCTATCAAAACACACACATTTCTGCTCTCTAGATGGTTATTCTGGCTTCTCTCAAATACCTGTGTCCGTGCAGGACCAATCTAAAACTACTTTTACTTGCCCTTTTGGTACTTTTGCTTATAGATGTATGCCTTTTGGTTTATGTAATGCACCTGCTACCTTTCAAAGATGCATGATGGCTATATTTTCTGATTTTTGTGAAAAGATTTGTGAGGTATTCATGGATGACTTCTCCGTCTATGGATCCTCTTTTGATGATTGTTTGAGCAACCTTGATCGAGTTTTGCAGAGATGTGAAGACACTAGTCTCGTCCTGAATTAGGAATAGTGTCACTTTATGGTTAATGAAGGCATTTTCTTGGGGCACAAGATCTCCGAGAGAGGTATTGAAGTTGATAAAGCCAAAGTTGATTCTATTGATAAGATGCCATGTCCCAAGGACATAAAAGGTATAAGAAGTTTCCTTGGTCATGCCGGTTTTTATAGGAGGTTCATTAAGGACTTTTCTAAAATCTCTAGGCCTCTGACTAATTTATTGAAAAAAGATATTCCTTTTGTCTTTGATGATGATTGTGTAGAAGCATTTGAAACATTTAAGAGAGCTTTGATCACTGCACCTATTGTTCAGCCACCTGATTGGAATTTACCTTTTGAAATTATGTGCGATGCTAGTGATTATGCTGTAGGTGCTGTTTTAGGGCAAAGACTCGATAAGAAATTGAATGTTATCTAGTATGCTAGTAAGACTCTTGATACTGCCCAGAGAAATTATGCTACTACTGAAAAAGAGTTCTTAGTAGTTGTGTTTGCATGTGATAAGTTTAGACCTTATATTGTTGATTCAAAAGTTACTATTCACACTGGTCATGCTGCTATTAAATATCTTATGGAAAAGAAAGATGCTAAGCCTAGACTCATTAGATGGGTTCTCTTGCTCCAAGAATTTGACTTGCATATTATTGATAGAAAGGGAGCTGAGAACCCCGTTGCAGACAACTTGTCTAGGTTAGAGAATATTCTTGATGACCCACTGCCTATTAATGATAGCTTTCCTGATGAACAACTAGCGGTCGTCAATGCTTCTCGTACTCTCCTTGGTATGCTGACTATGCTAATTACATTGTTGCTAAATATATACCGCCTAGTTTCACATACCAGCAAAAGAAAAAGTTCTTTTATGATTTAAGACATTAGTTCTGGGATGATCCACACCTTTATAAAGAAGGAGTAGATGGTATTATTAGATGTTGTGTGCCTGAGCATGAACAGGAACAAATCCTACGCAAGTGTCACTCTGAATCCTATGGAGGACACCACGCTGGAGATAGAACTGCACACAAGGTACTACAATCTGGTTTTTATTGGCCTACTCTCTTCAAAGATGCTCGTAAGTTTGTCTTATCTTGTGATGAATGTCAAAGAATAGGTAACATCAGTAGACGTCAAGAAATGCCTATGAATTATTCTCTTGTTATTGAACCGTTTGATGTTTGGGGCTTTGATTATATGGGACCTTTTCCTGCCTCCAATGGTTATACACATATTTTAGTTGCTGTTGATTACGTTACTAAGTGGGTAAAAGCTATTCCAACTAGTAGTGCTGATCATAACACTTCTATTAAAATACTTAAAGAAGTTATTTTTCCGAGTTTTGGAGTCCCTAGATATCTTATGACTGATGGTGGTTGACACTTTATTCATGGTGCTTTCCGTAAGATGCTTTCTAAGTATGATGTAAATCATAGAATCGTATCTCCTTATCACCCGCAGTCTAGTGGTCAAGTAGAGTTGAGCAATAGAGAGCTCAAATTAATTTTGCAAAGACTGTGAATAGATCTAGAAAGAATTGGTCCAAAAAACTTGATGATGCATTATGGGCCTATAGAACTGCATACAAAAATCCTATGGGTATGTCTCCATATAAGATGGTTTATGGAAAAGCATTTCATTTACCTCTTGAACTTGAACATAAAGCATATTGGGCTATTAAGGAGCTCAATTATGACTTCAAACTTGCCGGTGAGAAAAGGTTATTTGATATTAGCTCACTTGATGAATGGAGAACCCAAGCATATGAGAATGCCAAGCTTTTCAAAGAAAAAGTCAAACACTGGCATGATAAGAGGATACAAAAGCGTGAGTTTAATGTAGGAGATTATGTGTTATTATTCAACTCTCGTTTAAGATTTTTTGCAGGAAAACTTCTTTCAAAATGGGAAGGTCCCTACGTTATCGAGGAGGTCTATCGTTCTGGTGCTATAAAAATCAACAGCTTCGAAGGCACAAATCCGAGGGTGGTAAACGGTCAAAGAATTAACATTATATTTTAGGTAATCCTATCAATGTTGAAACTAATATTATTGAAACCATAACCCCTGAGGAATACATAAGAGACACTTTCCAGAACATTCCAGACTCAGAAAAGGCATAGATACGTTGTACGGTAAGTAAACCGACTCTAAAACAACTCTAATGGCAATTTTTATCAGTTTTGGATTATTTAAGAATTTTAGGAAGAAAGAAGTAGTCCGAAAGGGACACGAGGCTCCCACGAGAGAGGAGGCCGCCCCCCCCGTAGGGCGCGCCCCCTGTCTTGTGGGCACCTCGTGTGCCTCCTGGACTCCGTTTTCTTGTATGTCACGTATTTTGGTCGGTAAAAATTCATTATATATACTCCCGAAGGTTTTGACCAACGTATCACACAAATATCTTCTGTTTTTGTTTCGAGCTATTTCTGTTTCAGATCTAGAGCATCATGTCGTCTCCAAGCGCTCCCAAGGACAAGTTTTTCGAGAGGGTTATCAACCCCTATCTCGCGGAGGTGCTGCATCACCCTCAAACCATTGAGATGCGTGAGGGGGTGCTGCACATCTGCGATGTGGAGGGACCAAGGCGTACCGGGAGCGTGGAAACAAAGCTTGAAGCCATGGAGCAAGAAGTTTTCAAGTGTCAAGGGATGGTGGAGCGTGGACTCAACGCCAACCAGATGATGATCACAGAGTTCACCACCAACAACAAGCTAGATGCCAAAGTCATTGGGGAGACCATCTTCAAGCTTCAAGAGCAAATCGAGCATCTCCAAGCCCAGATTTATGACCTGCAAAACCAGAACTGTGAGTATGAATATAGATTCAAAAGGATGAGTTTGGCTGCAGATTTAAGGATCCCGGAGACTCGATCGTCCTTTTATGATGGAGAGCCTATGCCTTGGAAGACGAACGACAAGCCTGCATCATCAACAACTCCTACTTCACCACCTCCTAAGAAATAATCACATGGGTATGGGCACTCCCCTTGGCAACTGCCAAGCTTGGGGGAGGTGCCCCGGTATCGTATCACCATCACACTCCCATCTTTACCGCTTTATTTAGTTCAACCCTTTTAGTAGTATCTTGATCTAGTAGTTCGATGTTTTTGATTTCAAGTAGTTTTGAGTTTTGCTTTGTGATCTCTTTATGTAATCAAGTCCGTGTGCTATCTATAATAAAGATTAGTGTTGAGTCAAGGGCTTTGCTATGTTACTATGATCTTGTGAAAGTAGAAAGAACAAAAGAGTTCATATTGATCTTATGGATAGTGATAACTTCACACATAGAAAGTATGAGACATAAAAATTGTTGAGAGTTGATGAACGTAGCCTTGGTCATCGTTGCAATTAATAGGAAGTGATAAGGAAAGAGGGGTTCACATATAAATATATTATCTTGGACATCTTTTATAATTGGGAGCACTCATTAAGTATGACATGCTAAAAGAGTTGACGTTGGATAAGGAAGACAACATAATGGTTTATGTTTTCCGACATCTTAGTTAAAGTATATTGTCATTAACCTTCCAAACATGTTGAGCTTGCCTTTACCCCTCATGCTAGCCAAATTCCTTGCACCAAGTAGAGATACTACTTGTGCTTCCAATTATCCTTAAACCCAGTTTTGCCATGAGAGTCCACCATACCTACCTATGGATTGAGTAAGATCCTTCAAGTAAGTTGTCATCGGTGCAAGCAATAAAAAAATTGCTCTCTAAATATGTATGACTTATTAGTGCGGAGAAAATAAGCTTTGTATGAACTTGTTGGGGAAGTAATAAAAGTGACAGACTGCATAATAAAGGTCCACATACAAGGGGCAATATAAAGTGACGTTCTTTTGCACTAAGACTTTATGCATCAACCCTAAACGCGCATGACAACCTCTGCTTCCCTCTGCGAAGGGCCTATCTTTTACTTTATGTTTTTACTTTATGCTTGAGTCAAGGTGATGCTCACCTTCCCCTTTTTATTTTTATCCTTTGGCAAGCTCCTCGTGTTTGAAAGATCATGATATATATATCCAATTGGATGCAAGTTGGCATAGGCTATTATCGTTGACATCACCTAAAGGTGAATACGTTGGGAGGCAACACAATAAGCCCCTATCTTTCTCAGTGTCTGGCTGAAACTCTATAACCACAAGTATTGCGTGAGTGTTAACAATTATAGGAGACTACGATATAGTTGAGTATGTGAGTTTGTTGAGAAGCCCTATTATTGACTCTTTCTAATGTTACGATAAATTGAAATTGCTTCAATGACTGAGATTATAGTTTGTTAGTTGCCAATGAAGTTTTTGAACCATACTTGACATTGTGAATTGCTTACTACTTGAGCTTAGGAAATCATATGACAAAATCTATATATGTTGCTGTTATTAGAATGATCATGATGCCCTCATGTCCATATTTTATTTTTATCGGCACCTCTATCTCTAAACATGTGAACATATTTTTCGATTTCGGCTTCCGCTTGAGGACAAGCGAGGTCTAAGCTTGGGGGAGTTGATACGTCCATTTTGCATCATGCTTTTATATCAATATTTATTGCATTATGGGCTGTTATTACACATTATATCTCAATACTTATGGCTATTCTCTCTTATTTGACAAGGTTTACCATGAATAGGAGGAATGCCGGCAGCTGGAATTCTGGCTGGAAAAGGAGCAAACGTTGGAAACCTATTCTGCACAACTCCCAAAGTCCTGAAACTCCACGAAACAACCTTTTGGATTTAATAAGAATTTATGAGCGAAAGAAATAGGCCAGGGGGCCCACACCCTGTCCAGGAGACAGGAGGGCGCGCCCCCTGTAGGGCAAGACCCCCTGGTGGGCCTCCGGCGTCCATCTTCTGCTATATGAAGGGTTTTGTCCTGAAAAAAATTATGGGCAAGCTTACGGGACGAAACTCCGCCGCCACGAGGCGGAACCTTGGCGGAATCAATCTAGGGCTCTGGCAGAGCTGTTCTGCCGGGGACACTTCCCTCCGGGAGGGGGAAATCATCACCAACGTCATCACCAACGATCCTCTCATCGAGAGGGGGTCAATCTCCATCAACTTCTTCACCGGCACTATCTCCTCTCAAAACCCTAGTTCATCTCTTGTATCCAATCTTGTATCAAAACCACAAATTGGTACCTGTGGGTTGCTAGTAGTGTTGATTACTCCTTGTAGTTGATGCTATTTGGTTTACTTGGTGGACGATCATATGTTCAGATCCTTTATGCATATTATTACTCCTCTGATTACGAACATGAATATGCTTTGTGAGTAGTTACGTTTGTTCCTGAGGACATGGATAAAGTCTTGCTATTAGTAGTCATGTGAATTTGGTATTCGTTCGATATTTTGATGAGATGTATGTTGTCTTTTCCTCTAGTGGTGTTATGTGAACGTCGACTACATGAAACTTCACCATTATTTGGGCCTAGAGGAAGGCATGGGGAAGTAATAAATAGATGATGGGTTGCTAGAGTGACAGAAGCTTAAACCCTAGTTTATGCGTTGCTTCGTTAGGGGTTGATATGGATCCATAAGCTTAATGCTGTGGTTAGGTTTACCTTAATACCTTGTTGTGTAGTTGCGAACGCTTGCAATAGGGGTTAATCATAAGTGGGATGCTTGTCCAAGTTAGGGCAGTACCCAAGTACTGGTCCACCCACATATCAAATTATCAAAGTACCGAACGCGAATCTTATGAACGTGATGAAAACTAGCTTGACGATAATTCCCAATGTGTCCTCGGGAGATCTTTCTTCATTGTTAGAATTTGTACAGGCTTATCCTTTGCTACATAAAGGATTGGGCCACCTTGCTGCACTTTATTTACTTTATTTACTTTTTGCTCGTTACTATTTATCTTATCACAAAACTATCTATCACCTACTATTTCAGTGCTTGCAGAGAAAACCTTACTGAAAACCGCTTATCATTTCCTTCTGCTCCTCGTTGGGTTCGACACTCTTACTTATCGAAAGGACTACAATAGATCCCCTATACTTATGGGTCATCAGGTACACATCATGGCATATTGTATAGAGCCTATGGCTAAGGCATAGGGGACGACCTTCGTCCTTTCTATTTCTTCTGCCGTGGTCGAGCTTTGAGTCTTACTCAACTTCGCACCTTACAACTCAGGCAAGAACCCCTTCTTGGACTGATCCATTTTGAACTTCTTCATAATCAAGTCAAGGTTTGTGCTCTGTGAAAGTCTTATCAAGTGTCTTGATCTATCTCTATAGATCTTGATGCCCAATATGTAAGCAGCTTCACCCAGGGTTTCCTTTGAAAAACTCCTTTCAAACAACCTTTTATGCTTTCCAGAAATTCTACATCATTCTCGATCAACAATATGTCATCCACATATACTTATCAGAAATGTTGTAGTGCTCCCACTCACTTTCTTGTAAATACAAGATTCTCCAAAAACTTGTATAAACCCAAATGCCTTGATCACCTCACCAAAGCAAAGATTCCAACTCTGAGATGCTTGCACCAGTCCATAAATGGATTGCTGGTGTTTGCACACTTTTTCAGCATTTTACGGATCGACAAAACCTTCTGGTTGCATCATATACAACTCTTCCTTAAGGAAACCGTTAAGGAACATTGTTTTGATATCCATCTGCCAGATTTCATAATCGAAAAATGCAGCTATTGCTAACATGATTCTGACGGACTTAAGCATCACTACGGGTGAGAAAGTCTCATTGTAGTCAACTCCTTGAACTTGTGAAAACCCCTTTGCCACAAGTCGAGCTTTCTAGATGGTGACATTACCGTCTGCGTCCATCTTCTTCTTGAAGATCCATTTATTCTGAATGGCCTTTTGCCCTTCACTTCCAAAGTCCATACTTTGTTTTCATACATGGATCCCATCTCGGATTTCATGGCCTCTAACCATTTGTCGGAATCCCGGCCCACCATTGCTTCTCCATAGCTCATAGGTTCACCGTTGTCCAACAACATGATCTCTAAGACAGGGTTACCATACCACTCAGGAGTTGTACATACCCTTGTCGACCTACGAGGTTTGATAGTGACTTGATCCGAAGCTTCATGATCATCATCATTAGATTCCTCTTCAACTGACGTAGGTGCCACAGAAACATCTTTCTGTGCTGTGCTACTCTCTGGTTGAAGTAAAGGTTCAACAACCTCATCAAGTTATATCTTCCTCCCACTCAATTCTTACGAGAGAAACTCTTTCTCGAGAAAGGACCCGTTCTTGGCGACAAACATTTTGCCTTCGGATCAGAGATAGAAGGTATACCCAACCGTCTATTTTGGGTATCCTATGAAGACGCATTTATCCGCTTTGGGTTCGAGCTTTTCCAGTTGAAGCCTTTTGACATAAGCATCGCAACCCCAAACTTTAAGAAATAATAACTTAGGTTTCTTGACAAACCACAGTTCATACGGTGTCGTCTCATGGACTTAAATGGTACCCTATTTAAAGTGAACGTGTTGTCTCTAACGCAAAACCCCAAAACGGTAGTGGCAGATCGGCAAGAGATATCATAGAACACACTATATATATCCAATAAGGTACGATTACGATGTTTGGACACACCATTACACCATGGTGTTCCAGGTGGCGTCAACTGTGAAATGATTCCACATTGTCTTAAGTGATTGCCAAACTCATAACTCAGATATTCTCCCCTTTGATCAGATCGTAGGAATATAATCTTCTTGTTATGATGATTCTCAACTTCACTCTAAAATTGCTTGAACTTTTCAAACATTTCAGACTTATGCTTCATTAAGTAAATATACCCATATCTAATCAAGTCATCAGTGAAGGTGAGAAAGTAACGATATCCACTGCGCGCGTCAATGCTCATCGGACTGCACACATCAGTATGTATGATTTCCAACAAGTCACTTGCCCGTTCCATTGTTCCAGAAAATGGGGTTTTAGTCATCTTGCCAATGAGGCATGGTTCGCATGCACTGGTACGCGTCGGTGCTATACAAATGATTTTAAACCCCTTTATGCGACGACATTTGGAACCATCGCCAAGTGAGTGTGGGTGATAGGGGGGTCCTTCCCACACAACCCTGAAACTGTCGGGGATAGGCCTTCCTGGCACACGAGCTGGCTCGTGTGCGATCAGGCGAGGTATGGAAACCCAATTGTTTCTGTTCGTATGTACATCCCACATGGTGAATCCCATAAAAACATTTTCGTTTGTATGTATATCACACACAGTCAATCCAAGAAGTACGTGTTTGTTCTTATGTACATCCCAAACGATTAGGCCGCTATAGTCGTGTGAAAAAGGTGGACATCAACATTTAATCTGCCGATATGCTTGTGATAGGTACGTTATCGCACACGGTTCAAAAATGTAAAATGCGTGCGGTGCCTCTACTAATGCTAACGTGTACATTTTCGTAACTGTGTGTGATTGGTATTCCTATCACACACGCACACCGGTTTGAAACGTTTGCCGTCTTACCATGAATTGCACACGCATATGAGATGAAACCATGTGTCCGTCCGAAGGGCATCGCAAACGTTTCACGTCAAAGAACCATTTGTTTTCTTTTTTCATCGCACATGCTGTTTTCTTTCTAACTGTGTGCACATTATTTCATTCGCTCTTGTAGAATTTTTTGTTTGTAACTTATTATTCAAATTGGAATTTTTGAAATATGAAACGTGCAATTCAAATTCTCAGCACAATGGTTCAACAACGAATCCATAAATAAAATTGTCAGTACAATATGTTCAGTAATTACGGGATTAGACAACACTTAACTATGATGAACCGCAAAATTTATAGGCGGTAAAGGTGAAGAGACAAGTGCAAATCATTTTGACTACCGATGTTGTTGAAGAAGCGGAATGCCCATAATGTGCCTTCCCGCATGCCATAGGCACGAACAACTTTTGACCAACCCCTTGTGGCGATCGCCCGCTCATCCTTCACCGCCTTCAGGAAGACTTCTAGAGCATTATCATGGTAGCATGAATTATATACTTTAACCTTAGTTGGCTCCACTCCGGTCATGTAGTTTGCAAGGCAATCATCAGTAAATAGCTTTGGAAACCACTGAAAAGAGAAAAATATCAGATCATGAGGTCTAACAGAGGAACCAGTAAATGTTAGAAGCAACCAGTAAATGTTAGAAGCTAAATGATATTGCACAAATGATGTAAAATGCAACTACCTACATTCCTAAGTACAAGTATTTTTACAGATTTCAATATGAACTACATACGGATGTATATAGAATTATATATATAATTTAGGTTAGAATCTAGATTCACTCATTTTGCTCCTTATATAGTCTATATTGGAATCTCTAAAAATACTTAAATTTAGGAATAGATGGTGTATAAGACATGGGATGCAGCTAACCTCGACGGCAAACAACATCATCCCCCATTGTAGCCATGTGTAAGTACATGGAAAGCCAATGTTAACTACAATAGGGTTAACATCCACCAAAAATAGCAAATGGTAATAAAACGGCAGCATCTGTAGTGATATCTTCATCGTGAAAGAGTAGCACGGTAGCAAAGGGACGGATTAAAAAATGGATACAACTTTTAATTGCAATAGGCTTAACAGCATCCTAATTCATGTTTTGTAAGTTTGTAGCCATTGAAATACAACTGTTTAAAAATAGATACAACTGTTAATTGCAACAGGCTTAGTGGCCATTAAAACCAGTACTGATAAAAATGCAATTGGCAGAGTTAAACATCACAAGGCAGGTGATGCCAGAGCAGATAATGGCCCCGTTGTCTATAAAAAGGTAGGGAAACTAGCTAAAACGTGTTAGGCATGTTTACTACAAGATGCTTAAGACATCGACCGTACAAAACATAGCCATTAATTGCAACTGTTATTGGTCAGATTGAACTGGTGAGTTCATACTTGGTAAGTCCCGAGAGGTACTTGCTGGGGCACTTCATCTTGGCCAAAGCCCGCCCAAAGTCAGTGGCGGCGGAGGCAAGCTCTTCCTCCGGGTCAAAGCGTGGATCAGTGCCCCCGACATGTGTACCTACAAGAAGCAAGTAAATGTTAGAAGCCAAACTGCAATTGCACAAATGATGTAAAATACTATAAGACATGGGATGCAGCTAACATCGACGACAAACAACATCATTGCCCGTTATGGCCCTGCGTAAGTACATGGATAGGCATGTTAAGTACAACAGGGTTAGCATCCACCAAAAATAGCAAATGGGCAGCATCTCTAGTATATCTTCATTGCGTAGAGTAGCATGGTAGGAAAGTTTGTTGCTGGTATTGGTGAAATTGAACTGAACAGTTAATACTTGAACATCACACAGTGTGCAGTACTGAAATAAACAAGGCACGAACATGCTTAATACATCAACCGTACAAAACATAGACATTGCAAGTGGTATTGGTAAGATTTAGCTGGTCAAATCATACCTGTTAAGTCCTGGCGGGTAGTCGCCGGGGAACTTCTTCTGGGCTAGAGCCTGCACCATGTCGGCGGCGGTGGAGGTGAGGTGTTCCTCTGGGTCAACACGCACATCGGCCATCGCGTAATGGACTGCCATCAGCTCCTCGACCTCCACGCGATATGTGGTTGGGCTTGCCCGGCGATGCTCTGGAGGTAGGGATGGTGGGGATTTGGAGGCATGAGGACGTTTCGCAGGTGCCATTTAAGCAATCAGGCCAGGGCCGTGATAGAGATCGGTGGGTTACCTGACTGGATCTGAGCAGAACGTAGATGTGGTTGAAGCTGTGGTTGTGGCGGCGGCGGTTTGAGTTGCCGGTAAGGGGTGGGGGGAGGGGGAGGTGGGGGGAGATACTGAGGAAATTTGATGGGTGGGGATGTGGTTGGAGGAATAAATTTTGAAATCGCGCGCCTAATGAAAATTTCGCTGTGAAACTTGAAACTTGGCGGGGGAAACACACAATGAAGACAAAGCGCGTAAAATACCCGTGTGGGAGAAAACAGAAAATTGGCAGTTTCCGTCTTCAAAAAAATGTACACGTGTAGTCGATTCTTTTCGGTCAAGCAAAAAAAGGCACACGGGTACGACATAGAAACCGTGTGTTTTGTGATCTTCTAATGATTAACGCAAAAAAGTGCACACGGTCACACATGCTAATCAACGCTCAAAGCCCTTAAAGGATGCTCATTGTACGTTAATACTACAAACTTAAAGTACTACTGGTAATTTGCTCTAATACTACAAACATAAACTAGTTCTCACATGCTGCCATCAGGGCATGCTGGCCAGACGCCAGCGTTCTCCTTCCCGGCCTTGTAGGCGGCAGCCAACCATGCTTCGATCTTCGCCAAGCTCTCGTCATCATGGCGTGCGGCCTCTTCTTTCTTGCGGTGGCAGGACTCTCTTTTCTTGACTGCTTTCTGTCTTTTCTGATCCTCATGTGCAGCTTTGGTCACCTCTAGATCCACCGCCCATTCGGCCATGGAAGTCTCAAAGTCCGCCCACATAAATGTGTGGCCACCGACAGCGATGAACTCGGCGCGGCGAGATGCCATCGCTTCCTTACCATATGTGTGGTCGCGGAGGGAGAGGAACGCCGCGCGGCGGGATGCCATCGCTTCCTTACCGGTTACTGTGCGCCGCTCTGCCATGAACGATGCTTGGAGAGAGCTCTTGGATGGAGGGGCCGGGCAGCCGTATAGTGCGGTGGTTTTTAAGAGCTCAACGACAAATGACAAAGGAAATTTGGCTTCCCTTACAAATTTGCCCGTTCATTAGCGCACACGGTTCATCTCGGTCGCTTCCGGAAATAGTGTGTGCTGAGGCTATTGTGTGTTGCGCGTTATGATTGGCCGGAACCCCAGCCACGTGGATCGCGCGTGTGCACCGTAGGATGCGCCGCGATCAAACGACAATCCACGTCCCTCACATCACATCCGTGCAGCTGTAGCTGGATTGTATTTATATGCGCCAAATGCCTAGAAAACGCACATAATCCCTTAAATATGGCAAATGAGCCCGGAAAAATGCCAAATTTGAACACAGTGATTTGCAGTGTGTATGTTCTTCGTAGAAAAAAACTCCAGGAAAAAAAACAAAGAAAATTTGGATTCCCCTTCAATCTTGGTGATTTCCCCCTCAAAAGCATGGAACTTCCCCGACGATGGTTCGATTTATGAAGGGCGTGCATGACAACATAAGCCAAACCTTCTCAAATTTTCACCAGGGCGTGGTGAGGGCATACCATGGCACCATGCCAGGCGTCATGTTTTTCAATCATTTATTTCGTTTTTTTTGTAGTTGAAAACCCAACAAACAAACGTTTGTGGTTGACTATTGCCACACATTTCATCGAAATATCTGTCCATTCCTTGTAAAAGGCATGAAAATTTACTAAATGGCATGAGCATCATTTTCCAAACCGTTCTTGTGCACCCTTTCATGCACCGATTGTTTGAACTTGAATTATGTGCATTAATACCTAGAAAATGCACATAATCGCCTAAATATGGTAAATGAACCCAGAAAAGTGACAAATTTGAACGTGGTGATTTGCAGGGTGTATGTACATCTTAGAAAAAAACTCATGGACAAAGGACAAAGGAAATTTGAATCCCCCTTCAATCTTGGTGATTTCCCTCTCGAAACCATGAAACTCCTCGGTGATGGTTCGATTTAGGAAAGGCGTGCATGACGACATAAGGATAACATTCTCAAATTTTTACCAGGGCATGGTGAGGCCATACCATGGCACCACGCTAGGCGTCATGTTTTTCAACTATTTATTTCATTTTTGTATACCCAGTAAACGACGCATTTATGGTTGACTATATATTGCCACACATTTCCTTGAAATATCTGTCCATTCCTTGTAAAAGGCATGAGAATTTACGAAATGGCACGAGGATGGTTTTCCAGACCGTTCTTGTGCACCTTTTCATGCACCGATTGTTCGAATTTGAATTATGTGCATTAATGCCTAGAGAATGCAAATAATCCCCTAAATATGGTAAATGAACACGAAAAAGTGTGAACATGGTGATTTGCAGGGTGTATGTTCATCGTAGAAAAAAACTCATGAACAAAGGACAAAGGAAATTTGGATCCCCCTTCAATCTTGGTGATTTCCCCCTCGAAACCATGGAACTTCCTCGGTGATGGTTCGATTTATGAAAGGCATGCATGACGACATAAGGATAACATTCTCAAATTTTTACTAGGGCATGGTGAGGCCATACCATGGCACCACGCCAGACGTCATGTTTTTCAAGCATTTATTTCATATTTTGTAGTTGTTACCCAGTAAACGACGCATTTATGGTTGACTATTGCCACACATTTCCTCAAAATATCTGTCCATTCCTTGTAAAAGGCATGAGAATTTACTAAATGGCACGAGGATGGTTATCCAGACCGTTCTTGTGCACCTTTTCATGCACCGATTGTTCGAATTTGAATTATGTGCATTAATGCCTGGATATGCAAATAATCCCCTAAATATGGTAAAAGAACACGGGAAAGTGTCAAATTTGAACGTGGTGATTTGCAGGGTGTATGTTTATCGTAGAAAAAAACTCATGGATAAAGGACAAAGGAAATTTGGACCCCCCTTCAATCTTGGTGATTTCCCCCTCGAAGCCATGGAACTTCCTTGGTGGTGGTTCGATTTATGAAAGGCGTGCATGACGACATAAGGAAAACATTCTCAAATTTTTACCAGGGCACGGTGAGGCCAAACCATGGCACCACGCCAGGCGTCATGTTTTCCAAGCATGTATTTCATTTTTGTATACATTAATTCCGGGTTCGTTTGGCCTTTTTTATACATTATTTGAATTTCTGGGCATTTAATGTGCATAATTCAAGTTTGAACTACAAGCACATGCTCCAGTGCACCAAAGTTGGTTGAAAAATCACATGTGTGTCCTTAGGTGAATTTCTAGGTCCCATGCAAGAAATGGGAATGAAATTCAAACATCTGGGCGTCGTAACTAGGCCGGAAAGATTGAGAAACTTGTTTTTTTATTCATGTAAATCCAAAACACACCTGAAAATCATGAAACTTGGCATGATGGCATGACATGGCACCAACTTGCTGCGGTAATTTTTTTGGCCGAATTGGGACAAGCTTTGGTATAAGCTACTTGCAAACCGGAGCTTCTCTCAAGAAGGCGCGTGGTTCCAAGAGGGAGTGTGTCACCTCCGTGTATGAAATGACATACATACACGTACTGCCTTCTCCCGACTTAATTTGTCTACACAGGTAGATTATACCAAATAGAAGTATCGTGCTAAATTTTGGAATTATTCAGGGTTCGTTTGGCCATTTTTGTACATTAATTAAATTTCTGGGTGTTTAATGTGCATAATTCAAATTTGAACTACAAGCACATGCTCCAGTGCACCAAAGTTGGTTGAAAAATCACATGTGTGTCCTTGGTTGAATTTCTAGGTCGCATGCAAGAAATGAGAATGAAATTCAAACATCTGGGCGTCGTGGCTCGGCTGAAAAGATTGAGAAACTTCATTGTTTAATTCCCGTAAATCCGAAACACGCCTGAAAATCATAAAACTTGGCATGGTGTCATGACATTGCCACCAAAATGCCGTGGTAATTTTTCCGTCCGATTTGTGAAGGCGCACACATTAAAAATCAACAAAGTCATTTTGGAACAAGTGTTGTCACGTTACAAATCGGAAACACAACTATTATTGAAACTGTGGGCGTTCTACTTACCAATTACGTGCCGCCACGCGTCCCTTTTTTTATTGGCTAGGAGGTGTCGTGTGGGGTAGCTATTTGAGTATGGGAAGTGTGCGACCAGACCCCTACGCGTGCTCATCGTGAGGAGAGCCCTTTGACCTCTATCCACCACGCACCTCCCTCCCAACGTCTATATTAATCGCGCCCGAGCCCCTGTTTCATGGCGTGGCTATGTCTCACTGGACTGAGATTTAAGAGAGAAAAGTGAAAATCTGAAAAGATAGTTTTGCATGGATCTTGATGTACGATCCGACGGACCTATATAGCATTGACTGCGACTTATAGCAAGCATGATGAATATAAGGACAATGACAGTGGATAGTAATTGTCTTACATATCTAGGAAGATAACTAAAAAAGCCACATGCGGCTACGCCCGAAATACACAAGGGCAAAAGAAGAAGGAAGACGCATACAACGATCTAGCTTGATGACCTCTACTTTCTTGAGGCGCTGCAGGTCGCGGAGACTAGTTCTCGCCGCGAGCGGCGATGTTCTCTTTCATCAGTCTCATGTCCATAATATGCTGCTCGGAAGCAATCGTGGATTCCTCCACCAGCCTTTCACACTCGATGCGGAGCATGGCATTCTCGTCCAGAAGTTTCTTGACGATGACGCCCCTCCTGTTCAACAAGGCAGCGGTCTCCTCCACATGCTCCGCCCTTCCGATGATTTCCTCCCTCAGCAGGTCGCGGTCGGCCCGGAGTTGTTCAAATGAGGCAATCAACTCGTCCTGCAGCTTCATCAGCCGGAGATATTATCCATCTGGCTATGGACGATTGCATGCATGCGCCTGTAAGAGTCCTCGCCTGTCTGCGAGAGATATTCCTAGGCCGCTGCAGCGTGGGAGGACACCTCTGCTGCATTCACGGTGCGGCAGGACATCTCTACTGCTTCCGCAGTGCAACCGGACCAGTCTGCTGCATCAACGGCGCGGTGAGACCTCCGAGCTGCTTAGGCCGCGTGGCGAGACCTCTCTCCTGCTTCGGCAGCGCAGCGGGACATGTCGGTTGCTTTTGCAACTAAGCGGAACATCTCTCATGCTTCCACTTCCATGCTCGCCTCTCCGTGGTGGTAATCTCTTGACCCAGAACTCAATCTGGCCATGGCTGAATGACTTGTTTGCTTTTGTGGATGAGAAGGTGAGGAAGGAATGTCCAGTCATCTTGGCATAGTACAGTATTTATAACCGAGTACTAATACGCTCCTAAGTCGGAAACCGTTTAGATTTTGACTGGTGTGAACAGGTTTGCAATTTGGAAGGTGATGGGACGCATGCTCAAAATGTATTGACGGTTCTATAATTTCTAAGTGCGGCACTATTCCCGGACGGCATAACGTGGGCATGCTTTCTCGGCCGTGTACGTGGCATTTGGTGCACCGCAATCGGAAATGTCAGCACACGTCTTGTTCCAAGAACCGTGTGCGCTCGTTATTACCATCATGCACGCTTCTTTTAATTAGAATGTGTGCCCGTCTAGCGCACACACGTTGATCTGTCTAACTGTTTTTGTTTGTTGTGGCTAATCGCAAACAGTTCATCCATGTGAAGTGTATGCCATCAATCACACATACCTTTGATCTGGCTGACTATTTTTGATCTTTTGCTTAATCGCAAACAGTTAATCCTTCTGAAGTGTATGCCCTCAATTGCACACACCTTTATCTAGCTGTCCATTTCTGTTGTTCCTCCTCATCACAAATAGTTCATCCGAGTGAACCGTATGCTGTGTATCACACACGCCTTCATCTGGCTGCCCGTTTCTTTTGTTCCTCCTCATTGCAAACAGTTAATTGAACTGAACCGTATGCCCTGCATCGCACACGCAACTAAAATCTGAACTGTGTTCGATGCATCCGTCATCGCAAATGTTTTAGGCATTTTTGACGGTTCTCTGACACCACCATTTGTGTTTATTGCATCGCACACAGTTTCTCAAAGGGTCTCTGATCGTAGTGTCGCGTTAGCAGCATCCTGCAGTAGTGATGTGTCAAGTGATTAAAAATCAAGTGACTCCAAATGTCCATCAGCATGGAGTTTCTTCATGTGTTTTACACCAACATGACCTAAGCGGCAGTGCCACAAGAAAGTGGTACTATCATTATCAACTCTACATCTTTTGGCATCAATGTTATGAACATATGTATCACTATGATCGAGATTCAATAAACCATTCACATTGGGTGCATGACCATAGAAGGTATTATTCATGTAAATAGAATAACCATTATTCTTAAATGAATAACCATATTGCAATAAACATGATCTAATCATGTTCATGCTCAATGCAGACACCAAATAACATTTATCCAGGTTCAACACTAATCCCGAAGGTAGAGGGAGCGTGCGATGGTGATCACATCAACCTTGGAAACACTTCCAACACACATCGTCACCTTTCCCTTAGCTAGTCTCCATTTATTCTACAACTTTTCTTTCGAGTTACTAATATTAGCAACTGAACGGTATCTAATACCCGGGTGCTACTAGGAGTACTAGTATGGTACACATGAATAACACGTATATCAAATATACTTTTGTTGAAGTTGCCAGCCTTCTTATCTACCAAGTATTGGGGCAGTTCCGCTACCAGTGACTGTTCCCCTTACAATAGAAGCACTTAGTCTCGGGTTAGGGTTCAACCTTGGGTTTCTTCACTGGAACGGCAACTGGCTTGCCATTCATGAAGTTTCCCTTCTTGCCCTTGCCCTTCTTGAAACCAGTGGTATTGTTAACTTTTAACACTTGATGCTCCTTCTTGATTTCTACCTCCGTGGCCTACTGCGAACAGCTCCGGGATCATCTCCATCCCTTGCATGTTATAGTTCATCATGGAGTTCTAGTAGCTTGGTGATAGTGTCTGGAGAACTCTGTCAATCACTATCTTATCTGGAAGATTAACTCCCACTTGATTCAAGCGATTGTAGCACCCAGACATTCTGAGCACATGCTCACTGGCTGAGCTATTCTTCTCCATCTTGTAGGCAAAGAACTTGTCAGAGGTCTCATACCTCTCAACATGAGCATGAGCCTAAAATACCAATTTCAGCTCTTGAAACATCTCATATGTTCCATGGCAATCAAAACGTCTTTGGAGCCCCGATTCTAAGCCATAAAGCATGGCGCACTAAACTATCAAGTAGACATCAGAACGTGTCTGCCAGATGTTCACAACATCCACAGATGACGCTAGAGGGGTTGGCACACCGAGCGGTGCGTCTAGGAAATAAGCCTTCTGTGCAGCAATGAGGACAATCTCGGACTACGGACCTAGTCCGCATCATTGATCACAATATCTTTCAACTTAGTCTTTCTTTAGGAACATATTAAAATAGGGAGCTACAACGCGGGCTATTTTTCTACAACATAAATTTTCAAAGGCAACTTTAGACTATTATTCATGATAATGAGTTCAACTAATCATATTACTAAGAACTCCCACTCAAATTGACATCCCTCCGGTCATCCGAGTGTAACACGATCTAAATTCACCAACCCAAGTTCGATCTGTTGGAGAACATAGTAATTTCAAAATTTTCCTATGATTACACAAGATCTATCTAGGAGATGCATAGCAACGAGACGGGAGAGTGTGTCCACGTACCCTCGTAGACCAAAAGCGGAAGCGTTTAGTAACGGTTGAACTAGTCGAACGTCTTTGTGATCCAACTGATCCAAGTACCGAAAGTACGACACATCCACGTTTAGCACACGTTAAGCTCGATGAAGTCCCTCGTTCTCTTGATCCAGTTGAGGACGAGGGTGAGTTCCGTCAGCACGACGGCGTGGTGATGGTGATGATGATGTTACCGGCGCAGGGCTTCACCTAAGAACTACGACGATATGATCAAGGTGTGTAACTATGGAGGGGACACCGCACATGGCTAAGGAAAAACTTGGTGTGTTCTAGGGTGCCTCCTTGCCCCCGTATATAAAGGAGGGAGGGAGAGGCCGGCCGGCCAAGCTAGGCTCACCGGGAGAAGGGGAATCCTACTAGGACTCCAACTCCTAGTAGGTTTCCACCTAACGGAGAAGGGGGAAGGAAGGGAGAGGGGGCCGCACCCCCAACCCCTTGTCCAATTCGTACTGGGCTTGGGGGGGGCACCTCCTGGCCGCTACCTCTCCTTCCCACTAAGGCCCACTAAGGCCCATCAACTCCCCGGGGGGTTCCGGTAACCTCACGGTACTCTGAAAAATACCTGAACTTCTCCGGAACCATTCCGATGTCCGAATATAGCCTTCCAATATATCAATCTTTATGTCTCAGCCATTTCGAGACTCCTCGTCACATCCGTGATCTAATCCTGGTCTCCGAACAAACTTCGGTCATCAAAACACATAACTCATAATACAAATCATCATTGAACATTAAGCCTGCAGACCCTACGGGTTCGAGAACTATGTAGACATGACTGAGACACATCCCCGATCAATAACCAATAGCGGAACCTGGATGCTCATATTGTCTCCTACGTATTTTACGAAGATCTTTATCGGTCAAACCGCATAACAACATACGTTGTTCCCTTTGTCATCGGTATGTTACTTGCCCGAGATTCGATCGTCGGTATCATCATACCTTGTTCAATCTTGTTACCGACAAGTCTTTTTACTTGTTCCGTAATGCTTCATCCTGCAACTAACTCATTAGTCACATTGCTTGCAAGGCTTATAGTGATGAGCATTACCGAGAGGGCCCAGAGATACCTCTCCGAAACACGGAGTGACAAATCCTAATATCGATCTATGACAACCCAACAAACACTTTCAGAGACACATGTAGAGCATCTTTATAATCACCCAGTTACGTTGTGACTTTTGATGTCACACAAGGTGTTCCTCTGGTATTCGGGAGTTGCATAATCTCATAGTCTAAGGAACATGTATATGTCATGAAGAAAGCGGTAGCAATGAAACTGTAACGATCATAATGCTAAGCTAACGGATGGGTCTTGTCTATCTCATCATTCTCCTAATGATGTGACCCCGTTCATCAAATGACAACACATGTCTATGGTAGGAAACATAACCATCTTTGATTAATGAGCTAGTCAAGTAGAGACATACTAGGGACACTATGTTTTGTCTATGTATTCACACATGTACTAAGTTTCCGATTAATACAATTCTAGCATGAATAATAAACATTTATCATGATATAAGGAAATATAAATAACAACTTTATTATTGCCTCTAGGGCATATTTTCTTCAATCTCCCACTTGCACTAGAGTCAATAATCTAGTTCACATCGCCATATGATTTAACACAAATAATTCACATCTATATGTGATTAACACCCATAGTTCACATCGCCATGTGACCAACAACCAAAGGGTTTACTAGAGTCAATAATCCAGTTGACATTGCTATGTGATTAACACCCAAAGAGTACTAAGGTGTGATCATGTTTTGCTTGTGAGAGAATTTTAGTCAACGGGTCTGCTAAATTCAGAGTCATATGTATTTTGCAAATTTTTCTATGTCTACAATGCTCTACATGGAGATACTCTAGCTAATTGCTCCCACTTTCAATATGCATCCACATTGAGACTCAGAGTCATCTGGATTGGCGTAAAGCTTACATCGACATAACTCTTTATGGCAAACTCTTTATCACCTCCATAACCAAGAAATACTTTCTTAGTCCTTTTAGGTAACTAAGGATAACTTTGACCGCTATACAGTGATCCACTCCTGGATCACTATCGTACCCCCTTGCCAAATTCATAGCAACGCACACAACTGGTCTGGTACATAGCATGTCATACTTTGTAGGGCCTATGACTAAGGCATAGGGAATGACTTTCATTCTCTTTCTATCTTCTGCCGTGGTCGGGCTTTGAGTCTTACTCAACTTTACACCTTGTAATACAGGCAAGAACTCCTTATTTGATAGATCTATTTTGAACTCTTTCAAAATCTTGTCAAGGTATGTACTCATTGAAAAATCTTATCAAGCGTCTTGATCTATCTCTATAGATCTTGATGCCCAGTATGTAAGCAACTTCACCGAGGTCTTTCTTTGAAAATGTCCTTTCAAAACTCTCCTTTATGCTTTCCAGAAAATTCCGCATCATTTCCGATCAACAATATGTCATTCACATATACTTATCAAAAAGGTTGTAGTGCTCCCACTCACTTTCTTGTAAATACAGGCTTCACCGCAAGTCTGTATAAAACTATATGCTTTGATCAACTCATCAAAGCGTATATTTCAACTCCGAGATGCTTGCACCAGTCCATAGATGGATCGCTAGAGCTTGCACACCTTGTTAGTACCTTTAGGATCGACAAAACCTTCTGGTTGCATCATATAAAACTCTTCTTTAAGAAATATCCATTTAAGGAATGCGGTTTTGACATACATTTGCCAGATTTCATAAAATATGGCAATTGCTAACATGATTCGGACAGATTTAAGCATCGCTACAGTTGAGAAAATCTCATTGTAGTCAACACCTTGAACTTATCAAAAAACTTTTGCAAAAAGTTGAGCTTTCTAGATAGTAACACTACTATCAGCGTCCTCTTCCCCTGAAGATCCATTTATTCTTAATGGCTTGCCGATCATCGGGCAAGTCCACCAAAGTCCACACTTTGTTCTCATACATGGATCCTATCTCAGATTTCATGGCCTCAAGTCATTTCGCAGAATCTGGGCTCATCATCGCTTCCTCATAGTTTGTAGGTTCATCATGATCTAGTAACATGACTTCCAGAACAGGATTACCGTACCACTCTAGTGCGGATCGCACTCTGGAAGACCTACGAGGTTCGGTAGTAACTTGATCTGAAGTTTCATGATCATCATCATTAGCTTCCTCACTAATTGGTGTAGGAATCACTGGAATTGATTTCTGTGATGAACTACTTTCCAAATTGGGAGAAGGTACAATTACCTCATCAAGTTCTAATTTCCTCCCACTCACTTCTTTCGAGAGAAACTCCTTTTCTGGAAAGGATCCATCTTTAGCAACAAATATTTTGCCTTCGGGTCTGTGATAGAAGGTGTACCCAACAGTTTCCTTTGGGTATCCTATGAAGACGCACTTCTCCGATTTGGGTTCGAGCTTAACAGGTTGAAGCTTTTTCACATAAGCATTGCATCCCCAAAATTTAAGAAACGACAGCTTAGGTTTCTTACCAAACCATAGTTCATACGGTGTCGTCTCAACGGATTTTGATGGTGCCCTGTTTAAAGTGAATGCAACTGTCTCTAATGCATAACCCAAAAAAGATAGTGGTAAATCGGTAAGAGACATCATAGATCGCACCATATCCAATAAAATGCGGTTACGACGTTCGGACACACCATTACACTATGGTGTTCCAGGTGGCGTGAGCTGTGAAACTATTCCACATTGTTTTAAATGAAGGCCAAACTCATAACTCAAATATTCTCCTCCATGATCAGATCGTAGAAACTTCTATTTTCTTGTTACAATGATTCTCCACTTTACTTTGAAATTCTTTGAACTTTTCAAATATTTCAGACTTGTGTTTCATTAAGTAGATATACCCATATCCGCTTAAATCATCTGTGAAGGTCAGAAAATAACGATTCCACCACGAGCATCAACACTCATTGGACCGCATAAAACGGTATGTATTATTTCCACTAAGTCACTAGCTCGTTCCATGGTTCCGGAGAACGGAGTTTTTAGTCATCTTGCTCATAAGGCATGGTTCGCAAGTATCAAATGATTCATAATCAAGTGGATCGAAAAGTCCATCTTTATGGAGTTTCTTCATGTGCTTTATATTGATATGACCCAAACGGCAGTGCCACAAATAAGTTGCACTATCATTATAAACTTTGCATCTTTTGGCATCAATATTATGAATATGTGTATCACTACGATCAAGATTCAATAAACCATCAACATTGGGTCTCGTGTATGACCATAGAAGGTGTTATCCATGTAAATAGAATAACAATTATTCTTTGTCTTAAATGAATAACCGTATTGCAATAAACATGATCTAATCATATTCATGCTTTAATGCAAACACCAAATAACATTTATTTAGGTTAACACTAATCCCGAAAGTATAGGGAGTGTGCGATGATGATCATATCAATCTTGGAACCTACTTCCAACTCACATCGTCACTTCATCCTCAACTAGTCTCTATATATTCTGCAACTCCTGTTTCGAGTTACTAATCTTAGCAACCGAACAAGTATCAAATACCCAGGGGTTACTATGAGCACTAGTAAGGTACACATCAATAACATGTATATTCAAATATACTTTTGTTCACTTTGCCATCTTTCTTATCCGCCAAATATTTGGGGCAGTTCCGCTACCAGTGATCATTTCCTTTGAAGTAGAAGCACTCAGTTTCAGGCTTAGGTCCAGCTTTGGGCTTCTTCACAGGAGTGACAACTTGTTTGCCATTCTTCTTGAAGTTCCCTTTCTTTCCCTTTTCCCTTTTCTTGAAACTAGTGATCTTGTCAATCATCAACACTTGATGCTCTTTCTCGATTTCTACCTTCGTCGATTTCAGCATCACGAAGAGCTCGGGAATCGTTTTTGTAATCCCATGCATACTATAGTTCATCATGAAGTTCCATTAACTTAGTGATGGTGACTAGATAACTCTATCAATCACTATCTTATCTGGAAGATTAACTCCCACTTAATTCAAGCGATTGTAGTACCCAGACATTCTAAGCACATGCTCACTAGCTGAGCAATTCTCCTCCATATTTTAGGCAAAGTACTTGTTAGAGGTCTCATACCTCTTAACACGGGCATGAGTCTGAAATACCAATTTCAGCTCTTGGAACATCTCATATGCTCCGTGGCGTTCAAAATGTTTTTGAAGTCCCGGTTCTAAGCCGTAAAGCATGGTGTACTAAACTATCAAGTAGTCATCATATTGAGCTAGCCAAATGTTCATAACCCCAATCTTTAGAGTTGCGTTTAATTCTTTCCAATAAGCCCCATTTGAAATCAATAGTCTTCAGCATATAAGAACCAACACAGGAAGTATCGAGCAGGTTGCGATCATTAAGAGAAAGCCGAGCATAAAATTTTTGAATAATCATTTCCCGGGAGAGCTCATGATTGGGGCATGAATATAACATTGACTTAAGCCTCCCCCAAGCTTGAGCGATGCTTTCTCCTTCGCGAGGCCCGAAATTATATATGTAATTATGATCACGATGAACAAGATGCATATGATAGAACTTCTGGTGAAATTCCAACTTCAATCGTTTATAATTCCTAGATCTCGTATCATCACATAGCCTATACCATGTCAATATGCATCTCCCTTCAAAGAGAAAGGGAAGACCTTCCTTTTGACAACATCATCGGGAATACCTACAAGCTTAAATAATCCACAAACTTCATCCACAAAGATAAGGTGTAAATCGGGATGCAATGTTCCATCACCTGTAAATGGATTAGCTAGCAGTTTCTCTATCATACCCGAAGGAATCTCAAAGTAAATATTTTCAAAAAGTTCTGTAGGTTGAGGGGAAACTCTTTGCTCTTCTGGTCGGGGTGAAGATACCCCAAACAAGCCCCTCAAAGGATTAGTTTCCATAATGACAAATAACAGAAAATTTCAGCACACTATATAAATGTTTCCTTACCAAGTTCCACTCACCAAAAGCGCTACGCTCCCCGACAACGGCGCTAGAAAAGAGTCTTGATGACCCACAAGTGTAGGGGATCTATCGTAGTCCTTTCAATAAGTAAGAGTGTCGAACCCAACGAGGAGCAGAAGGAAATGATAAGCGGTTTTCAGTAAGGTTTTCTCTGCAAGCACTGAAATTATAGGTAACAGATAGTTTTGTGATAAGATAAATAGTAACGAGAAACAAGTAAATAAAGTAAATAAAGTGCAGCAAGGTGGCCCAATCCTTTATGTAGCAAAGGATAAGCCTGGACAATTTCTAATAATGACAAAGGAGCTCCCGAGGACACATGGGAATTATCGTCAAGCTAGTTTTCATCATGTTCATATGATTCGCGTTCGGTACTTTGATAATTGATATGTGGGTGGACCGGTGCTTGGGTACTGCCCTTACTTGGACTAGCATCCCACTTATGATTAACCCCTATTGCAAACGTCTGCAACTACAAAAGAAGTATTAAGGTAAACCTAACCACACGATTAAACATATGGATCCAAATCAGCCCCTAACGAAGCAATGCATAAACTAGGGTTTAAACTTCTGTCACTCTAGCAACCCATCATCTACTTATTACATCCCAATGCCTTCCTCTAGGCCCAAATAATGGTGAAGTGTCATGTAGTCGACGTTCACATAACACCACTAGAGGAAAAGACGACATACATCTCATCAAAATATCGAACGAATACCAAATTCAGATGACTACTAATAGCAAGAC
Organism: Triticum timopheevii; assembly: GCA_963921465.1. Classification (NCBI taxonomy): domain Eukaryota; kingdom Viridiplantae; phylum Streptophyta; class Magnoliopsida; order Poales; family Poaceae; genus Triticum; species Triticum timopheevii. The sequence goes on along the minus strand of OY997274.1, from coordinate 165,241,301 downwards.
TTCACCCATGTCCTCAGGAACAAACGTAACTACTCACAAAGCATATTCATGTTCATAATCAGAGGAGTAATAATATGCATTAAGGATCTGAACATATGATCTTCCACCAAGTAAACCAATTAGCATCAACTACAGGGAGTAATCAACACTACTTGCAACCCACAGGTACGAATTTTTGGTTTGGATACAAGATTGGATACAAGAGATGAACTATGGTTTTGAGAGGAGATGGTGCTGGTGAAGATGTTGATGGATATTGACCCCCTCCCAATGAGAGGATCATTGGTGATGACGTTGGTGATGATTTCCCCCTCCCGGAGGGAAGTGTCCCCGGCAGAACAGCTCTGCTGGAGCCCTAGATTAGTTCCGCCAAGGTTCCGCCTCGTGGCGGCGGAGTTTCGTCCCGTAAGCTTGCCCACAATTTTTTCCAGCATAAAAGCCCTCATATAGCAGAAGATGGACAACGGGGGGCCACCAGGGGGCCCAGGAGACAGGGGCGCGCCCAGTAGGGGGGGCGCGCCCCCACCCTCCTGGACAGGGTGTGGGCCCCCTGGTGTATTTCTTCCGCTCAAAACCTTGTAAAATAGGTTTCGTGGAGTTTCAGGATTTTTGGAGCAGTGCAGAATAGGTTTCCAATGTTTGCTCCTTTTCCAGCCAGGATTCCAGCTTTCGGCATTCCCCCTCTTCATGATAAACCTTGTAAAATAAGAGAGAATAGCCATATGTATTGAGATATAATGTGTAATAACAGCCCATAATGCAATAAATATTGATATAAAAGCATGATGCAAAATGGACGTATCAACTCCCCCAAGCTTAGACCTCCCTTGTCCTCAAGCGGAAGCCGATATCGAAAAATATGTCCACATGTTTAGATATAGAGGTGTCGATAAAAATAAAATACGGACATGAGGGCATCATGATCATTCTTATAACAGCAACATATATAGATTTTATCATATGATTTCTTATGCTCAAGTAACAATCAATTCACAATGTCAAGTATGGTTCAAAAACTTCATTGGGAACTAACAAACTATAATCTCAGTCATTGAAGCAATTGCAATTTATCATAACATCAGAAAGAGTCAACAATAGAGCTTTTCATCAAGTCCACATACTCAACTATGTTGTAGTCTTCTACAATTGCTGACACTCATGCAATACTTGTGGTTATGGGGTTTCAGCCGGACACTGAGAAAGATAGGGGATTATTGTGTTGCCTCCCAACGTATTCACCTTTAGGTGATGTCAACAATAATAGCCCATGCTAACTTACATCCAATTGGGTATATATATAATGATCTTTCAAGCACGAGGAGCTTGCCAAAGGATAAAATGAAAAAGGGAAAGGTGAGGATCACCTTGACTCAAGCATAAAGTAAAAACATAAAGTAAAAGATAGGCCCTTCGCAGAGGGAAGCAGAGGTTGTCATGTGCTTTTAGGGTTGGATGCACAAAATCTTAATGCAAAAGAACGTCACTTTATATTGCCCCTTGTATGTGGACCTTTATTATGCAGTCCGTCGCTTTTATTACTTCCACAACAAGATCGTACAAAGCTTATTTTCTCTGCACTATTAAGTCATACATATTTAGATAGCAATTTTTATTGCCTGCAACATGACAACTTACTTGAAGGATCTTACTCAATCCATAGGTAGGTATGGTGGACTCTCATGGCAAAATTGGGTTTAAGGATATTTGGAAGCACAAGTAGTATCTCTACTTAGTGCAAGGAATTTGGCTAGCATGAGGGGGCAAGGCAAGCTCAACATGTTTGGAAGGTCAATGACAATATACTTTAACTGAGATGTGAGAAAACATAAACCATTACGTTGTCTTCCTTGTCCAACGTCAACTCTTTTAGCATGTCTTACTTAATGAGTGCTCCCAATCATAAAAGGTGTCCAAGATAATATATTTATATGTGAACCTCTCTTTCCTTATCACTTCCTATAAAGGCAACGATGACCAAAACTACGTTTATCAACTCTCAACAATTTTTATGCCTCATGCTTTCTATGTGTGAAGTCATCACTAACCATAAGATCAATATGAACTCTTTTATTCTTTCTACTTCCTCAAGATCATAGCAACATAGCAAAGCCCTTGACTCAACGCTAATCTTTATTATAGATAGCTCACGAACTCGATTACAAAAAGAGATCACAAAGCAAAACTCAAAACTACTTGATATCAAAACTTCAATCTAGTAGATCAAGATACTACTAAAAGGATCGAACTAAATAAAACAGTAAAGATAGGAGTGTGATGGTGATACGATACCGGGGCACCTCCCCCAAGCTTGGCAGTTGCCAAGGGGAGTGCCCATACCCATGTGTTTATGTCCTCGGAGGTGAAGTAGGAGTTGTTGATGATGTAGGCTTGTCGTCCGTCTTCCAAGGCATAGGCTCTCCATCATAGAAGGATGATCGAGTCTCCGGGATCCTTAAATTTGCAGCCAAACTCATCCTCTTGAATCTATATTCATACTCACAGTTCTGGTTTTGTAGGTCATAGATCTGGGCTTGGAGGTGCTCAATTTTCTCTTGAAGCTTGAAGATGGTCTCCCCAATGACTTTGGCATCCAGCTTGTGGTTGTTGGTGAACTCCGTGATCATCATCTGGTTGGCGTTGAGTCCACACTCCACCATCCCTTGGCACTTGAAAACTTGCTGCTCCACGGCTTCGAGCTTTGTCTCCACGCTTCCGGTACGCCTTGGTCCCTCCACATCGCGGATGTGCAGCACCCCCTCACGTATCTCAATGGTTTGAGGGTGTTGCAGCACCTTTGCGAGATACGGGTTGATAACCCTCTCGAAAAACTTGTCCTTGGGAGTGCTTGGAGATGACATGATGCTCTAGATCTGAAACAGAAACAGCTCGAAATGAAAACAGAGGATATTTGCATGATACGGTGGTCAAATCCTTCGGGAGTATATATAGTGAATTTTTACCGACCAAAATATGTAACGTGCAAGAAAACGGAGTCCGGGAGGCACACGAGGTGTCCACGAGACAGGGGGGCGCGCCCAGTAAGGGTGGGCGCGCCCTCCACTCTCGTGGGGGCCTCGTGTCCCTTTCGGACTACTTCTTTCTTCCTGAAATTCTTAAATATTCCAAAACTGAAAAAAATTTGCCATTGGAGTTGGTTTGGAGTCAGTTTACTTACCGTACCACGTACCTATTCCTTTTCGGAGTCTGGAACATTCTGGAAAGTGTCCCTTATGTATTCCTCCGGGGTTACAGTTTTAATAATATTGGTTTCAACATTGATAGGATTACCTAAAATATAATGTTTAATTCTTTGACCGTTTATCACCCTCGGACTTGTGCCTTCGAAGTTGTTGATTTTTATGGCACCAGAACGATAGACCTCCTCGATAACGTAAGGACCTTCCCATTTAGAGAGAAGTTTTCCTGCAAAAAATCTTAAAGGAGAGTTGAATAATAACACATAATCTCCTATGTTAAACTCACGCTTTTGTATCCTTTTATCTGCCAGCGTTTGGCTTTTTCTTTGAATAGCTTGGCATTCTCATGGGCTTGGGTTCTCCATTCATCAAGTGAGCTAATATCAAACAACCTCTTCTCACCGGCAAGTTTGAAGTCATAGTTGAGCTCTTTAATAGCCCAATATGCTTTATGTTCAAGTTCAAGAGGTAAATGACACGCTTTTCCATAAACCATCTTATATGGAGACATACCCATAGGATTTTTGTATGCAGCTCTATAGGCCCATAATGCATCATCAAGTTTTCTGGACCAATTCTTTCTAGATCTATTCACAGTCTTTTGTAAAATTAATTTGAGCTCTCTATTGCTCAACTCTACTTGACCACTAGACTGCGGATGATAAGGACATTGGATTCTATGATTGACATCATACTTAGCAAGCATCTTACGGAAAGCACCATGAATAAAATGTGAACCACCATCAGTCATAAGATATCTAGGGACTCCAAACCTTGGAAAAATAACTTCTTTAAGCAATTTAATAGAAGTGTTATGATCAGCACTACTAGTTGGAATAGCTTCTACCCAGTTAGTAACGTAATCAACATCAACTAAAATATGGGTATAACCATTAGAGGCAGGAAAAGGTCCCATATAATCGAAGCCCCAGACATCAAATGGTTCAATAACAAGAGAATAATTCATAGGCATTTCTTGACGTCTACTAATGTTACCTACTCTTTGACATTCATCACAAGATAAGACAAACTTACGAGCATCTTTGAAGAGAGTAGGCCAAAATAAACCAGATTGCAGTACCTTGTGTGCAGTTCTATCTCCAACGTGGTGTCCTCCATAAGACTCGGAGTGACACTTACGTAGGATCTGTTCCTGTTCATGCTCAGGCACACAACGTCTAATAACACCATCTACTCCTTCTTTATAAAGGTGTGGATCATCCCAAAAGTAATGTCTTAAATCATAAAAGAACTTTTTCTTTTGCTGGTATGTAGCAACAATGTAATTAGCATAATCAGCATACCAAGGAGCAGTATGAGTAGCATTAATGACCGCTAATTGTTCATCAGGAAAGCTATCATCAATAGGCAGTGGGTCATCAAGAACATTCTCTAACCTAGACAAGTTGTCTGCAATGGGGTTCTCAGCTCCCTTTCTATCAATAATATGCAAATAAAATTCTTGGAGCAGGAGAACCCATCTAATGAGCCTAGGCTTAGCATCTTTATTTTCCATAAGATATTTAATAGCAGCATGATCAGTGTGAATAGTAACTTTGGAATCAACAATATAAGGTCTAAACTTATCACATGCAAACACAACTGCTAAGAACTCTTTTTTTGTAGTAGCATAATTTCTCTGGGCAGTATCAAGAGTCTTACTAGCATACTGGATAACATTCAATTTCTTATCGACTCTTTGCTCCAGAACAGTACCTACAACATAATCACTAGCATCACACATAATTTCAAAGGGTAAATTCCAATCAGGTGGCTGAACAATAGGTGCAGTGATCAAAGCTTTCTTAAGTATTTCGAATGCTTCTACACAATCATCATCAAAGCCAAAAGGAATATCTTTTTGCAATAAATTAGTCAGAGGCCTAGAGATTTTAGAAAAGTCCTTAATGAACCTCCTATGAAAATCGGCATTACCAAGGAAACTTCTTATACCTTTTATGTCCTTGGGACATGGCATCTTTTCAATAGCATCAACCTTGGCTTTATCAACTTCAATACCTCTCTCGGAGATCTTATGCCCCAAGACAATGCCTTCATTAACCATAAAGTGACACTTTTCCCAATTCAGGACGAGAGTAGTGTCTTCACATCTCTGCAAAACTCGATCAAGGTTGCTCAAACAATCATCAAAAGAGGATCCATAAACAGAGAAGTCATCCATGAATACCTCACAAATCTTTTCACAAAAATTAGAGAATATATCCATCATGCATCTTTGAAAGGTAGCAGGTGCATTACATAAACCAAAAGGCATACGTCTATAAGCAAAGGTACCGAAAGGGCAAGTAAAATTCGTTTTTCATTGACCCCCCGCTAACACAGGCATTTGAGACAAGCCAGAGTAACCATCTAGAAAGCAAAAATGTGTATGTTTGGGATAGTCTTTCTAGCATTTGATCAATAAAAGGTAAAGGGTAATGATCTTTCTTAGTAGCCTTATTTAATTTATGGAAATCAATTACCATCCTATAACCTGTAATAATTCTTTGCGGGATCAATTCATCTTTATCATTAGGAACAACGGTAATACCTCCCTTTTTAGGAACACAATGGACAGGGCTTACCCAATCACTATCAGCAACGGGATAAATTATACCTGCCTCAAGGAGCTTTAGTATTTCCTTTCTTACCACTTCTTTCATCTTGGGATTCAGTCGTCGTTGAGGATCTATAATTGGTTTGGCATCGTCCTCCAATTTAATTTTGTGTTGGCATAACGTGGGACTAACGCCCTTAAGATCATCCAGAGTATATCCAATAGCAGCTCGGTGCTTCTTCAGAGTTTTCAATAATCTTTCTTCTTCTTTCTCTGAAAGGTTATCACTAATAATAACAGGATATATTTTCTTTTCATCAAGATAAGCATGCTTAAGATTATCAGGTAATGGTTTGAGTTCAAACACGGGATCACCCTTGGGTGGAGGGAGATCCCCAAGAATTTCAACGGGAAGATTAGGTTTCAGAACAGGTTCCTGTTTAAGGCACACTTCATCTAATTCCCTTCTTTCCTTCAAAAACATATCATTTTCATGGTCTAGCAAATATTGTTCTAACAGATCAGTAGGAGGCACAACAATGGAAGCAAGACCAATAATTTCACACTACTAGGGAAAAGCCTATACACAGAATCTTATCAGCAGCACGCTTTAAAATAAGGCGCTGCTGCTAATTAGCAGTAGCGTGCCCAGCAGAAACTCGCTGCTGAAACAAATATAGTAGTAGCGCGCCCGCTCAAAGACGCGTTGCTGCTATAATTCCCAGGAGGCCGCCGCGAGGCTAGTTATAGCAGCAACGCATTATAGCGAAGGGCGCTACTGCTACGTAGCATAGTAGCAGCACATTTCTCAGATAAGCGCTACTGCTAAGTTTCCTACGAAAATTTAGTCCCACCTCGCTCCGTGAAGAGAGTTTCTACCACCTTAAATATGTTACTTCTCAAACTTTGACAAGCACTTGGTCTTCATTGAACTCTATGTGTAGAATTTGTGGCTGCAATATGAGTCTTCACCTGTTCCTAAACCGGTGAGGACTCATATTGACAAATCAGATTGTAAACAAAAAGATCGTTGATGATCAATGTATTTTTGATATATTGAACAAAGTCTATTTTTACATGCAGACACATAGCAGTAGCGCTTTATTGTGAAAGGCGCTGCTGCTAGATAGCTTAGCAGTAGCGTATTTTCCTACAGCGCACTACTGCTAAGCCATTCATCTCCCACCCCCATCCTCCTCTATCCGATCCACTCACACAGTCACACACTCAATCCTCCGTCTGCGCCGCGTGCCGGTCCACCCCCGTCGCCCCTCCTCCGTCTGCGCCGCGCGCCGTCACCTCCTCCTCCTTGCTTGACTCGGTACCGGCCTCCTCCTCCGTCCTCCCTCTCCACTCGCCGCTGGCTGGCCCCTCCTCGCTCCGCCTTCCTCCTCCGTCCTCCCTCAACTGACCGCGCCGGTCGGCCCCTCCTCGCTCCGCCTTCCTCCTCCGTCCTCCCTCAACTGGCCGCGCTGGCTGGCCCCTCCTCGCTCCGCCTTCCTCCTCCATCCTACTCTCTTCTCCCTCCTTGAGTCGCCCCTCCTTCTCCCTCCTACCCGCTACATTTTGATTTAGTAGGCTAGTTCATATGCAACATTTTGATTTAATTGATATAATTTAGTTGATTAGTAGGCTAGTTGATTTAGTTGACTTAGAACATTTTGATTTAGTTGATTTAGTAGGCTAGTTCATTTAGTTGATTTAGTAGGCTAGTTCATATGCAACATTTTGATTTAGTTGATATGATTTAGTTGATTTAGTAGGCTAGTTGATTTAGTTGACTTAGAACATTTTGATTTAGTTGATTTAGTAGGCTAGTTGATTTAGAACATTTTGATTTAGTTGATTTAGTAGGCTAGTTGATTTAGTTCACTTAGAACATTTTGATTTAGTTGATTTAGTAGGCTAGTTCATATGCAACATTTTGATTTAGTTGATATGATTTAGTTGATTTAGTAGGCTAGTTGATTTAGTTGACTTAGAACATTCTGATTTAGTTGATTTAGTAGGCTAGTTGATTTAGTTGATTTAGAACATTTTGATTTAGTTGATTTAGTAGGCTAGTTGATTTAGTTCACTTAGAACATTTTGATTTAGTTGATCGTTAATCCTTTGCTCATATTGCTTTAGGAAAAATGGTGCCACCACCACCTCCACTATGTCGACTGTGCAAGTCAAGATGCGCCAGCAGCCTTGCAACTGGCAAGCTGTTCGACATCTACTTCCAGCCGAGTTTTCTTCATGCGGCGGTAAGAAATTAGATGAAATGTAATAACTATTTTATTTTTAGTGTTGGCATTACTGCATTGTGTCATTTTGCTTATTTTACACAGATCGTCCCATGCAATGTGAGGTTGAAATTCAACAAGCTGACAGGAGATACTGTGAAATTTGAGGCTCCTGGGGGGCCGTACACTATGGAGGTCGAGAAAGGACGCAATATGTCACAGATTGGAGGAGATGGATGGGCCCGTTTCATCGCTCGCATGCGTCTTACTGGTGGTGAGTTGATCAGCTTCTCCTTCCGAGCAGAAAGACCCAAGCTAGCTGTCATTTATCTCAACCTGGTGGAAGATGATGAAGATGACGAAGATGATGAAGATGATGAAGATAATGAAGACCCACTCGATGAAGATGATGAGTACCCACTTCATGAAGCCATCGTATCTCAAAGAACAAGGCTGAGTGAGGAGGAGGTGTCCAACCTGTGGGAAATAATTCCGCCACGTGCTGACTTTGTCGGGGTGCCATTCGTGACCCGCTTGACAAATACCATGGTTGATCGACATGATATGGTATGTTATACTTACAAATGCAAATTATCTGATGAATTACTTAGTGTACAGTCCAATGATATGGTATGTTGTGTGGAATCTAGTCGATGATATGTTTTAGTGTAGAGTTCGATCACATGCTTATTAGTGTAGAATCTAAGGAAACTATTAATAGCGTAGATAATCCATATGTACTTATTTGCGAGGCTATTTATAAATTGATATGTTTTTCTTATTCAGAAATTGGCAAAGAGCATATCTGTGAGTTATGGTATCGAGCCTGATGAAGAAGGCTCAGCTGGACTACGCCTTACTGCAAGGGGCTCTGTCACAACCTGTACTTACCGCGTGGACACGGACGGTCGCACACACTTAAACTTGGTTGGGTGGAAGAAATTCCTCGATGGCAAGAATCTTCGTGTTGGATAGGCCATCCTAATTACTATCAGGAACACCAACCGCCCAGGCTTGAGGATGATGATTGCCTTCGATATCATCTAGAACTACATGTGTGTGTGTGGCTATATCAGCTAGAACTACATATGTGTGTGTGGCTATATCATCTAAACTACATATGATGATCGTCGTCGATATCATCTAGAACTACATATGATGATGGCTGTTGATATGACCTTGTACTGCTTGAGGATGCATGTTGACTATGCATGAAATTGTTATCTAGTACTCCCTTCGTTCCAAATTACTCGTCGTGGTTTGAACTAAAACCACGACGAGTAATTTGGAACAAAGGGAGTACTACCTAGTAATGGTTTATGAATTTGATATCTACTAGCAGTACCTAGTATCTAGTATCTGAAAGGGAAACTGAAAGGGAAAGGGGTAATGGGAAAATGATGAAAGATATAGCAGTAGCAAGGGATGGCGAAATTTCTACAGCTAGTTAATAGTAGCGCGTTCTTAAAAAGCGCTGCTGATATCGTCAACAGTAGTAGCGCGGGTTAGGGACGCGCTACTACTATGAGTTAGCTGTAGCGCCTTATTAGTAGCGCGGCCACCCGCGCTGCTGCTAGCCTCAAAACACGCGCTACTACTAGGGTTTTCCCTATTAGTGTCATCCTTACTAGGTGGTTCCCTATCACGAGGTTGTCTACGAAACTTAGCAAAATTAAACTCATGAGACATACCATCTAGGCCAATGGTGACAATATCTTTTTGACAATCAATCTTAGCACTAGCTGTATCCAAGAAGGGTCTACCAAAAATAATGGGACAAAAATCATCTTGTGGGGAGCCAAGAACAAGAAAATCAACAGGGTATTTAACCTTCCCACACAAAACTTCAACATCTCTAACAATCCCAACTGGTTTAATGGTATTCCTATTGGCAAGCTTAATGGTAACATCAATATCTTCTAATTCAATGGGTGCAATGTCGTGCATAATTTCTTTATATAAATCATAAGGTATCGCACTAGCACTAGCACCCATATCACATAAACCATGATAACAATGATCTCCTATTTTAACAGAAATAACAGGCATGCCTATGACAGGTCTATGTATCTTAGTATCTGGTCTAGCAATATTAGCAGATTCATCACGGAAATAAATAACATGCCCATCTAAATCATCATCCAAGAGATCTTTAACCATAGCAATACTAGGTTCAACATTGATTTGCTCAATAGGTGTATAAGTACTAGTATTACTCTTACGAACAACAGTCAAAGTTTTAGCATGATCCTTTATCCTAACAGGAAAAGGAGGTTTCTCAACATAAGTAGTAGGAACAATAGGATCACTATAGGTGATAATCTTTTCTTCAACTGTAATAGGTGCAACTACTTTCACTTCAACAGGAGGATTATATTTAAACCACTTCTCTTTAGGGAGATCAACATGAGTAGCAAAAGATTCACAGAAAGAAGCTACTATCTCAGAGTCAAGTTCATACTTAGCGCTAAATCCACAAAAAGCATCGGTATCCATAAAAGATTTAACACAATCAAACTTAGGTGTCATACCTGACTCCTTACCATCGTCGGAACCCCAATCTTCAGAGTTGCGTTTAATTCTTTCCAATAAGCCCCATTTGAAATCAATAGTCTTCAGCATATAAGAACCAGCACAGGAAGTATCGAGCAGGTTGCGATCATTAAGAGAAGCCGAGCATAAAAATTTTGAATAATCATTTCCCGGGAGAGCTCATGATTGGGGCATGAATATAACATTGACTTAAGACTCCCCCAAGCTTGAGTGATGCTTTCTCCTTCGCGAGGTCAGAAATTATATATGTAATACGATCACGATGAACAAGATGCATAGGGTAGAACTTCTGGTGAAATTCCAACTTCAATCGTTTATAATTCCAAGATCTCGTATCATCACATAGCCTATACCATGTCAATTCGTCTCCCTTCAAAGATAAAGGGAAGACCTTCCTTTTGATAACATCATCGAGAATACCTACAAGCTTAAATAATCCACAAACTTCATCCACAAAGATAAGGTGTAAATCAGGATGCAATGTTCCATCTCCTGTAAATGGATTAGCTAGCAGTTTCTCTATCATACCCGAAGGAATCTCAAAGTAAATATTTTCAAAAAGTTCAGTAGGTTGAGGAGCAACTCTTTGCTCTTCTGGTCGGGCTAAAGATACCCCGAACAAGCCCCTCAAAGGATTAGTTTCCATAGTGACAAGTAACAAAAAATTTCAGCACACTATATAAATGTTTCCTTACCAAGTTCCACTCACCAAAAGCGCTACGCTCCCCGGCAACGGCGCCAGAAAAGAGTCTTGATGACCCACAAGTGTAGGGGATCTGTTGTAGTCCTTTCGATAAGTAAGAGTGTCGAACCCAACGAGGAGCAGAAGGAAATGATAAGCGGTTTTCAGTAAGGTTTTCTCTGCAAGCACTGAAATTATAGGTAACAGATAGTTTTGTGATAAGATAAATAGTAACGAGCAACAAGTAAATAAAGTAAATAAAGTGCAGCAAGGTGGCCCAATCCTTTATGTAGCAAAGGATAAGCCTGGAAAATTTCTAATAATGAGAAAGGAGCTCCTGAGGACACATGGGAATTATCGTCAAGCTAGTTTTCATCACGTTCATATGATTCACGTTCGGTACTTTGATAATTTGATATGTGGGTGGACCGGTGCTTGGGTACTGCCCTTACTTGGAAAAGCATCCCACTTATGATTAACCCTATTGCAAGCGTCTGCAACTACAAATTAAGTATTAAGGTAAAGCTAACCACAACATTAAACATATGGATCCAAATCAGCCCCTAACGAAGCAACGCATAAACTAGGGTTTAAGCTTCTGTCACTCTAGCAACCCATCATCTACTTATTACTTCCCAATGCCTTCCTCTAGGCCCAAATAATGGTGAAGTGTCATGTAGTCGACGTTCACATAACACCACTAGAGGAAAAGACAACATACATCTCATCAAAATATCGAACGAATACCAAATTCACATGACTACTAATAGCAAGACTTCACCCATGTCCTCAGGAACAAACGTAACTACTCACAAAGCATATTCATGTTCATAATCAGAGGAGTAATAATATGCATTAAGGATCTGAAAATATGATCTTCCACCAAGTAAACAAATTAGCATCAACTACAGGGAGTAATCAACACTACTAGCAACCCACAGGTACCATTTTGTGGTTTGGATACAAGATTGGATACAAGAGATGAACCAGGGTTTTGAGAGGAGATGGTGCTGGTGAAGATGTTGATGGAGATTGACCTCCTCCCGATGAGAGGATCGTTGGTGATGACGTTGGTGATGATTTCCCCCTCCCGGAGGGAAGTGTCCTCGGCAGAACAGCTTCGCCGGAGCCCTAGATTGGTTCCGCCAAGGTTCCGCCTCGTGGCGGCGGAGTTTCGTCCCATAAGCTTGCCCACAATTTTTTGCATCATCTATCGTCACTGATAGGACTCTTGACGATTTTGTGAAAACCGGCTATCTGCCAAAGAAGGAAGTCATGTCATACCGCGCTCCTGATCCAACAGAAGAAAAACCTCAACCCAAAGAAGGGGAAGTCGTCGTTTTCACTGATCACATGATCCGGGGCTTTTCGCCACCCGGCTCAAAATTCTTCAGAGATGTTCTGCACTTCTTTGACCTTTGTCCTCAAGACATTGGACCCAATTCCGTGTCTAATATTTGCAACATTCAAGTGTTCTGTGAGGTGTATCTTGAAGAAGAGCCCAGTCTGTTACTCTTTGGAGAGCTGTTTTATTTGAACCGCCAGAATGAATACGCCAACGGACCTAGTTTGGAGCTTGGTGGGGTCTCAATCCAACGGTGGAGAGACGCCATCTTTCCTTACGCGAATCCACCAAGTCACCCCAAAGACTGGAACCAGACGTGGTTCTATTGCCAAGACACTTCTCAGGCTGATGAGAACCCTCTGCCCGGCTTTTGCGCCCCGCGCCTCGAGTCAAATCACCCTCTTCCAGAAAAGTTGTCAGCCGCTGATCGCCAGAAACTCGCCCCCACCATGGCTAAAGTCAAGGCTCTTTTGGGGAATGGTTTAAATGGTATTGACTTGGTCCGTGTTTGGGTTGCCTGGCGGATCATTCCATTGAGCCGCCACTCCGGTTTGATGTGCACCTACACGGGCACGAAGAATGACCTTCTGCGGCACAACCCTGATGATTTACTTGATGACGTCATTAATGATATGGCGAAGTCACTCTTGAATGAAAGCCTAGCAGATTGTGGCAAGGTGGGCTTAAGCCCTTTCTGCAAAGCTAACCTGGCTCCAGCGGTAAGCCGCCAAACTGAATAACTTTATCTTCATCCTTGATGTTTTGTCTTTACTCAAACTTTTGCTGATTTTTACAGGCTAAAGATGAATTTTGGAAGAAGAAGTATGATCATGAGGCTGAAAAGAGCCAGGAAGGCCAAGAGAGCCACCAGGAAAGCCGCCACCAAGAAAAAAGGAAAGAAGGCTGACGCTTCTGACTTGCTTCGACTAGAAGATTCCTCTGAGTCGGAGGTAGCTCTTGACTCTCTTGGCTCCTTTTTTTAACCACCTTATTGACACTGATTATCATCAGGAGCACACGGGAACGAGTCATGGAGCGGATGAAGAGGTAACTATTATTTCCTCTGACTCCGAGCCTTTGCCAAGACAGAAAATCCGAAGAGTAACCTGGAAAGTAAGATTTTCACATCCCTTAGATTATCAAGATCCTCAATTTCTTTTGAAGCTACAGATTCATGAGAGCCGGAGGCAGACCCGGACCAGCAAGGACGCGGAACTCTCCTCCGGCTTACCTAATACACCAAGGAAGCGCTGGAACGAGGTCACCCCCGACTTAAATTCTTTTTATCCTTTGGCGGGTCTCACTCGTCAACCACTCAATTCTTCTAATTCAAACTATCAGGAAACTTCACCTTCCTCCGGCGACTCAATCCAGTCGAACTTGCCAGCTTTTAAGACCACTCCAAGGTAATGATGATTTACTTATCATGTACTCATTTCATTCTTCATATTTGTGCTGATATTTTTGATCTTATTCAGCGGAAAAGCAAAGCCTAGCAAGAGGACAAAGAAGAACAAGCCGGCCGAAGAGCCAATCTTCAAAGAATCGGAACTCCAGACGGCCGCGCCTGAGGACTCTATTCCTGAGCCACCACTTGAACCGGCGCATGATACGCCCACATCAACTGCTGACCCGCCTGCTGAACAAGCCGCCGACGGCTCTGAAAACCCTGAAGTCTCTAGCCCAGCCAAGACAGACGGCCTGCAAAATGCTGATGTTGAGATTACCAAGACCGGTTTCACTGAGCTGGGGAGACCAACTGTGCTAGCCAAGTGTTCTGCCAAGGAAGAGCAGCTGGAACTCCGTAAGGTCAGATTTGACATTGCTGATTATACTCACATGAGCATTGGGGAAGTTTTTTCTGGCTATCTTAGCCAAGTGCACAGCAGCCGTGACCTCGAAGTTGATATGGTGAAGCAAATGCACCAGAAATTTGAGGTATAAACTCTTCCCTTCATTGAATTATCCTTATTATGCCATCCCCCAAGTCTATTGCTTATGATGAATATGTTGTAGACTTAGAAACAAACTTATGAACATTAGTAATATATTTTGACAAAACGTATTAAAAAATCCGGCTTACTCGCTAGTCCCCAAGGGCCGGTTTAATCAGCATGAATGAGCCAGTCCTTCATATGCTTGTATAGAATAAAATACTTGTAAAACTTTAACAGCAATATGCATTAGCCCCCAACACTACAGGAATCTGCTACTTTGCCATCTGCCACGGCAGATGGCAAAGGCATGGATGGCGGACGGCAAAGACCTTTGCCGTCAGCCGCGGATGGCAAAAGGTGACGGCAAAGTAGGGGACGGGTAAGAGCAGCGTTGCCATCTGCTTCGGGTAGCTGACGGCAAAGGGGCCTTTGCCATCAGCAGCGGACGGCAAAGAAGACGGACGGCAATAAATGCGCTGTTACTCCGTTAGGTGGTTAACGGCAGGCCTTTGCCGTCCGCTGCGGACGGCAAAGCCTTTGCCGTCAGCCACTGTGGGAAAACTGACCAAATTGGTCAGCCTCCCAGGAAGCACAGTTGCCTGCCATGTGGCCTCTTTGCCGTCCGCTGCTGATGGCAAAGATCTCTTTGCCGTCGGTGGCAGACGGCAAAGATCCTGCATATTGTCTCTTTTTTTCTGTTTTTTTACTCCAACAATTTTCACAGCAAATATATATGACAGCAAATATATATCACATATCCAGCACATAAGTTTCATATCACATATCCATCACATAAGTTTCATATCACATATCACATCAGTTTCACACATCAGTTTCATCCATACACATTGTTCATACATAAGCAAGTTCCATCCATACACATTGTTCATACATAAGCAAGTTCCATGATAGCAAGCTAGATACAATGCAAAGTTTCATCAAAGGAAAAGCAAGCACTCCATCATAGCAAGCTAGCTTCCATGAAGTGAATGAAATCTGCAAAATGGTAATAAATAAGAAAGTTAGAAATAGGTGACTAGAACAAGAAGAAGACTAGAACAAGAAGTATATGTCATTTATGAGCTAACTTAGGTGAAATGGATCATATATGAGCTAACAAAGTTGAAATGGGTTGTTTATGAGCTAACTTAGTTGAAATGGATCATTTATGAGCTAACTCGGATGAAATGGGTCATTTATGAGCTAACTAAGGTGAAGGGCATCGTGTTTGAGCTAACTTAGGAGAAATGGATCATTTATGAGCTTTTATGAGCTAACTTAGTTGAAATGGGTCGTTTATGACCGAACTTAGGTGAAATGGATCATATAAGAGCTAATTTAGGTGAAATGGATCGTTTTTAGCTAACTTAGGTGAAATTGATCGTTTAGGAGCAAATCTAGGTGAAATGGGTCATTTTGGAGCTAACCTAAGTGAAATGGGTCATTTTGGAGCTAACCTAGGTGAAATGGGTCATTTTGGAGCTAACCTAGGTGAAATGGGTCATTTTAAAGCCAACGTAGGTAAAATGGATCATTTACGAGCTAATCTACTAAAATGGGTCATTTTAGAGCTAACTTGGATAAATTGGATCACTTGTAAGCTAACTAAGGTAAAATGAGTCATATTAGAGCTAACTTAGGTAAAATGGATCGTTTATGAGCTAACTAAGTTAATTATGCAATTTTTGACATAAGTAAGCTTATTAAGTCATTTTGAAGGAAAAGAAGCTAACTCTAGGTCATTATGGTAAGCATATTGGAGGAAATAAAGCTAAGTCTAAGTCTAGAGAAACTTACCGTGATCAGGGAGGTGTAGGAGCGGGTTGGCTCGTGCCGGTAGCTGGAGAAGGATCGTGCGATGCGTTTCTGGAGTTAAGCTGCACCAAAGATCATTTCCAATGTCTCGTTAGCATTATGACACTCAAATGTTAAGACTAGCAAGTAATGTCCATTCAAATTAAACTCACCGTGCTCGCAGGAGCAATCATTGGCATCGGCGGAGCAGTCTGACCGGACTTCTCGCACACATACTGCACATTTGGTTTTCACAACAGAGTCATACTAGTTAGTAATGAGACTCAAATGTTAAGACTAGCAAGTAATCTGCCGAAGAAACTTACCACAAGGAGCTCATACATGGCCCTTGCCTGCATGTCATTCCGTGCCCTCTCCTCCTCCAACATCTTTGTCGTCCTCTCCTCTAACTCCCGCTGATGTAGGGTGGAACCCTATAGCGTCGATCTTTCACGTTTGGAGTGGGATCCCTCGAAGAACACGATGAACACGGGGAAGAACGGGGAGAAATCACAAGGGGAAACACTCAAGAACAAGTCCAAATCACACATCCACTAGACAATCAAACACACAAGATCACAAGGTACATGAACAACAAAGGGAAAGATACAAGGTAAGGTTCATCTCCAAGAGGAGGTCTTGATGATATCCTAGATGGATCTTCCCACAAGGGGGTCTTGATGATATCTCGCGGGATCTTCTCCTAGATGGAGGTCTTGGCCTCCAATGGAGTAGTGGTCTCTCTCTCTCAAGAGTAGAGATAGGTAGGAGCAAAGCTCACCTAAGAATGAGCTATCACTTTGCTAACCCTAAAAATGGGGAGGAGGAGGTCTATTTATAGTCTAGTGGGCGAAGGGGTAAGTGAGGGGGCAAATGGGTACATGGGCCTCGGCTCGAAACGTTGCACGCAGGCAAGGCCCGGATGATCCGGGAGGGGGTCTGGATGATCCGGCCATCGTCCGGATGATCCGGGAGGGGGCCCGGATGATCCGACCATCGTCCGGATGATCCGGGAGGGGGCCCGGATGATCCGGCTTCACATGAGGCCTTCGGGTGTCTTCGGACGAATTATCCGGATGATCCGGAGGGGGACCCGGATGATCCGGCTGAGCCCGGATGATCCGGACGGCGGTCCGGATGTCTGACCTGGCACCTGCAGCCGCTCCGTCTTCTTCTCCTTTCTTCCGTCTTCTCTTCCACGCTTCCCTTGCGGATGGTGTAGTCGTTCCTTGGCGCTTGCACTCCTCCTTGACATCCGTGAAGCTCCGACAATACCTATGCATGCACACGTAAGGAGTGTCAAGTAGTATACCATCCTCGACAGTGTCAAGTGAGCACGTGTAAAGGAGATGATTCACCTTTGTGTATGTGAAGTAGATGTCGCACGTGTCACTTGCCAAATGGGCTCTTGACATGGTGATGTCCGTAGGATGCTCCGCATCATCCCCTCCCCCTTGGGAAAGATCCGACCTCGGATCGAAAACCAAATCACCATGGGAAAGAGATGGCGTTGCCGTGTAGAAGTGGTCGATCACCAAGTTCTTGTCATCTTGAAGTTCCAAATGGGCACTCTCCAATGTCGCACCGTCTTGTAATTCCTTCAAAAGTAGCAAAGATAACAAGCACTTGGAAAAACAAATGTGGTTGTCGTAAGAGCGAAACCAAGCATTCAAGAGGGGATTCACCCAACAAGTGTTGTCATCAAGCATAGCATATGATTTGACAAAGAAGTGTGTCATGACATTTGGACATATAAATTGAGCGCAATCAAGTACATCATGGGAACAAGCATGTAAATGGGAGGTCAAGATGCAAATATATGTGATAAGTGAATAAGCATCTACCTCAAGGTCATAGCAAGCATGCATAAAGAGCTCAATGAACGGTGTATGGTAGGCATAAGAGTCATTCACAACACCAAATATAGTGAAATGTCTAAACACATGGGGCAAGTGCAAGACAATCCAAGCATAACGTGCATAGGGTGTAGTGAAGATATCGTGGCACTCAACACAATGGAAAGAGCAATTGTTCATCATGTGTGAGGCAATCAAGTCAAGCATGTGATAAGCAAAGGGACATGGCATATGTGAAGAACTAGATGCAACACACAAGAGACAATGATCAAGATATATCATGTGAGAGGCATGAGCATATATGTCATCAACCCAAGAAAGCAAGTAGTGGAACATGGGTGATGCAATATAGCGAGCATTCATAGCTATCAAATCAAGCAAGCTAGTAGTGCGAAGATGCAACATACTAGGAGGAATCATGGCAAACATGTCATTGGTGCAAATAGTGGGCATGAATAATTCACAAGTCATAGCACAAGCATGAAAGCAAGCTATGAGTACAATATCATGAATGTATTGGCGAGAGACCATATGTGAATAGCAATGGGTCATCATGACTCTCCCAACACAACAAGCATCAATAGAATGGGGCACATGATAAACATGGCAAAAGCAACAAGGATCTCCACCAAGCATGCAAATACACATAGGAATATCATAATGGAGAATCATGGGTAGATGCAAACAAGGGTCACAATTGCATGGCAAAGGCATAGAAGCAAGCATAGCATGCAAAGTGAACACGGTAAAATGAGCATAATGTGAGAAGTGGTAAATGGCCCATAGCCGTGTGAGAGACAAGTAGAGGAGTTGCGCGTAGTCCTTGCGTGAAGGGAACGGTGGTAAGGATAGTCCACGGGATCCCAAATAGTCATTGCTCTCAAGAGCTCGTTTTGTCAACTCGTGGGATTGCGAGGTTGACAAGTATTCCTGGGTACCTACACAAAAGAGACACAAACGAAAGAAATTGTGTGTGTGGTAAATGTACACATCATCCATCATGATGTGTATGTGCACGTGTGAGTTAGCACAAGATAAGCATCGCTCAAAGAAATTTGATGCATGGTATAGGAACATGTCATCCATCATGAAAGAATAGTTGTTATGTATGACACGATGGGGACACAAATTGAGCAAACAAGTATAAGGCACATCAAAAGCATGTTTATTCATGGGGAGCATATGGTGCACACACGTATTGGGATCATGCAATGGATGGGATTGATCAAAATCTCCTAAAATGTATGAGGAAACTATGGAGGTCTCCTCATGAGCAATATCGGAAACATCACATGGAGAAAATGGACAACATCCAAAACAATGCATATCCAAAGCTAGGTGGTCATGGCATGGCATATGAGATAAATGATGCAAAGGGAGCATATCAATATCATCACAAGAAAAACAAATGCCAATAACCATGGGCTTGTCATCTATGCCATATGTGCAAATTGGGTTTATTTTAATGGCATAAGCATAGTCACTATGAAGAGATTGCAAATAAGACATATGGTTGATCTCATGCATAGCATATGACAAGTCAAGCGGATTATCAAACATGATGTGACCTAAAGAATTGTCATAAGAAATCCTATGTAACATGGCATCACTACTAATAAACTCCACATGAGAATCATCATATTCATCATAAATGGGCAAATCATCACATGGGGAAATCATACTAGCATGAAGCATGGCAATAGGTGGATCAACATCATGCAAGGAATCAATGTCAAGAATGTCCACTAGTGGGACTAGAGCATCACCTTCACCTATGTTACCTTTGTCATTCCACTCAAGTGGTGTAGGTGAGGTGGGAAAGACCAAATGGTGGTCATCTTCATCTTGATGGAACCATGTGGGGGGTGCATAATATTCCACCATGGCCATCGTCTTGTCCAAAGGGAGGACGAAGTTGTCGAGGATCGGCGCGTCATCATCAATGGGACCTAGCACCAAACAAGAAGACACAATAGAGGTAGAGGTCAAGTTGTTAGAAATGCAAATGGCCTCACGAGACCTATCAACTATCTCACTCTCCCTATGTGGTGGTGGCTCACTCACTCCCTCAAGATAGGTGCACTCAATGTCGCATATGGTGGAGTCACTCAAATCACTCAAGTGGTGGTGGTGGTGGCTCTCCTCACATGAGAATTGGGGTGGCTCATCATATATGGGGCTAGTGGTGAAGTCACTCTCACTCTCAATATGGTGGCAAAAGTCACTCAAGTCATCATACATCGCCGTGGTCGAAGGGAAAGTCCCATGCTCAACCATCTCGTCGTGGTCGCCGTGGATGAAGGCCGAAGATGGCACATCATCACTCTCGTCGTGGATGAAGGCCGAAGATGGCTCAACATCACTCTCATCGTGGATGAAGGCCGAAGATGGCACATCATCACTCTCGCCTCCTAAGATGGAAGCATCATCCTTGCTCGCCACCTTGTCACTCGCCTCCAAAGCTTGGTCCTTGAAGGTCTCCGTAGTTGAACTCGTTGCCGCACCGTCTTGAAAAAGAGTCGAAGTAGACTCGGCATCATCAATACCACAAAGAGGGACGGCGGTGAAGTCGCACTTGGGAGCATCATCTTGGAGCTTGTCGGCCTTGGACATCGTGGTGGTACTAGCCTCATGCTTGTCGTAGAGCTTGGTCGCCGCGAAGTGTGCTTGGGGTGGAGAAGCCTTGGCCTTCATGAGTTCTTGTTCCGCCTTGAGAGCACCAATGTAGTAGTCGTTGATGGACTTGTAGTTCTCGATGAAGATGGTCTTGGAGATGTCGTTGTGCAATCCCATCATGAAGTGGAACTTCATTGACATGGGGTCGTCCACGCCGGCTCGTCGCAAGGCAATCATGATCTCCTTGAAGTACTTGTCGATGGACTTGGATCCTTGGGTGGTGTTCTCCAATTGGCGTCGAAGTTGTTCCGTGTAGGTTGGAGGCACAAACTCTCGCCGTAAAGCTCTCTTCGTCTTGGGCCAACTCATGTCGTAGTACTCCGAAGGTGTGTGAAGCCACCATGTCGAGGCGTAGTCGTGGAAGTTTCTTGTGGCGCACTTCACTTGATCTTCGGGGCGAACTTGATGTAGCTTGAGGTAGTCGTCCATCAAACGCTCCCACTCGAGGTACTCCTCGGGTTCTTGAGTCCCATAGAAAGGAATCTTGTGGTCGGTGTCGAGGTCGTAGTAGCTCGTGGAAGCCGCGGACTTGAGCTTGGGGAGCTTCTCTTGAGCGTAGTCTTGGGGTTCTTGTTGGCGAAGATGCCGTATGTCCGTAGGCGAAGATACCTTGAAGTCGCTTGGCGAAGATGCCAAGGGAGATGGTGAAGTCATTGAGCGGTTGTTGATGTAGAGCTCTTGACCTTCACGTTCTTGTTGGTGATGGTGTCGATGCCGATGTGATCTTGCCGGAGATAGTAGCTTGGAAGCATGTGCTCTTGAGCGTCTTCTAGAAGATGAGGAAGATCGCTTGTAGGACTTGATGAGGGCTTTGATCTCCTCCATTTTAGCTTGCATCTTGGCGTTGGAGTTGTTGTTCATGGCATCAAACTCGTCGTTGTTGTTGTAGACCGAAGATGAAATGCCTTGCCTATCCATCACAAGACTCGAGTAGAGATGAGTAGGAAATGAGATAAACAATACCAAGTTACCTTTCCCAAAGTTGAGGATGTATCCCGTGTCACTCAATGTGATATGAAAGAATAGTGGAATTGGTACCGGACTTGTTCACTCACACCTATCAAGTAAAGCTTATGGTAGAGCTCGGTGGGGATAGTGGCACAAAAATTTGATGCAAAATGTTAGCAAGAGTCAATAATGTTGAAAGAGATTCACAAATTCGCAAGTGAAACAAGTAGACCAATAGCAAAGAATGGCACACGGAAACGCACACACGGATAGATAAATGGGGTCGTGCAACCAAGGAGTGAGCACAAAATGTGGAATCCACGGAAAACGCTCGTGTTGCACAACTCAAGAGAGACGCTAGCACGATTGCTCAATAGGCGGATACGACACTTGTGCACAACCTATAAGATGCAAAATGGATAAACTTTCTATCCCAAGTATGCTATGTATGTATGGTTCCCGGTGTTTCTCTCAAGCATGATATCATATGATGTAGATTTCACAATCTTATGTGCAATGGGGTATGATGCAATGGTACTTGCTCACGAGCTCTTTGCTCTCTTTTTGCTTAAAAGCTTTTTTTTTCAATGGCCACTTTTGCACAATGCACAAACCAAGATAGCTATTGTGTATATGCGGGAACGATATTGTGACACAAAGGATGATATGATACCAATATGATATGGGATGTATGCAATGGAATGGTGGATCACTAATGTGCACAAGTAACGTTGCCGGCAATACTCAAATGGCTAGTCTCGATAGGCAAGTAACGCAAAATGGGCTAGGGGTTAACAATGCAATTGCAAGGGAATATACAAAGGTGTCGTCGAGGTTACCGTCCTATGCGATGATGAGTGGCGGTGTTCTTGGTGTAGATACCAAGATGATGGAGACTCGTCCCTAAGTAGCCGAAACACCTTAGGAAACGGAAAAACCGCAAACTCAAAATCTCAAATGACAAATGTCAAATGGTGGTAGCGGAAAGCGGTGGTGGTGTTGCACTAGGCAATGCGGAAGTGGAATGATGGGCTATACACGAGTCGGAGTTGAATTTGCCGTCCCTAAGTAGCCGAAACACCTTAGGAGACACAAGCCACAACTCAAACAAAATTGGGTTAAGTTGGGGTGGAAATGTATGGTGGGCACGTCTATGCGGAAGTGGTGGTGGTGGTTGATGAAGAAGCAATTGTCCCTAAGTAGCCGAAACACCTTAGGAGACTCTAGTCACAACTCAAACAACCACATATGCAATGGGGAACAAAATGGGTTAGGTTGCGGAAGTCGGTGGTGGTAATGCGGATGATATGGTGGAGGGCCTAGGCAAACTTGCCAAATTTCAGAAATTATGATGGAGTCAAATGATGTTGCTGGTATTCTTGTGGGATGGGGGATGTCAAGAGCTTCAAAACGAGCTAAAGAACGTCGAAAACGGACTCCAGATGAATTAGTTATGACCAAAACAAAATTTCAGCCGTGTCAGTTTCAGGGTTAACCGGACATCCGGGAGGAGGTCCGGATGATCCGGGCTAGGTCCGGATGATCCGGGTGTACTTCTAGATGATCCAGGTTCGTCAGCTCCGGTTTGGGAAATCGGGTGCGTGGGGTATCCGGACGTCCGGGGGGGCGTCCATCTGATCCGGGGGATGTCCGGATGATCCGGGAGAAGGTCCGGATGATCCGGGCAGGTCAAACTGCTCGGTATTTGCTCATGGAGACGAATTTTTGGGCGGAATTTGGGGATTTTGGGGTCAAAATTTGAGGGATTTCGTGGATGGACGGTGGGGAAACTAGGGGAAATGCTAGATCCACTTGAAACCAAGCAAATCCACGGATCAAAATCAACAAAACATCATCAAACCAACAAATCACAAAAAAATTTGGGGGCTATTTTTGGTGGGGATTTTCGGATTTAGGACGAAATCAAGCAAAAGAAGGCTAGAAAACGGTGGGAGGGACTCCAAATACGTGATAAATGTGGCTCATGATACCATATGATGTAGGGTGGAACCCTATAGCGTCGATCTTTCACGTTTGGAGTGGGATCCCTCGAAGAACACGATGAACACGGGGAAGAACGGGGAGAAATCAAAAGGGGAAACACTCAAGAACAAGTCCAAATCACACATCCACTAGACAATCAAACACACAAGATCACAAGGTACATGAACAACAAAGGGAAAGATACAAGGTAAGGTTCATCTCCAAGAGGAGGTCTTGATGATATCCTAGATGGATCTTCCCACAAGGGGGTCTTGATGATATCCCGCGGGATCTTCTCCTAGATGGAGGTCTTGGCCTCCAATGGAGTAGTGGTCTCTCTCTCTCAAGAGTAGAGATAGGTAGGAGGAAAGCTCACCTAAGAATGAGCTATCACTTTGCTAACCCTAAAAATGGGGAGGAGGAGGTCTATTTATAGTCTAGTGGGCGAAGGGGTAAGTGAGGGGGCGAATGGGTACATGGGCCTCGGCCCAAAACGTTGCACGCAGGCAAGGCCCAGATGATCCGGAAGGGGGTCCGGATGATCCGGCCATCGTCCGGATGATCCGGGAGGGGGCCTGGATGATCCGACCATCGTACGGATGATCCGGGAGGGGGCCCGGATGATCCGGCTTCACATGAGGCCTTCGGGTGTCTTCGAACGAATTATCCGGATGATTCGAAGGGGGACCCGGATGATCCGGACGGCGGTCCGGATGTCCGGCCTGGCACCTGCAGCCGCTCCGTCTTCTTCTCCTTTCTTCCGTCTTCTCTTCCACGCTTCCCTCGCGGATGGTGTAGTCGTTCCTTGGCGCTTGCACTCCTCCTTGACACCCGTGAAGCTCCGACAATACCTATGCATGCACATGTAAGGAGTGTCAAGTAGTATACCATCCTCGAGAGTGTCAAGTGAGCACGTGTAAAGGAGATGATTCACCTTTGTGTATGTGAAGTAGATGTCACACGTGTCACTTGCCAAATGGGCTCTTGACATGGTGATGTCCGTAGGATGCTCCGCATCACCCGCTGCCTCTCTGCCGCCTCCGCCAGAAGTTTCTCTGTTCTATCTCTCTCACTCTGTATAGCAGCCTGCAACACCACTCACATGACCATTTGTAATCATTGATGGAAGCACACACAATGTAATGGAGAAAGATAGATGAGTACGTATAACTAACCTTGATGGCGAGTTGGACTGGTCGTTCACGAGGCCTTATCTCAGGAGCGGAGCTCGACTGGCGCGCCTTGATCTCCGGGAGAGTGCTAGGACAACGGATAAGTCCATCTCCCATGGCTATGCAGCCATGGGACCTCCCGCTACCAGATATCATCAGCAACTCTGTATCAATGGGACCCTGGCTCGGGTTAAAGTCGTCCCCTTTCCTCGCCTTCCCCTGATCTCTATATTGCACGAGCTTGTCGTGGGCGGAGATGTTGGTGAAGTTCTTTGGATCATCGAGGTCAGACGCAGAGAATGCCTTGACTTTCTTGTAAGAGCCAGTGTGGGCCATGGCATACAGGTCGTACACCTCTGGCACCTTATCCGCCTTATTGTAGCGTGCCTGAAAGAGAGAAACAAAGTAAATTAGTAATTAAAGGGCTAAAGCTAGCATGATGAATGAATTGCATGAAACATGAAGCAAACCACATACCCAGTTCCGCCCGTACTGAAATAAGTTGGAGTTGCCTTGGTGGTGTGGCACACCTTCCATTTGGGCACGTTTGTCCTTGGCCTCGTTGTGGGTGGCCCACCATTCTTTTGAGCACCACCCATCGACCAACACCTCCCAACAATCCATCCGATCCGCACACCATCTCTGAGGGGCCTAAGTTAGCAAATAGAAACTTCAGCGCTACGGCTATGAATTACTAAATGAAGGAATTAAGTACAAGGCCTTAAGAATTACCTTCATGTACTACTCCTTACTCAAGAACTTATCGCGGCACTCCTGCTTGGACTTCTTGATACCACGGTCAGCATAGTAGTCTCGAACAGACTGCACCCGAGCCTCATGCCGTAAGTTCTGAAGTAGGCGCTTGCACTCCTTGTGGATAACATCTGCCGCCTCCTCCTCGTATCCCTCCTCACACCTGTAGAATGTCTGCAATCAAATGAGACAATATTGATTAGTACAAGTAATAACTAGCTAGTTGAAGATTTTTAATTGTGTAAAGGAGAAATTACCCAGAACTTTCTGATCACCATGTCTGCCCTCGTCTTGCACAAGACACCGTCCATAATCTCACCCGGCGGGGCCGGGGCAGCCAAGTAGTGCTCGCAACTCAATCCAACCTCTAGAAGCCGACCCTCACCAGGCAACGTGACAAACCCCGGAAAGTTTTGCCGAATCAGAACTCTAAGGACGGAGTTGGGCCGACGGACACTTTCATGGTGGTCCCAACCCCTGCAGCATGACAAGGCCAACGCATTAGTTATTTGATGAAACGTGAATGCAGAAGGTACAAAAAGATTAAATGCACTTACCTCTCCCCATCAGGGAAAATCA
The DNA here is from genome assembly GCA_963921465.1 of Triticum timopheevii. Lineage (NCBI taxonomy): Eukaryota > Viridiplantae > Streptophyta > Magnoliopsida > Poales > Poaceae > Triticum > Triticum timopheevii. The sequence goes on along the minus strand of OY997274.1, from coordinate 165,215,041 downwards.
ACCACCTCTACTCGCGGGTCGCCGGCACGGACGGGAGCCGTGTAGCACCACGCTGGTAGACGTTGCCCCCCTCCTCCCCCTCCTCCACAAAATCAGTCGGCTCCCCGCCATCATCAGCATGGCCACTCCGCTCCCCACCATCATCAGCATGGCCACTCGGCTCCTCATGCTGACCCGACCAAGTACCCCATCCAGACGTGTGCTCCTCCGGGGTCTCGTGGGCCCAACTCTCGTGGGCCGAAGGCCCGTCGACCCGAGGCTCGTGGGCCGAAGACCCGTGGACCGGAGGCTCGTGGACCGGAGTCTGTGTAGCCTCCTCCTCAGACGAGTCCACCCTAGCAGTCACGTGCTCGGGTGAAACAGCTGGGGGCGATGGCGAGGAAGGCGCCGTAAGAGTCACCCTACCTCCTCTCCCGCGACCACGTGCTCCACCTCCTCTCTTCTTCTTACCTCGTCCCCTGCTGGGCACCGCGGTCGACGAAGAAGGCCCCGGCGGTGTCGCCATACTGTCCAGCAACGCTCGGCGGAGAGGTGCGTGTGGAATGGAAGACCTCACACTACGCGCCGACGAAGAAGGGGCCTCGGCGCGCTCCCGACCAGCGCCCACCATCTTTCAACACCTGCCATAACAAAGAATAAACGAAATTAGTACAACATGAAAAAAGTACCAACATGAATAATAATATGTATATCACTTAAGTGTATCATCATCAAGTACAACATAAACAACTGCACATTTAAAACTACCCGATCAACACAATTATATATGATGTTTTTCATAACAAAATCGAAAAATATATGACCTAACTAATAATTCACAAATATATGACCCCATCGGCCTCTGGAAGGCCAAAGAACACCTTTTCGGGAGGTGTCGAGGGTCGGGGTGTCGTGTCGGTGTCGGGGTGCCGTGTCAGGGTCGGGGTCGGGTCTCGGGGTCGGGGTGTCGGGTCGGGGTGCCGGGTCGGGGGGGTGCCGTGTCGGTGTCGGGGTCTGGGTGTCGGGTCAGGCTCGGGGTCGGGGTGTCGGTGTCGGTGTCGGGGTCTCGGGGTCGGGGTCTCGGGTCGGGGTGCCGGGTCGGGGTCGGGGTGTCGTGTCGGTGTCGGGGTTGGGGTGTCGGTGTCGGGGTCGGGGTGCCGTGTCGGTGTCGGGGTCGGGGTGTCGGGTCAAGCTCGGGGTCGGGGTGCCGGGTCGGGGTCGGGGTGCCATGTCGGTGTCAGGGTCGGGGTGCCATGTCGGTGTCGGGGTCGGGGTGTCGGGTCTGGCTCGGGGTCGGGGTGTCGGTGTCGGGGTCGGGGTGTCGGGTCAGGCTCGGGGTCGGGGTGTCGGTGTCGGGGTCGGGGTGTCGGGGTCGGGGTCAGGGTCTCGGGGTCGGGGTGTCGGGTCGGGGTGCCGGGTCGGGGTCGGGTTGCCATGTCGGTGTCGGGGTCGGGGTGTCAGGTCAGGCTCGGGGTCGGGGTGTCGGTGTTGGGGTCGGGGTCGGGGTGTCGGGGTCGGGGTCTCGGGGTCGGGGTGTCGTGTCGGGGTGCCGGGTCGGGGTCGGGGTGCCGTGTCGGGTCGGGTTTTTTCCCTCTTTTTTCCTTTTCTTCTTCTTCCTCTTCTTCCTTTTCTTCCTTTTCTTCCTTTTTTTCCTTCTTCTTCTTCTTCTTCTTCTTCTTCTTCTTCTTCTTCTTCTTCCTCCTCCTCCTTTCCTTTTTCCTCTTCTTCTTCTCCTCCTCTCCTCTTTTTTCTTCTTCTTCTTCCTCTTCTTCTTTTTTCTTCTCCTCCTCCTCTTCTTCTTCTTCCTTTCCTTTTTCCTCTTCTTCTTCTCCTCCTCTCCTGTTTTCTTCTTCTTCTTCTTTTTCTAAAACTGAACTAAACGTAAAACTAAACCTAAATCTAATCTAAACATAAACCTAAAACTAAAAAACAGAAAAAAGGAAAAAAAACTAAATCTAAACCTAAAACTAAACTAAAACTAAACCTAAACCTAAAACTAAAACTAAAACTAAATCTAAACTAAACATAAACCTAAAACTAAAAAAACAGAAAAAAAGGAGAAACAGAGGAGAGGTAGAGCTCACCTGGGCCGGTGGAGGAGGTGGCCGGTGGAGGAGGGGGGCGGGGCGGCCTGGGGCGGCGGCGCCGGGCCCAGGGCGGTGGGGGGCGGGGGGGGGCCGGGGCGCCGGGGGGCCGGGGCGCGGCGGCGCCGAGACGGCAGGGCGGCGGGGGCGACGGGGCGGGGGGCCGGTGGGGCGACGGCGCCTGGCGGCAGTGGCGACGAGGTGGGGGTCGGTGGAGGAAGGGGGGGCGGGGCGTCGGCGCCGGGCCCGGGGCGGTGGGGCGCGGGGGGGCCAGGGCGCCGGGGGGGCGGGGCGTCGGCGCCGGGCCCGGGGCGGTGGGGCGCGGGGGGGCCAGGGCGCCGGGGGGCCGGGGCGCGGCGGCGCCGAGACGACAGGGCGGCGTGGGCGGTGGGGCGACGGGGTGAGGGGCCGGTGGGGCGGCGGGGCGGTGGTGCGACCGGGCGGCGGCGAGTGGTGGGGGCAGCGGCACGCGTGTGGGAGTAGGAAACAGAGAGAGAGGGGCGGGCGGGGGCGCGCCGTTAGATATGTTTAATCTTTGCCGTCCGCCACCTTTGCCGTCCGCTAATGTGCTCTTTGCCGTCCGCTAGCGGACGGCAAAGAGGGGGACCGTTAAGTATTTTAACCAGCTCCTCAGTGGGGCCCCCCTCCCTCTTTGCCGTCTGCTAGCGGACGGCAAAGAACAGGCTGATGGCAAAGGCTTTCTTTGCCATCAGCCCGTTCTTTGCCGTCTGCTTTCGGGTAGCTGATGGCAAAGAGCTTCTTTGCCATCTACTAGCTGACGGCAAAGAGCTGGCCGATGGCAAAGTAGCTGATTCCAGTAGTGCAAGTGCCAAGTACTATTGCTTGCAAGGTGCTTGGGACTTGCTCTCATGAACTGCCAGTTAGATAAAATTCTTCGGTAGACATTAGCCCTCAAGTGCCAAGTGTTGTTGCTTGCAAAAGGCTTGGGACTTTATATTGTATGCTAACAGTTATGATTTTGACCCGGTATTTGGACAGGCCACCACCACCCAACTTCAATCAGAAGTGTCTGACTTGAAGAACCGCCTGGAAGCACAGGAGACTGAAACCCAAAGAGCCAACTCCAAATTTGAATCCAGTGTGTCTGAACAAGAGAAACTGAAAAAAGACTTTGAACTGGAGAAAAAGGCCTGGGCTGAAGAAAGAATCGCTTTGACCAATCAAGCTGAGAAAGCAAAGGCGGCTCTTGAAGAAGTGGCCACTGAATTGTCCGGCTTAAAATGCCATATATCGCAGATGGTCTCAGCAATCTTTGGTAAGTCTCCCTGCAAGTGTTTAATATTGAATTTTTCTAGTGATCATGTGAATTGCCATGAACTCACCTGACATTTGTTATGCAGGCCCTAGGAGCACAAATCTTAATCAGGACATGCTGGTGAAGCTGAAGGCGGTTTACACGCTCATGGAACAACTTTATACTGGATCTCAGCGTGCCTTAGCCACAGTGGCCCTGTCAAATGAAGTCCCCACACTCCTGGTGGATGTGCAAAAAAAGCTTTCCGTGCTGCCCCAGCGATTCAATGAATTAAGGCGATAGTTTGCGAGAGCCAGAGCCGTGGTTTCCTTAAGCCGGGCCAAAGCTTGCCTACCGGAATTAGACCCGGCCGACATTGCCATTGGGTATCCAAGTCATAAGGAGGATGGCACTTCATTTGAACAGGAGGACTTTGCCGCTTGTGTGAAGGAAATACGCCCTGTGGCCACCCTGATTGCTGATGAGGCGGATCTCACCAGGTACCAGCCGGGTTATGACACGGAGAACCGGAGGATGCCAACACCGCATTATAAAGTGACCAGTCTGATCCCAGTAATCTGTAAGCATACCTTCGCCGCTGAAGTTGACCCGAGCGAACTAATTGATGATGAAGCTGAATTTGAAGCTTTGAATGGCATTGACTGGTCATCATCAACCTTCTAGGACAGGGAACACGACAAAGGAGCGGAGAGGGTTGATCCGGAAGCTTCAGGTCACCAAGAGAATTGATCCGGCGGGTGGCTCATATTTGTAACCTGCTGAAAAACAATTTAATCATTTGGACTTAGGGAGTCATGTAATAGGGTAGAAATGACTTTGCTTTGTCGTGCCATCATGCACGTTTTGGTGCTCAACGCTGTTAAGTCGTCGTCTTATATTCGCCCCTTTTTATACTTATCATCGGGTTTCCTTATGCATAAGAAAGTCTTTGAACTGTCATGCACACAGAAATAGATCACAAGAACCCTTGGCGGTTTACCGCAAGGTGGGTCATAATATCTTACATAAAACCGCTAAAAGATTCACAGATATAGCTGTTATGAATTGTAGCTTTGAAACACAACTATAATAGCATACCTGTGATTTTGAATTTGCACTGCCAGTTTATATGACCTGAACAGTAAGGGTGATGAACCAATCCTTAGAAGCCAACACTTCCAAATATATGATGATTGTCATATGCTGGCGACTTATCGTCCAAAGCCAAGCCTGGTTAAAATTTAAACCACACTTATACTGAGATTTGAACAAAAAAGTCTCAAGACTAAACCAAAGATTGTTTTGCAAAAACTTAAACCAAATAAAAAGAAAAAATCAAGGCTTCTGATTCGAATACGATCAATAAACCATTCCAAAGGGGTTAAGCTAGGATTCTAATACGATCATGTAGCCCCCAGTGGCTTTGGCGTTGCGCCGATCAAGAGGGTACCGGCAGCTATGTTCTCTTTGGTTCGAATACGACCTATGCTTGAACAGGAAGCCCCCAAATGACCTTGAGAGTTTGTTAATGACTCTGATTCGAATACGATCAAAGTCAGACTCAAAAGGGGTTAAGCTATGATTCGGATATGATCAAGAAGCCCCCTAGTGAGTTTGGCATTGTGCCGATCAAGAGGGTACCAACAGCTATGTTCTCTTTGGTTCAAATACAACCTATGTTTGAACAGGAAGCCCCCTAGTGATCATGAGGTTGAACGGCTAGTTTCTAATATAATCATGAGCCAGACCAAGAGGGTTAAGCTAGATTCGAATACAATCAGCCCCCAAGTGGTCGTTTGAAATGATGACGATGAAGACATATGATCATTGAGGATGAAAAGGACAGAGGTCCTGCTTTATTACTTATCATAATATATACATCGTCAAAATATGTACATCATGAGAGCCGGTGGCTCAAGTGTAGTAAGGCTGAAGATGAGCAATATTCCATGGCCGGCGGGTCTCCTCCTCCGACTTATGTGAGTCTTTGTGCTCTCGAACATCGATAAGGTAGTATGATCCGTTGTTCAAGTTCTTGCTGGCCACAAAGGGCCCTTCCCAGGGTGGGGATAACTTGTGTGCATCAGTTTGATCCTGGATGAGTTGGAGCACCAAATCACCTTCTTGAAAGGTTCTGGACTTAACCCGGCGGCTATGATAACGGCGCAGGTCCTGCTGGTAAATCGCCGAGTGGGTTGCTGCCAAGTCACGCTTTTCATCTAATAGGTCAAGTGCATCCTGACGCGCTTGCTCATTATCAGCCTCAACATAAGCCGCCACGCGGGGCAAGTCATGACGGATGTCACTAGGGAGAATCGCCTCGGCTCCATAATCCATGAAGAAAGGCGTATAACCCGTAGACCTATTGGGGCTGGTATTGATGCTCCATACCACAGAGGGTAACTCCTCGACCCAACAACCCGGTGTCCGTTGCAAAGGAACTAAAAGCCGGGGCTTGATGCCTTTCAAGATTTCCTGATTGGCCCTTTCAGCTTGACCATTGGATTGGGGGTGAGCTACTGATGAAACATCAAGCCGAATATGCTCACGTTGACAAAAATCCTCCATGGCGCCTTTGGATAGATTAGTACCATTGTCAGTTATAATGCTGTGTGGAAAGCCAAAATGAAAGATCACCTTTTTCATGAATTGAACCGCCATGGCTGCATCACACTTACTAACTGGCTCTGCCTCAACCCACTTTGTGAATTTATCAACCGCCACCAAGAGGTGGGTCTTTTTATCTTTGGACCTTTTGAAAGGCCCAACCATGTCGAGTCCCCAGACTGCAAACGGACAAGTAATTGGAATCATCCTCAACTCTTGAGCCCGCACGTGAGCACGTCTTGAGAACTTCTGACAACTGTCACATTTACTAACCAGATCCTACGCATCAGCGTGAGACGTCAGCCAATAAAATCCATGACAAAAAGCCTTGGCCACAAGGGACTTTGAACCGGCATGATGGCCACAATCTCCTTCATGAATCTCACGAAGAATTTCTTGACCTTTGAAAATGCAACTATCCTTGGTGGTTTTGGTAATTCCTAACAACATATATCTCATTGAGCTAATGCTATTTCAAGATAAATATTTCAGGAAAGCTCAATGATTGGCATGGCATGGATGAGAAAAGTGGATCCCTCAAAATGCTAAGGACAAAAGGATTGGCTCAAGCTCAAAGCACAAGACTCTACATTTTCTATTTTAGTGATCCAAGATCACATTGAGTCTATAGGAAAAGCCAATACTATCAAGGAGGGATGAGGTGTTGCTTAATGGCTTTCTTGCTCAAAGTGCTTAGTGATATGCTCCAAACCCTTCAACTACTTTCTCATATCCACATATGACCCAAACCAACAGTCCAACTCGGCCCCACCGATTCTTTCTATCCGGCGCCACCGAGTTCAGATGTCATAGCCACTGCCACAAACCCTAGTCAAATTGGTCTCACCAATAGGGATCTCGGTCTCACCGAGATGGGATTGTAATCTCTCTGTTTCCCTTCGTAACAATTAGGTCCAACCGAGATGAGCGATTGGTCCCACCGAGATTGCAATGCAAACTCTCTGTTTCCCTTTCGTAATGTTTCGGTCCCACCGAGATGAGCGAATCGGTCCCACCGAGTTTGCCTGACCAACTCTCTGGTTAGCTTATTACCAAAATCGGTCCCACTGAGTTTGAGTAATCGGTCTCACCGAGATTACGTTATGCCATAACCCTAACCATATCGGTCCCACCGAGTTGCATGTCGGTCCCACCAAAAATCCTAATGGTCACATTATTTGCTAAATCGGTCCGACCGAGTTTGACGATTCGGTCCCACCGAGATTGGTAAGTTGTGTGTAACGGTTAGATTTTCTATGGAGGATATATATACCCCTCCACCCACTCTTCATTCGTGGAGAGAGCCATCAGAACGTGCCTACACTTCCAGCATTCATTTTCTGAGACAGAACCACCTACTCATGTGTTCAGACCAAGATATTCCATTCCTACCATATGAATCTTGATCTCTAGCCTTCCCCAAGTTGCTTTCCACTCAAATCTTCTTTCCACCAAATCCAAATCCTGTGAGAGAGAATTGAGTGTTGGGGAGACTATCATTTGAAGCACAAGAGCAAGGAGTTCATCATCAACACACCATTTGTTACTTCTTGGAGAGTGGTGTCTCCTAGATTGGCTAGGTGTCACTTGGGAGCCTCTGACAAGATTGTGGAGTTGAACCAAGGAGTTTGTAAGGGCAAGGAGATTGCCTACTTCGTGAAGATCTACCCTAGTGAGGCAAGTCCTTCGTGGGCGACGGCCATGGTTGTATAGACAAGGTTGCCACTTCGTGGACCCTTCGTGGGTGGAGCCCTCCATGGACTCGCGCAGCCGTTACCCTTCGTGGGTTGAAGTCTCCATCAACGTGGATGTACGATAGCACCACCTATCGGAACCACAACAAAAACATCCGTGTCTCCAATTGCGTTTGCCTGCTCAAACTCCTCCCCTTTACCTTCATATGCAACTGTTTTACATTCCGCTGCTATACTCTTAGAATTGCATGTGTAGGTTGATTGCTTGACTTGTGCCAAGTTGCTAAAATCTGCCAAGAACTAAAATTGGGAAAAGGCTAGATTTTTATTTGGTCAAGTAGTCAAATCACCCCCCCACTAGACATACTTTCGATCCTACAACTAGTATCAGAGCTTTGGTCTCCATTTGCTTTGATCTCCATAGCTTTTGGTGGTCATTGCCTTGGTTTCACAACCTAGGAGAGTATGGCGTCTAGCGAGGGAAATTACCACCATAGAGGTCCTTACTTTGATGGTACTAATTTTGCTAGTTGGAAGCATAACATGAAAATGCATATTCTTGGACATAACCCCGCTGCTTAGGCAATTGTGTGTATTGGCTTGCAAGGTGAATTCTTTGATGGGAGAGAACCGAACCGTGAAGCTACCGCAGAAGAGTTGAAGATGCTGCAATACAATGCTCAAGCTTGTGATATCCTCTTCAACGGATTGCGCCCCGAAGAATTCAACAAAATTAGTCGTCTTGAGAATGCAAAGGAAATTTGGGATACATTGATTGATATGCACGAAGGTACTGACTCCGTCAAGGAATCCAAGTTGGATGTGCTTCAAAGTCAGCTTGACAAGTTCAAAATGAAGGGTGGTGAAGGTGTCGTTGAAATGTACTCTAGGCTTGCTCTTATCACAAATGAGATTGCCGGCTTAGGAAGTGAAGAGATGACCGACAAATTCATCATCAAGAAGATCCTAAGAGCTTTGGATGGAAAATATGATACCTTGTGCACATTGATCCAAATGATGCCAAATTACAAAGATCTCAAGCCAACATAAGTCATTGGAAGAATTGTTGCTCATGAGATGTCACTCAAGGATAAGGAGGAGCTCCACAACAAGTCAAGTGGTGCTTACAAAGCCTCATGTGAAGCTCCCACATCATCAAGTGAGAAACAAACCTTCAATGAAGAATTGAACCTAATGGTGAAGAACTTCAACAAGTTCTACAAGAGTAGAAGGAAGGAAAGAAGTTCCAAGTCAAGGTCCTACCAAGGTTGTCAGAATCGTGATCTTGAATCGGATCGGAGCTTCGATGGTAGGATCGCAAATCGTAGAATCTTCACTATCAGGATCGTAGAAACGTAGATTCTAAGAACTAAAATCGTAGAATCATAGAGGTTAGTTTGGATCGTAAAGTCGTAGAATCGTATAACAGAATCGCGATTCTGACAACCTTGGGTCCTACAATGAAAAAAGATCTTCCAGTCGTGAGCGTAATTGCTACAATTGTGGAAGACCCGAACACTATTCCAATGAGTGTACGGCACCCTACAAAAGAAGAGAAGATTCTCCAAAAAGAAGAAGTAGAAGAGAAGAATCACCATCAAGATAAAGAAGGAGTAGAGATGATCGTTATGAATGAAGAACATCCCAGAGAAGAAAGGATTCGGAAAGGAAGGACAAGTCATCAAGGAGCTACACAAAATGAAGACATCAAGCTCATGTTGGTGAATGGGTATCCGGCTCCGACTCTGACAATCACTCCAAGAGAAGCTATCACTCCGACTCCGAATATACTCAAGATGAAGGTGTTGCCAGTCTAGCACTTGTGTCTACCAACTCCTACGACATATTTGATTCACCAAATGAAGGACTTTGGAAGATGCTTCATGGCTAAAGGCCCAAAGGTATCACACCCCGAGTATGTTGATTTCAATAGTGATGAAGATGACTTGTTAGGTGATGATGATTTACTTGTTGACAACTCTAGTGATGAATACTATGATGAAACGTCAATTAATCATGCTAATCAAGATAAAACGAATGACAATGATAAGGAGAAGATTGGGCTCCTAACTAAAGAACTAAACACTCTTAAGTTAGCTCATGAACTATCTTAGGAGATCATCAAGAACTTTTAAGGAGAAGTTACGCTTTGAAAAGCTCAACCTTGAGCAAGAGCATGAGTTCTTAAAAGCAATCAATGATGATCTTCACAAGAAAAGTTCTTCTTACATTGCCAAGCGTTTACTCTTATCTACTTACATGCCTCAAGTCAAGTCAAGTAACAAGAACAAGAAAGATTCTTCCTCTAGTAGTAACAATAATCATGCTAAATCCAATGTTGTTGCTTCTAGTAGTTCTCTTGATTCCACGAATGATTCTCTTAGCCAAGTTACAGTTGGGCAAGAAAATAGCCTTTTGAAGGGAATTATAGAGAAAGGTGTTTACAAGAGCCTTGCCGGGAGTAAGCAATTCAAGGACATTGTACGCAAGGAAGGAAGGCACCGGAAGAACCAAGGTGTTGGTTTTGAACGAAAGTTCAATGCCAATGGAGTTGAGTGGGACGAAGATCAATACCCCAAGACGAAGTTTGTTCCTCAACAAGAGAAGTATGATCCTACTAATTTCAAAGGGACACAAGCTCAAGATGATATTCCACCACAATACGACAAGCAAAAAGGCAAGGACAAGCTTCAAGAGGAGATTGATGCATTTGAAGAAGCTCCTAAGGCCTTAGTCAAGTGGGTTCCCAAGACTACATCAAGTTCTACTTCATCAAGTTTGACTACGACTCCAAGGATTCCCATCAAGATGATGTGGATCCCAAAGAAGAAGAACTAGAGAGTTCTTGAGGGTGACTCCGCCAACATACTTCACTCATATCATTTCGACAAGAACAAGTGCAATCAACTTCCACATCTTGCACTAGTTCAAGGAGTCACAAACCCTCTTGTTGGTAAGACAAGGGACAAGGTAACCTAATGCTTTCATAGACATCATCTTGTGTGTGCATCACTCTATGTCTATGGATATCCTTGTGTGTTCCTTGTGGGACTAACCCGTGTAAGTATTGAAAGTGCAACTCACTCCAAAGGATTGCTCCAAATGATCTACATCAACATTGAGCATCCACACTTCAACACCTACATGAAGTCATCATCGACAAAACCCAAGGTTAGTTCATCCCTCTTAGGGGGGATCTCACATCTAGGGGGAGATTTACTCTAAGAATTGAGCTAAAGCAACTCTAATGGTGTGAACACAACAATGCTTTATGTAAAAGTGGTAACCCCACTTGTGCTTAAACGATGAGTATGACCTATGATCAAATGTTCTCATTTGACTCCTAAGTCAATATGGTCATATATAGATGACCTAGTCATCGCCAATTGCTTGATAGATGCTAGAATTGTGTGTGCATGCTTTGTCACATGTTTCATTTGCCATTTTATTGTGTGAGCATGTTGGTTGCATATTTTACTCATTCGAGGACATCTACTTGTAGTTTTCATTGTTTGGTATCTTTTTCTTTTGCCAATTGGATGGACAAGAATGCCTAAGAACCTTCTCTAGCTGTCTATGCTTTTCTAGTCTCAAACTCTATTCATGCTGTATCACAAAGTTTGATCAAGTCAGATTCGAACCACTCTGTGTGAGGAGCACTCGGAGTCTCCGGTTCGTCATAGACTGTTAGGACCCCGACTCAATGCCACATCGATCTAGCATGTAACACCTCATATCACTTTGCGGCCTCACGCACGGTATTCCCACGGGTGTCGTCTTACCTTTGCCCGGGACCGTTTGCGCCTTTTGGCACACGTATATGATAGTGTCGCTAGCATCCATATGATAAGGAGCCCGGGCTGACATGGCTAGTCGTAAACCCAAAGTGGCACAGACTTACAGGGACAGGCATCCATGACCCAGCATCAAACGTGTCGGTCATCAGCGAATAAGTTCCGGGCTGTAGCACTGGGCTAGCAGGACTCCGGTAAACCGGGCTGTAGCGGGCTAACAGGACTCCGGTACTCAACGCGTGACATTTCCCCGAAGGGACAGACACAGGAACGAAGAAGGACACATGCCGGCCAGCCTAAGTGTTCCGGAGCAGTAGCAAGCTACCATGGCTCAGTGGAAACACTAGGAGACATTTCCCGGTAAGAGAGGCTACTAAAGATAAACAACTAGATAGTCAGATCCCACACATACCAAGCATTTCAATAACATACACACAATATGCTCGATATGTGCAAATACAACATGGCATCACAACATGACTCTACGACTCAAGTATTTATTCATTAGGCTCCAAGGAGCGAGATATTACAAACATGGGTCTCATGACCCAACATTCAGAGCATACAAGTCAAAGCACAAGCGGAAGATAACATGTCTGAGTACAGACATCTACAAATGAAAAAGGCTTAGAAGCCTGACTATCTACCAGATCCTGCCGAGGGCACAAGATCGTAGCTGAGGTATCAAGCTAAACGTCGAAGCCCACGTGGAACTACTAGCGAGACTGAAGTCTCTCTGCAAAAACATAAAATAGGCAAACGTGAGTACAAATGTACCCAGCAAGACTTACATCAGAACTAACTACATATGCATCATTATCAACAAAGGGATGGTGGGGTTTAACTGCAGCAAGCCAGCTTTGACTCGGTGGCTATCCTGAACTACTATTGCAAGTAACTCTTTTGAGGTGGCGCACACGAGTCCACATATTCACCATATCAATACACCACTATGGATCCGCTCCGTCTCCCTACGAGAACGCCATCCATATCACTCACGCTTATCTTGCGTATTTTAGAGTATCCACTTTCACTTGTCTATGAACTGTTATAGGCAACCCAGAAGTCCTTTACCACAGACACGGCTATTCGAATAGATAATGTTAACCCTGCAGGGGTGTACTTCTTCACACACGCTCTCACCACTTACCGCCGTTTACACGACATGTACTCGGCAACCTTCAAGCGGAAGCCCAACGTGGGTGTCGGCCACGGCCTACCTAAGCACTCAACTCCCTAGTCCAGGTTTATCGCCTATTTGGGTTCCATCTATGAGGAGTTCCGGCCGAAGTTTCGCTCACATCCCCAAACGATGTGAACAGGGTTCCCGAGACACCAAACGGGCGCCCGGTACACCGTGCCACGTGCCTACCGCATCACAGCCCACCCCTACGGTCAGCGCTGCGCACGGCCTCCAGCATACTACAAACACCAGAAACTACTTGCAACTCCTGGACAGAGGACAAGGGTGATTAAGAAGCCGAGAGGGTCCATTGGTTTCGGGCCCAATGCGTGGTAGTAGCTGAATCATGGATCGCAAACACAGAACTCAGTTCCTGAGGACGGCTGCAATGAGACAACCCACCATGTACTCCTACATGGCCTCTCACCGCTACCTTTACCAAATCGTGTTCACACACTTAGCTCACACACAGTAGGACATGTTCACACACCTCTGATTCATCCTCGATGAATCAGACCCGACACAACTCTAAGCAATAGCAGGCATGACTAACAAGCATGAATGAGTAGGCACAACAGGGCTCAAACAACTCCTACTCATGCTAGTGGGTTTCATCTATTTACTGTGGAATGACAGGTCATGCAAAGGATAAAGGGGTTCAGCTACCGCAGCAAGTAACAGTTGAATCGTTGTTGTCCTAGTGCAGTAAAAGAGAGCAGGAGCGAGAGAGTGGGATTGTATCGGAATGAACAAGGGGGTTTTGCTTGCCTGGCACTTCTGAAGATATTATACTTCTTCATCGGTGTCATCGAACTCGTCGTCGAAACCATGTCTATCAAGAGGGGACAATTACCGGCAAACAAAGAGGGACACAATCAATGCAATGCAACAAATATGATGCATGATAATGTCAAGGCAATATGCTGTTGATTGAGCTAATGCACCTAGCTATGATTTAAATGAAGTTGGTTTGAATACATGATTCAAATTCCAACTCCATATATGATTATTTAAATGCCCTTTATTTGTTTTGTCCAAAACAGAGGACAAACATTGTTCAAACATGCATGAAAATGGTACAGATGGATTCCTTGAATTTTTCTGATAATTTTTCATATATAATTTGTTTGATTTGGAGCTACGGTTGATTTTATATGAATTTTAGAAGTTTGAACTAAATTCTGGAATTCCTGAATAAAAATAAATCCAGAAAAGGATTTACTGCGTCAGCATGACGTCACTGTGACGTCAGCAGTCAACGGGGCCGGCCAGGTCAAACCTGACGCGTGGGTCCAGGGTGTCAGTGGCTAATTAACTAATTTAATTTAGTTTAAACTGATCTGGGTAATTAACAGAAGGGGGCCCCACCTGTCATTGACTCAACGGAGTCAACCGGGGCCCACCCGTGGTCAAAGTCGACACGGCTGCACCGGCGTTTAGCCGCCGGCGAGCCCGACGTGGCGGCGAAAGTGGTTTTCGCCGTTCCGGCCACCAAATGGGACGCGGAAGGCATCAGCGTGGAGCTGGGGACGAGCCGCGGCTCTTGGTGGAGTCGGTTGGGGTCAGGGTTGCCGGAGTTGGCGCCGGCGACGACCTAGGCGGCCACCGGAGTTGGGCAATCTCGGGGTGGCGTTACAGAGCACGGGAGGAGGCATCGTGGGTGTCTACGGGTTCATGTGGTCGTGCTGAACACGACGGTGGGCTCGGAAACGAGCTGCGGTGGCTGTGGCCACGGCTACGCCATGGCCGGCGGCGAGATGCCTCGGTCATGGTTGGGGATCGGGGCTAGAGCTCGCGAAGGACGACGAGGAAAGGGGGAATCGGGTCAGAGGCTCACCGCGGAGCTGCAGGGATGGATAGTGGGCTCGGGGGCGCGCCGGAGTGGCCGAATCGACGGAGAAGGGCACCGGAGCCGAAGCTTGAAGACGATGACGATGGCGGCTTTGCTAGCCTCCCGGGGTCGCGTGCTTTGGCGTGCGGCTCTACGGCGTCGAGGCGGAGCTCGTGGGGGCGTTGGTGAGGCGTGGGGTGGCCGGTGGCCACGGCGGCAACGAACGGCGACGACGAGCGCGTCGGCCAAAGCGGGGGAGGACGAGGGAGAGAGCAAGGGGGAAGAATGGGGTGTCGGCGGGGTCGGGGCGGCGCCGAGGGGTGGCTTCGAGGCGTCGCCGCGCTGTCCAAGCGAGGCAGGCGGCCAGGGAGCTGCGTGGCGAGCTCGGGCACGTCGCGGTGTCCCTCCTCTGCCTACTGGCAGAGGTAGGCGATGACTGGCAGCGGCGCTGGGCTGGGCCGGCCAGATGGGCTGCCAGCACAGGAGCTGGGCTAGGCCAGGTAAAACTCTGCTCTGTTTTATATTTCTGTTCTGTTCTATTTTGTTTTGATTTAGTAAAATACTAAACCATTTTATAAAATCCTGAAAATAATTATGTGGCTAGAACTAAAATATACCAACCCACATAAAATGTTCCAGAATTATTGGACATATATTAATTATATATAATATATATCCAATGCAAATAGTTATTGTATTTATTTCAAAGTCCCAAAATAATTAACTCTGAGATACCAAAAATATTGTTTTGAGTTTTACCTCTTTGCAATATTTTCAGGGACTAAGAGGAACATTTTCTTGGACTTCTTTGAGAAGATTTTAATGTTGATCATTTTTAGAAGGTTTCTGAGGCTTTGAAAATCCCTCAATTCAAATTTCATTTGAATTAAAACATGAAGCACACATGAGGGTCTAACCTAGTGCATAACAGAACCAGGGATGTGACATAGACTTAAACTTCCAAAACCTCTTTGTGCATTTCGGTCTGACCGATTAAACCTTTTCGGTCATAACGAGATCACTAAGTTGATCTAGGTTTTCAATCTCAGTGCAACCGATTTGAATTCTTCGGTCACACCGAGTTGCAGTAACTGCTTGCAGTAATGCATCTCGGTGCCACCGAGTTGTTCCACTCGGTCACACCGACAGGGTCATGCTATATATATTCACGGGTCAAAATTTGGAAAATTTTCCGAAACCCTTCGCCCGCGCATAGCCTGCTCTGCCTCTTCGGGTCTTCGGATCGTCCTCCTCGTCGCCAGCGACCTCCCGCCGCTGGTCTCCACCGCCGTCAACGGGATTCTGCTCCGCCGTTGTCGCCGTAGCAAATCCATCGCCGCATTAAGGTATGGATTTGAACTTTGTGCTGTTCTTAACTCCAATTCCTAGCACATTGCATTGCCATGAATCTTGCCACGTTTGAAATCTTCCTATCCAGCAAAACTACTCCGTAGATTAGTCTTGGATTGAAAATTTAGGGTTAGGTTTCTGCCGAATTCATCTCGGACCGACCGAGTTGTAGAAATCGGTCTCACTGATTTGGCTCAGGCCATTGCATATGTGGTTCTCGGTCTGACCGAGAATTGCAAATCGGTGTGGCCAAGATCGATTCTTTGTGAAACCCTAGCAGTCTCGGTGCCACCGAACTGTGACTCGGTCTGACCGAGTTCACTAGTTTAGGTTCCAAAAGCTGCTTTGGTATCACCGAGTTTACAAATCAGTAGCTCCGAAATGCTTTCTGTGGAAAACTAAAACTAAGTTTTTGACTCAACTTTTGCAAAAACCTCTATGCTTTGTGATGCTCATCCACTCTACCTCATCTACATCTATTCACAGGGTCAGCTGTCAGAGTTTGCATCATGTCAGATCAGAGTGATAGTCAGAACAAGTCTGAGGAGCAAGTTCATATGAGTGAGGGCACTAGTCCCCCTAGTAGTAATGATGAGGGTAGTAGAAGCACACCCAGCAATTTGCCAAAGGCAGCCACCAGGACAAGGAAGAAGAAAACCTCAGATTCCGAAGATGAGGACTATGTGGCTGTTGTGGATGAGGCCACTTCTAAGAAGAAGGTGTAGAAGAAGGAATATGGCACAGCTGCATCCACTAAGCCAGGAATGCAAAAGAAGGCACCTGCCAGGAGAATTCCCACTTCCAAACCTAGGAAGGTTGCCACTGGTGAAACCATGAAGTTCATCATTGAGTCTGATGATGAAGCTACTGGCCAAGATAAGAAGAAGAAGAAGAGAGTCAGAACTACTACTACCAAAGTACTTGGCAAGCCCTCTATAAGGAGAGACTCTGAAGAAGAAGAGGAAGAGGTTGCTGCACCAGCACCTAAAGCTCAGAAGCTGATGGGAGATGTTATAAGATCAGGGGCTGCTCCATCTAAGCCCAAAGATGCTCCCAAGGCTGCTGCTCCTAAGCCCAAGTCTGCACCTAATAGGAACACTAGGAGTATTCCAGCTGAAGAGAAGAACAAGGCCCAGTGCCTGAAGCTACCGAAGAAGATGAAGATTCACTTGTCTTGAGAAAGTTGAAGCCCAAGATTCCTGATCATAATGATGCTCATCGAGTTGCAGAAGATATGAAACTCAGGGAGGATGCAGGTCTGAGACTGTGGAGACAGACTGGTCCCTATGCTATCAGAAGAAGAATTGCAGTGGACTACAGGTTCCACACTAAGGAACAACAAGATTTCTATGAGATAGTGTTGCTTGACAAGAAGCCCATAGTATGTGACATGAGATGGGTTGACTGGGAGTACAACAGGAAAAATGAAGAGCACTATCCAGGAGTGTATGACAGCTTCAATGCTTGTGTAGTAGATGACTTTGTTGGCCAGAAGCTCACCAAGTGGAATGATGAGCTCATTATGCAGTTTTACTCCACAACTCATTTCTACCCAGATGGGAGGATAGTCTGGATGTCAGAGGGTACTAGGTACAAATCAACAGTTGAAGAATGGTCTAAGTTGATAAATGCTCCAAAAGAGAATGAGGATGACTTGGATGTCTATGCCAAGACGAAGAAAGACCACAACTCTATGGCTCATATGTATAGAGAGATCCCCGATGCTGCAATAGAGACACATAAGTTTGGATCTGCACGTTACCTGTTGTCAGGATTGCCTACTATCAATTGGATCTTAAGGCACACTTTGCTGCCCAAGTCAGGTGATCACAAGATGATCAGAGGCCATGCAATTAACTTGCTACATATATTTGATGTGCCTCAGAAATTTAAAGTCATGAGCCTGATTGTGGAAACAATCAAAAGGACTGTTGCTGATCAGAAGAGGAGTTGTGGATATGCCCCACACATTTAGGAGCTCATAAACTCCAAGATGGGCACAGGCACATATCTTTTGGACAAGGACCACCTGCCCATCTTCCCTAATTTTGAGGACAACACCATTGTGATGGATGAGAATGAACCATCGTCTATGCAAGCACAAGAGAAGAACGAGAAAGCAAGGGCTGAGAAAGCTGCTAAGATGCCAACTGCTGAAGAGGCATCTCAGATTTTCCTGAAGAGCAAGCAGGATCAGCTTGGCTACTTGATTGCCTCCACCTTGAGGATTGAGAAGGGCTTGGCCACCCTGACTCAAAACCAGGAGAGCTTGGAGAGAATCATATAGCAGAAGTTTTATGCTCTTGATTTTAAAGTTACTGAGATCCAAACTGCAGTTGAGCAACTTCAGGAGGATGTGGAGGGGAAGAAGGGCAAGTCTACTACTGATGCTTTTGCTAGAGTGCCCAGAGGGCAGAGATCTGCTGTAGTGCTTGTTCCAGACACCAGAGCTACATCATCTGCACCAGCTACACCTTCAGTGCCTCCAGCTCCAGTAGCCACTCCACCAGCTCCAGCTACATCAACAGAAGGCTTCGTCCTTGGAGCCATCTCTACACCATCACATGAAGACCAAGCCTGAGAGTCGTTTAGCACTATGCATTTTTGTGAACTTTTTGGTAACTTGTTGCCAAAGGGGGAGAAAAATGTATAGATCATAGGCTTCGAGAGAGAGTGTTGCTTTTGATCTCTCTTGTCTTTTTGGTGGTTGAACTTCGTTATTTGTGTGTTTGCTTGATACATTATGCCTTTTGTGAGATTCTTGGATGATCATGTGTTTGATCATATGCTATGCTGCATTAATGCTTGTTGGATGATATTATCTCTTATATCCTCATATGATCATTCACTTTGCTTGGTGATGAATGCATGTGTTTAATTATTACCATTTTGAGTGCTCCACCAAGATGTATGTGACATGGAAGAGTGACCCATGATCCTAACTCGTTGTGCATTTGCAGCCCAAAGCAAATTTTAAATAATGCACAAATTTAGGGGAAGCTCTTACTTATCACATACTTCTCAAAGCGACCACGTCTTTCAATATTATTTTCATTTGTCGAAGCTTTGATCTATATGTTGTCATCAATTACCAAAAAGGGGGAGACTGAAAGTGCATCTATCCCTGGGTGGTTTTGGTAATTCCTAACAGCATATATCTCATTGAACTAATGCTACTTCAAGATAAATATTTCAGGAAAGCTCAATGATTGGCATGTAATGGATGAGAAAAGTGGATCCCTCAAAATGCTAAGGTCAAAAGGATTGGCTCAAGCTCAAAGCACAAGACTCTACATTTTCTATTTTAGTGATCCAAGATCACATTGAGTCTATAGGAAAAGCCAATATTATCAAGGAGGGATGAGGTGTTGCTTAATGGCTTTCTTGCTCAAAGTTCTTAGTGATATGCTCCAAAGCCCTCAACTACTTTCTCATATCCACATATGAGCCAAACCAAAAGTCCAACTCAGCCCCACCGATTCTTTCTATCCAGCGCCACCGAGTTCAGATGTCATAGCCACTGCTACAAACCCTAGTCAAATCGGTCTCACCTATAGGGATCTCGATCTCACCGAGATGGTATTGTAATCTCTCTGTTTCCCTTCGTAACGTTTCGGTCCAACCGAGATGAGCGACCGGTCCCACCGAGATTGCAATGCAAACTCTCTGTTTACCTCGTAACGTTTTGGTCCCACCGAGATGAGCGAATCGGTCCCACCGAGTTTGCCTGACCAACTCTCTGGTTAGCTTATTACCAAAATTGGTTCCACCGAGTTTGAGTAATCGGTCTCACCGAGATTACGTTATGCCCTAACCCTAACCATATTGGTCCCACCGAGTTGCATGTCAATCCCACCAAAAGGACTTAGTCGTGGAGCCATCGCAACTAGGAAGCTTAAAGGGGTTAAAATGGGACAAAGGACACAGGAGTTTATACTGGTTTGGCCCCTTGCGGTGAAGGTAATGGCTTAATCCAGCTTGAGGTGGGATTGCTTATGTCTCGATTACCAGGGAGCGCATCCGCTTGACCTAGCTCTTGATCTGATCTTACTTGCCCTGAACCGCCACCGGGTTGTCCTTTTATGTACAGAGTTCGACGCCCAGCGTCTGACAGAGTCCCGGCCGGCTCATAAACAGTGTCCCGCTCGGTCTCTCTCTATTCTTGCCTTACAACACAAGTTACATACATATGGCAGTTTATCTCTATGGGCCTTGAGTCGCCTTTGGGCTTGGGCCCTTAACTGAACCGCCATCTTCAAGTGTCGTCTTGGGCTTCATATCTTGAATCGCCATAGGTATAACCCGGCCCCTCCTGGGTGGGTCATACCTAATAGTTATATCCCCAACACATATGGCTCCTGCCAGTTGCCGATAACTCTGTTACAAAACATGATCATCTCATTAAACAATTTATATCACATCATGTCTTGACCATATCACATCACAGCAAGCCCTGCAAAAACAAGTTAGACGTCCTCTACTTTGTTGTTGCAAATTTTACGAGGCTGCTACGGGCTTCTAGCAAGAACCGTTCTTACCTACGCATCAACACCACAACGAATTTTCGTCAAGTGTGCTATTTTTACCTTCAACAAGGACCAGCCGTAGTCAAACTCGATTCAACTAAAGTTGGAGAAACAGACACCTGCCAGCCACCTATGTGCAAAAGCACGTCGGTAGAACTAGTCTCATCAACGCGGCCATGTAATGTCGGTAACTTGTTGCCAAAGGGGGAGAAAAATTCCTACGATCACACAAGATCTATCTAGGAGATGCATAACAATGAGACGGGAGAGTGTGTCCACGTACCCTCGTAGACCAAAAGCGGAAGCGTTTACTAGCGCGGTTGATGTAGTCGAACGTCTTCGCGATCCAACCGATCCAAGTACCAAACGTAAGGCACCTCCGCGTTCAACACACGTTTAGCTCAATGACGTCCCACGTGCTCTTGATGCAGTTGAGGACGAGGGTGAGTTCCGTAAACATAACAGTGTGGCGACGGTGATGATGATGTTACTGGTGCAGGGCTTCGCCTAAGCACTACGGCAATATGATCGAGGTGTGTAACTGTGGAGGGGGACACCGCATACGGCTAAGGAAAAACTTGGTGTGTTCTAGGGTGCCCCACTGCCCCCTTATATAAAGGAGGGAGGGGGAGGCCGGCCTGCCAAGCTAGGTGCGCCGGGAGAAGGGGTATCCTACTAGCACACCAAGTCCTAGTAGGTTTCCACCTAAAGGAGAAGGGGGAAGGAAGGGAGAGGGGGCCAGCACCCCCAACCCCTTGTCCAATTCGGACTGGGCTTAGGGGGGCGCCACCTCATGGCCGTTGCATCTCCTTTCCACTAAGGCCCACTAAGGCCCATCAACTCCCCGGGGGGTTCCGGTAACCTCCCGACACTCCCAAAAATACCTGAACTTCTCCGGAACCATTCCGATCCCCAAATATAAACTTCCAATATGTCAATCTTTATGTCTCAACCATTTCGAGACTCCTCGTGACGTCCGTGATCTCATCCGGGAGTCCGAACAAACTTCGGTCATCAAAACACATAACTCATAATACAAATCGTCATCGAACATTAAGCATGCGGACCCTACGGGTTTGAGAACTATGTAGACATGACCGAGGCACCTCTCCGGTCAATAACCAATAGCGGAACCTAGATGCTCATATTGGCTCCTACATATTCTACGAAGATCTTTATTGGTCAAACCGCATAACAACATATGTTGTTCCTTTTGTCATCGGTATGTTACTTGCCCGAGATTCGATTGTCGGTATCATCATACCTAGTTCAATATCGTTATCGACAAGTCTTTTTACTCGTTCCGTAATGCTTCATCCCACAACTAACTCATTAGTCACATTGCTTGCAAGGCTTATAGTGATGAGCATTACCGAGAGGGCCCAGAGATACCTCTCCGAAACATGGAGTGACAAATCCTAATCTCGATCTATGCCAACCCAACAAACACCTTTGGAGACACCTCTAGAGAATTTTTATAATCACCCAGTTATGTTGTGACGTTTGATAGCACACAAGGTGTTCCTCCGGTATTTGGGAGTTGCATACTCTCATAGTCTGAGGAACATGTATAAATCATGAAGAAAGCAGTAGCAATGAAACTGTAACGATCATAATGTTAAGCTAACGGATGGGTCTTGTCCATCACATAATTCTCTAATTATGTGATCCCGTTCATCAAATGACAACAGATGTCTATGGTTAGGAAACATAACCATCTTTGATTAACGAGCTAGTCAAGTAGAGGCATACTAGGGACACTATGTTTTGTCTATGTATTCACACATGTACTAAGTTTCCGGTTAATACAATTCTAGCATGAATAATAAACATTGATCATGATATAAGGAAATATAAATAACAACTTTATTATTGCCTCTAGGGCATATTTCCTTCACGATCATCACGTGAGATGAGGTGGTTTCAATGGTGAACATCTCCATGTTGATTGTATCTACTATATGAGTCATGTTCGACCTTTCGGTCTCTTGTGTTCTGAGGCCATGTATGTACATGTTAGGCTTGTCAAGTTTAACCCAAGTGTTCCGCATGTGCAAAACTGGCTTGCACCCATTGTATGTGAACGTAGAGTCTATCACACTCGATCATCACATGGTGCTTCGAAACGACAAACTTTCGCAACGGTGCACACTTGGGGAGAACACAATTTTATCTTGAAATTTAGTGAGGGATCACCTTATAATTCTACCATCGTCCTAAGCAAAATAAGATGCATAAAAGGATTAACATCACATGCAAAATACAAGTGACATGATATGGCCATCAACTCGTGCTTTTGATCTCCATCTCCAAAGCATCAGCATGATCTTCATCATCACCGGCATGACACCATGATCTCCATCATTGTCTCTCCATCAGGGTTATCACGCCAACCATGCTTCTACTACTATTGCTACCGCAGCGATAAAGTAAAGCATTACATAGCGCCTAAAGATTGACACGCATGTCATACAATAATTAAAGACAACCTTATGGCTCCTGCCGGTTGCCGTATGCATCGACATGCAAGTCGATATAAACTATTACAAACATGATCATCTCATACATCAAATATTTGTCATCATGTCTTTGGCCATATCATATCACAACATACCCTGCAAAAATAAGTTAGACGTCCTCTAATTGTTGTTGCATGTTTTACGTGGCTGCTATGGGTATCTAGCAAGAATGATTCTTACCTATGCAAAGCCACGACAGTGATATGCAAGTTGCTATTTAACCTTCTACAAGGACCACCTTTGTCCAATCCTATTCAACTAAGGTGGGAGAGACAGACACCCGCCAGCCATCTTTATGCAACAAAGTCACATGTCTGTCGATGGAACCGGTCTCATGCACGTGGACATGTAAGGTTGGTCCGTGGCGCTTCATCCCACAATACCGTTGAATCAAGAAAATACAAAGAAAGTAATTTGAATATCAACACCTACAAACTCCTTTGTGTTCTACTCGTGATGTCATCTATGCATAGACCTAGCTCTGATACCATTGTTGGGGAACATTGCATGGGAAAAAATTCCTACACATGCCCAAGATCTAATCTAGGAGATGACCATCTACAAGAGTAGAGATTGGATCACCCTTGTAGATTGCTAAGCGGAAGCGTTAAGCAACGCGGTTGATGTAGTCGAACGTCTTCGCGATCCAATCACGATCCGTTCCGCGAACTCCGATCTAGTGCCGAACGGATGGCACCTCCGCGTTCAACACACGTACGTCTTGATGACGCCTTCACCTCCTCAATCTAGCGAGTGATGGTGAAGTACTAGCTCGAGTCCTCCGGCAGCACGGCGACGTGGTGGAAGTGGTGGTGGAGAAATCTCAGTAGACTTCACTAAGCACTACGGAGACGAAGATGGCTACGAGGGAGAGGAAGGGCAGCGTCGTGGCATAGATGGGTTTATATGGGTGCGGCGTCCTCTCTCCCCTCCTCTATATATAGGGGGAAGGGTGTAGGGAGGAGCGCCCCTAGATCCAATCTAGGGGGTGGCGGCCAAGGCAGATGGGAGCGCCCCCCTAGGGAAACCCTAGGGTGTCTTGCCCCCCAAGCCAGGTGGAGGGAACCCTAGATGGGCGAGAGGGGCGCTCAACCCCTTAGTAGGCTGGTTTGCCCCTCCCCTTGGCCCATGAGGCCCCCCATCACTTGTCGGGACACCCGAAACCCCTTTCGGTCATGCTGGTCATCACCCGGTGCCTCCAGAACAATTCCGAACTCCAATACCCTTCATCCAATATATCAATCTTCACCTTCGGACCATTCCGGAGTTCCTCGTCATGTTTCGAATCTCATCTGGGACTCCGAACAACCTTCGGTAACCACCATAATAACTCAACTATACTTATATCGTCACCAAACATTAAGTGTGTAGACCCTACGGGTTCGAGTACTATGCAGACATGACCAAGACACCTCTACGGTCAATAACCGATAGCGGTACCTGGATGCCCATATTGGTTCCTACATATTCTACAAAGATCTTATCGGTCGAACCTCGATGTCAAGGATTCAGCTAATCCCATATGTAGTTCCCTTTGTCTATTAGTATGTTACTTGCCCGAGATTCAATCGTCGGTATCTCCCTACCTAGTTCAATATCGTTACCGGCAAGTCTCTTTACTCGTTCCGTAATACAAGATCCTGTGGCTAAACCATTAATCACATTGCTTGAAAGCTTCTTGTGATGTTTTATTACCGAGTGGGCCTTGATATACCTCTCCGTCATACGGAGTGACAAATCACAGTCTTGATCCATGCCAACTCCACAGACACCCTTGGAGATACCTGTAGAGCACCATTAATTATAGTCACCCAATTACGTTGCAAGATTTGGTACACACAAGGTACTCCTCCGGTGTCAGTTAGTTGCATGATCTCATGGTCATAGGGACATATACTTGACATGCGGAAAACGATAGCAATAAACTTGACACGATCATATGCTACGTTTATAGTTTGGGCCTTGCCCATCACATCATTCTCCTAATGATGTGATCCTGTTATCAAATGACAACTCATATCCATGGCTAGGAAACCATAGCCATCTTTGATCAACAAGCTAGTCAGGTAGAGGCTTACTAGGGACAAGTTGTATATGTATCCACACATGTATTTGAGTTTTCAATCAATACAATTCTAGCATGGATAATAAACGATTGTCATGAACAGGGAAATATGATAATAACTAATTTATTATTGCCTCTAGGGCATATTTACAACACCCTGAACTTATAATAATAAGCAGGAAGCAAATAAAAATGTGAAGATGCGGCTTGATCGTGCAGTGGCGTGTCCTG
The DNA here is from genome assembly GCA_963921465.1 of Triticum timopheevii. Taxonomy (NCBI): domain Eukaryota; kingdom Viridiplantae; phylum Streptophyta; class Magnoliopsida; order Poales; family Poaceae; genus Triticum; species Triticum timopheevii. The sequence goes on along the minus strand of OY997274.1, from coordinate 165,189,923 downwards.
GGTGGTCTTCTATTTTTTTTCAAAATGCAAGGTTTCTCATATTATCATCTCCGGGTCAGATCATTGTCCTCTACTTATTGATTTGGTGGGAGATCCTCATTCTGGTATGTTTGTTAAACATTTGAAATATGAAGCATACTGGGAGGGAAGACACGGCTTTGAAAACACAGATTGAATCATGTTGGAATAAAAGCATGCATTTAAATAATCTAGGAGATGTACAATTTGGACAAATTGATGAAATCTCTTCATGGGTGGAGTAAGGAAAACATTGGATATATACAAGAAAAGCTATAAAGGGCCCATAAAAGATTAAGTGTGTTATTCAAAAGAAATGACCATAATGCAATAGAGGAGAGGAATACTTATGGAGATGGATGAACTTCTGATTAAGGAGGAAATCATGTGGAAGCGGAGATCTTGTTTGGACAAAATGGAATGGGGGGATAGGAACACAAAATTCTTCCATAGGCGAGCCACTTGGAGAGCGAAGAAGAATAATATTGTTGCTATCAAAAGAAGCCATGGGTCTCTTTATCATGATATGGAGGAAATCAAAGGTATTACAAACTCATTTTTCAAGGATTTTTCTTCATGTGATTCTATGGTAAATCCTTCTTGTATTGTTTCCCTTGTGGAATCATTGGTGAGCGATGAAATGAATGAAGACCTTTGTAAGCATTTCTCTGAACAAGATATTAGCGATGCCCTATTCCAAATAGGATCGCGAAAGGCCCCGGGGCCAGATGGTTTCCGGCCAGATTTTTTTCAAAGGAATTGGGGCTTAATCAAGGATGATGTTGTTCGTGTTGTCCAACAATTCTTTATCTCAGGATGTATGCCTGAGGGGGTTAATGATACTATGCTTGGTCTAATTCCTAAGGTACAGACCCTAAGTCCATAAAGGATTTTTGTCCGATTAGCCTGCAATGTCATATACAAAGTTATCTCCAAGTGCCTTGTTAATAGACTGAGACCTGTGCTGGATGGTATGATCTCTACTACCCAAAGTGCCTTTATTCCTAGTAAATTAATTTCTGATAATTCTCTCATCGCTTTTGAATATATTCATTCTTTAAGTACGTTGAAAGATGCTCGTGGTGAATATTGTGCATATAAGTTGGATCTTGCTAAAGCATATGACAGAGTGGGTTGGAAATCATGGGAAAGTATGCTTCAAGCGTATGGTTTTGCCCCAATATGGGTTAAGTGGATTATGACTTGTGTTACTACAGTAAAATGAGGTTTTGCCCCAATACTGATCTCGCTCAATCTTTTGGAAGGACAAGTGATAAATGAGGTTTTTCAGGAGCAGTACCCGCGAGCCTTCTCGTTTGCTACAGATCCTGACATGTCAGTGCATTAGTTTCTCTCTTCTGAACGATTGAACGAGGTGTTTCACCTTCCATTGTTGCATGAGGCACGACAAGAGGTGACTGGTTTGCAGGCGGATACTATGGGGGTGTCCATCACCGAGGATAAGGATTCTTGGTCCTGTGTCTGGGGGAGAGGAGTTTTTTGTTCCACACAATACGATGCCTATTGCTTCAGCCAAGTTCAGGTAGATGACGCCTTCAAGTGGATTTGGAAATCCAAATGCACCATGCAGTGGAAAGTTTTCTATGGCTGCTAATGTCAGACAGATTGAACACTAGAAATATGCTCAAGAGAAGGCATTTCAGGCTCCAGAATGATGATTACTCGTGTCTGCTCTGCAGTAATCCTCCGGAGGAAGATATTATACACCTCTTTTTCACTTGCCCCTTCAGTCAGAGTTGTTGGGATGCTGTTGGGATGCATTGGCCAAGTGATCCGTGCGCGTTGAGGAAATTGCATGAGGCAAAAGTTAGGTGGGCTAGACCAATGTTCCTCGAAGTCTTTGCAGTGGTTGCCTGGGGGATCTGGAAGGACAGAAATGACAAGCACTTCCGTGGGATCCAGCCCTCCTTTGGATCCTGGAGGGGCAGATTCAAATGAGACTTTGCCATGCTAGTCTATCGAGCAAAGCAGGAGGCTGGCCCCTACATTTTATCCTTGCTGATTCTTTGTAAGATTTTTGTACAAAAACTTGTAATAGTTTAGTCTCTATAACCTCCCCCCCCCTCTGATGTAGTATGTAACTCTCTGGACTTACTGACTCCCTCCCCTCTTTTAACTTTTTAATTTAATACAAAAGGCAGTGAGGGAACCTCACTGTCATCAGTTCTAAAATAAACTACGGTAAAATTTGCAGTTCGTTTGAATGGCCAATTGTTGGACTCCTTTCATCCTTCTCGTGGGCTTAGGCATGGGGACCCTCTTTCTACATACTTATTTCTCTCTGTGGATGAAGCCCTTTCGCTATTACTTAATGATGCTTTGGCAAGAGGGGTTATCCAAGATTTCCGCCTAAACAGACATGCGCCAGGTATATCTCATTTACTTTTTGCTGATGACAATCTCATGTTCTTTAAAGGTAATTTGGAGCAAGCTCTCAACATAAAGGGTATATTGTCGGCTTAAGAGGAGGGGACTAGCCAATTATTAAGTCCGGATAAATGTTCCATCTTATTTGGCAAGAAATGCTCGATAGAAGACCAGGTGTCCTTGTTGGTTATTCATAAAAAAACAATCAATGGATTTGAGGATAAATATCTTGGTTTGCCTATGCCGGAAGGTTGTATGTAGGCAAGCAAGTTTCAATCCACCAAAGATAAAGCGCTCAAGCGGGTTTCAAACTGGATTGAAAAATATGCTTCAAGCGGAGTGATGGAAGTCCAGATTAAGTCTGTTAGCCAGGCTATTCCGGTCTATGCCATGGGTATTTTTAAATTTCCTGCATCACTTTGTGATGAGTTATCCTAGATTATCAGGAATTTTTGGTGGGGCAATGAGGAGGATAGGAACATAAGGCATTGGCTGGCTTGGGATAATATGACGAAACCAAAAGGTGAAGGGGGAATGGGTTTTCGCGACCTCGGGTTTTTTAATCAAGCGCTTTTGGCAAAACAGGCTTGGCGCTTATTGGTTTTTCCGGATTCTCTGTGTGCAAAGGTGATGACAGCCAAATATTATCTTCATGGACATCTTATTGATACTCTATTCCTGCAAGTAACATCCCTTACTTGGCAATGTATTATGCATGGGCTTGAGCTGCTGAAAAAGAGCATTATTTGGAGAGTTGTCGACGGTACTAGTATTAATATCTGGAGGGATAATTGGATTCCTAGGGAAGCGGTCCTAAAAATTTCTGCCAAAAAGAATAGAATGAGGATCAAATGGCTGTCTGAATTATTCATGAGTGGCTCTAGGAGGTGGGATGAAAACATGACCAGGCATCTATTTTATCCTCATGATGCCGATGAAATTTTAAAGTTGCGTACTCTGAATTTGGGTGAGGGTGACCTTATAGTGTGGCACCATGAGAAAAATGGTTTATTTTCCATGAAGAGTGTGTATAGACTGGCACTAACTCTTAAGCAATCGATAGGTGAGTCCAGGAATTATAGTAATGCAGTGAATGGGGAAAGGAGGCTCTGGGACATAATTTGGAAAGTGAATGTTCCCCCGGAAATTAACATCTTTGTTGGAGGGCTGCCTCTAATAGTTTGGCGGTTCAAATTAATAGGGTAAAACACCATCAAACAATTCTAGGTACGTGCTCGATTTGTGGTATTGAAGATGAATGTATTTTTCAAGTGTTGGTAAATTGTCCAAAGGCTCGTGCATTTCGTATGGGTCTGAAGGAAGTGTAGAATTTACCGGCCGAAGAGATTCTCAAATATTCTGGCCCAGACTGGTTTCTCATATTATTAGATTAATTAAATTCGCATATGCATGAGCAAACAATATTCATGTTCTGGAGGCTTGGCACCTGAGGAATTATTTGATTTTTGGTAAGGGAAAGGAATCTATCGCTGCCTCGGTAAGATTTGTTCAAAGCTATTGGGCTACCTTCTCATCATGTCAGGCAAACATGGAGGTGGTGGTGTGCAACAAAGGTAATCAAGTGGTGGAAGATCTCCAGGTAAACACTGACATGGAGAGGAATGTCATTCCATGGAAGCCTCCCAAGTTGGGTTTTTACAAGATTAATGTCGATGCAAGTTTTGTGAAGGCCATCAAATCTGCGAGCGTGGGGGTGGTCGTTAGAGACCATTTATATTGGTGCTTGCCATAGCATCAAGGAAGTGGAACCAAAAGCGACACTCTCTGGCTTGTATATTGGTATCACTCTTGACAACCCCATCATTTTAGAAACTAACTGTTCTTTTGTGGCTTTTGTACTTGGAAAAGGGTGTGTTGATAGGTCAATTATGATGGACCTAAAGAAGGAGGCGCTGAATGTCTCAAAGCTGATGGCGGGTATGACGATATCCAAGATTAATAGGGGGCCAATATGGTCACTCAAGAGATTGCAAAGTTTAGTTTCGATAATAGGTAGGATGATATTCTTTTTAATACTGTTTTGCCCTGTGTGGCATAATTTGTAATGAATGATTGCATGAATGCTTCGAATTAATTAATATTTGGTGCGGGTTTAAAAAAATATATGCTTAATATGCTGCCATATATCGTGGGTTTCTTCATGCACACCTTTTTAATTAAGAAAGACTGTAACCTGATAGTCTATGTGAGTTGGTGCAACAGCTGGCTGGTGATCACTTGACATTTGACGCCTAGTTGCACATTTGCTTTCTGTTATATATGTTTTCGAGTGGTGTTTTCTGTTATAGTATTAGTCTATGTTGACTCTTAACCACTAGTTGACAACCACTTAATCAGACTAGTTGGTGTGCCGCATCAAAGCAAATTGTTCATGGGAAGTGAAAAAACAATTGTCAATTACCCAAAAAAGGTTTCCCCGCTTTGTATTCCAAAGCAACCAACACCAAGTACAAAGATCGTTGTGGCGAGCAGCACAACAAACCAAAAGAAAAAGAAGAGACAAATTCCAACCACGACAGCTCGGCAAAGCGCGGATGACCCGCCACTGCGGCATCCACCGGATACAAACCACCACAAGCCGAGGCTCTGAACCGCCGCATACCAAGCAGCACCTCCAGGAAGGGATGCGACACCGACGACGCTGCTGCCCAGACGAGTCCTAGGGTTTCTCCCGGCACGCGGAGGGAGGTGGGGCATGGATACCACCGACACCCTCCAGGAAGGAATGGTGGCACCTGCAGGTGTCACCGCATCGGGGCCGAAGCCGGCAGGGATTTCTCCCGCACTCCAAACCCAACCGCCCAACCGGACGGAGCCGACCCGCCAAACCGTCGCCCACCACTATGCGCCAACGAAGTTGCGCCGCGACCCATGCCGCCTCACTTCGAACACCACCACGAGGCCAAAAGGGCCGGAGAGAAGCGCACCACGACGCGTGCAGCAACACCAAAGCCGAGCGGAAGAGAACCACCACCACCACCGTCGTGCGGGAGGCCCGTGCCTCCGGCACCATCATGGTCGCCGTTCGGACGCGGTAGTGGGGCATGCCGGGCCACCGCTGGCCCAGCCAGGCCCGAAGCGGTCCCGTTAAGCCCCGCCGGCCACGATGTAGTAGGTCGGCGTCGGCGCCGCCATCACCCAGCTGCTCGTCGCGTCTCCCCCGCCTCTCGGAAGCCACGCCGGAGACCATTGAGGGAGTCCTGGATTAGGGGGTATCCGGACAACCGGACTATATGCTTTGTCCGGATTGTTGGAACGTGAAGATACAAGACTCAAGACTCCGTCCCGTGTCTGGATGGGACTCTCCTTTGCGTGGAAGGCAAGCTTAGCGATTTGGATATTGTATTTCCTTCCTTGTAACCGACTCCATGTAAACCCTAGCCCTTTCAGGTGTCTGTATAAACCGGAGAGTTTGGTCCTTAGAGGGAAGATCACAATCATAATCATCATAGGCTAGATTCTAGGGTTTAGCCTCTACGATCTCGTGGTAGATCAACTCTTGTACTAGTCATATCATCAATATCAATCAAGCAGGAAGTAGGGTTTTACCTCCATCGAGAGGGCCCGAACCTAGGTAAACATCGTGTCCCTTACCTCCTGTTACCATCGTCCTAAGACGCACAGATCGGGACCCCCTACCCGAGATCCGCCGGTTTTGACACCGACATTGGTGCTTTCATTGAGAGTTCCTCTGCATCGTCGCCAGAAGGCTTGATGGCCCCTTCAATCATCAACAACACGGTCCAGGGTGAGACTTTTCTCCCCGGACAGATCTTCGTGTTCGGCGGCTTCGCACTGCGGGCCAATTCGCTTGGCCAACTGGAGCAGATCGACAGCTACGCTCCCGGCCACCAAGTCAGGTTCGGAAACCTGAACTACACGGCGGATATCTGCGGAGACTTGATCTTCGACGGATACGGGCCTGTGCCGGGAGCGCCGAACAGTCACGATGAGCACGGCTTAAACCTAATGTCGGACAATGCTCGGGACATCACCCCCGCAGTAGCCCCGGACCTAAATCTGGAGCAGACAGCGTTGCCTAAAGATGGGTGGATGGACCCCGCCCCGCAGGCCGCACACTCATCGGTGGTAGAGCCGAACACAGGCCTCGCCCCCAAAGATGCATGTGACACCGGACCCCCGAACTCGTGTCCTGTTGGGGATATTACCACTAGGTGTAAACCGGCCTACTTGGGCCGGGTTAACTTCATTAGTCTTATAAGCAGATGAAGGCCCAAGGCCTATAGTCGGTTTAGAACCTGTAGCCGTAAACCGGCCTGATGTATAACTTGTATTGTAAGTTAGGAATAGAGAGATACCAACCGGGACACGAGTATGAACCGGTTGGGACTCTGTGGACCGACGGGCGTCACCCGTGTATATAAGGGGACGACCCGGCGGCGGTTCAGGACAGACAACCACAAGTCGAGCCTAGGCGAAGCTTGTCTACTCCCTAGCCATCGAGACTACATCAATTCCATCACAGCTAGACGTAGGCTTTTACCTTCATCGAAGGGGCCGAACTAGTATAAACCCTCGTGTCTTTGTGTCCGCTTTAACCCCTTCAAGTAAACCCGTAGCGATGGCTCCACGACTAAGTCCTTTCACTAGGACATCTGCCGTGACAAATCCACGACATTTGGCGCCCACCGTGGGGCTATCGCACGATGGTTTGACGATCTTGGAGGGCAAGCTCAAGGGACTCGAAGGCTATGTTGTGGGCCGGATGACCAAGAGTCGTCGCGGCAGGATCTACATCGACGATGCAGGATGGGGTCCCGAGGCCGATTCGATCGAGTACGGGTACCGGGTCCCCTTTGGTGGCATACACGTTTTCATCGACAAGATCGGTGAGCCTGGGCCTGAGCCGGACATCTGCACCGACCTCGTCGAGACGGCTCAGCGTGCGAGATCTACCCGGGCTAAACTGGCCGGGAAGCGTGTCTTTGTTGGAGTCGTCCACGGAGGAGATCTTAAGGATGAATCAGAACACGGTAGCGAGACCGTCGTCTATTCCGGTGACGAGTCCTCGACCGGAGAGACCGAATCGCTATATCAGTTGCAAGACGACCAGGTTAGGGGCTGTTCCGATGGCGACAGTATTCCGGACCCCCCAGGTCAGGTCAACCGGGTTGGAATATTCATGGCCGGCACACAGGCGGCGAATCACTCTTCGACCGCCGCGGCGATGTTCTCCGGATCAGCAGCGGCAGCGACAGCAGGGGCAGGAGGCCTTGTGCGCCCGCCGGTTCAAGTTCTATCTGATCTTTTGATGCACTAGCCGCGCTTATGGCAGAGGCCAATCCGGCGGATCAGGAGGCCCATGATGCAGAGATTGCAAAAGTGAGAGAGCAGATCGTGCAAGCAAAAGCGGATCTGACAGCGGAAAAAGACAGGATGGCTGCAGAGCGGGCCGCTTTGGACGCCTAGGCCTACAAGCTCATGCTTGACCAGAACGCATCACAGGAGGTCTTGAAGCGGAAGCACAGATCACGCCTGCCGTTAGGATTTGACCCCCGAACTCTCTTTCACACACCAGGAGCTGGACCCAGTAATCCGCAGCAGTACCCGGAGGCAAACCGGATCGAAGCACCAGGGCCAGGAGCGACGGTCCAACCTCGCCTGATGGAACCTCCTCAACAGAACATTGTGGTTCCTCCGCCGGTCCAGACGCCCCCGGGTCATTATTCGAATCCTATGGACAACCCTGTTGCAGCCGCCGCGTGATTAGAGGCTATCCCGGTCGAAGGGGATTCTCCGCAAACGATAGAGACGCGCCGGGTTATGGAGCTTCTCCGTACTGCCCTGGTTCAGCAGGAAGCATATTCGTACAGCCGTGATCGGATTCACTCCACGCCCCGTCCAAGCCGGAGTTATAGCAGGTGCATGGATGAACCAGCCATATCGAGCAATGCGCGAGGCCGTGAAGCGGCCCGTGGCAATAACCCGGCAGGTGGAGTTCGCGATGCTCAGGATGTGGTGGACCGGGCCCGAGCACGAAGGGAGGCCGAGTTAGCAGCATAGAACGATGCGGGTCAACTTACGCCGGTCCGTCCTTCCACCTTCGCCGGACCAGGGGTTGCATCCGCTTTGGGAGTGCCTTGTTTAATCCCCGCTTTACGCAATGTGCGCCTGCCCAAGGATTTCAAGGGTCCGCGTAAGGTGCTGAATTACACCGCTGATTTATCTCTCGAAGCGTGGGTAGAAAGTTATGAGATGGCCATGGAGATGCTAGATGTGGATGAGACCGCGTGTGCAAAATACTTCACTATGATGCTTGAAGGCACGGCTCGTACTTGGTTGAAGAGCCTGCCACCCAATTCTATCAGCTCATGGGCCCAGTTGCGCGCCCGGTTTATCCAGAATTTCAAGGATACATGTAAGCAGCCCAAGTCCATATTAGACCTGGCGGCTTGTGTCCAGGAGGAAGGAGAGTCAACGACCCATTGGGTGCGCCGCGTTTCGGAAGTTTTGCACTCGTCTGACAGGATCAATGCTGACTCTGCGATCTTAACCCTGGAAGGCAACTGCCGGTTCGAGCCTTTAAAATTGAAACTGGGATGCATGATGCGTTTCTGTAATGACATGGGAACTCTCATGGCCGCTTTAGTGAAGTATGCTGATTCGGACAGTACCAAGGATCCCGAGACTGATGATGATGAAGCAGGGAAGGGAAAGAAGAATAGCAACTCCAAGGGGCAACAGTACAAACCGGCGGGTCATGGAAACGGAGGCAAGCGCAAGGAGGATGGCAGCATGGACTTTGTGGCCAACACTAATGCACAGGACAGGGGGCAGCGGCGCAGAGGTAAAGCGGCAAATCGTAATGGGGCTCCCAATCCTAACGCAAGCCGTTTGAGTTATCTGTTGAATCAGCCTTGCCCGAAGCACGGGACGAAGGAGTCGCCGGCTAACCACCTTTGGAAGGATTGTTATATTATGCAGGAGTTTAAAAACTCTAATGCCTTCCGGTATGACCATGGGTCAGGTGGCGGTTCAGGATCCGGCTTCCATGGACCGGGTCACGATGGAGCTTCCGGTTCAGGTCTCAATCAGGGCGGTCACAACAACCAGAATAATCAGAGCGGCCAGCAGCAGCAGCAGCAGCAGTCGGGTTATCAGAGCTAGCCAAAGCAGTTGAACAATGGGCAATATCATGTTTTCACAACTAGCTTGGATAAGCGCGACCGAAAGCTCCACAAGCGAGCGGTGAATTCTGTTGAACCGGCCTTACCACGTTACTTACGCTGGTCAGAGCAGCCTATCGTGTGGAGCAGAGAGGATCATCCGCCCCGGGTTGATAATCCGGGCCAGCTAGCATTAGTGGTAGACCCTCAGGTGGGGGGTTATAAGTTCACCAAGGTACTCATGGATGGAGGAAGCAATATTAACATACTATACTATGAGACATTCCGCCCCATGGGTCTAACAGACAAGGATCTCAGACCGTCTAATACGGTGTTCCATGGTGTAGTACCAGGCAAATCTGCATATCCTGTTGGTAAGATAGCCCTAGATGTGGCTTTTGGAGACGAGCACGATTCCCGGTCGGAAAAACTAACCTTTGAGGTGGTGAAGATCCGGAGCCCGTATCACGCTTTGTTTGGGCGGCCGGCTTATGCCAAGTTCATGGCGCGGCCTTGTTATATCTACTTGCAGCTCAAGATGCCGGGTTACAAGGGAATGATAACGGTTCATGGGAGCCGTAGGGTCGCTTTGGAATGTGAGGAAGGTGATGCGGCTTATGCAGAGTCGGTCTGTGCCACGGAGGAGCTGAAGTACTATAAGGACAATGTTGATCCGGCGGATATGACCCCTTTGAAGAAGCCAACTACAGAGCTTGGTTCGGATCTGAAGTTCAAATCGGCAGCTGAGACCAAGCTTGTTGACTTCGTGCCCGGCGATTAGTCCAAGCAGTTCACTGTCAGTGCCAATCTGGATCCCAAATAGGAAAGCGCGCTCATCGAGTTCATCCGTGAGAATCGGGACATCTTTGCATGGAAACCGTCCGACATGCCAGGTGTACCGAGGGAACTCGCTGAGCACACTCTTAATGTGGATCCTAAGTATAAACCGGTGAAACAGTTCCTCCGCCGGTTTAACGAAGAAAGGCGCAAAGCCATTGGAGAGGAAGTGGCCAGGCTTTTAGCAGCTGGCTTTATCATTGAGGTGTTCCATCCAGAGTGGCTTGCTAATCCGGTGTTGGTTCTCAAGAAAAATGGCACTTGGCGTATGTGTGTGGATTACACAGATCTTAACAGGGCTTGTCCAGCGGATCCTTTTGCCCTTCCCCGCATTGACCAGATCATTGATGCCACGGCGGGTTGTGAGCGTTTGAGTTTTTTGGATGCATATTCTGGATATCATCAGATCAAAATGGCGGTTAAGGACCATGAGAAGACAGCGTTTATTACTCCCTTTGGAGCCTTCTGCTATGTGTCTATGCCCTTCGGGCTCAAGAGTGCCCAAGCCACCTATCAACGATGTGTACAGAATTGCCTGCATAAACAGATCGGCCGCAATGTGCACGCCTATGTGGATGATATTGTAGTGAAGTCAAGGCAGAAGGAGACGCTGGTAGATGATTTGAAGGAAACCTTTGACAACTTGCACATTTACAAGATGATGCTCAATCCGGCCAAGTGTGTCTTTGCTGTTCCGGCAGGCAAGTTATTAGGTTTCCTGGTGTCTAACAGAGGAATTGAGGCTAATCCGGAGAAGATTACAGCTATTACCTCCCTGGCTAAACCGAAGTGTATCAACGATGTTCAGCGTTTGGCGGGCAGAATCGCCGCACTGAGCCGGTTTATCAGCCGCCTCGGAGAGAAGGCCATCCCTTTGTACCAAATGCTGAGGAAGACAGACAATTTCGTCTGGAGTCCGGCTGCTGATGAAGCATTTGAGGACTTGAAGCGGCAATTAGCCAATCCGCCCGTTCTTGCAGCTCCGGTTGACAAGGAGCCACTATTATTATACGTAGCAGCCAATGCTCGGGCAGTTAGCGTGGCTATTGTGGTGGAACGCAAGGAGGCAGGCAAGGAGTATCCGGTTCAGCGGCCGGTTTATTATATCAGCGAGGTGCTCATTGAATCCAAGCAAAGGTATCCGCATTGGCAGAAGCTGGTCTATGGTATTTTCATGGCCAGTCGGAAGTTGAAGCAGTATTTTCAAGGGCACCCCATCACAGTGGTCAGTTCAGCTCCCTTGGGCGATATCATATAGAACCGGGAGGCGACTGGCCGGATTCCCAAGTGGGCTATAGAGCTTGGGCCACACGGACTGAAGTATGTACCTCGGACGGCGGTGAAGTCTCAAGCACTTGTTGATTTCATCAATGACTGGACGGAGTTACAAGCACCAGAGGAGAAGCCGGATCATACATATTGGACTATTCATTTTGATGGATCCAGGCAATTGGAAGGATCGGGGGCTGGAGTCGTATTAACTTCCCCACGAGGTGATAAGTTTTGTTATGTTCTCCGCTTAATGTTCCCGTGTACTAATAATGCAGCTGAGTACGAAGCCTTCCTCCATGGCCTTCGGATGGCTAAAGAGATGAACTTAAGCCGGGTTAAGTGCTTCGGTGACTCGGACCTCGTGGCTCAACAGGTGTCTGGCACTTGGGATTCCAAGGACCCGCTCATGGCTGCATATCGTCGGGAAGTGAATAATATTGCGGGTTGCTTCAAGGATTATCTAGTGGATCATCTGGACCGTCGGAAGAATGAAGCGGCGGACGCTTTGTGCCGGTTGGGTTCTCAGCGCAAACCGGTCCCGCCTAATGTCTTTCTGGACGTGTTGCACAACCCGTCAGTCCAGCTCCCAGGTGAAGCGGATTTGGCTATTCCTGATCCGGAGGCTCAATTGGTGGCAGCACTGCATGCTATCCCGGATTGGACAGTTCCTTTTCTTGCGTACATGAACCGGGGAGAGTTACCAGAGGATGAGATTCTAGCCAGGCAGATAGTCCGGCGATCCAAATCTATGACGATTGTCAATGGTGAATTGCATCATTGCAGTGTATCAGGGGCGTTTCAACGTTGTGTTTCTCCTGAGGAAGGCTGTGAAATCTTAAGAGAAATCCATGAAGGGGATTGTGGACACCACGCCGGTTCAAAGTCTCTGGTGGCAAAGGCGTTTCGTCACGGGTTCTACTGGTTGACAGCGCATGCTGATGCGGAGGACTTAGTTAAACGGTGTGATGGATGTCAGAAATTTTCAAGGCGTGCTCATGTGCCGGCTCAAGAATTGAGGATGATCCCAATAACGTGGCCGTTTGCAACTTGGGGGCTGGATATGGTCGGACCTTTTAAGAGATCCAAGGATAAGAAAAACCACCTTTTGGTGGCAGTTGACAAATTTACCAAGTGGGTTGAAGCGGAGCCTGTCAGCAAGTGTGATGCAGCAACAGCGGTGCAGTTCATCAAAAAGGTGATTTTCTGGTTTGGCTTTCCACACAGTATCACTACTAACAATGGTACCAATTTGTCCAAGGGCGCTATGAAGGAGTTCTGTGAACGTGAGCACATCCGACTTGACGTGTCGTCAGTGGCGCACCCCCAGTCCAATGGACAGGCAGAACGAGCTAATCAAGAGATCTTGCGAGGCATCAAACCCCGGCTTATGGTCCCATTGCAAAGAACAACAGGATGCTGGGTTGAAGAGCTACCATCTGTGCTATGGAGTATCAATACTACGCCAAACCGATCCACAGGATACACACCATTTTTCATGGTCTATGGAGCAGAGGCAGTTCTCCCTAGTGATATCTGGCACGATTCGCCTTGTGTGGCAGCTTATGTTGAAGCGGACAATGAGACAGCACGGCAAGACGCTTTGGACCTATTGGACGAGGAGCGTGATATAGCAGCTGCCCGTTCGGCGATTTACCAACAAGATCTTCGTCGCTATCACAGTCGCCGGGTTAGAACCAGAACTTTTCAAGAAGGAGATTTGGTGCTTCGACTCATCCAAGACCAGACAGATATGCACAAGTTATCCCCACCTTGGGAGGGACCTTTCGTGGTCAGCAAGAATCTGCACAACGGGTCGTACTATCTGATTCATATTCGAGAACATCACGACTCACGCACATCAGAGGAGGAGACCAACAGGCCGTGGAACATAGCTCATCTTCGGCCTTACTATACTTGAGCCATCGGCTCTATCTATGTACATATCATGACAGTGTATATATTATCTTTGATATAATAAAACCGGAGCCTCAGCTAAAGCGGGGTCTCTGTCTTTCTTATCATGCGTGGTTACATGGACTGGCTCTGTTTTTTAAAGCGGCCTCCGGTTTACCCCTTGACATTTGCTTTTTGTATATCAGTTGGGGCCTTGGTCGTGTCCGAATCAACGCGACACCTTTTGATAGGCGACAGCCACCAGATCACTTGGGGACATGGTCAAGTCTGAACCAGTCATGCCTCTTGATCGGCCTAAGGCCACGAAATCACTTGGGGGCTTGGTCGAACCCGAACCTTTGCCACGCCTCTTGATTTGGCATATATGCCACGAATCATTTGGGGACCTGGCTGACTTGAATCATTGTCACTCCTATTGGGGGCTTGGTCCTGTCCGACCATGGTAACACCATCTGATCAGCTCAGTATAGCATATTTTTGCAAACGGTTTTTGTCATTGCCATTGCTTCCATGTTATTTTCATGGCTTGTTTGTTCTTTGATTTTGTTGGATTTCTTTATGTCAAACAAACACCATTTTCCCGGTTCAGCCGATGGATTTGATTCCCCTTTAATCCGGAGAAGTATGCCCGGTTTACCTTTTCCTGTTAACATCATGGAGTAACAAGGGGGCTTGTATTGATTCAATACGATTCATACAGGAGCGGTTTTCTCCCCCCCCCCCCTTATTGACGGTAATGGTTTATAAAACCTCCGCTTCAAGCTTGGCTAAGCCAGCTTCATGCCCAGACATGGCAGGTATTTTGTATCACCTATTTGTTACATTACTGATACACATATCAAGATCATAAACCGGCTGGCGGTATAACCGCCACCGAAGTTCAAATTTTTCTGATTGCAGGAAATATGAATTGAAGTTTTTTCGAACAAAAGCTTCAGTACTTATGCACGAAGGCATATTCAAGGCAGAAGTATTAAACTATCCTATTACAAGGTAATACGGTGCCCAAATAAGATCATTGTTTTTTGGAAAGATGTCAAAGACAGCTATCCAGACCGGCTTCCGGTTCAAGCCTGCTCCTCATCATCCGCCGCTTCAGTTTCCTCGTCTCTACCCATTGGCTGGAAATCAACAGTGGTCCAGTGGATTCCCATTAAAGCTTGGAAAACAGCCTCTTCATGGATCAGGGAAGAAGGTTCAATATCAGGAGCGTAAGTATGCTTACGGATTGGAGGAATCAGATTCTCCGCTTCAAGAGTTGGGGCAGGCACTCGCTTGTTTTGATTGTTGTATTGTGCTTGATAATGCGTCAAGTCTGCCTCTTCAGCTAATTGACAAGCCAGAGGCTGCACTGCACGGTTTATTACCCTCAGATCATCTTCGTGGAATTCAGAGCCATCTTCCTTCACGCTAGGATAGCCTTGAGATGCTTCCACAGGGTCAAAATCTGGCACCCATGCCTTTGCCCGGATCAAGGCATTAATAGCTCCGGTTCGAGCAGCGGATTTTTTCAGCTCCTCAATCCGGGCCGGAAGCATCGACAACCTGCTAAGAGTGTCCTGGATTAAAGAAGGTGCCGGGTTGTTATGAGAGGCTGTGGTGATGATCTGTTGGGCTCCGGTATATAATTGTTCTACTAAGGTGTAGGCAGCCTTCAGTTTCTTCCGCACATCATTTCCTAAGTGCCCGATGCGTGTGCCTACAACAATATAAGGACGGTCTCAAACCGTATTTACATTACAGCAGGTTCAAATTATCACAGAAGTTAAAAGGAGCTTACCAAAGATTGCAGCGGTCATGGAGTGTATTTGCCGCTTTACGGCCGTAAGTTCATCCACCACCGGTTTAAGGGCAGCTTCAGCATTGTCCGCTCTTTTGGTTAAAGTGGCCTTCTCAGTGGCCCAATCAACCCGCTCTTTCTTGAAGCCCTCCTTCAGCTGTTCAGCGATGCTCAAGGCGCTGGTTAATTCTTCCTTTGCCTTGTCTGTTTCAGCCTGTTGGGTTTTCAAGGCCTCCTGCAAATCGGCAATCCGGTCCTCCTTGATTCTCACCTCAGCCTGCATACAGACAGCGTTTAGCTTTACACAAGCGGTCCAAGAAATTGAAGTATCAACCACATAACAAAGTTATACGCCTGATACTTGGGGGCTAATGTACCTTCAAATTTTCATATATTACTAGATTACAAAGTCCCAAGCTCAATACAGGTATTCAACTTGGCACTTGGGGGCTAATGGCTATTTGATCAAATTATGTTCTAAGGATAGTTTTCTATCTAAGCCCCAGTTTAATTATGCTAAGTTAAACCGGCCCTTATGGGCTATATTGATGGATTTCAAAGTATTGAGGATCGTATTCAAGTCCCGGTTTGACGAAAGTTACAAACCGACCCTTGGGGGCTAGGAGGATTGACACAATGGCAGTAAGTAAAGAAGTAAAGTTACCTCAAATTTATCCCTCATCATCTTTACCAGACCAGCTTCACAGTCACGGCTAGTATAAAGCCGGTTTAAATAGCCGGAATGAAGGTCTTGGGCACTCAAAGTAGCATATGTCTCCAGTTCAACATCCCATTTTCCTTAGTTCAGAGCGGAAAAATCCTCTTTTACGGTATGCTTGGTTAAGGTGACAGGATTCCCGGGTTCAAATCGGCCTACACCGGTAATCACAACATCATCGTCTTTGGACTCACCGGTTTGTGTTGGTGCGGCCGGTTTGTCAGCAGGACTGTGGGATTTCTCAATCTGGACGGAGCCGGCAGGCGGATCGGCAGAGACTGAAGTGTTAATATGCCTCTCTTCAGGAACTGCATCGTCTTGCAAAGGAGGATCATTGGGAATATCTTCAGGAGCAAACTCTTCAAGATCTGCTGCTTTGTCATGTTCTGGGGCTACATCTTCTTCAGCCGCTTTATCCAAGCGGGTCTTCTTGCTTGGTTTCGGTTTGGCCCTGAAAGAAAAACAAAGAGTCAAGGAAAAGCATAAGCCATTACACAGCATACTGGAAGCATATGTTCAATTTAGCTTACCCAAGAACTATTTTCAATGGTGGCAGCTGAGTAGCCGACGATTCACCAGAAGATGAATGCGAAGTAACCTGATAATCGGAGTCGGATGGATTAAGAGGTTGACGAAAGAAACCCGCTTTAGGATTTAAATCAATAAAAAGGTCGGAGACCTCGGAGCGGCGTTTTCGAACCGGGCTGTTTGGTAAACCGGCAGAGGTAACTACCTGGCCACTATGCCGGGTTGTGCGGCGAGCTTCATGTTGTTGAGTCTTCATAAGAAATTTGGGATCCAAATAATCAAGAGGATGAGAAAAATTTAACTTTCTGGTTTGCCTGGCGAAATTTTGGCAAAGGCAAGATTTCTGAATCGGAAGAGAGAATAGTTACCTCAACGAATCCCGCATTGCTGGCTTCAGCGTCGTCTTGACAAGCATCATCATCAATAAGGCGTGTAAAAAGCAAGCCAAGTGAATCAAGTTCTACCTCAAGGTCCGGGTTACCCACATCATCATCAATAGTTGGGTCAGATGAAGCGGTGGTTTTTCTCTTATGAGCTGGCTTCTTCATAACCTTGGTCTTGGGCCGGGTTGACCGCCCTGCCTTCTCCGTTTTATCTTGTGGAAGCTTCTTGCTCCAAAACGGATTATCACCCTGGATCAGCAGTAATTAAATGTCAGACAGATAAAATAGTAACAGGTTCAACAACAGAGCAACTAAAATCTTACCGCTGGCGGTTTGTTGGTGGTGCAGTAAGGAAGCAGACCGGTTTGAGCACAGAGGTGCTCCGGTTCATTCAACATCTTCTTTACAGAATCTGTGACTTCATCATCGGAGAGTTGGATTTTAGTATGTCGGAGTGGGTCGTCGACGCTACCAGAATACTTGCACATCAAACCGGGGCGCCGGCTCAGAGGCAGTATGCTCCATGATATCCAGCAGCGTGCAAGGTCTATTCCCGTTAAACCGTTGGCCATAAAGGCTTGGAGCTTGGACAGTTGCGGAGCATATTTAATTCTCTCATTGGCGTTTAGTCTTTGTGGGAAAGGGTGAGTGTTGCTCAGTCGTTCCGGACGGAAGCCAGGCAAGGGATTTTCATTCTCAGGAGAGGTATCTTTGCTATAAAACCAAGTTGCATTCCACTCCTTGGGGTGAGTATGGAGTTTGACGTGGGGATAAGTGATCTCCTTCCTCTTCTGAATGGCCATACCTCCCAATTCAGTATGGGACCGTCGGTGAATTCAGTACGACGGTTTAAATGGAAGAGGTCTCTAAACAACTCGACTGAAGTCTCCTCTTGAAGGTATACCTCAGAAAGTACTTGAAAGTGGCATAGATTGGTGACGGAATTGGGGCCAATATCCTGTGAACGGAGCTGAAAGTTGGCTAACACATCTCTGTAAAACTTAGAACCGGGCGGTTTGAAGCCCCGGGCCAAGTGATCTGCAAAGACCACAACCTCTCCCTCTTGAGGCGTGGGAGGACATTCATTTCCAGGAACCCTCCGGTGGATCGTGTCTTTGTCATCTAAAGCGCCGATCAGGACTAGATCGGCCAACTGTGATTCTGTGATGCGAGAGGGAACCCAATTGCACTCATACACTTGTTTGGCCATGGCGAGATCTACAAGAAATAGGTGATCCGGTTCAAGAACACAATGGATAAAAGAAGGTGTTGATCTAAGCTACGATAAACCAGAGGCAGTACCTATAAACCGGTCTTTTACAATAAGGCATCATATGGATTCTGGCGGTTCAACCAGGGGACTAATGGTATATACCGGTTTAGTAAATTTTTTTCTATGGTAAGTTAAACCGCCTGACCTAAGCATCGGAAGAAATTGAAGCTATGGATAACTAGGTATGCAGAAACAAGTTTCACAAGATATTATTACAGCCGTGGATCTACAGTGAGCTCACAAAAACAGAAAATATTCCGAAGATTAAGGCAGAAATAGAAGTGAACCATTGAGCGGGTATGTGCGGGAGATCTATGGACTTAGATGAGAAACTACAGGCGGATGCTTAGAGATTACTACTAAACACAGCAGGGGTTCACAGATTCATTCAAGGTCAGAGAACATGTATGAGCACGCAACGAACACAACACGAACATGGAACCCTAAGAACAGATCTAGGTCAAAAAGAGGATAAAGCTTACCGGGAACGGAGAAGATGCGGAAAGATGCCGCAATGCTCTGGTACGTTCAAGTTGATGCAGCGGCCCAAGACGAGGCAGAGGTCGACGGTGGTGGCGGAGCTCCAAGGCTGGCGACGCGAGGAAGACGAAGAAGAAGGGACGAAGGGAAGGGAAAAGAAATGACACTTCGGTCTTATTTATAAGGCAACAGAGCTAGGTCAAGCGCGCGGATCCAGGAGCTATTATTAAAGGTGGGTGTTATAAAGGATAAAGCTCATGATGACGTCATGCCGGTTTACAGCAACCAGAAATGATGACGACGTGGCGGTTTACCAATTACCACAAGATGTCCAAGACACAAGATTTTGTGAAGGATTGACATGAACCAGTTCAAATCAATCTGGGGCCTAATGTTGGGGATATTACCACTAGTTGTAAACCGGCCTACTTGGGCCGGGTTAACTTCATTAGTGGTATAAGCAGATGAAGGCCCAAGGCCTATAGTCGGTTTAGAACCTGTAGCCGTAAACCGGCCTGATGTATAACTTGTATTGTAAGTTAGGAATAGAGAGATACCAACCGGGATACGAGTATGAACCGGTTGGTACTCTGTGGACCGACGGGCGTGACCCGTGTATATAAGGGGACGACCCGGCGGCGGTTCAGGACAGACAACCACAACTCGAGCCTAGGCGAAGCTTGTCTGCTCCCTAGCCATCGAGACTACATCAATTCCATCACAACTAGACGTAGGCTTTTACCTTCATCGAAGGGGCCGAACTAGTATAAACCCTCGTGTCTTTGTGTCCGCTTTAACCCCTTCAAGTAAACCCGTAGCGATGGCTCCACGATTAAGTCCTTTCACTAGGACATCTGCCGTGACAAATCCACGACATATCCTGCGGTAGGTTCCAGTCCGCGCGCTCCTGAGCCTGCCGAATCTGGTTGGGCTCCTGTAATAGAGTTCACCGCTGCGGATATCTTACAACACTCGCCCTTGGGCAACATGCTGAACTCGTTAAAGTCTCTCTCCTTGTCGGGAGATTCTTGGCCGAACTATGTCCGGCTCGAGTGGGAAGCGGGCGACGAAGGAATTCGTTGCCCACCCACCACCCACTTCATCGCCACGGTCGATGACTTAACCGACGTGCTTGACTTCGACTCCGAAGACATCGATGGTATGGACGACGATGCAGGAGAAGAACATGAGCCACCGCTCATGCGGTGGTGGACAGCCACCTCCTCATATGGTATGTATATGGTGGACACTCCGAAAGAAACCAATGGCGATGAGGCAACGGAGGATAACCCCTCAGGGAAGAAAGCTAAGCACGGACGTCGTCAACGCCGCTCCAAGCCTCGCCACAACAATACTGGCACAGGAGACGAAAACAATCCGGATGGCGCCAAAGATGAATACAACTCTAATCAACCTGCCTTCAAGCAGGCCAGACTGGCCATGGTGGGATACTTGGAGAGGAAGAACTATAGGCCCTCCTCCGAAGACGAGGTAAGCCTTTGCGATGCCGAATTTGGCATGCCGGAAGATCCCGTGGAACAAGTCCGCTTCAAGCGACGGCTCATGGCCAATGCGAGGAGTCTGCAAAGGAAGCAACAACAGCTCAAAGCTGACCAAGATTTGCTTGTGGACAGATGGACCAAGGTCCTGGCCACAGAAGAATACAGACTCGATTGCTCCGACGAAGGGCACACATGGCATAAGTTGCTACCTCAACCTAAGAAGAAAAACCTAAGGCACATACCCCGATGTCCACATACCACCACGGTCCAAGACGATACGAAGGATACACGAGGAGGCATCCTCAGGCCTCGGCGCAATCGTAACAAACGTCAAGTCAGGGAAGTTGGTTCCGAATTCAGCGGTCCCCAGTCCGGTCAGTGGAAAAAGAACAGCCCAGGCCCATCTGGCTTAAGTAGCATACTCGATCAACCATGTGAAATTCACGGTACCCCCAGAAGGGCGGCCAAGCAAACCAACAGATAATGCAGGATCTTCCAAGCAAAACAGCAGATCTTGCGCCAAGACCAATGAAAGGACCAGTCAAACATGGCGAGGACTATCCCCTCACAGTTCAAAAATACAGCCGATCGTCTCTAATCACATCGACTGTCCGGACAACACTAGCCATAGCAATTCTATTGCGCTCACTATCAACCCAGTAGCCTGGGGGCTCCATTTTACTAGAGTCCCCACAGGCATACAACTATCAATAACATCTCCTCAAAGATGCAAGGTGCAAAGGCCAAGTTTTAACTAACCCACCATACTAACGATTGTCTTCGGATCACCAAACAAATACCACATGGAAGAATAAGTCTTCAGTATTATCCCTTTATATAGTAATTACCACATACTACCGGGCCGAGCCACGTTGGCTAGATTCAACGAGGCAGAACATCAGGCCAGTCCCGCGTGACATAGTCACAGTTATGGCCGAGGGCGAGCCCCACCCTTAGAGTGGAAATCATACCACCGCTGGAATAGCGAGTCATGCTTGTTTATCAAATCTTGATTTGGCAGCCAAACACCCGGACACCAATTGAGGAATCCGCACTACTTCACGGCATGGTTCAGCCAGGCTCCGCTCAGGCACCCACAGTCCAACCACAACGGTATATGCAGTTGCCTTTAAGCATTTGTCTTTACGAACTAACTTTGGCGCAGAACAGGATTGGCGACGTGAAATCATCTCGGACGTACAAGGCAGGAAGTCTGGACACACCCACAGCCTCCTCTAGTCCGGCCATGACAAGTTCCGCCCAAAATACTCCTTTTTATAAAGCATACACCGAACTCACATGCATAGACATGTCATTTTACTATAATGCATAGACGTAAATAACACTTACCGGCCATTGTTTCTCATCAACGCCTCCTTGTCAAAAAAGGCACCCACGCCTTGTGTTATGCCCGATTGTGCCAGGGGCTTCATAGTATGGCAATAAAGTCCGACCACCTTTTCGGTCGCTCGGCACCCCGAACTTATAACACTATATGCATCAGCTCCGAATCATGTCTTCGATCATTGGTTGGGTTTGCCCGGCTCCCATGTTTTGGTACCTTACGTTCCGTCCCATCGGATAAGGTAGCGTTGGGAGAACTACTGCGATTGTGTCCTGGTTCTTCCGGACAAGCACCTCAGTAGAGAAAGCCGAAAACCGACAGTCATGATACAGCGAGAGCTGGTCAGCTGTTCGAGAGGTTGTAAAACCCTTAAAGATTTATTCCGCATAATGCCATTATAAATGCAGAGTGCGACGGATCGGTCTTCCGATCAGGCGCCGATAGAGCCCCTAGTCCGGCCTTCCGAACACTAGGGGCTGTGCCGACCATTCTCGAAATCCTATGGCTAAGTGAGAGTGATAAAGCCCTATAGTCCGATTACCTGGTTCGTGGTGAGGAACACCTCCTTAAAAGGACCCAACCATGGGATAAAGAGTGTTCAGGTATGTCCCGAACACCCCTGTACTTTTTATGTGGGGGCAGAAGCCGACGACTAGCCAACTCTCAGGATTTACATACACTAAACAACCGCACAGGAAGAACAAACGTTCAAACAAAACAGGCAATAAATAATAAAAATGCCATTATCCCACATTACAAAGAACGGCACGACTGCCTTCAGGGAAATATAATGTCTTTGGTACACTTATCCGCCACAAGGTGGGCTCCTTTTAGTACACCTTCATAGTACAACTCGGGCTTGCGGTGCTCCTTACCCTCCGGCGGCCCCTCAGTCATCAGCTTCTCCGCATCAAGCTTCCCCCAATGCACCTTTGCACGGGCAAACGCCATGCGCACCCTCTATTCAGACTGATCACTTAATAACATCAAGCCGAGGGCAGGCGCCAACAATCCGCTTCACGAGTCTGAAGTAACTGCTCGGAATTGGCTCCACGGGCCACAGTTGGACAACCAAGTCCTTCATGGCTAGTTCGGCTGCCTGGTGCAGTTCGACAAGCTGCTTCTGCTGATCGATAAAGGGCACCGGATAATTTGGCGCCAAATACTGCGACCAGAAATCCCTCTCTGCAGACTTCTTCTCCTCGGTCTGGTAGAATTGGGCAGCATCTGATATGCTGCGAGGCAGATCCGCAAACACCCCTGGAAAAACAAGAATTCAGCTTGCCGCTTAGAGTTCTTCCCAGTATCATGTAAAAATGGCCATGAATACAAAAGGCCTTACCAGCCGCAACCTTCCGGGCCTCCTGAATGTCCCGCAAAGCACCTCGGGCTTCTTCCCGAGCATCCTCCGCGGCTTGGAGAGCTTGGGTGAGTTCGGATTCTTTCCCTACTAGACTCCACTCCAAGCCCTCGCTTTTCTTCATGGCCTCTAGAAGCTCTCGCTCAGATTTAATGAACCTGGCCTCGTGCTTCTCATGAAGAACCTGTTCGGAGGCGGCCTTAGTATCAGCCTCGGCCACAGCCTTCTTCAGCACCTCAATTTCGGACTCGCCCCTAGAGCATACAATGCAAATATCTTAATTAGGCACAACTTCTAATTTGTGCTCTACCTAGCACAGGGTTCGGGCATACCTTGCATGTCCTCCAACTACTTCTTCACATGGCCAAGTTCCCCTTCGGCCCGTTCCAGACACTGCTTTAGTTCGGACACCTCCACACTATGAGTGGCAGACGATCCTGCAGACGCTTGTTTTCAAACAAGGAATACACATCACTAGCCGAGTCTCCTGCAAAAGCAGAAAATTTTGATCCCCTGTCCGGCTCCATTTCCCTGGACAGTGTATCAGGGGCTACTACTCATATTATGACAATCCCTCAAAGGTTTCTTAGAAAACATACCTCAAAGCCCTTTATAAAACTAAGGCAGGATTCATTCAGTTCGCTCAGTGGACTGAATCTTTTCAATCACCGCGCCCATGAGGGCACGATGTTCATCAACAATAGAAGCGTTTCTTAGCGCTGTTGATAGGCCGCCTGGCAGCCCTGTTGGGGCACAGGCCGCTGGCAGAACAGGCAAGCCCCCCAAAGGCGGCTGCTTACCCGATCCCGGAGCTTTAAAAGTCTCCAGGACTGTGTCCGGCTGGGGTCCGGACTGAAGATCACCCCCGCCATCGACACGCACGGGAGTCGGTGCTCCCGTGTGTCGGGCCCCAGGGATATGCCCTGTTGGAAATATGCCCTAGAGGCAATAATAAAAGATTGTTATTATATTTCCTTGTTCATGGTAATTGTCTTTATTCATACTATAACTGTATTATCCAGAAATCGTAATACACATGTGAATACATAGACCATAATATGTCCCTAGTAAGCCTCTAGTTGACTAGCTCGTTGATCAACAGATAGTCATGGTTTCCTGGCTATGGACATTGGATGTCGTTGATAACGGGATCACATCATTAGGAGAATGATGTGATGGACAAGACCCAATCCTAAGCATAGCACAAGATCATGTAGTTCGTTTGCTAGAGCTTTTTCAATGTCAAGTATCCTTTCCTTAGACCATGAGATCGTGTAACTCCCGGATACCGTAGGAGTGCTTTGGGTGTACCAAACGTCACAACGTAACTGGGTGACTATAAAGGTGCACTACAGGTATCTCCGAAAGTGTCTGTTGGGTTGACACGGATCGAGACTGGGATTTGTCACTCCGTATGACGGAGAGGTATCTCTGGGCCCACTCGGTGATGCATCATCATAATGAGCTCAAAGTGACCAAGTGTCTAGTCACGGGATCATGCATTACGGTACGAGTAAAGTGACTTGCCGGTAACGAGACTGAACGAGGTATTGGGATACCGACGATCGAGTCTCGGGAAAGTAACGTACCGATTGACAAAGGGAATTGAATACGGGGTTGTTTGAATCCTCGACATCGTGGTTCATCCGATGAAATCATCGAAGAGCATGTGGGAGCCAACATGGGTATCCAGATCCCGCTGTTGGTTATTGCCCGAGAGCCGTCTCGGTCATGTCTATGTGTCTCCCGAACTCGTAGGGTCTACACACTTAAGGTTCGGTGACGCTAGGGTTATTAGGAAGACTTGTATGTGATTACCGAATGTTGGTCGGAGTCCTGGATGAGATCCCGGACTTCACGAGGAGTTCCGGAATGGTCCGGAGGTGAAGATTTATATATGGGAAGTTGTCATGCGGACACCGAAAAGTTTCGGGGGCATATCGGTATTGTATCGGGGCGACCAGAGAGGTTCCGGGGGTCCACCGGGAGGGGCCACCCCTCTCGGAGGGCCTCATGGGCCGCAAGGGGCAGGGAACCAGCCCCTAGAGGGCTGGGCGCGCCCCCCCTTGGGCCCATGCGCCTAGGGTTGGGGGGGGGGGAACCCTAGTGGGGGCGCCCCCCTTTGCTTGGGGGGCAAGCCTCCCTCCCTGGCCGCCGCCCCCCCTCTAGATCTCATCTAGAGGGGCCGGCCCCCCTTGCCCCTTCCCCTATAAATAGAGGGGTGAGGGGAGGGCTGCAACACACAACCAAGGCGCAGCCCCTCCCCTCCCCAACACCTCTCCTCCTCCGTCACGAGCTTGGCGAAGCCCTGTCGGAGTACTGCTGCTCCACCACCACCACGCCGTCGTGCTGCTGTTGGAGCCATCTTCCTCAACCTCTCCTGCCACCTTGCTGGATCAAGACGGAGCATACGTCGTCCGTTCCGTACGTGAACGCGGAGGTGCTTCCCGTTCGACACTTGGTGATCGGTGATCTGAATCACGGCGAGTACGACTCCATCATCACCGTTCCCTTGAACGCTTCCGCACGCGATCTACAAGCTGTATGTAGATGCAATCTCTCTCCCATGACTCGTTGCTTAGATGAACTCATAGATGGATCTTGGTGAAACCGTAGAATTTTTTTAAATTTTCTGCAACCTTCCCCAACAGTGGTATCAGAGCTAGGTCTATGCGTAGTTCTCTATTGAACGAGTAGAACACAACTTTGTTGTGGGCGTAGATCTTGTCAACTTGCTTGCCGCTACTAGACTTATCTTGCTTCAGCGGTATTGTGGGATGAAGCGGCCCGGACCAACCTTACACGTACGCTTACGTGAGACCGGTTCCATCGACTGACATGCACTAGTTGCATAAGGTGGCTGGCGGGTGTCTGTCTCTCCCACTTTAGTTGGATCAGATTCGATGAAAAGGGTCCTTATGAAGGGTAAATAGAAGTTGACAAATCACGTTGTGGCTGTAACATAGGTAAGAAAACATTCTTGCTAGATCACTTATAGAAGCCACGTAAAACTTGCAACAACAATTAGAGGACGTCTAACTTGTTTTTGCAGCAAGTGTCTTGTGATGTGATATGGCCAAAAGTTGTGATGAAGGATGAATGATATATTGTGATGTATGAGATCATGTTCTTGTAATAGGAATCACGACTTGCATGTCGATGAGTATGACAACTGGCAGGAGCCATAGGAGTTGTCTTTATTTTTTGTATGACCTGCATGTCATTGAAGAACGCCATGTAAATTACTTACTTTATTGCTAAACGCGTTAGCCATAGAAGTAGAAGTAGTCGTTGGCGTGACAACTTCATGAAGACACGATGATGGAGATCATGGTGTCATGCCGGTGACGAAGATGGTCATGGAGCCCCGAAGATGGAGATCAAAGGAGCTATATGATATTGGCCATATCATGTCACTACTATATAATTACATGTGATGTTTATTATGTTTATGCATCTTATTTACTTAGAACGACAGTAGTAAATAAGATGATCCCTTATAATAATTTCAAGAAGTGTTCTCCCCTAACTGTGTGCCATTGCTAAAGTTCGTCGTTTCGAAGCACCACGTGATGATCGGGTGTGATAGATTCTTACATTCACATACAACGGGTGTACGACAGTTTTACACATGCAAAAACACTTAGGGTTAACTTGACGAGCCTAGCATGTACAGACATGGCCTTGGAACACAGAGACCGAAAGGCCGAACACGAGTCGTATGGAAGATACGATCAACATGGAGATGTTCACCGAGGATGACTAGTCCGTCTCACGTGATGATCGGACACGGCCTAGTCGACTCGGATCGTGTAACACTTAGATGACTAGAGGGATGTCTAATCTGAGTGGGAGTTCATTATAATAATTTGATTAGATGAACTTAATTATCATGAATTTAGTCTAAAACCTTTGCAAATATGTCTTGTAGATCAAATGGCTGCCGCTCATGTCAACATGAACTTCAACGCGTTCCTAGAGAAAACCAAGCTGAAAGATGATGGCAGCAACTATACGGACTGGGTCCGGAACCTGAGGTTCATCCTCATAGCTGCCAGGAAACAATATGTCCTAGAAGGACCGCTAGGTGATGCACCTATCCCAGAGAACCAAGACGTTATGAACGCTTGGCAGTCTCGCGCTGATGATTACTCCCTCGTTCAGTGTGGCATGCTTTACAGCTTAGAACCGGGGCTCCAAAAGCGTTTTGAGCAACACGGAGCATATGAGATGTTCGAGGAGCTGAAACTAGTTTTCCAAGCCCATGCCCGGGTCGAGAGATATGAAGTCTCCGACAAGTTCTACAGTTGTAAGATGGAGGAAAATAGTTCTGTCAGTGAGCACATACTCAAAATGTCTGGGTTGCACAACCGCCTGTCCCAGCTGGACATTAACCTCTCGGACGAGGCGGTCATTGACAGAATCCTTCAGTCGCTCCCACCAAGCTACAAGAGCTTTGTGATGAACTACAATATGCAAGGGATGGTGAAGACCATTCCTGAAGTATTTTCAATGCTGAAGTCAGCAGAGGTTGAAATCAAGAAAGAACATCAAGTGTTGATGGTCAATAAAACCACCAAGTTCAAGAAGGGCAAGGGCAAGAAGAACTTCAATAAAGACGGCAAGGATGTTGCCACGCCTGGTAAGCCAGTTGCCAGGAAGAAGTCAAGCAATGGACCCAGGCCTGAGACTGAGTGCTTTTATTGCAAAGGGAAGGGTCACTGGAAGCGGAACTGCCCCAAATACTTAGCGGACAAGAAGGCCGGCAACACTAAAGGTATATTTGATATACATGTAATTGATGTGTACCTTACCAGTACTCGTAGTAACTCCTGGGTATTTGATACCGGTGCCGTTGCTCATATTTGTAACTCACAGCAGGAGCTGCGGAATAAATGGAGACTGGCGAAGGACGAGGTGACGATGCGCGCCGGGAATGGTTCCAAGGCCGATGTGATCGCCGTCGGCACGCTACCTCTACATTTACCTACGGGATTAGTTTTAAAACCTCAATAATTGTTATTTAGTGCCAAGTTTGAGCATGAACATTGTATCAGGATCTCGTTTAATACGAGATGGCTACTCATTTAAATCCCAGAATAATGGTTGCTCTATTTATATGAGAGATATGTTTTATGGTCATGCTCCGATGGTCAATGGTTTATTCTTAATGAATCAAGAATGTAATGTTACACATATTCATAGTGTGAATACCAAAAGATGTAAAGTTGATAACGATAGTCCCACATACTTGTGGCACTGCCGCCTTGGTCACATTGGTGTCAAGCGCATGAAGAAGCTCCATGCTGATGGACTTTTAGAGTCTCTCGATTATGAATCATTTGACACATGCAAACCATGCCTCATGGGCAAAATGACCAAGACTCCGTTCTCCAGAACAATGGAGCGAGCAACCAACTTGTTGGAAATCATACATACCGATGTGTGCGGTCCAATGAACGTTGAGGCTCGCGGAGGATATCGTTATGTTCTCACTCTCACTGATGACTTGAGTAGATATGGATATGTCTACTTAATGAAACACAAGTCTGAGACCTTTGAAAAGTTCAAGGAATTTCAGAATGAGGTAGAGAATCAACATGACCGAAAGATAAAGTTCCTACGATCAGATGCTGGAGGAGAATATTTAAGTCACGAATTTGGTACACACTTAAGGAAATGTGGAATCATTTCACAACTCACGCCGCCTGGAACACCTCAGCGTAATGGTGTGTCCGAACGTCGTAATCGCACTCTATTGGATATGGTGCGGTCTATGATGTCTCTTACCGATTTACCGCTATCATTTTGGGGATACGCTCTAGAGACAGCTACATTCACTTTAAATAGGGCACCGTCTAAATCCGTTGAGATGACACCGTATGAATTATGGTTTGGGAAGAAACCTAAGCTGTCGTTTCTAAAAGTTTGGGGATGCGATGCTTATGTCAAGAAACTTCAACCTGAAAAGCTCGAACCCAAGTCGGAAAAATGCGTCTTCATAGGATACCCTAAGGAAACCATTGGGTATACCTTCTACTTAAGATCTAAGGGCAAGATCTTTGTTGCCAAGAATGGATCCTTTCTGGAAAAAGAGTTTCTCTCGAAAGAATTAAGTGGGAGGAAAGTAGAGCTTGATGAAGTACTACCTCTTGAAACAGGAAGTAGTGCAACTCAGGAAGATGTTCCTGTGGTGCCTGCACCGACAAGAGAGGAGGTTAATGATGATGATCAAGATACTTCAGATCAAGCTCCTACTAAACTTTGAAGGTCCACCAGGACACGTTCCGCACCAGAGTGATACGGCAACCCTGTCTTAGAAATCATGTTGTTGGACAACGGTGAACCTTCGAACTATGAAGAAGCCATGGCGGGCCCAGATTCCAACAAATGGCTTGAAGCCATGAAATCCGAGATAGAATCCATGTATGAAAACAAAGTATGGACTTTGACAGACTTGCCCGATGATCGGCGAGCAATAGAAAACAAATGGATCTTTAAGAAGAAGACGGACGCGGATGGAAATGTTACCATCTATAAAGCTCGACTTGTCGCTAAGGGTTATCGACAAGTTCAAGGGGTTGACTACGATGAGACATTCTCTCCCGTAGCGAAGCTGAAGTCCGTCCGAATCATGTTAGCAATTGCCGCATACTATGATTATGAGATATGGCAGATGGACGTCAAAACGGCATTCCTTAACGGACATCTTAAGGAAGAACTGTATATGATGCAGCCGGAAGGTTTTGTCGATCCTAATAATGCTAACAAAGTATGCAAGCTCTAGCGATCCATTTATGGGCTGGTGCAAGCATCTCGGAGTTGGAACATTCGCTTTATGAGATGATCAAAGCGTTTGGGTTTATGCAGACTTATGGAGAAGCCTGCGTTTACAAGAAAGTGAGTGGGAGCTCTGTAGCATTTCTCATATTATATGTAGATGACATACTTTGATGGGAAATGATATAGAACTTTTGGACAGCATTAAGGCCTACTTGAATAAGTGTTTTTCAATGAAGGACCTTGGAGAAGCTACTTACATATTAGGCATCAAGATCTATAGGGATAGATCGAGACGCCTCATAGGTCTTTCACAAAGCACATACCTTGATAAGATTTTGAAGAAGTTCAAAATGGATCAGTCCAAGAAAGGGTTCTTGCCTGTGTTGCAAGGTGTGAGATTGAGCTCGGCTCAATGCCCGACCATGGCAAAAGATAAAGAAGAGATGAGTGTCATCCCCTATGCTTCAGCCATAGGATCTATTATGTATGCCATGCTGTGTACCAGACCTGATGTAAACCTTGCCGTAAGTTTGGTAGGAAGGTACCAAAGTAATCCCGGCAAGGAACACTGGACAGCGGTCAAGAATATCCTGAAGTACCTGAAAAGGACAAAGGATATGTTTCTCGTTTATGGAGGTGACGAAGAGCTCGTCGTAAAGGGTTACGTCGATGCTAGCTTCGACACAGATTTGTATGACTCTAAGTCACGAACCGGATACGTGTATATGTTGAATGGTGGAGCAGTAAGCTGGTGCAGTTGCAAGCAGAGCGTCGTGGCGGGATCTACATGTGAAGCGGAGTACATGGCAGCCTCGGAGGCAGCGCATGAAGCAATTTGGGTGAAGGAGTTCATCACCGACCTAGGAGCCATACCCAATGCGTCGGGGCCGATCAAACTCTTCTGTGACAACACTGGAGCTATTGCCCTTGCCAAGGAGCCCAGGTTTCACAAGAAGACCAGGCACATCAAGCGTCGTTTCAACTCCATCCGTGAAAATGTTCAAGATGGAGACATAGATATTTGCAAAGTACATACGGATCTGAATGTCGTAGATCCGTTGACTAAGCCTCTCTCGCGAGCAAAACATGATCAACACCAGAACTCTATGGGTGTTCGATTCATCACAATGTAACTAGATTATTGACTCTAGTGCAAGTGGGAGACTATTGGAAATATGCCCTAGAGGCAATAATAAAAGATTATTATTATATTTCCTTGTTCATGATAATTGTCTTTATTCATGCTATACTGTATTATCCGGAAATCGTAATACATGTGTGAATACATAGACCATAATATGTCCCTAGTAAGCCTCTAGTTGACTAGCTCGTTGATCAACAGATAGTCATGGTTTCCTGGCTATGGACATTGGATGTCGTTGATAACGGGATCACATCATTAGGAGAATGATGTGATGGACAAGACCCAATCCTAAGCATAGCACAAAATCGTGTAGTTCGTTTACTAGAGCTTTTTCAATGTCAAGTATCCTTTCCTTAGACCATGAGATCGTGTAACTCCCGGATACCGTAGGAGTGCTTTGGGTGTACCAAACGTCACAACGTAACTGGGTGACTATAAAGGTGCACTACATGTATCTCCAAAAGTGTCTGTTGGGTTGACACGGATCGAGACTGGGATTTGTCACTCCGTATGATGAAGAGGTATCTCTGGGCCCACTCGGTAATGCATCATCATAATGAGCTCAAAGTGACCAAGTGTTTGGTCACGGTATCATGCATTACGGTACGAGTAAAGTGACTTGCCGGTAACGAGACTGAACGAGGTATTGGGATACTGACGATCGAGTCTCGGGCAAGTAACGTACCGATTGACAAAGGGAATTGAATACGGGGTTGTTTGAATCCTCGACATCGCGGTTCATCTGATGAAATCATCAAGGACCATGTGGGAGCCAACATGGGTATCCAGATCCTGCTGTTGGTTATTGCCCGAGAGCCGTCTCGGTCATGTCTACGTGTCTCCCGAACCCGTAGGGTCTACATACTTAAGGTTCGGTGACGCTAGGGTTATTAGGAAGACTTGTATGTGATTACCGAATGTTGTTCGGAGTCCCGGATGAGATCCCGGACGTCACGAGGAGTTCTGGAATGGTCCGGAGGTGAAGATTTATATATGGGAAGTTGTCATGCGGACACCGGAAAGTTTCGGGGGCATATCGGTATTGTACCGGGGCCACCGGAGAGGTTCCAGGGGTCCACCGGGAGGGGCCACCCCTCTCGGATGGCCTCATGGGCCGCAAGGGGCAGGGAACCATCCCCTGGAGGGCTGGGCGTGCCCCCCCTTGGGCCCATGCGCCTAGGGTTGGGGGGAACCCTAGTGGGGGCGCCCCCCTTTGCTTGGGGGGCAAGCCCCCCTCCCTGGCCGCCGCCCCCCCTCTAGATCTCATCTAGAGGGGTCGGCCCCCCTTGCCCCTTCCCCTATAAATAGAGGGGTGAGGGGAGGGCTGCAACACACAACCAAGGCGCAGCCCCTCCCCTCCCCAACACCTCTCCTCCTCCGTCACGAGCTTGGCGAAGCCCTGTCGGAGTACTGCTGCTCCACCACCACCACGCCGTCGTGCTGCTGCTGGAGCCATCTTCCTCAACCTCTCCTTCCCCCTTGCTGGATCAAGACGGAGGAGACGTCGTCCGTTCCGTACGTGTGTTGAACGCGGAGGTGCTGTCCGTTCGGCACTTGGTCATCGGTGATCTGAATCACGGCGAGTACGACTCCATCATCACCGTTCCCTTGAACGCTTCCGCACGCGATCTACAAGCGGTATGTAGATGCAATCTCTCTCCCATGACTCATTGCTTAGATGAACTCATAGATGGATCTTGGTGAAACCGTAGAATTTTTTTAATTTTCTGCAACGTTCCCCAACATGCCCCCCTGGTCCAGGTCCCACTGAGACGACACCTCAGTGTTGCGCCTAGGCTGCGGGGAAGGGGCCTCTGGAGGCATCTCGCTCGCCAGGGCATCTGAGCTCAACGAGTCCTCCGATGAGGATCGTCCAGCGTGGGACCTCACCGGGATATACGAAATATGGCGACAGTTAAAACTACTATACCCAAACAACCCCGGACGCATATGTGTGTTCGGATTTCGTAAACTTACGACTTTTCCAGGGGCTGGACCCTAGGATCCCACCCCGGGCTGCTACCAGCAGCCATGGTGGATGCCTCCGGGAGGGAACCTTACCCCCTCTTTGGAGATTTGGCCTCCAGGGATGAGGAAGCCGTCCTTTTCTTACCACCCCATGCAGGAGGCTCGTCCTCCTCCTCCTCCTCCTCCTCTTCGTCTTTGGAAGAAGGATGGTCGCTGGAGTCTTTGAATTTTGCGTCCAAAGCATCGCGGCGGCGAAGGCCACTCCGGGTCTTCTTGACCTTCTTGGAGGCCTCTTTATTTGGCGCCTCGTAAGGCATTGGGACCAGCATCTTCATCAGAAGAGGTCCGGCCGGTTCCTCCGGCAGAGGAGCAGGACAATGTATCCGCTCCACCTTTTTTATCCATCCCTGGGGTTATGGTAAAGCATGGTAAAAGCATCTCCCTCAGGACATGCCAACTGAAGCATGGATGGGCAAGAGCATAGCAGTAACTTACCGAACTTGTCGAATGGGACAATTGATACCCACGGTCTTCGGTGGAGTCCGGCCATGATTTGCCGGACTTAAAGAGTACCTTCCAGATATCCTTGTGGGAGGAACCATAGAGCTCTCGAAGGGTCCAGTGCTCGGTTGGGTCGTATTCCCACAGATTGCAAGCTCAACGCTGGCAAGGGAGAACAAGGCGAGCTAACATCACCTAGACTACGTCGACGAGCTTGACATTCTTGTTGACCACACTCTGGACGCGCGTCTGGAGCAGTGATAGCTCATCGGACGAGGACCAGTTCAGGCCCTTCTTGGGCCAGGACGTGAGCTGTAGTGGGGCTCCGGATCTAAACTCCGGAGCCGCAGCCCACTTTTTGCCGCGCGGTTCAGTAATATAGAACCACTGCTGCTGCCACTCCTTGACGGAATCATTGAAGGCGCCCGTCGGCCATATAACCTTGGGCATCTTGCTCACCATGGCGCCGCCGCACTCGGCGTGCTCGCCACTCACTTCCTTGGGCTTCACATTGAAAATCTTCAGCCATAGACCGAAGTGAGGCGAAATTCGGAGAAAAGCCTCACACACGACGATGAACGTCGAGATGTTGAGGAAAGAATTGGGAGACAGATCATGGAAGTCAATTCCGTAATAATACATAATGCCGCGAACGAATGGGTGGAGGGGCATCCCGAGGCCACGGACAAAATGAGGAAGAAACACGACCCTCTTGTGGGACTCCGGAGTACGGACGATCTGTCCCGCCGGCGAAAGACGGTGGCCGATCTTCTTGGCCAGGTACCCGGCCTCTCGGAGCCTCTTGATATCCTTCTCCTGGACGGTAGAGGCCATCCATTTGCCTCCTGCTCTAGATCTGGACATCTTCGGAGAACCTCTCTTCGATGGAGTAGAAAAGTGCTTGGGCAATAAGGCTCGAGCAGAGGGGAATGGACTAGCAGGGGGAAAAGGCGTGGGTAGAGAAGGAGAGATCTTGTCTCTTTATAGGGGCGGTAGAGCTTTTTGCGCCTCCCCACTTGCCTACTGGAACATGCTCGTTCTCCACTCGCCGTAATTAGCGGTGCGTTTGGGTTACCCACATCCGTATTTATGAGAATCCCTTAATGAGGGGACACAATCTCTGCTTCGGCCAGACATGCAGAGGAAACCGCCTCGCGATATGCGCTGAGGCTGGTTATGGAAAAACGGTTTGACTCGACCGTAGCATCATGTCGCTTTGTCTCAAGTTGTCAGCAGGTCATATTTTGTTAAATATCATCCTCTCTATAGTGGTATGTGAAGATCATCTTGCAGATCCAGACACGGTCTAAGTGTTCGATGGTTACTTTGGAGTATTCGGAGATGGAACCCGCCTTGCAATGCCGAACACAAGACTGCGCGCCGGACTCATCGTCATTGAAGCCTGGTTCAAGGGCTACTGAGGGAGTCCTGGATTAGGGGGTATCCGGACAGCCGGACTATATGCTTCGTCCGGATAGTTGGAACGTGAAGATACAAGACTCAAGACTCCGTCCCGTGTCCGGATGGGACTCTCTTTTGTGTGAAAGGCAAGCTTGGCGATCCGGATATTGTATTTCCTTCCTTGTAACCGACTCCATGTAAACCCTAGCCCTCTCCGGTGTCTATATAAACCAGAGAGTTCAGTCCTTAGAGGGACGATCACAATCATAATCATCATAGGCTAGCTTCTAGGGTTTAGCCTCTACGATCTCGTGATAGATCAACTCTTGTACTACTCATATCATCAATATCAATCAAGCAGGAAGTAGGGTTTTACCTCCATCGAGAGGGCCCGAACCTGGGTAAACATCGTGTCCCTTACCTCCTGTTACCATCGGCCTAAGACGCACAAATCGGGACCCCCTACCCGAGATCCGCCGGTTTTGACACCGACAACCATCCCCGCCGCCGGCCTGCCCAGACCCAGATGGGGTCCGAAGGGCCCGGATCTGGGCCGAGCGGGCGACGCCAGATCACGCCGCCGCGCCGCCCCGCCGCCAACAAAGGCGCCGCCGCCCAGCTGCTCGCCTGCATCGCGCCACGGAACCCCGCCGCCATGCCAGACCGCCGCCGCCTAAGTGCAATTTTGTACGGTGGGCTCAGAGACAACACATAAAAATCTTCTGCCTTAATGGACAGTGTAGTGAGACGACAGGTCTAAGCAGAAAACTGTTGTGCGCTTGATAGAATTATATTTTTCATTGGTTCTCGAGATTGCTAGCCGCTCGTGCCGAGCGGTCACTCGATCGAATTACTCTCACCATTACTTCCTAAAAATGGCATGCTTGTGTCTCTCTACTAACACGCCCTGTTGGCAACCGACGAATGCAAAAATCTGGTAGCAAATTTTATTTGGACTATGATAGAGCAAATCAAGAACTAATCGACCAACAATGCCATTTCATATTGTAAATTCTATTTTTGATGATACTTCACTAGAGAGGGTGGGAAGTTTCCATGTTGCATTAAGAAGAAAGAAGTTAAGTTAATGAGAGAAATCGGGCCCAAAACGAAGCAGAACACGGTTTTTTTTAGGGGTGAAACAGAACACGGTTAGTTAATGTAAACCCACAAAGACAACACACACAGTTTCTCCTCAAGGACACCCTAACCTAGTCGAATAAAAAAATAACCCCTTCCCAACGGCAGCTAATTACAACCCTAGATATTAGGATCTCAACTGATGCCCTGAGAAGTGAGAACTGCTTCGCTCTCTTCTCCCTTGGCGAAAAGAGAGGCTACACTTCCTGTATTCTTTGGACGTGGCGAGCATGGTGACTTCCACCCCTCTCCGTCCGCTGATTTGACGACTGGAGGAGGGGGGTGGGCTCCCGTTTCTCTTCCTGGAGGAGGGGGGTGGGTCTCTTCTTCGTCTAGTAGTCATAGTTTGGTGAGGCTGGTGATGTGTCCAATAAGGTGGCTTCAGTCTCTTCCTCACCATGGCGAAGCCGCTGAGCCGATGGCCTCGTTTGCATGTCGTTCTTTCAGAGCGATAGGCCTTGTGCTTCCTGTGTTTGGCGGTTGTCGCCTCTCTTGATGTCACCGGTAAGTGGGACTAATTTGTGCTGGTACAAGGTTGGTGGCCCAACAACGGCAGATTTGGTGTTTTTTCCCTGCAACATCATGGGGATGCATCAGATCTGGATCCAGGTTGGCATGGGGAACATCCTCGGCTGACACGTCACATCGTCAAGCGCCTGTTTTGCAGGTCTGGTCTTTGGCTCACAACGCCTACAAGGCTATGTCATTGGCCTGGATTTTGGTTGCTACTTGCTGGTGCTTTGCCTCTTCCTTCGGTGTACATCCGTGCAGCACTGGCAGTGGATGGCAATTTTAGATTTGGTTGTTTGCAGGGTCCCTAAGGGATTTACTTTTAATATTTTCTTTTGGGGTATTCTTTTTGCAAAGTTTCCTGGACATATGTCATGTCCCGGTCTTTTTGATAGTTTCTGCATGTATGTACGGGGCCCAGCGTCTCTAGATAAACCAATTCAAGCACAACGAACATCTACATACGCACCTGAACTACAACCTTTTCATCTACGTCCATCAGGGGACAGCCCGGCCCGCGACTTTAGTGAGCTCACGGGTAGTCGGCGTAATCATAAAAGCCGCCTCCGTTGCCGCCCCTGCCTACGCCGACGCAGGGGTCGCTGTTGTCGCAGCAGTCGACGGCGGATGGGGACGGGGCAGGGCTAGCACCTTTGCCTCCAGCCTTTTTGTGTTTGAAATGTTTGCCTCCAGCCTTAGCATTAGCACCGATTCCAACCCCTCCCATGCCCGCCTTTGCGCCGAATCTAACGCCCCCCACTCCCACGCCGGGGTTAACCTCCAGCAGCACTCTGGCGGCCGCCGTAAGGGGCACGACGAAGCTCAGTTGCATCTGCATGACGGCGCCAAACACAACATAGTCTCGTTCCACAGCGGCTATCACGCACTGCTCGGACGAATCGCATTTGCAAAGTTCAATGCGGTGCCACACTATGCATACCTCAAGCTCAAGATGCCAGGCCCTCGAGGAGTCATTACGGTCAACGAAAACACCGAACGCTCTCTCCGAACGGAGGAGCATACGGCGGCCCTCGCGGCAGAGTACAAAGCAGCCTCTTAAGGAAATTCTCAAGTCCGGCTATTAAACGGCCGGACACCGTCAAGCGCGCCCAGAGTAACCAACAACAAGACCGCCTGGCACATTCCGAACATGCGTAGCAATGCGGCCCCAACCCCAGCCCTCGCGAAATTGCGAAACTAGTACTACGCGTACATAATTACGCTCTGGAAATACCATGGGCATAGGGGGAGGGGCACGACCACGGCAGGCCTAGAACGCGGCTCAACCGCACCAGGGGCTCCCAATTGTGCCATTCTTTTTTTTTCTCTTACTTTCAGGACTCCTTTCTCAAGAAGCCTTGTCCGGCAGTAGAATCGCCGAACACACGATGCAACAGCCAGGGAAGCAGAAAGTTACGTCGAGTGTCCAGGTGGTCTCTATAACGAGCAGTATATTTTACACATCATCCCGCAGCTCGCTCCTTGGAGGGCGACATGTCAAATAGTCCCGTCCCTTGCTTATCGCACTATTTGTATCGTTCTGCTTTTACCACAGCCTTTTTTTTTGAATAAACAATGCATAGCTTTTTGCCTATTATTGCATTCCTTTTTCTATCTATATATGTTCACTTATGACATGTTGCACCCATACGCTTTGGTACGGCTAAATACACCAGGGGCTTAAGTACCCCAAAATACGGTGTGATAAGTCCGAACACTTTCACAAGTGCGGCACCCCGAACTTATAGCATTATATGCATCGGCTCCGAATTATGTCTTGGGTCAATAGTTGGGTTTGCCCGGCTCCCATGTTTTGGTACCTTACGTTCTGTTATATCGGCTAAGGTAGCGCTGGGAGAACCACTGCGATTGTGCCCCGGTTGAGCTGGGTTGAGCACCTCAGTGGAGAAAGCTAAAACTGACCGTCATGATAGGGCGAGAGCCGGTCGCTGTTCGAGAGGTCTCTTTGAGTCCCTAAAGACTTATGCCGCTTAGAGCGAGGAGTCGGCTTTGTCCGACCCAGGCGTGGATAGCGCCCCGAACTCGGTCTTCCGAATACTAGGGGCTTCGCCGAAATTTAAAATTATAGTATTCTATGGCTAAGTGAGAGTGTTCAAGCATTATAGTCTGGTTGCCTTGTTCGTTGCGTTGAGCGCCTCCCTCGAAGGACCCAAAAATGGGAAAAAGAGCACTCAAGTTTATCCCGAACACCCCAGCACTCGTGGCATGGGGGCAGAAGCCGACGACTCGCCATCTCTCAAATTTAGTAAACGGCCGCACAGAAGGCAATATTTTAAATTCACAAGCGTTGCTTAGCGCATATGAACAAGTTTTCAAGCGTACAGGATAACAAACGCGAGTTTACTCAAAAATTACATCTTTGGAGCATTCACCCGCTATAAGGCGGGCACCCTTGAGGACGTTCTCATAATACATCTCAGGCTTGCGATACTCCCTGCCCGGCGGTGGAGCGTCCGTCACAAGCTTCTCAGCACCCATCTTGCCCTAGTGCACTTTAGCACGGGCACCTTCGATGCAGACGGAGCGCTTGATGACTTCAATCCATGGACAAGCGTCCACCAGCCGCCTCACCAGCCCGAAGTAGCTCCCAGGCATGGTTTCCTCGGGCCACAGCCGAACTATGAGGCCCTTCATGGCCTGTTCGGCCACCTTATGGAGCTCGACCAGCTGCTTCAGCTGGTCGCTCAAGGGCACCGGGTGTCCAGCCTCAGCATACTGAGACCAGAACACCTTCTCCGTCGAGCTCCCTTCCTCAGCCCGGTAGAATGCGGCAGCGTCGAACACACTGCGGGGCAGATCTGCGAATGCTCCTGGAGAGCTCCGGATTCAGGTAAGTAACAAGTAATTCACTTTCACGTGCTTGCTTTGCATGAAGAATGCCTTACCGGCCACTATCTTCTTTACTGCCTCAATTTCCTGGAGGGCTTTTTGGGCTTCGGCCTTAGAGCCTTGGCGCTCTCAAGAGCCGAGGCGAGCTCGGACTCTCGAGTCTTTGAGTCACGCTCCAAACTCTCGTGTTTTTCCACGAGAGCCGGGAGCTCTTGCCGCACCTCCGCCACCCGCACCTCCTGCTTCTCTCGCTCGGTGCGTTCCGCGGCCGCATCGCTTTCGGCCCTGGACACCGCTTCCTTCAGGGTCGCCACCTCGTTCGTGGCCCTTGCAATTTTCAAGTTATTCCTATTTTTTTTGCAACCACATTTTTTATATACTCCCATAAGGTATTACTTACCTTCCTTGTCCTCGAGCTGCTTCTTGGCAAGGCCGAGCTCGTTCTCGGACCGCTCGAGGCTCTGCTTCAATGCATTGACCTCTGCAGTCAGTGCGGCAGAGGTCAGCAACGCAGCCTGCAGTCCCATATTGACATACTTATGTTAGACTCCTGCGTACATCTTTTTTAAGATCCTCAATTCGGCTTTTCTTTCCGAACACCAAACTGAGCATCATGGGCTACTGTCTACGCGGTAATATTTTTACATATCTTAAATACATACCTCAAAGCCTGTTAGAAGGCTGCCAAAGGCTTCAGTCAGCCCGCTCTTGGCGGACTAAATTTCTGGATCACCAGACTCATAACAGTGCGGTGCTCCTCGTCGAGGGAGGCGCCGTTAAGCGCCTCCAGCAAATTATCCGGTGCCTCCGGTTGGACGGAGGTCACCGGTGTCGCAGTCTCGCCCTTCTTACAAAGGGGCCGCCCGCCGGACTCTGGAACCACTGAAGGTTCCGGTGCGGAGTCCGGCCCAGGGCCGGACTTAGAGCCCTTTGGGGTTTGATCCCCCTTGTGCCCAGAGTCCGGGAGGTCGCCTTGCGGCGCCTCTGGGACCTCCTCCACCTGGCTAGACCCCTTTTGGGACCCCACCTCAGCGTCAGCCGCAGCGCGAGGAGAGGAGACGGACGGAAGCGAAGTGCTATCCACGTCTGATGGCGCCAGGGAGCCGCTCGTTGAAGTGTCGAGCCCGTCCTTGGGCGGGCTGCAGGGTTATATTCAGCGTTAAGAGATTCTATGCGACAAACGAAACAACATGAGTCATTCTGGTATCCGAACACTTACAAAGTCGCCAGGGGCTTAGTCCTTGGTGGCCACTCCTCTTCATCGTCGTTGGCATTGGTGGAGTAGTCCAGAGGGAGGGTCCTTCCCTTCTTGGACCCTTCGGCCTCCCCCGTTGGGGCGGCCTTCCTTTTCTTCTCTCCTCCCGCTGGGGGAGAGGCCTCTTTTTCCTCCTCCTCGCCTTCGTGGGAGGAGTCCGCCTCAGAGTCATTGGACGATGAGTCCGACAACACCTGGCACCGGGAACTCTTTCGAGTTCCTGTGGCCTTCTTATTGGCCTTCTTCTCCGGCACCACGTAAGGTGCCGGTACCAGCAGCCCCGTCAATCGGGCGTCCGCTGGGTATTCTGGCAAGGGAGCCGGACAGTTAACCTGCCCGGACTTCTTTTGCCAGGCCTGTCAAAGGCAAGGGAGTTTAGATCCCGCATAGAGTCAAACTATGGAAAATAAATGTCCTGTAAAGGGTAAAATAGCTTACCTCGCCGGCTTGACGCTGCGAGCTGAATCTGCGATCTTCGGTAGCGGATGCTGTTGGGGAACGTAGTAATTTCAAAAAAATTCCTACGCACACGCAAGATCATGGTGATGCATAGCAATGAGAGGGGAGAGTGTTGTCTACGTACCCTCGTAGACCGAAGCGGAAGCGATCACAACGTAGAGGAAGTAGTCGTACGATCTCCTCGCGATCCAACCGATCCCAGCGCCGTTACTCCGGCGCCTCCGAGTTCTTGACACACGTACAGCTCGATGACGCTCCTCGGGCTCCAATCCAGTAGAGCTTCGGGGAGGGAGAGTTTCGTCAGCACGACGGCGTGGTGACGATCTTGATGTTCTACCGACGCAGGGCTTCGCCTAAGCACCGCTACGATATGACCGAGGTGGATTATGGTGGAGGGGGGCATCGCACACGGCTAAGGAACGATCTCAAGGATCAACTTGTGTGTTCTAGGGTGCCCCCCTGCCCCCGTATATAAAGGAGCAAGGGGGGGTGCGGCCGGCCCTAGGAGGAGGCGCGCCGGAGGAGTCCTACTCCCACCGGGAGTAGGACTCCCCCCCTTTTCCTAGTTGGATTAGGACTTGGGGGGGAGGGAAAGAGGGAAGGGGGGGCGCCGCCCCCCTCTCCTTGTCCTATTCGGACTAGGGGGGAGGGGGCGCGCGGCCTGCCCTGGCCGGCCCTTCCTCTTCTCCCTCATGGCCCACTAAGGCCCATTAACCCCCGGGAGGGTTCCGGTAACCCCCCGGTGTTCCGGTAAAATCCCGATTTCACCCGGAACCATTCCGAACTCCAAACATAGGCTTCCAATATATCAATCTTTATGTCTCGACCATTTCGAGACTCCTCGTCATGTCCGTGATCACATCCGGGACTCCAAACTCCTTCGGTACATCAAAATACATAAACTCATAATATAACCGCCATCGAAACCTTAAGCGTGCGGACCCTACGGTTCGAGAACAATGTAGACATGACCGAGACACGTCTCCGGTCAATAACCAATAGCGGGACCTGGATGCCCATATTGGTTCCTACATATTCTACGAAGATCTTTATCGGTCAGACCGCATAACAACATACGTTGTTCCTTTTGTCGTCGGTATGTTACTTGCCCGAGATTCGATCGTCGGTATCCAATACCTAGTTCAATCTTGTTACCGGCAAGTCTCTTTACTCGTTCTGTAATACATCATCTCACAGCTAACTCATTAGTTGTAATGCTTGCAAGGCTTAAGTGATGTGTATTACCGAGAGGGCCCAGAGATACCTCTCCGACAATCGGAGTGACAAAACCTAATCTCGAAATACGCCAACCCAACATCTGCCTTTGGAGACACCTGTAGTACTCCTTTATAATCACCCAGTTACATTGTGACGTTTGGTAGCACCCAAAGTGTTCCTCCGGTAAACGGGAGTTGCATAATCTCATAGTTATAGGAACATGTATATGTCATGGAAAAAAGCAGTAGCAACATACTAAACGATCGTGTGCTAAGCTAATGGAATGGGTCATGTCAATCAGATCATTCTCCTAATGATGTGACCTTGTTAATCAAATAACAACTCTTTGTTCATGGTTAGGAAACATAACCATCTTTGATTAACAAGCTAGTCTAGTAGAGGCATACTAGTGACACTCTGTTTGTCTATGCATTCACACATGTATTATGTTTCCGGTTAATACAATTCTAGCATGAATGATAAACATTTATCATGAAATAAGGAAATAAATAATAACTTTATTATTGCCTCTAGGGCATATTTCCTTCAGTCTCCCACTTGCACTAGAGTCAATAATCTAGATTACGTAGTAATGATTCTAACACCCATGGAGTTTTGGTGTTTATCATGTTTTGCTCGTGGAAGAGGCTTAGTCAACGGGTCTGCTACATTCAGATCCGTATGTATCTTGCAAATCTCTATGTCTCCCACCTGGACTAAATCCCGGATGGAATTGAAGCGTCTCTTGATGTGCTTGGTCCTCTTGTGAAATCTGGATTCCTTTGCTAAGGCAATTGCTCCAGTATTGTCACAGAAGATTTTCATTAGACCCGATGCACTAGGTATGACACCTAGATCGGATATGAACTCCTTCATCCAGACTCCTTCATTAGCTGTTTCCGAAGCTGCTATGTACTCCGCTTCACATGTAGATCACGCTACGACGCTTTGTTTAGAACTGCACCAACTGACAGCTCCTCCGTTTAGTGTAAATACGTATCCGGTCTGCGATTTAGAATCGTCCGGATCAGTGTCAAAGCTTGCATCAACGTAACCGTTTACGATGAGCTCTTTGTCACCTCCATATACGAGAAACATATCCTTAGTCCTTTTCAGGTATTTCAGGATGTTCTTCACCGCTGTCCAGTGATCCACTCCTGGATTACTTTGGTACCTCCCTGCTAAGCTTATAGCAAGGCACACATCAGGTCTGGTACACAGCATTGCATACATGATAGAGCCTATGGCTGAAGCATAGGGAACATCTTTCATTTTCTCTCTATCTTCTGCAGTGGTCGGGCATTGAGTCTTACTCAACTTCACACCTTGTAACACAGGCAAGAACCCTTTCTTTGCTTGATCCATTTTGAACTTCTTCAAAATTTTGTCAAGGTATGTGCTTTGTGAAAGTCCAATTAAGTGTCTTGATCTATCTCTATAGATTTTGATGCCCAATATGTAAGCAGCTTCACCGAGGTCTTTCATTGAAAAAATCTTATTCAAGTATCCCTTTATGCTATCCAGAAATTCTATATCATTTCCGATTACTAATATGTCATCTACATATAATATCAGAAATGCTACAGAGCTCCCACTCACTTTCTTGTAAATACAGGCTTCTCCAAAAGTCTGTATGAACCCAAATGCTTTGATCACACTATCAAAGCGTTTATTCCAACTCCGAGATGCTTGCACCAGTCCATAAATGGATCGCTGGAGCTTGCATACTTTGTTAGCTCCCTTTGGATCGATAAAACCTTCTGGTTGCATCATATACAACTCTTCTTCCAGAAATCCATTCAGGAATGCAGTCTTTACATCCATTTGCCAAATTTCATAATCATAAAATGCGGCAATTGCTAACATGATTCGGACAGACTTAAGCATCGCTACGGGTGAGAAGGTCTCATCGTAGTCAATCCCTTGAACTTGTCGAAAACCCTTTGTGACAAGTCGAGCTTTGTAGACAGTAACATTACCGTCAGCGTCAGTCTTCTTCTTGAAGATCCACTTGTTTTCTATTGCTTGCCGACCCTCGGGCAAGTCAACCAAAGTCCATACTTTGTTTTCATACATGGATCCCATCTCAGATTTCATGGCCTCAAGCCATTTTGCGGAATCTGGGCTCACCATCGCTTCTTCATAGTTCGTAGGTTCATCATGATCTAGTAGCATGACTTCCAGAACAGGATTACCGTACCACTCTGGTGCGGATCTTACTCTGGTTGATCTACGAGGTTCTGTAGTAACTTGATCTGAAGTTTCATGATCAACATCATCAACTTCCTCACTATTTGGTGTAGATGTCTCAGAAACCGGTTTCTGCGACAAACTACTTTCAAGTAAGGGAGAAGGTACAATTACCTCATCAAGTTCTACTTTCCTCCCACTCACTTCTTTCGAGAGAAACTCCTTCTCTAGAAAGGATCCATTCTTAGCAACAAATGTCTTGCCTTCGGATCTGTGATAGAAGGTGTACCCAACTGTCTCCTTTGGGTATCCTATGAAGACACATTTCTCCGATTTGGGTTCGAGCTTATCAGGTTGAAGCTTTTTCACATAAGCATCGCATCCCCAAACTTTAAGAAACGACAACTTTGGTTTCTTGCTAAACCATAGTTCATAAGGTGTCGTCTCAACGGATTTTGACGGTGTTCTATTCAGTGTGAATGCGGCCGTCTCAAGAGCATAACCCCAAAACGATAGCGGTAAATCTGTAAGAGACATCATAGATCGCACCATATCTAGTAAAGTGCGATTACGACGTTCGGACACACCATTACGCTG
This sequence comes from Triticum timopheevii, assembly GCA_963921465.1. NCBI lineage: Eukaryota > Viridiplantae > Streptophyta > Magnoliopsida > Poales > Poaceae > Triticum > Triticum timopheevii. Next base: position 165,144,961 of record OY997274.1, on the reverse strand, counting down.
TGGTGTTCCGGGTGGCGTGAGTTGCGAAACTATTCCGCATTGTTTCAAATGTAGACCAAACTCGTAACTCAAATATTCACCTCCACGATAAGATCGTAGAAATTTAATTTTCTTATTACGATGATTTTCAACTTCACTCTGAAATTCTTTGAACTTTTCAAATGTTTCAGACTTATGTTTCATTAAGTAGATATACCCATATCTGCTTAAATCATCTGTGAAGGTGAGAAAATAACGATATCCGCCACGAGCCTCAACATTCATCGGATCACATACATCTGTATGTATGATTTCCAACAAATCTGTTGCTCTCTCCATAGTACCGGAGAACGGGGTTTTAGTCATCTTGCCCATGAGGCACGGTTCGTAAGTGCCAAGTGATTCATAATCAAGTGACTCCAAAAGTCCATCAGTATGGAGTTTCTTCATGCGCTTTATACCGATATGACCTAAACGGCAGTGCCACAAATAAGTTGCACTATCATTATCAACTCTGCATCTTTTGGCTTCAACATTATGAATATGTGTATCACTACTATCGAGATTCATCAAAAATAGACCACTCTTCAAGGGTGCATGACCATAAAAGATATTACTCATATAAATAGAACAACCATTATTCTCTGATTTAAATGAATAACCATCTCGCATCAAACAAGATCCAGATATAATGTTCATGCTCAACGCAGGCACCAAATAACAATTATTTAGGTCTAAAACTAATCCCGAAGGTAGATGTAGAGGTAGCGTGCCGACCGCGATCACATCGACTTTGGAACCATTTCCCACGCGCATCGTCACCTCGTCCTTTGCCAGTGTTCGCTTAATCCGTAGTCCCTGTTTCGAGTTGCAAATATTAGCAACAGAACCAGTATCAAATACCCAGGTGCTACTGCGACCTCTAGTAAGGTACACATCAATAACATGTATATCACATATACCTTTGTTCACCTTGCCATCCTTCTTATCCGCCAAATACTTGGGGCAGTTCCGCTTCCAGTGACCAGTCTGCTTGCAGTCGAAGCACTCAGTTTCAGGTTTAGGTCCAGACTTGGGTTTCTTCTCCTGAGCAGCAACTTGCTTGCTGTTCTTCTTGAAGTTCCCCTTCTTCTTCCCTTTGCCTTTCTTCTTGAAACTAGTGGTCTCATTGACCATCAACACTTGATGCTCCTTCTTGATTTCTACCTCCGCAGCCTTTAGCATTGCGAAGAGCTCAGGTATAGTCTTTACTAACCCTTGCATATTATAGTTCATCACGAAGCCTTTGTAGCTTGGTGGCAGTGATTGAAGAATTCTGTCAATGACACAATCATCCGGAAGATTAACTCCCAGTTGAGTCAAGTGATTGTAATACCCAGACATTTTGAGTATGTGTTCACTGACAGAACTATTCTCCTCCATCTTGCAGCTGTAGAACTTATTGGAGACTTCATATCTCTCAATCCGGGCATTCTGTTGAAATATCAACTTCAACTCCTGGAACATCTCATATGCTCCATGACGTTCAAAACGTCGTTGAAGTCCCGGTTCTAAGCCGTAAAGCATGGCACACTGAACTATAGAGTAGTCATCAGCTTTGCTCTGCCAGACGTTCTTAACGTCGTCAGTTGCATCAGCAGCAGGCCTGGCACCTAGCGGTGCATCCAGGACGTAACTCTTCTGTGCAGCAATGAGGATAATCCTCAGGTTACGGACCCAGTCCGTGTAATTGCTACCATCATCTTTCAACTTTGCTTTCTCAAGGAACGCATTAAAATTCAATGGAACAACAGCACGAGCCATCTATCTACAATTAAACATAGACAAGCAAGATACTATCAGGTACTAAGTTCATGATAAATTTAAGTTCAATTAATCATATTACTTAAGAACTCCCACTTAGACAGACATCTCTCTAGTCATCTAAGTGATCACGTGATCCAAATCAACTAAACCATAACCGATCATCACGTGAGATGGAGTAGTTTTCAATGGTGAACATCTTATGTTGATCATATCTACTATATGATTCACGCTCGACCTTTCGGTCTCCGTGTTCCGAGGCCATATCTGCATATGCTAGGCTCGTCAAGTATAACCTGAGTATTCTGCGTGTGCAAAACTGGCTTGCACCCGTTGTAGATGGACGTAGAGCTTATCACACCCGATCATCACGTGGTGTCTCGGCACGACGAACTTTGGCAACGGTGCATACTCAGGGAGAACACTACTTGATAATTTTAGTGAGAGATCATCTTAAAATGCTACCGTCAATCAAAGCAAGATAAGATGCATAAAGGATAAACATCACATGCAATCATTATAAGTGATATGATATGGCCATCATCATCTTGTGCTTGTGATCTCCATCTCCGAAGCACCGTCGTGATCACCATCGTCACCGGCGCGACACCTTGATCTCCATCGTAGCATCGTTGTCGTCTACGCCATCTATTGCTTCTACGACTATCGCTACCGCTTAGTGATAAAGTAAAGCAATTACAGGGCGTTTGCATTTCATACAATAAAGCGACAACCATATGGCTCCAGCCAGTTGCCGATAACTTCGGTTACAAAACATGATCATCTCATACAATAAAATATAGCATCACGTCTTGACCATATCACATCACAACATGCCCTGAAAAAACAAGTTAGACGTTCTCTACTTTGTTGTTGCAAATTTTACGTGGCTGCTACGGGCTTAAGCAAGAACCAATCTCACCTACGCATCAAAACCACAACGATACTTCGTCAAATAGACTCCGTTTTAACCTTCTCAAGGACCGGGCGTAGCCACACTCGGTTCAACTAAAGTGAGAGAGACAGACACCCGCCAGTCACCTTTAAGCAACGAGTTCTCGTAGCGGTGAAACCAGTCTCGCGTAAGCGTACGCGTAATGTCGGTCCGGGCCGCTTCATCTCACAATACCGCTGAACCAAAGTATGACATGCTGGTAGGTAGTATGACTTGTATCGCCCACAACTCACTTGTGTTCTACTCGTGCAAAACATCAAACCATAAAAACCTAGGCTCGGATACCACTGTTGGGGAACGTAGTAATTTAAAAAAATTTCCTGCGCACACGCGAGATCATGGTGATGCATAGCAACGAGAGGGGAGAGTGTTGTCTACGTACCCTCGTAGACCGAAGCGGAAGCGATCACAACGTAGAGGAAGTAGTCGTACGATCTCCTCGCGATCCAACCGATCCCAGCGCCGTTACTCCGGCGCCTCTGAGTTCTTGACACACGTACAGCTCGATGACGCTCCTCGGGCTCCAATCCAGTAGAGCTTCGGGGAGGGAGAGTTTCGTCAGCACGACGGCGTGGTGACGATCTTGATGTTCTACCGACGCAGGGCTTCGCCTAAGCACCGCTACGATATGACCGAGGTGGATTATGGTGGAGGGGGGCACCGCACACGGCTAAGGAACGATCTCAAGGATCAACTTGTGTGTTCTAGGGTGCCCCCTGCCCCCGTATATAAAGGAGCAAGGGGGGGTGCGGCCGGCCCTAGGAGGAGGCGCGCCGGAGGAGTCCTACTCCCACCGGGAGTAGGACTCCCCCCTTTTCCTAGTTGGATTAGGACTTGGGGGGAGGGAAAGAGGGAAGGGGGGGCGCCGCCCCCCTCTCCTTGTCCTATTCAGACTAGGGGGGGAGGGGGCGCGCGGCCTGCCCTGGCCGGCCCTTCCTCTTCTCCCTCATGGCCCACTAAGGCCCATTAACCCCCGGGAGGGTTCCGGTAACCCCCCGGTGTTCCGGTAAAATCCCGATTTCACCCGGAACCATTCCGAACTCCAAACATAGGCTTCCAATATATCAATCTTTATGTCTCGAGCATTTCGAGACTCCTCGTCATGTCCGTGATCACATCCGGGACTCCGAACTCCTTTGGTACATCAAAATACATAAACTCATAATATAACCATCATCGAAACCTTAAGCGTGCGGACCCTACGGTTCGAGAACAATGTAGACATGACCGAGACACGTCTCCGGTCAATAACCAATAGCGGGACCTGGATGCCCATATTGGTTCCTACATATTCTACGAAGATCTTTATCGGTCAGACCGCATAACAACATACGTTGTTCCTTTTGTCATCGGTATGTTACTTGCCCGAGATTCGATCGTCGGTATCCAATACCTAGTTCAATCTTGTTACCGGCAAGTCTCTTTACTCGTTCCGTAATACATCATCTCACAGCTAACTCATTAGTTGTAATGCTTGCAAGGCTTAAGTGATGTGTATTACCGAGAGGGCCCAGAGATACCTCTCCGACAATCGGAGTGACAAAACCTAATCTCGAAATACACCAACCCAACATCTGCCTTTGGAGACACCTGTAGTACTCCTTTATAATCACCCAGTTACGTTGTGACGTTTGGTAGCACCCAAAGTGTTCCTCCGGTAAACGGGAGTTGCATAATCTCATAGTTATAGGAACATGTATATGTCATGGATAAAAGCAGTAGCAACATACTAAACGATCGTGTGCTAAGCTAATGGAATGGGTCATGTCAATCAGATCATTCTCCTAATGATGTGACCTTGTTAATCAAATAACAACTCTTTGTTCATGGTTAGGAAACATAACCATCTTTGATTAACAAGCTAGTCTAGTAGAGGCATACTAGTGACACTCTGTTTGTCTATCCATTCACACATGTATTATGTTTCCGGTTAATACAATTCTAGCATGAATGATAAACATTTATCATGAAATAAGGAAATAAATAATAAATTTATTATTGCCTCTAGGGCATATTTCCTTCAGATGCGGGAGCCTCGGCGCCCTTGAACAGCACCTTCCAGGCATCTTCGTACGTAGTGTCAAAGAGCCTGCTCAAGGTTTGGTGTTGTGCCGGATCAAACTCCCACAAGCTGGAGGCCCGTTGTTGGCACGGGAGGATCCGGCGGATGAGCATGACCTGGACTATGTTGATGATCTTGATCTTCTTGTTCACAAGGTTTTGGACGCAGGTTTGGAGTCTGGTTAGCTCTTCCGAATTACCCCACGTCAGGCCCTTCTCTTTCCAGGAGGTGAGCCGTGTGGGGATGCCAGATCGGAACTCGGGGGCCGCTGCACATTCAGGGTCACGCGGCCCGGTGATGTAGAACCACCCCGATTGCCACCCTTTGATGGTTTCCAAGAAGGAGCCCTTGAGCCATGTAACGTTGGGCATCTTGCCCACCATGGCGCCTCCAGACTCCGCCTGCTGGCCCCCCACTACCTTCGGCTTGACATTGAAGGTCTTCAGCCATAAGCCGAAGTGGGGCTTGATGTGGAGGAAGGCCTCGCACACGACGATGAACGCCGAGATGTTGAGGACGAAATTCGGGGCCAGATCATGGAAATCTAGGCCGTAGTAGAACATGAGCCCCCGGACAAATGTGTGAAGTGGAAAACCTAGTCCGCGGAGGAAGTGGGTGAGAAACACCACCCTCTCATGGGGCCCGGGGGTGGGGATGAGCTGCCCCTTGTCGGGGAGCCGATGCGTGATGTTGCTGGACAAGTATCCTGCCTTCCGCAGCCTCTTGATGTGCCCCTCCGTGACGGAGGAGGCCATCCACTTGCCTCCCGCTCCGGACATGGCTGGAGAAGGTTGAGGCGAGATGTGCGGACTTGGGCGCTGGAGCTCGAGTGCGCGGAAATGGATAAGCAAAGGACGAAGAAGGCGTAGGTAAAAAAAGGTGGATCCTTATCCCCTTATATGGACGGACGAAGCTATGCATCCCCACCAGCCCGGTAAAACTCGCTTATCTCCCAAGCGCCGTAATCAATGGCGCGGTTGGGTTACCCACGCCCGTATTGATGAGAATCCCGGAATAAGGGGACATGATCTCTGCTTTGACAAGACGTGACAAGGAAACCGCCTCGCTAACCGCGCTGAGGTGGGACAGTAAAAACGATTCGAATAAAGGCTTGGCCGTGGTGCGATGTCACGCCACGGAATACGTCAGCAGATTGAATTTGTGTAAATATTATTCTCTCTACGGTGGTATGTGGAACTTATTTTGCAGAGCCGGACACTATCGTTGTGTTCAAAATCTTCTATGAAGTATTCGGAGGAGGAACCCGCCTTGCAATGCCGAAGACAATATGCGCGCCAGACTTGTCATCATTGAAGCCTGGTTCAGGGGCTACTGAGGGAGTCCCGGATTAGGGGGTGTCCGGATAGCCGAACTATCATCTTCGGCCGGACTCCTGAACTATGAAGATACAAGATTGAAGACTTTGTCCCGTGTCCGGATGGGACTTTCCTTGGCGTGGAAGGCAAGCTTGGCGATACGGATATGTAGATCTCCTACCATTGTAACCGACTCTGTGTAACCCTAACCCTCTTCGGTGCCTATATAAACCGGAGGGTTTTAGTCCGTAGGATGAACAACAATCATACCATAGGCTAGCTTCTAGGGTTTAGCCTCTCTGATCTCGTGGTAGATCTACTCTTGTACTACCCATATCATCAATATTGATCAAGCAGGAGTAGGGTTTTACCTCCATCGAGAGGGCCCAAACCTGGGTAAAAACATCGTGTCCCATGTCTCCTGTTACCATCCGCCTAGACACACAGTTCGGGACCCCCTACCCGAGATCCGCCGGTTTTGACACCGATAGTGGGCATAGATGGGATCTTGTGCACGTTCACCACCAAGTCCTTGCTTTCGGTCATATGATTTGTGGCTCCACTATCGAGCAACCATGATCCCCCACCAGAAGCAAACACCTACAAGAGATCAATGCTTGGTTTTATGTACCCATTTTGTAATGGGTCCTTTGATTTTAGTAACAAGGGTCTTAGGAACCCAAATAGAGCATTCAATGTACTCATAAGGAGAACCAACAGATTTAGCATAAACATGCCCATCACTAGCACGGCATAACACATAAGAAGGGTTAAAGTCGCCGACTTTGTTGGAAGGGGCGGCATTGCCCTTTTTGACATCACCACCCTTCACATTATTCTTATTCTCCTTTGGAGCACCCTCTCCCTCCTTCACAAAAAGTTTGCTTGAGAGGGGGAGGTCGTTTGGTCTTGTCGTTCTTCTTCTTGTTCTTGGAATTGGGTGTAAACCTGATGACCCACAAGTGTAGGGGATCTATCATAGTCCTTTCGATAAGTAAGAGTGTCGAACCCAACGTGGAGCAGAAGGAAATGATAAGCGGTTTTCGGTAAGGTTTTCTCTGCAAGCACTGAAATTGTAGGTGATAGATAGTGTTGTGATAAGATAAATTGTAATGAGTAACAAGTAAATAAAGTAAGTAAAGTGCAGCAAGGTGGCCCAATCCTTTATGTAGCAAAGGATAAGCCTGGACAAATTCTAATAATGAGAAAGGAGCTCCCGAGGACACATGGGAATTATCGTGAAGCTAGTTTTCATCACGTCATAAGATACTTTGATAATTTGATATGTGGGTGGACCAGTGCTTGGGTACTGCCCTTACTTGGAAAAGCATCCCACTTATGATTAACCCCTATTGCAAGCGTCCGCAACTACAAAAGAACAATTAAGGTAAACCTAACCACAGCATTAAACATATGGATCCAAATCAGCCCCTAACGAAGCAACGCATAAACTAGGGTTTAAGCTTATGTCACTCTAGCAACCCATCATCTACTTATTACTTCACAATGCCTTCCTCTAGGCCCAAATAATGGTGAAGTTTCATGTAGTCAACGTTCACATAACACCACTAGAGGAAAAGACAACATACATCTCATCAAAATATCGAACGAATACCAAATTCACATGACTACTAATAGCAAGACTTCACCCATGTCCTCAGGAACAAACGTAACTACTCACAAAGCATATTCATGTTCATAATCATAGGAGTAATAATATGCATTAAGGATCTGAACACATGATCTTCCACCAAGTAAACCAATTAGCATCAACTACAAGGAGTAATCAACACTACTAGCAACCCACAGGTACCAAGTTGTGGTTTTGATACAAGATTGGATACAAGAGATGAACTAGGGTTTTGAGAGGAGATGGTGCTGGTGAAGATGTTGATGGAGATTTACCCCCTCCGATGAGAGAATCATTGGTGATGACGTTGGTGATGATTTCCCCCTCCCGGAGGGAAGTGTCCCCGGCAGAACAGCTCTGCCGGAGCCCTAGATTGGTTCCACCAAGGTTCTGCCTTGTAGTAGCGGAGTTTCGTCCCGTAAGCTTGCCCACGATTTTTTCCAGGGTAAAAGACTTCATATAGCAGAAGATGGACACCGGGGGCCCACCAAGGCGCCCAGGAGACAAGGGGCGCGCCCAGTAGGGGTGGGCGCGCCCCCACCCTCCTGGGCAGGGTGTAGGCCCCCTGGTGTATTTCTTTCGCCCAATAATTTTAATTAATTCCGAAAACTTGTTTCGTGGAGTTTCAGTATTTTTGAAGCAGTGCAGAATAGGTTTCCAATGTTTGCTCCTTTTCCAGCCAGAATTCCAGCTGCCGGCATTCCCCCTCTTCATGGTAAACCTTATAAAATAAGAGAGAATAGCCATAAGTATTGAGATATAATGTGTACTAACAACCCATAATGCAATAAATATTGATATAAAAGCATGATGCAAAATGGACGTATCAAAACCCAACTCCCTCTTTGGCCACAACTTCCTTTTGATTGTTCAACAGGTCATTGAGGTTCTTCTCACCTTGTATGCACATCACAAGGCCTCTCTCAAGTTGTTCTTTCAACTTGGCATTCTCCTCCACAAGATGCACAAGCTCACAACATGGGTTAGTAACATTTGCATTATCAATTAATACCATATGAGGAAAGGTGGCTTTCTCCTTGGTTAGCTTCACTTGGAGTTGATCATGAGACTCCTTGAGGCTAGCATGAGCACCCTTCAAGACCTTGTGAGCCTTGTCGAGTATATCAAACTCCTCCTTGAGTCTAGCATGGTCAACCCTAAGTTTAGCCTTCTCGGAATTTAGCACACGAGATACAACAAGAGCATGATCAAGATCTTTCTTTAATTTAGCATGGTCATCGTTGTGTGACTCCTCAAGAGCCAAACGATGCACACGCTCTTCCTCAAGAGCATTAGAGAGATCTGCAATCTCATCGGCATAGTCACGACTATGACCTTCCATCTTAGAGATGGTTTCTTCATGAGCCTCGATCATGTCATTGGCTTCACCAAGTTGTTCCAAGAGAGCAACGAAGTGCTCCTTGGATTTGCCCTTGAGCTTACTCATAAAAGACTCAAATTCATTTACTTCCTGATTAGATCCCTCACTTTCATTAATGCAATCCGTCAAGGAGGGATTAGTAATGATGGTGGTTTTGATGCTTGGGGTTACCTTGTTGGTGGCTTTATCCATGAGGCACTTGGCACTGATGTTCTCGTTGGGTGAGTCGAAGAGGGACACCCGTGGAGTTGTGGCAATGGCAACGGAGGCCATGGACATGGCTTCACTATCATCATCATCATCATCATCCTCATGGTATTCTTCTTGAACCACCAACCCTCTAGTTGGAGTCTTCTTGGTGAAGTTGTTCTTGTTGGGGAAGGACTTGGATTTCTCTTTTTGGATGAGCTTGCCACCATTGTCTTCCCTCTTCTCGTAAGGGCACTCCGCAACAAAATGACTCACATCTATTTATATATAAAAAGTAATTGACGGGTTAACCACAAAAAAGAGAAATAGATTAAAATTCCCACAATAATTAGAAAGATCTAACCATCTATTTAGTTGATTAACAATTAACAGCCATTAGATTTAAGTGATTAAAATTACCCACCATTGCCATTACATACATGGAGATTGGCCTTGGTTTAAAACAAAAAATTGCACCTATCCCGTCTAAAATCTCAAACTCTATTCCTGTCCTCCCCTCTTGCCCCGCATAGAAGGTTAGGTAAAAAAATGCCATTACATACATGGAAACTGTCCTTGTGGAATAAAAAAACTGCACCTATCCCGTCTAAAATCAACATCTCTATTCCTGTCCCCCCTCTTGCCCCGCATAGAAGGAATTAGGTAAAAAAAAACAACCGTTTTGCACATAATCAGGTTTGTTTCATCTTCTTTGGAGACCAAGGGCGCCGATGCTACATGATCTCCTCTCATCTTGGTATATGGACGCCCATGGATGTAATACTATGGGAAATACAAAATCCAGCCCGCAAGGGTCTCAGGTAAGTACAGCTGTGGAACTTTGATACTTACGAACAATAGTACGTGTAAATTTCTCACCTCTTGGGTCTTAGTTTCTGGTGCAGATCGGAAGCGAAAGTGCGAGGTGAGAGTTCAGGGCTTGGAGAAAGAGTGGAGGTGAGAGTTCACGACTTAGAGAGAGAGAGAGAGAGAGAGAGAGAGAGAGGTGGAACATGCCGTCTGTTGGCCGTGTTCAAATTGAGTGTGCAAAGCGTGCAAACTCTTTTGGCAGCCATGATTTTTAAATAGTCCGCTATAGCTCCGCTATAGCACGCTATAGCATTTACAAAAGGTCTTGCGCTAAGAGACTTTGGTCCAAACAAATGAACAAACATTTTAAATAGCGCGCTATAGCTCCGCTATAGCATGCTATAGCATTTGGAAGAGGTCCGCCGCTAAGATGCTTAGCGCGCTATTTAAAACTATGAGCGTGGAACCGCTGTATGCAACAGTACATGCACAAGTACACGAAGCTTGGTGGATTGATTCTTGCCGCTGGCCGGAAACACATGCGTACATGTCCCTTACTCTTTCTTTCTATTTCTATCATGGTCTGCACTTGGAACTCAAGATCGCGATGTCTATGCACCCGGTGGACGGGTTCGGCAGGTTGAGTCTCCCCTAGATGACGACCACATGCTTATCTTCCTACTGGTCCGAATGATGCTAGCATGGAGTGATTGTGTCCATGGAGATGGAACCGCATGCAGCGCTGTCCATGTGGATTATCTCATCGTGTGTTTTTTCTGCTTCATCATGGGGTTCTGCCAATCTCCAACATCTTCTCCGTCAAGAACTCAAGATTAGGTACATGAAGAATTTGAGCTTCTCTAAATAGCAAACCTGCCGATAGATTCATGGCTTCATAGGAAGTAGTCGGAGCATGTTGGCCAGTTACAATTAGTTTTCTCTTGAAAGTTCTAATCAGTTATATATGTAATTATCCATGCATATCAGCATATGCAGCTTCCCTACTAGCATAGCCTTATGGATCATTCGATGAAAAAACAGTTGTGTCGCTTAACCAAAATATCTTGAGTACGCTTGGTTCGGCGTAAATTCTATATCCACGTTGCTTGCTAGCGGATGCATAATGAGACCTTGCCATCTACCATGAGGTATGGACAGATCATAAAATCCTAGGTTAATTGAAACCCTTTTAATTTATTACCCAAGTTAAATTTCTATGATTTATTTGCATCCGAAGTTGTCAAACAAAAAGTAGTCTAAACGCCGTTGTAACTTAGATACGCCTGAAGTGTGAAATAGTGAAGGTACAGTTGCTACTCAAATTAGGTCTATCAGTTGACATTGATGTGTGCTAAATCTTTCCTTGAGTGATTCCGCTCCAATAATTGTGTTCTCCTCAAGTTGGCATGTCTTTTGGCCTTCTCTCGGTGACCATTGAGGGTTATGTGTGGTAAATAAGTGAATTGACTCAGCAAGTATTCACGCTTCTTCCAGTTACGCCTCACTGGTCGTTGACTACGTACTAAGAATTAATATGATTTGGCAGTAAGATCTCAACAGGATTGTTTAATTAATTGTGACCACCTCTTTGACAATGCATTTATGTGATCTCTTATTTTGTGCATGGAGAGGAAATATTTAGTATCTAAAAGTTCCATCATTTCAATACTGTATACACACGTCAAGTTCATGTATCCTAATAATATGTCCCACAAGTACTTTTTACTTATAAAATATGTAATATAAAATAATCATTAGCTTATGATAAAATAAGGATATTAGCATAAGTATTTCAAGTGGCATGCTTGTGCCATAAGTAAAAAAGGACAGGTCCAACCGAATAATTTGGTAATATGTTAAATTTTGCATTAAGACGGTAATTTACGTGTTACATCATTAATTTTTATCCTGAGTTCCATGGTAAGTATTTCTACGTGTCATACTTGTCCCATAATAAGTACACAAGGGCAGCTCCAACCGAACAATTTGATAATATGTTGAATTTTGCATCAAGATGGTAATTTCCATGTTAATATTGGGCTGACTAAGAGTAGACAGCATGAACATTTCTAGACCAAGGAACCTTTATTAGCCGGCATGGGGTGTACAAGTTGTATGTACGACGAATTTCACTAATAATGGTATACTGCATTTAGCGTTGTAATTGTTAAGAGTATGCTTTGATTGCAAGTGGTTTGTTTTGATTATTCATACAAGCATTATTTGACAAGAGATTTTTTATGAGAAGGAGGGGAGCTCATTGGCATCTATATCGATTGATGCATGCATACATAAACTCAACATGTGATGGTTCCATGTTTCAACAATGGAAGCCCGTGATAATTGCATGTTCGTTATTCTCTTTTACGCTTAAAATTAAGTTTTTAGTTTCCCTGGCAACATACACGAGTTTGGAGTTTATATTTGTAATTTAAATTTACATAGAGCAATCCAAATACATATGTTGCGTGTTCCAGTCAAAACAGTACATTCTATAAATTCTGAAAATAATTAGGCGATATCTCCTTCAAGATGCATGTTGCTTCTATCAACGTAATATTATAAATAATATTTAAGACGATGAATACAAACATACAGAATTAAAGCACATACACTAAAAGCACTGAAATTGTAAAAAAAATCTTACCCAGATGGTTGAATGCTATGCTGATTTCATAAATATAAAAATAGCTTCTAGCTGGACTTGTAGACAATAGATTTGCACTCCAGAAGAAATACAACATAGAACATGTATTACTTAACAACAAAAACTTCAAAAAATGTTGATGTTGATAAATTTGATAGTCTATAAGAGCATCTCCAACAGCTGCACAAAAATTCCGCACCCAATAAAAGTGATAGCGCGCCACTGTAGTACTTTTAATGCGCCGGAACCAACTTTGCTTTACCAGGCGCCCAAAAACGCGCGCCCAAAAAGCAGACAGTGCAAATTGTGAAAAACGCGCAGTCCGGTGCCCAAAATATGTTGCGCGCGATAGCGTTTTTCAGCGCGCGCCCAAAAACTTTTAGCGCTACAGCTTCTGCAGGAGCTGTCCGTCGCCCAAAAAAAAACTTTTAGTGCGCGGAGCTCTTTTTGGGCGCATGTTGGTGATGCTCTAACATATACATGGGCGACCTTTGGACTGATACAAATTAAGAAGCGACAGATCTAGCTATTAGCCGGCGAAGCCAGACAGGCGCCCAAGCTCTGCTAAGTAGCTAACATATAAATTAGAGCAACAAATGAGTAAGTGCTTAGCATTTTTAATGGTGCCTTCGTATTCATGCCCGGTCTCTACCAATGAGCTGGGTACTCCACTGAAAATAAGCTATATCCTAACATGTATCATTAACATATTTAATCCTATAATATTTCCTTCATGGTGTACATGCCAAGTTGATGACGACACAACATATGATCCATTATGTACTGATATATGAGAACAACATGTGTTGGGTCTACACAATTTAGATATATGTTAAAAATTACACACGTTATGTTGGATAATGAAGGAAGTCATATAAGTAACTACATGCTTTAACATGCGGCTTATAGCCATTTCATCATGACGGACTTTTTAGTTCAGATGATGCATCTCAGGGAAAAAATATCTATGCATGTTTTTTGAATTGTAGGATTGCAGTCCATACACATTGTCCATAACTATTTGTTTAATCTTGTATCGATACACTTATACACTTTTATACGCCTAGGAAATATTGGCAGTTATTTTCTATGGTGCAAATCACATATAAGTTAAGAAGTCATGGCATGCAACCCTATATTGATTACTCTCAATGCCACGAATTAAAAATCCATTTAAATGGTTTTCCTAACATGCCAAAAAAATCTTGCAAATGTGCATAAATATCTATTACTAACTATAAAAGATGTTACAGTTAGTATGTCATCTACAATTAGATGGTAACTGATGAATAGAGATATTTGCAAATTTCATCAAATTTGGTTCCAATTTTTTGTAGACAAATAACATTATATGTTCTTATTATTAAAGTTTATAAAGTTCTAGCCCGCGCATCGAGCGGGCCACTTTGCTAGTTGCCACAATTGTAACATGTTCTCACACGTTGCTTGCCCTTGAAGCTACTTGAGTTATTCTTGTTGAAGTTTGGCCTTGTGTCTTCTTGCTCCAAAATTGCCTTGAAGCAAGAGCCATGTGTTCATGATAATCATACTTAGTATCTCCGGGGTTGCTCTCATCTTCTTCCTCATCATCGTCTTCTTCCACACAAACCTTGGCCTTCAAGGCAAGGTTGGGCTTCTTTGCTCTTTGAGAATGTAACACCGCATTGTCGGCGGTCTTGTCCAAGATGCTCATAGCCACAAACTCATTCAACACTTCGCTTGAGGACAAGGTGTCGGGGATATGCCCCGCGGTGTAAACCGGCCGGAAGTTTAACCCGGCCGGACTGGACGACTCACTGGTAACCCGCCCGGAGCTTGGCGGTTCACGGGATACCCGCCCGGTCTTGGCGGTTCATTCGTAACCAGGCGGGCGGGTCAGATGGATGACGAGGCCCATGGCCCAGAAGGCCGGTTCACGTTTAATGGTGGGCCGGTTTATGAGGAAAGTATAAGGATTATTCTCCTACAAAGGAAGCAAGACTAGGACTCCACTTGTAATAGAGTAATCCTAATCCAACTAGGACTAGTCATGTAAACCGCCCCTTCAACATATATAAGGAGGGGCAGGGCTCCCCAAAGAGGGACAAGCTACAAGCAAGAAGAAACAATCTTAGGGCTATTCCGGATGGTGTTTCCCGGGGCCCGAAGCTGTCTAAACCCTCGTCTGCGTGTTGATCCGCCCTGCGTCTCTCGTCCCACTCAACCCCTCTCAAGCTACCACATAAATGCGTTGGCCTCGCGACTAAGTCCTGACACTAAGGACATCTGCCATGACAAATCCACGACAGTTGGCGCCCACCGTGGGGCCTGCGCACGGTGGTGTTGAGTTCTTGAAGGGATCTCTTCAGGGATTGAGAAGTTCGTGATATGCTAGACAAAAAAGAGCCTACACAGAAGGATACATCTCGTCTTCGTGGCAGGCAGACGGAGCAACATACGAGATTCATAGAGATTTTTGGGTTTGCGTGCGGCGCCTCACACGTTGCACGGCGTCCCGTTGAATCTAAGTGCAGATCGCTTTTTTCTGCTACAGACGAGACGGACAAGAATCTGATTCAACGCCACCAAATAATCGGATTGATGTGTTAGTTTTAAGCAGTTGCCGTAAATCGCCGGGATCAAGACGAAAAGTGGCTGCAGAGGCCGAGCTCCACTGAGCTCTATATACATTTCTCAGCCAAAATACCTTTTCCATAACTCAAAAAAATCTGAAAAAATGTTTTCATGTAGATATATACTTAAAGTATACGTGTACAAATTTTCATAAACATATGTATTCATATGTGATGTATACAAAAAAGACAAATACACAGATTGAAATAGGCTTTTTCTTTGTTGTATTTGTGTCAGATTTTTGTCTTTTTTGTGTAGCATGCAAATGATCAAATTAGTTACTGAAAATTTATACATACTTAAAGAATATGCATATGTATTTGTACAAAAAAAATTGGCATTTTTGGAAACTTTTAAATATATTTTGATTTATTTTTGGTTAAACGGGCTCCCTGAGCCCGTTCTCTGCGACGCCTCACTCGGGATCGAGATGAGTTTTTTCTGCTGCAAGTACACGTATCACAGGATCCGGGTCAGATTGCTACTTCTCTTCGCGGCCACATCGGTACGGACGAAGGCTAGTGATGATTGATGTTTAATCCAGCCGCAGTGATCCAAGGAATAAAGAAACAATTATTGCATGGCGGGGCTCGTGAGGATTGAGGGAAAACTACTATCGTTTGGGAATATGCTACTATTATAGTTCTACTCCAGCAAAGTCCAGAGTTCGTTTTTTAATCAAGGATGAGCCGCCGCGCCTAAACCGTGCCTGAGGCGCTACGAGCGCCCGCGTCGCGCTGCTCCCTGTGGTCCACGTTGTTGCCGGGCTCCAGCGTTTCAAGCCGCCCCAGTTGCGTTCCGTCCCCGTCGCTTCCGGGCCGCCCTGGCTGCAGCGCCGCTTCACCTCAGATCGCCGTTTCCGCCGGAATCCGTCTCTAAACTACCGCCTTTAGTTTTTCCACCAAGAGCCGTCGGGGCCATCCTCGGGCCGTCGTGGCCCCAGCCGGAGCCGGCCTCGGGCCGTCCTCGCCACCTCCGTCTCCAACCGGGCCACGCCTCCGCTTCATCAGACCCGCCGCCTCAAATTACTTGTCACCGCCTTGCATGGCCTCCGCTACAGCAACGGCCACACTCGTGGCCTCGTATTAAACCGCCGCCTCCGAGTCAAGCCGCGACCGCGCCCACGTCCGGCTGCTGCGCCGAGTATCGCAGTTTCAAGCCGCCCGCCGGTTTAGTTTCCGCCAGGGCTTCAAGTCGCCTACCTCGTGCTGAATGGCCCCGTGCTAAATCGCCAGACTCTGTCGCCTTGAGTCACTTGGACTATGCGTTCATCTCGCCTCCTCATGACCACCCAGTAAACCGGCTCTGCTCCCCCAGTGTCCGATATCGACAAGAAGTAGGCCGTGGAATTATCCTTGAAGACCCTCGCATACGTCTGCAGCGTCAGGCAGCGGTTACGAGGCCATATTACTGCCACTTTCCATCAATCCACGTACTCCAATCTAGCCCGTGTACTACTACATGAGCGATTTCCAAAGATCAGGATCACGTGGGAGACCAAAATACTACTTGACCAAAAGTGAATCGAAGACACGGTGGATTTGTGCGAGTACTAATTGGTTTTCAAAGGATATACATCAAGTTTGAGTTCATAGGATCAAGATCAGAAATTTTTTATGAGCAGTATTGGTCAGATCCGTTGACAGAGTCATAAGAGAAAATCCCGACGGGAATCATCGGGGGCAACGCCGGCTCTGCTTGGCTGCGCCGGCTCTGCTTGGCTGCGCTGCGATCCAGTGTTGCCCCCGATGATTCCCATCCCACTCAACCCCTCTCAAGCTACCACATAGATGCGTTGGCCTCGCGACTAAGTCCTGACACTAAGGACATCTGCCGTGACAAATCCACGACACAAGGTGTGAAAGTCCGGCCTTTGACGAATGACGGAGGACATGATCTTGTGGTAAGGCATCATGGCTTTGAGAAATTTGCGCTTGATCCAATTGTCATCTGTATCCGTGCTCCCATGATCTCGGAGTGAGACCGCGAGAGTAGTTAATCTCCGATAGAGCTCACGAGGTTCTTCATCTTCTTATATTGCAAACTCATCGGCTTCATCTTGCACTACTTCATAGTTGGAGCGTTGAATGCCTGCGCTTCCCCTGTAGAGAGAAACAACATGCCGCCATGCATCCTTGGCCACGGTGAAGGGTCGGAGATGAGCAAGATTTTCGGGTGGAATTGCATCTTGGATGATGAAGAGAGCATTCTAATTGAATTGATTATCCGCGGCTTCTTGAGGGGTGAAGTTGCTTCGGTCATGAGGATAAAAACCGTCTTCAATGATTCTCCAAAGTTTAGTATTAACATGGTTCAAATGACGCTTAAAGCGATAAACCCAAGAATCAAAGTCCTCATTTTTTACAATCTTAGTGGAAGGACCGGCATGATTCAAATGAGTGGAAGGAATCGGTCCACCATAAGTAAGTGGAGGTTCCACATGGGCAAAGATGTCGTTGCCATTTTTACCACTAGAAGAAGGAGCCTTTTCACTAGTAGCTTCCCCCTTGTCGGAGTTAGCATCCGTCACCTTATTAGTGGGATCACCCACTTTCATCGGCGTGGTAGATAGTTTAAGCCCTTCTAAGAATTTATTAAGCATGCTTTCAACCTCGGTCGTCATGGAGGTTTTCAATGTGTCCAAAGCCACATTGAATTCCTCACGAGAGACCGCGGTTCCCCCATTGGCCATAGACGAGATCAGATTCACACCAGAGTGCTCCTCCCCACCATCTACGGTGTCAACCATAATCTTCGGACGGAAAAGTCCTTAATAAAGAGATCAGGCTCTGATACCAATTGAAAGGATCAATAGTTTTGACTAGAGAGGGGGGTGAATAGGCAACTAACATCTTTAGCTTTCCTTTACCAATTTAAAGTTTGCATCAAAGTAGGTTGTCTAGATATGCAACTAGGTGAGCAACCTATATGATGCAACAATAGCAAGCACACAAGCAAGCAAGAGATGGAACACAATATAAGCTTTCACAAGTAAAGGTACGAGATAACCAAGAGTGGAGCCGATGAAGATGGGGATGTGTTACCGAAGTTCCTTCCCTTTGAGGGGAAGTACATCTCCGTTGGAGCGGTGTGGAGGCACAATGCTCCCCAAGAAGCCACTAGGGCCACCGTATTCTCCTCACGCCCTCACACAATGCGAGATGTCGTGATTCCACTATTGTTTCCATTGGAGGCAGCGACCGAACCTTTACAAACAAGGTTGGGGCAATCTCAATAACTTAATTGGAGGCTCCCAACAACACCACGAAGCTTCACCACAATGGAATATGGCTCCGCAGTGACCTCAACCGTCTAGGGTGCTCAAACACTGAAGAGTAACAAGATCCGCAAGGGATTAGTGTGGGGGGTCAAATTTCTCTTGGTGGAAGTGTAGATCCGGGCCTTCTCAATCAATCCCTAGAAAATCAACAAGTTTGATTGGCTAGGGAGAGAGATCGGGTGAAAATGGAGCTTGGAGCAACAATGGAATTTGGGGATGGAAGAGGTGAGTCTTCTTGGAGAAGAAGACCCCTTTATATAGTGGGGGGACACATCCAACCGTTATGCACCCCGCATCTGGGCGGTACTACCGTTGCTGGAGTGGTAGTACCACTACCACAGCGGTACTACCGCTGTGGCAAGCAGGCATAGGGCAACCAGGGCTGAGGGGGAAGAAGTACACGCACTAGGGCGGTACTACCGCCGATAGGCGGTACTGCCGCTTCCTATAGCCGCTAGGAAACAGGGAAAGGCAGCAAGCTGAGCGGTAGTTGGAGCGGAAGAAGGAGCGGTACTACCATGCCCTACTGCCGTCCCTACTACCGCTCCCCTACGTGGTCTTTTACGAAAACCCGACATGAAAAATCGAGACCACAACAGGGGCGGTAGTACCAGCGGCACTAACAAGTGGTACTACCGCCGATAGGCGGTACTGCCGCCCTGGCCGCGATACTACCGCTTAGCACAAAGCACCCCTTGTTTTGCACAACACGGAAACTCCAAAGAAGCAGGAAGAAGGCGAGGGTGCAAGGAGAATGTGAACGTGATGATTCCACCCACACTCTTCCGAAACGGATCCCCTCTTGATAGTACGGTTATCCCTACAACTCAATTCCACCGAAAAGAAACGAAGGAAAAAAAATCCATCTAAAGTGAAGTCCTCGAGGGGAAACAATCGAATAGTGCTCTTATCTATACCTACTAATAAAGGAAGGTGCGTTTCTCCAATATTTTCATCCGTTCACCGCTGAAAATATATATTTTTTCTATCCGATGTGGTACTAAATTTTTGTGTCTCTGCACTAGAAAAGACAAAAAAATTTGTCCAGAATTCCGCAATTGGGCCAGGCGCACTCCAGCCCAACAAAGCCAACCCAGTAATTATCCAGCCCATGAGTTGGGAGGACCTTATTTGTCGCACGTGGCAACAAATAGTTGCAGGTCCTGACAGGTCGCCCAAGACTGGGCCGGCCCGTTTTTGTTTGTTCAATGTTTTGTTTCTGTTTAGTTTTCATTTTCCCCTTCTTTATTTTTATTTTTCCTTGAAATAAAAATATATGAAGTGTATTCGGAGTTTCAATTTTTGTTCAAATATTCAAAAAAAATCAGCATTACAAAATTTTATTCCAATTTTGAAAAATAATAAAAATTTAAAAATATCTGCTTTCGGAGTTTTGCCAACATTTAAAAAATCAAAAAGTATCCCTATTTTAGTTAAAATTTAACAAAAACAAAATATTGTTTGCTTCCAAGAATATTTTTTTAAAATTGTTTTTAATGTTCCCATTTTCAAAACAATCACTAATTCCTGTTTTGAAAAATGTTAAAAATTTAAAAATACCTGCTTTCGGAATTTCGTCAACATTTAAAAAAATAGAATTGTTGGAGATATTTTTATAAGTTTAATATTTTTAAAATGTTCCATATTCATAAAATATTCCTATTTTAGTGAAAATTTAACAAAAACAAAATAATGTTTGCTTCCAAGTATTCTTTTTTTAAAATTGTTTTGAATGTTCCCGTTTTCGAAACAATCAATAATGTTGTGTTTTATAAAAGGTTCATTATTTCATAAGAAAATATACGATTTCAATTACTATTCCCGTTTCTAACTTTGTTTGTTTTTTGAAAAGTCATATGGAATTTTCGAAAACAATGTTCACATTTTTTATAACTGTCTGGGCTTTCAAAAAAGGTTAATGTTTCGAAGAATATTTGGCAGTTCATATTTCTTTGAATGTTCAAAAAAATAAAAAAATAAATCAGTCTGAAGTTATCATATTTTCGTAAATATTCGCGCTGGACATTCCTTAGCAGCGCGCATTTGTTTATCCTGGTTCGATATAGATTAAAAAGATTGTGGGCATGTGCCAATAAAACAGAATTTATTGTTTGGCCTTAATTAAAAAAATGTGGATACGTGAGCGCTAAATAAAATATATTGTTTGTCCAATGAGAAGACTGCAACTCGTTGCTCTCTCGCCTACCATTGTGGAGACCGTTTTTTTGTGGACACATCGATTATCTTTCCCATTGCCTGTCGTAAATAAAATACCTCTCCCGTTGCAACGTACGGGCATATGTGCTAGTATTAGATAACCTGGAAAGCTTAATGCACACGATTAGTCCGCAAACGTATTGTCATCAATCACCAAAACAACCGGAGAAAATAATGCCCTAACATTATGAGAATATCTAGGCATTATCATGTATATAGGCATCACGTCCGCGACAAATAGATCAAAACGATTCAGCATCTACTACTATTACTCGACACATCGACCACTATCCAGCATGCATCTAAAGTATTAAGTTCATAAGAACAGAGTAACACATTAGGCAAGATGACATGATGTAGAGGGATAGACTCAAGCAATATGATATAAACCCCATCTTTTTATCCTCGATGGCAACAATATAATACGTGTCTTGCTGCCCTTGCTATCACTGGGAAAGGACACCGCAAGATTGAACCCAAAGCTAAGCTCTTCTCCCATTGCAAGAAAGATCAATCTAGTAGGCCAAACCAAACTGATAATTTGAAGAGACTTGCAAAGATAACAAATCATACATAAAAGAATTCAGAGGAGATTCAAATATTGTTCATAAATAATCTTTATCATAAACCCACAATTCATCAGATCTCGACAAACAAACCGCAAAAAGAATTACATCGAATAGATCTCGAAGAAGATCGAGAAAAACTCTGCATTGAGAATCAAAGAGAGAGAAGAAGCCATCTAGCTAATAACTATGGACCCAAAGGTCTGTGGTAAACTACTCACATTTCATCGGAGAGGCTATGGTGTTGATGTAGAAGCACTCCGTGAGCGCCGAAAAAGGCCCCAAGATGGGATCTCACGGGTACAGAAGGTTGCGGCGGTGGAAATAGGGTTTCGTGGTGCTCTCGGATGTTTTCAGGGTACATGAGTATATATAGGCAAAAGAAGTCGGTCAGGGGAGCCACGAGGGGCCCATGAGGGTGGGGGCGTGCCTACCCCCCAGGCGCACCCTCCTGCCTCGTGGCCTCCTCGTTTCTTCCTTCATGTCCACTCCAAGTCTCCTGGATTGTGTTTGTTCCAAAAACGACTCTCCCGAAGGTTTTATTCCGTTTGGACTCCGTTTGATATTCCTTTTCTGTGAAACACTAAAATAGGCAAAAAAACAGCAATTTGCACTGGGCCTCCGGTTAATAGGTTAGTCCCAAAAATAGTATAAAAGTGTATAGTAAAGCCCATTAAACATCCAAAACAGATAATATAAAAGCATGGAACAATAAAAAATTATAGATATGTTGGAGACGTATCACGGCCGAGGGGGCCGCAGCGAAGGGGGGCCGCGACGGGGGCCGCGGTGGGGGCCAATGCGACGAGGGTCGTGGCGGGGCCCGTGGAGACGGGGGCAGCCGGCGCGGGAAGCGCGGGCAGGGCCGAGCTCGGTGCGCGGCTGAGAGGTTTGCTAGAGGTGGAGGCTGGGGCAAACCGCGCCGCGGGAGATGATACGTCTCCAACGTATCTACTTTTCCAAGCACTTTTGCCCTTGTTTTGGACTCTAATTTGCATGATTTGAGTGAAACTAACCCGGACTGACGCTATTTTCAGCAGAACTGCCATGGTGTTGTTTATTGTGCAGAAAACAAAAGTTCTCGGAATAACCTGAAAATCCACGGAGATAACTTTTGGAAAATGTAAAAAATACTGGCGAAAGAATCAAGGCCAGGGGGCCCACACCCTGTCCACGAGGGTGGGGGCGCGCCCCCTGTCTCGTGGGCCCCCTGATGCTCCACTAACCTCAACTCCAACTCTTTATATTTCGTTTCGCGGAGAAAAAAATTAGAGAGAAAGTTTCATCGCGTTTTACGATACGGAGCCACCGCCAAGCCCTAATCTCTCTTGGGAGGGCTGATCTGCAGTCCGTTCGGGGCTCCGGAGAGGGGGATTTGTCACCGTCATCATCGTCAACCATCCTCCATCACCAATTTCATGATGCTCACCGCCATGCATCAGTAATTCCATCGTAGGTTTGCTGGACGGTAATAGGGTTGGATGAGATTTTCCATGTAATCAAGTTAGTTTGTTTAGGGCTTAATCCCTAGTATCCACTATGTTCTAAGATTGATGTTGCTATGACTTTGCTATGCTTAATGCTTGTCACTAGGGCCCGAGTGCCATGATTTCAGATCTGAACCTATTATGTTTTCATGAATATATGTGAGTTCTTGATCCTATCTTGCAAGTCTATAGTCACCTATTATGTGTTATGATCCGACAACCCCGAAGTGACAATAATCGGGATACTTCTTGGTGATGACCGTAGTTTGAGGAGTTCATGTATTCACTATGTGTTAATGCTTTGGTCCGGTACTCTATTAAAAGGAGGCCTTAATATCCCTTAGTTTCCACTAGGACCCCGCTGCCACGGGAGGGTAGGACAAAAGATGTCATGCAAGTTCTTTTCCATAAGCACGTATGACTAGATTTGGAATACATGCCTACATTACATTGATGAACTGGAGCTAGTTCTGTGTCACCCTATGTTATAGCTATTACATGAGGAATCGCATCCGACATAATTATCCATCACTGATCCAATGCCTACGAGCTTTTCACATATTGTAGTTCGCTTATTTACTTTTCCGCTGCTACTGTTACAATTACTACAAAACTGCTATCTTTACTTTTGCCACTGTTACCATTACTATCATACTACTTTGCTACTAAATACTTTGCTGCAGATACTAACTTATCCAGGTGTGGTAGAATTGACAACTCAACTGCTAATACTTAAGAATATTCTTTGGCTCCCCTTGTGTTGAATCAATAAATTTGGGTTGAATACTCTACCCTCGAAAGTTGTTGTGATCCCCTATACTTGTGGGTTATCAAGACTAATTTCTGGCGCCGTTGCCGGGGAGCATAGCTCTATTCTTTGAGTCACTAGGGATTTATATCTGCTGATCACTATGAGGAAGTTGAAAGACGAAAGAACTTAGATTTTTCCCTCAACTATGAGGGGAGGTAAGGAACTGCCATCTAGCTCTGCACTAGGTTCTCCTTCTATTTTGAGTAAGCTTGCGACACCTAAACCTGCTACTGCTTTGAATTCTGATATGTCGCATGTTATTGATGATACCACTTCTGCTATGCATGATACTTAGGATGAAACTACTTCTGTGCGTGATACTACTGTGCCATTAGGTTAATTTCTTGATGAACAACTTGCTAGGGTTAGAGACAACAAAATTGTAGAAAATGAAATTATTGATGATAGTGATGATGAAGGTTCTCCCCCTGATTATGAATTGCCTGTTGTTCCTAAGGGTTATGTTATGGATGAAGAAGCCGCTAAGGCTATTTTTGCTTGCAATGATAGATATGATCTGAAGAAGTTATTAGCTAAATGGAAGCAGCAATCTCTTAATGCTAGAATCAAACATGACACCGCTTTTGCTACTTCACCTATATGTGTTACTGATAAGGATTATGAATTCTCTGTTGATTCGAAGATTATTACTTTAGTTGAATCTGATCCTTTTTATGGCAATGAATCTGAAACTGTTGTGGCACATCTTACCAAGTTAAATGATATAGCCACCCTGTTTACTAATGATGAGAAGTCTCGCTAATATTATATCCTTAATATATTTCCATTCTCATTAAAGGGTGATGCTTAGACTTGGTTTAATTCTCTTGATCCTGGTTGTGTGCGTAGTCCCTAGGATATGATTTATTACTTCTCTGCTAAATATTTCCTGCTCATAAGAAATAAGCTGCCTTGCAGGAAATATATAATTTTGTGCAAATTGAAGAAAAGAGTCTCCCACAAGCTTGGAGGAGGCTTCTCGGATTACTTAATGCTTTGCCTGATCATCCTCTTAAGAAAAATGAAATAGTTGATATCTTTTATAATTGACTAACCGATGCTTCCAAGGACTACTTGGATAGTTGTGCTGGTTGTGTTTTCGGGGAAAGAACAGTCGACCAAGCTAAATTGTTATTGAATAAGATGTTGACAAATGAAAATAATTGGATTCTTCCTGAGCCAATTCCTGAGACAATTGAGCCAACTCCTGAGCCTATTCCCAAACCAACTCCGAAGAAGAGGGGTGTTCTATTTCTCAGTCCTGAAGATATGCAAGAGGCAAATAAATCAATGAAAGAAAAAGGTATAAAAGCTGAAGATGTTAAGAATTTACCTCCTATTGAAGAAATACATGGTCTTAGTATACCGTCTGTTGAAGAAACACATTGTCTTGATAACCCGACACAGGTAGTAAAGGTAAATTCTCTCTATAGATACGATAAAGTTGAAATCCCATCTACTAAATTTCATAGCCGATGCTTAGATGAATTTGATGACTTTATGGCTCGACAAGAAAGTTTTAATGCTTATGTTGGTAGAGAATTAAAGAATAATGCTTTTGAGATTGGACGCTTGAGTGATTATATGGCTAGAGTTAAAGGTGAACTTAAACTCATTAGCAAATATGCCTCTATGGTTACCACTCAAGCTGAGCAAGTACTTAAAGCTCAAAGTGATTTGCTTGATGAATTAAATAATAAACTAATACGTCTCCAACGTATCTAAAATTTTTGATTGTTCCATGCTATTATATTACCCTTTTTGGATGTTTATGGGCTTTATTTTACACATTTATATCATTTTTAGGACTAACCTACTAACCGGGGGCCCAGCCCGTATTGCTGTTTTTTGCCTATTTCAGTATTTCGAAGTAAAGGAATATCAAACGGAGTCCAAACAGAATGAAACCTTCATGAGCGTGATTTTTGGAACGAACGTGATCCAGAGGACTTGGAGTGCAAGTCAAGAAGCAGCCGAGGCGGCCACGAGAGGGGAGGGCGCTCCCCCTATCTCGTGGGCCCCTCAGGCGGCCACCAACCTACTTCTTCCTCCTATATATACCCACGTAACATCAGAACAAGCGACGAAAACCTAGTTCCACCGTCGTAACCTTCTGTATTCGCGAGATCCCGTCTTGGAGCCTTCGTCGGCGCTCCGCTGGAGGGGAAATCGACCATGGAGGGCTTCTACATCAACACCATAGCCCCTCCGATGAGTTGTGAGTAGTTTACCACAGACCTTCGGGTCCATAGTTATTAGCTAGATGGCTTCTTCTCTCTTTTTGGATCTCAATACAATGTTCTCCCCCTCTCTTGTGGAGATCTATTCGATGTAAACTCTTTTTGCGGTGTGTTTGTCGAGATCCGATGAATTGTGGGTTTATGATCAAGTTTATCTATGAGAAATATTTGAATCTCCTCTGAATTATTTTATGTATGATTGAGTTATCTTTGCAAGTCTCTTCGAATTATCAGTTTGGTTTGGCCTACTAGATTGATCTTTCTTGCCATGGGAGAAGTGCTTAGCTTTGGGTTCAATCTTGTGGTGTCCTTACCCAGTCACAGAAAGGGTTGCAAGGCACGTATTGTATTGTTGCCATCAAGGATAAAAAGATGGGGTTTATATCATATTGCATGAGTTTATCCCTCTACATCATGTCATCTTGCTTAATGCGTTACTCTGTTCTTTATGAACTTAATACTCTAGATGCAGGCAGGAGTCGGTCGATGTGTGGAGTAATAGTAGTATATGCAGGCAGGACTCGGTCTACTTGTTGCGGACGTGATGCCTATATACATTATCATGCCTAGATAATCTCATAATTATTCGCTTTTCTATCAATTGCTCGGCAGTAATTTGTTCACCCACCGTAATACTTATGCTATCTTGAGAGAAGCCTCTAGTGAAACCTATGGCCCCCGGGTTTATCTTTTATCATATTTGCTTTCAATCTACTTTTATTTGCATCTTTACTTTTTGCATCTATATTATAAAATACCAAAAATATATTTATCTTATCATACTATCTCTATCAGATATCACTTTCGCAAGTGGCCGTGAAGGGATTGACAACCCCTTTATTGCGTTGGTTGCGAGTTCTTTGTTTGTTTGTGTAGGTGTGTGGGACTTTTGAGGAGCCTCCTACTGGATTGATAACTTGGTTCTCAAAAACTGAGGGAAATACTTACGCTACTTTGCTGCATCACCCTTTCCTCTTCAAGGAAAACCAACGCAAGCTCAACACGTAGCAAGAAGGATTTCTGGCGCCGTTGCCGAGGGGGTCTTCGCTCAAGTCAAGACATACCAAGTACCCATCACAGCCTCATCTCCCTCGCATTTACATTATTTCCCATTTGCCTCTCGTTTTCCTCTCCCCCACTTCACCCTTGCCGTTTTATTCGCCCTCTCTTTCCCAATCTCCTCCGCTCTTTTTCGCTTGCCTTTTTCTGTTTGCTTGTATGTTGGATTACTTGTTGCCATGCCGCAAGATAATACCAAATTGTGTGATTTCTCCAATACCAATAATAATGATTTCCTTCGTACTCCGATTTCTCCTCTTAATGATGTTGAGTCTTGTGAAAGCAATACTGCTTTGCTGAATCTTGTTATGAAAGATCAATTCGTCGGCCTTCCTAGTGAAGATGCCGCTACTCATCTAAACAACTTTGTTGATTTGTGTGATATGCAAAAGAAGAAAGATACGGATAATGATACTGTTAAATTGATGTTATTTCCGTTTTCACTTAGAGATCGTGCTAAAGTTTGGTTTTCATCTTTGCCTAAAAATAGTATTGATTCTTGGAACAAGTGCAAAGATGCTTTTATCTCTAAGTATTTTCCTCCCGCTAAGATCATCACTCTTAGGAACGATATTATGAGTTTTAAACAACTTGATCATGAGCCTGTTGCCCAATCTTGGGAAAGAATGAAATTGATGATTCGCAATTGCCCTACTCATGGTTTGAATTTATGGATGATCATACAAAAAATTTATGCCGGTTTGAACTTTGCTTCTAGAAATCTTTTAGATTCGGCCGCGGGAGGCACGTTTATGAAAAGCACGTTAGGAGATGCTACAAAACTTCTTGATAATATTATGGCTAATTATTCTCAATGGCACACCGAAAGATCTTCTAGTAAAAAAGTGCATGCTATAGAAGAAATCAATGTTTTGAGTGGAAAGATGGATGAACTTATGAAATTGTTTGCTACTAAAAATACTCCTCTTGATCCCAATGATATGCCTTTGTCTACTTTGATTGAGAATAATAATGAATCTATGGATGTGAATTTTGTTGGTAGGAATAGTTTCGGTAACAATGCTTATAGAGGAAACTTTAATGCTAGACCGTTCCCTAGTAATTCCTCTAATAATTATGGAAATTCCTACAATAATTCTTATGGTAATTTTAATAAGATGCCCTCTGATTTTGAGAATAGTGTGAAAGAGTTTATGATTTCTCAAAAGAATTTTAATGCTTTCCTTGAAGAAAAATTGCTCAAAGTTGATGATTTGGCTAGGAACATTGATAGACTTTCGCTTGATGTTGATTCTCTTAAACTTAGATCTTCTCCTCCTAAGCATGATATCAATGAGTCTCTCAAACCAATGAGAATTTCCATTGATGAGTGCAAGGAAAGAACCGCTAGATTGCGTGCTAAGAAAGATATCTTTGTAAAGGCGTGTTCTTCTAGTTTCCATGAAAATAATGATGAATATGTTAAAGTTATTGATGTGTCCCCTATTAGATCTTTGTTTTGCAATATGAATCTTGATAATTATGGGACTGAACATGAGTCAACTTTACCTAGAAAGCGTCCCAAGAATTCGGAGTTTTTAGATCTTGATGCAATCTTATGATGAAAAACTTAATTTGGAAGTTCCTATACCTAGAAAACTTAATGATGAGTGGGAAACTACTATAAAGATTAGAATTAAAGATCATGAGTGTTTTGCTTTGTGTGATTTGGGTGCTAGTGTTTCCACGATTCCGAGAACTTTATGTGATATTCTAGGTTTCCATGATCTTGATGATTGCTCTTTAAATTTGCACCTTGCGGATTCCACCATTAAAAAGCCAATGGGAAGGATCAATGATGTTCTCATTGTTGCAAATAGAAATTTGGTTATCGTTCTTGATATAGATTGCAATCTTTCTTGCCTTATTATTCTTGGTAGACCTTTCCTTAGAACGATTGGCGCGATTATTGATATGACGGAAGGGAATATTAGATTCCAATTTCCATTAAAGAAAGGCATGGAGCACTTTCCAAGAAAGAAAGTCAAATTACCTTATGAATCTATCATGCGATCTACTTATGAATTTAGTGCCAAAGATGGCACTACTTAGATCTATCTTCGCTTTTATGCCTAGCTAGGGGCGTTAAACGATAGCGCTAGTTGGGAGGCAACCCAATTTTATTTGTGTTTTTTTGTTCCTGTTTAGTAATAAATCTTGCATCTACCTTCTGTTTAGATGTGTTTTTATCTTTTAATTAGTGTTTGTGCCAATTAGAACCTATAGGATAACCTATGATGATAGTTGATTTGATTCTGCTGAAAAATAGAAACTTTGCGCGCACAAATTTAGTTTTTTTAAATCACACAAATGTGCTTTTGAATTTATTCTTCTTGTTTCTGATCAATAGATAAATTTTCCAGGACTTCCTATTTTGGTAGGATTTTTAGAGTTCCAGAAGTTTGCGTTAGTTACAGATTGCTACAGACTGTTCTGTTTTTGACAGATTCTGTTTTTCGTGTGTTGTTTGCTTATTTTGATGCATCTATGGCTAGTAAAATAGTTTATAAACCATAGAGAAGTTGGGATACAGTAGGTTTAACACCAAAATAAATAAAGAATGAGTTCATTACAGTACCTTATGTGGTGGTTTTGTTTTGTTTCACTAATGGAGCTTATAAGATTTCCTGTTGAGTTTTGTGTTGTGAAGTTTTCAAGTTTTGGGTAAAGCTTTGATGGACTATGGAATATGGAGTGGCAAAAGCCTAAGCTTGGGGATGCCCATGGAACCCCAAGATATTCAAGAATAGCCAAAAGCCTAAACTTGGGGATGCCCTGGGAAGGCATCCCCTCTTTCGTCTTCATTCATTGGTAACTTTACTTGGAGCTATATTTTTATTCGCCACATGATATGTGTTTTGCTTGGAGCGTCGTGTATTGTATTAGTCTTATATTTTTAGTTTACCACAATCATCCTTTCTGTACGCACCTTTTGGGAGAAGCCTATTTGATTAGAATTTGCTAGAATACTCTATGCGCTTCACTTATATCTTTTGAGCTTAATAGGTTTTGCTCTAGTGCTTCACTTATATCTTTTAGAGCACGGCGGTGACTTATTTTTGTAGAAATTGCTAGTCTCTCATGCTTCACTTATATTATTTTGAGAGTCTTTTAGAACAGCATGGTATTTTCTATGGTTATAAAATTGGTCCTAGAATGGTAGGCATCCAAGTTGGGTATAATAAAAACTATCATAGGAAGTGAATTGGATGCTATGATCAATTTGATACTTGATAATTGTTTTGAGATATGCAGGTAGTGATATTAAAGTCATGCTAGTTGGGTGATTATGAATTTAAAGAATTCTTGTGTTGAAGTTAGCAAGTCCCGTAGCATGAACGTATGGTTAAAGTTGTGTAACAAATTTGAAACATGAAGTGTACCTGGCTGGTGCATCCTTATGAGTGGCGGTCGGGGACGAGCGATGGTCTTTTCCTACCAATCTATCCCCTTAGGAGCATGCGTGTAGTGCTTGATTTTGTATGACTTCTAAATTTTTGCAATAAGTATATGAGTTCTTTTGACTAATGTTGAGTCCATGGATTATACACACTTTTACCTTTCCGCCATTGCTAGCCTCTTCGGTACCGTGCATTGCCCTTTCTCACCTTGAGAGTTGGTGCAAACTTCGCTGGTGCATCCAAACCCCGTGATACGATACGCTCTATCACACATAAACCTCCTTATATCTTCCTCAAAACAGCCACCATACCTACCTATTATGGCATTTCCATAGCCATTCCGAGATATATTGCCATGCAACTTTCCACCGTTCCGTTCATCGTCATCATGACATACTTTACTTTGGTCATATTGCCATTGCATGATCATGTAGTTGACATCGTATTTGTGGCAAAGACACCATGCATTATTTTTCATACATGTCACTCTTGATTCATTGCACCATCCCGGTACACCGCCGGAGGCATTCGTATAGAGTCATATCTTGTTCTAGTTTCGAGTTGTAATTCATATGTTGTAATCAATGAAAGTGTGATGACCATCATTATTAGAGCATTTCCCAAAGATAAAAAAAGAAAAAAAAGGAAAGGCCAAAAGAAAAAAAGAAAGGCCCGAAAAAAAAGAAAAAAAATAAAAGGAAAAAAATAAAAAGGGCAATGTTACTATCTCTTTTTCCACACTTGTGCTTCAAACTAGCATCTTGTTCTTCATGTAGTGAGTCTCATATATTGTGCTTCAAAGTAGCACCATGTTTTCAATATAGTGAGTCTCATAGGTTGTCTTTTTCATACTAGTGAGAATTTTTCATTATAGAACTTGGCTTGCATATTCCTACAATGGGCTTCCTCAAATGCCCTAGGTCTTCGTGAGCAAGCAAGTTGGATGCACTCCCACTAGTTTTCTTTTGTTGAGCATTCATTTATAGCTCGAGTGCATCCGTTGCATGGCAATCCCTACTCCTCATGTTGACATCAATTGATGGGCATCTCCATAGCCCGTTGATTATCCTCGTCAATGTGAGACTTTCTCCTTTTTTGTCTTCTCCACACAATCCCCATCATCATATTCTATTCCACCCATAGTGCTATATCCATGGCCCATGCTCATGTATTACGTGAAGGTTGAAAAAGTTTGAGATTATTTAAGTATGAAACAATTGCTTGGCTTGTCATCGGGGGTATAGAAGTTGGGAACATCTTTGCGTGACGAAAATGAAGCATAGCCTAACTATATGATTTTGTAGGGATGAACCTTCTTTTGCCATGTTATTTTGAGAAGACATGATTACTTTGATTAGTATGCTTGAAGTGTTACTATTTCTTTTATCAATATGAACTTTTATTATGAATCATTTGGATCTGAACATTCATGCCACAATAAAGAAAATTACATTGAGAATTATGCTAGGTATCATTCCACATCAAAAATTCTGTTTTTATCATTTACCTACTCGAGGACGAGCAGGAATTAAGCTTGGGGATGCTTGATATGTCTCCAACGTATCTATAATTTTTGATTGTTCCATGCTATTATATTACCCTTTTTGGATGTTTATGGGCTTTATTTTACAAATTTATATCATTTTTGGGACTAACCTACTAACCGAAGGCCCAGCGTGTATTGCTGTTTTTTGCCTATTTCAGTATTTTGAAGAAAAGGAATATCAAACGGAGTCCAAACGGAATGAAACCTTCGGGAGCGTGATTTTTGGAACGAACATGATCCAGAGGACTTGGAGTGCAAGACAAGAAGCAGCCGAGGCGGCCACGAGAGGGGAGGGCGCCCCCACCCCTACAGGGTGCGCCCCTATCTCGTGGGCCCCTCGGGCGGCCACCAACGTACTTCTTCCTCCTATATAAGCCTGCGTACCCCGAAAACATCCAGAGAGCCAACGAAACACAATTTCCACCGCCGTAACCTTCTGTATCCGCGAGATCCCATCTTGGAGCCTTCGTCGGCGCTCCGCCGGAGGGGTAATCGACCATGGAGGGCTTCCACATCAACACCATAGTCCCTCCGATGAGTTGTGAGTAGTTTACCACAGACCTTCGGGTACATAGTTATTAGCTAGATGGCTTCTTCTCTCTTTTTGGATCTCAATACAATGTTCTCCCCCTCTCTTGTGGAGATCTATTCGATGTATACTCTTTTTGCGGTGTGTTTGTCGAGATCCGATGAATTGTGGGTTTATGATCAAGTTTATCTATGAGAAATATTTGAATCTCCTCTGAATTATTTTATGTATGATTGAGTTATCTTTGCAAGTCTCTTCGAATTATCAGTTTGGTTGGGCCTACTAGATTGATATTTCTTGCCATGGGAGAAGTGCTTAGCTTTGGGTTCAATCTTGTGGTGTCCTTACCCAGTCACAGAAAGGGTTGCAAGGCACGTATTGTATTGTTGCCATCGAGGATAAAAAGATGGGGTTTATATCATATTGCATGAGTTTATCCCTCTACATCATGTCATCTTGCTTAATGCGTTACTCTGTTCTTTATGAACTTAATACTCTAGATGCAGGCAGGAGTCGGTCGATGTGTGGAGTAATAGTAGTAGATGCAGGCAGGAGTCAGTCTACTTGTTGCGGACATGATGCCTATATACATGATCATGCCTGGATAATCTCATAATTATTCGCTTTTCTATCAATTGCTCGGCAGTAATTTGTTCACCCACCGTAATACTTATGCTATCTTGAGAGAAGCCTCTAGTGAAACCTATGGCCCCTGGGTTTATCTTTTATCATATTTGCTTTCAATCTACTTTTATTTGCATCTTTACTTTTTGCATCTATATTATAAATACCAAAAAAATATTTATCTTATCATACTATCTCTATCAGATCTCACTTTCGCAAGTGGTCGTGAAGGGATTGACAGCCCCTTTATTGCGTTGGTTGCGAGTTCTTTGTTGGTTTGTGTGGGTGCGTGGGACTTTTGAGGAGCCTCCTACTGGATTGATACCTTGGTTCTCAAAAACTGAGGGAAATACTTACGCTACTTTGCTGCATCACCCTTTCCTCGTCAAGGAAAACCAACGCAAGCTCAACACGTAGCATAAACATGATTTTTCTGTTAGAGTGGCTACTAGAACTGGTAAAATGACTCAAGAACCTTTGTACCCTGAAGGCCACCCTAAGAGAATAGAGCAAGATTCTCAGAGAAATAATGTAGATGCACCTAGTCCTTCTAGAAAGAAGAAAAAGAAAAACGATAGGACTTTGCATGCTTCTAGTGAACCTGTTGTAGACACACCTAAGAATCCCAATGATACTTCTATTTCTGATGCTGAAACACAATCAGGTGATGAACATGAACCTAGTGATAATGTTAATGATAACGTTCATGTTGATGCTCAACCTAGCAAAAATAATGATGTAGAGATTGAACCTGCTATTGATCTTGATAACCCACAATATAAGAATCAACGTTATGATAAGAGAGACGACTTTGTTGCTAGGAAGCATGGTAGAGAAAGAGAACCATGGGTTCAGAAACCCATGCCTTTTCCTCCTAAACCATCCAAGACAAAGGATGGTGAGGATTTTGAGTGCTTTGCTGAAATGATTAGACCTATCTTCTTACGTATGCGCTTAACTGATATGCTTAAATTAAATCCTTATGCTAAATATATGAAGGATATCATTACAAACAAAAAAAATTACCGGAAGCTGAAATTTCCACCATGCTTGCTAATTATACTTTTAAAGGTGGAATACCAAAGAAACTTGGAAACCCAGGGGTACCAACTATACCATGCTCCATTAAAAGAAACTATGTTAAAACTGCTTTATGTGATCTTGGAGCCGGTGTTAGTGTTATGCCTCTCTCTTTATATCGTAGACTTGAATTGAATAAGTTGACACCTACTGAAATATCTTTGCAAATGGCTGATAAATCAACTGCTATACCTGTCGGTATTTGTGAGGATGTGCTTGTTGTGGTTGCAAATATCACTATCTTAACGGACTTTGTTATTCTTGATATTCCCGAGGATGATAGTATGTCGATTAACCTTGGTAGAACCTTTTTGAATACTGCAGGGGCTGTTTTGATTGCAACAAATGCAATGTCACTTTTCATGTTAATAATTATGAGCATACGGTACACTTTCCGGGGAAACAACCTCAAGTTCATAGCATCAATTCTATTGGAAAAGTTCCAACTATCATTATTGGAGATTTTGAATTTCCTCTCCCTACTGTCAAGAAAAAGTATGATATCCTTATTTTTGGGGATATTCAATCCCCGTTGAGGTAACCTAGTGTTATTCAAAATTTCTCCGGTTTCGTGTTATTCGGAATGAGTTTGTTAACAAGACTTGATCAACCTTGTTGGTTGATTCATTCTGATGATCACGAGATGGATGAAACTAGAAGACACAACCCTTTGTACCTCTTTTTACTTTCTGTTATTTAGAATAAATAAAGCAAAAGTAGTATTATCTGTCTGTTTTCTGAATTATCCGTGCAATAAAAAATATCCCGAAAATAAAAGTGCTCCAAATGCCCTGCAAATTTAATATGATTTTTATGGAATATTTGAGGATTTTAGGCACTGAGAACACTGCAGGGGGGCAAGCACCTGGCCACGAGGGTGGAGGGCGCACCCACACCCCCTGGGCGCGCCTTCCTGTCTCATGGGCCCACGGTGGGCCCCCTCCACTTATTCCTGCACCCACACACTCCATCTTCCTCCCAAAAAAAAACCCCATCCAGCTCAAGCCCGAGTTCTAGCTCATTTTCCTGCGATTTTCGATCTCCTTGCTCAAAGCTCCATTCACAAAACTGCTTTGGGAGATTGTTGCTTGGTATGTGACTCCTCCATTGGTCCAATTAGTTTTTGTTCTAGTGCTTTATTCATTGCAAATTTTTGCTGCATAGGTGACCCTGTTCTTGGGCTTGCATGTCAAATTTATGAGGTCCCAAGTAATTCTAATGCATGATATAGGCTCTAGGCACTTGTGGGAGTAGTTGCTACCAATCTTGTTTAGTTTGATTCACTTTTATTTTGAAGTTACTAAAAATTTCAGAAATTTCAGAAAATGATAAGGAGATTTCTGAGGGGCTCTTCTAGCCAAGGTTCCAAGGATAAACAAGCTAAAGAGAAGGAAAAGGCCAAGTATAATCTTCCTCGCGTAGCGGAAGTACGGCCGTGTGAATGGCCTTGTGATAATTTCTTGAGAGAGGCCGGGATTTATGAAGACTTTTATTCTTTGGTTGAAAATGCGGGCCTCACCGACTTCCTCCACGACTAGATCGATCATACCTTGTATTGCCGGAAGCGGTGTATGCTCATTGAGGCCTGGCATCCGCTCCAGAGCCTAAGCCGGAACCTCCACTGGACCCTTATCGTCCATCATCTTATCAGTGGGATCCAGAGGAGATTGCTAGCCAGTGGTATCCTGATGACACTCCTCAGTACATCGGGGAGAGTAGCCGCGGTCCTTGGCATTAGACCAACTTAGGCCAAAAGCCTAAGCTTGGGGGAGTACGTATTTCTCACTGACTTTACATTCATGTTCACACACTATTCTAGTTGTCGGTTCTCATACTCTTTCATTGTATTATCCATGCTAGTTTAATTTCTTTTTCTAGCTTTCTTCTTGTGTGTTTGCTAAACCTTAAGAAAAAACCAAAAAATTAGTTAGTTTAATTTCCATGCTTGTAGTAGTAATTAAAATGAAAACCCAAAAAGATTTTTCGTTCTTCTTTTACTTGTTGGGAGCTTTCCCGTGTAAATAGTTTTATTTCTTTTCTTTCCTTTGCGGGTCAAGAGTAGAAGACCATATTGAAAATGTTTAGTGGCTCTCGTATGCATGATTGCTGATTTAACTTAGAGCTCATGTTACCTTGTCTTCTCTCTTGAATTGATAGCTTGCAGATTCTAGCTTAGTCCAATGCACGTGCACTATTATTATTATACACACCGTTCGGATGTGCAAGTGAAAGGCAATAATGACGATATATGATGGACTGATTGAGACGAGAGAAGCTGGCATGAACTCGACCTCTTTTGTTTTTGTAAATATGATGAATTCATCATTCCTGATTTAGCCTGTTATGAGTAAACATATTTGCAATGACATTTAGAGTTTATAGTTGCTTATTCCATGCTTAATTAGCTATGAGTTTATAATGGTTTACCTTGCGTGCCAACATGCTATTAAAAAGATTATGATGTGGTATGATAGGATGGTATCCTCCTTTGAATGATTCGAGTGACTCAACTTGGCACATGTTCACGCATGTTGTTGAAAACAAATCAATGTAGCCTTCACGATATTTATGTTCATGGTGGATTATATCCTACTCATGCTTGCACTTGGTGTAAATTAATTTTAATGCATGTTCATGACTGTTGTCGCTCTCTCAGTTGTTTGCTTCCCAGTGTTTTGCTAGCCTTCACCTGTACTAAGCGGGAATACTGCTTGTGCATCCAAACTCCATAAACCCCAAAGTTATTCCATATGAGTCCACCATACCTTCCTATATGCGGTATCTACCTGCCGTTCCAAGTAAATTTGTATGTGCCAAACTCCAAACCTTCAAATGAAATTCTGTTTTGTATGCTCGAGCAGCTCATGTTTCCACTAGGGATGTCTGTATCTTCCATGCTAGGTGGGTTATTCTCAAGAAGAGTGGACTCCGCTCCTCATTCACGAGAAAATGGCTGGTAACCGGGATGCCCAGTCCCATGATCAAAAATATCAAAGCAAATCAAAATAATTAAACAAAACTCCCCCAGGGCTGTTGCTAGTTGGAGGCACTCGTTGTTTCAAGCAAGCCATGGATTGATGCTTGTTGGTGGTGGGGGAGTATAAACTTTTACCATTCTATTTGGGAACCGCCTATAATGTATGTAGCATGGAAGATATCGCCATCTCATAGTTGTTGCGTTGATAGTGAAAGTATGCCGCTCAAAATGTTATTCATCTCTATTTTTAAATCGAGCTCTGGCACCTCTACAAATCCCTGCTTCCCTCTGCGAAGGGCTTATCTATTTACTTTTATGTTGAGTCATCACCTTCTTACTAAAAAGCACCCGCTGGAGAGCACACTGTCATTTGCATGTACTACTATTAGTTTATATTGGGTATGACTTGACTGGATCTCTTTTACCATGAATTACAATGTTTAGTCATTCCTTGATCTTTAAAGGTGCTCTGCATTTATGTTTTGCGGTCTCAGAAAGGGCTAGCGAGATACCATCTTGTTATATCATATTATGATTGTTTTGAGAAAGTGTTGTCATCCGAGTTTTATTCTTATTGCTCGCTAGTTGATTATGCCATTGCTATGAGTAAACATGAGACCTAAGTGTTATTGTGAATGTGGTTAGTTCGTAATCTTTCCTGAAAACTTGAATGCTGGCTTTACATATTTACAACAACAAGATCAAATAGAGTTTGTAAAAGTTTTTCTTCATCACTTTCAGTTTATCAACTGAATTGCTTGAGGACAAGCAAAGGTTTAAGCTTGGGGGAGTTGATACATCTCCAATATATCTACTTTTCCAAACACTTTTGCCCTTGTTTTGGACTCTAATTTGCATGATTTGAATGAAACTAACCCGGACTGACTTTGTTTTCAGCAGAACTGCCATGGTGTTTTTTATTGTGCACAAAACAAAAGTTCTCGGAATGACCTGAAAATCCACGGAGATAACTTTTGGAAAATATAAAAAATACTGGCGAAAGAATCAAGGCCAGGGGGGCCACACCCTATCCACAAGGGTGGGGGCGCGCCCCCTCCCCTGGGCGCGCCCCCTTTCTCGTGGGCCCCCTGATGCTCCACCGACCTCGACTCCAACTCTATATATTCCGTTTCACGGAGAAAGAAATCAGAGAGAAAGTTTCATCGCGTTTTATGATACGGAGCCGCCGCCAAGCCCTAATCTCTCTCGGGAGGGCTGATCTGGAGTCCGTTCGGGGCTCCGTAGAGGGGGATTTGTCGCCGTCGTCATCATCAACCATCCTCCATCACCAATTTCACGATGCTCACCGCCCTGCGTGAGTAATTCCATCGTAGGCTTGCTGGACGGTGATGGGTTGGATGATATTTACCATGTAATCAAGGTAGTTTGTTTAGGGTTTGATCCCTAGTATCCACTATGTCCTGAGACTGATGTTGCTATGACTTTGCTATGCTTAATGCTTGTCACTAGGGCCCGAGTGCCATGATTTCATATCTGAACCTATTATGTTTTCATGAATATATGTGAGTTCTTGATCCTATCTTGCAAGTCTATAGTCACCTCTTATGTGTTATGATCCGACAACCCAGAAGTGACAATAATCGGGATACTTCTCGGTGATGACCGTAGTTTGAGGAGTTCATGTATTCACTATGTGTTCATGCTTCGGTCCGGTACTCTATTAAAAGGAGGCCTTAATATCACTTAGTTTCCACTAGGACCCCGCTGCCACGGGAGGGTAGGACAAAAGATGTCATGCAAGTTCTTTTCTATAAGCACGTATGACTATATTCGGAATACATGCCTACATTACATTGATGAACTGGAGCTAGTTCTGTGTCACCTTATGTTATAGCAATCACATGAGGAATCGCATCCCACATAATTATCCATCACTAATCCAATGCCTACGAGCTTTTCACATATTGTGGTTCGCTTATTTACTTTTCTGTCGGAGTAATGGGCCACGGGTAGGCTGACCCGGGACCCAGGATCTTTCAAGACATCGTGGCAGGCTACGCCCCTCCAGCCGAGTCCCAGCTGGCGATCTCCAGAGAGGCCGAGTCCCAGCTGGCGATCTCCCAAGAAGCCGAGTCTCAACTGGCGATCTCCGGAGGAGCCGAGTCCCAGATGACGACTTCAAGGCAAGCCGACTCCAAGCTTGCGACCTCCAGGGAGTGCCGACTATGGGAGTCGGCCCATGACACTCCACGAAGACCGATGCGGGGTATGGCCACGACGTGGCCGTCCCTTCCTGCCTACGAGAGGCTGGCATGGCTACAGTGGGCCGTATCGCTGGGAGATCTCCGGCGAGGCGCGACACTGTTGCCATGCCTGCCCTGACCTCAGCCACAGTGCGCGATGCACTGTGCCCACGATGCTGGCCTGTACGGCCCAAAGGCCGCAGGGCCACCTGTCGGTGGGAGAATTGAAGGCGGCCAGAGTGCCCGAAGACGGCCCTGAGGGAGTCGGCCTACCCGGAGTCGGCCGTCTCCCCTCCAGGGCCCCACAAGCCATAAACCAGATTGGATGGGGAGTGGCGACAGTGATCGCCTGACAGACGGCGGCACTGTTGCCACGACCCCATGACCAAGCCTGCGTCATTAGGAGCGTCGCACAGTGTCCGGCCTGTCCGCGGGACCCACCAGTCGGCGGGCCCCAGAAGCCGGCGGGAAGGACGGCGGCATGAGAGACAGACGGCTGGGACCCACGCCTAGTCGGATTACCATTGTACCCCCGGGGGGTAGGCCTATATAAACCCCCCGGGGCACCCATGCAAACGGTTCGGACCTTGATAGAGTTAGATACATAGACCAGGGAGGAGAGAACTAGCCCTGCTCTCTCCTGCCTCCGGATACAGCTCTAGGAGCACCATTGTAGCCACCTTGCTATAGTGACCATGCGGAGACCCCGCAGAGCAGCAGTAGGGGTGTTATCTCCCCGGAGAGCCCCGAAGCTGGGTAAGATTCGCCGGCGTGCATGTCTACGCCTCATCCCGTTTCCAGGCACCGGCGACGTACTACTCGCCCCCACCATGATAAGCCATCCTTTGGCATATGTCGCACCCAACCCCCGACATTTGGCGCCCACCGTGGGGCGAGGTGCACCGTCGTCCGGAGATCTGTTCTGGACGGGAACCCTCTTCCTCCCTGGCGAGCGCAGCCAGCCAGGCTCGCCAGATGGAGTCTGCATCGACACGCTGCGTGGCGCTGAAGCCGCCTGCGCCGCGAGTGGCCTCGCCGAACTCATCGGCGAGGTGCGCCTCTCCGACGAGCCTGCACCCGACGCAGGCACGGGTGGCCCCGAGAGCCTTCTCGCGGGCCTCCTCGACCAACTCCACGTCGTCGGCGAGCCTGCCATAGATTTGGAGTCCGTAGGCTCCTCTGACCCGATGCTGGTCGACTCCGACGTCGTGTCGCTTGACATTTTCCCCACCAACGTGGTGGTCTACAACGAGCCGCTTCCGTACGAGGAGAGCGACGGAAGCGCCGTCACGGAAGTGCTCGTCATCAGCCACGGCGAGCACTCTGGCGAAGAAGCCCAGGACCCGCTAGCTGCGGCCCTGCAAGACCTAACTGCGCCCATTCCAGAGGACGCAGACGCCGAGACGCTGGAGGCGTGCCGCCTTCAGATCATTGAAGGCGCCAAGAAGCTGGCAAGCATGAGGCGCTTGTCAGAGGCATACCAGCGCGAGATGGATCGCGCCGTAGGCGCCTCGCCGGCTCCGACTGGGCCAAGCCGCCTGGGCACGGTCCGGCAGCGCTGTGCAGCCATCGCCGACTTGCTCGGGGCGAAACGCCCCGTGTACGCCACCCCAGCAGAGAATATCCACGCCGCCCAAGCGGCGACTGACGAGCTGAAGAATTTTGAGGGCAAAGAGCGCCGTGTGATGACGGAGCGAGTCCAGCAGCTCCTTGACGTGGTTGCTGCGCAAAACGCAGCCGGCGGCCGCGCAGATGCGCTGCAACAGCCGAACGACGACTTACCTCCCTGCCGAGATCAACGCGCGACCTCCCGGACGCCGACTGGCGGAGTCCGCGGAAGGAAAGAGAAGGAGCCGGCTGCTAGTCACAGCCGGACCCATATCACCATCGAGCGCGACCAAGACGGCCGCCCAAGAGCAGTAGAGCGGCGGGACGATTATCTGCCTCCCCCGCCCAGAAGAGAACGGCGAGTCTCCCCGCCGCCTGTTGAGCATCCGACTCTCGGAGGTCGCCTTGGCCGCCGAGAAGGAGTCGGAGAGAATGACGCCCGCCATCGGATCGATCGACTCCACCGATCCCTGGCGCTGGAAGAAGAAGATGAGCTGGGTCCGCCTTGCTTCGGGCCCCGCATCAGAGACGAGCCCTTCCCTAAAGGGTTCATGCTCCCCCGAGACACCCCCAAGTACACCGGCTCCGTGAAGCCGGAGGACTGGCTGATAGACTACTCCACGGCCGTCAGCATAGCAAACGGCAACAAGCGAGTTGCCATGAAGTACGTTCCTCTCATGCTCCAGGGCCGGACATGGCTGAACAGCCTGAAGCCCCGCAGCATCAATAGCTGGGTCGACTTCACCGAAGCCTTCATCCGCAACTTCACGAGCACGTACAAGTGACCTCCCAAGCCGCGCCAGCTCTCCTTGTGCGTGCAAGGCCCTGAAGAATCAACACACGACTACCTCACGCGCTGGGGCGAGCTTCGAAACTCCTGCGAGGGCGTGCACGAGGTGCAGGCTATCGAGTACTTCACCGCCGGGTGCGGAGAGGGCACCCTCCTCAAGCACAAACTCCTCTGCGACAAGCTAGAGACCCTCGACGAACTGCTAGTCATAGCGGATAAATACGCCACGGCCGACTCTTCTATGAAGACGGAGATTCAAGTCAACGCGGCTGGCAAGGTGACTCCCCAGGCTCCCAGAACTCCGGCTGGAGACACCAGTCGGCGACAGCAACAAAACGACGACAAGCGCAAGGCCCCACCGCCGACTTCCAACAGTCGGCAGGTCGCGGCAGTTGAAGATCAGCAGCCGGAGGGGCAGCCTCCGGCCAAGCGGCAGAAGGGCAGCAAGTCCAATTGGTTGCCGGCTTTCTCCTATGAGCAGACTTTGGATGGTCCATGCAAGTTCCACAGCGGCGCGAAGCCGTCGAATCACACCACCAGAAAGTGTCACTGGCTCACCAGGATCGCCAAGGAAGACGGCCTCACTCCTCCACCGCCTGCTGGGCCGCCGCCTCCGCCGCCGCCCCAGCAGCCGGCGGCTCGGCCAGTCGGCGCAGTGCAAGACGAGTTCCCAGAAGAGCATGGAGCCTATGTAGTGTTCACCAGTATGGCAGATGACCGGCGCAGCAGGCGCCAACAGAAACAAGAAGTTAATGCAGTAGCAGCAGATGCCCCGGAGTTCATGCATTGGTCCGAGAGGCCTATCAGTTGGAGTCGGGCGGATCACCCAGAGGTGATGCCGAGTCCGGGCTCTTACGCCCTGGTCCTAGGTGCGACCTTGGCCACTGATAGGCGGGCCGCCCGTTTTTTGCGAGTCCTGATAGGTGGAGGCAGCAGCATAAACATCCTGTACAAGGACACCATGGAGAAGCTAGGAATCAGGCGAAGACAGCTGCAGAGCAGCCGCACCGTGTTCCATGGAATTGTACCCGGTCTCTCCTGTTCACCGATTGGCAAAATCCTGATAGACGTCCTCTTCGGAGACAAAGATCACTTCCGCCGAGAGCCGGTCTGGTTCGAGGTGGTGGATTTGGAGAGCCCGTACCACGCCCTGCTTGGCCGACCTGCCTTGGCCAAGTTCATGGCGGTTCCCCACTACGCCTACCTCAAGATGAAGATGCCGAGTTCTAAGGGGATTCTGACCATAGCCGGCGACTACAAGAAGTCGTCCGCCTGCGCGGCCGAGAGCAGTCGGCTGGCCGAGTCCTTGGTGATCGCGGTCGAGAAGCGGCTCCTTGACTGAGTCGTGGCGATGGCCAGAAAGCAGCCAGAGATGTCGCCCGACCCCAAGGAGTCGGAAGCAGAAGGATCATTCAAGCCGGCCAAAGAGACCAAGAAGATACCCTTGGACC
This sequence comes from Triticum timopheevii, assembly GCA_963921465.1. Lineage (NCBI taxonomy): Eukaryota > Viridiplantae > Streptophyta > Magnoliopsida > Poales > Poaceae > Triticum > Triticum timopheevii. The sequence goes on along the minus strand of OY997274.1, from coordinate 165,101,706 downwards.
CGGAGCACCCAGAGAGATACGCTGTCATGGGCACAGGCCTTGACAGCAAATAGGAAGGCGAGCTCGTCGATTTCCTCCGTGAGAATCGGGACATCTTTGCATGGTCCCCCAAGGACATGCCGGGTGTATCGACGGAATTCGCCGAGCACAAGCTACACATCAGGCCAAATATGAAGCCCGTCAGGCAGCCCTTGCGCCGCCCGTCAGAAGAGAAAATAAGAGTTGTTGGAGAAGAGATAGCCCGGCTCTTGGCAGCCAGTTTCATCATGGAAGTGTTTTTTCCAGAGTGGCTGGCAAATCCGGTTTTGGTGCTGAAGAAGAACAAGCAGTGGCGGATGTGCATCGACTACACAAGCCTCAACAAAGCCTGCCCGAAGGACCCGTTTGCTCTGCCAAGGATTGACCAGGTGATAGACTCCACATCCGGATGCGAGCTGCTAAGTTTCCTAGATGCATACTCAGGATACCACCAGATCAAGCTGAATCCAGCGGACAGACTGAAGACCGCATTCATCACGCCATTTGGAGCCTTCTGCTACCTGACAATGACGTTCGGCCTAAGGAATGCCGGCGCCACCTTTTAGCATTGCATGCAGAAGTGCCTCCTCAAGCAACTCTGCAGGAACGCCCACGTCTACGTGGATGATGTAGTGGTGAAGACGGAAAAGCATGGGACGCTGCTGGAAGACCTCAAAGAGACCTTTGAGAATCTGCGCCGATTCCGGATCAAGCTCAACCCCGAGAAGTGCGTTTTCGGAGTACCAGCCGGCCAGCTCCTTGGCTTCCTGGTCTCCGAACGCGGCATAGAGTGCAACCCCGTGAAGATCAAGGCCATCGAGAGAATGGAGGTACCTAGCCGACTGTTGGATGTGCAGAAATTCACCGGCTGCCTGGCGTCCATCAGCCGATTTATCAGTTGGCTGGGCGAGAAAGCTCTGCCCTTGTATCAATTGATGAAGAAGACCACCTTTTTTTAGTGGAACCACAAGGCAGATGAAGCATTTCTCCAGCTAAAGAAGATGCTGGCTACTCCCCCCGTGTTGGCGGCCCCGACTCCCAAAGAGCCCATGCTTTTGTACATCGCCGCCACCAGCCGAGTAGTTAGCACAGTCATTGTAGTCGAGCGCAAGGAGGAAGGCAAGGCGCTCCCTGTCCAGATACCGGTATACTACCTAAGCGAGGTACTGTCGACCTCCAAGTAGAACTACCCTCACTACCAGAAGATGTGCTACGGCGTGCATTTTGCCGCCAAGAAGCTGAAGCCCTACTTTCAAGAGCATCCAATCACTGTGGTTTGCACCGCTCCACTCGCCGAGATCATTGGAAGCCGAGACGCCTCTGGCCGAGTGGCCAAATGGGCTATAGATCTAGCTCCTTACACCATTTACTACCAGCCCCGCGCCGCCATCAAGTCGCAGGCGCTGGCCGACTTCCTCGTCGACTGGGCCGAGACCCAGTACCTGCCGCCAGCGCCTGACTCCACCCATTGGCAGATGCATTTCGACGGCTCAAAGATGCGCACCGGCCTCCTCCCCAAGGGCGACAAGCTCAAGTACGTGCTGCAGATCCACTTCGCCACCTCCAACAACGTCGCCGAATATGAGGCGCTCATTCATGGGCTCCGGCTTGCCAAAGAACTCGGCATTCGCCGGATCCTATGTTACGGCGACTCCGACTTGGTGGTTCAGCAATTATCCGGCGACTGGGACGCCAAAGACGCAAACATGGCGAGCTACCGCTTCCTGGTATAGCAACTCAGCGGATACTTCGAGGGGTGCGAATTCCTTCACGTGCCAAGAAATGACAATGAGCAAGCAGATGCCTTGGCACGAGTCGGCTCCACTCGCCAAGCGATACCTTCCGGCGTCGCCCTTCAGCGCCTCCTCAAGCCATCTATCAAGCCTTCACCAGAGTCGGACTCCATCTTTGTGTCGGCTCCTCCAGAAGTAGTCGGATCCGACTCCAAAGCCCCAGCAGGCGACCTCAAGAAAACCACAGTTGAAACCGGCCCGGGGACTTCAGAGCCCGGCCCGGGGACTGCGCCAGTCGGCCCGGGGACTTCAGAGCCCGGCCCGGGGACTGCGCCAGTCGGCCCGGGGACTTTAGAACCCGGCCCGGGAGCTGCCCAGTCGGCCCAGAGACTCCGCTAATTCAGCAAACGGCCGCAGCCTCTAGCCCGCCGCCTCCCAGCCCAGCCACCCTTGTCCAAGTCACTATGGTAGCAGTTGAAGAGATAGCAGCACCTTCATGGGCGCAGCCCATCCTCAAATTTCTAGTGAACAAAGAATTGCCAACAGATGAGATCCTGGCTCGGCAAGTGCAGCGCCGAGCGGCATCATACACCATAGTCAACAGAGAGCTTGTCAGGCGCAGTGTCACTGGTGTCTACCAGCGCTGCGTGGAATCAGAACAAGGCCAAGCGATTCTCTGAGACGTCCATCAGGGCGAGTGCGTCCACCATGCGGCTTCAAGGGCGCTCGTGGCCAAAGCCTTTCGGCACGGCTTCTTTTGGCCGACTGCCCTGGAAGAAGCTAAAGAGCTAGTCCAAAAATGCAAGGGGTGCCAGATGTTCCGCTCCAAGCCACTTCAGCCGGCTTCCGCGCTGAAGACAATCCCCATCGCCTGGCCCTTCGCAGTTTGGGGCCTGGATATGGTAGGACCATTCAAGACGGCCCGAGGCGGCCTAACTCATCTGCTTGTCGCGGTGGACAAGTTCACCAAGTGGGTGGAAGCAAAGCCCATCAAGAAGTTGAACGGGCCGACTGCAGTAACCTTCATTGCCGACATCACGGTGCGGTACGGCATACCGCACAGCATCATCACCGACAACGGCACAAACTTTGCCAAGGGCGCCTTGGCTCGTTTCTGAGCGACGCAGGGCATCCGACTGGACTTAGCGTCCGTTGCCTATCCGCAGTCAAACGGCCAGGTGGAACGGACCAATGGCCTCATCTTGTCCGGCATCAAGCCTCGACTGGTCGAACCACTCGAGTGTTCGGCTGGCTGTTGGGTCGAGGAGCTGCCAGCCGTCCTCTGGAGTCTGCGCACGACTCCAAAAAACTCAACCGTCTTCACGCCTTTCTTCCTCGTTTACGGTGCCGAAGCCGAAACAAATCAGAAATCGGCCTGACACGAAGTCGGAAGACTAAAGAAGCAAAAGAGACTTACCATCGACGATGTCCTCGAGTTTGTGGTAGCCGGAGGTCAGCATTGCCTCCCTGTTAGTCCAGGCGGAGCGCTCGATCTCGAACTCGTCCATGAGGGAGGCCTCCCGCGTCTTAGCCTCGTCCTGCGCCTTCTGGAGCAGCTCCTTCTGCTCGGCCAGCTGCGTCGCCAGCAGATTGCGCTCTTTGGCAAACCGGCTGCACTCCTCCTCCTTGGCACGACGGGCAGTATTGGCCTCGCCCAACTGCTCCTGAATGGCGGCGTTGGCGCCTGAAGAACGAAAAGAAGACAAGAAAAGTCATCAGTAAATTAGATCGCCGGGGAGATCCGGCCCGACTGCTCAGCAGTCGGCCCGAATCTCGGGGACTACAGCCCGCGGGTGCGCCAGTGCGCCCCCGCGAAGAAGAAAGAAATTAGATCGCCGGGGAGATCCGGCCCGACTGCTCAGCAGTCGGCCCGAATCTCGGGGACTACAGCCCGCGGGTGCGCTAGCGCGCCCCCGCGAAGAAGGAAGAAAAGAGCTCACCCCGGCTTTCCGTCAAGTCGGCGGTCCGCTTGTTCAGCTCCTCGACATTGCGGTTGAAGGCAGTGGCGCGGAGGTTATGATATTCCTACAAAAAGCCAGCAAAGGCAAAAGTTAGAATTCGGAGCTCGCCGGAAGGAGTTCCGAACCGCCTGCTCAGCAGCCGGCCCGGAACCCGGGGACTACACCCAGTGGGTGCGCTTGCGCGCCCCCACAGAGAAAGACAAGAATTAAAAAAGAGAAAGGAAGCTTACTCGGACGGATGTCCGCACGGCCAGATGCGCTCTGGTGCAGACTTGGAGGGCGTCGCTTTCTGCGCGCAGCTTCGCCTGGACGTCCAGGAGGGCCTGGTTCAGCGGACCGGTGCCGCCTCCACGCAACCATCCGGTGGGAGCGGCGCTGGAGGCCTCGACGTCCAGACTCGCCGAGTTGGCCGCGCCGGTCTCCTGAGCTCGCGGAGCCGAGCTCGTCCTCTCAAGCCGGTGGCGTCCCGGCACGGCGACTTGAAGAAGCAGCCGAGCCTCGGCATCGTCCGTGGTCGGCGGATCCTGCGGGCCCACCGGCTGTTTGCCGTGCGGCCTCCCAGACGGTGGCGGAGGCGGCGGAGGCGGTGCGAGGGTGTCCGAGCCTGAAGCCTCGCCGCCCTCCTCCACGAGGGGGTTCTCGGTGCCGACCTCTCCGGTCTTCCCCGTGAACTCTGGAGCCGGCGGCGCCGACGACAACGGAGGAACGAGCATCGCCGATCGGCGACGCGCGGCCTCCTCAGCACGCCGCTTCGCCGCGGCGGCGGTTTCGGCCTCCTCCAGCCTCTTCTGGGCGTTGGCGGCCGCCTTCTCGGCCTGCTCCTTCTCCAGGCGGTCGGCCTCCTCCTCGTCGCGCTTCTCCCGCGCGTTCCGTTCCGTCGCCTCCCGAAGGTCGGCGGCGGGATCGACCCGCCGGGTGTTGGCGGACGTCTCCACCGACCCCATGACAGAGGGGACGGCAGCTCTCTCAAGGGAGAGGCGGGCTCTGGAGAAGAATAAAGGAAAAATCAAAGAAGACTCGAACAAGATCCAACAGAGAAAATAAAAGAGCGAAAAAGACTTACGCGGAAACTAACGGCGGCCTCCTCACTTCCCTCCGGAAGCGGTTGGCCTTCGCGGCCGCCTCCTCCCGCTTGGTCGCAGCGGCCGCCCCCTTCAAATTCTTCTGCTTGCCGCCGGGCGCGCTCGGCCCGGCGTGGCGCCTCTTCGCGCCGCCTTGGCAGGTGGGGCCGGCCCTCGGCTGGGGGCGTGGGTCGACTTCCACGTCGGCGTTGTCATCGGGCCAGTCGGCAAAGGTGGCCGATGGCCTAAGGCCGCCGTATGCCCCTTCGTCGCCGCCTTCGGCGTCGGCCTCCAGCGCCGCCGCCCCCAGGTCGGGGTCGTCGACGTCGCTATCCTCGCGGTCGGGGACGTAGTCGCGGGGCTCTCTCATGGCGCCGGCTGCGGGCGCCATGAGGGGGTTCTGCTCAGAAGGAACCAATAATGATTAGAGCCCGGAGTCGGCTGCAAAGAAGATCGAGCTACAGAAAGATGCAACTTACCACTGGAGGGGGGTTGTCGCGCGAGTACGGCTCCTTGCCGAACTGCCAGTCCTCCATGAACTCGCAGTGGGCGATGTGGTTCACCAAGTTCGCCACCTCCCTGCGGGGCATCTCCTTGGTGCACAGCCGGCTCGGGTCGTGGCGGCCGCTCATCTGACAGATGAGGTGAGGCCGGCCTTGGAGTGGGAGGACTCGGCGCGCCACGAAGGCGGCCAGAAGGTCGGATCCGACGAGGCCCTCCGACTGCAACAGAACTCGGAGTCGCGCCACGGCAGCGGCTCCGGAGGGAGTCAGCGACTTGGACCGGTGGGACCAACTGGGAAGCCTCCCAGTCAGGGGCTCGGGGTTGAAGGGCGGCAGATTGACCCAGTCGCCGTCGGTGGAGAGGTTCTTCACGTAGAAGTAGGAGCGCTGCCACATCTTCACCGACTTCACCAGCGAGATGAGAGGGAAAGGGTTGTCGGTCGTCGAGCGCCGCACCGCGATGTAGGTGCCGCCCTGAGCCGGCGTGCCGGCGGCCTGTGTGCCGAGCTTTGAAGAGAAGAATTCCCCCCACAACTCGAGGGTGGGGAGAACGCCGAGGAAGCCTTCGCACAGAGTGGAGAAGGCGGAGAGTCGCACCACCACATTTGGAGTAAGGTGGTGCGGCTGGAGATTGTGGAACTCCAGGAATGAGCGGAAGAACCCGCTCGCCGGCAGCCCCAGCCCGCGCATGAGGTGCGAGCGGAAGACGAGCCGCTCGCCCTCCTCCGGCGCGGGCCGGATCTCTCCCGCCGGCGCGGGGCGGGCGTGCACGAGGTCCGCGCTGGGGAGACGGCGGGTCCGGTGGAGGAACTCAATATGCTCCGCCTCCACGTCCGAGCCGTCCCACACGCCGGAGCGTGAGGTAGGGGGCGCGGCGGAGGAAGAACTCATCATCGACGAGAGAAGGTACTTTCGCTCGCGGCGGAGGAAGAAGAGAAGGCAGGAGAGCGGGGGAGAGGATGCGCGTGCAGTGCCGCCCGCTCCTCCTCGCCTATTTATAGCCCTATGGGCTGAGGAGCCGAGGGGGCGGGCGTGGGATTAACTGCGCGCGAAGCCCCACGCCGCCCATGATTTACCCCACGAAGTTACTGCGCGCAGTAACAACATGGGGAAGCCAACCGTTCGTGACCGCAGCGGATCCGCTCGGAAGCCGAGGCGCAGTAGTGGCGGGCCCCGCCTAGCGGCCAGTCCCGTCGCGCGCGTGGGTGGGCAGACTATCCTTCCCACATGGCGCCCCGCGATTGGACCACCACGATGACAGCAGGGAAGTGTATCCGATACGCCGCCTGTTTTCCCGCCGCGACTCTCAAACAGTGGCCCCACGCTGAACGAAGTCCGACTTCGGCGAGTAGGCCCAAGAAGACAACAGCCGAGTCTCAGAGTCGGGCTGGGAAGTTGAAACTGTTGAAGCCCCACGAGGCGGCTCCACAGGGCTTCACCAACTTCGAGGACTGCTGTCGGAGTAATGGGCCACGGGTAGGCTGACCCGGGACCCAGGATCTTTCAAGACATCGGGGCAGGCTACGCCCCTCCAGCCGAGTCCTAGCTGGCGACCTCCAGAGAGGCCGAGTCCCAGCTGGCGATCTCCCAAGAAGCCGAGTCTCAACTGGCGATCTCCGGAGGAGCCGAGTCCCAGATGACGACTTCAAGGCAAGCCGACTCCAAGGTTGCGACCTCCAGGAGTGCCGACTATGGGAGTCGGCCCATGACACTCCACGAAGACCGATGCGGGGTATGGCCACGACGTGGCCGTCCCTCCCTGCCTACGAGAGGCTGACATGGCTACAGTGGGCCGTATCTCTGGGAGATCTCCGGCGAGGCGCGGCACTGTTGCCATGCCTGCCCTGACCTCAGCCACAGTGCGCGATGCACTGTGCCCACGATGCTGGCCGGTACGGCCCGAAGGCCGCAGGGCCACCTGTCGGTGGGAGAATTGAAGGCGGCCAGAGTGCCCGAAGACGGCCCTGAGGGAGTCGGCCTACCCGGAGTCGGCCGTCTCCCCTCCAGGGCCCCACAAGCCATAAACCAGATTGGATGGGGAGTGGCGACAGTGATCGCCTGACAGACGGCGGCACTGTTGCCACGACCCCATGACCAAGCCTGCGTCATCAGGAGCATCGCACAGTGTCCGGCCTGTCCGCGGGACCCACCAGTCGGCGGGCCCCAGAAGCCGGCGGGAAGGACGGCGGCATGAGAGACAGACGGCTGGGACCCACGCCCAGTCGGATTACCATTGTACCCCCGGGGGGTAGGCCTATATAAACCCCTCGGGGCACCCATGCAAACGGTTCGGACCTTGATAGAGTTAGATACATAGACCAGGGAGGAGAGAACTAGCCCTGCTCTCTCCTGCCTCCCGATACAGCTCTAGGAGCACCATTGTAGCCACCTTGCTGTAGTGACCATGCGGAGACCCCGCAGAGCAGCAGTAGGGGTGTTATCTCCCCGGAAAGCCCCGAAGTTGGGTAAGATTCGCCGGCGTGCATGTCTACGCCTCATCCCGTTTCCAGGCACCGGCGACGTACTACTCGCCCCCACCATGATAAGCCATCCTTTGGCATATGTCGCACCCAACCCCCGACATTTTCCGTTGCTACTGTTACAATTACTACAAAACTGCTATCTTTACTTTTGCCATTGTTACCATTACTATCATACTACTTTGCTACTACATACTTTGCTGCAGATACTAAGTTATCGAGGTGTGGTTGAATTGACAACTCAACTGCTAATACTTAAGAATATTCTTTGGCTCCCCTTGTGTCGAATCAATAAATTTGGGTTGAATACTCTACCCTCGAAAGCTGTTACGATCCCCTATACTTGTGGGTTATCAGGAGACGCCAAGGGTGATGGTACCTACTGAAACGGGAACACCAGCTCATCAAAGTACACATGCCGCAAAGTGAAAACACGGTGGGACACTGGATCATAGCACCGGTAACCTTTGGTGTTGGGAGGATAGCCAAGAAAGATGCAAGGAAGCGACCGGGGAGCGAGTTTGTGGGGAGCAGTGGACGCGGTGCTAGGATAACAGAGACACCCGAAAATGGGAAGACCATCATAAGACGGAACCACACCGAAGAGGAGCTGGTGAGAAGTGTAGTTCCAGCGTGAATGACACGGGCGAATGTTAATGAGGAGGCTGGCGGTTGTGAGCGCGTCCGGCCAGAACCGAGGAGGCACGTAGGAGTGGAAGAGCAATGTGCGGACACAATCATTAAGAGTGCGAATGACGCGCTCGACGTGACCATTATGCTATGACGTGTAGGGGAAAGTGAGTCAAAAGATGGTGTCGTCGGACGCAAGAAGATTGCAGACGGCGACATTGTCAAACTCCTTTCCATTGTCAGTTTGCAAGGCAAGAATATGACGACGAACTGTGTGGTGACATATGAATAAAATGTTGTGCGTGTGGCAAGAGCGTCGGACTTGCGATAGAGAGGGATTGTCCACACATAATGGGAGAAATCATCTGATATCACCAAATAGTATAAATAACCCGTGTTGCTCGCAACCGGGGACGTCCAAACATCACTATGCAATAATTGAAACGGAAAAGTGGAAATGTTTGTGGACTCGCTAAAGGGAAGACGGACATGCTTGCCAAGACGGCAAGCCTCACAAGTGTGGTCGTCAACCTTATTACATGAGAAAGAAAAACGCTGAAGTATCTGAAGCATAATGGTGGAGTTGGGATGACCAAGGCGGGCGTGCCAAAGATCGACAATAGCAGCGAAGGTGGCGGGACGACAGGTGGTGATGGCGCCGGAGGGATGCACCGGGTAAAGCTCGTCTGGGCTGTCACATCGGTGGAGTACCATCCGTGTACGGGCGTCCTTCACAGAAAAGCTGATATCGTCAAATTCAACAGTGATAGGGTTCTCACGAGCAAGGCGACGAACAGAAACAAGATTGGTAACTAAGTCAGGAGACACAAGAACATTAGACATGTTAACGGGAGTAGAAGTAGAAGGAAATGAGATATGACCGACATGTGTAATGGGTAGAGAGGAACTGTTACCAACGGTGATGCGAGTGGGAGTATGAACAGGAGTGGTGGACGTGAGGTTACCGGGATGAGCAGTCCTGTGAGCGGTGGTGCCCGAGTCCATGTACCAGTCACCTCTGCCACCGTAGTTACTTGGTGACGGAGCTGAGTGCAGAGCAGCGAGGAGGGCGGGGTCCCATGGCAGCGGCACCTAGGAAGGAAGAAACCCTTCATAGGCCGGCATGGGAGCGGCGCCGTAAGCAGGCGCGGTGCCGTAGCCGCTGTAGGGAGCGGCGTTCTGCACGGTGAAGAGCACCTGGTGGCTCGCCGGACGAGGCACAAGTATGCCCGAAGCGGGAGCCGAGGGACCGGCATCGAGTACGCGTGTACGACGCCCGTCCACGGGTTGGTGCCATACGTCCAGGGTGGGGTGGCCTGCTGCTGCTGCTGCTGAAGAGGGGCCCCACCCCCCTTGCGTCTGTTTGCGACCGCCCCCGCGGCGCCTGCCACCCTGCTGTGGCTGCTGGGGGGCAGTGGGAGGGGCGGGGGGCGCGGGCGGTATGGGGAAGAACCCCGGAGGCGCGGGTGGCGGCTGCTGGTGCGAGGCGCGGGCGGGGCGGCCGGTGGTTGGGCGCCACGCGAGGTGCCGGCGGCGAGGGCGTGGCGCTGCACGTGCTTCTTGACCCCCTTCATCCGACGCTCCTTCAACCGCAAGTATGCCACAAACTTGGGGAAGGAGGGCTCCGATATGAGGGAGAGGTTGGAGGCGGCGTTACCAAAGTCCTCGTTGAGGCTGGCGGTGAGCGTGCTGAGGAGGAGGTCGTCATCAACCTTGGCGCCGATGTCACGGAGCTCATCCGCCAACGTCTTCAGGCGGCGGCAGTAGTCATCGATAGACCGTTCGTCCTGATGACAGTCAAAAAATACTTGCTGCAAAACAACGTGGCGCTGAAGCTTGTTGTCGGTGAAGAGGCCGTTGAGCTTGACCCACACGACGCGGGTGTCATCACCATCGCTCACGACCGTGTGAAAATATGTCCTTCGAGATGGTGGTGAAGAACCACCGGATGAGCGTGGCGTCGATCACGGTCCACTCGGAGTCGCCCACCATGGCACGGGAGTCGACGGAGCCGTCAACGTGATCCACGAGGTTGTTCTCGCGGAAGAGCAGCGAGAAGTACGTCTTCCACGCGAAGTATGTGGCGTCGGTGGCATCAAGGACGACGGGGACGCGGTCGTGGATGTTGATGTCGCGGATGTCAGCGGGGTCCGGCCTAGCGAAGGGGTTGGAGTAAGAGGAGGCGGAGGAAGACATGGCGGCTCGGCGGTTGTGCGGCACGGCGGAGGTGCGGCGCGGCGATGCAGGCAAGCAGCGGCGGCGAGCGAAGCTAGCGAGCGTCTCGGGTTCTGCGATCGGGCGGGCGGGAAAGCTAAGCGAGCGGCGCGGGCCTGGTCGCTAGCGAGCGCGCGGGTCTGGTAACGAGCGGCGCGGCCTGGTAGCTAGCGAGCGGCGTGGCAGATAGCGAGCGGGAGCGGGCGCGGGTGGCCAGTGAGTGGGCGTGTGGATCGGGCGGCGAGCGAGCGCGCGTAGGCAGCAGGGCGATCGCGGCAGCAGGCGCGCGCGCGTAGCGGGCTAGCAGCGCGGTAGGTAGCAGCGGGTGCGCGGCGCTGGGAGGAGAGCGCGGCAGCGGCATGGGTTAGACGGAAGCGGTAGAGGATCGACTTGCGATAGCTACCATGTAAAGAATGATGATATCTCATTGATCGTGCACTAGGCACATATATATAGGTACAAGGGTGCGACTGGTATCTTGTTTTCTAAAATACACGTACGTACAGAGGGAGATAGACACTACAGGTATTGCATACGAAAACCAGACCTACACATGTTCAACATGGACGAGTTAGCTTTTTTTTTGGCGAAATAAGTAGAGAGGTAGTTGTCAACCTGCGCTCAAGTCTTCTTTTTGTGGGTGACATGACACACGTTCAAGCTTAGCTCAAAATCATTATACACGAAAAGTGCTGGTTAGGTTTAGTTTGAGATCTGATTTTGTGTAATTTACTTGTTTTTTTTAGCCGGATGTACTTTCCTTCTAGAAGAAATCATAAGCAACACGACACCACGACACAAACTGAACTGAACATCCACGACACAGTTACACACAACACACACCAGAAATGCTAAGGCCAATCCGCTAGCTAGCCCAACTTCCAGATTTCACGAACAACTTGTTCTCCGCGTAGCGGAGAACGGACAACACAAGCAAACGGCAACAAAATACTCACCATTTACTCCAACAAGCGGTAGCCTCACCCGCGACCATGGTGAGCTCAGGGGTAGGGGTAGTCGTAGTAGTCATAGACGGGGCCGATGCCGACGCAGGGGTCGCTGTTGTCGCCGCAGTCGGCGGCGGATGGGGCTGGGCCGGCCCCGCCCCTTCCGTTGCCTCCAGCCTTCTTGTGTTTGTGTGGTTTGCCTCCAGCCTTGGCGTGGACTCCGACCCCTCCCACTCCCGCCTTAGCCCCGGCTCCAACCCCTCCAACGCCGATGCTATCCTCCAGCAGGACTCTAGCGGCTGCCGCAAGGGGCACGACCGAGTTCAGTTGCATCTGCATGACGGCGCCAAGCACAACGAGGAACATCACTGCGCTCCGAAGCCGAACCATGTCAGTCATCACGAACTGCCTTGGTTTGTGTCGATCGATAATCAAGATCTACGGGGTGTGTGTGTCTGTGGTGCTTGATCTGTTGTTTTTGTAGTGGTGTTGAGAGTTGACATCTATGCGAAGGTTGGTTGGGGCTCCGGCTGGTACGGTTGTTGTAGGGTCCCAATAAGAAATGAACTAGTTTGCCAGTTGGTTATAGTATAGTTTACTTAGGGTCATCTGACTTTTGCTAATTTGCTTCAAATAAGCTAAGTGCCCAACGTGGATTGGTCATCCAAACATGAACAAACAATATGTGTCTTCTTAGTAAATAGCGACTTTTTTGAATCGCTTAATGAAGAACCGTTTCATTGTACGAGGCTCCATACTTCGTGTGATTACAGTACAATCAAAAGGCTGCATTATCAATACATCCCATTGTGTAAAATGTTCATGTACACAATATCTAAGAAGATTCCCTCGTATACACAACCAACTTTCCAGCAAATTGTCTATATGTGTAAGTTGTCAATATTATCTTTTATATTTTAATATTATCTTTTATATTTTAATATTATCTTATAACTACCAATTCAATCACTATTTCAACAAATATAATTTGAACGGTTTATACTTGCGATGGTTCTTTGTTCCAAGGCGTTGAAGTTCAACATGTTCAGGAAACCTTTATCTCCTTTCATCTGCAAACAATCGACAAGTATCATGTAGTAGAAACATTCAATAGAAACAAAGAACGGTAGCAATGGTATCTCCATCTCATTCATATGTATCAGCAACGTTTTGCAAAAAAAGATAAAAAACAGCAACAACAACATTTTGTGTTACCAGCGGCAGCATTGGCAATAGCACTATATTCAGTAGGAAGCACACACAATAGGTATATTGCGTGAACCAACCTTGTGCCTACTACTTGCATTGCGTGAACTCTCCATATTGACTCGGGCTGAGACACTGCAATCAGAGAAAAGCAACATGAGAACGCCGGCCATGGATGCTCATGCCGCCGCCGCAATAGTGCCCCAACTGGCTCCATGTGCGCACATTGCACAGTTGCACTTACTTGCAGAGAGGGCAAAGGACGTAGTTTAGCCGCCGATGCAACTGATCAACCGTCCACACATGATTTTGAAGAATTAACCAGACAAAGAATTTGCATTTGAGAAGAGCCCACATCTTCCAAATCATAACAAGCACAGGGCTAAAGATAAGTCTAGCAAGTTGCGCCATGTACGCCAGTGACGTTGCATATTCGCCACTAGTGGTGAGTTTCGAGGTTATGATGTTATTTCTATCTTGGCTGTGAGTAAAAGTACCTCCGTCCTGATTTATTGGCCCCCTTCGCATTTAGTGTCAAATTAAAATTAACTAACAGAATTTCAATGTATGTCACCAAAAAGTATACCATCGAAAACTATGTACAAATACGAATTCAACAATATAATTTTTGATGTCATGCATTATCATTTTGTTAGTTAAATTTATGATCAAAATTTTACACAAAATACGAAAGGACCAATAAACCAGGAGGGAGTACCAGCAAACATCTGCCAAAGGGCAGCGAGCTCCTGGATATGTGTCAAGGTTAGCCCGTGTTGGGTACCGACCAACCAAAAATTGCTATCAAGAACCTTGCTAAACAAGCACACCTCCTTTTTTTTATATCTTACGCGTGACGTATTTGGTTAGAAATATAGCAACGAATGAGCCTTTTTATCATCTCCAACGGACACGCGTGTGCTCGCCGCAAAAATATCCCTGTCACTATCATTGCAAGGCGTTCCCAAACCAGCCCAATTCCTGGGTGGATGGGTGGATCGGCGCATCTGATCTTAGATGTGGACCTTGCTTGTTAGTTCAGTGATCTCCATCTTGTTTTATTAGTCTTCTTCCTATTTTGTGTCAAATTTTGATCATCAATTTAACAAACAAAATATTAATGCATGTCACAAAAAATTATATTGCTGGATTCATATTTGAACATAGTTTTTGATAATATTAATTTTGCTATGTACCAAGTTATATTTTATTAGAAAAAATCATGATCAAAATATGATTTTAAATATGATGGGTACTAATAAATCAGGACGGAGGTAGTAAATGCTTAAATGGGTGTGACTAGATTTCATCTAGGTAATTAAAAGGAAGGATTTGTAGGCTTCAGTGTGTTGGAGCTGCTAAATTAGAAAAAGAAAGGATTTAATTCTCAACTAAAACAGGTGAGGACGTCATGGTAATTAAAGGAAGGATTATACTTAAATGAAATCAGTGGGAGATTATGCCAGCAAAGAAAATATGAACATGGCTTTTTATGTTCATTTTGTAGAAGAATGTTGCAACATTCTTCATAATTTTTGTGTTATATAGTTTACATTAGGGTGACCAAATAGTGAATCAGTGGGAAATGATAAAAGATTGGCTCCAGCTCGAAACATCAACACTTCCGCTTGGCACCTGGCACGGTCAACCGAAGAGTGGTGGATCGGGCTCTCCGACTCTACCATACCAAATAGGAAGGCCATGGCCACCCTTTCCATGCTCACCTCTTGGACAATCTGGAATGAAAGAAACGCCCGTATCTTCCAACTCAAGAGTGCCCCGCCGACGATTCTACTAGCTAACATCAAGATTGAGGCTCATACTTGGGTCACCGCGGGTGCAAAGAATTTGGGATCCATCATGCCACGAGAGTAGGCCTTTTGTAGTGGTGTTGTAGCACGATGTGTGTTGTAACACAAAATTCAAACTCTCTTTTCCCTCTTAATTAATGAATGAGGCAAGTCTTTTGCCTCCTTTCAAAAAAAATTAGTGAATCTGGTGATGTGGGTCAGTTTGCTTGCACAAAACATCAATTTTTCTCGTTGCAACGTACGGGCATATGTGATAGTTCTCATTTCAATGAGAATTAGTAAATCTGTTTTTTATGGGTGACGCTGAGCTCCAAATCATGTCACACGAAAAGTGGTGGTTATGTTTATTTTGAAGTCTCGTAATAAGGTGATTTGCTCAATTTACTTGTCATTGAAGAAATCATAAACAACACAGAACACCAGGACACAAACTGGAGTGAAGACTGATTTAAACCTTAAGATTATAGCGGGCGACGCAAATGAACCCCGATGTTAAAATCTGTAAAGTCCATACACTAACTGCACCGATCCCGGTCGTTTTTTGACCTCCAGACGTTTTTAGGAGTGGATTTGATGACGGGGCATTGGGTGACTGGGATTGCTGACTTTGACTAAATAAATAACTTCCGCATGAGCACTAAGCGGGGTGTTTGTCTTCTTCCTCACATGCAGTAGCTTGTCCTCCGCCTACTGCATGGTGGAAACGAACAAGCCAGCACAGAGTCGAGCCCGTGCATGGCTTGCCGCTGCTGCCGACTCGCGGTGAAGCTCGAGAAGCCGGCGGCGGAAGTGGAACCGCGGGTGTGCGTGCGAGTAGCCGATGGAGTGGCTCATGTAAATGGTGGAGCCCCCTGCTATGGCGTCGCCGGCTACGCGCTACTGGTCGACACGATCGTGCACATCAAGAGCCCCTCGACTCCTCGAGCGGTGCATGTTCCATCATTACTCATTGGCGACCACGCGCCTCGGAGAGTGCACGGAAGATGTGCGCCTTCTCCCGCGGACGATCGCCGGGCGCGCTTCTCCTACGACGATAGCTCCCGTCGTGGCGTGCGCGGTGGGGTGGCCACAACGGTTTTGCTTGGCGGAGTGCCCGGCAAGATGGGGATGCCAAAACGCCACGCTTGCTGCCCTGCTGATCCGGATGTACACGCCCGCTCCGGCACGTAGTCGCCACACCCTCGTCGCTCCACCTAGATCGCATGCGTAGCCAAGAACCAGACACTAGTAGAAAACAGGGCTTTGGTTCAGGCCGGGCCAGCCCATTACCGGGACTCATGGTGGCATAGGTCCCAGTTCGTGAGGTCAGGGGACGGCCGGGCCATCGTGGAGCATTGTTTCCGGTTCGAGGCTCGAATCGGGACCAATGTGCCTCGCTCTTGGCCCACCAGTGGCTTGAACCAGGACCAAAGGGTGTCCTTTAGTCCCAAAGGGTGTCCTTTAGTCCCGGTTCGAGCCACGAATCGGGACCAATGATATGCCTATATATGCCCTTGCCTGCGAGCAGAGCAGTGGAGTGCTCTATTTTTTGGGAGAGGTGTGTGAGAGGTTTGTTGTGCTCTAGCTCATCTCCTATGCACATGAGGTGCTTGATGAAATACCCGAGCCACACTAAGCTTTCTCCTCTCGAAGCTCCTTGTCCAAACTTCATTTTCCTCGAGATTTGTCTAGGTTTGGCGGTCCGTCCTGTCCCGTCCCCGTCCTCACCGCCGTTGATCGCCCGCACTGATCTCGTCGCCTGCACCACGGTGGTGCGCCTCTTGATCTTATCTTCTTTCTAAAAAAAAGTTCTTACTTGTATGATATAGATAGATACTAGTGTAGTTTTCTTACTTATTATTGTTTGTTATTATATAGTGCGATGGTTTTGGTATCCGCCTCCGTCGGCCCTCGTCATGTCTATGATTCAGATATGGTATATATATTTTCTTTTATAACTATTAGTTTCATTTAGTGTTTATGACAATTATGCCGAGCAACATGACATAGATTTTTTTATCTAGAAGGTATGTGAACCGGAAATTCCAACCGACCCTATTGTCGAGAGGTTAAATTTAGTTGAAGAAGAAAACAATTACTTGAAGGAAAAATTGAAAAAAAAAATCGAGGAGGAGAAGATGATATTGGAGTTGCATGTTGCGGATGTCGTCGATGATCACAAGATCAAGATGGATGCAATGCGCTTGAAGATTAGAAAGATTAGAAAATATGGCATTCATACTGAGGCTTGGTATCATTATGCCGTTGAATCAATTGTTACCTTGGTTGCGGTTATGATCGCATTTGTTGTTGCATTGAAATGTTTTACATAGTTTCATTGTATGGTTTTATTAGATGCTCTGGAGAGCTAGATGTTGCTCAATGAGAACTATGTATGTACTTTGGGTTTAATGTGATGATGAACTTCTATTAATTTGGTCACTTATCTATTCATGATGTACGCAGAGATGAACCGACAATGGATGTACGGTAACAGACGCACCTCTAAGTACATTAAGGGCGTGAATAATTTTCTCGCAGTGCTAAGGCAACCAAGCATAATGGTTTTATGTGTTTTCAATGCCCTATATGTGGGAATACAGGTCTTACTCTGACTCGAAAACCCTTCACACCCATCTTCTTTATAAGGGTTTCATGCCACACTATAATGTTTGGACCAAGCACGGAGAAAGAGGGGTTATGATGGAAGACAATGAAGAAAAAGAAGATGATGACAACTATGTGCCCCTTGAATACGGTGATGCTGCAACGGGGAAAGCTGAAGATGATGCAACGGGGAAAGCTGAAGATCAAGAGGAACCAGATGACGTGCCCGATGATGATCTTCGTCGGGTCATTGTTGATGCAAAGAGACGGTGCGAAAGTGTAAAGGAGAAGCTAAAGTTCGATTGCATGTTAGAGGATAAAAAAAGGGTTGTACCCCAATTGCGAAGATGGCAACACAAAGCTCGGTACCGTACTAGAATTGCTGCAGTGTAAGGCAGAGAGTGGTGTGCCTGACACCGAATTTTAGAAGTTACTGAAAATATTGAAGAAGAAGCTTCCAAAGGATAACGAATTGCTCGACAGTACGTATGCAACAAAGAAGATTGTATGCCCTCTAGGATTGAAGGTGCAGAAGATACATGAATGCCCTAATGACTGCATCCTCTACCGCGATGCGTACGGGGATTTGAACGCATGCCCAGTATGCGGTGCATTACGATATAAGATTAGACGAGATGACCCTGGTGATGTTGACGGCGAGCGCCCCAGGAACAGGGTTCCTTCCAAGGTGATGTGGTATGCTCCTATAATACCATGGTTAAAATGCCTATTCAGAAACAAAGAGCATGCCAAGTTGATGCGATGGCACAGAAAGGACTGTAAGAAAGACGGGAAGTTGAGAGCACCTGCTGACGGGTCGCAGTGGAGAAAAATCAAGAGAAAGTACTGGGAGGAGTTTGCAGGTGACGCTAGGAACATATGGTTTGGTTTAAGCGCGGATGGCATTAATCCATTTGGGGAGCAGAGCAGCAAGCACAGCACCTGGCCCGTGACTCTATGTATCTATAACCTTCCTCCTTGGCTATGCATGAAGTGGAAGCTCATTATGATGCCAATTCTCATCTAAGGCCCTAAGCAACCCGGCAACGACATTGATGTGTACCTAAGGCCATTAGTTGAAGAAATTTTACAGCTGTGCATTGAAAACGGTGTACGTCTGCACGATGAGCACAAACAGGAGGAATTTGACCTGCATGTGTTGCTGTTTGTAACCATCAATGATTGGCCTGCTCTCAATAACCTTTCAGGACAGATAAACAAGGGATACCACGCATGCACGCACTGTTTAGATGACACCGAAAGTTTATACCTGGACAAATGCAGGAAGAATGTGTACCTGGGGCATCGTCGATTTCTTCCGACCAACCATCAATGTCGAAAGAAAGGCAAGCATTTCAAAGGCGAGGCAGATCACCGGAAGAAGCCCGCCATGCATACCGGTGATCACGTACTTGCTATGGTCAATGATTTAAAAGTAATCTTCGGAAAGGGTCCCGGCGGACTATCTGTTCCGAATGACGCTGAGGGACACGCACCCATGTGGAAGAAGAAATCTATATTTTGGGACCTACCCTATTGGAAAGACCTAGAGGTCCGCTCTTCAATCGACATGATGCACGTGACGAAGAACTTTTGCGTGAACCTGCTAGGCTTCTTGGGCGTGTATGGGAAGACAAAAGATACACCGGAGGCACGGGAGGACCTGTGATGTTTGCACGAAAAAGACGGCGTTGCCTCCAAAGCAATATGAAGGTCCTGCCAGCTACGCTCTTACCAAAGAAGAGAAGGAAATCTTCTTTGAATACCTGCTCAGTATGAAGGTCTCGTCTGGATACTCGTCGAATATAAAGGGAATAACAAATATGGCAGAGAAAAAGCTCCAGATCCTAAGTCTCATGATTGCCACGTGATTATGACGCAACTGCTCCCGGTTGCATTGAGGGGGCTTCTACCGAAAAACGTTCGATTAGCCATTGTGAAGCTATGTTCATTCCTCAATGCAATCTCTCAGAAAGTGATCGATCCAGAAATCCTACCAAGGTTAAGGAGTGATGTGGCGCAATGTCTTGTCAGTTTTGAGCTGGTGTTCCCACCATCCTTCTTCAATATCATGACGCACATCCTAGTTCATCTAGTCGACGAGATTGTCATTCTGGGCCCTGTATTTCTACACAATAGATTTTAGCAGTGTGTGGGACCCACATGTAATATATAGCACTTTCCGAAATAAAAGCTATATTTAGCTTACATATCTTTTTGTATTTGGTTGCATGCCAATCCACCACTGCTCAAACAAAAAAGATCATCAAACTGCGAGCGAGAGAGGAAAAAACGAAACTAAAGGATCAGCAAAAAGACTCTATAGGACCGCCGATCAACACGATCGGCGGATGAACCCTATCTACGGGAGGCGTGGAGCCAGATGGAGATCATGGAGATCGACCTCCCCGGGGTCGGCGCGGTGCTGAAGCGACGACGGTTAGGGTTAGGATCGGGGTTAGGCTGATACCACGTAAGAGGAATACAGAGAGATTAGTGGAATCGATAATTTATTTCTTAAGCCTCGTGGGCATATATGGACGATTGCAAGCCCTTCTTGAAGTAGAAAACAAGTTAGAATAAATCACAGTCTATACTATGTTTCCTAAACAATTACGATACTCAATAATAGGAGTTGCCTCGTGCGGCTTTAAGACTTTTTTGAAAAAAAAAAATCTTAAGGCTATTTTACAATACCACCGAGACATGCTAGTTAAAAATATCGCCTAGACAATAGCTAAGTTTACCATGCCGTTGACACATATATCGATTTTAAAGAAATAATAACATGCCCGGACTTATAACAGAGAAATGTTACTTTGACTTGGAGATGACCTCAATCATTTATTTGATTCAGTTTTATGCATTCCGATATGTAGCAAAGCAGAGACGTTAAACCATGAGGGCACGACACATGGTGAGGTAGCACAACAAACTTAATACCGCTGGGGCACACTGAATATTAAAATGGAGCTGGCAAGCTTCCTAATGAACTGCATCTTTGCATGACCAACCACTTGGATGGTTAGAGCAACTCTAGCAGACCCCGCAAAAGGCTCTGACCCACATAATTCCGGCGAGTATACGGGCTTGGCCTGATTTTCTGGCCAGAACAGAGCCCGTATACTCGCTCGGCCCGCAAAAAATTATGCCGCGACCTGCAAAACGCACGCCCCGACCACTATTTCTACGGGTTTGCCACGCGTTTGTGGGTCGAACCCTATCCCCCCGCCGCCGCCTCCTCGCGCAACCCCCCACTCCCCACCGCACATTTCTTGCCGCCGGCGAGTCCCTTCCGCCTCCATCCGCCATGTGGGGGCCGCATGTGGAGCTCCGGACGCGGCTCCGGGAGCAGATCCGACGGCGGCATTGACCCCGAGCGCGAGCGGCGCGTCCAGTCGGGTGGCGCGAGGAAGTGCGGTGCGAGGAAGTGGACCAACCGCGGTCTCTCGCCGCCGCCTAGCTTCCGCGTCCGGGAGACCGACGAGTACGACCGCGGCCGTACGGCGTCCTTAGCCGCGGGCTCGTCCTCGGCAGCGAGATCTTCTTCGTACGTCGGGAGCTCCTCCTCTTCCGGCGCGGGCCTTCTCCCCGTGAAGAGGGAGTGGTCAGAGGAGCCGGAGGAGCCAGAGGAGGTCGCCATGAAGCTGGAGCCCAAGGAGCCCGGCAACCGCGGAGTCATCGGGCCGGAGGACTTCGTCGCTGAAGTCGATGCGGTCGCGGTCGCCATTTTCGAGCGGAGCTTGCGTGAGGAGGCGGAGCGACAGCGCCACCACCAGGAGCATGAAGACCTCGTCTTCAAGCAGGCGGTCGCGGCCAACCTCGCCGCCAAGGAGAAGGACGACGAGTGGCGGCGCATCCGCGAGGAGCAGAGGGGGAAGTATATCGACCTCGGCAGCTCCGGCGAGGAGGATTGAGCTCCTCCACGGCGTCGTCCATGGCCGCGAGCTCGCCGCTGTGAGATCCCCACCACCTCTAGTACTAGTACTAATGTAGTATGTAGTATGAACTAATGTTTGCAGTGTTTGATCATGTGATGAACTATAAATGTAGTATGTGATGATGAACTACTATGGTGCAATTTCTCCCGCGAATCTGTTTTTTCAAATTATGCAGTTTGATCTACGGTTTCTGATCTGCCGCGCTCGTTCTCGACCCGCAAACGAGTTTTACGTCGAACTGCAAACGCGTTTTGCGGGTCTGCTAGAGTTGCTCTTAGAGGGACTGTGGTAGTATCCCCAGCCCACCAGGGTTCAAGTCCTGGTGCTCGCATTTATTTCTGAATTTATTTCAGAATTTCCGTTGATGCGCATTCAGTGGGAGGAGACGTTTCCGTCGATGACAAGGTGCCTACCGTGACTTCGTAAATTTCAAGATGATATGTCGGCTCAGTCTTTCAAAGGTGCTCTAGGGGTAGGGCGTGCGTGTGTGCATTCATAGAGGTGAGCGTATGCGCGTGTATATGTGCGCTTGCGTTTGTACTGTGTTAAGAAAAAAACCAACTTACGTGTACTTCAAATGCCTGAATGTACAATCGGGTAGTCCCATACATGAATAATGCATGATAAAATCTAGATCATGCAGTACGGGCCATCTCCTTTGCGTGGCAAAAATAACGCGGGGGCACGTTGACGTGATCTTGGAGACTTGCTCTTGGACACGATACGAACCAGAATCGATTGCGACTACCAACTTACCTGTTATATTTCCTTAAAAAAAACTACCTGTTTATATTGTTGGAAGAGCCGACAAGATAGAGGTTAGTCCGTTCGGCAAACGACTAGTTGACTCCTTCCCCGCCCGGCCTATATATATACACGCATACTATACGCACGATCTTGCTCGTTCGACCGTGTGAGATTTCTCGATTTGGTACGTCAATGGGTGCCACTGCGAGCCGATCGGCGGAGCCGACGACGTGTGTCGTGCCGGTCCTCGAGTATTCCAAGCTGGTTCGCTCGCCTCAGCCCCGGCATGTGCAAACGATCCTCTTCCGCGGCCTCTTCTGGGACGTAAACGTGCGCCCAACGCGTTTCGTTGACGGCCTAGCGGACAAATTGGTTATTTTCCTCCGCGTCGATTTGAGCTTGAGGCATCATCTCGAGTCGGCCCTCGGCAACCACATCTCCATAGAAATCCTCGACGAGACCCGCGAGCACACAGTCTTCCGTGAGGACACCATCAAGGGCATGATGCAACAAGAAGTCCACCAGTCCTCGTGCCTGTATGTTAACCGGAGGGAGCTGGAGGCGTCGTCGTGCGTGGTCGACGACCGCTTCACCATCAGGTGTACCCTGAAGAAGACGCAGCAGGAAACAAAGCGGCGGTCCCTCCTCGGAAGCTTGTCCAGATCCAACGCCATCTTGGAGACGCCGCAAGTCGCAATGGCCGGGGCCCACACACTCACCATGTGCGGCATCTCCGAGCTCAGGGTCATGCTCCGGAACGGGGAGTGCATCTACTCCACGCAGTTCACCGTGGGCGGATGCACATGGTATCTCAAATTCTGCCCCAGATGGCACACATGGGCCTTCCTGCGTCTCTTCCGTGCGAGCATCGGGGACGAGACGTCGCCCACGACGGCGGATTTTAGCTTCGAGCTCGAGGGGGAGGTGAACTTCAAGTCCGAGAAGATGAGGCACACGTTCAGCGATGCAGACCCTAAACACCTGCTATTTCACTACCAGCCAATTGTCACGGCCACACACGATGACCGCCTAGTTGTTCGGCTTTACCTCGCCGTTATCATGGCCGAGGACACTCCCCCGGTCGTCCCAATGTGTACTGAATCGGTGCTGACTCCACTACTCACCGCAATGCATGGCTAGCTACTTTGTACTCCCTTCGTTCCTAAATACTTGTCTTTCTAGAGATTTCAACCAATGACTACATACAGCGCAAAATGAGTGAATCTACACTTTAAAATATATCTACATATATTCGTATGATGAGTCCATTTGAAATGCCTAGAAAGACAAGTATTTGGGAACGGAGGGAGTATTACAGTAGGCCACGCAAAACTAGCCATAGCTCATACAAGCAAAGTAATCATTCCGCTAGCAAAAGATTGCGACAATCTCATGTAATCATTGAAATTGACAGGCATATTATTGGTTTTCGTTTGTGTGGATGCACCGGATTCGCCGTTCTAACACGATGTTGGATTTGGCGGTAGTTCCTTCCGCCAACGCGCCGTTTATTTCCATTTTTTTCAAAAAAAAGTTTATTAGGAAAACAATCGCAGGCTAATTTTTTTGGGTGGCTTAAAAAATAAGCTGCCTCTTCCCAACTTAAAAAATAAGCTATCCTCCAAATTTATTGAGACTTCTAAATTAATTATTTCATAACTAGTTTAGATGCCCTAATGAATAAGAGAGGCGACTTATGAAAAAGGCTGGGGAGGAGGCGGCTTATTTTTTAAACTGCCAAAAGAACTGGCCCAGTATAGCTAGATAGTATGCACAGAGTAGTTTGTATCCTTTCACAGACCGATACAAACCTCAGAATCATCACGCGGACGTGTTAGCGTGCACACATGTTCTTCGAACTATGCAAGCGTTGCTTTTTTGGGGGGAATTTTGCCCTTTTTGTTTTAAGGTTGAATTTGACTCGGTTTAGAGTATCTAAAGCCGGGCACTTCAAACCACCTCATACCCACGGACGAACGACCCAATCACTGACCGGTCATAAAATAAATCTAGACATGCGTCTCAAATAGGCCTCAAAAGTATGGGCTGGCCGGCACCCTTTATATCTAGTCCAAATGTAGGACGAATATGGGGCGCCCGGGCGCCCGGGAGTGTCCGTCACGTCGGACCAAGCCCCGCTGGCCCACCCGATCCACATATATTCCTTCCCATTCGCTGCCCGGACCAAACCCTAGCCACTTCACTCCACTCCCCTCCGCCACTCAAGCTCTCGCCCGGTGATCTCGACCTTCTTCGACATGGCAAGCAACGGATCCAACGATGACCAATACAAATCTGTTGACTAGGGCATCGTCCCATGCGGTTTGGAGGAGGCAATGGTCATCCGTATTCCACTCCGTCGCTCCTATCTGTCCAGCGCGAGTCCATTATGTCAGCTTATCGGGCGCTCGAATTCTTCGACGCTGGATCACCGCGGTCCTCTCTAGAGCCTTCAAATCTCCCTTTCCCCATCACCGGTCCGCCAGAACATGAGTCCTACCGGTGTTCTCCTGTCGCAGGGCTTCGCCTAAGCACCGCTACAATATGATCGAGGTGTAATATCGTGGAGGGGGGCACCGCACACGGCTAAGGAACGATCAATGATCAACTTGTGTGTTCTAGGGTGCCCCCCTACCCCCGTATATAAAGGAGGGAGGGAGGAGGTGGCCGGCCCCAAGGGGGGGCGCGCCATGGGGAGGGGAAACCTACTCCAAGTAGGTTTCCCCCCCTTTTCCTTATCTTATTTGGAGGGGGAAGGAAAGAGTACTAGTATTAGGAAGTAGTACTAGTAGTAGTATTAGGAAGAGGGGGAAGGAGAAAGGAAAGGGGGGCCGGCCCCCTTCCCCAATTCGGTTTGGGCTTGGGGGGCGCGCCCCCTTCCCTTGTTCCTTTCTCCCTTCCTCCTACATGGGCCCAATAAGGCCCATATACCTCCCGGGGGGTTCCGGTAACCTCCCGGAGCTCCAAACTTCTCCGGAACCTTTCCGGTGTCCAAATATATCCGTCCAATATATCAATCTTTATGTCTCGACCATTTCGAGACTCCTCGTCATGTCCGTGATCATATCCGGGACTCCGAACAACCTTCGGTACATCAAAATACATAAACTCATAATATAACTGTCATCGAAACCTTAAGCGTGCGGACCCTACGGTTCGAGAACAATGTAGACATGACCGAGACACGTCACCGGTCAATAACCAATAGCGGGACCTGGATGCCCATATTGGTTCCTACATATTCTACGAAGATCTTTATCGGTCAAACCGCACAACAACATACGTTGTTCCCTTTGTCATCGGTATGTTACTTGCCCGAGATTCGATCGTCGGTATCCAATACCTAGTTCAATCTCGTTACCGGCAAGTCTCTTTACTCGTTCCGTAATACATCATCTCACTACTAACTCATTAGTTGAAATGCTTGCAAGGCTTAAGTGATGTGTATTACCGAGAGGGCCCAGAGATACCTCTCCGACATTCGGAGTGACAAATCCTAATCTCGAAATACGCCAACTCAACAAGTACCTTCGGAGACACCTGTAGAGCACCTTTATAATCACCCAGTTACGTTGTGACGTTTGGTAGCACACAAAGTGTTCCTCCGGTAAACGGGAGTTGCATAATCTCATAGTCATAGGAACATGTATAAGTCATGAAGGAAGCAATAGCAACATACTAAACGATCGTGTGCTAAGCTAACGGAATGGGTCATGTCAATCAGATCATTCAACCAATGATGTGACCTTGTTAATCAAATAACAACTCCTTGTTCATGGTTAGGAAACATAACCATCTTTGATTAACAAGCTAGTCAAGTAGAGGCATACTAGTGACACTTTGTTTGTCTATATATTCACACATGTATTACGTTTCCGGTTAATACAATTCTAGCATGAATAATAAACATTTATCATGATATGAGGAAATAAATAATAACTTTATTATTGCCTCTAGGGCATATTTCCTTCAGTATTCAACCCAGTTGCAAAAAAAACACAAAAAAGAAATAATATGCAAATATGGGGCAGCACAAAAGTCAAATAAATGCGCACAATGAAGATAGAAATATGCAGTGAGGACGTAAAAAAGCTAGAATAGAGTAAATTACATATAACCGTGAACTGAGGCGCAACATACTAAGTAAGATTCAATTACGATGAAGAATCATGCGTATATCGTAACAGAACATGAAATTAAAACATCTATACGGCAAGGACTTCACGATTAGCACACACGACGGGAAATTGCATGCCTCGTCGCCGGACGAAGTATATTACATTTTTTTATCTAATGTGGGTAACTAAAAATAATCAATATGGTAATCTAAAGATAAGGTTGTTAATCCGATTATTTGGCTAGGATTCATGTTGCAAGTTTTGAATTACTCCCAAGCAATAGTATTAATTGATCCGTCAACCATATACAGTTAATTATCCATTTGGTTCACTTTGCCGCGTCGTCATCCGCCGCTTGATTCATCGCAATTGTTGTTTAATCAATAGTGTAGCACGGGTCATGGGTGTGTGGTTTTTTTTTCTCCCGTTGCAACGCACGGACAATTTTTCTAGTTAAATAAAAAAAGGCCTTTGATTTTGATTTAGCGGTAGTCATCTTCCCGCCATCGCTGTAGGCTTGTTTTATAATTAAAAACAAAAAATAATTCACTGGAACCCTTCCTCGAGCTAATCTCTCCGCCGTCGCTCTCAGAGAAAAAATAATGTAAATGCAATCCCATGCGACACCCTAAATCATGGAGTGAGTTTTGAACAAAGTTCACTGCAGTGAATTTGACTACGTTACATAAAACTGGTTTCCCTCTCTATGTTGCAGGCACGGCCCCGGTCATGCTTGGTCGCCAACTTGATTTTTCCTTGTGCTGATTTGGGGTTAGTTCAGGTCCAGGGGCAGGTGCTAATGGAGAGTCGGAGGATGATGTGAGATTGGTTTCTCCTATTCCTAGAATTAACGTGAGAGCTCAAAGGCACCTCAAAAGGTAAACCAATCAAGAAAATAATTGTATATATCCTTGTAGTACACGGTTTCTGTAGTGCTTTCTTTTTTTGGGGAATTTCTTGTAGTGCCGTGTGTGTCCTTATGCAGAGACTAGCTGAAGAGCCCGTGCATTGCAACGGGTATAAAGTAAATTTCAAAGTTCAGGTGATATTGAGGAATTTATCTGTCGTGGTGAAATACTGAGCTATATCTCTTAGTCCGTTAAATTCTTCATTGTCTTAAAATGTGAATTCATATTTTATACTTGCCCACTTCAAAGATAAGATGGCCGTTTAGAAAATAGAGAGTTTACAATGATTGGTTCTCTTTTGTTCACACTGTCGTCAACAGTAGGAGCAAACCGACTGCATCAACACAACCACGCTTCCCTTGACACCAGCATCACAGCCTCAAGGAGGACCAGTATTGGGGCATGCAAAGCCGGGGAAGAGATGGTACGACAGAGGGGAGTAGCCACTGTTGGGGAACGTAGTAATTTCAAAAAAATTCCTACGCACACGCAAGATCATGGTGATGATATAGCAACGAGAGGGGAGAGTGTTCGTCCACGTACCCTCGTAGACCGTAAGCGGAAGCGATAGCACAACGCGGTTGATGTAGTCGTACGTCTTCACGATCCGACCGATCCAAGCACCGAACGTACGGGGCCTCCGAGTTCAGCACACGTTCAGCTCGATGACGTCCCTCGAACTCCGATCCAGCCGAGTGTCGAGGGAGAGTTCCGTCAGCACGACGGCGTGGTGACGATCTTGATGTTCTACCGGCGCAGGGCTTCGCCTAAGCTTCGCGACGATATGACCGAGGTGGAATATGGTGGAAGGGGGCACCGCACACGGCTAAGGAACGATCCGTAGATCAACTTGTGTGTCTATGGGGTGATCCCCCGCCCCCGTATATAAAAGAGGGAGGGAGGAGGGGGCCGGCCTAAGGGGAGGCGCGCCCTAGGAGGAGTCCTACTCCCACCGGGAGTAGGATTCCCCCTTTCCTAGTCCAACTAGGAGTCCTTCCATGTATTAGGAGTAGGAGACAAGGAAGGGGAAGAGAGAAGGGAAGGAAGGAGGGGGTGCGGCCCCTCCCCCTAGTCCAATTCGGACTAGGCCATGGGGGGGCGCGCGGCCTGCCCTAGGCAGCCCCTCTCTCTTTCCCGCAGCGCCCAATAAGGCCCAATACTTCTCCCCGGCGAATTCCCGTAACTCTCCGGTACTCCGAAAAATACCCGAATCACTCGGAACCTTTCCGAACTCCGAATATAGTCGTCCAATATATCGATCTTTACGTCTCGACCATTTCGAGACTCCTCGTCATGTCCCCGATCTCATCCGGGACTCCGAACTCCTTCGGTACATCAAAACTCATAAACTCATAATATAACTGTCATCGAAACCTTAAGCGTGCGGACCCTACGGGTTCGAGAACTATGTAGACATGACCTAGAACTATTCTCGGTCAATAACCAATAGCGGGACCTGGATGCCCATATTGGCTCCTACATATTCTACGAAGATCTTTAACGGTCAAACCGCATAACAACATATGTTGTTCCCTTTGTCATCGGTATGTTACTTGCCCGAGATTCGATCGTCGGTATCCAATACCTAGTTCAATCTCGTCACCGGCAAGTCTCTTTACTCGTTCTGTAATACGTCATCTCATAACTAACTCATTAGTTATAATGCTTGCAAGGCTTAAGTGATGAGTATTACCGAGAGGGCCCAGAGATACCTCTCCGACAATCGGAGTGACAAAACCTAATCTCGAAATACGCCAACTCAACATGTACCTTCAGAGACACCTGTAGTACTCCTTTATAATCACCCAGTTACGTTGTGACGTTTGGTAGTACCCAAAGTGTTCCTCCGGTAAATGGGAGTTGCATAATCTCATAGTTACAGGAACATGTATAAGTCATGAAGAAAGCAATAGCAACATACTAAACGATCAAGTGCTAAGCTAACGGAATGGGTCAAGTCAATCACATCATTCTTCTAATGATGTGATCTCATTAATCAAATGACAACTCTTTTGTCCATGGCTAGGAAACATAACCATCTCTGATAAACGAGCTAGTCAAGTAGAGGCATACTAGTGACACTATGTTTGTCTATGTATTCACACATGTATTATGTTTCCGGTTAATACAATTCTAGCATGAATAATAAACATTTATCATGAAATAAGGAAATAAATAATAACTTTATTATTGCCTCTAGGGCATATTTCCTTCAGCCACATGAAGGTGGGGTATGGAAGGACTAAGGACATGGTCATCCTAGGCATGATCACATGCTTCTCTCTCCATCTCTCTCCATAGCCGACGTGCGGAGGGGATTGGACGTGGCCCCTCCTTCACCCAGTTCAAGCAAGATGCACCGTCATCGTACTCTTTCAACTCTCCATCCCTCCTCCCTCCTCTGTATCTCACACCAACCACAAGAGAGCCCCAAATATCGTTTCCTTCAAAAAAGTATTTTTTTTTTTATGTTTCAGTCGCACGTTCCTCTCGAGCTCCTCCTAGCCGTTCTACCCGCATCAGCGATAAACGCCTCCTCTGCGCCTCCCTCCTCCTGTCGCTCGAGCAGCATGCCCAGCCTGGGCTGCTCATGTTGCGTGTCAACTCGCCGGACCACCATGGGCGTCGCCACTGCCCGAGCGCCTCTTGTAGCCGGCCGCCTCACACGCGACCGCGCCTCCGCGCGCGTCCTTCTCCGGCGAGCCCTCTGATCTTCCGCTCGCCTGCCTGCGGCCCGCTGCTGTGGTCCCGCCATTCCTCCCCGAGCTCCCTTGTCCGTCCGGCTCTCTCCACCAAGCCCGCTGCGCCTCCAACTCTGACGCCTCCATTGCCTTCCCTCCACTCGTCGAAGCTCATCCACCTCTGCTCCGGAGAGCTCCCTCGCTGGCCACTCGGCGTGATGGTCACCTCCCTCTCTCGCGTCTCTCTCGCTGAGATCTATGTCGCTCTCTACTGCTATGAGGCAACTCGTGGACAAATAAAAACCGGTAGAATTTGCTATAAAAAAGTGAGGTGGGATTATGTAATTTGGTAGCGACTCTACATGAAGTTTCGCCGTTCGTGCCCAAATGGCATGTGTGGGGCGGACGAGCTATCGGCCAGAGTTGGCCCATCTGACCGAGCGGACTCGCCTCGCTGCAGCCCAACATCGACAACACTCGGAAACAATTGTCACCAGTGAACGAAACGGTTTTTTAGTATCACCTCGCTTATATGTTTTAAATTCAAACTGAAAGCGTAAATTCACGGGAGGAAGCATATTGTGATGATGAACCCACAGAGTCAATCCGTGCTTTATTATTAAAAAAAGATTAGAGAAAGAAGTGGATGAGTTAGGGTTTTTTTTTGAAATAAGTGGAGGGGTAGTTGTCAACCCGCGCTCAAGTCTTCTTTTTGTGTTCACATGACACGCGCTCAAGCTTAGCTCCAAATCATTATACACGAAAAGTGCTGGTTAGGTTTATTTTGAGGTCTGATTTTGTGTAATTTACTTGTTTTTTTTTGCCGGGTGTACTTTGTTCAAGAAATCATAAGCAACACGACACCACAACACAAACTGAAGTGAACACCCTCGACACAGTTACACACAACACACATCAGGACGTGCTAAGGTCAATCCGCTAGCTAGCTCAACTTTCAGATTTCCCAAGCAACTTGTTCACATGTAGCGGAGAACGAACAGCAGACGCAAACTGCAACAAAATACGCACGTAGTATAACCTTTCCATTTACTTCCATCAAGCGGCTGCCTCGCCCGCGACCAAGGTGAGCTCAGGGGTAGGGGTAGTCGTAGTCCTTGCCGATGCCACCGCCGACGCAGGGGTCGCTGTTGTCGCCGCAGTCGGCGGCGGATGGGGCAGGGCCGGCCCCACCCCTTCCGTTGCCTCCAACCTTCTTGTGTTTGTCTGGTTTGCCTCCAGCGTGGAATCCGACCCCTCCCGCTCCCGCCTTAGCGCCGGCTCCAACCCCTCCAACGCCGGCGCTATCCTCCAGCAGGACTCTAGCGGCCGCCGCAAGGGGCACGACCGAGCTCAGTTCCATCT
The DNA here is from genome assembly GCA_963921465.1 of Triticum timopheevii. NCBI lineage: Eukaryota > Viridiplantae > Streptophyta > Magnoliopsida > Poales > Poaceae > Triticum > Triticum timopheevii. The sequence goes on along the minus strand of OY997274.1, from coordinate 165,070,799 downwards.
GCATGACGGCGCCAAGCACAACGAGGAACATCACTGCGCTCCGAAGCCGAACCATGTCATTCATCACAAACCGCTTTGGTATGTGATGATCGATAATCAGGATCTACGGGGTGTGTGTCTGTGGTGCTTGATCTGTTGTTCTTGTAGTGGCGTTGAGAGTTGACATCTATGCGAAGGTTGGTTGGGGCTCCGGCCGGTACGGTTGTTGTAGGATCCCATTAAGAAATGAACCAGTTTGCCAGCTGGTTATAATTTTGTTTACTTAGGGTCATCTGACTTTTGCTAATTTGCTTCAAACAAGCTAAGTGCCATATTATAGACTGGGAGCCCAACGTGGATTGGTCATCCAAACATGAACAAACAATATGTGTCTTCTTAGTAAATAGCGACTTTTATGAATTGCTTAATGAAGACCCGTTTCATTGTACGAGGCTCCATGCTTCCTGTGATTACAGTACAATCAAAAGGCTGCATTATCAATATGTCTTATTGTGTAAAATGTTCATGTACACAATGTCTAAAAAGATTTCCTTGTATACACAACCAGCTTTCCAGCAAATTGTCTCATTGTGTAAAATGTTCATGTACACAATGTCTAAGACCAGGACACAAACCGAACTGAACACCCACGACCAGCTAGCTCAACATCCAGATTTCACGAGCCAGCCCGGATTTACGCGTAGCGCGCAGAGAATAGATAAAACAAGCAAACAACCACAACATACGCACCTGAACTACAACCTTTTCATCTACGTCCATCAGGGGATAGCCCGGCCCGCGACTTTAATTAGTGAGCTCATGGGTAGTCGGCGTAATCGTAATAGCCACCGCCGTTGCCGCCCCCGCCCCCGCCGACGCAGGGGTCGCTGTTGTCGCCGCAGTCGACGGCGGATGGGGGCGGGGCAGGGCTAGCACCTTTGCCTCCAGCCTTTTTGTGTTTGAAATGTTTGCCTCCAGCCTTAGCATTAGCGCCGACTCCAACCCCTCCCACGCCCGCCTTAGCGCCGAATCCAACGCCCCCCACTCCCACGCCGGGGTTAACCTCCAGCAGCACTCTGGCGGCCGCCGTAAGGGGCACGACGGAGCTCAGTTGCATCTGCATGACGGCGCCAAACACAACAAGAAGCACCACTGTGCTCCGAAGCTGAATCATGCCAGCCATCATAAGCTGCTGAAGCTTGCTTGTTAGGTATGTGTCGATCGACAGGGAGGATGATGTGCCTGTGGTGCTTGATTTTTGTTGTTCTTGTAGTGGCGTCAGAGTTGACATCTATGCAAAGGTGGGTTGGAGTCTGGCCGGTACGGTTGTTGTACGTCCCATTAAGAAACGAACTAGTTAGACTCTGACTTTGCTAATTTGCTTCAAATAAGCTAAGTGGCATATTATTTGTAGACCAGAAGGCCAACGTGGATTGGTCATCCAGCCATGAACAAACAATATGTTTCTTCCTAGTAAATAGCGACTTCTTGTTTTTGAATTGCTTAATGACCCATTTCATTTTAATGAGGCTCCATGGATGAACACTTCAATCAAAAAGCTGCATGTTTCTGTTTCGGCAAAGTTTGGACTATGAAGGACACATCTCTTGAGTTAAGGTCCTAGACATTAGTGCTTGCATTTTCTTGGGTTTATTTCAGACTTTCCGGCGATGTTCGTTTAGTGAGAGAAGACGCTTGTAGTGACTTCGTCAATCTTAAGATGCTATGCCCGGTCAGTCTCTCAAATGTGCTCATAGAAGTAGGGTGTGCATGCGTGCGTTCATAGCGTGAGTGTATGCTCGTGTATGTGAATGACTTCGAATGTACTGTGGTAAAAAAATCAATAGTTAATTTCAAAACTGAATACTTTTAGAGGTATTTATTTGTTCAATTGTGGGAGATAAAAACAGGTTTACTTTGATGAATTTTAAATATGACCCGCTTCGGTACAACCCCCTCACAAAACGATATAAGGTAATATAAATCTTTGGCAAATTGTACCCCATTTTTGTATGGATGGTAGGTCGTCCGCCGGAACATATACGTCGTATGTGGAAGGATCTCTCGCTCAAGCGGATATGGCAGCATGCCGTCCCATTACGGCACACTTTATTAAAAAAATAGAGAATTTAAAGGGAGAAGGTGGGGTGGATCTTGGTAGCCACTGAGCCAGTGTCTGCTTTATGATAGAATAGTAGAGCGTGACTTACTAGAGGGTAAAAAAGTAGGTTTTCACTTATTTTTTTTCAAGATTTACTTTGTTTCTATTTTTTATTTGTAATTTTCACCTTTCTTTCTCTACTTACACTGGAATATTTTTCTTTGGTTTTCTTTGTTAGTTTCTCGGTTTTCATTGGCTCTTTCCTTTTGGTTTTGCTTGTGTTTCTTTCTCATTTTTCATCACTTTTCTGTTTTCTCTCAGGGTTCAATTTTTTATACACAAGTTGGTACAAATCGAATAATATTTTCTAATAAATATTAAACACTTTTCAAATTTAATGTTAATTTTGAATGCATGGTCAGAATTTTTTGTACACAGACAATTTTCAATTAACTTTTTTTTCCAAACAGACATATAACATTTTTTAAATATTTGAATTAAAAAATTTCATACACATTTTAGCATTTTTCAAATGCTTGATTAACATTTTCCAAATATCATATTAACATTTTTTAAATATGATAATTTTTTTCTATACATATTTCACATTTTAAATGATTGATTAAAAAAATATCAAATTAACGTTGTTTGAATACATGTTCAACATTTTTTATACACATTTAACACCTTTGAAATGCTTGATTAACATTTTTCAAATACCATATTAACATTTAAATACATGGTCAACATTTTTATGTACACATTCAATTTTTTAAAATATTTGATTAATTTTTTCAGTTACATGCTCAAAAAGTTTCATACACATTGTATTTATTTTATACATTTTTCGTATACCTTGAGAAACATTTTTCCTGTACACACTGAACAATTTTAAATGATTGATTAACATTTTTTTTGAAATGTTTCATATAAAGTATTTTTGTAATAAAGAGTATCTAGAAACATAAATAAAGTAAACGAGAACAAAAACAGAAAAAAAAAAGGAAAAGATAATATGGCATGTGGCCTGTAGCGCAATGGATCGGTCCAATACGGAGCTCGCCTACAGCGAGACTCTAGACTTCGTCTCGTCTCGTTGTAGGCGAGACATATCTGTGCCCGCGTCGAATAGACGGCGCCACGCACAGGAGGCCGCCCTACTGGGTCGGCCCTTTCTCGTGTGTGGGAACATGAAAAAATCACCCAAAAAGGAATGTTTGTTCGAGGGATCGAACCCTGTAACTCCCACTATTGACCGCTCGTCGCTAGCTAGAAGAGCTTATAAGATTCAGTGTGCATCTGGAAACTCGGACTACAGAACTATCCCTCAGTGACTGGTTTACTGTAGCGAACCGGTCTTTTTCTTACTTTTTTTTGTTCATTTTTTGTTTTTTGTTTTTATTTTATTTTATCTTTTTGTGGAGTTTTCCGGACGAAAAATGCCGATAAATGGCCCGACATGTCGCAACATGCAAACATTTCAAAATTCGTTCAAACCTGGGCAATGCCCATCTTCTTGTAAAGGTTTGGGTAATTTTAAGGATGTCCAAAAATAGACCATGTTTAATAGAGAGTGTTCGGGTAGGCCAAAAGAGTTTGTTTGGGAGCACCTCGTTTCACGGCATCCCTTAAATGACCCCAATTGTTTTTCAAGAGTTTTACATTTTCTGAAGTTTTCTTGGTTAATAAAGGCTGATAAATGGTCGGACGTATCGCAACCTGTATACGGTATCGAAAGTTTTTCAAATTATGCATAGATGCCTACTATGGGCATGCCCACCTGCTTGCAAAAGTTGGGATCATTTCAATGATGCCCAAAACATAGACCGTCTTTAACAGAGGGTGTTCGTGTAGGCCAGAAGAGTCTGTTTGAAAGCATCATGTTTTTCGGCGTCTGTCAAATTGCCCCAATTTTTTTCACTAGATTCTATGACCAATTCAAGGCATCAAGCCAAGTTGTTTGGATTTTTGACAAGTTTGCATTTTCTGGAGTTTTCTCGGTGAAAAGGTGCCGATAAATGGCCGGTTCTGTCGCAACGTGAAAACAATGTCGGAAGTTGTTCACACCTGCCATGGATGCCTCATATATCCGTGTCAGGCTGCTGTAAGAAGCTATGTCATTTATCCATAGTCAAAAATCACTATTTGATAGGAGTGTGTGAGACTAGGCCAAATGGGTGCATCTATGATCATGTAGTTTTTCATAATTTGAATTCTTCTGTTATTTGCAACTTTTGTTATTATCAATCAATGAACATTTTCTTATGTCCTAAGCATTCCTTGAAAAAGTTTCAACTATTTTGGAATTTTATACTGTGTATGAAAATTTTACAAACTTGAACACTTTTTCAAAAAATGTTAATAAATCCAACAATTGATGAAATTTTGAACCTAAATTGCAAACCATGTACTTTTTCAAACTTATCAACATTTTTCAAACACAAACATTTATAATTTTTGAAGAAAACCAAAAACAGGAACATATTTTGAAATTCTAAAACATTTTATAAATTGTAGAAAATATTTGCAAAAAATAACATTTTTCTTATACGAAGCAATTTTCCAAATTTGTGAACAGTTTTGAAAAAGAATAATGAAGTTCGAAAATGAGAAAAATGAATTAACAAAAAAATAGGAAAAAAATGCTTAGACCTTGGGCCAACTAGGTGATGGCATAGCTCCCGTTGGGCGTATATTGACCTGCCCAAGCGTTCACGGATTTAAAAAGTTAGAGAAATTGAATAATACTCAAAATTTTGTGAAAAATGTAATGAATTTGAATTGTTTTTTCTTAATAAAATTCACGCATATGAATAAACAAAAAAGAAAAAGGAAAAAAAGAAAACAAGAATAGAATAAAACCGAACAAAACCCGGCTTAAAAAACACAACGAAAACGGGCTTGAAAGTTGACGAATTTATATTTGCCAAATAAGAAGCGAAAAAGAAAGCAAGTGGGCATAAAAATAACTTGTCTGAGTTGGTTACTAGAACTTGAATTAAATCCTGAGGGTTGGAGATCGAATCTCCCGTCTCACATATTTTTTAAAGATCAAAAAGAAAGAGAGAAAAATCCATATATGGGCAGTACGTATGCAGGCCGGGTACCACGCGGGCGACATATTTTTAGAAGAGACCCTCCTACCCTTTATTATTTTAGGGTATGAAGAGATCTCCTCTATTCATGTGTCTAGGGAGGGTTGTACAGAAGCAGAAGTGTTTAAATATAGCACTTGCAAACCTAATTTTCTATGGGCCAAAACAAAATTGGATATCTTTTTGGAAAGGTGTTACACTGGCCCTAAATGGGATTTAGGAGATGGTAAATTTATTAGTTTTTGGAATGACATCTGGGCTGGCGAATCTACTTTGAAAAATCAATTTTGGGATATCTTTGATATTTGCCAACAACAAAATTGTTGTGTTGTCCAAGTATGGGATGGGCACAATCTCAAATTCACCTTTAGGAGATGGTAAGATTTGTTGACTGTTCTCTCAGTATATATCCCTAATACTGACGCTGATCATCCCATATACATGATTGAACCTTCTGGTTTATATCATGTCTATTCCTTTTATAATATGAGTAACTGGGGTGGGGTTCCTACCCCTATATGGAAGAATTTTTGGAAAAATGTTGTTTGTTGGAAATATCTAGTATTTGTGTGGGTTGCTTTTCATAATAAATTTTGATTAGAGACTATTATTTGAGTAAACAAAAATAGGTGGACCACATGGCATGTTTTTTATGTAACGAAGTTGAATATGTTCATCACCTATTTCTCGATTGGATTGTGACAAGATAGGTTCGGAAGGTTGTAGCTGAGATGTTCAAGTTCCGAATTCCAAATTCCATGCAATATGTCTGGCTTGGCTGCTTTGTCGTGTGTTGATAATAAAAAAGTCTGCGTTTAATATTTCTTGTGTTGTTGTTATTTGTAATTTTGTAGCTTATGGACTATGCAGAATGACATGTTTTTCTAGGGCACAGTGTGGACAAGTATCCAGACTATTATGTGAAAAGTTAGTGCTATGATTCATCAATGGAAAATCTTATGTGTGGACGATCAATCGGTGCTACTGCGGAGATGCCTACTACTCCTGGATCGGCAAAGAGGAGAGCTCCTGAAGATCACTTCGAGATGAAGAGATGGGCGGGTGAAAGGAAGACACGGAGATGCTTTGGCTTGAGAGCTCATTCCAGCTAGATGTTGAAGTAAAAACTTGTAATAATGATAGCCTAACCATGTCATTTCCTTTCTGCGTTGCTGTGATATTTGTCTTAATTTTTTCCATAGTCCTTTGTGACACATGTGTAGGGGGTTTTAAGTTCTCGCTCAGCTACTCTTGCTCGGCCTGGCCGTTGTGAGCAGTTTTGTTGGCTTTGTTTGCCTCGTTTTAATAAAAGTAGATGATATCCCACACATTATTGCGGGAACGTTTTGCAATATATTTCAATAAGGTTTCATCGTATACAACATGCATATTTGAAGTAATCATATGAAAAAGCAAAAGGAAAATACATATGATTTATTGTGTTTGATTAATGTGTAGTTTAATTTTTTTATTAAATATAAATATCATAATAAAAGTGAAACTCTCATACATGTTGCATGTTAAGGTGGTTTTTTCTATGCATGGTTACATGTTCTGGTGAACTTTTTTCCAATGTAACATGCTAAGGTGGCATAGTTGCATATGTTGAAAGAAATAGATTGATGAGGGCTAGCTATTTAGATATAGAAGACGAGGCAGGGGTGATCACTTTCTTTCAAAATAAATAAATTTGTCCAATGTGAAAGGAGCATATATTTTTTTGAGTCGACGTGAAAAGGAGCAATGCCATGCTCTGTTGGCCGAGAACAACAAAGATAGTCAACTGGCCTGATATAATAGTGTTTTCGTCTACTCATGGCCCTTGGCCCTTGGCATCTATTCTTGAGAGTATTTCTACACATCAATTAATTAGTCAGACGAAGTGAAACTTTCTATACATCGTGAGAGAGGAACGAGGTGATAATTTAGGTTTGTCACTGGTAAGTATAATTTTAATCAATGATTGATTGAACATTCATAAATTAGTATTATTTCAATTTCAAACCAGTAGATGCCACCTAGAAATTAATAATCCATGTGTTCTTTTTCATGAAGCAGCAGAAGTCCCTGATTATTATCTTTGCACTACCCTTTGTGTCAGTTATTACCATTCAAAGAAAAACGATACTTACTATTTTCTAATGAAAAAGATCCAGATCTATCATAAAAGTTCATTAGAAGTTCAAGGCACCTCAAACATAAAAAAAATTACATCGAGGTCCTTAGACCATCGAAGAACCATTACCACCATAAGAACAAGCCGCTGACGCGTTGTTGACATCGTTCCCTACCAGAGTCGGCTTGGCCTTGTCGATGACAGTCGGGAAATCATCGTGTACGTGCCCCTAAGGACCATCGCCCTAGAGCCACAATCGTCGCCGTTAAACCCTTGAATAGATCTGAAGGAACTGATATCAAATCTCGCCACCATGCACGCACGACGAGAAACCCTAACCTCATTGTCCCAAGGAGACAACATGACTCTTCGTCAAAATTCCATTGACTACGCCCAGATGGACAAACTCGAGGAAGATCGGAGCTCGGAAGACAAATTCGAAGAAAAGTGTCGTCATCTCTGCAAGGATTAAAAAAAACCTAACCTAAATTACTAACCGGAGCGAAGGCACCGGGATTTCGCTCACCATCAGTGGCCACCAGAGCGACGGACAGAGAAAAGGCAAATCCATGGGCTCACCCATGAATTCTGAAGAGAAGACTTTGCCCTAGTCGTCAAGGGGAACGGAAGAAAACACACGGAGAAAAATAATACTAATTAACACTTGAGTTTCCTTAAGCATTCATGTGATTGAGATTTGAGAGCGTGAAAAATGGACGAACCCTGTTTGATACCGCGGCTTAAGCATTCATGTGATTGAGCGTACCCAAAGGCGTAGCTAGAATATCTCCACGTCCAGGGCTGTCTTCGTTGCTACAGTGTTTACTGTAGCCACAGTACATGTCTGTAGCTACATTCACCGAAGGTTTTTCACTCCATGCCCCAGGCCACGGCCCAGGTAGCCTGGGGCCTGACTACGCCACTGAGCGTACCCTTAGCATTTTCAATAGTGATTGAAAGCAATTGAATTGATGCAGCTACTATAGATGTGGCGGCATGAGGCATCAAATCTGGAATCTGAACTACCCAACTGGGTTTCTTTTCCTTACCTTCACTCGCAGCCTTGTGGGACTTTGCTTCAATGGAGAGAGCGTACGTGCATGACGGCATGGTGCCACTAAAATCAGAGGTACCACAAATGCCTATTTTTAGATTTGGCAGTTTTATTAGTAGTAATCATGGTGGCATGTAAGTACTCCCTCCGTCCCAAAATTCTTGTCTTAGATTTGTCTACATACGGATGTACCTAATACTAAAACGTGACTTGATACATCCGTATTTGGACAAATCTAAGACAAGAATTTTGGGACGGAGGGAGTAGATGCTAAATCTGGTTTAGTACGCAAACAAGATATCCGGCCGGGGTCGTTCGGTTGGTGTGCTCAGAGTCTACTCCGACATGCATAAGGCTCCACTTACTTTTGCGTTACTCTAAGTGCTATCTAGGAGCATATGTTCTTCTCCCGTTCCTAGTGGCTTTCCATCTGATCCTAGATACTTTGCTGTGTGATCAATTAATGTGCAAAGCTCCAGCTAATTCCTATGAATATTTGGCACATGTTCTTCTCCCGTTCCTAGTGGCATTCCATCTGATCCTAGATACTTTGTTATATGACCAATTAATATGCAAAGCTCCAGTTAATTCCAATGAATATTTGGTATCTTAAGAGAATACAAGGAAATACCCGCTTGTACTAAGTTTTGACATTGAAACTTAACATATTTTTGTAAAAGTCACCAAAAAATATATTCAAAATGGATCTTATATACTCCTCCGTCCCAAAAAACATGTCGCAGCGCCGTTTTTACAATTTAGCCCTCGTTGTTTTTCCGACAAAACCCGCGGTCCTCTCTCTCCTTCCTCACTCTTCTCCGACGCCGGCCGATTTGGTCGCGCCCGCCCCTCCCCACAGCCCCGCCGCCCGCCCCCCGCCCACGGCTCCCCCTCCCACCGCCCCACGCCGCTCCCCCTCCCCCTCCCACCGCCCCACGCCGCTCCCTCTCCCCGGCACCCCACGCCTCCACCTCGTTTCCCTCCCCTCCGCCCGCCGCATCGTTCCCCTCTGCTACCACCCTTCAAGGTTCAATTTTTGGAGACCACTGTCCGCATCTGTCCATCGGCGACCACGAAGCTCGGCCCCTCCATGGACGCCATCGACCCGAGCACTAGAAAGCACGGGTGCCCCTTCTCCACTCCACGGACGGCTACGACTCAAGGTGGAGGAGCTCACTGTATTCAAAAAGGTGGAGGAGCTCACCGTCGAACTCGCCGGAGTGGCGCTCGCCGTCGGCCCCGCGCATCCGGGCCCGGCGCCGCCGCCGCCAAAGACCACCTCTTCAAGGTATCAGACGCGCCCACCATTCTTGCCATTTCAATTTCAGAGAGACCATATGCAGGGCATCAGATGCATATCTAATTTCGAATTTCTGCTCTGTTTGTCAAACCACTTTCAGCTGTTTTTACTTTCAGCTCTGTTTGTCTCTCGCAGGGGTCGTAGGACCACCCGGGCCTGGTCACCATCGCCATGGAGGATATCCTGCAGTTTGCGGCGTCCATTGGTGGTGCAGGACACCCACGTCTTCGATCTGTTGGAGCCCAAGGAGCAGGAGGTCCTGGTGCTGGAGGATGCACATGGCAAGACCAATCTCAAGGGCCTCTCCAAGGTTTACTCTGCTCTAACAAATCAGCCTCTTTTCAAATTACATAGAGGATTGCAGAAAAGCTATGTTTGTTGTGTGTATCACAAATTCAGTTTTAGTTCCAGTGAAGTTTCTTGTCCTTTATGATTATTCTTATCAAAAACAAATTCAACTAACCAGATTGCAACTAACCAGCCTCTAGAGCATGTAGTTTCCCAATAATCTTATTTGGCACTTCTGTGGATCTGTTAATAAGCAGGCACCGAAATTTTGTAAGTTTAACAATACTGGATGGTACTGTGACTAGTGCCTAGAACCAGATACCTCTAGAGCATGTACTCCTATTTATTCTGATAGGCATTTTGTACTCCAAAGGTGAGGCCATGATCTGTGGTGTCTACTGAAGGCGTTTCAGTCAAAAACTTGCTTAAGCAAGAGCAGATTTACGAGCAAAAAACTCACTCCATATGTCTACTGTCTAGCACTTTGTGCATGAAATCTGCAACTTATTTATTCTCATGAACTTACTAAAATGGTTTTCCAAACAAATTTGCAGTAAAAGCCTTGGTGAGTAAAAGCCTTGGTGAGTAGTGGATCCTGCCAAATCAGAAGGATTTACCAACAAATTTCAGTACCATCACCAATCCATGATGAAATTGTAGTTTCACTTCACTGTACATAACCTTTATGCATTTTTGAAATACTCCATGGCAGTATCTAGTAACACTGTCAGTTACTGAATCTATATCTATAGTACTCCATGGCAAAGATTAGTGCATTTCTAAAATGGCAAAGATTATGGCACAAAGATTAGTTACATCACATCAAAAATCTCAAATTCTTGCTCAAAATCTCAAATCTAAATTTGACGGAGTATTCGACAGCAGTCTCTGATTGCTGAAAGCATCTGTTGCAGATATTGTTTGGCTGGTGATATTGCTTACTGCAGCTAGAGTAGAAGAAGGAATAGGAGTAGCTGTGAACCCCAAAAAATGCATCATCAGACAGGTGCAGGTTGATGCCCCTCCATTTGTCACATCACAGACTAGACTAGGTGATCATTTTCTTTTTAAATGCTAGGAAAAGGGGAGGTGTTCACCATATTATAGAGAGCAGAAAGATTGATGGCTAGGGAACCCCAAGAAGTAAAAGGAACAGCACTGAAAGCAAATAGACCATGCAAATAACCAAAATTAATTCTAATTAATTCAAATACATCCAAATCACACAAAGCTAGGTGATCATTCCAACAAGGAGTTGATATACTAGGATTAGACAAGGCATACACAAGGGCAATGACATAAGGGCATCTTTGTCCCCTCTTGACACAAGATTACACAAGACATACACAAGGAGCACCTGACTACATGACATAAGGGCCTCTTTGCCCCCTCTTGACTACATTCTTTCTCTGGCCACTTCTTCCCTTCCCTTCCCTTTACTTTTCTTTCTTTTCCCTTCTTTAGCCAATTCTTTCCTTTCATTTTCTTTTCCTATTGCAATTTCCATTTCTTCTATAATGGCCCTAGTATCAACAACTACCCGACTGTCGCAATATACACTAATGATTTCCCTGCCAGCATTCTGAATGCGATCCTTGTGCAAGTGTGGCAACTTATATTGATTTCCTCCTTTGTCTTTCATAACTTCAAACATAACTGCTTCTAATGTGATAAAGCTTCTGTGCAACTTGTCGGGATCGTAGTTCTCAAATTCCTCTTCCACACCCTGTACCAGTTCCTGGATGTTTGTGGGTGACCTGCAGTCGGTTAGAGACTGGAGAGAGGTATGGAAGCAGAGGTCCAAACAATTTAACTCAGGGCTATTTGGGGGCTGTTGTAGCAATCGGATGTCAAGATCAGTTTGTTCCACAGCTTCTCGAAAAGCTACATCATTGGGAAGGACATGGGGCTTTGCATTATCCTGTTGGATGAATATTGTTGCTCCCTCGTCATCGTCAGGCCACTTGTCATGAATTGCCGGGATAACCTTATTGATTAGATAATCTCTGCACACAGGTCTAGTTACTTTCACTGATGTCAACACTTTTGTTCCCTTTGTTCTGTTATGACTTGTCCGCTTCGCCTCGGTCTCTTCAACGAATGCCCAAATGCCAATCTTCCCGTCGAATGTTAGCTCCCCCTCATTGTTATATCGAGGCTTGGCAACAACTGTTAGGAACATCACCTTCCCAATGCTGTGAGTGTTTGACACGGTGCGCTTCGGCTCAGATTCTCCTGGAAGTACATAGTAACTATTCTTCACTCTCGTCATGTCAAACCACTTCTCATCGATGTGAACCATATTCGTCATTGGTTTAAACATAGCCCGAGAAGTTGAGATTGAATTGTCATCGACCATGGACATACAAAATTTCAATCTCGCAAGCTTGTTCTCTAGCTTGAGGTGAGGCTTCATGGTGCTTGTGATGCGGTTGAGCTCATTCAACTGGAACCTCTTATGTAGGGTCGATCGGGCCACACCTAGAGACCGTGCCAGAGATCGAATTGTCCTTCTTTTATTTAGTGGGATTGTTGAGGTCCTCTCTAGATCTAGCTCCTTTCTCTTTCAGCCGGATCTTCCTGGCTTCTTGCTTGAGACATCTACTTCTTTGCCATCGGCAATTTGCTTTTTAGCCAGTTCCCAGATTCTTTCAACAGATTGTACACTTATGTCCAACAGGTTTGAGACTAGCAGCTTGTCGTCTGGTTGGACAGACCCATCTCTGAGCTCGATTACCAGCAAGGCAAAGTAAACACCATGCCTCTCCTTGTCTGACAATTCTCTTCTTTTCTCTTGAAGTATCCAATTCATAACTTCATCCTCTTCGTCTTGAGCTTCATCCTCTTGAGCTTCATCTTCTTGAGGCATCCAATTCATAGCTTCATCGTCTTCCTCTTGAGGCATCAAGTTCAATTCCATATCTCCATTCTCTGCCACTTGAGGTTCCTCCTCTCTAGGGACCCAATTCAAATTAATGCCTTCATCGTCTTCCTCTTGAGGCATCAAGTTCAAATCAATGGTTTCCTGTTCTTCCTCTTGAGGCATCAAGTTCAAATCCATATTTATGTGTTCCTGTCATCAATGACAAAAGATGAGTACACCATGGTACCATAACAAGAATATACACACACAAAATGAGTATGCAAGTCAAACAAGAAATAGGTGCCATGGCACCATTTCTAGTAAGAGTAGTTAACAGAATTTTACTCTAGTTAGAATAGTTTTGCTAAATCTTACTTGCTCATAGTGCCATGCCTATGGTAGAAAAGTGTCAAGAAAAATATACTCCTGTCAATAGAATCAAAACTCATTTATCACCTTTGCATATAAACTACTCCTAGTGAATTAGCATCAATAACTGTGATCAAAACTTTCTACTCCCCTTTACTGAAAAGAATTCAGTTAACACTGATCAATAACTGTGAGTACATCCTGAGATAAGAGATGTAAAACCAACATGCATGCATTTGTGTTTGATGAATCCCCTCCATCACCACACACAAAATAATTAGGGGATCATGTGTGAATCTCTGACAGCAATGTAAACTAAGATCATACTCCCCTTTACTGAAAAGAATTCAGTTAACACTATTTTGCAGATTTCTTGTTGTCAGTTAACTGAAACTACAGCACATTCCAATCAATTTATGTTTGCTTATTTTTGTTTTCTCTCTCTACAGGAAATACTTTGGCATGGTACAGTTTGACCAGCCACAGGACCATATCAGTTAACAGTAAATCAATTAACAGATTCAGTTAACAGATTCAGTTAACAGGACCATGACAGAAGTTGCTTTCATAAGTTGCAATGTACAGATTCAGTTAACAATAAATCAATTTGACAAATTTTCATGTAGCAATTTTACTCTGATGGAGTACCTTCTCTGATGATATTGTCACTGAATTTTCAGGTAGCAATTCTTCAGATTGCAATTAGTAGCAGCAACAACAATACGGGCAGAGGATCAGCAATATCAACACGGGCAGAGGAGCAGCAGCAGCATGGTCAATTGGATCAGCAACACGACATGGTCATGGGCAGAGGAGCAGCAGGGCAGAGGAGCAGCAGCAGTATGGTCTAGCTCCACCGACGACAGGGGAGAAGCAGAGGAGAAACAGCCGTGCTGGCACGCGGGCAGAGGAGAAGGAGCAGCACGACAGCGCGTGGGAGCTCGAAGAGGACTCGCGGGAGATAGAGGAGGACGCGCGCGAGCTCCTATCCACCGGATCGTGGAGGCTGGTTCCGGCGATGCCCGTACGGGATCACGGCGGGAGGGATCGCGGTGGCGTATGGGAGGCGGCTCAAGGTGGACTCGCGGGAGCTCGAGGACGATGAGAGGGAGCTCCTGCTCCACCGGATCGTGGTGGGAAATTCCGGCGACGCTCACACAGGTAGTCGTGGCGGAAGGGGATCGCGGCGGCGGCAGGTCAGGGCGGTGGTGGCGGAGCAGGTACTTGGCGACGGCATTGAAGGTACGTGGCGACGGAGGCACGACGGCGGCGGAGCACTTCCTGATGGGCGACAAATCGCGCAGCTTGGCGGCGCCAGCCCCTGGCGACGCACGTGTGACGACGGAGGAAGAAGACGGGGTGGAGGGACTTGTTTGCGACGGTTTTGAAACTAGGAGGGCTTTTCTGCAAAATTAGCAATGAACTACAGGCGCGACATGTTTTTTGGGACGGAGGGAGTATTTCAAAGCGCTGGTCACGAGAAACATGAATATGAAAACAAAATTTAATTTGGGATTTTTGTTTTAAGTGACAGGACTTTGAAAATCGGAAGCCAAAAGACTTGAGTGCACTCGCACTTGCGTGCCGCAAATCCTTATCAAAGCCACATGCATGTTAATTAATGTCACCACTCCTATTCTCAAAACAAACAAACAAAAATGTCACTAACATTTATTTTCATGGGTGACTTCATCTCCTTTTTTTTCATCTGCACTTCATGTAGTGCAATAGTATAAAGTTGCGATGTCTCTGGCCAATAAGAATTTGACAATTTGAATTAAATATCTGCTTGATGACACTTCAACTTTACCACATTTTGCAGTATCTCCTTACAAAGGTCCCACATAAAAAAACTCAGGCAAGTTTCAGTTGACTGTGTAAGTCAACTTACTTTTCAAGGGTTCGTTTCTCACTTGGATCATGTATCTCCGGCCGACTCCAATGCTTTGATATTTGATCCATAAGCAAACGCAACACTCTGCACGATCTTGATTTGAGCGTATAGAGTTTTAAAATACAGAGCTTGCCGCGGTGGGGTTGCGGCCATTCCCTGATTATCCACTTCCTGTGGCGTACACGTATTGCTGCTCGACAGTGGGGCCATTGTAGTGGACAGTCACCTCAATCATCGAAAAGCTTCGTGGCCCCCAGCTGCCTTTGCACAAAGTGATCACTTGGATGGCGTCATTCTTCTCATCCAAATCCAGTTTGCAGCCTCTACCACAAATAATGCGACGTTACCTGTATAAAAAAACCAAAAATAATGCACCATTAGTTGCCCGGATCGTGAGGCGTTCCAGTTGGAGAGCGGTGCTGCAGAATTGGGTACCCCTTCGCTAATGAGAAGGGCACCTACGGCTAGGGTTTTCTGTGCCTACCACCAGCGTTGTGGTCGGTGGAGGCACAGTGAATTTCGGTCCTTGTATGTGGGAAGACTTCATTTCTGTTGGGTCTTAGCACGACAACTTTTTAACTGTCTATTACAATAAGATTTGTCCGGTTTCGATGAGGGTGGGGCGATGACGGCTGCTCACCTTCGGTTCGCTCCAGTGCTTCTAGTCCTCACTAGGTGGTCTACGAACCTTGATGTGATTTTTACTTCTGGTGTCCTTTGGACTACCTTGACAGTTGATGATAGATCAAAAGTTTTCCTCGCAAGAAAGAATGAGAGCAGGCGGTGCTATATCGGGACAATGGCATCGGAAGGATCATGAGTGGTGGCCTAATGTCAGGTAGATAGTGAGTTTGTCGCTCCGGTTGGCGCGATCGGAGGACTCGGTCCCGCTGGTAAGTCGGGCAACACCTCCGGTTGTTTGACACAACGTTCATGGTCTATGGGGGTCGTCTCATATGATAAGGCTACATGATGTCAAAGTCATGCGACATTATGGCTCGTGTGTGAGTGGGCCAAGGGACGTCGGAGAGGCAACTTCGGGTTCATTGTATGTGTTTTGTGAAACTATTGCCTAATGTCGTGTGGTGCGCGTTTTTGTTGTTTTTGTGTCTTTTCACCCTGTTTTTCTTATCATGGCGTTTTATTTGTTTTTTATCCAGTTTCCTTGTAAGTTAGACCAATCACTTTTCTTAAAATGGGGTCATATTTAGGTGGGAGCCTCTCCCTCCTGTTTGCCGAGTAGTACTGGAATTCGATAATCATATTCAAACCCCTGAACTATGGCAGCCAAAGAAATGCAAGCGCGAGAATACTGTGATATTTTGTGTGTGTCTATCACTTGTAAGTTTACACGCAACATGTTGCATAAATGGCTTTTGCTTTGTTGATTAAATAATTAAAAGTTGGTTACCGAAAGCAAGGTATTACAAGAAGAATATGTAAAAGCAACAGGCAGAGTTTGGCATGGACAAACATGGGGGATTAAATTCACCTGCCCGACGAGACTGACTTGGGTCAAGTCATGCATCCATGCAAATATTCTCTTGGTAACTAATAAGCCAAGATATACACAGCGCACAGGTCTAGTGCCCTTAGATGCTCACTAACCTCGCCCATACTTATGGATGACACAGAGAACAATCCAGGAGAGTAACACCTATGTAGATGCACTTAGGGCATCTTCAACGATACCCCCGAAAATTTCCTCCCGCATCCGTCCACGGACAGATGGATGCGGGAGGATACCATCCAATCGCAACCGCATACATTTCGAACCGCATTTTAACTAATTGAATGAAATTCACGCAAACCGATTGATATTCATCGAAATTTGGATAAAAAAATAGCACAAATCATCCATACGTAGCATGCGAATAAGTTTGGTGCAACAATGTCTCAAATTTGACTATATTAACCAGATGTCCAACAAGTTTTTCATCAATGGATCATGTCGTCCCACACATACTGCTCATTCATCTTTATCCAACAGTGTGTGTACGTGAATACCCAGGCGCCCCCATATCCGCCCCATATTCGGCCTCGATATGAGGAGTGCCGGTCAGCCCGGCATTTGAGACCCGTTTGAGGCGCCCGTCTGGGTCAAGATTTCATGACCGGGCCGTCCGCGCGAGAGTTTGAGGCGGGTTTGGGGTGCCCTGCCGTAGATGCTCTAAGCTGCCGAACTCTAGCTCCATATAAGATTCTCATGCTAAAAAAAAAAGAGAGGATGATACAGCCCAACATGAGAGAGAAGAGAAGGCATTGTTTCTCCCTTGGGCAACAAAGGCACTGTGCCACACTATAAAAGGCCATGGCTTCTTGCCTTCTTCTCCTCATCTGCCATAGCCAACAAACAAGATCTACTAGTGCTACTACACTAGAAGCTGCCATAAGCAAAGAAGAGACAAGAAACAGGACCATGTACCACCATAACAATGGAGAGGTTGCCAGCTTCCACTTCCTCCCGCCCCCAAACCCTTCCTCCTCCTTCACCACCCACCACCACATGAACATGGCCTTGCCACCTCAAGCCTACTTCCCGCCCACCTTCGACCCTGCCGCTCTACTTGCCGACGACGACGACGTGGCAGCAGCCTTTGAGCTTGACGCTATCCTACTGGAAGAAGCGGCTCACCTCGCCGGCGGCAATGGCTCGCCCAGCTCCGGCTCCGACGCCGGTGGCGGAAACTACCTCCAGATGGGCGGTGCTGGCGCTGGAGTTGGCGCCGCGGACGAGGAGAGGAGGCGGCGGCGAATGGTCTCGAATCGGGAGTCGGCGCGGCGGTCGCGCATGCGCAAGCAGCGGCAGCTGAGCGAGCTGTGGGCGCAGGTCACGCACCTCCGCGGAGCCAACCGCCGCCTCCTCGATGAGCTCAACCGCGCATTGCGCGGGTGCGCCGACGCCCGCCGCGAGAGCGCCCAGCTCAGGGACGAGAAGGCCAAACTGAATGAGAAGCTCGAGCAGCTGTTGCAGCAATCGGCACCGGAGAAGAAGACCGCCTCCTCCCCGGCCCCAAGCAATCACAGTAGCTGCTCCTCGGAGCCATGCAAGAACAGCACAGCTGCTGCAGCTTCTGTCGAATGAATGTTGTTATTACTCATATTATCCACCCAAATTTTTAGAGGATAACTACTACTGTATCAATAAGATTATAAGAGCATGTGTAACAAAAGAATGTTAAATAATTATTTAATGGCGATGGCTGGGGTCATGCATGCATGCACCCTGCAATCAGTTTCCCTATCAGGAATATGTTTTGTGTAACAGATATTGGTACTTATCCTGTGTCGATAAATTAACATGGATAGGATGTAGTACTATATAATTTGCAAGTTGCAAGCTTGTGATGAATGAAACCAATACAACAGTAGCAAGACCAAAGTATGAGAGTGAGAGATCAAGGAAGGATCAAAAACCGGTGAGAACGACAAGTGTTTGGCTTTCCATAATGCGGGTGAACTACAAGGGAAAAATTATAGTGCATTCCACTTTCTCTTTATGAAATTTAATGATTATTAATTTGAAACTTGCCTTCCACTTGATGATGTCATGAACTCAACTTGTATGTAATGCTTTGTGATTGCTAATTTATCGTCTACTTCGTTGATGTCGACTTACCTACCTACCAGCTGCTTTTCTTTGGCAGCTAAGTCGCCCAGCATGCTATAGTTTTTGCAATGTTGTACCGAACAAGGTTCGACATATGTATCTAGCAATTTTGGCATATGATTGTAGCATCAAGATCTAACAGCATATCATATTCACTGAGATGCTTGTGGGATATGTTCCCAAGAATCTTGAGCAAAAGCACAGTAACATGTGCATGCATGCCGCAAAACAAATCTACCCATGCATGCTTTTCACAATATATAAATTCTATTGCCATGTGCATAGGCGTGAATGTTTTGTTAATCCAGATGGAAAATGAGCTTCAGGAGTCGGGTTTACAGCATGGAAACCTTCAAACACACGACAAGTGGATTTGCAAAGTTAGCCTAAAAACTAGGAGGAGGCATATTTGCTATTCAAATGGTTGTGGAAAAGTGCAAGCAGAATCAGACACAAATTATTATTTTTGGCTACTCATGGATGACAGTGTCAACACCGGCCGTCAGTCTGCCTCGTCTCCGGTGGCCTTAGGGCCATGGCGACGTGGTGGATCTCAGCCCTTATCGGCGGGAGGGCTCTGTTTTAGTTGTTCCTTCGCGCTTTGTTAGGGTTTGTGTACTGATCAGGAAAACGAGACAGCGGCGGCTCCCTGAAGTTGGAATAAGGTTCTCCCGCCTAGCCCTGTCCCGATGGTGTGTCTAGCATCGTCGGTAGACGTGTGGAAGTATGTCTCCGGCGGATTTGTCCTTCGTGGATTTGCTCGGATCTGGTTGTACTTCGTCTACATTCATGTGTTTTCAGGTTGGATCCTTTCGATCTACGCTACTCTTCATCGGTCGCGGTTGTTGTTCTGCTGCGCTGGTCCTATGGGGCCTTAGCACGACGGCTTCACGACTGTCTACTACAACAAGTTCTGCCCGACTCCGATGAGGGAGGGGCAATGACGGCGGCGCGCCTTCGGCCCGCCTCAATGCTTGTAGTCGTCGCTAAGTGGTCTACATCTGGATGTAATGTTTATTATTTCTGGTGTTCGTTGTACTGTCCTGATTGAAAATGAATAGATCGGAAGTTTTCTTGTAAATAAAAATAGACAGTGTCAATACCAAATCCTTTCCTAAAAAAAGTGCATGCATCTTGACTGTTACGATTGTGCTTTCTGTAATGAGAGAACCGAAGAAACTTCAGTGCACCTATTCTGGGATTGTTCTTTTGCTCAAGATTGTTGGATGATCATTATACCTTCCAAACAAACAGGTACTTCCATCTGTATATGATGAAGCAATTCTCAGCAAAACCTGCCTGGAAACTTTGCCATGGACATCATTATCTTGGGCTGCTGGAGCACTTGGAAGTTGGAACCAAAGAAATGGCAAGGTTTCAGAAGATAAGCTCAGAGTTATATGGAACCAAAGAAATGGCAAGGTACTTCCATCTATAGGTGCATTATAAATTACACCTCAGGAGAAACTAAATTAAGTGGCACGTTCACAGCTGTCCCATTGAAGATAGGAACGGCATCAGCACCGAGGAAAAGAGACGGAATCAAGACAGAGAAGTGCCAAAACAAATCCAGAGGCAGGTGATCCATTGCAAGCGTAAGAGCATGGTTAATAGTATAGCCAGCCGCTGGCTATAAGCGAGTGCCATGTCATCTGTAGTCCGTCTTATAGCCAACATGTATAATAGTAGATCAAAAGAATGTACTACCTCCGTCTCGGTGTATAAGTCATTTGCGTAGTTCTAGGTCATCGATTTGAGGAATTAAATATGTGCTATATGTCATGAAAAGTATATCACTAGATTTCTACACGGATGTAGTTTCTAAATATATATTTTTTGTCACATATAATACATATTTAGATAGTTAAATTGTCGACCTAGAACTACGCGAATGACTTATACACCGGGACGGAGGGAGTACTACTTTTTTATTATATGGCCCACCTTTCATTCTCACAAAGTGCCTAGGAGCACGTGCTAGAGCTGGCTCTTCATGAAGAGCCCGCTTAGGGCATCTCCAACAGTTGTAAGATAGGTGTTGGTAAATTTGCCACCTAGGATATAGTGATGATGTGGCATGTATTAAATGTGGAGAGAGAGCAAAGTTGTATGTAGATTAACCAACAACCTTTGCACAAGCTCCAAGGTGAAATAGAGAGCAACCACATTTATTGTCCCACCATCTATTGGATAGCTTACATACAACCCATTGGAGTAGTTGTATGATAGCTTGTTGGTTGATGACATGGACATTTTACCAACAAGACAAACATACAACTTGTTGGAGATGCCCTTACCTTCTCTCTCCTCTTCTCTTTCCTCCAACTAAGCACAAATATACTAGTTTATTACTTATAGCCCGCTGAGTCAGCTCTATTGTACTTGCTCTAAGTGTTGGTGCAAGCGTGGGTTCAGCATCAGCTCACTGGATACCAGTTGCCAGGGGGTATGTGTGAACGCAAGGGAGAAAAACCTGCCACCAGGGGTGAGATGCTCACATCACAGGGCCCAAGCAACAGCGCTCAAAAGAGGCAGCGCACGGTGGAACAAGCACCACTGCACTCGATCCACTATGCAATGTTTAACTACGCGGTGGTGTGGACGTGTGGTGGCAACGGAGCTTTCCTCAACTCAACAAGGGGCAACAGCATGAGAGTGCAGGAGCACTTCAACAAACCGAACCATACCAAAGCATCCGAGGAGCCAACTTGCAGCTGCATGAAAGATGGGAAGGGAAGCTTCAGTTTGCTCAAGTTTCAGGTGGTGCTCCAGGTTGGAAGTTAAGTTAAAGCCTGCCGTGGATCGACGTCACGCAGATCGATGCGCCGGAATAATCGGGCATTGTGGGCGGACAGAATATTGCAGGACGATATACCGGTGCCCTGCACATGAAAGGGCTCGGCAGAGGAGCAGGGAAATATGCAAAGGCCGGGGACGTGACCACTGATGCCGGTAAAGAGGTTGAAAAAACATCTCTGTATCTGTGGAGGAATAATATCGATATCAGGATCACTGTATCAGTATGCTCGCACAAAAGTTGGAAAAGAAATCGCACAGAGGTACGTAGTAGAATAGAAGAAGCTAGTTATCACTATGCCCGTCGACAATTAAACGTGTAAACGGCCACCAAGTAAATGAAATTCCGGAACAGTTGGAGCAAACAGAGAGCAATTGCGCCTGCTTATTCAGTGGTCACAGGCAGGCGCATCTCCTGTCCACGGGATGGTGAAACTGGAGCAGGAAAAATGTTGCATATGCAGCAGCTCCACTGACAGTACCAGAGCGGAGCCAGCATCTGAAATCAACTTTGCTATCACCTGCTCCCTCCGTTCCTAAATATAAGTATTTCTAGAGATTTCACTATAGACTACATACGAATGTATATAGATGTAGTTTAGAGTGTAGATTCACTCATTTTGCTCCGTATATAGTCCATGTTGCAATGTCTAAAAAGACTTTAATTAGGAACGGAGGGGTAGATATCTGGACATCCATGCAAAGTAAGGAATGCATATTTCTCATCTTTCAACAACACGCAAGAGAATTGCGTGACTTATATACTACTCCCTCCGTCCTACAGTGTAATACGAGATGTCATTACAAGGGCAATACACAGGAGCTCGTGGGTGCTCCACACCTCTATACGAATATTAAACTAAAAAAAAATACCAAAACAATTTTTTTTTTAAATCTGAAATTTGGGGATATCAAACCTCGGTTCTCAATCTACTCCCGTGTGAAATTTCGTGGAAAAATACCAGGAAATGTATCCGTGACGAAGGAAATATTGTCTGAACAAAAATCCATCCAAACAGTTTTTTCTATACACAGGAATTTTTTGTCTTTTTTGCCACGAATACGTTTCCTGATATATTTTTCACGAAATTTCACACGGGCGTAAATCGGGAACCTAGGTTTGATATCCCAAAATCTTAGTTTTTTTTTTCAAATTTGTTGGTAATTTTTTGAATTTAATGTTTGTATGGGGGTGTGGAGCACCCGGGTGTTACAAACCGTTTCCGTTGTTACAACCGATATGCTCATATATTGGTTATAATAACATCTTATATTGCGGGACGGAGGAAGTAAGATGAAGATATACAGTGACAAGCAGGCGTGTCAATTAATCCTTTTGCGCGCAGTCAGGCCGTAATCACATTAATCTCTGTTGGCCCAAAATGTAGAAGAGTGAAGTGAGGACATATGTTGATTTACGTATCTTGCAGTTGCCTTTGAGATCAGAATCATGATTCTGGCTAATTGTGTTTTTCAATTCCTACAGCTACACTAGATATCTTCCCCTTCCTCCCCCCTCACGACAGCCAACCATCGACGGTGTCAGACTATGATTCAGTTGCCGTACTACTCCTCTTTGTTCTGTTTCATGTTTTTGACGGTTTCGTTCTTGTGTCTGAGTCCGAAGAAGACGTGGATGTTGATCCAGTAGCAAAATTGTGCTCCCTGTTGCAGGATTTCTGTCCCCCACGCCCCCTTCTTTATATACGATAATGATCAGCCTTAGAAGTAAAATTCATAGGCTGTTGGTAGATTTTTGCTCGTAGTAATCATGAATATAGCCCGAAAGACTCCAATTTATTCAGTTGACTGTTTGAGAAAACAGTAACTAGTCGACCGATATTAGAGTACAGTGAAAACTAAAGATGCTCTGCTGCTGATCAATAGCAAATGCCAGGTGGAGCGGGATAGTACCTTTATCAAAAACCTTGCCAGAAAAAGGATTTGGCCTTGAAACGTGCTGCAACCGGCAAGCATGGTATTTGTTGACCTTCTATTCGGGCTCCAGGTCTTTTGCTTCTTCAGTACAGTACTACGAGTAATTCTCTTCATGATCCAAGCCTTTTGCTTCTCTAATAATACAAGAAATTTTTACTCTTCGCATTTATCAAGCCGTTGAGAAGCTTCTGATCACGGTGTCACAGTGGTGGATACTTGTAAGGATGTGACAGTCTTGCAGGCAGAAAAGACTGACGAAACTGAAAGTGTTCAAACAGAAAAGGAGGCTGAGTCTGACAAAACTGAACGTGTTCCTTTGGTGGCAAGAGGAAATAAGAATGTGAAATACTCCCATCCACCACAAATACGAATGTGAATATATACTATACAAAAGAATACAGTTCACTCTGACATTCGAATCAAGTACTTACCCAACTTATCAAGTTGTGAAATAAGTGTACATTTGAATTTTTTTATCAAGTTGTGAATTAAGGTACATTTGAAAATTTTCTTTCATGATATAGCTCGCTCCCTGGTGCTAATTTTTTTTAGGGGATCTTTTTTTTAAGAATCTGCTACTTTGTTTTTTGAGGGTTTTTTTTTGAGTAATTGTTTTCTGAGGTAAAGCTCGCTGGTCTCGCTGGTCTCCTGCTGTAAGCTTCTCATCATATTAGCGGGCTATGGCCCAGTTCATATTAGCCGAAGAAACAGCCGGAGCAAAGCCCACCTACCTTGCGCAGTTTGACGAGCTTCTCGAGATCTGCTTTCTGCAGGAAAAAAAAAACGGCGCCGCCCCCTCTCCGTTAACGTCCCATCGAGCGCCACCGCACTGGTTCCTCGCCGTCGCGCTCCACCGCCGCTCTCCCATCCGCCTCCCCCATACGCTGCCGGCCCCGTTACCCCTGCTCATAACCGTCTCCAGAGGATCCCTTCGCGGCCTGTCCACCGGAAGCGGATCGAAGCCGGCGAACGAGCGGGGGAAGCGGCGGCCGGAGGAGATGCTCAAGTTCCTGTCCAGGGTGGTGGTGGAGTACAACCCTCTGGACCCGCGCAAGGCGGCGGCCGTGGAGCTCCTCGCGCAGTGCAACGGCCGCAAGGCCAAGGACTCCAACCCCACCTGCTCCGTCGAGCTGCGGCGCCTGCCATCCCCTGCAGCGGCCGACGACCCCAAGGCCCAGCCGCCCCCGCGCGTCCTCGTCACCTACCTCAACGGCGCCGAGGAGGCCTTCGTCGCCGCCGACGGCGCCACCGCGCAGGGCATGCGGGAGCAGATCCTCGCCCGCGGCCGCCTCCTCGAGACCGAGCAGCTCTTCCGCGAGGCCGGAGAGAAGTGGCCCGTCGTCATCCCCGAGGAGGAGCTCGGCATGTCATTCCCCGGTATCAAGGTGCCTCTTCTGCTCTGTTTCGTCATCTTAACTTTCTGTCGAACACCTTACGTGCGTGGGCGTATCTCACTACTTTGCGCTGAAATCTCTCGTCGAATTCAGATATTTGCTGTGTACATTGTCGCTCATTCAACTTCTATAGGTGGTCATGGAACCTCTTTGGTAATGGCTCGCTTTATCAGACATCTCAGGCACACCTGAGTGTTATGCTATTATCCACATGTAGAATGGAATAAGTAGGATTAGTGCAGAAAAGAAATCTTGGCAGATTAATAACGATGTAGACTGATGTGCTTCGCCTGTAGCCCTGTACTATGTTTCACATATATCACCTGTGTTGTGCATATTTGTCTTATTTTCTTTGATGCTTAATTTCGGTTGTATGGCTACTGTCGGGTTTGATCTAACCTCATTTCCTGTCATTTCTTTTTGTCAAACATTGCTAACATTGTGTATACTATTTTCCCAACATTTTGCACTAGTAATCCGTACATGCAAAAGCATGTCAAACATTAGATAAGGGTATATTATCTCAAAAAATAAATAGATAATATACCCTAAACCCTAAACCCTTATCTAAAAAAAAGCAATGTAGCAATATCGCAACTGACAAGCGCACAAGAAGCTAGGTAGTGTACCCGACCGTGAATCCCGGCGATTTAGACCGTTAGATTTTTTTTATCTGCTGCTGTATATATTGGCACACACTGGTATTCAAATTTATTGAATTTGAGGCCTGTTATTAATGTGATCCAATGGCCCAATTGCTCGATAGCGGTACACTATATAGTAGTATAGATGTTGGGTAATTATATGACTTGTCTGTAACTACTGTTCATGTCATAATGTATACTTATCTTTTGTGGCCATGAATTATTTCACCATGATTGATTCCGTTCATGTTTACTGGGCGAAACCATTGAAAATGACATTTGAATGCATGATCCTTTCTAGCTACTGCATAAAGTTCAATTTCTTGTGTACTGTGTCAAGGTGTATCATTTCTGTGCAACTTGATAAATATCATTTGACATTTATAAAAGGGAGTTAGAGCATCTCCCACAGCTCACCAAAAAAACTCCCCCAATAAGCACTTGTTGGGGCTTCCCAATGACACTTTTCTGGTTATTGGGGATGGGCACTCCAGCAGATCCCCAATAACCCCATCTCCAATACCCAATCTGACCTACAGGCCCCACTTGGCGGTGGCACGACGGACGACGGCGATGGCATGGCTGTTGTTGGCGGTGGGGGGCAGGTGGTGGTGCAGCGGGTGGTGGCGATGCTCACCGGCGATCGGTGGTGGCAGCGGTCGGCGGCGGTGGAGGCGGCGGCAGCAGTCACTGACGTGGCGTGTATTGGGGATGATATTGGGAGAGGACAAGCTCTCCCTCCATTTAGGGGAAGGTGGGCTGTTTTTCTGGTGCTCACAAAAAAATTATTGGGGATAGGGGAGATTTTGGAGCAGTTTTTTTGGCCCAACTACCGCAATACCAGGATTTTATTAGGAAAAGCAAGCTGTTGGAGATGCTCTTAGGATCACAACTGGTTTAGGCATTTATAATCCAGTTTGATAAGGGGAATCACAATCACTACTGCCAGCCCGTAGGTTGATACTATGCATTTAACGGTTGCTCGTGGAACATCCATACTCTTTTGTAGTCATTCTAACAATTCTAAAGTCTATAAGATGTCACGTTGACCATTAAATTTGATTGCATATTATTAGATCTCTCTGACCAGCATTGATATGGTTTGGCCGAATGCATTTTAGGGCATCATCCTTTTTTTTAGCTGGCGGCAGTATAAGTTATTAAAAAAATCTTCTTAATTTCGAAAGATGTCTAGTGATCTTAGCAGTACCTTTAGTCTTGGTTGTCCATAGGGGCAGTCAAGCAAACACCGATACACCATTTTGACTTCTTTTCTTGTTTTGGTCACCTATTTGTTAGTTGGTTTAATCTATTGTTTATTTGAGCTCCCTTACGGTTTAATATCTACTCCATTGGTCAACCTTTGATGATTTGTCTAGACTTTCTGATGGTTCAGTCCTACAGAAATGTATGCCTGGGCCCTTGTTGGAAAGAAAAATGCTTAATGTACTACACTAGCCTTTAACTATTTTCGTTTAAGAATACTGCATGGGCTCAGTACCTTTGTAATAAGACCATAAACATGCTCTTTTTGTTAAGCAGTAGGCAGTCATCATGTCTGTTCTGTCGAAAAAATAAATAGAACAAGAATGTTTGAGTGGCCATTTTAGCGCCAACTCAGCCAACATTCTACATATGCTTCTTACCCTTTTAGGAACAAATTCATTTAATTTACATAACAAATAGTGATTTGTGTTCTTTCATGCGCATACATTTTAGTTTCTAAATAATTTCTAGTCTACAGAAGTAGAATCTGAACATATTCAATTGTCATTACTTAATAAAAAAAATTATTGAAGTTATTTTTAAATTAGTTTACAAACTATCATTAGTAGAAGAAAGACAGTGCTATATATAACTTGTACTTGTGAGGCTATGCTTATCTTTAGAGAAAGAAGTTTCTAATAATTGGATTGAACTTCCATATGGTTCTCTTAGCCACAAGATTTCCACTGAAGTACTCAGATAAGAGATAACCAACTGCACATTGCACGTGCACACTCCAGTAGTTCCTGGGTAACATTTATTTTCTATTACCCGTATGTACTGTTTGCCTGACATACATCTATCAAACCCAAACTAGACGCAGCCGCACATTTCTCTTGGGCACAAGTTTTTCACCGAAGTACTCAAAATAATGAACTGCACATTGCATGCTCTAATAGTTTTTCGACATCATATAGTTTCTAATTGTCCATACTGTTACATACCAGTATACATTACATACATACTTCTGTATGTTGTGTATGACCCTATATTTCTTTCTGCTTGCGAACCCTTTATTCTTCACAGTAGCACAGGATTTGATTTTCTATTGATGCCAGATGTGTGTCGCGCAACAAAAGTTATTTTCCTTAAAAAGAATGATATTCTTGTTTTCAACTTTTTTATTCCTTTTTCCCTATGATTCAATGATATTCACTACACATACTTATATCTGGTTGCTCTCATGCCCATTTTCATGTTTGGAGAAGCATATTTGTCTCTTGTTCCATAGTATGCCACTGATGTGCTGGAGAGTCATTTAGAAATAAAATTTAGGAGCCATGTTAAAGATATCTAAGTCATATCTATGCAGCCACATTGCTCCTAGTTAATTACGGGTTTCAAAGTGTGGGGTGTTATTTCTAGTTTTGTTTAATCTCTAATGATACTTTGGACATCTGTGCTAGATTTATTTTCATTTTGTACAGGTGTTACCCATTATTGTAGGAAACGATTTTCTGTACGGTGCTACTATCAAGAAACCCACTTGTTGCTAGGATTAAGAAAAAACATACTACATATTTACAAGATTAACTACCTCACTGAATTGAGGCGTTCTCTGGCATATCTGCGTCGTTCACTCATTCATGGTAGATCGGGGTGTTTTTTGCTACACGCATCTAAGTAGGTTGAGAGCATCCCATCTGAATCTCATTTGTGGGTAGTGGATCGGAAATTGGTAGGATTTGCCAGGTGGCTGCCACAGCGGGTTTCTGTTTGAGACTGAAATATCTGTGCTGTGGGTAATTTGGATTGCATGCTTGAATTTTCAACTCAATGGACCAGGCGTGCAATCGCTCAGTACTTTGGTAGTATGAATTTCTGCTGCTCTTGTGAATCCTTAATGAAAATCTTGCTATCTGTTCTTCTTTGCAGCCAAAGAAGGCCGAGGAGAAGCCCCAGGCTGCCTGATCCAGGCAGAGCTCTTTCAGTCTCTTGTGGTTAACTAGCAACTGCTAGTAGAACATCTATTCTCCCATAAAATGTATTTGGACTGCAAAAACGTCTTATATTTAGTTACAGAGGTAGTACTGAATAACATCATGTCACCAAAGACAACTCGCCGCATTTGGGAACTTGTCTTCATCAACTAGTTCTACATTCAGTTTGATGGCTATTGATTTCACTGAAATATCTGGACCAGAAGGATGGAAGATTCACATGGAACAAGTTGGCTAGTTGCCATGATTAGACATCGTTACCACCTAAGATATTTTGGATCTGGTCTTGGGGAAAATCATCTGCTTCTGTCCCAAACAAATTAAAGAGGCACCATGCTCTCGCGGTCAGAATACAGTGTCGCCTAAGGGTGACAAAATCGCGGAACCAACAGCTGTGGATCGGTTGTTCTGTTTGGTGCAAAGAAGAAGAATCCTTGCATGTTGCACGCAAAAGGGAGGTGACTTGGCTGCAAAGACGCGGTTAATTTCCTTTTACGTAATGGGGTCTTCCAACCTCCGTGATTGATCGGTAGCTAGCTTCTCTCTTCCATCCGACGCATACCAGGATCCGTTCCTTGCCAAGATCAAATGCCATTGGGAGCAAGGACGGGGAAAAGGATTTATTTTTTTTAAGAAAAAGGTTATCCTGTCGGCGTCCGTGAAGTATATTATGGCGCGCACTCTGTTCTCCTGTGGTGAACCCAGGATTCCACCCAGGACTAGTGTCTCGAAGGTGAAGCTGTTCCGTCGTCAAAGATTTCAGCTCGACGGAGGGAAGGGAAAGCAGCCGGGATCGTGCATCGTTTCGTCTTGGTGCCGATCTTGTTCCGACCTGGCAGGCAAAACGGTGTGCTATGCGGCCAGTACCCCCCGACTCTCCCCCCTGCCCAAGTTGGAGCTGACGTATCGTTAGGAGAAATGAGATGGGTTTAAGCCGATCTCGATGCCTGCCTACATGCACCAAACCAGGCCTTTAAAATACGGCAAAGTCAGAGCTGAAGCAGCGGCTGGGTTCCTCCGACTTGCCGAGGCCACACTCTTCCGATCGCAGCCATTGGGTTGGGTCACTCGCACCACGCCCTTCTCAGTTGCCGCGATTTTTTTTAAAAAAAAAAACAGAGACCCACCACGCCATATATAAAACCGAAAAGGATCCAGTTGAGAGCCCGTGCACACTGCCGTAGGATGACTAGCCATCGCATCGCGCATCGCAGACTTGGCACCATGTGCGCATGTATACTGTACTCCGTATCTCGATCTGTCAGATGGCGTATCGGGCGTCAGGTTGGGTTAATTTTACGGCGCCGCGCTTCGCCAGCACGGGGTGCCGTCGAGACGCGCACCGACGGCCGGCCAGGGAGGGAGGGAGGGGGAGGCAGGGTGGGGTGCACACCGCAGCTGCGTGCGATGCGATGCGATGAGACGCTGCGTTTGTTTCACGGCAACGAGTTGAGTTGGTCTGGCTAAGAGAGGCAGGGAGCAGTGCTTGATCATCCATGTTACTGCTGCTTCATCTTCAAGACTCGGATGTGCTCATCCTGCACCTGCCTGCACGTGGTAGTAAAGAAACTACGTCTCAGCTTAAACCAGATCTCCAGTTATCTAAAAAACTAATGCGAGAGGAAATATTTTTGGGAATTGTTTTAGTCCCTTAAGTATTACTACTTGTTGAGTAAATAGGCAATTTTTTGATTAATTTAATACACGAGTAAATCACTAGCATGGCATTGACAGAAATAATTCAATAATGCAAGCACAAACTACGCTAATTGCAGACAGATCTACGTATAACGCTAGCATGACTAAAACAGAAAGCGGTAGGAGCGGGATAAACGAGTTATACCCTCGAGTAGGCCAAGCAGAAGCCGCAGCGGCGGAAGCGGCATCCTCGGCGGCCTTCTTGTCGGCCTCGAGCTTCTTGGCGGTCGACGTCGGACTGAGACATGGTGATGATGAAGACGACGCACACGTAGAGGAAATAGACGAACAGAGGCGAACATTTGCTTCCCAAGCCCTTCTCCGATCCGGAGAGGCAAGGTTTCGGAGACCTGATCTCCTGTCGACCGTGTACGCAGCGGACGGGATGGAGTCACCGGCGGCAGTAGCAGCAAAGGAACGACGGTGGGCGGTTCGCGTGGAGCAGATGTGATCTGTTCGTGGCGGCTAGGGTTAGGAGACACCTCACACTTGTAGGCGCAGCTGCGTGGAGAGACGTGGGAGTGTTGTGACGAGGCGAGGCGGGCGGTGGAGGAGTGCGCGAGGGCCTTATCTGTTCTAAAGCTCCAATAGCATGAGGAAGAGAAACACTTATAAGGAGGTCCAACTGCTCTTCAACTTTCGAGGTGTGACTATACTTCCCACTACACCTAGTGCCAACTAAACCCACATGGGCTCTTAGAGATTTTCATAAATTGTTAGACGGGCCCTAGGTCCACCCTAATATTTCAACACTACTATACTCCCTCTGTAAAGGAATATAAGATCATCATATTTTGTTTACTGAGGGAGTACCAAAGGCTACATTTGATCACTCACTCAACTATAATACTACCCTAAACTATCGAACTCTAATGTAAAATTCCTGCACCTGCACCTGCCTGCACGCGGTAGTAATGAAACTACGTATCAGAAATCAGATCTCCGGTTATCTAAAAAAACTAATGCGAGGAGAAATATTTTGGGGAAATCGTTTTAGTTCCTTAACTATTACTTTCTCTGTAAAGAAATATAAGATCGAAAATATAAGATCGTTTAGACCACTAAAGTTTACAGAGGGAGTACCAAAGTCTAAATTTGATCACTCACTCAATTATAATCTACCATAAACTATTGAACTCTAGTGTAAACTTCCTTAGAATCTCTAATGTTTCTGTTTGAAATCGATTTCCTCAAGCTTTTCATATTTATGCACTGCAACTCATCGCGACCACCAACCAGAATCACACACAAACCAACTCCAAAAATTCCGCACGACTTTCCTATTGTGTAATCACAAAACTTCACAAGAAATTGTTAATCATTTATTTTAAAAAATATATAACATGTTTAGTTTGCCACGACAAATGTTTCAATAATAACTTCATTAATATGTATTTTGTGTGAAATATACTGTAATTGTTAACATCAGATTCATATTCACAAGTACTCCCTTCGTTCCAAAATAGATGACTCGACTTTGTATTGACTTTATACTAAAGTTAGTACAAAGTTATAAAGTCAATACAAAGTCGAGTCATCTATTTTGAAACGGAGGGAGTAGTTACTTATAAATGTGGTTTTTACATCATATGTAAGCAATGAATTGACAGAGTAATTGTTGATCAAAGGCTTGTGTTAATTTTTTTTTTTGAAACAAGGCAAAAGATTTGCCATTTTTCATTGATTAAGAAGAAGATTTAGGGGTTTGGCCAAAGGCCGAATTACAAAGCATCACTCTCGTGGCATTACATTACTCAAAAAATTTGCCCCTGCCAGGCACCACATAGAAGCCTTCCTATTTGATTTTAGAAACAATCACCCCCACCGGCACCGCGGTGTTGCGGAAAACACGAGCATTCCTCTCCTTCCAAATTCCCCACGAGATAAGCATCATTAAAGAGATGAGCGCCCTCTGAGATTACGAGATGCTATAGGCATTGAGTTGCCACCAATCCTTGATGGAACATACGGCCACGGGCCACCCAATCTGCAGGCTGCACATCAGCCAGGCCAAGCCAAGTCTTAATCATCATCCAAACTCTGACGGTGTAGCGGCTTTGGAATAGGAGGTGTGCAGCCGACTCTTAAACTTGCTTACATAGGGGGCAGGTGGCAGTTTGGCCATCCCCGACGATGTAGCAATGCCCGCCGTCCAAATCCTATTATTGATAACAAGCCAGGTGAAGAACTTGCATTTGGGGGGAGCCCAGTTCTTCCACACCACCGAGGACATTGCTGTGTCAACCAAACCAAGGATCTGAGCTTTGTAGGCCGTCGCCGCCGAATAAAGGCCACCCTTAGAGAGCTTCCAGGGAATAGAATCTGGCACATCAGGGTCGAGATGAACATGTGAAAGCTCTCCCCATAGGTTGACGAACTCAGTAAGATGACTAACATTGATGATTTCAGCGGTATTCACTTTGGAGACCCAGAAGTTGTCCTGCAAAGCTTTGTGGACAGAATAACCCCTTTTCTTGGATATCTCGAAAATGTGCGGTGCAATGTCTTTGGGCCTGATCCCATCTAACCATGCAGATTCCCAGAATGTGTTAACGAAACAAAATATACGCCTAATATTTCGAAAATGAGGGAGTACGCACGCAACTTACATATAGATAAATAATGTGATGGCAGTCAGTATGAGCTGACATTACAAGCATCGGTAGCAGACATCCCGTGCCTAGTTGCACATACTATTTCAATAGAGCTGCATCTCGCATGTGTTGACTCTTGAGCCAGTCTTGACCCCGGGGCACGAGCTAACAACCAGTTGATCAGAGCTCTGACTTCTCCGAGAGCATCCGGTAGCTGCTCGTTGACAATGTTATCACGCTTATCATGCTAGCGATCGGCCCTAGCTTCCAATGATGGTGTGCGCAAGTGTGTTAGCATAATTAAGCTATCTCACTTGTGTCTAAACAACCCATCGCTTCAACTGAAAGTGATTAGGCGCGCGGATTGCGCGGGATTTCATGTCGGATACTGTCGCGGGATTGGAATCATTTGCGTGCGGGTGGGAGCGGAACTGAACCGAGCCTACTCCTAGCAGCCAGTGCGCGCGCCGTGCATGCCAATTCAACTAGTACTGCGTATCGATCCCAATCCTTAACAAAGCCCCTCAAAAAAAAAAAAATCCCAATCCGAACAAATTCCTTTCTTGTTGCAAGTTGCGGCGCGGCCGCATGCAGTTCCCGACCTCCGTTGGTGCTGCTGATCGACCGCTAAATAATTATCCATCCGGCTCTCACGGCTGCAGGTTCAGTGGACCTAACCGTGTTTAATGTTTTCGTCTGGTCGAAGAGCTGCTAAGAGAGTCAACGATGAACTTAACTTGTTTCCTTTACTTGTTAGGCACATGCATGCATGCAGCGATAAGGTGATTGTATATGTGGTTTTATTTACTATCTCTGACAGCTCGTACGTTGGAGCCCCAAGATCTGTGTGCTACCCAAATCGGCCATGCCTTAGGTTTTCCTACTACTTGCGTTATATTTCTGAGTTTTTTTTTTGCGAAGGAAATTTCTTGAACTTAGTTATCTTGTTTCTGAACTTAGTTGATGCGACGTTGCAAGAACTGCACAACTTGATATTGCGAGCGACTTAGGTGCACACTCAACTTTTTAGGTTGAGAGAATCGGCGAAATCAGAGTCTACGAGTGTTCAAAATGTCGGGCAGAGTTTTTTTTATTAAAAAAACAATGGCTTTGCTCATCACGGCGTGTCATCGGTGGATGTAGGAGAAGATTTCGGCACCTCTGCATATCTGGTTGTAACCTTTATTCTGTCTACTGGAGTACCATACAATTTCAAATCGTACAAATATTTAGATGAAATAGGGTTTTCCCCACTTTGTATTACAAAGCAACCGTCATCGATACAGCCAATGATTGCACGCTGGGGCAAACAGCACAATCATACCTAAAAGAAAACAAGAGAAAATAAGAGAAAGAAATGCGAGCAACACCGGCTCAGCGAAAGATGTAGCATCCTGCGACGGCTGTGCCCACCGGAGAATTCCACCACACTCCAATGCCATAAAATCGCCTTTGTACCAAGCAGCTGTTGGGGAAGGTAGTAATTCAAAAAATTTCCTACGATCACGCAAGATCTATCTAGGAGATGCATAGCAACGAGACGGGAGAGTGTGTCCACATACCCTCGTAGACCGAAAGCGGAAGCGTTTAGTAACTCGGTAGATGTAGTCGAACGTCTTCGTGATCCAACCGATCCAATTACCGAACGTACGGCACCTCCGTGTTCAGCACACGTTCAGCTCGATGACGTCCCTCGTGCTCTTGATCCAGTTGAGACGATAGTGAGTTCCGTCAGCACGACGGCGTGGCGACGGTGATGATGATGTTACCGGCGTAGGGCTTCGCCTAAGCACTACGGCGATATGATCGAGGTGTGTAACTGTGAAGGGGGGCACCGCACACGGCTAAGGCAAAACTTGGTGTGTCTTTGGGGTGCCCCCTGCCCACGTATATAAAGGAGGGAGGCATAGAGGCCGGCCCCTAGGGGTGCGCCAAGAGTATGGAGTCCTACTAGGACTTCCAAGTCCTAGTAGGAATCCCTTTCCTTTCCGGAGTAGAAGAGAAGGAAAGAGGGAAAGAGAGAGGGAGTAGGAAAGGGCAAGGGGGGCGCCGCCCCTTTCCCCTAGTCCAATTCGGACCCATGGGGGTGGGGCGTGCCACCTCCCCTTGGCCTGCCTCCTCTTTTCCCGTATGGCCCATTACTTCTCCCGGTGAATTCCCGTAACTTCCCGGTACTACGAAAAATACCCCAATCACTCGGAACCTTTCCGATGTCCGAATATGGCCTTCAAATATAGGAATCTTTACCTCTCGACCATTCGAGACTCCTCGTCATGTCCGTGATCTCATCTGGGACTCCGAACAAACTTCGGTCATCAAATCACAAATCGTCATCGAACGTTAAGCGTGCGGACCCTACGGGCTCGACAACTATGTAGACATGACCGAGACACATCTCCGATCAATAACCAATAGCGGAACCTAGATGGTCATATTGGCTCCGACATATTCTACGAAGATCTTAATCGGTCAAACCGCATAACAACATACGTTGTTTCCTTTGTCATCGGTATGTTACTTGCCCGAGATTCGATCGTCGGTATCATCATACCTAGTTCATGAAGGAAATATGCCCTAGAGGCAATAATAAAGTTATTATTTATTTCCTCATATCATGATAAATGTTTATTATTCATGCTAGAATTGTATTAACCGGAAACATGATACATGTGTGAATACATAGACAAAACTATAGTCACTAGTATGCCTCTACTTGACTAGCTCATTAATCAAAGATGGTTATGTTTCCTAACCATAGACATGTGTTGTCATTTGATTAGTGGGATCACATCATTAGGAGAATGATGTGATTGACATGACCCATTCCGTTAGCCTAGCACTTGATCGTTTAGTATACTGCTATTGCTTTCTTCATGACATATACAAAGTTCCTGCAACTATGAGATTGTGCAACTCCCGTTTACCAGAAGAACACTTTGTGTGCTACCAAACGTCACAACGTAACTGGTGATTATAAAGGTGCTCTACAGGTGTTTCCGAAGGTACATGTTGGGTTGGCATAATTCGAGATTAGGTTTTGTCACTCCGATTGTCGGAGAGGTATCTCTGGGCCCTCTCGGTAATACTCATCACCTAAGCCTTGCAAGCATTGTAACTAATGAGTTAGTTATGAGATGATGTATTACGGAACGAGTAAAGAGACTTGCCGGTAACGAGATTGAACTAGGTATTGGATACCGACGATCAAATCTCGGGCAAGTAACATACCGATGACAAAGGGAACAACGTATGTTGTTATGCGGTTTGACCGATAAAGATCTTCGTAGAATATGTAGGAACCAATATGGGCATCCAGGTCCCGCTATTGGTTATTGACCGAGAATGGTTCTAGGTCATGTCTACATAGTTCTCGAACCCGCAGGGTCCGCACGCTTAACGTTACGATGACAGTTTTATTTGAGTTTATAAGTTTTGATGTACCGAAGTTTGTTCGGAGTCCCGGATGTGAGCACGGACATGACGAGGAGTCTCGAAATGGTCGAGACATAAAGATTGATATATTGGAAGCCTATATTTGGACATCGGAATCGTTCCGTGTGAAATCGGCATTTTACCGGAGTACCGGGAGGTTATCGGAACCCCCCGGGGGGTTATTGGGCCTACATGGGCCACGAGGGAGAGAGGGAAGGAGCCGGAGGGGGCCACGCACCCCTCACCCTCCTAGTCCGAATAGGACAAGGGAAGGGGGGCGGCGCTGAAGGAAATATGCCCTAGAGGCAATAATAAAGTTATTATTTATTTCCTTATTTCATGATAAATGTTTATCATTCATGCTAGAATTGTATTAACCGGAAACATGATACATGTGTGAATGCATAGACAAACAATATGTCACTAGTATGCCTCTACTAGACTAGCTTGTTAATCAAAGATGGTTATGTTTCCTAACCATGAACAAAGAGTTGTTATTTGATTAACAAGGTCACATCATTAGTAGAATGATCTGATTGACATGACCCATTCCATTAGCTTAGCACATGATCGTTTAGTATGTTGCTACTGCTTTTATCCATGACATATACATGTTCCTGTAACTATGAGATTATGCAACTCCCGTTTACCGGAGGAACACTTTGGGTGCTACCAAACGTCACAACGTAACTGGGTGATTATAAAGGAGTACTACAGGTGTCTCCAAAGGCAGATGTTGGGTTGGCGTATTTCGAGATTAGGTTTTGTCACTCCGATTGTCGGAGAGGTATTTCTAGGCCCTCTCGGTAATACACATCACTGAAGCCTTGCAAGCATTACAACTAATGAGTTAGCTGTGAGATGATGTATTACGGAACGAGTAAAGAGACTTGCCGGTAACGAGATTGAACTAGGTATTGGATACCGACGATCGAATCTCGGGCAAGTAACATACCGATGACAAAGGGAACAACGTATGTTGTTATGCGGTCTGACCGATAAAGATCTTCGTAGAATATGTAGGAACCAATATGGGCATCCAGGTCCCGCTATTGGTTATTGACCGGAGACGTGTCTCGGTCATGTCTACATTGTTCTCGAACCGTAGGGTCCGCACGCTTAAGGTTTCGATGACAGTTATATTATGAGTTTATGTATTTTGATGTTCCGAAGAAGTTCGGAGTCCCGGATGTGATCACGGACATGACGAGGAGTCTCGAAATGGTCGAGACATAAAGATTGATATATTGGAAGCCTATATTTGGAGTTCGGAATGGTTCCGGGTGAAATCGGGATTTTACCGGAACACCGGGGGGTTACCGGAACCCTCCCGGGGGTTGATGGGCCTTAGTGGGCCATGAGGGAGAAGAGGAGGGGCCGGCCAGGGCAGGCCGCGCGCCCCCTCCCCCCCTAGTCCGAATAGGACAAGGAGGGGGGGCGGCGCCCCCCTTCCCTCTTTCCCTCCCCCCCAATCCTACACCAACTAGGAAAGGGGGGGGGGGGGGAGTCCTACTCCCGGTGGGAGTAGGACTCCTCCGGCGCGCCTCCTCTAGGCCGGCCGCACCCCCCTTGCTCCTTTATATACGGGGGCAGGGGGGCACCCTAGAACACACAAGTTTGATCTACGGATCGTTCCTTAGCCGTGTGCGGTGCCCCCTTCCACCATATTCCACCTCGGTCATATCGTCGCGAAGCTTAGGCGAAGCTCTGCGCCGGTAGAACATCAAGATCGTCACCACGCCGTCGTGCTGACGGAACTCTCCCTCGACACTCGGCTGGATCGGAGTACGAGGGACGTCATCGAGCTGTACGTGTGTCAAGAACTCGGGGGCGCCGGAGTAACGGCGCCGGGATCGGTCGGATCGCGAGGAGAACGTACGACTACTTCCTCTACGTTGTGATCGCTTCCGCTTCGGTCTACGAGGGTACGTAGACAACACTCTCCCCTCTCGTTGCTACGCATCACCATGATCTTGCGTGTGCGTAGGAAAATTTTGAAATTACTACGTTCCCCAACAGTGGTATCCGAGCCTAGGTTTTTATGGTTTGATGTTTTGCACGAGTAGAACACAAGTGAGTTGTGGGCGATACAAGTCATACTACCTACCAGCATGTCATACTTTGGTTCAGCGGTATTGTGAGATGAAGCGGCCCGGACCGACATTACGCGTACGCTTACGCGAGACTGGTTTCACCGCTACGAGCACTCGTTGCTTAAAGGTGACTGGCGGGTGTCTGTCTCTCTCACTTTAGTTGAACCGAGTGTGGCTACGCCCGGTCCTTGAGAAGGTTAAAACGGAGTCTATTTGACGAAGTATCGTTGTGGTTTTGATGCGTAGGTGAGATTGGTTCTTGCTTAAGCCCGTAGCAGCCACGTAAAATTTGCAACAACAAAGTAGAGGACGTCTAACTTGTTTTTGCAGGGCATGTTGTGATGTGATATGGTCAAGACGTGATGCTATATTTTATTGTATGAGATGATCATGTTTTGTAACCGAAGTTATCGGCAACTGGCAGGAGCCATATAGTTGTCGCTTTATTGTATGAAATGCAATCGCCCTGTAATGCTTTACTTT
Organism: Triticum timopheevii; assembly: GCA_963921465.1. Lineage (NCBI taxonomy): Eukaryota > Viridiplantae > Streptophyta > Magnoliopsida > Poales > Poaceae > Triticum > Triticum timopheevii. Next base: position 165,031,852 of record OY997274.1, on the reverse strand, counting down.
ATCACTAAGCGGTAGCGATAGTCGTAGAAGCATAAGATTGGCGAGACGACAACGATGCTACGATGGAGATCAAGGTGTCGCGCGGGTGACGATGGTGATCATGGTGGTGCTGCAGAGATGGAGATCACGAAGCACAAGATGATGATGACCATATCATATCACTTATATTGATTTGCATGTGATGTTTATCTTTTATGCATCTTATCTTGCTTTGAATTGACGGTAGCATTATAAGATGATCTCTCACTAAATTATCAAGAAGTGTTCTCCCTGAGTATGCACCGTTGCCAAAGTTCGTCGTGCCCAGACACCACGTGATGATCGGGTGTGATAAGCTCTACGTCCATCTACAACGGGTGCAAGCCAGTTTTGCACATGCAGAATACTCAGGTTATACTTGACGAGCCTAGCATATGCAGATATGGCCTCGGAACACGGAGACCGAAAGGTCGAGCGTGAATCATATAGTAGATATGATCAACATAAGATGTTCACCATTGAAAACTACTCCATTTCACGTGATGATCGGTTATGGTTTAGTTGATTTGGATCACGTGATCACTTAGATGACTAGAGGGATGTCTGTCTAAGTGGGAGTTCTTAAGTAATATGATTAATTGAACTTAAATTTATCATGAACTTAGTACCTGATAGTATCTTGCTTGTTTATGTTTGATTGTAGATAGATGGCTCGTGCTGTTGTTCCGTTGAATTTTAATGCGTTCCTTGAGAAAGCAAAGTTGAAAGATGATGGTAGCAACTACACAGACTGGGTCCGTAACCTGAGGATTATCCTCATTGCTGCACAGAAGAGTTACGTCCTGGATGCACCGCTAGGTGCCAGGCCTGCTGCAGGAGCAACACCAGATGTTGTGAACATCTGGCAGAGCAAAGCTGATGACTACTCTATAGTTCAGTGTGCCATGCTTTACGGCTTAGAACCGGGACTTCAACGACGTTTTGAACGTCATGGAGCATATGAGATGTTCCAGGAGTTGAAGTTAATATTCCAACAGAATGCCCGGATTGAGAGATATAAAGTCTCCAATAAGTTCTATAGCTGCAAGATGGAGGAGAATAGTTCTGTCAGTGAGCACATACTCAAAATGTCTGGGTATTACAATCACTTGACTCAACTGGGAGTTAATCTTCCGGATGATTGTGTCATTGACAGAATTCTTCAATCACTGCCACCAAGCTACAAAGGCTTCGTGATGAACTATAATATGCAAGGGTTAGTAAAGACTATACCTGAGCTCTTCGCAATGCTAAAGGCCGCGGAGGTAGAAATCAAGAAGGAGCATCAAGTGTTGATGGTCAATAAGACCACTAGTTTCAAGAAGAAAGGCAAAGGGAAGAAGAAGGGGAACTTCAAGAAGAACAGCAAGCAAGTTGCTGCTCAGGAGAAGAAACCCAAGTCTGGCCCTAAACCTGAAACTGAGTGCTTCTACTGCAAGCAGACTGGTCACTGGAAGCGGAACTGCCCCAAGTATTTGGCGGATAAGAAGGATGGCAAGGTGAACAAAGGTATATGTGATATACATGTTATTGATGTGTACCTTACTAGAGCTCGCAGTAGCACCTGGGTATTTGATACTGGTTCTGTTGCTAATATTTGCAACTCGAAACAGGGACTACGGATTAAGCGAACACTAGCAAAAGACGAGGTGACGATGCGCGTGGGAAATGGTTCCAAAGTGGATGTGATCGCGGTCGGCACGCTACCTCTACATCTACCTTCGGGATTAGTTTTAGACCTAAATAATTGTTATTTGGTGCCTGCGTTGAGCATGAACATTATATCTGGATCTTGTTTGATGCGAGACGGTTATTCATTTAAATCAGAGAATAATGGTTGTTCTATTTATATGAGTAATATCTTTTATGGTCATGCACCCTTGAAGAGTGGTCTATTTTTGATGAATCTCGATAGTAGTGATACACATATTCATAATGTTGAAACCAAAAGATGCAGAGTTGATAATGATAGTGCAACTTATTTGTGGCACTGCCGTTTAGGTCATATCGGTGTAAAGCGCATGAAGAAACTCCATACTGATGGACTTTTGGAGTCACTTGATTATGAATCACTTGGCACTTGCGAACTGTGCCTCATGGGCAAGATGACTAAAACCCCGTTCTCCGGTACTATGGAGAGAGCAACAGATTTGTTGGAAATCATACATACAGATGTATGTGGTCCGATGAATGTTGAGGCTCGTGGCGGATATCGTTATTTTCTCACCTTCACAGATGATTTAAGCAGATATGGGTATATCTACTTAATGAAACATAAGTCTGAAACATTTGAAAAGTTCAAAGAATTTCAGAGTGAAGTTGAAAATCATCGTAATAAGAAAATTAAGTTTCTGCGATCTGATCGTGGAGGTGAATATTTGAGTTACGAGTTTGGTCTACATTTGAAACAATGCGGAATAGTTTCGCAACTCACGCCACCCGGAACACCACAGCGTAATGGTGTGTCTGAACGTCGTAATCGTACTTTACTAGATATGGTGCGATCTATGATGTCTCTTACAGATTTACCGCTATCGTTTTTGGGTTATGCTCTAGAGACGGCCGCATTCACACTGAATAGAACACCGTCAAAATCCATTGAGACGACACCTTATGAACTATGGTTTAGCAAGAAACCAAAGTTGTTGTTTCTTAAAGTTTGGGGATGCGATGCTTATGTGAAAAAGCTTCAACCTGATAAGCTCGAACCCAAATCGGAGAAATGTGTCTTCATAGGATACCCAAAGGAGACAGTTGGGTCCACCTTCTATCACAGATCTGAAGGCAAGACATTTGTTGCTAAGAATGGATCCTTTCTAGAGAAGGAGTTTCTCTCGAAAGAAGTGAGTGGGAGGAAAGTAGAACTTGATGAGGTAATTGTACCTTCTCCCTTACTTGAAAGTAGTTTGTCGCAGAAACCGGTTTCTGAAACATCTACACCAAGTAGTGAGGAAGTTGATGATGTTGATCATGAAACTTCAGATCAAGTTACTACAGAACCTCGTAGATCAACCAGAGTAAGATCCGCACCAGAGTAGTACGGTAATCCTGTTCTGGAAATCATGCTACTAGATCATGATGAACCTACGAACTATGAAGAAGCGATGGTGAGCCCAGATTCCGCAAAATGGCTTGAGGCCATGAAATCTGAGATGGGATCCATGTATGAAAACAAAGTATGGACTTTGGTTGACTTGCCCGAGGGTAGGCAAGCAATAGAAAACAAGTGGATCTTCAAGAAGAAGACTGACGCTGACGGTAATGTTACTGTCTACAAAGCTCGACTTGTCGCAAAGGGTTTTCGACAAGTTCAAGGGATTGACTACGATGAGACCTTCTCACCCGTAGCGATGCTTAAGTCTGTCCGAATCATGTTAGCAATTGCCGCATTTTATGATTATGAAATTTGGCAAATGGATGTAAAGACTGCATTCCTGAATGGATTTCTGGAAGAAGAGTTGTATATGATGCAACCAGAAGGTTTTATCGATCCAAAGGGAGCTAACAAAGTGTGCAAGCTCCAGCGATCCATTTATGGACTGGTGCAAGCATCTCGGAGTTGGAATAAATGCTTTGATAGTGTGATCAAAGCATTTGGGTTCATACAGACTTTTGGAGAAGCCTGTATTTACAAGAAAGTGAGTGGGAGCTCTGTAGCATTTCTGATATTATATGTAGATGACATATTGTTGATCGGAAATGATATAGAATTTCTGGATAGCATAAAGGGATACTTGAATAAGAGTTTTTCAATGAAAGACCTCGGTGAAGCTGCTTACATATTGGGCATTAAGATCTATAGAGATAGATCAAGACGCTTAATTGGACTTTCACAAAGCACATACCTTGACAAAATTTTGAAGAAGTTCAAAATGGATCAAGCAAAGAAAGGGTTCTTGCCTGTGTTACAAGGTGTGAAGTTGAGTAAGACTCAATGCCCGACCACTGCAGAAGATAGAGAGAAAATGAAAGATGTTCCCTATGCTTCAGCCATAGGCTCTATCATGTATGCAATGCTGTGTACCAGACCTGATGTGTGACTTGCTATAAGCTTAGCAGGGAGGTACCAAAGTAATCCAGGAATGGATCACTGGACAGCGGTCAAGAACATCCTGAAATACCTGAAAAGGACTAAGGATATGTTTCTCGTATATGGAGGTGACAAAGAGCTCATCGTAAACGGTTACGTTGATGCAAGCTTTGACACTGATCCGGACGATTCTAAATCGCAGACCGGATACGTATTTACACTAAACGGAGGAGCTGTCAGTTGGTGCAGTTCTAAACAAAGCGTCGTAGCAGGATCTACATGTGAAGCGGAGTACATAGCAGCTTCGGAAGCAGCTAATGAAGGAGTCTGGATGAAGGAGTTCATATCCGATCTAGGTGTCATACCTAGTGCATCGGGTCCAATGAAAATCTTCTGTGACAATACTGGAGCAATTGCCTTGGCAAAGGAATCCAGATTTCACAAGAGGACCAAGCACATCAAGAGACGCTTCAATTCCATCCGGGATTTAGTCCAGGTGGGAGACATAGAGATTTGCAAGATACATACAGATCTGAATGTTGCAGACCCGTTGACTAAGCCTCTTCCACGAGCAAAACATGATCAGCACCAAGACTCCATGGGTGTTAGAATCATTACTATGTAATCTAGATTATTGACTCTAGTGCAAGTGGGAGACTGAAGGAAATATGCCCTAGAGGCAATAATAAAGTTATTATTTATTTCCTTATTTCATGATAAATGTTTATCATTCATGCTAGAATTGTATTAACCGGAAACATGATACATGTGTGAATGCATAGACAAACAATATGTCACTAGTATGCCTCTACTAGACTAGCTTGTTAATCAAAGATGGTTATGTTTCCTAACCATGAACAAAGAGTTGTTATTTGATTAACAAGGTCACATCATTAGTAGAATGATCTGATTGACATGACCCATTCCATTAGCTTAGCACACGATCGTTTAGTATGTTGCTACTGCTTTTATCCATGACATATACATGTTCCTGTAACTATGAGATTATGCAACTCCCGTTTACCGGAGGAACACTTTGGGTGCTACCAAACGTCACAACATAACTGGGTGATTATAAAGGAGTACTACAGGTGTCTCCAAAGGCAGATGTTGGGTTGGCGTATTTCGAGATTAGGTTTTGTCACTCCGATTGTCGGAGAGGTATTTCTGGGCCCTCTCGGTAATACACATCACTGAAGCCTTGCAAGCATTACAACTAATGAGTTAGCTGTGAGATGATGTATTACGGAACGAGTAAAGAGACTTGCCGGTAACGAGATTGAACTAGGTATTGGATACCGACGATCGAATCTCGGGCAAGTAACATACCGATGACAAAGGGAACAACGTATGTTGTTATGCGGTCTGACCGATAAAGATCTTCGTAGAATATGTAGGAACCAATATGGGCATCCAGGTCCCGCTATTGGTTATTGACCGGAGACGTGTCTCGGTCATGTCTACATTGTTCTCGAACCGTAGGGTCCGCACGCTTAAGGTTTCGATGACAGTTATATTATGAGTTTATGTATTTTGATGTTCCGAAGAAGTTCGGAGTCCCGGATGTGATCACGGACATGACGAGGAGTCTCGAAATGGTCGAGACATAAAGATTGATATATTGGAAGCCTATATTTGGAGTTCGGAATGGTTCCGGGTGAAATCGGGATTTTACCGGAACACCGGGGGGTTACCGGAACCCTCCCGGGGGTTGATGGGCCTTAGTGGGCCATGAGGGAGAAGAGGAGGGGCCGGCCAGGGCAGGCCGCGCGCCCCCTCCCCCCCTAGTCCGAATAGGACAAGGAGGGGGGGGGGGGCGGCGCCCCCCTTCCCTCTTTCCCTCCCCCCCAATCCTACTCCAACTCGGAAAGGGGGGGGAGTCCTACTCCCGGTGGGAGTAGGACTCCTCCGGCGCGCCTCCTCTAGGCCGGCCGCACCCCCCCTTGCTCCTTTATATACGGGGGCAGGGGGGCACCCTAGAACACACAAGTTTGATCTACGGATCGTTCCTTAGCCGTGTGCGGTGCCCCCTTCCACCATATTCCACCTCGGTCATATCGTCGCGAAGCTTAGGCGAAGCTCTGCGCCGGTAGAACATCAAGATCGTCACCACGCCGTCGTGCTGACGGAACTCTCCCTCGACACTCGGCTGGATCGGAGTACGAGGGACGTCATCGAGCTGTACGTGTGTCAAGAACTCGGGGGCGCCGGAGTAACGGCGCCGGGATCGGTCGGATCGCGAGGAGAACGTACGACTACTTCCTCTACGTTGTGATCGCTTCCGCTTCGGTCTACGAGGGTACGTAGACAACACTCTCCCCTCTCGTTGCTATGCATCACCATGATCTTGCGTGTGCGTAGGAAAATTTTGAAATTACTACGTTCCCCAACAGGCGCCCCCCCTTTCCTTTCCCTCTTCCTCCTCTTTCCCCCCTTCTCCTACTCCTACTTGGAAAGAAGGGAGTCCTACTCCCGGTGGGAGTAGGACTCCCCCCTTGGCGCGCCCTCCTTGGCCGGCCGCCTCCTCCCCCCTGGCTCCTTTATATACGGGGGCGGGGGGGGGGGGGGGGGGCACCCCATAGACACACAAGTTGATCTACGGATCGATCCTTAGCCGTGTGCGGTGCCCCCCTCCACCATATTCCACCTCGGTCATATCGTCGCGGAGTTTAGGCGAAGCCCTATGCCGGTAGAACATCATCATCGTCACCACGCCGTCGTGCTGACGGAACTCATCTCCGGAGCTCGGCTGGATCGGAGGCCGGAGATCATCATCGAGCTGAACGAGTGCTGAACTCGGAGGCCCCGTACGTTCGGTGCTTGGATCGGTCGGATCGTGAAGACGTACGACTACATCAACCGCGTTGTGCTAATGCTTCCGCTTACGTTCTATGAGGGTACGTGGACGAACACTCTCCCCTCTCGTTGCTATGCTATCATCATGATCTTGCATGTGCGTAGGGAATTTTTTGAAATTACTACGTTCCCCAACAGTGGCATCCGAGCCTAGGTTTTATGCGTTGATGTTATATGCACGAGTAGAACACAAAGTGAGTTGTGGGCGATACAAGTCATACTGCTTACCAGCTTGTCATACTTTGGTTCGGCGGTATTGTGAGATGAAGCGGCCCGGACCGATATTACGCGTACACTTACGCGAGACTGGTTTCATCATTACGAGCAATCGTGCTTAAAGGTGGCTGGCGGGTGTCTGTCTCTCTCACTTTAGTTGAACCGAGTGTGGCTACGCCCGGTCCTTGCGAAGGTTAAAACAGCACCAACTTGACGAACTATCGTTGTGGTTTTGATGCGTGGGTAAGAACGGTTCTTGCTAAAGCCCGTAGCAGCCACGTAAAACTTGCAACAACAAAGTAGAGGACGTCTAACTTGTTTTTGCAGGGCATGTTGTGATGTGATATTGGCAAGACGTGATGCTATATTTTATTGTATGAGATGATCATGTTTTGTAACCGAAGTTATCGGCAACTGGCAGGAGCCATTTGGTTGTCGCTTTATTGTATGAAATGCAAACACCCTGTAATTGCTTTACTTTATCACTAAGCGGTAGCGATAGTCGTAGAAGCAATAGATGGCATAACGACAACGATGCTACGATGGAGATCAAGGTGTCGCGCCGGTGACGATGGTGATCACGACGGTGCTTCGGAGATGGAGATCACAAGCACAAGATGATGATGGCCATATCATATCACTTATATTGATTGCATGTGATGTTTATCCTTTATGAATCTTATCTTGCTTTGATTGACGGTAGCATTTTAAGATGATCTCTCACTAAAATTATCAAGAAGTGTTCTCCTTGAGTATGCACCGTTGCCAAAGTTCGTCGTGCCGAGACACCACGTCATGATCGGGTGTGATAAGCTCTACGTCCATCTACAACGGGTGCAAGCCAGTTTTGCACACGCGGAATACTCAGGTTAAACTTGACGAGCCTAGCATATGCAGATATGGCCTCGGAACACGGAGACCGAAAGGTCGAGCGTGAATCATATAGTAGATATGATCAACATAGTGATGTTCACCATTGAAAACTACTCCATCTCACGTGATGATCGGTTATGGTTTAGTTGATTTGGATCACGTAATCACTTAGATGACTAGAGAGATGTCTGTCTAAGTGGGAGTTCTTAAGTAATATGATTAATTGAACTTGAATTTATCATGAACTTAGTACCTGATAGTATTTTGCTTGTCTATGTTTGTTTGTAGATAGATGGCCCGTGTTGTTGTTCCGTTGAATTTTAATGCGTTCCTTGAGAAAGCAAAGTTGAAAGATGATGGTAGCAATTACACAGACTGGGTCTGTAACCTGAGGATTATCCTCATTGCTGCACAGAAAAGTTACGTCCTGGAAACACCGCTGGGTGCCAGGCCTGCTGCTGATGCAACTGACGACGTTAAGAACGTCTGGCAGAGCAAAGCTGATGACTACTCTATAGTTCAGTGTGCCATGCTTTACGGCTTGGAACCGGGTCTTCAACGACGTTTTGAACGTCATGGAGCATATGAGATGTTCCAGGAGTTGAAGTTAATATTTCAAGCAAATGCCCAGGTTGAGAGATATGAAGTCTCCAATAAGTTCTATAGCTGCAAGATGGAGGAGAATAGTTCTGTCAGTGAACACATACTCAGAATGTCTGGGTATAATAATCACTTGATTCAACTGGGAGTTAATCTTCCTGATGATAGTGTCATTGGCAGAATTCTCCAATCACTGCCACCAAGCTACAAGAGCTTTGTGATGAACTATAATATGCAAGGGATGAACAAGACTATTCCTGAGCTCTTCGCAATGCTAAAAGCTGCGGAGGTAGAAATCAAGAAGGAGCATCAAGTGTTGATGGTCAACAAGACCACTAGTTTCAAGAAAAAGGGCAAAGGGAAGAAGAAGGGGAACTTCAAAAAGAATGGCAAGCAAGTTGCTGCTCAAGAGAAGAAACCCAAGTCTGGACCTAAGCCTGAAACTGAGTGCTTCTACTGCAAGCAGACTGGTCACTGGAAGCGGAACTGCCCCAAGTATTTGGCGGATAAGAAGGATGGAAAAGTGAACAAAGGTATATGTGATATACATGTTATTGATGTGTACCTAACTAGAGCTCGTAGTAGCACCTGGGTATTTGATACTGGTTCTGTTGCTAATATTTGCAACTCGAAACAGGGACTACGGAATAAGCGAGCACTGGCTAAGGACGAGGTGACGATGCGCGTGGGAAACGGTTCCAAAGTCGATGTGATCGCGGTCGGCACGCTACCTCTACATCTACCTTCGGGATTAGTTTTAGACCTGAACAATTGTTATTTGGTGCCAGCGTTGAGCATGAACATTATATCTGGATCTTGTTTAATGTGAGACGGTTATCCATTTAAATCAGAGAATAATGGTTGTTCTATTTATATGAGTAATATCTTTTATGGTCATGCACCCTTGAAGAGTGGTCTATTTTTATTGAATCTCGATAGTAGTGATACACATATTCATAATGTTGAAGCCAAAAGATGCAGAGTTTATAATGATAGTGCAACTTATTTGTGGCACTGCCGTTTAGGTCATATCGGTGTAAAGCGCATGAAGAAACTCCATACTGATGGACTTCTGGAATCACTTGATTATGAATCACTTGGTACTTGTGAACCGTGCCTCATGGGCAAGATGACTAAAACACCATTCTCCGGTACTATGGAGAGATCAACAGATTTATTGGAAATCATACATACAGATGTATGTGGTCCGATGAATGTTGAGGCTCGTGGCGGATATCGTTATTTTCTCACCTTCACAGATGATTTGAGCAGATATGGGTATATCTACTTAATGAAGCACAAGTCTGAAACATTTGAAAAGTTCAAGGAATTTCAGAGTGAAGTGGAAAATCATCGTAACAAGAAAATAAAGTTTCTACGATCTGATCGTGGAGGAGAATATTTGAGTTACGAGTTTGGTTTGCATTTGAAACAATGCGGAATAGTTTCGCAACTCACGCCACCTGGAACACCACAAAGAAATGGTGTGTCCGAACGTCGTAATCGTACTTTACTTGATATGGTGCAATCTATGATGTCTCTTACTGATTTACCGCTATCATTTTGGGGTTATGCTTTAGAGACGGCCGCATTCACGCTAAATAGGGCACCATCAAAATCCATTGAGACGACGCCTTATGAACTGTGGTTTGGCAAGAAACCAAAGTTGTCGCTTCTTAAAGTTTGGGGCTGCGATGCTTATGTGAAGAAACTTCAACCAGATAAGCTCGAACCCAAATCAGAGAAATGTGTCTTCATAGGATACCCAAAAGAGACTGTTGGGTACACCTTCTATCACAGATCCGAAGGCAAGACATTCGTTGCTAAGAATGGATCCTTTCTAGAGAAGGAGTTTCTCTCGAAAGAAGTGAATGGGAGGAAAGTAGAACTTGATGAGATAACTGTATCTACTACCTTATTGGAAAGTAGTTCATCACGAGAACCGGTTCCTGTGACAACTACACCAATTAGTGAGGAAGCTAATGATATTGATCATGAAACTTCAGATCAAGTTTCTACTGAACCTCGTAGGTCTACCAGAGTAAGATCCGCACTAGAGTGGTACGGTAATCCTATTCTGGAAGTCATGTTACTCGACGATGATGAACCTACGAACTATGAGGAAGCGATGATGAGCCCAGATTCCGCAAAATGGCTAGAGGCCATGAAATCTGAGATGGGATCCATGTATGAAAACAAAGTATGGACTTTGGTTGACTTGCCCGATGATCGGCAAGCCATTGAGAATAAATGGATCTTTAAGAAGAAGACTGATGCTGATGGTAATGTAACTATCTATAAAGCTCGACTTGTTGCAAAAGGTTTTCGACAAGTTCAAGTGGTTGACTACGATGAGACTTTCTCACCCGTAGCGATGCTTAAGTCTGTCCGAATCATGTTAGCTATTGCTGCATTTCATGATTATGAAATTTGGCAAATGGATGTCAAGACTGCATTCTTGAATGGATTTCTAGAAGAAGAGTTGTATATGATGCAGCCGGAAGGTTTTGTTGATCTAAAAGGTGCTAACAAAGTGTGCAAGCTCCAGCGTTCCATTTATGGACTGGTGCAAGCATCTCGGAGTTGGAATAAACGCTTTGATAGTGTGATCAAAGCATATGGTTTTATACAGACTTTTGGAGAAGCCTGTATTTACAAGAAAGTGAGTGGGAGCTCTGTAGCATTTCTAGTTTTATATGTAGATGACATATTATTAATTGGAAATGATATAGAATTTCTGGATAGCATAAAGGGATACTTGAAGAAAAGTTTTTCAATGAAAGACCTCGGTGAAGCTGCTTACATATTGGGCATCAAGATCTATAGAGATAGATCAATACGCTTAATAGTTCTTTCACAAAGCACATACCTTGACAAAATTTTGAAAAAGTTCAAAATGGATCAGGCAAAGAAAGGATTCTTGCCTGTGCTACAAGGTGTGAAGTTGAGTCAAACTCAATGCCCGACCACAGCAGAAGATAGAGAGAAAATGAAAAATGTTCCCTATGTTTCAGCCATAGGCTCTATCATGTATGCAATGCTATGTACCAGACCTGACGTATGCTTAGCAATAAGCTTGGCAGGAAGGTACCAAAGTAATCCAGGAGTGGATCACTGGACAGCAGTCAAGAACATCCTGAAATACCTGAAAAGGACTAAGGATATGTTTCTCGTATATGGAGGTGACAAAGAGCTAGTCGTAAAAGGTTACGTCGATGCAAGCTTTGACACTGATCCGGACGATTCTAAATCGCAAACCGGATACGTGTTTATATTAAATGGTGGAGCTGTAAGTTGGTGCAGTTCTAAACAAAGCGTCGTGGCGGGATCTACATGTGAAGCGGAGTACATAGCTGCTTCTGAAGCAGCAAATGAAGGAGTCTGGATGAAGGAGTTCATTTCCGATCTAGGTGTCATACCTAGTGCATCGGGACCAATGAAGATCTTCTGTGACAATACTGGTGCAATTGCCTTGGCAAAGGAATCCGGATTTCACAAGAGGACCAAGCACATCAAGAGAAGCTTCAATTCCATTCGGGGCCAAGTCCAAGTGGGAGACATAGAGATTTGCAAAATACATACGGATCTAAATGTTGCAGACCCGTTGACTAAGCCTCTCTCACGAGCAAAACATGATCAGCACCAAGACTCCATGGGTGTTAGAATCATTACTATGTAATCTAGATTATTGACTCTAGTGCAAGTGGGAGACTGAAGGAAATATGCCCTAGAGGCAATAATAAAGTTATTATTTAGTTCCTCATATCATGATAAATGTTTATTATTCATGCTAGAATTGTATTAACCGGAAACATGATACATGTGTGAATACATAGACAAAACTATAGCCACTAGTCTGCCTCTACTTGACTAGCTCATTAATCAAAGATGGTTATGTTTCCTAACCATAAACATGTGTTGTCATTTGATTAGTGGGATCACATCATTAGGAGAATGATGTGATTGACATGACCCATTCCGTTAGCCGAGCACTTGATCGTTTAGTATACTGCTATTGCTTTCTTCATGACTTATACAAAGTTCCTGCAACTATGAGATTGTGCAACTCCCATTTACCAGAAGAACACTTTGTGTGCTACCAAACGTCACAACATAACTGGGTGATTATAAAGGTGCTCTACAGGTGTTTCCGAAGGTACATGTTGGGTTGGCATAATTCGAGATTAGGTTTTGTCACTCCGATTGTCGGAGAGGTATCTCTGGGCCCTCTCGGTAATACTCATCACCTAAGCCTTGCAAGCATTGTAACTAATGAGTTAGTTATGTGATGATGTATTACGGAACGAGTAAAGAGACTTGCCGGTAACGAGATTGAACTAGGTATTGGATACCGACGATCAAATCTCGGGCAAGTAACATACCGATGACAAAGGGAACAACGTATGTTGTTATGCGGTTTGACCGATACAGATCTTCATAGAATATGTAGAAACCAATATGGGCATCCAGGTCCCGCTATTGGTTATTGACCGAGAATGGTTCTAGGTCATGTCTACATAGTTCTCGAACCCATAGGGTCCGCACGCTTAACGTTACGATGACAGTTTTATTTGAGTTTATAAGTTTTGATGTACCGAAGTTTGTTCGAAGTCCCGGATGTGATCACGGACATGATGAGGAGTCTCGAAATGGTTGAGACATAAAGATTGATATATTGGAAGCCTATATTTGGACATCGGAATCGTTTCGGGTGAAATCGGCATTTTACCGGAGTACCGGGAGGTTACCGGAACCCCCCGGGGGGTTATTGGGCCTACATGGGCCACGAGGGAGAAGAGGGAAGGAGCCAGGAGGGGGCCGCGCGCCCCTCCCCCTCCTAGTCCGAATAGGACAAGGGAAGGGGGCGGTGCCCCCCTTTCCTTCCCCTATTCCTCCTCTTTCCCCCTTCTCCTACTCCTACTTGGAAAGAAGGGAGTCCTACTCCCGGTGGGAGTAGGACTCCCCCCTTGGCGCGCCCTCCTTGGCCGGCCGCCTCCTCCCCGCTGGCTCCTTCATATATACGGGGGCGGGGGGGGCACCCCATAGACACACAAGTTGATCTACGGATCGTTCCTTAGCCGTGTGCAGTGCCCCCTCCACCATATTCCACCTCGGTCATATCGTCGCGGAGTTTAGGCGAAGCCCTGCGCCGGTAGAACATCATCATCGTCACCACACCGTCGTGCTGACGGAACTCATCTCCGGAGCTCGGCTGGATCGAAGGCCGGAGATCGTCATCGAGCTGAACGTGTGCTGAACTCGAAGGCCCCGTACGTTCGGTGCTTGGATCGGTCGGATCGTGAAGACGTACGACTACATCAACCGCGTTGTGCTAACGCTTCCGCTTACGGCCTACGAGGGTACGTGGACGAACACTCTCCCCTCTCATTGCTATGCTATCATCATGATCTTGCGTGTGCGTAGGAAATATTTTGAAATTACTACGTTCCCCAATAGTTCAATCTCATTACCGGCAAGTTTCTTTACTCATTCCATAATGCTTCATCCCGCAATTAACTCATTAGTCACATTGCTTGCAAGGCTTATAGTGATGAGCATTACCGAGAGGGCCCCAGAGATACCTCTCCGATACACGGAGTGACAAATCCTAATCTCGATCTATGCCAACCCAACAAACACCTTCGGAGACACCTGTAGAGCATCTTTATAATCACCCAGTTACGTTGTGACATTTGATAGCACACAAGGTGTTCCTCCAGTATTCGGGAGTTGCATAATCTCATAGTCTGAGGAACATGTATAAGTCATGAAGAAAGCAGTAGCAATGAAACTGTAATGATCATAATGCTAAGCTAATGGATGGTCTTGTCCATCACATCATTCTCCCAATGATGTGATCCCGTTCATCAAATGACAACACATGTCTATGGTTAGGAAACACAACCATCTTTGATTAACGAGCTAGTCAAGTAGCGGCATACTAGGGACACCATGTTTTGTCTATGTATTCACACATGTACTAAGTTTCCGGTTAATACAATTCTAGCATTAATAATAAACATTTATCATGATATAAGGAAATAAATAATAACTTTATTATTGCCTCTAGGGCATATTTCCTTCAGTCTCCCACTTGCACTAGAGTCAATAATCTAGTTCACATCGCCATGTGATTTAACACCAATAGTTCACATCTGTATGTGATTAACACCCATAGTTCACATCACCATGTGACCAACACTAAAAAAGGGTTTACTAGAGTCAATAATCTAGTTCACATCGCTATGTGATTAACACCCAAAGAGTACTAAGGTTTGATCATGTTTTGCTCGTGAGAGAAGTTTAGTCAACGGGTCTGTCACATTCAGATCCGTATATATTTAGCAAATATTCTATGTCTATAATGCTCTGCATGGAGCTACTCTAGCTAATTGCTCCCACTTTCAATATGTATCCAGATTCAGACTTAGAGTCATCTAGATCGGTGTAAAAGCTTGCATTGACGTAACTCTTTACGACAAACTCTTTATCACCCCCATAACCGAGAAACATTTCCTTAGTCCTCACTAAGGATAATTTTGACCACTGTCCAGTGATCTACTCCTAGATCACTATTGTATCCCTTTGCCAAACTCATGGCAAGGTACACAATAGGTCTGGTACACAGCATAGCATACTTTATAGAACCTATGACTGACGCATAGGGAATGACTTTCATTCTTTTTCTATATTCTGTCGTGGTCGGGCTTTGAGTCTTACTAAACTTTACACCTTGTAATATAGGTAAGAACTCCTTCTTTGACTGATCCATTTTGAACTCTTTCAAAATCTAGTCAAGGTATGTACTTATTGAAAAATCTTATCAAGCGTCTTGATCTATCTCTTTAGATCTTGATGCCCAATATGTAAGCAGCTTTACCGAGGTCTTTCTTTGAAAAAATCTTATTCAAGTATCCCTTTATGCTATCCAGAAATTCTACATCATTTTCAATCAACAATATGCCATCCACATATAATATTATAAATGCTACAGAGCTCCCACTCACTTTCTTGTAAATACAGGCTTCTCCAAAAGTCTGTATAAAACCATATGCTTTGATCACACTATCAAAGCGTTTATTCCAACTCCGAGAGGCTTGCACCAATCCATAAATGGATTGCTGGAGCTTGCACACTTTGTTAGCACCCTTTGGATTGACAAAACTGTCTAGTTGCATCATATACAACTCCTCTACCGGAAATCCATTCAGGAATGCAATTTTGACATCCATCTGCCAAATTTCATAATCATAAAATGCGGCAATTGCTAACATGATTTGGACAGACTTAAGCATCATTACGGGTGAGAAAGTCTCATCGTAGTCAACTCCTTGAACTTGTCGAAAACCTTTTTGCAACAAGTCGAGCTTTGTAGACAATAACATTACCATCAACTTCAGCCTTCTTCTTGAAGATCCATTTATTTTCTATGGCTTGCCTATCATCGGGCAAATCCACCAAAGTCTACACTTTGTTCTTATACATGGATCCCATCTCAGATTTTATGGCCTCAAGCCATTTCGCGGAATCTGGGCTCATCATCGCTTCCTCATAGTTCGTAGATTCATCATGGTCTAGTAACATGACTTCCAGAACAGGATTACCGTACCACTTTGGTGCGGACCGTACTCTGGAGAAACCTACGAAGTTCTGTAGTAACTTGATCTGAAGTTTCATGATCATCATCATTAGCTTCCTCACTAATTGGTGTAGGAATCACTGGAACCGATTTTTGTGATGAACTACTTTCCAATTTGGGAGAAGGTACAATTACCTCATCAAGCTCTACTTTCCTCCCACTCACTTCTTTCGAGAGAAACTCCTTCTATAGAAAGGATCCATTCTTAGCAACAAATATTTTGCCTTCGGATCTGTGATAGAAGGTGTACCCAACAGTTTCCTTTGGGTATCCTATGAAGACGCACTTCTCTGATTTGGGTTCGAGCTTATCAGGTGGAAGCTTTTTCACATAAGCATCGCAGCCCCAAACTTTAAGAAACGACAACTTTGGTTTCTTGCCAAACCACAGTTCATAAGGCGTCGTCTCAACAGATTTCGATGGTGCCCTTTTAAACATGAATGCAACCGTCTCTAATGCATAACCCCAAAACGATAGTGGTAAATTAGTAAGAGACATCATAGATCGCACCATATCTAATAAAGTGTTGTTACGACGTTCGGACACACCATTACGCTGTGATGTACCAGGTGGCGTGAGCTGTGAAACTATTCCACATTGTTTTTAAATGAAGGCCAAACTCGTAACTCAAATATTCCCCTCCACGATCAGATCGTAGAAACTTTATTTTCTTGTTACGATGATTCTCCACTTCACTCTGAAATTCTTTGAATTTTTCAAATGTTTCAAACTTGTGTTTCATTAAGTAGATATACCCATATCTGCTCAAATCATCTATGAAGGTCAGAAAATAACAATACCCGCCACGAGCCTCAACACTCATCGGACTGCATACATCGATATGTATTATTTCCAATAAGTCATTAGCTCGTTCCATTGTTCTGGAGAACGGAGTTTTAGTCATCTTGCCCATGAGGCATGGTTCGCAAGCACCAAGTGATTCATAATCAAGTGATTCCAAAAGCCCATCAACATGGAGTTTCTTGATGCGCTTTACACCAATATGATCTAAACAGCAGTGCCATAAGTATGTTGCACTATCATTATCAACTTTGCATCTTTTGTCATCAATATTATGAATATGTGTATCACTACGATCGAGATTCAATAAACCATCAACATTGGGTGTATGACCATAGAAGGTTTTATTCATGTAAATTCTTAAATGAATAACTGTATTGCAATAAACATGATCTAATCATATTCATGCTCAACGCAAACACCAAATAACATTTATTTAGGGTCAACACTAATCCCGAAAGTATAAGTAGTGTGCGATGATGGTCACATCAATCTTGGAACCACTTCCAACACACATCGTCACTTCACCCTCAACTAGTCTCTGTTTATTCTGTAACTCCTGTTTCAAGTTACTAATCATAGCAACTGAACCAGTATCAAATACCCAGGGGCTACTACGAACACTAGTAAGGTACACATCAATAACCTGTATATCAAATATACATTTGTTCACTTTGCCATCCTTCTTATCCGCCAAATGTTTGGGGAAGTTCCGCTTCTAGTGACCATTTCCTTTGCAGAAGAAGCACTCAGTTTCAGGGTTGGGTCCAGCTTTGGGCTTCTTCCCAGGAGTGACAACTTGCTTGCCATTCTTCTTGAAATTCCTCTTTCTTTCCCTTTGCCCTTTTCTTGAAACTAGTGGTCTTGTTTAATCATCAACACTTGATGCTTTTTCGTGAATTTTACCTTCATTGATTTCAGCATTACGAAGAGCTCGGGAATCGTTGTCTCCATCCCTTGCATACTATAGTTCATCACGGAGTTCCAGTAACTTGGTGATGGTGACTAGAGAACTCTGTCAATCACTTATCTTATCAGGAAGATTAACTCACACTTGATTCAAGCGATTGTAGTACCCAGACATTCTGAGCACATGCTCACTGCTTGAGCTATTCTCCTCCATCTTTTAGCTATAGAACTTGTTGAAGACTTCATATCTCTCAACTCGGGCATTTACTTGAAATATTAACTTAAACTCCTGGAACATCTCATATGGTCCATGACGTTCAAAATGTCTTTAAAGTCCCGATTCTAAGCCGTAAAGCATGGTGCACTAAACTATCAAGTAGTCATCATATTGAGCTAGCCAAACATTCATAACATCTGCATCTGCTCCCGCAATAGGTCTGTCACCTAGCGGTGCATCAAGGACATAATTCTTCTGTGCAGCAATGAGGATAAACCTCAGATTGCGGATCCAGTCCGCATCATTGCTACTATCATCTTTCAACTTAGTTTTCTCTAGGAACATATAAAAACATAGGGAAGCTACAACACGAGATATTGATCTACAACATAATTTGCAAAATACTATCAGGACTAAGTTCATGATAAATTAAAGTTCAATTAATCATATTACAAAAGAACTCCCACTTAGATAGACATCCCTCTAGTCATCGAAATGATCACGTGATCCAAATCAACTAAACCATGTCCGATCATCACGTGAGATGGAGTAGGTTTCAATGGTGAACATCTCTATGTTGATCATATCTACTATATGATTCACGTTCGACCTTTCGGTTTCCAGTGTTCCGAGGCCATATCTGCATATGCTAGGCTCGTCAAGTTTAACCCGAGTATTCTGCATGTGCAAAACTGGCTTGCACCCGTTGTATGTGAACGTAGAGCCTATCACACCCGATCATCACGTGGTGTCTCAGCACGAAGAACTGTCGCAATGGTGCATACTCAGGGAGAGCACTTATACCTTGAAATTTAGTAAGGGATCATCTTATAATGCTACCACTGTACTAAGCAAAATAAGATGCATAAAAGATAAACATCACATGCAATCAAAATATGTGACATGATATGGCCATCATCATCTTGTGCTCATGATCTCCATCACTGAAGCATCGTCATGATCTCCATCGTCACCGGCTTGACACCTTGATATCCATCGTAGCATCGTTGTCATCTCGCCAACTATTGCTATTACGACTATCGCTACCGCTTAGTGATAAAGTAAAGCAATTACATGGCGATTGCATTTCATACAATAAAGCGACAACCATATGGCTCCTACTAGTTGCTGATAACTCTGTTACAAAACATGATCATCTCATACAACAATTTATATCACATCATGTCTTGACCATATCACATCACAACATGCCCTGCAAAAACAAGTTAGACATCCTCTACTTTGTTGTTGCAAGTTTTACGTGGCTGCTACGGCTTCTAGCAAGAACCGTTCTTACCTACGCATCAAAACCACAACAATTTTTTGTCAACTGTGCTGTTTTAACCTTCAACAAGGACCGGCCGTAGTCAAACTCGATTCAACTAAAGTTGGAGAAACTGACACCCGCTAGCCACCTGTGTGCAAAAGCACGTCGGTAGAATCAGTCTCATGAACGCGGTCATGTAATGTCAGTCCGCGTCGCTTCATCCAACAATACGGCCGAATCAAAGTAAGACGTTGGTGGTAAGCAGTATGACTATTATCGCCCTCAAATCTTTGTGTTCTACTCGTGCTTATATCATCTACGCAAATAATAAAGTAATAAAGTAAAAACAAAGCAAGTAATAAAGTAATGGATCAGTCAAAGAAGCAAGTAATAAAGTAATGGATCAGGCAAAGTAAAAACAAAGCAAGTAATAAAGTAATGGAGATTGATATGATGAGAATAGACCCGGGGGCCATAGGTTTCACTAGTGGCTTCTCTCAAGAGCATAGATATTCTACGGTGGGTGAACAAATTACTGTTGAGCAATTGACAGAATTGAGCATAGTTATGAGTATATCTAGGTATGATCATGTATATAGGCATCACGTCCGAGACAAGTAGATCGAAACGATTCTGCATCTACTACTATTACTCCACTCATCGACCGCTATCCAGCATGCATCTAGAGTATTAAGTTAAAAACAGAGTAATGCCTTAAGCAAGATGACATGATGTAGAGGGATAAATTCATGCAATATGATAAAAACCCCATCTTGTTATCCTCGATGGCAACAATACAATACATGCCTTGCTGCCCCTTCTGTCACTAGGAAAGGACACCGCAAGATTGAACCCAAGGCTAAGCACTTCTCCCATTGCAAGAACTACCAATCTAGTTGGCCAAACCAAAAGGATAATTCGAAGAGACTTGCAAAGATAACTCAATCATACATAAACGAATTCAGAGAAGATTCAAACATTGTTCATAGATAAGCTGGATCATAAACCCACAATTCATAGGTCTCAACAAACACACCGCAAAAAGAAGATTACATCGAATAGATCTCCACAAGAGAGGGGGAGAACATTGTATTGAGATCCAAAAAGAGAGAAGAAGCCATCTAGCTACTAGCTATGGACCCGAAGGTCTGAAGTAAACTACTCACACTTCATCGGAGGGGCTATGGTGTTGATGTAGAAGCCCTCCGTGGTGGATGCCCCCTCCGGTAGAGCTCCGGAACAGGCCCCAAGATGGGATCTCATGGATACAGAAGGTTGCGGCGGTGGAATTAGGTTTTTGGCTCCCCTTCTGATCGTTTGGGGGTACGTAGGTATATATCGGAGGAAGGAGTACGTCGGCGGAGCAACAAGGGGGCCACGAGGCAGGGGGGCGCGCCCTAGGGGGGCGCCCCCCACCCTCGTGACCGACTCTTTTGCTTCTTGGAGTAGGGTCCAAGTCTCCTGGATCACGTTCGGTGAGAAAATCACGTTCCCGAAGGTTTCATTCCGTTTGGACTCCGTTTGATATTCCGTTTCTTCGAAACACTGAAATAGGCAAAAAATAGCAATTCTGGGCTGGGCCTCTGGTTAATAGGTTAGTCCCAAAAATAATATAAAAGTGGAAAATACAGCCCAATATAGTCCAGAACAGTAGATAAAGTAGCATGGAGAAATCAAAAATTATAGATACGTTGGAGACGTATCAACGTCCCTCGTGCTCTTGATCCAGTTGAGGACGAGGGTGAGTTCCGTCGGCACGACGGCGTGGAGATGATGATGATGATGTTACCGGTGCAGGGCTTCGCCTAAGCACTATGGCAATATGATCGAGGTGTGTAACTGTGGAGGGGGCATCGCATACGGCTAAGGCAAAACTTGGTGTGTCTTTGGGGTGCCCCCTGCCCACGTATATAAAGGAGGGAGGCATAGAGGCCGGCCCCCTAGTGGCGCACCAAGAATATGGAGTGCTACTAGGACTTCCAAGTCCTAATAGGAATCCCTTTCCTTCTCGGAGTAGGAGAGAAGGAAAGAGGGAAAGAGAGAGGGACTAGGAAAGGGCAAGGGGGGCGCCGCCCATTTCCCCTAGTCCAATTCAGACCCATGGGGGGCATGCCACCTTCCCTTGGCCTGCCTCCTCTGTTCCCGTATGGCCCAATAAGGCCCATTACTTCTCCCGGTGAATTCCTGTAACTCCCTGATACTATGAAAAATACCCGAATCACTCAGAACCTTTCCGGTGTCCGAATATGGCCTTCCAATATATGAATCTTTACCTCTCGACCATTTCGAGACTCCTCGTCATGTCTGTGATCTCATCCGGACTCCGAACAAACTTCGGTCATCAAATCACAAATCGTCATGAAAGTTAAGCATGCGGACCCTACGTGTTCTAGAACTATGTAGACATGACCGAGACACATCTCCGATCAATAACCAATAGCAGAACCAGGATGCTCATATTGGCTCCTACATATTCTACAAAGGTCTTTATCGGTCAAACCGCATAACAACATACATTGTTCCCTTTGTCATAGGTATGTTACTTGCCCGAGATTCGATCGTCGGTATCATCATACCTAGTTCAATCTCGTTACCGGCAAGTCTCTTTACTCGTTCCGTAATGCTTCATCCCGCAACTAACTCATTAGTCACATTGTTTGCAAGGCTTATAGTGATGACCATTACCGAGAGGGCCCAAAGATACCTCTCCGATACACGGAGTGACAAATCCTAATCTCGATCTATTCCAACCCAACAAACACCTTCGGAGACACCTATAGAGCATCTTTATAATCACCCAGTTACGTTGTGACATTTGATAGCACATAAGGTGTTCCTCCGGTATTTGGGAGTTGCATAATCTCATAGTCTGAGGAACATGTATAAGTCATGAAGAAAGCAGTAGCAATGAAACTGTAACCATAATAATGCTAAGCTAATAGATGGGTCTTGTCCATCACATCATTCTCCTAATGATGTGATCCCGTTCATCAAATGACAACACATGTCTATGGTTAGGAAACATAACCATCTTTGATTAACGAGCTAGTCAAGTAGCCGCATACTAGGGACACTATGTTTTGTCTATGTATTCACACATGTACTAAGTTTCCGGTTAATACAATTCTAGCATAAATAATAAACATTTATCATGATATAAGGAAATAAATAATAACTTTATTATTGCCTCTAGGTCATATTTCCTTCAGCAGCACCTTCAAGAAGGACTGCGGCGATGACGACGCTGTTGCCCGGACGAGTCCTAGGATTTCTCCCGGTACGCGGAGGGGAGTGGGGAAGAGGTACAACCGATGCCCTTCAAGAAGGGTGGCGGCGCCCACTGACGTAACCACGTCGGAGTTGGCCAGGCCCGACAGAGATTTCTCCCTCCCTCTCACACCCACCACCCAGGACCAATTGTTGGCTCCACCCTGCCTACCACCCACTAACATGCGCCACCATAGCCACGAGGACACCACCGTCGTCTCACCACGACAAACATCGCGAGGCCGGCCAGGCCGAACAAAACCACCATAGATAGGGGCTGGTTGTACCGCAGCCACGTGGGAGGGGACAACCTCAACTGGCTCAGGCGGTAGCAGACCGAACGCAGAGCAGGTGCACGTCGGGCGAACCGCCCAGCCAGGCCCAGATCGGGCCCGCTAAGCTCCTGCCGCTGCACTGCAGCAGACGCAACGCAATAGCCGCTGCCCCCTCCTCCCGTGGCTCGCCAGACCAGCCGGAGGCCAAGCCGGCCCGCCCCAACCCAGATCAGGCCCAAAGGGCCCAGATCTGGCCGTGGAGGGCCCCGAGTCGGGAACCGCGACGGGAGAAGGAGAGGGGCCGCCACCGCCGGCCAAGAACGATACCGCACGGGCAAGCGCCCGGCCACGCAGGCCAATGGCAACGGCGGGAGGGAGCGAGGGGAGGAAGACTAGGCGGCGGGGGAAGAGAGGGCCGCCCCGGTCGCCTCGCTCGGGGAGGCGATGCGGGGGGTACGCAAGGAGAGGCGACGTCCTGTATCAACACTAGATTTTGATTTTCATCGTACTAATGTTTATGATCACACATACGGAAAAGAAGATAAACCTAGTCTCTCAATTATGTACAAGAGGCAACTGCACCACAAATCCGGGAACATTTTATTCCATGAACTTGTCGAACGAATGGACTGATCCTTAGACTTGTCATTCGGGTTCAAAGTCATCAAAATCATCCTGGTCCAGTCCAAATCACGTGTTTTTCTACGAAAAGACCGCTGGTGCTAAAACAATTTACATGAATCGGTTCATAATCAAGCCATTTAGTTCCTTCGCACGTGGACCAAAATGTTTGCACCAGACAAGTTTGTAGATCCCAGTGCAAATGTCTCTATGCAAGTTGCCGAGCTTGTTCTATGTACTATAAACTCCTTAATTAGGGTGTGTTTGGTTCCAGTTTGAACAGTAGTCGCATTGCATAGCCTTCTCAACCTAGCCTGGTTGAGGAAAAACAGGCCCTAATACGCCATACGCAACTTGTTTGGTTGCCTGCATCCCTAGTCCCTGCATTAGGTAATACCCAAGTGCACTTTGTTTGGTTGGCTGCATTGGCCGTAGCGGCACATGAACACGGTGTTTGGTTGCATACGGCGTACATGTTGTGCTTACCTTGTACCCTAGTTGGTGAGCTTACCCACAATGATCAAAGCTAGCACACCAACGCCACAACACGGCAATGGTGACGAACTGGGCGAAGATGATGAAGTTCTTCAGCTTCAGGCCAACTGACGATCCACCTTAGCAGCTTCCACTTTGATAGCTCCAACCTTGACACTGTCGACACTGCTGCCTCCGTGCTTTCGCACCCAGGCGGAGTAAGCTTGTTCTACTGCCTGCCTAGTCTTGAACCCTCTATAGTTGCAGTTGCTATACGATGCCACTTGTGCATTGGCTTCTTCCCATGAACTATATGAAGGAAATATGCCCTAGAGGCAATAATAAAGTTATTATTTATTTCCTCATATCATGATAAATGTTTATTATTCATGCTAGAATTGTATTAATCGGAAATATGATACATGTGTGAATACATAGACAAACATATAGTCACTAGTATGCCTCTACTTGACTAGCTCATTAATCAAAGATGGTTCTGTTTCCTAACCATAGACATGTGTTGTCATCTGATTAATGGGATCACATCATTAGGAGAATGATGTGATTGACATGACCCATCCCGTTAGCTTAGCACATGATCGTTTAGTATTCTGCTATTGCTTTGTTCATGACTTATACATGTTCCTGTAACTATGAGAATTATGTAACTCCTGTTTACCGGAGGAACACTTTGGGTACTACCAAACGTCACATCGTAACTGGGTGATTATAAAGGAGTACTACAGGTGTCTCCGAAGGTACATGTTGAGTTGGCGTATTTCGAGATTAGGTTTTGTCACTCCGATTGTCGGAGAGGTATCTCTGGGCCCTCTCGGTAATACTCATCACTTAAGCCTTGCAAGCATTATAACTAATGAGTTAGTTGTGAGATGACGTATTACAGAACGAGTAAAGAGACTTGCTGGTAACGAGATTGAACTAGGTATTGGATACCGACGATCGAATCTCGGGCAAGTAACATACCGATGACAAAGGGAACAACGTATGTTGTTATGCGGTTTGACTGATAAAGATCTTCGTAGAATATGTAGGAACCAATATGGGCATCCAGGTACCGCTATTGGTTATTGACCGAGAATGGTTCTAGGTCATGTCTACATAGTTCTCGAACCCGTCAGGGTCCGCACGCTTAACGTTTCGATGACAGTTTTATTACGAGTTTATAAGTTTTGACGTACCGAAGTTTGTTCGGATTCCCGGATATGATCACGGACATGACGAGGAGTCTCGGAATGGTCGAGACATAAAGATTGATATATTGGAAGCCTATGTTTGGACATCGGAAAGGTTCCGGGTGAAATCGGCATTTTACCGGAGTACCGGGAGGTTACCGGAACCCCCCGGGGCGTTAATGGGCCTACATGGGCCAAGAGGGAGAAGAGGAAGGAGCCAGGAGGGGGCCGCGCGCCCCTCCCCCTCCTAGTCCGAATAGGACAAGGGAAGGGGGGCGGCGCCCCCCCTTTCCTTCTCCTCTTCCTCCTCTTTCCCCCTCTCTCCTACTCCTACTTGGAAAAGGGGAGTCCTACTCCCGGTGGGAGTAGGACTCCCCCCTTGGCGCGCCCCCTTAGGCCGGCGGCCTCCTCCCCCCTGGCTCCTTTATATACGGGGGCGGGGGGCACCCCATAGACACACAAGTTGATCTATGGATCGTTCCTTAGCCGTGTGCGGTGCCCCCTTCCACCATATTCCACCTCGGTCATATCGTCGCGGAGCTTAGGCGAAGCCCTGCGCCGGTAGAACATCATCATCGTCACCACGCCGTCGTGCTGACGGAACTCATCTCCGGAGCCTTTGCTGGATCGGAGGACCGGAGATCGTCATCGAGCTGAACGTGTGCTGAAGTCGGAGGCTCCGTATGTTCGGTGCTTGGATCGGTCGGATCGTGAAGACATACGACTACATCAACCACGTTGTGCTAACGCTTTTGCTTACGGTCTACGAGGGTACGTAGACGAACACTCTCCCCTCTCATTGCTATATCATCACCATGATCTTGCGCGTGCGTAGGAAATTTTTTGAAATTACTACGTTCCCCAACAGTGGTATCAGAGCCTAGGTTTTATGCGTTGATGTCATATGCACGAGTAGAACACAAGTGAGTTGTGGGCGATACAAGTCATACTGCTTACCAGCATGTCATACTTTGGTTCAGCGGTATTGTGAGATGAAGCGGCCCGGACCGACATTACGCGTACGCTTACGCGAGACTGGTTTCACCGTTACGAGCACTCGTGCTTAAAGGTGACTGGCGGGTGTCTGTCTCTCTCACTTTAGCTGAATCAAGTGTGGCTACGCCCGGTCCTTGCGAAGGTTAAAACAGCACCAACTTGATGAACTATCGTTGTGGTTTTTGATGCGTAGGTAAGAACGGTTCTTGCTAAGCCCGTAGCAGCCACGTAAAATTTGCAACAACAAAGTAGAGGACGTCTAACTTGTTTTTGCAGGGCATGTTGTGACGTGATATGGTCAAGACGTGATGCTATATTTTATTGTATGAGATGATCATGTTTTGTAACCGAAGTTATCGGCAACTCGCAGGAGCCATATGGTTGTCACATTATTGTATGAAATACAAACGCCCTGTAATTGCTTTACTTTATCACTAAGCGGTAGCGATAGTCGTAGAAGCAATAGATGGCGTAACGACAATGATGCTGCGATGGAGATCAAGGTGTCGCGCCGGTGACAATGGTGATCATGACGGTGCTTCGAAGATGGAGATCACAAGCACAAGATGATGATGGCCATATCATATCACTTATATTGATTGCATGTGATGTTTATCCTTTATGCATCTTATCTTGCTTTGATTGACGGTAGCATTTTAAGATGATCTCTCACTAAATTATCAAGAAGTGTTCTCCCTGAGTATGCACCGTTGCGAAAGTTCTTCGTGCTGAGACACCACGTGATGATCGGGTGTGATAGGATCTACGTTCAAATACAACGGGTGCAAAACAGTTGCACACGCGGAATACTCAGGTTATACTTGACGAGCCTAACATATCCAGATATGGCCTCGGAATACGGAGACCGAAAGGTCAAGCGTGAATCATATAGTAGATATGATCAACATAGCGATGTTCACCATTGAAACTACTCCATCTCACGTGATGATCAGACATGGTTTGGTTGATTTGGATCACGTGATCACTTAGATGACTAGAGAGATGTCTGTCTAAGTGGGAGTTCTTAAGTAATATGATTAATTGAACTTAAATTTATCATGAACTTAGTACCTGATAGTATCTTGCTTGTCTATGTTTGTTTGTAGATAGATGGCTCGTGCTGTTGTTCCGTTAAATTTTAATGCGTTCCTTGAGAAAGCAAAGTTGAAAGATGATGGTAGCAATTACACGGACTGGGTCTGTAACCTGAGGATTATCCTCATTGCTGCACAGAAAAGTTACGTCCTGGAAGCACCGCTGGGTGCCAGGCCTGCTGCTGATGCAACTGACGACGTTAAGAACGTCTGGCAGAGCAAAGCTGATGACTACTCTATAGTTCAGTGTGCCATGCTTTACGGCTTAGAACCGGGCCTTCAACGACGTTTTGAACGTCATGGAGCATATGAGATGTTCCAGGAGTTGAAGTTAATATTTCAAGCAAATGCCCGGATTGAGAGATATGAAGTCTCCAATAAGTTCTATAGCTGCAAGATGGAGGAGAATAGTTCTGTCAGTGAACACATACTCAAAATGTCTGGGTATAGTAATCACTTGATTCAACTAGGAGATAATCTTCCTGATGATAGTGTCATTGACAGAATTCTCCAATCACTGCCACCAAGCTACAAGAGCTTCATGATGAACTATAATATGCAAGGGATGAACAAGACTATTCCTGAGCTCTTCGCAATGCTAAAAGCTGCGGAGGTAGAAATCAAGAAGGAGCATCAAGTGTTGATGGTCAACAAGACCACTAGTTTCAAGAAAAAGGGCAAAGGGAAGAAGAAGGGGAACTTCAAAAAGAACGGCAAGCAAGTTGCTGCTCAAGAGAAGAAACCCAAGTCTGGACCTAAGCCTGAAACTGAGTGCTTCTACTGCAAGCAGACTGGACACTGGAAGCGGAACTGCCCCAAGTATTTGGTGGATAAGAAGGATGGCAAAGTGAACAAAGGTATATGTGATATACATGTTATTGATGTGTACCTTACTAATGCTCGCAGTAGCACCTGGGTATTTGATACTGGTTCTATTGCTAATATTTGCAACTCAAAACAGGGACTACGGATTAAGCGAAGATTAGCTAAGGACGAGGTGACGATGCGCGTGGGAAATGGTTCCAAAGTCGATGTGATCGCGGTCGGCACGCTACCTCTACATCTACCATCGGGATTAGTATTAGACCTAAATAATTGTTATTTGGTGCCAGCGTTGAGCATGAACATTACATCTAGATCTTGTTTGATGCGAGACGGTTATTCATTTAAATCAGAGAATAATGGTTGTTCTATTTATATGAGTAATATCTTTTATGGTCATGCACCCTTGAAGAGTGGTCTATTTTTATTGAATCTCGATAGTAGTGATACACATATTCACAGTGTTGAAACCAAAAGATGCAGAGTTGATAATGATAGTGCAACTTATTTGTGGCACTGCCGTTTAGGTCATATCGTTGTAAAGCGCATGAAGAAACTCCATATTGATGGGCTTTTGGAATCACTTGATTATGAATCACTTGGTACTTGCGAACCGTGCCTCATGGGCAAGATGACTAAAACACCGTTCTCCGGTACTATGGAGAGAGCAACAGATTTGTTGGAAATCAGACATACAGATGTATGCGGTCCAATGAATGTTGAGGCTAGTGGCGGATATCGTTATTTTCTCACCTTCACAGATGATCTAAGCAGATATGGGTATATCTACTTAATGAAACACAAGTATGAAACATTTGAAAAGTTTAAAGAATTTCAGAGTGAAGTGGAAAATCATCGTAACAAGAAAATAAAGTTTCTATGATCTGATCGTGGAGGAGAATATTTGAGTTACGAGTTTGGTCTACACTTGAAACAATGCGCGATAGTCTCGCAACTCACACCACCTGGAACACCACAACGAAATGGTGTGTCCGAACGTCGTAATCGTACTTTACTTGATATGGTGCGATCTATGATGTCTCTTACTGATCTACTGCTATCGTTTTGGGGTTATGCTTTAGAGACAGCCGCATTCACGTTAAATAGGGCACCATCAAAATCCGTTGAGACGACGCCTTATGAACTATGGTTTGGCAAGAAACCAAAGTTGTCGTTTCTTAAAGTTTGGGGCTGCGATGCTTATGTGAAGAAACTTCAACCAGATAAGCTCGAACCCAAATCGGAGAAATGTGTCTTCATAGGATACCCAAAGGGGACTATTGGGTACACCTTCTATCACAGATCTGAGGGCAAGATTTTCGTTGCTAAATTCGGATCCTTTCTAGAGAAGGAGTTTCTCTCGAAAGAAGTGAGTGGGAGGAAAGTAGAACTTGATGAGATAACTGGATCTACTCCCTTATTGGAAAGTAGTTCATCACAAGAACCGGTTCCTGTGACAAATACACCAATTAGTGAGGAAGCTAATGATGTTGATCATGAAACTTCAGATCAAGTTTCTACAGAACCTCGTCGGTCTACCAGAGTGTAACGCCCCGGATACGACTTTCCATATTCGTAACTCCAGCTCTTGCCTTTTCCGGAGATGTGATATTTTATTTACCTTCGTGGTTGGGTTTTTGTCTTTTGTTTTGCATTTTGTTCATGTCATGCATCTCATCTCTTTGCATCATTTGCATTGCATCATGTCATCGTGCAACCCTTTCTGAAACTCATCTAAATAAAATCGTATGGATCTTCGGTCCATTTAAATCGAGGGAGATGCACATGGTGATTTCTCTTTATAACATATATCCTCCCAATATTATTAGGGAGCTATAAAACTAATATTCCATTGATTTGGAATTCACCATAACACACTTGCAAAATATTCCATGCCTTTGTTATATCACTTCTTGACCTCAAACTTTGTCCATAATTTCTTTCATCATTTTCCGGAGCTCCACCAAAAATCCGAACATTTTTGGACCTTCCCAAACCTCACTTCCTATTCAAATCATTGGAATTTAAATCAAATGAGTTTGAATTTAAACTTTCGGTCACGCCCACTTCTATTTTTCCTGGTTCAAGCTCATTTTTGTGAGCTCGGGAAAATTATCCGCATGCCAAAGTCCCTTCTCTAACCTTTTTCCTTTCTCTCTTTTCCTTCTTCCTTTTCATTACTGTTTTGGGAAAATAAGAGAGAGGGAGAAGAGAGCCCAGCTAGGCCTCGAGCCAGGCCTCTGGCCACTTCCTTCCCTACTTGGGCCGGCCTCTAAGGCCCGTTCCACAAGCCCAGCCGCACCGATAACCCTAGCTCTATCCCTCGATCCCTCTTTTTCCCTCGACCCCTTCCTCCAGCGCCGCCATCTCCCTTGCTCGTCCCGATCCCCATCTCGCTCTCTCCCGACCCTGCGCCACCTCGTCCCGCCGCCAACTCTCCTCGCCGGAGGAGCACCAGGAGGAGTGGAGCACCTTCCGTCCTCGCCCGGATCCTCGTCGCCAACCCTGCCGACGCTTGGCCCCGACGCCCCGGCCTCTCCTTCCTCGCGCCGCACCACCATGGAGGACCAATCAGTCGCTCCCTCGGCATCTCTCATCGGCCTGACCCGCAGCAGAAGCTCGTCCCCGCCGCGCCAAGCCCCTCACCCCCGCGCCCGGTCCCTCTGCCGGCGACCTCCGCCGCCTTGCCGCTCCGTGCTTCTCCACCGGATAACGTCGCCGCCGGCGTGCTCTGCCAGGATCCGGTGGATCTCTTCTTCCCCTGCGTCGTCTACATCGTCTGCGACCACCACGGCGACGCGGAACGTCAAGACAGCGTCGCTGGTGTCCTCATCTTCCCCGGCCGGTTCCCGCCATGTTCTCGGAGCCGTGGCGCCCTGCTTGCGTCAAGCCGTTGTAGTCCCGCCGCGCTGCGCCCTGCTTTGTCTCGCTACGAGGAGCCGCGAGCCAGCGCCAAGTCCCGCTTCACCCGTTGACTAATTCAACCTTCCGCGTGGGCCCCGCGTCACCTCTGCCAGCCCTGTGCTGCTGCTTGCATCCGCAAAGTACATGGATACGCTGAGTTCGTCTTCGGAATGAGTACCACTTCGCAAAGTACATGCATCCGCAAAGTACATGGATGCACCAAGTTCCACTACGAGATGTACCACTACCGTCGCCAAGATCGCGAGTACCTCTACCGTCGCCCGGAAAGACTACTTCCACTACTACCGTCGCGGAACAACTACTTTCTCTACTTCCCTCGACGACCCGTGAACGACTACTTCCACTACGAACTCGATCCGCCCGAAATGCACGCTTCGAAGGTATAACGCCGAGACGATGCCCGTGACCGAATGCATGTGTCGAATGAGATGCACCGTTTGCACCGTGTTCGAATTGTCACTCGTTTTCCATGCCACTAACCCGTGGGAACCCGGTAATCGGGAGCACCCCACCATCTCTAGCATGTTGCGCACATCCGCACGCCTCCTTTTGCACCGGTATCTCCATGAGTTACCGGGACCAGAATGTTGCCGTGGCACCATTTTCGTTTCGCCGCCGTGGCACCCTTTTTGTTCTGCCATGGTGACCAAATGCCCCTTATCATGCTCATGTCAACATTTTCATAAAAATGGCATAAAACTTGCATATGTCATCAGCATCATGATAACAACAATTAGAATGTTTAAAATTGTTGTCTGCTTTAAATTGCTAAATGACATATGGGGATTTTCTGGAATTGTTGTTTGTTGTTCCAGCCTCATTTAAACTTGCCTAAATAGCTAGTTTAATTATGCTTCACCCCTTGCCATGTTTAATAACATTTAATATTGCTGAGTAGCTTATACCGAGAGAGAACTAAATAATTGATGTGGTGTTTCGTCAATATGCAACTCGTTGCATATTGGGCTCCATTTAACTTGTAGTTTTGTTTGTGCATATTGCCATGCCATGCCTCTTCAAACCGGGCATGCATCATACTTGTTTGCGCATCATGCCATGGTTATGTGATGGTTGTTTACTATGTTGTTTGTTTCTTTCCGGGTTGCTTCTCTCGTTAGCTTCGGTTTCGTTCCGGAGTTGTGAGGATTCGTTCGACTACGTCCGTTTGTCTTCTTCATGGAATCGTTCTTCTTCCTTGCGGGATTTCAGGCAAGATGACCATACCCTCGAAATCACTTCTATCTTTGCTTGCTAGATGCTCGCTCTTTTGCTATGCCTATGCTATGAGTCAGCCTCCCAAAATGCCATGAACCTCTAACCTTTGACACCCTTCCTAGCAAACTGTTGTTTGGCTATGTTACCGCTTTGCTCAGCCCCTCCTATAGCGTTGTTAGTTGCAGGTGAAGATGAAGTTTGTTCCTTGTTGGAACATGGAGATGTTGTTCTTTGTTGGAACATGTTTACTTGTTGGGATATCACAATATATCTTATTGAATTAATGCATCTATATACTTGGTAAAGGGTGGAAGGCTCGGCCTTATGCCTGGTGTTTTGTTCCACTCTTGCCGCCCTAGTTTCCGTCATACCGGTGTTATGTTCCCGGATTTTGCGTTCCTAACGCGGTCGGGTGATTTATGGGACCCCCCTGACAGTTCGCTTTGAATAAAACTTGTCCAGCAAGGCCCAACCTTGGTTTTACCATTTGCCTCACCTAGCCCTTTTTCCCTTGGGTTTCCGGAGCCCGAGGGTCATCTTTATTTTAGCCCCCCCCCCCCCCGGGCCAGTGCTCCTTCGAGTGTTGGTCCGAAACGGGCAGACTACGGGGCCACCTCGGGGCAACTCGAGGTCTGGTTTTACTCGTAGGCTGACCTATCCGGTGTGCCCTGAGAACGAGATATGTGCAGCTCCTATCGGGATTTGTCGGCGCATCGGGCGGCTTTGCTGGTCTTGTTTTACCATTGTCGAAATGTCTTGATGTACCGGGATACCGAGTCTGATCGGAGTGTCTCGGGTGAAGGTCTATTCCTTCGTTGATCGCGAGAGCTTGTCATGGGCTAAGTTGGGACACCCCTGCAGGGTTTAAACTTTCGAGAGCCGTGCCCGCGGTTATGTGGCAGATGGGAATTTGTTAATGTCCGGTTGTAGAAAACCCGAAGTTGACCTTAATTAAAATACATCAACCGCGTGTGTAACCGTGTTGGTCTCTTTCCGGCGGAGTCCGGGAAGTGAACACGGTGTTGGAGTTATGCTTGACGTAGGTTGCTATAGGATCACTTCTTGATCATACTTTTATCGACCGTGCTTTGCCTTCTCTTCTCGCTCTCATTTGCGTATGTTAGCCGCCATATATGCTAGTCGCTTGCTGCAGCTCCACCTCATTACTCCATCCTTCCTATAAGCTTAAATAGTCTTGATCTCGCGGGTGCGAGATTGCTGAGTCCCCGTGGCTCACAGATACTTCCAAAAACCAGTTTGCAGGTTCCTATGTTACCGAGCAGGTCACGCAACCAAGCTCAAGGAGGAGCTCGAGGAAGATCTTGCCCTTTGTGTTGTTTCGTTCTATTTGATCAGTAGTGGAGCCCAGTTGGGGTCGATCGGGGACCTTTGTCGCATTTGGGGTTCTTCTTTTATTTTGGTTCCGTAGTCGGACCTTGATTGTATCTGGATGATGTAATGCTTTATTCATGTAATTGTGTGAAGTGGCGATTGTAAGCCAACTATGTATCTCTTTCCCCTTATGTATTACGTGGGTTGTGTGAAGATTACCTCACTTGCGACATTGCTTTCAATGCGGTTATGCCTCTAAGTCGTGCTTCGACACGTGGGAGATATAGCCGCATCGAGGGCGTTACACAGAGTAAGATCCGCACCAGAGTGGTATGGTAATCCTATTCTGGAAGTCATGTTACTTGACCATGACGAACCTACGAACTATGAGGAAGCGATGATGAGCCCAGATTCCGCAAAATGGCTTGAGGCCATGAAATCTGAGATGGGATCCATGTATGAAAACAAAGTATGGACTTTGGTTGACTTGCCCGATGATCGGCAAGCCATTGAGAATAAATGGATTTTTAAGAAGAAGACTGACGCTGATGGTAATGTAACTGTCTATAAAGCTCGACTTGTTGCAAAAGGTTCTCGACAAGTTCAAGGGGTTGACTACGATGAGACTTTCTCACCAGTAGCGATGCTTAAGTCTGTCCGAATCATGTTAGCCATTGCTGCATTTCATGATTATGAAATCTGGCAAATGGATTTCAAGACTGCATTCTTGAATGGATTTCTAGAAGAAGAGTTGTATATGATGCAGCCGGAAGGTTTTGTTGATCCAAAAGGTGCTAACAAAGTGTGCAAGCTCCAGCGTTCCATTTATGGACTGGTGCAAGCATCTCGGAGTTGGAATAAACACTTTGATCGTGTGATCAAAGCATATGGTTTTATACAGACTTTTGGAGAAGCCTGTATTTACAAGAAAGTGAGTGGGAGCTCTGTAGCATTTCTAGTTTTATATGTAGATGACAT
This sequence comes from Triticum timopheevii, assembly GCA_963921465.1. NCBI lineage: Eukaryota > Viridiplantae > Streptophyta > Magnoliopsida > Poales > Poaceae > Triticum > Triticum timopheevii. Next base: position 164,997,234 of record OY997274.1, on the reverse strand, counting down.
ATTGTTAATTGGAAATGATATAGAATTTCTGGATAGCATAAAGGGATACCTGAATTAAAGTTTTTCAATGAAAGACCTTGGTGAAGCTGCTTATATATTGGGCATCAAGATCTATAGAGATAGATCAAGACGCTTAATAGGACTTTCACAAAGCACATACCTTGACAAAATTTTGAAAAAGTTCAAAATGGATCAGGCAAAGAAAGGGTTCTTGCTTGTGCTACAAGGTGTGAAGTTGAGTCAAACTCAATGCCCGACCACAGCAGAAGATAGAGAGAAAATGAAAGATGTTCCCTATGCTTCAGCCATAGGCTCTATCATGTATGCAATGATGTGTACCAGACCTGACGTATGCTTAGCAATAAGCTTAGCAGGAAGGTACCAAAGTAATCCAGGTTTGGATCACTGGACAGCAGTCAAGAACATCCTGAAATACCTGAAAAGGACTAAGGATATGTTTCTCGTATATGGAGGTGACAAAGAGCTAGTCGTAAGAGGTTACGTCGATGCAAGATTTGACACTGATCCGGATGATTCTAAATCGCAAACCGGATACGTGTTTATATTAAACGGTGGAGCTATAAGTTGGTGCAGTTCTAAGCAAAGCGTCGTGGGGGATCTACATGTGAAGCGGAGTACATAGCTGCTTCTGAAGCAGCAAATGAAGGAGTCTGGATGAAGGAGTTCATTTCCGATCTAGGTGTCATACCTAGAGCATCGGGACCAATGAAGATCTTCTGTGACAATACTGGTGCAATTGCCTTGGCAAAGGAATCCTGATTTCACAAGAGGACCAAGCACATCAAGAGACGCTTCAATTCCATTCGGGACCAAGTCCAAGTGGGAGACATAGAAATTTGCAAGATACATACGGATCTGAATGTTGCAGACCCGTTGACTAAGCCTCTCTCACGAGCAAAACATGATCAGCACCAAGACTCCATGGGTGTTAGAATCATTACTATGTAATCTAGATTATTGACTCTAGTGCAAGTGGGAGACTGAAGGAAATATGCCCTAGAGGCAATAATAAAGTTATTATTTATTTCCTCATATCATGATAAATGTTTATTATTCATTTTAGAATTGTATTAACCGGAAACATGATACATGTGTGAATACATAGACAAACATATAGTCACTAGTACGCCTCTACTTGACTAGCTCATTAATCAAAGATGGTTATGTTTCCTAACCATAGACATGTGTTGTCATCTGATTAATGGGATCACATCATTAGGAGAATGATGTGATTGACATGACCCATCCCATTAGCTTAGCACATGATCGTTTAGTATTCTGCTATTGCTTTCTTCATGACTTATACATGTTCCTGTAACTATGAGAATTATGCAACTCCCGTTTACCGGAGGAACACTTTGGGTACTACCAAACGTCACAACGTAACTGGGTGATTATAAAGGAGTACTACAGGTGTCTCCGAAGGTACATGTTGAGTTGGCGTATTTCGAGATTAGGTTTTGTCACTCCGATTGTCGGAGAGGTATCTCTGGGCCCTCTCGGTAATACTCATCACTTAAGCCTTGCAAGCATTATAACTAATGAGCTAGTTGTAAGATGATGTATTACAGAACGAGTAAAGAGACTTGCCGGTAACGAGATTGAACTAGGTATTGGATACCGACGATCGAATCTCGGGCAAGTAACATACCGATGACAAAGGGAACAACATATGTTGTTATGCGGTTTGACCGATAAAGATCTTCTTAGAATATGTAGGAACCAATATGGGCATCCAGGTCCCGCTATTGGTTATTGACCGAGAATGGTTCTAGGTCATGTCTACATAGTTCTCGAACCCGTAGGGTCCGCACGCTTAACGTTTCGATGACAGTTTTATTATGAGTTTATAAGTTTTGATGTACCAAAGTTTGTTCGGATTCCCGGATATGATCACGAACATGACGAGGAGTCTCAGAATGGTCGAGACATAACGATTGATATATTGGAAGCCTATGTTTGGACATCGGAAAGGTTCCGGGTGAAATCGGCATTTTACCGGAGTACCGGGAGGTTACCGGAACCCCCCGGGGGGATAATGGGCCTACATGGGCCAAGAGGGAGAAGAGGAAGGAGCCAGGAGGGGGCCGCGCGCCCCTCCCCCTCCTAGTCCGAATAGGACAAGGGAAGGGGGGCGGCGCCCCCCCCCCCCTTTCCTTCCCCTCTTCCTCCTCTTTCCCCCTCTCTCCTACTCCTACTTGGAAAAGGGGAGTCCTACTCCCGGTGGGAGTAGGACTCCCCCCTTGGCGCGCCCCCTTAGGCCGGCGGCCTCCTCCCCCTGGCTCCTTTATATACGGGGGCAGGGGGCACCCCATAGACACACAAGTTGATCTACGGATCGTTCCTTAGCCGTGTGTGGTGCCCCCTTCCACCATATTCCACCTCGGTCATATCGTCGCGGAGCTTAGGCGAAGCCCTGCGCCGGTAGAACATCATCATCGTCACCACGCCGTCGTGCTGACGGAACTCATCTCCGGAGCCTTTGCTGGATCAGAGGACCGGAGATCGTCATCGAGCTGAACGTGTGCTGAACTCGGAAGCTCCGTACATTCGGTGCTTGGATCGGTTGGATCGTGAAGACGTACGACTACATCAACCGCGTTGTGCTAACGCTTCCGCCTACGGTCTACGAGGGTACGTAGATGAACACTCTCCCCTCTTGTTGCTATATCATCACCATGATCTTGCATGTGCGTAGGAAATTTTTTGAAATTACTACGTTCCCCAACACTATAAACCCCTGGAACCTCACCGATGAACACGGCATACCACTTGCCCTAGCAATGCACAAGAGGAAGAGTTGAAGCAGCAAATCAATGGAGCATAAGTAGCAAGCAAAGTAGCACACAAACAACAATGGAGCAGAAGAGAAGTAAATCATGCATGATCATACAGCATAGCAAGTTCAACCTAGCACTACCTTGGTGTTAAGCTACCATCACATCCAAAAGAGGGTGTCGTCCTACCACCGCAAGTTCACCACCAGCATGAGGGGTTAGTATATACCACCTCACCAAAATATACAGACCATCAAACAGTTTTTGAGCCCTAGCTACACAAAATGTACGTCGTCATCGTCATCATCATCGTCGTCGCCACCGCCATCGCCGTCGGGGATCATGCACGCTCACATGCAGCACTACTCTAGTAGTAGTGCTTGCCTAGCCAGCTCCTGAGCCACAACACCCTGTGAGCGTCGGCCATGGCAACGAACCCAACACCCTGGGCCTTGTTGTCAAGCAGGTGGCTGAGAGCTGCCATGAGAGCCTCGTCGCCGAATCCACCCTGGGTCATGATAGCGGCATACAGGTTAGGGTGGACGTCGAGGGGCTTGCAGTCCCTGATGGCTGTTGCCACCTGAAAGCACATTTGCTCCCCGGGTGGTTTTGGTAATTAATGACAACATACTTTGTGGTTGGACTAATGCTTTTATCAAGTATGTTTCAGGAAATTCAATCACATTGGCATGGCAAAAGGACTAAAGAAGAGGACCCCTCAAAATGCTAAGGCAAGCATTGGCAAAAGCTCAAGACTCCATTTTTGGTTTAGTGATCCAAGATCACATTGAGTCCATAGGAAAAGCCAATACTATTAAAAGGGGATGAGGTTATGATGATGATCTGGTTGCTCAAGTGCTTAGTGATACATCTCCTAAACTATCAGCAACTTTCACTGCCATATACACTCATAAGTAGTCTCGGTCCCACCGATATTCCAAACTCAGTCACACCGAGATGAACCACCTCAGCCATAAGCCAAACCCTAGTAAACTCGGATTTTCCGATTCTGAACTCGGTCTCACCGAAACTTGAGTTGCCAAGCTTCTGTAACCTTCTGTCATCAAATCGGTGTCACCGAGATGATGAAGTCGGTCCCACCGAAATTGGCATGCTCTTGTCATTGCACGAATCGGACTAACCGAGATTGTATATTCGGTCCTACCGAAAATCCCAACGTTCACATTATTTGAACTATCGGTCTCACCGAGTTGTCCACTTCGGTCCCACCGAGATTGCTCAAATGTGTGTAACGGTTGGATTTTGTGTGGAGGCTATTTATACCCCTCCACCCCCTCTTCATTCGTGGAGAGAGCCATCAGAAAGAACTACCACTCCTACCTTACATTTCTGAGAAGAGAACTACCTACCCTTGTGTTGAGATCAAGTTGCTCCACTCCCACCATATGAAGCTTGATCTCTAGCCTTCCCAAGTTGCTTTCCACTCAATCCTTTCTTCCACCACAGCCAAATCAGTGAGGAGAGTTGAGTGTTGGGGAGATTATCATTTGAAGCACAAGAGCAAGGAGTTCATCATCATCTACAACATCTATTACCTTTTGGAGGGTGGTGCCTCCTAGATTGGTTAGGTGTCGCTTGGGAGCCTCCGTCATCGAGATGTGGAGTTGAACCAAGAAGTTTGTAAGGGCAAGGAGATCGCCTACTTCGTGAAGATCTACCCCGAGTAAGGCTAGCCCTCCGTGGGCGTAGGCCATGATGGAATAGACAAGGTTGCTTCTTCGTGGACCCTTCGTGGGTGGAGCCCTCCGTGGACTCTCGCAGCTGTTACCCTCCGTGGGTTGAAGTCTCCATCAACGTGGAAGTACGATAGCACCACCTATCGGAACCACGAGAAAAATCACCGCGTCTCCAAATTGCGTTTGATCTTCTCCACTTCTCTTTACTACTTGTGCAATTTACTTTCCGCTGCCCATACTCTAGAATTGCATGTGTAGTGTGCTACTTGACTTGTGTGTTATGCAAAATCTGCCAAAATCTGTTCTTGATAAAAGACAGAATTTTTATCTTGTCGAGTAGTCTAATCACCCCCCCTCTAGACACTCTCACCTTCTTCGATCCCTCAATTGGTATCAGAGCTTTGGTCTCCATTGCTTTGGTTTACACACCATTGGAGGAAGATGGACGTGTCTACGTTTGGGAGTGTTAGCCATAGAGTGCCTATTCTTAATGGAGTGTCCTATAACTCGTGGAGGATTGAAATGCTTATTATCTTTAAGACTTACAACTTGCGCAAATATGTTGAGACCCCCTATGTGCCTCCATTTGACCCCTTGCACCCTACCATGGATGAAGAGCTTGATTTGCTTCGTAACCTTAGAACTGTAAATCTTATCATTAGAGGGTTACCCGATAACTTGCTTAAGCTCGTTACAAACTTTGAGTGCGCCTAGGCTATGTGGAAGTTCTTGGAAGAACTTTATCCGGACTACTCTTTGAGAGGTCTTGATGAAATTCTATACAAGACTATTGAATTTGATATGATGCGCCCCAATGATCCCAACTTTGATAAATGCTTCTTTGAGCTTCGTGATCTTATGAAAAAGAAGGGTGATCCCGGTCTTATCAATGTTCTAATTAGAGATGCTCTTGTATTGCATTCCGATGATTATTGTCACATTGACAAAACTAATGCAAGTAGTTATCAAATTGACCTAGGTGTTGATGATGAACAATCTATGGGTCAATATGATGATGAGCATGAGCATGATGATGATTACTCCGATTCGGACACCGAGCTAGACAAGATCATGAAGAGTCTCAATCTTATGGCGAATCTGAGAGACTACATATCCGGCGGAAAAGAGTGGATTCTTGATAGTGGATGCACCGACCACATGACCGGAGACAAAGACATGTTTCGAGAGCTTGCAAAGAACGATGGTCCACGCAAGTATGTGACTTTTGGAGACAACTCCAAGGGTAAGGTACTTGGCCTTGGTAAGGTGGCCATATCTCATGATAGCTCTATTCAAAACGTCATGCTTGTAGAATCTCTTGGATACAATTTACTTTCCGTGTCTAGATTAGCTGACTTTGGATTCAATGTGCTATTCACCGAAGTAGATTGCCAAGTCTTTCGTCGTGACAATCATAACATGGCATTTACCGGTATCCGTAGAGGTGATCTATATATTGTTGATTTCACTAAGAAAGCCCAACCTAGAGCTTGCTTCATTGCTAAATCCGCTAAAGGTTGGTTATGGCATAGAAGGCTTGGACATGTTGGTATGCGTAATCTAGACAAGCTGATCAAAGGTGATCATATTCTTGGCATTAAAGATGTTCTCTTTGACAAAGATAGACGTTGTAGTGCTTGTCAAGCAGGAAAACAAGTAGGTGGAAGTCATCCCGTGAAGAACATCATGACCACAAGGAGACCGCTTGAGCTTCTTCATATGGATCTCTTCGGTCCCAATGCTTACAAAAGCCTTGGTGGTAACTCCTTTGGTCTAGTTATAGTTGATGATTATTCCAGATTTACGTGGGTATTTTTCCTTGACGACAAATCGCAGGTTCAGAGAATCTTCAAAACCTTTGCCAGAAAGGCCCAAAATCAATTTGAGGTGAAGATCAAGAAAGTTCGGAGTGACAATGGAACGGAGTTCAAGAATGCTAATGTAGACTCTTTTCTCGATGAGGAAGGGATTCTACATGAGTTCTCGGCTACGTACACTCCTCAACAAAATGGAGTTGTTGAGAGGAAGAACCGAACGCTCATAGAGATGGCGAGAACGATGCTTGATGAATACAAGACACCGAAGCACTTTTGGGGGGAAGCGGTCGAGACAGCTTGTCATGCTATCAACAGGCTTTATCTTCATAAGCTCCTCGGCAAGACATCATACGAGCTCCTCACCGGTAACAAACCCCAAGTGGGATACTTTCGTGTCTTTGGTTCGAAATGCTATATCCTTGATAAGCATCGTCGGTCTAAATTTGCTCCTAAAACTCATGAAGGCTTTTTTCTTGGTTATGGATCAAACTCCCACACCTACCGTGTCTACAATAATTTCACCCGAAAGGTTGAAGAGACGGTAGACGTGAAGTTTGATGAATCTAATGGCTCGCAAGTAGAGCAAATGCCTATTGATGTAGGAGACAAGGACCCATTGGAAGCTATCCAAGATTTATCTATTGGAAAGATCTGTCCCATGGAAGTGAAGGAGAGTACCTCATCTACATATGTGGAGCCCCCTACCTCACGGCAAGATGAACCTCAAGGCAACATGGAGGCCTCCACAAGTGGAACTCACCAAGATGAGGAAGTGCAACAAGAAGATCCACCACAACCTCCTTCTCCACCGCCTCAAGACAACACCAACAACAATGAAGAAGACGAAGAGGAAGATGAAGATGATGAGGAAGCTCAGCCACAACCTCAACAAAAGCTATCCCGAGTCCGAGCACGAGTCAAGAAAAATCATCCCGTGGAACAAATGATGAACGACATCAACTCCGGGAGAATTACTCGCTCTAAAACTCGCTTAGCTAACTTTTGTGAGCATTACTCATTTATCTCTAGTATTGAACCTATGAAGGTAGAAGAAGCACTTGAAGACCCGGATTGGGTGAACGCTATGCACGAAGAGCTACACAACTTCGAGAGGAAGAATGTATGGACTTTGGTAGAGAAGCCCAAGGATGATCAAAACGTCATTGGAACCAAATGGGTGTTTCGGAACAAGCAAGATGAAGATGGACAAGTCATCCGCAACAAGGCTCGCCTCGTAGCTCAAGGTTACACTCAAGTCGAAGGTATGGACTATGGTGAGACCTATGCCCCCGTTGCTAGACTTGAGTCCATTCGCATTCTTCTAGCTTATGGCAATCACCATGATATTACTCTCTATCAAATGGATATCAAAAGTGCTTTCCTAAATGGTGAAATTGAGGAGGAAGTATTTGTGAAACAACCTCCCGGATTTGTGAATCCCAAAAAGCCTAATCATGTTTACAAGTTGCACAAAGCTCTTTATGGTCTTAAACAAGCTCCTAGAGCTTGGTACAAATGCTTGACTAGCTTTCTTCTTGAAAAAGGCTTTGAGATTGGAAAGATAGACTCAACGCTGTTCACGAAAAGGGTTGATGGTGAACTATTTGTGTGCCAAATATATGTTGATGATATTATCTTTGGTTCAACTAACCCTCATTTTAGCGAGAAGTTTGGAAAGCTCATGTCGGAGAAGTATGAGATGTCCATGATGAGTGAACTCAAATTCTTCCTTGGGTTGCAAATCAAGCAATCTAAGGAGGGTACCTTTGTCTCACAAACAAAGTACACCAAGGATCTCTTCAAGAAGTTCAACATGCAAGAAAGCAAAGGTATGAGAACCCCCATGCCTACAAGTGGACATAATGACTTGACAAAAGATGGAGAACCCGTTGATCAAAAGGTTTACCGATCTATGATTGGTTCTCTACTATATCTTTGTGCTTCTCGTCCTGACATAATGTTGAGTGTATGCATGTGTGCTCGATATCAAGCAGCCCCTAAAGAATGTCATCTTAAAGCTGTTAAAAGGATTGTGAGATATTTGATACACACACCAAACTTTGGCATTTGGTATCCTAAGAGGGCCTCTTTCGACCTTGTTGGCTATTCCGACTCGGACTATGCCGGAGACAGGGTTGATAGAAAGTCAACTTCGGGTACGTGTCAATTCCTTGGTCGATCCCTTGTATCTTGGTCCTCCAAGAAACAAAATTCGGTATCATTATCCACTGCCGAAGCGGAATATATTGCTGCTGGTTCGTGTTGTGCTCAATTACTATGGATGACACAAACGCTTAAGGATTATGGGATACATGTGAGACATGTTCCCTTGCTTTGTGACAATGAGAGTGCGATTAAAATTGGACACAATCCCGTGCAACACTCTCGAACGAAACATATTGAAGTTCGTCACCATTTCATTCGTGATCACATTGCCAAGGGTGACATCAATCTTAAGCATGTTCGTACTGACAAACAACTCGCTGATATCTTTACAAAACCTCTTGATGAGAAAGTGTTTTGTCGCTTAAGGAGTGAGTTGAACATCATTGATGCTTCAAACTTGGAGTGAGAACTCCATTGATGCATGCAAGGCATGAGCCCACTTGACTAATCCTTGATATTTCTCTTATGATGGTGATCATATGTCTTGGACACATTTGCCTCCTTGTATTGCATCTAACTCCTTGCAGGTACTTGGATGATCTACATTCCACAAGATTACCACACACTCAAATCATGAGTAATCTTGTCATTGACCAAGTATCTAGCCCTTTGGGATGTTGAGTTCAAGGAACAAAATTCCACATATCCTTTTTGACATCTTATACATCTAGTATTTCACTCTTGTCATCTTGGATATCCTTGAGTATTTCCTTGCTTGCCTAACCCATGTAGGAAGATGAACTACACAAGTGGAAATGGCACTCCAACTTCACATTCAATGAGCACCTACATCAAGTTCACCTACATGAACAAAGCAACAACAAGCCCAAGGTATGTTCTTCACATCTTTAAGGAGCTTTGCTCAAAGTCATGAGTACAAGCAGCTTCATAAGATGTGATCACATCGAATGCTTAATCGAAAAATGGCAACCCCATTTTGAGCTTAAATGATGAGTATGACCTATGATCAAATGTCCTCATTTGACTCCTAAGTCAATATACTCAAACATAGGTGACCTTGTCGCCGACCCTTATCTAGATGAAGTACATATGTTTTGGAGTCTTTCTATTTTCTCTTATGTTCTCTCATTGAGTTTTCATTAAAAAAAACTAGGAATCTTTTTCATTTCTATTCTTCTGTCTTTGTGAATATCCTTCTGGCTCTGATCAATTCCTCGAAAATCATTCACAAATTCATTGCAAATCCTTTGAAACATTCCTCGCAAAGTGAGCTGAATTATTTCTGTATTTCCTTGAAATTAAACTCGGCGTCACCGATTTAAATATTTCGGTCTAACCGAAAAGGATCTACCCTAAGTCCCTGACTTTCAGACCCACCGATCCATCTCAATTCGGTGTCACCGATTTATTTCTTCCAGGATATCATCTTCTGCAGCTCCACTCAATGATTCTCTATGCATGTTCCCTTTTGCCCTGTTGTGATTCTTAAGGATCCCACTTCTTTCTTTCCATCTTCCCTAACCTTCCTAGTTCGCTGTCCTTTTCGGCACTTGATGTCAAAGGGGGAGAAGACTTAGGGGGAGAAGAGAAGATTTAGGGGGAGAAGAAGAGCAATCTTACCTTAAGGGGGAGAGAATCACATCAAAGCTTTGCCGTGTTTTTCCTTATAAGAGAATTTCTTGCCGTGTTTCACATTGGACATTACAATTGGCGTCATTCTCATTTGGCATCCATTCTTTTGATTTTGCTCTTTCCATCAAACCCCTTGATCTGAGAAAACTCAAAGGGAGAGGAATCTTCACAATTGATATCTTATGGAAAGCAAAATCTCTCAGAGTTCATTGAAAATCTTTTAGTTTCGGAGCATGTTTGCTGATTCAAGCTTGTGCTCAATATGAGACACTCTTTATACATGTCATCCCTGGCTTGGTACTCTTGATGTTCTTGCAGTTGATTGAAGAAATACTCTTGTGTTATCTAACCTTGTTTTCCCAAGTTTATCTCTTCAGGTACAATGCCAAGGAACATCAAGGTAAGTATATGCACTTTGCAGAATGTGCATGATGGTGACTTGCTTGTGAATACTTGTTTGCAAGAAATCACCATGCACATATGCATTATCACTCACTTCTTTTCATCTGCTCTGATGCATATAGCCAAGCTGCATGTAGCACATCTTGCTTCTCTCTCTTGTGTGCTTGTGGTAGTCCAAAACCATAATTTATGAAAATCCTGCACACTTGTAGGGGGAGCCTGTGTACTACATGTTTGTCAAAGCTTTCGTGATAATTCTGTCTTTCTTTCAATAAGCTTTGATGTCTTGTTTAGTGTGTTGCCATCAATTACCAAAAAGGGGGAGATTGAAAGCACATTTGCTCCCCGGGTGGTTTTGGTAATTAATGACAACATACTTTGTGGTTGGACTAATGCTTTTATCAAGTATGTTTCAGGAAATTCAATCACATTGGCATGGCAAAAGGACTAAAGAAGTGGACCCCTCAAAATGCTAAGGCAAGCATTGGCAAAAGCTCAAGACTCCATTTTTGGTTTAGTGATCCAAGATCACATTGAGTCCATAGGAAAAGCCAATACTATTAAAAGGGGATGAGGTTATGATGATGATCTGGTTGCTCAAGTGCTTAGTGATACATCTCCTAAACTATCAGCAACTTTCACTGCCATATACACTCATAAGTAGTCTCGGTCCCACCGATATTCCAAACTCAGTCACACCGAGATGAACCACCTCAGCCATAAGCCAAACCCTAGTAAACTCAGATTTTCCGATTCTGAACTCGGTCTCACCGAAACTTGAGTTGCCAAGCTTCTGTAACCTTCTGTCATCAAATCGGTGTCACCGAGATGATGAAGTCGGTCCCACCGAAATTGGCATGCTCTTGTCATTGCACGAATCGGACTAACCGAGATTGTATATTCGGTCCTACCGAAAATCCCAACGTTCACATTATTTGAACTATCGGTCTCACCGAGTTGTCCACTTCGGTCCCACCGAGATTGCTCAAATGTGTGTAACGGTTGGATTTTGTGTGGAGGCTATTTATACCCCTCCACCCCCTCTTCATTCGTGGAGAGAGCCATCAGAAAGAACTACCACTCCTACCTTACATTTCTGAGAAGAGAACTACCTACCCTTGTGTTGAGATCAAGTTGCTCCACTCCCACCATATGAAGCTTGATCTCTAGCCTTCCCAAGTTGCTTTCCACTCAATCCTTTCTTCCACCACAGCCAAATCAGTGAGGAGAGTTGAGTGTTGGGGAGATTATCATTTGAAGCACAAGAGCAAGGAGTTCATCATCATCTACAACATCTATTACCTTTTGGAGGGTGGTGCCTCCTAGATTGGTTAGGTGTCGCTTGGGAGCCTCCGTCATCGAGATGTGGAGTTGAACCAAGAAGTTTGTAAGGGCAAGGAGATCGCCTACTTCGTGAAGATCTACCCCGAGTAAGGCTAGCCCTCCGTGGGCGTAGGCCATGATGGAATAGACAAGGTTGCTTCTTCGTGGACCCTTCGTGGGTGGAGCCCTCCGTGGACTCTCGCAGCCGTTACCCTCCGTGGGTTGAAGTCTCCATCAACGTGGAAGTACGATAGCACCACCTATCGGAACCACGAGAAAAATCACCGCGTCTCCAAATTGCGTTTGATCTTCTCCACTTCTCTTTACTACTTGTGCAATTTACTTTCCGCTGCCCATACTCTAGAATTGCATGTGTAGTGTGCTACTTGACTTGTGTGTTATGCAAAATCTGCCAAAATCTGTTCTTGATAAAAGACAGAATTTTTATCTTGTCGAGTAGTCTAATCACCCCCCCTCTAGACACTCTCACCTTCTTCGATCCCTCACCAGCTCCTTCACCGCCTCAGTCATGCTGCAAAGGACATTGATCTCCTCCTTCATCAGGCCTCCTCTCTTCCTCTTCCTATCATGGTTGGGGTCAAATGGCTTGTTGAAGGGCTTCACAGCGGACTTGTCAGGCCCATCAAGGACCTCGACGTCCGGTGTCCCAGGGAAGTCTGGCATGGGAGAACCAAGAGACTCACCCGAGGCCATGGCATGCTTCCCAGCTGCCAACCCGAAGGAGAAGATGTGCTGCATCTAGTTGTAGTTCTGGATGGGTGTGTTGAGGAACTCAGCGTCCCTTGGGTGGTCCTAAAAATGAAACACATGTGTTGTTAGTTGCGATTAGGAGTAGGCAATGGTGGACAGTATGAAAAGGAAGAGGGTTGTGAGCTAACCGCGACATGGCCGGCGTAGTGCTCTGCCTCCAGAACTATGGAGCAAGTGTTCTCATCCCATGAGGCGCCGCTAAGGTCTCTCAGCTTGGACACTTGGATCCATCGACTTCTCCACTTCCTCAGGTGGTTGTACACCTGGGTGGCAGACACCTCTTGCCCACAGAACTTGAACACCTGCTTCGCAATGCTGTTCAAGTGCACCTCCTTGAAGCCCTCATTAGTCCTAACTCCACTAGAGATGAGCTCACACATCTTGTTCAGCACGAACGTGGACATGAACAGCTGCCACTTCATGTTGTTGGACCTACCATCCTTCTTTGTCTTTGCTGCTGCTAGATTGATTGCAGCGGCAGCAGCAGCAGGAGGAGTTGGCTCAACGAGCACTACTGGCACATAGAGGGAATCAGACTCGAACACCTCTGAATCAGGTGCCATCTCGGACATAGGCTGCGAGTCCTCGACAAACGATGGAGCAAACTGGCTGTCGGACACGACAATGGCCTGACTAAGATCTTGCATCTGCGTGGTCATGTCCTACAATCGTAGCACGCATTGACAATGAGCATAGCACACAACATACCGGACAATCCATGAAAGCAGGAGCATACATGTACATGGTTCATCACTATCATAGCAAGCACATGCTTCATAACTATCATACTAAGCATACCAGACAATCTATGAGCAGAAACATACATCTACAACAAACAACATGCTACAAATGGACCACCAATAGCTACAAATCACATATCTAAGCATGATTCAACACAAGCACAAGGTTCAACTTCAAACTCTACTACTAATCTAGCCTACCACACGCTTGAACATCTAGCCCTACCACAAGTTGCAACCGCAGCATAGCAACCAACCATATCTGCTCACGGATCAGACCACTAATCGACCATGCATCTAGATCAAACCCTAGTTGCACCTCAGATCTAGCTAGAAGGAACAGAGAGAAAGGGGGATTGAACTCACAGAGGCCATGGCTGCAGCTTGAGGACGAGGGGGCGGTGGTGGAAGATGAACGCCGACCGGTGAAGGAGCTCCGGCGCCGTGGACCGCCGGACGATGAAGATGCGCCGCTTACCTGCTCGTCGGTGCCGATGCGCGTCGGCAGGAAAGTGCGAACGGAGGAAGAATGGTGGCGGGAGTTGGGGCGGTGAGGGAGGGGCTAAATAGGGGGTGGAGCGGCAGAAGGTGAGCCGAAATCCTCCCGCCGATTTTTCGGCGACGCGGGCGAGCTCGCGCCATCTCCCCTGCTCGCACGAGGGGAGAAGCGCGTCGCCCTCCCCTGCCTCGCCCGAGCCAGGCTCGCGAGCTACTGCCGAATCGTGCGTTCCCCCTGGCCTGGCCTGGACGTGCTTTAAGTTCCATGCGATGCGGGCCGCACAGTGAATGCAGGAAACCAAACGGGCCAAATTCTTCCCGCTCGGGCCAGGCTGGGCCTAATGCGGGCAAGCAAACACGCCCTTAATGAATGGGGCAAGTCTTTTGCCTTTGTTCCGAAAACTATATTTGTATTTATTCTGCAAGGGTTAAAAATAACTTTTGAGCTTGTAAATCATATTGTTGCATCTTCACTTATATTCAAATTGATCGTATATACTAGTGAGTTGTGTGTGCTTTGCACGTGAGATATTAGTGCAACACAATATTAACATGGCACAATATATACATATGCATAATGTAAAATACTGATTGCTACCAATGATAGTTAATTAATTAAAAAAAGTAAACTGTAGCCACATAGTGCTTCCGTATGCATGTGTACATAATATATTGTATGTATGGTCATTAAGAACAAACTTTCATGGGCATGCGTACTTAGTTCAGGATGCGCCGTAAAACAGCTGTGTTGCAACATTTGGTAGAAACTATTTGAAAAGCTACATAGACCTCAAGAAGTGGTTGACGATAATTCTTTCGCCTTGAATGAAGTTTCACAATGCAATCTCATAAATGACAATACCAAAAGGAAGAAAAACTATTGGAGCAGGAGCTTGCATGAAGAGTCTAGAATAGAGAAGTGTCCGGAGATAGTAGAAGGGGCAACTACATCACACATTCATTGGAGACTTTTAGGTAGTACACATGGCACGGTCTGATGCAATGAATAGGAAATCGAACGGTCATCAACGTTCGGATTTGCCACCTCTCTGTCGTCAGATCGAGTTCATGCAACTATCCATATTCAAAGGTATTCCCACACAACTTATTAGTCTACATAAAATGCTTCATGGTATACAACTCAAAAGCTTTATCACGAAGAGTTCAATATTAACCTTGTGGTGCCAAGAGTTTAGAGTTCTTGTATAATTGGCAACCTCCGTGGAAAAGCGCTGGGAAAAGAATAAGCATTTGGTGGCAAGTGTTGACCACAATTTTCCTACAAGCATCTGACTAATCAAATTCTCTCGCATACGTTGTACATGGCCTAACCATGTCTGGCCAAATCAATGTGCACATATTCTTCTTCTTCTTCTCTCAAATCAATCGAGAATTTCTAGTAATCAATCGCCCGGGTGAGATTTTATATTAGTGTTAAAACGAACAGATCACATTATTGGCAATTTATTTATAGGAGATAACATCAAGTGAAAAGAATCCAAAAAGATAACCTGTACAGTACATGGGGCAATTGACCTTTATTAAAAAAATGATTCTTGCCGTTGCACCTGCTAGTTTGGGTGGTTGTTGCTTGAGGAAAACTGCCAGGGAAGGGTGCTAGCTATATCATGTGGTGTGAGAAAGAACAGAAGAAAGCTAGGGAATTTATCTTATCATCGCTGTTGTATATTGGAAAGAAATGCTGTTTCAAACGTATCATGTCAACCATGATGTGACCCCTCGCTCAGAGAGCGTTGAGGGCCATCCATTTAGTCATGCCTAACTGTACCTTGTACAACAAGATTATCTCAGCCATACGAATGGAGAAGAAACGTGCAGACGACAGACACAAGCAGCTAGGAAAGGATAGCTTCTGATTGGGCATGAACAGAGGAGAGGGATGACACAATCTTCAGCGCCCCATCCCTATCTCCTTAATAATTAATTAAAAGAAAAATCTTGCTTGCAAGGACGATGTTCTTGATTAACTAGTTGGAGATATGGTGCTGGTAAGCTAATGTGGTGCATCGGTTGAATCTGAGGCTCTGGAGGCTCCGGCCGGCCGGTTTCATTGTGCCCTTATCTTGCAGGAACGTGAGTGGAAGTTTTAACGAAAATGTCACATCTACGGACTACGGTGCAGCTTTGGTGCTGCATGCATGGCTTCGGACTGGAGGCCTACAATACCTCCGGATTCCTTCGGTGCAAGGAATAGTACAGTTTTGGTCGCCTTCCATTAATACCAGCAAGCCTAGAATCGCAGCCCGGCTGAACGCGCCGTCGGTGAAAGCAACCGCTGCAAATTCTAGCCCGTCTGGCCGGGTGATATATGTAGAAGTAGAAGGGAGCGTAGACGAGGACGGTGAGGTCGAGTTCTGACCATCTAAAAGTAAAACGCTTGGAAGTTACCCAGCCGTGTGCGTGTATATGCCGTCACCGGAGCGTCAGAGTTACGAGACGACCGAACGCCCTATCGGCCGCGGCACCCAACTTCCCCGGCACGCACGCACGTACCCGAACGTCCCTATAATGGTACCAAGTTGCTCGATCGATCGGCATTGACGTCTCGCATGGCCCGATCGACGATGGAGCTAGCGAATTAAAGCCCCACATGGAGCACCACCATGCCGTATCAAACAAGATCGATCAGGCATCTCTCATGTCAACGTCGCGAGCACGCCTCGATCGCGCGCGCGCGTCCCACGGCGCTCTTGTTTGCATGCCCATCCAGGCCATCCATCGCCCATATGCGCATGGCATGGCATGGCACAACTGATTATTTGCAGCAAACATCCCGGCCGGTGGTGAGAAAGAGAGATGGACACGGCGTACTAATTGGAGCTTCCGTTGGTCTATAACCATTAGTTTTGAGACCTTGACGATCGTGCTTGCTCATGGCTTGCAACTTGCATGGCAACTTGCTGCGAGTTGATCGGTCACGACCCGTGGAATGGAGGCGAGAAATCGCCGGTGGAAGTGGAATCGGGGCGAAATTAGCCAGCATGCACATCCGCACGCACGCGCGCTGCACTCTTGCGTACGCATACACCTGCGTGGATCGGGTTGAGCCGTGGAACAAGTGGCACGCATCCACGCCACACGTTCAGTCAGACGGCAGCAACATCACATCGACCCTCCAGCTCTCTTGTGACTGACCAACTGTTTGATCGACGCCGACGCGCGCCCGGCCGGCTCCTTTGATCGGGTCTCCGCCTCTCCGAGCACCGATCGCTCCACGTCCACGTCCAGTTTCCGCGTGATTTCACTGTCCGTCCCACAGTGACCCCCAACGTCGCTATCCGTA
Source organism: Triticum timopheevii (assembly GCA_963921465.1). NCBI lineage: Eukaryota > Viridiplantae > Streptophyta > Magnoliopsida > Poales > Poaceae > Triticum > Triticum timopheevii. Next base: position 164,980,125 of record OY997274.1, on the reverse strand, counting down.
GTAGTAGAGCTGGACCCTTGCGTTGGCCTGCCCGTGCCGAGTCGATTCGATTTCTACACTGAGGTTCCAGCGGCGATCGACGTCGCGAAATTTCACCCGCACACCTAGCCAGGCACCACCGAGCAGCTAGTTTCACCACGTGATGCTCGCGGCCGGGGTGAAACCGTGTACCCGGCCGCGCGCGCAGGTGGCACATGAACTGGACTGATGGATGTGCGCTGCTGCTTTTTTGCCCAGTTGAATTCAACAGCTAGCTGGTACTGTCCAAAATTCCACTTTATGCTATGTTCGCGGAGAATGACGCGTCATGGAGGAACGCATGCTTGTCTCGGAAGAAAAATCGCCCGCCTCCTTTTCCCGTTCACTTTTGGACGTGGATGGAAAAGGGGGATTCGAAATGTGCACTTGAATTAGTTAGTGCACCAACGCCAGCACCTAGTCTAGCATTTCTTTGGGCGAAGTGGGTTATGTGTAGCATCTAAGATAACTCCATTGCCCTTTCTCACGCTAGAAAACAAAAAAAGAACACGGCGTATAATATCTTGCCCTCAAAGACAAAGTAATGGAAGAACCCAGTTTTCGAAAAGGGAAAAGAAGGAACATATGTGCGAAAAGAAAGCCAACAAGAATTACTCAAGAAAAAAGGCAAAACAAGTTTAAGAAGGATGTACCCCCGGCCTTTGCATTTGCGCGATGCATATGCATCCATTTTATTAATTATTCACAAAGCCATTACAAGGTAATACATCAGTAAGCCTGAAGGAATCATCTTGGCACCACCTATCGCTACTCCTATCATCGTGATGATCAGGTGCCGAATGTCCGAGCCTAATACCAAACAGATATCACACAAACAACTAACATCTAATGCCGGATGCCCCATCCAAGCCACAGGCCCGGCGCACTTTCAGTGTGCACCACATGCGCACGCTGCAAGGGCCGTCGCCGCCGTCCTACACCGGTCCGTCTTCAGAGCAAGTACTGATGCATCGACCTTGCTAGGCCCACCAACATATTGAGAGGTAAAATTTATTCTTCAAAACATATCTACCACAAACTATTCCTCCTTTTCAAATTCAAAAAGAAAGAAATAAATAAGTTGATTCATCATACTATCAACCTCAAAGCATTGATTCCACCAGCAAACGGCGGCTCATGCGATGGGCATGAATGAGCGACGCCAGAGGGCCAGGTCAACCGTGCATCGCCACGGCTGACACGCGTGGCACCACTCCGCCCGGGCCCCGTACGTCAGCGACGCCGCCTCCCTTTCACGCCGCGAGTTCTCGTCGTCGTTCACACCCTCCTCCTCCTCAGTCCTCCCCGCGCTCCGGCGCTATATAAAGCCCCCGCCGGAAGCCATTGCTCCCCAGGAGAGACCCGCCACCCGCCCCCACACCACACCATCACCACACCATCACCAAGCACGCACACCCACGGCCCTCCCATCCGCGACCCACGACCTACGACCCAGGCACCCCACTTCCCCGGCGAGGCTGAGCGATCTTTCCCCAAACCCAAACACAACAAACACGACGGAGCACCCGCGCCACCCCGGCGACCGCAGGTAAGATTTCTTCCCCGATCTCTCCTCTTCCGGGGCCTCTCTTGGCTGCTATTAGATCAGGCAAGAAGGGGTTCCTGGACACCATTTTTTCATCTTCTTCTTCTTCCGCTTCCGCTTTGCTCGCATGCAAAGTTCTTTTTCTTGTTCTTGCTAGGACGAGCGGAGATCCGGAGAACCTTTTTTCTCCTCTGGATCCTCGGCCCGTTTTCTTCTTCTTTTTAGCCTTTCTTTTCTAGCCTTTCTCGCGAGCCGGCATAGGGGCTGTTTTTACAGAGCCCCTTCAGGTTGCTCGCATAGTTGATCTCTCCCCTGTTCTTCGCTTTTATTGAAGAAAACAGGGCTTTTTTATCTCTTTGATTTTAGTTCGGTTTCTGCACAAAAGGTTTCGATTTTTCGATCTTGTTCTAGTTGGCAATGGCGGCCATAGATCTGTATGGCGCCGCGAACCAGTTCAGCTCCTCATCGTCGTCCTCCTCCTCGGACCAGGAGCTCATGAAAGCGCTCGAACCTTTTATCAGGAGCGCTTCCTCGCCCACCTCCTCCACCTCCACCTACACCTCGCCATTTTCGTTCTATGCCACCTCCACCTCCACCTCCACCTCCACCTCGTCGCCGTTTTCGTATTACAGTTCCTCTCCGCTGCCCCAAGAATCCTGCTACTTCCCTGCATCCTCCTCTTACAGTTACACCACGCTTCAAGCTCCGTTTGCTCCCGCCGCCCCCGCCACCTCGTCGTCCTTCTCGCAGCTCCCGCCTCTGCCGCCGACCTCGCAGTACAGCACCTCGCCGTCGGCCGCGTACCCGTCGGCGGGTGACGCGGTGGGGCTGGCCAGCCTGGGCCCCGAACAGATCCATCAGATCCAGGCGCAGCTCTTCCTCCAGCAGCAGCAGCAGAGGGGCCTCTCGGCGTCGCTCCTCGGCCCGCGGGCGCAGCCCATGAAGCAGGCCGGGGCGCCGTCGCCGTCGGCCGCCGGGAAGCTGTACCGCGGCGTGCGGCAGCGTCACTGGGGCAAGTGGGTGGCGGAGATCCGCCTCCCCAAGAACCGGACGCGGCTGTGGCTCGGCACTTTCGACACCGCCGAGGACGCGGCGCTCGCCTACGACAAGGCGGCCTTCCGCCTCCGCGGCGACGCGGCGCGCCTCAACTTCCCCAACCTCCGCCGCGGCGGCGCGCACCTCGCCGGCCCACTCCACGCCTCCGTCAACGCCAAGCTCGACTCCATCTGCCAGAACATCGCCGCCCCCGCACCGTCGTCCAAGTCGTCTCCTCCGGACTCGCCCAAGGCCTCCACGTCGACGTCGTCGACGGAGGGAGACGGGTCGGTGCTCTCCGCCGGCTCGACGCCCCTCCCTCCGCCGCCGCAGTCGTCGCACCAGCAGCCCGCGGCGCCGCTCCACGAGATGGCCAACCTGGACTTCTCGGAGGCGCCGTGGGACGAGTCCGACGCCTTCCACCTCCACCAGGACCTCCACAAGTGCCCGTCGTGGGAGATCGACTGGGACTCCATCCTCTCCTGATCGCCACAGCAAACGGAAGCTCCATGAATGAATTAATTAAGCAGTGTAATTAATCCTGCAGCGGCCAACGCTCGATGGAATATTAGACATCGGCCGCCGCCGCTGCGGTTAGGGTTTAAGGAGTTCGCCATCGTCGTCGTAGTAGCAGTCGTTAAGAAGGGTTTAAGCTTAAGTTTACTTATTACTTAGCCACGTACTTCATTGTATTATTAGTGATCTCCTGGTTGCTTCGCCGGTTGTTTTTTCTCCGAGCAAGGCCAGTCGAGAGTGTAATGTATGTAACTCTTCGTTACTACGTACTGAATTTGAATTTTATTATTAGTCTCAATTGTGATCTGTCGTGTGCATATTTCGGCTGTTTTGATGTTGTATATTCAGCTTATTTTCCCCTTGTGTTCCATAAGTCTGTCATTTCGTAGTTTATACAGCCATCCAAAAACTTCTCTCTATAGTGATGATCAGTGCTTAAAATCTCTAAAGGTTTACTATAAACATTACAAACCGACGACATTTAAAGTACTCCCTCTGTAAAAAAATATGAGCGTTTGGATCACTAAAGTAATGATCTAAATGATCTTATATTTTTTTACGGAGGGAGTAGAACGGAGGGAATAGCAACATTATTTGGTGAAGGGTTTTGGTTACACCGTAAGCTATGGAAGGGAGACTCAAGTACCATGTGCACCGTGAGGCTTGCGAGAGTTCCACCGGAGACGGGCTCTTGGCCGGCACCCCGACCTCACGCAATAATGCACATCTGTTCATGAGCTCATCAGTAACCGAGCTATTCCATTGACCAGATTTAAGAAATATATGGATCATGCATTTCAATTCTCAGCCTCAGCCGCAAAAGACTTTATTACAGGTACCAGCTTGTTATCATAGCTAGTATCACGCATGCCAACTAGGCAATTTTGATGAGGTGTCATAGCATTAAATGAAGAAAGAAAGGGTGTAGTATCATATCATGATACTGTATCATATTAAATGTTATGCTACTTTGTGTCATGCATGACAATAAATAAAGTACAACATGATACTAATATATGATACTATGCATTAGGGAGGTAGTATCATACACTAGTATCATATGCATGATACTAGTATATGATACTCCCCATTACAACCAGCCTTAAGCATTGATGCATTGGAAGTGCAAATAATTATATAGTAACGACAGAAGAATTAGGGGGAAAGCACGCTGGGTCAAAAGTAGTATCCTTCTCTTGCAATCCAACCCTCCAAGAAAAGAAAAGGCTACGTAACATTTTCAACTTGGAGTTGTGCGCATGAATACTTGAGAATCACACGAGCACCTAGAAAGGAGGCTTCATTATTTTCCAGGTGTTTATATTCCATTCCAAGTTGTAATTTTTCAGAAGCATCGCCCCCACCTCCACGAAAGGGACCTCGAGATGGTCCACAACGGGAGGCAAATTGTTGATCTTGATAAACAATTCGGATCGGATCTGCTTATCCAAGTGGCCCGTGGAGGCGTGTGAAACGTTTGAGGCAAGGAAGAGGCGAGGAATGAGTTGCATGTGTAGCTAGAAGCACCACTGCTAGCTATCTATATGCTCGGCGAATATGTTCTTGTTCTCCCTTGGCTGCTAAGAATTCTGCTCCTCTCCTTGGCTGGCCTTTTCACACTGGTTTGTTTGCTTGGACCGGTGGCAATGGCGACGTACGGCCCTGTCGAAATCATAGGCTCTGAACTGCCGAGCACACCTGCGGGCTTCCTCGTGAGGTGTTTCGACATTTCGGGGTGGCTTGCGAGCTGGCGGGGTGCGAGAGTGGGGCGGGTTCGACAGGCGGCGTCGCTCGGCTGGTGGCCCGGCTCTGTCTGAATTGGCAGTTCATTGCACGCACGCAACTGATTGTCGTTTTTTTGGTGAGCCGGAGTGGCTTGCGTGGATTGATCCAACCAGCGTCGGCGCTTGCAATTTCTGAATTTTAGCTTGAGAATGGAATAGCATTTTTTTTTTGTATACAGTATGGTACTCCTACTTGTCTTCAGCTAGGGCGCATTAGATGAGTGCAAACGAACCTCCTGCCGGAGGCATGGGCTGATCGTTGATGGCAATGGTTGACTGTTTAGCAGGCAACTGTGAAATCAAACAGGATTTGGCATTGAAACCTCACAGGCATTTCAAGAGCTAACTCGGTGAACAACCAAACAGGCGGATTCGTACTCGTGTCATTTCGGTTTTCTCACTGATTTGGAATTCTGGTCCAATTCAATAAGGAGCTCTCCAATACGGGCATCCAAACAAAACGTAACAGGTCACACAAAAGAGTGAAAGATCACACTTCCTCTTTTCTTCAAATTGTTTGAAATTTTAGTATTGTGCAAAGTCAAATTTCTTTAAGTTTCTGTAATCCATAGCAAATTATATTGACATCTACAACATCATTAGTTTCATCAAACTATGCCTCCAAACTATATTTTGCACTAATATATTTTTGATGGCGTGGATATTAGCATAGATTTCTATAGACATGGTCAAATGTAGAAGAGTTTGACTTGGGGCCAAAACTAGAACTCCAAGTATATAGCATAAAACTACTTGTTTTCAGGCAAGGGTTCCATAGAGCTACCTTTTTTTGGTGATAATTACCACAAAGTTGGCTATTTGTTTCAAAAACACAGATGACCGATTGGAACAAAATTAAGCGGTTTTATGAAATCTGTGGCCCACACGTCAGGGCTGACCTGGCAAAAAATGCCATGCGGTCCTATCTTCTCTCCCCCCCCCCCTCTCTCTTCTCTCTCTCTCAGGCGTTTTGCTTAAGGCAAGAACGACACCGCCTCCCTCCACTTTTCTCCAGTACCGCCACGCCTCATGCCACGTGCCTGGATCCCCTGCGACCATCCGCGAGGCCTCTTTCTTCTCCAGTGTAGTACCCACTGTCGGTGTCAAAACCGGCGGATCTCGGGTAGTGGGTCCCGAACTATGCGTCTAGGCGGATGGTAACAGGAGACAAGGGACACGATGTTTTTACCCAGGTTCGGGCCCTCTCGATGGAGGTAAAACCCTACTCCTGCTTGATTAATATTGATGATATGGGTAGTACAAGAGTAGATCTACCACGAGATCAGAGAGGCTAAACCCTAGAAGCTAGCCTATGGTATGATTGTTGTTCGTCCTACGGACTAAAACCCTCCGGTTTATATAGGCACCGAAGAGGGTTAGGGTTACACAGAGTCGGTTACAATGGTAGGAGATCTACATATCCGTATCGCCAAGCTTGCCTTCCACGCCAAGGAAAGTCCCATCCGGACACGGGACGAAGTCTTCAATCTTGTATCTTCATAGTCCAGGAGTCCGGCCAAAGGTAATAGTTCAGCTATCCGGACACCCCCTAATCCAGGACTCCCTCAGTAGCCCCTGAACCAGGCTTCAATGACGACGAGTCCGGCGCGCATATTGTCTTCGGCATTGCAAGGCGGGTTCCTCCTCCGAATACTTCATAGAAGATTTTGAACACAAGGATAGTGTTCGACTCTGCAAAATAAGTTCCACATACCACCATAGAGAGAATAATATTTACACAACTTCAATCTGCTGACGTATTCTGTGGCGTGGCATCACACCACGACCAAGCCTTTATTCGAATCATTTTTACTGTTCCACCTCAGCGCGTTTAGCGAGGCGGTTTCCTAGGCACGTCTTGTCAAAGCAGAGATCGTGTCCCATTATTCCGGGATTCTCATTAATACGGGCGTGGGTAACCCAGTCGTGCCCGTCGGTACGTCTCCTCTATCGAAGGCGAGTCCCGAACGGTCACGGGGGAGGCTCTTGGTATTCAACCTCTTTATAAAGAGACCAAGGCTCCACTCCTTTCTTTCAATCTCAAACGAATCCGCCCCTTGCCTCGAGTTCCAACACCCAAAGCTCCAGATTCAGGCGCTTCGGACCTTCGATGATGTCCGGCTCTGACCTGCAAGGCCGGTGGATGCCTTCCTCCGTTACGGAAGAAGACGTGCTAAAGCTAAGAGATACCAGGTATCTAACCGGTGAAATTTCGCATAGGCTACCTGCCCAAGGGCAGGTTATTCCCACTCCCAAGCCTGGCGAAAGCATAGTGTTCGCGTCTCACTTCCGTCGGGGGCTAGGCTTCCCGACGGACCCCTTCGTGAGGGGGCTCATGTTTTACTATGGGTTGGAATTTCATGACTTGGATTCGGAGTCCATCCTCCACATCTCATCGTTCATTGTCGTATGCGAAGCCTTCCTCCGCATTACCCCTCACTTCGGATTGTGGCTCAAGGCCTTCAAAGTGGAGCCGATGATGATCAAGGGGCAACAGGCAGAGTGTGGAGGGGCTGTTATAAGCAAGAATGTTGATGCTCCGTGGCCCGAGGGCTCTTTTCAAGAGGAGCTCGGCTTATGGCAACAAGAGTGGTTTTATATCACAACTCCCAGGGGCACCAAATGGGTGGCGCCACCTGCCTTTTGCTCGGGTCCTCCACCGCGGCTGGCGTCATGGGTCAATAAAGGACTTGACTGGGGGCCGTCCAAGGACGTGCCCTTGTTGCAGGGCCGCATTCAAGATCTCCTAGAGAGAGAGATCACTCTGGTCATAGTAGCGCAGGTCATGCTGATTCGTCGTACCCTGCCCTGCAAATGTCGCCCCCTCCGCCTGTGGGAATTTAACCCGGAGGGACCACGAGCTCTCCAACATTTTATGGGCGTGACGCCCGTGGAGATGTACAAGCTTTTCTTCGGATCACAAACGATGTGTCCGGACTTGACCAAGGACGCAGGTCTAAACTGCAATCGCCCGGATACTCAAGTAAGTAGCCCTGTACCCGGACACGCTATCCCATATTTATCATGAATTTGCCCTCAAAAGAGCTGTCCCTTGAACAGGAGTGGATAGCGAAAGCAAAGTTAATCAGGTGTCCGCCCCCCCTCCCTGAGACCACGCGGGATCCCGTGTTAACCAAGATGCTGGAGGTTGCACCTTTGGAAGAAGGTAAAGGGGGGAACAAGGAAACTACCGCCTCCACGAAGGAGGCTGTTAGGAAAGGAGGGATCGAGAATCCCTCCATCCAAGGGAAGAAGAGGACCGCCTCTGAAGACCCGGAGACCATGGTCTCAAAGCGGGGGAAGAAATCTTCGTCAAAGGGTCCTGCGCCGAGAGATGCCTCGGCCGCATTATGCCCCCAAGGGGATCAGCCCTCTACCGAGCCGTAAGTAAAAAGGGGAGTTTTGTTTTAAAGGATATCCCTGCCCTATTTCTGATGAAGATAACCGAAATTTTACCTTGTAGTTCGGATCTCAGCCCTTCTCAGCAGAGCTCATCTTCGGGGGATCTTCGTCCGGAGATGATAGAGAGCGAAACGTCTCCCCCTGCTGTACCTTCTTGCGAGGCAGGCGACCCTGAGGTGTCATCATGGAGGGTTTCTCCATGTCCGGAGGGGCCGGAAGGCAGTCATATTTCCCCTCAAAGCCCTCCGCGTCCGGCCTTCGAAAAAGGCCATCGGACGAGTCCGGCACCACCTGGTGTACGGTCGGAGGAGCTGAAGGATCTGCTCGGGTGAGCGTCTATCTTAGAAGATCACCGTGCGTTAATGGGTACGGTGATTGAAAGGATTTCATCCGCTGAGAGCGGATTGCACGAAGCCGTCAGAAGTTTACTGACAGGTTTTGAGGTATGCAAAATGATGTACCTTCTGACAGTTCCGCATATAAAATGCGCCCTATGTAGATAGTAGCCCCTGAGGCTCGGTGTGTTGTCAAAAATGACAGCGCGCCGAGGATCATAATCCCATGTATAATGTATCGCCCTTCCTATGTAGGTGGCGAAGGGTCTGGTGGCTAGCCGGACTGATGAATTTGCCGAACTAAATCGGCAACTTGACGTGTCGGATGCCGACATCGCGCTTGTCAATAAGCGACTTGATGAGTTGCAAGGTATGCAATTTCTCCGCGGACACCTGGTAAGGGAGCTTGATGCCCGTTCCTTACAACATGTATGCTTGATGCAGATGGTGCCGCCGCCATGGAGAACCTTTGGGCGGAGCTCGCCCGAGCCAAGGACCAGGCCAGAAAAAGTGATGCGGCTGCCTTAAAGGCGGCCGAAGAGCTAAAAGCCGAGCAGGTTGCTCACTGCCGAAGCAAGAAGGAAATGGCCGAGATGGCCGTGAAGTTGAAGAATGCTGCCGACCGCTGCAAGCTTCTTGAGAAATAAGATCGAGCGGTGGAAGAGAACCGAAGAAGGCCACTACCGAGGCCAAGGATGCTCGCTCTGCATGAGAGCTATGAAGGAGAAGTTGCGTCAGGCCGAAGATATCGCGGCTGGAAAGCCCTTTCTGCTGCGGAGGAAATTCATGGATCCTAATTATGCTTAGTTGGACCGGCTGTGGAGTGCGGAGGATGCTTATCTGGACTTGGCGGCAAGTGCCGCGGACGCGGCCGAACACTTCCGAGATCAAAAAAGATCACGAAATGGAAAAGGTTTTTTGGTCGCAGTTCCATAATCCAGAGCGCCCACTTCCATTAACCGATTGCTTGGCCGAATGGGCGGAGCTGAATAGGTTATCCGGACTTGCCATGAAGGATGTCGTGAGTCTTTTGTGGCCGAAAAGGCCCGAGCCGAAGAGTTATTTTGGCTTGGTGCAGCAGTTCCTTGGTGCGGTGCCGCATATCAATGCAATGAGGAGATCGGCATGCATAGAGGGTGCGCGGATGGCTCTTGCCCGTGTCAAGACATACTGGGCGGTGATGAAGGCCACCGATGTTGCATCCCAAGATTCGGACGGAAGCCGAGTACCCGTCGAACACTATTTTCAGGAAGTTCTGCAGGGCGCTCGTTTAATAGAGACGCAGTGCTCGAAGGATATTATGTTCGAATAACATGTATTATTGTGAAACAATGTATCGATGGAATATAAAAGCCTTTTATACTTGTGCCTTTCAAGAATTAAAATTCCTCATGTGCGGTTGCTAATGTATATGTATATATAACCTGAAAGATTGCAGTCTTCGGCTTCAGCCCCCACGCATATAATGCGGGGGTGTTTGCAAAAGGCGCAATTTCACACTTGATCCAACGTCTTGGTCCTATAAAGGAGGTGGTAGCGCAGCAAACTAGGCAACCGGACTATAATGCTTTATCACTTTCACTTAGCCAGAGGAGTTTGACAGTGGGGCTTCTATATAGCCCCTAGGGGCACCGCGCTCACCCGAATTCGGGGCGCGTGTGTGCCTGACCGGGAAACGACCCTTCGTCAATGCGGAGGAATCCTATAGATTCTGGCGGGTCATCGAGTGGTTAAACAGTCTCACGCTATATCATGACAGTCAGTTTTCGGCTTTCTCTACTGAGGTGCTCGCCTGGCCGAACTGGGGCACAATCGCAGTAGTTCTCCTGGTGCCGCCTTAGCCGATAGAGCGGAACGTAAGGCAGCAAAACACAGGAGCCGGGCAAACCCAACATTTGACCAAAGACATGATTCGGAGCTGATGCATATAAGGCCTAACTCGAGACGCCGAACACTCCCTATGGTATTCGGTCTTTATGAAAACGGGACGAACAACGCCCTTGGTAATAAGCCCCTGATGTCCAGGTACGCGCAAAATTCTGACGTGGCCCATGCCAAAACGCCAGCCTCCCCCTCGGTTATGGCAAGAAACCAGGGGATGTGTATCAACAAGAGACAGTAAAAAAGGTTTACGCAGGGTCTTAATCTGAAAAGAATCCTTGCAATGGGTCCCTACTGCACGTCTGCGCATGTGTCTCCGTTGTGCCATATCCTGGACGGGTGTAGCACGGTGTTCATCTGTAAAAGAGAGGAACTTAGTTGAAAAAGATCGTGCGAAAATGTACGTTATATTAAATAAACAAAGTATGATTCAAAAAATGAGTAAGATTGAGCTTTATTGTCTCTTGTTGTACAGGCGTGGAGCCCCTTTTGCGGGGGTATGAGGCTAGTAAGCCCTTGTATGTTTACGCCGGACTCGTCTAACCGTGTCCGGGGTCTGGACGACCTTTTTAGGTGCTTTGATTAGTGAAGCCGGTTTAGTGTGTGGCTGTCAAGACAGTCACACAATCTTCCGCGCTCGAGGAACACTCGATATTTCCCTTTAAGGAGATGATGCCTCGTGGACCGGGTATTTTAAGTGTAAGGGATGCATAATGCGGTATTGCGTTAAAGTGGGCGAAAGCTTCGCGTCCCAGTAGTGCTTGGTAGCTACTTGTAAATGGGGCGAGGTGGAAGGTTAACTTTTCATGGCGGAAGTTGTCGGGTGAGCCGAACACAACTTCTAGCAGTAGAGAGCCCGTACAATGGGCATATGGGCCTGACATTACCCCTTGAAAGGAAGTGTTGCTATGGCGAATTTTGGTTGGGTCTATCCCCATTTTGCGGATTGTGTCCTGGTATAGCAGGTTTAGATCACTGCCGTCGTCCATTAGGACTTGGGTAAATTGGAGTCCGCCAATTATTGGGTCTAATATCAAGGCAGTCTGTCCTGCATTCCGGATACTTCTAGAGTAATCCTGATAGTCGAAGGTGATTGGATTTAACAACCAGTGGCGGGACCCCTCTGGGATAGGCCGTATGGCGATACCTCTATGGGCGCCGCTCTATTTTTCCCTTTTGTCACGTGAAGTGAGTTAACTGTCTTGACTTCTTGTGGGAAATTCTTTTGTTTTCCGTTGCTCTGCTTGTGGGTTTCGTCATCGTCCTTGCTTGGTGTGTCGAGCCCCTTGTGTTCGGCGTTGAGTTTGCTGGACTGCTTGAAGACCCAACAATCTCTGTGGGCATGGTTTTCAGGCTTCCCGGGAGTACTGTGAATTTAGCATATCTTGTCCAAGATTTTGTTTAAATTAGATAGCTCATCCCTGTTATCCTTAAGGGGCAGTTTTTTATGATTCTGCCGAGAGCTTTTGAATCCGGCGTTGACTGTCGTGCTCTTCAGGCTGTTTCCCTTGGTCCGGTGCTGGTCCTTGCTGCGTCGCGGTTTCCCGTTTCCATCCCTGACTTCGGATGTACTTGGGTCGCTGGTACTGCATCTTGCCAGCCAGCTATCCTCTCCCGCACAAAAGCGGGTCATGAGGCTTGTTAATGCGGCCATTGTTCTTGGCTTTTCTTGGCCGAGGTGTCTGGCGAGCCATTCATCTCGGACGTTGTGTTTGAAAGCTGCTAAGGCTTCGGCGTCCGGACAGTCGACTATTTGGTTCTTTTTGGTAAGGAATCTGTTCCAGAATTTTTAGGCTGACTCTCCTTGAGTTATGTGACTTAAATCGTCTGCATCCGGAGGTCGGACATAGGTCCCTTGAAAATTTGCCCGAAAAGCATCCTCGAGCTCTTCCCAACTTCCAATGGTGTTTTCGGGGAGGCTTTTGAGCCAATGCCGGGCTGGCCCTTTGAGCTTGAGCGGTTAGTATTTTATGGCGTGGAGGTCATCTCCTCTGGCCATGTGTATATGGAGGATGTAATCCTCAATCCATACTCCAGGGTCTGTTGTTCCGTCGTATGCCTCTATGTTTACGGGCTTGAATCCCGCTGGAAATTCATAATCTAGAACCTCATCGGTGAAACATAGGGGGTGTGCGGCACCCCTATATTTAGGTGTACCGTAATATTCGGATACTTGATGTGTTGCATTGCTTACTAGATCTTGCTTTCTTGGCCCGTAGATAGATCTAACTGGGCCATCTTTTTGATGCGAATCCGTGTGCGGATCGCGTGCCGGCTTGTGTGTGGCGCCGTTTGCCGTTCTATGTTTGCCATGGGGTCGTCTATCCGACCAGATGGTCTCCTTGTTCTTTGATTGCGGGGGCTCTACGGCCTCCTCATTAAATTCGGGCAGTAGTTTTCATTTCGGGTAGCTCTTTGTTCAGCGACTATCGCCGTATTTGTCTGCGGTGTTGAGTACTTTGCTCCATCTGATTCTGAGCGCATCTTCCGCTGTTTTGAGCTTCCGCTTCTGCTTTTTGTGGAGGTTCTTTTGCTCCGGCAACTTGTCCGGCGTGAGATCGCCCGGACTGTTATCTTCGCCGGGGACGGATTGTTTATCCGTATTGTCCTGTTCGGATGGTTGCTCGATAGCATGTTCGCCGTCCACCGGTTCGCCCTGCTCTATGGCTGGGTCTGTATGGCTACTGTCTTTGTCGAGGCGGGATTTTGAGCGTCGCTTACGTCACCGTTTTGTCTGCTTTTCGTGGGAATGATCCCTCGTGGCGTCCCGTTGTTCCTCGTCGTCGCTTCCTTTAGGTGTGTCCACCATGTATACATCGTGAGATGAGGTGGCTGTCCAGTGCCTTATAGGTGCTGGTTCATGCTTATCTCCTACATCGTCATCCATACCATCGATGTCTTCGGAGTCGAAATCGAGCACGTCGTTTAAACTTTCGACAGTGGCTACGAAGTGGGTGGTGGGTGGGCTTTGAATTTCTTCATCGTCCGCATCCCAACCTTGCTGACCATAATCCGGCCAGGGCTCTCCTGATAAAGAGAGAGACTTTAGTAAATTTAGGATGTCGCCAAAGGGCGAGTGCTGAAAGATGTCCGCGGTGGTGAACTTCATGATCGGCGCTCGATCGGATTCAATTGGCAGGAGCGCGGAAGGTTCGGAGTCCGGAGAGGAGTCCGGCACCTTGGAGTCACGAGCTTCGCAAAGGACAGGGATGGTGTTCGGCTCAATCGCCGTAGAGATCACAGCCCCCGAGGCGGTGTCCAGCCACCCGTCCTCGATCGGTGCAGTCGGCTCCGAGCTAAGGGTCGGAGCGGACACTGGTGCGGCCTCCGGGGCACTGTCCGGTGGCAGAGCTAGATCATGCCCATCATGACAGTACGGCGCGCTTGGCTGTGGCTCGAACCCGTCGAAGATCAAGTCTCCGCGGACGTCAGCCGTGTAGTTCAAACTTCCAAATCTGACCTGATGGCCAGGGGCGTAGCTTTCAATCTGCTCCAGATGGCCAAGCGAATTGGCCCGCAGTGCAAAGCCGCCGAATACGAAGATCTGTCCGGGGAGAAAAATCTCACCCTGGACCGCATCGTTGTTGATGATCGGAGGAGCCATCGGGCCTAAAGATGAAGACACAGAGGAACTCTCAATGAAAGCACCAATGTCGGTGTCAAAACCGGCGGATCTCGGGTAGGGGGTCCCGAACTGTGCGTCTAGGTGGATGGTAACAGGAGACAAGGGACACGATGTTTTTACCCAGGTTCAGGTCCTCTCGATGGAGGTAAAACCCTACTCCTGCTTGATTAATATTGATGATATGGGTAGTACAAGAGTAGATCTACCACGAGATCAGAGAGGCTAAACCCTAGAAGCTAGCCTATGGTATGATTGTTGTTCGTCCTACGGACTAAAACCCTCCGGTTTATATAGGCACTGAAGAGGGTTAGGATTACACAGAGTCGGTTACAATGGTAGGAGATCTATATATCTGTATCGCCAAGCTTGCCTTTCACGCCAAGGAAAGTCCCATCCGGACACGGGACGAAGTCTTCAATCTTGTATCTTCATAGTCCAGGAGTCCGGCCAAAGGTAATAGTTCAGCTATCCGGACACCCCCTAATCCAGGACTCCCTCACCCACGCTGGGTGGCGCCACCACCTCGGGCAGCTGCCGAAGCTGACCGACGAGGCACAACCCGCGTGTGACCACACCTTGCCATTCATGACATTGCAGTGCTCGTCGTTCACCGGATTATGACCATGTTTGGATTCATAAACGACGGCCCTTGAGTGTCGCTCCCTACCTAATGGTGTTGCTATTGAAGAACCTCGTTGTCCATTTGAGGGATGTATGCGGTGCATCCAATATTGTGGTGCTACTGGTGCACCTGATGCCGTAGAATGTCTGAAAAAATCTAGAAAAAAGTAGCACACTGACACAACATAGATGTATGTTGTTACATAATTTAGATCAAAATTCGAAACATTGTTCGAGATACAAAAAAGACAAATTTGACATCAGTGTGAGAATGGGTCAAATCGAAAGCCCAACTTTTTTTCGTCAGAATACTTCAAACATTTTAAAATATGCTAGGTGAGTTTGGTGCACAGGTAGCACCACAAGGTTGGGCACGCTAGATATTCTCACGTCCATGTGGGTGTCATGAGATGGCTGGTGCAGATATGATCCACATGGGTGTCATGAGATGGCTGGTGCAGATATGATCCACGTGGGTGTCATGAGATGGCTGGTGCAGATATGATCCACGTGGGTGTCATGAGATGGCTGGTGCAGATATGATCATTGTTGTAGTTAGCCGATTACAGATCTGATCGCTTTGGCGTTTTCTTTTCTTTGTCCTCGCCTACTCATAGCTTTGATGTTATATGACTTTGCTAGATGTCGGCATGTTTTTATGTGTTTGTGTTGGCTGCATGCATCGTACCTATAAAGAGACCGGATACGTGTTCATCGTATTTGTATACTCTTAACACTTTATTTTAAACCAATAAAATCAATTTTATTGAAGAATTAGGAGAAAACATGTGCATGTACTAGCGACTTCGGTTTTATTCTTTCAGAAACTGTTTTTTTCTTCCTAAAGTACTCTTCTTGGACAGTGGAAGAGTGTTATTTCTCCCGAGTTCGTTTAACGGACACAACCAACAATTATGCCGAGATCAGTTTAAAAAAAAAGAACAATTAGGCCAAGTGCTCTAGGATGGTTGAGGGCGTTTCAAAATTCTCAACACTCTTACAACTGGTACACATTTTGTTCGACGGTCGTCGGATCCAACCAACCCAGAGATCCCCGTTCACCGCGAGACTAACCCGTGTCCACCTAAACAACCCTGCAGCGACGTTACAATTCAGCCTCACTCCAGATGATGCCGGAAGCAGACCGGAAGCTGCACGCATGGCATTGGCACGAGAGGAATCGCTCACGAATCTGGTGACTCGGATAAACAAACCCAGCAGGAAACATATGCCCGCGCCGGTTTTTAGCGCTGCCAGTTCCAAAAGACCCTGTTACTTAATCCGTCCATGGGGATACGGGAGGATTTCATGTCAGGAAAAAGGCCCCTGCGGCGGCATACGATTCCTTTGACGGATCGATCGGCAGAATCTGCAGAGGGAAAGAACGGAAGAAAGCGCCGAGGAGGTGGACGAGGTTTGGTGGATCCAGCACCTGAAGCTGCAGAACGAGCATGCGTGGATCGTGCTGCTCTGCTCTCCGGATTCGTGCAGTGCAGCCTTGGGATCCGCCGGGTTTTGGACAGTACTGGCAGTAAAATTCAGCGAAAATACCACGTCGCCTTGGCGTGTACACGAGCCTGAGTCTGGGTGATTGGAATTAAGCTCGGCTCAGTTTGCATTGTGAAAGGAATGAGCTCGGTTGGAATATCGAGCCGATTTCGAGCCATGTGGAAGACTTTTTGTATCTGCTTGTTACACCATGTAAAATCTAAAGCCACACGTTAGTGATGAAGGTACTTACGTATAAGGCTTCAAAGTAGCTTAGCTTATTCATTTTCACCTAGCCTGTAGATGTTTTGCTATGTTAGCTGAGCTAAATTCCAAAAAAGAAACAGAGCTATGTTGAGACAAAATAAAGTGAGCTCGTCTTGGTCGAAATACGACTCGTATTCCAACCGAGCTAAACAAGGCTCGTACTCGGACATAGTTTTTTTTATCAAAAGCTCACATGCTCCCCAATGAACAGTAAAATACAAAAAAAATTTAAAAACTTCTAAAATTTTTAAGTGATAAGTCAATTGCGTGCAAAAATTTGGGATGAAATGACATTCGTGGAGGTCTAGGGAAAAATTCGATGCTGCAAAAAAAACTATTGCTGGAAGCATTTCGGAGCATTGAGTTTGTTATTTTTGCCCAGTCCTTCCAGGATATCATTTCATCACACAATTTTGCACGTTGTTAAAACATTCATCAATGTTTATCACAAACAAATATTTTTTTAAAAAGTTAATTATTTTTTAGATTTTACTATTCATCAGGGGAAAGCGAGCTCGGGGATCAAAAGAGCACTTTTAATGAATATTCATTTCGAGTCTAGCCTCATCTGCACCCGCTGAAGAGAAAATCACAAAAAATACTAAAAATAATTTCACGTGCTCTAAATTTTCAAATTTCAGATCATTTGACGTGTAAGTAGCTCTAAGCAAAAAAGACAAATCCGGTCAGAACAATACATGAACAGTTAAGGGCTGTTTGGTTTGAGCCAGCGCTCGCCCTGCCAACCATGGGCTAGCCAAATAATTGGCGAACGTTTTTGCCACCCATGAATTGCCAAAAAAGTTGGCAGACATTCGAACTAGCCTGACGCAAAGGGCTTGGGCGCACCAAAATATTGGCAGTCATCCAAATGAATACATAGGGGCTAGTCAACGCCAACTTTTTGGTAAGGCGTGCGAGGGCATCAATCCCAACAACCTCTTAACTTTTTCGCAGGCCCAAAATTTGTTTTTATCCGAGAGCTACTCAGATGTCAAAATGATCTGAATTTTGGAGCGCACTTCACACACCAAATTTCTTCCATGCAAAAAAAAAGAGATTTTTTTTTAATTTTTCTAGTATTTTATATAAATTTTCTATTTATCGCGGGTGCAGCTGAGCCTGGGCACCGAATCGGCTCGTCACACTTTTAAGTCATACTCAACTTAGAGCAACTCTAGCAGACCCCGCATCCATCCGATCCGCAAAACGTGTTTGCAGTTCGCGGAAAAACGCCTTTGCGGGCCGGCACGCAAGGCCGCGGATGCAGACCCTGTAAAGTCGACCCGTAAAGAAGCATATTCCGCGAATATGCTTTTTTACGGGTCGGCTTTGCGGGGTCTGATCTGGCGCAGCTCCTCCCGACCCGGAAAAGCTAAATTTGCACTTTGATTTGATCCAACATAATGCATTTCTTTGCTTTTTCAACAACATTGGATACATAAAACATCACCAAATCTTTGCTAGAATAGCAAGACCAAAGAAAACAAGAACCACAAGTATGCATTTTAGAAGATTTCCAACTTCCATAACTGCTCCCACTAGTTGAAGCAATATCTTCTCCATGCACTCATTGTTGATCTGCGGATTGTTGATCTTGCATTCTTCATTCCTCATCTTTGATTCGGAAGAAGTAGATGTTGCTTCTACTCTAGTTGAACATGCAGCCGCATCATTGTTTTCTATTCTACTAAGGAGTGCGTCAACATCTATTAACTTTCTTTCTATCAATAAATCAATGTATTGGCCTTCCCAAAACAAAAATGAGCATTCATCTTCCTACACAAAAGAATGACCATGTTCGAAATGAGGATCCGCAATTGAACCAAAGAATGAGCTATCAAAACAAGCTACCGCAAGTGCACGTACCCCGTCGTTTTCGCATTTGAAGAACACCAATCCGGGGTGCTTCGGCGTGGCCGAAGTAAGCCGCAGCACTGTATGAGCGGCAACAGCGAGCCATAGAGCCACTGCGCGAGCGCCGAGCCCGGTGGATGGCCGGACGAATCCATGGCCGCAAATTGTCGGCGGCGCCGGGAGGACGAAACCGTCCCTGCATGCGGTGATGCGCCCTTGCCGGGGCTGTGGGAGATGCTCCCGGACCACTCCATCGCTTGGCGCAGCCACCGGCGACCGGCAAAGCCAAATCCGGCGGCCACGCAATGAAGGTCCGCAGATCCGCAAATCTGGCGGCCCGCCGGCGCAGGGGGAGAGAGGGGATGCCTCGTGCGTGCGGCGGCCTTTCGGCGAGCTCCTGCCGGCTGCTTTCGCCGGAATCTTGGGCGGCGGCGGTGCGAGAGCGGAAAGGGGAGGTGGTTGGTGGGGGGAAAGCGCGAGCTGAAATGTCCCCCCACCAACTGCTTCCGCTTATATGCAGGGCACCACAGCGGCGAGGGGAAAACATGCGAATACGTGGGTTGGGGCCGAGATTTTGCCGCGGCCCCCAAATTTTTTTGCGGGCCGGGGCGGGATGCGGGGTCTGATCGGGCAGGTTTTTCCGCCTCGACCCGTATTTTTGATGGTTATTTTCCGGATCGGGGCAGGATGCGGGGTCTGCTAGAGTTGCTTTTATATCCCTAGAATACACCTTGAGTGGTTCATTGTGCTTGAGCTTTTCTTGCAGCCCTATTTGTTGCAGGAAATTTTTTCAGAGACGTCCAAAATGTGCATTAATAAACTTATATAACCATTGACTAACTTATACTTCCCCGTCCAGAATTAGTTGACGATCAAATGGATGTATCTAGCACTTAAATATGTGTAGATGCATCCATTTGAGCGTCAACTAATTTCCGATGAAGGGATTGCATTCATACAATAGGCATGTGAATTCTGTTTTATCAACATGGTTGACACATAAATATACAAATTTAATGGTACCGGGAGATATGCTCGCGCGCGCACAGAGAGAGAGAGAGCAAGAAGTATCAGCCAAACAACTCATAGTGTTTTGCAACTCTGGCTCATGTGCTCTGGCATGAACAGTAGATAAATTTTTTATGAAAATAATTAATAACCATGCAATGTTTTGACAATGAACATGAATGTGTCCGACAGCTGCATGTCATTGTACAAAAGTCACAATTAGAAGATACAGAACATGTACGTTGTAAAAAAAATCGGACTTTCTTTTACATCTGTTTTTACCCTTCATGCAGGATCATATAAATCCCGAGCTCTGTTTTAAGTATCTTCTGTAGAATTTGTTATTTGGTAGAGTCCATGTCAGCACAAAACACAACCTCCAGTCAGCAAACCGTTTTGAAATCAGCCGAGGACAAAAAAATGATTGATTTTGCAAGTTTGGAGTTGTGGCACTAAAAGTGAACTTGATCGGAAAGTGGTTTTTTTCACAGTTCACTATGCTAAATATAAAACCATGCAGTACTGAGAGAAAAGAACAAATCACGCAACAAGGTTAAAAAAACATGCCTATTTGTTGCATATATTTTCAAATCCATATGCTACAAATCCTCTTCAAAAATATATGCAACAAATGAACTCTAAAAATGCATATGGGTGCGCCACACCCCTGATGAACATTATGTTAAAAAAATAGCAGAAAATTTCAAAAAAAAATCTAACGTTTTGGTATATGAAACTTGGATGTCCAATCTACTTTCGTGTGAAATTGTGCAAAAAGATCAGGAAAAGTATTCGTGGAAAGAAGACAAAAAAGTTCCTATGTATAGAAAAAGATTTGGAGGGATTTTAGTTCAGACTATATTTTCTTCACCACACATACATTTCTTGGTATTTTGCTACGAAACTTAGTAGATTGGGCACCCAAATTTGAGATCCCTAAATTTTAGATTTTTTTTGAAATTTCCAGGTATTTTGAATTTAATTATCATATAGGGGGTGGAGCACCTAGTGCTCCTGTGTATTTCCCAATATTATCTTCTTATATTATGTCCCACTGAACCAAGTACATGACCATTATGCATAGCTTGGTTTTATTATTTTTCTTTGTTTTGTTGTGTCAAGCACGATGAAAAGGCAAGAATGGGTTTAATACGAAGGGCTTCCAGACACTAGACGTTGGCATTTGGAGTGTCAAAAATGACATTTTCCAAAGTGCTTAAAATGAAGATCTAATACCATGGTGCATCGGCGTCTTTCATGCGATTCTAACGAGCCAAAGAACATCGTAATCGGTTTGTATGAAAAAATGATGACCAGTTTACTAAAGATTCCTGAGCCAAAGACAGTGCACGGTAAGACCGCACTAGATCACACCACCCCACAAAAGGCCAAAATTGCCCAGATAATTTCAAACACGATCCTTCATGGACTTCATCCCCGTTTGTTCCTTGTCCATCAAGGGCGGTATTGGGAAAGGCTTTCCTCATCTAGAGCCCTTGGATCAAAGGAGAGAAGCTACATCTCGGAGAAGGCTTTGGGAGAGCCCTTATATATACACCTTCAACCCTAATCGCCACCACAATCAACCCATCATTCACCCAAGATCACATCACATCACCTCCATTGTTGTTCCGACACAACCCGCATAGAAGAAGGGACAAGATCAAGACTAAGGAAGAAGAGGCTCCGCCACCGCGGCGCACGAGCCTTCGGGCCGGTGCCGTCTCCACAACGCCATTGCCACCGTGCCATCTTCACCGGTGCCGCCTCCACCAACACTGCCATGGACTTCTCCCACACTGTCTTGATGACGGCTTGTAACTTGACCGTATCCTCTACGTTATCAACCTACAAGTTTGAGTAGTTGTATTTGTTCTCGGGGATATATGGATGAACTCTTATATAATTATAATTAAAATCCTTTATGCAATCCAATATCTTTTGTTTATGTTTGAGTTAATAGCCTTCATGAATGTTGAGAGGAGGCCTAGATCGCATTTTTGCCTTGATTGGCCATGGAGCATATTACTACCGTTGTTTAGGTCACGATGTTGAGGCAATTCGAGGCGACAGTAAAATCCTCTCCTCCTTGCCTTTGCAATCGATAGGGGAGTAACAGGAAACACACTAGTTGGTTGCCTTCATGGGGAAACCCTAAATAACTCGTGCTGAAAACTGGCGTAGGGAAACTATGATATTGATGTATGTAATAGGAGTTTACTATGGGTTGTCTGTACCGGGAACATCCCAGTTAGACACATAAAGAGTAGCTTTGTGATACATCAGAGAACTATGCTCCACATATGTTGCGCATATCATATTGGTAGTGATGACTCTGAAATCCTAGAGAACACTTTACTACCTAAGCACCATCCTTACTAACTTAGTATATTTTTATTCTCGGTTTTACTTTTATGTTCGTAGTTTAGGTAACACCTTTTTATTCGTTTCCTAGCAACCAATAGAGTATACTACTTTCAAAATCTGGTTTGGGTGTGTACGGAACTACGTCGTGGCAATGTAGTTGTGGGGTTAGTAGTGCCTTCTGTAGGATCGAAAGTATGTCTAGAGGGGGGGTGATTAGACTACTTGACAATATAAAAATTTAGCCTTTAGATAAAGATAAGTTTTTGGCAAGTTCACAATGATGATCAAGTCAAGTATCACCCTACACATGCAATTCTAGAGTATAGGCAGCGGAAACTAAATTGCACATGTAGTAAAGAGAGGTGGAGAAGAGCAAACGCAATTTGGAGACACAGAGATTTTTTCTCGTGGTTCCGATAGGTGGTGCTATCGTCAATCCACGTTGATGGAGACTTCAACCCACGGAGGGTAACGGCTGCGAGAGTCCACGGAGGGCTCCACCCACGAAGGGTCCACGAAGAAGCAACCTTGTCTATGCCATCATGGCATACGCCCACGGAGGACTAGCCTTACTCGGGGTAGATCTTCACGAAGTAGGCGATCTCCTTGCCCTTACAAACTTCTTGGTTCAACTCCACATCTCGACGGAGGCTCCCAAGCGACACCTAACCAATCTAGGAGGCACCACCCTCCAAAAGGTAATAGATGGTGTTGATGATGATGAACTCCTTGCTCTTGTGCTTCAAATGATAATCTCCCCAACACTCAACTCTCCTCACTGATTTGGCTGTGGTGGAAGAAAGGATTGAGTGGAAAGCAACTTGGGAAGGCTAGAGATCAAGCTTCATATGGTGGGAGTGGAGCAACTTGATCTCAACACAAGGGTAGGTAGTTTTCTTCTCAGAAATGTAAGGTAGGAGTGGTAGTACTTTCTGATGGCTCTCTCCACGAATGAAGAGGGGGTGGAGGGGTATTTATAGCCTCCACACAAAATCCAACCGTTACACACATTTGACCAATCTCGGTCAGACCGAAGTTGACAACTCGGTGAGACCGAAAGTTCAAATCTTGTGAACGTTGGGATTTTCGGTGGGACCGAAAATACAATCTCGGTGAGTCCGATTCTTCCAAAGACTAGGGTTTGCCAATCTCGGTGGGACCGACTTCATCATCTCGGTGACACCGATTTGATGACAGAAGGTTACAGAAGCTTGGCAACACCAGTTTCGGTGAGACCGAGTTCAGAATCGGAAAATCCGAAATTTCTAGGGTTTGGCTATATGGCTGAGGTGGTTCATCTCGGTGTGACTGAGTTTAGGAAATCGATGGGACCGAGATTACTTATGAGTGTATGTTGGAATGAAAGATTGCTGATGGTTTGGGAGATGTATCACTAAGCACTTTGAGCAACCAGATCATTAACATAACCTCATCCCCTTTTAATAGTATTGGCTTTCCTATGGACTCAATGTGATCTTGGATCACTAAACCAAAAATGGAGTCTTGAGCTTTTGCCAATGCTTGCCTTAGCATTTTGAGGGGTCCACTTCTTCAGTCATTGCCATACCCATATCACTGAACTTTCTGAAATGATTCTCAAGATACTATTAGTTCAATGATATATATGTTGTTATTAATTACCAAAACCACCCGGGGATTAGTTGCACTTTCACCTTCCTTTTCGCTCCCTGTGGGTTCGACACTTCACTTATCACGAAAGTGCTACAATACCCTGTGTTGGTAAGACTTCTGTCTGGTGGCAAACGCTCACTGTCTATAGGGTGGTGGTGTCATGCTGCTGTAGTTGTGTTTGATGTCTTCCAACGGTTTCCATGGATGGCGGGAGACGACCATGTCCCTCTTCCTCGTTCACATCAGATGAAGTTGATGGAGCCAGGATCTAGTGTTCATGGAGAAGACATCGGTCGATGTGCCACAAAGTCTCAGTCTCGTTGCTTGCGGCGGTCCAGTTCATCGGCTCAACAAGCACCATTGTATGCGAAGGTGCTCCCCTAGATCTGGGTAAGCGGTGGATCTCCATTTTCTTCGGCAACGCATTGGTGGTGGCGGAGGACAATGGCGAGCCACGATTTAGTAAGGGACAAGATTCTCCATAAGTGAAATTGTAGTTTTACGTCTTGCAGAATCCTTGGTGCCAAAATGCAAGACAGCTTGTAGTTGTAGTGTGGGTTGTTGAAAACCGAAATCGTGCTTCCGGACTACGCTTTTTTCCTTACTTTTTTTTGTTATTTAGTTTTATTGGGTTGGCGTTTTTTTGTTAGTTTCTTTTTAAAAAAATTGTACTTGTTTTCATTTTTCCGGTTTTCATTTCATTGTGAAAAAGTTTTCCAAAACTTATTAACGTGGGATCTAGTTTCAAACATCTCAACACGAGAAATGCTATGATACATGGTTCAGTATTTTGACTCATAGTTTAACGGATAAAATATTTTAAATAAGCGAACTTACGGAAAATAAGGAAAATTTCTAGTTTGGGACAAATGACATGTGCAGTTCGCTCACTTTTCTGCACCTAAGGAGATAGGGAATGACCTCCGCAAGGGAAACCCTGAACGACGTGCTGCTAGCAATGCAGACGCGTAGTCCCGCATACGCTTTGCGCCGGGTGGCCGGCCCATTGCAGGGTGGGGTTCCCCTGTTTTTTCTTTCCTTTGTTATTTTTGTTTTTGTTTATTGCCTCTTTAAAACATGTTCAGGATATCAAAAAAGATTCAAATCCAAAACAAAATAGCGAATTTAGAAAAATAATAATTCATTATTCAAGAAAACGTTCAGGATTTGAATTTTCCCCCAATTTAAAAAAACATATTCACGAATTTAAAAAATGTTCAGAAATTGCATTAAATGTCGTAATTTTCGGAAATAAATTCGAATTTAAAAAATAAAGTGGCATATTTTGAAATATTACGAATTAAAAAAATTCTCGGATTAAAAAATGTTAACATTTTGAAAAAAGTGCGAATTTATATAAAACAAATATGCAAATAAGAAATGTGTCTGATCTTCATTTTTTTTCAAAATGTCACCCCTCCAATCAAATTTGTACTAAAGCATCGGTGATTAATATAGATCATAGGGACAAGTTGATTCCAAAAGTATTTGCTTATTCCTAAAATGTTCACGCATTAAAAAAATTGCTCTTCAATTTAGAAAAAGTGTTAATTATTTGCAAAAGGTCCTTGGATTTCATAAAATGGTCATGAACTGTTGAAAAAAAGCTCAATTCCAAAAAAATACCATCAATTTTGGAGTTGTTCCCGTATTTGACAAAAAATTGCCAATTTAAAAAATGTTCAGGAATTTGGAAATGTTCGTGATTTTCTAAAAAGTTTAGGAAATTGGAAGATCGCTAATTTTGGAAATTTTGAGTAATTCAAAGATGTTCATGGGTATAAAAAATCATGAATTTGAAAAACTAAAAAGAAATAACGAAAAAGAAAAAAAAACAACCAAAAGAAAAAGCTATTAAAAAGCTCGAGGAGTGAAAAACCAAATGTCGTAGCCACGGAGAAGAGTGGCGCGAGGGGTAAGTGGTACGTTTTTCCTTTAGAAACGGGTAAGTGTCAGATTTTTATGGAACGGTACACAAGCATTTTTATTGTATAGTTGTTGCAGGAAATGTCACGGGTATCTTTTTGAAATACATGTGAATTATTTGAAATTTTGCATTTTAATTCTGTGAACATTATCGTATAGTTACCGTGCGACTTGAATAGTGAGCTATATCCAAAACATTGATCCTTTTCTAATAGCTGCACGAACTTTTTTTAACGCATCCTGTTAACATGTTTTTAATGCGTGATGAGTGTGAGTGCTTAAATAAATTAGACTTTAAAACATAAGATATATTTTTATAATATTATTTAGGGGTAAACAAAATAAAAAAGAAGAAACAAACCTAGCACTACCTGGGCCGGCCCACTTGACTTGTATTAATCTCTAGATCGCTACAAGCGATATAGAAGCTCCCCTTAAAATATTTATACGGTTCTAGGTACATCTGAAATCACTAGGGGTGCCCCAAAGGTCACACTCACATCCTTGACAAGTGTGTTTTCCCGTTTTCCAGACGTTCATTTAAAAACGTTTTATCTCTTAAATTATGTGTATAAATCCTGAACCATTTTTGTCGTTGGATTTCTCGCATCGAGATGTTTGAAATTAGATACCATGTTAATAGGTTTTGACAAAAAAATACTCACAAAAAAACCCAAAAGCATGTTTCTCGCATTCTGAGAACATGTTTTATTTTTGTTTTTTCGCATTCCGAGAGGAACAATTGTGCCTCTCGCGAAAACATATATGTGCCTCCACATGAAGAAAATATATGTCTCTCGTCGAAAAAGCGTGTTTTTTTCTCTTTCGAGAGGCATAGTTCGTATAAGCAAGCCCATGTCTCCACAAGAAGCAAACTTGTGCCTTTCATGAAAAAACAAAAAGAAGTTTTCTTTTCCTTTTCGAGGAAGCGCCTAACACGCGACTCATGGCGGTGGCTGAGAGTGCGCCAAGTAGGGCCCTCTCAGCCCATCAAAAAATACCCTTGAGGGGCTTCCGCAAAAGGTATCCGTCACGCGAACCAACCTGTAGTTGGATGGTTAGGTGGACAGTGGTATGCCAAGCCCATCAAGGTTCACATCCTGTTGCTCGCATTTATTATGGATTTATTTCAGGATTTCCGGCGACATGCGTTCAGTGAGAGGAGGCGTTCCCATCGACTACGAGGCGCATACTGTGATTTCGTAAAATCTCAAGATAATATGCCAACCCGGTCTCTCGGAGATGCTCATAGGGATAGGGTGTACATGTGTGTTCATAGGGATGAGTGTATGCGCGTATATATGAATGCTTGCGTTTGTACTGTGTTAAAAAAAAGAGATACCCATCACCCGTCAGTTAGTTAATGTTGACAATTTTCAAGTTTAAAAAAAATACATAAAAAAAGAAAAAGGTCAGAACAAGAAAAGAAATTAAATAAGAGATCGGAAAAGGAACAAAAGGAAAACAAGACAACCAGTGAAAAAGGACGATATGCGGCCGAGGACATATGGGCCCTGTGCGTTTGCCTACTATGTGACGCCATGACAGTGAAATAGGATTGTTCTTAAATTCCCTGTTTGTGGAGAGCAACTAATTGACGAGCGCTCCTTCGGGAGCCTCACAACGGTCAGCGTCATTTGGCGCGCTCTCAGCCGCCCGCACGTGTCACGCTCTGGACGCTCCCTCCGGATTTTTTTTATTTTTTCGCATGCGTTTTCGGCTTTTTAAACGGTTTTTCGGATTGTTTTCAACATTTCGGTTTTCCACCGGTCTTCCTTAACTTTTGGACAATAACAAAATTAATTATTTTTTGCGTGAAAAAACGCGTTTTTTATTTCGCGAGAATCACGATTTTGCTTCCGCGAGAGGCACGGTTTTGTTTTCGCGAGAGTCATGGCCGTGTCTCTCGGAAACGAAAAAAACATGTTTTCTGTTTTTTCCCTTCTGCGAGAGGCACGGATTTCTTTCCATGAGAGGCATGATTGTGCTTTCACGAGAGGTACAGCCATGCGTCTCGGAAACAGGAAAAAGCACGCTTTTTTGTTCTTTCCCTTCCGAGAGAGGCACGGTTGTGCTTTTCGAGAGAGGCACGCCCGTGCCTTTGGAAAACGAAAAAAATCATGTTTTCTGTTATTTTTCTTTCACGAGAGGCACGATTTTGCTTCGGCGAGTGGCATGGTTGTGCTTTCGCGAGAGGCACAGCCGTGCCCCCTCGGAAACGGGAAAAAGTGTATTTTTTCCTTCCGCGAGAGGCACGGTTTTGCTTCCGCGAGAGGCACGGTTGTGATTTCGCGAGAGGCACGAGCGTGCCTCTTTTGAAAAGGGAAAAAACCCGTGCTCCCGATTCGGTTTTTTTGTTCAGTTTTTTCATGAAAAAAAAGGTCGTCAAAACCTATCAACATGGGATCTAGTATGGAGATCTCGAGACGAAGAATCCAATGGTGAAAATGGTTCGAAATTTGGATGTACGAAAAAGGGAAAATTATCATGTTGCGACAAGTGGCGCACATAAAGCGCGCCACTTGTCACAACCTGGGAATGTGGGAGTGATCTTTGCAATGAGTACTCCCCAATTAGTGATTTTGCCGTTTGTTACCTTGATCAATAAATAGGGGCTACCCTCGCGTCGCCCTGCGCGTGGGTCGTGTCCAATATGATCCAGATTTACTTTTCTGTCCATAAATTCCCTTTTCTCTGTCTTTTTATGCTTCTTTTGATTTTTTTTGGTTCCTAGTTATTTCTCTCACTACTTTCAATTTTCTTTCCTTTCCAGTTTATTTCTTTTCTATTTATTTACTTCATGTCAGTACACAACATTTCTTTCAATGTAAAAATGTTCACCAAGCTCAAATATATAAAAATGTTTGCCGAGCTCCAAGACCCACACACCCAATATTACTAGGCCTTGGCTCGTTGGCGGTGACCTCAATATGATAACCTTCTCTGCGGATAAAAACAATGACCATCTCAACCGGGCACGATGAATCACTTCCGGCGTTTTCTCTCTGACCATGGTCTCCATGATATCTATCGTCATGGTCGGAGATATAAATGGTCCAATGAGCAAGACAACCCTACTCTCATCCCGCAATAACCGTGTCCTTTGCACCCCATTGGGAGATGACTCATGTCCACTGCTTGCTTCGTTGCCTCGCGTCTATTGCCTCCGATCATTGCCTTCTCCTCATAAGCTTTCTTGTTCTAGTGGGAGGGTCGCAACCTAGTAAGCTCGGTTGTTCGCTCGCTCGGCCTACCTATTAGCTAGGTTTTTTCGCTCATCCGCTTACACAAAAAACTAAATTCATTTTCCTTGTTAACTTTCAAAGCCTTGGTGAAAACAAAAAAATGTTCACTAATGCAGAAAAAGGTTCACGAATTCGGGCGAAGTAAATGAATTTGGAAAGAATGTTCGCAGCTACAACAACATTCGCAAATTTAAATAAAATTCACAAATTTGTTTTTTTAAGTTCACCTCAGAAAAAGATTATGAATTTGAAGGAACTTCATGGAATTTGAAAAACATATCAAAAATGTCTGTGGAATTTGAAAAACATATCAAAATGGAATTTCATGGAATTTGAAGGAACTTCATGTAATTTTAAAATGAATTCAGAATCTGAAAGAATGTCCGTGGATTTCAAAAATATGTTCATAAAAAAAATAAAAAGTTCACAAACCTGAAAGAATTCTTAAGTTTGAATTTTTTGAAAAAATTAAAAATGAAATAAAAAAAATAGGCAAAACCTAAGTAGAAAACAGGAAAAGGACAAAGAAAACTGGATCGGAAGCTTCCTAATATCTGGATGGAAGCTTCTAGAGAAAACCGTTTGGAGCTCGTGCAAACTGAAACACAATAGACCTTGAGATGGGCCGGCCCGTTGCGAGAGAACGTTCAAGTGGGGGGGGGGGGGGGGGGGGATATGCAGCAGATATGATCAAGACTATATTTGTATATTTGGTGCAATTCCTATTTGCCATTCATCCTGGTAAACTCCGACTGAATTGGATAGGGAAGGAAGACTGCTAATTCATTTGGGTCGCCCTGTTTTGCTATTTTTTCATGTTTTCCTGGTTTTGCGAACTTCTAGAAGGTTCTAGCCTAGTTTTTGTTTTCTGTTTCCTTTTTTTTCTTTACCAGTTTTATTTGGTTTATTCTTTTCAAGTTGTTTTACTTTTAAAAACTAAGATACTTAAAAAATGTTAGCATTTCCATAAAATGTTTGCATCTTTTTATAGAAAATGTTGTGTTTCAAAAAATATTCGAGTTTTCAAAAAGAATATTCATTTTATACAATATTCTAAATTTTAAGAAATATTCTTGTTCTATAAAAATGTTCACATTTTCTGAAAAAACTTTCGATTTTTTGCAATTTTCTAAAAAATTTGCCTTTAAAAAAACTAGGAACTAAAAGAATTTCATTTTTTTCAATGCATTTCCAAAAATTGTGCTGAATTTCCTTTTTTTATAATATCAGAATTTTTTCCCTTAAGTAATTGAAAAAAATCGCGTGGGTGCACTGAGCCGCTAGAGTTGTTTGTTGCTACAGAAAAAAATCGTACGCAACAAAGTGATGTGCTGATGAGCAAGTCTGAACTTGGGATCCTCAGCACCCCCCCCACCCCCGCGCGCGCGGCCCCCACGTCGTCCGCTTCGGGCGACTCGGGCGGCGACTAGGGTTTCCCCGTCGCGCCGCCGCTCCCTCACCCTCCCTCCCTCGCCGCCACCTGAGAAAGCCGCCGGATCCGCTCGCGTGGCCGCCTGTGATGGTGGCGGCGAGGCCTCGGTCGCTCCTTTCCTCCAGGAGGACCTCGGATCTGGGGCGGCGGCCCTTCTTGGCGAGGCGGCGGCGCCTTCTCGGCCGACGTCGTTCGCGGGTGTGCTCTGGACGGCGGCCTCGACCACGCGGGTGGTGAGACGACGGCGGGTGGCGGCGGCGGCGCGGAGGTCTTCCCCTCCTCGTCACATCTGAGGGTGGCTCCTTTCCCCTGTCTTCCTCGTCCCCGCCGCTTCTCGCCAGCCTCCCTCCGAGCGCCGGTATGATGTGGGTGGGTGACCGGTGGTCTGGTTTTGGGCCGCGGAAAACCGTTGGCCGGCTTGGCCACCCTGGCAGCAGCAACGTCCCCGACGCCGTCTCCTCCTTGGAGGTGCTGCAAAGGTCCTTCCCCTTTCCACTCCTCTTCCTCCACCGGGTGAAAGCCCAAAATCCGGCTTGGATTGGGCGGCGACGGTGCGCTGTGCGTCGTGTCTTCCTTGGGGCGCCGCCTGGGGAGGGTCGCGTTCAGGTAAGGGGTTCAAAGGTCGGAGCTTGGGTGCCTTGGGTGGTCCGGTGACGGCGGTGTCCCGAGGTTCGGCATGGCTGTAGGCGTCCCCGTCGGCTGCCTGGCAATGCTCCTCGGTGGCCTGTCGGTTTACTTGATGCCTCTGCTGCCTTTCTTCAGTAACTGCACCTGGTGGTTTTCCTGCAGCTCTCAGGCGTTCTAGGTTGTGGCGTTGCGGCAATCGCGGAGTGCTCGAATGTTCAAGTGGTTATGTGCTGCGGCTGCTCCAGGTCCCGAAGCTGACACGTCCCCTGCTCTAGGGTGAGCGTCTCTCAAGTCCGCCGGGTACGGCGCCTTGCGAGCCATGGCGAGAGGGAAGGGTCCCTCTGCGGCGAGAGAGACGGCGGATGTGTGTTGTCTTTCTATTTAGGCGTTGGTCGGGCTCACTTACCACACTCTGTTGCTAGCAGGTCCTCGTCGTGCTCGTGTGTGCCTCATCCCTAGATGGTTGTTTGGCTGTAGTCTTCGGCTAGGACAAGCTTCGAGCTTTGCTTTCATGTATTCTTTTTGAGCTTGTACGACCCGTTGAGTTGTAAGCCTCCTAGAGTGTCCCTTGTATCCTTTGGTCGTGGGGGTTTGTGTGTGTTTGTATTTCCTGGCGGGTTGATGGCTTTGTTAATTCAAAGCCGGGCTCTCCGCGAGCCTTCGTTTTAAAAAAACAAAGTGATGTGCTGCAGCCGGCCTAGCTCAGGTGAGCGTCCTGTGTATTTCTAGGCCATTTTGACGCAGAGAGCGCATTATAGGAGCTCCATATTTGTGGCGCATAGCACCAGGTAGGAAATGTCGGATAGAAATGCCAGCTAGAAAAAAGGGCTGGGCAACAATTCCGGTCACTAAGGAAAGTACGGGCAAGAAAAAGAAGATTTTTTCCCCAAAAAACCCGGAGTCCCCTCGCGATGCGATTTAGGGTTTACGGTGGAAACGGTGGCGCTCGTTGATCTCTCGTCGGCGGGGCGCATCGAACTCTGATCTGGGGATGGCAACATCCACGAATCCCAGTGCTAGCACGGGAGGGCCGCAGTCGCCAAGGACGGCAAGGGCTCGTTTGGAGGAGGCCATGGGCAAATTGGATCTCACCGAGGAGGAGGCTACTCCGCTTGTTGTTGATGATCTTGAGGAGGGGATCCCGCAGAAGTGGTGTATCGCTGGTAAGGTTTTGCATCGAAGAACTCTGCACATCCAAACCATTGGCAACGCATTGAGGCCGGCCTGGGGAAACCCTAGGGGTTTGTTCTTCAGACCGGTGGCTGAAAATACCTTTGTGGCGGAGTTTGAGAATCGCCGCGATCGTGATCGTGTGCGAGAGGGATCTCCGTGGCATGTAAGCAGGCATGCAGTGATTCTGGCGGATTTCGAAGACTGTATGAGACCGTCAGAGCTAAAGTTTGATAAACTTCAGTTGTGGGCTAGGGTTCCTAACCTGCCTTTCAACTTGCAAAATGAGACATGGGGAAGAATGATTGCTAAGCAGATTGATCAAGCGGCGACGTCGGTGCATTTTGACCCGATGGGAGGATTCCTGAGAGCAAGGGTTACTAAAGATGTGAGTAAGCCCTTGAGAAGGTGGATCCTTATTGATTCTGCAAAGAGAAACTCTCGGGACTGGTATGACATACAATATGAGCATGTTCCAAATTTTTGCTTCTCGTGTGGTCGTTTAGGCCACTCGGATATATTTTGCCCTACTCCGGGTACTCGTGATGAGAATGGAGACTTGCCTTTCAACACCAGCTTGCGTGCACCGGAGGATAAGAAGGGCGCGGGATCGAGTGATAGCTCATCTAAGGAGCCGCAGAACTCAACAACTAGTAAGAAAGATGCTTCCTCGACGAACAATAAAACAGATGGTACTGCGGAGGTTAACTCTCCAAAAAAGATTCCTCTCAAAAGGAAGGGTAGACCGCAGCAGGAAAAAGTATACCGCAGGGTGGATCCGCTGGCTTTGCCAAGTACTGAGCATAATGTGATATCTGGCGACACCGCTACCGGTATGATTATCTTTCAAGCGAAGGAAAAGGGTGGCTTAGTTGCATCTGATGCGAGGGCTGGAGAGCAAAAGGGTATAGAACTAGATGCAAAGAAGAAGAAACCGACTCCGCCATCATCTGAAATTTCGGCAGAGGCTGCTGGTCAGCCCTGCCAGTCGCAATGAGATGCCTAAGTTGGAACTGCCGGGGGCTTGGGAACCCCGAGGCAGTTCGAGAGCTTCGCAAAATTGTGAAGCAAGAAGGGCCCGCCCTGCTCTTTGTATCGGAAACGAAGATTAGGGCAAAGAGGGTAGAGATTTTGCAACACAGCTTGGGTTTTGCTGGCTGTTTTGCGGTGGATAGTTCCGGCCTTAGTGGTGGAATTGGCCTTTTTTGGTCAAGGGAAGTGAAAGTTGATTTACAGAGCTTCAGTTCTGGGCACATTGATGTAATGGTTCAGAAAGCTGATCTTACTTCTCCGGGGTGGAGAATGACGGGGTTCTATGGAGCTCCTAGGAGTGAGGATAGGCGCCATAGCTGGAGATGTCTAAGAACATTGCATGCAATCTCACACCAGGCTTGGTTGTGCCTTGGAGATTTCAATGAGACCATGTACGGATCAGAACACTTCAGTAGGGCTGATCGACCGGAATGGCAAATGCGTGCATTTAGGGAAGCCTTGGAGGACTGCTCTTTGCAAGATCTCGGTTTCACAAGAGTACCGTTTACATGGGATAACAGACAAGGGGGCGATCTCAATGTGAAAGCCCGTCTTGACAGAGGAGTAGCGAATGGTCAGTTCCTACAGAGATTCGAGTCAGCTCAAGTTAGACATATCAGCACTATGGAATCAGACCATTGTTTTGTGTTGGTCGACACTCAGGAAGCACATTTTAAATGGGGACCAAAACTTTTTTGTTATGGGGATGTTTGGCAGTCTCATATGGAGTACGACAATTTCGTTGCAGAAGCATGGCGACGGAATCATGCTGGACCGGGACTTGCAAGGATCCAGGAGACCCTACAGAAGCTCCAAACTGACCTGGGGGCGTGGGGTGCTCGAGAGTTCGGTAACCTCGCCAAGAAGGTCAAAAAACTGCAGCAAAAACTTGAGGTTTTAAGGAAGCAATCTATTGGTAGAGGCCGTCGGAGGAAGAGAAAGCTACGGTGTTGAAACTTCGAGAAGCACTGCGGCAAGAGGAGATTTGGATGAGGCAACGCTCGCAGGTTCCTTGGCTGCGGCAAGGCGATCGTAACACGGCATATTACCAGGCGCAAGCGGCCCAGCGGAAGCGTGTGAATAGAATTTCCCGGCTTCAACATTCAGATGGTTCGTTTTGTGCATCTGAAGATGAAGATAAGTCAGAGGTGCTGTCTTTCTATCAAAACTTGTATTCATCGCAAGGTTATAATGATATGAATGAGTTGTTACAATATGTCCCAGAGCGAGTTACTGCGGATATGAATTGGGCCCTGGATAGACCTTTCGAACCTGAAGAAGTTCGAGCTGCTCTATTCCAGATGTCTCCGTCCAAAGCACCCGGTGTTGATGGTTTCACTGCGGGGTTTTTTCAGCGTCACTGGAATCTCATCCAAGGGGATTTAGTGCCGGCAGTTCTTGGATTCTTGAATGGTGGTGACATGCCGTTGGGGTTTAATGACACATCTATTACATTAATACCAAAGGTACGTAACCCGCAATCTATAGCACAGTATCGACCCATATCACTTTGTCCAGTGCCCTACAAAATAGGGGCCAAGGTGATTACTAACCGTCTTAAGGAGTTCATGGATTCAGTGATTGGGGAGGAGCAAAGTGCTTTTGTCCCAGGCCGGTTGATCACAGATAATGTGGTGGTTGCTTTTGAGAGTATCCACACGATGAGAAGGTGCAAAAAGGGCAAGAACTATACGTGTGCTATCAAGCTCGACATGATGAAGGCCTACGACAGAGTTGAATGGCACTATTTGTAGGCTATCATGCTTAAGCTTGGTTTCAGTGAAAAGTTTGTGAATCTGGTTATGAAGTGCGTCTCTTCAGTCCGGTTTACGGTGAAAGTGAATGGTGAACTCTTACCGTACTTCACCCCATCTTGTGGACTGCGACAAGGTGATCCTGTGTCACCTTTCCTCTTCCTTCTGTGTGCAGAAGGCCTCACTTCCATGTTGAATCATTATGGAGGTCCACGGATTGACAGAGGAATCAGAGTATCCTATCGAGCTCCATGGGTAAGTCATCTGTTATTTGCTGACGACTGCCTTATATTCATCAGTGCAGTCCAAGAGAGTGATGTTCGGTTAAATGAAATTATGCATCTATATGCGTTGTGCTCTGGGCAGTCGGTGAATAGAAATAAGAGCTCAGTCTTTTTCTCGCCGAACACCCCAAGTGGTAGACGGCAGGAGTTGAAACAGGTTCTTGGCATTCATGTGGAGGCGCTAAGCGAAAGATATTTGGGACTCCCTGCTGCGGTGGGGCGGATCACCAGTGGCACCTTCGAGCATATTGGCGAGAGATCTAGAAGTAAAATGAATGGTTGGGCTGAGCGGCTCCTTGCATGTGCTAGGCGGGAGACGTTGATCAAGTCAGTAAGCCAAGCTATCCCAACTTTCAGTATGTCTTGCTTCTTGTTAAAAAGAAGGTGTGCAAGAATTTAACATCGAGTATGGCAACATTTTGGTGGAGTGGATCCCTCGACAGACGATCGTTACATTGGTTGGCTTGGGATAAACTATCATCGCCGAAAGTGCGGGGAGGTATGGGTTTTCGCGACATGGAGCTCTTCAACCTGGCGCTTCTTGGTAAACATGGTTGGAGGTTCATCACCAACCCCGACTCGTTGTGTGCACGAGTCATGAAGGGACGCTACTTCCCTGACTGTGATTTCATGGAGGCCACCAAGCCGAAAACTTCTTCTGCTATTTGGCGCACGATCACGGCTGGCAGGGAGGTGCTCCGTGAGGGACTGATTAAGAGAGTTGGGGACGGGACAACTATATCCATTTGGAATGATAGATGGGTTCCAGGCCTCCCAAATCTGACTCCAATGGTAGTTACGGGTGGTACTACCCTTGCAATGGTGGATCAGCTTATTGACATGGAAAACTGGACATGGAGGCGGGATTTGATCCGGTATGTGTTCACTGCACTTGATGCTGATGCCATTTTAAATATCCCATTGCGTGTGGGCGGTGGTAATGATTTTCTAGCTTGGGATCATGAACGGAGTGGAATCTATTCTGTTAAATCTGCGTATCGATCTCTAGTGACTCGCAAAGAGCGATTAGCTCAAGAGGAAGGGATGATTACAAACACCTCACAGACGGAAGAACAGATGTGGAAACGACTCTGGAAGCTCAAAGTGTTGCCAAAGGTGTGTGTCTTCTGGTGGCGAGTTATTCGGAAAATATTACCAGACAAATGTACACTGCGGCACCGACACATCAAAGTCATCAGTAGATGCAATGTATGTTTTGCAATGGATGAGGATCTTATGCATGCCCTAGTGCATTGTTCTCACGCCAAATTGTTCTGGGAACAAGCATTTGCACTCTTCGGTATCCGAAGGCCGCGCCTTCACCCACATACATGGTCTCGGGATATCATATGTGATGAGCAGTTCTCTGATAATGAGAGGGCTCAAATGGTATCTGTTATGTGGGCTATATGGCACTCGAGGAATCGAGTAACTCATGACGATGATCAGTTGGATCCGTTTACGACAGTGCAGCGCATTAGAGAAGACCTGGCGGTGCTAGATATTCCACAAGCTCATGCTTCAGTGTTGCCGGGTCATGGATGGACCCCTCCAGAGACAGGGGTGGTTAAAATTAACACTGATGTGGCTGTCAGTATGGACTCCGACAAGGTGGGCGCAGGAGGTGTTGCCCGATCTTCCATGGCCTTGTTGGGTGCTTGGAGTAAACCCCATGTGGGGGTTACAGATCCGTTCATTGGAGAAACCTTGGCGCTGCGAGATGGAGTTATTTTTGCTAATCTTCGCGGTTTCTCTCATGTGATCCTGGAAACAGACTGCCTGGAGATTGTCAATCTCTGGAACCATCGACACAATGGTTTATCTGTTGTGGCACCGCTTCTTGTAGAAATTGGAGAGTTAGCGTTATCTTTTGCTTCTTTTCATATTCAACATGTATCGAGATCAGCCAATGTACCGGCCCATCTTTGTGCAAAGCATGCATGCACACTGCTGGTTACCGAAAGTTGGACTGATTCTAGACCCTCTTTCCTGCTCACTAGCCTTCTGGCTGATGATCCCAGGAGTTCTTTTGTTGAATAAAGCTCTCAAATTGGATTGCAAAAAAAAACAATCCCGGTCACTAGCACTTCCGTGGTGGATACCTGGAATTTTTTTAGAACACAGTATAGACACAGGCGCTCATATATACGCGCATACACTTATCTTTATGAACACACACGCAGACTCTACCCCATCGAGAGACGGAGCCGGCATATCATGTTGAGATTGAGCAAGTCACCAGAGGCGCCTCGTAGTCGACGAGAACGTCTCCTCCGACTGAACGCGCATTGCCGAAAATCTTGAAATCATTACAGGAATAATGTGAGCACCAGCATTTAAACCTTGAAAAGTTGAGGATACCACTGTCCTTCTAACCATCCAACCACATGCTGGTTCGCTTTGAGCTAGGACTTGGGTGGCCTATCAAGTACCAAATGTACCATTACATGATTTATCGAGAATTGTAGTTTTTGCTTATCTCCCTGACGATTTTTTTATTGATCTCATCTTCCTGTTGATTTAGCTGCACGTTTCAATAGTTCAAAAGTCTTTCAACTGCCAGAGGTATCTTTCCCCCCAGAAATTATTCACCGAAAAAAAAACAATCTAGGCCATTAATTTGGGACCATTAGATTATGATCAAACGGCCTTCCTTCTTTCTTCTCCTCTAGCTTTTTTCCTCCTCCGATCGTTACTCCTCCCACAAAATTGAGCTGTTGAAATTACAAATTCAGTCACCTAACATATACTGTACTAGGTATTGTTATCAGATGAACAATTTTTTAGCTATTGTTATCTGATAAACAGTTGGAACTTCCAATAACAAAGACGGATATAGGCACGATAAGAGCATCTCCAGCCGCGCCCCCAGGGAGGCCTTCCCATGTGATTTTTTTCGCGCCAGCGCCGAAAAAACGGCCCAGTCGCGGCACCAGGAGCCCGATTTTCGCCGGCCTGGGTCGAAAACAGCACCGGCGGACCCAGGCCGAACCCGGCGCGCTGGGGGCGCCCGGGGGCGCCGGGCGAGCGGTTTTGGCGCGAAAAAGCCGCGGGCCAGCCGCGTCAGTGACACCGCCTCGTCTTCCCCCAACGCCTTGGTTTCCCGCGGGGAATTAATGGCAAGGCTGCCGCCGGTCAGCTTTGCCATTGATTCCTCCTCACGGGCGGCGCGTCACGGGACGACGCGCCGACGCATCCCCTCCCTCGGACGCGTACACACGGGCGCGACGCGGCTATATATGGCCTCGCTCGCCTTTAAGCGCTACCTCTCCCGAGCGCCGCCGCCGGGCCCTTCCCCTGACCTCCCTCTCCCTCTCCCGTGAGCCGCCGCCCAACCCCTCCATCTCCCTCCCCTTTCCCGATGGCCGAGTGAGGAAGTCCCGGATTAGGGGGTGTCCGGATAGCCAAACTATCACCTTTGGCCGGACTCCTAGACTATGAAGATACAAGATTGAAGACTCCGTCCCGTGTCCGGATGGGACTTTCCTTGGCGTGGAAGGCAAGCTTGGCGATACGAATATGTAGATCTCCTACCATTGTAACCGACTCTGTGTAACCCCAGCCCTCTCCGGTGTCTATATAAATCGGATGATTTTAGTCCGCAGGACGAACAACAATCATACCATAGGCTAGCTTCTAGGTTTTAGCCTCATTGATCTCGTGGTAGATCTACTCTTGTACTACCCATATCATCAATATTAATCAAGCAGGAGTAGGGTTTTACCTCCACCGAGAGGGCCCGAACCTGGGTAAAAACATCGTGTCCCTTGTCTCCGGTTACCATCCGCCTAGACGCACAGTTCGGGACCCCCTACCCGAGATCTGCCGGTTTTGACACCGACTCCGAGCGTTTCCCCGGAGACGAGGCGGCGGCCAACGGCTTCGGCCGCCACACGCTCCGCGAACAGGAGTCATGGCTCCTGTTCCAGGCGAACATCCCGGCGCCGCCGGACATGCGCGCCGGGCTGGAGGCTCAGCAACGGGGGAGTGCCCATTCCCCCGTTGCCCGACGCCGTGGCTAAACCCTCCTACTTCGCCGACGAGGTCGAGGTCGTGCATGCCTCCCTCACCGACGTCCACACTAGTAGAAAAGGGGGCATTTGTCCTGGTTCGTAAGGGCCTTTAGCCCCGGTTCATGAACCGGGACTAATGGGTCGTTACTAATACCTCCCCCCTTTAGTCCCGGTTCAAACACGAACCGGGATAGATGATCCTCCACGTGGCTGGTGCGCCAAGCCCAGGCAGGGGGGCCTTTGGTCCCGGTTGGTGGCACCAACCGGGACCAAAAGGCATCCACGTGTCAGCATTCCAGTGGCTGGGGTTTTTGTTTTTTTTTTGAAAGGGGGGGGGGTTGGGGTTTTTGGGGGGTTAATTTAGGTGTTTCATATATTGTGTTAGCTAGCTAATTAATAGAGAGAAGTGTCCTCTCTTATGTCCGTGCTTGGTCGACGCTACGTACTATATACATAGAGAGGCCCTCGACACGCTAGCTAGTAAGAAAATGAAGGGACCCATTGAGTACAGAAGTTCGTCATGCATACCGAGAGAAGTGATCGATCGACCTCTCCTTCTCCGAGAGATTGGTCGAACAACAAGTTTTCGTATCATGTATCCGACGCTACTGGCTACATACATGTACAATATGTAAGATCTCTTAATTACAATCCCCTAGCAATTGAAATCAACTTCCACATGGTATTCTCCGGCTTTATTGATGTCGTGGTCAAGAAAGAATCCCGCCAATTCCTCTTGAATTGCTTTCATGCGATCTCGTTCTAGGAGTTAATTCCACATCTACCACGTCTAATTTGAAGAAGGGGGCTAATTAATACATATATATGAATGAAACTCAACAGAAAGGATGGTGTAATAAAATGAAATTGTGAATATTATTGCTTACGCACTTCAAATTGTCTTTTAGAGTAGCCCCGCTTGTTTTTCAAAGTCGCGTTGTGGATGAACTCGCACACATAGTATCCACAGAAATCATTCCCTTGTTCCTGCCACAAGCATTTTACGAGAAATAGAGGTCAATCAAACTGATAATGAAGCATTATAAATGGCATTGATGAAAGTATAGCTATAGAATCAACGGGAGATGCGCGCAACTAGCTAGCCAGTAGTACTTACTTTCGAGTATGTATATCGCAGCTCCTTCGGCAGTCCCGGAGTTTCTGCGGTGAACTGTTTCCAAACCCTGCAAGACAAACAAAATAATTATTATTACTTGAGATATCAGAAAATGAACAAAAAGTTGCCGATATGGTGCGATAATGATCGATTGAATTTACTTGTTGAGCAATTCAGTCATGTCCGCATAGGTTTCGGGATCTTTCCGTCTCGAGTCTAAGACGGTTACTAGTCCCCGCTCAAGCTTAATCTCCAGACGAACATAGTGGTACCTACGCACGCATGCATAACTCATCAATTACATTACTATAACCTCGCTCGAGTAATAAGGGAAACCGAATATGCACACGACAGTAACACTCACTTGCCGTTGTAAGGAAAGAGTATGGTATCTTTGTTTTGATTTTTGATCAACGATTGTAGCAAGTTGTCCTCGGCCTCTTTGGCGTGCTTTTTAACCAGAAATTCATCTATGATATTTGTGTTAATGAACCCAATATCATAAATTTCTTGTTTTTTGCACTCGACGATCTTCAATCTGCATAATATATTAAGGATAATTAATTTTAAATACATGCAATGAAAGAGCCGAGCTATATATAGAGACTTAATGACAGAAATAGTACTTACAGGCAGTAGCAAAAGACCGTTAATTTATCGAGGGCCTTTTGATCACAACAGATCACTTGCAACAAGGTCGTGCTCCTCTTTAATGTGCAGATACAAACTATTCGTCCCCCAGACTCTCTGCAGGTTTTCATGTACCAAGTATGGAATCTTCGCATCATCGCTGTTAGAGATTTTTCATCTTTGACGAGAGGCTTCTCGTACTCGTATCTGTGTTCGTCCACCTCCATGAAATCAGGAAGTTGATCGTCAGGCAGGTAATCTTGTAGATTGCCATAACCGGCCACCATCCCCGGAGCATTAGCGACGATGTTGCCGCTAGACACATTGAGCGGGGGGCACGATTGGTTTGCTTGTTCGCCGAGCTGGTCAATTTTTTTCGCAGCTGCTCGTTCTCTTGACCTTTGATGTCTGACAGTACTTCTCGACCGCTCCGCTTGGAGATATGTCTATTCAGTAATGCGCTCATAGTTGGTTCTCGGCGGAGACTTTGCCGGTTTCCTCAGGGCATCGAGAGTGCGCTTTGCTTTCACCGGATCTACCTTCTCCTCCGGAGGTGGATGTCTCTTTGCTTTCACCCCTTCAAAGAACTCCTTCATGTGGGTCCGCACGATCGTATCGTTTTCCTCCTTGTTCCTCTCGTACGATAACTTCACTAGAGGCTTGAGAGGTGGACCATATCTGTATTACCTCCCGCCTCTGGTTGTGCTGCTAGACGCCGGAGCAGATGGAGCGGCTGCGGCGTCTGTCTTCTTTCGTGCTTGCTTACGAGGCGGAGGAGAAGGACTACGACGCACCGGAGCAGCCGGGGCGGCGGCGGGTCTCTTCCGCCCTTGTTGGCGAGGCGGAGAAGGAGGAGGCTGCTGGCTGCTCAGGAGCGCCGACGCAGGCGGAGAAGGAGGCGGAGTGCCGCCACGCGTGCCCTGATCATCACTCGCCAGAGGAGGAGTAGGTGGAGGAGGCGGAGTGCCCTAACTCGCCGGAGGAGGAGGAGGAGGCGGAGGCGTCCAGTTCGGAAGGTTGATGATCTCCTTCCGCCATAGGCATGGAGTCTTCAGAGCAGAACCCAACCTAGTCTCCCCTTCACCGGTAGGGTGGTCAAGCAGGAGGTCCTCAAATCCCTCCGTTATTTCATCCACCATCACCCTAGCATATCCTTCTGGAATCGGCCGACAGTGATAAGTTGCGCCGGGTCCAGTAGGATAAACAGAGCCAACAGCCGCCTTGACCTTCAAATTCATCCATCGCGTCATAATGTGGCAATTTTGAGACTCCGTGATAGCATCCACGGGATAGCTGGCAGGAGCCGTCAAGACATGCTCCGGCTGAAGCAGCTCGGTGGAAGCCACGCTGCTTCTCCGCTGAGATGGCGGGGTAGCTTCGGGGGAAGCTTTGGCAGGTCGTTTTCTGCGATCTGCTGCTTCTCGTTCCTCTAGCCCCATTACCCTTTCGTGCAGCGCCTGCAGTTCCCTTGTTTGTCTGTCCTGAAAGGTTACTGAGAGCGGGCCAATCGTTGATGGTCACGAACAGCAACGCCTTTAGGTCAAATTCCTCCTGTTTGTGCTCATCCCACGTACGTACACCGTTTCCATTCCACAGCTGTAAAAGTTCTTCAACTAATGGCCTTAGGTACACATCAATGTCGTTGTCGGGTTGCTTAGGGCCTTGGATGAGAACTGGCATCATAATGAATTTTCGCTTCATGCACATCCAAGGAGGAAGGTTATACATACATAGAGTCACGGGCCAGGTGCTGTGATTGCTGCTCTGCTCCCCGAAAGGATTAATGCCATCCGCGCTTAAAGCAAACCATACGTTCCTTGGGTCACTTGCAAACTCATTCCAGTACTTTCTCTCGATTTTTCTCCACTGCGACCCGTCAGCGGGTGCTCTCAACTTCCCGTCTTTCTTACGGTCCTCACTGTGCCATCGCATCAACTTGGCATGCTCTCCGTTTCTGAACAGACGTTTCAACCATGGCATTATAGGAGCATACCACATCACCTTCGCAGGAACCCTCTTCCTGGGGGGCTCGCCGTCAACATCACCAGGGTCATCTTGTCTGATCTTATACCGTAATGCACCGCATACCGGGCATGCGTTCAGATCCTTGTACGCACCGCGGTAGAGGATGCAGTCATTAGGGCATGCATGTATCTTCTGCACCTCCAATCCTAGAGGGCATACGACCTTCTTTGCTGCGTATGTACTGTCGGGCAATTCGTTATTCTTTGGAAGCTTCTTCTTCAATATTTTCAGTAGCTTCTCAAATCCTTTGTCAGGCACAGCATTCTCTGCCTTTCACTGCAGCAATTCTAGTACGGTACCGAGCTTTGTGTTGCCATCTTCGTAATTGGGGTACAACCCTTTTTTGTGGTCCTCTAACATGCGATCGAACTTCAGCTTTTCCTTTTGACTTTCGCATTGCGTCCTTGCATCGACAATGACCCGGCGGAGATCATCATCATTGGGCACATCATCTGGTTCCTCTTGATCTTCAGCAGCTTCGCCCGTTGCAGCATCATCGTGCACATCGTCTGGTTCCTCTTGATCTTCAGTAGCATCACCGTATTCAGGGGGCACATAGTTTTCATCGTACTCTTCTTCTTCACCGTCTTCCATCATAACCCCTATTTCTTCGTGCCTCGTCCAAACATTATAGTGTGGCATGAAACCCTTGTAAAGCAGGTGGGTGTGAAGGATTTTCCGGTCAGAGTAAGACTTCGTATTCCCACATATAGGGCATGGACAACACATAAAACCATTCTGCTTGTTTGCCTCAGCCACTTCGAGTCATAGACAGGACAAGGGCCGACGGGG
Source organism: Triticum timopheevii (assembly GCA_963921465.1). Taxonomy (NCBI): domain Eukaryota; kingdom Viridiplantae; phylum Streptophyta; class Magnoliopsida; order Poales; family Poaceae; genus Triticum; species Triticum timopheevii. Next base: position 164,936,696 of record OY997274.1, on the reverse strand, counting down.
GCGGATACCAAAACCATCGCACTATATAAGATGCAATAATAAAAGTAAGAAAATTATACAAGTATCTATATAAACATACAAGTAAGAATTTCTTTTTTCCTTTCAGAAAGAAGATAAGAACAAGAGGCTCACCACGGTGGTGCCGGCGACAAGATCGGCGTGGGCGATCGACGGCGGTGAAGACGGGGATGGGACGTGACGGACCGCTAAACCTAGACAAATATTGAGGAAAATGGAGCTTGGAGGTCGAGCTTGGAGAGGAGAAAGCTTAAGTAGTGTGGCTCGGGCATTCCATCGAACACCTCGTGTGCATAGGAGGTGAGCTAGAGCACCACAAAGCTCTCTCCTCGCCGGCCACGAAAAACAGAGCAGTGGGAGTGCTCTGCTCGCGGGCGAGGGGTATATATAGGCAATAAATTGGTCCCGGTCCTTTGGTCCCGGTCCTATGGTGGGGCGCCCCCGGCCGCACACTTGAGGACGTGCTGACGCACCTCGAGGGCGGCAACAACCCGCCGTTGGCGTACCCCCCGGCGAGGGCGGCCGCCCCGGCGCACCGCTGACGCGACGGGCAATGGGCGCCAAGGAGGTTCGGCTCCTCCTGCTCTTCTTCCTCCTCGCGCTCTTCCTCCCACTCCTCCGGCACTCCGACGCTGCTCGGCATCAAGGCCGAGCCCGCGGCGGAGACGCTGCTCGGCGGGCGCACTCGCAGCGTTGACATCGTCATCAACGAGGGCGGCCTGTGCGCCTCCTCGTCGGCTCCTCCTCCGCGCTTCGTCAAGCCAAAGACGGAGCCGGGGCTTGCGCCGGTGAAGACGGAGCCGGGGCTCGCGACGGTGAAGATGGAGCTGGGTCTCCCCACTGTGAAAACGGAGCACGGCGAGGTGGAGCTCGAGGACGACGCGACCCTTGAATGGGCACGCCAGGACTCCCTGAAGATGGCGAGGGAGCGCCAGTGCGCCGCCCTGCGGCGCTTCGCGCAGCGCCGCCGAGGCCGCGACGAAGGAGTCGTCGTCGTCATCGACTACAGCGACGACGACGACGCGCCGCCGCCACCAGTCCGCCACGACGACGCCGGGGAGGGGTCCAGCAGGGGCGCCCGCGTCAAGGAGGAGAAGGCCGACGATGGCGGCGACGACGGCGACTACTCGGCGTTCAGCCAGTTTTTTAGATTAGTTTCTATATTTCATATGTATGTAATGAAAAATCCGCGAACATGTGTAATATATGCCCAAGTTTGCCGAAATTTTTTGTGTTTAACCGAACTTTGCTTAAATTTGATATATATTTTTATTTTTTGAACGCGCCTGGGGACGGCCCTGAGGCCGGCAGCTGGGGACCAACTCACCCGGACCCATTTTTTACGCCAGGTCACCTCCAGACGGTGATTTTAGGCGCCCCTTTGGGGTCCAACGGCTGGAGATGCTCTAACCTCCAATTATTAGACGACACACCGCCGGCGCTTGCATACATGGCGAACGAAGGAAGCACGCGCACAGCTGTCAGCCCAGCTGCATGCATGCTCAGGTTGGTTAAGCACGGCTCCTTTGACCTAGCCAGCCGCCCCTCCAAAAAGCTAGGGTACTCTGCCTCCCGCCGGCGCCGGCGCCGGTCCGTCCCGTCTCCGGTGGCCTTAGGGCCATGGAGGCGGAGTGGATCTCGCCCCTTGCCGGTGGGAGGGCTCCGTTTTTAGATCTTTTTTCGATCTTTGTTAGGGTTTGCGTCCTGCTCAGGAAGGCGAAACGGCGGCGGCTCCCTGAAGATGGAATAAAGGTCTCCCCGCCTAGCCCCCGTTCCGGTGATGCGTTCAGCATCATCGGTGGGCGTGTGGAGTTGTGTCTCCGGCTGATCTGTCCGTGGTGGATTTGCTCGGATCTGTTCGTCGTTCGTCTTCGTTCGTGTGTCTTCAGGTTGGATCCTTTTAATCTACACTCTTCATCTGCGGCGGTTGCTGTTCTGGTGCGTTGGTTCTATGGGGCCTTAGCACGACGACTTCCCGACTGTCTACTACAACAAGGTTTGCCCGGCTCCGATGAGGGAGGGGCGATGGCAGCGGCGCGCCTTCGGCTCGCTTCAGTGCTTGTAGTCGTCGCTAGATGGTCTACGGATTTGGATGTAATTTTTATTATTTCTAGTATTCGTTGTACTACCATGATTGAAGATGAATAGATTGGAAGTTTTTCCTGAAAAAAAAAAAGGTTGGTTAAGCACGCACTGCGCGCATGTGAGCTGCTGACACGGCCCGTGCATGCACCAAGCAACCAATAGAATCTCCTAGTATTGTGTGTACTTGTGCACTGTCGTTTCCAACCAGAATATTCCAACTCGCCCTCCCTGATAGAGGAGAATCTTGGTCAATGCGTGCCAAGATTCCCGTCCGATATCATTGACAAATATGGCAGTTTTTGGATCTCACCATGGCATGCAATAAAAGGCATCATGGCCATGGTACAACAAAAGGCAAGCCAGCTAGCTAATCACGGAGTACGTAGTACGCACTAGCTCTGCGATGGCGTCCGGGCTTATAAAACGACTTTGGCGACGCGACGGAACACCTTTTGATCGGCCCACACGTGAAGCGCCTTATCGTATCGTGGCCTGTGTGTCGCTCCTCGACATGCGTTCGTGATCCCGCCCGCCCGGCCGGAGTGCCAGTGGCGGTGCAAGTTGGCGAGCCCGGCCAGGAACAATAATACTATCAAGTACGCTTGCCATGAGAGCAATCCAAAACTAGCTAGACCCATCGAGCTTATCGCCTCGGTACGTGGCGCCAATTATCGAAGCGCATGTGGAGCGTGTACAGCACCGAACGTGGAGTACGTGCATGCCACCATGGAAAGCATTGCATGCCAAAATGCCATGCCACATTATGTGTCAGATCCACGTCGAGTACGTACTTGTATACTGTTGAGAGAGAGAGAGAGAGAGAGAGAGAGAGAGAGAGAGAGAGAGAGAGAGAGAGAGAGAGAGAGAGAGAGAGAGAGAGGGCGCTACCAGGAAGGAGGCGGCCACCGTTGTCATTCTGGGCTACCGTGGGTACGTGCAAGGTGAGTCAGGCACAGTTGCGCGCACTGGTCTTGCGGCGGCCGGACCCCGGTTGAGTACCAGAGCGACGGTACGACGCCTGCCTCTGCATGTTCTGTGCAGATATGCATGCATGTTGGATGTTGCATGCAGCAGCGGCCACGCGTGCACCAACCGAGGCGGGAGCATGCAGCCGGCCGGCACGCCTCTGGCTCGACGAGTCACTCCCGCAGCAGTATGCACCACGTAAAAGGCATATCCTCCTATAGCTAGCTCTTCAACACCCGCTGGCTGCCCGGCCGGCCGCCCACTGACCGACTGTAGCTAGTCAGCGACGCGTCGTGTCGTTCATCCATCTCTATGCACGAGACTCACCTGGCTGGTGTGGGTGTGGCAGGCCGGCCGGTCGTCGTGGCTCAGTCAGAGAGGCACAGGCCGGCGGAGCAACATGCAACAGCGCAGCGCATCGACGATGGGGCCGCCAACAAACGGCCGGTCATGGTGGAATGGATGCTAATATGCTATGGGACTGGGAGTTGACGGGGTACCCGACTCTACTCTACTCTAGTGTACAAGTGGTACTGGCTAGTGTAAAGCTAGAGTATCTCTCTGAAGATACATGTATCCAGAAGGTTTATACTACTGTAATGCAGCAGTGGTCCTTGCAGTGGCATGGCCACGCGCCCGCCCATGATCGATTCGATCTCTAGAAACCCTCAACTTATCTGGACGTATACAACCAGAAGAAAGGAAACTAATAGTCCAATACGACAGTACGTACGTCCACAGTCCACACACATGTACGTAGAATGGCAATCATTTGTTGGCAACTTTGCATCTAGTAGGGCGTGTTTGGTAGCCTGCATGAGGCCCGGCCTGCCTCGCGCGGGACGAGAACGGGCTGATTGGTTGCCTGCTTTCACTGTTCGGCACGCATGGCACGAACCTTAAAGCACTTCTGAGCCTGGCTTCTTGGGAATGCACGAATCGGCAGTTTCTCCAGGGTCAGGCCTGAGAGGCGCACGTGGGCGGCGGCGGCGGCTGCACACACGCGGCCACGCTTGAGAAGACGCGTTGCTTCCCGAAGCGCCGGCAGTTATTAGCCTCACCGCCCCTCTCCCCCCTCTCCCCCACTCTCCCAACTGTCACTGGCGGCGGCAGATCGGAGCAGAGCAAGAAGACCGCCGGACTCCATCACCGGCGAGCGGATCATCAATTGGCCCGCGGCAATGGCGGTAAGCACTTCTCTCAGTTCGACATGCAGAACTTTTTCCTGTTCGATCCGGCGATAGATTCGATCCACGGCGGAGGGGAATGGGGAATAGAGGTAGATAAGCATGTAGAGGTAGTTCATACGAGTTCATAGTACTTCAAACTAGTTCATGCAAGATCGGAATAGAGGTAGATGCGGATGCAGAAGGGGGATTGGGGATAGGGGGTACACAATGGACACCGGCTCACCGCGGCGGCCGTCACCGGCGTGCGGAGCGGCGGGTTGAGATGCTGGCCTTCTTCTTCTTCTTCATCGCCATGCGGGCCGGTGGGTCATCGTCGTCGTCATCGGCGGAGTCAAGGTCGATCTGCCAGGTACAACGGCCTGGCTCCAGCGCCATCGCTGGCATCTGCACCGCTTCTTCCTCCTCCTTAGGCTCCCCACCGATGACCGCCGACGGCGCGATAGCCGTCTCCCAGTACACTGCGGCACGACGGTCATTAGGAGCCCAGTAGTTCTTGTACTTGCACCACTTCTTTCTCTGTTTAGCGTCGTCGGAGACGGCCTGATTCATGGCCCAGCGAATGATGTCAACTGCCATCGCGCCCTTCGCTGGGTTAGGAATCATCGTCTTCAGCTCTTCTGCAGTGGCCTTCATGAGCACTGCATTAGGTTCCTTTTGCATGTCAGGCATGGAGACGAAGTTCGAGCACACTTCCATGGTGTTCTCGAACTTGGTGCGGTCACCAGCCGCCCACCCTAGGAAGAAGGCCCTCCAGCCAATACCCCAAGGGAAGGGGTTGGCGTTGGAGCTGGAGCTAGAGCTCATGGCGATGGGGAGGAGGAAGGTTGACAGTGAGAGAAGAAAGGGGGTGGGTAAGTAGTGTTGGGCAGGGTGAGTAAATATAGGGGCGATGGAGAGGAGGAGAAGAGTGGTAGTCATGCCATTTTAACTACATGCTCTTCAATAAGCCATGAACTTTGTGATGTGCCTGACTCCATGAATTGTGTGCAGATCGAGGAGAGCAATGAGGTGCTCCCGACCGTTGACAACAAGGGCAAGCAACCCCTTCACCCAATGCCCGATGAGGTTGTGCTGCCGCCCACTGTCGAGGAAGACCCGAAGACGCCTGAGGGTGGCGACGATGAGGGCATGGAGGAGCCCCCCCCCCCCCCCCCCCGCAACAAGCGCCGCAACTACGGCCACTACCATCAGGAGGATGGCCCGACTCACTTCTGCAAGGTCATCCTTGTACCGAAGTTTAAGTGCATCCCCATGCCCCTGGACTTCACCGAGCACTTCGTCGCGGTGCCGACGGAGTTCAAGCTCAGGAACAACACCGGCTGCTCCTGCAAGGTGACGGTGAAGCTGATGAACGGTAGGGTGACCCTGGATCAGGGTTGGGCCACCTACGTAGCCGTTCATCAGATCAAGATCGGCTACATGGTAAAGTTCAAGCTCGTCACTCCTGACACCCTCAAGGTCATCATCTTCGACGACGATGGCATTGAGGTCGTCAACAAGTGCGGGAAGCACGACGAAGCCTTCGCCGCCAAGGAGTAGGGCTGGGGCCTGCCTAAGTACTATCGAGTCTGCTATGGTTTATGCGTAGAACTGTTATGAAGTGTGGTACCGCTTATCTAAAATATGCTCTTAAGTAGTTGATCCTCTGTTTATACTCTGCTTTGCTTATGATGTGTGCTACATGGTTGTGCCGAAGTGTGCTGGTAACCTCACCAACTAGCCAAAGAGGTTACCACACACCAGGTGTTGCATACACCCAAACACCATGCCTTGGGTTTGTCCACTAACATGCAGGCAACCAAACACCAGGTAGTGTGGTTCTGCCCATGCAGGCAAGAGGGCATGCAGGCAACCAAACAACATGCAGATGGTGCATTTGAGGCTGCATTTGCATAGCCACGATGAGTTGAGAAGGTTATGCAATGTAGCTACTGTTGGCTACGACAACCAAACACGCTCGTAATGCATGCCTTTGTGCATGCCCATACACACCATTTTAGGGCGCATTTGGTTACATTGCCAATCGAGCCTGGCCCGGCGAGCCTGGCTCTAGTGAGTCGGTTTGAGGGGATGCAGGCAAAAAGACCCCAGAGGCACATAGTTTGGTTGCCTGCATGTACCTTAGTTGCATGAAACAACCATTTTTAACCCGATGTTTGATTGCCCGCATTGCATTAGGCGCACATATGACATGGTGTTTGGTTGCAACCAACAGAAAGTGTTTTCACCACTTCTAACTAATGGTGAGCTTACCACACACACAATCTAAACATGTAGTGCTAGCTAGTTAAACAAATGATGGTTCATCCTAACTACTATCATATGATAGAATAATTTATTAAGAGTCATTGGCTAAATAGGGGATAGTTCATTGGTGTTGCTGTTACCAGATCTACATCTTCATCTTCCTCTTCTTCTGCTTCTGCTTCTGCTTCTGTTGCTTCTTCTTCTTCCTCTTCTTCAAATCCTGCACTGACCTCTGTTAAGCCACATTGCCTCTGCCCACTCCAACCTTTTATTCTTCCAAGCGTCATCGTCAAATGCCTCCACACCATGGCCGGAGCTAACAACATCGTTAGGCTCGACCTCTTCCTCCTCAGGCATGTGTTCATCAAAGCCCCAATGGAGGATCCAGTTATGCAGAATGCAACAATCAAGAACAAACTTAACGTGAATGGAGTATGGGTGGAATGGCTTCTGATCCAGGATCTTAAACCTATTCTTCAGATCTCCAAATGCCCTCTCAACAGTTACTCTAAGGCTGGAGTGTCTGAGATTAAACAACCCCTGAGCAGTCCTAGGATAGTTCCTACCAGAGAACTCGTTGGGATGGTACCTAGTTTTCCTGAAGGATGGAAGAACACCCGGCCGACATGCCTAGCCAGCATCTCCAAGGTAGAACTTGCCGTCAGGGATGTTGATCACTGAGAATGTTAGCATCATGCGCTAACCCCTCCCAGCCATCCAGCACATATGTGAACTTCAGATCAAAGTCAACAGTAGCAAGCACATTCTGGCTGGGGTAGTGCTTCCTCCCCTGTATGCTGCAGACTATGACCTAGGAATTCTGGCAGTGACATGAGTACCATCTATTGCCCCAATGCAATCTTGAAAATGGCATCACAAGCCTGTGTTAGTGCTCAACTTGAACAATACAAGCATATCAAGCCATGAAAAATGTATATTGTCAATGCTCACCTTGAAGTATGGATACCATCTTGGGCTTCCGTGAATCTGGGGTGGAGTTCGGCCAGATGATCTCCTGATCATCTCTCCTCTAAGCTCCCCAATAGCAAAAAGACACCTGCTTGAAGTACCTAGAGATGGTCTCCATTGATCTCCTGAACGTGTTGTGAATGACCCTGAACCTCTGGTTATGGCCAACAACATGGAGGAACATGGCCACTTGCTCTTCCACACTGGTGTTGATGTTATCTTGTAGCAGCCCCCTACTCCTGAAGGTCTCGATAAGCCTGGCAAATGGTGCTCTTTTCATTCGAAGCATCCACAGAGCCTCGACGTCATTGCAGTTGTAGATGTAGTTCAGATTTTGGATCCTCTCCTATTCCTGGATAAACATTGGACCATAGCGGATCAAAGGCCTCCCAACACGACGAACAACTCTCTGGTGCATGAACATGACCCATGCCTGAATCACACTTATCAGTGTTGCTGCCTGAATTATTAGCCTCATCCGTGCGTCCATAACCTAGTCGACATCGACGATTCATTCAGTGGGAAATCGATCCTACACCTTGCCTAACGGCCTAACCACCGACCTAACAAAGGGGGGCGGGGGTGCTGCTTACCGGCATCGGAGACGAGGACGGCGTAGGGGGAGCCATGACACAGACAAGGTCGACCAGACGGTGGCCAACAACAAGGGGAGCACCAGATCCGCCGCAAACGCCGCCGCCTCTTCCACTGCCGCCGCCTCTAGCGCACATTTGAAATCGCAGCCGCCGCCGGTGGTGAGGCAGTAGGAAAGAAAGTGGCTATGGGTGAGCGAGTAGAAAGGGGGGTGAGGCTAGATTTGGCGCCGTGACGACGCGCCAGATTTCCCATCTCCCGCCACCCCCCCTTGCCCCCGCGTCGCACCCGCCCCTGTGACCTCACGCCACAGTCAGCCTGTCTCATGAGGAACTGTTGATCCGAGCGTTTCCTGCGAGCCAGGCTCTGGGCTGCTTTGAGAAGCGTGTGATGCAGGCCCAACAGTGAAATCAGGCAACCAAACAAGCCTCTTCCTTCCCGCGCGGGCCTGGTTGGGCTCGATGCGGGCAACCAAACACGCCCTAAGTTTCCCTAGTGGTCAACAACAACAGGTAGGCACATGACTGCGCTGTGCATGTGTAGGTGCACACATCGATGCACTTCTCGGCGAACACATTGACCGTTTTGCCACAACAAATATCATCTTGGATGTGACTAGATCTCAATCGACTAAGACTAAATTAAGTCTTAATCAAACCACATAACATATAATTTTTTTTAAACAAAAATTGCATGGATCTCCATGTAAGATCTCACGAATAAAGTATCGACTGAAACTTGATTAAGTTTCGGCCAACTGAGATGTAGCAATCATGTATCACCTTTTTCTTTAGCGGATTATGTTGTGTCATCAGTATTGAGGGACTAATCTACTCCGACATACTTATTGTCTAGACCAGCCACAGTAAGTGGAGTAGACTTTCAAACCAATGTCGTGGAAAGTGAATTCTAGTACCTTGAAAACACTCCATCGATTGTTGTAGATCGATTTAAATTCCTACGTCTTTAAACATAGTTTTGCAGTGTAGATTCCTATGTCTTTGAACCAATGCCTAGCTTGCAATCAAGTGGGAGCCGATCGATTAAGGCTGGTTGTAATGGGGAGTATCATATACTAGTATCATGCATATTATACTAGTGTATGATATTACATTCGTAATGCATGGTATCATATGTTGGTATCATATACATTTATTGACATGTATAACACAAAGTAGCACATCATTTATCAGGATATGATACTCAAGCTTCTCTTTCTTTATTTAATTCTACGCCACATCATCAAAATAGCTTAGTTGGCACACATGATACCATCTATAATATTTTCATTACGACCAACCTAAGAATTGAGTTGTCCTCGTAGACAGCTAGACCTTGTACATCTGCCCTGCGACATGTGTGCCCAAATAAGGACAAGTCGCATCTATCTACTCATACATGATCAGTATAGAACTGTTGGTTACAGAAACAACTGGCAGCTAGCTAGTGGCCAGTATATGTTCTTGTCGATAGTTTGTTCATAATTTCCATTTCTAACTCGTACCTGCAGGCATTCATGCATTGGAACGTCGTAGGATAGCACTATAATTTTTGGGTGCGGCGCCATCCATCGCTCCATCTTCTACGAGTCTGACTACTCCTACTCGTCTCCATAGATACCTAACCCTATCCCGCTCTCGTGCGGCGCCGCCAAGCTGCACCGGAGCGCCCCCGCCGGCTGCCTCCTCCCGTTCACTCCAGCGCCTCCTCGCCAATCACCCTCCCCCCTCCCCCCCTCCCCCGGCCGCCGCCGGGGGCGTCGCAGGCAAAGCCTATGTGCTGCAGCGGCGGCGGCGGCGTTTCTCCTCATCCCGCGCTTTGGCCAGGACGGCGGCGGCCCGTGATGGCCGGATCTATGGCAGTGTGTGCGGGGCGGCCAGGCAAGCGGTGGCATACGGTGGCAGGTCCAGAGGCGGCGCTCGATCTGAGCTAGATGGGCTTCGGCGGACCGGAACCTCATGTACCGTTCTGCCAATGGCTTGATGTCCCTAGGATCGACCCGCAACTTGAGGACGTCGGGGGCTGCGGCCCTGGGCGTGGCGGTGGTAGCCACCTCCTCCGCCGGAGATGGTTGGCCTCAGGCTGGGTGGTCGGATCTCCAGATCCGTCATCTAGTCTCTGATGCGAGCTGGGGAAACATAGTTGCCGGTGAAAACCGAGCCGATGGTGGCGTCTTGCGTTGTTACCTCCATGAAGGCATTGCCGTGTAACTTCTGTCGACTCACTCGTGCTACTTCGGGGGAAACCCTAAGATCTGATAATCCAGATCGAACGATGGTGGTACTGCGGTGTCGTTCCTCTCTTGGGAGCATTGTTTGTGGAGCAGCGCTGAAAGACAGAGGCAGGAGGTGGAGCGGCTAAGTCTTGCACGGAGCTTTAGTGGAGATGCCAAGTCATGGCTGGCCGACAGGTGCTACGCTGTGTCATGCCTGGTCGGCAGGTGAGAGCACCACATATCTTCCAGAGTCTTCGTGTCTGGATGGACGCGCGCAGGCGGTGGCACCGTTGGGCGCCGTGGTGGCGTTGACGGATGTCTGGATTGGCAAGGATGATGCGGATCTCTATCCTGAAGATGGGTCAGTGGTACGATGATGACGAGGGCTTCTAAAATGTCTGCATGTGGTGTGCGCTTTAGGTCTGTTGCACCGATTGCTGGTTCCGATACGTTATGTGGATGGATCAGCGACGACACCGATTTTAGATATGGGGGCTGAGAGCACTCCATATTATCGAATGTGTAGGTCTGGGTGGTGGCTTCGGGTGGCTTGAAGTATGTTCTTGTCAGACCTTTGTTGAATAACTAATAAAGATGACTGTATGCATCGATTGATGCAGAGGACGGGGTCTAACCTCCTTTCCGAAAAGAAACTAACGCTGTACACTTGCAGATAGCAGCAAATAGCAATAAAGATGATGGGCAGCGATCTGCGCCGGCGCACCGGCCCAACGGTTGGGCCGGTCAAGCCCGAGCCGTCAGATCTGGCCCCCCTGAGCCGTCAGATCCCTTCGTTCCCCACCTCCCATCTTCAACCTCTCGCACGGAAAAAGGGGGAGGCCTGCCTCGCACATGGGCCGACGCCTCCGCACACGCCAACCGCCTCGCCTCACCTCCTCACCGCTGGCCGCCCTCACCGCCGGTCGCTGCCCTTGCCGCTGGTCGCCGCCCACACCTATGTCGCCTTTGTGTGTTTCTCACCTCCGTTGATGCAGCAGTGTGCGCCCATGGTTGCAGCCTTGTAGCTCCAGTGCCATCGCTCCCAATTCCAGTGCACGATGGCCACGCTCCGGTGGCGACGGTTCGCCGGAAAACAGCGCCCCGATGGTTGCAGCTTCTCTGATTGTGCAGAGTCTAGCTTTCTCTCTAAAGGTTGAAGCTTTTTTCCTCTACGGTAGAAGCTTTTCTGTAAACGGTTGAAACTTTTTTCGCACATACAATTCAAAGCTTTCTCTGTCGAATGGTTGCAACTTCTCCGATTGTGCAGAGTCTAGCTTTGTCTCTCAAAGGTTGAAGCTTTTTTCCTCTACGGTTGAAGCTTTTATGTAAATGATTGAAACTTTTTTTGCACATACGATTTCAAAGCTTTCTCTGTCGAACGGTTGCAACTTCACTGATTGTGCATAGTCTGGTTGTAGCTTTCTCTCTCAAAGGTTGAAGCTTTTTTCCTCTACGATAGAAGCTTTTCTGTAAACGATTGAAACTTTTTTGTTTTGAGCAGCGCCTGGGTGAAAGCTTCCTTTATCGTTCGGTTGAAGCTTTTTTCGTCAAAGGTCGTAGCATTTCCTGTAGACGGTTGTAGCTTTCCTCGATAGCAATGAAGGTTTGCAGCTTTCTGTGTATACGGTTGAAGCTTTTCATATAGAGGTTGAAGCTTTTTTTTAGCGGTTGCAGCACACGGGGTCTGCGGCAGGTTCTACAATGCCTCGCCTGCAGGTTCGCCGGGATACGACACCCCCGACAACGGCGGCCATAGGTGCCAGGACCGCAACATCGCCATGCACTCCCCAAAAACAGCACTCACTCGTACCAAGGCGCCACCATGGTCGCCGCGCAGCTACTAGGACCACCGGCGAGCTGCGAGCAGATGTGTGACAGCGCGGCAGGGGATGGAGCAGCCGCTCACGGCTGTGGCCGAGGCCTGCGAGGAGCTGGCGCCTGGGATGGAGGCCGACTGTGGCGAGCTCCGCTTCGTGCCCTTCGGTGACACCTGTGCGAGCTGCGTGAGGAGGTTGTGGAGGAGCAGAGCCATGGCGGCTGGAGGTGGAAGAAAGGGGCGGAGGAGAACGAAGAGAAAGGGATAAGTCACGATATTTGGTTCGCACGTGGGTGGTTCCACTGTCCTTACGTGTCGCAAACTGAAAGGCTGGAGCGCTGCGTGCGTGGATGCGACCGGCCGAAAGTTCGGCCGGTGCGCTGCACCCAAGCGTTTCCCTAAGATGATTGGTTTGATGCCCGATAGCAATGTCGAGATGTGTTAGTATTGACTATCTCCTTTCAGTTTCTAGATCGTCAACTTGACTAGGTGGATCGGATTTTTTTTTCCGAATGGTATAGTATGTTTCCATAAGAATTGTGAAGGATTAAATTCCTTAGGAAATTTTTTATATTGGTTCGGTTGTTTGATTTGTGGGATTGAATCCTATATCAATCAGCAATCCTTTGTACTATATTCCATAGGAATTTTAACATCTCCACTCAAACCTCTTGGAGAAATCATTTATATTTCATGTGACACAATCAAACAACCAAAATCATGTAAGACCCGAATGTGCATGACATTGCAATCCTTTTTTCTTTTCTTGTGCTCTTCCAATCCACCCCGTGAATAAAAGAAGCCCTGACAAGATTTTGAAAGCGCATGAATACGAATAACATAGGATTGTTGCAATGTCATGCCCTTTTGAATCATATAGGATGTTGTTTTAGATGTTAAAATTTCTATAGAACATAGTACAAAGGAATCCTTAGGAAAAATTCCTATTGGATTCAAACCTCCGCATCAAACGACCAAAGTAGGAAAGTTTACCGGGGATTCATATCCTTCAAAATTCCTGTGAATTAAAATTCTTTGAATCGAAGAGGACCTTTAAGGGTTTGCACAATTCGAGAAGTTAGGATGCATGTTTTTATAGGACTAACGAAATGATCTAACCTAGAATAGTCTAGACCGAGGACTAGGCTGTAGCCTAGTGGCAAGGGTGGGCAGTGGCTCATCCTGAGAGCACGGTTTGAACCCCGCCGGGGTTGAATTTTCTTGTACCTCACCCCGGCTGGGCTTCTTCTATAAAATTATGTCTTGTTTATAGATCGATGTAGATTTGAAGGTCTTAAAACATAGATTAACTAGCCAGCTAGCAATCAAGTGGCCGCCGATCGAGATTAAGAACTTAATCCTCCTCGTAGACAGCTAGACCCCTGCACATCTGCTTTCCGACTTGTGTGCCCAAATATGGACAGGTCGCATCTATCTACTCCTATATGATCAGTATAGAACTGCTGGTTTCAGAACCAACTGGCAGCTAGGCAGTGGCCAGAACATATTCTTGTTGATAATTTCCATTTAAAACTCATATCTGCAACAACATACATGCACTGGAGCGTCAGAGGAAAGCACCAACAGTAATATGACGCGTACCGGTTTGCGTTTTCACTTTTCATGTAAGCATTCAAGGAGAAAGATGGAATATACTTTAGCATCTGCTTGCTTTTGTCACGGAGTCATGAGTAGTTCAGTGTACAGCACCGTCAGATTCTTCAGAGGGCATCGCATTAACGAAAGATTCGGTCACAGCACGCGGAGTTTAAGGATTGCCAACCAGTTACTGAGGTTGATCGGGTCCAAGGGACAGGATATGCTGTAGTTAATCATAAGATTTGTAAGTGTTGCTTCCTGTGCAAGCTGCACCCTAGCTGGCTAATGTAGTTGTAATTATTGGCAACATAGGAGAACTCAATAATGTGCCCACTAACAGCTGTCAGTATGCCAACATAGATGGCATATACATAAGAAGTTGGTGTGTAGGCTATACCTTTTGGTAGACTCTGTCAGTATGCCACATGAACAGCTGAAGTTTCTATTATTCAAATCTCAACTTTTTTCTTGAGTAATTCAAATCTCAACTTGATCTTCCATATTGGTCGACATAATTCATTCATTTCGTGATGTTGTATTGAGACTTATTTTTACCAAAAACAAAGACTACAAACTTAATTTTATAAAGCAAATTCGAACTTAATTTTTGTAAAGAAGTATCTTTGTGGACTTGGAGTATATGCTCCCGAGCTCAAATGCACCCTGATATAGTAAAATAAAAAATAAATAGTAAAAAAAATTCAATATATTATGATTATTTGTTGTAAACTTTCACAAATGTTTTGTACGCTTGCAAGAATTTCAGCCCGAAATGACATTCGTGGAAGTCGTGACAAAAAAATCGATGCTCCAAAAATGCTTGTTTTAAAAACATTTTGGAGTACTGATTTTTTTGCCACGACTTCCATGAATGTCATTTCGAACCTAAATTTTGCAGACATACAAAACCTTTGTCAATGTTTAGCACAATCTTTTCAAAAAATTTAAATTGTTTTACTATTTTTTTGATTTAATTGATCATCTGGGTGCATTTGATCTCGGGGTTAGAATAGGAATTTCGCATCTTTGTCGGCTATTGCATCGCGGAAAACATATTAAGTGATGTTACATTTTGATGAAAATGTCGAGCCTCGGGATCGTGGCACAATGGAGATCTCGATGCCCATTACTGCGGATCTAATTCGAATGAGCAAGAATTGAATGGCGGTGAGGTCGTCGAGCGGCAAGGTGTGGTACGGGGTTTACTACGGGGCTGTTTGGTTCCTAGCCACACCTTGCCACACTTTGCCACACCTAACCTTAGGCAAATTTGACCAAGTTAGGTAGGTGTTTGGTTCTAGCCACACCTAAGGCAAGGATTTTTTTTATGAGCAGTGAGCCCCACATGTCATAGACACAAAAAGTGTGGCAATATTCTCTTAGGCAAGCCAAAGTGTGGCTAACAATTTGAGCAACTCAACTAAGTCAAGTGTGGCAAAAATCATGTGGCAATATATGGCAAAGATAGTCACAATCCAAACAGCCCCCTACATGTGGAAGCATGGTGGGACGTCGAAACCTTGGCAACATTCCCTGCCAGCCATGGTGGGGCCCACTTCCTCATGAACAATCTCGAGCAATTGGTGTGAGGGTGAGCGGGTCGACACCAAAGTTTCTCTCTAAATGTAGTTGCCTTTGAGGCGGTCATCATCATTGGCGTTGGAATAGTGCATCTTAGAGTGTGCATGCTCATAGAGATTAGTGTACGTGTGTAAGTATAAGTGACCGCATGCATATGCACTTAGTTTAAAAAAATCTCATATTTAGGACATGTACTAATAGCCAACCACACGCTTAAGCGCTGTGTGTGGACATGCCCTGCACATGACGCAACCTCCGAGAACTCTAGATCGTAAGCACGCACGTAGTGTTCAGCGTGGATTGGCATGCACACGCGTGAACGGTCTCGATCACACACACAAAAGGGCATGCATCCAGATTGCATGCAGTGTAATCTACACCCTTTGTTCCTAAATATTTGTTTTTCTAGACATTTCAAATGGATTATAACATACGGATGTATGTAGACATATTTTACAGTGTAGATTCACTCATTTTGCATCGTATGTAGTCACTTGTAGAAATCTTTGGAAAGATAAATATTTGGGAACGGAGGGACTATATATACTAAGTTTATTTCTTTTGCGGTTAGTACCAAGTTTATTTAAGCTAACATTTCTTGTTTTCCCCAAGCCCTAGCTTTTGTCCCAAGTACGTCGACGACGAGGCCCTGACAAAATCTAGCTAGCCATCCATATCGTTCGATCGATTGCTTATATCTTTTCGCGATCTTATTATAGTCTCGTTGATCGCCGTCACAGATGCTTGCAATCCGAGGTGCAAACGCGGAGAAAATTTCATTTCCCAGAACAGATTATCTAACTCCAGTGCCAGCTTAATTAGTGAGCGCATGCAACTAGACCGTCACCCGTCACGTACGCAACGAAACAATGGGCTGAGGTACCTATGCCCCTGCTGCTCATCGACCGACAGACAAAACAAAAGGGTTTTACTACTTCTTATACACTACTGAAATATGATGCTAAGATTCGTCCAGTCTAAAGGTTATGATTTGTATGAGTCAAAAAGATGAAAACAAATCTGATCACACGACATGACTACCACAAAAAGATAAAATCAAAATGTGTTGGTCATCAAATTAATTGCACAAACCAATATCTCCGGTGAGTCTCCATGCGGCTGAGGAGTAGAATCCACGGCTCTACGCGGTGGCGTAAGAGCATCTACAACCGGACCTCTCAAACCGGCCCGTCTCATACGCCCGGGCGGGCCGCCCGGTCACGGTTTTTTATTCAGACGGGTGCCTCAAACGGGCCACAAACGCCCGGGCTGACCGGCACCCCTCATATCCAGCCTAAATATGAGGAGGATATGAGGGCGTCCGGGCGCTCCCGTCGACCCTGCTGCAGGTCGTAGCGGTCGCACTTGCAGTGACCGAAACTCCTCCATCTCTCATCGGGGCAACCAAACTTCATTCCCACATCGCCAGCCGAGGCGGACGCCACCCGGCTTAAATAGCTATGCCAGCGGATGGCGGCAAGCTTGGTTGTTGTTGTGTAGGTCTATCAATTCTGGCATGTGTGATCGAGATATATTTGACACTGGATTGTATTTCATTGGCTGATGATTGTTCATCGAGTGTCAAGTTTGTCTCGATAATATACGTTGATACCTCTACTACAATGATAGTAAATTTTTATTTTGTTTTGATGCATGGACGTGATTCAAACAAAGACAAGCCGACACCAATATTCCCTATGTGAAGGATATAGACCCTGACTATGAATCTTCTATGTGATAAATACAGAAGATCCATAGTAAGAGTCCATATCCTTAACAAAGGATGCAATGATGTCAGAAGCTTACCCCTTCTGGACGACCCGGATATTTAAGCTCGTCGACTAGCTCATCAGTCGGTGCGGTGGGACTAATACGGGTTGTTAAGTATGAGCAATTTTCGGTGCCCAACCGGCCCAAGATGGACAGGATGATCGACGTGCATGGCCCTGCATGTAACATATGTTTTGAAAATAGGATACATGGTTGTAAATTGTAAAATTTGTGGCACGCCCGGTCACTGTCCGCGGACGCGTCCAGACGTGTCCGCAGGCGTTTGAGGGTCCAAATTTGCAACCTCCGGCTATAGATGCTCTAAGGAAGCTCAAGGGCTACCGGTGCCGAGCTCGACATCAGCCCTTGACATGTGGATGAGGCATGCACAAGCTGATGGAGTGAATATGTTCTTTCTTAAAAAAGCGAAAGGGTCCCAGATATATTGGTCAAACAAGCAGTACATACTCCCCTGAAAAATTTAAAATAAAACATCGAGGTTCCTAGAGCCGATCGTCTTATTTGGATCAAGCGGGCCAACGAAGCGTCGCCGTTGCTGCCTCCCCATTGCTGGAGCCAGCACGCCATTGTTAATCGGAAATGTTAACGCCCACACGTGTGGGCGTTTGCACATCGCCCACATGCCTCCATCACCACTCATTTTGCCACGTATGAATAGATGACGTCAGTAGATTTTTTTTTGGTTTTCGGCTTAAAAATGTTGTATCTCCTAAATAAAAAAGCGAACTAAAAATCCGTTTTCACCATTAAATCCGTCTCGACGAGATCTTCAAAACTAGACCCCATGTTGATATGTTTCGACAAATTTTTTTTTCCAGAAGTTGCCACGATGTTTACACTGCAGTTGCCATAGGGCTTAAACTAAAGTTGCCATGTGGCAATTTTAGTTTGTAGATCATGGCAATTTTAGTATTTTGATGATGGCAACTCCAGTACTTTGACCATGAAAATTATTTTTTGTATGAACCATGGCAATTTTACGTGCATGTATCATAACAATTTTAGTTTATGGTTCATGGCAAGTCTAGTTTCTTAATTCCCCGTTTTATAAATGTCAAAATTTACTTTTAAATGTAGAAGAAAATAGCTGAAACATATCATGGCAACTTCAGTGTAAACATCATGGCAATTCATATGCAATAGACATGGCAACTTTTAATCCAAAAAAATTTCATCAAAACATATCAACATGGGATCTAGTTTCGAAGATCTCATCGCGAGGTATTTAATGGTGAAAACGGATTTTCAATCGGATTTTTCATTTAAGAGATAAAATATTTTAAAAACTGAAAATCCAAAAAGATTCCTGCATGCATGCATGCGATGACGTGGCAATCTGTTTACATTAGAGACGTGTGGTGTGTCTCCCTTCCCGCCACACGTGTGGCAGTTAGCGCGACCCTTGTTAATTGCAGACAGAAAGTCATCAAGGCTATGACCCAATTGGACCTCAGAACTGAAATGCAAAAGGAAGCCACCGCCAGCACACCAACAAACCCTGCAAACTCTAACCTCAATGGAATAGGAACTTACAAAAACAAGACATCGACAATGCTGCGGCCGACACCACAGAGGTGGGGAGACTTGAGAAATTTATTCGCCAGATTGGTATTGCGGGTACTACAAATGAGGCGCCGCCATGTAGCGCTATTAAAATCCCAAAGTGGGAAAGCGAGAACTCCAGTCGGTACAACAAGGCCTCACAACACTACCACACCAACGGAGCCGGTGGTGGAGGCAAGCACACTGGAGTGGGGGTGGTGCTATCCACAAAGCAGGGGTGATACTGATATCCCCGGCTAAGATTCCGTGCCTGTTAGATGAATATCTTGTTAGGCTCGAAGCGTAAGGATTTGCAATAAGCAGTAAGTTTTCCCTAGTTGAGAACTAAGATTATGAATATGTGGAGTTCTTATAACGAGTCAATGACCACTAACCGCACCCAAGTAAGAAACTTGCACTTGGTCTGCAAAGAGTATTTGCATTTAAAGTGTTTGGAATTGACTTGTAGCATGAAGTGTGAAAGTGTTCATATTGTATAGAACATAAAATTAAATGATCGAGCTTGTGATTGTGAGGAATAAAGGACTGGGATCCATAACTTCACTACCAACATTTTCCATCAAAACAATAGGTATAATAAATAGATTATAACTGAGTATCGATTAGATTGAAGTTTTTATGGTTAATCATACATGTCAGATTGCGTATAGACATTAGTTCCTTGTATCCATAGACCGCTATCTCAATTCATCTATAGATAATATTCTACCCGAGACCAGGACTGGGGGGGGGGGGGGGTGTTTAAACTATCACAACAAGGGGTGAGGACTGGTGCTGGTGTGTTTTGCGGGGCGCAGTTCATCATGCACCTTTTTCCTCTAATTCTCATTTTGTAAAGACAGAGATTGGTAGGGTTATATCAACGAAACATTGTTGCAGCAAGTTGTTACTTTGGGGTGAAGAACATTTCTCTTTTTTATTTTTCTAATGTAAATCATTTTTGAAACATGGATGAGATACACCTTCTCCTAAATGAACATATTGTTTTCTTCTGTCTGTGGCAAAAGTAATGCATTTTGTCTGCTGCTATTATAGAGATTACATGGATGTTGTGTTCTTTTTAATTGCAATTGTAGAGATGTATCCATATGTGCAATTTCTACCCCCCCCCCCCCCCCCGCGCGCCTCCCTATGATCATCTCTCTCATTTCTTCTTTATTGGGAAACAAGGGGGGACGAACCAAAAGAAAGACAATAATGCAATGCAAGAAGTGATTCAAAACATAGTCTCCTTCTGTTTTTTAAGAGTTTTCAGTATAGTGTTTGCAAAGGGTAGTGTAAAATCTTTAGGAGTTTGTTTTTGTAAAACCTTCAAAATATGTTTTGTTTTGTAAAAGCCTTTTTTCTAGGGTATTGGTCAAAGTGCTTTTATACCTTTTTTGCAAAATATTCCACAAAGATTTTAGGTACACTGTTGCAATGTGAAATTTCCAAGCCAACACACAAAACAATGCCATTTTTTGTGTTTCTTACGTTCTTTTGTTTCTTCATGCACATTCATTTTTTAGCACACTCAAATGCGGCAAAAACACATAACCACTTAACACACCCTCCTTCCTGTCCCAAAACCTTTTTACATAAATCATAGAGTAAATGCTTCATATATCCAGAAACCCAAAATAGGCCAACTTAATGCAAAGAAGCCGCAAAATGTCATTTTTTGTTAGAGCCCAAGTTATGTTTCTCTAGCTATATTGGCATCTCTTGTCATCGCAACTTTCAGCTAGACACAATCATGGATGATATGACCAACCACATTGCAGTAGGGACATTTTCTAACAACCATCGTGAAAGATCGTGGATGTCGCCTAGAGGGGGGGGGGGGTGAATAGCTCTTTAAAATAATTATGGATTAGGCTTGAACAAATGCGGAATAAAACTAGCATATAATTTGTCAAGCACAAAAGCTAAAAAACTAGGCTCACCTATGTGCACCAACAACTTGTGCTAAGCAAGATAAACAACTAAGTGATAGCAAGATATATAACATGAAACACTATGGATATCACAAAGTAAAGTGCATAAGTAAAGGGCTCGGGTAGGAGATAACCGAGGCACGTGGAGATGATGATGTATCCCAAAGCTCACACCCTTGCGGGTGTTAATCTCCGTTTGGAGCGCTGGGGAGACACATTGCTCCCCAAAAAGCCACTAGGGCCACCGTAATCTCCTCACGCCCTCGCACAATGCAAGATGCCGTGATTCCACTAAGGGATCCTTGAGGGTGGTCACCGAACCTGTATAAATGCCAACAATTGGGGGCGGTCACCGAACCCGTACAGTTTTATAACCCTTGGAGGCGGTCATCAAAACCCGTACAAATTTCTCGGGGTGATCCACAACCTAATTGGAGACCCCGATGCTTGCCCAGAGCTTTACACCACAATGATTGAGATCCGAATGCACCAACTGTCTAGCGCACCAAAGCACCCAAGAGGAACAAGCTCTAGGATGCCCAAACGCCCAAGAGTAATAAGCTTCTCACCTTTCACTTCCACGTATCACTGTGGATAACTCAAACTGATGCACCAAATGCAATGGCAAGGGCACATGGAGTGCCCAAGCCCTTCTCTCGCAAATCCCGCCACAACAACTAGTGCTATTGAGGAAAATGAGAGGAAGAACAAAGGAGAGAACACAAAGAACTCCAAGATCTAGATCCAAGGGTTCCCCTCACATGGAGGAGAAAGTGATTGGTGGAAATGTGGATCTAGATCTCCTCTCTCTTTTCCCTCAAGAACTGGCAAGAGTCATTAGAGGGATTGCGAGATAGCAAGCTTGAAGAAGGTCAACAATGGGGGGCAAACATGAGATCAAAAGGATCGGGACCATTGGGGAAGAAGGCACGCTCAAATAGGCACCCCAAATCCAACCGTTATGCCCGCAAGTCGTGCTCAAGGGGTACTACCACTTGGGGGAGAGGTACCACCGCTTAGCATGGTCAAAACAGCCCAACGAGACAGAAAAAACGAGTTGAAGATCTGCCAGAGAGGTAGTACTTCTTGGGGGAGAGGTAGTACCGCTTGGGGGAGAGGTACTACCGCTCTCTACTATCGCTCAAGCTGGTTGGGCAACAGAAGCATTAAAATAAGCAGAAGTGGAAGCGGTATTGGTGAGCGGAAGTACCACCTAAGCGGTACTACCGCTCGGGGGAGAGGTATTACCGCTTGAGAGGTACTACCGCTCAAGCTGAAAAACTGTCCAAGCAAAATAGAAGGATGCAAGAAGACAATAAACTGCCATAACTTCTGCAAACGAACTCCAATTTCGATGAACTCAAGCTTGATAGAAAGCCAATGACAAGAGTTGCCAAATCATGACTGGAAAACTTCAGAAGTGGCAATAGAGATTATGCCTATGATATAGAGATTTGAAACCTCCATTAGTGAAGAATCAACATAAACTCCAACATCGAAAACATCACATAAGATGCATATGAACTCCGTTTTTGATGAACTCGAGCTTGTCATGAAGATGACCATAAGCTCTAAAACTCTCAAAGAAAAACAACAAACAAGAACCAAGAAATATGATGCAAGGATGCAATGGTTTGAGTTCTCTATGAATGATACGATCAAGCTACTTACTTGAGATCCCCCCTTGATAGTACGACAATGGAGCCTATAACCTGGTCTCCCAACTACCACCATGAGATCAGTAAAATAGAAAACCTACCAAGGGCAAACCTTTGCCTTGCACATAGTCCACTTGAATTAGATGATGACGATCTTGACTTCCTCAAGTTGGACCACCTTTCTTGATTGTGTTGGCTCAATGAAGACTAGTTGATTGCTCCCTCATACTCCGCTATGGGGGAGCCGCTCTTTGGCACATCTTCACAAATCCATTGTCACCACAATGGATGGCAATAAACAAGCATGAGATCTCTGCATGATGCTCCACTTGAACTTGCACACCACAACCTCGATGATGATCATCACTGAATGTCATCCTCCATGGGTTTTATATTATCTTCCTTTTGATGCACGACCATGTAAACATACCTAACCCCACAAACAACTCTCACATAGACCACGGGTTAGTACACAAAGCGTAATGGACAATGCTTATCATACCATGAGACCACTTGATCCCGCTTTGTACATCTTCTATGCTTTGTGTGTTGATCAACTTGAATCACTCTTTATACTTAGTCTTGATCAACCTTGGATATTTCCAACTCTCTTCATTAAGATGATGTCCTGAAGGTAAACATGAATGTTTGCACAATCTTCTTCTTTAAGACATGCTTGCAATAGGCTCAACTCTCACATAATCAATCTTTGGATAAATCCTTGAATATCACCTTGGTCAACACATATTCTTCTTCTAATAACCTTGAAACCAACCAATGGTCTTAAAGCACTAACTATGGACAAAACCTTCAAATATAACTGAAGGCAACCATTAGTACATAGAGATTGTCATCAATTACGAAAACCAAACATGGGGGCACCACATGTTCTTTCAATCTCCCCCCATTTTGGTAATTGATGACAATAACTTTCAAGAGAGTTTATATAAGGAATTAGGCATCACCATGCAAGGAAACGACTAATAAGCGTGACCATGAGATGAAAATGCTTAGGAACAAAACCAAATCAAGAAGAAAAAACTCTCCAAAATGTCCCCAAAACTCTCTAAACTTCTCCCCATTGGCATCGATTGCCAAAATGGGTGAAAAATTTAGAAGGCCAATATAATATGTGTTCCTCCATAAAGTGCACTACAATAAAAGACACATCCGTGACATTATGGCCCGAACAATTTTCTCTCTCTCATGGTTATGACACTTCTAAGATTATAATTGTGACAAAAACATGTATCATCATAGATATGGTGGGCTCCTACTTCTATGACAAAAAGTCATGACCGAAAATGTGCTTCTCGTCTTAAGCGGCTAGTCCTTTCAATAAGTAAGAGTGTCGAACCCAACGAGGAGCAGAAGGAAATGACAAGTGGTTTTCAGCAAGGTAATTTCTGCAAGCGCTGAAATTGTCAGTAATAGGTAGTTTGATAGCAAGATAATTTGTAGCGAGCAAGTAATAGTAATGGTATATAACGTGCAGCAAGCTAGCCCAATCCTTTTGTGGCAAAGGACAGGCCAAGACGATCTCTTATATTCCCTCCGTTCCAAAATAGATGACTCAACTTTGTACTAACTTTAGTACAAAGGTGGGTCAACTATCTTGGAACGAAGGGAGTAATAAGCAAAGCGTTCTTGAGGGCACACGAGAATTTCACCATGTCACTTTCATCATGTTGGTTTGATTCCTGTTCGCTACTTTGATAACTTGATATGTGGGTGGACCGGTGCTTAGGTGCTGTTCTTACTTGAGCAAACCTCCTACTTATGATTAACCTCATCGCAAGCATCCGCAACTATGAGAAAAGTATTGAGATAAAATCTAACAATAACATTAAACATATGGATCCAAATAAGTCCCTTATGAAGTAGATCCTAAACTAGGGTTTACGCTTCTGTCACTCTAGCAACCCATTAACTATTCCACAATGCTTTCCCTTAGGCACAAAGATGGTGAAGTGCCATGCAGTCAACGTTCACATGACACCACTAAGGGAATCACAACATACATATCATCAAAATATCAAACACATATCAACTTCACATGATTACTTGCAACATGACTTCTCCCGTGACCTCAAGAACAAAAGTAACAACTCACAAATGATAATCATGCATAAGATCATAGGGGTATTAAATAGCATAATGGATCTGAACATATAATCTTCCACCAAATAATCCGTACAGTAATCAACTACAAGATGTAATCAACACTACTAGTGACCCACAAGTACCAATCTGAGGTTCCGGTACAAAGATTGAACAAAAGAGATGAACTAGGGTTTGAGAGGAGATGGTGTTGTTGAAGATGTTGATGAAGGTTGCCCACCCCAAGATGAGAGGGTTGTTGGTGATGACGATGGCTTCGATTTCCCCCTCCGGGAGGGAAGTTCCCCTGGTGGAATCGCTCCGCCAGAGGGCAAAAGTGCTCCTGCCCAAGTTCCGCCTTGATACGGCGACGCTCCGTCCTGAAAGTCCTCTCCTTATTTTTCCTAGGTCAAAATGACTTATATACCATAAGATGGGCACCAGAGGTGGGCTGGGCTGAGCACAACCCACCAGGGCGCGCCTGGGGGGCCTGGTGCGCTGGTGTCTTCTGCTCACCAGGTGCCCCCCTCCGGTAGTTATTTGCTCCAATATTTATTAAATATTCCAAAACAATTCTCCGTGAAGTTTTAGCTCATTTGGAGATGTGTAGAATATGTAATTCCGAAATAGCTTTTTCAGGTCCAGAATTCCAACTGCCAGTATTCTTCCTCTTTATGTAAACCTTGCATATTATGAGAGAAAAGGCATTAGAATTACTCCAAAAAGCATTATTATGTATAAAAACATCATAAATAATAGTAGGGAATCATGATGCAAAATGGACGTATCAACTCCCCCAAGCTTAGACCTCGCCTGTCCTCAAGCGAATGCCGATATCGAAAAACATGTCCACATGGTTTGAGAGAGAGGTGTCGATAAAAACAAAATACAGACATAGTAGCATCATGCTTATTATTATAACAACAACAAACTTTATCATAAATCTTTTTCACATAATTTCATCATATAACTTATCATAAACAAATAGCAATTCATCACAACATCGAAGTATAAAGTCTAAACTTTATTGAAAGCCAACAAACTATGTTCTTAGTGAACTTCACAACTCATATTTTCAGGAAGGGTCTCGTATTGGAGCCTCTTGGCAATCCACATACTCAACCATCTCTTAGTCTTCTATGATTGCTAACACTCAAAGCATACCCATGAACAAAAAGTTTCAACCGGACACATAGGAAGATAGGGGCTTAAAGCGCCTCCCAACGTATTCACCTCAAGGGTGATGTCAACAATAATAACTCATGCTCACTCACATCCAACTAGATATATGTGCCTAGATCTTTCCTCACCACATGATGCTTGAAAAAAGAGAAAATAAAAAGAAATAGGGAAGAATACTTTGACTCTTACCTAAAAATAAATGCATAAAGTAAAAGATAGGCCCTTCGCAGAGGGAAGCAGAGGTTGTCATACGCTTTTTGGTTTGTATACCATTTCCCTTAATGCAAAAGAACGTCATGTTATATTGCCCCATATGATAGCAACCTTTATTATGCAGTCTGTCGCTTTTATTACTTTGCCATCACAAATTCGTATGACGCTCAATTTTCTCTTACACTAAATGATCAAACACATTTAGAAGCAATTTTTATTGCATTATTGCACCAATGAAAACTTACTTGGAGGATTTTATTCAATCCATAGGTAGGTATCGTGGACTCTCAAACATGAATTTGGGTCTAAGGTTTTTGGATGCACAAGTAGTATCTCTACTTAGTGCGGAAATTTTGGGTTAGCAAAGATATTGAGCAAGCACTACATGTTGAAGGATCTATGACAATATAACTTCTATGCGAATATGAACAAACATAACTCATTACATTGTCTTCCTTGTCTAATGTCAACAATTTTGGCATATAATAATTAATGGAGGCTCATAATCATAAAAGATGTCCAAGAACTTATATTTGCATGTGAATCTTCTCTTCCCTTATTACTTCTTTCATGAGTTGCATCATTGAACAATGCTATGTTTGCCACTCTCCAAAAAATTTTACCACTTATACTTTTCCTTATGTGATGTCATTACTGTTGGGGAACGTAGTAATTTCAAAAAAATTCCTATGCACACGCAAGATCATGGTGATGCATAGAAACGAGAGGGGAGAGTGTCATCCACATACCCTCGTAGACTGTAAGCGGAAGCGTTATGACAACACGGTTGATGTAGTCGTACGTCTTCATGATCGATCGATCCTAGTATCGAACGTACGACACCTCCGTGATCTGCACACGTTCAGCTCCGTGACGTCCCACGAACTCATGATCCAGTAGAGCTCGAGGGAGAGTTCCGTCAGCACGACAGCGTGATGACGGTGTGGATGAAGTTACTGACACAGGGCTTCGCCTAAGCACCGCTACGATATGACTGAGGTGGATTATGGTGGAGGGGGGCACCGCACACGGCTAAAGATCCATGATCAACTTGTATGTATATGGGGTGCTCCTTGGCCACATATATAAAGGATGGAGGAGGAGGAGGCTGGCCCTAGAGGGGGCGTGCCAAGTGTGGAGTCCTACTAGGACTCCCTAGTCCTAGTAGGATTCCACCTCCCACATGGAGTAGGAAAAAGGGAAGGGAGAAGGAGAAGGAAGGAAGGGGGCGCCCCCCTCCCCAGTCCAATTCGGACCAGTCCATGGGGAGGGGTGTGGCCACCCTTGATGCCTTTTCTCTCCATTACCATATGGCCCATTAAGGCCCAATAAGAATTCCTATAACTCTCCGGTACTCCGAAAAATACCCGAATCACTCGGAACCTTTCCAATGTCCGAATATAGCCTTCCAATATATCGATCTTTACGGCTCGATCATTTCGAGACTCCTCGTCATGTCTCTGATCTCATCCGGGACTCCGAACAAACCTCAGTCATCAAATCACATAACTCATAATATAAATTGTCACCGAACGTTAAGCGTGCGGACCCTACGTGTTCGAGAACTATGTAGACATGACCGAGACACATCTCCGGTCGATAACCAATAGCGGAACCTGGATGCTCATATTGGCTCCTACATATTCTACGAAGATCTTTATCGGTCAAACCGCATAACAACACACGTTGTTCCCTTTGTCATCGGTATGTTACTTGCCCGAGAATTGATTGTCGGTATCACCATACCTAGTTCAATCTCGTTACTGGCAAGTCTCTTTACTCGTTCCGTAATGCATCATACCGCAACTAACTCATTAGTCACATTGCATGCAAGGCTTATAGTGATGTGCATTACCGAGAGGGCCCAGAGATACCACTCCGACAATCGGAGTGACAAATCCTAATCTCGATCTATGCTAACTCAACAATTACTATCGGAGACACCTGTAGAGCACCTTTATAATCACCCAGTTACGTTGGGACGTTTGGTAGCACACAAAGTGTTCCTCCGGTATTCAGGAGTTGCATAATCTCATAGTCATAGGAACATGTATAAGTCATGAAGAAAGCAATAGCAACAAACTAAACGATCAAGTGCTAAGCTAACGAAATGGGTCAAGTCAATCACATCATTCTCTAATGGTGTGATCCCGTTAATCAAATGACAACTCATGTCTATGGCTAGGAAACACAACCATCTTTGATTCAACGAGCTAGTCAAGTAGAAGCATACTAGTGACATTATATTTGTCTATGTATTCACGCATGTACCAAGTTTCCGGTTAATACAATTCTAGCATGAATAATAAACATTTATCATGATATAAGGAAATATAAACAACAAATTTATTATTGCCTCTAGGGCATATTTCCTTCAGTCTCCCACTTGCACTAGAGTCAATAATCTATTTCACATCACCATGTGATTTAACACCAATATTCACATCTGTATGTGATTAACACCCATAGTTCACATCGACATGTGACCAACACCCGAAGGGTTTACTTGAGTCAATAATCTAGTTCACATTGCTATGTGATTAACACGCAAAGAGTACTAAGGTATGATCATGTTTTGCTCGTGAGATAAGTTTAGTCAACGGGTCTGTCACATTCAGAGCCGTATGTATTTTGCAAATATTCTATGTCTACAATGCTCTTCACGGAGCTACTCTAGCTAATTGCTCCCACTTTCAATATGTATAGAGTCATCTAGATTGGTGTAAAAGCTTGCACCGATGTAACTCTTTACGACGAACTCTTTTATCACCTCCATAATAGAGAAACATTTCCTTAGTCCTCACTAAGGATATTCTTGACCACTGTCCAGTGATCTACTCCTAGATAAAAATTGTACTCCCTTGCCAAACTCAGAGCAAGGTATACAATAGGTCTGGTACACAGCATAGCATACTTTATAGAACCTATGACTGTGGCATAGGGAATGACTTTTCATTCTCTTTCTATTTTCTGCCATGGTCGGGTTTTGAGTCTTACTCAACTTCACACCTTGCAACACAGGCAAGTACTCCTTCTTTGACTGTTCCATTTTGAACTACTTCAAAATCTTATCAAGGTATGTACTCATTGAAAAATCTTATCAAGCGTCTTGATCTATCTCTATAGATCTTGATGCTCAATGTGTAAGCAGCTTCACCAAGGTCTTTCTTTGAAAAACTCCTTTCAAACACTCCTTTATGCTTTCCAGAAAATTCTACATTATTTCTGATCAACAATATGTCATTCACATATACTTATCAGAAAGGCTGTAGTGCTCCCACTCACTTTCCTGTAAATACAGGCTTCACCGCAAGTCTGTATAAAACTATATGCTTTGATCAACTCATCAAAGTGTATATTCCAACTCCGAGATGCTTGCACGAGTCCATAGATGGATCACTGGAGCTTGCACACTTTGTTAGCACCTTTAGGATTGACAAAATCTTCTGGTTGCATAATATACAACTCTTCTTTAATAAATCCATTAAGGAATGCAGTTTTGACTTCCATTTGCCAGATTTCATAAAATGTGGCAATTGCTAACATGATTAGGACAGACTTAAGCATCGATACGAGTGAGAAAATCTCATCATATTCAACACCTTGAACTTGCCGAAAACTTTTTTTTGCGACAATTCAAGGTTTGTAGATAGTAACACTACTATCAACGTCCGTCTTCCTCTTGAAGATCCATTTATTCTCAATGGCTCGCGGATCATCAAGCAAGTCAACCAAAGTCCACACTTTGTTATCATACATGGATCCCGTCTCAGATTTCATGGCCTCAAGCCATTTTGCGGAATAAGGGTTCATCATCGCTTCCTCATAGTTCGTAGGTTCACCATGGTCAAGTAACATGACCTCCAAAATAGGATTACCGTACCACTCTAGTGCGGATCTTATTCTGTTTGACCTACGAGGTTCGGTAGTAACTTGATCTGAAGTTTCTTGATCAATATCATTAGCTTCCTCACTAATTGGTGTAGGCGTCACAGGAACCGGTTTCTGTGATGAACTACTTTCAAATAGGGGAGCAGGTACAGTTACCTCATCAAGTTCTACTTTCCTCCCACTCACTTCTTTCGAGAGAAACTCCTTCTCTGGAAAGGATCCATTCTTAGCAACGAATGTTTTGCCTTCGGATCTGTGATAGAAGGTGTACCCAACAGTCTCCTTTGGGTATCCTATGAAGACACATTTCTCCGATTTGGGTTCGAGCTTATCAGGTTGAAGCTTTTTCACATAAGCATCGCATCCCCAAACTTTAAGAAACGACAACTTTGGTTTCTTGCTAAACCAAAGTTCATAAGGCGTCGTCTCAACGGATTTTGATGGTGCCCTATTTAAAGTGAATGCAGCTATCTCTAATGCATAACCTCAAAACGATAGTGGTAAATCGGTAAGATACATCATAGATCTCACCATATGTAGTAAAGTACGATTACGACGTTCGGACACACCATTATGCTGTGGTGTTCCGGGTGGCGTGAGTTGCGAAACTATTCCGCATTGTTTTTAAATGAAGGCCAAACTCGTAACTCAAATATTCTCCTCTATGATCAGATTGTAGAAACTTTATTTTCTTGTCACGATGATTCTCCACTTCACTCTAAAATTCTTTGAACTTTTCAAATGTTTCAGACTTGTGCTTCATTAAGTAGATATACTCATATCTACTCAAATCATCTGTAAAGGTCAGAAAATAACGATACCCGCCACGAGCATCAACACTCATTAGACCGCATGCATCGGTATGTATTATTTCCAACAAGTCAATAGCTTGTTCCATTGTTCCAGAGAACGGAGGTTTAGTCATCTTGCCCAAAAGGCACGGTTCGCAAGCATCAAATGATTCATAACCAAGTGATTCCAAAAATCCATCTTTATGGAGTTTTTTCATGCGCTTTACACCGATATGACCCAAACGACAGTGCCACAAATAAGTTGCACTATCATTATCAACTTTGCATCTTTTGGCATCAATATTATGAATATGTGTATCACTACGATCGAAATCCAACAAACTATTTTCATTGGGTGTATGACCGTCGAAGGTTTTATTCATGTAAACAGAGCAACAATTATTCTTTGACTTTAAATTAATAACCCTATTGCAATAAACATGATCAAATCATATTCATGCTCAACACAAACGCCAAATAACATTTATTTAGGTTTAACACTAACCCCGAAAGTATAGGGAGTGTGCTATGATGATCATATCAATCTTGGAACCACTTCCAACACACATCGTCACTTCACCCTCAACTAGTCTTTGTTTATTCTGTAACTCCTGTTTCGAATTACTAATTTTTAGCAACCGAACAAGTATCAAATACCCATGGGCTACTATAAACACTAGTAAGGTACACATCAATAACCTGTATATCAAATATACCCTTGTTCACTTTGCCATCCTTCTTATCCACCAAATATTCAGGGCATTTCCGCTTCCAGTGACCATTTCCTTTGTAGTAGAAGCACTTAGTTTCAGGCTTTAGTCTAGCTTTGGGCTTCTTCAGAGAAGTGACAACTTGCTTGCCATTCTACATGAAGTTCCCTTTATTTCCCTTTGCCCTTTTCTTGAAACTAGTGGTCTTGTTAATCATCAACACTTGATGCTCTTACTTGATTTCTACCTTCATCGATTTCATCATCATGAAAAGCTCAGGAATCATTTTCGTCATCCCTTGCATACTATAGTTCATCACGAAGTTCTAGTAACTTGGTGATGGTGACTAGAGAACTCTGTGAATCACTATCTTATCTGGAAGATTAACTCCCACTTTATTCAAGCGATTGTAGTACCCAGAAAATCTGAGCACGTGCTCACTGCTTGAGCTATTCTCCTCCATCTTTTAGCTATAGAACTTGTTGGAGACTTCATATCTCTCAACTTGGGTATTTGCTTGAAATATTAACTTCAACTCCTGGAACATCTCATATGGTCCATGACGTTCAAAACGTCTTTTGAAGTCCCGATTCTAAGCCGTTAAGCATGGTGCACTAAACTATCAAGTAGTCATCATATTGAGCTAGCCAAACATTCATAATGTTTGCATATGCTCCTACAATAGGTCTGTCACCTAGCGGTGCATCAAGGACATAATTCTTCTGTGCAACATTGAGGATAAACCTCTGATCACAGACCCAGTCCACATCATTGCTACTATCATCTTTCAACTTAGTTTTCTCTAGGAACACATATAAAAACATAGGGAAGCAACAATGCGAGCTATTGATCTACAACATTATTTGCAAAATACTATCAGGGCTAAGTTCATGATAAATTAAAGTTCAATTAATCATATTACTTAAGAACTCCCACTTAGATAGACATCCCTCTAGTCATCTAAATGATTACGTGATCCAAATCAACTAAACCATGTCCGATCATCACGTGAGATGGAGTAGTTTTCAATGTTGAACATCACTATGTTGATCATATCTACTATATGATTCACGCTCGACCTTTCAGTCTCCAGTGTTCCGAGGCCATATCTGCATATGCTACGCTCGTCAAGTTTAACCCGAGTATTCTGCATGTGCAAAACTGGCTTACACCCGTTGTATGTGAACGTAGAGCTTATCACACCCGATCATCACGTGGTGTCTGTGGGGACCCCGACTCATAAGTCCTGATCACCGAATGCACGTGTACAGTGATCCCAGAGATCAATGCTCACTGAACACACAGAAGCTGAATAACAAGAGTCTTACATCCATACATACCGTTTTACACAAGTAGGACCATTATGGTCAAGTCTTGAGTGTATCATCGTAGCGGAAATCTTCGTCGATAACTTGGACCCATGCCATCTGCCTTAACCCTACAGGCATTCTGACTGGGAAGCGTCCTAGCTTGCATATTTGTCGCCGAAGTACTCTTCATCATATCCTGTTCTTTCATGCCTGGCCAATAAAATAACCAGTGGCAAGCCAATGAGTACTTTGAATGTACTCACAAGCAACCCATGTTTTGGTTCAAGATACAACAAGGCATGATATACGTAAATTTTGCAGAAAGCTAGTTTTGAGTGCAATGACATGTTCAACATCTTTGTAAGGCATGCATCAAGAGAATTCAAGTAACCATGAGGACATGTTACAGATATCAACATAAATAGAGTGGGCACCAACCCAACTCAATCATTTCAAGTCCTTTGACTTGACCCAAGTAGTTTTATCGGCTCACACACATGGTTGCAAAACTCTGGACATAGTTTAAGTAGCACCGCCCAACCGTCCTTGACCGTGGACACGGCTATTCGAATAGTTTTACACTCTGCAGAGGTTGCACACTGTACCCACAAGATCCGGGGAACTTCCGTGTCAGCCATGACCCGTGGTACCTCAAGTACCCGGGGTAAGCACCTGATCACTACCTTTCCCTAGACGACACTAACATGGAGTCCACTCGATTGGCAGTAACCCCCGTGCCCAACATTTCACATAACACTTTAATGGAGCCTTGCTCCCATAATTATCACATACCACTGGCACGGGGTACCAACGGTGTGTCCGGTGCCCTGTGAAAACAGTCATGGCCGCCCTACCTGGCACGACCCCGTCCCGAGAGAGCGCACCAACGACTCTCCCGTCACTAGTAATGCGGGCTCCAAGCTAGTATCGGTCTAGGTAATCAATAATGCCCTTTCCCATATAAGGGTAGAGTGGTTGCGCATGTAAGGTTGGGACAGTCATCAAATCTTAAATCTAATCCGTTTTCGAAATCAACACACACACTTGCCTCGGTACACCACTTCGTCATCAAGTGGTTACCCATCTCATCATCTCCCTCGGGCATAAGTGGCATCCGATGAGGTTTTTGAAAAGTCTTTTGAAAAAGCTTTGTCTCCTTCACCATGCATAAACCCGTCCCTTTTTGCATAGCAACTACTTTAGCATCCTATCTACTCCCACCGGCATAACCCTCATAAGAAGGTAGGGTCGTGCACAATGCAAGTATCAACGGGGAAGTAACAGAGGCAACCAACCCACATGCTTCAGCATCTCATCATGATTCCGATGCCACAATAATAAAGAGCTATATGTCATGCATAAAAAGGGTTTCATGGGCATGGTCAAAGGGCTGCTTGCCTGTTCCTCAGAGTCTTCAAGTCTTCTGGTCCTTCTCCAAGTACTCCGTCTACTTCGTCAACTAACGTCGTGAACAAACACAATAAGCAACACAACAAGGCAAAAGTAAAAGTGCTCTAAAAATGTGAGTAGGTCTTTTCTAGGATACCTCTGGTCATATGAGGGATGACCAAAGTGGTTTCATTAGGATTTGATCAATGGACATCTCTGAACATTTCAATATGATGGAATCAAGGGATTAATGGGTTTGCAAGAAGTGTACAGAAATATATTTTTGAAAAATGAGCAAATGCACCCATTTCACAAAGGATGATTTTTGAAGCATCTAGGAATTGGTTTCACTGGATTTGGAGTTCAAATGAATATCCTATGGATTTGCAAAGTTGACAAATATGAAGAAATGGCTCATTATTTTGTGGGGTACAGAAGGTATTAAGAAAAATGTTCATAAACTAAGTTATGAACTTAGATGCATCTAGGAATTGGAATCATGGCATTCGGAGCAAGTTTGAGCTCCCTGTGATTTTCTAAAGTCCATCACAGAAATAGGAAAAATAGGATTTGTAAATATTTGTGAATAAAAGGTCTCTGGAGAAATGTGCATGTTGCATCACCAGGTAGATCATGATTTATAGAGTCACTAGAAATTTGAATCATCAAATTTGGAGTCCATTTGAATATTCTATGGATTTTAGAAGCTCACTGGAAAAAGAAAAAGAAAAGGTCTATACCACTTATTCTGCGCTCTGGGTGAGGGATAGTTGACGGGCCGGCCCAGCTGCACGGCCGCACGGGGCGACAGCGGTGACGTCGAAGGCGCCCACCTGGAATACGCGTTGGCCTCAGGGAGACGGCTCCCGAAGAAGCCGTGTCCATTTAACCTGCGGGCCCGGCCCTCAGGATCGCCGACACGCGGGGCCCATCGGTCGGGTTCATCCCCAATTTCCCACTCGAACAGAGCAGGGGCAGGGGGCGGCGTCGAGGGCGGCTTGCCGGTGCCACAGGCCACCGTTTCCGGTGAGCTGGCCTCCAGCGTGCTCAGGGGGTCCGGCTGCGTCCAACCGTGGGTGGCACGGTCACCCAGGGGCATCGGGTCAAGCAGGGCATCGGCCGCGGCGGGCGAGGCTGATGGCGATGGCGGCTTTGGTGCTACGGTGTACCGGAGCAGAGGAAGAAGAGGGGGAAGGTTCCTCCATGGCCTGGGGGTTTCCTGATGAAGAAAGGAGGGGAGGAGGAGGCCTCATCCGCGGGAATTTGAGAGGAGGCCGGCGGCTCGGCTTCGGCCATGGAGGAGCAAGGAGGGCTCGGGGGGATGAATGGGTAGGCCTGGGGAGCGTACG
This sequence comes from Triticum timopheevii, assembly GCA_963921465.1. NCBI lineage: Eukaryota > Viridiplantae > Streptophyta > Magnoliopsida > Poales > Poaceae > Triticum > Triticum timopheevii. The sequence continues at coordinate 164,901,553 of OY997274.1, read as the reverse complement.
GGAGAGAAAGAGAGCCAAAGGAGTCGAGAGGGGGCTCGAGGTGGCTTTAAATAGAAGGGGGCAAGGTGCACCGTGGCTCGTGCGCCGGCGAGCTCCTAGCCATTGCTGGAGGCCACGGGGGCGCGCGTGGGCGTGTCTGGGGTGTTCGTGGGGTTGGTCTAGGGCGAGAGGAGGGGAGAGAAGAAGCGGGGGAAGGGCCAGGGTGCCGCGCGTGTGAGCTCGTCCATTGGAGCTCTCGGGCGGCCGGCGCGCGTGCGAAAGGAGGCTGCAGGAGGGAGGAGAAGGAGGGGGCCAGGGGCGTGGCGTGTTGCGGACGTCGAGGCACATCATCGGGCGCGCTGGGAGGCCCGAGGTGGCCGGGAGCGGTTGGCAGGGGGCGGCTACAGTGCGGGAGCGCACTGTAGCGCGCTCCGGAGCGTGCAAATGGCCGACATGTCATTTTTTGGCAATGTGGGCGCGGCCACTGATGTCTGGTAGTGCTTGGGGGTAGTAAAGAATGGTGTAGAGGCATTGGATGCCCTGGGGATCCACTGGAGTGAGGAGGGAGGTTGAGAGAGAGAGAAATGGTGCTGTCCAGAGAGGGGAAAAAGAGCTTTTCACCCCCATAATCATGGCTTGGGCAGGGAAAGATGCAGGGGTTAGAGGAGGACCAGATGGTGCTGTGGGAGAAAGATTAGCTCATGGAGATTAGTGGAAGTGGACAAAACATACATTTTAAGTTTCTGCCAGAAGGTGTTTGATGTAGGTTTGGGCAAGCAAATGAACTCCATTTGCTATGATACTTAACAGGATGGAATGACACTTAGAAATAGGGTGTGCCACCAAATTTGAGCTCATTTGGGAAAAGTTGCCAATGTGACTTTGGTAAACCCTAGAAATTAGCAGAAATGGCTTTACCAATATTTAGTCAGAGAGGGTTTTGTGGCACTTTGATCAATATAACTTGTTCTTCAACTTGTGCCACTTGGTCTAGATGAATAATGAGAACATTTGAGCATGTTCACAAGGTTTGAGAACATTTGGAAATGCTTGGCAATGTAAAGTTGCTCAAACTTCAAAATGGACAGAAATGGTTTTGAGGGGATTTGATGATGTTATCTTGTTCTCCAAGACATGATACTTGGCAAGATCACCAAATATGTCATATGTGACATGATAGAATTTTCTTGGAATTTTTGGAGAATATTTCCTTTGTAAATATTTTAAAAGCTTGAAATATCCAGAAAGGGTTTTTGAGGGGTTTGACCAATATTTTGAACATGACCATGTGTTGAAACTCTTATATATGGAAAATATATGTCCACTGAGTTTCCCTAATTTTTGTCAAATATTTTTGAAACAATAAAATAATTTTTCCCTATTAAAGACCATTTTTGGCCTTAAGAAAAAGCTTTTAAATAAAATAGGAAAATATCATTTAAAATTATGTTTTTGTGGTTTATGGGAGTCCTACATCTAATAGGATTCAAATATATTTTTGGAAAGATTTTTGCTGCCCTTAATTAAGTACTTGCCGTGCAAATCTCAATTCAGGGGTTTTTGAAAAACTAATTTTTGAAAATACTATTTGGCCAAATTATTTTTGTAAGAAATTATTTTTTATGTCCTATACACATGGCATGATCATTGGTTCAAGAGTTTGGGGCAAGGATATGAAGTATAGGAGTTGGAGGATTTATTTTATTTTTAGAGCACTTGCAAACAAGAGTCAAACATTCAATCAAAGCAAAGACAAAACACTCCAAAGTTTTTGTCAAACCACATTTTATCAGGATTTATTAGCTTAAGTGTTGTGGCATGAAAATCAGGGTGTGACATTGTCTCAACACGAAGAACTTGTCGCAACGATGCATACTCAGGGAGAACACTTATACCTTGAAATTTTAGTAAGGGATCATCTTATAAAGCTACCGCCGAACTAAGCAAAATAAGATGTATAAAAGATAAATATCACATGCAATCAAAATATGTGACATGATATGGCTATCATCATCTTGTGCCTTTGATCTCCATCTCCAAAGCATCGTCATGATCTCCATCGTCACCGGTATGACACCATGATCTCCATCATCTTGATCTATATCAATGTGTCGTCAAATGGTCGTCTCGCCAACTATTGCTCTTGCAACTATTGCTATCGCATAGCGATAAAGTAAAGCAATTATTTGGTGCTTGCATCTTATGTAATAAGAGACAACCATAAGGCTTCTGCCAGTTATCGATAACTTCAACAAAACATGATCATATCATACAACAACTTATATATCATCACGTCTTGACCATATCACATCACAACATGCCCTGCAAAAACAAGTTAGACGTCCTCTACTTTGTTGTTGCAATTTTTACGTGGCTGCTACGGGCTTAGCAAGAACCGTTATTACCTACGCATCAAAACCACAACGATTTTTCATCAAGTATGTGTTGTTTTAACCTTCACAAGGATCGGGTGTAGCCGCACTAGATTCAACTAAAGTTGGAGAATCTGACACCCACCAGCCACCTATGTGCGAAGCACGTCGGTAGAACCAGTCTCGCGTAAGCGTATGTGTAATGTTGGTCCAGGCCGCTTCATCCAACAATACCGCCGAATCAAAGTATGACATGCTGGTAAGTAGTATGACTATTATAGCCCACAACTCACTTGTGTTCTACTCATGCATATAACATCTACGCATAAACCTGGCTCGGATGCCACTGTTGGGAAACGTAGTAATTTCAAAAAAATTCCTATGCACACCCAAGATCATGGTGATGCATAACAACAAGATGGGAGAGTGTCGTCCACGTACCCTCGTAGACCGTAAGTGGAAGCGTTATGACAACGCGGTTGATGTAGTCGTACATCTTCACGATCGACTGATCCTAGTACCGAACGCACGACACCTCCGCGATCTGCACACGTTCAGCCTGGTGACGTCCCACGAACTTACAATCCAGTAGAGCTTCGAGGGAGAGTTCCGTCAGCACGATGGTGTGATGACGGTGTTGATGAAGCTACCGACGCAGGGCTGAGTCGAAGCACCGCTACGATATGACTGAGGTGGATTATGGTGGAGGGGGGAACCGCACACGGCTAAAGATCAATGATCAACTTGTGTGTCTATGGGGTGCCCCTGGCCATGTATATAAAAAATGGAGGAGGAGGAGGCCGACCCTAGAGGGGGTGCGCCAAGTGTGGAGTCCTACTAGGACTCCCTACTCCTAGTAGGATTCCACCTCCCACATGGAGTAGGAAAAGGGGAAGGGAGAAGGAGAAGGAAGGAAGGGGGCGCCCCCCTCCCTAGTCCAATTCAGACCAGTCCATGGGGAGGGGTGTGGCCACCCTTGAGGCCTTTTCTCTCCTTTACCGTATCGCCCATTAAGAACCAATACGAATTCCTGTAACTCTCCGGTACTCCGAAAAATACTCGAATCACTCGGAACCTTTCCGATGTCCCAATATAGCCTTCCAATATATCAATCTTTATGACTCGATCATTTCGAGACTCCTCGTCATGTATCTGAACTCATCCGGGACTCCGAACAAACTTCGGTCATAAAATCACATAACTCATAAAATAAATCGTCACCGAACGTTAAGCGTGCGGACCCTACGGGTTCGAGAACTATGTAGACATGACCGAGACACATCTACGGTCAATAACCAATAGCGGAACCTAGATGCTCATATTGGCTCCTACATATTCTACGAAGATCTTTATCGGTCAAACCGCATAACAACATACGTTGTTCCCTTTGTCATCGGTATGTTACTTGCCCGAGATTCAATCTCATTACCGGCAAGTCTCTTTACTCGTTCCGTAATGCATCATCCCGCAACTAACTCATTAGTCACACTGCTTGCAAGGCTTATAGTGATGTGCATTACCGAGAGGGCCCAGAGGTACCTCTCCGACAATCGGAGTGACAAATCCTAATCTCGATCTATCCCAACTCAACAAGTACCATCAGAGACACCTGTAGAGCACCTTTATAATCACCCAGTTACGTTGTGACGTTTGGTAGCACACAAAGTGCTCCTTCGGTATTCGGGAGTTGCATAATCTCATAGACATAGGGACATGTATAAGTCATGAAGAAAGCAATAGCAACAAACTAAACGATCAAGTGCTAAGCTAACAGAATGGGTCAAGTCAATCACATCATTCTCTAATGATGTGATCCCATTAATCAAATGACAACTCATGTCTATGGCTAGGAAACACAACCATCTTTGATTCAACGAGCTAGTCAAGTAGAGGCATACTAGTGACATTATGTTTGTCTATGTATTCAAACATGTACCAAGTTTCTGGTTAATACAATTCTAGCATGAATAATAAACATTTATCATGATATAAGGAAATATAAATAACAAATTTATTATTGCCTCTAGGGCATATTTCCTTCAATTACCCACTATAAGATTAGCAAATGATCTTTTTCATTTTTCATTTCTTTTATTTGATTACAACAAAAAGGTAAAGAAACAAAAAAACTCACACTAAACTTTATTATATAACTCACAGTCAATTACATAGAAGGATAGATCACGAAATTAAAATTCAAAGATAGATCATGCTAAACTTTGTTCAACTAAATCAAAAAATAACTAGGGATCGAACTGGGATAGGTAAAGGTAATAAAAGTGATGGTGATACAATATCGGGCACCTCCCCCAAGCTTGGCACATGCCAAAGGGAGTGCCCTTTCCTGTGTACTCAAGTCTCCTTTGGTGGGGAAGATGATGAAGGTGGTGGTGATGAGGCAGTAGGTTTGTCCTTCTTCTTCAGCTTGTATTTGAGCATAAAGTTTTCCTCCCTTAGATCGTCATTCTCTAACTCAAGCTTTACTATCATTTTGCATAATGTTGCCTTGATCTCCTGCAGAAAACGAGAGGGAATAAATTGAACCTTAGGTTTGTATCCTTTGGGGAGGCTTGACTTCTTGAATTCCACATGCATATCTCCAGGTTGAGGTAGTGGATCTTCCTCTTCCTCAGATCTATCATGCTTTGTTTCCTTCATATTGGCGTCTTCTTTCTCATCCGTGGTCCAACCATAATGATCCACCTCTGCATAGACCTTAGGGTTTGCAATATAATCAGCAACATAGCTCTCCCCCTCCGAATCTTGAGATGACATATTTTCAGACCTGACTGGAAAACAACACGAAAAAAAACAGGGGACTTCTCTATGATGCGGAGGTCAAATTGTTCGGGGGTATATATAGTGATTTTTTTTATCTTGGGAAACACGCATATGAAAGAAAAATGGAGTCGGGAAGGTTCCCGAGGTGGGCACAACCCACCTGGGTGCGCCAGGCAAGGCAGGCGCGCCCTGGTGTCTTGTGCCCTCCTCGGTTGCCTTCCTGGTTATTTCTTATTTTTCCTAATTTTTGTAATATTCCAAAATTGACAGAAAATATTTTTTTGGATTTTTCGGAGTCCGTTTACTTACTATGTCACGTACCTCGTCTTTTTAGGATTCTGGAGTGTTCCAGAAGGTTTCTTTTATGTGTTCCTCCATGTCATGGTTTGAATAGTATTGCTTTCAACATTGATAGGCGTACGTGGGATATAGTGTTTAATTCCTTGTCCATTGACCACTTTCGGGTTAGTACCTTCGACATTATTAATTTTGATAGTTCCAGAGCGATAAACTTCTTCGGTAATATATGTTCCTTCCCATTTGGAGAGAAGTTTTCCTGCTAAGAATCTAAAACAAGAGTTGTACAAAAGAACATATTCTCCTACTTTGAATTCTCGCTTTTGGATTCTCTTACCATGGCATCTTATAACTTTTTCTTTGAATAGTTTGGCATTTTCGTAGGCTTGGGTTCTCCATTCATCTAGTGAGCTAATATTAAATAACCTCTTTTCACCGGCAAGCTTGGAATCATAATTAAATTATTTTATCGCCCAATATGCTTTATGTTCTAACTCAAGAGGAAACTGACAATGATTTCCATAAACCATTTTATAATGAGACATACCCATAGGATTTTTATAAGCTGTTCTGTAAGCCCAAAGTGCATCATCCAATTTCTTAGACCAATTCTTTCGGGACCTATTGACAGTCTTTTGTAAAATTAGCTTTATTTCTCCATTGCTAAGTTCAACTTGACGACTAGATTTAGGATGATAGGGTGATGCAATTCTATGGTTAACATCATATTTAGCAAGCATTTTACGGAAAGCACCATGAATAAAGTGTGAACCACCATCAGTCATTAAAAGTTTTGGGACTCCAAACCTTGGGAAAACGACTTCTTTAAGCATTTTAATGGAAGTGTTATGATCAACACTACTACTTAAAATAGCTTCTACCCGCTTAGTGACATAATCAGCAACAACCAAAATATGAGTATTCCCATTAGAGGAAAGAAAAGGTTAGATATAATCAAAACCCCAAACATTGAATGGTTCAACAACAAGTGAATAATTCGTAAGCATTTCCCGATGCTTACCGATATTACCAATTCTTTGGCATTCATCACAAGACAAGACAAACTTACGGGCATCCTTGAAAAGGGTAGGCCAATAAAACCAGATTGCAATACCTTGTGAGTAGTTCTAGCTCCCGCATGATGTCCTCCATAGGCTTTGGAGTGACATTTCCGTAGGATTTGTTCTTGTTCATGCTCAGGTACACAACGTCTAATAATACCATCTACTCCTTTATAAAGATGTGGGTCATCCCAAAAGTAATTTCTTAAATCATAGATGATTTTTTCTTTTGTTGGTATGTTAAACTAGGTGATATATATATTTAGCAACAATGAAATTAGCATAGTCAGCATACCAAGGAGTATTATGAGAAACATTTATAGCAGCTAGTTGTTCATCAGGAAAGCTATCGTCAATAGGTAGTGGTTCATCAATAATATTTTCTAACCTAGAGAAGTTATCAGCTATGGGGTTCTCAGCTCCTTTCCTATCAGTGACATGTAAATCAAATTCTTGTATCAAGAGAACCCACGTAATGAGTCTAGGTTTAGCATCTTTCTTTTCCATAAGGTATTTAATTGCAGCATGATCAGTGTGAACAATTACTTTAGAATCAACAATATAGGATCTGAATTTATCACAAGCAAACACAGCTGCTAAAAATTCATTTTCAGTAGTAGCATAATTTCTTTGGGCACTGTCTAGAGTTTTGCTAGCATAATGGATAACATTTAATTTCTTATCAACTCTTTGTCCTATAACAACACCAACAACATAATCACTAGCATCACACCAACAACATAATCACTATCAGGTGGTTGAACAATAGGTACAGAGGTTAAGGCTTTCTTAAGTGTTTCAAAGGCTTCTACACAATCATCATAAAAAATAACTGGAACATCCTTTCGTAAAAGATTAGTAAGTGGCCTAGAAATTTGAGGGAAGTCTTTAATAAACCTCCTATAGAAACTAGCATGCCTAAGGAAACTATGGATACCTTTAATATCTTTAGGACATGGCATTTTCTCAATTGCATCAACTTTAGCTTTATCCACCTCAATACCTCGTTCAGAAATCTTATGCCCCAAGACAATACCTTCGTTAACCATGAAGTGGCACTTCTGCCAATTCAAGACAAGATTAGTTTGTTCACATCTCTGCAAAACTCGATCAAGGTTGCTTAAGCAATCATCAAAGAAGTTCCATAAACGGAAATATCTGAAGAAAATATGCCCTAGAGGCAATAATAAAGTTATTATTTATTTCCTTATTTCATGATAAATATTTATTATTCATGCTAGAATTGTATTAACCGGAAACATAATACATGTGTGAATACATAGACAAACATAGTGTCACTAGTATGCCTCTACTTGAATAGCTCGTTAATCAAAGATGGTTAAGTTTCCTAACCATAGACCTGAGTTGTCATTTGATTAACGGGATCACATCATTAGGAGAATGATGTGATTGACTTGACCCATTCCTTTAGCTTAGCACTTGATCGTTTAGTATGTTGCTATTGCTTTCATCACGACTTATACATGTTCCTATGACTATGAGATTACGCAACTCTCGTTTACCGGAGGAACACTTTGTGTGCTACCAAACGTCACAATGCAACTGGGTGATTATAAAGGTGCTCTACAGGTGTCTCCGAAGGTACTTGTTGAGTTGGCGTATTTCAAGATTAGGATTTGTCACTCCGATTGTCAGAGAGGTATCTCTGGGCCGTCTCGGTAATGCACATCACTATAAGCCTTGCAAGCAATGTGACTAATGAGTTAGTTGCGGGATGATGCATTACATAACGAGTAAAGAGACTTGCCGGTAACGAGATTGAACTAGGTATTGAGATACCGACGATCGAATCTCGGGCAAGTAACATATTGATGACAAAGGGAACAACGTATGTTGTTATGCGGTTGGACCGATAAAGATCTTCGTAGAATATGTGGGAGCCAATGTGAGCATCCAGGTTCCGCTATTGGTTATTGACCAGAGACGTGTCTCGGTCATGTCTACATAGTTCTCGAACCCGTAGGGTACGCACGCTTAAAGTTCAATGACGGTTATATTACGAGTTTATGTGTTTTGATGTACCAAAGGTAGTTCGGAGTCCCGGATGTGATCACGGACATGACGTGGAGTCTCGAAATGGTCGAGACATAAAGATCGATATATTGGACGACTATATTTGGAAACCGGAATGGTTCCGGGCGAGATCGGGATAATACCGAAGCACCGGGAGGTTATCGGAACCCCCCGGGAGGTATATGGGCCTTAATGGGCTTCAGTGGAAAGGAAGAGAAAGGAGCAAGGGCGGGGCCGTGTCCCCCCAAGCCCAATCCGAATTGGGAAGGGGGCCGCCCCCTTTTCTTCCTCCCTCCTTCCTCTTCCTTCCTTCTCCCTCTCCAAATAGGAAAAGGAGGAGTCCTACTCCCGGTGGGAGTAGGACTCCCCCCCTTGGGCGCTCGTCCTCCTCCTGGCCGGCCCTCTCCTCCCCTCCTTTATATACGGAGGAGGGGGGCACCCCATAGAGACAACAATTGATCCCTTGGATCTTTTAGCCATGTGCAGTGCCCCCCTCCACCATAATCCACCTCGATAATATCGTAGCGGTGCTTAGGCGAAGCCCTGTGTTGGTAGAACATCATCATCGTCACCACACCGTCGTGCTGACGGAACTCTCCCTCAAAGCTCGGCTGGATTGGAGTTCAAGGGATATCATCGAGTTGAACGTGTGCAGAACTCGGAGGTGCCGTGCGTTTGGTACTTGATCGGTCGTATCGTGAAGACGTACGACTACATCAACCGCTTTGTGCTAACGCTTCCGATTTTGGTCTACGAGGGTATGTCGACACACTCTCCCCTCTCGTTGCTATGCATCACCATGATCTTGCATGTGCGTAGGAATTTTTCTGAAATTACTATGTTCCCCAACAGTGGCATCTGAGCCAGGTTTTATGCGTTGATGTTATATGCACGAGTAGAACACAATTGAGTTGTGGGCGATACAAGTCATACTGCTTACCAGCATGTCACACTTTGGTTCGGCGGTATTGTTGGATGAAGCGGCCCGGACCGACATTACGCGTACGCTTACGCGAGACTGGTTTTACTGCTGTGCTTTGCACATAGGTGACTAGCGGGTGTCAGTTTCTCCAACTTTAGTTGAACTGAGTGTGGCTATGCCCGGTCCTTGAGAAGGTTAAAAAACACTAACTTGACGAACTATCATTGTGGTTTTGATGCGTAGGTAAGAACGTTTCTTGCTCAGCCCGTAGCAGCCACGTAAAACTTGCAACAACAAAGTAGAGGACGTCTAACTTGTTTTTGCAGGGCATGTTGTGATGTGATATGGTCAAGGCATGATGCTATATTTTATTGTATGAGATGATCATGTTTTGTAACCGAGTTACCGGCAACTGGCGGGAGCCATATGGTTGTCGCTTTATTGTATGCAATGCAATGGCCCTGTAATTGCTTTACTTTATCACTAAGCGGTAGCGATAGTCGTAGAATTAATAATTGGCGAGACGGCAACGATGCTACGATGAAGATCAAGGTGTCGCACCGGTGACGGTGGTGATCATGACGGTGCTTCAGAGATGGAGATCACACGCACAAGACGATGATGGCCATATCATATCACTTATATTGATTGCATGTGATGTTTATCTTTTATGCATATTATTTTGCTTGATTGATGGTAGCATTATAAGATGATATCTCACTAAATTTCAAGGTATAAGTATTCTCCCTTAGTATGCACCGTTGCGAAAGTTCTTCATGCTGTGACACCACGTGATGATCGGGTGTGATAAGCTCTACGTTCAAATACAACAGGTGTAAGACAGTTTTACACATGCAGAATACTCAGGTTAAACTTGACGAGCCTAGCATATGCAGATATGACCTCGGAACACTAAGACCGAAAGGTCGAGCGTGAATCATATAGTAGATATGATCAACATAGTGATGTTCAGCATTGAAAACTACTCCATCTCACATGATGATCGGACATGGTTTAGTTGTTTTGGATCACGTGATCACTTAGATGATTAGAAGGATGTCTATCTAAGTGGGAGTTCTTAAGTAATATGATTAATTGAACTTTAATTTATCATGAACTTAGTCTTGATAGTATTTTGCAAATTATGTTGTAGATCAATAGCTCGCATTGTTGCTTTCATATGTTTATTTTGATACGTTCCTAGAGAAAACTGTGTTGAAAAGATGTTAGTAGCAATGATGCGGATTGGATCCGTGATCTGAGGATTGTCCTCATTGCTGCACAGAAGAATTATGTCCTTGATGCACCGCTAGGTGATAGACCTATTGTAGGAGCAGATGCAGACGTTATGAACGTTTGGCTAGCTCAATATGATGAATACTTGATAGTTTAGTGCACCATGCTTAACTGCTTAGAATCGGGACTTCAAAGACGTTTTGAACGTCATGGACCATATGAGATGTTCCAGGAGTTGAAGTTAATATTTCAAGCAAATACCCGAGTTGAGAGATATGAAGTCTCCAACAAGTTCTGTAGCTAAAAGATGGAGGAGAATTGCTCAACTAGTGAGCATGTGCTTAGATTGTCTGGGTACTACAATCATTTGAATCAAGTGGGAGTTAATCTTCCAGATAAAATAGTGATTGACAGAGTTCTCTTGTCACCATCACCAAGTTACTGGAACTTTGTGATGAACTATAGTATGCAAGGGATGACGAAACGTTTCCCGAGCGTTTCATGATGATAAAATCAATGAAGGTAGAAATCAAGAAAGAGCATCAAGTGTTGATGATTGACCAGACCACTAGTTTCAAGAAAAGGGCAAAGGGAAAGAAAGGGAACTTCATTAAGAATGGCAAGCAAGTTGTCACTCCCGTGAAGAAGCCCAAAGCTGGACCAAAGCCTGAAACTGGGTGTTTCTGCTGCAAAGGAAATGGTCACTGGAAGCGGAAATGCTCTGAATATTTGGTGGATAAGAAGGATGGCAAAGTGAACAAGGGTATATTTGATATACAGGTTATTGATGTGTACCTTACTAGTGTTTATGGTAGCCCCTGAGTATTTGATACTTGTTCGGTTGCTAAAAAATTAGTAACTCGAAACAGGAGTTACATAATAAACAGAGACTAGTTGAGGGTGAAGTGACGATGTGTGTTGGAAGTAGTTCCAAGATTGATATGATCATCATCGCACACTCCCTATACTTTTGGGATTAGTGTTAAACCTAAATAAATGTTATTGGCATTTGCGTTGAGCATGAATATGGTTTGATCATGTTTATTGCAATATGGTTATTCATTTAAAGTCAGAGAATAATTGTTGTTTTGTTTACATGAATAAAACCTTCGATGGTCATACACCCAATGAAAATAGTTTGTTGGATCTCGATCATAGTGATACACATATTCATAATATTGAAGCCAAAAGATGCAAAGTTAATAATGATAGTGCAACTTATTTGTGGCACTGCCGTTTGGGTCATATCAGTGTAAAGAGCATGAAGAAACTCCATAAAGATGGATTTTTGGAATCACTTGGTTATGAATTATTTGATGCTTGCGAACCGTGCCTTTTTGGCAAGATGACTAAAACTCCGTTCTCTGGGACAATGGAATGAGCTACTGACTTGTTGGAAATAATACATACCGATGTATCCGGTCCAATGAGTGTTGATGCTCGTGGCGAGTATCGTTATTTTCCGACCTTCAAAAATGATTTGAGAAGATATGAGTATATCTACTTAATGGAACACAAGTCTGAAACATTTGAAAAGTTCAAGGAATTTCAGAGTGAAGTGGAGAATCATCGTAACAAGAAAATAAAGTTTCTACGATCTGATCGTGGAGGAGAATATTTGAGTTACGAGTTTGGCCTTCATATAAAATAATGTGGAATAGTTTCACAATTCACGCCACCTGGAACACCACAGCGTTATGGTGTGTCCAAACGTCATAACCACACTCTATTGGATATTGTGCGATCTATGATGTTTCTTATCAGCTTACCACTATCATTTTGGGGTTATGCATTAGAGACAGCTGCATTCACTTTAAAATAGGGCACCATCAAAATCCATTGAGACGGCGCCTTATGAATTGTGGTTTGGCAAGAAACCAAAGTTGTCGTTTCTTAAAGTTTGGGGCTGCGATGCTTATGTGAAAAGGTTTGAAACTGATAAGCTCAAACCTAAATCGGAGAAGTGCGTCTTCATAGGATACCCAAAGGAAACTGTTGGGTACACCTTCTATCACAGATCTGAAGGCAAGATATTCATTGCTAAGATGGATCCTTTCTAGAGAAGGAGTTTCTCTCGAATGAAGTGAGTGGGAGGAAACTAGATCTTGATAAGGTAATTGTACCTTCTCCCGAATTGGAAAGTAGTTCATCACATAAATTACTTCCAGTAATTCCTACATCAATTAGTGAGGAAGCTAATGATGATGATCATGAAACTTCAGATTAAGTTACTACAGAACCTCGTAGGTCTTCCAAAGTACAGTCCGCACCACAGTGGTACGGTAATCCTGTTATGGAAACCATATTACTAGAACATGATGAACCTATGAACTATGAGGAATCGATGATGAGCCCAGATTCCGTGAAATGGCTTGCGGCCATAAAATCTGAGATCGGATCCATGTATGAGAATGAAGTGTGGAATTTGATTGACTTGTCCGATGATCGGCAAGCCATAGAAAATAAATGGATCTTCAAGAGGAAGACGGACGCTGATAGTAGTGTTAATTATCTACAAAGCTAGACTTGTCGAAAAAGGGTTTTTGACAAAGTTCAAGGTGTTGACTATGATGAGATTTTTCTCATTCGTAGCGATGCTTAAGTCTGTCCGAATCATGTTAGCAAATTGCCACATTTTATGAAATTTGGCAGATGGATGTCAAAACTACATTCCTTAATGGATTTATTAAAGAAGAGTTGTATATGATGCAACTAGAAAGTTTTTGTCGATCCTAAAGGTGCTAACAAAATGTGCAAGCTTCAGCGATCCATCTATGGACTGGTGCAAGCATCTAGAGTTGGAATATACGCTTTGATAAGTTGATCAAAGCATATAGTCTTATACAAACTTGCGGTGAAGCCTGTATTTACAAGAAAGTGAGTGGGAGCACTACAGCATTTCTGATAAATATATGTGAATGACATATTGTTGATAAGAAATAATGTAGATTTTTCTTGAAAGCATAAAGGAGTATTTGGAAGGATTTTTTCATAGAAAGACCTCGGTAAAGCTACTTACATATTGAGCATCAAGATCTATTGAGATAGATCTAGATGCTTGATAAGATTTTCAATGAGTACATACCTTGACAAGATTTTGAAGTAGTTCAAAATGGAACAGTCAAAGAAAGAGTTCTTGCCTGTGTTGCAAAGGTGTAAAATTGAGTAAGACTCAAATCCCGACCACGACAGAAAATAGAAAGAGAATGAAAGTCATTCCGTATGCCTCAGTCATAGGTTCTATAAAGTATGCCATGCTGTGTACCAGATCTATTGTATACCCTACACTATGTTTGGCAAGGTAATACAATAGTGATCTAGGAGTAGATCACTGAACAGCGGTCAAAATTATCCTTAGTGGAATAAGGATATGTTTCTCGATTATGGAGGTGACAAAAGGTTCGTCATAAAGGGTTACGTCGATGAAATTTTTGACACTGATCCAGATGACTCTAAGTCTCAATCTAGATACATATTGAAAGTGGGCGCAACTAGCTAGAGTAGCTCCGTGCAAAGCATTTTAGACATAGAATATTTTGCAAAATACATACGGCTCTGAATGTGACAGACCCGTTGACTAAACTTATCTCATGAGCAAAACATGATCACACCTTAGTACTCTTTGGGTGTTAATCACATATCGATGTGAACTAGATTACTGACTCTGGTAAACCCTTTGGGTGTTGGTCACATGACGATGTGAACTATCGGTGCTAATCACATACAAATGTGAATATTGGTGTTAAATCACATGATGATGTGAACTAGATTATTAACTCTAGTGCAAGTAGGAGAATGAAGGAAATATGCCCTGGAGGCAATAATAAAGTTATTATTTATTTCCTTATGTCATGATAAATGTTTATTATTCATGCTAGAATTGTATTAACCGGAAACATAATACATTTGTGAATACATAGACAAACATAGTGTCACTAGTATGCCTCTACTTGACTAGCTCGTTAATCAAAGATGGTTAAGTTTCCTAACCATAGAAATGAGTTGTTATTTGATTAACGGGATCACATCATTAGGAGAATGATGTGATTAACTTGACCCATTCCGTTAGCTTAGCACTTGATCATTTAGTATGTTTCTATTGCTTTCTTCATGACTTATACATGTTCCTATGACTATGAGATTATGCAACTCCCGTTTACCGGAGGAACACTTTGTATGCTACCAAACGTCACAACGTAACTGGGTGATTATAAAGGTGCTCTACAGGTGTCCCCGAAGGTACTTGTCGAGTTGGCGTATTTCGAGATTAGGATTTGTCACTCCAATTGTCGGAGAGGTATCTCTGGGCCCTCTCGGTAATGCACATCACTATAAGCCTTGCAAGCAATGTGACTAATGAGTTAGTTGCGGGATGATGCATTACATAATGAGTAAAGAGACTTGTCGGTAACGAGATTGAACTAGGTATTGAGATACCGACGATCGAATCTCGGGCAAGTAACATACCCATGACAAAGGGAACAACGTATGCTGTTATGCGGCTTGACCGATAAAGATCTTCATAGGATATGTGGGAGCCAATATGAGCATCCAGGTTCCGCTATTGGTTATTGACCGGAGGCGTGTCTCGGTCATGTCTACATAGTTCTCGAACCCGTAGGGTCCGCACGCTTAAAGTTTGATGATTGTTATATTATGAGTTTATGTGTTTTGATGTACCGAAGGTAGTTCGGAGTCCCGGATGTGATCACGGACATGACGAGGAGTCTTGAAATGGTCGAGACATAAAGATCGATATATTGAATGACTATATTTGGACACCGGAATGGTTCAGGTGAGATCGGGATAATACCGAAGCACCGGGAGGTTATCGGAACCCTCCAGGAGGTATATGGGCCTTAATGGGCTTTAGTGGAAAGGAAGGGAAAAGAGCAAGGGAGGGGGCGCCCCCCAAGCCCGATCCGTATTGGGAAGGGGGCCGCCCCCCTTTCCTTCCTCCCTCCTTCCTCTTCCTTCCCTCTCCCTCTCCAAATAGGAAAAGGAGGAGTTCTACTCCCGGTGGGAGTAGGACTCCCCCCCTTGGGCGCTCCTCCTCCTCCTTGCCGGCCCTCTCCTCCCCTCCTTTATATACGGAGGAGGGGCCACCACATAAAGACAACAATTGATCCTTTGGATCTCTTAGCCGTGTGCGGTGCCCCCCTCCACCATAATCCACGTCGATAATATCGTAGCGGTGCTTAGGCGAAGCCCTGCGTCAGTAGAACATCATCATCGTCACCACACCGTCGTGCTGACAGAACTCTCCCTCAAAGCTCGGCTAGATCGGAGTTCAAGGGATGTCATCGAGTTGAACGTGTGCAGAATTCGAAGGTGCCGTGTGTTCGGTACTTGATCGGTCGGATTGTGAAGACGTATGACTACATCAACCGCGTTGTGCTAACGCTTTCGCTTTCGGTCTACGAGGGTGCGTGGACACACTCTCCCCTCTCGTTGCTATGCATGACCATGATCTTGCATGTGCGTACGAATTTTTTTGAAATTACTACGTTCCCCAACAAAATCGTCCATGAAAACCTCCACAATCTTTTCACAAAAATCAGAGAATATAGCTGTGATGCATCTTTGAAAGGTAACAGGTGCACTGCATAATCCAAAAGGCATACGTCTACAAGCATAAGTTCCAAAATGACAAGTAAAGCTGGTTTTCTCTTGATCGGGTTGTGACACTGGTATTTGAGAGAAACCGGAATATTCATCAAGTAAACAAAAGTGTGTGTGCTTAGATAATCATTCTAGCATTTGATCAATAAAAGGCAGAGGGTAATGATCTTTCCTAGTAGTTTTCTTTAATTTTCTAAAATCAAATACCATTCTATAGCCAGTAACAATTCTTTGTGGAATAAGTTCTCTTTTATAATTAGGAACACCAGTAATACATCCTTTCTTATGGACACAGTGTACATGACTTACCCACCTACTATCACCTATGGGATAGATTATACCTGCTTCAAGAAGCTTTAATATTTTAGTTCTTACCACTTCTTTCATTTAGGATTCAACCATCATTGGTGATCAACAATAGGTTTAGCATCAGGACCCATATTGATCTTATGCTGACAGAGAGTGGGACTGATGCCCTTAAGATTATCAATAGTATATCCAATAACGGCTCGGTGCTTCTTGAGAATTTTTAATAATCTTTCTTCTTCATGTTCTGAAAGGTTAGCACCAATAATAACAAGATATATCTTTTTCTCATCAAGATAAGCACATTTCAAAGTGTCTGGCAATTATTTTAATTCAAACACGAGATCACCTTTAGGTGGAGGAGGACCTCCTAGAGTTTCAATAGGCAAATTGTGTTTTAGGATAGGTTGTTGTTCAAAGAATATTTTGCCTGTTTCATTTCTTTCATGTAAGTGCATATCATTTTCATGGTCTAGCAAATATTGTTCTAAAGGATCAGTAGGAGGCACGGCAATAGCGGCAATCCCAATTATTTCATCCTTACTAGGCAATTCTTCATTACGAGGTTGTCTACTAAACTTAGAGAAATTAAACTCATGAGACTCATCACCAAAACTGACACCGACAATTTATGTTTCGCAACCTATTTTAGCATTGACAGTGTTCAAGAAGGGTCTACCAAAGATAATGGGACAAAAGTCATCTTGTGCAGAACCAAGAACTAGAAAATCAGTAGGGTATTTTATTTTCCCACACAAGACTTCAACATCTCTTACTATCCCAAGTGGTGTGATGGTGTCTCTATTAGCAAGTTTAATAGTAACATCTATGTCTTCCATTTCAGCGGGTGCTATGTCATTCATGATTTCTTAGTAAAGAGGAAAAGGAATAGCACTCACAGCACCCAAGTCACATAAACCATGATAGCAATGATCTCCAATTTTAACTGAGACAATAGGCATGCCAACTACGAGTCTATGTTTATCTTTGTCATCAGGTTTGGCAATTCTAGCCTTCATCACAGAACTAAATAACATGCTTTCTAGCAAGAGCTCTTTAACCATAGAAACACTAGGTTCTACTTTAATTTGTTCAGAGGGTTTAGGTGCTTTAATGTTACTTTTGCGAACCACAGTTGATACCTTAGATTGTTGCTTTATCCTAATAAGAAAGGTGGTTTTTCAATATAAGCAGTCGACACAACTGGATCAACATTGTAAATGATAGGTTCATCTTTAGCTAAAACCGGTTCTATAATTTGTTCTTTAATAGGGGGATGATATTTAAACCACTTCTCATTAGGGAGATCAACATGAGTAGCAAATGATTCACAGAAAGAGGCTACTATCTCTGAGTAAAGTCCACATTTAGTGCTAAAATTTTGAAAAGCATCGGTATTCATAAAAGATTTAACACAATCAAACTCGAGCTTCATACCTGACTGTTTACCTTCGTCGAGTTCCCAATCCTTAGAGTTGCTTTTAATTCTTTCCAAAAGATCCCACCTACATTCAATAGTCTTCTTCATAAAAGAACCAGTATAAGAAGTATCGAGCATGGATCGATCATCATGAGAAAGCCGATCATACATTTTTTGAATAATAATTTCTCTTGAGAGCTCACGATTGGGGCATGAATATAACATTGACTTAAGACTCCTCCAAGATAGGCGATACTTTCTCCTTCACGAGGCCAAAAATTATATATATAATTCCGATCACGATGAACTAGATGCGTAGGATATTTTTTTAATCTGATAATCACATTTTCCTTTCTATTGTCTTGTTTAACCTTTCTCATGGTTTATATGATCTAAGCAGTAACAATCCGGTGCTTATGTAAACACCCTGGTGTACAACCTTGTCATTAAGACCGTGATACTATTGTTGATGACATTTCGGTAACCGCCGATGGACGAGAACTTTGCCTATAGGTCCGCATCATTTCAACGAGCAGGAAAATGGTTCTCTTCATCCCTCGCCCTTGGTGCTAACGATGCTGTCAACATAATTGACAGGTTAATCTCTGACATGCCTTGCTATCGTGACCGTGCAAGATGTCAACGCCCTTCCTTCTTTTAACTCACATGGTGGGCCCAAAACCCACAGGTTCCAGGATCGAAACCTGACTCTCTTATACACCCCTGTTTCCAAAGTTGTTCCTCATGCTTGGCTTCGTATGTAGATCATGAGCAACCATCCTAGAGATCATCAATTCTGGTATCAAACACAATACTTATTCCCGTTGCTTTGAACACCTTTCACGCCCTGTTGCAGGCATCGAACAATTTCCTGCCCACTCGAAACTTCCCTTGATACCTCCTTATTTTGCTCTCGATATTTTCTGAAGTTTCAATTCGAGAGTTACTTTCCGCCACCTTCCCCGATGTTATCGACCAGATAGTCAATCTTGCAGAGGCCCGTTCTCCCGGAATACCCACACACTCTATTCTTTCGCAAGTACGAAGGAGTTCTCGAAGAAAGGATGCTAACTTCATCGTGATTACCTGAAGCAGAGAAATTAAGACATCAACAAAAAGGATCAACTACTTTGGGAAGATCAACCAAGGCCGAGAAGATCCGTTAGAACTTTGTAACCAGGACTTTTCCCTTACTGCACCTCTTAAATCTCGGGACGAGATTTATTGTAGTGGAGGAGAATTGTGACGCCCTGGTAATCAAGCTACAGTAACCCTGTAGTAATGATGCCACGTCAGCTCGATTACTTTTGTTAATCTCGCGTTAGTTCAAAACCGATCCAAATACAAATTTGAATTAAAGTCAAAACAATTAAAGTTTTCAAAAGTCAAAACTAAATTGTTCCTAATGTGTCAACTAATCCATAATAAATGTTGGTGAAGAAATCAACTTTTAATAAAATATTGAAATGCACTAAATAAACTAAAACAACGATAAAACAATTATCTAAAATGCTTTTAGAATAATAAGCAAATGCAAAATACTTTATTTAAAATGCCAAAATATTTGGGGCTGTGACCTATTTAATAACACCAAGTTAGTTCTCGCTTTTAAATTTTATAAAACTAAAAGAAAAGAAAATAGAACAAACAAAAAAGGAAAAGACCCCCCTGCTGGGCCTCGGCCCAGCTGGCCAGTGGGCTAGCGAGGCCGGCCTAGCTGGGGCCCCCATAACCCCCGAAACCCTAACCCACGTCTCGCGTAATAACCCCCACTCCTCTCCCGATCCACTCTCTTCCTCTCCCCCTCGACTGGATCTGGGTCGGGAAGAGCCCGATCCCATCGCCTCCTTGTCGCTCGGTGCTGCCCGGACCTCGCCAGAGCGCGTCCTCGCCGGCCTGCCTCCTCCTCCTCGCTGGACTGCCTCCTCCACGTCGTCGTCATCCCCGTCGCCCTCCCCACGCCCCATTGCCCGTGCCCTACTCCCCTATGAGCTCCCACTTCCTCCTCTCTCTGCCGTGCCGCACGCCCGCTCCCGCAGACTGCGGCTGCTGCACTGCTCTGCCCGCGCGCGCACGCCTCCGCAGCGCCGCGCCCTTCCAATCGCAGCGCCCTCGCACTCATCGTCCGCACTGCGGCCCCGCTCTTCCCTCGCGTCGTGCACGCACCTGCGCCTCTACAGTCGTCGGGCGCCGCGCTGCTGCGCCGCTCCTACATAGCCGCCTGCGCCTCGGGGCACCAGAGCCCGTGACCGCCCACTGCGTGCGGCAGCTTGCCCCGCCGCACCGCCCCCACCCCGGCGTTCTCTTGATACGTCTCCAACGTATCTATAATTTTTGATTGTTCCATGCTATTATATTACCCTTTTTGGATGTTTATGGGCTTTATTTTACACATTTATATCATTTTTTGACTAACCTACTAACCGGAGGCCCAACCCGTATTGCTGTTTTTTGCCTATTTCAGTATTTCGAAGAAAAGGAATATCAAACGGAGTCCAAACGGAATGAAACCTTCGAGTGCAAGTCAAGAAGTAGCTGAGGTGGCCACGAGAGGGTAGGGCGTGCCCCCCCTATAGGGTGCGCCTCCCCGTCCATGGGCCCCTCGGGCGGCCACCGACGTACTTCTTCCTCCTATATAAGCCTACGTACCCCGAAAACATCCAGGGAGCCAACGAAACACAATTTCCACCGCCATAACCTTCTGTATCCGCGAGATCCCATCTTGGAGCCTTCGCTAACGTTCTGCTGGAGGGGGAATCAACCACGGAGGGCTTCTACATCAACACCACAGCCCCTCCGATGAGTTGTGAGTAGTTTACCACAGACCTTCGGGTCCATAGTTATTAGCTAGATGGCTTCTTCTCTCTTTTTGGATCTCAATACAATGTTCCCCCATCTCTTGTGGAGATCTATTCGATGTAAACTCTTTTTGCAGTGTGTTTGTCGAGATCCGATGAATTGTGGGTTTATGATCAAGTTTATCTATGAGAAATATTTGAATCTCCTCTGAATTCTTTTATGTATGGTTGAGTTATCTTTGCAAGTCTCTTCAAATTATCAGTTTAGTTTGGCCTACTAGATTGATCTTTCTAGCCATGGGAGAAGTGCTTAGCTTTGAATTCAATCTTGCGGTGTCCTTACCCAGTGACAGAAAGGGTTGCAAGGCATGTATTGTATTGTTGCCATCAAGGATAACAAGATGGGGTTTATATCATATTGCATGAATTTATCCCTCTACATCATGTCATCTTGCTTAAGGCGTTACTCTGTTCCTATGAACTTAATACTCTAGATGCAGGCAGGAGTCAGTCGACGTGTGGAGTAATAGTAGTAGATGTAGGCAGGACTCGGTCTACTTGTTGCGGACGTGATGCCTATATACATGATCATGCCTAGATAATCTCACAATTATTCGCTTTTCTATCAATTGCTCGATAGTAATTTTTTCACCCACCGTAATACTTATGCTATCTTGAGAGAAGCCTCTAGTGAAACCTATGGCCCCCGGGTCTATCTCTTATCATATTTGCTTCCAATCTACTTTTATTTGCATCTTTACTTTTTGCATCTATATTATAAAATACCAAGAATATATTTATCTTATCATACTATCTCTATCAGATCTCACTTTCGCAAGTGGCTGTGAAGGGATTGATAACCCCTTTGTTGCGTTGGTTGCGAGTTCTTTGTTCGTTTGTGTAGGTGCGTGGGACTTTTGAGGAGCCTCCTACTGGATTGATACCTTGGTTCTCAAAAACTGAGGGAAATAGTTACGCTACTATTGCTGCATCACCCTTTCCTCTTCAAGGAAAACCAAGGCAAGCTCAAGACGTAGCAAGAAAGATTTCTGGCGCCGTTGCCGGGGAGGTCTTCACTCAAGTCTAGACATACCAAGTACCCATCACAAACCCATCTCCCTCGCATTTACATTATTTGCCATTTGCCTCTAGTTTTCCTCTCCCCCACTTCACCCTTGCCGTTTTATTCGCCCTCTCTTTCCCAATCTCCTCTTCTCTTTTTTGCTTGCCTTTTTCTATTTGCTTGTGTGTTGGATTACTTGTTGCCATGGCGCAAGATAATACCAAATTGTGTGATTTCTCGAATACCAATAATAATGATTTCCTTAGTACTCCGATTGCTCCTCTTAATGATGTTGAGTCTAGTGAAATCAATACTGCTTTGCTGAATCTTGTTATGAAAGATCAATTCGCCGGCCTTCCTAGTGAAGATGCTGCTACTCATCTAAACAACTTTGTTGATTTGTGTGATATGCAAAAGAAGAAAGATACGGATAACAATATTGTTAAATTGAAGTTATTTCCATTTTCACTTAGAGATCATGGCAAAGTTTGGTTTTCATCTTTGCCTAAAAATAGTATTGATTCTTGGAACAAGTGCAAAGATGCTTTTATCTCTAAGTATTTTCCTCCCGCTAAGATTATCACTGTTAGGAACAATATTATGAATTTTAAACAACTTGATCATGAGCATGTTGCCCAATCTTGGGAAAGAATGAAATTGATGATTCGCAATTGCCCTACTCATGGTTTGAATTTATGGATGATCATACAAAATTTTTATGCCGGTTTGAACTTTGCTTCTAGGAATCTCTTAGATTCGGCCGCGGGAGGCACGTTTATGGAAATGACGTTAGGAGATGCTACAAAACTTCTTGATAATATTATGGCTAATTATTCTCAATGGCACACCGAAAGATCTTCTGGGAGCGACTACAATAGAAGAAGGGCCACAGGTGCAAAAATAGAAAAATATATCTGGGCCATTGGATCATAGGTGGATGGCACAGATTCTAGTGGAAGGATCTCAGCCACTTATTGTGTATTTTATGAAAACCCCCCTACTAGCAATTAGTTATAAAATGGAACTTTTGCGGTAACCACCTCAAGTATTTCATTTCATTCTCCATTCATTTTGTCCAACGGCCGCTTGTGGAGTCTGCACACTGATGAAGCCCCATATCCTATTAGTTTATACCACTTAAAATCTTTGCACGTATGTACTTCATGAAAACCATGCATATTGCACTACACTAGTGGCTTGTACTACCTCGCTAATTATGCAAAAAGAAGTTGAGTATGACTGTCACTGCAAAGTATGTCAATATCTATCACAAATATGTGAGTACCTAGATAAAATTAAGCCACCCTTTGAAGTATAACTAAACATCAGACTGGACTCGCCCAGATTGAGCATATAACAAGCTTAAATATCTTGATGAGACATGGTAGCACCATTTTTGGTACATTGCCAGCAACAGGCATGAAGGACTAATCTGATCACCATTCAACAAGCATTGTTATTTAAAAATATAAGCTCTAGTATCTTGATGGTACATAACGGAAATGTTCTAGCATTTCCCTCCTGTTCTACTACTCCTTGTTCATCATTCATCAAGCTTCTTGTTTTGGGAGAGATCACACCAAGAAAACACGATTCGGTTGAGCACATACGCGTACAGATGCCTGATCAACAACAAAGTTAAAGTCAAGTTGCAGAGAAATTTTCTCAATTGTCAGAAAGGGGGGACTTTGATAAAAGCTTCTTCTATCCATATGTAGTCCTGATGTTTCCGCTTGTCAGAGCAGCATGCATCTACAAATACAAGGAAAAAATATAGTTTACATTACAAGGAAAGAAATAGGAAAAATTATGTTCTCTAATACTGATCATGTATGTATTGAACAATTAAGAGTGCAATTCAAGTTGTTTTGCTAACTCGTACTCCCTCCTTCTGAAAAAGCTTGTCCCAAACTTGTCCCTCAAATGAATGTATCTAGCACTAACTTAGTGTTAGATACATCCATTTGAGGGTCAGGCTTTTTTGAACGGAGGGAGTAGATGACAAAAGTAAAAACTTGATGTTGTAGCACAAAGGCACATGTCAAACCAGGGAAGAGAAAACGGAAATAATATCATACGGCAAAATATATTTACAGCTTGACAATTATGGATCACTTGAATCAATTTTCACATCAAGTAGGTCAAAACAATCAGCCATTTAGTCCCTCCAATGGACATTTCCTACTAATTGTAGATTGTGACCTAGCATTGCCTTAATGCACACATCTTTGCTGACAGAAGCACTACAAGTGCAGGCCACGATGTTTGCATGTTCACTGAAGCTGTTGGTTTCCACTCCTAACAGCTTAGAAGTGCCTCTTATTGCTCAAGTACTTTGCAGTTAGCAACAAAGACACAGATAAATTATAATTTTATTGTAATGAGTATAAACAATACCAGAAATCATCAAAGAAGGGATTAACGAAAAAAACATCAAAGAAGGGATAATGGAAAATTGGGCAATGACAAAATATACTTGCCTTTTTGGACTATGTCTTGTCACCTGATAGTGTTGGTACAAATTTTGCAATTACTGGAACTGTGGGCTCGCCTAACGGCGATGTCTCACTACTTCCTCCATTTCAGTTCAAGATGCAGAAGCAAAATAGCGGAAAACAAACTTAGTACTAGTCGACGAGCTTCGACCTATCCATCATATGGAGAGCAGAAAATCGAGAAATCAGCCCCAATTCCAAGATTGCAATGTTAAGGCTGCAAATTAAAAGATACACAGAAAGAGAGTCTTCTTTTCTACTGTACATACAAAAGGTAAAAAAAGTGTTTGTGCCTACAAGCACTTTACATGCAGGTAATTTAATAGGTAGATGAGATTAGTTTGTTCATATGTAGAATATCCGAGAAGAGGATGAAATCTCAATATATAAAACTGCTCGAAAATATAATATAAGCATATCAAGCTTGTCCGGTGATTAATATTTCTGTCCATGGATACAGAGAGATATCCCTGTTATTCCTATCAAGGTTAAAGCAAACATATCCCAGATGAGCATGAACTAGCTGTCCAGTCAAAATTTTCAATTAAGCAAACATTATGTTTTTTTGTTATGGCTAATCAACACCGAATAAAAGAAAAGATTCTGCACTATAGTTCATATTTGTTTCATTGGATGTTCTGTCCTTAGTAATTTTCTTTAGCTCTCTGTATGTATAACATACTACTGTATTGCTAGTGGGTTAGCTACTATACTGCTCGCCTTTGCCTAAAAATGATTGTAAGTTCCCAAGCTACTGGTAGTCATGATTAAAATATATAATATACACTTGATGTGCATATGTTTGCCATTCATATAGTTTCCAAAGATTCAGAAGTTTTGAATCTTATCCTACATGATACACCATATGCTCCAAAGCACAATTTTAAATCAGGAGTACTTTTCAGAGATCTATGCCCAAAATATTATGTAGATGACATGGACAGTATGCAGTAAAAGTTGAACAATTTTTTTTTCCTAAATAAATGCTACAAAATTAACTATGAAAATTGGTAGCAACCTCACGGGCAAGCATACCTGAAGATGGGAGATTTCTTCTCCAGCATTCCCAGATGGCGAAGCTAGACGTGGGGGTGCGAGCGACGTGTGAAGAATGCGCGAGGTTTTCCACTGGACGTCGGGGAAGAGTACCTTTGAGACGGTCCGCCGGGGCAGGACGACGGAGCAGAGTATTTGTCCGCAAGGAGATCTGCCGGGGTAGCGAGGACGCAGGCCACAAGACAGTAGGGTGCTGGATCTGGACGTTCACTGGGCGCAATCGCCCAGCTAGGCACCGGATCTGGTCCGCCGCCACCGTCGGCAAGCTCGCTATCGCCCAGCTATGCCGCGTTGGAGGATTTTGGGCTTGCTGCATTCCTGGGAAGCAGGAGATGATTCTGGAAGCAAAACTAGTGGAACCAAGGGAGTTTTGTGCAAATAATGTAGTACATGTGTGTTCAGATCCGCCCACAAGAATCTGGGCCCGTCATCCAGGATCATATGGCCAAGAAACGTGTTTTCTATTTTTGCATCCGTGGTCGTTCTTCTATTGTAGTCGCTCCCAGATCTTCTAGTAAAAAAGTGCATGCTATATAAGAAATCAATGTTTTGAGTGGAAAGATGGATGAACTTATGAAATTGTTTGCTACTAAAAATACTCCTCATGATCCCAATGATATGCCTTTGTCTACTTTGATTGAGAATAATAATGATTCTATGGATGTGAATTTTGTTGGTAGGAATAGTTTTGGAGACAATGCTTATAGAGGAAATTTTAATGCTAGACCGTTCCCTAGTAATTCCTCTAATAATTATGGAAATTCCTACAATAATTCTTATGGTAATTTTAATAAGATGCCCTCTGATTTTGAGAGTGTGAAAGAATTATGATTTCTCAAAAGAATTTTAGTGCTTTGCTTGAAGAAAAATTGCTCAATGTTGATGATTTGGCTAGGAACGTTGATAGACTTTCGCTTGATGTTGATTCTCTTAAACTTAGATCTTCTTCCCCTAAGCACGATATCAATGAGTCTCCCAAAGCAATGAGAATTTCCATTGATGAGTGCAAGGAAAGAACCGCTAGATTGCGTGCTAAGAAAGATTGCTTTATAAAGGCGTGTTCTTCTAGTTTCCATGAAAATAATGATGAAGATCTTAAAGTTATTGATGCGTCTTCTATTAGATCTATGTTTTGCAATATGAATGTTGGTAATTATGGGACTGATGATGAGTCAACTTTACCTAGAAGGCGTCCCAAGAATTCGGAGTTTTTAGATCTTGATGCTAAATTTGCTAAAAGTGGGATTGGAGAGGTTATGACTTTAAATAGCATTGAACCCACTATCTCGGATTTCAAGGAATTTAATTATGATAATTGTGCTTTAGAAGGTTGTATTTCTTTGTTGCAATCTGTTGTTAATTCTCCTTATGCTTATAGTCAAAATAAAGCTTTTACCAAACATATCGTTGATGCCTTGATGCAATCTTATGATGAAAAACTTAATTTGGAAGTTTCTATACCTAAAAAACTTAATGATGAGTGGGAACCTACTATAAAGATTAGAATTAAAGATCATGAGTGTTTTGCCTTGTGTGATTTGGGTGCTAGTGTTTCCACGATTCCGAAAACTTTATGTGATATTCTAGGTTTCCATGATCTTGACGATTGCTCTTTAAATTTGCACCTTGCGGATTCCACCATTAAAAAGCCGATGGGAAGGATCTATGATGTTCTCATTGTTGCAAATAGAAATTTGGTGCCCGTCGATTTTATCGTTCTTGATATAGATTGCAATCTTTCTTGCCCTATTATTCTTGGTAGACCTTTCCTTAGAACGATTGGTGCGATTATTGATATGAAGGAAGGGAATATTAGATTCCAATTTCCATTAAAGAAAGGCATGGAGCACTTTCCATGAAAGAAAGTCAAATTACCTTATGAATCTATCGTGCGGGTTACTTATGAATTTAGTGCCAAAGATTGCACTACTTAGATCTATCTTTGCTTTTATGCCTAGCTAGGGGCGTTAAACGATAGCGCTAGTTGGGAGGCAACCCAATTTTTTTTGTGTTTTTTTTGTTCCTATTTAGCAATAAATCTTGCATCTACCTTCTGTTTAGATGTGTTTTTATCTTTTAATTAGTGTTTGTGCCAAGTAGAACCTAGAGGATAACCGATGATGATAGTTGATTTGATTCTGCTGAAAACAGAAACTTTTCATGCATGAATGTAGTTTTTTTAAATCACAGAAACGTGATTTTGCGTTGATTCTTTTCGTCGCTGATCAGTAGACAAATTTTCCAGGACTTCCTATTTTGGTAGGATTTTTATAGTTCCAGAAGTTTGCGTAGTTACAGATTGTTACAGACTGTTATGTTTTTGAAAGATTCTGTTTTTCGTGTGTTGTTTGCTTATTTTGATGCGTCTATGGCTAGTAAAATAGTTTATAAACCATAGAGAAGTTGGAATACAGTAGGTTTAACACCAAAATAAATAAAGAATGAGTTTATTACAGTACCTTATATGGTGGTTTTGTTTTCTTTCACTAATGGATCTTATAAGATTTCCTGTTGAGTTTTGTGTTGTGAAGTTTTCAAGTTTTGGGTAAAACTTTTACGGACTATGGAATAAGGAGTGGCAAGAGCCTAAGCTTGGGGATGCCCATGGCACCCCAATATATTCAAGGATAGCCAAAAGCCTAAGCTTGGGGATTCCCCGGGAAGGCATCCCCTCATTCGTCTTCGTTCATTGGTAACTTTACTTGGAGCTATATTTTTATTCAACACATGATATGTGTTTTGCTTGGAGCGTCGTGTATTATATTAGTCTTTGCTTTTTAGTTTACCACAATCATCCTTGCTGTACACACCTTTTGGGAGAAGCCTACTTGATTAGGATTTGCTAGAATACTTTATGTGTTTCACTTATATCTTTTGAGCTTGATAGTTTTTGCTCTAGTGCTTCACTTATATTTTTTAGAGCACGGTGGTGACTTAATTTTGAAGAAATTTCTAGTCTCTCATGCTTCACTTATATATTTTTGAGAATCTTTTAGAACAGAATGGTATTTTCTATGTCTACAAAGTTGGTCCTAGAATGATGAGCGTCCAAGTTGGGTATAATAAAAACTATCATAGAAAAGAATTGGATGCTATGATCAATTTGATGCTTGATAATTGTTTTGAGATATGGAGGTAGTGATATTGAAGTCATGCTAGTTGGGGTGATTATGAAAAATACTTGTGTTAAGGGTTGTGATTCCCGTAGCATGCACGTATGGTGAACCGCTTTGTGATGAAGTTGGAGCACAATTTTATTTATTGATTGTCTTCCTTATGAGTGGCGGTCGGGGACGAGCGATGGTCTTTTTCTTATCAATCTATCCCCCTAGGAGCATGCGCATAGTGCTTTGGTTTTTGATGACTTCTAGATTTTTGCAACAAGTACATGAGTTCTTTTGACTAATGTTGAGTCCATGGATTATACGCACCCTTTCACCCTTCCACCATTGCTAGCCTCTCTTGTGCTGCGCAACTTTCGCCGGTACCATACACCCACCATATACCTTCCTCAAAACATCCACCATACCTACCTATTATGGCATTTCCATAGCCATTCCGAGATATATTTGCCATGCAACTTTCAACCATTCCGTTCATATGACACGCATTACTTTTGTCATATTTCTCTTTGCATGATCATGTAGTTGACATCGTATTTGTGGCAAGGCCACCTTCATAATTTTCATACATGTCGCTCTTGATTCATTGCATATCCCGGTACACCGCCGGAGGCATTCATATAGAGTCATATCATGTTCTAGCTTTGAGTTGTAATTCTTGAGTTGTAAATCCATAAAAGTGTGATGATCTTCATTATTAGAGCATTGTCCTAGTGAAGAAAGGATGATGAAGACTATGATTCCCCCACAAGTCGGGATGAGACTTCGGATTTTACAAAAAGAAAAAAAAGAGAAAAGGAAAAAGGAAAAAAAAGAAGAAAGGCCAAAAAGAAAAAAAAGAAAGGCCAAAGAAAAAAAGGGAAAAAAAGAAAAGAAAAAAAAATAAAATGAGAGAAAAAGAGAGCAGGGACAATGCTACTATCTCTTTTTCCACACTTGTGCTTCAAAATAGCACCATGATTTTCATGATAGAGAGTCTCATATGTTGTCACTTTCATATACTAGTGGGAATTTTTCATTATAGAACTTGGCTTGTATATTCCAATGATGGGTGCTACGTCTTGAGCTTGCGTTGGTTTTCCTCAAAGAGGAGAGGGTGATGCAGCAATAGTAGCATAAGTATTTCCCTCAGTTTTTGAGAACCAATGTGTCAATCCAGTAGGAGGCTCCTCAAAAGTCCCACGCACCTACACAAACAAACAAAGAACTCGCAACCAACGCAATAAAGGGGTTGTCAACCCCTTCACGGCCACTTGCGAAAGTGAGATCTAATAGAGATAATAAGATAAGATAAATATATTTTTGGTATTTTATAATATAGATGCAAAAAGTAAAGATGCAAATAAAAGTAAATTGGAAGCAAATATGATAAGAGATAGACCCGGGGGCCATAGGTTTCACTAGTGGCTTCTCTCAAGATAGCATAAGTATTACGGTGGGTGAACAAATTACTGTCAAGCAATTGATAGAAAAGCGAATACTTATGAGATTATCTAGGCATGATCATGTATATAGGCCTCACGTCCTCAACAAGTAGACCGACTCCTGCCTACATCTACTACTATTACTCCACACATCAGCCGACTCCTGTCTGCATCTAGAGTATTAAGTTCATAAGAACAGAGTAACGCACTAAGCAAGATGACATGATGTAGAGGGATAAACTCAAGCAATATGATATAAACCCCATCTTGTTATCCTCGATGGCAACAATACAATACATGCCTTGCAACCCTTTCTTTAACTGGATAAGGACACCGCAAGATTGAACCCAAAGCTAAGCACTTCTCCCATGGCAAGAAAGGTCAATCTAGTAGGCAAAACCAAACTGATAATTCGAAGAGACTTGCAAATATAACTCAATCATACATAAAAAAATTCAGAGAAGATTCAAATATTATTCATAGATAAACTTGATCATAAACCCACAATTCATCGGATCTCGACAAACGCACCGCAAAGAGAGTTTACATCGAATAGATCTCCACAAGAGAGGGGGAGAACATTGTATTGAGATCCAAAAAGAGAGAAGAAGCCATCTAGCTAATAACTATGTACCCGTAGGTCTGTGGTAAACTACTCACAACTCATCGGAGGGGCAAGGATGTTGATGTAGAAGCCCTCTGTGGCCGATTCCCCCTCCGGCGGAGCGCCGGCGAAGGCTCCAAGATGGGATCTCGCGGATACAGAAGGTTACAGTGGTGGAAATTGTGTTTTGTCTGCTCCCTGGATATTTTTGGGGTATGTAGGCTTATATAGGAGGAAGAAGTACGTCGGTGGACGCCCGAGAGGCCCACGAGACAGGGGGGGCGCCCTATAGGGGGGGGGGGGGGGGCGCCCTCCTATCTCGTGGAGGCCTCGGCTGCTTATTGACTTGCACTCCAAGTCCTCTGGATCACGTTCGTTCCAAAAATCACGCTCCCGAAGGTTTCATTCCGTTTGGACTCCGTTTGATATTCCTTTTCTTTGAAATACTGAAATAGGTAAAAAATAGCAATACGGGCTGGGCCTCCGGTTAGTAGGTTAGTCCCAAAAATGATATAAATGTGTAAAATAAAGCCCATAAACATCCAACAGGGGTAATATAATAGCATGGAACAATCAAAAATTATAGATATGTTGGAGACGTATCAAGCATCCCCAAGCTTAATTCCTGCTCGTCCTCGAGTAGGTAAATGATAAAAAGAGAATTTTTGATGTGGAATGCTACCTAGCATAAATCTCAATGTAATTTTCTTTATTGTGGCATGAATGTTCAGATCCAAATGATACAAAATAAAAGTTCATATTAACATGAAAATGGTGATACCTCAAGCATACTAATCAAAGTAATCATGTCTTCTCAAAACAACATGGCCAAAGAAAGTTATCCCTACAAAATCATATAGTCTGGCTGTTGCTCTATCTTCATCACACAAAGTATTTAATCATGCACAACCCCGATGACAAGCCAAGCAATTATTTCATACTTTAATAATGTCAAACTTTTTCAACTTTCACGCAATACATGAGCATGAGCCATGGACATAGCACTGTATGTGGAATAGAATGGTGGTTGTCAAGAAGACAAAAAGGAGAAGATAGTCTCACATCAACTAGGCGTATCAACGGGCTATGGAGATGCCCATTGATAGATATCAATGTGAGTGAGTAGGGATTGCCATGCAACGGACGCACTAGAGCTATAAATATATGAAAGCTCAACAAAAGAAACTAAGTGGGTGTGCATCCAACTTGCTTGCTCACGAAGACGTAGGGCATTTTTGAGGAAGCCCATCATTGGAATATACAAGCCAAGTTTTATAATGAAAAATTCCCACTAGTATATGAAAGTGACAACAAATGAGACTCTCTATCATGAAGATCATGGTGCTATTTTGAAGCACAAGTGTGGAAAAAGAGATAGTAGCATTGTCCCTTCTCTCTTTTTCTCTCATTTTATCTTTTTCCTTTTTATTCTTTTTTTTCTTTGGCCTTTTTTTCTTTTGGCCCTTTCTCTTTTTTTCTCTTTTTTTCTTTTCTTTTTGTAAAGTCCGAAGTCTCATCCCGACTTGTGGGGGAATCATAGTCTTGATCATCCTTTCCTCACTAGGACAATGCTCTAATAATGAAGATCATCACACTTTTATGGATTTACAACTCAAGAATTACAACTCAAATCTAGAACAAGATATGACTCTATATGAATGCCTCCGGTGGTGTACCGGGATATGCAATGAATCAAGAGCGACATGTATGAAAATTATGAAGGTGGCCTTGCCACAATTACAATGTCAACTACATGATCATGCAAAGAGCAATATGACAAAAGTAATGCATGTCATGTGAACAGAACGGTGGAAAGTTGCATGGCAATATATCTCGGAATGGCTATGGAAATGACATAATAGGTAGGTATGGTGGCTGTTTTGAGGAAGGTATATGGTAGGTGTATTGTACCGACGAAAGTTGCGCGGCACAAGAAAGGCTAGCAATGATGGAAGGGTGAAAGGGTGTGTATAATCCATGGACTCAACATTAGTCAAAAGAACTCATATACTTGTTGCAAAAATCTAGAAGTCATCAAAAACCAAAGCACTACGCGCATGCTCCTAGGGGGATAGATTGGTAGGAAAAGACCATCGCTCGTCCCCGACTGCCACTCATAAGGAAGACAATCAATAAATAAAATTGTGCTCCAACTTCATCACAAAGTGGTTCACCATACGTGCATGCTACAGGAATCACAAACTTCAACACAAGCATTCTTTAAATTCATAATCACCCAACTATCATGACTTTAATATCACTACCTCCATATCTCAAAACAATTATCGAGCATCATATTGATCATAGCATCCAATTCTTTTTCTATGATAGTTTTTATTATACCCAACTTGGATGCTCATCATTCTAGGACCAACTTTAAAACCATAGCAAATACCATGCTATTCTAAAAGACTCTCAAAAAGATATAAGTGAAGCATGAGAGACTAGAAATTTCTTCAAAATTAAGACACCACCGTGCTCTAAAAGATATATGTGAAGCACTAGAGCAAAAACTATCAAGCTCAAAAGATATAAGTGAAGCACATAGAGTATTCTAGCAAATTCTAATCAAGTAGGCTTCTCCAAAAAGGTGAGTACAGCAAGGATGATTGTGGTAAACTAAAAATCAAAGACTAATATAATACAAGACGCTCCAAGCAAAACACATATCATGTGGCGAATAAAAATATAGCTCCAAGTAAAGTTACCAATGAACGAAGACGAAAGAGGGGTTGCCTTCCCGGGGCATCCCCAAGCTTAGAATTTTGGCTATACTTTAATATCATGGGGTGCCTTGGGCATCCCCAAGATTAGGCTCTTGCCACCCTTTATTCTGTAGTCCATAAAAGATTTACCCAAAACTTGAAAACTTCACAACACAAAACTCAACAGGAAATCTTATAAGCTCCGTTAGTGAAAGAAAACAAAACCACCACATAAGTTACTGTAATCAACTCATTCTTTATTTATTTTGGTGTTAAACCTACTGTATTCCAACTTCCCTATGGTTTATAAACTATTTTACTAGCCATAGATGCATCGAAATAAGCAAACAACACACGAAAAACAGAATCTGTCAAAAACAGAACAGTCTGTAGGAATATGTAACTAACACAAACTTCTGGAACTCTAAAAATCCTAACAAAATAGGAAGTCCTGGAAAATTAGTTTAGTGATCAGCAGCAAAAATAATCAACGCAAAAGCACGCTTCTGTGATTTAACAAAATTATATTCGTGTGCACAAAGTTTCTGTTTTTCAGTAGAATCAAATCAACTATCATCATAGGTTATCCTATAGGTTCTACTTGGAAGAAACACTAATTAAGAGATAAAAACACATCTAAACATAAGGTAGATGCAAGATTTATTACTAAACAGGAGCAAAAACAAAAAAACATAAAGAAAATTGGGTTGCCTCCCAACTAGCGCTATCGTTTAACGCCCCTAGCTAGGCATAAAAGCAAAGATAGATCTAACGGGTGTCATCTTTGGCACTAAATTCATAAGTAGCCCGCATGATAGATTCATAAGGTAACTTGACTTTATTTCTTGGAAAGTGCTCCATGCCTTTCTTTAATGGAAATTGGAATCTAATATTCCCTTCCTTCATATCAATAATCGCGCCAATCGTTCTAAGGAAAGTTCTACCAAGAATAATAGGGCAAGAAATATTGCAATCTATATCAAGAACGATAAAATCCACGAGCACAAATTTTCTATTTGCAACAACGAGAACATCATTGATCCTTCCCATTGGCTTTTTAATGGTGGAATCCGCAAGGTGCAAATTTAAAGAGCAATCATCAAGATCATGGAAACCTAGAATATCACATAAAGTTTTCGGAATCGTGGAAGCACTAGCACCCAAATCACACAAAGCAAAACACTCATGATCTTTAATTCTAATCTTTATAGTAGGTTCCCACTCATCATTAAGTTTTCTAGGTATAGAAACTTCCAAATTAATTTTTTCATCATAATATTGCATCAAGGCATCAACAATATGTTTGGTAAAAGCTTTGTTTTGACTATGAGCATGAGGAGAATTAACAACGGATTGCAACAAGGAAATACAACCTTCTAAAGAACAATTATCATAATCAAATTCCTTGAAATCCGAGATAGTGGGTTCAATAATATTTAGATTTTTGACCTCTCCAATCTCACTTTTACCAAATTTAGCATCAATATCTAAAAACTCTGAATTCTTGGGACGCCTTCTAGGCAAAGTTGATTCATCATCAGTCCCATAATTATCAAACTTCATATTGCAAAACATAGATCTAATAGGAGATGCATCAATCACTTTGAGATCTTCATCATTATTTTCATGGAAACTTGAAGAACACGCTTTTATAAAGCTATCTTTTTTGCATGCAATCTAGCGGTTCTTTCCTTGCACTCGTCAATAGAAATTCTCATTACTTTGAGAGACTCATTGATATCATACTTAGGAGGAGAAGATCTAAGTTTAAGAGAATCAACATCAAGCGAAAGTCTATCAACGTCCCTAGCCAAATCATGAACTTTGAGCAATTTTTCTTCAAGCAAAGCATTAAAATTCTTTTGAGAAATCATAAATTCTTTCACACTATTCTCAAAATCACAGGGCACCTTATTAAAATTACCATAAGAATTATTGTAGGAATTTCCATAATTATTAGGGGAATTACTAGGGAATGGTCTAGCATTAAAGTTTCCTCTATAAGCATTGTTTCCAAAACTATTCCTACCAACAAAATTCACACCCATAGATTCATTATTATTCTCAATCAAAGAAGACAAAGGCATGTCATTGGGATCAAGAGGAGTATTTTTAGTAGCAAACAATTTCATAAGTTCATCCATCTTTCCACTCAAAACATTAATTTCTTCTATAGCATGCACTTTTTTACTAGAAGACCTTTCGGTGTGCCATTGAGAATAATTATCCATAATATTATCAAGAAGTTTTGTAGCATCTCCTAACGTGATTTCCATAAACGTGCCTCCTGCGACCGAATCTAAGAGATTTCTAGAAGCAAAGTTTAAACCGGCATAAATTTTTGTATGATCATCCACAAATTCAAACCATGAGTAGGGAAACTGCGAAGCATCAATTTCATTCTTTCCCAAGATTGGGCAACATGCTCATGATCAAGTTGTTTAAAATTCATAATATCGTTCCTAAGAGTGATGATCTTAGCGGGAGGAAAATACTTAGAGATACAAGCATCTTTGCACTTGTTCCAAGAATCAATACTATTTTTAGGCAAAGACGAAAACCAAACTTTAGCACGATCTCTAAGTGAAAACGGAAATAACTTCAATTTGACAATATTGTTATCTGTATCTTTCTTCTTTTGCATATCACACAAATCAACACAGTTGTTTAGATGAGTAGCGACATCTTCACTAGGAAGGCCGGCAAATTGATCTTTCATAACAAGATTCAACAAAGCAGTATTGATTTCACAAGACTCAACATCATTAAGAGGAGCAATCAGAGTACTAAGGAAATCATTGTTATTGTTATTCGAGAAATCAGAAACTTGGTATTATCTTGCGCCATGGCAACAAGTAATCCAACACACAAGCTAACAGAAAAAGGCAAGCAAAAAGAGAGGAGGAGATTGGGAAAGAGAGGGCGAATAAAATGGCAAAGGTGAAGTGGGGGAGAGGAAAACGATAGGCAAATGGCAAATAATGTAAATGCGAGGGAGATGGGTTTGTGATTGGTACTTGGTATGTCTTCACTTCAGCGAAGACCTCCCCGGCAACGGCGCCAGAAATCCTTCTTGCTACGTCTTGAGCTTGCGTTGGTTTTCCTCGAAGAGGAGAGGGTGATGCAACGATAGTAGCGTAAGTACTTCCCTCAGTTTTTGAGAACCAAGGTATCAATCCAGTAGGAGGCTCCTCAAAAGTCCCACGCACCTACACAAACAAACAAAGAACTCGCAACCACCGCAATAAAGGGGTTGTCAATCCCTTCATGGCCACTTGCGATAGTGAGATCTAATAGAGATAATAAGATAAGATAAATATACTTTTGGTATTTTATAATATAGATGCAAAAAGTAAAGATTCAAATAAAAGTAAATTGGAAGCAAATATGATAAGAGATAGACCCGGGGGCCATAGGTTTCACTAGTGGCTTCTCTCAAGATAGCATAAGTATGATGGTGGGTGAACAAATTACTGTCGAGCAATTGATAGAAGAGCGAATAGTTATGAGATTATCTAGGCATGATCATGTATATAGGCATCACATCCGCAACAAGTAGACCGACTCCTGCCTGCATCTACTACTATTACTCCACACATCGACTGACTCCTGCCTGCTTCTAGAGTATTAAGTTCATAAGAACAGAGTAACGCATTAAGCAAGATGACATGATGTAGAGGGATAAACTCAAGCAATATGATATAAACCCCATCTTGTTATCCTTGATGGCAACAATACAATACGTGCCTTGCAACCCTTTATGTCACTGGGTAAGGACACCGCAAGATTGAATCCAAAGCTAAGCACTTCTCCCATGGCAAGAAAGATCAATCTAGTAGGCCAAACCAAACTGATAATTCGAAGAGACTTGCAAAGATAACTCAATCATACATAAAACAATTCAGAGAAGATTCAAATATTATTCATAGATAAACTTGATCATAAACCCACAATTCATCGGATCTCGACAAACGCACCGCAAAGAGAGTTTACATCGACTAGATCTCCACAAGAGAGGGGGAGAACATTGTATTGAGATCCAAAAAGAGAGAAGAAGCCATCTAGCTAATAACTATGGACCCGTAGGTCTGTGGTAAACTACTCACAACTCATCGGAGGGGCAAGGATGTTGATGTAGAAGCCCTCCATGGTCGACTCCCCCTCCGGCGGAGCACCGACGAAGGCTCCAAGATGGAATCTCGCGGATACAGAAGGTTACGGTGGTGGAAATTGTGCTTCGTCTGCTCCCTGGATGTTTTTGGGGTACGTAGGCTTATATAGGAGGAAGAAGTACGTTGGTGGACGCCTGAGGGGCCCATGAGACAGGGGCGCGCCCTATAGGGGGGGGGGGCGCCCTTCTATCTCGTGGAGGCCTTGGCTGCTTCTTGACTTGCACTCCAAGTCCTCTGGATATTCCTTTTCTTCGAAATACTGAAATAGGCAAAAAAACAACAATACGGGCTGGGCCTCCGGTTAGTAGGTTAGTCCCAAAAATGATATAAATGTGTAAAATAAAGCCCATAAACATCCAAAAGGGGTAATATAATAGCATGGAACAATAAAAAATTATAGATACGTTGGAGATGTATCAATGGGCTTCCTCAAAATGCCCTAGGTCTTCGTGAGCAAGCGAGTTGGATGCACACCCACTTAGTTTCTTTTATTGAGCTTTCATATGTTTATAGCTCTAGTGCATCCGTTGCATGGCAATCCCTACTCACTCACATTGATATCTATTAATGGGCATCTCCATAGCCCGTTGATATGCCTAGTTGATGTGAGACTATCTTCTCCTTTTTGTCTTCTCCACAACCACCGTTCTATTCCACATATAGTGCTATGTCCATGGCTCACGCTCATGTATTGCGTGAAAGTTGAAAGAGATTGAGATTATTAAAGTATGAAACAATTGCTTGGCTTGTCATCGGGGTTGTGCATGATTAAATACTTTGTGTGATGAAGATAGAGCAACAGCCAGACTGTATGATTTTGTAGGGATAACTTTCTTTGGCCATGTTATTTTGAGAAGACATGATTACTTTGACTAGTATGCTTGAAGTATCACCATTTTCATGTTAATATGAACTTTTATTTTGTATCATTTGGATCTGAACATTCATGCCACAATAAAGAAAATTACATTGAGAATTATGCTAGGTAGCATTCCACATCAAAAATTCCTTTTTTATCATTTACCTACTCGAGGACGAGCAGGAATTAAGCTTGGGGATGCTTGATACGTCTCCAACGGATCTATAATTTTTGATTATTCCATGCTATTATATTACCCCTTTTGGATGTTTATGGGCTTTATTTTACACATTTATATCATTTTTGGGACTAACCTACTAACCGGAGGCCCAACCCGTATTGCTGTTTTTTTGCCTATTTCAGTATTTCAAAGAAAAGGAATATCAAACGGAGTCCAAACGGAATGAAACCTTCGGGAGCTTGATTTTTGGAACAAACATGATCCATAGGACTTGGAGTGCAAGTCAAGAAGCAGCCGAGGCGGCCACGAGAGGGTAGGGCGCGCCCCCCTATAGGGTGCGCCCCCCTGTCTCGTGGGCCCCTTGGGCAGCCACCGGCGTACTTCTTCCTCCTATATAAGCCTATGTACCCCGAAAACATCCAGGGAGCCAACCAAAAACAATTTGCACCACCGTAACCTTCTGTATCCGCGAGATCCCTTGTTGGAGCCTTCGCCGGCGTTCTGCCATAGGGGGAATCGACCATGGAGAGCTTCTACATCAACACCATAGCCCCTCCGATGAGTTGTGAGTAGTTTACCACAGACCTTCGGGTGCATAATTATTAGCTAGATGGCTTGTTCTCTCTTTTTGGATCTCAATACAATGTTCTCCCCCTCTCTTGTGGAGATCTATTCGATGTAAACTCTTTTTGCAGTGTGTTTGTCGAGATCCGATGAATTGTGGGTTTATGATCAAGTTTATCTATGAGAAATATTTGAATGTCCTCTGAATTCTTTCATGTATGATTGAGTTATCTTTGCAAGTCTCTTCGAATTATCAGTTTCGTTTGGCCTACTAGATTGATCTTTCTTGCCATGGGAGAAGTGCTTAGCTGTGGGTTCAATCTTGCGGTGTCCTTACCCAGTGACAGCAGGGGTTGCAAGGCACGTATTGTATTGTTGCCATCGAGGATAAAAAGATGGGGTTTATATCATATTGCATGAATTTATCCCTCTACATCATGTCATCTTGCTTAAGGCGTTACTCTATTCTTATGAACTTAATACTCTAGATGCAGGCAGGAGTCGGTCGATGTGTGGAGTAATAGTAGTAGATGCAGGCAGGAGTCGGTCTACTTGTTGCGGACGTGATGCCTATATACATGATCATGCCTAGATAATCTCATAATTATTCTCTTTTCTATCAATTGCTTGACAGTAATTTGTTCACCCACCGTAATACTTACGCTATCTTGAGAGAAGCCTCTAGTGAAACCTATGGCCCCCGGGTCTATCTCTTATCATATTTGCTTCCAATATACTTTTATTCGCATCTTTACTATTTGCATCTTTATTATAAAATACCGAAAATATATTTATCTTATCATACTATCTCTATCAGATCTCACTTTCGCAAGTGGCCATGAAGGGATTGACAACCCCTTTATTGCGTTGGTTGCGAGTTCTTTGTTTGTTTGTGTAGGTGCGTGGGACTTTTGAGGAGCCTCCTACTGGATTGAAACCTTGGTTCTCAAAAACTGAGGGAAATAGTTACGCTACTATTGCTGCATCACCCTTTCCTCTTCAAGGAAAACCAACACAAGCTCATGACGTAGCTGCTCTCCCGCCCGCTCGCGCCCCACTTTCCTCCCCCACGTGTGCACGCCTGCAGCGGCCGTCGTGCCCGCCCGCCTTCGCATCGCCCCGCCGCTGCTGCGGCAGCTGCTGCCTCCGCCAGCCCCCCGCTGCCCAGTATCGCCGCCGCCGCCTCCCTTAGCCGGCGCCGCCCCACTCCGGCCACCCTCTCCACGGCCCCGGTCGTCGCCCGACGCCGGCGCCCATCTGCACCGCTCGGCCCTCGCCTGGCAGGGCGCCGCTAGTGCCCAGCGCCCGCAGCCCGTAACCGCTAGCGCCAAGCGCCCGTTAGGCCTGATAGGTCACTGCCATTTGGGCCCCACGCCCCTGAACGTTTTTAGGGAAAAAAGAAAAAAATGTAATTAAAATAGTAATTAAATTAATGGAGCCTAATTAATTAACCTAATCACTTACTTAAATTAACTAATCATATTTAATTAACCTAAGTCAATGACAATCGGGACCCACACGTCAGCTTGACCTAGTCAACCGTACTGTTGACGTCATACATACGTCATGCTGATGTCATCCCACACTATTCTGGATAATGTTGATTTAAATTAATTAAATAAATTCCAAAAAATGTTTAAACTTTAGAAAATCATAGAAAATAAATCATAGCTCGGATGAAAATACATTGTACATGAAAGTTGCTCAGAACGACGAGACAAATCCGAATACGTAGCCCGTTCGTCAGCCACACGTCCCTAGTATAGCAAACCTGCAACATTTCACCTCCGGCTCATCTGTCCGAAAACGCAAAACACCGGGGATACTTTCCCGGATGTTTCCCCCTTCCCCGGTATCACCTACTACCGCGTTAGGGCACACCTAGCACCGCTCATTGTCCTGTCATGCATCGTCATGCTTATGTTTGCATTATAATTATTGTTTCTTCCCCCTCTTCTCTCCGGTAAACTACGAGACCGACACTGCTGCTGCCCCGTTCGACTACGGAGTTGACGATCCTTCTTCTTGCCATAGCAACCAGGCAATCCCCCCCCCCTTGATCACCAGATATCGCCTATTCTTCCCTCTACTACTTGCATTAGAGTAGTGTAGCATGTTACTGTTTCGGTTAATCCTATTCTATTGCATAGCCTCTCATTGTTGCTACAGTTTTTGATACCTTACTGGCAATCCTAAATGCTTAGTATAGGATGCTAGTTTATCGTATGTGGCCCTACATTCTTGTCCGTCTGCCTTGCTATACTATCGGGCCGTGATCTCTTGGGAGGTGATCACGGGTATATACTACACTATACATACATACTATACAGATGGTGACTAAAGTCGGGTCGGCTCGTAGAGTACCCGCGAGTGATTCACGAATTGGGAGCTGAAAGGACATTTGTCCCAACGGCCCTCTGTGTAGATCTTTGTGGCGGAGCGACAGGGCGGGTTGAGACCACCTAGGCGAGAGGTGGGCCTGGCCCTCGTCGGCGTGTGCGTTTACTTCATAATAACACGCTTAATGAGATCTTGGTATTTGATCTGAGTCTGGCCACTGGCCTATATGAACTAACCAACTACGGGAACAGTTATGGGCACTCGACGTCGTGGTATCAGCCGAAGCCTTCTTGACGTCAGCGACTAAGCGGCGCACGCTGGGTTGGACTGGAATGCCTGCCCTTGTATAAGGGAGGCTAGGTCTGCTCACCGGCCGTGTTCGCAACGTGGAGTTGTGCAATGGGCGATGGGCCCAGACCCCTATGCGCATAGGATTTATATTGGCGTGCTGACCTCTCTGTTGTGCCTAGGTAGGGCAGTGACGTGTTGATCTTCGGAGGCCGGGCATGACCCAGGAAAGTGTGTCCGGCCAGAGGGATCGAGCGTGTTGGGAAATGTGGTGCACCCCTGTAGGGAAGTTTGTCTATTCGAGTAGCCGTGTCCCTCGGTAAAAGGACGACCCATAGTTGTACCTTGGCCTTATGACAACTAGAACCATATACTTAATAAAACACACCCAGACAAGTTCCAGAGACAACCCGATGATCGCTTTCCCGCAGGGCGACGAGGGGAGGATCGCCGGGTAGGATTATGCTATGCGATGATACTTGGTGAACTTACCATCTACTCTCTTCTACGTGCTGCAAGATGGAGGCTGCCAGAAGCGTAGTCTTTGATAGGACTGGCTATCCCCCTCTTATTCTGGCATTCTACAGTTCAGTCCACCGATATTGCCCCTTTACACAGATACGTACCCATGCATGTGAAGTGTAGATCCTTGCTTGCGAGTACTTTGGATGTGTACTCATGGTAGCTTTGCTCCCTCTTTTCCCCCTTTCCTCTTCTCCTCGGACATCACAACTAGATGTTGGATCCGAGGAGCCAGACGCCACCGTCGAAAACGACCCCTACTACACCGAGGGTGCCTACTATACGTGCAGGCCACCGACGACCAGGAGTAGTTTAGGAGGATCCCAGGCAGGAGGCCTACACCTCTTTCGATATGTATCCCTGTTTGTGCTAGCTATCGTATGGCAACTTGTTTAACTTATGTCTGTACTTAGATATTGTTGCTTCCGCTGACTCGTTTATGTTCGGGCACTTGTATTCGAGCCCTCGAGGCCCCTGGCTTGTAATATGATGCTTGTATGTCTTATTTTATTTTAAGAGTTGTGTTGTGATATCTTCCCGTGAGTCCCTGATCTTGATCGTATACATTTGCATGCATGATTAGTGTATGATTGAATCGGGGGTGTCACAATATCTCTGCTCCTGTTTTTCATCATGATCTTAGAACTTTTGGCATGTTGTATTACCATTATCATCATCAAGCCTGTCGTATCTTATTCCCGAATTATTATTGCTAATTACCTTTAATAATAATTTGTTCCTTAGTAGCTGATGTCTACTACGCAACTTTATTCTTGTAGACACGTGTTGGGACTCCAAGCGCAGAGTTGTGTAGGACAATAACAATTTTCCCTCAAGTGGATGACCTAAGGTTTATCAATCCGTGAGAGGTGTAGGATGAAGATGGTCTCTCTCAAACGAGCCTGCAACCAAATACAAGAAATCTCTTGTGTCCCCAACACAACCAATACAATGGAAAATTGTATAGGTGCACTAGTTCGGCGAAGAGATGGTGATAAAAGTGTAGTATGGATAGTATATATGAGTTTTTATAGTGCGAACAATAAAAAACAGCAAGGTAGTAAATAGTAAAATGGAGTACAAATAGTGTTGCGATGCTTAAAAATGAGGCCTGGGGTGCATACTTTCACTAGTGCAATCTCTCAACAATGCTAACATAGTTGGATCATAAAACCATCCCTCAAAGTGCAACAAAGAATCACTCCCGAGTTCCTATTAGCGGAGAACAAAACATAGAAATTGTTTGTAGGGTACAAAACCACCTCAAAGCTATTCTTGCCGATCGATCTATTCTAGAGTTCGTACTAAAATAACAGCAAGCTATTCTTTCCGATCGATCTAATCAAGAGTTCGTACTAAAATAACACAATATGACACATATCAACCAACTCTAATGTCACCTAGATACCCAATTTCACCGCGAGTAACCGTGAGTTAATTATACGATATGTATCAAACAATTTCAGATTAATAATGCACAATCCAACACAAAGAACTACAAGGGGACCCCAATTTCTATTGGAGAAAAGATAATAAAAACGTGCATCAACCCCTATGCATAGATTACTCCAATGTCACCATAGGAATCTGCAAGTTGAGTGCCATAACATATATCAAGTGAATCAATGTGATACTCCATTGTCACCTCAAGTATTCATACGA
This sequence comes from Triticum timopheevii, assembly GCA_963921465.1. Lineage (NCBI taxonomy): Eukaryota > Viridiplantae > Streptophyta > Magnoliopsida > Poales > Poaceae > Triticum > Triticum timopheevii. The sequence continues at coordinate 164,857,668 of OY997274.1, read as the reverse complement.
CAAGTCATATATCATGTGTTTTCAGATCTAAACATTCAATCCAACAAGACAAAACTTCATAGGGTAAAGACTCATTTCATCACAACAAGAGTAGAGAGGGGAGAAACATCATATGATCCATCTATATTAACAAAGCCCGCGATACATCAAGATCGTGACATCGCAAGATCACGAGAGAGAGAGAGAGAGAGAGAGAGAGAGAGAGAGAGATTAAACACATAGCTACCGGTACAAACCCTCAGCCCCGAGGATGGACTACTCCCACCTCATCGTGGTGGCCGCCGGTATGATGAAGATGGCCACTGGAGATGATTCCCCCCTCCGGCAGGGTGCCGAAATGGGGTCTAGATTAGATCTCGTGGATATAGAGGCCTTGCAGCGGCGGAACTTCTGATCTTGGGCTAACCCCAAGGGTTTCAGAGTATTTTTGAATTTATAGGGTAAAGAAGGGCTGCGGGAGGCCACCGAGGTGGCACCCCAAGGGGCAGCTCATGCCCATTGGGTTCCTTCTGGTCCAGAAAAAAATCTCCAAAAAGTTACACGGTGTTTGGACTCCATTTGATATTGATTTCCTGCAATGTAAAAAACAAGCAAAAAAGAGCAATTGGCACTGGGCAGTGGGTCAATAGGTTAGTCCCAAAAAATGATATAAAGTTGCTATAAATTGATTGTAAAACACCCAAGAATGATAAAATAACAGCATGAATACTTCATAAATTATAGATACGTTGGAGACGTATCAACATCCCCAAGCTTAATTCCTACTCGTCCACGAGTAGGTAAATGATAAAAAGAAAAAGAATTACGAAGTGTGAATGCTAGCAAAGTGCATAAGTTTGATCAATTCTTTCAATCACTTTTTATAGCATGAAAGTAAAAGATAGACCCTTCGCAGAGGGAAGAAGAGGTTGGCATGCACTTATTTGTTTGTATGCTCAACCCCTTAGTGCAAAAGAATGTCACATATATTTCCCCTTATGATAGCAACCTTCATTATGCAGTTTGTCGCTTTTATTCTTTGCCATCACAAGTTCGTACAACGCTCAATTTTCTCTTACACTAAATGATCTAACACTTTTAGACGCAATTTTTATTGCCTTATTGCACCGACGACAACTTACTTGAAGGATCTTGCTCAATCCTTAGGTAGGTTTGGTGGACTCTCAAAACAAGAGTTGGTTTGAAGGGTTTTTGGATGCACAAGTAGTATCTCTACTTGGTGTGGAATTTTTGCCTAGCAAAGATAGGGGGCAAGCACCACATGTTGAAGGATCTATGACAATATAACTTTTATGTGAATATGGACAAACATAAATCATTACATTGTCTTCCTTGTCTAATGTCAACAATTTTGGCATATAATATTTTGATGGGGGCTCACAATCACAAAATATTTCCAAGATAGTGTATTTGTATGTGAAAGTTCTCTTCCTTTTATACTAATTATTTGTTAAGTGCTTGTATGACCAATATTGTGATTGTCAAGCTCCAAAAGCTTTCACTTTCTAAACCCAATGTGAAGCTACCATTAGGCATGATAAGATTTCAACTTCTTGACATTCAATTTATTCAACAATTTACTCATAGGATATAAGTGAAGCTCAAGAGTAAATGAAAAACTACTCCAAAAAGACATAAGTGAAGATCATGCGATTAGTTAAGTAAATAGATAGCTATGTAAGGGCTCTCTCTTATTTAAAGGTTTCAGATCTAAGTATTTTATTAAAGCAGCAAGAAAAAACAAAATAAAATGACATTCCAAGGATAGCACACATTATGTGAAGAAGCAAAAACTTAGGCTCAACCGATACTAACCGACAATTGTTGAAGAAGAAAGGTGGGATGCCTACCGGGCTATCCCCAAGCTTAGATGCTTGATACTTTTTTGAATATTAACCTGGGATGCCTTGGGCATACCCAAGCTCAAGCTTTGTGTCTCCTTAATTCCTCTCATATCACGGTTTCCCTAATTCTCAAAAACTTCATCCACAAAAAACTCAACAAGAACTCGTGAGATAAGTTAGTATAAACCAATGCAATAACCTTATCATTATCTAATGTAGCAAATCACTAAAATTATTATTCAACATTGCATACTAAATGCCTCTGCATATTTAATACTCCTATCCTGAAATAGAATCATTAAACAAGCAAACATATGCAAACAATGCAAACATAACATCAATCTGCCAAAACAGTATAGTCTGTAAAGAATGCAAGAGTATCAATACTTATTCAACTCCACAAATTATTACAAAAATACCACACTGTAGAAATTTATCAGAGCTTATTTTTCAAAAAGTTTCACCAATTTATCACATTCTGATTTTTCTAGGGAATTTTTGCAACAGCAGTAAACTTTCTATTTTCAAACAGCAACAAGTATACTTGCAAGATAAGCATGTCAAAGGCTATACTTGACATTTTTATTGAAAAGAAAGATGCAAAAATTATTATAAATAACAACAAGAAAATCCTAACAAAATAAATTGCCGCTCCAAGAAAAACACATATCATGTGACGAATGAAAACAAAGCTCCAAGTGAGGTTATTAATGTGGGAGACGAAAGAGGGGATGCCTTCCGAAGCATCCCCAAGCTTAGTTGCTTGGGTATTACTTGAATATTAACTTGGTGGTGCCTTGGGCATCTCCAAGCTTAGGTTCTTGTCACTCCTTATTCTCCTCATATCGACATCTTGCCCAAAACTTTGAAAACTTCAATCACACAAAACTTAACGGAACTTGGTGAGATAGGTTAGTATGATAAAGAGCAAACCATTTCACTTTTGGTACTGCCAAAGACAAGATTCATAATTGTTTCCCCACAATGCCTACTTTAGAATATCATTTCCACAATTTATATTGAGCAATATAAGCCATAGAAACAAGGAACAAGCAAACTATGCATTGAAAACAGAATCTGTCAAAAACAGAACAGTCTGTAGTAATGTATACTCAAACCATACTTCTGCTACTCCAAAAATTATGAAATAAATTGGACCACGTGATCAATTTGTATATTAATCTTCTTAAAAAATAATCAACTCAAAATCACTCTTCTGTTAAAAATGAAAGTTATTTCCGTGAGCGTAAAAATTTGTGTTTTTCAGCAAGATCAAATCAACTATCACCCAACATGATCCCAAAGGCTTTACTTGGCACTTTATTGAAACAAAAGCAATAAAACATGATTACTACAGTAGCCTAATCATGTGAACACACAAAAACAGTAGGGGTAAATGTTGGGTTGTCTCCCCACAAGCGCTTTTCTTTAATGCCTTTTAGCTAGGCATGATGAGTTCAATGATGCTCGCATAAAAGATAAAAGTTGAAACATAACAAGGGCATCATAAATCATAAGTTCCTATCTCATAATAATTTTGAGTAGCATCATGAATAGATTCATCCATATAACCATCACATATATCTTTCTTTTCATGATCCAAAAGCATAGAAGATTTATCACTCTTTATGGCATACATGTCATCATAGTAATCATCATAGATAGCAACATTATTGTCATAGTCAATTGAAACCTCTTCCAAAATAGTGGATGTATCACTAAATAAAGTCATGACCTCTCCGAATCCACTTTCATCAATATTTCAATAAGATTCAACACCCTCCAAAATAGTGGGATCACTACTACCTAGAGTTGACACTCTTCCAATCCCACTTTCATCATCGTAATCATCATTAATAGGAGCCATGCTATCATCATAATAAATTTTCTTATCGAAAGTAGAAGGAATCAAAGGATCATATTCATTATGCAAAGAATCCCCAAGCTTGGGACAAGCATTATTTTGATCAAATAAATGTTCAAACATTTCATACTCATCAAACATAGCATCCCAAAGCTTGTGGTTTTGCTTATCATCATAATCATTCTTATCAATAGCATGAATGGAACCAATGGTATAGCAAACATTATTATCGTATTCTTCCAAGCAAGTGCCAAAAATATCTTCAAGGTCATAAGAGAAATCATTGTCTTCCCAATCATAATCATCACAACAAGAAGTAGGCATCACAAAATCATACTCAATATCATCATCCTCCATCAACACATTTGATTCACTTTCATGAGGCACAATGGTGATAGGAGCAATATTACTTGGGAGAGTTACCTTTTTACCTCTACTTTTCTTCTTTTCTTTTTCTTCTTCACCACATCATGTGTGGGTTTAATTAATTTTTTCAAGCTTCTTGTTGAAGAGATTGATTGGATAGGAAGCTACTCCTCCTTACCTATTTCATCATGAGATACAATAGGAGGGAAAGTGGAAATATTTACCCTTTCATTATTATTCCTTTTATATTCTATTGGTTTTCCCATCTTTCTATAGTTGGCAATATAAGCATTCTCATTGCAATTAACCGTGCAAAACATATAGATATTCTTTAGCTTAGTTTCAATGTCGTCCGTGAGAACGAATACTTCAAAACAACTATTCTTATATGTCAATTCTTCACTCCCCCTAAATATACAAAGCTCATTATAAAGTTCAAGGGTGATCAAGTTATTGCAATATTAGGACATGATTCGATCATGAAAAATCATGCATTGGAAATTAAGATGACCAACCTTATTGCAAAGTTCACAAGTAATAGGACAAAGAGAATATAATTTTGTAGCAGATTCATCTATCACTTTAAGCAAATAATTGGTTCTATCATGTTTATGCTTCTTGCAAAATCTATCTTCCCTATAAGGCACGTCTTCACAAACTTTATGCTCTCCACAAAAATTGACATGCTTATGAGAAACATTTTTGTCATGACTTGTGCAATCATCATTATCATTTCGGATATTCAAAGAATTCATACTAACAACATTGCAATCATGCTCATCATTCAAATAATTTGTGCCAAACATTTTATTGACTTCTTCTTCTCACAATTGAGCACAATTTTCCGAACCATCATTTTCAAGAAATACATTATAATGATGAGCGATAATATGATGCAACCTTAATTCCATTTTTTTGTAGTTTTATTTTATAAACCAAACTAGTGATAAAACAAGAGACTAAAACATTCTATTGCAAGATCTAAAGATATACTTTCATGCACTCACCTCCCCGGCAACGACGCCATAAAAGAGCTTGATGTCTACTTCGCAACTTTATTCTTGTAGACATGTGTTGGGCCTCCAAGCGCAGTGTTTTGTAGGACAGTAGCAATTTTCCCTCAAGTGGATAACCTAAGGTTTATCAATCCGTGAGAGGTGTAGGATGAAGATGGTCTCTCTCAAACGAGCCTGCAACCAAATACAAGAAATCTCTTCTGTCCCCAACAAACCAAATACAATGGCAAATTGTATAGGTGCACTAGTTCGGCGAAGAGATGGTGATAAAAGTGTAGTATGGATAGTAGATATGAGTTTTTATAGTGCGAACAATAAAAAACAGAAAGGTAGTAAATTGTAAAATGGAGCACAAATGGTGTTGCAATGCTTAAAAATGAGGCCTAGGGTGCATACTTTCACTAGTGCAATCTCTCAACCATGCTAACATAGTTGGATCATATAACCATCCCTCAAAATGCAACAAAGAATCACTCCCGAGTTCCTATTAGCGGAGAACAAAAGATAGAAATTATTTGTAGGGTACGAAACCACCTCAAAGCTATTCTTTCCGATCGATCTATCCTAGAGTTCATACTAAAATAACAACAAGCTATTCTTTCTGATCGATCTAATCAAGAGTTCGTATTAAAATAACACCATATGACACATATCAACCAACTCTAATGTCACCTAGATACCCAAATGTCACCGCAAGTACCCGTGAGTTAATTATACGATATGTGTCAAACAATTTCAGATACATAATGCTCAATCCAACACAAAGAACTATAAGGGGACCCCAAAGTTTCTATCGGCGAAAAGATAATAAAAACGTGGATCAAACCCTATGCATAGATTACCCCAATGTCACCGCGGGAAGCCGCAAGTTGAGTGCCATAACATATATCAAGTGAATCAATATGATACTCCATTGTCACCTCAAGTATTCATACAGCAAGACATACATCATGTGTTTTTCAGATCTGAACATTCAATCCGACAAGACAAAACTTCAAAGGGTAAAGACTCAATTCATCAGAACAAGAGTAGAGAGGGGAGAAACATCATATGATCCATCTATATTAACAAACCCGTGATTCATCAAGATCATGACATCTCAAGATCACGAGAGAGAGAGAGAGAGAGAGAGAGAGAGAGAGAGATTAAACACATAGCTACCGGTACAAACCCTCAGCCTCGAGGATGGACTACTCCCTCCTCATCGTGGTGTCCGTTGGGATGATGAAGATGGCCACCGGAGATAATTCCCCCCTCCGGCAAGGTGCTGGAACAGGGTCTAGATTGGATCTCATGGATACAGAGGCCTTGCAGCGGCGGAACTTCTAGTCTAGGGCTGCCCCAAAGGGTTTTGGAATATTTGTGAATATATAGGGTAAAGAGGGGCTGCGGGAGGCCACCGACATGGGCACAACCCACCAGGGCGTGCCAGGGCCCCCCTTGGGGCACCCCCAGGTGCAGCTTAGACCCATTGGGTTCCTTCTGGTCCAGAAAAAATCTCCAAGAAGTTACGCGGTGTTTGGACTCCGTTTGATATTGATTTCCTGCAATGTAAAAAATAAGTGAAAAACATCAACGGGCACTGGGCACTGAGTTAATAGGTTAGTCCCAGAAAATGATATAAAGTTGCTATAAAATGATTGTAAAACACCCAAGAATGATAAAATAATAGCATGAATACTTCATAAATTATAGATAAGTTAGAGACATATCAGTAGCAAGCTTTATTGCACTGACATCTACTGATCTTCAATTCCACAGCTGAGATTGGGAATAGTTTCAACACTTTCGCAAGAATTTTTGAATCTTCCATTCACCCCCTCTGGTCGATATACTCTCGGTCCTAACAATTGGAATCAAAGTAGGTTCTCCCTGTCTTTGTTTATTAAAGGTCTAGCGTCCTTGGAGTTTTGAGTATGTCGCATGCAGGTAGATCCTCACACTGTGAAAGATTTCTTATCTCTGGTGGAAATGACTATCTGTATTGGAAGGAAAGAATGAGAATCAGAATTCAAGCTATCAACTATGATCTATGGCAGATTGTGGAAGATGGCTACACCATTCAACAACCGAACAATCTCAACACCGATGATAAAGAAAATCTGCAATTGGACTCAAGCAAAAGATATCATCTGTAGCAGTCTATCAAAAGACATTTTCATTCGGTTCCAAATGCTTGACACTACGAAGAAACTGTGGGATGCCATCAAAAGTGTTCATGTAGATTACATTGCAATAACATATCTTCACACTCAAATTCTTCGAGCAATGTTCACTGGTTTCCGAAGTCTTCGAAAGGAAAGTGCCATGGAACTCACTGATCGATTGACAAACATTGTTGAAAGATTACATCAACGAGGAGTAACTGAAATCACCCATAGAGATGTAGTCAACAAGCTTCTGAGTGCTTTTAATGAATTGTTTGATCCCATTGTAGCTGAAATGAAGCAAAGACTAGACTATGAAGAGCTTCACTATGTCGAGGTCATGACACTACTATCAATTCATGAAGAAAAGACAGAATTAGAAAATGCAGATCAAGAATCTTCTTCAGAAGGTGAAATAGAAATTCTCTCACACTATGGCAGCTCACAAGAAGAAGAAGAAGAAGAAGAAGTTGAAAATCAACATACCATCACAAGAGAACTAGAAATGCTCACTGATAAGTTAAGTGATCTCAGAAGATAGAACTTGTATCCTGTGAACGATGATGAAGATGACTTGAACAAATCCTCAAGACAATTACCTCTAGAGGAAATAAAATGCTTCAAGTGCAAGCAGTCTATTCATTTCATTGTAGACTGTCCCTGCTAGGAAGCAAAGCCATGAAGAAGATGGAAATATCATCACGACAATGGATTTACACGGTTTGATCGTCATACTATGCTCTCGAAGAAAAATGAATCTTCCTCATCCTCTTCGATGAGACTAGACACTGACATAAAAGACTGAGTTACCATCGAGTCAAATATGAAGAGAATATCACAGGTGAATCGAGCATGCGCTGATCGGACTATGGATTCTGAAGAAGAAGAAACGGAATCTCAATCTGATGATGAAGATTTCTACAAAATGATAGGAAGAAGCAACGCATTCATTGCATTTGAATCTTCGGAAATTTCATTCAAGTCAGACTGCATGATGATGATTCAAGTGATGATGAGCCAATCGCCTTCTGTCTTATGGCAAAATCACCAAAGGATCAGTTATCTACAAAACACCAAAAGTCCAAGAACGAATATTCACCTGAATATATTTCATATGCCAAGTTGCTGAAAATTGCTAAATCCCAACATGATGAACTTGAAATGCTTGATAGAAATCTCAGGAAAACCGAAGGATTACTCATCTAAGATAGGAGAAGAATAAAAATTTGATCGAAGAGCAAGATTCTTTTTCATCAACCATTGGTAATCTCACCAATCGATATGATTTACTCACAGTTCAGTACGAGAGTTTATCAGATGTACTCCTTAATAGGAATCAGGAACTTGTATCACTGAAAGAATCTCATAACGAGTTGGTGTTAGAGAAAGATTCTCTCTTCACCGAGGAATCTGTTCGACTTCCTGATGATTTTGTGCCTCCATGCTTAAAATGCCTAGAATGTAGCAATGCTGATTCTCATGCTGAAACTTCTAATTCTTTTATTGAGAACTTTTCTACTATTGAAATTGGTACTACTAACCCCTCTTCCGAGGATTTTGCTGCTATTACTGAAGAAAATTGCAGGTTAAAAGGCAGGTTTGAGACTGGAAAGCTAAGGAGCCTAAAAAGGGCATCAAACCCTATGTGATGTCCTCAAGAAGTCCATACTGCACAAAAATGCTCAGAAGGAAGCATTAGGTTTCCAAAAGAAACTTAATGTGGATGGATCCTATTAGCCTCCAGAGTAGTATCCCCGAACAACTTGGGTTCGTGCAAAGAGTAAAACCCTCAAACAGGAAACTTTAACTGGTTATCTCTCGCCCATTCCTCTTGATATTGAGGAGTCTAGCAACTCAGATTACAAAATCTTAAAACATGTAACATCCCAAATTTTCGATTTGGAATGTTATACATAGGTCATCATATGCATATCATATTTTAATTGCATTTTGGTTGATCCTAGAAATTCTAAGCAACTCAAGGACCCACGGAGAGAGTTGGGGATTTCATTTATTTTCATATTTAAATTTTCTCAAATTTGAAAAGAGGATCATTTTGGTTTTAATCATTTTCCTTCCGAATATTTCCAATATTAAAATAAAAGAGAGGGGATAAAATGACTTCTCCAAACTAAAAGAAATATTGGAGGAAAAATATTAAAATCAGTTAATTATTTTATTTGGATTTTTATTGCTATTTTATTTGAATTGAAAAATATGCATGTTTTCAAAATTGCATTTTTAGGCCAGAAAAATGTTCACTTTGTTCTAAATATTTTATTTAGATGGTGCAAATTGTTTTTTGCATTTTTAGAATTTTTTTATATTTTATTTGGAATTTTCCGTTCGGGCGATATTATTTAAAAAAAGTCACGCGGACCGAACTGAGCCAGCGGCCCAGCCGGCCCACAGCGCCGCCGCCTCGCCCGCTCATGCCCGAGCCGAACTCCCGCTGGAGTCCAAGCTGCCGCCGCGGCCGCTCGGGGCTTGCCCCTCCCCCAAGTCGGACTCCCACTGACCCCCTATAAAGCCTGCGCCCCCCGCCGCCCTCTCCGCCAGCCACTGCCGTCCTGCACACGAAGTTGCTGCCTCCTGCGCCGCCCGTCACCGCAAGTCGCTGTCGCCCCTCGCCGCCGCAGCCGGAGCCCACCAGAGCCCCGCCGATGCCGCCGCCGACATCGCCGGACGTAGCCGCCGTCGCCGTCATCGTTTTTTTCCAGTTTAGGCAACAACCGTCATTTTTTTAGAAAACCCTAGATCTATTTTTTAGTTGGATCGGTTCAGTTTTTCGTCGGTTTAGTTATTTTAACGAACGCCGTTCACCGTTTAGGTTCAGACAGCGAACGTTCATTCGTTAGTCTGTTCGTCTTGTTTTATTTTCCGGGGTTTATCTGCGATTATTTTCGATCGCGATTTCTGCCCTGATCTTCAATCTAGTATAACTTTTTGCTCGTTTATCCAAATTAGATGAAACCAGTGCCTAAATCTTCATCTCGAAGCCCTCTTTCTGTTTAATCAACTTGAACATGATTTTGGTACTGTAAAATTTGACTTTATTCCAGATTAGTAAACGATTCTTATTTCATTCGTATCTTGAGTTTTGTTGCTCCGTTTGAGTTGATTCTTTTTGCAAGTTAAAGCTCATCAGTAGGACTTTCAGATTAGCTCTTCTTATTTGAGTTTTACCCGTGCTTCTTGCCTGGGTGCTTATGTATGCTATTGTTTGTTTGCGATAGAATTCCCGGAGTGCGAAGCGTGCTTAACACTTTGATCTTATCCCGTTATTACCCAGTTTTTATGCATTAGTTCCAATCCTCAAACATTGCATGGTTAGGATCTGAATAGCATGTGGGTTTGGGAAGTAGATGATGAGGTAGAACCTATTGCCCTTTTATTATCAAACCTTTGGGAGTTACTTCTACGTTATGCTCAGGATTGCTATGCTATGCTCGTAGATGTGGATTGGGAGAGTGTATCCATGACAGATGTGAGAGTTGTTAATTAATGGTTAACTTAAGGTGACTTGTGGATTGGTTGCGGGCACCTGGAGAATCCAGTGTTGTCCTAGGATATCCCAGAGTACCCGTGTGATCATCCTACGGTTTGCCACCCAGGCTCAAAGGGATCATAAGATTATTCATGCTAGAAAGTTCCGTGTGCAACCACAAGCTATTATGGGCTCTAGCATAGTTGAGTAGGTTGCATGTCCTCTTTCAGTGGTGGGCTAGCAGATGTAGGGGAAAGTAGGTGTAACTATCCATCCAGAGTATAGAGTAAATGTTTCTGAAAGACTGTGTCTCGGTCATCCATTTCTCAAACACCATGTAGTGCGAGAAATCTAACGGAGGAGATCGAGTCTTGTGGGCAAAAGTGCGCAAACCTCTGTAGAGTGTACAAACTAATCATGGTTAGCCGTGTCCCCAGTTATGGACATCTTGAGTATCTGGTTCTCTGATTATCATGTTGATCTCATCACTCTAAATTAATTTGCTGGGTTAATTGATATTGTTTAATTGGGATTAAGTTGGAGGAACGTTCTCAATGTTTAACACCCACCATGATAGTTAAATAAAATTTATTCCTTGGTTGTAGGAAAAAATTGGCTTTGTGCAAACAATAACAATAGAGCTTTCCACCAGCCATATATGCATGCAGTGATAGCATTTATTCTGTTCATTACTCTTTGTGTTACATTTCCAGCATATTCCATGTGCTGATCCGTTTCGGCTGCAACATATCATGTTGTAGAATTTTCAGATGACGAGTAAGGTGCCATAGGTCGTTGTCGTTCACTCATCTATGTCGATGGAGTTGATGGACTCACTTTATTTTCCAAGCCTTCCGCTGTTATCGTATTTAGATGGCCTTAAGCCATATTATTGTAATAAGTTCTCTTTTGAGATATTCGATGTAATAAGTGTGTGATTGAAACTATATTATAAATCCTCAAGTACTATGTGTGTCAGCATTACCGATCCAGGGATGACACTGATGCACAGAGACTAGACTGTTTGAGGTCTGGTCACTACAAGATGGTATCAGAGCACACACTGACTGGAGGACACGACCACTAAGTTTAACCATAGGTCACTCTTCCCTACTCATTTCTAACTCCTCTCCCTTTTCCACTCTATAGGATGGCGGACTCAAGGAACAAGTTTACACAACCAGATGAAGACACTCCTTTTGGACGACACTTGAAGGAAGTTACTAGGTACCTGAACATCGGAATACCAAGCTTCATCGGGACCTACATCGCCACTTTACCAGAAGAGGAGCGTTGTTTGATTCGAGTTCAAGTTCTAGGAAGGACATTCATGCCAGTTACTTAGCCCATAGAGTCTTCCTTTGATGAACCAACCTGGAGACTAGGAAAGAGCGTGGCAGCCCACATTGCCATGGGATGCATTGTAGAAGTTTATCACAAGGATCTTAAGGACACTATCTACCAGATATGTGCGCGCCGAGATGAGCAATGGGAGATGATCAGCACCACAAGGGACAGGTCCATTGCAGCTTTCATCTAGGAGTTAAAACCAGCACATTCGCCGCCAGGAGAACCAGATGTGCGCAAGCATGATAGATCCGAAGAAGGCAATGACCAGGATTACGGAGCTAGACGAGGAACTCAAGTCTACACACGACGGATATGAGGAGGAAATGACGATACTAGTGGAGAAGAATGACGACCTGACAAGGAAGCTAGGAGTATTCATGGGAGACTCCGCACCAGGAGGAGATGACGACCATTCCAAGGACATTGGTACGGAGGACTACATCATCATCGACAACACCGATTCTGACCCCGACGATAGCGATGATGACTACGTTGATGAAGCTGGAACGGATATCATAGAGTCTTCCACTGACCAAAACTTCTAGTTACCACCATATCAGTAGTAGTATTCCCCCATGTATATAGAATAGTGCGAGCACTTTTGTAATGATAGTTAGACCAATTGTAAGCCCTTGTTTGAATTGATTGGTGTGATATGATTGTGTTTGTCTCATGTGCATATGGGTAGTGTTTTCCCTTTAGACCTCATTCTATTCTGTTTTCTCACCTTTTCTAAACCCATCAGATGCCTCCGAGACATGACAATGGATTTGCCTTCCCACCGGAGCTCACTCAGTTGATCCAACAGCAGAATACCTTGATGCAGCTACTAGTTTAGAATCAGAACCAAGGCAGCAACAACAACAACAACCCACCACCACCACCACCTGTTGACCACTTAGTCCGTTTCGTAAGGCTGAATCCACCGGTGTTCTCTAGTAGCACCGAGCCGCTTGTTGCAGATGATTGGCTCCGCGAGATTGGAAGAGAGATCACCACTGCAGATGCACAGATGCAGAGAGAGTGCATTTTGCTGCACATCAGCTTAATGGACCCGCAACATCATAGTGGGAGAATTTCACAGCCACTTACCCCATTGACACTGTTACATGGGATCAGTTTCAGCAGGCTTTCTGCACTACCCATGTTTCAACAGGACATATGAACATGAAGAAGCGCGACTTTCGCAACTTGCGCCAAGGAGGACGCACAGTGGGCCAGTATGTGGATGAGTTTAGTAAGTTAGCACGCTATGCCCCTGATGACGTAGCTACAGATACTGCAAAGCAGGCTGGAAGGACTGAATGATGAGCTGAGCATGCAGGTGATAGTGGCAACGTTCAACAACTATCAGGAGTTGGTAGATAGAGCTCTTATGATTGAAGGAAGCAGCAGCAGATAGATAGCCGCAAGAGGAAGTATGGACAAGGGAAGTACAATTCAGGAGCTCAGCAGAGACCTCGTTTTACCCCGAACTCGAGAGGACACATTCATCATAACCATGGAGGCCATAATTCAAATGGAGGAAGTTCGCATAACCATAGTGGCCCCAAGAATGGGAATGGGAATGGAGGAAGCAACAGCCAGAACTGTTCCAACCCGGCAACGCCCTCCAAGAAGGTTCTAAGTCACATTACTTGTTTCAAGTGCGGGAAGAATGGACACTACGCCACCGAGTGTTCTGAAGCGAAGAATGGAAATGGCAATGGAAGCTCTGGGAAGAAGCCCAACCCTTTCAACAGGGGACAAGTGAACCACATTAGCGTGGAGGAGGTTGAAGAGCAGCCAGATGCAGTTATAGGTAAGTTTTTGGTTAAGTCATTTACTGCAATCGTTCTTTTTGATACTGGTGCATTGCATTCATACATATCAAGGGGATTTGTGGATAAGTATAAGTTGCCCACCAAAGTTCTTAGGACACCTATGTTAGTAAGCTCACCAGGAGCGGAGCATATGGCAAGCCAAGGATGTTTTCAGATGCCATTGACCATAGATAGGCATGTTTTCCCCTCAGATCTGATAATTCTGGAGTCACAAGGGTTGGATGTGATTTTGGGTATGGATTGGTTATCGATGTATGGAGGAAAAATCGATTGCGCCAGTAAGTCAATTAGGCTCACCACCCCAGAAGGAAGAAGGATCAAGTATGTATCCCGACATGTGCCGAAGAGGACTCAAGTGAATTCCTTATCTGGAGTTGTACAGGAGGAAGTAACAGTGGTGAAGGATTACACCGACGTATTTCCGGAAGAGTTGCCAGGCATGCCACCGGATAGAGACATTGAGTTGTTGATTGAGCTTTTGCCAGGCACCGGGCCAATATCAAAGAGACCATATTGGATGCCCGCAAAGGATTAGGAGGAAATTAAGAAGCAGATTAAGGAGTTACTGGATAAGGGTTTCATTCGACCAAGTTCGTCACCTTGGGGAGCCCCAGTACTTCTAGTGGGGAAGAAGGATGGATCATTAAGGATGGTTTTTGATTATCGTGCGTTGAATGAAGTGACCATCAAGAATAAATACCCACTCCCGATGATCAATGATTTGTTTGACTAGTTGCAAGGAGCTAAAGTATTTTCCAAAATCGATCTGCGATCAGGATACCGTCAACTGAAGATTTGAGAGCAGGATATACCTAAGACAGCTTTTACCACAAGGTACGGGCTATACGAGTATACCGTTATGTCCTTTGGTCTTACTAACGCGCCTGCGTATTTCATGAACATGATGAACAAGGTGTTTATGGAGTTTTTGGATAAGTTCGTATTTGTGTTCATTGATGATATATTGATCTACTCGAAGAATGAAGAGGAGCATAAGGAGCATTTGCGTTTGGCTCTCGAGAAGCTTAGGGAACATCAGTTATATGGAAAGTTCAGCAAGTGTGAGTTTTGGTTGAAGGAAGTTGGATTTATTGGACATGTTATATCCGGAGAAGGGATATCAGTAGACCCCCCTAAGGTGGTATCTGTGACTAAATGGGTGGCACCCACATTAGTTGGAGAGATTAGGAGTTTTCTTGGACTCGCAGGATATTATCGGAGGTTCATAGAGAATTTCTCCAGGATTGCAGAGCCCATGACAGAATTGTTGAAGAAAGACACCAAGTTCAAATGGACTGAGGAGTGTGAAGCCAGTTTTCAGGAGTTGAAGAAACGTTTGGTTACAGCCCCAGTGCTGATTCTTCCAGACCAACGTAAGGATTATCAAGTGTATTGCGACGCTTCTCATCGAGGACTTGGAGGAGTGCTTATGCTGGAGGGATGAGTTTTTTCATATGCCTCACGACAACTAAAACCTCATGAGCAAAATTATGCTACACACGATTTGGAGTTAGCAGTCGTACTGCATGCGTTGAAGACATGGAGACATTTCCTCATCGGAAACCACTGTGAGGTATACACGGATCACAAGAGTTTGAAATATATCTTCACGTAGAAGGAGTTGAACCTCAGGCAAAGGAGATGGTTGGAGCTCATTAAGGATTATGATAAGAAATTGCACTACCATCCCAGAAAGGCTAATGTAATAGCCGATGCGTTGAGTCACAAGAGTTATGTCAATACGCTCATGACCGGAGGATTACCCAAGGAGTTAGCAGAGGATCTTCGTGAGCTATGTTTGGAAATAGTTCCGACAGGTTATGTAGCAGCATTGGAAATTCAGTCTACTTTGATGGATAAGACCAGAGAAGCCCAGAAGACTGACAGGCAGATTGCTGAGATAAAGGAAAGGATGAGTAAAGGAAAGGCTAAAGGATTTCGTGAGGATGATCATGATACTTTATGGTTTGAGGATCGCATATATTTGCCTAATGACCCCGAGATTAGGAAGTTGATTCTGCAGGAGGCCCATGATTAGCCATATTCGATTCACCCAGGAAACACCAAGATGTATCTGGATTTGAAGGAAAGTTTCTGGTGGACAGGAATGAAGAGGGATATTGCTGAGTATGTAGCAGTATGTGATGTATGTCAGATAGGTAAGGCAGAACATCAGAAGCCAACAGGATTGCTACAGCCATTGCAGATACCCGAATGGATGTGGGACAAGCTTGGCATGGATTTTATCACGGGATTCCCCAGGACTCGTTCAGGCTATGACTCTATATGGGTTGTAGTCGATCGATTGACGAAAGTAGCTCATTTCATCCCAATGAAGACCACTTATACAAGTGCTAAGTTGGCAAAGATATACATGACTTGGATCGTATGTCTGCATGGAGTTTCGAGGACCATTGTATCAGACAGAGGAACCCAGTTTACCTCAAAGTTCTGGAATCAGTTACACGAGACTTTGGGTACCAGGCTAGAGTTCAGTATAGCCTTTCATCCACAGACAGATGGACAGACCGAGAGAGTCAATCAGATTCTGGAGGACATGTTGACAGCTTGTGCGCTAGATTATGGATCTAGTTGGGCCGACAATTTGCCGTATGCAGAATTCTCTTATAACAATAGTTATCAAGCCAGTTTGAAGATGGCCCCTTTCGAAGCCTTGTACGGAAGGAGGTGCAAGACATCGTTATTGTGGGATGAAGTTCGAGACCATCAGTTGTTTGGACCAGATTTGATTAAGGAGTCTGAAGAGAAGGTTAAACTGATTCGCGACAGAGTCAAGGTAGCCCAGTCCAGGAAGAGGAGTTATGCGGATTCTAAATGCAAGGAGACAGTTTACGAAGTCGGAGACAAAGTATACCTTCGTGTGTCCCCACTTCGAGGAGTTAAGCGTTTTGGAGTTAAGGGAAAGTTAGCACCACGTTTTGTGGGACCATACAAAGTTTTGGAACGTATGGGAGAAGTTTCTTACAAGCTGGAATTACCAGAAGGATTGTCAGGAGTTCACGACGTGTTTCACGTTTCCCAGTTGAAGAAGTGTCATGCAGAGATGACCGATATTCCTTTGAGAGATACAATGCCACTGGAAGTGATTCAGCTGGATAGTGATTTGACCCACGAAGAAAAACCAGTGAAGATTCTCTAGTTTGCCAGCCGAGTCACACGCAACAAGGTTATCAAGTTTTGCAAAGTTAAGTGGAGCCACCATACCGAGGATGAAGCCACCTGGGAACAAGAGGAAGACCTATGGAAGGACCACCCGCACCTATTTTCTAGCCAACCCGAATCTGGAGGGCGAGATTCATCTTAAGGGGGGGTAGGTTTGTAACATCCCAAATTTTCAATTTGGAATGTTATACATAGGTCATCATATGCATATCATATTTTAATTGCATTTTGGTTGATCCTAGAAATTCTAAGCAACTCAAGGACCCATGGAGAGAGTTGGGGATTTCATTTATTTTCATATTTGAATTTTCTCAAATTTCAAAAGAGGATCATTTTGGTTTTAATCATTTTCCTGCCGAATATTTCCAATATTAAAATTAAAGAGAGGGGATAAAATGACTTCTCCAAAATAAAAGAAATATTGGAGGAAAAATGTTAAAATCAATTAATTGTTTTATTTGGATTTTTATTTCTATTTTATTTGAATTAGAAAAATATGCATGTTTTCAAAATTGCATTTTTAGGCCAGAAAAATGTTCACTCTGTTCTAAATTTTTTATTTAGACGGTGAAAATTGTTTTTGGCATTTTTAGAATTTTTTAATATTTTATTAGGATTTTTCCGTTCAAGCGAAACTATTTTAAAAAAAAGTTCCGCCGATGGAACTGGGCCAGCGGCCCAGCAGGCCCATAGCGCCGCCGCCTCGCCCGCTCGTGCCCGAGCCAGACTCCCGCCGGAGTCCGGGTTGCCGCCGCGGCCGCCCGGGGCTTGCCCCTCCCCCAAGTCGGACTCCTCCCGACCCCATATAAAGCCCGCGCCACCCCGCCGCCCTCTCTGCCAGCCACCGCCGCCCCGTACACGAAGCCGCTGCCTGCACCGCCCGTCGCCGCCGCCCGCACCGCCGCTGTCACCCCTCGCCGCCGCAGCCGGAGCCCGCCGGAGCCCCACCGCCGCCGCTGCCGCCGCCGACATCACCGGAGGTAGCCACCGCCGCCGTCGTCGTTTTTTTCCGGTTTAGTCAAAAACCATCGTTTTTTTAGAAAATCCTAGATCCGTTTTTTTAGTTAGATCGGTTCGGTTTTTCGTCGGTTTAGTTATTTAGTGAACGTTTGTCTGTTCGTTCGTTTTAACGAATGCTATTCACCGTTTAGGTTCAGACAACGAACGTTCGTTCGCTAGTCTGTTCGTCTCGTTTTATTTTCCTGGGTTTATCTACGATTATTTTCGATCGCGATTTCTGCCCTTATCTTCGATCTAGTATAACTTTTTGCTCATTTATCCAAATTAGATGAAACCATCGCCTAAATCTTCGTGTCGAAGCCCTCTTTTTGTTTAACCAACTTGAACATGATTTTGGTACTGTAAAATTTGACTTTAGTACAGATTAGTAAACGATTCTTGTTTCATTTGTATCTTGAGTTTCGTTTCTCCGTTTGAGTTGATTCTTTTTGGAAGTTGAAGCTCTTCAGTAGGACTTTCAGATTAGCTCTTCTTATTTGAGTTTTACCCGTGCTTATTGTTTGAGTTCTTATGTATGCTATTGTTTGTTTGTGATAGAATTCCCGGAGTGCGAAGCGTGCTACTACGAGTCTCTAGGTTTTGCAGATCATCAGCAAGGCAAGTAAAATGTTGATCATATCCCTTTATTACCTAGTTTTTATGCACTAGTTCCAACCCTCAGACATTGCATGGTTAGGATCTGAATAGCATGTGGGTTTGGGAAGTAGATGATGAGGTAGAACCTAATGCCCTTTTATTATCAAACATTTGTGAGTTACTTCTACGTTATGCTCAGGATTGCTATGCTATGCTCATAGACGTGGATTGGGTGAGTGTATCCATGACAGATGTGAGAGTTGTTAATTAATGGTTAACTTAAGGTGGCTACTTAAATACACATATGGGTGGATTGGTTGCGGGCACCTGGAGAATCCAGTGTTCTCCTAGGTTATCCCGGAGTACCCGTGTGATCATCCTACGGTTTGCCACCCAGGCTCAAAGGGATCATAAGATTATTCATGCTAGAAACTTCCATGTGCGGCCACAAGCTATTATGGGCTCTAGCATAGTTGAGTAGGTTTCGTGGAATCTTTCAGTGGTGTGCTAGCAGATGTAGGTGAAAGTAGGTGTAACTGTCCATCTAGAGTAAAGAGTAAATGTGTCTGAAAGACTGTGTCTTGTTCATCCATTTCTCAAACACCATGTAGTGCGAGAAATCTAACGGAGGAGATCGAGTCTTGTGGGGAAAAGTGCGCAAACCTCTGCAGAGTGTACAAACTAATCATGGTTAGCCGTGTCCCCGGTTGTGGACATCTTGAGTGTCTGGTTCTTGGATTATCATGTTGATCTCATCACTCTAAATTAATTTGTTGGGTTAATTGATATTGTTTAATTGGGATTGATTTGGAGGAACCTTCTCAATGTTTAAAAACCACCATGATAGTTAAATACAATTTATTCCTTTGTTGTAGAAAAAATTGGCTTTATGCAAACAATAACCATAGAGCTTTCCACCAGCCATATATGCATGTAGTGATAGCATTTATTCCATTCATTACTCTTTGTGTTATATTGCCAGCATATTCCATGTGCTGACCCGTTTCGGGCTACATCATATCATGTTGCAGACTTCTCAAACGACGAGTAAGGTGCCATAGGTCGTTGTCGTTCACTCAGCTATGCCGTTGGAGTTGATGGACTCACTTTATCTTCCAAGCCTTCCACTGTTATCGTATTTAGATGGCCTTAAGCCATATTATTGTAATAAGTTCTCTTTTGAGACATTCGATGTAATAAGTGTGCGATTGAAACTCTGTTATAAATCCTCAAGTATTGTGCATGTTAGCATTACCGATCCAGGGATGACACTGATGCAAAGAGACTAGACTGTTTGAGGTCTGGTCGCTACAAAACAACAGGATGGCAATGATTTCGCTCGATAATATTGGAACTAACTGTAGGTTAGGTGCACCCAAGTAGCAAATCTGGGTAAAGAAGTGCACTGTTGAAAATCTGTCTGTCACTGCTAACTTGACCGTGCAGGATAACTCTCGACGAGGAAATGGTTATCATTCTTATCCTACTCGAGTACTATATACAAATGATTATCATCCTAACCAGCGTCAGAAGGAGTACAGGCGTACATCTTCAAATATTACATTCATGCATCGTGAAATAACTTCAATACCTATTCATATGATTATCAGCAAAGTACACAAATGTTTCGCAGGGCTCACTTAAGGATTACCCCCACTCAGTTCAAACAATTGAATCCTCACCTCCCACACGAGTGTGGGTTGTGAAGAAGAACTAATCTTCTCTTGCAAGAATTACTCTCAGGGATATCTCATGTTTTTCATAAGCCCTGAGATTGATCATTGTTGGTGCTTAACCTTTGATGTTTTCTTTCAATGTGTTTGAGCTATTGTTTTTCATTCGTTTGGTTTGGGTTTTGAGTCAGTTTCTTCTCTGTTTTTTCTCGGTTCTTTCTTGTCATAGACATGCAACTTGATCTGAAAGTGATTTCCCTCCAATGTCTTGGGTTGCGAATGAAATTTACTTTGAAATTTCTTCTGTTTTGGTGCTCGCGCTTCCTCATACCCTTTGACATTCAGTTCAATTACCGAGATTTCTGCAGGAAACGGGTGACACATGCCCATGATCTCTCGGTCGTGATCTCTTCCGTTGAATGTGGAACATCCCGTGTTTGTAGGCCGTGGATCTCGAAGTGGGCGGTTTCTCCCTCAGGCTATATAGTCCCCCCTTCTCCAGGTCACTTCTTCCTTAGTTCATTCTCTGTTCGGCCTCAAACTCTCCTCTCGCTCTCCTCCCGAGCCTGAGCTCGAAGCAGCATCGATATCAAGCCTCACCGTGCAACTCTAGCGGAGCTCCGCCATCGTTGGTCGCGCCAGTGCGCTAACTCTTCTATCTCGTGCTGCTGTAGTTGATCTCTACTACCAAGTTAGGACGTGCAGATCTAGAACAAGCCCTATCCCTCTTCTGTTCTAGGGCATTCATCCCGTCGCCATTTATCCTATTTATTTTCTTGCGGTAGATCTTTAGGATTCACTAAGTCGTGACTTGTATGGTTTTTAGTTATTCCTATTACTAGTCTTCCAGATCTAGGGTTCGTTGGCTATTGGGGTTTTAGGGGGATTGATTTATGGGGGAGAAGGCTCTCAGTGCTGGAGCGGCTAGCGAGGGAATAGTGGTACTGGGGGAGGCGAGCGAGGCGAGGGTACGCAGAGACACAGTGAGATGATGAAGAGTGGCCTCGGAATCTCTGACGAGACGGAGATGGAGAGGGATTGGTACTAGGGGAGAGGGAGACTAGGTGAGGCATACTATACAATGGTGGTGACAGTGACTGCACAGTGCACAAGGTGAGGATGACTTTGGTAACCCGAACACGCCGCACGGACTATTGTCACCTCGGCCGCAGGGCCTTGTCACTTCACTATGAGGACCGAATGAATATTGTCTTCACCACCAAGTGTACCATAGTTGTACTACTACTAGTAGTAACAAACGGAGTAGTACTGTATAGCGGAAATAGGCCTCCCGTGCTAGCATGCCTCTGGGTTCACTTCATCCTCCAGGTAGCATCCAAATTGCAAGCAAAACCAAATTCTCGTGCATGCGGAAGCACGAAGAAGGGCTTTTTAATTTTTTTAGGATAATCGCATATTCCTTAAACAGAAAAGGTTGTGTCTCACAGGCACGCGCCGATATCAATCTGAACCATCTACGACACATTTTTTGTGTTCAAAGAGATAGATATGTTTGTATATCTATTCATCCACCCAAGTGGGTTTTGCGTAGGTCCCACCTATCAGGAGAGTTGCAGAAATAAAGAGGAATCATAAAATGTTTCGCCATGGTGATTCGAAAGAGTGACCTCAACTAACGAGTGGCACATGTAGTGATAGAAGGATGGCCACGTACACAGACACAGACCACTCCTCAATACGCTACCAGCATAGCCATTTCATTTCGCGGGTTGATCTACCTAGCCATCTAATCAACTTCCAGCATGCCACTTCTCCCATTTACTTCTCCATCGAGAACCTATTTTCCTCGGCTTCTTCACCTCTCCTAGAGTAATTCCGAAGCCCCTTTAAATAATCATCTTCTTCCGTTAGACTAGCCATCTTAATCCTAATTCTCCAAACCATAGCCCTCCGGTCTAGCGGTTCCAAATAGCGAAAGAGATCCCTATGCAGCTTTTTAGCGTCAAACATGTCCTCATCGAAGGCTCGTTGGGGATAGTTGCCACTGTCACCGACCACCCAAGGATTGTTCGTGAGTGGATCAACAATGTATCCAACTCCATCCAAAAGTTGGGATGAAGGTCGTCGGTCTTGACGCAGAGTACACGGAGGATGCCACTGTGAAGATCCAACGCGCTACCGTCCATCAGCTGTGCATCAAAGATGAAGTTTTGGTGTATCACATCATACACGCACCCTCCATACCAGGTGAGCTCCATGATTTCATGTCTCAGGAGGACATATACTTCTGTGGGGCAGCCATCAAAGGGGACAAAGAGAAGCTGGCGTCGTACAACCCTTACTTCAAAAACATCACTGGCATACAAACCATAATTCCTGTAGACGATTGTGATAAAGAAACATCATCCCTATTCGACGTAGCAAATTTTGTGCTCGGAACAAATCTTGAGAAGGGTGATGAGGCGCTGGGATTAAGGTTGTCTGGATGGGAGAATTATCCCTTGACCTACGAGTGGATAAAATATGCTGCCCTCAATGCCCGTGTGAGTTTTGAGATAGCTGCAAGGTCGAAAGAGCTTCTTAGGAAGCTGTCTCCCACAAAATAAGAAGCAGCATCATCATCAGGGGCATTATAGATGGATGAACTATTTCGTCTGTTATAAAAATTATATTTCCTCTCTGTATACATTGATAGAGATGAACTATTACGCAGGTGTGCATGTCTTTGGAACAAGTATACTATGTGTACACTGATATAGGTCCAGTTGACTATAATGAACTATTTATCCGCCTAATTTTCTCTACTATTACTCCTTGCAGTGAGCGGTATGCAATGCATGTGTCAGTAGCTATCGATCAATTGTTTCTTCAGTTAACTGATACGTCCATTTTGCGTCATGTTTTCCTACTGTTATTTGTGTTGTTTTATTGTATAATAATGCTTTTTGGAGTAATTCAAATGCCTTTTCTCTCATAATATGCAAGGTATGCACCAAGGGGGAGACTTCTGGCAGCTGGAAATCTGGACGTGAAAAGGCTACGTCAAGCTACCTATTCTACTCAACTCCAAATGAGCTGAAAATTCCAAAGGATTTTTTATGGAATATTTAATAAATATTGGAGCAAATAAGTACCAGAGGGGGTCCACCAGGTGGGCCAACCCACTGAAGGAAATATGCCCTAGAGGCAATAATAAAATTATTATTTATTTCCTTATTTCTTGATAAAAGTTTATTATTCATGCTAGAATTGTATTAACCGGAAACATAATACATGTGTGAATACATAGAAAAACATAGTGTCACTAGTATGCCTCTACTTGACTAGCTCATTAATCAAAGATGATTAAGTTTCCTAACCATAGACATGAGTTGTCATTTGATTAACGGGATCACATCATTAGGAGAATGATGTGATTGACTTGACCCATTCCGTTAGCTTGGTACTTGATCGTTTAGTATGTTGCTATTGCTTTCTTCATGACTTATACATGTTCTTATGACTATGAGATTATGCAACTCCCGTTTACCGGAGGAACACTTTGTGTGCTACCAAACGTCACAACGTAACTGGGTGATTATAAAGGAGATCTACAGGTGTCTCCAAAGGTACATGTTGGGTTGGCGTATTTCGAGATTAGGATTTGTCACTCCGATTGTCGGAGAGGTATCTCTGGGCCCTCTCGGTAATGCACATCACTTAAGCCTTGCAAGCATTGGAACTAATGAGTTAGTTGTGAGATGATGTATTACGGAACAATTAAAGAGACTTGCCGGTAACGATATTGAACTATGTATTGGATACCGACGATCGAATCTCGGGCAAGTAACATACCGATGACAAAGGGAACAACGTATGTTGTTATGCGGTTTGACCGATAAAGATCTTTGTAGAATATGTGGGAGCCAATATGAGCATCCAGGTTCCGCTATTGGTTATTGACCGAAGACTTGTCTCGGTCATGTCTACATTGTTCTCGAACCCGTAGGGTCCGCACGCTTAAGGTTTCGATGACAGTTATATTATGAGTTTATGATTTTTGATGTACCGAAGGAGTTCGGAGTCCCGGATGAGTTCGGGGACATGACGAGGAGTCTCGAAATGGTCGAGACGTAAAGGTCGATATATTGGACGACTATATTCGGAGTTCGGAAAGGTTCCGAGTGATTCGGATATTTTTCGGAGTAGCGGAGAGTTACGGGAATTCGCCGGGGAGTATATGGGCCTTATTGGTCCATACGGGAATAGAGGAGAGAGGCCAAAAGGAAGGAGGCCTGCGCCCCCCCCTCCTCTGGTCCGAATTGGACAAGGGGCGCAACCCCCCTTTCCTTCTTCCTCTCCCCCTCTTTCCCCTTCTCCTACTCCAACAAGGAAGGAGGGAGTCCCACTCCCGGTGGGAGTAGGACTCCCCTTGGCGCGCCCCTCCTAGGTCGGCCGCACCCTCCCCCCTTGCTCCTTTATATACGGGGGCAGGGGGGCACCTCTAGGCATAACAACAATTGATCCCTTGGATCTCTTAGCCATGTGCGGTGCCCCCCTCCACCATAATCCACCTTGATAATAACGTAGCAGTGCTTAGGCGAAGCCCTGCGTCGGTAGAACATCAATATCGTCACCACGCCGTCGTGCTGACAGAACTCTCCCTCGACACTCGGCTAGATCGGAGTTTGAGGGACGTCATCGAGCTGAACGTGTGCTAGAACTCGGAGGTGCCATAGTTTCGGTGCTTGGATCGGTCGGATCGTGAAGACGTACGACTACATCAACCGCGTTGTCATAACGCTTCCGCTTACGGTCTACGAGGGTACGTGGACAACACTCTCCCCTCTCGTTGCTATGCATCACCATGATCTTGCGTGTGCGTAGGAAATTTTTGAAATTACTACGTTCCCCAACAGTGGCATCCGAGCCAGGTTTTATGCGTTGATGTTATATGCACGAGTAGAACACAAGTGAGTTGTGGGCGATACAAGTCATACTGCTTACCAGCATGTCATACTTTGGTTCAACGGTATTGTTAGATGAAGCGACCCGGACGAACATTACGCATACACTTACGCGAGACTGGTTTTACCGCCGTGCTTTGCACACAGGTGACTAGCGGGTGTCTATTTCTCCAACTTTAGTTGAACCTTGTGTGGCTACGCCCGGTCCTTGCGAAGGTTAAAACAACACTAACTTGACGAACTATCATTGTGGTTTTTATGTGTAGGTAAGAACGGTTCTTGCTCAGCCCGTAGCAGCCACGTAAAGTTTGCAACAAGAAAGTAGAGGACGTCTAACTTGTTTTTGCAGGGCATGTTGTGATGTGATATGGTCAAGACGTGATGCTATATTTTATTGTATGAGATGATCATGTTTTGTAACCGAAGTTATCGGCAACTGGCAGGAGCCATATGGTTGTTGCTTTATTGTATGAAATGCAAACGCCCTGTAATTGCTTTACTTTATCACTAAGTGGTAGCGATAGTCATAGAAGAAATAGATGGCGTAACGACAATGATGCTACAATGGAGATCAAGGTGTCGCGCCGGTGACGATGGTGATCACGACGGTGCTTCGGAGATGGAGATCACAAGCACAAGATGATGATTGCCATATCATATCACTTATATTGATTGCATGTGATGTTTATCCTTTATGCATCTTATCTTGCTTTGATTGACGGTAGCATTTTAAGATGATCTCTCACTAAAAATTATCAAGAAGTGTTCTTCCTGAGTATGCACCGTTGCGAAAGTTCTTCGTGCTGAGACACCACGTGATGATCGGGTGTGATAGGCTCTACGTTCAAATACAATGGGTGCAAAACAGTTGCACACGCGGAATACTCAGGTTAAACTTGATGAGCCTAGCATATAACAAATATGGCCTCGGAACACGGAGACCGAAAGGTCGAACGTGAATCATATAGTAGATATGATCAACATAGTGATGTTCACCATTGAAACTACTCCATCTCACGTGATGATCGGACATGGTTTAGTTGATTTGGATCACGTGATCACTTAGATACCTAGAGAGATGTCTGTCTAAGTGGGAGTTCTTAAGTAATATGATTAATTGAACTTAAATTTATCATGAACTTAGTCCTGGTAGTATTTTGCAAATTATGTTGTATATCAATAGCTCGCGTTGTTGCTTTCATATGGTTATTTTGATATGTTCCTAGAGAAAATTATGTTGAAAGATGTTAGTAGCAATGATGCGGATTGGATCCGTGATCTGAGGTTTATCCTCATTGCTGCACAGAAGAATTATGTCCTTGATGCACCGCTAGGTGACAAACCTATTGCAGGAGCAGATGTAGACATTATGAACATTTGGCTAGCTCAAAATGATGACTACTTGATAGTTTAGTGCACCATGCTTAATGGCTTAGAATTGGGACTTCAAAGACGTTTTGAATGTGATGGACCATATGAGATGTTCCAGGAATTGAAGTTAAATATTTCAAGCAAATACCCGAGTTGAGAGATATGAAGTCTCCAACAAGTTCTATAGCTAAAAGATGGAGGAGAATCGCTCAACTAGTGAGCATGTGCTCAGATTGTCTGGGTACTTCAATCGCTTGAATCAAGTGGGAGTTAATCTTCCAGATAAGATAGTGATTGACAGAATTCTCTAGTCACCATCACCAAGTTAGTAGAACTTTGTGATGAACTATAGTATGCAAGGGATGACGAAAATGATTCCAAGCTCTTCGTGATGTTGAAATCGATGAAGGTAGAAATCAAGAAAGAGCATCATGTTGATGGTTGACAAGATCACTAGTTTCAACAAAAGGGCAAAGGGAAAGAAAGGGAACTTCAACTAGAATGACAAGCAAGTTGTCACTCCCACAAAGAATCCCAAAGTTGAACCAAAGCCTGAAACTGAGTGCTTACACTGCAAAGGAAATGGTCACTGGAAACGGAAATACCCTGAATATTTGGTGGATAAGAAGGATGGCAAAGTGAACAAGGGTATATTTGATATACAGGTTATTGATGTGTACCTTACTAGTGTTTATAGTAGCCCCTGAGTATTTGATACTTGTTCGGTTGCTAAAAATTAGTAACTCAAAATAGGAGATACAAAATAAACAGAGACTAGTTGAGGGTGAAGTGATGATGTATGTTGGAAGTGGTTCCAAGATTGATATGATCATCATCGCACACTCCCTATACTTTCGGGATTAGTGTTAAACCTAAATAAATGTTGTTTGGCGTTTGCGTTGAGCATGAATATGATTTGATCATGTTTACTGCAAAACGTTTATTCATTTAAAGTCAAAGAATAATTGTTGTTCTGTTTACATGAATAAAACCTTCGATGGTCATACACCCAATGAAAATAGTTTGTTGGATCTTGATCGTAGTGATACACATATTCATAATATTGATGCCAAAAGATGTAAAGTTGATAATGATAGTGCAACTTATTTGTGGCACTGCCGTTTGGGTCATATCAGTGTAAAGCGCATGAAGAAACTCCAAAAGATGGATTTTCGGAATCACTTGGTTATGAATCATTTGATGCTTGCGAACCGTGCCTTTTGGGCAAGATGACTAAAACTCCGTTCTTCAGAACAGTGGAACGAGCTACTGACTTGTTGGAAATAATACATACCGATGTATGCGATCCAATGAGTATTGATGCTCGTGGCCTTCACAAAGATGATTTGAGCAGATATGAGTATATCTAGTTTAATGAAGCACAAGTCTGAAACATTTGAAAAGTTCAAAGAATTTCAGAGTGAAGTGGAGAATCATCGTAACAAGAAAATAATGATTCTCCGATCTGATCGTGGAGATGAATATTTGAGTTACAAGTTTGGCCTTCAGTTAAAACAATGTGGAATAGTTTCACAAACTCATGCCAGCTGGAACACCACAGCGTAACGGTGTGCCCGAACGTCATAACCGCACTTTATTTGATATGGTGCGATTTATGATGTCTCTTACCGATTTACCAATATCGTTTTAGGGTTATGCATTAGAGATAGCTACATTCACGTTAAATAGGGCACCATCAAAATCCGTTGAGACGAGACCGTATGAACTATGGTTTAGCAATAAACCTAAGATGTTGTTGGGGATATTACCACTAGGTGTAAACCGGCCAGCTTGGGCCGAGTTAACTCCGTTGGTGGTATAAGCAGAGAAAGGCCCAAGGCCTGTAGTCGGTTTAGAACTTGTAGCCGTAAACCGGCCTGATGTATAACTTGTATTGTAAGTTAGGAATAGAGGGAGACCAACCGGAATACGAGTATGAACCGGTTGGGACTCTATGAACCAACGGGCGTCACTCGTGTATATAAGGGGACGACCTGGTGACGGTTCAAAGACAGACAACCACAACTCGAGCCTAGGCGAAGCTTGTTTGCTCCCTAGCCATCGAGACTACATCAATTCCATCACAACTAGACGTAGGCTTTTACCTTCATCGAAGGGGCCGAACTAGTATAAAACCCTTGTGTCTTTGTGTCCGCTTTAACCCCTGCAAGTAAACCCATAGCGATGGCTCCACGACTAAGTACTTACGCTAGGACATCTGCCGTGACAAATCCACGACAGTTGGCGCCCACCGTGGGGCTATCGCACGATGGTTTGACAATCTTGGAGGGCAAGCTCAAAGGACTCGAAGGCTACGTCGTGGGCCGGATGACCAAGAGTCGTCGCGGCCGGATCTACATCGACGACGCCGGATGGGGTCCCGAGGCCGATTCAATCGAGTATGGATACCGGGTCCCCTTCGGCGGCATACACGTTTTCATCGGCAAGATCGGGGAGCCTGGGCCTGAGCCGGACATCTGCACCGACCTCATCGAGACGGCTCAGCGTGCGCGACCTGCCCAGGTTAAACCGGCCGTGAAGCATGTCTTCGTTGGAGTTATCCACGGAGGAGAGTACGACGCTGGTTCAGAACACGGTAGTGAGACCGTCGTTTATTCTGGCGATGAATCTTCAACAGGAGAGACCGAGTCATTGTACCAGCTGCAGGGCGATATGATCAGGGGCTGTTCCGACGGTGACAGTATTCCGGACCCCCCAAGCCAGTTCAACCGGGTTGGAGTATTCATGGCCGGTACGCAGGCAGCGAACCACTCTTCAACCGCAGCAGCGATGCTTTCCGGTTCAGCAGCGGCAGCGGCAGCAGGGGCAGGAGGCCCGGTGCGCCCGCCGGTTCAAGTTCTGTCAGATCTATTATATGCACTAGCAGCGCTTATGGCGGAGGACAACCCGGCGGATCAGGAGGCTCATAATGTAGAAATTGCAAAGGTGAGAGAGCAGATCACGCAAGCCAAAGCGGATCTAGCGTCATAGAAGGAGCGTATGGCCGCAGAGCGGGCCGCTCTGGACGCACATGCTTACAAACTCATGCTTGACCAGAGTGCATCGCAGGAGGTGTTGAGGCGGAAGTATAGATCGCGCCTGCCATTAGGGTTTGATCCTAGAAATCTCTTTCAGACCCCGGGAGCCGGACCCAGTAACCCGCCCCAGCACAGGGAGGTAAACCGGATTGAGGCACCAGGAGCAGGAGCGACGGTCCAACCACGCCTGATGGAGCCTCCACAGCAGAACATGGTGGTTCCTCCGCCGGTACAGACACCCCCAGGTCATTATTCTAATCCTATGGACAACCTTGTTGCGGCCGCCGCACGATTGGAGGCGATCCCAGTCGAAGGAGATTCCCCACAAGCAGTTGAGACACGCTGGGTTAAGGAGCTTCTCCGGACTGCGCTGATCCAGCAGGAGGCATATTCATACAGCCGTGATCGGATTCACTCTACGCCCCGTCCAAGCCAGAGCTACAGCAGGCGTATGGATGAACCGGCCATATCAAGCAACGCGCGGGACCGTGAAGCGGCCCGAGGCAATCACCAGATGGGTGGCATTCGTGATGCTCAGGAGGTGGTGGATCGGGCCCGGGCACGCAGGGAGGCCGAGTTAGCAGCACAAGATGACGCGGGTCAACACACACCGGTTCGCCCTACCTCCTTCGCCGGACCAGGAGTCGCGTCCGCTTTAGGGGTGCCCTGTTTAATCCCCGCTTTACGCAATGTGCGTCTGCCTAAAGATTTTAAGGGCCCACGCAAGGTGCCGAATTACACCGCAGATCTGTCCCCTGAAGCGTGGGTTGAAAGTTATGAGATGGCCATGGAGATGCTAGATGTTGATGAGACCGCATGTGCAAAGTACTTCACCATGATGCTGGAAGGCACAACCCGTACTTGGTTGAAAAGCTTACCGCCCAATTCTATCAGCTCATGGGCCCAGTTACGGGCCCGGTTTATCCAGAACTTCAAGGATACGTGTAAGCAGCCCAAGTCCATAGTAGACCTGGCGGCCTGTGTCCAGGAGGAAGGAGAGTCAACAACCCGTTGGGTACGCCGTGTTTCCGAGATTTTGCACTCCTCTGACCGGATCAATGCTGACTCTGCGATCTTAACATTAGAAGGCAACTGCCGGTTTGAGCCTTTAAAATTAAAATTTGGGCGTATGAAGCGGTTCTGTAATGACATGGGAACCCTCATGGCCGCTTTGGTGAAGTATGCTGATTCGGACAGTACCAAGGATCCTGAAGCTGATGATGATGAAGCAGGGAAGGGAAAGAAGAACGGCAACTCCAAGCAGCAGCAGTACAAACCGGCGAGTCATGGAAACGGAGGCAAGCGCAAGGCCAATGGCAACCCAGATTTCGTAGCCAACACTAATGCGCAGGACAGAGGGCCACGGCGCAGAGGCAAGGCGAATCGGGGCCAAAATCCTAATACGAGCCGTTTGAATTACTTGTTGAATCAACCTTGCCCCAAGCACGGGACGAAGGAGTCCCCATCGAATCATCTCTGGAAAGACTGTTATATTATGCAGGAGTTCAAAAACTCCAATGCTTTCCGGTATGACCAGGGGTCAGGTGGCGGTTCAGGATCCGGTTTCCATGGGCCGGGTCAGGATGGAGCTTCTGGTTCAGGGCCTAATCAAGGCAATCACAATAGTCAGAATAATCAGGGTGGCCAGCAGCAGCAACAGCAGTCAGGTTATCAGAGCCAACCAAAACAGTTGAATAGTGGGCAGTATCATGTTTTCACAACCAGTTTGGACAAGCGAGATCGGAAGCTTCACAAGCGGGCAGTAAACTCTGTTGAACCGGCCTTACCGCGTTATTTAAGCTGGTCAGAGCAGCCTATCGTGTGGAGCAGAGAGGACCATCCCCTCCGGGTTGATAATCCGGGTCAGCTGGCATTGGTGGTAGACCCTGAGGTGGGGGGCTATAAATTCACTAAGGTACTTATGGACGGAGGAAGTAATATTAATATATTATACTATGAAACTTTCCGTCGCATGGGTCTCACAGTCAAGGATCTCAGACCGTCCAATACGGTGTTCCATGGTGTAGTACCAGGCAAATCTGCTTATCCTGTTGGTAAGATAGCCCTGGATGTGGCTTTTGGAGACGAACACGATTCCCGGTCTGAAAAGCTAACTTTTGAAGTGGTGAAAATCCGGAGTCCATATCATGCCTTGTTTGGGCGGCCGGCTTATGCTAAGTTCATGGCACGACCTTGTTATATCTACTTGCAGCTCAAAATGCCGGGTTACAAAGGAACGATAACGGTGCATGGAAGCCGCCGAGTTGCTTTGGAATGTGAGGAAGGTGATGCGGCTTATGCAGAGGCGGTCTGTGCCACGGAGGAGTTGAAGTTCTATAAGGACAACGTTGATCCGGCAGATATGACCCCTTTAAAGAAACCAACTAGAGAGCATGAATCGGATCTGAAGTTTAAATCGGCAGCTGAGACCAAGCTTGTTGACTTCGTGCCAGGCGATTCGTCCAAGCAGTTCACTGTCAGTGCCAACCTGGATCCCAAATAGGAAAGCGCGCTCATCGAGTTCATCCGTGAGAACCGGGATATCTTTACATGGAAGCCGTCTGACATGCCAGGTGTACCGAGGGAACTCGCTGAGCACACACTTAATGTGGATCCTAAGTATAAACCGGTGAAACAATTCCTCCGCCGGTTTAACGAAGAAAGGCGCAAAGCCATTGGAGAGGAAGTAGCCAGGCTTTTGGCGGCTGGCTTTATCATTGAGGTGTTTCATCCAGAGTGGCTTGCTAATCCGGTGCTGGTCCTTAAGAAAAATGGCACCTGGCGTATGTGTGTGTACTACACAGATCTTAACAAAGCTTGTCCAGCGGATCCTTTTGCCCTCCCCCGCATTGATCAGATTATTGATGCCACGGCAGGATGTGAGCGTTTAAGTTTTTTGGATGCGTACTCTGGATATCATCAGATCAAAATGGCAGTTAAGGACCAGGAGAAGACAGCGTTTATAACTCCCTTTGGAGCCTTCTGCTATGTATCTATGCCTTTTCGGCTCAAAAGTGCCCAGGCTACTTATCAGCGGTGTGTACAGAATTGCCTGCATGCACAGATCGGCCGCAATGTACATGCTTATGTGGATGATATTATGGTGAAATCAAGACAAAAGGAGACACTGGTGGAAGATTTGAAGGAAACCTTCGACAACTTGCGCATTTATAAGATGATGCTTAATCCGGCCAAGTGTGTTTTTGGTGTTCCGGCAGGCAAGTTATTGGGGTTTCTGGTGTCTAACAGAGGAATTGAGGCTAATCCGGAGAAAATTAAAGCTATTACTTCCTTGGCTAAACCGAAGTGTATCAATGATGTTCAGCGTCTAGCGGGCAGAATCGCTGCGTTGAGCCGGTTTATCAGCCGCCTCGGAGAGAAGGCCATCCCCTTATACCAGATGCTGAGGAAGACAGATAATTTCGTCTGGAGTCCGGCTGCTGACGAAGCATTTGAGGATCTAAAGCGGCAATTGGCCAATCCGCCTGTTCTTGCGGCTCCGGTTGACAAGGAACCGCTGTTGTTATATGTGGCAGCCAATGCTCGAGCAGTAAGCGTGGCCGTTGTGGTAGAGCGCAAGGAGGCAGGTAAGGAGTATCCGGTTCAACGGCCGGTTTATTATATCAGTGAGGTGCTCATTGAGTCCAAGCAAAGGTATCCGCATTGGCAGAAGCTAGTCTATGGTGTTTTTATGGCCAGTCAGAAACTGAAGCAATATTTCCAAGGGCACCCTCTCACAGTGGTTAGTTCAGCTCCTTTGGGTGATATCATACAGAACCGGGAGGCGACTGGCCGGATTGCAAAATGGGCCATCGAGCTTGGGCCGCATGGACTAAAGTATATACCACGCACAGCAGTGAAGTCACAAGCACTTGTTGATTTCATTAATGACTGGACGGAGTTACAAGCGACAGAGGAGAAGCCGGATCACACATACTGGACTATTCATTTCGACGGATCCAGGCAGTTGGAAGGCTCGGGGGCTGGAGTCGTTTTAACTTCCCCACGAGGTGATAAGTTTTGTTACGTTCTCCGTTTAATGTTCCCTTGTACTAATAATGCAGCTGAGTACGAAGCCTTGCTCCATGGTCTCCGGATGGCTAAGGAAATGAATTTAAGCCGGGTTAAGTGCTTTGGTGATTCGGACCTGGTGGCTCAGCAAGTATCTGGCACTTGGGACTCTAAGGACCCGCTCATGGCCGCATATCGTCGAGAAGTGGATAATATCGCAGGTTGCTTCAAGGGTTATCAAGTGGATCATGTGGATCGCCGGAAGAACGAAGCGGCGGACGCTTTAAGCCGGTTGGGTTCTCAGCGTAAACCGGTCCCGCCTAATGTCTTTTTGGACGTCTTGCACAACCCGTCAGTCCAGCTCCCTGGTGAAGCGGATTTGTCCATTCCTGATCCGGAGGCTCAGTTGGTGGCGGCGTTACATGCTATTCCGGATTGGACGATTCCTTTCCTTGCGTATATGACTCGAGGGGAGTTGCCAGAAGATGAGGTTCTGGCCAGACAGATAATCCGGCGCTCCAAGTCTATGACGATTCTTAATGGTGAGTTGCATCATTGCAGTGTATCAGGGGTGTTTCAACGCTGTGTTTCCCCTGAGGAAGGCTGTGAAATTTTAAGAGAAATCCATGAAGGGGATTGTGGACATCACGCCGGTTCAAAGTCCCTGGTGGCAAAAGCGTTCCGACACGGATTTTACTGGTTGACTGCACACGCTGATGCGGAGGACTTGGTTAAACGGTGTGATGGATGTCAGAAATTTTCCAGGCGTGCTCATGTACCGGCACAAGAGTTGAGGATGATCCCAATAACATGGCCGTTTGCAACTTGGGGGCTGGATATGGTTGGACCCTTTAAACGATCCAAGGATAAGAAGACCCACCTGTTGGTGGCAGTGGACAAATTTACCAAGTGGGTTGAAGCGGAGCCTGTCAGCAAGTGTGATGCAGCAACAGCGGTGCAGTTCATCAAAAAGGTGATTTTCCGGTTTGGCTTTCCACACAGTATCATTACTGACAATGGCACTAATTTATCCAAGGGGGCTATGAAAGAGTTCTGTGAACGTGAGCACATCCGGCTTGACGTGTCGTCAGTGGCGCATCCCCAGTCCAACGGACAGGCAGAACGAGCTAATCAAGAGATCTTACGAGTCATCAAACCTCGGCTTATGGTCCCGTTACAGAGAACACCAGGTTGCTGGGTTGAAGAGCTACCATCGGTGCTATGGAGTATCAATACTACGCCAAACCGGTCCACTGGATATACGCTGTTCTTCATGGTCTACGGAGCAGAGGCAGTTCTCTCCAGTGATATCCGGCACGATTCGCCCCGTGTAGCGGCTTATGTTGAAGCGGACAACGAGACGGCACGGCAGGACGCTTTGGACCTATTGGATGAGGAGCGTGATATGGCAGCTGCTCGTTCAGCGATTTACCAGCAAGATCTTCGTCGTTATCACAGTCGCCGGGTTAAAACCAGAACCTTTCAAGAAGGAGATTTGGTGCTTCGCCTCATCCAAGACCAGACAGATATGCATAAGTTATCCCCACCTTGGGAAGGACCTTTTGTGGTCAGCAAGAATCTACACAACGGATCATACTATCTGATTGATATTCGAGAGCGTCAAGACTCACGTACATCAGAGGAGGAGACCAACAGGCCGTGGAATATAGCTCATCTTCGGCCTTACTACACTTGAGTCATTGGCTCAGTTTATGTACATATCATGACAATGTATATATTATCTTCGATATAATAAAAACCGGAGCCTCAGCTAAAGCGGGGTCTCTGTCTTTCTTATCATGCGTGGTTACATGGAGTGCTTCTGTTTTTAAAGCGGCCTCCGGTTTACCCCTTGACATTTATTTTTATCACTTGGGGGCTTGGTCGTGTCCGAACCAATGCAACACCTCTTCATAGGCGAAAGCCACCAGATCATTTGGGGACACGGTCACGTCTGAACCGGTCACGCCTCTTGGTCGGCCAATAGGGCCAGAGTCATTTGGGGGCTTGGTCGAACCCGAACCAATGTCATGCCACTTGGCCGGCGTACTCGCCAAGAGTCTTTTGGGGACCTGGCCGACTGGCACCATCGCTACGCCTTCGGGGGGCTTGGTTGCGTCTGACCATGCTAATGCCATCTGACCAGCTCAATGAAGCTTTACTTTTGCAAAGAGTTATTGCCTTTGTTGCCATATTTTCACATAATTGGTATTCGATTTTTTGTTGTTGCGTTTTTAACCCGACAAATATTTTTATCCGGTTCAACTGTCAGTTACAAACTGACAGGACACGGTTTGGTATTACGCCCGAGTTTTATCTGCCCGATTTACCTTCTTCCTGTTAATCATCATTGAATAACAAGGGGGCTTGTGCTGATTCAGCACGGTTTATATGGGAGTTATTCTCTCCCCAGACGGTCATGGTTTTTAAGGCCTCCGCTTCAAGTTTGGCTACGCCAGCTTCATGCCCAGATACGGTAGGTATTTATATCACATACTTATTGATTTTTGATATATATATATTGAATACCATAAACCGGCTGGCGGTATCGCCGCCACCGAGGTTCAACTTTTCTGGTTGCAGGAAGTATGAATCAAACAAAAGTTTCACTTATGCACGAAGGCATATTCAGGCGGAAAGTTTTAAATAAAGTTATTACAAGGCAACATGGTGCCCAAGTGAGATCATTGTTCTTTGGGCAAACCGCCCACAACAGATGTTTGAACCGGCCACCGGTTCAAGCCTGCTCTTCATCCTCCGCCGCTTCAGCCTCTTCATCTCTACCCATTGGCTGGAAATCCACAGTGGTCCAGTCGATTCCCATTAGCGCTTGGAAAACAGCCTCTTCGTGGATCAGAGAAGACGGTTCAATATCAGGAGCGTAAGTATGCTTACGGATTGGAGGGATCAGGTTTTCCGCTTCAAAGGTTGGGGCAGACACTCGCTTGTTTTGATCATTGTATTGTGCTTGATAATGCTCCAAGTCGGCTTCTTCGGCCAACTGACAAGCTAGCGGGCGTACTGCACGGTTTATTGCCCGTAAATCTTCTTCACTGAAGTCAGAGCCATCTTCTTTCACACTGGGATAGCCTTGAGCTGCTTCCACGGGATCAAAGTCGGGTACCCAGGCCTTGACTCGGATCAAGGCGTTGATAGCTCCGGTTCGAGCAGCAGATTTTTTCACCTCTTCAATCCGGGCAGGAAGCATGGATAGCCGGTTCAGAGTATCTTGAATCAAAGAAGGTGCCGGATTGTTATGTGACACTGTGGTGATGATGCGCTGGGCTCCGGTATACAGCTGTTCTACTAAGGTATAGACAGCCTTCAGTTTCTTCCGCACATCATTTCCTAAGTGCCCAACGCGTGTGCCTACAACAGTAAAACGGTTAGTTTCAAACCGGAGTAATGATACAGCAGGTGCAACACATCACAACTGTTCAAAAGGCGCTTACCAAAGATTGCTGCAGTCATAGAATGTACTTGCCGCTTTACGGCTGTCAGATCATCTACCACCGGTTTAAGGGCAGCTTCAGCATTTTCTGCCCGTTTGATCAAATTGGCCTTTTCAGTGGCCCAGACTGCCTGCTCTTTCTTCAAAATTTCCTTCACTTGTTCAGCAGCGGTCAAGGCACTGGTTAACTCTTTCTTGGCCTTCTCTGTTTCGGCCTGCTGGGTTTTCAAAGCCGCTTGTAAATCGGCAACCCGATCATCTTTGATTTTCACCTCAGCCTGCGCATTGACAGTATGTTCAGCCAGAAATTCAAGGAAGTCAAAGTCCCAACCACACAACACAGTTATATGCTTGACACTTGGGGGCTAATGTACCTTCGATTTTTATACTGCTACTAGATGGCAAAGTCCCAAGCTCAATACAAGTATTCAACTTGGCACTTGGGGGCTAATGGCTATTTGATTCTACCAATGTTTCGTCAGGCAGTTTTTATTGAAATACCGGTTTAAGTATGCAGAGTTAAACCGGCCCTTGTGGTTATGCAGGAAGATTTCAAAATGGATCAAGAAAATAGTCAAGTCCCGGTTTGATCAAGATTACAAACCGGCCCTTGGGGGCTACAAGGACTGATATACTGGTGATAAGGAAAGGAGTAAGTTACCTCAAACTTGTCCCTCATTAACTTGACCAGGCCAGCTTCATAGTCACGGCTAGTATAAAGCCGGTTCAAATAGCCAGAATGAAGGTCTTGGGTGCTTAAAGCAGCATATGTTTCCAGCTCGACATCCCACTTTCCATTATTCAAAGTGGAAGAATCTTCTTTCACAGTATGCCGGGTTAAGGTTGCAGGATTCCCCGGCTCAGAGCGGCCCATACCAGTAATCACAACGTCATCATCTTTCGACTCGACGGATTGTGTGGGCACGGCTGTTTTAGTAGGACTGCGAGGTTTCTCAAACCGGACGGTGCTGGCAGGTGGATCAGTAGAGGTTGAAGTATTGACAGGCCTCTCTTCAGGAATAACCTCCTCTTGAACCGGAGGGTCATTGGGAATATCTTCAGAGGCAAAATTTTCAAGATCCGGCGCTCTCTCATGATCTGAAGCGGCAGCCTCTTCAACTGTTTTGTCCAAGAGGGCCTTCTTGCTGGGTTTCGGTTTGGTTCTGAAGAGACAAAGAGTTAGAAAAAAGGGCATATCCATTACAGAATATATCAGAAAGCTTATGGCCGGTTTGACTTACCCGGCGGCTATTTTCAACGGTGGTAGCTGAGTGGCTGAGGATTCGCCAGAGGATGAATGGGAAGTAACCTGATAATCGGAGTCGGACGGATTAAGAGGTTGACGGAAGAAACCCGCTTTGGAATTTAAAGCAATAAAAAGGTCGGAAACCTCGGTGCGGCGCTTTCGAACCGGGCTGTTTGGTAAACCGGCAGAGGTAACTACCTGACCACTGTGCCGGGTTGTGCGGCGAGCTTCATGTTGCTGTGTCTTCATAAGAAATTTGGGATCCAAGTAAGCAAGAGGGTGAGAAAAATTGACTTTCCGGTTTGCCTGGCGAAATTTTGGTGAAGGCAAATTTGTTGAATCGGAAGAAAAAATAGTTACCTCAGCAAATCCTGCGTTGCTGGCTTCAGCGTCATCCTGACAAGCATCATCATCAATAAGGCGTGTAAAAAGCAAGCCAAGAGAATCAAGTTCCGGATTACCCACATCATCGTCAATGGCCGGGTCAGATGAAGCAGTGGTCTTTCTCTTATGGGCTGATTTCTTGACAACTTTTGTTTTGGGCCGGTTTGGCCGCCCTGCTTTATCTGCTTTGTCTTGGGAAAGTTTCTTGCTCCAAAATGGATTATCACCCTGGATCAGAAGTAATTAAATGTTGGATACATGAAGCAATAACAGGTTTAATGATGAAGCAACTAGAAACTTACCACAGGTGGTTTGTTGGTGGTGCAGTAAGGAGCCAAACCGGTTTGAGCACAGAGGTGCTCCGGTTCATTCAGCATTCTTCTTACTGAGTCCGTAACTTCATCATCAGAAAGTTCAAGTTTTGTGTGTCGGAGTGGGTCGTCGACGCTGCCAGTATACTGACACATCAAACCGGAACGCCGGCTCAAAGGCAGTATGCCCCAGGATAACCAGCAGCGTGCAAGATCAATTCCAGTCAAACCGTTGGCCATAAAGGCTCGGAGCTTGGACAGTTGCGGGGCATATTTGCTTCTCTCTTTGGCGCTTAATCGTTGAGGAAACGGATGAGTGTTGCTTAGCCGCTCTGGACGAAAGCCAGGTAAAGGATTTTCACCTTCAGGAGAAGTATCCTTGCAATAAAACCAAGTCGCATTCCATTCTTTGGGGTGAGTATGGAGTTTGACGTGGGGATAGGTGATCTCCTTCCTTTTCTGAATGGTCATACCACCCAATTTTGTATTGGGGCCGTCGGTGAATTCAGTACGACGGTTTAGATGGAAGAGGTCTCTAAACAGTTCAACAGAAGGTTCCTCTTGCAGATATACTTCAGATAGCACTTGAAAGTGGCATAAGTTGGTGACGGAGTTGGGGCCAATGTCTTGGGGACGGAGCTGAAAATTGGCCAGCACGTCCCGGTAAAATTTTGAACCGGGCGGTTTGAAGCCCCGGGCCAGGTGATCCGCAAAAACCACAACTTCCCCTTCCTGAGGTGTGGGAGGACATTCCTCTCCAGGAACCCTCCAGTGGACTGTATCTTTGTCATCTAAAGCGCCAATCGATACCAGTTCGTTCAGCTGTGACTCGGTGACGCGGGAAGGAACCCAGTTGCATTCGTACACTTGTTTGGCCATGATAAGATCTACACAAGTAACTAATCCGGTTCAAGAGCGTGCTTGTTACAAAGTGATTGATCTAAGTTATGATAAACCGGAGGCAGTGTCTATAAATCGATTCATTATGATATGATGTCAGATGGGCTCTGGCGGTTCAACAAGGGGACTAATGGTGTACCTGTGCCGGTTTAGCAGTTTTTTCTTATGGTGAGTTAAACCGCCTAAATCTAGGCCTTGGAAATAATTGAAGTTATGGATAGTTTGCAGAAACAAGTTTCACAAGATCCCATGACAGCTACGGATCAAACACAGGACTACAGAAAACAGAAAATATTTCGCGGAGGCAAAGCAGAAACCGAAGTGGAATATGTGGCAGATATATATATGCAGAAGATCCATGGATTTAAGATGAGAAAGTGCAGCGGACGCGTAGGAATCGCTATTAGTACAGTACAGATTCACAGTGTGGCTCAAAGTTAAAAGGACAGATGGAGGCGCACGAATAACACGATATGAAGCTGGAACCCTAAAAACAGATCTAAGTCGAGAAGGGGAAGAAGCTCACCGGGAACGGAGAAGACGCGGAAGCAGGCCGCAGTACTCTGGTACGTTCAGGTTGATGCAGCGGCCTAGGATGAAGCAGAGGTCGACGACGATGGCGGGGCTCCAAGAGCAGCGGCGCGAGGAAGACGAAGAAGAGGAAGCGAAGGAAGGAAAGAAATGACCCTTCGGTCCTATTTATAAGGCAGCCAGGCTAGGTCAAGCGCGTGGATCCAGGAACTGCTATTAAAGAAGGTGTTATAAAGGATAGAATTTCAGGATGACGTCATGCCGGTTTAAAGTGACCAGAAATAATGACGACATGGCGATTTACCAGACAACAGAAGATGTCCAAGATATAAGCTCTGGGAAGGATTCACATGAACCATTTCAAATCAATCTGGGGCCTAATGTTGGGGATATTACCACTAGGTGTAAACCGGCCAGCTTGGGCCGAGTTAACCCCGTTGGTGGTATAAGTAGAGAAAGGCCCAAGGCCTGTAGTCGGTTTAGAACTTGTAGCCGTAAACCGGCCTGATGTATAAATTGTATTGTAAGTTAGGAATAGAGGGAGACCAACCGGCATACGAGTATGAACCGGTTGGGACTCTATGAACCGACGGGCGTCACTCGTGTATATAAGGGGACGACCCGGCAACGGTTCAAAGACAGACAACCACAACTCGAGCCTAGGCGAAGCTTGTTTGCTCCCTAGCCATCGAGACTACATCAATTCCATCACAACTAGACGTAGGCTTTTACCTTCATCGAAGGGGCCGAACTAGTATAAAACCCTTGTGTCTTTGTGTCCGCTTTAACCCCTGCAAGTAAACCCATAGCGATGGCTCCACGACTAAGTCCTTACGCTAGGACATCTGCCGTGACTAATCCACGACAGATGTCGTTTCTTAAAGTTTGGGGCTGCGATGCTTATGTGAAAAAGTTTCATCCTGATAAGCTCAAACCCAAATTGGAGAAGTGCATCTTCATAGAGTACCCAAAGGAAACTGTTGGGTACGCCTTCTATCACAGATCCGAAGGCAAGATATTCGTTGTTAAAAATGGATCCTTTCTAGAGAAGGTGTTTCTCTCGAAAGAAGTGAGTGGGAGGAAAGTAGAACTTGATGAGGTAACTATACCTACTCCCTTGTTGGAAAGTAGTTTATCACAGAAATCAGTTCTAGTGATTCCTACACAACTTAGTGAGGAAGTTAATGATGATGATCATGAAACTTCAGATCAAGTTGCTACCAAACCTCGTAGGTCTTCCAGAGTAAGATCCGCACCAGAGCGGTGCAGTAATCATGTTCTAGAAGTCATGTTACTAGACCATGATGAACCTACGAACAATGAGGAAGCGATGATAAGCCCAGATTCCGCGAAATGGCTTGAGGCCATAAAATCTGAGATATGATCCATGTATGAGAACAAAGTATGGAGTTTAATTGACTTGCTCGATGATCGGCAAGCCATGTTAAATAAATGGATCTTCAAGAGGAAGACGGACACTGATAGTAGTGTTACTATCTACTAAGCTCGACTTGTTGCGAAAGGTTTTCAACAAGTTCAAGGTGTTGAATACGATAATATTTCCTCACTCATATCGATGCTTAAGTCTGTCTGAATCATGTTAGCAATTGCCACATTTTATGAAATCTGGCAAATGGATGTCAAAACTGCATTCCTTAATGGATTTATTAAAGAAGAGTTGTATATGATGCAACCAGAAGGTTTTGTCAATCCTAAAGATGCTAACAAAGTATGCAAGCTCCAGCAATCCATCAATGGACTAGTGCAAGCATCTCGGAGTTGGAATATATGCTTTGATGAGTTGATCAAAGCATATGGTTTTATACAGACTTTTGGAAAGGCCTGTATTTACAAGAAAGTGGGTGGGAGCACTACAGCCTTTCTGATAAGTATATGTGAATGACATATTGTTGATCGACAATAATGTAGAATTATTCTGCAAAGCATAAAGGAGTGTTTGAAAGGAGTTCTTTAAAAGAAAGACCTCAGTAAAGCAACTTACATATTGAGTATCAAGATCTATTGAGATAGATCAAGACGCTTGATAAGATTTTCAATGAGTATATACCTTGACAAGATTTTGAAGTAGTTCAAAATGGAACATTCAAAGAAAGAGTTCTTGCCTGTGTTGCAAAGGTATGAAATTGAGTAAGACTCACATCCCGACCATGGCAGAAAATAGAAAGAGGATGAAAGTCATTCCCTATGCATCAGTCATAGGTTCTATAAAAGTATGCCATACTATGGACCAGACCTATTGTATACTCTGCCCTGGTTTGGCAAGGGAGTACAATAGTGATCTAGGAGTAGATCACTGGACATTGGTCAAGAATATCCTTAGTGAGGACTAAGGAAATATTTCTCGATTATGGAGATGATAAAAGAGCCCGTCGTAAAGAGTTACATCGGTGCAAGCTTTTACACCGATCCAGATGACTCCAAGTCTCAATCTGGATATATATTGAAAGTGGGAGCAATTAGCTAGAGTAGCTCCGTGCAGAGCATTGTAGACATAGAATATTTGCAAAATACATATGGCTCTGAATATGACAGACCCGTTGACTAAGATTCACTCACGAGCAAAACATGATCACACCTTAGTACTCTTTGGGTGTTAATCACATAGCAATGTGAACTAGATTATTTACTATAGTAAACCCTTTGGGTGTTTGTCACATGACAATGTGATCTATGGTTGTTAATCATATACATATATGAATATTGGTGTTAAATCACATGGCGATGTGAACTAGATTATTGACTCTAGTGCAAGTGGGAGACTGGAGGAAATATGCCCTAGAGGCAATAATAAAATATTATTTATTTCCTTATTTCATGATATACCTCTAGGCATAACAACAATTGATCCCTTGGATCTCTTAGCCCTGTGCAGTGCCCCCCTCCACCATAATCCACCTCGTTAATATCGTAGCAGTGCTAAGGCGAAGCCCTGCGTCGGTAGAACATCAAGATCGTCACCACGCCGTCGTGCTGACGGAACTCTCCCTCGACACTCGGCTGGACCGGAGTTCGAGGGACGTCATCGAGCTGAACGTGTGCTAGAACTCGGAGGTGCCGTAGTTTCGGTGCTTGGATCGGTCGGATCATGAAGACGTACGACTACATCAACCGCGTTGTCATAACGCTTCCACTTACGGTCTACGAGGGTACGTGGACAACACTCTCACCACTTGTTGCTATGCATCACCATGATCTTGCGTGTGTGTAGGAAATTTTTGAAATTACTACGTTCCCCAACACCTACCTGGGCGCGGCAAGAGGCCCAGGCACGCCCTGGTGGGTGCTGCCCTCCTCGGCCCAACTCCGGTGCCCATCTTCTGGTATATAACTCATTTTGACCAAGAACAAATCAGAGGAGGACATTCGGGACGAAGCGCCGCCGCCTCGA
This sequence comes from Triticum timopheevii, assembly GCA_963921465.1. Classification (NCBI taxonomy): domain Eukaryota; kingdom Viridiplantae; phylum Streptophyta; class Magnoliopsida; order Poales; family Poaceae; genus Triticum; species Triticum timopheevii. Next base: position 164,813,760 of record OY997274.1, on the reverse strand, counting down.
GGCGGAACTTGGGCCGGAGCACTTTTGCCCTCCGGTGGAGCGATTCTGTAGAGGGAACTTCCCTGGCGGAGGGGGAAATCAACGTCATCATCATCACCAACAACTCTCCCCTCTTGGGGAGGGTTATCTTCATCAACATCTTCACAGCACCAACTCCTCTCAAACCCTAGTTGATCTCTTATGTTCAGTCTTTGTATCAAAACTATAGATTGGTGCTTGTGGGTGACTAGTAGTGCTGATTACATCTTGTAGTTGATTACTATATGGTTTATTTGGTGCAAGATTATATGTTCAGATCCATTATGCAATTTAAAACCCCTTTGATCTTGAGCATGTTTATCATTTGTGAGTAGTTACTTTCGTTCTTGAGATCACAGGAGAAATCATGTTGCAAGTAATCATGTGAACTTGATATATGTTCGATATTTTGATGATATGTATGTTGCCATTCTCTTAGTGGTGTCATGTGAATATCGACTACATGACACTTCACCTTATTTGGGCCTAAGGGAATGCATTGTGGAGTAGTTATTAGATGGTGGGTTGCGAGAGTGACAGAAGCTTAAACCCTAGTTTATGCGCTATTCCGTAAGGGACCGATTGGATCCAAAAGTCTAATGCATGGTTAGAATTTATTATTAATACTTTTCTCGTAGTTGCGGATGCTTGCGAGAGGGTTAAACATAAGTATGAGGTTTGTTCAAGTAAGAACGACACCTAAGCACCGATCCACCCACATACTCCCTCCGTTCCTCTATGTAGTGCGCATAATTTTTTTGCCGATATTCCAATATGTAGTGCGTATTAGCTACTTTGGGCGCTTTTGGACGGAACTAGCCCCGCAGTAGCACTCCCGCATGCAACGCTCGCCTTTATCCCCTTCCTCGGTTCCAACACCACGGCGGCGGAGATTTCAGGAGATGGAGGACGGCGTCTCCGGCATCTCTGCGTCCGCCTCCAGCATCGCTGTGTCCACGGCCGGCACATCCGGCGTCGTCGCTTCCGTATCCGACGTCGTCGCGTCCGTATCAGACGCCTTCGCTTCCACGGCTGACCTCCGGCGTCATCGCATCTGCTGCTGGTGTCTCCGCCTCCGCATACGGCATCGTCGCATTCGCATATGGTGCCTCCGCGTCCACGGCGGGCCTCCGGCGTCGTCGCATCTACTGCTGGTGTCTCTGTTGCCACTATTCCCCTGGCCTGCATCCCGGAGAATGAGCTCCAGCACGAGCCCACGGACGCCGGGGAGCAGGGCCACCAGCTGCGGGAGCTCGGCGCGCATGTGGAGCTCGTCCACCAGCCGCCAACGCACCCAACAGACGTGCCTTGAGTTTCGTCAGCAGTGTGCGTGGCCGTCCCCGGCACCCTGCCGTCGCGCGGCCACAGCTGTGCACCGCTTCCTCGGCCAGCTTCCCCACTTCCATGCCCGCGTCCACGTCCGGCGTCAATCGATTTCCTCAGGTGCTGGCTGCCCCTTTCTCAGTCTTCTTCTCCAGCACCGGTGAGCAGTTCCACCTCGGGTCCAATGGAGATGCCGATTTCACAGCTGCTCCCCAACGCGTGAATGGCTAGCGCCGCCGCGTCCTTGGCTCGCATACCCGCTTGACAGCTTCCCTTGCCGGCTTTGCTTGCTGGTCATGGGCGCTCGTGAGTTGCAGACGGAGGCGGCCATCGTACTAGTACTAGTACTCCTTGCAGCGTCGAGGCCAACGTACTAGTACTACTAGTACTACTAGTACTCGCATGGGAGGCTGGGGGCTTTCTCGTCCAAACTGCACTGCCAGCGCATGCATTGGTATGTGGGATAAAATCTATGCGCACTAGATTTCGGAATGGAGGGAGTATCAAATTATCAAAGTACCGAACACGAATTAAGCCCACGTGATGAAAGTGACTAGATGAAATTCCCGTGTACCCTCAAGAACACTTTGCTTATCATAAGAAACCGTTTTGGCCTGTCCTTTGCCTCAAAAGGATTGTGCTACCTTGCTATACTTTTTTACTACTATTGTTACTTGCTCGTTACAAATTATCTTGCTATCAAACTACTCTGCTACTTACAATTTTAGCACTTGCAGACAATACCTTGCTGAAAACCACTTGTCATTTCCTTCTGCTCCTCGTTGGGTTTGACACTCTTGCTTATTGAAAAGGCTATAATTGACCCCATATACTTGTGGGTCATCAAGGCTATTTTCTGGCTCCGTTGCTGGGGAGTGAAGCGCTCTTGGTAAATGGAAATTGCTAAGGAAACATTATTACTACGTGCTGAAATTTATTGTCACTTGCTACTATGGAAAATAATCATTTGAGGGGTTTGTTCGGGGTATCTTCACCTCGACCAGAACCACACTTAGTTGCCCTTCAACCTACTGCACCTACTGAAAATATTGAATATCAAATTTCTTCGGGTATGTTAGAGCAACTGCTAGCTAATCCTTATGCAGGAGATGGAACCAAACATCCTGATATGCACTTGATATATGTGGATGAAATTTGTGGATTGTTTAAGCTTGCAGGGTTTCGCGGAGATGAAGTTAAGAAAAAGGTTTTCCCTTTATCTTTGAAGGGAAAAGCATTGACATGGGATATTGGAACTGGAACCGTTTGAAATTGGAATTTCATCAGAAATTTTATCCTATGCATCTAGTTCATCGTAATCGGAATTATATATATATAAGTTTTGGCCTCGTGAAGGAGAAAGTATAACTCTAGCTTGGGGGAGTTAAGTCAATGTTATATTCATGCCTCAATCATGAGCTCTCAAGAGAAATTATTATTCAGAATTTTTATGCTTGGCTTTCTCGTAATGATCAATCCATGCTCGAACTTCTTGTACTGGTTCTTTTATGAAGAAAACTATTGAATTTCGATGGGATATTTTAGAAAGAATCAAATGCAACTCTAAAGATTGGGAACTCGATGAAGGTAAAGTGTCAGGTATTGAACCTAAGTTTGATTCTGTTAAATCTTTTATGAATACCGAAGCTTTTCAAAAGTTTAGCACTAAATATGGACGTGACTCTGAGACAGTAGCTTCCTTCTGTGAATCTTTTGCTACTCATGTTGATCTCCCAAAAGAGAAGTGGTTTAAATATCACCCACCAATTAAAGAAGAAATTAAAGAACTGGTAAAAGCTAAAGAAGAAACTATCATTAACAATGTTGATCCAGTTGTTCCCACTGCTTATGTTGAAAAACCACCTTTTCCTGTTAGGATGAAGGAACATGATAAAGCTTCAACTGCGGTTAACAAAAGTTATGTTAGAACACCCAAACCATCTAAACAAATCAAAGTTGAACCTAGTGTTGCTATGGTTAAAGATCTCTTAGTTGATACTATTGATGTACATGTTATTTACTTCTGTGGTGAAGCTTCTAGAATTGCCAAACCTGAAGGAAAATATAAACATAGACCAGTTGTTGGCATGTATGTTGTCTCAGTTAAGATAGGAGATCACTGTTATCATGGGTTATGTGACATAGGTGCTAGTGTGAGTGCTATTCCTTTCTCCTTATATCAAGAAATTAAAGATGAAATAGCACCTGCTGAAATAGAAGGCATAGATGTCACTATTAAACTTGCTAATAGAGATACTATATCACCAATTGGGATTCTTAGAGATGTTGAAGTCTTGTGTGGGAAAATAAAATACCCCACAAGATGACTTTTGTCCCATTATTTTTGGTATACCTTTCTTGAACACCGTCAATGCTAAAATAGATTGTGAGAAACAAACTGTCGGTGTTAGCTTTGGTGATGAATCTCATGAATTTAATTATTCCAAGTTTAGTAAGCAACCTCATAAGAAAGATTTGCCTAGTAAGAATGAAATTATTGGTCTTGCTTCTATTGTTGTGCCTCCTACCGATCCTTTGGAACAATATTTGCTGTATGCATGAAAGAAATGAAATAGGTAGAATCTTTTTCGAACAACAACCTATGCTTAAACACAATTTGCCTATTGAAACTTTAGGAGGTCCTCCTCCACCTAAAGGTGATGCCGTGTTTGAATTAAAACAATTGCCAGACACTTTGAAATATGCTTATCTTGATGAAAAGAAGATATATCCTATTATTATTAGTGCTAACCTTTCAGAACATGAAGAATAAAGATTATTGAAAGTTATAAGGAAGCACAGGGCCGCTATTGGATATACTCTTGATGATCTTAAGGGAATTAGTCCCACCCTATGTCAACACAAGATAAATATGGTACCTAATGCTAAACCCGTTGTTGATCACCAACGTCGGTTAAATTCAAAAATGAAAGAAGTGGTAAGAACTGAAATGTTGAAACTTCTGGAAGCAGGTATAATCTATCCTATAGCTGATAGTAGATGGGTAAGTCCTGTTCATTGGGTCCCGAAGAAAGGTGGTATTACTGTTGTTCCTAATTATAAGAATGAGCTTATCCCACAAAGAATTGTCACGGCCTATAGAATGTAATTGATTATAGAAAATTAAATAAAGCTACTAGAAAAGATCATTATCCTCTGCCTTTTATCGATCAAATGTTAGAAATATTATCCAAGCACAAACATTTTTGCTTCCTTGATGGATACGCTGGCTTTTCACAAATACCTGTTTTACATTCTGATCAAGAAAATACCACTTTTACTTGTGTTTTTGGAACATTTGCTTATAGACGTATGCCTTTAGGTTTATGTAATGCACCTGCTACCTTTAAAATATGTATGATTGCTATATTCTCTGATTTTTGTGAAAAGATTGTTGAGGTTTTCATGGATGATTTTTCTGTTTATGGGAAGTCTTTTAATGATTGTTAAGCAATCTTGATCGAGTCTTGCAGAGATGTGAACAAACAAATCTTGTCTTGAATTGGGAGAAGTGCCACTTTATGGGTAACGAAGGTATTGTCTTGGGCCATAAAATTTCTAAAAGGGGCATTGAGGTGGACAAAGCCAAGGTTGATGCAATTGAGAAAATTACATGTCCTAAAGATATCAAAGGTATTCATAGTTTCCTTGGCCATGCTGGTTTCTATAGGAGGTTTATCAAAGACTTTTCTAAAATTTCTAGGCCTCTTACTAATCTTTTGCAAAAGGATATTCCCTTTGTGTTTGATGATGATTGTATGGAAGCCTTTGAAACACTAAAGAAAGCCTTAATTACTGTACCTGTTGTTCAACTACTTGATTGGAACTTGCCTTTTGAGATTATGTGTGATGCTAGTGATTATGCTGTTAGTGCTGTTCTAGGACAAAGAGTTGATAAGAAACTAAATGTTATTCATTATGCTAGTAAAACTCTAGACAGTCCTCAACAAAACTAAGCTACTACTGAAAAAGAATTGTTAGCAGTGGTGTTTGCTTGTGATAAATTCGGATCTTATATTGTTGATTCTAAAGTAACTGTTCACACCGATCATGTTGCTATAAAATATCTTATGGAAAAGAAAGATGCTAAACCTAGACTCATTAGGTGGGTTCTTCTACTACAAGAATTTGATTTGCATATCACTGATAGGAAAGCAGCAGAGAACCCCGTAGCTGATAAGTTATCTAGACTTGAAAATATTCTTGATGACCCACAACCAATGAATGATAGCTTCCCTGATGAACAACTAGCTGCAATAAATATTTCTCATAGTACACCTTGGTATGCTGACTATGCTAATTATATTGTTGCTAAATACATACCACCTAGCTTCACATACCTACAGAATAAAAAATTCTTCTATGATTTAAGACATTACTTTTGGGATGACCCACATCTTTATAAAGAAGGAGTAGATGGTATTATTAGACGTTATGTACCTGAGCATGAACAGGAACAAATCCTACGATAATGTCACTCTGAAGCTTATGGAGGACATCACGCGGGAGACAGAACCGCTCATAAGGTATTACAATCTGGGTTTGATTGGTCTACTCTCTTCAAGGATGCCCGTAAGTTCGTCTCAGCGTGTGATGAATGCCAAAGAATAGGTAATATCGGTAAGCGTCAACAAATGCCTATGAATTATTCACTTGTTGTTGAACCATTTGATATTTGGGGATTTGACTTCATGGGACCTTTTCCTTCCTCTAATGGGTATACGCATATTTTGGTTGTTGTTGATTATGTTTCTAAATGGGTAGAAGCTATTCCAACCAGTAGTGCTGATCACAACACCTCTATTAAAATGCTTAAGGAAGTTATTTTCCCAAGGTTTGGAGTCCTTAGATATGTAATGATTGGTGGTTGTTCACACTTTATTCATGGTGCTTTCCGTAAAATACTTGCTAAGTATGATGTTAACCATAGAATTGCGTCACCTTATCATCCTCAGTCTAGTGGTCAAGTTGAACCTAGCAATAGAGAAATAAAACTAATCCTACAAAATACTGTTAATAGGTCCCGGAAGAATTGTTCTAAGAAATTAGATGATGCACTTTGTGTTGGGGAACGTAGCAGAAATTCAAAATTTTCCTACGTGTCACCAAGATCTATCTATGGAGAAACCAGCAATGAGGGGAAGGAGAGTGCATCTACATACCCTTGTAGATCGCTAAGCGGAAGCGTTCAAGAGAACGGGGTTGAAGGAGTCGTACTCGTCGTGATCCAAATCACTGGAGATCCTAGTGCCGAACGGACGGCACCTCCGCGTTCAACACACGTACAGCCCGGTGACGTCTCCCATGCCTTGATCCAGCAAGGAGAGAGGGAGAGGTTGAGGAAGACTCCATCCAGCAGTAGCACGACGGCGTGGTGGTGGTGGAGGAGCGTGGCAATCCTGCAGGGCTTCACCAAGCACCGCGGGAGAGGAGGAGGACTTGGGAGAGGGGGAGGGCTGCGCCAGAACTTCGTGTTAAGCTCCCATGCGCCTCCCCACTATATATAGGGGTGGAGGGGCTGGTTTCTTGCCCTCCAAGTCCTTTGGGGCGTTGGCCAAGGTGGGAGGAAAGAAATCACATCATTTCCTTCCCCACCGATTGTTATCCCCCCTTTTTAGGGATCTTGATCTTATCCCTTCGGGATATGATCTTATTCCTTCTAAGGGGGGATCTTGGTGCGCTTTGACCAGGGGTGTGGGGCCTTTCCCCCACTACCCACGTTCATGTGGGTCACCCCATGCAGGTGGGCCCCACTCCGGAACCTTCTAGAACCTTCCCGGTACAATACCGAAAAATCCCGAACATTTTCCGGTGGCCAAAATAGGACTTCCCATATATAAATCTTTACCTCCGGACCATTCCGGAACTCCTCGTGACGTCCGGGATCTCATCCGGGACTCCGAACAACATTCGGTAACCACATACAAACTTCCTTTATAACCCTAGCGTCATCGAACCTTAAGTGTGTAGACCCTACGGGTTCGGGAGACATGTAGACATGACCGAGACGTTCTCCGGTCAATAACCAACAGCGGGATCTGGATACCCATGTTGGCTCCCACATGTTCCATGATGATCTCATCGGATGAACCACGATGTCAAGGACTCAGTCGATCCCGTATGCAATTCCCTTTGTCCAGCGGTATTTTACTTGCCCGAGATTCGATCGTCGGTATACCGATACCTTGTTCAATCTCGTTACCGGCAAGTCTCTTTACTCGTTCCGCAACACATCATCCCGTGATCAACCCCTTAATCACATTGTGCACATTATGATGATGTCCTACCGAGTGGGCCCAGAGATACCTCTCCGTTTGCACGGAGTGACAAATCCCAGTCTCGATCCGTGTCAACCCAAAAGACACTTTCGGAGATACCTGTAATGCACCTTTATAGTCACCCAGTTACGTTGTGACGTTTGATACACCCAAAGCACTCCTACGGTATCCGGGAGTTACACGATCTCATGGTCTAAGGAAGAGATACTTGACATTGGAAAAGCTCTAGCAAACGAACTACACGATCTTTTGTGCTATGCTTAGGATTGGGTCTTGTCCATCACATCATTCTCCTAATGATGTGATCCCGTTATCAACGACATCCAATGTCCATAGTCAGGAAACCATGACTATCTGTTGATCACAACGAGCTAGTCAACTAGAGGCTCACTAGGGACATATTGTGGTCTATGTATTCACACGTGTATTACGATTTCCGGATAATACAGTTATAGCATGAATAAAAGACAATTATCATGAACAAGGAAATATAATAATACTTTTATTATTGCCTCTAGGGCATATTTCCAACACTTTGGGCTTATAGAACAACAAATAAAAATCCTATGGGTATGTCTCCATATAAAATGGTTTATGGAAAAGCTTGTCATTTGCCTCTTGAGTTAGAAAACAAAGCATTTTGGGCAACAAAAGAACTGAATTATGATTTCAAACTTGCTGGGAAACAGAGGTTATTTGATATTAGTTCATTAGATGAATGGAGAACCCATGCTTATGAAAATGCTAAGTTATTCAAAGAAAAAGTTAAAAGATGGCATGGCAAAAGAATTCAAAAGCGTGAGTTCAAAGTCCAAGAATATGTTCTTTTGTACAACTCTCGTTTTAGATTCTTTGCAGGAAAACTCCTCTCCAAATGGGATGGACCCTATGTCATCGAGGAGGTCTATCGATCAGAAGCTATCAAAATAAATAATGCTGAAGGGACTAACCCGAAGGTTGTCAATGGGCAACGAATAAAACACTATATCTCAGGTGCGCCCATTAATGTTGAAAGCAATATTATCCAAACTTTGACACCAGAAGAACACATAAAGGAAACCTTCCGGAACACTCCAGAATAATGAAAAAAGGAGGTACGTGATACGGTAAGTAAATGGACTCCAGAAAATCCGCAAAAATATTTTTTGTCAGTTTTGGAATATTTGGAAAATTAGGAAAATAAGAAACTTCCAGGAAAGTGACCCTGGTGGGCGCGCCCAAGTGGGTTGTGCTCACCTCGGGTACTTTCTAGACTCCGTTATTCTTCCATTCTTCTTGTTCCACAAGATAAAAAATCTATATATACCTCCCGAACATGTTAACCTCTGTATCGCGGAGAAATCTCCTGTTTCCTTTTCTTGCTGTTTTCTGTCAGATCCAATCCACCATGGCCGCTTCAAGCTCCTCCAAGGACAAGTTCTTTGACAACGTTATCAACCAATACCTATGGGAGGTGATGCAGCACCCTCAAGCTATCCAAATGCGCGATGGGGGGCTGCACATCCGCGATGTGCAAGGACCCAAGGGGACTGGATCCATGGAGGCCAGGCTTGGAGCTATGGAGCAGGACATCTTCAAGTGCAAGGGGGTGGTGGAGCGTGGACTCAATGCCAATCACCTCATGATCGCGGACTATACCTGTGACCTCAAGGTGGATGGCAAGCCCATAAAGGACATCATCTTCTCCCTCAACGAGCAAATCAACTTCCTCCACAGCCAGATCCACGACCTTCAGAGCCAAGTCTTTGAATATGAGGCAAGGTTTAAAAGTATGAGTTTGGCTGCTAGTTGCAGGATCTGGGAGACTTACTCCTCCTCTTATGATGGTGAGCCTCTGTCGTGGAAACCCTAGGACAAGAAACCTTCTACTTCATCACCACCAAAAGAAAACTGAGTATTGGGTATGGGCACTCCCCTTGGCTTTCGCAAAGCTTGGGGGAGGTGCCCCGGTATCGTATCAATCACCACTATCTTTTTTCTTTACTTTCTTAGTTTGATCAATGGTTATCTTTTGCTATTAGATGAATAAAATGTTAGTTCGATCCTTTCTTTTTGTGAGTTTGCTTAGTGATCAATCCTTGTAATCATGTGTGAGATATAATAAAGTTTAGTTTGAGTTTTTCCTTCTTTACTTTCTTGTTGCAATAAAAAGAAAGGAAATAAAAGAAAAAGATCATATGCTAATCTTATGGTAAGTGATGACATTACACAAGAAAAGTATAAGTAGAAAAATTTATTGTAGATTGACAAACATAGCATTGATCAATGATGCAACTCATGAAAAAATTAATAAGGGAAGAGAAGATTCACATATAAATATACTATCATGGAAATCTTTTATGATTATGAGCACCCATCAAAATATTATATGCCAAAATTGTTGACGTTGGACAAGGAAGACAACTTAATGATTTATTTTTGTTCATATTCACATAGAAGTTATATTGTCATAGATCCTTCATCATGTGGTGCTTGCCTCTATCTTTGCTAGCCAAAAACTCTGCACTAAGTAGAGATACTACATGTGCATCCAGAACCCTTAAGCCCAAATCTTGTTTGCGAGTCCACCATACCTACCTATGGATTGTGTAAGATCCTTCAAGTAAGTTTTCATCAGTGCAAAAAGGGCAAGTACTTCTAAAAGCGTGAGATCATTTAGTGTAAGGGAAAATTGAGCATTCTACAAACTTGTGATGGTGAAGAATAAAAGTGACAGAGTGCATAATAAAGGTTGCATCACAAGGGGCAATATACCGTGATGTTCTCTTGCACTAAGGGGTTGAGAATACAAACAAAAAGCGCATGGTAACCTCTGCTTCCCTCTGCGAAGGGCTATCTTTTACTTTCATGTATTTACTATCATGCATGAGTCAAAGTTTTTCTCTCTATTCCTTTTATTTTTCTCCTTTGGCAAGCATCATGTGGTGAGGAAAGATCTAGGCACATATATCCAGTTGAATATGGGTAGCATGAGTTATTAATGTTGACATCACCCTTGAGGTGAGTGCATGATAACCCACAAGTATAGGGGATCGCAATAGTTTTCGAGGGTAGAGTATTCAACCCAAATTTATTGATTCGACACAAGGGAGCCAAAGAGTATTCTCAAGTATTAGCAGTTGAGTTGTCAATTCAACCACACCTGGATAACTTAGTATCTGCAGCTAAGGATGGCAATTTTACCCATGGGTACGGGTACCCGCGGGTACCGTACCCGCATGGGTAGGGTATGGGCACACTTTTATACCCATGGGTAGTACCCATACCCTACCCGTTAAGTCATGGGTAGGGTACAGGTATAGCCTTGTACCCGTGGGTATACCCATACCCTGCCCGCTTGTAAAAATAATGTTAAGTTGTTGTCAATTAATCATTAATTTGTCATGTGAATCGTCTACTCCTATTGACTTATGAGTATGTTGTGATTTATAAATTTTGATAGTAGTCTTGTACCCATCTACTTGTTATTGAGCTAAGATATTTGATTTTTTTGTCAAATTTCCTATGAATGAGTGTTAAATTATGAACAACTTGTGTACTATTTGTTCTATTCGTTGGGTACCCAATGGGTATGGGTACCCGTCGGGTATGGGTATGGGTAAAGTATTATACCCGTGGGTACGGGTATGGGTAGAATTTTGTACCCACTGACTAGACGGGTATGGGTTTGGTATTGCTCTACCCTGCCCATACCCTACCCATTGCCATCCTTATCTGCAGCAAAGTATTTAGTAGCAAAGTAGTATGATAGTAATGGTAACAGTGGCAAAAGTAACGATAGCAGTTTTATAGTAATTGTAACACTAACAACGGTAAAGTAAATAAGGAAAGCACAATATGTGAAAAGCTCGTAGGCATTGGATCAGTGATGGCTAATTATGTCGGATGCAATTCCTCATGTAATCTACCATTCTTAAGAAGTTGCTCCCCACTTCTCCCTATTCTCTCATCATGCACTCTATCCACGTCAGCGGATTGCCACGTCATTATTTAGTTTCCAAAATCATCCAATCAGTTTATTCCCTGCGGTCACGGCGCTGCATGCAAAGTGTCCATCTTGATAGGCATGCTCAATAAACGCAATCAATACGGCACGTAGTGATTCTAGCATCGCAGAAACTCCTCACGTTAATTTCCTGTAAAGTAGTATGTGCGTCTCCTTAGTGTCTGGCATTAATTCAAGGAGGCATGCAGCCAGACCAACGCATGAGATGGTGTAATTTTGCCTGCACGAGGACGTGGGTGGGTGATTGATCCAATTAATGGCAGCGCTGATTCCGGTTCAGCCTGAATGATTCACTCCCTAAAAAAAGTCTCCATTGGTTCTTCTCATCTTCTCTCTCCATACCGTGCTGCCGGCCATGATGCCTTCACGCATTGTCGCCATCGAAGAGCCGCTCTGCTGCCGGCTCGGGGCCTCCTGATTGTTTCCTTTATCTCCACCTCTCACGGAGCCCTGCGATCGCCGCCGTCGCTGATGGCCCAAGACCAACTCTCAGGCGTCGACAAGTTGAGTTGTGCATGACACCACCGCTCTCCTCCAAATTCACTTGCACGAGAGGTGGGTGCTTTTCTTCCTCTCAGTTTTCTCATATATGAACATAATTTTTGAGTTAGCTTTGATTTGTGTGTGGTCGGAAATTTCATAGTAGGAATCTCTTTTCCATCCCCAGCGACGTCCTCCGCGACAACAAGTCCGGTCAGTCTCTCTTCCCCAAACTGATTTCCAACTCAACTACTACTGACACATATATCGAGATGCGGTGGATCATTGATGTTTCTCCAATCTGGTTTTGCTTTATTGGAGGCACTAGATGGTGAAAATTTCTTCTTGTTTTTGTGTTCTTTAGGGTTCTGGAAAGAACAAACAAATGAAGCTACCATGTATTGTTCCCCAACAACTGCATCTCTCTGTCTCCCTCTCACACATGTTAATTTAGTATCAATTGTGTACTTTTATAGCTCTTTTCTGGCCTGTTTTGTAGAATCACAACATATGGCATATTGGGGTTCATTTCAGGTAATTTGTTCCCCATGAGTAGTATTCCATATTGAATTTTGTGATATCTTTCTATTACCTGAGTGATACAATTGTGTGATTGACATTGTTTTTCTTCCCATACTGCAGGGTTCTACTGTTGTCACAACAATCATCTACTTGCATAAAAGAAAAATAAATATGAAGTGACTCTTATGAACATACTTGCATTCTCTCTCTGATGAACATACTTGCATTCTCTCTCAAATTTACGATAACTACTCCTATAGTTTTACTATATATGATTTTTTTATAGATAGAATATCAATATTTGATTGTTATGCTTCTAATAACAATCCAAACCCCAAAGGTTTTTCCTCGCAGAGAGATCAGGTATGGGCTGTTCTCATTGTCCTTCAATTTAATTGCTCATTGTTTGCTGGTAGTGTGTTAAATAATACTCTATGTAGTAAAATTGGAGTGCACATGTGTCTATTCAGTAATGATGACATTTTGTATAGTTGGTTATCTTTCGCTCAATAAGTGGATCAAGGTGGAGAAGGCAAGATGATTACTATTTGGGAAAATTAGTATGAAGTATATCTGTTTCTTGCTCCGATGCACTTCCAATAGACAACCAAATGATACTATCTTGAAATATTATGAGAAAATATCATTACAACATATGTTACTTCTGTAAATGTTGGTGATGCATTCTTCTAATTTTGCAAATATGGAGATAGTCTACCATATATTAATTTGCATGACTTTCATACCATTCAAAGCTTCAAATAGATATGTATTTATATTATTGTTTCCATTAATCTTTCTCACTCTATAAATCCTCCTATACACTACTACCAATTCCCGCAGCAACGCGCGGGGTATCATCTAGTAGTTATAACGTAGGTTGACACAGAACTAGCTCCAGTTCATCAATGTAATGTAGGCATGTATTCCGAATATAGTCATACATGCTTATGGAAAAGAACTTGCATGACATCTTTTGTCCTACCCTCCCGTGGTAGCGGGGTCCTAATGGAAACTAACGGATATTAAGGCCTCCTTTTAATAGAGTACCGGACCAAAGCATTAACACATAGTGAATACATGAACTCCTCAAACTACGACCATCACTGAGAAGTATCCCGATTATTGTTACTTCGGGGTTGTTGGATCATAACACATAATAGGTGACTATAGAGTTGCAAGATAGGATCAAGAACTCACATATATTCATCAAAACATAATAGGTTCATATCTGAAATCATGGCACTCGGACCCTAGTGACAAGCATTAAGCATAGCAAAGTCATAGCAACATCAATCTTAGAACATAGTGGATACTAGGGATCAAACCCTAACAAAACTAACTTGATTAAATGGTAAATCTCATCCAACCCATCACCATCCAGCAAGCCTGGAATTACTCACGCACGGTGGTGAGCATCATGAAATTGGTGATGGAGGATGGTTGATGATGACGACGGCGACGAATCCCCCTCTCTGGAGCCCCGAACGGACTCCAGATCAGCCCTCCCAAGAGAGATTAGGGCTTCGCGCCGGCTCCATATCGTAAAAGCGATGAAACTTTCTCTCTTGTTTTTTTCTCCGCGAAACGAAATATATAGAGTTGGAGTTGAGGTCGGTGGAGCTCTAGGGAGCCCACGAGGCAGGGGGCGCGCCCAGGGGGAGGGGAGGGGGGCGCCCCCCACCCACGTGGACAGGGTGTGGGCCCCCTGGTCTTGATTCTTTCGCTAGTATTTTTTATATTTTCCAAAAGTTATCTCCGTGGATTTTCAGGTCATTCTGAGAAGTTTTGTTTTCTGCACAATAAATAACACCATGGCAGTTCTGCTGAAAATAGCGTCAGTCGGGTTAGTTTCATTCAAATCATGCAAGTTAGAGTCCAAAACAAGGGCAAAAGTGTTTGGAAAAGTAGATACGTTGGAGACGTATCAACTCCCCCAAGCTTAAACCTTTGCTTGTCCTCAAGCAATTCAGTTGACAAACTGAAAGTGATAAAAAAAACTTTTACAAACTCTGTTTGCTCTTGTTGTTGTAAATATGTAAAGCCAGCATTCAAGTTTTCAGCAAAGGTTATGAACTAACCATATTCACAATAACACTTAGGTCTCATGTTCACTCATATCAATGGCATAATTAGCTAGCGAGCAATAATAATAAATCTCGGATGACAACACTTTCTCAAAACAATCATAATATGATATAACAAGATGGTATCTCGCTAGCCCTTTCGGAGACCGCAAAATATAAATGCAGAGCACCTTTAAAGATCGAGGACTGACTAAACATTGAAATTCATGGTAAAAGAGATCCAGTCAAGTCATACCCAATATAAACTAATAGTAATGCATGCAAATTTATGACAGCGTGCTCTCCAGCGGGTGCTTTTTAATAAGAGGGTGATGACTCAACATAAAAGTAAATAGATAGGCCCTTCGCAGAGGGAAGTAGGGATTTGTAGAGGTGCCAGAGCGTGATTTTAAAATAGAGATGAATAACATTTTGAGTGGTATACTTTCACTGTCAACGCAACAACTATGAGATCTCGATATCTTCCATGCTACATACATTATAGGCGGTTCCCAAACAGAATGGTAAAGCTTATACTCCCCACCACCAACAAGCTTCAATCCATGGCTTGCTCGAAACAACGAGTGCCTCCAACTAGCAACAACCCTGGGGGAGTTTTGTTTAATTATTTCTATTTGCTTTGATCTTTTTGATCATGGGACTGGGCATCCCAGTTACCGGCCAATTTCTCGTGAATGAGGAGCGGAGTCCTACCCTCTTGAGAATAACCCACCTAGCATGGAATATACATACATCCCTAGTTTAAACATGCATGAGCTGCTCGAGCATACAAAACAGAATTTCATTTGAAGGTTTGGAGTTTGGCACATACAAATTTACTTGGAACGGCAGGTAAATACCACATATAGGAAGGTATGGTGGACTCATATGGAATAACTTTGGGGTTTATGGAGTTTGGATGCACAAGCAGTATTCGCGCTTAGTACAGGTGAAGGCTAGCAAAATACTGGGAAGCGACCAACTGAGAGAGCGACAACAGTCATGAACATGCATTGAAATTAATCAACACCGAGTGCAAGCATGAGTAGGATATAATCCACCATGAACATAAATATTGTGAAGGCTATGTTGATTTTGTTTCAACTACATGTGTGAACATGTGCCAAGTCAAGTCACTCGAATCATTCAAAGGAGGATAGCACCCTATCATACCTCATCACAACCATTTTAATAGCATGTAGGCACGAAAGGTAAACCATTATAAGCTCCTAGCTAATTAAGCATGGCATAAGCAACCATAATCTCTAATTGTCATTGCAAACATGTTTATTCATAATAGGCTGAATCAGGAATGATGAACGCATCATATTTACAAAAAAAAGAGGTCGAGTTCATACCAGCTTCTCTCATCTCGATCAGTCCATCATATATCGTCATTATTGCCTTTCACTTGCACGACCGAACGGTGTGGATAATAATAATAGTGCACGTGCATTGGACTAAGCTGGAATCTGCAAGCATTCAATTCAAGGGAGAATATAACTTAATATGTGCTCTAAGTTAAATCAATAATCATGCATATGAGAGCCACTAAACCTTTTCATTATGGTCTTCTCCTCTCGACCCCCAAAGGAAATAAAAGAAATAAAACTATTTACACGGGAAAGCTCCCAACAAGTAAAAGAAGAACGAGAAATCTTTTTGGGTTTTCTTTTAATTACTACTACAAGCATGGAAATTAAACTAACTAATTTTTTTGTTTTTCTTAAGGTTTATAAAACACACAAGAAGAAAGCTAGAAAAAGAAATTAAACTAGCATTTATAGTACAATGAAAAAGTATGAGCATCGACAACTAGAATAAGTGTGTGAACATGAATGTGATGTCGGTGAGAAATACGTACTCCCCCAAGCTTAGGCTTTTGGCCTAAGTTGGTCTATTGCCATGGAAAGCCTGGCCGATATCTGAAGTTATAACCGGGGTCGTACTGAGATGCAGCAGCCAATGCCTCCTGAGCTGCGGCATGTTGGCGAGCTGCCTCCTCTCTCCTTTCGTGCTCGGTTGCCTCCTCCCTGGTTACAACATATCTTCTTTTTGCCTGGTAATAAAAAAGGAAGGAGCAGGGAGAGTAACATGGACAGTGGGATGTCTGTCTAAGATTAGTCAATACTGGAGGAATTGTTCATTCCTCACAAGAAAACGATGACCATAGCTTCATAATCTAAATAAGCGGGAGGTAACTCCCTATCATCCTCACGTGGAGGTATACTAAGATAATTAGCAACACGGGTTGCATAAATCCCTCCAAACAAATCTCCAGATATACCATTATTATGCAAACTACGTGCAACAATTACCCCCAAGTTGTAATCTTCAATACCTAATACAGCACTCTTAAGAACACAAAGATCAGGGACACACATGTTACAACCTTCGTCTTTACCATTTAGGCATCTACCAATAAAGAGAGCAAAATAATGTATAGCAGGAAAATGAATGCTCCCTATGGTAGCTTGTGCTATATCTCTAGATTCTCCCACAGTGATACTAGCAAGAAAGTCTTTATATTCAGATTTATGGGGTTAATTGCCCCATTGCGGGAGTTTGCAAGCAGTAGTAAAATCTTCTAGGTCCATGGTATAAGATTGATCATAAATATCAAACAGGATATTCTGAGAATTACGCGAAGATGTAAATCTAAACCTTCTCACGAATGAATCAGTCAATTGGTAGTACTGAGGACACTTATCTTGCATGAAGTCCTCAAGATCGGCATTATGCACATACGCGTCAAATTCATCCTTGATGCCTGCATTTACCATAAACTCTTGTGACGGCCATTCACAAGGCCGCACATCAGCTTCCCTTGGCGGTTCATCATCTTGCTCACGCATAGCACGCCTGGGTCCTCTCTTTGTTGAGGAACCACCTTGGTACATTTTCCTAGACATATTTCTACCTCTAAAAAATTCCTGAAATTTTTAGTAACTTCAAAATAAAAGAGAATCAAACTAAACAAGATTGATAGCAACCACTCCCACAAGTGCCTAGAGTCTATATCATGCATTAGAATTACTTGGGACCTCATAAATTTGACATGCAAGCTCAAGAACAGGGTCACCTAGGCAGAAAAAATTTGCAATGAATAAAGCACTAGAACAAAAACTAATTTGACCATTGGAGGAGTCACATACCAAGGAACAATCTCCCAAAGCAGTTTTGTGAATGGAGCTTTGAGCAAGGAGATCGAAAATCGCAGCAAAATGACCTAGAACTCGTGCTTGAGCTGGATGGGGACTTTTTTGGGGAGGAAGATGGAGTGTGTGGGTGCAGGAATAAGTGGAGGGGGCCACTGTGGGCCCATGAGGCATGGGGCGCGCCCAGTAAGAGTGGGCGCACCCTGGACCCTCGTGGCCAGGTGCTTGCCCCCCCTACTGTGTTCTCAGTGCCTAAAATCCTGAAATATTCCATAAAATATCATACTAAATTTGCAGGGCATTTGGAGAACTTTTATTTTCAGGATATTTTTTATTGCATGGATAATTCAGAAAACATACAGATAATAGTATTTTTACTTTATTTATTCAAAATAACATATAGTAAAAAGAGGGTACAGAAGGTTGTGCCTTCTAGTTTCATCCATCTCATGATCATCAAAAGGAATCCACTAACAAGGTTGATCAATTCTTGTTAACAAACTCATTCCGAATAACATGGAACCGGAGAAATTTTGAATAACACTAGGTTACCTCAATGGGGATATGAACATCCCCAACAATAAGAATATCATATTTTTCTTGACAGTAGGAAGAGGAAATTCAAAACCTCCAATAATGATAGTTGGAATTTTCCAATAGAATTGATGCTATGAACTTGAGGTTGTTTCCTCAGAAAGTTTACCATATGCTCATTACCATTAACATGAAAAGTGACATTGCCTTTGTTGCAATCTATAACAGCCCCTGCAGTATTAGAAAAGGGTCTACCAAGGATAATCGACATACTATCGTTCTCGGGAATAACAAGAATAACAAAGTCCGTTAAGATAGTGACATTTGCAACCACAACAGGCACATCCTCACAAATACCGACAGGTAATTTATCGGCCATTTGCAAAGATATTTCAGTAGGTGTGAACTTATTCAATTCAAGTCTACGATATAAAGAGAGAGGCATAATACTAACACTGGATCCAAGATCACATAAAGCAGTTTTAACATAGTTTCTTTTAATGGAGCATGGTATAGTTGGTACCCCTGGATCTCCAAGTTTCTTAGGTATTCCACCTTTAAAAGATAATTAGCAAGCATGGTGGAAATTTCAGCTTCGGTATCTTTCTTTTATTTGTAATGATATCCTTCATATATTTAGCATAAGGATTTACTTTAAGCATATTAGTTAAGCGCATACGTAAGAAGATAGGTCTAATCATTTCAGCAAAGCGCTCAAAACCTCATCATCCTTTGTATTGGATGGTTTAGGAGGAAAAGGCATGGGTTTCTGAACCCATGGTTCTCTTTCTTTACCGTGCTTCCTAGCAACAAAATCTCTCTTATCATAATGTTGATTCTTTGATTGTGGGTTATCAAGATCAACAGCAGGTTCAATCTCTACATCATTATTGCTAGGTTGAGCATCAACATGAACATTATCATTAACATTATCACTGGGTTCATGTTCATCACCTGATTGTGTTTTAGCATCAGAAATAGAAATATCATTGGGATTCTCAGGTGTGTCTACAACAGGTTCACTAGAAGCATGCAAAGTCCTATCGTTTTTCTTTTTCTTCTTTTTAGAAGGACTAGGTGCATTTAAATTATTTCTCTCAGAATCCTGCTCGATTCTCTTAGGGTGGCCTTCAGGATACAAAGGTTCCTCAGTCATTCTACCAGTTCTAGTAGCCACTCTAACAGCAAAATCATGTTTATTATTTAATTCATCGAGCAAATCACTTTGAGCTTTAAGTACTTTTTCATCTTGAGTGGTAACCATAGAAGCATATTTACTAATGAGTTTAAGTTCATCTTTAACTCAAGCCATATAATCACTCAAGCATCCAATCATGAAAGCATTACTCTTTAATTCTCTACCAACATAAGCATTAAAACTTTCTTGCCTAGCCACAAAATCATCAAATTCATCTAAGCATTGACTAGGAATTTAGTAGGTGGGATTTCAACTTTATCATATCAATAGAGAGAATTTACCTTTACTACCTATGTCAGGTTATCAACACAATGTGTTTCTTTGATAGGCAGTATATTAAGACCATGTATTTCTTCAATAGGAGGTAAATTCTTAACATCTTCAGCTTTAATACCTTTTTCTTTCATTGATTTCTTTGCCTCTTGCATATCTTCAGGACTGAGAAATAGAACTCCCCTCTTCTTCGGAGTTGGTTTGGGAATAGGCTCAGGAGCTGGCTCAGGAGTTGGCTCAATTAGCTCAGGAATTGGCTCAGGAAGAGTCCAATTAATTTCATTAGTCAACATATTATTCAATAACAATTCAGCTTGGTCGACTATTCTTTCCCTGAAAACACAACCAGCACAACTATCCAAGTGGTCCTTGGAAGCGTCGGTTAGTCCATTATAAAAGATATCAACTATTTCATTTTTCTTAAGAGGATGATCAGGCAAAGCATTAAGTAATCGGAGAAGCCTCCCCCAAGCCTATGGGAGACTCTCTTCTTCAATTTAGACAAAATTATATATTTCCCTCAAGGCAGCTTGTTTCTTATGAGCAGGGAAATATTTAGCAGAGAAGTAATAAATCATATCCTGGGGACTACGCACACAACCAGGATCAAGAGAATTAAACCAAGTTTTAGCATCACCCTTTAATGAGAACGAAAATATCTTAAGGATATAATAATAGCGAGACTTCTCATCACTAGTGAACAAGGTGGCCATATCATTTAACTTAGTAAGGTGTGCCACAACAGTTTCAGATTCATTGCCATAAAGAGGATCAGATTCAACCAAAGTAATTATCTCAGGATCAACAGAGAATTCATAATCCTTATCAGTAACACAGACAGGTGAAGTAGCAAAAGCAGGGTCATATTTCATTTTAGCATTCCCAGATTGCTGCTTCCATTTAGCTAATAACTTCTTAAGATCATATCTATCATTGCAAGTAAGAATAGCTCTAGCAGCTTCTTCATCCATAACATAACCCTCAGGAACAACAGGCAATTCATACTTAGGGGGAGGACCTTCATCATCACTATCATCAATAATTTCATCTTCAATAATTTCATTCTCTCTAACACTAGCAAGTTGTTCATCAAGATATTCACCTAATGGCACATTAGTATCAAGCATAGAAGTAGTTTCATCATAAGTATCATGCATAGCAGAAGTGGCATCATCAATAACATGCGACATATCAGAATTCATAGCAGTAGCAGGTTTAGGTGTCGCAAGCTTACTCAAAACAGAAGGAGAATCTAGTGCAGAGCTAGATGGCAGTTCCTAACCTCCCCTCGTAGTTGAGGGAAAAATCTTAGTTCTTTCGTCTTTCAAGTTCCCCATAGTGATCAGCAGATATAAATCCCAAGTGACTCAAAGAATAAAGCTATGCTCCCCGACAACGGCACCAGAAAATAGTCATGATAACCCACAAGCATAGGGGATCACAACAGTTTTCGAGGGTAGAGTATTCAGCCCAAATTTATTGATTTGACACAAGGGGAGCCAAAGAATATTCTCAAGTATTAGCAGTTGAGTTGTCAATTCAACCACACCTGGATAACTTAGTATCTGCAGCAAAGTATTTTGTAGCAAAGTAGTATGATAGTAATGGTAACAGTGGAAAAATAACGATAGCAGTTTTATAGTAATTCTGACAGTAGCAACGGTAAAGTAAATAATCAAATCAAAATATGTAAAAAGCTCGTAGGCATTGGATCAGTGATGGATAATTATGTCAGATGTGATTCCTCATGTAATTGTTATAACATAGGGTGACACAGAACTAGCTCCAGTTCATCAATGTAATGTAGGCATGTATTCTGAATATAATCATACATGCTTATGGAAAAGAACTTGCATGATATCTTTTGTCCTACCCTCCCATGGCAGCGGGGTCCTAATGGAAACTAAGGGATATTAAGGCCTCCTTTTAATAGAGTACCAGACCAAAGCATTAACACATAGTGAATACATGAACTCCTCAAACTACGGTCATCACCGAGAAGTATCCCGATTATTGTCGCTTCGGGGTTGTCGGATCAGAACACATAATAGGTGACTATAGACTTGCAAGATAGGATCAAGAACTCACATATATTCATGAAAACATAATAGGTTCAGATCTGAAATCATGTCACTTGGGCCCTAGTGACAACCATTAAGCATAGCAAAGTCATAGCAACATCAATCTCAGAACATACTGGATACTAGGGATCAAACCCTAACAAAACTAACTTGATTACATGGTAAATCTCATCCAACCATCACCGTCCAGCAAGCCTATGATGGAATTACTCACGCACGGAGGTGAGCATCATGAAATTGGTGATGGAGGATGGTTGATGATGACGAGGGCGACGAATCCCCCTCTCCGGAGCCCCGAACAGACTCCAAATCAGCCCTCTCGAGAGAGATTAGGGCTTGGCAGCGGCTCTGTATCGTAAAACGTGATGAAACTTTCTCTCTTGTTTTTTTCTCCGCGAAACGGAATATATAGAGTTGGAGTTGAGGTTGGTGGAGCTCCAGGGGGCCCACGAGGCAAGGGGCGCGCCCCCACCCTCATGGATAGGGTGTGGGCCTCTAGTCTTGATTCTTTCGCCAGTATTTTTTATATTTTCCAAAAGTTATCTTCGTGGATTTTCAGGTCATTCCGAGAACTTCTATTTTCTGCACAATAGATAACACCATGCCAGTTCTGCTGAAAATAGCGTCAGTCCGGGTTAGTTTCATTCAAATCATGCAAGTTAGAGTCCAAAACAAGGGCAAAAGTGTTTGGAAAACTAGATACGTTGGTGACGTATCAGTGCGTTGCGAGGCGAAACTATAAGTCCCAATCTTTCTATGTGTCTAGGTGAAACGTTTTGCTCATGTGTACGCGGTGAGTGTTAGCAATTATAGAAGACTATGTGGACTTGCCTAAAGGCTCTGATACGTGACCCTTCCTGAAAAGATGATGAATTGTAGTTGCGAAGTTCACTAAGAACATAGTTTGTTGATTTCCAATAGAGTTTATGCTTTATACTTCGAGGTTGTGATGAATTGTCACTTTTTCATGGGAAGTCTATGATAAAAGTTCTATGATAAAAGTGTTATATTAAAGTTTGTTGTTGTTATAATAAGTCACATGATGCTGCTATGTCCGTATTTTTGTTTTTATCGACACCTCTGTCTCTAAGCATGTGGACATGTTTTTCGATTTCGGTTTTCGCTTGAGGACAAGCGAGGTCTAAGCTTGAGGGAGTTGATATGTCCATTTTGCATCATGTTTTCCTACTGTTATTTATGTTGTTTTAGTGTATAATAATGCTTTTTGGAGTAATTGTAATGCCTTTTCTCTCATAATATGAAAGGTATGCACCAAGGGGGAGAATTCTGGCAGCTGGAAATCTGGACCTGAAAAGGCTACGTCAAGCTACCTATTCTGCACAACTCCAAATGAGCTGAAACTTCCCAAGGAATTTTTATGGAATATTTAATAAATATTGGAGCAAATAAGTACCAGAGGGGGCCACCAGGTGGGCACAACCCACCTGGGTGCGTCAGGAGGCCCTGGCGCGCCCTGGTGGATGTTGCCCTCCTCGGCCCACCTTTGGTGCCCATCTTCTAGTATATAAGTCATTTTGACCTCGAAAAAAATATAGGAGGACATTCGGGATGAAGCGCCGCCGCCACAAGGCGGAACTTGGGTAGGAGGACTTTTGCCCTCCGGCGGAGTGATTCCGCCAGGGGAACTTCCCTCCCAGAGGGGGAAATCATCGTCATCATCATCACCAACGACTCTCCCATCTTGGGGAGGGTTATCTTCATCAACATCTTCACAGCACCAACTCCTCTCAAACCCTAGTTCATCTCATGTGTTCAATCTTTGTATCAAAACTATAGGCTGGTGCTTGTGGGTGACTAGTAGTGTTGATTACATCTTGTAGTTGATTACTGTATGGTTTATTTGGTGGAAGATTATATGTTCAGATCCATTGTGCTATTTAATACCCCTCTGATCTTTAGCATGTTTATCATTTGTGAGTAGTTACTTCCGTTCTTGAGGTCACGGGAGAAATCATGTTGCAATTAATCATGTGAACTTGATATGTGTTCGATATTTTGATGATATGTATGTTGCCATTCTGTTAGTGGTGTCATGTGAACGTCGACTACATGACACTTCACCATATTTGGGCCTAAGGGAATGCATTGTGGAGTAGTTATTAGATGGTGGGTTGCGAGAGTGATAGAAGCTTAAACCCCAGTTTATGCGCTATTCCGTAAGGGACCGATTGGATCCAAAAGTTTAATGTTATGGTTAGAATTTATTCTTAATAGCTTTCTCATAGTTGAAGATGCTTGCGAGAGGGTTAGTCATAAGTAGGAGGTCTGTTCAAGTAAGAACAGCACCTAAGCATCGGTCCACCCACATATCAAATTATCAAAGTACCGAACACGAATTAAGCCAACATGATGAAAGTGACTCGATGAAATTCCTGTGTACCCTCAAGAACACTTTGCTTATCATAAGAAACCATTTTGGCCTGTCCTTTGCCTCAAAAGGATTGGGCTACCTTGCTCCACTTTTTTACTACTATCTTTACTTGCTCTTTACAAATTAGCTTGCTATCAAACTACTCCGCTGCTTACAATTTTAGCACTAGCAGACAATACCTTGATGAAAACCACTTGTCATTTCCTTCTGCTCGTCGTTGGGTTCGACACTCTTACTTATCAAAAAGGCTAGAATTTGACCCCATATACTTGTGGGTCATCATTAACCCACCGCCGGGTCTCACCTTTATATACACAGTCTGAGACCCGGAAGCCTACAGAGACCCGACTGGCTCACACAATGTAACTGGCTCAGTTTCTAACTAATTTTGCTTTACAGGGTAAGTCATCATACGGCGGTTCATAGGCCCGGGCCTTGGGCTTTCACCAGGCCTACCTTCATGAGCCGCCATTTTCATTCTCCTCCTTGGGCCTCCTTGGATCTTCTTCACATTAAACCACCAACGGTGTAACCCGGCCCCTCCTGGGTGGGTCACACCTCAGAGCTATATCCCCAACATTAGGCCCCAGGTTGCTTTGATTTAGTTCATGTCAATCTTCACTTTAACTCAACAAACTGTGCAATAGTGTCGTGTTTTATGCAGACCACTATAACCCGCCATACCGACATGCCAATCAAATCATTGTAACCCGCCATGACCCCATGCACATTAATTCCGCACAGGACCTAGGATATCTCAATGAATCTTTATCTTTAATAGGCTTCCTGAAAATCGAGGCGTCCGCATCGTTAACAAAATCATTTTACCTCCTCGATCTCCATGCATGCCATATTATCACCTCCTTATAAATAGGGACATGGGCCTCTTTTTCACTTTTACCCCTGCCTGTGCCACTTCTTCTTCCTCCTTGCGACAACCAACGCCAACAGAGATCCGCCGCCCCGGTTGACTGCATCAACTTGGCCGATGCATCAACCTAATATCGACCAGAACACGGCGGCGCCCCTCCGCTGTTCATCAGCATCACTAGGTCCCCTTGCACCAAATCTGCATTAGGGTTTCTTTCGTTCCTCGGTGTTCATCGATGTTCATCGTTCTTGCCCATAGTTCATCTGCTACGTCGCTTAGTTGAACCAAAACGCAATGCTATGGTCATGCTTTAAGCATCTTAGTATCTGCTATCAATTATAGATCCATTCCCTTCTATTCAGATTCACCCCCCGACATAGTGGTTCCTCCTCTGTGTTTTTGGGTTTAATAATTTCCACCTATTTTCCGAACTGTAGTAGATCCAAAATTATAGGCAGAACACGCGAAACTTGTTTGTTCAACACTTGGTGAAATTTCACTCAACTCCAGATCTATAGATAACTGCTCTATCACTACCGTAGGGGCGGCTTAAATGATATTTTGTAATCCGGAAAATGCCAACTGGCTTAGTTATGAACTTTTAAATCGCCAGTATTTATCCAATGTCGATATTACCCGATTGTGCCTTGACGAATTAACCATGCCATTTATTTTCCTCTTTCATAGCAATCAATCTTTGCACATAACCAATTCTGCATAATAAACCTGCTTTCTTTAACCTTTGGGCCGCTTACCATCACGAATTTAACCCACCAATGTTTCCTTCTTAGGCCTTACATGATAAAAAATGACTAAGACCGTCACCTTGTGCAATTGTGTTGCTTCAACTATCACAGAGCAAACTCTTAATGAATATGTTCAGACAGGCATCCTAGCAGCCAAAGATGTCATCCACTGGAGAGTTCCAGGGCCAGAAGTTAGACCTCGGCCAAAGGAAGGCGAAGTCATTGTCTTTGCCGACCATATAAACCGTGGCTTCTCATCGCCCGGGTCAAAATTCTTTCGCGAAGTATTGAACTTCTTTCAACTTCACCCTCAAGACATTGGACCCAACTCTGTTTCCAACATCTACAACTTTCAAGTCTTTTGTGAAGTATACCTTCAAGAAGAGCCCAGTGTTGACCTTTTCAGAGAGTATTATTATCTGAACTGCCAAATTAAATTTACAGATGGACCCAGCTTAGAACTTGGTGGAATCTCAATTCCAAGACGAAGAGATGCTATCTTCCCTTCTGCGCTCTTATCCCGGCTCCAAATGTAAGTGATCAAACCCCTTTACTTTATTCATTATTCTCGGAAACTGCACACTTCTTACCATCATTTTCTTTCTCCAGGCCCACTCTTCTATTTGGAGCAAGAAGCTTCAGGATAAATCGGCCAAAAAGGTCAAGACAAAGACCAAGGCCTCAAAGAAAACCAAGAAATCAGACACATCAGAGCTATTTGCCCTGGATAATGAGTCGGTAAAACTCGATTCTCTTGGTTACTTTTTTATACATCTTATTGATGCTGACTCCTCTTAGGATGACGCGGAGACCAGCCATGTAGAAGTTGAAGAGGTAACTATTATTTCCTCCGACTCAGAGCCTTTGCCAAGACAGAAAGTTCGACAAGTGACCCGGAAAGTAAGGTTTTATCACCCTTTAGCTTACTTGGATCCAAACTTTATTTTGAAGAAACAACAACATGAAGCCTGGCGCACAACTCGGAACAACAGAGGTGGAGACCTTTCTGCCAGCTTACCCAACACGCCACTCCCTTGCAAACGCTGAAAAGAGGTGCCCCAGAGTTCAATCCTATTCTTTCCAAAGGTGGGTCTTATTTGTCAACCACTTAATCCTTCCGACTTGAATTATCAGGGAACTTCTCATTCATCCTCTAGCGACTCTACTGGGACTCAGATGCCTCGCTTCAAGATTGCCCCTAGGTAAGAACATTTGACTTCTTTGTTCTAACTCTTTATTAAAACTGATATATTCACATCCCCATGTATTATTTTTAGTGGTATATCCAAACCAAGCAAAAACTTCAAAATAAGGAAGCCGGACGAATGTCCTAAGGTCAATGAGCCAGAGAAACAGACGCGAGTATCGGGAGCTTCAAATCAGAACCCTGAAGACACTGCTAGTGACACGCCAGCAGAAACTCCTGACACCTCCGTGGATCCAATGGGTGTTGACCCATCAAATGCTAAGCCGCCAAGCCCCATCAAGCCTGCCGAAGAAGATAATGAGGACGTCTTAGTCACTGGCACTAGCTATGTAGAACCGGGAAATCCCACTATTTTGGCTAAGCATTCTGCCAAGGAGGAACTTCTTGCCTCCGAGAAGATCAAAGCCAAATTCTACATTGCAAGGTACTCCAACTTGGGTGTGAATGAACTATACTCACTTACGTGAGACATGTTCCACCGACTGACATGCACTTGTCGCATAAGGTGGCTAGCGGGTGTTTGTCTCTCCCACTTTAGTCGGATCGAATTCGATAAAGACGGTTCTTATGAAGGGTAAATAGCAATTGGCATATCACCGTTGTGGCTTTTGCATAGGTAAGAAACGTTCTTGCTAGAAACCCATAGCAGCCACGTAAAACATGCAACAATAATTAGAGGACGTCTAACTTGTTTTTGCAGGGTATGCCAAGTGATGTGATATGACCAAAAGGATGTGATGAATTATATGTGTGATTTATGAGATTGATCATGTTCTTGTAATAGGAATCACGACTTGCATGTCGATGAGTATGACAACCGGCAGGATCCATAGGAGTTGTCCTAATTTATTGTATGACCTACGAGTCAATATAAGTGCCATGTAATTACTTTAATTTATTGCTAACCATTAGCCATAGTAGTAGAAGTAATAGTTGGCGAGACAACTTCACGAAGACACGGAGATCATTGTGTCATGCCAGTGACGATGGTGATCATGCCCCGCCTCAAAGATGGAGATCAAAGGCGCAAGATGATATTGGCCATATCATGCACTTTATGATTTGCATGTGATGTTCGTCATGTTCACATCTTATTTGCTTAGAACACCGGTAGCATAAATAAGATGATCCCTCACTAAAATTTCAAGGAATGTGTTCCCCCTAACCGTGCACCATTGCAAAGGTTCGTTGTTTCGAAGCACCACGTGATGATCGGTTCTGATAGATTCTAATGTTCGCATACAACGGATGTAAGCCAGATTTACACATGCGAAACACTTAGGTTGACTTAACGAGCCTAGCATGTACATACATGGCCTCGGAACACGAGAGACCGAAATGTCAAACATGAGTCGTATGGTATATGCGATCAACATGGAGATGTTCACCGTTGATGACTAGCCCGTCTCACGTGATGATCAGAGACGGCCTAGTCGATTCGGATCATGTATCACTTAGTTGACTAGAGGGATGTGTATCTGAGTGGGAGTTCAATAAATAATTTGATTAGATGAACTTAATTATCATGAACATAGTCTAAATTGTCCTTGAAAATTATGTTGTCGATCAATTGCTCGCGCTTTAGCTCCCTGTTTTAATACGTTGAAAGATATTGTGAGCAATTGTGTGGACTAGGGCCGTAGTCTGAGGATTGTCCTCACTGCTACACCGAAGGCTTCTGTCCTTGATGCACCGCTCCGTGTGCCAACCCCTCTAGCATCGTTTGTGGATGTTGTGAACATCTGGCAGACACGTTCTGATTACTACTTGATAGTTTGGTGCGCCATGCTTTACGGCTTAGAATCGGGGCGCCAAAGGCGTTTTTGAATGCCATGGAACATATGAGATGTTCCAAGAGCTGAAATTGGTATTTCAGGCTCATGCCCGTGTTGAGAGGTTTGAGACCTCTGACAAGATCTTTTCCTACAACATAGAGGAGAATAGCTCGGCCACTGAGCATGTGCTTAGAATGTCTGGGAACTTCAATCGCTTGAATCAAGTGGGAGTTAATCTTCCAGATAAGAGAGTGATTGATAGAGTTCTCCAGTCACTATCACCAAGCTACTAGAGCTTTGTGATGAACTATAACATGCAAGGGAAGATGATCCTGGAGCTGTTCGTCATCCTTAAGGCCATGAAGGTAGAAATCAAAAAGGAGCATCAAGTGTTGATGGTTAACAAGACCACTAGTTTCAAGAAGGGCAAGGGCAAGAAGGGAAACTTCATGAATGGCAAACTAGTTGCCGCTCCAGTGAGGAAACCCAAGAACCCAAACCCGAGATGAAGTGCTTCTATTAGGGGAACGGTCACTGGTAGCGGAACTTCCTCAAATACTTGGTAGATGAGAATGCTGGCAACTTCAACAAAAGTATATTTGATATATGTGTTATTGATGTGTACCTTACTAGTACTCCTAGTAGCACCTGGGTATTAGATACCGATTCACTTGCTAATATTGGTAACTCAAAACAAAAGCTACGGAATAAACGGAGACTAGCTAAGGGAGAGGCGACGATGTGTGTTGGAAGTGTTTCCAAGGTTGATGTGATCACCATCGCATGCTCTCTCTACCTCCGGGATTAGTGTTGAGCCTAGATAAATGTTGTTTGCACTGGTGTCAACGTTGAGCATGAACATGATTAGATCATGCTTATTGCAATACGGTTATTAGTTTAAGTCAGAGAATAATGGTTATTCTATTTACATGAATAACACCTTCCATGGTCATGCACCCAATGTGAATGGTTTATTGAATCTCGGTCGTAGTGATACACATGTTCATAACATTGATGCCAAAAGATGTAGAGTTGATAACGATAGTACCACTTTCTTATGGCACTGCCGCTTAGGTCATATTGGTGTAAAGCGCATGAAGAACCTCCATGCCGATGGACTTTTGAAGTCACTTGATTTTGAATCACTTGACACATGCGAACCATGACTCGTTGGCAAGATGACTAAAACCATGTTTTTCTGGAACAATAGAATGGGCAAGTGACTTGTTGGAAATCATACATGCTGATGTGTGCGGTCCGATGAGTGTTGACGGGTGCGGTGGATATCGTTATTTTCTCACCTTCACTGATGAATTGAGTAGATATGAGCATGTTTACTTAATGAAGCGTAAGTCTGAAATGTTTGAAAAGTTCAAGCAATTTCAGAGTGAAGTTGAGAATCAACGTAAAAACAAGATCAAGTTCCTACGATATGATCAAGGGGAGAGTATCTGAGTTATGAGTTTGGCAATCACTTAAGACAAGGTGGAATCGTTTCACACTTGACGCCACCTGGAACACCATAGCATAATGGTGTGTCTGAACGTTGTAATCGCACTCTATTGGATATGGTGCGGTATATGATGTCTCTTACGAATCTATCGCTATCATTTTGGGGTTATGCATTAGATACAACTACATTCACTTTAAATAGGGCACCATCTAAGTCCGTGGAGATGACACCGTATGAACTATGGTTTGGTAAGAAACCTAAGTTGTCGTTTCTTAAGGCTTGGGGCTGCGATGCTTATGTCGATAGGCTTAAGCCAGAAAAGCTCGAACCCAAAGCGGACAATTGTGTTTTCATAGAATACTCAAAGAAGACGATTGTGTATAGCTTCTATCTCAAATCTGAGGGCAAAGTGTTTGTCGGTAAGAACAGGTCCTTTCTCAAGAAAGAGTTTCTCTCGAACGAATTGAGTGGGAGGAAGATAGAACTTGATGAGGTTGTTGAACCTTTACTTCAACCAGAGAGTAGCGCAACACAGAAAGATGTTTCTGTGGCACCTACGTCAGTTGAAGAGAAAGCTAATGATGATGATCATGAAGCTTCAAATGAAGTTACTATCGAACCTTGTAGGTCGACAAGGGTACGTACAACTTCTGAGTGGTAACCCTGTTGTGAAAGTCATGTTGTTGGACAATGGTGAACCTACGAGCTATGGAGAGCGATGGTGGGCCCGGATTCCAACAAATGGCTAGGATCCATGAAATCGGAGATAGGATCCATGAGAACAAAGTATGGACTTTGGTGGACTTGCCCGATGATCGGCAAGCCATTGAGAATAAATGGACCTTTAAGAAGAAGACAGACGCTAATGGTAATGTCACCTTTTATGAAGCTCGACTTGTCTCAAAGAAGTTTCCGACAAGTTCAAGGAGTTGACTATGATGATATTCTCTCAACAATAGCGAAGCTGAAGTCTGCTAGAATTATGTTAGCAGTTGCTGCATTTTAATTTACAAAATCTGGCAGATGGATGTCAAAACAAAGTTTCCTTGACAGTTTCTGTGAGGAAAGACTGTATGTGATACAACCAGAAGGTTTTTTCGATCCTAAGAATGCTGAAATGTATGCAAGCTCCAATGATCCTTCGATGGACTGGAGCAAGCATCTCGGAGTTGGAACATACGCTTTGATGACGTGATCAAAGCTTTTGGGTTTATACAAAGTTCGCAAGAAACTTGTATTTATAAGAAAGTGAGTGGGAGCACTACAACATTTCTGATAAGTATATGTGGATGACATATTATTGATCGGAAATGATGTAGAATTTCTGGAAAGCATAAAGGCTTGTTTGAATGGAGTTTTTCAAAGGAAGACCTCGGTAAAACTGCTTACATATTGGGTATCAAGATCTATAGAGATAGATCAAGACGCCTGATAAGATTTTCACAGAGCACATACCTTGACATGATTTTGAAGGACTTCTTGCTTGAGTTGTAAGGTGTGAAGTTAAGACTTAAAGCTCGACCACAGCAAAAGAAAGAGAAAGGACGAAGGTAGTCCTCTATGCCTAGCCATAGGCTCTATATGATATGCCATGCTATGTACCGCATCTGATATGTGCCTTGCCACGTGTCTGGAAAGGGGGTACAAGAGTGATCCAGGAGTGGATCATTGGACAGCGGTCAAAATTGTCCTTAGAGGAATAAGGAAATGTTTCTCGATTATGGAGGTGATAAAGAGTTCGGTGTAAAGTGTTACGTCGATGCAAGCTTTAACACTTATCCAGATGACTCTGAGTAGCAAACCGGATATGTATAGTGGAGCAACCATTTGGGATAGCTCCAAGTAGAGCGTGGAAGCAACATCTACAATATGACCTAAAGATTTGCGAAGTACATGCGGATCTGAATATTGGAGACCCGTTGACTAAACCTCTTCCACGAGAAAAACATGATCAGCACCAGAACACTATGGGTGTTTGATTCATCACAATCTAACTAGATTATTGACTCTAGTGCAAGTGGGAGACTATTGGAAATATTTCCTAGAGGCAATAATAAAATGTTTTATTATATTTCCTTGTTCATGATAATTGTCTATTGTTCATGCTATAATTGTATTGACCAGAAACCGTAATACATGTATGAATACATAGACCACAATATGTTCCTAGTAAGCCTCTAGTTGATTAGCTCGTTGATCAATAAATGGTTGTGGTTTCCTGACCATGGACATTGGATGTCGCTGATTGTCGTGGGAAACGAACACCTATGGGACCGGAGCCCTTTCGGTCCGGCAGGGAGCGGAGATCGCACGAAGAGCGGATCGAGGCGAAGCACGCGAGCAGTTTTACCCAGCTTCGAAGCTCTCCGGAGAGATAATACTCCTACTACTGCTTTGTGGTTGTATTATGTTCTTGCTCGAGAGCGTGAGCGTTCTCTGGTTTCGAATGCGTAGAACCCCTTCTACGTTGCGCATGGGCCTCCTTTTATACGCTCAAGGGGTCACCGACAGGTGGCAACGTAGACAAGGGTAAAAACATAAAAGATGTGGTTGGTACAACTACTTGTACAGTGCATCCTACCTAACCCTGACGGCAGGGGACAAGGGCATTAAATGCCCGTCTGCGTCGCCCAAACAGTGCAGAAAAGCGACCGTTAGGGGCGCCACCGCTCGCCACGATGGCTATCTTGTCATCTCTGCTTGCCACCTCGCACCGCTAGCTGCACAGCTTCCTGCCACGCGCGCTTGGAAAGGCCCCAAGGCGACACGTTGGTGGATGTGCTGGAGCACGGGTGCAAAGTGGTAGCTTCGCCGCGGCAAGCGCCTTGCCACGCTCATTGTCTTGTCGCGTCCGGAAGCTTGTCGCTCACCGGGCCTTGCCGGGACGCGAGGCACGTCGTGACAAGTTGCTTGAAATGCCTTGGCTGTCCTTCCCGGCAAGCTCCTCTTGCCGAGGCCTTGACCTTCCCGGCAAGCTCCTCTTGCCGAGGCCTTGTCTTCTCGGCTTAAACACTTTGTTCTTGAGTGGCTCCAAAGGAACCAACGGAGGACCTTGGCGGTCACCCGGCAAGCCTTGCCGCGGGGTGCTGCGACTGCCCGTGCACAAGTTCGGGATACTAAGGTACCCCTACTTTAGTTCACTGATAGGTACCCCTAATTTAGTACACCGACAGGAGCCCCCGGGCCTGGGCCACACACGGTGCCGAGCGCTGTTGGGCCAGGCCCAAAACAGGGCACGGGCACGCGCGGCCTGGGTTACGCCGAATCTGACTCCGTATCCACCGCGCTCTCCCTTAACGGCACGCGTCGAATGCGGCGTCATGGGAGAGATCGTGGGTGGTTCTTTATTCAGAAAAAGCGTAACGTTCGCCTCCTCCCTCTTTATAAGTAGGGGAAACAGGGGCAGTACCCCCACCTTCGCCATTTGCGGTTCCAATCTCAAAAATCTCCGCCGCTCCCCTCCGCTTCCAAAGCCGAAAGAGAGCGGCGCTCCGCCCACCATCGGCACCGTCGCCACCAACGCCGTCGATCTTCGCCACCACCTCCGCCATGGCTCCGAAAGCCGGGAAGGGCGTGAAGTCGGCCGAGGCGCTGCGGCTTGAGGCGCTGCGAAAGGAGCGGGCCACTTTTCCCCCCGAGCTCGCCGCGAAGGAGCTGCGGGAGTGGTTCTACCTCTTCTGGTCGACGGAGACGCGAGCGCATCCGCGCATGAAGGTACTCTCCGCCGTTGCTTCCGAACGGGCTCCGAACGGATACCCTTTCTTCGCGCTGTTCTTCTACTGCGGGCTCTGCCCGCCTTTCTCCGAATTCTTCTGTGACATCATGAACACCTACGGGTTCCATCTCCTTGATTTCACCCCCAATGTTGTCCTGACCATGGCGGTATTCGCACATCTCTGCGAAAACTTTGTCGGAGTCCACCCAAATGTAGCCCTCTTCCGCCACTTCTTCATGCCCCGGGTCGAGAGAGGAGAGCCCTTAGCCGGCGGGATCACCTGGATCTCGAGAGCCGGCAAGAAGGAGTCGTATCTTGAAGGAGAGCTCCGCAGCAAGTGGGAGGAGTGGAGAGCAGAGTGGTGTTGGATTGTGGAGGAGAAACCGCAGCCATTCACTACCCAGCGCCAAGACCCAGTAGTGCGCGGCAACGATTGGAGCGCCCTTCCGCGGAAGACGACAAGCTGAAGATTGCCATCACCCGGATCTTGCGCCTCAGGCTTGCCGGGCTCACTGTAGGCGTCGTAGGCGCAGATTTTCTCCGCCGCTGCATTGCCCCTCTGCAAGAGAGGAGGAGACCCGCTTGGGAGTTCGGGGGTCCGGAGGATATCATGAGGCTGCGCCCGGGCCTCAACTTCAATTTCACTGTGCTGGAGCTGGATGCGATGCTCAAGGAGTTGTTCAAGCACGACCCTCAGCATCCCGAATGGTTCAGGTTGCCGGCTGGTGTCGTCCCGCTGTGCAACAATTCTTCACTTGATCGCATCCGCGCAATGATGCCGCTGTGCGACTCGCATGGACTCATCCCAACCTGGCAAGAGCTTGCGGACGACGTTGTGCAATAGTTCTTCGATGGCTTAGTGGAAGTGGCGGTCCGTGCCGACGAACATATAAGCCTCACCCGTGACACCACCGATGATGAGATGCGGCGCATCGCTACTAGGGCGGAAGATGCGGCGGCAACCGCTGCCGCGGGTGAGTTTGGATTCACCGTGGAGGAGGCAGAGGCGGCAGAGGCGGCAAGCCTTGCCGATCGAGATGAGCTTGCCGGAGAGCTTGCCGGCGAGGGCGAGCTTGCCGAGCCGGAAGCCGAGTCGAGCGAGCCTGCCGAGGGTGCGAGCGGTCGGCCATCTTCAAGTGCCTTGCCGCAGGCGGAGCCCCCAGCGCAGCCCCCAGCTCCACCAAGAAGGCGTCTCCGCAGGACCGGGGACGTAGCAGGGCAGCAGACGGGTCAACAGCCGCCGCGCCGCGGGACACGCTCCACCGCGACAAGCACTGCTGCCGCGGGAGCGTCTCACACTTCTGCGGCAACTGGAGCGGGGTCCTCTTGGACTGCCTCTTCTGGTCCTGCTGCTGCCCCCACCAAGCGGTCGAGGGAGCCTACTCCTCTGCCTCGTCGCGCCGAAAGAGGGCCGGACTTCGACCTCTCCGCGCTCAGCTCCAGCGAGGAGGAAGAAGAGTGAGACTCTTTGCTGTAATTGTATTTCTTCAATCCTTGCTGTTTTTATCTTGTATCTGATTTGCTTGACTCTGAACTTATTCCTTTTCAGGACCCTGGCCTAGAGAGCGGCGAAGAGAGCCAAGGCTCCGGTGATTGTCATCAAGGACGAGCCCGCCGTGACGGCAGGGGGCGCGCCCGAGACCACCGTGCCGGACCCGGCAACCCTTCCCCAAAGCAGCCCCCAGCGTAAGTATAAGGTTTACTTTTTGTTGTTAGGCGCACATGGGTGCCCTTTATTTGCTGACATCTGTCTTTGGTTTGTGTAGGAGCAGAACAACCTCACCAAGAGCAACCGGAAGCCGCCCCTGATCTGACATCTGCTTCGACTACGCCGCCAAGGGAGGATTCCCCGACAAGGGAGCGCTCTCCGGCAAGGGAGAGGTCTCCGGCAAGGGAACGTTCTCCGGCAAGGGATGGTTCTCCGGCAAGGGACAGCACCAGTGACCCCCTGGTGGTGGAGCCCATGACTGTAGATCCCAGTCCAGGTAACCCCCTTGCTTGAAACTTCCCTTGGGTTCTTCTTCTGATTTTCTTTTTGGATCTTTGCTTGACTTTTTCTCCCTCTTCCCGCCTTCAGATCCTCCTTCCACGGAGCCGATGGAGACCGAGGCCACCGGCGAGGAGAACGCGCGCGGCAACACTGACGACGCCGTCGCCACCGAAGAAGAGGCCGGCGCTGATGGTCCTGCCGGCGAAGAGGCCGCCAAAACTGCTAGCGCAGGAGCCGGCGAGGGGTCCGGTGATCGCACTGATGACCTTGGGGCCGCAGGAGCGCAGGGCGCTACGCCGACCGCCGATCCCTCCGCCGCTGACGCACTGCCAGGCTCCGAAGAGCCCCAACCCGGCGCCTACTTGAAGGCCGGTGACGGTGTCTACATCAAGCTCCCCTGGGCTTCAAGCTCTAGGGCGCCGGTTGAAGGAGAGGCTTTTGATGGAGAAGTGCTCGCCTCTGCTGGGCTGACACTGGTTAACGCGCCGAGCTGCAGCAGCGGCGAGTCTGAGGAGGAGCAGCTACTCCGGAAGCTGGTGTCGCTCTACCGCGCCCGACAAGCCAAAGTGGAATCCCGGGAAGCGCTTGTCGCGCAGGCGGGAGCAGATATTGAGAAGCGCGCGGAGGAGCTCCGGGAACGCAATCAGGAAGCTCTCCGATCCATTGCAGAGGAGCGGGCGCAGCTCGTCGAGGCGCGGAAAGCTTTCCTCCTCGAGAAGGCTGAGGCTGAAGAGCAACAGCGGCTTGCCGCCGAGGAGTTATTTGCGCGGGAAGGCGAGCTGGCGCAACGGAAGGTTAATCTGGACAGCCACGAGGAGGAGCTTGCTGTGCGTGAGAAGACACTTGGCGGGGCTCTCAAGGAAGAAAAGGACGCTGCCGCAGCTGCCGAGGCCGCCAAGAAGGAGCTGGAGACGAAGGTGGCGCAGCTGGAGGCCGATCTCAAGGCGAGCGGCGAAGAGCTTGCCGTGCTCAAGCGTGAGCGCGAGAAGGACGCCCTCGCCCACGGCGAGCTGCAGGGTCGCCTCGTCGAGAAGGGCAAAGAGCTGAGCGCCGCTAAGGACTCCAACGCTGATCTTGAATTGAAGCTGGCCACGCTGACCCAGACGCTGGACGACGCCAAGGAGCGGGAGGTGGCCTTGAAGGAGGAGATCAAGGGCAACGAAGCGCTACTGACGAGGGCCGCCGAAACCCAGAACACCTTTAGGGAGATGGTGGAGCTCTGGACAGAGGGCCCCGTGAACATCGCTGCAGTCATCAACGGGGAGCTGATGCAGCTGGGGGTGGAGGATCTCGGGTACTCCTCCGACGAGAACCTCCAGCCCAGCGCCAAGCTCACCCTGTTCTTCAAGGGCGTGGCGGCGGCTCTCCAGCGGCTTCGAGAGAAGATCCCAAAGCAGCTGGCCGACGAGTCGCGCACAATCTGCGCCAGAGTTCTGGAGAAGGTGTTGGTGAAGGTGGCCTTCCGCAACCCAGGCCTCAACCTCACCAACGTCCTCCAGAAGCTGCCGGCAGATGCTGATCTGGAAGCGCTCAAGGCCCTTGTCGCACCCATTGTGGACAAGGTGAATGAGGTCAGGAGGGTTGATGGTGGCCGCGTAGATTAGGCCATCCATTTTCTTCTTTTCTTGCTGCTGCTAGTCATGTTACGATAACAACCCGTTAGAGCTGCGACAAGCTATCTTGTAATATAACTTTATTTTGGGTATCAACTGCTATGTTATTTCCTTTACTTGATTCCTTCCTTTGTATGTTTTTGCCCTACGCTTTTAGGGAACTTGCCGGAGTAGGCACCCTTGCCGCGAGCGCTGAGTGCGGAACATCAGCAGCCTGCTGGCAGTGCCGCCACCGACAAGAAACCTTGTCGCAACTAGTCGCAGCACACTTAAAGTGTTGAGCGGACTCGAAACAAAGTAAGGGCGCAACTAGCTACGAGTTGGTTCCTCCGCGCACAGGTTTTCCATACAAAGCACGATCGTTCAAGGAAGATAACTCTAAATTTTTAAAATTGATTGCTCAAACTTTGGCAACTTAGCTTTTATGTCGTTTGCTTCCCGGTAAGGCGATACTTGCTTGAACGACGTCTGGTCCACACCATTATCTTCTCCTTCCCCCCGGCAAACTTGTGTGCGAGGGAACCTTTCCCTTTCTTTGAGAAAAAGAAGGAAGAGAAAATAAAGATATGGAGCCTTATGGCTCGTTACTGCTTACCGGGGGTAGGTGCTGCACAAAGTGTCAGATAATACATGCAAAAAATAGAAAGCATGAAATCGACAGGATGTGCGGAGTACATGAGCTTTATTTATGCACGGGGTCTGCGCCCGGCTTTGTACAAAGGATTACATGCAACTGCGGCAAGACTTGTACAAAAGGTGGTTGCCGGAACAGGTTCCGACAACCGCGCCTTACGGGTAAAACTTACGAAGATGCTCAATGTTCCAGGAGTTCCTCACCGGAAAGCCATCTTCGGTCTCAAGGCGGACAGCGCCAGGCCTAGTGACTCGTTTCACCCGGTAAGGGCCTTCCCACTTCGGCGTCAACTTGTTGGAATTCTTGGCGGATTGAACGCGCTGGAGAACAAGGTCGCCTTCCTCGAGACTTGTGGCATTAACTTTGCGGCTATGGTAGCGGCGCAAAGCGTGCTGGTATCGAGCAGCTCGTACAGCAGCCTGAAGACGGCCTTCCTCAGGGAGCAGCGCGTCATCTTGTCGCAGCTGCTCTTGCTCGAGCTCATCATAAGAGAGCACTCGAGGCGACCCGTATACGAGTTCCATGGGGAGAACTGCCTCTGCTCCATAGACTAGACGAAAGGTGTCTGGCCAGTGGCTCGATTTGGCGTCGTCCTGATCGACCAAAGAACCACCGGCAGCTCCTCAATCCAGTTCTTTCCGCACTTGTGCAGCCTGTCGAAAGTCCTGGTCTTGAGCCCGCGCAGCACTTCAGCATTTGCCCTCTCCGCTTGACCGTTGCTTCTTGGGTGAGCAACAGAAGCGAAGCAGACCTTGGCGCCAAGATCTTGGACGTACTGCATGAAGGTGCGGCTCGTGAATTGCGTGCCGTTGTCGGTAATGATCCTATTAGGTACCCCGAAACGGCAAACAATCGACCTGAAGAACTTGACTGCTGACTGTGCTGTCACCTTCCTCACTGCCTCCACTTCCGGCCACTTTGTGAACTTGTCGATTGCAACATACAAGTACTCAAAGCCGCCGACAGCTCGGGGAAAGGGGCCGAGGATGTCGAGCCCCCAGACCGAAAATGGCCAGGATAAAGGGATCGTCTGGAGAGCTTGAGCTGGCTGGTGTATCTGCTTGGAATGGAACTGGCACGCTTCACACTTGGTTACTTGTGCAGTTGCATCCTGGAGGGCTGTCGGCCAGAAGAAACCTTGCCGGAACGCCTTGCCGGCAAGTGCTCTTGCGCCAATGTGATGACCACATATGCCTCCATGTATCTCCCCCAACAGCTCTTGTCCGTCTTCCCAAGGGATACACTTCAATTTCACACCGTTGAGTCTCCTTTTGTACAGTGTGTCGTTGACAAACTGGTACATATTTGACTGCCGGGCTACTCTTTCCGCTTCTTCTTGCTCTTCGAGAAGTTCTTCTGTCTGAAGGAAATGGACAATCTGCTGCGCCCATGCTGGAGCTTGCGGCTCAATACAAGGACCAAAGGCACATATGCTGCTGCGGGAACATCCGCTTCTACGGCAAGAACCTGCGGCTCGGCCGGATCTTGATGTTCCCCGGCAAGCTTGCCGGAGCAAAACTTGTCGGGAGCGTCTCTTCAACGGAACAAACCCTAGGGCTTGCCGGAGCAGACTGCTCCTTAGCACTCTTGGTGTTGATCTTGGGGACCTTCTTGGCGGCGGCTTCGGGGAGCTCTGCCGGAAAGTAGTCATCAGAAATCAACTTTCTCTTCTTGCTCTGTCCAGTTGATGGTGTTACAGACGGTTGAGTTAGCTTGAGCACAAAGATCCCTGGTTCCACAGGCAACTTAAGTGCAGCGCACTTTGACAGGCCATCGGCAATGTCGTTCTGAGCTCTCGGAACATGTTCCATCTGCAGGCCATCATAGTGCTCTTCTTGCTTTCTCACCTCATCAATGTAAGCTTCCATCAATGGACTCTGATAATTCTTGTTTACTTGGCGGACGACAAGCTGCGAGTCACCCCTGACAATGAGCTTCTTGATCCCAAGGTCTGCCGCGATCCTGAGGCCGGCAAGCAAACCTTCATACTCTGCGGTATTGTTCGTTGCTTGCTCCTTGGGAAAGTGCATCTGGACCACGTACTTGAGGTGCTCTCCGGAGGGTGCGACAAGTAGCATGCCCGCACCGGCGCCTTGCAGCGAGA
The DNA here is from genome assembly GCA_963921465.1 of Triticum timopheevii. Taxonomy (NCBI): domain Eukaryota; kingdom Viridiplantae; phylum Streptophyta; class Magnoliopsida; order Poales; family Poaceae; genus Triticum; species Triticum timopheevii. The sequence continues at coordinate 164,773,323 of OY997274.1, read as the reverse complement.
AGGCACCATCAAAGTACATGATCCACTCTTTGCTTGCTTCCTTGACGGGGATGCTCTTTTCTGGAATTTCTTCATCTGGTGTTGGCGTCCACTATGCTATGAATTTTGCCAATGCCCTGCTCTGGATAGTTGAAGTGCTCTCAAACTTGAGGCCAAAGCTTGACAGTTCCAGTGCCCACTCGACAATCCTGCCCATTGCTTCTGGATTCTGCAGTATCCTCTTCAGCGGAAAGCGAGTGACAACTGTGATCTCATGTGCTTGGAAGTAATGGCGGAGCTTTCTCGAGGCCATGAGAAGGCCGAAAAGCAACTTCTGCACACCAGAGTACCTTGACCTAGCCCCCTGCAGAAGGGAACTGACAAAGTAAACTGGGCGCTGCACCATTTTCTTCTGTTTCTCCTCCTGTGCCTGCGCAGATCCACCCTTGTCGGGACCAGAGCTTGTCGGTGAAGCTCCCCGCTTGTCGCTGGATATATCTGCCGTGGTTGCCGGCTCATCACCTGCCTTCCTCTCCGCTACTAACGCAGCACTAACCACTTGATTGGTTGCCGCTAAATACAGCAGCAACTTCTCTTGTGGCTTAGGTGCGACAAGTATTGGAGTGGAGGACAGGTATCTCTTCAAGTCCTGCAGCGCAGCCTCCGCTTCCGGAGTCCATTTCATTGGACCTGCCTTTTTCAAAATTTTGAAAAATGGCAGGGCGCGCTCAGCAGACTTAGAGATAAACCTGCTGAGAGCAGCCACGCAACCGGCAAGCCTTCGTACATCCTTGACGCGCTTTGGTGCTTCAATCTGCTCAATGGCCTTAATCTTGTCGGGGTTGGCTTCAATTCCCCGCTGAGACACGAAGAACCCGAGAAGCTTGCCGGAGGGGACTCCAAACACACACTTCTCAGGGTTGAGCTTGAGGTTGATCTTGTGCAGATTTGCAAATGTTTCGTCCAAATCCTGAATCAGAGTTGCCTTGTCCTTGCTCTTGACTACTATGTCATCCATGTAGGCTTCCACATTTCTGTGCAACTGTGGCTCAAAAGCGTCATGGACTACTCTTGCAAATGTTGAACCAGCATTCTTCAAACCGAAGGGCATCCGTATGAAACAGTATGTGCCACATGGAGTGATGAATGCGGTCTTCTCCTCATCCTCTTCTGCCATGAAGATCTGATGGTATCCTGAGTATGCGTCAAGAAATGAAAGCAAGTCACATCCAGCCGTGGAGTCAACAATCTGGTCAATGCGCGGCAAGGGAAATGGGTCTTTGGGACAAGCTTTATTGACATCAGTAAAGTCAATACAAAGCCTCCATTTCCCGTTTGCCTTGCGCACGACTACAGGATTGGCCAACCACGTCGGATGGAGCACTCCTCTGACAAGGCCCGCTGCTTCCAACTTCTTGATTTCTCCTGCAATAAATTCTTGGCGCTCCACTGCTTGTTTCCTGACCTTCTGCTTGACGGGCCGCGCATGAGGACAAACGACAAGGTGGGGCTCAATTACTTTCCTGGGATGTCAGACGGTTGCCACCCAAACACGTCGACATTCGCCCGCAGGAAAGCAACGAGCGTGCTTTCCTATTTAGGGTCGAGAGTGGCACTGATGGTGAAGGTACCACCAGTGCCGTCCTCCTTGGCGGACACCTTCTTTGTCGGGGGTTGGGTGCGACATATGCCAAAGGATGGCTTATCATGGTGGGGGCGAGTAGAACGTCGCCGGTGCCTAGAAACGGGATGAGGCGCAGACATGCACGCCGACGAATCTTACCCAGCTTCGGGGCTCTCCGGGGAGATAACACCCGTACTGCTGCTCTGCGGGGTCTCCGCATGGTCACTATGGCGAAATGGTTACAAGGGTGCTCCTAGAGTTGTATCGGGAGGCAGGAGGGAGCTAGGCTGGCTCTCTCCTCCCCTGTCTATGTGTCTAACTCTATCAAAGGCCGAACCCTTTGCATGGGTGCCCCGGGGGGTTTATATAGGCCTACCCGCCGGGGGTACAATAGTAATCTGACTGGGCACGGCCCCCAGCTGTCTGTCTCTTACGCTGCCGTCCTTCCTACCGGCTTCTGGGGCCCGCCGACTGGTGGGTCTCGCGGACAGGTCGAACACTATGCAGTACTCCTGATGACGTAGGCTTGGTCATGGGGTCATGGCAACAGTGCCGCCGTCTGTCAGGCGATCACTGTCGCCACTCCCCATCCAATCTGGTTTATGGCTCATGGGGCCCTGGCGGGGAGGCGGCCGACTCCGTGGAGGCCGACTCCCTCAAGGCCGTCTTTTGGCGCTCTGCCGTCTCTGATTCACCCACTGACAGGTGGCCCTGCGATCTCTGGGCCGTACAGGCCGGCGTCGTGGGCACAGTGCATCACGCACTGTGGCTGAGGTCAGGGGAGGCATGGCAACAGTGCCGCGCCTCGCCGGAGATCTCCCAGCGATACGGCTCATTGTAGCCATGCCAACCCCTCGTAGGCAAGAAGGGACGGCCACGTGGGGCCGTGCCCTGCATCGGTCTTTGTGAAAGGTCGTGGGCCGACTCCCATAGTCGGCGCTTCTGGAGGTCGCAAGCCGGGAGTCGGCTTGCTTTAAAGTCGTCGTCTGGGACTCGGCTTTTTGGGGGATCGCCCGCTGGGACTCGTCCTCTCTGAAGGTCGCCAGCTGGGACTCGGCCAGAGGGGCGCGGCCCGCCCCGATGTCTTGAAAGATCCTGGGTCCCGGGTCGGCCTACCCGGGGCCCATTACTCCGACAGTAGTCCCCGAAGCTGGTGAAGCCCTGCGGGCGCCGCCTTGCGGGGCTTCAACAGTTTCAATCTTCCCAGTGCCGATTTTGAGACTCGGCCGTTGTTTCTTTGGGCCGACTCGCCGAAGTCGGAATTGTTCAGCGAGGGCCCATTATTCATAAGTCGCGGCGGGAAAACAGGCGGCGTATCGGATACGCTTCCCTGCCGCCATCGAGACGGTCCTATCGTGCGACGCCATGTGGGGAGGATGGTCTGCCCACCCACGTGCGCGACGGGATGGGCCGCCAGGTGGGGCCCGCCATTACCGTGCCTCGGCTTCCGAGCGGATCCGCTGCGGCTGCGGACGGTTGGCATCCCCACGTTGTTACTGCGCGCAGTAACTTCGTGGGGTAAATCGTGGGCGGCGTGGTGCCTCGGGCGCAGTTAATCCCACGTCCGCCCCCTCGGCTCCTCAGCCCGTAGGGCTATAAATAGGCGGGGAGGAGCGGGGCGGCACTGCACGCACACCCTCTCCCCCGCTCTCCTGCCTTCTCTTCTTCCTCCGCCACGAGCCAATGCATCCTCTCTTGTCGGTGATGAGCTCTTCCTCCGGCGCACCCCCCGCCTCGCGTTCCGGCGTGTGGGACGGCTCAGACGTGGAGGCGGAGCACATCGAGTTTCTCCGCCGGACCCGCCGCCTCCCTGGCGCAGACCTGGTGCACGCTCGTCCTGCGCCGGCGGGAGAGATCCAGCCCGCGCCGGAGGAGGGTGAGCGGGTCGTCTTCCGCTCGCACCTAATGCGCGGGCTAGGGCTTCCGGTGAGTGGGTTCTTCCGCTCGTTCCTGGAGTTCCATAAGCTTCAGCTGCACCACCTCACCCCAAACATGGTGGTGCTACTTTCCGCCTTCGCCACTCTATGCGAAGGCTACCTCAGCGTTCTCCCCACCCTTGAGCTGTGGGGAGAATTTTTCTCATCGAAGCTCGGTACTCAGGCCGCCGGCATGCCGGCTCAGTGCGGCACCTACATCGCGGTGCGGCGCTCGACGGCCGACAACCCTTTCCCTCCCATCTCGTTGGTGAAGTCGGTGAAGATGTGGCAGCGATCTTACTTCTACGTGAAGAACGTCTCCACCGATGGTGACTGGGTCAATTTGCCGCCCTTCGACCCCGAGCCTCTGACTGGCAGGCTTGCCAGTTGGTCCCACCGGTACAAGTCGCTGTCCCCCTCTAGAGCCGGCTCCGTGGTGCGACTCTGAGTTCTGCTGCAGTCGGAGGGCCTCGTCGGATCCGATCTTCTGGCCGCCTTTGTGGCGCGCCGGGTCCTCCCGCTCCAAGGCCGGCCTCACCTCATCGGTCAGATGAGCGGCCGCCACGATCTGAGCCGGCTGTTCACCAAGGAAATGCCTCGCGGGGAGGTGGCGAACTTGGTGAACCACATCGCGCACTGCAAGTTCACGGAGAACTGGCAGTTCGGCAAGGAGCCGTACTCGCGCGACAACCCCCTCCAATGGTAAGTCGCATCCTTCTGCAGCTTGATCCTCTTTGCAGCCGACTCTGGCCTCTAATCATCGTTGGTTTCTTCTGGGAAAAGTCCCCTCACGGCGCCCACAGCCGGCGCCATGAGAGAGCCCCGCGACTACGTCCCAGATCGCGAGGACAGTGATGTCGACGACCCCGACTTGGGGGCGGCGGCACTGGAGGCCGACGCCGAAGGCGGCGGAGAGGGGGCGGACGGTGGCCTCAGGCCATCGGCCACCTTCGCCGACTGGCCCGATGATGATGCTGACGTGGAAGTCGTCCCACGCCGCCAGCCGAGGGCCGGCCCCTCCGGCCAAGTCGGCGCAAAGAGGCGTCACGCCGGGCCGAGCACGCCCGGCGGCAAACAGAAGAAGTTCAAGGGAGCGGCCGCCGCGACCAAGCGGGAGGAGGCGGCCGCGAAGGCCAACCGCTTTCGAAGGGAAGTGAGAAGGTCGCCGCTAGTTTCCGCGTAAGTCTTTTTCACTCTTTCGTTTTCTTTGCTGGATCTTATCCGAGTCTTCTTTGATTTTTTCCCTCCGGTCTTCTCCAGAGCTCCCCTCTCTCTTGAGAGAGCCGCATCCCCTCTGTCATAGGGTCGGTAGAGACGTCCGCCAATACTCGGCGGGTCGATCCCGCCGCCGACCTTCGGGAGGCGACGGAAGGGAATGCGCGGGAGAAGCGCGATGAAGAGGAGGCCGACCGCCTGGAGAAGGCGGAGGCTGAGAAGGCGGCCGCCAATGCCCAGAGGAGACTGGAGGAGGCCGAGACTGCCGCTGCGACGAAACGGCACGCTGAGGAGGTCGCGCGTCGCCGATCGGCGATGCTTGTCCCTCCGTTGTCGTCGGCGCCGCCGGCTCTGGAGTTCACGGGGCAGACCGGAGAGGTCGGCGCCGAGAACCCTCTCGCGGAGGAGGGCGGCGACGTTTCAGGCTTGGACATCCACGCGCCGCCTCCGCCGCCTGCGCCTCCGTCTAGGAGGCCGCATGGCAAGCAGCCGGTGGACCCGCAGGATCCTCCGACTACGGACGATGCCGAGGCGCGGCTGCTTCTTCAAGTTGCCGTTCCTGCACGCCGCCGGCTTGAGAGGACGAGCTCGGCGCCGCGAGCTCGGGAGACTGGCGCAGCCAGCTCGGCGAACCTGGACGTCGAAGCCTCCAGTGCCGCGCCCACCGGCTGGTTGCGCGGAGGCGGCACCGGCCCGCTGAATCAGGCCCTCCTGGACGTCCAGTCAAAGCTGTGCGAGGAGAGCGACGCCCTCCAACTCTGCACCAGAGCGCATCTGGCCGTGCGGACATCCGTCCGGGTACGTTCCCTTTCTCTTTTTTAATTTCTGTCTTTCTCTATGGGGGCGCGCCAGCGCACCCACTGGGTGTAGTCCCCGAGTTCCGGGCCGGTTGCTGAGCAGGCGGTTCGGAACTCCCTCTAGTGAGCTCCGAGTACTAACTTTTGCCTTTGCCGGCTTTTTGCAGGAATATCATAATCTCCGCGCCACTGTCTTCAACCGCAACGTCAAGGAGCTGAACAAGCGGACCGCCGACCTGACGGAAAGCCGAGGTGAGTTATTTCTTCCTTCTTCGCGGGGGCGCGCTGGCGCACCCGCGGGCTATAGTCCCCGAGATTCGGGCCGACTGCTGAGCAGTCGGGCCGGATCTCTCCGGCGATCAAGTTTCCTTCTTCGCTGCGGGGGCGCGCTGGCGCGCCCGCGGGCTATAGTCCCCGAGATTCGGGCCGACTGCTGAGCAGTCGGGCCGGATCTCCCCGGAGATCTACCTTACTGATGACTTTCTTGTCTTCCTCTTCGCTCTTCAGGCGCCAATGCCGCCCTCCAGGAGCAGCTGGGCGAGGCCAACACTGCTCGTCGTGCCAAGGAAGAGGAGTGCGACCGGCTCGCCAAAGAGCGCGATCTGCTGGAGACGCAGCTGGCCGAGCAGAAGGAGTTGCTCCGGAAGGCGCATGACGACGCCAAGTCGCGGGAGGTCGCCCTCATGGCCGAGTTCGAGGTCGAACGCTCCGCCTGGACCGACCGGGAGGCGATGCTGACCTCCGGCTACCACGAGCTCAAGGACATCGTCGATGGTAAGTCTTTTTCGCTTCTTTGGTCTTCCGACTCTGTGTCGGGCGGATTTCTGATTTCCCGACTATCTTCTTTTCTGCCTTGGCAGACTTCTTTCCCGGCCATTCACAAGCCGTCCCTCTGGCCATCGAGGCGGCTCGGGAGGCGCGAAGGGCGCAAGGTGAGGTGATTATCGCCAACGCCCCCCGAACCATCGACAAGCAGCTTCTGAGCATCGGGGCTCGTCTTCGTCCTGCTCACCGCCTGCTGCGCCGTCTTCAGCGTGCTGGTGCCCAAGTGGTTGCCGCCCTGTGGCCGGACGTGCCTGCTCTTCGCACCGCCAGTCGGACCGCCGACTGGCTGGAAGTCGCCGCCGGCCGCCTTGAGGCTTGGAAGGGCTCCTCGGCCCAGGCCGGAGCACGCCGGGCCTTGGAGTTCATCAAGGCGTGGTATCCGGGGCTGGACCTGGACCGCCTGGCCGCATTTCGGTCAGAAGCCCAGGTCGAGCTGGAGGCCGTAGAAGGCGCCCTTGTAGAGCACGCGGCGGCCATCGCCGAGTACACGGACACCAGCGTCTTCGTGCCCGAGCGGACTGAAGGCGGCGAGGAGGAACCGCCGGACTGGTTCGGGATGAACCCGGAGTACGAGGAAGACTCGGCGGAGGTGATTGACTCCAGCGCCGAGGAGGAGGACGAGTCGGAGGACGGAGGCGAGGAGGAGGTGCCAGAAGACGAAGCAGGCGGCCAGCCTCAGCCCGATCGCGCCTCCAGCAACGAGCCGCGCGGGGACAAGGCGACCGCCGCCGGAGGCGACCAGGCTGGGACCGCCCAGCCGACTGCCCCGGTATCCGACACCGCCGTCACCTCCGATCCTCCGGCCCCGGAGGCCGCCTCCTAGACTGCTTCTGTTTATCTGTCTTCATTAATCTTTTTGAAAGACTTGTTAGGCTCGAACAATTCCACCCACGGGGTGTATCCTGAATTCTTATTCAGAGACTCGGCCGAGGGCCTATGTAAATATTTATCTAATTTCCGCCTTTCCTTGCTTATTACTCCTTAGACTTTTTCCTTTGCCGCCTTCCTTTAGTTGCCGCCTTGCCGGCTGGGCAGCCGCTCTGCGGACTGTCGCCAAGTCAAGTGCTCGGCTACTTCAGGAAGGCAAGTACTTAGCCATTTAGAGTTTCTCCAGCAAATCGGCTAGAAAGTGATAGGCCGACTATTCGAGAGTCGGCTGTCCTTGATAAAAGTCGAGACAGCGAGCCGACTGCTCATGAGTCGGCTCGGTGGGGGGAGGCTTGTAGCCGGCTTGGGCTATGCGTAAGCTTTTAGGTCCTTAGCCATTTTTCATGCGTACGCTCATTCTTGCTTGTTCCCTGCCTACCGACAGTCGCTCTGCGAGCTGCGGCTTTCGACAGGAGACGGCTTGAGCGCAACACATTACCTGTCTGACCGCAGGAAGCATTCCATAGCGCAAGACGGCAAGTCCCCGGGCCGACTAGTCGGACCCGGTGCCGGACAGTATGATAAAAAAGAGCAGCATATTTGGAAGCGTAATTCTTATCATACATATAATCAAAAAGGCAGTCCCCGAGCTCGTCCCGGGGGGCCTAAAGTCTTAGTACTTTAATACAAAGAGGGTAGTGCGATACATACTGCATCAACTGTAAAATCTTCGAAGAAGATTCGCGTTCCACGGGCGCTCTGTTTCTTTGCCGGAGTCGTCCGTCTTGCGCGCTCGAGGCTTCTGAGCGTCGATCAGATAGTAGGCGTCGTTCCCTAGCACCTTGCTGATGATGAAGGGACCTTCCCAAGGCGCCGACAACTTGTGTTGGCCAGCTGTTTTCTGAATCAGCCGGAGCACAAGGTCGCCCTCTTGGAACGATCTTGGCTTGACCTTGCGGTTGTAGTATCGGCGCAGACTCTGCTGGTAGATGCTGGACCGACTGAGTGCCAACAGCCGGCCGTCTTCCAGCAGATCGACACCGTCTTGGCGTGCTTCTTCGGCCTCCTCTTCGGTGTACATGGAGACTCGCGGAGAGTCGAACTCTATATCCGTCGGGATGACGGCTTCAGCACCGTAGACGAGGAAGAAAGGCGTGAAGCCGGTTGACTTGTTTGGGGTTGTGCACAGACTCCAGAGGACGGCAGGCAGCTCTTCGACCCAACAGCCGGCCGAACGCTCGAGTGGTTCGACCAATCGAGGCTTGATGCCGGACAGGATGAGGCCATTGGCTCGTTCTACCTGGCCGTTTGACTGCGGATGGGCAACGGACGCTAAGTCCGGTCGGATGCCCTGCGTCGCGTAGGAACGAGCCAAGGCGCCCTTGGCGAAGTTTGTGCCGTTGTCGGTGATGATGCTGTGCGGTATGCCGTACCGCACCGTGATGTCGGCAATGAAGGTTACTGCTGTAGGCCCGTTCAATTTTTTGATGGGATTTGCTTCCACCCACTTGGTGAACTTGTCCACCGCGACAAGCAGATGAGTTAGGCCGCCTCGGGCCGTCTTGAATGGTCCTACCATGTCCAGGCCCCAAACTGCGAAGGGCCAGGCAATGGGGATTGTCTTCAGTGCGGAAGCCGGCTGAAGGGGCTTGGAGCGGAACATCAGGCACCCCTTGCATTTTTGGACTAGTTCCTTAGCTTCTTCCAGGGCAGTCGGCCAAAAGAAACCGTGCCGAAAGGCTTTGGCCACGAGTGCCCTCGAAGCCGCATGGTGGCCGCACTCGCCCTGATGGATGTCCCTGAGAATCGCTTGGCCTTGCTCTGATTCTACGCAGCGCTGGTAGACACCAGTGACACTGCGCCTGACTAGCTCTCTGTTGACTATGGTGTATGCTGCTGCTCGGCGCTGCACTTGCCGAGCCGAGATCTCATCTGTTGGTAATTCTTTGTTCACTGGAAACTTGAGGACGGGTTGTGCCCATGAAGGTGCTGCTATCTCCTCAACTGCTACCACAGCGACTTGGATAAGGGTGGCTGGGCTGGGAGGCGGCGGGTTGGAGTCTCCGGCCGTTTGCTGGATTGAGGGAATCTCTGGGATGATTGGGGCAGCTCCCGGGCCGACTGGCGCAGTCCCCGGGCCGGGCTCGAAAGTCCCCGGGCCGACTGGCGCAGTCCCCGGGCTGGGCTCTGAAGTCCCCGGGCCGACTGGCGCAGTCCCCGGGCTGGGCTCTGAAGTTCCCGGGCCGGCTGGCGCAGTCCCCGGGCTGGTTTCAACTGTGGCTTTCTTGAGCTCGCCTGCTGGGGCCTTGGAATCGGATCCGACTATTTATGGCGGAGCCGGCACGAAGATGGAGTCTGACTCTAGTGAAGGCTTGATAGACGGCTTGATGAGGCGCTGAATGGAGACGCCAGAAGGTATCGCTTGGCGAGGGGAGCCGACTCGTGTCAAGGCATCTGCTTGATCGTTGTCATTTCTTGGCACGTGAAGGAATTCACACCCCTCGAAATATCCGCTGAGTTGCTGCACCAGGAAGCGGTAGCTCGCCATGTTTGTGTCTTTGGCATCCCAATCGCCGGATGATTGCTGAACCACCAAGTCGGAGTCGCCATAGCACAGGATCCGGCGAATGCCGAGCTCTTTGGCAAGCCGGAGCCCATGGATGAGCGCTTCATATTTGGCGACGTTGTTGGAGGTGGCGAAGTGGATTTGCAGCACGTATTTGAGCTTGTCGCCCTTAGGGGAGGTGAGGACAACGCCGGCTCCAAGGACGGTGCGCATCTTGGAGCCGTCGAAATGCATCCGCCAATGAGTGGAGTCGGGCGCTGGCGGCAGGTACTGGGTCTCGGCCCAGTCGACGAGGAAGTCGGCCAGCGCCTGCGACTTGATGGCGGTGCGGGGCTGGTAGTAGATGGTGTAAGGGGCTAGATCTATAGCCCATTTGGCCACTCGGCCGAAGGCGTCTCGGCTTCCAATGATCTCGGCGAGTGGAGCAGTGCAAACCACAGTGATTGGATGCTCTTGAAAGTAGGGCTTCAGCTTCTTGGCGGAAAAATGCACGCCGTAACACATCTTCTGATAGTGAGGGTAGTTTTGCTTGGAGGTCGACAGTACCTCGCTCAGGTAATATACCGGTCTCTGGACTGGGAACGCCTGGCCTTCCTCCTTGCGCTCGACTATGATGACTGTGCTGACTACTCGGCTGGTGGCGGCGATGTACAAGAGCGTGGGCTCTTTGGGAGTCGGAGCCGCCAACACGGGGGGAGTAGTCAACATCTTCTTCAGTTGGAGAAATGCCTCATCAGCCTTGTGGTTCCACTCAAAAAAGGTGGTCTCTTCATCAGTTGATACAAAGGCAGAGCTTTCTCGCCCAGCTGACTGATAAATCGGCTGATGGACGCCAAGCAGCCGGTGAACTTCTGCACATCCAACAGTCGGCTGGGTACCTCCATTCTCTCAATGGCCTTGATCTTGACGGGGTTGCACTCTATGCCGCGTTCAGAGACCAGGAAGCCAAGGAGCTGGCCGGCTGGGACTCCGAAAACGCACTTCTCAGGGTTGAGCTTGATCCGGAATCGGCGCAGATTTTCAAAGGTCTCTTTGAGGTCTTCCAGCAGTGTCCCACGCTTTTCCGTCTTCACCACCACATCGTCCACATAGACGTGGGCGTTCCTGCCGAGTTGCTTGAGGAGGCACTTCTGCATGCAACGCTGAAAGGTGGCGCCGGCATTTCTCAAGCCGAACGTCATTGTCAGGTAATAGAAGGCTCCAAATGGCGTGATGAATGCGGTCTTCAGTCTGTCTGCTGGATTCAGCTTGATCTGGTGGTATCCTGAGTATGCATCTAGGTAACTCAAAAGCTCGCATCCGGCTGTGGAGTCTATCACCTGATCAATCCTTGGCAGAGCAAACGGGTCCTTTGGGCAGGTTTATTGAGGCTTGTGTAGTCGATGCACATCTGCCACTGCTTGTTTTTCTTCAGTACCAACACCGGGTTTGCTAGCCACTCTGGAAAAAACACTTCCATGATGAAACCAGCTGCCAGGAGCCGGGCTATCTCTTCTCCAACAACTCTTCTTTTCTCTTCTGACAGGCGGTGCAAGGGCTGCCTGACGGGCTTCATATCTGGCCTGACGTGTAGTTTGTGCTCGGCGAATTCCGTCGGTACACCCAGCATGTCCTTGGGGGACCATGCGAAGATGTCCCGATTCTCACGGAGGAAATCGACGAGCTCACTTTCCTATTTGCGTTCAATGCCTGTGCCTACGACAGCGTATCTCTCTGGGTGCTCTGGGTCCAAGGGTATCTTCTTGGTTTCTTTAGCCGGCTTGAATGATCCTTCTACCTCCGACTCCTTGGGGTCGGGCGACATCTCTGGCTGCTTTCCGGCCATCGCCACGACTCGGTCAAGGAGCCGTTTCTCGGCTGCGATCACCAAGGACTCGGTCAACCGACTGCTCTCGGCCGCGCAAGCGGATGATTTCTTGTAGTCGCCGGTAATGGTCAGGATCCCCTTGGAACTCGGCATCTTCATCTTGAGGTAGGCATAGTGTGGAACCGCCATGAACTTGGCCAAGGCAGGCCGGCCAAGCAGGGCGTGGTACGGGCTCACTAGGTCCACCACCTCGAACCAGACCGGCTCTCGGCGGAAGTGATCTTTGTCCCCGAAGATGACGTTTATCAGGATCTTGCCGATTGGTGAGCAGGAGAGGCCGGGTACAATTCCATGGAACACGGTGCGGCTGCTCTACAGCTGCCTTCGCCTGATTCCGAGCTTCTCCATGGTGTCTTTGTATAGGATGTTTATGATGCTGCCTCCGTCTATCAGGACCCGCGAGAAACGGGCGGCCCGCCTATCAGTGGCCAAGGTTGCGCCTAATAAAAGGGCATAGGAGCCTGGACTCGGCATCACCTCTTGGTGATCCGCCCGACTCCAACTGATAGGCCTCTCGGACCAATGCATGAACTCTGGAGCATCCGTTGCTACTGCATTTACTTCTTGCTGCTATTGGCGCCTGCTGCGCCGGTCATCTGCCACACTGGTGAATACTACGTAGGCTCCGTGCTCTTCTGGGAACTCGTCTTGTACAGCGCCGACTGGCCGAGCCGCCGGCTGCTGAGGCGGCGGCGAAGACGGCGGCCCTGCAGGCGGCGGAGGAGCGAGGCCGTCTCCCTTGGCGATTCTGGCGAGCCAGTGGCACTTTCTGGTGGTGTGGTTCGACGGCTTCGCGCCGCTGTGGAACTTGCAAGGACCATCCAAAGTTTGCTCATAGGAGAAAGCCGGCAACCAATTGGACTTGCCGGCTTTCTGCCGCTTGGCCGGAGGCTGCCCCTCCGGCTGCTGATCTTCTACTACTGCGACCTGCCGACTGTTGGAAGTCGGCTGTGGGGCCTTGCGCTTGTTGTCGTTTTGTTGCTGTCGCCGACTGGCGTCCCCAGCCGGAGTTCTGGGAGCCTGGGGAGTCACCTTGCCAGCCGCGTTGACTTGAATCTCCGTCTTCATAGAAGAGTCGGCCGTGGCGTACTTATCCGTTATGACTAGCAGTTCGTCAAGGGTTTCTGGCTCGTCGCCGAGGAGCTTGTGCTTGAGGAGGGTGCCCTCTCGGCACCCGGCGGTGAAGTACTCAATAGCCTGCACCTCGTGCACGCCCTCGCAGGAGTTTCGAAGTTTGCCCCAACGCGTGAGGTAGTCGTGCGTTGATTCTTCAGGGCCTTGCACGCACAAGGAGAGCTGGCGCGGCTTGGGAGGTCGCTTGTACGTGCTGGTGAAGTTGCGAATGAAGGCTTCGGTGAACTCGACCCAGCTATTGATGCTGCGGGGCTTCAGGCTGTTCAGCCATGTTCGGGCCGTGCCCTGGAGCATGAGAGGAACATACTTCACGGCAACTCGCTTGTTGCCGTTTGCATGCAGACGGCTATTGAGTAGTCTATCCGGTAGTCTTCCGGCTTTATGGAGTTGGTGTACTTGGGCGTGTCTCGGGGGAGCGTGAACCCTTTGGGGAAGGGCTCGTCTCTGATGCGGGGCCCGAAGCAAGGCGGACCCAACTCATCTTCTTCTTCCAGCGCCAGGGATCGGTGGAGTCGGTCGATCCGATGGCGGGCGTCATTCTCTCCGACTCCTTCTCGGCGGCCAAGGCGACCTCCGAGAGTCGGATGCTCAACAGGTGGGGGAGAAACTCGTCGTTCTCTTTGGGGCGGGGGAGGCAGATAATCGTCCCGTCGCTCCACTGCTCTCGGGCGGCCGTCTTGGTCGCGCTCGATGGTGATATGAGTCCGACTGTGACTGACAGCCGGCTCCTTCTCTTTCCTTCCGCGGACTCCGCCAGTCGGCGTCCGGGAGGTCGCGCCTTGATCTCGGCGGGGAGGTAAGTCGTCGTTTGGCTGCTGCAGCGCATCTGCGCGGCCGCCGGCCGCGTTTTGCGCAGCAACTGCGTCGAGGAGCTGCTGGACTCGCTCCGTCATCACACGGCGCTCTTCGCCCTCAAATTTCTTCAGCTCGTCAGTCGCCGCTTGGGTGGCGCGGATATTCTCCGCTGGGGTGGCGTACACGGGGCGTTTCGCCCCGAGCAAGTCGGCGATGGCCGCGCCACGCTGTCGGACCGCACCTAGACGGCTTGGCCCAGTCGGGGCCGGCGAGCCACCTACGGCGCGATCCATCTCGCGCTGGTATGCCTCTGACAAGCGCCTCATGCTTGCCAACTTCTTGGCGCCTTCGACGATCTGAAGGCAGCGTGCCTCCAGCGTCTCGGCGTCCGCGTCCTCTGGAATGGGCGCGGTCAGGTCTTGTAGGGCCGTGGCTTGCGGGTCCTCGGTTTCTTCACCGGAGTGCTTGACGTGGCTGATGACGAGCACCTCCGTGACATCGCTTCCGCCACTCTCCTCGTACGGAAGCGGCTCGTCGTAGACCACCACGTTGGTGGGGAAGATGTCAAGCGATACGGCGTCGGAGTCGACCAGCATCGGGTTGGAGGAGCCTACGGACTCCAAGTCTACGGCAGGCTCGCCGGCGACGTGGAGTTGGTCGAGGAGGCCCGCGAGAAGGTTCTCGGGGCCACCCGTGCCTGCGCCGGATGCAGGCTCGTCGGAGAGGCGCACCTCGCCGATAAGTTCGGCGAGGCCGCTCGCAGCGCAGGCGGCTTCGGCGCCGCGCAGCGTGTCGATGCAGACTCCATCTGGCGAGCCTGGCTGGCTGCGCTCTCCAGGGAGAAAAAGGGTTCCTGTCCAGAACAGATCTCCGGACGACGGTGCACCTCGCCCCACGGTGGGCGCCAAATTTCGGGGGTTGGGTGCGACATATGCCAAAGGATGGCTTATCATGGTGGGGGCGAGTAGAACGTCGCCGGTGCCTGGAAACGGGATGAGGCGCAGACATGCACGCCGACGAATCTTACCCAGCTTCGGGGCTCTCCGGGGAGATAACACCCGTACTGCTGCTCTGCGGGGTCTCCGCATGGTCACTATGGCGAAATGGTTACAAGGGTGCTCCTAGAGTTGTATCGGGAGGCAGGAGGGAGCTAGGCTGGCTCTCTCCTCCCCTGTCTATGTGTCTAACTCTATCAAAGGCCGAACCCTTTGCATGGGTGCCCCGGGGGGTTTATATAGGCCTACCCCCCGGGGGTACAATAGTAATCTGACTGGGCGCGGCCCGCAGCTGTCTGTCTCTTACGCCGCCGTCCTTCCTGCCGGCTTCTAGGGCCCGCCGACTGGTGGGTCCCGCGGACAGGCCGAACACTGTGCAATACTCCTGATGACGCAGGCTTGGTCATGGGGTCATGGCAACAGTGCCGCCGTCTGTCAGGCGATCACTGTCGCCACTCCCCATCCAATCTGGTTTATGGCTCATGGGGCCCTAGCGGGGAGGCGGCCGACTCCGTGGAGGCCGACTCCCTCAGGGCCATCTTCTGGCGCTCTGCCGTCTCTGATTCACCCACTGACGGGTGGCCCTGCGATCTCTGGACCGTACAGGCCGGCGTCGTGGGCACAGTGCATCACGCACTGTGGCTGAGGTCAGGGGAGGCATGGCAACACTGCCGCGCCTCACCGGAGATCTCCCGGCGATACGGCTCACTGTAGCCATGCCAACCCCTCGTAGGCAAGAAGGGACGGCCACGTCGGGGCCGTGCCCTGCATCGGTCTTCGTGAAAGGTCGCGGGCCGACTCCCATAGTCGGTGCTTCTGGAGGTCGCAAGCCGGGAATCGGCTTGCTTTAAAGTCGTCGTCTGGGACTCGGCTTTTTGGGGGATCGCCCACTGGGACTCGGCCTCTCCGAAGGTCGCCAGCTGGGACTCGGCCAGAGGTGCGCGGCCCGCCCCGATGTCTTGAAAGATCCTGGGTCCCGGGTCGGCCTATCTGTGGCCCATTACTCCGACATTCTTTGTCTCTGGCGGAGCTGCCTTCGTCTTCTTACACTTTCCGGTGGAGCTCGATGGTGCGTCCTCGACGGTAGCGCAGCACTCCGAAGAGGTGCGCTTGCCGGAGTGGGCATTAGAGCTCTTGCCGGACTTGGTCTTCTTCTTCCCCCCGGGAGCTTCAGCGGCAAGTGTCTTGCGATCTGCTGCGGCTGCTGCTTCCCGGTAAATCTTGTCAGTGCATATAAGGGCATCTTTCTTGTCGCCGGGGACAGAGATGACACTTATCAGACCTGGCATCTTGAGCACGTTGTAGGCATAGTGAGAGGCTGCCATTTACTTGGCGAGCGCTGGACGGCCAAGTATTCCATTGTAAGGCAATGGAAAATCAGCAACGTCAAAAGTGACCCTCTCAGTCCTGAAGTTCAGCTCGCTGCCAAACGTTACCGGCAACGTGATCTTCCCCTCGGCTTGCTCCTTCCCGGGTTGATTCCTTGGAATGTGCCGGTCTCTTCAAGCTTGCTGTCAGGGATCTGGAGTTTCTGGAGTACCGCAGAGGAGATCAGGTTCAAGCCGGCCCCGCCATCAACTAGCATCTTTGTGACCATGAGGTTGCGGATAGTTGGTGAAACCAACATCGGCAAGCACCCGACCGCAGTTATGCGATCAGGGTGGTCCTCAATATCAAAGATGATAGGCGTGCTGGACCACTTCAGAGGCTTGCGTGACTCGACGGGTGGTTCTGCCGCATTGACTTCCCGCACCCACTGTTTGAGCTGGCGGTGTGAAGTATGCAGAGAAGCACCACAGTCAACGCACAGGACCTCTGTGGCTTTCTGAAACTCCTGCTCGTCGGCCTCGTCATCATCCATCTCTTCATCCCATCGTCTTCATCTTCATCCTTGTCGCGGCCGCGGGGGGGCCTGTCTCCTTGCCGCTGCTTGGCCTTGCCGCGGCGTCCTCCCCGGCCGGGACGCTTCTTGCCGGATCCTCCAGTACCTTCCTGGGCCTTCTCCTTGTCGTGCCGCTCGTACTCAGCTTTCTGTTGCTCAACAAGCTTCTCGACTTTCTTGCAGCTCTGGAGATCATGGCCCTTGGTGCGGTGGATCTTGCAATACTGCTTGCCGGAGCCGTCCTGCTTGTCAGCGGCCGCCACAGCCTCGCCGGAGCCACCAGCTTTGGCTTTCTCGGCGCCACCTCCATTGCCGGACTGCTCAACAACTAGTACGTCTTTGCCTTTCTTCTTTCTGTTATTCCGCCGCCGGTTTTTCCTTGCCGGGGCGGCATATTCACTGTCAGATCCTCCTGCTCCTGCATTCTCTCCGGGGAGTCTCCTCCCTTCCTCAGCACGTGCACACTTGTCGGCCAGGGCATATAGCTCACTGACGTCCCTTATCTTGCACATCGCCATCTCCTCCCGCATCCTGCGGTTTCACACGTTCTGATGGAACGCGCTGATGACCGCGACAGGGTGGACATCTGGGATGTTGCGCTGTACTTGGCTGAATCTCTAAATGTACTTGCGCAGGGGCTCTCCTTCCTTCTGGGCGAGCAGATGAAGATTGCTCTCTTGGCCATGAGGCTTGTGGCCTCTTGTAAAGGCGCCGACAAACTGATGGCATAGATCTGCCCAGGAGGATATGGAGTTGTCCGGCAAGTGCATGAGCCAAGATTTGACATTGGGCTTGAGCACCAGCGGGAAGTAGTTAGCAAGGATCTTGTCGTTGCGTCCCCCGGCTGCTTGCACCGCGATGGTGTAGATGCTGAGGAACTCCGACAGATGCAACCTGTCGTCGTACTTCTCTGGTACATCTGGCTTGAAATTTTTCGTACTGGGCCACTGGACTTGCCGAAGCTCACGAGTGAACGCAGGGCAACCTACCGCGTACGGCAAGTCGCCTGGTTCCCCTGGCGCATGCATGTTTACAGCGGGCCCAGCGCGCTGGTCTGATTGACGCCGCGCTTCTCTTCGACGCTCGATGCGAGTACGAGCGTCCTCTTGCTGTCGTTCCTGAAGAACTTGGCGCTGATCGCGACGAGCTCGCGGATCTGACGATGCGGTGGAGTCGCTGTCGAGGATGACCTAGCGAGTCGGCGATCTTGGCCTTTGGGGTGGAGAGTGCATGATGGTTGCACCCCCACCGGTCTTGTCGCCACCGGCTTGTGCCTGGGCGTCTTGCCGCGGCTTCGATGTGCTCGGTTGCCGGGGAGTGTCGTCGTTCGCGAAGCCGATGAGACTCTGAATGGTGGCCCTCCAATCGTCGATCTTGTCCGCCGCTGGAGGGTAATCCAGGAGCAGTTGAGCTCTGCCAACGCTTCTTCTGGAGTCATTGGTGGCGGTGGCGAACGATGCGAGGAGCGGGATATGCTCGAACTTCTAACTGTGTTAGAAGGAGCAGCATCTCGTCTAGGCGACCGTGCCGCGCTCGTGCCAGCATGTTGGCGTGCATGCTGGTCTTGAGCATCCCGAGATCCACTAGCTTGGCCTTGGCCCAACGAACGTATGGTACCGCGTGTACCATGACGTAGTCGGTCCCGCGCCTCCTGAGATGGACGCGGTGCGTGTACGGATGCCAAGGTCTGCGCCGCCTTGTCCTTGGACCTAGCAGCAGCATGATCTCCCTCGTCGGCGCCCATTCCTCCGCCGGCGTCTACCCCACCACCTGCTTGCTTCGGTGGTGGCGGGTTCGACACGGACGGAGCAGCCACCTCCGAAGCCTTCTTCTTCGGTGGCATGTCGATGAAGATGATGAAAATCTAGCTCGCGTGAACGCCGGATCAGGTTCACACAACCTCGACGCCCCCTACCTGGCGCGCCAAAGATGTCGTGGGAAACGAACACCTATGGGACCGGAGGCCCTTTCGGTCCGGCAGGGAACGGAGATCGCACGAAGAGCGGATCAAGGCGAAGCACGCGAGCGGTTTTACCCAGCTTCGAAGCTCTCCGGAGAGATAATACTCCTACTGCTGCTTTGTGGTTGTATTATGTTCTTGCTCGAGAGTGTGAGCGTTCTCTGGTTTCGAATGCGTAGAACCCCTTCTACGTTGCGCATGGGCCTCCTTTTATATGCTCAAGGGGTCACCGACAGGTGGCAATGTAGACAAGGGTAAAAACGTAAAAGATGTGGTTGGTACAACTACTTGTACAGTGCATCCTACCTAACCCTGACGGCAGGGGACAAGGGCATTAAATGCCCGTCTGCGTCGCCCAAACAGTGCAGAAAAGCAACCGTTAGGGGCGCCACCGCTCGCCACGATGGCTATCTTGTCATCTCTGCTTGCCACCTCGCACCGCTAGCTGCACAGCTTCCTGCCACGCGCGCTTGGAAAGGCCCCAAAGCGACACGTTGGTGGATGTGCTGGAGCACGGGTGCAAAGTGGTAGCTTCGCCGCGGCAAGCGCCTTGCCGCGGTCATTGTCTTGTCGCGTCCGGAAGCTTGTCGCTCACCGGGCCTTGCCGGGACGCGAGGCACGTCGCGACAAGTTGCTTGAAATGCCTTGGCTGTCCTTCCCGGCAAGCTCATCTTGCCGGGGCCTTGACCTTCCCGGCAAGCTCCTCTTGCCGGGGCCTTGTCTTCTCGGCTTAAACACTTTGTTCTTGAATGGCTCCAAAGGAACCAACGGAGGACCTTGGCGGTCACCCAGCAAGCCTTGCCGCGGGGTGCTGTGACTGCCCGTGCACAAGTTCGGGATACTAAGGTACCCCTACTTTAGTACACCGACACTGATAAAGGGATCACATCATTAGGGGAATGATGTGATGGACAAGACCCAATCCTAAGCATAGCAGAAGATCGTGTAGTTTGTTTGTTAGAGCTTTTCTAATGTCAAGTATCATTTCCTTAGACCATGAGATAGTGCAACTCCCGGATACCCTAGGAATGCTTTGGTGTATCAAACGTCAAAACATAACTAGTTGACTATAAAGGTGCACTACAGGTATCTCCGAAAGTGTCTGTTTGGTTGGCACGAATCGAGACAGGGACTTGTCACTCCGTATGACGGAGAGGTATCTATGGGCCCACTTAGTAATGCATCATCATAATGAGCTCAATGTGACTAAGGAGTTAGTCACGGGATCATGTGTTACGGAACGAGTAAAGAGACATGCCGGTAACGAGATTGAACAAGGAATAGGGATACTGATGATCGAATCTCGGGCAAGTGACATACCGATGGACGAAAGGAAGTGTATACGGGATTGATTGAATCCCCGACATCATGGTTCATCCGATGAGATCATCGTGGAACATGTGGGAGCCAATATGGGTATTCAAATCCCGCTATTGGTTATTGGCCGGAGAGGCATCTCGGTCATGTCTGCATGGTTCCCGAACCCGTAGGGTGTACACACTTAAGGTTCGGTGACGCTAGAGTTGTAATGGGAATTGTATGTGGTTACCAAAAGTTGTTCGGAGTCTCGGATGAGAACTCGGACGTCACGAGGCACTACAAGAAAAAGACACATCCGTGACATTTTGGGCCGAACGAATTTTTTTTCTGTCATACATATGACACTTCTATGACGATAATTGTGACAAAACCCGGTATCATCATAGATGTGGTGGGCTCCTACTTCTATGAAAAAAATCATGACAGAAAATGGGCTTTTCATCCTGGGCGGGCCGGAGATGCAGCTGCATGACATTCTTTGGGCCATCCATGACGGAAAAAACCGTGGTAGAAGCGAGGGGGAGGAAAATTTTGGGGAGTTGCCGGTTACGGTGGGAGGTCAGGGGCGGAGCGATGCGCGTTTCTGTCGCACGTACGCGCGTGTGTGCGAGGCGTTGGCTCTAACTGAACCCGAGCAAGGCGTTGGGCTCTAACTGAACCCGAGCGATTGCGCTGCAGGCTACGTGTTACTGAACCCGAGCGATCGATCGATGGCTGTTAACTGAACCCGATGGAGCGATTCCTTTGCTACTGCTGCTAACTGAAGCCGATCGATTGGATGAACAGTGAGCGTTGCGGGGGGTTCGGATGAATAGTGAGCGGTGGCATTGCCTTTGGATGAATAGGAACCCGTGGTGTGGAGGGCTGGATGAACAGTAAATGGTGGAGGGGTGGCTTTGGAGGGGTGGTTGAACAGGACCCCGTGGTGTGGAGGGATGGATGAACAGTATACGGTGGAGGGGTGCCCGTGGAGGGGTGGTTGAACAGTAGCCGGTGGAGTAGCACACGGTGGAGGCTGGATGAACAGGAGCCCGTGGAGGCTGGAGGAGGTCGACTATAGCCCGTGGAGGCTGGAGGAGGTCGACGGTGGAGATGAACAGTATCCCGTGGAGTCCCGTTTTGTGGTACGCCACACCCCTCCCCCCCGTTTCGACCGTAGCGCTCCAACACAAGTCTGTTTCCTCCGTTTTGCGGTACGCCACACCCCTCCCGATCAACAGGACCCCCGTTTCGACCATAGGAGGTCCGTTTCGTCCGTTTTGCGGTACGCCGCACCGCTCCCGATCAACAGGACCCCCGTTTCGACCGTAGGAGGTCTGTTTCCTCCGTTTTGCGGTACGCCACACCCCTCCCGATCAACAGGACCCCCGTTTCGACCGTAGGAGGTCCGTTTTGTCCGTTTTGTGGTACGCCACACCCCTCCCGATCAACAGGACCCCCATTTCGACCGTAGGAGGTCCGTTTCCTCCGCTCTGCGGTACGCCAGGCCTCGTTTCCATCGCCTGTTCTATCCAAGCCGGTTGGCTCCCACGCGTTCCATTGCCTCCCGATGAACACGGCGCGTTCCATTGCCTCCCCGTGAACACGATGCATTCCGTTGCCTCCCCATGAACATGACGCATCCCGTTGCCTCCCCATGAACACGAGCCCTCGCCGTACGTATGCGCAACTAGGCTTTAGAGACCCCGCCCGTATGTACACATACGTGGCCGTATTTTCTTTCTTGCACCCTGGCCGCTGTACGTACGTGTACATGCTACGTGCGCGCCTCTACTACGACACGTGCGCGCCTCTACAACGACCAGTATGTACGTACACATTCGCGACCAGAATGACAACGCTACGTATGCTTCGACCAGGTGGGTCCCGACTGTCAGGCAGTTCCTTGCATGCGAAAATGTAGCTGGTGGGTCCCAGCAGACAGAGGGGCGAATCATTTTTTTTCCCGGACGCACTTCCTTTGCGTGCGAAGATGTAGCTGGTGGGTCCCAGCAGTCAGGGGGGCGAATCGTTTTTTTTTGCCCAGACGCACTTACTTTGTGTGCGAAGATATAGTTGGTGGGTCCCGGCAGTCAGGAGGCGAATGGTTTTTTTTTTGCGCGGACGCACTTCCTTACGTGCGAAGGTGTAGCTGGTGGGTTCCAGCAGTTAGGGGGAAACGTTTTTTCGCTAAATATGGTGGCCCGTCCGGTGGGTCCCCGCTGTCAGGTGGAGGAATAATTATTTTCGCGTAATAAGAAGGCACTTCCTTGCTGCGGCCGTGGACCCAGCTGTCAGCCTCTCCACGTACAGTCCATGTCCGATGGAAGTCGTTCCTTGACCACGTTGACCACACCACACCGAGAGCACCACGGCGGTGGACGACGGTGAGGCCTAGGAAGGGGACGACTTGGAGCTGGGGAAGACGCAGCAGCGGATGCCCACGCGAAGAGGAGTACGAGGGTTCACTGGTTCGGCTGCGGTGTGAGGCTGCTGTCGCCGTAGATTAACAGGGGGTGTGGGTGAGTAGAGGGATGGCCTAGCCAGCAGTGGGAGTAGTGGGGGCGGTGAGGCCTCCGCGGCATCACAGCCGGCCACGGGAGGTAGGAGCACGCGGCATGACTGGTGCTGGTTTGGGCGGCTGGAGCAAGAAGACCAGAGGTTGAAGAAGCACTACAACCGTTGGATGAACGCCGTACGGTAACAGGAGCTAGAATCGTTAATATTGACTAAGTTGACAAAGCCCTCCGTCCCCGTCAACTTCGTAGGCCCACAAGTTAGCCTCCCAGTATGCTGGGTTCCAGCTGGCAGGGGGAGTATTCATTTTTTGTGCGTAATACGGAGGCACTTCCTTGCGTGCGAAGATAGCTGGTGGGTCCGACAAGTCAGCGGGGGGCACATTTTTTTCGCAAAGTACAGTGGCCCTTCCGGTGGGTCCCAGATATCAGGTGGAGGAATCATTATTTTGCGCGTATTAAGGAGGCATTTCCTTGTGTGCGGCCGTGGACCCAGCTGTCAGCCTGTCCACGCACAGCCTACTTCCGATGGTGTTGACCATGCCGCGCTGAGCGCATCACGACGGCGTGGCCCCGGACAGAAACGAGCCGGAGATGGGAAGGCGCGGGAGTAGAGTCGCAGACGGAGAGGTGTACGAGGGTTAACTGGTTCTAGTGCGGTGTGGTTCGGCAGTCGGTGGAGAAGAACAGAAGGTGTGGAGGGTTGGAGGGATGGCCTGGCCAACGGTGGAGTGGCGCTTCATAGCGAAGCATGCTAAGCAGAGCTGCTAGCAGCAGGAGGCGGGAGGTGGTCCTGGCGGCGCTGGAGGAAGAAGACGAGAGATTGAAGATGGATGTCGGCCATTGGATGTAAATCCAACGGCTAACATGTCAGAATCATTTGTTGACTAAATTTACAACGACTTGCGTTGGCTTCGACCTATTGGCCCACATTTCAGCCTCCAAAAATGTGGCGCGTATTCAACCCATTTTTTCAGAATTTACAGTATTTTTTTGCGCGGTAGAATTTACAGTCAATTTGATCTCTTTTTTGAATTACAGCCATTAGCTGGGCTGGGTGCACAATTAATGTAGCTTTCATGTGGCCCATTTATTTTATTTCCTAAAAAATTACAGGCCATTTGCACTTTATCTAGATACACGATTTTGCTGGGCTGATTCTAATTATAATGTTGGGTTGGGCCAGCAATGTTATCAAAAAATAAAAAAGGGCTGAGCATTTTGTTATAAATATATTTAAATAATAAGTGATATTATTACATTTGTCCTTAAATCTTATCAAGCTTTTGTACACATTCACAAGGATTTTCGTGCCAAAACAATCGAGGATTTTATTTGTTAAGAAATTATTTTTATAAGTTAATAAGATGTGGGATATTGTTTTCTTACATATGTAAGTATCTGTTAAATATATGATGACAATAAAAATAATATATAATAACATATAAAATAATTTAAATATATATAATATAGTTAAAAGGGAAACATAAGTTGTACCTGGCGTTCCTATTCTTATATAGATAAATAGAACAGACCGCTGCGTTTTCTTCAAAAAAATACATAAATTGGGCTGCCAAAAATAAAACCTCGGATGGGAGGTCCATAGGCCGGTCGATACTTGATGGCCCTAAGAAAATACAAAAAGGCCCTCCCATCCGAGGTCGTGGGTTCCGCATGTTAAAAATGAAAGCCTAGACGGGGCAGCCCAAAACCACGTCCAACACTTGCCAAAACTCCATCCCTCGTTTTCTCTTTGTTTCGCAGACTCAACATTGTGTGGGCATTTTGACTGTGCATCATATGAAGATGTGCTATGCATGAATGTTGATCAGCATGATGTTAACTGGCTGGTAGTTCCATTTTCGAGCACGAATAAAACTTCCAGCATGATGTTAACCCTGTTTGAAAAGGTCGTGTTAATATAAATGCTCTGCCTTTGAAAGTTGCAGTTTCTTATCTGAAACTGAACTTGAAATTTCTTATCTGAAACTGAAACTTGCAGTTTCTTCTCGTCTGCACTTTTATACTCCTATGAAACTACATTTTTTAAGTGCTAAAAATAGATCTCTAGAATTCATAAAATTCTTCATATGCTCAATAATGCAAATCTGAAATTCAAAAGACATTCATATCTGAAAGTACTCTCAAAATACACAACACAAAACACAATTCACAACCTGCAAATACTGACAACCCTAAGCTCCTCCTGACAATTCACAACCTACCCGACTATTGGGCTGGGGGGCAGTCCCCTTCTATTCCTCGGCGGCAGACAACCGCCCCGTGAGATGATGTGAACAGCGAGGGAGACGATGGCGGGGAAGCGTCGTCGGGCCAACTGCTTCTCTCCTCTTGCAGTTGGGTTCGGTCGACAAAGACTCCACCGGCTCGCTCTAGCAGGACACCCTCACAAACGGCACCCTGTAGATGCTCGATCCTTCAATCTCTGGTGGATGCTCCATCTGGGATCGATACTCCCACCACCGCTCCCTCACGATCAGATTCGGTGAATTCGTTTGCTCCATGGACTAGAGGAGCAGCTCTATGTACTTCGGCGCGACTCCCTCCAGGAGTATCACCGCCCTTTCACTCTGTTGCAGATATTTGGCCATGGATGTCGCCGTTGCCGCTAGTTGGTCTTTGTTGTCAAACCAAGACTGTATCTCCAACATCCTAGCTAGCTTCACAGGGTCACCGTCTGCGATCCTCACGTATCGGTTGCACTCCTCCATCGGTCTACTTCTCCACAGCACCTTCACTCGCCGGCGGTGGTTTTTTGAATGGAAGAGGAGAGGAGCGGCGCTGGTTTTGGATTAGAACGGGAGAGGAGCGATGCTGGTTTTGGACTGGAACAGGAGAGGAGGGGCGGTGGTTTTGAAAAGGAAGAGGAGAGGAGCGGCGCTGGATTTAGATTGGAACAGGAGAGGAGCGGCAGTGGATTTAGATTGGAACAGGAGAAGAGCGGAAGAGCGGCGCTGGTCTTGGAAGTATTTTTTTGTTGTTTTGCGTATTTTGGGTCAAAGTTTGACCACGTACAGTATGTGACAAGCAAAATGTGAATGCATGTCACCAAAAATTGTATCGTTTGGTTCGTATCTGAATGTACTTTCAAATTATATTATTTTTGCAACGTATAACATATATTTTATGTGCAAAAATCATGGTCAATTATGACCCAGAATAAAAGGGAGCCTAGTTAATATGGGGTCACTATCTTAATTGAAGGGTAAATTGATTTTGATTTTGATCCAGTCACAGCGCGCCGGCCCTCTCACCCAATCCTAAATCGCTGCCGCACACTCCTCTCCCTCTTCTCCATTGCAAAACCACCTCCTCTCCTCTCCATCATCTCCATTCCAAAACCACCGTCTCGCCTCTCCCTCTTCTGATCTTCTCCATTGCAAAACCACCTCCTCTCCTCTCCATCATCTCCATTCCAAAACCACCTCCTCTCCTCTCCATCATCTCCATTCCAAAACCACCGTCTCGCCTCTCCCTCTTCTGATCTTCTCCATTGCAAAACCACCTCCTCTCCTCTCCATCATCTCCATTCCAAAACCACCTCCTCTCCTCTCCATCATCTCCATTCCAAAACCACTGTCTCGCCTCTCCCTCTTCTGATCTTCTCTCCATTGCAAAACCACCTCCTCTCCTCTCCATCATCTCCATTCCAAAACCACCTCCTCTCCTCTCCCTCTTCTCTATTGCAAGACCACCGTCTCTCCTCCCATCTTCCAAAGCTAGCACCGGACCACTGAAAACGACATCTATGAAGATGATGCAGTAGCAAATCAGGCAGATCGCCGGCGGCGACCAGCCAAAGTTAGCCAGGTTGAAGGAGATCCTTAGTTGGTTTGACAATGAGTGGGAGATTTTGAGGACAGTGCTATCATAGCCCCAGTTCAGGCCTTGCTTGTCTTTGCATTAGCTTCCATGCATCATGTTTAAATTTCTCTTAAATATGAAATGGGAATGACAGAACCCCCAGCACCCCCCTTTAAACCAATTAGGGTTTACTAAAACCTTTTTCAATGAACCTGAAATGCCCTTATAAAATGTTCATCATCATTGCCTTGGTCTAGAAACTCTGACAAAAATGGTGCACAATTTTCTAGGACACATAAGGTCACTGAATTAAATCATATGCTATTTGCAATTGGGCATTTAAATGCTATATATTATTTTAAGTGCTCAATTAATTCTGAACTTAAGTGAGGGCTATTAGGAATATTCCAACCAGAGCCTACAATTATCTTCAGGGTTTTTGAAAACGTTCTGGTATTTTTAATAAAGCCCAGAAGTTACAGAGAAATAGAAAAACATTAAAAAGAGAGAGAGAGTGATTACCTGGCGCTTACCTGGCCGGCCTGGCACTGTAGCAGCCCACCAGGCCCATCTGCCAGTCGTCCTCCACCTCGCGCCAAAAGGATGCGAGGCGTATGTTCGCCGCACGCCGGCACGCGCCCGTGCCACCTCCGGTTTCTGCCGCTTCCCCCTCGCCGCCTGGGCCTCCCTCGCGACGCCACGCAGCCCCGACCGCCCTCTCTGCCTCTCCCCGTTACTCTCTGCTCTCGCCCCCTCCTCTAACCCTCTCTCTTGCGTGCAACCGAGCGTTGCCATCGCCGCCGCTTGCTGCCACCGTGCCCACCGAGCTCGCCTAGCCTCCCCACCATGGCAGAAAGATCCGCCGTCGACCTCTACACCATCTCCGCCGATCCACGTGACCGGATGCACCCCACAGCGGCTTCCTCGACCTCTTCTTCAACCTTAGGGCCCCAAGATCGCCGGCGACCCCGCGCTCGATTCGCTGCCTCCCCGAACTCGCCGAGGCCACCGCTGCACCCGATGTGAGCTCCGCCATCGTTTCCCCCTCTCCCCGTGCCCTACCTCCCTCTCTAGCCGCCGTTCGCAACGAGCCCGAGAGCTCTTCGCTGCCGGCCATGTCGCCGCAGTGGCTATAGCTGCTGAAGCTCGCAGTAGACCACATCACTGCACTGAGTGCCTCCCCACGAGCCCGTAGCACGCCCGAGCTCGCTTTCCCATGCCCGCAAGCTCTCGCTCCCATCACACCCGAACGCCGGCGCCGCCACGAGCTCGACTCCGGCGAGCTCGCTCCACCCTAGCTCCTCCCGCTCACACCATTCGATGCGGACGAGTCTCCTCATTCCGTAGATGGCCTCGGCCTTCGATTTGGTCGCCGTGGGACGAAACCCGAATGCCTCCGCCGTCTCTGGCCTCGCTGGCGACGAGCCGCGGGTCAACTCCGGCGAGTTAACCCGAGTTTGACCCCTATTTGACCCTCCCCTGGGTCATTGACATGTGGGGCTAGCCCCTGCTAATTACCAAGGTTTAGGATTAGTTTAGCGTTAACAAACTCTGTTAATTAGACTAGACACAGACACACGGGACCCACTAGTCAGTTTGACCTGGACCGCCCCGTTGACCTGCTGACGTCACAGTGACATAGTGCTGACGCAGTTAATTATTTTCTGGATTTATTCTTATTCAGGAAATTCCAGAAAATAGTGCTAACTTCTAAAATTCATAGAAATTCAATCGTAACTCAGAATGAAATAATTTATATTTGAAAAATGATAAGAAAAATCCAATCTATCAATCTGTACTGTTTTCATGCATGTTTGAGCAAGCTAACCTCACTGTTTAGGATGAAACATGATTAGGACAAATTTGATAATAGTTTTGGAGTTGGAATTTGATGTAGCTTTGAATTCCACTTCAATCAAAATGACTTTCTGTGGCATTAGCTCAAACCACAGCATATTGCCATGTCATGATCATGCATCATATTGTGCATTGCATTGATTGTGTTCCTTCTTTATTGCCGGTAATTGTCCCCTTTCGGTAGACCTGGTTCCGACGATGAGTTCGATGACACGGATGAAGAACTATACTATCTTCAGAAGTGCTAGGCAAGAAAACCCCCTTGTTCATTGCGATACAATCCCACTCTCTCACTCCTGCTCTCTTTTACTGCATTAGGACAACAACGATTCAACTGTTACTTGCTGCGGTAGCTGAACCCCTTTATTCTCTGCATGACCTGTCATTGCCACAGTAAATAGGTGAAACCCACTAGCATGAGTAGGAGTTGTTTGAGCCCTGTTGTGCCTACTCATTCATGCTTGTTTGTCATGCCTGCTACTGCTTAGAGTTGAGTCAGGTCTAATTCATCGGGGATGAATTGGAATGTGGTGAACATGTCCTACTGTGTGTGAGCTAAGTGTGTGAACACGATTTGGTAAAGGTAGCGGTGAGAGGCCATGTAGGAGTACATGGTGGGTTGTCTCATTGCAGCCGTCCTCAGGAACTGAGTTCTGTGTTTGTGATCCATGAATAGTTACTACCACACATTGGGTTCCGGTAACTCGACCCCTGTCGACTTATTAATCAACCTGATCTCTGTCCAGGAGTTGCAACTAGTTTCTGGTGTTTGTAGGTAGTGTTAGTAGTCTACCAAGTGGCACCCGGTATAGGTGGGCTTGGGACAGACTAGGCACAGTGGCCTGGTGTACCAAGTGGCACCCGGATGGTGGGCTTGGGAACCCTGCACACATCGTTTGGGGCCGTGAGCGACACCCCGGCCGGATCTCCTTGCGGATGGAACCCGAATAGGCGATAAACCTGGACTAGAGACTTGTGTGGTTAGTCAGGTCATGGCCGACTCGCTCGCCAGGCTTCCACTTCAAGGTTGCCGAGATACACGTCGTGTACATGGAGGTACGTGGCGAGAGCGTGTGTGAAGAAGTATGCCCCTGCAGGGTTAATATGATCTATTCGAATAGCCGTGTCCGCGGAAAAGGACTTCTGGGCTGCCTGTACAATTCATAGACAAGTGAAAGTGGATACTCTAAAATACGCAAGATAAGCGTGAGTGCTATGGATGGCGTTCTCGTAGGGAGACGGGAGTGGATCCATAGTGGTGTATTGATATGGTGAATATGTGGACTCGTGTGCGCCACCTCAAAAGAGTTACATTGCAGTCGTAGTTCAGGTTAGCCACCGAGTCAAAGCTGGCTTGCTACAGTCAAACTCCACCATCCCCTTTGTTGATAATGATGCATATGTAGATAGTTCTGATGTAAGTCTTGTTGGGTACATTTGTACTCACGTGTGCCTATTTTATGTTTTTGCAGAGAGACTTCAGTCTCGCTAGTAGTTCCGCTTGGACTTCGACGTTTAGCTTGTTACCTCAGCTACGATCTTGTGCCCTCGGCAGGATCTAGTAGATTGTCAGGCTTCTCAGCCTTTTTCATTTATAGTTGTCTGTACCCAGACATGTTAAGCTTCCGCTTGTGCTTTGACTTGTATGCTCTGAATGTTGGGTCATGAGACCCATGTTTGTAATATCTCGCTCCTCGGAGCCTATTGAATAAAATACTTGAGTTGTACAGTCATGTTGTGATGCCATGTTGTATTTGCACATATCGAGCATATTGTGTGTATGTTATTGAAATGCTTGGTATGTGTGGGATCTGACTATCTAGTTTTTTATCCTTAGTAGCCTCTCTTATCGGGAAATGTCTCCTAGTGCTTCCACTGAGCCATGGTAGCTTGCTACTGCTCCGGAACACTTAGGCTGGCCGGCATGTGTCCTTCTTCGTTCCTGTGTCTGTCCCTTCGGGGAAAAGTCATGCGATGAATACTGGAGTCCTGTTAGCCCGCTACAGCCCGGTTTACCGGAGTCCTGCTAGCCCAGCTGCTACAGCCCGGATTCACTCGCTGATGACCGACACGTTCGTTGCTGGGTCATGTATGCCTGTCCCTGTAAGTTAGTGCCACTTAGGGTTCACGACTAGCCATGTCAGCCCGGGCTCCTTGTCATATGGATGCTATCGACACTATCATATACATGTGCCAAAAGGCACAAATGGTCCCGGGCAAGTTAAGGCGACACCCGTGGGAATACCGCGTGTGAGGCCGCAAAGTGATATGAGGTGTTACATGCTAGATCGGTGTGCCATTGAGTCGGGGTCCTGACTGCTTATAAGACTACTCTGTGGTCATGCTTGTCTCGGACAACGTGTTCACATGTTGTAGCAGAACCAGCTCATGTTTTGGAGCTTGCTATCGCAGTTCATTCCCCGAGAGTCTCGCAACGTCATCTCGTCGATTTGTGTTGCAGACTTTCATTTTCCTTCCTAGACTTGATGAGTCTAGAATATCCTGACGCCAACCAGATCTGAATCTCAGGTAGATATAATGGTTGGAGCATTTTCCAAGAACTATAATATTGGTCTCTCTAAACCGGTAAAGGGGATGCTGTGGCCAACACACCTAGCCGGAAGTCCTATTATTGTAGTATCTTGATTGAGGAAGTTGGCCACCTCGCCATAAGGATTTCGTAGGATTTACTCCAGCAGTTACTCCTTATGTATTCTTGTGCTCCCGAAGTCCGACCTTTAACTTGATGTCCTAGATACCAAACCATATCTATAAATGGGTTACGCTAGCACATCAAGGAGAATATTAGAAGCGGAGTGCTAAATGTCTCTCGATCGATCATCCAGATTTTGTTTCCTTGGCCTCGCTAAGGTGAAATCTGAGAAGGTGTTATCTTCCTTTGCATCTGCATCATCCACCACTATTCATCATGGTAGTAAGATGTGTTGCCAGGATCCTTGATACGGATGTTGGTAAAACCTTGATGAATAGGGAAATGCTCAAGTTCCTGAGAGCACGCGCAAGCAAAATCATCCCTTACGTTGTCTTCAACAAGGTAGTCCACATCATCCATTCTAGTCCGAGTATGTCATTCTACCGAACTCCTCCAAATGATCGTTTCTGATTTGCCTTAAGCTAGTATGAAGAGTTCCAATGATCTTTGAATCAAAGGTAATTCTTTTTGCTATTTAAGGGATGATTCTATGAGTCACCTCATCTAAGATGTCTTGTTATGGCATCATGGCAACTCAACTCCTCGCTACGTCGACAACGGTTCACCACCTTCTTAAGTGGGGAATTGTTGCCTACCTTCTGAACCTTCGTCATCTGTCTTACACCATCATTCTAGTTTTATGCTCCGTGTCTCAGCTTGAGAGATGTTTCCATGTCTCAATCCATGAGTTGATCCTAAGTTGTTCGATCTTCGAGGAGATCGATCCTTCTAGAGTTTTCCCTTTCTTCTTGTCATCATGTTGAATGAAGATCTCGGAAGAAAAGACGTCAAGATCGATTTGAAGCAATGAGTCAACATCTTCAAGAAGGGCAAATGGATCATGAAGATTGTGATAGTTTTGTGACCCCCTTTCCTTTTACCTCACGTCTTGAATCTCGGGACGAGATACTTGTTTAGTGGGGGCGAGTTGTCACAGCCCCAGTTCAGGCCTTGCTTGTCTTTGCATTAGCTTCCATGCATCATGTTTAAATTTCTCTTAAATATGAAATGGGGATGAAAGAACCCCCAGCGCCCCCCCCCCCTTTAAACCAATTAGGGTTTACTAAAACCTTTTTCAATGAACCTGAAATGCCCTTCTAAAATGTTCATCATCTTTGCCTTGGTCTAGAACCTCTGACAAAAATGGTGCACAATTTTCTAGGACACATAAGGTCACTGAATTAAATCATATGCTATTTGCAATTGGGCATTTAAATGCTATATACTATTTTAAGTGCTCAATTAATTCTGAACATAAGTGAGGGCTGTTAGGAATATTCCAACCAGAGCATACAATTATCTTCAGGGTTTTTGAAAATGTTCTGGTATTTTTAATAAAGCCCAGAATTTACAAAGAAATAGAAAAACATTAACAAAAGAGAGAGAGAGAGAGAGATTACCTGGCGCTTACCTGGCCGGCCTGGCACTGTAGCATCCCACCAGGCCCATCTGCCAGTCGTCCTCCACCTTGCGCCAAAAGGACACGAGGCGTGTGTTCGCCGCACGCCGGCACGCGCCCGTGCCACCTCCTGCTTCCTGCCGCTTCCCCCTCGTCGCCTAGGCCTCCCTCGCGATGCCACACGACCCCGACCGCCCTCTCTGCCTCTCCCCATTACTCTCTGCTCTCGCCCCCTCCTCTAACCCTCTCTCTCGCGTGCAACCGAGCGTTGCCATCGCCGCCGCTTGCTGCCACCGTGCCCACCGAGCTCGCCTAGCCTCCCCACCATGGCAGAAAGATCCGCCGTTGACCTCTACGCCATCTCCGCCGATCCACGTGACCGGATGCGCCCCACAGCGGCTTCCTCGACCTCTTCTTCAACCTTAGGGCCCCAAGATCGCCGGCGACCCCGCGCTCGATTCGCTGCCTCCCCGAACTCGCCGAGGCCACCGCTGCACCCGATGTGAGCTCCGCCATCGTTTCCCCCTCTCCCCGTGCCCTACCTCCCTCTCTAGCCGCCGTTCGCAACGAGCCCGAGAGCTCTTCGCCGCCGGCCATGTCGCCGCAGTGGCTATAGCTGCTGAAGCTCGCAGTAGACCACATCACTGCACTGAGTGCCTCCCCACGAGTCCGTAGCACGCCCCAGCTCGCTTTCCCGTGCCCCCTAGCTCTCGCTTGCATCACACCCGAACACCGGCGCCGCCACGAGCTCCACTCCGGCGAGCTCGCTCCACCATAGCTCCTCCCGCTCACACCATTTAATGCGGACGAGTCTCCTCGTTCCGTAGATGGCCTCGGCCTTCGATTTGGTCGCCGTGGGACGAAACCGGAATGCCTTCGCCGTCTCTGGCCTCGCCGGCAACAAGCCGCGGGTCAACTGCGTCGAGTTAACCCGGGTTTGACCCTTGTTTGACCCTCCCCTGGGTCATTGACATGTGGGGCTAGCCCCTGCTAATTACCAAGGTTTAGGACTAGTTTAGCGTTAACAAACTCTGTTAATTAGACTAGACACTGACACGCGGGACCCACTGGTCAGTTTGACCTGGACCGCCCCGTTGACCTGCTGACGTCACAGTTACGTAGTGCTGACACAATTAATTATTTTCTGGATTTATTCTTATTCAGGAAATTCCAAAAAATAGTGCTAACTTCTAAAATTCATAGAAATTCAATCGTAACTCAGAATGAAATAATTTATATATGAAAAATGATCAGAAAAATCCAATCTATCCATATGTGCTGTTTTCATGCATGTTTGAGCAAGCTAACCTCACTGTTTAGGATGAAACATGATTAGGACAAATTTGATAATAGTTTTGGAGTTGGAATTTGATGTAGCTTTGAATTCCACTTCAATCAAAATGACTTTCTGTTGCATTAGCTCAAACCACAGCATATTGCCATGTCATGATCATGCATCATATTGTGCATTGCATTGATTGTGTTACTTCTTTATTGCCGGTAATTGTCCCCTTTCGGTAGACGTGGTTCCGACGATGAGTTGGATGACACGGATGAAGAACTATACTATCTTCAGAAGTGCCAGGCAAGCAAAACCCCCTTGTTCATTCCGATACAATCCCATTCTCTCGCTCCTGCTTTCTTTTACTGCATTAGGACAACAACGATTCAACTGTTACTTGCTGCGGTAGCTGAACCCCTTTATCATCTGCATGACCTGTCATTGCCACAGTAAATAGATGAAACCCACTAGCATGAGTAGGAGTTGTTTGAGCCCTGCTGTGCCTACTCATTCATGCTTGTTTGTCATGCCTGCTACTGCTTAGAGTTGAGTCAGGTCTAATTCATCGGGGATGAATTGGAATGTGGTGAACATGTCCTACTGTGTGTGAGCTAAGTGTGTGAACACGATTTGGTAAAGGTAGCGGTGAGAGGCCATGTAGGAGTACATGGTGGGTTGTCTCATTGCCGCCGTCCTCAGGAACTGAGTTCTGTGTTTGTGATCCATGAACAGTTACTACCACACATTGGGTTCCGGTAACTCGACCCCTCTCGACTTATTAATCAACCTGATCTCTGTCCAGGAGTTGCAACTAGTTTCTGGTGTTTGTAGGTAGTGTTAGTAGTCTACCAAGTGGCACCCGGTATAGGTGGGCTTGGGACAGACTAGGCACAGTGGCCTGGTGTACCAAGTGGCACCCGGATGGTGGGCTTGGGAACCCTGCACACATCGTTTGGGGCCGTGAGCGACACCCCGGCCGGATCTCCTTGCGGATGGAACCCGAATAGGCGATAAACCTAGACTAGAGACTTCTGTGGTTAGTCAGGTCGTGGCCGACTCGCTCGCCAGGCTTCCGCTTGAAGGTTGCCGAGATACACGTCGTGTACATGGAGGTACGTGGCGAGAGCGTGTGTGAAGAAGTACACCCCTGCAGGGTTAATATGATCTATTCGAATAGCCGTGTCCGCGGAAAAGGACTTCTGGGCTGCCTGTACAGTTCATAGACAAGTGAAAGTGGATACTCTAATATACGCAAGATAAGCGTGAGTGCTATGGATGGCGTTCTCGTAGGGAGACGGGAGCGGATCCATAGTGGTGTATTGATATGGTGAATATGTGGACTCGTGTGCGCCACCTCAAAAGAGTTACATTGCAGTCGTAGTTCAGGTTAGTCACCGAGTCAAAGCTGGCTTGCCGCAGTCAAACTCCACCATCCCCTTTGTTGATAATGATGCATATGTAGATAGTTCTGATGTAAGTCTTGCTGGGTACATTTGTACTCACGTTTGCCTATTTTATGTTTTTGCAGAGAGACTTCAGTCTTGCTAGTAGTTCCGCTTGGACTTCGACGTTTAGCTTGTTACCTCAGCTACGATCTTGTGCCCTCGGCAGGATCTAGTCGATAGTCAGGCTTCTCAGCCTTTTTCATTTATAGTTGTCTGTACCAATACATGTTGAGCTTCCGCTTGTGCTTTGACTTGTATGCTCTGAATGTTGGGTCATGAGACCCATGTTTGTAATATCTCGCTCCTCGGAGCCTATTGAATAAAATACTTGAGTTGTAGAGTCATGTTGTGATGCCATGTTGTATTTGCACATATCGAGCATATTGTGTGTATTTTATTGAAATGCTTGGTATGTGTGGAATCTGACTATCTAGTTGTTTATCCTTAGTAGCCTCTCTTACCGGGAAATGTCTCCTAGTGCTTCCACTGAGCCATGGTAGCTTGCTACTGCTCCGGAACACTTAGGCTGGCCAGCATGTGTCCTTCTTCGTTCCTGTGTCTGTCCCTTCGGGGAAAAGTCACACGATGAATACCGGAGTCCTGTTAGCCCGCTACAGCCTGGTTTACCAGAGTCCTGCTAGCCCAGCTGCTACAGCCCGGATTCACTCGCTGGTGACCGACACGTTCGTTGCTGGGTCATGTATGCCTGTGCCTGTAAGTTAGTGCCACTTTGGGTTCACGACTAGCCATGTCATCCCGGGCTCCTTGTCATATGGATGCTAGCGACACTATCATATACGTGTGCCAAAAGGCGCAAACGGTCCCGGGCAAGGTAAGGCGACACCCGTGGGAATACCGTGCATGAGGCTGCAAAGTGATATGAGGTGTTACATGCTAGATCGGTGTGCCATTGAGTCGGGGTCCTGACAAGTGCGGGCCATGTGGCAATGTATGCGAAAGAGCGAGACGGCGGCGATGAGGGCGGCGATGTACATGTACTCCTCGGCGGCAGTCACGCCGCAGTCCTCCGAGTTCATCGAGTATCTCCTATGGGCGATGGAGCAGACAGATTCGCCCGAGGCGACAGTCAGGCGGAGGTCATGGGCGTACAGGTCGAAGGTCGAGCACCCAGAGGATAACGAATCGATCGAGTATGGTGTGCCGTTCATGAGGGTGCAGAGCCAGCCGGAGCCACAGGAGTATCCGTTCTCCCACCGCAAGAGGAGGCCGGATGGCGCGATGTCGCTTCCCCGACGTTCTCCACGGTTCCCTCGACGCTCGCCTCGTTTCAACGGCGGCGGTAGGGTTTAAGGTAAGCTTCGCACTAACCTAATCTTCCACCTGCTCATGCTTACAATCAGTGTGATAGCTAATGAAAATCATGCTTACAATCAGTCTCCGAGTATACGCCAATCACCCAAAAATAGATTGGTTCTTCTTTTAGAAAAGAGTACTCCCTAGAAAACTGCCAATATAAGCTACTAGTATTTGGTTAGAGGATTTGCTGCCGAGAAAGATCCGTCCACAGAGAGCGCCACACATCCCACTGGTTGTGGTGGATGCCAATGCGTGCATGCAGCATGGTTGGTGTCGGTAATTTTTACTTGGCACACCTCGCACTCTGCATATATGCCGGTTCCATACGTACATTTGTGCAGTTCCACCAAAATGCAGCTGAATAACCCTGTTTGCACAGATAATGAAAAAGCGTGATTACATTATAGTGGCACGAGTTGATGAAACACACAAAATAAATAGAAGAAAATATTGCGATAGTATCATAGTATGCCATGCTGCGAGGGCGAGATGGGCCCTGCGACGCCTCATACGGCACGCCTCATACTGGACATCGTCCCAATTCTCCCAGATACACCTTCTGCCAGTGATGAACATCAGTGTACAGCAGTAGTACAAGGAGGCACCTTGAGACATTCAAATCTCTATTTTTGTACATATCAACTAAAATTATGCACCCCAGTTTGCAGAAACGCTTAAACATTAACAATGGGACTAGTTGATGAAACATACTTTAAGAAAGAGAAGCACTTTCTTTATCTACATTGGAAATGAAATGATAGAGATGACACTCGCTCTATTTTAACTATATTATTACTTCGTTTTATCAGTGACACTAGGGTCGAGTAGGTGGCAAACGAGGTGTACCGTGCGTCGCAAGGATGGAGGCTGGGGGTGCTTAGACTGGGATGCTGAAGCTGGCTCTTTCAGTCACCAACATGGATCATTCAATTCATGGGACCTTTTGGTGCAGTTCACCTAAAATGAAGCAATGTCCCGTGAGCTAGCAGCTTCTTCTTCAAAAAAAATTAAGAAAAGGGCTGCAGCCCCGGTTCCATTTCCATCAGAAAACGAAACCCACAGAGCTTCTTCTTCATTAGTTGCAATAAAATTGAGCAACATCAAGGTTGGTTATGAAGCTCCTAGAATGCTCAACTATAATTTGGATATCATTTGTGCAGTTCAACTAAGATCGAGCGTGAAATGTATATCTCTGTTTGCACAAAAAAGGTGGAAAGGAGGGTGACTAACAAGTAACAAGTGATGAAACATGCATTAAATGAAAAGAAGCATGTTCCTTATCTAAATGGCAATCCTACAAGGACAGTAGCAATTTCTAAAGCAGTGGCATTGCTAGATATTAGTGTGGGCATCAAGATTAACTATGACAACCGTTAAATACGACATTACTTTGGGCACAGGAGAGTAGGTGGACCAGGACAGTTGCATTTCTAACGAAAAGAACCAACTTATCTTAATGGGAAATTTTAGCAGGACATGTAAAGAAGTGCCATTGATTCATATTACTGGAGGCATTACATTGAAAACAACATTGGTTTAACGTGTCCTTACTTTTATAGTGCGACTGCTACATTTTACCAGTGGCATTACATAAGAGTGGCTCGGGGCAACAAACATCAGAACAGGATATCTGGGTTGGTCCCATTTTTGTTCGGTATAGCCACCTTATACTGTGTGAGGCTAGCAAATCTAGTGCTGGACTTACTCTGTTGACTTGTCCCCCAGTCCCCACTTTCTTTCCTTTTTCAACCAATAGATCGGGTTTATATTGAGTTTGTACCGCGTTTCCCTTTATTTCCCTATTAGACCTAGAGACCAGTTGGATAGCCAGTCTCTGCTACTTTTCGCCCGCATTATTTCCTCTTTCGACCAAGTCCTAGATTCAGGTAACAAATCCTCCCCCACCCCTACCTATTTCTTCCTTGTTTGAACCAAGTAGTACTAGATTCGAGTGCATGAACTAGTTTTACCTCTTAAAGGTAAAAAAATTAAGTGGTTTTCGAACAGCCGGTCGATCCTATCTATGAGGGGGGCGTGAGAAATAGTAAAAGTTACAAATGCAGCGACGTCAGGAGATCGGGAAGTAGAGCAAGGCCGGTTTCGAAGGAAGTTATACCTGATGGTCGCCGGGATGTCACTAGGTGGGTGGCGGGAGGCCGGATCTGCCCACACTACAGCGGCGAGGAAGAAGGGGTCGGGGCCCTCCCTCGCCAACGGCAAGGCAGGCTGATCGGGACGCGCCAGCAGTGGGTAAGAGCCATCGCCGTGGATGACCGCGTGAACGTTGCACCTTCTCACGTTCCCCGGCGGAGAGGATCCGGCTGGATCTGTGACCAGCGGTGAGCAGAGAGAGAGAGAGTGTGTGTGTGGCCACCACTGTCATGTTTAGATCTGGAGAGGCCGAGACGGTTTGAAGAGAGCAACACTAGCAAGCAAGCGCGGAGGCTCCTGCCTATATAGTGGAGTAGTACTTAGTTTTCTTTTGTCTACCGGAGCCGGCTTGACCTCGTCAATGACTGTCGAGAAGTCTTCATGCACGTGGCCCGGAGGCGCAGTTGTCGTCATTTTGATCTGAAGCGCCGGATTATAACATATAACACGAAAAAATGCCACATGACAAGAAATCATAACCTCACTGGCCAAAGGATACAACATGAATCCCGACGGACAAACTAGACGAGGAACAAAGCTCAAATTAAAGATAAACTCGTAGAAAAGGGGTCCATCGATAGATGTCCTAATTAAGATAGCCGGCTTGACCTAGATGGCAGCCGAGTAGTCACTGTTCGTGCATGTGCCCCCAATGACTAGCCCAACTCAGTTGTCGCTGTTTAACCCTCGAAGTGATTCGAAGCACATGACACATTATTTTGCGAGATGACAAGAAACCTTTTTTTAGATTTCTCACCACAACTACAGCCATGTACAACACAGCCTGCACGATATGTAGACGATAGCCAATCCAGGCGTGTCTGCTGGAGTCTGGTCACATGCATGGACGAACTGATCTTCCATGTCTTGCAGGGATCGTCCAGGCACCAATGTAGTACAACACTTCTCTAGTACTATCGGTCGTCTCCCTCTTCTATTAAGTCACCCGACTTGCGGGGCCGGGGAGTGTGCCTATGGTTGGTTCTCAATTGTCGTCCCACATGTGTGTGCGAACGCAATATGACGCGCGTTCCATTCGGACAGCAGTGTGCCAGACCGACCGACCGTCTGGGGTGCGACGCGAACGCGACATGTGTGCTGTATACTCCTACATGCGTACCGCCGTTTTCTAGATGATTTGCTCCATGGCACGGGCGCAATCCATGGATACAAAATTAGTATATTGTATACTATTTAAAAGTCGAGGGCGGGGCTTTTCCTGCCCGGTAGGCGGCGGGACAGTTCCGCCTAGTCAATTCGACAGAGACGCGAGAAGACGAGGGAGTAGGCTGCTGCAAACGTAGGGCTGTGTGATTTGACAGCAAGTTACTGCTGGACAGGTGGGGCCCCGTGATTTGACTTGCCATTATCATTTTAACTGTGGCGCTACGACCGGCGTGAGTCTCCCGATTCCTGACCACCTCCATACAGGTGCCTCTCCCAATGATCCACCATGTACTAGTAGAGGCTGGCTCTTGCATGAGAGCCCACTTCTCCACTTTTTCCTTACCTCTCTTTCCTCCACATATGCAAAAATGCCATGTAAAGCGCACCCTCCATCTAGGTGTGTAAGTCATCTTACGAAAATGAAATAATCCCAAACACTTAGGCGCGGTGCATTAACTTCTACCTCGTTTCTTAACATATCAACCAATAAGAGATAAAGGGTGTGCATGCTTTTAATGACATGAAACTATCAAACACGACATGCAGTGGTTAGTTCATTGCATGCAATACGATTAATTAGCAACGTTTCCCGTTTTCTCCTCCTCCTTGGTCACGGTGCACAACCTAAGATGACTTACTTGCTCCTACAGGTGCTTAAGCTTGCCACATAGGCATAAAGTCTGGTGTGGCAAGTTAATCAAGAAGAGAGAGACTAGTTTGGTGACCCAAGGAAGAAACGGTGCTAAGCGCGTGTACCTAGGTGAAAAGACAATTTTGAGTCTATAGCTAATTAAATGAAGCAAACTTAGCAACACCATTTCATTGGAAGAGGTCACTCCTTGGCAAATGCAATAAATACTAGTACTCCCTATGTCCGATTATATAAGAACTTTTTGACACTACACAAGCTTGTGTCAAAAACGTTCTTATATTATGGGACGGAGGGAGTACGAAGAAAGAGATAGAGAGGAGTAAAAAAATACACTTATAGCCAACCTTGTTGTAGTATGAGTGACTAAGTGATGACTATGTATGACATGCCAACATCAGATAGCCTAACACACCGTGTTAAATCTCCAAGGGCGCGACCACGCGAGCGACGCGACGGTCGTGGTAGGCGCGACCATGATACGGGCTGCTGGCAACCCTTGGATCTGAGATCAAACGGTCGCATGCTAAGTTGTTGAAAATTTTAAGAATAACCCTCCAGGATAGGATATTCACCCATAGGTCTAGAATCATGCCATGCAACCGTTCGATCTCAGATCCAAGGGCTCTCGGAAGCCCGTATCATGGGAGAATGGAAAGCCACTACCCTGCCATTCGCGTGCTGGCAGTTCGCTCCTACTCTTTCCCGCACGTCCTTTAATACTACGGCAGTTCGCTCCTAGTCGTCCCGTCCATTCACATTACGGCAGTTCCACTAATCCTAACCCTCCTCCCAAACCCATGACGTCCGAAATCTCCCCGATCGGCGGTGAGTACAAGGTTAGAACCATCATCGGCGATGAGTTCGACGTCATCTACACCCGTACTTCCGCGACGGTGAAAGGATGCCTTTCTCGCTTCAGACGCATGTTCGAAAACTCACATGATGAGTGGGTCGCTGGGCTAGATGTTGAGTACACCACAGTCCTGGAACGAGAGAAGCATCTAAAGGACGAAGAGAGGAAGAAGCCCGCCGTGATCCAGGTTTGCGTACATAACGTTTGCTTGGTCTACCACATATGCCATGCCGACGTTGAGTGCCAGGATTTTAAGAACTTCCTCGAGGACAAAACAGTCAAATTCGTTACTATAGACTTTAAGAACGACAAAGAAGTCCTGCGTCGGATAGGCCTCGTTGTAGGCAACCCCTTCGACCTCCAGAAGAATAGGCTGGTGCCCTCTCGTCAGCCCTCAATGCTGACCCTGGCAGGAGCCATGGTTCATCCTTCGTACCGCAAAAATGGAGAAACCTCATTACACGTTTCATCGTCATGCATGGCAGCGGAATGTACTAGATATAGACCACATCCAGTACGCTGCAATGGATGGCTACCTTTTTTCAATATCTACAAGGGTTGGATGAAGAGCAACAGCCAAGTTGGCGGTTCAAGCAAAGAAGTATCAGCCAAGAGGAAGAGGGACAAGGACGAAGTCGAGGACGTGGACGAGGACTCCGAGTAAGGTGGAAGTGTCGTTGCTCATGGCGGTTCTAAACTTCTAATGCAGTGTCTACCGGATTAGTTGCATAGTTTAATTTCAGGTGTGCTTAGTTTAATTTGAGGGGTGTGTTGTGCGGAGCCCCCAGCAGAACTATGTTATGTTTCTTCTCGTTACTTTAACTCTTCAGTATGTACATACTAGTACTAGTATTTCTTTAATAGAATTTAGCACCCCAATTAAGCACGTACTAGCTTTTTTAATAGTACTATATGCATAATTTGGCGACGAGCGCTCTCTATATGTACCGCCTTTTTTAAAAAATTTAATTTTTGCTCCATGGCGTAATCCATCGATAGTGGAGTACTACTGTACAAAAGTATACATTTTTTAAAAGGCTAGCGTACTGTTCATCACATATATATAGCCAGTTAAATTCTCAACCTAGAACGACATGCATGCCATGTAGTAAACCGATCCGAAGGAAGTATAGTAAAAATGAGGTGATTTTACCCAGCGATCGGCGGGGGAGCATGGGCTGTCATGCGGTACGTGTCATGATGTACCAAGGCGATGCGCGTGTCCCTCTTGAGGCAGAAGCAATACTACTACGTGGTTTGAGATGATGTCGAACCGAAGTGTGAAATAATGGTTGCTTCATCCGTCTGGGAAGGTGCGGCATTGTGGTTTGACGTCTCATTGCTCATTACTAACACTGGGCCGGTAGGAGTGGGGTGCGCCCCCCTGCTGTTCTGTGCTGTTATTTCGTGCTTGACACGTCGACCCGGTTGCACATGAGATGACCCCCACATCCTTTGTCAAAATAAACAACACCCCGATCAATGCATTTCACTCTTCCGTGCAACGGACGGGCACCTTACTTGCTCCTACAGGTGCTTAAGCTTGCCACATAGGCATAAAGTCTGATGTGGTAAGTTAATCAAAAAGAGAGAGACTAGTTTGGTGACCCACGGAAGAAACGGTGCTAAGCGCGTGTACCTAGGTGAAAAGACAATTTTGAGTCTATAGCTAATTAAATGAAGCAAACTTAGCAACACCATTTCATTGGAAGAGGTCACTCCTTGGAAAATGCAATAAATACTAGTACTCCCTGTGTCCCATAATATAAGAACTTTTTTGGCACTACACTAGTGTCAAAAACGTTCTTATATTATGGGACGGAGGGAGTACGAAGAAAGAGATAGAGAGGAGTAAAAACATACACTTATAGCCAACCTTATAGCCAACCTTGTTGTAGCATGAGTGACTAAGTGATGACTATGTATGACATGCCAACATCAGATAGCCTAACGCACCGTGTTAAATTTCCAAGGGCGCGACCGCGCGAGCGACGTGACGGTCGTGGTAGGCGTGACCAGGATACGGGCTGCTGGCAGCCCTTGGATCTGAGATCAAACGGTCGCATGCTAAGTTGCTGAAAATTTTAAGAATAACCCTCCAGGATAGGATATTCATCCATTGGTCTAGAATCACGCCATGCAACCGTTCGATCTCCGATCCAAGGGCTCTCGGAAGCCCGTATCATGGGAGAATGGAAAGCCACTACCCTGCCATTCGCACGCTGGCAGTTCACTCCTACTCGTCCCCGCACG
Organism: Triticum timopheevii; assembly: GCA_963921465.1. NCBI lineage: Eukaryota > Viridiplantae > Streptophyta > Magnoliopsida > Poales > Poaceae > Triticum > Triticum timopheevii. Next base: position 164,730,172 of record OY997274.1, on the reverse strand, counting down.
TCCTTTAATACTAAGGCGGTTCGCTCCTAGTCGTCCCGTCCATTCACATTATGGCAGTTCCACTAATCCTAACCCTCCTGCCAAATCCTTGGCGTCCCAAATCTCCCCAATCGGCGGTGAGTACAAGGTTAGAACCATCATCGGCGATGAGTTTGACGTCATCTACACCTGTTCTTCCGCGACGGTGAAAGGATGCCTTTCTCGCTTAAGACGCATGTTTGAAGACTCACATGATGAGTGGGTCGCCGGGCTAGATGTTGAGTACACCACAGTCGTGGGACAAGAGAAGGATCTAAAGGACGAAGAGAGGAAGAAGCCCGCCGTGATCCAGGTTTGCGTGCATGACTTATGCTTGGTCTACTACATATGCCATGCCAACGTTGAGTGCCAGGATTTTAAGTACTTCCTCGAGAGCAACCTAGTCAAATTCGTTACTGTAGACTTTGGTAACGACAAAGAAGTCCTGTGTCGGATAGGCCTCGTTGTAGGCAACACCTTCGACCTCCAAAAGAATCAGTTGGTGTCCTCTCGTCAGCCTTCAATGCTGACCCTGGCAGGAGCCATGGTTCATCCTTCGTACGGTAAACTGGAGAAACATCCATACACGTTTCATCGTCATGCATGCACTACTAGGAAAAGGGCTATAGATAGGATTGATTCTAATGGCGCACCGTGGACGCAGTGCGCCACTACTATATACTAATGGCGCACCTGTTCCTGATACGCCATTAGTGTGGAAGACACTAATGGCGCACCGTGGACTGGGTGCGCCACTAGTATGAATTATTATTTTTTCCATTTTCCCATACATACTAATGGCGCATGAGGTCTACAATGCGCCATTACTGTATATAACTTCTAATGGCGCACCGTGGACAAGGTGCGCCACTAGTATGAATTTTTTTTTCCATTTTCCCATACATACTAATGTCGCATGACGTCTACAATGCGCCATTACTATATATAACTACTAATGGCGCACCAAGCAAGCAGTGCGCCATTACTGTAAATTTTGTTTTATTCTTTTTTTTGCAAAACTAGTAATGGCGCACCGTCTGGTGATGCGCCATTAGTAACCATGCTTACTAATGGCGCATCACCAGACGGTGCGCCATTAGTAACCTGGGACCAACAAGATATTTTGGACAGCCCACACCTACCCACTCACTTTCCCCACTTCATTCCATCCACCTCCTTCTCCAAGATTTCGGCCATCTTCTCCTCCTCACCTCATTTCCACCATAGATTCAACAAAATTAAGTGGTGAAATTACCTTTTTTTGATAGGTAAGTAAGGGAAAGCTATCTTCATGATATAGATCTACTTTTTTTCTCCCTAGCTCGCTCCAACAACGTGCACATGCACTTTTTGTGGCCTAGCTAGATCTATGTATGTTTGTGGTGTTGCAAGTGTTTGTGGTGTTGCATATATGTTTGTGTTTGAAGGTACCGGTATTTGAAATATGCGATAGTTGCCAATATTTTGCCGGAATCTTTTGATTCATTTCCGTTTCGGCGAGAATTTTGGCACTATGCATTCTTTTTGGTCCTATTTTTAGGGAAGGTCATGCCAAATTTTTTCTTGGTTCTAACATATCATTTTGCTCTACCCCGCAGGCGACCATGGTCCGCATGATGACTAAAGGCATCGTGAATAGGTTTTTGAGCTCCGCGAAGGCCGAGATGCTTCAAAAGAACGAGACGGAGATAAGATGTCCATGTCGAAGATGCAAGCTGAAGAGCCTTATTGCGGACCCGGATTCCGGGCAGGTGCGGGACCACCTGCTCTTGCGTGGTTTCATGGATGGCTATCGGTGGCAACGTGATGAAGATGACTATCAAGTCGTCCATGGCCGGGGCCGGGCAAGAAATGAGGAAGGGCAACAAGACAAGTACCACCGTGGCGAGGGCGGGCGAGAAGACGAAGAATCTCCAGGACATGATCACGACGGTGATGCTGTACACAGTCATCATGTAGAAGATGTCGTACATGATGATGAGGAAGATCAAGACGAAGGGCATGATCATGAAGATGAAGATGCCGGAGCAGACGACGATGGAGGCTGGGTGCAGGACCCTCATATTCAAGAGCTGCTTCTCAAGCGGACGGATAACGCAAGAGCTGCCCCCCGAGAGAAAGCCAAGCTGGATCAACTGGAGATAGACGCGGTTACTCCATTGTATGAAGGATGCAGGCCCGAGGATACCCGCCTGAAAGTAACGCTCATGGCTCTGGAGATGAAGGTAAAACACAAAATGACCGACGCATGCTTCGACGAGAACATGTCATTCTGGCAAGAACGTCTTCCCAAGGGGAACAAGTGCCCGACCAGTTTTGAGGAGGCGAAGAAAATCGTGTGTCCTCTGGATTTACCGCACGTGAAATACCATGTGTGCATGAACAATTGCATCATTTATCGGGACGAGCACGCGGAGTCTACCATATGTCCGGTGTGCGGCGTCACTCGATACAAGAAGAGGAAGAAAGCTCCTCGAAAATCGGTGTGGTACTTTCCGATCACTCCTCGTCTGCAGCGGTATTTCGCGGACCCTAAGGTAGCAAAGCTCCTGCGTTGGCACGCGGATAGGGAGGAGAAGAAGCGAGAAGATGACGCAAATGATCCGGAGATAGATAAAAAAGACAAGCTGCTGAGTCACCCTAAGGATGCGAGCCAGTGGCAAGCGTTGAACTTCGAAGACCTAGAATTTGGGAAGGATCCAAGGAACATCGTGCTGGGCGCGAGCACCGATGGAGTCCATCCGTTTGGTAGCCAGAGAAGCACACATAGCACCTAGCCTGTGTTTGTGTGGATGTACAACCTTCCCCCCTGGTTGTGCATGAAGAGGAAGTACATTCACATGAGTATGCTAATTGAAGGGCCGAAACAACCAGGGAACGACATCAATCTGTATCTGGGGCTGCTGAAGGAGGAGCTAGACACGCTGTGGAAAACGCCAGCCAATACGTGGGACGCCGCAGAGAAAGAATATTTCCCTATGAGAGCCGCACTGCTCACGATGGTGCACGACTATCTCGGTTACGGATATCTCGCGGGGCAGGTAGTCCACAGATTTTCTGGATGCGTAAGGTGCATGGATGACACAACATATCGCCAGCTAGATAGAGATCCCGGGTCTTCGAAAACCGTGTTCATGGGACATCGAAGGTGGCTTCGCGACGATGACCCGTGGAGGAAACGCAAGGATCTGTTCGATGGTGAAACCGAACCCCGAAAACGCCCGTGTACGAGGAGCGGCGAGGAAATAGACAAGCTGTTGAAAAATTGGAAGACTGCCCACTGCCGGGAAAGATGCGAAAGGCGCCAGAGCCGCTGCTGAAGGTATGGAAAACGAGGTCTGTTTTCTGGGACTTGCCATACTGGAAGATCCACCGTGTGCCTCACAGCCTTGATGTCATGCATATCACGAAGAACGTGTGCGAGAGCCTGCTTGGTACCCTGCTCAACATGCTAGAGAGGACCAAAGATGGGCCGAAAGCAAGGGCAGACTTGAAATCAATGGGCATCAGGCAGGAGCTTCACGCTAATGATGATGATGATGATGATGATGATGAGGCGAAGCAGGACACGGAAAGTCGTCGCAAAGGCAAAAAGGCCAAGAAGACCGGAAATGACTACCCTCCCGCATGCTTCACTCTAAGTCAGGAGGAGATCGAGCAGTTTTTCACCTACCTCCTAGGAGTAAAACTTCCTTACGGTTACGCGGGGAAGATAAGCAGATACCTAGACCCAGCGAAGCAGAAGTTCAGCGGGATGAAGTCTCACGACTGTCACGTGCTGATGACGCAGATACTTCCAGTTGCAATCCATGGGATCATGGACGCGCACGTCCGTGAAACGCTATTTGGCCTGTGCAACTTTTTCGACGTCATCTCTCGAAAGTCGATTGGCGTGAGGCAACTCAGAAGGCTACAGGAAGAGATCGTGGTGATACTATGCGAGCTTGAGATGTACTTCCCGCCCGCATTCTTCGATGTTATGGTGCATCTGCTGGTCCATATAGTGGAGGATATCATCCAACTCGGGCCGACGTTCCTGCACAGCATGATGCCGTTCGAAAGGATGAATGGTGTCATCAAAGGATACGTTCTCAACATGTCACGTCCAGAGGGAAGCATAGCCAGGGGCTTTCTGACCGAAGAGTGCATCTCCTACTGCACGAATTATCTAGGCATCGAGAACCCCGTTGGTCTGCCCGTCAACAGGCACCTCGGCAGGCTCGCTGGATGGGGTCACCATGAGGGTCGCCGCGAAATGCATGTCGACTTCGAGGGTCGACTCGCCGACTTTGAAAGAGCAAACCTAGTCGCGCTACAACACATAGACGTGGTCGATCCTTGGGTGTTAGAGCACAAAACCTTTATTAAGAAGACGTACAATGACCGAGGCCAACAGAGGACGGACGGAGATATACTCAAAGAGCACAACTCATGTTTCACGCGTTGGTTCAAGCAGAAGCTTCTGTCGTACCCTTTACGTGAGGATTCTTCCGCGGAAGAACAACTCATATTCGCCTTGTCACAGGGCGCCGAGCACAACCTGATGACCTATGAGGCGTACGATATCAACGGCTACACATTCTACACCGAGGACAAGGACATGAAGAGTGATGGTTATCAGAACGCCGGGGTAACGATGGAATCCTACACCGGTAACGACAAGGACAGATACTACGGAAGGATCGAGGAGATCTGGGAGCTGAGCTACGCTGGAGAGAAGGTCCCGATGTTCCGTGTCAGATGGGCCAAAAACGTCATAAAAGAAGACCGGTATTTCACCACCATGGTTATACCCGAAGCCAAATCCAAGACCGCGGGCGCAAACGTCACCGCGAAAAATGAGCCATGGGTACTGGCTTCCCAAGTGGACCAATGCTTCTTCATTACCGACCCGCCAAAGCCCAGTCGTGTTGTCGTGAGGAGAGGTAAAAGGAAGATCATCGGAATGGATGGAGTAGCCAATGAGCAAGACTTCGACAAGTACGGCGACCCGAAGATTGAACATGACGACGACGATGAAGTAGCAGCACACACCACAAGAAGAAGCAGGACCACCCTACTTAAAGGACGTCCGTTCCACAGAAGAACTCCGTTTGCGAAAAAGAAGGGCAAGAAGATTGTGAACAGATAGCTAGCTAAGACCGATTGTATTTAAATCGTATTCTTCATTTCTCGATTGTATTTCATGGGCACTTTTTGATATCATGAATATTTTTAAATTTCATGGGCACTTTTTGAATTCATGAGGACACTTGATCTCGATTCCCCCTCCATCTCGATCCCGATCCCCCTCCATCTCGATCGCACCCGCACCCTCCCCCGCTAGCTCCACCCATCGCAACCCTCCCCCGCTCCACCGCCGGAGCACCGGCCCGGCCCCCCGCACCCGCACTTTTTGAACATATTTTTAATTTTTTATTACTATTTTTATAAAAAATATTACACTGTTACAATTTAAACAAGTTTGAACATATTTAAACACAAATAAATATAAAAAAAGCATTTAAAATGCATAAAAAATATTACTGTAATGATTTAAACAAGTTTGAACATATTTAAACACAAATAAATATAAAAAACACCATTTAAAATGCATAAAAAAAATATTGGGGATCCTGGGAATCGAACCCAAGACCTCCTGGTGTGTGTGCTGCGTGCTGACCAGTCGGGCTAGTGGGTGGGTTCTGTTGTAGATAGGGTTGGGCTATAGATATGGCTACTAGGCTAGGTTAAAACAAAATTCTAATGGCGCACCGAGGTGTGGTGCGCCATTAGAATAGTTGTACTTATGGCGCACCGGGGTGTGGTGCGCCATTAGAAAGCTTCCCTCCCTCCACCTATTCCCCTCTGGCCTCTCTCCCTCCCTCGCCAGATCCCCCACTCGACCTAACCGTACGCCGCCGCCCCGCCTTGACCCACGACGCCGCCGCCCCGACCCCCGCGGGACTCCACCCCCGCCGCCCCCGCGCCCCCGCGCCCCCACCCCCGCCGCCCCCGCGCCCCCGCGCCCCCACCCCTGCCGGACTCCACCCCCGCCACCCCCGCGCCCCCGCGCCCCCACCCCCGCCGCCCCCGCGCCGCCGCGCCCCCACCCCTGCCGGACTCCACCCCCGCCGCCCCCGCACCCCCGTCGTCGGCGGCGAGAAGCTGAGCAGAGTAGCAACGCAGCAGAGCACCCCCGTTGCCTTCCTCCTCCTCGTCGGCGCCGAGCAGCAACGCAGCACCGTACGCCCCCCGACCATCCTCCTCCCCTTCCCGCTCCTCCTCCTCCCCTTGCCCCTCACCTGCACCAGGGCTGATGGCCCCTTCTCTGTCTCGCAGGGCAAGGTCTCTGGCGCCTCTACGACACCGACGCCTCACCGTCGATCCGCGTCACCTCGTCAACCCCGGCCCTGCACGAGCTCGCCATCGTCTTCCTCTCGATGAGATGCACCGGTTCCCCTCCCTCCTTTCTGTTAACTGAACATTTTCAGGTTTAGGTTCTGTTAACTGAAAAAGTTTAGATTTCTGTTAACTGAACATTTTCAGGTTTAGATTTTCAGGTTTAGATTTTCATTTTTGTCATGGCATTCTTGAGGTGCTGATGTGTCTGAGGGCATGAACCATGATCAGGATATTTGAGTAGTACTGTCAACAGTAATAACTTTTACATGTTTGCATTACTTCCAAGAGTAACAGCAGGTGCTTAGGACACCTTTAGGAGATTTCTCTGTTTCTGCTTGCTGCATTTGACAAGATCATGTTCTTTCAGATCAAAAGTTCATAGTATCATTAGTTGAATCTGCAGATTTATTTTCTCTCTGAAAAAACTGACCTCCCTTTTCAGTTCAAAAGGAAAGATTATAGTGAACAATGATCCAATTGGTATCACACTTGTTTTAGTAAGTGTATAAAAAAGATATCATCAAACAAATCCTATAGTTATTGTCTCTGTTCATCCTTATCTCTGCACAAATAGTTGTTGCAACGGGCTATTGGAACTTTTTAAATGAGTGATGTTTCATTTCAAAGTTCAAAATCCTATAGTTATACTAATACTACTACTGTATTTCATTTCAAAGTTCAAAATGCTGGTACTGAGATTTTCATTTCCAATGAGTGATGTTTTTCCTAGCAGCAGAAAAATAGTAGTAGCCATGTACTAGGAGTGCATTTTTATTCTAGGGTGATGGATAGATCTAGTGAGTACTGCATTTCAGTTAACTGTTATGGACAATTGTCAATTTTCTGTAATGATGATGGAACATTATAAAGCATTAATTGTACTCCAGTGTATATGAAGGATGATGATCATCTTGCTAGTTTGCTGGGTTTTGTCTCCGACCATTGTGTCGTGATGAATTTGCAGGTACCCCGAGAGGCCCTTGAGTTTGCCGGAATGTCGATTAACTTCCGTTCCGGCAAATTCGGGTACTCCATATGTCCTATTTTCAGCAAAGGTCATGCTGAAATTTTCCGTGAATTTTAGCATGACTTTGCTAAAAATAGGACATATGGGGTACTTGCGACTAATGCATGGGCCGGGCTATCTTAGTACTTAGTTAAGTAGGATCAACTGCCCTGCCATTCTTGCTGCATTAAATCATAGGTGGCAATAGAGCCAAGTGATTAGGCCCAACTTATAATTATCCTTAGCATCGATAAACCCTAGATGATAAACCCAACATAGGTGGCAATAGAGCCAAGTGATTAGGCCCAACCTAGGGTGCCTCGGCATCGATAAACCCTAAATGATGAAAACTTAACTTGGCTGCCCCGGATGCCTCGGTGTCGATGAGAACCTAAATGATGAAAGCTTAGGCTTTTAGGGTGCCTCGGTGTCGACAAACCCTAAATCATGAGACCATGATCTTGTTCCTTGACAATAACCATCTTTTTGACCAAACTTTTTTCCTATTTAGAGAGAAACATGGCCCACAACGATGAGGCCGGTGGTTCGGGCGGCAAGCAATTCTGGGAGCTGTCCCAAGAGTTGGAGGAACAACAACCTCACCGCTATGATGACGCCGCGGAAGACACCGATCCTGATTACACAACCCCTAGTGGCGTCGGGGATGACACCACTGATGGTGCCGCCGAGGATGCCACCACTGATGATGGCGGCGCACACACAGATGGCAGCCAACCGAAGAAGCAAAGGAAGGACCGGCGCCCGAATGCGCTCCGCACCGTCAAGGAGGAATTCACTCAAGTGGACTCCGACGGGAATCCAACGGAGCCCAAACATATACTCAAGGGGTACGTGGTTCAGCTCGGGTGCATTCTCCGGAACACCGTCTCGATCAACACCGAGAACCTTAGGCATAAGGACCGAGGGAATTTGCGCAGCCTCCTCTTCACGAAGCTGCACGAACGATACAAGTTCCCCGCCGAATTTGAAAACACACGCCTCTCAGGGAATAGAGTGAACAATGCCGCCCTCACGAAGATGAGCACGGCCCTGTCTACTTGGAGAAGCGCGGTGAAGAGAATGATTGATAAAGGTGATAGTTATGACAAGATCAAGGCGAAATATCATTTGATGAGCGAAGATGAGTACAAGGAGTTCAAGATCAAGTGCCAGAGCCCCGCAAGCTCCGAATCAAGTCAGTGGGGGAAAGAAATGCGAGAGTTGAACTTAGGGGAACACAAACTCGGTCCCGGCGGTTATAGAGTGGCGGAGCCTATATGGGACAAGGAGGACGCGGAGCGTGCCGAGCAAGGCCTACCGCCCCGCTTCGAGAAATACAGCGGTGACAAGCAGACCAGGAACTATGTCAGGGCCCGGTACAAGGAGGACCCGATAACAAAGGAGCTTACCACGGATCCGAAGACCAGGGCGCTTGAGCTTGTTCTGGTAAGGAATACACCCCCGCGTAATTAGCTCCATATGGTTGCACTCTAATTAATCACCAATATTTCTAAATGGCTCATGTTCCTTTCGCAGGACAATGAAAGCAGTAGCATGGGGTCGTCTAAGAGCTCCCCTTTCGACACCCCTTTAAATAGGGCGTTGAACGTAATGAAAAAGAAGGATAAGCTCGATAAGCTGACGTCAGCTGGTCGTGTGGCCGGCAAAGGCTTGTCCACAAAATGGGGGTCATACTATACCGCTGGTGTGCGGAAGGAGAAAAAGGCCAGCTCGGAAAGCCAGACGCACGAGGTTGAAGCACTCAAGGCACAAGTGGCGCGGATTCCGGAGCTTGTCCAAGAGCAAGTGGAACAACAGCTGGGAACGAAGCTCGAAGCCATGGTGCCTACGTTGATTCATGGGCTGACGACGTGGACTGCGGGCGGCCAAAAGGGGCCTCCCCCGGTTCCCAGCTTCACGGCCAGCAACTCGCACAGCGCGGCGGCGGCACCATTGGTGTCTCCGGCGGCGGCGCCATTGGTGTCTCCAGCGGCGGCGCCATTGGTGTCTCCGGCGGCGGCACCATTGGTGTCTCCGGCGACGGCGCCATTGGTGTCTCCGGCGGAGGCGGTATTCGTGTCTCCGGCACCGGCACGGGTATTGGAGCTTAATGCACCCGGGTGTACGCCGACCGGCACCTCGCCAGCAAGCGCCCCCTCCGTCAGTTGCACGCCCGCCGTTGGCGGTGCCTCGACATTAGCCGAGCTCGACGGCATCACGGTAACTAAGCCTCTCGGCCGATGACTTCATCTCCTTGCCTTTGACTGGGCATCCCTGACGCCCTACACATGTTTTCGCAGGGCATCGCCGACGTTCCTTGCACTCTTCTGCACTTCGTGGGCGCCGAGTTGGTCGATGTCGCCAAGGGCAAAATCGTTCAACCGGGCAACCCCATGTTCCACGGTAATCCGATGCCAACCACAATGTATAGGGTTGAAGTGGTCCGGGTGCTGCCAGGCTGCGACGAGCTGTTACCTCCAATTCGACCCGCTGGGGCCGACGAAGAAGATGAGATGACCCTCGGCACCTGCGTAAACTGGCCCCTGCTATGGCCGAAGAGCCAGATTCGTTTGGGGGCGGGGGACACCACCCCACAGACAAGACCGCCAATCGTGCCGGCGCCAAGCCATGGCAAGAACGCAGCAACGCTACCGGACCTGCCGGACATCCCTATGGCACAGGATCCGGACAGCCCTATGGCACAGGATCCGGACGGCGATGACAACAACGATGGTACATTTACCAAAGTTGACAAGTACTTTGCCGAACATGGGTACGCTGACGATTTCTGCGGGCCTCTTTCTCAAGAACCCAGCCAAGACCACCGCGATCTAGCTGGTACGGAGGAGAAATCCAATTGCAACAAGCGTCGTTTGGCGTTCAGTTCTCAGGACACGCCTCCAGCTCCCGTCTTCACCGAGCCTCAGATAGCTGAGGCGCGAAATATTATCAGCCCCAACACGCTGAAGAAGGCGGTCTGTGAGCAGAACTCGGTCCCATTACAGGAGATCAAGAAGAAGGGCCAGAAACGAAAGACTAACAAGGGCGCCGGTGCGAGCCAGCCGGCACCGAGTTCGATCCGTGCTCAGGACGGGCCACCTTCACCTAAGGATATCTCGAGGAGGGTGCATGTGGCGGGTAGGGCGATGCTACCGCCAAATATGCTGAATGCTGCAACCGGTGCTATGCGGAGTCTGCACGACAGTGTTCTGATTTTGGAGAAGCGGCGTCTCAGAGAGAAGGATGTGGCATACCCGGTTTTCGTGGCCAAGGTGCCAGAGAGCAAGGGCTTTGTGGATGGCGACATCGGGGGTATGATCGTCCTGCGGTTTGATGACATCTTTGCTATGTTTAACCTTCATCCGTTGCACTACACCTTCATTCGGCTGTTTTCGCTGAGCATGCAGATGCGGATCATTAGAGACAATACCCCGGACATCGTGATAGCCGACCCCTTCTACATGCGTGCCAAGCACTTGAGCAGCGCTGGGGACTACCAAGTTGCGAGTTCACACCTCGAAGGCGTCATTCTGGCAAACGCAGATAAGGATAACTTCCTTGTGCCTTACTTTCCCGAGTAAGTCATCCCTTAACCGCCCCGTAAAATATGATTTCTTAGATTTCGATTGTTCTTTTTTTCTAACATTCCGTGTTCTGTGCAGTGACACACATTGCACACTCATCCTCTTAAGCCCGAAATATTCCATGGCCACGTATTTCGACCCGAACCGTAACTCCATGATAGACTACACAAATGTGAAGAAAGTTCTTGATGATGTTCTCCCCGGCTACGCCAAATCTGGAGGCACCTTCACCAGGAGAGTTCGTAAGTATGGCAAGCACATCTTCTCACACAATACGAAGTTCTGCTGCGTCAAGCAGCTGCCTGGCGGTCAGAAGGATGCCTACTACGCCCTCCATCATAGGCGGGCGATCGTAAGGGACCATCATGAAAGTGCAACTAATCCCCGGGTGGTTTTGGTAATTAATAACAACATATATATCATTGAACTAATAGTTTCTTGAGAACATTTCAGAAAGTTCAGTGATATTGGTATGGCAATGACTGAAGAAGTGGACCCCTCAAAATGCTAAGGAAAACATTGGCAAAAGCTCAAGACTCCATTTTTGGTTTAGTGATCCAAGATCACATTGAGAATATAGGAAAGCCAATACTATTAAAAGGGGATGAGGTTATGATAATGATCTGGTTGCTCAAAGTGCTTAGTGATCTATCTCCCAAACTATCAGCAATCTTTCATTCCAACATACACTCATAAGTAATCTCGGTCTCACCGATTCTATAAACTCAGTCACACCGAGATGAACCACCTCAGCCATATAGCCAAACCCTAGATATTTCGGATTTTCCGATTCCAAACTCGGTCTCACCGAAACTAGTGTTGCCAAGCTTCTGTAACCTTCTGTCATCAAATCGGTGTCACCGAGATGATAAAGTCGGTCCCACCGAGATTGGCAAACCCTAGTCTTTGGAAGAATCGGACTCACCGAGATTGTATTTTCGGTCCCACCGAAAATCCCAACGTTCACAAGATTTGAACTTTCGGTCTCACCGAGTTGTCAACTTCGGTCTGACCGAGATTGGTCAAATGTGTGTAACGGTTGGATTTTGTGTGGAGGCTATAAATACCCCTCCACCTCCTCTTCATTCGTGGAGAGAGCCATCAGAAAGTACTACCACTCCTACCTTACATTTCTGAGAAGAAAACTACCTACCCTTGTGTTGAGATCAAGTTGCTCCACTCCCACCATATGAAACTTGATTTCTAGCCTTCCCAAGTTGCTTTCCACTCAATCCTTTCTTCCACCACAGCCAAATCAGTGAGGAGAGTTGAGTGTTGGGGAGATTATCATTTGAAGCACAAGAGCAAGGAGTTCATCATCAACAACACCATCTATTACCTTTTGGAGGGTGGTGCCTCCTAGATTGGTTAGGTGTCGCTTGGGAGCCTCCGTCAAGATGTGGAGTTGAACCAAGAAGTTTGTAAGGGCAAGGAGATCGCCTACTTCGTGAAGATCTACCCCGAGTAAGGCTAGTCCTCCGTGGGCGTATGCCATGATGGCATAGACAAGGTTGCTTCTTCGTGGACCCTTCGTGGCTGGAGCCCTCCGTGGACTCTCGCAGCCGTTACCCTCCGTGGGTTGAAGTCTCCGTCAACGTGGATTGACGATAGCACCACCTATCGGAACCACGAGAAAAAATCTCCGTGTCTCCAATTGCGTTTGCTCTTCTCCACCTCTCCTTTACTACATGTGCAATTTACTTTCCGCTGCCAATACTCTAGAATTGCATGTGTAGGGTGATACTTGACTTGATCATCATTGTGAACTTGCTAAAAACTTGTCCTAATCAAAAGGCTAAACTTTTATATTGTCAAGTAGTCTAATCACCCCCCTCTAGACATACTTTCGATCCTACAAGTGGTATCAGAGCTTTGGTCTCCATTGTATTGGTTTCCATTGCATTGGACTCCATAAGCTTGGTTTCACAACCTAGGAGAGTATGGCGTCTAGTGAGGGTAACTTTCATAGAGGTCCTTACTTTGATGGTTCAAACTTTGCTAGTTGGAAGCATAAAATGAAAATGCATATTCTTGGACATAACCCTGCCACATGGGGCATTATTTGTGTTGGCTTGCAAGGTGAGTTCTTCGAGGAAGGAAAAGTTCCGGATCGTGAAGCTACAGCGGATGAGTTGCGGATGTTGCAAAACAATGCTCAAGCTTGTGACATTCTCTTCAATGCTTTGTGTCCCGAGGAGTTCAACAAAATCAGCCGTCTTGAGAATGCAAAAGAAATTTGGGATACTTTGGTCGAAATGCACGAAGGTACCGAGTCCGTGAAGGAATCAAAGCTAGATGTTCTTCAAGGTCAACTTGACAAGTTCAAGATGAAGGAAGGTGAAGGAGTCGCTGAAATGTACTCTAGGCTTGCTCTCATCACAAATGAGATTGTCGGCTTAGGAAGCGAAGAAATGACCGACCGATTCATCATCAAGAAGATTCTCAGAGCTTTGGATGGAAAGTATGACACCGTGTGCACTTTGATCCAAATGATGCCAAACTACAAGAATCTCAAGCCTACCGAAGTCATTGGAAGAATTGTTGCTCATGAGATGACACTTAAAGATAAGGAAGAGCTTCACAACAAGTCAAGTGGTGCTTACAAAGCTACAAGTGATGCTCCCAGAACCTCAAGTGACAAGCTAGTTTCCAATGAAGAGATAAGCCTAATGGTGAAGAACTTCAACAAATTCTACAAGAGTAGAAGCAAGGAAAGAAGCTCAAAGTCTAGATCATATGATGAAAAGAGATCTTCTAGTCGTGATCGAAACTGCTACAATTGTGGAAGACCCGGACACTACTCAAATGAGTGCTCGGCTCCCCACAAGAGAAGAGAAGAATCTCCAAGAAGAAGAAGCTCAAGAGAAGAGTCGCCTCGGAAAGAGAGAAGGAGTAGAGATGATCGTTATGAACGAAGATCCTCTCGGAGAAGCAAGGATTCGGAAAGGAAAGACAAGTCATCAAGGAGCTACACAAGAAGAAAACATCAAGCTCATGTAGGTGAATGGGTCTCCGGCTCCGACTCCGACAATCACTCCGAAAGAAGCTATCACTCCAACTCCGAATACAGTCAAGATGAAGGTGTTGCCGGTCTTGCTCTCGTATCCTCCAACTCCAACTCCTATGACTTGTTTGATTCACCAAATGAGGGAATTGGAAGATGCTTCATGGCTACAGGCCCCAAGGTATCACACCCTGAATTCATTGACTTTGATAGTGATGAGGATGACTTGCTTGGTGAAGATGAGCTTTTACATGATAAATCTAGTGAACCTAGTAATGATGAACATGCTAGTAGTCTTTATAGTCGAGAAGAGTCGAATGACAATGCTATGAAGGAGATTGAGCGTTTAACTAAAGAACTAAACACTCTTAAGTTAGCTCATGAAACAACTCAAGAAGATCATAGAGAGCTCCTAAGATCTCATGAGAAGCTACGCTTCGAGAAGCTCAATCTAGAGCAAGAACATGAGTTTCTAAAAGCTATCAATGACGATCTTCGAAAGAAGAGTTCTTCATATCTTGCCAAACGACTTCTCTTGTCTAATTTCTTGCCACCGATTAAAACTAAGCATGACAAGCACAAGAAAAATTCTTCATCTAGTAGTAACAATAACCATGCTAAATCCAATGTTGTTACTTCTAGTAGTTCTCTTGATTCCACTAACAATGTTTCAAGCCAAGTTACACTTGAGCAAGAAAATAGTTTATTGAAAGGGATTATACAGAAAGGTGTCTACAAGAGCCTTGCCGGAAGCAAGAACTTTGAGGAAATTGTCCGCAAGCAAGGAAGGCACCGGAAGAATCAAGGAATTGGTTTTGAGCGAAAGTTCAACGCCGAGGGTGTTGAATGGGAAGAAGGTCAATATCCCACTCCAAAGTTTGTTTCTCAAAAGGAGAAGTATGATCCTACTTCTTCCAATGTGGAACAAGCTCAAGATGATCTTCCACCACAAGACCACAAGCTAAAAGGCAAGGACAAGCTTCAAGAGGAAATTGATGCATTTATTGAAGCACCTAAGGCCATGGTCAAGTGGGTTCCCAAGGAAACGTCAAGTTCTACTTCGTCAAGCTCAACTACTACCCCAAGGATTCCCATCAAGATGATGTGGATCCCGAAGAAGAAGAACTAGAGAGTTCTTGAGGGTGACTCCGCCAACATACTTCACTCACTTTCATTTTGGCAAGAACTTGTGCAATCAACTTCCACATCTTGCACTAGTTCATGGAGTCACAAACCCTCTTGTTGGTATGTCAAGGGACAAGGTAATCATTGCTTTCATGGACATCATCTTTTGTGTACTTCAATCTATGTCCATGGATATCCTTGTTTGTTCCTTGTGGGACTAACCCATGTAGGTATTGAAAGTGCCCGAATCCAAAGGATTGCTCCCAACTCTTGATGATCTTCATCAACATTGAGCATCCACATCTTCAACATCTACATGAAGTCTTCTACGACAACCCAAGGTTAGTTTGACCCTTTAAAAGGGGTTCTCACATCACGGGGGAGCTTTGCTCTAAAGATTTGAGCTAAAGCATCTTCAAATGATGTGAACACATCAATGCTTTATGTAAAAGTGGTAACCCCACTTGTTCTTAAACGATGAGTATGACCTATGATCAAATGTTTTCATTTGACTCCTAAGTCAATATACTCATATATAGATGACCTAGTCATCGACAAATTGTGTGATAGTAGCTAGTGTTTTGTTTGTGCATGTTTGACACATATTTCATTTGCTATCTTATTGTGTGAGCATGTTGGATGCATAATTTTATCCATTCGAGGACATCCATTTGTTGCTTTGGTCTTTTGGATTTCTTTTTGACCAAATGGATGGACAAGAATGCCTAAGTTCCTCCCCTAGCTATCTATGCTTTCTTGTCTCAAACTCTATTCATGCTTATATCACAAACTTTGGACAAGTCTTTTTCGGACCCACCGAGTGAGGAGCACTCGGAGCCATCGATCCGTCAAAAACTTAACTTCCAAAACCTTCTAAGTATTTTCGGTCAGACCAACCCACTCACACTCGGACAGACCGAAAGCACTTGGATTGATCTAGGTTTTCACCTCGGTGAAACCGAGTTGCAAATTTCGGCGTGACCGAAGTGTGTAACTGCTTGCAGTTATCCATCTCGGTGCCACCGAGTTTTACAACTCGGTCCCACCGACAGCTAAAGGGTGTATATACCTGAGGGCAGCGCGCGTTGATTCTTTCTTCAAAACGTATCGCCCCCAAACCCTTTGCTGCCGTCGCCGTGGTCTTCGGATCGTCTCCGTCGTCGTCTGTGCGCCCTCGCCGCAGGTTTCCGTCGCCGTCAACGGACAGTCTCTCCGCGCCGTTGCCGCCGTAGAGAAACTCCACCAAGTTAGGGTGAGTTTCGATCCCTCTCGTGCTTCAACCTCCGATTCTATGCACGATTGGTTTGCCTAGCTTCTTGCCACGTTTGAGATCTTCCTATCCAGCAGATTAGTTCTTAGAACGAAATTCGAGTAAAAGTTTTAGGGTTAGGTTTCCGCCGAACACATCTCGGTGTGACCGATTCTACATTCTCGGTATGACTGATTTGGCCTCTGGCCATTGCACTGCACTTTTCGGTCCAACCGAGTTGTGCAAATCGGTGTGACCGAGATGAGGATTTAGTGAAACCCTAGTGTTCTCGGCTAGACCAAAACCCATTTCGGTCCAACCGAAAGTGGTGTGAATGGTTCTGTTTAGACACTTCGGATTCACCGAATTTTAGACTCGGTCTGACCGAAATGCATTCTGTGAAAACCTAAAACTGAAATTTGAACTTATTTTTTTTGCAAAAATCTTCTGCAGTTTGTGATAACTCTTCTATTCTGCCTATACCTAATCTATTCACAGGTTGTCAGCCATGTCAGATGCCAGTGACAGCCAGAACAGGTCTGAATCACCAGTTGCTGAGATTCCAGAGGCAGGCACTAGTCCTGAAGCCAGCAGTTTTTCTGATGATGGTGAGAGGAGCACACCAAGTGGTTTGCCTCCTGCTGCCACCAGGGCCAGGAAGAAGAAGAATTCTGATGAAGAAGATTCTGATTTTATTGCTGAGGAAGAGATCACATCAAAGCCTAAGAGGAAAGTGGTTGCCAAAGAGCATCAAGGGCAACAAACCAAGAAAGGCACCAGTAAAGTGAAAAAGTCCACTGTTGCCAAGAAGCTGAGTATGGAAGAAGGAACATCCAGCAAGGTAAAGAAAACTTCCAAGAGGAAGAGGATTGTGCATGATGAAGCAGCAGATTCTGATGATGATGAGGAAGCACCCCAGCCTCCTCAGAAGCCTAAGTTGATGGGTGATGCCATCAGGGCAGGAGCACCTTCAAAGTCTAAGCCATCTGCTCCAGCAAAGGCAGCTCAAGCCAAGCCTGCTGCCAAGCCCAAGAAAACTGTGAGAAACATTCCTGCTTCAGAGAAGAAGAAAGACAATGTGCCACCAGCTGAGTCAGATGATGAGGCACCTGTGTTGCTGAAACTCCGTCAGAAATTGCCAATTCACAATGATGGTCATCCTCGAGCTGAAAACATGAAGGAAAGAAAGGACAAAGGTCTCAGGCTATGGAGACAAGCTGATCCATATGCTGTGAGAAGAAGGACTGCTGTTGACCCAAGGTTCCACACCAGAGAACAGCAAGATTTCTATGAGACTGTGCTTATGGACAAGAAGCCCATTGTTGCTGACACTCGCTATGTTGACTGGGCATACATTGACAGTGAAGAGCACAGAGACTACTTTCCACATGTGCATGAGAGCTTCACTGCATGTGGTGTTGCTGATTTCGTTGGTCAGAAGCTGACAACTTGGAATGATGAGATGATCATGCAATTCTATGCCACAGCTCATTTCTATCCAGATGGCAGGATTGTATGGATGACTGAAGGCCAGAGATTCTCTTCAACTGTTGAAGAATGGGCAGCACTGCTGAATGCTCCAGTGCAGAGAGAAGATGATGTTGATGTCTATGGAATTCCCAAGAAGAACCATGAGTCTATGAGGAACATGTACAATGAGGTACCAGCTAAGGATGTAGAGATCTGGAAGCTCGGCTCAGTGTATCATCTCCAGGCAGGTCTCCCTACCACGAACACAATTCTGAGGCATACCTTGATGCCCAAGTCTGGAGATCATCGCATGATAAGAGGCTATTCTATCAACATGCTGCATATACTAGATCAGAAGGCACCTTTCAAGGTGATGGACCTGATAGTTGAGACTATCAAGAGGACTGCAGCAGACCAGAAGAGGTCATGTGGATTTGCCCCGCACATTCAGATGCTTATCAATGCCAAGTTTGGCACGGGCACCTACTTGTTGGATAGACCACACTTGCCATTGCAGCCTGAGCATGAGGACAATGAAGTTGTGATGACTGAGGATGATCCCACGTCTGTTGAAGGTCAAGCAAAGTCTGAAGCTGCCAAACAAGCCAAAGCTGAGAAGGAAGCAGCAGCAGCAGCAGCTAAACCCAAGAGTGTTGGAGAACAGCTCCTTGAAGCTACCCAGAGGATTGAACAACGCCTGGCCAGCATTGTGCAGTCTCAGGAGAGTCTTGAGAGGATAGTTGAAGACAAGTTCCATGCTCTGGATGTCAAGCTGACTGAAGTGCAAGTCACTGTCAACAAGCTTGAGGCAGATATCGAGGAAGCTAAGAGGGAGAAGGCAGAGCTCATGCAGGAGATGCAGGATGACCTTGTCCAGGATGATTATGAGCAGCCTGCTCCGCTTCCCACAAGACCCAGATCAGCTGCTATCCCAGTGACAGACACCAGGGCTACAGCATCAGCACCTCCCACAGCTCCATCAGTTCCAGCTCCAGCTCCAGTGTCCACTCCTCCAGCTCCACAGACATCAGCTGAAGCCTTTGCAGATGCAGCTATCTCAACTCCATCAACCCAGACAGGAGCCGCCAGCAGAGTCCCTAGTGACGTTTAGCTCTATACCTTTCGAACTTTTTGGTAACTTGTTGCCAAAGGGGGAGAAATTGTATAGATCATAGGACTTCGAGAGAGAGAGTGCTCGCTTTTGCTCTTTCGTTTCATTTGCGGTCTTTTTGAGATACTTTTGAGTTTTTCGAGACATTCCATGTGTTTGATACTACGTTTGCTCTACTTTGATGAGTGCTTGATCATACTATGCCTTAATGTGTGCTTAATGCTTATCATATGCTATTCATATCTTGTATGATCATTTACTCATGTCTTGGTGATTGGGTGCATGCTATTCATTCTTATCATTTTGTGCGCTCCACCAAGATGTATGTGACATGGAAGAGTGACCCATGATCCTAATCGATTGTGCATTTGCATTCAAACGCAAATCTTAAATAATGCACAAATTTAGGGGGAGCTCTTGCTTATCACATACTTCTCAAAGCGACGATATTATTCATTGATTATATCATTTGTCGAAGCTTTGATCTATAGGTTGTCATCAATTACCAAAAAGGGGGAGATTGAAAGTGCAACTAATCCCCGGGTGGTTTTGGTAATTAATAACAACATATATATCATTGAACTAATAGTTTCTTGAGAACATTTCAGAAAGTTCAGTGATATGGGTATGGCAATGACTGAAGAAGTGGACCCCTCAAAATGCTAAGGAAAACATTGGCAAAAGCTCAAGACTCCATTTTTGGTTTAGTGATCCAAGATCACATTGAGTCTATAGGAAAGCCAATACTATTAAAAGGGGATGAGGTTATGATAATGATCTGGTTGCTCAAAGTGCTTAGTGATCTATCTCCCAAACTATCAGCAATCTTTCATTCCAACATACACTCATAAGTAATCTCGGTCTCACCGATTCTATAAACTCAGTCACACCGAGATGAACCACCTCAGCCATATAGCCAAACCCTAGATATTTTGGATTTTCCGATTCCAAACTCGGTCTCACCGAAACTAGTGTTGCCAAGCTTCTGTAACCTTCTGTCATCAAATCGGTGTCACTGAGATGATAAAGTCGGTCCCACCGAGATTGGCAAACCCTAGTCTTTGGAAGAATCGGACTCACCGAGATTGTATTTTCGGTCCCACCGAAAATCCCAACGTTCACAAGATTTGAACTTTCGGTCTCACCGAGTTGTCAACTTCGGTCTGACCGAGATTGGTCAAATGTGTGTAACGGTTGGATTTTGTGTGGAGGCTATAAATACCCCTCCACCTCCTCTTCATTCGTGGAGAGAGCCATCAGAAAGTACTACCACTCCTACCTTACATTTCTGAGAAGAAAACTACCTACCCTTGTGTTGAGATCAAGTTGCTCCACTCCCACCATATGAAACTTGATTTCTAGCCTTCCCAAGTTGCTTTCCACTCAATCCTTTCTTCCACCACAGCCAAATCAGTGAGGAGAGTTGAGTGTTGGGGAGATTATCATTTGAAGCACAAGAGCAAGGAGTTCATCATCAACAACACCATCTATTACCTTTTGGAGGGTGGTGCCTCCTAGATTGGTTAGGTGTCGCTTGGGAGCCTCCGTCAAGATGTGGAGTTGAACCAAGAAGTTTGTAAGGGCAAGGAGATCGCCTACTTCGTGAAGATCTACCCCGAGTAAGGCTAGTCCTCCGTGGGTGTATGCCATGATGGCATAGACAAGGTTGCTTCTTCGTGGACCCTTCGTGGGTGGAGCCCTCCGTGGACTCTCGTAGCCGTTACCCTCCGTGGGTTGAAGTCTCCATCAATGTGGATTGACGATAGCACCACCTATCGGAACCACGAGAAAAAATCTCCGTGTCTCCAATTGCGTTTGCTCTTCTCCACCTCTCCTTTACTACATGTGCAATTTACTTTCCGCTGCCAATACTCTAGAATTGCATGTGTAGGGTGATACTTGACTTGATCATCATTGTGAACTTGGTAAAAACTTGTCCTAATGAAAAGGCTAAACTTTTATATTGTCAAGTAGTCTAATCACCACCCCTCTAGACATACTTTCGATCCTACACATCATCACCTTCTGCTACCAGATAATCTCAAAGATTGGGCCGCGAGCTTGTCGGCAGTCCAGGACGCGGACCTCAGACAAGAATTCTTTCGCATCCAGTCGGAGTTTGCAGACATCATCCATCAAGATGTCCTTCATACGTCGGGGCAGTTCTTCCTCAGAAATCAACCGTCCAACAGTGAGATAGATGGAATGCTACAAATGCAGGGTGACAACGACCGCGATTTCATGACCATCGCGACAGACGGCGGCTTCATCCACGCTCCTGTCCGATGAGTCGAGTCGAAAGTAGTGATGTGCAGTTCTGAAACATTGATTGGCTCATGTTGTAATTAAACTTTTTAATGAATTCGTATGTCTCTTTGGTTTGGACGGTTGTTCAACTTAGATGTAATCGATGCTATTTATTAGTAGGACCATGAATCGTGCTATTAATGTCTTGCTTTTCTCTTCCGATCCTTTTGTTGCATACTTACACATTGCTTATGTATTGTCTGTTGTTTGGCTTGTGCATAGAGATGCCGTCGTATGTCGTGTACAAGGGTAAGGTTCCCGGAGTACGATGACTGGGAGGAGTGTCGGAGACAGGTTCACCGTTTTAGCGGTAATAGTTACAAAGGGTACACCACTAGGGCGGAGGCCGAATCTAGATACGCCCGCTATCTAGCAGGAGAGAGGAGGGAGCGTTGGAGGAACCGGATGAAGACCAGTTTGATCGCGATGATGCTCATCGTGATGACCACAGCTCTCTTCTATGTGATGGTAGTTTAGATGATCGATATCGACTTGTAATGTGAAGGCAAACTCGATACTCGCGGTCTTGAGACTTGTAATGTTTTATCTTTGTCCGGTCTTTTGAATCCGGAGACTAATATGATGAATTGTATTCGGAGACTAATCTTCTATTGTATTTGATGAATCTGATGTTGCTGTGTGCTGCTGTCTATATTCTATGCAATAATATATTTTGTAACCTGTGCAAAAATCAGAAAAGCAAAAAATAAATAAAACCTAATATTCATACTAATGGCGCACCACAAAAGACACTAATGGCGCACTGTGATCATCACACTAATGGCGCATTAGCAGCTGATGCGCCATTAGAATGCCATAGCACATTTGTACATATGGCCCCTGGGAGGCATTCTAATGGCGCACTGCAGGCTATACTAATGGCGCAGTAGGCGGTGCGCCATTAGAACACCAGATACTAATGGCGCACCGGCAGTGCGCCATTAGAATTTAATTCTAATGGCGTGATGCCAGTGGCGCACTGGTAGTGCGCCATTAGAAGGCAAAACCAGTGCGCCACTAGCATGCCTTTTCCTAGTAGTGATGGCAGCGGAATGTACTAGATATAGACCACATCCAGTACGCTGCAATGGATGGCGACCTTTGTTTCAATATCTACAAGGGTTGGATGAAGAGCAACAGCCAAGTTGGTGGTTCAAGCAAAGAAGTATCGACCAAGAGGAAGAGGGACAAGGACGAAGTCGAGGACGTGGACGAGGACTCCGAGTAAGGTGGCAGTGTCGTTGCTCATGGTGGTTCTAATGCAGTGTCTACCGGAATAGTTGCAAAGTTTAATTTCAGGTGTGCTTAATTTAATTTGAGGGGTGTTGAGGGAGTCCTGGACTAGTGGTTGTCCGGACAGCCCGACTATCATCGTCCGCCGGACTCCAAGACTACGAAGATACAAGATTGAAGACTCCATCCCGTGTCCGGATGGGACTTTCCTTGGCGTGGAAGGCAAGCTTGGCAATACGGATATGTAGATCTCCTACCATTGTAACCGACTTTGTGTAACCCTAGCCCTCTCCGGTGTCTATATAAACCGGAGGGCTTTAGTCCGTAGGACATAACCTCCATTACAACAATCATACCATAGGCTAGCTTCTAGGGTTTAGCCTCCTTGATCTCGTGGTAGATCCACTCTTGTAATACACATCATCAATATTAATCAAGCAGGACGTAGGGTTTTACCTCCATCAAGAGGGCCCGAACCTGGGTAAAACATCGTGTCCCTTGTCTCCTGTTACCATCCGCCTAGACGCACAGTTCGGGACCCCCTACCCGAGATCCGCCGGTTTTGACACCGACAGGTGTGTTGTGCTGAGCCCCCAGCAGAACGATGTTATGTTTCTTCTTGTTACTTTAACTCTTTAGTAAGTACATACTAGTATTTCTTACATTTCATCTTTTAGTTGGTATAGTACTACCACTCGTTTATTCACATTATATACGTACAATATATATGGCCAACATCATATAGCCAGCAGTTTAGTTGTCAAAGAATTTCAGGGTGCTTAGGTTTGTCAAAGAATTCCAGGGTGCTTAGTTTTATTTGAGGGGTGGGTTGTACTGGACACCATTATTGTGACTAGCCTTTTTAATAGTACTATATGCATAATTTGGCGACGAGCGCTCTCTATATGTACCACCTTTTTTTAAATTCAAGTTTTGCTCCATGGCGCAATCCATCGATACTACTGTTGTACAAAAGTATACATTTTTTAAAAGGCGAGAGGGCGGGGAGTCTAGCTTGGTCGGTTTCACGAGAGGCTAGGGCCTTTGTGATTTGACGGCTCATTATTGCTGGAAGGCGGGGCCTTGTGATTTGATTTGACTGCTCGTATAAATGCGCCGACGACCTGATCGAGGAGGAGCAAAGAACCGTGCGGTATACTCAAGTTTTCCACTAGAGTAGTACTGCGACGGAGGAGCACGAAACACAGCAGCACAGTGCCATATGGCGATGAAAAATGATCTAATTTGCTAGTCATCTCATTGTTAGCATTGTTCTATTCATTCCCTCAAAAAAAACCATTGTTCTATTCATGCCTCGCAGAGAACGTGACACGTGCGGCGAAACACCCGAAGCAAAAGATGAAACACAGCAGCAAAAGAAGAAGGAAGATTATCACCCCAAATGATGTAATTCGCCGCGGAGTCGTAACTGCTTCTTCATCGCCTCCACGACCTCCATCTCCTTGCACGTCTCCTCCACCATCTTCTTCATTCTTTCCATGACGCAGGATTTCTCGACGCGAGCCTTCATCATCTGTTCCATGGCCGCATTACGTACCTTGACAGCAGCCGGGTGCTCGATGCGGAGCTTCGCCAACTCCTCCTTCTGTTCCATGACGAGGGCCTGCAGCATCTTCATCGAGGAACTACTATTCTCATGCAGCTTCTTCCAGCCGGCGTTCTTCTCCTTCAACAGGTCAATCTCTTGGCAGAGCTTCGCCTTGTCCTCCTGAAGTCGCAGGATTTCACCGGTCGCCTTCTTCTCTGAGGCAATGCTGTTCTTCAGCAGCATCACCAAGCCGGCGGTCAACTCCCCATCTGATTGAGGTCAGTGGGCATGTCGTCGAGGCTCTCCTTCAGCAACTCCGTCAAGCCTTGGATGAACTCCGTCTGCTTATCGAGGTGCTTATTGAGCTGATCGGGCATGCCGTCGAGGGATAACGACTCCAGCTCCGCCGGCTCGACATGTTCGCCTCCGCGGCTAGTGCGCTCCTGGGAGCCATCGTCTGCCCATGAGAGATCTGCCGGTTTTGACACCGACATTGGTGCTTTCATTGAGAGTTCCTCTGTGTCGTCACCGATAGGCTCGATGGCTTCTTCAATCAGCAACGCCGTCTAGGGTGAGACTTTTCTCCCCGGACAGATCTTCTTATTCGGCGGCTTCGCACTGCGGGCCAACTCACTTGGCCATCTGGAGCAGATCAAAAGCTACGCCTCTGGCCATCAGGTTAGGTTCGGAAGCCTAAACTTCACGGCCGACATCCGCGGGGACTTGATCTCCGACGGACTCGAGCCACAGCCGAGCGTGTCGCGCTGTCACGATGGGCATGATTTAGCTCTGCCACTGGACAGTGCCTTGGTGGTCGCACACGGATCTGCTCCGGCCCTCAGTCCGGAGCCGATCGCCCAGATCGAGGACCGGTGGCTGGACACCGCCTCGGGGGCTGCAACTTCCACAGCGATGGAGCCGAACTCTGACCTTGTCCCCCATAAAGCTCGTGACTCCGAGGTGCCGGACTCCCTGCCGGACTCCAAACCTCCGGTGCCTCTGCCAATCGAATCCGATTGGGCGCCGATCATGGAGTTCACCACGGCGGACATCTTTCAGCACTCGCCCTTTGGTGACATCCTAAACTCGCTAAAGCATCTCTCGCTATCCGGAGAGACCTGGCCGGACTATGTCCAGGATGGTTGGGATGCGGACAACGAAGAAATTCAGATCCCACCCACCACCCACTTTGTAGCCACAGTCGACGATCTAACCGACATGCTAGACTATGACTCCGAAGACATCGACGGTATGGACGACGATGCCGGAGACGAACAGGAACCAGCGCCTACAGGGCAGTGGAAGACCACCCCAGCATGTGAAGTATATATGGTGGATACCCCAAAAGGAAGCGACGACGAGGAACAACGGGGCGCGGAAAAGGATAACCCCGCCGACAAACAACCAAAACAGCGACGCAAGCGCCGCCCCAAGCCCCGCCTCGGCAAAAACAGCATTCCCAACGACCCAACGTTAGAGTAGGACAAATCGGTGGACGACGAACATGCAACCAAGGACGAATCAGATAATCAATCCAATCCCGGCGAAGCCAACAGTCCGGACGACCTCACGCCGGACATACCACCGAAGCATAAAAACCTTCACGGAAGACTCGTCGCCACCGCAGGAAGCTTGAAGAAGGAAAAACGGAAGCTCAAAACAGCGGAAGACATGCTCAGAATGAGGTGGAGCAAAGTACTCAAGACCGCAGACAAATATGGCAATAACCACCAATCAAAGAGCTATCCGAAGCACAAGCTACTGCCATAATTTGACGAGGAAGCCATAGAGCCCTCACAGTCAAAAAACAAAGAGGCCGCCTGGCCGGATAGACGACCAGATGCCAGGCCAAAATCTACAAGCAGCGCCGAACATAAGCCGACTCATGACCCTGGAAAAATAGATGGCCCAGCCAGGTCCATTTACGGGCCAAAAAAGAGGGCCCCAGGAAGCAGCACAACACATCAAGTGTTCGAAGACAACGGCACACCCAAATACAGGGGCGCGCACACCCACTATGTTTCACCAATGAGGTGCTGGACCATGAATTCCCAGCAGGGTTTAAACCCATAAACATAGAGGCTTACGATAGAACAACAGACCCTGGAGTCTGGATAGAGGATTACATACTACACATACATATGGCTAGAGGAGATGATCTCCACGCCATAAAATATCTACCCCTCAAGCTCAAAGGGCCAGCTCGGCACTGGCTCAAAAGCCTCCCAGAAAACACTGTTGGAAGTTGGGAAGAGCTCGAGGACGCGTTTAGAGCAAATTTTCAAGGGACTTATGTCCGCCCTCCGGATGCAGATGATCTGAGTCATATAACTCAACAGCCCGGAGAGTCAACGCGCAAATTCTGGAACAGGTTCCTTACTAAAAAGAACCAATTAGTCGACTGTCTGGACGCCAAAGCCTTAGCAGCTTTTAAACACAACGTCCAAGATGATTGGCTTGCCAGACACCTCGCCCATGAGAAACCGAGGACAATGTCCGCGCTAACAAGCCTCATGACCCGCTTTTGCGCGGGAGAAGACAGCTGGCTAGCAAGATGCAGCACCAGCGACCCAAGTACATCCGAGATTAGAGATGGAAACAGAAAATCACGGCGCAGAAAGGATCAGCGCCGGAATAAAGAAAAAAGCCCAAAGAATACGGCGGTCAATGCCGGATTCAAAAGCTCGTGGCTGAACAACAAAACACTGCCTCTTAAGGATAACAGTGATGAGCTATCCAACTTAAGCAAAATTTTGGGTCGGATATGTCAAATCCACAGTACCCCAGGAAGGCCTGCAAACCACACCCACCGAGATTGTTGGGTTTTCAAACAGTCCGGCCGAATAAATGCCGAACACAAGGGGCTAGACGCATCAAGCGAGGATGAGGATAAACCTCACAAGTAGAGCACCGGAAAACAAAAGACTTTCCCACAAGAAGTCAAAGCAGTAAACTCACTTCATGTGATAATACGGAAAAACAATGCAGCACCCGCTAAGACGGGTCTCGCACGGTCCACCCCAGCGGAACCTCGAGATTGGATGTCAAAACCAATCACTTTTGACCACCTGGATTACTCCAGAAGTATTCGGAATGCAGGATGGACTGCTCTGATATTGGATCCTATAATCGACGGACTACAATTTACACATGTCCTGATGGACAGAGGCAGCGATTTAAACCTGCTATATCCGAACACAATCCGCAAGTTGGGGATAGACCTTACCAAAATTCGACATAGCCGCACCTCCTTCAAAGGAGTGACGCCAGGCCCTTACGCCAAGTGCACGGGCTCCTTATTACTAGAAGTCGTGTTCGGGTCACCGAACAACTTCCGACGCAAAAAACTAATCTTTCATATCACCCCATTCAAAAGTGGCTATCAAGCACTATTGGGACGTGAAGCTTTTGTCCGCTTCAACGCCATACCACATTACGTGTCTCTTACACTTAAAATGCCCGGTCCACGTGGCATCATTTCATTGCGAGGGTTATGCAAAGACCCCGGACACGGCTAGACGAGTCCGGCACAAACAAGCTAGGGGCTCCCTAGCCGCACGCCCCTTCACAAGGGGCTGAGCGTATAAGCAACAACGAGCTAATATAGACTCTGCTTTACTTATTAATATTTTTCATATACCTTTTTTCGCACGATTTCCTTTCAAAGTAAGTTCCTCTCTTTTTACAGATAAACGACGTGCACACCCGTCCAGGATAACGGCACAACGGAGACACAGGCGCAGACGTGCAGTAGGGACCCGTGGCAAGGATTCTTTTCAGATTAAGACCCTGCATAAACCTTTTTTACTGTCTCTTGTTGCTATAATCCCCTGGTTTCTCATTATAACCAGAGTGGAGCCTGACGTTTTGGCATCGGCTGCGTTAGAAGACTTTGCCCGTACCTGGACACTAGGGGCTTAGGGCATTATTCTGCCCATTATTATAAAGACCGAACACCTTAGGGAGTGTTCGGCGTCTCGAGTTAGGCCTTATATGCATCAGCTCCGAATCATGTCTTTGGTCAAATGTTGGGTTTGCCCGGCTCCTGTGTTTTGCTGCCTTACGTTCCGTATCATCGGCTAACACGGCACCAGGAGAACTACTGCGATTGTGCCCCAGTTCGGCTGCGCGAGCACCTCAGTAGAGAAAGCCGAAAACTGACTGTCATGATACAGCGAGAGACTGGTCAACCACTCGATCGACAACCGGAATGTTTAGAATTCCTCCGCTTTGACGAAGGACCGTTTAGCGGTCAGGCGCATACACACCCCGAATTCGGAGAGCGCGGTGCCCCCAGGGGCTATATCGTAGCCCCACCCTCGAACTCCAATGGCTAAGTGAAAGTGATAAAGCGTTATAGTCCGGTTGCCTCGTTTGCTATGCTACCACCTCCTTAACAGGAGCGAGACGTCGGATTTAGTGTGAAAATGCGCTATTTTTGCAAACAACCCCGCACCTTGTGCGTGGGGGCTGAAGTCGAAGACTGCCATCTTTCAGGTTATACATATGTATACATAAACGGCCGCATAGGAGATATTTCAATACTTGGAACGCACAAGTATAAAAAGCGATTATATCATAGCCATTGTTTTACAAAATAAAAACGTTCATTTGAACGTTACATTTTTCGAGCACTGCGACTCTATTACACGAGCACCACGCACAACTTCCCCAAAATAGTGCTCGGCGGGTAACCGGCTTTTGTCCGAACCCTGGGTTGCTAC
The DNA here is from genome assembly GCA_963921465.1 of Triticum timopheevii. Taxonomy (NCBI): domain Eukaryota; kingdom Viridiplantae; phylum Streptophyta; class Magnoliopsida; order Poales; family Poaceae; genus Triticum; species Triticum timopheevii. The sequence continues at coordinate 164,701,408 of OY997274.1, read as the reverse complement.
AGCGGCGGCATCCATCTCTGTCCAATGTGTCTTCACACGGGCAAGGGCCATCCGCGCACCCTCTATGCAGGCCGACCGCTTCATCTCCTTGATATGCGGCACCGCGCCAAGGAATTGCTGCAATAAGCCAAAATAGCTCGTCGCCTTGGGCCTCTTCGGCCAGACATGAGCCACGATATCTGTCATGGCAAGTCCGGACAGCCTGTTCAGCTCAGCCCATTCGGCCAACCGATCGATCAGCGGAAGTGAACGATCCGGACTATGGAATTGAGACCAAAATAGCTCTTCCGTCTTGTGATCCTTCTGGCTTCGGAAGTGAACAACGGCATCTGCCGCACTCGCCGCTAAGTCCATATATGGATCCTCCGGACCCCACAACTGGCCAAGCTGGACATACTTTGGATCCGTAAACCTGCGGCGTAGCAAAAAAGGCTTGCCAGCCACAATGTCTCCGGCCTGACGCAGCTCCTCCTTCATAGCTCGCATTGCAGAACGGGCATCCTTGGCTTCGGCGGTGGCCTTCACCAGGTCTTCTCGCTCTGATAGGCGCTCCTTTTCAAGAGCCTCATTGCGGTCGGTAGCATCCTTCAATTTAACGGCCAATTCGGCCACCTCTTCCCTGCTTCGGCAGTGTGCAGCCCTTTCGGCTTCTAACTCCTCGGCCGCCCTCGAGGCAGCCGCGTTGCTTCTTCTGGCCTGCTCCTTGGCTTGAGCAAGTTCTGCCCGAAGGCTCTCCACAGCAGCAGCACCATCTGCGTCAAGCATAAATATTGTAAGAGGTGAGCTTTAGCTCCCTTAATAGGTGACTGCGGAGAATTAATTTACCTTGCGACTCGTCAAGTCGCCTGTTGACTAGCGCGATGTCTGCATCCGCCACATCGAGTTGCCGCATTAATTCGGCAACTCCATCAGTCCGGCTAGCCCCCGGACTATCCGCGACCTGGATAGGAAAGGCGATACTCAATACCTACGATTTTGATCCTCGGTACGCTGTCGCTTTCGACAACATACCGAGTCTCAGGGGCTACTATCTATATAGGGCGCACTTTTATGTGCAAAACTATCAAAAAGGCGCGTCGTTTTTACGTACCTCAAACCCCGCCAGCAAAGTCCTGACGGCATTGTGCAATCCGCTTTCGGCGGACGAAATCCTTCCGGTCACCATGCTCATCAACGCCCGGTGATCTTCTGAGACGGACGCCCTCTCAAGCAGATCCTTCAGCTCCCCCGGCCGAACACTAGTCGGCGCCGAACTCTTCGGCTCTGCCGGGCTCGGGGACACCCTCCATGACGACACTTCAGGCTCGTCCGCCCTATCCGACGGTGCAGCAGACGGAGGCGTCTCGCTCTCCATCATCTCCGGACGAAGATCCCCCGAAGACGAGCTCATCTGAGAAGGTTGCAGATCTGAACTACAAGGTAAAAATTTCGGTTATCCTCAAAAGCACAAATAGGGACGTTTTTCATTAATGAATTCCCCTTTTTCCTACTCACGGCTCGCTAGAGGGCTGATTCTTTAGAGAAGATGTGCGGCCAGGGCCTCCCCGGACGGAGGACCCTCCAGCGAAGATTTCTTACCCCGCTTAGGGGCTTTGGCCTCCGGGTCTTCGGAGGCGGTCCTCTTCTCCCCCTGGAGGGAAGGATTCTCGATCCCCCCTTCTCCAAGCGCCCCCCTGGGCGGGGCGGTAGCTCCTCTTTTTTCCCCCTCGCCTTCTTCTGAAGGCGCAACCTCCAACATTCTGACCAGCACGGGCTTCGGCGCGGTCTCTGGGAGGGGGGCCGGACACCGTATTAGTTTTGCTTGCACTATCCACTCCTGCCGAAGGATAACGGATTAAAAGGCGAATTGAAGAAAGGCAAACAAATGGTACGTCCGAACTCTGAGCTACTTACTTGGGTATCCGGGCGATTGCAGCTTAGGCCGGCGTCCTCGGTCAATTCCGAACACACCACTTGTGGTCTGAAGAACAACTTGTACATCTCCACGGGTGTCGTACCCATGAAGTGTTGGAGAATTCTTGGTCCCTCCAGATTGAACTCCCATAGCCGGAGAGGACGACGTTTGCAGGGCAGGAGATGCCTAATTAACATAACCTGCGCCACCACGATCAGATCGATCTCCCTCGCCTAGAGGTCACGAATCCGGCCCTGCAATAGGGGCACGTCTTTCGACGGCCCCCAATTGAGCCCTTGGTTGACCCACGACATCAACCGTCGTGGAGGTCCCGAGTGGAACGGAGGCGGCGGCTTCTGCCTGCTGCCCCTCGGAGTGGTGATATAGAACCACTCCTGCTGCCATAAGCCGAGCTCCTCTTGGAAGGAGCCCTCAGGCCACGGGGCATCGGCCCTCCTGCTTATGGCCGCCCCGCTGCACTCAGCTTGATGCCCCCCAATCATCTTCGGCTCCACATTGAAGGTCTTTAGCCACAGGCCGAAGTGGGGGTGACGTGGAGAAAAGCTTCGCAGACGACAATAAATGTGGAGATATGGAGGATGGACTCCGTAGCCAAGTCGTGGAATTCCAACCCATAGTAAAACATGAGACCTCTCACGAAAGGATCCGTCGGGAAGCCTAAACCCCGACGGAGGTGGGATACAAAGACGACATACTCGCCGGGCTCGGGGGTGGGGATGGCCTGCCCTTCAGCAAGCAGCCTGTGCGAAACCTCGTAAGACAGGTACTTGGCCTCACGCAGCTTTAGCACGTCCTCCTCCGTGACGGAGGAGGGCATCCACCGGCCCTGAAGGTCGGAGCCGGACATTGTTGAAGGTCCGAAGCACTCGAATCTGGGGCTCTGGGTGTTGGAACTTGGAGCAAGGAGAAGATTCGGTGGAAGATTGAAGAAAAGAACGAGCCTTGGTCCTGTTATAAAGAAGGGGAATACCAAGAGCCGTCTCCATGACCATTCGGGATTCGCCTTCGATAGAGGAGGCGTTGCGACGGGCGCGGTTGGGTTACCCACGCCCGTATTGATGAGAATCCCGGAATAAGGGGAACACGATCTCTGCTTCGACAGGACGTGCCAAGGAAACCGCTTCGCTAAACGCGCTGAGGTGGAATAATAAAAAACGGTTCAAGTAAAGGCTTGGTAGTGGTGTGACGTCACGCCACAAAATACGTCAGCAGATTGAACTTGTGTACATTTTATTCCCTCTACGGTGGAATGTGGAATTTATTTTGCAGAGCCGGACACTATCCGGGTGTTCACAATCTTCTCAGGATTATTCAAAGGAGGAACCCGCCTTGCAATGCCGAACATTATGCGCGTCGGACTCATCGTCATTGAAGCCTGGTTCAGGGGCTACTGAGGGAGTCCTGGACTAGGGGGTGTCCGGACAGCCGGACTATCATCGTCCGCCGGACTCCAAGGCTACGAAGATACAAGATTGAAGACTCCGTCCCGTGTCCGGATGGGACTTTCCTTGGCGTGGAAGGCAAGCTTGGCAATACGGATATGTAGATCTCCTACCATTGTAACCGACTTTGTGTAACCCTAGCCCTCTCCGGTGTCTATATAAACCGGAGGGCTTTAGTCCGTAGGACATAACCTCCATTACAACAATCATACCATAGGCTAGCTTCTAGGGTTTAGCCTCCTTGATCTCGTGGTAGATCCACTCTTGTAATACACATCATCAATATTAATCAAGCAGGACGTAGGGTTTTACCTCCATCAAGAGGGCCCGAACCTGGGTAAAACATCGTGTCCCTTGTCTCCTGTTACCATCCGCCTAGACGCACAGTTCGGGACCCCCTACCCGAGATCCGCCGGTTTTGACACCGACAGGTGTGTTGTGCTGAGCCCCCAGCAGAACGATGTTATGTTTCTTCTTGTTACTTTAACTCTTTAGTAAGTACATACTAGTATTTCTTACATTTCATCTTTTAGTTGGTATAGTACTACCACTCGTTTATTCACATTATATACGTACAATATATATGGCCAACATCATATAGCCAGCAGTTTAGTTGTCAAAGAATTTCAGGGTGCTTAGGTTTGTCAAAGAATTCTAGGGTGCTTAGTTTTATTTGAGGGGTGGGTTGTACTGGACACCATTATTGTGACTAGCCTTTTTAATAGTACTATATGCATAATTTGGCGACGAGCGCTCTCTATATGTACCACCTTTTTTTAAATTCAAGTTTTGCTCCATGGCGCAATCCATCGATACTACTGTTGTACAAAAGTATACATTTTTTAAAAGGCGAGAGGGCGGGGAGTCTAGCTTGGTCGGTTTCACGAGAGGCTAGGGCCTTTGTGATTTGACGGCTCATTATTGCTGGAAGGCAGGGCCTTGTGATTTGATTTGACTGCTCGTATAAATGCGCCGACGACCTGATCGAGGAGGAGCAAAGAACCGTGCGGTATACTCAAGTTTTCCACTAGAGTAGTACTGCGACGGAGGAGCACGAAACACAGCAGCACAGTGCCATATGGCGATGAAAAATGATCTAATTTGCTAGTCATCTCATTGTTAGCATTGTTCTATTCATTCCCTCAAAAAAAACCATTGTTCTATTCATGCCTCGCAGAGAACGTGACACGTGCGGCGAAACACCCGAAGCAAAAGATGAAACACAGCAGCAAAAGAAGAAGGAAGATTATCACCCCAAATGATGTAATTCGCCGCGGAGTCGTAACTGCTTCTTCATCGCCTCCACGACCTCCATCTCCTTGCACGTCTCCTCCACCATCTTCTTCATTCTTTCCATGACGCGGGATTTCTCGACGCGAGCCTTCATCATCTGTTCCATGGCTGCATTACGTACCTTGACAGCAGCCGGGTGCTCGATGCGGAGCTTCGCCAACTCCTCCTTCTGTTCCATGACGAGGGCCTGCAGCATCTTCATCGAGGAACTACTATTCTCATGCAGCTTCTTCCAGCCGGCGTTCTTCTCCTTCAACAGGTCAATCTCTTGGCAGAGCTTCGCCTTGTCCTCCTGAAGTCGCAGGATTTCACCGGTCGCCTTCTTCTCTGAGGCAATGCTGTTCTTCAGCAGCATCACCAAGCCGGCGGTCAACTCCCCATCTGATTGAGGTCAGTGGGCATGTCGTCGAGGCTCTCCTTCAGCAACTCCGTCAAGCCTTGGATGAACTCCGTCTGCTTATCGAGGTGCTTATTGAGCTGATCGGGCATGCCGTCGAGGGATAACGACTCCAGCTCCGCCGGCTCGACATGTTCGCCTCCGCGGCTAGTGCGCTCCTGGGAGCCATCGTCTGCCCATGAGAGATCTTTCGAGGTCTCTGCGTGGCGGCGAGCCCTCTCTTTTTTTCCGCAGCCTTGGTTGCCGCTCCCTTGTTACGAGTAGTTCTTGACCTAGAGCTCTGCTCACCGGCCATGGCAAGGACGGACGAAGAAGAAGCACTTATGAGGAGGAAAGGTAGAGTAATTTTCGGTTAGGTAGTTCCCCTTTCTATAACCTAAGTACTAGCACTAGTAGTACTAATACCTGCATAGTGGGAACACGTTCAGGTTTGGTACGTAGTACTAGTAGGTGTGAGCAGGCTTTCGAATGTGATGGGAACAAGGTAAAGATTAATTGATGGTTTTGGTTTCGAGGCCTGAAACGGCTCCCGATAAGTTTAGTGGAACATAAATTTCAAGTAGACTACACTGCTCAAATGCGTAAATATTATGTTACTGTCAAAAATTGGCACAAAATACGAAGGAGACCAATGGAAGTACTACTAGCAACCCACGATTTAACTACTTGCATGCGCGCAGTGGAGTAATAATGTCTTTCTTCCGCCCTCACGTCCACTCAATTTGCATGTGCTGTATTAATTGACCATCAATGAAGTGAACGACTTTACACGCGTCAAATTATCACATGGGGTGGATCTTGGTACAAAATTGCGTCCGCCCGTGTACCCGCGTGTGCGTGCGAGGGAATGAGTGCCTGTGTGGCGTGCGTGCACATCTTCGCTTCGTGCATGTACCGCCAGTATGGCTCAGGGTGGACGAGTACATTCTTCTGGAACCAGCAGCACGTCACTTTGATCAATCCACGCCAAGGAGGTCACGACAACGCCTCCACATGTGCCACGTGGCTTCATGAACTGTAAGAGAGACACTGCGTAGCGTGCCATTGGTATTCTAATTTACGTGTTTGGCACATACTCGAAGTACTAGTAATTTACTCGTGCATTGCACGCATCAGATTTTGCAACCAAATTATGAATAAATACCACACTATAGCATGTAAGCTCTTAGTCATATATGCGTGATGTAGCCCTTCGTTTAATTCTTATAGTTCATCTCATTCAAAATCAAATTAGTTTTTATAAAAAAGCTAAGAACGCGTGAATAGGAAAAACATGGGATTATAGTGGAATGTCGTATTGAATCCTACAGGATTGTACGAGTGTTTGATTATGCATAGAAAAAATGCACAATTCTTTCAAAGAGGTTTGAGTGGATGGGATGTTTCCTATGAAATCTAGTGCAAATGAATCATATGGAAAAATTCCTATGGTTTACAATCCTACGAATCAAACAACCAAGATAGGAAAAATTCCTAATGATTAGAATCCTCCAAAATTCCTTTGAGAATCCTTTGAATCAAAGAAGCCCTTAATCTATTTTATGATTCATGGAATTGTGCGTTGTAAAGCATAAAGTAAAAACAGATAATGGCAATTCAACTAGAAAAAAAGATTGGGCAGTTATGATACAGAAGATTCTAGAACAAAAGAGAACCACTGTTGTTTTGAGGTTTGTGCATTATGCTTAAGTTCAACCATGGAGTCTGCTAGATTGTACATGTGGCAAAATCCGGTGGGGGGCTAGTGGAGGGAGACTATGAAGGAATGCACAAGTGCGAGATCGATATTTAGAGAGAGGGGGCGAACACGTGAGCTGTTGCACGCAGTGGCGGAGCCATGAAAAATAAATGAGCTAGGGGGCCAAGCATTGCTAATCCTTTACGAGTAGGGTTAATTCATGAAATTAAACCTTTTTTAGCAGCAATTGTCTAATGATCACATTCATATTAGCCTCGATATATAGTGATGTTAGGGGGGCAGGGGCCTTACTGCCCCCTGTCTTCGCCATTGTGCACGCATCTGAGAGATGTAGCGGAAGGCATGGATGATGAGAGGGGGACGTTGGATATATAATTAATGTGAGTGTATTAGCTATTTATGTTAATCCTATATAGAGAGGTATAGATTGATCGATGTGGACGTGGGAGAGGTATAGATTGATCAATGTGGACGTGAGAAAGAGGGTGAGACCTCACTGGATATATCGATTGATCGGTTTGTGTGCAAAACTATGAAAGTCCTAGCTATATACACACATACATAGAGGGACATCGATCGTTGCGCATGCACGCATGAGAGATAAAGAATGCCCGGTATGAGGGAGAGGGGGATGTGTGTGGATGTGTGCCTTCATGGGAGACCGACCTGAAGAAAAAGATTGCATGCGTGCGATAGATAATGCCGACTGGTAGTGTGTGTGCATGCATGCACGAGAGAAAGTTAGTGGTACAATTATAAAGAGAAGACTACTGTGTGGGTGTAAAAGAATAGGTGAGGTCATAATCAATGTAAAGTTGAATTCAAATATTTGAATAAGAGATCCTGATGTTTGAAACCCATGCATGCATGAATATAACGGAGATCTGCGCGGTGTGCTTTGGAAACGAGCATGCTGTAATGTATACACATTGAACAAGGTCAAACTGATTTGAATTTGAGATACCGATGGCAGACATCATTTGCCCATGTCGCATCCGTGCATGTAATTGGAGATGATGGGCGGCTTTCGCATCACATATCTATATCTATACCCCTATATATATATATATATATATATATATATATATATATATATATATATATATATAATATATTTTTATTGTGAGCGGGTAACTTTAACTTTGAAAGATGGTCGTTGGACAAGGCGAATCCGAAGGTCCAAAGATGGAAAATTTGAGCACTATTGGCCGTTGGATATCATCTAGATTGCACTAGATTTCGCCACATGTATAATCTAGAAGACTCCATGGTTGAACTTAAGCATAATGCACAAACATCAAAACACAAGCACTTCTTATTTGTTCTAGAATCTTCCGTATCATAATTGCCCAAATGTTTTTCTACATGATTTGCCATTATTTGTTTTTACTTTATGTCTTACAACGCACAATTCCATGAATCTTAAAATAGATTAGCTTTCTTATAAAAACTAGATGATTTTGAATGAAATGAACTATAAGAATTAAACGAACATCTACATCATGCATATATGACTCAAAGCTTGCATGCTATAATGTGGTATTTATTCATAATTTGGTTGCCAAATCTCATGCGTGCAATGCATGTGTACCTTACTCTAGTCTAAATCGTGTTTGTGTGTGTGTTGTGCGTGTTGAGGTGCAAATTGTCTTTTTTTGGGTACACGTTAAGCTTGTTCTTCCGAAATTTCAAGCCGCGCCTTGTTATGCCAAAAATTGAAACTAGCGTCTCTGTCTATCGTGCTGCGAAACTCCCGCCTCTTCAACCCGTGCCTTGTTAGCCCGAAATATTTAAGATATATCTTTGTCTCGTTGTGCTCCGACAACTCCCTCCATCTCAACCCGCCCCTTGCTATTCCGAAATTACAACGCGCGTGAAAACTCCCACCTCCTGTGAAATCCCGACATGCGAAATGCCCGTGGTACCCCTGAACTGAAAGAACCGCCTCAAATCGGTGGGGGGTACTTTCGTAACCTACCCCACATTTCGGACAAGCGCGTCTCTAAGCCATGGTTCCCCACTGCCATCCCATCCGCCCACCCATTCATACACCGAGGCCGTGAAAACCCGCGACGAAACCCCACACCCTGCTCCGTCCGCCACCCAGTCGGAGCTTCTTCCCCGACGACGTCGTCCACAGCAACACCTCGACGTCCCTCATCCACCGTACCGGATGAGGATCCATCGCCGATCTCATCGTCCAGCCGGTTCAGCCACCCCGTCCTCCACCTCCAAGGAGCTGCCCCGACGTTCCCCGCGTCTTTTGCGCCACCTCCATTCCCACACCGCCGTCTTCACCTGCACCATCGGAAGAGCATCATCATCACCGTTTCCTCGGAAGAAGCTGCGGCCTAATCGGCGCCACCAAAGAGGTTGTATACTAATCGCCGCATTTTCTTCTTGATTCGATCTTACGGTGCTGCCGGCGCTCAGTCCCGAGCCGACACGGCGCGGCTCCATCCACGGCGGCGTCGCCGACCACTTCCTCCACGGCGTCGCTCCCTCGGCGGCGACGTCTACATCAGTAGGAGCTGCTGCTGCTTTAGCTCTCGCTTGCACTGCTGCTCTGCTCTTGCTCTCGGTCCCCTGCCTAGTCTGCTCTTGCTATTGCTCCTGCTCGCGCTACTGCTCTCCCTCTTGCTCTTGCTTGCGATGCTGCTCCAATTTGGCTACACTTCAATCGACTGAATCGAATTTTGGGTCAGTCGATTTCCAAGGGGTGGGCTCGCCGGGGTGAAGGAAGAACCAGCCGCAGCGGGGAGGGGGGCTCGCTGGAGAGGTACCCCACTATCTATCTTAGGGTTCAGGATGGGGGCGGTGGCGGGGCATTGGCGGGGCGGTAGCATGGGGATTGCCGGAGAAAAAGCTCGGCGCGGGGGGGGGGGGGGGGGGGGGGGCTAGAGGGATGGTCGGGGCGGCGGCGGACCGGTGGTGGGGAGTGTTTTCGGGGCGGGCGTGGCGGCGCACCGCCGGCCGCGGGCGGCGGGGGGCTGCTGTTTGGCCGGTGGTGGCTGGCGGCTCATGGGGGTGGAGGTTGAAGATGAACCGCAGGCCCTTGATTTCGTATGCAACAGCTGCAAAATCGACTGAGGTGTAGCCTCACCTTGCTAGTGCGTTCGGTTTCGACAGCAAAATTCAGTTTCGACAGCAAAATTCAGTTTGGACAGTTAGGTTCAGTTTCGACAGTTAAGTTCAGTTTCGACAGTTAAGTTCAGAGATGAGCGGCTGATGTATTTTACATCTAGCAATTTGTGGTTATGTATTTTATGTCATGTATTGGAGATGCTATTAGAATTCCACTCAGGTTAACGTTGTTTGTTGTCTCTCTTGTCCTGCTTCAGCCTCGGCGTCGTACAACTCACCGGAGCTGCTCCAACGACGAAACCCTCCATCACAGCGGAGCAGTACCTCGGGCTCCATCTCCAGACGCCTAAGATCTCCTTCCCCTCCTCCGATAGCAAAGTCAGCCGGAGCATCCTCACCGGCCAACCCAATCACGCTGAGATCGACATGGCTTCGCCAAAGAGGTTGTACACTTGTTGCATCTCTTTTTTACTCTACATGTTATATATATTGTCCACTGAGCACTCGTAGTAATGGGAAATACGATTATTTTATCCTACTATATGACAAGCAGTGAGGTACCAGGCAACTTAGCTATCCGTGATGGACTCTCTTGAACACCATCATTATTTATCTCTGCGCGTTGGAGCTGTGCATTTGTCGATGGGCCTGGGAGTTGAGCTAGTATGGCAGTGGCCTGGGTCCAAAGTAATAGAAGTAGCACAAAAACATTTTTTTAGTGTAGGATTTTCCTTGCTCAAGCCTGCCTACTAGAATCGTCGGTGCTTGAAAGCAAAAGTGAATGAAAAACATAGGAATTGGAAAGTTTCCTATGGTACTACTTTTCATGAATTTGGTGCAAAGGAATGGAGCAAAGGAAAACTGTAGGATTTATTCCTTTAGTGTCTCCTTGAAAGAAAAACCGTAGGAATTCTAATTTCCACTTCTCCTCCTTTTCATATTCCTATTCATCAAGCACAAGACTAAGATATAGTAGCATAATAGCATTATAACCATACATTTTCTTGTGGTTTGACTTAATTTCACCATGCTTTTTTGCATCCTGTGATCTTCCAATTGTTGTGAATCAAACACCCAGATTGGCAGAAATCCTGTGTTTTTAAATTCTCTGTTTTGCACGTGCATTCCTATCCTATTCCTGTCTTTTTCCTATCCCTGCATTGTTAGAATCCTCAAATTCAAACAAGCCCTTACTCAATTACTTCTGTTACAGATATGTGTCAAAGAAAACCTTGTGTGGTTTGTCCTGCTCCTGCGGCGCTGTGTTCCACCCCAGCTCAGCTACTCCAACGACACAAGGGTTCACCACAGCAGGGATCCGCTCTCCAGACTGTCTTTCACCGCCTCAGATCTTCTTCCCCGCCGCCGGTAGCCACGACAACTGCATTACCATCATCAACTGAGCAGATGACCTTGAGGACTACACGGGTCTGCAAGAGAGGTCGCACTCTTCCGTGTCTGCTTACATTATGCGTCGCTTAATATGATTACATGGTACATTATCATCGTGTTCACCTATTACACTTCGAGTCGGGTCCAAACTAATGCTGAAACTTGAGTTTTTAAATGGTTGTGGGGTACATATTGGGGCAGCAATTAGTACTATCTGTCTACTATCTGGTTAATCTCCGGTGTCTACTATGAGTTTCATGTTGGGTGCAAACAAACATTAAAGGAGCCATTATCTGTATTTTTAACTAAAGCTATTATCTGCCTGCTATCATTGGTTTTGGGTCTATCCACAGTTTGCTACCATCACTCTGGATTTGTGCATGCACTCCTTACATAATCTCACTATGTTTTATTCCTATGCATGCCAGTTATTGTACACAATGGAACTGATCATGTAGAGCAAAAGAGACGAGCCTTGCGTGGCAATAAAGTTTCATGCAGACGTCATTCCATGGTGGGCGCAAAGGCAGCCCCCCTCCACACATTTCAGATCGTAATCAAGAGGAAGATAACTGTTCTAAGGGGGATTCAGAAGGAGAAGACCACTCCTATTTACCCCATGAGGTCTTCGCTCTAACTTATGCTGATGTTGGTAATATCATGCATATGGTGCCTTGCTTACTGTATACATTAAAGATGTCATCTGCTTAGTTTAGACATGCTTTGTGTCAATGCCATCTATTTTGTTTCTTTATCGTATATGTGAATCATGCAATTTCATCTTGTCTAGCCAGGCATCATATATGTGAATTTTGCAATGCCACCCTGGTTAGCCAGTCATCTTATATGTGAATTATATCATGCCATCATTTTTTTATTATGTGTTAAATTTGTCAACAATTTTAGTACATTCAATTACTCTTCCTGTGCATCAGCCATTCGGCACGGTCATGGAAAAATCTGGAGTGGAAACAAGGTCTTCAGAGCAGACAATGCTATCTGACGAAGCGCATGTCTTGCTGGTTACTGATAGCTCCTCAGAGAAGGATTCAGAGACAGATGACCAGTCATATTTCCCCCCTGAGGTGCATGCCCTAACTTGGCAGGGTTATGTTACTCATATCGTGCGTATGGTATCTTGCATTGCTATGTCATTTGCTTAGTTTAAACATGCTTTGTGTGAATGCCACCTTTTTAGTGTCTAATTACCATATATGTGAATTATGCAATGTCATCTTGTTGCAAGACATTATATATGTGAATTATGCAATGTTATCTTGTTGCAAGGAATTATGTATGTGAATTATGCAATGCCATGCTGTTTAGGCAAGCGTCATATATGTGAATTATATCATGCCGTCCTTTTTTTTGTATTTCTCATTGCTTTTGTCGACAATGTTTGTATATTCAATTGCTCTTCCTGTGCATCAGCCATTTGAATTGGTGATGGAGAACTCTGGAGTGAAAACAAGGTCTTCAGAGCAGACAATGCTACCTGCTGAAGCAGATATCTTGCTGGTTACAGATAGCTCTTCAGAGGAGGATTCAGAGGCAGATGACCAGTCCTATTATCCCCCTGAGGTGTATGCTCAAACTTGGCAGGGTTATATTACTCATATAATGCATATGTTGTATTGCAATGCTTATTTTTTACATCATATACACAATATTGAATGCCATCTCCTTAGTTGACACATCATATATGCAATTGCCCTCTGCTCACTTCCTTAGTATATAAATCATATATTTGAATTATGTCATGCCATGATGATTACATAGACAGCATGTATCTGAATTATGGCATGCCAACCCATTTTCTAAAGACATAATATAGTTATATTATCCTGTTTGCATAGTCATCATATTCTAAATTATGTCATTCTGTCCGTGAATTATATCATGCCATCATGTTTCCATCGACGGCATGTTTGTGATTTATGGCATGCCAACCACTTTAATAGACACATTGTATAGTTATATCATGTCATCCTGTTTACATAGTCATCATATTTTGAAGTATGTCATTCTATCCTGTTTAGTTAGCCATCATACATGTGAAGTTGTGTCATGCTATCCTGTTTAATTAGCCATCATATATGTGAAATTATGTCTTGCTATTCTGTTTGCTTAGACAACATAAATGTGAATTATTTCATGCCCTGTTTTCTTCCCTACTATCCATTGCACCTGTCTATCTTACAATGTCTATACATTCAATTACTTTTCTTGTTTATCAGCCATTTCAATTGGAGGGAGTGATGGCAGTATCTGTGGGAGTAAAAACACGGTCTTCAGAAAAGATCGTGCTACCTGTCGATGCAGATAGAACCACGGTTGTACTTGCCCAAGAATCAGCCTCACCACACATAACCCACACTCATGCAGATTGTACCCCTACCCAGTTGGACAGAGAACCAGCTACATGTTGGGGAACGTAGTAATTTCAAAAAAATTCCTACGCACACGCAAGATCACGGTGATGGCATAGCAACGAGAGGGGAGAGTGTTCGTCCACGTACCCTCGTAGACCGAAAGCGGAAGCGTTAGCACAACGCGGTTGATGTAGTCGTACGTCTTCACGATCTGACCGATCCAAGCACCGAACGTACGGGGCCACCGAGTTCAGCAAAGGTTCAGCTCGATGACGATCTCCGGCCTCCGATCCAGCCGAGCTCCGGAGATGAGTTCCGTCAGCACGATGGCGTGGTGACGATGATGATGTTCTACCGGCGTAGGGCTTCGCCTAAACTCCGCGACGATATGACCGAGGTGGAATATGGTGGAGGGGGCACCGCACACGGCTAAGGAACGATCCATAGATCAACTTCTGTGTCTATGGGATGCCCCCCGCCCCTGTATATAAAGGAGCAAGGGGGGAGGCCGGCCGGCCCCTTGGAGCGCGCCAAGGAGGAGGAATCCTCCTCCTAGTAGGAGTAGGACTCCTCCTTTCCTACTCCTACTTGAAGGGGGAAGGAAGGGGGAGAGGGGGAAGGAAAGGGGGGCGCCGCCCCCCCTTCTAGTCCAATTCGGACCAGAGGGGGGAGGGGGCGCGGGGCCCATGCTGGCCGCCCCTCTCTCCTTTCCCCTAAGGCCCATAAGGCCCAATACTCTCCCGGGGGGTTCCGGTAACCCCCCCCCCCCCCCCCCCCCCCGGCACTCCGGTTTTCTCCGAAATCACCCGGAACAATTCCAGTGTCCGAATATAGTCGTCCAATATATCAATCTTTATGTCTCGACCATTTCGAGACTCCTCATCATGTCCGTGATCACATCCGGGTCTCCGAACAAATTTCAGTACATCAAAACTTACAAACTCATAATAAAACTATCATCGAAACGTTAAGCGTGCGGACCCTACGGGTTTGAGAACTATGTAGACATGACCTAGAACTATTCTCGGTCAATAACCAATAGCGGGACCTGGATGCCCATATTGGTTCCTACATATTCTACGAAGATCATTATCGGTCAAACCGCATAACAACATACGTTGTTCCCTTTGTCATCGGTATGTTACTTGCTCGAGATTTCATCGTCGGTATCCAATACCTAGTTCAATCTCGTTACCGGCAAGTCTCTTTACTCGTTCTGTAATACATCATCTCATAACTAACTCATTAGTTACAATGCTTGCAAGGCTTAGGTGATGAGTATTACCGAGAGGGCCCAGAGATACCTCTCCGACAATCGGAGTGACAAAACCTAATCTCGAATTATGCCAACTCAACATGTACCTTCGGAAACACCTGTAGAGCACCTTTATAATCACCCAGTTACGTTGTGACGTTTGGTAGCACACAAAGTGTTCTTCCGGTAAACAAGAGTTGCACAATCTCATAGTTGCAGGAACTATGTATAAGTCATGAAGAAAGTAATAGCAGTATACTAAACGATCAAGTGCTAGGCTAACGTTATGGGTCATGTCAATCACATCATTCTCCTAATGATGTGATCCCATTAATCAAATGACAACACATGTCTATGGTCAAGAAACATAACCATCTTTGATTAATGAGCTAGTCAAGTAGAGGCATACTAGTGACTATATGTTTGTCTATGTATTCACACATGTATCATGTTACCGGTTAATACAATTCTAGCATGAATAATAAACATTTATCATGATATGAGGAAATAAATAATAACTTTATTATTGCCTCTAGGGCATATTTCCTTCAGTCTCCCACTTGCACTAGAGTCAATAATCTAGATTACATAGTAATGATTCTAACACCCATGGAGTCTTGGTGCTGATCATGTTTTGCTCGTGAGAGAGGCTTAGTCTACGGGTCTGCAACATTCAGATCCGTATGTATCTTGCAAATCTCTATGTCTCCCACTTGGACTTGGTCCCGAATGGAATTGAAGCGTCTCTTGATGTGCTTGGTCCTCTTGTGAAATCTGGATTCCTTTGCCAAGGCAATTGCACCAGTATTGTCACAGAAGATCTTCATTGGTCCCGATGCACTAGGTATGACACCTAGATCGGTAATGAACTCCTTCATCCAGACTCCTTCGTTTGCTGCTTCCGAAGCACCTATGTAATCCGCTTCACATGTAGATCCCGCCACGACGCTTTGTTTAGAACTGCACCAACTTATAGCTCCACCGTTTAATAAAAACACGTATCCGGTTTGCGATTTAGAATCGTCCGGATCAGTGTCAAAGCTTGCATCGACGTAACCCTTTACGACTAGCTCTTTGTCACCTCCATATACGAGAAACATATCCTTAGTCCTTTTGAGGTATTTCAGGATGTTCTTGACCGCTGTCCAGTGATCCACTCCTGGATTACTTTGGTACCTTCCTGCCAAGCTTATTGATAAGCATACGTCAGGTCTGGTACACAGCATTGCATACATGATAGAGCCTATGGCTGAAGCATAGGGAACATTTTTCATTTTCGCTCTATCTTCTACTGTGGTCGGGCATTGAGTTTGACTCAACTTCACACCTTGTAGCACAGGCAAGAATCCTTTCTTTGCCTGATCCATTTTGAACTTTTTCAAAATTTTGTCAAGGTATGTGCTTTGCGAAAGTCCTATTAAGCGTCTTGATCTATCTCTATAGATCTTGATGCCCAATATGTAAGCAGCTTCACCGAGGTCTTTCATTGAAAAACTTTTATTCAAGTATCCCTTTATGCTATCCAGAAATTCTATATCATTTCCAATTAATAATATGTCATCTACATATAAAATTAGAAATGCTACAGAGCTCCCACTCACTTTCTTGTAAATATAGGCTTCTCCAAAAGTCTGTATAAAACCATATGCTTTGATCACACTATCAAAGCGTTTATTCCAACTCCGAGATGCTTGCACTAGTCCATAAATGGAACGCTGGAGCTTGCACACTTTGTCAGCACCTTTTGGATCAACAAAACCTTCTGGCTGCATCATATACAACTCTTCTTCTAGAAATCCATTCAAGAATGCAGTCTTGACATCCATTTGCCAAATTTCATAATCATGAAATGCGGCAATAGCTAACATGATTCGGACAGACTTAAGAATCGCTACGGGTGAGAAAGTCTCATCGTAGTCAACCCCTTGAACTTGTCGAAAACCTTTTGCAACAAGTCAAGCTTTATAGACAGTAACATTACCATCAGCGTCAGTATTATTCTTAAAGATCCATTTATTCTCAATGGCTTGCCGATCATCGGGCAAGTCAACCAAAGTCCATACTTTGTTTTCATACATGGATCCCATCTCAGATTTCACGGCTTCTAGCCATTTTGCGGAATCCGGGCTCATCATCGCTTCCTCATAGTTCGTAGGTTCATCATGGTCAAGTAACATGACTTCCAGAATAGGATTACCGTACCACTCTGGTGCGGATCTTAATCTGGTAGACCTATGAGGTTCAGTAGAAATTTGATCTGAAGTTTCATGATTATTATCATTAGCTTCCTCACTAATTGGTGCAGTTTTCACAGGAACCTGTTCTCGTGATGAACTACTTTCCAATAAGGGAGTAGATACAGTTATCTCATCAAGTTCTACTTTCCTCCCACTCACTTCTTTTGAGAGAAACTCCTTCTCTAGAAAGGATCCATTCTTAGCAATGAATGTCTTGCCTTCGGATCTGTGATAGAAGGTGTACCCAATAGTCTCTTTTGGGTATCCTATGAAGACACATTTCTCCGATTTGGGTTCGAGCTTATCTGGTTGAAGTTTCTTCACATAAGCATCGCAGCCCCAAACTTTAAGAAACGACAACTTTGGTTTCTGGCCAAACCACAGTTCATAAGGCGTCGTCTCAACGGATTTTGATGGTGCCCTATTTAATGTGAATGCGGCCGTCTCTAAAGCATAACCCCAAAACGATAGCGGTAAATCAGTAAGAGACATCATAGATCGCACCATATCTAGTAAAGTACGATTACGACGTTCGGACACACCATTTCTTTGTGGTGTTCCAGGTGGCGTGAGTTGCGAAACTATTCCGCATTGTTTCAAGTGTAGGCCAAACTCGTAACTCAAATATTCACCTCCACGATCAGATCGTAGAAACTTTATTTTCTTGTTACGATGATTTTCCACTTCACTCTGAAATTGTTTGAACTTTTCAAATGTTTTAGACATGTGTTTCATCAAGTAGATATACCCATATCTGCTCAAATCATCTGTGAAGGTGAGAAAATAACGATACCCGCCGCGAGCCTCAACATTCATTGGACCACAAACATCAGTATGTATGATTTCCAACAAATCAGTTGCTCGCTCCATAGTTCCGGAGAACGGCGTTTTAGTCATCTTGCCCATGAGACACGGTTCGCAAGTACCAAGTGATTCATAATCAAGTGATTCCAAAAGCCCATCAGTATGGAGTTTCTTCATGCGCTTTACACCGATATGACCCAAATGGCAGTGCCACAAATAAGTTGCACTATCGTTATCAACTCTGCATCTTTTGGTTTCAACACTATGAATATGTGTATCACTACTATCGAGATTCAGTAAAAATAGACCACTCTTCAAGGGTGCATGACCATAAAAGATATTACTCATATAAATAGAACAACCATTATTCTCTGATTTAAATGAATAACCATCTCGCATCAAACAAGATCCAGATATAATGTTGATGCTCAACGCTGGCACCAAATAACAATTATTTAGGTCTAAAACTAATCCCGAAGGTAGATGTAGAGGTAGCGTGCCGACCGCGATCACATCGACTTTGGAACCGTTTCCCATGCGCATTGTCACCTCGTCCTTGGCCAGTGCTCGCTTATTCCGTAGTCCCTGTTTCGAGTTGCAAATATTAGCAACAGAACCAGTATCAAATACCCAGGTGCTACTACGAGCTCTAGTTAGGTACACATCAATAACATGTATATCACATATACCTTTGTTTACTTTGCCATCCTTCTTATCTGCCAAATACTTGGGGCAGTTCCGCTTCCAGTGACCAGTCTGCTTGCAGTAGAAGCACTCAGTTTCAGGCTTAGGTCCAGACTTGGGTTTCTTCTCTTGAGCAGTAACTTGCTTGCTGTTCTTCTTGAAGTTCCCCTTCTTCTTCCCTTTGCCCTTTTTCTTGAAACTAGTGGTCTTGTTGACCATCAACACTTGATGCTCCTTCTTGATTTCTACCTCCGCAGCTTTTAGCATTGCGAAGAGCTCGGGAATAGTCTTGTTCATCCCTTGCATATTATTGTTCATCACAAAGCTCTTGTAGCTTGGTGACAGTGATTGGAGAATTCTGTCAATGACACTATCATCCGGAAGATTAACTCCCAGTTGAATCAAGTGATTATTATACCCAGACATTTTGAGTATATGTTCACTGACAGAACTATTCTCCTCCATCTTGCAGCTGTAGAACTTATTGGAGACTTCATATCTCTCAATTCGGGCATTTGCTTGAAATATTAACTTCAACTCCTGGAACATCTCATATGCTCCATGACGTTCAAAACGTCGTTGAAGGCCCGGTTCTAATCCGTAAAGCATGGCACACTGAACTATAGAGTAGTCATCAGCTTTGCTCTGCTAGACGTTCTTAACATTGTCAGTTGCATCAGCAGCAGGCCTGGCACCTAGTGGTGCTTCCAGGACGTAACTTTTCTGTGCAGCAATGAGGATAATCCTCAGGTTACGGACCCAGTCCGTGTAATTTCTACCATCATCTTTCAACTTTGCTTTCTCAAGGAACGCATTAAAATTCAACGGAACAACAGCACAAGCCATCTATCTACAAACAAACATAGACAAGCAAAATACTATCAGGTACTAAGTTCATGATAAATTTAAGTTCAATTAATCATATTACTTAAGAACTCCCACTTAGACAGACATCTCTCTAGTCATCTAAGTGATCACGTGATCCAAATCAACTAAACCATGACCGATCATCACGTGAGATGGAGTAGTTTTCAATGGTGAACATCACTATGTTGATCATATCTACTATATGATTCACGCTCGACCTTTCGGTCTCCGTGTTCCGAGGCCATATCTGCATATGCTAGGCTCGTCAAGTATAACCTGAGTATTCTGCGTGTGCAAAACTGGCTTGCACCAGTTGTAGATGGACGTAGAGCTTATCACACCCGATCATCACGTGGTGTCTGGGCACGACGAACTTTGGCAACGGTGCATACTCAGGGAGAACACTACTTGATAACTTTAGTGAGAGATCATCTTAAAATGCTACCGTCAATCAAAGCAAGATAAGATGCATAAAGGATAAACATCACATGCAATCAATATAAGTGATATGATATGGCCATCATCATCTTGTGCTTGTGATCTCCATCTTCGAAGCACCGTCGTGATCACCATCGTCACCGGCGCGACACCTTGATCTCCATCGTAGTATCGTTGTCGTTATACCATCTATTGCTTCTACGACTATAGCTACCGCTTAGTGATAAAGTAAATCAATTACAGGGCATTTGCATTTCATACAATAAAGCAACAACCATATGGCTCCTGCCAGTTGCCGATAACTTCGGTTACAAAACATGATCATCTCATACAATAAAATATAGCATCATGTCTTGACCATATCACATCACAACATGCCCTGCAAAAACATGTTAGACGTCCTCTACTTTGTTGTTGCAAATTTTACGTGGCTGCTACGGGCTTAGCAAGAACCGTTCTTACCTACGCATCAAAAACCACAACGATAGTTCTTCAAGTTGGTGCTATTTTAACCTTCGCAAGGACCGGGCGTAGCCACACTCGATTCAGCTAAAGTGAGAGAGACAGACACCCGCCAGCCACCTTTAAGCACGAGTGCTCGTAACGGTGAAACCAGACTCGCGTAAGCGTACGCGTAATGTCGGTCCGGGCCGCTTCATCTCACAATACCACCGAACGAAAGTACGACATTCTGGTAAGCAGTATGACTTGTATCGCCCACAACTCACTTGTGTACTACTCGTGCATATAACATCAACGCATAAAACCTAGGCTCGGATGCCACTGTTGGGGAACGTAGTAATTTAAAAAAAATTCCTACGCACACGCAAGATCATGGTGATGGCATAGCAACGAGAGGGGTGAGTGTTCGTCCACGTACCCTCGTAGACCGAAAGCGGAAGCGTTAGCACAACGCGGTTGATGTAGTCGTACGTCTTCACGATCCGACCGATCCAAGCACCGAACGTACGGGGCTTCCGAGTTCAGCACACGTTCAGCTCGATGACGATCTCCGGCCTCCGATCCAGCCGAGCTCCGGAGATGAGTTCCGTCAGCACGACGGCGTGGTGACGATGATGATGTTCTACCGGCGCAGGGCTTCGCCTAAACTCCACAACGATATGATCGAGGTGGAATATGGTGGAGGGGGGCACTGCACACGGCTAAGGAACGATCCGTAGATCAACTTGTGTGTCTATGGGGTGCCCCCCCCCCCCGCCCCCGTATATAAAGGAGCAAGGGGGGAGGCCGGCGGCCCCTTGGGGCGCGCCAATGAGGAGGAATCCTCCTCCTAGTAGGAGTAGGACTCCTCCTTTCCTACTCCTACTAGGAGGGGGAAGGAAGGGGGAGAGGGGGAAGGAAAGGGGGGGCGCCCCCCCCCCCCCACCCCCTCCTAGTCCAATTCGGACAAGAGGGGGGAGGGGGCGCGCGGCCCATGCTGGCCGCCCCTCTCTCCTTTCCCCTAAGGCCCATAAGGCCCAATACTCTCCCGGGGGGTTCCGGTAACCACCCCCCCCCCGGCACTCCGGTTTTCTCCGAAATCACCCGGAACAATTCCAGTGTCCGAATATAATCGTCCAATATATCAATCTTTTTGTCTCGACCATTTTGAGACTCCCCGTCATGTCCGTGATCACATCCGGGACTCCGAACAAACTTCGGTACATCAAAAATTACAAACTCATAATAAAACTGTCATCGAAACGTTAAGCGTGCGGACCCTACGGGTTCGAGAACTATGTAGACATGACCTAGAACTATTCTCGGTCAATAACCAATAGCAGGACCTGGATGCCCATATTGGTTCCTACATATTCTACGAAGATCTTTATCGGTCAAACCGCATAACAACATATGTTGTTCCCTTTCTCAACGGTATGTTACTTGCCTGAGATTTGATCGTCGGTATCCAATACCTAGTTCAATCTCGTTACCGGCAAGTCTCTTTACTAGTTCTATAATACATCATCTCATAACTAACTCATTAGTTACAATGCTTGCAAGGCTTAGGTGATGAGTATTACCGAGAGGGCCCAGAGATACCTCTCCGACAATCGGAGTGACCAAACCTAATCTCGAATTATGCCAACTCAACATGTACCTTTCGGAAACACCTGTAGAGCACCTTTATAATCACCCAGTTACGTTGTGACGTTTGGTAGCACACAAAGTGTTCTTCCGGTAAACGGGAGTTGCACAATCTCATAGTTGCAGGAACTTTGTATAAGTCATGAAGAAAGCAATAGCAGTATACTAAACGATCAAGTGCTAGGCTAACGGAATGGGTCACGTCAATCACATCATTCTCCTAATGATGTGATCCCATTAATCAAATGACAACACATGTCTATGGTCAGGAAACATAACCATCTTTGATTAATGAGCTAGTCAAGTAGAGGCATATTAGTGACTATATGTTTGTCTATGTATTCACACATGTATCATGTTTCCGGTTAATACAATTCTAGCATGAATAATAAACATTTATCATGATATGAGGAAATATATAATAACTTTATTATTGCCTCTAGGGAATATTTCCTTCACTACACCCCTTCTAACCCCAACCCCAGCAGATAGACACCTAGTTCCTGTTGACACAGCACCATCTCCACCACAGAGCACCCAAACACGAGCAGTTAGTAAGGCAACTGTAGTGCCCAAATCACGAGGACCACCACTCCGAACCCGAAGTCAACGCTTAAAGCAGAAGAAGAATTGTTCTCAGGTCAGGTTCCGTAGCTATGGTTCATACTACTTTGCTCTTGCATCACTGTATTTACTGATACCAACCAATTTCAAATTTGAAGGATGCAATTGAAACTCCAATGGCGCAACAGGTATGTTTTAAACCTGTTTCTTCAACGTGTTTGGCTGTTTGCTGTTGTAACTTGCTCTATGTTGATTTCAGTCTCAATTGAATAAACAGTTATGTTCTCATGCCATGCACATTACAAGTGTTGTTATTGCTGTGTAGTTTCCCACACTTATATTCTGTCTATGCTGCTTTGTCTTAAATAGATATGATTCGAACTGTATCTATCTTGATTTGGCAACATAAACTAGAATGATATAGACCATACAGTGACCATACTACATAGATATATGTTTGTTTCATGCTGTTATCCTGTCCACCTTACTACTGAACTGGTTTACCAAAATGAGTTTCATATACTACATTGTAAACCTGAGATGTGTTGGTTTGTTTCCCTTTTAGAACGCGGATAAAATATTGGAGAAGAGTACCCTGTTATGCAATGGTAAAGGAAGTAATGCAGATAAGGTTCAAGATAGTGAGACATCCCTGTTGGTCTCCGAGAAAGCTGATAAAAACTATATTGATGACACTGAGACAACCCCAAAGTCATGTCTTGATGTAGTGTTCGAGTTACTGGCTACCACTGCTGGCACCAGCTCTTCGAACTCGTTGCTTGAATCAGTTCGGCTTCTTGATTCTCAACTTCAAGTTGAAAGACATCGATCAGATGTTATGCGACAGGAAGCCGAAGGACTGAGGAAGTCCCTGCAGAATTCAGATGCATACTTTCTTGTGCAACAGGAGGCGCTAGAGGACTTAAGCGCCAAACAAGAGAAAGTTAATAAGCTTGCTAAGCATCTTGCCAGCATTATGGGTACCCAGGATATTGTTTCTTGAGCTCTTCTAAAGTGGTTTCAGTTCTGGACTTGTTTTGCTGCTGTATTTATATGCTGCTGTGTTCCCTATATTTGCACTGGTGGCGAACTTTGATGCCCAGTGGATGTAATATGTGTAATAGCCGTGATAGCCTAGTGTAAGTTGCTTGCTTATTTATTTCCTTGTTGTCTTGTTTATTTGTTTGCTTGTAGTCAGTGCAGTTCTTTTTCTGCGGTTTGCTAGTGGCTGCAACAACCTATTTTTTAAAATTAGGCCACAATAACCATGGGCTAATATTTACTGTAGTGACACTGGACCTACGGGCCGTAGAAACAGTGGGCCTTCTACAGGCCGTAGAAACAATGGGCCTTCTACGGGCCATAGAAACAATGGGCCTTCTATGGGACGTATCATCAATGGGCCTTATACGGGCAGTATGATCGATTGGCCAAACATGGGCCAATAACAGGCCACATTATGGCCGTAAACGGGCTAGAGTTGAAATCATCCGTTCATGGGCCGACCATAACGGGCCATCGTTAATAGGCCGTATTTCATGACGCTATGAAAACGGCCCAACGTGTTAACGGACCACAAACGGGCCGACTGTAACCACGGGCTGAATTTGGGCCATAAGCAGAAAATGATAGTAATGGGCCGTAAGTAAACGAATGTTGGAAATGAGCTCAAGAATAAATGGGCTCTGAGAAGGCCGAAAGATAACATGGGCTGGAAACGGCCCAGCGGAATAACGGGCCCTTAATGGGTATAAAGTGATACACTGTTCATTACGGGCCAGTTTCACCACGGGTCGTTAATGGGTGTAAAGTCATACACTGTTCATTACGGGCCAGTTTCACCACGGGCCGTTAATAGGCCAAGAGTTACATAGGGCGTCATATGGGCCGAAAGACGTCATGGGCCATACATGGGCCAGAAGTGAAAACAGGCTGGAATCATATTGGGTGGCCCAGATGACGCTACTGGGCCTAATTTGGATAGGGCGTAACGGGCCTTGGGTTAGCGTGCTGTAAATGGGCTATATGCGAACAGGCCGTTAACAGGCTTTACATGGGCCGGCCGGCCACCTTTTAAACAAGTCAAACGGGCCGGCCTTTTCACAGGAATGGGCATCTGTTGGGCCGTGCCACGTGGCGACGTATCATAGGTGCCTTCTGTCCAATGAGTGGATGACATCTGTCCCAACGGTGAGCCGACATGTGTTTCCTCCAGCCAATGATGATTTTACACGTGGAAAATCCCCATTGGTCGGGGCTGTTAACGGGTTATCGGATCCAAAACCCGACCCGATAGCTTAATGGCGCTCCGTTACGGTGGATGCCACGTGTTGGTCACCCTTGATGAAAGCACTTCTGTGACCCGCGATTTATCATCATGGAAGTGGACACTTCCGTGATGATAATTTTGGTAATGTCATGGAACACTTCTACGACAGCACAGGTATGACTATCTTGATTCTGTCATAAATTTGTCATGGATGTACATGCATGACAAAAAACGCGACCTACTGTGACAAACACGTATCATCACAGAAGTGTATTTTTTTGTAGTGAGGAGTTCCAGAATGGTCCGAAGGTA
Source organism: Triticum timopheevii (assembly GCA_963921465.1). NCBI lineage: Eukaryota > Viridiplantae > Streptophyta > Magnoliopsida > Poales > Poaceae > Triticum > Triticum timopheevii. Next base: position 164,676,296 of record OY997274.1, on the reverse strand, counting down.
AACATTTATATATGGGAAGTCCTATTTTGGCCACCGGAAAATGTACGGGATTTTTCGGTATTGTACCGGGGAGGTTCTAGAAGGTTCCAGAGTGGGGCCCACCTGCATGGGGGGACCCACATGAACGTGGGTAGTGGGGGCAAGGCCCCACACCCCTGGTCAAGCCGCACCAAGATCCCCCCTTAGAAGGAATAAGATCATATCCCGAAGGGATAAGATCAAGATCCCTAAAAAGGGGGGATAACAATCGGTGGGGAAGGGAAAGGATGTGATTTCTTTCCTCCCACCTTTGCCAACGCCCCAATGAACTCAGAGGGCAAGAAACCAGTCCCCTCCACCCCTATATATAGTGGGGAGGCGCATGGGAGCCTGGCCTTTGCCCCCGGCACAGCCCTTTCCCTCCTACACCTCCTCCTCCTCCGTAGTGCTTGGCGAAGCCCTACCGGAGAACCACGAGCTCCACCACCACGTCGTCGTGCTGCTGGAGTTCTCCCTCAACTTCTCCTCCCCCCTTGCTGGATCAAGAAGGAGGAGACGTCCCCGGGCTGTATGTGTGTTGAACACGGAGGCGCCGTCCGTTCGGCGCTTGGATTAGATCATCTGTGATTTGAATCGCCGCGAGTACGACTCCGTCAACCGCATTCTTGTAACGCTTCCGCTTAGCGATCTTCAAGGGTATGAAGAATCACTCCCTTTTTCTCATTGCTACAATGTCCTAGATTGATCTTGGTGACATGTCGGAATTTTTTTTGAATTATTACTACATTCCCCAACAAAAGTCAACCTATTTAGTATCATCCGCCGACTTAAACTTCAACAAAGGGTCTTGCTCTGCGGTTTGGCTTCTTCAATGGAGTCATGTCAGCCGGGTCAACATTATGTTTCTAATCTTAAGTTCCTTTGTAGCACAAGCAGGCTCAGCGTAAGCTGCATCACCTTCCTTACACTCCAAAGCAATCTTTCTATTACCATGAACTGTAATGGTACCTTTATGTCCTGGCATCTTAAGGTGTAGATACACATAACAAGGTTGTGCCATAAATTTGGCATAAGCCGGCCATCCAAACAAAGCATGATAAGGGCTATTAATTTTGACCACCTCAAACCACAACATCTTTGCCTTGTAATCATGGTCATCACCAAAACCACCTCCAAGGCAATCTTACCAACTGGGTATGCTGATTTACCAGGTACCATGCCGTGAAAGACTGTAGAAGACAGCTTAAGATGTTTGTCAGTCAAATCCATATGGCGAAAAGTATCATAATAAAGGATATTGATGTTGCTGCCTCCATTCATGAGCACTTTAGGAAACTTATAACCCCCAACTTGAGGGGCTACGACTAACGCCAGCTGACCCGGATTGTCAACCCAGGGCTGGTGATCCTCACAGCTCCATATGATTGGATGCTCTAACCACCGTAAGTATCAAGGCACCGCCGGCTCAACTGTATTAACCGCTTGCTTATGAACCTTCTGCTCTCGCTTGCAAAGGCCTGTGGTGAAAACATGATATTGGCCACTGTTAAGCTGCTTTGGATTACTCTGATACCCTGACTGTTGTTGCTGGTTATTCTGACTGGGCTGCTGATTATAACCACTCTGATTACCTTGTCCCTGATATCCAGAGATTGAGCCACCGCCACGAAGATGGGGCCATGAGAGCCGGATCCTGACCTGCCATGTGGGCCGTTACTGTTGTTATGGTCCTGATAAAAACCGGAGTTCTCATATTCCTTCATGATGTGACAATCCTTTCACAAATGACATGAAGGCCTGTTCGAAAAACTGTGCTTCAGACAAGGCTCGTTTAACATCACCTCAAGGTTAAGCTTTGGCCCTCTAAACTGAGGTGGCTTTCCCTTATGACGCTGATTATTATTCTGTGCATTGGTGTTGGCCACAAAATCGGACCCGCCATCAGTTTGCTTGTGCTTACCATTATTGCCTTGATTGTGCCCTGTCATGTTTTGTTGTTGTCCTTTTCCATTGCCGTTCTTCTTCCCCTTGCTGGACTTCTCCTCATCGGACCCAGGGTCCTTAGTGGTGTCTAAGTCGGCGTATTTGATGAGAGCCGCCATGAGCTGTCCCATGTCATTGCAGTGACGTTTAAGCCGCCCAAACTTCTGCTTGTGGGGGATAAAACGGCAATTTTTCTCCAGAGTGAGAACAGCAGAACTGGCGTTGATGCTATCCGATGAGTGAATAAAAGCCGAGACCCGGCGCAACCAGTGGTGGGCTGACTCATCCTCGCGCTGGACACAAGCGTCTAGTTTGATGATCGACAGAGGCTGCTTGCACGTGACTTTGAAATTCTGAATAAAATGCGCCTTCGACTTAGCCCATGAATTGACGGAGTTGGCAGGTAACCCCTTCAGCCAAGTTTGAACCGGCCCATCCAGCATCATGGTGAAGTATTTGGCACATACAGCATCGTTAACATCCAGCATCTCCATGGCCAGCTCATAGCTCTCAATCCAAGCCTCGGGTGGTTGATCGGCTCTGTAATTAAGCACCATACGAGGACCCTTGAAATCTTTGGGCAGACGCTCGTTTCGCAGAGCCGGCACTAGACAAAGCACTCCAACTGACCTAGAGGTCATCCCAGCTTCTATAGACACAGAAGGGTTTAACTGAGGTTGTCGATGAGCTGCTAATTGAGCCGCTAGCTCTGCCTCTTGACGTGCTCTAGCTTGACACGTCAGGGCCTGAACATTATTATAACCACGGGGCGGGTCACGACATTGTCCCCTGCTGGAACCGCCGGCGACTCAACACGCCCACTTTAGCTTTAGCTCTGACGCGGAGTGAATGGATTCGCTCGCGGCTATAGGAGTAAGCCTCCTGCTGACCTACCATGGTCTGAAGAAGTTCCACAGTGTTCCGGGCCTCTATCGCAATAGGAGACTCGTCTTCAATGGGAAGTGTTGCCAGCCATGAAGTCGCAGCAATCATGTTATCTAGCGGGTTGGAGTAATGACCTGGAGGTGTTTATACTCCCTGAGGCGGGGTTAAATCTATACGAGGCGGGTCTTTTACACGGGGTTGAGCCGCTGCTCCAATCACAAGCGCCTCAGCGGCCCGGGTCACACCGGGCGGGTTACTCCCTGCGCCGGGCGTAGTAAAGAGATTCCGTTGTAGGACAGCGTTTGTTGCGTTCTGGTCCAGACTTAAACGAAAGGCCTCCGCACATATCTGTTGTGTCTCAGCCTCCATGGCGGCTCGCTCTGTTGTCATCCTGACATTCTTCACATTAAGCTCCTCTCTAGCCTGGGCTACCTCATCTCGCAGCTTTGTGATGTCTACTACACAACCTTCTTCTTGTAGACGCTGTTGGGCCTGCAAGTGCACAAGTTTGCAGGACAGTAGCACATTTCCCTCAAGTGGATGACCTAAGGTTTATCAATCCGTGGGAGGCGTAGGATGAAGATGGTTTCTCTCAAACAACCCTGCAACCAAATAACAAAGAGTCTCTTGTGTCCCCAACACACCCAATACAATGGTAAATTGTATAGGTGCACTAGTTCGGCAAAGAGATGGTGATATAAGTGCAATATGGATAGTAGATATAGGTTTTTGTAATCTGAAAATATAAAAACAGCAAGGTAACTAATGATAAAAGTGAGCACAAACGGTATTGCAATGATAGGAAACAAGGCCTAGGGTTCATACTTTCACTAGTGCAAGTTCTCTCAACAATAATAACATAGATAGATCATATAACAATCCCTCAACATGGAACAAAGACACACTCCAAAGCCACTAATAGCGGAGAACAAACGAAGAGATTATGGTAGGGTACGAAACCACCTCAAAGTTATTCTTTCGGATCGATCTATTCAAGAGTTCGTACTAGAATAACACCTTAAGACACAAATCAACCAAAACCCTAATGTCACCTAGATACTCCATTGTCACCTCAAGTATCCGTGGGCATGATTATACGATATGCATCACACAATCTCAGATTCATCTATTCAACCAACACAAAGTACTTCAAAGAGTGCCCCAAAGTTTCCACCGGAGAGTCAAGACAAAAACGTGTGCCAACCCCTATGCATAGGTTCATGGGCGGAACCCACAAGTTGATCACCAAAACATACATCAAGTGGATCACGTGATATCCCATTGTCACCATAGATACGCACGGCAAGACATACATCAAGTGTTCTCAAATCCTTAAAGACTCAATCCAATAAGATAACTTCAAGAGGTAAACTCAATTCATTGATACGTCTCCAACGTATCTACTTTTCCAAACACTTTGGCCCTTGTTTTGGACTCTAACTTGCATGATTTGAATAAAACTAACCCAGACTGACGTTGTTTTTAGCAGAACTGCCATGATGTTGTTTTATGTGTAGAAAAGAAAAGTTCTCGGAATGTCCTGAAAATCCACGGAGGCACTTTTTGGAATTAATAAGAATTTCTGGGCGAAGGAAATACACCAGGGGGCCCAGGGCCTGACCACGAGACAGGGGGCGCGCCCCCCTGTAGGGCGCGCCCCCCTATCTCGTGGGCCCCATGGACCTCCACCAACCTCAACTCCAACTCCATATATTCACGTTTGAGGAGAAAAAAATCGGAGAGAAAGTTTCATCGCGTTTTACGACACGGAGCCTCTGCCAAGCCCTAATCTCTTTCGGGAGGGCTGATCTGGAGTCCGTTCGGGGCTCCGGAGAGGGGGATTCATCGCCATCGTCACCATCAAGCATCCTCCATCACCAATTTCATGATGCTCACCGCCGTGCGTGAGTAATTCCATCGTAGGCTTGTTGGACGGTGATGGGTTGGATGAGATTTACCATGTAATCAAGTTAGTTTTGTTAGGGTTTGATCCCTAGTATCCACTATGTTCTGAGATTGATGTTGCTATGACTTTGCTATGCTTAATGCTTGTCACTAGGGCCCAAGTGCCATGATTTCAGATCTGAACCTATTATGTTTTCATGAATATATGTGTGTTCTTGATCCTATCTTGCAAGTCTATAGTCACCTATTATGTGTTATCATCCGACAACCCCGAAGTGACAATAATTGGGATACTTCTCGGTGATGACCGTAGTTTGAGGAGTTCATGTATTCACTATGTGATAATGCTTTGTTCCGGTTCTCTATTCAAAGGAGGCCTTAATATCCCTTAGTTTCCGCTAGGACCCCGCTGCCATGGGAGGGTAGGACAAAAGATGTCATGCAAGTTCTTTTCCATAAGCACGTATGACTATTTACGGAATACATGCCTACATTACATTGATGAACTGGAGCTAGTTCTTTGTCACCCTATGTTATAGCTATTACATGAGGAATCGCATCCGGCATAATTATCAATCACTGATCCATTGCCTACGAGCTTTTCTTATATTGTTCCTCGCTTATTTACTTTTCCGTTGCTACTGTTACAACTACTACAACAACCCCAAAACATTTATCTTTACTTTTGCTACCGTTACCATTATTATCATACCACTTTTGCTACTAAACTCTTTGCTGCAGATACTAAGTTATCCAGGTGTGGTTGAATTGACAACTCAACTTCTAATACTCAAGAATATTCTTTGGTTCCCCTTGTGTCGAATCAATAAATTTGGGTTGAATACTCTACCCTCGAAAGTTGTTGCGATCCCCTACACTTGTGGGTTATCAAGACTAATTTCTGGCGCCGTTGCCGGGGAGCATAGCTCTATTCTCTGAGTCACTTGGGATTTATATCTATTGATCACTATGAAGAACTTGAAAGACGACCGAACTACTATTTTGCCCTCAACTACGAGGGGAGGTAAGGAACTGCCATCTAGCTCTGCACTAGATTCTCCTTCCGTTATTAGTAGGCTTGCGACACCTAAACCTGCTACTGCTATGAATTCTGATATGTCGCATGTTATTGATGATGCCACTTCTGCTATGCATGATGAAACTACTTCTGTGCTTGATACTACTTTGCCATTAGGTGAATTTCTTGATGAACAACTTGCTAGAGTTAGGGGGAACGAAATTACTGAAGAACCTATTATTGATGATAGTGATGATTAAGGTTCTCCCAATGATTATGTATTGCCTGTTGTTCCTAAGGGTTATGTTATGAATGAAGAAGCTGCGAGGGAAATCTTTGCTTGCAATGATAGATATCTCTTAAGAAATTATTAGCTAAATGGAAGCAGCAGTGTCTTAATGCTAGAATGAAACCTGACCCTGCTTTTGCTACTTAACCTATTTGTGTTACTGATAAGGAATATGTATTCTCTGTTGATCCTGAAATCATTACTTTAGTTGAATCTGATCCTTTTTATGGCCTTGAATCTGAAACTGTTGTGGCACATCTTACCAAGTTCAATGATATAGCCACCCTATTTACTAATGAGAAGTCTCGCTATTTTTATATCCTAAAGATATTTCCGTTCTCATTAAAGGGTGATGCTAAGACTTGGTATAATTCTCTTGCTCCTGGTTGTGTGCGTAGTCCCCAGGATATGATTTATTACTTCTCTGCTAAATATTTCCCTGCTCATAAGAAACAAGTTGCCTTGTGGGAAATATAAATTTTGTGCAAATCAAAGAAGAGAGTCTCCCACAAGCTTGGGGAAGGCTTCTCCGGTTACTTAATGCTTTGCCTGATCATCCTCTTAAGAAAAATGAAATACTTGATATCTTTTATAATGTACTAACCGATGCTTCCAAGGACTACTTGTATATTTGTGCTGGTTGTGTTTTCAGGGAAAGAACAGTCGACGAAGCTGAAATACTATTGAATAATATGTTGACTAATGAAAATAATTGGACTCTTCCTGAGCCAATTCCCGAGGCAATTCCTGAACCAATTGAGCCAACTCCTGAGCCTATTCCTAAACCCACTCCGAAGAAGAGAGGTGTTTTATTTCTCAGTCCTGAAGATGTGCAAGAGGCAAAGAAATCAATGAAAGAAAAAGGTTTTAAAGCTGAAGATGTTAAAAATTTACCTCCTATTGAAGAAATACATGGTCTTAATATACCGCCTGTTGAAGAACCATATTGTCTTGATAACCCGACACAGGTAGTAAAGGTAAATTCTCTCTATAGATATGATAAAGTTGAAATCCCCTCTACTAAATTTCATAGCCCATGCTTAGATGAATTTGATGACTTTATGGCTAGACAAGAAAGTTTTAATGCTTATGTTGGTAGAGAGTTAAAGAATAATGCTTTCGAGATAGGACGCGTAGGCGATAATATAGCTAGAGTTAAAGATGAACTCAAACTCGTTAGCAAATATGCTTCTATGGTTGCTACTCAAGTTGATCAAGTACTTAAAGGAAAATGATTTGCTTGAAGAATTAAATAATAAAAATGACTTTGCTATTAGAGTGGCTACTAGAACTGGTAGAATGACTCAGGAACCTTTGTATCCTGAAGGCCACCCTAAGAGAATCGAGCAAAATTCTTAGAGAAATAATTTAGAGGCACCTAGTTCTTCTAAAAAGAAGAAAAAGAAAAACGATTGAACTTTGCATGCTTCTAGTAACCTACTGTAGACACACCTGACAATCCCAATGATATTTCTATTTCTGATGCTAAAACACAATCAGGTGATGAACATGAACCCAGTGATAATGTTAACGATAATGTTCATGTTGATGCTCAACCTAGAAAAAACAATGATGTAGAGATTGAATCAGCTATTGATCTTGATAACCCACAATCAAAGAATCAACGTTATGATAAGAGAGATTTTGTTGCTATGAGGCACGGTAAAGAAAGAGAACCATGGGTTCAGAAACCCATGCCCTTCCTCCTAAACCATCCAAGTCAAAGGATGATGAGGATTTTGAGCTCTTTGCTGAAATGATTAGACCTATTTTCTTATGTATGCGCTTAACTGATATGCTGAAAGTAAATCCTTATGCTAAGTATATGAAGGATATCATCACAAATAAAAGAAAGATACTGGAAGCTGAAATTTCCACCATGCTTGCTAATTACACTTTTAAGGGTGGAATACCAAAGAAACTTGGAGATCCGGGTGTTCCAACTATACCATGCTCCATTAAAATAAATTATGTTAGAACTGCTTTATGTGATCTTGGAGCCGGTGTTAGTGTTATGCCTCTCTCTTTATATTGTAGACTTGAATTGAATAAGTTGACACCTACTAAAATATCTTTGCAAATGGCTGATAAATCAACTGCTATACCTGTCGGTATTTGTGAGGATGTGCCTATTGTGGTTGCAAATGTCACTATCTTAACGGACTTTGTTATTCTTGATATTCCCGAGGACGATAGTATGTCTATTATCCTTGGTAGACCTTTTCTTAATACTGCAGGGGCTATTATTGATTGCAACAAAGGCAATGTCACTTTTCATGTTAATGGTAATGAGCATACGGTACACTTTCCGAGGAAACAATCTCAAGTTCATAGGATCAATTCTATTGGAAAAGCTCCAACTATCATTATTGGAGGTTTTGAATTTCCTCTCCTTACTGTCGACAAAAAGTATGATATTCTTATTGTTGGGGATTTTCATATCCCCGTTGAGGTAACTTAGTGTTATTCGAAATTTCACCGGTTCCGTGTTATTCGGAATGAGTTTGTTAACAAGACTTGATCAACCTTGTTAGTGGATTCATTTTGATGATCACGAGATGGATGAAACTAGAAGGCACAACCTTCTGTACCCTCTTTTTACTTTCTGTTATTTAGAATAAATAAAGCAAAAATAGTATTATTTGTCTATTTTCTGAATTATCCGTGCAATAAAAAATAGTCCGAAAATAAAAGTGCTCCAAATACCCTGCAAATTTAGTATGATTTTTTCTGGAATATTTAAGGATTTTAGGCACTGAAAACACTATAGGAGGGGCAAGCACCAGGCCACGAGAGCGGAGGGCGCCCCCCCCCCTTATAGGGCGCGCCCCCCTGTCTTGTGGGCCCCTGGTGGCCCCCCTCCACTTATGCCAGCACCCACACACTTCATCTTCTACCCAAAAAAATCCCCATCCAGCTCAAGCACGAGTTCTAGCTCATTTTGCTGCGATTTTCGATCTCCTAGCTCAAAGCTCCATTTACAAAACTACTTTGGGAGATTGTTGCTTGGTATGTGACTACTCCATTGGTCCAATTAGTTTTTGTTCTACTCCTTTATTCATTGCAAATTTTTGCTGCACAGGTGACCATGTTCTTGAGCTTGCATGTTAAATTTTTGAGGTCCCAAGCAATTCTAATGCATCATATAGGCTCTAGGCACTTGTAGGAGTACTTGCCACCAATCTTGTTTAGTTTTATTCACTTTTATTTTGAAGTTACTAAAATTTCAGAAATTTTCAGAAAATGTTGAGGAAACTTTTGAGGGGCTCTTCTAGCCAAAGCTCCCAGGAAAAACAAGCCAAAGAGAAGGAAAAAGCCAAGTATAATCTTCCTCGCTTAGCGGAAGTACGGCCGTGTGAATGGCCGTGTGAGGATTTCTTGAAGGAAGCGGGAATTCATGAAGATTTTTATGCTTTGATCGAGAGTGCAGACCTCACTGGTTTCATCAACGACCGGATCGATCAGTATCTCTTACTCACCAATACTTTCGTGCAAAACTTTTATTATTATCCTAAGAAGTCACCGCCTACAGTATCATTTCATTTATACGATGAATTCAAAGAAATGTCTTTACGTAATTTTTGCGAGGTGTGTAGGATACCTTATGAGGGAGAATTAGAGGAACCCCATCGTGAAGATGTGGGTGGCTTTGTTAATACTATAGCTGTAGAGGAGCCAAAGAAGGGCTCCAAGGCAAAAGTCTCTAGCATACACTTTCCTGTTTTATGCTACTTTGCCATATTTGCTAGTAGATGCTTGATTGGTCATGGAAATAGTGGAAACTTGGGTGTTCCTGATATTATCATTCTTCAACATGCCTTGTTTGGAGACAATACTTTTAGTATGGGTGCCTTCGTTGCTAAACGGCTAGCCCTGAATCGTACAAAAGGCCCCATATTTGGAGGTGTCTATGCTACACGTCTTGCTAAATATTTTTAGATACCCATTAGGCACCATGAGAAGGAGGAGATAAAATTGCCTCCTCACATTTTAGACTACAAGAGCATGGTAGCACACAAGTTTATTGTTGACAATGAATGTAAGATGCTCTTGTATAAACTTAGATTTAATAAGAAGCACTTTGAGATTATTATTTTGCCTACGCCTCTGTTGTTTGATTTGCTTGCAGAAAATTTTCTTGTCACACCGTAAGCGATGAACAATCATCAAGCTCAAGCTTTTACTCCAGAACCTGAACCTGAGCCGTAGCCTGAACTGGACCCTTATCGTGCATCATCTGTTCAGTGGGATCCGGAGATGACCAGCCAGTGGTATCCTGATTACACTCCCAGTACACCGGGGAGAGTAGCGGTGGTCCTTGGTACTAGACCAACTTAGGCCAAAAGCCTAAGCTTGGGGGAGTACGTATTTCTCACCTACTTCACATTCATGTTCACACACTAGTCATCGGTGCTCATACTCTTTCATTGTATTATCCATGCTAGTTTAAATTTCTTTTTCTAGTTTTCTTCTTGTGTGTTTGATAAACCTTAAGAAAAACCAAAAAAAATAGTTAGTTTAATTTCCATGCTTGTAGTAGAAATTAAAATGAAAACTCAAAAAGATTTCTTGTTCTTCTTCTTACTTGTTGGGAGCTTTCCCGTGTAAATAGTTTTATTTTCTTTTCTTTTGGGGGGGGGGGGTCGAGGAGACTATATTGAAAATGCTTAGTGGCTCTCATTTGCATGATTGTTTATTTAACTTAGAGCCCACATTACTTGTCTTCTCTTTTGAGTTGAATGCTTACAGATTCTAGCTTAGTCCAATGCACGTGCACTATTATTATTATACACATCGTTCGGTCGTGCAAGTGAAAGGCAATAATGACGATATATGATGGACTTATTGGGATGAGAAAAGCTGGTATGAACTTGACCTCTCTTGTTTTTGTAAATATGATGAGTTCATCGTTTCTAAGTCAGCTTATTATGAAGTAAACATATTTGCAATGACATTTCGAGATTATAGTTGCTTGTGCCATGCTTGATTAGCTATGAGTCATAATGGTTTACCTTGCGTGCCAACATGCTTTTAGAATAATTATGATGTGGTATGATGGGATGGTATCCTCCTTTGAATAAACTGAGTGACTCGACTTGGCACATGTTCACGCATGTAGTTGAATCAAATCAACATAGCCTTCATGATATTTATGTTCATGGTAGATTATATCCAACTCATGCTTGTACTCGGTGTGAATTAATTTTAATGCATGTTTATGACTGTTGTCGCTCTCTCAGTTGGTTGCTTCCCAGTCTTTTGCTAGCCTTCACCTGTACTAAGCAGGAATACTGCTTGTGCATCCAAACTCCTTAAACCCCAAAGTTGTTCCATATGAGTCCACCATACCTTCCTATATGTGGTATTTACCTGTCGTTCCAAGTAAATTTGTATGTGCCAAACTCCAAACCTTCAAATGAAATTCTGTTTTGTATGCTCAAGCAGCTCATGTTACAACTAGGGCTGCCTATATCTTCCATGCTAGGTGGGTTATTCTCAAGAGGAATGGACTCCGCTCCTCATTCACGAGAAAGGGCCGGTAACCGGGATGCCCAGTCCCATGATCCAAAAAGATCAAAGCAAATCAAAATAATTAAACAAAACTCCCCCAGGGTTGTTGTTAGTTGGAGGCACTCGTTGTTTCGAGCAAGCCATGGATTGATGCTTGTTGGTGGTTGGGGGAGTATAAACCTTTACCATTCTGTTCGGGAACTTCCTATAATGTATGTAGTATGGAAGATACAGCCATCTCATAGTTGTTGTGTTGACAGCAAAAGTATGTCGCTCAAAATGTTATTCAATCTCTATTTTAAAATCGAGCTCTGGCACCTCTACAAATCCCTGCTTCCCACTACGAAGGGCCTATCTATTTACTTTTATGTTGAGTCATCACCCTTCTTATTAAAAGCACCCGCTGGAGAGCACACTGTCATTTGCATTCATTACTATTGGTTTATATTGGGTATGACTTGACTGGATCTCTTTTACCATGAATTACAATGTTTAGTCAGTCCTTGATCTTTAAAGGTGCTCTGCATTTATGTTTCGCGGTCTCAGAAAGGGCAAGCAAGATACCATTTTGTTATATCATGTTATGATTATTTTGAGAAAGTGTTGTCATCCGAGTTTTATTATTATGGCTCGCTAGCTGATTATGCTATTGATATGAGTGATTGTGAGACCTACGCGTTATTGTGAGTATGGTTAGTTCATAATATTTGCTGAAACTTGAATGCTGGCTTTTCATGTTTACAACAACAAGAGCAAACAGAGTTTGTAAAAGTTTTTCTTTATCACTTTCAGTTTATCAACTGAATTGCTTGAGGACAAGTAAAGGTTTAAGCTTGGGGGAGTTGATACATCTCCAACGTATCTACTTGTCCAAACACTTTTGCCCTTGTTTTGGACTCTAACTTGCATGATTTGAATGAAACTAACCCGGACTGACGCTGTTTTCAGCAAAACTGCCATGATGTTGTTTTATGTGTAGAAAAGAAAAGTTCTTGGAATGTCCTGAAAAATCCACGGAGGCACTTTTTGGAATAAATAAGAATTTCTGGGCGAAAGAAATACACCAGGGGGCCCAGGGCCTGTCCACGAGACAGGGGGCGCCCCCCTGTAGGGCGCGCCCCTCTATCTCGTGGGCCCCCTGTACCTCCACCAACCTCAACTCCAACTCCATATATTCACGTTCGGAGAGAAAAAAATCAAAGAGAAAGTTTCATCGCGTTTTACGACACGGAGCCGCCACCAAGCCCTAATCTCTCTCGGGAGGGCTGATCTGGAGTCCGTTCGGGGCTCCGGAGAGGGGGATTCGTCATCGTCGTCATCATCAAGCATCCTCCATCACCAATTTCATGATGCTCACCACCGTGCGTGAGTAATTCCATCGTAGGCTTGCTGGACGGTGATGGGTTGGATGAGATTTACCATGTAATCAAGTTAGTTTTGTTAGGGTTTGATCCCTAGTATCCACTATGTTCGGAGATTGATGTTGCTATGACTTTGCTATGCTTAATGCTTGTCACTAGGGCCCGAGTGCCATGATTTCAAATCTGAACCTATTATGTTTTCATGAATATATGTGTGTTCTTGATCCTATCTTGCGAGTGTATAGTCACCTATTATGTGTTATGATCCGACAACCCCGAAGTGACAATAATCGGGATACTTCTCGGTGATGACCATAGTTTGAGGAGTTCATGTATTCACTATGTGCTAATGCTTTGTTCCGTTTCTCTATTAAAAGGAGGCCTTAATATCCCTTAGTTTCCGCTAGGACCCCGCTGCCACGGGAGGGTAGGACAAAAGATGTCATGCAAGTTCTTTTCCATAAGCACGTATGACTATTTATGGATTACATGCCTACATTACATTGATGAACTGGAGCTAGTTCTGTGTCACCCTATGTTATAGCTATTACATGAGGAATCGCATCCGGCATAATTATCCATCACTGATCCATTGCCTACGAGCTTTTCATATATTGTTCCTCGCTTATTTACTTTTCCGTTGCTACTATTACAACTACTATAAAAACCCAAAACATTTATCTTTACTTTTGCTACCGTTACCATTATTATCATACCACTTTTGCTACTAAACACTTTGCTGCAGATACTAAGTTATCCAGGTGTGGTTGAATTGACAACTCAACTTCTAATACTCAAGAATATTCTTTGGCTCCCCTTGTGTCGAATCAATAAATTTGGGTTGAATACTCTACCCTCGAAAGCTGTTGCAATCCCCTACACTTGTGGGTTATCATTCATCACAAGAGAGTAGAGGGGGAGAAACATCATAAGATCCAACTATAATAGAAAAGCTCGCGATACATCAAGATCGTGCCATAGAGAGAACACGAGATAGAGAGATCAAACACATAGCTACTGGTACATACCCTCAGCCTCGAGGGTGAACTACTCCCTCCTCGTCATGGAGAGCGCCGGGATGATGAAGATGGCCACCGGTGAGGGATTTCCCCTCCGGCAGGGTGCCGGAACGGGCTCCCGAGAGGTTTTTGGTGGCTACAAAGGCTTGTAGCGGCGGAACTCTTGATCTATCTTGATATTCGATGGTTTTAGGGTATGTAGACTTATATAGGCGAACGAAGTCGGTCGGGGGAGCCTCGAGGGGCCCATGAGAGGGGAGGGCGCACCCAGGGGGTGTGCGCGCCCCCTATGTCGTGGCTTCCTCGATGGTCCCCTGACTTGCACTCCAAGTTTCCTGGGCCACGTTTATTCCAAAAATCACGCTGCCGAAGGTTTCATTCCGTTTGGACTCTTTTTGATATTCCTTTTATTCGAAACACTGAAATAGACAATAAAACAGAAATATGGGCTGGGCCTCCGGTTAATAGGTTAGTCCCAAAAGTAATATAAAAGTGTATAATAAAGCCCGTAAACATTCAAAACACATAATAATATAGCATGAATGCTTCATAAGTTATAGATACATTGGAGACATATCAGCATCCCCAAGCTTAATTCCTGCTCGTCCTCGAGTAGGTAAATGATAAAAGAAAGAATTTATGAAGTGTGAATGCTAGCAGGTGCACAAGTTTGATCAATGATAATTTCAATCAACTTTTCTAGCATCATTATATGTCATAACAGTAGTTCATCTCATAAAACTTCTCACGAACAAGTAACAAGCAATTCACATGTTAAAGCATAGACCATAAAACTAGCAAAGTTCATTCTTAGTCATCAAACAATTGCAATTCATCTTATTTTCAGGAAGGGTCTAAGTCAGAGCTTTGATTTAGCAAACTTCACATACTCAACTATCATATAGTCTTCTACAATTGCTAACACTCACGCAATACTAATGGATATGGAGTTTCAATCGGACACTGAGAAATATAGAGGCTTATAGTGTTGCCTCCCAACGTATTCACCTTTCGGTGATGTCAACAATAATAGTTCATGCTAACTTACATCCAATTGGATATATATATCAAGATCTTTCCAACACGAGGTCCTTGCCAAAGGATAAAATGAAAAAGGGAAAGGTGAAGATCACCTTGACTCTTGCATAAAGTAAAAGACATAAAGTAAAAGATAGGCCCTTCATAGAGGGAAGCAGGGATTTGCAGAGGTGCCAGAGCTCAATTTTGAAATAGAGATAAATAATTTTGAGAGGTATGATCTCATTGTCAACATAACAACCAAGAGTTCCCAATATCTTCCATACTACATACATTATAGGCGGTTCCCAAACAGAATGGTAAAAGTTTTTACTCCCCCTCCACCAACAATCATCAATCCATGGCTTGCCCAAAACAATGGGTGCCTCCAACTAACATCAAACATGGGGAGTTTTGTTTGCAGTTATCTTTTATTTGATTTTGATCTTTTGATCATGGGATTGGGCATCCCGGTTACCAGCCATTTTTCTCGTGAATGATGAGCGGAGTCCACTCATCTTGAGAATAACCCACATAGCATGGAAGATACTGACAGCCCCTAGTCGCTACATGAGCGATTCGGGCATACAAAACAGATTATTATTTGAAGGTTTAGAGTTTGGCACATCCAAATTTACTTGGAACGACAGGTAAATACCGCATATAGGTAGGTATGGTGGACACTCATGGCAAAAACTGGGTTTAAGGATATTTGGAAGCACAAGTAGTATCTCTACTTGGTGCAAGGAATTTGGCTAGCATGAGGGGGAAAGGCAAGCTCAACATGTTTGAATGATCCATGACAATATAGTTTAACTGAGATGTGAGAAAACATAACCCATTACGTTGTCTTCCTTGTCCAACATCAACTCTTTAGCATGTCATACTTAATGAGTGCTCACAATTATAAAAGATGTCTAGGATAGTATATTTATATGTGAAATCTCTCTTCCTTCAATATTCTTTCTTGAATTGTTCAAATGACCAATACAATGCTTGCTAACCTTCAATAAATTTACAACCTCTACTTTGGGGATGTGAAGTCATTACTCCCCATGGGATAAGCAAATGAAACATATATAATTTCAGATTTATGACAATCAACTCATTCAACAATTTACTCATAGGATATAAGTGAAGCACATGAGTAAAATGAAAAACTACTCTAAAAAGATATAAGTGAAGATCAATGAGTAGCTAAATAATTATGTAGCTATATGAAGACTCTCTGTCATTTAAGAATTTCAGATCTTGGTATTGTATTCAAACAGCAAGCAAAACAAAATAAAATGACATTGCAAGGATAGCACAACTCAAGTGAAGAAGCAAAAACTTAGGCTCAACCGATACTAACCGATAGTTGTTGAAGAAGAAAGGTGAGATGCCTACCGGGGCATCCGCGAGCTTAGATGCTTGATACTTCTTGAAATATTATCTTGGGGTGCCTTGGGCATCCCCAAGCTTGAACCTTTGTGTCTCCTTAATTCCTCTCCTACCATGGTTTCTCTTTTTATCAAAAGCTTCATCCACACCAAACTCAACAAGAACTCGTGAGATAGGTTAGTATAAACCAATGCAAAACCTTATCATTTTCTACTGTAAAAAATCACTAAAATTATTATTCAACATTGCATACTAAATTCCTCTGCATATTTAATACTCCTATCCTCAAATAGAATCATTAAACAAGCAAACATATGCAAACATAACAGCAATCTGCCAAAACAGTACAGTCTGTAAAGAATGCAAGATTATCAATACTTCCCTAACTCCAAAAATTATGAGAAAATTAC
This sequence comes from Triticum timopheevii, assembly GCA_963921465.1. Classification (NCBI taxonomy): domain Eukaryota; kingdom Viridiplantae; phylum Streptophyta; class Magnoliopsida; order Poales; family Poaceae; genus Triticum; species Triticum timopheevii. The sequence continues at coordinate 164,659,536 of OY997274.1, read as the reverse complement.
TAAGCTGTAGAAGATTTATCAGAGCTCAATATGCAAAAAGTTTCAACATTATACCATTCTCTGATTTTTCTAGGGAATTTTTGCAACAGCGGTAAACTTTCTGTTTTCAAACAGCAACATGTATACTAGCAAAATAAGCATGGTAAAGGCTATCCTTGACATTTTTATTGAAACTAAAGATGCAAAACATTATTCTAAATAACATCAAGCAAATACTAACAAGAGAAAATGACGCTCCAAGCAAAACACATATCATGTGGTGAATAAAAATATAGCTCCAAGTAAAGTTACCGATGAACGAAGACGAAAGAGGGGATGCCTTATGGGGCATCCCCAAGCTTAGGCTCTTGGTTGTCCTTGAATATTACCTTGGGGTGCCTTGGGCATCCCCAAGGTTAGGTTCTTTCCGCTCCTTATTCCATAGTCCATCGAATCTTTACCCAAAACATGAAAACTTCACAACACAAAACTCAACAGAAAACTCGTAAGCTCCGTTAGTATAAGAAAATAAAACCACCACTTAGGTACTGTAATGAACTCATTCTAAATTCATATTGGTGTAATATCTACTGTACTCCGACTTATCTATGGTCCATACCCTCGGATAGTACTCATAGATTCATCAAAATAAGCAAACAACACATAGAAAACAGAATCTGTCAAAAACAGAACAGTCTGTAGTAATCTATATCAAACGTATACTTATGGAATTCAAAAATGCTACCAAATTAGGAAGTCCTAAGCAATTTGTGTTACAATCCAGAGCAAAAAGAATCAGATCATAAGCACATTTCGGTGAATTAACAAAACTAATTTACTGGGTGCAAAAGTTTTTGATTCTCAGAAGGATCAACACAACTATCACCGTAAGCTATCCTAAAGGTATTACTTGGCACTTTATTGAAACAAAAGCTATAAAGCATAATCATGTGAACACACAAAAACAGTGAGGATAGATATTGGGTTGTCTCCCAACAAGCGCTCACGTAAAAGATAAGAATTGAAACATAACGGGAGCATCATGAAGCATATGACTAGCACATTTAAGTCTAACCCACTTCCTATGCATAGGGATTTTGTGAGCAAACAACTTATGGGAACAATAACCAACTAGCATAGGAAGGTAAAATAAGCATAGCTTCAAGATTTTAAGCACATAGAGAGGAAACTTGATATTATTGCAATTCCTACAAACATATATTCCTCCCTCATAATAATTTTCAGTAGCATCATGAATGAATTCAACAATATAACCAGCACCTAAAGCATTCCTTTCTTGATCTACAAGCATAGAATTTTTACTACTCTCCACATAAGAAAAATTCTTCTCATTCGGAATAGTGGGAGTACCAAACATTTTAATGCATTCTTCTTCTAGAACTTGAGCACAATTTTCCTTTCCATCATTCTCATGAAAGATATTAAAAAAATGAAGCGTATGAGACAAGCTTAACTACATTTTTTTGTAGTTTTCTTTTATAAACTAAACTAGTGATAAAACAAGAAACAAAAAGATTCGATTGCAAGATCTAAAGATATACCTTCAAGCACTCACCTCCCCGGCAACGGCGCCAAAAAAGATCTTGATGTCTACTACACAACCTTCTTCTTGTAAACGTTGTTGGGCGTGCAAGTGCACAGGTTCGTAGGACAGTAGAAAATTTCCCTCAAGTGGATGACCTAAGGTTTATCAATCTGTGGGAGGCGTAGGATGAAGATGGTCTCTCTCAAACAACCCTGCAACCAAATAACAAAGAGTCTCTTCTATCCCCAACACACCCAATACAATGGTAAATTGTATAGGTTCACTAGTTCGGCAAAGAGATGGTGATACAAGTGCAATATGGATAGTAGATATAGGTTTTTGCAATCTGAAAACATAAAAACAGCAAGGTAACTAATGATAAAAGTGAGCACAAACGGTATTGCAATGATAGGAAATGAGGCCTAGGGTTCATACTTTCACTAGTGCAAGTTCTCTCAACAATAAAATAACATAGATAGATCATATAACAATCCCTCAACATGCAATAAAGAGTCACTCCAAAGCCACTAATAGCGGAGGACAAACAAAGAGATTATGGTAGGGTACGAAACCACCTCAAAGTTATAATTTCGGATCGATCTATTCAAGAGTTCGTACTAGAATAACACCTTAAGACACAAATCAACCAAAACCCTAATGTCACCTAGATACTCCGTTGTCACCTCAAGTATCCGTGGGCATGATTATACGATATGCATCACACAATCTCAGATTCATCTATTCAACCAACACAAAGTACTTCAAAGAGTGCCCCAAAGTTTCCACCGGAGAGTCAAGACAAAAACGTGTGCCAACCCCTATGCATAGGTTCATGGGCGGAACCCGCAAGTTGATCACCAAAACATACATCAAGTGGATCACGTGATATCCCATTGTCACCACATATATGCACGGCAAGACATACATCAAGTGTTCACAAATCCTTAAAGACTCAATCCGATAAGATAACTTCAAGAGAAAAACTCAATTCATCACAAGAGAGTAGAGGGGGAGAAACATCATAAGATCCAACTATACTAGCAAAGCTCGCGATACATCAAGATCGTGCCATAGAGACAACACGAGAGAGAGAGATCAAACACATAGCTACTGGTACATACCCTCAGCCCCGAGGGTGAACTACTCCCTCCTCGTCATGGAGAGCACCGGGATGATGAAGATGGCCACCGGTGAGGGATTCCCCCTCCGACAGGGTGCCGGAACGGGCTCCCGAGATGTTTTTGGTGGCTACAGAGGCTTGCGGCGGCGGAACTCCCGATCTATCTTGATATTCGATGGTTTTAGGGTATGTGGACTTATATAGGCGAAAAAAGTATATCAAGGGAGCCTTGAGGGGCCCACGAGAGGGGAGGGCGCTCCAGGGGGGTGGGCGCGCCCCCCTATCTCGTGGCTTCCTCGATGCTCCCCTGGCTTGCACTCCAAGTTTCCTGGGTCACGTTCGTTCCAAAAATCACGCTGCCGAAGGTTTCATTCCGTTTGGACTCCGTTTGATATTCCTTTTCTTCGAAACACTGAAATAGACAATAAAACAGCAATATGTGCTAGGCCTCCGATTAATAGGTTAGTCCCAAAAGTAATATAAAAGTGTATAATAAAGCCCATAAACATTCAAAACACATAATAATATAGCATGAATGCTTCATAAATTATAGATACATTGGAGACGTATCACTTTGCAACCTCCACATTATGTTGTGCTTGAGTCACCGGAGTCACTTCTGTGGCTAATAGAGTCGCCAAAGCATCCAAGAACTCAGATAAGAGCTGAGCCAGCGGGCGCGCAGAGCCGCTCGCCCCAGCCGTCACGGCAGGCGTTGAACCGGAGGTCAAAGCTGCGGTGGTTGATGAGTTCAGCATCTGTTGCGTACCGGCCATGAAGATAGCTGTTGGGGAACGTTGCAGAAAATAAAAAAATTTCTACGGTTTCACCAAGATCCATCTATGAGTTCATCTAAGGAACGAGTGAAAGGAGAGATGCATCTACATACCACTTTTGTAGATCGCGAGCGGAAGCGTTCAAAAGAACGGGGTTGAAGTAGTCATTCTCGTCGTGATCCTATCACCGGAGATCCTAGCGCCGAACGGACGGCACCTCCGCGTTCAACACACGTACGGTCAGCGTGACGTCTCCTCTGTCTTGATCCAGCGAGGGGGAAGGAGAGGTTGATGATGATCCAGCAGCACGACGGCGTGGTGGTGGATGCAGCAGAACTCCGGCAGGGCTTCGCCAAGCTACTGCGGGAGGAGGAAGAGGTGTAGCACGGGGAGGGAGGCGCCAAGACATAGGGTGCGGCTGCCCTCCCCCCTTCCCTCCTTTATATAGGCCCCCAGGGGGGCGCCGGCCCTGGGAGATGCAATCTCCCAAGGGGGCGGCGGCCAGGGGGGTTGGAGTACCCCCCCCCCCCCCCCAAGGCAAGTGGCGCGCCTCCCCCCTAGGATTTTCAACCCTAGGCGCAGGGGAGGCCCAAAGGGGGGAGCACCAGCCCACTAGGGGCTGGTTCCCCTCCCATCTCAGCCCACGGGGCCCTCCGGGATAGGTGGCCCCACACGGTGGACCCCCGGGACCCTTCCGGTGGTCCCGGTACAATACCGGGAGACCCCGAAACTTTCCCGATGGCCGAAACAGCACTTCCTATGTATAATTCTTTACCTCCGGACCATTCCGAAACTCCTCGTGGCGTCCGGGATCTCATCTGGGACTCCGAACAACATTCGTTTTGCTGCATACTCATATTCATACAACCCTAGCATCACCGAACCTTAAGTGTGTAGACCCTACGGGTTCGGGAGACACGTAGACATGACCGAGACGGCTCTCGGGCAATAACCAACAGCGGGATCTGGATACCCATGTTGGCTCCCACATGCTCCTCGATGATCTCATCGGATGAACCACGATGTCGAGGATTCAAATAACCCCTTATACAATTCCCTTTGTCAATCGGTACGTTACTTGCCCGAGACTCGATCGTCGGTATCCCAATACCTTGTTCAGTCTCGTTACCGGCAAGTCACTTTACTCGTACCGTAATGCATGATCCCGTGACCAAACACTTGGTCACTTTGAGCTCATTATGATGATGCATTACCGAGTGGGCCCAGAGATACCTCTCCGTCATACGGAGTGACAAATCCCAGTCTCGATCCGTGTCAACCCAACAGACACTTTCGGAGATACCTGTAGTGCACCTTTATAGTCACCCAGTTACGTTGTGACATTTGGTACACCCAAAGCACTCCTATGGTATCCGGGAGTTACACGATTTCATGGTCTAAGGAAAGGATACTTGACATTGGAAAAGCTCTAGCAAACAAACTACACGATCTTGTGCTATGCTTAGGATTGGGTCTTGTCCATCACATCATTCTCCTAATGATGTGATCCCGTTATCAATGACATCCAATGTCCATAGCCAGGAAACCATGACTATCTGTTGATCAATGAGCTAGTCAACTAGAGGCTTACTAGGGACATATTATGGTCTATGTTTTCACACGTGTATTACGATTTCCGGATAATACAGTTATAGCATGAATAAAGACAATTATCATGAATAAGGAAATATAATAATAACCTTTTATTATTGCTCTAGGGCATATTTCCAACAGTCTACCACTTGCACTAGAGTCAATAATCTATTTACATTGTGATGAATCGAACACCCATAGAGTTCTGGTGTTGATCATGTTTTTCTCGCGAGAGAGGTTTAGTCAACGGATCTGCGACATTTAGATCCGTTTGTACTTTGCAAATATCTATGTCTCCATCTTGAACATTTTCACAGATGGAGTTGAAACGACGCTTGATGTGCCTGGTCTTCTTGTGAAACCTGGGCTCCTGGGCAAGGGCAATAGCTCCAGTGTTGTCACAGAAGAGTTTGATCGGCCCCGACGCATTGGGTATGACTCCTAGGTCGGTGATGAACTCCTTCACCCAAATTGCTTCATGTGCTGCCTTCGAGGCTGCCATGTACTCCGCTTCACATGTAGATCCCGCCACGACACTCTGCTTGCAGCTGCACCAGCTTACTGCTCCACCATTCAACATATACACATATCCGGTTTGTGACTTAGAGTCATCCAGATCTGTGTCGAAGCTAGCATCGACGTAACCCTTTACGACGAGCTCTTCGTCACCTCCATAAACGAGAAACATGTCCTTTGTCCTTTTCAGGTACTTCAGGATATTCTTGACCGCTGTCCAGTGTTCCTTGCCGGGATTACTTTGGTATTCCTACCAAACTTACGGCAAGGTTTACATCAGGTCTGGTACACAACATGGCATACATAATAGATCCTATGGCTGAAGCATAGGGGATGACACTCATCTCTTCTTTATCTTTTGCCCTGGTCGGGCATTGAGCCGAGCTCAATCTCACACCTTGCAATACAGGCAAGAACCCTTTCTTGGACTGATCCATTTTGAACTTCTTCAAAATCTTATCAAGGTATGTGCTTTGTGAAAGACCTATGAGGCGTCTCGATCTATCCCTATAGATCTTGATGCCTAATATGTAAGTAGCTTCTCCAAGGTCCTTCATTAAAAAAACACTTATTCAAGTAGGCCTTAATGCTGTCCAAAAGTTCTATATCATTTCCCATCAAGAGTATGTCATCTACATATAATATGAGAAATGCTACAGAGCTCCCACTCACTTTCTTGTAAACGCAGGCTTCTCCATAAGTCTGCATAAACCCAAACGCTCTGATCATCTCATCAAAGCGAATGTTCCAACTCCGACATGCTTGCACCAGCCCATAAATGGATCGCTGGAGCTTGCATACTTTGTTAGCATCTTTAGGATCGACAAAACCTTCCGGCTGCATCATATACAGTTCTTCCTTAAGATGTTCGTTAAGGAATGCCGTTTTGACGTCCATCTGCCATATCTCATAATCATAGTATGCGGCAATTGCTAACATGATTCGGACGGACTTCAACTTTGCTACGGGAGAGAATGTCTCATCGTAGTCAATCCCTTGAACTTGCCGATAACCCTTAGCGACAAGTCGAGCTTTATAGATGGTAATATTACCATCCGCGTCCGTCTTTTTCTTAAAGATCCATTTGTTTTCTATCACTCGCCGATCATCGGGCAAGTCTGTCAAAGTCCATACTTTGTTTTCATACATGGATTCTATCTCGGATCACATGGCTTCAAGCCATTTGTTGGAATCTGGGCCAGCCATTGCTTCTTCATAGTTCGAAGGTTCACCGTTGTCTAACAACATGATTTCCAGGACAGGGTTGCCGTACCACTCTGGTGCGGAACGTGTCCTTGTGGACCTACAAAGTTCAGTAGCAACTTGATCCGAAGTACCTTGATCATCATCATTATTTTCCTCTCCAGTCGGTGTAGGCATCACAGGAACATTTTCCTGAGCTGCACTACTTTCCTGTTCAAGAGGTAGTACTTCATCGAGTTCTACTTTCCTCCCACTTACTTCTTTCGAGAGAAACTCTTTTTCCAGAAAGGATCCGTTCTTTGCAACAAAGATCTTGCCCTCGGATCTTAAGTAGAAGGTATACCCAATGGTTTCCTTAGGGTATCCTATGAAGACGCATTTTTCTGACTTGGGTTCGAGCTTTTTAGGTTGAAGTTTCTTGACATAAGCATCGCATCCCCAAACTTTTAGAAACGACAGCTTAGGTTTCTTCCCAAACCATAATTCATACGATGTCGTCTCAACGGATTTAGACGGTGCCCTATTTAAAGTGAATGTAGCTGTCTCTAGAGCGTATCCCCAAAATGATAGCGGTAAATCGGTAAGAGACATCATAGACCGCACCATATCCAATAGAGTGCGATTACGACGTTCGGACACACCGTTACGCTGAGGTGTTCCAGGCGGCGTGAGTTGTGAAACGATTCCACATTTCCTTAAGTGTGTACCAAATTCGTGACTTAAATATTCTCCTCCACGATCTGATCATAGGAACTTTATCTTTCAGTCACGTTGATTCTCTACCTCATTCTGAAAATCCTTGAACTTTTCAAAGGTCTCAGACTTGTGTTTCATTAAGTAGACATACCCATATCTACTCAAGTCATCAGTGAGAGTGAGAACATAACGATATCCTCCGCGAGCCTCAACGCTCATTGGACCGCACACATCGGTATGTATGATTTCCAATAAGTTGGTTGCTCGCTCCATTGTTCCAGAGAATGGAGTCTTGGTCATTTTGCCCATGAGGCATGGTTCACATGTGTCAAATGATTCATAATCGAGAGACTCTAAAAGTCCATCAGCATGGAGCTTCTTCATGCGCTTGACACCAATGTGACCAAGGCGGCAGTCCCACAAGTATGTGGGACTATCGTTATCAACTTTACATCTTTTGGTATTCACACTATGAATATGTGTAATATTACGCTCGAGATTCATTAAGAATAAACCATTGACCATCGGGGCATGACCATAAAACATATCTCTCATATAAATAGAACAACCATGATTCTCGGATTTAAATGACTAGCCATCTTGTATCAAACAAGATCCGGATACAATGTTCATGCTCAAACTTGGCACTAAATAACAATTATTGAGGTTTAAAACTAATCCCGTAGGTAAATGTAGAGGTAGCGTGCCGATGGCGATCACATCGACCTTGGAACCATTCCCGACGCGCATCGTCACCTCGTCCTTCGCCAGTCTCCGCTTATTCTACAGCTCCTGCTGTGAGTTACAAATATGAGCAACGGCACCGGTATCAAATACCCAGGAGTTACTATGAGTACTGGTAAGCTAAACATCAATTACATGTATATCAAATATACCTTTAGTGTTGCCGGCCTTCTTGTCCGCTAAGTACTTGGGGCAGTTCCGCTTCCAGTGACCCTTCCCTTTGCAATAAAAGCACTCAGTCTCAGTCTTGGGTCCATTCTTTGACTTCTTCCCGGCAACTGGCTTACCGGGCGCGGCAACATCCTTGCCGTCTTTCTTGAAGTTCTTGTTGCCCTTGCCCTTCTTGAACTTAGTGGTTTTATTGACCATCAACACTTGATGTTCCTTCTTGATTTCTACCTCTGCTGACTTCAGCATTGAAAATACTTCAGGAATGGTTTTCACCATCCCTTGCATATTGTAGTTCATCACAAAGCTCTTGTAGCTTGGTGGGAGCGACTGAAGGATTCTGTCAATGACTGCCTCGTCCGGGAGGTTAATGTCCAGCTAGGACAGGCGGTTGTGCAACCCAGACATTTTGAGTATGTGCTCACTGACAGAACTATTTTCCTCCATCTTACAACTATAGAACTTGTCGGAGACTTCATATCTCTCGACCCGGGCATGAGCTTGGAAAACTAGTTTCAGCTCCTCGAACATCTCATATGCTCCGTGTTGCTCAAAATGCTTTTGGAGCCCCGATTCTAAGCTGTAAAGCATGCCGCACTGAATGAGGGAGTAATCATCAGCACGTGACTGCCAAGCGTTCATAACGTCTTGGTTCTCTGGAACGGGTGCATCACCTAGCGGTCCTTCTAGGACATATTGTTTCCTGGCAGCTATGAGGATGATCCTCAGGTTCCGGACCCAGCCCGTATAGTTGCTGCCATCATCTTTCAGCTTGGTTTTCTCTAGGAACGCGTTGAAGTTCATGTTGACATGAGCGTTGGCCATTTGATCTACAAGACATATTTGCAAAGGTTTTAGACTAAGTTCATGATAATTAAGTTCATCTAAACAAATTATTTAATGGACTCCCACTCAGATTAGACATCCCTCTAGTCATCGAAGTGTTACACGATCCGAGTCGACTAGGCCGTGTCCGATCATCACGTGAGACGGACTAGTCATCGTCGGTGAACATCTCCATGTTGATCGTATCTTCCATACGACTCATGTTCGACCTTTCGGTCTGTGTGTTCCGAGGCCATGTCTGTACATGCTAGGCTCGTCAAGTTAACCCTAAGTGTTTTTGCATGTGTAAAACTGTCTTACACCCATTGTATGTGAACGTAAGAATCTATCACACCCGATCATCACGTGGTGCTTCGAAACGACGAACTTTAGCAACGGTGCACAGTTAGGGGAGAACACTTCTTGAAATTGTTGTAAGGGATCATCTTATTTACTACCGTCGTTCTAAGTAAACAAGATGCATAAACATAATAAACATCACATGCAATTATATAGTAGTGACATGATATGGCCAATATCATATAGCTCCTTTGATCTCCATCTTTGGGGCTTCATGATCATCTTCGTCACCGTCATGACACCATGATCTCCATCATCGTGTCTTCATGAAGTTGTCACGCCAACGACTACTTCTACTTCTATGGCTAACGCGTTTAGCAATAAAGTAAAGTAATTTACATGGCGTTCTTCAATGACACGCAGGTCATACAAAAATAAATACAACTCCTATGGCTCCTGCTGGTTGTCATACTCATCGACATGCAAGTCGTGATTCCTATTACAAGAACATGATCTCATACATCACAATATATCATTCATCATTCATCACAACTTCTGGCCATATCACATCACATGACAATCGCTGCAAAAACAAGTTAGACGTCCTCTAATTGTTGTTGCATCTTTTACGTGGCTGCAATTGGATTCTAGCAAGAACGTTTTCTTACCTACGAATAACCACAACGTGATTTTGTCAACTTCTATTTACCCTTCATAAGGACCCTTTTCATCGAATCTGCTCCAACTAAAGTAGGAGAGACAGACACCCGCTAGCCACCTTATGCAACTAGTGCATGTCAGTCGGTGGAACCTGTCTCACGTAAGCGTACGTGTAAGGTCGGTCCGGGCCACTTCATCCCACAATACCGCTGAAGCAAGAAAAGACTAGTAGCGGCAAGCAAGTTGACAAGATCTAGGCCCACAACAAAATTGTGTTCTACTCGTGCAATAGAGAACTACGCATAGACCTGGCTCTGATACCACTGTTGGGGAACGTTGCAGAAAATAAAAAAATTCTACGGTTTCATCAAGATCCATCTATGAGTTCATCTAAGCAACGAGTGAAAGGAGAGATGCATCTACATACCACTTTTGTAGATCGCGAGCGGAAGCGTTCAAAAGAACGGGGTTGAAGTAGTCGTTCTCGTCGTGATCCTATCACCGGAGATCCTAGCGCCGAACGGACGGCACCTCCACGTTCAACACACGTACGGTCAGCGTGACGTCTCCTCCGTCTTGATCCAGCAAGGGGGAAGGAGAGGTTGATGATGCTCCAGCAGCACAACGGCGTGGTGGTGGATGCAGCAGAACTCCGGCAGGGCTTCGCCAAGCTACTGCGGGAGGAGGAAGAGGTGTAGCAGGGGGAGGGAGGCGCCAAGACACAGGGTGCGGCTGCCCTCCCCCTGCCCTCCTTTATATAGGCCCCCAGGGGGGCGCCGGCCCTGGGAGATGCAATCTCCCAAGGGGGCGGCGGCCAGGGGGGTTGGAGTACCCCCCAAGGCAAGTGGTGCGCCTCCCCCCCTAGGGTGCACACCAGCCCACTAGGGGCTGGTTCCCCTCCCATCTCAGCCCACCGGGCCCTCCGGGATAGGTGGCCCCACCCGATGGACCCCCGGGACCCTTCCCGTGGTCCCGGTACAATACCGGGTGACCCCGAAACTTTCCCAATGGCCGAAACAGCACTTCCTATATATAATTCTTTACCTCCGGACCATTCTGAAACTCCTCGTGGCATCCGGGATCTCATCCGGGACTCCGAACAACATTCGGTTTGCTGCATACTCATATTCATACAACCCTAGCATCACCGAACCTTAAGTGTGTAGACCCTACGGGTTCGGGAGACACGTAGACATGACCGAGATGGCTCTCGGGCAATAACCAACAGCGGGATCTGGATACCCATGTTGGATCCCACATGCTCCTCGATGATCTCATTGGATGAACCACGATGTCGAGAATTCAAATAACCCTGTATACAATTCCCTTTGTCAATCGGTACGTTACTTGCCCGAGACTCGATCGTCGGTATCCCAATACCTCGTTCAGTCTTGTTACCGGCAAGTCACTTTACTCGTACCGTAATGCATGATCCCATGACCAAACACTTGGTCACTTTGAACTCATTATGATGATGCATTACCGAGTGGGCCCAGAGATACCTCTCCGTCATACGGAGTGACAAATCCCAGTCTCGATCCGTGTCAACCCAACAAACACTTTCGGAGATACCTGTAGTGCACCTTTATAGTCACCCAGTTACGTTGTGACGTTTGGTACACCGAAAGCACTCCTACGGTATCCGGGAGTTACACGATCTCATGGTCTAAGGAAAGGATACTTGACATTGGAAAAGCTCTAGCAAACGAACTACACGATCTTGTGCTATGCTTAGGATTGGGTCTTGTCCATCACATCATTCTCCTAATGATGTGATCCCATTATCAATGACATCCAATGTCCATAGCCAGGAAACCATTACTATCTGTTGATCAACGAGCTAGTCAACTAGAGGCTTACTAGGGACATATTATGGTCTATGTATTCACACGTGTATTACGATTTCCGGATAATACAGTTATAGCATGAATAAAGACAATTATCATGAATAAGGAAACATAATAATAACCTTTTATTATTGCCTCTAGGTGTAACGCCCCGGACACACCCGCCGGTGGTCGTTACTCCTGGCGGGATCTAGACTGGCCCCACAGATCAATACTAGTCTTTTCTGCGCACTTTGTCCTCACTCGTGCGCACCCGGGAGCAACTTCCCGGTCGGTCACCCATCCTGAAACTACTCCAAGCTGAGCACGCTTAACTTTGGAGTAGTTTCAGGATGGGTGACCGACCGGGAAGTTGCTCCCGGGTGCGCACGAGTGAGGACAAAGTGCGCAGAAAAGACTAGTATTGATCTGTGGGGCCAGTCTAGATCCCACCAGGAGTAACGACCACCGGCGGGTGTGTCCAGGGCGTTACAAGTTGGTATCAGAGCCGACCCTCGCGGTTACACGGATGGTTGCGGACAGGTGCGCGGTCATGTTGTTCATGACGTTTGTGACCCGTCGTGGCACACGGCATGGCACATGTACCGGACTGGATGCACAGACGGTTGTACCAAGAGGGAACGTTCCTGTGGCCCGACGAGGACGTCGGTTCCTCTGAGTGTGGGTGTATGTAATAGCCTGGCTTATTAGGGATGATAGACTACTCATATCAATAAGAAATTCCTTCTTTTCCGGGATCCCATCCGGACAGAACTCCAAAGTTAAGCGTGCTCAGCTTGGAGTAGTTTCAGGATGGGTGACCGACCGGGAAGTTGCTCCCGGGTGCGCACGAGTGAGGACAAAATGCGCAGAAAAGACTAGTATTGATCTGTGGGGCCAGTCTAGATCCCACCAGGAGTAACGACCACCGGCGGGTGTGTCCGGGGCGTGTTACACTAGGGCATATTTCCAACAATAGCATCCCTGCTCGGCGGCTCATAGGAGTCCAGAATACTATCACCATCGGAGTAGCCCCAGGCCCGCCATCTTGTAGTCGATAGATTGCCTCGGTTTCGCTAGTTGACGACTCATCACCTGGATAGATGGTTGTCTCTCCACCAGACATAGATGCTTCCTCAAGATCCGCCCCATAAACAAAATTGACAAAAGCGCGCTTCTGGGCGGGTTGGACCTTGACGGGTTGCGCGCGCCGAGCCATCTCCATGGTGTTGGTGCAGGCATCCGGCTCAGGCAACGACTTGCCGATCTTGCCGATGAAAACGTGGATTCTGCCAAAGGGGCCCGGTACCCGTACTCGATTGAATCGACCTCGGGACCCCAGCCAGCGTCGTCGATGTAGATCTTGTCGTGGCGGCTCTTGGTCATCCGGCCGATGGCGTATCCCTTGATCCCTGAGAAGATGCCCTTCAAGAACTCAAAACCACCATGCAAGAGCCCCACGGTGGGCGCCAACTGTCGTGGTTTTGTCACAGCAGATGCCCTAGTGAAAGGACTTAGGTGTGGAGCCATCGCCGCTAGTTTAGCTTGAACGGGTTGAGCGGGTCAATGGACACAAAGAGTTTACCCAGGTTCGACCCCTCTCAACGAGGTAAAAGCCTACGTCCTGCTTCTAGTTGTATTGCTTAAGATTTGATTACAAGGGAGCGAATACGCTTGACCTAGCTATCGATCAATTGTTTCTTGAGTTAACCCGCCACCGGGTCTCACCTTTATATAGATAGGCTGAGACCCAGAAGCCTACAGAGACCCGATCGGCTCACACAACGTAACCGGCTCGGTTTCTAACTAATTATGCCTTACAGGGTAAGTCATCATATGGCGGTTCATAGACCCGCGCTTTGGGCTTTCACCAGGCCTACCGCCATGAGCCGCCATCTTCATACTCCTCCTTAGGCATCCTTGGACCTTCTTCATATTAAACCGCCAACGGTGTAAACCAGGCCCTCCTAGGCGGGTCACTCCTCGGAGCTATATCCCCAACAGAGTGCCTGCTCTGGTACCAATTGTTAGGACCGGGAGTATATCGACTAGAGGGGGTGAATGGGAGATTCAAAACTTCTTTTGAATGTTTTGGACTGATCCCAAACACGGCGGCGGAATTAAAGAATGGTAGAAAAGGGTGCAATCGAGCTCGCTATTGAGGAACAAGACCTTCAAGGTGAGAAGTAATAATGATTCGAGCATAGGCTACAATAGGCTTAATGATGACAACGGTAATACAACATGCCATCAGAACTAAAAGCATAATGATGAACTGGAGCAGAGCTATGAAAGAAAATTACGAAGAACAATAACTCAACCTACGAATATTAAAGAACTCTGCGAGAGATAAGTTGAAAGATAAGCAGTAGAGAGTATCAGATCAGATATCTATCATCATAGTGCACACATAATGATTGTCGAAAGTATTGCAATAAGGAAGAATCGAACTAGTGGTGCTTGATGGCGACAGAGAGATTTGGTAGACCGGTTCACCCTTCTGCCAAAGGGCTACGCCTTGTTGGAGGGGTTGTGACTTAACAAGGAAGATAAACTCTCTTCACCCTATTCTCCTTCAACGTGGAGCTGATCAGACTCAGGTTGATTTCACTCGTGGTAGATGCTTGTCGGCGATCTCCAAACCTTAGGTCGACCTTCACGAATCACAATCACTCTTGGTTGCTGAAGATCTAGCTCGGTGAAGACAATACTCTTCGACACTCGAGCCAAAACCTATCCGTCTAGAGAGTGCGCAGCTCTCAAGAGTAACTGGTACAAGAACTCTCACTCAGAACTACTGTGATGCTAAACCATCGTCTAAGTTTGGGCTCTCGATTTTTCTCTCATTGGATCTTAAACTCTAATCACTCAAAGAGGGGTTGCTCAAATCAATCTTCCCAGAAATCTCAAGCGAAGCAGCCAACAGACAATGTTGGAGCAGGGTGGCTATTTATAGCCGCGGCCTTCCCAGATGGGAAATGACCAAATTGGACATCGGATCAGCCAATGGTCGAATGACACGAGTCCAACAGTCGGATTTTGAGCGCAGCGGTAACATTTCTTGCAGAGCAAGTAATGCTAACTCCTTGGTCTGAGACAAATTTCTCGCAGCGAAGAAGATCACAGTCTCTTGCTGGCAAGTATTTGCTCGAAGCACCAAGAGATTTCTCTCGCGACTTTCATAGGTTTTGGGCTAAGCATCACAGCGGATCTATGCATCAAGAACCTATACCCCTCTTCATAGTACAGAGGTCCTATGACTCAAAAGAATGAAAGAAGAACAACAAAAGAATACTACATCTTCAATTTGTCTTCCACTTCCATTGCTGCAGTCAATTTCTTTGAACGGCCATACCAAAAAAAGCTTTGCTTCAGCAGTAAATTTTTCGAGGGGTCGATTTCTTCACATCAATCTTCTCGACTATATGACTAACAAGAATAACTCGTTCTCCTCTGCAACGCAGATATACTTCGGTGAAGTTCCTCGAAGTTAGCACTAGAGATAGCATTCTCTTTGTTTGTGTATTTACTATTTCTCTCTGTATGCACTAGCAAACAAATCAATCCATACATGTTTCTGTCAACAATCTCCAAAACACAGGGTAGGCAGATATTGCACCAACACACACTCATCGATTGCTTTCGCCTTTAACTATATTTGATCTTATCTTTTCTTCTAGTATTTATTTTTCTCTTGACATTGGATCTTCTTCCACTAGAGTCCCTCTGAGGCTGGCCATAGTGGGGAGTAACATATACTAGTATCATGCATGTGATACTAGTGTATGATACTACATCCATAGTGCATTATATCATATATTAGTATCATAGGTGGTGAGAGTGGTGTTTTGGCACATGAGAGCGCGCGCTCTTGATTTTTAAAATGTGTTTTAGGCATATTTTGAAATGTCAAAAAATTCCAAGCAAAAACTTGGCACGTACATCTTGATATTGTACATGATCACAAAGTCGCTTCGCGAAAAACCGATAACTTATGTCTCGCGTGTGAAAAAGACAAAATCCGGTGTTAAAAAATGTATTTTCACAAGACATCCTTTTGACTTTTTTTACAGAAGCTACAAACAATGACAATTTTCTTCGAAACTTGACGTGCACACATATAATGTCAAGATTTATGGGTCAAATTTTTCTTTAGAATTTTTTCACACTTTGAAATATTTTTTCCTGTGCAGGAGCGCACGCTCCAGGGAGCACCAACGGATTTTCGCATAGGTGGTCTCATATATTGCCATGCAAGACACATAGTAGCATAACATTTATTAGGCCACTTCCAATGCATAGGTGCTTAGATAAGGTGCTAACATATTAAAAAGTTTAGCAACTAATGTCCATAATGAATATGTGCTTCACTTGTTGGTGCTAAGCTCCCCTCGTTTAATTCTTTAGCAACTAAACTATTTCATGCATTGGTGGGTTTCTTTGGCATTGATTCTTCCTGGGGTCATCAAACTCACCTCTCTCCTCTTTATTACCTTGCCACAACAAAAAAATTGCCTACATGACAGCCTTAGCACCTGTACAAGGTGGAGCATTGGGGAGGGCTTTATGATACGGTATCTAGCTATGTTACTATAATCCTCTTTCTCTTTTTTAATTGTCTGCCACATAAACATGTTTGCGAGTCTCAAATGCATGATACCGGTTATGTTACCCCCACTATGGCTAGCCTGATTCTTCGAGTCGATTTTGTCCCTTGCAACATAGGGCTATATGTGATCGAGAAATGGCCACACATTTCATCCAAAAGAAAGAATATTTGAATTTCCACAGCCTCCATAGCACCACTTTGATTTGAACTTGAATATGAATATAGTAAAAGGGTGTAACATATAACTTGAAAGTATTTTGCAGGACAAAAACAACAATGTTATTCTTGAATCTTAATCTATAGTCGTCAATTAATTTTTCAGAATGTTAACTGTTCATATAATTGTGCACCCTACATTTGTGAATGAGAAAACGACACATGTCCACTCCGGTTAGAAAAACGCAGTAGTTCCACTAGTATGGGTGCCGAGCCGACCCAACGCCGCTCCGCCTTTATAAGTACCGACACTTCGCCATTGGCTTCCTCACCCAGGAAAAACCGGTCCGGTCCCCTCGTCCTCGTGAACTATTCCCCACTGTCACTACTGGGCACCACTCTCACGCAGCGGGAGGCGCGTGTCGTGAGCACACGTGTGGCTGTTTGCGTGCGCCATGGCGAACCAGGACGTGGTGCTCCGCCCGGACATGGGCGGCATAGCGGCGGCCGCGGCCATGCCGGGCTCCTCCAGCCGCGCGATCTTCGCGTGCCGCGGCGCCGCGTCGACCTCCCTGCGGCGCCGCTCCGCCGTTGACGACGAGTTCCGCGCCGGGTCACCCTCACCCTGCGCCACAAGCTGGGTCGTCCAGGCCATGCGGGCGTCTTCGCCGGCCCGCTCCGCAGCCGTCGACGAGTACGCCGCGTGGACGGTGAGTTTGGCGGCTAGTTTGGTGAGGCTCGCGTGCCCACGCATTGCTGTGAGAGCGCGCCGGCCGGTCTGTTTTCCGTCCGTTCTGATGATTGATTTGCGTTTCTTTTTTCCTTTGTTGGCGCGTGCAGAGGAAGCACCCGTCGGCCCTGGCTAGCTTCGAGCAGATCGCGGCCGCCGCCAAGGGGAAGCAGGTGGTCGTGTTCCTGGACTACGACGGCACGCTCTCGCCCATCGTCGCCGACCCCGACACAGCGTTCATCAGCGGCGAGGTAAGAAGAGACCGCGATAATCAGCCTAGCTAACTAGTAACGACTTCAAGCAACGCTCACATCGCCGACCATGCCCTTAATGATCTAGATGCGGGAGGCGGTGCGCGGCGTTGCGCAGCACTTCCCGGCGGCGATCGTCACCGGCCGGTGCGTGGAGAAGGTGTGCAGCTTCGTAGGCCTCTCGGAGCTCTACTACGCGGGCAGCCACGGCATGGACATCAAGGGCCCAGGCTCCAACGTAAGCCATCTCTCTCCAGCATCTCCCCGTCACGCAAGAATCTAACTCGCCATGCATGGCCCATTCCTCTGCAATCATTTGTGCCTGATTCCATCAATTATTCCCCCCTATTTGCAGGCGGAGGAGGTGCTCCTGCAACCTGCTCGCGAGTTCCTCCCGGTCATCGCCGAGGTACA
This sequence comes from Triticum timopheevii, assembly GCA_963921465.1. Classification (NCBI taxonomy): domain Eukaryota; kingdom Viridiplantae; phylum Streptophyta; class Magnoliopsida; order Poales; family Poaceae; genus Triticum; species Triticum timopheevii. The sequence continues at coordinate 164,641,424 of OY997274.1, read as the reverse complement.
CGAGACTTTTGTTAGTTAGTTGAGCCATGAGGAACTTACCAACGGCGCATGTACTAATTTCGTTTTATTTTTGGTTTGGGTGCCAGGTCTACGAGGCTCTGGTGGAGAAGACCAAGAGCACGCCGGGGGCCAGGGTGGAGAACAACAAGTTCTGCCTCTCCGTGCACTTCCGATGTGTGGATGAAAAGGTAACCAGAGAGGTCACCAATCAAATTAATCAGCAACAATCCAAGTCAAACAAGAAGGTTCTAAGTTAATGAGAGAGATCCTCATCGATCTCAACTACTCGGATCCCCTCTGCAGAGATGGAGTCCATTGGCCGAGCAAGTCAAGGAGGTGCTCCGGGACTACCCCGATCTCAGGCTCAACGAAGGCAGAAAGGTTGGTTGATTGGCCATGGATCGATCATGGAGTTAATTACTAGTAGCGCTTAATAAATCATGTTATTTAACATTTGCTCACTGAGCCTGTGAATATTGAATCTACTGGACTTAGGTCCTGGAGATCCGGCCGTCCATCATGTGGGACAAGGGCAAGGCCGTGGAGTTCTTACTCCAATCTCTGGGTAAGTGCCACTGCCACCCTGCCTGCTGCGTCGTCTTCGTCCTCGTCGGATAAAATGACGGGTTGCATATAAAATCTGCTGCTGTCGTCTCTAGGATTCGACGGACGCAGCGACGTCCTGCCGCTGTACCTCGGGGACGACCGCACTGACGAGGATGCTTTCAAGGTGCACAGATTAAATTAACACACGTCGCGTCCAACTGATTTCATTTCTAGTTTTGTACATATATGTGCATGCTAGCTACGAACCTAGTGATTTCATTTGTTTTGGCTGCTTGTTTATCTTTTGATTTTGTTGATGTCAACTAGATGCTGAGAAAGAGAGGTCATGGCCTGGGCATCCTCGTCTCCAAGTGCCCTAGGGAGACCGACGCCTCCTACTCTCTTCAGGACCCCACTGAGGTGTATATACATACATATATCATGATGCAGATCCCTGCTTAGTCTAGTCTTAGTCTAGTCATCAGTGATTGTAGCATACATAGTATTAATTTCTCCTTGTTCTCGTCAGGTTATGGAGTTCCTTCACCGCTTGGTGCAGTGGAAGCGCCGGCGATCATCATCGTCGTCATCGTCAGCGATGCGCGCAAGAGTGTAGCACAGTCACAGACTGCCACATCGGCGGCTGCTGCTGGCACTGATTTATCAAGAAGCTTCAGCATATTTAATTAAGTAGTTTGTTGGCTAATTTGGTTATATCGTATTCCATGCATGTAATAACCCTCGCCTATATCTAGTTCCCGCTTTTAGTTTACCGTTGTTGCATGGGTTTGGGAGGCACTGCATCTGCAAGTTAAACTGCCCCTCACCAATTTTTTCTTTCTTTTTTCCTTTCTGTGGGTACATTCCCCTGTATGATGACTCATCAGTCCTGGCCATACCAGTAAAATGTAACATATGTAAGAATCTTAATGGCCAGATTAATCACCTTGTTTACTAAGTGCTCCATAAAAAATAACTGAAGATCAAATGCTACTTCGTGTTGTCTATTTGTTGCGGAAGATTTTGACTTAGTCATAGTTGTTAAATCCATATCTTGTTTTGTCGACAAAAATATTCATATCTTGTAATGGTTATGTGGTAGTTGTCTCTGTTCTATATTCCACTTGTTAACGATTGTGACCACATTGTCTTGCATCAACTTTAACAAAAATGGTTTGTGCACATCATACTGATGCGGAGGCTTGGGGTTTCAACTTCTTTTTCGGAAGAAAGAATAAAAATGGTCCCGGATGAACAGTAAATTCAAAAAAAGGTAAAACAAATCAAAAAATCTGAAATTTTTAATAGATGTTCATGTTAGTGTCACAAGCATGCTTGACAAACTTCATGCGAAACGGAGTAGCGGTGTTTCATCGATGAAAAAGCAAAATTGGGGTGACATTTGGTCTTCAATTTGTTTTTTTTTTCACAAGCCAAAATGTTTAATCTTTTTACCTCAAAATTTGCAGGTAGCATTTGGATGTGAGTAAGATCACAAAAAACATTTGTCTAGATTTTTTTGACATTGAAAAAAAAATTGGGGCCAGAAGCATGTGCTTCCCGGAGCCAAATTGAATTTCTAGATTTTGGCAGGCATTTCTAGTAAACGAAGGACGTGGATCCTAGCATGGGAGCGGTGCCGCAACAGTAGCCTAGTGGGCATGCCGGAATAGTCGGTTGCTTTGACTTGTGGTGGATTGAGGGTGTGGCCACCGTTGGACGGCCATGTAAAATGATCTATATCTATATCTATAACTATATTTTCATATATATACTACTATCTTTATATCTATATCTATCTATCTATATCTCTCCCTAATAATAAAGCACGGATTGGGTCTCCGGGTTCACCGTCACAATACGCTTTTTTCCATAATTTTACGCTTTCAGTTTTTTTCACCTATATTATTTTCTACATCCGAGGTGGTACTATATTTTATATACGTCCTTGAAACAATCAACGTGTCCAAAAAAATTTGCCAACGACGGGACTCGAACAAGGGCTGCAAGCTTACAACGCACCTCCGTGCAAAGAAACTAAACTAGGCAGGACTCTCATATACAAACGTCCAGCTCCAGATACAACTCCTTCCTCCGTCATCTTTTTTTATTCCAACGCATCATACCCTCCTCTTGGAACAGGCCCGCACAAATCTCTCCTCCATAGCATCGCCGCGCCGCCGCCAGCCACCTCGCCCAGGTGCGCGACAGATCTAGGGACTAGGAGGGGAAGACGGAGGATAGCGAACAGGCCGATGGGGATGTAAGTCGAGTCGTGGAATCCGACATGGGCACTCAGGATAGTGCCGTTTTCACCATCACTACCATAACCGGTGGGCGTGCGCGCCACCACAAGACGGCCTCCAGCAGCCCGCCGCGGGGTCGAGTTGGCCCTAGACTCAATCGCGCTCACCCACTTCCCTGCCATGCTTCAGTAGGACGCCGCTTCCGACGCCTTGGACCTCTCGATCTACACAAAGACGAGGAGAAGTTCAACCCCGTCATCTGCCGCAACGAGGAGAAGTTGCAGTAGCAGGCCGTCTCCCTCCTATCGTCTGCAATCACGTCAAGCAGGCCTAGAAGCTCGCATCCTCGAGCACATGATACTGGTCCACCCGCATCTGATGGCGCTCTGTGTTATGTTTCAAATTTGATTTGGGGAGCTGGTTGAGGATTTGGGGCCATTTGATGTACAGTAGTATAATTTTAAGGTAATTTAGGTGATACCCGGAGATTATATTTTGTGAATTTGCTTTCCTACATGTGCATGCATATACTGTTTATGTTCATCCCTTGCAAGGTAAAGTTTGATGACCAGACACTAATCATTGCGGCACTCATGCATGGTGATGCAACACCCCAAGTTGACGATGCTCTCTGCCGTGCTGTTGGCGTTGGTTGTCCGGACGGTAGTTGAAACTACAGCTTTTGCAGCACCCGATTGTTTGGCAAAATAGGATTGCAATTTTTAATTACCCCTATTGTGTTCTATGCTGATTTAGGTACTGTCAACTGGGCTTTGCAGGATTGTTCCAAACTTGATATTGAGAAAGCACACTAACAGCGCAACAACTGGTATGACTGATTTAATTGTTTGTTTGCTGTCCATTGATTGCTCAAGCTGGTATGAGCTTGGAGTAGGAGTTTTTGATTGTTATGCATGGACATCCAGGACATTGGAGAATACTACTCATATCATTAAAATAAATGTCACAGTATGACCATAACAGAACTAAAAGCATTGATAAACGTTTTAGCATCAAATTGCTGAATATTAATCTCTGCGAGTACCAGAAATATGCATTAGTTGGCCAACATTATCCAGAAATCAAATGGTTCAATTTGGTGTCCAGAGGTTTGATAGTTGCACGTGAATTGGCTAGAATCTTTCAGAATTAGTATCTCTATACAAATACAAGTTGTGCAAATTCCTGTAATGTTTTTATGGGTAAAAAACATGAATTCCTGTAATGTTGTAATTGTAGATAAATGCCTTTCCCCAGTCTATTGTTTTGAGTTATTTCTCCCTGAACTCAAGCAAGCGTCTAAATGAGAATAGAAAAGTTGCATAAGCCAAACTTGTAGATACGTCACACCCTTCAGGTAACCAATCTGCACGTTTGATCTTTCTGTGCTTTTATTTTGCTTCTCCTTTTCTCACTGTCTTACCTTTTAAGTGATTAGGTAGAAGAAGCTTCCCAAGAAATTAGATGTGGATTATATATATGTGGAAGTTCTTGCTACTACTGCTGGGCTTGCTAAAATAAAAAAATTCAGTATTATTGTTCTCATGAAACAGGCAAGAGCACTGTTGAAATTTATATTTTTTATCTATTTTAGTCTAATTTGTTTCTGAAACTTAGTATGTCTGCGGGGACCTATTTAATATAGATTATGATGTAACTGGTCATAAAATGTCGAGGGACATGGCCACTGCCATGGACTTCGTGGCCGATCTGCTTATCCTTGACATGGCGGTAATGCGTGACCCAATGTCCGACTTTGAACGCCGACATGGAGGACGGCCTCAAGTGCTCTTTATCTTCTTGGTAGGCAGACCGACACCGATATGTTGATCTAAGTGGCGGAGTTTGATATGGTAGCAAATCACGCAACTGCAGATAGAGTCATTCCATGTCACCTGGTGGATCAATCCCAAGTGATTTGGATTTTCATGTTGGCTACCTTCTACGTGTACATCCGTGAGTGAATTTGGTTATTTAGAACAAAATCTGAGAGTTGAACAAATTAAATTGGTGTTTTTTACACACATAATGCCTCGCCGTAATTCTGTTGCCTATCACGACGTCATGTGCTCCTGAAGCTAGCTGATGTGTACTGTGTATGCATGTTGTCACTGAGTTGGTCATGCAAAAAGACACGGAAGTAGATCATACAATCTATGCCATGGAGCCGCTGGTGGGGCTCCATGAGGACTAGCGCCAGAAGGAGCTGTACATGATGCCCAAACGTGGCAGCAAAGCCTTCTGCGTCCGCACCCGAGGTAGGCAACAACTGGCGTCAGTACCAAGCTGCTACAAGCGTACAAGGCCTTCCGTGTTCAAGCTGAAAAGGCAAGAAGATTTCATCATTAACATGGATAAAAAGGTGGCTCATCTTCTTCGGCAGAAGTACTAAAGTTTTAGGAAAGGTAGAAATCCATCTTTGGCATATTTGTTTTCAGGGTATTGATGTTGGAGATGAGCTTAAGAGGAGAAAGATTAAAGATATGGTAAGTTGTCCTTACTGCTTTGGGGGAAGCTTTTATCACTGCTTTTGGGTCTGTATTTATGTAAGAGGCATGGAGGGAGCTGCAACTAATTTGTGATTTCTTGTAGCCACTTCTCTAAAAAGGGCAGGTTGCCTGGTGATATAAAAATGGGAATTGGAAATGTTCTTCATCAACGCCCATCCGAATTGCTAACAGTTTTGTTTGCACACTCAGGTTAGTTTTTTCTGTGGTGATTTACTAAACATACTTTGGCTTATGATCCCCTTTGACATACACTTGTGCCCTACAGAAAGTGGGTTGTTGGGTTTGCCAAGCATAATGGCACACCTAATTTTGGAAGATCACCTGGAGAGTATATTAATCAAAGATGCTTTGAGATTTTCACATGACTATATGAGGTTCCCATAAACTCATGTAACTTGTTCAATAGATTGTCACAATAGCTTCTATTAATGCATAAGGGAATTATCTTTTCTGTATCAGGTAAATAGTTCCTTTCTCACCCGTTTTTTCAGACCGAGATCAAGAGATAGAGTGCTGACCGGGGGGCAATGACAGGTGGTGCCATAACCAAGTGCTGAGGAGGTGTCCGACGTCATTGCCGAGTGCTGGGGATTCTGTCGGCGCCAAGCCCCGGTGCGGCGAGATGGAGAGAGAGAGATGTGCTTCTTTGGTTAGGTCCATGGCGAGGTTCCTCGGGATGGCGCCGGATTTCTGGGAAGATATACACGCTGATTGTGGCTGAGAATAAGATTACTACTCCTACGGATTTGTGTGTTGCGATCAGAGGTTAGAACGGAGAGAAATATGGGGATTACTCTCTTTCTTGTTCGCTATGCTTTGTGTGCCGCTGCTTTACTTTTGTACAGAGGAACGCTTCATGTGCTGCTGCTGTGTGGTGTTCTATGACCTGTTGTGCTCTGCTTGGGGAAACTTTGTACATGGTAGTACATAGATGGAAATATTTGAATTGAAATTTGGAGCAATTTTGTTCATTTTGCTTTGTACTGATGCTGCCACTATTTGTGGGATGATGCCATTATTCTTCAGAGAAGAAACATAGAGATGGATAGAAATTGCTAGCTACTTGTGTTGTAATTGTTTGTTGTCGAAGCATATTGTTTATTCGTTGTTGCAGATTGTTGCCATGGAAAGTCAACAGTATTTTTGATAATTTCAAAGCAATGTCAGATTGAATAATTTGAACTAGACTTGACTACAATCATGCTGATCTCACATGATCATGCAATTTTTAGTGACTCAAACAGGTGGGCGAGTTATTTTTACTCCCGTTGCAACGCACGGGCCTTTGTGCTAGTATCTATCTATATCTATACTTATACTAATCAGAGACTCCCTATAAATTACCATGTTAATTAGTAAATACAAGCCGCTCATCGGATGGGTCCGAGTTATAACAATGTAGATTAACTCATATTAATCGTACAAATATAAAATATAGAAATAGTTGATTTCACTGGTTTACCGTATTCCCACATCCTTTAACCTAACGCCGCCCATCCTCTCTTCTGATTCATGGATACTAATCAAAGAAAAAAAAATGAATTTTGTAATATACATCTAATCTATAATTCTAGCGTTGCTTCCTCTAATTCCCACATCCTCTAACCTAGCCACCAATCCTCTAATTCCCACCCCATCCTTTAGCCTAACGCCATCTATCCTCTCCTGATTGTTGAATGTGAATTTCCCTAGATGCAATCTGGCGGCCGCGCACGATGCCCTGCGTTGTGTCTCATAGTCGGGCAGAGACGAGCATATCCGGCGCTAAGAGCATCTCCAACAGCCGCGCTAAACTAGCGCCGCGCTGCAAAAAAGGCCGTTTTAGCGCGCGCGCTACGCGGCGGCTCTTTCCAGCGGGCGCGCAAAAACGGCGCGCGCGCGATAACGGGTTGGACGCGCGGTCAAAACCGCTTATCCGCGCGGTGTATTTGGAGCGCCAGCTACAGCGCGCGGCACACTCGAGCGCTCGCGCCCGCACTCTCTCCCTCTCCTTGTCCTACGCCCCGCACGCGCCGGCGCCGGCGCCCTGCCCCCCGCCATGGACGCGCACACCGGCGCCCCGCTCACCCCGCTGTACATCCGCGACCCCCCTCCCCCCGCCGCCGCCGCCGCAGCCGCCGCCGCCGGAAACCCTAGCGCGGCGAGCGCGGGCGTCGCCGCCGCCGGAGCTCCGCCGAGCGTCGGCCTCGCGCGCAGCCTCTTCTTGCCGCCGCGGATGACTATGGCGCCGGCGCCGGGTGGCGTCGCGCCGGCGCCATCCCGTGCCGCCGCCACACCGTCGAAGAAGGTAGCCAATGCGGCGCGGACGAAGAAGGGCAAAACATCCGCAAAGAAGAACAAGGCGGCGGACGGCTCCGGCATGGCGAGGGGGAAAAAGCTTGCAGGGCGTTCGACGGCCGCGGTGGCTACCGATGCGGTGCGTGATGCGGTGCGTGATGAGGATAGGGAGGAAGGTTCATCTTCGGAGGCGGAAGAGTCGTCTTCGGAAGATGAGGACGAAGACGAAGAAGAGGAAGATGAAGATTGATGTGTCTTTCATGTCTTGAACTTTTAGTTTGCATTTGAACTTGGTTGGATGAACTTGTGGGCATGATTTTGATGAACTTGTGGGCATGAACTTTTATTCATCAACTTGTTTGTGTCAAATTTTTACATGTTCATTTTTGTCCAAAATGTCCATATACGCAAAATGCCCGGCGAGTCGCGCGCGCTGTATTTTTGCGCTCTGCTGGAGCGGCGCGCGCGCGCTGCATTATGGCGTGGCTGCTGGAGCCAGCGCAGGCGGGCGTGCAAAACATTGACATGCATTTTTTTTCCTTTTAAAATTACACGTGTATTTCTATCATTGAGTTGCAAGCCAAATAAATATGAAAATTGTGTGAAATTTATCTCTAGACCGGTGTTACAAATAAGGTGTATGTTTATCGTGCAAATAGATATGTTGTTCTTTGATGTAGTAATCTCAAGGCATTGAATTCCAAATCTTCGCATGTACGCTCTTTAGATGCCTCGCGGGGATCGGATCGGAGGGAGCACAACTAGGGCTAATGCTGCTCGAGCGTCTCTGCTGGCCTCTCTGCAATGACGACGACGACGGTGATGGCTTGGGCTCTGCTGCAAGTTAAGTCTAGTACGTCTGCTCAGAACTCCTCGATTTGTCCTAACAGTTAGGCAGGCACTTCCTATTTCCTCGCGCAACATAGTCACTAGATACACCCGTCCGAGTTTTCCTTGTTCACGTCTTGGTTTGTCTTCATCACAATGGATGCGTCCGCAAAGAAATAAGTATCATGATAGCTTCACGGATATTAGTTAAATATCATGTTGTGTATAAAACTAGTATGAATCTAAATACATCGCTGCTCCAATATGGTGCACCGCCATGAACATCACAATAGGAAGGTTTGTCTGCATGGTGCGTGCAAGGTTTGCACGGTGGCTCTGTGTTAAGACAAGCGCAGTTGCATGTTCGCACATTGTCTTTGTCGTTTAAATAACCATGTCTGTTTTCTAAAGTAACTGGTATCTCTATGCTCACTTACTTCTTAAAAGTTCCCTAACATTAAAGCATGTGTTTGCTGGGCTTTATGAAAAAGAGACGGGAGATAAGATGAAAACTATTAAAAAAAATATGTGATGATCCTATGAATTGCGTTGACGAAAGTCGTACAATCTCATTACTAATTAGATGTGGAAACATATGTTCTGATATTTTCCATTTGAAAAGACAAAACCTTCCTATTTAGTCTTACACAATGACCAAATTAACAATAATAGGAATGATTAGGAGTTGATCCAGTGCTACAAATATTTTATTATTGTCGTATATAGTATATAGTTAGTATCTAATCAGTTCATATAGTAGAAATCATGGATAGTGCTAAAACTAACCGGACCTGGCTAGCGAGCGCCTGTGCGCTCTGTGGTAATTCTGAGCAGACTTACCATATTTAAAAATACTAGCTTTTTTCGTACCATGAGTCTCATATGTTTAACCCGGTTTGGAAAATAGTTGGTCTCCCTTTCCCTCTACTCTCGCTTATCATGCATCACTCAAGTTCTTGTCTGACAAGCATTTATTTTGGATTTACAAAATTTTAAAAATCCATAACTTTTGATTCGAACATCAGAATTCAGATCCATTTTCATTGTTGGGTTTTCCGCGACAAGCTCTTCAAAACTAGATCCATATGGGTATGTCTCGACAATTTTTTTCACGAGCAACTCTGTGTGCGACGGAGGCAACTTTAGTGCTATGAAGAAACAACTTCTTAGTTTGCAAATATGAGTACCTATCTGCGTGAAGTCCTAATATAGTTATCTACCATGACGATCAACCATTTATTCTTAGAAGTGGCAATGATATGAATTAGGAGAGTGTTAAACAAAATTAACTAGAAGACAAAATGCAGTGAAGTTGCCCATTTGTAGGACTAAAGTTGCCTCTCTTAGAAGGAATGTTGCTTATGAAAAATGATGAGATGTTACCTACCTCTATTTCAAAGTTGTTCATTGTTGCTAATTAGTTGTCTATCATTGGTAACTAGTTGCTTTTATATGGAGTGAAGTTTCCTACCTTATTGTTTTCTAACATTAATTCTAATTTAGTCCACATATGCTACATGCAACTTGATAACCATAGTAAACAACTTAGAAGAAATGTTGATCTGGTTTTAAAACATAACTATGCTATTATATGATCATGTATGCATAATATATGTTGTATGCACCTTCATAACATAAGTTGGCGCATTTAGTGCTAAAATTTGCCTCCATGTAATTTCAAAATTGGCAACCGATGATGCTCAGTTACCTATATAAGGTAAAAAGTTGTCGTCATGGTTCTACAATATACTTACTAGGTAAATTCACTATTACACATGGTGCAAGAAAGTTGCTTCTGTTTAGCTCTAAAGTTGCCTCATCTAACTATAAAGTTGCTTTTGAAAAAAAACATCAAAACATATCCATACGGGATCTAGTTTTGAAGAGCTCGTCACGAGGAACCTAACGGTGAAAATGGTTCTTCATTTTGACACTCGATTCAAAAGTTGGAGCTTCTTAAAAATTTGAAATGGAATAAATGAATGATGTCATCACAGACATGCATGCAGTGCTGCCTATCCACATGTGCCAGGACACGGGACATCACTTACTAATTCACTATGTTAACAATCACATGTGCCGTACCCTGCGCAAACCATTACCACCAGACACGCGCCATCGATCCAGATCAGACAGTGGACGTAGGGTGCGCCCGGTTTCTTCAAATAGTGCAGCTGCACTATTAAGCATTTATGAAACTAATTAGCATGTAAAGTTGTAAACTGTAGAAAAGAGAGTATATTTCTGTTAGTTGATAACGACTTCCTTACTGTTCTATTTAGCATATTATTTTAAAGCATTCCCAGACAAGTTGAATCAGCTACAAGCCTCCTAACAAGGGTAGCTGCCTCTGCTTCCCCATTGCATCACTATAAACTTCGTTACATGGCAATATTATTCTTGGACTCATAAGTTTATTCTTTTGATGAGATCTATGTGTGTTTCAGCAGTCATCAAGTAAGGTTGTTAACATGGAAATATTGCATCAGAAGGGTTGAATATCAAGTATAATAAGCTGGTAATATCTTTTTGTACTTAAGACCAAAATCCATTTGTTGACGCCTCCAAAATACCTGTAACGAATACTCTATCAACTACAATTGCACAACCAATTACATTTAACTATATGTTTTTTAGTTCTTTATTAGCACAAATCTATAGGATATGATTGATGCAGATCTGCCAGCATAGCATGTTGGTTCCTAATATATGACCCTTATTTTTTATATTAGGTTCTTAAGGAGATTGAATATGTACATGGCTTACTTTCCTTTCTTACTCATATTGTCAACAATGTTGAACAACAACAAGATATCTCTAATCGAGGAAAAGTACAAACCATTCACAACGTGAAGCTAAGCTATATATGATCAGGAGAGAGCTTATGATGTGGTGAATGTTTTAAAATTTGACCAATAATATATATGAAAAGTAGCATGGATTGCAGATGTAAGACTAAAATACATTGTTTTTCTCAAAATTATAATACATTGTATTGCATTGGAGATCCTACAAACAAGAATTTTAAATTACAACATAAGCTAATTGTTGAGTATCAACTCTGCCCAAGAGTTTCCAGAAGGGATCTAGAATGGGCCTCTATCATGGAGAGCAACAAGTCGACCTAAAGGGTGAACTAAAAGATGACTAAGGTCAATCAAAAGAACTACGGGATATAAAGAGAAAGATGAGTAAGGGATAATATGTTAATTTTAACACCAAGAAAACAAAAGTAGTTGTTTGGCAAATGAACAAAGATAGCATTCTTTATATCCATGTTTTATATTTGAACTTACACTCTAAAGCTAAGTGCTTCAAGTAAGATGCCACGATGTTGAATAAATTAATACACTAATTTTATAAAATTGACGCCATACTTTTAAAGTGGATCTAAGTCCATTAATATGATTGCGAAAAAATAGGTACATGCATTTCATACAAATAAAAGAAATAGAAACAAAACGGATTATATGGTACACCTATAATTCGCTTCTCACAAAATTTATTACTGTAAACTAACCAAATCAGTTAAATATAGCCCGAGCTACTGTATTAAAGTGCTTCCACCCAAAAACAAATGATTCCCGTGCCTCCACACGTTGCATAGGAACCATGTACAAAACCAATAAGTAGACAAGAGATAATATGCTAGAAATTAGGAACTCATTTGTTGTGAAATCACTACAACACTATAAAGACAATAAAAACCCTCTTTAACATAATGCAACATCACACACACACACACACACACACACACACACACACACACATGTGCCCGCACGCACACACACACACTCACATCCAGGTTTGAGCTTTAAGTTGACTGGCAACCCCCGCTAGGTAGTTCCCACATATTTGAAACACTAGTTGGCGCACATAACTACATTATAGCTAGCACTGGTAGGAAAATAGGCCACAACCAGAGGTAACCACCTAAATGACACAAAGATAGCTAATGAACAACTTGGTAAGACAATAACGCCTTCATAAAGGGGCAATGCTTGTACGCTGCCTTACCGGATACATCCCACAGAGGATAGAGTGGGTACATCCACCAAAGCACATACTGGTATTTCATCCTAGAGAACAGATAACAACACCTATGGGAAGGGAATGACACAAATTCATCATTATTTACGAATCCATCTAATTGTTGGATGATGATTTTTTTTTTCATCCTAGAGGTTTATAGTTTTGCATGTACACCAGTGTCACTGGCCACCACAAGCACCACAACTAAACCCCTAATCGCACTAGTGTCAATTGCCAAGGTCATATTGTACTCTACTTATGGAGGATGATTTTTTTCCAGCGATGCCCATATTGGTTGGTCAAATTGTTATGTTTATCACGGCTTACTGATCCAAGAACAGTCCCTAAACCATCGACATATGCTGCGTGTGGTTCCATGACCGCATGGTCTAGCTCAAGGAGCCCACCTGACCACCACCGGCGCAAGGCTAACCCCACCATCCAACACATATCCCTGTTCGGTCTGCGGTGCAACCCACAACCCACAATCACCCATGTAGTATTTACATAGTGCTATCCTTCTGTGCCCCAATCCAATTTGAGGATCTCTCTAATAGTGTATCTGGCTCAAGATTGAATGTTGCTTGAAAAACACATGCTAAGAGATGCCTTACCAATACCACCGACTTAATGCCACTTGCACTGGGTAGACATGTTGGGGAACGTAGTAATTTCAAAAAATTTCCTACGCACACGCAAGATCATGGTGATGCATAGCAACGAGAGGGGAGAGTGTTGTCTACGTACCCTCGTAGACCGAAGCGGAAGCGTTGACGCAACGTAGAGGAAGTAGTCGTACGTCCTCCCGGTCCAACCGATCCAAGCACCGTTACTCTGGCACCTCCGAGTTCTTGACACGCGTACAGCTTGATGACGCACCCTCGATCTCCAATCCAGTAGAGGCTCCGAGGGGGAGTTCCGTCAGCACGACGGCGTGGTGACGATCTTGATGTTCTCCTGTCGCAGGGCTTCGCCTAAGCACCGCTACAATATGATCGAGGTGTAATATCGTGGAGGGGGGCACCGCACACGGCTAAGGAACGATCAATGATCAACTTGTGTGTCCTAGGGTGCCCCCCTACCCCCGTATATAAAGGAAGGAGGGAGGAGGTGGCCGGCCCCAAGGGGGGGCGCGCCATGGGGAGGGGAAACCTACTCCAAGTAGGTTTCCCCCCTTTTTCCTTATCTTATTTGGAGGGGGAAGGAAAGAGTACTAGTATTAGGAAGTAGTACTAGTAGTAGTAATAGGAAGAGGGGGAAGGAGAAAGGAAAGGGGGGGCCGGCCCCCCTCCCCAATTCGGTTTGGGCTTGGGGGGCGCGCCCCCCTCCCTTGTTCCTTCTCCCTTCCACCTACATGGGCCCAATAAGGCCCATATACCTCCCGGGGGGGTTCCGGTAACCTCCCGGAGCTCCAAACTTCTCCGGAACCTTTCCGGTGTCCAAATATATCCGTCCAATATATCAATCTTTATGTCTCGACCATTTCGAGACTCCTCGTCATGTCCGTGATCATATCCGGGACTCCGAACAACCTTCGGTACATCAAAATACATAAACTCATAATATAACTGTCATCGAAACCTTAAGCGTGCGGACCCTACGGTTCGAGAATAATGTAGACATGACTGAGACATGTCTCCGGTCAATAACCAATAGCGGGACCTGGATGCCCATATTGGTTCCTACATATTCTACGAAGATCTTTATCGGTCAAACCGCACAACAACATACGTTGTTCCCTTTGTCATCGGTATGTTACTTGCCCGAGATTCGATCGTCGGTATCCAATACCTAGTTCAATCTCATTACCGGCAAGTCTCTTTACTCGTTCTGTAATACATCATCTCACAACTAACTCATTAGTTGAAATGCTTGCAAGGCTTAAGTGATGTGTATTACCGAGAGGGCCCAGAGATACCTCTCCGACATTCGGAGTGACAAATCCTAATCTCGAAATACGCCAACTCAATAAGTACCTTCGGAGACACCTGTAGAGCACCTTTATAATCACCCAGTTACGTTGTGACATTTGGTAGCACACAAAGTGTTCCTCCGGTAAACGGGAGTTGCATAATCTCATAGTCATAGGAACATGTATAAGTCATGAAGGAAGCAATAGCAACATACTAAACGATCGTGTGCTAAGCTAACGGAATGGGTCATGTCAATCAGATCATTCAACTAATGATGTGACCTTGTTAATCAAATAACAACTCCTTGTTCATGGTTAGGAAACATAACCATCTTTGATTAACAAGCTAGTCAAGTAGAGGCATACTAGTGACACTCTGTTTGTCTATATATTCACACATGTATTATGTTTCCGGTTAATACAATTCTAGCATGAATAATAAACATTTATCATGATATGAGGAAATAAATAATAACTTTATTATTGCCTCTAGGGCATATTTCCTTCAGTCTCCCACTTGCACTAGAGTCAATAATCTAGATTACACAGTAATGATTGTAACACCCATGGAGTCTTGGTGTTGATCATGTTTTGCTCGTGGAAGAGGCTTAGTCAACGGGTCTGCAACATTCAGATCCGTATGTATCTTGCAAATCTCTATGTCTCCCACCTGGACTAGATCCCGGATGGAATTGAAGCGTCTCTTGATGTGCTTGGTTCTCTTGTGAAATCTGGATTCCTTCGCTAAGGCAATCGCTCCAGTATTGTCACAAAAGATTTTCATTGGACCCGATGCACTAGGTATGACACCTAGATCGGATATGAACTCCTTCATCCAGACTCCTTCATTGGCTGCTTCCGAAGCAGCTATGTATTCCGCTTCACATGTAGATCCTGCCACGATGCTTTGCTTTGAACTGCATCAACTGACAGCTCCACCGTTTAATGTAAACACGTATCCGGTTTGCGATTTAGAATCGTCCAGATCAGTGTCAAAGCTTGCATCAACGTAACCATTTACGATGAGCTCTTTGTCACCTCCATATACGAGAAACATATCCTTAGTCCTTTTCTGGTATTTCAGGATGTTCTTGACCGCTGTCCAGTGATCCACTCCTGGATTACTTTGGTACCTCCCTGCTAGACTTATAGCAAGGCACACATCAGGTCTGGTACACAGCATTGCATACATGATAGAGCCTATGGCTGAAGCATAGGGAACACTTTTCATTTTCTCTCTATCTTCTGCAGTGGTCGGGCTTTGAGTCTTACTCAACTTCACACCTTGCAATACAGGCAAGAACCCTTTCTTTGCTTGATCCATTTTGAACTTCTTCAAAATTTTGTCAAGGTATGTGCTTTGTGAAAGTCCAATTAAGCGTCTTGATCTATCTCTATAGATCTTAATGCCCAATATGTAAGCAGCTTCACCGAGGTCTTTCATTGAAAAACTTTTATTCAAGTATACCTTTATGCTATCCAAAAATTCTATATCATTTCCAATCAATAATATGTCATCCACATATAATATTAGAAATGCTACAGAGCTCCCACTCACTTTCTTGTAAATACAGGCTTCTCCAAAAGTCTGTATAAAACCAAATGCTTTGATCACACTATCAAAATGTTTATTCCAACTCCGAGAGGCTTGCACCAGTCCATAAATGGAACGTTGGAGCTTGCACACTTTGTTAGCTCCCTTTGGATCGATAAAACCTTCTGGTTGCATCATATACAACTCTTCTTCCAGAAACCCATTCAGGAATGCAGTTTTTACATCCATTTGCCAAATTTCATAATCATAAAATGCGGCAATTGCTAACATGATTCGGACAGACTTAAGCATCGCTACGGGTGAGAAGGTCTCATCGTAGTCAACCCCTTGAACTTGTCGAAAACCTTTTGCAAAAAGTCGAGCTTTGTAGACAGTAATATTACCGTCAGCGTCAGTCTTCTTCTTGAAGATCCATTTATTCTCTATTGCTTGCCGACCATCGGGCAAGTCAACCAAAGTTCATACTTTGTTCTCATACATGGATCCCATCTCAGATTTCATGGCTTCAAGCCATTTTGCGGAATCTGGGCTCACCATCGCTTCTTCATAGTTCGTAGGTTCATCATGATCTAGTAGCATGACTTCCAGAATAGGATTACCGTACCACTCTGGTGCGGATCTTACTCTGTTCGACCTACGTGGTTCTGTATTAACTTGATCTGAAGTTCTATGATCATCATCATCAACTTCCTCACTAGTTGGTTTTGACATCACAGAAACCGGTTCCTGTGATGTATTATTTTCCAACAAGGGAGTAGGTACAGTTACCTCATCAAGTTCTACTTTCCTCCCACTCACTTCTTTCGAGAGAAACTCCTTCTCTAGAAAGGATCCATTCTTAGCAACGAATGTCTTGCCTTCGGATCTGTGATAGAAGGTGTACCCAACTGTCTCCTTTTGGGTATCCTATGAAGACATATTTCTCCGATTTGGGTTCGAGCTTATCAGGTTGAAGCTTTTTCACATAAGCATCGCAACCCCAAACTTTAAGAAACGACAACTTTGGTTTCTTGCCAAACCATAGTTCATAAGGTGTCGTATCAACGGATTTTGACGGTGCCCTATTTAATGTGAATGTGGCTGTCTCTAGAGCATAACCCCAAAACGATAGCGGTAAATCTGTAAGAGACATCATAGACCGTACCATATCAAGTAGAGTACGATTACGACATTCGGACACACCATTACGCTGTGGTGTTCCGGGTGGCGTGAGTTGTGAAACTATTCCACATTGTTTCAAGTGTAGACCAAACTCGTAACTCAAATATTCTCCTCCACGATCAGATCGTAGAAACTTTATTTTCTTGTTATGATGATTTCAACTTCACTCTGAAATTCTTTGAACTTTTCAAATGTTTCAGATTTATGCTTCATTAAGTAGATATACCCATATCTGCTTAAATCATCTGTGAAGGTGAGAAAATAACGATATCCGCCACGAGCCTCAACATTCATTGGACCACATACATCTGTATGTATGATTTCCAACAAATCTGTTGCTCTCTCCATAGTTCCGGAGAACGGCGTTTTGGTCATCTTGCCCATGAGGCACGGTTCGCAAGTACCAAGTGATTCATAATCAAGTGGTTCCAAAAGTCCATTAGTATGGAGTTTCTTCATGCGCTTTATACCAATATGACCCAAACGGCAGTGCCACAAATAAGTTGCACTATCATTATCAACTTTGCATCTTTTGGCTTCAACACTATGAATATGTGTATCACTACTATCGAGATTCATCAAAAATAGACCACTCTTCAGGGGTGCATGACCATAAAAGATATTACTCATATAAATAGAACAACCATTATTCTCTGATTTAAATGAATAACCGTCTCGCATCAAACAAGATCCAGATATAATGTTCATGCTCAACGCTGGCACCAAATAACAATTATTTAGGTCTAATACTAATCCCGAAGGTAGATGTAGAGGTAGCGTGCCGACCGCGATCACATCGACTTTGGAACCATTTCCCACGCGCATCGTCACCTCGTCCTTTGCCAGTGTTCGCTTAATCCGTAGTCCCTGTTTCGAGTTGCAAATATTAGCAACAGAACCAGTATCAAATACCCAGGTGCTACTGCGAGCTCTAGTAAGGTACACATCAATAACATGTATATCACATATACCTTTGTTCACTTTGCCATCCTTCTTATCCGCCAAATACTTGGGGCAGTTCCGCTTCCAGTGACCAGTCTGCTTGCAGTAGAAGCACTCAGTTTCAGGCTTAGGTCCAGACTTGGGTTTCTTCTCTTGAGCAGCAACTTGTTTGCTGTTCTTCTTGAAGTTCCCCTTCTTCTTTCCTTTGCCCTTTTTCTTGAAACTAGTGGTTTTGTTAACCATCAACACTTGATGCTCCTTCTTGATTTCTACCTCCGCATCCTTTAGCATTGCGAAGAGCTCGGGAATCGTCTTATCCATCCCTTGCATATTATAGTTCATCACGAAGCTCTTGTAGCTTGGTGGAAGTGAATGGAGAATTCTGTCAATGACGCTATCATCCGGAAGAGTAACTCCCAGTTGAATCAAGTGATTACAATACCCAGACATCTTGAGTATGTGCTCACTGACAGAACTATTCTCCTCCATCTTGCAGCTATAGAACTTATTGGAGACTTCATATCTCTCAATCTGGGCATTCTTCTGGAATATCAACTTCAACTCCTGAAACATCTCATATGCTCCATGACGTTCAAAACGTCGTTGAAGTCCCGGTTCTAAGCCGTAAAGCATGGCACATTGAACTATCGAGTAGTCATCAACTTTGCTCTGCCAGACGTTCTTAACGTCGTCAGTTGCATCAGCAGCAGGCCTGGCACCCAGCGGTGCTTCCAGGACGTAATTTTTCTGTGCAGCAATGAGGATAATCCTCAAGTTACGGACCCAGTCCGCGTAGTTGCTACCATCATCTTTCAATTTAGCTTTCTCAAGGAACGCATTAAAATTCAACGGAACAATAGCACGGGCCATCTATCTACAAACAACATAGACAAGCAAGATACTATCAGGTACTAAGTTCATGATAAATTTTAGTTCAATTAATCATATTACTTAAGAACTCCCACTTAGACAGACATCTCTCTAGTCATCTAAGTGATCACGTGATCCAAATCAACTAAACCATAACCGATCATCACGTGAGATGGAGTAGTTTTCAATGGTGAACATCTTATGTTGATCATATATACTATATGATTCACGCTCGACCTTTCGGTCTCCGTGTTCCGAGGCCATATCTGCATATGCTAGGCTCGTCAAGTTTAACTTGAGTATTCTGCGTGTGCAAAACTGGCTTGCACCCGTTGTAGATGGACGTAGAGCTTATCACACCCGATCATCACGTGGTGTCTGGGCACGATGAACTTTGGCAACAGTGCATACTCAGGGAGAACACTACTTGATAATTTTTAGTGAGAGATCATCTTAAAATGCTACCGTCAATCAAAGCAAGATAAGATGCATAAAGGATAAACATCACATGCAATCAATATAAGTGATATGATATGGCCATCATCTTCTTGTGCTTGTTATCTCCATCTCCGAAGCACCATCATGATCACCACCGTCACCGGCGCGACACCTTGATCTCCATCGTAGCATCGTTGTCGTTTACGCCGTCTATTGCTTCTACGACTATCGCTACCGCTTAGTGATAAAGTAAAGCAATTACAAGGCGTTTGCATTTCATACAATAAAGCGACAACCATATGGCTCCTGCCAGTTGCCGATAACTTCGGTTACAAAACATGATCATCTCATGCAATAAAATATAGCATCATGTCTTGGCCATATCACATCACAACATGCCCTGCAAAAACAAGTTAGACGTCCTCTACTTTGTTGTTGCAAGTTTTACGTGGCTACTACGGGCTTAAGCAAGAACCAATCTCACCTACGCATCAAAACCACAACGATAGTTTGTCAAGTTGATGCTGTTTTAACCTTCGCAAGGACCGGGCGTAGCCACACTCGGTTCAACTAAAGTTGGAGAAACTGACACCCGCTAGTCACCTGTGTGCAAAGCACGGCGGTAAAACCAGTCTCGCGTAAGCGTACGCGTAATGTCGATCCGGGCCGCTTCATCCAACAATACCGCCGAACAAAAGTATGACATGCTGGTAAGCAGTATGACTTATATCGCCCACAACTCACTTGTGTTCTACTCGTGCATATAACATCAAACCATAAAAACCTAGGCTCGGATGCCACTGTTGGGGAACGTAGTAATTTCAAAAAAATTCCTACGCACACGCAAGATCATGGTGATGCATAGCAACGAGAGGGGAGAGTGTTGTCTACGTACCCTCGTAGACCGAAGCGGAAGCGTTGACGCAACGTAGAGGAAGTAGTCGTACGTCCTCCCGGTCCAACCGATCCAAGCACCGTTACTCCAGCACCTCCGAGTTCTTGACACGCGTACAGCTTGATGACGCACCCTCGATCTCCAATCCAGTAGAGGCTCCGAGGGGGAGTTCCGTCAGCACGACGGCGTGGTGACGATCTTGATGTTCTCCTGTCGCAGGGCTTCGCCTAAGCACCGCTACAATATGATCGAGGTGTAATATCGTGGAGGGGGCACCGCACACGGCTAAGGAACGATCAATGATCAACTTGTGTGTCCTAGGGTGCCCCCCTACCCCCGTATATAAAGGAGGGAGGGAGGAGGTGGCCGGCCCCAAGGGGGGGCGCACCATGGGGAGGGGAAACCTACTCCAAGTAGGTTTCCCCCCTTTTTCCTTATCTTATTTGGAGGGGGAAGGAAAGAGTACTAGTATTAGGAAGTAGTACTAGTAGTAGTAATAGGAAGAGGGGGAAGGAGAAAGGAAAGGGGGGGCCGGCCCCCCTCCCCAATTCGGTTTGGGCTTGGGGGGCGCGCCCCCCTCCCTTGTTCCTTCTCCCTTCAACCTACATGGGCCCAATAAGGCCCATATACCTCCCGGAGGGGTTCCGGTAACCTCCCGGAGCTCCAAACTTCTCCGGAACCTTTCCGGTGTCCAAATATATCCGTCCAATATATCAATCTTTATGTCTCGACCATTTCGAGACTCCTCGTCATGTCCGTGATCATATCCGGGACTCCGAACAACCTTCGGTACATCAAAATACATAAACTCATAATATAACTGTCATCGAAACCTTAAGCGTGCGGACCCTACGGTTCGAGAATAATGTAGACATGACTGAGACATGTCTCCGGTCAATAACCAATAGCGGGACCTGGATGCCCATATTGGTTCCTACATATTCTACGAAGATCTTTATCGGTCAAACCGCACAACAACATACGTTGTTCCCTTTGTCATCGGTATGTTACTTGCCCGAGATTCGATCGTCGGTATCCAATACCTAGTTCAATCTCGTTACCGGCAAGTCTCTTTACTCATTCCGTAATACATCATCTCACAACTAACTCATTAGTTGAAATGCTTGCAAGGCTTAAGTGATGTGTATTACCGAGAGGGCCCAGAGATACCTCTCCGACATTCGGAGTGACAAATCCTAATCTCGAAATACGCCAACTCAACAAGTACCTTCGGAGACACCTGTAGAGCACCTTTATAATCACCCAGTTACGTTGTGACGTTTGGTAGCACACAAAGTGTTCCTCCGGTAAACGGGAGTTGCATAATCTCATAGTCATAGGAACATGTATAAGTCATGAAGGAAGCAATAGCAACATACTAAACGATCGTGTGCTAAGCTAACGGAATGGGTCATGTCAATCAGATCATTCAACTAATGATGTGATCTTGTTAATCAAATAACAACTCCTTGTTCATGGTTAGGAAACATAACCATCTTTGATTAACAAGCTAGTCAAGTAGAGGCATACTAGTGACACTCTGTTTGTCTATATATTCACACATGTATTATGTTTCCGGTTAATACAATTCTAGCATGAATAATAAACATTTATCATGATATGAGGAAATAAATAATAACTTTATTATTGCCTCTAGGGCATATTTCCTTCAAGACAACACATTATGTGTGCGATGGAGGAATATATCTACTTCCTCTAACTTGCTTTATAAGTCGCACACTTGTTTTAAGAAAAAATCATTAATTTTATCAACAAAATATCAGCTATATGTATCAATTATATTCCATTTGTCCCAAAATAAGCGTTTGAACTTTAGTACAACTTTATACTAAAGTTATTACAAAGTGGAAACACTTATTTTGAGATGGAGGGAGTATCAATTAATTGTTCTTTTGATTGTGATTCAAATGATACTGTTTTTCTAGTTCTAGAGTAAACCTGGGCATTCGTCGGGTGGGGCTCTGTCAAAGGCCCGACCTCAAAATCTCAAGCCCGAGCCCGACCCGGCCTGGCGAAAAAACACGTGAACATTATCTTTTTAAATTAAAATAATTAATTTCGGGATACTTAAATAATATATTATAACTATAACTATATTTGTAATAAAATAGTGATTTATTGCCTTTTGGGCTTTTGGGCCAGGCTTCGAGCGGAAAAGTTGAGCCCGAGCCCGGCCCGGATGTCGGGCTTTCGGGCCGGGCTATCCATGCCCGGGTCTAGTCTAGAGTTTCTATAGTGAGTGAGAGTGCATATATATCTTTCACAAAAATCATTGTTTAGGTCAAAAGCATATATGTATGTCAATACTTTTGAGTTTGATTTGTGCCATATAGTTTGGGTTTGGAAATAGTTTATTCATTAATTAAGATGGCGAAGTGTTATCAACCAGATCTTGTTCACACACACACATACTTTAATTAACCAGCTCCGTTGATTACATCGGATGAGATACATGCATGCTTCCAAAGTCTCCTTGATCGTCTCATCAGATATGTCTTTTTCTTTGCTAATTGGATTTGCAGCAAGATAGCTGTCTCATTGTGTGTGGTTCTGTTAACTAGTTATTGGTGTTGTAACGGAAGCTTAGAGTAAAAGGCTTAAAGGTGCATTAAAAAACTGAAATGCATGATGGGTGCTTGAACACATCACATCGGCATGAGAACTATATGTTGCATCATGTATCCGATATCATATTACGGGCATACATACACATCAACCCGTGCACGCGTGATAGGGTGGCGTAAATAATGTTGATGCCCTATCTAAAGTTCGTTAATTAGTTAGGTGAAGTGATCTCTTCCTAATGGATGCTCTCCTCTTGCGAGATCTGGAAGGAGCTTAACGCGTGAGAGAACACTTGTTCCCTGATGAGTGTCCTGTAAACCAAGATACCGCCACTTTGCGCTTTTGGTTATATAGTATCCTGTATTTTTTTACTTTTTTGCTGCTTTAGATATCATATGTAATTCAACAGATGATCCCCACTAATTTACTTTTGTGAACATGTCCACCATAACGTGCAACCATGTAGAGGAAAAAGGACTTGGTCAATATGACCCAAATATCTAGTGAACCTTAGATTTTTAGACATGGCAAATCGAATCAATTTTCATGGAAAATTATGTTTGCTGAAATGACAAGTTTAGTTCACGTGCAGGGCAAATCCGTCTCAGTTCATCTTTTTGCCAGGAAATTGACGTGCTTGCAAATTAAATTTCCCATCATTGCGCCAATATAAATTACCATGAAAAACGTTTGATTTGACGTCCCTTCAGATTTTTATTGTTTCTGTTTTTATTCTATTGTGTTATTGACATATAATAAATATTTGAAAACTATTTTTTTTAGAAATGGAGGAGGACCCCCGGCCTCTGCATATGGACGATGCATGCAGCCACTTTATTAATTATTCACACAAGACCTTACAAAGTCATACAACAGTAAGATTGAAGCCACCGTCTACGCAACAAAACTGTCGCTACTCCCATCCAATTGATGAAGGGATGCTGATAGTCTGGACCTAATACCAAACAGAACTCGCAGCCAAACCTAACATCTAAGACCTGAGGTCCCAACCAGGACGTCTGCCGGGTATGGGCACCCACCAGTCTGGTGTGCTCCTCAACCAGAACGTCTGTCGGGTATGAGGCCGCCGCAGCCACCTGCCACCAATCCATCCTCAGAGCTGTACTGCTGCATCTATCTTGTCCGGTCTAGCTACTGTCGACGCCACCACGACGCCAAACAGCGTCGACCTCCTGCGCGTGTCCATCGCCACACATCTGACGCCAAGCCTCAGATGCTCCATGCCGCCAAGAATCTCTGTCATGAATATGTAGAAAGAAACACCGCTCCAGCGAAGAATCCAACCATTGGTCACCTCGAGCCCGAGGGCATCTCCAAGAATGCCGCCCCCAAGGGGGTAACGACACATGAATGCCGCCGTCATCCGATCAACTGATCTAGGGTTTCCCCCGGAGGTATTTGCTGGGGTTGGGAGTTTCACCTCAATGATGCCTTCATGAAGGAAACGATGATAAGGGCATCGTCATTACCGGCTCCGGCCAACGACCGAATACCATGTTTTCACCCGGATCCGTCCCAAGGAATCCACCTGACAACCTGTGCACCATCTCGGCCGCCTTCAAAGCCCCAGATCTAGCCACCTAGACCCGGCGACTAACCGCAACAACAGTGCCACCGTAGGAGCCCTGGCGCACCGGCCACTGCCAGAGTGTGCCACCACTAGAGCCTGGGAGGAGGGCTCCCACCCCCACCTCGCCAAACCGCGAGAGCCGCCGAGAAGGATCCCGCGTGCTCGTCACCGTCTCTGATCCGAACCAATCCGCAATTAGATCGCCATCACAGATCCGCCTTGGACAGGGACTACGCCACACCATGTCGTCACGGGAAGCCCGAGCTTCACCTGCCGCCACCATCCAGGGCCGCCGCCCCGGGATCCAGACAGAACATTACCGCTGCCACCGTCCTTGTTCCGCCGCCGCCGGCCACTGCGACCTCCACCGCCATGGCCATGCAAGCCCTCCGAGCGACCGGCACCATCAGATCTTCCACGAAGCCCGCAGCTCCGCCGCCTCCGCCCCTCACCACCCGCCACCTTGCGCCGTCGCCGAAGGAACGACCGCGCTGCCGCGTTGCAGATCAGGGCGGAGCGCCCTGGCGCCGCGGGAGACCCGCCTCACCCGATGTGACGTGGGAGGGAAGAGGGCTTCCGCCGCCGCCGTCAGCCGCCCGGGGCTTCGCCCGGCGGCCTCCTCCAACGGCGGCGGAGGGGAGGGGGAAGATGGAGGCGCCCGGCGGCGGTGGGGGCTAGGGTTTCCACCCGAGCCGCCCGGGCGTGGGGCGATGCGGGGGCGTTATCTGACCAGCGACGCAGGGGTGTTCTGCATGTTGGTCTATATAATAATTAAATCTTATAAATCATATGTGTCTGCAGTTTAAGTTCTAATTATTATATAGTTTTCGACCATAAGGCTCAGTAACTTAAAAATATTTTGCGTAGTAAGGCTCCATAGGTCTCCTGTTCACGCTCAACTCTATTCATATTCCTATCCATTTGTTTTCCGAGTCTCCATAACGAACGGTGTTCTCTTGATCTCTTCCCTGGGAAGTGTTTCTGCATCTCAACGAGCCACCCTGGCACACCACTGCCTCTGTCCTATTTCCTGGGCATTCCTCTCAGCTGTTTAGCACAGAGAGACATTGCTTAAAATTGTTTGATTCTTCTATCACAGATCATGTGTCAATAGTTGATTCTTTGGGACCATGTATATTCTAAGAATCATTGTACTGTATATATTCAAGTCATGCGAATAAACAAAAAGATTCCTCCGCATTAGTGATGAGATATCTGAATTGGATCATGGTCCATGAGGATAATTGGATCGTGGAAGGAAGCTGTGCGTCGTTGATCATTGAGTGGGTAGTGCACTGTTCGCTGCTGCACTTGCATGCATGGCTCCAAAATATCTGAATTGGGCCAAAGAAGACCATCATTTGGATTTCAACCCACATCACCATCTCTTCTTGCCAACCCTTTTTTTTATTGTTGTTGACATATATAATCTCTTTTTGCCAACCTGAAACTACACTCCGGGAATCCATCGTCCACTTTCTGCAGCGGGCACGCAGGGCCGGCCCTGAGGGGGGGCAGGGGGGGCGGCCGCCCCGAGCCCCCAAGTATGTATTTCCTTGTATTTGGCCCATTTGGCTGCAGTAAAAAAAAGTTTAGTGTGCGTGGCCCATCGCAAGTAGAAGCAGCTACGTATCGTAGATGGAAGTTCTTAAAAAAACGTACGTATATGGAGAGTCTGATATATCGCCATAACTCACGCATCAACTCCCAACCCACGGATGCATCGCCAATTCGCCATCACGCACGTAACAGCCGCCGCCTTTCCGCCATAAAAAACGTACGTAGTGAACCAGAAGAGCAGTATAGGATGAGGCCCAGATCTCAAGGGGCGCGGTGCACATGATCTCAGGCGCGCACATGATCTATGGCGCTGATCTCCGGCGCCGGAGTGTCGTCTACAGAGGTGAGTATTACCGGCAGGTCAACATCTTTCACTATTTGTACAATTAACCGTTCTGGTTCTGCAGTTTAATATTGATGTTCACGCAGTAGATCTCAAAGAGATGAAGCGCAGAACGAGGATCTGGATTCTCTCATGGCAGTTGGTTGAACTGAGCGATGAGATGACGTCATAATTGGGTAATTAACTCTTAATTTAATCATTTGCACAACTCGCTAAATGTGAGTAACTTTCTATGCGTGGCACCATATATTTACTTTTTAAAGATACAAAGGTATTTAACTTTTGAAGATACGAAGAAATATTTTCCA
Organism: Triticum timopheevii; assembly: GCA_963921465.1. Lineage (NCBI taxonomy): Eukaryota > Viridiplantae > Streptophyta > Magnoliopsida > Poales > Poaceae > Triticum > Triticum timopheevii. The sequence goes on along the minus strand of OY997274.1, from coordinate 164,614,824 downwards.
CACCACTCATGAATTTTGATCATCTATCTAATTTCTCAGATACTCCTATTTGTAGTAATAGTTGTACCATAGTCATTCCAAGAACTCAAAAATGTGAATCCAACTATGCAATTTGGACGCAACTTCTTTTTGGACTATTCGTGGAGGCTTCTGTTGTTTTGGTTCAGTATCTAAAATAATGTACTCCCATAGTTGAAGTTCAAGCATGACATTAAACAAAGACTTTGCATCGCGCATCGTTGTCTATTTTCTCCATAACACATTATTTTGATGCTTAATTCAAGGGCCCCTGGGTTTTAGTTTCGCCCCGGGCCCCCGAAATCTCAGGACCGGCCCTGCGGGCACGTAGTCTCTCCTTTGACTTTTCCCTCATTCCCTGTGTTGCTGTGTTGGTATAGCGCCAATAATATGTTTGGCTTCCAGTCTCATCCTTTACCACCACACCATTACCCTATACTCCTATATGATATCCATACATTTAATTATAGCGGTAGAAGTGTTTGTTTCTGCCAAAAGTTGTACCCTGAAAAACTGCATAAAACTTAAAAAAGTTTGTTGTATCCTTAAAAACTGCATCAAACTTAAAAAAGTTTGACTTAGGACAAACCTAAATTTCAACTAATTTGAAATGGATGGAGTACTAAAATCAATTACATCTCATAAAAAATTAGTGCTCGAAAACTATGTGTATCGTACAAGTCGATCCCGTTTTCTTCCCCTCTTAAGGAGCGGCTAGGGCGAACTTGTCCCCTCTAGGCTCCATCTGCGAGCGCATGGTTTTGCCTCCCCTCTGCCAGCCGCACGGGCGACCAGTGGCGGGGAGAGGGATCTCGATGCCTCGGCTACGGCAAGTAGTTTAGATTAGATTTTTCTGGTCCTTGCAGGGACATCACTCGGACGGATGGAAGCACTTTCTTCTTCGAGCTAATCTTCCAGGATCGAGTCCTCTTGAAGTTATTTCAGTGAGATGGAATAAAATGGTTCTCCATCTGCCATCTCCTTGGAACAAGTATAGGATCTCTCGTTGTGCATGCGCCATGAAGGGGTCTGGTGTCAGGCGCTTCTGATCCGATTCAAGGATACAGCGGCGACGACTGTGGATCTAGAGCACTGGTTCTTAGCGGCAGCTCACGAAATTTTTTGGGTTGTCGCAGACAAGGTTAAGCTGGCTTTGACAAGGGAGTAGCTATAGCGCACCGACGGCACGTTCTTGCGGGGATAATGGTCGTTCGTTTGCATATGGACCTCGGTGTAATTTTAAATACGTTTAGAATGCTACTGAATGCCTTAAGAAAGTCTCATTGGTATTTTTTTTCTTAGGACATTCACAGAACACGTTCACTTCGTCGGTCCAGCGCAGATCGCACCAAGAGCCCAACTCAAGTATTACGAGGGGGTGGTTGGTACTTGGCCCTATATGTATAGAATCGAAGCCTAAATATGTATAGAATCCTCACTCAAAAAAATATGTATCGAATCGAGCCCAAATCCTATTTGGCGCCTGTAGCGCCCGTTAAAGGCAAATTCGTATGAACATTCGTATGAACACAGACCCCTATTCCCTTCGCTAGATTTAGTGGGATGGCCGATCTACGCATGAACATTTTTTGTGAAGCTGCCAACTTGACTTCGGAAGCTTCCGGTCTGGGTTCTTCATTCTGGTTTTTTGGGCCCGGTTTTTGTCCCATTTTTTTATTTCTATTTCCTTTTTCTTTCTTTACAAATGCATGAACTTTTCCAATTCAATGTTTTCAAAAATTCATGAACTTCCACAAATTCATGAAAAAAACAAATTCACCATTGTATTCAAATTTCAAGAACTGTTTTCAATTTTAAAACTTTTTTTCAAATTCATGAATGTATTTCAATTTTCAGGAACTTTTTCAAATTTTTGATATTTTCAATTTTCTTAATTTCGAGAAAAAATTTCAAATTCCTACCAAGAAGTTCAAGCTACTAGACAGGAAGTCATGCCATGCCAAGCAAAATGTGCTACTAATGGAGGATGAATTTTTTTCTAGCAATGCAAATATTGTTTGGTCAAGCCATTATGTTTATCACGGCCTACTAAGCCAAGAAAAATCCCTAGATCATCAACATACGTTGTATGTTTCCACGACCGCATGGCCTAGCCCAAGGAGCACTTGACACCACCGACGGAAGGCTAACCCCACCATCCAACACAAAGCCCTCTTCTGTCTATGGTGCAACCCACAACCCACAACCGCCCATGTATTATTGACATAGTGCTATTGTTCTGTGCCCAATCCAATTTGAGGATCTCTAATCTATCTGGCTCATGCATGACTGATCGTTGCTTGAAAACACACATAAGAAGAGATGCCTTATCAGTACCACCGCCTTAATGGCGCTTGCACCAGCCAGACCACACATAGAGAGAGCAATAGTTGTAATGACAAATGGAGGGAGAGGGGGTTGGGGGGGGGGGGGGGGGGGGGTAGATAGGTTGTGCCCGCATTGTGTGTGCACATGTTGTGTTACAGAGGAATATGTCTACTTCCTCTAACTTGGTTTATAAGTCGTGTACTTGTTTTACTAAAAAAACTCATTAATTTTATCATCAAAATATGAGTTATATGCCATCAAAATTATACAATTTAATTGTTCTCTTGATTTTGATTCTAATGATACTAGTTTTCTAGGTCTAGAATTTGTATAGCAAGTGAGAATGCATATATATGCTTAGGTCGAAAGCATATATGTATGTGAATACTTTTGAGGTTGATTCGTGCCATGTAGTTTGGGTTTGGGAAATAGTTTATTCATTACTTAAGATGGTGAAGTGTTATCAACCAGATCTGTTCACACACACACAACCGCACGCACGCACTTACTTTAATTAACCAGCGTCGTTGATTACATCGGATGAGATACATCATGCATGCTTCCAAAGTCCCCTTGATCGTCTCATCACTATGTCTTTTTTTCTTTTCTAATTTGCAGCAAGATAGCTGTCTCACTGTGTGTGGTCCAGTCAAGTAGTTCTTGGGGTTGTAACGGAAGCTTTGAGTTAAAGGCTTAAAGCTGCATTAACAAACGGAAATGCATAGTGGGTGCTTGAACACATCACATCGGCATGAGAATTATATGTTGCATCACGTGATCCGATATCATATTAAGGGCATACATACACATCAACCCGTGCACGCTGATAGCTAGGGTGGTGTAAATAATGTTGATGCCCTCTCTGAACTTCGAATGCCCTTCTCTTGTGAGATGTGGAAGGAACTTAACGCGTGAGAGAACAATTGTTCCCTGACGAGTGTCCTGTAAACCAAGATAGCGCCACTTTGCTCTCTTTTTTTTTTGAATGCAGACCACTTTGCTCTTTTGGTTATATAGTATCCTGTATTTTTTTAAGTTTTTGCGTTAGATATCATATATAATTCAGTAGATGATCCTCACTAATTTATTTATGTTAACATGTAAACATGTCACATCAATATGCAACCATGCATTAGAAAGAACCAATATGTGGTTGGATGGCGAACCAATCCGTGGTTGGATGGTTGGAGGGACAGTTGTATTCCCAGCCCACCAGGGTTCAAGTCTCTGTGCTCGCATTATTTCTGAATTTATTTCAGGATTTCTGGCGATGCGCTTTCAATGGAAGGAGACGTTCCCGTCGACTGTGCATGTAAATTGAATGATTTTTATGAAAAGTTATGTTGGAAGAGAATGACAAGTTTAGTTGGCGAGCATAGAAAATCCGGCCCAGTTCACTTTTTGCTAGGAAATTAACATGCTTGCAAAATAAATTTGCCATGAAAAATGTTCGATTTACCTTGCCTAAAAATCCGCCAAAGTATTTTTAGCAACTATATAATAAATACTTCCTCCATTTTTATTTACTCCGCGTATTAGCTTTGGTCAAAGTCAAACTTTGTAAACTTTGACAAAGTTTATAGACAAAAATATTAACATATACAATAACAAATCAACACCATTAGATTCATTATCAAATGTACTTCCACATTATATAGATTTGTTATGGTAAATATGTATATTCTTTTCTATAAACTTGGTCAAACTTTAGGAAGTTTGACTTCAGTCAAATGTCTCTGGTGACTTAGTCAATTTCAAAACGATGTGTCGGATCAGTCTCTTCAAGGTGCTCATAGGGGAGAACGTATCCTGTGCACCTGACCAACTCGTGCACCAGGTACTCCAGTGGAACATGAGCCTTTGGACTAAAAACAGAAGGACAGGATGCGGTGCAAGGGGAGTTACCGGTACATTTTGCAAAATAGACCTTCATGTCTAGCTAAATCGAGTCGAATCAACACCCCAAACCCAAACATCTATCCCCTTTTCCTCTATACTGTACCGCTGCTCGAGGTCGCCGGCTGAGCTAGGATTAACTGAAAAAATTGGGCGAATCCCTCTCTCCCTCTCACTCTTCCTCTCCTGTACCTCTTCCTCTTCGGTTTCCAGCGTTTTTTTTGCAGGGTGGTTTCCAGCGTTCAAGCACGAGTTCCCAAGATCCAGATCACGATGTCCAGCGGCGGCTCGCTGCCATTGTGTCTCTGTAGCGAGCTGTGGATCGACGATACAGCCGCATAAGAGCGGACCATCGTCCTTTACAGCTCGAGGATCCAAGGTATGTACATATAATTAGAGTATTGGTTCATGTGCGGTCATACTTGTTCTTCTGATTCCTAGGTTCATCCAATACGTTGGAAACTAGAGTACTATTAGAGTTTATGTGCAAGAGATGCAGCCATAGTGGTAAAGTTTAACCACTAATTACTACTGTTAGAGTGGAAAATAGATTAGGGGGTGTTCTTTGTGTGGTCTCATCTTTCATCTGTATATAATTATCTGTGAGCCCGTGATGTTCATTACTGGTTGATACTCCCTCTGTAAACTAATATAAGAGCGTTTAGATCACTAAAGTAGTGTTCTAAACGCTCTTATATTAGTTTACGGAGGGAGTACCATTTTTTCAATTACTAGTAGTTCAGAGTAACTATGTTAGCAAAAGGTCCTTAACATTGTCCAGTACTCTAGTTGTTCCTGTGCTGCTCAGGAAGAGTTTCTATGGCATATCAACCTTCTTTTTTTTTGAACTGGCATATCATATCTTTACCTATGAACTTGTAATGGTTTCACGAAGTTCAGTTGGACATACTAAGTACACTTTCTATTTAATAATGTTCAAAATCCAGTTTTATCTACAACAGTATGAGAACATTCAAATATTTTATATATCTTCATTATGTTTCGCATATCACTTCTCCTGATATTTTACCTTGATTCAGATTAAAGGTAGTGTGGGCTCTGATCTACTGTCTATTGGTTGAGTACTCTTTTCAGTCTGATTTCTTGCCTCAAACTGAAGATAAATTGTTTCTCTTTAACAAATGAAATTTGCAACGCACTAAAGAAACCAGCAAAAAAGAGATTATTGAACCATTCACAAAAACAAGGATACATGCTAACAGGAAAAGGAACAGCATCTTCAACGTGTTGGGGGAATTACGACCAAACTGGAAGAACATATACAGTCGTAAATCATGGATACAGAAAGAAGAGACCATATATGGCTGGCAAATACTTCAATGCGCACGGCCGCTTCAGAGGAAGCAGGAGGTGGCGGCTACGCTTCTATGGCGGAGACCCCTCGTATGTACAGAAGAGAGAGCAGGGGGAGATCCCTAGCTAGGTACATGAGAGAGAGGAAAAGAGATGACATGGGCGATTTTTTTTCTAGCATTAGCATCCATCACAATGGTCCGGTGGCACAGGAGATAAAACAGGGGAAAGAATATGTGAACGGGAGAGAAGACAGCGCAGGACAGAATTGAGCTGCACTTGAAGGTTTATTCTGCAAAATGTAACAATGGCTCTCCTTGGACAGCATCCAGTCCCTCTCTTTTAAATCCAAGGGCTCATGTTCCACCGGAGCACCTGGTGCATGAGTCGGCCGGGTGCACAGGATACGTTCTCGCTCATAGGGGTAGGATGTGCGTGCGTGCATTCATAGAGATGAGTGTGTGTGCGTATGTACTAGCGTCCGCGTCTGTACTTTGTTAAAATATCATGCATTAGAAAATATCCACCACAACGTGCAATCATGTAGAGGAAAAAGCCTTGGTCAATATATCGAAAAAGGCTTTCGCCCCGCTTTATAAATAAAGCAAACCGCCAAAGATCACACATACAGAGTCAAGTCCACACACACCCAAGTCTCACAACAAAGTACATAGGTTCTGCTGAGGGCATAGCTCAACAAGCCCAGAAAATAAAAAACAGAGCACGCTGGACGAAGACAGCGCCTAGTCTGGTTCCGGCGGCGGCGGCAGGGGCGGCGGCGACAGACGGACGGCCATCGAGCGAAGGTCGGCGATGAAGGCTGAGATGGCGTCGCGGTCCAGGGGCGGCTAAGCGGCCGCCAAAGCTGCAAGAAACCCGAGAGTTTGAAAAGAGCGTCAGTAGCCCGTCGAAGAGGAGCGCGCTGAATCACAAGCTTATTGCGGACAGTCCAGAGGGTCCAGGCGAGGACCCCAATCTCAAGCCACCTAATGTGGTGAGAAGTCACGGGGGACATCTGGAGTTCGGCAAATAAGTCAGGGAAGTTGGTGTGGCACGGTAAATAAGTCGGTGAAGCCTTGGTCAATATGACCCGAATATCCAGTGTATGTTAGATTTTTAGGCACGGTAAATTGAATGATTTTTATGGAAAGTTATGTTTGCAGAGAATGACAAGTTTACTTGGCGAGCATGGAAAATCCGGCCCAGTTCACTTTTTGCTAGGAAATTAACATGCTTGCAAAATAAATTTCCCATGAATATGTTCGATTTACCTTGCCTAAAAATCTGCCATCGATTTTTAGCAACTATATAATAAATACTCCCTCCGTTTTTATTTACTCCGCGTATTAGCTTTGGTCAAAGTCAAACTTTGTAAACTTTGACAAAGTTTATAGACAAAAATATTATCATATACAATAACAAATCAACACCATTAGATTCATTATCAAATGTACTTCCACATCATATAGATTTGTTATGGTAAATATTTATATTCTTTTCTATAAACTTGGTCAAACTTTAGGAAGTTTGACTTCAGTCAAATATAATATGCGGAGTAAATAAAAACGGAGGGAGTATTTAATAACTATATATAATCAAATAAATAAATCATATGTGTCTTTGGTTTCAGTTCTCATACTATCAATCCAATTAGTCATGTTTCATACAACCAAATCTTATTAAAATACTTGTTCACAATTTCCGCAACAGCGTGCAGATATCATCTAGTATTAGATCTTTTTTCAATTTTAGAAAGGATATAAACGGCTAGGCAAGTGCAACATGAGAAAAGTCAATGGCATCCATAATGGACCTGTTTTTGTTCCCATGCTTTTTTTTTCAAATAAATAGTTTTGTTGCTACCATTCACTATGCTTACAGTAGATGATATGTGCTGCATGTTGTGTCGGCAACTGGTTTATTTTTCAATGAGATAGTGTTGTATGGAACATGACTATTTTGATTAATGATACAAGAACGAAAACACAAAATGCAAATTATTTATTCAATTTGATTATTTTATAGTTCTTAAATTTGTATTAAATATAAGTAACTTAATAGAATGAAAGTGATTGAGACTTTTCCCATGCGTGGTTACTTTAGATGCATCATGAATTTCTTTTCATACTATATTACTTTAGGATAATTGTTTTAATATAAATTTGATCAAACTTTGCGTAGTTTGACTTCAAACAAATCTTCTATGCGAAGTAAAAAAGAAACGGATGAAGTATAGGATTAGCGTGGAAACATATTAATTTATACAGGATATCAGACAGAGGCTCAGAAATTAATGATTGGTTAGAAACTTAGAAGTTTTATCACACAAGGGGGCATGTTATTGTAAGCGCTGTAATTGCTTGCAAGGCTGGCGGTGCAAACCAAACGGTCCAAATATTTTGATTCCTAGGTTACTAAGGCTCCATCGGGTTACTCGCAAAAAAAAAAGGCTCCATCGGGTTCACACTCAACTCTATTCCTATCCATTTGTTTTCACAGCCTCCATAGCGAACGGTGTTGTCTTGATCTCTTCCCTGGGAAGTACTAGTTCTGCATCTGAGTGAGTCCCCCCGGCACACTAAAGGGACTGCGTCTGTCCCATTTCCTCGATTCCAATTACAGATCATGTGCCAATAGTTTGCTTCCTTGGGACCATGTATACTCATATCATGCCAATGAAAAAATCCCTCTCGCTTCCAAAATATGAATAAACAAAAAGATTCCTCTGCATTAGTGATGAAATTATCCTTTCGTTCTAATCATGCACAAGTATGCAGCATCTGTCCATGAGTATAATTGGATCATGGAAGGAAGCAGTGCGTCGTAGTGGAGGGTGCACTGTTCGTTTTTTGCACTTGAATGCATGGCTCCAGAATATCTGAATTGGGTCCAAACCAAACCATGCATCAGGTCTAGAGCTTTTATAACGAGTGAGAGTTCATATATATTTCTCCAAAAATTATACTCTCACTGTGTAGAATCTTTTGGGCCTGAATCATGGGTTGAGTTTAGGTCAAAAGCATCTGTATGCCAATAGTTTTGATGTTGTTTTGTGCTATATACTTCAGGGAACAGTTAACTCATTAATTAAGATGCCGAGGTACTATCAACCAGATCTGTTCACACACATACTTTAGTAACCAGCTCCATTAATCATCTGATCAGCTATGTCTTTTTTTTCCTTTCTAATCTGCAGCAAGATGGATGTATCACTGTGTGTGGTCTAGTTAAGTACTTTCTCTGTAAAGAACTATAAGATCGTTTAGATCACTACTTTTGTAACGGAAGCTTTTGAGTCAAAGATCTAAAGCTGCATTAACAAACCGACATGCATGGTGGTGGTGGTGGGTGCTTGAACACATCACATCAGCATGGGATTTATATGTTGCGTTACGTATCCGATATCATATTAAGAGCATACATACACATCGACCAGTGCACGTGTGGCGTGATAGCGCAGCGTAAACAATGTTGATACTTCGTTAATTAGTTAGGTAGAGTGATCTCTTGATCTCTTTCTAATGGATTGATGCTCGCTTCTTGTGAAATCTGGACGGGGCGAGCAAATAAATGTCCCCCGACGAGTGTCCTACTAAACCAAGCTACCACCACCTTGCGCTTCTTTTCCACTGGGCGCAGGTCAGAAGGTCTTCATAAATCAATCTTGAAACTTGAAAGTCTTCCTGAGCATTCCAGATAAGCCGCTTGAGGTTCACAGGCATAAGGTCATACACATGTATTGTATTGTCGCCTGTTGTGGTAATTTCAGTCCCAAGCCGTAATCTGCCAGCTTCTAATTTCTGAACCTCAGCCTCAAACACATTTCTGAATTCAGGAATTGTCTTCAAATCATCAACATGTGCCGGCCTGCTTTGACCCTGGCCATCGAGATGGGTGTCCAGAAGCTAGTGCTGGAGTCCGACTGTGGGGGTGGTCAATAAGCTGAAGGGAGAGGAGAGGGGATTTTCCTCCTCCGGTCCCCTAGTTGAAGAAGTGAAGAAGCTGCTGCTCTCCATCCAAGACTTCGAGGTGAAATGAGCTAGGCGCACGGCGAACGGTGCTTCTCATAGATTAGCGAAGGAAGGTTGCTGTAGTGACCTATGCAAGACATGGCTTCATGTGCCTCCGGATTGTATCACGGATGTTTTGATCTCGGACATGTCCGAGGAACATGAATAAATAGCAACAATTCCAACTAAAGAAAACAACATGGTCAGGCAACATGTAAGTAGGCCCCCAGTTCTCATCGTCGAGTCCAAAACCAAATACATTATCAAGCTCGCCTTATTCATCTTCAGGGAGTACAATTTCTGTGGTTCAATCCAAACAGCATCCATGCCATCTTCTCCATACAAGAATTGAACAACAACACCCCACAGCACCATCATGTTTCACCATGAAGTCCTCCATAGCCTTCACAAGCCTCCGCTGAATACTGTCTCGGAGGTTTCACAGCAGCCTCAATCAAACCTTCTCTAGCAACCATAGCATGGAAGAAAAACTCCTGTGGTGTCAGACCTCGAAGGTAAGAGTTCTGAACAAACCCACGACTTTCGGGGCCGTAGTCATCTTTCGTGAAGTGGGGTAATGTACGATCAACAAAACCAAACGGAATCCGCTTGCCCTCAATTTTCTGCTGTCCGAGACAAGCAGTCATTTGCGAAATATTCATGAAACTGCCATTCGAGCCTGAAGTGACCATGGCTTTCAGATTGTTGCTCTCAGACAAACCCTTCTGAGCATTACTCCCAGCATCATCATAAGCCTTGCTGAGAATCTGATTTACTCGGTTTTCAAATGATTCCATCATCGTGAGTCCTGGCTCAGGTTCCAAGTTCTTGTCTTGTGCTTGCTTAATAAGCTCTTTCACATCATTCTTAGCTGTTCCAATTGTCTCATCAATCTTCTCCATAGCACCTGCATCTGCAATTGCATCTCCAATACCAATACTGAAACCGTTTTGCAGAAGCCAGTAGTTGACCAGCGACTGTGTATGACCCAAGAACTTCAGTGCAGCATCTGGCCCTGCCTCTTCCCAGATAACACGAATGAGACTTCCAGTTGATGTCCCAAGTGTTTTTTTGCAAAGTGTGCCAGACAGAAGCTCTCCCTTCTCTATCCGGACCATAGTATCACCAGGAGTAATAAATCCACACTCTGTTTCAGCATGCCAGGCTGAAAAACCTGTTAAATTGATTATCTTGGGGATAATCAAGTTGAAAACTTGTTTGCCGGTCCAAATCGGCCTTGGTTTCAAAATGGCAGGGGCAGGGACCTTCCCATCAAAATCTTCCCACCACATTAACATGTTCATAAATACATCCTTCTCAATAAGAGTGTCCCTTTTGGTGATTTTTCGACACCCAAGAAGTGTGTCCTGGACAATACCCATAGCAGGTATATTTGCTTGGGGTGAGACAATACATTTTGACACCATCATCAACTCTAAAACTACAGCTGTGGTCTCAAATGACTGAGGAACATGCATATTCATTGCATCCGCATCAAAACCTGCATTGTACGGTGATGTGACAGACAAGTTCAGGCGGAAAGTTGAGCAGGGAATAATTTTAACACGATGCCTCATGATAGGCATTTTGTGAAGGCTTGGTTGCCGGTTGAAAAGGACAAAATCTCCATCATTGAGGTGTCTTTCCACCTTGTAACCCAGCTCCAAATGCTGATCACTACTTCTCTCCACATAGCGAAGATCCAGCCTCTGACCATCTTCCCTGATAATGTACTTTGCACCTGTCTTCCCTGGGGGAGGGTGCGGCCCATATTCTACTAGCTCTTTCAACCTCTCGATGTTATATGGAGTGACAGTTTCTGGGTATGTCAGATTCAAAGCAATACTCCATGGCACCCCCAATTGATCAATGTTGATGTTCGGATCTGGTGTGACGACAGTACGAGCTGAGAAATCAACACGCTTCCCCATTAAGTTTCCTCTAATCCAACCTTCTTTTGCTTTCAGCCTGCTGCAAATTGACTTTATAGGCCTTCCAGAATGCTGAGTGGCCCTTGGTTGTCCAGGAAGATCATTGCCGAAGTACGTTGCAATGTGAAACTGCAACAGCTGAGCGAACTCTGTTATAATGTGAGCTGGGGCTCCATTTCTCTCTTGCCTCCTCAAATTCTCATTATGTCGAATTATCATCGCTAATTGATGAGTCAAATCATCCTCAGTCCTGGAGGAAGTACCCATCGTGACAGATGGTCTCACGTGCGGTGGAGGAATCGGAAGGACTTGCAGTATCATCCAATCAGGACGAGCGCATTTAGGATTCAGGCCCAACAAAAGACAGTCCTCATCACTTATACGCTTGAGAACATTAAGGACTCTCTCGGCAGAGAGAATTTGCTTTCGCTCCACAAGTTCAGGGAGCTGATCTTGATCATCAGTTTTCTTCTTTGTTGCTTCAAACTCTGCAACCATCTTCATACCATCAACTGTGATACTTGGCTGCTGAGCACCACAACCACCTTTTTTCTTTACTGGCTCATCAGTGTCCTGCTGATCTTGAACCTCAAGTTCATCACCCCCAGCACAAGTCTTTTTGCTCTTGCAAGCATCATATATTCTTCTTAATCTATTTTTTGGGTTACTGATTTTCAGAGCCTGCTTGAACTTGGTATCCTCCTCATCCGCCAGGATCTTGGAACAGTTGAAGCACACACAGCGCATTATGGAGAGTACAGTCTTGATGAAGCCGATGTGGAACATTGGCTTTGCAAGCTCAAGGTGGCCAAAGTGGCCCGGGCACTCAGCCATCCCAGCCATACATGTATCACACTTGATCTTCTCGTCAATAGTACCCAAACGAGGGTCACTCAAACCCCCAGGCTTCGCCTTTCCCCTCTCCATAGTCTCTGCATGCTCTATCACCGCCACTGACATTTGCCTCTACAAGGAAGCAAAGCAACACAAAATCTATCAGATTCGATCCTACATCCATACACATTACTTTGGGCACTCCATATGGACCAGTTAAGGAGGCACTCTTCCCACCATCATAACAACGGTCAATGTTCAATTTGAACCAAATAAATCATAAAACTAAATCCTCTCAAATCCATCTTATTAGAAACACTCTGCAAATCCATAGTGTAAGACCAGCAACCAGATGCGTGTAACCTTATTCAAACTTTTATTGAACTGAATATGACCCGATCGAAAGCACTGTAAAATATAGAAACACTCAGCAAACCTATAGTGTAAGACCAGCAACCAGATGTGTGTAGCCTTATTCAGACTTCTATTGAACTGAACATGACCCAATAGAAAGCACTGTAATAATACACAAACTGTGCAAACTGCTAAGCACAACCAAACTGCCAAGCTGATAGTTCCTCACAAGTAATGAGAACATTGCCATTTTGCTAGACCGGTCAAAACTTTGATGTACATGTAATAAAACTGCGAAGTTCAACTTGACCAAACATCCCACTTCAGTAGTGCTCCTGAAACCGAAGTACATCTTCTAACTCAAACCGAACTAGGGACATAGAACCAAGCATTCTGCTCAAAGTTTAACTAGTCCCCCATGTTAGCAAAACACCGACTGAACCAAACAATACTCATATCACTGTGTCAGAACTCGGAACCTTTGGTAAGTTACAATGGATCACCTTCAGCAACATCTATTTGTCAGATCAAACTCGGCCAATTCGCTACCCAAACAACACCACAGACTGAAGCTAACAAACAACCAGCACCCCCATGGCAGTTCATCCATCCATCCATCCAGAATTTAAAATTAGCCAAGCCCGCCCACACAAGCTCGAGCTCCAAGTTCAGCCAGAGAGAACAGAAACTAAACAGGCGGAGGCGAGGTATTACGATTTCATCCGGGCTGAGGATGCCGAACTGCACGAGCTGCACCTTGGCCACCTCGGCCGGCGAGCACGGGAGCCTCGCGTCCATTTCGCCCCCACGGCGCCGCCGCCGCCGCCCCCGCCGCTCGAAGCTTCGGCAGCGCGGCGAGTCGCTGTCTGGAGCACGCTCAACTTTTTTTCGGCTAAAATGGATCTCGAATGGGATTGGTCCGACCGAGGTCTCCGCCTCCTCCGCGAGATGGGAGGGGAAATGGGATCGGATTCGGGAGAGTGCGCCTGAGAAAGCCACCTTGCGCTTTTGATCGACGATCGCCCATGGAGCCCTTTTTTGTTCCCTATATCTTATCCTGTACACTTCGTTTAATTTTGCTACCAATTGATTTCTTTGTACCTAACTAGGTGGTCCTACTAATTGATCTCCAACGCCAAGCACTGGTCCGCACACCAGGTTAAATTCCTGAGCGCACGAATCTTGGAGTGTTTCTAGTGCCATGTAGGACTGGTCTGATGCGTGGGCGTTCATCCGGTCGCGCACACGGCCGTTTCACCACACAGGAGGGGTTGGTGTGTGGGCGTTCAGCAGTTCGCCCACACGCTACTTTACACGCACACATAAGGGCTAGTGTGTGGGCATTTGCCATCTCGCCCCACACGCCCGTCTCCTCTCCCGCACCCAAGCTGCTAGTTGCCATGTGTTTTGCAGTGCACATGGCAACTGTCTCTAGTGTGCTTTATAAGCAGGTGGCAACTCTTTTTTTACCCGAGTTGCCATGTGTTTTTGTAGGTACACGGCAACTGCCTAGTGTGCACGTAAGCAGATGGCACCTCTCTTTTACCGAGTTGCCATGTGTTTTTGCATGATACATGGCAACTGCCCTAACGTGCACGTAAGCAGATGACAACTCTTTTTTTTACATGGCAACTGCCTTAGCATGATTGTGAGCACATGGCAACTCTCTTAACTGCCTAGTGTTAGCATGTGGCAACTCCTAAAGTTATGAAATCATGGCAACTACATTAGATCAGACCATACATGGCAACTGCAGTTGAGCAACCATGCCAACTACAGTTGTCCGACATGGCAACCATAGTTCAGCGACATGGCAACTGCAGTTAAACGAACATGGACGAGGGTCTGGACCATGGCAACTGCGGGCGCGCGGTGACCGTCACGCGTGGCGTGCGGGACCAGGACGTACGAGGCCTGACATATGGGCGTGTGGGCATTATCAACTTCGCCCAGGAATCGGGAGGAAAAGAAAGATGTGTGGGCATTACTTGTTTTGCCCACACGTAGATGTGTGGGCTGTTCCTCTTATACACCACACAAAATGTGTGAGCGGACTCCCTAACACCCACACGTGTGACACTTATCGGCGTCTACTTCCTAGCTAGTACAAATTTGAATCACTTATTTTAGAACGGAGGAAGTATTAAATACCGATTACATAGTTTGCGAGCACTCGAAGCATCCAGCTCGGCGAATCGTCAATCCAACTACAAGAAAGCCTATTTAAATACAGTTTTGCTAAAAACTCAGTCCATGTTTCATTCAATGTTATGCCTTTAGATCTTTTGTTGAGATGTGTCAAGAAAAATTGTTCGGATTTTTCTTTTTTATTTCTTATATGCAATGTCACTTGAGAGCCTCCCGAATCTAATCTAACTGCCTCCGCATCGTCCGCCTCAGCGAGTCGAGCGGTGGTCGATCCGCTCTTTTCAGCGGCGGCCCTGTGCGCCCTCCCCTTGATGCATCAGTTAACTCTCTATGCCCGCAATATTTGGGGCGCTCAGGAAAGTTGCAGGTTCTGCTTCGCTTCTTCCCTCCTGTTGGTCCCTTGAGGCAGTCGTTTTTTTATCAGTCTGATTCGGCTTATGTACTTGCTGCCAGATTGCTCGTTGCTGATTTTTGGCAAAAAGAAAAAAAATGTCTTCTTCAATTATCTAGAAAGCTTAGGGTGATCACTCATGTGATTTTCGGGAGTATTAGAAAAATCAAGTTTACAAATAATTGCTCATATTCTCTTGTGTTGAAACTATCTTAGGACATTGTTTTTATTTTGCAGGCAAAGGGGAGTTGTATTCCATAACTATAGGGTTACAATCAACTGGCAAGAGATCATCAATACACAGAGGGCCTCTCAGTAGTACAACATTCGGTATGGCTGTAATTAGCCAGACAATCTACTACCCCATTCTGACCCCTGCAAATCTTCTGGGGAATAAACTCCCTCTCCTCCATCAAGGCCTTGATCTCAGCTACCAAGTGCCCATAAGCTCACCGTGAGAGATTCTCATTTGATAAGATGGACAATGCCTCAATTGAATCTTAGGACAATGTTGGATGTGAACAGTTATTTATAAAGCTGACGAGTTTAGCATATCCAACACATCAGCCCTTCAAATATAAACAACAACACATATATAACAACAACATTTATAAACAACAATAGTACAACAACATCACAACAATGTAAAAAGTAACACAACTGCACATATAACAGCAACACATCAGCACAACATCAAATATAGTAATAGGTCCATAACTACCACATATAGGTCCATAAGTACCACACATAAGTTCCATACAAGCAACAAGTCACACATAGAAGCACGCTACTGCAATACAAGCAACAAGATGCTCCAACAATGAAATGAGCTCCACCGGTCGACGGCGTCCGTGATGAAAACCTACAAGTTCGGGAGCACAAGCATGAGTTTACAAGTTGAAAGCAAATGGTTGAGAAGCACAATCATTAGCTTATTACAAGTTCGGAAGCAAGCATATTAGGATCTAACCTGGAGTTACTGTTGTTGAGAGGTCGAAGTGCCATGAGCCGTCTTCGGACTTCCAAGAACCTGGCCAGATGCACCTCTTGGCATATTGTTTGGTCCAACACTCGAATTGAGCTATAAACATTAGACGGTTAGATGTATTAGGTAACAATAAAAATGGCACTGTATTCAAAAGTACGGAAAGAAGACAACTAGGTTAACAAGGTAGCTAATAACCTTTGGCTTAAATATCTCATCAGATAGTAATGCTTTGATGTCTTCGTCAGTTATACGCTACAAATAACGAGAATAACTCGTCAACTGCTATGTATAGTAGACTTCTATAGTTGCAAGCAAATACCAGGACGCAACTTTCTAAGGAAACCTACTAACCATTCAAATGAGTAACATATATAAAGACAATGTACTTGTTGAGTAACAAAATATAGAACCAAAGGTTACTAGCAAATGAAATTAATGGATGTCTTAATTATCAATTTGTGCCTGATTATTAGAGAGAATTAAAAAGGTTGAGAATATCATTGAAACGATATGATGTATCAATTACCACCTTTTCCTTCTCTGCAACCTCTTTGTAGCGTTTAAAAAAATTCCTCAAATTCGTTGTCACTGATCTCATATCCAAGCTACACGTTTGGCAATAACGTGTCACTATAAAATCGGGAAAAGAAGACCTCCTACTGTAACTTGAAAATGAAGGTCAAGAAGACCTCCTAGAGCAATACCTCCACTAGTACAGATCTAACAGCATGCCTTCCACTGAAAAAGTATATCAGAAAGCATAATTACGAATGGTGTCGTGGAATTGTCACGTCAGATGTCCTGGTGAAAGGACTTAGTTGTGGAGCCATCGCAACTAGGAAGCTTGAAGGGGTTAACCAGGACAAAGGACACGAGAGGTTTATACTAGTTCGGCCCCTTACGGTGAAGGTAAGGCCGACGTCTAGTTGGGTTGGTATTGATTGATGTTTCGATGACTAGGGAGCGAGATACGCTATGCCCGGCTCTCGATCAGATGTTTCTTGCCCTAAGTCGCCAGCGGATCATCCCCTTATATACACGGGTGGACGCCCTGCGGCCTACAGAGTCCCGGCCGGCTCATAGACAGTGTCCGGCTCGGTGACTAGTTAAATCTACCTTATGTTACAAGTCATATCATCATGGCGGTTTACCACTATGGGCCTTAAGCCACCTGTGGACCTTAGACCCTTTATTGAACCGCCATCTTCATGCTTGGCCTTGGGCTTCTTTCTGATGAGTCTTATTTGCGTAACCCGGTCCCTCCTGGGCGGCTTACACAAATAGTTATATCCCCAACATTAGGCCCCAGATTGATTTGAACCGGTTCATGTCAATCTTAAAATACCTTAAGAAATAAATCTTCAGCCTTTTGCCCGTACAAAAGGTTTTCTTTAACCCGCCATGACGTCATCTTTTGGATCTGCATTAACCCGCCGTGATGTCATCTTTACTTAAATTCATTCTTTATTCCACCGTATCCTCCAACGGATCTTTGCTTTTACTGATCGTTCCAAAAACCGAGGCATCGGGGCCGCTGGAAAATAATGTTTATCTCCTCGTTTCTCACGCCGTCTCAGTCAGCCCTTCCTTATAAATAGGCACGACCTAGGTCTTTTCCATTATCCCCTTCGTTCGTCTTCTTCCTCTCACTGCTTCTCTGCCGCTCGAGCTCCGCCACCGCCATCGCCGTAGATCTCCTCGTCCTCGTCAACTCAGGCCGCTGCATCTACCTGATTTGACCAGAGAAACGCGACGAACCTCCGCAACAACTCTGCATCTGTGAGTTTCCTCTTCCTTGTTCCTCAGATCCGCATTAGGACCCTTCACTGTTCGTTAAGAACTCCTCATAGATTTCATCTCCACCGCCGTTTTTTGATCTTTAAGATGGTGTAAAACTGATGTGGTAGCTATTTCGCACCCATTTCAAATGCAAGTAGATCCCTTTCCATCGCACAGAGGCCCCGTTCGAGCCCTTGAGCTTCATCTGTGCCAGTCCTAGGTCTAGAAATTTTTCTTTTTAGAACAGTTGTTTGATCCAAAATAATAGCAGCAACTTGTGAAACCTGTTTGTTCCACCCTTAAATAAAAAATTGCCTCTGTCGAATATGTTTAACCACGACTGTCCATGTAGCCGGTTTAAGTAAATGATGCTGATCTGTCAATCTTGCTTGCCTCTCTGGACTTAAGAAATTTTAACTGCTCCTGATACCCGTAGCGGCTTAAATATCATTGTATACTTGCCCATATATCATTAGGCCCCTTCTTAAGCCGCCATCTTGAATAGATTTAAAATATTTTCCTCCGGGTTAAATTTGAACCGGAACCTCTTATTTTGTCATAGGCTTCAATTTACGTCATGGCACCTAAGGCAACCAAGGCTCCCGTGACCTGTAATTGGGTCCCATCCACAGTCACAAGAAGTAAATTGTCTGAATTTGTAAAGTCTGGCCATCTGCCCAAGAAGGAGGTCATGTCTTATCGTGCTCCTGACCCGTCCGAGGAGAAACCTCAACCCAAAGAAGGGGAGGTGATAATTTTTACGGATCATATAAGCCGAGGATTTGCACCACCCGGTTCAAAATTCTTCAGGGATGTTTTGCATTTCTTTGACCTTAGACCTCAAGACATCGCCCAATTCCGTGTCAAATATTTGCAACTTCCAAGTCTTCTACGAGGTGTACCTGGGAGAAGAGCCCAATCTGCTTTTGTTCAGAGAGCTTTTCTACTTAAACCGGCAGAATGAACGTGCCAACGGCCCAGTCTTGAACTTGGTGGCATTTCGATTCAGCGGCGGAGAGACTGCCTTTTTCCTTATGCTGAACTACCGAGTCATCCAAGAGATTGGAATCAGACGTGGTTCCATTGTCAGGACACTTCTCCGGCTGACGAGAACCCTCTGCCCGGCTTCCGCGCTCCACGCCTTGAATCAAATCACCCGCTGGCGGATAAACTTTCTGCTATTGAACGTCTGCCACTTGCTCCCACCATTAGAAAAATCAAAGCTCTTCTGGGAAACGGCTTAGATGGCATCGACCTGGTCCGAGTCTGGGTCACTTGGCGAGTGCTTCCGTTAAGCCGCCGCCCCGGCTTAATGTGCACTTACTCAGGCGAAAAGGATGACCCACTGCGTCATAGTCCCGACGACTTGCCAGATGATGTGGTGGAGGGTACGACCCAAACGTTGTTGAAAGACGGCACAGTGACTAGTAGCGCCTTTGGCTTACTTCCTTTCTGCAAGAAGAACCCTGCCCCCGCAGTGAGTCATCAATCCTCAATGAATACTCTTTTAATGTATTACACCTTACTTTTACTCATAACCCTTTCATCTTTTTCACAGGCCGATGACAACTTCTGGAAGGTCAAGTATGACCATGAGGCTGCCAAACAAGCCAGAGCGGCCAAGAGAACCGAAAGAAAAGCCACCAAAATGGGAACTTCGAGGAAGAAGAAGCCAAGCGCTTCGGATTTACTCAAATTGGACGACACTTCTGAGGATGATGAAGAGGTAATCCTTAATTTTCCTGACTCTTTTGTTATTATTTATTGACATTATATCCTTTCAGGAGGATACGGGGAACAATCAAGCGGTTGACGAAGAGGTAACTATAATCTCCTCCGACTCAGAGCCTTTGCCAAAGCAGAAAATCCGCAGGGTGACCCGGAAAGTAAGATTTTCACGTCCTCTAGCTTATCAAGATCCTCAATTTCTTTTGAAGCAACAACAGCTTGAAAGCCGGAGGCAGACCCGGACCAACAAGGATGTAGAGCTCTCCTCCGGCTTACCTGACGTAACCAGGAAGCGTCGGACTGTGGTTATCTCTGATTTATGTTCTGTTTTACCTTTGGCGGGTTTAACTCGCCAACCTCTCAATTCATCTAACTCCAATTATCAGGATACCTCTCCTTCCTCCGGCGAGTCCAATCGAACATGCCGGCTTTCAAAACCGCCCCCGGGTAATGTAACTTTGTTTACCTTATGATTTACCTTACTCATGCTTTTGTATTCATCCTTCTGCCTTTGTTGACAGCATGCAAGTGAAGCCCAGTAAGAGGGCAAAGAAGAGTAAGCCATCCCAAAACCCGATCGTGACTGAATTGGTGCTTGGCACGTCTGCTCCTGACAGTTCCACCCATCAGCCGCCGCCTGAACCAGCCTCTGACATTCCAGCACCAACCTTTGATCCACCCGCCGAAGATACGCTCAACAGCTCTGATAACCCGGAAGCTCCTAGCCCGGTCAAGACAAATGACCCGGAAGTTGAGATTCTGAGGAGTTAGTTTGTTGAGCCAGGGCGGCCCACTGTCCTTGCCAAATGCTCTGCTAAGGAGGAACTTATAGAACGCCAAAAGGCCAAGCTGGACATTACTGATTACACTCACTTAAGCATTGGAGATATAGTCTCTGGCTATCTTAATCAAGTGCATAGCAGCCGTGACCTGGAAATTGACATGGTGAAGCAAATACAGCAAAAATCTGAGGTATACCTTATGCCCCTTTTCTGAAGCATACTTACTGTATCAGCCCCCAAGTCTATTGCTTATTAATAAATATGTTGTAGACTTAGAAAACTGCTTACCACTGTTTTGTCCGGTTTAGAAAGAAGATATTTAACCCGGTTGTAACATGATACCTTGAACTTGCGATACACATTAGCCCCCAAGTGTCAAGCATCTTTGCTTGCAAAGTGCTTGGGACTTAATTTGCATGAACCGGCATTGTAAGTTGAAATTCTTAAGCATACATTAGCCCCCAAGTGTCAAGAATCTTTGCTTGCAAAGTACTTGGGACTTTAATATTATCTTTCCATGATTTTGATTATAATCCGACATCATTGTAGGCCACCATAAGCCAATTTGAGTCAGAGATCGCTGACCTAAAGAGCCGTCTGACAGCTCAAGAACTTGAAATTCAAAAAGCCAACTCCAAATTTGAATTCAGCGTCTCTGAACAAGAGAAGCTAAAGAAGAATTTTGAGGCGGAGAAGAAAATCTGGGCTAATGAAAAGGCTTCACTGGTGACCCGGGCCGAGACGACAGAGGCATCACTTGCAGAAGCAACAACCGAGCTGTCCGACTTAAAGCACCAGATATCTCAAATGGTCTCAGCCATCTTCGGTAAGTTACTGTATATAACCTCAAATATTGTGATCCTTCCTTTGATGACTATTTTACTCGTTATCTCCAGCTCACCTTATGCTTTGTGAACGCAGGCCCCAGGAGCACAAACCTCAAGCAGAACACGTTGATCAAACTGAAGGCGGTTTACACTCTAGTGGAGCAACTGTACACCAGGTCACAATGTGCTTTGGCCGTTGTAGCTTTATCAAACAACACTCCCCGCCTCCTGCAAGATGTGTTGAAGTGTCTTGCTGTACTACCTCAACGGGTCAAAGATCTAAGGCGGGCGTCCTCAAGAGCCGGGGCCATAGCCGTGTTGAGCCGGGCAAAAGCATGGATTCCAAAACTAGACCCGGCCGACCTCGCTCTTGGATACCCGAGTCTGAAAGAGGATGGGACCGTCTTTGATGATCAAGATTTTACCGCCTGCGTCAAAGACATACGCCCCGTGGCTACCCTCATTGGGAACGACACTGACCTTACCAAGTATCAGCCGGGCTATGACAGTGAGAACCGGAGAATTCCAACACCTCCCTATGACCAAGTCAGCCTGTTCCCCCAACTCGTAAGCATACCTTTGCCCCTGAAGTGGACCCAGCCGGTTTAATAGATGCTGAAGCTGAGTTTGAAGCCTTGAGTAGCATTGACTGGGCCTCGTCAACCTTCCAGGACAAGGCAATCGACGGAGAGGCGGAGAAGGATAACCCCGGAATCTTCAAGCCCACCAAAGGAGTGAACCACGAGGCGTTTATGACTTTGCAAAACAAACAATGCCTCGTTTATTCAGACTCGGGGAGTCTTGTAATAGGGTAGAAAAACCTCTCAATTTTTGTCATGCCTTCGCGCATGTTTATGGTGCTTAAGACTTTCGTAAGCCGCCATCGCTATATATTTCCAGCTTATGTTGATCGTTTTATTTCCTTGATGCTAAATTTGCTTGCCTTATCTTGCATATAAAACAAGCAAAATTACCTTGGCGGTTTATCGCATTGGGAGTCACATAAGGTATTGATAACCTAGAGGGCGAACCCAAAACATTATATACAGGCCGGTTTATGATTATATTTGTTAAACATAATCACAATAGCATACCTGTGATCCCTTTGGCAATTTCGCCTGTTCATATGACCTTCACCATGTGGGTAATTTCAACGCCTGAAAGTTGGAACATATAATGTTCACCTGGCACTTAACAACCTGGTGTGATCAATATTAAGCTGGAATAACAAATAACCATCCCATAGTGCTTTCAAAAAAGGTCTCAAGACAGTCAAATAATTATGCTTATGAAATATACTAGATAATAAACAATTTTCAAAGGCTTCTGATTCGAATACGATCAGTAAACCGTTCCAAAGGGGTTAAGCTAAGATTCGGATACGATCATATAGCCCCCAGTGGCTTTGGCGATGCCGATCAAGTGGGTATCGACAGCTATGTTCTCTTTGGTTCGAATACGACCTATGTTTGAACAGGAAGCCCCCAAATGACCATAAGAGTTGTTTAATGATGCTGATTCGAATACGATCCACGTCAGACCCAAAGGGGTTAAGCTATGATTCAAATATGATCAAGAAGCCCCCAAGTGGGTTTGGCAGTGTGCCGATCAAAGTGGGTATCGACAGCTATGTTCTCTTTGGTCCGAATACGACCTATGTTTGAACAGGAAGCCCCCAAGTGATCATGGCTAGATTCAGATATGATCATAAGCCGGACCGAAGGGAAAGCCGGATTCAGATATGATCCGCTCCCTGTTGGTTGTTTCCACCACCTGACAAAGAGGACACATAAACTTTTAAAGGTCAAAACCGGCGGATCTCGGGTAGGGGGTCCCGAACTGTGCGTCTAGGCGGATGGTAACAGGAGACAAGGGACACGATGTTTTTACCCAGGTTCGGGCCGTCTCGATGGAGGTAGAACCCTACTCCTGCTTGATTGATATTGATGATATGGGTAGTACAAGAGTGGATCTACCACGAGATCAAGGAGGCTAAACCCTAGAAGCTAGCCTATGGTATGATTGTTGTATATGTTATATCGACTAGCCTGGCCTCGGTTTATATAATGCACCAGAGGCCTAGGATAACAAGAGTGCTAGCCGAATACGCCGGTGGGGGAGGGGTCCTTGTCTTGATCGCCAAGTCTTGTGGAATCTTCCTTGTATGCGGCAGCTGTCCGGACTGGCCCATGAGTATACGGCCATGGGGGTCCTCGGCCCAATCCAACTGATCGGGAGACGACGTGGTGAGTACCCCCTAGTCCAGGACACCGTCAGTAGCCCCCTGAACCGGTCTTCAAGTTAGGGACGCTCCTCGATTCTTCTGAACTGTTCTTCATCTTTGGTTGTCGGTCTTGAAAACTGGTTCAACAAAACTTCTCATCTTCGATCTTGAGGATCGTCGAAATGCATTCGACGAGTTTACACGTCGGGTATCCAAGGAGCCCCTTTAAGTTTCCGGCCTTTATCAATGCCTTGTTTGTTTTTATGCCACACCTCGGGTTTGAAGTTGTTCCCGGGAGGCAGTGTCCTCTTGCGTCCGAGCTCCAACGCCGGACTGCATTCGAGGTATCCGTTGCAGCCGAGCACCAATGCCGAACTGCTTCCCAGCTTTAACGTCGGACTGTATCCGAGCTCCAACGCCGGACTATGTATCCGTGTTCCAACACCGGACTGTATCCGAGCTCCAACGCCGGACTTCCTCCGAGGTGTCGTAAATCACCTTGGTTCAAAGAAGTTTGAAGGAGTTTAGCCGAGCTTAATGCCGGAAATGCCCTCTATGGAGCCAGCCACTAGCGCCCGAGCTTTATGCCGGACTGCTTCCGAGGTGGTGCACCGCCCCGAATGTGGGCCGAATTTTGTCATTATTTTTTATTGGTGCAATTTATTCCCTACCAAGATATATAGCCAGTAGCCCTCAAGGTGGGTATCGGTCTAAAACCCGAGATGCACATGAAGGATGACATAAGACCACTGATCCCAGTAGCTGCTGAGACTCAGGTCGATTTGCAAAATCGGCCTGAGGATCAAGTCCTAGCTCGGCAGATACTTCGTGACACTAAAAGTGGCGTGCTCAGTCCTCGAGACTCAGGTTGGGTGCGGCGACCAACCTGAGGATCAAAATCTCCTCGGAAACTATATTGCACATAAATTTTTCTGCATTGGACAAGCAATGCAGTAGCCCCCGAGACACTGGTCGGGTGGCAACACCAGATCAGGGGATCGATGTGCCCCTTTAATATGTTTAAATAATAAGCCCGAAGCCTAGTAGCCCCCGAGCCTTAATACGGGCACGGGTGGCCGAATTAAGGATCGATATCCATAGTAAAATCACTAATTGTGTGTAATGACTCTATGTATCCAAGTACTTTACGTCATTTAATGCTCGGATCCGCATTGTACAAAACTTTGTTGACCGACCATCGGCTTCCACCTCCTCGGCCAATAGCCGAGGAGTGTTTGTCTTACTTTATAAAGCCTTTATGAGGGCAAAGATTTACGACAAACAAGGCAATCTGGCCATACGGTTTTATAAATAAAGGTACGCGGAGAGATGTGCTATATTATTGTTTAACAGAAGAAATGTCTTCCAAAGAAAAATAGTCCCGCTATCGGTTCCTTTCTTTGGGTTGTCATGCTAAGCATGATCATAAAACCTCAGCTCCAATGTAAGAGCAACATATCGAGGATTTAGTTTGGGAGGCTAGTTAATAGCGCCCGGTAGTGTTCGGCGACAGTCGAGGTCAAGCCGTAAACACTTCGGCCAACGTTATGAATGGCCTGTTATTTAACATAGTCATCGGATCGCTGACCAGTTTACGCTTATTGTGACAGTCAGTTTTTGGCTTTCTCCACTGAGGTGCTTAACCATGTGAGCCGGAAGCACAATCGCAGTGGTTCTCCCTTTGCACGCCTAGCCGAACAAAATGAAACGTAGGAAGCAAGTGCAGGAGCCGGGCAACCCAACTATTGACCGAAGACACAATTCGAAACCGATGCATATATAGCAATATCTGAGAATGTTTTTGCCGAATCCCTAAAAGGTGTCCGGCGTTGCACTGCGAGACTAATGCTGGAAAAGCACAAATAGTTTAAAAGTGCCAAAAAGCTTGGAAAACCAAGAAACGTCAGTAAAAACATGACGTCCGAACAATACCAAGTGTTCGGTGCCAATCCAAAAATTGGTCTTAGAAAAAAGAAGTGCTTCGGTCGTGCTTTAACATGATACATCCTATCTCAAGACTTCGAGCGGGTCAGCCTACGGCTTCAACCTCCTATCCCGAGGGCGGAGTACTTCTCATCAGGCCAGTTTAGCAAACTAAACTCTAGTGGCTTTGAGAGAGAAATTAGGCTCCCCGGCTAGTGACCGCACACTCGTGTCAAAAAAAGGAGTGATAAATAATAATAAAACTTTGCAACGACTAAGAAGAAGAACACTTATTACAAAACGGCTCAAATAAACTTAAGAGCCCCCAAGTGACTTGGGTAGGAGAATGATTGCATGTACCGAAGTACTTATATCATATCTATGTTCAACCGAACTTTAAACGCGTCTTAACCGACCGTCGGCTTCTCCTTCTTCGGTCAAGGACCGAAAAGTGTTATGTACTCCATCGGTCGAGAATATCGACAGTGTTTCCAATAACCAAGCAATCAGGCCATAAGGCTATAACAGACAAAGCGCGCTCAGGGAACTTATGCTATATTACTGCGAAGTGTAAGAAGCATCTTCGAAGAAAATAGTACCCCCACCGATACCTTTCTTCGGTGCTCATTGTTATTACGAGACTTGTGCAATAGATTTTTTGTACTCATGAGTTCCGTTGTGTGCCGACCATCATTGAAATCTATAAGAGCGCTAGCTTTCGGCTTCACCCAGTCTGAGGTCCGGCTCGGGCGACCCGATCGTGACAATCGCAGAGGTGCTCCCTTTACTCCCTAGCTGAACAATCGGGAACGTAGGGGTAAACACAGGAGCGAGGCAACCTAGCTTGCAAATCGCTTAAGTCAATATGGTGCATATTGTGGCGTAATACACGAACAAGGAACGAAGCCGTACAAGTATAATCATATGCAACAGGAAAAGCTTCATAAAGGAAGCCCCCAAGTAAACGGGGTATTTGAATTTATGCGTCACAAACAAAGTTTGGACAAGGAAAAAAAATTACAAGCAACTTTTTTCCAAAAAAGTATAACGCTTGGTCGAACCGAACACAAGTTAGAAATTAAAGCTTTGAGCATGAAAGCGACTTAGCTGGTTAATGTGCTCGCCGTCCGGGCTTGATGCGGGACAAGGTTCTATCCCCCAAGCCGGTTCCGAGGTGGCGGAGCGGAGAGCTCGACACGCCGAATTGGTGACATAACACGGTCGATGCAGACCGGCAGAGTGACGCCGAAGTCCCCGGATCATCTTCCTGTGCACAAAAATAGTGCAAACGGGAGATAATAGTAATAATGATAATTAAAAAAATCGTTGCATAATGAATAATTTATGCAAAGTGAGTAATAAAAGAAATATGGCCTGGCGCCGAAGTCAATGTCGATGCAGGGCGTCGGCGTGATGCGATGAATGTGTGGCAAAGCCTGAATTTACAGGTCGGTCCGAGCTCCGGATGCGGCGTTCACCGGACTATGTACGGAGACTGACCGAACCACCATGCGACTGTCGTTAATGCGGCCACCATTTGATAGACCTGTGTACATATGATGGACAAACCAGAGTAATAATTCCTTGGAAAAAATGAACCCAAGCAAGCAAAAAATATTAGGGATTGATAGCACCTGGTTTATTTGTTGTAGCAATCCGAAGGAAGGTGATTCTCAAAATTGGGACTCACTCCGCACACCCATTGCCTGATGGACGATAAAACAACGGCATGGCAATGCTGGTAAAGGTTGGCTCGCCGAGGCAAAGCCCTCGGCCCAGCTAACGTGACGGAGCTGGTTGGCTAGTGACGCCGAAGTGTCCGGAGTAGGTTGATGAAGAGATGGCGGAGCCCCCGGTCCAGCCGAGATGTCGAAGCAGGTCGGCGTGATGGGCACCAACTTGAAGAAGCGATAGTGCGGCCCTGTCGATGCAGGTCGTGACGTGGTCGATGCCGGCTTGATGAAGCAACCATGCGGCGATGCCGGTATGCCCGCTCCGTGTAATCCGTGGGGCGGCGATGTTGGTGATGATTTATCCTTCGCGATGCCGGACTCTTGTTCGGCATGCCGAGATGATGATCTGAAGAAGTTGAGCTCGGCTCAACAAAGTGACGCCGTGTCTTAGCGCAGGTCGGCGGCCGTGGAGTAATATTGCCGGACTGGTTTGACACCAGCACGATGTTGAAGATCATGTTCAAAAGATCTTAAAGTTAGTGGGATGTGTTCGGAAACAAAACGCAATACCCCATACAAAAACTTCCTTCAAAAGGGATGTCCGAAATCCCGTTCATAGAAAAGATGAACTCGGGTCGGATTCGTTTTCGCGCAGAAAACAGATTCGAAAAGTGATGCACTACTCGGAAGTTTGCCGGAGTTTGGACGGTCGGATCGAGCTGAAATTTTGAGAGGTGGTAGATACAGAAATTCCGCAGCCGATCAACGGTTAGATCTTCCAAAGGACGTCCGAGCTAGAAGCCGGACACCACGCCCTAAACACATCCAAATTCCCATCCAGATTTGACAGGGCTCCGGTATATCGTGGATTACGAGAGATTCCTCCATCGGAACTCGATGAAATTTTCCAGGGTTGTTGCAGACTCAATTCTGCACAATTGCACCAAAGCGATCATCAAAGCAATACTCGAGGAGGTGGTGGCAGCAGATACAAGTTCGCTGTCCAGAAAAATAGCACAGTCGCTTAAGGGCAATGTTGACGTTGAGCCCCGAGCTCCACGGATGATACCTCCATGATCTTGATAGAGATCGGAGTTGATGTTTGATGAAGGCCCTCGTCCGAACATGGTGATCCGAACACGGGGCGCAATTCTTGGTCGAACCAAGGTGACCAGTCGAGCTGGTGACGAAGATGCCGAAGTCGCAGTTGATCTGCAGGCGAGCCATCGATCCTTTTGTCGATCACAGAGCGGAACTCTCAATGAAAGCACCAATGTCGGTGTCAAAACCGGCGGATCTCGGGTAGGGGGTCCCGAACTGTGCGTCTAGGTGGATGGTAACAGGAGACAAGGGACACGATGTTTTTACCCAGGTTCGGGCCCTCTCGATGGAGGTAAAACCCTACTCCTGCTTGATTGATATTGATGATATGGGTAGTACAAGAGTGGATCTACCACGAGATCAAGGAGGCTAAACCCTAGAAGCTAGCCTATGGTATGATTGTTGTATATGTTCTATCGACTAGCCTGGCCTCGGTTTATATAATGCACCAGAGGCCTAGGATAACAAGAGTCCTAGCCGAATACGCCGGTGGGGGAGGGGTCCTTGTCTTGATCGCCAAGTCTTGTGGAATCTTCCTTGTATGCGACAGCTGTCCGGACTGGCCCATGAGTATACGACCATGGGGTCCTCGGCCCAATCCAACTGATCGGGAGACGACGTGGTGAGTACCCCCTAGTCCAGGACACCGTCAGTGGGTATCGACAGCTATATTCTCTTTGGTTCGAATATGACCTATGTTTGAACAGGAAGCCCCCAAGTGATCATGGCTAGATTCAGATATGATCATAAGCCAGACCAAAAGGAAAGCCGGATTCAGATATGATCCGCTCCATGTTGGTTGTTTCCACCACCTGACAAAGAGGACACATAAACTTTTAAAGGTGAAAAGGACAGAGGTCCTGCTTTATTGCTTTATATAATATATACATTGTCAAAATATATACATCTGGAGAGCCGGTGGCTCAAGTATAGTAAGGCCGAAGATGGGCGATATTCCACGGCCGGCGGGTCTCCTCCTCCGACTTACGGGAGTCTTTGTGCTCTCGAACATCGATGAGATAGTATGACCCGTTGTTCAGATTCTTGCTGACCACAAAGAATCCTTCCCAAGGAGGGGATAGCTTGTGCATATCAGACTGATCCTGGATGAGCCGGAGCACTAAGTCGCCTTCCTAAAAGGTTCTGCTTCTAACCCGGTGGCTGTGATAGCGGCGCAGGTCTTGCTGGTAAATCGCTGAGCGGGCTATTGCTAAGTCTCGCTTCTCATCCAACAAGTCAAGTGCATCCTGACGAGCTTTTTCGTTATCAGCCTCAACATAAGCCGCCACGTGGGGTGAATCATGCCGGATGTCACTTGGCAGGACTACCTCTGCTCCATACACCATGAAGAAAGGGGTGTAACCTGTAGATCTGTTAGGTGTAGTGTTGATGCTCCATAGCACAGAGGGTAACTCCTCCACCCAACAACCCGGAGTTCGCTGTAAGGGAACCAAGAGCCGGGGTTTGATACCCTTCAGGATCTCTTGATTAGCTCTTTCTGCTTGACCATTGGATTGAGGATGAGCAACAGCCAAAACATCAAGCCGGATATGTTCTCGTTGACAGAACCCTTCCATGGCACCCTTGGAGAGATTAGTGCCATTATCAGTTATGATGCCATGTGGAAAACCAAAACGAAAAATCACCTTTTTCATGAATTGAACCGCCGTGGCTGCATCACACTTACTGACTGGCTCTGCCTCAACCCACTTTGTAAACTTATCCACTGCCACCAGGAGGTGTGTCTTTTTATCCTTAGACCTCTTGAAAGGTCCAACCATGTCAAGCCCCCAGACTGCAAACGGCCAAGTGATTGGAATCATCCTCAACTCTTGAGCCGGCACATGAGCTCGTCGTGAGAATTTTTGACATCTGTCACATTTGCTGACTAGATCCTCCGCATCAGCATGAGCGTCAGACAAGAGATTTTGACCCGGTATGATGGCCACAATCTCCTTCATGGATCACGAAGTATCTCCTGGCCTTCCACCGGCGACACACATCGTTGAAACGCCCCAGTGACACTTCGGTGATGTAGCTCGCCATGAACAATTGTCATAGATTTGGACCGCCTGACGATTTGTCTTGCCAAGGTCTCATCCTCAAGCAACTCTCCCCGGGTCATATAGGCCAAATATGGCACTGTCCAATCCGGGATGACGTGAAGAGTTGCCACCAGCCGTGCCTCCGGGTCTGGCACTGCTAGTTCTTCTTCTGTAGGTACCTTGACAGAAGGATTATGCAAAACATCAAGGAAGGTGTTAGGTGGCACCGGCTTACGTTGAGATCCCAACCGGCTTAAAGCATCAGCCGCCTCATTCTTCCTTCGATCAATGTGCTCCACTTGATAACCTTTGAAGTGCCCAGCCACAACATCTACTTCACGATGATAAGCCGCCATAAGGGGATCCTTGGAGTCCCACTTGCCTGACACATGTTGGGCCACGAGATCTGAATCGCCCAAGCACCTTACCCGGCTTAAGTTCATCTCTTTGGCCATCCGGAGACCATGGAGTAAGGCCTCGTACTCAGCTGCATTGTTAGTACAACGAAACATAAGCCGGAGCACATAACAAAATTTGTCACCTCGAGGGGAAGTTTGAACAACTCCAGCCCCCGAGCCTTCTAACTGCCTGGACCCATCAAAGTGAATGGTCCAATATGTGTTATCCGTCTTCTCCTCAGGTGCCTGCAACTCTGTCCAATCATTGATAAAATCCACCAAGGCTTGAGACTTAATAGCAGTACGTGGCATATATTTCAAACCATGAGGCCCAAGCTCGATAGCCCACTTGGCGACTCGTCCTGTGGCCTCCCTATTCTAGATGATGTCTCCCAAGGGGGCAGAACTTACCACAGTTATAGGATGACTTTGAAAGTACTACTTCAACTTCTGGTTTGCCATAAACACTATGTAAACAAGTTTCTACCAATGTGGATACCTTTGTTTAGACTCAATGAGCACCTCACTGATGTAGTAAACCGGCTGTTGAACCGGATGCTCCTTGCCAGCTTCCTTACGCTCTACCACGATGGCAACACTGACAGCTCGTGAATTAGCAGCCACATATAACAGCAACAGCTCCTTATCAATGGGAACCGCAAGGACCGGCGGCTCAGACAACTGTCTCCTTAAATCTTCAAAAACAGTATCAGCCGCATCACTCCAGACAAAAGTGTCCATTTTCTTCATCATTTGATACAATGGTAGGGCCTTCTCACCCAACCTTCTTATGAACCGGCTTAAAGCAGCAACACGTCCCGCCAGTCGCTGAACATCATTGATGCACACCGTTTTAGCAAGAGAGGTAATCGCCTTGATCTTCTCCGGATTAGCTTCAATGCCTCTGTTTGAGACCAGAAAACCCAAGAGCTTGCCTGCAGGCACACCAAATACACACTTGGCCGGGTTAAGCATCATTAAACCCGGAGATTATCAAAGGTCTCTTTCAGGTCAGATATCAAGGTTTCCTTCTCTCTGGACTTCACCACGATGTCATCCACGTAAGCATGAACATTGCGCCCAATTTGATCGTGTAGACAGTTCTGCACACATCGCTGATAAGTCGCCTGAGCACTCTTGAGCCCAAACGGCATAGATACATAACAGAAGGCTCCAAACGGAGTGATGAAAGCCGTCTTCTCCTGGTCCTTAACTGCCATTTTGATCTGATGATAACCAGAGTAAGCATCCAAAAAACTCAAACGTTCACAACCCGCCGTAGCATCAATGATTTGATCAATACGGGGAGAGCAAAGGGATCAGCCGGACAAGCCTTGTTTAAGTCCGTGTAATCCTCACACATCCTCCAGGTGCCGTTCTTCTTAAGCACAAGCACCGGGTTAGCCAACCATTCCGGGTGAAAAACTTCAACAATAAACCCGGCCGCTAAAAGCCGGGCGACTTCCTCTCCAATAGCTTTCCGTCTCTCTTCGTTGAAACATCGAAGAAACTGTCTGACCGGCCTATACTTTGGATCAATATTGAGAGTGTTCTCAACGATTCCCTCGGTACACCCGGCATGTCAGAAGGTTTCCATGCAAAGATGTCCCGGTTCTCATGGATGAACTCGATGAGCGTGCTTTCCTATTTAGGATCCAAATTGGTACTGATGCTGAATTGCTTAGAAGAGTCACCTGGAGTAAAGTCAATAAGCTTCGTCTCAGCGGCCGATTTAAACTTCAACACTGGGTCATGCTCCGTAGTTGGCTTTTTTAAAGAGGTCATATCCGCCGAGTCAACATTATCTTGATAAAACTTCAGCTCCTCTGCTGCACAAACAGACTCAGCATAAGCCGCGTCGCCCTCTTCACATTCCAAGGCTACCTTTCGACTCCCATGCACAGTGATGGTGCCCTTGTGACCCGGCATCTTGAGCTGCAAATAAACGTAACACGGCCGTGCCATGAACTTAGCATAAGCCGGTCGCCCAAACAGAGCATGATACGGACTCCTGATTTTGACCACTTCAAACGTCAATTTGTCAGCCCTGGAGTCATACTCATCTCCAAAGGCCACTTCCAGTTCAATCTTGCCAACTGGGTAAGCCGACTTACCAGGAACCACTCCATGAAAAACAGTGTTGGATATCCTCAAATTCTTATCAGTTAACCCCATGCGCCGAAACGTCTCATAATAGAGGATATTGATGCTGCTACCCCCGTCCATGAGTACCTTAGCAAATTTATATCCACCAACCTGAGGTGCTACCACCAAGGCTAACTGACCCGGATTATCAACCCGGAGGGGGTGATCTGCCCTGCTCCACACAACGGGCTGTTCTGGCCACCTCAAATAACGGGGAACCGCCGGCTCAACAGAATTCACGGCCCTTTTATGAATCTTCTGGTCACGTTTGCACAAGCTAGTGGTGAACACGTGATACTGCCCACTATTTAGCTTCTTCGGATGGCTTTGATAACCCGACTGCTGCTGCTGTTGCTCCCCTTGACCAGACTGCTGTTGATTATAACTGCCTTGATGTCCCTGGAAACCGGAGCTTGAGCCGCCGCCCGGGCCATGGAAGCCACCAGCTCCTGAGCCGCCGTCCGTCCCATGATTGCCATCAAACATGTTGGAATTCTTGAAAGCCTAAATGATCGCGCAATCTTTCCATAAGTGGGTCGCGGGTCGTTCCCGGGTGCCGTGTCTCGGGCAAGGCTCATTGAGTAGCTTCTCAAGAGATGGGCTGACCCGCCGGATCTAGGGGGCGGTTTTCCCTTACGTCTCTGATTATTACCCTGCACATTGGCATTGGCCACAAACTCTGGGGTACCTTCCGCCTTACGCTTATTGCCTCCTTGATTCATCGGGTTATGCTGCTGGCCCTTTCCATTGCCGTTCTTCTTTCCCTTCCCTGTCTTTTCCTTGTCAGACGCGGGATCCTTGGTACTATTAGAGTCGGCGTATTTGACTAAAGCTGCCATCAGCGTACCCATGTCGTTGCAATCACGCTTAAGGCGCCCCAGTTTCTATCTCAGCGGCTCAAAGCAACAATTCTTCTCCAACATAAGAACTGCAGAGCCGGCATCCATCTTGTCAGATGAATGTATTATCTCCTTGACTCGGCGTACCCAGTGAGTCGTGAATTCACCCTCCTCCTGCTTACAATTTGTCAAGTCCACAATCGACATAAATTGCTTGCAAGTGTCCTTGAAGTTCTGGATGAAACGGGCCTTTAGCTCTGCCCACGAATTAATGGAATTGGGCGGCAAGCCCTTTAACCAAGACCGGGCCGTTCCATCTAACATCATGGTGAAGTACTTAGCCATTGTTGCGTCGCTGACCTCCAACAGCTCCATGGCCATCTCATAACTTTCAATCCACGCTCCGGGTTGTAAATCGGCCGTGTAATTCGGCACCTTTCGAGGTCCCTTGAAGTCCTTGGGCAAACGTACATTATGCAGAGCCGGTACCAAACAAGGAACACCGCTGGTTCTAGTAGGCACTCCCGTCTCAACGGAAGTCATCGGATACTCTGGGAATTCTTGATGAGCCGTTTGTTGAGCTGCTAGCTGAGCCGCCTGTTCGTTCTCCTGACGTATTCGGTCTTGCACCGGGTTATAGCCATCGGGCTGGTTACGGCGCTGGGCATTGCTTGAGAAAGCTTCTGATTCCATGTGTCTGCTGTAACTTGGACTCCGGTTTTGACGAGGCAGTGCTAACCAAGGTAGAGGAGTTGAATGAATCCTGTCCCGGCTATAAGAATAAGTCTCTTGCTGACCCAGGGCCGTCTGGAGAAGTTCTCTGACCCTCCAGGTTTCCACCGCTGTCGGGTCATCACCGTCTACTGGGAGAGCCGCCAAGCGCGCCAATGCTGCAATTAAGTTCTCCATGGGGTTGGAAAAGTGACCCGGCGGAATCGGCACATAACGGGGCGGTGCCATGCTCCCATGAGGAGGTGCCATCTCCCGAGGCTGAGCCGGTCCTCCTGTTCCGGTTGTCATAAACTGATTGCATCTGGCGGGTTACTTGGGCCGGCTCCGGGTGTAGCAAAGAGATTCCGAGGATCATAAACCGGAGGTAAACGGGACTGGGTTTTCTGATGTCTCCTCCTCATCACCTCGTTAGACGCGTTTAGGCTCATCGTGAGCTGGTAGGCTTCTGACTGTAGCCGCTGTCCCCACGCATCCAAAGCTGCCCGTTCTGTGGCTAACCTGGTGTCCTCCGCTGCCAAGGCCTCCTTGGCCAGAGCTATCTCCTCGTGCACCCGTGCCACCTCCACGTCATGCTCATCTTTATTCGCAGGAATAACCGTGGCGGTTAACAGGGCCGTAAGCTTATCCATGAGATCTATCAGCACCTGAGCCGGCGGGCGCACAGGGCCTCCTGCCCCGGCCGCTCTTGTACCGGATGTTATTGCTGTTGCAGCCGTTGAATTTTGGCCGGGTTGAGTCCCAGCCATGAAGACTCCTGCCCATCTTGGCGGCTCATAGAGGTCCGGAATACTGGTGCCATTGGAACAGCCCCCGAGCACGTCGTCTTGCACTTGGTACAGCGAATCCGTTGAACCGGCAGATGAATCACCGTCAGAGAGGACGTCCGTCTCACCACCATCTTCAGATCCTTCAGAAAGCTCCTCTCTGTGGATGCAGCCCATGAAGGCACGCTTCATGACGGGTTGAACTCGGCCGGGTCTCGCGCGCTGAGCCGTCTCGATGAGGTCGATGCAGTTGTCCGGCTCAGGGCCCGGCTCATCAATTCGGTCGATGAAAACGTGGATTCCGCCGAAGGGGACCCAGTACTCGTACTCAATTGAGTCGGCGTCGGGGCCCTAGCCTTCGTCGTCGATGTAGATCTTGCCGCGATGACTCTTGGTCATCCGGCCTACTACGTATCCCTTGAGCCCTTTGAAGTTGCCCTTCAAGAACTCAAATCCACCGTGCGCTGGCCCCACGGTGGGCGCCAACTGTCGTGGAATTGTCACGTCAGATGTCCTAGTGAAAGGACTTAGTTGTGGAGCCATCGCAACTAGGAAGCTTGAAGGGGTTAATCGGGACAAAGGACACGAGAGGTTTATACTAGTTCGGCCCCTTACGGTGAAGGTAAGGCCTACGTCTAGTTGGGTTGGTATTGATTGATGTTTCGATGACCAGGGAGCGAGATACGCTATGCCCGGCTCTCGATCAGATGTTTCTTGCCCTAAGTCGCCAGCGGGTCATCCCCTTATATACACGGGTGGACGCTCTGCGGCCTACAGAGTCCCGGCCGGCTCATAGACAGTGTCCGGCTCGGTGACTAGTTAAATCTACCTTATGTTACAAGTCATATCATCATGGCGGTTTACCACTATAGGCCTTAAGCCACCTGTGGACCTTAGACCCTTTATTGAACCGCCATCTTCATGCTTGGCCTTGGGCTTCTTCCTGATGAGTCTTCTTTGCGTAACCCGGCCCCTCCTGGGTGGCTTACACAAATAGTTATATCCCCAACAAATGGGAATCTGTAATCTAATACCGAGTTTGGCTAGTCTAAAAGAGTAAACATGGCAGATACATTCGACCTCAGTAACTCTAGAACACCTTAACGATTTATACATACAGTAAAGAAACAAAAAGTAGTGGAGGTTTCCTCCATGAGAAGTGATCCATGTTCAACTTCATGAATATATAGTATGTCATAGATTTTAGTATAAAAGTGGATGATTTATCATATTATATAAATACTCAAAGTGTAAGCGTTCGGATTAGGCCATTGAACATGCACCAATTACTAGAGTTCATCAAAGAGATGAAAACCAAGGGACATCATAGAAGATTCTTTGCACTACATTAACCATGGGGGTGGGGGTGACATTTGCATGATACCTCAGCTTCCCAAGAACAATACCAGAGTCGTTGGCACGTGTTAAACCAATATCATCAGGCGATATTATTTCATAAGTTCCTTTGTATTTAAGCATCCCATCCTGAAAAAAACCCGACAAAATTTAGGTTTAGCCATTTAGTTCATGAACCAACCCGGAATTACACACACACACACACACACACACACACACACACACACACACACACACACACACACACACACACACACACACACTGTGGCGCTAAAGTGAGCCTGAGCGCAGAAGTGATAATTCTACGCTCCGGCCAGACTTAAACGCGCCGCTTGGCCGATTCTTTGAACTCCTAGTTAACTCCCTTGCAAAATAAAGTAATTCATTACTGGTTGCACGCATCAATTCTCCGTGTCGCATCGTACTACCTGTTCACCAAATCTCTCCTAGTAAATTCCCCTGAAAAACATAGTAACGTAATTAAAACGGTTACCACTGCATGCACCAATCCTCCGCTGGGCTAGATTCTGCTACTAGTGGGGACCTAAAAAGTTTTAGGACGCCGATAAGTGCCACACGTGTGGGCGTTAGGGAGTCCGCCCACACATTTTGTGTGGTGTATAAGAGGAACAGCCCACACACCTACGTGTGGGCAAAACAAGTAATGCCCACACACTTCTTTTTTTCCCCTCCCGATCCCTCTAACACGCGTGCGTGTGGGCGAAGTTGATAACGCTCACACGCCCGTATGTCAGGCCACGTACCCTCCTGGTCCCGCACGCCACGCGTGACGGTCACCGCGCGCCCGCAGTTGCCATGGTCCAGACCCTCGTCCATGTTCGTTTAACTGCAGTTGCCATGTCACTGAACTACGGTTGCCATGTCGGACAACTGCAGTTGCCATGGTTGCTCAACTGTCGTTGCCATGTATGGCTTGATCTAATGTAGTTGCCATGATTTCATAACTTTAGGAGTTGCCATATACTAACACTAGACAGTTGAAAGAGTTGTCATGTGCTCACAAGCATGCTAGGGCAGTTGACATGTAAAAAGGAAGAGTTTCCATCTGCTTACGTGCACGTTAGGGCAGTTGCCATATACGTGCACGTTAGGGCAGTTGCCATGTACCATGCAAAAACACATGGCAACTCGGTGAAAAGAGAGTTGCCATCTGCTTGCGTGCACACTAGGCAGTTGCCGTGTACCCTGCAAAACACATGGCAACTCGGGTAAAAAAAGAATGTTGCCACCTGCTTATAAAGCATACTAGGGGCAGTTGCCATGTGCGCTGCAAAACACATGGCAACTAGCAGCTTGGGTGTGGGAGAGGAGACGGGCGTGTGGGCGAGATGGCAAATGCCCACACACTAGCCCTTGTGTGTGTGTGCAAAGTGGCGTGTGGCGCGAACTGTTGAACGCCCACACACCAGCCCCTCCTGTGTGGTGAAACGGCCGTGTGGGCAACAGGGTGAACGCCCACACACCAGGCCAGTCCTACGTGGCACTAGAAACATGCCAAGATCCGTGCGCTCATGAACGGACGTGGATCCACGCGTGTGGGCGAGATGCAAACGCCCACACGTGTGGGTGTTAACATTTCCGTAGTTTTATTCAACACTCCAGCCGTGATGCGCTGTTCGAACCAACTCCACGCACACATTACGATTCTAGCCAGGACAACCAACCCACGTCATGCAAACCCCCCTAGGACGAGGCTCTTGTGACGTACTGCAGGGAGCAGTTGGGCCACTGACATGTGGGGCTAGAAGCAGGTTGGCCCACCTGTTAGTGAGCCAACTGCACCCTGCAGTACGTTAGAGGAGCTGAGCCCCCCCTAGTGCTCATAGTAATAATTAAGCAATATGTAGTAACACAATTACTATTTTATAGTAAAATTAAGCAACACATAGAAAAGGTAAAACAATTACTAATTACCAGAAGAATGCATGAATCCCGGCAACTCCTTAATATACTAGTAAATTTCCTAGTGCACATGGTAACAGAATCAAAATCGTTACCAGTTACACGCTAGTATTAGTAATGCGTACTCTGTGTAAAATCATCAATGATTAAGAAGATGTACTTCGTATATGTTTGCGTATAGTAAACCGATGTACAGACTATGATAAAACTTCGGAAATGTTAACGCCCACACGTGTGGGCGTTTGCATCTCGCCCACACACGTGGATCCACGTCCGTTCATGAGCGCACGAATCTTGGAGTGTTTCTAGTGCCACGTAGGACTGGCCTGGTGTGTGGGCATTCATCCGGTTGCCCACACAGCCGTTTCACCACACAGGAGGGGCTGGTGTGTGGGCGTTCAGCAGTTCGCCCACACGCCACTTTACACACACACACACACAAGGGCTGGTGTGTGGGCGTTCAGCAGTTCGCCCACACGCCACTTTACACACACACACAAGGGCTAGTGTGTGGGCATTTTCCATCTCGCCCACACGCCCGTCTCCTCTCCCACACCCAAGCTGCTAGTTGCCATGTGTTTTGCAGTGCACATGGCAACTGCCCCTAGTGTGCTTTATAAGCAGGTAGCAACTCTCTTTTTACCCGAGTTGCCATGTGTTTTTGCAGGGTACACGGCAACTGCCTAGTGTGCACGTAAGCAGATGGCAACTCTCTTTTACCGAGTTGCCATGTGTTTTTGCATGATACATGGCAACTGCCCTAACGTGCACGTACATGGCAACTGCCCTAATGTGCACGTAAGCAGATGACAACTCTTCCTTTTACATGGCAACTGCCCTAGAATGCTTGTGAGCATATGGCAACTCTCTCAACTGCCTAGTGTTAGTATGTGGCAACTCCTAAAGTTATGAAATCATGGCAACTACATTAGATCAGACCATACATGGAAACTGCAGTTGTCCGACATGGAAACCGTAGTTCAGTGACATGGCAACTGTAGTTAAATGAACATGGACGAGGGTCTGGACCATGGCAACTGCAGGCACGCGGTGACCGTCACGCTTGGCATGCGGGACCAGGAGGTACGAGGCCTGACATACGGGCGTGTGGGCGTTATCAACTTCTCCCACACGCACGCGTGTGAGAGGGATCGGGAGGGAAAAAAAGAGGTGTGTGGGCATTACTTGTTTTGCCCACACATAGGTGTGTGGGCTGTTCCTCTTATACACCACACAAAATGTGTGGGCGGACTCCCTAACGCCCACACGTGTGGCACTTATCGGCGTCTACTTCCTAGCTAGTAAAATTTGAATCACTTATTTTAGAACGGAGGAAGTATTATATACCGATTACATAGTTTGCAAGCACTCCAAGCATCCAGCTCGACGAATCGTCAATCCAACTACAAGAAAGCCTATTTAAATACAGTTTTGCTAAAAACTCAGTCCATGTTTCATTCGATGTTATGCCTTTAGATCTTTCGTTGAGATGTGTCAAGAAAAATTGTTCGGATTTTTCTTTTTTATTTCTTATATGCAATGTCACTTGAGAGCCTCCCGAATCTAATCTAACTGCCTCCGCATCGTCCACCTGAGTGAGTCGAGCGGCGGTCGATCCGCTCTTTTCAGTGGCCGCCCTGTGCGCCCTCCCCTTGCCGCTGCCGGTCGGTGTCATCGGGCTTGCCCGGGCGGCTGACGGCAGCGGCGGGGTTCCGCTCCCGTGGATCTTTGGGCAACGTTTGACGAGGTGTAGATGTCGGCTAGAGGTTGTGAAGGCTGATGTTACAATGGCGGCTCCGGCGCTCCACGTATCTGGCGAAAGCATGGCTCATGATGGCTAGATCAGCACCATGCGCTCATGACGCAGTCATCTTCACCGATAGGATCATGGGAGCATGAAACACATCTGTTGCTCCTCTGCGTCTTGTGTTGTGACTTCCTCCGATGCATCCAACATGGGAGCACACCCATGCTAGGGCCACTGCTCCACGGGTTTGATACGTCTCCAACGTATCTATAATTTTTTATTGTTTCATGCTATTATATTATCTTTTTTGGATATTTAATGGGCTTTAATATACTCTTTTATATTATTTTTGGGACTAACCTATTAACCGAAGGCCCAGTGCAAATTGTTATTTTTTTTACTATTTGAGTGTTTCGCAGAAAAGGAATATCAAACGGAGTGAAACCTTCGTGAGGATCTTTCTTGGAACAAACGCAATCCAGGAGACTTGGAGTGGAAGTCAGAGACGCAACGAGGCGGCCACGAGGCAGGAGGGCGCACCCAGGGGGTAGGCGCGCCCCCACCCTCGTGGGCCCCTCATAGCTCGATTTTTTTGGAACTATGATGATTTTTATAGCAAATTCGGAAACTGTACATCCTAATGAAGAAAAATCAAAAGTATCACCCCGTCGGCCTCCCGTTGGCCGAAAAGGGACTTTTCGGCCTCCCGTTGGCCGAAGAGGGACTTTTCGGCCAACCCTTGACCAAAGAGGGACTTTTCGGCCAACCGTTGGCCAAAAAGTACTTTTCGGCCAACAGTTGCTCTATTTTTTTAAAAAATCATATCAAATAGGATTTTTAGTATTTTAATTTGATTCTTTTTGCATTAGATTAGAAATTTTATTAAGTTTCTGTAGATATCAAGTTTGACTAGATTTGAAAGTTTGAATTTGAATTTTCATGAATTTTCTCAAATCACTAAATTGCCTATAATTTGAGCTATGAGTATTCTTTTTAGATGATTCTTTTTGCTACTGGTTCTTTGTGACTTTGTTTATCAGTAGTAATTAATTGGTGAATTTTAGGATTATTTAAAATTAGTTTCTTACGCCATTCTCTCCCTCCATTTTCTCCCGCCATTTTATTTCCTGCCATTCTCTCCCTCCATTTTCTTTCCGGCCATTATCTCCCGCGATCTTCTTTCCCGCCATCTTCTTTCTTGCCATATTCACTTCTCAACTTATAAAATGAGCCTCATGGTGTCCACGATCATATATAACATCGTCTGACACAGTCTGTGTCTCCTGCGTCGGTGCTGGTGGTGGAGTGTGAAACACTGTCTGGGAGAAATCATAAGTGTTTGCAGCTTCGTCATCATCATCGGAGAGTGTTTCACACTTATGACTTCTCTCACACAGTGTTTCACACTCCACATGAAGGCATCATTGTCATCCTCCGTCGATGCAGCACTCCTTAGTGTGGCGGGAGAGAATGGCGGGAAAGAAAATGGCGGCAAAGAAAATGAAGGGAAAAAGATTGCGGGAAAGTACTTTATTTCAGGTATAAAACGGCAATGGTTATACAGGATTTACAAGGCACTTTTAAATATAAACTCCTATGAAGCTCAAAACAAGTTTTCTAGTAGGATAAAAGAAATAAAATACAAAAAATACTATAAATAAAATAGCTACTGATAACTAAACAGAAACAAAATGAATATGTCAAAAAAACTAAAGAAATTTTTTTTAAAGCAATTAAAATTGAAAGAAATTGCATAAAACCTATAAAACACTAAAACAGAACTGTTTTCATAAAAACCTAATTTTAAATAATTATAAAATTCGCCAATTAATTACTACTGATAAACAAATTCACAAAGAACCAGTGGCAAAAAGAATCATCTAAAAAGAATACACCTAGCTCAAATTATAGGCAATCTAGTGATTTGAGAAAATTCATGAAAATTCAAATTCAAATTTTCAAATCTAGTCAAACTTGATATCTACAGAAACTTCATAAAATTTCTAATCTAATGCAAAAGGAATCAAATTAAAATACTAAAAATCCTATTTGATATGAATTTTTTAAAAAGTAGAGCAACTGTTGGCTGAAGAGGGACTCTTTGGCCAACTGTTAGCCGAAAAGTACTTTTTGGCCAACGGTTGGCCGAAAAGTCCCTCTTCAGCCATCAGGAGGCCGACGGGGTGACACTTTTGATTTTTCTCCATTAGGATGTATAGTTTCTGAATTTGTTATAAAAATCATCATAGTTTCAAAAAAAAATCTCATAGCTCCACCGACCTACTTATTTCGCCTATATATACTCTTATACCCTAAAAACATCTAGGAGAGCCACGAAACCACTTTTCCGCCGCCGCAACCTTCTGTACCCATGAGATCCCATCTTGGGGCCTTTTCCGGCGATCTACCGGAGGGGGATTCGATCACGGAGGGCTTCTACATCAATACCATAGAGTCTCCGATGATGTGTGACTAGTTTACCACAGACCTTCGGTTTCATAGTTATTAGCTTGATGGCTTCTTCTCTCTCTTTGGTTCTCAATAAAAAGTTCTCCTCGATGTTCTTGAAGATCTATTCGATGTAATGCTTTTTGCGGTTTGTTTGCCGAGATCCGATGAATTGTGGGTTTATGATCAAGATTATCTATGAACAATATTTGATTCTTCTCTGAATTCTTATATGCATAATTTAATATCTTTGCAAGTCTCTTCAAATTATTGGTTTAGTTTGGCCTACTAGATTGATCTTTCTTGCAATGGGAGAAGTGCTTAGCTTTGGGTTCAATCTTGCGGTGCTCGATCCTAGTGACAGAAAGGAAACCGACACGTATTGTATTGTTGCCATCGACAATAAAAAGATGGGGTTTATATCATATTGCTTGAGTTTATCCCTCACCTAATGCGTTACTCTGTACTTATGAACCTAATACTCTAGATGCATGCTGGATAGCGGTCGATGTGTGGAGTAATAGTAGTAGATGCAGAATTGTTTCGGTCTACTTGGCATGGACGTGATGCCTATGTTCATGATCATGCCTAGATATTCTCACAACTATTCGCTTTTCTATCAATTGCTCGACAGTAATTTGTTCACCCACCGTAATATATGCTATCTTGAGAGAAGCCACTAGTGAAACCTATGGCCCCCGGGTCTACTTTACATCATATAAGTTTTTGATATACAATTCTAGTTTACTATTTATTTTGCAATCTTTACTTTTCAATCTATACAACAAAAATACCAAAAATATTTATCTTATTATCTTTATCAGATCTCACTTTTGCAAGTGGCCGTGAAGGGATTGACAACCCCTTTATCGCATTGGTTGCAAGGTTCTTGATTGTTTGTGCAGGTACTAGGCGATTTGCGTGTAGTCTCCTACTGGATTGATACCATGGTTCTCAAAAGCTAAGGGAAATACTTACGCTACTTTGCTGCATCACCCTTTCTCTTCAAGGGAAAAACAACTCATGCTCAAGAGGTAGCAAGAAGGGTTTCTGGTGCCGTTGCCGGGGAGATTTGCGCCAAGTCAAGTCAAGATTTGATCTCCCGTCAACTAGCCATTTCTGGCGCCGTTGCCGGGAAGATCTACACTCAAGTCAAGACATACCAAGTACCCATCACAAAATCTTGTCCCTCGCACTACATTATTTGCCATTTGCCTCTCGTTTTCCTCTCCCCCACTTCTAAAACGATTTTCGGAAGCATTTGCCTTTTCTTCGCCCTTCTTCCCATATGTCTTTTTGTTGGTGTTTCCATGTGACTTCTATTTGCTTGCTAAAAATCTATTGATATGGATCCACTTAAAGTGTTCTACTTGGATCATCTTCGATCTATATGTGCTCGTGCTGAAACCCCAACTAGTTTAGTTGAGGGAAAATCTTTAGATGAGCATGCTCATT
The DNA here is from genome assembly GCA_963921465.1 of Triticum timopheevii. NCBI lineage: Eukaryota > Viridiplantae > Streptophyta > Magnoliopsida > Poales > Poaceae > Triticum > Triticum timopheevii. The sequence continues at coordinate 164,570,723 of OY997274.1, read as the reverse complement.
TTGTGCGTCATCGTTTGTCTGAAAAGGGGAGCACTTATGGTATCAAATAAATAGTTTGCTATGCTATGCTTGGAATCTTTGTGAAATTTATGATTTTACTTGTTGCTCTAAGAACCCTAAAAAACACCTTCCCAACCAATGTGAGTTTAATGATAATGAAATCTTATCTTCTTATGGAAAGGGTGTTTATAGTTACTATGATATCGAACAAATTGAAGAATTTGTCATTTTTAAGGGTGCTCATGAAGTTGCTTCTTTGATTGAAAAGTATGATATTACACTCTACAAATCTGAAAATTCCGACATACTTAAATATTGCTATGAAAACTATGCTCATAATGCCTATGTGAAGGAATTTATTGAGAGAATGACCGTTGCTTTGGAAGAAAATAATGATATGTACGAATCTATAGATAATTATGATTCCGATGATTCGATTGAAATATCCCTTGATGAACATGATGCTTGCTATTCTTATGGCCATGATGCCAATATTTATGGAGATTAATTTGCTATAGTTCCTTATGTTAAACATGAGATTATTGCTATTGCACCCATACTTGATAGTTCCTTGAATCAAAAGCATGATTGTAATGATTCTACTATAAATTCTATTAATGTCAATTGTGCTAATAATATGCAAAACCCTAAGCTTGGGGATGCTAGTTTTGCTATGTCTACTACTTGTTCAAATGATCATGATTGGGGTGATCTTCTTATGATCTTGAAAATTTATTTAAGCCCCATGATGAATATGAGATTGATAATAGTGTTTGCAATAATATTGAAAGTAGGTTTGGAAGAGTGTCAACTTTAGATCCCACATATTTGGATAATGTTCAATCTTATGAATTATTTGATAAAAGTGGGTTTGGAGAAGTCATGACTTTAGTTAATGATAATCCCACTATTTTGGAAGAGTGTCAACTTCGCATGCACGTGGATCGTGTTGAGAATATGTTATGTGATATCTATTTTGTTAAATTTTCCTATGATCCTACATGTAATTATTATTAGATAGGAAAATATGGTTATAGAAATTTTCATGTTACTAAATTACCTCTCGCTATGATGAGATTGCTTTTGCTTCTTTCTTCTTTCTTGCATATGCTAGATCTTGCTTGTCTTTGCTAATTCGTTTTCCTATAAAATGCATATGCATAGGAAGTATTTTAGACTTAGATGTGATTTTCATATACTACATGATGCTCTCTTCTTGTTTCATTGCTATCTTTCATGTGAGCATCATCAAAATTATCAATGCCTAGCTAGGGGCGTTAAACGATAGTGCTTGTTGGGAGGCAACCCAATTTTATTTTTGTTCCTTGCTTTTTGTTCCTGTTTAGTAATAAATAATTCATCTAACCTCTGTTTAGATGTGGTTTTATGTTTTAGTTAGTGTTTGTGCCAAGTAGAACCTTTGGGAAGACTTGGATGAAGTCTTTATGATCTTGCTGTAAAAAAACAGAAACTTTTGCGCTCACGAGATTAGCTGCCAGTTTTTACTGGAGAGTGCTTTTAGGTTTATTCTTTTTGAAGACGATTAATACTCCCTCCGTTCACTTTTGTAAGGCGCGGAGCGAAATCGTGTGCACACTTGCTCGCTCGCGCACGAAAAGGATGTTTTCTATTTTTACCCCCGTGTTGGTCGGGGACACGGTAGCGAAACATCCGCATCCCTTCTTTCACACGCTCGCCCGCATCCATCCCTCTCTCATGCTCGCCCGCATCGCCGGCGCCGGCGTCCTCTCCCTCGCACCTCTCTCGCCCGCGCCGCCTCTCCCTGAGCTCCTCGCTAGCCCGCGTTGTTGGCACCCTCTCCCTCGCGTGCGTCGCCGGCGCTCTCCAACACCAGCTCCATTGTTAAAAATACGATTTTCCCCCTCCGGCCCTCCGATCTGCAGTGGCGGTCCTCGATCTGCTGTGGCAACTATCAAGACGGCACGACAGAGCTGCTACTGCATGTCGCCTGCCCAGAGCTTCTTCTGCCGGTTGCCTGCCCGGAGCTGCTGTTGTAGGTCGTCTGCCTGGATCTGCTTCTTCAGGCGATGCCCACATCGCCGTCTCCCTCCCGCTCCTCTTCCTCCTCCTCATTGGTTACTTCACCACCTCAGCATCAACGGCGGGGGGCTGGGAGGGGGAGGGGTGCATGGGCCCATCTTCAAGGCCTACAACCATCACAGAGCAGAGCAGGAAGCTCGTCTCCAAGGTGAGGATTTACTGTAGCCGCTTCAGTTAAATGCATCTGGTTCATCCTCTGTACTCTGGAATAGTCTGTATTCTGCTCTTCTCACCTCACCTTCAGTTAAATGCATCTGGTCAGTGATATAATTTAGAGCATCAGATTCAGAAGCATGATGGATGGAGGGATCTCTCAAATGGTGTGGCTCCTAGTACTATAACGGCAATGACATGCCGGCCTCCCACACGCGCATAGCATGCACTGATCGACACCTACGATCGAGTTGTGACCAACTGTACAACTGTACATGCATACATGATATATACAGTACCACGAGTAGATAAGCATGCATGATATGTGCAACAAATTTAGAGGAAACACATGCCAATCATGATTCTCCATCAAAATTAAGTTTGGAGTATGTGCAAAAGATTCAAGGGAGTAGCTAGGTTTGCATGTATGTGTCAAATGTGTGTGTACTAAGATGAGACAGTTATCAAATTAAGTGCCTTCTAAAAGCAACAAACAATGATGATGATTCAGGGGAGTAACAACTCTGCCTCTGTTTTGGAGAAAAAAAAGTGAAGGAGAAAGATTGTGTGTGTGGATGGAAATCAAGCAGAGGCAAATAATGTCCAGGCCACTTTAGTGTTCACCACCTAATCCTATCCACCTAATTTGCCTTGCAGATTAACAGGTGTGGTGCAGATGTGGTGGAGTATATCTTCTGGAATGGGCATGAACCGGCCAAAGTTCAGGTAATCTACTTACTGCAGTTGGAGTAGTTGCCCTTCTATTTACTCAACTGAAAGAAATACTCCATAATTTAAATATCATGTGCCAAATATGCGACCTCGTTAGAAATACTCCATAATTTAACCCAACAGAAAGAGTTGATCGACATGAATTTTTCTGGAGTAGTTCGTCGACAATACATTGAATCTTAAAAATTCAGTTAAGCAACCATGCTACTCCTATTTTTGGAGTAAAAATTCAGTTTAATATTCATTAAAAGAGCTAGCATCTCTGTTTGCATCTAGGTCTGGATATTCTTTGCTGAAGAGAATATATACTCCTAGTAAAGAATATACTCCTAGTTGGAGTGTTTTGCAACTTGCTAGGAGTACTGGAGTATCAATCTATCTATAGCAAGTGATTCAGTTCTCTTCTTTTCCAACCATAAATACTGGAGTATATATTCCAATATATAGCAAGTACTCCAAGTATAAGCTGGGGTATATAGCAATATATAGCACAATATAGTCTGTGGCAACAATAAATATAGACTCCAAGTTCACACATAAACACATACTCCTTTTCTTGTAAACACGGAATACACAAGTACTCCCAACAAACTGGAGTAGAATACACAACAAGTACACACAGAATACACAACAAACTCGAGTAGGATCAGCGTCCAAGCATCTCTAGTGCCATTGCATACACTTCAGGAGGAACTGAGATCCAGGGCGGTAGCAGTTGTAGCCTTTCTAGCCTATCCTTGTTCATGTGCGGGATTTTGTATTTATTGGCTCCACCATTCTTCATTACTTCAACCATGCAAGTCTGCAGAGTTATGAATACTCTGTTAAGTTTTGAAACTTCATATCCATCGAACTCCTCTTGAACACCTTTAATCAGCTCTGGAATAGTTTTCGGACTTTTGCAGTCTGTTAGCGACTGAATAGAGCTAAAGAACCCAAGGTCCAGGGCATTCATGTCCGGAGAATTTGGAGGCTGATACATTATTCTAATGTCCAGGCCACTTTCGTCCACAGCTTCTGCGAATGGTTGATCATTAGGTAGGATATGTGTTCTCGCGTTATCTTGTTGGATAAAAATGGGTCATCCATCATCATCTGCAGGCCACAATGCTTGAATCGCTGGCACAACCTTCTGTATAATGTACTCTCTCATCACATCCCTCGTCACTATGACAGGCTTTGTTTCCAATGTCCCTTTTTCCCTATTCTTGCTTCTTTTTGCTGCTGCAGTCACTCTCACGAATGACCATACCCCAATTTTTCCGGAGAATGTCATGTTCCCATCTTCATCAAACCGTGGTCTTGCTACCGCTGTGAGAAACATCACTTTTCCAATAGAGTTTTTGACAGGTCTTTCCGGGTCCTCTTCGTTAGGCAGCAGATAGTAGTTCCTTTTTTTTCTTGGTCATGGAGAACCATTTCTCGTCGATGTGAACAATATTATGCATACTCCTGAAACTTGGGCTTACATCTCCTAATGTTGCCTCATCTAGCATAGAGAGGCCAAATTCCACCCTATCTCTCTTATTTTTCTCTGTCAGTACCGGCTTAACCCTGTTGGAGTGTCTCCTTATCTTGTTCAACTTGAACTTCTTGTATAGTGTAGTAGGGCTTACACCCAGTGCCTTGGCTAGAGATCGAATAGTTGACCTCTTGTTTAAGGGAATTGTCGGAATGAGAGATAGGATATCATCATAAGATTTTCTTCCACAATTTTCCTTCCTTTTGTTTGAAACATCCACCTCCTGACCAAGGCCTTTCTGTTTCATTGCTGTCTCCCATATTCTTTGAATAACTCGAACATGTGCTCCAAATATTGCAGCCACATCCTTCTTATCAGTTCTCTTGAACTTGCCTCCTCTACTCTTATGGAGGGTTTCCAAGGACATGTAAGCGGCATATCTCTGTGCATCAGTGAGCCAATTCCTTTGCCTTTGTACTCCTACAATAGCAATAGAATAATAAAATTAATTATTGCAAGAATATTACAAATTGGTTGCTGGAAATGTAAACAAGAGGTCAATAATAGCATTAAATTCCATGGGATAGGAGTATTGCTTGCTTTGCTTGCTGTAAATATAAACATAAATGCTGGTTGCTGAAAATATAAATGTAAACTAAATTTGTAAATATAAACTAAACTTTATACTCCATGATTGACCTCTATTGCAGGCAAGCAAGCAAATTACTCCATAATTTGTTTTTGCATTGCTTTTTCTTTTTAATTTGGAGTAGTATGAAAATATTTTGAGGTACACCGCTGTTCTTGCAGCAGTTTCTTTTCCATTCCTAGCTGTCAGAGTATATGTTTATTTACACACACACATGATGTCAGAGTATATGCTGTTTGAGGTACACAACGGTTCTTGCGGAGTTTGTTCAGTTTGCCTATAATCAAATGAGGCAAAAACTGAAATACCCCCGTAGTTGTCCAGGAGGCCTCTGTTGCTTGTTGAAAATATAAATGTTGCTTGCTTGCTGAAAATATAGATGTAAATGTTGCTTGCTGAAACAAATGTTGCTTGCGTTATCTCCTTCTCTCTAGTATGCCTTGTGTACCATGACATTTCTTTGTTGTCATTTTAATTACTCCATACAGAAAGAAAGAAAGGCAACAACAAATTTGCTTACTCCACTAAAATGTTAATTACTCCATTCTAGTGGAGTAATCTTTTCCAGCCTTCCATAGAGAAGACTGTGATATCCATTTCATTTGATTTAGCCACTTTACTACTCCATAGCGTAGTAGTGTTGAATAACATGTGAACAAAATGAAGCTTCCTCATATGCACTATTCAATCTTAGCAATCCCTTCTCTGTTACTTCTCTGAGGCATAATTTGATGCAAGATTGGAAGAAATTATACCTGAATTTTGACCAGCATTGTTGCCTTCTTCTTCAGGTTCTTCGTTGCCTTCTTTGGGTGGAGTGAAATTGAGGTCTGGGACTACCATGCTTGCAATTGGGCCAACGATTTGCTGCTGTTGCTGTTGAGGATCTGCTGCCGTTGCTTCTGTTGAGGGCCAGTGATTTGCTACTGTCGATGTTGAGGATCTGCTGCTGTTGCTTCTATTGAGGGCCAATGATCTGTTGTTGTTTCTTCTGTTGGGGATCTGCTATCAAAGGGAAGGAGCTACAGTTGAGGATCTTCTACTGTTGCCAGGGGACAAGCCGGCAAGGAGCACCGAGCCTGGAGGTGGACACGCATGAGAGGATCTCCTGATCTTCTCCCCTGGCCCCCGGCGAGCTGGACCTTCTGGCGACACGGGGAAGAAGGGAGGTGGTTCTGGGTGAGCTTAAGCTTGCCGGCGAAGTGCCGCTGGGGCCGGCGGTCGGCGAGGTGCCCTCCTAGGGCCGGCAGCGAGGTTCCTGGATGAGCAGGAAGCTGGGCAGGGAGGAGGAGATCCTGGGCGGAGGAGAATATGGGCGAGGTGGGAAGGGAGGAGATCCTGGCGAGGAGAATCTGGGCGAGGTGGGCAGGGAGAAGCTGGGCGGCGAGGTGTGCGGCGAGCCGGCGACGCGCTGGGAGGCGACGCACTTGGCGAAGCGATCCCGATGGTTTTTGAATTTCAAATTGATCGAAGGGTATTGTTGTCCATTAGCGATTTTTGGGGGCTGTCGGAAATCTCCTTCCGCGCCTTACAAAAGTGAACGGAGGGATTAGATAAATTCCTCACGTCCACCAATTTATTTCAGAATTTTAGGAGTTCCAGAAGTATACATTTGATACAGATTACTATAGATTGTTCTGTTTTTGACAGATTCTGTTTTTCGTGTGTTGTTTGATTATTTTGACGAATCTATGGCTAGTATCGGGGGTATGAACCATAGAGAAGTTGGAATACAGTAGGTTTAACACCAATATAAATAAAGAATGAGTTCATTACAATACCTTAAAGTGGTGGTTTGTTTTCTTACACTAATGGAGCTCATGAGATTTTCTGTTTAAGTTTTGTGTTGTGAAGTTTTCAAGTTTTTGGGAAAAGATTGGGTGGATTTTGGAATAAGGAGTGGCAAGAGGCTAAGCTTGGGGATTCCCAAGGCACCCCAAGGTAAAATTAAAGGATAACCAAAAGCCTAAGCTTGGGGATGCCCCGGAAGGCATCCCCTCTTTCGTCTTCGTCTATCGGTAACTTTACTTGAGGCTATATTTTTATTCACCACATGATATGTGTTTTGGTTGGAGCGTCTTTTATGATTTGAGTCTTTGCTTTTCAGTTTAGCACAATCATCCTTGCTGTACGCACCTTTTGGGAGAGACACACATGAATCGGAATTTATTAGAATACTCTATGTGCTTCACTTATATCTTTTGAGCTAGATAATTATGTTCTAGTGCTCCACTTATATCTTTTTAGAGCACGGTGGTGGTTTTATTTTATAAAAATTATTAATCTCTCATGCTTCACTTATATTATTTTGAGAGTCTTTTAGAATAGCATGGTAATTTTCTTTGGCTATAAAATTAGTCCTAATATGATAGGCATCCAAGATGGGTATAATAAAAACCTCCATATAGAGTGCATTGAATACTATGAGAAGTTTGATACTTGATGATTGTTTTGAGATATGAAGATGGTAATATTAGGGTCTTGCTAGTTGAGTAATTGTGGAATTGAGGAATACTTGTGTTGAGATTTGCAAGTACCGTAGCATGCACGTATGGTAAACGTTGTGTGACAAATTTGAAGCATGAGGTGTTCTTTGATTGCTTTTCTTATGAGTGGCGGCCGGGGACGAGCGATGGTCTTTCCTACCAATCTATCCCCCTAGGAGCATACGCGTAGTGCTTGGTTTCGATGACTTGTAGATTTTTGCAATAAGTATGTGAGTTCTTTATGACTAATGTTGAGTCCATGAATTATACGCACTCTCACCCTTCCATCATTGCTAGCCTCTTTCTCACCTCGAGAGTTGGTGCAAACTTCGCCGGTGCATCCAAACCCCGTGATATTATATGCTCTATCACACATAAGCCTCCTTATATCTTCCTCAAAATAGCCACTACCTACCTATTATGGCATTTCCATAGCCATTCCGAGATATATTGCCATGCAACTTTCCATCATTCTTTTTATTATGACACACTTCATCATTGTCATATTGACTTGCATGATCATGTAGTTGACATCGTATTTGTGGCAAGGCCATCATGCATAATTTTTCATACATGTCACTCTTGATTCATTGCCCATCCCGGTACACCGCCAAAGGCACTCATATAGAGTCATATTTTGTTCTAGTATTGAGTTGTAATCCTTGAGTTGTAAATAAATAGAAGTGTGATGATTATCAATATTAGAGCATTGTCCCGTGTGATGAAATAATAAAAAAGGGAGAAAGGCCAAATAAAAAAAAGAAAGGCCAAAAAAAGGAGAAGGCCAAAAAAAAGAGAGAGAGAAAGAGAGAAGGGACAATGCTACTATCCTTTTTTCACACTTGTGCTTCAAAGTAGCACCATGATCTTCATGATAGAGAGTCTCTTGTTTTGTCATTTTCATATACTAGTGGGAATTTTTCATTATAGAACTTGGCTTTTATATTCCAACAATGGGCTTCCTCAAATGCCCTAGGTCTTCGTGAGCAAGCAAGTTGGATGCACACCCACGTAGTTTCTTTTGTTGAGCTTTCATACATTTATAGCTCTAGTGCATCCGTTGCATGGCAATCCCTACTCCTCGCATTGACATCAATTGATGGGCACCTCCATAGCCCATTGATTAGCCGCGTCAATGTGAGACTTTCTCCTTTTTTGTCTTCTCCACACAACCTCCATCATCATATTCTATTCCACCCCTAGTGCTATGTCCATGGCTCGCGCTCATGTATTGCGTGAAAGTTGAAAAAGTTTGAGAATACTAAAGTATGAAACAACTGCTTGGCTTGTCATCGGGGTTGTGCATGATGAGAGCATTTTGTGTGACGAAAATGAAGCATGGCCAAACTATATGATTTTGTAGGGATAAGCTTTCTTTGGCTATGTTATTTTGATAAGACATAATTGCTTGACTAGCATGCTTGAAGTATTATTATTTTTATGTAAATATTAAACTTTTGTCTTGAATCTTTCAGATCTGAACATTGATGCCACAATAAAGAGAATTACATTGAAAATTATGTTAGGTAGCATTTCACATCAAAAATTCTGTTTTTATCATTTACCTACTCGAGGACGAGCAGGAATTAAGCTTGGGGATGCTTGATACGTCTCCAACGTATCTATAATTGTTGATTGTTCCATGCTATTATATTATCTTTTTTGGATGTTTAATGGGATTTAATATACTCTTTTATATTATTTTTGGGACTAACCTATTAACCGAAGGCCAGTGCAAATTGCTATTTTTTTTGCTTATTTCAGTGTTTCGCAGAAAAGGAATATCAAACGGAACGAAACCTTCGCGAGGATCTTTCTTGGAACAAATGCAATCCAGGATACTTGGAGTGGAATCAGAGACGCAACGAGGCGGCCACGAGGCAGGAGGGCGCGCCCCCCACCCTCGTGGGCCCCTCGTAGCTCCACCGACCTACTTCTTTCGCATATATATACTCTTATACCCTGAAAACATCCAGGAGAGCCACGAAACCACTTTTCCGCCGCCGCAACCTTCTGTACCCGTGAGATCCCATCTTGGGGCCTTTTCTGGCGATCTGTCGGAGGGGGATTCGATCACGAAGGGCTTCTACATCAACACCATAGCCTCTCCAATGATGTGTGAGTAGTTTACCACAGACCTTCGGTTCCATAGTTATTAGCTAGATGGCTTCTTCTCTCTCTTTAGTTCTCAATACAAAGTTCTCCTCGATGTTCTTGGAGATCTATTCGATGTAATACTTTTTGCGGTGTGTTTGCCGAGATCCGATGAATTGTGGGTTTATGATCAAGATTATCTACGAACAATATTTGATTTTTCTCAGAATTCTTATATGGATGATTTAATATCTTTGCAAGTCTCTTCGAATTATCGGTTTAGTTTGGCCTACTAGATTGATCTTTCTTGCAATGGGAGAAGTGCTTAGCTTTGGGTTCAATCTTGTGGTGCTCGATCCTAGTGACAGAAAGGAAACCGACACATATTGTATTGTTGCCATCGAGGATAAAAAGATGGGGTTTATATCATATTGCTTGAGTTTATCCCTCTACATCATGTCATCTTTCCTAATGCGTTACTCTGTACTTATGAACTTAATACTCTAGATGCATGCTGGATAGCGGTCGATGTGTGGAGTAATAGTAGTAGATGCAGAATCGTTTCGGTCTACTTGAGACGGACGTGATGCCTATGCTCATGATCATGCCTAGATATTCTCACAACTATGCGCTTTTCTATCAATTGCTCGACAGTAATTTGTTCACCCACCGTAATATATACTAACTTGATAACCCACAAGTGTAGGGGGTCGCAATAGTTTTTGATAACTAAGAGTGTCGAACCCAACGAGGAGCTAAAGGTAGAATAAATATTCCCTCAAGTTCTATCGACCACCGATACAACTCTACGCACACTTGAAGTTCGCTTTACCTAGAACAAGTATGAGACTAGAAGTACTTTGTAGGTGTTGTTGGATAGGTTTGCAAGAAAATAAAGAGAACGTAAATAAAAAGTAGGGGCTGTTTAGATAAAGAAGCAATAAAGTAAATATAGCGAGTGTGGAAAAGTGGTGGTAGGAGTTGTGAAATTGTCCCTAAGCAATTGACTACGTTACTAGACCGATAATCACTATTGCAATTCTATTTGAGAGAGAGGCATAAGCTAACATACTTTCTCTTCTTGGATCATGTGCACTTATGATTGGAACTCTAGCAAGCATCCGCAACTACTAAAGATCATTAAGGTAAAACCCAACCATAGCATTAAAGTATCAAGTCCCCTTTATCCCATACGCAAACAACCTACTTACTCGGGTCTGTGCTTCTGTCACTCACGCCACCCACCATAAGAAAATCATAAACATATTGCAAACCCTACAGTGGGAATCCCTCACGCTTGTGCAACACGGAGGGCACAATAGGACAGCACCAATAATAAAACATGCAACTCAAACCAATCATAGCAATTCATCAATCACCGATAGGACAACGAAAATCTACTCAGACATCATAGGATGGCAACACATCATTGGATAATAATATGAAGCATAAAGCACCATGTTCAAGTAGAGCGTACAACGGGTTGCGGGAGAGTGGACCGCTGTAGATAGAAGGGGGAAGGTGATGGAGATGTTGCTGAAGATGGCAGAGGTGTTGGTGAAGATCGCGGTGATGATGATGGCCCCCGGCAGCGTTCCGGCGCCACCGAAAGCAAGGGGGAGAGGCCCCCCCTTCTTCTTCTTCCTTGACCTCCTCCCTAGATGGGAGAAGGGTTTTCCCTCTGGTCCTTGCCTCCCATGGCGTGGGAGGGGCGAGAGCCCCTCCGAGATTGGATTTATCTCTCTGTTTCTGTGTTCCCTGATTCTGCCCTTCACCATTTCTTTTATATCCGGGGATCAACTCCGATTGGGGTGAATCTTTCGCCCAGATTTTTCTCGTAAAATTAGCTTTCTTGCGGCAAAAGAAGAGCATCAACCGCCTTACGGGTGGCCCAGGAGAGTGCCAGGCGCACCCAGGGGGGAGGGCGTGCCCCCTATCTCCTGGCCACCTCGGGCACCGTTTCGCGTTGATTCTTCCTCCGGAAAATCCCAAATATTCCAAAATAGTTCTCCGTCCGTTTTAATCCCGTTTGATATTGGGTTTCTGCGAAACATAAAACATGCAACAAACAGGAACTGGCACTGGATCAATATGTTAGTCCCAAAAATAGTATAAAAAGTTGCCAAAAGTATATGAAAGTTGAAGAATATTGGAATGGAACAATCAAAAATTATTAGATATGATGGAGATGTATCAGCATCCCCAAGCTTAATTCCTGCTCGTCCTTGAGTAGGTAAATGATAAAAAAGATAATTTTTGATGTGGAATGCTACCTAGATAGTCTTGATCATATGTCTAATCATGGCATGAATATTAAGACACGAGTGATTCAAAGCAATAGTCTATCATTTGACATAAAAAACAATAATACTTCGAGCGTACTAATAAAGCAATCATGTCTTTTCAAAACAACAAGGCCAAAGCAAGCTTATCCCTACAAAATCATATAGTTTGGCCATGCTTCATTTTCGTCACACAAAATGCTCCCATCATGCACAACCCCGATGACAAGCCGAGCAATTGGTTCATACTTTTTAACGCGCTTCAGCTTTTTCAATCTTCGTGCAATACATGAGCGCAAGCCATGGATATAGCATTATAGGTGGAATAGAATATGATGGTGGAGGTTTATATGGAGAAGACAAAAAAGGAAGAAAGTCTCACATCGACGCGGCTAATCAACGGGCTATGGAGATGCCTATCAATTGATGTCAATGCGAGGAGTAGGGATTGCCATGCAACGGATGCACTAAGAGCTATAAGTGTATGAAAGCTCAAACTGAAAACTAAGTGGGTGTGCATCCAACTTGCTTGCTCATGAAGACCTAGCGCATTTGAGGAAGCCCGTCGTTGGAATATACAAGCCAAGTTCTATAATGAAAAATTCCCACTAGTATATGAAAGTGACAACATAGGAGACTCTCTATATGAAGAACATGCTGCTGATCTAAAACACAAGTGTGGTAAAAGGATAGTAACATTGTCCCTTTTTTTCTTTTTTTTTCTTTTTTTGGGTGGGCTTCTTTGGCCCCCTTTTTTAGGCTTCTTTGGCCTTTCCTTTTTTTTCCTTTTTTTCATGGGGCAATGCTCTATAATGATGATCATCACACTTTTATTTACTTACAACTCAATATTGCAACTCGATACTGGAACAAAGATATGACTCTATATGAATGCTTCCGGCGGTGTACCGGGATGTGCAATGATGTAGCGTAGCAATGACATCAAAAAACGGACAAGCCATGAAAACATCATGCTAGCTATCTTATGATCATGCAAAGCAATATGACAATGAATGCTCAAGTCATGTATATGATGATGATGGAAGTTGCATGGCAATATATCTCGGAATGGCTATGGAAATGCCATAATAGGTAGGTATGGTGGCTGTTTTGAGGAAGATATAAGGAGGCTTATGTGTGATAGAGCGTATCATATCACGGGGTTTGGATGCACCGGCGAAGTTTGCACCAACTCTCGAGGTGGGAAAGGGCAATGCACGGTACCAAAGAGGCTAGTAATGATGGAAAGGTAAATGTGCGTATAATCCATGGACTCACATTAGTCATAAAGAACTCATATACTTATTGCAAAAGTTTATTAGCCCTCGAAGCAAAGTACTACTACGCATGCCCCTAGGGGGATAGATTGGTAGGAAAAGATCATCGCTCGTCCCCGACCGCCACTCATTAGGAAGACAGTCAAAGAAATACCCCATGCTTTAAATTTGTCACACAACGGTTACCATACGTGCATGCTACGAGACTTGCAAACCTCAACACAAGTGTCTCTACAATCCACAACCACCCACTAGCATGACTCTAATATCACCATCTTTATATCGCAAAACTATTGCAAGAAATCAAACATATCATATTCAGCGATCTACAAGTTTATGTAGGATTTTATGACTAACCATGTGAATGACCAATTCCTGTCATCTCTCTAAATAGATATAAGTGAAGCAAGAGAGTTTAATTCTTTCTGCAAAAGATATATGCCCACGCTTTAACAAATATAAGTGAAGCAAAAGAGCATTCTACAAATGGCGGTTTTCTATGTGAAGAGAAATAGGCAATCCAAACTTCAAATGATATAAGTGAAGCACATGAAGCATTCTATAAAGCCACACTCAAAAAATTTAAGTGAAGTGCAAAGAGCATTCTATAAATCAACCAAGGACTATCTCATACCAGCATGGTGCATAAAATAAAAATGAAAACTAAATGCAAAAGACGCTCCAAGACTTGCACATATCGCATGAACGAAACGAATCCGAAAACATACCGATACTTGTCGAAGAAAGAGGGGATGCCTTCCGGGGCATCCCCAAGCTTAGACGCTTGAGTATCCTTGAATATTTACTTGGGGTGCCTCGGGCATCCCCAAGCTTGAGCTCTTGCCTCTCTTCCTTTTCCTCATATCGAGACATCCTCGATTAGACACTTCATCCACACAAAATGTCAACAGAAAACTCGGTAAGATCCGTTAGTATAATAAAGCAAATCACTACTCTAAGTACTGTTGAAAATCAATTCATATTTTGTTTTTGCATTGTGTCTACTGTAATATAACTTTTTCATGGCTTAAATCCACCGATATAAATTGATAGATTCATCAAAACAAGCAAACTATGCATCAAAAACAGAATCTGTCAAAAACAGAACAGTCTGTAGCAATCTAAACATCCACCATACTTCTGGTACCCCAAAAATTCTACCAAAATTAGGAAAAATAAAAAAATTGTACAGGAAGATAGTGCAAAAGTAATAAGAACCAATTGACGTTCGAGTTAAAAATGTAAAATCGCGCACTACAGCCAAAGTTTCTGTCCTGCACCGTACACACCAACAAGCATTGTAAACATCCTAAAGGCAAACCTTAGCACATTATTTTTATAATACAAAGAAATTATACAAGGGGATAATTATTTTTGATGAAAAGTTTCTGTAATCAAGATTCACAAAGTTTCCGTGAGCATGAACAAAGTTCAAGGCTAGCTCCCACTTCAACAATGCTTGTCTCTCTCACTTTCACTTTCCTTTTTGAAAAGTTTTAGGGTTCCCCTCTTTATTTATTTTTTTGTTTTTAAACTATATAAAACCACTCAACAGAAATAAATGACTCTCTAAAACTTCCGGGTTGTCTCCCTGGCAGCGCTTTCTTTAAATACATTAAGCTAGGCACATAGTGCTCAAGTAATGAATCCACCCAGATCCCAAGGTACATCAAAGCCAATTTTAATTAACAATGATTTGCGATTTAGTAGTGAGCACAAAGTAACATATATCATGTAATGACGAAGTCTAACCCTCTTCCTATGCATCGACATGTCGTAAAAGAACAATTCATGCACTCCAAGTAAAGGCCAATGCATAGTATAAGCAGATTCTTGCAATTCTATAGTATTGGAAACATAAAGAGGCGGAGATGTAGTTCCTCTCTCGTAATAATTGCAAGTAGGAGCAGCAAGCAAATGCATATTATATCTATCAAAATCATCATGTGCAATGGTAAAAGGCAACCCATCAATATAATCCTTACTAAGCGCAAACTTCTCCGATATAGTGTAGTTGGGAGAATTCAAAAAGATAATAGGACTATCATGCATGGGTGCAATAGCAACAATTTCGTGTTTAACATAAGGAACTATAGCAAGTTCATCTCCATAAGCATAACTCATATTGGCATCTTGGCCACAAGTATAGCAAACATCATCAAAAAGGGATATTTCAAGAGAATCAACGGGATGATAGCAATCATCCTTCGGTAAGCACGAAGGGGAATTAAACAATGTATGAGTTGAAGAGTTACTCTCATTAGAAGGTGGGCACGGGTGATCAATCCGCTTTTCCTCCTTTTGTTCTTTTCTCTCCTCATCATCTTTTTCATCCAATGAGTTCACAATTTCATCAATTTCTTCTTCCATAGCTTCCTACAAAATATTAGTCTCTTCTTGGACAGCGAAGACTTTCTCAATAAATGCATCAATATTGTAATTGTATTCATAATTGTCATAGAATATTTCAATATAGAAAAATTTTCAGGCCTATAAACATCATCATCTAAAGCTTCATACTTTTCAAACAAAGATTCAATTTCATAAGCAGCCCTAAAAGCAACAAATTCTTCAATTCGTTCAACATCATAGTAATCATATATACCATTAGCATAAGAAGCTAAGGTTTCATTATCATTAAATTTGCATGAAAAGGGAAGGTGTGGAGCCTTCATCCTAGAGCAACAAGTAAATATCATATCTCAAGCATAAATCCCGAGCATACCAACTTCTATGAAATTAGTAGATTCATGCCATGCCTTTGTTTGCCATGATAAGTTCCTATAGCATGTTGTTGATAGCTCTAAACATTGCAACCTGATGTTATTTCCTGATAAGTCCGAAACTGTTATTAATTGCAATCTTGCCATGTGTGTTTGAGCATGTTCTAGTGATTTCTGGAGATAGCTCAGTGTTCATGTTTTGTTATGCTGTACCTGTAAATCATGCCCATGCCTTTTGTTCTTATGTTGAGGTGCTGTAGCATATTGTTTGGATGTTTTCAAGATGCCTAGTTGCTGTTTTGGACAGCTTGTCCTTTAAACTTGTATAGAGTGTATGTGTTGAACCGTTGCTCCGTTTTGAGTGTGCTCTATATGAAACTTGTTTGATTTTGCATGTAGTTTCATATTATCATGTTGCATCCTTGTTTTGTTGTGTTTGCTTGATGTTTGTGTGCATTTTGCATCAATGTCATGTTTAACATGTTTTGCTCATATCTTCTAGGCCGTAGCTCCGAATTAAATGAACTTTATATGTATCTTGACTAGAATCTCGTGTAGATCATCTTGGTGCATCTTAACTTGCTGTTTAACAACTTGAACATAAGGTTTATTCAGATCTGGACCAATTTCGAAATTTGCATATGAGGACTTACCGGAATTGTTATATGATGTTTCCGGCCTCATTTAAACTTGCTTTGATGTGTTGCTCTTGTATGCATCATCTCTTGCCATGAGTAGATTCATGTAGCCTTGTCATGCATCATGCTTGGTTGTGCATCATGACCTGTATATGTGTGGTGTGTTTACCATGTTGTGTGCTTCTTCTCGATAGTTTCCCGTTCCGTTGCGATCGTGAGGATTCGTTCGTCTATGCTTGGTTTGGCTTCATCCGTTCGTCTTCTTCATGGACTCGTTCTTCTTCCTTGCGGGATTTCAGGCAAGATGACCGCTATCCTGGATCTCACTACTATCATTGCTATGCTAGTTGCTTCGTTCTATCGCTTTGTCGCGCTACCTATCTCTTGTTGCTCTAGCCTCACCAATTGCCATGTCAGCCTCTAACCTTTTCACCCTTCCTAGCAAACCATTGTTTGGCTATGTTACCGCTTTGCTCAGCCCCTCTTATAGCGTTGTTAGTTGCAGGTGAAGTTGAAGATTGCTCCATGATGGACAGGATTATGTTGGGATACCACAATATCTCTTATTTAATTAATGCATCTATATACTTGGTAAAGGGTGGAAGACTCGGCCTTATGCCTGGTGTTTTGTTCCACTCTTGCCGTCCTAGTTTCCGTCATACCGGTGTTATGTTCCCGGATTTTGCGTTCCTTACGCGGTTGGGTGATTTATGGGACCCCCTTGACAGTTCGCTTTGAATAAAACTCCTCCAGCAAGGCCCAACCTTGGTTTTACCATTTGCCTCACCTAGCCCTTTTTCCCTTGGGTTTCCGGAGCCCGAGGGTCATCTTTATTTAACCCACCCGGGCCAGTGCTCCTTCGAGTGTTGGTCCGAACTGAGCTGCCTGCGGGGCCACCTCGGGGCAACTTGAGGGTTGGTTTTACTCGTAGCTAGTCTCATCCGGTGTTGCCCTGAGAACGAGATATGTGCAGCTCCTATCGGGATTTGTCGGCACATCGGGCGGCTTTGCTGGTCTTGTTTTACCATTGTCGAAATGTCTTGTAAACCGGGATTCCGAGACTGATCGGGTCTTCCTGGGAGAAGGAATATCCTTCGTTGATCGCGAGAGCTTATCATGGGCTAAGTTGGGACACCCCTGCAGGGTATAAACTTTCGGGAGCCGTGCCCGCGGTTATGTGGCAGATGGGAATTTGTTAATGTCCGGTTGTAGATAACTTGACACTAGATCCAAATTAAAACGCATCAACCGTGTGTGTAGCCGTGATGGTCTCTTTTCGGTGGAGTCCGGGAAGTGAACACGGTTTTGTGTTATGTTTGACGTAAGCAGGAGTTCAGGATCACTTCTTGATCATTACTAGTTGACGACCGTTCCGTTTGCTCTCTTCTCGCTCTTATTTGCGTATGTTAGCCACCATATATGCTTAGTCGCTGCTGCAACCTCACCACTTTACCCCTTCCTTTCCCATTAAGCTTTTGCTAGTCTTGATACACATGGTAATGGGATTGTTGAGTCCCCGTGGCTCACAGATTACTACAACAACAGTTGCAGGTACAGGTATTGCGATGATCATGACGCGAGAGTGATGTTTGCTTGTTTTGGAGTTCTTCTTCTGCGTCTTCTTCGATCAGGGGATAGGTTCCAGGTCGGCAGCCTGGGCTAGCAGGGTGGATGTCGTTTGAGTTTTTGTTTGTGTTCCATCCGTAGTCGGATGTTGATCTCTTGTAAGATGATGTTGTATTCGTGTGGCATTGTATGCCTTATGTATGTATCCCTATCTATTATGTAATGTTGATGTAATGATATCCACCTTGAAAAAGCGTTTCAATATGCGGGTCTATCCTTAGTGGGACCTTCGAGTTCCTTTTGGATAGGGTCGCATATTGGGCGTGACACTAGGTTAGGGTGATTTAGTCCATTTTCGGACCGTTTGATCTCGATTGGACGGTCTGAAACGGATGGGTAGTGTAGGTGGTCTAGAGGGCTGTGTAGAAGACATTGGGCTGAGAAGAGAGAAGAGAAGTGTAGCCCAGCAACAGGTTTTAGGATACCGAAAACATTCGACGGTTTGACCGACTATATTGCCGCTATAGTTATCCGTTGGGACATCAAACAGACTCCGAATGCGACCAAATTTGGCAGGCGGTCCACCGACAACATAACAACACCTGTAGGATCGAAAGTATGTCTAGAAGGGGGGTGATTAGACTACTTGACAATATAAAAATTCTGCCTTTTGACAAAGAACAGTTTTTGGCAGATTCACAATTATGATCAAGTCAAGCATCACCCTACACATGCAATTCTAGAGTATAGGCAGCGGAAAGTAAATTGCACATGTAGTAAAGAGAGGTGGAGAAGAGCAAACGCAATTTTGGAGACGCGGTGATTTTTCTCGTGGTTCCGATAGGTGGTGCTATCGTACTTCCACGTTGATGGAGACTTCAACCCACGGAGGGTAACGGCTGCGAGAGTCCACGGAGGGCTCCACCCACGAAGGGTCCACGAAGAAGCAACCTTGTCTATTCCATCATGGCCTACGCCCACGGAGGGCTAGCCTTACTCGGGGTAGATCTTCACGAAGTAGGCGATCTCCTTGCCCTTACAAACTTCTTGGTTCAACTCCACATCTCGACGGAGGCTCCCAAGCGACACCTAACCAATCTAGGAGGCACCACCCTCCAAAAGGTAATAGATGTTGTAGATGATGATGAACTCCTTGCTCTTGTGCTTCAAATGATAATCTCCCCAACACTCAACTCTCCTCACTGATTTGGCTGTGGTGGAAGAAAGGATTGAGTGGAAAGCAACTTGGGAAGGCTAGAGATCAAGCTTCATATGGTGGGAGTGGAGCAACTTGATCTCAACACAAGGGTAGGTAGTTCTCTTCTCAGAAATGTAAGGTAGGAGTGGTAGTTCTTTCTGATGGCTCTCTCCACGAATGAAGAGGGGGTGGAGGGGTATTTATAGCCTCCACACAAAATCCAACCGTTACACACATTTGAGCAATCTCGGTGGGACCGAAGTGGACAACTCGGTGAGACCGAAAGTTCAAATAATGTGAACGTTGGGATTTTCGGTGGGACCGAAAATACAATCTCGGTTAGTCCGATTCGTGCAATGACAAGAGCATGCCAATTTCGGTGGGACCGACTTCATCATCTCGGTGACACCGATTTGATGACAGAAGGTTACAGAAGCTTGGCAACTCAAGTTTCGGTGAGACCGAGTTCAGAATCGGAAAATCCGAGTTTTCTAGGGTTTGGCTTTATGGCTGAGGTGGTTCATCTCGGTGTGACTGAGTTTGGAAAATCGGTGGGACCGAGACTACTTATGAGTGTATATGGCAGTGAAAGTTGCTGATAGTTTAGGAGATGTATCACTAAGCACTTGAGCAACCAGATCATCATCATAACCTCATCCCCTTTTAATAGTATTGGCTTTTCCTATGGACTCAATGTGATCTTGGATCACTAAACCAAAAATGGAGTCTTGAGCTTTTGCCAATGCTTGCCTTAGCATTTTGAGGGGTCCACTTCTTCAGTCCTTGCCATACCCATATCACTGAACTCTCTGAAATGATTCTCAAGTAACTATTAGTTCAATGATATATATGTTGTTATTAATTACCAAAACCACCCGGGGATTAGTTGCACTTTCAATCTCCCCCTTTTTGGTAATTGATGACAACATATAGATCAAAGCTTCGACAAAGGATATAATCAATGAATAATATCGTCGCTTTGAGAAGTATGTGATAAGCAAGAGCTCCCCCTAAATTTGTGCATTATTTGAGATTTGCGTTTGAATGCAAATGCACAATCGATTAGGATCATGTGTCACTCTTCCATGTCACATACATCTTGGTGGAGCGCACAAAATGATAAGAATGAACAGCATGCACCCAATCACCAAGACATGAGTAAATGGTCATACAAGATAGGAATGGCATATGATAAGCATTAAGCACACAGTAAAGCATAGTACGATCAAGCACTCATTAAGGTAGAATGAAACGGAGTATCAAACACACTGAATGTCTCGAAAACCAAAAGTATCTCAAAGAAACCGCAAAAGAACGAAAGAGCAAAAGCGACAACAGCACTCTCTCTCTCTCGAAGTCCTATGATCTATACAATTTCTCCCCCTTTGGCAACAAGTTACCAAAAAGTTTGAAAAAGCATAGAGCTAAGCGTCACTGGGGACTCTGCTGGCGGCTCCCGTCTGGGTTGATGTCGGAGTGGATATGACAGCATCGGCGAAGACTTCAGCTGATGTCTGTGCTGGAGGAGTGGTCACTGGAGCTGGAGTTGGAGTAACTGCTGGAACTGTGGGAGGTGCTGAAGCTGTAGTCCTGGTGTCTGTCACTGGAATAGCAGCTGATCGGGGTCCTGTGGGAACCGGAGCAGTCTGTTGATGAACATCCTGGACTAAGTCATCCTGCATCTCACGCATAAGCTCTTCCTTCTCCCGCTTTGCTTCCTCAATGTCTGCCTCGAGCTTGTTGACAGTCACTTGCACTTCAGTCAGCTTCAAGTCCAGAGCATGGATCTTGTCCTCAACAATCCTCTCTAAGCTCTCCTGAGACTGTACAATGCTGGCCAGGCGTTGTTCAATCCTTTGGGTAGCTTCAAGAATTTGCTCTCCGAAACTCGTTGGTTTAGCTGCTGCTGTTGCTGCTTCCTTGTTAGCTTTGGCTTTCTTAGCAGCTTCGATCTTGGCTTGACCTTCAACAGATGTTGGATCCTCCTCATTCATCACAACAACATTGTCTTCATGCTCTGGCTGCAACGGTAAATGTTCTCTATCCAACAAGAATGTGCCCGTGCCAAACTTGGCATTGATAAGCATCTGAATCTGCGGGGCAAATCCACATGACCTTTTCTGGTCAGCTGCAGTCCTCTTAATGGTCTCTACCATCAAGTCCATCACCTTGAAAGGTGCTTTCTCATCAAGTATGTGCAGCATGTTGATAGAGTATCCTCTGATCATGCGATGATCTCCAGATTTGGGCATCAAGGTATGCCTCAAAATAGTATTAGTGGTAGGTAAGCCTGCCTGGAGATAGTAGACTGAGCCGAGCTTCCAGATTCCCAAATCCTTTGCTGGAACCTCTTTGTACATGTTCTTCATGGATTCATGATTCTTCTTTGGAATCCCATATACATCAATATCATCGTCTCGTTGCACTGGAGCATTCAGAATTTCTGCCCATTCTTCAACAGAAGAAGAAAATCTTTGACCTTCAGTCATCCATATAATCTTCCCATCAGGGTAGAAGTGAGCTGTGGCATAAAATTGCATTATCATCTCATCGTTCCAACTGGTCAATTTCTGACCTACAAAGTCTGCAACACCACATGCAGTGAAACTTTCATGCACATGTGGAAAGAAATCTCTGTGCTCTTCGCTGTCAATGTACTTCCAGTCAACGTATCTGGTGTCTGCGACTATGGGCTTCTTGTCCATCAGCACGGTCTCATAGAAGTCCTGCTGCTCTCTGGTGTGAAATCTGGGATCAACAGCAGTTCTTCTCCTCACGGCATATGGGTCAGCTTGTCTCCATAGCCTGAGACCTCTATCTTTCCTTGCCTTCATATCCTCAGCTTGAGGATGAGCATCATTATGTAGTGGCAGTTTTGGACGAAGTTTCAGCAAAACTGGTCCTTCATCATCTGACACAGCTGGTGGCACATCATCCTTGTTCTTTTCAGACGCTGGAATGTTTCTGACGGTCTTCTTGGGCTTGGCAGCAGGCTTTGCTGGAGCTGCCTTAGCTGGAGCAGATTGCTTGGGCTTTGATGTGGCTCCAGCCTTAATAGCATCACCCATGAACTTTGGCTTCTGAGGAGGAGGCTGGGGTGCTTCCTCATCCTCATCCTCTACTGCATCTTCATGCACTAATCTCTTTCTCTTGGTGGTTTTCTTCACTTTGCTTGCAGCTGCCTCTCCCAAATTCAGCTTCTTGGCAACAGTTGACTGCTTGACTTTGCTGGTACCCTTCTTAGTTTGTTGACCTTGTTGCTCTTTGGCAACAACCTTCCTCTTAGGCTTTGAGGTCACTTCTTCCTCAACAAAAAAATCTGAGTCCTCATCATCTGAGTTCCTCTTCTTTCTGGCTCTGGTGGCTGCAGGAGGCAAGCCACTTGGTGTACTCCTCTCACCATCATCAGATGAGCTGCTAGGATCAGGACTAGTGCCTGCCTCTGGAATGTCTGCAATGGGTGTCTCTGACCTGTTCTGACTGTCACTGGCATCTGACATGGCTGACAACCTGTGAATAGATAAGGTGTAGGCAGAGAAGAAGAGTCATCACAAAATGCAGAAGTTTTTGCAAACAAATGAGTTCAAATTCTAGTATTAGGTTTTTCACAGAAGACATTTCGGTCAGACCGAGTTTAAGATTCGGTGAATCCGAAGTGTTAAACAGGAGCTTGGCACACCACTTTCGGTTTGACCGAAGTGGGTTTCGGTCCTGCCGAAAACACTAGGGTTTCACAGAATTTTCATTTCGGTCACACCGATTTGCACAACTCGGTTGGACCGAAGGGTGCAGTGCAATGGCCATAGGCCAAATCGGTCATACCGAAATTATAAAATCGGTCTCACCGAGATGTGTTCGGCGGAAACCTAACCCTAAAACTTTTACTCGAATCTAGTCCAAATGAACTAATCTGGTGTACAGGAGGATTTCAATCGTGGCAAGATACTAGGCAATCCAAACGTGCATTGAATCGGAGATGGGAGCACGAGTGGGATCAAAACTCACCCTAACTTGGTGGAGTTTTTCTACGGCGGCAACGGCGCGGAGGAGATGTCCGTTGACGGCGACGGAGACCTGCGGCGAGGGCGCATAGGCGACGACGGCGACGATCCGGAGACCAAGGCGACGACAGCAAGGGGTGTGGGGGCGAAACGTTTGAAGGAGGAATCAACGCGCGCGGCCCTCAAAATATATATACCCCTTTGCTGTCGGTGGGACCGAGTTGTAAAACTCGGTGGCACCGAGATGGATAACTGCTAGGCAGTTATGCACTTCGGTCACGCCGAAATTCACAACTCGGTTTCACCGAGATGAAAACCTAGATCAGTCTAAATGCTTTCGGTTCGACCGAGTTTGAGTGAGTTGGTCTGACCGAAATCAATTAGAAGGTTTTGGAAATTAGCCCTTGACGGATCGGTGGCTCCGAGTGCTCCTCACCCGGAGGGTCCGAAAATGACTTGTTCAAAGTTTGTGATGTAAGCATGAATAGAATTTGAGACAAGAAAGCATAGATAGCTAGGGGAGGTACTTAGGCATTCTTGTCCATCCATTTGGTCAGAAAAATCAAAACGACCAAAACAACAAATGGATGTCCTCGAATGGATAAAATCATGCATCCAACATGCTCACACAATAAGATAGCAAATGAAATATGTATCAAAACATGCACAACCAAAACTCTAACAACTAACACACAATTTGTCGATGACTAGGTCATCTTTATATGAGTATATTGACTTAGGAGTCAAATGAGAACATTTGATCATAGGTCATACTCATCGTTTAAGCACAAGTGGGGTTACCACTTTTACATAAAGCATTGATGTGTTCACATCATTTGAAGATGCTTTAGCTCAATTTTTAGAGCAAAGCTCCCCCTAGATGTGAGAACCCCTTTTAAAGGGTCAAACTAACCTTGGGTTGTCGTAGAAGACTTCATGTAGATGTTGAAGATGTGGATGCTCAATGTTGATGGAGATCATCAAGAGTTGGGAGCTATCCTTTGGATTCGGGCACTTTCAATACCTACATGGGTTAGTCCCACAAGGAACAAACAAGGATATCCATGGACATAGATTGAAGTTCACAATAGATGATGTCCATGAAAGCAATGATTACCTTGTCCCTTGACTTACCGACAAGAGGGTTTGTGACTCCATGAACTAGTGCACGATGTGGAAGTTGCTTGCACAAGTTTTTGCCAAAATGAATGTGAGTGAAGTATGTTGGCGGAGTCACCCTCAAGAACTTTCTAGTTCTTCTTCTTCGGGATCCACATCATCTTGATGGGAATCCTTGGGGTTGTAGTTGAGCTTGACGAAGTAGAACTTGACTTTTCCTTGGGAACCCACTTGACCATGGCTTGAGGTGCTTCAGCAAATGCATCAATCTCCTCTTGAAGCTTGTCCTTGCCTTTTAGCTTGTGGTCTTGTGGTGGAAGGTCATCTTGAGCTTGTTCCACATTGGAAGAAGTAGGATCATACTTCTCCTTTTGAGGAACAAACTGTGGAGTAGGATATTGACCTTCTTCCCATTTAACACCTTCGGCGTTGAACTTTCGCTCAAAACCAATTCCTTGATTCTTCCGGTGCCTTCCTTGCTTGCGAACAATTTCCTCAAAGTTCTTGCTTCCGGCAAGGCTCTTGTAGACACCTTTCTCTATAATCCCTTTCAATAAACTATTTTCTTGCTCAAGTGTAACTTGGCTTGAAACATTGTTAGTGGAATCAAGAGAACTACTAGAAGCAACAACATTGGATTTAGCATGGTTATTGTTACTACTAGAGAAAGAATTTTTCTTATGCTTGTCATGCTTAGTCTTAATGGGTGGCAAGAAATTAGACAAGAGAAGTCATTTGGCAAGATATGAAGAACTCTTCTTTCGAAGATCGTCATTGATTGCTTTTAGAAACTCATGTTCTTGCTCTAGAGTGAGCTTCTCGAAGCGTAGCTTCTCATGAGATCTTAGGAGCTCTCTATGATCTTCTTGAGTTGTTTCATGAGCTAACTTAAGAGTGTTTAGTTCTTTAGTTAGACGCTCAATCTCCTTCATAGCATTGTCATTCGACTCTTCTCGACTATAAAGACTACTAGCATGTTCATCGTTACTAGGCTCACTGGATTTATCAAGTAAGAGCTCATCTTCACCAAGCAAGTCATCCTCATCACTATTGAAGTCAATGAATTCAGGGTGTGATACCTTGGGGCCTTTAGCCATGAGGCATCTTCCAATTCCCTCATTTGGTGAATCAAATAAGTCGTAGGAGTTGGAGTTGGAGGATACGAGAGCAAGACCGGCAACACCTTCATCTTGACTGTAGTCGGAGTTGGAGTGATAGCTTCCTTCGGATTGATTGTCGGAGTCGGAGCCGGAGACCCATTCACCTACATGAGCTTGATGTTTTCTTCTTGTGTAGCTCCTTGATGACTTGTCTTTCCTCTCCGAATCCTTGCTTCTCCGAGAGGGTCTTCGTTCATAACGATCATCTCTGCTCCTTCTCTCTTTCCGAGGTGACTCATCTCTTGAGCTTCTTCTTCTTGGAGATTCTTCTCTTCTCTTGTGGGGAGCCGTACACTCATTTGAATAGTGTCCGGGTCTTCCACAATTGTAGACTAGAAGATCTCTTTTCATCATATGATCTAGACTTTGAGCTTCTCTCTTTGCCTCTATTCTTGTAGAATTTGTTGAAGTTCTTGACCATTAAGCTTATCTCTTCATTGGAAACTAACTTGTCACTTGAGGTTGTGGGAGCATCACTTGTAGCTTTGTAAGCACCACTTGACTTGTTGTGAAGCTCTTCCTTATCCTTAAGTGTCATCTCATGAGCAACAATTCTTCCAATGACTTCGGTTGCCTTGAGATTCTTGTAGTTTGGCATCATTTGGATCAAAGTGCACACGGTGTCATACTTTCCATCCAAAGCTCTGAGAATCTTCTTGATGATGAATCGGTCGGTCATTTCTTCGCTTCCTAAGCCGGCAATCTCATTTGTGATGAGAGCAAGCCTAGAGTACATTTCAGCGACTCCTTCACCATCCTTCATCTTGAACTTGTCAAGTTGACCTTGAAGAATATCTAGCTTTGATTCCTTCACGGACTCGGTACCTTCGTGCATTTCAACCAAAGTATCCCAAATCTCTTTTGCATTCTCAAGACGGCTGATTTTGTTGAACTCCTCGGGACACAAGGCATTGAAGAGAATGTCACAAGCTTGAGCATTGTTTTGCAACATCCGCAATTCTTCCGTTGTAGCTTCGCGATCCGGAACTTTTCCTTCCTCGAAGAATTCACCTTGCATACCAACACAAATAATGCCCCATGCGGCTGGGTTATGACCAAGAATATGCATTTTCATTTTATGCTTCCAACTAGCAAAATTTGTACCATCAAAGTAAGGACCTCTACGAAAATTACCCTCACTAGACGCCATACTCTCCTAGGTTGTGAAACCAAGCTTATGGAGTCCAATGCAATGGAAACCAATACAATGGAGACCAAAGCTCTGATACCACTTGTAGGATCGAAAGTATGTCTAGAGGGGGGGTGATTAGACTACTTGACAATATAAAAATTCTGCCTTTTGACAAAGAACAGTTTTTGGCAGATTCACAATTGTGATCAAGTCAAGCATCACCCTACACATGCAATTCTAGAGTATAGGCAGCGGAAAGTAAATTGCACATGTAGTAAAGAGAGGTGGAGAAGAGCAAACGCAATTTTGGAGATGCGGTGATTTTTCTCATGGTTCCGATAGGTGGTGCTATCGTACTTCCACGTTGATGGAGACTTCAACCCACGGAGGGTAACGGCTGCGAGAGTTCACGGAGGGCTCCACCCACGAAGGGTCCACGAAGAAGCAACCTTGTCTATTCCATCATGGCCTATGCCCACGGAGGGCTAGCCTTACTCGGGGTAGATCTTCACGAAGTAGGCGATCTCCTTGCCCTTACAAACTTCTTGGTTCAACTCCACATCTCGACGGAGGCTCCCAAGCGACACCTAACCAATCTAGGAGGCACCACCCTCCAAAAGGTAATAGATGTTGTAGATGATGATGAACTCCTTGCTCTTGTGCTTCAAATGATAATCTCCCCAACACTCAACTCTCCTCACTGATTTGGCTGTGGTGGAAGAAAGGATTGAGTGGAAAGAAACTTGGGAAGGCTAGAGATCAAGCTTCATATGGTGGGAGTGGAGCAACTTGATCTCAACACAAGGGTAGGTAGTTCTCTTCTCAGAAATGTAAGGTAGGAGTGGTAGTTCTTTCTGATGGCTCTCTCCACGAATGAAGAGGGGGTGGAGGGGTATTTATAGCCTCCACACAAAATCCAACCGTTACACACATTTGAGCAATCTCGGTGGGACCGAAGTGGACAACTCGGTGAGACCGAAAGTTCAAATAATGTGAACGTTGGGATTTTCGGTGGGACCGAAAATACAATCTCGGTTAGTCCGATTCGTGCAATGACAAGAGCATGCCAATTTCGGTGGGACCGACTTCATCATCTCGGTGACACCGATTTGATGACAGAAGGTTACAGAAGCTTGGCAACTCAAGTTTCGGTGAGACCGAGTTCAGAATCGGAAAATCCGAGTTTTCTAGGGTTTGGCTTTATGGCTGAGGTGGTTCATCTCGGTGTGACTGAGTTTGGAAAATCGGTGGGACCGAGACTACTTATGAGTGTATATGGCAGTGAAAGTTGCTGATAGTTTAGGAGATGTATCACTAAGCACTTGAGCAACCAGATCATCATCATAACCTCATCCCCTTTTAATAGTATTGGCTTTTCCTATGGACTCAATGTGATCTTGGATCACTAAACCAAAAATGGAGTCTTGAGCTTTTGCCAATGCTTGCCTTAGCATTTTGAGGGGTCCACTTCTTCAGTCCTTGCCATACCCATATCACTGAACTCTCTGAAATGATTCTCAAGTAACTATTAGTTCAATGATATATATGTTGTTATTAGTTACCAAAACCACCCGGGGATTAGTTGCACTTTCAACACCGCATGCCAACTTTTATCACATTCCGAGAACATTTTTGTCCCACTTATAAAATAATATTTTGGAGGCGCCGCGTGCGCGTGTGAGTGTGGTTGGGCTAAGAACGGACAACGGAGAGAACTGGGAGACTCGGACGGATGCAAGTTTTGAAAACATGAGATGCAATGCACATGATGACATGGCAGGCTGCAACCCGCAAGCAAATGACATGGAAACGACGGTGAATAACTGGAAGACATCTGGCGCATCGGACTCGGGGCGTTACAGGTTCCTCAACGTCACTATTGCTACATCTAACCGAATGTGTCCTCACGCACGAGATACTAAAGCATTGAATGCGGGGCGAGGCTAGTATTGAACCCCGTGAACTACTGTTGAAATTGAGCCATGGCCTTGTCTGCGTCGACTTGCGACTTTGGTGAAGAGTGGATTCGAGACATGTGGTGCTCTTCAAGTGCAATGGCTGTTTTCATTGTTGTTGTACAGCTAGAATAAACATAATATGGAGAGGTGCTTTGTTTGATGGCCTAACAAATGTAAATAGTTGTTTTATTTTTGCTTTCTTGGCAGTCATTGTTGTACGATAGCATAGTGAATGCCTGGCCAGTTGCAGAGTTGAGGATTATCTTGGTTTCTTGGGAAATGTAGTCGTATATTAGGTTTGTCAATTCCATTTTTCTTGCCTGGAACATAAGCTATCATGTTGCCACATTTTCAAACTGAATGAATAATATGTATAATATTTTGTGGCTAAGGGGAATAATGTTTCAGAATTAACATGCATATAGTGTGTGCTTGTTTTCGCCGCTGGATTTAGTCTAGTCCTATATATGATGATTTCATTGTTACCCCCTCCGTCCAATAATATAAGAACGTTTTTCAAACTAACATTACTTGAAAAACATTCTTATATATTATGGGACGGGGGGAGTAGTTGCTAATAATGGATATAGCACGAGACCAGTGTCATTTGGTCCAAGCAATATCTATAGTTATCTTGCTATGTTTTCATGTGCTGGAGTGATATCCATGATTAGAAAATTCATCACCTCAAGAGTTGTGTTCCAAATTCTGTGATGCAATCTGTGTAAATTATACTTGTGATTTTTTTGGCCGATAAGATGGTGGCGAGAAGTGTCTCTAGAGGGGCAAGTCGGTGAAATGAAATACTAGGAATGACAAGGTGGAGTTGACATTGCCGCTTGGTGGCGGCAGTTAGCTATTTTGACAAGACTCAATTTGGTGGCATGAGTTGTGTGGCATTGATTAATTTATTTAATTAGTAAAACAAAAAATGTTGCTCAATTCAAGGATCCGGTTGTCTTTCTTCAAACAAAGAGTCTAAGGCTAGCCATAGTGGGAGTAACTTAGGTAGTAACATAGCACATCCCAAGACATATATGCTTATGTGGCATGAAGTTAATGAGGAGAGAGGTGCTTGTGGTAACATAATATGTTACCAGAACATAACGCACCCCAATGCAAAATGAGTCTACAATATAATAAATGAAGGCTTACATGACACTACACTTACGTTACTACCCACTATGATGGTAGTAACATAGACTACTAACATATGCATGTTACTAGTCTAAGTTACTATGCACTATGACTAGCCTAAGCTCAACTACAATAGTATATATATATAGCTTTCTAGGTGTGGTCCTACATGTACACATTGTCTGCACATGCATCCCTAGGTCATTTAATAACGTGATGATGATAATTGTAGGGGCACATTGAAGGTTTAATCACAAGTAACGCCCGGCGTCGTGTTCCTTGGTTGCTTCAGATCCCGCACGGTCCCTTTGCCTCCCTTGTCTGAGTGCAGGCGAGGTAACCAAGTGACTGCAGAGCAGCCGAGTGGCCAGACTACATCTGAGTGGATGGATAACATCTGAATGGAATAATTCTTGGTGAACACGTGAGTGTGCTTGCGGCCCATCGGCCTTATTGTTTGATGAGGGGGGTCTACGTTAGTCCAACATGTCTGCTCCTTGACACTACCTGTAGTAGGCGACCCTATCAGACCCCGCACATCGATATCCTTGAAAAATCATTTTACGGTTCGCCCGCAAAGTAATAGATCATGTAAACTTGTACTGCAAACAAATTGCGGTCCGACTTTGCGGGATCTATTCCTCGCCGTAACCCTCACGGTACCGCAAATCAATTTTCAAACTCATATTGCCATCAACTAGAAGTTTATATAAAAATATGCACCGCACCGAATTAAATACTCATGACACAATAGTTCACCTCCAAACTTTTGCTTGTATAGCATCGAACTCCTCCCCTTCAAGCTCTTGTACTTCATCATAGCCGTCAGCCCCTCTTCCACCTTGGATTTGACCTTCGCTTGCATGCCCGAATCGAATGTGTCAAGTGGAGCACTCAAGTCCACCTCGTTCTCCTCCAACAATATTCACATATTATGTATGGAAATTGTAGCTACAAAAAACAATAAAGAAACAATCCAAAGTCGAACCAAAGATCATCAGAGCAAAAAGGGAAAAAATACCTCTCCGGCATTTGACAGAACATGTTATGGACGTCGGTGGCGTCGACGGGATCGCCGGGCACATGGCCCGTCAGAGGGGGTGTATGAGGTGTCGTGGTTCTAAGACTGACAGTAGAATGGGGGGTAGATATGAGGAGGCAAGATCCTAGCTATGGCGAAGTTGTACACACGAGTTTTACGAGTTCAGGTCCTTCACGGAGGAAGTAATAGCCCTACGTCTCGGAGACCGGAGGCGGTCGACTGGATTATGTGTGTGTGTGTGTGTGTGTGTGTGTGTGTGTGTGTGTGTGTGTGTGTGTGTGTGTGTGTTACAGGGGGTGCGAACCCCTGTGCCGGTGGAGGGGGATGGCTTATATAGAGTGCTCCAGGACCCCAGCCAGCCCACGTCACAAGAAGTTCAATGTACATAAAGATGAGGCGTTACTGGTAACGCCGGCCTTAAATGCCTTAATGGCCTTAAAGACTTCAGAGTGAACACTTGTCTGTTGCTGCTCTAGATGACTCCTGGTCTTCAATAGGTCAAGTGGTCGATTGGTCGAGTGACTTCAGGAAGGAGGGATCTCCGAGTCGTTGATCGGTCGAGTGGATTGCACTCGACACCTTTGTTGGGTCCTCCCTGTTGTCCCTTGAGCTTCTTTGCTTCTAGGATAGTGACCTTGGATAGGGCGTATAGGTCAGGCCTATGACCCTACCCCAGGTCTATAGCATCATCATTAGCCCCCGAATGGATTGAGGTCCGAGTGAAAAGAAGGTTGAAGTTGATCTTGCTTCGACTCTTGTGCTTCACCACTATTGATGTTTGAACGGAGGTCCATGTTGGAACTTCAGCTTCGTTTCAGTCGCCTTGATCAATTCAGAAGTTGCCGATTGGATTTATAACGTCATCCGCCGAGTGTTGTTTTTCAACACGAAACCTTTGGCGCGATCGGTTACGGCGTATCCCGGATTCCACGGGATTCGAAATTTCGGGGAAGCGCGCGAGGCATAGCGCGCCGTGGTAAGCGGGGTGGACAGGCAGGAACACCTCGATTCCTGTGCCACCTTTTTTGCCACGTATCCCGCGCGCGACTGTTGGGGGGATTTGACAGGATCGCCTGGGCCCACGCGTCAGTCACTCGGAAGTGGTTCTTTAAAAATGACGAGGCCGAGGCGTATGCACTGTGCGCGTCCATTCCCCTTCTTCTACCTCTGTTTCTCCACCGCATCCGGCTCCTACGCTCTCGACACCGCCGCTCTGCCTCCATAGGGAAGGAAAAGACGGCGGCGCTGGAACACACAAAGAAGGCGGCGGGGCCGGCGAAAGGCAATAAGGTGAATCGGGGGTCGTCGTCATGGTCGGGGCTACCGTCGGGTTGGATCTAGGGTGATTGGATCCGATCCTCGCTTCAGTAGGAAGATTTGGATGAGCTGGCTGAGTCTGGGCTGATCGTCCATGCAGCTGCATGGTTGTCGGAGGTGGAGACGGAGCCGCAGCCGCGACCAGGTGAGTGTGTTCGGCTCGCCACCCATGTCGAGCGCGGTTTCTCGCTTCCTCTGCACCCTTTTTTCTGGGGTTTCTTGAATTTCTTCGGGGCCCAACTCCATCATTTCTCTCCCAACACCATTACATACCTTGGCGCGTTCGTGTCCATGTGCGAGAATTTTTTGGGGTGTCGACCGCACTGGGGTCTTTTCAAGCACATTTTCACCATCCGCTCCCAGTCGGTGAAGAAAGCAAATTCGAGTGACGAGAAGACACACGTTATTCAGATGTGCGGGGGTTTGGGTATCCAGAAGAGGAAGAGGAGTTCTTTCCCTTCAATGACCCATCCTGAGTCGGTTAGGGGCTGGCAGTCGACCTAGTTCTACTGCCAGGATATCGTGACTCTAGGCCAGTCGACTCGACTTCCCCCTTTTTCCTTCGATCGTGTCCAGGCCCCTTCCTCGTTGAAAGTGACCGCCGCGGAGAAGGCGGAGACAGCCATGCTGGTCGAGAGGGTGGTCCAGTTGATCAACCAAGGTGTCACCGGCATGGATTTGTTGGAGGTATTCCTTAGTCGGCGCATCTAGCCGCTCTGGGCTCGTGACCACTCTATGTGGATGTATTCTGGAGTCAACGACACTGCTCGGGTTGATCCGGAGGAGGTACCGGCCAAAACAGTGGCCCAATGGTTGAGGAGTATTACATGAAACAAGGACAACCCAAGGGGGGCCAGGAGAGTCGATCCCTTTAGCGACAATAATCAACCAGACAAGGTTCAACCTCTACAACTAATTGCATTTGGGTACATTTTCTGAGTATTTTTGATCTGACTGATTTCCACTCGACCTCTTGTCTTGTAGGTTTATACCGAGATGTACTAGATGCCCAATGGTGAACAAGCTCTGGAGCAGGATCATGAGGGCGAGGACGGCGCGGAGGAGAGTGGTGATTGGGAGTCGCCAGACGATGATGACAAAGACGAGAGCAACGAGTCGGACGACGAACAGGTAGTAGACTCACAGCCTCGTACGAAACATCGATCCAAGCAGCACCATGATTCACCGAGCAGGCGTGGC
The DNA here is from genome assembly GCA_963921465.1 of Triticum timopheevii. Classification (NCBI taxonomy): domain Eukaryota; kingdom Viridiplantae; phylum Streptophyta; class Magnoliopsida; order Poales; family Poaceae; genus Triticum; species Triticum timopheevii. The sequence goes on along the minus strand of OY997274.1, from coordinate 164,537,336 downwards.
AAGACTTTGGCTCCGAGCACTCAAACGCAGAAACGTGCTTTGTCTTCAACTCCGGAGCTGACGGAGAAAATCGTCAAGCAGCCCAAGATCAACCCCTCAAAGACTCGGAAGACCTTGCCCAAGATTAAGATGGATGTTCCTGTTGCCTCTGGGTAAATGTTATTTCCGTGTTTTCTTGCTCCAACTGATTCTTTTGTTCTGACCGAATGCATTGTGAACTTTTCTAGCCCGGCCTCTGCCGTGACTGATATGGATATCGACAAGGTCCCGGATGAAGGAAACCGATGACGCGGCTACCTCCAAAGCTAGTAAGTCTACTCGACTCGAATTTATTCTGTCGATTGGATTGCTCGTCGGTTGCATCTCTGATATTTTCTGTTTGTTGCAGCTCCACGAGACGTTGTCGTGCTTCCAAACGATGAAGAAGAAGTGCCTCTAAGGGAAAGGTGGAGGAGGGAGAAGGGACTAAGCGGGAAAGCGCCTGAGATTCAGGTTCTTCAGTTGACACTGATGCCTGGGACGGCGGTCGAGCGATCCACAGATCCAGCTCATACCAACGTCACTTTTGCTATCCCGCTGTCGACTGATTGCCCATCAGGGTCGGCCGCTCAGACCCCTGCTGCTCCAGCACAACTCCATGCATCAGACCCAGTGGCTGCTTCGATTGCCCTGCCATCATCGCTTTTTACTACGTACAAAACTCCAGATGACCCACCGAGTGCTACCAAGGAAGCTTTTCTTCTGCTGAATCTTGTGATGGGGCAGATGAAAGTGGTGCACGAAGCCAGTCAGGTGGCCTACAGCGCCAGCGCTGCTCTGCAAACCAATGTCCAGGTCAGTTGATTTCCGACTGATCTTATTTCTCATCCGATCACCCACTGGGCTGTGTCTGCCTTAAAGTTGTATAAGTCTACTTGAGTCGACTTGGACTGAGTTGATTGAGTCTTCGAACTAGTGGGGGCACGCTGAGTGCACCCACTGGGTGTAGTCCCCGAGACCATAGTTGACTGCGGGCAGTCGACTGTGGTCTGAGAATCTTAATTTTCTCACTCGGCCTGGACGGACCGAGTCGAGTGGAACCTGAACCAGTGGGGGCACGCTAAGTGCACCCAGTGGGTGTAGTCCCCGAGACCGTGGTCGACTGCGGGCAGTCGACGATGGTCGGAGAACAACTTTCTTCTCTCTTTTTTTTACACTCACGCTGGGCGGACCATGCCGAGTGTTGAATCAAACCAGTGGGGGCATGCTAAGTGCACCCACTGGGTGTAGTCCCTGAGACTACCGTTGAATGTTTGATTTGGCGGTAGTCTTAGAGTAACTTTTACTGTGATGTTCTTTTGTTTCTGTCGACTGATATATATTATATGCTGACTGCAGAAATCTTGTGATCTTGGGCTCACCTTTCTGCACTGAACAAGCAGAAAATCAGCCTCAATCTTGATCTAGAACTGGCCAAGAAGAACCTCTAGACCGCTCGTGATGAAGTAACTTCCATGGGAGGTAACCAATCGTCAACTGTCCATCTTACGACTCGCACTTTTTCCGTGTGTTTTTAAGTCACTTTGAACTGAGTGATTTCACTTGAACAGATGTGCGTAGTGAAAACCGTCAACTTCAAGCTCGTCTGAAGAATGTTGTTTCTTTAGAGAAAATGAAGCATGCTCTAGAGAAGAAGGATCTGGATCTTGCTGCTGCCCAGAAGGAGGCGCGAGAGAAAACGACACTTGCAGACAAGAAGCTAGCTTCAGTCGGCAAGTTAGAATAAGAGAACTCCAAACTTAAGACCGTTGTCTCTGATGCCAATCGGGAGGTCGAGCAACTGAAGAAAGACAAGGACAAGCTGACTGACAAGATTGGAAACCTCAAGGCCAAGAAGGGCGAGTTAGAATCTTATCTGAGCCAGCTTGCTGCAAAAGTGGTCTTAAAGCTTGAAGGTATTTTTGTTCGACTGACTTGTTGCTGTCGATTGATAGGTCTTACCATATTGTCAACTCACTGTTTACTCGACTGCGCAGAACTTTGCCAGGACTATGAAGCAGAAACTGGGCGGGTAGAGACGGATCTCGATCCCATAAATTGTCCAGTCAAAGATGACATCGCAATGAATGTGCTGCGGTTGGAATCTCGCATGGACAACGCAGTTGCTTATCTTGCCCGTCTAAAGGCGGCGATGACTCGGGTTGATGCTGAACTCTGGCCTGAGGTGGAACTGTCTCAAGATCTCGAGTCTCTGGTAGCTCGAATGAATCAACTACCTGACCGAGTGCAAGAATGGAAGAAATCATCTGCTCGTTGCGGCGCTGATGTCGCCCTGTCATTGGTTCGAGTGCACTGCAAGGATGTCAAAGAAGACAAGCTAGCGGAGCTCAAGGTTGCTAACACCAAAAAGCACACTTTCCAGTCCTTCATGGATACTTTCCTTGACGCTGCCACTCGCATCACAGATAGCATAGACCTTGACAGTTTCTGCGACCCAGCCAGTCCTTCTCCTGATGAGTGATCAGAAAAACATTATGCTTCACCTTTATTTGCCTCAGAAAGCCGAGTGATCGTCTAATCGTTAAACTCCTTCGGGCTTGATGCCCGAGTACTTTAATCCGTGGTCCGGAACCTTGGGATTTATCCGAACTTGGTTTATCTCTGAATATGCTCGCGTTTGCCTTTGAGTGGAACTTGTTTCTTCACTCAGAATAATCTTTGTGTTTGTGAAGAAGCTCCGAAGAAGAGGTGGCACTCAACTTGCACCTCGCCGTCCCTACGGATAGGGATGGAGCGCACATTGTATTTTGTGGCGCAGCTCCTAAGAGAAGGTGGTGGTCGACCTGCACCTCGTCGTCCCTATGGATAGGGATGGAGCGCACATTGTATTTATAGCGCAGCTCTGAAGAGAAGGTCGCAGTCGACCTACACCTCGCCGTCCTTGCAGATCGGGATGGAGCGTGTGGCCAAGTCCCCGAGCGAGAAGACCGGTTCTCACTCGGAACATATTTTATACTTAGGCGAGTACTTGACTGCAGCTAAGCCTCTGAGTGAGAGGGTTGCTCACTACTCGGTAGGATTTTACAAACTTAGGCGAGTACTGGACTTCAGCTAAGCCTCCAAGTTAGAGGGTTGCTCACTACTCAGTAGGATTTTTACAAACTTAGGCGAGTACTAGACTGCAGCTAAGCCTCCGAGTGAGAGGGTTGCTCACCACTCCGTAGGATTTTACAAACTTAGGCGAGTATTGGACTGCAGCTAAGCCTCCAAGTGGGAGGGTTGCTCACCACTCGGTAGGATTTTTCAAACTTAGGCGAGTACTGGACTGCAGCTAAGACCCCCGAGTGGGAGGGTTTCTCACCACTCGGTAGGATTTTTCAAACTTAGGCGAGTACTGGACTGCAGCTAAGCCCCCGAGTGGAAGGGTTGCTCACCACTCGGTAGGATTTTTCAAACTTAGGCGAGTACTGGACTGCAGCTAAGCCCCCCGAGTGGGAGGGTTGCTCACCACTCGGTAGGATTTTACAAACTTAGGCGAGTACTGGACTGCAGGTAAGCCTCCGAGTGGGAGGGTTGCTCACCACTCGGTAGGATTTTTCAAACTTAGGCGAGTACTGGACTACAGCTAAGCCTCCGAGTGGGAGGGTTGCTCACCACTCGGTAGGATTTTTCAAACTTAGGCGAGTACTGGACTGCAGCTAAGCTCCCCGAGTGGGAGGGTTGCTCACCACTCGGTAGGATTTTTCAACCTTAGGCGAGTCCTGGACTGCAGCTAAGCCCCCGAGTGGGAGGGTTGCTCACCACTCGGTAGGACTTTTCAAACTTAGGCGAGTACTAGACTGCAGCTAAGCCCCCCGAGTGGGAGGGTTGCTCACCACTTGGTAGGATTTTTCAAACTTAGGCGAGTACTGGACTACAGCTAAGCCCCCGAGTGGGAGGGTTGCTCACCACTCGATAGGATTTTCCAAACTTAGGGGAGTACTGGACTGCAACTAAGCCCCCGAGTGGGAGGGTTGCTCACCACTCGGTAGGGTTTTTCAAACTTAGGCGAGTACTGGACTGCAGCTAAGCCCCCGAGTGGGAGGGTTGCTCACCACTCGGTAGGATTTTTCAAACTTAGGCGAAACAGATTCAGAGCTAAGCCCCCCGAGTGGGAGGGTTGCTCACCACTCGGTAGGATTTTACAAACTTAGGAGAAGCAGATTTACAGCTAAGCCACCCACTGGGGGATTTAGAACATATAAAAAAGGAACAACAATCATTTATGAGACTGTAAAACTGGGTCTTTGATAAGCAAACTAAAAGGTATTTCTTATTACATCTCAACAGTCTAAATGCTTAAGTGTAAAAGGGGCGGAGCAGCTCCGCATTCCAAGCGTGTGGCTCGTCTTTCTTGTGCTCGACATTGTAAAGATGGTATGCTCCGTTGTGGAGCACTTTGGTGATGATGAAGGGGCCTTCCCAAGCAGGAGCGAGCTTGTGTGGTTTCTGCTGATCCACTCGAAGAACCAAGTCTCCCTCTTGAAATGCTTGACCCCTCACATTTCTGGCGTGGAATCGACGCAAGTCTTGCTGAGAAATGGTCGACCGGATGAGGGCCATCTCTCTCTCCTCTTCTAGGAGATCAATTGCGTCTTGCCGAGCCTGTTCTGCTTCATCTTTTGAGAAAATCTCAACTCGGGGTGCGTTGTGAAGCAAGTCACTCGGAAGTACGACTTCAGCTCCATAGACCAAGAAGAATGGAGTTTGGCCAGTCGATCGATTAGGAGTTGTCCTCAATCCCCAACGCACTGATGGGAGTTCATCGACCCAGGCGCCTGCTGCATGCTTGAGATCACGCATCAATCGGGGTTTCAGTCCTTTGAGAATCAACCCGTTTGCTCTTTCAGCTTGTCCATTCGATTGGGGATGGGCGACTGAAGCATATTCGACTCGAGTGCCTTGGGAAGCGCAGAAGGCTCTGAACTCATCAGAATCGAAGTTCGAACCGTTGTCAATGATGATGCTGCGGAATACCATATCTGAATGTTAATTCTCTGATGAAGCTGATAGCAGTACCTGCTTCAAGATTTATGATAGGCTTGCACTACTAGGGAAAAGCCTAGCAGCAGCGCGGGTTTTAGGCCTATCAGTATTGCGGGTAGGAGCGCCACTGATAAGGCGCTAGAGCTAAAGCTTAGCAATAGCGTTCCTAGACCCACGCTACTACTAAATTGACTTAGTAGTAGCGCTACTCCAGAAGAGCGCTACTGGTAATTAGTAGTAGCGCTTCTCCTTGCCCGCGCTACTACTATTATTTAGTATTTTATTTCTTTTTTATTTCATGCTGTATTCATACACCTTTACACAAGTTTTCATACAACAGGAATTTAGAGATTGTTTTTACATCATAATGAGTTATTACATCACGGGGTGAAAGAACCGTGGACTAGTTTCAAGTGGATGTCCATCCACTTGAAACTAATCTGCGGTTCTTTCACCCAATGATATAATAATATCATCATCATCATCATATCATTAACAACTTATCACCATAATACATCATTGTCATATAACACCCCTCCTCAAGATCAACTTAGCAAATCGGTCACTAGTCGTAATCACAAGTACTCCTCATTATCAACTCTAACACATTACCACATAATAAACATATTGTACCTCATAGGACCTACTACATTCGATTAAGACCTACTACATTTTCTAAGGTAAAATAGAAAAAAACAAGATAGCCCCTGACTCTCCATTATGGAGAATGGAGATTAGTCTGTCTCCAATTCTTGCCTTTCGCTGAATGTTACTTCCAAGAACCTCCTTGCGAATGTCCATACATTTCTTCCATTCTTTGATGAACATGTGTTCACCGGTTTTAGAAATCCGATATGCACAGGTGAGCTCCCTAGATTTACCTGGCAGTATGTTCAGGACTGTAAGGCAACCATTCAGATACATTAGATGAGGCACACAATCCATCGGGAGTTTCTGTTGAAAAACATAGTAATAACTTCGTAGTTAGCAATGATGTACTAGTTTTAGAAGTATGCAAAAGATGCACGGATGTCGTAATAGTAAAAAATCTTACCAGGGTATCTCCAGAGAAGTTACCGTGGTTCAACACATGCACTAGTGGCACGTATTCACCATAATTTGGAGGAGTTCGATAATAGTTATTGTAATCCTCAAGAAGAGTACAAAATGCGATCAGATGATTTTTCTCCTTATAAGTTAATTTGGAGCCATCGGTGTAGTGGGTTTTGTCTACCATCATCCGCACAGTCTTTGAAGAATCAAAATAAGCTGTCAATGAAAATAAGTTGTGAACTATTTTGAAATAAACAATATAAATTAGTTAATAACTATGTTTGAGAAACTCACATAGCGGTACAATCGGAAGCGTATCAATAAGGACCCAAATGTCCATATTGTCTTGCTCGATGTCAGGATCACCAAGATCCATGGTGACAATCATACCCTCATAAAAACCATACATTTTGCAAAGTGCTTCCCAATTTTGGAAACCAAAATGGGTTACGCTCTGAGCATTGCACAGACTTACTTCAAAATCCATATCATGATGGGTCCTTAGGTGTATTTTCTTTGTTTAAAAATTTTCATGGTCTTCAAAACCCATCCTCTCCAAGACATAGCGTCTTGCATGGCATGGGATAAGCTAGTCGAATTGTAAAAGATGAAAATTAGACGTTGAAATAGTTGAAGTCATACTTAATTATGAAAAAAACACTTGTCGTTGTTGCGTACCGTTTCAACATCGAAGGTCTCCTCGAGCTTAATGCTGAAGTGTCGATCTTCATCCAGCTCAACGAACCTGTCGCACATACCTCGATCGTCGTGGCACAGCTGCACTCCCCCGGGAGACTGTCGTCGTCCGAGTACGACATTTCCTATGTTCATAATTCAAAGATTAAACTTATACATATTCTAGCACAAGTCATGCCAGAATTCACGGAAAAATCCTGCATGACCTTTGCTAAAAAAGGACATATCGAGCGCCTGAAATTAGCCGGAACGGAAATTAATCAACACTCCAGCAAAACATAGGCCAGTCGGAGGTGTAACCAAAACATGAAATAATTGCTTAAACTAAAAAATAACAACAAATATGACATGTTCAACTAGTTCTATTAATTCAACTAGTTCTTACTAAATATAAACTTACTATAAATAGAAAAAAAACTAGTTCTTTCTAAAAATAAAGTAGTTCAACTAGTTATTAATTTACTTACTAAACTAGTTCAACTAAAACTAAACTAGTTCTATTAATTCAACTCGTTCTTACTAAATATAAACTTACTATAAATAGAAAGAAACTAGTACATCTACTACTACTAATTAACATCTACTACTACATCTACTACTAATTAACATCTACTACTGCTAAATATACAACTAGTTTACCATCACTACTACTAATTAATATCCACTACTACTAAAAATCATTATCTATGAACCCTAAATTAACATCTACTACTACTAAAATCATCTACTAACTAAGCAAAGAGAGAGGGGGTGGGGGAGGGGTGGGGGGCTTACAGAGGGAGAGACGGTGGCGGGGAGGTGCTCGGCGACGGAGGTAGGGGCGGCGAGGGCGGGCTCGGGATCGGGAGGCGGCGGTCCTGGGCGGGCTCGGGCGGCGGCGGTGAGGTCGAGGGCGGCGGCGGTGAGGTCGAGGGCGGCGACAGTGTGGTCGAGAGCGGCGGCGGTGAGGTTGAGGGCGGGCTCGGGCGGCGGCGGTGAGGGCACGCTCGGGCTCGGGCGGCGGCGACGGGAGTAGGGGAACAGGCCGCGGGGGGTGAAAGGAGGACTTAGCGAAATTTTGAGCCGGGGGGTGGTTAAGTCGAACTAGCAGTAGCGCTCATAAGGAAAACGCGCTATAGCTAACTTATCTATAGCGCGTTTTAGTGAAAAACGCTACTGCTAATGGAAGTAGTTATTTCTTTTGTTTATCCCAATATCAGTAACGCTTTGTCCTGAAAAACGCTCTAAGTCTAAGCAATGTAAAAACATCAAAAATATACATTGGTCATCATTGATCTTTTTGTGTAGAATCTAAATAGTCAACATGAATCCTCACTGTACCTGTATAGGTATAGGCGAGGATTCATATTGCAGCCACAAATCATACACATATAGTTCAACGAAGACCAAGTGCTCGAGATAGTTTGAGAAGTAACATATTTAAGGTGGTAAACACCTTGTTCGCTTAGCAGTATGGGACTAAACTTAATTAGTTGCGGTGATACTTAGCAGTAGCGAGTTTTGAGGAAAAACGTTGCTACTAAGTACTTTAGCAGTAGTGCGTCCCTTGGAAGGGCGCTACTACTATATCTAGCATGGAGGCAACACCGTGGCAATTATAGTAGTGGTGCTCGTTTCACCTAGAGCGCTACTGCTACTTAGATATTAGTACCGCTCTTTCCTGAAGCTCGCTACTGCTAATTAGTAGTAGCATCTGTTTTTAAACCATGCTGCTACTAAGATTCTGTGTATAAGGTTTTCCCTAGTAGTGTTGGCTTCAATCCATTTAGTAAACTTGTCGACTGCCACAAGCACATGAGTGAAGCCGCTCCTACCAGTCCTCAGAGGCCCAACCATATCCAACCCCCAAACAGCAAAAGGCCAGACGAGTGGAATGGTCTTCAGGGCTGATGCGGGCTTGTGAGACATGTTGGAGTAAAACTGGCAACCTTCACATTTGTCGACTATTTATTTCGCCATTTCATTTGCTCGTGGCCAATAAAATCCCGCTCGGTGTGCTTTGGCCACAATGGTCCGAGAGGGCGCATGGTGACCACAGGTCCCCCGAGTGGATGTCGTTGAGGATCACTCGACCTTCTTCCGGTGTTATGCATTTTTGGCAGACTCCAGTTACACTTTCTCTGAACAGCTGTCCTCTTATCACAGTAAAGGCCTTGGATCGACGGACGATCTGTCGAGCCCCTTCTTCATCCTCTGGGAGTTCCTTCCTAAGAATGTATGTGATGTATGGCACTGTCCAGTCGGGAGTGATGACCAAAACCTCCATGATCAAGTCGACCAAAGCTGGGACTTCGACTTCAATCGGATCGGTGGCACTCTTTGGTTGTGGGGGCTCTTTAGTGAAAGGATCTTCCTGAACTGAAGGTGTATGAATATGTTCCAAAAACACATTGTTGGGAATGGCCTCCCTCATGGAATCTATCTTTGCCAAATCATCAGTTGCTTGATTTTTCAGTCAGGGTATATGATGGAGCTCTAACCCCTCAAACTTCTTTTCCAACTTTCTCACTGCATTACAGTAACCAGTCATAGCCGGGCTTCTAACGTCCCACTCCTTCATCACTTGATTAACCACCAAATCCAAGTCGCCGTAGACCATGAGGTGATGGACGCCGAGTGAGATGGTCATACGCAACCCATACAGGAGTGCTTCATATTCAGCTCTGTTGTTGGAGGAATCAAAGTGAATCTGGAAGACATATCTGATCTTGTCTCCTCTGGGGGATACCAGTACTACCCTAGCACCAGAACCATTCAGCATCTTGGATCCATCAAAGAACATGGTCCAATGCTCCGAGTGAATCTGAGTCGGGAGTTGCTGTTTGACCCACTCGGCGAGGAAATCTACAATTGCTTGGGACTTGATAGCTTTCTTTGCCTCAAACTTGATATCCAATGGAAGGAGTTCAATCGCCCATTTTGCCACTCGACCAGTTACATCTCTGTTGTTCAGAATCTCAGACAATGGTGCATCACTGACGATTGTAATGGAATGATCTGAGAAATAATGAGCAACCTTCTTCGTGGTCATGTAAATTCCATAACAAGCTTTTGAGAATGTGGATATCTCTGCTTGGACAGAGTTAAGACTTCCGATACATAATACACTGGGCGCTGAACTTTATAGGCTTTTCCTTCTTCTTCCCGCTCGACCGTGAGTACTGTACTGACAACTTGTCTGAGGCTGCAATATAAAGTAGTAAAGGCTCTTTGCTGATTGGGGCAGCAAGCACCGACTAGGTGGAAAGCAGGGCTTTGAGCTCTGCAAACGTTGCGTCAGCTTCACCAGTCCACTCGAAGTTGTCAGATTTCTTCATCAGTCGGTAAAGAGGTAAGGCCATTTCACTAAGAGGAGAGATGAATCGAATCAAGGCGGCCAAACAACCAGTGAGCTTCTGAACATCATGCACACGCACAGGGCGTTTCTTTCGGAGGATGGCACCAACTTTCTCCGGGTTTGCATCGATTGCTCGTTCGGAAACGAGGAAACCGAGTAACTTTCCACCTGGGACTCCAAATGTGCACTTTGACGGATTCAGCTTGATAGCATACCTTCTTAGGTTGGCAAAGGTTTCAGCGAGGTCAGTCAGCAGGTCGGAACCTTTACGCGAGTTGACCACAATGTCATCCATATATGCTTCCACATTTCGACTGATTTGAGTGAGCAAACACTTCTGAATCATCCTCATAAATGTGGCTCCGGTGTTCTTGAGGCCGAATGGCATGGTGACATAATAGAAGCACCCGAATGTAGTGATGAAACCTATTTTTATCTCGTCGGGTCCATACAGTCGGATCTGATGGTACCCGGAATAGGCATCTAGAAAAGACAGTCGCTCACACCCCGCAGTCAAGTCGACGATTTGGTCGATGCAGGGGAGAGGAAAATGATCTTTCGGGCAGGCCCGATTGATATGCTTGAAGTCAATGCAAATGCGAAGTGAGTCGTACTTCTTGGGGACCATGACAACATTGGCGAGCCACTCGGAGTGGTAAATCTCTCGGATGAACTCAGCTGCCAGGAGCCGAGCCACTTCGTCACCAATTGCTTTTCTCTTCTGTACGGTGGACCGTCGAAGGTGTTCCTTGACTGGCTTTACTTTCGAGTCGACTCGCAAACAGTGCTCAGCCAGTCCCCTGGGTACACCCGGCATGTCAGAAGGTTTCCATGCAAAGATGTCCCAGTTCTCATGGAGGAACTGGATGAGAGCTTCTTCCTATTTCCTGTCGAGTGATGTTGAGATATGAGTAGGAGCAGCATTAGGATCGGTCGGGTGAATATGAATCGGCTTTGTTTCACCGGACGACTGAAATGCTGAATCTGTGGCAGGCTTCTTGGCTCGCAACAAATCCCTCGGATCTGCATTCTTCCGCTACTCTTGCATTTCGACTGCTGCCATTTGTGCATCGGCGATTTTTGAGCCCTTCTGGAAGCACTCTTCTACCTTCTGTCAATTGCCAGTAATTGTGATCACTCCTCTGGGACCTGGCATCTTCAGTTTGAGATACACGTAACATGGTCGAGCCATAAAACGTGCATAAGCAGGCCTGCCCAGAATAGCATGATAAGCACTCTGGAAATCCACTACTTCAAATGTCAACTTTTCCATGCGGTAATTCTTTGAATCACCGAAAACCACATCAAGGGCGATCTGGCCGAGTGATTCAGCCTTCTTGCCAGGTATAACACCATGGAAACTCATATTACTTTCACTAAGCTTGGACATCGGAATGCCCATCCCCTTCAAGGTTTCAGCATAAAGATATTCAGGCCGCTACCACTATCCATCAGCACTTTGGTCAGTCGAGTGCCTTCAACAACTGGGTCGACCACCAATGCTTGCCTCCCAGGGGTGGCTATACGTGCTGGATGATCAGACTGGTCGAATGTGATGGCAGTCTGGGACCACTTCAAAAAACTGGGTGTTGCCGGAGCAACCATGTTCACTTCTCTGTTGATAACATTCAGTCAACTTTTGCTCTCAACATCAGCAAAAATCACCATAGTGGAATTGACATTGGAAAAACCATCATCATCTTCTTCCTTATCCTCATCCTTGTCCAACTCCTTTTCCTTCTCATTGGGTTGCTTCTCTCGGAATTGCTGGATCACGAGTCGACACTGTCGAGTGGTGTGTTTAGGGTAAATCAGATTACCCTCTTCATCCTTCTTGGCCTGAATGTGACATGGTAAATCCAACACATCATTTCTGGCTTGATCTTTTACTTTCTTGGGGGTCCAGGGCCCTTTGGGCTTCCCCTTGAACTTTCCTTGAGCCACAACTAAAGCTTCACCAGGGGCAGCTGGCTCGGCCTTACGCTTCTGCTTCCGATTGGAAGTACCTCCACCGGTGTCCTGACCGGCCGGTTTGTTCTTTCCACTGTGGAGTCGATCCTCTTCTCCTCCGTCAGCGTACCGAGTGGCTATTTCCATCATCCGAGTCAGGGACATATCTCCTATCTGACCGTATTTCAGGACTAGCTCTCGATACTTAACGCCTTCCTTGAAGGCACAAACTACTTATTGCTCAGACACATTTTCCATCGTGTGGTGCAAAGTGGCCCACCTCTGAATGAAATCTCTCACAGTCTCACTCGGTTTTTGAACGCAATGCTGCAATTCTGGTAACCCGGCTGGTCGTTTGCATGTACCTACAAAAGTTCTAACAAACACTCGGGCAAGTTCCTCCTAACTGAATATACTGCCAGGTGCTAACTGATTCAACCATGCTCTGGCCGATCCTTCCAACATCAGAGGAAGGTGCTTCATGGCCACTTCATCATTACTGCCGCCAATCTATACAGCCACTCGGTAATCCTCAAGCCAAGTGTCAGGCTTGGATTCACCAGTGAACTTGCTGACTCCAGTCGCCAACCTGAAGTTAGGAGGAATCACTGCGGATCTAATGGCTCTGCTGAAACATTCTGGACCTGAAACATGCACTCTGTTGCCAGTCGGCTGATTTCTGTCGTGGCCCTCTCTGTGTGCCCTGTTCCTGTCAACCAAACCTTGAACAAGAATAGATCTCGCATCAAATCCCGGCTCCCTTGGGTCGACTGGTATTCTTTGTTCACCACTTTGAGGGTGTCTGTCATCATGCTGCCGAGGCGCATATGACCCACTCCTCGGAGAAGGTGTGGGCACTCGACGACGGTCATCATGGCCGAGTCGGTGATAAAATTGCTCGTGGTTTCTATACTGGTCTTGCCGGTGTCCACGTCCCTCACGCCGCGGGGGCGATCTTGGGCTGTGAGCTGACTGAACTGTGTCTTCCATCACAGATCTGCTATGAATCCTATTCCGCGACTGAGACACTGTTGTGTTCTGCTCTCCTGCTGCCCGGAGTAAGGCCCGGATCTGCATCAAACCTCTGCCAGCCTCCGACTGGGAAGGCGGAATTGACTCGGCTATATGGGCTGCAGCAGTGAGATTTTGAATCGGAGTGCGGTATACCTGATGCTGAGGCGGAAAAAGTTGTCGTCGACTGGACTCTGGAATTCGTTGTCGAGCGCGCTCATCGAGTGCATGCTGAAGGTTCTCCAGTCGAGTGCGCTCAGCCAAGTTGGCTAAGCGCGCCTCCTCCAAGGCCCGGGCCTCGGGGGTTTCTCCAACGATAGGAGTGTGAAGTGCATCCATATTGCGGCGGCGAAGCTCTTCCCTCTGCTGCGAAGAAAGGGGCTCGGGACGGTATTCCTCGTGAATGTGCGACGGATCACCGTCACCATCACTGCCACCATCATGGCAGAATCCAGGCGGACTACGTGGGCCGTCGACCATCAGGACTTCAGCCGCAGGGTCACTGCTATCGCACTCGGATGCGGTCTCAACGGAGCCAGTCGAACAGGCCGTAGAGAGTTTCGTCGGGCTCGATTGCCGCGACTTGTGGGGCGACCGACTGACGGGCCATCGCGTGTCACCCACCGCTGAAGCCGCGACCAACCGGATTGCTTGCGCCGGCGAATAGCGGGGAGCGAGGACACCACGGGAACCGAGCGATACTGGGTCGACGGCTGTCGGAGAAGGACGCTGCGGACACACGGGCGAAAGTGTGTCGCCCCGCGGATGGGGAGTGCCTCGACGTTGAGTGGAGCTTCCTGGAGCCAGGCGGAGTCGTCGGCAATGGAGACGAACGCGCCGAGACGGATCTCGCGGCCCTCAGCCAATCCACCGCCGGAAACCATGATGATAGGAATCAGAAAAATCTCAACTTCACCAAAAAGTTGCTAAGAGTGCTATATAATGCAAAGAGGACATGATTATGCTCCTAAAACATGTTGACAAGATGCTCAAAAGAAAATCACACAAAAAGTTATGATAAAGACAAAATGACAAGTTATATCAGTTTTCAGCAGTTTACATCACTTAGCACTGTTGCAATGAGGGTAAACATGTCAATATGCATCCTAACATGATTGAAAACCACACCAACATGTAGAGCATGAAGAGCAGAAGATTTACATATCAAAATCATGACAAATGGACAAACATGTAGATAGTTATGGCCTTCTCAAAACACACATACGAAATGTTTTCAGGAAAAGACTTGGTGAAATATACCCTTGCGAAAACGGTACGAGGAGGACACGGGACGAATAGATTCGGTGCGGCACGGCATTTGGGTGAGGGAGCGTGGGCGTCCCGGGCGAAGTGGGACGAGGTCGTCCCGGCGTGGCTGAGGAGGCAATGGACGCGGCTACTCCGGCAACGACGGCGGCGTAGGCGAGCAAGGGGGGCCGAGAGGTCCAATCCGGCCCGGATCTCGCCGGATCCGGGCGCGACGGCGGAGGGGGGCGGGCTCCGGCCGGTGGCGACGGGACGGCGAGCTTGGGGAAAGGGCGGCGGCAGTCGCTGCTCCGGGGTGGAGCTCCGGCTCCGGTGAGCTGCTGCTCGGTAACCGGGCTGGAGCGGCGGAGGGAGGCGGGGGCGACGCGGTGCATGAGGCGATAGGGTTGCTCCAGCGGCTCTTCTTGCCGGCAGCGGGCGGACGACGACGGCGGGGTCGGTGGCTGGAGGCGTGAAGTGGCGCTGGGAGCAGGGCGAGCGGGCGCGCAACTTGGGCCCAGATCAGCCCGAGGCGGGCCACGCCTGGGCTCGGGCGAGCGAGCTTGGAAGGACAGATGGCAGCGCGCGGTTGGAGCTAGGAGGAGGGGTAGGGGTTAGGGTTAGCCAAATTAGGAAGGCTAGGGCGTCCATATATAATAGGGGTGGCTAGGTGTAACGCCCCGGATTCGATGCGCCAGGTGTCTGCCAGTTATTCGTCGTTGTTGCCATGTCATGTGCTTGCGTGTTGCATTTTGCCATGTCATCATGTGCATTTCATTTTGCATACGTGTTCGTCTCATGCATCCGAGCATTTTCCCCGTTGTCCGTTTTGCAATCCGACACTCCTATGCCCTCCGGCGTTCTCCTTTTTGTCTCCTGTTGTGAGCGGGTGTTAAACGTTCTCGGAATGGACCGAGGTTTGCCAAGCGACCTTGGTATACCACCGGTAGACCACCTGCCAAGTTTCGTGCCATTTGGAGGTCGTTTGATACTCCAACGGTTAACCGGGAAATTGTTAAAGCCTCTTTTGTCTTGCAGCCCAACACCCCTCCAAAGTGGCCCAAAACCCAGCAAACTCCCATCCATGCTCTCGGTCATTCGATCACGATCGTGTGGGCGAAAACTGTGCCTCATTTGGACTCTCCAAGCTCCCTCTACCTATAAATTAGTCCCCCTCCCCCGAATTCGCGGATGAAACCCTAGTCCTCTTCCTCCCGCCGCCACCGGACACGTCCGGCCGCTGCCGGACACGTCCACCGCCGTCCCTGGGCGAATCGCCAGCTGCCACCTATCCCTCACCGTCCCGCATGCCGCCGCGGCCCGCCAGGCCCGCAGCGGGCCCGCGCGAGCCCGGCAGCCCCCGTCGCTCGAGGCGCCCTGGGCCTGAGCGCCTCAACCCTGCGCCGCCGCTCGCCGCTCGCCGGCGCGCCCGCGCCCTCCGCCGCCGCCTCCGGTCGCCTCCCGCGCCACCTCCCGGCCTCCCGCGCCGCCGCAGAGCACCGCCGCCGCCGCCGCCTTCCTCCGCCGCCGCCGCGCCGGATCAGGCCGGACCAGACCAGCCCCCTCCGTCCCCGACCTCCGTCCATCGTCTCCCTCCTCTTTGGCGTCCATCTCCGGAGAGCTCGCCCCGTCCGTCCTCAGGAACCGTGCCCAATCTGGATCCAGGTTGACCCCGTTTTTCGTCCAAGTCCCTGATTCTTTTTGCATTTTGGTCTCCTGTTCGTCGCATCATAACTTTCTGCATACTGCTCCGTTTCGCGCATGTAATATATCAAAATGTTCATCATGATGTGATCTTCATTTTGTTCCATTGTGCCATATTTGTTTGAGCTCATATTGATGCCCGAATCATCGTTGCAAGAGTGCTATATAATGTTATCTGCTGTCTGTTAACAGAACATGCTCATTTGTCATTTTTGCCATGTTTGATGTGTGCATCATATGAGGTTGATGCCTACATGTGTTTTGAACTATGTCATGCCATCTTTACATAGGTGTAATCCATGTATTTTTGTGAGTTGTGTGAGTGCATCAAGCTTGTTAAGTAGGGTACTTGCTGTTGTTGTTTTGCTAGGCTGAATCTGTTATTTCATGATGTTATATAAACCTGCTGGTACAAGTAATTCTATGTATAATCTGGAGATGTTCACTAAGGATGATTTGTTATAAATGTCATGCTCTATCCATCCATGCCCCTGGTTGCATTTATAGCTTGTTGTAGCTTGTTGTAATCTTGCTCTCAAGTTGCTAAATAATGTTGCTGTCAGCCTGTTAACATTAAGTTCAGTTTTGCCATGTGTTTTGCTAGTGATCCATGCACCCTATGAATTTGCTCTTGACATGCTTAGCTTCATAAACATGTCTTATTACTGTTGGTTGCCTTGCCATGCCATGTATTTCTCTGTGGTGAGTGGTTCAAGCTCACCAACATGCCTACTTATTGTTGTTCCTGGCATGTATGAATTTGTCATATCATTTGCCATGTTTACATGGGTGCCATCATATCTTCTGATCCTTTTTTGGCTCATGGTCAGTAAGGGACTTTTGTTCTATGCAATTAGTAGATTCATGCCATGCCTTTGTTTGCCATGATAAGTTCCTGTAGCATGTTGTTGATAGCTCTAAACATTGCAACCTGATGTTATTTCCTGATAAGTCTGAAACTATTATTAATTGCAATCTTGTCATGTGTGTTTGAGCATGTTCTAGTGATTTCTGGAGATAGCTCAGTGTTCATGTTTCCTTGTGCTGTACCTGTAAATCATGCCCATGCCTTTTGTTCTTATGTTGAGGTGTTGTAGCATATTGTTTGGATGTTTTCAAGATGCCTAGTTGCTGTTTTGGACAGCTTGTCCTTTAAACTTGTATAGAGTGTATGTATTGAACCGTTGCTCCGTTTTGAGTGTGCTCTATATGAAACTTGCTTGATTTTGCATGTAGTTTCATATTATCATGTTGCATCCTTGTTTTGGTGTGTTTGCTTGATGTTTGTTTGCATTTTGCATCAATGTCATGTTTAACTTGTTTTGCTCATATCTTCTAGGCCGTAGCTCCGAATTAAATGAACTTTATATGTATCTTGACTAGAATCTCGTGTAAATCATCTTGGTGCACCTTAACTTGCTGTTTAACAACTTGAACATAAGGTTTATTCAGATCTGGACCAATTTCGAAATTTGCATATGAGGACTTACCGGAATTGTTATATGTTGTTTCCGGCCTCATTTAAACTTGCTTTGATGTGTTGCTCTTGTATGCATCATCTCTTGCCATGAGTAGCTTCATGTAGCCTTGTCATGCATCATGCTTGGTTGTGCATCATGACCTGTATATGTGTGGTGTGTTTACCATGTTGTGTGCTTCTTCTCGATAGTTTCCTGTTCCGTTGCGATCGTGAGGATTCGTTCGTCTATGCTTGGTTCGGCTTCATCCGTTCGTCTTCTTCATGGACTCGTTCTTCTTCCTTGCAGGATTTCAGGCAAGATGACCGCTACCCTGGATCTCACTACTATCATTGCTATGCTAGTTGCTTCGTTCTATCGCTTTGCCGCGCTACCTATCTCTTGTTGCTCTAGCCTCACCAATTGCCATGTCAGCCTCTAACCTTTTCACCCTTCCTAGCAAACCATTGTTTGGCTATGTTACCGCTTTGCTCAGCCCCTCTTATAGCGTTGTTAGTTGCAGGTGAAGTTGAAGATTGCTCCATGATGGACAGGATTATGTTGGGATATCACAATATCTCTTATTTAATTAATGCATCTATATACTTGGTAAAGGGTGGAAGACTCGGCCTTACGCCTGGTGTTTTGTTCCACTCTTGCTGCCCTAGTTTCCGTCATACCAGTGTTATGTTCCCGGATTTTGCGTTCCTTACGTGGTTGGGTGATTTATGGGACCCCCTTGACAGTTCGCTTTGAATAAAACTCCTCCAGCAAGGCCCAACCTTGGTTTTACCATTTCCCTCACCGAGCCCTTTTTCCCTTGGGTTTCCGGAGCCCGAGGGTCATCTTTATTTAACCCCCCCCCCCCCCGGGCCAGTGCTCCTTCGAGTGTTGGTCCGAACTGAGCTGCCTGCGGGGCCACCTCAGGGCAACTTGAGGGTTGGTTTTACTCGTAGTTAGTCTCATCCGGTGTCGCCCTGAGAACGAGATATGTGCAGATCCTATCGGGATTTATCGGCACATCGGGCGGCTTTGCTGGTCTTGTTTTACCTTTGTTGAAATGTCTTGTAAACCGGGATTCCGAGACTGATCGGGTCTTCCTAGGAGAAGGAATATCCTTCGTTGATCGCGAGAGCTTATCATGGGCTAAGTTGGAACACCCCTGCAGGGTATAAACTTTCGAGAGCCGTGCCCACGGTTATGTGGCAGATGGGAATTTTTTAATGTCCGGTTGTAGATAACTTGACACCAGATCCAAATTAAAACACATCAACCGTGTGTGTAGCCATGGTGGTCTCTTTTCGGTGGAGTCCGGGAAGTGAACACGGTTTTGTGTTATGTTTGATGTAAGCAGGAGTTCAGGATCACTTCTTGATCATTACTAGTTGACGACCGTTCTGTTTGCTCTCTTCTCGCTCTTATTTGCGTATGTTAGCCACCATATATGCTTAGTCGCTGCTGCAACCTCACCACTTTACCCCTTCCTTTCCTATTAAGCTTTTGCTAGTCTTCATACACATGGTAATGGGATTGTTGAGTCCTCGTGGCTCACAGATTACTACAACAATAGTTGCAGGTACAGGTATTGCGCTGATCATGACGCGAGGGCGATGTTTGCTTGTTTTGGAGTTCTTCTTCTGCGTCTTCTTCGATCAGGGGATAGGTTCCAGGTCGGCAGCCTGGGCTAGCAGGGTGGATGTCGTTTGAGTTTCTGTTT
This sequence comes from Triticum timopheevii, assembly GCA_963921465.1. NCBI lineage: Eukaryota > Viridiplantae > Streptophyta > Magnoliopsida > Poales > Poaceae > Triticum > Triticum timopheevii. The sequence goes on along the minus strand of OY997274.1, from coordinate 164,518,162 downwards.
GTGTTCCATCCGTAGTCGGATGTTGATCTCTTGTAAGATGATGTTGTATTCGTGTGGCATTGTATGCCTTATGTATGTATCCCTATCTATTATGTAATGTTGATGTAATGATATCCACCTTGAAAAAGCGTTTCAATATGCGGGTCTATCCTTGGTGGGACCTTCGAGTTCCTTCTGGATAGGGTCGCATATTGGGCGTGACACTAGGTTAGGGGGATTTAGTCCATTTTCGGACCGTTTGATCTCGATTGGACGGTCTGAAACGGATGGGTAGTGTAGGTGGTCTAGACGGCTGTGTAGAAGGCATTGGGCTGAGAATAGAGAAGAGAAGTGTAGCCTAGCAACAGGTTTCAGGATACCGAAAATGTTCGACGGTTTGACCGACTATATTGCCGCTATAGTTATCCGTTGGGACATCAAACAGACTCCGAATGCAATCAAATTTGGCAGGCGGTCTACCGACAACATAACAACACCGCATGCCAACTTTTATCCCATTCCGACAACATTTTTATCCCACTTATAAAATAATATTTTGGAGGCGCCGCGGGCGCGTGCGAGTGTGGTTGGGCTCAGAACGGACAACGGAGAGAACTGGGAGACTCGGACGGATGCAAGTTTTGAAAACATGAGATGCAATGCACATGATGACGTGGCAAGGTGCAACCCGCAAGCAAATGAAATGGAAACGACGGTGAATAACTGGAAGACATCTGGCGCATCGGACTCGGGGCGTTACAGGTTCCTCAACGTCACTATTGCTACATCTAACCGAATGTGTCCTCACGCGCGAGATACTAAAGCATTGAATGCGGGGCGAGGCTGGTATTGAACCCCGTGAACTACTGTTGAAATGGAGCCATGGCCTTGTCTGCGTCGACTTGCGACTTTGGTGAAGAGTGGATTTGAGACATGTGGTGCTCTTCAAGTGCAATGGCTGGTTTCATTGTTGTTGTATAGCTAGAATAAACATAATCTGGAGAGGTGCTTTGTTTGATGGCCTAACAAATGTAAATAGTTGTTTTATTTTTGCTTTCTTGGCCGAGTCATTGTTGTACGACAGCATAGTGAATGTCTGGCTAGTTGCAGAGTTGAGGATTATCTTGGTTGCTTGGGAAATGTAGTCGTATATTAGGTTTGTCAATTCCATTTTTCTTGCCTGAAACATAAGCTATCATGTTACCACATTTTCAAACTGAATGAATAATATGTATAATATTTTGTGGCCAAGGGGAATAATGTTTCAGAATTAACATGCATATAGTGTGTGCTTGTTTTCGCCGCTGGATTTAGTCTAGTCCTATATATGATGATTTCATTGTTACCCCCTCCGTCCAATAATATAAGAACGTTTTTCAAACTAACATTACTTGAAAAACATTCTTATATATTATGGGATGGAGGGAGTAGTTGCTAATAATGGATATAGCACGAGACCAGTGTCATTTGGTCCAAGCAATATCTATAGTTATCTTGCTATGTTTTCATGTGCTGGAGTGATATCCATGATTGGAAAATTCATCACCTCAAGAGTTGTGTTCCAAATTCTGTGATGCAATCTGTGTAAATTATACTTGTGATTTTTTTGGCCGATAAGATGGTGGCGAGAAGTGTCTCTAGAGGGGCAAGTCGGTGAAATGAAATACTAGGAATGACAAGGTGGAGTTGACATTGCCGCTTGGTGGCGGCAGTTAGCTATTTTGACAAGACTCAATTTGGTGGCATGAGTTGTGTGGAATTGATTAATTTATTTAATTAGTAAAACAAAAAATGTTGCTCAATTCAAGGATCCAGTTGTCTTTCTTCAAACAAAGAGTCTAAGGCTAGCCATAGTGGGAGTAACTTAGGTAGTAATATAGCACATCCCAAGACATATATGCTTATGTGGCATGAAGTTAATGAGGAGAGAGGTGCTTGTGGTAACATAATATGTTACCTTAACATAACGCACCCCAATGCAAAATGAGTCTATAATATAATAAATGAAGGCTTACATGACACTACACTTACGTTACTACCCACTATGATGGTAGTAACATAGACTAGTAACATATGCATGTTACTAGTCTAAGTTACTATGCACTATGACTAGCCTAAGCTCAACTACAATAGTGTATATATATATATATATATATATCTAGGTGTGGTCCTACATGTACACATTGTCTGCACATGCATCCCTAGGTCATTTAATAACGTGATGATGATAATTGTAGGGGCACATTGAAGGTTTAATCACAAGTAACGCCCGGCGTCATGTTCCTTGGTTGCTTCAGATCCCGCACGGTCCCTTTGCCTCCCTTGTGTGAGTGCAGGCGAGGTAACCAAGTGACTGCAGAGCATCCGAGTGGACAGACTACGTCTGAGTGGATGGATAACATCTGAATGGAATAATTCTTGGTAAACACCTGAGTGTGCTTGCGGCCCAGCGGCCTTATTGTTTGATGAGGGGGGGGGGCTACGTTAGTCCAACATGTCTGCTCCTTGACCCTACTTGTAGTAGGTGACCCTGTCAGACCCCGCACATCGACATCCTTGAAAAATCATTTTACGGTTCGCCCGCAAAGTAATAGATCATGTAAACTTGTACTGCAAACAAATTGCGGTCCGACTTTGCGGGATCTATTCCTCGCCGTAACCCTCGCGGTACTGCAAATCAATTTTCAAACTCATATTGCCATCAACTAGAAGTTTATATAAAAATATGCACCGCACCGAATTAAATACTCATGACACAATAGTTCACCTCCAAATTTTTGCTTGTGTAGCATCAAACTTCTCCCCTTCAAGCTCTTGTACTTCACCATAGCCGTCAGCCCCTCTTCCACCTTGGATTTGACCTCCGCTTGCATGCCCGAATCGAATGTGTCAAGTGGAGCACTCAAGTCCACCTCGTTCTCCTCCAACAATATTCACATATTATGTATGGAAATTGTAGCTACAAAAAACAATAAAGAAACAATCCAAAGTCGAACCAAAGATCATCAGAGCAAAAAGGGAAAAAATACCTCTCCGGCATTTGACAGAACATGTTGTGGACGTCGGTGGAGTCGACGGGATCGCCGGGCACATGGCCCGCCAGAGGGGGTGTATGAGGTGTCGTGGTTCTAAGACTGACAGTAGAATGAGGGGTAGGTATGAGGAGGCAAGATCCTAGCTATGGCGAAGTTGTACACACGAGTTTTACGAGTTCAGGTCCTTCACGGAGGAAGTAATAGCCCTACGTCACGGAGACCGGAGGCGGTCGACTGGATTATGTGTGTGTGTGTGTGTGTGTGTGTGTGTTACAGGGGGTGCAAACCCCTGTGCCGGTGGAGGGGGGTGGCTTATATAGAGTGTGCCAGGACCCCAGCCAGCCCACGTCACAAGAAGTTCAATGTACATAAAGATGAGGCGTTACTGGTAACGCCAGCCTTAAATGCCTTAATGGCCTTAAAGACTTCAGAGTGAACACTTGTCCGTTGCTGCTCCAGATGACTCATGGTCTTCAATAGGTCGAGTGGTCGATTGGTCGAGTGACTTCAGGAAGGAGGGATCTCCGAGTCGTTGATCGGTCGAGTGGATTGCACTCGACACCTTTGTTGGGTCCTCCTTGTTGTCCCTTGAGCTTCTTTGCTTCTAGGATAGTGACCTTGGATAGTGCATATAGGTCAGGCCTATGACCCTACCCCAGGTCTATAGCATCATCATTAGCCCCCGAATGGATTGAGGTCTGAGTGAAAAGAAGGTTGAAGTTGATCTTGCTTCGACTCTTGTGCTTCACCACTATTGATGTTTGAACGGAGGTCCATGTTGGATCTTCAGCTTCGTTTCAGTCGCCTTGATCAATTCAGAAGTTGCCGATTGGATTTATAACGTCATCCGTCGAGTGTTGTTTTTCAACACGAAACCTTTGGCGTGATCGGTTACGGCGTATCCCGGATTCCACGGGATTCGAAATTTCGGGGAAGCGCGCGAGGCAGAGCGCGCCGTGGTAAGCGGGATGGACAGGCAGGAACACCTCGATTCCCGTGCCACCTTTTTCGCCACGTATCCCGCGCGCGACCGTTGGGGGGATTTGACAGGATCGCCCGGGCCCATGCATCAGTCACTCAGAAGTGGGTCTTTAAAAATGACGAGGCCAAGGCGTCTGCACTGTGCGCATCCATTCCCCTTCTTCTACCTCTGTTTCTCCACTGCATCTGGCTCCTACGCTCTCGACACCGCTGCTCTGCCTCCATGGGGAAGGAAAAGACGGCGGCGCTGGAACACACGAAGAAGGCGGCGGGGCCGGCGAAAGGAAAGAAGGTGAATCGGGGGTCGTCGTCATGGTCGGGGCTACCGTCGGGTTGGATCTAGGGTGATTGGATCCGATCCTCGCTTCAGTAGGAAGATTTGGATGAGCTGGCTGAGTCTGGGCTGATCGTCCATGGAGCTGCATGGTTGCCGGAGGTGGAGACGGAGCCGCAGCCGCGACCGGGTGAGTGTGTTCTGCTCGCCACCCATGTCAACCGCGGTTTCTCGCTTCCTCTGCACCCTTTTTTCCGGGGTTTCTTGAATTTCTTCGGGGCCCAACTCCATCATTTCTCTCCCAACACCATTACATACCTTGCCGCGTTCGTGTCCATGTGCGAGAATTTTTTGGGGTGTCGACCGCACTGGGGTCTTTTCAAGCACATTTTCACCATCCGCTCCCAGTCGGTGAAGAAAGCAAATTCGAGTGACGAGAAGACACACGTTATTCAGATGTGCGGGGGTTTGGGTATCCAGAAGAGGAAGAGGAGTTCTTTCCCTTCAATGACCCATCCCGAGTCGGTCAGGGGCTGGCAGTCGACCTGGTTCTACTGCCAGGATATCGTGACTCTAGGCCAGTCGACTCGACTTCCCCCTTTTTCCTTCGATCGTGTCCAGGCCCCTTCCTCGCTGAAAGTGACCACCGCGGAGAAGGCGGAGACAGCCATGCTGGTCGAGAGGGTGGTCCAGTTGATCAACCAAGGTATTCCTTAGTCGGCGCATCTAGCCGCTCCGGGCTCGTGACCACTCTATGTGGATGTATTCTGGAGTCAACGACACCGCTCGGGTTCATCCGGAGGAGGTACCGGCCAAAACAGTGGCCCAATGGTTGAGGAGTATTACATGAAACAAGGACAACCCTAGGGGCGCCAGGAGAGTCGATCCCTTTAGCGACAGTAATCAACCAGACAAGGTTCAGCCTCTACAACTAATTGCATTTGGGTACATTTTCCAAGCATTTTTGAATCTGACTGATTTCCACTCGACCTCTTGTCTTGTAGGTTTATACCGAGATGTACTAGATGCCCAATGGTGAACAAGCTCTGGAGCAGGATCATGAGGGCGAGGACAGCGCGGAGGAGAGTGGTGATTGGGAGTCGCCGGACGATGATGACAAAGACGAGAGCAACGAGTCGGACGAGGAGGAGGTAGTAGACTCACATCCTCATACGGAACATCAATCCAAGCAGCACCATGATCCAGCGAGCAGGCATGGCAAGACTGTGGCTCCGAGCACTCAAATGCAGAAACGTGCTTTGTCTTCAACTCCGGAGCTGACGGAGAAAATCGTCAAGCAGCCCAAGATCAACCCCTCAAAGACTCGGAAGACCTTGCCCAAGATTAAGATGGATGTTCCTGTTGCCTCTGGGTAAATGTTATTTCTGTGTTTTCTTGCTCCAACTGATTCTTTTGTTCTGACCAAATGCATTGTGAACTTTTCTAGCCCGGCCTCTGCCGTGACTGATATGGATATCGACAAGGTCCCGGATGAAGGAAACCGATGACGCGGCTACCTCCAAAGCTTCGATTGCCCTGCCATCATCGCTTTTTACTGCGTACAAAACTCCAGATGACCCACCGAGTGCTACCAAGGAAGCTCTTCTTCTGCTGAATCTTGTGATGGGGCAGATGAAAGTGGTGCACGAAGCCAGTCAGGTGGCCTACAGCGCCAGCGCTGCTCTGCAAACCAATGTCCAGGTCAGTTGATTTCCGACTGATCTTATTTCTCATCCGATCACCCACTGGGCTGTGTCTGCCTTAAAGTTGTATAAGTCTACTTGAGTCGACTTGGACTGAGTTGATTGAGTCTTCGAACTAGTGGGGGCACGCTGAGTGCACCCACTGGGTGTAGTCCCCGAGACCATAGTTGACTGCGGGCAGTCGACTGTGGTCTGAGAATCTTAATTTTCTCACTCGGCATGGACGGACCAAGTCGAGTGGAACCTGAACCAGTGGGGGCACGCTAAGTGCACCCACTGGGTGTAGTCCCCGAGACCGTGGTCGACTGCGGGCAGTCGACGATGGTCTAAGAACAACTTTCTTCTCTCTTTTTTTTACACTCGCGCTGGGCGGACCATGCCGAGTGTTGAATCAAACCAGTTGGGGCATGCTAAGTGCACCCACTGGGTGTAGTCCCTGAGACTACCGTTGAATGTTTGATTTGGCGGTAGTCTTAGAGTAACTTTCACTGTGATGTTCTTTTGTTTCTGTCGACTGATATATATTATATGCTGACTGCAGAAATCTTGTGATCTTGGGCTCACCTTTCTGCACTGAACAAGCAGCAAATCAGCCTCAATCTTGATCTAGAACTGGCCAAGAAGAACCTCAAGACCGCTCGTGACGAAGTAGCTGCCATGGGAGGTAACCAATCGTCAACTGTCCATCTTACGACTCGCACTTTTTCCGTGTGTTTTTAAGTCACTTTGAACCGAGTGACTTCACTTGAACAGATGTGCGTAGTGAAAACCGTCAACTTCAAGCTCGTCTGAAGAATGTTGTTTCTTTAGAGAAAATGAAGCAGGCTCTAGAGAAGAAGGATCTGGATCTTGCTGCTGCCCAGAAGGAGGCACGAGAGAAAATGACACTTGCAGACAAGAAGCTAGCTTCAGTCGGCAAGTTAGAAGAAGAGAACTCCAAACTTAGGCGAGTACTAGATTTTTCAAACTCCAAACTTAGAAGAGAACTCCAAACTTCAGTCGGCAAGCTAGCTTCAGTCACTTCTCGGTAGGATTTTTCAAACTTAGGCGAGTACTGGACTGCAGCTAAGCCCCCCGAGTGAGAGGGTTGCTCACCACTCGGTAGGATTTTACAAACTTAGGCGAGTACTGGACTGCAGCTAAGCCTCCGAGTGGGAGGGTTGCTCACCACTCGGTAGGAATTTTCAAACTTAGGCGAGTACTGGACTGCAGCTAAGCCTCCGAGTGGGAGGGTTGTTCACCACTCGGTAGGATTTTTCAAACTTAGGCGAGTACTGGGCTGCAGCTAAGCTCCCCGAGTGGGAGGATTACTCACCACTCGGTAGGATTTTTCAAACTTAGGCGAGTACTGGACTGCAGCTAAGCCCCCGAGTGGGAGGGTTGCTCACCACTCGGTAGGATTTTTCAAACTTAGGCGAGTACTGGACTGCAGCTAAGCCCCCCGAGTGGGAGGGTTGCTCACCACTTGGTAGGATTTTTCAAACTTAGGCGAGTACTGGACTACAGCTAAGCCCCCGAGTGGGAGGGTTGCTCACCACTCGATAGGATTTTCCAAACTTAGGCGAGTACTGGACTGCAGCTAAGCCCCCGAGTGGGAGGGTTGCTCACCACTCGGTAGGATTTTTCAAACTTAGACGAGTACTGGACTGCAGCTAAGCCCCCGAGTGGGAGGGTTGCTCACCACTCGGTAGGATTTTTCAAACTTAGGCGAAACGGATTCAGAGCTAAGCCCCCCAAGTGGGAGGGTTGCTCACCACTCGGTAGGATTTTACAAACATAGGAGAAGCAGATTCACAGCTAAGCCACCCACTGGGGGATTTAGAACATATAAAAAAGGAACAACAATCATTTATGAGACTGTAAAACTGGGTCTTTGATAAGCAAACTAAAAGGTATTTCTTATTACATCTCAACAGTCTAAATTCTTAAGTGTAAAAGGGGCGGAGCAGCTCCGCATTCCAAGCATGTGGCTTGTCTTTCTTGTGCTCGACATTGTAAAGATGGTATGCTCCGTTGTGGAGCACTTTGGTGATGATGAAGGGGCCTTCCCAAGCAGGAGCGAGCTTGTGTGGTTTCTGCTGATCCACTCGAAGAACCAAGTCTCCCTCTTGAAATGCTTGACCCCTCACGTTTCTGGCGTGGAATCGACGCAAGTCTTGCTGAGAAATGGTCGACCGGATGAGGGCCATCTCTCTCTCCTCTTCTAGGAGATCAATTGCGTCTTGCCGAGCCTGTTCTGCTTCATCTTTTGAGAAAATCTCGACTCGGGGTGCATTGTGAAGCAAGTCACTCGGAAGTACGACTTCAGCTCCATAGACCAAGAAGAATGGAGTTCGGCCAGTCGATCGATTAGGAGTTGTCCTCAATCCCCAAAGCACTGATGGGAGTTCATCGACCCAGGCGCCTGCTGCATGCTTGAGATCACGCATCAATTGGGGTTTCAGTCCTTTGAGAATCAACCCATTTGCTCTTTCAGCTTGTCCATTCGACTAGGGATGGGCGACTGAAGCATAGTCGACTCGAGTGCCTTGGGAAGCGCAGAAGGCTCTGAACTCATCAGAATCGAAGTTCGAACCGTTGTCAGTGATGATGCTGCGGAATACCATATCTGAATGTTAATTCTCTGATGAAGCTGATAGCAGTACTGGCTTCAAGATTTATGATAGGCTTGCACTACTAAGGAAAAGCCTAGCAGCAGCGCGGGTTTTAGGCCTATCAGTATTGCGGGTAGGAGCGCCACTGATAAGGCGCTAGAGCTAAAGCTTAGCAATAGCGTTCCTAGACCCACGCTACTACTAAATTGACTTAGTAGTAGCGCTACTCCAGAAGAGCGCTACTGGTAATTAGTAGTAGCGCTTCTCCTTGCCCGCGCTACTACTATTATTTAGTATTTTATTTCTTTTTTATTTCATGCTGTATTCATACACCTTTACACAAGTTTTCATACAACAGGAATTTAGAGATTGTTTTTACATCATAATGAGTTATTACATCACGGGGTGAAAGAACCGTGGACTAGTTTCAAGTGGATGTCCATCCACTTGAAACTAATCCGCGGTTCTTTCACCCAATGATATAATAATATCATCATCATCATCATATCATTAACAACTTATCATCATAATACATCATTGTCATATAACACCTCCTCAAGATCAACTTAGCAAATTGGTCACTAGTCGTAATCACAAGTACTCCTCATTATCAACTCTAACACATTACCACATAATAAACATATTGTACCTCATAGGACCTACTACATTCGATTAAGACCTACTACATTTTCTAAGGTAAAATAGCAAAAAACAAGATAGCCCCTGACTCTCCATTATGGAGAATTGAGATTAGTCTGTCTCCAATTCTTGCCTTTCGCTGAATGTTACTTCCAAGAACCTCCTTGCGAATGTCCATACATTTCTTCCATTCTTTGATGAACATGTGTTCACTGGTTTTAGAAATCCGATATGCACAGGTGAGCTCCCTAGATTTACCTGGCAGTATGTTCAGCATTGTAAGGCGACCATTCAGATACATCAGATGAGGCACACAATCCATCGGGAGTTTCTGTTGAAAAACATAGTAATAACTTCGTAGTTAGCAATGATGTACTAGTTTTAGAAGTATGCAAAAGATGCACGGATGTCGTAATAGTAAAAAATCTTACCAGGGTATCTCCAGAGAAGTTACCGTGGTTCAACACATGCACTAGTGGCACGTATTCACCATAATTTGGAGGAGTTCGATAATAGTTATTGTAATCCTCAAGAAGAGTACAAAATGCGATCAGATGATTTTTCTCCTTATAAGTTAATTCGGAGCCATCGGTGTAGTGGGTTTTGTCTACCATCTTCCGCACAGTCTTTGAAGAATCAAAATAAGCTGTCAATGAAAATAAGTTGTCAACTATTTTGAAATAAACAATATAAATTAGTTAATAACTATGTTTGAGAAACTCACATAGCGGTACAATCGGAAGCGTATCAACAAGGACCCAAATGTCCATATTGTCTTGCTCGATGTCAGGATCACCAAGATCCATGGTGACAATAATACCCTCATAAAAACCATACATTTTGCAAAGTGCTTCCCAATTTTGGAAACCAAAATGGGTTACGCTTTGAGCATTGCACAGATTTACTTCAAAATCCATATCATGATGGGTGCTTAGGTGTATTTTCTTTGTTTCAAAATTTTCATGGTCTTCAAAACCCATCCTCTCCAAGACATAGCGTCTTGCATGGCATGGGATAAGCTAGTCGAATTGTAAAAGATGAAAATTAGACGTTGAAATAGTTGAAGTCATGCTTAATTATGAAAAAAACTTGTCGTTGTTGCGTACCGTTTCAACATCGAAGGTCTCCTCGAGCTTAATGCTAAAGTGTCGATCTTCATCCAGCTCAATGAACCTGTCGCACATACCTCGATCGTCGTGGCACCAGCTGCACTCCCCCGGGAGACTGTCGTCGTCCGAGTACGACATTTCCTACGTTCATAATTCAAAGATTAAACTTGTACATATTCTAGCACAAGTCATTGCCAGAATTCACGGAAAAATCCGGCATGACCTTTGCTAAAAAAGGACATATCGAGCGCCTGAAATTTGCCGGAACGGAAATTAATCAACACTCCGGCAAAACATAGGCCACTCGGAGGTGTAACCAAAACATGAAATAATTGCTTAAACTAAAAAATAACAACAAATATGACATGTTCAACTAGTTCTATTAATTCAACTAGTTCTTACTAAATATAAACTTACTATAAATAGAAAAAACTAGTTCTTTCTAAAAATAAAGTAGTTCAACTAGTTATTAATTTACTTACTAAACTAGTTCAACTAAAACTAAACTAGTTCAACTAAAACTAAACTAGTTCTATTAATTCAACTCGTTCTTACTAAATATAAACTTACTATAAATAGAAAGAAACTAGTACATCTACTACTACTAATTAACATCTACTACTACATCTACTACTAATTAACATCTACTACTGCTAATTATACAACTAGTTTACCATCACTACTACTAATTAATATCCACTACTACTAAAAATCATTATCTATGAACCCTAAATTAACATCTACTACTACTAAAATCATCTACTAACTAAGCAAAGAGAGAGGGGGTGGGGGAGGGGTGGGGGGCTTACCGAGGAAGAGACGGTGGCGGGGAGGTGCTCGGCGATGGAGGTAGGGGCGGCGAGGGCGGGCTCGGGATCGGGAGGCGGCGGTCCTGGGCGGGCTCGGGCGGCGGCGGTGAGGTCGAGGGCGGCGGCGGTGAGGTCGAGAGCGGCGGCGGGCGGCGGCGGTGAGGGCCAATAAAATCCCGCTCGGTATGCTTTGGCCACAATGGTCCGAGAGGGCGCATGGTGACCACAGGTCCCCTGAGTGGATGTCGTTGAGGATCACTCGACCTTCTTCTGGTGTTATGCATTTCTGGCAGACTCCAGTTACACTTTCTCTGAACAGCTGTCCTCTTATCACAGTAAAGGCCTTGGATCGACGGACGATCTGTCGAGCCCCTTCTTCATCCTCTGGGAGTTCCTTCCTAAGAATGTATGTGATGTATGGCACTGTCCAGTCAGGAGTGATGACCAAAACCTCCATGATCAAGTCGACCAAAGCCGGGACTTCGACTTCAGTCGGATCGGTGGCACTCTTTGGTTGTGGGGGCTCTTCAGTGAAAGGATCTTCCTGAACTGAAGGTGTATGAATATGTTCCAAAAACACATTCTTGGGAATGGCCTCCCTCTTGGAACCTATCTTTGCCAAATCATTAGTTGCTTGATTTTTCAGTCGGGGTATATGATGGAGCTCTAACCCCTCAAACTTCTTTTCCAACTTTCTCACTGCATTACAGTAACCAGTCATAGCCGGGCTTCTAACGTCCCACTCCTTCATCACTTGATTAAGCACCAAATCCGAGTCGCCGTAGACCATGAGGTGATGGACGCCGAGTGAGATGGCCATACGCAACCCATACAGGAGTGCTTCATATTCAGCTCTGTTGTTGGAGGAATCAAAGTGAATCTGGAAGACATATCTGATCTTGTCTCCTCTGGGGGATACCAGTACTACCCCAGCACCAGAACCATTCAGCATCTTGGATCCATCAAAGAACATGGTCCAATGCTCCGAGTGAATCTGAGTCGAGAGTTGCTGTTTGACCCACTCAGCGAGGAAATCTACAATTGCTTGGGACTTGATAGCTTTCTTTGCCTCAAACTTGATATCCAATGGAAGGAGTTCAATCGCCCATTTTGCCACTCGACCAGTTACATCTCTGTTGTTCAGAATCTCAGACAATGGTGCATCGCTGACGACTGTAATGGAATGATCTGAGAAATAATGAGCAACCTTCTTCCTGGTCATGTAAATTCCATAAACAAGCTTCTGAGAATGTGGATATCTCTGCTTGGACAGAGTCAAGACTTCTGATACATAATACACTAGGCGCTGAACTTTATAGGCTTTTCCTTCTTCTTCCCGCTCGACCGTGAGTACTGTACAGACAACTTGTCCAGTGGCTGCAATATAAAGTAGTAAAGGCTCTTTGCTGATTGGGGCAGCAAGCACCGACTGGGTGGAAAGCAGGGCTTTGAGCTCTGCAAACGTTGCGTCAACTTCACCAGTCCACTCGAACTTGTCAGATTTCTTCGTCAGTCGGTAAAGAGGTAAGGCCTTTTCACCGAGAGGAGAGATGAATCGAATCAAGAAGGCCAAACAACCAGTGAGCTTCTGAACGTCACGCACATGCACAGGGTGTTTCATTCGGAGGATGGCACCAACTTTCTCCGGGTTTGCATCGATTGCTCGTTCGGAAACGAGGAAACCGAGTAACTTTCCACCTGGGACTCCGAATGTGCACTTCGACGGATTCAGCTTGATAGCATACCTTCTTAGGTTGGCAAAGGTTTCAGCGAGGTCAGTCAGCAGGTCGGAACCTTTACGCGACTTGACCACAATGTCATCCATATATGCTTCCACATTCCAACTGATTTGAGTGAGCAAACACTTCTGAATCATCCTCATAAATGTGGCTCCGGTGTTCTTGAGGCCGAATGGCATGGTGACATAATAGAAGCACCCGAATGGAGTGATGAAACCTGTTTTTATCTCGTCGGGTCCATACAGTCGGATCTGATGGTACCCGGAATAGGCATCTAGAAAAGACAGTCGCTCACACCCCGCAGTCAAGTCGACGATTTGGTCGATGCGGGGGAGAGGAAAATGATCTTTCGGGCAGGCCCGATTGATATGCTTGAAGTCAATGCAAAGCGAAGTGAGTCGTACTTCTTGGGGACCATGACAACATTGGCGAGCCACTCGGAGTGGTAAATCTCTCGGATGAACTCAGCTGCCAGGAGCCGAGCCACTTCGTCACCAATTGCTTTTCTCTTCTGTACGGCGGACTATCGAAGGTGTTCCTTGACTGGCTTTACTTTCGAGTCGACTCGCAAATGGTGCTCAGCCAGTCCCCTGGGTACACCCGGCATGTCAGAAGGTTTCCATGCAAAGATGTCCCGGTTCTCATGATGGAACTGGATGAGAGCTTCTTCTTATTTCATGTCGAGTGATGTTGAGATATGAGTAGGAGCGGCATTAGGATCGGTCAGGTGAATATGAATCGGCTTTGTTTCACTGGACGACTGAAATGCATAATCTGTGGCAGGCTTCTTGGCTTGCAACAAATCCCTCGGATCTGCATTCTTCCGCTACTCTTGCATTTCGACAGCTGCCATTTGTGCATCGGCGATTTTTGAGCCCTTCTGGAAGCACTCTTCTACCTTCTGTCAATTGCCAGTAATTGTGATCACTCCTCTGGGACCAGGCATCTTCAGTTTGAGATACACGTAACATGGTCAAGCCATAAAACGTGCATAAGCAGGCCTGCCCAGAATAGCATGATAAGCACTCTGGAAATCCACTACTTCAAATGTCAACTTTTCCTTGCGGTAATTCTTTGAATCATCGAAAACCACATCAAGGGCGATCTGGCCGAGTGATTCAGCCTTCTTGCCAGGTATAACGCCATGGAAACTCATATTACTTTCACTAAGCTTGGACATCGGAATGCCCATCCCCTTCAAGGTTTCAGCATAAAGGATATTCAGGCCGCTACCACCATCCATCAGCACTTTGGTCAGTCGAGTGCCTTCAACAACTGGGTCAACCACCAACGCTTGCCTCCCAGGGGTGGCTATACGTGCTGGATGATCATACTGGTCGAATGTGATGGCAGTCTGGGACCACTTCAAAAAACTGGGTGTTGCCGGAGCAACCATGTTCACTTCTCTGTTGATAACTTTCAGTCGACTTTTGCTCTCAACATCAGCAAAAATCACCAGAGTGGAATTGACATTGGGAAAACCATCATCATCTTCTTCCTTATCCTCATCCTTGTCCAACTCCTTTTCCTTCTCATTGGGTTGCTTCTCTCGGAACTGCTGGATCAGGAGTCGACACTGTCGAGTGGTGTGTTTAGGGTAAATCAGATTACCCTCTTCATCCTTCTTGGCATGAATGTGACATGGTAAATCCAACACATCATTTCTGGCTTGATCTTTTACTTTCTTGGGGGTCCAGGGCCCTTTGGGCTTCCTCTTGAACTTTCCTTGAGCCACAACTAAAGCTTCACCAGGGGCAGCTGGCTCGGCCTTACGCTTCTGCTTCTGATTGGAAGTACCTCCACCGGTGTCCTGACCGGCCGGTTTGTTCTTTCCACTGCGGAGTCGATCCTCTTCTCCTCCGTCAGCGTACCGAGTGGCTATTTCCATCATCCGAGTCAGGGACATATCTCCTATCTGACCGTATTTCAGGAGTAGCTCTCGATACTTAACGCTTTCCTTGAAGGCACAAACTGCTTATTGCTCAGACACATTTTCCATCGTGTGGTGCAAAGTGGCCCACCTCTGAATGAAATCTCTCACAGTCTCACTCGGTTTTTGAACGCAATGCTGCAATTCTGCTAACCCGGCTGGTCGTTTGCATGTACCTACAAAAGTTCTAACAAACACTCGGGCAAGTTCCTCCTAACTGAATATACTGCCAGGTGCTAACTGATTCAACCATGCTCTGGCCGATCCTTCCAACATCAGAGGAAGGTGCTTCATGGCCACTTCATCATTACCGCCGCCAATCTGTACAGCCACTCGGTAATCCTCAAGCCAAGTGTCAGGCTTGGATTCACCAGTGAAGTTGCTGACTCCAGTCGCCAACCTGAAGTTGGGAGGAATCACTGCGGATCTGATGGCTCTGCTGAAACATTCTGGACCTGAAACATGCACTCTGCTGCCAGTCGGCTGATTTCTATCGTGGCCCTCTTTGTGTGCCCTGTTCCTGTCAACCAAACCTTGAACGAGAATAGATCTCGCATCAAAGTCCGACTCCCTTGGGTCGACTGGTATTCTTTGTTCACCACTGTGAGGGCGTCTGTCATCATGCTGCCGAGGCGCATATGACCCACTCCTCGGAGAAGGTGTGGGCACTCGACGACGGTCATCACGGCCGAGTCGGTGATAAAATTGCTCGTGGTTTCTGTACTGGTCTTGCCGGTGTCCACGTCCCTCACGCCGTGGGGGCGATCTTGGGCTGTGAGATGACTGAACTTTGTCTTCCATCACAAATCTGCTATGAATCCTATTCCGCGACTGAGACACTGTTGTGTTCTGCTCTCCTGTTGCCCGGAGTAAGGCCCGAATCTGCATCAAACCTCTGCCAGCCTCCGACTGGGAAGGCTGAATTGACTCGGCTATACGGGCTGCAGTAGTGAGATTTTGAATCGGAGTGCGGTATACCTGAGGCTGAGGCGGAAAAAGTTGTCATCGACTGGACTCTGGAATTCGTTGTCGAGCACGCTCGTCAAGTGCATGCTGAAGGTTCTCCAGTCGAGTGCGCTCAGCCAAGTTGGCTAAGCACGCCTCCTCCAAGGCCCGGGCCTCGAGGGTTTCTCCAACGATAGGAGTGTGAAGTGCATCCATATTGTGGCGGCGAAGCTCTTCCCTTTGCTGCGAAGAAAGGGGCTCGGGACGGTATTCCTCGTGAACGTGCGACGGATCACCGTCACCATCACCGCCACCATCATGGCGGAATCCAGGCGGACTACGTGGGTCATCGACCATCAGGACTTCAGCCGCAGGGTCACTGTTATCGCACTCGGATGCGGTCTCGACGGAGCCAGTCGAACAGGTCGTAGAGAGTTTCGTCGGGCTCGATTGCCGCGACTTGTGGGGCGGCCGACTGATGGGCCATCGCGTGTCACCCACCGCTGAAGCCGCGACCGACCGGATCGCTTGCGCCGGTGAACAGCGGGAAGCGAAGACACCACGGGAACCGACCGATACTGGGTCGACGGCTGTCGGAGAAGGACGCCGCGGACGCACGCGCGAAAGTGCGTCGCCCCGCGGACGGGGAGCGCCTCGACGTCGAGTGGAGCTTCCTGGAGCCAGGCGGAGTCGTCGGCAATGGAGACGAGCGCGCCGAGACGGATCTCGCGGCCCTCAGCTAATCCACCGCCGGAAACCATGATGATAGGAATCAGAAAAATCGCAACTTCACCAAAAAGTTGCTAAGACACCTGCCCCATGATGGGCGCCAACTGTCGTGGTTCTAAGACTGACAGTAGAATGGGGGGTAATATGAGGAGGCAAGATCCTAGCTATGGCGAAGTTGTACACACGAGTTTTACGAGTTCAGGTCCTTCACGGAGGAAGTAATAGCCCTACGTCACGGAGACCGGAGGCGGTCGACTACATTATGTGTGTGTGTTACAGGGGGTGCGAACCCCTGTGCCAGTGGAGGGGGGTGGCTTATATAGAGTGCGCTAGGACCCCAGCCAGCCCACGTCACAATAAGTTCAATGTACATAAAGATGAGGCGTTACTGGTAACGCCAGCCTTAAATGCCTTAATGGCCTTAAAGACTTCAGAGTGAACGCTTGTCCGTTGCTGCTCCAGATGACTCCTGGTCTTCAATAGGTCGAGTGGTCGATTGGTCGAGTGACTTCAGGAAGGAGGGATCTCCGAGTAGTTGATCGGTCGAGTGGATTGCACTCGACACCTTTGTTGGGTCCTCCCTGTTGTCCCTTGAGCTTCTTTGCTTTTAGGATAGTGACCTTGGATAGGGCGTATAGGTCAAGCCTATGACCCTACCCCAGGTCTATAGCATCATCATGAGGCGCCCATCCTCGAGCCGCAACCGCCTTCTTCCTCAGGCCCTTAGATTGTGAATTCGGTCTTCCGCGCGGAGGGGATGGAGGAGGCGCCCGTCCTCGAGCGGCGATCGCAACGGGAGGGAGCACGGCAGCGGCGGGCCCAGCTCCATGGACGACGTGGTTCCCTTGCCGCTCCCGCTTCACGTGGCCGACAGAGAGTTGTCGTGGCAACGGAGGGCATGGCGGCGGGAAACACAGGAGGACAAGTCGGCACCGATGGGGACGAGGTGACGCATGAAATGTGTCGGCCTGTGGCTTCGAGTGCTCAATGCCGACGATTTGAGAGACACAGCGAGGCGAGACGTGACGATGCCGGAGAGATCGACGACGGCGTTGGCGAAGGCGGCAAAGAAGGGGATGAAAATGTCCCTCCTGCCAAGTAGTGCGAGGGAGCGGCAAAAAACGACGAGGGAAACTGGACATATGCAGGGTGTCGGCTGAAATATGCCGCTACTGCAAAAAGAAAAAAGAATCTGGGACGACCCATTTTGTGAGACCTGCATAGGACGAATGTCCGTCCATGTCCTGAAAACGATGATTATTTTAGAAAGTGGTGATATACAGGGTATGCTCTAAGATTTCTTTTTCTTTTTCTTTTATTATTAAGAGGTATATGCTCTAAGATTACAAAACCAAGTTAACTCAGCAGCCTCATTAAGATGACCCGCTGACATATCGGGCCCAGCGTTACGTGCGCGGAACAAAGCGTCGTCGTCTATAAACCAAATCCCCTCCCCCCCCCCCCCCCCAAAAAAAAAAACAAACAAACAAATCGCCGACAAAAATTCCCCATCTCCTACCGTAGCGGTCGGCGGCGGCGAGCAGCGAGCATCGCCGCTAGAGCTCCTCGACGGTATGGGACTGCAGATGTCGCCGCTCGCCTGGGTTACCGTCGCCCTGCTCGTCTTGTCCGCCTCCGGGGCGTCCCTGGCCACCAACGCCACCGGGGACAGCCACCGTGTCACCGCGGCCGCGGCCTCCTCCACCCCTCGCCATTCTCCGTCCTCGAGTGTGCCTTCGTCGAGCATCCCCACCTCCGCTCCTCTGCCTGACTCCCGCACAACCTTCTCCTCCGCCGACAAAGCAGGTAAAACCCTATGATTTCTCCCTATTTCTTCCAGCAGCAAGGCTGTCAGTTGGAAGGGGTTTCGGCCCGCAGGCTGTGTTCGGTAGCCCTCCACTCCTCCACTCGGGAGCGGAGCGGGTGGAGCTCCTCAAATTAACTTTACAAAGCAAACTGATATGCAATGCCATTACTACATGCCTAATTAGTACCCCTTAGATCATTCAGTACAGAGCAAATAAGAAAATTTCTTCAGATTCAGCATTAGAATTCAGAGTACATTTATAGAAGTACATTCAGCTCTCAAGTGGTTCTCCCTATTTTGTTTGATCTAAACGCTGGCAGTCACCAATGATTTTCTGGGTGCAGGGACCAGCAGGAGGAGGATGACTCTTGATGCTTCATGTAACTCAAAGAAGCTTGCGGTTCTTCTGGTCAACAGCTGCGAAGAAGACGAGCAGACCCACGACTGCTGCAACGCGGTCATGGCGACGGTGGGACGAGGGATGGCATGTTTCTGCTCAGTCACGGCGCAGCCTTTCTATCGAATGTCATCCGTGGCAGGGGGCAACGATATTGTTAGGATGTTCAGAGAATGCGGGGGAGACCCCTGCATTGCTGCGCAGCTCGACGAGGACTGCGGTGAAGACGCCGGAGCTGGAGCTGACATCACGCGACGTACTCCAGCCCAGCGTGGTGGCTCACCTGCAGCTGTGTCGGACATGGATGCTCCATCTACTCCCTCCCTGCCGGTACCACGCCCACACTTCCAGTGGTACTGGCTACCATGGGCCCTCATCGTCTTCCTTGCAGTATGTCTCATTGTGGTACTGTGTGCGATGACGATGATGCTGTCGGGCATTCCTGTTCTGAACACGATACTCCAGCGCAATGCACCACAAAGGCACTATGTCACGCCAACACCAGTCAGCTCATCTGGAAGTTCACGACCACTCCAAACTATGCCTATGCTGCTCCGGCGACGATGGTCCTCCGGTTCCGAGGGAAGGTCTGGGACACCGCTGCTTCCAATCGTCCAAAATCATTCGTCCCCTCTTGTACTCAGCAGATCGAGGTAATCGGTGTTCCTTAATTGCTTGAAGCTACATAAATAAGTTGATTATGTTGTTGGATTGGTCTTAATGAAGTTGGGCTTGTTGTGTTTGTGCAGCTCTGATAGAGGCACGAGGGACTCACACTAGTGAAGTGAATGATGGTCCTGAAGCTAAAAAGGGAGTTTTTGTTGACGATGGGCGAGTGAAGGTCATCTGTCCACCAGCTAGCCATCCTAAGGCGCAACGACCCATCCGTGAAAGTCAATATCATGTCGGAGCAGTCAGAGCTGGTGAAGAAAGCATTGCAACCAGAGCCGATCAAGTTCCCCTGATGCGAGAAACTCACGCAAAAATAACCCTTCGCAGGCTCGGGTTGTCCAGCCTGTGCACACACCGTCTTAAAGTTTTGGCCTGTACAAGCTTTTTTGCTCTCTTTTCGTTCTTCTGTGAGGCGTTTCGCTCCGAAGGTCGTGAATAAAACTCTTACTAGCCCGGTCATATTGGGAGTCCTTGTTTTGAACTGCTGGTGTTTTGGCCTGGGCCTGGTGATGTCGTTTGTAATATGTGCGGTGTACTTGTTTAGGTGCTCGTAGTGCGGTTTTGGGTGACGTCAGGTTTTCGCCCCATGATCTGACGTTCCTGATGACAGGCGTAGATAGTGGGTTTCCTGATGTTGCTCCGAGCTCGCTTTTCCTCTTTCCCTAGCTTTGATAGTTTCAGTTCGTGAGACAATTGTATTTCCGTTATGAAAGTAATGGAAAGGGGGAAGCCCGGTTCAAAGAAAAAAATGAGGGGACACATGTTATTGCCGAGCAGTTGATATTTACTAATACCCCAGTTTCAGTTAGACTGAATGTTAGCTTATTGGTATCAATTTACTTATTTGCAAATATAAGGTATTCTATGCAAATTCCAGCTAGAGAATTATATATTGTTGCCCCGTGTGTGGTTCGTCATTTACAATCCTTGAAAATTAAGTTAATTATGTTGTTGGGTTGGTCTTAATGAAGTTGGGCTTGTATTTTCTTCGAGTTCGTATTGCGCTCATCTTTGTCGCAAGTTATAACAAGCTATCTGTTTGCTTCTTGTTGTGTTTATGCAGCTCCGATAGAGACACGAGGGACTCAACACTAGTGGAGTAGATGATGGTCATGAATCTTACGAACCCAACTGAAGGTCATCTGTCCACCAGCTAGCCATCCTAAGGCGCAACGACCCATCCGTGAAAGTCAATATCATGTCGGAGCAGTCAGAGCTGGTGAAGAAAGCATTGCAACCAGAGCCGATCAAGTTCCCCTGATGCGAGAAACCCATGCAAAAATAACCCTTCGCAGGCTCGGGTTGTCCAGCCTGTGCACACACCGTCTTAAAGTTTTGGCCTGTACAAGCTTTTTTGCTCTCTTTTCGTTCTTCTGTGAGGCGTTTCGTTCCGAGGTCGTGAATAAAACTCTTATATGAACCTTCTTGCTGCTGGGGAGGCGTGAGGGCCGCCTCAGCAGGACTTTTTCACTGTTTTGACCCATTATCGAAAGGTTATGCTTGCAACTGAATGTGCCGAGGATATTGTAGGTGGAACCGGTGAACTGATGTAGCTGCATGCTGTCTTTTTTGCTCCCCATTAAATTTACTACGACTGTAGTTGAAGTGCCAGGTTAAGAAACTTCTATTGCATGCGAGCATTGGTTGCAGCTTGTGTCATACTCCTTGCACAACATCTGGGTTGTCAGGCCCCAACCTGTAAACTTCGACACCTCCTTGGTAATGCTTCGCTGGAGATTCAGGCGCAGCCGTCTCATCTTTTTTTTTTTTTTTGGAAGATCCAACAATTGATGGTATTTTCATTGATCATAGCAGAAAGCAGCGGGAAAAGAATACAGTGGTGGTGTGAATCCTAAGATCAAAAGGTGGGTTTGCCACAAACGGCAGAACCCTAATCAAAAGGTGTATGTTTCATGGTGGTTCCCCGAAGGGGCTCTCGATGCATGTTGCTCCCGTGATCCGCCATAGCTCGATGATGTCCCTGATTCGCTTGACGATGCTTCTCACGCATGGCAGGTGCGATCGGAAAGTGCAGTTGTTCCGCTCTTGCCAGATTTCCCAGCATGCCAACAGGAGGGTTGTTCGTGCCCCCTTTCGCCATTAGGGGTCAGTCTGCTCCAAGGTGCTCTCGATGATCGTGGTGGTGTTACCTGTGCCAACTTTCCTTTGGGGAGAGGGTGGAGCAGCCGTGCCATTGCCCGAGCTCAGCCCAAACCTTCCTGGACTCCGGTCAGTTCCAGA
This sequence comes from Triticum timopheevii, assembly GCA_963921465.1. Classification (NCBI taxonomy): domain Eukaryota; kingdom Viridiplantae; phylum Streptophyta; class Magnoliopsida; order Poales; family Poaceae; genus Triticum; species Triticum timopheevii. Next base: position 164,496,579 of record OY997274.1, on the reverse strand, counting down.
AGAGGTGGCGAGAGGATTCCAAGCTCCTGACACACAGTTGGCAGAAGTAGGCATTTGTCCAGCCGCGCCGTTGTAGTCTGTCGTTGCACCACAACCGATCTTGGAGCAGTAGCCAGGAAAAAATCTTGATCTTTCCAGGCGCCCATGCCTTCCAGACAAGGTGGTCGAAGCTTGTTGCCGTCCGGCCCTGGAACTGCGCCTGGTAGGCCGACTTGGCCGAGTACACTCCTGAGCTCTCCCTGTTCCAGGAGAGCGCGTCTGGCTCGCCCAGCCGCATGCTCGTGGTCGCCTCCTGCACCATGCGGTGTAAGGTGAGGAACTCCGCGAGGAGCTGCTGGTGGTTTCCATGTGCGAGGTCGCGGATCCATGTATCGTCACTGATGGCCTCTTGCACCGATCTGTTCTTCCTTTGCGAGTGCATGAATAGCGCCGGGAATTGTTGCGCGAGGCTGCCATTCCCTAGCCAGGGAGAGAGCCAGAAGGAGGCCCGAGCCCCATCTCCGATGGTCATGTATGTTGAGGCCGCGAAGAAAGCTCTGTCGCCTTCGTCGCATGGCAGCTCTGTGCCCACCCACGGCCGCTCTGGGTGGTGCCAGGTGATCCACAACCAGCGCAGCCGGAGCGCCTGCCGAAGCGCTGGAGGTCGTGGATGCCCAGTCCCCCTTGCTCCGTCGGCGCACACACCGCGGGCCAGTTGACTTTACAGCTGGCCCCGGAGATCTCTTCATCTTGGCGCCAGAGGAACCGTCGTCTGCACTTGTCGATCTCTCTGAGCAGCTTCATGGGGACCCGAACGACAGTGAGCGCGAACGTTGGCATGGCGCTTAGCACGCACTGGACGAGGACGCAACGGCCCGCCAGAGGCATCAGCCTGCCCTTCCAGCCCGCCAGCCTCGCCTTGATTATGTCGATGATGAACTAGAGATGGACTAGTCGAAGGTGTCCCGTAGAAACCGGCAACCCTAAGAGCATCTCCAGCCGCGCCCCCAACAGCCCCCCAAGGCGATTTTTTAGCGTCGGCGGCCGAAAATCGGCTCAGTCACGCCCCAGGATCTCATTTAGCGCCGTTTTGGGCCAAAATAACAGCCGACGAATCCAGGCCGAACCCAAGCGTCCGGGGGTCGCGTGGGAGCGCCGGCAGAAGCGAAAAGGGGTGTGGGGCCACTCTGTCAGCGAGAGGAGGCCCTTTTCCCGCCATTTCCTCCCCCCCATCGGCTTCCCTCCCATTCTCCATTCCTCCCGCCATTCTCCTCCTCCTCCCCTCCCAGCAGGCTGCCATGGCGCCCAAGAAGTACGTGCCCTCCCGCGCCGTGACGGATGCCACCGCCGCCGCCACCGCCTCTGCCACCCAGCCGAAGCAGAGAAAGGAGAGGGCGTCGCGGTCCAAGCCCCCGGGCATATCTAACGCCGACTGGAGGACGGAAGTTTAGCGCCGGGAGGCTGTTGGAACAGGGCGAATGCCAAGAAGGCCTGGGACAGGGCGGCGATCGCGGTTGCGGCGGTGGCGGAGCAGGCGGAGCGATCGGCCAAACAAACCGAGGCGGCTCGCGCGGGGATGATGAACCCGCCCGGCGGCCACGGCCCGTACGCGTCCTGGAGCCAGCAAAGCGTCGGGTCTCCGGCCGGCTTCTCGTTGTAGCCCCCACCCTGGGGTTGCATGCCATCACCGGGCTATGCCGACGGCGACGCGCACGGCGGGTTCAACCCCAACATCACCTTCCCACATGGTCACCCGGCCCAGCGCCCGCCTTCGCCGGCGTGCAGTACCCTCCGTACACCCATTCACCGCCGGCCTACGCAGCCTCCCCGACGCCACCTCTCCGACGTGGCGCACTGGTCTTCTCACAAGCCTTCTCGTCGCATCTCGGCGACACCGACGCGATGGAGGCCAACATGGACGACATCATCACGACCGGCTCGGCCGCCGCCGCCTCCCCTGGGTTCACTATCCATGACGACATAGTGGACCTCAACGGCGACATGGACGACGAGCTCGATTACGGCGAGGAGGGGCCGAAGGAGGAGGAGTCGGCGCCTGCTCCGGCCGGGAAAGGGAAGAAGAAGAAGAAGCGGGCTGCCAGGACCGGCGAGCCGCGCATCAAGTGGGCGTCCAAGGAGGACAAGTGCCTCGCCAAAGCGTGGAATGTCGTCTGCCTCGACCCGATCACCAGCACGAACCAGAGCGTCGACACGCATTGGGAGCGCATCAAGGCCGAGTTCGACGAGCGCAAGCTCTTCGAGCCCTACTTCAAAGGCGTCTATATGCAGTGCGGGTCGAAGGCAATGGCGAACCATTGGGGGCTCATCCAAACGGCGTGCAACAAATGTCATGGGATCGTCGAGGAGATAGCCGCTCGCCCGGAGAGCGGCGCCAGCATCGAGGATCGGGTATGGCAGGCCGGTCTCTCCCTTTTCTTTTCGTTGTGTGCACGCCCGCACTACAAGAAATATGTCAACTTGTGACCTTCTCTCAGTGACCCCAGCTGAATTGGTCGTAAATCCACGGCCATTTCGCTTGGAAGGGCTCAAACCCTGAAATTGCCTTACAACAAATGGTCATAAAGCAGACAAGAGTGGTCGACGACCTTATTTCTACCTGATTACGATCAATATAAATGATCATGAGGTTGTGAACGTGGATGCATTGGTACTTAAGGTGTCGTCCAAGGTGGGCTTGGGCCTCGGTGGAACGAGGCCACCTCTTTTTTAAAAAAAAAAATCCGTGTGCCATGTAGGCCTTGGCCCATCCAGGAAGAAATGTGGGATGCCCTCATATTACTAAAAAAACATATGTTTGGCCCAACGAAAATGGGAAAATAACGAGTTTTTCATTATTACCATTTGGTAAGGATGGGCAGTTATTTGAAAAAAAATCATTATTGTCTAAAAAACAGGTTTTTCGTTGTATAACTCTAAAAAGGTTTTTCCTTATAAAAAAATCTCAAAACCAATTAAACCATATAAAATTATAAGAATAGAAAAATAATGAACTCCGTCGTGAATCTTGCTATATGTTTTAGCAATTAGAAAACTAAACGTGTAATTCAAAAAAATGTTAATGTTAATACGTATTTCACAAAATGTAATCATGTGTTTAAAAAACTAAATGTGTGTGTTTGAAAAGTTTCATGCATATAAAAAATGATAATCAAAAATAATATTAGATATGTATAAAAAAGTTTCATGTGTATGCAAAAATAGTCATCGGTACGCATATATGGAAATTTTACGCATATCTAACTTTCCCAGATTACTACTAGAAATATCTAGAATATTCTGGATTGGTTTTTGAAATTTGTTTTTGAAAAATATCAAATTTTAAACCAGGTTCTGAATCTTTTTAGCTAAATAGCCATTATATCTTGATTGTTTTCTCCAAGTAAGCTCAAAATATCCTGATTCCTCTGCCAGCCAGCGCGAGGTCTGGAGACTGGAGCCGTGCGGCTGTTGGTGGATGTGCTGCTCGTGCGTGCCTGGATGCCGCTGGGCGCTGGATGTGCCTGTTCGCTACTTGTTTATGGGCTGCTAGTGGTTTTTTTTTTTTTTGAAACTATGGGCTGCTAGTGGGTTTAGGTTGCAGCAACAATGAGTAGTGGTAAAAATAGTTTTTTGGAGGGTAGGCTAGAGCCTGTTGAAGCCTCCCTATTGGACTCGCCTGTGGGCTGTCCTCGACTCATGGCACTGGAGCTTGTTGCTAAGGATTTTAGATGTGTGCGGGGAAGTGGAACTAACATCTGAACCTTTTTCTGCCAGATTTTTCCAAGACACTAGAATTAATCAACAACACAACAGTCTTGATTCTTCGAGTTACAAATCATATCATGCATTTCATTTCCCTCCCTTAATCTCACCTATTTGAACTCTGAAGTCCCAGCCCTTGCTTTCTTCTTCTTTCAAGAATCTATTCTGTTATGTCTCCTCAACACACACGCACACATTCAGACACCAACTGTTGCAGCTAGCTGAGCAAGCCACTCACTCACTGGTCATTTGCATCAATCATCAGCGCCTCCTTTGGCTTTGGCGTGTGGGTGATCATCTCCGGCGGTCTTCTTGTAGGTGTACCAGCTGGCGATGAGGAGGTAGACGGCGAAGTTGAGGAGCACATGCGCGATGCGGGTGAGCGGGCTGCCACCGGGGCGCTGGTGCCTGTAGGGCGGCGTGCCGACGAAGAAGCTGCCGACGGCGATGGCCATGACGACGGCGGGGATGCCGAAGCCCCAGCTCCAGCCGACATGCGTCTGCACGTACACGAGCACGGACGAGGCCACGAGCGCGCCGATGTTGATGGAGAAGTAAAACCAGTTGAAAAACGAGCTCTTGCTCTTGCGCTCCACGTCGTCGTGCTCGTCGAACTGGTCGGCCCCGAAGGAGGAGACGCATGGCTTGATCCCGCCGGTGCCGAGCGCGATGAAGACGGCCGCCGACTGGCCCGGCGTGGGGTCGCACACCCCCTTGGAGGCGCGGGCGGGCACGAGGCCCTACAAAATACTGGACAGGGTTGGAACAGCAGCTTATCGCCTGGAATTACCGCGAGGCAGTCAAGTGCACCCAGTTTTTCATGTGTCGCAACTGAAGAACCATGTGCCAGATCATACACCAGTGTTCTCGTCGTTGCCTGTTCGATCGATCTGTCTGCTCCTGGCGTTTTTTCTGAAGAAATTCTGGATCATCGTCTGGTCAAGAAGGGAAACACTTCTCAATTGCAAGTGCTGATTAAGTGGGCTACCATACCGGCAACTTCCGCTACGTGGGAAGATTACGAGGTGCTCAAGCAGAGGTTTCCAGCTGCACCAGCATGGGGACATGCTGGTTCTTCAGGGGCAGGTACTGTAAGTGCCGAGGCGATGGCATCAGGTTCAGACAGTGCTGACAGACGCAAGAAGAGGCGAGAGAGATCTGGTGGAAGCGGGAAGAAGTGAATGGGCGTGGCGTGCCGTGTGGTGGGCCGTGTGTGGCCGTGAGCCAGTGGGCCGTATGGGTGTTGCGTGGGCTTGCGGGTTTATAAGCAAGCGAGTGTCACTGTAACAGACAAGTTTTGAAATCTGAAATCATTCTGAGCCTCTCATCTGTTTTCCCCTCTCCTGCTCTTATCATTTCCCGAGCCGCTCTCCTTTCTCCTTCCTCTCGCCATGAGAGCGCTACCCTGCTCCGGTTGCTAGCTACCTCGTCGCCGGCGATTCGTTCTGGCCCACGGTCGTGACACACCCGACATGCGTCTGCACATACACGAGCACGGACGAGGCCACGAGCGCGCCGATGTTGATGGAGAAGTAGAACCAGTTGAAAAACGAGCTCTTGCTCTTGCGCTCCACGTCGTCGTGCTCGTCAAACTGGTCGGCCCCGAAGGAGGAGACGCATGGCTTGATCCCGCCGGTGCCGAGCGCGATGAAGACCGCGGCGGACTGGCCCGGCGTGGGGTCGCAGACGCCCTTGGAGGCGCAGGCGGGCACGAGGCCGTGCACGGAGGTGGCCATGGTGAGCAGGCCGAGGCCGAAGATGTAGATGATCATGAAGGAGGCGATGGTCCAGAAGCGGCCGAGGTAGGCCTCGGCGAGGAAGGCGCCGATGAGCGGGGTGATGTAGCAGGTGCCGCCCCAGTTGGTGACGTTGTTGGCGGCGGCGGCGTTGGCCATGCCCATCCGGTCCTTCATGAAGTTGACGAGGTTGGTGCTCAAGCCGTAGTAGGGCCAGCCGCTCGCAGCACTCGTTCGCTGCATGCAACCGATCAATCAAACACCTTGATGATGCCATGAACACCAAGAACAGAAGCAGAGCAAAGCAGAGTGACACGACAATGGAGAAGTATGTGTGTAGTGTGTACCGAGGATGTAGGGGCATGCGCGCCAGTTGCCGGTGCATGTCGTCGTTCCTCCTCGGCAATCCCGGCCGCCAACGTCCGTCCTCCTGCGCCGCCGTCCAATCTAATCTAATCGGCGCATTGCTCACTACTGGATCAAGGCCGGCGACCCACCGATGCGCCAGCGCTTCACCGCCCGGTCGCTCACTGCTGGCGCTCCTCATCTGGGTCGTCGTCGTCAATGCCGCGCCCGCCGCTAACGGAGGAGCGACGACCATCATGCTCACCGCCGGCCTAACAGCCTTCTCTCTCCCTCTCCCTCTCTCTCGCCTCGAGTTCCAAGACCTAAGTCGCACGCGCACCCCACACGCGGATGGATGTCTCTTTCCAATATATATATAGAGATAGATAGACAGAGGTGGCCTTAGAACATGAATAAGAGGACACAAGGCATGGCGGAGAGGAAGAGGCGGCCACGGTGCCGTGGATCACTGACGTGGCCAACTGACTAGTTGCCATCCCGATAGCGCTTAATAAAATGGTGGTGATGACGATAATCTGTTTCCAAGAAAAGGAATTACTGTAGGTGGCACGGGTTTTCAGACGCCTTTTACTTAAAGCCTGGCCGGCCGTGACGGGCATTTCTAGCGCTGAATTAAGGGTTTCTTTGGTCATGGCCCGCAACTACTTAAAGGCTAGCAGCTTCTGTGGTAAAACTAACATATATACTATTATTATTATTATTATTATTATTATTATTATTATTATTATTATTATTATTATTATTATTATTATTATTATGACTAGATATATTACACAAGGTGTGGCAATTGTGTGACTAACTTTTCATCAAATTTTTAGATTTCGCGCAAACAGGACAGCTCATCGAGCACGTACAAGGTTTCTTTTTTTCTTGTGATCGCACGTGTGCGGCGGCAGATGAACTTTCATTGTTTTGTTTTCCGACGCAAATGAAGAGATTATGTTACCCGGTGAGCTAGTGACAACATCTTAATCTCTTCCCTTTTTATAAACAGTTAGCACATGACATGAAAAGTTGTCAAGCCTCTTTGGATTTCTAAAAGCCAACGTACGTCCTTCTTTCTTTTCTATCAGAGGCATTCACATACAAAAGCAGTGTACTCTACTGTACACCCATGCAATCAATAAGGATATAGGATGACAGAAGAAGTTGTCCCATGGAAAACCAGATGCACTCAAAAGATAAGAATTCCTTCCTTTGTAAATCATTCAAAAATCAAAATCATTCTGCCAGGACACACCAATAATCAACCACATCAAGCTTTTGCTCCTTTTTTTTGCGGGGAACATCAAGCTAGCTCTTGACCACAATTCTTAAGGCAATCGACAAGCTATTTCAACACCACAACACAACTAGCATGTCTGCCTCCTAAACTTTGGCACAAAACAACCAATTTGTCGGTAGCTCTTCAGCCTCACATATGCTTGATAACATTCAAGCAGCAGGCTCGGTTCAACTACACAGACAAACAAGCCAAACCACTTTGATTCTATGCTTCACAGACAATAAATCTGGAGCATGCCATCATATATCGACCTTGCAGACACTACTAGCTACCTACTTGCCCTACAACACAAGTCACTGATCCTCCTTCGGAATTTTAGTCCATGTTTGACGCCACATCCTACCTTCTCGACATCTTATCATCCTGCAGGTCCATGTTTGATGACACATCATGCAGCTTTCTCCCACTTGCCAAGCATGGCTTTAACCAAAGCTACATACAAAAAGGAACTGACACTTGAGTCGGTCATAACACAACAAATGTAGATCAACAGATTTGTCAAGCATGGAGCAAAGAACAGATTAATCAACAGTGAATGAAGGCAAAAAACTAGGGATGGAGTGTGCTCATAATCCAGTTTCCTCGAAATGAAACACCACCGCGCTAGGTTCTATTGGTATGAACCGAATTATTCACAGAAGAAACTAATCAAAGTATACAAGCATTTGATTAACAGTATCCAAGTGAAATAATTGGCTTACTTAAGCTCCACCTCTGGTTTGTTGTGCCTCTCAACTTCTTGGCAAAGGATATCCTAGAGGCAAGCGAAATCACAAAAAGCACCACCAGTCCCATCGACCTTCGCAATCAGGTTGGCCCAGTACTTGGCAAAGTTGCTCATCGACCACTGCAGCAACGTTTGAAATTTTAGAGTGGTCAGGTAAAGACTTGCAGCACGGGCTTGAAAGGCTAAACATTGGGGTTTACAAACTGAACTCAAACTAAGCTATTATTTAAACCAAGAAGGGTTTATTGGCAGGACAGTTTTAATCTCACACGCTAGAGAGGAAACTCCAAAGACTCCAGTAATGCCTGATGAGGCAGGGCGAAGAGGGATGTTGGCCAAGGTCACAGTGTCTCCCTTGAGCTCGCCGCATCCTCACTGCTGTGTCGAGCGCCGCAACCATCCATTCAATAATCATACAACACATGACAGAAACTCATCAGCAAATAGCAGATAAAACCATCCATGGGACAAAACATCACAATACTCTTATATAGACAACAGCACACGATGCAACTACATATAACAGGCACATCATTACAAGAGGCAGAAGTGTTCATCATGGACAAAAGGGAGAAATTTGAGTTTAGTTGAACCAAAAAGTACTGCATGTTCATAGAAGAAACTGAACATTCAAAAGGATACTTCAGTTTTAGTCAAAGTTTAACCATGCACATGCAAATTGAAACAAAACGTGAAGTGCATTCAAAATCGAGCAAAACAACATCTAACGGACCAGAAACAACACCTATTGGTTCAATTAATAAATGTGCCACCTAAGAATAGATGCGCGTCACTTAAGAATAGACACTGAGAACACCTACATACTCCCTCCATCCCATAATATAAGAGCGTTTTTGACACTAGTGTAGTGTCAAAAACGCCTAGAACTATCCCATAGTGTGCCAAATGGAGAACCTCAACCCACAGCATCATGTGCGCCCAGAAGACAAAACACCAGTTAGACTGTCGATTCGTTCTAATAATGTTATTGCAAGCAAGTAATAACATATTAGGTCTTCTTCAACGAATATAAATACAAAATGACTAAAAATTGATGGCCAATTAATTATTTAGCATGGTTGGACAGGTTGATCCGGACAACTGAATTGTAAGGCAGATGGTCGACCAGTTCCCTCACTGATCCAGTTTTATAAACTATGGCTTCTACCATTCAGAACACCATACCAATCCAAAGAAAGAAAAAAACATCCTTGCTACCCTCAATCCCAGTATATGTACGTACCTGAGAACCAGGATAATCAGAGATGGGTTAGGCGACGTTAAAATGCATTCGTCAGTTAGCACTTAATTTTGGAGAGTGCATATTACTCCCATATATAAGTGAAACATAATGCAGCACTAAAAATTAGAAATTACCATCATATATGAGTATAGACACCATCTTTTATGTCATGGTCACTTTGGTTCACAAATGAACTGTGCAGCACAAGAAGAATGACATTGTATATGCACTAAAAAACATAAACAGAAATTGGGGGGGGGGGGGGGGGGGGGGGGGGGACCTCACAGTCGAGACAGGAAGAGCCAAGACATTGTGTGGGAAGTCAGGTCAAGGTCCCCTCACTCGACGATGTCCTCGTTGTGCTCGCCGGCTTGGGCTTGGGGTCCCGGTCATGTCCATCGAGCCGGGTGCCTGCTGCACCAAATCGAGCAGGAAAATAAATAGCTATGTTGTACACAGTACTGCTAGTGAGTAATTCATTCATGTTTGATGTGGCATGAACATAAATAAAGCCCTGAAAGTCGCTATTAGCATCGCTTGTAGATAGAAAAAATGAACCATACAACTAGGCGTGTTGCGTGTGGCATCGGCCAACGCAGAAAAACAAATGAAACCCTCTACAACTGCAGGCTGAGCACCTAATTAATTAATAGAACATTTTCCTACTGTCCAGCTACCGTGGCTCAATAGGAAGAACTAATTGACCACTTCCCGTCGACAATCACCAGTCTCTAGCTCATCACAAGATGCAAAGCATGCAAGCACAGCTTTGAACTGGGAATGATGGATAGGGGCATGCAGCTAGAAAACAATACTAGATATTTGACCATATATCGGGTTCCTCTTGGTGGCCACAGACACATATTTGACCCAGACAACATTGCTGCTGTTGCGCTCACCGATTTAGAACACACCCACATACACACACAAGCAAGACCAAGATAGATGAATGAGATCCCAGATTAACAGGCCGAAATAAAGCACCCGAAAAAAAAAATCAAGTGGTGGATTGCGTGCTCACTGATTCTGGATGGGCTCGGGGGCGGCGCACTCCTCCACCCGGACGAGCTGCTTCTGGTGCGCTTTGTAGAACTGGTACGCCGCATAGCCAGCACCGGCGACACCCAGCGAGAGCAGCATCTTCCACCTAAATTTAAAGAGTTCAGGACATCCAAGTCCTGTTCCACGTCAATATGTATAACCATCAACGTCAGCCAATTAGCTGAGTTCACTAACTAAATGTCTCTACAGTTATCATTTCAAGTCCTACATAAGCATAAGAGGTTGGTGAAAGGCACCAAGTTACCACTACCCATTACAAAATACTGTCACCATCTTTCTGAAGATCGAAGAAAGCAAGCCGATAAAAAGTTATGCGCGTCAACAAGGTTAAAATAAAACAATTTCATTTGATGATAATTACTAATATCAAAGAGAATAATGAGGTATTTAGTTCAAATACCACCAGGACAGATACTCAAGAAGATGCCGACAACATCGCCCAATGTGTTAGACTACGACTCACACGTCAGTTCTCAAGAAGTCGGAAAGAAAGTAAAACGGGACAAGAAGGTACTGATGCTAAGAAAACGATTAAGCTTCAAGAATAGTCAAGAAGTAGCCTTAATCATATATGCATGTAAGACCATGGTTCTACTTGCAAATATGTATACAATCTTAATCATCAGAAGAGGGTGGTCTACCAAGTCAGTCATCATACCGACACAAACGTGTTCATCCGGTATTGGAGCTCAAGCCAGCAGAGGGTCCGACGGCTGGCCACCACCAGGCTGTCCTTCATCTTGACGCCGAACCCCACTATCAACAACCCGGTGCTGGGGCTGCTGCAAAACACATAGATGGAACATGTTACACATCTATGTATATATGTAGATGTCAATTCAAGTTGAAAACCATGTAAGAACATCTCTAAACCATGCAAGAACATCTCTAAACCATGCAAGAACATCTCTAAAGCATGCAACTAGAGACAAAGATATTTGACCAAATATAGGCTTCCTCTTGGTGACCACACAATTTGGTACTCACCCTTCAGCCAAGTGTTGTTGGTTGCCGCTATCCGTATTACAACATTAAGCAAATGAACCAAGTATTGCTCGTTGACACATCAAATGACATTTCTTTTCCTCTAGGAATTGAGAGCATGTCATTTCACTTTCTATGATTTTCCTATTCCTATATTGTTTCTATCCTATAAACCAAAGGAGGCCGAAGACTGAAACTGGGACAAGGACCAACACACTCGAAGCAAACCACCAATGCAGAACGAAAAGGTAAATCCGACAGCAAACTTTGAGACAATTAATAGGCATACACAGGAAGCCAAAACCACAATCAGGGCATGAGCACATCACAACAAGAAAAATCCATCAAATCCATGGCCGACACATAAAGAGGCCATAGCTCTCAAAGGCTAGCTCCCAGGAGCTTACCTCAACAGATGTATCAAAGGCAGTACAACACCGACGCCGCTCGTGAGAAGACTCGATAACAATCAACTTATCATCCAGATCAGGTACCAGGCTCTTCTTCATCTAGGCAATGAAACCCCACCATCGACTACCCAGTGCTGCTGCTGCAGCCTACAGGACACAGAGATGGAACATGTTACACATATCTATGTAGATATCGATTCAAGATGCAAACCATGAATTCACAGTTTTGAACTGGGCATTATGGGTGGGGGCATGCAGCTAGAAAATATGCTCCCTCCGTTCAGAAATAAATGACGTGGTTTTAGTTCAAATTAACTAAAAGCACGCCAGTTATTCCGGAACAGAGGGAATACATGATTTGACCATCCTTCTATTGGCGGCCATACAATTTGGCACTCACTAGTTTGACAATCCATATTACAACAGTAAGAAAATGGACCAAATCTTGCTTGTTGATACGTCAATAACAGGAACAACTAAGACACCATCCTTCGGCCATACAAAAAAAACACAACAGTCCCTCCCTTAATCTCACCTATTTGAACTCTGAAGTCCCTCCCTCCCCCTAGTCCAATTCGGACTAGGCCTTGGGGGGCGCCCAACCTCTCCTCTCTCTTTCCCTTAAAGCCCAATAAGGCCCATATACTCCCCGGCAAATTCCCGTAACTCTCCGATACTCCGAAAAATATCCGAATCACTCGGAACCTTTCCGATGTTCGAATATAGTCGTCCAATATATGGATCTTTACGTCTCGACCATTTCGAGACTCCTCGTCATGTCCCCGATCTCATCCGGGACTCCGAACTCCTTTGGTACATCAAAACTCATAAACTCATAATAAAAATGTCATCGAAACCTTAAGCGTGCGGACCCTACGGGTTCGAGAACAATGTAGACATGACCGAGACATGTCTCCGGTCAATAACCAATAGCGGAACCTGGATGCTCATATTGGCTCCTACATATTCTACGAAGATCTTTATCGGTCAAACCGCATAACAACATACGTTGTTCCCTTTGTCATCGGTATGTTACTTGCCCGAGATTCGATCGTCGGTATCTCAATACCTAGTTCAATATCGTTACCGGCAAGTCTCTTTTACTCGTTACATAATACATCATCCCGCAACTAACTCATTAGGCACATTGCTTGCAAGGCTTATAGTGATGTGCATTACCGAGAGGGCCCAGAGATACCTCTTCGACAATCGGAGTGACAAATCCTAATCTCAAAATACGCCAACTCAACATGTACCTTTGGAGACACCTGTAGAGCTCCTTTATAATCACCCAGTTACGTTGTGACGTTTGGTAGCACACAAAGTGTTCCTCCGGTAAATGGGAGTTGCATAATCTCATAGTCATAGGAATATGTATAAGTCATGAAGAAAGCAATAACAACATATTAAACGATCAAGTGCTAAGCTAACGGAATGGGTCAAGTCAATTACATCATTCTCCTAATGATGTGATCCCGTTAATCAAATGACAACTCATGTCTATGGCTAGGAAACTTAACCATCTTTGATTCACGAGCTAGTCAAGTAGAGGCATACTAGTGACACTATGTTTGTCTATGTATTCACACATGTATTATGTTTCCGGTTAATACAATTCTAGCATGAATAATAAACATTTATCATGAAATAAGGAAATAAATAATAACTTTATTATTGCCTCTAGGGCATATTTCCTTCAGTCTCCCACTTGCACTAGAGTCAATAATCTAGTTCACATCGACATGTGATTTAACACCAATATTCATATCTGTATATGATCAACACCCATAGTTCACATCGTCATATGACCTACACCCAAAGGGTTTACTAGAGTCAATAATCTAGTTCACATCGCTATGTGATTAACACCCAAAGAGTACTAAGGTGTGATCATGTTTTGCTCGTGAGAGAAGCTTAGTCAACGGGTCTATCACATTCAGAGCCGTATGTATTTTGCAAATATTCTATGTCTACAATGCTCTGCACGGAGCTACTCTAGCTAATTGCTCTCACTTTCAATATGTATCCAGATTGAGACCTAGAGTCATCTGGATCAGTGTGAAAGCTTGCACCGATGTAACTCTTTACGATGGGCTCTTTTATCACCTCCATAATCGAGAAATATTTCCTTAGTCCTCACTAAGGATATTTTTGACCGCTGTCCAGTGATCTACTCTTACATCAAAATTGTACTCCCTTGCCAAATTCAGAGCAAGGTATACAATAGATCTGGTACACAGCATAGCATACTTTATAGATCCTATGACTAAGGCATAGGGAATGACTTTTCATTCTTTCTATTTTCTGCCATGGTCGGGTTTTGAATCTTACTCAACTTCACACCTTGCAACACAGACAAGAACTCTTTCTTTGACTGTTCCATTTTGAACTATTTCAAAATCTTGACAAGGTATGTACTTATTGAAAAACTTATCAAGCATCTTGATCTATCTCAATAGATCTTGATGCTCTATATGTAAGTAGCTTTACTGAGGTCTTTCTTTTAAAGAACTCCTTTCAAATACTCCTTTATGCTTTCCAGAAATATTCTACATCATTTCTGATCAACAATATGTTACTCACATATATTTATCAGAAAGGCGGTAGTGCTCCCACTCACTTTATTATAAATACAGGCTTCACCGCAAGTCTGTATAAAACTATATGCTTTGATCAACTTATCAAAGCGTATATTCCAACTCTGAGATGCTTGCACCAGTCCATAGATGGATCGATGGAGCTTGCACATTTTGTTAGCACCTTTAGGATTGACAAAACCTTCTGGTTGCATCATATACAACTCTTCTTTAAGAAAACCATTAAGGAATGCAGTTTTGACATCCATTTGCCAGATTTCATAAAATGTGGCAATTGCTAACATGATTCGGACAGACTTAAGCATCGCTACAGTTGATAAAATCTCATTGTAGTCAACACCTTGAACTTGTCGAAAACCTTTTTGTGACGTGATGCTTCTTGGTCAGATGACCAAGATATTGGCGAATACCACATACGATCAAGAAAAGAGTACCTATAATCACATGAAAACCATGAAAGCCAGTTGCTAAGAAAAAGGTAGAACCATAAATACTATCTGAAATAGTGGAGGGTGCTTGGTAATATTCCATTCCTTGAAAGCCAGTAGATACTAGAGCCACAAGTCGAGATTTATAGATAGTAACACTACTATCAGCGTTTGTCTTCCTCTTGAAGATCCATTTATACAATATGGCTTGCCGATCATCGGGCAACTCCATCAAAGTCCACACTTTGTTCTCATACATGGATCCCATCTCAGATTTCATGGCCTCAAGCCATTTCGCGAAATCTGGGCTCATCATTGCTTCCTCATAGTTCGTAGGTTCATCATGGTCTAGTAACATGACTTCCAGAACAGGATTACCGTACCACTCTGGTGCGGACTGTACTTTGGAAGACCTACGAGGTTTTGTAGTACTTTGAAATGCCTAGTTGCAGAAAAGGAGCAACTCGGCGCACAAAAAAAATAGAATCAAACTTTAGTACTTTGGTACCAGTTTCATGCTTACATATTAAAGTTATTTACAAGGTTGATTTTGTAGAGAGGCATTGATTTTCATTTTCGAAAACAATATGAAGGGACCGCCTCATCAGCCTTAGCAAACACCCCCGCTAGATCATGCATACATGGCAATATATTTAACTAATATGATATTGTAGAGTTCAGCGAGAGAAAGTAAGGGGAAAATGTTGTCATTTGTGACTACATAATTATGTGTTGTTCATTAATTTTAGTGTATTGGAAAAACATTGGCAAGTAAACATGTTCAAATGTCATATTTATAGTTTGGTATGATGCAATGCATGAAAGGAGTGACTATCTCAATTGACTTAGAAAGTCAACATTCATAATCATTTAATTACAATATGCTCACCTTTTTGCATTTGCATTAATTTTGATGAAAATTGTTACTTTATGTCGTCTCGGAAATAGCAAAACCATAAAAAATGACATGTTTTTTTCACATCACCCAAATCATATGTTTAAGTTGTTGACAAGTTCTTAGATGCTAGCAAAATATCTTTAGACTTATTACTTTTTGCCTAACTGGCTGCAAGGAAGACACGATAAGCGTTAACAAGTTGCAATTGGAGCAGTGCGTCCACGGTCCAGCATTAATATACAAAACACATGTGACTGGAAATTAACATATTTTTGAATCTTTGTAGGCAGTGATTCGTAAAATCACATATCAATATGACTCTATACCTTAAGTGAGTGATCTCGTGATTTTAGATTCGTGGCTTCACTGTTCTTTCCATCGAGATTTACTCAGTTAGTGTTTACTCAGCACAAATGCAAAAGAGAAGAGCAACATGTGAGTTTGACGTAACCACACGAGAGAGAGAGAGAGAGGAGAAGAAACTGCTGGCCCTCCCTCTAGCGGTGAAGCCGATGGTCCTACTACGAAGTACCCCACATATGAAAAATACTCGGCATACTACGAAGTACTATGTACACACATGAAAAACACTCGACGTACACATGAAAAACACTCGGCATAGTATAAGATGCATAATAAGATGCATCTACTCAACCATAAACAATTATTGAATAAATACAACATGATTATGTGGAGGGAGGGGGGCAACCGCCCCCTGCCTGATGTCCCTATTTTGGATAGGGATTTCACTCGGTCTAATATGCAAACTCCACCAATAATGTCTACAATTGACAGGAGTTTTCTCGGTGCAGAATGGGACTTATCCATGCCTAACTCTTTGTTGCACAGCTTGCAGCGTTCCTCGTGGACGACGGGCGGAGGTAATGATCTCAATAACATATTTTTTTTAATGTTGTGAGGTTCTTGGTTTAAAAGATGAAAATGGCATGTTTGGGTGAGGTCCATACAAAAAGTTATCCAAAATTTAAAATGTTGTGAGGTTCGTGATTTTATTCCTTCCATCGGGATTTACTCAGTTAGTGTTTACTCAGCACAAATGCAAAAGAGAAGAGCAACATGTGAGTTTGACGTAACCGTACGAGAGAGGAAAACAAACTGCTGCCCCTCCCTCCAGCGGTGAAGCCGCTGGTCCTACTACGACGTACTCGACATATGAAAAACACTCGGCATACTACGAAGTACTACGTACACACATGAAAAACGCTCGACGTACACATTGAAAGCACTCGGCATATTACGAAGTACTTGTAGTACACAATTTTTCCCATAGTGTTAATAATCGTATTTATATATGCTCTTGCCAAGAATTAAAATTGGGTCATGCTCAATACATGCTTTTAAAAATTTATAACGCTGACCAATCAAATTCACTAACAAAAATCAACCAAGGAGGTAATAACTGATAATCTTCTAGGTACTAATACTGGATAAAAACCAACATATAGTCGCACGTGATTTTCATATAATTTCTTGAGATGCTTCCAAAACTCAGAAGTATCTTTGCGTGGTTCCACCATGCATGTTGCATCTCGATCATGTCCCGGAGTCTACTCTTCCTTGGTAGGATCGAGCACATGCCCAGCAAAGACAACGGTGCCTGAAGTCTCCTCGACAATGAAGAATGCGAACGGGTGGTCGGCTACGAAGTCCACGGTCGGAGGCGGTGGCACGTACTCGTAATCGCAGCCAAACGAGAAGCCCATGTCGTTGTCTGACTCCACGGTGACGGCGGCGGCCACACACCCCTCCTCGTTCATCTCCACCACCGCCTTGTGGAGAACCTCATCCACGCACAGCGGCACGACCGAATCATCGTCCCCAACGATCTCGGCCATGTTAGCCAGGAGGGGATCGAAAGGCAGCCGGAGGCCCAGGTGAGATGATCCGTTTCCCCAATAGAAGGAGTTATTACTACGTGACGCCTCTTACTTAAAAGCCGGTGCTCATCCCTAGGGCTGAATTCTTTGATCATGTCGGCACCTAGTTAAAAGCTATCTTAGCACGTACTGTGGTGGATTTATTTTTTATTTTTGGGTGATACAGTGGTAGAGTTGACACCTAGCAGGTTCCATGGTAGAATCGACACAGATGACTACGATTTCGTAAGCCGTTCCAATATTGTTCTGATTCTGCAAGGCGTGGCAATCGCTTGACAACTTTTCATCGGATTTTTAGATTCTGCACAACAAGGTTTTTCTTTTTTTTAATTAGTGCTTTGTGCGTGTGAGGCAGATGAACATCCAGTGGCGGAGCCAAGGGGGGGCGAGCAGGGGCCAGGCCCCCCCTAACCATCGAGCAGATATCTCGTGTTAGCAGTTAATTAGCGATAAGATTCGCAAGTACAACG
The DNA here is from genome assembly GCA_963921465.1 of Triticum timopheevii. Lineage (NCBI taxonomy): Eukaryota > Viridiplantae > Streptophyta > Magnoliopsida > Poales > Poaceae > Triticum > Triticum timopheevii. The sequence continues at coordinate 164,478,734 of OY997274.1, read as the reverse complement.
TACTTGGCCCCCCCTATCGTTACGTGAAAACTGGAGAAAGGAAAAGGCCCATGTACAAGCCCACTAGTTAGTCGTTTTCTAAGTCCATGCCAAGGTGGATTGTACGATGGGCCTCCGCTAAATCTCTTGGCGATGAGCATTATCTGATTAGGGCGTGCTGGATTAGCGCTGAGCCGCTGCCGTCCTACGCCTTCGCCGCCTGCCTATCTCTGCTCTTCCATCTAATCTGATTCATTGCCTCCAAAAAATTTAATCTAATTCATACGGCGACGCAGACTGCTTCACCCACCAATTTTCTTCATGCTAGCCAACGAATTAGCCGAGGTTAACACATCACACCACCTACTAATCTCTCTCAATTCTAATCTTGTATTGTATTGAACTTCTACATCTGATTTAAGTTATTTTGTTGTGTGATTTGTGATGCGTTGTTGCGCTAGGTTAAAGCACCTGAAATAGTTCGAACGCTCAGACTCATCAATGTTTGGTTGAGCATTCATATACAGTGATGGTTGTCGCATATGCCTGCCAATGACGACTAGCCGATCTACTTGAACCTAGCAGCAAAGGGGATAAGGAGGGGTCAATTTGGTTTTCTAGGTATGTGTTCTAGAACCGTTGATCAAATTTTGCTAACTAAACAATAATTTTTTTCTAATACAACCAGTGGTGATTTCTCATTCAAACCTATTTAAATGCAAGTTAAAAGCCAACCAAGTATAATACATGATATTCTTGTTCATATATCTTAAATTCCCATGTGACAATGTTTAAGAGCATGGCATCTCATGTCGTATTTCGGAGTAGTTTAATAATCAAATTCGTCTTCTTGGCGTTTAAGTGGAATTATTGATCAATATTAGCTATTTCTACACAGGCTCCGAGTGCCAAAAAAAACTTATGTTCCCAGTCAAAGTTAAATGAGAATGATATGTGAATATAAATTATTGGGTAGTATGTGAGGCATAATATTTGCTGGCTTCATGCCGTCTGGCCCCCCATATGCCTAAATCCTGGCTCCGCCCCTGTGAACATCAATCATTGCTTTGCTTTGTTTTGTTTTGTGACGCTAATATAGAGATTACATTACCCAGTGACAACATTTTATCATGATTGTAACCATCTCTTTCTTTTTATAATAGTTAAGAGTTAGCACAAGACATGAAAAGCTGACAAAACTTTGGATTTCTAAAAGCCAACGTCCGTCCTTCTTTCTTTACATCAGAGGCCATGCAATCAGTACGGATGGGGATGACCAAGCTGTCCCTTGGAACCCAGATGCACTCAAAGATCAAAATTCCTTTCCTTTGTGAATCATCCAAAAATCAAAATCATTCTGCCAAGCCAACAAGTTCCACAACAAAAAAGGAATCAACCACATCAAGCTAGCTCTTGACCGCAATCCTTAAGGCAACCACAATAACCAGCCTGTCTGCGAGAGGGCACGTCCTGCACGCAGCGGCATATGAACGCACGTATCCAGCCACATGCTCTGTCGAGGTGATCCATGCATTAAATAGGTGTGGAAATGACCACGGCGGCATACATCGCTAGATACAAAGAATACGATTGCCAGGTCGTGCTAGTGGGCTCGTCTGTGGTACGCATATTCTGACGTAAAAGGACCATGCGGGTCTGGTTGAGCCTACAGATGGCACGGACTAGTTTAGTGTATCTGGTTAGCTGCTGTCCTCCTTTCGCACGTGGTCCGGCTGGATCTGCTCATGGCGAATCCTGGAGCGACTGCACTGGCGACGTGCGAGGGGTGAGTAAAACTGTTTTTTTATGTTCCGCCGGCGGTCGGCGCCGGTCTTGTAGATGGGTTGTGCTGTTCCTATCCTCCATTTTCTCTCGTCCTAATCAGTTTTGGTCCACCGTCCTGCCCGGTGCACACGTATCAGTGTGGTAATGATCGGAAAAAAGGGATCGACTGAAACAATGGATGTCCAAAATTACTTACTGCCAGGTTCGGGCACAAAATCGATAGGTTTGTTCGTGGCAATGGTGTCTCCTGGGCTCGTGGCAATTTGAGGTAATAAATCTTTTTTTCTGGTACTCTATTTCCATCTGATAGATTTGTTCGTGGCAATTTGAAAAGCTGGGAAAAAATGCTAGCTCACTGTGTAGTCTCTTCGATTGGGAAGCTTTTGTCAGGGAGAAATTATGATGTGTGCGGACTTGGGCAACCTCTGGCCACTGCTGCGCTTTGCAGGTATTACGGTCTTACTCCGTGCTGCACAGACCCATGCACCGTGCGCTGCTGTTTGAAGCGGCTTGTGTCAGGTCATGCTGTCAGGGAATACGCATATACGATAGCCAACGTTGGGGCTATACTCTAACTAGCAGGCTTCCTGATTGGAATCGCGAAGTTGCTAGCGCCGTCGATGCGGTGCGTGCAGCTGCCGCTGCGTCCATCGATGCACTTCTCGCCTGTCTGCCTCCTACACTTTGGCACAAAACAACCAACTCGTCGGTAGCTTCAGCCTCTCATATGCTTACTACTTCCTCCGTCCGAGAATACTTGTCATCAAAGTGGATAAAAAGAGATGTATCTAAAACTAAAATACATCTAGATACATCCTCTTTTATCCACTTCGATGACAAGTATTTTGTGACGGAGGGAGTAACATTCAAGCAGCAGGCTCGGTGGTTCAACAATACAAACAAACAAGCCAAAGATATCTCCCACTTTGATTCTATGCTTCACAGACAATAATTCTGGAGCGTGCCAACATATATCGACTTGGCAGACACTACTAGCTACTTGCCCTACAACACAAGTCATCGGTCGCTGATCCTCCTTCGGAATTTTAGTCCAGGTTTGAGTGACAGCCGCATTCAACCTTCTTGAGATCTCATCATCCCGGTCCATGCTTGATGACACACCATGCACCTTTCTCCCACTTGCCAAGCATGGCATTAACCAAACCTACATACCAAAAAACAGGAATTGACACTCGAGCCGGTTAATGCACAACAAGTGTAGATCAGCCCTATTATTTATAAGAAAATCTTTTGGATTTGTCAAGCATGGAGCAAAGAACGGATTAATCAACAGCGAATGAAAGGCAAAAAACTAGGGATGGAGTGTGTTCATGATCCTTGCGTGTCTCCAGTGTTGCAGCACCGCTGGAGATCGCAGGGAAACGAGTAAGAACATATTCATTTGCATTGGCACAAACATTAAGCTCAAAAAGGCCTTTGGGCAATGACGCCTAGAAAGCCTTTGATATATGCCAAATCAAAACCAGTCTAGCAATCAAGTGCGCACATGTTGACCTGCTCATGGATGAACCGAGTCTCGCTCGCATGCACCGCCCCATGCTCGCATGGTGCCGTACTACGAACCAAGCTCCCTCCCATGTGCACGAGTGAAAAGCCATCATAGGAACTTGAGTATAATCTATTAACCGCACTGTACAAATCTCAGAAACACCTGTAGCATATATATGACTAAAAATCTAAATAGGTAAACCACAACCAAAGACCAAACATAAACATGATGCTATTGTTGTTTTCCCAAATTGATTGCTATCTAACAGTAGCATAGAATAACCTTATCTCCCCCCGGTCATTAAACATGCATACTAAACCCGAAAAGCTCGGCTGTGTGCATCGTATGATGCAGAGGCCAGGGTTATCCCCTTTTCGAAAAGAAAAAAAATAACCTGAAAAGCACTATAGAGACATCTAATAACAGAATTTAGCAAGCCAAAACAGCAACAATGGCCATGTGCTCACATCAAGGGGGGCAGGGACAAGAGGAGCTCTCACCTGTGCAAGTTCTTGCCAAGGCCCGACATCACCGCCGCCGTGCCTGTGGCATGGCGAGCGAAATCACAAAAAGCACCACCAGTCACATCGACCTTCACAATCAGGCTGGCCCAGTACTTGGCAAAGTTGCTCATCGACCACTGCAGCAACGTTTGAAATGTTTAGAGTGGTCAGGTAAACACTTGGAGCACATGCTTGAAAGCATAAACATTGGGGTCTACAAACTGAACTCAAACTAAGCTATTTTTTAAACCAAGAAGGGTTTATTGGCAGGACAGTTTTAATCTCACATGCTAGGGAGGAAACTCCAAAGACTCCAGTAATGACCAGTCATGTGGAGAGGAGGCAGGGCGAAGAGGGATGTTGGCCAAGGTCATGTTGTCCCCTTGGGCCCGCCGTATCCTGACTGCTATAGTCGAGCACCGCAACCATCCATTCAAACATACAACACAAGACAGACACTCATCAGCAAACAGTGGATAAAACCATCCATGGCAGAAAATCATCACAAAAAAATCCTCTTATAAAGACAACAGCACACGATGCAACTACATATAACAGGCACATCATGACAAGAGGCAGAAGTGTTCATCATACACAGAAGGGAGAAAATTGAGTTTAGTTTAACCAAAAAGTGTTTGCATATTCATGTAGAAGAAACTGAACATTCAAAAAGGATACTTCAGTTTTAGTCAAAGTTTAACCATGCACATACAAATTGAACCAAAACGTGATGTGTATTCAAAATCGAGCAAACAACATCTAACTGGGCACAAACAGCACCTATCGGTTCAATTAATAAATGTGCAACCTAAGAATAGATGCGTGTTCCGTCGAGCGATTTTGACACTAACTATAATTGCTGACAGTGCCAAACTCAAATGCGTGTTCCGTCGAGCTAATTTAAGTTAGTACTTAAGACCAGACCATATGGACAACCAGAACAGGAAAAGCCAAACCAGCGGTTGGTCTGCTCCGGTTTGTGTAATGGACAGTTAGGGGAGGAAACAAGGGAAAAACCTCAACCCACAGCATCATGTGCGCCCAGAAGGCAAAACACCAGTTGGACTGTCAATTCCTTCTAATAATGTTATTGCAAGCATGTGAAAATCAATACCTGCCAAAATAAAGGAGAGAACAAGAAGTAGATCGATTCCTTAAAAAAAAAACAAGAAGTAGATCGATTAAAAACTGCACGCTTTACCCCTCGAACGATTATGAAAGACAGCCAATAACTTGCAGCGCAAAACCCTGAATCCTTGTTTCATGAAAAGAATAAGAAAAAGACTGGAAGTCTGAAAAACCCTCAACTCCAGAAGGAAGGGTGAAGAACAGTAGGATGCGATCCGCCGTACAGAGACGGGTTTTGCTACTTCCATGAAGAAGCAAGGAAAAGAGAGACGTGGATTTAGGGGCGGACTGAGAGTAGCTCACAATGGCTTCCTGGGTGTTGCATCAACCTGATTTTATTTGGTACAGCTCAAGAAAATTAAGATGATCAATTAAGAATTCATTCATGCACTCCAAACCAAGGATGATCCATTACTACATCGGATGATCAATCACCCCAAACCAAGGATTACCAAACTCGTCCTACCAAAGCATGAAAGCAACATGTTCCACAACTAAAATCAAACAAAAGCAGAGCTAGCTATTCACCACGATTCTGAAAACAAGAAGCTAATCAAACACCACGACAAAACTAACTAACCTGATGAATCTAATCCAAGACAGCCAGCTTCTAGTACTCGGTGCTGCCGATGATGAAGATGGTCTTGGGGTTCACCACACCGTCCTCCTTCAGGAAGATCTGGAGTACTGGCCTACAGAGGAGCAAGGCCTTGCATTTCAGGAAGATTTTGAGTACTGGCCTACAGGTTAAGGCACACAGCAAAGCAAGAACACATCAGGCACTCGCCGAAAACTGATCAACAGCACCAGAAACACAAAATGACGAGCTGAAATTTACAGATACTGGAAATATAAAGGAAACCTGTTGATTTCCCATGGACCAGGCTCCATCGCTCAGTCTTCTCGCCCAAGATCACTCCGGGTCCACCATCACCAGCATAGCTCTCTTCGACGTGCCACCTTTTGCGATGGCCCAAAGTTTGGCACCAAGTCGCCACTGCCGTCGTGCATCTATGAGGCTGAATTTTTCCTAAGAACAATATTAACTAAATTAATAAGAAAAATATGTTCAAGATTTACAGCAGTCTAATGAAGAGTGTGTCTGTTAGAAGTTTGAAGTGACACGCCATCATTATTTCTTCTCAGCTTGTTACATGACCATCTACTTGTATGGAAGGTGTCTGCAGATATATTCTACTCACTTGACAATATAGCGAAGATATTTCAGCTCCAAATTGAGAAGAAGTAATGCCATTTGATAAATGAACAATACTGGTGTGCATATGAAATATTACAAAGACGCGTTTAAAACAAAAATTCCACTACCATTTACTGACCACAAGATTGCGCGGTTGGGAGAAGAAATCTTTTGCTGTAAAATTTGTATGACAAAAGGAAGAATGCATGGATAAGAATCAATTTCATATATAGAAGGAACTACACTCACAAGATTTGTTTAGCAATACCAAAGAATCAATATAAACTATCATCCCTGAGCTTCGGGGAAGGAAGGTGTAGACACAAAAGGGGACACAGGCACATGTGAATGCGATTACAAGCATACAATGGCATGTAAACTATCAAACTGCCAGAGGTAGTGCCATTATTATTGTCATTGAAATCAACATCTTATGATAATTCGAGACAACTCCAGCATGTCTCTAGCATGATAGCATGATCCGATTTTCAACTATAATGTGCATAATCCAGTTTCCTCGAAATGAAACACCACCACGCTAGGTTCTATTGGTATGAACCGAATTATTCACAGAAGAAACTAATCAAAGTATACAAGCATTTGATTAACAGTATCCAAGTGAAATAATTGGCTTACTTAAGCTCCACCTCTGGTTTGTTGTGCCTCTCAACTTCTTGGCAAAGGATATCCTAGAGGCAAGCGAAATCACAAAAAGCACCACCAGTCCCATCGACCTTCGCAATCATGTTGGCCCAGTACTTGGCAAAGTTGCTCATCGACCACTGCAGCAACGTTTGAAATTTTAGAGTGGTCAGGTAAAGACTTGCAGCACGGGCTTGAAAGGCTAAACATTGGGGTCTACAAACTGAACTCAAACTAAGCTATTATTTAAACCAAGAAGGGTTTATTGGCAGGACAGTTTTAATCTCACACGCTAGAGAGGAAACTCCAAAGACTCCAGTAATGCCTGATGAGGCAGGGCGAAGAGGGATGTTGGCCAAGGTCACACTGTCTCCCTTGAGCTCACCGCATCCTCACTGCTGTAGTCGAGCGCCGCAACCATCCATTCAATAATCATACAACACATGACAGAAACTCATCAGCAAATAGCAGATAAAACCATCCATGGGACAAAATCATCACAATACTCTTATATAGACAACAGCACACGATGCAACTACATATAACAGGCACATCATTACAAGAGGCAGAAGTGTTCATCATGGACAAAAGGGAGAAATTTGAGTTTAGTTGAACCAAAAAGTACCGCATGTTCATAGAAGAAACTGAACATTCAAAAGGGATACTTCAGTTTTAGTCAAAGTTTAACCATGCACATACAAATTGAAACAAAACGTGATGTGCATTCAAAATCGAGCAAAACAACATCTAACGGACCAGAAACAACACCTATTGGTTCAATTAATAAATGTGCCACCTAAGAATAGATGCGCGTCACTTAAGAATAGACACTGAGAACACCTACATACTCCCTCCGTCCCATAATATAAGAGCGTTTTTGACACTAGTGTAGTGTCAAAAACGCCTAGAACTATCCAATAGTGTGCCAAATGGAGAACCTCAACCCACAGCATCATGTGCGCCCAGAAGGCAAAACACCAGTTAGACTGTCAATTCGTTCTAATAATGTTATTGCAAGCAAGTAATAACATATTAGGTCTTCTTCAAAGAATATAAATACAAAATGACTAAAAATTGATGGCCAATTAATTGTTTAGCATGGTTGGACAGGTTGATCCGGACAACTGAATTGTAAGGCAGATGGTCGACCAGTTCTCTCACTGATCCAGTTTTATAAACTATGGCTTCTACCATTCAGAACACCATACCAGTCCAAAGAAAGAAAAAAACATCCTTGCTACCCTCAATCCCAGTATATGCACGTACCTGAGAACCAGGATAATCAGAGATGGGTCAGGCGACGTTAAAATGCATTCGTCAGTTAGCACTTAATTTTGGAGAGTGCATATTACTCCCATATATAAGTGAAACATAATGCAGCACTAAAAATTAGAAATTACCATCATATATGAGTATAGACACCATCTTTTATCTCATGGTCACTTTGGTTCACAAATGAACTGTGCAGCACAAGAAGAATGACATTGTATATGCACTAAAGCCCTGAAAGTCGCTATTAGCATCGCTTGTAGATAGAAAAAATGAACCATACAACTAGGCGTGCTGCATGTGGCATCGGCCAACGCAGAAAAACAAATGAAAACCTCTACAACTGCAGGCTGAGCACCTAATTAATTAATAGAACATTTTCCTACTGTCCAGCTACCGTGGCTCAATAGGAAGATCTAATTGACCACTTCCCGTCGACAATCACCAGTCTCTAGCTCATCACAAGATGCAAAGCATGCAAGCACAGCTTTGAACTGGGAATGATGGATGGGGGCATGCAGCTAGAAAACAATACTAGATATTTGACCATATATCGGGTCCCTCTTGGTGGCCACAGACACATATTTGACCCAGACAACATTGCTGCTGTTGTGCTCACCAATTTAGAACACACCCACATACACACATAAGCAAGACCAAGATAGATGAATGAGATCCCAGACTAACAGGCCGAAATAAAGCACCCGAAAAAAAAATCAAGTGGTGGTTTGCATGCTCACTGATTCTGGATGGGCTCGGGGGCGGCGCACTGCTCCACCCGGATGAGCTGCTTCTGGTGCGCTTTGTAGAACTGGTACGCCGCATAGCCAGCACCGGCGACACCCAGCGAGAGCAGCATCTTCCACCTAAATTTAAAGAGTTCAGGACATCCAAATCCTGTTCCACGTCAATATGTATAACCATCAACGTCAGCCAATTAGCTGAGTTCACTAACTAAATGTCTCTACAGTTATCATTTCAAGTCCTACATAAGCATAAGAGGTTGGTAAAAGGCACCAAGTTACCACTACCCATTACAAAATACTGTCACCATCTTTCTGAAGATCGAAGAAAGCAAGCCGATAAAAAGTTATGCGCGTCAACAAGGTTAAAATAAAACAATTTCATTTGATGATAATTACTAATATCAAAGAGAATAATGAGGTATTTAGTTCAAATACCACCAGGACAGATACTCAAGAAGATGCCGACAACATCGCCCAATGTGTTAGACTACGACTCACACGTCAGTTCTCAAGAAGTCGAAAAGAAAGTAAAACGGGACAAGAAGGTACTGATGCTAAGAAAACGATTAAGCTTTAAGAATAGTCAGGAAGTAGCCTTAATCATATATGCATGTAAGACCATGGTTCTACTTGCAAATATGTATACAATTTTAATCATCAGAAGAGGGTGGTCTACCAAGTCAGTCATCATAACGACACAAACATGTTCATCCGGTATTGGAGCTCAAGCCAGCGGAGGGTCCGACGGCTGGCCACCACCAGGCTGTCCTTCATCTTGACACCGAACCCCACCATCAACAACCCGGTGCTGGGGTTGCTGCAAAACACATAGATGGAACGTGTTACACATCTATGTATATATGTAGATGTCAACTCAAGTTGAAAACCATGCAAGAACATCTCTAAACCATGCAACTAGAGACAAAGATATTTGACCAAATATAGGCTTCCTCTTGGTGACCACACAATTTGGTACTCACCCTTCAGCCAAGTGTTGCTGGTTGCCGCTATCCGTATTACAACAGTAAGCAAATGAACCAAGTATTGCTAGTTGACACATCAAATGACATTTCTTTTCCTCTAGGAATTGAGAGCATGTCATCTCACTTTCTATGATTTTCCTATTCCTATATTGTTTCTATCCTATAAACCAAAGGAGGCCGAAGACTGAAACTGGGACAAGGACCAACACACTCGAAGCAAACCACCGATCCAGAACAAAAAGGTAAATCCGACAGCAAACTTTGAGACAATCCTCTCCTGTTGTTTTAAAATTACTAAATTAATAGACACCTTATAAACTAATGTTCCAACCCAGCTAACTACTTAACCAGTGAAAATCCTCTCCTGTTGCCATATATCAATGTCTTCCAGAATTTGCAAACAAGTACAATGTAATATTCTTCAGTTGAGCAATTTAAGCTCCCAAGTCAATTATAGGCATGTTGTGTGAACCGGAGAAAACTAGATCCCAGAATATTATAGCCAAACAGAAAGAAGGATACAGATTATGTGCTCATAAGGTAAGGTTCAGGTGTGTATGTACCCATACCAGATTCAGCTTGAACAACAAATATAACGGTGCCGGATTCACCCTCTTGATGGCGTAGCTTCATCACACGGTCCACCGGCGACCTGCATGCACAAACACAAACAACAGCACCAAGAATCAAGATCCATTGCTTATCTGCACCACCCACTCATCTCCATCGGAAGCAACAGGATTCAGGAAACGCCCAAGCAAACAACAAACCGGGCGGCACATATTTATTTATGCAGAACGTAAATACAATGTGGACAGTAGCAGCCTCAGTATTTCTGTCAAATTTAAGCGGACATGTAGCAGCAGAGAGGAGCCATCACGTATATGTAGAACATAAATAAAATTAGCCAATTGCAAGTTTGTTTGAACTTTGATTAGCTTGAGAAATTACATACAGACAAGAGCAGAGCAAGATCGATTTGCTTACACACACACAAGCCCTTGACAAGAGCATAACACATGGTTCATTCCACGCACTGAATCAGAAGCTACTAACTAGCCAACACCGACTGGCTGAACCAGAAGCTACTAACACTGAGTGGAGATGATGATTAATTAACATATAAGAATGTAAGTGCAGCAGAGATGATGGTTAATTTGTAAATCCTTCGCTGCCCCCAAAATAATTTTTTGTCAATCTAATAAAATTTCTTCTTAGCCAGGGTTGGTGAAGGCAGGAGACAAGCAAAGGGCGTTCATCTCCAGCCTCAGGAACTAAGCTAGTCCACGGTTTGTGCATACAAACAAAACAACAGGGAAGAGGTCATGGCAGGTACAGTTTAAACACATTCACTGCAGATTCAACTGGAAACGAAATCGCAACCTGAACTCGGACTCTCTATCTCTCTGTCCATCCATCTCTCAAACAAGAGAGGAATGGTGGAGTACATCTCCTGCAATGCACATTTGCTCCTAGAGAAAAGAAAAGGAAGGGAAAGTTGAGGGAGGAGGGCAAGTGAGAGTCACCTTGGTTGTAGTTGAGGTAGGCCTGACACGGACGGTGCCTTTTGTGCTGCTACGGACCTGCGTATGGGAATGAAACAACAAGCATCAGCAAAAGAGGCGAAGAGCAAATACAAACAGCAGCACCAAGAATGAAGATGCATTGTCTATCATCTGCACCGCCCACTCATCACCATCGGAAGCAACAGGGTTTAGGAAACGCCCAAGCAAGCAACCAACCCGGCCTTGTTTTTTTTTTGCAGAACATAAATAGAATGTGGACAGATCGGTATTTCACTGCAATTTAAACGGAGATGTAGCGACAGAAGCTGTCACGTATATGAACAAGATAAACATAATGAGTCAGTTACAGTTTTTTTAACTTGCACTGCATTGAGAGATTACATACAGACAAGCAGAGCAAGATTTGATTCGCTTCACACACACAGACACACACGAGGCCTTGATAAGAGCATAATACATGGTTCATTGTACGCACTGAATCTGAAGCTACTACTAGCTGACACTGACTGAATCGGAACATCGGAAGCTATCGCTGAGTGAAGATGGTGGTTAATATACAAGAATGTAAGTGCAGCAGAGATGACAGTTAATTTGTAAATCCCTTGTTGCCCCAAGAAATTTTTTTTAATCTAATAAGTTTTCTTCTTAGCCAGGGTTGGTGAAGACAGGAGACAAACAAAGGGCGTTCATCTCGAGCCTCACAAGCTAAGCTAGTCGAAAATGTGTTTATACAAATAAAACAACAGGGAAGAAAGAGTTGACAGCAGATTCAGTTAAAACACATCCATGGCAGATTCAACTGGAAACAAAATCACAACTTGAACTCTGAGTCTCTCTCTCACTCTCCCTATATATATATATATATATCCATCTCTCGAACAAGATAGGAATTGTCGAGTTCATCCACTGCAAAGCAGTTTCATTGCAAGAAAAGAAAAAGAGAGGGAACCAGCAGCTTTGGTTTCTCAGGATGAAAAATCACAATCTGCAGGTTTTCTTGGTTATGCAAAAAAAAAAAACGGGATATGCCTGAACGATAGAACCATGGGGCATATATATGCCTGAAGGATAGAATAGAACCATGGCTGATGTGCTTACTGATTCATGTTCAAGGAATCAAAAGAGGGTGTTCCATTCATTAAAATAAATTCAATGCATCACCATTTGCTGTAGCTCAATCAGCGTTTAACCTGAGATTCAAGATGCATCTATCTATTTAAAATGGCAAATCTTATTTGTGTGATTTTTTTTGGGACAGACTAGAGGATGTCCGTCCGTATCAACGAGAGCCTGAAGATGACAACTCTGCAGAGTTGAAAAACTAGACTCTCCAGGAGAGTTAACTAGACTCTCCTGCCAATCTGCTCTATCTCACCTCGCTGGTGAGAGGGGGTCAGAAGAGAGTGCAGATTTGGAGGGGAAGGGGTACCTTGATTAGCGACGGTGGGAGAAGGCTCAAGGAAGGTGGCCGCCATCTTGCTGGCCCTAGTGCCGCCGGTGGTCTTTGCTAGCATAGCATGGGCGGCCGGCAAGGCAGCAGGAATGGCCTTGGAGTGGAGACGAGGTCCCTCGTACACCTGTACCTGTGAATGGAAACCGGCCGCATTAGGGCAGGGGAACCAAATCGGGACTAAGGCGCCGGAGGAGACCTTCCATGGCGCCGGAGGAGCAGCCGAGCATTCACAGGGAACAAGGGGCCGCCAGCGCCAGGCAGTGAGGCGACCACGCAGGTCGACGGTCGCCCCACCATCGCCATGGCCCCAAGCCCCGCCGACGAGGGGACGGAGGAGGGAGGCGCCCCACCATCACCATGGCTGACAAATCCCCCCTCCAGATCGAGAGGTCAGATAGACGCGGGCGAATCCGCTGCGGCCGCCGCGAGTGTGAGAGCGCCATGGCGACTGCCTGGCCTGCTTCTTGATGAGGGCCGTCCTCGTCGCCGGTGAGTCGCGGCGGCGGATGGAGGAGTGGGAGTGGGAGTGGAGAGGGTGGGGTGGGGAATGAGAATCAAATCGGCAGAGGAAAGAGAGATTTTTTTACTCTCACGTTCTTCTCGTTTCCATCGCGACCTATCCACCCACGGGGATGGTTGATTCCTATTGGTCCACTCCTGCGTCCCACGGATCGACCCTCCCGCTCCGCCCCATCCCAGCCGTCTGTCTCGTCCTTCTAGATCCAACGGCTCCATCATACAAGTTGTTGAGTCCATCACAGCACTTCGTTTCGATCCGTCACTCCTCTCAAACCCATCCCAGCCATCCATCCACATCCGGCGGCGCGCAGAGATCCAATCCTAGGTTTTCCTTTTCAATGAATTATACTCCCTCCATAAATATATATAAGAGTGTTTAAATTACTAGTAATTTAGTGATCTAGACGCTTTTACATTTATTTACAAAGAGAGTAATATATATCAAACTAGTAACACCCGCGGGACCAGCTCGCCAACGCGTTAATTGTCGTTTCACGCGCTAGAACAATCTACGTGACATGTTTGGTCAGGTTGAGTCGCGTAATACAATGGCTACCCGTTTTTCCCACACGATAAAAAAAATCGAGTTTGAAGGAAATGCTTTTTGCATTGAAAAATGTGTCATCTTTTTTAAATAGATGGTAGTGACAAGGAGACGTACACACGGCCACTCCCGGGCTCCTCACGGTTCGATCTAGCAACAGCGACCGACATTATTCTTGAGAACAATCGGTTTTGCCAACAGGCACCGACGAAGTGGCCGCGGGTGGGTGGCAGTGCTCGGGGAGGAGCCGGCACATTCGCGTCCTAGCTAGTGACACCGGCGCTCCTTGTCGCCATCGCACGTGTGCCACCACATTCTTCATTGTGTGCCTCGTGCACCAGGACTCCCGCCCTCACACCTCCTGGTTCGGACCCACGCTGGTAATAATATAAGCTTCATAAATAGTGGGATGTATTTCTTCTTTTTGAAAGATAGGGACCAATGATCATGTCGCCTATCCCGCACCCAAAGTTGGGATGGTCGTGCCTCCTCTAGATTGAGTTGCATCCAATAGCAGAGGTGGAGTATGAAGTTGCCGGTCGGCGGGTCAACAAGTTGAACGACGAGTGTGTTGTTGATGGCAAGAGACGCGTTTGAGAAAAGTCGGACGATGGCGAGTTTCTAGTCCACCCTCATCGGTTTCCTTGGGCATGACGGAGTTTGCTGATAGGTGTTGCATAGCAAGTGGACTGACTGAACCTGATGGGCTTTCACCACTTTAGATCGACAAATCCAAGAGTGCTCCTCGCCGACGCAAAACAAAACACCACGAAATGAGCAGCGTTTCCCTCCAACCCTCCTTCCTTCCTTGCACGAGTACGTTCACGGGAGAGGGGCGGGTGATCGATGCGAGATGCGAAAAGAAAACGTAATCAAGAACCCTCCTTCCACGAGCGAGTCCGTTTAGTCGCCCTTTCCGTTTCTCTCCCTCGAAAACGTACATGCATGCATACTTCTCTTGCTCGAAAAATCTGTCTTTCTTCTTTTCGTTTGTTTGTTTGGCGCATCTATGAGGATGCGCTCCACCACCACGCCCGCCGATGACAACGCGCAGCGTTTCCCTCCAACCCATCCCCATCTGTCCACATATGACGGCGCGCGGAGATCCAATCCTAGGTTTCTCTTTTCAATGAATTATACTACATACTACTAGCATCAAACTAAATAGGTGGCCGCGGGATATATACTACTAGTATCAAACTAAATAAGGACACCTACACACGGCCACTCTCAGGCTCCGCACGGTTCGATCTAGCAACGGCGACCAGCATTATTCTTGAGAACAATTGGTTTTGCCAACAGGCACCAACAAAGCGGCCGCGGGTGGGTGGCAGTGCTCGGGGAGGAGGCGGCACGTTCGCGTCCTAGCTAGTGACACCGGCGCTCCTTGTCACCATCGCACGTGTGCCGCCACATTCTTCATTGTGTGCCTCGTGCACCAGGACTCCTGCCCTCACACCTCCTGGTTCGGACTCACGCTTGTAATAATAATAGGCTTCACGAATAGTGGGATGTATTTCTTCTTTTCGAGAGATAGGGACCAATGATCATGTCGCCTATCCTGCGCTCAAAGTTGGGACGGTCGTGCCTCCTCTAGATTGAGTTGCATCCAACGGCAGGCAGAGGTGGAGTATGAAGTTGCCGGTCGGTGGGTCAACAAGTTGAACGACGAGGCAAGAGGCGCGTTTGAGAAAAGGTCGGACGATGGCGAGTTTGTAGCTAGTCCACCCTCATCGGTTTCATTGGGCATGCATGACGGAGTTTTGCTGATAGGCGTTGCATAGCAAGTGGACTGAACCTGATCAGATCGGGGTTCACCAGATGGACAACTCCAAGAGTGCTCCTCGCCGACGCAAAACAAAACACCACGAAACGAGCAGCGTTTTCCGTCCACACGAGCACGTCCAACCCTCCTTCCTTCCGTCCACAAAAATCACATTAAAGAACTTGTTGCTGGCGCGTCCCGTTTATTTCCATGTCTTTTGCTTGCATATTTCTATGATTATCACTACACTTCCTCGCTAACAGCAGCTTGGAATCTCTTCCAGAGCTTCCTCTTCAGCGAGCACACTGTCAAAAACTACACATGAAGGAAGTACACCAACGCCAGTGGTATGGTACACATCACAGACCATGGAGCGAATATCAGAAATCTGCTCAGTGATGTGTTCCATATCTGCAAGATTGCTACGCCAGCCATTGGTCAATTCCTATACTTTTTCCTGTAGAGCATGATTTTCCTCTTTAAGCCTACCCACTTCTTTGCTCCTATTGTACGCACTGCGTGCAAACATATATTTTTCATACCAATTTATGTCATTAATGTCAAAGCTATACTTTCTGCATAGAAAGGCTATCAGGTTATCTGCTGCTAGTTCTTCAGCGCCCTCAAGAGTGTTGCGAGCCCTGTAACTGTATGTGAACGTTGTATCTAGCTTGGAAGGATCATCACGGTTTGGTATATGGGTAGTGGCACAGGAGTGCCATTCTCCATGCTTTTTTTGCCTGCATCTTAATTAGGCTGGGTACTTCAAGCACCATCTTCTAGCAGAACCTCGCGAGAGGCGTATTTTCTGAATTTGTGCTGCTCAACAGGATGGCAGTAAACATTCAGATGGCTAATGAAGTAGTCATATGGATGATAAAAAAAGATGACAATTTCGAATGTACATAAGTGAAATACTTATCTAGCCAGCAAGGCTAATAAAGCAGAATGTGTGTGAGATACATAGTCACTTCGTCATTCTAGTAGAATAATGTGCCAACTATCTCGGGATTTGTTCTTGGTAGGCTTGAGACTCATTTTTACTGTTTTAGTAACAAGAGTAAATTGTAACCAAATTGAAACAAAAGGATTACCTTTTTCTAATTAGTTCCCACAATATAAAAGCACAACACAACAAAATGCAAAAATAGGAGTAGACGTGAACTGAACCAGTACAGACCTTGTCTAATTTAGTGTCCGGATGCTTATATTTAAAAGCAGACAATTTAGGTACTATTTGTCATAAGCGGTTGTGTTAGTGCTTAAATCCTGCCGGTGAAATGGTACTGCACATTCAACAAATATTACTACTATCTTTGTTGATGCACATTCAACAAATATTACTACTATTTTGCTACTGTACATTCAACAAATATTAATACTATCTTTGCTACTGTACATTCAACAAATATTAATACTATCTTTGCAATTGGAGCAGTGCGTCCACGGTCCAGCATTAATATACTACAAAACACATGTGGCTGGAAATTAACATATATGTTTTTATCTTTGTAGGCAATGATTCTAAAATCACATATCAATATGACTCCATACCTTAAGTGAGTGATCTGGTGATTTTAGATTCGTGGCTTCACTATTCCTTCCATCGAGGTTTACTCATTTAGTGTTTACTCAGCACAAATGCAAAACAGAAGAGCAAAAGTGTGAGTTGGACGTAACCCCACGCCATGAGAGAGAGAGAGAGAAGAAGAAGAAGAAGAAACCCCACGCCACTATGTATATGTGATTATATGATGTAAATGATAATAAGATGCATCTACTCAACCATAAACAATTATTGAATGAATACAACATGATGTGGAGAGAGGGGGGCAACCGCCCCTTGCCTGATGTCCCTATTTTGGACAGGGATTTCACTCGGTCTAATATGCAAACTCCACCAATAATGGCTACAATTGACAGGAGTTTTCTTGGTGCAGAATGGGACTTATCCATGCCTAACTCTTTGTTGCACAGCTTGCAGCGTTCCTCGTGGACGACGGTGGGACTCATGGACAGAGCCTTAATCAATAACATATATTTTTTAAATGTTGTGAGGTTCTTGGTTTAAAAGATGAAAATGGCATGTTTGGGTAAGGTCCATACAACAAGTTTTCCAAAATTTTGGGTGACGTTTATGAACCATGCTGTAAAAAAAGTTAAAACTCTTATAATATTTCCACTCATCTCTGTAGAAACTTTGGGTTGCATTGCACATCAAACTAATAAAGTACATCACATCTGAACTTTTTCTGCCAGATTTTGCATTCTTGTTTCTTCATCTTTGGTTCGAAAGAAGTAGACGTTGCTTCCCCTCTAGTTGCACATGCAGCCGCATCATCCGAACTTTTGGAGTACTAAGGAGTGCACGAACGTCTATTAAGTTTCTTTCTATCAATAAATCAATGTATTCTCCTTCCCAAAACCAAAATGAGCATCCGTCTTCCTACACACATGAATGAGCATGTTTGAAATGAGCTACCGCAATTGAACCAAAGAATGAGCTATCAAAACTAGCCGAACAAAAACATCGACTAAGTTTTTTTACCGGAGCCGGAAGCTACCGGTGACCACTAGCCAATAGCAGTGCTCCAGCTCTGACGTATCTCAATCCTTCTCTATCGTATTTGATTTCTTTTCTGGTTTTTTATATGTATTTTCTTTACCCCGAGACCCATGCATGGAAGAGACAGTACCGACAAATGCATACCTTTTTCTGCACATAGTACAGTACACATTGTCTGTTTTCTCTTATACAACTCGTCGCTTTTAATTTCCTGTTGATAATTTAGATGGCTCATATTTTTAAAACCAAAATTTAATTATTGAAACTTTTTATATATTTGAACTCCTGATTTCATGATCTTTAGAACTAGCTTAGTTTTGGTTCCATTTATTTCACTCAATATGTTTCAGTTATTTCAGAAGAACTATTTATTTCAGTTATTTCGAACCACTAATTTCACACGTTTGAATCCATTGATTTTCTGAAATACAATTTCAATTATTTCGATCATTGTTAAAAAAAAACCCAGATTTCACTCATTTCAAAAGATGGATTTATCCCCATTCAAAAAACTATTTCACTCGTTTAAAATAATATATTTAAATCAGCTTAACACAGCTGATTTCACTAAATTAAGAAACATATTTCACTCAGTTTAACAGAATGTACTAAATTAAGAAAACATATTTCGCTCAGTTTGATAGAATGATTTTATCATTTCAAAAAATGATTTCACTCATTTCAAAAAATGATTTCACCCATTTCAAAAAGTGATTTCAATCATTTCAAAAAATATATTTAAAACATTTCAAAACGGTTGATTTCACTAAATTGAAATAATATATTTCACTCAGCTTAATTGAAATATATTTAAAACATTTCAAAAAAAGATTGCACTCATTTTTCAAAAAGTGATTTCAGTCATTTTAACAAACATATTTCACTCATTCCAAAAAATATATTTAAATCATTTCAATACGGTTAATTTCACTAAATTGAAAAAATATATTTCACTCAGCTTAAAAGAATGATTTCTATCATTCAAAAAAAGATTTCATTCATTTCAAAAAGTGATTTCATTCGTTTTAAAAAACATGTTTCACCCATTCAAAACACTGGGTTCACTCATTCCAAAAAGTATGTTTCGTTGTGTTCAAAAAACAGATACCGCCCATTTGGAAAACTTAGTTCACTCATTTCAAAAGTTGGATATAACTTATTTTGACAAAATGATTTCACTCAATTTAAGACATAGCTGATTTCAAGTCTTTTACGAAACATATTTCAATTGTATTTTTGCTATTTCACGAATTTCAGAGATCACAAAAATATCGATTTCAAATATTTACACATCATGTTTCAGATATTATTTCGATACTTCATTAGAATTTTAGCATATTTCAGATATTGTTTGACCTATTTCAGTAGTTTTGAACGTGTGAAATCAATTTTAGCTGATTGAAATAACCCATTACACACATTTGAAATTTAAATCACTAGAATTCTATTCATATATTTGAAAATATATCAGGTTCATATATTTGAAATATTCTATTTCACATAGTGCAACGAGTATAAAATATATTCAAAATTGGTCTTGTTCTAAAGTTCTTGCCATCAGAATTAGAAATATATATAAGAATTAGAAAACAAAGTTGTTGTTTAAAAGATATGATTGATTGAAATTATCAAAGAGAAAATAAAAGGCGTGGAGTTGTTGAGATGGAGAGGAGAAATAATGAATGCACCTGCATGGGACCTAGCATAGCTTTTTATGACAAAACTGCCAGAAGTACACATGTGGGCCTGTTTCTTGTACAAGTCAAAGATGCATTGCATAGTATTCAAATCAAAAAATGAATTTTACTATTATACGAAACAGGTGGCATGAATCTCAGTATGCAAACGAGCGGTGGATTGTTTGCCGGTACATACCACCAGGTAAAAAGAGCTTTGCGACAAAAACAGCACGTACCCCGTCTTTTTCGCATTTGAAGAACATCCATCCGGGGTGCTTCGGCGTGCCCGAGGTTAGCCGCAACACTGTCCGCGTGCAGTCATCGCACTGTATGAGAAGAAGAATTCCGAGCTACTGTAGCGATGATTGACGTCTTGATGAAGAAACGAAGAGATAACTGACGAAGCGATTAGCGACATGGTTGATTTTTTTAGGAGTCAGCGATCTGATTGATGATGAAGAGATGAAGCGGCCTTGCGTAGACATCAGCAAGAGAACTGGGCCTAGTTTCGCTTCCTTTCTTTATTTTTTTTCTTTGCCTAATATTTTGCTCTATACTAATAATATACCTGTGTCCGTCCCAGGGGTGACGGTTCCGTGATTGGCGGTGAGGCGATCTGAAGGGCGGCTCCTCTTAGGGTTTCTCCCTCTGTCGTGGTTTTGATCTCTTCTAGGGTCTGCCCATCGCAATTCTCTACCCAGTCGGTCCGCCCCTATCGGTGGCGGTTGGCGTAATTTCCGGAGTGGCGATCCCGAGGGCGATCGCGCTTGGGGGTAGGGTTCCTGGCGGCAGTGATCTCGAGATCGCTGATCCGTCTCCCTCCTTTGAATCCATTGCCACAGAAGGTCTCCACCCATCCATCCATCCCATCCACGATAAGCCTTCCGCGTGCTAGGGAACGCGGTCGTACACCACCGAGTCGGTCCCTAGGGTTTTGTTCTCTAGAGGTTGAAGGCGGAGGGAAGGGAATGGAGAGAGTCGAGGGACTATTGAGGGGTTTGAAGCTATCGGAGGCAGAGAAGAGAGGGCTGAAGATTGGAGAGGAGGAGATAGGGAAGACAGCGGACTGGGCGGCCAATGAACCACAGGCGATGGGCAAACTCTTCTCGGAGAAACTCACACATGCCAGCGTGATTGGGCAAACGCTGGGGAGGATCTGGTGCCCCATTAAAGGCCTGGACTGCAAGGAGGTCGAGTCCAATGTGTTCTTATTTACCTTCCGTCAACCGGCGGGTTGGAGGCGAGCACTGGAGGAAGGACCGTGGTGGTTTGATAAAGAACTCTTAGTAATGGAGGATTTCGATCCGGAGAAGACAGTAGATGAATATGACTTCAATCTGATTCCAATATGGTTCCGTGTGTTTGGGCTACCACTCGGATATATGAACAGAGCAACATGTGAGTGCATTGGCGCGGGTTTTCATGAACTAATCGATGTAGATGTAGGGCATGATGGGAGAGCTGTGGGGAAGTACCTCCGAGTAAAAGTGAAACTGAATATAAAGGAACCGATCATGAGGGGGTTCGTGCTGGACAGGGAGAGGAAATCAGATGGGAACATGCAGGTGGAGGTAGCGGAGGGGAAGGACAGTAGTAAGAAAAAGAAGAGGAAAGAGCTAATCTGGTGCCGGTTTGAGTATGAACACATGCCAGACTTCTGCTACACCTGTGGGATTATTGGACATGGGTAGAAGGAATGTAGCATGAAACCAGTGAGAGGTGAAACCCCCCCAGTACGGCCCATGGATGGGAGCAGAGGAGAGCCACAAGAAGGAGGAAGGAGGAAGAGGTAAATGGAATGAAGGGAGACGAAGCAGCAGTGGTAGAAGTTTGAGTGGAGGGAGAGGAAGTGATGGGGTCTTTTCCCAAGGAGAACGGAGGCAATATAGCTGGGGTAGAGGTTCTGGTGGGTCGGGCAGCGATGCCCCATCTTGGAGAAAGGAGGGGGCTGCATCAGGAACCAATGACAAGGTAGCTGGAGGAGAGGAGAAGGAAGTAACAAGCCCGCTAAAGCTAACGGAGAAAGGAGGGGAACAACCAGGAGGTAGTATTGCAAGAGCTCTCCAGTTTGGGACATCCACGCAGCACTCGAAGGACATTCCACCGGAGAAGCCCGACGTTGTGGTGGCTGTGTCTAACGATGCAGAACCTGGCACAGAGCCAAAAGAGTTAGCTACAGAAGGGAAACGCGACCAGGATAAGATGGAGGTTGCAGTCCGTACGGGTTTAAGTGGAGAAGAAGATAAAGGAAAGAAAGAAGGGAAGAAGTTCAGAAGGAGGGAGAGGGTGGAAAGCAGTGTTCAACATGAACAACTGGGGGTGAAACTCGGGAAGAGGGACGGGGACTGCATGGAGGTGGATGAACCAACTTTGGCGAAGAAGAGCAAGGCGGAGGGAGGCGGAAATAGCAGCAGCTTGGAAGAAAGAGGAGGGAAGGATGGTGGGTCAGTAGTGGACGAGCACAACATGATCATATCGGCTGGGTTGTAAGTGCAGCCCCGCCGGGAGCAATGAAACTCATAAGTTGGAACTGCCGGGGACTCAGGAACGACCCGACAGTTCAATCTCTTCTCGAACTGGAAAGAATGGAGGAACTGAAGGAAATATGCCCTAGAGGCAATAATAAAGTTATTATTTATTTCCTTATTTCATGATAAATGTTTATCATTCATGCTAGAATTGTATTAACCGGAAACATGATACATGTGTGAATGCATAGACAAACAATATGTCACTAGTATGCCTCTACTAGACTAGCTTGTTAATCAAAGATGGTTATGTTTCCTAACCATGAACAAAGAGTTGTTATTTGATTAACAAGGTCACATCATTAGTAGAATGATCTGATTGACATGACCCATTCCATTAGCTTAGCACACGATCGTTTAGTATGTTGCTACTGCTTTTATCCATGACATATACATGTTCCTGTAACTATGAGATTATGCAACTCCCGTTTACCGGAGGAACACTTTGGGTGCTACCAAACGTCACAACGTAACTGGGTGATTATAAAGGAGTACTACAGGTGTCTCCAAAGGCAGATGTTGGGTTGGCGTATTTCGAGATTAGGTTTTGTCACTCCGATTGTCGGAGAGGTATCTCTGGGCCCTCTCGGTAATACACATCACTGAAGCCTTGCAAGCATTACAACTAATGAGTTAGCTGTGAGATGATGTATTACGGAACGAGTAAAGAGACTTGCCGGTAACGAGATTGAACTAGGTATTGGATACCGACGATCGAATCTCGGGCAAGTAACATACCGATGACAAAGGGAACAACGTATATTGTTATGCGGTCTGACCGATAAAGATCTTCGTAGAATATGTAGGAACCAATATGGGCATCCAGGTCCCGCTATTGGTTATTGACCGGAGACGTGTCTCGGTCATGTCTGCATTGTTCTCGAACCGTAGGGTCCGCACGCTTAAGGTTTCGATGACGGTTATATTATGAGTTTATGTATTTTGATGTACCGAAGAAGTTCGGAGTCCCGGATGTGATCACGGACATGACGAGGAGTCTCGAAATGGTCGAGACATAAAAATTGATATATTGGAAGCCTATATTTGGAGTTCGGAATGGTTCCGGGTGAAATCGGGATTTTACCGGAACACCGGGGGGTTACCGGAACCCTCCCGGAGGCTATTGGGCCTTAGTGGGCCTCGAGGGAGAAGAGGAAGGGCCGGCCAGGGCAGGCCGCGCGCCCCCTCCCCCCCTAGTCCGAATAGGACAAGGAGAGGGGGGCGGCGCCCCCCTTCCCTCTTCCCCTCCCCCAATCCTACTCCAACTAGGAAAGGGGGGGAGTCCTACTCCCGGTGGGAGTAGGACTCCTCCGGCGCGCCTCCTCCTAGGCCGGCCGCACCCCCCCCTTGCTCCTTTATATACGGGGGCAGGGGGGCACCCTAGAACACACAAGTTTGATCTACGGATCGTTCCTTAGCCGTGTGCGGTGCCCCCCTCCACCATATTCCACCTCGGTCATATCGTCGCGAAGCTTAGGCGAAGCTCTGCGCCGGTAGAACATCAAGATCGTCACCACGCCGTCGTGCTGACGAAACTCTCCCTCCCCGAAGCTCTACTGGATTGGAGCCCGAGGAGCGTCATCGAGCTGTACGTGTGTCAAGAACTCGGGGGCGCCGGAGTAACGGCGCCGGGATCGGTCGGATCGCGAGGAGAACGTACGACTACTTCCTCTACGTTGTGATCGCTTCCGCTTCGGTCTACGAGGGTACGTAGACAACACTCTCCCCTCTCGTTGCTATGCATCACCATGATCTTGCGTGTGCGTAGGAAATTTTTTGAAATTACTACGTTCCCCAACAGTGGCATCCGAGCCTAGGTTTTTATGGTTTGATGTTTTGCACGAGTAGAACACAAGTGAGTTGTGGGCGATACAAGTCATACTACCTACCAGCATGTCATACTTTGGTTCAGCGGTATTGTGAGATGAAGCGGCCCGGACCGACATTACGCGTACGCTTACGCGAGACTGGTTTCACCGCTACGAGAACTCGTTGCTTAAAGGTGACTGGCGGGTGTCTGTCTCTCTCACTTTAGTTGAACCGAGTGTGGCTACGCCCGGTCCTTGAGAAGGTTAAAACGGAGTCTATTTGACGAAGTATCGTTGTGGTTTTGATGCGTAGGTGAGATTGGTTCTTACTTAAGCCCGTAGCAGCCACGTAAAAAATTTTGCAACAACAAAGTAGAGGACGTCTAACTTGTTTTTGCAGGGCATGTTGTGATGTGATATGGTCAAGACGTGATGCTATATTTTATTGTATGAGATGATCATGTTTTGTAACCGAAGTTATCGGCAACTGGCAGGAGCCATATGGTTGTCGCTTTATTGTATGAAATGCAATCGCCCTGTAATGCTTTACTTTATCACTAAGCGGTAGCGATAGTCGTAGAAGCATAAGATTGGCGAGACGACAACGATGCTACGATGGAGATCAAGGTGTCGCGCCGGTGACGATGGTGATCATGGTGGTGCTGCAGAGATGGAGATCACGAAGCACAAGATGATGATGACCATATCATATCACTTATATTGATTTGCATGTGATGTTTATCTTTTATGCATCTTATCTTGCTTTGATTGACGGTAGCATTATAAGATGATCTCTCACTAAATTATCAAGAAGTGTTCTCCCTGAGTATGCACCGTTGCCAAAGTTCGTCGTGCCCAGACACCACGTGATGATCGGGTGCGATAAGCTCTACGTCCATCTACAACGGGTGCAAGCCAGTTTTGCACACGCAGAATACTCAGGTTATACTTGACGAGCCTAGCATATGCAGATATGGCCTCGGAACACGGAGACCGAAAGGTCGAGCGTGAATCATATAGTAGATATGATCAACATAAGATGTTCACCATTGAAAACTACTCCATTTCACGTGATGATCGGTTATGGTTTAGTTGATTTGGATCACGTGATCACTTAGATGACTAGAGAGATGTCTTTCTAAGTGGGAGTTCTTAAGTAACATGATTAATTGAACTTAAATTTATCATGAACTTAGTACCTGATAGTATCTTGCTTGTTTATGTTTGATTGTAGATAGATGGCTCGTGCTGTTGTTCCGTTGAATTTTAATGCGTTCCTTGAGAAAGCAAAGTTGAAAGATGATGGTAGCAATTACACGGACTGGGTCCGTAACTTGAGGATTATCCTCATTGCTGCACAGAAGAGTTACGTCCTGGATGCACCGCTAGGTGCCAGGCCTGCTGCAGGAGCAACACCAGATGTTGTGAACGTCTGGCAGAGCAAAGCTGATGACTACTCTATAGTTCAGTGTGCCATGCTTTACGGCTTAGAACTGGGACTTCAACGACGTTTTGAACGTCATGGAGCATATGAGATGTTCCAGGAGTTGAAGTTGATATTCCAACAGAATGCCCGGATTGAGAGATATGAAGTCTCCAATAAGTTCTATAGCTGCAAGATGGAGGAGAATAGTTCTGTCAGTGAGCACATACTCAGAATGTCTGGGTACTACAATCACTTGACACAATTGGGAGTTAATCTTCTGGATGATTGTGTCATTGACAGAATTCTTCAATCACTGCCACCAAGCTACAAAGGCTTCGTGATGAACTATAATATGCAAGGGTTAGTAAAGACTATACCTGAGCTCTTCGCAATGCTAAAGGCTGCGGAGGTAGAAATCAAGAAGGAGCATCAAGTGTTGATGGTCAATAAGACCACTAGTTTCAAGAAGAAAGGCAAAGGGAAGAAGAAGGGGAACTTCAAGAAGAACAGCAAGCAAGTTGCTGCTCAGGAGAAGAAACCCAAGTCTGGACCTAAACCTGAAACTGAGTGCTTCTACTGCAAGCAGACTGGTCACTGGAAGCGGAACTGCCCCAAGTATTTGGCGGATAAGAAGGATGGCAAGGTGAACAAAGGTATATGTGATATACATGTTATTGATGTGTACCTTACTAGAGCTCGCAGTAGCACCTGGGTATTTGATACTGGTTCTGTTGCTAATATTTGCAACTCGAAACAGGGACTACGGATTAAGCGAACACTGGCAAAGGACGAGGTGACGATGCGCGTGGGAAATGGTTCCAAAGTCGATGTGATCGCGGTCGGCACGCTACCTCTACATCTACCTTCGGGATTAGTTTTAGACCTAAATAATTGTTATTTGGTGCCTGCGTTGAGCATGAACATTATATCTGGATCTTGTTTGATGCGAGACGGTTATTCATTTAAATCAGAGAATAATGGTCGTTCTATTTATATGAGTAATATCTTTTATGGTCATGCACCCTTGAAGAGTGGTCTATTTTTGATGAATCTCGATAGTAGTGATACACATATTCATAATGTTGAAGCCAAAAGATGCAGAGTTGATAATGATAGTGCAACTTATTTGTGGCACTGCCGTTTAGGTCATATCGGTGTAAAGCGCATGAAGAAACTCCATACTGATGGACTTTTGGAGTCACTTGATTATGAATCACTTGGCACTTGCGAACCATGCCTCATGGGCAAGATGACTAGAACCCCGTTCTCCGGTACTATGGAGAGAGCAACAGATTTGTTGGAAATCATACATACAGATGTATGTGGTCCAATGAATGTTGAGGCTCGTGGCGGATATCGTTATTTTCTCACCTTCACAGATGATTTAAGCAGATATGGGTATATCTACTTAATGAAACATAAGTCTGAAACATTTGAAAAGTTCAAAGAATTTCAGAGTGAAGTTGAAAATCATCGTAATAAGAAAATTAAATTTCTACGATCTGATCGTGGAGGTGAATATTTGAGTTACGAGTTTGGTCTACATTTGAAACAATGCGGAATAGTTTCGCAACTCACGCCACCCGGAACACCACAACGTAATGGTGTGTCCGAACGTCGTAATCGTACTTTACTAGATATGGTGCGATCTATGATGTCTCTTACAGATTTACCGCTATCGTTTTGGGGTTATGCTCTAGAGACGGCCGCATTCACACTGAATAGAACACCGTCAAAATCCGTTGAGACGACACCTTATGAACTATGGTTTAGCAAGAAACCAAAGTTGTCGTTTCTTAAAGTTTGGGGATGTGAAAAAGCTTCAACCTGATAAGCTCGAACCCAAATCGGAAAAGTGTGTCTTCATAGGATACCCAAAGGAGACAGTCGGGTACACCTTCTATCACAGATCCGAAGGCAAGACATTTGTTGCCAAGAATGGATCCTTTCTAGAGAAGGAGTTTCTCTCGAAAGAAGTGAGTGGGAGGAAAGTAGAACTTGATGAGGTAATTGTACCTTCTCCCTTACTTGAAAGTAGTTTGTCGCAGAAACCGGTTTCTGAGACATCTACACCAAGTAGTGAGGAAGTTGATGATGTTGATCATGAAACTTCAGATCAAGTTACTGCAGAACCTCGTAGATCAACCAGAGTAAGATCCGCACCAGAGTGGTACGGTAATCCTGTTCTGGAAATCATGCTACTAGATCATGATGAACCTACGAACTATGAAGAAGCGATGGTGAGCCCAGATTCCGCAAAATGGCTTGAGGCCATGAAATCTGAGATGGGATCCATGTATGAAAACAAAGTATGGACTTTGGTTGACTTGCCCGAGGGTCGGCAAGCAATAGAAAACAAGTGGATCTTCAAGAAGAAGACTGACGCTGACGGTAATGTTACTGTCTACAAAGCTCGACTTGTCGCAAAGGGTTTTCGGCAAGTTCAAGGGATTGACTACGATGAGACCTTCTCACCCGTAGCGATGCTTAAGTCTGTCCGAATCATGTTAGCAATTGCCGCATTTTATGATTATGAAATTTGGCAAATGGATGTAAAGACTGCATTCCTGAATGGATTTCTGGAAGAAGAGTTGTATATGATGCAACCAGAAGGTTTTATCGATCCAAAGGAAGCTAACAAAGTGTGCAAGCTCCAGCGATCCATTTATGGACTGGTGCAAGCATCTCGGAGTTGGAATAAACGCTTTGATAGTGTGATCAAAGCATTTGGGTTCATACAGACTTTTGGAGAAGCCTGTATTTACAAGAAAGTGAGTGGGAGCTCTATAGCATTTCTGATATTATATGTAGATGACATATTGCTGATCGGAAATGATATAGAATTTCTGGATAGCATAAAGGGATACTTGAATAAGAGTTTTTCAATGAAAGACCTCGGTGAAGCTGCTTACATATTGGGCATTAAGATCTATAGAGATAGATCAAGACGCTTAATTGGACTTTCACAAAGCACATACCTTGACAAAATTTTGAAGAAGTTCAAAATGGATCAAGCAAAGAAAGGGTTCTTGCCTGTGTTACAAGGTGTGAAGTTGAGTAAGACTCAATGCCCGACCACTGCAGAAGATAGAGAGAAAATGAAAGATGTTCCCTATGCTTCAGCCATAGGCTCTATCATGTATGCAATGCTGTGTACCAGACCTGATGTGTGCCTTGCTATAAGTTTAGCAGGGAGGTACCAAAGTAATCCAGGAGTGGATCACTGGACAGCGGTCAAGAACATCCTGAAATACCTGAAAAGGACTAAGGATATGTTTCTCGTATATGGAGGTGACAAAGAGCTCATCGTAAACGGTTACGTTGATGCAAGCTTTGACACTGATCCGGACGATTCTAAATCGCAGACCGGATACGTATTTACACTAAACGGAGGAGCTGTCAGTTGGTGCAGTTCTAAACAAAGCGTCGTAGCGGGATCTACATGTGAAGCGGAATACATAGCAGCTTCGGAAGCAGCTAATGAAGGAGTCTGGATGAAGGAGTTCATATCCGATCTAGGTGTCATACCTAGTGCATCGGGTCCAATGAAAATCTTCTGTGACAATACTGGAGCAATTGCCTTAGCAAAGGAATCCAGATTTCACAAGAGGACCAAGCACATCAAAAGACGCTTCAATTCCATCCGGGACTTAGTCCAGGTGGGAGACATAGAGATTTGCAAGATACATACGGATCTGAATGTAGCAGACCCGTTGACTAAGCCTCTTCCACGAGCAAAACATGATCAACACCAAGACTCCATGGGTGTTAGAATCATTACTATGTAATCTAGATTATTGACTCTAGTGCAAGTGGGAGACTGAAGGAAATATGCCCTAGAGGCAATAATAAAGTTATTATTTATTTCCTTATTTCATGATAAATGTTTATCATTCATGCTAGAATTGTATTAACCGGAAACATGATACATGTGTGAATGCGTAGACAAACAATATGTCACTAGTATGCCTCTACTAGACTAGCTTGTTAATCAAAGATGGTTATGTTTCCTAACCATGAACAAATAGTTGTTATTTGATTAACAAGGTCACATCATTAGTAGAATGATCTGATTGACATGACCCATTCCATTAGCTTAGCACACGATCGTTTAGTATGTTGCTACTGCTTTTATCCATGACATATACATGTTCCTGTAACTATGAGATTATGCAACTCCCGTTTACCGGAGGAACACTTTGGGTGCTACCAAACGTCACAACGTAACTGGGTGATTATAAAGGAGTACTACAGGTGTCTCCAAAGGCAGATGTTGGGTTGGCGTATTTCGAGATTAGGTTTTGTCACTCCGATTGTCGGAGAGGTATCTCTGGGCCCTCTCGGTAATACACATCACTGAAGCCTTGCAAGCATTACAACTAATGAGTTAGCTGTGAGATGATGTATTACGGAACGAGTAAAGAGACTTGCCGGTAACGAGATTGAACTAGGTATTGGATACCGACGATCGAATCTCGGGCAAGTAACATACCGATGACAAAGGGAACAACGTATATTGTTATGCGGTCTGACCGATAAAGATCTTCGTAGAATATGTAGGAACCAATATGGGCATCCAGGTCCCGCTATTGGTTATTGACCGGAGACGTGTCTCGGTCATGTCTGCATTGTTCTCGAACCGTAGGGTCCGCACGCTTAAGGTTTCGATGACGGTTATATTATGAGTTTATGTATTTTGATGTACCGAAGAAGTTCGGAGTCCCGGATGTGATCACGGACATGACGAGGAGTCTCGAAATGGTCGAGACATAAAGATTGATATATTGGAAGCCTATATTTGGAGTTCGGAATGGTTCCGGGTGAAATCGGGATTTTACCGGAACACCGGGGGGTTACCGGAACCCTCCCGGAGGCTATTGGGCCTTAGTGGGCCTCGAGGGAGAAGAGGAAGGGCCGGCCAGGGCAGGCCGCGCCCCCCCTCCCCCCTAGTCCGAATAGGACAAGGAGAGGGGGGCGGCGCCCCCCCTTCCCTCTTCCCCTCCCCCAATCCTACTCCAACTAGGAAAGGGGGGGGAGTCCTACTCCCGGTGGGAGTAGGACTCCTCCGGCGCGCCTCCTCCTAGGCCGGCCGCACCCCCCCTTGCTCCTTTATATACGGGGGCAGGGGGGCACCCTAGAACACACAAGTTTGATCTACGGATCGTTCCTTAGCCGTGTGCGGTGCCCCCCTCCACCATATTCCACCTCGGTCATATCGTCGCGAAGCTTAGGCGAAGCTCTGCGCCGGTAGAACATCAAGATCGTCACCACGCCGTCGTGCTGACGAAACTCTCCCTCCCCGAAGCTCTACTGGATTGGAGCCCGAGGAGCGTCATTGAGCTGTACGTGTGTCAAGAACTCGGGGGCGCCGGAGTAACGGCGCCGGGATCGGTCGGATCACGAGGAGAACGTACGACTACTTCCTCTACGTTGTGATCGCTTCCGCTTCGGTCTACGAGGGTACGTAGACAACACTCTCCCCTCTCGTTGCTATGCATCACCATGATCTTGCGTGTGCGTAGGAAATTTTTTGAAATTACTACGTTCCCCAACAGGAACCCGATATCTTATTTCTGTGTGAGACTAGGCTGAGGGAGAAGGAGCTGCGAAGATTTCTGTGGCTATTGGGGCTCGCCAATATGGTCGCTTGGAAGGATGAAGGGAGCGGGAGAGGGGTGGCACTGTTCTGGAGGTAGGGAGTTGACATAACCCTTCGATCATACGGGAGGAGGCATGTGGATGTGGATGTAAAAAGGGAGGATGGTTCGGTCTGGCATCTAACGGGGGTTTATGGAGAATCTGAATTGAGGAGGAAAGCAGAAACGTGGCGACTGTTAAAAAATCTAAAGCAATAACATCAAGTATCCAGGCCGTGGCTGTGCTTTGGTGACTTTAACAAAATTCTAGCAAGCAACGAGAAGGTGGGAGGTGCAGTTCGGCCGCAGCACTACCTTGATGCGTTTAGGGACGCACTTGACCATTGTAACTTGCGGTATATTGGGTATGAGGGAGATATCTTCACTTGGAGAAATCATAGTAAGGAGTTGCGGACATATATTTGTGAGTGGATTGATAGGGCAGTGGCGAATAAAGAGTGGTGTGACATGTTTCCATAGTTTGGAGTTATCAACGGAGAACCACGACACTCGGACCATCGACCGATAATTGTGCAGCTGGAAGGGGAGGAGAAGAAATGGAGGGCTAGAGATAAAAACTTTCGGTTTGAGGCTCGTTGGTTGCAGGAGGAGGGGTGTGAGGAGGTGATCAAGAATGCTTGGGAGAGAGGTTGGGAAGGAGGAGGGGGAAATGTAATAGAAGCCCTGAAGACGGTAGCTGTGCAGATGGGGACGTGGAGCAGAGAGGTGGTGGGTGAGCTCGAAGAGAGGATCAAGAAGGCACGTAAGGAGTTGGAGAGGTGCATGAAGGAGCCGGTGTCGGATGGGGAAATAAAGGAGGAAGCTAGATTGAGGGCTCTAGTCCACGATCTAAAGGAGAAGAAGTATACAAAGTTGAAGCAACGAGCTCATATGTGGTGGCTGAAGGGGGGCAACCGTAACATCAAATACTTGCAGTCGGTGGCGTCGGCTAGGAAGCGTACAAATAGGCTCAAGGAGATCAGAAGGGAGAGTGGAGAAGTAGTAGAAGAGGGAGAGGATTTAACTAACTACGTGTGCTCCTTTTTTCAGGAACTTTTTACGTCCTCCAACCCCCACCGAATGCCTGAGTTGATCGACAAGGTCGAACCGCGAGTGACTCCTGACATGCATGCAATACTTGACGCAGAGTTTACTCAGGAAGAAATTAAGGCGACACTTGATCATATCGGCGATCTCAAGGCGCCGGGTCCTGATGGGATGCCGGCAGTTGTTTTTAAGAGGCATTGGCATTTCATGGGAGATAAGATAGTGGAAGAGGTGCTAGCGGTCCTGAATGGAGGAGAAATTCCAGACGAGTGGAATGATACAATGGTCGTGCTCATACCAAAGGTTAAGAACCTGAGAAGGATCAAGGATCTACGACCAATTAGTCTTTGCAACGTGTTGTACAAACTGGTGTCAAAAGTCATTGCAAATCGCCTGAAGATAATTCTACCTGACATTATTTCAGAGAACCAAAGTGCGTTTGTGCCGGGAAGGCTTATCACAGATAACGTTCTTATAGCCTATGAACTCTCCCACTACTTGCTGAACAAGAGAACCGGCAAGGTTGGATATACGGCGGTCAAAGCACACATGAGTAAAGCATACGACAGGGTAGAATGGTGTTTCTTGGAGGCTATGATGATCAAGCTAGGCTTTAGCAGAAGGTGGGTCGATCTAGTAATGAAGTGTGTAAGGACAGTGCGCTATCAGATCAAAGTAAACGGTGAGCTTACTCAACAGTTCACTCCTTCTCGGGGCCTAAGGCAAGGCGACCCGGCGTCTCCCTACTTGTTCGTGATTTGTGCGGAAGGTTTGACAGCAGTGCTGATGGATGCAGAACGGAGGGAGGCATTGCATGGAGTTAAAATCTGCCCAAGAGCGCCTTGCGTGTGACACCTCTTCTTTGCGGACGACTCCATGTTGTTGATCAAAGCGGAGCAGCAAGAGGCGGAGGCTCTCCGGGACGCCCTACAACTATATGAGGATAGTTCTGGATAGTGCATCAACACGGAGAAATCCGCTATCATGTTCAGTCCGAACACGAACGATGTTGAGAGGGCATCGGTCAAAGGAACCCTGGGGATTCAGAATGAGGATTGGAACGAGAAATATCTAGGACTCCCGGTACATGTCAGCCGATCGAGGAGGAAAGCGTTTAACTATATCAAACACAATATGTGTGGGAGAGTCCATGGCTGGTAAGAGAGGCTCCTAGCAAAAGAAAGCAAAGAAGTACTCGTGAAGGGCGTGGCCCAGGCCATACCCGCGTTCCCCATGTCATGCTTCAACCTCACTAAGACGTTCTGTGCAGAATTGAACACATTGATGGGCAAGTTTTGGTGGAGTCAACAGGACAAGCAAAACCCAATGCATTGGATAAGCTGGGACAAACTTGCTAGGCCGAAAGCAATGGGGGGCCTGGGGTTCCGTGATATGCATAGTTTCAATATGGCAATGTTGGCGAGACAAGGGTGGCGCCTCCTCCAGAACCCTGACGGTCTCTATGCAAGGGTTTTGTAGGCGAGATATTACCCCGGACGGCATGTGCTTGATGCTGCAGCCCATGACGGCATCTCCTACTCGTGGCATAGCATTCTGCACGGCCTAGACCTCGTGAAGCAGGGCTACATCCGAAGGATCGGGGACGGGACTACGGTGAACATTTGGTTGGATCCCTGGATACCCAGATCATGGTCAAGGCGAGTACTCACACCAAGGGGGCCGAACCTTCTTACTACAGTAAATGAACTCATTAGCCCAGTTACTGGCAGCTAGGATGAGGAGCTTGTTCTGGACACCTTTTGTGAGGAGGACACGAAACATATTCTCAACATTCCCCTTCGGGAGGGGGTAGATGACTTTTATGCTTGGCATTTTGATATGAAGGGAGAATTTTCAGTCAAGAGTGCTTACAAACTACATGTTGAGTTATGTCAACAAGCACAAACTGGGGCACCTGGGTCGAGTACTGCTGGCGCGGGGCAGTTAGAGAGGCATGAAGATCCGACTTGGAAACGGATATGGAAAATGCGTTGCCCAGTTAAGCTGCAGATGTTCATTTGGCGAATGAAGCACCAATCCCTGGCGCTATGCACTAACCTGATGAAGAGAGGGATGAAGCTGGAGAACTCCCGCTGCTTTCTCTGCGGGTGGGTGGAGGAGGATGGGGTGCACTTGTTCATCAAGTGTAAAACGGTCAAGGAAGGGTGGCGGGCAATGGGCCTTGAGAAGGAACGCATGCAACTTGAAAGCATTAGGGGGGTGCATGCAATGCTCGATAAATTATGGGAGCTAGATGAGAGGAAAAGGTTGCTTATAGTGATATTTTGGTGGCATTGGTGGAATAACAGAAACAGAAAACGAGAAGGGGAGCAGCCGATCCATGTATCGGAGGTAGTCCGACGAACGAGATGCGATGCGCTGGAATATGAAGATGTGTATAATCGACCAGGCAAAGCGGTCTTAGTTGCATGGGTCCCTCCTGCTAATGATGAGATTAAGATCAACCTTGATGGTGCCTTCACGCCGGGAGGAAGCATGGGAGGATGGGGCGTGGTTGCTAGGGACGAAGAAGGACATGTGATCATAGCCTGAGCGGGTAGGCTGACTCACACGGCGGATGCCTTTGCGGCCGAGATCGGGGCAATGAGTGCGGCAGTGGCGACAGCAACAGAATTAGGCGCCATTAGAGTGGTTTTCGAAACAGACTCACAGTTGCTCGCGGAGGCTCTGGATGTTGGTAAAACGGACTCTTCACTGTATGCTGTAGCCATCGAGGACATAAAACTACAACTCAAGATGTGGTTCTCAAAGTTCACCATATGAGCATGCCGGCGGGAGGCAAATTCTGTAGCTCATGAACTAGCTCAAATAGGTCGTATGTGTTTGTCAGACATTTGTATGGAGTGGAACACCACCGTACCGCCCATTGTGGCTGCTCGTGTGTTGGGCGATATGCCTAGCCACCGTTGATTTATAAAGCTTTGCTTTACCTTCAAAAAAATAATTCTCTACCTAGTCAACGTTTCCGTCTGCTGTTAGAGACGCCCCTCCTTGAGAGTCATCTCCGTGATCCCAACCACCATAAGCCTCTCGTGTGTGCTAGGGCACACGACCGTAATACACTAACTCCTAGACTTCCAAGTTTCTTTGACGTTTCAGGCCACCATGGAGAAGGTAGAAGGGCTGCTAAAGAACCTAAAGTTGTCGAAGGCGGAGAGGAAGTGAGTGCGGATCGGAAGGACGGCATGGGGGTAGATCCAGGGAAGTGGAGCCACAGGCGTTAGGGGAGGTGTTCTTGGATAAGCCGGTGTATGTGGAGGGGATGATCAAGTCTCTGAGTAGGATTTGGTGTCCGCTAAAAGGGTTGAAGTGCAAGGAGATTTTTTTCGAGAAGGGGGGATTCCCCGGCCTCTGCATTAGAATGATGCATACGGCCACATTTATTAAAAAATAAAATAGTTCAACAATGTCTTGCAATCTGCAACAAAATGATAAGCTGGCTCACAAAGAGAAACAGAAACAAAGACCAAAAAGGCCCAAAAGCCACAACCGGCTGGCAAAATATAGATAGGTAAACTAATCGCCTATCCTATTACATGACCGCCATCCAAACCGGTTGAAGATATCCCGCGCTACCATCTCCCACCGGAGAGATCCAGTAACCAAACGCTCCCTGGCCTCCATCGGAGTGAGTAAGGACCACATACGGATTAGCGCAGTAGCCCGGAATAAGACCTGCAAAAAAAATGGATAGTTGATGTTCTGTTAAAAGCCAAATCATTTCTGTAGTTCCAAATTGCCCATAACAACGCACATACTCCTACGCGAATTTGTCTAGCTGTTTCGGACTCTATCCCAACAAGCCACGTTCCAAATAATGACCCGACCGAACTCGGAGGAGTAATGTTAAAGGAAATTTGCCCCGAGTGCCACAGAACCCTCGCCAATGGGCAATCAAGGAAGAGGTGCTTGATATTTTCATCCCGATCACAGAAACTGCACCTAGTAGAGCGTGTCCAGTTGCGCTTAACCAAATTATCTTTCGTTAAGATAACTTGTTTATATACAAACCACATAAGCACTTTGATTTTTAGCGGAACCTTAACTTTCCAAACATGTATGGAACTAGGAATAACACTAGAATTGATGACGTCAAGGTACATCGATTTGACTGTGAATTCCCCAGAAGTAGTAAGCTTCCAGCACAACTGATCGGGCTGGTGAGTAAGCTGAACCTCCATCAGTCTACTCACCAGATGAAGCCAAGATTCCCACCGTGCTCCAACAAGCACCCTCCTAAACTGAATATTAAGGGGGGTGGACTACAAAGTCGTTGCAACCAGAGCATCACGTCTCTGCACAATACGATATAACGAGGGATACTGAAGCACCAGCGGCGCCTCCCCCATCCAAGTATCCTCCGAGAAGCGAGTACTATTACCATCTCCAAAAATAAACCTTGTTCTATTAAAGAAAGTAGCTTTGAATCTCATTAGCCCTTTCCAGAACGGCAAGTCAGTCGGCCTGACCGTTACCTGCGACAGAGTCTTTGAGTGCAGATACTTATTACGCAGAATCTGCGCCCAAGTTGCATCCATCTCAGCTGCTAACTTATAAAGCCACTTACTGAGGAGGCATCTGTTCTTAACCTCAAGATTCTCAACACCCAGACCCCCTTGGTCTTTCGTTCGGCAAATGATGTCCCATTTGGCTAGACGGTACTTCCACTTAAGCTCATCACTCTGCCAGAAGAAACGGGATCGATAGAAGTCCAATCTTTTCCTGACTCCAACTGGTACTTCAAAAAAGGACAAAAGAAACATAGGCAGACTCGTGAGCACCGAATTAATGAGAATCAATCGGCCTCCATACGACATTAGTTTGCCCTTCCAGTAGCTCAATTTCTTCTCAAACCGATCCTCAATACATTTCCATTTGCTGTTTGTCAACTTACGATGATGAATGGGGATACCCCAGGTACGTAAACGGA
The DNA here is from genome assembly GCA_963921465.1 of Triticum timopheevii. Taxonomy (NCBI): domain Eukaryota; kingdom Viridiplantae; phylum Streptophyta; class Magnoliopsida; order Poales; family Poaceae; genus Triticum; species Triticum timopheevii. The sequence goes on along the minus strand of OY997274.1, from coordinate 164,441,543 downwards.
AGTCCTCCCACTTCGCAACCAAACAATTGCATATAAGCATCTTGTTCCTCTTTGGCTCTCCCAAAACAGAGCAACTCACTCTTATGGAAGTTAATCTTCAGGCCAGTCAATTGCTCGAAAAGGCACAACACCAGCTTCATATTTCTCGCTTTTGCCAAGTCATGCTCCATAAAGATAATAGTATCATCAGCGTACTGCAGGATGGACACACCACCATCAACAAGATGCGGCACCAAGCCACCTACTTGACCAGCCTCCTTTGCCCTACCTATCAGGATTGCCAACATATCTGCGACAATGTTGAAGAGAATATGAGACATTGGATCACCTTGTCTCAGGCCCTTGTGTGTTTGGAAGTAGTGGCCTATATCGTCATTCACTTTAATTCCAACACTCCCTTTTTGCGTGAAGGATTCCACTTGTCTTCTCCAAGCTTCATCAAAACCCTTCATTCGGAGTGCCTGTTGAAGGAAAGGCCATTTGACTTTGTCATACGCTTTCTCGAAATCCACTTTGAAAACAACACCATCAAGTTTTTTTGTGTGGATCTCATGGAGCGTTTCATGCAGGACCACAACTCCTTCGAGGATGTTCCTGTCCGGCATGAAAGCAGACTGAGTAGGCTGCACCACAGTATGCGCAATCTGTGTTAGCCTATTCGTCTCGACCTTGGTAAATTTTTTGAAACTAACATTGAGCAGACAGATAGGCCGGAATTGCTCAATCCGCACAACCTCTGTCTTCTTTGGAAGTAAGGTTATAGTTCCAAAATTCAGCTTAAAAAGATGAAGCTGGCCCAAGAATAAATGTTGAACAGAGGCAAGAGATCTCCTTTAATAATATGCCAACACTTCTTATAGAACTCTGCCGGGAAACCATCCGGGCCAGGAGCCTTATTATTCTTCATCTGGGAAATGGCCTCAAATACCTCTTTCTCAGAAAAAGGAGCGACTAAAATATCATTCTCAACAGCCGTAAGTTGAGGCACATCCTCAATCCTAGACTCATCCAGCGACACACAGTTGTCCTCTGGAGGCCCAAACAGCTGCTTGTAGAACTCAGTGATATATTGCTTTAAGTTTTCCTGACCAAGAATCGTTCCCTCGTCTTGTTCAAGCTGAAAGATCCTCTTTTTTCTATGCTTACCATTGGCTATCAGATGAAAAAAATTGTGTGTTCGCATCCCCCTGAACGACTCTAGTGACCTTAGCCCGAAGCGCCCACTTTAGTTCTTCCTCACGCAGGAGCTCTTTCAGCCTCATTTCCGCCTCTAGCTTTGCATGAAGCTCCGAGGCTGGCAGAATCGTGGTTTCGGCCTTTACATCAAGGGACTGAATAAGCAAAAGGAGCTGTTCCTTTTCGGCCTTATAAGTCCCACTGAGATGTTTAGCCCACCCACGTAGGAAACTCCTCAAATGCCTAATTTTATTTTGCCAGCGCTCAAGCGCAGACCAACCTCCTGCATCCTTAGCCCACTCTCTGGCTACGAGATCCAAGAAGCCTTCTCTCTCAAACCAAGCAAGTTCAAAAGAGAAAACATTTTTATTTCCCAAATGGGTAGCCTCTCTAGAATCAAGGAATAAAGGCGTGTGATCAGAAATACCACGAGTAAGCGCCTGGATCGTAACATATGGAAATTTCTGCTCCCATTCGACGCTAGCCAAGACTCGATCCAGCTTTTCAAACGTCGGATTAGGTAAAGCATTAGCCCAGGTAAACTTTCTACCGGAAAGCTCTACAGATCTAGGCTTTCAATGATTGTGTTAAACATGAAGGACCATCGGCCGTCAAAGTTGTCATTATTCTTCTCATCACTCCTTCTGATAATATTAAAATCACCCCCCACCAGGATAGGAAGTTGTTCAGAACCACAAATCCTAACCAGATCATCCAGGAAATCCGGTTTATGCTCAGGCTGTGCGGCACCATATACCGCTACCAAAGCCCAGTTAAACCCATCTAACTTCGACCACACCCTAAACTTAACAGCGAAATCTCCCATGACCACGCTTCAGACTTCTAACGAGTCACATCTAACCCCGAGTAAAATCCCACCCGATCGTCCTCGCGGAGGTAGACAATGCCAGTCAAAATCAACACCCCCGAAAGAGTATTAAGAAATTGTGGCGAAAAGTTGGCTCTACCCATTTCCGACAAAGCGATAAAGTCCAACTTATGCTCAATAGAAGCCTCAGCAAGAAACCTTCTTTGAGCCAAGTCTTTCAGAGCTCTGCTATTCCAAAAGATTCCTTTCATATCTCATCATGGAATTTTTTAGCTGTTCGGATCTGAGCGCTCCTACGCACTGCGGAAACTGGGTAAATTTTCCGCTTCCATTTGCGTTTAGGAGCATTTAAACTCTGAGTTGGTCCTCACAACCAGCCACAGAGGTGCGCATTTCCACATTATCCACTCGCTCAACCTCCTCCTCAGGCTTAGGAGACGGTTGAGTCAGATCCGCACAAAGATTATCGAGCGCCCTGACCCCTAGAGCGTCGATCTCAGAATCATTCATAGGTGAGGGAGTCCTGGACTAGGGGGTGTCCGGATAGCCGAACTATCTGTCGTGGTTCTAAGTCTGACAGTAGAATGGGGGGTAGGTATGGAGAGGCAAGATCCTAGCTATGGAGCAGTTGTAAACACAAGGGATGTACGAGTTCAGGCCCTTCTCGGAGGAAGTAACAGCCCTACGTCTCGGAGCCCGGAGGCGGTCGACTGGATTATGAGTGTATATGTTACAAGGGTGCGAACCCTTTACACTGAGGAGGGGGGTGGCTTATATAGTGTCCGCTAGACCCCTCCGGCCCTCAGTAATGCAGGGTTTAAAGTACATTAAGGCTAGGCGTTACTGGTAACGCCTTACATAAAGTGTCCTAAATGCCATAAAGACTACTTAATTACAGACCGTTTGGATGCAGAGTGGCTCTTGATCTCCTGGTGGTCGAGTGAGTCTTCATGGTCGAGTCCTTCGAGTCCGTCGAGTGAAGTCCCTCTTGGTCGACTGGAAGGCAGTTTCTTCTGAGGGTGTCCTTGGGAAGGGTACTTAGGTCAGGTCTATGACCCTACCCTAGGTACATGACTTCATCATTAGCCCCCGAATGGATCGAGGTTTGAGTGAGGAAGGAATTGATAATATTTTCGACCTGCTTTTGTGTTCTGGACATGTATCATCTTGGACCAATAGTCTCTTTGTTGATAACAACAACTTTTCTTTTAGTCGCCTTGATCCATTATTTTCTCTCGTCGAGTGAACTTTTGAACTTAGTAAACTTCCGAGCGACGGATCGCAGGAAATCTCCCGTCTGACAGATTGCTCTGCTGTTAGCGGATTTTGTGGGATCTGAATTTTGGGGAAGCGCGCGAAGCGGGGCAGACCGATGCGCTCGGATGGGATAGGGCATAGACGCCTCGATTTCCGCACCCCCTTTTAACAACGTATCGTGTACGCGCGACTGTTTCAGGATATGATAGGATCGTCCGGGCCCACTCGTCAGCCACTCGGAAGCGTCCTTATAAAAGGCGTCAGGCGAGGGTTTTTGAACAGTATCCCTCCATTCTTCCTCCTGCCCTCTCCCTCTCCGCCCGCCGTGCCTACTCTCGCCCCTGCCCATCCACTCCTCGTGCGCTTCGTCGGCGACAATGGTGAAGGAGAATACGGCGGCTTTGGAGCGCGCGAAGAAGGCGACGGCGACGGGGAAGGCGAAAGGGAGAGCGCCCAGTCGAGGCGGATCCTCGTCCAGGTCCCGCCTGCCGCACGGCTGGGTACAAGGGGATTGGATCCGCTCGACCATCACCGAGATGGATCTCACTGAGATGGCTAACGAGGGCTTGATCCCTCACAGGGCAGCGAGGCTCCCGGGGAACGAGTGGCAACCACAGCCGCAGGAGGGTGAGTGCGTTCTTCTAGCTACTCACGTCGACCATGGATTCTCTCTGCCTCCGAGTGTTTTCTTCCGTGGTTTCTTGAATTTCTTTGGGGCACAACTCCACCATTTCAATACAAACTCCATCGCCTACCTTGCTGCCTTTGTGTCCATGTGCGAGAACTTCCTGGGCTGTCGACCGCACTGGGGTCTCTTTAAGCACATATTCACTTGTCGCTCACAGACAGTGAAAAAGGCGAGTCCGGATGACGATAGTACTAAGGTTATCCAGATGTGCGGGGGTCTTGGGATTCAGATGAGGAGCAAGAGTACTTTTCCGGCCATGACTCTTCCTGAGTCGGTCAGAGGGTGGCAGTCGACTTGGTTCTACTGCCAAGACGAGTCGACGCCGGGGCAGTCGACTGGTCTCCCTCCATTTTCCATGGACCGAGTGAACAAGCCCTCTTCTCTGAAGGTGTTTCCCGAGGAGAAAGCCCAAGTGAAGATGTTGATAGAGCGTGTAGTCCAGCTAGTTAGAGAAGGAGTGACGGGTATGGACCTTCTAGAGGTCTTCCTTAGGCGGCGCATCCAACCACTTCAGTACCGAGGCCATTGTATGTGGCCGTACTGTGGAATCGAGGATGAGACTCGGGTCCATCCAGAAGTAGTTGACGACGCCACACTGGAGAGGTGGATGGCCGCGATCACAGGGAATAAAGACAACCCTCGAGGAGCCAGGAGGATTCCGCCACTCGACCATTCTTACACTCCAGACACGGTATGCTCACTTTATCTCCAATTGTAATCTTGTTATACTTATTCTGCTTTTGCTGCAAATTGGTCGATTGATCTTTGTTTCGTTGTCTGTCAGGCCACCACCGAACTATACTCGATGCCCAATGGAGCACAGAGGCCGACTGAGGAGGAGGAAGGAAGTGGGGGCGAAAGCCAAGAGGACTGGGATTCGGACGCTGCTGCTGATGATGAAGATGATGACTCTGATGGGGAGGAAGAAGAGGAGGAGGAGGAGAAAGTTGCACCGCCTCGCTCGGAAAGACGCTCAAAGCTCATCCATGACCCTGCAACCGAGCGTGGTAAGGGGGTCGCAACTGTCGCTCAATCGACCAAGCGCCCTCGAACCACTTCTCCGGCGCCGACCGAGAAAGCTCCGAAGCAATCCAGGGTGGCACTGTCGAAGCCGGCCAAGGTCTTGCCGAAGATGAAGATGGTGATCCCCACTATCTCAGGGGAATGATGCCACTTGAGTTTTTCTGTTCCCCATGAACTTATTCTTGGTCGACTCGTGAATCATCTGACTGACTTCTGGAACTGTAGCGCTGCTACTTCTGATACCTCGGCCAGGGCTGACGATCATGAGATGGAAGACGCTGCCACTTCAAAACCTGGTATGACTTTCATAATTCTGTCTTCAGTCGATTGACTTTTTGTCTCTAATTTTTGATTCTTTTCTGTAGCTCCGTCTAATGTCGTTATTACCCTTCCTGACGACGACGATGAGGAACCACTGAAGCAAAGGAGGAACAGGAAAGCGTCTACTGGCAAGGCGACTCAGAACATGCCGGCGCCCGAGATACTGGTCGCGGGAGGAGAGAACACCACTCGGCCCACCGTATCTTTTGTGGTGCCGTTGACGAGTGCTCACCCCACATCGTCGAGTGCTGCACAACCTTCACTTTTCTCAACCCACTACGTCCCAGAGGATCAAGCCAGTGCTGCGAAAGAAGCAATACGCCAGGCGGGAGTCATGATGGAGCAAGTGAAGGCCATCAGAGAAGCCAGCCAGGCAGCCTATGACGCCAGTTCCGCTCTTCAAAGTAACGTTCAGGTTAGTCGGTCATTGCCTGTTCTGTTAGGATATGATATCTGAAAATTCTTCTTTCTGAAATCCATAGTGATTGTCCTACACCCACTGGGTGTGTCGATTGGAATTCCGGGTTAGTGGGGGCACGCTGAGTGCACCCACTGGGTGTAGTCCCCAAGGCTATGGTGGACTGCTGGCAGTCGACCATAGTCTTTATAGTTTAAGTTTTTTCCTTCATTCGACTAGGTCGAATGGATTTCCAGACCGGTGGGGGCACGCTAAGTGCACCCACTAGGTGTAGTCCCCAAGACTGTGGTCGACTGCTGGCAGTGGACTACAGTCTGAAGAACATTTTTTTTCTTTTTTTGGTCGACTGGTCGGCTCTAACTTGATATAACTAGTGGGGGCACGCTGAGTGCACCCAGTGGGTGTAGTCCCCGAGACTACGGTCGAATGTTTGCATTCGGCTGTAGTCCTAGAAACGTATGATTTTTCTTTAGTCGCTCGGAAGTGACTTGTCTTTGACTTTTTGTCGATTGGTTCTTCGTAGAAATCCTGCGACCTTGCTGCTCGTTACACCGAGTTGGAGAACAAACACATCCAGCTCGAGCTTGATCTGAAGCTGGCCCAGGAGAACTTAACGAAGGCGAAGGAGGAAGCTAAAGGTATGTTTGGTGATGCTTCTGACGACTGCTTTTGCCCCTCGTTTGTTTCAAATTCTGACTTTGCTGTAACTTTGCAGGCAAAGTGAAGGATGCCCAAAAGAAGAAAGACCTTGAGTTGGCTGAAATGCAGAAAACAGCTTTAGAGAAGACCAAGCTCGCAGACGAGAAGTTGGCTTCGGTCACCAAGCTTGAAGAAGAAAACACCAATCTGAAAGCTGCTCTTGATGTTGCCAACAAAGAAGTGAGTCGACTGAAAAGTGATAAGATTGCCCTGAATGACAAAGCCAGTGAGCTGGTTGGGAAGAAGAACGATCTAGAGGCTTATCTGGGCGGACTCGCCAAGAAGCTATTCCTCATGCTCGAAGGTAATCTTTTACACCAAACAAGTATTTTAACTGTGATCTTTCCATTCGACTGTTGTCCTGAATCGGTGGTTGTGCTTGCAGAATTTTGCCAGAACTTTGAAGAGGAAACTGGTCGACTTGAGCCAAACCTGGACCCCATCAACTCTCCCGTGAATGATGAAGTCGCCATGAACATACTCCGACTTGAATCTCGCGTTGCCGCCGTCGTAGATTATCTCGCAAGGCTGAAGGTCGCTACTTCCCGCATCGACGCTGCACTCTGGCCCAGAGAGACGCTCCAGAATGACCTCGAGTCTCTGATGACTCAACTGAACACAGTCCCAGGTCGAGTGCAGGAGTGGAAGAAGTCTTCTGCCAGGTGTGGCGCAGATGTCGCTCTGTCTCTGGCCCGAGTCCATTGCAAGGATGCACGAGAAGACAAGTTGGCGGTTCTTCTGGTGGCTAACACCAAGAAGCACGATTTCCGGTCTTTCATGGAAACCTTCATCGCCGCTGCCACTCGGATTGCTGATGGAATCGACCTTGACGAGTTTGTTGCACCTTCCAGCCCTCCACAGGAGGGGTAAAAAACTTCTTGAGCTCGACACTTTAAATTTGCCTCGGTATGCCGAGTGATTTTTGTAACCGAAAAACCTTAACAGGCTCAGCGCCTGAGCACTTTCCGTTCCGTTAGGTATTTATCCGAACTTGGATTTGACGTTTGAATATGCTTGCATTTGGTTTGAGATGTCTTTTGCAGGTTAAAGCGAGGTGCTTATTGCAATCGACTTGTTCCCCAATTCACTTAGGCAGGCACTGGGCTGCAGCTAAGCCTCCGAGTGGGAGGTTTGCTCTCCACTCGGTAGGATTTTCAAAACTTAGGCGAGCACTGGGCTGCAGCTAAGCCCCCGAGTGGGGAGGTTTGCTCTCCACTCGGTAGGATTTTCAAAACTTAGGCGAGCACTGGGCTGCAGCTAAGCCCCCGAGTGGGGAGGTTTGCTCTCCACTCGGTAGGATTTTCAAAACTTAGGCGAGCACTGGGCTGCAGCTAAGCCCCCGAGTGGGGAGGTTTGCTCTCCACTCGGTAGGATTTTCAAAACTTAGGCGAGCACTGGGCTGCAGCTAAGCCCCCGAGTGGGGAGGTTTGCTCTCCACTCGGTAGGATTTTCAAAACTTTGGCGAGCACTGGGCTGCAGCTAAGCCCCCGAGTGGGAGGTCTGCTCTCCACTCGGTAGGATTTTTACTTTGTACTTGTGGCGCAGCTCGAAGGAGAGGGTTGCAGTCGACCTGCACCTCGTCCTCCTTGAGGAGCGCACGTTGTACTTGTGGTGTAGCTCGGAGGAGAGGGTCGCAGTCAAGCTGCACCTCGTCCTCCTTGCGGAGTGCATGTTGTACTTGTAGCGTAGCTCGGAGGAGGAGGGTCGCAGTCGACCTGCACCTCGCCCTCCTTGCGGAGCGCATGTTGTACTTGTGGCATAGCTCGGAGGAGAGGGTCGCAGTCGACCTGTACCTCGTCCTCCTTGCGGAGCGCACGTTGTACTTGTGGCGTAGCTCGAAGGAGAGGGTTGCAGTCGACTTGCACCTCATCCTCCTTGCAGAGCGCATGTTGTACTTGTGGCGTAGCTCAGAGGAGAGGGTCACAGTCGACCTGCACCTCATCCTCTTTGCGGAGCGCATGTTGTATTTGAACTTAGGCGAGTACTTAGACTGCAGCTAAGCCCGCGAGTGGGAGTCTGGCTCACCCCTCGGTAGGATTTCATTGAAACTTAGGCGAGTACTTGGACTGCAGCTAAGCCCCCAAGTGAGAGTCTGGCTCACCACTCGGTAGGATTTTATTGAAACTTAGGCGAGTACTTGGACTGCAGCTAAGCCCCCGAGTAGGAGTCTGGCTCACCACTCGGTAGGATTTTATTGAAACTTAGGCGAGTACTTGGACTGCAGCTAAGCCCCCGAGTAGGAGTCTGGCTCACCACTCGGTAGGATTTCATTGAAACTTAGCGAAACGGATTCGCAGCTAAGCCCCCGAGTGGGAGGCTGGCTCGCCACTCGGTAAGGATTTTTTTTACAAACTTAGGCGAAACGGATTCGCAGCTAAGACACCCACTGAGGGGGAATTTTACTGAACTAATAAAAGTGACAAAAATTATTGGGGAAATTATGACACTATTATCTTGCAAAACATGAACTACAGAAGTATTTTTATTACAACTCATCCGAGTGAAAACTTTAAGTGTAAAATGGGCGGAGTAACTCCGCGTTCCAAGCTCGGGGCTTGTCGATATTGTGCTCGACGTTGTATAGATGGTACGCTCCGTTGTGGAGAACCTTGGTGACGATGAAGGGTCCTTCCCAAGAAGGAGCAAGCTTGTGTGGTTTCTGCTGATCCACTCGGGGAACCAAATCTCCTTCCTGGAAGGCTCGACTCTTCACGTTTTTAGTGTGGAAACGACGCAAGTCTTGTTGGTAGATGGTCGATCGGATCAGAGCCATCTCCCTTTCTTCCTCTAGGAGGTCGACTGCATCCTGCCGTGCTTGTTCTGCTTCAGCTTCGGTGTAGAGCTCAACCCGAGGAGCGTTGTGGAGCAGATCACTTGGTAGGACCGCCTCAGCTCCATAGACCAAGAAGAATGGAGTTCTTCCGGTCGACCGGTTAGGCGTGGTCCTTAGGCCCCACAGCACCGAGGGGAGTTCATCGACCCATGCTCCAGCCGCATGCTTGAGGTCACGCATCAGTCGGGGTTTCAACCCTTTGAGGATCAAGCCGTTGGCCCGCTCCACTTGTCCATTCGACTGGGGATGGGCGACTGAAGCGTAGTCGACTCGTGTGCCTTGAGATGTGCAGAACGCCCTGAATTCCTCCGAATCGAAGTTTGATCCATTGTCAGTGATGATGCTGTGTGGGACTCCATATCTGAATATCAGTTCTTTGATGAAGCTGACAACAGTACCGGCGTCAAGGTTCTTGATGGGCTTAGCCTCAATCCACTTGGTGAACTTGTCGACTGCTACCAGTACATGTGTGAAACCGCTTTGTCTTGTTCTCAAGGGACCAACCATATCCAAACCCCATACTGCGAAGGGCCAGACGAGTGGAATGGTCTTCAGAGATGATGCGGGCTTGTGTGACATGTTGGAGTAAAATTGGCATCCTTCGCACTTGTCGACTATTTCCTTTGCCATTTCATTCGCCCTTGGCCAATAAAATCCGGCTCGGTATGCTTTGGCCACGATGGTCCGAGAGGACACATGATGGCCACAGGTCCCCGAGTGGATGTCATCAAGGATTATTCGACCTTCTTCCGGTGTTATGCACTTTTGACCAACTCTAGTCGCGCTCTCTCTGTATAGCTGTCCTTTGATCACAGTAAAGGCCTTGGATCGACGGACGATCTGTCGAGCCTCTTCCTCGCCCTCCGGGAGCTCTTTTCTCAGGATATACACGATGTATGGAACTGTCCAGTCGGGAGTTATCACTAAAGCCTCCATGACCAAGTAGACAACCGCTGGGACTTCAACCTCAGTCGGATTAGTAGCACTCTTGGGCTGCGGAGCTTCTTCAGTAAAAGGATCTTCTTTGACTGATGGAGTATGGATATGTTCCAAGAACACATCGCTGGGAATGGCTTCTCTCTTGGAACCTATCTTCGCCAAATCATCAGCCGCTTGATTTTTCAGACGGGGTATATGATGGAGCTCTAACCCCTCAAACTTCTTTTCCAGCTTCCTCACTGCATTGCAGTATCCAGTCATGGCTGGGCTTCTAACGTCCCACTCCTTCATCACTTGGTTGACCACCAAATCTGAGTCGCCATAAACCATAAGGCGACGGACGCCGAGTGAAATGGCCATGCGCAATCCATACAAAATGGCTTCATATTCTGCCTCATTGTTGGAGGAATCAAAGTGAATCTGGAGCACATATCTGAGCTTGTCTCCTCTGGCGGAAACCAAGACTACCCCAGCACCGGAACCATTTAACATCTTAGAGCCATCAAAGAACATGGTCCAATGCTCCGAGTGAACTTGAGTCGGCTGCTGCTGTTCGATCCACTCGGCAAGGAAATCTGCTATTGCTTGGGACTTAATGGCTTTCTTTGCCTCAACCTTGATATCAAGGGGAAGGAGTTCAATCGCCCATTTCGCCACTCGACCAGTTGCATCTCTGTTGTGCAGAATCTCTGAAAGTGGAGCGTCGCTGACGACTGTTATGGAATGATCAGAGAAATAATGAGCAACCTTCTTCGTGGTCATGTAGATTCCATACACAAGCTTCTGATAATGAGGATATCTTTGCTTTGATGGAGTCAAAACTTCAGACAGATAGTAAACTGGGCGCTGAACTTTGAAGGTTTTCCCTTCTTCTTCCCGTTCGACCGTAAGTACTGTGCTGACGAGTTGTCCTGTGGCTGCAATATAAAGCAACAGAGGCTCTTTGCTTATTGGAGTAGCAAGCACCGGCTGGGTGGAGAGCAGAGCTTTTAGCTCGGCAAACGCTGCATCAACTTCTGGAGTCCACTCGAACTTGTCTGCCTTCTTCATCAGTCGGTAAAGAGGCAATGCCTTTTCACTGAGTCGAGAGATGAATCGACTTAACGCGGCCAAACATCCAGTAAGCTTCTGGACATCGTGCACCCGCACAGGGCGTTTCATTCAGAGTATAGTGCCAACTTTTTCTGGGTTAGCATCGATTCCTCGTTCGGAAACAAGAAAACCGAGTAACTTTCCACCAGGAACTCCGAATGTGCACTTTGACGGATTGAGCTTGATATCATACCTCCTGAGATTGGCAAATGTTTCAGCGAGGTCAGTCAACAGGTCGGAACCCTTTCGTGACTTGACCACAATATCATCCATGTACGCTTCAATGTTCCGACTGATTTGAGTGAGTAAACACTTCTGAATCATCCGCATGAACGTGGCTCCGACATTCTTGAGGCCGAATGGCATGGTGATATAGCAGAAGCACCCGAATGGAGTGACGAAATCTGTTTTTATCTCATCGGGTCCGTACAGACGGATCTGATGGTACCCGGAATAAGCGTCTAGAAAAGACAATCTCTCACATCCCGCAGTCGAGTCAACAATTTGGTCGATGCGAGGGAGAGGAAAATGATCTTTCGGGCAGTTCCGATTGATGTGTTTGAAATCAATGCACATGCAGAGTGACTTGTCCTTCTTGGGAACCATGACGACATTGGCGAGCCACTCGGAGTGGTATATCTCTCGGATAAATCCTGCCGCCAATAGTCGAGCCACCTCCTCACCAATGGCTTTTCTCTTCTGGACGGCGGACCGTGGAAGATGTTCTTTGACTGGTTTTGCTGCTGAATCGACTCTAAGGTGATGCTCAGCCAGCCCCCTGGGAACACCAGGCATGTCAGCAGGCTTCCATGCAAAGATGTCCCAGTTCTCACGGAGGAACTGGATGAGCGCTTCTTCCTATTTAGGGTCGAGTGTTGTGGAAATATGGGTCGGAGCTGCATTGGGGTCGGTCGGGTGAATGTGAACAGGTTTCGTCTCATCGGACGACTGAAATGCTGATTCTGTGGCAGGTTTCTTGGCCCGCAACAAATCACTCGGATCTGCATTTTGCTTGTACCCCTCCAGCTCGACCATGGTTATCTGGGAATCGACAATTTTTGAGCCTTTCTGAAAACACTCTTCTGCCTTCTTCCGATTGCCAGTGACAGTGATCACGCCTTTAGGGCCGGGCATCTTCAGTTTGAGGTACACGTAACATGGTCGAGCCATGAACCGTGCATAAGCTGGTCTCCCCAAAATAGCGTGGTAAGCTCTCTGAAAATCCACGACTTCAAATGTCAGCTTCTCTTTGCGGAAATGCTTCGAGTCACCGAACACCACGTCCAGAGCTATTTGACGAGTGACTCAGCCTTCTTTCCAGGTATAACTCCATGAAAACTCATGTTGCTGGTGCTCAGTCGGGACATCGGAATGCCCATTCCTTTTAGCGTCTCCGCATATAATATATTCAGCCCACTACCACCATCCATTAGCACCTTCGTCAGTCGAGTGCCTTCGACGACCGGGTCGACCACCAAAGTTTGCCTCCCAGGGGTGGTTATGTGAGTCGGGTGATCAGACTGGTCGAATGTAATGGGAGTTTGGGACCATCTCAAATAACTGGGTGTCGCCGGGGCGACCATATTCACCTCACGGTTGATAACCTTCAGTCGGCTTTTGCTTTCTACATCAGCAAAGATCATCAGAGTGGAGTTAACATGAGGATATCCTCCATCACTCTCCTCCTTATCCTCGGCTTTGTCCGACTCCTTTTCCTTGTCCTTGGGCTGTTTACCTTGGAACTACTGGATCAGGAGCCGGCACTGGCGAGTGGTATGCTTCGGGTAAATGAAATTACCCTCTTCATCTTTCTTCGTGTGGATGTGACACGGCAGATCCATCACGTCATTCCCTTCTTTATCCTTCACCTTCTTGGGGTTCCAGGATCCTTTGGGTTTTCCTTTGAACTTCCACTGAGTCACAGCCAGAGCCTCTCCAGGAGCCACTGGTTTGGCCTTCCGTTTCTGCTTCCGACTGGAGTTTCCTTTCTCCGACTGACTAGTCTTGTACTTGCCGCTCCGGAGTCGGTCCTCCTCTTCGCCGTTGGCGTACTTGGTAGCAATTTCCATCATCCGACTCAGGGTCATATCTCCGGTCCGACCAAAATTCAAACTCAATTCTCTGTTCTTAACACCATCCTTGAAGGCGCAGACTGCCTGATGATCAGACACATTCTCCACGGTATGATGCAAAGTGATCCATCTCTGAATATACTCTCTTAAGGTCTCATTCGACTTTTGCACACAAACTTGCAGCTCTGTCAATCCAGCTGGTCGCTTGCAAGTTCCCTCGAATGTTCTGACGAACACTCCGGAAAGATCTTCCCAAGTGTAAATGCTGCTAGGAGTTAACTGATTCAACCATGCCCTGGCCGAACCTTCCAACATGAGAGGCAAATGCTTCATAGCCACTTCATCATTTCTGCCACCAATCTGCACCGCCACTCGGTAGTCATCAAGCCAAGTTTCAGGCTTAGACTCACCAGTGAACTTGCTGACTCCAGTCGCCAACCTGAAGCTGGGGGGAATCACCGCGGCTCTGATAGCCCTGCTGAAACATTCCGGACCAGAAACATGCACTCGGCTGTAGGTGGGCGCATCTCTGTCGTGGCCACCTCGATGAGCCCTGTTCCGGTCGACCAAGCCTTGCACGATGATGGATCGCGCGTTAAAGCCTAGTTCCCTGGGGTCGACCGGAGCTCTTCGTCCTACACTGAGCTGGCGCCTGTCATCTTGCTGCCGATGAGCGTAGGACCCACCTCTTGGGGGAGGAGTGGGCACTCAACGCCTATCATCACGATCATATCGGTCACCATATTGGTCCCGTCGATTCTCGCGTCCTTCACGCCGCGGAGGCGATCTAGGGCTGTGAGCCGACTGAACCGTATCCGCAGCGACGGATCAACTGTGAATCCTGTTGCGTGACTGCGACACGGCTGAATTCTGATCTCCTGCTGCCCGGAGCAAATCTCTAATCTGCATCAAGCCTCTGCCAGCCTCCGACTGAGAGGGCTGAATCGACTCTGCTATTTGGGTTGCAGCTGCTAAATTCTGAATCGGGGTTCGATATACCTGAGTCGGCTACGGGAAGAGTTGACGTCGATTGGAGTCGGGTACTCGTTGCCGCGCGCGCTCGTCGAGTGCTCGCTGGAGATTCTCCAGACGAGTGCGTTCAGCCAAGTTGGCCAAACACGCCTCCTCCAAGGCACGAGCCTCGGGGGTTTCTCCTGTGATGGGAGTATGCGGGGCATCCATGTTTCTGCGGCGAAGTTCTTCCCGTTGCAGGGAGTTAAGTGGCTCGGGTTGATATTCCTCATGGAATTGAGCGGGGTCGCCTCCACCATCCACCCCGTCGTCGCGGGGGAAGCCGGGAGGGCTTCGAGGCCCGTTGACCATCAAGACCTCCGCCGCTGGATCGCTGCTGTCGCACTCGGATGCGGTCTCTACGGAGCCAGTCGACAGATCGAACAGGCCGTAGAGAGATTCGTCGGGCTCGATTGCCGCGACTTGGGTGGTGGCCGACTGGCGGGCCCCCACGTGCCTCACCCACCGCTGGAGCCTCGACCGACCAGAGCGCTTGCGCTGGCGGGAGACAGGGAGGGTGGACGATAGGGGAGTCGCCCGATAAGGAGTCGACGGTTGCCGCAGCAGAACGCCGTGGACACACGCCCGAAAATGCGTTGCCCCGCGGACGGGGAGCGCGTCAATGTCGAGTGGAGCCTCCTGGAGCCAAGCGGAGTCGTCGGCGATGAAGGTGAGCGCGCCGAGACGGATCTGGCGGCCCTCGACCAAAACTCCAGCAGAAACCATGATGAAGGCAATCGGAACAATCGCAACTTCTCCAAAAATCGCTAAGACACCTGCCCCACGATGGGCGCCAACTGTCGTGGTTCTAAGTCTGACAGTAGAATGGGAGGTAGGTATGGAGAGGCAAGATCCTAGCTATGGAGCAGTTGTAAACACAAGGGATGTACGAGTTCATGCCCTTCTCGGAGGAAGTAACAGCCCTACGTTTCGGAGCCCGGAGGCGGTCGACTGGATTATGAGTGTATATGTTACGAGGGTGCGAACCCTTTACACTGAGGAGGGGGTGGCTTATATAGTGTCCGCCAGACCCCTCCGGCCCTCAGTAATGCAGGGTTTAAAGTACATTAAGGCTAGGCGTTACTGGTAACGCCTTACATAAAGTGTCCTAAATGCCATAAAGACTACTTAATTACAGACCGTTTGGATGCAGAGTGGCTCTTGATCTCCTGGTGGTCGAGTGAGTCTTCATGGTCGAGTCCTTCGATTCCGTCGAGTGAAGTCCGTCTTGGTCGACTGGTAGGCAGTTTCTTCTGAGGGTGTCCTTGGGAAGGGTACTTAGGTCAGGTCTATGACCCTACCCTAGGTACATGACTTCATCACTATCATCATTGGCCGGACTCCAAGACTATGAAGATACAAGATTGAAGACTTCGTCCCGTGTCCGGATGGGACTTTCCTTGGTGTGGAAGGCAAGCTTGGCAATACGGATATGTAGATCTCCTACCATTGTAACCGACTCTGTGTAACCCTAGCCCTCTCCGGTGTCTATATAAACCGGAGGGTTTTAGTCCATAGGACGAACAACAATCATACCATAGGCTAGCTTCTAGGGTTTAGCCTCCTTGATCTCGTGGTAGATCTACTCTTGTACTACCCATATCATCAATATCAATCAAGCAGGAGTAGGGTTTTACCTCCATCGAGAGGGCCCGAACCTGGGTAAAAACATCGTGTCCCTTGTCTCCTGTTACCATCCGCCTAGACGCACAGTTCAGGACCCCCTACCCGAGATCCGCCGGTTTTGACACCGACATTGGTGCTTTCATTAAGATTTCCTCTGTGTCGTCACCTATAGGCCCGATGGCTCGATCGATCATCAACAACGATGCGGTCCAGAGTGAGACTTTTCTCCCTGGACAGATCTTCGTATTCGGCGGCTTTACACTGCAGGCCAATTCGCTTGGCCATCTGGAGCACATTGAAAGCTATGCCCCTGGCCATCAGGTCAGATTTGGAAGTTTGAACTTCACGGCCGACATCCGCGGAGACTCGATCTTCGACGGGTTCGAGCCACTGCCGTGCGCGCCACACTGTCACGATGGGCATGATCTAGCTCTACTGCCGGACAGTGCCCTGGAGGCCGCACAAGAGTCCGCCCCGACCCTTAACTCGGAGCCGACTGCACCGATCGAGGATGGGTGGCTAGACACCGCCTCGGGGGCTGCTACCTTTAGGGTGATGGAGCCTAATACCGACCCTGTCCCTTGTGAAGCTCATGACTCCGAGGTGCCGGACTCCTCGCCGGGCTCCGAACCTCCCGCGCCCCTACCAATCGAATCCGATTGGGCGCCGATCATGGAGTTCACCACTACGGACATCTTTCAGCACTCGCCTTTTGGCGACATCCTGAATTCGCTAAAGTGTCTCTCTTTGTCAGGAGAGCCTTGGCCGGACTATGGCCAGGACGGTTGGGATGCGGACAACGAAGAAATTCAAAGCCTACCCAACACCCACTTCGTAGCCACTGTCGACGACTTAACCGACATGCTAGACTTCGACTCCGAAGACATCGACGGTATGGGCGACGATGCCGGAGACGACCAGGAACCAGCGCCTACCGGGCACTGGAAAGCCACCTCGTCATACAACATATACATGGTGGACATCCCAAAGGATGGGAATGGCGAGGCAACAACGGAGGAAGACCCCTCCAAGAAACAGCCTAAGCGCCGGCGTCAGCAGTGCCGCTCTAAATCCCGCCACAGCAAGAATGGAGATTCCGGCACTGGAGACAATAACACCCCGGACAGTGCCGAAGACAACCCCCTCTAGCAAGATTCAGCACAGGAGGACGGAGAAGCCAGCCCTCACGAGAGAGCAGCGGACGAAGAGGTAGAGGACAATAATTACATGCCTCCCTCCGGAGACGAGGCAAGCCTCGACGACGACGAATTCGTCGTGCCTGAGGATCCCGTCGAACAAGAGTGTTTCAAACGCAGGCTTATGGCCACGGCAAGTAGCCTCAAGAAAAAGCAGCAACAGCTTAGAGCTGATCAAGATCTGCTAGCCGACAGATGGACTGAAGTCCTTGCGGTTGAAGAGCACGAATTTGAATGCCCCTCCAAAAGCTACCCCAAACGCAAGCTGCTCCCCCGATTAGAGGAGGAAGCATATAAACCTACATCACCAGCGCACAATACGGCCGACCAGCCACCTCGTGGCCGCGACAGAGAGGCCTCTAGGCCCTCCACTAAAGCCGTACCCCGGCATCGCTCGAAAAGTACAAAGCCACGGGGGAATGCGTCGGACTTGCGAGACATATTGGAGGATAAGGCGAGACAATCAAGATCGATCTACGGATCGCGTGGGCGCCCCACGATACGCGACGACAACCGTCGTGCCGGATACAGCAAGTCCGGCCGGGCCGAACACAGTAGACAAAGCTCGTTTGAGCTACGTCGTGATATAGCCCAATATAGAGGCGCCGCACACCCACTATGCTTCAAAGATGAAGTAATGGATCATCAAATCCCCGAAGGGTTTAAACCCGTGAATATTGAATCCTATGATGGCACAACAGACCCCGCGGTTTGGATCAAAGACTATCTCCTTCATATCCACATGGCCCGCGGTGATGATCTTCATGCCATCAAATACCTCCCACTCAAGCTTAAAGGACCAGCTCGGCATTGGCTTAACAGCTTGCCAGCAGAATCAATTGGGTGTTGGGAGGACCTGGAAGCCGCATTCCTTGATAACTTCCAGGGCACGTATGTGCGACCACCAGACGCTGATGACCTAAGCCATATAATTCAGCAGCCAGACGAATCGGCCAGACAATTCTGGACACGGTTCTTAACCAAGAAAAATCAAATTGTCGACTATCCGGATGCGGAGGCCCTCGCGGCCTTCAAACATAACATCCGCGATGAATGGCTTGCCCGGCACCTGGGACAGGAAAAGCCGAAATCCATGGCAGCCCTCACATCCCTCATGACCCGCTTCTGCGCGGGAGAGGACAGCTGGCTAGCCCGCAGTAACAACCTCAACAAAAATTCTGGCAGTCCGGGTACCAAGGACCGCAATGGCAGGTTGCGTCGCAACAAGCACAAACGCCGCATTAATGGTGATAATACTGAGGATACGGCAGTCAACGCCGGATTCAGAGGCTCCAAACCCGGTCAGCGGAAAAAGCCATTCAAAAGAACTACTCCGGGTCCGTCCAATTTGGACCGAATACTCGACCGCTCGTGCCAGATACACGGCACCCCCGAAAAGCCAGCTAATCACACCAACAGGGATTGTTGGGTATTCAAGCAGGCATGCAAGTTAATTGCCGAAAACAATGACAAGGGGCTGCATAGAGATGACGAGGAAGAGACCCGGCCGCCGAACAATAGAGGACAGAAGGGTTTCCCCCCACAAGTGCGGACGGTGAACATGATATACGCAACCCACATACCCAAAAGGGAGCGGAAGCGTGCACTCAGGGACGTATACGCGATGGAGCCAGTCGCCCCAAAGTTCAACCCATGGTCCTCCTGCCCGATCACTTTTGATCGAAGGGACCACCCCACCAGCATCCGCCATGGCGGGTTCGCCGCATTGGTTCTAGACCCAATCGTCGATGGGTTTCATCTCACTAGAGTCCTGATGGACGGCGGCGGCAGCGTGAACTTGCTTTACCAGGATACAGTGCACAAGATGGGCATAGACCCCTCAAGGATTAAACCCACAAAAACGACCTTCAAAGGCGTCATACCAGGTGTAGAGGCCAATTGTACAGGCTCAGTTACACTGGAAGTGGTCTTTGGATCCCCGGATAACTTCCGAAGCGAGGAGTTAATCTTCGACATAGTTCCGTTCCACAGCGGCTATCATGCACTGCTCGGACGAACCACGTTTGCAAAGTTCAATGCGGTGCCGCACTACGCATACCTCAAGCTCAAGATGCCAGGCCCTCGAGGAGTCATCACGGTCAACAGAAACACAGAACACTCCCTCCGAACGGAGGAGCATACAGCGTCCCTCGTGGCAGAAGTGCAGAGCAGCCTCTTAAGGCAATTCTCGAGTCCGGCCGTTAAGCGACCGGACACTACTAAGCGCGCCCGGAGTAACCTACAACAAGACCACCTGGCACGTTCCGAGCACGCGTAGCAATGCGGCCCCAACCCCAGCCCTCGCAAAATTGCAAGACCGGTACTTCGTGTACATCATTATGCTCTGGAGATACCATGGGCATAGGGGGAGGGGCACGACCACGGCAGGCCCAGAGTGCGGCTCAACCACACCAGGGGCTCCCAAGTGTGTCATCCTTTTTCTTTCCTTTTTTTCTTATCCTTAGGACTCCATTTACCAGAGGCCCTGTCCGGCAGTAGACCTGCCGAACTCACGATGCAACAGCCAGGGAAGGAGAAAGGCTACGACGAGTATCCAGGTGGTCTCCATTACGAGCATTTAATCTGTTTTATACACCATTCCACAGCCTACCCCTGGAGGGGGACATGTTTAATAGTCCCACCCCTTGCTTATCGCACTATTTGTATCGTTCTGCATTCATGGCAGTACTTCTTGAATAAACAATGCATCACTTTTTGCCTATAATTGCATTCCTTTCTTATAGATATGTTCATTTACGACATGTTGCATCCGTACACTTTGGTACGGCTAAATACACCAGGGGCTTAAGTTCCCCACATTATGGTGTGATAAGTCCGAACACTTTCACAAGTGCGGCACCCCGAACTTATAGCATTATATGCATCGGCTCCGAATCATGTCTTGGGTCAATAGTTGGGTTTGCCCGGCTCCCATGTTTTGGTACCTTACGTTCCGTTATATCGGCTAAGGTAGCGCTGGGAGAACCACTGCGAATGTGCCCCAGTTGAGCTGGGCAAGCACCTCAGTGGAGAAAGCTAAAACTGACCGTCATGATGAGGCGAGAGCCGGTCGCTGTTCGAGAGGTTTTTTTGAGTCCCTAAAGACTTATGCCGCTTAGAGCGAGGAACCGGCTTTGTCCGGCCCAGGCGTGGATAGCGCCCTGAATTCGGCCTTCCGAACACTAGGGGCTTCGCCGATTATAGAATTCTATGGCTAAGTGAGAGTGTTCAAACATTGTAAGTCTGGCTGCCTCGTTCATTGTGTTGAGCGCCTCCCTAGATGGACCCAAAGATGGGAACAAGAGCGCTCAAGTTTATCCCAAACACCCCAACACTCGTGGCATGGGGGCTGAAGCCAACGACTTGCCATCTCTTAGATTTGATAAACAGCCGCACAGAAGGTAATATTTTAAATTAACAAGAGTTGCTTAGCGCATATGAACAAAGTTTTCAGCGCACAGGATAACAAAATGCGAGTCTACTCAAATATTATATCTTTGGAGCACTCACCCACAATAATGCGGGCACCCTTCAGGACACCCTTATAATACATCTCGGGCGTGCGATACTCCTTGCCCGGCGGTGGCGCGTCCGTCACAAGCTTCTCAGCGTCCATCTTGCCACAGTGCACTTTAGCACGGGCAAGGGCCCGACGGGCACCTTCAATGCAGGCGGAGTGCTTGATGACTTCAAACCAGGGACACACATCCACCAGCCGCCGCACCAGGCCGAAGTAGCTCCCAGGCATGGCCACTTTGGGCCATAGCCGAACTACAAGGCCCTTCATGGCCTGTTCGGCCACCTTGTGGAGCTCGACCAGCTGCTTCAGCTGGTCGCTAAGGGGCACCGGATGTCCGGCCTCAGCATACTAAGACCAGAACACCTTCTCCGTCGAGCTCCCCTCCTTGGCTCTGTAGAAAGCGGCAGCATCGGACACGCTACGGGGCAGATCTGCGAACGCTCCTGGAGAGCTCCGAATTCGGGTAAGTAACAGGTAATTCACTTTTACATGCTTGCTTTGCATGAAGAATGCCTTACCCGCCGCTATTTTCTTCAATGCCTCGATTTCCCAGAGGGCCTTGTGGGCTTCGGCCTTAGCGGCTTTGGCACTCTCAAGAGCCGACGCAAGCTCGGACTCTCGAGTCTTCGAGTCACGCTCCAAACTCTCGTGTTTTTCCACGAGAGCCTGGAGCTCTTGCCGTACCTCCGCCACCAGCGCCTCCTGCTTCTCTCGCTCGGCTCGTTCTGCGGCCGCATTGCGTTCGGCCGCGGACACCGCCTCCTTCAGGGTCGCCACCTCCTTCGTAGCCCCTGGAGCACCCACGTTATCCTTGTTATTCCTCTTGCAACCAAATCCTTTTCTGTAAGGTACAACTTTCATAAGGTGTTACTCACCTTCCTTGTCCTCGAGCTGCTTCTTGGCACGGCCGAGCTCGCTCTTGGACCGCTCGAGGCCCTGCTTCAAGGCATTGACCTCCGCAGTCAGTGCGGCAGAGGTCAGCAGCGCAACCTGCATTCCCATATTGACATATTTTTGTTAAGACTCCTGCGTATATCTTTTTAGATCCTCAGTCCGGCTTTTCTTTTCGAACACTGAACCGAGCATCAGGGGCTACTGTCTATGTCATACTATTTTACATATCTTAAAAAACCTTACCTCAAAGCCTGTTAGAAGGCTGCTGCAGGCTTCGGTCAGTCCGCTTTTGGCGAGCCGAACCTTCTGAATCACCGCACTCATGACAGTGCGGTGTTCCTCTTTGATGGAAGCGCCATTGAGCGCCTCCAGCAAATTATCCGGCGCCTCTGGTTGGACGGAGGCCGCTGGCGTCATAGTCTTGCCCTTCTTACGAAGGGGCCGCCCGCCGGACTCCGGAACCACTGCAGGTTCCGGTGCGGAGTCTGGTCCAAAGTCCGGGAGGTTGCCCTGCGGCACCTCCGGGGCCTCCTCCTCCTGGTGGGTCCCTTTCTGGGATCCCACCTCGGTGTTGTCGGCGTCACGGGGGGTGGAGGCGGTCGGAAGTGAAGTACTGTCCACATCCGACGTAACCAAGGACCCGCTCGACGAAGCGGGAAGATCGTCCTTGGGCGGACTGCAGGGTTGTATGCGGCATTAGAAAGACACCATGTGACAAAAAGAAAAATTATGAAGTTATTCGGGAGTCCGGATACTTACGATCTCGCCAGGGGCTTGGCCCTTGAGGTCCACTCCTCGTCGCCGTCGCCGACGTTGGCGGAACAGTCCGGGGGAAGGGTCCTTCCCTTCTTGGACCCTTCGGCCTCCCTCGTTGGGGAGGCCTTCCTCTTCCTCTCTCCCCCCGCTGGGGGAGAGGCCTCTTTCTTATCCTCCTCGTCCTCGTGGGAGGAGTCCGCCTCGGAGTCATCGGACGATGAATCCGATAACACCTGACGCCGGGAACTCCTCCGGGTTACCATGGCCTTCTTCTTGGCCTTCTTCTCCGGCACCACGTAAGGCACCGGGACCACTAGCCCTGTCAAACGGGCATTCGCTGGGTCTTCTGGAAGGGGAGCCGGACAGTTGACCTGTCCGGACGTCTTCTGCCAGGCCTGTTAAAGGTATTGGGAGTTTAGATCCCACGTAGAGTCAAACTATGAAAAGCAAGTGTCCCATAAAGGATAACATGGCTTACCCTGCCAGCCGGACACTGCGAGCTGAATCCGTGATCTTCGGTAGCGGATGCGGGAGCCTCGGCGCCCTTGAACAGCACCCTCCAGGCCTCTTCGTACGTAGTGTCGAAGAGCCCGCTCAAGGTCTGGTGCTATGCCGGATCGAACTCCCACAAATTGAAGTCCCGCTGTTGGCAGGGGAGAATCCGGCGGATGAGCATGACCTGGATTACGTTGACAAGCTTGAGCTTCTTGTTCACCAGGGTTTGGAGACAGGATTGTAGTCCGGTCAGCTCTTCCGAATCACCCCAAAGCAGGCCCTTCTCTTTCCAAGAAGTGTGCCGCATGGGGATGCCAGATCTGAATTCGGGGGCCGCTGCCCATTCAGGGTCACGCGGCTCGGTGATGTAGAACCACCCCGATTGCCACCCTTTGACGGTTTCCACGAAGGCGCCCTCGAGCCAAGTGACGTTGGGCATCTTGCCCACCATGGCGCCTCCGCACTCCGCTTGGCTGCCCTTCACAACCTTCGGCTTGACATTAAAGGTCTTTAGCCACAAGCCGAAGTGGGGCTGGATGCAGAGGAAGGCCTCGCACACGACAATAAACGCCGAGATGTTGAGGATGAAATTCGGGGCCAGATCGTGGAAATCTAGGCCGTAGTAGAACATGAGCCCCCGGACAAAGGGGTGGAGTGGGAAGCCCAGTCCGTAGAGGAAATGGGGAAGGAATACCACCCTCTCATGGGGCCTGGGGGTGGGGATGAGCTGCCCCTCGTCGGGGAGCCGGTGCGCGATGTCGCTGGACAAATATCCGGTGCTGCGCAGCTTCTTGATGTGCCCCTCCGTAACGCAGGAGGCCATCCACTTGCCTCCCGCTCCGGACATGGCTGGAGAAGGTTGAGGTGAGATGTGCGGACTTGGGCGCTGGAGCACGAGTGCGCGGAGATGGTTAAGCAAAGGAGGAAGAAGGCGTAGGTAAAAAGGTGGATCCTTATCCCCTTATATATGGGCGGACGAAACTATGCGTCCCCACCGGCCTGGTAAAACTCGCTTATCTCCCAAGCGCCGCAATCAATGGCGCGGTTGGGTTACCCACGTCCGTATTGATGAGAATCCCGGAATAAGGGGACACGATCTCTGCTTCGACAAGACGTGCCAAGGAAACCGCTTCGCTAAACGCGCTGAGGTGGAATAATAAAAACGATTCAAGTAAAGGCTTGGTTGTGGTGTGACCTCATGCCACAAAATACGTCAGCAGATTGAACTTGTGTAAATATTATTCTCTCTACGGTGGTATGTGGAATTTATTTTGCAGAGCCGGACACTATCCTGGTGTTCACAATCTTCTATGAATTATTCGGAGGAGGAACCCGCCTTGCAATGCCGAAGACAATACGCGCGCCGGACTCGTCGTCATTGAAGCCTGGTTCAGGGGCTACTGAGGGAGTCCTGGACTAGGGGGTGTCCGGATAGCCGAACTATCATCATTGGCCGGACTCCAAGACTATGAAGATACAAGATTGAAGACTTCGTCCTGTGTCCGGATGGGACTTTCCTTGGCGTGGAAGGCAAGCTTGGCAATATGGATATGTAGATCTCCTACCATTGTAACCGACTCTATGTAACCCTAGCCCTCTCCATGTCTATATAAACCGGAGGGTTTTAGTCCATAGGGCGAACAACAATCATACCATAGGCTAGCTTCTAGGGTTTAGCCTCCTTGATCTCGTGGTAGATCTACTCTTGTACTACCCATATCATCAATATCAATCAAGCAGGAGTAGGGTTTTACCTCCATCGAGGGCCCGAACCTGGGTAAAAACATCGTGTCCCTTGCCTCCTGTTACCATCCGCCTAGACGCACAGTTCGGGACCCCCTACCCGAGATCCGCCGGTTTTGACACCGACAATAGGTTTTACCGCCGCTAAGTTACGAATCATTTCAAGCGCCCGTTCGGCCTCTAAATCCAACATATCATTAACCGAGGTTGAGATTTCACTATCATTACTACCTAGTGAAATACCTAGTTGATTTGCATTATTAATAATCTCCTCATTGGAAAAATGCAAAATAGAATTAGAGGTATTGACAGACATACCAGTAGTGACCTCCACGTCACAAAGCTTGGCCGCTCTCATAGCGCACCGCTGCTGAATGTCGTCCACTTCTGGATGGTCCTGGAGGCGGCCACTCAACCGCCACCTCTCGGAGACCGGATCCGGAATGCCCCCAAACGCAATCACCTCCTCCTGAGTGGCAGCACTCGAGGCCACCAAGTCGGGGGAGGGTTGAACCAGGGCCTCCTGCCCGAGCTCTCCATCCACCCTGGCCCGCCGGCCAGGCAACGTGGCTGGCACCGAAGGCAAGTAGGCCTCCGTAGACGCCCCTGGATAAGAAGGCCCCGGGACCACCTACCCCGAGCCCTCTCCGGAAGGCGACACCGGTGCCACCGAAACCGGCCCGACAAAAGGTGAGGAAGGAACCGTGGCTAGCAACCTCGGCCTCCCTCTCGAAGCATCAAGCTGCACCTCCCGAAACTCGCCATCCGCAAGGCCCGATGAGAGGGTCGAGGCCTCCTGCCCCACGCCCCCATCAACAGAATGCACCACCTGCTGAGCCGGAGGTACGACTACCGCCATGCAGGACTCCGAAATCACCATCTCCGGACCCCCGCCAGCGATAGCAGCCTCCTCCGCCCCAGCCCTGGCCGAGATCGGCGACGCACAAAGAGAAGGAACCACAGACTCCTCGTACTCCAGAGCCGGTAACATGTGCTCGAATACATCATCAGACTCCACCTGCTCACTCCAAAGTCTCGGAGGTGCAGATGACGGCTCGAAAGACCCGAATCTAAGAGCAGTCATGGGTACCGCAGAAGTTGGTGCTACACCATCCGTAGATGTCTGAGTGTCAGCACCCGACGCATTGGACGACTCTCGCCCACTGTCAGCTGCTGGTGCCTCCTTTAAAGCAGAACCATCATCCCCCTCGTGCATATCAGTATCCGTCTCGTTAGCCACCTCAGCAAATAGACTCTCATCCTCGAACTCAATGACAAGGTTATAGATGTGACCTCGATATGCCCACTTTACCACGTCAGGCACATACTCGATGTTCAGCACACTAACCAGAACACGGGCAATCCCATGTGCCCTGGTGAAGTCCATATCCACTCTCTCCGGTCTGCCCACCATGATACCCAAGCTGGCCACTACCCGGGCATCCAGCAATGGCTTGGAGGGAGCCCCAGAAAACCGCAACCACACCTGAGTCAGAGGTTTGCCCATGGGCTCAATCCTCTTCCACTCGTGAAACTCAAGCACACCCTCAGCACCCAGCACCTTGCACATCCCAAAGCTCAGAAGCCGCTGAAGATCGTCAATGGACGGGAACTCACCCGAAACAGTTTATCCTCCATAGTAACCAACTCCCACTGGAAGTCCCCAGGAGCTAACTCTTTGAGCTTTTGAACGATCTGTGCCTCTGACGCCTCACCTTTGGCAATTTTGACCAACCCAGTCGTCAAACTCAAAGACTCATCAGGAGCGTCCATCTTCGTTGGGGACTCAAAAAAAGTAAGCTCCGCACAGTACACTCCATACATCATGAGTGATGGTGCCTGATCCCTCAACAACGGGCAGTCCCCCAACTCGTGTGCCGGTTTACCACAAGTGCCACACAGCTCAGCCAGACACTCCGCTATAAAATGTCCCTTGCCACCACATCTATAGCACAACATATTCTCTTTCTTACGAGCATACTTGGCCGCCCTCTCAGACTCAGTCTTGTCAGACACCTCCACTATCTCTGTCGACCCGGACTCCTTTCCAGGAATCTGAGCCGATGTGAGCGCCGAAACCACCTCCATAGCGTGCCCAGACAGAACCGGCTCCTCAACGATCTCAACCACCATCTGGTTAGTAGCAGGCGGCGGTGGCCGTCGTGGGCGGTACCGGCCACCCACTACTGGAAACTGGGAATTTGCCATCAGCCAGCTCTTTGCCATCTGCCAGCTGATGGCAAAGAACGTCTTTGCCATCTGCTTATAAAAAACAGATGGCAAAGAACTGACAGACGGCAAAGCACATGGTTGCCATCAGCCAATTCTTTGCCATCTGCTGGCAGATGGCAAATAATCTTTGCCATCTGCCAGCAGATGGCAAAGAGGTGGGCAGGGTCGAGTGCTGTAACAGCCTGTCAACCCACTTCTTTGCCATCTACCAGCAGATGGCAAAGAATCTTTTCCATCTGTTGGCGGATGGCAAAGAAGTGGGTGGGCCCAATGGATAACGGCGCTGTAACGGCCCAGTAACCCCACCTCTTTGCCATCTGCCAGCGGATGGCAAAGGCCCATATCTTTGCCATCAGCCAGCGGCCGGCAGATGGCAAAGAGGTCCCTCCCTCTAGCAACCCATCTCTCCCAGCCCGGCCCCTCCCCTCTCTCTCTTCCAGCCTGGCCCCACCCCTCTCTCTCTCTCCCCACCTCACCCACCCACCACTTGTGTAAAAAAAAACGTCTGCCCCAGATTTACCGCACCCGCGCGCCCACGACCCCACCGCACCCGCGCGTCCACGACCCCAGGGCGCCGCCGGCCGACCACCGCCCAGCACCGCCGCCGGCCCGCCCTCCCCGCCACCGCAGCCCTCCCCTGCCCCTCCCCCACCCCTACCCGCCACCGCAGCTCGCCCCTGCGCCAGTCCCTCCACCGAGCCGGCCCTCCCCCGCCCCTCCTCGGCCACCGCGGCCCTCCCCCGCCCCTCCTCGGCCACCGCGGCCCTCCCGGCCACCGCGGCGTGCCCCGCGGCCCGCCCCTCCACCGAGCGAGGCCATGGCGCCGCCCCCTTCCGGCGGCCCTCCCCGCCACGGCGCATCGGCGAATATTCAGGTTTTTTTTGCGCTGAAGATTCACATACATGCGCCCTTGCTTCAGTTTTTGAGCATGATTTTAGGAGGACAGGCAAAATCTGAATGCACTATACACTAGCTTGATGTTACACTGATAAAATGGAGTAGGTTGTCGAAGTACACGCCAACACGTGCAATAAGGACCTGACCAGTCCATCACAACCTGGCAACTCTAGCGTACATAGCAAAACGAAACAAAATCCCAACACACCTTCACTAGATGAGGATCTGATAATGTAGGAGATTGGGAGGAGATGACTTCAGATCGCCGGCGGCTGGTTGGGAGCAAGTCACGCTCGTTCTTTCCGTGTTCTCAGTTTTAAAAAAAGAGGTTGGAGGTTCTTTTTTATTTACAGAGAAAATACCAAGGTTTTGGGCAAACTGTAGTATCAATATTGCAGTTTTTTGTGGCTGTCAAACAACTCACTATAATTAAAACCATGGTATTCTCAAAAACTGTAGTATTCTCAAAATGCATAGAAAATACTGAGTTATCAAACGGGGCCTAAGTACAGCAGCCACCTCAACTAGTGGCCGCACAGTTCAAGGGCCTCCTTTCCCATCGTCGAAATACAAATGTCGATCCAGATCAATATATCATCAACCAGCTAGCCACAGTTTACACTTTTTCAGCACGGATAATTAAAAAATGTCTCCTTAAAAAGAAAAGGCAAGAATGATCCAGCACAACAGAACACTGCACAAATAATTTGCACCACAGATCCAAAGATCAACATGAACAAATGAAAAATAATCCACACATCAGTAGATCGTTCACGAGCACAAATTCCATGGTTTTTCTCAGTTTTACCAAAACTACCTAGGTGTTTGGCTGGTGTTTCGCCGGGGTGGTTTTTTTTGGACATACAAGTGTCCTCTATTTATTTGTTTGGAAATGTGAATGATACCGAATTGGAAAACAATCAAGTACTAAATAGACACTCCCTATTTATTTGTGAATTATGAGTTAGGTCATATATTTTCCAATTTTGTTATGAAAAACATCATATATATTTGCGTTGATCGGGTGTATTTAAATGTGCAGTTGTTTCATCGCTGTGAGGGTCTGGTGTTCAATGACCTCCCCGTGCGTTCGACGAGCTCCGCCCCTGCGTTCGTGGGTGAGCACAAATGACATCTCCTCCTCTCCCCCTTCATTTGCTCTGTTCCGGTCTTCGTGCCGATGAAACTTGCTAGCTATAGGTGTATTCAATCATCAGTATGCGTGACCACTATGCGTCTCCCGTTCGAAAGGGTTACATCTATAAATATGCATTCATTTGCATATTTATAACCGTAATTCTTTAGAATTGTCCAACGTTATCCATGGACAGCCTGAGTATGTGTAGATTGGGTTCGTTTTCCCATATGCTCTGCTCGGGATCCGATGCAGAATTTCGTCAGTGCCTCTCTGTTGTTCTCCGGGTACACATCCTCTCTGCTTATTGCCGAGACGTGTATCAGGAGAACAGCGGGGAGGTGCTGCCGAAATTTTGTGTCGGATCCGGAGCAGAGCATGGGAAAACGAACCCAATCTACACATACTCGGGTGGGATTAGGACCTATCTTTACCTATTAGCGTCTAGGTTGCATGGACGTAATAAAACTGAGAAACTCTATTAACTGATGAATATGGTTTGCTGAGTTATGTATGTATTTCTTGTGTGTCCAGTAGCTAGGCAAGATGAGTGATCGTGCGTGGATGTACACCGGTCACCCTAGTCAGAAAGACATTTGCAAGAAAACAACCAAGGGGTTTATCAGAGCCGCATTTGCAAATGGGCAGAAAACAACCTGGTGCCCCTGTGTCGAGTGCGACAACCATTGTAAGATGACAGAGTTTGAAATGATCAAACACCTGCAGAAGTGGGGTTTTACGCCCGGTTATGCGATGTGGACATTTCATGGTGAGTCTGCCCAACGTTCCAGAGCTGAGGAGGGCCGTCGTCGCACCGATGAGCATGGTACCGGGATGGAAGACATGGTCCAAGACTTTGATGATGCTCGGGATTCGGACGATGAGATGGAGGAATCTGCAAAGGCCTTCAATGATATGTTGGAGTCTTCGAAGCGTCCTCTCCATGAGCACACCGAGCTTTGTCAGCTGGATGCCATCGCACAAGTAATGGCTCTGAAAAACTGGGTATGTGTGGTTTGCTTCATGATTCATGCAAATTCATTCTTTGTGCTAGCTTGAGTCCTTAACTAATACTCTGTTCCTCTCTTTTAGTCAAGACACAACAAGGCTCCAGTGCCAGAGCTGTTCGACCTCTATGGCATGTCCAATATTGCACCGTACAAGAAGACCAAGTTATTCTCTGAGTCTGACCTCGAAAATGCAAAGAACTTCAGCAACGAGGCCTCCCACCACAAGATGGTGCAGTACGTTAAGCAGGGGAAGGCGAGGAAAGGGCCGGACTTTAACCCGAGCCGGCCTCTTGATCCAGAGCTGGTGATGATATCTGGTGGCGGGAGGTCCCATGGCTCGTTAGCCATTGGTAATGGACTGATACGTTGTAGTAGCACTCTCCCGCAGATCAAGAAGCGCCAGACCAGCTCTGATCCTGAGATACCGCCTCGTTTACGACCAGTGGAAATCGAATTCCAGGTTTGTTATACGGACTCAGTAGCCTTTCCTCCATTACATTGTGTTTGCGGCCATCGATGATTACAATGCTAACGAGTGGTGTTGCAGGCTGCTATTGAGGCAGAGAGAGTGAAGACCCAGGCTGCTTTTGAGGAGAGGGACCGACAGTTGGCGGAGAGGGACCGGCAGGCGGCGGAGAGGGACAGGGAGAATGAGGAGAGGACGGCTAGGCTGTTGGAGGAGGAGAGGAACCGGAATGACTCGGCTAACCGGGCCATGTACGAGCTCTTTGTGGTAAGTTTCTTCTGCATATTAGCTAAATCATGCACGCAATGTTCCTTTCATTAGTAACTAATATGACTGACTCGTCAAAACCAAATGTGCACTCCATGTGCGAGAAGAACGGCCAGACCCCTCCGCCAATGCCAGTCATTGCTCCGGCGGGCACGGTGAGTTTCATTTGAACGGTCATTAGTTACTAGTCCTCACATTTGAGTGCATCATGCTAACGATACATTGAAAATAATATTTGGTGCAGCGTAACTCCCGACAAGCATCAACCGATCCTTCTCTGTCTGCCACTGGCGCGACCGGTCCTACACCTACACCTACACCTACACCTCTGTGATGACGGTAAGTTTCCCAAGTGTTTTGCTTAATAGAGTTTTGTTGTGATGCCATGTTGTATCTACACATATCGTGCATAATGTGTGTATGTTTGAAATGCATTGTATGTGTGGGATTCGACACCTAGTCGTGTGCCTTTGGTAGCCTTCCATACAGGGAAATGCCTCCTAGTGCTTCCACTGAGCCATGGTAGTTCGCTACTGCTCCGGAACACATGGATTGACCGGCATGTGTCCTTCTTTGCTCCTGTGTCTGTCCCTACGGGGAAATGTCACGCGGTGTATCACCAAAGTCCTTGTAGCTTGCTACGACTTGGTTGCACTCGCTGATGACCGACACGTGCATTGCTGGGTCATGTATGCCTATCCCTGTACGTTTGTGCCACCTTGGTTCTATGACTAGTCATGTCGGCCCGGGTTCTCTGCCATATGGATACTAGCGACATAATCATATACTTAGCATTTTTTCCTCCAAAATGACTTCATATGCTTAGCTAGCTCCAAAATGACATAATAACCTTACTTAGCTTCAAAATGACCTATTCAACCTAGGCTAGCTCTAAAATGACCTGTACTTAGCACTTTTTCCTCCAAAATGACTTAATATGCTTAGCTAGCTCAAAAATTACATAATAAGCTTAATTCGCTCAAAAATGACCTATTTAACCTAGGATAGCTCTAAAATGACCTATACTTAGCATTTTTTCCTCCAAAATGACTTAATATGCTTAGCTAGCTTCAAAATGACCTATACTTAGAATCTTTTCCTCCAAAATTAGTTAATATGCTTAACTAGCTCTAAAATGACATGATATGCTTAAGAAATGACATAGTTTAGCATCTAAATGACTTCACATGCTTAGCTAGCTCCAAAATAACATAATAAGCTTAATTAGCTCCAAAATGACATATTTAACCTAGGATAGCTCTAAAATGACCTATACTTAGCATTTTTCCTCCAAAATGACTTAATATGCTTAGCTATCTTAAAAATGACCTATTTAACCTACGATAGCTCTAAAATGACCTATACTTAGCATCTTTTCCTCCAAAATGACTTAATATGCTTAGCTAGCTCTAAAATGATATAGTATGCTTAAGAAATGACATATTTTAGGTCCTAAATGACTTCATATGCTTAGCTAGCTCCAAAATGACATAATAACCTTACTTAGCTTCAAAATGACCTATTCAACCTAGGCTAGCTCTAAAATGACCTGTACTTAGCATTTTTTCCTCCAAAATGACTTAATATGCTTAGCTAGCTCAAAAATTACATAATAAGCTTAATTCGCTCAAAAATGACCTATTTAACCTAGGATAGCTCTAAAATGACATATACTTAGCATTTTTTCCTCCAAAATGACTTAATATGCTTAGCTAGCTCAAAAATTACATAATAAGCTTAATTCGCTCAAAAATGACCTATTTAACCTAGGATAGCTCTAAAATGACCTATACTTAGCATTTTTTCCTCCAAAATGACTTAATATGCTTAGCTAGCTTCAAAATGACCTATACTTAGAATCTTTTCCTCCAAAATTAGTTAATATGCTTAACTAGCTCTAAAATGACATAATATGCTTAAGAAATGACATAGTTTAGCTCCTAAATGACTTCACGTGCTTAGCTAGCTCCAAAATAACATAATAAGCTTAATTAGCTCCAAAATGACATATTTAACCTAGGATAGCTCTAAAATGACCTATACTTAGCATTTTTCCTCCAAAATGACTTAATATGCTTAGCTATCTTAAAAATGACCTATTTAACCTACGATAGCTCTAAAATGACCTATACTTAGCATCTTTTCCTCCAAAATGACTTAATATGCTTAGCTAGCTCTAAAATGATATAGTATGCTTAAGAAATGACATATTTTAGGTCCTAAATGACTTCATATGCTTAGCTAGCTCCAAAATGACATAATAACCTTACTTAGCTTCAAAATGACCTATTCAACCTAGGCTAGCTCTAAAATGACCTGTACTTAGCATTTTTTCCTCCAAAATGACTTAATATGCTTAGCTAGCTCAAAAATTACATAATAAGCTTAATTCGCTCAAAAATGACCTATTTAACCTAGGATAGCTCTAAAATGACCTATACTTAGCATTTTTTCCTCCAAAATGACTTAATATGCTTAGCTAGCTCAAAAATTACATAATAAGCTTAATTCGCTCAAAAATGACCTACTTAACCTAGGATAGCTCTAAAATGACCTATACTTAGCATTTTTTCCTCCAAAATGACTTAATATGCTTAGCTAGCTTCAAAATGACCTATACTTAGAATCTTTTCCTCCAAAATTAGTTAATATGCTTAACTAGCTCTAAAATGACATGATATGCTTAAGAAATGACATAGTTTAGCTCCTAAATGACTTCACATGCTTAGCTAGCTCCAAAATAAAATAATAAGCTTAATTAGCTCCAAAATGACATATTTAACCTAGGATAGCTCTAAAATGACCTATACTTAGCATTTTTCCTCCAAAATGACTTAATATGCTTAGCTATCTTAAAAATGACCTATTTAACCTACGATAGCTCTAAAATGACCTATACTTAGCATCTTTTCCTCCAAAATGACTTAATATGCTTAGCTAGCTCTAAAATGATATAGTATGCTTAAGAAATGACATATTTTAGGTCCTAAATGACTTCATATGCTTAGCTAGCTCCAAAATGACATAATAACCTTTCTTAGCTTCAAAATGACCTATTCAACCTAGGCTAGCTCTAAAATGACCTGTACTTAGCATTTTTTCCTCCAAAATGACTTAATATGCTTAGCTAGCTCAAAAATTACATAATAAGCTTAATTCGCTCAAAAATGACCTATTTAACATAGGATAGCTCTAAAATGACCTATACTTAGCATTTTTTCTTCCAAAATGACTTAATATGCTTAGGTAGCTTCAAAATGACCTATACTTAGAATCTTTTCCTCCAAAATTAGTTAATAAGCTTAATTAGCTTCAAAATGACCTATTTTACAGATATAAGTTGCATCATAATAATCTTCACATTTTAGTTGCATCATAATAATCTTCTTCTTCTAGTCTTCTTCTTCTAACTTTCTTCTTCCTATTTTACAGATTTGCTTAATTGATCACGGAAGCTTGGGTTGATGGAGTGCTTGTATTTAGTTTTTGTTTTGACCTTGTGAAACTTGCTACCTATGGATGAAACTGTGTAATATTGATGAAACTATGTATATGTACGGATGAAATTTGCTACTATTGGTAACATGTGTTGGATACATATGTGTTCATGACTATTGGTAATATGTGTTCATGACTATTGGTAATATGTATTGGATACATATGTGTTCATGACTATTGGTAATATGTGTTGAATATGCTATATTGGTCATATAAATATATTTCTGTTTGATTTCTGTGAAAATGAATTGATATAAGAAAAAACAGAATTAAATGAGGCAATATAGTCACTTTGCCAAAGAGCTTTGCCATCAGTTGGCAGATGGCAAAGAGGCCACGTGTCATCTACCTGTTCCATTTGGGCTGGCCTATTTGGGCTCTTTGCCATCTGCTGGCGGATGGCAAAGAGCCTGCAGCCTTTGCCATTTGCTGGCGGATGGCAAAGAGCCTGCAGCCTTTGCCATCTGCTGGCGGATGGCAAAGTATGCCGTTAGCCTTCTAACAGGGCTAACCCCGTTAAGAGGCTTTGCCATCTGCCAGCAGATGGCAAAGCCACAGGCTCTTTGCTATCAGCCAGCAGATGGCAAAGCCACAGACTCTTTGCCATCAGCCAGCAGACGGCAAAGAAGCCTTTACCGGCAGGGTTTCGGACGACTGGTTAGCCATCTGCTGGCAGATGGCAAATCCTTTGGCATCCGCCGACCATGCCTTTGCCATCTGCCATGGCAGATGGCAAACTGCCAGATTCCAATAGTGACCCCGCCCCCTCTGGCCACCTTGATAACCATGAAATCCAGCCCGCTGTTGGTGACCCGGGCCAGATGCCCCCCAACAAAGCCTCCTGGGGGCCCCAAGAACGGTCGCTCGGCCGTGCCATCGCTCTGCCAAGCGTAGCCCCGACCACCGGCCGTGGACGAGGATCCACGGTGCTTACTAGCGCCATAAGCATCAAAACCATCATCAC
Organism: Triticum timopheevii; assembly: GCA_963921465.1. Lineage (NCBI taxonomy): Eukaryota > Viridiplantae > Streptophyta > Magnoliopsida > Poales > Poaceae > Triticum > Triticum timopheevii. Next base: position 164,406,486 of record OY997274.1, on the reverse strand, counting down.
CCCACTGTCCCTTGGGCGCGGCAGAAGTTTGAGGCGGCGGAGGTTGTTGTGTCTGCACCGGACCGACCCTATTCGGCGGTGGCTTCACAACGACATGAGGCGGCAGAGCCGGCCTAGGTGGCTGCCCGGTAGATTGCCCGGTAGCAGGTGGCCTCGGCACCACACCACCACAGCCAACAGCCCCCGTCGCGGGAGGCCGGAGACCCACAGGAGCCAGGGTAGGCGGCCGAGGAAACTGACCGCCGCGGCCCGGGATCGGTGGTCGGGGTCCGGTGCCCCCTCCACCCCGGCCTGCAGCCGAGCCACCAGCAGGTGCCCCTCTGCCAGCATGAAGGTTGGGAGCAGGTGGCAGCCCACGGCCAACCCCAGCCGCAGCCGGCGCCGGGGGCCGCGAACCTGCAGGGACCGGGATCGGTGGTCGGGGTCCGGTGCCCCCTCCACCCCGGCCTGCAGCCGAGCCACCAGCAGGTGCCCCTCTGCCAGCATGAAGGTTGGGAGCAGGTGGCAGCCCCCGGCCAACCCCAGCCCCGGAAGCTGGTGACGGCACGGCAGCATGGCCAACACTGGCCCTCTGCGGCGTCGCGGATTGGACCCGGCCATCCCCAGCGCTCTTCCCTGGTGGCATAGCTCGCCCGCGACCCGTCATTAGCCCCAATGGCGGAATACGCCGCACTCTCCCACTCCCTGCCGAGCGGAGGTTCTGGCTACGTCGATGCAAAACCCTAGCCAGCGCTGTCGAGGGAGTACGCAACGAAGGAACCAACGCCCCGTCGTTCACAGGCTCTATGAAACCCAGCTCCATGGTTACTGGTGAGGTTGATCTGGAGGGTAGTCACTGGTGAGGTTGATCTGGAGGGTACGGACTCACTGGTGAGGTTGATCTGGAGGGTACGGACTATGGAGCACGGGACAGCAGCGGAGCAGGTTCATGACCGTCGTGTCTGTTGCAGTCTTGTCTTTCATGCACTGCACTCCTTGAAATTCAAGACGCTCGAGCCGGTGGAATACCGTCAGGAGCTCGACCCGCCTTGCCTCACTTTGGACGGCGATATCCTCGAGGTGATTCACCCTTAGCCTCATCACCTTCATGCTTGTGAAGTTCCGAGCAAATCGCCAGAAGGTGTCCAAGTCATGGTTTCGACCCTTGTTGTTCTCAATATTGCGACGCCCAAAGAAATGAAGATCGACGTGTTCCAGCTCCAGCGGCCGTGGACTAAATGAGAAGGAGCGGAGCGGCCCCTTGTACCTGAAGCGCCGCAACCTCACCGCGTCGATCTCCACCCCATCAACATCGATGCTCACATTGCGGTAGCCACAGGGCCAGGAGGGGTCGCCGCGGCCCTGTTTCTCCTCCTCCCACGTGCAACTGTCCAGCGTGATCACGCTACCTGCGGGGCATCGGAGACGGCATGTTCCGGCTTCTTCCGGCCGTGGAGGGGGGTCGCTTGCATTGATGATGACAGAATCAAGGTGGATGGCAGCGAGTGCTGGCGCGGCGTCGATGACCCCTTGAAGACAGCTTCGGTGTTGGACGCAGTGGCTGAGCCGTAGGGAGAACAGCCGTGGGAGCACGACGGCTGACCTGTTGAAGAGTATTCCCTTGCAGTTGGTGATTTCGAGGACCCGGAGTGTCTCCAATGGCAGGGAGTTGATGGTGACCGTGTAGAGGCCTACCCAATTATAGGAGTGGTGATCAGGAACTTTGTCGTCCAGCCAGAGCTCCTCGACGCGGCGCCGTCCGGTGGGAGAGCACATCGCCAACCAAGTTTGTGTAGCGCGAGATGAAGTCGTTGCCGAGCCTGGTGATGTAATCGTCTACCGGTTCGTGGAGGTCAGACCCGAGGTGCAGGGTGAGCTTTGTGACGGGGACGTCGGCGGCATCAAGCGCCCCAGCTGCCGCGGAGTCGAAGGCGTCGCGCTGGGAGAAGAAGCGGGAGCTGTCGTCGTGGCGGGAGCTGTGGTAGTATTTCTGGACGCCCGTGCCCGTCTCGAGGTTAACGGCGCCTGAGGAGAGGTAGAGCGGCGTATGCCAGCGCCGCGAGAGCGCGGTAGTGGAGGCGGCCTCCTTGAGCGGGGCGAAGTGGAGGACACGTCGGAGGAGGTCGTCGGTGAGCTCGGACAGGCGATCGTTGCCACTGGCCATTGTCTGCGTCGGCGGCGGCGCAAGAGGATGCGATGCGACCAGGGTGATCTCGATGGGATTTCGGATTCATATGTACTCCTATCTGCAATGTTAACCGGGCCCGACAATGCTTACCGAAAAAGGCTCGCGCCCCGCTTTATAGATAAAGCCAATGCCAAAGCCAACATCCAGCAAGGTTCACACACACACAAAGTCCACACGCACACAAAGTCCACGCACAAGCAAGCATCAAGGGTTACTGCTGAGGGCACAGCTCAACAAGCCCAACACACACACACACACAAAAAGGCACACGCGCCAGGAGTGAGACATCCTCTAGTCGGGCTCAGGGGGTGGCGGCGGGAGTGGAGGTGCCAGGCGGAAGGCCATCGAACGGAGGTCAGTGAGGAGTCGGTCGATGGCGTCCCGGTCTGGAGGGCTGCTAAGCGGCCGCCAGAGCTGCAAGTAACCACACATTTTAAAGATGGAGTCAGTCGCACGTCGAAGGGGCACCTTCTGAATGACAAGCTTATTGCGAACCGTCCACAAGGTCCAGGCTAGCACCCCGACGCACAACCATCTAATATGTCTGTAGCGAGGGGGGAGGCTTGAATTTCCGCAAGCAAGTCAGGGAAGTTGGTATTGCACCACTGTCCGCCAACCGTTTCGCGGAAACACGACCAAAGGAACGGTGCCGTGTAGCACGAGAAGAAGATGTGATCAGCGTCCTCTACCGTGCCACACAGGGGGCACATTCCATCACCAGGACCATGACGCTTAAGAACCTCAACGCCGGTCGGGAGGCGGCCGCGGATCCACTGCCACAGAAAGATCCGAATCTTAAGTGGGAGGCGGATGTCCCAGATAAGGCCGAAGGGCTCCGGAGCTGACGAGGGGGCAATAGCCGCATAGAGGGATTTGGTGGAAAAGCGGCCGGAGGGATCTAGGCACCAGGAGATGGCATCCGGAGAGTCTGCCACGTCCATAGGTAGCAGGGCGATGTCCTGGAGGAGGTCATCCCAGGCAGCCACCTCGGCGGGGCCAAAAGGGCGGCGGAACGCGAGGCGCCCTAAGTCAATAAGGGCCGCCTCGACAGAGACCCGAGGGTCAACTACAATGTCGAAGAGGATGGGGAACCGGGCGGCTAGAGGGGAGTCTCCGAGCCATCTATCCAGCCAGAACAAGGTCGAGGCGCCAGAGCCCACAGAGACGGAAGTGCCTATACGCAAGACCGGTAGCAGCTGGACGACGGCCTGCCAAAACTGGGAACCACCCGAGCGTTGGCAGAACGCCAGTGGCTGTCCACGCAGGTACTTGTTCTGGATGATAGTGAGCCAGAGGCCTCCCTCCCCATTGGCGATGCGCCATAGCCAGCGGGTCAAGAGGGCGATGTTCATGCGCCGAGAGGACAGAATCCCAAGACCGCCCTGGTCTTTGGGTTTGCAGATATCTGGCCAGCTGACCATGTGGTATTTCTGCTTGCCCTCCTCCCCAGCCCAGAAGAATCTGGACTGGTATTTGGCGACCTCCTGATGGAGCGTTTCATGAAGGCTGTAGAAGCTCATGAGGAACCACAGGAGGCTAGCAAGCGATGAGTTGATAAGAATCACGCGCGCCGCCTTCGATAGCCAACGCCCTTTCCAGGGCTCTATGCGATGTTGCATACGGGTCACCGTGGGGCGGAGGTCCGCCACGGTGAGGCGCGAGTCACTAATGGGGATCCCCAGATAAGTCGTGGGGAAAGAACCCAGCCGACAGTTAAGCCGGTCAGCAATGGACTGAGCGTCCTCAGCGGGGTAACCGAGCACCATCACTTCGCTCTTGTCAAAGTTGATGGTAAGGCCCGACATTTGCTGGAAGCACAGAAGAAGGAACTTTAGGTTGGAAATCTCAAGGGCGGATCCCTCGACCATAACAATGGTGTCGTCCGTGTATTGGAGAAGGGAAACCCCTCCCCCTCCAACAAGGTGCGGGACCAAGCCTCTAATATGCCCAGTAGCCTTGGCCTTATCCAGGATGGCGGCCAGGGCATCCACAACCATGTTGAACAAAAACGACGAGAAGGGATCCCCCTGCCGGACCCCACAGAGGGTAGGGAAGAAGGGCCCAATGTCGCCGTTGATGTTCACCGCAGTCCGGCCACAGGAGACGAGATGCATGACGCGGGTCACCCAACGGTCATCAAAGCCCTTGCGAAGCAGGACTTCCCTCAGGAACGGCCAGAGCACCGTGTCGTAGGCTTTGTGGAAGTCCAACTTCAGGAAGACCGCCCTATGGCGCTTCAGACGGACCTCGTGGAGCACTTCGTGGAACACCAACACCCCATCCAGGATAAATCGGCCTTGAATGAAGGCGGATTGGTTCGGGTGGGTGATTGTGTCCACAAGGAGGGTCACCCTATTGGCGTACCCCTTCGCCAGGATCCGAAAAATCACATTAATCACTGTGATTGGGCGGAACTGGCGAATATCGGAGGCGCCCGGGACCTTGGGGATGAGGGTCACCACTCCATAGTTAAGGCGCCCCAGATCCATGGAACCCGAGTAGAATTCCTCAAAGAGAGCCATGACCTCAAGCTTGATGGTAGGCCAGAACGTCTTGAAGAAAGCTACTGGAAGACCGTCAGGTCCCGGGGCCGAGGAGGGGTTCATCCCCTTAATGGCAGCGAGGACCTCGTCCTCGCTGAAGGGGGCAACCAAAGCCGCATTGGCTTCAGCCGAGACTCCGAGCGCGCCCGACCAAATGTCAGGGGCGAGGCTAGCCCCACCGCGCGGGGTGGGGGTAAATAAGGCCCTATAGAAGCCATCCACATGACAGCGGATGGCCGCGGGCAGCACTAACTATGAGTCTCCATCCTGGCAGTGGATGGAGTTGCGGCGGCGCCGGCCGTTCGCGACCGCCTGGAAGTAGGCGTTGTTGGCATCGCCCTGTAGCACCCACCTCTGGGTACCACGCAAGCGCCAGTAGGCCTCCTCATCCGTGTAGATGGTGGAGAGCTGGTCCTCCAGGTCGTAGCGAAGCAGCCACTCGTCTGAGGAGAGCCCGGTCGAGTCCGCGCGAGCATCCAGGGCTTGAATAGCCATCAAGATGACTTCTTGCGCTCTCGAAGGTCCCGGCCTAGATTAGCCCCCAACCCTTCATGAACTGGCGGGCTAGCTTGGCACAAAAGTGCCATGAATCGATCGCGGACATGGAGCAATGGGGTGCCGACCTAGCGAAGATCCAGCGGGCGACGACGGCCTCCCGGAAGCCGGTCTGGTTGAGCTAGAAGAGCTTGAACCGGAACCGCGGCGGGGAGGGGGGGCGCTCGTCAGCGGTGGAGAGGAGAAGGGGGACATGATCGGAACCAATCCGGGTGACCGCCCGGAGCGATGCCAGGGGGCATCGCAATTCCCACTCCGGGGAAACTAGGACACGATCCAGCACGGATTGTGTCGGAACAGCTTGCCGGTTGGTCCAAGTAAATCTGGCACCTGTCCGGTCAAGCTCACGGAGCCCCAGCTCCGCGATCCAATCGTTGAATAATTGCATCCGGGGAAAATTAACCGGGAATTATTCTTCTCATCCGGGGATTGGATGAGATTGAAGTCACCCCCCACCAAAACTGGGAGTGGGGAGTTAGAGATCTTCAGCTGCAACTCGGCAAGGAAGGCCGGGGAGCGGCGGTGATCTGCCGGTTCGTAGACAACAATGACCTCCCATTTGAAGTTCAGAGCCCGCTCGAAGATCTCCATGCTAACGAAAAAATCCCCTCTGTCCATGCCTCCCACCTCAAATGTGGCATGCTTAACCCCAAGGAGGATGCCACCCGAGTGGCCTGAGGTCCCACTAGAAGGGAGCCAGTGCCACGCGAAAAGGTGGGGGCTCAGGTGTTCAAGCTCCTATAGGGTGAACTCGGATCGAAGGGTTTCTTGGATGGCCACGATGTCAATATGTTCATCCCGGATGTACTCGATGAGCTGGCGGCGACGACCGTCATGGCCGAAGCCGCGGAGGTTCCAGAAAAGGGCCCGCATCTAAACCCCCATCGGGGGGCTGCTTGACCCCAGGACATGACAGGCGCTTTGCGCGCGAAGGGCGGCCGTGCGAGACCGAGTGCGTCCACGAATAATCCCGTCGGCCACCAGAGGAGCCGGAGCCGGGGGCCGAAGCAGGCAGGCACAAGTCTCAGCCAGCCTGCCGTCGAGGATCTCCCGGGCCCTAATGGCCGCAATCTGATCTAAGGGGGGACTGACCTCCCCCCTGAAGACAATGGCCGAGTCATTGGCCACCTTAGCGAGGTGGCCGAGGGGAGCGGCCTCAAGAGCAGAAAAGGAGCAACGAGAAGAACTGGGGGGGGGGGCAGGGTCCGCACCTGACTCGAGGTTCCGGACCGCGGCGCGGAGCTCCGCCCGCTCGGCGACGGAAGGCGCAGGAGAGTCGCCCGGCCGCGAAGCCTCCAGGCGGGCGCTGCGGCGAGAGGACGTCACCGGCGTCGAGGTGGAACGGGACCTCCTAGCGTACGCCACCGTCGGAGGGGGGTGCGCGGAGGCCGGGGAGGCGACGTCCACCACCAACGAGGCGGTCGGGGAAGCCGGCGAGGCGAGGTGGGGGCTGGACGGCACCGACACGGGGTGATTATCGGGCGACCCCAGAGCCGCCCCAACCGCAGCCCCCGAGGGTGGAGGGGACGGGGCAGCCGGGGCAGGGGCGACGAGCTCCCCCACGTCGCCAGCCGCGGGGGACACCGAAGAAGCCGAGCCGGCGGAGGGAGTGGTCTCAGCCCCTGGTGGCGCGGGGCGGCGGGCAGAGGCGGCGTCGGGGAGCGGGGGGACGATGGAGGGGTGACGAGGAGGCTCACGCTGGAGATGTCGCCGGTCGACTCCGACTCCGACGGGGAGGGAGCCAGAGGGGTGGCCAGGCGGAGGGCCACCGCGAGATCGGTGGCCGACACCCGGGTCCGCCCCGGCCCTGACCCGCCCCGACCCGTGGGAGGGTTGGGGGGATCCCGATATGGGGAGCGAGAGTGCTCCGACTCATCCTCATCCTCGGCAGGATCGTCGAAGCGGGAGGAGCGCGAGCGGCGGCGGTGGGAGTCGTCAACATCAGCCGGCCCCCCCAGGAGGCTGCCAGCAGAGAGGCGGGGGCGGCCGACGTGGGACGGAGGCTCGGGGCGGATCTTGAGGTCATAGCCGTCATCGTTGAAGAAGACACGGATCATGACGTGGAGCTTGGAGGAGTCCAGGCATTTCACCTTAACCCGGACCTCCTCCTCCTTGCGCAGGGAGAGCTCATCCACCACCACCACCCTGCCCAGGATCTTGGACATACTGCGGATGGTCCGCTCGGATCGGGCAACATCAGGGAGGCCGGAGATGAGGAGCCAAGCCGTGTCCAGGGTAGCGACGGCTCTGGGATCCCACTGCGGCTCAGAGATGTTCACCACGATGTCGTTGAGGGCCAGGGTGATGTTGTTGCTGCGGGTGCAGAAGCCCATGCTCATCGCGTCAGGGAACACCACTGAGAAGGAGCTGGGAGCCGTGGGGGTCACCTGCCAGTCCCACGTGCATCGGCACAGGTGGTTGAGCTCAGCCTCAATCAGCTCCGGGGTGACGACGACCTCTCCCACAACCGTCACCAAAGCCAGCAGCGAGGGGGATGGCGGGGCGAGCTCGGGCACCTCGATGTGGAAGAAGGCCAAGTCCTCGATGCCGTGCCCAAACATCATGAGCTCCTCCGTCACCGGGCGGTCCGGACAGAGAATCGCGGGGTGCCCGGTCTCCTTGCATAAGTAGCACGTCGGTGGGTTGGGGCACGCCACCTGGAAGTGTCCGGTAAGGCCGCACACTAGTAGAAAAAGGGTCAAACGTGCAGCACATTAGTGCCGGTTTGTATACATTAGTGCCGGCTCGAACGGATTTGCATTAATGCCGGTTCGTGTTGAACCTTTAGTACCGGTTCGTGGCACGAACCGGTACTAAAGGGGTGGTGGCAGGCTGGCGTCAGGCCGGGGCCCCACGATCACCTTTAGTACCGGTTCGTGGCACGAACCGGTACTAAAGGTTAGACCTTTAGTACCGGTTCGTGCCACGAACCGGTACTAAAGGGGTCTGACCTATAGTGCCGGTTCGTGCCACAAACCAGCACTATAGGGCAATTTTCGCATCCGATGGGAAAATGTAAAACGGCTATAACTTTTGCATACGATGTCGGAAAAAAATGTATAATATATCAAAAAATTCAGCACGAAAATCCGCATCCGATGGAGACAGCCTACGGCCGATTTGGAATTATTTAGAATCCTCAAATTCCAAAAGGAAAAAAGATATGGTTAAATAATTTCAGTTTTTTTAAAAAATTTGGTTAAATCTGGTCAAACTACTTATTCAAGAAGTATTAATGTTACTACATAATTATTCAAGAATATTAGTGTTACTAAATAATTATTTTGATTTTTTGAATTTTGGTCAAATCTGGTCAAACTATGGTCAAACTGTGGTCAAGCTATGGTCAAACTTATTCAAGAAATATTAGCGTTACTAAATAATTACTGTTTTTTAGAATAATAGTTTCAAACTCAAACGGTGAAATGTGTGACTTAATGCTCAAGCTAAACTCCTGGGGGTTAATAGGATTAACATCTTACTATTGTCAGGAAAACAACAAGTGCAGACTCGGAAACGAAGGAGAATAGAACCCGAAAGTTAAGCGTGCTCGGGCTAGAGTAGTGAGAGGGATGGGTGACCGGTCGGGAAGTTAGATGATTTGGAATGAGTGATCCACACTTGAGCAATTAAGAGAGGTGATTAGAGACTAAATCATCAAATAATTCAGAAAAATTAAAAATCGAAAAAAAAATCAAAATTTTTTTTCCAAAATTTTCAAAAAAAAAAAAATTCAAAAAAAAACCTTTAGTGCCGGTTGGTAACACGAACCGGTACTAAAGGTCCCCCATACCAGGGCGCGAGCTCACGCCACGTGGTGGCACTTTAGCGCCGGTTCGTGCCGAACCGGTACTAAAGGGGGGGGGGCTTTAGTGACGACAAATTAGTGCCGGTTATGTAACCGGCACTAAAGGCCCTTACGAACCGGCGCTAAAGCTCCGTTTTCTACTAGTGGCAGTTGAAGCACGGCTGAGCCACGGCCGAGGCGGTGGCACCCGGAGGAGGAGCCACGATAGCGGTGGAGGTGGCGGCTTGTGGGCGCGGAGGGCCCTTCTTCTTCTTCTTCTTGGATCCCGGGCGTCCCCGGTTGCCGTTGCCACCGTTGGTCGGCGGAAACGCAGCCTGGGAGCGGGGGGGGGGGGGGGGGGGGGGGGGGAGGGCTGGTAGCGGCGGGAGGGGGCGTCGGCGTCGGTGTTTGTGGGGAGCGGGCGGGGCGGCGAAGGGGACCGGTCGCGGCGCCGGGTCGGCAAGGGAGACCGGCGCCGAGGGGGCGGCCGAGTCTCCCGGGCCGGAGACCGGCCGCGGTCACGGGTGTCCCCCCGCGGAGAGGAGCGGCGCGAGGGCGAACGGGAGCGGCGGTCGCCGTGGGCCGGGGAGCGGCACGAGGGGCGAGCGGGGGAGAGGCGGGGCTCGCGCACCGGAGAGGACCGCGCCGGCCGGGAGGATAGCTGCTGCCGCAGGTCATCCTCGCGCCGGCGGCCGTCGGGGGAGGGGCGGGGGGGGGGGGGGTCGCGGCGGTCGTCCGCCCGGCGCTTGGGGCGCCCCGCCTCATCCCCCCATTCCCGAGGCATGGGTGGCGCGGAGGGGAAAGGGGGCGGGGGAGGGCCGGTGGCGCCGGCGAGGGGGAGGCGAGGCGAGGCGGCAGTGGCCGAGGGGACGGGGCTGGGAGCCGGCGGCGCGGGGGTGGGGAGGAGTGGGGGGCGAGGGAAACCTAACGGTGGCCAAATGGACCGGCGCGGTGGGCCAGCCGTCACCAAGGGGCGTTGGGCCAGGCGGGGCCCAGCCAGCCTGCCAAGGCGACCCGCCCGGGCCACCGTGGTCAATCGCCCATGGGCCGCACCATCCGCTGCCGTCCCAGGAGGGGGCCCAGGAACCCGGTTCGTGGGCCGGCCCAACAGCAACGCAGCCCGAAACGTCCGCCCCGGGGTGACCAGGCGGGGCGTTAGGGTTTCCCCGAGCACCACCGCGGAGGCCGCCGGCGGGGGCGTACGGGGGCGGCGAGGGGGAGGCGGGCCGGAGGAACGGCCGAGGGGATGGAGACCGGCGGGCCGACCGGAGGGGAGGAAGGGGCGGAAGGGGTTCCGGCTAGGAGGGGCCGGAGCGCGCGCGGGCGGGGACGCCGGGGACGGGCCGGCCGGAGCAGGCGACGACGGAGCAGAGGGGAGGCCGGCGGCGGGCGTGGGCTTCCAGGAGGCGAGCGCGGGGCCCCGGTCGGCGCGGCCGGCAACTCCCCAGCTGCCAGCGCGACGCCGCCGGGGGGGGGGGGGGGAGCCCAGCCCCAAAGGTCGAGCCTTGCGGCATCCGAGCCGGGGGGGGCGGCCGGGGGGAGGTGCCGGCGCCGACCCGACCCGCGGGCGGCCGATCCCCCACCCCTGGGGGAAGGACCACCGGCGAGGTCAGGAGTCGGCCGCGGCGGCGCCTTGGGGGGGGGGGGGGGCGCTCCCGGCAAACGACGGGCCGGCCGGCCGCCAAGTCATCGGCCTCGGCGATGTCGGCCCAGAGCAGCCTCGGCGAGCCGGTAGAGGCCGGCGAGGAGGGGGCGGACGCCGGCGGAGGGGCGGGGCACGAGGGCGGGGGTGGCGGAGGGGGCGGCCGGGCGGCCACGGCGCCCGCGCCGTCCGGGGCGACGCCAGTCGCCAGAGCGCCAGTCGCCATCCAGCTCTCCTCTTTCGTTGTAGACTTCTATATCTTCCCCGACAATGCTTACGATCCCAATACCAAGCGACAAAGGAAATTAGAGATCTAGCATAGTAGAATAGGTACATACTGCACGGCAAAAACAAGCAAACCATCGACGACAATGCCGTCGCCGGCATGCGAAGATGCAAATTTGATGGCACCAGCTAAATGAAAGGCGATGCATGGAGCTTTATTTGTTCGATCTGCAATGATGTTCCGTTCCAGGGTTAAGGGTGAGGTTGATAAGAGCACTTCAGGCATGATATCAGGTGTTAGTGTTTATCGGTTGCTACATGCAGTCGTAGTAGTAGTATTTTGTGATCTTTCTTTTTTGACGAAATGTCATGCCATTTCTATAAATTAAGTAGGAGAGAAAAAGTTCAGTTACAAAGTCAGGGAGTTAGGGGTCAGAGAGAGAGAGAGAGAGAGAGTTAGAAAGGAGGCTAAACTAAGCAGAATGAACTACGAAAGATGTCTAGTCTGATGGCATCCATAGGGCGCCGAAGAGCCCTGCTCTTTTCCAATCTTTAAGCTCACTAGATCATTGATGGTGCGCGTTGCCGCGCCAGTCTATTTTTGCTCTTAGTTGTTCGGGATTAATGTGTTTGCAACTTCAAAAATTATCGTGCTTTCTCATAGCTTGTGCTTGACTCCAATTTCTGGAATTAAAGGTTTGTAATTGAAGAGAGGAATTCAATTAATCTACAATAGCGGCCTGCAACCGAAGAGAGAAATTTGGTTGATCTGCAAGAAAGTGACATATGTTGAGCAATTTTGAGGCCTAACAGATTTATATGTGAAATCAAACATGTGGGATTTGAATTAGGATGGTTGATCGATACATGTTTCATGATCGATTGTGACTTTTTTCGCTCTAAAAAACTCACAATACTCCCTTCATGAATCTAAAAATAGAAATATTTAGGAAAGGCATTAGGAATATTTGAGAAGCTAAAAATAAAAATAAGCCATACAAATATTTTAGATATATTGGACAACATTTATTATTTAAAAATCACAATACATTTCGGACATTGCAGCCAGCCTGCAATAAAATTCTAGTGTAGGGGGTACATAAATATAAGTGACTCCATCATCAGTGAGTGTAAACAAAAGGATTATTTGCAGGGTATCTGCAACAATCATAAACAGTTCCTGTCCAAGGGCACAAAGGACATGGAACACAGATACATTCTAAGCACAAAGAGTGGAAAGGGAAGGCAATAAACTGAGAGGAACATTCAATTGAGCACAAGAGCAACAAGCAATAAAGTACACGAGGCCAAATGGGAAACCTTAAACGTAATAAGCATCATTTCTAAATGGGTATGCTAACAGCTACATGCAAGTTGGTGCACACTTTCTCCCTGGGAAAAGCAAAGACTTTTTAGTTAGTTGTAGGGGCACCAACTTGGATAAATCAAAGCCAACAAATCCAGTGTTCAAATGATCAATTTTAGAATCAAAATATTCTTGGGCTCAACCGTTCATAAGATATTCAGCTCTTCCATTACTAACAAAAATAGATATCTTGTTTCATGAAAATTTAACTATTACCTTGCATACTTCCATGTATTTTACCAAACATCTAGCAAATAGGTACTCCCTCCGTTCCAAAATAAATGATCCAACTTTGTACTAACATATTGTATGTCTTTCTTAGTTTCAAGCTTTGATAATTCGCATATGCTAATCAATACTCCCTCCGTTCCAAAATAGATGATCCAACTTTGTACTAAAGTTAGCACAAAGTTGAGTCATCTATTTTGAAATGGAGGGAGTATTGATTAGCATATGCGAATTATCAAAGCTTGAAACTAAGAAAGACATACAATATGTTTTTTTGGAAAGATGACAACACTCCCATTTCATTGATAATGAGGATCGCTTGTCGGTTCCATAACTTTTCACAATATATATTGAAGGAATCAACAAACTTTTTTATCTGAAACAATAACTCATCACTTTGTCAGCAATGATAAGATGCTACCAGACATTGACTACAAAATTCTGTGGACATCCTACATTTTTTCTAAAGAAAATATCAGATCACCTGGTTGACATAGCGCCTGCATGTATCGTTCTTCTTTCAAGTGCAATAGTTTTTCACCTGGGAATGCAGTATGAAACATTGGTTCAAAATGAATCATAGTACCACATCTGTTCTTGTTTAATCTCTTGTTTGGATTGTAAAGCACAAGCATACAAAGCACGCGTGAGTTAATCTAGGAAAAATATCATGAATAAACTACAGGTCGATGCACTAAATATCCATCGGGCATAAAGTCAGAAATCATTAACGACATAAATGTAAATAGAAGGACACTGAGCCGTGCTGCTAGTCAGGTAGGAGCTACGTCCTGCCTCATACAACAGTCCTTCAGAAGCAAATATAGAGAACATTCCTGATACTTCCATTCGGCTTTATCTATGCCTGTCTAACAGCACACAATCTGAGACATAAACTTTCACAAATGATCCAGTAATAACAATCAATACTATGCTCCAGCCCCATTAAGAAAATATGGAGAACATGCATTGTAATTTCATTTCGCTATATTTATAACAAATATCTGTCGACAAACAACACACGAAGAAAATATAACTAAGCCTGGCAGGAAATGGAGGTGGCTGTGCACAATGAGCGAGGACGACATGCCTTATTATTGCTCAAGCATCATTACAAAATTACGTGCCTCATTAAGAGAAAATGTCAATGGTTGGATTGGTCAGAGTGACTTACCCGGGCATCATTTAAAAGCAAATTTGTCCAAGCATCATTAGATATAGTAGCATAGTTTACCATCCATTTTGAAGAAGATGAACTACAACGGATCTTGCAACCTTCAATTTTCCAACAAAAAACATCAATATTATCTTCGACAAAGTAGTCTTGTAGGTGCAGACGGGGACACAAATCGATTTGTCCCATATACAGATCTATACATCTAGATCAACGGTGGCTGTAGGGTGGGAGTACGTACTCCTAAGAGTACTAACCCATTTTCCTATATATATAAATGGGTAAACAGTAAGAACCCACTGGGTAAGATGGATGTTACCGGTCCGGGAATGGGGATTCGCCAAGCAAGCCATCTCCTCCTTCAACATCCTTGGCTAACTATACAGTTTTGACTATAATTGACAGGAGCATTCTAATGCCAACACAAACACAACCATGCGCGCGGATAAAGCTCAAGCTATATTACAAGTACAACTGCACTAAAAAATCAAGCAGTACTGTATACATTCTCAAGTATCTTGAAATGCAGATCCAACTGGCAAGCAAGAAAAAAAGGAATAACTTCGGATGGGACTGACTTGCTATCCATGTGCCAGAGCCATGAGTTGGTCGCGAGATCTTATGGATTTCACCTCTAGCCTACCCCAACTTGTTTGGGACTAAAGGCTTTGTTGTTGTTGTTATAAAAAAAATCAACATACATTCAGTAGAAACTTGGTCAGAAAGTCGTCTTGCCATTCAATCAGGAAGTTATGTCAATCTAGGAGGACAAAAGGGAATTTATGCAAAGTCTACTTGCTAGATTTCAAAAAGGAAGAGTGGACATGCATGAGATAATTCAATCCTATTGCCATGGTAGATAGGCCCCAAACAATACATAGGAATGATTACCATGAAATCAGAGTGAGCTATGCCCAATGGACTGCATATCCCCATAGAGTAAATTTGCCTGAATGCATGTACCTGGAACTGGAAGTATCGAATAACCTTAACTCATTGGCCATAAAACAGAAAGAAAGAAAAGATATTCCAATGGGGATATATGACATTCCAATGAGAACACGGGTTCACATGCATGCAGTCAAAATGATTCGGTAATAGGGAGATCCTTGGGAAACTTAATTTAAATAAAATCACACTTCTACAGAATGATTATTTGACAATTTACCTTTCAACAAATTTCCAGAAAGTACAGTTAAGATTCAACATAACTTTCCATCCGCATCTAGTGTATTAGAAGTTACTTTGTATCAGTGTGTGCTACAACGGACAATTGTCCAAATATAGATCAAGAATTAGAATTAGGGAAATGGGTGAGCAAGTAAATGAGGCATGAAAGGAACCTGAAAGGGCAGAAGCCAAGATAGTTTTCTCCCTAACGCATACTCGACCATAAGGATTTACTCCAGCATCTTATAGCCTGCTAAAACACCATGGTAGAATAATAAAGAAGAGATTGAAAACACCATATTTTCACTTGAATTGTTGCTTGAAGGTTTTCTTGCCAAAGTACAAATAAAATAAAAGGCAACCTAAGTTTGTATGCAAGTAGATTCATGTCTCAGGAAACCATAAGTGAAGACTCCTCCACTGGTTGGTGTCGTCCTCCTGCTGATACTTTCAAACCCAGCGGAGTAAATTTCGCTCAGCTGAGCAGCCATGGAGTAGGCCTGCATCGCCTCGGCGGGACTGGCCTCTCCATTCGCTCGCCTCTTCTCGTCCTAAATTATGGGATCGATCGATCCATCCCATTCTCTCTTTCGCAGCGATGTCCCCTATCTCACAGTGATGGATCACCATCCTCTCTCCCATCGATGGATCCAATTACCCATGACGTAAAATGCAACAACTACCAATTAGTGCCATCATCCATCAATGATACACCGTATATCTAATACATATCTCTAACACCCTACAAGCATGTACTCCGTAGAATGCAATCTTGTTATTTAATTTGTACAGAACATATCTAATGCATACCGCTTACACACTACAAACATGTATAATCTAGTACCACTATAAAAGGAAGAGGGAGGCAGATCCAAACGATCATACCCATCCATCATCAAGATTTAATGGCCCTTAATCGTTCTGTGTTTAACGCTACCAACCACACAATAAGCCAGTACAATCCGTCGCTAATCTGCCCGCAGTTTAAAAAAAAACGATTGGCCCGCACGACCGCACGACCTCCTCCTCCTCCTGTGCCATTCGCCTCCCGCACGATCTCCTCCTCCTCCTCCTCCCACGCCGTTCGTCTCCCTTCGCCGCCGTTAGCCGCACGAGCCACACCGCCGCGCCCTTCGCCGCCTCGCGCCGCCGGAGCCATGGGAGCCGCCACCA
Organism: Triticum timopheevii; assembly: GCA_963921465.1. Taxonomy (NCBI): domain Eukaryota; kingdom Viridiplantae; phylum Streptophyta; class Magnoliopsida; order Poales; family Poaceae; genus Triticum; species Triticum timopheevii. The sequence continues at coordinate 164,390,456 of OY997274.1, read as the reverse complement.
GGGCCGCAGGGTCGCCGCCTCCCCAGCCGCGGGAGTCGCCCCGCCACGCCCTTCGCCACCTGCCGCAGCTACTCGAGGATGCGTTCCCGCAGTTGCCGTCGGTGTCAAGCTTGGAGGGGGCGATCCCTCTTGGCCCCCATCTTCCTCGCCCTTGCGGCCGGCGGCCCTGCGGTCCTCTGGTCCTGCTCACAGGCCCTGCATCTCCCCTTGAGACGAGACGAACCGCGCCCGCCTAGGGTTTTTGCCACCATCGGAGAGAGGCGGGGAACAGAACCAGAGCGAGATGGTAGTGTGCTGGCCTTTCGATCTCTTTCTCAATTTGATCTCTACTCGAGCAATGTTTGTTAACTGCGTGGGTGTGGCTGACGTTCTGTTGATGACGATTTTGCAGGCCGATAGGCTACTTGGGAAACTCCTCGTCATGGGCAGCAGGGCCATGGTACAACCGTATAGGCCTATGCCAAGCCATCATGAGTGAGTGCTTTCTCTGCCCTCTGTAAAAAAATTATTGGCTGCTTCCCCTGAAAATGCGATTCCTGTATAGTATTTGTTTGTCACTTGTTGCTAGGAAGGATAACTATAGTGGGAGAATTTTGCAACTCTTCCTAGATCTTAATATCTAGCTTACAATTGTCGTATGCAAAAAATGCTTCTTTTAATCCTTTTGAAAACTGTGTGGTAGTGAAATGATGGTAATAGGGTTTATTTTAGGCTTGATGGGCATAGTCTGCACTCGGGAATACTGCACTGTTAAACTGAAAATGAGTGAAGCCAGAAAGTTTTTTATCTTCCATGTTACTTGTGTTTGTTCTTGCCATGTATGATTATCGTTTTGTATTGAAGGATGTACACTAAGGATTCATTTAGCAGCCTTAATAATCATTTGATTAAATGATTCAAAACTCAATTCATTTTTGCCCCATTAGGCCCATGAAGCCATGTGTTAATGCGCTCGACGAAATCCTTTCCCATGAGCTAGAGCTTCTTTTTTCTCTTCATCTACAAAATACAGTACATGGTTGTCCAAATATGCTGCAGCTTTCTGTAATGGAAATTTGCATATGACAGAATTAAATTATTTAGATATAGCTGAGAAACCTTAATCAGTTTGACAAAATAATGGCATCTACAATAGTTCTGCACAGTGAAATTAAGAACAAGGCCTTTGAATTCTAACAATTTTCAATAGTTCTAATGTATGTTAACTTTATAAAATACTCCCTCTGTAAAGAAATATAAGAGCGTTTATATCTTAACCACTTTTAATTGGGTGAAACACCATAGATTTATGTGAGTGCTAATTGTGTACTGGTCAATTAGACTTAGTAAAGTAAAACATGATTCTGCAGTTAACTATGTCACCCTGTTAGTAATCCATACCAGCCCTGTAGGTAACTGGGTCATCACACGCAAGAAGAACCTGAATATAGGATAAGCAGTGCATTGTGCAAAACTGCAGTCATCTATTTTTTAGCACAAGAAAAGTTTAAAGAGAACAATACTTGCTAATGGACAGTACTGCATGAGTGTTACATGCTACAAGTTTAGCGTAAGTATATGGGCAGGAGTGCTCCAGAGTGTCCCACTGTATTAAGAATTTTTACCCCTCCAATAAAGGATCTATTGGTGATAAATATTTCCTATTGAGACAAATCTTCTACTGTTCTTTTGTTGAATGCATATAAGGCACCCTGCAGCCTCTCTGCTTGGAAAATAAAGGCTCTGCTTGGTACACTCATGACATTAGACCTTTCAGCTCAAGTTAGAGATTTTCATATGATGGTTCTGTATAGTATATTTTTTAGGGTGCTTCCTATTTGGATATGATGTGCTTTAGTTGGATTGGCTAAAAAGATTAAATATTCCTGTAAATGCATTAGTTTTAATTTGTTTATTTAGTTGCAGTTGCAAAAAAGATCAAACATTCCCATAAATATGTTAGATCTCCTTTAGTTTGCATTCACACAAAAATTAAGCCCAATGAAATCTCAACTATATATGTTTCAACCATATTATGCCAAGTTCTCATTCTTTTGATAGTTTCTAGGAGCACGGAGCAGAGGAGCGGAGGCATGGGACGCAGCACGGGGCAGAGGAGCGATAGTGCGGCGGTTGCACAGGTGGAATGTTCGTGAGGACAAAGCGGTACAGATTTCTAGGGGCTAATTGGTGGGATTAATTAACTGTGCGCTTAATGTATGTTCAGAGGGGATTTTAACACCTTCCAAAACTATTAACATTTCTTAACATTCTGTCATGTTTAACGGGCAGACTTGCTTGCCTTGTGGAGTTGGTTAGCACTCCAAATGCGATATTTAACATCTTGCTACTGTACCATTGTTGTCAAGTTATATTCAAAGTTTGACTTTGTTTGTTAGATCTTTCATACACCTTTTCACTTTACATCTGTAAAACTAGCATAGAATGGGTACAAAATGGTTTGATGGAGAATGATATGTCATAAGAATAAGAAAGCAGTATCATTTTTATCTAAAAGTGTTGCTTCTTGCAGGTATGAAGAAGTAACTCTATGAGAGAACATCATGGATATGGAGATGGAGCACCCATGCTTTTCATGGATTTTGATGAACGGTATGTCAATGTCAACCTAGATGATGATGACTTCTTCTGCACCGAGCATCGTCATCAAGGTATTTTTTCCTGCACACCGAAATTAAAATGTGTAGTGATGGATGAAAATGGAACCGAAGTTAAAATGTTATAGCTTGAAAAACACTTGTATGCACAAATAGTTTCTACTGGCGACCTCCATAAGTGAAGCACAAACCTTGGTTAATACGAGCTGACGGAAACCAATAGCTGGGATTTGTTGGAACCAGAAACTTCAACTTGTAATGTACTTTCACCATCAACTGCTAAGCCATTGGTTTTTTAGTATTTATGTCCGAGCATTAGTTTTGTGTAGATTATATCGTTAGGTATAATTTTTGCTTACAAACATGCTCTGAACTGAGATGTGTCCATCTGTCTGCAGCTCCAAGATCCATAGAGCAGACAGGTTAGAAGAAATAAGATTGACCTTGTGCAGAAAAGAAAATGAATTGTGCTAAGTTGCAATGATGTTGATGTGCCCAAATGTTAGTGTAATTAAAAGTGTTTCTTAGACTGCTGTGTTACATGTCTGTAATGTGATATGTTGAGATATCGCAATTGTGGGTTGCCATATTTTCACGTGGAAGTTTATCTGGCGAAGCTCTGCGCTTTGTGTATGTGAGCTTTCCACCAGTATTAGTTGTATGCATATTCAAGTGTTGCACCAAGTATTATTCTCTCTTGCATTTACCCAATTGACAAGAACTTGATGTTGGGTATTGTCAATGCAAAGCTCTGCCCTGATCAATCAACTTGAATCAATACCTGGTGCAAACAAAATTCTTTCTGTGCATTTTAATTGTCTCGTATGTTTGTAATATTAGTGGAGACGTGCGTTTGCACGTGCAAGCTTACTAGTGCAATCAAACTACTCACTCGTATCCACTGATGAGATCTGAGTTCAATAAAGAAGTAAGAAAAAAATACTTATGCAACCTGGTTGGTGCCGTCCAGGAGGGCCCCGGAGGGCTGCACGCGTTGGGCGTCGGTAGGGGCGGACGGGGGAGCGGTCGGTCAGTGTTGTGAGGTGTTGGACGCCATGGGGTTGGGTTGGAGGAGCGCTGTGGAGGAGCACATGGAGGACCTCGGCGGTGGACTGAGATGGCGCTGGTGGCTCAGCCCGATCTGGTCGGTCGGGGTGGGGGAGACCGGGAGAGGAGCGGGAGCCATGGCGGCGGCATGTCCAGCGGCGGAGCCACCGTATAAGCATTGGGTTCAAGTGAACCCAATGGATTTTGCCCCGTACGTGCTAGCAGATGCATACTTCCTCACATGAACCCATTAAAAAGTTCTGGTTGACCCCATTAAAAATAGCGTGACATGGCGTGGTCATGTGAATGGGTAAAGAAAGGGCCCAAAAGCCCACGAACACATGACGGTCTATGCCCAGGCCTAAACCGTGATTAGTCATGTACACGAACGCACGCACCCTCCTCTCTCGTTTGTTCCTTTTCCAATTCGCATCTCTCCTCTCGTCTTCCTGTTCCTCCGTGTCTCAGGCGCCGCACACCAGCGGCAAGCAGGCCGTCGCACATCGACAGCAGCGACAATTGTAGCCTGAAATTTAAGGTAATTAGGTTAAAAATTGCCACATCTCCTCTCTCTGTTACATGTTTTATGTAGCCTATACTAACCTAGTACGTTTTGCCCTAGTTTTCTAATATTTTTTCCATGGACTTTGATTGATCTAGGCTAGCGGTATTATTCTAAGAATACTCGAACACTAGGTCCAGATAATGATACAGCCACATCAAGATCATCCATTAGACGTAGGCGAAGTGCTTCAAATTTCACCATAGATAATCTCCCAAAGCCATCTATTCATACATAAATTAATTTATAAATGAGTTTCCGTATGATCCGGCAGATCAGAAGACAATTTCATAGTACAAAAGAAATTCAAAGAAGCAAGATGAGATTAGTTGCAGGTATAAAGGGGGGACTAAGTGCATAAGACTTTCTGTTTGTGTTGCTATCTTTTCATATATTACAGTGAGGGACAAGCTGGGAGTGATGCATTTGCAATGGTTGGAACAAGAAAAGCATGTTATGTTTCCTTTGATCGGTTATCTTTTAAAGCTAGTACTAATATTGCTAGTTGCCACAACCTGAGTGGAGAGATGCTTTTCAGCTATGAATGTTGTGAAAAGAAAGTTGCACTACAAAATGGGTGATCATTTCATGAGTGATTTTCTAATTTGCCATGTGGAGAAAGATATATTTTCTACCATTAGTAATGATGCAATGTTTAATATTTTTTAAGACGGTGAAAGATCGAAAGGGGACATTCTAAAATGTGAGTGACTTTACAACATTCTTTCGCTTGATAGTACTTATTCTATACTTGTCAAACCAACTTATCATTTTTTCAATGTTCCAGGAAGATGAGAAACCTGGAGCTACAAAGTTATCTGATACTACTCTATTTCTAATAGGTAAACAAGTAATTTCATAATTTTATTGAATCGGTATGCCTTGCACACTTCAGTTTTCAATGCAACACAATGTGTGGTATGTGATACCATATTTCTATTTATTATATTGTTTTTGGTGCTATAATTTTGTTGTAAGATAATTTAAAGTTAGACAATACACTTCACATATTAGTACCAAGTTCTCACAACGAGTGAACCCAATGGCCAAATTTTCTGGCTCCGCCCCTGGGCATGTCCAAGATCCCCATTGTCAAGCGATGGAATGCGAAACAGACCAGCGTCGCTTCCCACTTTTGCGATCGACAGGAATCTAGCATAGGCCATTAAGCCAGTAGGCCCAATTGAATGTCAAATGCCCAAAAAAGTCACCGGAGCAGCGGCCCGAGAAGCATAGCGCAGCGTGTAGCCACGATCTAGACTGTACATGCGATTTAGGTGGGATTAAGTGCAAATCGGACGGCCAAAAAAGGCTAAAAGTGAGGATCCAAGGGTTAGAAATGCTGATGGTCTGAGAGGGCTGAAAAGTGCTTAGTTATAATGTATTTAAATCTGTGATACGATCACAGACTTGAAGAGGCGTGGAAGCTTGCCTATTGAAGACGCGGGCATTCCGGTCTTTCCAAATGCGCCACCAGGTGGCCATGGTGATGCAATTGTGCTTTGCAGTGGCAGCAGCAGCTTGAGTTGCAACAGCCGTCCACCACCAATCTTCGAGACTGAGATCTGAGTGTGTAGGGTTGGCAGCTGGGAGAGAGTGCTGGAATTTTGTCAATTATGAGCCAGCCCAATAGCAGTTTCAGAAATTCCTAATAAATCCTAGAGGCCCACGCAGCCCATTCGTGCAAGGCAAGAGGTGGAACTAAAGTTTATGTTGAAATTTAGAGGGAGTTGGACCTTTTTATAAGGGAGGTTCTTTCCCCACATGTATGAGCATGAGAACAAGAGAGACGTCCACACGCGCTCCTCCTCCGCCGCCTGCCTCGTCACGACGTGACGCGGGTTGCGGGAATGAGCCGATGTCTAAATTTTTTGCCACGCACGATGGGTATATGAAAGGTCACACGGAAGCTGAAAGGTTTTTGCGATAGTGGAGTTTGAATGCGAACGGTGCAGCCCTTCGGCTGCTGGCTGTTCGCTCCTCTCGCCACCGGTTCCTGAACACTGCGCTGCTGCTACGATCTTCCTCATCCCGGCTTGCGGCGTGCACCGCAAGTCGGGACAGTAGGCCTCCGAAACCGCACCTCTTTGAGTCCTGTACGGGAGAAGGGTGATAAGGTTTTTGGAGAGCGCTCTGCGCGACTACTGACTACTTCGTCACGGACGCCCCGGACTCCGACGACTACTTCCTCGACGTCGACAACCTCCTCGACGACATGGCTACCGACGACACCGACCCCAAGTCCGGTGCTATTGTTGCTGCTGCTGTCCCGTACGTGTTCTGGTTTTTCCAGTTAGAGGTCCTGCCATGGTTCTTTGTTCCACTATTTGCCCTAGACATGTTAGGGTCTACTTCATATATGCAACTTGATCTACTGTCTACTCTAGAGATGTTTGGTTCTAGTTCATATATGCATGTGTTATTTACCTTCTCCCTGTCAGATTGCATGACTTGTTCTATCTCCGCTATTTTAGTCATGCTTTATCTAGCATTTTTGTTTATAAAATCATATGGTAAATTGCCAATATGTCCAACAATCCAAAAACCTTATTATAGGCAATTTACCTTAAGTGGTTTTGCTGCTTCCATGAGACCTCCTATGTTTGAGGGTATCCACTATAAGAGGTGGCGCGTGAGAGCAGTCTTATGGTTTCAAACCACGAGTTGCTAGGACGCCACTCTTGGCAGACCTGAAGGAGAACTTGGTGCTCAACAAGCACAAGCTTTTCAGAAAATGGATACTCTGTTTAAGGCTGCTCTCTTGAGTGTTCTTGGTGAGAACATAGTTGATGCTTATGCGTTAATTGATAATGGAAAAGATATGTAGGACACACTCGAAGCCAAGTTTGGGGTCTCGGATGCCAACACTGAGCTGTACATCATGGAGCAATTCTTTGATTACAGGATGATTGAAAAGCGCTCCGTGGTTGAGCAGGCTCATGAGTGCAGTCATTTGCTAGAGAACTTGAGCACTTCAATTGCATGCTACCGGACAAGTTGGTTGCTGGGGGTATCATCACTAAGCTTCCTCCTTCGTGGAGGAACTTTGCTACCTTACTGAAGCATAAGAGACAGGAGTTTTCCGTTCCGGATCTCATTGGTACTCTTGATGTGGAAGAAAAGTCGAGAGCAAAGGACACACGTGCTCGAGGTATTGAGGGAGGATCTAGTGCCAATCTGGTATAGAAGAAAAACTTCCAGTCCCACAAGTTCAAGAACAAGGGCAAGTTTGATGGTAAAGCAAAGTTTGATGGAAAGAACAAGGCTGTACAACACACGAACTTCAAGAAGAAGAGTGACAAGAAGAAATGTGCTTGTCATGTGTGTGGAGATCCTGATCATTGGGCTCTTAGTTGTCCTAATCGCTATGACAAGCGTCATCCTGGGAAAGGCGGCAAGACCGCTAATGTTTTCATTGGAGACACTGACATGAAGGATGTTGGGTATGGTATATTTCCCACTATTCTTTCAGTATGTCATTCTCCTGATTGGTTGATTGACACGGGTGCTAATGTGCATGTATGCAGTGCTATTTCCATGTTTTCGTCTTATCAGACCGCAGGGACTTCAACCGTGCTGATGGGCAATGGTTCAAGTGCTTCTGTTCGTGGAGTTGGCATGGTCGATCTGAAGTTTACTTCGGGGAAGATCGTGCGGCTGAAGAACGTGCATTATGTCCCCTCCGTCAATAAAAATCTTGTTAGTGGATCTCTTCTGTGTAGAGATGGCTACAAGCTTGTCTTTGAGTCGAATAAATTAGTAATATCTAAGTATGGAACATTTGTTGGCAAAGGCTATGAGTCAGGAGGCATGTTTCGTTTATCCTTATCAGATGTTTGCAATAAAGTTGTTAATCATGTTTGCAACAATAGTGAATCAAATGTGTGGCATTCATGTCTTTGTCATGTTAACTTTGGTTGCATGTGGCGACTAGCGAAGTTGAACTTAATCCCTAGTTTGACCACTGTCAAGGGATCTAAGTGTCAAGTTTGTGTGCAAGCTAAGCAACCTCATAAGTCTCACACGAATGCGGAAACAAGGAATCTTGCACCACTAGAGCTCATACATTCAGATCTATGTGAAATGAATGGTGTTTTGACAAAACGTGGAAAGAAGTATTTCATGACGTTAATTGACGACTCCACTAGATACTGTCATGTGTATCTTTTGAAATCTAAGGATGAGGCTTTGAACTTTTTCAAGATCTATAAAGTTGAAGTGGAAAACCAACTTGATCGGAAAATCAAGAGGCTTAGGTCCGACCGTGGTGGAGAGTATTTTTCCAATGAATTTGATGCTTTTTGTCCAGAACATGGTAAAATCCATGAGAGGATGCCTCCCTATTCACCTCAGTCAAATGGGGTAGCCGAAAGAAAGAACCGTACTCTAACTGATTTGGTTAACGCCATGTTAAACACATCGGTTATATCCAAGGCATAGTGGGGGGAGGTGATATTGACTACATGTCATGTCCTAAACCGAGTTCCCACAAAGAACAAAGAGATAACTCCAGTCGAGGAATGGGAGAAAAAGGTTAAAACTATCTTATCTACGAACCTGTGGTTGTTTACCGAAAGTCAATGTGCCAATCTCAAAGAAGCGCAAACTCACTACAAGAAATATGTCAACTTGTGACCTTTACTATTGGTCACTGAAAGGTCATTGTTTTTCATTTGCGACCTTTTTGTGACCAGAAACAGAAGGTCAAAAGCTGGCGGTCGTAAACTGAAATTAACGACCTTCTCTGTGAGAAGGTCATAGACGTTTACGACCAAAACAGAAGGTCATGGATTCCATGACCTTCTGTTTTGGTCACTAGTTATCTGCCCAGGCCACGTCGGATCCGACGTGGCAATCTGATGTGGCAAAGTTGCGACCAATTGAAAAGGTCGTTGATAAGATTCAGCCCGGTCCAATTTGGTGTTTTACATGGGTCGAGCCCAATAATTGAACCTATTTGTGTTTTTTTCTGTCAATTTTTGGTCAGGTTCATGGGCCAAGCCCTACATTCGGCCATTTTATTTTCTGGGCCTAGGCCATTTTGCATTCCGTTTCATTCAGCCTTTTGTTTTTGTTTTTCATAAATGCACAATATTTCAGTCCACTATTGTTTGGGCCATAGCCTTTTTAGAGCCCAAATATTATTCGATCCAATAAACGAACATTCAACCTTTTTCATTCACAGATTTCAATTTTACACATTTCAACAACAACAATCAATAATTCTCACAATTAAATGATCAAATCCAAAAATCACTCGATGAAACTCACAACAGCACATCTGCACGATCCATCAAATGTACATACAATCAGAAACAAATACAGAGGCACTAAAACATGGTGGCAACATCAACTAAAACTATTGCGCAGCAGCTGAAGGAAATATGCCCTAGAGGCAATAATAAAGTTATTATTTATTTCCTCATATCATGATAAATGTTTATTATTCATGCTAGAATTGTATTAACCAGAAACATGATACATGTGTGAATACATAGACAAAACTATAGTCACTAGTATGCCTCTACTTGACTAGCTCATTAATCAAAGATGGTTATGTTTCCTAACCATAGACATGTGTTGTCATTTCATTAGTGGGATCACATCATTAGAAGAATGATGTGATTGACATGACCCATTCTGTTAGCCTAGCACTTGATCATTTAGTATACTGCTATTGCTTTCTTCATGACTTATACAAAGTTCCTGCAACTATGAGATTGTGCAACTCCCGTTTACCGGAAGAACACTTTGTGTGCTACCAAACATCACAACGTAACTGGGTGATTATAAAGGTGCTCTACAGGTGTTTCCGAAGGTACATGTTGGGTTGGCATAATTCGAGATTAGGATTTGTCACTCCGATTGTCGGGGAGGTATCTCTGGGCCCTCTCGGTAATACTCATCACCTAAGCCTTGCAAGCATGTAACTAATGAGTTAGTTATGAGATGACGTATTACAGAACGAGTAAAGAGACTTGCCGGTAACGAGATTGAACTAGGTATTGGATACCGACGATCAAATCTCGGGCAAGTAACATACCGATGACAAAGGGAACAAAGTATGTTGTTATGCGGTTTGACCGATAAAGATCTTCGTAGAATATGTAGGAACCAATATGGGCATCCAGGTCCCGCTATTGGTTATTGACCGAGAATAGTTTTAGGTCATGTCTACATAGTTCTCGAACCCGTAGGGTCCGCACGCTTAACGTTTCGATGACAGTTTTATTATGAGTTTATAAGTTTTGATGTACCGAAGTTTGTTCGGAGTCCCGTTTGTGATCACGGACATGACGAGGAGTCTCGAAATGGTCGAGACATAAAGATTGATATATTGGACGACTATATTCGGACACCGGAAAGGTTCCGAGTGATTTCGGAGAAAACCGGAGTGCCGGGGGGGGGGGGGGGGGGGGTTACCGGAACCCCCCGGGAGAGTTAATGGGCCACATGGGCCTAGGTGGGAAGAGAGAGGGGCGGCCAGGGTGGGCCGCGCACCCCCTCTCCCTCTGGTCCGAATTGGACTAGGAGGGGGGGGGGGGGGGGCGGCGCCCCCCTTTCCTTCCCCCCTCTCCTCCTTCCTTCCCCCTCCTAGTAGGAGTAGGAAAGGAGGAATCCTACTCTTACTAGGAGGAGGACTCCTCCTCCCTTGGCGCGCCCAAGGGGCCGGCCGGCCTCCCCCTCCCTCCTTTATATACGGGGGCAGGGGGCACCCCATAGACACACAAGTTGATCTACGGATCGTTCCTTAGCCGTGTGCGGCGCCCCCCTCCACCATATTCCACCTCGGTCATATCGTCGCGGAGTTTAGGCGAAGCCCTGCGCCGGTAGAACATCATCATCGTCACCACGCCGTCGTGCTGACGGAACTCATCCCCGAAGCTTTGCTGGATCGGAGCCCGGGGATCGTCATCGAGCTGAACGTGTGCAGAACTCGGAGGTGCCGTACGTTCGGTGCTTGGATCGGTCGGATCGTGAAGACGTACGACTACATCAACCGCGTTGTCATAACGCTTCCGCTTACGGTCTACGAGGGTACATGGACAATACTCTCCCCTCTCGTTGCTATGCCATCACCATGATTTTGCGTGTGCGTAGGAAAATTGTTGAAATTACCTCGTTCCCCAACAGTGGCATCCGAGCCTGTATGCGTAGATGTCATATGCACGAGTAGAACACAAGTGAGTTGTGGGCGATACAAGTCATACTGCTTACCAGCATGTCATACTTTGGTTCGGTGGTATTGTGAGATGAAGCGGCCCGGACCGACATTACGCGTACGCTTACGCGAGACTGGTTTCACCGTTACGAGCACTCGTGCTTAAAGGTGGCTGGTGGGTGTCTGTCTCTCTCACTTTAGCTGAATCGAGTGTGGCTACGCCCGGTCCTTGCGAAGGTTAAAACAACACTAACTTGATGAACTATCGTTGTGGTTTTGATGCGTAGGTAAGAACGGTTCTTGCTAAGCCCGTAGCAGCCACGTAAAACTTGCAACAACAAAGTAGAGGACGTCTAACTTGTTTTTGCAGGGCATGTTGTGATGTGATATGGTCAAGACGTGATGCTATATTTTATTGTATGAGATGATCATGTTTTGTAACCGAAGTTATCGGCAACTAGCAGGAGCCATATGGTTGCCGCTTTATTGTATGAAATGCAAACGCCCTGTAATTGCTTTACTTTATCACTAAGCGGTAGCGATAGCCGTAGAAGCAATAGATGGCGTAAACGACAACGATGCTACGATGGAGATCAAGGTGTCGCGCCGGTGACGATGGTGATCACGACGGTGCTTCGAAGATGGAGATCACAAGCACAAGATAATGATGGCCATATCATATCACTTATATTGATTGCATGTGATGTTTATCCTTTATGCATCTTATCTTGCTTTGATTGACGGTAGCATTTTAAGATGATCTCTCACTAAAATTATCAAGAAGTGTTCTCCCTGAGTATGCATCGTTGCCAAAGTTCGTCGTGCCCAGACACCATGTGATGATCGGGTGTGATAAGCTCTACGTCCATCTACAACGGGTGCAAGCCAGTTTTTGCACACGCAGAATACTCAGGTTAAACTTGACAAGCCTAGCATATGCAGATATGGCCTCGGAACACGGAGACCGAAAGGTTGAGCGTGAATCATATAGTAGATATGATCAACATAGTGATGTTCACCATTGAAAACTACTCCATCTCACGTGATGATCGGTTATGGTTTAGTTGATTTGGATCACGTGATCACTTAGATGACTCGAGAGATGTCAGTCTAAGTGGGAGTTCTAAAGTAATATGATTAATTGAACTTAAATTTATCATGAACTTAGTACCAGATAGTATTTTGCTTGTCTATGTTTGTTGTAGATAGATGGCTCGTGCTGTTGTTCCGTTGAATTTTAATGCGTTCCTTGAGAAAGCAAAGTTGAAAGATGATGGTAGCAATTACACGGACTGGTTCCGTAACCTGAGGATTATCCTCATTACTGCATAGAAGAATTACGTCCTGGAAGCACCGCTGGGTGCCAGGCCTACTGCTGATGCAACTGACGACGTTAAGAATGTTTGGCAGAGCAAAGGTGATGACTACTCGATAGTTCAATGTGCCATGCTTTACGGCTTAGAACCGGGTCTTCAACGACGTTTTGAACGTCATGGAGCATATGAGATGTTCCAGGAGTTGAAGTTAATATTTCAAGCAAATTCCCGGATTGAGAGATATGAAGTCTCCAATAAGTTCTATAGCTGCAAGATGGAGGAGAATAGTTCTGTCAGTGAGCATATACTCAAAATGTCTGGGTATAATAATCACTTGATTCAACTGGGAGTTAATCTTTCGGATGATAGCGTCATTGACAGAATTCTCCAATCACTACCACCAAGCTACAAGAGCTTCGTGATGAACTATAATATGCAAGGGATGAACAAGACAATTCCCGAGCTCTTCGAAGGGTTTCTTGGATGGCCACGATGTCAATATGTTCATCCCGGATGTACTCGATGAGCTGGCGGCGACGACCGTCATGGCCGAAGCCGCGGAGGTTCCAGAAAAGGGCCCGCATCTAAACCCCCATCGGGGGGCTGCTTGACCCCAGGACATGACAGGCGCTTTGCGCGCGAAGGGCGGCCGTGCGAGACCGAGTGCGTCCACGAATAATCCCGTCGGCCACCAGAGGAGCCGGAGCCGGGGGCCGAAGCAGGCAGGCACAAGTCTCAGCCAGCCTGCCGTCGAGGATCTCCCGGGCCCTAATGGCCGCAATCTGATCTAAGGGGGGACTGACCTCCCCCCTGAAGACAATGGCCGAGTCATTGGCCACCTTAGCGAGGTGGCCGAGGGGAGCGGCCTCAAGAGCAGAAAAGGAGCAACGAGAAGAACTGGGGGGGGGGGGGGGCAGGGTCCGCACCTGACTCGAGGTTCCGGACCGCGGCGCGGAGCTCCGCCCGCTCGGCGACGGAAGGCGCAGGAGAGTCGCCCGGCCGTGAAGCCTCCAGGCGGGCGCTGCGGCGAGAGGACGTCACCGGCGTCGAGGTGGAACGGGACCTCCTAGCGTACGCCACCGTCGGAGGGGGGTGCGCGGAGGCCGGGGAGGCGACGTCCACCACCAACGAGGCGGTCGGGGAAGCCGGCGAGGCGAGGTGGGGGCTGGACGGCACCGACACGGGGTGATTATCGGGCGACCCCAGAGCCGCCCCAACCGCAGCCCCCGAGGGTGGAGGGGACGGGGCAGCCGGGGCAGGGGCGACGAGCTCCCCCACGTCGCCAGCCGCGGGGGACACCGAAGAAGCCGAGCCGGCGGAGGGAGTGGTCTCAGCCCCTGGTGGCGCGGGGCGGCGGGCAGAGGCGGCGTCGGGGAGCGGGGGGACGATGGAGGGGTGACGAGGAGGCTCACGCTGGAGATGTCGCCGGTCGACTCCGACTCCGACGGGGAGGGAGCCAGAGGGGTGGCCAGGCGGAGGGCCACCGCGAGATCGGTGGCCGACACCCGGGTCCGCCCCGGCCCTGACCCGCCCCGACCCGTGGGAGGGTTGGGGGGATCCCGATATGGGGAGCGAGAGTGCTCCGACTCATCCTCATCCTCGGCAGGATCGTCGAAGCGGGAGGAGCGCGAGCGGCGGCGGTGGGAGTCGTCAACATCAGCCGGCCCCCCCAGGAGGCTGCCAGCAGAGAGGCGGGGGCGGCCGACGTGGGACGGAGGCTCGGGGCGGATCTTGAGGTCATAGCCGTCATCGTTGAAGAAGACACGGATCATGACGTGGAGCTTGGAGGAGTCCAGGCATTTCACCTTAACCCGGACCTCCTCCTCCTTGCGCAGGGAGAGCTCATCCACCACCACCACCCTGCCCAGGATCTTGGACATACTGCGGATGGTCCGCTCGGATCGGGCAACATCAGGGAGGCCGGAGATGAGGAGCCAAGCCGTGTCCAGGGTAGCGACGGCTCTGGGATCCCACTGCGGCTCAGAGATGTTCACCACGATGTCGTTGAGGGCCAGGGTGATGTTGTTGCTGCGGGTGCAGAAGCCCATGCTCATCGCGTCAGGGAACACCACTGAGAAGGAGCTGGGAGCCGTGGGGGTCACCTGCCAGTCCCACGTGCATCGGCACAGGTGGTTGAGCTCAGCCTCAATCAGCTCCGGGGTGACGACGACCTCTCCCACAACCGTCACCAAAGCCAGCAGCGAGGGGGATGGCGGGGCGAGCTCGGGCACCTCGATGTGGAAGAAGGCCAAGTCCTCGATGCCGTGCCCAAACATCATGAGCTCCTCCGTCACCGGGCGGTCCGGACAGAGAATCGCGGGGTGCCCGGTCTCCTTGCATAAGTAGCACGTCGGTGGGTTGGGGCACGCCACCTGGAAGTGTCCGATAAGGCCGCACACTAGTAGAAAAAGGGTCAAACGTGCAGCACATTAGTGCCGGTTTGTATACATTAGTGCCGGCTCGAACGGATTTGCATTAATGCCGGTTCGTGTTGAACCTTTAGTACCGGTTCGTGGCACGAACCGGTACTAAAGGGGTGGTGGCAGGCTGGCGTCAGGCCGGGGCCCCACGATCACCTTTAGTACCGGTTCGTGGCACGAACCGGTACTAAAGGTTAGACCTTTAGTACCGGTTCGTGCCACGAACCGGTACTAAAGGGGTCTGACCTATAGTGCCGGTTCGTGCCACAAACCAGCACTATAGGGCAATTTTCGCATCCGATGGGAAAATGTAAAACGGCTATAACTTTTGCATACGATGTCGGAAAAAAATGTATAATATATCAAAAAATTCAGCACGAAAATCCGCATCCGATGGAGACAGCCTACGGCCGATTTGGAATTATTTAGAATCCTCAAATTCCAAAAGGAAAAAAGATATGGTTAAATAATTTCAGTTTTTTTAAAAAATTTGGTTAAATCTGGTCAAACTACTTATTCAAGAAGTATTAATGTTACTACATAATTATTCAAGAATATTAGTGTTACTAAATAATTATTTTGATTTTTTGAATTTTGGTCAAATCTGGTCAAACTATGGTCAAACTGTGGTCAAGCTATGGTCAAACTTATTCAAGAAATATTAGCGTTACTAAATAATTACTGTTTTTTAGAATAATAGTTTCAAACTCAAACGGTGAAATGTGTGACTTAATGCTCAAGCTAAACTCCTGGGGGTTAATAGGATTAACATCTTACTATTGTCAGGAAAACAACAAGTGCAGACTCGGAAACGAAGGAGAATAGAACCCGAAAGTTAAGCGTGCTCGGGCTAGAGTAGTGAGAGGGATGGGTGACCGGTCGGGAAGTTAGATGATTTGGAATGAGTGATCCACACTTGAGCAATTAAGAGAGGTGATTAGAGACTAAATCATCAAATAATTCAGAAAAATTAAAAATCGAAAAAAAAATCAAAATTTTTTTTCCAAAATTTTCAAAAAAAAAAATTCAAAAAAAAACCTTTAGTGCCGGTTGGTAACACGAACCGGTACTAAAGGTCCCCCATACCAGGGCGCGAGCTCACGCCACGTGGTGGCACTTTAGCGCCGGTTCGTGCCGAACCGGTACTAAAGGGGGGGGGGGCTTTAGTGACGACAAATTAGTGCCGGTTATGTAACCGGCACTAAAGGCCCTTACGAACCGGCGCTAAAGCTCCGTTTTCTACTAGTGGCAGTTGAAGCACGGCTGAGCCACGGCCGAGGCGGTGGCACCCGGAGGAGGAGCCACGATAGCGGTGGAGGTGGCGGCTTGTGGGCGCGGAGGGCCCTTCTTCTTCTTCTTCTTGGATCCCGGGCGTCCCCGGTTGCCGTTGCCACCGTTGGTCGGCGGAAACGCAGCCTGGGAGCGGGGGGGGGGGGGGGGGGAGGGCTGGTAGCGGCGGGAGGGGGCGTCGGCGTCGGTGTTTGTGGGGAGCGGGCGGGGCGGCGAAGGGGACCGGTCGCGGCGCCGGGTCGGCAAGGGAGACCGGCGCCGAGGGGGCGGCCGAGTCTCCCGGGCCGGAGACCGGCCGCGGTCACGGGTGTCCCCCCGCGGAGAGGAGCGGCGCGAGGGCGAACGGGAGCGGCGGTCGCCGTGGGCCGGGGAGCGGCACGAGGGGCGAGCGGGGGAGAGGCGGGGCTCGCGCACCGGAGAGGACCGCGCCGGCCGGGAGGATAGCTGCTGCCGCAGGTCATCCTCGCGCCGGCGGCCGTCGGGGGAGGGGCGGGGGGGGGGGGGGGTCGCGGCGGTCGTCCGCCCGGCGCTTGGGGCGCCCCGCCTCATCCCCCCATTCCCGAGGCATGGGTGGCGCGGAGGGGAAAGGGGGCGGGGGAGGGCCGGTGGCGCCGGCGAGGGGGAGGCGAGGCGAGGCGGCAGTGGCCGAGGGGACGGGGCTGGGAGCCGGCGGCGCGGGGGTGGGGAGGAGTGGGGGGCGAGGGAAACCTAACGGTGGCCAAATGGACCGGCGCGGTGGGCCAGCCGTCACCAAGGGGCGTTGGGCCAGGCGGGGCCCAGCCAGCCTGCCAAGGCGACCCGCCCGGGCCACCGTGGTCAATCGCCCATGGGCCGCACCATCCGCTGCCGTCCCAGGAGGGGGCCCAGGAACCCGGTTCGTGGGCCGGCCCAACAGCAACGCAGCCCGAAACGTCCGCCCCGGGGTGACCAGGCGGGGCGTTAGGGTTTCCCCGAGCACCACCGCGGAGGCCGCCGGCGGGGGCGTACGGGGGCGGCGAGGGGGAGGCGGGCCGGAGGAACGGCCGAGGGGATGGAGACCGGCGGGCCGACCGGAGGGGAGGAAGGGGCGGAAGGGGTTCCGGCTAGGAGGGGCCGGAGCGCGCGCGGGCGGGGACGCCGGGGACGGGCCGGCCGGAGCAGGCGACGACGGAGCAGAGGGGAGGCCGGCGGCGGGCGTGGGCTTCCAGGAGGCGAGCGCGGGGCCCCGGTCGGCGCGGCCGGCAACTCCCCAGCTGCCAGCGCGACGCCGCCGGGGGGGGGGGGGGGGGAGCCCAGCCCCAAAGGTCGAGCCTTGCGGCATCCGAGCCGGGGGGGGCGGCCGGGGGGAGGTGCCGGCGCCGACCCGACCCGCGGGCGGCCGATCCCCCACCCCTGGGGGAAGGACCACCGGCGAGGTCAGGAGTCGGCCGCGGCGGCGCCTTGGGGGGGGGGGGGGGGGGGGGCGCTCCCGGCAAACGACGGGCCGGCCGGCCGCCAAGTCATCGGCCTCGGCGATGTCGGCCCAGAGCAGCCTCGGCGAGCCGGTAGAGGCCGGCGAGGAGGGGGCGGACGCCGGCGGAGGGGCGGGGCACGAGGGCGGGGGTGGCGGAGGGGGCGGCCGGGCGGCCACGGCGCCCGCGCCGTCCGGGGCGACGCCAGTCGCCAGAGCGCCAGTCGCCATCCAGCTCTCCTCTTTCGTTGTAGACTTCTATATCTTCCCCGACAATGCTTACGATCCCAATACCAAGCGACAAAGGAAATTAGAGATCTAGCATAGTAGAATAGGTACATACTGCACGGCAAAAACAAGCAAACCATCGACGACAATGCCGTCGCCGGCATGCGAAGATGCAAATTTGATGGCACCAGCTAAATGAAAGGCGATGCATGGAGCTTTATTTGTTCGATCTGCAATGATGTTCCGTTCCAGGGTTAAGGGTGAGGTTGATAAGAGCACTTCAGGCATGATATCAGGTGTTAGTGTTTATCGGTTGCTACATGCAGTCGTAGTAGTAGTATTTTGTGATCTTTCTTTTTTGACGAAATGTCATGCCATTTCTATAAATTAAGTAGGAGAGAAAAAGTTCAGTTACAAAGTCAGGGAGTTAGGGGTCAGAGAGAGAGAGAGAGAGAGTTAGAAAGGAGGCTAAACTAAGCAGAATGAACTACGAAAGATGTCTAGTCTGATGGCATCCATAGGGCGCCGAAGAGCCCTGCTCTTTTCCAATCTTTAAGCTCACTAGATCATTGATGGTGCGCGTTGCCGCGCCAGTCTATTTTTGCTCTTAGTTGTTCGGGATTAATGTGTTTGCAACTTCAAAAATTATCGTGCTTTCTCATAGCTTGTGCTTGACTCCAATTTCTGGAATTAAAGGTTTGTAATTGAAGAGAGGAATTCAATTAATCTACAATAGCGGCCTGCAACCGAAGAGAGAAATTTGGTTGATCTGCAAGAAAGTGACATATGTTGAGCAATTTTGAGGCCTAACAGATTTATATGTGAAATCAAACATGTGGGATTTGAATTAGGATGGTTGATCGATACATGTTTCATGATCGATTGTGACTTTTTTCGCTCTAAAAAACTCACAATACTCCCTTCATGAATCTAAAAATAGAAATATTTAGGAAAGGCATTAGGAATATTTGAGAAGCTAAAAATAAAAATAAGCCATACAAATATTTTAGATATATTGGACAACATTTATTATTTAAAAATCACAATACATTTCGGACATTGCAGCCAGCCTGCAATAAAATTCTAGTGTAGGGGGTACATAAATATAAGTGACTCCATCATCAGTGAGTGTAAACAAAAGGATTATTTGCAGGGTATCTGCAACAATCATAAACAGTTCCTGTCCAAGGGCACAAAGGACATGGAACACAGATACATTCTAAGCACAAAGAGTGGAAAGGGAAGGCAATAAACTGAGAGGAACATTCAATTGAGCACAAGAGCAACAAGCAATAAAGTACACGAGGCCAAATGGGAAACCTTAAACGTAATAAGCATCATTTCTAAATGGGTATGCTAACAGCTACATGCAAGTTGGTGCACACTTTCTCCCTGGGAAAAGCAAAGACTTTTTAGTTAGTTGTAGGGGCACCAACTTGGATAAATCAAAGCCAACAAATCCAGTGTTCAAATGATCAATTTTAGAATCAAAATATTCTTGGGCTCAACCGTTCATAAGATATTCAGCTCTTCCATTACTAACAAAAATAGATATCTTGTTTCATGAAAATTTAACTATTACCTTGCATACTTCCATGTATTTTACCAAACATCTAGCAAATAGGTACTCCCTCCGTTCCAAAATAAATGATCCAACTTTGTACTAACATATTGTATGTCTTTCTTAGTTTCAAGCTTTGATAATTCGCATATGCTAATCAATACTCCCTCCGTTCCAAAATAGATGATCCAACTTTGTACTAAAGTTAGCACAAAGTTGAGTCATCTATTTTGAAATGGAGGGAGTATTGATTAGCATATGCGAATTATCAAAGCTTGAAACTAAGAAAGACATACAATATGTTTTTTTGGAAAGATGACAACACTCCCATTTCATTGATAATGAGGATCGCTTGTCGGTTCCATAACTTTTCACAATATATATTGAAGGAATCAACAAACTTTTTTATCTGAAACAATAACTCATCACTTTGTCAGCAATGATAAGATGCTACCAGACATTGACTACAAAATTCTGTGGACATCCTACATTTTTTCTAAAGAAAATATCAGATCACCTGGTTGACATAGCGCCTGCATGTATCGTTCTTCTTTCAAGTGCAATAGTTTTTCACCTGGGAATGCAGTATGAAACATTGGTTCAAAATGAATCATAGTACCACATCTGTTCTTGTTTAATCTCTTGTTTGGATTGTAAAGCACAAGCATACAAAGCACGCGTGAGTTAATCTAGGAAAAATATCATGAATAAACTACAGGTCGATGCACTAAATATCCATCGGGCATAAAGTCAGAAATCATTAACGACATAAATGTAAATAGAAGGACACTGAGCCGTGCTGCTAGTCAGGTAGGAGCTACGTCCTGCCTCATACAACAGTCCTTCAGAAGCAAATATAGAGAACATTCCTGATACTTCCATTCGGCTTTATCTATGCCTGTCTAACAGCACACAATCTGAGACATAAACTTTCACAAATGATCCAGTAATAACAATCAATACTATGCTCCAGCCCCATTAAGAAAATATGGAGAACATGCATTGTAATTTCATTTCGCTATATTTATAACAAATATCTGTCGACAAACAACACACGAAGAAAATATAACTAAGCCTGGCAGGAAATGGAGGTGGCTGTGCACAATGAGCGAGGACGACATGCCTTATTATTGCTCAAGCATCATTACAAAATTACGTGCCTCATTAAGAGAAAATGTCAATGGTTGGATTGGTCAGAGTGACTTACCCGGGCATCATTTAAAAGCAAATTTGTCCAAGCATCATTAGATATAGTAGCATAGTTTACCATCCATTTTGAAGAAGATGAACTACAACGGATCTTGCAACCTTCAATTTTCCAACAAAAAACATCAATATTATCTTCGACAAAGTAGTCTTGTAGGTGCAGACGGGGACACAAATCGATTTGTCCCATATACAGATCTATACATCTAGATCAACGGTGGCTGTAGGGTGGGAGTACGTACTCCTAAGAGTACTAACCCATTTTCCTATATATATAAATGGGTAAACAGTAAGAACCCACTGGGTAAGATGGATGTTACCGGTCCGGGAATGGGGATTCGCCAAGCAAGCCATCTCCTCCTTCAACATCCTTGGCTAACTATACAGTTTTGACTATAATTGACAGGAGCATTCTAATGCCAACACAAACACAACCATGCGCGCGGATAAAGCTCAAGCTATATTACAAGTACAACTGCACTAAAAAATCAAGCAGTACTGTATACATTCTCAAGTATCTTGAAATGCAGATCCAACTGGCAAGCAAGAAAAAAAGGAATAACTTCGGATGGGACTGACTTGCTATCCATGTGCCAGAGCCATGAGTTGGTCGCGAGATCTTATGGATTTCACCTCTAGCCTACCCCAACTTGTTTGG
Organism: Triticum timopheevii; assembly: GCA_963921465.1. Classification (NCBI taxonomy): domain Eukaryota; kingdom Viridiplantae; phylum Streptophyta; class Magnoliopsida; order Poales; family Poaceae; genus Triticum; species Triticum timopheevii. The sequence goes on along the minus strand of OY997274.1, from coordinate 164,368,980 downwards.
GACTAAAGGCTTTGTTGTTGTTGTTATAAAAAAAATCAACATACATTCAGTAGAAACTTGGTCAGAAAGTCGTCTTGCCATTCAATCAGGAAGTTATGTCAATCTAGGAGGACAAAAGGGAATTTATGCAAAGTCTACTTGCTAGATTTCAAAAAGGAAGAGTGGACATGCATGAGATAATTCAATCCTATTGCCATGGTAGATAGGCCCCAAACAATACATAGGAATGATTACCATGAAATCAGAGTGAGCTATGCCCAATGGACTGCATATCCCCATAGAGTAAATTTGCCTGAATGCATGTACCTGGAACTGGAAGTATCGAATAACCTTAACTCATTGGCCATAAAACAGAAAGAAAGAAAAGATATTCCAATGGGGATATATGACATTCCAATGAGAACACGGGTTCACATGCATGCAGTCAAAATGATTCGGTAATAGGGAGATCCTTGGGAAACTTAATTTAAATAAAATCACACTTCTACAGAATGATTATTTGACAATTTACCTTTCAACAAATTTCCAGAAAGTACAGTTAAGATTCAACATAACTTTCCATCCGCATCTAGTGTATTAGAAGTTACTTTGTATCAGTGTGTGCTACAACGGACAATTGTCCAAATATAGATCAAGAATTAGAATTAGGGAAATGGGTGAGCAAGTAAATGAGGCATGAAAGGAACCTGAAAGGGCAGAAGCCAAGATAGTTTTCTCCCTAACGCATACTCGACCATAAGGATTTACTCCAGCATCTTATAGCCTGCTAAAACACCATGGTAGAATAATAAAGAAGAGATTGAAAACACCATATTTTCACTTGAATTGTTGCTTGAAGGTTTTCTTGCCAAAGTACAAATAAAATAAAAGGCAACCTAAGTTTGTATGCAAGTAGATTCATGTCTCAGGAAACCATAAGTGAAGACTCCTCCACTGGTTGGTGTCGTCCTCCTGCTGATACTTTCAAACCCAGCGGAGTAAATTTCGCTCAGCTGAGCAGCCATGGAGTAGGCCTGCATCGCCTCGGCGGGACTGGCCTCTCCATTCGCTCGCCTCTTCTCGTCCTAAATTATGGGATCGATCGATCCATCCCATTCTCTCTTTCGCAGCGATGTCCCCTATCTCACAGTGATGGATCACCATCCTCTCTCCCATCGATGGATCCAATTACCCATGACGTAAAATGCAACAACTACCAATTAGTGCCATCATCCATCAATGATACACCGTATATCTAATACATATCTCTAACACCCTACAAGCATGTACTCCGTAGAATGCAATCTTGTTATTTAATTTGTACAGAACATATCTAATGCATACCGCTTACACACTACAAACATGTATAATCTAGTACCACTATAAAAGGAAGAGGGAGGCAGATCCAAACGATCATACCCATCCATCATCAAGATTTAATGGCCCTTAATCGTTCTGTGTTTAACGCTACCAACCACACAATAAGCCAGTACAATCCGTCGCTAATCTGCCCGCAGTTTAAAAAAAAACGATTGGCCCGCACGACCGCACGACCTCCTCCTCCTCCTGTGCCATTCGCCTCCCGCACGATCTCCTCCTCCTCCTCCTCCCACGCCGTTCGTCTCCCTTCGCCGCCGTTAGCCGCACGAGCCACACCGCCGCGCCCTTCGCCGCCTCGCGCCGCCGGAGCCATGGGAGCCGCCACCAGGGCCGCAGGGTCGCCGCCTCCCCAGCCGCGGGAGTCGCCCCGCCACGCCCTTCGCCACCTGCCGCAGCTACTCGAGGATGCGTTCCCGCAGTTGCCGTCGGTGTCAAGCTTGGAGGGGGCGATCCCTCTTGGCCCCCATCTTCCTCGCCCTTGCGGCCGGCGGCCCTGCGGTCCTCTGGTCCTGCTCACAGGCCCTGCATCTCCCCTTGAGACGAGACGAACCGCGCCCGCCTAGGGTTTTTGCCACCATCGGAGAGAGGCGGGGAACAGAACCAGAGCGAGATGGTAGTGTGCTGGCCTTTCGATCTCTTTCTCAATTTGATCTCTACTCGAGCAATGTTTGTTAACTGCGTGGGTGTGGCTGACGTTCTGTTGATGACGATTTTGCAGGCCGATAGGCTACTTGGGAAACTCCTCGTCATGGGCAGCAGGGCCATGGTACAACCGTATAGGCCTATGCCAAGCCATCATGAGTGAGTGCTTTCTCTGCCCTCTGTAAAAAAATTATTGGCTGCTTCCCCTGAAAATGCGATTCCTGTATAGTATTTGTTTGTCACTTGTTGCTAGGAAGGATAACTATAGTGGGAGAATTTTGCAACTCTTCCTAGATCTTAATATCTAGCTTACAATTGTCGTATGCAAAAAATGCTTCTTTTAATCCTTTTGAAAACTGTGTGGTAGTGAAATGATGGTAATAGGGTTTATTTTAGGCTTGATGGGCATAGTCTGCACTCGGGAATACTGCACTGTTAAACTGAAAATGAGTGAAGCCAGAAAGTTTTTTATCTTCCATGTTACTTGTGTTTGTTCTTGCCATGTATGATTATCGTTTTGTATTGAAGGATGTACACTAAGGATTCATTTAGCAGCCTTAATAATCATTTGATTAAATGATTCAAAACTCAATTCATTTTTGCCCCATTAGGCCCATGAAGCCATGTGTTAATGCGCTCGACGAAATCCTTTCCCATGAGCTAGAGCTTCTTTTTTCTCTTCATCTACAAAATACAGTACATGGTTGTCCAAATATGCTGCAGCTTTCTGTAATGGAAATTTGCATATGACAGAATTAAATTATTTAGATATAGCTGAGAAACCTTAATCAGTTTGACAAAATAATGGCATCTACAATAGTTCTGCACAGTGAAATTAAGAACAAGGCCTTTGAATTCTAACAATTTTCAATAGTTCTAATGTATGTTAACTTTATAAAATACTCCCTCTGTAAAGAAATATAAGAGCGTTTATATCTTAACCACTTTTAATTGGGTGAAACACCATAGATTTATGTGAGTGCTAATTGTGTACTGGTCAATTAGACTTAGTAAAGTAAAACATGATTCTGCAGTTAACTATGTCACCCTGTTAGTAATCCATACCAGCCCTGTAGGTAACTGGGTCATCACACGCAAGAAGAACCTGAATATAGGATAAGCAGTGCATTGTGCAAAACTGCAGTCATCTATTTTTTAGCACAAGAAAAGTTTAAAGAGAACAATACTTGCTAATGGACAGTACTGCATGAGTGTTACATGCTACAAGTTTAGCGTAAGTATATGGGCAGGAGTGCTCCAGAGTGTCCCACTGTATTAAGAATTTTTACCCCTCCAATAAAGGATCTATTGGTGATAAATATTTCCTATTGAGACAAATCTTCTACTGTTCTTTTGTTGAATGCATATAAGGCACCCTGCAGCCTCTCTGCTTGGAAAATAAAGGCTCTGCTTGGTACACTCATGACATTAGACCTTTCAGCTCAAGTTAGAGATTTTCATATGATGGTTCTGTATAGTATATTTTTTAGGGTGCTTCCTATTTGGATATGATGTGCTTTAGTTGGATTGGCTAAAAAGATTAAATATTCCTGTAAATGCATTAGTTTTAATTTGTTTATTTAGTTGCAGTTGCAAAAAAGATCAAACATTCCCATAAATATGTTAGATCTCCTTTAGTTTGCATTCACACAAAAATTAAGCCCAATGAAATCTCAACTATATATGTTTCAACCATATTATGCCAAGTTCTCATTCTTTTGATAGTTTCTAGGAGCACGGAGCAGAGGAGCGGAGGCATGGGACGCAGCACGGGGCAGAGGAGCGATAGTGCGGCGGTTGCACAGGTGGAATGTTCGTGAGGACAAAGCGGTACAGATTTCTAGGGGCTAATTGGTGGGATTAATTAACTGTGCGCTTAATGTATGTTCAGAGGGGATTTTAACACCTTCCAAAACTATTAACATTTCTTAACATTCTGTCATGTTTAACGGGCAGACTTGCTTGCCTTGTGGAGTTGGTTAGCACTCCAAATGCGATATTTAACATCTTGCTACTGTACCATTGTTGTCAAGTTATATTCAAAGTTTGACTTTGTTTGTTAGATCTTTCATACACCTTTTCACTTTACATCTGTAAAACTAGCATAGAATGGGTACAAAATGGTTTGATGGAGAATGATATGTCATAAGAATAAGAAAGCAGTATCATTTTTATCTAAAAGTGTTGCTTCTTGCAGGTATGAAGAAGTAACTCTATGAGAGAACATCATGGATATGGAGATGGAGCACCCATGCTTTTCATGGATTTTGATGAACGGTATGTCAATGTCAACCTAGATGATGATGACTTCTTCTGCACCGAGCATCGTCATCAAGGTATTTTTTCCTGCACACCGAAATTAAAATGTGTAGTGATGGATGAAAATGGAACCGAAGTTAAAATGTTATAGCTTGAAAAACACTTGTATGCACAAATAGTTTCTACTGGCGACCTCCATAAGTGAAGCACAAACCTTGGTTAATACGAGCTGACGGAAACCAATAGCTGGGATTTGTTGGAACCAGAAACTTCAACTTGTAATGTACTTTCACCATCAACTGCTAAGCCATTGGTTTTTTAGTATTTATGTCCGAGCATTAGTTTTGTGTAGATTATATCGTTAGGTATAATTTTTGCTTACAAACATGCTCTGAACTGAGATGTGTCCATCTGTCTGCAGCTCCAAGATCCATAGAGCAGACAGGTTAGAAGAAATAAGATTGACCTTGTGCAGAAAAGAAAATGAATTGTGCTAAGTTGCAATGATGTTGATGTGCCCAAATGTTAGTGTAATTAAAAGTGTTTCTTAGACTGCTGTGTTACATGTCTGTAATGTGATATGTTGAGATATCGCAATTGTGGGTTGCCATATTTTCACGTGGAAGTTTATCTGGCGAAGCTCTGCGCTTTGTGTATGTGAGCTTTCCACCAGTATTAGTTGTATGCATATTCAAGTGTTGCACCAAGTATTATTCTCTCTTGCATTTACCCAATTGACAAGAACTTGATGTTGGGTATTGTCAATGCAAAGCTCTGCCCTGATCAATCAACTTGAATCAATACCTGGTGCAAACAAAATTCTTTCTGTGCATTTTAATTGTCTCGTATGTTTGTAATATTAGTGGAGACGTGCGTTTGCACGTGCAAGCTTACTAGTGCAATCAAACTACTCACTCGTATCCACTGATGAGATCTGAGTTCAATAAAGAAGTAAGAAAAAAATACTTATGCAACCTGGTTGGTGCCGTCCAGGAGGGCCCCGGAGGGCTGCACGCGTTGGGCGTCGGTAGGGGCGGACGGGGGAGCGGTCGGTCAGTGTTGTGAGGTGTTGGACGCCATGGGGTTGGGTTGGAGGAGCGCTGTGGAGGAGCACATGGAGGACCTCGGCGGTGGACTGAGATGGCGCTGGTGGCTCAGCCCGATCTGGTCGGTCGGGGTGGGGGAGACCGGGAGAGGAGCGGGAGCCATGGCGGCGGCATGTCCAGCGGCGGAGCCACCGTATAAGCATTGGGTTCAAGTGAACCCAATGGATTTTGCCCCGTACGTGCTAGCAGATGCATACTTCCTCACATGAACCCATTAAAAAGTTCTGGTTGACCCCATTAAAAATAGCGTGACATGGCGTGGTCATGTGAATGGGTAAAGAAAGGGCCCAAAAGCCCACGAACACATGACGGTCTATGCCCAGGCCTAAACCGTGATTAGTCGTGTACACGAACGCACGCACCCTCCTCTCTCGTTTGTTCCTTTTCCAATTCGCATCTCTCCTCTCGTCTTCCTGTTCCTCCGTGTCTCAGGCGCCGCACACCAGCGGCAAGCAGGCCGTCGCACATCGACAGCAGCGACAATTGTAGCCTGAAATTTAAGGTAATTAGGTTAAAAATTGCCACATCTCCTCTCTCTGTTACATGTTTTATGTAGCCTATACTAACCTAGTACGTTTTGCCCTAGTTTTCTAATATTTTTTCCATGGACTTTGATTGATCTAGGCTAGCGGTATTATTCTAAGAATACTCGAACACTAGGTCCAGATAATGATACAGCCACATCAAGATCATCCATTAGACGTAGGCGAAGTGCTTCAAATTTCACCATAGATAATCTCCCAAAGCCATCTATTCATACATAAATTAATTTATAAATGAGTTTCCGTATGATCCGGCAGATCAGAAGACAATTTCATAGTACAAAAGAAATTCAAAGAAGCAAGATGAGATTAGTTGCAGGTATAAAGGGGGGACTAAGTGCATAAGACTTTCTGTTTGTGTTGCTATCTTTTCATATATTACAGTGAGGGACAAGCTGGGAGTGATGCATTTGCAATGGTTGGAACAAGAAAAGCATGTTATGTTTCCTTTGATCGGTTATCTTTTAAAGCTAGTACTAATATTGCTAGTTGCCACAACCTGAGTGGAGAGATGCTTTTCAGCTATGAATGTTGTGAAAAGAAAGTTGCACTACAAAATGGGTGATCATTTCATGAGTGATTTTCTAATTTGCCATGTGGAGAAAGATATATTTTCTACCATTAGTAATGATGCAATGTTTAATATTTTTTAAGACGGTGAAAGATCGAAAGGGGACATTCTAAAATGTGAGTGACTTTACAACATTCTTTCGCTTGATAGTACTTATTCTATACTTGTCAAACCAACTTATCATTTTTTCAATGTTCCAGGAAGATGAGAAACCTGGAGCTACAAAGTTATCTGATACTACTCTATTTCTAATAGGTAAACAAGTAATTTCATAATTTTATTGAATCGGTATGCCTTGCACACTTCAGTTTTCAATGCAACACAATGTGTGGTATGTGATACCATATTTCTATTTATTATATTGTTTTTGGTGCTATAATTTTGTTGTAAGATAATTTAAAGTTAGACAATACACTTCACATATTAGTACCAAGTTCTCACAACGAGTGAACCCAATGGCCAAATTTTCTGGCTCCGCCCCTGGGCATGTCCAAGATCCCCATTGTCAAGCGATGGAATGCGAAACAGACCAGCGTCGCTTCCCACTTTTGCGATCGACAGGAATCTAGCATAGGCCATTAAGCCAGTAGGCCCAATTGAATGTCAAATGCCCAAAAAAGTCACCGGAGCAGCGGCCCGAGAAGCATAGCGCAGCGTGTAGCCACGATCTAGACTGTACATGCGATTTAGGTGGGATTAAGTGCAAATCGGACGGCCAAAAAAGGCTAAAAGTGAGGATCCAAGGGTTAGAAATGCTGATGGTCTGAGAGGGCTGAAAAGTGCTTAGTTATAATGTATTTAAATCTGTGATACGATCACAGACTTGAAGAGGCGTGGAAGCTTGCCTATTGAAGACGCGGGCATTCCGGTCTTTCCAAATGCGCCACCAGGTGGCCATGGTGATGCAATTGTGCTTTGCAGTGGCAGCAGCAGCTTGAGTTGCAACAGCCGTCCACCACCAATCTTCGAGACTGAGATCTGAGTGTGTAGGGTTGGCAGCTGGGAGAGAGTGCTGGAATTTTGTCAATTATGAGCCAGCCCAATAGCAGTTTCAGAAATTCCTAATAAATCCTAGAGGCCCACGCAGCCCATTCGTGCAAGGCAAGAGGTGGAACTAAAGTTTATGTTGAAATTTAGAGGGAGTTGGACCTTTTTATAAGGGAGGTTCTTTCCCCACATGTATGAGCATGAGAACAAGAGAGACGTCCACACGCGCTCCTCCTCCGCCGCCTGCCTCGTCACGACGTGACGCGGGTTGCGGGAATGAGCCGATGTCTAAATTTTTTGCCACGCACGATGGGTATATGAAAGGTCACACGGAAGCTGAAAGGTTTTTGCGATAGTGGAGTTTGAATGCGAACGGTGCAGCCCTTCGGCTGCTGGCTGTTCGCTCCTCTCGCCACCGGTTCCTGAACACTGCGCTGCTGCTACGATCTTCCTCATCCCGGCTTGCGGCGTGCACCGCAAGTCGGGACAGTAGGCCTCCGAAACCGCACCTCTTTGAGTCCTGTACGGGAGAAGGGTGATAAGGTTTTTGGAGAGCGCTCTGCGCGACTACTGACTACTTCGTCACGGACGCCCCGGACTCCGACGACTACTTCCTCGACGTCGACAACCTCCTCGACGACATGGCTACCGACGACACCGACCCCAAGTCCGGTGCTATTGTTGCTGCTGCTGTCCCGTACGTGTTCTGGTTTTTCCAGTTAGAGGTCCTGCCATGGTTCTTTGTTCCACTATTTGCCCTAGACATGTTAGGGTCTACTTCATATATGCAACTTGATCTACTGTCTACTCTAGAGATGTTTGGTTCTAGTTCATATATGCATGTGTTATTTACCTTCTCCCTGTCAGATTGCATGACTTGTTCTATCTCCGCTATTTTAGTCATGCTTTATCTAGCATTTTTGTTTATAAAATCATATGGTAAATTGCCAATATGTCCAACAATCCAAAAACCTTATTATAGGCAATTTACCTTAAGTGGTTTTGCTGCTTCCATGAGACCTCCTATGTTTGAGGGTATCCACTATAAGAGGTGGCGCGTGAGAGCAGTCTTATGGTTTCAAACCACGAGTTGCTAGGACGCCACTCTTGGCAGACCTGAAGGAGAACTTGGTGCTCAACAAGCACAAGCTTTTCAGAAAATGGATACTCTGTTTAAGGCTGCTCTCTTGAGTGTTCTTGGTGAGAACATAGTTGATGCTTATGCGTTAATTGATAATGGAAAAGATATGTAGGACACACTCGAAGCCAAGTTTGGGGTCTCGGATGCCAACACTGAGCTGTACATCATGGAGCAATTCTTTGATTACAGGATGATTGAAAAGCGCTCCGTGGTTGAGCAGGCTCATGAGTGCAGTCATTTGCTAGAGAACTTGAGCACTTCAATTGCATGCTACCGGACAAGTTGGTTGCTGGGGGTATCATCACTAAGCTTCCTCCTTCGTGGAGGAACTTTGCTACCTTACTGAAGCATAAGAGACAGGAGTTTTCCGTTCCGGATCTCATTGGTACTCTTGATGTGGAAGAAAAGTCGAGAGCAAAGGACACACGTGCTCGAGGTATTGAGGGAGGATCTAGTGCCAATCTGGTATAGAAGAAAAACTTCCAGTCCCACAAGTTCAAGAACAAGGGCAAGTTTGATGGTAAAGCAAAGTTTGATGGAAAGAACAAGGCTGTACAACACACGAACTTCAAGAAGAAGAGTGACAAGAAGAAATGTGCTTGTCATGTGTGTGGAGATCCTGATCATTGGGCTCTTAGTTGTCCTAATCGCTATGACAAGCGTCATCCTGGGAAAGGCGGCAAGACCGCTAATGTTTTCATTGGAGACACTGACATGAAGGATGTTGGGTATGGTATATTTCCCACTATTCTTTCAGTATGTCATTCTCCTGATTGGTTGATTGACACGGGTGCTAATGTGCATGTATGCAGTGCTATTTCCATGTTTTCGTCTTATCAGACCGCAGGGACTTCAACCGTGCTGATGGGCAATGGTTCAAGTGCTTCTGTTCGTGGAGTTGGCATGGTCGATCTGAAGTTTACTTCGGGGAAGATCGTGCGGCTGAAGAACGTGCATTATGTCCCCTCCGTCAATAAAAATCTTGTTAGTGGATCTCTTCTGTGTAGAGATGGCTACAAGCTTGTCTTTGAGTCGAATAAATTAGTAATATCTAAGTATGGAACATTTGTTGGCAAAGGCTATGAGTCAGGAGGCATGTTTCGTTTATCCTTATCAGATGTTTGCAATAAAGTTGTTAATCATGTTTGCAACAATAGTGAATCAAATGTGTGGCATTCATGTCTTTGTCATGTTAACTTTGGTTGCATGTGGCGACTAGCGAAGTTGAACTTAATCCCTAGTTTGACCACTGTCAAGGGATCTAAGTGTCAAGTTTGTGTGCAAGCTAAGCAACCTCATAAGTCTCACACGAATGCGGAAACAAGGAATCTTGCACCACTAGAGCTCATACATTCAGATCTATGTGAAATGAATGGTGTTTTGACAAAACGTGGAAAGAAGTATTTCATGACGTTAATTGACGACTCCACTAGATACTGTCATGTGTATCTTTTGAAATCTAAGGATGAGGCTTTGAACTTTTTCAAGATCTATAAAGTTGAAGTGGAAAACCAACTTGATCGGAAAATCAAGAGGCTTAGGTCCGACCGTGGTGGAGAGTATTTTTCCAATGAATTTGATGCTTTTTGTCCAGAACATGGTAAAATCCATGAGAGGATGCCTCCCTATTCACCTCAGTCAAATGGGGTAGCCGAAAGAAAGAACCGTACTCTAACTGATTTGGTTAACGCCATGTTAAACACATCGGTTATATCCAAGGCATAGTGGGGGGAGGTGATATTGACTACATGTCATGTCCTAAACCGAGTTCCCACAAAGAACAAAGAGATAACTCCAGTCGAGGAATGGGAGAAAAAGGTTAAAACTATCTTATCTACGAACCTGTGGTTGTTTACCGAAAGTCAATGTGCCAATCTCAAAGAAGCGCAAACTCACTACAAGAAATATGTCAACTTGTGACCTTTACTATTGGTCACTGAAAGGTCATTGTTTTTCATTTGCGACCTTTTTGTGACCAGAAACAGAAGGTCAAAAGCTGGCGGTCGTAAACTGAAATTAACGACCTTCTCTGTGAGAAGGTCATAGACGTTTACGACCAAAACAGAAGGTCATGGATTCCATGACCTTCTGTTTTGGTCACTAGTTATCTGCCCAGGCCACGTCGGATCCGACGTGGCAATCTGATGTGGCAAAGTTGCGACCAATTGAAAAGGTCGTTGATAAGATTCAGCCCGGTCCAATTTGGTGTTTTACATGGGTCGAGCCCAATAATTGAACCTATTTGTGTTTTTTTCTGTCAATTTTTGGTCAGGTTCATGGGCCAAGCCCTACATTCGGCCATTTTATTTTCTGGGCCTAGGCCATTTTGCATTCCGTTTCATTCAGCCTTTTGTTTTTGTTTTTCATAAATGCACAATATTTCAGTCCACTATTGTTTGGGCCATAGCCTTTTTAGAGCCCAAATATTATTCGATCCAATAAACGAACATTCAACCTTTTTCATTCACAGATTTCAATTTTACACATTTCAACAACAACAATCAATAATTCTCACAATTAAATGATCAAATCCAAAAATCACTCGATGAAACTCACAACAGCACATCTGCACGATCCATCAAATGTACATACAATCAGAAACAAATACAGAGGCACTAAAACATGGTGGCAACATCAACTAAAACTATTGCGCAGCAGCTGAAGGAAATATGCCCTAGAGGCAATAATAAAGTTATTATTTATTTCCTCATATCATGATAAATGTTTATTATTCATGCTAGAATTGTATTAACCAGAAACATGATACATGTGTGAATACATAGACAAAACTATAGTCACTAGTATGCCTCTACTTGACTAGCTCATTAATCAAAGATGGTTATGTTTCCTAACCATAGACATGTGTTGTCATTTCATTAGTGGGATCACATCATTAGAAGAATGATGTGATTGACATGACCCATTCTGTTAGCCTAGCACTTGATCATTTAGTATACTGCTATTGCTTTCTTCATGACTTATACAAAGTTCCTGCAACTATGAGATTGTGCAACTCCCGTTTACCGGAAGAACACTTTGTGTGCTACCAAACATCACAACGTAACTGGGTGATTATAAAGGTGCTCTACAGGTGTTTCCGAAGGTACATGTTGGGTTGGCATAATTCGAGATTAGGATTTGTCACTCCGATTGTCGGGGAGGTATCTCTGGGCCCTCTCGGTAATACTCATCACCTAAGCCTTGCAAGCATGTAACTAATGAGTTAGTTATGAGATGACGTATTACAGAACGAGTAAAGAGACTTGCCGGTAACGAGATTGAACTAGGTATTGGATACCGACGATCAAATCTCGGGCAAGTAACATACCGATGACAAAGGGAACAAAGTATGTTGTTATGCGGTTTGACCGATAAAGATCTTCGTAGAATATGTAGGAACCAATATGGGCATCCAGGTCCCGCTATTGGTTATTGACCGAGAATAGTTTTAGGTCATGTCTACATAGTTCTCGAACCCGTAGGGTCCGCACGCTTAACGTTTCGATGACAGTTTTATTATGAGTTTATAAGTTTTGATGTACCGAAGTTTGTTCGGAGTCCCGTTTGTGATCACGGACATGACGAGGAGTCTCGAAATGGTCGAGACATAAAGATTGATATATTGGACGACTATATTCGGACACCGGAAAGGTTCCGAGTGATTTCGGAGAAAACCGGAGTGCCGGGGGGGGGGGGGGGGGTTACCGGAACCCCCCGGGAGAGTTAATGGGCCACATGGGCCTAGGTGGGAAGAGAGAGGGGCGGCCAGGGTGGGCCGCGCACCCCCTCTCCCTCTGGTCCGAATTGGACTAGGAGGGGGGGGGGCGGCGCCCCCCTTTCCTTCCCCCCTCTCCTCCTTCCTTCCCCCTCCTAGTAGGAGTAGGAAAGGAGGAATCCTACTCTTACTAGGAGGAGGACTCCTCCTCCCTTGGCGCGCCCAAGGGGCCGGCCGGCCTCCCCCTCCCTCCTTTATATACGGGGGCAGGGGGCACCCCATAGACACACAAGTTGATCTACGGATCGTTCCTTAGCCGTGTGCGGCGCCCCCCTCCACCATATTCCACCTCGGTCATATCGTCGCGGAGTTTAGGCGAAGCCCTGCGCCGGTAGAACATCATCATCGTCACCACGCCGTCGTGCTGACGGAACTCATCCCCGAAGCTTTGCTGGATCGGAGCCCGGGGATCGTCATCGAGCTGAACGTGTGCAGAACTCGGAGGTGCCGTACGTTCGGTGCTTGGATCGGTCGGATCGTGAAGACGTACGACTACATCAACCGCGTTGTCATAACGCTTCCGCTTACGGTCTACGAGGGTACATGGACAATACTCTCCCCTCTCGTTGCTATGCCATCACCATGATTTTGCGTGTGCGTAGGAAAATTGTTGAAATTACCTCGTTCCCCAACAGTGGCATCCGAGCCTGTATGCGTAGATGTCATATGCACGAGTAGAACACAAGTGAGTTGTGGGCGATACAAGTCATACTGCTTACCAGCATGTCATACTTTGGTTCGGTGGTATTGTGAGATGAAGCGGCCCGGACCGACATTACGCGTACGCTTACGCGAGACTGGTTTCACCGTTACGAGCACTCGTGCTTAAAGGTGGCTGGTGGGTGTCTGTCTCTCTCACTTTAGCTGAATCGAGTGTGGCTACGCCCGGTCCTTGCGAAGGTTAAAACAACACTAACTTGATGAACTATCGTTGTGGTTTTGATGCGTAGGTAAGAACGGTTCTTGCTAAGCCCGTAGCAGCCACGTAAAACTTGCAACAACAAAGTAGAGGACGTCTAACTTGTTTTTGCAGGGCATGTTGTGATGTGATATGGTCAAGACGTGATGCTATATTTTATTGTATGAGATGATCATGTTTTGTAACCGAAGTTATCGGCAACTAGCAGGAGCCATATGGTTGCCGCTTTATTGTATGAAATGCAAACGCCCTGTAATTGCTTTACTTTATCACTAAGCGGTAGCGATAGCCGTAGAAGCAATAGATGGCGTAAACGACAACGATGCTACGATGGAGATCAAGGTGTCGCGCCGGTGACGATGGTGATCACGACGGTGCTTCGAAGATGGAGATCACAAGCACAAGATAATGATGGCCATATCATATCACTTATATTGATTGCATGTGATGTTTATCCTTTATGCATCTTATCTTGCTTTGATTGACGGTAGCATTTTAAGATGATCTCTCACTAAAATTATCAAGAAGTGTTCTCCCTGAGTATGCATCGTTGCCAAAGTTCGTCGTGCCCAGACACCATGTGATGATCGGGTGTGATAAGCTCTACGTCCATCTACAACGGGTGCAAGCCAGTTTTTGCACACGCAGAATACTCAGGTTAAACTTGACAAGCCTAGCATATGCAGATATGGCCTCGGAACACGGAGACCGAAAGGTTGAGCGTGAATCATATAGTAGATATGATCAACATAGTGATGTTCACCATTGAAAACTACTCCATCTCACGTGATGATCGGTTATGGTTTAGTTGATTTGGATCACGTGATCACTTAGATGACTCGAGAGATGTCAGTCTAAGTGGGAGTTCTAAAGTAATATGATTAATTGAACTTAAATTTATCATGAACTTAGTACCAGATAGTATTTTGCTTGTCTATGTTTGTTGTAGATAGATGGCTCGTGCTGTTGTTCCGTTGAATTTTAATGCGTTCCTTGAGAAAGCAAAGTTGAAAGATGATGGTAGCAATTACACGGACTGGTTCCGTAACCTGAGGATTATCCTCATTACTGCATAGAAGAATTACGTCCTGGAAGCACCGCTGGGTGCCAGGCCTACTGCTGATGCAACTGACGACGTTAAGAATGTTTGGCAGAGCAAAGGTGATGACTACTCGATAGTTCAATGTGCCATGCTTTACGGCTTAGAACCGGGTCTTCAACGACGTTTTGAACGTCATGGAGCATATGAGATGTTCCAGGAGTTGAAGTTAATATTTCAAGCAAATTCCCGGATTGAGAGATATGAAGTCTCCAATAAGTTCTATAGCTGCAAGATGGAGGAGAATAGTTCTGTCAGTGAGCATATACTCAAAATGTCTGGGTATAATAATCACTTGATTCAACTGGGAGTTAATCTTTCGGATGATAGCGTCATTGACAGAATTCTCCAATCACTACCACCAAGCTACAAGAGCTTCGTGATGAACTATAATATGCAAGGGATGAACAAGACAATTCCCGAGCTCTTCGCAATGCTAAAAGCTGCGGAGGTAGAAATCAAGAAGGAGCATCAAGTGTTGATGGTCAACAAGACCACTAGTTTCAAGAAAAAGGGCAAAGGGAAGAAGAAGGGGAACTTCAAGAAGAACAGCAAGCAAGTTGCTGCTCAAGAGAAGAAACCCAAGTCTGGACCTAAGCCTGAAACTGAGTGCTTCTACTGCAAGCAGACTAGACACTGGAAGCGGAACTGCCCCAAGTATTTGGCGGGTAAGAAGGATGGCAAGGTGAACAAAGGTATATGTGATATACATGTTATTGATGTGTACCTTACTAGAGCTCGCAGTAGCACCTGGGTATTTGATACTGGTTCTGTTGCTAATATTTGCAACTCGAAACAGGGACTACGGAATAAGCGAGCACTGGCCAAGGATGAGGTGACGATGCGCGTGGGAAACAGTTCCAAAGTCGATGTGATCGCGGTCGGCACACTACCTCTACATCTACCTTCGGGGTTAGTTTTAGACCTGAATAATTGTTATTTGGTGCCAGCGTTGAGCATGAACATTATATCTGGATCTTGTTTGATGCGAGACGGTTATTCATTTAAATCAGAGAATAATGGTTGTTCTATTTATATGAGTAATATCTTTTATGGTCATGCACCCTTGAAGAGTGGTCTATTTTTATTGAATCTCAAAAGTAGTGATACACATATTCATAATGTCGAAGCCAAAAGATGCAGAGTTGATAATGATAGTGCAACTTATTTCTGGCACTGCCGTTTAGGTCATATCGGTGTAAAGCGCATGAAGAAACTCCATACTGATGGACTTTTGGAATCACTTGATTATGAATCACTTGGTACTTGCGAACCGTGCCTCATGGGCAAGATGACTAAAACACCGTTCTCCAGTACTATGGAGAGAGCAACAGATTTGTTTTAAATCATACATACAGATGTATGTGGTCCGATGAATGTTGAAGCTCGTGGCGGATATCGTTATTTTCTCACCTTCACAGATGATTTGAGCAGATATGGGTATATCTACTTAATGAAACACAAGTCTGAAACATTTGAAAAGTTCAAAGAATTTCAGAGTGAAGTAGAAAATCATCGTAACAAGAAAATAAAGTTTCTACGATCTGATCGTGGAGGAGAATATTTGAGTTACGAGTTTGGTTTACATTTGAAACAATGTGGAATAGTTTCGCAACTCACGCCACCTGGAACACCACAAAGAAATGGTGTGTCCGAACGTCGTAATCGTACTTTACTAGATATGGTGCGATCTATGATGTCTCTTACTAATTTACCGCTATCGTTCTGGGGTTATGCTTTAGAGACGGCCGCATTCACGTTAAATAGGGCACCATCAAAATCCGTTGAGACGACGCCTTATGAACTGTGGTTTGGCAAGAAACCAAAGTTGTCGTTTCTTAAAGTTTGGGGCTGCGATGCTTATGTGAAGAAACTTCAACCAGATAAGCTCGAACCTAAATCGGAGAAATGTGTCTTCATAGGATACCCAAAAGAGACTGTTGGGTACACCTTCTATCACAGATCCGAAGGCAAGACATTCGTTGCTAAGAATGGATCCTTTCTAGAGAAGGAATTTCTATCCAAAGAAGTGAGTGGGAGGAAAGTAGAACTTGATGAGATAACTGTATCTACTCCCTTGTTGGAAGGTAGTTCATCACGAGAACCGGTTCCCGTGACAACTACACCAACTAGTGAGGAAGCTAATGATATTGATCATGAAACTTCAGATCAAGTTTCTGCTGAACCTCGTAGGTCTACCAGAGTAAGATCCGCACCAGAGTGGTACGGTAATCCTATTCTGGAAGTCATGTTACTTGACCATGATGAATCTACGAACTATGAGGAAGCGATGATGAGCCCAGATTCCGCAAAATGGCTAGAGGCCATGAAATCTGAGATGGGATCCATGTATGAAAACAAAGTATGGACTTTGGTTGACTTGCCCAATGATCGGCAAGCCATTGAGAATAAATGGATCTTTAAGAAGAAGACTGACGCTGATGGTAATATTATTGTCTACAAAGCTCGACTTGTTGCGAAAGGTTTTCGACAAGTTCAAGGGGTTGACTACGATGAGACTTTCTCACCTGTAGCGATGCTTAAGTCTGTCCGAATCATGTTGGCTATTGCTGCATTTCATGATTATGAAATTTGGCAAATGGATGTCAAGACTGCATTCTTGAATGGATTTCTAGAAGAAGAGTTGTATATGATGCAGCCGGAAGGTTTTGTTGATCCAAAATGTGCTGACAAAGTGTGCAAGCTCCAGCGTTCCATTTATGGACTGGTGCAAGCATCTCGGAGTTGGAATAAACGCTTTGACAGTGTGATCAAAGCATATGGTTTTATACAGACTTTTGGAGAAGCCTGTATTTACAAGAAAGTGAGTGGGAGCTCTGTAGCATTTCTAGTTTTATATGTTGATGACATATTATTAATTGGAAATGATATAGAATTTCTGGATAGCATAAAGGGATACTTGAATAAAAGTTTTTCAATGAAAGACCTCAGTGAAGCTGCTTACATATTGGGCATCAAGATCTATAGAGATAGATCAAGACGCTTAATAGGACTTTCACAAAGCACATACCTTGATAAAATTTTGAAAAAGTTCAAAATGGATCAGGCAAAGAAAGGGTTCTTACCCGTGCTACAAGGTGTGAAATTGAGTCAGACTCAATGCCCGACCATAGCAGAAGATAGAGAGAAAATGAAAGATGTTCCCTATGCTTCAGCCATAGGCTCTATCATGTATGCAATGCTGTGTACCAGACCTGATGTATGCTTAGCAATAAGCTTGGCAGGAAGGTACCAAAGTAATCCAGGAGTGGATCACTAGACAGCGGTCAAGAACATCCTGAAATACCTGAAAAGGACTAAGGATATGTTTCTCGTATATGGAGGTGACAAAGAGCTAGTCGTAAATGGTTACATCGATGCAAGCTTTGACACTGATCTGGACGATTCTAAATCGCAAACCGGATACGTGTTTTTATTAAACGGTGGAGCTGTAAGTTGGTGTAATTCTAAACAAAGCGTCGTGGCGGGATCTACATGTGAAGCGGAGTACATAGCTGCTTCGGAAGCAGCAAATGAAGGAGTCTGGATGAAGGAGTTCATTTCCGATCTAGGTGTCATACCTAGTGCATCGGGACCAATGAAGATCTTCTGTGACAATACTGGTGCAATTGCCTTGGCAAAGGAACCAGATTTCACAAGAGGGCCAAGCACATCAAGAGACGCTTCAATTCCATACGGGACCAAGTCCAAGTGGGAGACATAGAGATTTGCAAGATACATACGGATCTGAATGTTGCAACCCGTTGACTAAGCCTCTCTCACGAGCAAAACATGATCAACACCAAGACTCCATGGGTGTTATAATCATTACTATGTAATCTAGATTATTGACTCTAGTGCAAGTGGGAGACTGAAGGAAATATGCCCTAGAGGCAATGATAAAGTTATTATTTATTTCCTCATATCATGATAAATGTTTATTATTCATGCTAGAATTGTATTAACCGGAAACATGATACATGTGTGAATACATAGACAAACATATAGTCACTAGTATGCCTCTACTTGACTAGCTCATTAATCAAAGATGGTTATGTTTCCTAACAATAGACATGTGTTGTCATTTGATTAATAGGATCACATCATTAGGAGAATGATGTGATTGACATGACCCATTCCGTTAGCCTAGCACTTGATCGTTTAGTATATTGCTATTGCTTTCTTCATGACTTATACATGTTCCTGTAACTATGAGATTATGCAACTCCCGTTTACCGGAGGAACACTTTGGGTACTACCAAACGTCACAACATAACTGGGTGATTATAAAGGAGTACTACAGGTGTCTCCAAAGGTACATGTTGGGTTGGCGTATTTCGAGATTAGGTTTTGTCACTCCGATTGTCGGAGAGGTATCTCTGGGCCCTCTCGGTAATGCACATCACTATAAGCCTTGCAAGCAATGTAACTAATGAGTTAGTTACGGAATGATGCATTACGTAACGAGTAAAGAGACTTGCCGGTAACGAGATTGAACTAGGTATTGGATACCGACGATCGAATCTCGGGCAAGTAACATACCGATGACAAAGGGAACAACGTATGTTGTTATGCGGTTTGTACGATAAAGATCTTCATAGAATATGTAGGAAACAATATGGGCATCCAGGTTCCGCTATTGGTTATTGACCGAGAATAGTTCTAGGTCATGTCTACATAGTTCTGGAACCCGTAGGGTCCGCACGCTTAACGTTACGATGACAGTTTCATTATGAGTTTACAAGTTTTGATGTAGCGAAGTTTGTTCGGAGTCCCGGATTTGATCACGGACATGACGAGGAGTCTAGAAATGGTCGAGACATAAAGATTGATATATTGGACGACTACATTCGGACACCGGAAGTGTTCCGGACGTTTTCGGAGAAAACCGGAGTGCCGGAGGGTTATCGGAACCCCCCGGGAGAAGTAATGGGCCACATGGGCCTTAGTGGAGAGAGAGAGGGGCAGCCAGCATGGGCCGTGCGCCCCCTCTCCCTCTGGTCCGAATTGGACTAGGAGGGGGGGCGCCCCCCTCTTTCCTTCTCCCTCTCCCCCTTCCTTTCCCCCTCCTAGTAGGAGTAGGAAAGGGGGAGTCCTACTCCTACTAGGAGGAGGACTCCTCCTCCTGGCGCGCCCTCTAGGGCCGGCCGGCCTCCCCCTTGCTCCTTTATATATGGGGGCGGGGGGGGGGGGGGGGCACCCTAGAACACACAAGTTGATCTACGGATCGTTCCTTAGCCGTGTGCGGTGCCCCCCTCCACCATATTCCACCTCGGTCATATCGTCGCGGAGTTTAGGCGAAGCTCTGCGCCGGTACAACATCATCATCGTCACCACGCCGTCGTGCTGACGGAACTCATCCCCGAAGCTTTGCTGGATCGGAGCCCAGGGATCGTCATCGAGCTGAACGTGTGCAGAACTCGGAGGTGCCGTACGTTCGGTGCTTGGATCGGTCGGATCGTGAAGACGTACGACTACATCAACCGCGTTGTCATAACGCTTTCGCTTACGGTCTACGAGGGTACGTGGACAATACTCTTCCCTCTTGTTGCTATGCCATCACCATGATCTTGCGTGTGCGGAGGAAAATTGTTGAAATTACTACGTTCCCCAATAGTTACTATGTTAAAGAAAGTTGATTTGCCAACATTGGGTAACCCCACCTGCATGAAACATCAATAGTAAAGTTCATATATCCTCTTATTCCTCTACTTGACAACAGCAGAATAGTGCACCAATCAACATACAACAGAAGGGTAGTCCATTATGATTTATGATGAAATCTGAGATCGAATAAAGGATTATTGTTAAACACCATCAATGAGACTAGAAGTGCGGCACTTGCAACTCATGAAACTTCTTGAACAGTAGTAGTACATAGTAACATGCTAGTGTTGTCCAAGCAGACTGAGTTACATGCATAAAACTACAATTCGTCCACCCTGAGCAGTCAAGATAAACACATGCCAAATCTAAATCCATAACCAACATCAGCTTCTTCTTTTATAGTCTACAACAACATAGTTCAGTAGGAAATCAGAATAGAATTGGACAGCGCCGCCCACCCGGTTGAGCGAGCCACATGAATTGTTGCTTGAGTTGACTTGAGAAAGCGATAGTACGCTGAAGGAATAAGCTATAGTCCGGGTCAATCAGATGCAGTCATCTTTGACTCTGGTTATTAATAGTATTCTGGAGTACATTGCTTGATGTAATAATCCAGTTCAATTCAATTTCAAGTTTCAATTTCAGCAGCGTAATAATTACTTATAACTTGCTTGTCTTTAATTGATAGAAATACATTTACACTTTGAAACAGAGGGATCCTAAAATGGACTAGGTTAAAATCCCACTGTGGTCACTATCCACAACATTATTTCAGCTAAAATGGACTCATCATCACGTCAATTCACTATTGTTTCCTTCCGCTTTTTTTATACTAATGCGCCTCAAAATTCCTGGATTCTCATACCAGGAATACAATCAACTAATGGCTCAGAGCCAAGAAACAACACTTGGTTGCAACGACAACACACCAAAAACTGTCATCATCAAACACTAATAAAAAAGATTAGATGATCCCAAAGTGAGTGACAAAATCTCAGTATGACATCATCACTCATTTGGACTACAAGCCCAATGCAATGCATACAATGCAAGTTTAAAAAGAAATCAATCATCTAAACACGGTACCTGAGTCGCACGGCATTTCCTCTCAAAACCAGGACTCTCTTCTACACATGACATGATGTTCCTTTCTAATGTGTGTGGATTTCAATATAAAGAGTGGAAACAAATACTGATAATTCAACAAATTAAAGTAGAAAAAAATTTAGTCCTTGTCTTGGCAAAATGGACATATACTCTTTACAAAGTCCATGGCTAATGCTAATCCAACTCTGCCCCAACATCCACACTTCACAGAGCTGCATCCATCTTAAAGCCTAAACAGTTATACAATGGGGGCCTGAAACAGAAAGCCTGACAGCTATGTTTTGACATATTTCTTAACTTCAGATGCCAATCCCTTTTGCTGGATGTTTATATACAAGGATGACACGCCTCCAACGTATCTATAATTTTTGATTGCTCCATGCTATATTATCTACTGTTTCGGGCAATATTGGGCTTATTATCCACTTTTATATTATTTCTGGGACTAACCTACTAACCGGAGGCCCAGCCCAGATTTGCTGTTTTTTGCCTATTTCAGTGTTTCGAAGAAAAGGAATATCAAACAGAGTCAAAACAGAACAAAATCAACTGGAGAAGTTATTTTTGGAAGATAGGCCACCAGATAAACTTGGACTCTACGTCAGGAGATACGGGAGGTGCTCATGAGGGTGGGGGGCGCGCCCCCCTTAGGGTGCGCCCCCTGCCCCGTGGGACCCCCATAGCTCCTCCGACGTACCCCCTGCACCCATATATACTCTCGTACCCTAAAACTTCCAGAACGGAGATTAGATAAAAGTTCCGCCACCGCAAGCCTCTGTAGCCACGAGAAATCAATCTAGGCCCTCTCCGGCGCCCTGCCGAAGGGGGCCATCATCACCGGTGGCCATGGAGTAGTATCCCGGAGGGGTCTTCATCACCATGAAGGCCAAGGACCAGAAGGTGGAGGCCATGGAGGAAGAAGCACAAGGGGGAGAACCTCTCCTCCTCTCTCTTGGTGGCACCGGAGTGCCATCGGGTGGGGAATCATCGCCGCGGTGATTGTCTTCATCAACATCACCATCATCATCACCATCCTCATCTCTTTTACGCGGTCCACCCTCTCGCACCCCGCTGTAATCCCTACTTGAACATGGTGCTTTATGCCACATATTATGATCCAATGATGTGTTGCCATCCTATGATGTTTTGAGTAGATATCTTTTGTCTTTGGGTTGATTGATGATCTAGATTGGTATGAGTTATATGTTTTACTTTGGTGCTGTCCTATGGTGCCCTCCGTGTCGCACAAGCGTGAGGGGTTCCCACTGTAGGGTGTTGCAATACGTTCATGATTCGCTTATAGTGGGTTGGTGAGTGAACAGAAGCACAAACCCGAGTAAGAGGGATTGTTGCGTATGGGAATAAAGAGGACTTGATGCTTTAATGCTATGGTTGGGTTTTACCTTAATGATCTTTAGTAGTTGCGGATGCTTGCTAGAGTTCCAATCATAAGTGCATATGATCCAATTAGAGAAAGTATGTTAGCTTATGCCTCTCCCTCATATGAAACTGCAATAGTGATTATCGGTCTTGTTAACAACTGCCTAGGACAATTTCGCACACCGATCCACCATTGTTCCACACTCGCTATTTATATTATTTAGTATTATATTCTAACTTTATGATAACAACACCTACTTTTATGTTTTAGCTCTCCGATATCATGCAAAGTTATCCTCTCCATACCCACAACGTAGTTTTATTTCTCGTTGCTAGTTGGAAGCAAACGTTCGGTGCACGTAGAGTCGTATCAGTGGCAGATAGGGCTTGAGAGAATATTGATCTTACCTTTAGCTCCTCGTGGGTTCGACACTCCATACTTATCACTTCCATCTTTGGAAAGTGCTACGATGATTCCTTGCACTTGGGGATTATCAAGCTCTTTTCTGGCGCCGTTGCCGGGGAGCAATAGCGCGGGGTTGATATTCTCGTGTGTGCTTGTTTGCTTCCTTCACTAACTAGATTTTGTTTTTCCTTTTTGTTTCTGTTTAGTTGTGGGTGAAACTTACAAAAAAAAATTAAAAATGAAAATACAAAAAATTTATTACTTGCCTCTCATGCCTAAAAAGTTTTTCAAAAAGAGAAGTGATTGGAAGGTTTTGCATTGAAGAAGTGAGGGTCGACCTTGAGCACTTGTGCTCATGCTCACGGAAACAATATAGAATTTTTCATGGAAGTTTCTCTGTAAATAATTATCCCCTTGTATATATTCATTGTATTATAAAAATAATGTGCCAAGCCTTGGTTTTAGGATGATTAGATTGCTTGTTTACTTTGTGCAAAACAAAAACAGAAACTTTGGCTGTAGTGCGTGAATTTACATTTTTTACTGGGAAATAAAATGGGTCTGAAACTTTTTGCACATTACTTCTGTACAAATTGTTCAAATTGTCAAATTTAGTTTATAATTTCAGGAGTTACAGAAGTTTGGCAAACTTCCAGATTACTACAGACTGTTCTGTTTTTAACAGATTCTGTTTTGCGTGTGTTGTTTGCTTATTTCGATGAATCTATGAGTAATATCGGAAGGTATGAACCATAGAGAAGTTGGAGTACAGTAGATTTAGCATCAATAAAAATAAAGAATGAGTTTATTACAGTATCTAAAGGTAGTGATTTTCTTTATTACACTAACGGATCTCACAAGTTTTTGTTAAAGTTTTGTGTGGATGAAGTGTCCGAAGGTCGAGGAGCTATCAATATGATAAGAATAAAGAGAGGCAAGAGTTCAAGCTTGGGGATGCCCAAGGCACCCCAAGTAAATATTCCAAAGTATACTCAAGCATCTAAGCTTGGGGATGCCCCGGTTGGCATCCCATCTTTCTTCTTCAACAAATATCGGTATACCTTGGTTTTTGTATTGTTCACATGATTTGTGTCCTTTGTGTTTTTCCTTTTCTTCAAGAACCATGCTAGCATGAGATAGCCCTTCATTGACTTATAGAATACTTCATGTGCTTCACTTAAATCTTTTAAGTATGATCTTATAGAATTGCTCTTTGTGCTTGACTTAAATCTTTTGAGTATGGTTTTATAGAATGCTTCATGTGCTTCACTTATACATTTTGAGCTTGGATATTGGTTAGTTGTAGAATGCGCCATGAACTTCACTTATATCTTTTGGAGTATGAATAATACTATCATTTAAAGAAGGTTTGGAAGAGTGTCAACTTTAGGAATTAGTGATCCCACTATTTTGGAAGATATTGAATCTTAGTGTGATATTTATGAAAGTGGATTTGGAAGAGTGTCAACTTTAGTTAGTAATGATTCCACTATTTCGGAAGAGGTTCCAATTGAGTATGAGAACAAAGTTGTTATCCATGATGCGTCTGAAAATTATTATGAGGGAGGAATACATGCTTGTAGGAGTTGCAATAATATTAAGTTTCCTCCCTATGTGCTTAAAGTTTTCAAAGTTATGCTTGTTTTGCCTTCCTATGCTAGTTGATTGTTGTTATTATAAATTGTGTACTCACAAAGTCCCTAGGCATAGGAAGTGTGTTAGATTTAAATGTGCTAGTCATATTCTTCAAGATGCTCTCATTGTGCTTTAATTCCTATCTTTTATGTGCGCATCATTGAAATCATCATGCCTAGCTAAAAGACATTAAAGAAAAGCGCTTGTTGGGAGACAACCCAATATTTACCCTTACTGTTTATGTGTGTCTACATGATTAATCTACTGTACTAATCATGTTTTATATCTTTTGTTTCAATAAAGTGCAAAGTAAGACCTTTGGGAAGACTTGGGTGAAGGTTAAAGTGATCTTGCTGTAAAAAACAGAAACTTTGCGCTCACAAGAATAGATGTCATTTTTTACAGGAGAGTGCTTTTGAGTTGATTCTTTTTGAAGAAGATTAACAGACAAATTCCTCACGTCCACCAATTTATTTCATAATTTTTGGAGTAGCATAAGTATGGTTATTGTTCAGATCATTACAGACTGTTCTGTTTCTGACAGATTCTGTTTTCATTGCATAGTTTGCTTGTTTTCTAGTTTCTATGACTTATATTTCTCAATATAAATTGTAGAAATGATATGGTACAGTAGGCATTGTGTGAGAACAATTATGAACCTTGTCTCTGACAGTACCCAAGTGCATGGTTTACTCTTTATCATACTAACCTATCTCACGAAGTTTGGATGAGTTTTGTGTGATTGAAGTTCTCAAGTTTTGGGTAAGATATCAATATGAGGAGAATAAGGAGTGGAAGGACCCTAAGATTGGGATGCCCGAGGCACCCCAAGGTAATATTCAAGGAAGACTCAAGTGCCTAAGCTTGGGGATGCCCCGGAAGGCATCCCCTCTTTCGTCTTCAAAACTATCGGTACACCTTACTCGGAGCTATATTTTTATTCGTCACATGATATGTGTTTTACTTGGAGTGTCATTTTCTTTTGTTAGTATTAGCTAGATTCTATTTAGAATAGTGTTTTTCATCTTTATTTTCAATAAAAATGTCAAGGATAGCCTTTACCATGCTTATTTTGCTAGTATACATGTTGTTGTTTGAAAACAGAAAGTTTACCGCTGTTGCAAAAATTCCCTAGAAAATTCAGAGAGTGGTATAATGTTGAATCTTTTTTCATAATGAGATCTAATGAATATACTACAGTGGGAATTTTCTCTCATAATTTTTGGAGTTAGGGAAGTATTGATACTCTTGCATTCTTTACAGGCTGTACTGTTTTGACAGATTGCTGTTATGTTTGCATTGTTTGCATATGTTTGCTTGTTTAATGATACTATTTAAGGATAGGAGTATTAAATATGCAGAGAAATTTAGTATGAAATGTTGAATAATAATTTTAGTGTTTTCTTACAGTAGAAAATGATAAGGTTTTGCATTGGTTTATACTAACCTATCTCACGAGTTCTTGTTGAGTTTGGTGTGGATGAAGCTTTTAATAAAAAGAGAAACCATGATATGAGAGGAATTAAGGAGATATAAAAGTTCAAGCTTGGGGATGCCCAAGGCACCCCAAGATAATATTCCAAGAAGTCTCAAGCATCTAAGCTTGCGGATGCCCCGTTAGGCATCCCACCTTTCTTCTTCAACAATTATCGGTTAGTATCCGTTGAGCCTAAGTTTTTGCTTCTTCACATGAGTTGTGCTATCCTTGCAATGTCATTTTATTTTGTTTTAGTTGCTGTTTGAATAAAATCATTGGATCTGAAATTTTGAATAGAAAAGGAACCCTCCCATGGCTAGTTAATTATTTGACTACTCAATGTCTTTCACTCATATCTTTGAGAGTAGTTTGTCATTTACTCATGTGCTTCATATATATCCTATGAGTAAATGGGGGAATGAATTGAATGTCATAAATCTGAACTTTTATATGTTTCATTTGCTTATAACATGGTTAGTGATGACTTCACACATAGAAAGTATGAGGCATAAAAGTTGTTGAGAATTGGCAAACGTAGTTTTGGTCATCGTTGCAATTAATAGGAAGTAATAAGGAAAGAGAGGTTCACATACAAATATATTATCTTGGACATCTTTTATGATTGTGAAGCACTCATTAAGTATGACATGCTAAAAGAGTTGACGTTGGACAAGGAAGACAACATAATGGTTTATGTTTTCCGACATCTCAGTTAAAGTATATTGCCATTGACCTTCCAAACATGTTGAGCTTGCCTTTCTCCCTCATGCTAGCCAAATCCCTTGCACCAAGTAGAGATACTACTTGTGTTTCCAAATACCCGTAAACCCAGTTTTGCCATCAGAGTCCACCATACCTACCTATGGATTGAGTAAGATCCTTCAAGTAAGTTGTCAATGGTACAAGCAATAAAATTGCTCTGTAAATATGCATGACTTATTAGTGCAGAGAAAATAAGCTTTGTACAAACTTGTTGTGGAAGTAATAAAAGCGACAGACTGCATAATAAAGGTCCACATACAAGGGGCAATATAAAGTGACATTCTTTTGCATTAAGATTTTGTGTATCAACCCTAAACGCGCATGACAACCTCTGCTTCCCTCTGCGAAGGGCCTATCTTTTACTTTATGTTTTACCTTATGCTTGAGTCAAGGTGATCCTCACCATTCCCTTTTTCATTTTATCCTTTGGCAAGCTCCTTGTGTTTGAAAGATCATGATATATATATATATATATATATATATATATATATATATATATATATATATCCAATTGGATGTAAGTTAGCATGGGCTATTATTGTTGACATCACCTAAAGGTGAATATGTTGGGAGGCAACACAATAAGCCCCTATCTTTCTCAGTGTCCGGCTGAAGGGTAGTCCAATATGCATGACTTATTAGTGCGCCAATCAACATACAACAGAAGGGTAGTCCATTATGATTTATGATGAAATCTGAGATCGAATAAAGGATTATTGTTAAACACCATCAATGAGACTAGAAGTGCGGCACTTGCAACTCATGAAACTTCTTGAACAGTAGTAGTACATAGTAACATGCTAGTGTTGTCCAAGCAGACTGAGTTACATGCATAAAACTACAATTCGTCCACCCTGAGCAGTCAAGATAAACACATGCCAAATCTAAATCCATAACCAACTGCAGCTTCTTCTTTTATAGTCTACAACAACATAGTACAGTAGGAAATCAGAATAGAATTGGACAGCGCCGCCCACCCGGTTGAGCGAGCCACATGAATTGTTGCTTGAGTTGACTTGAGAAAGCAATTGTACGCTGAAGGAATAAGCTATAGTCCGGGTCAATCAGATGCAATCATATTTGACTCCAGTTCTTAATAGTATTCTGGAGTACATTGCTTGATGTAATAATCTAGTTCAATTCAATTTCAAGTTTCAATTTCAGCAGCGTAATAATTACTTATAACTTGCTTGTCTTTAACTGATAGAAATACATTTACACTTTGAAACAGAGGGAACCTGAAATGGACTAGGTTAAAATCCCACTGTGGTCACTATCCACAACATTATTTCAGCTAAAATGGACTCATCATCACGTCAATTCACTATTGTTTCCTTCCGCTTTTTTTATACTAATGCGCCTAAAAATTCCTTGATTCTCATACAAGGAATACAATCAACAAACGGCTCAGAGCCAAGAAACAACACTTGGGTGCAACGACAACACACCAGAAACTGTCATCATCAAACACTAATAAAAAAGATTAGATGATCTCAAAGTGAGTGACAAAATCTCAGTATGACATCATCACTCATTTGGACTGCAAGCCCAATGCAATGCATACAATGCAAGTTTAAAAACAAATCAATCATCTAAACATGGTACCTGAGTCGCACGACATTTCCTCTCAAAACCAGGACTCTCTTCTACAAATGACATGATGTTCCTTTCTAATGTGTGTGGATTTCAATATAAAGAGTGGAAACAAATACTAATAATTCAACAAGTTAAAGTAGAAAAAAATTTAGTCCTTGTCTTGGCAAAATGGACATATACTCTTTACAAAGTCCATGGCTAATGCTAATCCAACTCTGCCCCAACATCCACACTTCACAGAGCTGCATCCATCTTAAAGCCTAAACAGTTATACAATGGGGGCCTGAAACAGAAAGCCTGACAGCTATGTTTTGACATATTTCTTAACTTCAGATGCCAATCCCTTTTGCTGGATGTTTATATACAAGGATGATATGTCTCCAACGTATCTACAATTTTTGATTGCTCCATGCTATATTATCTACTGTTTCGGGCAATATTGGGCTTTATTATCCACTTTTATATTATTTCTGGGACTAACCTACTAACCGGAGGCCCAGCCTAGATTTGCTGTTTTTTTGCCTATTTCAGTGTTTTGAAGAAAAGGAATATCAAACGGAGTCAAAACGGAACGAAATCAACTGGAGAAGTTATTTTTGGAAGATAAGCCACCAGATAGACTTGGACTCTACGTCAGGAGATACAGGAGGTGCTCACGAGGGTGGGGGCGCGCCCCCTGCCTCGTGGGACCCCCGTAGCTCCTCCGACGTACCCCCTGCACCCATAAATACTCTCGTACCCTAAAACTTCCAGAACGGAGATTAGATCAGAAGTTCCGCCACCGCAAGCCTCTGTAGCCACGAGAAATCAATCTAAGCCCTCTCCGGGGCCCTGCCGGAGGGGGCCATCATCACCGGTGGCCATGGAGGAGTATCCCGGAGGGGTCTTCATCACCATGAATGCCAAGGACCAGAAGGTGGAGGCCATGGAGGAAGAAGCACAAGGGGGAGAACCTCTCCTCCTCTCTCTTGGTGGCACCGGAGTGCCATCGGGAGGGGAATCATCGCCGCGGTGATCGTCTTCATCAACATCACCGTCATCATCACCATCCTCATCTCTTTTAGGCGGTCCACTCTCTCACACCCCGCTATAATCCCTACTTGAACATGGTGCTTTATGCCACATATTATGATCCAATGATGTGTTGCCATCCTATGATGTTTTGAATAGATTTCTTTTGTCTTTGGGTTGATTGATGATCTAGATTGGTATGAGTTGTATGTTTTACTTTGGTGCTGTCCTATGGTGCCCTCCGTGTCGCGCAAGCATGTGGGGTTCCCGCTGTAGGGTGTTGCAATTTGTTCATGATTCGCTTATAGTGGGTTGGTGAGTGAACAGAAGCACAAACCCGAGTAAGAGGGATTGTTGCGTATGGGAATAAAGAGGACTTGATGCTTTAATGCTATGGTTGGGTTTTACCTTAATGATCTTTAGTAGTTGCGGATACTTGCTAGAGTTCCAATCATAAGTGCATATGATCCAAGTAGAGAAAGTATGTTAGCTTATGCCTCTCCCTCATATGAAACTGCAATAGTGATTATCGGTCTTGTTAACAACTGCCTAGGACAATTCCGCACACCGATCCACCATTATTCCACACTCGCTATTTATATTATTTAGTATTATATTCTAAATTTATGATAACAACACCTACTTTTATGTTTTAGCTCTCCGATATCATGCAAAGTTATCCTCCCCATACCCACAACGTAGTTTTATTTCTCGTTGCTAGTTGGAAGCAAACGTTCGGTGCACGTAGAGTCGTATCAGTGGTAGATAGGGCTTCAGAGAATATTGATCTTACCTTTAGCTCCTCGTGGGTTCGACACTCCATACTTATCACTTCCATCTTTGGAAAGTGCTACGATGATTCCTTGCACTTGGGGATTATCAAAGGACAACACAACGGTACTACACCCACCACTTGTGCACCGTGACAACCAAATCTGAATCCACCTTGTGAGACGTTGCACTATGCCACCACAGTCAGTCTCTATGCCAACAGTTACAGTTCCAGATAACAAAATCGTTGGTCGAATTGACACGAAGCAACTATAGGCGACATTAAAGATCACTTAGAAGAGATGCCCCAAATTACTGACCATTATAGCTTTCAAACTATAAGAAGCAAAACAGGGACATCTCATCAATATTAAATAGGGACATCTTTTAAACTCACGCTTTCAAACTATAAATATAGCAGTGCATAGTACAGAGCAAAACAGGGACATCTCATCGCCAGCAACATGAATAATTCAGGGCCTACTATGCAACACAAGGACATTTCCATGACACATAAGAAGCTGAACATAACACATCGCATATGCTGAACTCATCAGCATGTCAGGTCCGCTTGCGGCCTAAACAGGTACCTGCAGGAGGCAGGGAGGAGGGAGCGGGCATGCAGACGGGACCTGGAGGGTCGTGTAGTCGTGGGCGAGCTTGTAGTCCTTGTAAGGAAGTAGCCACCACTGTCAGCCGCCCTGACCCAGCGTAGACGCTGCCGAGCGTGTTCTTGCGGCCACTGCACCACCCACATCCTGAAAAACCAGACACACAACAAAAACGTCAGACCTGAGTCATATATGCTGCGGATAACCATGAGAAGAAAATGGAGGAGTGGATCTGCGGCCGGCGTTGTTGGGGAAGAAGGTGTCCGACGGCGGCCTTGTTGGGGAGGAGGGAGAGTCGAGGAAGCATCCAGGCAACGAGGAGGGATCGGGTCCAGCAGCATCCATTGAGGAAGCGGCAAGTCGGAGACGCGACTGTCTCAGCGCGGTAGATGTCGGGGAGGAGGCTGTAGAGTCGTCGGAGCCATGCCGGCAATGGAGGTGCCGCCGCCCCCAAAACCCTAGAGCCACGGGGAAGGCTGCGGGTGAGCTGCTGCGGGAGGAAGAAGGGGGACATGTGGCCTAAGGGAGAATGACCGTCGGGCGTCGAGGGAACAGAGCAGGGGAGGGGTGGATCTGGCCGCAGCCATGGCCATGGCCATGCCAAGCGGCTAGGTCTAGGTCATGAGCGAGGAGGGTGCATATTGGAATGGTAAACAATGTTGCCTAAGGAAGTTTTCATTTTCTTTGGACGAAAAAACCGTTTTCCATTCTTCGAGTGCCCAAAAGGAGGTTTTTTGTGAAGGACCTCCCAAATAATTGTTGCAAAATTGGACCAAATCACTTTTCTAAAATACTAGGACATATTTAATGCACAATTGACCAAATGGTTGGGTGTAAAAAGTTTTGATCCACCTCTCGTGAAAAAGACAAATTTCCACCGATTCAGTTGGATGCGGGTCAAATTTGAACTGTAGCTGCCTTGTAGTTTGCTCTTTATTTTTTCCAAAAATCATTTCTAGGTACATAAGTATCTATTTAATCAGAGAAACACCAAAAAATTCCAAGATTCAACCACTAGCTAGGAACGGTCATTCCCGCCGTTTTGACCGCATTTTGAAACGGGCATAAACAATTAAAAAAATATCAAAAAATTGAGAAACCTTCGCATTGTGTCATTATATGTGGCCAAGTTCCCAGGAAAAATTAACAAACTAGTAATACAGCAATTATTTTAAAAAAGTGTTCTCAGAAACGAGCTATCACGTGTGGAGATCAATGGCTTTCAAGCCAAATGATCAATCTTATAGCCACATTCATGGCATAGTTTGTTCAAATGATCTCATATTGTGCACAAGGGTGCATATTGGAATGGCAAACAATGTTGCCTAAGGAAGTTTTCATTTTATTTGGACGAAAAAACCATTTCCCATTTTTCGAGTGCCCAAAAGGTGGTTTTTTTGTGAAGGACCTCCAAAATAATTAATGCAAAATTGGACCAAATCATTTTTCTAAAATACTAGGACATATTTAATGCACAATTGACCAAATGGTTGGGTGTAAAAAGTTTTGATCCACCTCTCGTGAAAAAGACAAATTTCCACCGATTCAGTTGGAAGCGGGTCAAATTTGAACTGTAGCTGCCTTGTAGTTTGCTCTTTATTTTTTCCAAAAATCATTTCTAGGTACATAAGTATCTATTTAATCAGAGAAACACCAAAAAAAATTCCAAGATTCAACCACTAGCTAGGAACGGTCATTCCCGCCGTTTTGACCGCATTTTGAAACGGGCATAAACAATTCAAAAAAATCAAAAAATTGGGAAACCTTCGCATTGTGTCATTATATGTGGCCAAGTTCCTAGGAAAAATAACAAACTTGTAATACGAAAATTAATTTAAAAAAATGTTCTCAGAAACGAGTTATCACGTGTGGAGATCAATGGCTTTCAAGCCAAATGATCAATCTTATGGTCACATTCATGGCATAGTTTGTTCAAATGATCTCATATTGTTCACAAGGGTGCATATTGGAATGGCAAAGAATGTTGCCTAAGGAAGTTTTCATTTTCTTTGGACGAAAAATCCATTTTCCATTTTTCGAGTGCCCAAAAGGATTTTTTTGTGAAGGACCTCCCAAATAATTGTTGCAAAATTGGACCAAATCATTTTTCTAAAATACTAGGACATATTTAATGCACAATTGATGAAATGGTTGGGTGTAAAAAGTTTTGATCCACCTCTCGTGAAAAAGACAAATTTCCGCCGATTCATTTGGAAGCGTGTCAAATTTGAACTGCAGCTGCCTCATAGTTTGCTATTTATTTTTTCCAAAAATTATTTCTAGTTACATAAGTACCTATTTAATCATAAATACATGGTTTGGTGGCGATACGTCGAGGTTTGGGCGGTGGCCGAGGCCCCCAACTCTAGAGCGCGTAAACTCGCATGCCCGCCGCATGGTCACCGCGTGACCGTGGCGTTGCCATGTGTTCTGGGCAGCCTAGGCATGTCTAGTGGGTTGGGCACTCCCCAGGTAGGTGCTAGGAAGAAAATTACAACATAAGATTCTCATGAGGAGACCGATCGATGCTTAAACATGAATTGGCAGCCAAGTGTTTGATTAGCGGTACGGGAAATGTACATGGCTAATGGGCGTGAGTTTTGGCCGAGGATGATCAGTTACTAAGAAGACCGTCTTCACAAATTTTCAGCTCAAAAGGAGGAGCCTAGGTGGTACTTGCTTTGCAAAGTACCACACTGGACATAAATACGAATGTTGAAGCTGTGCTCAAAATAATGAATGGATTGAGGTGGCATTTGGTGGACGATGGTTATTTGGGCATAGGAAAGTACCGTAGAAAATGGACACTATTTGGACATGCCAAAGTGGTACTTCCTTCATAAAGTGTTGTTCTGAACAGAATAGGAAAATGAATATTGTTGAGTTATTATTGAACTAGGCAAGGAAGGTTCTTGACATATTTGATGAAGATATGATCCAAACAATTTATGAGAATTTTTTGGGAATTTTTGGAATAACAGAAATATAGGTTGCTTCACAACCTAGGGCAAAAATTGACACATGGACATGACACATAGGCAAAACTGATGAGATGGCGCCTAGTCATCACAACCCACCACAATCTACAAGGTTATGACCATCTATATTGGTCGTTAACAACTAGAAATAAGGCAGTGGACCATCACTGTTTGCTTTATGACCATTTCGTGTAAGGAAATTACGACCTTTCTGACCAAAATGGTCGCAATGGTTTAGGATTTGGAGCCCCCCGAACAGCTTTTGACCAATTGGTCACAAATGGTCATAGATCTATGACCAATTCTTCCAGGGTCACTGACAGAAGGTCACTAGTTGACATATTTCTTGTAGTGACTTGGACCAAAGACTGTGGATTGTGTTTTCCTCGGATATGCTTTTCATAGCATTGGCTATAGATTTTTGGTTGTAAAATCTGAGGTACCTGACATGCATGTCGGTACGATCATGGAGTCGAATGATGCGACTTTCTTTGAAGATATCTTTCCCATGAAGGATATGGCTTCCTCATCTACTCAGGAGATGCCTAGTTCATCGAATCAAGTACCAATTACAATTACTAAACCTACCATTTCGATGGAACACTTTGAAAAACCCGTGGAGGAGAACAATGAAGCTCCTACTAGGAGCAAGAGACAGAGGACTGCAAAGTCCTTTGGTGATAATTTTCTTGTCTATCTAATAGATGCCACTCCCAGTTCTATTTCAGAGGCCTATGCATCTGAAGATGTTGACTACTGGAAGGAAGCAGTTCGTAGTGAGATGGACTCCATCTTGGCGAATGAAACTTGGGAGATAACTGATCGTCCTTATGGGTGCAAACCTATAGGATGCAAATGGGTATTCAAGAAGAAGCTTAGGCGTGATGGTACTATTGAAAAGTACAAGGCTCGGCTCGTGGCTAAGGGTTATACCCAAAAGGAAGGTGAAGACTTCTTTGATACTTACTCACCTGTGGAGCGACTGACCACTATTCGAGTACTACTTTCACTAGCTACCTCACATGGTCTTCTCGTTCATCAAATGGATGTTAAGACTGCTTTCCTAAATGGAGAGTTGGAAGAGGAAATTTATATGGAACAACCAGACGGGTTTGTAGTAGATGGTCAGGAAGGAAAAGTGTGCAAGTTGCCGAAGTCTTTGGATGGACTTAAGCAAGCACCCAAGCAGTGGCATGAGAAGTTTGATAGAACTTTAACAGCCGCAGGCTTTGGTGTAAACGAAGCTAATAAATGTGTGACTATCGCCATGGTTGGGGCAAGGGAGTTATCCTTTGCTTGTACGTTGATGACATATTAATTTTCGGAACAAATCTGAAGGTTATTAAGGAGGTCAAGGATTTCCTATCTCGTTGCTTTGAGATGAAGGATTTAGGAGTGGCTGATGTCATTCTAAACATCAAGTTGTTGAGAGACGATGATGGTGGGATTACATTGCTTCAATCTCACTATGTGGAAAAGATCTTGAGTCGCTTTGGCTACAGTGACTACAAGCCTCTCCAACACCATATGATGCTAGTGTGTTGCTTCGAAAGAATCGAAGAATTGCTAGAGACCAATTGAAATATTCTCAGATTATTGGCTCGCTTATGTACTTAACCAGTGCTACTAGACCTAACATCTCCTTTGCTGTTAGCAAACTGAGACAGTTTGTCTCAAAACCAGGAGATGTGTATTGGAAAGCTCTAGAGAGTGTTTTGCGTTATTTGAAAGGCACTGCGAATTATGGAATTCACTACACTGGGCACCCAAAGGTGCTTGAAGGGTATAGTGACTCAAACTGGATCTCAGATGCTGATGAGATAAAGGCCACGAGCGGATATGTATTCACTCGTGGAGGTGGCGCTGTTTCTTGGAAGTCTTGCAAGCAGACCATCTTCACGAGGTCAACAATGGAAGAAGAACTCACAACACTAGATACAGCTATGGTCGAAGCAGATTGGCTTCGCCGGCTCTTGAGTGACTTGCCAGTTGTTGAGAAACCTGTACCGGGATTCCTTATGAACTGCGACAATCAAACTGTGATCATGAAAGTGAGCAGC
The DNA here is from genome assembly GCA_963921465.1 of Triticum timopheevii. NCBI lineage: Eukaryota > Viridiplantae > Streptophyta > Magnoliopsida > Poales > Poaceae > Triticum > Triticum timopheevii. The sequence goes on along the minus strand of OY997274.1, from coordinate 164,333,179 downwards.
TCAAAGGATAACATGAAGTCATGAAGACACATTCAGAGAAGGTTAAAATCTGTCAGGAAAATGAGAAACTCCGGAGTTATTGCATTGGATTATATCCAAACATCTAAAAATCTGGCAGTTCCTTTTACTAAGGGTTTATCATGTAATGTGATAGATAATGCATCGAGGGAGATGGGTATGAGACCCACAATATGAGTTGTTCACAGTGGTAACCTATTCTTTGTGATCGGAGATCCCGTGAGTTAGATGTGGAAGACAAGCTGTTGGTCAACTGGGAGGAGAGTATCCTTACTGTTAAAAATACCACTCCATGAAGATGCAATACTCTCCTAATCTGCATGGCAGGTTGATGTATATCTTAATGTGTTCTAAGTGGCTCTTTGAAGCAGAAATGTTGTCCTGCAGAACACATATTTTGAAGAACGCACCTATATGAGTGTGATTGTTAAACGTCGCAATCTATGAGAGTATGGTTCTCTCTAGTAAACTCATGAAAGGTCTTGGAGTATGACACATAAGCTCCACCCATGGGGAAGATGCACGATAGCCACGTATCGTTCAAGGCTTTATGTGAAGCTAGATCGCAGAAAACTTGCAGTTCAAGGCCCAGTCCACTGTTCAAGTTGCTTACTAGTGTACCATAGAGTTCTAGGTGGAAGTTCAACTTAACAGTCTCCACTGCAGTACCGGTATATAAAACAGTGTTTTGGAACCAAAGGCAAATTTTGTGTGCCTCTGGGATCTGGTGGGGGATTGCTGGAATTTTGTCTATTATGGGCCAGCCCAATAGCAGTTTCAGAAATTCCTAATAAATCCTAGAGGCCCACGCAGCCCATTCGTGCAAGGCAAGAGGTGGAACTAATGTTTAGTCCCACATTGCTAGTTTAGAGGGAGTTACACCTCTTTATAAGGGAGGTTTTTACCCACATGTATGAGCATGAGAACAAGAGGGACATCCACGCGCGCTCCTCCTCCGCCGCCCGCCTCGCCACGCCACGCCACGCCTTGTCACGACGTGCCGCGGGTTGCGGGAATGAGCCGAGCCGATGTCTAAATTTTTTGCCACGCACAACGGGTATATGAAAGGTCACACAGAAGCTGAAAAGTTTTTGCGATAGTGGAGTTTGAATGCGAATGGTGCAGCCCTTTGGCTGCTGGCTGTTCGCTTCATCTTCATCTCTTCGTTTCACCTTTCGTCGCTGCCCTCTCGCCTCCTTCTCTTGCGCCTATAAAAGGGAGGTCGCTCCTCTCAGAGAGACGCACCAGAACTCATTCTTCCTCTTGCCACCGGTTCCTGAACACTGCGCTGCTGCTACGATCTTCCTCTTCCCGGCTTGCAACATGCACCACAGGTCGGGACAATAGGCCTCCGAAGCCGCACCTCTTTGAGTCCTGTACGGGAGAAGGGTGATAAGGTTTTTGGGGAGCGCTCTGCGCGACTACTGACTACTTCGTCACGGACGCCCCAGACTCCGACGACTACTTCCCCGACATCGACAGCCTCCTCAACGACATGGCTACCGAGGACACCGACCCCAAGTCCAGTGCTACTGTTGCTGCTGCTGTCCTGTATGTGTTCTAGTTTTTCCTGTTAGAGGTCCTGCAACAGTTCTTTGTTCTAGTATTTGCCCTAGACATGTTAGGGTCTACTTCATATATGCAACTTGATCTACTATCTACTCTAGAGATGTTTGGTTCTAGTTAATATATGCATGTGATATTTACCTTCTCTCTGTCAGATTGCATGACTTGTTCTATCTCTGCTATTTTAGTCATGCTTTATCTAGCATTTCTATTAATAAAATCATATGGTAAATTGCTAATGTGTCCAACAGAGAGTTGCGTTGCAAGATCAGATCCCAATCTTGTCCAGCAAAGGAGGAGCCACCGAGAAGGTGAGCAGCGGTCTCGGGATGAATGTGACATAAAGAGCAAATTGGATTGTGGGGAATTCCTTTTTTCTGCAGCAGGTCAGCAGTGAGACAGCGGCCTTGGATTGCTAAGAATGCAAAGACCTGACACTTGGCGGGAACCTATGTGCCCCAAAACAGTAGCGGGAAGTTAGAGAGCTTCAAAGTTTGGAACTGGAATAGGTAGGCAGAGTGCGCTGTGTAGATACCGTTGGCGGTCCAGCGCCATCTAATGGTGTCAGCCTGACCTGGTGTCAAGGTGACATCCTGCAGCGCGCGAACAAGATGCAAGTACTCAGAGAGGACTTCAACAGAGTGGTTAGGCTTGATGCAATTGATCCATCTATTGGCATCAAGAGCTTGCCCCACAAGTAGACTCGAATCAGAACTGTGCTTAAACAACGCCGGGAACTGCTTCTTGAGGGGGGATCCATGCAACCAGTGGGTGTGCCAGAATTTTGTGGTCATTCCATCTCCAAGGCAGATCTCCGTGGAGGCGAGGAAGATGCTGGTGGTTGTTTTGTCAGAAGGCAGCTGAAGATCTTGACAAGGTTTATCTGCGCGGCTGGCCTGCTGCCACCACCATCTCATACGCAAAGCATGCCCGTGCAGCTGTAGGTTAGTGATACCTAGCCCTCCCAAGGATCTCGGGCGGCAAACTGAGCTCCACCACAGAAGCATTTCCCTCCTGTAGTCTCACAATGCCCAGACCAAAGGAACGAGCGTCTGATTTTGTCCACAACTTTGTCCAACCACTTTGGGTGTGCAATTGCCAACATCTAAAAGGTAAGTATAGTAGAGAGGACAACTTGAACTAGCAGTATCCTGCCGGCCAAGGTTATCCAACCAATTTTCCAGCCCAACAGTTTTGCAATCAACTTGTCAATGATATGCTGGTAATCAGTGCGTTTGAGTCGGCTGTCTGACAATGTCATGCCAAGATATCTGCAAGGGAATGAAGCAAGGGGGCAGTTGAGAGAGTCCGACAGGGGCCGCAGGCTGATCGCGTCGCATCGGATAGGGATTAGCCTGCTTTTGTTGAAGTTGGGGTGCAGTCCCGTTGCATCACCGAACAGTTTTAGAATTGTAGCTGTAGCATTCATGTCATCCAGTGAGGGGTTGAGGAAAATCATCACATCATCGGCATATAGCAAAGTTCTGAATCTGATCTGCTGCCGCCCAATCGGTTTGAGGATGCCAGCACTGTGAACTTTTGCCATGATTCTTGCTAGGCAGTCCATGACGAGAACAAATAGCAAAGGCGATAGAGGATCGCCTTGCCATAGACCTCGGCAATGTTGCAGCTTGCTAGAGAGCTCTCCGTTCACTAGTATTTTGGTTGAACTTGTTAGGAGCAGGGCTGAGAGCCAGTTGCACCACTTCAAAGGGAATCCTCTTGCGATGAGAAGCTGGATCAGAAAAGGCCACGAGACCGTGTCGAAGGCCTTTGAGATGTCTAGCTTTAGGAGAACAGCCGGGATCTTCTTCTGTTTAAGTGCTTTGGCCAGACTTTGCACATACATGAAATTATCATGCAGGTTTCTGAAGGAAATATTCCCTAGAGGCAATAATAAAGTTATTATTTATTTCCTTATATCATGATAAATGTTTATTATTCATGCTAGAATTGTATTAACCAGAAACATAATACATGTGTGAATATATAGACAAACAGAATGTCACTAGTATGCCTCTACTTGACTAGCTTGTTAATCAAAGATGGTTATGTTTCCTAACCATGGACAAAGAGTTGTTATTTGATTAACGGGATCACATCATTAGTTGAATGATCTGATTGACATGACCCATTCCGTTAGCTTAGCACCCGATCGTTTAGTATGTTGCTATTGCTTTCTCCATGACTTATACATGTTCCTATGACTATGAGATTATGCAACTCCTGTTTACTGGAGGAACACTTTGTGTGCTACCAAACGTCACAACGTAACTGGGTGATTATAAAGGTGCTCTACAGGTGTCTCCAAAGGTACTTGTTGGGTTGGCGTATTTCGAGATTAGGATTTGTCACTCCGAATGTCGGAGAGGTATCTCTGGGCCCTCTCGGTAATGCACATCACTTAAGCCTTGCAAGCATTGCAACTAATGAGTTAGTTGTGAAATGATGTATTACGGAACGAGTAAAGAGACTTGCCGGTAACGAGATTGAACTAGGTATTGGATACCGACGATCGAATCTCGGGCAAGTAACATACCGATGACAAAGGGAACAACATATGTTGTTGTGCGGTTTGACCGATAAAGATCTTCATAGAATATGTAGGAACCAATATGGGCATCCAGGTCCCGCTATTGGTTATTGACCGGAGACGTGTCTCGGTCATGTCTACATTGTTCTCGAACCGTAGGGTCCGCACGCTTAAGGTTTCGATGACAGTTATATTATGAGTTTATGTATTTTGATGTACCAAAGGTTGTTCGGAGTCCCGGATATGATCACGGACATGACGAGGAGTCTCGAAATGGTCGAGACATAAAGATTGATATATTGGACGGATATATTTGGACACCGGAAAGGTTCCGGATGAGATTGGGATTATACCGGAGTTCCGGGAGGTTACCGGAAGCCCCCGATAAGTATATGGGCCTTATTGGGCCTTAGTGGAAGGGAGGGAGAAGGAGCAAGGGAGGGGGCGGCCCCCCCAAGCCCAATCCGAATTGGGAGGGGGGCCGCCCCCCTTTCCTTCTCTCCTCCCCCCTCTTCCTTCCTTCTCCTACTCCGAATAGGAAAGGGGGGCCAAACCTACTTGGAGTAGGTTTGCCCCCTAGGGCGCGCCACCCCCTTGGGCCAGCCTCCTCCTCCCTCCCTCCTTTATATACGGGGGCGGGGGGGGGGGGGGCACCCTAGACACACAGGTTGATCATTGAGATCGTTCCTTAGCCGTGTGCGGTGCCCCCCTCCACAAGATTACACCTCGGTCATATTGTAGCGGTGCTTAGGCGAAGCCCTGCGACAGTTGAACATCAAGATCGTCACCACGCCGTCATGCTGATGGAACTCCTCCCCGCGCCTCTGCTGGATCGGAGATCGGGGTGTCTCGTGGATTTGTCACGGCAGATGTCCTAGCGAAAGGACTTAGTCGTGGAGCCATCGCTACGAGTTTACTTGAAGGGGTTAAAGCGGACACAAAGACACAAGGGTTTATACTAGTTCGGCCCCTTCGATGAAGGTAAAAGCCTACGTCTAGTTGTGATGGAATTGATGTGGTCTCGATGGCTAGGGAGCAAAACATGCTTCGCCTAGGCTCGAGTTGTGGTTGTCTGTCCTTGAACCATCGCCGGGTCGTCCCCTTATATACACGGGTGACGCCCGTCGGTTCATAGAGTCCCAACCGGTTCATACTCATATCCCGGTTGGTATCTCTCTATTCCTAACTTACAATACAAGTTATACATCAGGCCGGTTTACGACTACAAGTTCTAAACCGACTACAGGCCTTGGGCCTTTCTCTGTTTATACCACCTACGGAGTTAACCCGGCCCAGGCTGGCCGGTTTACACCTAGTGGTAATATCCCCAACATTAGGCCCCAGATTGATTTGAACTGGTTCATGTCAATCCTTCACAAAACTTGTATCTTGGACATCTTCCAGTGATTGGTAAACCGCCGTGTCGTCACCACTTCTGGTTACTGTAAACCGGCATGACGTCATCCTGTAACTTTATAATTTATAACGCCTTCTTTAAACGGCAGTTCCTGGATCCGCGCGCTTGACCTAGCTTTGTTGCTGTATAAATAGGACCGAAGGGTCATTTCTTTCTTTTCCCTTCGTCCTCTCTTCTTCGTCTTCCTCGCGCCGCTGGTCTTGGAGCTCCGCCATCGTCGTCGACTTCCGCCTCGTCCTAGGCCGCTGCATCAACCTGATCGTACCAGAGCATTGCGGCCTCTTTCCGCGTCTTCTCCGTTCCCGGTAAGCTTCTTCCCCTTCTTGACCTAGATCTGTTCTTTAGGGTTCCAGCTTCATGCTGTGTTCTTCGTGCGTTCATATCTGTTCTTCTGACTTTGAATGATTCCATGAACCTGTGCTGTATTTTAATAGTGATTCCTGCGCCTCCGCTGTAGTCTCTCATCCAAGCCCATAGATCTTCCGCATATATATCTGCTCCATAGTTCATTTCTGTTTTTGTCTTACTCCTCAAAATATTTTCTGTTTTCTGTAAGCTCGCGTTTGATCTGCAGCCATAATAGGATCTTTGTGAAACTTGTTTTTGCATACTTGGTTATCCATAGCTTCAATCGCTTCCAAAGCCTAGATTAGGCGGTTTAACTTACCACAGGAAAAGATTGCTGAACCGGCACATATATATCATTAGTCCCCTTGTTGAACCTCCAAAATCCACCTGATATTATATCGCAGGAAACCGGTTTATAGACACTGCCTCCGGTTTATCATAACTTAGATCAACACCTTGTACCAAGCATGCTCTTGAACCGGATCAATTATTTCTTGTAGATCTTATCATGGCCAAACAAGTGTATGAATGCAACTGGGTTCCTTCTCGCGTCACCGAGTCACAGCTGAATGATCTAGTCTCGATTGGCGCTTTAGATGATAAAGATACAGTCCATTGGAGGGTCCCTGGAGAAGAATGTCCTCCCACAACCCAGGAAGGAGAAGTTGTGGTCTTCGCAGATCACCTGGCCCGGGGCTTTAAACCGCCCGGTTCAAAATTTTATCGGGACGTGTTAGCCAATTTTCAACTCCGTCCCCAGGATATTGGCCCCAACTCTGTCACCAATTTATGCTATTTTCAAGTACTGTCTGAAGTATATCTTCAAGAAGAACCTTCTGTTGAACTGTTTAGAGATCTCTTTCATCTAAACCTTCGCACTGAATTCACCGATGGCCCCAATACTGAATTGGGTGGCATGGCTATTCAAAAGAGGAAGGAGATCACTTATCCCCACGTGAAACTTCATACTCACCCCAAGGAGTGGAATGCGACTTGGTTTTATTGCAAAGATACTTCTCCTGAAGACGAAAATCCCTTACCTGGCTTCCATCCGGAACGGCTCAGCAACACTCACCCTTTTCCACAGAGGCTAAGTGCCAAAGAAAGAAGTAAATACGCTCCGCAACTGTCCAAACTCCGGGCCTTTATGGCCAACGGTTTAACAGGAATAGACCTTGCACGCTGCTGGATATCATGGAGTATACTGCCTCTGAGCCAACGCCCCGGTTTGATGTGCAAATATACTGGTAGTGTCGATGACCCACTCCGACACATAAAAATTCAACTCTCCGACGAAGAAGTCACAGATTCGGTAAAGAAGATGTTGAATGAACCGGAGCATCTTTGTGCTCAAACCGGTCTATCTCCTTACTGTGCCACCAACAAACCGCCAGCGGTAAGCTTCTAGTTACTCCATCATAAATCCTGTTACCGCTTTATGTGTCTGACATTTAACCATTTCTGACCCAGGGTGACAATCCGTTTTGGAGCAAGAAACTTTCACAAGATAAAGCGGAGAAAACAGGGCGGCCAACCCGGCCCAAGACCAAAGTTGTCAAGAAACCAGCTCATAAGAGAAAGACCACCGCTTCATCTGACCCAGCCATTGACGATGATGTGGGTAATCCGGATCTTGAGGTAGAACTTGATTCTCTTGGCTTGCTTTTTACACGCCTTATTGATGATGATGCTTGTCAGGACGACGCTGAGGCCAGCAATGTAGGATTCGCTGAGGTAACTATTTTCTCTTCCGATTCAGAAAATTTGCCTTTGCGAAAATTTCGCCAGGCAAACCGGAAAGTTAATTTTTCTCACCCTCTTGCTTATTTGGATCCCAAATTTCTTATGAAGACGCAGCAACATGAAGCTCGCCGCACAACCCGGCACAGTGGTCAGGTAGTTACCTCTGCCGGTTTACCAAACAGCCCGGTTCGAAAGCGCCGCTCCGAGGTCTCCGACCTTTTTATTGCTTTAAATGCTAAAGCGGGTTTCTTCCGTCAACCTCTTAATCCGTCCGACTCCGATTATCAGGTCACTTCCCATTCATCCTCTGGTGAGTCATCGGCCACTCAGTTACCACCTTTGAAGATAGCCATTGGGTAAGTCGAACCGAGCATATGCTTCTAGTGTATTTGTGCAATAGCTTATGTTTTTCACTGACTTTGTTTTTCTTTTAGAACCAAACCGAAACCCAGCAAGAAGGCCCGTTTGGATAAAATGGCTGAAGAAGATACCGCCCCAGATCATGATAAAACGGCAGATTTTGAAAATTTTGCCTCTGAAGATATTCCCAATGATCCTCCGTTGCAAGATGATGTTGCACCCGTAGAGAGGCCTGTTAACGCTTCAATCTCTGCCGATCCGCCTGTCAGCTCCGTCCGGTTTGAAAAATCCCACAGTCCTGCTGACAAGACGGCTGTGCCCACACAATCCGTCGAGTCCAAAGATGATGACGTTGTGATTACTGGTATGGGTCGTTCTGAACCGGGAAATCCGGCAACCTTAACCAGGCACACTGTGAAAGAAGATTTTTCCGCTTTGAATAAAGGAAAATGGGATGTCGAACTGGAGACATATGCTGCTCTGAGTGCCCAAGACCTTCATTCTGGCTATTTAAACTGGCTTTATACTAGCCGTGACTATGAAGCTGGCCTGGTCAAGTTGATGAGAGACAAGTTTGAGGTAACCCACTCCTTTACTTACCGCCAGTATATCAGTCCTTCTAGCCACCAAGGGCCGGTTTGCAATCTTGATCAAACCGGGACTTTGAATATATTCCTTAACAATTTTGAAATCCACCTGCATAGCCCCCAAGGGCCGGTTTATCTTTACATACGTAAACCGGGGCTTCAATAAAAAGCTGTCCGTTGACACATACGTAGATCAAATAGCCATTAGCCCCCAAGTGCCAAGTTGAATACTTGTATTGAGCTTGGGACTTTGCCATCTAGTAATATGTATAAAAATTGAAGGTGCATTAGCCCCCAAGTGTCAAGCATATAACTTTGTTGTGTGGTTGAGACTTGCACTTTCTTGAACTGCTTGTTGAAAATACTATCTATATGCAGGCTGAGGTGAAAATCAAGGGGGACCGGATTGCCGATTTACAAGAGGCATTGAAAACCCAGCAGGCCGAAACAGAGAAGGCCAAGAAAGAATTAACCAGTGCCTTGAACGCCACTGAACAACTGAAGGAAGGCTTCAAGAAAGAACAGGCTGATTGGGCCACTGAGAAGGCCAATTTAATCAAACGAGCAGAAAATGCTGAAGCTGCCCTTAAACCGGTGGTAGATGATCTGATAGCCGTAAAGCGGCAAGTGCACTCCATGACCGCGGCAATCTTTGGTAAGCCCCTTCGAACATTTGTGATGTGTTGAACCTGCTGTAGGATAAATCCGGTTTGAGACTATCTCTTTGTTGTTGTAGGCACACGCATTCGGCACTTAGGAAACGATGTGCGGAAGAAACTGAAGGCTGTCTACACCTTAGTAGAACAGCTATATACCAGAGCCCAACGGATCATCACCACAGCTTCTCATAATAACCCGGCACCTTCCTTACTGCAGGATACTCTGAACAGGTTGTCTATGCTTCCTGCCCGGATTGAGGAGGTGAAGAAATCTGCTGCCCGAACCGGAGCCATTAATGCGTTGATCCGAGCCAAGGCATGGGTACCAGATTTTGACCCCGTGGAAGCAGCTCAAGGCTACCCCAGTGTGAAGGAAGATGGTTCTGAATTTAATGAAGAGGATTTACGGGCGATAAACCGTGCAGTGCGCCCTCTGGCCTGTCAGCTGGCTGAAGAAGCAGACTTGACACATTATCAAGCACAGTACAATGACAAGAACAAGCGAGTGTCTGCCCCAACTTTTGAAGCGGAAAATCTGATCCCTCCAATCCGTAAGCATTACGCTCCTGATATTGAACCGTCTTCCCTGATCCATGAAGAGGCTGTTTTCCAAGCTTTAATGGGAATCGACTGGACCACTGTTGATTTCCAGCCAATGGGTAGAGACGAGGAAGCTGAAGCGGCGGAGGATGAGGAGCAAGCTTGAACCGGAGGCCGGTTGAAATAGATGTCGTTGGCTGCTACCCAAAGAACATTAATTTAACTGGGCACCGTGTTGCCTTGTAATAACTTAGTTAATACTTCCATCTTAAATATGCCTTCGTGCATAAGTACTTAAGCTTTTGCTCGATTCGTACTTCCTGCAACCAGAAAAAATTTGAACTCCGGTGGCGGTTATACCGCCAGCCGGTTTATGATGTTGAATATATGTATCATAAATATAACAAATATGTGATACAAATACCTGCCATGTCTGGGCATGGAGCTGGCGTTGCCAAGCTTAAAGCGGAGGTCTTAGAGACCATTACCGTCGGTAAAGCGGGGAGAGAACAGCTCCCATATAAACCTGTGCTGAATCAACACAAGCCCCCTTGTTACTTGATGATGATAACAAGAAAAGGTAAACCGGGCGTACGTCTCCGGTTTAAAGGGAAATCAAATTCATCGGCTTAACCGGAAAAAGGTGTTTTGTTTGATAAAAGAAATCCAACAAAAACAAATATCAAAGAAACCATGAAAACAGCATGGAAACCAAGGCAAGGATATATCCTTTGTATACACATACGCTATATTGAGCTGTTCAGATGGCATTACCATGGTCGGACAGGATCAAGCCCCCAATAGGTGTGACTATGATGCAAGTCAGCCAGGTCCCCAAATCACTCGTTGGCATATATGCCAGATCAAGAGGCGTGGTAATGGTTCGGGTTCGACCATTCCCCCAAGTGATGCGATGGCCTTAGGCCGACCAAGAGGCGTGACCGGTTCAGACTTGACCGTGTCCCCAAATGATCTAGTGGCTGTCGCCTATCAAAAGGTGTTCGTTGGTTCGGACTCGACCAAGGCCCCTAGTGATATAAAAAAAGGCAAATGTCAAGGGGTAAACCGGAGGCCGCTTTAAAAAACAGAGCCACTCCATGTAACCACGCATGATGAGAAAGACAGAGACCCCGCTTTAGCTGAGGCTCCGGTTTTATTATATCGAAGATAATATATACATTGTCATGATATGTACATAAATAGAGCCGAGGGCTCAAGTGTAGTAAGGCCGAAGATGAGCTATGTTCCATGGCCTGTTGGTCTCCTCCTCTGACGTGCGTGAGTCTTTATGCTCTCGAATATCAATCAGATAGTATGACCCGTTGTGCAGATTCTTGCTGACCACAAAGGGTCCTTCCCAAGGTGGGGATAACTTGTGCATATCCGTCTGGTCTTGGATGAGTCGAAGCACCAAATCTCCTTCTTGAAAGGTTCTGGTTTTAACCCGGCGACTGTGATAACGACGAGGATCTTGCTGGTAAATCGCCGAACGAGCAGCTGCCATATCACGCTCCTCATCCAATAGGTCCAAAGCGTCTTGCCGTGCCGTCTCGTTGTCCGCTTCAACATAAGCCGCCACACGGGGCGAATCGTGCCGGATATCGCTGGGGAGAACTGCCTTTGCTCCATATACCATGAAGAACGGTGTATATCCAGTGGACCGGTTTGGTGCAGTATTAATACTCCATAGCACCGATGGTAGTTCTTCAACCCAGCACCCTGGTGTCCTCTGTAACGGGACCATAAGCCGGGGTTTGATGCCTCATAAGATCTCTTGATTAGCTCGTTCTGCCTGTCCGTTGGACTGGGGGTGAGCCACTGACGACACGTCAAGCCGGATGTGCTCACGTTCACAGAACTCTTTCATAGCACCCTTGGATAAATTAGTACCATTGTCAGTAATGATACTGTGTGGAAAGCCAAACCGGAAGATCACCTTTTTGATGAACTGCACTGCCGTTGCTGCATCACACTTGCTGACAGGCTCCGCTTCAACCCACTTGGTAATTTGTCTACTGCCACCAAAAGGTGGGTCTTCTTATCCTTGGATCGTTTAAAGGGTCCAACCATATCCAGCCCCCAAGTTGCAAACGGCCACGTTATTGGGATCATCCGCAACTCTTGTGCTAGTACATGAGCACGCCTTGAAAATTTCTGACATCCATCACACCGTTTAACCAAGTCCTCCGCATCAGCGTGTGCTGTCAACCAGTAAAATCCGTGACGAAACGCCTTTGCCACCAGAGACTTTGAACCGGCGTGATGTCCACAGTCCCCTTCATGGATTTCTCTTAAGATTTCACAGCCTTCCTCAGGAGAAACACAACGTTGAAATGCCCCTGATACACTGCAATGATGCAATTCACCATTAAGAATCGTCATAGACTTGGAGCGCCGGATTATCTGTCTAGCCAGAATCTCATCCTCTGGCAAGTCCCCTCGAGTCATATACGCAAGAAAAGGAACCGTCCAATCAGGAATAGCATGTAGTGCTGCCACCAATTGGGCTTCCGGATCAGGAATAGCCAAATCCGCTTCACCTGGGAGCCGGACTGACGGGTTGTGCAATACGTCCAGAAAGACATTAGGCGGGACCGGTTTACGCTGAGAACCCAACCAGCTTAAAGCGTCCGCCGCTTCATTCTTCCGGCGATCCACATGATCCACTTGATAACCCTTGAAGCAACCCGCAATATTATCCACTTCCCGACGATATGCGGCCATGAGCGGGTCCTTAGAATCCCAAGTGCCAGACACTTGCTGAGCCACCAGGTCCGAGTCACCAAAGCACTTAACCCGGCTTAGGTTCATCTATTTAGCCATCCGGAGACCATGGAGCAAGGCTTCGTACTCAGCTGCATTATTAGTACAAGGGAACATTAAGCGGAGAACATAACAAAACTTATCACCTCGCGGGGAAGTTAAAACGACTCCAGCCCCCGTGCCTGTTGGGGAACGTAGTAATTTCAAAAAATTTCCTACGCACACGCAAGATCATGGTGATGCATAGCAACGAGAGGGGAGAGTGTTGTCTACGTACCCTCGTAGACCGAAGCGGAAGCGATCACAACGTAGAGGAAGTAGTCATACGTTCTCCTCGCGATCCAACCGATCCCAGCGCCGTTACTCCGGCGCCTCCGAGTTCTTGACACACGTACAGCTCGGTGACGCTCCTCGGGCTCCGATCCAGCAAAGCTCCGGGGAGAGAGAGTTCCGTCAGCACGACGGCGTGGTGACGATCTTGATGTTCTACCGACGCAGGGCTTCGCCTAAGCACCGCTACGATATGACCGAGGTGGATTATGGTGGAGGGGGGCACCGCACACGGCTAAGGAACGATCTCAAGGATCAACTTGTGTGTTCTAGGGTGCCCCCCTGCCCCTGTATATAAAGGAGCAAGGGGGAAGGCCGGCCGGCCCTAGGAGGCGCGCCAAGGGAGGGGGAGTCCTCCTCCTAGTGGGAGTAGAACTCCCCTTTCCTAGTCCAACTAGGAAGGAGGAAGGGGGAAGGAAGGAGAGGGAGAGGGAGAGGGAAAGGGGGGCCGCGCCCCCCCCCTCCTTGTCCTATTCGGACTCCCCATGGGGGGGGGGGGCGCGCGCCACCTCCTGGTGCAGCCCTCTCTCTCCCCTCTTGGCCCATTAAGGCCCATTACTTCCCCGGGGGGTTCCGGTAACCCCTCCGGCACTCCGGTTTTCTCCGGAAACTTCCGGAACCTTTCCGGTGTCCGAATATAGCCGTCCAATATATCAATCTTTATGTCTCGACCATTTCAAGACACCTCGTCATGTCCGTGATCACATCCGGGACTCCGAACTCCTTCGCTACATCAAAATACACAAACTCATAATATAACCGTCATCGAAACCTTAAGCGTGCGGACCCTACGGTTCGAGAACAATGTAGACATGACCGAGACACGTCTCCGGTCAATAACCAATAGCGGGACCTGGATGCCCATATTGGCTCCTACATATTCTACGAAGATCTTTATCGGTCAGACCGCATAACAACATACGTTGTTCCCTTTGTCATCGGTATGTTACTTGCCCGAGATTCGATCGTCGGTATCCAATACCTAGTTCAATCTCGTTACCGGCAAGTCTCTTTACTCGTTCCGTAATACATCATATCACAGCTAACTCATTAGTTGTAATGCTTGCAAGGCTTAAGTGATGTGTATTACCGAGAGGGCCCAGAGATACCTCTCCGACAATCGGAGTGACAAATCCTAATCTCGAAATACGCCAACCCAACATCTGCCTTTGGAGACACCTGTAGTACTCCTTTATAATCACCCAGTTACGTTGTGACGTTTGGTAGTACCCAAAGTGTTCCTCCGGTAAACGGGAGTTGCATAATCTCATAGTTATAGGAACATGTATAAGTCATAGATAAAAGCAATAGCAACATACTAAACGATTGGGTGCTAAGCTAATGGAATGGGTCATGTCAATCAGATCATTCAACTAATGATGTGACCTTGTTAATCAAATGACAACTCCTTTGTCTATGGTTAGGAAACTTAACCATCTTTGATTAACAAGCTAGTCTAGTAGAGGCATACTAGTGACACTCTGTTTTTCTATGTATTCACACATGTATTATGTTTCCGGTTAATACAATTCTAGCATGAATAATAAACATTTATCATGAAATAAGGAAATAAATAATAACTTTATTATTGCCTCTAGGGCATATTTCCTTCAGTCTCCCACTTGCACTAGAGTCAATAATCTAGATTACATAGTAATGATTCTAACACCCATGGAGTCTTGGTGCTGATCATGTTTTGCTCGTGGAAGAGGCTTAGTCAACGGGTCTGCCACATTTAGATCCGTATGTATCTTGCAAATCTCTATGTCTCCCACCTGGACCAAGTCCCGGATGGAATTGAAGCGTCTCTTGATGTGTTTGGTTCTCTTGTGAAATCTGGATTCCTTCGCTAAAGCAATTGCTCCAGTATTGTCACAAAAGATTTTCATTGGACCCGATGCACTAGGTATGACACCTAGATCGGATATGAACTCCTTCATCCAGACTCCTTCATTAGCCGCTTCCGAAGCTGCTATGTACTCCGCTTCACATGTAGATCCTGCTACGACGCTTTGTTTAGAACTGCACTAACTGACAGCTCCTCCGTTTAGTGTAAATACGTATCCGGTTTGCGATTTAGAATCGTCCGGATCAGTGTCAAAGCTTGCATCAACGTAACCGTTTACGATGAGCTCTTTGTCACCTCCATATACGAGAAACATATCCTTAGTCCTTTTCAGGTATTTCAGGATGTTCTTGACCGCTGTCCAGTGATCCACTCCTGGATTACTTTGGTACCTCCTTGCTATGCTTATAGCAAGGCACACATCAGGTCTGGTACACAGCATTGCATACATGATAGAGCCTATGGCTGAGGCATAGGGAACATCTTTCATTTTCTCTCTATCTTCTGCGGTGGTCGGGCATTGAGTCTTACTCAACTTCACACCTTGTAACACAGGCAAGAACCCTTTCTTTGCTTGATCCATTTTGAACTTCTTCAAAATTTTGTCAAGGTATGTGCTTTGTGAAAGTCCAATTAAGCGTCTTGATCTATCTCTATAGATTTTGATGCCCAATATGTAAGCAGCTTCACCGAGGTCCTTCATCGAAAAACTCTTATTCAAGTATCCCTTTATGATATCCAGAAATTCTATATCATTTCCGATTAGTAATATGTCATCTACATATAATATCAGAAATGCTACAGAGCTCCCACTCACTTTCTTGTAAATACAGGCTTCTCCAAAAGTCTGTATAAACCCAAATGCTTTGATCACACTATCAAAGCGTTTATTCCAACTCCGAGATGCTTGCACCAGTCCATAAATGGATCGCTGGAGCTTGCACACTTTGTTAGCTCCCTTTGGATCGATAAAACCTTCTGGTTGCATCATATACAACTCTTCTTCCAGAAATCCATTCAGGAATGCAGTTTTTACATCCATTTGCCAAATTTCATAATCATAAAATGCGGCAATTGCTAACATGATTCGGACAGACTTAAGCATCGCTACGGGTGAGAAGGTCTCATCGTAGTCAATCCCTTGAACTTGTCGAAAACCCTTTGCGACAAATCGAGCTTTGTAGACAGTAATATTACCGTCAGCGTCAGTCTTCTTCTTGAAGATCCACTTGTTTTCTATTGCTTGCCGACCCTCGGGCAAGTCAACCAAAGTCCACACTTTGTTTTCATACATGGATCCCATCTCAGATTTCATGGCCTCAAGCCATTTTGTGGAATCTGGGCTCACCATCGCTTCTTCATAGTTCGTAGGTTCATCATGATCTAGTAGCATGACTTCCAGAACAGGATTACCGTACCACTCTGGTGCGGATCTTACTCTGGTTGATCTACGAGGTTCTGTAGTAACTTGATCTGAAGTTTCATGATCAACATCATCAACTTCCTCACTATTTTGTGTAGATGTCGTAGAAACCGGTTTCTGTGATAAACTACTTTCCAATAAGGGAGAAGGTACAGTTACCTCATCAAGTTCTACTTTCCTCCCACTCACTTCTTTCGAGAGAAACTCCTTCTCTAGAAAGGATCCATTCTTAGCAACAAATGTCTTGCCTTCGGATCTGTGATAGAAGGTGTACCCAACTGTCTCTTTTGGGTATCCTATGAAGACACATTTCTCCGATTTAGGTTCGAGCTTATCAGGTTGAAGCTTTTTCACATAAGCATCGCATCCCCAAACTTTAAGAAACGACAACTTTGGTTTCTTGCTAAACCATAGTTCATAAGGTGTCGTCTCAACGGATTTTGACGGTGTTCTATTCAGCGTGAATGCGGCCGTCTCAAGAGCATAACCCCAAAACGATAGCGGTAAATCTGTAAGAGACATCATAGATCGCACCATATCTAGTAAAGTGCGATTACGACGTTCGGACACACCATTACGCTGTGGTGTTCCGGGTGGCGTGAGTTGCGAAACTATTCCGCATTGTTTCAAATGTAGACCAAACTCGTAACTCAAATATTCGCCTCCACGATCAGATCGTAGAAACTTTATTTTCTTATTACGATGATTTTCAACTTTACTCTGAAATTCTTTGAACTTTTCAAATGTTTCAGACTTATGTTTCATTAAGTAGATATACCCATATCTGCTTAAATCATCTGTGAAGGTGAGAAAATAACGATATCCGCCATGAGCCTCAACATTCATTGGACCACATACATCTGTATGTATGATTTCCAACAAATCTGTTGCTCTCTCCATAGTACCGGAGAACGGTGTTCTAGTCATCTTGCCCATGAGGCACGGTTCGCAAGTGCCAAGTGATTAATAATCAAGTGACTCCCAAAGTCCATCAGTATGGAGTTTCTTCATGCGCTTTATACCGATATGACCTAAACGGCAGTGCCACAAATAAGTTGCACTCTCATTATCAACTCTGCATCTTTTGGTTTCAACATTATGAATATGTGTATAACTACTATCGAGATTCATTAAAAATAGACCACTCTTCAAGGGTGCATGACCATAAAAGATATTACTCATATAAATAGAACAACCATTATTCTCTGATTTAAATGAATAACCGTCTCGCATCAAACAAGATCCAGATATAATGTTCATGCTCAACGCTGGCACCAAATAACAATTATTTAGGTCTAAAACTAATCCCGAAGGTAGATGTAGAGGTAGCGTGCCGACCGCGATCACATGGACTTTGGAACCATTTCCCACGCGCATCGTCACCTCGTCCTTTGCCAGTGTTCGCTTAATCCGTAGTCCCTGTTTCGAGTTGCAAATATTAGCAACAGAACCAGTATCAAATACCCAGGTGCTACTGCGAGCTCTAGTAAGGTACACATCAATAACATGTATATCACATATACCTTTGTTCACCTTGCCATCCTTCTTATCCGCCAAATACTTGGGGCAGTTCCGCTTCCAGTGACCAGTCTGCTTGCAGTAGAAGCACTCAGTTTCAGGTTTAGGTCCAGACTTGGGTTTCTTCTCCTGAGCAGCAACTTGTTTGCTGTTCTTCTTGAAGTTCCCCTTCTTCTTCCCTTTGCCTTTCTTCTTGAAACTAGTGGTCTTATTGACCATCAACACTTGATGCTCCTTCTTGATTTCTACCTCCGCAGCCTTTAGCATTGCGAAGAGCTCAGGTATAGTCTTTACTAACCCTTGCATATTATAGTTCATCACGAAGCCTTTGTAGCTTGGTGGCAGTGATTGAAGAATTCTGTCAATGACACAATCATCCGGAAGATTAACTCACAGTTGAGTCAAGTGATTGTAATACCCAGACATTCTGAGTATGTGCTCACTGACAGACCCATTCTCTTCCATCTTGCAGCTATAGAACTTATTGGAGACTTCATATCTCTCAATCCGGGCATTCTGTTGAAATATCAACTTCAACTCCTGGAACATCTCATATGCTCCATGACGTTCAAAACATCGTTGAAGACCCGGTTCTAAGCCGTAAAGCATGGCACACTGAACTATAGAGTAGTCATCAGCTTTGCTCTGCCAGACGTTCTTAACATCGTCAGTTGCATTAGCAGCAGGCCTGGCACCCAGCGGTGCATCCAGGACGTAACTCTTCTGTGCAGCAATGAGGATAATCCTCAGGTTACGGACCCAGTCCGTGTAATTGCTACCATCATCTTTCAACTTTGCTTTCTCAAGGAACGCATTAAAATTCAACGGAACAACAGCACAAGCCATCTATCTACAAACAAACATAGACAAGCAAGATACTATCAGGTACTAAGTTCATGATAAATTTAAGTTCAATTAATCATATTACTTAAGAACTCCCACTTAGACAGACATCTCTCTAGTCATCTAAGTGATCACGTGATCCAAATCAACTAAACCATAACCGATCATCACGTGAGATGGAGTAGTTTTCAATGGTGAACATCTTATGTTGATCATATCTACTATATGATTCACGCTCGACCTTTCGGTCTTCGTGTTCCGAGGCCATATCTGCATATGCTAGGCTCGTCAAGTATAACCTGAGTATTCTGCGTGTGCAAAACTGGCTTGCACCCGTTGTAGATGGACGTAGAGCTTATCACACCCGATCATCACGTGGTGTCTGGGCACGACGAACTTTGGCAACGGTGCATACTTAGGGAGAACTTGATAATTTTAGTGAGAGATCATCTTAAAATGCTACCGTCAATCAAAGCAAGATAAGATGCATAAAGGATAAACATCACATGCAATCAATATAAGTGATATGATATGGCCATCATCATCTTGTGCTTGTGATCTCCATCTCCGAAGCACCGTCGTGATCACCATCGTCACCGGCGCGACACCTTGATCTCCATCGTAGCATCGTTGTCGTTTACGCCATCTATTGCTTATATGACTATCGCTACTGCTTAGTAATAAAGTAAAGCAATTACAGGGCGTTTGCATTTCATACAATAAAGCGACAACCATATGGCTCCAGCCAGTTGCCGATAACTTCGGTTACAAAACATGATCATCTCATACAATAAAATATAGTATCACGTCTTGACCATATCACATCACAACATGCCCTGCAAAAACAAGTTAGACGTCCTCTACTTTGTTGTTGCAAATTTTACGTGGCTGCTACGGGCTTAAGCAAGAACCAATCTCACCTACGCATCAAAACCACAACGATACTTCGTCAAATAGACTCCGTTTTAACCTTCTCAAGGACCGGGCATAGCCACACTCGGTTCAACTAAAGTGAGAGAGACAGACACCCGCCAGCCACCTTTAAGCACGAGTGCTCGTAACGGTGAAACCAGTCTCACGTAAGCGTACGCGTAATGTCGGTCCGGGCCGCTTCATCTCACAATACCGCTGAACCAAAGTATGACATGCTGGTAGGCAGTATGACTTGTATCGTCCACAACTCACTTGTGTTCTACTCGTGCAAAACATCAAACCATAAAAACCTAGGCTCGGATGCCACTGTTGGGGAACGTAGTAATTTCAAAAAATTTCCTACGCACACGCAAGATCATGGTGATGCATAGCAACGAGAGGGGAGAGTGTTGTCTACGTACCCTCGTAGACCGAAGCGGAAGCGATCACACCGTAGAGGAAGTAGTCGTACGTTCTCCTCGCGATCCAACCGATCCCAGCGCCGTTACTCCGGCGCCTCCGAGTTCTTGACACACGTACAGCTCGGTGACGCTCTTCGGGCTCCGATCCAGCAAAGCTCCGGGGGAGAGAGAGTTCCGTCAGCACGACGGCGTGGTGACGATCTTGATGTTCTACCGACGCAGGGCTTCGCCTAAGCACCGCTACGATATGACCGAGGTGGATTATGGTGGAGGGGGGGCACCGCACACGGCTAAGGAACGATCTCAAGGATCAACTTGTGTGTTCTAGGGTGCCCCCCTGCCCCCGTATATAAAGGAGCAAGGGGGAGGGCCGGCCGGCCCTAGGAGGCGCGCCAAGGGAGGGGGAGTCCTCCTCCTAGTGGGAGTAGGACTCCCCTTTCCTAGTCCAACTAGGAAGGAGGAAGGGGGAAGGAAGGAGAGGGAGAGGGAGAGGGAAAGGGGGGGCCGCCCCCCCCCCCCTCCTTGTCCTATTCGGACTCCCCATGGGGGGCACGCGCCACCTCCTGGCGCAGCCCTCTCTCTCCCCTCTTGGCCCATTAAGGCCCATTACTTCCCCGGGGGGTTCCGGTAACCCCTCCGGCACTCCGGTTTTCTCCGGAAACTTCCGGAACCTTTTCGGTGTCCGAATATAGCCGTCCAATATATCAATCTTTATGTCTCGACCATTTCGAGACTCCTCGTCATGTCCGTGATCACATCCAGGACTCCGAACTCCTTCGGTACATCAAAATACACAAACTCATAATATAACCGTCATCGAAACCTTAAGCGTGCGGACCCTACGGTTCGAGAACAATGTAGACATGACCGAGACACGTCTCCGGTCAATAACCAATAGCGGGACCTGGATGCCCATATTGGCTCCTACATATTCTACGAAGATCTTTATCGGTCAGACCGCATAACAACATACGTTGTTCCCTTTGTCATCGGTATGTTACTTGCCCGAGATTCGATCGTCGGTATCCAATACCTAGTTCAATCTCGTTACCGGCAAGTCTCTTTACTCGTTCCGTAATACATCATCTCACAGCTAACTCATTAGTTGTAATGCTTGCAAGGCTTAAGTGATGTGTATTACCGAGAGGGCCCAGAGATACCTCTCCGACAATCGGAGTGACAAATCCTAATCTCGAAATACGCCAACCCAACATCTGCCTTTGGAGACACCTGTAGTACTCCTTTATAATCACCCAGTTATGTTGTGACGTTTGGTAGTACCCAAAGTGTTCCTCCGGTAAACGGGAGTTGCATAATCTCATAGTTATAGGAACATGTATAAGTCATGGATAAAAGCAATAGCAACATACTAAACGATCGGGTGCTAAGCTAATGGAATGGGTCATGTCAATCAGATCATTCAACTAATGATGTGACCTTGTTAATCAAATGACAACTCCTTTGTCTATGGTTAGGGAACTTAACCATCTTTGATTAACAAGCTAGTCTAGTAGAGGCATACTAGTGACACTCTGTTTGTCTATGTATTCACACATGTATTATGTTTCCGGTTAATACAATTCTAGCATGAATAATAAACATTTATCATGAAATAAGGAAATAAATAATAACTTTATTATTGCCTCTAGGGCATATTTCCTTCAGAGCCTTCCAACTGCCTGGATCCATCGAAATGAATAGTCCAACACGTGTGATCCGGCTTCTCCTCTGGTGCTTGTAACTCCGTCCAATCATTAATGAAATCAACAAGTGCTTGAGACTTCACCGCTGTCCGTGGTATATACTTTAGTCCATGCGGCCCAAGCTCTATGGCCCATTTGGCAATCCGGCCAGTTGCCTCCCGGTTCTGTATGATATCACCCAAAGGAGCTGAACTAACCACTGTGATAGGGTGCCCTTGGAAATACTGCTTCAATTTCAGACTGGCCATGAAAACACCATAAACTAGCTTCTGCCAATGCGGATACCTTTGCTTGGACTCAATAAGCACCTCACTGATATAATAAGCCGGCCGCTGAACCGGATATTCCTTGCCTGCCTCCTTGCGTTCCACCACAATAGCCACGCTAACTGCTCGCGCATTGGCTGCAACATATAACAACAGCGGCTCCTTGTCAACCGGAGCCGCAAGAACAGGCGGATTGGCCAATTGCTGCTTTAAGTCCTCAAATGCTTCATCAGCAGCCGGACTCCAGACGAAATTATCTGTCTTCCTCAGCATCTGGTACAAAGGGATGGCCTTTTCTCCAAGGCGGCTGATAAACCGGCTCAGCGCAGCGATTCTGCCCGCCAAACGCTGAACATCATTGATACACTTCGGTTTAGCCAAGGAAGTAATAGCTTTAATTTTCTAAGGATTAGCCTCAATTCCTCTGTTAGATACCAGGAACCCCAATAACTTGCCTGCCGGAACACCAAAGACGCACTTGACCGGATTAAGCATCATCTTGTAAATGCGCAAGTTGTCAAAGGTTTCCTTCAAATCATCCACCAGTGTCTCCTTTTGTCTTGATTTCACTACAATATCATCCACATAAGCATGCACATTGCGGCCGATCTGTGTATGCAGGCAATTCTGTACACACCGCTGATAAGTAGCCTGGGCGCTCTTGAGCCCGAAAGGCATAGATACATAGCAGAAGGCTCCAAAGGGAGTGATAAACGCTGTTTTCTCCTGGTCCTTAACCGCCATTTTGATCTGATGATATCCAGAGTACGCATCCAAAAAACTTAAACGCTCACAGCCCGCTGTGGCATCAATAATCTGATCAATGCGGGGGAGGGCAAAAGGATCCGCTGGACATGCTTTGTTAAGATCTGTGTAATCCACACACATACGCCAAGTGCCGTTTTTCTTAAGGACCAACACTGGATTAGCAAGCCACTCCGGATGAAATACTTCAATGATAAAGCCAGCTGCCAAAAGCCTGGCCACTTCCTCTCCAATGGCTTTGCGCCTTTCTTCGTTAAACCGGCGGAGGAACTGTTTCACCGGTTTATACTTAGGATCCACATTAAGTGTGTGCTCAGCGAGTTCCCTCGGTACACCTGGCATGTCAGATGGCTTCCATGCAAAGATATCCCGATTCTCACGGATGAACTCGATGAGCGCGCTTTCCTATTTAGGATCCAGATTGGCACTGACAGTGAACTGCTTGGACGAATCGCCTGGCACGAAGTCAACAAGTTTGGTCTCAACTGCTGATTTAAACTTCAGATCCGATTCATGCTCTGTAGTTGGTTTCTTTAAAGGGGTCATATCTGCCGGATCAACGTTGTCCTTATAGAACTTCAACTCCTCCGTGGCACAGACCGCCTCTGCATAAGCTGCATCACCTTCCTCACATTCCAAAGCGACCCGGCGGCTTCCATGCACCGTTATCGTTCCCTTGTAACCCGGCATTTTGAGATGCAAGTAGATATAACAAGGTCGTGCCATGAACTTAGCATAAGCCGGCCGCCCAAACAAGGCATGATATGGACTCCGGATCTTCACTACCTCAAAGGTTAGCTTTTCAGACCGGGAATCGTGCTCGTCTCCAAAAGCCACATCCAGGGCTATCTTACCAACAGGATATGCAGATTTGCCTGGTACTACACCGTGGAACACTGTATTGGACGGTCTGAGATCCTTGTCGGTCAGACCCATGCGGCGGAAAGTTTCATAATATAGTATGTTAATACTGCTTCCTCCGTCCATAAGTACCTTGGTGAACTTATAACCCCCCACCTGAGGGTCTACCACCAATGCTAGCTGGCCCGGATTGTCAACCCGGGGAGGATGGTCCTCTCTGCTCCATACGATAGGCTGCTCTGACCAGCGTAAATAACGCGGCAAGGCCGGTTCAACAGAGTTCACTGCGCGCTTGTGAAGTTTCCGGTCGCGCTTATCCAAGCTAGTCGTGAAAACATGATATTGCCCATTGTTCAACTGCTTCGGTTGGCTCTGATAACCCGACTGCTGTTGCTGCTGCTGGCCGTTCTGATTATTCTGATTATTGTGACCGCCCTGATTAAGACCTGAACCGGAAGCTCCATCGTGACCCGGCCCGTGGAAACCGGATCCTGAACCGCCACCTGACCCCTGGTCGTACCGGAAGGCATTAGAATTTTTGAACTCCTGCATAATATAACAATCTTTCCAGAGATGGGTAGCTGGCGACTCCTTCGTCCCGTGCTTGGGGCAAGGCTGATTCAACAAGTAATTCAAACGGCTCGCATTAGGATTGGGACCCCCGTTACGATTCGCTTTGCCTCTGCGCCGCTGCCCCCTGTCCTGTGCATTAGTATTGGCCACGAAATCCATGTTGCCATCCGCTTTGCGCTTGCCTCCGTTTCCATGACTCGCCGGTTTGTATTGTTGTCCCTTGGAGTTGCCATTCTTATTTCCCTTCCCTGCTTCATCATCATCAGCCTCGGGATCCTTGGTACTGTCCGAATCAGCATACTTCACCAACGCGGCCATGAGGGTTCCCATGTCGTTACAGAACCGCTTCATGCGCCCCAATTTCAATTTTAAAGGCTCAAACCGGCAGTTGCCTTCTAGGGTTAAGATTGCAGAGTCAGCGTTAATCCTGTCAGATGAGTGCAAAATCTCCGAAACACGGCGTACCCAACGGGTTGTTGATTCTCCTTCCTCCTGGACACAAGCCGCCAGGTCTACTATGGACTTGGGCTGCTTACATGTATCCTTGAAATTCTGTATAAACCGGGCCCGCAACTGGGCCCATGAGCTGATAGAGTTGGGCGGTAGGCTCTTCAACCAAGTACGAGCCGTGCCTTCAAGCATCATGGTGAAATATTTTGCACACGCCGTCTCATCCACGTCTAGCATCTCCATGGCCATCTCATAACTTTCGACCCACACTTCGGGGGACAAATCGGCGGTATAATTCGGCACCTTGCGCGGACCCTTGAAGTCTTTAGGCAGGCGTACATTGCGTAAAGCGGGGATCAAACAGGGCACCCCTAAAGCGGATGCGACTCCTGGTCCGGCGAAGGTGGTAGGGCGAACCGGCATAAGTTGGCCTGCGTCATCCTGTGCTGCCAATTCGGCCTCCCTTCGTGCCCGGGCCCGGTCCACTACCTCCTGAGCATCGCGAACGCTACCTGTCGGGTTATTGCCACGGGCCGCTTCACGGTCCCGCGCATTGCTTGATATGGCCGGCTCATCCACGCGCCTGCTATAGCTCCTGCTTGGACGAGGCGTCGAATGAATTCGATCACGGCTGTATGAATATGCTTCCTGCTGAATCAGTGCGGTCCGGAGAAGCTCCTTAACCCGATGCGTCTCGACCGCTTGTGGTGAGTCCCCTTCGACTGGGATAGCCTCCAATCGTGCGACGGCTGCGACAAGGTTGTCCATAGGATTAGAGTAGTGGCCTGGGGGTGTCTGAACCGGAGGGGGAAACACGGTATTCTGCTGAGGAGGCTCCATCAGGGGAGGTTGGACCGTCGCCCCTGGCCCCGGCGCCTCAATTCGGTTTGCCTCCCGGTGCTGGGGCGGATTACTGGGCCCAGTTCCTGGGCTCTGAAAGAGATTTCTGGGATCAAACCCTAATGGTAGGCGTGATCTATACTTCCGCTCCAACACCTCCTGCGATGCACTCTGGTCAAGCATGAGTTTGTAGGCCTGGGCGTCCAGAGCGGCCCGCTCTGCAGCCATCCGCTCCTTTTCCGCCGCTAGATCCGCTTTGGCTTGCGTGATTTGCTCCTTCACCTTCGCAATTTCTGCATTATGGGCCTCCTGATCCGCCGGGTTGTCCTCTGCCATGAGCGCAGCTAGTGCATCAAACAGTTCTGATAGAACTTGAACCGGCGGGCGCTCCGGGCCTCCTGCCCCTGCTGCCACTCCTGCTGCTGATCCGGAAAGCATCGCTGCAGCGGTTGAAGAGTGATTCACTGCCTGCGTACCGGCCATGAATATTCCAACCCGGTTGATCTGGCTTGGGGGGTCCGGAATACTGTCGCCATCGGAACAGCCCCTGAACATATCGTCCTGTAACTGGTACAATGACTCAGTTTCTCCTATTGAAGATTCGTCGCCGGAATAAACGACGGTCTCACTACCGTGTTCTGAACCGGCGTCGTGTTCTCCTCCGTGGATGACCCCAACGAAGACACGCTTCACAGCCGGTTTAGCCTGGGTAGGTCTCGCACGCTGAGTCGTCTCGACGAGGTCGGTGCAGATGTCCGGCTCAGGCCTAGGCTCCCCGATCTTGCCGATGAAGACGTGTATGCCACCAAAGGGGACCCGGTACCCGTACTCAATTGAATCGGCCTCGGGACCCCATCCTGCGTCGTCGATGTAGATCCGGCCGCGACGACTCTTGGTCATCCGGCCCACGATGTAGCCTTCGAGTCCTTTGAGCTTGCCCTCCAAGATCGTCAAACCATCGTGCGATAGCCCCACGGTGGGCGCCAACTGTCGTGGATTTGTCACGGCAGATGTCCTAGCGAAAGGACTTAGTCGTGGAGCCATCGCTACGAGTTTACTTGAAGGGGTTAAAGCGGACACAAAGACACAAGGGTTTATACTAGTTCGGCCCCTTCGATGAAGGTAAAAGCCTACGTCTAGTTGTGATGGAATTGATGTGGTCTCGATGGCTAGGGAGCAAAACAAGCTTCGCCTAGGCTCGAGTTGTGGTTGTCTGTCCTTGAACCGTCGCCGGGTCGTCCCCTTATATACACGGGTGACGCCCGTCGGTTCATAGAGTCCCAACCGGTTCATACTCGTATCCCGGTTGGTATCTCTCTATTCCTAACTTACAATACAAGTTATACATCAGGCCGGTTTACGGCTACAAGTTCTAAACCGACTACAGGCCTTGGGCCTTTCTCTGTTTATACCACCTACGGAGTTAACCCGGCCCAGGCTGGCCGGTTTACACCTAGTGGTAATATCCCCAACAGGGTGCATCATCAAGCTGTACGTGTGTCAAGAACTCGGAGGTGCCGGAGTAACGGTGCTTGGATCGGTTGGACCGGGAGGACGTACGACTACTTCCTCTACGTTGCGTCAACGCTTCCTCTTCGGTCTACGAGGGTACATACACAACACTCTCCCCTCTTGTTGCTATGAATCACCATGATCTTGCGTGTGCGTAGGAATTTTTTTGAAATTACTACGTTCCCCAACAGTGGCATCCGAGCCAGGTTTTTATGGTTTGATGTCACGAGTAGAACACAAGTGAGTTGTGGGCGATATAAGTCATACTGCTTACCAGTATGTCATACTTTGGTTCGGCGGTATTGTTGGATGAAGCGGCCTGGACCGACATTATGCGTACGCTTACGCGAGACTGGTTTTACCGCCGTGCTTTGCACACAGGTAACTAGCGGGTGTCAGTTTCTCCAACTTTAGCTGAACCGAGTGTGGCTACGCCCGGTCCTTGCGAAGGTTAAAACAACATCAACTTGACAAACTATCGTTGTGGTTTTGATGCGTAGGTGAGATTGGTTCTTGCTTAAGCCCGTAGCGGCCACGTAAAACTTGCAACAACAAAGTAGAGGACGTCTAACTTGGTTTTGCAGGGCATGTTGTGATGTGATATGGTCAAGACGTGATGAGATATATGTTGTTGTATGAGATGATCATGTTTTGTTGAAGTTATCGGCAACTGGCAGAAGCCCTATGTATGTCTCTTTGTTGCATAAGATGCAAGTGCCAAATAATTGCTTTACTTTATCGCTATATGATAGAAATAGTTGTAAGAGCAATAGTTGGTGAGACAACCATGTGATGACACATTGATATAGATCAAGATGATGAAGATCATGGTGTCGTGCCGTTGACGATAGAGATCATGACAGTACTTTAGAGATGGAGATCAAAGGCGCAAGATGATCATGGCCATATCATGTCACATATCTTGATTGCATATGATGTTTATCTATTATACATCTTATTCTTGCTTTGATTGACGGTAGCATTTTAAGATGATCTCTCACTAATTTTCAAGAAGTGTTCTCCTGAGTATGCACCGTTGCCAAAGTTCGTCGTGCCCAGACACCACGTGATGATCGGGTGTGATAAGCTCTACGTCCATCTACAACGGGTGCAAGCCAGTTTTGCACATGCGGAATACTCAGGTTAAACTTGACGAGCCTAGCATATGCAGATATGGCCTCGGAACACGGAGACTGAAAGGTCGAGTGTGAATCATATAGTAGATATGATCAACGTAGTGATGTTCACCATTGAAAACTACTCCATCTCACGTGATGATCGGTTATGGTTTAGTTGATTTGGATCACGTGATCACTTAGATGACTAGAGAGATGTCTGTCTAAGTGGGAGTTCTTAAGTAATATGATTAATTGAACTTAAATTTATCATGAACTTAGTCCTAGTAGTATTTTGCAAATTATGTTGTAGATCAATAGCTCGCGTTGTTGCTTTCATATGTTTATTTTGATATGTTCCAAGAGAAAATTGTGCTGAAAAATGTTAGTAGCAATGATGCGGATTGGATCCGTGATCTGAGGTTTATCCTCATTGCTGCACAGAAGAATTATGTCCTTAATGCACCGCTAGGTGACAGACCTATTGCAGGAGCCGATGCAGACGTTATGAACGTTTGGCTAGCTCGATATGATGACTACTTGATAGTTTAGTGCACCATGCTTAACAGCTTAGAATCGGGACTTCAAAGACGTTTTGAACGTCATGGACCATATGAGATGTTCCAGGAGTTGAAGTTAATATTTTAAGAAAATACCGAGTTGAGAGATATGAAGTCTCCAACAAGTTCTATAGCTAAAAGATGGAGGAGAATCGCTCAACTAGTGAGCATGTGCTCAGATTGTCTGGGTACTTCAATCGCTTGAATCAAGTGGGAGTTAATCTTCCAGATAAGATAGTGATTGACAGAGTTCTCTAGTCACCATCACCAAGTTAGTAGAACTTTGTGATGAACTATAGTATGCAAGGGATGACGAAAATGATTCCCGAGCTCTTCGTGATGTTGAAATCAACGAAGGTAGAAATCAAGAAAGAGCATCAAGTTTTGATGGTTGACAAGATCACTAGTTTCGAGAAAAGGGCAAAGGGAAAGAAAGGGGAACTTCAAGAAGAATGACAAGCAAGTTGTCACTTCCACGAAGAAGCCCAAAGTTGGACCAAAGCCTGAAACTGAGTGCTTACACTGCAAAGGAAATGGTCACTCGAAGCGGGAATGCCCTGAATATTTGGTGGATAAGAAGGATGGCAAAGTGAACAAGGGTATATTTGATATACAGGTTATTGATGTGTGCCTTACTAGTGTTTATAGTAGCCCCTGAGTATTTGATACTTGTTCGGTTGCTAAGATTAGTAACTCGAAACGGGAGTTACAGAATAAACAGAAACTAGTTAAGGGTGAAGTGACGATGTGTGTTGAAAGTAGTTTCAAGATTGATATGATCATCATCGCACACTCCCTATACTTTCGGGATTAGTGTTGAACCTAAATAAATGTTATTTGGTGTTTGCTTTGAGCATGAATACGATTTGATCGTGTTTATTGCAATACGGTTATTCATTTAAGTAAGAGAATAAACTGTTGTTCTGTTTACATGAATAAAACCTTATATGGTTACACACCCAATGAAAATGGTTCATTGGATCTCGATCATAGTGATACACATATTCATAATATTGAAACCAAAAGATGCAAAGTTAATAATGATATTGCAACTTATTTGTGGCACTGCCGCTTAGGTCATAATGGTGTAAAGCGCATGAAGAAACTCCATGCTGATGGGATTTTAGAATCACTTGATGCTTGCGAACCATGCCTCATGGGCAAGATGACTAAGACTCCGTTCTCTGGAACAGTGGAGCGAGCAACTGACTTATTGGAAATAATACATACTGATGTATGCAATCCAATGAGTGTTAAGGCTCGCGGCGGGTATCGTTATTTTCTGACCTTCACAGATGATTTGAGCAGATATGGGTATATCTACTTGATGAAACATAAGTCTGAAATAGTTGAAAGGTTCAAAGAATTTCAGAGTGAAGTGGAAAAATCATCGTGACAGGAAAATAAGGTTTCTACGATCTGATTGCGGAGACAAATATTTGAGTTACGAGTTTGGTCTTCAGTTCAAACAATGTGGAATAGTTTCACAAATTCATGCCACGTGGAACACCACATCATAATGGTGTGTCCGAACGTCATAACCGTACTTTATTGGATATAGTACAATCTATGATGTTTCTTACCGATTTACCAATATCGTTTTGGGATCATGCATTAGAGACAGCTGCATTCACGTTAAAAGGGCACCATCTAAATCCGTTGAGACGACACTATATGAACTGTGGTTTAGCAAGAAACCAAGGTTGTCGTTTCTTAAAGTTTGGGGCTGCGATGCTTATGTGAAAAAGTTTCATCCTGATAAGCTCAAACCCAAATCGGAGAAGTGCGTCTTCATAGAATACCCAAAGGAAATTGTTGGGTACACCTTCTATCACAGATCCGAAGGCAAAACATTCGTTGCTAATAATGGATCCTTTCTAGGGAAGGAGTTTCTCTCGAAAGAAGTGAGTGGGAGGAAAGTAGAACTTGATGAGGTAACTATACCTGTTCCCCTATTGGAAAGTAGTTCATCATAGAAATCTGTTCCTGTGACTACTACACAAATTAGTGAGGAAGCTAATGATGATGATCATGTAACTTCAGATCAAGTTACTACCGAATCTCGTAGGTAAACCAGAGTGAGATCCGCACCAGAGTGGTACAGTAATCCTGTTCTGGAAGTCATGTAACTAGACCATGATGAACCTACGAACTATGAGGAAGCGATGATGAGCCCAGATTCCGCGAAATGGCTTGAGGCCATGATATCTGAGATGAGATCCATGTATGAGAACAAAGTGTGGACTTTGGTGGAGTTGCCCGATGATCGGCAAGCCATAGAAAATAAATGGATCTTCAAGAGGAAGACGGACGCTGATAGTAGTGTTACTATCTACAAAGCTAGACTTGTCGAAAAAGGTTTTTGATAAAGTTCAAGATGTTGAATACAATGAGATTTTCTCACTCGTATCGATGCTTAAAAGTCTGTCCGAATCATGTTAGCAATTGCCGCATTTTATGAAATCTGGCAAATGGATAAACAAAACTGCATTCCTTAATGGAGTTATTAAAAAAGAGTTGTATGTGATGCAACCAAGAGGTTTTGTCGATCCTAAAGGTGTTAACAAAATGTGCATCTATGGACTGGTGCAAGCATCTTGGAGTTGGAATATACGCTTTGATAAGTTGATCAAAGCATATAGTTTATACAGACTTGCAGTGAAGCCTGTATTTACTAGAAAGTGAGTGGGAGCACTACATCATTTCTGATAAGTATATGTGAATGACATATTGTAGATCGGAAATAATGTAGAATTATTCTGCAAAGCATAAAGGAGTGTTTGAAAGGAGTTTTTCAAAGAAAGACCTCGGTGAAGCTGCTTACATATTGAGCATCAAGATCTATAGAGATAGATCAAAACGCTTGATAAGTTTTTTCAATGAGTACATACCTTGACAAGATTTTGAAGTAGTTCAAAATGGAACAGTCAAAGAAAGAGTTCTTGCCAGTGTTACAAGGTGTGAAATTGAGTAAGACTCAAAACCCGACCACGGCAGAAGATAGAAAGAGAATGAAAGTCATTCCCTATGCCTTGGCCATAGGTTCTATAAAGTATGCCATGCTGTGTACCAGATCTATTGTATACCCTGCACTGAGTTTTGCAAGGGAGTACAATAGTGATGTAGGAGTAGATCACTGGACAGCGGTCAAAATTATCCTTAGTGGAATAAGGATATGTTTCTCGATTATGGAAGTGACAAAAGGTTCGTCGTAAAAGGTTACGTCAATGCAAGTTTTGACACCGATCTGGATGACTCTAAGTCTCGATCTAGATACATATTGAAAGTGGGAGCAATTAGCTAGAGTAGCTCCGTGCAGAGCATTGTAGACATAAAAAAATTGCAAAATACATAACGGATCTGAATGTGAAAGACCCGTTGACTAAGATTCTCTCACAAGCAAAACATGATCACACCTAAGTACTCTTTGGGTGTTAATCACATAGCAATGTGAACTAGTTACTGAATCTAGTAAACCCTTTGGGTGTTGGTCACATGGCGATGTGAACTATGGGTGTTAATCACATGATGATGTGAACTATCGATGTGAATCACATGGTGATGTGATCTAGATTATTGACTCTAGTGCAAGTGGGAGACTGAAGGAAATATGCCCTAGAGGCAATAATAAAGTTATTATTTATTTCCTTATATCATGATAAATGTTTATTATTCATGCTAGAATTGTATTAACCAGAAACATAATACATGTGTGAATATATAGACAAACAGAATGTCACTAGTATGCCTCTACTTGACTAGCTTGTTAATCAAAGATGGTTATGTTTCCTAACCATGGACAAAGAGTTGTTATTCGATTAACGGGATCACATCATTAGTTGAATGATCTGATTGATATGACCCATTCCGTTAGCTTAGCACCAGATCGTTTAGTATGTTGCTATTGCTTTCTCCATGACTTATACATCTTCCTATGACTATGAGATTATGCAACTCCCGTTTACCGGAGGAACACTTTGTGTGCTACCAAACGTCACAACGTAACTGGGTGATTATAAAGGTGCTCTACAGGTGTCTCCAAAGGTACTTGTTGGGTTGGCGTATTTCGAGATTAGGATTTGTCACTCCGAATGTCGGAGAGGTATCTCTGGGCCCTCTCAGTAATGCACATCACTTAAGCCTTGCAAGCATTGCAACTAATGAGTTAGTTGTGAGATGATGTATTACGGAACGAGTAAAGAGACTTGCCGGTAACGAGATTGAACTAGGTATTGGATACCGACGATCGAATCTCGGGCAAGTAACATACCGATGACAAAGGGAACAACGTATGTTGTTGTGCGGTTTGACCGATAAAGATCTTCGTAGAATATGTAGGAACCAATATGGGCATCCAGGTCCCGCTATTGGTTATTGACCGGGCTACATTGTTCTTGAACAGTAGGGTCCACACGCTTAAGGTTTCGATGACAGTTATATTATGAGTTTATGTATTTTGATGTACCTAAGGTTGTTCGGAGTCCCAGATGTGATCACGGACATGACGAGGAGTCTTGAAATGGTCGAGACATAAAGATTGATATATTGGACGGATATATTTGGACACCGGTAAGGTTCCGGATGAGATTGGGATTATACCGGAGTTCCGGGAGGTTACCGGAACCCCCCGGTAAGTATATGGGCCTTATTGGGCCTTAGTGGAAGGGAGGGAGAAGGAGCAAGGGAGGGGGCGCCCCCCCCCCCCCAAGCCCAATCCGAATTGGGAGGGGGGCCGCCCCCCCTTTCCTTCTCTCCTCCCCCCTCTTCCTTCCTTCTCCTACTCCGAATAGGAAAGGGGGGCCAAACCTACTTGGAGTAGGTTTGCCCCCCCCCCCCTAGGGCGCGCCACCCCCTTGGGCCGGCCTCCTCCTCCCTCCCTCCTTTATATACGGGGGCGGGGGGGCACCCTAGACACACAAGTTGATCATTGAGATCGTTCCTTAGCCGTGTGCGTAGCCCCTCTCCACAAGATTACACCTCGGTCATATTGTAGCGGTGCTTAGGCGAAGCCCTGCGACAGTAGAACATCAAGATCGTCACCACGCCGTCGTGCTGACGGAACTCCTCCCCGCGCCTCTGCTGGATCGGAGATCGGGGTGCGTCATCGAGCTGTACGTGTGTCAAGAACTCGGAGGTGCCGGAGTAATGGTGCTTGGATCGGTTGGACCGGGAGGACGTACGACTACTTCCTCTATGTTGCGTCAACGCTTCCGCTTCAGTCTACGAGGGTACGTAGACAACACTCTCCCCTCTCGTTGCTATGCATCACCATGATCTTGCGTGTGCGTAGGAAATTTTTTGAAATTACTACGTTCCCCAACAGTTTCTGCCATTGATGAATGCATTCTGGCACGGGAGGACAATACTTGGCATAAAAGGTTGATGTTTGGTGGCCTGAATCTTTGCAAAAATCTTGCTGAAGCAGTGGATCAAGCTGATTGGATGGATGTCTTTGGGTTGATTAGCACCATTAACTTTTGGGATGAGGATCATCGTCGCTGAATTTAACTTGTCGAGGTTCTGACTGTTGGCCGTTTCCAGCTTCCGAACGACAAGCAGGAGATCAAGCTTGACAGCTTCCCAGCAGGTCTGAAAGAACATGCCAGTGAATCCATCGGGGGCCTGGCGCCTTCTCTGCATGCAGATCGAAGACGACAACTTTGAGTTCTTCCTCTGTAATGGGTTCGTCGAAGCTGGCGAGCCTTGGATCAGCTTTGAAATTCAGGGCAGGGAAGTCTAAGGACTGAGCCGTAGGCAGTGCCTTGCCAACTATCGCATGGAAGTAGTCCCATATTGCTTGAATTTTGCCTTGTTGTTCAGATACAGTTCTATCCAGAAGCTGCAGCGGTGGGATGAAATTTTTTTGGCGCCTGGCAGAAGCTTTGATGTGGAAGAAACTGGTATTGCAGTCCCCATCCTTGAGCCAAAGGAAACGGGAGCGCCGCCGCCATTTGCTCCTCTCGATCGCCGCAAACCCAAGACACTGAACCTTTAGGAATTTTCTGAAAGTGTGCTCGTCAGGTGAAAGCTGTCAGACATCTAGGGCATTGTCCATTCCGAAGATAAGCTCATCCACAATTTCAGAGCGCAGCTTCATGTCATTGGTTTTCCTTGCATTCCAAGACTGCAACGCCTTAGCTGTATGTATCAACTTATGGTGGAAACGGAGGAAAGGATCTTGAGAGGGATCGTCAGCCAACCAAGCATCGTTCACTGTCTGCATGAAATCATCGAGTTTAGGCCAATGGTTTTCGAACCTGAATTGTCTGTTGTGGGCGAACTTGTGGTGGGTGGCTAAGATCAGTGGACAGTGGTCAGATGCCGAGCTAGAGAACCCTGCAGGAGGCAGCCCAGAAAGGCGGTGTTCCACTGTTCATTGTACAAGGCTCTGTCTAAACGAACCATAACACTGTTTCGCTACTCATTACACCAAGTGTATCTCCTTCCGTGGAGGTACATGTCTTTCAACGTGGCAGCATTGAGGAACCAGCGAAAGGCGTTCATCAGCCTACGATTCATGTTGGAGTTGTTTTTGTCGGCCATTTGCAGAATAAGGTTGATGTCTCCCATGAGGATGAGTGGCCCAGCCGCCGCGGATGCAACAGCCTTGAGATCATTGAGGAACAGAATCTTGTCAGCTCGTTCTTGCGGGCCATACACATTAACCATTGTCCAGAAGATACCACAGATCTTGTGAGTACAGTTGGCAGCAATGAAGTGACGAGAGCAGGTTGAGCTCGAGACATCTATGATATCGCGGTTCCAAGCCATCAGCAGGCCGCCGCTTGCACCGACAGAGGGGGAGAAGACAAACTCGGAACAGGTGGAGCCACAGGTTTCAGTAACAAGTTGAGGGGTGAAGGCAGCAATCTTACATTCTTGGAGGCAAACGAACTTGCTAACAATCAGTCTACGGGCCGGGGAGCTAAGCCCCCTGGCATTCCAAATTAGAAAGATATAGCTATCCATTGGAAGGTTACTACTGCTGATCACAGGTACAGACTCCAAATCAGACACCAGCCGCCACACCACGGCCAGCAGTAGCCGAGAGGACCAGGTCTATAAGTGCCTTGATCTGGTCTGAGGTGAGGATCTTGTCGGAGAAGCAGTCCATGTAGCGTGTGAGGAGGCTCATCGGGTCGGCAGCGGGCTCGTCAAACTCCTCGCCAAGACGGCGGCAGACGGCACGCTGAGCTTGGGAGATCATGGTCCCCGTCGCCGGCTTGTTGGCGAGCCTATCACTGTGGCGCAGCGTTTCCGGAGGCTGCATCTCTTTCCCCGCTCCTTTCCCCGCCTTCTACGGCTTCTTAGGGGGCCCAACAGGCTTGAAGGCAGGCCCGTGAAGCAGCTCAGGCGAGACGCTGGTGGAGAGGGCGGAGATGAACTGGGCCAGGCCCACAGAATTCGCCGGCGGGCTTGGAGGGGCCGCCATCTCAGCGGTGGCAGAAGGCGGGCCCGAGGTGGCAGCCTGCTTGGTGGCTTGGACAACAGCATGACCAGCAGGCAGGGAGGAGACCACAGCAAGGGCGTCCATGGTCAGCACATGGAGAGGCACGTCCAGGTGTCCAGCAGAGGAAGTGTCCACCACGGGCGACAGGATGGGCGCAGAGGCCAGCTCCCTGCAGGGGAATACCTCAGACGATGCAATGTCGGCAGGCAACAGGAGGCTGGTGTCGAGTTCTGCTTGGCCAGCCGCCCGGGAAACCTGCATGGCGACAGCGGTGGAAGAGCAGCCCGTGAGCTCTGTCCCCTCTGGCGATGAGGGGCTCAGCTCGGGCCCATCAGCAGGGTCGTCCACTGGTGCAACACGACACGCGCGCGGGGGGGGGGGGGGGGGGGGGGGAGGGCAGGGTTGATGCAGGGCCCACCACGTGTCGTTTGCACCGTTTGGCTCCCGTCAGCTAGGTCAAGCTCCTCCATCTC
This sequence comes from Triticum timopheevii, assembly GCA_963921465.1. NCBI lineage: Eukaryota > Viridiplantae > Streptophyta > Magnoliopsida > Poales > Poaceae > Triticum > Triticum timopheevii. The sequence goes on along the minus strand of OY997274.1, from coordinate 164,296,783 downwards.
GCCGCAGGGAGGGCAAGACGAGCTCCGGCGACGCCCGTACCGGCTCAGAGAAGTAGGTCCCGGCCTGCGGAAGACACTGTGCTCCATACCACGGGTGTTACGGGTGATGGCGTCCTCATCGTCGATGCGACCCCACGCCCATTCATAGCAGCGACGAGGCGGGTGGCCGTCGCCCCCGTCTGAGGGGCCTACACCATTTTGGCTGGGCGCAGCTGGGTTGAGGATGAGTGAGTCGAGGTGGACGAGGACCTTGGAGCACAGTGCACGAGGTGGCTGGAAGTTGACCTCCTCCCATGGAATGTCGTCGAGGATCTGAGCGAAGCCGGCCGGGAGCGCTTCGCCGTCCAACGGCGCCGCCATGGGGTCGATCGCCCTGACGTCAAAGTCGATGAACTTGGGCATAGTGTCGGGGTCGTGAACCCAGGCGTAGACGACGAAGTAGGTGTACTCGGTCTTCTCAGCGGAGGGGATCGCGACGGTGTGGAAGCGGCAGCCCGGCAGCGCGCGAACGACGTTGACGCAGTTCACCGCATTCGGCGGGAGGCCCTCGATGAACAGCCTCACACGGTAGCGGTAGCTGACCAGGTCGGTGAGGAAGCGGCGCGTCCACTCATGGACAACCAACGGAGTTCCCTCCCAATGGATCATGGTGTTTACCTCTAGCTCGGCGCGCCAGCGCGGGGAGGAGAAGCGGACGAGGTAGGCGTCACAGCACAGCAAGTTGATGGAGATCGCATCCTCAGGGACTTGCTGGAGCTCATGCTGGATGGCGATGGCGATCTTCGCCGACCAGATGTTGGGGTCGGAGCCGGCGACAATGACGACAGCAGCATGGGACATGAGCGCTTGCTCGTCAACAACCATCTCGGCGCTCGTCTCGACGATGTAGGTGGCGCGCTCGACCCTCCTCATGGCCGCACCTAGAGCGTAGAAGTGGGCGATCGGGAGTGCAGAGATGTCCATCCTTTCGGGCTCCATAGGCGGCAGCGGAGGCGGGGAGGGTGGTGGGGGGAGCTGCGACGACTGAGGAGCGAAGGATAGACTGGAGTGGATCGACGATCTGGTGGCTGCGGTCGGGTGCGCTGCTGGTGGGGGCGGTGGGGGTGGTTGTGCAACGGCGTCAGCAAAGGTGAGTGGGAAGGAGAGCCGAGCGTGGGCGGGGAGACGTGAGGCGGCTGGAGGCTTTTGCTTGAGGATGGGGGACCGGGCGCTTGGCGGCGGAGGGCGGCGGGTTTTGACGGGCGGGAGGAAGGATTTCTGTGGAAGTTCGTGGGCGCGGCAGTTCTTGGCCGTGTGACCAACAATGTGGCAATGGTGGCAGCGGATGGGGTTGGAGCACTGTGATCTGAAAAGGAAAGGTGAGAGGCAACGAAAACATCTGCCCTCAAGGTCCCATTTATGGAGGAGCCGGTGGGCAATGGAGCCATTGAAGGCCGGGGTAGAGGTAGGTTGCTGTGATGAATGCCGAGGTCCGGGGCGCGCCCCATACCTGCCCTGCACGCGCCCAGGATTCGCTCCTTCACGCCGAGCAGCTTGCTTTTTCTTCTTGGACAGCACCATCACCCAACGGCTCCCTCCAGCATCGCCCGGATGGGACGGGACGGGGGCAGAGGGCGCAGTGGCGGGCCCGATCGCCGAAGGACTGGGCGTTGCAGCAACGCTGGACGGAGGCCAGGATCCGGTAGATCTCGAAGTGGAGCTAGGGGATCTGCGGCCCGCCGACAAGCAAACGCTCTCCGGAGATCCCAACGGACCAGGGGGAGGTGGTGGGGTGAAGGGGGAAGCTGGAGGGGTCATGGTGGTGGTCATCGGTGCTGGGGTGGCCATCGGCGGGGGGCTGTGGACGCTGGCGCCGAAGTGGCGAGCGGCGTGGGAGCTAGGTGCGGGAGCTAGGCGTGGGACCTGAAGTGTTAGAAGAGAAAATTTGTATGTTTACCATGCAATGCATATGTTCCTATATTGGGTTCAAGCGATTCGTGAGGAGGTGCTTATGAGGACTACAGTACGGACACATCACTCTTAAATCTTAATGTTTGTAGATCCAGTTTGCTCTTCTGATGCTATTTTTCCCATGATCTTTCAGATTACCTGTTGAGAGCAAAACAACACGGATAGACATTGAGAATGATGCTTGATCGACCTGAGACGATAAAATATGAAGGTAGCAAAATAGTGTGCAATTTTGCTGGCTCGAGGTACTTAGATTGAGTTTTACAAGGTGAACAGGCGAGCTTGTCCTCTCCACAATGCATCCCATCCCGACACTGCGTGGCCGGCGTTATAGATTTGCAGACGTTTTCATTTTTGCCATCGTTGGGCATAACATGTTTATGCTCTCCAAGTTTTCTTTTACATTCTGCAAGGAAAAAAGAGTGGCATCTTGTTACTGTGAATTCCCCCCCCCCCCCCCCCAAATTTGCAAGGACCCACATCTATAAACGTACTCTGTTGTAAACATGTCTCCTTACAGTGAACGTACATCTTATCATTCACAGTCCACACAAGCTAAGACTAATGGAAACTTGAACTGCTCAAACACCAATCGTACCATGCTGCTTAATCAAATTCTAGTAGTACTCACCATCAAACATGTCACTCAACCAATGCCAAAATTAATAGTCAGGTTTGAGTATCAAAGGGATCAACCATAGATATGTTACTAGCATTCTTCAAAAACCTAACATGGCTATTCCTATGTCTCTCAAAAAGAACTTGTGCTCCTAAATATGCCCTATCCTCCAAATGCAGACGCCTTTTTTGGCTTTTCAACCATGATCGGCTGCAGTCATTCTCACACAAAAGTTTCATCACCTCTAGTACCCTTTCACTAGAAATAAGAAATGTGGCAAGTTGTAGCTCATGCTTTCGCCCAGTGTATCCTACAAGCACCACTTTCTTCAGATGATTGTCAAGGCATTCAGTCAGATGACCTGCTATATCGCCGTTCAGTGGTTCCATGCTCCGCGGCATGACCATATGAGCCTGAAAAGGAAGCATAAATTTTGTCAGACACAAGTTCCAACCAGGAATGAAGAAATAATCTCCCAATTATCCATGTGCCTCAAGTGATCAAAGTACCGTGATATGAAGAGCTTCCAAGCAGGGAAAACACTGGAGGAAATCAAGCACATGTTTTATCTGCAGATCAACCATCTCTAGTGCCAATGTTTTCACTGCCCGGAACTCCACCGATGCCGGCAGTTGAACAACACGCATTGCATGGAACAATGCCGAACCAAGCTGCAATGACGGGATTCCGACCCCCAAGTACCCTAGCGTCATCAGCCTGGGACATGTAACGAGGTACCCCAGTTGATGTCGTGCGCGAGCAGTCTCTCCAGGACGGGCGCATCCTCAACAATGAGGTCCTCGAGCTCGTGGACCTCCAAGAGATGGCGCACTAGCGAGATAGACACGTGAGGCTGCGCAGGCTCTGGGAGCACACACAGAGGCTCCGGCAGCCGAAGATGCGATCTAGCGACAAGCTGACGAGCATGGGGCAGGCAGCGAGCTGGCGGTGCAGCGTGAGGGAGGACACGTAGGCGTAACGCAGGGTGAGATTGGCGAGGTGGGGGAAGGAGACGGCGGAGGATGGAGTAGCATCCTCGGGGAGGCGGCAGTTGGTGAGGTCGACGGCGGTGAGGGAGTGGCAAGCGTGGAAAGACCGCGGGAGGCCTTTGAGCGCTAGGACGAGTTCTTGGAGGCCTTTGAGCGTGAGGGTTGGGAGCCAGGAGTCAAGATCGGGGCGGGAGGGGCGGATGAGGAGGTGGAAGCGGAGGGTGTTGCAGTGGTGGGAGGCAAGGATGTGGGAGATGGCATCGGTGAAAGGGGAGCGGAGGTGTGAATCGATGGAGTGAGGTGGAGCGGGGCACAAGTCCATAGGCGGCGCCAGCGGGAGGATAGTGCTGATGTGCGGGCGGCATCGTCGATTGGGAGGAGGGATAGGAGGCAGTCCGATAGGGGGCTGATCAGGTCGGGACCCTCGCCGGCGGCGACGGGGATTACAATCATTGCTATGTCCGTGATGGAGTTTCGAAGTGAAGTAGTGAAGTAGATTTGCCAACGCGTTGGCGGCGAGGTCGTTTGTTGAGGGGTCCAGGAGACGAAGTCAAGGAGCAGCTGCTGGAGCACGAAGTTGAGGAGATGAAGTAGTCGGTGTTTTCACCACGAGTCAATTACACCGATGGTGCTAGAACTTGCCGTAAACGGTCACTTTGATGCTAGAAGTTGTGGTGTACATTAAAGTGGTGCAAAAACTTGGCTCGAGCGTGCAAATACAGTGCTAATCGCGTTGGTATACAGAATCTGCGCTGACTAGGTGTATGGGTCCCGCCGTCAACCACTTGACCTGGGAGAGGGGGCGTGCCGCCTGTTTTTTATTTAAAAACCCCTCAGAATATATCCTTTTACAAAAAAGTCCATATCGACGTGCCATTCTTCATCTCTAACCAGTGGGTCCTGCTGGTAAAAATTAACAGAAAAAAGAGGAAGCCAGGACTCAAACACGCGACCACATGAAGAAGCAAAACCTGTCCAACCAGTACGCTGCTGCTGTTACGACGCCCTTGACGCATAACTATTCATATGTATTTAACAGGTTTTTTTAGCAACATGTATTTAACAGGTACGCATCTGAAGTTAAAATGGGCTGCAGTTATTGCAGCCCATTTTGCACGAGCTATTTTTTATAGATATATTTATAAAACGTATAAGTGATAAAAATTATGTTTAAATGTTTGTGTGCTATAAATTTTATACAAACAAACCATGATTAGCAAAACAGCATTTAAATATATACTATATAAAATATTTACTTAATACGAAACTTTAAAATTTTAATTAAGTAAAAATGTTCTTATGTTATTTTCAAGACATTGGTATATTTATTTTAAAAACTACCATGCATACAAAAAGAAAGTAATTTATTTTTAAAACTTGTCCGTGTATTATTTCAAAACAGTTCTTATATTTAAATTAATATTTATGAATTGTAATTTTTTATATAATTTAAAAATATAAAATTTCTTCTAAAATTACAATTAAAAATATTATTTTAATTATACAAACATTTCAATAATTATAAGCATATTTTATAGTTCATTTTTTGTATAATTAAAAATATTCATAATTTTAATATTAAAATGTTGTTATGGATATTCAATCGTGTATAATATTGAAAATATTTACTATTTTGAATATAAGTCATGAGTTAAAAATATACACATGGGAATAATTATAGGTACTGAGTAAATATTTGTATTCATCATTTTTAAATTTAAATATAAGCCATGAGTGTATACTCTTTTGTGTTCATTAAAAATTGTGTCTAATATATATTTTAAATGTCGATATTAACTATATATATATATATATATATATATATATATATATATATATATATGGGCTGTATTTCATTTTTTTATTTACATAAGATTGATAACACACAAATATTGAAACATAATTTATAATACTTACATTTTAAAATATCTTATAAAAATAGCTTGTGCAAAATGGGCTGCAGATGGCTGCAATATCTGCAGCCCATTTAAGCTCCACATGCGTCCGTCCTAAATATTTACATGTTATTATCATTTTTCAACAAATCAGCTTGTGGGTTGGAGTGGTTATTCGGTTGTTTTGGTAGCCTCTGTTTGTCGGTTCAAAACCTGCCCGAAATCTTTTTCATTTATATAATATTTATTTATTTATATGCGGGATCCACTGGGCATAGAGAAGAAAAATGTCACGCCCATATGGTCTTTTTTGTCAATAATATTTTTTCGAGGGGTTAAAAAAACAATCTTTCTGGTTCACTCGCTGGCTGCAGACCCCACGCGCCTAGTTAGCACAGATTATGTATACAAAACGGAATATGCACCGTATTTGTACGCCCGAGCCAAGTTTTTGCACCACTTCAATGTACACTGCAACTTCTAGCACCAAAGTGACCATCTGCGTCAAGTTCTAACACCACCGGTGTAATTGACTCTTTTCACCACCATGCGAACTGGTCAACGGGTGGTCCCACCTATAAGAAGGCTGCAATACGTGCACCCAGCGCTAATCACGTGGTCGGAAAACCGAGCAAATAGTCGTACCGTACGCGCGCGCGAAGCTGAGCACCGGAAACGCGACGCGCAACGCGGACGTGACAACCCGACGTGCGATTCATGTCATGTTTCTCGATCTCACGTCGTCTCCTCTCTTTCGTTTCCCTTTTTTTCATCGCGCAGAAGAGGAAAGAGATAGCTAGCCAAGAACGCGCGCGCGAGGGCAGGCGGAGTTGGATCGATCCTTCCTGGGTGACTTCGTTGTGTGTGCGAAACCCAATCGGATACTACACGAATCCAACAGGATGAGCGGGATCATCATTGTGGGCCGGCGGAGTACTTTTTTACACTCCGTTCACAATGACATGTCTTCGATTTGTCACCACACGAATACTACACGAATGTATCTAGACACCAAACAAGTTTAGATACATCCGTATCTTGACAAATCCAAGGCTTCTAATTGTGAAAGGAGGTAGTTTTTTGTGTGTGTATCACATACGGAAATAGCAGACGGATGTAGACGAACATATGCGCCTAATGTTGCATTAGCTAGTACACAACCATCTACCGCTGTATATAAACCATTGTGTGTGGTTCCACAAAATTATTAACTTTTCACATGGATTTGAGTCATTACCTGGGGAGTGCTTTTTATTTACGCATGCAGCAGCTAGTCCTGTCATTTATTGGATATCAAAAATAAAGAAGATGCAGATTTTTTTTTTAGAAAAGGAGGATGTACCCCCGGCCTCTGCATCTGAACGATGCATGCAGCCATATTATTAATTATTCACAGAAACCATACAAGGTGATACATCAATAAGCCTAAAACCACCATCTTGGCAACACTGTTGCTACTCCTATCCCCTTGATGAAGGCGTGCCGAATATCCGGGCCTAATACCAAACAGACATCGCACCAAAGCCTAACATCTAAAGCCGGGTGTCCCATCCAAGCCACTACCTGGATTGGGTCCCACACCGGTCTGGCACACTCCCAGTGAGCACCGCACGCTGCAAGGGCCGTCACCTCCATCATCCCTCGGTCCATCTTCAGAGCATAGTTGATGCACCAACCTTGCCAGGCCTCTCTCCCATCAACGCCACCATGACGCCAGACAGCTTCATCCTCCTGTGCGAGTCCATCTCCGCGCATCAGACACCGAGTCTCCACAGCGCCACACCGTCGAGAACCGCCACCATCAATGTGGAAGATGAAGCACCGCTCCACCAAAGACGCCGTCCTCCGGTCCCACGAGCCCGTGTGCATCTCCAAGAATGATGCCCCCAAGGGGGCTGATCTAGGGTTTCCCCCGGAGATAGTAGAGAGTGGCCTTGAACTTCTCTATGGCGATGCCTTCAGAAAGGAAACGACGCAGACAGCGTCGCCGTCGCCGGCCTTGGCCATAGCCAAAAGCAGGTTTTCACCCAGATCTGATCGAAGACCTCCATCTCTCGTGCACGGGCCGCCGCCATCCCTGCTGGGATCTCAACGAAGACTCCAAGGAGTGGATCGGCGCCGCGGCGTCGTCATCGTTGTGGCCGCCGTCACCGGCCAAGGGTCTCCCCCGATCCCAAGAGCCCCACCATCCAGTCACTGCCCACCACCCGGATCCGGCGAGCAAGGCCACACCGAAGCCCAGATCGAGCGGGATAAGGTGAAGGAAATGAAGCTAGCGCAGGTCGATCCAGATCTGGTGGCCGGCCAACGGATCACGGCCGCCATGAGATCCCACCACCAGGTCCTCGCCTCCCACGCGCCGGCAAGACGAGCAGCTCCAGGAGTGGTTGTCGATCAGAGGCGCCGTGACCACTGCACCGGCCACCGCCACGGAGGCCGCACGTCCATTACCAAGGCCGCGAGAGGAAGATCCCGCCGCCGCTGGCCGCCGGCAGGCTTTGCCCAGCAACATAAGCCAGCGGCGGCGAGGGGGAGACGCCAAGAAGGAAGCGCCGGCGGCAGAGATTAGTTTCCGCCCGTGCCGCCCGTGAGGAGCGACGCGGGCGTTTTTTTCTGACGTCAAAGATACAGATAGATGAGGCACATGAAGCTGCATCGAACTGTGTACATACATACATAGCTAAGCTAGAGAGAATCGAATGCCCAGGTGAAGGACACAAGAATAAAATGGAGTCCAAATAAAATGCTCCCAGCTCCAATTTATGTCTAGCTCCAGAACGCACAAGTCACAACACAGCAAAACAATCTAAGCAGTTTCAGACTCTTTATCACAAACCATCCAGCAAAACAGGACACGCAATTGTTCTAAATGAAAAATTAAACCACATCTGCTTCTCAGGTTTTGTCGCCTCTCGACCTTCAGCTCACTAGCACCCTCAGACAGACTGCTCGATCTTTAGCTCGCTAGCTAGACAATACTGCAACATCACTTGAAGAAATAAACGACTTTCTCCAAGCCCCTTCACAAGCGCCACTGCAACAAATCCGCTGCTGTTGCTTAGCACACTGCTCCACCCTCGTGTCACACTACAACAAGCTCCTTCTACACGACAACCAAAGTGAAACAAGTGACAATTATGCATGAGAGCTCATACATAGCATCGTATACTACTACGGACATGATATTGCAAACTAATAAGCAACACCATCCAATCTAAACCTAATAACCTAGCAACATAACCAAATTACTCCTGGTACCATATTACACATAACTCAATGGGTACTATCATGGCCAACAGTTTCGCAAAAAACAAAAACAAAAGAGAGAGAGTTTAGACTAATAACCAGCAAATCACAGATCACATATCCAGTGTATCGACTCAGCAAGAGAAAGCCAATAGTCAACACAAGCCGGTAACTCCCCTAATAAGCCAAAATAGTGTCTTTTAACACAACAAGAGCAACAGTTCCTAATTGTAAACATCACAGAAGGAGCTTATTGTGTATCGATATGGTAAAGATTTCGTTTATGGTGGAACAAGTCAAAAGAAACATGGCACATAATAGTTTTGAGTTAGTTTTTAGTGAAATGAATATCTATCTACCACAAGACCATCACAATCACAAGGCTGGTTCCAACCACCACCGCCACAAACAGCATCATGGCCATCTCAAGGCACAGGGAGAAAAGAAAGAGATCAGGGACTTACCAGAATTAAGGAAGAGGCAACCAGCACCGCCACAGTTGTGGCCAAACCGTTGTCATCATGTTGTAGGGAAGCAGACGATAGGACATGGGCGACCCGACCCGTCTGGCGAGCAAAGGTGCTGCACGGCCACCCTGTCTATGCACACAACAAGTTTTGATTTAGTGAAATGAATTTCTATCTAGTGCATATGTGCATGCTTTCTCTACTGCCTATGTACGCATCCAATCCAACAGGGAAAAGGAAACATTTTTTGCAAGAAAAAAGGTGGAGGAGAGAGAGCTCACCGCAGCACCTTTGTCGTGCAGTAAGATCTCAGACACGTGGCCGCCGACAGCAGGATCTTGGAAACATTGCTGCCGGCAGCAGGAGTTTGGAGACGTTGCCTCCTGCAGCATCTCGGGGAAGTGGTCACCGAAAACTGCCGGCAGCAGCAGCAGCCCGGGCAGGCTCACCACCAATCTCTCGCTCCTTGCCTCACAGCTGCCATTCCTGCGATGCGGTGAGCTCCTCCCACCGGCTGCGATGGTCACCAACGCACCGGCTGCAAGATTTAAGAAATAAGTCCATGGCATTCTTAGTAAAAGTTAGCACTAGTACCCCCACAAATGGGTGATAAAATGATTAAAACAACTAGTTCCAGAATCATACTACAATTTATGTTCACGACATGTAATCTAGAGTTGCGAACCATGTAAACGAAACATACAAAACATAAACATTGATTGATGAGTGTTAGGGAAATTTTAACCCTATAAGGCTGCTGTGGTTCTCCAGCTATTGTAAGAAAGTGCTAACAAAGCTACCAAGAAGCCTCCAGGCCACGACAACACGGACGATACAGAAACAGAACAACAATCACATAGGCCCATGAGGGCCACGACAACATTGGTTCTCTACTGCCTATGCACGCATCCAATTCAACATGGATAAGAAAACATTTTTCGCAAGAATAAGATAGAAGAGGAGGAGAGAGAGCTCACCGGTAGCAGCTTGTCGGGCAGCAAGATAGGTTTCCACTGGCAGCGGCAGACTGGGCAGGCAACAACCATTTCTTCTTCCCTATCTCCCCACTGCCATTCCTGCGGCTCGGTGAGCTCCTCTAACCGGCTGCGACGGTCACAGACAAACTCGCCTGTTGAACTGGATAGTCGTGCAAGATTTAAGAAAGAAGTCCTTGGCATTCTTAGTAAAAATGAGCACTAGTACCACAATAATAAGAATGGATAATAAATGATTAAAACAACGAGTGCCAGGATCATACTACATTTTATGTCACAACATGCTACCCAATAAACCAAATGTGGCCTTTCTGGTTAAATCAACTAGTATATTTACGACATGTCATTGACAGTTGCGAACCATGTAAACCAAGCATTCAAAACATAAACATTGGTTGATGAAATGGACAAACCAATTGTAAGGTGGGACTACAGATAAATGCATACCGGGTAAAGTTGTGATAATTCCAATCAGGCTTATTATAAGAAAGAGCTATAAATCTCCCAACTAGCCTCCAGGCCATGACAACACAGACGATACAGAAACAGAACAACAATCACACCCCCAACAACTAAAACGAAACAACCTCCACAAGGTAGGAAATGGAAAGATGGCGCACAGTTGAGGACGATGAGTCTACAAACAAGAACCAACTACCAGCAAACACTTGCCCAGGTTAAGCATAACAGGCTCCCAACATAACGAAAGCTAACACGAGCGACTAGAATGACAAGAGATAGGTTTTCTGCAGTGAATTCATGGCCTAATCCACGTAATCATCAGGCCATACAAGCATTAGTACCAAACCCACCATAAATACAACATATGGACGTCGATAGCATGCTCTCCACTGGTTACAAGATTTACAAGGAATGCGGGAGGGGGATAGGGGTCTCACCGAAGCAGATGCAGGTTGGGGAGGTAGTCGATACCGGCAGCAGTAGGTCGGGGACGTCGCCAGCACAAGCAGCTCTGGGAGGAGGTCGCCGGGCAGCATGAGGTCATACTCCTTATCTGCAGCGGAGGAGGGTCTCAATCTCTAGTACGTACCGCTGCTGTTTCTTGGGCCGTCACCATGGCTGGTGGATCGAGCCAGAGGGAGCATCATCCCGGGCAGGCGACCAGCATCGCGACGAGGTGGTCGCCGGCCGGTAGCAGTAGCCCGAGCAGGCAACCACCATTTCTTCCTCCTTGCCTCCCCGCCGCCATTCCTGCGGCTCGATGAGCTCCTCCAGCCTGCTGCGACAGTCACCGACAAACTAGCTCGTCGATTTGGATAGTCCTGCAATATTTAAGAAATAAGTCCTTGACGTTCTTAGTAAAAATGAGCATTAGTACCCACACAAAAGTAAGAATGGATAATAAAATGATGAAATGATTAAGCAACTAGTGCCAGGATATTATAATTTATGTGACAACATACTAGTCAAGAAACCAAGTGTGGCCTTTCTAATTTAATCAACTAGTATATTCATGACTTAATCTACAGTTGCGGGCCATCTGAAAAAAGCATAAAAACATAAACATTGATTGATGAGTGTTCGCAAAATTTAAACCGTATAAAAACTGGAGTAACAATTTGTATGTTGAGATCACAGATAAAAGCATAGACGGATTCTAATAATTTATGATAATTCCGATCAGACTTATTACAATTACACAAACCATCAAAAGGTAAAGTAATCTGTCATTGGACAAAAGAAAAACTTGCACATATAGAGCAGCTGAGGATCAAGATGACGTCAACAACCACACAAAAAACGATAATCCAGAGCTAGAACATAGTGCTAGAATAATTTCTAGAGTGTTGAACGGTAACAAAGTTTCAACTTCTAAGCACGACCATCCAAAACGAATATAATTCTACACTTTTACATGTGAGGCCAACTGATTATCCATACCGGCAGAAAGAACAAATATGACATGTATCCACACCTATCAGTTGATTATCATGCTATAAACTTCTACCTATCATCTGTAACTTAGGTGATGAAACAAATACCATCAGGTTGAAATAATAAGATCACATATTCACTTTTCTACATATTAAGCACGATTACATAGCTCTAGTAGTGCAACCACCAGCAAATAGCTGAGACATGTATGAATTTACAACATACCAAAATATGGATTAATTATAAGGATCTACCTAGCAGCAATTAGGTCAAGTAACACAGTTTCATCATACAAATCTGGTTTGGCAGCAAGAGTTTGCCATAGACAAAGGCCCACAGAGGCACAAGTCTTGTGCACGTCACAATCAAATTAGAAGTAGTATACCTATACCATAAACTGACGGTAGTGTGTCTATTACATCAATGGCCTTAGCAGGATGACCAAGCACCACGGAGAATGGGGTAGAGTAGGGTGGAGACCAGGCAGTTACCTGAACCACAGTCGAGCGTGACGAAGTTGCAGCGCAGAGAACTCGTTGCCATCGCATGGGGAGAGAACTACTGCTAGATGATAATTGAAGTCATGCACTCCCAAGTCCACATCGCCAAAAGATGAAGGTCCAAGCATTGACACTGACAGAAAAAATATCAGTTCTTTCTCATTAGATCATCCAGCAAGACAATGAGGTAGGAAATCAGTTCTTGGAGCAAAATCAAGAAACAAAAGTGTGGTTTCAATAAACGCCCAGTTCAACACTTACTATATGTCTAAGTGTCAATCTGCTCAGGCAGCTCCTTTATGTCAACCTCGAACCTTTCTCGCACATTCAAATAGTATATATGTGAAATAAATGACGCAACATCCACTTGAAGAAATAAACGACCCCATGGCTCCCTCCGGGCCAAGCTCCACTCTTCACGAGCGCCACCGCAGCAATCTGCAGCTACTGCTTAGTACAGCCCTCACATCCGACTACAATAAGCTGCTCCTGTACGACAGTAGACAAAGAAACCGTTAATCAACATACCAGGATTATACTAGGGCACACGGAGAAGGAAGGAGAATAGGGACTCACCAAAACCCAACACTACTACATGATGTAGACTCCCTCACTAACATTTAGGTGGAACAGAAACTCCTAGCCCATGAAGGAGTCCACCAGTGGGATCTCCTCCTCCTCCTTATTTGCACGTGCATGAGCACATAAAGACAACAAGCTGCGGGTCCGTACGACGGCCTCTCCTTGCCCGTGCAGTCGACCACCAGCAGGGGCTCCTCCTCATTACCTACAGGGGCAAGAGCATGAGGAAGATGAAAACACAACCAATTGATGTGTGCAGGAAATGAAACTGAAAGCAATGATACGAGTACACATAGATGTAAGATCCAGCAGACAATGCTTACATATGGATACAAGGTGAAATTTAAAAAAGCATCGCACTGAGGAGTAAATGCTCAGCAAAAAATGGCAGGCCATGTTTTATGGTTGCTATAGAATGGCGATGAGTTTTTTTTACACTCTATGGTTCATACTTGGATGAAAAGCTCAATAGCACAAGACGAATAAAGTACCAAGGTAAGAGTACACAAAGGCCATATATACCAGGAAACAACTAGTGAATTAGGAAAATAAATTGTGGACAAGTGTGTTCTGCAGCAGGGTAACTACATGTATCCAAAATTGGCTCCAGACACAGGATATTACTAGGTCCTAGCATTGCAACAACATACACAGCAAAGGAACAAGACATAGCAAAGAACATATACGCATGCGTGCTAGCTTGGCACCAACATGCAAAGCACTACATCTACACATTCTAATTACATAAAATGAGGAGGAATTAGAATTGTTAGATACAATAATTGTCAATTTACAATCAAATGTTCATTACATATCAATGGATGGAAAAAATCAGGACTGGTGTACCATTAAGATGCCAATCATACTAAAATAGATCCTGATATTGTTGTTGGCAAATTAGAATAGATGCTTGGACTATTTTGGGACTTCCAGTAATGTACAGTTCATCGAAGTACTTAATTATGAAGACAAAAAATATCAAGAAACCGAGTTTATTTGCTATAACAACTATCACAAAAGCATTAATGGCCAGATTACCACCATCCAAGAACTAGACTAGAAATTACAAGGGTCAAAGCACATGATCAGTATGGCCAGGCTCCACCGTGCATGGAGTAGGAAGGAAACAAGGCGGTTACCTGGACCACGGTCGAGGGAGATGCAGTTGCAGCGCAGAGAACTCGCTGTCATTGCATGGGAGAGAACTACTGTTGGATGCTATCTGACAAGTCGTGTACTCAAAGCTCCACATCGCCAAAAGATGAAGGTGCAAGCATTGACAACGGCGCACAATCAACAGTCCGATTAAACACAAAAAATATCAGTTCTTTTTCATCAGATCATCCAGCAAGACAATGAGGTAGGAAACACACAACCAAATCATTGTCTTTTTTTTCATGTAAAAAAATCGACTTTTGCAAGAAAACAATCAGCATTACTTCTTATAAGCTAAAGCATCACTGTGTAACATTGTTATAGGACCATTTAGTTAAATATAACTAATGTTGATTTCCTAATCTCTTGTTAAGATGAGCTAAAAATACAACAATACCAACCTAAAAAATTAAGATTCAAAAGTGCAAACATAGTATTCACCACATGAAGTTGAAACATGGTAGAAACAAAAAAACCAGTGATGTTTCATCCTGCAAGGCAACAAGATAAGAAATACAAACCAAATCATAATAGTTTTGCTCCATAGTTGAAAAAGGAAGCATTTGATTAGTGGAGGGTTTAGTTTTCACATATTAGATCCAACTAAGCCCTTTTCTTTCCAAAATCAGTACCATTTCAAAATAATCCAGCCAGCCTTCTCATTAGTGGGGTGTGGCATGCATATTTAAAGCTAGAAGGAGAAAAATCCATCCAAATCAGCATGTTCGGTGCCAATGTTGGAACCAACACAACAAGAAGTAATTGCTAGAGTTAAACCTAAATCCACTAAATGGTGACACTAATTATTATACCAGAATCAAACAAGCACAAACTGGCATCACACTAGAAGAGTGAGTGATCAAAGAATGGCAAGCCATGTTTTATGTTACTATCGAATGGAAAGTTTTCTTACACTTTATGGTTCATACTGGATGAAAAATTCAAGTTCTCACTCAACTTGCACGGGATCACAAAAGATGGTTACATCACATCTCACACACACAAAGGCCAAATATACCAGCCAATAGTGATCCAGGCAAATCTGGATAGGTGCTGCTCCTGTGATGTGCAGAGTAGTACATCTATGCATACTTGCCTCAAGGCACAAGATATTTCTGCCAAGATTTGATTAACCTTTTCGCATTTGGCAACAACATACACATCATGTTGACCGCAATGCAAACCCGGCAGGGTTGGATCACAAGCATACCTCGATTCCACGCCGTAGCTGATGGTCATACCATCGAGCGTGTCCCTCCTGGATACGACGCCTAGCAGCAGGACACGACAGCAAATTTGCAAGTAGCTTGACCTATAGTATGACATGGACGCCGCCACCTGTCCGGTGCGCAAAGGTGCAGCACGACCACCCTGTCATCGGTAAATATCTGCTTATGCACATGACAAGGTTTGAAATTTGGGATAATTAGATTTAGGCCCCTAGTTGTGTCCCATTCGTCTGTTTTACCCCTAATTCCCAAAAGTCACCGGTTCTGTCCAAGTCATTTTGCTCCTCTTACGCTTTTGCCCTTTGACCGTTTGACCGTTCGTTTGAAAATTCATAACTAATTCATACTAAATCAGAAAAATGCAAATAAGATACCAAAATGTTCAGAAAAACATCACCTATATGTCAGTGTCATTTGCATTCATGAAAAAAAGTGTTGAAAAGTGCACATCTGAGTTTTAGCTCTTTTGATACCACCATGAATAGTAAACTCTAAAAAAATCAAAAAAATCAAAAAAATATGGTGGCAAATAACGACAAATGTTCTAAGTGCTTGCCAAGTTTCATTAGGGAATGACATTCGTGGAAGTCGTGGCAAAAAATAAACTATTTTGGAGTGCTGATTGTTTTTTTGCGGCGGCACCCATGAATGTTATTCCCTGATGAAACTTGGCAGGCACTCAAAACATTTGTCATTCTTTGCAATTAAATTTTTTTCGAATTTTTTGAACTATTTTAGATTTTACTATTCATGGTGGTAGCATAAGAGCTAAAACTCGGACGGGCACTTTCCAACACTTTTTTCATGAATGCAAATGACACTGACATATAGGTGATGTTTTTCTGAACATTTTGGTATCTTATTTGCATTTTTTATTTCGTATGAATTAGCTATGAAGTTTTCAAACTGACGGTCAAACGGTCAAAGGGCAAAAGCATCAGAGGAGCAAAGTGACTTGGACAGAACCGATGACTTTTGGGAATTAGGGGTAAAACATACGAGTGGGACACAACTAGGGGCATAAATCTAATTATCCCTTGAAATTTTGATTTAGTGAAATGAATTTCTACCTAGTGCATATGCGCATGCTTTCTCTACTGCCTATGCACACATCCAATTCAACAGAAAAAAGGAACATTTTTTCACAAGAATAAAGATGGAGGAGGAGAGAGGGCTCACCGACAACAGCTTATCGGGCAGCAAGAGCTCAAAGACGTGGCCGCTAGCAGCAGGACTGGGAGACATTGCCGCCAGCATCATCTCAAGGAGGTGGTCGCCAGAAGACGTCCAACAGCAGCTCCGGGTGGACTGCCGGCAGCAGCAGCCCGGTTAGGTAACCACCATCTCTTCCTCCTTGTCTCCCCGCTGCCATTCCTGCGGCACAGTGAGCTCCTACTGCCTGGTGCGATAGTGACCGAAAAACTCGCCCGTCGATCTCGATAGTCCTGCAAGATTTAAAGAAGCCCTTGACGTTCTTAGTAAAACTGAGCACTAGTACCCCCACAAAAATAAGAATGGGTAATAAAATTATTAAATCAATGAGTGCCTGGATCATACTACAACTTATATTACAACATGCTAGTCAAGAAACCAAGTGTGGCCTTCCTGGTTAAAGCAACTAGTATATATAAACGACATGTAATGTATAGTTGCAAACCATGTGAACAAAGCATACAAAACAGAAACATTGGTTGATGGAGTGTTAGGGAAATTTTAAACCTATAAAACTTGGGTTAACGATTTGTAAGTTGAGATGCATACACAGATTCTAAAGTTGTGCTAATTCCAATTAGAGTTAGTACAATAATACAAACCATGAAACGTAAAGAAATCTATCGACTTATTACAATCATACAAAACATCAAAAGTAAAGTAGTCTGTCATTTGCCCAAAGAAAACCTTGCACCGATATAGCAGTTGAGGATCGAGATGGCATCGACAACCACACAAAATTTGAATACCTAACCACTTGACATGTAATTTATCCCCCACCAAAATCACACCAACGAAAGCACAAATTTTGAACTTTTGATTTAGTGAAATGAATTTCTACCTAGTGCACATGTGCATTCTTTCTGTACTGCCTATGCACACATACAATTCAACAGGAAAAAAGGGAATTTGTTTTCACAAGAATAAGATGGAGGAGGAGAGAAGGCTCACCAACAGCATCTTATCGGGCAGCAAGAGCTCAAAGACGTAGCCGCTGGCAACGGGACTGGGAGACGTTGCCGCTAGCATCATCTCAAGGAGGTGGACATCAGAAGACGTCCGACGTCACCGGTGGACTGCCGGCAGCAGCAGCCCGGGCAGGCGACCACCATCTCTTCCTCCTTGCCTCCCCGCTGCCATTCTTGTGGCACAGTGAACTCCTCATGCCTGGTGCAACAGTCACCGATAAATTCGCCCGTCGATCTGGATAGTCCTGCAAGATTTAAAGCAGTCCTTGACGTTCTTAGTAAAACTGAGCACTAGTACCCCCACAAAAATAAGAATGGGTAATAAAATGGTTAAATCAACGAGTGCCAGGATCATACTACAACTTATATCACAACGTGCTAGTCGAGACACCAAGTGTGGCCTTCCTGGTTAAAGCAACTAGTATATTCACGACATGTGATGTATAGTTGCAACCATGTGAACAAAGCATACAAAACATAAACATTGGTTGATGAGTGTAAGGGAAATATATCAAACCTATAAAACTTGAGTTAACGATTCTAAAGTTGTGCTAAATCCAATTAGAGTTACTACAATAATACAAACCATGAAACGTAAATAAATCTATTAGACTTATTACAATCATACAAAACATCAAAATTAAAGTAATCTGTCATTTGCCAAAATAAAACCTTGGACGGGTATAACAGTTGAGGATCGAGATGGCAGCGACAAGCACACACAAAATTTGAATACCTAACCACTTGACATATATATAATTTATCCCCCACCAACGACAACACAAATTTAGAAACACATGCATTCATGCCTAGCTTTTTATTACTAATAAGAACAAAATTTAGTGAACTGAATTTCTATCTACTACATAAGTGTGTGCTTTATTTACAATCTATGCACACATCCAATTCAACGGGGGAAAAGAAATATTTTTTCACAAGAATAAAGATGGAGGACTGGAGGAGAGAGAACTCACAACAACCGCTGGTGGGGAAGCAAGAGCTCAGACACGTGGCCGCCAGCAACACAAGCTTGGAGACGATGCCACCGCCAGCATCACGGGGAGGTGGTCGCCAGAAGAGGCCGGCAGCAGCAGCCCGGGCAGGCAACCATCATCCTTTCCTTCTTGCATCACCGCCACCATTACTGTGGCGCGGTGAGCTCCTCCCGTCGGCTGCTACGGTCACTGACGAACCCACACCGATCGATCTGGATAGTCCTGCAAGATTTTTAAGAAATAAATCCTTAGCATTCTTAGTAAAATTGAGCACTAGTACCCACACAAATAAGAATGGGTAATAAAATGATGAAATGATTAAAACAACAATTCCAGGATCAACATGCTAATCAAGAAACCAAGTGCGGCCGGCCTTTCTGGTTAAAGCGACTACTATGTTCACCACATGTAATGTATAGTTGCAAACCATGTGAACAAAGCATACAAGACATAAACATTGGTTGATGAGTGTTAGGGAAATTTTAACCCTATAAAACGTGAGTTAACTATTTGTATGTTGAGGTGCATACACAGATTCTAAAATCGTGATAATTCCAGTCAGAGTTATTACAATCATACAAACAATGAAAAGTAAAGTAATCTGTCATTTGCCAAATTTAGAACTTGCACAGATACAACAGTTGAGGATTCAAGATGGCGTCAACCACCACACAAACAATTTGAATGCTAGATAGTTGATATAAAATTTATCCCCCAATAAAATCGCACCAATGAAACCTAACATTTGTGGAAAACAGGCACTCGTGGCCAGCTTTTTATAAGTAAAATGCATAAACTCTTTGTGCGTCACAAAGGCTGCTGGGTTCCTCAAGCCATTATAAGAAAGAAGTGCTATACAGAGACAGAACGACATGGACTAATACAGAGACAGGACAACAATCAACTCGTCTCCCAACAAATAAAACAAAACAGCCTCCACAAGGTAGGGAACGGAGAAATGGTGCATATGCGCCACTATTTTCTGCCGAGATGTTACCCGCAATCTTTAATACCTTCCATACCTACCTCTCCAACATGATTTGGATTCGCAAGTCATAAATTACTGGGCTAACTCTCCTAGATTCGCACAGCAAGCACACAAAGAGGAAACAAACAAGTGCCAGCAGACGCCCCCCAGATCTAGAATGACAATTTTCTGCAGCAAATTCGTGCCTAATCCAATTAACCGTCAGACCATACAATCACTAGGACCAAAGCCAAACCCTATAACGCAATAAATACATCACATCGACTCAGTCCATACAAGCATGTAACAAGATTTACTCCATCCGTCCTGAAAAGGATGTCTCAAAGACCATATAAGACATCCTTTTCAGGACGGAGGGAGTACAAGAAATGATGGAGGATGAGGAGGAGGGGGAGTAGGAGGAGAGGGACCTCACCGGGCAGATGCAATGGGGGTTGTAGTCGTGGCCAGCAGCAGCAGCAGGTCGGGAACGTCTCCAGCACAACCACCAACAGATTGCCTGCCGCCGCCTCTTCTCTCTATGACCTCCCACGGAAGGTGCTGCATGACCGCCCTGTCATAGGAAACGACATGCTTATGCACAAGACAACTTTTGATTAGTGAAAAGAACATCTATCTACTGCATATGTTCATGCTTTCTCCATAGCCTATGCACACATCCAGTTCAACAGGGAAAAGGAAAGTTTTTTTTGCAAGAATACGATGGCGGAGAGGGCTCACTCGCAACAGCTTAGAGACATGGCCACCGGCAGCAGGAGATTTGAGACGTTGCCACCGGCAGTATGTCGGGTAGGTGGTCGTTTGCAGATAGCCGGCAGCAGCTCCGGCTGTACTGTTGGCAGCAACAGGAGTTTGGAGACGTTACCACCGGTAGTATCTCCGGGATGTGGTCGCCGGAAGATGGTCGGCAGCAGCTCCGGGTGGACTGCCAGCAGCAGCAGCCCCGTTAGGCAACAACCATCTTTTCCTCCTTGCTGCCCCGCCACAATTCTTGCGGCGTGGTGAGCTCCTCCCGCAGGCAGCGATGATCACTAAGAACACGCCCGTCCATCTGGATAGTCCCACAATATTTAAGAAAGAAGTCATTGTCATTCTTAGTAAAAAAGGGTAATAAAATGATGAAATGATTAGAACAACTACTGCCAGGATCATACTACAATTTATTTCACAACATGCTAGACAAGAAACCAAGTGCAATCTTTCTAATTAAGACAACTAGTATATTCGCGACATATAATCTACAGTTGCTGAACCATGTAAACGAAACATACAAAACATAAACATTGGTTAATGAGTTTTAGGGAAAGTTTAACCCTATAATAAAACTTGAGTTAACTATTTGCATGTTGAGATGCATAACGGATTCTAAAGTTCTTTTAATTCCAGTGAGAGTTACTACAATCATACAAAACATGAAAAGCAAAGTAATCTGTCATTTGCCGAATTTAAAACTTGCACAGATACAGTTGTTAAGTATAAAGATTGGCGTCAACAGCCACACAAACAATTTGAATATGAAGCTAATTGATCTGTAATTCATAACCCAAGGAAACCGCACCAATGAAAGCTAACACTTTTGGAAAACAGGCACTCATGCCCAACATTTTATAAGTAAAAGGCACCTCCAGCTAGTTATATAAGAAATCACTAAGAAAGCTCACAAGAAGCCTACAGGCAACGGCAACATGGACTACTACAGAGACAGAAATACAACCACCTAGATAAAACGAAACAGCCTCCATGAGGTAGGAAACGGAAACATGGTGCACAGTAGAGGACGACAAGTATACAGACAAGAACCAAGTACCAGCAAGTACTCCCCAGATCCAGAACGACAATTTTCTTGGGTGGCCTAATCCACTGAACCGTCAGACCATACAAGCAATTAGGACCAAAGCCTAACCCTATAATAACACCATAAATACATCATATCGACTCATCCATACAAGCAGGTAACAAGATTTCCAAGGAATGCTGGAGGAGGAGTAGGAGGAGAGGGACCTCACCGGGCAGATGAAGGTTAGGGATGTAGTCGTTGCCGGCACCAGCAGCAGGTCGGGGATGTCGTCAGCGCCAGAAGCTGGGGTCGGAGGCCCTCCTCTCCCGCGCGTCCGGCTGGTCCTGCTTGAGCTGTCGCTGTGGTAGGGAGGGAGGGGATTGGCGGGTGCGCGGCGGGGTGGACGGAATTGGGTGGGGCATCGAGGGGTCTAGGTGGGTGCGGTTGGCCGGCGTCGAGGGGTGGGCGGCGAGGAAGGAATGCCGGCGGTGGCGGCGGCCTCGGGCAGAAGAAAATGGGATGGAGGAGGGATGTCCAAGGAGGAGCAGAGCAGTAATGAAGAAGTGCGGCGGGCGGCAGGCGGCACAAGGGATGGGAGGGGATCGAGGGGACCCGAGCAGTAACGGGTGGGATGCGCTACATCATCATCTCAAGGAGGTGGTCGCCGGAAGACATCCGATAGCAGCTCCGGGTTGACTGCCGGCTGCAGCAACCCGGGCAGGCAACCACCATTTCTTCCTCGCCTCCTCGCTGCCATTCCTGCGGCACAGTGAGCTCCTCCTTCCTGCTGCGACAGTCACTGACAAACTCACCCGTTGATCTGGATAGTCCTGCAAGATTTAAAGATTTCCATGACGTTCTTAGTAAAACTAAGCACTAGTACCCCCAGAAAAATAAGAATGGGTAATAAAATGATTAAACCAACGAGTGCTAGAATCATACTACAACTTATATCACAACATGCTAGTCAAGACACCAAGTGTGGCCTTCCTGGTTAAAGCAACTAGTATATTTACGACATGTAATCCATAGTTGCAACCATGTGAACAAAGCATACAAAACATAAACATTGGTTGATGAGTGTTAGGGAAATATATCAAACCTATAAAACTTGAGTTAACGATTTGTAAGTTGAGATGTATAAACGGATTCTAAAGTTGTGCTAATTCAAATTAGAGTTACTACAATCATACAAACCATGAAATGTAAATAAATCTATCATACTTATTACAATCAAACAAAACATCAAAATTAAAGTTATCTGTCATTTGCCAAAAGAAAACCTTGCACAGATATAGCAGTTGAGGATCGAAATGGCAGCGACAACCACACACAAAATTTGAATACCTAACCACTTGACATATAATTTATCCCCCACCAAAATCACACCAACGACAACACAAATTTAGAAAACATGTATTCATGCCTAGTTATTTATTACTAATAAGAACAAAATTTAGTGAACTGAATTTCTATCTACTACATAAGTGTGTGCTTTATTTACTGCCTATGCACACATCCAATTCATCGGGGGAAAAGAAACATTTTTTCACAAGAATAAAGATGGAGGAATGGAGGAGAGAGAGCTCACAACAGCCGTTGGTGGGGAAGCAAGAATTGTGGCTGTGGCGCGGTGAGCTCCTCCCGTCGGCTGCGACGGTCACTGACGAACCCACACCGACCGATCTGGATAGTCCTGCAATATTTTTAAGAAATAAATCCTTAGCATTCTTAGTAAAATTGAGCACTAGTACCCACACAAATAAGAATGGGTAATAAAATGATGAAATGATTAAAACAGCAGTGCCAGGATGTACATGCTAGTCAAGAAACCAAGTGCAGCCTTTCTGGTTAGAGCGACTAGTATATTGCCGACATGTAATGTACAATTGCAAACCATGTGAACAAAAGCATACAAGACATAAACATTGGTTGATGAGTGTTAGGAAATTTTAACCCTATAAAACGTGAGTTAACTATTTGTATGTTGAGATGCATACATGAATTCAAAAGTTGTGGTAATTCGAGTCAGAGTTATTACAATCATACAAACCATGAAAAGTAATGTAATCTGTCATTTGCCAAATTTAAAACTTGTACAGATACAACAATTGAGGACCAAGATGGCGTCAATCACCACACAAACAATTTGAATGCACAGCTAGTTGGTATACAATTTAGCCCCCAACAAAATCGCACCAATGAAAGCTAACATTTGCGGAAAACAGGCACTCGTAGCCAGCCTTTTATAAGTGAAATGCACAAATTCTTTGTGCGTTACAAAGGCTGCTGGGTTCCTCCAGCCATTATATGAAAGAAGTGCTAGACAGAGACAGAACAACATGGACTAATACATAGGCAGGACAACAATCAACTAGCCCCCAACAAATAAAAGGAAATATACTGCACACGGTAGGAAACGGAAACATGGTGCATATGCGCCACTGTTTTCTGTCGGGATGTTACCCGCAATCTTTAATACCTTTCATACCTACCTCACCAAGATGATCTTGATTCGCAAGTCGTAAGATTACTTGGCTAACTCTCCCAGATTTGCACGACAAGTGCACAAACAGGAACCAAATCCAGCAAACACCCCGCAGATCTGGAACAGCAATTTTCTGCAGCAAATTCGTGCCTAATCCAATTAACCGTCATGCCATAGAATCATTAGGACCAAAGCCAAACTCTATAACGCCAAAAATACAACATATCGACTCAGTCCATACAATCACTGGAGGAGGAGTAGAAGTAGGATGAAAGGGACCTCACCGAGCAGATGCAGTCCATCTTGAGTTCACTATTTGTATGTTGACACAATACACATCAAGAAAATAATTGAACAAGTACACATCAAGCTTCAGTTATATAGATTAATTATGACTACAACCTATAGGATCTATATGCTATCAATTCTTACTTCTCATCTCACCTGAGAGGAGATACAAGTACAACCCATAGGATTGTTTCTTGTGCTCTGCTTACTGAGAGTTTTGTTTGCTATGCTTATGCATGACCAAACAGGAAATTACTCCAAGTATCAGTAAGTGATGATGATGTTAATTCAAAGACCTAATTTTTGTGGATTCAATACACGGACGGAATTCAAACTCATCAACCTAGTTAATTGTTAGCTACATGAAATTTGTTAAATGCACAGTATCACCAATTCTTCAGTTCATATTAACCAGAAAGAAAATGGAGATTCCCTATTCAGAATTAGTTCAAACCAAATAGAGATCAAGTTGAACAATTACACACCAAGAAAATGTTGCTCAAGCAGAGCAAGCAAGCACATCATTTGCTGCAGCAAGCAAACACATGTGCTACAGTTACACATGAACTTAGAGAGAAAAATTTACACATGAATTTGCAACTTTACAAATCAATTTACAGAGAAAATTTCAAGCAACATTTGCAGAAAAATTCATGTAAAATCCAAACATTTTGCAAGGACAGAGAGAGGAGAGGAATACCCAACACCCAGATCCGTGTCATTTTGGGGCAGGGCCCGCGGGACCACGGTAGGTCTACTGAGAGGAGGAAGTTGTCACTGCTCCGGCTTCTCCCGCATCCCCAGCGCCACCGCCAACAGATTGCCTGTCGCCGCCTCTGCTCTCCATGATATCCCACGGAAGGTGCTGCACAACCGCCCTGTCATAGGAAACGACATGCTTATGCACAAGAAAACTTTTGATTAGTGAAATGAGCATCTATCTACTGCATATATGCATGCTTTCTCTGCTGCCTATGCACACATCTACGATTACTTACTGCAAAACTGTTCAGTCCATCTTCCAACCTGATTGAGAAATCAGCTATTCTAGCATTAGCCTAGGTACAATCAAAGGAGTTGGTCGGTCTCAAGGGAGAATCCGAGAGAAGAGTCTGGAAAGGGAACCTATCTTCCACCCTTTTCTTTGCGATTGCACTTTCAATCCTTGCATGGTTTTCAGACATATCCCTTGTTCTCTGAGCTACAGAAGATACTGGTGTAGAGTTCTCCTTGTCAGAGCAGAAGGCCTCTTGATCTTGATTATCGTTATGTTCATCTTCCAACCTGATTGAGAAATCAGCTGTTCTAATATTAGCGTGGGTGCAATCGAATGAGCTGGTCGGTCTCAAGGGAGAATCTGAGAGAAGAGTCTGCAACGTGAGCCTACTTCCACCCTTCTCTTTGTGATTGCACTTTCAATCCGTGTATGGTTTTCAGACATATCCATTGTTTTCTGAGATACAGAAGACACTGGTGTAGAGTTTTCTTTGTCCGAGCAGAAGGCCTCTTGATCTTGGTCAGCATCCACTTGGAAGAGGTTCTTTGGAAGACACCTTCTCGCTTTCATATCTCCTGTAGATATAGGTGTCAAATTCTCTTTATCTAAATAGAAAGTTCCATCATCTGCTGTGTGGAAACGTTGGGACTTTGATGATAGATCATTGCATTTTCGTATATCAATGTTCCTGTTTGGAGTGTATTCTGCCAACACTGAAATATCCATCCTTGAGCCAATAACCTCCCTGCCAATGGACTTGAGACGTCTGGAGGCAGATGTCACATTCTCCTTGTCTTGAAAGATGTCTGGTTGCCTCACTGGGGAGATGGCATCATACTCTGATGAAACTTCACTTTGTTCCCCTTGATGGATGCTCCTGTTTGAAGAGTATTCTGTTGACACCGAACTGTCCATCCTTGAGCCAAGGACCTTATCAGCAATGGGTTTGAGATCCCTGGAGGCAGGTGTCACATTCTTGTTAGGAAAGAGGTCTCCTTGTTCATCATACACTGATGAAAGTTCACCGTGTTCCCCTTGATGGTTGTTCCTGTTTGAAGTGTATTCTGCTGACACCGAACTGTCCATCCTTGAGCCAAGAACCTTACCAGCAATGCACTTGATCCCTGGAGGCAGGTGCTGCATTCTCATCAGGAAAGAGATCTCCTTGTTTCGCAGGGGAGATACCAGCATTATACTTTCCAGAAGCCAGCACTGAGTTTTCCTTGTCTAGAATGATGTCAGTATTTAAATCTTGATCTGACATGAGCAGAAACTCTGTCTCGGCTGACATTAATGGAAAAAGATTTTCAGATGTAAGTTCATTTGACTTCATCTTCTTTCCAATGTTCAGTACTGAGTTTTCACTATCTGAAAACTTGTCATGTTCCAAATTCAGAGGGGAAATGGAATCCATCAACTTTTGGGAATTGGTAGGCTTCAACATTAGCTGATTCCTATCAGTTATTATGTTGCTTGAGACAAGAGGGGTGGTGTTCTCCTTGTCCATTAGACTTCTCTCTTTTTCTTCAGTTGCTCTTCCTTCTATATCCATGTTGTCAAATTTGCTCTTAAAAAGTATGCCTTCAAACTCACAGTCCTGCACAACAATCTTATTTTGGGAAAATTTCTCCTTCAAATTCTGTAAGTTATGCCGCCGGTGCCAGAACTCAGAACTGCATCTCGGTATTCAATACTTCATCTATCCGATTGATCATATTTGGAATACCATCTTGCAATGTTTGAAGGGTTTGACTCTTAGCTAGTAAGTCCCGTGTGACACACTCTATTACCTCGCCTAGACTAGCAATTCGTTGACAGATCAAAGACCTCGTCGGGACTCCTTTTACGTATTGCTTCCCTGCACTTTCCATGGATGTCGCTTTCACCTTCACCACCACCACAGCCCCAGCAACTTCATCGGTGAGTCCCAGGTTTGCGACCACCTGTGCCGTCGTTCCGGCCTGTGTGGCGGCGGCGGCGTCGACCCGAGCGAGGGGCGTGGCGGCACGGAGGGAGGGCCGGAGGGAGCGGGGGCAGCGCGAGGACAGAGTCGGTCCAATGTATTTTTGGGCCCGGGGCGATGTAAAATAATTCTTTTTCATATTAAACTTTTATAGTTATTTTAAACTAAGTGTACCATATTACAGTTGTAATTAATATATTTTTATTACTTAGCCACATAAAATGTTTTTCAAATAACATTTATATTATTAATTGGTACGCATCTGTAATGTATATAATTGAAAATTTTAATTTTACAAAATGAAAAATTATGATGTACCAAAACTTTTCTTTATTGCTAAGACAATCTTTCATATTTATTTTTCTAATATTGCATAAACAATGTAGTGTATGCACATTTGCAAATACATGCATGTGTTCATATATCTTTTAATATTATATTGAATATTATGATAGAGATTTATAAATTATAGACACACTAATAAATATTTTTATAGCGATTTCTAGTGTATATTAGGCAGTCATATTCATGGAAACTTCTAGGGCATAGAAAATGTGGTTTGCATGTTAGGTTTATTAATTCGAAGAACCAAAAATGTTGTTGATTATACTTTTACACATGATTCGATTACCTACCTTGCATGTCCAGATTCACTTCGTTTGATTTGGTGCAAATGAGATGCCTACACATTTATCAAATTAAAAATTGTGTATTGGTTTAAACAATGAAATTCAGATATCATAATTTTCATTATGATACTAAGACATGCATCGTAAAGAGAGACTAATGTATTTGAACTCAACTCCGCCAGTCAGATTGGTTTGCCTAAGCGTGGTATAACCAGGGCCGGGCCATAGGCCAGGCAAAAGGGGCGACCGCCCCGGGACCCAAGAGGGGAGGGGCCCAACTAAAACTTACACTAGTAAGATCTAATCAAGTATACATTACCTCTGAAATATTATTAAATTGATAAAATAGAGGCTCAATTTACAGAAGCATAAGTTCACACCACATACTGATAAGTTATACCATGCTTAGGCAAACCAATCTGACTGGCGGAGTTGAGTTCAAATACATTAGTCTTTCTTTACGATGCATGTCTTAATATCATAATGAAAATTATGATATCTGAATTTCAATGTTTAAACCAATACACAATTTTTAATTTGATAAATGTGTAGGCATCTCATTTGCACCAAATCAAACGAAGTGAATCTGGACAAGCATGGTAGGTAATCGAATCATATGTAAAAGTATAATCAACAACATTTTTGGTTCTTCGAATTACTAAACCTAACATGCAAACCACATTTTCTATGCCCTAGAAGTTTCCATGAATATGACTGCCTAATATACACTAGAAATTGCTATAAAAATATTTGTTAGTGTGTCTATAATTTATAAATCTCTATCATAATATTCAATATAATATTAAAAGATATATGAACACATGCATGTATTTGCAAATGTGCATACACTACATTGTTTATGCAATATTAGAAAAATAAATATGAAAGATTGTCTTAGCAATAAAGAAAAGTTTTGGTACATCATAATTTTTCATTTTGTAAAATTAAAATTTTCAATTATATACATTACAGATGCGTACCAATTAATAATATAAATGTTATTTGAAAACATTTTATGTGGCTAAGTAATAAAAATATATTAATTACAACTGTAATATGGTACACTTAGTTTAAAATAAGTATAAAGTTTAATAAGAAAAAGAATTATTTTACATCGCCCCGGGCCCAAAAATACATTGGACCGGCTCTGTGCAGGGCCGGCCCATAGGCCAGGCAAAAGGGGCGACCACCCCGGGACCCAAGAAGGGAGGGGCCCAACTAAAACTTACATTAGTATGATCTATTCAAGTATACATTACATCTGAAATATTATTAAATTGATAAAATAGAGGCTCAATTTACAGAAGCATAAGTTCACACCACATATTGATAAGTTATACCCAGAGCCGGTCCAATGTATTTTTGGGCCCGGGGCGATGTAAAATAATTCTTTTTCTTATTAAACTTTATACTTATTTTAAACTAAGTGTACCATATTACAGTTGTAATTAATATATTTTTATTACTTAGCCACATAAAATGTTTTCAAATAACATTTATATTATTAATTGGTACGCATCTATAATGTATATAATTGAAAATTTTAATTTTACAAAATGAAAAATTATGATGTACCAAAACTTTTCTTTATTGCTAAGACAATCTTTCATATTTATTTTTCTAATATTGCATAAACAATGTAGTGTATGCACATTTGCAAATACATGCATGTGTTCATATATCTTTTAATATTATATTGAATATTATGATAGAGATTTATAAATTATAGACACACTAACAAATATTTTTATAGCAATTTCTAGTGTATATTAGGCAGTCATATTCATGGAAACTTCTAGGGCATAGAAAATGTGGTTTGCATGTTAGGTTTAGTAATTCGAAGAACCAAAAATGTTGTTGATTATACTTTTACACATGATTCGATTACCTACCATGCTTGTCCAGATTCACTTCGTTTGATTTGGTGCAAATGAGATGCCTACACATTTATCAAATTAAAAATTGTGTATTGGTTTAAACATTGAAATTCAGATATCATAATTTTCATTATGATATTAAGACATGCATCGTAAAGAAAGACTAATGTATTTGAACTCAACTCCGCCAGTCAGATTGGTTTGCCTAAGCATGGTATAACTTATCAGTATGTGGTGTGAACTTATGCTTCTGTAAATTGAGCCTCTATTTTATCAATTTAATAATATTTCAGAGGTAATGTATACTTGAATAGATCTTACTAGTGTAAGTTTTAGTTGGGCCCCTCCCCTCTTGGGTCCCGGGGCGGTCGCCCCTTTTGCCTGGCCTATGGCCCGGCCCTGCGCGAGGAGGGGAGCCGCGGTCGTCTCCCGTGGTTGTCCGAGGGGCAGAAGGCGGCGAGAATGGTGGTGGTGGTGGTGGGGGCGAGAATGGTGGTGGTGGTGGTCAGTGGTGGTGCCAGTAGGAGGTCGAGGAGGGTCGGTCGACCCGGCTCAGATCGGATCGACGAGGGAAACCGGCCAGCGCTCGTGCGGGCGAGAGGGAGTCGGCGGAGAGGACGAGGATGCCGGGCGAAACAGGCGAGGACGCCGGCGGCGGACAACAGGAGGGGAGCGAGCGTGCGCGAGGGAGAGAGGAGCGAGGCGAGCGGCCGGAGGGAGCATGACGGCGAAGCAAGCAGGAGGGCGGAGACGGCGGGCAAAGCTACGGGTGGTGTTGGGGACGATGTAGAGGGAGTGGTCGGCTGCCTCCTTGTGTGTGTGCGTGCGTTGTGTGGGACTGTGGGAGTGCGCTGGTGTTGGGTTTAGGTGGCGGCGCGGTGGCTGGGATTGGGTGCGTGCGTCTGTCTAGGTTAGGGTTTGGGGTGTTGGTCCGGCTGGGCCTTGGGCTGCCCGGCTCTTTTTTTGTTTATTACTAGCAAAAAGTGCCCGTGCATTGCTACAGATTGATTTTATTGAATAATTATTCCATAGAGATTTAGTAACTCAAAACATTTTTTCTCGATGGGCCGAAGTGTCATAGTCCCTCCGGTTTTATTTACTTTGCATTATGAATTTAGTCAAAGTCAAATTTGTTTAACTTTGACCAAATATTTTATGAAAAGTACAATGTAAAATATATACTATTAGAATCGTCGTAAATTATATTTTCATGATATATACATTTTTGATATTTTTTCCTATCTTGTTGGTCAAACTTGACAAAATTTGACTTTGACTAAACCTAAAACACGAAGTAAATAAAAACGAAGAGAGTAGATAGGACACAACTACCTTCCTCGAGTCCTTAATCTAGCCAATGCAGCGAAGTGTCGTATATATGCTAATCATAGCCGTCATTCATCACCACAGCCATGTACCAAGGCCTATTGATGCGTGCAACTCAAGCATGCACCCTATAAGCTCTACTTAAACTGCATTATAACTCTAATGAGTAGTTAAGCAGGAAAACTCGATCCATGTACCAAGGCTTATTGTTTGTATTCATAGTGTTTATGTAACCCAATATCATAAGTCAAAAGCCTACATCCATCCAATTTATCCAGCAGTATTATGAATCTATGATCATCGTAACAATGAACCTGGATAACCTGTCAACTAATGTGCTCATAGGTGACAACGGAGTGGTTATTGTAGCAAGTATGTCTAACCTTGATGGGCATTGAGGAAAGTAAACTATGGAAGTGCTACAAGGCAGTCCCTTTTTGGGTTGTCATTGCTTATCCAATTTACTGCCCGATGCTACAGGAGCAATCCAACAATGGAGCAGCCACCAATCTGCAGTTGAGAACTGAGAGAAAAGGCCAATCTGCAATTGAGGATTTGCTTATCGGAAAAAAAATCTTCCACCGCTCCAATCTAAGTTTGTCATCTTGCTGGCCTCAACTGCTCCAATCTTCCACTGGGACACTGGCGTCTTACTCGACGGTGGCACGCTGGCTGCTCTGCCTTCCTCTCCTCGTGCAGGCGATTGGCACGGGCGCGCTTGCAGGCCATGCAGATATCGATGGACTGGATCTTGGCATCGCGGCGGTGCAAGAGGTTGTCCGGGCAGCCGTCGTCACGGGCACAAGGCAGGTGGGCGTCGAGGTAAACACGGCGGAGCAGCAAAGCAGATCGTCTCTTGTACGCATACCCGCTCGTCCCCAGGTCCCTCTCTGGCGTACTGCCACACCCGTTTCGAAGCTTAGCTCGATGTCCTCATGCCTGCGCTATGGCTTGCGGGTTGCGTCCCGTCAGAATCGCGCTGGCCTGCGGGCTGCATCCCGTCGTCTGAATCGCGCTGATACGAGGGAAGTAGCCCCCTCGGACGTACGAACGAACGGAACGAACAAAAAATAGGGGGAAGAAACCTTAATGCTTTTATTATTAACTAGCAAACATGCCCGTGCGTTGCAACGGGAGAAAAAAATTACCTCTCATACACACTCTCGATACATCAGCAAATCTCTTGAAATCGTGCACGATGCCACATGAAAAACAACATGATAAGTGATGTTGCGCAAAAACATAAAGACGTGATGATTTTTGAAGTGTATTCAAGGTGTTTCCAATTTAGACAATATAAATATATATCTAGTTGCAGGTATATCTTTACGCATTTGTTGTCGTTCCTCCTCGCTGGTGCCCAACAAATATTTGCATTACAATGAAAATAGCAAAGTATATTTTATTATTTAATGACAGCATTTGCATAAGAGCATTATTTTTGCCTCCTTTATATATGTGCTTTTTTTGTAATCCAAGTCAAATCTTAATTTGGTTGCAAACATATTAGACAACTCCATAAAAAATAATCAATTTGTAAGGACATGCATACCAAATGTTCAAGGTTGCATATCAACATTGATATTCTTAAAAAAATTGATTTTTTTAAAACAATATGAAAATTAAAGTCAAGCCATTGGTTTACGTAAAGCTTGTATCAGCAACATTGTACATTTTTTATACATCAAAAACATTTTATATATACACATTTAATACTTTCCAATTTCATGGTCAACATTTTTTAAAACATATTTATTTTTTATGTCTACTTTTTATACATATCCTACATTTTTTGTATACATCAGGAATTTTTTTT
Organism: Triticum timopheevii; assembly: GCA_963921465.1. Classification (NCBI taxonomy): domain Eukaryota; kingdom Viridiplantae; phylum Streptophyta; class Magnoliopsida; order Poales; family Poaceae; genus Triticum; species Triticum timopheevii. The sequence goes on along the minus strand of OY997274.1, from coordinate 164,263,936 downwards.
ATATACACGTTTAACGTAGTCCAAATACATGTACTATTTTTGAAAACTTTTTTTTATGTCTACTTTGTTCCATACCACATTATATATGTTTCCGTACATTTTCCTTATACATCAAAAAGCATTTTTTGTATGCACATTTGACACTTTTTTAATATATGATTAACATTTATTAAAGAATGAAAAATTATATTGCTATTTTTCTATACGAACTGTACTTTTTTGTATATAATGGAAACATTCTTTCTATACATGTTTGAAATTTCTTTAGTGCATGATTAACATTCTTTCAAAGTCTGCATATAAGTGATTTTTATGATTAAAATATTCATAGTATTTCGAAATAAAGCCAAAAGGAAAAAAATACAGAACGTATGTAAAAATAAGTAAGAAAAATTAGTGCTAAAGGCCGCTCTAGGCCGGCCCAATCGGGCATCTGTCTAGAGAAAAGGGGGAGTAATAATAGAGAAAAGGGGGAGATGAGGGATCGAACTTAGGTCTTCTAGGTGGAAGAGGGAGAGTCCAGCCAGCCAGGCTGACCAAGCCCTTGACATATTTCAGGGAATCAGAATCTATTGAACCAAAAGCAATGGCCGACTAAAAATAACAAATCGTTTTTTCCACTTACCGGGGGCATAGGTGGGTAAATTATGTGAACTCTATGGGCAAATTCCGTGACGTACGACAGAAACCGAATTTTCTTTATTATTAGGTAAAGATAACTAGGTAATTGCTCGTGCGTTGCAACGGGGCATATATATATATATATATATATATATATATATATATATATATATATATATATATATATATATATATATTCAAATGGTTCAATATCAATTATGTCTAACATTTACCTTTAAAATCCTCATGCCCACCATGCGACATTTACAAGTACCAATTTTGAGCTAATAACTGTGTTTATAATTAATTCTACTTCCTTTGTCCCAAATTATAAGGAGTTTTTGGTGGGGCAAACTCCTTATAATTTGGGAGGTAGTAATTCTCTATGAAAATCAGTATGAACAGCAAAAAACTGAAGATGTTCTCGGAACCTATTGAGAGTTATACTAAACAGAAAGGTGTGGCTACACTCTCGTGTAATACACTCGAGTTTTCAAAGAACCGACAAAACACATGTCAAACGTTATCCAAAATCCATTTTTTGCGACATCAAACATGATCAAATGTTTTAGATACTTGCAAAATTTCAGCCACAAATAACACTGGAGGTGCTCTCACAAAAAATTTCACTCGTTAATGTTTTCTTCATTTTGAGTGCATGATTTTGATTTTTCTTCGAGAGGTCCTCAAATGTTTTTTGTGGATGAAGTTCTGCAACAACCTAAAACATTTGATCATGTTTCATCTCAAAAAAAAAATCAGAGTTTTTGGATCACATTTGATATTGTTTTTTGTAAACTCGGGTGTAGTACACTCGAGAATAGAAAATATCCTGGACAGAGAATTGTACTCGAAAATACGATGGTAATATATAGCACTTACTACCTCTGTAAACTAATATATGATGTTTTACATCACTTACAGAGGGAGTATTATTTTATTTCTCACGTTCATGAGACATACTGAATCTGTGAACATCTCGTTTAATTTCATAAGTTTCAACAGTAGTGATCTTAAAGAGTGTGTATCTGAAATTCCAAATGGTTGGTGTTAAATGCTTTCGCACTACTTGCACACCCATGTAGAAGTTATTCTATCTAGCAAGGTGCTACTTACTTGAACTATCATAAAGGAATCGTCGACTTTGACCACATGGCATTTGCTTTGGCTCATAACATAGGAGAAGCAAACCTGTACAACGTCAATTAGGATATCACAAAGAAGTTCAGCTGGTCAGGAATCAAATGTTCAGACTCTGCTTGCTTTTGGGGATTGCTTTCGCCTCCTTGCTCTTGCATGGACCAAAATCATAACTCATTACTTTCTATGAGACAACCGATACTAACCACGGAAACACCATCAAAATAATCTTAACCATGGAAATCAATCAAGAAACACACAAACAAATGGGCATGTTTGAAGAAGAAAAAGTTCTTGCTGTTGGCACATTAAAAACAACAACAGAAAATGGAAAGTGAGAATACTTCGAATTATCCTAAAGGCTGCAGTCGGCATTCGAATCGTTTTTATCCTTCTGTTGCCTGCTCTGGGCATACCCTCGGATCTACTACGTAAAAATTTGATAACACAAACTGAAGGTATGTATATATTCATCTAGGCAATGAGGAGGTCAATGGCGTGAGGACGAGTCAAGGCCGAATAGGAGGCCAAGTGTGGCATGGGCGCATGGCATCTGAACCAAGTTCTACATCGATAGGTGTGAGCTGCGACTGCATGGAGCGACGATCAAGATCATGGCGGAAAGGGGGGATATGATCTCGTGTACCTGAGTTTTCTGTGCGGCCGTCCGACGTATCCAATCGCTGGCTTAGCTAGCTAGCTTTCCTACGTGAACTCCGAAGATCGATCCAGTGGCTTGGTTTGGCCTAAGCATTGTACGTGCGCGTACCCGCCGGAAGAACTCAGCGGCGGGCTGCATCATGAAGGTCGTCAGAGGGCGTCGTGCTGGATCACGTTCAAGAGAATTGGAGCGCACGATCGAAGGTCCAGCCGCAGGGAAGATGTTGCCGTCCTGAAACCCTCCACATCGCCTCTTTCGGTTCCAGGGGAGGGCGGCTCAAGATCTACGCGGCGATGGCGTCAGGAGACGGCGACGTGAAAACCCTGGTATGGCTCCCCAACCGAAGGCAATAAGGGAGACAAATTAGAGCATAATTTAAGGCTGGTTTTGTAGAAATAGAAAACCTGTGAAAAGAAAACCAGAGATGGAAGGAGCGAAAAAAACGTAGGGGCGCGGGCGATGGGGGCGATCGAAGGAAGTCGGATGAAGGCTGCGACGTAAGAGGGGAAACGGAACGTTCCGTTCCTTTTAGGTAGTAGAGATTAACTAGCAAACATGCCCGTGCGTTGCAACGGGAGCAAAAAAATCACCTCTCATACACACTCTCGAGACATTAGTAAATCTCTTGAAATCGTGAACGATGTCACATGAAAAACAAAATGATAAGTGATGTTGCGCAAAAACATAAAGACGTGATGATTTTTGAAGTGTATTCAAGGTGTTTCCAATTTAGACAATATGTCTATCAAGTTGCAAGTATCTCTTTACGCATTTGTTGTCGTTCCTCCTCGGTGGTTCCCAATAAATATTTGCATTACGATGAAAATAGCATTTGCAAAACAGCATTATTTTTGTCTCCTTGACATATGTTTTTTTTTTGTAATCCAAGTCAAGTATTAATTTGGCCGCAAACATGTTACACAACTCCATCGAAAACAATCAATTTGTAAGGGCATGCATACCAAATGTTCAAGGTTGCATATCAACATCGATATTCTCAAGAAAAATTTATGGAAACAATTCAAAACAATATGAAAATTAAAGTCAAGCCATTGGTTTACGTAAAGCTTGTATCAACAACATTGTACATTTTTTCTACATCAGAAACATTTTTATATACACGCTTAATACTTTCCAATTTCATGGTTAACATTTTCAAAAACCTATTTGTTTTTTATGTCTACTTCTTTTATACAGATTCTACTTTTTTGTATACATTAGGAACATTTTTTACATACACGTTTAACAACATGATACATGATAATAGTTTTGAAAACTTATAACTTTTATGTCTACCTTGTTCCATACACATTGTATATGTTTTTGTATACATTATATATATATATATATATATATATATATATATATATATATATACATCAGAAACATTTTTTCTATGCACATTTTTTTTAAATACATGGTTAATATTTACTAAAGAATGAAAAATATATTATTATTATTCTATACACACTTATAATGAAAACATTTTTCTATGTAAGCTTGACATTTGTTTAATGTATGATTAACATTCTTACAAAATCCACATATAAGTGATTTTTATAATTAAAATATTTATAGTATTTCGAAATAAAGCCAAAAGAAGAAAATACAAAGCGAATGTAAAAGAAGTGAAAAAAGTAAGAAAAAATAAGTGTTGTAGGCCGTGTTGGGCTGGCCCAATAAGGCATCTTCTCTAATAGAGAAAAGGGGAGCAAAAAGTGGAGATTCTGGGGTGGAACCTAGGTCTCCAAGGTAGGAGCGGCAGGGTCCATCCAGTCGATCTGGACATGTAGTTGTGATTTGTTGGTGAGTTGGCTGCTTATTGTATCAAAACGAACGGCCGACTTAAAGAAAAGAAAAACCGAATCGTTTTTCCCACTTACCGGTGGCATAGGTGGGTAATTCATGCAAACTCCAGGGGCAAATTGCGCGACGGACGACCATAAACCCAATTTTCTTTATTATTAGGTAAAGATTAGGTATTAGGTATTAGGTATTAGGTATAAGGTATAGATTATTCTTATTATTTTGTTAGGCAGATTGCTTGGCAGGCTGACAACTTGCATTGGATGCTTGACATCCTTGTGGAGCGCCAGATTGCTGATGACTTCTTAAGGACATGGGCAACACAGAGTGAGTTGGCAGAGATCCATGGTAAGGTTCCATCACTGTGAAGTGAGCCGAGTGACTGCAATTCTGATGCCTAATTGTGTAGTGACCAGTAGTGTGAATGAGATTGCTCAAAGATTGATTTTTATTTCAATGTTGTAGGACACTCAACAAGCAAATATTTCTGAAATATTTGAGCTAGCAAATGTTGTTTTTATCCTGGAATTCGGAGACCAATTGATGAATTTGGTACCCCAGAAATCAGAGATAAAATGAGATGGGCATATTTGTCAAGAGGCACGAGTCGTTTGATTGGTCATAACTTTACCAAAACAAAATTGATGACAAGAAGATTATGCTGTGTTTTCATTCCTACAAGGATCGTTGAGGCCATCTACCTCGACACTTTCATCTTCTTCGCATAAATTCAACTTAATGGTATGATACTATTAGTTTTCAAGTCATTTAGATGTCTTTTCGTGTTTTTGGTAGTTCTGTTGTATAAATGATGAAAACTGGATCTTCTGGACCATTTCTTGTGCCGTATAGACTTCATTTTGTGCCTTCAAAATTTTAGACCTTATATGTTCGACCCCCCCCCCCCTCATCTCAATTCCTGGCTCTGCCACTGGTGGTGGTGGAGGCGGCGAAGACGAGGAGGGGTGGTTGTTGTGGCGGCGGCAGCGAGGAGGAGATGGTGCGGCGACAGCTAGGAGGAGATGGTGGTGGTTGGTTGTTGCGGCGGCGAAGAGAGGGGTTGTGGGCTTGTGGCTGTGGCGGACGCGATATGGATCTAGCCAGCCGCTTTCGATGGGTGTGATCTGGTTTTCCTCTACCGGCGGATCCGATTTGAGGTTTGGAGGGCAGGCAGCTGGGCCTGGGTGGATGGTTGGACCCTGGAATATTGAGTTCCGGCCCAACCCTTCCAAACCACCACCACCCCCTCCGGAAATTCCTATAAAAAAACCCTCCGAAAATCCTATATATCTTCCGGAAGGTAGCAAGGTGTCGAAACTTCCACTGTTTGAGATTCGTGCAGCCACTGTAGACCGCACGGTCACCTTCTTCTTCCCTCGTCTCTCGCAAGTTATCTACTAATATGCTAAGTATCTGGCCTCCAAGTGGAACCTAGTTGTTAAATGCTAAGTACCTGGTCTTGTTTATATTGGTATGTTAGACTGTCAACTGGAACCTAGTTGTTGAATTCCTCTAAGACTTATGTGGACTGTGATGCTAAGTATTTGGACTTGTTTATATTGCTTTTCTGGGTTGCTGTAGTTGATGTATATTTTTTTGAGTTGAGGCACTATAGAAACTGCCTCAAATGTTTAATCCTTTGAGGCAGTTTTCAATACTGCCTCAAAATGACAAAACTGCCTCAAATTTTCAGTTTTTGGAGGTAGTTTTCACATTTGAGGCAGTTTTCAATACTGCCTCAAAATTTCAAAACTATCTCAAATTGTCAGTTTTTTGGAGGCAGTATTGAAAACTGCCTCAAATGGATACAGGTGAGGCACCTAAAACTGCCTCAGTTGATTAACAATTTGAGGCAGTTTTCCATACTGCCTCAAATGATCGTGCCGGATTTGAGGCAGTTTTGGTTACTGCCTCAAGATATCACCAATTGAGGTGGTTTTATAATAATGCCTTTAGAAAAACAATTAGATGCAGTTTTTAAAAGTGCCGCAAAGAAAGTGCCTCCATTTCAAGCAAGTGACATAGTGACTCTAGCGAGGAACCCAAGGATGTGCGTGTGGACGTCGACGAGATGACCTAGCCAGAGCCGGTGCTGCGTGCTTCGACGAAGGGGCGGTCACAGCTGCGGGGGCAGGCAAGGAGGGTGCGACCGGCGGCGGCTGCTGAAGATCCGGTCGGACATGGATGTCTGGGATATGCCTTGCCTACCCAATGCACGCCGCAGCTGCCGCCACTGAACGAGGGCCCGAATGGCAAAGCAGGAGCAGAGAGCGCACATAGTAACGAGTGCTAAAGCGGGAACAGCTGGCGACGACGCGCGACACAGTGGGGGTCTTCAGGTCGAGCCATCGTGAGTGGAGTCAAGGACGCGTTGGCGCGCCAATTGGGTCCTGTTACAGTCGAGGTTGGCCCCGCTCCCGGCGTCGCTGGCGGAGCTATGGCCAAACGATTCAATGTTGATCCCTCAGATCAAAGAATCTTTGATGAATCTGAGCTTACATTTAGTCTTCAGCCATAGTCATTATTGTAGCTATGATCAAGTAAAAACTGGTAGAATATATTGTAACATGTATATGCGGTATGATTATAAACCGTATATACGCCCGGTAGGATAACGTGTTGTGTGCGTGTTGTAATTAGGTAGTTGTGGTTGTTAGGATTTATCCTCATCTCTTTGTATATCCTTTCTTGAAGATCAATCCAACACAACCGAACTACCAAGATCTTGTAAACCTCTTTGCCTATATAACATGCAACGCCTCCCTGCCAAGGGCATACGCTTCATCCATTTCTTACATGGTATCGGAGCCAAGAGGTCTTGAGTTCAAGACCCGGATGGCGCAATTAAATTGCAGCCCACTTTCGGTCCACGTCTAGGCCTGAGGGAGCCACGCGTGAGGGGGAGTGTTGACGTATAATGTGCTGCCTAGTCTCTTCCATCAGATTGGTCTTTTGGTTGCATTGGCTAGGGCATGCACTTCTACATGGTATTCAGAGCCAACTTCCTCTCCGACATCCAACCCTAGTCATGGCTAGCTCCAGCTCCGCCGCCGCCGCTTTTGCCCTCATTCCCATTGCTGATAAGCTGCACCGGGGTAACTACCTGGTCTGGCGCGCCCAAGCCCTAGACACCATCCACGGAGCGCAGCTGATTGATCATCTCAACCCTGATCACCAGTTCCCGGAGCCCAAGCTTGTCGACAAAGATGGTAAGCCGACAGATGTGCCAAATCCGGCGTATCTTGTCACCCTGGCGCAAGACTCGCAGGTGCTGAGTTTCATCTTCAACTTGATCTCGCCACCTGTGATGATCCAAGTCACCCACTGCACCAAGGCCGACATGGCATGGACCGCCATCAAGGAGATGTTTCTCTCCCAGACGCAGGCCAACATCATCAACACGCGGATCGCCCTCTCCACCACCAAAAAGGGCACCGCAACCATCGCTGACTACATCGGGCGCATGAAAGCGTTGGGAGACGAGATGGCTTCAACAGGCAAGCCGCTCAACGATGATGACATGGTCTCCTACAGCCTTGCAGGGCTAAACTGCGACTACATCTCGTTTGTCTCGTCCATCTGCGCCGCGAGGACTGAACCAATCAAGGTAGCTGAACTTTACTCTCAGTTGATCGGTTTTGAAAAGCGTCTTGCTATGTTCGAAGGTGGCAACCACTCCTCCCAGTCCTCGGCCAATGCTATCTCTCGTGGCCGTGGTGGTTTTGGCCGCGGTGGAGGTGGCCATGGCAATGGTGGCCACGGCAATGGAGGAGGTGGCTGCGGCAACAAAGGCCATGGCAATGGAGGCGGTGGTCACGGCAATGGAGGCCGCGGCAACGGCAACGACAATGGAGGAGGCGATGATCTTCCTGAGGTCGTCTGCCAAATCTGCAAAAGGCCGAACCACACCGCCCTTGAATGCTACTGTCGCTTCGACATCTCCTACACCAAGAACGAGAAGAGCGTCGAATCTGCTGCAACCTTCTCCTATGGAGTAGATACCAACTGGTATCTGGACACCAGCGCCACCGACCACATCACCAGCGAGCTCGACAAGTTGACCGTCCACAACAAGTATCACGACAACGATCAAGTCCACACTGCCAACGGAGAAGGTATGGAAATTAGTCATATTGGTCACACTACCATTCGTACTCCTACTCATGATCTTCATGTAAAGAATATCTTACATGTTCCCGATGCCGCCAAAAACCTTATCTCTGCTCATCATTTATCCACTGATAATCATACTTTCCTTGAAGTTCACCCAAATTTCTTTCTCGTCAAGGAACAGGGAACGAGGAAAACCCTTCTACGCGGCAGGTGTAGACAAGGCCTCTACCCCATATCATCGGCTCCTTTTAGTTCAAGCAAGCAAGCGTTTTTGGTGCAAATAAACTGTCTGTTGAAAGGTGGCACAGTCGGCTAGGGCATCCATCATCTACCATAGTGTGTCATGTTCTTAGCCAGAATGATATTCCTTTTTCTAGTAGTGAGTTGAATAAAGAAGGTGTTTGTGATGCATGCCAAATGGGCAAAAGTCACCAACTTCCTTATCCTAGTTCAAACAGTGTGTCTAAAGCTCCTTTAGAGAAAATTTTCTCTGATGTATGGGGGCCTTCCCGTGATTCTATCAATAGGGAAAACTATTATGTGTCTTTCATTGATGATTACAGCAAATTCACGTGGATATATCTACTCAAGCACCGATCCGAAGTGTTTAAAGTCTTTCGTGAATTTCAAACTCTTGTTGAAAGGTTGTTCAATAAAAAAATCACTATGCAAACAGACTGGGGTGGCGAGTATGAACGCCTAAAATCCTTCTTTCGTCAATTAGGAATCACTCACCATGTCTCTTGTCCCCATGCTCATCAGCAAAACGGGTCAGCAGAAAGAAAACATCGACATATTGTTGATGTAGGGCTCTCTCTCTTAGCCCATGCCTCCATGCCCTTGAAGTTTTGGGATGAGGCTTTCCTCTCTGCCACATATTTGATAAATCGCACCCCTAGCAAAGTGATTAATTTTGGAACTCCTCTGACATGTTTGTTTCAAGAACAGCCTAATTATCATTCTCTTCGAGTCTTTGGATGTGCATGCTGGCCGAATCTTCGCCCTTATAATTCCAAAAAAATTGGAATTTCATTCCAAACAGTGTGTATTCCTTGGCTACAAGAACCTTCACAAAGGTTTTAAATGCCAAGATGTTGCTGCTGGACGAGTCTATATATCCCGTGATGTTATTTTTGATGAAACAGATTTTCCCTTTGCATCTTTAAATCCAAATGCAGGCACCCCTCTTCGGTCGAAAGTCCTTTTACTTCCTGAGTTTGCACCTCTTGATCATGGGGACGAACCTGTAGTTGATCAATAGACTAAGTTTCACACTAATCATGTTGCTAATAGTGGAGAAAATCCAGTTTTTGTGCATGATTTTATGCAGCCAGAACAAGAAGAAAACACTGCGGAACACGAGGAGGATTCAGGTGCTATGGGCAGCAATCCCGAGACTGCAGCGTTAGCGGGCGCTGGTGGCGCAGGCGGTCCAATGGGCGAATCTGCCTCGGCCGCGCAGACGCCGCCCAGGGAACGACGCGTGTCGCGCGCTGGATCGCTCGCTGGATCTCCCGACACCGTGTCGTCAGGTGGGCCAGCCGGCTCCCCTCTCGCGGGCTGTCAGGTGGTCCAACCTAGCGAGGGAGACGTGCGCACGGACTCCCGCGCCGATCTGCCCCGACAGGATGAGAGATCCTCTGTCGCTGGTGACAGATCTGCTATGGGATCGCGTGTTGACACGGGATTGCATGCTGACACGGGATGGCGTGCGGATCCTCCCCCTTCCGGGGGATCTTCGGTGCTACATGTACCCGCACCTCCTGATGTGCCGGCTCGACGAACACGGTCACAACACGATATTTCAAAACCTCAAGTTCGTACAGATGGCACAGTTAGGTATGACAAGCTCAAACCTCGCTTTGGTGGTCTGATAACTACTCGTGAACCTCATAGTTTGCAAGAAGCCTTGAATGATACAAATTGGAAGAGGGCCATGAATGATGACACTACTAGGAAAACGGCTATAGCTAATATGGACATTAATGGAGCACCATGTATGTGGTGCGCCACTGCTATATAGCAGTGGCGCACCAGATACAGGTACGCCATTATTGGCCACATTACTAATGGCGCACCTGGTGTGTGGTGCTCCATTACTAGTTTTGAAAAAAAGATAAAAAAAATTAGTAGTGGTGCACCAGGGGATAAAACTAGTAATGGCGCACTATCCCCTGGTGCGCCACTACTAACATTTACACATCACACGTCTGAGTCTTACAAAAAAGTTCACCAAATGCACTCCCCCCCAGGACCGCCTTTTTAGTTTCAAAAAAATAATAAAAGAAAATGGTAGAAATGTCAATAAAATAAAATAAAATAAGATTCCCATGTGATATGTGGTCTAGTTGTTAGCAAAATTTACAAACATGAATTTTCGACTTTTTTGCAAAATCTCTCGAGAATTTGTAAAATGGGCATAAATTTTGCATACGAACTCCGATGAAAAAGTTTTTTATATGAAAAATCATCTACTCGAAGTGATGAGAGCAGGTTGAGCTTGAGACATCTATGATATCGGGGTTCCAAGCCATCAGCAGGCCGCCGCTTGCACCGACAGAGGGGGAGAAGACAAACTCGGAATAGGTGGACCACAGGTTTCAGTAACAAGCTGAGGGGTGAAGGCAGCAATCTTACATTCTTGGAGACAGACAACAGAGGCTGGGTGATCACAGACGAACTTGCTAACAATCAGTCTACGAGCTGGGGAGTTAAGCCCTCTGGCATTCCAAATTAGAAAGATACAACTATCCATTGGAAGGTTACTACTGCTGATCACAGATACAGACTCCAAATCAGACACCAGCCGCCACACCACAGCCGGCAGTAGCTGAGGACCAGGTCTATAAGTGCCTTGATCTGGTTCGAGGTAAGAATCTTGTCGGAGAAGCAGTCCATGTAGTGCGTGAGGAGGATCATTGGGTCAGTGGCGGGCTCGTCGAACTCCTCGCCAAGACGACAGCACACAGCACGCTGAGCTTGAGAGAGCATGGTCCCCGTCGCCTGCTTGTTGGCGAGCCTGTCACTGCGGCGCAGCGTTTGCAGAGGCTGCATCTCTTTCCCCGCTCCTTTCCCCGCCTTCTTGGGCTTCTTAGGGGGCCCAACAGGCTTGAAGGCAGGCCCATGAAGCAGCCCAGGCGAGACGCAGGTGAAGAGGGCGGAGATGAACTGGGCCAGGCCCACAGAATTCACCGGCGGGCTTGGAGGGGCCGCCAGCTCAGCGGTGGTAGAAGGCGGGCCCGAGGTGGCAGCATGCTCGGTGGCTTGGACAGCAGCATGACCAGCAGGCAGGGAGGAGACCACAGCAAGGGTGTCCATGGTCAGCACATGGGGAGGCACGTCCATGTGTCCAGCAGAGGAAGTGTCCACCACGGGCGACAGGATGAGCGCAGAGACCAGCTCCCTGCAGGAGAATACCTCGGACGAAGCAGCGTCGGCAGGCAACGGGAGGCTGGTGTCGAGTTCTGGTTGGCCAGCCGTCCCGGAAACCTGCATGGCGATAGCGGTGGAAGAGCAGCCCGTGAGCTCTATCCCCTCTGGCAGTGAGGGGCTCAGCTCGGGCCCATCAGCAGGGTCGTCCACTGGTGCAACACGAACGAGGGGGCAGGGTTGATGCAGGGCCCACCACACTCTGTTTGCACCCTTTGGCTCCCGTCAGCTAGGTCAAGCTCCTCCATCTCGCCGCAGGGAGGGCAAGACGAGCTCCGGCGACGCCCGTACTGTTGGAGAATGTTGCATAAAATAAAAAATTTCCTACGTTCACCAAGATCAATATAGGAGTTCAACCAGCAACGAGAGAGAGGAGTGCATCTACATACCCTTGTAGATCGTGAGCGGAAGCGTTCAGAGAACGGGGTTGAGGGAGTCGTACTCGTCGTGATCCAAATCACCGAAGATCCTAGCGCCGAACGGATAGCACCTCCGCGTTCAACACACGTACGGTCAGCGTGACGTCTCCTCCTTCTTGATCTAGCAAGGGGGAAGGAGAGGTTGATGAAGATCCAGCAGCACGTCTGCGTTGTGGTGGATGCAGCAGGGATCCCGGCAGGGCTTCGCCAAGCGTCTGCGGGAGGGAGAGGTGTAGCAAGGGGGAAGGGAGGCGGCAAGTGTAAGGGTGCGGCTGCCCTCCCTCCCCCCTCTTTATATAGGGTCCTCGGGGGGGGGGGGGGGCAGGAGGAGGCTTGCCCCCCAAGGCAAATGGAGGCGCCCCCCCCCCCCACCCTAGGGTTTCCAACCCTTAGGCGCAGGGGGGGCTCAAGGGGGGGCGCACCAGCCCACCAGGGGCTGGTCTCCTCCCCACTTCAGCCCACGGGGCCCTCCGGGATAGGTGGCCCCAGTGGACCCCCGGGACCCTTCCGGTGGTCCCGGTACAATACCGGTGACCCCCGAAACTTTCCCGATGGCCGAAACTGCACTTCCTATATATAATTCTTCACCTCCGGACCATTCCGGAACTCCTCGTGACGTCTAGGATCTCATCCGGGACTCCGAACAACTTTCGGGTTACTCCATATTCATATCTCTACAACCCTAGCATCACCGAACCTTAAGTGTGTAGACCCTACGGGTTCGGGAGACATGTAGACATGACCGAGACGCCTCTCCAGTCAATAACCAACAGCGGGACCTGGATACCCATGTTGGCTCCCACATGCTCCTCGATGATCTCATCAGATGAACCACGATGTCGAGGATTCAATCAATCCCGTATACAATTCCCTTTGTCAATTGGTACATTACTTGCCCGAGACTCGATCATCGGTATCCCAATACCTCGTTCAGTCTTGTTACCGGCAAGTCAGTTTACTTGTACCGTAATGCATGATCCCGTGACCAGACACTTGGTCACATTGAGCTCATTATGATGATGCATTACCGAGTGGGCCCAGAGATACCTCTCCGTCATACGGAGTGACAAATCCCAGTCTCGATTTGTGCCAACCCAACAGACACTTTCGGAGATACCCGTAGTGCACCTTTATAGCCACCCAGTTACGTTGTGACATTTGGCACACCCAAAGCGCACTCCTATGGTATCCGGGAGTTGCACAATCTCATGGTCTAAGGAAGTGATACTTGACATTTGGAAAAGCTCTAGCGAAACGAACTACACGATCTTTGTGCTATGCTTAGGATTGGGTCTTGTCCATCACATCATTCTCCTAATGATGTGATCCTGTTATCAATGACATCCAATGTCCATAGTCAGGAAACCATGACTATCTGTTGATCAACGAGCTAGTCAACTAGAGGCTTACTAGGGACTTGTTGTGGTCTATGTATTCACACACGTATACGATTTCCGGATAATACGATTATAGCATGAACAATAGACAATTATCATGAATAAGGAAATATAATAATAACCATTTTTTTATTGCCTCTAGGGCATATTTCCAACAGTCTCCGACTTGCACTGGAGCCAATAATATAGTTACATTAATTGTAATGTATCGAACACCCATTGCGTCCTGGTGTTGATCATGTTTTGCTCTAGGAAGAGGTTTATTCAACGGATCTGCTACATTCAGGTCCGTATGTACTTTACAAATATCTATGTCTCCATCTTGAACATTTTCACGAATGGAGTTGAAGCGACGCTTGATGTGCCTGGTCTTCTTGTGAAACCTAGGCTCCTTGGCAAGTGCAATAGCTCCAGTGTTGTCACAGAAGAGTGTAATCGGCCCCGACGCATTGTGTATTACTCCTAGGTCGGTGATGAGCTCCTTCACCCAGATTGCTTCATGTGCTGCCTCCAAGGCTGCCATGTACTCTGCTTCACATGTAGATCCCGCCACGACACTCTGCTTGCAACTGCACCAGCTTACTACCCCACCATTCAAAATATACACGTATCCGGTTTGTGACTTCGAGTCATCCAGATCTGTGTCGAAGCTAGCGTCGACGTAACCCTTTACGACGAGCTCTTCGTCACCTCCATATACGAGAAACATGTCCTTAGTCCTTTTCAGGTACTTAGGGATGTTCCTGACCGCTGTCCAGTGTTCCATGCCGGGTTAGTTTGGTACCTTCCTACCAAACTTACGGCAAGGTTTATATCAAGTCTGGTACAGGTCATGGCATACATGATAGACCCTATGGCTGAGGCATAGGGGACGACACTCATCTTTTCTCTATCTTCTGCCGTGGTCGGGCATTGAGCTGAGCTCAATTTCAGACCTTGCAACACAGGCAAGAACCCCTTCTTGGACTGATCCATATTGAAGTTCTTCAATATCTGATCAAGGTATGTGCTTTGTGAAAGACCTATGAGGCGTCTTGATCTATTTCTATAGATTTTGATGCCTAATATGTAAGCAGCTTCTCCAAGGTCCTTCATTGAAAAACACTTATTCAAGTAGGCCTTTATGCTATCCAAAAGTTCTATATCATTTTCCATCAAAAGTATGTCATCTACATATAATATGAGAAATGCTACAGAGCTCCCACTCACTTTCTTGTAAACGCAGGCTTCTCCATAAGTCTGCATAAACCCAAACACTTTAATCATCTCATTAAAGCGAATGTTCCAACTCCGAGATGCTTGCACCAGCCCATAGATGGAGCGCTGGAGCTTGCATACCTTGTTAGCATTCTTAGGGTCGACAAAACCTTCCGGCTGCATCATATACAGTTCTTCCTTAAGGTGACCGTTAAGGAATGCCGTTTTGACGTCCATTTGCCATATCTCATAATCATAGTATGCGGCAATTGCTAACATGATTTCGACGGACTTCAGCTTCGCTACGAGAGAGAATGTCTCATCGTAGTCAATCCCTTGAACTTGTCGATAACCCTTAGCGACAAGTCGAGCTTTATATATGGTAACATTACCATCTGCGTCCGTCTTCTTCTTAAAGATCCATTTGTTTTCTATTGCTCGCCGATCATTGGGCAAGTCTGTCAAAGTCCAAACTTTGTTTTCATACATGGATCCTATCTCGGATTGCATGGCTTCAAGCCATTTGTTGGAATCTGGGCCCGCCATCGCTTCTTCATAGTTTGAAGGTTCACCGTTGTCCAACAACATGATTTCTAAGACAGGGTTGCCATACCACTCTGGTGCGAAACGTGTCCTTGTGGACCTTCGAAGTTCAGTAAGAGCTTGATCCGAAGTATCTTGATCATCATCATTAACCTCCTATCTTGTCGGTGCAGGCACCACAGGAACATCTTCCTGAGGTGCGCTACTTACCGGTTCAAGAGGTAGTACTTCATCAAGTTCCACTTTCCTCCCACTTAATTCTTTCGAGAGAAACTCTTTCTCCAGAAAGGATCCGTTCTTGGCAACAAAGATCTTGGCCTTGGATCTTAAGTAGAAAGTATACCCAATGGTTTCCTTAGGGTATCCTATGAAGACGCATTTTTCCGACTTGGGTTCGAGCTTCTCAGGTTGAAGTTTCTTGACATAAGCATCGCATCCCCAAACTTTTAGAAACGACAGCTTAGGTTTCTTCCCAAACCATAATTCATACGGTGTCGTCTCAACGGATTTAGACGGTGCCCTATTTAAAGTGAATGTGGCTGTCTCTAGAGCGTATCCCCAAAATGATAGCGGTAAATCGGTAAGTGACATCATAGATCGCACCATATCCAATAGAGTGCAATTACGATGTTCGGACACACCATTTCACTGAGGTGTTACAGGCGGCGTGAGTTGTGAAACGATTCCACATTTCCTTAAGAGCGTACCAAATTCGTGACTTAAATATTCACCCCCACAATCTGATCATAAGAACTTTATCTTTCAGTCATGTTGATTCTCTACCTCATTCTGAAATTCCTTGAACTTTTCAAAGGTCTCAGACTTGTGTTTCATCAAGTAGACAAACCCATATCTACTCAAGTCATCAGTGAGAGTGAGAACATAACGATATCCTCCGTGAGCCTCAACGCTCATTGGACCGCACACAACAGTATGTATGATTTCCAATAAGTTGGTTGCTCGCTCCATTGTTCCAGAGAACGGAGTCTTGGTCATCTTGCCCATGAGGCATGGTTTGCATGTGTCAAACGATTCATAATCTAGAGACTCTAAAAGTCCATCAGCATGGAGCTTCTACATGCGCTTGACACCAATGTGACCAAGGCGGCAGTGCCAAAAGTATGTGGGACTATCATTATCAACTTTACATCTTTTAGTATTCACACTATGAATATGTGTAACATTACGCTCGAGATTCATTAAGAATAAACCATTCACCAGCGGGGCATGACCATAAAACATATCACTCATATAAATAGAACAACCATTATTCTCGGATTTAAATGAGTAGCCATCTCGAATTAAACGAGATCCTGATACAATGTTCATGCTCAAAGCTGGTACTAAATAACAATTATTGAGGTTCAAAACTAATCCCGTAGGTAAATGTAGAGGTAGCGTGCCGACGGCGATCACATCGACCTTGGAACCATTCCCGACGCGCATCGTCACCTCGTCCTTCGCCAGTCTCCGCTTATTCCGCAGCTCCTGCTTTGAGTTACAAATATGAGCAACCGCACCGGCATCAAATACCCAGGAGCTACTACGAGCACTGGTAAGGTACACATCAATTACATGTATATCACATATACCTTGGGTTTTGCTGGCCTTCTTGTCCGCTAAGTACTTGGGGCAGTTCCGCTTTTAGTGTCCGCTTCCCTTGCAATAAAAGCACTCAATCTCAGGCTTGGGTCATTGCTTGACTTCTTCCTGGCAGCTGGCTTACCAGGCATGGCAACTTCCTTGCCGTCCTTCTTGAAGTTCTTCTTACCCTTGCCCTTCTTGAACTTAGTGGTTTTATTCACCATCAACACCTGATGTTCCTTTTTGATCTCCACCTCCGCTGATTTCAGCATTGAATATACCTCAGGAATGGTCTTTTCCATCCCCTGCATATTGAAGTTCATCACAAAGCTCTTGTAGCTTGGTGGGAGCGACTGGAGGATTCTGTCGACCACCGCGTCATCTGGGAGATTAACTCCCAGTTGAGATAAGTGGTTGTGCAACCCAGACATTTTGAGTATGTGCTTGCTGACAGAACCATTCTCATCTATCTTACAACCGTAGAACTTGTCGGAGACTTCATATCTCTTGACCCGGGCGTGACCTTGGAAAACCGTTTTCAGCTCTTGGAACATCTCATATGCTTCGTGCTGCTCAAAACGCTTTTGGAGCCCCGGTTCTAAGTTGTAAAGCATGCCGCACTGAACCAGGGAGTAATCATCACTACGCGACTGCCAGGCGTTCATAATGTCTTGAGTTGCTGGGAAAACGGGTGCCTCACCTAGCGGTGCATCTAGGACATATGCTTTCTTGGCAGCTATGAGGATGATCCTCAAGTTCCGGACCCAGTCCGTATAGTTGCTGCCATTGTCTTTCAGCTTGGTTTTCTCTAGGAACGCGTTGAAGTTGAGGGCAACATTAGCATGGGCCATTTGATCTACAAGACATATTGCAAAGATTTTAGACTAAGTTCATGATAATTAAGTTTGTCTAATCAAATAATGAACTCCCACTTAGATAGACATCCCTCTAGTCATCTAAGTGATCCATGATCCGAGTCAACTAGCCCGTGTCCGATCATCACGTGAGACGGACTAGTTATCATCGGTGAACATCTTCATGTTGATCGTATCTTCTATACGACTCATGTTCGACCTTTCGGTCTTCCGTGTTCCGAGGCCATGTCTGTACATGCTAGGCTCGTCAAGTCAACCTAAGTGTACTGCGTGTGTAAATCTGGCTTACACCCATTGTATTCGAACGTTAGGATCTATCACACCCGATCATCACGTGGTGCTTCGAAACAACGAACCTTCGCAACGGTGCACAGTTAGGGGGAACACTTTTCTTGAAATTATTATGAGGGATCATCTTATTTACTACCGTCGTTCTAAGTAAACAAGATGAAAAACATGATAAACATCACATGCAATCAAATAGTGACATGATATGGCCAATATCATATTGCTCCTTTGATCTCCATCTTCGGGGCGCCATGATCATCTTCGTCACCGGCATGACACCATGATCTCCATCATCGTGTCTTCATGAAGTTGTCACGCCAACGACTACTTCTACTTCTATGGCTAACGCGTTTAGCAATAAAGTAAAGTAATTTACATGGCGTTCTTCAATGACACGCAGGTCATACAAAAAATAAAGACAACTCCTATGGCTCCTGCCGGTTGTCATACTCATCGACATGCAAGTCGTGATTCCTATTACAAGAACATGATCATCTCATACATCACATATATCATTCATCACATCCTTTGGCCATATCACATCACAAAACACTTGCTGCAAAAACAAGTTAGACGTCCTCTAATTGTTGTTGCAAGTTTTTACATGGCTTCTATAGGTGATCTAGCAAGAACGTTTTCTTACCTACGTTAAAGCCACAACGTGATTTGCCAACTTCTATTTGCCCTTCATAAGGACCCTTTTCATCGAATCTGGTCCAACTAAAGTGGGAGAGACAGACACCTGCTAGCCACCTTATGCAACTAGTGCATGTCAGTCGGTGGAACCTGTCTCACGTAAGCGTACGTGTAAGGTCGGTCCGGGCCTCTTCATCCCACAATACTGCTGAAGCAAAATAAGACTAGTAGTGGCAAGAAAGTTAAGAACATCTACGCCCACAACAAATTGTGTTCTACTTGTGCAAAGAGAACTACGCATAGACCTAGCTCATGATGCCACTGTTGGAGAACGTTGCATAAAATAAAAATTTTCCTACGTTCACCAAGGACAATCTAGGAGTTCAACCTGCAACGAGAGAGAGGAGTGCATCTACATACCCTTGTAGATCGCGAGCGGAAGTGTTCAAGAGAACGGGGTTGAGGGAGTCGTACTTGTCGTGATCCAAATCACCGGAGATCCTAGCGCCGAACGGACGGCACCTCCGCGTTCAACACACATACGGTCAGCGTGACGTCTCCTCATTCTTGGTCCAGCAAGGGGGAAGGAGAGGTTGATGAAGATTCAGCAGCACGACGGCATGGTGGTGGATGCAGTAGGGATCCCGGCAGGGCTTCGCCAAGCGTCTGCGGGAGGGAGAGGTGTAGCAAGGGGGAAGGGAGGCGCCAAGTGCAAGGGTGCGTCTGCCCTTCCTTCCCCCCTCTTTATATAGGGTCCTCAGGGGGGGGCGCCGGCCCTGGAGATGGGATCACCATGGGGGGCGGCGGCCAGGGGGGAGGCTTGCCCCCCAAGGCAAGTGGAGGCGCCCCCCACCCTAGGGTTTCCAACCCTAGGCGCAGGGGGGGCCCAAGGGGGGCGCACCAGCCCACTAGGAGCTAGTCCCCTCCCCACTTCAGCCCACGGGGCCCTCTGGGATAGGTGGCCCCACCCGGTGGATCCCCGGGACCCTTCCGGTGGTCCCGGTACAATACCGGTGACCCCCGAAACTTTCCCGATGGCCGAAACCGCACTTCATATATATAATTCTACACCTCTGGACCATTCCGAAACTCCTTGTGACGTCCAGGATCTCATACGGGACTCCGAACAACTTTTGGGTTACTGCAAATTCATATCTCTACAACCCTAGCATCACCGAACCTTAAGTGTGTAGACCCTACGGGTTCGGGAGACATGCAGACATGACCGAGACGCCTCTCCGGTCAATAACCAACAGCGGGATCTGGATACCCATGTTGGCTCCCACATGCTCCTCTATGATCTCATCGGATGAACCACGATGTCGAGGATTCAATCAATCCCGTATACAATTCCCTTTGTCAATTGGTACGTTACTTGCCCGAGACTCGATCGTCGGTATCCCAATACCTCGTTCAGTCTCGTTACTGGCAAGTCAGTTTACTCGTACCGTAATGCATGATCCCGGGACCAGACACTTGGTCACATTGAGCTCATTATGATGATGAATTACCGAGTGGGCCCAGAGATACCTCTCCGTCATACGGAGTGACAAATCCCAGTCTCGATTCGTGCCTACCCAACAGACACTTTTGGAGATACCCGTAGTGCACCTTTATAGCCACCCAGTTACGTTGTAACGTTTGGCACACCCAAAGCACTCCTACGGTATCCGGGAGTTGCACAATCTCATGGTCTAAGGAAATGATACTTGACATTTGGAAAAGCTCTAGCGAAACGAACTACACGATCTTTGTGCTATGCTTAGGATTGGGTCTTGTCCATCACATCATTCTCCTAATGGTGTGATCCCGTTATCAATGACATCCAATGTCCATAGTCAGGAAACCATGACTATTAGTTGATCAATGAGCTAGTCAACTAGAGGCTTACTAGGGACTTGTTGTGGTCTATGTATTCACACACGTATTACGATTTCCGAATAATACGATTATAGCATGAACAATAGACAATTATCATGAATAAAGAAATATAATAATAACAAATTTTTTTATTGCCTCTAGGGCATATTTCCAACACGTACCGGCTCAAAGAAGCAGGTCCCATCCTGCGGAAGACACTGTGCTCTGTACCTCGGGTGCTACAGGTGATGGCGTCCTCGCTATCGATGCAACCCCACGCCCATTCGTAGCGGCGATGAGGCGGGTGGCCGCCGCCCCCGTCCGAGGGGCTTGCACCATTCTGGTCGAGCGAAGCTGGTTAGAGGATGAGCGAGTCGAGGTGGACAAGGACCTTGAAGCGCAGGGCACGAGGTGCGTGGAAGTTGACCTCCTCCCATGGAATGTCGTCGAGGATCTGAGCGAAGCCGGCCGGGAGCGCTTCGCCGTCCAACGGCGGCGCCATGGGGTTGATCGCCTTGACTTTGAAGTCGATGAACTTGGGCATGGTGTCGGTGTCGTGAACCCAGGCGTAGACGACAAAGTAGGTGTAGTCGGTCTTCTCGGCAGAGGGGATGGCGATGGTGTGGAAGCGGCAGCCCGATAGCGCGCCGATGGCGTTGGTGCAGTTCGCCGCATTCGGCAGGAGGCCCTCGATGAACAGCCTCACACGGTAGCGGTAGGTGACGAGGTTAGTGAGGAAGTGGCGCATCCACTCACAAACAACCAACGGAGTTCCCTCCCAATGGATCACGGTGTTTACCTCTAGCTCGGCGCGCCAGCGCGGGGAGGAGAAGCGGACGAGGTAGGCGTCACGGCACATCATGTTGACGGAGATCGCATCCTCAGGGACTTGTGGGAGCTCATGCTGGATGGCGAGGGCGATCTTCGCCTACCAGATGTTGGGGTCGGAGCCGGCGACGATGACGACAACAGCATGGGACATGAGCGCTTTCTTGTCAGCAACCATCTCGGCGCTCGTCTCAATGATGCAGGTGGCGCGCTCGACCCTCCTCGTGGCCGCAGCTGGAGCATAGAAGTGGGCGATCGGGAGCGCAGAGATGTCCATCCTTTCGGGATCCATAGGTGGCAGCAGAGGCGGGGAGGGTGTGGGGCGGAGCTGCAACGACCGAGGAGCGAAGGATAGCCTGGAGTGGATCGACGATCTGGTGGCTGCGGTCGGGTGCGCTGCTGGCGGGGGCGGTGGGGATGGTCGGGCAACGGCGTCGGCAAAGGTGAGTGGGAAGGAGAGCCGAGCATGGGCGGGGAGACGTGAGGCGGCTGGAGGCTTTTGCTTGAGGATGGGGGAGCGGGCGCTTGGCGGCGGAGGGCGGCGGGTGTTGATGGGCGGGAGGAAGGATTTTCATGGAAGTTCGTGGGCGCGGCAGTTCTTGGCCTTGTGACCAGCAATGTGGCAATGGTGGCAGCGGATGGGGTTGGAGCACTGGGATCTGAAATGGAAAGGTGAGAGGCAACGAAAACATCTGCCTCAAGGTCCCATTTATGGAGGAGCCAGTGGGCGATGGAGCCATTGAAGGCTGGGGCAGAGGTAGCTTGCTGTGATGAATTCCGGGGTCCGGGGCGCGCCCCATACCTGCCCTGCACGCGCCCAGGATTCGCTCCTTCAAGCCGAGCAGCTTGCTTTTTCTTCTTGGACAGCACCATCACCCAACGGCTCCCTCCAGCATCGCCGGGATGGGACGGGACGGGGGAAGAGGGCGCAGTGGCGGGCCCGGCTGGCGAAGGACTGGGCATTGCAGCAACGCTAGACGGAGGCCAAGATCCGGTGGATCTCGGAGTGGAGTTAGGGGAGCTGCTGCCCGCCGACAAGCAAACGCGCTCGGGAGAGCCCAACGGACCAGGGGAGGTGGTGGGGTAAAGGGGGAAGCTGGAGGGGTCATGGTGGTGGCCGTCGGTGCTGGGGTGGCCACCGGCGGGGGGCTGTGGACGCCGGCGCCGGAGTGGCGAGCGGTGTGGGAGCTAGGTGCGGGAGCTAGGCGTGGGAGCTGAAGTGTTAGAAGAGAAACTTTGTATGTTTACTATGCAATGCATATGTTCCTATATTTGGTTCAAGCGATTCATGAGGAGGTGCATAGGAGGACTACAGTACGGACACATCACTCTTAAATCTTAATGTTTGTAGATACATTTTGCTCTTCCGATGCTATTTTTCCCATGATCTTTCCAATTACCTGTTGAGAGCAAAAAAAACACGGATAGACATTGAGAATAATGCTTGATTGACCTGAGACGATAAAATATGAAGGTAGCAAAATAGTGTGCAATTTTGCTGGCTCGAGGTACTTAGATTTGAGTTTTACAAGGTGAACAGGCGAGCTTGCCCTCTCCACATTGCATCCCATCCCGACACTGCATGGCCGGCGTTATAGTTTTGCAGACGTTTTCATTTTTGCCATCATTGGGCATAACATGTTTATGCTCTCCAAGTTTTCTTTTACATTCTGCAAGGGAAAAAGAGTGGCATTTTGTTACTGTGAATTCTCCCCCCCCCCCAAAATTTTTTTTGCAAGGAGCCACATCTATAAACGTACTCTGTCGTTTTTTTGACCAGGAACAGTAGGAAAGGCTCCTACTGTGTTACTATATTATAATAATAATTAAGTTGTACAATGGGTATTTACATGATGTGGGGGGGGGGGGGGGGAGGATACAAGTTGTCAACTTTGCGGCAAGTAGAACTAAGAAAACAGAGTGAACCCACTAAAGGGAGTGCACAAGGTTCAGCACGAGGAGCCTATGCTCCTCTTTGACTCTATGTTGAAGAAGCCCAAAGTCTTTCTTGAATCTGTCCAGCCAGGAGGTTAGTGAAGGTGTTATTGCTCGAAAATGCTTGTTATTCCTCTCCTTCCAAATACTCCAGGCTGCTAAACACGTCTCCTTACAGTGAACCTACTGAAGGAAATATGCCCTAGAGGCAATAATAAAGTTATTATTTATTTCTTCATATCATGATAAATGTTTATTGTTCATGCTAGAATTGTATTAACCGGAAACATAATACATGTGTGAATATATAGACAAACAGAGTGTCACTAGTATGCCTCTACTTGACTAGCTTGTTAATCAAAGATGGTTATGTTTCCTAACCATGAACAAGGAGTTGTTATTTGATTAACAAGATCACATCATTAGTTGAATGATCTGATTGACATGACCCATTCCGTTAGCTTAGCACCCGATCGTTTTAGTATGTTGCTATTGCTTCCTTCATGACTTATACATGTTACTGTGACTATGAGATTATGCAACTCCCGTTTACCGGAGGAACACTTTGTGTGCTACCAAACGTCACAACGTAACTGGGTGATTATAAAGGTGCTATACAGGTGTCTCCAAAGGTACTTGTTGAGTTGGCGTATTTCGAGATTAGGATTTGTCACTCCGAATGTCGGAGAGGTATCTCTGGGCCCTCTCGGTAATACACATCACTTAAGCCTTGCAAGCATTTCAACTAATGAGTTAGTTGCGAGATGATGTATTACGGAACGAGTAAAGAGACTTGCCGGTAACGAGATTGAACTAGGTATTGGATACCGACGATCGAATCTCGGGCAAGTAACATACCGATGACAAAGGGAACAACGTATGTTGTTGTGCGGTTTGACCGATAAAGATCTTCGTAGAATATGTAGGAACCAATATGGGCATCCAGGTCCCGCTATTGGTTATTGACCGGAGACGTGTCTCGGTCATGTCTACATTGTTCTCGAACCGTAGGGTCCACACGCTTAAGGTTTCGATGACAGTTATATTATGAGTTTATGTATTTTGATGTACTGAAGGTTGTTCGGTGTCCCGGATGTGATCACGGACATGACGAGGAGTCTCGAAATGGTCGAGACATAATGATTGATATATTGGACGGATATATTTGGACACCGGAAAGGTTCCGGATGAGATTGGGATTATACCGGAGTTCCGGGAGGTTACCGGAACCCCCCGGTAAGTATATGGGCCTTATTGGGCCTTAGTGGAAGGGAGGGAGAAGGAACAAGGGAGGGGGCGCCCCCCCAAGCCCAATCCGAATTGGGAGGGGGGCCGGCCCCCCCTTTCCTTCTCTCCTCCCCCCTCTTCCTTCCTTCTCCTACTCCGAATAGGAAAGGGGGGGGGGCAAACCTACTTGGAGTAGGTTTGCCCCCCCTAGGGCGCGCCACCCCCTTGGGCCGGCCTCCTCCTCCCTCCCTCCTTTATATACGGGGGCGGGGGGGCACCCTAGACACACAAGTTGATCATTGAGATCGTTCCTTAGCCGTGTGCGGTGCCCCCTCCACAAGATTACACCTCGGTCATATTGTATCGGTGCTTAGGCGAAGCCCTGCGACAGTAGAACATCAAGATCGTCACCACGCCGTCGTGCTGACGGAACTCCTCCCCGCGCCTCTGCTGGATCGGAGATCGGGGTGCGTCATCGAGCTGTACGTGTGTCAAGAACTCGGAGGTACCGGAGTAACGGTGCTTGGATCGGTTGGACCGGGAGGACGTATGACTACTTCCTCTATGTTGCGTCAACGCTTCCGCTTCGGTCTACGAGGGTACGTAGACAACATTCTCCCCTCTCGTTGCTATGCATCACCATGATCTTGCATGTGCGTAGGAATTTTTTTGAAATTACTACGTTCCCCAACACCTACATCTTATCATTCTCAGTCCACACAAGCTAAGACTAATGGAAACCTGAACTGCTCAAACACCAATCGTGCCATGCTGCTTAATCAAATTCTAGTAGTAGTAACCATCAAACATGTCAATCAACCAATGCCAAAATTAATAGTCAGGTTTGAGTATCAAAGGGATCAATCATAGATATGTATAGCATTCTTCAAAAACCTAACATGGCTATTCCTATGTCTCTCAAAAAGAACTTGTGCTCCTAAAGATGCCCTATCCTCCAAATGCAGACGCCTTTTTTGGCTTTTCAACCATGATCGGCTGCAGTCATTCTCACACAAAAGTTTCATCACCTCTAGTACCCTTGCGCTAGAAATAAGAAATGTGGCAAGTTGTAGATCATGCTTTCGCCTAGTGTATCCTACAAGCGCCACTTTCTTCAGATGATGATCAAGGCATTCAGTCAGATGACCTATTATATTGCTGTTCAGTGGTTCCATGCTCCACGGCATGACCATATGAGATTGAAAAGGAAGCATAAATTTTGTCAGACACAAGTTCCAACCAGGAATGAAGAAATAATCTCCCAATTATCCATGTGCCACTAGTGCAGAACCGGGCATTAGCACCGGTTCGTAAGGCTCTATAGTGCCGGTTACATAACCGGTACTAATTTGTGGTCACTAAAGCCCCCCCCCCTTAGTACCGGTTCAGCACGAACCGGTGCTAAAGGGCAACCACGTGGCACGAGCCAGCTCCGGGGACCTGGAGCCCTTTAGTACCGGTTGGTAAGACCAACCGGTACTATAAGGTTTGGGGTTTTTTTAGTTTTATGATTTCTTTTTCATTTAATCTTGTGTTTCCATTTTAATTCTTTTTCATTTGCTGGTATTTTATGATACTACACATTGTACACGTTATGTATGCATATATATATATATATATATATATATATATATATATATATAATTTCTAGTAGAACCAATCATGCATATATATATCACATCAATGTCTCACAAATTAAACCACCATATTAATTAATTCACACATACACACATGTATAGCTATATACAATTTCTCCTACATATGAATGTTGCCTTCGGAGCCAGTGGCATTAGCCTAATTGGCGCCTTCGGAGCACGATGACAATTGAAAGTAGTTTTCATGGGGGCGGTAGCGGGTAATAGAATTCTCCATTCGGATTTATGACCTGGTCGAGCAAAAATCCCGCTATTTCCTCTTGAAGTGCTTCTACGCGCTCCGTTTCTATGAGCTTCTCCCGCACCTCTTTGAACTGTTAAGAAGGAGATCAATATGCATGTGTATTAGTTGTGTGACTAGCTAGATATTGATAATGGTGTAAAAATTGTGAATAGTGTTCTGACAAGCGTACCCATTGCTGTCTTTGAGATCTGCTCCTTTCGGACGCCATCATGCGAATGTTCTCGCAAACGCAGAATGCACACAGATCAGTCCCCTGCGCTTGCTTCAGGGCCTTTACGAGAATGGAATTTGATCAGATAAAAATTAATCAAGCATGATAATTAAAGAGATGGCAGCTAGCTAGCTAGCTAGTACTACTTAATTACTTACATTGGGTCGAAACAATTGAAGCTTTTGTTTCCATTCGCCGGGCGTGACGCTGATGAATCTTGCCCAAGCCCTGCCCGCCGACAAAGAAAATGAATAAAGGGGTTATTAAATAGTTCATATCATGAAATGACGAACTAAATAGGCCGAGATATATAGTTAATAATGATTGAAATTACCTATTGACTATCCCATACAAGATGTTAAAGTCAGTGTTTTTTGAGACTAGTGAGTCCAGTACTTCAACTGTTCCGGCATCAACTTTAATGATACACAAGACCCAGTGAAATCTGCATGCACACACGTTTACATGTCTTAATTAAGCGGGCATATGTAAGCAAAAACATGTAGCTAGCTAGTAGGCAAAAACAGAGAATTTGTAGTACAAGACAGTGTGACTCACTGGAAGTGGTAAGGAAGTAGTATATCTTTATTGTATTTGAGGCGCTTCAAGAACTCTAGCATGTTGTCCTCTACTTCCTTTGCAAGACGTTCATTTATCTTCCATGTGTATTCATTAACGGTGTTTGGGTCAATGAACCCAATGCCATAGCGTCCAGCTTTTCTCATTTCATATATCTTCATCCTGCATAATACCACAGAAAAGAATATAGAGTGAGGATAATTACAGGTAATGATTGATCTCAAAAGGATCACTACAGCTAGCTTGAGACTTAAATTATAGAAAGAAATCACTTACAGACAATAGCAACTGACGATAGATTTGTCGAGTGCGTCTTGATTGTATAACTGAAACAGTTCTGAATACTCAACGGACCCAGCTTTCTCATGGTTGTAATGGTCCTGCTTGACATTCACCATGAGGGACAATCAATCTGAAATCTTGGTAATGTTCATGTACCATTGATGCAATTCATACATTCTCGTTGGGAGGTTCTTGACCTTGTCTGGCGCGACCAAAGGTTGGCCCCGGACATATTTCCGTTTTACTTCATCCTCTCTAAGCAAAGGCATGGGCTCGATCTCGAGGAGTTGTCCAACAGTGATGTTGAGAACTAATCTGTTCTCCCTCTCTGTCGGTATTGTCTGCCATAGCTTTTGTTTAACTAATCCAAAAGAAATATAAAACAATTTAGTATTCAAATCTCGAATAATAGATATAATCTCGAATACATCGTCCAGAATAATAGATATAATCTCAAATACATCGTCTCGAATAATATATAATATTGAATAGTACATCACTGGCTATTAGCTAGTAAAGATCGAATACTACAGAAGAATCTAGGACACTCGCGGTTCCTCCGGCGCGGGCGGTGGACACCCAAAGAGAAGGAACCCTCACAGGATCATAGCTGAAGTGAGATCCCCGAAGATACTGCCACGTATTGGAGAACCTGTCGCCCTCTAACGCAACCATGTAGCGATGGATGTGCTCGTCCTCCTCCCTGACACGGCGACGTACCACCTCCGGCGGGGCCGGGTCCCTCTGCACCGAAACTGGCCCACGCGAACGCCACCAAACGAGATTAGGGTCAACGACGGGACCCGCGGCCGGGTTCCTCGTCAAGCGGCGCGCCCCTCCAAGCAGCACCTCCCAGTGCCAGCCCGGCGGAGCCCAGTCCCGGACATGGGTCGGCTGGACGTCGTCGCGGACGGGTCGACGGTGAGGATGCGGGCCGGGCATCGTCGAGAACAAATACTAGCTATATGCCCGCAAAAAGTAACATTTTTTTAATGATTGGATTTTGATAACTAAAATTTCTAACATTTCTATATAACTAACATTTCTATAACATTTCTAACAATGCTATATATAACTAACATTTCTATAACATTTCTAATATTTCTATAACTAAAAAACAGAAAAAAAAATTATAACATTTCTATATATATAACTAACATTTTTATAACTATTTCTATAACTAAAAAACAGAAAAATTTCTAACAATTCTAACTTTTTTATAACTATTTCTATAACTAAAAAACAGAAAAATTTCTAACAATTTCTAACAATTTCTAACATTTCTAACAATTCTAACATTTCTAACTATTTCTAAAAAACAGAAAAATGTCTAACAATTTTTTAAAAATAGAAAAATCTATAACTAAAAATGTATGTGTGTGTGTGCGCGCTCACCGATCGGCGAGGCGAGAGGCGACGGGGGGCGCGCGGCGACGGGGACGGCGACGGGCGCGGCGACAACGGGGACGAGGACGTACGGGCCGGGGCGGCGACGACGGGGACGGGGACGTACGGGCCGGTGCGGCGACGATGACGGGGACGGTGACGACGCGGCCGGGACGGGGCGGCGGTGACGACGGGGACGACGGGGACGGGATGACGGGGCGGCGACGACGGGGACGGGGCGGCGTCGAGGGATATGGAGACGGTGGGGGCGGCGTGCGACGGTGCAGAGGAGAAGAAGCAGAGGGAGAGATGAGAAACTGACGAAATTTCGAAGTGTTTTCTTATATAAAAGGCACCTTTAGTACCGGTTGGAGCCACCAACCGGTACTAAAGGTCTGTTTTGGCCAGGCCAAGCGGCGGGAAGCGCGCCCCCTTTAGTACCGGGTGGTGGCACAAACCGGTACTAAAGGCCCCCCCCCTTTAGTACCGGTTGGAGCCACGACCCGGTACTAAAGGGTGTGCGCTGCCAGGCGAGGGGCGCAGAAGTTTAGTCCCACCTCGCTAGTTTAGGAGCGCCAGGACCAGTTTATAAGCCCCGGCGCGGGCACTGCATTGAACTCCTCTCAATAGTAGGCCTTCTGGGCCTACCTCTCCTACTCTGCCTGTGGGCCTACAGGGCTTGCGGGCCTGCATCCTGGCCCAACTACAGGTTGGGTTTCTAGTCGTATGCAGGCTGCTGTGGCGCAGTAGGCGGGCTTTTTTATTTTCTTTTTTTTGATTTATTTATTTTTGTTTTATTTATTTTTGAGTTTTTTTGCTGTATTTAGAGTTTCTTTGTGAATATTTTTGCTTTAGGTACAAAAAATTACAAACTTTCTGTTAGTGCCGGTAGATTTCAAATTTGAATAGTTTAAATTTTGAATTATTTGAAATTAGTGTGAATCACTAGTTTGTGAATAACTTAACTTTGAAAAAAGTTTTTTCAGTGATTCTTTTTTCTTATGTTTAATATTAGTGTGTTTTATCATTATATTCAATTTAGTAATGCTTAGGTTATTTAAAAAATGAAATGCCTTTGTAACAGTTCATTTTTCGTCGGAAACCCTGATACTTCGAAAGAGATTGTCCATTTTGTACACGAAGTGCATCCAGTTTTTGCCGTAACCCTCTCTACTTTCTTGCACATGCTATTTGTATGAAATTATGATACCATGCCAACTTTCAACCTTTTCTGAGTTCATTTGAATTGCTTTTCAATTTCAGGGTAATTTAGCTGGAAAAAAAAATCAGTAAATGCATGAAAAGAATTTGTTTGCACATAAAATTTCTTCGCATTTCAAATGCCAAAACACATAACTACCCTAACTATTACAGACATTCCCTCCTGGGTGTGAAACTAAGAAGAAAGTGATGATAGTGAAGCCGATCACATCCCAGATCTTTGGGTGTGAAACTTTTTCTTCGCGTGTGTCCCTTTGCGCCGTAACCATGGAAAATCTTCATCATTTAACGGGATGCTCGGGTCAATATTCACTGTGAATGGAGCAATTTCATCAAAATTTTTATAATCTTCTGACTTGTCTGTCTTGTCATCCACTCCCACGATGTTTCTCTTCCCAGAAAGAACTATGTGCCGCTTTGGCTCATCGTACGATGCATTCACTTCCTTATCTTTTCTTTTTCTTGGCTTGGTAGACATGTCCTTCACATAGAAAACTTGTGCCACATCATTGGCTAGGATGAATGGTTCGTCTGGATACGCAAGATTGTTGAGATCCACTGTTGTCATTCCGTACTGCGGGTCTTCCGTTACCCTGCCTCGTGTCATATTGACCCATTTGCATCGAAACAAAGGGACCTTTAAACCACGTCGATAGTCAAGTTCCCATATGTCCTGTATATAACCATAATATGTTTCCTTTACCGTCTTGGTTTCTGCATCAAAGCGGACACCACTGTTTTGGTTGGTGCTCTTCTTATCTTGGGCGATCGTGTAAAATGTATTACCATTTATCTCGTACCCTTTGAAAGTCATTATATTGGAAGATGGTAACTGGGACAGCAAGTACAGGTCATCTTCAATAGAGGTGTCATGCATGGTACGTGTCTGCAACCAGTTGGCGAAACTCCTGGTTTGTTCACGTGTAATCCAGTCATCAGACCGCTCCGGGTGTTTGGAGCGTAGCAAATTCTTGTGTTCATCCATATACGGAGCCACCAAGGTGGAATTCTGTAGAACTGTGTAGTGTGCTTCAGTGAGAGAATGTCCGTCCATACATATTATTTGTTCCCCTCCTAGCGTGCCTTTTCCATCCAGTCTGCCCTTATGCCGCGATTCAGGAACACCAATCGGCTTAAGGTCAGGAATAAAGTCAATACAAAACTCAATGACCTCCTCATTTTGATGGCCCTTGGAGATGCTTCCTTCTGGCCTAGCACGGTTATGAACATATTTCTTTAAGACTCCCATGAACCTCTCAAAGGGGAACATATTGTGTAGAAATACAGGACCCAAAACGTTAATCTCTTCGCATAGGTGAACTAGGACGTGCGTCATGATGTTGAAGAAGGATGGTGGGAACACCAACTCGAAACTGACAAGACATTGCACCAAATCATTCTGTAACCTTGGTATGATTTCTGGATTGATTACCTTCTGAGAGATTGCATTGAGAAATGCACATAGCTTCACAATGGCTAATCGAACGTTTTCCGGTAGAAGCCCCCTCAATGCAACCGGAAGCAGTTGCGTCATAATCACGTGGCAGTCATGAGACTTTAGGTTCTGGAACTTTTTCTCTGCCATGTTTATTATTCCCTTTATATTCGACGAGAAGCCAGACGGTACCTTAATACTAAGCAGGCATTCAAAGAAGATTTCCTTCTCTTCTTTGGTAAGAGCGTAGCTTGCATGACCCTGATGTATGCCGTCTTCTCCGTGCATACGTTGCTGGTCCTCCCGTGCCTCAGGTGTATCTTTTGTCTTCCCATACACGCCCAAGAAGCCAAGCAGGGTCACGCAAAGATTCTTCGTCACGTGCATCACGTCGATTGCGGAGCGGACCTCTAGGTCTTTCCAATATGGCAGGTCCCAAAATATAGATTTCTTCTTCCACATGGGTGCGCGTCCGTCCGCGTCCTTCGGAACAGGTTGTCCGCCAGGACCCTTTCCAAATATCACCTTCAAATCCTTGACCATATCATGTACATCAGCACTAGTACGGTGGCGAGGCTTCGTCCGGTGATCCGCCTCTCCTTTGAAATGCTTCCCTTTCTTTCTTACGGGATGCCTGCTCGGAAGAAATCGACGATGTCCCAGGTACACATTCTTCTTACAACTATTCAAATATATACTGTCGGTATCATCCAAACAGTACGTGCATCCGCGGTATCCCTTGTTTGTCTGTCCTGAAAGGTTACTGAGAGCAGGCCAATCATTGATAGTCACGATTAGCAACGCCTTGAGGTCAAATTCTTCCCCCATGTGCTCATCCCACGCACGTACACCTGTTCCATTCCACAGTTGTAAGAGTTCTTCAACTAATGGCCTTAGGTACACATCAATGTCGTTGCCGGGTTGCTTAGGGCCTTGGATGAGCACTGGCATCATAATGAACTTCCGCTTCATGCACAACCAAGGAGGAAGGTTATACAAACATAGAGTCACAGGCCAGGTGCTATGGTTGTTGCTCTGCTCCCCAAAAGGATTAATGCCATCTGCGCTTAGACCAAACCCTATGCTCCTTGCGTCATCTGCAAACTCCTTCCCGTACTTTCTTTCGATTTTTCTCCACTGCGACCCGTCAGCGGGTACTCTCAACTTTCCGTCTTTCTTACGGTCTTCTCTATGCCATCGCATCGCCTTGGCATGCTCTTTGTTTTGGAACAAACATTTCAACCGTGGTATTATAGGAGAATACCACATCACCTTGGCAGGAATCTTCTTCCTGGGGCACTCGCCCTCGACATCACCAGGCTCATCGCGGCTGATCTTATAGCGCAATGCACCACATACCGGGCAAGCGTTCAAATCCTCGTACTCACCGCGGTAGAGGATGCAATCATTAGGGCATGCATGTATCTTCTGCACCTCTAACCCTAGAGGGCAGACAACCTTCTTTGCTTCGTACGTACTCTCGGGAAATTCGTTGTCCTTTGGAAGCATATCCTTTATCATTACCAGCAACTTTCCAAATCCCTTGTCAGATACACCATTCTCTGCCTTCCATTGCAGCAATTCCAGTGTGGTGCCCAACTTTTTCTTGTCACCTACGCAATTCGGGTACAACAATTTTTTGTGATCCTCTAACATGCGCTGCAACTTCTTCTTCTCCAAATCACTTGCGCAGTTTCTCTTTGCATCGGCAATGGCCCGACCTAGATCATCAACGGGCTCATCTGATGCCTCTTCTTCAGCTTCTTCCCGCATTGCCGGCTCAGCTTCTTCCCGCATTACCGGCTCAGCTTCTTCCCCCATTGTTGTATCATCGTATTCAGGGAACCCATGGCCAGGATAGATGTCGTTGTCCTCTTCTTCTTCATTGTCTTCCATCATAACCCCTCTTTCTCCGTGCTTGGTCCAAACATTATAGTGGGGCATGAAATCAGACTCAAACAGGTGGACGTGAATGGTTCTTGACGTAGAGTAATTGCGATCATTCTGACAGACAGCACATGGACAAGGCATAAAACCATCCGCCCGCTTGTTTGCCTCAGCCGCAAGCAGAAAAGTATGCACGCCCTCAACGAACTGGGGAGAGCATCGGTCATCGTACATCCATTGCCGGCTCATCTTCATTACACAACACCGAATAGACCAAATTAATACAAGTTCATACATAAAGTTCATACAACACTTAAATGCAACAAACAAATAACTCTCTAGCTAAAGCATTTAAATGCAACAACAAATGCGATCAAGATCGCAACTAAGGTAAAAATTGATCCAACAGCATAATGATACCAAGCCTCACTATCGATGGCATATTTTCTAATCTTTCTAATATTCAAGCGCATTTTCTCCATCTTGATCTTGTGATCATCGATGACATCGGCAACATGCAACTCCAATTCCATCTTCTCCCCCTCAATTCTTTTCAATTTTTCTTTCAAGTACTCGTTTTCTCTTTCAACTAAATTTAATCTCTCGACAATAGGGTCGGTTGGAATTTCCGGTTCACATACCTCCTAGATAAAAATATCTATGTCAACTTGATGGGCATAATTTGTCATAAACACGAAATGCAACAAATAGTTTTAAAAGAGAATATACCACATCCGAATCATAACAAGGACGAGGGCCGACGGGGACGGATATCAAAACCATGGCACTATGTATAACAAACAACGTACGGGTAAGATAATTATTACATGATTAACTATATATCCAAATCACACAAACATCAATTTTTATATAAAATTTCATGAACAAGAGGCTCACCACAAGGTGGTGCCGGTGACGGGACGGTGCGGGCGATCGACGGTGGTTACGACAGAGATTTAGAAGGCACTAAGTAAACCACACCTACATATGCAAACTAAGTGTTATTTTTGACCTCAAATTGCATATAAATCAAATACTAGCACATATATATATTTCCTCCCAAATTACTAAACTCACAAATTAGTAACTATACAAAGCATGGGAAGAGCTAATCTAGCAATGAGAGTTGAAAGGACAAAGTTGCTAACCTTTGTGATCATTTGAATGGATGGGGGCCTTCAAATCTTGACAAATTTTGGGCAAAATTTGTGAGGAGCTCGAGGGGAAAGGGGAAGAACATAGAGGAGAGGGGAAAGGGGAAGAACAGAGCGAGCTTGGGTGGACGAAGGGTTTATGTAGGACGACCTTTAGTGCCGGTTCGTGCCAAGAACCGGTACTAAAGGTGCTGGAGGGGGCCCAGACTGACAACATCCTGCCACCACTCTCATTAGTACCGGTTCGTGGCACGAACCGGTGCTAAAGGTTAGCCACGAACCGGTACTAATGAGAGTGGCCCGGCTAGCCGTTGGAACCGGCACTAGTGTGTACATTAGTGCCGGCTCTAATACAAACCGGCACTAATGTGCTGCACGTTTGACCCTTTTTCTACTAGTGTGCCTCAAGTGATCAAAGTACCGTGATCAGAGCCGGTCCAATGTATTTTTGGGCCCGGGGCGATGTAAAATAATTCTTTTTCATATTAAACTTTTATCCTTATTTTAAACTAAGTGTACCATATTACAGTTGTAATTAATATATTTTTATTACTTAGCCACATAAAATGTTTTTCAAATAACATTTATATTATTAATTGGTATGCATCTGTAATGTATATAATTGAAAATTTTAATTTTACAAAATGAAAAATTATGATGTACCAAAACTTTTCTTTATTGCTAAGACAATCTTTCATATTTATTTTTCTAATATTGCATAAACAATGTAGTGTATGCACATTTGCAAATACATGCATGTGTTCATATATCTTTTAATATTATATTGAATATTATGATAGAGATTTATAAATTATAGACACACTAACAAATATTTTTATAGCGATTTCTAGTGTATATTAGGCAGTCATATTCATGGAAACTTCTAGGGCGAAAATGTGGTTTGCATGTTAGGTTTAGTAATTCGAAGAAACAAAAATGTTGTTGATTATACTTTTACACATGATTCGATTACCTACCATGCTTGTCCAAATTCACTTCGTTTGATTTGGTGCAAATTAATGAGATGCCTACACGTTTATCAAATTAAAAATTGTGTATTGGTTTAAACATTGAAATTCAGATATCATAATTTTCATTATGATACTAAGACATGCATCGTAAAGAGAGACTAATGTATTTGAACGCAACTCCGCCAGTCAGATTGGTTTACCTAAGCGTGGTATAACTTATCAGTATGTGGTGTGAACTTATGCTTCTGTAAATTGAGGCTCTATTTTATCAATTTAATAATATTTCAGAGGTAATGTATACTTGAATAGATCTTACTAATGTAAGTTTTAGTTGGGCCCCTCCCCTCTTGGGTCCCGGGGTGGTCGCTCCTTTTGCGTGGCCTATGGGCCGGCCCTGACCGTGATATGAAGAGCTTCCAAGCAGGGAAAACACAGGAGGAAATCAAGCACATGTTTTATCTGCGGATCAACCATCTCTAGTGCCAGTGATTTCACTGCCCGGAACTCCACCAACGCCGGCAGTTGAACAGCACACATTGCATGGAACAATGCCGAACCAAGCTGCAATGACGGGATTCCGACCCCCAAGTACCCTAGCATCATCAGCCTGGGACATGTAACGAGGGACCCCAGTGTCATGCCCTGGGGGTCATGCCCCTTTACTCTTCGTGAGACTTCATGGGCCGTGGAGCTTGGGCTGGGCCTAGTGGCAAGGATCTGGAGCAAGAGGATAAGAGGCTTCAAGACGTTTCAATTGTTCGCCCCCATCTTCCATGACACGCACCTCTTTATATTTCATTGCTCTAGATCCTTGCCACTAGGCCCAGCCCAAGCTCCACGGCCCATGAAGTCTCACGAAGAGTAAAGGGGCATGACCCCTAGGGCATGACAGCCAGTTGATGTCGTGCACGAGCAGCCTCTCCAGGACGGGCGCATCCTCAACAATGAGGTCCTCGAGCTCGTGGACCTCCAAGAGACGGCGCACCAGTGAGACAGACACCATGAGGCTGCGCAGGCTCTAGGAGAACACACAGAGGTTCCGGCAGCCGAAGATGCGATCTAGCGACAAGCTGACGGGCACGGGGCAGGTAGCGAGCAGGCGGTGCAGCGTGAGGGAGGACACATAGGCGTAATGCAGGGTGAGATTGGCGAGGTGGGTGAAGGAGACGACGGAGGAAGGAGTAGCATCCTCGGGGAGGCGGCAATTGGTGAGGTCGACGGCGGTGAGGGAGTGGCAAGCATGGAAAGACCGCGGGAGGCGCTAGGACGAGTTCTTGGAGGCCTTTGAGCGCGAGGGTTGGGAGTCAGGAGTCAAGATCGGCGCGCCAGGGGCGGATGAGGAGGAGGTGGAAGTGGAGGGCGTTGCAGCGGTGGGAGGCGAGGATGTGGGAGATGGCATCGGTGGAAGGGGGCGGAGGTGTGGATCGATGGAGTGAGGTGGAGCGGGGCATAAGTCCAGAGGCGGCGCCAGCGGGAGGATAGTGTTGATGTGCGGGCGGCGGCGTCAATTGGGAGGAGGGATAGGAGGCAGTCCGGTAGGGGGCTGATCAGGTCGGGACCCTCGCCGGCGGCAGTGGGGATTACACTCTTGCTATGTCCGTGATGGAGTTTCGAAGTGAAGTAGTGAACTCGATTTGCCAATGCATCGGCGGCGAGGTCGTTTGTTGAGGGGTCCAGGAGACGAAGTCAAGGAGCAGCTGCTGGGGCACGAATTCTAGGAGATGAAGTAGTCGGTGTTTTCACCACCATGCGAACTGGTCAACGGGTGGTCCCACCTATAAGAAGGCTGCAATACGTGCACCCAGCGATAATCACGTGGTCGGAAAACCGAGCAAATAGTCGTACCGTACGCGCGCGCGAAGCTGAGCACCGGAAACGCGACGCGCAACGCGGACGTGACAACCCGACGTGCAAGTCATGTCATGTTTCTCGATCTCACGTCGTCTCCTCTCTTTCGTTTCCTTTCTTTTCCTCGCGCAGAAGAGGAAAGAGATAGCTAGCCAACAACGCGCGCGCGAGGGCCGGCGGAGTTGGATCGATCCTTCCTGGGTGACTTCGTTGTGTGTGCGAAACCCAATCGGATACTACAGAGTGGGGTCATCATTGTGGGCTGGCGGAGTACTTTTTTACACTCTCCGTTCACAATTACATGTCTTCGATTTGTCACCACACGAATACTACACGAATGTATCTAGACATCAAACAAGTTTAGATACATCCGTATCTTGACAAATCCAAGACTTCTAATTGTGAAAGGAGGTAGTTTTTTTTTGGTGTGTACCACATACGGAAACAGCAGACGGATGTCGACGAACAGATGCGCCTAATGTTGCATTAGCTAGTACACAACCATCTACCGCTGTATATAAACCATTGTGTGTGGTTCCACAAAATTATTAACTTTTCACATGGATTTGAGTCATTACCTGGGGAGTGCTTTTTATTTACGCATGCAGCAGCTAGTCCTGTCAATTATTGGATATCAAAAATAAAGAAAATGCAGATAGATGAGGCACATGAAGCTGCATCGAACTGTGTACATACATACATAGCTAAGCTAGAGAGAATCGAATGCCCAGGTGAAGGACACAAGAATAAACTGGAGTCCAAATAAAATGCTCCCAGCTCCAATTTATGTCTAGCTCCAGAACGCACAAGTCACAACACAGCAAAACAATCTAAGCAGTTTCGGACTCTTTATCACAAACCATCCAGCAAAATAGGACACGCAATTGTTCTAAATGAAAAATTAAACCACATCTGCTTCTCAGGTTTTGTCGCCTCTCGACCTTCAGCTCACTAGCACCCTCAGACAGACCGCTCGATCTTCGGCTCGCTAGCTAGCCAATAGTGCAACATCACTTGAAGAAATAAACGGCTTTCTCCAAGCCCCTTCACAAGCGCCACCGCAACAAATCCGCTGCTGTTGCTTAGCACACTGCTCCACCCTCGTGTCACACTACAACAAGCTCCTTTTGCACGACAACGAAAGTGAAACAAGTGACAATTATGCATGAGAGCTCATATATAGCATCGTATACTACTACGGACATGATATTGCAAACTAATAAGCAACACCATCCAATCTAAACCTAATAACCTGGCAACATAACCAAATTACTCCTGGTACCATATTACACGTAACTCAATGGGTACTATCATGGCCAACAGTTTCGCAAAAAACAAAAACAAAAGAGAGAGAGTTTAGACCAGTAACCAACAAATCACAGATCACATATCCAGTGTATCGACTCAGCAAGAGAAAGCAAATTACTATGAGATTTAATCCGAATAAACAGAAAATAAATCACGACTACAGTAGCAGAGATTGAACTAATCATGCGAACTAGCACAGCAGATGAACAGATCACATCTAGGGCACATACTAGTAACATGAATTCTACCATGATCTCGAACAGGAAAGATAGAATCACGTACGTTGCAGCGGGAGCAGCACCGCCGGCGTTGACATTGTCGCCCATGTCGTCGAGGATGAGATTGCCGAGGTTGGGGAATAAGTCGTCGTTCGCGAAGTCGTCGCTGCCAGCAGTCACGTGAGTGCGCTCCCCAAAAACCTGATCACCCCTCTCCCGTACAGGATCACGAGAGGCGGGGTTCCGGAGGCCTGCTGTCCCTTCTCCGAGTGCACGCCGAAAGGAGGGATGGAGAAGACTTGTTTGGCGGTGCAATGATCTGGAGCGGTGGTGAGAAACCATACGAAGCGGCGGCGGCTAGGGTAGACGTCTGCCTGACTATATAGTGCGGGCTGGGTAGGTCGTGGGAGTAAACCCCACGTCCGAGTTGTCACGATCCAAAAGAATCGGAAATGGTTCAGTAATTAATGCGTCCATTAATTATTAATTAATGACTCATTAATTTTTCTCGAGCAGCAATAATATAGACAACGTGCATAGCTCTGTCCTCGGCTCGGCTCAATCCCGCAACCCGCGGCGCGGCGCGGCGTGACGAGGCGTGGCGTGGCGTGGCGAGGCGAGTGAGGAGGAGGAGCGTGCGTGTAGGTCTCCTCTTCTCATGCTCATACAAGTGGTAGGAGAGCTCACCTTATAAAGAGGTGCAACTCTCTTTCAACTTATGAGGTGGGACTAAACTTTAGCCTCACTCACTCCACTCACATGTGTGCATGAATGGGCCAAGAGAATTTCAGAATTTTAGTTGGGCTTTGGGCCAAAAGCCCACTAGCAAATTCCAACAATCCCCCACAAAGTCTCATTGGCACATTTCACCATTTGTTTCCAAAACATTGTTTATATACCAGTGCTTAGTGGAGACTGTGAAGTTGAACTTCCACTTAGAGATTTATGCTACACTAGATCACAACTTGAATAGTGGACTATGCCTTGAACTACAAGTTTTCTGCGAGACTAGTTTCACACAAATTCTTGACCGATACTTGGCTGCCACAAGGCTTCCCCGCGGGTGGAGCGTATACGTCGTACTCCAGGACCTTTCATGAATTTATTAGAGAGCACCCACTTCTCATAGACTGCGACGTTAACAGTCAAATTCATATAGGTGTGTTCCTCAGGAGATGCTCTGCAGGACAACATCTTTGCTTACTCAAATAAGCCACTTGGAACACATTAAGATAGATATCAACCTGCCATGCAGATCAGGAGAGTATTGCATCTTCATGGAGTGGGATAATTGAAATAAGGATACTCTCCTCTCAGCTGACCAACAGCTTGTCTCCCACTTCTACTTCACGGGATCTCCGATCACATAGAGTGGGTTACCACTATGGACAACTCATGCGGTGGGTCTCAAACCCATCTCCATCGATGCATTATCTATCACATTACGTGATAGACCCTTTGTGAAGGGATCTGCCAAGTTTTTCGAAGTTTGGATATAATCCAACGTAATAACTCCGGAGTTCCTCAGTTTCCTGACAGATTTTAATCTCCTCTTCACATGCCTCGAGGACTTCATATTGTCCTTAGAACTGTTTATCTTGACGATCACAGTTTGATTATCACAATTCATCAGGATAGGGGGTATTGGTTTTTCAACCATAGGTAAGTCCATCAATAGCTCACGAAGTCACTCTGCTTTAAAAGTGGCAGTGTCTAATGCTGTGAGTTCTGCTTCCATGGTTTACCTCGTTAAGATGGTCTGCTTGCAAGACTTCCAGGAACAACGCCACCACCAAGTGTAAAAACATAACCACTTGTGGCCTTAATCTCATCAGCATCAGATATCCAGTTCGAGTCACTATAACCCTTCAGTACCCTTGGATACCGGTGTAGTGAATCCCATAGCTCGCAGTGCCCTTCAAGTAGCGCATAACTCTCTCAAGCGCACGCCAATGATCATCTCCCGGTTTTGACACAAACCGACTCAGCTTGCTCACAGCAAAAGAGATGTCAGGCATCGTGGCACTCACCAAATACATAAGCGAGCCAATAATCTGAGAATACCTCAGTTGATCTCTAGCAATCTGTCGATTAATTCTTTTGAAGCAACACACTAGCATCCTATGGAGTTGGAGAAGGCGTGCAGTCGCTATACCCAAAATGACTCAAGACCTTTTCCACATAGTGAGACTGAAGCAGTGTGATCCCACCATTGTCATCTCTCAACAGCTTGATGTTTAAGATAACATCAGCTACTCCTAGATCCTTCATCTTAAAACAGCGAGATAAGAAATCCTTAACCTCCTTGATTAAATCAAGTTTGGCTCCAAAGATCAATATGTCGTCGACATACAGACAAAGAATAACTCCTTTGCCCCCACCATGGCGATAGTACACACACTTGTCACCATCATTTACTACTAAGCCGGCAGCAGTTAATGTTCTTTCGAACCTCTCATGCCACTCCTTAGGAGCTTTTTTAAGGCCATATAAAGACTTTAATAACTTGCACACCTTTCCTTCTTGACCAGGTACTACAAAACCATCTGGCTGATCCATATAAATTTCCTCCTTCAACTCTCCATTGAGGAAATCCGTCTTAACGTCCATTTGATGAACGAGAAGACCATGTGAGGCAGCCAGTGATAGTAGCACCCGAATTGTGGTCAGTCTAGCCACGGGTGAGTAAGTATCAAAGAAGTCTTCACCTTCTTTCTGGGTATAACCCTTAGCCACAAGCCGTGCCTTGTACTTTTCAATCGTACCATCAGGTCTAAGCTTCTTCTTGAACACCCACTTACATCCTACAGGTTTTCACCCATAAGGACGGTCAGTGATCTCCCAGGTTCCGTTAGCTAAGATGGAATCCATCTCGCTACGAACAGCTTCCTTCCAGTAGTCAGCATCAGGAGATGCATAGGCTTCTGAAATAGTCCTGGGTGTGTCATCCACAAGGTACACAATGAAATCATCACCAAAGGACTTTGCAATCCTCTGTCTCTTACTCCTTATAGGAGTTTCATTGTCACCCTCAACAGGATTCTCAACGTGTTCCATCGCAATGGTGGGTTTAGGAATTACAGTGAGTTCCTCACTAGATGGAATAGGTATCTCCTGATTTGATGAACTTGACATATCCTTCATAGGAAATATGTCCTCAAAGAAAGTTGCATCATTAGACTCCATAATCGTACCAACATGCATGTCGGATACCTCAAATTTTATTATCAAAAATCTATAGCCAATGCTATGAAAAGCATAGCCCAGAAGAACACAATCCACGGTTTCTGGTCCAAGCTTGCGTTTCTTGGGAATTGGTATATTGACTTTTGCCAAACAACCCCAAGAACGTAGGTAAGAGAGTTTCAACCTTTTCCTTTCCCATTCCTCAAATGTAGTCATGGTCTTATGCTTTGTGGGAACTCGGTTTAGGACATGACACGCGGTCATTAGCGCCTCCCCCCACCATTCCTTGGAAAGACCCGATGTGTCTAACATGGCGTTAACCAAATCAGTTGGAGTTCGGTTCTTTCTTTCAGCCACCCCATTAGACTGAGGTGAGTAGGGAGGCGTCCTCTCATGGATTATAC
This sequence comes from Triticum timopheevii, assembly GCA_963921465.1. Lineage (NCBI taxonomy): Eukaryota > Viridiplantae > Streptophyta > Magnoliopsida > Poales > Poaceae > Triticum > Triticum timopheevii. The sequence goes on along the minus strand of OY997274.1, from coordinate 164,221,388 downwards.
CATGTTCCGCACAAAACAGATCAAATTCATTGGAAAAATACTCTCCACCACGATCGGACCTAAGCCGTTTAATTTTTCGATCAAGTTGGTTCTCTGCCTCAGCTTTATAGTTTTTGAAGAAAGTTAAAGCTTCATCTTTTGATTTCAGAAGATACACATAACAATATCTAGTGGAGTCATCAATCAACGTCATGAAATATCTCTTTCCACCTTTTGTCAACACGCCATTCATCTCACAAAGATCAGAATGTATAAGCTCTACTGGCGCCAAGTCTCTTGCCTCTGCAGTCTTATGGGACTTGCGAGGTTGTTTAGCTTGCACACATACTTGGCACTTAGAGCCTTTGACAGTAGAGATTTTCGGAATTAAATTCATATTGGCTAGCTACGTCATGCAACCAAAGTTAATATGACAAAGTCGTGAATGCCAAATATCCGACTCATTATTGTGGCAAACATTATTAATAACTTTAGTGCAAATATCTGACAAAGATAGGCGGAACAAGCCTCCACACTCATAGCCTTTTCCAACAAATTGTCCACACTTGGAAATTACAACTTTATTGGACTCAAAAACCAACTTAAAACCATCTCGACATAAACGGGAACCACTAACGAGATTTTTATTGATGGACGGCACATGATGAACGTTCTTCAGACGCACGGTCTTCCCCGAAGTAAACTTCAGATCGACCGTACCAACACCTCGAACGATGGCATGTGACCCGTTCCCCATCAGCACGGGAGAAGTCCCTGTGGCCCGGTAAGAAGAAAACGTGGAGGCGTCAGCACAAACATGTACATTGGCACCGGTGTCAATTAACCAATCAGGGGATTGAAATACTGAAAGGATGGTAGGAAAAATACCGTACCCTGATTCCTTCATATCAGTATCACCGATGACAACATTAGCGGACTTGCCGCCCTTCTCATGTTCGCGCTCCTCAAAGCGGTTAGGACACTTCGGAGCCCAGTGATTAGGATCACCGCAGACATGGCAAAGTCCCTTCCCCTTCTTATGAGAATTCTTCTTGAAGTTGGTAAAGTGTGATGGCTTGTTCTTTGTATCAAACTTGCCTTTCCCCTGAGTTTTGTTCTTGTTGTTTTTGAACTTATTGGGCTGGAAGTTCTTCTTCTGTACCATGTGGGCAATAGAAGCTCCATCGGCAACTCGAGCACGTGTGTCCTTTGCTCTCGCCTTCTCTTCAACATCAAGACACTAGTAGAAAAAGGGTCAAACGTGAAGCACATTAGTGCCGGTTTGTATTAGAGCCGGCACAAATGTATACATTAGTGCCGGTTCCAACGGCTAGCCGGGCCGCTCTCATTAGTACCGGTTCGTGGCTAACCTTTAGCACCGGTTCATGCCACGAACCGGTACTAATGAGAGTGGAGGCAGGATGTTGTCAGTCTGGGCCCCCTCCAGCACCTTTAGTACCGGTTCTTGGCACGAACCGGTACTAAAGGTCGTCCTACATAAACGCTTCGTCCACCCGAGGTCGCTCTGTTCTTACCCTTTCCCCTCTCCTCTCTGTTCTTCCCCTCTTCCTCTCGAGCTCATCACACATTTTGCCCAAAATTTGTCAAGATTTGAAGGCCCCCATCCATTCAAATGATCACAAAGGTTAGCAACTTTGTCCTTTCATCTCTCATTGCTAGATTAGCTCTTGCAATGCTTTATATAGTTATTAATTTGTGAGTTTAGTAATTTGGGAGGAAATATATATATGTGCTAGTATTTGATTTATATGCAATTTGAGGTCAAAAATAACACTTAGTTTGCATATGTAGGTGTGGTTTACTTAGTGCCTTCTAAATCTCCGTCGTAACCACCGTCGATCGCCTGCACCGTCCCGTCGCTAGCACCACCTTGTGGTGAGCCTCTTGTTCATGAAATTTTATATAAAAAATTGATGTTTGTGTGATTTGGATATATAGTTACTTGTATAATAATTATCTTACCCGTACGTTGTTTGTTATACATAGTGCCATGGTTTTGATATCCGTCCCCATCGGCCCTCGTCCTTGTTATGATTCGGATGTGGTATATTCTCTTTTAAAACTATTTGTTGCATTTCGTGTTTATGACAAATTATGCCCATCAAGTTGACATAGATATTTTTATCAAGGAGGTATGTGAATCGGAAATTCCAACCGACCCTATTGTCGAGAGGTTAAATTTAGTTGAAAGAGAAAACGAGTACTTGAAAGAAAAATTGAAAAGAATTGAGGGGGAGAAGATGGAATTGGAGTTGCATGTTGCCGATGTCGTCGATGATCACAAGATCAAGATGGAGAAAATGCGCTTGAATATTAGAAAGATTAGAAAATATGCCATCGATAGTGAGGCTTGGTATCATTATGCTGTTGGATCAATTTTTACCTTAGTTGCGATCTTGATCGCATTTGTTGTTGCATTTAAATGCTTTAGCTAAAGAGTTATTTGTTTGTTGCATTTAAGTTTTGTATGAACTTTATGTATGAACTTGTATTAATTTGGTCTATTCGGTGTTGTGTAATGAAGATGAGCCGGCAATGGATGTACGATGACTGATGCTCTCCCCAGTTCGTTGAGGGCGTGCATACTTTTCCGCTTGCGGCTGAGGCAAACAAGCGGGCAGATGGTTTTATGCCTTGTCCATGAGCTGGCTGTAAGAATGGTCGCAATTACTCTACGTCAAGAACCATTCACGTCCACCTGTTTGAGTCCGGTTTCATGCCCCACTATAATGTTTGGACCAAGCACGGAGAAAGAGGGGTTATGATGAAGGACAATGAAGAAGAAGTGGACGACGACAGCTATCCTGGCCATGGGTTCCCTAAATACGATGATACAACAATGGGGGAAGAAGCTGAGCCGGTAATGCGGGAAGAAGCTGAGCCGGCAATGCGGGAAGAAGCTGAAGAAGAGGCATCAGATGAGCCCGTTGATGATCTAGGTCGGGCCATTGCCGATGCAAAGAGAAACTGTGCAAGTGATTTGGAGAAGAAGAAGTTGCAGCGCATGTTAGAGGATCACAAAAAATTGTTGTACCCGAATTGCGTAGGTGACAAGAAAAAGCTGGGCACCACACTGGAATTGCTGCAATGGAAGGCAGAGAATGGTGTATCTGACAAGGGATTTGGAAAGTTGCTGGTAATGATAAAGGATATGCTTCCAAAGGACAACGAATTGCCCGAGAGTACGTACGAAGAAAAGATGGTTGTCTGCCCTCTAGGGTTAGAGGTGCAGAAGATACATGCATGCCCTAATGATTGCATCCTCTACCGCGGTGAGTACAAGGATTTGAACGCTTGCCCGGTATGTGGTGCATTACGCTATAAGATCAGCCGCGATGAGCATGGTGATGTCGAGGGCGAGCGCCCCAGGAAGAAGATTCCTGCCAAGGTGATGTGGTATTCTCCTGTAATACCACGATTGAAACGTTTGTTCCAAAACAAAGAGCATGCCAAGGCGATGCGATGGCACAGAGGAGACCGTAAGAAAGATGGAAAGTTGAGAGTACCCGCTGATGGGTCGCAGTGGAGAAAAATCGAAAGAAAGTATGGGAAGGAGTTTGCAGATGACGCAAGGAGCGTATGGTTTGGTCTAAGCACAGATGGCATTAATCCTTTTGGGGAGCAGAGCAGCAACCATAGCACCTGGCATGTGACTCTATGTTTGTATAACCTTCCTCCTTGGTTGTGCATGAAGCGGAAGTTCATTATGATGCCAGTGCTCATCCACGGCCCTAAGCAACCCGGCAACGACATTGATGTGTACCTAAGGCCATTAGTTGAAGAACTCTTACAACTGTGGAATGGAACAGGTGTACGTGTGTGGGATGAGCACATGGGGGAAGAATTTGACCTAAAGGCGTTGCTGTTCGTGACCATCAATGATTGTGCTCTCAGTAACCTTTCAGGACAGACAAACAAGGGATACTGCAGATGCACGCACTGTTTGGATGATACCGACAGTATATATTTGAATAGTTGTAAGAAGAATGTGTACCTGGGACATCATCGATTTCTACCGAGCAGGCATCCCGTAAGAAAGAAAGGCAAGCATTTCAAAGGTGAGGCGGATCACCGGACGAAGCCTCGCCACCGTACTGGTGTTGATGTACATGATATGGTCAAGGATTTGAAGGTGAAATTTGGAAAGGGTCCTGGGGAACAACTTGTTCCGAAGGACACTGACGGACGCACACCCATGTGGAAGAAGAAATCTATATTTTGGGACCTGCCATATTGGAAAGACCTAGAGGTCCGCTCCGCAATCGACGTGATGCACGTGACAAAGAATCTTTGCGTGACCCTGCTTGGCTTCTTGGGCGTGTATGGGAAGACAAAAGATACACCTGAGGCACGGGAGGACCAGCAACGTATGCACGGAGAAGATGGCATACATCAGGGTCATGCAAGCTACGCTCTTACCAAAGAAGAGAAGGAAATCTTCTTTGAATGCCTGCTCAGTATTAAGGTACCGTCTGGCTTCTCGTCGAATATAAAGGGAATAATAAACATGGCAGAGAAAAAGTTCCAGAACCTAAAGTCTCATGACTGCCACGTGATTATGACGCAACTGCTTCCCGTTGCATTGAGGGGGCTTCTACCGAAAAACGTTCGATTAGCCATTGTGAAGCTATGTGCATTTCTCAATGCAATCTCTCAGAAGGTAATCGATCCAGAAATCATACCAAGGTTACAGAATGATTTGGTGCAATGTCTTGTCAGTTTCGAGTTGGTGTTCCCACCATCCTTCTTCAACATCATGACGCACGTCCTAGTTCACCTATGCGAAGAGATTAACATTTTGGGTCCTGTATTTCTACACAATATGTTCCCCTTTGAGAGGTTCATGGGAGTCTTAAAGAAATATGTTCATAACCGTGCTAGGCCAGAAGGAAGCATCTCCAAGGGCCATCAAAATGAGGAGGTCATTGAGTTTTGTATTGACTTTATTCCTGACCTTAAGCCGATTGGTGTTCCTGAATCGCGGCATAAGGGCAGACTGGATGGAAAAGGCACGCTAGGAGGGGAACAAATAATATGTATGGACGGACATTCTCTCACTGAAGCACACTACACAGTTCTACAGAATTCCACCTTGGTGGCTCCGTATATGGATGAACACAAGAATTTGCTACGCTCCAAACACCCGGAGCGGTCTGATGACTGGATTACACGTGAACAAACCAGGAGTTTCGCCAGCTGGTTGCAGATACGTACCATGCATGACACCTCTATTGAAGATGACCTGTACTTGATGTCCCAGTTACCATCTTCGAATATAATGACTTTCAAAGGGTACGAGATAAATGGTAATACATTTTACACAATCGCCCAAGATAAGAAGAGCACCAACCAAAACAGTGGTGTCCGCTTTGATGCAGAAACCAAGACGGGAAAGGAAACATATTATGGTTATATACATGACATATGGGAACTTGACTATCGACGTGGTTTAAAGGTCCCTTTGTTTCGGTGCAAATGGGTCAATATGACACGAGGCGGGGTAACGGAAGACCCGCAGTACAGAATGACAACAGTGGATCTCAACAATCTTGCGTATGCAGACGAACCATTCGTCCTAGCCAATGATGTGGCATAGGTTTTCTATGTGAAGGACATGTCTACCAAGCCAAGAAAAAGAAAAGATAAGGAAGCGAATGCATCGTACGATGAGCCAAAGCGGCACATAGTTCTTTCTGTGAAGAGAAACATCGTGGGAGTGGATGACAAGACAGACAAGTCAGAAGATTATGAAAAGTTTGATGAAATTGCTCCATTCACAGTGAATATTGACCCGAGCATCCCGTTAAATGATGAAGATTTTCCATGGTTACGGCACAAAGGGACACACGCGAAGAAAAAGTTTCACACCCAAAGATCTGGGTGTGATCGGCTTCACTATCATCACTTTCTTCTGTGTTTCACACCCAGGTGGGAATGTCTGTAATAGTTAGGGTAGTTATGTGTTTTGGCATTTGAAACGCGAAGAAATTTTATGTGCAAACAAATTCTTTTCATGCATTTACTGATTTTTTTCCAGCTAAATGACCCTTAAATTGAAAAGCATTTCAAATGAACTCAGAAAAGGTTGAAAGTTGGCATGGTATCATAATTTCATACAAATAGCATGTGCAAGAAAGTAGAGAGGGTTACGGCAAAAACTGGATGCACTTCGTGTACAAAATGGACAATCTCTTTCGAAGTATCAGGGTTTCCGATGAAAACTGAACTGTTACAAAGGCATTTCATTTTTTAAATAACCTAAGCATTACTAAATTGAATATAATGATAAAACACACTAATATTAAACATAAGAAAAAAGAATCACTGAAAAAACTTTTTTCAAAGTTAAGTTATTCACAAACTAGTGATTCACACAAATTTCAAATAATTCAAAATTTAAACTATTCAAATTTGAAATCTACGGGCATTAACAGAAAGTTTGTAATTTTTTGTACCTAAAGCAAAAATATTCACAAAGAAACTCTAAATACAGCAAAAAACAACTCAAAAATAAATAAAACAAAAATAAATAAAGCGGAAAAAAATTAAGAAAAAAAAGCCCGCCTACTGGGCCAAAGCGGCCTGCATACGACTAGCGACACAACCTTTTGTTAGGCCAGGATGCAGGCCCGCAAAGGCCCAGTAGGCCCACTGGGCGAAGAGGACAGGTAGGCCCAGTAGGCCTGGTTAGGAGAGGAGCTCGAGAGAGCTACCGCACTGGGGCTTATAAACCAGTGTGGTAGCCCCTCGACTAGCGAGGTGGGACTAAACTTGCCGCACCGCACCTGCGCCAGCGCACCCCCTTTAGTACCGGGTCATGGCACAAACCGGTACTAAAGGGGGGGCCTTTAGTACCGGTTTGTGCCACCACCCGGTACTAAAGGGGGTCGCTTCCCGCCGCTTGGCCTGGCCAAAACAGGCCTTTAGTACCGATTGGTGCCTCCAACCGGTACTAAAGGTGCCTTCCATATATACAAAAGGTACGAAAATTTCATTTTCCCTCTGTTTGTTCCTCTGTTTCCGTCGCCACCCTCGTCTCCGTCGCCGCCCTCGTCTCCGTTGCCGGCCCCGTCCCCGTCGCCACCCCCGTCCCCGTCGCCGCCCTCGTCTCCGTTGCCGTCGACGCCCTCGGGCCCGTCCCCGTCGCGTCGTCCCCGCGTCGCCGCCCCCGCGTCACGCCCCGGCCCGTCACCTCCCCCGGCCGTCGCCTCGCCGTCGCCGTCGCCCCGCTATGAGCTCTCCCCTCTAACCCCTCTCCCTCGCCCCCGGCGGCCACCATGGGCGCCGCCCCTCCCTGAGCCCATACACACACACACACAACCATGCATGATGAACACACACACACACACACACACACACACGTACATATGTATGAATTAATGCATGTATATATTAGTATATACGTACTTTGTATGTTTAATTAGTTTAGATTATTTAGATTATTATTTTTTCAATATTATATATGTATGAATGCATGTTAGATGGATATAATTAGTGTTTAATTAGTATGGAAATTTTTTATGTAATGTTGTTTTTTCAGTTTTTTAATGGATGTATAGAAGTTGTGTTTTCTGTTTTTAGTGTTAGATGCTTAATTAGTATGAAATAGTATATAGATTTTTGACATATGCAATGATAGCATAATTAGTGTTATATAGAAATGTTAGAAATTTTAGTTATCAAAATCCAATCATTAAAAAAATGTTACTTTTTGCGGGCATATAGCTAGTATTTGTTCTCGACGATGCCCGGCCCGCATCCTCGCCGTCGACCCGTCCGCGACGACGTCTAGCCGACCCATGTCCGGGACTGGGCTCCGCCGGGCTGGCACTGGGAGGTGCTGCCTGGAGGGGCGCGCCGCTTGATGAGGAACCCGGCCCCGGGTCCCATCGTTGAACCTGATCTCGTTTGGTGACGTTCGCGTGGGCCAGTTTCGGTGCGGAGGGACCCGGCCCCGCCGGAGGTGGTACATCGCCGTGTTAGGGAGGAGGACGAGCACGTCCATCGCTACATGGTTGCGTTAGAGGGCGGCAGGTTCTCCAATACCTGGCAGTTTCTTCGGGGATCTCACTTCAGCTATGATCCTGTGAGGGTTCCTTCTCTTCGGGTGTCCACCGCCAGTGCCGCAGGAACCGCGAGTGTCCTAGATTCTTCTGTAGTATTCGATCTTTATTAGCTACCTAGCCAGTGATGTACTATTCAATATTATATATTATTCGAGACGATGTATTCGAGATTGTATCTATTATTCTAGACGATGTATTTGAGATTATATCTATTATTCGAGACGATGTAATTTGAATACTAAATTGTTTTATATTTCTTTTGGATTAGTTAAATAAAAGCTATGGCAGACAATACCGACAGAGAGGGAGAACAGACCATGTTCGATATGATACGCGGGCCATATGATGATCAGAATGAAGAAGATTATGATGGCTCCGAATTTCTAAACAACACCGGAGAGGGTGATATGATATTCGATCGCGACGACCGAATTGATGAAGTCATGAACTACGATTATGACGATGACGAAGAACATGTTGATCCTGAAACAACAAAGACCGGCGAGGTATATATATTTATATAAGCAGGCATCAGGTGATCATCACATGTTTTAAATGACTTGAAGATATATTAACGAATTGATCTTTGTTCTTTCAGCCATCCGGATCGAGCAAATCTTCAGGCAAAAGGACGAAACGAGGCCCGAACGAAAAGTTGAAGCAGGGCGTAAAGTACAATATCGAGGCATGCAGACCTAATAGCGAACCATTAGCACCTAAGAAGATTGCGGACAAGTTCGTTCGTCAGTGCGGAGTTCTTGTGAAGGACCAACTCCCGATCAAACTTCAAGAATGGAGAGAGCCAGCAAAGCCACGTCCAGATGTTACTTTTTTTGACAAGAATCAAAAAGATCTGCTTTGGGATACTCTCATGGAACATTTCACCCTACCAGATCATTTCACAGAAGCAGATGTGCAGAAAGTCAAGGACACTGCTCTTAGGAAGATGGCGGTTGCATTCAAGAACCACAAGAATCGTGAATGGAACAAGTACGTCAAGGGAGGAAGGAAGACTCCAGTATTCGAGGGAACACTAGAGAACCAACGTGCTCATTGGGATGATTTCGTGAAATTCAAGGATTCGGAATTAGCTAAGGAACGGTCGAGAATAAACAAGAAGAATGCCGAAAAAAAGGATAAGTTCCATAAGCTGAGGCCAGGTGGCTATGCGGTGGCAATGCCTAAGTGGGATAAGTCTGAGAAAGAGATGGAGGATGCAGGTGTCACTCTGGTTACTAAGAGCTGGCCCCCCAGGGTCAGGACTTGGTTCTATGCGCATGGGGGGGGGAGTTGGATCCGGAGACAGGCAATGTTTCGACGAGGGCAAGTCTGAAGGGAGCCGACGATGCGATACTTGTTGCAATAGAAGAGGCACGATCGGGGGTGTTCCAGCCCAACAGAGAGAATGACGAGCTTACGCATGCCCTGGGAAATCCTGAACACCCGGGAAGAACACGAGGCAAGGGCGCTATTCCGTGGTATGAGGGGTTTTCAGAATGGAACACCGAGTACAGAACCCGTGCGAGAAAGAATATTGCGGAGGAGAAGAAGAGGAAGATGGAGGAGGAGCAGAGGAAGCGGGACTATGAACGCCTTCAAGGCCTAGAAGCAAGTCAAGTGGAATTGGCAGTCAAATTCCAGCGGCAGCAGGAGCAGATCGACTCACTTACCCAGCAAAGGGGGTCTCAGCAGCTGCAGCAGCTAGCGGATGATCCAGCATTGGATAGCACCGCCCCATCCATGCCGAGAAGCAGCGTGGGTTCCGCCCCGGACGACGCAATGCTGGGTAGATACCCCGTGGATGACATCACAGAGAACACTAACTGCGAGCTACACGTCAAAATGAAGAACATATCCATGAATGTGGCGGACGGCGTTGCTTTTACAAATCCCCACGAGGCAACCTTCCATTGCAACCCGATTCCAGCGGGCTATGCTCGTGTCTTGGTTGATGAGGTGGTGGACCCACCATATTCGGAGCTGCAGCTTGACATTCCTGGAGGTGACGACGAGCGCTTTCTCGGAGAGGCCAAACATCGCATCATCTTATGGAAAAAGGATTGCATCATCTTTCGAAGGCCACCGACACCGCGTCAGCCGACTCCTCGTCGAAGTCCGCCACCGACTCAGCAGACTCCCGCTCCTGCAAGTCCACCAAGTCCGGCAAAGTGTCAGGCCACTCCTCCTCTAAGTCCGGCAAAGTGTCAGGACACTCCTCCTCCTCCAAGTCCGCCACAGCGTCAGACGTCCACTCCTCCTCCTCCAAGTCTGGCACAACCTCAGGCCACTCCTCCAAGTCCGGCACAGCTTCAGGCCACTCCTCCTCATCCAACTCAGCCCCGTCAGCCGTCTCCGCCGCCTCAGCAATCGCAGAAGAGACACCCCGCAGCTATGGTGCGTAGCGGTACGAGTCGAGGTAGTACAGTAAGTACAGGCGGAGGCAAGTGATATAAATATGGTCCAAGCCTCACGCCTCTTCCGCAGAGGGTGTCGGTGTCAAAACCAGCGGATCTCGGGTAGGGGGTCCCGAACTGTGCGTCTAGGCGGATGGTAACAGGAGACAAGGGACACGATGTTTTTACCCAGGTTTGGGCCCTCTCGATGGAGGTAAAACCCTACTCCTTCTTGATTGATATTGATGATATGGGTAGTACAAGAGTGGATCTACCACGAGATCAAGGAGGTTAAACCCTAGAAGCTAGCCTATGGTATGATTGTTGTAATGGTTGTCTGTCCTACGGACTAAAACCCTCCGGTTTATATAGACACTGGAGAGGGCTAGGGTTACACAGAGTCAGTTACAATGGTAGGAGATCTACATATCCGTATCACCAAGCTTGCCTTCCACGCCAAGGAAAGTCCCATCTAGACACGGGACGAAGTCTTCAATCTTGTATCTTCATAGTCTTGGAGTCCGGCTGGCGATGATAGTCCGGCTGTCCGGACACCCCCTAGTCCAGGACTCCCTCAGTAGCCCCTGAACCAGGCTTCAATGACGATGGGTCCGGCGCGCATATTGTTTGGCATTGCAAGGCGGGTTCCTCCTCCGAATAATTTATAGAAGATTGTGAACACCAGGATAGTGTCCGGCTCTGCAAAATAAATTCCACATTCCACCGTAGAGAGAATAATATGTACACAAGTCCAGTCTGCTGACGTATTTTGTGGCATGACGTGACGCCACCACCAAGCCTTTACTTGAATCGTTTTTTATTATACCACCTCAGCGCGTTTAGCGAAGCGGCTTCCTTGGCACGTCTTGTCGAAGCAGAGATCGTGTTCCCCTTATTTCGGGATTCCCATCAATACGGACGTGGGTAACCCAAGCGCGCCATTGATGGTGGCGCTTGGGAGATAAGCGAGTTTTACCAGGCCGGTGGGGACACATAGTCTTCGTCCACCTATATATAAGGGGATAAGGGTCCACCTTTTTACCCACGCCTCCTTCCTCCTTTGCTTATCCATCTCCCGCACTCGAGCTCCAACGCCCAAGTCCGCACATCTCGTCTCGACCTTCTCCAGCCCTGTCTGGAGCGGGAGGCAAGTGGTTGGCCTCCTCCATTACAGAGGAGCACATCGAAAAGCTGCACGGCGCCGGATACCTTTCCAGCGACATCACGCACCGGCTGCCCGACGAGGGGCAGCTCATCCCCACCCCCAGGCCCCATGAGAGGGTCGTATTCCTTCCCCACTTCCTCCATGGACTGGGCTTCCCAATTCATCCCTTCGTCGGGGGGCTCATGTACTACTACGGCCTGGATTTCCACGACCTGGCGCCGAACTTCATCCTCAACATCTCGGCGTTTATCGTCGTGTGCGAGGCCTTCCTCTGCATCCGGCCTCACTTCGGCTTGTGGATCAAGACCTTCAATGTCAAGCCAAAGGTGGTGAAGGGCGGTCAAGCGGAGTGCGGAGGCGCCATGGTGGGCAAAATGCCCAACGTCACCTGGCTCGAGGGGGCCTTCGTGGAGTCCATCAAGGGATGGCAATCAGGGTGGTTCTACATCACTGAGCCGCGTGACCCTAAATGGGCAACGACCCCCGAGTTCAGATCTGATATCCCCATGTAGCTCACTTCCTGGAAAGAGAAGGGCTTGCTATGGGGCAGTTCGGAGGAGCTGACAGGACTCCAGTCCTGTCTTCAGACCTTGGTGAACAAGAAGCTTAGGCTTGTCAATGTGATCCAGGTCATGCTCGTCCGCCGGATTCTCCCCTGCCAACAGCGGGCCTTCACTTTGTGGGAGTTCGATCCGGCACAGCACCGGACCCTGAGCGGGCTCTTCGACACGACGTATGAAGCTGCCTAGAGGGTGCTGTTCAAGGGCGGAGAAGCCCCCGCGTCCGCGACTGAAGATCGCGGATTCAGCACCAAGCGCCTGGCCGGCGAGGTAAGCTTTGTTATCCTCTATGGGACAGTTATTTTCTTTCATAGTTTAATTCTATGTGGGATCTAAAAACTCCCAATGCCTTTGACAGGACTGGCAGAGGACGTCCGGACAGGTAGATTGTCCGGCTCCCTTTCCCGAAGACCCGGCGGACGCCCGTTTAACGGGGCTGCTAGTCCTGGCACTCTATGTGGTGCCGGAGAAGAAGGCCAAGAAGAAGGCCACAGGAACTCGAAGAAGTTCCCGGTGCCAGGTGATATCGGACTCATCGTCCGATGGCTCCGAGGCGGACTCCTCCCCCGAAGACGAGGAGGAGGAAGAGGACTCTCTCCCGGAGGAGGGAGAGAGGAAGAGGAAGGCTTCCCCAACGGGGGAGGCCGAAGGGTCCAAGAGGGGAAGGACTCTTCCCCCGGACAGCTCCGCCAACGCCAACGTTGGCGACGAAGAGTGGCCCTCAAGGACCAGGCCTCCGGCAAGATTGTAAGTATCTGGATTCCTAAATGGTTTATAATATCTCCTTCGTGTCACATAGTGTCCTTCTAATGCCGCACACTACCTGTAGTCCGGCCGATGATGATCTTCCCGCTTCGTCGAGCGGGTCCTTGGCTCCGTCGGACGTGGATTCCACTCCGACCGCCTCCACCCCTCGTGCTGACGACGCCGAGGTGGGATCCCAGGAGGGTACCCATCAGGAGGAGGCTCCGGAGGTGCCGCAAGGCAGCCTCCTGAACTTTGTGCCGTACTCCATGCCGGAACCCGCAGTGGTTCCGGAGTCCGGCAGGCGGCCCCTTCGTAAGAAGGGCAAGACCGTGACGCCCGCAGCCTCCGCCCAACCGGAGGTGCCGGACAACTTGTTGGAGGCACTTAACGGCGCTTCCATCGAGGAAGAACACCGCACTATCATGAGTGCGGTGATTCAGAAGGTTCAGCTCGCCAAGAGCAGGCTGACCGAAGCCTGCAGTAGCCTTCTAACAGGCTTTGAGGTAAGAAGTTTAAAATATGTAATGTCATAACGCATAGACAGTAGCCCCTGATGCTCGGTTCGGTGTTCGGGAAGAAAAACCGGACTGAGGATCTAAAAAGATATACACAGGAGTGCTAAAAATTATGTCAATATGGGTTTGCAGGCTGCGCTGCTGACCTCTGCTACACTGACTACGGAGGTTGGTGCTTTGAAGCAGGACCTCGAGCGGTCCGAGCAAGAGCTCGGCCTTGCCAAGAAGCAACTCGAGGACAAAGAAGGTGAGTAACACCACTTTGAAGTTTGTACCTTACAGAAAAGGATTTTGGTTGCGATAGAAATAACAAGGATAATGTGGGTACTGCAGGCGCCACGAACGAGGTGGCAGCCCTGAAGGAGGCCGTGTCCGCGGCCGAACGCAATGCAGCCGCGAAACGGGCGGAGCAAGAGAAGCAGGAGGCACGGGTGGCGGAGGTGCGGCAAGAGCTCCAGGCTCTCATGGAAAAGCATGAGAGTTTGGAGCGCGACTCAAAGACTCGAGAGTCCAAGCTTGCCTCGGCTCTTGAAAGTGCCAAAGCCGCTAAGGCCGAGGCCCATAAGGCCCTCCAGGAGATTGAGGCGGTGAAGAAAATAGCGGCGGGTAAGGCATTTTTCATGCAAAGCAAGCATGTGAATGTAAATTACCTGTTACAGACCCGAATTCGGAGCTCTCCAGGGGCGTTTGCAGATCTGCCTTGCAGCGTGTCCGATGCCGCCGCATTCTACTGGGCCGAGGAGGGGGGCTCAACGGAGAAGGTCTTATGGTCTCAGTACGCTGAGGCCGGACACCCGGTGCCCCCTAGCGACCAGCTGAAGCAGCTGCTCGAGCTCCAGAAGGTAGCCGAGCAGGCCATGAAGGGCCTCATAGTCCGGCTGTGGCCTGGAGAGGCCATGCCTGGGAGCTACTTCAGCCTCGTGCGGCGGCTGGTGGATGCGTGCCCCTGGGTGGAAGTCATCAAGCGCTCCGCCTGCATTGAAGGTGCCCGTCGGGCCCTTGCCCGCGCAAAGGTGCACTGGGGCAGGCTGGATGCTGAGAGGCTTATCACGGACGCGCCGCCGGCGGGCAAGGAGTATCGTACGCCCGAAATGTACTATAAGAGTGTCCTGAAGGGTGCCCGCAAGATTGCGGATGAGTGCCCCAAAGATGTAATTATTGAGTAAACTCGCAGTGTGTTATCCTTTGCGCTGAAAACTTTGTTCATATGCGCTAAGCAACGCTTATTGATTTAAAATATTACCTTCTGTGCGGCCGTTTATAAAATCTGAGAGATGGCAAGTCGTCGGCTTCAGCCCCCATGCCACGAGTGCTGGGGTGTTCGGGATAAACTTGAGCACTCTTGTTCCCATTTTTGGGTCCATCTAGGGAGGCGCTCAACACAACGAACAAGGCAACCGGACTTATAATGCTTGAACACTCTCACTTAGCCATAGAATTCTATAATTTTAAATTTCGGCGAAGCCCCTAGTATTCGGAAGACCGAGTTCGGGGCGCTATCCGTGCCTGGGCCGGACACAACCGGTTCCTCGCTCGAAGCGGCATAAGTCTTTAGGGACTCGAAAAGACCTCTCGAACAGCGACCAGTCTCTCGCCTTATCATGATAGTCAGTTTTAGCTTTCTCCACTGAGGCGCTCGCCCAGCTCAACTGGGGCGCAATCGCAGTGGTTCTCCCAGTGCTACCTTAGCCGATTGAACGGAACGTAAGGTACCAAAACATGGGAGCCGGGCAAACCCAGCTATTGACCCAAGACATGATTCGGAGCCGATGCATATAATGCTATAAGTTCGGGGTGCCACACTTGTGAAAGTGTTCGGACTTATCACACCATAATGCGGGGAACACAAGCCCCTGGTGTATTCTGCCGTACCAAAATGTACGGGTGCAAGATGTCATTAATGAACATATATGTAAAAAAAGGTAATGCAATTATAGGCAAAAAGTGCTGCATTGTTTATTCAAGGAATTCTGCTATGAGTGCAGAACGATACAAATAGTGCGGTAAGCAAGGGATTGGACTAATTAAACATATCCCCCTCCAGGGGTAGGCTACGAACTGTTGTTTTTAACAAATTTAATGCTCGTAATGGAGACAACCTGAGTGTTCGTCGTAGCCTTTGTTCCTCCCTGGCTGTTGCATCGTGAATTCGGCAGATTGACTGCCGGATAGGGCCTCTGGTGAACGGAGTCCTGTGAAAAAAGGAGAAAAAAAAGAGTGACACACTTGGGAGCCCCTGGTGTGGTTAAGCCGCACTCTGGGCCTGTCGTGGTCGTGCCCCTCCCCCTATGCCCATGGTATCTCCAGAGCGTAGTGGTGTACGCGAAGAGCTGGTCTTGCAATCATGCGAGGGCTGGGATTGGGGCCGCATTGCTACGCGTGCTCGGAACGTGCCAGGTGGTCTTGGTTGATGTTACTCCGGGCGCGTTTGGCCATGTCCGGTCGTTTAACGGCCGGACTCGAAAATTGCCTTAAAAGGCTGCTCTGTACTTCTGCCGCGAGAGCCGCTGTGTGTTCCTCCGTTCGGAGGGAGCGTTCCGTGTTTCCGTTGACCGTGATGACTCCACGAGGACCTGGCATCTTGAGCTTGAGGTATGCATAATGCGGCACTACGTTGAATTTTGCAAACGCAGTTCATCCGAGAAGAGCGTGATAGCCACTGCAGAACGGTACTATGTCGAAGATTAACTCCTTGCTTCGGAAATTATCCGGGGATCCGAAGACCACTTCCAGTGTGACTGAGCCTGTACAATTGGCCTCAACACCTGGTATGACGCCTTTGAAGGTCGTCTTTGTAACCTTGAGGGGTCTATGCTCATCTTGCGCACTGTATCCTGATAAAGCAGGTTCAGGCTGCTGCCGCCGTCCATCAGGACTTTAGTGAGGTGAAATCCATCGACGATTGGGTCTAAGACCAATGCGGCGAACCCACCATGACGGATACTGGTAGGGTGGTCCCTTCGATTGAAAGTGATCGGGCAAGAGGACCATGGATTGAACTTTGGGGCGACTGGCTCCATCGCGTATACGTCCCTAAGTGCATGCTTCCGCTCCCTCTTGGGTATATGGGTTGCGTATATCATGTTTACCGTCCGCACTTGTGGGGGGAAACCCTTCTGTCCTCTACTGTTCGGCGGCCGGGTCTCTTCCTCGTCGTCGTTGTGCAGCCCCTTGTCATTGTTTTCGGCAATCAACTTGCCTGCCTGCTTGAATACCCAACAATCTCTGTTGGTGTGATTAGCTGGCTTTTCGAGGGTGCCATGTATCTGGCAAGAGCGGTCAAGTATTCGGTCCAAATTGGACGGACCCGGAGTGGTTCTTTTGAATGGATTCTTCCGCTGACCGGGTTTAGAGCCTCTGAATCCGGCGTTGACTGCCGTATCCTCATTGTTATCGCCGTTAACACGGCGTTTGTTTTTGTTTCGACGCGACCTGCCGTTGTGGTCCTTAGTATCCAGACTGTCAGCATTTTTGCTGAGGTTGTTGCTGCGGGCTAGCCAGCTGTCCTCTCCCGCACAGAAGCGGGTCATGAGTGATGTTAGGGCTGCCATGGATTTTGGCTTTTCCTGTCCTAGGTGTCGTGGTTCTAAGTCTGACGGTAGAGTGGGGGGTAGGTATGGAGAGGCAAGGTCCTAGCTATGGAGAGGTTGTGAACACAAGCGATGTACGAGTTCAGGCCCTTCTCGGAGGAAGTAAAAGCCCTACGTCTCGGAGCCCTGAGGCGGTCGAGTGGATTATACGTATTGGTGTTACAAGAGTGCGAACCCCTCTGTCTGTGGAGGGGGTTGGCTTATATAGAGTGCGCCAGGACCCCAGCCAGCCCACATAATGGAGAGGTTAAAGTACATTAAGCCTGGGGCGTTACTGATAACGCCCCTCATAAAGTGTCTTAACTATCATTAAGTCTATTTAGTTACAGGCCGTTGTGTTGCGGAGTGCCTTCTGACCTTCTGGTGGTCGAGTGTATCTTCATGGTCGAGTGAGTCTCCATGGTCGAGTCCTTCTAGTCAGTCGAGTGGGTTCCTCGTTTGGTCGACTGGAAGGTGATTTCTTCTAAGGGTACCCTTGGGTAGGACGTCTAGGTCAGGCCTATGACCCTACCCTAGGTACATGAATCCATCATTAGCCCCCGAATGGGGCGAGGCTTGAATGAGGAAGGAGTTGATGCTGTTCCGATTGAACTTTGACATGCTGGATATGCGTCTTCTTCGATCAAGATTTTCTTTGTTGATAACGAGCAACTTTTCTTCAGTCGACTCGATCCATTCTGGTTCTTTCATCGAGTGACCTTTTATACTTCGCCGGCTCCCGAGCGACGGATCACAGGAAATCTCGCCCCAGGCAGACCGATCTGCCGTTCGCGGATTTCGCGGGATACGAAATTTGGGGAAGCGCGCGAAGCGGAACGGACCGCGGCGCTCGGACGGGAAAGGACATGGACGCCTCGATTTCCGCGCCGCTTTTTCCGCCACGTATTGTGTCAATGCAACTGTTTCTGGATGTGATTGGATCGTCCGGGTCCACCTGTCATCCACTCGGAAGGGATATTATAAATGCGTTTTGTGAGGGCTTCTACACAGTACCCCGTTCTTCTTCCTCCGCTCTCTCCTTCTCCGCCCAAGGCAACTGCTGTCGCCTCCACAACTCTCCCTCCTGCGCGCTTCGCCGGCGGCCATGGGCAAGGAGAAGACGGCGGCGTTGGAGCGCGTGAAGAAGGCGTCAGCGGCGGAGAAGGCGTCGGCGGCTGAGAAGGCGAAGGGGAGATCCACCAGCCGCAGTGGGTCTTCGTCGAGATCCTGCTTGCCGAAGGGCTGGGTCCAGGGAGATTGGATCCAGTCGACCATCCAGGAGAAGGATCTCCTCGACATGGCTGACGACGGGCTGATCCCCCATGGCGCCGCAAGGCTTCCTGGCAAAGAGTGGAAGCCTCAGCCGGAGGAGGGTGAGTGTGTGCTCCTGGCCACCCATGTTGATCGAGGATTTTCCCTGCCGCCGAGTGTTTTCTTTCGTGGCTTTTTGAACTTCTTTGGAGCCCAGCTCCACCATTTTACTCCAAACTCCATCGCGTATCTTGCTGCATTTGTATCTATGTGCGAAAACTTCCTGGGCTGTCGACCGCACTGGGGGCTGTTCAAGCACATCTTCACATGTCGTTCTCAGACTGTGAAGAAGGCGAGTCCAGGAGATGAGAAAACCCAAGTAGTCCAGATGTGCGGGGGCCTAGGAATCCAAGTGAGGAATAAGAGCACCTTCCCAGCTATGTCTTTTCCCGAGTCGGTCAGGGGCTGGCAGTCGACCTGGTTTTACTGCCAGAATGAGCTGACGCCGGGTCAGTCGAGTGGACTCCCTCCATTCACCATGAGCCGAGTGAACAAACCCTCTTCCCTGAAGGTGGTTCCGGAGGAGAGAGCTGATGTGAAGATGTTGATGGACCGCGTGGTGCAGTTGGTTCGGGACGGCGTGACTGGCGTGGACCTTCTGGAGGTTTTCCTTCGGAGGCGAATCCAGCCCCTTCAGTTCCGGAGCCACTGCATGTGGTTGTACTGCGGAACCGAAGACGAGACTCGAGTCCACCCGGAAGCAGTCGACGACGCCATAGTGGACAGGTGGATGGCCGCGATCACTGGAAACAAGGACAATCCTCGTGGATCCCGGAGGATTTCTCCACTCAACCATCACAGCGTTCCAGATAAGGTACATTTACTCTGTCTTCCATTGTATGTCTGTTGAATGTGTTTCTGTATGTCCTGCAATTTGGTCGATTGAACTCTGTCTTGACGTTTTCCAGGCCCTTACCGAGCTGTACTCAATGCCCAACGGAGCTCAGGCTCCAACTGAGGAGGGAGAAGCTAGCGGGGGTGAGAGCCAGGAAGAGTGGGATTCAGACGTTGCTGAGGATGACGATGACGACGACGACGATAATGAGGATGAAGAAGAGGAGGAGGAGGAGGAGGTTGCACCGCCGCGCTCGGAAAGGCGGTCGAAACTTGTTCATGACCCTTCGACTGAACGCGGTAAGGGAGTTGCGACTGCCTCGCAGTCGACCAAACGCCCTCGGACCGCTTCTCCGGTGCCGACTGAGAAGGCGCCGAAGCAGTCGAAGGTAGCTCCGTCGAAGCCAACCAAGCCTCTGCCAAAAATGAAGGTGTCCATCCCCACCATATCAGGGTAAACATATCACTTAAGTCTTCCTGTTCTGTACAAGTTTTGTCTCTGGTTGATACTTGAATCAGTCGACTAATTCTTTGGAACTTTAGTGCTGCGACTTCCGAAACCTCAGGCAAGGCCGAGGACCATGAGATGGAGGACGCGGCGACCTCAAATCCTGGTACTGTATCCTTAATTCTGTTCTTAGTCGACTGACTCATAGTTTCTAACTTTGATTCTTTTCTGAAGCTCCAACCAATGACATTATCACCCTTCCCGATGACGATGATGAGGATGAGGAACCATTGAGGTATAGGAGGAGCAGGAAGGCGCCTACTGGCAAAGCAGCCCAAGATGTGACGGCGCCCGAGACTGTTGCAATGGAGGGGGAGGCCAGCACTCGACATACTGTGTCCTTCGCGGTGCCGTTGACGAGTGCTCGACCCACTTCGTCGAGTGCTGGGCAGCCTTCGCTCTTCGCCACGCACCACGTCCCGGAGGACCAAGCTAGTGCTGCTAAGGAGGCGATACGCCAAGCAGGGATCATGATGGAGCAGGTGAAGATCGTCCGGGATGCAAGCCAAGCAGCTTATGATGCCAGCTCCGCTCTTCAAAGCAATGTTCAGGTCAGTCGACCACCGCCTGTTCTGTTAGGATATGCTGTCAAAACTTCTTTTCTTTCTGAAATCCATAGCAGTCACCCACTGGGTGTGTTGATAAAAACTCCGTGTTAGCGGGGGCACGCTGAGTGCACCCGCTGGGTGTAGTCCCCAAGGCTAAGGTCGACTGCTGGCAGTCGGCCTTAGGCTTTACAAGTAAATATTGATCATCACTCGACTAAAACGAATGGGTTTCTGAAACCAGTGGGGGCACGCTGAGTGCACCCACTGGGTGTAGTCCCCGAGACTGTGGTCGACTGCTGGCAGTTGATTACAGTCTGAAGAAACTTTGGTCGACTGGTCGACTTTTTTTTTTTTGGTCGACTGGTCGACTCTGTCTTGAATAGGACCAGTGGGGGCACGCTGAGTGCACCCACTGGGTGTAGTCCCCGAGACTACGGTCGAATGCTTGTATTTTACTGTGGTCTTAGAAACGTATGATTGTTCTCTATTCACTCGGAAGTGAATCATCTTTGACATTTTGTCGATTGATTCTTCGTAGAAATCCTGTGATCTTGCGGCGCGCTATACTGAACTGGAGCAGAAGCATATTCAGCTCGAGTTGAACTTGAAGCTAGTGCAGGAGAATCTGACGAAGGCGAAGGAGGAGACCAAAGGTATGTTTGGTGAGACTTCGACGACTCCTTTCTCCCCTCATTTGTTTCAAATCTGACTTTGCTGTAATTTACAGGCAAGGTGAAGGAGGCCCAGAGGAAGAAGGAGCTTGAGCTGTCTGAGAAGATCAAGCTTGCCGACGAAAAGTTAGCCTCAGTCACCAAGCTCGAACAGGACAACACCAATCTGAAGGCTGCTCTGGCCATTGCCACCAAGGATGTTGACCGACTGAAAGCTGACAAGACCACTCTGACTGAGAAGATCAACCAGTTGACTGGGAAGAAGAATGACCTGGAAGGCTTCCTGGGTGGTCTTGCTAAGAAATTGTTCCTTATGGTCGAAGGTAGTCTTTTACACTTGACCAATTCTTCCAACTGTGATGTTCCCATTCGACCATTGTCTTGACTCGGGGTTTTGTCTTTGCAGAATTCTGTCGCAACTTTGAAGAAGAAACCAGCCAGTTGGAGCCGAACCTTGACCCTGTCAATTCTCCGGTGAATGATGAAGTTGCCATGAATGTCTTCCGACTAGAGTCCCGTGTTGCCGCTGTCGTGGACTACCTCGCAAGGTTGAAGGTTGCCATGTCCCACATCGACTCGATGCTCTGGCCTGGGGCGACACTCCAAAATGACCTCGAGTCGCTGATGGCTCGATTGAACGCCGTCCCTGACCGAGTGCAGGAGTGGAAGAAGTCCTCGGCTCGGTGTGGCGCAGATGTCGCCCTGTGCCTGGCACGAGTCCACTGCAAGGATGCACGAGAAGATAAGCTGGCGGCTCTCCGAGTGGCCAACACCAAGAAACACGACTTCAGGTCCTTCATGGAAACTTTCATCGCTGCTTCTACACGGATCGCAGATGGGATCGACCTCGACGAGTTCGTTGCTCCTTCCAGCCCTCCACAGGAGGGGTAAAAAACTTTCTTTGAGTCTTACACTTTAAATTTGCCTCGGTATGCCGAGTGGAATTGTAACTGATAAAACCTTAACAGGCTTAGTGCCTGAGCACTCTCAGTTCCTTTAGGTATCGACCTAAACTTGGATTGGATATTTGGATATGATTGCTTTTAGCTTGAACTGCCCTTTGCAGGTCCACGGCAATATGTCTACCGCAGTCGACTTATTCCTTAGGCGAGCACTGGGCTGCAGCTAAGCCCCCGAGTGAGAGGTTTGCTCTTCACTCGGTAGGATTTCTTATACCTTAGGCGAGCACTGGGCTGCAGCTAAGCCCCCGAGTGAGAGGTTTGCTCTTCACTCGGTAGGATTTCTTATACCTTAGGCGAGCACTGGGCTGCAGCTAAGCCCCCGAGTGAGAGGTTCGCTCTTCACTCGGTAGGATTTCTTATACCTTAGGCGAGCACTGGGCTGCAGCTAAGCCCCCGAGTGAGAGGTTTGCTCTTCACTCGGTAGGATTTCTTATACCTTAGGCGAGCACTGGGCTGCAGCTAAGCCCCCGAGTGAGAGGTTGGCTCTTCACTCGGCAGGATTTCTTATACCTTAGGCGAGCACTGGGCTGCAGCTAAGCCCCCGAGTGAGAGGTTTGCTCTTCACTCGGTAGGATTTCCGTTGTATTTGTGGTGAAGCTCGGAGGAGAGGGCCGCAGTCGACCTGCACCTCGTCTTCCTTGCGAGCGCACATCATACTTATGGTGTAGCTCGGAGGAGAGGGTCGCAGTCGACCTGCACCTCGTCCACCTTGTGAGCGCACATCATACTTATGGTGTAGCTCGGAGGAGAGGATCGCAGTCGACCTGCACCTCGTCCTCCTTGCAAGTCCACATGTTATACTTATGGTGTAGCTCGGAGGAGAGGGTCACAGTCGACCTGCGCCTCGTCCTCCTTGCGAGCGTACATTGTACTTAGGCGAGCACTGGGCTGCAGCTAAGCCTCCGAGTGGAAGTCTGGCTTATCACTCGGTAGGATTTTTAATAACTTAGGCGAGCACTCGGCTGCAGCTAAGCCTCCGAGTGGAAGTCTGGCTTACCACTCGGTAGGATTTTTAATAACTTAGGCGAGCACTGGGCTGCAGCTAAGCCTCCGAGTGGAAGTCTGGCTTACCACTCGGTAGGATTTTTAATAACTTAGGCGAGCACTGGGCTGCAGCTAAGCCTCCGAGTGGAAGTCTGGCTTACCACTCGGTAGGATTTTTTGGTTACTTAGGCGAAACGGATTCGCGGCTAAGCCTCCGAGTGGAAGTCTGGCTTACCACTCGGTAGGATTTGTACAAACTTAGGCGAAACGGATTCGCGACTAAGCCACCCACTGGGGGAAAATAAAAAGTGACAAAAATTATGAAGGAATTATGACACTATTTTTTCGAAATCCATGAACTACAGAAGTATTTTATTACAACTCATACGAGTGAAAAACTTTAAGTGTAAAACGGGCGGAGCAGATCCGCATTCCAAGCTCGGGGCTCTTCGATATTGTGTTCGATGTTGTAGAGACGATATGCCCCGTTGTGGAGAACCTTGGTGACGATGAAGGGCCCTTCCCAGGAAGGAGCGAGCTTATGTTGTTTCTGCTGATCCACTCGGAGAACTAGATCTCCTTCCTGGAAGGCTCGACCTCTCACATTCCTGGCGTAAAGCCGACGCAAGTCTTGTTGGTAGATGGTCGAGCGGATCAGAGCCATCTCCCTTTCCTCCTCTAGAAGGTCGACTGCGTCCTGACGCGCTTGCTCAGCTTCTGCTTCGTTGTAAAGTTCAATTCGAGGAGCGTTGTGAAGAAGATCACTCGGCAGGACTGCTTCAGCTCCATAGACCAAGAAGAATGGAGTTCTGCAGTCGACCGATTAGGTGTGGTCCGCAATCCCCAAAGCACTGAAGGGAGTTTGTCAACCCACGCTCCAGCCGCATGCTTGAGATCTCGCATCAGTCGGGGTTTCAGACCCTTGAGGATTAAGCCATTGGCTCGTTCCGCCTGTCCATTCGACTGCGGATGGGCGACTGAAGCGTAGTCGACTCGCGTGCCTTGAGCGTTGCAGAAATCCTTGAATTCCTCTGAGTCAAAATTCGACCCATTATCTGTGATAATGCTGTGCGGGACTCCATATCGGAACGTCAGCTCTCTGATGAAGGAAACAGCAGTACCGGCGTCAAGATTCTTGATGGGTTTAGCTTCAATCCACTTGGTGAACTTGTCGACTGCTACCAGTACATGCGTGAAACCACTACGACCCGTTCTCAAGGGACCGACCATGTCCAACCCCCATACTGCGAACGGCCAGACGAGCGGAATTGTCTTCAGAGCTGACGCAGGCTTGTGTGACATATTGGAGTAGAATTGACATCCTTCGCACTTGTCCACTATTTCTTTCACCATCTCATTCGCCCTCGGCCAGTAAAATCCAGCTCGGTATGCTTTGGCTACAATGGTCCGAGTGGACGCATGGTGACCACAGGTCCCCGAGTGGATATCGTGGAGAATGACTCGACCTTCTTCTGGCATTATGCATTTTTGACCAACTCCAGTCAGGCTTTCTCTATACAGCTGTCCTTTGATAACGGTAAAGGCTTTGGATCGACGGACGATCTGCCAAGCCTCTTCCTCATCCTCTGGGAGTTCCTTTCTCAGGATATATGCGATATAGGGAATTGTCCAATCGGGAGTGACCACTAAAACCTCCATGACCAAGTCGACCACTGCCGGGACCTCAACCTCAGTCGGATCTGTGGCACTCTTGGGTTGTGGAGCTTCCTCTGTGAAGGGGTCTTCTTTAACTGACGGAGTGCGTATATGTTCCAAAAATACACCACTCGGAATGGCTTCTCTTTTGGAACCTATCTTTGCCAGATCATCTGCTGCTTGATTTTTCAGTCAGGGGATGTGATGGAGCTCCAACCCCTCGAACTTCTTTTCCAGCTTCCTCACTGCATTGCAGTATCCAGTCATGGCTGGGCTTCTCACGTCCCACTCCTTCGTCACCTAGTTGACCACTAAATCTGAATCGCCATAAACCATCAGGCGACGGACGCCGAGTGAGATGGCCATGCGCAATCCATATAAAAGGGCCTCATACTCTGCCTCATTGTTGGAGGAATCAAAGTGAATCTGGAGCACATATCTAAGCTTATCTCCTCTGGTGGAAACCAGAACCACCCCAGCACCAGAACCATTCAGCATCTTAGAGCCATCGAAGAACATGGTCCAATGCTCCGAGTGAACTTCAGTCGGCTGCTGTTGTTCAATCCACTCGGCGAGGAAATCTGCTATTGCCTGGGACTTAATGGCTTTCTTTGCCTCAAATTTGATATCAAGGGGAAGAAGTTCAATCGCCCATTTCGCCACTTGACCGGTTGCGTCTCTGTTGTGCAGAATCTCTGAAAAGGAGCATCGCTGACGACTGTGATAGAATGATCAGAGAAATAATGAGCAACCTTCTTCGTGGTCATGTATATGCCATACACAAGCTTCTGATAATGAGGATATCTCTGCTTGGATGGAGTCAAGACTTCAGACAAATAATACACCGGGCGTTGAACTTTGAAGGCTTTTCCTTCCTCTTCCCGCTTGACCGTAAGCACGGTACTGACGACTTGTCCAGTGGCTGCAATATAAAGCAACAGAGGCTCTTTGCTGATTGGAGCAGCAAGCACCGGCTGGGTGGATAGCAGAGCTTTTAGCTCGGCAAACGCTGCATCAGCTTCTGGAGTCCACTCGAACTTGTCTGCCTTCTTCATCAGTCGGTAAAGAGGCAATGCCTTTTCACCGAGTCGTGAAATGAATCGACTTAAAGCGGCCAAGCATCCAGTAAGCTTCTGGACATCGTGCACTCGCACAGGGCATTTCATTCGGAGAATAGTGCCGATCTTCTCTGGATTAGCGTCGATCCCTCGTTCGGAAACGAGAAAACCGAGTAATTTTCCACCAGGAACTCCGAATGTGCACTTGGACGGATTGAGCTTGACATCGTACCTTCTGAGGTTGGCAAATGTTTCGGCGAGGTCAGCAAGCAGGTCGGAACCTTTTCGCGACTTAACGACGATATCATCCATATACGCTTCCACATTCCGACTGATTTGAGTGAGAAGACACTTCTGGATCATTCGCATAAATGTGGCTCCGGCGTTCTTGAGGCCGAATGGCATGGTGATGTAGCAGAAGCACCCGAATGGTGTGATGAAAGCTGTTTTTATTTCATCGGGTCCATACAGACGGATCTGATGATACCCGGAATATGCATCTAGAAAAGACAATCTCTCACATCCCGCGGTCGAGTCAACAATTTGATCTATGCGGGGGAGAGGAAAATGATCCTTCGGGCAGGCCCGATTGATGTGCTTAAAGTCAATGCACATGCGGAGTGAGTTGTCCTTCTTGGGAACCATGACGACATTAGCGAGCCACTCGGAGTGGTATATCTCTCGGATAAATCTTGCCGCCAACAGTCGAGCCACTTCTTCACCAATAGCTTTTCTCTTCTGGACGGCGGACCGCCGAAGATGCTCTTTAACTGGTTTTGCTGACTTGTCGACTCGGAGACGATGCTCAGCCAGTCCCCTGGGAACACCTGGCATGTCAGCTGGCTTCCATGCGAAAATGTCCCAGTTCTCACGGAGGAACTGGATGAGCGCTTCTTCCTATTTTGGGTCGAGTGTCGTGGAGATGTGGGTCGGGGCTGCATTGGGATCAGTCGGGTGAATATGAACTGGCTTCGTCTCACCAGACGACTGAAATGCAGATTCTGTGGCCGGCTTCTTGGATCGCAACAAATCACTCGGATCTGCGTTTTGCTTATATCCTTCGAATTCGACCGCTGTCACTTGGGAGTCGGCAATCTTTGAGCCCTTCTGAAAGCACTCTTCCGCCTTTTTCCGATCGCCGGTGACAGTGATCACTCCCTTGGGCCCTGGCATTTTCAGTTTGAGGTACACGTAACATGGTCGAGCCATGAATCGTGCGTAGGCTGGCCTCCCCAAAATGGCGTGGTATGCACTCTGAAAATCCACGACCTCAAAGGTCAACTTTTCCTTGCGAAAATGCTTGGAATCACCAAAAACCACGTCCAGAGCTATTTGGCCGAGTGAGTTGGCCTTCTTCCCCGGTATGACTCCGTGGAAACTCATGTTGCTGGTGCACAGTCGGGACATCGGAATGCCCATCCCTTTCAATGTGTCAGCATATAGCAAGTTCAGCCCACTACCACCATCCATCAGCACTTTCGTCAGTCGAGTGCCTTCAACAATTGGGTCGACCACCAAGGCTTGCCTCCCAGGCGTGGCAATATGAGTCGGATGATCGGATTGGTCGAATGTGATGGGCGTTTGGGACCACTTCACATAACTTGGTTTTACTGGGGCAACCATGTTCACCTCACGGTTAATGACTTTCAGTCGACTTTTGCTTTCCACATCTGCGAAGATCATCAGAGTGGAGTTGACATGCGGATACTCTTCCTCACTGTCCTCTTTGTCTCCGGCCTTGTCCGGCTCCTTCTCCTTGTCCTTAGGCTGTTTTCCCTGAAACTGCTGGATCAGGAGTCGACACTGGCGAGTGGTGTGCTTTGGGTAAATGATGTTGCCCTCTTCATCTTTCTTTGTGTGAATATGGCATGGCATATCCATCACGTCATTTCCTTCTTTATCCTTTACTTTCTTAGGATTCCAGGATCCTTTTGGCTTCCCCTTGAACTTCCCCTGAGTCACGGCCAGGGCCTCTCCCAGAGCTGCTGGCTCGGCTTTCCGCTTCTGTTTCCGACTGGAATTTCCCTTCTCCGACTGACTTGGCTTGTACTTGCCACTTCGGAGTCAGTCTTCTTCCTCGCCGTTGGCGTACTTGGTAGCAATCTCCATCATTCGACTCAAGGTCATGTCGCCAGTTCGACCAAACTTCAGACTCAGTACTCTGTTCTTGACGCCATCTTTGAAGGCGCAAACTGCCTGATGGTCCGACACATTTTCCACAGTATGGTGCAGAGTGATCCACCTCTGAATGTACTCTCGGAGAGTCTCATTGGTCTTCTGCACACAGACTTGCAGCTCTGTCAAGCCAGCCGGTCGTTTGCAGGTTCCTTCAAAAGTTCTGACGAACACTCGGGACAAATCTTCCCAAGTGTATATACTGCTAGGAGGTAACTGATTCAGCCATGCCCTGGCAGAACCTTCCAACATGAGGGGCAAGTGCTTCATGGCCACCTCATCATTCCCACCACCAATCTGAACGGCCACTCGGTAATCTTCAAGCCAAGTTTCAGGCTTGGACTCCCAAGTGAATTTACTGACTCCTGTTGCCAACCTAAAATTGGGGGGAATCACTGCGGCTCTGATTGCCCTGCTGAAACATTCCGGACCAGAAACATGCACTCGACTGCTTGTGGGTGCATCCCTCTCGGGTCCGCCTCGATGGGCTCTGTTTCGGTCGACCAATCCTTGCACGATAATGGATCGCGCGTCGAAGCCTGGTTCCCTGGGGTCGACTGGAACTCTTCGTCCCGTACTGAACTGACGTCTGTCATCCTGCCGCCGAGGAGCGTAAGACCCTTCCCTCGGAGGGGAAATGGGCACTCGACGCCTGTCATCCCGGTCATGTCGGTCTCCATACTGATCTCGCCGATTGTCGCGCCCTTCCCGCAGCGGAGGCGATCGGGGACTGTGAGCCGACTGGACAGTATTCGCAGCGACGGATCGACTGTGAATTCTGTTGCGCGACTGCGACACGGCTGAGTTCTGGTCTCCTGCTGCTCGGAGTAAATCTCTGATCTGCATCAAGCCTCTCCCAGCTTCCGACTGAGAAGGCTGGATGGACTCTGCTATACGGGTTGCAGCTGCTAAATTCTGAATTGGCGTGCGGTATACCTGAGTCGGCGGGAAGAGTCGACGTCGACTGGCTTCAGGAACTCATTGCCGCGCGCGCTCGTCGAGTGCTCGCTGAAGGTTCTCCAGGCGAGCACGTTCGGCGACATTGGCCAAACGTGCCTCCTCCAAGGTGCGAGCCTCAGGGGTTTCTCCGGCGATAGGAGTATGCAGGGCATCCATGTTCCTGCGGCGAAGCTCTTCTCTCTCCAGAGAGTCGAGTGTCTCGGGCTGGTACTCTTCATGCTCTTGCGCGGGGTCACCTCCTCCGGCTGCTCCGCCGCCATGGGCGAAGCCGGGAGGACTGCGGGGGCCGTCGACCATGAGGATTTCCGCCGCTGGATCACTGCTATCGCATTCGGATGCAGTCTCTACGGAGCCAGTTGACAGATCGAACAGGCCGTAGAGGGACTCGTCGGGCTCAATTGCCGCGACTTGGGCAATGGCTGTCTGGCGAGCCACCGCGTGCTTCACCCACCGCTAGAGTCTCGACCGACCAGAGCGCTTGCGCTGGTGGGAGACCGGGTAGGCGACCGATAAAGGAGTCGACCGATACGGGGTCGACGGTTGCCGCAGCAGAACGCCGCGAACACATGCGCGAAAGTGCGTCGCCCCGCGGACGGGGAGCGCCTCGATGTCGGGTGGAGCCTCCTGGAGCCATGCGGAGTCGTCGGCGACAAAGGTGAGAGCACCGAGACGGATCTCGCGCCCCTCAACCAAAACTCCAGCAGTCATCATGATGAAAGTACTCAGAAGTACTGCAACTTTCTCCACAAATCGCTAGAACACCGGCCCCACGGTGGGCGCCAACTGTCGTGGTTCTAAGTCTGACAGTAGAGTGGGGGGTAGGTATGGAGAGGCTAGGTCCTAGCTATGGAGAGGTTGTGAACACAAGCGATGTACGAGTTCAGGCCCTTCTCGGAGGAAGTAAAAGCCCTACGTCTCGGAGCCCTGAGGCGGTCGAGTGGATTATACGTATTGGTGTTACAAGAGTGCGAACCCCTCTGTCTGTGGAGGGGGTGGCTTATATAGAGTGCGCCAGGACCCCAGCCAGCCCACATAATGGAGAGGTTAAAGTACATTAAGCCTGGGGCGTTACTGATAACGCCCCTCATAAAGTGCCTTAACTATCATTAAGTCTATTTAATTACAGGCCGTTGCGTTGCGGACCTTCTGACCTTCTGGTGGTCGAGTGTATCTTCATGGTCGAGTGAGTCTCCATGGTCAAGTCCTTCTAGTCAGTCGAGTGGGTTCCTCGTTTGGTCGACTGGAAGGTGATTTCTTCTAAGGGTACCCTTGGGTAGGACGTCTAGGTCAGGCCTATGACCCTACCCTAGGTACATGAATCCATCACTAGGTGTCGGGCCAACCACTCGTCGCGGATGTTATGTTTGAAGGCTGCAAGGGCCTCTGCATCCGGATAGTCGATGATTTGATTTTTCTTTGTTAAGAACCATGTCCAGAACTGTCTGGCCGATTCATCTGGCTGCTGAATTATGTGGCTTAGGTCATCGGCGTCTGGTGGTCGCACATATGTGCCCTCGAAGTTGTCGAGGAATGCGGCATCCAGGTCCTCCCAACAACCAATTGACTCTGTGGGCAAGCTGTTAAGCCAATGCCGAGCTGGTCCTTTAAGTTTGAGTGGGAGATACTTGATGGCGTGGAGATTGTCGCCGCGGGCCATATGGATATGAAGGAGATAATCTTCGATCCAAACCGCGGGGTCTGTTGTGCCATCGTAGGATTCAATGTTCACGGGTTTAAACCCTTTAGGGATTTGATGATCCATTACTTCGTCAGTGAAGCATAGTGGGTGTGCGGCGCCTCTATATTGAGCAATATCGCGACGTAGCTCAAGAGAGCGTTGTCTGCTGTGTTCGGCCCGGCCGGAGTTGCTGTATCCGGCGCGATGGTAGTCGTCGTGGGTCATGGGGCGCCCACGTGATCCGTAGATAGATCCGGATTGTCTTGCCTTATCCTCCAATATATCTCGCAAGTCCGGCGCATTCCCTCGTGGCTTCATACTTTTCGAGCGGTGTCGGGGTACGGTCCTGATGGAGGGCCTAGATGCCTCTCTATCGCGACCACGGGGTGGTCGGTCTGCCGTATTGTGCACTGGTGATGAAGGTTTGTATGCTTCCTCCTCTAGTCGGGGGAGCAACTTGCGTTTTGGGTAGCTCTTGGAGGGGCGTTCGAGTTCATACTCTTCGGCCGCGAGGACCTCGGTCCATCTGTCGGCCAGCAGGTCTTGGTCAGCTTGAAGCTGTTGCTGCTTTTTCTTTAGGCTATTTGCCGTGGCGATAAGCCTGCGTTTAAAACGCTCTTGTTCGACAGGATCCTCTGGCACGACGAATTCGTCGTCGTTGAGGCTTGCCTCGTCTCCGGAGGGAGGCATGTAGTTTTCATCCTCCTCGTCTGCCGCTCTCTCTCGAGGGCTGGCTTCCCCGTCCTCCTGTGCTGAATTTTGCTGGAGGGGGTTGTCTTCGGCACTCTCTGGAGTGTTATTATCTCCGGTGCCGGAATCTCCATTCTTACTGTGGCGGGATTTAGAGCGGCGCCGCTGACGTCGGCGCTTGGGCTGTTTCTTAGAAGAATCTGCCTCTGCTGCTTCTTCGCCGTCCCCATCCTTTGGGGTGTCCACCATGTATATGTCGTATGATGAGGTGGTCTTCCAGTGCCCTGTAGGTGCTGGTTCTTGATCGTCTCCGGCATCGTCGTCCATACCATCGATGTCTTCGGAGTCGTAGTCTAGCATGTCGGTTAGATCGTCGACAGTGGCTACAAAGTGGGTGGTGGGTGGGCTTTGAATTTCTTCGTCGTCCGCATCCCAACCATCCTGTCCGCAATCCGGCCAAGGTTCTCCTGATAACGAGAGATGCTTTAGCGATTTTAGTATGTCGCCAAAGGGTGAGTGCTGAAAGATGTCCGCGGCGGTGAACTCCATGATCGGCGCCCAATCGGATTCGATTGGCAGGGGCGCAGGAGGTTCGGAGTCCGGCAAGGAGTCCGGCGCCTCGGAGTCACGAGCTTTATAAGGGACAAGGTCAGTATTCGGCTCCATCGCCGTATAGGTTGCAGCTCCCGAGGCGGTGTCCAGCCACCTGTCCTCGATCTGCGCGGTCTGCTCCGAACTATGAGTCAGAGCGGACTCATGTGCGGCCTCCAGGGCACTGTTCGGCGGCAGAGCTAAATCATGTCCATCGTGACAGCGCGGCACGCTCGGCTGTGGCTCGAATCCGTTGAAGATCAAGTCTCCGCGGACGTCGGCCGTGAAGTTTAGGCTTCTAAACTTGACCTGATGGCCAGGGGCATAGCTTTCGATCTGCTCCAGATGGCCAAGCGAATTGGCCCGCAGTGCAAAGCCGCCGAACACGAAGATCTGTCCGGGGAGAAAATTCTCACCCTGGACTGCGTTGTTGTTGACTGAAGAAGCCATCAAGCCTATCGGTGACGACACAGAGGAACTCTCAATGAAAGCACCAATGTCGGTGTCAAAACCGGCGGACCTCGGGTAGGGGGTCCCGAACTGTGCGTCTAGGCGGATGGTAACATGAGACAAGGGACACGATGTTTTTACCCAGGTTCGGGCCCTCTCGATGGAGGTAAAACCCTACTCCTGCTTGATTGATATTGATGATATGGGTAGTACAAGAGTGGATCTACCACGAGATCAAGGAGGCTAAACCCTAGAAGCTAGCCTATGGTATGATTGTTGTAATGGTTGTCTGTCCAACGGACTAAAACCCTCCGGTTTATATAGACACCGGAGAGGGCTAGGGTTACACAGAGTCAGTTACAATGGTAGGAGATCTACATATCCATATTGCCAAGCTTGCCTTCCACGCCAAGGAAAGTCCCATCCGGACACGGGACGAAGTCTTCAATCTTGTATCTTCATAGTCTTGGAGTCCGGCTGGCGATGATAGTCGGGCTGTCCAAACACCCACTAGTCCAGGACTCCCTCAGAGGGCTTATGACAGGTCCGAGGAGGAAATCGCAGCCATATCGAAGGCCGAGGTGGAAGCCCATTTTGCACTGAAACCGTCACCGCCGCCAAGGGAGAGAGTGCCTGAGAAAACGATTGACCACTTCATTCGTATGGCTCAACCACCAGCTCCCAAGCCTGTTGACACAGACTATGAGCGCCACATCAGGAAGTTAAATCGAGCACGTCTACAAAAGGAGGTGAGC
Organism: Triticum timopheevii; assembly: GCA_963921465.1. Classification (NCBI taxonomy): domain Eukaryota; kingdom Viridiplantae; phylum Streptophyta; class Magnoliopsida; order Poales; family Poaceae; genus Triticum; species Triticum timopheevii. The sequence goes on along the minus strand of OY997274.1, from coordinate 164,188,542 downwards.
TCGGGATCGAGCAAACAAGAAGCAGCTGTCAAAAAATGCGGGAAAACCATTCCCCAGCTGGGAGAACAGGCGGCGCAATCAATCCCCTCGCTTGTTGTGCCAACAACACGTGACAGTACGCGCGCCCAATATTATTGTGGGCAAACAGTTTACGTTCCCGAGGTGGGCAATGTGGTAATAACGGAGGAGCATATAATGTAGGCTGAAGTTCTCAGCATCACTGTTGGACAACTCCTCGAGATCGAGCCCATGCCTGTGCTTAGAGAGGATGAAATAAAATGGAAATATGTCCGGGGCCAACCTTTGGTCGAGCCAGACAAGGTCAAGAACCTCCCAACGAGAATGTATGAATTGCATCAATGGTACATGAACATTACCAAGATTTCAGATCGATTGTCCCTCATGGTGAATGTCAAGGAGGAGCATTACTTCCATGAGAAAGCTCTGTCCATTGAGTATTCCGAACTGTTTCAGTTATACAATCAAGACGCACTCGACAAATCTATCGTCAGTTGCTATTGTCTGTAAGTGATTTCTTTCTGTAATTTAAGTCTCAAGCTAGTTGTAGTGATCCTTTTGATCAACCATTACCTGTAATTATCATCACTATATTATTTTCTGTGGTATTATGCAGGATGAAGATGTATGAAATGAGAAAAGGTGGACGCTTTGGTATTGGGTTCATTGACCCAAACACCGTTAATGAATACACATGGCTAATAAATCCACATCATCAAAAGAACATAGAGGACAACATGCTAGAGTTCTTGAAGCGCCTCAAATACAATGAAGATATAGTACTGCCTTACAACTTCCAGTGAGTCACACTGTCTTGTACTACAAATTCTCTATTTTTGCCTACTAGCTAGCTACATGTTTTTGCTTACATATGCCCGCTTAATTAAGACATGCAAACGTGTGTGTGCATGCAGATTTCACTGGGTCTTGTTTATAATTAAAGTTGACGCCGGAACAGTTGAAGTACTGGACTCACTACTCAAAGAAAAAATTGACTATAACATCTTGTTTGGGATAGTCAACAGGTAATTTCAATCATTATTAACTATATATCTCGGCCTATTTAGTTCATCATTTCATGATATGAACTATTTAATAACCCCTTTATTCATTTTCTTTGTCAGCGGGCAGGGCTTGGGCAAGGTTCATCAGCGTCACGGAAGGCGAATGGAAAAAAAGCTTAAATGGTTTCGACCCAAGGTAAGTAATTAAGTAGTACTAGCTAGCTTGCTAGCTGCCATCTCTTTAATTATCATGCTTGATTAATTATTATCTAATCAAATTCCATTCTCGTAAAGGCCCTGAAGTAGGCGCAGGGGACTGATCTGTGTGCATTCTGCGTTTGCGAGAACATTCGCATGATGACGTCCGAAAGGAGCAGATCTCAAAACAGGAATGGGTACGCTTGTCAGAACACTATTCACAATTTTTACACCATTATCGATATCTAGTCACACAACTAATACACATGCATACTGATCTCCTTCTTAACAGTTCAAAGAGGTGCGGGAGAAGCTCCTAGAAACGGAGCGCGTAGAAGCACTTCAAGAGGAAATAGCGGGATTTTTGCTCGACCAGGTCATAAATCCGAAGGGAGAATACTATTACCTGCTACCGCCCCCATGAAAACCACTTCCAATTGTCATCGTGCTTCGAAGGCACCAATTAGGCTAATGCCACTGGCTCCAAAGGCAACATGCATTTGTAGGAGAAATTGTATATAGCTATACATGTGTGTATGTGTGAATTAATTAATATGGTCGTTTGTGAGACACTGATGATATATATATGCATGATTGGTTCTACTAGAAATTCTATATATATATATATATATATATATATATATATATATATATATATATATATGTAGTATCGTAAAATACCAGCAAACAAAAAAGAATTAAAATGGAAACACAAAATTAAATGAAAAAGAAATCATAAAACTAAAAACCCCCCAAACCTTATAGTACCGGTTGGTCTTACCAACCAGTACTAAAGGGCTCCAGGCCCCCGGAGCTGGCTCGTGCCACGTGGTTGCCCTTTAGCACCGGTTCGTGCTGAACCGGTACTAGGGGGGGGCCTTTAGTGACCACACTTTAGTGCCGGTTATGGAACCGGCACTAAAGGACCTTACGAACCGGTGCTATTGCCCGGTTCTGCACTTGTGAGAGTACCAATGAGATCCGCAACGGAAAACTCCTGTCTCTTGTGTTTCAGGGAAGTAGAAAAATTATTCCACGAAGGTGGAAGCTTGGCAATAATGCCTCCGGCAACACACACTTGAAGCGCTCAAGTTCTTTTGCGAGCGACTGTATCTCATGAGCCTGCTGTACCACAGAGCGCTCATCAGTCATCTTGTAGTCATAGAATTTCTCCATGACGTACAACTCGCTACCGGCGTCCGAGGCACCAAACTTGGCCTCGAGCGCAGCCCACATGTCCTTGCCGTTGTCAAACGACATATACGAATCCACAATGGAATCATCAAGAACACCCAGAAGAGCGCCTTTAAAGAGAGTATTGATCTTCTCAAAAGCTTCCAGCTGTGCTGGATTAACATCGCCCTCAGGCTTGCCCTTAGTGGCGTCATAACAGCCCATGGTCTGAAACCAGTAGACTGCTCTTGTGCGCCACCTCTTATATTGCGCCCCCTTAAAGCCAGGTGGCTTCAGATGCGCAGCAAAACCACTCGGAGCAAATTGCCTATAATTTGGTTTTTGGATTGTTGGAAATATGAGCAAATTGCTACGAGATTTAATCCGAATAAACAGAAAATAAATCATGACTACAGTAGCAGAGATTGAACTAATCATGCGAACTAGCATAGCAGATGAACAGATCACATCTAGGGCACATACTAGTAACATGAATTCTACCACGATCTCGAACAGGAAAGATAGAATCACGTACGGTGCAGCGGGAGCAGCACCGCCCATGTTGACGTTGTCGCCCATGTCGTCGAGGATGAGGTTGCCGAGGTCAGGGAAGAAGTCGTCGTTCGGGAAGTCGTCGCTGCCAGCAGTCGCGCGAGTGCGCTCCCCAAAAACCTGATCGCCCCTCTCCCGTACAGGATCACGAGAGGCGGGGTTCCAGAGGCCTGCTGTCCCTTCTCCGAGTGCACGCCGAAAGGAGGGATGGAGAAGACTTGTTTGGCGGCGCAATGATCTGGAGCGGTGGTGTGAAACCATACGAAACGGCGGCGGCTAGGGTAGACGTCCGCCTGACTATGTAGTGCGGGCCGGGTAGGTCGTGGGAGTAAACCCCATGTCCGAGTCGTCACGATCCAAAAGAATCGGAAACGTTTCAGTAATTAACGCGTCCATTAATTATTAATTAATGACTCATTAATTTTTCCCGAGCAGCAAAAATATAGACAACGTGCATAGCTCTATCCTCGGCTCGGCTCAATCTCGCAACCCGCGGCGCGTCGGGACGAGGCGTGGCGTGGCATGGCGTGGTGAGGCGAGTGAGGAGGAGGAGCGCGCATGTAGGTCTCCTCTTCTCATGCTCATACAAGTGGTAGGAGAGCTCACCTTATAAAGAGGTGCAACTCTCTTTAAACTTATGAGGTGGGACTAAACTTTAGCCTCACTCACTCCACTCACATGTGTGCATGAATGGGCCTATAGAATTTCAGAATTTTAGTTGGGCTTTGGGCAAAAAGCCCACTAGCAAATTCCAACAATCCCCCACAAAGTCTCATTGGCACATTTCACCATTTGTTTCCAAAACATTGTTTATATACCGATGCTTAGTGGAGACTGTGAAGTTGAACTTCCACCTAGAGATTTATGCTACACTAGATCACAACTTGAATAGTGGACTATGCCTTGAACTACAAGTTTTCTGCGAGACTAGTTTCACACAAATTCTTGACCGATACTTGGCTGCCGCAAGGCATCCCCGCGGGTGGAGCGTATACGTCGTACTCCAGGGCCTTTCATGAATTTATTAGAGATCACCCACTTCTCATAGACTGCGACGTTAACAGTCAACTTCATATATGTGTGTTCCTCAGGAGATGCTCTGCAGGACAACATCTCTGCTTACTCAAATAAGCCACTTGGAACACATTAAGATAGATATCAACCTTCCATGCAGATCAGGAGAGTATTGCATCTTCACGGAGTGGGATAATTAAAATAAGGATACTCTCCTCTCAGCTGACCAACAGCTTGTCTCCCACTTCTACTTCACGGGATCTCCGATCACATAGAGTGGGTTACCACTATAGACAACTCATGCGGTGGGTCTCAAACCCATCTCCATCGATGCATTATCTATCACATTACGTGATAGACCCTTTGTGAAGGGATCTGCCAAGTTTTTCGAAGTTTGGATATAATCCAACGTAATAACTCCGGAGTTCCTTAGTTTCCTGACAGATTTTAATCTCCTCTTCACATGCCTCGAGGACTTCATATTGTCCTTAGAACTGTTTATCTTGACGATCACAGTTTGTTATCACAGTTCATCAGGATAGGGGGTATTGGTTTTTCAACCATAGGTAAGTCCATCAATAGCTCACGAAGCCACTCTGCTTCCAAAGTGGCAGTGTCTAATGTTGTGAGTTCTGCTTCCATGGTTGACCTCGTTAAGATGGTCTGCTTGCAAGACTTCTAGGAAACAGCGCCACCACCAAGTGTAAAAACATAACCACTTGTGGCCTTAATCTCATCGGCATCAGATATCCAGTTCGAGTCACTATAACCCTCCAGTACCCTTGGATACCCGGTGTAGTGAATCCCATAGCTCGCAGTGCCCTTCAAGTAGCGCATAACTCTCTCAAGCGCATGCCAATGATCATCTCCCGGTTTTGACACAAACCGACTCAGCTTGCTCACAGCAAAAGAGATGTCAGGCCTCGTGGCACTCGCCAAATACATAAGCGAGCCAATAATCTGAGAATACCTTAGTTGATCTCTAGCAATCCGTCGATTAATTCTTTCGAAGCAACACACTAGCATCATATGGAGTTGGAGAAGGCGTGCAGTCGCTATACCCAAAACGACTCAAGACCTTTTCCACATAGTGAGACTGAAGCAGTGTGATCCCACCATTGTCATCTCTCAACAGCTTGATGTTTAAGATAACATCAGCTACTCCTAGATCCTTCATCTCAAAACAGCGAGATAAGAAATCCTTAACCTCCTTGATTAAATCAAGTTTGGTTCCAAAGATCAATATGTCGTCGACATATAGACAAAGAATAACTCCTTCGCCCCCACCATGGCGATAGTACACACACTTGTCACCATCATTTACTACAAAGCCGGCAGCAGTTAATGTTATTTCGAACTTCTCATGCCACTCCTTAGGAGCTTGTTTAAGGCCATATAAATACTTTAATAACTTGCACACCTTTCCTTCTTGACTAGGTACTACAAAACCATCTGGCTGGTCCATATAAATTTCTTCCTTCAACTCTCCATTGAGGAAAGCCGTCTTAACGTCCATTTGATGAACGAGAAGATCATGTGAGGCAGCCAGTGATAGTAGCACCCGAATTGTGGTCAGTCTAGCCACGGGTGAGTAAGTATCAAAGAAGTCTTCACCTTCTTTCTGGGTATAACCCTTAGCCACAAGCCGTGCCTTGTACTTTTCAATCGTACCATCAGGTCTAAGCTTCTTCTTGAACACCCACTTACATCCTACAGGTTTGCACCCATAAGGACGGTCAGTGATCTCCCAGGTTCCATTAGCTAAGATGGAATCCATCTCGCTACGAACAGCTTCCTTCCAGCAGTCAGCATCAGGAGATGCATAGGCTTCTGAAATAGTCCTGGGTGTGTCATCCACAAGGTACACAATGAAATCATCATCAAAGGACTTTGCAGTCCTCTGTCTCTTACTCCTTATAGGAGTTTCATTGTCACCCTCAACAGGATTCTCAACGTGTTCCATCGCAATGGTGGGTTCAGGAATTACAGTGAGTTCCTCACTAGATGGAATAGGTATCTCCTGATTTGATGAACTTGACATATCCTTCATAGGAAATATGTCCTCAAAGAAAGTTGCATCATTAGACTCCATAATCATACCAACATGCATGTCGGATACCTCAAATTTTATTATAAAAAATCTATAGCCAATGCTATGAAAAGCATAGCCCAGAAGAATGCAACCCACGGTTTTTGGTCCAAGCTTGCGTTTCTTGGGAATTGGTATATTGACTTTCGCCAAACAACCCCAAGAACGTAGGTAAGAGAGTTTCAACCTTTTCCTTTCCTATTCCTCAAATGGATTCATGGTCTTATGCTTTGTGGGAACTCGGTTTAGGACATGACACGCGGTCATTAGCGCCTCCCCCCACCATTCCTTGGAAAGACCTGATGTGTCTAACATGGCGTTAACGAAATCAGTTAGAGTTCGTTTCTTTCTTTCGGCCACCCCATTAGACTGAGGTGAGTAGGGAGGCGTCCTCTCATGGATTATACCATGTTCCGCACAAAACAGATTAGATTCATTGGAAAAATACTCTCCACCACGATCGGACCTAAGCTGTTTAATTTTTCGATCAAGTTGGTTCTCTGCCTCAACTTTATAGTTTTTGAAGAAAGTTAAAGCCTCATCTTTTGATTTCAGAAGATACACATAACAATATCTAGTGGAGTCATCAATCAACGTCATGAAATATCTCTTTCCACCTTTTGTCAACACGCCATTCATCTCACAAAGATCAGAATGTATAAGCTCTAGTGGTGCCAAGTCTCTTGCCTCTGCAGTCTTATGGGACTTGCGAGGTTGTTTAGCTTGCACACATACTTGGCACTTAGAGCCTTTGACAGTAGAGATTTTCAGAATTAAATTCATATTGGCTAGCCGCGTCATGCAAGCAAAGTTAATATGACAAAGTCGTGAATGCCAAATATCCGACTCATTATTGTGGCAAACATTATTAATAACTTTAGTGCAAATATCTGACAAAGATAGGCGGAACAAGCCTCCGCACTCATAGCCTTTTCCAACAAATTGTCCACACTTGGAAATTACAACTTTATTGGACTCAAAAACCAACTTAAAACCATCTCGACATAAACGGGAACCGCTAACGAGATTTTTATTAATGGACAACACATGATGAACGTTCTTCAGACGCACGGTCTTCCCCGAAGTAAACTTCAGATCGACCGTACCAACACCTCGAACGATGGCATGTGACCCGTTCCCCATCAGCACGGGAGAAGTCCCTGTGGCCTGGTAAGAAGAAAACATGTAGGCGTCAGCACAAACATATACATTGGCACCGGTGTCAATTAACCAATCAGGGGATTGAAATACTGAAAGGATGGTAGGAAAAATACCATACCCTATTTCCTTCATATCAGTATCACCGATGACAACATTAGCGGACTTGCCGCCCTTCTCATGTTCGCACTGCTCAAAGCGGTTAGGACACTTCGGAGCCTAGTGATTAGGATCACCGCAGACATGGCAAAGTCCCTTCCCCTTCTTATGAGAATTCTTCCTGAAGTTGGTAGAGTGTGATGGCTTGTTCTTTGTATCAAACTTGCCTTTCCCCTGAGTTTTGTTCTTGTTGTTTTTGAACTTATTGGGCTGGAAGTTCTTCTTCTGTACCATGTGGGCACTAGAAGCTCCCTCGGCAACTCGAGCACATGTGTCCTTTGGTCTCGCCTTCTCCTCAACATCAAGAGTACCAATGAGATCCGCAATGGAAAACTCCTGTCTCTTGTGTTTCAGGGAAGTAGCAAAATTATTCCACGAAGGTGGAAGCTTGGCAATAATGCCTCCGGCAACACACACTTGAAGTGCTCAAGTTCTTTTGCGAGCAACTGTATCTCATGAGCCTACTGTACAACAGAGCGCTCATCAGTCATCTTGTAGTTATATAATTGCTCCATGACGTACAACTCGCTACCGGCGTCCGAGGCACCAAACTTGGCCTCGAGCGCAGCCCACATGTCCTTGCCGTTGTCAAACGACATATATGAATCCACAATGGAATCATCAAGAACACCCAGAAGAGCGCCTTTAAAGAGAGTATTGATCTTCTCAAAAGCTTCCAGCTGTGCTGGATTAAGATCGCCCTCAGGCTTGCCCTTAGTGGCGTCATAGCAGCCCATGGTCTGAAACCAGTAGACTGCTCTCGTGCGCCACCTCTTATATTGCGCCCCCTTAAAGGCAGGCGGCTTCAGATGCGCAGCAAAACCACTTGGAGTAAATTGCCTATAATCAGGTTTTTGGATTGTTGGAAATATGAGCAAATTACTACAAGATTTAATCCGAATAAACAGAAAATAAATCATGACTACAGTAGCAGAGATTGAACTAATCATGCGAACTAGCATCGCAGATGAATAGATCACATCTAGGGCACATACTAGTAACATGAATTCTACCACGATCTCGAACAGGAAAGATAGAATCACGTACGGTGCAGCGGGAGTAGCACCGCCGGCGTTGACGTTGTCGCCCATGTCGTCGAGGATGAGGTTGCCGAGGTCGGGGAAGAAGTCGTCGTTCGCGAAGTCGTCGCTGCCAGCAGTCGCGCGAGTGCGCTCCCCAAAAACCTAATCGCCCCTCTCCCATACAGGATCATGAGAGGCGGGGTTCCGGAGGCCTGCTGTCCCTTCCCCAGTGCACGCCGAAAGGAGGGATGGAGAAGACTTGTTTGGCGGCGCAATGATCTGGAGCAGTGGGAGTAAACCCCACAACAAAAATATAGACAACGTGCATAGCTCTGTCCTCGGCTCGGCTCAATCCCGCAACCCGCGGCGGGGCGAGCGAGGAGGAGGAGCGCGCGTGTAGGTCTCCTCTTCTCATGCTCATACAAGTGGTAGGAGAGCTCACCTTATAAAGAGGTGCAACTCTCTTTCAACTTATAAGGTGGGACTAAACTTTAGCCTCACTCACTCCACTCACATGTGTGCATGAATGGGCCAAGAGAATTTCAGAATTTTAGTTGGGCTTTGGGCCAAAAGCCCACTAGCAAATTCCAACAGCTTACATATGGATTCAAGGTGAAATTTAAAAAAGCATCGCACTGAGGAGTAAATGCTCAGCAAAAAATGGCAGGCCATGTTTTATGGTTGCTATAGAATGGCGATGAGTTTTTTTACACTCTATGGTTCATACTTGGATGAAAAGCTCAATAGCACAAGACGAATAAAGTACCAAGGTAAGAGTACACAAAGGCCATATATACCAGGAAACAACTAGTGAATTAGGAAAATAAATTGTGGACAAGTGTGTTCTGCAGCAGGGTAACTACATGTATCCAAAATTGGCTCCGGACACAGCATATTACTAGGTTCTAGCATTGCAACGACATACACAGCAAAGGAACAAGACATAGCAAAGAACATATACGCACACGTGCTAGCTTGGCACCAACATGCAAAGCACTACATCTACACATTCTAATTACATAAAATGAGGAGGAATTAGAATTGTTAGATACAATAATTTTCAATTTACAATCAAATGTTGATTACATGCCAATGGATGGAAAAAATCAGGACTGGTGTACCATTAAGATGCCAATCATACTAAAATAGATCCTGATATTGTTGTTGGCAAATTAGAATAGATTCTTGGACTATTTTGGGACTTCTAGTAATGTACAGTTCATCGAAGTACTTAATTATGAAGACAAAAAATATCAAGAAACCGAGTTTATTTGCTATACTACCTTCGTCTCAGTTTACAAGTCCTGCGCGTATACCTAGGTTGCCAATTTTCTCACCCTAAAATAAACTATATAACACAAAAGTTATACCTTTTGAAAGTACAAACTCCGTAGTTTATGTTGGTATATTTTTTGTAATATATGACTTGTATTAGGTTGGTCAAATTGACGACCTAGGGGTACGCGCACACCCTGTACACTGAGAGAGAGGTAGTAACAACTATCACAAAAGCATTAATGGCCAGATTACCACCAGCCAAGCACTAGACTGGAAATTACAAGGGTCAAAGCACATGATCAGTATGGCCAGGCTCCACCGTGCATGGAGTAGGGAGGAAACAAGGCGGTTACCTGGACCACGGTCGAGGGAGATGCAGTTGCAGCGCAGAGAACTCGTTGTCATTGCATGGGAGAGAACTACTGCTGGATGCTATCTGACAAGTCGTGCACTCAAAGGTCCACATCGCCAAAAGATGAACGTGCAAGCATTGACAATGGCGCACAATCAACTATCCGATTAAACACAAAAAATATCAGTTCTTTCTCATCAGATCATCCAACAAGACAATGAGGTAGGAAACACACAACCAAATCATCGTCTTTTTTTCATGTAAAAAAATCGACTTTTGCAAGAAAACAATCATCATTACTTCTTATAAGCTAAAGCATCAATGTGTAACATTGTTATAGGATCATTTAGATAAATAATGTTGATTTCCTAATCTCTTGTTAAGATGAGCTAAAAATACAACAATACCCACCTAAAAAAATTAAGATTCAAAAGTGCAAACATAGTATTCACCACATGAAGTTGAAACATGGTAGAAACAAAAAAACCAGTGATGTTTCATCCTGCAAGGCAACAAGATAAGAAGTACAAGCCAAATCATAATAGTTTTGCTCCATAGTTGAAAAAGGCAGCATTTGATTAGTGGAGGGTTTAGTTTTCACATATTAGATCCAACTAAGCCCTTTTCTGTCCAAAATCAGTACCATTTCAAAATAATCCAGCCAGCCTTCTCATTAGTGGGGTGTGGCATGCATATTTAAAGCTAGAAGGAAAAAATCCATCCAAATCAGCATGTTCGGCACCAATGTTGGAACCAACACAACAAGAAGTAATTGCTAGAGTTAAACCTAAATCCACTAAATGGTGACACTAATTATTATACCAGAATCAAACAAGCACAAACTGGCATCACACTAGAAGAGTGAGTGATCAAAGGATTGCAGGCCATGTTTTATGTTACTATCGAATGGAAAGTTTTCTTACACTTTATGGTTCGTACTGGAAGAAAAATTCAAGTTCTCACTCAACTTGCACGGGATCACAATAGATGGTTACATCACATCTCACACACACAAAGGCCAAATATACCAGCCAATAGTGATCCAGGCAAATCTGGACAGGTGCTGCTCCTGTGCTGTGTAGAGTAGTACATCTATGCATACTTGCCTCAGGACACAAGATATTTCTGCCAAGATTTGACTAACCTTTTCGCATTTGGCAACAACATACACATCATGTTGACCGCAATGCAAAACCGGCAGGGTTGGATCACAAGCATTCCTCGATTCCACGCTGTAGCTGATGGTGATACCATCGAGCGTGTCCCTCCTGGATACGACGCCTAGCATCAAGACGCGACACCAAATTTGCGAGTAGCTTGACCTATAATATGACATGGACGCCGCCACCTGTCCGGTGTGCAAAGATGCAGCACAACCACCATGTCATCGGTAAATACCTGCTTATGCACACGACAAGGTTTGAACTTTTGATTTAGTGAAATCAATTTCTACCTAGTGCATATGCGCATGCTTTCTCTACTACCTATGCACAAATCCAATTCAATAGAAAAAAGGAACATTTTTTCACAAGAATAAGCATGGAGGAGGAGAGAGGGCTCACCGGCAACAGCTTATTGGGCAGCAAGAGCTCAAAGACGTGGCCGCTGGCAGCAGGACTGGGAGACGTTCCCGCCAACATCATCTCAAGGAGGTGGTCACCAGAAGACGTCCGACAGCAGCTCCGGGTGGACTGTCGGTAGCAGCAGCCTGGGCAGGTGACCACCATCTCTTCATCCTTGTCTTCCCACTGCCATTCCTGCGGCATAGTGAGCTCCTACTGCCTGGTGCGATAGTGACCGACAAACTCACCCGTCGATCTTGATAGTCCTGCAAGATTTAAAGAAGCCCTTGACGTTCTTAGTAAAACTGAGCACCAATACCCCCACAAAAATAAGAATGGGTAATAAAATTATTAAATCAATGAGTGCCTGGATCATACTACAACTTATATTACAACATGCTAGTCAAGAAACCAAGTGTGGCCTTCCTGGATAAAGCAACTAGTATATATTCACGACATGTAATTTATAGTTGCAAACCATGTGAACAAAGCATACAAAACATAAACATTGGTTGATGGTGTGTTAGGGAAATTTTAAACCTATAAAACTTGGGTTAACGATTTGTATGTTGAGATGCATACACAGATTCTAAAGTTGTGCTAATTCCAATTAGAGTTAGTACAATCATACAAACCATGAAACGTAAAGAAATCTATCGACTTATTACAATCATACAAAACATCAAAAGTAAAGTAGTCTGTCATTTGCCAAAAGAAAACCTTGCACCGATATAGCAGTTGAGGATCGATTTGGCATCGACAACCACACAAAATTTGAATACCTAACCATTTGACATGTAATTTATCCCCCACCAAAATCACACCAACGACAGCACAAATTTTGAACTTTTGATTTAGTGAAATGAATATCTACCTAGTGCATATGTGCATTCTTTCTGTACTGCCTATGCACACATCCAATTCAACGGGAAAAAGGGGATTTTTTTTCCACAAGAATAAGATGGAGGAGGAGAGAAGGCTCACCGACAGCAGCTTATCGGGCACCAAGAGCTCAAAGACGTAGCCGCTGGCAGCAAGACTGGGAGATATTGCCGCCAGCATCATCTCAAGGAGGTGGACGCCAGAATCATACTACAACTTATATCACAACATACTAGTCAAGACACCAAGTGTGGCCTTCCTGGTTAAAGCAACTAGTATATTCACAACATGTAATGTATAGTTGCAACCATGTGAACAAAGCATACAAAACATAAACATTGGTTGGTGAGTGTAAGGGAAATATATCAAACCTATAAAACTTGAGTTAACGATTTGTAAGTTGAGATGTATAAACGGATTCTATAGTTGTGCTAATTCCAATTAGAGTTACTACAATAATACAAACCATGAAACGTAAATAAATCTATTAGACTTATTACAATCATACAAAACATCAAAAGTAAAGTAGTCTGTCATTTGCCAAAAGAAAACCTTGGACGGATATAACAGTTGAGGATCGAGATGGCAGTGACAACCACACACAAAATTTGAATACCTAACCACTTGACATATATATAATTTATCCCCCACCAACGACAACACAAATTTAGAAAACATGCATTCATGCTTAGCTTTTTATTACTAATAAGAACAAAATTTAGTGAACTAAATTTCTATCTACTACATAAGTGTGTGCTTTATTTACAGCCTATGCACACATCCAATTCAACTGGGGAAAAGAAATATTTTTCACAAGAATAAAGATGGAGGACTGGAGGAGAGAGAACTCACAACAGCCGCTGGTGGGGAAGCAAGAGCTCAGACACGTGGCCATCAGCAACACGAGCTTGGAGACGATGCCACCAGCAGCATCACAGGGAGGTGGTCGCCAGAAGAGGCTGGCAACAGCAGCTTGGGCAGGCAACCATCATTTTTTACTTCTTGCCTCCCCACCACCATTCCTGTGGCGCGGTGAGCTCCAACCGTCGGCTGCAACGGTCACTGACAAACCCACACTGATCGATCTGGATAGTCCTGCAAGATTTTTAAGAAATAAATCCTTAGCATTCTTAGTAAAATTGAGCACTAGTACCCACACAAATAAGAATGGGTAATAAAATGATGAAATGATTAAAACAACAATTCCAGGATCAACATGCTAATCAAGAAACCAAGTGCGGCCTTTCTGGTTAAAGTGACTAGTATGTTCACCACATGTAATGTATAGTTGCAAACCATGTGAACAAAGCATACAAGACATAAACATTGGTTGATGAGTGTTAGGGAAATTTTAACCCTATAAAACGTGAGTTAACTATTTATATGTTGAGATGCATACACAGATTCTAAAATTGTGATAATTCCAGTCAGAGTTATTACAATCATACAAACCATGAAAAGTAATGTAATCTGTCATTTGCCAAATTTAAAACTTGCATAGATACAACAGTTGAGGATTCAAGATGGCGTCAACCACCACACAAACAATTTGAATGCTAGATAGTTGATATACAATTTATCCCCCTACAAAATTGCACCAATGAAAGCAAACATTTGTGGAAAACAGGCACTCGTGGCCAGATTTTTTTTAAGTAAAATGCATAAACTCTTTGTGCGTCACAAAGGTTGCTGGGTTCCTCAAGCCATTATAAGAAAGAAGTGTTATACAGAGACAGAACAACATGGACTAATACAGAGACAGGACAACAATCAACTCGCCCAACGAATAAAACAAAACAACCTCCACAAGGTAGGGAACGGACAAATGGTGCATATGCGCCACTGTTTTCTGCTGGGATGTTACCCGCAATCTTTAATACCTTACATACCTACCTCTCCAACATGATTTGGATTCGCAAGTCATAATATTACTGGGCTAACTCTCCCAGATTCGTACAACAAGCACACAAAGAGGAAACAAACAAGTGCCAGCAGACACCCCCCAGATCTAGAATGACAATTTTCTGCAGCAAATTCGTGCCTAATCCACTTAAACGTCAGACCATACAATCACTAGGACCAAAGCCAAACCCTATAACGCAATAAATACATCACATCGACTCAGTCCATACAAGCATGTAACAAGATTTACTCCCTCCGTCCTAAAAAGGATGTCTCAAAGACCATATAAGACATCCTTTTTAAGACGGAGGGAGTACAAGAAATGATGGAGGATGAGGAGGAGGAGGAGTAGGAGGAGAGGGACCTCATCGGGCAGATGCAATGGGGTAAACCTGGGCAAACGTCAGGCCGGGCCGGGTTTCAGGTCGGGCTTGTAAAAGCCCGACCTTCATTTCTCAAGCCCGAGCCCGGCCCGAAGCCCGAAATACTCCATATTTTCAAGCCCGAGCCCGGCCCAAAATCAAGCCCGAAGCTCGAAAGCCCGGCCCGAATGTTGTTTTTTTGTACGCGCATGTGCAAGCCCGGCCCGAAGCCCGAAAGCCCGGCCCAAAATACAAAAAAATGAAGCCCGAGCCCGGCCCGAACTATCTTTCGGGCTGCAAAACAAAGCCCGAGCCCCGGAGCCGGGCTCGGGCCGGGTCGTCGGGCCGGGCTGCCCATGCCCGGGTTTACAATGGGGGTTGTAGTCGTGGCCAGCAACAGCAGCAGGTCGGGAACGTCTCCAGCACCACCACCAACAGATTGCCTGCCGCCGGCTCTGCTCTCTATGACCTACCACGGAAGGTGCTGCATGACCGCCCTGTCATAGGAAACGACATGCTTATGCACAAGACAACTTTTGATTAGTGAAATGAACATCTATCTACTGCATATGTGCATGCTTTATCTACTACCTATGCACGCATCCAGTTCAACAGGGAAAAGGAAAGTTTTTTTGCAAGAATAAGATGGAGGAGAGGGCTCACTCGCAACAGCTTGTCGGGCTGCAAGAGCTTAGAGACATGGCCACCGGCAGCAGGAGATTTGAGACGTTGTCACCATCAGTATGTCGGGTAGGTGGTCATTGGCAGACAGCCGGCAGCAGCTCCGGGTGTACTATTGGCAGCAGCAGGATTTTGGAGACGTTACCACCGGTAGTATCTCCGGGATGTGGTCGCCGGAAGACGGTCGGCAGCAGCTTCGGGTGGACTGCCAGCAGCAGCAGCCCGGTTAGGCAACCACCATCTTTTCCTCCTTGCTCCCCTGCGGCGTGGTGATCTCCTCCCGCCGGCAGAGACGGTCACCGATGAACTTGCCCGTCCATCTGGATAGTCCAGCAATATTTAAGAAAGAAGTTATTGTCATTCTTAGTAAAAAAACGGTAATAAAATGATGAAATGATTACAATAACTACTGCCAGGATCATACTACAATTTATTTCACAACATGCTAGACAAGAAACCAAGTGTAATCTTTCTAATTAAAACAACTTGTATATTCACGACATATAATATACAGTTGTTGAACCATGTAAACCAAACATACAAAACATAAACATTAGTTAATGAGTGTTAGGGAAAGTTTAACCCTATAATAAAACTTGAGTTAACTATTTGCATGTTGAGATGCATAACGGATTCTAAAGTTCTTTTAATTCCAGTGAGAGTTATTACAATCATACAAAACATGAAAAGCAAAGTAATCTGTCATTTGCCGAATTTAAAACTTGCACAAATACAGTTGTTAAGTATAAAGATTGGCGTCAACAATCACACAAACAATTTGAATATGAAGCTAATTGATCTGTAATTCATAACCCAAGGAAACCGCAGCAATGAAAGCTAACACTTTTGGAAAACAGGCACTCATGCCCAGCATTTTATAAGTAAAAGGCACAAGTTCCTCCAGCTATTTATATAAGAAATCACTAAGAAAGCTCACAAGAAGCCTACAGGCAACGGCAACATGGACTACTATAGAGATAGAAATACAATCACCTAGATAAAATGAAACAGGTAACATGAGGTAGGAAACGGAAACATGGTGCACAGTAGAGGACGACAAGTATACAGACATGAACCAAGTACCAGCAGGTACTCCCCAGATCCAGAACGACAATTTTCTTGGGTGGCCTAATCCACTGAACCGTCAGAACATACAAGCAATTAGGACCAAAGCCTAACCCTATAATAACACCATAAATACATCATATCGACTCGTCCATACTGTTGGCGCCGCGCCTCCCTTGCCACGGCCCTCCCCTCCCTCGCCCTCTGCTTGTTGCCCCTCTCCGTCGCTCCGCTCACTGACGAAGAAGACGAAGTTCAGAGAATTCAGAAAGGACAGTGGACACTGGTGTTTTCCGGCGCACGAACGCCCCCCTTTACTCCCTCGAGCACGAACTTAAGTGTGTCTACTGTTACAAAGATCGTCCCGTGGCTTTATATCCCTGAGCCAGCGCACTGGGCATGCACCCACGCCTCCACTCGCCCGCGATCTACTCCACGCTCTGCATGCTCTCGCCGCGCCCGCTACGCACTCGCGCGCGCCCGCGTCTCACGCTGAGCATCTACCAGAGCGACCCGATCGCCCCGCATAGATTGCCAACAGCCCCTACATGCTACACTGGTGCACGGACACGCCCGTGCACCCAACACACGCACACATGCACGCCCTACCGCCCGGACAAGACGCGCCCAGCGAGTCCAGCGCGCGCCCATACCCACGCTCGACGCGCCCGGCTTCGTCGCCGTGGCTTATTCGCCCATCATTCACGCCCTAAGCCGCGGCTCAGAGCAGCCCAGCGTCCTCGACGTCGGCGTCCACCATCAGCGCACGCCCCGCGGCCGGCTCCTTCCGTAGCAGGGGGCACTCTCGCTTGAAGTGCCCTCGGACGCCGCACTTGTAGCACTTGCCGCGACGGTTGTCCCCGCCGCCCGACGCCGTGCTCCTCGCGCCGTCGTCGTCGTCCTCGCCACGTGCACCGCCCCGACGCCGCTCGCGCGCACGCCACTGCGCCGCGGTGTACATGAGCTGCTCGCCGTCCGCCCGTTCGCCGTCTGCCTGCCCGCGTCGCCGGAGCCGCTCGTCGAACGCCTTCAGGCGTCTGAGCGCGTCCTCGAAGAGCAGCGTGCCCAAGTCGCAGTACTACTCCATTCCGGCGACTGCCGCGTACAGCCGGTCCGGGACGCAGTCCAGGAGCTTCTTCACCTTCGCCGCATCATCGAGCGTCGCCCCGAGCCCGGTGAAGCGCGCCGCCATGCCGCAGATTTTCCCGGCGAACGCGTCCAGCGCCTCGTCGCTCACCATGCGCAGCAGCTCCCACTCCCCATGCAGCGTGCCCAGCCGCGCCGCACGCACACGATCTGCTCCGACGTACCGGGCCTTCAAGCTGCTCCAGATCTCCACCGCGGTCTTCTTCGCGGCCACCTGCAGCAGGAGGTCGTCGCCGAGTGCCCGGAGCAGGTAAGCCCTCGCCGGCTTATCCTTCTTCATGATCACCGCCGACGCCGCGTCCTCCGGCGGCCCCACCGCCTCCTACAGCCCTGCGGCATCCAGGTCGGCCTCCACCTTGATGGCCCAGGTGACGTAGTTCTCCCCGGTGAGCACTGGCACTGGGTGCACCACCGCGCCGCCCAAACTGCCATCGTACGGTACGATGGACATCGCCAGCGCGCCTTGATCGGAGACTGGCTCTGATACCAATTGTTGGCGCCGCGCCTCCCTTGCCGCGGCCCTCCCCTCCCTCGCCCTTTGCTCGTTGCCCCTCTCCGTCGCTCCGCTCACTAATGAAG
Source organism: Triticum timopheevii (assembly GCA_963921465.1). Classification (NCBI taxonomy): domain Eukaryota; kingdom Viridiplantae; phylum Streptophyta; class Magnoliopsida; order Poales; family Poaceae; genus Triticum; species Triticum timopheevii. The sequence goes on along the minus strand of OY997274.1, from coordinate 164,170,346 downwards.
AAGACGAAGTTCAGAGAATTCAGAAAGGACAGTGGACACTGGTGTTTTCCGGCGCACGAACGCCCCCCTTTACTCCCTCGAGCACGAACTCAAGTGTGTCTACTGTTACAACGATCGTCCCGTGGCTTTATATCCCCGAGCCAGCGCACTGGGCACGCACCCACGCCTCCACTCGCACGCGATCTACTCCACGCTCTGCATGCTCTCGCCGCGCCCGCTACGCACTCGCGCGCGTCCGCGTCTCGCGCTGAGCATCTACCAGAGCGACCCGATCGCCCCGCACAGATCGCCAACAGCCCCTACACGCTACCCTGGTTCACGGACACGCCCGTGCACCCAATGCACGCACACATGCACGCCCTACCGCCCGGACCCGACGCGCCCGGCGAGTCCACCGCGAGCCCATAACCGCGCTCGACGCGCCCGGCTTCGTCGCCGCGGCTTATTCGCCCATCACATACAAGCAGGTAACAAGACCTGCAAGGAATGCTGGAGGAGGAGTAGGAGGAGAGGGACCTCACCGGGAAGATGAAGGTTGGGGATGTAGTTGTTGCCGGCACCAGCAGCAGCAGGTCGGGGACGTCGTCAGCGCTAGAAGCTGGGGTCGGAGGCCCTCCATCTCCCGCGCGTCCCGCTGGTCCTGCTTGGTCCGTCGCTGTGGCAGGGAGGAAGGGGTTTGGCGGGTGCGCGGTGGGGCGGACGGAATTGGGTGGGGCGTCGAGGGGTCTAGGTGGGTGCGGTTGGCCGGCGTCGAGGGGTGGGCAGCAAGCAAGGAATGCCGGCGGTGGCGGCGGCCTCGGGTAGAAGGAAATGGGATGAAGGAGGGACGTCCAAGGAGGAGCAGATTAGTAATGGTGAAGTGCGGATGGCGGCACAAGGGATGGGAGGGGATCGAGGGGACCTGAGCAGTAATGGGTGGGATGCGCTACAGCATCATCTCAAGGAGGTGGTCGCCAGAAGACATCCGACAGCAGCTCCGGGTGGACTTCCGGCAGCAGCAACCCGGGCAGGCGACCACCATTTCTTCCTCGCCTCCTCGCTGCCATTCCTGCGGCATAGTGAGCTCCTCCTGCCTGCTGCGACAGTCACCGACAAACTCACCCGTCGATCTGGATAGTCCTGCAAGATTTAAAGAAGTCATTGACGTTCTTAGTAAAACTAAGTACTAGTACCCCCAGAAAAATAAGAATGGGTAATAAAATGGTAAAATCAAGGAGTGCCAGAATCATACTACAACTTATATCACAACATACAAGTCAAGACACCAAGTGTGGCCTTCCTGGTTAAAGCAACTAGTATATTCACAACATGTAATGTATAGTTGCAACCATGTGAACAAAGCATACAAAACATAAACATTGGTTGATGAGCGTTAGGGAAATATATCAAACCTATAAAACTTGAGTTAACGATTTGTAAGTTGAGATGTATAAACGGATTCTAAAGTTGTGCTAATTCCAATTAGAGTTACTACACTCATACAAACCATGAAATGTAAATAAATCTACCAGACTTTTTACAATCATACAAAACATCAAAATTAAAGTAATCTGTCATTTGCCAAAAGAAAACCTTGCACGGATATAGCAGTTGAGGATCGAGATGGTGATACGTCTCTAACGTATCTATAATTTATGAAGCATTCATGCTATTATATTATCTGTTGTGGATCTTTACGGGCCATATTATACACTTTTGTATTATTTTTGGGACTAACCTATTAACCGGAGGCCCAGCCCTAATTGTTGTTTTCTTGCGTATTTCAGTGTTTCGAACAAAAGGAATATCAAACGGAGTCCAAACGGAATGAAACCTTCGGGAGCGTGATTTTTGGAACGAACGTAATCCAGGAGGCGTGGAGCTGAAGTCAGGGAAGCTTCGAGGAGGCCACGAGGCAGGGGCGCTCCCTCCACCCTCGTGGGCCCCTCGTGGCTCCCCTGACCGACTTCTTTCGCCTATATAAGTCCATATACCCTAAAACCTTCGAAGACAACAATAGATCGGGAGTTCCGCCGCCGCAAGCCTCTGTAGCCACCAAAAACCTCTTGGGAGCCTGTTCCAGCAACCTGCCGGAGGGGGGATCCCTCACCGGTGGCTATCTTCATCATCCGGGCGCTCTCCATGATGAGGAGGGGGTAGTTCACCCTCGGGGCTGAGGGTATGTACCAGTAGCTATGTGTTTTATCTCTCTCTCTCTCTCTCTCGTGTTCTCTCTATGGCACGATCTTGATGTATCGCGAGCTTTGCTATTATAGTTGGATCTTATGATGTTTCTCCCCATCTACTCTCTTGTGATGAATTGAGTTTTCCTCTTGAAGTTATCTTATTGGATTGAGTCTTTAAGGATTTGAGAACACTTGATGTATGTCTTGCCGTGCTTATCTGTGGTGACAATGGGATATTCACGTGATTCACTTGATGTATGTTTTGGTGATCAACTTGCGGGTCCCGCCCATGAACCTATGCATAGGGGTTGGCACACGTTTTCATCTTGACTCTCTGGTAGAAACTTTGGGGCACTATTTGAAGTACTTTGTGTTGGTTGAATAGATGAATCTGAGATTGTGTGATGCATATCGTATAATCATGCCCACGGATACTTGAGGTGACAATGGAGTATCTAGGTAACATTAGGGTTTTGGTTGATTTGTGTCTTAAGGTGTTATTCTAGTACGAACTCTATGATAGATAGAAAAGAATAGCTTCGTATTATTTTACTACGGACTCTTGAATAGATTGAGCAGAAAGGATAACTTTGAGGTGGTTTCGTACCCTAACATAATCTCTTCATTTGTTCTCCACTATTAGTGACTTTGGAGTGACTCTTTGTTGCATGTTAAGGGATAGTTATATTATCCGGTTATGTTATTATTGTTGAGAGAACTTGCACTAGTGAAAGTATGAACCCTATGCCTTGTTTCCTAGCATTGCAATACCATTTACGCTCACTTTTATCATTAGTTACCTTGCTGTTTTTATATTTTCAGATTACAAAAACCTATATCTACTATCCATATTGCACTTGTATCACCGTCTCTACGCCGAACTAGTGCATCTATACAATTTGCCATTGTATTGGGTGTGTTGGGGACACAAGGGACTCTTTGTTATTTGGTTGCAGGGTTGTTTGAGAGAGACCGTCTTCATCCTATGCCTCCCTCGGATTGATAAACTTTAGGTCATCCACTTGAGGGAAATTTGCTACTGTCCTACAAACCTCTGCACTTGGAGGCCCAACAACGTCTACAAGAAGAAGGTTGTGTAGTAGACATCAAGCTCTTTTCTGGCGCCGTTGCCGGGGAGGTGAGTGCTTGAAGGTATATCTTTAGATCTTGCAATTGAATCTTTTTGTTTCTTGTTTTATCACTAGTTTAGTTTATAAAAGAAAACTACAAAAAAATGGAATTGAGTTTGTCTCATACGCTTCATCTTTTTATTATCTTTCATGAGTATGATGGAAAGGAAAAGTGTGCTCAAGTGCTAGAAGAAGAAGTCTATAAAATGTTTGATACTAGATCTTTGTATGATGAGCATGATTGCAATGTTGTTAGTATGAATTCCTTGAATATCCATGATGCTAATGATATGCAAAACCACAAGCTTGGGGATGCTATGTTTGATGAAGATGATATGTTTAGTCCCCCAAGTTTTGATGAGAATATTTTTTATGATGAAAGCATGCCTCCTATTTATGATGATTATATTGATGAAAGTGGGTTTGGAAGAGTGTAAACTTTAGGAAGTAATGATCCCACTATTTTGGAGGATGTTGAATCTTATTGTGATGAATATGAAAGTGTATTTGGAGAGGTCATGACTTTATTTAGTGATGATTCCACTATCTTAGAAGAGGTCCCAATTGATTATGAGAACAAAGTTGCTATCTATGATGATTATTGTGATGACTTGTATGCTATTAAGAATAATGATAACCATGAAACTTGTCATCATGATTTTAGTTTTCAATTGGATTATGCCTCACATGATAATTATTCTGTTGAGTTTGCTCCCACTACTATTGATGAGAATAAATTTGCATATGTGGAGAGTAGTAATTTTTTTATGCAAGTAGATCATGAAAAGAATGCTTTAGGTTCTCATTATATTGTTGAATTAATTCATGATTCTACTGAAAATTATTATTAGGGAGGAACTTATGCTTCTAGGAATTGCAATAATGTCAAGTTTCCTCTCTATGTGCTTAAAATCTTGAAGTTATGCTTGTTTTGCCTTCCTATGCTAGTTGATTATTGTTCCCATAAGTTGTTTGCTCACAAAATCCCTATGCATAGGAAGTGGGTTAGACTTAAATGTGCTAGTCATATGCTTCATGATGCTCCCGTTATGTTTCAATTCTTATCTTTCATGTCAGCATCATTGTCATCATCATGCCTAGCTAGAAAGGCATTAAAGAAAAGCGCTTGTTGGGAGACAACCCAATATTTAACTTTACTGTTTTTGTGTTTCCACATGAATATGATACTGTATTAATCATGTTTTATAGCTTTTGTTTCAATAGTGCCAAGTAAGACCTTTAGGATAGCTTACGGTGATAGTTGTGTTGATCCTGCTGAAAATCAGAAACTTTTGCACCCAGTAAATTAGTTTTGGTAATTCACAGATACGTGATTTTGATCTGATTCTTTTTGTTCTCGATTGGTACACAAATTTCTTAGGACTTCCTAATTTGGTATGATTTTTGGAGCTCCATAAGTATACGTTTGATATAGATTACTACAGATTGTTCTGTTTTTGACAGATTCTGTTTTCTATGTGTTGTTTGCTTATTTCGATAAATCTATGAATAGTATCAGAGGGTATGAACCATACAGAAGTTGGAATACAGTAGATATTAGACCAATATGAATTTAGAATGAGTTTATTACAGTACCTAAGTGGTGGTTTTATTTTCTTATACTAACAGAGCTTACGAGTTTTCTGTTGAGTTTTGTGTTGTGAAGTTTTCAAGTTTTGGGTGAAGATTCGATGGACTATGGAATAAGGAGTGGCAACAGCCTAAGATTGGGGATGCCCAAGGCACCCCAAGGTAATATTCAAGGACAACCAAGAGCCTAAGCTTGGGGATGCCCCGGATGGCATCCCCACTTTCGTCTTCGTTCATCGGTAACTTTACTTGGAGCTATATTTTTATTCACCACATGATATGTGTTTTGCTTGGAGCGTCATTTTATTTTGTTAGTATTAGCTTGCTGTTATTTATAATAATATTTTGCATCTATATTTTCAATAAAAATTGTCAAGGATAGCCTTTACCATGCTTATTTTGCTAGTATACATGTTGCTGTTTGAAAACAGAAAGTTTACCTCTGTTGCAAAAATTCCCTAGAAAAGTCAGAGAATGATATAATGTTGAAACTTTTTGCATATTGAGCCCTGATAAATATTCTACAGCGTAGTATTGTTCTCATAATTTTTGGACTTAGGGAAGTATGATGAATCTTGCATTTTTTACAGACTGTACTGTTTTGGCAGATTGCTGTTATGTTTGCATTGTTTGCATATGTTTGCTTGTTTAATGACTCCATTTGAGGATAGGAGTATTAAATATGCAGAGGCATTTAGTATGCAATGTTGAATAATAATTTTTGTGATTTTTTACAGTAGAAAATGATAAGGTTTTGCATTGGTTTATACTAACTTATTTCACGGGTTCTTGTTGAGTTTTATGTGGATGAAGTTTTTGAGAAATAGAGAAACCATGATATCAGAGGAATTAAGGAGACACAAAAGCTCAAGCTTGGGGATGCCCAAGGCACCCCAAGATAATATTCCAAGAAGTCTCAAGCATCTAATCTTGGGGATGCCCCGGTAGGCATCCCACCATTTTTCTTCAACAATTATCGGTTAGTATCGGTTGAACCTAAGTTTTTGCTTCTTCACATGAATTGTGCTATCCTTGCAATGTCATTTTATTTTGCTTTGCTTGCTGTTTGAATCAAATACCAAGATCTGAAATTCTTAAATGAGAGAGAGTCTTCACATAGTTACATAATTATTTAGCTACTCATTGATCTTCACTTATATCTTTTTGGAGTAGTTTGTCATTTACTCGCGTGCTTCACTTATATCCTATGAGTAAATGGTTGAATGAGTTGAATGTCATAAATTTTAAATTATATATGTTTCATATGCTTATCCCATGGGGAGTAATGACTTCACATCTAAGAAGTAGAGATGGTAAATTTATTGAAGGTTAGCAAGCATTGTATTGGTCATTTGAACAATTCATGAAAGAATATTGAAGGAAGAGAGATTTAACATATAAATATACTATCTTAGACATCTTCTATGATTGTGAGCCCCATTAATTATTTTCAAACCTGAGAAAATTAGTTGAAATTGGACAAGGAAGACAACGTAATGACTTATGCTTGGGTATATTTGTATAGAAGTTATATTGTTATAGATCCTCCAACATGTGGTGCTTGCTTTTTAGAATCCTTTGCTAGCCAAAATATTTGTACTAAGCGGGAATACTGCTTGTGCATCCAAATTCCTTGAACCAAGTTTCTTCCATGAGTGTCCATCATACCTACCTATATGCGGTATTTACCTACCGTTCCAAGTAAATTTGCATGTGCCAAACTCTAAACCTTCAAATAATAATCTATTTTGTATGCCCGAATCGCTCATGTAGCGACTAGGGGCTGTCAGTACTTCCATGCTAGATGGGTTATTCTCACGATGAGTGGACTCCGCTCATCATTCACGAGAAAAATGGCTGGTAACTGGGATGCCCAGTCCCATGATCAAAAGATCAAAATCAAATCAAAAATAATTGCAAACAAAACTTCCCCCAGGTTTGATGTTAGTTGGAGGCACCCGTTGTTTCGGGCAAGCCATGGATTGATGATTGTTGGTGGAGGGGGAGTAAAAACTATACCATTCTGTTTGGGAACTGCCTATAATGTATGTAATATGGAAGATATTGGGAACTCTTGGTTGTTATGTTGACAATGAGATCATACCTCTCAAAATTATTTATCTCTATTTCAAAATCGAGCTCTGGCACCTCTGCAAATCCCTGCTTCCCTCTGCGAAGGGCCTATCTTTTACTTTTATGCAAGAGTCAATAGTATTCCTTCTCATTCCTACCTACTCTTTAGTTGGCAAGCATCGTGTGTTGGGGAAAGATCTAAGCATATATGGCCATGCAAATATATTTGATCATGAATTATTATTGTTGACAATTATCTATATGATAAGTGAGTTGGGAGGCGAAACATTAAGCCCCTATCTTTCTCTGTGTTCGATGCTATTTGTTCTAAGAATATGCTTTGAGTGGTAGCAATCATGGAAGACTATATGATAGTTGAGTATGTGGAGTTTGCCAAAGCTCTCACATAGACCCTTCCTGAAAATAAGATGAATTGTAATTGTTTGATGACTGAGAATGAAGTTTGCTAGTTTTCAAGAAAGTTTATGGTCTATGCTTTAACATGTGAATAGCTTGTTACTTGATCTTGAGAAGTTTTATGAGATGAACTACTGTTATGACATATAATCATGCTAGAAAAGGTGATTGAAATTATCATTGATCAAACTTGTGCACCTGCTAGCATTCACATTTCATAAATTCTTTCTTTTATCATTTATCTACTCGAGGACGAGCAGGAATTAAGCTTGGGGATGCTGATAGATCTCCAACGTATCTATAATTTATGAAGCATTCATGCTATTATATTATCTGTTTTCGATGTTTACGGGCTTTATTATACACTTTTATATTATTATTGGGACTAACCTATTAACCGGAGGCCCAGCCCAAATTGCTGTTTTCTTGCCTATTTCAGTGTTTCGAAGAAGAGGAATATCAAACGGAGTCCAAACGGAATGAAACCTTCGGGAGCGTGATTTTTGGAACAAACATGATCCAGGAGACGTGGAGCTGAAGTCAAGGAAGCTTCAAGGAGGCCACGAGGTAGGGGACGCGCCCTCCACCCTTGTGGGCCCCTAACCGACTTCTTTCGCCTATATAAGTCCATATACCCTAAAACCTTCGAAGACAACAATAGATCAGGAGTTCCGCCGCCACAAACCTCTGTAGACACCAAAAACCTCTCGGGAGCCTGTTCCGGCACCCTGCTAGTTGATATACAATTTAGCCCCCAACAAAATCGCACCAATGAAAGCTAACATTTGTGGAAAACAGGCACTCGTGGCCAGCCTTTTATAAGTAAAATGCACAAATTCTTTGTGCGTTACAAAGGCTGTTGGGTTCCTCCAGCCATTATAAGAAAGAAGTGCTAGACAGAGACAAAACAACATGGACTAATACATAGACAGGACAACAATCAACTAGCCCCCAACAAATAAAATGAAACATACTACACATGGTAGGAAACGAAAACATGGTGCATATGCGCCACTGTTTTATGTCGGGATGTTACCCGCAATCTTTAATACCTTTCATTCCTACCTCTCCAAGATGATTTTGATTCGCAAGTCATAAGATTACTTGACTAACTCTCCCAGATTCGCACGACAAGTACACAAACAGGAACCAAATACCAGCAAACACCCCGCAGATCTAGAACAACAATTTTCTGCAGGAAATTCGTGCCTAATCCACTTAACCGTCAGGCCATAGAATCATTAGGACCAAAGCCAAACTCTATAACGCCAAAAATACAACATATCAACTCAGTCCATACAATCACTTGAGGAGGAGTATAAGTAGGATGAGAGGGACCTCACCGAGCAGATGCAGTCCATCTTGAGTTCACTATTTGTATGTTGAAACAGTACACATCAAGAAAATAATTGAACAAGTACACATCAAGCTTCAGTTATATAGATCAATTATGACTACAACCTATATGATCTATATGCTATCAATTCGTACTTCTCATCTCACCTGAGAGGAGATGCAAGTACAACCCATAAGATTGTTTCTTGTGCTCTGCTTACTGCAAGTTCTGTTTGCTATGCTTATGCATGACCAAACAGGAAATTACTCCAAGTATCAGTAAGTGATGATGATATTAGTTCAAAGACCTAATTTTTATGGATTCAGTACACGGACAGAATTCAAACTCATCAACCAAGTTAACTGTTAGCTACATGAAATTTTCCAAATGCACAATATCACCAATTCTTCAGTTCATATTAACCAGAAAGAAAATGGAGATTCCATATTCAGAATTAGTTCAAACAAAATAGAGATCAAGTTGAACAAGTACACACCAAGAAAATGTTGCTCAAGCAGAGCAAGCAAGCACATCATTTGCTGCAACAAGCAAACACATGTGCTACAGTTACACATGAACTTAGAGAGAGAAATTTACACATGAATTTGCAACTTTACAAATCAATTTACAGAGAAAATTTCAAGCAACATTTGCATAAAAATTCATGTAAAATCCAAACATTTTGCAAGGACAGAGAGAGGAGAGGAGTACCCAACACCCGGATCCGTGGCATTTCGGGGAAGGGCCCGCGGGACCACGGTAGGTCTACCGAGAGGAGGAAGTTGTCACTGCTCCGGCTTCTCCTGCATCTCCAGCACCACCGCCAACAGATTGCCTGCCGCCGCCTCTGCTCTCCATGATATCCCACGGAAGGTGCTGCACAACCGCCCTGTCATAGGAAACGACATGCTTATGCACAAGACAACTTTTGATTACTGAAATGAGCATCTATCTACTGCATATATGCATGCTTTCTCTGCTGCCTATGCACACATCTACGATTACTTACTGCAAAACTGTTCAGTCCATCTTCCAACCTGAATGAGAAATCAACTGTTCTAGCATTAGCCTGGGTACAATCAAATGAGTTGCTCGGTCTCAAGGGAGAATCTGAGAGAAGAGTCTGGAAAGGGAGCCTATCTTCCACCCTTTTCTTTGCAATTGCACTTTCAATCCTTGGACGGTTTTCAGACATATCCCTTGTTCTCTGAGCTACAGAAGATACTGGTGTAGAGTTCCCCTTGTCTAGAGCAGAAGGCCTCTTGATCTTGATTATCGTTATGTTCATCTTCCAACCTGATTGAGAAATCAGCTGTTCTAATATTAGCCTGGGTGCAATCGAATGAGTTGTTCCGTTCTCAAGGGAGAATCTGAGAGAAGAGTCTGGAACGGGAGCCTATCTTCCAGCCTTCTCTTTGTGATTGCACTTTCAATCCGTGTACGGTTTTCAGACATATCCATTGTTTTCTGAGATACAGAAGACACGCGTGTAAGTTTTCTTTGTCCGAGCAGAAGGCCTCTTGATCTTGGTCAGCATCCACTTGGAAGAGGTTCTTTGGAAGACACCACTACTAGGGAAAACCCTAGTAGTAGCGCGGGTCTTCAGGCTAGCAGCAGCGCGGGTGGCCGCGCTACTAATAAGGCGCTACAGCTAACTCATAGTAGTAGCGCGGCCCGAACCAGCGCTACTACTGTTGACGATATTAGCAGCGCTTTTTAGGAACGCGCTACTATTAATTAGCTGTAGCGATTTCGCCATCCCTCGCTACTGCTATATCTTTCATCATTTTCCCACTAATTACCCCTTTCCCTTTCAGTTTCCCTTTCAGATACTAGATACTAGGTACTGCTAGTAGATATCAAATTCATAAACCATTACTAGGTAGTACTCCCTTCATTCCAAATTACTCGTCATGGTTTTAGTTCAAACCACGACGAGTAATTTGGAACAAAAGGAGTACTAGATAACAATTTCATGCATAGTCAACATGCATCCTCAAGCAGTACAAGGTCATATCAACAGCCATCATCATATGTAGTTCTAGATGATATCGACGACGATCATCATATGTAGTTCTAGATGATATAGCCACACACACATATGTAGTTCTAGATGATATAGCCACACACACACATATGTAGTCCTAGATGATATTGAAGACAATCATCATCCTCAAGCCTGGGCGGTTGGTGTTCCTGATAGTAATTAGGATGGCCTGTCCAACACGAAGATTCTTGCCACCGAGGAATTTCTTCCACCCAACCGAGTTTAAGTGTGTGCGACCATCCGTGTCCACGCGGCAAGTACAGGTTGTGACGGAGCCCCTTGCAGTAAGGCGTAGTCCAGCTGAGCCTTCTTCATCAGGCTCGATACCATAACTCAAAGATATGCTCTTTGCCAATTTCTGAATAAGAAAAACATATCAATTAATAAATAGCCTCGCAAATAAGTACATATGGATTATCTACACTATTAATAGTTTCCTTAGGTTCTACACTAACAAGCAGGTGATCGAACTCTACACTAAAACATATCATCGACTAGATTCCACACAACATACCATATCATTGGACTGTACACTAAGTAATTCATCGGATAATTTGCATTTGTAAGTATAACATACCATATCATGTCGATCAACCATGGTATTTGTCAAGCGGGTCACGAATGGCACCCCGACAAAGTCAGCACGTGGCGGAATTATGTCCCACAGGTTGGACACCTCCTCCTCACTCAGCCTTGTTCTTTGAGCTACGATGGCTTCATGAAGTGGGTCCTCATCATCTTCATCGAGTGGGTCCTCATTATCTTCATCATCTTCGTCATCTTCATCATCTTCCACCAGGTTGAGATAAATGACAACTAGCTTGGGTCTTTCTGCTCGAAAGGAGAAGCTGATCAACTCACCACCAGTAAGACGCATGCGAGCGATGAAACGGGCCCATCCATCTCCTCCAACCTGCGACATATTGCGTCCTTTCTCGACCTCCATAGTGTACGGCCCCCCAGGAGCCTCAAATGTCACAGTGTCTCCTGTCAGCTTGTTAAATTTCAACCTCACATTGCATGGGACGATCTGTGTAAAATAAGCAAAATGACACAATGCAGTAATGCCGACACTAAAAATAAAATAGTTATTACATTTCATCTAATTTCTTACCGCCGCATGACGAAAACTCTGCTAGAAGTAGATGTCGAACAGCTTGCCAGTTGCAAGGCTGCTGGCGCATCTTGACTTGCACAGTCGACATAGTGGTGGTGGTGGCGCCATTTTTCCTAAAGTAATATGAGCAAAGGATTAATGATCAACTAAATCAAAATGTTCTTAGTGAACTAAATCAACTAGCCTACTAAATCAACTAAATCAAAATGTTCTAAATCAACTAAATCAACTAGCCTACTAAATCAACTAAATCAAAATGTTCTAAGTCAATTAAATCAACTAGCCTACTAAATCAACTAAATCAAACTGTTCTAAATCAACTAAATCAACTAAATTAAAATGTTCTAAGTCAACTAAATCAACTAAATGAACTAGCCTACTAAATCAACTAAATCAAAATGTTCTAAGTCAACTAAATCAACTAGCCTACTAAATCAACTAAATTATATCAACTAAATCAAAATGTTGCGTATGAGAAGGAGGGACAAGGAGGGGCGACTCGAGGAGGGAGAAGAGAGTAGGATGGAGGAGGAAGGCAGAGCAAGGAGGGGCCGGCCGGCGCGGCCAGTTGAGGGAGGACGGAGGAGGAAGGCGGAGCAAGGAGGGGCCGGCCGGCACGGCCAATTGAGGGAGGACGGAGGAGGAAGGCGGAGCGAGGAGGGGACGGCCAGCAGCGAGTAGAGAGGAAGGACGGAGGAGGAGGCCGGTACCGAGTCCAGCAAGGAGGAGGAGGTGACAGCGCGCGGCGCACACAGAGGAGGGGCGATGGGGGTGGACCGGCGCGCGGCGCAGACGGAGGATTGAGTGTGTGACTGTGTGAGTGGATCGGATAGAGGAGATGGTGGGTGGAAGATGAATGTCTTAGCAGTAGCGCGTTGTAGGAAAAGACGCTACTGCTAAGCTATCTAGCAGCAGCGCCTTTCACAATTAAGCGCTACTGCTATGTGTCAGCATGTAAAAATAAACTTTGTTCAATATATCAAAAATACATTGATCATCAACGATCTTTTTGTGTACAATCTGATTTGTCAATATGAGTCCTCACCGGTTTAGGAACAGGTGAAGACTCATATTGCAGCCACAAATTCTACACACTGAGTTCAATGAAGACCAAGTGCTTGTCAAAGTTTGAGAAGTAACATATTTAAGGTGGTAGAAACTCTCTTCACGAAGCGAGGTGGGACTAAATTTTTGTAGGAAACTTAGCAGTAGCGCTTATCTGAGAAATGCGCTGCTACTATGCTACATAGTAGTAGCGCGCGTCGCTATAACGCGTTGCTGCTATAACTAGCCTCGCGGCGGCCTCGTGGGAATTATAGCAGCATCGCGTCTTTGAGTGGCCGCGCTACTGCTATATTTGTTTCAGCGGCGCGTTTCGGCTGGGCACGCTACTGCTAATTAGCAGCAGCGACTTATTTTAAAGCGCGCTGCTGATAAGATTCTGTGCATAGGCTTTTCCCTGGTAGTGCACCTTCCCGCTTTCATATCTCCTGTAGATATAGGTGTCAAATTCTCTTTATCTGAATAGAAAATTCCATCATCTACTGTGTGGAAACGTTGGCACTTTGATGATAGATCATTGCATTTCCGTATATCAATGCTCCTGTTTGGAGTGTATTCTGCCAACACTGAAATATCCATCCTTGAGCCAAGAACCTCTCTGCCAATGGACTTGAGACGTCTGGAGGCAGATGTCACATTCTCCTTGTCTTGAAAGATGTCTGGTTGCCTCACTGGGGAGATGGCATCATACTCTGATGAAACTTCACTGTGTTCCCCTTGATGCATGCTCCTGTTTGAAGTGTATTCTGCTGACACCGAACTGTCCATCCTTGAGCTAAGAACCTTATCAGCAATGGGTTTGAGATCCCTGGAGGCAGGTGTCACATTCTCGTCAGGAAAGAGGTCTCCTTGTTCATCATGCACTGATGAAAGTTCACCGTGTTCCCCTTGATGGCTTTTCCTGTTTGAAGTGTATTCTGCTGACACTAAACTTTCCATCCTTGAGCCAAGAACCTTACCAGCAATGCGCTTGAGATCCCTAGAGGCAGGTGCCGCATTCTTGTCAGGAAAGAGATCTCCTTGTTTCGCAGGGGAGATACCAGCATTATACTTTCCAGAAGCCCGCACTGAGTTTTCCTTGTCTAGAATGATGTCAGTATTTAAATCTTGATCTGACATGAGCAGAAACTCTGTCTCGACTGACATTAATGGAAAAAGATTTTCAGATGTAAGTTCATTTGACTTCATCTTCTTTCCAATGTTCAGTACTGAGTTTTCACTATCTGAAAACTTGTCATGTTCCAAATTCAGAGGGGAAATGGAATCCATCAACTTTTGGGAACTGGTAGGCTTCAACATTAGCTTATTCCTATCAGTTATTATGTTGCTTGAGACAAGAGGGGTGGTGTTCTCCTTGTCCATTAGACTGCTCTCTTCGTTTTCTTCAGTTGCTCTTCACTCTATATCCATGTTGTCAAATTTGCTCTTAAAAATTATGCCTTCAAACTCACAGTCCTGCACAACGATCTTATTTTGGGAAAATTTCTCCTTCAAATTCTGTAAGTTATGTCGCCGACGCCAGAACTCGGAACTGCATCTCAGTGTTCAATACTTCATCTATCCGATTGATCATATTTGGAATACCGTCTTGCAATGTTTGAAGGGTTTGACTCTTAGCTAGTAATTCATGTGTGACACACTCCATTACCTCACCTAGACTAGCAATTCGTTGACAGATCAAAGACCTCGTCGGGAGTCCTTTTACGTATTGCTTCCCTGCACTTTCCATGGTTGTCGCTTTCACCTTCATCGCCACCACAGCCCCAGCAACTTTATCAGTGAGTCCCGGATTTGCGACCACCTGTGCTTGCGCAACCATAGGCAAGAGAACATTCTGAATCATCTCCAAATCAGTACATAAGGTGCATAGCTCCTCCAACACAATGATTTTCCTACACGACCAATTTTGTGGGTAGATAAACTGGCGAAGTAAATTATATGATAATCTCGCTGTGCTCAACTTTTCTAGTCTCTTCAAATCGATTTGGAGTAGAGGATCATCGAACGCCTCCACGGCTAAGATGTCTGCAAAGGAGTGGATGTCTACCTTTGCCATAAAACACTCACTGGCCTATTCTTCCCTTAGGGCGTCGGAGGGAGGAGACCGTCGACCCGGTGCGTGGCGGCGTTGATCCGAGCAAGCGGCGCGGTGTAGGGGAGGGCACCGGCGGTGGAGGGAGGAGGAAGGAGACCGTCGTTCCGGCCTGTGTGGCGGCGGCGGCGTCGATCCGAGCGAGGGGCGCGGCGGCGCGGAGGGAGGAGGGAGGACCGGAGGGAGCGGGGGCAGTGCGAGGACAGAGCCGGTCCAATTTGGGCCCGGGTCGATGTAAAATAATTCTTTTTCATATTAAACTTTTATACTTATTTTAAACTAAGTGTACCATATTACAGTTGTAATTAATATATTTTTATTACTTAGCCACATAAAATGTTTACAAATAACATTTATATTATTAATTGGTACACATATGTAATGTACATAATTGAAAATTTTAATTTTACAAAATGAAAAGTTATGATGTACCAAAACTTTTCTTTATTGCTAAGACAATATTTCATATTTACTTTTCTAATATTGCATAAACAATGTAGTGTATGCACATTTGCAAATACATGCATGTGTTCATATATCTTTTAATATTATATTGAATATTATGATAGAGATTTATAAATTATAGACACACTAACAAATATTTTTATAGCGATTTCTAGTGTATATTAGGCAATCATATTCATGGAAACATCTAGGGCATAGAAAATGTGGTTTGCATGTTAGGTTTAATAATTTGAAGAACCAAAAATGTTGTTGATTATACTTTTACACATGATTCGATTACCTACCATGCTTGTCCAGATTCACTTCGTTTGGTTTGGTGCAAATGAGATGCCTACACGTTTATCAAATTAAAAATTATGTATTGGTTTAAACATTGAAATTCAGATATCATAATTTTCATTATGATACTAAGACATGCATCGTAAAGAGAGTAATGTATTTGAACTCAACTCCGCCAGTCAGATTGGTTTGCCTAAGCGTGGTATAACTTATCAGTATGTGGTGTGAACTTATGCTTTTGCAAATTGAGGCTCTATTTTATCAATTTAATAATATTTCAGAGGTAATGTATACTTGAATAGATCTTACTAATGTAAGTTCTAGTTGGACCCCTCCCCTCTTGGGGCCCGAGGCGGTCGCCCCTTTTGCCTGGCATATGGGTCGGCCCTCCGCGAGGAGGGAACCTGCGGTCGTCCCCCATGGTCGTCCGAGGGGCAGAAGGCGGCGAGAATGGTGGTGGTGGTGGTCAGTGGCGGCGCCAGTAGGGGGTCGAGGAGGGTCTGTCGACCCATCTCAGATCAGATCGACGAGGAGGGAAACCGGCCAACGCTCGTGTGGGTGAGAGGGAGTCGGTGGGGAGGACGAGGATGCTGGGCGAAACAGGTGAGGACGCCGGCGGCGGAAAGCAGGAGGGGAGCGAGCGTGCGCGAGGGAGAGAGGAGCGAGGCGAGCGGCCGGAGGGAGCACGGCGGCGAAGCAAGCAGGAGGGCGGAGACGGCGGGCAAAGCTGCGGGTGGTGTTGGGGACGATGTAGAGGGAGTGGTCGGCTGCCTCCTCATGTGTGTGCATGCGTTGTGTGGGACTGTGGGAGTGCGCGGGTGTTGGGTTCAGGTGGCGGCGCGGTGGCTTTTTTTTTTTGAGGGGAGGCGGCGCGGTGGCTGGGACTGGGTGCGTGCGTCTGTCTAGGTTAGGGTTTGGGGTGTTGGTCCGACTGGGCCTTGGGCTGGCCGGCTCCTTTTTTTATTATTACTAGCAAAAAGTGACCGTGCGTTGCTACGGGTTGATTTTATTGAATAATTATTCCATAGAGATTTAGTAACTCAAAACATTTTTTTCTCGATGGGGCCAAGTGTCATAGTCCCTCCGTTTTTATTTACTTTGCATTATGACTTTAGTCAAAGTCAAATTTGTCTAACTTTGACCAAATATTTTATGAAAAGTACTTCCTCTGTAAATTAATATAAGAGCGTTTAGATTACTAAAATAATGATCTAAACACTTTTATATTAGTTTACGGAGGGAGTACAACGTAAAATATATACTATTAGAATCGTCGTAAATTATATTTTCATGATATATACATTTTTGATATTTTTTCCCTATCTTGTTGGTCAAACTTGACAAAATTTCACTTTGACTAAACCTAAAACACGAAGTAAATAAAAACGAAGAGAATAGATAGGACACAACTACCTTCCTCGAGTCCTTAATGTTAGATAATAACAAGAAATAAACGAGACAAAGAGACACGGATTTTTACGTGGAAACCCTTGCGGGAGAAAACCACGGACGCACGAAGGCGCAATCACTATGATGGAGGAGTATTACAAGCACGAGACGACAGACAGTCTGAGGTGCAACTACATGGGGTATATATGAGGGCAATACATGAGAGTCCTTGAAGGACAAGTAAACGAGTTGTACTCGTACGCTTCGATGTCAACGCAAAGACCCACATCGTATGTACTACGTCTAGTCCAATACGGTACTAGAATTTAGATCATAATTTAACAATCTCCACCTTGATCCAAATTCCCTCCAGTAGTCGAAGAAAGTGAATAACTCCATCCAAATCAGCATAAACACCTTGTGCGTCAAAGTCCATAGGACTAATGAGAAATACCAACTAAGCTCAAACTTATTGGTCGGAAAATACCAACTAAGCTCAAACTTATTGGTCGGAACAGGCTTTCTCATCATATCAGCAGGATTATCATGAGTACTTATCTTGCATACCTTCAAATCACCTTCAGCAACAACATCTCGAATATAATGAAATCTGACATCAATGTGCTTTGTCCTCTCATGATACATTGGATTCTTTGTAAGATATATGGCACTTTGACTGTCAGAAAATATGGTAGGGCAAGATGAATCTCCACAAAGCTCAGCGTACAAACCTCTCAACCAGATAGCTTCTTTGCATGCCTCAGAAATAGCCATATAATCGGCATCTGTAGTGGAACAAGCCACAATAGACTGCAAAGTTGCTCTCCAACTCACAGCACAACCACCAATGGTGAAAACACCTGTGAGTGATCTTCTCTTATCCAAATCACCAGCAAAATCAGAATCAACGAAACCAACAAGTCCATCTCTAGTTTTCCCAAACTGTAAATAAGCATTAGAAGTACCTCGCAGGTATCTGAAAATCCACTGAACTGCTTTCCAATGCTCTTTTCCAGGATTAGCCATGTATCTACTGACAACACTCAATGCATATGATAAGTCAGGACGAGAACAAACCATGGCATACATAAGTGAACCAACTGCACTCGAATAGGGAACTCTAGACATGTACTCAATATCGGCATCTGACTTAGGACATAAAAGTGATGATAATTTGAAGTGTGCAGCTAACAGTGTACTCACCGGCTTGGCATTATGCATATTAAAACGACGAAGAACTTTATCAATATATCCCTTCTGACTTAGATATACTTTTCCAGACGGTCTATCTCTGGATATTTCCATGCCAAGAATTTTCTTTGCTGCACCCAAATCCTTCATCTCAAATTCATTACTCAATTGCTTCTTTAGTTCATTAATATCTGACATACTCTTTGCATCAATAAGCATATCATCAACATAAAGGAGCAAATAAATAGTTGAACCACTGACAGTTTTCAAACAGACACAACTATCATAATTAGACCTTTTTGAAACCTTGAGAGAGCATAAAAGTGTCAAATCTCTTGTACCACTGTCTAGGGGATTGCTTCAATCCATAAAGAGATTTCTTTAACTTGCAGACAAGCTTTCCTTTTCCAGGAATAACAAAACCTTCAAGTTGTTCCATATAAATATCCTCTTCTAATTCTCCATGTAAAAATGCAGTTTTAACATCCAATTGTTCAAGTTCAAGATCATGCATGGCAACAATACTAAGTAAAGTGCGAATAGAGCTATGCTTCACAACAGGAGAAAAGACTTTGTTATAGTCAATACCTGGAATCTGACTGTAACCTTTAGCAACTAACCTTGATTTATATCTTGTCTCATCATTAGGAGAAACACCTTCTTTCCTCTTGAAAACCCACTTGCAACGAATAGGTTTCTTCTCTCTAGGTAATTTTACTAAATCCCAAGTGCCATTCTTTTCAAGTGATTCCATCTCATCATGCATAGCGGTCATCCACGTATTACTATCACCAGAAATAATAGCCTCGGAGTATGAAGAAGGCTCAGAATTACCTTCAATTTCCTCTGCAACAGATAAAGCAAAAGAAACAATATTGCACTCTTCAATTAACCTGTCAGGTTTATTAATACCCCACCTAACTTTGTCACGTGCAAGATTCCAATTGGGTGGAACAATAGGCTGATTTGGAGTGGGAATGACATGATCATCATCAATGACGGGTTCATCATGTGCAACAATTTCATTACCAGATGTATCACCTGAATCAATAACATGCTCCACCTGAATAGTAGGCTCCTGTAGGCTACTGTTCACTCTCTACGGGAACATTACTAGATGAAACATCATGTAACATAGCAGATTCATTAAAGATAACATTTCTGCTAATAACAACCTTCTGGGTTTAAGGATTCCACAATTTAAAACCTTTAACACCAAACTTATAACCAAGAAAGATGCACTTAACAGCCCTAGGCTCCAACTTTATATTATCA
This sequence comes from Triticum timopheevii, assembly GCA_963921465.1. Taxonomy (NCBI): domain Eukaryota; kingdom Viridiplantae; phylum Streptophyta; class Magnoliopsida; order Poales; family Poaceae; genus Triticum; species Triticum timopheevii. Next base: position 164,150,718 of record OY997274.1, on the reverse strand, counting down.
ACATGAGCATAAACAGTGCAACCAAAAACTCTCAACTATGAATAATCAGCAGGTGAACCAGGTCATACCTCAATTGGAGTTTTCTTATTAAGAGCAATAGATGGTGAACGGTTAATGAGATAACAAGCAGTGGAAGCGGCCTCAGCCCAAAAACGCCTATACAAACCTGCATTGGACAACATGCAACGGGCTCTGGAAATAATGGTCCTGTTCATATGCTCAGCAACACAGTTTTGTTGAGGAGTATAAGGAACGGTGTAATGTCTGACAATGCCTTCAGACTTGCAATAATTCTTAAATTGCTTAGAATAGAATTTCATACCATTATCAGTGCGAAGTATTTTTACCTTTCTTTCAGTTTGTCTTTCAATCATAATCTTCCACTCCTTAAAAGCTGAGATTGCTTCATATTTATGGTTCAAGAAATAAGGCCAAACTTTTAATAATCATCAATAATAGTCAGCATGTAACTTGCACCACCTAATGACTTCTTGTGAGATGGTCCCCATAAATCAGAATGGACATGATCAAGAATACCTTCAGTTGTATGAGTCGAAGTGTTGAACTTCACCCTCTTGTGCTTGCCGAAGATACAATGCTCAGAAAATTTCAATTTACCAGGTTCATATCCAACAAGAAGACCTCTCTTATTTAACTCTGCTAAACCAAGTTCACTCATATGTCCAAGACGCATATGCCAAAGGTTAGCAGCATCACAATCAGAATTCTTTGAAACAGTTGGAGTAGCGTTACCTGAAACTATAGAACCTCGAAGGTAATAAAGACCATTGGTCGAACTTAAATCACCTTTCATCACAATAAGGGAGCCTTTGGTGACTTTCAAAACACTATCTCCACCTGAATACTTGTACCCCTTTGCATCAAGGGCACTAATAGAGATAAGATTTCTCTTCATCTTCGAAATATACCGAACATCTGTCAAAGTTCTGATTATGCCATCAAACATCTTGATTCGGACGGAACCTATGCCTTCAATCTTGCATGGTGAATTATCAAAACCCAAAACGGAACTAGCAGAAGCAGTGGAATCAAAAGTATTAAACCAATCTCTATGTGGACACATATGAAAAGTGCATGCAGTGTCAAGTACCCACTCATCATTGGTCTCAGCACATCCAGCAATAACGACAAGAGCATCATCGGAACTATCATCACGAGCAACGTTAACAGAATTTTCACCTTGTTTGTTACCTTTCCTCTTTTCCTTATTATGTAACTTGAAACACTCAGAGATGTCATGCCCGTCTCTCTTGCAATATCTGTAATATTTCTTGTCTCTAGATTGCGACCGGCCCCTGTAGCCGTTTTTACTTTTGCCTCTGTTTCCATTATTGGAGTTCTTCTCCTTTGTCCATCCACGAACGGTTACTCCCTCGGCTTGGGATGAACTCGAACCATCATGAGGCACCATTAATTTCATCTTCTCCTTGGAGTTTAAAGCTTCATAAACTTCATTAAGCGTGAGAGTATCACGACTGTATAATATGGTGTCTCTAAAATTGGTATAAGAACTTGGCAGTGAACAAAGTAATATTAAAGCAATATCTTCCTCTTCATACTTAACCTCCATTGCAGCTAGATCAGATATGATCTCTTTAAATTCTGAAATATGTTTCAAAACATTACCTCCCTCGGGTAACCTGTGCAGGAATAATTTTTGCTTCAGATGCATCTTGCTGGTGAGATCTTTAGTCATGCAAATCCCTTCCAGCTTTAACCATAGAGCGGCGGCAGTTTTCTCGCTCAAAACTTCCCGCAAAATATTATTATGCAAATGGAGTTGAATTTGCGACAAAGCTTTACAATCAATTCTTTTCTCCTCATCAGTCCAGTCCTGAATTCTATTCTTCCCAAAACTATCAAGTGCTTCATCATAGTCGGACTGTGCCAACAACGCTCGCATCGTGACTTGCCATAGGGTAAACCTTGTGTCACGATCCAGCAGCGAAAGATCGTACTTCATGAATGCCATGAGTCGATAAAATCTGTGTAAACAAAATAGTACAAGCCGGTAGAAAAATTCTTGACAGAATTTAATATGCGGATCAAAATGAGCAAGGAACAGTAGCACCTGGTAGCTTCGTAGTGGAGGAAGCAAGGATCAGCCAACTAGTACTAGTACTCATGTAGCCTTCAAGTGAGTACTACTTGGCTCAGTTGAGACGAAGCAGCGATCAAGGTTTTGGATCCCAAGCGGTCTTTTTTTCTCGAGGGGCACCGAAATTCACGGTTACCACGGTAACCACGAAATACCAAAAAAAATTCGGACGAAATTAAAGTCAAATTTTGAATTCAAATATTTTCAATGTTGATATAGATAAAGTCTTAACTGTCTAAGATCAGAAATCGTGTTGTAGCGTAGTGGCTGTTCACACGTAGCAACCTCAGCCACTAGCTCTCAGATTTCAAGTTCAATTCCTGGCCGCTCCCAAAATTTCACAACTTCTAGTATTATTTCTTTTGCATTCTAAAAAAGAATGAAAATCACGACGGTGAAGACTCGAACCCGCAACAAGCAGCTGCAGAGGGCATGCTTTTGCCAGTACGCCACCGCCAGTTCTGTTTCTACGTCAGAGATGTCGTATATTTAACAGGGTCCGAGTTTGAATTCAAAATTTTTAAAAAGAACTCAAACTTTTTTTTGCTCGGTATGAGTGTTTCTTGTGGGGTAGCGATAAACGCGATAACCGCTCGGGATCACGAAATTTCGAGCGGTACCCAAAACAGTAGCAGCGATGACAAAGTAGTGGATCACTGTTGTCTTGATTTTCCTCGGGAGCAGCGGCGGCTTCGGGTAGATTTGACGCGAAGCAGGAGAAAACAAATCGATCTCTTCACGTGGACGTGGAGAATTAGTAGTACAGCGGTTGGCTGCCTTCGACTCGTACTACTAGTACGATCGATCTTTGCCTTGGAAGATGTGACGCCACGATTGGAAAGCCTGTCGGACTCGGTGACGTGCGGTTAATCTCCAGTCGGATTCAACGGATGGCCGCCCACGTAACCTTAATCTCTCGTCCCAAATCTCGTATTTGAAACTTGCTCTGTATACCACTTGTTAAATAATAAAAAGAAATAAATGAGATAAAGAGACACGGATTTTCACGTGGAAACCCTTGCGAAAGAAAACCACGGACACACGAAGGCGCAATCACTATGATGGAGGAGTATTACAAGCACGAGACGACAGACAGTCTGAGGTTCAACTACATGGGATATATATGAGGGCAATACATGAGAGTCCTTGGAGGACAAGTAAACGAGTTGTACTCGTACGCGTCGACGTCAACGCAAAGGCCCACAGCGTATGTACTACGTCTAGTCCAATACGGTACTAGAATTTAGATCATAATTTAACACTTAATCTAGCCAATGCAGCCAAGTGTCGTATATATGCTAATCATAGCCGTCATTCATCACCACATCCATGTACCAAGGCCTATTGATGCGTGCAACTCGAGCATGCACCCTATAAGCTCTACTTAAACTGCATTATAACTCTAATGAGTATTTAAGCGGGAAAACTCGATCCATGTACCAAGGCTTATTGTTTGTACTCATAGTGTTTATGTAACCCAATATCATAAGTCAAAGGGATAAGTATATTTTTTGTCCTCAATTCTCTCAAAAGTGTAGAAATGGTCCTTCAACTTCAAAACCAGCAAACATTAGTCCCTCAACTGTTTAAACCGAATATCTTTAGTCCTCCATACCGCTTCATTGATAACATAGCTTGGTTTTGACCGATTTGACCGGTTTGTTTCATGATGTGGAGGCGGCCGGTCGCCTGGCCATGAAAGCGCCAGCACCGGTCTGCTGCTCCCCTGGCCGTGCTCCCTTTGAGCACGCCGAGCAGGCACACCCGGCCCGCTGGCCATAGACGTTGATCCGTTGTGCCTCAGTTACCATCCCAAGTCTGCCCCATCCGTGCTAGCTGGAGCTGCACTCGGCCGTCCAATGGTCACCCTGTCTGCTATGCTAACACTTGCGGATCGCTGCACGCTGATACTTCTTGCTGCGTGCGTCGCTAGCCCAAACACCGTCAGCTGCGAGGCTGCTCACCATGTGAGCCGTCGCGTCCGCGCAGCCGTACCTAGCGCTCCTAAGCCCCACCGCAAGACTTCGCGGTGAGCCGCGCGTTGTGCCTGACGGGAGGAGGAAGGCCGCAAGCTCGAGAAGTACGACGGGCGCGCGAATTGTGACGGTGTAGTGAGCGGTGGCATGGCAAGGGGGAGGAGGGCAGCGGTGGCTCTTGTTCCGGAGCCATCCATGCATGTCTTTCTAACCTCCTCGATCCCAGCTCTGTTCCGCCTAGACGAGGAGAACGAATGGACTGAGCGTCACGCTGGAATGTCGCGGTAGATCGCCGCCGGCGTCACCGCCTCGTGCATGTGCCAGAGGTCCCTGGTGGCGCCATGCACGATCTTGACGAGAAGCCGCTCTTGGCCCTGGGAGGCTGGGAGCAATAGCAAACGAGGGAGACAAGGTTGGGGTGCCGCGTCTAGGTTCGTCCGGTGGTGTGCTCCTTGCCGGTGCGGCGTAGCCGGACACGATGAGGTAGTGCCGGTGGCAGAAGTGCAGAGGCGCACGCGAGCTGCTCGATCAAATGCCCATGAGAGAGAGATATGTGAGAAAAAAGAGATAGAAAAAAGCAGGAGAGAGGAATTTGCCACATCAGCGAAGACTGGTCAAAACCGGGCTGAGTCAGCAACATACCGGGTCAGCTGAGACGAGGTACTAAACTTGTCCGGTTTGGAGAGTTGAGGGACTAAGTTTTGCCGGTTTTAGAGTTGTGGGATCAAATCTAGACTTTCGAAAGAATAGAGGGACAAAAAATATACTTTTCCCTAAGTCAAAAGCCTACATCCATCCAATTTATCCAGCAGTATTATGAATCTATGATCATCGTAACAATGAACCTGGATAACCTGCCAACTAATGTGCTCATAGGTGACAACGGAGTGGTTATTGTAGCAAGTATATCTAACCTTGATGGACATTGAGGAAAGTAAACTATGGAAGTGCTTATCCAGTTTACTGCCCGATGCTACAGGAGCAATCCAACAATGGAGCAGCCACCAATCTGCAGTTGAGAACTGAGAGAAAAGGCCAATCTGCAATTGAGGATTTGCTTCTCGGAAAAAAATCTTCCACCGCTCCAATCTAAGTTTGTCATCTTGCTGGCCTCAACTGCTCCAATCTTCCACCGGGACACTGGTGTCTTACTCGACGGTGGCGCGCTGGCTGCTCTGCCTTCCTCTCCTCGTGCAGGCAATTGGGACGAGCGCGCTTGCAGGCCATGCGGATATCGATGGACTGGATCTTGGCATCGCGGCGGTGCAAGAGGTTGTCCGGGCAGCCGTCCTCACGGGCACACGGCAGGTGGGCGTCGAGGTAAACACGGCGGAGCAGCGCAGCAGATCGTCTCTTGTACGCATACCCGCTCGTCCCCAGGTCCCTCTCTGGCGTACTGCCACGTCCGTTTCGAAGCTTAGCTAGATCTCCTCATGCCTGCGCTATGGCTTGCGGGCTGCGTCCCGTCGGGATCGCACTGGCCTGCGGGCTGCGTCCCGTCGTCTGAATCACGCTAATACGAGGGAAGTAGCCGCCTCGTACGTCGCGCGGCCATTGTTCTCGCTTGATCTCTAGTCGAATTGCTAGCTCGCGTGTCTGATATACCTTGGAACGCTCGTGGATCATAAGGTTGGATCGATTTGATGTAGCGCAAGCGACCGCTCCCGAATTTGAAGGCTCGCAGAAGGAAAGGAGAGGCCGGGCTCGGGTCTAATTAGGATATTGGGTTTGTATTGGTCTCTTTGTGCGACAGGGCCATGATCTCCCTTGACGTACCAAACGAAGACCACGCCTCGCGACCTACGAACGGAACAGACGTACGAACGAACGGAACGAACGAAAACTAGGGGGAAGAAACCTTAATGCTTTTATTATTAGGTATAGATATAGATTATTCTTATTATTTTATTAGGCAGATTGCTAGGCAGGCTGACAACCTGCATTGGATGCTTGACATCCTTGTGGAGCGCCAGATTGCTGATGACTTCTTAAGGACATGGGCAACACAGAGTGAGTTGGCAGAGATCCATGGTAAGGTTCCATCGCTGTGAAGTGAGCCGAGTGACTGCAATTCTGATGCCTAATTGTGTAGTGACCAGTAGTGTGAATGAGATTGCTCAAAGATTGATTTTCATTTCAATGTTGTAGGACACTCAACAAGCAAATATTTCTGAAATATTTGAGCTAGCAAATGTTGCTTTTGATCCTAGAATTCAGAGACCAATTGATGAATTTGGTACCCGAGAAATCAGAGATAAAATGAGATGGGCATATTTGTCAAGAGGCCCGAGTCGTTTGATTGGTCATAACTTTACCAAAACCAAATTGATGAGAAGAAGATTATGCTGCGTTTTCATTCCTACAAGGATCGTTGAGGCCATCTACCTCGACACTTTCATCTTCTTCGCATAAATCCAACTTATTGGTATGATACTATTAGTTTTCAAGTCATTTAGATGTCTTTTCGTGTTTTTGGTAGTTCTATTGTATAAATGATGAAAATTGGATCTTCTGGACCATTTCTTGTGCCGTACAGACTTCCTTTTGTGCCTTCAAAATTTTAGACCTTATATGTTCGACCCCCTCATCTCAATTCCTCGCTCCGCCACTGGTGGTGGTGGAGGCGGCGAAGACGAGGAGGGGTGGTTGTTGCGGCAGCGGCAGCGAGGAGGAGATGGTGCGGCGGTAGCTAGGAGGAGATGGTGGTGGTTGGTTGTTGCGGCGGCGAAGAGAGGGGTTGTGGGCTTGTGGCTGTGGCGGCCGCGATATGGATCTAGCCAGCCGCTTTCGATGGGTGCGATCTGGTTTTCCTCTACCGTCAGATCCGATTTGAGGTCTAGAGGGCAGGCAGCTGGGCCGAGGCGGATGGTTGGACCCTGGAATATTGAGTTCCGGACCAACCCTTCCAAACCACCACCACCCCCTCCGGAAATTCCTATAAAAAAACCCTCCGGAAATCCTATATATCTTCCGGAAGGTAGCAAGGTGTCGAAACTTCCACTGTTTGAGATTCGTGCAGCCACTGTAGACTGCACGATCACCTTTTTCTTCCCTCGTCTCTCGCAAGTTATCTACTAATATGCTAAGTATCTGGCCTCCAAGTGGAACCTAGTTGTTAAATGCTAAGTACCTGGTCTTGTTTATATTGGTATGTTAGACTGTCAACTGGAACCTAGTTGTTGAATTCCTCTGAGACTTACGTGGACTGTGATGCTAAGTATCTGGACTTGTTTATATTGCTTTTCTGGGATGCTGTAGTTGATGTATATTTTTTTTGGGTTGAGGCACTATAGAAACTTCCTCAAATGTTTAATCATTTGAGGCAGTTTTCAATACTGCCTCAAAATGACAAAACTGCCTCAAATTGTCAGTTTTTGGAGGCAGTTTTCACATTTGAGGCAGTTTTCAATGCTGCCTCAAATGATTGACATTTGAGGCAGTTTTCAATACTGCCTCAAAATGTCAAAACTGTCTCAAATTGTTAGTTTTTGGAGGCAGTATTGAAAAATGCCTCAAATGGATACATGTGAGGCACCTAAAACTGCCTCAGTTCATTAATAATTTGAGGCAGTTTTCCATACTGCCTCAAATGATCGTGCCGGATTTGAGGCAGTTTTGGTTACTGCCTCAAGATGTCACCAATTGAGGCAGTTTTATAAATAGTGCCTTTAAAAAAACAATTAGAGGCAGTTTATAAAAGTGCCGCAAAGAAAGTACCTCCATTTCAAGGAAGTGACATAGTGACTCTAGCAAGGAACCCAAGGATGTGCGTGTGGACGTCGATGAGATGACCTAGCCAGAGCCGGCGCTGCGTGCTTCGATAAAGGGGTGGTCGCAGCTGCGGGGGCAGGCGAGGAGGGTGCGGCCGGCGGCGGTTACTGAAGATCCGGTCGGACATGGACATCCGGGATATGCCTTGCCTGCCCAATGCACGCCGTAGCTGCCGCCACTAAACGAGGGCCCGAATGGCAAAGAAGGAGCAGAGAGCGCACAGAGTAACGAGTGCCAAAGCGGGAACAGCTAGCGATGACGCGCGACGCAGTGGGGGTCTTCGGGTCGAGCCATCATGAGTGGAGTCGCGGACGCATTGGCGCGCCAATTGGGTCCTGTTACAGTCGGGGTTGGCCCCGCTCCTGGCGTCGCTGGCGGAGCTGTGGCCGAACGATTCAATGTTGATCCCTCAGATCAAAGAATCTTTGATGAATCTGAGCTTACGTTCAGTCTTCAGCCATAGTTATTATTGTAGCTATGATCAAGTAAAAACTATTAGAATATGTTGTAACATGTATATGCGTTATGATTATAAACCGTATATACGCCCGGTAGGATAGCGTGTTGCATGCGTGTTGTAATCAGGTAGTTGTGGTTGTTAGGACTTATCCTCATCTCTTTGTATAGCCTTTCTTGAGGATCAATACACTACCAAGATCTTGTAAACCTCTTTGCCTATATAACATGCAACGTGTCCCTGCCAAGGGCATACGCTTCATCCATTCTTACATGGTATCGGAACCAAGAGGTCTTGTTCAAGACCCGGCTGGCACAATTAAATTGCAGCCCACTTTCGGTCCACATTTAGGCCTGAGGGAGCCACGCGTGAGGGGGGTGTTGACGTGTAATGTGTTGTCTAGTCTCTTCCATCAGATCGGTCTTTTGGTTGCATTGGCTAGAGCATGCACTTCTACATGGTATTCAGAGCCAACTTCCTCTCCAACATCCAACCCTAGTCATGGCTAGCTCCAGCTCCGCCGCCGCCACTTTTGCCCTCATTCCCATCGCTGATAAGTTGCACCGGGGTAACTACCTGGTCTGGCGCGCCCAAGCCCGAGCCACCATCCACGGAGCGCAGCTGATTGATCATCTCAACCCTCACTAGTGCAGAACCGGGCATTAGCACCGGTTCGTAAGGCCCTATAGTGCCGGTTATATAACCGGCACTAATTTGTGGTCACTAAAGCCCCCCCCCCCCTTTAGTACCGGTTCAGCACGAACCGGTGCTAAAGGGCAACCACGTGGCACGAGCCAGCTCCGGGGGCCTGGAGCCCTTTAGTACCGGTTGGTAACACCAACCGGTACTATAAGGTTTGGTGGGTTTTTAGTTTTATGATTTCTTTTTCATTTAATTTTGTGTTTCCATTTTAATTCTTTTTCGTTTGCTGGTATTTTACGATACTACACATTGTACACGTTATGCATCATACATCATTGCACCCGCAGATATAACATGCTCATGCATGCTTTTGCATCATTACATCATCATATATATATATAATAACAAGTCCTACTAATCATGCATCATCATACAACTTCTACTCGTTATTAATAATAAGTCATACGATCATCATCCTCATATATAGTCATCGAACCCAACCCTACATAATTGTTCTTAGCACATGATCATCAGTATCAGGTAGGACCTAAACACCCTTAAGGTAAAATAGCATAAAACAATATAGACCCTGACTCTCCATTATGAAGAATGACGATCATCCTGTCTCCAATTCTTGCCTTTCGCTGCTTATTGCTTCCAAGAAGCTCCTTACGACTGTCCATACATTTTTTCCATTCTTTGATTGTTATGTCTCCACTTCTTTTAGAAATCCGGTATGGACAGTTGAGATTCGTAGGACGACCTGGTCGTATGTTCAAAACATGAAGGCTACCACGCGTATACATCAGATGAGGCACACAATCATTCAGGATTATCTGTTGAAAAACATAATAATAACTTTGTAGTTAGCAATGATGTACTAGTTTTAGAAGTGTGCAAAAACACTAGTATAAAAAGGGTCAAACGTGCAGCACATTAGTGCCGGTTTGTATTAGAGCCGGCACTAATGTATACATTAGTGCCGGTTCGAACGGATTTGCATTAATGCCGGTTCGTGTTGAACCTTTAGTACCGGTTCGTGGCACGAACCGGTACTAAAGGGGTGGTGGCAGGCTGGCGTCAGGCCGGGGCCCCACGATCACCTTTAGTACCGGTTCGTGCCACGAACCGGTACTAAAGGGGTCTGACCTATAGTGCCGGTTCGTGCCACAAACCGGCACTATAGGGCAATTTTCGCATCCGTTGCGAAAATGTAAAACGGCTATAACTTTTGCATACGATGTCGGAAAAAAACGTATAATATATCAAAAAATTCAGCACGAAAATCCGCATCCGATGGAGACAGCCCACAGCCGATTTGGAATTATTTAGAATCCTCAAATTCCAAAAGGAAAAAAGATATGGTTAAATAATTTCAGTTTTTTTAAAAAAAATTGGTTAAATCTGGTCAAACTACTTATTCAAGAAGTATTAATGTTACTGCATAATTATTCAAGAATATTAGTGTTACTAAATAATTATTTCAATTTTTTGAATTTTGGTCAAATCTGGTCAAACTATGGTCAAACTGTGGTCAAGCTATGGTCAAACTTATTCAAGAAATATTAGCGTTACTAAATAATTACTGTTTTTTAGAATAATAGTTTCAAACTCAAACGGTGAAATGTGTGACTTCATGCTCAAGCTAAACTCCTGAGGGTTAATAGGATTAACATCTTACTATTGTCAGGAAAACAACAAGTGCAGACTCGGAAACGAAGGAGAATAGAACCCGAAAGTTAAGCGTGCTCGGGCTAGAGTAGTGAGAGGGATGGGTGACCGGTCGGGAAGTTAGATGATTTGGAATGAGTGATCCACACTTGAGCAATTAAGAGAGGTGATTAGAGACTAAATCATCAAATAATTCAGAAAAATTAAAAATCGAAAAAAAATATCAAAAAAAATTTCCAAAATTTTCAAAAAATAATTTTTTTTTAAAAAACCTTTAGTGCCGGTTTGTAACACGAACCGGTACTAAAGGTCCCCCATACCGGGGCGCGAGCTCACGCCACGTGGTGGCACTTTAGCGCCGGTTCGTGCCAAACCGGTACTAAAGGGGGGGGGGGGACCTTTAGTGTCGACAAATTAGTGCCGGTTATGTAACCGGCACTAAAGGCCCTTACGAACCGGCGCTAAAGCTCCGTTTTCTACTAGTGAAAGATGCACGGATGTTGTAATAGTAAAAAATAATCTTACCAGGGTATCTCCATGGTAGTTACCGTAGTTCAACACGTGCACTAGTGGCACGTATTGACCATAATGTTGAGGAGTTTGATTGTAGATATTGTAATTCTCAAGATCAGTACAAAATCCGACCAAATGAGTTTTCTCTTGATAAGTTAATTCGGAGCCTTCAGTGTAGTACGTTCTGTCTACCATCTTCCGCACATTCTTTGAAGAATGAAAATAAGCTGTCAATGGAGATAAGTTGTCAACATTATATTTTGAAATAAACAATATAAATTACTTAATAACTATGTTTAGCTCACATGAGGGAAGAACTGGAGGTGTATCCACAAAGACCCAAATCGAAGGTGTCTCTTGCTCGATTGTAGGATCACCAAGATCCATGGTGACAAGCATACCCTCATCAAGACCATACATTTTGCAAAATGCATCCCAATTTTTGCAACCAAAATGGGTTACACTCTGAGCATTGTACAGCTTTACTTGAAAATCCACACCATGTTCGGTACTTAGGATAATTTTTTTGGTTTCGAAATTTTCATGGTCCTCAAAACCCATCCTCTCCAAGACATAGCGTCTTGCAAAGCATGGGATAAGCTAGTCGAATTGGAAAAGATGAAAAATACACGTTAAAATAGTTGAAGTCGTGCTTAATTACGAAAAAAACTATTGTCGTCGTTGCGTACCGTATGAACATCGCAGGTCTCCTCAAACTTAATGCTGAAGCGCCGATATTCGTCCAGCTCAATGAACCTGTCGCAGATACATCGGTCGTCGTGGCACCAGTCGCACTCCCCCGGGCGGTTATCGTCGTCCGATGAGTACGACATTTCTGGCCTATGTTCATAATTTAGTTTTATTATTCAACTATCTAGTTCAACTACTAAGCACTTACTATAAATAAATAAGTAGTACTTACTAAAAACAAACTATTTCTATATATAGTAAAATAAATTAGTTTATTAAATCAACATGCTAGTTCAACTATATATAAACTACTTCTTCTTTTTTTCCTTTTTCTAAATATTATGAACAAAAAAATCATTAAAATTCTATGAACAAATTTAATTACACAATCTAAATATCACCCAAAAAAACCTATTAACAATAATACCACCAAACATGCATATTCAATAATAATATCACCAAAAAAAATCTATTAACAGAAAAAAAATCTATTAACAGAAAAATCTATTAATTCAACTAGTTCAACTAAGCATTTACTAAAAATAAACTAGTTATATTAATTCAACTAGTTCAACTAATTAAGCATTTACTAAAAATAAACTAGTTCTATATATTAATTCAACAAGTTCAACTAATTAAGCATCTTCTAAAAATAAACTAGTTCTATATATTAATTCAACAAGTTCAACTAATTAAGCATCTTCAACAAATAAACTAGTTGATCTATATATTAATTCAACTAGTTCAACTAAAAGCATTATATTTACTAAAAATAAACTAGATAGTTCTAATTTAAACATATTATATATAGAAAACAGAAAATAAGTAAAAAAAATATGTGTGTGTGTGTGCGTGTGTGTATGCGTGTGTGTGTGTGTGTGTATGTGTGTGTATACGTATGCGTGTGTATACGTATATAGGGTGCGTACGGGTGGCGCAAGCGGGGCAGCGACGACGACGGGCGGCGGGGGCGGCGACGACGGGTGGCCGGGGGCGGCGGCGACGAGCGCGCGGCGGGCCGGGGGCGGCGACGACGACGGGCGCGCGGCGGGCCGGGGGCGCGCGGCGACGAAGACGGGCGGCGGGGGCGGCGACGACGATGGGCGGCGGGGGCGCGCGGCGACGACGACGACGGGCGGCGGGGGCGGCGAGGGCGACGGCACGGCGGCGCGGCGGCGGCGGCGAGATCCAGCGAGAAACGTGGAACGAAGTGGCGACGATAACTGAATTTTCGTAAGTGTCATATATATAGGGGGAGCCTTTAGTACCGGTTGGTGCCACGAACCGGTACTAAAGGCCAATTTTGGCCAGCCCAAGCGGCGGGAAACGAGGCCCTTTAGTACTGGTTGGTGGCACAAACCGGTACTAAAGGGGGGGCCTTTAGTACCGGTTTATGCCACCAACCGGTACTAAAGGCCGTGCGCTGCCACCCGCGGTGCGCTATGTTTAGTCTCACCTCGCCGAGCGAAGGGCAGCCGCACTGGTTTATAAACCCAGCCGCGGCTGCCCTTTCGAACTCCTCTGTATAGCAGGCTTCTGGGCCTAACTAAGGCGCGCTGCCCGGTGAGCCTCCTGACCCTTCTGGGCCTGCATTTGCACACCCTAGGACTGGTAGGCTCACCGGGCAGCGCCCCAACATTTTTTTTAATTTTTTTTCTTTTCCGCATTATTTATTTTCTTCTATTTATTTTTGAGTAATTTTTTTATATAGTTATTTATTTTCTGCTTTATTTTTTTCTTCTATTTATTTCTGAGTAGTTTTTTTGCCGTATTTAGTTTCTTTGTGAATATTTTTGCTTTATATTAGTTTTTTTCTTTTTTGCATTATTTATTTTCTTCTATTTATTTTTGAGTAATTTTTTTATATAGTTATTTATTTTCTGCTTTATTTTTTTCTGAGTAGTTTTTTTGCCTTATTTAGTTTCTTTGTGAATATTTTTGCTTTATATTAGTTTTTTTCTTTTCTGCATTATTTATTTTCTTCTATTTATTTTTGAGTAATTTTTTATATAGTAATTTCTTTTCTGGTTTATTTTCTTCTTCTTCTTCTTCTTCTTCTTCTTCCTCTTCCTCTTCCTCTTCTTATTCTTCTTCTCCTTCTCCTTCTCCTTCTCCTTCTTCTTCTTCTTCCTCTTCCTCTTCTTATTCTTCTTCTCCTTCTCCTTCTCCTTCTCCTTCTCCTCCTCCTTCTTCTTCTTCCTCTTCCTCTTCTTATTCTTCTTCTCCTTCTCCTTCTCCTTCTCCTCCTTCTTCTTCTTCTTCCTCTTCCTCTTCTTATTCTTCTTCTCCTTCTCCTTCTCCTTCTCCTTCTTCTTCTTCTCCTTCTTCTTCCTCTTCTTATTCTTCTTCTTCTCCTTCTTCTTCCTCCTCCTTCTTCTCCTCTTCATCTTCTTCTTCTCCTTCTTCTTCCTCTTCTCCTTCTTCCTCCTCCTCTTCTTCTTCTTCTTCTTCCTCTTCTTCTTCTTCTTCTCCTCCTCCTTCTTCTTCTCCTCCTCCTTCCTTTTGCCATAACAGAAGCAGTCCGGAGTTGTAATAAGTTATTAAAAATAAAAAAGAAGAAGTCCGGAGTTGTAATAAGTTATTAAAAATAAAAAAGAGGTGCAATGCTCGTTAATTTGCTTCAAGCCTTTTGGAATAGTGTAAACTGCACTGCGCGTAGCTCCGTGCAATCTACCATATTCCTAAAGGCTTGAAGCTAAGAAACGTGAGCATTGAGCCTCTTCTTCATCGTCTCTGCACCCAGGGCTTATAAACCGCTCCTACTCCCTCTCTCTTGGCGAGGTGGGACTAAAAAACAGCTCACCCTTTAGTACCGGTTGGAGCCACCAACCGGTACTAACGGTGGTGCGCTGCCTGCACAAAATTTAATTAGTGTCATTTAGCTCAAAACAAATCATTAAATGCATGAAAAATATCAAATGAAGGCAGAAATGGTTGAAATTTGATGGCGTCGCTTTGAATGATGCATACTGAATGCACAAAAAGTCTGGAGTTGTAATAAGTTTAAAAAAATGAAATGCCTTTGTAACAGATGAGTTTAATTTCGTCAGAAACCTGAATACTTCGAAAGAGATTGTCCAGTTTGTAAACGAAGTGCATCCAGTTTTTGCCGTAACTCTCTCTACTTTTTTGAACAATCTATGTGGGTGAAATGATGATACCATGCCAAGTTTCAACTTTTTCAGAGTTCATTTGTAGTGCTTTTCAATTTCCAGGTCATTTAGTTCTCAAAACAAATCATTAAATGCATGAAAAATATCAAATGAAGGCAGAAATGGTTGAAATTTGATGGCGTCGCTTTGAATGGTGCATACTGAATGCACAAAAAGTCTGGAGTTGTAATAAGTTTAGAAAAATGAAATGCCTTTGTAACAGATGAGTTTAATTTCGTCAGAAACCTGAATACTTCGAAAGAGATTGTCCAGTTTGTAAACGAAGTGCATCCAGTTTTTGCCGTAACTCTCTCTACTTTTTTGAACAATCTATGTGGGTGAAATGATGATACCATGCCAAGTTTCAACTTTTTCAGAGTTCATTTGTAGTGCTTTTCAATTTCCAGGTCATTTAGTTCTCAAAACAAATCATTAAATGCATGAAAAATATCAAATGAAGGCAGAAATGGTTGAAATTTGATGGCGTCGCTTTGAATGGTGCATACTGAATGCACAAAAAGTCTGGAGTTGTAATAAGTTTAGAAAAATGAAATGCCTTTGTAACAGATGAGTTTAATTTCGTCAGAAACCTGAATACTTCGAAAGAGATTGTCCAGTTTGTAAACGAAGTGCATCCAGTTTTTGCCGTAACCCTCTCTACTTTTTTGAACAATCTATGTGGGTGAAATGATGATACCATGCCAAGTTTCAAATCCTTTAGTTCTCAAAACAAATCATTGAATGCATGAAAAATAGCAAATGAAGGCAGAAATGGTTGAAAGTTGATGGCGTCGCTTTGAATGGTGCATACTGAACGCAAAAAATATAAGAGCATTTACATCACGATCTTATATTTCTTTAGAGTCTAAACTGTCAATATGATCTTATAACATCAAAAATACTTTGATCATCAATGATCTTTGTGTGTACAATCTGAATTGTCAATATGAGTCATCAACGATTTATAAACCGATGAAGACTCATATTGCAGCCACAAATTCTACACATAGAGTTCAATGAAGACCAAGTGCTTGTGATAGTTTGAGAAATAACATATTTAAGGTGGTAAAAGGCTTGTTAGGGGAGCGAGGTGGGACTAAAAACAGCTTGACATAACCTCATTAGTACCGGTTCGTGGTACGAACCCGCACTAAATGGTGACGGTGGGGCCACACCCTGACCGCAGGCTGACACATCCCCTTTAGTACCGGTTCATGGCATGAACCGGTACTAAAGGTTCGCCACGAACCGGTGCTATTGATCGCCGCCACGAACCGGTGCTATTGTGCACATTAGTTCCGGCTGAAATTCAAACCGGCACTATTGGGCTTCACGTATGACCCTTTTTCTACTAGTGGGCCTGATCACCAGTTCCCGGAGCCCAAGCTTGCCGACAAAGATGGTAAGCCGACAGATGTGCCAAATCCGGCGTATCTTGTCACCCTGGCGCAAGACTCGCAGGTGCTGAGTTTCATCTTCAACTCGATCTCGCCAGCTGTGATGATCCAAGTCGCCCACTGCACCAAGGTTGTCGTGGCATGGACCGCCACCAGGGAGATGTTTCTCTCCCAGACGCAGGCAAACATCGTCAACACGCGGGTCGCCCTCTCCACCACCAAAAAGGGCACCACAACCATTGCCGACTACATCGGGCACATGAAAGCACTGGGCGACGAGATGGCTTCAGCAGGCAAGCCGCTCGACGATGATGACATGGTCTCCTACATCCTCGCAGGGCTAGACTACGACTACATCTCGTTTGTCTCGTCCATCTGCGCCACGTGGACTGAACCAATCAAGGTAGCTGAACTTTACTATCAGTTGATCGGTTTTGAAAAGCGTCTTGCTATGTTCGAAGGTGGCAACCACTCCTCCCAGTCCTCGGCCAATGCTATCTCTCGTGGCCGTGATGCAGATAGATAAGGCACATGAAGCTGCATCGAACTGTGTACATACATCCATACATAGCTAAGCTAGAGAGAATCGAATTCCCAGGTGAAGGACACAAGAATAAAATGGAGTCCAAATAAAATGCTCCCAGCTCCAATTTATGTCTAGCTCCAGAACGCACAAGTCACAACACAGCAAAACAATCTAAGCAGTTTTGGACTCTTTATCACAAACCATCCAGCAAAACAGGACACGCAATTGTTCTAAATGAAAAATTAAACCACATATGCTTCGCAGGTTTTGTCGCCTCTCGACCTTCAGCTCACTAGCACCCTCAGACAGACCCTCGATCTTCAGCTCGCTAGCTAGCCAATACTGCAACATCACTTGAAGAAATAAACGGCTTTCTCCAAGCCCCTTCACAAGCGCCACCATAACAAATCCGCTTCTGTTGCTTAGCACACTGCTCCACCCTCGTGTCACACTATAACAAGCTCCTTCTGCACGACAACGAGAGTGAAACAAGTGATAATTATGCATGAGAGCTCATATATAGCATCGTATACTACTACGGACATGATATTGCAAACTAATAAGCAACACCATCCAATCTAAACCTAATAACCTGGCAACATAACCAAATTACTCCTGGTACCATATTACACATAACTCAGTGGGTACTATCATGGCCAACAGTTTCGCAAAAATAAAACGAGAGAGAGAGAGAGAGAGAGAGAGAGAGAGAGAGAGAGAGAGCAAAAAAAAGAGTTTAGGCCAATAACCAGCAAATCACAGATCACATATCCAGTGTATCGACTCAGCAAGAAAAAGCCAATAGTCAACACAAGCCGGTAACTCCCCTAATAAGCCAAAATAGTGTCTTTTAACACAACAAGAGCAACAGTTCCTAATTGTAAACATCACAGAAGGAGCTTATTGTGTATCGATATGGTAAAGATTTTGTTTATGGTGGAACAAGTCATAAGAAACATGGCACAGAATAGTTTTGAGTTAATGAATATCTATCTACCACAAGACTATCACAATCACAAGGCTGGTTCCAACCACCAGCGCCACAAACAGCATCATGGCCATCTCAAGGCACAGGGAGAAAAGAAAGAGATCAGGGACTTACCAGAACTAAGGAAGAGGCAACCAGCACCGCCACAGTTGTGGCCAAACCATTGTCATCATGCTGTAGGGAAGCAGACGGTAGGACATGGACGACCCGACCCGTCCGGCGAGCAAAGGTGCTGCACGGCCACCCTGTCTATGCACACAACAAGTTTTGATTTAGTGAAATGAATTTCTATCTAGTGCATATGTGCATGCTTTCTCTACTGCCTATGTACGCATCCAATTCAACAGGGAAAAGGAAACATTTTTTGCAAGAAAAAAGATGGAGGAGAGAGAGCTCACCGGCAGCACCTTTGTCGCGCAGTAAGATCTCAGACACGTGGCCGCCGACAGCAGGATCTTGGAAACATTGCTGCCGGCAGCAGGAGTTTGGAGACGTTGCCGCCTGCAGCATCTCGGGGAGGTGGTCACTGAAAACTGCCGGCAGCAGCTCCTGGAGGACTGCCGGCAGTAGCAGCAGCCCGGGCAGGCTCACCACCAATCTCTCACTCCTTGCCTCACAGCTGCCATTCCTGCGATGCGGTGAGCTCCTCCCACCGGCTGCGATGGTCGCCAACGCACCCGTCGATCTGAGTAATCCTGCAAGATTTAAGAAATAAGTCCATGGCATTCTTAGTAAAAGTTATAGCACTAGTAACCCCACAAATGGGTGATAAAATGATTAAAACAACTAGTTCCAGAATCATACTACAATTTATATTCACGACATGTAATCTACAGTCGCGAACCATGTGAACGAAACATACCAAACATAAACATTGGTTGATGAGTGTTAGCGAATTTTTTAACCCTATAAGGCTGCTGTGGTTCTCCAGCTATTGTAAGAAAGTGCTAACAAAGCTACCAAGAAGCCTCCAGGCCACGACAACACGGACGATACCGAAACAGAACAACAATCACATAGGCCCACGAGGGCCACGACAACATTGGTTCTCTACTGCCTATGCACACATCCAATTCAACATGGATAAGAAAACATTTTTCGCAAGAATAAGATAGAAGAGGAGGAGAGAGAGCTCACCGGCAGCAGCTTGTCAGGCAGCAAGATACGTTGCCACTGGCAGCGGCAGACTGGGCAGGCAACCACCATTTCTCCTTCCCTATCTCCCCACTGCCATTCCTGCGGCTCGGTGAGTTCCTCTAACCGGCTGCGACGGTCACAGACAAACTCGCCTGTTGAACTGGATAGTCATGCAAGATTTAAGAAAGAAGTCCTTGGCATTCTTAGTAAAAATGAGCACTAGTACCACAATAATAAGAAGGGATAATAAATGATTAAAACAACGAGTGCCAGGATCATACTACATTTTATGTCACAACATGCTACCCAATAAACCAAATGTGGCCTTTCTGGTTAAATCAACTAGTATATTTACGACATGTCACTGGCAGTTGCGAACCATGTAAACAAAGCATTCAAAACATAAAATTGGTTGATGAAATGGACAAACCAATTGCATGGGAAATACAATACGTTGTAGTCTAAAGAACAGAATGGCATAGTTCAGAACACTGAAAGATAGCAATTGCATGGACGCAACTACACAATTGCTTGGCCTGCAAAAATGGCAACAAAAGAAGAGCGTAAATAAGCAAGGCTTTTCGACAGTCGCTGGGGCATCTGTTCCCTTGTCCGAAGTCTGCTTTTGTTTGGGAAGCATTGCGTTGTCCAAGATTGGATCTTCACCAAGGAGTACGGATGGCAACGGGCCCGATCCCCGGTGGGGAATTCTTCTATTAAGGGATGTCATGAGCAACAGCGGTAACGAACCAAATTAAATTTGAAGTTCAAAATCATAGAAAAGAGATCGATGCATATACAAAATCAAAGCAAAAAACTGCATAAGCATGGAACATGTCATTTGACACCAATAGGTAGTAAATTTCTAACTATAACAGTAGGCAGTCAAAAAGAGCCGCACTGACAAACCTTTGCATGTAAATATTGATGACAGAATTCCACCTGGAACCGGACTGACTACATCTAAACAAAGTCTTACCGAGAATCACAAGCATGAAGGTCAAATTATACTTGTAAGAAAAGAAACCCATTATAAGACATCCAAACAAATTTTGCAAGCAGAGCCTACAATGTATACTCCCTCCGATCCATAAAAAGTGTCGGTCACTTCGTACAAAGTTTGTACTACCTTATTAGTACAAAATAGGCGACACTTTTTATGGATCAGAGGGAGTAGCATTTAGGGGGCCATCTGAGCATCTGGCCACCACCAACTCTTACACTATTTCTTGTATGAACAAGCAACAAAACAATTCAAACGAAGCAACAATAATTCCATCATACATTGTCAGTTCACTTAAATATTGTGCAAATATATTTAATTAGGTAAGTCATATAAGGTGACTTATCTCAATTCAAACAATGTGGCAGAATGGCACTGGGAAGGATTGTTTGTACAGTCGTAGCAAGTAGCATTTTCTACCCTGCCTATTCATATATTAGAGGGAGTGATTAAATAAGGTGCATGAAATAGAAAACTAACCGGCACTGTTAAATGCTCCATTTTAAAACAATAAAAATCAGGAAGTGGGTTGTAAGCAAAACAGTACAAAGGAAATAGCTGTACAATGATAAGCAAATTCAGGAGATTTTTTTTTTCACCTCTAATAAGGTACATATTTGCCTCTTTACCAGACAGCTATCTCTGTTAAATAAATATCATCATCCAAATCTAGTGCACATATAAGAAATTAATCAACACCAAACCTGCAGAGAATGCCCATTAGTCTTGCAGATAGATACCAAGACGTATATCTCGATTTCAGCATATCAAGAGATTGTGGCAAGCAAGTTGCAGCATACAAAAGCCTGCTTAAGAAGGCCGCTGCATATTTCAGAATTAAAAGGCCAATACGTGCTATGAAGCATCACCTTGCTAAAAGGCAGTAGCTCCAGTACTTGTTATGGCTGAAAACTTTTTATCTAGACTCCTTCCTTGAGATGTAACTAAGAGTTTAAACTATCATCTGCATCCGAAACAAGAGATCTAGAACATGAATGACCATAACTGATGGTCATACAGCCTAGTTTTGATACAAATGATAGCTGAGAAAATAAATTTTTCCGTAATATTTGTGGAGCTGCCGTTCCACAGAACCATCCTAACTGAAAGTAATTGCAGTTGTACGCTAGCACAGAATGAGAAAACAGCACCAAGATAATACAAAACATTTAAAATCCATTAACATCATCCAAACATAAAGGGTACATTTTGAGCTGTGCAAACTACCCCTACAGTTGTAAGCTGTTTGCCACGCCCCTAAAAAATACTCATCACAACAGTCACGAGCTGGCAAGAAACAGCTGATAGTCTAGTCAGAATCAGGGAAGAAATAAACCGGGGTCGACAACGCAACGTCGATCTCATTGAGCACGGGCGGGAGACGTGAGTGAAACCAGGCAAATTTGCGAGTACCATTCATCACCTCATCGACGTCAAACTCTAACACTGAGCCCACCACTTGAACTTTCTCTAATAATGCGCGCACCACTTGAACTTGTTTGCCTAACTCATCCTCCTCAACAACAACAAGCGATCCGGCACATTCTTTGACTATTTCCTGAGCGTCCTCTGCCAGACGTATGAGCGCAAATCTGTGTTTTGATTTTCGGCCGAAAAAAACAAAATTCGGCCGAATTTCGGCCATCTCGGCTGGACCCGGAATATGTAGCTATCGGTCAAAAAATTCGGCCCAATTTGTATTTCTGGCCTGGCCCAACAACGGGAAGGTTTCACTATCATGGGCTGAAGACAAAACCACGACCTGTACGACCTAACCCTAAACTTATCAATTCCTCCCGATGTTTCTGCGTGCGGCGCCGCCGCTGCACAACACACGCAGACGAGCTCCTCCGGCGGCTATGGCGCTCACCTGGCGCCTTCCCACGCCCGTCCCGAGCTCCTCCGGTGAGGAATCCGCACGTCGTCGCTGCCGCATCAAGCTGCCCCGCCTCCCGTCTGCTCGATTCCGTCCGAGCGCGCGGACGCGCAGCCTGCGTCCTGGGCCGCCTTGCGCCTCCTCCACCCCATCCAGGTCCTTCTTCCTTGCTTCTTCAAGGCCACGACATGGTGCTTGATCGCTGTGGCAGTGAGGGTTATGTTCGACTGATGCACAGGGCACTTCCTTCTCTGTTTTTTTTTTCTTCTTCGTTGATTATTCAAGATCTTACTCCTGAGGGTCGTTGGGTTGCACTTCTCCTCTGCTTCATTCAAATTTCTGTCCAATTTCAGCCGAATTTCGGCCAAATTTCGGTCAAATTTTATTCAAAAATTCAAGTTTTGTTTGTGTAATTTCGTCCGAGAATTTGCCGAAATTTTTGAAATGACCGGAATTCGGCCATCTCGTTCAGGGGCGAGAAAAAAGGCAAACCGAAAATCAAAACACAGGCGCAAATGCCGCGTTCTTGAGGAGTAGGAGGGCTTCCGGGAAGCCGTCGTCGTCTCCCAGCTTGGCCTCAACGAGGGGAAACAGATGATGCTTGATCTTGTGGAGCTCCAACGCCACGCCTGCCACGAGCGAGAGGAGATCGATCTGGGCCTGGGGGCACCGCCAGTACCTCCGCTCAATCAGGTTGCGGAGGAGGAGTGCATACGAGTCGCTCGCTATGCTCAAGGACTCGAGAGAGACGAGCTTTAGAAACATGCGCCCGTGGGAGCGGTCCTGCAGGGCTTGGAGGTCGGCATGGCAGGAGATGCGCACGTGGACCATCTATCTTTTCCTTGCGGCGGCGGCGGCGAGACGGAGATGGTGGGGGTTGTTGCGGCGGCGATATGGATCTAGACGGAGAATGGTGGGGCTTGGTGCGGCGGCAGCGAGACGGATACCTGCAGTTAGATGGGGGCGATATGGATAGGGGCGATCTGTTTACCGTTAGATGGGATTTAGGGTTTCTTCGGTACCGTCGGATCCGATTTGAGCTTCCTGGGAGCCCCTATTGAACGCTCTTAGCGCCAGTTTGTGTGTCTACGCATATATCCCTTGACGTTGAAAAAGCTTTCGGCTGTCGTTCGTGGGCTTGGCCCATGTACGCTGCGCGTTCCCTAGAAGAAAAAAAAGGAGAGATTTGAACTGTTTTACTGCTTCGTTGCTTCTGCGCTCGAGTCGGATGTAGTACGAACGAGCGACGGAATCTGAAAACAGCTTAGGGGGTGTTTGTTTGGGCCGTGGCTGGCTGTGCTGCTCGCAGGGGGACAAAAATACTCTTCTGACCTATGTGGCAAAGAAAATCCCAAGTTAACCTCGTTTTGGAAAAAAAATCGATTCTGACCTTTTTAGGTGACGCCAACATTCCTGGCGTCTGGGTTGCAAAGCAGACGCCAAGGACCCTGGCGTCTGGCCCCTGGCCCGCACGACCCACCAGCCCGTTGATCTTCTGACGTGGCAAAGGGGCCATACGTCATGGATAACCCTACCGGGAGAGTGTGTGGGTCCCACCCCACACACTTTCCCCAATCCAGCCCGAGCTTGAAGAAAAGTTGCTGCCCCCCCCCCTCCTCTCTCTCACCCCTCAAGCTCCCCCCCTCAAATCCTCTCCAAAAGGTGCTTCCCTTAGGTGGATCTTTCCATCACTTTGTTGCTTGTGGTAATCTCCCTCAACTCACCCATTTTTTTGGTTAAATCTTGTTATTTTAGTTGCATTTTTTACATGTTGGTGGAACCCTAGTTCATGTTTTATCCCTTATGTTAGTGTGAATGGCTTGGTTAACTTTGATAATATAGTGATATGCATGGTGTGTAGTAGGAATATTTGCTTGTTGAGTAGAAAGATTGGGGGTTAGGGTTAGTTAGTGTTTAGGGTTAACTTTGCTTAGTGTGTGTTAACTAGTGAAACTTTTGTGGACATCACCAATAATTTAGTGTTGATATGATTTGGATATAATGAGATATTTTTGGATAAACACCAATTCTGATTGATGCCTTAAATGCATTCATGTTGTTTTTAGATGGAGAGACTTGTTAATGTTCATTACATGGACAAGGAGGCATTCTTGAGTAATAATGCCGACACGGGTGAGGAACCATTGTTTTTTATACAAGCCCTAGCTATGGGGATGTTGTTGCAAAAGTGAGACAAGTCTTAAAGTGGATGGACACCAATGTTGATGTTAAGTTAATAGGAAGGTATGATGTTGGAGTTGGAGCCAAATCTCACTTGAAAAGTATGCCTATCACCTCGGATTGCATTAGGATGTATACAAGGAAAAAGTTTCCCAATCGGAAGAAAAGTCACTTGAATTGTTTGCCACCAAGGTTGAATCTCCTCGGTTTACACTTGATTTGAACCGACATGCCTCTTCCCCAATGGATGACATGAGCGAGAGGACAATGGTGCCACTTGTTGAGCATAGGGGTTGTGGTTGATGCCCCCAATGCTTATCGCCAACCACGTCCCCGTGTACCATCTATTGAAGCAAATGAGGTTGAGTTGTATGCCCCCAATGCTTCTAGCCAACCACCAACTAGCCAAGCAAATGAAGTTGAGGTGATTGCTAGTGACGAAGTAATTCAAGAGGATGAAGATGCTTATGATGACGACGAAGAGCAACAGGAAGGGTTTCATGGTAATGATGTTGGTACTTGGATGCGTACATAGCGCAAAAGGACATGGATCGTGAGTTTCCTTTTAGGCATCAATATGCCTATGACTCGGATGACGAGGGTCCAGTTGAACAGTTGGACGAGGATAGATTCACAAAGGAGGAAAATCAAATCCACTTTGAGTTGACGGGCTTAGAAAAAAGAACTCACTTGTTTAAAGATCTTAGCCTTGCCCATAAAGCTGTTGTTGATGGTGGAATGAGAATGACGGCGATTGAGCCAACACCATGCCCGGATCTAGGAGAATCAAGGGAGGAGAAGGAGGACGAGAATGCTTATTTGAAGAAAGGAGTGAAGTTTTTGAGCTTGCCTATGCTGAAGTTTTGGTTGTCTGACTATGCCATTCGGGACCATAGGCCATTTTATGTTGAGCACTCCGACATGAAGTTGCGTTACACCGTGAAGTGTGAGCAAGAAAGATGCCCATGGAAGGTTCGTGCAAGAAAGCTTAAAGAAACCGAAGAATGGGTGTTAAGAAGTTGTGTTGCCACTCATAGGTGCAAACCGCCATCTAAACGACTTCGAAAGACACACTGTCAACTCACATCTGAGTATCTCGGATACAAATGGATGAAAGACATAGGCTTTGATCCCACTGTGAAAGTGGGTTTTCTCATGCGGACGGTGATAAAACAATTTGGTTGTGAAGTCAAGTATGGGAAGGCATGGAAGGCAAAGGCAAATACTATTAGGATGTTGTATGGTGGTTACGAAGAAGCATACAACCAGCTCCCAAGGTTGTTGGGCGCGATTGCACATAGAAACCCGGGCATGTTTCATGTGGTCGATGATCATGAGGGAGTGTTCCATCATGCCTTCTAGAGTTATGGACAATGTGTGGAGGCGTTTGAGCATTGTCGTCCGGTCTTGTCTATAGATGGCACATTCTTGACCGGTCGATACAAGGGCACACTAATGGTAGCAATGGCTCACTCATCAAACGACAACGTGTTGCCAGTGGCATTTGCTTTGGTGCCTTCCGAGCACCAAGACAACTGGGAGTGGTTCATGGGTCATGTTAGGCACAAGGTGATTGGGGCTAGGGAGGTATGCATCATATCCGACCGGCACCATGGCATACTCAAGGCAATGGACATTGTTATTCCAAGATTTCCAAAGCTTCACCACAGATGGTGCATGAGGCATTTTGTGGCCAACTTTTACCGGGCATGTAAGAGCAAGGAGCTCATCAAAGACCTTACCCATGTATGTGTGGCCTTCACCACCGATGCTTTCGATGCTCGGTACAACAAGCTCTTTGCAACGGTGAACGAAGGGGGAAAAGAGTTCTTAACTAGGAATTTCAGCAAGAAGCATAAGTGGGCACGCGCTCATGACGATGGTGGTAGGTGATATGGCGACATGACGAGCAATCTGGTTGAATGTTTCAACAATGTGCTCAACGGTGCTCGTTCATTGCCGGTGACTTCAATAGTGGAGTACACCTTCTTTAAGCTTAATGAGTACTTTTAGAGGCATTCTGAAGAGACTGCATCTTGGATAGGTGAAAAATTGGATTATTCGAAAAAGGTTGATGAATGGCTGCAGTTACAAGCAAGCAAGTCTTCACAACAACAAGTTATCGTATTTGACAAAATTGAAATGATCTATCAAATTGATGAGCCAGGTGGCACAACACGAGACGGTAAACAATATGGTGGTGCTGCATATGAGGTGCGGCTCAAGACTCGGTGGTATGAAGGTATGCCAACCTTCTGCAGTCTCCGGGTCTTCAGACACCAACTCCGACCACTCCTCGTGAGTCCAACCGGGCTTTAGCTTTAACCGGTAACGACCCGCATACCATACTTGATACTTCTGATATGCTGACTGATTGTGAGCTCTACTCTCTGATTCCACTAACGTGTCTCTTCGATTCCAAATTTGTATCCACTTAACGTGTTTGTATGCCCAATCCGCTATATCCTGATTGTTCCTTCAGTCGAACCTACAAATGAGCCACATGACAAAGCATTAGCAAACATAGACTTATTCAATGCTCTACTACATACTCAAAGACATGCTTGCTCACCGATGCAAAGATAGCATTTCCTCCTTGCTCTCATCAATTGGAATACCTTGTCTTCTTCCAAATTGTCTTGCCACACGGTCTACGAAGTGCCACTCGACCGCAAAGAAGCATATCAATGGGCACCTCGCCCGCCAAAGATGGCTATCACGCGTGCACATCTCGTTAACAGAGAAGCCACGATCATCCACATAAGGCATCCAATGGACCTACAAAACAAAGATATACCACTAGTAGAAAAGGGGGCTTTGGTCCAGGCCGGGTTAGCCCATTAGTCCCGGTTCAATCCAGAACCAGTACTAATGGGGGCATTAGTCCCGGTTCGTGAGCCCAGGGGGCCGGCCGGGCCACGTGGGCCATTTGTTCTGGTTCGTTTGGACCTTTTAGTCCCGGTTCGTGCCATGAACCGGGACTAAAGGGTGCGATGCCCATTAGTACCGGTTGGTGGCACCAACCGGTACTAAAGGTTAGACCTTTAGTCCCGGTTCGAGCCACGAACTAGTACTAATGGGGTTTGAGGCATTAGTACCGATTCATGGCACGAACCGGTACTAAAGGTCCCTCCCATTTTCAAACTCTACCCCCCCCTGTGGATCGCCTTTTCAGTTTTAAAAAAAATAAAAGAAAATGATGAAAATATCAAAAAAATAAAAGAAAATAAGTTTCCCATGTGATATGTGGTCTAGTTGTTGGGAAAATTTACAAATATGAATTTCGACTTTATTTGCAAAATCTCTCTAGAATTTAGTAAAATGGGCATAACTTTTGCATACGAACTCGAATGAAAAAGTTTTTAAAATGAAAAATCATCTACTCGAAAAGTTACATCCGAATTTAACTGGGGGGAACCCTGTTAAACATTTTCAAAATCCTCAAAAACCTAACAGAAAAAAAGTTACGGAGCTTTTATGATCTGGAGACAAAAAAATTCAAAAAATCAAGAAGTATTATGGTCAAACTACTTATTCAAGAGGTATTAGTGTTACTAAATAATTATTCAAGAATATTAGTGTTACTAAATAATTATTTCAGTTTTTGAATTTTGGTCAAATCTGGTCAAACTATGGTCAAACAATGGTCAAAGTAATTATTCAAGAAATATTAGTGTTACTAAATAATTATTGTTTTTTAAAACAATAGTTTCAAACTCAAACAGTGAAATGTGTCACTTCATGCTCAAGCAAAATTCCCGAGGGTTAATAGGATTGACATCTTACTATTGTCAGGAAAACAACAAGTGCATACTTGGAAACGAGGGAGAATAGAATCCGGAAGTTAAGCGTGCTCAGGCTGGGGGTATATCTGGCCATGGGCCGGGCCGGGCCGGGCTTGGGCCGGGCCTGAAAAAGCCCACGTCAGAAAACTGAGGCCCAGGCCCTCCCAGGCCCTATCACTGGGCCTACTTTTCAAGCCCAAGCCCGACCCATCTGGTAAAAAGCCCTAAAAAGCCCTTAGGGCTTAGGGCCATGGGTCGGGCCTCTTCCTTAAAATGCCAATATGCCAAGCCCAAGCCCGTCCAGGCCCTACTGATGGGCTCAAAAATCAGGCCCAAGCCCGGCCCATGGGCAAACCCATCGGGCCTAGGCCCTGGATTTTAGGGCCGGGCCTGGGTGGGCCGACAGGGCCGGGCTTGAGATGGCCAGGACTAGCTGGGGGAGTGGGAGGATGGGTGACCGTTCGGGAAGTTAGATGATTTGGAATGATGAGGGGTGACTAGAGATTAGAGGATAAATTGAGCAGTGATGAGGGGTGGTGATTAGAGATTAGATGTTAAAATAATTCAGAAATTTGAAAATAAAAAATTTCAAAAAAATCATAAAATTTCCTTTAGTCCCGGTTGGTGTTACCAACCGGGACTAAAGGTGGAGCTCCACGTGGCCGCGGCCTTTAGTCCCGGTTCGTGTAAGAACCGGGACTAAAGGGGAGAGGCATTAGTAACGACCCTTTAGTCCCGGTTCAAAAACCGGGACTAAAGGGCCTTACCAACCGGGACAGAAGCCCCTCTTTCTACTAGTGTACATTGTTAGATACAAATTTCATTCTTGAGTACATTTTGTCTCATTGAACTTCTCAATACCTATGTAGCAGTCAAGGTGTCCAGCTCGTTCATATAGCACTTGTATCGCACATGCGAGCTTCCTGTGTACACCGTCACCCGTTCCCAATAGTACGCAACCGTAGGGCCCCGATATGGATCATCATCATGCGCCCCGTCATGATTACCAAGTGGGTTTGGGTGTTCGGGGTTCTTGAAATCGGGCCGTCCAACCGGGATTTGCTCCCACATCCACACGGATAGGCTACAACAAAACCAGCCAATGAGGATGTATCGTTGGGGAACGTAGCAATAATTCAAAATTTTCTACGCATCACCAAGATCAATCTATGGAGATTCTAGCAAAAAGAGAGGGAGAGGATGAGTGTATCTTCATACCCTTGAAGATCGCGATGCGGAAGCGTTACAAGAACGCGGTTGGTGGAATCGTACTCGCAGCGATTCAGATCGCGGCCGATTCCGATCTAAGCGCTGAACGGACGGCGCCTCCGCGTTCAACACACGTACAGCCCGGGGACGTCTCCTCCTTCTTGATCCAGCAAGGGGAGAGGAGAAGTTGAGGGAAAACTCCAGCAGCACGACGGCGTGGTGGCGATGGAGCTCGTGGTTCTCCAGCAGGGCTTCGCCAAGCACTACGGAGGAGGAGGAGGTGTTGGAGGAGGGAGAGGGCTGCGCCAGGGAAGAGGTGCGGCTGCCCTCCCACCCCTCCACTATATATATGGGCAAGGGGAGAGGGGAAGGCGCCCTAGGATTTTCCCTAGGGGGCGGTGGCCAAGCAGATTGGATCTCCCTAGGGAAAATCCTAGGGAGACTTGCCCCCCAAGCCAAGCAGGTGGAGGATTGCCTCCCAAGCCAGGTGGAGGCACCCCACCTCCCCAAATAACGTGGGAAAGGGTGTGGGGGGCTCACCACCACTTAGTGGGCTGGTTTTCCCCTTCCCCTTTGGCCCATGAGGCCCTCCAACACTTGTCGGGGCTCCCGAAACACCTTTCGGTCTTGCTGGCCATAGCCTGGTACCCCCGGAACACTTCCGGACTCCAATACCCTTCGTCCAATATATCGATCTTCACCGTCGGACCATTCTAGAACTCCTCGTGATGTCCGGGATCACATCCGGGACTCCGAACTACCTTCGGTAACCACATACTATTTCCCATAACAACTCTAGCGTCACCGAACCTTAAGTGTGTAGACCCTGCGGGTTCGGGAATCATGCAGACATGACCGAGACGTTCTCCGGCCAATAACCAACAGCGGGATCTGGATACCCATGTTGGCTCCCACATGTTCCACGATGATCTCAACAGCCTTACGACCATCAAGTAGTTCTTCCAAAGTCTATACTTTGTTTTCATACATGGATCCTCTCGGATTTTATGGCCTCGAGCCATTCGTCGAAATCCGGGCCCACCATCGCTTCTCCATAGCTCGTAGGTTCATTGTTGTCTAGAAACATGATCTCCAAGACAGGAGTACGCACCACTCTGAAGCGCATCCTTGTCGACCTACGAGGTTTGGTAGTGACTTGATCCGGAGTTTCATTATCACTATCATAAGCTTCCACTTCAATTGGTGTAGGCACCACAGGAACAACTTCCTCTGTCCTGCTACACAATAGTTGAAGTGACGGTTCAATAATCTCATCAAGTCTCCACCATCCTCCCACTCAATTCTTTCGAGAGAAACTTTTCCTCGAGAAAGGACCCGTTTCTAGAAACAATCGCTTTTGCTTCGGATCTGAAATAGGAGGTATACCCAACTGTTTTGGGTGTCCTATGAAGATGCATTTATCCGCTTTGGGTTTGAGCTTATCAGGCTAAAACTTTTCCACATAAGCTTCGCAGTCCCAAACTTTTAAGAAATGACAGCTTAGGTTTCTCTAAACCATAGTTCATACGATGTCATCTCAACAGAATTACGTGGTTCCCTATTTGAAGTGAATGCGGTTGTCTCTAATGCCTAACCCATAAACGATAGTGGTAATTCGATAAGAGACATCATGGTATGCACCATATCCAATAGGGTGCAGCTATGATGTTCGGACACACCATCACACTATGGTGTTCCAGGCGGTATTAGTTGTGAAACAATTTCCACAATGTCTTAATTGTATACCAAACTCATAACTCAGATACTAATCTCTATGATCATATCATAGACATTTTATCCTCTTGTCACGATGATCTTCAACTTCACTCTGAAATTACTTGAACCTTTCAATAATTCAGACTTGTGTTTCATCAAGTAAATATACTCAGCATCTACTCAAATCATCTGTGAAGTAAGAACATAACGATCTCCACTGCGTGCCTCAGCACTCATTGGACTGCATACATCAAAATGTATTACTTCCAACAAGTTGCTTTCTTGTTCCATCTTACTGAAAACGAGGCTTTTCAGTCATCTTGCCCATGTGGTATGATTTGCATGTCTCAAGTGATTCAAAATCAAGTGAGTCCAAATGATCCATCTGCATGGAGTTTCTTCATGCGTACATACTAATAGACATGGTTCGCATGTCTCAAACTTTTCAAAGAACGAGTGAGTCCAAAAGATCCATCAACATGGAGCTTCTTCATGCGTTTTATACCAATATGACTCAAATGGCAATGCCACAAGTAGGTGGTACTATCATTACTATCTTATATCTTTTGGCATGAACATGTGTATCACTACGATCAAGATTCAATAAACCATTCATTTTAGGTGCAAGACCATTGAAGGTATTATTCAAATAAACAGAGTAACCATTGTTCTCCTTAAATGAATAACCGTATTGCGATAAACATAATCCAATCATGTCTATGCTCAACGCAAACAACAAATAACAATTATTTAGGTTTAGCACCAATCCCGATGGTAGAGGGAGCGTACGATGTTTGATCACATCAACCTTGGAAACATTTCCAACACATATCGTCATCTCATCTATGGATAGTCTCCGTTTATTCCGTAGCCTTTTATTTCGAGTTACTAACAATTAGCAACCGAACCGGTATTTATTACCCTGGTGCTACTAGGAGTACTAGTAAAGTACACATTAATATAATTTATATCCAATATACTTCTGTCGACCATGCCAGCCTTCTCAGCTACCAAGTATCTAGGGTAGTTCTGCTTCAGTGACCGTTTCCCTCATTTCAGAAGCACTTAGTCTCGGGTTTGGGTTCAACCTTGGGTTTCTTCACTAGAGCAGCAACTGATTGTCGTTTCATGGAGTATCCCTTCTTTCCCTTGCCCTTCTTGAAAATTAGTGGTTTTACTAACCATCAACAATTGATGCTCCTAGTTGATTTCTACTTTCGCGATGTCAAACATCGCGAATTCCTCAAGAATCATCATGTCTATCCCTGATATGTTATAGTTCATCACGAAGCTCTAATAGCTTGGTGGCAGTGACTATGGAGAACCATCACTATCTAGTCTGGAAGATTAACTCCCACTCGATTCAAGTGATTGTAGTACTCAGATAATCTAAGCACATGCTCAATGATTGAGCTTTTCTCCCTTAGTTTGCAGGTTAAGAAACTTGTCGGAGGTCTCATACCTCTTGACGTGGGCACGAGCCTGAAATCCTAATTTCAGCTCTTGGAACATCTCATATGTTCTGCGACGTTTCAAAAAATGTCTTCGGTGCCTCAATTCTAAACTGTTTAACATTACGCACTGAACTATCACGTAGTCATCAAAACATGTATGTCAGATGTTCGCAACATCCACAAACCACGCTTGAGGTTCAGCACACCGAGCGGTGCATTAAGGACATAAGCCTTCTGTGCAGCAATGAGGACAATCCTCAGTATATGGACCCAGTCCGCATAATTGCTACTGTCAAGTTTCAACTAAATTTTCTCTAGGAACATATCTTAAAACAGTAGAACTAAAGCATAGGCTATGACATAATTTGCAAAGACCTTTTGACTATGTTCATGATAATTAAGTTCATCTGATTATTTAATGAACTCCCACTTAGATAGACATCCCCCTAGTCATCTAAGTGATACATGATCCGAGTCAACTAGGCCGTGTCCGATCATCACGTGTGACAGACTAGTCATCATCGGTGAACATCTTCATGTTGATCGCATCTGCTATACGACTCATGTTCGACCTTTCGGTATCTTGTGTTCCGAGGCCATGTTTGTACATGCTAGGCTCGTCAAGTCAACCTAAGTGTTTTGCATGTGTAAATCTGACTTACACCCGTTGTATGCGAACGTTAGAATCTATCACACCCGATCATCACGTGGTGCTTTGAAACAACGAACCTTCGCAACGGTGCATAGTTAGGGGGAACACTTTCTTGAAATTTTATGATGGATCATCTTATTTATGCTACCGTCGTTCTAAGCAAATAAGATGCAAAAACATGATAAACATCTCATGCAATCAAATAGTGACATGATATGGCCAATATCATTTTGCTCCTTTTGATCTCCATCTTCGGGGCGCCATGATCATCATCGTCACCGGCAATGACACCATGATCTCCATCATCGTGTCTTCATGAAGTTGTCTCGCTAACTATTACTTCTACTACTATGGCTAACGGTTTAGCAATAAAGTAAAGTAATTACATGGAGTTATTCATTGACACGCAGGTCATACAATAAATTAAGACAACTCCTATGGCTCCTGTCGGTTGTCATACTCATCAACATGCAAGTCGTGATTCCTATTACAAGAACATGATCAATCTCATACATCACATATATATCATTCATCATATTCTTTTGGCCATATCACATCACACGGCATATGCTGCAAAAACAAGTTAGACGTCCTCTAATTGTTGTTGCAAGTTTTTACGTGGCTGCTATAGGTTTCTAGCAAAAACGTTTCTTACCTACGCCAAAACCACAATGTGATATGCCAATTGCTATTTACCCTTCATAAGGACCCTTTTCATCGAATCCAATCCGACTAAAGTGGGAGAGACAGACACCCGCTAGCCACCTTATGCAACTAGTGCATGTCAATCGGTGGAACCTGTCTCACGTAAGTGTACGTGTAAGGTTGGTCCAGGCCGCTTCATCCCACGATGCCGCCAAATCAAGATAAGACTAGTAGTGGCAAGTAAATTGACAAAATCGACGCCCACAACAACTTGTGTTCTGCTCGTGCATAGAAACTACGCATAGACCTAGCTCATGATGCCACTGTTGGAGAACGTAGCAATAATTCAAAAAAAATTACGCGTCACCAAGTTCAATTTTTAACTGTCTAAATCGGTTCTTTTTGTTTATTTTTAAATTTGCTTTTTTTTTCAAAATGGTTCAAATTTGAAAACAGTTCTGTCCGAAATTGATTTTTATATTAAAAAATGTTCATATTTAAAAATGTTCAAATTTTAAAATATTCAGAATTTCAAAATGGTTCATATTTTAAAATATTGAGACCATTTTTCAAATCTGAATATTTAAAAATTTGAACATTTTACAAACCTGAACAATTTCAAAATGTGAACATTTTTAAAACTCGAAAAATAGGAAAACAAACAGGAAAAAAACTAAAACTGAAATAGAAAAAAAGAACAAAAAACAGACAGGAAAAAAAAGAAATCCAGAAAAATGGTTCAGATTTGAAAAATGTTCAATTTTTAACTGTCTAAATCCGTTCTTTTTATTATTTTTAAATTTGCTCTTTTTTTCAAAATTGTTTAAATTTGAAAACAGTTCATTCTGAAATTGATTTTATATTAAAAAATGTTCATATTTGAAAATGTTTATTTTTAAAATGTCTCAGATTTTGAAAATGGTTCATATTTTAAAATATTGACACCATTTTTCAAATCTGAACATTTTAAAATTTGAACATTTTACAAATCTGAACAATTTCAAAATCTTAACATTTTTAAAACTCGAAAAATAGGAAACCAAACAGGCAAAAAACTAAGACCGAAATAGAAAAAAAAACAAAAAACTGACAGGAAAAAAAACAGAAAAATGGTTCAGATTTGAAAAATGTCCAGTTTATAAAAGAATCGGATTTAAAAAAGTTCAATTTTTAACTGTCTAAATCCATTCTTTTTTCTTAATTTTAAATTTGCTCTTTTTTTTCAAAATTGTTAAAATTTGTAAGCAGTTCATTCTGAAATTTATTTTATATTAAAAAATGTTCATATTTAAAAATATTTATTTTTTAAATGTTTCAGATTCTGAAAATGGTTCATATTTTAAAATAGTTACACCATTTATCAAATCTGAACATTTTAAAATTTGAACATTTTAGAAATCTGAACAATTTCAAAATCTTAACATTTTTAAAACTCGAAAAATAGGAAAACAAACAGGAAAAAAAACTAAAACCGAAATAGAAAAAAGAACAAAAAACAGACAGGAAAAAAAAGAATACCAGAAATATGGTTCAGATTTGAAAAATGTCCAGTTTTTAAAAAGATCGGATTTAAAAGTGTTCAATTTTTAACTGTCTAAATCCATTCTTTTTTTTATTTTTAAATTTGCTCTTTTTTCAAAATTGTTCAAATTTGAAAGCAGTTCATTCTGAAATTGATTTTATATTAAAAAATGTTTATTTTTAAAATGTTTCAGATTTTGAAAATGGTTCATATTTTCAAATATTAACACCATATTTCAAATCTGAACATTTTAAAATTTGAACATTTTACAAATCTGAACAATTTCAAAATCTTAACATTTTTAAAACTCGGAAAATAGGAAAATGAACAGGAAAAAAAATAAAACCGAAATAGAAAAAAAAAGAACAAAAAACAGACAGGAAAAAAAACAGAAAAATGGTTCAGATTTGAAAAAAGTCCAGTTTTTTCAAAAAACGGATTTAAAAATGTTCAATTTTTTACTTTATAAATCCATTCTTTTTTTTAAACTTGCTCTTTTTGTCAAAATTGTTCAAATTTGAAAGCAGTTCAATCTGAAATTGATTTTATATTAAAAAATGTTCATTTTTAAAAATGTTTATTTTTTAAATGTTTCGGATTTTGAAAATGGTTCATATTTTAAAATATTTACACCATTTTTAAGATTTGAACATTTTACAAATCTGAACAATTTCAAAATCTTAACATTTTAAAACTCGAAAAATAGGAAAAGAAACAGGAAAAGAAACTAAAACCGAAATAGAAAAAAAATAAAAAACAGACTGGAAAAAAAAGAAAAACAAAAAACCAGAAAAAACATAACCAGCGCTGAACTAGAAAAAATCCGCTGGAACCATCTACAAGTTTGCTAAAGCGGGAATAAGGATTCTACTTGGGCCGGCCAATTTGCGAAGGAAAGCACTGGAGAGACCTAAGTGTTGCATGGCTAACCCGCGCAAACCCGCGCAACGGGCGTCAAACAAGGTTTGCCGTCAGTCAGGGGTGCCCCTATTTGACGCGTTTAGCGTGAACTGGTGACCCGACGCGCAACCGATGGTGTCAAAAATTTTTGGTGGGTTTGACCTATTTACTGCTTCTTCGCGCTAGTGCTGATTTGTTGCGTCTTGGTTACACGATAGTCGTTTCCATCTCGTCAGTTGTTATCTTTTCAGATAGGAAGGCAATATGTATGTACTGAATAATAACATCGTTATTTCAGCTGATGTATGTGAAATAATTCCTATCTGAAGAAAGTCAAATCATTTGAACAGGAATTTAAAAAGACTGCATACTTAGTTGTCCTGAATATATTAAGTGGAATAAGTACAGTTCCGAAGAATCAAAGAATCAAACTAGAAGATCTAATAGTTCATAATAATAAATAAATGAAATATAAGTAGAAGCTGTTATGGAACTAAGTAGTTCTTCAAATTAGCGGAAAACACATACTGTTATGGAATTGTCAGAAAAAGGAAATAGTTGTAGGTAGAAGCTGTAGGCTAGATTTTTAAACTTGAAAAATAAAGACAAGTGCTAATGAACAAAAAAAATAATGTTCATACTTAGAAAATACTTGAAGGTCGAGATGTCACCAATGTACTTGGGGTTTGGCTTAAAATAGTCTTCCTCATATCTCTATACTCAAAAAGTATATGAATTAATCAATGAACCAAAAACTAAGCTATGAACCGACAATAAAAAAACAAAAAGAATATTATGTAAGAAGGATGATAAGGCGATGAACCGAAAATGAAAAAGAACCAAAAGCCGATGAACCAAAAATGGAAACAAACCAAAGGTCGATGAAATGAAAATAAAAAAAGAACCAAATGCGATGAACCGAATATGAAAAAGAACCAAAAGGCTATGAGCCAAAAATAATTATAAACCAAGAGTCGATGAAATGAAAAAAAAACGATATGTAACGCGGTGAACAAAATATTAATGAACAAAAAGGCGATGAACCGAAAACCAAAAAGGAACAAAAAGAACCAAAAATAAAATGAACCGAAATTAAAAATAACAAAAAGTCTAACCCAAAACAATAGAAAATAACTAAAAGGCTATGAAAAAGAACGAAAGGCGATGAAACAAAAATGAAAAAGAATCAAGAGGCGATGAACCAAAAATGAAAAGAGCAAAAATGTGATGAACCGAAAAATAAAAGGAACCAAAAGGGGATGAAGAGAAATAAAAAAGAACCAAAAGGCTATGAACCGAAAATGAAAAGGAACCAAAAGGCGATGGACATAAATTTAAAAGAACCAAAAGGCTATGAACAAAAAAAGAACCAAAATGCTATGAACCAAAAATAAAAAGGAACCGAAAGGCAATGAACCGAAAAGACGAAAAGAACCAAAAGGCTATGAACCGAAAATGAACAGGAACCGAGAGGCGATGAACCAAAATTAAAAAAAGAAGCAAAAGGCTATGAACCAAAAATAGAGAAGAACCAAATGCGGTGAACCAAAAATTAAAAATAACCAAAAGGCTATGAACCGAACATTATTATGAACCAAAAGTCGATGAAATGAAGAAGAAAATGATATGTAAGGTGATGAACAAAAAATAAAAAAGAACCAAAAGGGTATGAACCGAAAACCAAAATCAAGAAAAAAAAATGAGAAAAGAACCAAAAGGCCATGAACCAAAATTATTAGTGAACAAAAAGGCGATGAACCGCATACCAAAAAGGAATAAAAAGAACCAAAAATAAATTGAACCAAAATTAAAGATAACCAAAAGTCTATGACCCAAAAATAGAAAATAACCAAAAGGATATGAAAAAGAACCAAAAGGCGATGAACCAAAAGTAAAAAAAAAGAACCAACAGGCTATGAACCAAAATTAAAAAAAAAGGCAATGAACCGAAATTTTAAAAGAACAAAAAAACTATGAACCGAAAATGAAAAGGAACCAAAAGGCTATGAACCAAAAATAAAAAAGAACCAAAAGGTTATGAACCAAAAATAGAAAAGAACCAAAATGCTATGAAACGGAAATGAAAAAGAACAAAAAGGCAATGAACCAAAAATGAAAACTATGAACCAAAAAAATATAAAAGAACCAAAAGGCTATGAAAAGGAACCAAAAGGCTATGAAGCGAAAATAAAAAAGAACGAAAGGGTGATGAACCAAAAATAGAAAAGAACCATAAGGCGATGAACTGAAAATGAAAAAGAGGCCATGAACCGAAAATGAAAACTATGAACCAAAAAATATAAAAGAACCAAAAGGCTATGAACCAAAAATAAAAAAGAACGAGAGGGCGATGAACCGAAAATAGAAAAGAACCAAAAGGCGATGAACTGAAATTAAAAAAGGACCAATAGGATATGAACCGAAACAAAAAAAGAATCAAAACACTATGAACCAAAAATAGAAAAGAACAAAAAGGCTATGTAACAAAAAATACAAAAAAGAACTAAAAAGCTAGAAAAAAGAACGAAAAGGCAATGAACCGAAAATGAAAAGGAACGAAAGGGTGATAAACAGAAAATTAAAAAGAACGAAAGGGTGATAAACCGAAAATGAAAAGGAAGAAAAGGCTATGAACCGAAAATGAAAAGGAAGAAAAAATGAGAAAAAGAACCAAAAGGCTATGAAACGAAACTGAAAAAGAACCAAAAGGCTATGAACCAAAAATAGAAAAGAACGAAAAGACTACGAAAAAGAACGAAAAGACTACGAAAAAGAACGAAAAGGCTACGAAAAGGTGATGAACCAAAAATGAAAAGAACCAAAAGGCGATGAACTGAAAATAAAAAGGAACCCAAAGGCGATGAACCGAAATTAAAAAGAACAAAAAGACTATGAACCGAAAATGAAAAGGAACCAAAAGGCGATGAACCAAAATTAAAAAGAACCAGAAAACAAAAAGAACCAAAACGCTATGAACTGAAAATGAAAACGAACCAAAAGATGATGAACCAAAATTTAAAAAGAACCAAAAGGCTATGAACAAAAAATAGAAAAGAACCAAATGTGATGAATCAAAAATGAAAAAGAACTAAAAGACTTTTAAGCGAAAATAATTATGAAACAAATGTCATTGAAATGAAAAAAAATGAAGAAAACGATATATATAAGGAGGTGAACTAAAAATAAAAAGAACCAAAAGGCTATGGACCGATAATCAAAATAAAGAAAAAAAATGAGAAAAAGAACGAAAAGACTATGAACCAGAAATCAAAAAGAACCAAAAGGCGATGAACCCAAAATAATTATGAACCAAACATCGATGAAATGGAAAAAATAATGAAGAAAATGATACAAAAGGCTATGAACCAAACATGAAAAAGAACCAAAATACTATGATCCAAAAAAAAAATAAAAGAACCAAAAATCTATGAACGGAAAATGAAAAAGAACGAAAGGGCGATGAACCAAATATAGAAAAGAACCAAAATGCGATGAACCGAAAATGAAAGGGAACCAAAAGGCGATGAACCAAAATTGAAAAGGAACCAAAAGGATATGAACCGAAATTAGAAAGAACCAAAAGGCTATGAACTAAAAATAGAAAAAATCAAAAGGCTATGAACCAAAAGATAGAAAAAGGTGTGAAACCAAAAAGGGCTATAACGATGATAAAAAAAAGGATATGAACCTAAAAGTTAAATGATTCAAATGAACAAATCAATTACGTGAACTGGAAAGGTTTACGACAATGAACCGGAAAAAAGGTTTAGCCTAAAGTAATGGACTGGAAGGTTGTAAGGTGATGCTTGTAAAATGCATACATGAACTTTGTTTATAATCCCTATTTTCCAATCATATTTGCATCATATAAACTTTATATTATTGTTATTTAATGATTTTTGGAAAGTAATAATGATTTCCCCTATTTTTGGAATTAACTCTGCACAGGTAGATTACCCTATTTTTTTCCTTTTATGTTTCATGGGCCTTAACGACGTCATAATGACTTGCAAATTTACAGGGATCACTTTTT
The DNA here is from genome assembly GCA_963921465.1 of Triticum timopheevii. Lineage (NCBI taxonomy): Eukaryota > Viridiplantae > Streptophyta > Magnoliopsida > Poales > Poaceae > Triticum > Triticum timopheevii. The sequence continues at coordinate 164,110,703 of OY997274.1, read as the reverse complement.
TGGAAGGAAGAAGACCCCGGAGCGAAGGAAGGCCACAAAGAGGGTGGCCCACGCGGCCAGGTACAGGGGCCGCATGGGCCCACCTATCTTTGGCCCCGTGGCTCCGTTGACAGTGATCCTTCTTCGCGAAGCTTCGTCTTGACCTTAAAACACCTATATAAATAGCCCCCCGACGTTCTTCGTAACAGGAGCAGCCACACGAGAGAAACCAGAAACAGAGACCATGAGGCTGCAGATTGGAGGGGGAAAACTCCGGCGGAGCCCTGCCGGAGAGGTCTCCTTCTCCTCCATCGACATCTCCACCATCTCCATCATGAAGAGGGAGTAGTCCACCTCTGGACTATGGATTTGTGGAAGTAGCATATGTATCTCTCTCTCTCTCTCTCTCTCTCTCTCTCTCTCTCTCTCTCTCTCTCTCTCTCGTGCTTCACTAATTAGTACCATATGAGCTGCTGAACATGATTATGGTCACTGTTGTATTACCTTTGTGGTGGATTTTTCTATGAGTTAATATATGTTGAGATTGCAATGTTATTTCAGTTATGAAAGTAGATGCATATTATGTACCCCGTTCTTGTATTACTTGTATTGATCATGCATGTTTATGAGAGCGTGTGAGGGGGAATGTGTGCATTAGTTGGAGTAACGGGGGTGGTGATACGATAAGCTGATAACTTGAATATCGTGATCCATTGGGTTTTTACCTTACTTTGTTGCCTCACTAGGGATAATCAAAAATACCATGTTGCAAGGTAGGGAGTGACAAGCCTCTATCTATGACTAGATCCAGCATGTTCTTATTTTAACTTCATGTCATTGAACTTAAGGCTATACTCTGATTAATCTTAATTACTAAGGTGTATGATTTTGTTCGCATCTTGGTGGAGTATAAGTGAGACTAATAATGAAAAGGTCTCTATGTTAGGACGTGATGCCCATATAATTAGTACATTGATATTAACCTTGTTTGCAATCTCATATGTCATTTTTTATCTACTTATTTGCCACACCTTTTTAAAGAGAGAGTGCAATGTGAAACCATGAACCCCGGTCCACTTTTAATCATAAGAAACACCTTTCCAACTACTTTTATTGCATTGTTATTCTCTGAAATTATTAAGACTAAAAATACAAAAACACTTTACATCTTGCATTCATCATCTAAAACCCTAAAATATATTCCATATCATTGCTATCATTATTGCCACCATCCTTGCATACTTTATTTATTACATATTTACCTATTGTTTTACATTCATTATTTATCTTAATATCATTCTCACACCTTGTGCTTGACAACCACTTGGTGAGGTTGAGGGCACAAAACAAATTATTTTTTTGCAGGAAATCTAGAGAAGGACAAGAAGATAAATCCAATCTACTGATTCCCCGAGAGTTCGATATAAACCCTCGAGTCACCTTCATGGGGAAAACTGGTCTTCCACTACTACGTACTCTGCACTTGGAGACTCAACCTAGACGGAGAAATTCACTTCATCACCTCCGTTATCAAGACCGTTTTCCGGCGTCGTTGCCGGGAAATCATAGCTGAAGGTTTATCCATGGGTGCCACAACAAAGTCAACATCACCAACTTGTGCTAACACCTAAGCTTGGGGAGGTTGCACCTACGTGAGCATCATCTTGTCCATCTCTACCTTCAAATAATTTACTTTGCTTTGTTTTTGTTTTGCTTTTTATTTATTTTTTGCATTTCGGTTTAGCTTTTTATTTTCAGTTTTGCATTTTGTGTTGCATTAGTTAATTCGGTTTGCATTAGTTAGTATCATTTTACTTTTAGTTTTGCATAAAAAAATACATAAAAACTTGCTAAAATGAGTGATAGAACTAAATTGTGTGACTACACGAACACTCCTAATGATCAATTTATTGCTAAGCCTATTACCACACCTGAGATTAAAGCTGATAGCTATGAAGTAAGTCCTAGTTTGTTGAACTTGATAACTAGGGAGCAATTTGGTGGTAGTGCTGTGGAGGATGCCTCTATGCATCTTCATGATTTTGTTGAAATATGTGACATGCAAAAATTTAAGAATGTTGAAAGTGATATTCTAAAACTAAAATTATTTCCTTTCTCACTTAGAGGAAAAGCTAAGGAGTGGCTGCATTCATTACCTACTGATAGCATTAAAACTTGGAATGATTTGAGAGAAATTTTCATTAAGAAATATTATCCTCCTGTTAAAATTTTGCAAAATAGAAACAATATTCTTTCTTTTAGGCAAAATGAAAATAAACATGTTGCTATGGCTTGGGATAGGGTAAAACTTATGCTTAGAACTTGTCCTTCACATGGGGTTTACTAATGGACCATATTACACTCTTTTTACAATGGTCTTAATTACATGTCTAGAAATATTCTCAATTCTGATGTTGGAGGTGCTTTTATGGGAAAAAACTATAGTAGAGGCTAAGGATATATTGGAAAGCATTTTGCAAAACTATACTGTCGACGTATGGTCAAGACAGATGCCATGGGATGGCTAATGTTGGGGACGATGGACGCTGGTGGATCTGGGGATAGCACGCGAAGTGCACACAGAAGAACACGAACAGAAGAAAGCAAAGCACACAAGGATCTACCCAGGTTCAGGGCCCTCGTGAGGAGGTAAGACCCCTACTCCTGCCTGTCTTTCACTCAAACCGGGATATCTCGGGATACAATGGTGCTCCTCGAGCTGTATGTAGAAGCTAGAGAGCGAGGCTCAAGGTTGAAGAAGACTACGGGAGCAATAAATGCTAAGGGATTGATCGTCCTCATGCAGGAGGGGGTGAGGGAGTATATATAGGCCTGGAACGGGTTACCGATATGGGCCGGGGTATGAGCCCATGCTGCCGTACCGGCACTGTCGCCATGCTTTCTCTGTGTCAACGCCTGCGTCATGATTGTCTTCCACTGTGCTTGACAGACTGATGGCGAGAAGCCATCCTGTACAGGACAAGACGTGCCTTGCCCATCCCTCATACTGCAACCCCGTATGTCGTGGATTTGTCACGGCAGATGTCCTAGGGTAAGGACTTAGTCGCGAGGCCAACGCATCTATGTGGTAGCTTGAGAGGGGTTGAGCGGAATCGAGAGACGCAACACAAGACAGGGATTTAGACAGCTTCGGGCCCCGGGAAACATCATCCGGTAAAAACCCTACATGCTGTTTGAGGCTAGATCTCATTATCATCATGAGGGAGTCGCCGTAAACCGGCTCTCCTCTAGTTGTGTCTAGCCCTAGAGATTATTGCTTCTTGCTTGTAGCTTCTAACTTGTCCCTCTTTTGGGAGCCCTGCCCCTCCTTATATATGTTGAAGGGGCGGTTTACATGACTAGTCCTAGTTGGATTAGGATTACTCTATTACAAGTGGAGTCCTAGTCTTGCTTCCTTTGTAGGAGAATAGTCCTTATGCTTTCCTCATAAACCGGCCCACCATTAAACGTGAACCGGCCTTCTGGGCCTTGGGCCTCGTCATCCATCTGACCCGCCCGTCGGGTTACGAATGAACCACCAAGACCGGGCGGGTATCCCGTGAACCGCCAAGCTCCGGGCGGGTTACCAATGAGTCGTCCAGTCCGGCCGGGTTAAAATTCCGGCCGGTTTACACCGCGGGGTATATCCCCGACATTAGCCCCCAGTTTAATTTGGATTTATCCATGTTAAACTGATCCTGTAAAATAAACACAAGAACAAACTTGATAGGTTGTGCTCCGGGTTAAGAATTCTTGTAAACCGACACTGATCGTCCTTAAGTCCTTGTCATTTCCTCCTTCTAGAAAATCCAGGTCAATAAGCCAGCGTCATACTCAATTTTCTGACATTGGTTTCTCACAGAACAATATTGTGAAGAATAATCCACTTGAGTCGGCTTCCAAAACGCCGGTTTAAGAAATATTGGTCTTGAAATATTCATCTGATATTCAGCCGGTTTGAAGATGTAAAAAACTTGCCGGTTTATGATTACCACCTTTGTCAGGTTGTAAAAACTGATACTTCCGAGTCATGATTGTTGCCAACGCCGGTTCATGATTCTTGATGACACCGAGTTGCAGCCACAGGGTCATAATGATTGGTGACGCCGGGTCAATCTAGTTTGCTCAATCAGAAGATTTGAAAATATTTCTTCGATAATAATATAATACCTGTAGCCCCCAAGTCTTGAGCAGAACAAAGTGATGGCTTAAGACTTGCTTCAATATAAATACTGCCACTTAAGAAGAAATCCATGTTGTTCATCCCAGTCACTTAGTAAAACTGAATACTCCATATTATGTAGCCCCCAAGTGCCGGGTTGTTATGCTTGCAACAACCTGGGACTTGTAATTTCCTGATGCTCATAAAAACTTCAACCAGTGTAGCCCCCAAGGGCCGGGTCATTATGCAATAATGAGCAGGGACTTTGATATATACTTCAATGAAAATAACATCATATAATGTAACCCCCATCATGGGGCTTGAATTCACGTCCACAAGGTTAAGAGCCTTGTGCTTTACCAACTGAGCAGTGGATCATTCAATACAATGAAAAGTTATGTACCTTGAATTGTTGACATGAGCAATTGGTAGCCCCCAAGGGCCAGCTTATTATAATGTGATGAGCCGGGTCTTTAATAACATGAGCAAAAAATGACTTTGCATTAGCCCCCAAGTTTCATGGTGCATGCTTGCAGCGACATGAGACTTGCATATTTGATGTAATCTCAACTTCAATAATGTAGCCCCCAAGTGCCGGGTTGTAAGCCTGCAGCAACTCGGGACTATTCCTTCAATTGTAGAATATATCCATTGATAACATAATATCCATTGCGCTAAAGCGACTTTGAAAACCTCAATCATAATATTAATAACCATAATGAAAATCCAGCCATGTTGGCTATTCAAGATAATATAATCCGGTATGAAAACCTTATTCATCCAATATCATAATGAAAATTCAGCCAAGTTTGGCTATTTGAATAATATAACCCAATCATTTATAAGCGCATGATTCAAATGGCGCAATCCAAATATATACTGGCGACGTATAGTCCAAAGCCAGGCCGGTTTAATAAACACCGGATAATTTCTCATCATGCTTTATTCAACCTGTTCCTGCATACAACAAGTTTAAAGTGTCCTAGCGGTTTACCGTCGGACGGGTCATAATGCCCAACATATAACCCAGGTTTATAACCAAGGCTGCACTTAAGAATAATCAAATATGAAATATATCATACCTGTGACATTGAATCACATTGTTGGCTTTACCAACTTTTTGTAGTAAGGATGATAATCCCAATCTTGAGTAATGATAACTCCTTTCATACTGTGCCGGTTTATGATAAACCGTACCGGGTTGTGATAAACACCAGTTTAACCATATATAATACTGGCGACTCGTAGTCAAACCAGACCGGGTTAATAATCGCCGGATTATAATTTGATCGTGTACTGACAACTTGTAGTTGAAAGCTGAACCGGGTTGATAAACTCCGGTTTACTCCATAATAGGATGGTAACAGAAAATCAAACCGGGCAGATAGTCTCCGGATTAAGAATTGACCGTGTTCCGTCAATTGATAGTCGAACCGGATTAAAACGTTGTCGGTTTAAAAACGCAACAAAAATCGAATAACAGTTATGAAAAAGATATGGAAACAAAGGCAATGATAAAACCGTTTGCAAAAATATGCTATACTGAGCTGATCAGATGGCATTACCATGGTCGGACAGGATCAAGGCCTCCAATAGGAGCGACAATGATTCAAGTCAGCCAGGTCCCCAAATGATTCGTGGCATATATGCCGACCAAGAGGCGTGGCAATGGTTCGGGTTCGACCAAAGCCCCCAAGTGATCTCGTGGCCTTAGGCCGACCAAGAGGCGTGACTGGTTCAGACGTGACCATGTCCCCAAGTGATCTGGTGGCTTTCGCCTATCAAGAGGTGTTCGTTGGTTCGGACACGACCAAGGCCCCAAGTGATATAAAAAAGCAAATTCAAGGGGTAAACCGGAGGCCGCTTTAAGACAGAACCTCCGTGTAACCACGCATGATGTAAAAAAGAACAGAGACCCCGCTTTATGAAGCAGAAGCCCCCATGTGATCAATATGTTAGGCCAATAAGGCAGGATACCCATGTTTGAACCGCGCATCATGGCAGCAGGTCTTCTTCGGTAATTTTTAACTTTTTTGCAAGAGATAAATCCTTCTTGAGCCGGACGTTAAACCGGATATTGAGAGCTTCAAAGCTTTGTGGGAGACATCTTTCCCTTGAACCGGGTTTTAAACCGGAATCCTCATTTTTAGCCGGAAATTTTCTAACGGCCTTTAAACTCGAACTTGCGAGAAGTTAATTCCTTTTTGAACCGGACATTGTTAAACCGGATTTGGGCGCTTCAGAGCTTTATGAGAGAACAGATTTCCCTTGAACCGGATTGTAAACCAGATATTTGAGAGCTTCAATGAGACTGACTTCCCTTGAGCCGGATTTTAAACCGGAATCCTTTCTGATGTCCCGGATCTTCTTCATTGAGCCGGGATTTTGTAATTGTCATATACTTTCTAAGCCGGAAATTTTCTGACGGCCTTCAAATAACAGTAGCCTCCGGGACCGGGTTATCTTTCCCTCCATTGTCCTGGGGTTTTTAAATTTGCTGAAACTGGCAAGACTTGTTGCATCATATTATCGTAGCCCCCGAGTCTCAAGGTGACTCGAAGAGTTGGCTTGAGATTCTTCATATTTGACTGTCATATAAACCGGCATAACTTGTATTTGATAGCATGATGTGAATCCACAGAAGGTTGAGGTGACTGCGGCGGCTTATAAATGATCCCGTATGAGCCGTGTCAGCAACTCGGCCAATAGTTCCTTCCAACTGGCGATTTGAAGTTAACCAAAACTGTAGTGGCAGCAACTTGTGCGCCTGCTCATTGAGCCATCCAGTGCAAACGGCGGTTGATAGTATATGATAATTTGCCTCCCTTTTGTTGAAAGAAAACCGGGCTACCCAAGTTGTGACTTGCTCATGCAGACATGTGCGGCCTGGTATGTTGATGTAGACCAGGCCGCGAGAGACGGATGGCAAGGACAACCGCATCATCAGAAGCGGCTTAGACAGATGAACCGGACACGGCGTTGTAAGCCGGCGCGGACGGGAGAGTATGTGAACTTGTGTTTTAGTAACGAACAAAGTCCATTTTTTCACAAATTCTGGCTTGATAGCCCCCGAGGCTTGAGGCGACTCGAGGAGTCGTCTTCAAGCTCTTTGTTCCTGAAATAAAACACATAAATGCATTACACCGTTCGTGATATATACAACAAAATTAAATAATAATTTTGATGACTTTGTCAACTTGTGTTCAAGTTGTTAATCGTTTGACTCGACTAAGTAGGCTCACGCGTGGACTTTTTTCGTGGAATATGATATGTTCAAGGTCGACAAAGTCCATGATAAGCATCAGAGTCGATTGACAATACCATACCCACTACTTGGTCGGTTACGAGTTGCATCTGACTTAGCAAAGAACGAACATAAAATTATTTCGCTGATATGTAGGGCACCCATGTTTGAACTGTGCATCGTGGCAAATAGTCCTCTTTGGTAACCTTACGACTCAACTTTATGAGAAGAAATGATAGCCCCCAAGATTAACTCAAAGGTGCCGGATATATTTAATTGGCTGGAAAAAATGAAATTTAAATATAAAAGTGACTTAGCTTGTTTTTATGATGTGGCATAAGCCGGCGAAGTCGGAGATGGTCCAGCAGGAGTCATAAGCAGGTAATCTGACTGACGGCTCGAGACAGCGGCGAGAGCCGGCATTTTGAAGACTTCGCATCGCGAGATTGCTGAACCGCAGGTGTTGTAAGCCGGTGCGGACGAATGTCGGCCGCGGGTTGTTGTAAACCGGACCACCGGCGGTTTACGCGCGTCCATTAAGCAGTGTGGAATGGTCAAAAGCCAGTATATAATGACGCCGGTACACGCTCCATATGCATGGTGTAACACCAATGTTGTGGCGAATAATTGTCCTGCATATAGAAATATGCAAAACCAACGTAATTGTTCTTTTTATAAAAACAATATATGTCAAAAAATAGATTTAGATGGATATCACCTGATTCATTTGGGCCGGAAATAACCCGCCATGAAGTTGATGATAACTTTATGAAGCTGAAATCAATCACGGGTGAACCGGCCGCAGCGTGGTAAACCGGTGCGGACGGGCGAGTCGGCCGTGATGTTTGTAAGCCGGCACAGACGGGCGGTTGGCCATACGAGCAAACGGATGAATCGACCGCGGCGTCGTAAACCAGCGCTGATGAGCGAGTCGGCCGCGGGCACGTGAACCGGCCGCGGGGGCGGACGGGCGAGTCATCCGTGGCGTGTTGATGTAGTGGGGGTGGCAATCTGCGCAGGATGAGCGCTAGTGAAATATATTTGCTCACGCCCCTTTTGCAACACCTTTTGTAATAATGGTCCTGTGGAAAAAATATCATAGACCAAGTAATTGTTTTTAAACAATTTAATAATATGTGCTGATATTATATAAAAAAGATAGCACCTGGTGGTTTGTGCCTGGATGAACAGGACACTGGTATTGGATAAAGTTGGACGCAATCAGATGAAAAAGATAGCCTCACTGATACACGCCTAATTTTGGCAATTGTACTTTGGCTCGATTTTTCTTGTGGCTAGCCTTGACGCCCCTTTTTTTTAACGCCTTCATCCAGTGGTATTTGCCTGAAATTGATTGCAGCTTCACGTAATCACGTGACCGAGTACTAGTAGTACTTGGATTTGACTAGTCTTGTCTTCCACGTGATGGATGATGGTCCTTCTTGAAGATTGCGCCATTGTAATTCCGTTTCAATTAGCAACGATCTGTAGCGCCCGTCCGCTGAGACCGTATCTGTAACTAAATCGGTCTCCGGACCGTGGCAGTTTTGATTTGCCCATGTCCGGGTTTCTTTCTGAGTACTCCTGGGTTAATCCGCATGATGATAGTGGATCAATCTTGCTGATGAACACGGCGACTTGAAGCGGAGGCACTAGCGGGTTACGGGTCCGGCAGCTCAACACTAGATGAACCGTGGTTGCAGAGGGCGGGGGTGGCGATTTGATAGCTTCTCGATCCCTGGAGAAATCCCTTCAAGAACTCAACATCACCATGCGCAGGCCCCACGGTGGGCGCCAACTGTCGTGGATTTGTCACGGCAGATGTCCTAGGGTAAGGACTTAGTCGCGAGGCCAACGCATCTATGTGGTAGCTTGAGAGGGGTTGAGCGGAATCGAGAGACGCAACACAAGACAGAGATTTAGACAGCTTCGGGCCCCGGGAAACATCATCCGGTAAAAACCCTACATGCTGTTTGAGGCTAGATCTCATTATCACCATGAGGGAGTCGCCGTAAACCGGCTCTCCTCTAGTTGTGTCTAGCCCTAGAGATTATTGCTTCTTGCTTGTAGCTTCTAACTTGTCCCTCTTTTGGGAGCCCTGCCCCTCCTTATATATGTTGAAGGGGCGGTTTACATGACTAGTCCTAGTTGGATTAGGATTACTCTATTACAAGTGGAGTCCTAGTCTTGCTTCCTTTGTAGGAGAATAGTCCTTATTCTTTCCTCATAAACCGGCCCACCATTAAACGTGAACCGGCCTTCTGGGCCTTGGGCCTCGTCATCCATCTGACCCGCCCGTCGGGTTACGAATGAACCACCAAGACCGGGCGGGTATCCCGTGAACCGCCAAGCTCCGGGCGGGTTACCAATGAGTCGTCCAGTCCGGCCGGGTTAAACTTCCGGCCGGTTTACACCGCGGGGTATATCCCCGACACCGTACGCGCATGGTCAGTGGTAGGTGCGTCCCGTCGCATTGTACACGCGCACGCCTGCCTGCCATGCTTCCGTGCCAGACGGAATGTTACCGTTGGCTGTACGTGAAGGAAATATGCCCTAGAGGCAATAATAAAGTTATTATTTATTTCCTCATATCATGATAAATGTTTATTATTCATGCTAGAATTGTATTAACAGAAAACATGATACATGTGTGAATACATAGACAAAACATATAGTCACTAGTATGCCTCTACTTGACTAGCTCATTAAGTAAAGATGGTTATGTTTCCTGACCATAGACATGTGTTGTCATTTGATTAATGGTATCACATCATTAGAAGAATAATGTGATTGACTTGACCCATTCCGTTAGCCTAGCACTTGATCGTTTAGTATACTGCTATTGCTTTCTTCATGACTTATACAAAGTTCCTACAACTATGAGATTGTGCAACTCCCGTTTACCGGAAGAACACTTTGTGTGCTACCAAATGTCACAACGTAACTGGGTGATTATAAAGGTGCTCTACTGGTGTTTCCGAAGGTACATGTTGGGTTGGCATAATTCGAGATTAGGATTTGTCACTCCGATTGTCGGAGAGGTATCTTTGGGCCCTCTCGGTAATACTCATCACCTAAGCCTTGCAAGCATGTAACTAATGAGTTAGTTATGAGATGATGTATTACGGAACGAGTAAAGAGACTTGCCAGTAACGAGATTGAACTAGGTATTGGATACCGACGATCAAATCTCGGGCAAGTAACATACCGATGACAAAGGGAACAACGTATGTTGTTATGCGGTTTGACCGATAAAGATCTTCGTAGAATATGTGGGAGCCAATATGGGCATCCAGGTCCCGCTATTGGTTATTGACCGGAAACGTGTCTCGGTCATGTCTACATAGTTCTCGAACCCGTAGGGTCCACACGCTTAACGTTTCATTGACGATATAGTATTATATGAGTTATGCATGTTGGTAACCGAATGTTGTTCGGAGTCCCGGATGAGATCATGGACATGACGAGGAACTCCGGAATGGTCCGGAGATAAAGTTTGATATATGGTATAATAGTGTTTGATCCCCGGAAGGGTTCCGGAATTCACCGGAAGAGGTTTCGGATGTTTCCCGAAATGTTTGGGTACGAGAACACGTTATTTGGGCCAAGGGGGAAAGCCCACAAGATTTTTGGAAAGCGCAAAAGGAAGTTTTGCGGAGTCCAGGGGCCAGACGCCAGGGTCCCTGGCGTCTGGGTCCAGACGCCGGGAACCCTGGCGTCTGGCCCTGGAGTCCGAGAAGGACTCTTGCCTTTCGGGTGAAACCGACTTTGTGGAGGCTTTTACTCCAAGTTTCGACCCCAAGGCTCAACATATAAATAGAAGGGTAGGGCTAGCACCAAAGACACATCAAGAAACACCAAGCCGTGTGCCGGCAACCCCGTCCCCTCTAGTTTATCCTCCGTCATAGTTTCCGCAGCGCTTAGGCGAAGCCCTGCGGAGATTGTTCTTCACCAACACCGTCACCACGCCGTCGTGCTGCCGGAACTCATCTACTACTTCGCCCGTCTTGCTGGATCAAGAAGGCGAGGACATCATCGAGCTGAACGTGTGCAGAACTCGGAGGTGCCGTGCGTTCGGTACTTGGATCGGTCGGATCGTGAAGACGTACGACTACATCAACCGCGTTGATAAACGCTTCCGCTTAGCGATCTTCAAGGGTATGAAGATACACTCCCCCTCTCGTTGCTATGCCATCACCATGATCTTGCGTGTGCGTAGGAATTTTTTTGAAATTACTACGTTTCCCAACAGTGGCATCCGAGCCTAGGTTTTATGCGTTGATGTTATATGCACGAGTAGAACACAAGTGAGTTGTGGACGATATAAGTCATACTGCCTACCAGCATGTCATACTTTGGTTCAGCGGTATTGTGAGATGTAGCGGCCCGGACCAACATTACGCGTACGCTTACGCGAGACTGGTTTCACCGTTACGAGCACTCGTGCTTAAAGGTGGCTGGCGGGTGTCTGTCTCTCTAACTTTAGTTGAACCGAGTGTGACTACGCCCGGTCCTTGTGAAGGTTAAAACGGAGTCTATTTGACAAACTATCGTTGTGGTTTTGATGCGTAGGTTAGAACGGTTCTTGCTAAGCCCGTAGCAGCCACGTAAAATTTGCAACAACAAAGTAGAGGACGTCTAACTAATTTTCCAGGGCATGTTATGATGTGATATGGTCAAGACGTGATGCTATATTTTATTGTATGAGATGATCATGTTTTGTAACCGAAGTTATCGGCAACTGGCAGGAGCCATATGGTTGTCGCTTTATTGTATGAAATACAAACGCTCTGTAATTGCTTTACTTTATCACTAAGCGGTAGCGATAGTCGTAGAAGCAATAGATGGCGTAATGACAACGATGCTACGATGGAGATCAAGGTGTCGCGCCGGTGACGATGGTGATCACGACGGTGCTTCGGAGATGGAGATCACAAGCACAAGATGATGATGGCCATATCATATTACTTATATTGATTGCATGTGATGTTTATCCTTTATGCATCTTATCTTGCTTTGATTGACGGTAGCATTTTAAGATGATCTCTCACTAAAATTATCAAGTAGTGTTCTCCCTGAGTATGCACCGTTGCCAAAGTTCGTCGTGCCGAGACACCACGTGATGATCGGGTGTGATAAGCTCTACATCCATCTACAACGGGTGCAAGCCAGTTTTGCACACGCAGAATACTCAGGTTAAACTTGACGAGCCTAGCATATGCAGATATGGCCTCGAAACATGGAGACCGAAAGGTCGAGCGTGAATCATATAGTAGATATGATCAACATAGTGATGTTCACCATTGAAAACTACTCCATCTCACGTGATGATCGGTTATGGTTTAGTTGATTCGGATCACGTGATCACTTAGATGACTAGAGAGATGTCTGTCTAAGTGGGAGTTCTTAAGTAATATGATTAATTGAACTTAAATTTATCATGAACTTAGTACCTGATAGTATCTTGCTTGTCTATGTTTGTTTGTAGATAGATGGCTCGTGCTGTTGTTCCGTTGAATTTTAATCCGTTCCTTGAGAAAGCAAAATTGAAAGATGATGGTAGCAATTACATGGACTGGGTCCGTAACCTGAGGATTATCCTCATTGCTGCACAGAAGAGTTACGTCCTGGAAGCACCGCTGGGTGCCAGGGCTGCTGCTGATGCAACTGACGACGTTAAGAACGTCTGGCAGAGCAAAGCTGATGACTACTCTATAGTTCACTGTGCCATGCTTTACGGCTTAGAACCGGGTCTTCAACGACGTTTTGAACGTCATGGAGCATATGAGATGTTCCAGGAATTGAAGTTAATATTTCAAGCAAATGCCCGGATTGAGAGATATGAAGTCTCCAATAAGTTCTATAGCTGCAAGATGGAGGAGAATAGTTCTGTCAGTGAACACATACTCAGAATGTCTGGGTATAATAATCACTTGATTCAACTGGGAGTTAATCTTCCTGATGATAGTGTCATTGACAGAATTCTCCAATCACTGCCACCAAGCTACAAGAGCTTTGTGATGAACTATAATATGCAAGGGATGAACAAGACTATTCCCAAGCTCTTCGCGATGCTGAAAGCCGCGGAGGTAGAAATCAAGAAGGAGCATCAAGTGTTGATGGTCAACAAGACCACTAGTTTCAAGAAAAAGGGCAAAGGGAAGAAGAAGGGGAACTTCAAAAGGAACGGCAAGCAAGTTGCTGCTCAAGAGAAGAAACCCAAGTCTGGACCTAAGCCTGAAACTGAGTGCTTCTACTGCAAGCAGACTGGTCACTGGAAGCGGAACTGCCCCAAGTATTTGGCGGATAAGAAGGATGGCAAAGTGAACAAAGGTATATGTGATATACATGTTATTGATGTGTACCTAACTAGAGCTCGTAGTAGCACCTGGGTATTTGATACTGGTTCTGTTGCTAATATTTGCAACTCGAAACAGGGACTACGGAATAAGCGAGCACTGGCCAAGGACGAGGTGATGATGCGTGTGGGAAATGGTTCCAAAGTCGATGTGATCGCGGTCGGCACGCTACCTCTACATCTACCTTCGGGATTAGTTTTAGACCTGAATAATTGTTATTTGGTGCCTGCGTTGAGCATGAACATTATATCTGGATCTTGTTTGATGCGAGACGGTTATTCATTTAAATCAGAGAATAATGGTTGTTCTATTTATATGAGTAATATCTTTTATGGTCATGCGCCCTTGAAGAGTGGTCTATTTTTATTGATTCTCGATAGTAGTGATACACATATTCATAATGTTGAAGCCAAAAGATGCAGAGTTGATAATGATAGTGCAACTTATTTGTGGCACTGCCGTTTAGGTCATATCGGTGTAAAACGCATGAAGAAACTCCATACTGATGGACTTCTGGAATCACTTGATTATGAATCACTTGGTACTTGCGAACCGTGCCTCATGGGCAAGATGACTAAAACACCGTTCTCCGGAACTATGGAGAGAGCAACAGATTTGTTGGAAATCATACATATAGATGTATGTGGTCCGATGAATGTTGAGGCTCGTGGCGGATATCGTTATTTTCTCACCTTCACAGATGATTTGAGCAGATATGGGTATATCTACTTAATGAAGCACAAGTCTGAAACATTTGAAAAGTTCAAAGAATTTCAGAGTGAAGTAGAAAATCATCGTAACAAGAAAATAAAATTTCTACGATCTGATCGTGGAGGAGAATATTTGAGTTACGAGTTTGGTTTACATTTGAAACAATGCGGAATAGTTTCGCAACTCACGCCACCTGGAACACCACAACGAAATGGTGTGTCCGAACGTCGTAATCGTACTTTACTTGATATGGTGCGATCTATGATGTCTCTTACCGATTTACCGCTATCATTTTGGGGTTATGCTTTAGAGACGGCCGCATTCACGTTAAATAGGGCACCATCAAAATCCGTTGAGATGACGCCTTATGAACTGTGGTTTGGCAAGAAACCAAAGTTGTCGTTTCTTAAAGTTTGGGGCTGCGATGCTTATGTGAAGAAACTTCAACCAGATAAGCTCGAACCCAAATCGGAGAAATGTGTCTTCATAGGATACCCAAAAGAGACTGTTGGGTACACCTTCTATCACAGATCCGAAGGCAAGACATTTGTTGCTAAGAATGGATCCTTTCTAGAGAAGGAGTTTCTCTCGAAAGAAGTGAGTGGGAGGAAAGTAGAACTTGATGAGATAACTGTATCTACTCCCTTATTGGAAGGTAGTTCATCACGAGAACCGGTTCCCGTGACAACTACACCAATTAGTGAGGAAGCTAATGATATTGATCATGAAACTTTAGATCAAGTTTCTGCTGAACCTCGTACGTCTACCAGAGTAAGATCCGCACCAGAGTGGTACGGTAATCCTATTCTGGAAGTCATGTTACTTGACCATGATGAACCTACGAACTATGAGGAAGCGATGATGAGCCCAGATTCCGCAAAATGGATAGAGGCCATGAAATCTGAGATGGGATCCATGTATGAAAACAAAGTATGGACTTTGGTTGACTTGCCCGATGATCGGCAAGCCATTGAGAATAAATGGATCTTTAAGAAGAAGACTGACGCCGATGGTAATGTTACTGTCTATAAAGCTCGACTTGTTGCGAAAGGTTTTCGACAAGTTCAAGGGGTTGACTACGATGAGACTTTCTCACCCGTAGCGATGCTTAAGTCTGTCCGAATCATGTTGGCTATTGCTGCATTTCATGATTGTGAAATTTGGCAAATGGATGTCAAGACTGCATTCTTGAATGGATTTCTAGAAGAAGAGTTGTATATGATGCAGCTGGAAGGTTTTGTTGATCCAAAAGGTGCTAACAAAGTGTGCAAGCTCCAGCGTTCCATTTATGGACTGGTGCAAGCATCTCGGAGTTGGAATAAACGCTTTGATAGTGTGATCAAAGCATATGGTTTTATACAGACTTTTGGAGAAGCCTGTATTTACAAGAAAGTGAGTGGGAGCTCTGTAGCATTTCTAGTTTTATATGTTGATGACATATTATTAATTGGAAATGATATAGAATTTCTGGATAGCATAAAGGGATACTTGAATAAACGTTTTTCAATGAAAGACCTCGGTGAAGCTGCTTACATATTGGGCATCAAGATCTATAGAGATAGATCAAGATGCTTAATAGGACTTTCACAAAGCACATACCTTGACAAAATTTTGAAAAAGTTCAAAATGGATCAGGCAAAGAAAGGATTCTTGCCTGTGCTACAAGGTGTGAAGTTGAGTCAAACTCAATGCCCGACCACAGCAGAAGATAGAGAAAAAAATGAAAAATGTTCCCTATGCTTCAGCCATAGGCTCTATCATGTATGCAATGCTGTGTACCAGACCTGACGTATGCTTAGCAATAAGCTTGGCAGGAAGGTACCAAAGTAATCCAGGAGTGGATCACTGGACAGCGGTCAAGAACATCCTGAAATACCTGAAAAGGACTAAGGATATGTTTCTCGTATATGGAGGTGACAAAGAGCTAGTCGTAAATGGTTACGTCGATGCAAGCTTTGACACTGATCTGGATGATTCTAAATCGCAAACCAGATACGTGTTTATATTAAACGGTGGAGCTGTAAGTTGGTGCAGTTCTAAACAAAGCGTCGTGGTGGGATCTACATGTGAAGCGGAATACATAGCTGCTTCAGAAGCAGCGAATGAAGGAGTCTGGATGAAGGAGTTCATTTCCGATCTAGGTGTCATACCTAGTGCATCGGGACCAATGAAGATCTTCTGTGACAATACTGGTGGAATTGCCTTGGCAAAGGAATCCAGATTTCATAAGAGGACCAAGCACATCAAGAGACGCTTCAATTCCATTCGGGACCAAGTCCAAGTGGGAGACATAGAGATTTGCAAGATACATACGGATCTGAATGTTGCAGACCCGTTGACTAAGCCTCTCTCACGAGCAAAACATGATCAGCACCAAGACTCCATGGGTGTTAGAATCATTACTATGTAATCTAGATTATTGACTCTAGTGCAAGTGGGAGACTGAAGGAAATATGCCCTAGAGGCAATAATAAAGTTATTATTTATTTCCTCATATCATGATAAATGTTTATTATTCATGCTAGAATTGTATTAACAGGAAACATGATACATGTGTGAATACATAGACAAAACATATAGTCACTAGTATGCCTCTACTTGACTAGCTCATTAATCAAAGATGGTTATGTTTCCTGACCATAGACATGTGTTGTCATTTGATTAATGGGATCACATCATTAGAAGAATAATGTGATTGACTTGACCATTCCGTTAGCCTAGCACTTGATCGTTTAGTATACTGCTATTGCTTTCTTCATGACTTATACAAAGTTCCTACAACTATGAGATTGTGCAACTCCCGTTTACCGGAAGAACACTTTGTGTGCTACCAAACGTCACAACGTAACTGGGTGATTATAAAGGTGCTCTACTGGTGTTTCCGAAGGTACATGTTGGG
Source organism: Triticum timopheevii (assembly GCA_963921465.1). NCBI lineage: Eukaryota > Viridiplantae > Streptophyta > Magnoliopsida > Poales > Poaceae > Triticum > Triticum timopheevii. The sequence continues at coordinate 164,093,349 of OY997274.1, read as the reverse complement.
TTGGCATAATTCGAGATTAGGATTTGTCACTCCGATTGTCGGAGAGGTATCTCTGGGCCCTCTCGGTAATACTCATCACCTAAGCCTTGCAAGCATGTAACTAATGAGTTAGTTATGAGATGATGTATTACGGAACGAGTAAAGAGACTTGCCAGTAACGAGATTGAACTAGGTATTGGATACCGACGATCAAATCTCGGGCAAGTAACATACCGATGACAAAGGGAACAACGTATGTTGTTATGCGGTTTGACCGATAAAGATCTTCGTAGAATATGTGGGAGCCAATATGGGCATCCAGGTCCCGCTATTGGTTATTGACCGGAAACGTGACTCGGTCATGTCTACATAGTTCTCGAACCCGTAGGGTCCGCACGCTTAACGATTCGTTGACGATATAGTATTATATGAGTTATGCATGTTGGTAACCGAATGTTGTTCGGAGTCCCGGATGAGATCATGGACATGACGAGGAACTCCGGAATGGTCCGGAGATAAAGTTTGATATATGGGATAATAGTGTTTGATCCCCGGAAGGGTTCCGGAATTCACCGGAAGAGGTTCCGGATGTTTCCCGAAATGTTTGGGTACGAGAACACGTTATTTGGGCCAAGGGGGAAAGCCCACAAGGTTTTTGGAAAGCGCAAAAGGAAGTTTTGCGGAGTCCAGGGGCCAGACGCCAGGGTCCCTGGCGTCTGGGTCCAGACGCCGGGAACCCTGGCATCTGGCCCTGGAGTCCAAGAAGGACTCTTGCCTTTCGGGTGAAACCGACTTTGTGGAGGCTTTTACTCCAAGTTTCGACCCCAAGGCTCAACATATAAATAGAGGGGTAGGGCTAGCACCAAAGACACATCAAGAAACACCAAGCCGTGTGCCGGCAACCCCGTCCCCTCTAGTTTATCCTCCGTCATAGTTTCCGCAGCGCTTAGGCGAAGCCCTGCGGAGATTGTTCTTCACCAACACCGTCACCACGCCGTCGTGCTGCCGGAACTCATCTACTACTTCGCCCGTCTTGCTGGATCGAGAAGGCGAGGACGTCATCGAGCTGAACGTGTGCAGAACTCGGAGGTGCCGTGCGTTCGGTACTTGGATCGGTCGGATCGTGAAGACGTACGACTGCATCAACCGCGTTGATAAACGCTTCCGCTTAGCGATCTTCAAGGGTATGAAGATACACTCCCCCTCTCGTTGCTATGCCATCACCATGATCTTGCGTGTGCGTAGGAATTTTTTTGAAATTACTACGTTTCCCAACAGTACGATCATTGACTTCTGTCTGGGATATAGCTATCCCCTTCCGATAACCCGGCAAGGATATGCCGGATTCCTCTTCCCTCAAGTATTCTCTCCCGCACATAAGAGAAAACATGAAGATACCGACATTGATATGTCGGCATGGGTATGCTGGTCAGGATATGCTGGTAAAGATATGTCAGTTTCCTCCTCTTACTGATGTTCTGCCCAGCTCTTAGGAGAGCGACCTTAAGTACCGACATTGATATGTCGGTTCACTCTATGCCGGTTGGCATATGTTGATTTGTACCCGAAGAACTTACTAAGGCCCCTTGCGGGCCCAGCAAGCGCCATCTTACTATATACTGGCCCACCTTTAAACCCATCATATACTTCTAATTGGAACCGGTCATATTTGAACATGAACAAAAAAAAACCATCTAGTATTTATAATATATGCAAAATACAAGGCGCCCTTTAATTTCGCTGGTCAACGACATACAAGTTTGACCATGTTTTGTATTTATTTATAATATATGCTCACATATATCAGGCTCGTTCTATCAAGAACCTACCGCATAAGCACCCCATGGATCCGCATGGATAGAAGAAAAACAACATCCCTACACCCACCCCAATCTAAACAAAAGGAGGAAGATGGAGTTAAGCATTGGTACCTTCCGCCGTCATCGCCGGCGACGAATCGAGTAGAAGACCAAACATTCGCCTCGCCTTGGAATAGAAAACATGATCCAGCCCCAGATCGAAAGTAGAAGAGTGGAGGAGAAGAAGAGAAAAAGTAAACGACGTATTCCTCCTCGCCTCGCCTTGGAATGAATGAAGGAACCTCTCACGAACTAAATGGGCCCGGCCCAGTGGAAGATGCTTCAGGCAACGAGAGCGAAACGCGTCGCTAACTGGCGATATATAGGATCTGCCCTTTTATCGGCAGAACAGGCTGCTTCTTGTCTCTCAGCCGGCCAACGGGCCCTAGGACAGCCGGCCGAAACACGAATATTCCGGGGTGGAAAATCCTACTTGACGCACGTTGCGTCAAGTTGTCGGGCTTTCATCTGGTTTTGGGCCGGCCCGCCCACCGAGGGAGGATTTGGGTCGGCCCGCCCACCACTTCTGTCATCCGCTTTTGGGAATCTTCCAAGAGGTTCCTGAACCGGTTTTCTTCGGTTTTGGGAATTTTCTAGAAGGTTCCTAAACCGGTTTTTTTACTCTCTCAATTTCTTTTTTTTCTGTTTCTTTTTTTATTTCTCTCCTTTTTCTGTTTCTTCTTCTTTTTTTCTTTTTCGTTTTTATTTCAAAAAATATTCGTGTTTCTTAAAAGTTCTTCACATATTTATAAAAAATTTGCATCTACAAAAATTTGGGAGTTTCAAAAATTGTTTGTCTTTTACAAAAATTGTTCACGTTTTCGAATTTCTTCCGTAGTTTCAGAAAATGTTTAGGTTTTTAAAAATACCTTTTCTTTTCCCGTATTTTTGTTTCTTTACTTCATTTTTTCTTTTTCATTGTAATTCCTTTTTCTTCTCCTTCTTGTTCTTGAGAATTTCAAAAAAAAAAAATTCAAAAATTCAAAAAGATGTTCAGAAGTCAAAAAAAATGTTCCTGTTATTATCTTTTATTCGTAAATTCAAAAACCAATTCTCCATTTTTTATAAAAATGTTCGCATATTTAGAAAAAAAGTTCACCTTTCAAATATTCTCCATTTTTTTACAAAATGTTCACGTTTTCAAATTTTGTTCAGGAGTTTCAAAAAATGTTCCTCTTTCAAATTTCATTCGCAATTTTAAGAAAATGTTTACATTTTTTAATTTTGTTTAGTAGTTTCAAAATTTGTTTGCAAACTTCAAAAAGTGTCGATTTCTAATTTTGTTTGGGAGTTTCAAAAAATGTTCGTCAATTTTTCAAAATGTTTACGTTTCCGAATTTTGTTCAGGAGTTTCAATTTTTTTTTACAATTTTTAAAAAAATGTTCACGTATCCAAAATTTGTTTTGGAATTTGAAAAAATGTTCATCTTCTTTTTTCTTTTTTCTTATTATTTTCTCCTGTCACAGTTTCGAAAAATGTTCTTCATTTCATAAAAAATGGTCATGTTTTTCGATAAAGGTTCAAAAAAATAAAAAATGTTTTCATTTCCATATTTTGTTCTTAGTTTCAAAAATGTTCTTGGTTCAAAAAATGTTCATGGAATCTAAAAATATTTGCGTTTCCAAATTTTTGTTCAGAGTTTCAAAAAGTGTTCCGTTTAACAAAAAAATGTTCATATATAAAAAAATGTTCGTGATTTTCAAAAAAGTGTTCAGTTTATCAGAAAAAATATTCACATATTCAATAAATATTCAAGATTTTTATTTTCCTTCTCAAATTTGAAAAGTATTCGCCTTTTTTTTATAAAAACATCTTTTGAATTTTTTGGGGGAATTTTAAGAAATTGTTCCTGTTTTCCAAATTTGTTCACAAATTCAGAAAAAAATGTTACCAATGTTTTCCACAAATTAGAATATGTTCTGGAATTTCAGAAAATGTTCCTGTTTTCCAAAGTTGTTCAGAAATTCAAACAATGTTCTTTTTAAAAATGTTTCAATTTCTTTTACAAAAAATTACGAAGTTTAAAGGTGTTTGTGTTTCATAAAACACTCAGGGTTGTTTCACAAAAAAAATTCGTTCTGAAATTCTAAAAACATGTCGGATCTGTGCTGGATGTTTGTTTTTAATGCTTTACGCTATACTTTGTTCAATAACTGTCGTTAGCTCAACTGGTTGAGGTGCGTGGACTCTGCCATGAGATCCTGTGTTTGATCCCAAGCGAGGGCGCCTACTTTTTTTAGCTACTACAATACATGCACGCTGTTGTTTTTTTCATGGGCCGGCCCAGGTAGACTCCCGCCTATGCGAACTTGCGGCTGTTTGCCGCAAAGAGCGGCATATAGGGGTTCCCCAAACCTCAGGGTGCAAGTCACATATGCCCTGATCTATATGGGATTATCTGGGTAGCCCACATAATTTAAGAGATAAGCCCAGGCATCATGTGTACTGTGCTTGTACTGCTGCTGCTGCACGAACGAAAGGCATCATGTGTACTGTGCTTGTACTGCTGCTGCTGCTGCTGCACGAACGAAAGAAGTGGAGCGCGGCCTCGCAGCAGGACGGGAGGGGAAGGCAAGCCATGGCAGCAAGCCCCCTTGTAGATTGTTACCTTGGTGATGTTGGGGATGAGGAGCCGACCATGATAATCTTCTTGTAGTTGTGCCGCTGCCGCTTCCGCATTGCAACCATGTTCTTGCGATGCTGCCACCTCCCGCCGTCCGTGCCAGCCGTCAACGTGGTTGGCTTGGTCGGTCAGTTGCATCTCGCCTCCCTCTGCCGTCCTCCCCACGCCGTCGTGCATCGTCTGGTCGAGGAGCAGGTTGGGGGCCGACCGGAATCGGAGGAGAACGTACGGTAGTAGAGAGAGGGGGAAGAACATGTGCTAGCTAGCGGACCATGGGGCAGAGCGGAGGCATGGGGAGCTCCTCGTCCTGTTTCTGCTTTGATCTTTTTTTTTGTGAGGGATCTGCTTCGATCTGGGGACGAGCTCGAGGTGGGTTCGATGTGGGGAAGAATAGTGGGCCTCCACGTGGGCAACGTGGGAAGCCCCACATATGGCCACATAATTCTGGTTCTACCCGTAGGTCCCACTAAGCATATTATGTGGGCTTGGGAAGTGGACACCCTGACTCAAACCATCCGCCCCGGCCCAGCTGCCTGCCCTCCAAACCTCAAATCCCTAAATTATACCCAAGCCTCTATTTCAGGGAGCTTTTTCGCGACGAGGTTCGTCCACTTGGATGAAAATGACCCCTGGTAAGTTTGAACATGACACGTGCTATTTCTTTGGGACATGGCTGTGTACAAAGGCCTTGTGTGTTTAGAAGTTTGATTCAAATTTTTTGAACTGATGTGCTGCTGGTTTGGTTGCTTTAGCGTTTTTTGAGTGTGCGTGGGCCAGGCTGACGTGGTTATTTTCGTCCCAGTTCGTCTCGAAGACTCCCAGTCCCACCGCCAGTCGCTTATCCCCGCCGCCTGCCGCTCTACCACTGTTATTATAAGAAGGGCACCGGCCTCGCCTATGCGACAAGGGGGCGCGCCCGCCGAGCGACGGCTCCGCCGAGCTGCAACCAGGGGCGTAACCAGGGGTTGTGTCTCGCCGTAGGTCCACCTCGCCGCCAAGCGCCTCCTCCTCTCCGGCCGCCCAGATCCCCTCGCCTTCCTGCAGGTCCAGCCCAACCACGACACACCGACGTCCTTCGCACCGCCGCCCGCACCCCGCACGCGATGGCTAGGCGCTCAGCCGCGCACGGTAGAGCGCGCACCCCGGGCCTGGCTCCCCATGCTTCGTCTCCCCTGACGGCCTGAGGATGGCCACCCCAGGAACCGACCCGGCGGACAAGGTTGGGAAGAATCAGCCATTCATGGATGGATCCTCGATGAGCCACCCGATGCTCCCTCCATCTCCCTTCCCTTCTCTTCCTACGCTGGAGGTAGGACTGGAACCGAGAGCTCCGCCTCCGTGGCTCTCTGGCTCCCCTGCCGGTCCCCGCTATCCGCTGCTGTCGTCTCTCCCTCGGCAGGCCCTCTTCGCCTTCTCTGTTCTTAAAAAAACAGTAAGTAATGCTTACCTCTCCATATGGATGATAGCTTGCAATGGTTTCAGTACTAAGGTTGAGATATATGCAGGTTATGATTGAGCAACAGGGAAGTCCATTGCTATCAAAGATTTGACCATGCAATTTGGCGTTTGATCCTGGACTGAAGGCTAGCTGGTGCAAAAGCTATGAATTTCCCTTCATGTGATGCATATAGTAGGCTAACTTTCTCTTAGTTTCTTTCGTCCGCACTTTCATTTGTACAACTGCTACATGTATCTCACTGAAAAAGCTAGCACTTCCTGAATCTTTAAAAAAAAAGCAACGCATGAAGTTGTAGTCCCATGTGAATTATATTTTATCTTACTCCAGAATTAGTTCAGATATATGCATATGTTACTGGCAGATTTCTATATGAAATTTATACATTCTTTATTTGCATTGTTAGATTTTTCATGGAGCAGGCAAGCTTATGAACTTTACAGGTTGACCTTGATGTATCCTCTGTTTATTCTGACATAACCTCATGTATGGCCTATAGGCATGTAAACAGACTTGCACATAATAGTACCATGATAATGGATACATGGCAGTATTCTGACTTGCAGTTACCTCTCAAAATAATGTTATTATGGCAGCGGTACGCTCCAGTTTTTTTAAATCTTGCTGTTGAAGGGGAAGAACAGCTACGTACAATTCATTGGTTTGTTTAAGCAAGGGATGGAAGGTTGTTCCTGTATGTAATACAGTGTGCCAATCAGCCCTCTAATCTATTTATCATATTACTGGTCAGGCACTCCCTTCTTCCTCTGCTCTGATGTGGGATATTGTTCCTGTATGTAATGGTACTTTTGGGTTGCAGCTCAAGAGGGTCATAGTAGGCTGAGGCCTTGGCTAAACAGGAGCCGATGCTTTCATCCTCTCCTCCATCGCCCGCAGAGCAAGCTATCAGAATATGCATAAGAAGGTAACACTCAAATTGCATTCTTCCTCACATCATCTTTAGTAAAATAATCAAAGCTATCGGCGGCATTCAATTACTAACTACTACACTCACGTTCATGTAATTATTGTTGGAACCAAGTTGGCTATGTTCTTAACCTTCTTCTGCAGTGTATTAGTTGGACATGAAGGTCTCTGTTGAATAAAGGCATACACCTCAACAGCGAAGTGAGGCAGTTGGCGTACAAACGGTAGAATTTATCACATAAAGTTTGAGCAAGTATTTTCGGTGTTTCTTAATATATATTAATTTTTTATTCTTATAGTATGTTAGTTCAATATGTGAAAAGGAGAAGACATGAATATAAGCAATTTAAATCCTGGAAGGCCACTCATACTATTAAATTCACAAGAGGGAGCATTTCAGTAACAAAAGAAATCTCGCAATGGTTTATAATATCATGCATATATGTATGATGTACCAACAGTTCCTTTTTTAGCTCTATTGCGTACCAAGAAATGAATTGACAATGCCCAAACAAATATGAAGTATAAAATTATCATGAAAGGGAATTGTTTTATTTTTCAAAACTAATAAAGTTAGATCTGCTTAAAGCACATGTTCACCCACCAGTTAACTTCACTTTTTAGGGCAATTGCATTTTCAATCTCCACAAGAGGACAAAAACACTACTCTTTTGGAGATCATCTAAATAAGATGGACGGGCTCCACACCTCCCGTGCCATTTTATGTGTTTTAGATTTTACTTCACAGAGCATTCATCAGTTTGTGTTCTAAATTTTACTTCAGAGAGTGTCTTTGGACTGAGGCCACTCTGGAGAGGTAACTTTAGCACAATTGATGGTTGCTTTTCCTCCCCTGTTGACATGTATCTCTTTCCTCTAGATGTGAATATATCAATAAAACAAGGAATTTTTAATATTACTGTCTGACGGAGTTCAGAGATTATTCAACCTTTTGCAGCTATATATGGAGATCTGGCCGGACGGTCTTCTGTCCTACCTCTGAATCGACGATATATTGTCGCTGTATATGAAGTGTAAATATTCAGATATGTATGCTGCCTCCTAGCTTCTCTTTAGAGATTTATTATCTATGAAATGCATGTAAGCAAGTCCTATCTTACAGACAATTACTCCCTTATAGATAAATCGGTTGATTCATAAATTAATTGGCCGGAGATCGGTAGACAGTCAAGTGGATAGATACGTGGAGTTTAGAGTTCAAAATCCTTCTAACTTCCTATTTGGCTGTATTTTCTTGACAGCTTTGATTGAAGAAGTACTGTTGGTGATTCTTGACATGTATAATACCCATTCAACCGGTGTATATCCTGATATGTTTAGTCTGTTCCCAAAATAATTTGTAAAGTAGCTTTAACAATTGTACACCTTCTCTGTGTATTAGTACTCCTTTTTTGGGCAGCTGGAAGAAGTCAGTTTATACATGTGAAAATGAGTTTATTTACTTGCACTGTTGCTTTTATCATTTAACAAAGATGTTTGTGAAATAGTTTGTTAGGCATCACACTGAAGCTTGGCCAAGGGACTTATGTCGAGCCTACAAGGCTCAAAGCACTGTAAGTAAAGTGGTGCCCTTTGATGTATACTCATTTGTCAACTAATGCCTGGTCATACTAGAGAAGCGCGTACAAGCAAGGGCCCTAACAGGTTCTAAATGTGTACTTGGATGACCTTTAAATAAAGCCATATCGTCATTTTAACACAAGAAGCAATCAGTGTCCCATAACACAAATAGCTACTGCTTTTGCTGAGTAGCAAATTCATTACTTATGGGGGCACCAAGAAGAGCTCTCTACACAAAGGAATCATTACCTGAGCGAGGCATACAATTCAAGCAGCCTTTCACGGATTCACCTTAACTGATAGCATATAACCATAGGATTTTATTTCTTGAAATATCAGGCCGCACCACCCTGCACAAAGGAAACAAGAGTTTTACAACAGGTAAGTGGCCAATGTGAGAAATTGAAGATAAATCACAACCTAATCATTGAACAGGTAAAACCGAATTTGAGGTGAAGTCACTAAATTGAGCATTTTGTTTACCCATTGGACATGTCGGAATTCACAAACATCCAAAAGGAGAAGATAATGTGTCGGCCAAATTATCAAAATTAAAAATTCTCTGTCAGGCACAACAAATGCACCAATCCATCAACCTAGACAACAATATTAATAAAAAAGTTATATTTTTTCAGCGAACAATCCCGAATTTGACCAATATTCTTAGTAAGAAACAAGTCAAGTATTCAAGTACATGTTTCTACTTCCTTACCATCAATCCAGGAACTCATTACTCTGCAGAGAAGCTCAATTCAGGCAGAACAATATGAGGAAACACACGACAACCAGAAATAGCAAGCGAAGCAAAGGAACCCAACCTGAGGCACCCGAGGAGGAATTTGCCATCTCTGCCGCCCGACCCAAATGATACCCGACCAGAATTGAGGAGCGGGAGGACGATATGCTGACCCCATGCGCAGCTTCACGGATCTTGCCCCTCTCCGCCTCCAGAGCGACGGACTGTGACGGCGAGTACGAGGCCATGGAGGGGATCAAATCAGCACTTCGTGATGGTGCGTGTGTGGTTCGTAGGTCGACCATGAGCGGTGAGTGTCAGAAAAGCTCACGTGTGGTTGCGGCAGTGTGCGGCCAGGCGAAGCTCGCGGGGCGACGGTGGCTGCTGCGTGTGTGTGCGTAGTTGCCGTGAGCGGCGACCTGCGGTGTGGCTGCCGCATGCGGTAGCCGGGCACGGGGCGGCGACACACGGCGGTGCTCGGCCCCCTCGCTGCTCCTGCCACTTCTATAAATCACGGTGGTGAGCCGGCGATGACTTTGCGGAGCCAACGCTGTCTCAATGGAGTGGTTCGTGTGGCGCACAGAAGCAGAGAGAGCAGGACTGGAAAACCTTATCTCTTTGGTCATTTTACACTTTAGCACTTATACTTTCCCTTATTTGTGTTCTATAGCTTACATGTTATTCCCTCCGTTTCTAAATATAAGTCTTTGTAGAGATTCTACTATAAACCACATAGGGATGTATATAGATGTATTTTGAGTGTAGATTCACTCATTTTGCTCCGTATGTAGTCCATAGTGAAATCTCTACAAAGACTTACATTTAGGAACGGAGGAAGTAGTTTGCAGGCACACTTCTAAATCAAATTATTCCTTTTTATGCATTTTTTAATCATATGGACCCGTACAGCTTTTTTCTGGCATTCCTCTTTGACATATTTTTATTTCGTTCTTGCTAGCAATCAACGTGACATTATTTGATCTACTATTTTAATAAATGGAACTTTCCATATGAAAACTTGCATGGAACATGCCCAGGAACATCATTATGTAACATCACAAAAGAGTAGAATATTCGGGAGGGCAATGAGGGAAATTGTGCTTGCATGAAATTTTTTACTTCTACTTTTAACTCGCAGTCGATTGATTAGTTCTGAATCAAATGCATATCATACTGATGCCTCTTTTATTTGTTCAAAGTCGTTGTTGTTGCACTGTCGCTAAGCACTTGTAGGCTGCATGGAACAATTTCCAAATGCTTTGCCCCATTTCATTGGAGGTATCAATCCGGCGGAAGGCTCGACAAGAATGATATAAGCTATGAATGAATGTAATGTGTCCGGTCTTGTTTGAAAAAAAGGGCAATGTATAATTTCCATCTTGCAAGATGAAGCACTCATGCTAATAATAAATGTATCATTTGCAAATTGTTCCTGTGCATGTCTTGCTTTCTTTTACTACAAATGCATGCTCATAAAAGTCTTATATTTTATCGGACGAAATAAAATAATATATATACACATAGTACTGTCTATCGTGTCCACTGACAATAAGGAGATCTTCTCCGGAATGTAGTACCATCTCTTTTCCATCTTAGTTGTATGCCATGTGTAAAATAATTATGAATGCAAGCTTTTTCTCTTTAATCACCACTTGATGAAAATAACATGCATGCAAAGTATTTCAGTACATAGAATACCTACATATCAATGGGCGCGGCGTGCCGCCGCGCGGGCTTCGCTAGTACATATACTAAACCTAGCCAGGTTTAGTTTACCTGGTTTTTTTGACTTTTTTCTATCAATAAAAAATCAGCCAACAGGATACTGCCACGTGATTTACTGGGGGATCTGGCTGTGTGTAGTTTCATGTGGCTCTAGCAGTTCAGGTTTGATTTCCTCAGGAGTTCGCGATGGGCCGATCGTCAGTTGGGCCGTGCTGTTTTTATTGGAGTGCATGTGCGCGCTGTGGCCGTGGTTGATTTGACTACGTGACGTTGTTTGTCGGCTTCCGATTGGGTTTGCATGCCCAACGCTTGACTGCCGCTGTGCTTGCATTTTTGCTCTTAACCACGACGCGTATGTGCCCGTTTGAAATTTGCCTTCGTTTTGTAACACATGCGTCGTTGTCCTGCCACATATAGTCGGCCGCCGCTTGGGTCGCGCCTTCTGGTCATCTCGCGGCTGGATGGCCGTGTTCGAACAGGTTTTGAACTCCTTCGGGGCTCCTATAAATATGGCCTTCCCCTCTTGCTGTTTCTTTGTCTTTCGGTCTGTGCTTCTTGCTCATCTGCGTTCGTATTTAGTGACGGTTTTTCCTGGTACTCTTCGTTCTGGCCGAGGCCGCCGGGGTCGTGTTTCTGCTGTAGATCGGGCAGTTTAACTGGGAGGCTGCCGTTGGCGATGAACTGCCTGCATCTCATTCATTGCGGCGTGGTCGCTGTGGTGCTCGCCGTTTGTCGCGTTCTGTGCGTGTTGGTATGTTTAATTAGTTTGTTTACGTGTTCGTTGATCCAGAGGACGATTCTTTGCTGTTCGCGGGCGGTCGGCCACGGCGATGCTCAACTTCATGGAGTCGACGTCTGGCGTCCGCGATCGGGCTCTACGCCGGCGGCCAAAGAATACGACACATGCACGCCCCGCCGTCCGCTCGATCCCATCTATGGCCCAGGCGAGGTCATTCTCCCATATGTCCGGTGTCCCTCTTTCCCTTGTTTAGTTTTCTTTTGCTGCACTTTTACTCTTTTTTTGGGCAGCGAGGGATTGGCGGCCGCGGCCGAGCGGATCGACCACTCCGTTTGCAACGCCGACGTTTTCTTTCCTGGCCTCAGCTTTACCACAACCTAACTTTCGGAATCACTCCGATGGCGAGTATACAGAGTCTAGGAACCAGAAGAGGCGACGGCGGAACGCAGGCAGCGGTGATGCGACGTCGCCTTCTTCACCGTCACTGACGACGCCGCAGGTGCATGTGGTGATGATGTTTCTGACCTTGAGCTCGCCTAGCTTGCCGACGGCTCGAGGTCACGCGTGCCGAGAGCACCAGCACCCCTCCGTCCTATGTCGCCTAGGTGTACCTCGTGCTTGGCATGCGAGTTTCCCACGTCACCACCACCTCGACCCCGCGCCCGCCCAGACCGTGAGTGCCCTGCCGCCCACTACTACCGGAGCCGTCCGCCCCTTGTCGTCGTCGTCAAGAGACGCGGCCTAAGCTAGGCTACTGCCAAAGCAGATGCGAGAAGGTGCCCCCAGCTCCATGTCTTTCTGCCTCCGCGTCAGCTGCAGGAAGGTGAGCACGCGACGACTGCCTCCAGCTCGCTCTTGGCCATGCACCCTGACGCGGTGACGCCCCTTGCGCTGCCTCTCACGCGGCTCGCATACTTCGGCTGCGCCGTGTGTGGTGCGTGGGTTGCTGTCATGGTGCCATGGCCCCTGCGCTCGGATGAATCGAACTCACATGCATATGGTCATGAGTCGTGACCCAGAGCTCGCATGGCGCCACCCCATGGAGCATGGCGAGGTCTCATCTCCACGTTTTGATTCGACCGACGCATGTCCCATGGTGGGCACCGGGTCCTCCACCTTACCTACATGGCTGTATTTCGAATACTCATGTGTGATGAGTGATTTTGTGGGTTTGCATAGGCTACCTAGCTATTGTAGATGATTGTGAGCATAGCTCTGATCTCCCCAGCCCCAGGGATACAGTGTTCTTCTCTGAGAATTTCGTGAGCAAGCTACGGTCTTCATTAGCAGTACTGGCCTTCTTCTTTTTTCGATTTTTCAAGGCTCATGCCATGTGCTTACTATACTGAAATGTTGAAGATGGTACTATAATTTGGATTAATTTTTTAAGATGTTACCACTCTTCATGATTCAGGGTGCACAAGATCGTGAAATGTTGAAGAAGATCGTGACCAGTTTGCCAGACAGAATTAATTACGTACACGGAACCAGATGGTCAACCACATTACTGTGTGATAAATTATAGCATGAAGAATAAATAGTTGTCAAATGAGATACTTATCCTTTTTTAAACGAAAAATTTACATGCAGAAACGTGTAAACATACACGTAGTCCCATCACACAGAGTACACGCTACGTGGTCACATCGCTGTAGTCATTGCTCTTGCATGCATGCATGGCATTAAAAAAAAAGGGTCGCACAAGCCCACCGCTTACTACTACTTCAGTTTACTGACCAGTCTCCCCGCCGTCCTACTTCTGCATGTGTTCATCTAAATGGCGTTCTTTGCAGCGGCTTGAAGTGGCACGGCCGCGACCTCAACCGTTTAACCTCATGGCCGTCTGTCAGTAGAACATATCGTGTAGAGACCCTCATGACCACTTGCAAGCTCAGATCAACGGACAGCCGTCCGTGCATCTTCTCACTTGCACGTGGAGCCAAGCGTGTCGCGCAAAGAAGCACCATACAGAGAATATATGCCATTTGGCGAACTCAGTGATCTACAACGATGACTCGCGGACTCTTCAAGGAAGTCACAGTTCACACGCCACCAAAGAAAATCAGAGTTCACACACAAGCAAACACGACACAATTGATAGAGCTTACCGTTATGGAAGTAGATAAGAAGAAAGGCAAGCACCCAACACTAAGCTCCTTAGAAGATCATCATCAGTTCAATGGCAACAATGCAAACAGTTCGGTAAACACTCACTCCTATCCAATATTTCACGGCTTTTCTTCTCTTACAACTAAACAAAATATTGTTTAATAGTTGTATATACAACAGGAGAGCTTAGTATACATTTCAAGACGTCCAATCCTCGAAGCAGTAGGTTTGGCAACTGGCTTAAAAATGCAAGGTTATACTCACTGGTACAATCATTCAGGCATGGTGCAAGCATCTGTCTTGATAGGCTTGCCACGTCAAGAAGGCAGCCATAGGGAATCTTCAATGACATATGAAGGAGAACCGGCCGAGACAGAAGATGAGGCTAAAGAAAAAGCTGCTCAAATGGCCTTGGAATGCATGCATCTGTGCAGATTACAACATTTCCATCAACGGCCACAACTACTACGCACTTGAAGTCACAATTGTGACTGTTTACGGCATAAGAGAAGGCACAAACCAAGCGATGGCAATTCAACATGGCCCGTCAACAAGTGGCCGCTCAGTAGAATGAGTTCAGAAGGCAAACAATGATCCTAGCAAAAAAAATATGCAACAACTTCTCAGATCTGTTTACATGTATCCTCGGTGTCCACATAGCGGGGATCCCATTATCACGTACACATGAGCACACCCACCTATCGGACGTGTCCAGAAATTTGAAAAAGCTCTGTACCACTTTATTACGGGCACTAATCCTGCAGGAGGCTATACCAGAATGATCTAGCCCCGTGAAAATCGATTGTTATTTCCTCCTGCAATACGTTTGTATTTCCATATACAGCACACTATGTAGGGTGGATTATATATGGTTTTAATAAATAGGTCTTATTAGAGGTGTTTCAATGTTTATCATTCTATTTTTTTTGTGGTTGTTTATCGTTCTATTTGTGCCCATGCATTTGCATGGTTGTAACAATATATGTACTTTTTTGACATTTTTAACCTTTTATGTATTGCTATGCTTTTTTTAATTGATAATGAATTAATAAGTATGTACTTACGTTATGGGCGTGGCTAACGCGCGCGCGCGCGCGTCGTAGAAGGCGCGCTCGATTTCGGACCAGATAGATCCGACAGCAAACGACAAGTTAGCGATCACCCTTCCCTCGTTCTATTCCCTTTCGCGATCTGTCCCAGCCTTGAGCGCTCCAGTTTCGTGAGTTTGGCCCAGCCTTGGCCCAATACCGCACCTAGGCTCTATTCCCTTTCTTCGTTTTTTTTTTGCCTGTACTACCTATTCAGCCCATTCCCTTTCTGGGCCAGCGGTTTTTCAGGGACAATAATGGGCGGGAAATCTCACTTTTAATTGAAATGAACTAGCACTTTCAACCCCCAAAAAACAAAGACGAATAGCTACTTTTACACACACAAAAATTAGCCTATCCCTCTATTCCCTTTCGATTAATACTATCCAGAAACATAATTTAGTTAAACCAAAAAATAGCGTACTGAAGTAAATTGATCTACTGCTTTTCGGTTGAATTGACATTAAATTGATCGACTACGAACAAGTTTTAAATTAATAAGAAAATATAAAAAGCAAGAACATATTTATAGAAATGAACAACTTTTGAATTTGTGAATTTTTCATGAAAACAAGAACATTTTTTAAAACACGAACATTTTTTGAAATGGACAACATTTTCTGAAATTTCTGCCAAATTTTTACAACACGAACATTTTTTGTGTGAATTTGGCGTGACAAGGTCGACGATGTCCGCCTCGAGGTAGTGGTGTCACGTGGTTGTCTCGGCGTCCATCGTCGCTACAGCGACGACGTCCGCCTCGACTCGTCTGACCCTAAAATAGACAGGGTGGCAGTGGTGTCACGTGCTCGTCTCGGCGTCTGTCGTCGCTACTGCGGCGACGTCCGCCTCGACTCGCGTTACGCTAAGACAGGGAGGCAGTGGTGTCACGTGCTCATCTCGGCGTCCGTCGTCGCTACCGCGCCGACGTCCGCCTCGACTCGCGTTACGCTAAGACAAGGAGGCAGTGGCGTCACGTGCTCGTCTCGGCGTCCGTCGTCGCTACCGCGACGACGTCCGCCTCGACTCGCATTACGCTAAGACAGGGTGGCAGTGGTATCACGTGCTCGTCTCGGCGTCCGGCGTCGCTACCGCGACGACGTCGGCCTCGACTCGCGTTACGCTAAGACAGGGTGGCAGTGGTGTCACGTGCTCGTCTCGGCGTCCGTCGTCGCTACCGCGACGACGTCCGCCTCGACTCGCGTTACCCTAAGATAGACAGGGTGGCAGTGGTGTCACGTGCTCGTCTCGGCGTCCGTCGTCGCTACCGCGACGACGTCCGCCTCGACTCGCGTTACGCTAAGACAGGGTGGCAGTGGTGTCACGTGCTCGTCTCGGCGTCCGTCCTCGCTACCGCGACGACGTCCGCCTCGACTCGCGCTACGCTAAGACAGGGTGGCAGTGGTGTCACGTGCTCGTCTCGGCGTCCGTCGTCGCTACCACGACGACGTCCGCCTCGACTCGCGTTACGCTAAGACAGGGTGGCAGTGGTGTCACGTGCTCGTCTCGGCGTCCGTCGTCGCTACCGCGACGACGTCCGCCTCGACTCGCGTTGCGCTAAGACAGGGTGGCAGTGGTGTCACGTGCTCGTCTCGGCGTCCGTCGTCGCTACCGCGACGACGTCCGCCTGGACTCGCGTTACACTAAGACAGGGTGGCAGTGGTGTCACGTGCTCGTCTCGGCGTCCGTCGTCGCTACCGCGACGACGTCCGCCTCGACTCGCGCTACGCTAAGACAGGGTGGCAGTGGTGTCACGTGCTCGTCTCGGCGTCCGTCGTCGCTACCGCGACGACGTCCACCTCGACTCGCGCTACGCTAAGACAGGGTGGCAGTGGTGTCACGTGCTCGTCTCGGCGTCCGTCGTCGCTACCGCGACGACGTCCGCCTCGACTCGCGCTACGCTAAGACAGGGTGGCAGTGGTGTCACGTGCTCGTCTCGGCGTCCGTCGTCGCTACCGCGACGACGTCCGCCTCGACTCGCGCTACGCTAAGATAGGGTGGCAGTGGTGTCACGTGCTCGTCTCGGCGTCCGACGTCGCTACCGCGACGACGTCCGCCTCGACTCGCGCTACGCTAAGACAGGGTGGCAGTGGTGTCACGTGCTCGTCTCGGCGTCCGTCGCCGCTACCGCGACGACGTCCGACTCGACTCGCGTTGCGCTAAGACAGGGTGGCAGTGGTGTCACGTGCTCGTCTCGGCGTCCGTCGTCGCTACCGCGACGACGTCCGACTCGACTCGCGCTACGCTAAGACAGGGTGGCAGTGGTGTCACGTGCTCGTCTCGGCGTCCGTCGTCGCTACCGCGACGACGTCCGCCTCGACTCGCGCTACGCTACGACAGGGTGGCAGTGGTGTCACGTGCTCGTCTCGGCGTCCGTCGTCGCTACCGCGACGACGTCCGCCTCGACTCGCGCTACGCTACGACAGGGTGGCGGTGGTGTCACGTGCTCGTCTCGGCGTCCGTCGTCGCTACCGCGACGACGTCCGCCTCGACTCGCGCTACGCTAAGACAGGGTGGCGGTGGTGTCACGTGCTCGTCTCGGCGTCCGTCGTCGCTACCGCGACGACGTCCGCCTCGACTCGCGTTGCGCTAAGACAGGGTGGCCGTGGTGTCACGTGCTCGTCTCGGCGTCCGTCGTCGCTACCGCGACGACGTCCGCCTCGACTCGCGCTACGCTACGACAGGGTGGCAGTGGTGTCACGTGCTCGTCTCGGCGTCCGTCGTCGCTACCGCGACGACGTCCGCCTCGACTCGCGCTACGCTACGACAGGGTGGCAGTGGTGTCACGTGCTCGCCTCGGCGTCCGTCGTCGCTACCGCGACGACGTCCGCCTCGACTCGCGCTATGCTAAGACAGGGTGGCGGTGGTGTCACGTGCTCGTCTCGGCGTCCGTCGTCGCTACCGCGACGACGTCCGCCTCGACTCGCGCTATGCTAAGACAGGGTGGCAGTGGTGTCACGTGCTCGTCTCGGCGTCCGTCGTCGCTACCGCGACGACGTCCGCCTCGACTCGCGCTACGGTAAGACAGGGTGGCAGTGGTGTCACGTGCTCGTCTCGGCGTCCGTCGTCGCTACCGCGACGACGGCCGCCTCGACTCGCGCTACGCTAAGACAGGGTGGCAGTGGTGTCACGTGCTCGTCTCGGCGTCCGTCGTCGCTACCGCGACGACGTCCGCCTCGACTCGCGTTACGCTAAGACAGGGTGGCAGTGGTGTCACGTGCTCGTCTCGGCGTCCGTCGTCGCTACCGCGACGACGTCCGCCTCGACTCGCGCTACGCTAAGACAGGGTGGCAGTGGTGTCACGTGCTCGTCTCGGCGTCCGTCGTCGCTACCGCGACGACGTCCGCCTCGACTCGCGCTACGCTAAGACAGGGTGGCAGTGGTGTCACGTGCTCGTCTCGGCGTCCGTCGTCGCTACCGCGACGACGTCCGCCTCGACTCGCGCTACGCTAAGACAGGGTGGCAGTGGTGTCACGTGCTCGTCTCGGCGTCCGTCGTCGCTACCGCGACGACGTCCGCCTCGACTCGCGTTGCGCTAAGACCGGGTGGCAGTGGTGTCACGTGCTCGTCTCGGCGTCCGTCGTCGCTACCGCGACGACGTCCGCCTCGACTCGCGCTACGCTAAGACAGGGTGGCAGTGGTGTCACGTGCTCGTCTCGGCGTCCGTCGTCGCTACCGCGACGACGTCCGCCTCGACTCGCGCTACGCTAAGACAGGGTGGCAGTGGTGTCACGTGCTCGTCTCGGCGTCCGTCGTCGCTACCGCGACGACGTCCGCCTCGACTCGCGCTACGCTAAGACAGGGTGGCAGTGGTGTCACGTGCTCGTCTCGGCGTCCGTCGTCGCTACCGCGACGACGTCCGCCTCGACTCGCGTTGCGCTAAGACAGGGTGGCAGTGGTGTCACGTGCTCGTCTCGGCGTCCGTCGTCGCTACCGCGACGACGTCCGCCTCGACTCGCGCTACGCTAAGACAGGGTGGCAGTGGTGTCACGTGCTCGTCTCGGCGTCCGTCGTCGCTACCGCGACGACGTCCGCCTCGACTCGATCTACGCTACGACAGGGTGGCAGTGGTGTCACGTGCTCGTCTCGGCGTCCGTCGTCGCTACCGCGACGACGTCCGCCTCGACTCGCGCTACGCTAAGACAGGGTGGCAGTGGTGTCACGTGCTCGTCTCGGCGTCCGTCGTCGCTACCGCGACGACGTCCACCTCGACTCGCGCTACGCTAAGACAGGGTGGCAGTGGTGTCACGTGCTCGTCTCGGCGTCCGTCGTCGCTACCGCGACGACGTCCGCCTCGACTCGCGCTACGCTAAGACAGGGTGGCAGTGGTGTCACGTGCTCGTCTCGGCGTCCGTCGTCGCTACCGCGACGACGTCCGCCTCGACTCGCGCTACGCTAAGACAGGGTGGCAGTGGTGTCACGTGCTCGTCTCGGCGTCCGACGTCGCTACCGCGACGACGTCCGCCTCGACTCGCGCTACGCTAAGACAGGGTGGCAGTGGTGTCACGTGCTCGTCTCGGCGTCCGTCGCCGCTACCGCGACGACGTCCGACTCGACTCGCGTTGCGCTAAGACAGGGTGGCAGTGGTGTCACGTGCTCATCTCGGCGTCCGTCGTCGCTACCGCGACGACGTCCGACTCGACTCGCGCTACGCTAAGACAGGGTGGCAGTGGTGTCACGTGCTCGTCTCGGCGTCCGTCGTCGCTACCGCGACGACGTCCGCCTCGACTCGCGCTACGCTACGACAGGGTGGCAGTGGTGTCACGTGCTCGTCTCGGCGTCCGTCGTCGCTACCGCGACGACGTCCGCCTCGACTCGCGCTACGCTACGACAGGGTGGCGGTGGTGTCACGTGCTCGTCTCGGCGTCCGTCGTCGCTACCGCGACGACGTCCGCCTCGACTCGCGCTACGCTAAGACAGGGTGGCGGTGGTGTCACGTGCTCGTCTCGGCGTCCGTCGTCGCTACCGCGACGACGTCCGCCTCGACTCGCGTTGCGCTAAGACAGGGTGGCCGTGGTGTCACGTGCTCGTCTCGGCGTCCGTCGTCGCTACCGCGACGACGTCCGCCTCGACTCGCGCTACGCTACGACAGGGTGGCAGTGGTGTCACGTGCTCGCCTTGGCGTCCGTCGTCGCTACCGCGACGACGTCCGCCTCGACTCGCGCTATGCTAAGACAGGGTGGCGGTGGTGTCACGTGCTCGTCTCGGCGTCTGTCGTCGCTACCGCGACGACGTCCGCCTCGACTCGCGCTATGCTAAGACAGGGTGGCAGTGGTGTCACGTGCTCGTCTCGGCGTCCGTCGTCGCTACCGCGACGACGTCCGCCTCGACTCGCGCTACGCTAAGACAGGGTGGCAGTGGTGTCACGTGCTCGTCTCGGCGTCCGTCGTCGCTACCGCGACGACGTCCGCCTCGACTCGCGCTACGCTACGACAGGGTGGCAGTGGTGTCACGTGCTCGTCTCGGCGTCCGTCGTCGCTACCGCGACGACGTCCGCCTCGACTCGCGCTACGCTACGACAGGGTGGCGGTGGTGTCACGTGCTCGTCTCGGCGTCCGTCGTCGCTACCGCGACGACGTCCGCCTCGACTCGCGCTACGCTAAGACAGGGTGGCGGTGGTGTCACGTGCTCGTCTCGGCGTCCGTCGTCGCTACCGCGACGACGTCCGCCTCGACTCGCGTTGCGCTAAGACAGGGTGGCCGTGGTGTCACGTGCTCGTCTCGGCGTCTCGACTCGCGTTACGCTAAGACAGGGTGGCAGTGGTGTCACGTGCTCGTCTCGGCGTCCGTCGTCGCTACCGCGACGACGTCCGCCTCGACTCGCGCTACGCTAAGACAGGGTGGCAGTGGTGTCACGTGCTCGTCTCGGCGTCCGTCGTCGCTACCGCGACGACGTCCGCCTCGACTCGCGCTATGCTAAGACAGGGTGGCAGTGGTGTCACGTGCTCGTCTCGGCGTCCGTCGTCGCTACCGCGACGACGTCCGCCTCGACTCGCGCTACGCTAAGACAGGGTGGCAGTGGTGTCACGTGCTCGTCTCGGCGTCCGTCGTCGCTACCGCGACGACGTCCGCCTCGACTCGCGTTGCGCTAAGACCGGGTGGCAGTGGTGTCACGTGCTCGTCTCGGCGTCCGTCGTCGCTACCGCGACGACGTCCGCCTCGACTCGCGGTGCGCTAAGACAGGGTGGCAGTGGTGTCACGTGCTCGTCTCGGCGTCCGTCGTCGCTACCGCGACGACGTCCGCCTCGACTCGCGCTACGCTAAGACAGGGTGGCAGTGGTGTCACGTGCTCGTCTCGGCGTCCGTCGTCGCTACCGCGACGACGTCCGCCTCGACTCGCGCTACGCTAAGACAGGGTGGCAGTGGTGTCACGTGCTCGTCTCGGCGTCCGTCGTCGCTACCGCGACGACGTCTGCCTCGACTCGCGTTGCGCTAAGACAGGGTGGCAGTGGTGTCACGTGCTCGTCTCGGCGTCCGTCGTCGCTACCGCGACGACGTCCGCCTCGACTCGCGCTACGCTAAGACAGGGTGGCAGTGGTGTCACGTGCTCGTCTCGGCGTCCGTCGTCGCTACCGCGACGACGTCCGCCTCGACTCGATCTACGCTACGACAGGGTGGCAGTGGTGTCACGTGCTCGTCTCGGCGTCCGTCGTCGCTACCGCGACGACGTCCGCCTCGACTCGCGCTACGCTAAGACAGGGTGGCGGTGGTGTCACGTGCTCGTCTCGGCGTCCGTCGTCGCTACCGCGACGACGTCCGCCTCGACTCGCGCTATGCTAAGACCACTGAGAGAAATCAGAACTGAGAGAGAAATCAGAACTGAGAGAACAACGTTACTGGAGTTACGACCCTATGGAAAGAGAGGCTGCAAAGATATACACACCACCAATATACGCCAAATTTGTGGAAGATATGAAAAAAACCACAGCTTACAGAGTTGAGGTCGTTGCTGCTGCTGGTGAAACAAGAATATTTCTGGTGACAAGGCGTGGCGAATACCAGGACGCAGAGTTTTCAAAGAGGATATACACTGTGTCAATATCACCTGATGATGTCTACCGCTTCTCATGTTCCAAGTTCAATCGGGACGGGTTGCATTGCTGCCACGTCCTAGCGGTAGCAAGACACATTGGGTTGAGTAGCCTCCCTGAAAGCTTTATAAATCCTAGGTGGACAGTAGCTGCAGGGCATGTGTTAGCTATGATGACGGATGGAAATGTTGGTCAAAATGGACAGAGAACACACTTGACAGTCAGGCATTCTATAGTCATGAGCCAGGTGTCGGACGCATTGTCAAACGAATGCACAGACGACAGGTCGTACGACCTGTTCGTGGAAGGAATTGGTGAGGCAATAAACAAAGTCAGGTTAGACAAGCGGCTCCGCCAAGAACAACAACTCTCAGGTGGGAAGCGACGGTGTATTGATGATCCTCAGCAACTGAATGTTGATGCCAGGCAGGAGGGGGATGGCGACCTGCATATCCCTACGCAGGTGCATCAAAACGTTGTGTCTACCATTGGTGCGTCTAGCATGGGTGGAGTTGAGGTGCATCAAACATTTAGTTTGAGAGACCCCCCGCTGTCACGCACAAAAGGTTTCAACCTTGGAGATAGGCCAAAGTCCATGTATGAAAAGGCTTCTGATAAGCTTAAGAAACAAAAAGCAGTAAGGAAGTGTTCCAAGTGCAGGCTGCCAGGCCATAAAAAGCCACAATGCCCCCAAAATAACCAGGTAATGCTTAAATTTTCTGGACTAGCAGTGTTAATCTTATAGGATTTATTACGGCTATCATATTTTATTATATAGAAAGCAGAAGGGACTAATTTCCTTTATCTGTCCTCCAGAAACAGACAACATAACGCGGCGTCATGGGCTGGACCAGAGAGCTACAACGCGCATAGGATGCTATGGGAAAAGAAATGGAGGCAATTATCTTCTTGGGGCACTTCTTTTTTTGCATGGTGGGCGCAGAGAGAAACGATGAGCATTTTTACTTGTGTTTATGTTACTGAACCTGATACTAGCACGAAGAACAGTGTACAAAAAAAGGAAGTATCTTGTAAGGCATGTGTTGTCGTTTTAGTGTGAAAGACTGCCTATAAAAAGATAATTATGCTGTAACATATTGACATTTACGCTGTAAGTTATTAACCTACGATAAATCAGGGGAAGGAAAGGGATGTTCTTCAAATGATGTTACCATTGCTTAGACACCTTTGCGGTGCTTTCAATTGATGTTTTTCATCTCTTACTCATCCCTGTACAGGTTAGATTGTCTATGGAAATATGTCAACCTGAATATCACCCTTGCTGTTCTGTGGTTCTTGTGATCTGATGATGAATTTCTCCTCCTACAGAAAAGCACAACAAAAAATTAGGAGTAGCGAGAGAAGTGAGTTGTTCCTTTCTACTAAGAGGGGGTAAACTGATGTAGAAATAATGGCAGCTGCTGACTTCTTTGAACAATATTCAGTTTTTCATACATTAACTTGCTACAGAAAAAAAAGCGATTTTCAGAGATTTAGCTCATTCTCTAAACAATGGCAGCTGCTGATTTCCTTGCACAGTGTTAAGAATTCATACAATAAGTTGCTACAGAAATACAAAAAAAGATTCAGAAAATAATGACAGCTATCAGCTATTAATTTGAACAATGACAGCTGCTGATTTCTTTGAACAATGCTCGAAAGGAGTACCAGAAAATAATCGTAGCTGCTGAAAGGGGGTAAACTGATGTAAAATAATGGCAGCTGCTGATTTCTTTGAACAATGCTCGAAAGGAGTACCGAAAATAATGGCAGCTGCTAAAAGGGGGTAAACTGATGTAAAATAACTCAGCTTCGGAAGGACTAATCCGGAGCTGAGTTCTGTCTTGTGGGTCTATTTCAACTACGACCTGCAAAAATGGTCAAAAGGAGTAGCAGGCACCAGATTAGAAACCTAAAAATTTATAACTAAACAAAATCATAATTTATGAGAAAAAAATTGAAGATGACACCGCAAGTACTAAAAAATGGGACAACACATACAAGCATGCATATTTCATATAAAAAAATAAATTATGGTGGGTAACAGAGATAATTCAGCACACCAATGTCTCATCAAGGATTAGCTAAGAATTCTCCTAGCTTAATGCTCATGTATATACAGACTGTGCTCTATCTCTGTTGTTTGAATAATGTTCAGAGCAACAGTATCTTTGCACAAATGTTTAGAATTCATACAATAATTTGCTACAGAAAAACAAAACGATTTTCAGAGAATTAACTCATTCTCTTAACAATGAAATCTGCTTATTCTCTTAACATGTCTGAACTGACGTCGTTATTTAGAATTCAGCTAGCCACATATTTTTTTCTCTGCATGTCTGAACTGAATAGGTGAAGATGCTACCTGCAGCAGGGAAGGGAGCCATTGACAGTCAGCAGGCAGCAGGGACCTTGTGCAGTGCTCGTCATGCCAGCTGCTGCTGATGGTTGGAAACGAACGAATAAATTGCAAATCTTTGAGGCTAAACAGATGAATGGGAAGCATCGAAAGGGGCGGACCGAACCGGACCAGACCTTGGGAGTCGACGCCGATGGAGAACAGTGTACTGTGTACAACATGATTACACTTTGACGGAAGTCAGGCGAACTTGAGGCCAGCGTACACCGCAGCGTCGCCCAGCTCCTCCTCGATCCTCAGAAGCTGTTCCAATTAGAAAAAGAAAAAACTGTTAATGTGCCTTTTTTTAAACAAACAAAACGCTGCTGAAACAAAGCATGAACAAGATAATGCTTGAATGGACAGATTACACTTAACGGAATAATGAACCATGGGATTAAATAATTTATTAAATCATTTGCAAGAAGGTTTTGGCCAAAAAAGAAGCCGGCATTGCTTCAGCACCACATACGAGAAGATTGTGCTCTATCTCTGTTGTTTGAATGATGTTCAGAGCTCAGTTTCTTTGCACAAAATGTTCAGAATTCATACAATAATTTGCTACAGAAAAACAAAAAGATTTTCAGAGAATTAGCTCATTCTCTTAACAATGAAAGCTGCTGATTTCCTTGCAGTGTTCAGTATTTATAGAAATAACTTGCTACAAAATGATGCAGCATTCTCTTAATAATTAGCTCATTCAATGAAAGCTGCTGATTTTCTTAACAATTATTTTTCTTTCCAAAGTTGGCGACACATTTGTGACATTTGGGGGCAAATGATGCAGCAAATCCAGCAGGATCAGCACAAAGTACTCAGCTTCTGAACAAGCTCTCTAGCCATGTACTCCAATTACAAGATTGTTACATGGAGATACTGAAGAAGAGATAACAGCCATGTACTCCACTTAATTTCACTCACTTCAATACTACTTTGATTTTGCAGAAACACTGATTGATTCCAAGGACCAGTTCGGTTTGATGAACAAGACTGAATGTTCCTAGTTAAGCTCAACCACCTCGGATGCATCCATGGAAAACTATTACTGTACTAAATCATATAGGCATAAAACAGAGGTCAAAATGCAGAGTATAAGCATGGAATACTTGTATTCAACGATATTGCCGTCACTTAATCAATAATAAAGCAACTCCAACTTGGATTGAATCAACCTTGCATAGCTCAGTTCGGTATTTTCAACTTGGATTGGAACCTCTAAATTATCAACAAACTGAAATGACATAGTATTTGGAGTTTGGATATGAAAAGTACTGCTTTCACATATCCATTTCTTAACTGATAGTGATGATACACATCATGTAAAACGACAACAGAAGGAACTACTACAATTCAGAATTACGGCAACGATTTGCTGGAGCACATAACTCATCACTGCAACCAAAAATTCTAGGACACCAGCAACATCAGAACTAGTAGTGCCAAAAGTAAGCATACACTAAACGGAATAATGAACCATGGGATTAAATAATTTATTAAATCATTTGCAAGAAGGTTTTGGCCAAAAAAGGAGCCGGCATTGCTTCAGCACCACATACGAGAAGAGCTACTTGCCTGGTTGTAGTATTGTACGTGGCAAGACGCTGTGAATGGCAGGGAGCATCTGGGCATCGATCCAAAGGAGCAACAGTTTCTTTGCACAAATGTTCATAATTCATACAATAATTTGCTACAGAAAAACAAAAAGATTTTCAGAGAATTAGCTCATTCTCTTAACAATGAAAGCTGCTGATTTCCTTGCAATGTTCAGTATTTATAGAAATAACTTGCTACAGAAAAACAAAACAATGTTCAGAGAATTAGTACATTCTTGAACAATGGCAGCTGCTGATTTCCTTGCATAGTGTTCAGTATTTATAGAATAACTTGCTACAGAGAAACAAAACAAGCAAGCTGTGCTGCTCCCTGTCAAATCATCTTCTTCCTCATGCTAAAAACGAGCAAGCTGTGCTCTGACGGCATCATCAAAGCAGAGCTACCAAAATCGCCATCCCTGTGCTGCTCCCTGTCAAATCTGGGTGTTCGTGAGCTCGGAGACGGTGGCCGCTGTCAGCCATGGACTCATCGGAAGGAAGAGGGGAGGGAGAGGTGGGGAGTCGCGGACGCCGTTGGGGAGCTTGGTGATGCGGGTGGGGACGACGCACGGGGGGATGTCCAGCCCGGGTAGGAGGCGTAGGAGCAAGGTCGAGCACGCCGCGGAGGCCGTATGGTCGCCGGACAGGCACCGCTCGCCGTATTGGCTGCTTCCGCCCCTGGACCTCGCGGAGCCCGTGCGGTCGCTGCGCCTCCCCGTATTGGCCGCCGCTGCACTTTGACCTCACGGCGCTCGTGCGGGCACGGCGCCTCGCCGTACTGGCCACCTCCCTCGCGGCGCTCGTGCGGGCGCGGCTCCCGCGTTGACCTCGCGGCGCTCGTGATGCGCCTTGCCGAGGAGGGGGCAGCAGGGCAGCTGCAGTGGAGGAGGGGATGGAAAGGGGAAAGGGAAAAGGCGGACGGCTGGGCTTTCCAGAAAAGGAAAAAGGCTAGAAAATAGAAAGGGAACAGGGGGAACGACGAGCGCGGTCGGAATCGATCGCTCCCGCGATCGATCGCCAAGGAGTCGTTTCGGTTATAAGATTACGAATATTAACCATTCAGCATGAAAAATATGATATTGATTAGTTTTTTTATGGAATTAACTCTTTGCCCCCAATATGGTGATATTTTTCATGTGAACTGGAAATCTAGTACTCCCTCCGTCACGGTTTAGAAGGCACAGTTAAATTTACGTGCATTTTCACAATAGACAAGGTTTTGGGCGCATTGCATTTATTTCTATTAGCTAATTAATACTCCAGAGTACTATTTCTATATGCATGCGTAGTGTGATTGCTATTTTTTAGCCCATCTCACAACCAATAGATAACCACCTAGGTCCCAGAGAATTTTCAAGCGCGCCTTCTAAACCGTGACGGAGGGAGTAGATATGGTGGAGACCATTAGTTTTTCAGCCTAGAATAATACAGTGAAGTAATATTCATTTAAACGGCTGAAATTTATTGACCATAGATAAGAGATTAGGGCTAGCTTACAAATTTCGGATCTATATTGATCCATGATGTGATAGAGAAATAGGGAAGAACGATATGTTTGCATCAATAAATATTTGCAAAGGTAGAACAATATGTTATCTTGGCATTGTTGCAGAAGTGTTTAACTTGAACATCATGCAAACTGTTATGACCGGTTTAGTTTATACTAGGAAGAGGCCCACTGAGCATTAGTATTAGGGGCTTGGCCCACAAGTTATCTTAGGCTAAAGTTATAAATACTAGTTGTAAGACATCGTTTGAGATGAAGCAATAAAGATATTATAATCTTCTGTTGCCCGGCTCCCGAAGGAGCCGGAACCCTAGCCACCGCCGCCCCAAGCCCTAGCCGCGACGGCGCCCGTCCGCCGGCGCGCCCGCTCCAGCCCTCGTCCCCCTCCTCCTTGCCCATACAACCTACGCCGGAGGCCTGGTAGGAACCCTAGTCCTACCAATTTGGTATCCAGAGACACCAGGCCGATCATGTCGCTCCCTCCATCACCGCCGCCGCTGCCATCCACCTCCCCCCCACTCTCGCTGCCGCCGGCCACGTCCACACCGATGACGGCGATCACGTCCGGCACCACCACCACCACCTCGCCCGCGCCAATCACCACCACGGCGGATCCGCCCCAGCTCCTCTCGCCCGAGGAGGTGTCGGGCACCCTGCGGGAGCTTGTCCAGGCGGTCAGAGGCATTACCCTCTACCTCGCCGGGAACCAGCCCCCGCCACCGAGCGCCGCCACCACTGCCTACGGGCCGCCGCCGCTGCAGTGGCCCGCCCCGGCCTTCCAGGCGCCCTATGGAGGGGCGCCCCCACCGCCGCTGCTGCTGCCGCACTACTCGGCTGCGGGACAGCCTTGGCCAGCGTGGTCGGCCTCCACCGCGCCGCTGGGGGGCCCGACCTAGCAGTTTCTCCCGGTGCCACCGCCGGCCCCCACGACGCAGGCACCGGTGCAGCAGCTCCACCAGGCGCCGCCACCATCGACAGCACCCCCACCCGCGCCTCGGGCCACGGGTCGGCCCCTGCACCAGGTGCAGTTTCCACCGTCACCATCGCCAATTCCCGCGTGGGCGACCGGCTCATCTCCGGGCCCGGTATACTCCACGGCGCCGGAACACCCGACGCCCTCCCTGCGGTTTGATCACCCCTCCAGCTCGGCGAACTACAGGCGTCACGTGCTCGTCTCGGCGTCCGTCGTCGCTACCGCGACGACGTCCGCCTCGACTCGCGCTACGCTAAGACAGGGTGGCAGTGGTGTCACGTGCTCGTCTCGGCGTCCGTCGTCGCTACCGCGACGACGTCCACCTCGACTCGCGCTACGCTAAGACAGGGTGGCAGTGGTGTCACGTGCTCGTCTCGGCGTCCGTCGTCGCTACCGCGACGACGTCCGCCTCGACTCGCGCTACGCTAAGACAGGGTGGCAGTGGTGTCACGTGCTCGTCTCGGCGTCCGACGTCGCTACCGCGACGACGTCCGCCTCGACTCGCGCTACGCTAAGACAGGGTGGCAGTGGTGTCACGTGCTCGTCTCGGCGTCCGACGCCGCTACCGCGACGACGTCCGACTCGACTCGCGCTACGCTAAGACAGGGTGGCAGTGGTGTCACGTGCTCGTCTCGGCGTCCGTCGCCGCTACCGCGACGACGTCCGACTCGACTCGCGTTGCGCTAAGACAGGGTGGCAGTGGTGTCACATGCTCGTCTCGGCGTCCGTCGTCGCTACCGCGACGACGTCCGCCTCGACTCGCGCTACGCTAAGACAGGGTGGCAGTGGTGTCACGTGCTCGTCTCGGCGTCCGTCGTCGCTACCGCGACGACGTCCGCCTCGACTCGCGCTACGCTACGACAGGGTGGCGGTGGTGTCACGTGCTCGTCTCGGCGTCCGTCGTCGCTACCGCGACGACGTCCGCCTCGACTCACGCTACGCTAAGACAGGGTGGCGGTGGTGTCACGTGCTCGTCTCGGCGTCCGTCGTCGCTACCGCGACGACGTCCGCCTCGACTCGCGTTGCGCTAAGACAGGGTGGCCGTGGTGTCACGTGCTCGTCTCGGCGTCCGTCGTCGCTACCGCGACGACGTCCGCCTCGACTCGCGCTGCGCTAAGACAGGGTGGCAGTGGTGTCACGTGCTCGTCTCGGCGTCCGTCGTCGCTACCGCGACGACGTCCGCCTCGACTCGCGCTACGCTAAGACAGGGTGGCAGGTGTCACGTGCTCGTCTCGGCGTCCGTCGTCGCTACCGCGACGACGTCCGCCTCGACTCGCGCTACGGTAAGACAGGGTGGCAGTGGTGTCACGTGCTCGTCTCGGCGTCCGTCGTCGCTACCGCGACGACGTCCGCCTCGACTCGCGCTACGCTAAGACAGGGTGGCAGTGGTGTCACGTGCTCGTCTCGGCGTCCGTCGTCGCTACCGCGACGACGTCCGCCTCGACTCGCGCTACGCTAAGACAGGGTGGCAGTGGTGTCACGTGCTCGTCTCGGCGTCCGTCGTCGCTACCGCGACGACGTCCGCCTCGACTCGCGTTACGCTAAGACAGGGTGGCAGTGGTGTCACGTGCTCGTCTCGGCGTCCGTCGTCGCTACCGCGACGACGTCCGCCTCGACTCGCGCTACGCTAAGACAGGGTGGCAGTGGTGTCACGTGCTCGTCTCGGCGTCCGTCGTCGCTACCGCGACGACGTCCGCCTCGACTCGCGCTACGCTAAGACGGGGTGGCAGTGGTGTCACGTGCTCGTCTCGGCGTCCGTCGTCGCTACCGCGACGACGTCCGCCTCGACTCGCGCTACGCTAAGACAGGGTGGCAGTGGTGTCACGTGCTCGTCTCGGCGTCCGTCGTCGCTACCGCGACGACGTCCGCCTCGACTCGCGCTGCGCTAAGACCGGGTGGCAGTGGTGTCACGTGCTCGTCTCGGCGTCCGTCGTCGCTACCGCGACGACGTCCGCCTCGACTCGCGCTACGCTAAGACAGGGTGGCAGTGGTGTCACGTGCTCGTCTCGGCGTCCGTCGTCGCTACCGCGACGACGTCCGCCTCGACTCGTGCTACGCTAAGACAGGGTGGCAGTGGTGTCACGTGCTCGTCTCGGCGTCCGTCGTCGCTACCGCGACGACGTCCGCCTCGACTCGCGCTACGCTAAGACAGGGTGGCAGTGGTGTCACGTGCTCGTCTCGGCGTCCGTCGTCGCTACCGCGACGACGTCCGCCTCGACTCGCGCTACGCTAAGACAGGGTGGCAGTGGTGTCACGTGCTCGTCTCGGCGTCCGTCGTCGCTACCGCGACGACGTCCGCCTCGACTCGATCTACGCTACGACAGGGTGGCAGTGGTGTCACGTGCTCGTCTCGGCGTCCGTCGTCGCTACCGCGACGACGTCCGCCTCGACTCGCGCTACGCTAAGACAGGGTGGCGGTGGTGTCACGTGCTCGTCTCGGCGTCCGTCGTCGCTACCGCGACGACGTCCGCCTCGACTCGCGCTATGCTAAGACCACTGAGAGAAATCAGAACTGAGAGAGAAATCAGAACTGAGAGAACAACGTTACTGGAGTTACGACCCTATGGAAAGAGAGGCTGCAAAGATATACACACCACCAATATACGCCAAATTTGTGGAAGAGATGAAAAAAACCACAGCTTACAGAGTTGAGGTCGTTGCTGCTGCTGGTGAAACAAGAATATTTCTGGTGACAAGGCGTGGCGAATACCAGGACGCAGAGTTTTCAAAGAGGATATACACTGTGTCAATATCACCTGATGATGTCTACCGCTGCTCATGTTCCAAGTTCAATCGGGACGGGTTGCATTGCTGCCACGTCCTAGCGGTAGCAAGACACATTGGGTTGAGTAGCCTCCCTGAAAGCTTTATAAATCCTAGGTGGACAGTAGCTGCAGGGCATGTGTTAGCTATGATGACGGATGGAAATGTTGGTCAAAATGGACAGAGAACACACTTGACAGTCAGGCATTCTATAGTCATGAGCCAGGTGTCGGACGCATTGTCAAACGAATGCACAGACGACAGGTCGTACGACCTGTTCGTGGAAGGAATTGGTGAGGCAATAAACAAAGTCAGGTTAGACAAGCGGCTCCGCCAAGAACAACAACTCTCAGGTGGGAAGCGACGGTGTATTGATGATCCTCAGCAACTGAATGTTGATGCCAGGCAGGAGGGGGATGGCGACCTGCATATCCCTACGCAGGTGCATCAAAACGTTGTGTCTACCATTGGTGCGTCTAGCATGGGTGGAGTTGAGGTGCATCAAACATTTAGTTTGAGAGACCCCCCGCTGTCACGCACAAAAGGTTTCAACCTTGGTGATAGGCCAAAGTCCATGTATGAAAAGGCTTCTGATAAGCTTAAGAAACAAAAAGCAGTAAGGAAGTGTTCCAAGTGCAGGCTGCCAGGCCATAAAAAGCCACAATGCCCCCAAAATAACCAGGTAATGCTTAAATTTTCTGGACTAGCAGTGTTAATCTTATAGGATTTATTACGGCTATCATATTTTATTATATAGAAAGCAGAAGGGACTAATTTCCTTTATCTGTCCTCCAGAAACAGACAACATAACGCGGCGTCATGGGCTGGACCAGAGAGCTACAACGCGCATAGGATGCTATGGGAAAAGAAATGGAGGCAATTATCTTCTTGGGGCACTTCTTTTTTTGCATGGTGGGCACAGAGAGAAACGATGAGCATTTTTACTTGTGTTTATGTTACTGAACCTGATACTAGCACGAAGAACAGTGTACAAAAAAAGGAAGTATCTTGTAAGGCATGTGTTGTCGTTTTAGTGTGAAAGACTGCCTATAAAAAGATAATTATGCTGTAACATATTGACATTTACGCTGTAAGTTATTAACCTACGATAAATCAGGGGAAGGAAAGGGATGTTCTTCAAATGATGTTACCATTGCTTAGACACCTTTGCGGTGCTTTCAATTGATGTTTTTCATCTCTTACTCATCCCTGTACAGGTTAGATTGTCTATGGAAATATGTCAACCTGAATATCACCCTTGCTGTTCTGTGGTTCTTGTGATCTGATGATGAATTTCTCCTCCTACAGAAAAGCACAACAAAAAATTAGGAGTAGCGAGAGAAGTGAGTTGTTCCTTTCTACTAAGAGGGGGTAAACTGATGTAGAAATAATGGCAGCTGCTGAATTCTTTGAACAATATTCAGTTTTTCATACATTAACTTGCTACAGAAAAAAAAGCGATTTTCAGAGATTTAGCTCATTCTCTAAACAATGGCAGCTGCTGATTTCCTTGCACAGTGTTAAGAATTCATACAATAAGTTGCTACAGAAATACAAAAAAAGATTCAGAAAATAATGACAGCTATCAGCTATTAATTTGAACAATGACAGCTGCTGATTTCTTTGAACAATGCTCGAAAGGAGTACCAGAAAATAATCGTAGCTGCTGAAAGGGGGTAAACTGATGTAAAATAATGGCAGCTGCTGATTTCTTTGAACAATGCTCGAAAGGAGTACCGAAAATAATGGCGGCTGCTAAAAGGGGGTAAACTGATGTAAAATAACTCAGCTTCGGAAGGACTAATCCGGAGCTGAGTTCTGTCTTGTGGGTCTATTTCAACTACGACCTGCAAAAATGGTCAAAAGGAGTAGCAGGCACCAGATTAGAAACCTAAAAATTTATAACTAAACAAAATCATAATTTATGAGAAAAAAATTGAAGATGACACCGCAAGTACTAAAAAATGGGACAACACATACAAGCATGCATATTTCATATAAAAAAATAAATTATGGTGGGTAACAGAGATAATTCAGCACACCAATGTCTCATCAAGGATTAGCTAAGAATTCTCCTAGCTTAATGCTCATGTATATACAGACTGTGCTCTATCTCTGTTGTTTGAATAATGTTCAGAGCAACAGTATCTTTGCACAAATGTTTAGAATTCATACAATAATTTGCTACAGAAAAACAAAACGATTTTCAGAGAATTAACTCATTCTCTTAACAATGAAATCTGCTTATTCTCTTAACATGTCTGAACTGACGTCGTTATTTAGAATTCAGCTAGCCACATATTTTTTTCTCTGCATGTCTGAACTGAATAGGTGAAGATGCTACCTGCAGCAGGGAAGGGAGCCATTGACAGTCAGCAGGCAGCAGGGACCTTGTGCAGTGCTCGTCATGCCAGCTGCTGCTGATGGTTGGAAACGAACGAATAAATTGCAAATCTTTGAGGCTAAACAGATGAATGGGAAGCATCGAAAGGGGCGGACCGAACCGGACCAGACCTTGGGAGTCGACGCCGATGGAGAACAGTGTACTGTGTACAACATGATTACACTTTGACGGAAGTCAGGCGAACTTGAGGCCAGCGTACACCGCAGCGTCGCCCAGCTCCTCCTCGATCCTCAGAAGCTGTTCCAATTAGAAAAAGAAAAAACTGTTAATGTGCCTTTTTTTAAACAAACAAAACGCTGCTGAAACAAAGCATGAACAAGATAATGCTTGAATGGACAGATTACACTTAACGGAATAATGAACCATGGGATTAAATAATTTATTAAATCATTTGCAAGAAGGTTTTGGCCAAAAAAGAAGCCGGCATTGCTTCAGCACCACATACGAGAAGATTGTGCTCTATCTCTGTTGTTTGAATGATGTTCAGAGCTCAGTTTCTTTGCACAAAATGTTCAGAATTCATACAATAATTTGCTACAGAAAAACAAAAAGATTTTCAGAGAATTAGCTCATTCTCTTAACAATGAAAGCTGCTGATTTCCTTGCAGTGTTCAGTATTTATAGAAATAACTTGCTACAAAATGATGCAGCATTCTCTTAATAATTAGCTCATTCAATGAAAGCTGCTGATTTTCTTAACAATTATTTTTCTTTCCAAAGTTGGCGACACATTTGTGACATTTGGGGGCAAATGATGCAGCAAATCCAGCAGGATCAGCACAAAGTACTCAGCTTCTGAACAAGCTCTCTAGCCATGTACTCCAATTACAAGATTGTTACATGGAGATACTGAAGAAGAGATAACAGCCATGTACTCCACTTAATTTCACTCACTTCAATACTACTTTGATTTTGCAGAAACACTGATTGATTCCAAGGACCAGTTCGGTTTGATGAACAAGACTGAATGTTCCTAGTTAAGCTCAACCACCTCGGATGCATCCATGGAAAACTATTACTGTACTAAATCATATAGGCATAAAACAGAGGTCAAAATGCAGAGTATAAGCATGGAATACTTGTATTCAACGATATTGCCGTCACTTAATCAATAATAAAGCAACTCCAACTTGGATTGAATCAACCTTGCATAGCTCAGTTCGGTATTTTCAACTTGGATTGGAACCTCTAAATTATCAACAAACTGAAATGACATAGTATTTGGAGTTTGGATATGAAAAGTACTGCTTTCACATATCCATTTCTTAACTGATAGTGATGATACACATCATGTAAAACGACAACAGAAGGAACTACTACAATTCAGAATTACGGCAACGATTTGCTGGAGCACATAACTCATCACTGCAACCAAAAATTCTAGGACACCAGCAACATCAGAACTAGTAGTGCCAAAAGTAAGCATACACTAAACGGAATAATGAACCATGGGATTAAATAATTTATTAAATCATTTGCAAGAAGGTTTTGGCCAAAAAAGGAGCCGGCATTGCTTCAGCACCACATACGAGAAGAGCTACTTGCCTGGTTGTAGTATTGTACGTGGCAAGACGCTGTGAATGGCAGGGAGCATCTGGGCATCGATCCAAAGGAGCAACAGTTTCTTTGCACAAATGTTCATAATTCATACAATAATTTGCTACAGAAAAACAAAAAGATTTTCAGAGAATTAGCTCATTCTCTTAACAATGAAAGCTGCTGATTTCCTTGCAATGTTCAGTATTTATAGAAATAACTTGCTACAGAAAAACAAAACAATGTTCAGAGAATTAGTACATTCTTGAACAATGGCAGCTGCTGATTTCCTTGCATAGTGTTCAGTATTTATAGAATAACTTGCTACAGAGAAACAAAACAAGCAAGCTGTGCTGCTCCCTGTCAAATCATCTTCTTCCTCATGCTGAAAACGAGCAAGCTGTGCTCTGACGGCATCATCAAAGCAGAGCTACCAAAATCGCCATCCCTGTGCTGCTCCCTGTCAAATCTGGGTGTTCGTGAGCTCGGAGACGGTGGCCGCTGTCAGCCATGGACTCATCGGAAGGAAGAGGGGAGGGAGAGGTGGGGAGTCGCGGACGCCGTTGGGGAGCTTGGTGATGCGGGTGGGGACGACGCACGGGGGGATGTCCAGCCCGGGTAGGAGGCGTAGGAGCAAGGTCGAGCACGCCGCGGAGGCCGTATGGTCGCCGGACAGGCACCGCTCGCCGTATTGGCTGCTTCCGCCCCTGGACCTCGCGGAGCCCGTGCGGTCGCTGCGCCTCCCCGTATTGGCCGCCGCTGCACTTTGACCTCACGGCGCTCGTGCGGGCACGGCGCCTCGCCGTACTGGCCACCTCCCTCGCGGCGCTCGTGCGGGCGCGGCTCCCGCGCTGACCTCGCGGCGCTCGTGATGCGCCTCGCCGAGGAGGGGGCAGCAGGGCAGCTGCAGTGGAGGAGGGGATGGAAAGGGGAAAGGGAAAAGGCGGACGGCTGGGCTTTCCAGAAAAGGAAAAAGGCTAGAAAATAGAAAGGGAACAGGGGGAACGACGAGCGCGGTCGGAATCGATCGCTCCCGCGATCGATCGCCAAGGAGTCGTTTCGGTTATAAGATTACGAATATTAACCATTCAGCATGAAAAATATGATATTGATTAGTTTTTTTATGGAATTAACTCTTTGCCCCCAATATGGTGATATTTTTCATGTGAACCGGAAATCTAGTACTCCCTCCGTCACGGTTTAGAAGGCACAGTTAAATTTACGTGCATTTTCACAATAGACAAGGTTTTGGGCGCATTGCATTTATTTCTATTAGCTAATTAATACTCCAGAGTACTATTTCTATATGCATGCGTAGTGTGATTGCTATTTTTTAGCCCATCTCACAACCAATAGATAACCACCTAGGTCCCAGAGAATTTTCAAGCGCGCCTTCTAAACCGTGACGGAGGGAGTAGATATGGTGGAGACCATTAGTTTTTCAGCCTAGAATAATACAGTGAAGTAATATTCATTTAAACGGCTGAAATTTATTGACCATAGATAAGAGATTAGGGCTAGCTTACAAATTTCGGATCTATATTGATCCATGATGTGATAGAGAAATAGGGAAGAACGATATGTTTGCATCAATAAATATTTGCAAAGGTAGAACAATATGTTATCTTGGCATTGTTGCAGAAGTGTTTAACTTGAACATCATGCAAACTGTTATGACCGGTTTAGTTTATACTAGGAAGAGGCCCACTGAGCATTAGTATTAGGGGCTTGGCCCACAAGTTATCTTAGGCTAAAGTTATAAATACTAGTTGTAAGACATCGTTTGAGATGAAGCAATAAAGATATTATAATCTTCTGTTGCCCGGCTCCCGAAGGAGCCGGAACCCTAGCCACCGCCGCCCCAAGCCCTAGCCGCGACGGCGCCCGTCCGCCGGCGCGCCCGCTCCAGCCCTCGTCCCCCTCCTCCTTGCCCATACAACCTACGCCGGAGGCCTGGTAGGAACCCTAGTCCTACCAATTTGGTATCCAGAGACACCAGGCCGATCATGTCGCTCCCTCCATTACCGCCGCCGCTGCCATCCACCTCCCCCCCACTCTCGCTGCCGCCGGCCACGTCCACACCGATGACGGCGATCACGTCCGGCACCACCACCACCACCTCGCCCGCGCCAATCACCACCACGGCGGATCCGCCCCAGCTCCTCTCGCCCGAGGAGGTGTCGGGCACCCTGCGGGAGCTTGTCCAGGCGGTCAGAGGCATTACCCTCTACCTCGCCGGGAACCAGCCCCCGCCACCGAGCGCCGCCACCACTGCCTACGGGCCGCCGCCGCTGCAGTGGCCCGCCCCGGCCTTCCAGGCGCCCTATGGAGGGGCGCCCCCACCGCCGCTGCTGCTGCCGCACTACTCGGCTGCGGGACAGCCTTGGCCAGCGTGGTCGGCCTCCACCGCGCCGCTGGGGGGCCCGACCTAGCAGTTTCTCCCGGTGCCACCGCCGGCCCCCACGACGCAGGCACCGGTGCAGCAGCTCCACCAGGCGCCGCCACCATCGACAGCACCCCCACCCGCGCCTTGGGCCACGGGTCGGCCCCTGCACCAGGTGCAGTTTCCACCGTCACCATCGCCAATTCCCGCGTGGGCGACCGGCTCATCTCCGGGCCCGGTATACTCCACGGCGCCGGAACACCCGACGCCCTCCCTGCGGTTTGATCACCCCTCCAGCTCGGCGAACTACAGGCCGGCGCTTCCGGACCTGGCATACGGGCTGCCGGCGACTGCGGCCGCCCCCGGGCACGACGGGCCGACACCCCCTCGCTTCGCCAAGCTGGACTTCGCCACCTACGAGGGCATGGAGGACCCCCTCAACTGGCTCAACCAGTGCGAGCAGTTCTTTCGAGGGCAGCGGACGCTCGCTTCGGATCGTACCTGGCTCGCGTCCTATCATCTTCAAGGCGCGCCGCAGACCTGGTACTATGCCCTCGAGCAGGACAAGGGCGGCATGCCACCATGGGAGCGCTTCCGGGAGCTCTGTCTCCTCCGTTTTGGGCCTCCTATCCGCGGGAGCCGACTGGCGGCCCTTGGCCGTTTACCTTTCACATCTATGGTGCAGGACTATGCCGACTGCTTCCAGGCCCTGGCGTGCCACGCGCCGAGCATCTCCGCGACTCAGCGCACCGAGCTCTTTGTGGGCGGCCTGCCGGACCATATTTGCGTGGACGTCGAGCTCCGGGATCCCCCCCGACCTCCAGACGGCCATGTACTATGCCCGGGCCTTCGAGCAGCGGGCCCAAGCATTGCAGCAGCAACTCGAACGGAGCGGCCGCCAGCCTAGTCGGCCAGCACCGACTCCTCTAGCCACGGGTCGGCCTCCTCCAGCCGCGACGACCACACCCCCGGCCGCCACACGGCCTTTCCGTCGGTTGTCACCGGCCGAGCAGCAGGAGCGTCGCCGTCAGGGTCCGTGCTTCAGCTGCGATGAGCCCTATACGCCGACCCATGTCTGCCCCCGCCTGTTTTATTTGGAGACGGTCGACTACATCGAGGAGGACGACTCGCCCGACACGCTACCTCCACCTGAGGCGACCGAGGACGCGGCCGCGGATCCCGCGGTGACGACGTGCGTCGTCTCCCTTCACACCCTGGCCAGCATCCGGGGCGAACGGACCATGCTGCTGCCCGTGATGATCCATGGTGCGCGACTGGTGGCCCTGCTGGATATAGGCTCCACCCACAACTTTCTGCTCGAGACAACCATGCATTGGCTAGCCCTTCCGACGACGGGCGGGGAGCGCCTGTGGATCACGGTGGCGAACAGCGATCGCCTCCGGTGTCATGGACTCGCCCGCGACGTTCCCATCTCCATCGGCGGCGAACACTTCTCCATTACCTGTGTAGGGATCGACCTCGGCTGCTTCGACTTCATTCTCGGGGTGGACTTTCTTCGGACTCTCGGTCCCATCCTGTGGGATTTCGACATGCTCACGTTGACGTTCTGGCGGCAGGGCCGCCGCATCCGGTGGGAGGGCCTTGGGGGCGCCGCGCCGGCCGTGCCACACCTCCAGCTGGCCGCCGCGTCCTCGGAGGCCGAGCATCCCCTGCTGGATCCCCTTCTGCAGCAGCACAACGACCTCTTCGACGAGCCGCGAGGTCTTCTGCCTGCCCGGGTGTACGACCATCGTATTCACCTCGTACCGGGCTCCACTCCAGTGGCGGTTTGGCCCTACCACTATCCCCAGCTGCAGAAGGATGAGTTGGAGCGCCAGTGTGCCCTGATGCTCGCCGCGGGCATCATCCGGATCTCGACGTCGCCCTTCTCGGCGCCGGTGCTTCTCGTCCATAAGTCGGATGGCACATGGCGCTTCTACATCGACTTCCGCGCCCTCAATGCGCTCACGCTCAAGGACAAGTTCCCTATACCGGTGGTCGACGAGCTCTTGGATGAGCTCCATGGGGCGCGCTTCTTCACCAAGCTCGATCTCCGGTTGGGCTATCATCAGGTGCGCATGCATCCGGACGACATCGCCAAGACGGCGTTTTGCACCCACCATGGCCACTTCGAGTTCTTGGTGATGCCCTTCGGACTCGCCAACGCCCCGGTGACGTTCCAGGCCCTAATGAACGACGTCCTTCGACCCTACTTACGGCGGTTTGTGCTTGTTTTCTTTGATGACATTCTTATCTACAACGCCACATGGGCCGAGCACCTCCAACACGTCGCCATCGTCTTCAACGAGCTTCGGGCGCACCACCTCCACCTTAAGCGCTCGAAGTGCTCGTTCGGGATGCCTTCCGTCGCCTACCTCGGCCATGTCATCTCGGCCGACGGGGTGGCTATGGACGCCGACAAGGTGGCGGCCATCTCCGCATGGATGACGCCTCACTCGCCACGGGCTCTCCGCGGGTTCCTCGGACTCGCCGGCTACTACCGGAAATTTATCCGGGAGTTCAGACTCATCACGGCGCCCCTCACGCGGTTGCTTCGCCGCGACGCCTTCGCCTGGGACGACGACGCGACGACGGCATTCGAGGCCCTCAAGGGGGCCCTCACAATGGGCCCCGTCCTCCAGATGCCCGACTTTGACCGCCCGTTCGTGGTGGACTGACGCCTCGGGTGCCGGTTTCGGCGCCGTGCTTCATCAGGGCGATGGGCCCGTCGCGACTCCGACCTCGCGCCATCCGCCAACGTGACCGCCAGGACGGCCCTGTGCCTCCGCTCCGGGCCATCGTTCGGTCTCTTCGCCGACATTCGCCGCGCCACTCCGACGGCGGACGACGCCGCCCTTCTTCAGCAGCAGCTCGGGGCCGGCGACTTGGAGGAGCCTTGGCGCTTCTCTGACGGACTGCTCCTCCATGGGCGCCGGATCTTTGTTCCGGCACATGATGATCTCCGTCACCAGGTGTTGCAGCTCGCCCACTCGGCGGGCCATGAGGGTGTGCAGAAAACCCTCCATCGTCTTTGCGCCGACTTCTACATCCCTGGCGGTCGTGCCCTGGTCCGCGACTGGGTTCGGTCTTGTCAGACTTGCCAACGCAACAAGATGGAGACCCTGCGGCCGGCTGGGCTACTTCAGCCCTTGGAGGTGTCGTCTCAGGTCTGGGCAGATATATCCATGGACTTCATCGAGGGCCTTCCCAAGGTGGGGGGCAAGTCGGTCATCCTCACGGTGGTCGATCGCTTCTCTAAGTACGCCCACTTCATCGCGCTCGGCCATCCGTACATGGCGGCGTCCGTGGCCCGGGCCTTCTTCGACGGCATCGTCCGTCTACACGGGTTCCCTGCTTCGATCGTCAGTGATCGGGACCCAGTCTTCACGGGCCATGTCTTGCACGACCTCTTCCGGATGGCGGGTGTCTAGCTCTGTCTGAGTACGACGTTTCATCCTCAGACGGACGGTCAGTCCGAGGTGGTTAACAAGGTCATTGCCATGTATTTGTGTTGTGTGACAGGTGATCGGCCTCGCGCTTGGGTGGACTGGCTCTCTTGGGCGGAGTACCGCTACAACACTTCTTATCACTCCGCCCTGCGCGCGACGCCATTTGAGGTGGTCTATGGTCGACCACCCCCACCTATTCTTCCGGTCGACCCGGAGACGGCTCGGACGGCGGTTGCGGGTGACCTTATCCGCACCCGTGACGAGATGCTGGCTGAGGTCCGTCAGCGTCTCCTTCAGGCCCAGCAGATGGCCAAGCACTACTACGACGATCATCATCGTGAGGCGGAGTTCGCGGTGGGTGACTGGATGTGGCTGCGTCTTCTCCACCGCTCTACGCAGACACTGGACCCGCGCGCGAAGCGCAAGCTCGGCCCTCGCTACGCCGGGCCCTTCCCTATCGTGGAGCGCATTGGGAAGGTGGCCTATCGTCTTCAGCTTCCAGCCCGCGCTCGCATCCACGACGTCTTCCATGTGGGGCTGCTCAAGCTCTTCCGTGGCGAGCCACCGGCAGCTCCTCCGGCGCTTCCGCCAACCGCCGATGGTCGCATTCTTCCAGAGCCGACAAAGGTGTTGCAGGCGCAGCTCCATCGTGGCGTGTGGTTCGTCCTCGTTCAGTGAGCGGGCCTTCCGGAGGAGGAGGCTACTTGGGAGCAGCGCGAGGAATTCCGCCAACACTATCCAGACTTTCAGCTCGAGGACGAGCTGTTTGCGCAGGCGGGGAGAGATGTTATGACCGGTTTAGTTTATACTAGGAAGAGGCCCACCGGGCATTAGTATTAGGGGCTTGGCCCACAAGTTATCTTAGGCAAGTTATCTTAGGTTAAAGTTATAAATACTAGTTGTAAGACATCGTTTGAGATGAAGCAATAAATATATTATAATCTTCTGTTGCCCGGCTCCCGAAGGAGCCGGAACCCTAGCCACCGCCGCCCCAAGCCCTAGCCGCGACGGCGCCCGTCCGCCGGCGCGCCCGCTCCAGCCCTCGTCCCCCTCCTCCTTGCCCATACAACCTACGCCGGAGGCCTGGTAGGAACCCTAGTCCTACCACAAACATTGTGAAAAAAGAGGCTAATGTCATTGTTGCAACCAAATCAATTCCATACTAAAAAATAATATAATTAGTTCTTCAAGTGATGCATATCTAGCTTGTGTATGTAAACAGAAGAATATCATTTCATACTAAAAAATAATAATTCCAAGTAGCACCATCTAGATATATAGATAAACTACCTATTTGCCCGTCCATTAATTAATTGACCTCACCTGAAAATAGGAAAGAAATGAGAGATGTCATGAATAACGAACTGTTTGCACCAAATTCAGCCAACATAAAAGATGTCCAGAATGACAAATTCATGACTTCCCAAATGTTGTTTTGATGACTTGATAAAATTTCATTGTCATTAAATGTGCCGTGCATTCGAAATAACTCAGATAAATCTGACACCCATTAACTTGAGAGAATCTAAAGTGTACATACCAAGGATCTCTTCATAATCATCCCGCCTCTCTAAAAGAAAGATAATCGTTATCGAATATCATATCAAAATTAATCTGGGCATACCCTCCTCTCTTTCATTAAACTATAAGGTATTAGATTGGATCATTTAACATGATTCTCTCAATTATATGAGAATGGAAATAGATACATGTAAGGCCATATATTCTGCTTAAATAAAGGAATAGAGACTGAACTTTATCTGGGCATGCATGTACAACGTAGATATCTACCAGGACAACGTACATTTCTTGGAAGTTTATTCGTGCTAACAATCAGATCTTACGTACATAGCAGCTCTTACTAAGCAAGTCCCAACACTGTATAGAGTACGTAAATTGTACAAAAATCAACTGACATATGTTTTTATTATAGGGACGACACTAAGATAACTAAGTAGACAAAGTATGAGGAAGTACTACCAAGAGGTGAACTTGGGCATCATTTTCGATCATCTTTGTTGCTTTGAATAAATACTGTTAAGGTGCCGCCTTCTTGACCTTCTGAATGCATATACACACCAAGTCTGAAAGAGCACTGTCAAAAGAAATCCCATCAATACAGAGCATAAGTTATGCTTCTAAGATCCGCGTATTTTTATTGGATCATTTTGTATGGGCATAAAATTCAAAGAACAGATCCATGTTGACAAAACCATATATTTTACTTGTAAGAAACGTAGAGAAGTAGATTTAACAAATCATGTAATGCTCCAAACTGACTTATCCACTTTCCAAGAAAATTTGTTAGCGATGTTCGAGTTCAATGTGGGGATGTATATCGACATTTTTAGTGAATTGAACCCCAAAATTAATCGAACTGTATAGCACCTCCCCGCAAAAAAAAGAGAGAACTGTATAGCACCTACAAATCTTACCCATCGTAGTATCTTTGACAGGGGTTGAAAAATAATGAATGCATGTCATCAATCCCCCCAGAAACGAAAACCTAAACTTTACATACTCTTTTTTTTTGACGAAATGCAGGCAGGTCGCTGCTTTCATTCATTAAGAAGGGGAGTGCCTCAAGATAAGGCAAAAAGTGCTAGTTACAGAGTTACTGTGCAAGGTGAAAGAAAGAAAAGAGAAAAAGGAAATTACATTGCCAGAAACAGAACTGTCTTAACCATGATCTCCCAGCCACTGTGCACCCTTGAGGCCGGCAGTCCACCAAGTGCGCAGCTCGAGTACAATTCGATCACAAATATTCAGAAAGGGGGAAAATTTATGATTGAAGATGCGATCATTTCGTTCCTTCCAAATGCCCCACCAAATAGCCATCACCAGCAAGGAGAAGGCCTGCTTCCTCTGCTTAGGGATTTTTTCCAGAGACAACAGCCACCAGTCAAGCAAGGAAGGAGCGCTGACATTCGGTCTGGCATCAAATGGAAACTGAAATTTTGTCAGGCAGAATCCCCAAACACCAGCTGTGAATGGGCAATCAGCAAAGAGGTGGTGAGCGGATTCAAGGCCAATTCTGCAGAGGGGGCAGACCGGGTCATGGGGCCATTTTCTCCTTACAAGGTTGTCATACTCTTTACAGACCAAGTCTCAAACTACAGGATGCACGACATAAAATCTCCAAAAACGAAAACCTACTCCATTATTGCTCCTTGCATGCCTTATAGGATGGACTGCTGCAAGCGTTGGTTGGCCAGGGCAAGAAAGGTGTGCTAACTTCGTATGCTGGTTTTTGTATATAGCTCTAAACAGTGGTAAACCATGACTAATACATCAGAGAGCCATTGACGTAACAGCAAGGGAGGAACTGTGTCGTGTGTGTAGCTTCCTGACGAAAGGAATATGTGAGAGGAGACAGCAGATTGAGTTGGTGAGAAGAGGCGGCCAATAAGGTGAGAACAATGGTGGAGTTGGCATGCTTAAGCAGGCTGGAGATCTCACATAATGTTTTTCTTGCTAATGGAACATTTACAAATGAACTGAAACATTAAGGAGATGACTGAAGAATTTTTTTCAACAGAGGTATAATCATCAATAGCACGAACAATGACGGACGATGGACAAATTGTAAGGTAGGGGGAACACTAATATGGCGTAAAATAAGTATCTTGTCAAATATGCGTCTAACAATCCATAGCATCAGAAGATTACTAAAAATTTAGGTTCTGTAGTTGACAGAAATTCAGATTTCACTTAAAGAAATTCATAATTTCAGAAAAACAAATCTTTACCTGACCCCAGCCCGTTTGCCTTTGCTGCCCTTCCAGTCCATCTTTTAGATAGCGGCTAGCTGTCAATAGAATAACATAGCCCAGCTGCAACTTCGTCGGCGCCGTGCTGTTGGCTATTGCTGCAGCGGGAGACCAACAT
Organism: Triticum timopheevii; assembly: GCA_963921465.1. Lineage (NCBI taxonomy): Eukaryota > Viridiplantae > Streptophyta > Magnoliopsida > Poales > Poaceae > Triticum > Triticum timopheevii. The sequence goes on along the minus strand of OY997274.1, from coordinate 164,048,603 downwards.
CCGGAGAGTGTGGGCTGCAGCCTGGAGGATGAAGAAGCGCTGCATGCCCCTATCGTTGCCCGCCTTTCGCTTGCCCAGTCAACTCCGCCGCAGCGCTAGCCAGCCACCGCCGATTCTCTCCGCGTTTCTCTTCGAATGGACCAGGTGTATGATGATTCAGCCCACGACCTGATCCTCTCGGCCTTGAGGCTGAAGCAGCGCTGCATGCCCCTATCGTTGGCCGCCTTGCGTTACGTGCCAAGTCCGCCGCAGCGCTAGCCAGCCGTCGCTGATTCTCTCCGTTTCCCTTCGAACGGACCAGGTGCACGACGATTCAGCCCACGAACAGATCCTCTCTGTTTCCCGTTACTTATTCCTCCTTTGTCTGAGCGATGATCCAACACAATTGCTGAGAGTATGGAGAAGTCTGTTGCTATATATTGCAATTGAAGTGAAATTCGTGGAGGGGAGAGATAACTGTGGAGATTCGTTATTGCGGTAGGACGGCATCGATCATATAGAAAGAGGTAACTGCTTCCATGATGGACGGATTGCTTGCACGTGAGAGATTCCTACCATAATACAATGGATAACGTTTCTTTTCATAATAGTTTTTCTCCATAAAAATATTATAGGAAGATATAAACCGTAATGATTGGTTGAAACTGCTTCTATGATGAAGAGATTGCTCCAATGTGAGAGATTCCTAGTCCTAGCATAATACGATGACTAATAGTTTTTTTCACAACTGTTTTTCTTCGTAAAAAAATTAGAAAGATCTAGACCGTAAAAATTGGGTCCCACGAGATAAACAGCTCCCAATTACTGATTAACGTGGGAATTTCTAGGAAGTCAGTAATTAGTAGAGGTATAGATAGATAGATAGATAGATAGATTTAATTAATTAATAAGTAAATTAATTAAACTTAATTAAAGTAATTAGGTAGTTAATTAGCCTAATTAACTTGATTAGTTAATTAAAACTATTATTTAGTTGTTAGTCTATGACAGAACGGTCCCACATGTCAGGGTTGACTTGGGTCAACTCTGTTGACTGCTGACGTCATGATGACGTCATGCTGTTGCAATAACCCCATTTTAGATTTAATAATAATTTCAGAATATTGTTAAAACTTTAATAATTCATAAAAAAATAACCGTAACTCGGATGAAAAAGTTTTATACAAGAAAGTTGCTCAGAACGACGAGACAAATCCGAATACGCGGTCCGTTCGTCTGTCGCATGCCCCTAGCATAGCGAACATGCAACCTTTCCCCTCCGTTTCATTTGTCCGAAAATGCCAGACTTCGGGAAAACTTTCCCGGATGCTACCCACTTCGCCGGTATCGTGTAGTACCGCGTTAGGACAAATCTAGCACCGCGTTTCGTCATGTCATGCATAGTATTGCATCTGTTTGCTTGTATTTACTGTTTCTTCCCCCTCTTCTCTCCGGTAGACCCCGAGACCGATGCCGATGCCACTGTGATCGACTACGTCGACGACGACCCCTTCTTCCTTTCAGTGGAGGTTCCAGGCAAGCCCCCCCCTTGATCATCCCGATATTGCCCATTCCATTCTCTCATGCTTGCATTAGATTTTGCTACTGTAATTGATTGCTCTTATTCTGATGCATAGCCTGCTTTTGTAACCTGCTCATTGTATCTTACCTGCTTATCCTAAACTGCTTAGTATAGGTTGGTTAGTGATCCATCTGTGATCCCCACCTTGTCCTTGTTGCCCCTGCTTCATCATCGACGACTCGATCAACGTGATCGACGACCAGAGCCCGACACCTCACACATCACGCCCCTTTTGTTGCTCGACTCTGCAGAGCTACTATCGAGTGCCGAGGGTGAGACCTCACAATGCACTCCAGATGACAACTCTGTAATGTAGCTATTCGGTCGTGGTCAATGAGGGTGATTTCCTCCTTCACCATTCTGATACGGCTCTGACGTACAACACCTCAAGTGTGAACCTCGAGGGTGGATCCTCTTACGTTCACCTTGATGATTACATCGAGTGGAATCCTCCGAGGGTGATTCCTTGGGATTTCCCCTTGATGTTTGGACACACGGTTACCTTGGCTTTACTTGAGACCCTTGGGAAAGTCGGGCGGGCCCGGAGAGCACCCGCAAGATGGTTACGAGGCACGACCGGGCCGGCAGGGCTGGGCTAGCCCTTGTTGTATTTCCTTGGACGGGGCGACAGGGTCACATTATCGTGAGTCTCTGCCGTCTCCGCAAGCTAATAATACACTATGGTTTGGGTAGTTTTCTGAGTTGGCCTTTGGGCTTTACGCACTAACCACCACGCGAGAATAGTTATGGGCCTCGACGTCGCAGTATCAGCCGAAGCTTTGTTAGACGTCCAGTTCAGCATTGCGGCAGGGCTGGGCCGGCACCATCCATGTAGAGGTGGAGCCTGGACCCGCTGAGGGAGTCTGGGATTAAGGGGTCCTCGGACAGCCGGACTATATACTTTGGCCGGACTGTTGGACTATGAAGATACAAGATTGAAGACTTCGTCCCGTGTCCGGATGGGACTCTCCTTTGCGTGGAAGGCAAGCTTGGCAATTCGGATATGTAGATCTCCTTCTTTGTAACCAACTCTGTGTAACCCTAGCCCCCTCCGGTGTCTATATAAACCGGAGGGTTTAGTCTGTAGGAGAAGGACAATCATAATCATAGGCTAGCTCCTAGGGTTTAGCCTCTACGATCTCGTGGTAGATCAACTCTTGTAATACTCATATCATCAAGATCAATCAAGCAGGAAGTAGGGTATTACCTCCATCGAGAGGGCCCGAACCTGGGTAAACATTGTATCCCTCACCTCCTGTTACCATTAGCCTTAGACGCACAGTTCGGGACCCCCTACCCGAGATCCGCCGGTTTTGACACCGACATTGGTGCTTTCATTGAGAGTTCCACTGTGCCGCCCAGATAAGGCTTGATGGCTCGCCTTGTTGTCAAGGACAAAACCACCTCTGGAGGAACCTTGTCTGTAGGCCAGACTCTCCGGCTGGGCGGCTTCGTCATGGCCGCCCGTTCGGCCGCCACGCCGACGATGACTTCTCAGGTCATCAAGAACAGCCTCCACGTCAGCTCGGAATTCACCGAATAGATGGATCCAATGGTGCTCTCCTCCCTGAACGAGCTCTTGGATCGCATCGCCGCCCTGGGAGTCGCTACGGACTATGATCGGATCGGGCTTAAACCTGACCAAAGGGAGATTAACTCTCCGCCGGTCAACAATCAGATAGCGGTTGTGGAGGAACAAAACAACGACTCTTCCTCTATCTTGAGGATGAACTATGTCCTGATTCCCGAGCTCTCCGAGCCGGACACCCGTCTACGGGAGGACATGGCCCATGCTATGAACTTAGAATCGGGCAATGGGCCACAAATATTGGGCAACATCCCAGAGTCCAAGCGGCCAAGCTCGGGAGCTCCTTTGCCCCTGGGTCTCAGATCAGGTCAGGATCTGGACTTAAAGCTACCCACCCACCCGGACACAATTGATCTTTCCCACATTAGACAAGAGCCCCAAGAGACCATACATCACTTCTGGGCCAGATTCCTCCTTGTAATAATGAGCAAGGTCAAGGACTGTCATGAGGAAGACACAATCTCATTCTTTTGCAAAAATTGCACGGACAAGGGAATTCTCAACGCCATAAGTCGCCATGACATAGCACACTTTGCCGACTTGGCGGCCATAGTACAGAAGTACTGTGCGATGGAAAGCGCCGGGAAAACCCAAACAAAATTCTGGGATCCTCCGGCTCTAACTAAACCCCTCGTCCGAACTAAAAGGGTGGGCTCTCGCAAGTCACCCAATCCAATTACAAAGAAGCCAAAGCCATCTACAGGGCGCGGAACTGATAACCCACAAGTGTAGGGGATCGCAACAGCTTTTGAGGGTAAAGTATTCAACCCAAATTTATTGATTCGACACAAGGGGAGCCAAAGAATATTATTGAGTATTAGCAGTTGAGTTGTCAATTCAACCACACCTGGATAACTTAGTATCTGCAGCAAAGTATTTAGTAGCAAAGTGGTATGATAATAAAGGTAATAGTGGCAAAAGTAAAGACAATAGTTTTGTAGTAATTGTAACAGTAGCAACGGAAAAGTAAATAAGTGAAGCACAATATGTGAAAAGCTCGTAGGCATTGGATCAGTGATGGATAATTATGCCGGATGTGATTCCTCATGTAATAGCTATAACATAGGGTGACACAGAAATAGCTCCAATTCATCAATGTAATGTAGGCATGTATTCCGATATAGTCATACGTGCTTATGGAAAAGAACTTACATGACATCTTTTGTCCTACCCTCCCGTGGCAGCGGGGTCCTAGTGGAAACTAAGGGATATTAAGGCCTGCTTTTAATAGAGAACTGGAACAAAGCATTAGCACATAGTGAATACATGAACTCCTCAAACTATGGTCATCACCGAGAAGTATCCCAATTATTGTCACTTCGGGGTTGTCGGATCATAACACATAATAGGTGAGTACTAGACTTGCAAGATAGGATCAAGAACACACATATATTCATGAAAACATAATAGGTTCAGATCTGAAATTATGGCACTCGGGCCCTAGTGACAAGCATTAAGCATAGCAAAGTCATAGCAACATCAATCTCAGAACATAGTGGATACTAGGGATCAAACCCTAACAAAACTAACTTGATTACATGGTAAATCTCATCCAACCCATCACCGTCCAGCAAGCCTACGATGGAATTACTCACGCACGGCGGTGAGCATCATGAAATTGGTGATGGAGGATGGTTGATGATGACGACGACGACGAATCCCCGTCTCCGGAGCCCCGAACAGACTCCAGATCAGCCCTCCCAAGAGATATTAGGGCTTGGCGACGGCTCCGTATCGTAAAACGCGAGGAAACTTCCTCTCTAATTTTTTCTCCGCGAGACAGAATATATGGAGTTAGTTGAGGTCGGCGGAGCCTCAGGGGGCCCACGAGACAGGGGGCACGCCCAAGGGGGTTGGGCGCACCCCCCACCCTCGTGGACAGGGTGTGGTCCCCCTGGTCTTGATTCTTTCGCTAGTTTTTTTTATATTTTCCAAAACTTGCCTCTTTGGATTTTCAGGACATTTCGAGAACTTTTGTTTTCTACACATAAAACAACATCATGTCAGTTCTGCTGAAAACAACGTCAGTCCGGGTTAGTTTCATTCAAATCATGCAAGTTAGAGTCCAAAACAAGGGCAAAAGTGTTATGAAAAGTTGATACATGGGAGACGTATCAACTCCCGCAAGCTTAAACCTTTGCTTGTCCTCAAGCAATTCAGTTGATAAACTGAAAGTGATAAAGAAAAACTTTTACAAACTCTATTTGCTCTTGTTGTTGTAAACATGCAAAGCCAGCATTCAGGTTTCAGCAAATATTATGAACTAACCATACTCACAATAACACTTAGTTCTCACAATTACTCATATGAATGGCATAATCAGCTAGCGAGCCATAATAATAAAACTCGGATGACAACACTTTCTCAAAATAATCATAACATGATATAACAAAATGGTATCTCGCTAGCCCTTTCTGAGACCGCAAAACATAAATGCAGAGCACCTTTAAAGATCAAGGACTGACTAAACATTGTAATTCATGGTAAAAGAGATCCAGTCAAGTCATACCCAATATAAACCAATAGTAATGAATGTAAATGACAATGTGCTCTCCAGTGGGTGCTTTTTAATAAGAAGGTGATGACTCAACATAAAAGTAAATAGATAGGCCCTTCGCAGAGGGAAGCAGAGATTTGTAGAGGTGTCAGAGCTCGATTTTAAAATAGAGATTGAATAACATTTTGAGCGGCATACTTTCACTGTCAACGCAACAACTATGAGATGGCTGTATCTTCCATACTACATGCATTATAGGCAGTTCCCAAACAGAATGGTAAAAGTTTATACTCCGCCACCACCAACAAGCATCAATCCATGGCTTGCTCGAAACAACAAGTGCCTCCAACTAACAACAACCCTGGGGGAGTTTTGTTTAATTATATTGATTTGCTTTGATCTTTTTGGATCATGGGACTGGGCATTCCGGTTACTGGCCCTTTCTCGTGAATGAGGAGCGGAGTCCACTCCTCTTGAGGATAACCCACCTAGCGTGGAAGATATAGGCAGCCCTAGTCGAAACATGAGCTGCTCGAGCATACAAAACCGAATTTCATTTGAAGGTTTGGAGTTTGGCACATACAAATTTACTTGGAACGATAGGTAAATACCACATATAGGAAGGTATGGTGGACTCATATGGAATAGCTTTGGGGTTTAAGGAGTTTGGATGCACAAGCAGTATTCCCACTTAGTACAGGTGAAGCCTAGCAAAAGACTCGGAAGTGACCAACTGAGAGAGCGACAACAGTCATGAACATGCATTAAAATTAATTCACTCCGAGTACAAGCATGAGTAGGATATAATCCACCATGAACATAAATATCGTGAAGGCTATGTTGATTTGTTTCAACTACATGCGTGAACATGTGCCAAGTCGAGTCACTCAATTTATTCAAAGGAGGATACCATCCCATCATACCACATCATAATCATTCTAATAGCATGTTGGCACGCAAGGTAAAACCATTATAACTCATAGCTAATCAAGCATGGCACAAGCAACTATAATCTCTAAATGTCATTCTAATATGTTTACTTCATAATAAGCTGAATCAGGAACAATGAACTCATCATATTTACAAAAACAAGAGAGGTCGAGTGAAGGAAATATGCCGTAGAGGCAATAATAAAGTTATTATTTATTTCCTTATTTCATGATAAATGTTTATTATTCATGCTAGAATTGTATTAACCGAAAACATAATACATGTGTGAATACATAGAGAAACATAGTGTCACTAGTATGCCTCTATTTGACTAGCTCGTTTATCAGAGATGGTTATGTTTCCTAGCCATGGACAAAAGAGTTGTCATTTGATTAACGGGATCACATCATTAGGAGAATGATGTGATTGACTTGACCCATTCCGTTAGCTTAGCACTTGATCGTTTAGTATGTTGCTATTGCTTTCTTCATGACTTATACATGTTCCTGTAACTATGAGATTATGCAACTCCCGTTTACCGGAGGAACACTTTGGGTACTACCAAACGTCACAACGCAACTGGGTGATTATAAAGGAGTACTACAGGTGTCTCCGAAGGTACATGTTGAGTTGGCGTATTTCGAGATTAGGTTTTGTCACTCCGATTGTCGGAGAGGTATCTCTGGGCCCTCTCGGTAATGCACATCATTATAAGCCTTGCAAGCAATGTAACCAATGAGTTGGTTACGGGATGATGCATTACAGAACGAGTAAAGAGACTTGCCGGTGACGAGATTGAACTAGGTATTGGATACCGACGATCGAATCTCGGGCAAGTAACATACCAATGACAAAGGGAACAACGTATGTTGTTATGCGGTTTGACCGATAAAGATCTTCGTAGAATATGTAGGAGCCAATATGGGCATCCAGGTCCCGCTATTGGTTATTGACCTAGAATAGTTCTAGGTCATGTCTACATAGTTCTCGAACCCGTAGGGTCCGCACGCTTAACGTTACGATGACATTTATATTATGAGTTTATGAGTTTTGATGTACCGAAGGAGTTCGGAGTCCCGGGCGAGGAGTCTCGAAATGGTCGAGACATAAAGATCGATATATTGGACGACTATATTCGGAGTTCGGAAAGGTTCTGAGTGATTCGGGTATTTTTTGGAGTACCAGAGAGTTACGGGAATTCGCCGGGGAGAAGTATTGGGCCTTATTGGGCCCTGCGGGAAAGAGAGAGGGGTTGCCTAGGGCAGGCCGCGCCCCCTCATGGCCTAGTCCGAATTGGACTAAGGGGAAGGGGCGCACCCCCTCCTTCCTTCCCTTCTCTCTTCCCCTTCCTTGTCTCCTACTCCTACTACATGGAAGGACTCCTAGTTGGACTAGGAAAGGGTGAATCCTACTCCCGGTGGGAGTAGGACTCCCCATGGCGCGCCCCTCCTAGGGTCGGCCTCCTCCTCCCTCCCTCCTTTATATACGGGGGTAGGGGGCACCCCATGACACACAAGTTGATCTATGGATCGTTCCTTAGCCGTGTGCGGTGCCCCCTTCCACCATATTCCACCTCGGTCATATCGTCGCGGAGTTTAGGCGAAGCCCTACGCCGGTAGAACATCATCATCGTCACCACGCCGTCGTGCTGACGGAACTCATCTCTGGAGCTCGGCTGGATCGGAGATCGGAGATCGTCATCGAGCTGAACGTGTGCTGAACTCGGAGGCTCCGTACGTTCGGTTCTTGGATCGGTCGGATCGTGAAGACGTACGACTACATCAACCGCGTTGTGATAACGCTTCCGCTTACGGTCTACGAGGGTACGTGGACATACACTCTCCCCTCTCGTTGCTATGCCATCACCATGATCTTGCGTGTGCGTAGGAATTTTTTTGAAATTACTACGTTCCCCAACAGTGGCATCCGAGCCTAGGTTTTATGCGTTGATGTTATATGCACGAGTAGAACACAAGTGAGTTGTGGACGATATAAGTCATACTGCCTACCAGCATGTCATACTTTGGTTCAGCGGTATTGTTAGATGAAGCGGCCCGGACCGACATTACGCATACGCTTATGCGAGACTGGTTCTACCGACGTGCTTTGCACACAGGTGGCTGGCGGGTGTCAGTTTCTCCAACTTTAGTTGAACTAAGTATGGCTACGCCCGGTCCTTGCGAAGGTTAAAATGGAGTCTATTTGACAAACTATCATTGTGGTTTTGATGCGTAGGTGAGATTGGTTCTTGCTTAAGCCCGTAGCAGCCACGTAAAACTTGCAACAACAAAGTAGAGGACGTCTAACTTGTTTTTGCAGGGCATGTTGTGATGTGATATGGTCAAGACGTGATGAGATATAAGTTTTTGTATGAGATGATCATGTTTTGTTGAAGTTATCGGCAATTGGCAGAAGCCCTATGGGTTGCATAAGATGCAAGTGCCAAATAATTGCTTTACTTTATCGCTATGCGATAGCAATAGTTGCAAGAGCAATAGTTGGCGAGACGACCATGTGACGACACATTGATATAGATCAAGATGATGAAGATCATGGTGTCGTGCCGGTGACGATAAAGATCATGACAGTACTTTGGAGATGGAGATCAAAGGCGCAAGATGATCATGACCATATCATGTCACATATTTTGATTGCATATGATGTTTATCTGTTATACATCTTATTCTTGCTTTGATTGATGGTAGCATTTTAAAGATGATCCCTCACTAATTATCAAGAAGTGTTCTCCCTGAGTATGCACCGTTGCCAAAGTTCGTCGTGCCCAGACACCATGTGATGATCGGGTGTGATAAGCTCTACGTTCATCTACAACGGGTGCAAGCCAGTTTTGCACACGCGGTATACTCAGGTTAAACTTGACGAGCCTAGCATATGCAGATATGGCCTCGGAGCACGGAGACCGAAAGGTCGAGCGTGAATCATATAGTAGATATGATCAACATGGAGATGTTCACCATTGAAACTACTCCATCTCATGTGATGATCGGACATGGTTTAGTTGATTTGGATCACGTGATCACTTAGATGACTAGAGAGATGTCTGTCTAAGTGGGAGTTCTTAAGTAATATGATTAATTGAACTTAAATTTATCATGAACTTAGTCCTGGTAGTATTTTGCAAATTATGTTGTAGATCAATAGCTTGCGTTGTTGCTTTCATATGTTTATTTTGATATGTTCCTAGAGAAAATTGTGTTGAAAGATGTTAGTAGCAATGATGCGGATTGGATCCGTGATCTGAGGTTTATCCTCATTGCTGCACAGAAGAATTATTTCCTTAATGCACCGCTAGGTGACAGACCTATTGCAGGAGCAGATGCAGACGTTATGAATGTTTGGCTAGCTCAATATGATGACTACTTGATAGTTTTGTGCACCATGCTTTATGGCTTAGAATCGGGACTTCAAAGATGTTTTGAACGTCATGCACCATATGAGATGTTCCAGGAGTTGAAGTTAATATTTCCAGCAAATACCCGAGTTGAGAGATATGAAGTCTCCAACAAGTTCTAAAGCTAAAAGATGGAGGAGAATCGCTCAACTAGTGAGCATGTGCTCAGATTGTCTGGGTACTTCAATCGCTTGAATCAAGTGGGAGTTAATCTTCCAGATAAGATAGTGATTGACAGAATTCTCTAGTCACCATCACTAAGTTACTAGAACTTCGTGATGAGCTATAGTATGCAAGGGATGACGAAAACGATTCCCGAGCTCTTCGTGATGTTGAAATCGATGAAGGTAGAAATCAAGAAAAGACCATCAAGTGTTGATGATTGACAAAACCACTAGTTTCAAAAGAAGGGCAAAGGGAAAGAAAGGGAACTTCAAGTGGAAAGACAAGCAAGTTGTCACTCCTGCGAAGAAACCCAAAGCTGGACCATAGCCTGAAACTGAGTGTTTACACTGCAAAGGAAATGGTCACTGGAAGCGGAAATGCCGTGAATATTTGGTGGATAAGAAGGATGGCAAAGTGAACAAGGGTATATTTGATATACAAATTATTAATGTGTGCCTTACTAGTGTTTATAATAGCCCCTAAGTATTTGATACTTGTTCGGTTGCTAAGATTAGTAACTCGAAACAGGAGTTACAGAATAAACAGAGACTAGTTGAAGGGAAAGTGACGATGAGTGTTGGAAGTAGTTCCAAGATTGATATGATCATCATCGCACACTCCTTATACTTTCGGGATTAGTGTTAAACCTAAATAAATGTTATTTGGCGTTTGCGTTGAGCATGAATATGATTTGATCATGTTTATTGCAATACGGTTATTCATTTAAAATCAGAGAATAATTGTTGTTCTGTTTACATGAATAAAACCTTCAATGGTCATACACCCAATGAAAATAGTTTGTTGGATCTCGATCGTAGTGATACACATATTCATAATATTGAGGCCAAAAGATGCAAAGTTAATAATGATAGTGCAAATTATTTGTGGCACTGCCGTTTGGGTCATATCGGTGTAAAGCGCATGAAGAAACTCCATAAAGATGGATTTTCAGAATCACTTGGTTATGAATCATTTGATGCTTGCGAACCGTGCCTTTTGGGCAAGATGACTAAAACTCCGTTCTTCGGGACAATGGAACGAGCTACCGACTTATTGGAAATAATACATACTGATGTATGCAGACCAATGAGTATGAAGGCTCGTGGCAAGTATCATTATTTTCTGACCTTCACAAGATGATTTGAGCAGATATGGGTATATCTACTTGATGAAACATAAGTCTGAAATAGTTGAAAGGTTCAAAGAATTTTAGAGTGAAGTGAAAAATCATCGTAACAAGAAAATAAAGTCTCTGCGATCTGATCGCGGAGAGGAATATTTGAGTTACGAGTTTGGTCTTCAATTAAAACAATGTGGAATAGTTTCACAGCTCACGCCACCTGGAACACCACAACGTTATGGTGTGTCCGAACGTCGTAACCGCACTTTATTGGATATGGTGCGATCTATCATGTCTCTTACTGATTTACCAATATTGTTTTGGGGTTATGCATTAGAGACAGCTGCATTCACATTAAAAGGGCACCATCTAAATCCGTTGAGACGACAACATATGAACTGTGGTTTAGCAAGAAACCCAAGTTGTCGTTTCTTAAAGTTTGGGGCTGCGATGCTTATGTGAAAAAGTTTCATCCTGATAAGCTCGAACCCAAATCGGAGAAGTGCGTCTTCATAGAATACCCAAAGGAAATAGTTGGGTACACCTTCTATCACAGATCCGAAGGCAAGATATTCGTTGCTAAAAATGGATCCTTTCTAGAGAAGGAGTTTCTCTCGAAAGAAGTTAGTGGGAGGAAAGTAGAACTTGATGAGGTAACTGTACCTGTTCCCTTATTGGAAAGTAGTTCATCACAGAAATCAGTTCTTGTGACAAATACACCAATTAGTGTAGAAGCTAATGATGATGATCATGAAACTTCCGATCAAGTTGCTACAGAACCTCGTAGGTCTTCCAGAGTAAGATCCGCACCAGAATGGTGTAGTAATCATGTTCTGGAAGTCATGTTACTAGACCATGATGAACCTACGAACTATGAGGAAGCGATGATGAGCCCAGATTCCGCGAAATGGCTTGAGGCCATAAAATCTGAGATATGATCCATGTACGAGAACAAAGTATGGACTTTGATTGACTTGCTCGATGATCAGCAAACCATGTTAAATGAATGGATCTTCAAGAGGAAGACGGACACTGATAGTAGTGTTACTATCTACCAAGCTCAACTTGTTGCGAAAGGTTTTCAACAAGTTCAAGGTGTTGAATACAATGAGATTTTCTCACTCGTATCGATGCTTAAGTCTGTCTGAATCATGTTAGCAATTGCCACATTTTATGAAATCTGGCAAATGGATGTCAAAACTGCATTCCTTAATGGATTTATTAAAGAAGAGTTGTATATGATGCAACCAGAAGGTTTTGTCAATCCTAAAGGTGCTAACAAAATGTGCAAGCTCCAGCGATCCATCTATGGACTGGTGCAAGCATCTCGGAGTCGGAATATACGCTTTGATAAGTTGATCAAAGCATATAGTTTTATATGGACTTACGATGAAGCCTGTATTTACAATAAAGTGAGTAGGAGCACTACAGCCCTTCTGATTAGTATATGTGAGTGACATATTGTTGATCAGAAATGATGTAGAATTTTTCTGCAAAGCATAAAGGAGTGTTTTAAAGGAGTTCTTTAAAAATAATAGACCTCAGTAAAAGCTACTTACATATTGAGCATCAAGATCTATTGAGATAGATCAAGACGCCTGATAAGATTTTCAATGAGTACATACCTTGGCAAGATTTTGAAATAGTTCAAAATGGAACAGTCAAAGAAAGAGTTCTTACCTGTGTTACAAAGGTATGAAATTGAGTAAGACTCAAATCCCGACCACAGCAGAAAATAGAAAGAGAATGAAAAGTCATTCCCTATGCCTCAGTCATAGGTTCTATAAAGTGTGCTATGCTATGTACCAGACCTATTGTATACCTTGCTCTGAATTTGGCAAGGGAGTACAATAGTGATCTAGGAGTAGATCACTGGACATTGGTCAAGAATATCCTTAGTAAGGACTCAGGAGATGTTTCTCGATTATGGAGGTGATAAAAGAGTTTGTTGTAAAAGTTACATCAGTGCAAACTTTTACACTGATCCAGATGACTCTAAGTCTCAACCTGGATACATATTGAAAGTGGGAGCAATTAGCTAGAGTAGCTCCGTGCAGAGCATTGTGGACATAAAATATTTGCAAAATACATACGGCTCTGAATGTGACAGACCCATTGACTAAGCTTCTCTCACGAGCAAAACATGATCACACCGTAGTACTCTTTGGGTGTTAATCACATAGCGATTTGAACTAGATTATTGACTCTAGTAAACCCTTTGGATGTTGGTCACATGATGATGTGAACTATGAGTGTTAATCATATACAGATATGAATATTGGTGTTAAATCACATGGCGATGTGAACTAGATTATTGACTCTAGTGCAAGTGGGAGACTAAAGGAAATATGCCCTAGAGGCAATAATAAAGTTATTATTTATTTCCTTATTTCATGATAAATGTTTATTATTCATGCTAGAATTGTATTAACCGGAAACATAATACATGTGTGAATACATAGACAAACATAGTGTCACTAGTATGCCTCTATTTGACTAGCTCGTTTATCAGAGATGGTTATGTTTCCTAGCCATGGACAAAAGAGTTGTCATTTGATTAACGGGATCACATCATTATGAGAATGATGTGATTGACTTGACCCATTCCGTTAGCTTAGAACTTGATCGTTTACTATGTTGCTATTGCTTTCTTCATGACTTATACATGTTCCTGTAACTATGAGATTATGCAACTCCCGTTTACTGGAGGAACACTTTGGGTACTACCAAACGTCACAACGTAACTGGGTGATTATAAAGGAGTACTACAGGTGTCTCCGAAGGTACATGTTGAGTTGGCGTATTTCGAGATTAGGTTTTGTCACTCCGATTGTCGGAGAGGTATCTCTGGGCCCTCTCGGTAATGCACATCATTATAAGCCTTGCAAGCAATGTAACCAATGAGTTGGTTACGGGATGATGCATTACAGAACGAGTAACGAGACTTGCCGGTGATGAGATTGAACTAGGTATTGGATACCGACGATCGAATCTCCGGCAAGTAACATACCGATGACAAAGGGAACAACGTATGTTGTTATGCTGTTTGACCGATAAAGATCTTCGTAGAATATGTAGGAGCCAATATGGGCATCCAGGTCCCGCTATTGGTTATTGACCGAGAATAGTTCTAGGTCATGTCTACATAGTTCTCGAACCCGTAGGGTCCGCACGCTTAACGTTACGATGACATTTATATTATGAGTTTATGAGTTTTGATGTACCGAAGGAGTTCGGAGTCCCGGACGAGGAGTCTCGAAATGGTCGAGACGTAAAGATCGATATATTGGACGACTATATTCGGAGTTCGGAAAGGTTCCGAGTGATTCGGGTATTTTTCGGAGTATCGGAGAGTTACGGGAATTCACCGGGGAGAAGTATTGGGCCTTATTGGGCCCTGCGGGAAAGAGAGAGGGGCTGCCTAGGGCAGGCCGCGCGCCCCCCCATGGCCTAGTCCGAATTGGACTAAGGGGAGGGGGCGCGCCCCCTCCTTCCTTCCCTTCTCTCTTCCCCTTCCTTGTCTCCTACTCCTACTACATGGAAGGACTCCTAGTTGGACTAGGAAAGGGGGAATCCTACTCCCGGTGGGAGTAGGACTCCCCATGGCGCGCCCCTCCTAGGGCCGGCCTCCTCGTCCCTCCCTCCTTTATATACGGGGGCAGGGGGGCACCCCATGACACACAAGTTGATCTACGGATCGTTCCTTAGCCGTGTGCGGTGCCCCCTTCGACCATATTCCACCTCGGTCATATCGTCGCGGAGTTTAGGCGAAGCCCTGCGCCGGTAGAACATCATCATCGTCACCACGCCGTCGTGCTGACGGAACTCATCTCCGGAGCTCGGCTGGATCGGAGACCGGAGATCGTCATCGAGCTGAACGTGTGCTGAACTCGGAGGCTCCGTACGTTCGATGCTTGGATCAGTCGGATCGTGAAGACGTACGACTACATCAGCCGCGTTGTGATAACGCTTCCTCTTACGGTCTACGAGGGTACGTGGACATACACTCTCCCCTCTCGTTGCTATGCCATCACCATGATCTTGCGTGTGCGTAGGATTTTTTTTGAAATTACTACGTTCCCCAACATCGAGTTCATACCAGCTTTTCTTCATCTCAATCAGTCCATCATATATCGTCATTATTGCCTTTCACTCGCACGACCGAACGATGTGTATAATAATAATAGTGCACGTGCATTGGACTAAGCTGGAATCTGCAAGCATTCAACTCAAGAGAGAAGACAAATTAATATGGGCTCTAAGTTAAATAAACAGTCATTCATATGAGAGCCACTAAACATTTTTAATATGGTCTTCTACTCTCAACCCCCAAAGGAAAGAAAATAAAACTATTTACACGGGAAAGCTCCCAACAAGTAAGAAGAAGAACGAGAAATCTTTTTGGGTTTTCGTTTTAATTTCTACTACAAGCATGGAAATTAAACTAACTAATTTTTTGGTTTTTCTCAAGGTTTATCAAACACATAGGAAGAAAACTAGAAAAAGAAAATTAAACCAACAAGGATAATACAATGAAAGAGTATGAGCACCGACGACTAGAATAGTGTGTGAACATGAATGTAAAGTCGGTGAGAAATACGTACTCCCCCAAGCTTAGGCTTTTGGCCTAAGTTGGTCTAATGCCATGGACCGTGGCTACTCTCCCCAGTGTACTGAGGGGTGTTGAGGGAGTCCTAGACTAGGGGGTGTCTGGATAGCTGAACTATCATCATCGGCCGGACTCCAAGACTATGAAGATACAAGATTGAAGACTTCGTCCCGTGTCCGGATGGGACTTTCCTTGGCATGGAAGGCAAGCTTGGCAATATGGATATGTAGATCTCCTACCATTGTAACCGACTCTGTGTAACCCTAGCCCTCTCCGGTGTCTATATAAACCGGAGGGTTTTAGTCCGTAGGACAATAACAACAATCATACCATAGGCTAGCTTCTAGGGTTTAGCCTCCTTGATCTCGTGGTAGATCCACTCTTGTACTACCCATATCATTAATATCAATCAAGCAGGAGTAGGGTTTTAGCTCCATCGAGAGGGCCCGAACCTGGGTAAAAACATCGTGTCCCTTGTCTCTTGTTACCATCCGCCTAGACGCACAGTTCGGGACCCCCTACCAGAGATCCGCCGGTTTTGACACCGACATTGGTGCTTTCATTGAGAGTTCCTCTGTGTCGTCGCCAATAGGCTCGATGGCTCCTTCGATCATCACCAACGACGCAGTCCAGGGTGAGACTTTTCTCCCTGGACAGATCTTCGTATTCGGCGGGTTTGCACTGCGGGCCAACTCGCTTGGCCATCTGGAGCAGATCGAAAGCTACGCCCCTGGCCGTCATGTCAGACTTGGAAGTCTAAACTTCACGGCTGACATCCGCGGAGACTTGATCTTCGATGGATTCGAGCCACAGCCGAGCGCGCCGCACTGTCACGATGGGCACGATTTAGTTCTGCCGCCGGACAGTGTCCTGAAGGCCGCACACGAGTCCGCCCTGATCCCTAATTCGGAGCCGACCGCGCAGATCGAGGATGGGTGGCTAGACACCGCCTCGAGGGCAGCAACCTCTATGGCGATAGAGCCAAATACTGACCTTGTCCCTTGTGAAGCTCGTGACTCCAAGGTGCCGGACTCCAAATCTCCTGCGCCCCTACCAATTGAATCTGATTGGGCGCCGATCATGGAGTTCACCGCTGCGGACATCTTTCAGCACTCACCTTTCGGCGACATTCTGAATTCGCTAAAGTATCTCTCGCTATCAGGAGAGCCCTGGCCAGAATGCGGTCAGGACGGTTGGGATGCGGACGACGAAGAAATTCAAACCCCACCCACCACCCACTTTGTAGCCACTGTCGACGATCTAACCGACATGCTAGACTACGACTCCGAAGACATCGACGGTATGGACGACGATGCCGGAGACGACCAAGAACCAGCGCCTATGGGGCACTGGAAGACCACCTCGTCATATGACATATACATGGTGGACATCCCAAAGGATGGGAATGGCGAGGAAGCAGCGGAGGAAGACATCTCCAAGAAGCAGCCTAAGCGCCGGCGTCAGTGGCGCCGCTCTAAATCCCGCCACAACAAGAATGGAGATTCCGGCACCGGAGATAATAACACCCCAGATAGTGCCGAAGACAACCCCCTCCAGCAAGATTCAGCACAGGAGGACGGAGAAGCCAGCCCTCATGAGAGAGCGGCAGACGAAGAGGTAGAGGATGATAATTACATGCCTCCCTCTGGAGACGAGGCAAGCCTTGACGACGACGAATTTGTCGCGCCTGAGGATCCCGTCGAACAAGAGCGTTTCAAACATAGGCTTATGGCAACGGCAAACAGCCTAAAGAAAAAGCAGCAACAGCTTAGAGCTGATCAAGATCTGCTAGCTGACAGATGGACTGAAGTCCTTGCGGCCGAAGAGCATGAACTCGAACGCCCTTCCAAAAGCTACCCCAAACGCAAGCTGCTCCCCCGATTAGAGGAGGAGGCATATAAACCTGCATCACCAGCGCACAATACGGCTGACCGACCACCTCGTGGCCGCGACAGAGAAGCCTCCAGGCCCTCCGTTAGAACCGTACCCCAGCACCGCTCGAAAAGTACGAAGCCACGGGGGAATGCGCCGGACTTGCGAGACATCTTGGAGGATAAGGCAAGACAATCAAGATCGATCTACGGATCGCGTGGGCGCCCCACGATGCGCAACGACGACCGTCGCGCCGGATACAGCAACTCCGGCCGGGCCGAACACAGTAGACAAAGCTCGCTCGAGCTACGTCGTGATATAGCCCAATATAGAGGCTACGCACACCCACTATGATTCACAGATGAAGTAATGGATCATCAAATCCTCGAAGGGTTCAAACCCGTGAATATTGAATCCTATGATGGCACAACAGACCCCGCGGTTTGGATCGAAGACTATCTCCTTGATATCCACATGGCCCGCGGCGATGATCTTCACGCCATCAAATATCTCCCACTCAAGCTTAAAGGACCAGCTCGGCATTGGCTTAACAGCTTGCCAGCAGAATCAATTGGGTGTTGGGAGGACCTGGAAGCCGCATTCCTTGACACTTCCAGGGCACATATGTGCGACCACCAGACGCTGATGACCTAAGCCACATAATTCAGCAGCCAGACGAATCGGCCAGAAAATTCTGGACACGGTTCTTAACAAAGAAAAATCAAATCGTCGACTGTCCGGATGTAGAGGCCCTCGCAGCCTTCAAACATAACATCCGCGACGAGTGGCTTGCCCGGCACCTAGGACAGGAAAAGCCGAAATCCATGGCAGCCCTCACATCACTCATGACCCACTTCTGCGAGGGAGAGGACAGCTGGCTAGCCCGCAGTAACAACCTCACCAAAAATTCTGGCAGTCCGGACACCAAGGACCGGAATGGCAGGTCGCGTCGCAACAAAAACAAACGCTGCATTAACGGCGATAACACTAAGGAAACGGCAGTCAACGCCAGATACAGAGGCTCCAAATCCGGTCAGCAGAAAAAGCCATTCAAAAGAACTACTCCGGGTCCGTCCAATTTGGACCGAATACTCGACCGCTCTTGCCAGATACACGGCACCCCCGAAAAGCCAGCTAATCACACCAACAGGGATTGTTGGGTATTCAAGCAGGCAGGCAAGTTAATTGCCTAAAACAATGACAAGGGGCTGCACAGCGATGACGAGGAAGAGACCCGGCCGCCGAACAATAGAGGACAGAAAGGTTTCCCCCCACAAGTGCGGACGGTGAACATGATATACGCAACCCACATACCCAAGAGGGAGCGGAAGCGTGCACTCAGGGACGTATACGCGATGGAGCCAGTCGCCCCAAAGTTCAACCCATGGTCCTCCTGCCCGATCACTTTTGATCGAAGGGACCACCCCACCAGTATCCGCCACGGCGGATTCGCCGCATTGGTTTTAGACCCAATCGTCGATGGATTTCACCTCACCAGAGTCCTGATGGACGGCGGCAGTAGCCTGAACCTGCTTTATCAGGATACAGTGCGCAAGATGGGTATAGACCCCTCAAAGATTAAACCCACAAAGCATCATACCAGGTATAGAGGCCAACTGTACAGGCTCAGTCACACTTGAAGTGGTCTTTGGATCCCCGGATAACTTCCGAAGCGAGGAGTTAATCTTCGACATAGTTCCGTTCCGCAGCGGCTATCATGCTCTGCTTGGACGGACCGCGTTTGCAAAGTTCAACGCGGTGCCGCACTACGCATACCTCAAGCTCAAGATGCCAGGCCCTCGAGGAGTCATCACAGTCAACGGAAACACTGAACGCTCCCTCCGAACGGAGGAACACACAGCAGCTCTCGCGGCAGAAGTACAAAGCAGCCTCTTAAGGAAATTCTCGAGTCCGGCCGTTAAGCGACCGGACACGGCTAAACACGCCTGGAGTAACATACAACAAGACCACCTGGCACGTACCGAGCACGCGTAGCAGAGCGGCCCCAACCCCAGCCCTTGCAAAATTGCAAGAATGGTCCTTCGAGTACATCATTACGCTCTGGATATACCATGGGCATAGGGGGAGGGGCACGACCACGACAGGCCCAGAGTGCGGCTCAACCACACCAGGGGCTCCCAAGTGTGTCATCTTTTTTCCTTTTTTTTTCTTAATCAACAGGACTCCATTTACCAGAGGCCCTGTTCGGCAGCAGATCTGCCGAACTCACGATGCAACAGCCAGGGAAGAAGAAAAGCTACGACGAGTATCCAGGTGGTCTCCATTTCGAGCATTATACCTGTTTTATACACCATTCGCAGCGTACCCCTGGAGAGGGACATGTTTAGTCCCATCCCTTGCTTACTGCACTATTTGTATCGTTCTGCATTCATGGCAGTATTTCTTGAATAGACAATGCATCACTTTTTGCTTATAATTGCATTCCTTTCTTATACATATGTTCATTTATGACATGTTGCATCCGTACACTCTGGTACGGCTAAATACACCAGGGGCTTAAGTTCCCCACATTATGGTGTGATAAGTCCGAACACTTTCACAAGTGCGGCACCCCGAACTTATAGCATTATATGCATCGGCTCCGAATCATGTCTTGGGTCAATAGTTGGGTTTGCCCGGCTCCCATGTTTTGGTACCTTACCTTCCATTGTATCGGCTAAGGTAGCACTGGGAGAACCACTGTGATTGCGCCCCAGTTGAGCTGGGCGAGCGCCTCAGTGGAGAAAGCTAAAACTGACCGTCATGATAAGGCGAGAGCTGGTCACTGTTCGAGAGGTTTTTTCGAGTCCCTAAAGACTTATGCCGCTTAGAGCGAGGAACCGGCTTTGTCCGGCCCAGGCATGGATAGCGCCCCGAACTTGGTCTTCTGAACACTAGGGGCTTTGCCAAAATTTAAAATTATAGAATTCTATGGCTAAGTGAGAGTGTTCAAGCATTATAAGTCCGGTTGCCTCGTTCGTTGTGTTGAGTGCCTCCCTAGATGAACCCAAAAATGGGAACAAGAGCGCTCAAGTTTATCCCGAACACCCCAGCACTCGTGGCATGGGGGCTGAAGCCGATGACTTGCCATCTCTCAGATTTGATAAACGGCCGCACAGAAGGTAATATTTTAAATTAACAAGCATTGCTTAGAGCTTATGAACAAAGTCTTCAGCGCACAGGATAACAAAATATGAGTCTACTCAAATATTACATCTTTGGAGCACTCACCCGCAATCATGCGGGCACCCTTCAGGACATTCTTATAATACATTTTGGGTGTGCGATACTCCTTGCCCGTCGGTGGCGCGTCCGTCACAAGCTTCTCAGCGTCCATCTTGCCCCAGTGCACCTTTGCACGGGCAAGGGCCCGATGGGCACCCTCAATGCAGGCGGAGTGCCTGACAACTTCAACCCAGGGACACGCACCCACCAGCCGCCGCACCAGGCCGAAGTAGCTCCCAAGCATGGCCTCCTTGGGCCACAGCCGAACTATGAGGCCCTTCATGGCCTGTTCGGCCACCTTGTGGAGCTCGACCAGCTGCTTCAGCTAGTCGCTAAGGGGCACCGGATGTCCGGCCTCAGCATACTGAGACCAGAAGACCTTCTCCGTCGAGCTCCCCTCTTCGGCCCGGTAGAAAGCGGCAGCATCGGACACGCTGCGAGGCAGATCTGCGAACGCTCCTGGAGAGCTCCGAATTCGGGTAAGTAATAGGTAATTCACATTCACATGCTTGCTTTGCATGAAAAATGCCTTACCCGCCGCTATTTTCTTCAATGCCTCGATTTCCTGGAGGGCCTTGTGGGCTTCGTCCTTAGCGGCTTTGGCACTCTCAAGAGTCGACGCAAGCTCGGACTCTCGAGTCTTCGAGTCATGCTCCAAACTCTCGTGCTTTTCCACGAGAGCCTGGAGCTCTTGCTGTACCTACGCCACCCGCGCCTCCTGCTTTTCTCTCTCGGCTCGTTCCACGGCCGCATTGCGTTCAGCCGCAGACACCGCCTCCTTCAGGGTCGCCACCTCGTTCGTGGCCCCTGGAGTACCCACGTTATCCTTGTTATTTCTCTTGCAACCAAATCCTTTTCTGTAAGGTACAACTTTCATACGGTGTTACTCACCTTCCTTGTCCTCGAGCTGCTTCTTGGCACGGCCGAGTTTGCTCTCGGACCGCTCGAGGCTCTGCTTCAAAGCATCGACCTCCGCAGTCAGTGCGGCAGAGGTCAGCAGCGCAGCCTGCAATCCCATATTGACATATTTTTTAGACTCCTGCGTATATCTTTTTAGATCCTTAGTCTGGCTTTTCTTTCCGAACACCGAACCGAGCATCAGGGGCTACTGTCTATGCGGTATTATATTACACATCTCAAAATTCTTACCTCAAAGCCTGTTAGAAGGCTGCTGCAGGCTTCGGTCAGCCTGCTCTTGGCGAGCTGAACCTTCTGAATCACCGCACTCATGATAGTGCGGTGTTCTTCTTCGATGGAAGCGCCGTTGAGCGCCTCCAGCAAGTTATCCGGCACCTCCGGTTGGACGGAGGCCGCCGGCGTCACAGTCTTGCCCTTCTTACGAAGGGGCCGCTCGCCGGACTCCAGAACCACTGCAGGTTCCGGTGCAGAGTCCGGTGCAAAGTCCAGGAGGTTGCCCTGCGGCACCTCCGGGGCCTCCTCCTCCTGGCGGGTCCCTTCCTGGGATCCGACCTCGACGTCGTCAGCGTCACGAGGGGTGGAGGCGGTCGGAAGAGAATCCATATCCGACGTGCCCAAGGACCCGCTCGACGAAGCGGGAAGATCGTCCTTGGCCGGACTATAGGTTGTATGCGGCATTAGAAAGACACCGCGTGGCAAAAAGAAAAATTATAAACCATCCAGGAGTCCGGATACGTACGATCTTGCCAGGGGCTTGGCCCTTGAGGGCCACTCCTCGTCGCCGTTGCCGACGCTGGCGGAGCAGTCCGGGGGAAGGGTCCTTCCCTTCTTGGACCCTTCGGCCTCCCTCGTTGGGGAGGCCTTCCTCTTCTTCTCTCCCCCCGCTGGGGGAGAGGCCTCTTTCTTCTCCTCTTCGTCCTCGGGGGAGGAGTCCACCTTGGAGTCATCGGACGATGAGTCCGATACCACCTGACGCCGGGAACTCCTTCGGGTTCCCGTGGCCTTCTTCTTGGCCTTCTTCTCCGGCACTATGTAAAGTGTCAGGACCAGCAGCCCTGTCAAACGGGCGTCCGCTGGGTCTTCTGGAAGGGGGGCCGGACAGCTAACCTGTCCGGACATCTTCTGCCAGTCCTGTTAAAGGTATTGGGAGTTTAGATCCCGCATAGAGTCATACTATGAATAGCGAGTGTCCCATAAAGGATAACTTAGCTTACCTCGCCGGCCAGGCGCTGCGTGCTGAATCCGCGATCTTCGGTTGCGGATGCGGGAGCTTCGGCACCCTTGAACAGCACCCTCCAGGCAGCTTCGTACATAGTGTCGAAGAGCCCGCTCAAGGTCCGGTGCTGCGCCGGATCAAACTCCCACAGATTGAAGTCCCGTTGCTGGCAGGGGAGAATCCGGCGGACGAGCATGACCTGGATCACGTTGACAAGCTTGAGCTTCTTGTTCACCAGGGTCTGGAGACAGGACTGGAGTCCGGTCAGCTCCTCTGAACTACCCCAAAGCAAGCCCTTCTCTTTCCAGGAGGTGAGCTGCATGGGGATGCCAGATCTGAATTCGGGGGCCGCTGCCCATTTAGGGTCACGCGGCTCAGTGATGTAGAACCACCCCGATTGCCACCCTTTGATGGATTCCACGAAGGCACCCTCGAGCCAAGCGACGTTGGGCATTTTTCCCACCATGGCGCCTCCGCACTCCGCTTGGCTGCCCTTCACAACCTTCGACTTGACATTGAAGGTCTTTAGCCACAAGCCGAAGTGGGGCTGGATGCAGAGGAAGGCCTCGCACACGACGATAAACCCCGAGATATAGAGGATGAAATTCTGGGCCAGATCGTGGAAATCCAGGCCGTAGTAGTACATGAGCCCCCGGACAAAGGGGTGGAGTGGGAAGCCCAGTCCGCGGAGGAAATGGGGAAGGAATACTACCCTCTCATGGGGCCTGGGGGTGGGGATGAGCTGCCCTTCGTCGGGCAGCCGATGCGCGATGTCGCTGGACAGATATCCGGTGCTGCGCAGCTTCTCGATGTGCCCCTCCGTAATGGAGGAGGCCATCCACTTGCCTCCTACTCCGGACATGGCTGGAGAAGGTCGAGGTGAGATGTGCGGACTTGGGCGCTGGAGCTCGAGTGCGCGGAGATGGATAAGCAAAGGAGGTAGAAGGTGTAGGTAAAAGAGGTGGATCCTTATCATCTTATATAGGGGCGGACGAGAACTATGCGTCCCCACCAGCCTAGTAAAACTCGCTTATCTCCCAAGCGCCACAATCAATGGCGCGGTTGGGTTACCCACGTCCGTATTGATGGGAATCCCGGAATAAGGGGAACACGATCTCTGCTTCGATAAGACGTGCCAAGGAAACCGCTTCACTAAACGCGCTGAGGTGGTATAATAAAAACGATTCAAGTAAAGGCTTGGTAGTGGTGTGACGTCACGCCACAAAATACGTCAGCAGATTGAACTTGTGTAAATATTATTCTCTCTACGGTGGTATGTGGAATTTATTTTACAGAGCTGGACACTATCCTGGTGTTCACAATCTTCTATGAATTATTCGGAGGAGGAACCCGCCTTGCAATGCCGAAGACAATATGCGCGCCGGACTCGTCGTCATTGAAGCCTGGTTCAGGGGCTACTGAGGGAGTCCTGGACTAGGGGGTGTCCGGATAGCCGAACTATCATCATCGGCCGGACTCCAAGACTATGAAGATACAAGATTGAAGACTTCGTCCCGTGTCCGGATGGGACTTTCCTTGGCGTGGAAGGCAAGCTTGGCAATACAGATATTTAGATCTCCTACCATTGTAACCGACTCTGTGTAACCCTAGCCCTCTCCGGTGTCTATATAAACCGGAGGGTTTTAGTCCGTAGGACAACAACAACAATCATACCATAGGCTAGCTTCTAGGGTTTAGCCTCCTTGATCTCGTGGTAGATCCACTCTTGTACTACCCATATCATCAATATCAATCAAGAAGGAGTAGGGTTTTACCTCCATCGAGAGGGCCCGAACCTGGGTAAAAACATCGTGTCCCTTGTCTCCTGTTACCATCCACCTAGACGCACAGTTCGGGACCCCCTACCCGAGATCCGCCGGTTTTGACACCGATAGGTGTAATCAGGATACCACTGGCTGGCCATCTCCTCCGGATCCCACTGGTAATATGATGCTCGATAAGGGTTGAGTGCAGGTTCCGGCTCAGGCTCAGGTTCTGGAGTGGATGCTTGGCCACGATGAGCGTACACTGCTTCCATCGTGACAAGAAAATTATCTGCAATCAAATCAAACAACAGAGGTGCAGGCAAAATAATTGTCTCCTTGTGTTTCTTATTAAATCTCCGGTTATACAAGAGCATCTTATCTTTGTTGTCAACACTGAACTCGTTTGCTACCATGCTCTTGTAATCTAAAATGTAAAGAGGAAATTTTGTCTCCTCTTTCTCATGGTGCCTAATAGGTATCTCAAAATGTCTAGCAAGACGTGCAGCATAGATACCTCCAAAGATGGGGCCTTTTTTACGATTCAGCCTTAGCCGTTTAGCAATAACGGCACTCATACTAAAACTATTATCTCCAAACAAGGCATGGTGAAGAATAATAATATCAGGAACATTGAAGTTTCCACTATTTCCATGACCAATCAAGCATCTACTAGAAAATATGGCAAAGTAGCATAAAATAGGAAAGTGTATGGTAGAGATTCTCGCATCGGAACCCTTCTTTGGATCCCCTACAGTGATAGTGTTAACAAAGCCATCCGCATCTTTACGATGGGGTTCCTCTAATTTTCCCTCAAAGGGTATCCTACATACCGTGCAAAAATTACGTAAAGACATTTCCCTGAATTCATCATATAAATAAAATGAAACTGAAGGCGGTGACTTCTTAGGATAATAATAAAAGTTTTGCACGAAAGTATTGGTGAGTAAGAGATACTGATCGGTCCGGTCGTGGAGGAAATCGGTGAGGCCTGCATTCTCGATCAAAGAATAAAAATCTTCATAAATTCCAGATTCTCTCAAGAAATTATCGCATGGCCATTCACACGGCCGTACTTCCGCTATGCGAGGAAGATTATACTTGGCCTTTTCCTTCTCTTTAACTTGTTATTCCTGGGAGCCTTGGCTAGAAGAGCCCCTCAAAAATCTCCTTAACATTTTCTGAAAATTTCTGAAATTTTTAGTAACTTCAAAATAAAAGTGAATAAAACTAAACAAGATTGATAGCAACTACTCTTACAAGTGCCTAGAGCCTATATCATGCATTAGAATTACTTGGGACCTCATAAATTTAACATGCAAGCTCAAGAACAGGGTCACCTATGCAGCAAAAATTTGCAATGAATAAAGCACTAGAACAAAAACTAATTGGACCAATGGAGGAGTCACATACCAAGCAACAATCTCCCAATGCAGTTTTGTCAATGGAGCTTTGAGCAACGAGATCGAGAATCGTAGCAAAATGAGCTAGAACTCGTGCTTGAGCTGGATGGGGATTTTTTGGGAAGAAGATGGAGTGTGTGGGTGCTGGCATAAGTGGAGGGGGGCCACCAGGGGCCCACGAGACAGGGGAGTGCTCCCTCCACTCTTGTGGCCTGGTGCTTGCCCCTCCTGCAGTGATTTCAGTGCCTAAAATCCTCAAATATTCCATAAAAAGTCATACTAAATTTGCAGGGCATTTGGAGCACTTTTATATTCGGGATATTTTTTATTGCACGGATAATTCAGAAAACAGACAGATAATACTATTTTTGCTTTATTTAATCTAAATAACAGAAAGTAAAAAGAGGGTACAAAAGGTTGTGCCTTCTAGTTTCATCCATCTCATGATCATCAAAATGAATCCGCTAACAAGGTTGATCAAGTCTTGTTAACAAACTCATTCCGAATAACACGGAACCGGAGAAATTTCGAATAACACTAAGTTACCTCAACGGGGATATGAACATCCCCAACAATAAGAATATCATATTTTTTCTTGACAGTAGTAAGAGGAAATTCAAAACCTCCAATAATGATAGTTGAAACTTTTCCAATAGAATTGATGCTATGAACTTGAGATTGTTTCCTCGGAAAGTGTATCGTATGCTCATTACCATTAACATGAAAAGTGACATTGCCTTTGTTGCAATCAATAACAGCCCCTGCAGTATTCAAAAAGGGTCTACCAAGGATAATCGACATACTATCATCCTCGGGAATGTCAAGAATAACAAAGTCCGTTAAGATAGTGACATTTGCAACCACAACAGGCACATCCTCACAAATACCGACAGGTATAGCAGTTGATTTATCGGCCATTTGCAAAGATATTTCAGTAGGTGTCATGTGACACTCCAAAAACTTTCATTTGGTTTTCAGCAAATTCCTTGTTTGATTTGAAGGAGGCTATTTAAAATCTTTTAAAAAGACTCTTCCCCTCAAATATTTTCCTTTTTTGATAAAATCTTTTTGGGGTTATCCTCAACCTTGATGGTTGTCTTTGAAGGTTCTACTTTGGTGGTAACTCACCACAAATTATTTTTGAAAGTTCTTCATTTAAAAAGAAATCCTATGGACTTTGGATATATTCCTTTTTATTTCCAACCATCCCCTTTCACCATGTCTCATATTAAATTTTCCCCAAAACACCTCCCTCCGCTTTGGGTCAAGTCAAGTAGTCAATCCCAGCAAGTTCAACTCATTTTTGTTTTTTATTCCATTTATTTTACCCCAAAACTATTTCTGTTTTTTATTTTTGGACCTAGGTGGTTTACAAAGGAAGTATCTTTTTCCCTTTGAGTTTTGATCTCAAACCAACTCAACTGGCTAGTCCTTAGCACCCACAACCTAGATCCATCAAGATCCACTCTTCCACAATTCAAATTTTTCAAGTTTTACTCACTGCAAGTTTGGACCAGATTCATCATTTTCGGTGAAATTCATATTTTCCCTTCTCCAAAAATTCTACCAAAAATCAGGCAACCCCCAGGTGCATTGAGAAGCCACCTCACCAAAGATCAACTCCAGATAAATTGCCCACATGCCAAAATCATTTCATCGAACACCTTGCCTGCATCGTTACTGTACACGTTCAGAAAATTCGGTGATTCAGGCGACCAACGCCAGCGAGAGCCAGCTTTCTGCACCATCCAGCACCGCCCAAAGCACCCGAGGCCTCCGCGTGGCCGTCTACTTGCCACCGCATGCCGCGGCACCGTCGCCGTGGCCTGGCGAGCACAGGGCGCACTCTCTGCCGCCGACGGGCCCGCGAGGCGCCGTTCCGTAGAAACCACAGAGCAAGCCTAATCCAACCGAGGTTAGCGTCAAAATGAAACCAGTGGATCACCACGCTGATGCCCAGCCACCTAAACCACCCGTCCGGCCACTTCATCACCGTAAGTGCCACCGGAGTTATCCCGTTCGCGGGAACCGCCATGGGCCGGCTATAAATAGCCACCCCGAGCTCGCCCTCAACCATCCCTACTCCCTCCACCTCAGCAGAGCCCCGCCAAGACACTAGGAGGACCCCGAGGAGGTCTTCTCCTCCGTCTCCGGCCGCCCCGATCCTGAAGGAAATATGCCCTAGAGGCAATAATAAAGTTATTATTTATTTCCTTATTACATGATAAATGTTTATTATTCATGCTAGAATTGTATTAACCGGAAACATAATACATGTGTGAATATATAGACAAACAGAGTGTCACTAGTATGCCTCTACCAGACTAGCTTGTTAATCAAAGATGGTTAAGTTTCCTAACCATAGACAAAGGAGTTGTCATTTGATTAACAAGGTCACATCATTAGTTGAATGATCTGATTGACATGACCCATTCCATTAGCTTAGCAACCGATCATTTAGTATGTTGCTATGCTTTTATCCATGACTTATACATGTTCCTATAACTATGAGATTATGCAACTCCCGTTTGCTGGAGGAACACTTTGGTACTACCAAACGTCACAACATAACTGGGTGATTATAAAGGAGTACTACAGGTGTCTCCAAAGGCAGATGTTGGGTTGGCGTATTTCGAGATTAGGATTTGTCACTCCGATTGTCGGAGAGGTATCTCTGGGCCCTCTTGGTAATGCACATCACTTAAGCCTTGCAAGCATTACAACTAATGAGTTAGTTGTGAGATGATGTATTACGGAACGAGTAAAGAGACTTGCCGGTAACGAGATTGAACTAGGTATTGGATACCGACGATCGAATCTCGGGCAAGTAACAAACCGATGACAAAGGGAACAAACGTATGTTGTTATGCGGTCTGACCGATAAAGATCTTCGTAGAATATGTAGGAGCCAATATGGGCATCCATGTCCCGCTATTGGTTATTGATCGGAGACGTGTCTCGGTCATGTCTACAATTTTCTCGAACCGTAGGGTCCGCACGCTTAAGGTTTCGATGACGGTTATATTATGAGTTTGTGTATTTTGATGTACCGAAGGAGTTCGGAGTCCCGGATGTGATCACGGACACGACGAGGAGTCTCAGAATGGTCGAGACGTAAATATTGATATATTGGACAGCTATGTTCAAACATCGGAATGGTTCCGAGTGGTTTCGGATAATACCGGAGTGCCGGAGGGGTTACCGGAACCCCCCGGGGAAGTAATGGGCCTTAATGGGCCACGAGGGGAGAGAGAGGGCTGCGCCAGGAGGTGGCGCGCGCCCCCGCCATGAGGAGTCCGAATTGGACAAGGAGGGGGGGGGGGCGCGGCCCCCCCTTTCCCTCTTCCTCTCCCTCTCCTTCCTTCCCACTTCCCCCTCCTAGTTGGACTAGGAAAGGGGAGTCCTACTCCCACTAGGAGGAGGACTCCCCCTCCCTTGGCGCGCCCCTCTAGGGCCGGCCGGCCCTCCCCCTTGCTCCTTTATATACGGGGGCAGGGGGGCACCCTAAGACACACAAGTTGATCCTTGAGATCATTCCTTAGCCGTGTGCGGTGCCCCCCTCCACCATATTCCACCTCGGTCATATCGTAGCGGTGCTTAGGCGAAGCCCTGTGTCGGTAGAACATCAAGATCGTCACCACGCCGTCGTGCTGACGGAACTCTCTCCCCGGAGCTTTGCTGGATCGGAGCCCGAGGAGTGTCACCGAGCTGTACGTGTGTCAAGAACTCGGAAGCGCCGGAGTAACGGCGCTGGGATCGGTTGGATCGCGAGGATAACGTACGACTACTTCCTCTACGTTGTGATCGCTTCCGCTTCGGTCTACAAGGGTATGTAGACAACACTCTCCCCTCTAGTTGCTATGCATCACCATGATCTTGCGTGTGCGTAGGAAATTTTTTGAAATTACTACGTTCCCCAACAGATCCGCCTCGGGCTCCAGCTCAATCCACTCAGGTGAGGCCACCCCCGCCTCCCAAACCGCGTCAGCAACCCTCTGGTGCACTTAGTTCACTGACCTACGCCCCAATTTGAAGCTTGCAACCCTCCCCGGCGAGATCCAACGACGCCCGAGCCGCTGTCCGCCGGAGTGAAGGCCACCGTCGACGTGGAGCTTGCCGACGACCAACTCCACCACCCACAGGCGCGGAAGAACCCTAGGAACCCATAGGTACCATCCACTCTTCCTAACTCGCCGTGGATCGCCGCCGGCGACCACCGCAGCCTTCGGGCGCCGGCGCGCTCTGTTCTTCTCCCTCCAATTTTCAAACCTGACGAGTGGGACCCCCTCGTCAGTCTCTCTTTTCCATTCGAACCATTTTCTCTGGAAAGCGCCTTTGGGCAAATACGCTTTCAGGCTGAAACGTTTTTCTGGCCTTTTTCTGTTCAGCCCCCTGGAAAGTTTCTGTTTCATTACAGACAAGCCCCTGGCTAAATCTTTAATATCTTTTAAACCAAAGATGATTTCTGATTGATTCTTTTTCTGTCACCTTTATTTTTCTGTCTAGTTTTTTATCATATTTATTTGAAAAATATTTGGAGCACTTTTTGTGCACACACGGTGTCGGTGTCAAAACAAGCAGATCTCGGGTAGGGGGTCCCGAACTGTGCGTCTAGGCGGATGGTAACAGGAGACAAGGGACACGATGTTTTTACCCAGGTTCGGGCCCTCTCGATGGAGGTAAAACCCTACTCCTTCTTGATTGATATTGATGATATGGGTAGTACAAGAGTGGATCTACCACGAGATCAAGGAGGCTAAACCCTAGAAGCTAGCCTATGGTATGATTGTTGTTGTTGTCCTACGGACTAAAACCCTCCGGTTTATATAGACACCGGAGAGGGCTAGGGTTACACAGAGTCGGTTACAATGGTAGGAGATCTACATATCCGTATTGCCAAGCTTGCCTTCCACGCCAAGGAAAGTCCCATCCGGACATGGGACGAAGTCTTCAATCTTGTATCTTCATAGTCTTGGAGTCTGGCCGATAATGATAGTTCGGCCATCCGGACACCCCCTAGTCCAGGACTCCCTCAGTAGCCCCCGAACCAGGCTTCAATGACGACGAGTCCGGCGCGTATACTGTCTTCGCCATTGCAAGGCGGGTTCTCGTCCAAATTCCGTGTGCTTGCCGAATAGTGTTCGGTTTCCTTATAAATGTTGCGCTCCTTGGCTTCCACGCCCAATAATGGCCCTCTTCCACGTGTCGTACGAATGCGAAAGGACATGGTATTTTTACATTTTACCCCCAAGCTGCGCGAATATGCTGCCTATAAAAGAGGCAAGAATCCAGATCCAAATCACACCATCCTCCTTCCACGAGTACTCATCGGAGCGCTTCTGACAAAAATCCACTCCATCATGGACCGTCGACGTGGCTCCTCCTCTCGCGCTCCTAGCCCTCAGCAAGGAGATTGGAGGAGATGTTCAGTCCCGCACAGCGAGCTGGTGATGCTCCAAGCGGAGGGATACCTTCCTCCGGCCTTTATGGTCCCGGTTCGAGCCGGGCTGGCCACCTACAAAGGTGGAAACCAGGCGGAGAACACCCCCAGTCCCTCCAAAGGAGAGCGGGTTTGCTTCGTCCCTTATCTAATAAGGGGGCTTTGATTTCCCATACATCCGTTTCTCCGGGGGCTTCTGGAGTTCTACGGACTCCAGCTTCATCACCTTACGCCCGCCTCCATTCTGCACATCGCGGGTTTCGTAGCCCTTTGCGAGCTATTCTTGGGCATCGAGCCCCATTTCATGCTGTGGAAGAGATTGTTTTGCCTCGTACCCCGTTCTCACAACGGGTCGATATATCAAGTGGGCGGAGCCGAAATATGGCGCATAGCCGGGACCGGATATCTATCCGGAACCCCAAAGAAGGCTTCCGAAGACTGGCCTTCGGAATGGTTTTATGTGGAAGATGCTCCATTGCCGGACCCAGTTCGGATCGGCCTCCCGGAGTTCAGCAACGCTCCTCTGAAGAAACGCCTGAGTTGGCGCCCGCGGAGCCCTCAACGGGAAGATGACAGGAGCGTCCATTATCTGATGGGCCGGATAAGGTTGCTGGCTCATTCCGGACTGACCATGATTGGAGTCATGGCCACGTGCATTATGCGAGGGGTGCAGCCGCTCCAATATAGGGGCCACCCGATGTGGGATTTCAACGGGGAGAATGACGCCACCCATCATGGCCGCAAGGGGCCGGGATCGGCCGCAGATCTGGTGAAGATCCTGTCCGGCTTGTACATGGGGGAGAAGGAGGACTTCCTCCAAACGAGTCCATTGAACGGATTCTCCATGAATAACCCTCGGAGCTGGGTAAACGGACGTCTATCCATCCAATCCGTGCTTTCAAGGTTAAGTGTCTTACTTTATAATTTTGATGCAGGAACTGTGCCGGGATGTGGAGGGCATACACAGTCCGACTCCACAACCCAAGGACCCGGAAAGATCCCTTGATCCAGCCTTCGGAGAGGATCCGGACATAGAGGTGCAGCTGATCGACGGGGTTTTCCACCAACTTAGCATGGACAATGCTCTAGTCGCCATTACGGTTGACTACCCCGGTTTATCTCCGGCTTCCCAGGTAACTATGACCGGAGTCCTGACACCATTACTTTGTCCGTGCTTATTTCTGACCACCGTATACCAACGGTGTTTCGCAGGAGGTGCCTTCAAGGCGGGAAGCCGATCCCGCGGCGGCTGACCAACAAGGGTCAGTTCGGCCCAGCAGGCGGAAGAGGGGTGCATTGCGAATCGAATCGTCACCGCAACGGTACAACACGCCACTGTTTTTAAGAGAAAGATTCCTGGGAGGTATATTAATGCTCATGACTTGTCCAGGAGAAAGAGCGCTCGCCGGACTGTGCCCGGAGAGGTTGCCAACCCAGCCTCCGCCAGCCAGGCTCCAACACCTGGTCCGGAGGGGCAGGCGAGCGCAAGGCGCGAGCCGGATGCTCCTCCAACGGAGGATGCCGACAGGCTGTCCGCCACCAGGTCTGAGGTGGAGAGCACCATGAATCATAGGCGCCGCCGGACAGTTCTTCGTGACGCGTGTTTCTCCCCAGAGGCGTTGAATGCCTTTAATGCGGGAGACGCGCACCTCCGTGCCGCTCAAGATGGTTTAACCAGAGACACGGAGCAGTATGTGAAAGACATACAGGTAAGGAATTTTAATAGTTATATAGGCCAGTAGCCCCCGAGACTTAAAGTAGTTAGAATAACTAATTTAAGGATCATTTGATATGCAGGATCTTACGGAGAAGAATACCCAATTGTCCTAGGAGCTTCAAGAGTGCAAGGCCCAACTTGAGGCCGCACTAGCTGCCGTAGGAGGAGACACGGAGGCCCCCTCTGGTAACACCTATTTCAAAAAGATAAGCGGTTTATGAAGTGCGGCGTGCGTATAAGTCTGACAATGATATTGCAGAGGGCGCCGGACTAGACCAGGACAAGCAACATCTGCTACGCCAGCTGAAGGCCGGCGAGAAGGTGCTTATGAGGGTGCAGCAAGAGAGAAACAAACTCCAAGATGCCAACACCCAGCTGGGCGAAGAACTAAAAGATGTTTGGGTCCAGCTGTCTCACTCCGTAAAGGAGAATCGGCGGCTTTGTCGCGGCATCTACAGTAAGTGCTTGAGCAAACTCTTTTGAAAAGAAGAGTTCGGCGAGGAAGTCGATTGACAGAAATGTGTCTGTAGGTGTGCTCACAGGTCGCCCTGTGGAGGAAATGCCCGGTTCAACGGGTGACCAACTTCCCGAGCTGGTGCAACTGCACGAACGTGTTCGGCAGGCGATGAGTGGCGTCGCCCAGGCCTTATGGCCGTCCGTCTCCCTACCCGAGGGCCTTGGAGGGCTTGTGTAACGCCCTCGATGCGGCTATATCTCCCACGTGTCGAAGCACGACTTAGAGGCATAACCGCATTGAAAGCAATGTCGCAAGTGAGGTAATCTTCACACAACCCATGTAATACATAAGGGAAAGAGGTACATAGTTGGCTTACAATTGCCACTTCAGAAAATTACATGAATAAAGCATTACATCATCCAGATACAATCAAGGTCCGACTACAGAACCAAAATAAAAGAAGAACCCCAAATGCGACAAAGGTCCCCGATCGACCCCAACTGGGCTCCACTACTGATCAACTAGAACGAAACAACACAAAGGGCAAGATCTTCATCGAGCTCCTCCTTGAGCTTGGTTGCGTCACCT
Source organism: Triticum timopheevii (assembly GCA_963921465.1). Classification (NCBI taxonomy): domain Eukaryota; kingdom Viridiplantae; phylum Streptophyta; class Magnoliopsida; order Poales; family Poaceae; genus Triticum; species Triticum timopheevii. The sequence continues at coordinate 164,014,122 of OY997274.1, read as the reverse complement.
GCTCGGTAACATAGGCACCTGCAAACTGGTTTTGGAAGTATCTGTGAGCCACTGGGACTCAGCAATCTCGCACCCGCGAGATCAAGACTATTTAAGCTTATAGGTAGGACAGAGTAATGAGGTGGAGCTGCGGCAAGCGACTAGCATATATGGTGGCTAACATACGCAAATGAGAGCGAGAAGAGAAAGCAAGCACGGTCGATAAGAGTATGATCAAGAAGTGATCCTATAGCAACCTACGTCAAGCATAACTCCAACACCGTGTTCACTTTCCGGACTCCGCCGAGAAGAGACCATCACGGTTACACACGCGGTTGATGTATTTTAATTAAGGTCAACTTCGGGTTTTCTACAACCGGACGTTAACAAATTCCCATCTGCCACATAACCGCGGGCACGGCTCTCGAAAGTTTATAACCCTGCAGGGGTGTCCCAACTTAGCCCATGACAAGCTCTCACGGTCAACGGAGGAATAGACCTCCACCCGAGACACTCCGATCAGACTCGGTATCCCGGTACAACAAGACATTTCGACAGGGTAAAACTAAACCAGCAACACCGCCCGAATGTGCCGACAAATCCCGATAGGAGCTGCACATATCTCTTTCTCAGGGCACACTCAGATGAGACTAGCTACGAGTAAAACCAACCCTCAAGTTTCCCCGAGGTGGCCCCACAGGCAGCTCAGTTCGGACCAACACTCAGAGGAGCACTGGCCCGGGGGGGTTAGAATAAAGATGACCCTTGAGTCTGCAGAACCCAAGGGAAGGTGGTAGGATGTTAGTGCAAATGGTAAAACCAATGTTGGGCATTGCTGGAGGAGCTTTACTTAAGGCGAACTGTCAAGGGGTTCCCATTATAGCCCAACCGTGTAAGGAACGAAAAATCCGGGAACATAACACCGATATGACGGAAACTAGGGCGGCAAGAGTGGAACAAAACACCAGGCATAAGGCCAAGCCTTCCACCCTTTACCAAGTATATAGATGCATTAATTAAATAAGAGATATTGTGATATCCCAACAAGTAAACATGTTCCAACAAGGAACAACATCTCCATGTTCCAACAAGGAACAAACTTCAATCTTCACTTGCAACTAACAACGCTATAAGAGGGGCTGAGCAAAGCGGTAACATAACCAATCAACAGTTTGCTAGGACATGGTGGGTTAGAGGTTTGACATGGCAATTTGGGAGGCTGACAAGCAAATGATAGGCATCGTAGCATTGGCATAGCAAAAGAGCGAGCAAACTAGCATAGCAAAGATAGTAGTGATTTCGAGGGTATGATCATCTTGCCTGAGATCCCGCAAGGAAGAAGAACGAGTCCATGAAGAAGACAAACAGACGTAGTCGCACGAATCCTCACAACTCCGGAACGAAACCAAAGCTAACGAGAGAAGTAAACCGGAAAGAAGCAAACAACATAGTAAACACACAAGCATAAACATGTCATGATGCACAAACAAGTATGATGCATGTCCGGTTTAATGATGCATGGCATGGCAAAGTGCAACAAACAATACTACAAGTTAAGTGGAGCTCAATATGCAACGAGTTGCATATTGACAAAACACCACATCAATTATTTAGTTCTCTCTCGGTTATGCTACTCATCAATATTAAATGTTGTTAAACATGGCAAAGGGTGAAGCATAATTAAGCTATCTATCTAGGCAAGTTTAAACGAGGCCGGAACAACAAACAACAATTCCGGAAAATCCCCATATGTCATTTAGCAATTAAAGCAAACAACAATTTTAAACATTTTAATTGTTGTTATCATGATGCGGATGACATATGCAAGTTTTATGCAATTTTATGAAAATATTGACAAGAGCATGTTATGAAGCATTTGTCACCGTGGCGGAACGAAAGGGGTGCCACGGCAACTACAACGGAAATGGTGCCACGGCAACATTCCGGTGATCCGACAACTCGTCGAGAAGTCGGTGCAAAAGAAAGTGTGCGGATGTGTAGAACACACAAGAGATGGTGGGGTGCTCCCGACTACCGGGTTCCCACGGGTCGACGGCATGGCAAACGAGGAACGTGCAAAGACCTCTCTCGGACACGGTGCAAACACGAGCATCTCATACAACACACAGGCATTCATTCACGGGTGGTCATCTCGGGGTTATACCTTTGAAGCGTGCATTTCGGAGCGCGTTGAGTCGTCGAGGGAAGTAGTGGTACACGGGCCGTAGTGGAAGTAGTCGTTCTCGCGACGATAGTGGAAGTAGTTGTACACGGCGACGGTAGTTGTACACGGTTCGTAGGCGTTCGAGTCATCGATAGAGGAACTTGGCGGACCATGTAGTCGAACTTGGCGCATCCGAAGGGGTACTTGACGAAATCCACCTCGGATGTAGTTGTACACGTGTAGTCGGACTTGACAAAAATGCACACTGGCTGCAGTCGTGGTACTTGACATTATCCGGGACGGTCTTGGTGTATCCGTGCATAGAGGTACTAGCAGTTTTGTGTAGTCGATCTTGTTGGTCTTGACGAACCAAAACGAAGCAACACCAGGGCCTCGGGTCTTGGCGTCCTTGCCACTAGCAGCGGAGGACAGCCTACGGATCACGGGTGGAGCTTGGGCGTGGAAGGAGGGTGGCGAGGCAGAGCAGGAACACGAGATGCAGCGAGGTCAAGGGGGTGCAGGACTTGGACGCCGGCTGCAGGGAAGCTCGGGGCAGGGGAAGCAGGAGCAGAGGGGTGGCGGAGCTCGGGACGCCATGGCAGCAAAGACTCGGGGCCGAGGACGAAGTCGAGCAGAAGGCAGGGAGGTTGCGGGCTCCTCTGGGCGCAGACGAAGACGGCGGCGGGCGCGGCAGAGGAGGGGCACGGACGCAGGCGACGGAGGGCCGCCGGAGTCGTGGTCAGAGGCGGGCGGCGTGGTTGTGAGGAAGCAGAGGGAGGCGCGCAGGAGGCTGAGAGGCAGGGCGACGGGAGCCGGCCGGGACGCGGGGTCGTGAGCTCGATGCGGTGTTGGGAGGCTGGCGGCGCGGTCGTGGGAGACGGATCCGACACTGACGAGGCTGCGGCGCAGAGGAGGAGGTGCAGCGCGGGGCAGGGGACGACGGAGGCGGCAGCGGTCGCTGGACGGCGCGAGGGGTGGTGAGGCACGGGAGGAGGCCCCCAGGCATTGGGGACCGGGCGCGAGGGGATCTCACTCCTCTCTGAGTGTGGGTGGCGACACGAGAGGAGGAGAGGGAGACGAGCGAGAGGAGGGAGGAGCGTGGGGATCCTCTCCCTGGCGCGAGGAGGGAGACGAGCGAGAGGAAAGGGGATCGAGGACGATCCCGATCGGGACGAGTGGCTGGCGGCGGAAGGGGGCGAGGAAGCGATCGAGGGAGGTTTCGGTCGGGCTAGGGTTAGGAGGGGCGGCTGGGCCTAGGCCTTGGGTCGGCGCGGGAGGTTTGGGAGGCCCAGGCTGCTGGGTTCCTTATCTCTCTACTCTTAAGCAGAAAAGAAATACAGAGAAGGAAGAGAAAGAGAGGGTTAGGGAAAGAATATGCGCATGCGGATAATGTTCCTGGACTCACAAAAATATACTTGGTCCGAGAAAAAGGAAGTTGGCACAAATGCAAGATTTGAATTCAAACTCATTTGAATTTAATTCAAATGGGTTTGAACTAGGACTTGATAAAAGGAAGGTCCAAAAATGTTCGGATTTTTGGTGGAGCTCCGAAAAATGACGAAAGAAATTATGACAAGGTTGGAGACCGAGAATTGAGATAACAAAGGCATTGGGATATTTTGCAAGTGGGTTATGGTTAATTCCAAATAAATGGAATAATTTTATTATAGCTCCCTAATAATATTGAGAGGCTTTAATATGTTATAAAGAGAAATCACGAGTGAATTCCCTCGATTTAAATGGACCAAAGATCCATGCCATTTATTTAGTTGAGTTTTAAAAATTAAATGACATGCTAGCATGATGACATGATGCAATGCAAAAATAAAAGAACAAGACGAAAGAAACACACGATGATCACGAAAATATGGAAGTCTTCTGAAGCGTCGGTCTCGGGGCGTTACAACACTCCACCACTACAAGAGGATCTCGTCCCGAGATCTAGGATGGCACCGGAGAGAAACGGAAGAGGAAGAGAAGATGGTAAACTAAGTTGCTTCTTCGACAAAAGAGTGAAACCAAAGAACCTTGAGAGGTTGAAAATTTAAAAGAAAGAGTACAACAGAGATGAACGAGATTGCAAACAATCCATTAGAAAAAAAAGGAACAAGGAACATTATGGGAACTTGAAGGTTGCAAAGACATGAATCAAGAGTTTAATGGACAAGATAGAATTCGAAACCACTCCGGTTAAAACAAGATGAGATGGAAAGAATTCGGACAGCACTCCGGTTGAACATGGAAGGAATAGAACATGAACTTGACAAGATGAGAGGATACTTGATGAAATGAACAACACACTGCCTCCGGAACTATTGAAAGAATGGCACAATGGGTAAGAAGGATTTGAGACAGCGCTAAGGTTGAAAAGAGAGGCCAAACTTGATAAGATGAAAGAACTTGAATGAGAACACAACACTCCGGTTAAATGGATAAGCAAGAAAAGAACATGATCCTCACCATTCGAGATGATGAGTGAAAAGAGCAACATCACAATGCCTCCGGAAGAAAGAATAGAAGATAGATCATTGGAATAACAGAATGGAGAAGAAAATGCAAACTTCTGCCACAAATGGGCTCGGAAAGCACCCTTCCAAGAAGGTTATAACGGAGTTGTTGGAAAAACAACAACGGAAAGAATAAGCTTGTGGCGGGCTTATGAAAACATCTCAAAATTATGAGGTGAGCTTCTGCCACCAACGGAAACAAATGATTGGATTGATATCAACAAGGAGACAAGAAGCTTATTTCACCGGGAGGACAAATGAAGAACTTGGGTCATTTATAAGCACCATAAATAGCAACAATCCTTAGGGAATGCTTTAGGTGAAATATAACCCAAGATAACTCCAATGAAGAGACTGATGGATTTAAAATACCTCATTCTTGACAACAATATGAATCATGAAACAAGAAGGAAATTGTCAAGAGTGACATAGCACCATCTCAATAGATAAGATAGAAGGAATTGCACTTCGAAATACAAGACGAAGAATACTTGAGCTCCTCAAAACAAAACATGTGTTGAGCACCATGTTTATTTTAGAGTATAGCTTGGCGGATCATAACTTCAAGAAAAATCTTGAAGAACAATTGAAGAATGAAAGGAATCCTTGACGAAGCACCATGTAGAGCCTCCATGAAGAACTCCAGTAAACAAAAGGGTGATAGAAAGAAAGAGAAGTTGAAAACACAAGGTGAATCCTTGCAATGATTTAGATGGATCTTCACGACGAGATAATTGAGAGAGCTTGGAACTCCGAAAAGAAAGATGAAGCCTCTCGAACCGACAATGTGATATGATGAACAACTCCGGAAAGAAGAAATTAATCACTTGGATGAAACAAGAATAAGAATTATGTTATGCATATCCTTCACCAATTAAATTGATGACAAGAAATGGATTTGGCATACTACTTATTCTCGTGGAAAGGATTAAAAGATATATATCAAAACTTGAGAAGGTCTTCAACGAACCACCGGTAGGATTGGAACAACAAATGAATTGATACGATAACGAAGGAAGCGAAATCTTGAACGAACCGTCGTAAGAATTGAAAATGATCGAAGTAGGGGTGCATCACCGGTAAGAATTAGCAAATGAACGAAGGTGCTTGAGACAAACTAGATACATGAGAACAAAGAGATCAAGAACTGATTAGAGGATATTCGATTGATGCACCGGCAAGATAGGAGAATGATAACTGACAGCTGAGAATGAATAAACCTGAATTGATGGACTCCGGATGACAAACTTAGAAGACTCTTCAATATCTCCTGATGGGCGAAAAAGATTCTCACAATAGAAAACAATTATGAGAGGATGGCAAGCACCATGAATCTTGAAGAGAATAGAGCAAGATTAAAGAGAAACTCTTCTTCAGTCTTCAAATGATGAGAATGACAACGAGAAACACCACCCAGAATTATTGAGGCACACCGGAAGAATCAAAAGCGAAGAGGTTGAGCCAACTATGAAAAGAATTTGAAAGATCTTGGAGAAAAGCATTTGACTGATGATAACTCATTCTTACGTCAAACTTGGAGAAGAATTTAGGATAGCTCTGGGAAAATAGAAGAGTCAGGTAAGATCCTGGGAAAAGACCTGCGGGTTAGGGCCCACTCAAAAGAACACCGTTGAAAAGATTTAAAAGAGATGTTGCACCGGTTGAATTAAATGACTTGAATGAGATACCAATCTCGAAAGAGCTTGAACGAATGCAGAGTGGAAACACGAATCTTCGAGATATCTTGAGCACTCCGGGATAACAAATAGCGAGAAGTAGAATGATAATGAGGTGCACCGGTATGAGAAGACATTGAAATGAGGAAAAAGGTATGATCAACAAAACTTGACTTGAATCCACCGGAGAAGAGAAAGGAATGAGGAATGATGAACTAGTAGAACATCTTCTTGAGAACCACCGGGTAAGAACATTGACGGAAAAGAATGGAGAAACTTCACAAAAATAAAAGGATACTTGGTAAAGAAATCTTAGTCCTTGAGGAAAAAGGGTGGGTGGGCGGGAAAAAACAAAGGCAACTTGGAGATGGATGAAACAAACACCGTTGAGAAGAAATGATAATTGGTCTTGCTGATGTTGAAGTGATCGGATCCACTTGAAGAGAAACACGCCGGTTGAAAAGGATTGACATGACAATCTCGATTGTCGAGAAGGATTGGTATTCACATCGGAGTATGAGAACACCATTTCGGAAAGGTATGGAATCAACACTTGACATTGAAGCAACTCGAATACCACAACTCAAAACAAAAACAAAGGACTGGCTTGCAGAATAAGCCGGAACAAACATATGATAGAGATTTCGTCCGAAGTTTTCGTGGTGGGGCCTACACGGGCTCGATCGTACAGCACCATCATGTACAAGGCAGTGCACATGACATACGAAGCGTCCACGAGTCGGCATAGCCAAGGACTCTTTAAGACACAACGAGACCACTGTAAAACCAACCGTGAATAGGCGGACCACTAGACGTCGAACCCCAATTTCATATCATACATCCGTCGGAAAGATATCCTAAGAGCTACTTGAATTCCCACCTATGAAACTCCCGTAATTTTCCGGTTATGCAATCAGGTGTTGGGGATACAGGGGAAGCATAATATCTCACCCAAAACTAGCAAATCCTACATCTAGCTGTATCCATCCTTCAACACATAACCAAGAAACCTTCGGAAATCGTCTACCTCAACCTTCGAAAAGCATCCGTTATACGAGTCATGGAAATACTCCCGTACTCACCTCAGTACTGGGTTATTGGGGTTATCTCACCAACAACTGCATAAAAGAGATTTTCGATGTCGGCGTACTAAACTCAGGTATTCCAGAACTGCAACGATAAAATTATGACGACAACACCTCAGAGCTCAACTCCCCGGGACACTTCCACTAAACCCCTGACAGGAGGCACCAAGACAATGTTCTCATCATAAAACCATCGGAACGATTCCAAGATACACGCGTGATCCTAAAATTTTTTTTAGTGAAATTTGAGAAGAGAAGAGTCAAAACTCTACGTCAGGATGCCTTACCAGAGCGATGAAGAGACTGGGGAGTAGAAAGAATTCCTAACTCTCCGATATATATAATCCTAAATGACTCAAAACATTTTTTAGACACAACTCGGCCGCTAAAAACGATCAAGCAGTGGGGCTCCTAAGGTCGGGGAAGGCTCTGATTACCAACTTGTAACACCCTCGATGCGGCTATATCTCCCACGTGTCGAAGCACGACTTAGAGGCATAACCGCATTGAAAGCAATGTCGCAAGTGAGGTAATCTTCACACAACCCATGTAATACATAAGGGAAAGAGGTACATAGTTGGCTTACAATTGCCACTTCACACAATTACATGAATAAAGCATTACATCATCCAGATACAATCAACGTCCGACTACGGAACCAAAATAAAAGAAGAACCCCAAATGCGACAAAGGTCCCCGATCGACCCCAACTGGGCTCCACTACTGATCAACTAGAACGAAACAACACAAAGGGCAAGATCTTCATCGAGCTCCTCCTTGAGCTTGGTTGCGTCACCTGCTCGGTAACATAGGCACCTGCAAACTGGTTTTGGAAGTATCTGTGAGCCACTGGGACTCAGCAATCTCGCACCCGCGAGATCAAGACTATTTAAGCTTATAGGTAGGATAGAGTAATGAGGTGGAGCTGCGGCAAGCGACTAGCATATATGGTGGCTAACATACGCAAATGAGAGCAAGAAGAGAAAGCAAGCACGGTCGATAAGAGTATGATCAAGAAGTAATCCTATAGCAACCTACGTCAAGCATAACTCCAACACCATGTTCACTTCCCGGACTCCGCCGAGAAGAGACCATCACGGTTACACACGCGGTTGATGTATTTTAGTTAAGGTCAACTTCGGGTTTTCTACAACCGGACGTTAACAAATTCCCATCTGCCACATAACCGCGGGCACGGCTCTCGAAAGTTTATAACCCTGCAGGGGTGTCCCAACTTAGCCCATGACAAGCTCTCACGGTCAACGGAGGAATAGACCTCCACCCGAGACACTCCGATCAGACTCGGTATCCCGGTACAACAAGACATTTCGACAGGGTAAAACTAAACCAGCAACACCGCCCGAATGTGCCGACAAATCCCGATAGGAGCTGCACATATCTCTTTCTCAGGGCACACTCAGATGAGACTAGCTACGAGTAAAACCAACCCTCAAGTTTCCCCGAGGTGGCCCCGCAGGCAGCTCAGTTCGGACCAACACTCAGAGGAGCACTGGCCCGGGGGGGTTAGAATAAAGATGACCCTTGAGTCTGCAGAACCCAAGGGAAGGTGGTAGGTTGTTAGTGCAAATGGTAAAACCAATGTTGGGCATTGCTGGAGGAGCTTTACTTAAGGCGAACTGTCAAGGGTTCCAATTATAGCCCAACCGTGTAAGGAACGCAAAATCCGGGAACATAACACCGATATGACGGAAACTAGGGCGGCAAGAGTGGAAAAAAACACCAGGCATAAGGCCGAGCCTTCCACCCTTTACCAAGTATATAGATGCATTAATTAAATAAGAGATATTGTGATATCCCAACAAGTAAACATGTTCCAACAAGGAACAACATCTCCATGTTCCAACAAGGAACAAACTTCAATCTTCACCTGCAACTAACAACGCTATAAGAGGGGCTGAGCAAAGCGGTAACAAAGCCAATCATCGGTTTGCTAGGACATGGTGGGTTAGAGGTTTGACATGGCAATTTGGGAGGCTGACAAGCAAATAATAGGAATCGTAGCATTGGCATAGCAAAAGAGCGAGCAAACTAGCATAGCAAAGATAGTAGTGATTTCGAGGGTATGATCATCTTGCCTGAGCTCCCACAAGGAAGAAGAACGAGTCCATGAAGAAGACAAACAGACGTAGTCGCACGAATCCTCACAACTCCGGAACGAAACCGAAGCTAACGAGAGAAGTAAACCGGAAAGAAGCAAACAACATAGTAAACACACAAGCATAAACATGTCATGATGCACAAACAAGTATGATGCATGTCTGGTTTAATGATGCATGGCATGGCAAAGTGCAACAAACAATACTGCAAGTTAAGTGGAGCTCAATATGCAACGAGTTGCATATTGACAAAACACCACATCAATTATTTAGTTCTCTCTCGGTTATGCTACTCATCCATATTAAATGTTGTTAAACATGGCAAAGGGTGAATCATAATTAAGCTATCTATCTAGGCAAGTTTAAACGAGGCCGGAACAACAAACAACAATTCCAGAAAATCCCCATATGTCATTTAGCAATTAAAGCAAACAACAATTTTAAACATTTTAATTGTTGTTATCATGATGCGGATGACATATGCAAGTTTTATGCAATTTTATGAAAATGTTGACAAGAGCATGTTATGAAGCATTTGTCACCGTGGCGGAACGAAAGGGGTGCCACGGCAACTACAACGGAAATGGTGCCACGGCAACATTCCGGTGATCCGACAACTCGTCGAGAAGTCGGTGCAAAAGAAAGTGTGCGGATGTGTAGAACACACAAGAGATGGTGGGGTGCTCCCGACTACCGGGTTCCCACGGGTCGACGGCATGGCAAACGAGGAACGTGCAAAGACCTCTCTCGGACACGGTGCAAACACGAGCATCTCATACAACACACAGGCATTCATTCACGGGTGGTCATCTCGGGGTTATACCTTTGAAGCGTGCATTTCGGAGCGGGTCGAATCATCGAGGGAAGTAGTGGTACACGGGCCGTAGTGGAAGTAGTCGTTCTCGCGACGATACTGGAAGTAGTTGTACACGGCGACGGTAGTTGTACACGGTTCGTAGGCGTTCGAGTCATCGGTAGAGGAACTTGGCGGACCATGTAGTCGAACTTGGCGCATCCGAAGGGGTAGTTGACGAAATCCACCTCGGGTGTAGTCGTACACGTGTAGTCGGACTTGACAAAAATGCACACCGGCTGCAGTCGTGGTACTTGACATTATCTGGGACGGTCTTGGTGTATCCGGGCGTAGAGGTACTGGCAGTTTTGTGTAGTCGATCTTGTCGGTCTTGACGAACCAAAACGAAGCAACACCAGGGCCTCGGGTCTTGGCGTCCTTGCCACCAGCAGCGGAGGACAGCCTACGGATCACGGGTGGAGCTTGGGCGTGGAAGGAGGGTGGCGAGGCAGAGCAGCAACACGAGATGCAGCGAGGTCAAGGGGGCGCGGGACTTGGACGCCGGCTGCAGGGAAGCTCGGGGCAGGGGAAGCATGAGCAGAGGGGTGGCGGAGCTCGGGACGCCATGGCAGCAAAGACTCGGGGCCGAGGACGAAGTCGAGCAGAAGGCAGGGAGGTTGCGGGCTCCTCTGGGCGCAGACGAAGACGGCGGCGGGCGCGGCAGAGGAGGGGCACGGACGCAGGCGACGGAGGGCCGCCCGAGTCGTGGTCAGAGGCGGGCGGCGCGGTTGTGAGGAAGCAGAGGGAGGCGCGCAGGAGGCTGAGAGGCAGGGGCGACGGGAGACGGCGGGGACGCGGGGTCGCGCGCTCGATGCGGTGTTGGGAGGCCGGCGGCGCGGTCGTGGGAGACGGATCCGGCGCTGACAAGGTTGCGGCGCAGAGGAGGAGGTGCAGCGCGGGGCAGGGGATGACGGAGGCGGCGGCGGTCGCTGGACGGTGCGAGGGGTGGTGAGGCACGGGAGGAGGCCTCCAGGCATTGGGGACCGGGCGCGAGGGGATCTCACTCCTCTCTGAGTGTGGGTGGCGACGCGAGAGGAGGAGAGGGAGACGAGCGAGAGGAGGGAGGAGCGTGGGGATCCTCTCCTTGGCGCGAGGAGGGAGACGAGCGAGGGGAAAGGGGATCGAGGACGATCCCGATCGGGACGAGTGGCTGGCGGCGGAAGGGGACGAGGAAGCGATCGAGGGAGGTTTCGGTCGGGCTAGGGTTAGGAGGGGCGGCTGGGCCTAGGCCTTGGGCCGGCGCGGGAGGTTTGGGAGGCCCAGGCTGCTGGGTTCCTTCTCTCTCTACTCTTAAGCAGAAAAGAAATACAGAGAAGGAAGAGAAAGAGAGGGTTAGGGAAAGAATATGCGCATGCGGATAATTTTCCTGGACTCACAAAAATATACTTGGTCCAAGAAAAAGGAAGTTGGCACGAATGCAAGATTTGAATTCAAACTCATTTGAATTTAATTCAAATGGGTTTGAACTAGGACTTGATAAAAGGAAGGTCCAAAAATGTTCGGATTTTTGGTGGAGCTCCGAAAAATGACGAAAGAAATTATGACAAGGTTGGAGACCAAGAATTGAGATAACAAAGGCATTGGGATATTTTGCAAGTGGGTTATGGTTAATTCCAAATAAATGGAATAATTTTATTATAGCCCCCTAATAATATTGAGAGGCTTTAATATGTTATAAAGAGAAATCACGAGTGAATTCCCTCGATTTAAATGGACCAAAGATCCATGCCATTTATTTAGTTGAGTTTTAAAAATTAAATGACATGCTGGCATGATGACATGATGCAATGCAAAAATAAAAGAGCAAGCACGAAAGAAACACACGATGATCACGAAAATATGGAAGTCTTCTGAACCGTCGGTCTCGGGGCATTACAGCTTGCGGAGAAGCTTCAAGGAGCACGGCAGCGCTTTCGTCTGTGGAAGATATCAGCCTGCCGTCAAGGCGCCAGGGTGGCCTGGGCCATGGTGAAGACGCGGTACAAGAAGGCGGATCCGAACCACATGGCCGAGGTCGGACCTGTGGGGCCCGATGGGAAGGAGATCCCTGTAAGCTTAATGTATGGCCAAGTAGAGTTGGCCGCTAAGTATTCCCAACGGGACTGTAAATTAGACAGCCTGTTAGACGGGATTGAAGAGGAGTACAGTCAGTCAATTTGACAATGTATTTTAAAATGACATGTAAAATGCCTTCTAGCCGGATTGTAGATCGTTTGTCTTTGCAGACCTTTTCACTTCAACCTCGGGACCCTAGAGTCCGAAGTGTGTCCGAATACCCTCTCGGTTATGAAAAAACCAGGGCATGCGTGGAGACTAGGCGTAGGGGTCATTAGTGCTTTATCAGAGAAGTGCCCAACTAGTTATGTTATATTACATGGTTAGTAAGAAACATCTTCCAGGGAGAATAGTTCCGTTAGGGGTTCCTTTCCATGGGAGGCATGCACTAAAGTGCATGTCCGGACTGCGAAAAGAGCAGAAAAGCATCTGGGGGTAGATAAATAAATAAATAAGAAATCATCTTTCAAGTCACCGACCGAATATTCCCTTAAGACCACTAGCTTTCGGCTTCACCCAGTCTAAGGTACACATCCGGCTGACCCGGCAGTAACAATCGCAGAGGTGCTCCCTTTACCTCCTAGCCGAAGAATCGGGAACGTAGGGGTAAGCATAGGAGCCAGGCAACCCAGCTTGGCCAAAACTTAAGTCATATCGATGCATATGATGGTGAATAAAAGGTACATGCGGAAGTTTGACACATGTGTTGGGCATAAAGCCCGTATAAATAAGCTTCTGTTAAAGAAGCCCCCAGGTATAATGAGTGCAGGTAGCACGTCGAGTGTGTGCGAATAATGCGCAGATCAGCCCTCAAGGGCTCTATGAAAAAAGGGGGGGGGAGAGAGAAACAAAAGACAACTGAAGTATAAAATGTGGACGGAGGAAGGAGACGAACTCTGAGTCCGGCGCTAGGCATAGAATCTACGTAGGCAGGCTGTGTTCCATGGGTTTGGCTCGAGTCGGTTGTCCGATGCGTTTCGCAGACGGTATGCTCCGCCGGTCAGGACTTGGTCGATGATGAAGGGACCTTCCCATTTGGGCTTGAGTTTGTCCTTTTTCTTGTCCAGCAGGTGGAGAACTAGTTCGCCAACATTGTAAGTTTTGGCCCGTACTTTTCTGCTTTGATATCTTCGAGCCTGCTGCTGATAGAATGCGGAACGAGCCTTTGCCATGCCGCGCTCCTCCTCCAATGCGTCCAAACTGTCCTGCTGATCCAACTCGGCCTCTCTTTCTTCGTACATGCGCACTCGAGGTGAGTCATGAATTATGTCGCAGGGCAAAACTGCCTCTGCGCCGTATACCATAAAGAATGGCCTGAATCCGGTAGTATGATTTGACGTGGTCCGCAGCCCCCAGAGTACGGAGTCGAGCTCCTCCACCCAGTGCGTGTTAGATTCCATGAGGGACCGCACTAATCTGGGTTTAATGCCGCTCATGATTAGACCATTTGCTCGTTCGACTTGACCGTTGGTTTGAGGGTGATAGACTGAAGCGTAGTCGAGCTTGATGCCCATGTTTTTGCACCAGAGTTTAACCTCGTCGGCCGTGAAGTTCGTGCCGTTATCAGTGATGATGCTGTGGGGGACGCCATAACGGTGTACTACCCCGGATATAAAGTCTATCATAGGTCCGGATTCGGCCATTTTAACCGGCTTGGCCTCTATCCATTTGGTGAATTTATCCACCATGACCAATAGGTATTTTTGCTTGTGGGTTCCCCCTTTAAGGGGTCCAACCATGTCAAGCCCCCAGACTGCGAATGGCCAGGTGATGGGTATAGTTTTGAGGGTGGTGGGTGGCATGTGGCTTTGATTAGCAAAGAGCTGGCAACCGACGCATCGTTGGACTAAGTCCTGAGCATCTGCCCGGGCAGTCGGCCAATAAAATCCTGTACCGATGGCCTTGCCCACAGGGGCCCGGGCTGCAGCGTGGTGCCCGCCGAGTCCAGCGTGAATTTCAGCCAGGAGATTTCGCCCTTCCTCTTCGGAGATGCACCTTTGAAGGACTCCGGTTGTGCTTTTCTTATAAAGTTCTCCCTCATGGACCTTGTAGGCTTTAGATCGCCGAACTATGCAGCGGGCCTCATTTTGGTCTTCGGGAAGTTCCTACCTAATTAAGTAGGCTAGGAATCATTCCGTCCACGGGGCAATTACTGCCATTATTTCGTGGGCTGAAGTTATTATTTCATTGGCTGAGCCATCGATTGTATCAGAATGTTCTGTGTTGGGTGGTGCGGTTGGTTCCGGGTTGTTATTTCCGGACTCCTCTTCCCATAATACGGGTGGCTTAAAGAGCCGCTCCAGGAAGATGTTTGGAGGGACGGCGTCGCGTTTTGCGCCAATGCGTGCCAACACGTCTGCTGCCTGGTTATTATCCCGGGCTACATGGTGGAATTCGAGTCCTTTGATCCGAGCTGACATTTTTAAGACGGCGTTACGATAGGCTGCCATTTTCGGATCCTTGGCGTCAAATTCTCCGTTTACTTGGGATATTGCAAGGTTTGAATCCCCGCGCACCTCTAGGCGTTGAATGCCCATGGAGATTGCCATCCGGAGACTATGTAGAAGGGCCTCATATTCGGCTGCATAGTTGGAGTCCGTGTACATTATCTGAAGTATATATTGGACCATGTCTCCGGTTGGGAACGTCAATACGACGCCAGCCCCCAAGCCGGCCAACATTTTGGAGCCGTCGAAATGCATGATCCAATTGAAGTATGCGCCGTACTTTTTAGGGAGTTCGGCTTCGGTCCATTCGGCGATGAAGTCAGCCAAAACTTGCGACTTGATAGCTCGCCGTGGTTTGTAGGTTATGTCGAATGGTAAGAGCTCAATGGCCCATTTTGCAATCCTGCCCGTCGCGTCGCGGTTGTTTATAATGTCGTAGAGAGGTACTTCGGAGGCAACTGTTATCGAACACTCTTTAAAGTACTGTCGTAGCTTCCGAGATGCCATGAACACCGCGTACGCTATCTTTTGATAATGTGGATACCGGGACTTGCATGGAGTTAAGACGGTGGATACGTAGTACACTGGTTTTTGAAGAGGGAATTTGTGTCCTTCTGTTTCTCGTTCGACGACGAGTACCACGCTGACAACTTGATGTGTTGCCGCGATGTATAATAACATCGGTTCGCCCATGTTGGGCGCGGCCAGGACCGGATTTGTTGCCAATATGGCCTTTATTTCTTTGAGTCCGGCCGTGGCGGCATCCGTCCATTTGAAGTGTTCGGTGCGCCGGAGGAGGCGATAGAGGGGCAATGCCTTTTCTCCCAAACGGGAGATGAAGCGGCTTAGAGCCGCCACGCATCCAGTCAATTTTTGTATTTGTTTGAGGTCTTTTGGGATATCCAGCTGTGACAGAGCTCGGATCTTGGCTGGGTTTGCTTCAATTTCTCTACCGGATACAATGAAGCCCAAGAGCTTTCCGGCTGGTACGCCGAAAACGCATTTTTCCGGGTTGAGCTTAATGTCATATGCTCGGAGGTTGTCGAATGTGAGCCTCAAGTCGTTTACTAGAGTTTCGACACGTTTGGTTTTGACGACCACGTCGTCTACGTATGCCTCCACTGTTTTGCCGATCTTGGTAGCCAGACATGTCTGAATCATGCGCTGATATGTTGCGCCGACGTTTTTGAGTCTAAAGGGCATTGTGTTGAAGCAGAATTGTCCGTATGGAGTGATGAATGCCGTTGCGGCTTGGTCTGTCTCCGCCATCTTGATTTGATGGTAGCCGGAGTATGCGTCGAGGAAGCACAATGAATTGTGCCCTGCGGTAGCATCGATGATTTGATCGATGCGGGGAAGGGGGAAACGATCCTTTGGACAAGCCTTGTTAAGGTCTTTAAAATCGACACACAGGCGCCAGCATTTGTCCTTTTTTGGTACCATTACCAGGTTTGCTAGCCAGTCCGGATGTTTGATGTCTCTGATGAATCCGGCTTCTAATAGTTTGGCTAGCTCCTCTCCCATTGCCTGTCTTTTGGGTTCGGAAAATCACCGAAGAGCCCGTTTGACTGGCTTGAATCCTTTTAGGATGTTTAGGCTGTGTTCTGCCAACCTGCGTGGGATTCCTGGCATGTCTGAAGGGTGCCAGGCAAAGATGTCCCAATTTTCCCGTAGGAATTCTCGTAGTGCGGCGTCTACATCAGGGTTTAATTGTGCCCCAATGGAGGCCGTCTTTGTGGGGTCTGTTGGATGGACCTGGAATTTGACTATTTCGTCCGCTGGTTTAAAAGTGGTGGACATGGATCTCTTATCGAGTATCACATCGTCCCTGTTCACCGTGGAGCGCAACACAGTGAGTTCCTCTGCCGTTAGGGCTTCAGATAGTGCCTCTAGGGCTAGTGCAGCTGTCTTGTTTTCGGCGCAGAGTGTTATGTCCGGATCACTGACAAGAGTGATGATTCCATTGGGCCCGGGCATTTTAAGCTTCATGTACCCGTAATGGGATATGGCTTGGAAAATTGTGAATGCCTCTCGCCCTAATAAAGCGTGATATCCGCTGCTGAACGGGGCCACTTGGAACGTGACCTCCTCAGACCTGTAATTGTCCGGCGAGCCGAACACCACATCAAGTGTAATTTTACCTGTGCAGCGTATTTCCCGACTAGGGATTATTCCTCTAAAGGTTGTGCTGCTTCCCTCAATGCGGCTCCAGTCTATTTCCATTTTTCGAAGGGTTTCCTCGTAGACGAGGTTTAATCTGCTGCCACCATCCATGAGTACCTTGGTAAGACGAAAGTCGTCCACTATTGGACTTAGGACCAAGGCGGCTGGTGCTCGGGCTGTTCGGAATTTAGGTTCGTCACTGGCATTGAAGGTGATAGCCGTGTCGCTCCATGGATTTGTTGTTGCTACTTGGTAGACTTCGGCGAGGCTGCGGATTGTTCGTTTCCGCATATTATTTGATGCGAAAGTCTCGAAGACTGTTAATACCGTAGTGGTACAGTTGGTCTAGTTCTCCGGGGCTAGAAGCTCTTCGCCACTTTTGGCTATGTGTTGGAGTGGCGCCTTCTGTACTATGGATTTTACAGGGTTTGCTGATCCATCCCTCCAGTACGGTTCCGTGCCCTTTATGGGGTTTTTTGCTTTTTGGTTTTTGTCCCGGGTGCCTGAGCATGATGCACCCTTTTGTTTCGGACTAGGGTTGTGTTCGGAGCCGGATTGTCCCAAAACTTAGTTTTGGTTTTCCAGACACTCTCCATCGCACAGTACTTTTGTACTATGGATGCCAGGTCGGCGAAGCGTGTAATTTCGCAACGACTTACGGCGTTCAAGATTCCCTTGTCCGTGCAATTGTTGCAAAAAATTGAGATTGCGTTTTCCTCACGGCAGTCCTTTATCCTGTCCATAACCAGGAGGAATCTGGCCGAGTAACGATGTACTGTCTCCGTGGGCTCTTGCCAGATTTGAGATAGATAGCTTATGTTTGGGTGGGCGGGTGGAATAAAGTCTGGAACCCTGCCCAACTTGAGGCTCAAGGGCCGAAAAGTTTCCGAATTTGGAAGCTTGGATTGCTGGATGTCGTCCAACGAATCTGGTCCGCTGCCTGACTTTAGGTTCAGTACTTGATTGACGTCCGTCCCTCCGCGGTAAACCGGCATGGAGGGATCCGGAATCCGGACATAACTGGTTTTTAATATAGAAGAAGAGTCGCCGCGTTGTTCCTCCACCACAGCAACGTGGTGGGTAGCCTGAGGAGAGTTGATCTCTCTCAGATCGGTTTTAAGCCCAATCTGATCGTAGTCTGTAGCGACTCCTAGGGCGGCAAAGCGATCCAAGAGCTCGTTTACAGAGGAGAGCTCCATCGGATTTAGCTGCTCGGCGAATTCCGAGTTGACGTGAAGATCGCTTTCGATGACCCGAGAGGTCATCGTCGGAGCGGCGGCCAAACAGGCGGTCATATGAAAACCACCTAGCCGGACAGTTTGGCCTGTGGCCAAAGCTCCCTTGGCAACAGTACCATCTTTAAAGACAGGAAGAGGCATCCTTCCTGATTACGATGGCACAGAGGAACTCTCAATGAAAGCACCAATGTTGGTGTCAAAACCGGCGGATCTCGGCTAGTGGGTCCCGAACTGTGCGTCTAGGCGGATGGTAACAGGAGACAAGGGACACGATGTTTTTACCCAGGTTCGGGCCCTCTCGATGGAGGTGAAACCCTACTCCTGCTTGATTGATATTGATGATATGGGTAGTACAAGAGTGGATCTACCACGAGATCAAGGAGGCTAAACCCTAGAAGCTAGCCCATGGTATGATTGTTGTTGTTGTCCTACGGACTAAAACCCTCCGGTTTATATAGACACCAAGGAGGGCTAGGGTTACACAGAGTCGGTTACAATGGTAGGAGATCTACATATCCGTATTGCCAAGCTTGCCTTCCACGCCAAGGAAAGTCCCATCCGGACACGGGACGAAGTCTTCAATCTTGTATCTTCATAGTGTTAGAGTCCGGCCGATAATGATAGTTCGGCCATCCGGACACCCCCTAGTCCAGGACTCCCTCACACAGTATTTACATTAGAGCGTATTTTTCTGTATACCGTAGATACCGGAGGAGGTGACGGAACCGCGAACTTCACCGAGCTAGACTCCGACTACTCCGAACCAGGCAAGCATGTTTGAACCTTTGATATGATGAGTGTTTTGCATGTTTGCTTTGAGTAGCTAGTTTATGGCATGTTCATATATATATATATATATAGCAGTAAGTGTTGTATTGCATGCAAAGCTGATATAAGTGAGCTTCGAAACTCCATATGCTTCTTGATGTGAGTTTACATGATCATGTGGTGACATGAGAGGTGGTAAGATGGTGGTGTTGTAGCATGCCAGTCTTATGCCAAACCATTTAACTCCAGTGTTAACGTCAATCAAGTCACGTTATCATCCATTCCTTCCTTTTGTGGTACCACATGTTTTCTGCAAAGAATATGGTTTAGTAAGTTGCAAACCACTTTCCTCGTACACACCAGATAGAGAGGCCGTGATGAGGGTTCCATGGCCCTAGATTAAAGCCAGTCATCCGGTCAGGGGGCATGGGTGTTTCCGGTTGGGACCGAGAGGGGGGCACCCCTTAGAGTGTGCGTATATAAATTTGATCTCATGCTATTCGAGGTTGTAGCCTCCCTGTCCCCAAAGTTTTTCTTGAACGTTGCCTAGGGTGATTCCTGGCATCGTGAGGTGGAAATGGGTGTGTACTGGTTAGATGTGTTTCTACTGAAATACCGTAAACGGAACTAGTCCCTCGTGACTACTGAAATCCGTTGGCTGTGGTTAAATAGTACAAAC
Source organism: Triticum timopheevii (assembly GCA_963921465.1). Classification (NCBI taxonomy): domain Eukaryota; kingdom Viridiplantae; phylum Streptophyta; class Magnoliopsida; order Poales; family Poaceae; genus Triticum; species Triticum timopheevii. Next base: position 163,994,391 of record OY997274.1, on the reverse strand, counting down.
TCTGCAGAGTCAAAATCATTCAAGTACTCATATCTTGATCAACGACTGTGTTCAACCTATCTTGTCAGTATTAGTCTCAGTGACAAAACTCCGGTGAACAAACATGAGTGTTTCATCCGGTTAATGGTTTATTCCTGTGGTTGGACTAACCCGTTTATTATCATGTGTTGAGTATTTCCCGTGAGTGATATATCTTCATGAATTTATTGAATATAAATGATGAAACATAAGCCCTTTCAGTGATGTCGCCCAGACGTCCGACTGTGGCACTCTTGTTATTTATTTTCAATATAAGCCCTTTATGTGATGTCGCTCAGACGTCCGACTGTGGCATCTCTGTTATTTACTTTCATTATGAGCCCTTTTTGAGATGTCGCTCAGACGTCCGACTGTGGCATCACTGTTATTTATTTTCATTATAAGCCCTTTTCGAGATGTCGCTCAGACGTTCGACTGTGGCATCGCTGTTATTTACTTTCATTATAAGCCCTTTTCGAGATGTCGCATAGATGTCCGACTGTGGCACGCACTGTCATTTACTTTTCAATATAAGCCCTTTATGTGGTGTCGCCCAGACGCCCGACTGCGGCATGATAATTTATTTATTTCACCTTTCGAGGAGTCGCTTCAGACACCCGATCGGTTTTCATTTATTTTATTGGGATTTCGGGAGGACTACCACCTGACTTCCTTTTTTATTTTTACATGCCGTACAAATTTATTATTTGAATGTGCATTGCTAACTGCTCATGGTGCATCGTGTTGCATTTGTTATATCTTATGTCTGAACTGTCTTGCGAGTACATTCAAAGTACTCACCTGGCTTGTTGATTTGGCCAGATGTTGATGAAGGCGATCTCATGGATGAAGAGTATGATAGCAAGTCCGACGCCTAGAGGAGTCCCAGTCAGTCCCACGCGATCCTGGATTTGGTCACTTGTATTATATTCACTTCCGCCACCCGAATAAATTCATCGAGCCTCACTCTGATGCTCGATGAGCTGCAAGACTAGGAGTCTTGTTACCCACTCCACCGTGGCATATCCACTACCACTTTTATATCGAGCCAGTAGTATGACACAATACCCTTGTGTTATATCCGCCCTTATGTAAAAATATTGGCGTGCTTGTAATAAATTGTTGAGCAACCTCAGCTCAACCCTGTATAGTATTTAATACTACTGGATTTCTGTATCAAAGATTTATCTATCAGTAAGGAGGATTTTCCTATACTGGTTTGCATAAAGGTCGGGTGTTCAATAAGCTTTTTATTGAAAAACCGGTCGTGACAAACTTGGTACCAGAGCCAGGCTGACTGTAGGAAGCCACTAGGTGTGATCGCTAATCAGTTATTAGCGTAATTAATGATATTTTAATATTTTGCAAATGTAGTCATTTTCTGACAGTCAGCATAAATTTATGATCTGACCATTCAGAATTTTTGCCTACTTTTGTAGATGGCTAGAAACGACTGTGAGTTGCAGGTGTTCGCCAATGTGCCTGAGGGGTTCATCAAGCTCCTCACCTCCATCGTCAAAATCACGATCGGGCCATCGACTCGTCCGGAGTTCACACTCTACCAGCACAAGATCAACGACAGTCTGTCCATGCATCAGGCCACGGTGCAATTCAAAGGAGGGCGTGTTGAATTTCGCCGCTTCTGGTTTGTGGGAAGAGCCATGCCTACGGAGAGGCATGCTATGCAGATGGCTGCCCGTGAGGCGATAGCTCGTCTTCGGGATGTTCTTGCTTCAATGAAGACTCGTCGCTACCGCTACCTCCCCTGCCACGTGCCATACACCTGTCACTACGCATTTGCTTGCCCTAGAGGAGAAAGGGATGAGGCCATTGAGATGCTGGTTGATTATCTCAAGGCGCTTGAGGCCGCTTTTGATAACCTTGTGGACGACCTCGTGGCTGCTCGCATGTCCGTCGTGCACAGCTATTCCGCCAACAGGAGGGAGCTTCTCCATACAGCTCCACCACAGACTTACGTCTCGTCCTCGGCATCTCACACACCTGCCACACTCTCCACTGCTTGCCGCCTACCTACTCCTGAAGAATTTGACCAAGTCATCGCTCCTACCCCAGTCAGAGTTGCACCACCTACCGCACCCGTTCCAGCTCCACAGCTCAATGCTTCACGTCTGGAGCCTATTATTGAGGAAGAGGTTGAGTCTCCAACTCCACTGGGCCTTACCCTTGGCAGGCCAAGGGAAGTCCTCACCATCTCCGACTAAGTGCGCCCAACATGCCATGCAGAGTGTCAGCATGTATGATATGTTTATATGTTCATAGGTTGTGAGAAGTAGTCTGTATGCGCATCATGTAGGAACTGGAGAAGTGCAGTAGCCTAAATAACATGTCAGGACAGGATTGTGTACGCACATCCTGAGTGACGTATTGTATAATTATGCTTGCGTGTAAGATATGTACTAAGCGGTCCTTCTCCGTGCGCAATCGAGTATTTCCTTGAAAAATATTGGAGTTCTTAATTTTTTTCGTTTCGCAAAAAATATTTTTGTCCCACAGCTTTTCTCACAAATTTTTACAAAAAATACCCCAGAGTGGAAAATGCCTTGCCCTTGGACTCGCTCCATGACAAGTCCACCAGAAGAGAATTATGGTACGCAGACAAGCAACAACTTCACACAGGGACAAACAAGTCAGCAGGGCAATGATGCCACATTTTCTCAAGTATGCCGCCTTTATGAACAGAGTCAGCAACATCACCAAGAAATGATGAACCAAGTCATCAATATGGGAAATCACCTTGGTCCGTATTAACAGCAATCCAAATTATCAGAACTACAAAAGACGCGTTCCCCAACATTTTCTCATACTGACAAACCTCTTGAGGCCGACGACTAGCTTCGAGACATGGAGAGAAAGTTAATTATTGCACAGTGTTCAGATCGTGAGAAAGTACTATATGCACCGCACTATCTCACTGGAGCGGCTGCATCATGGTGGGAGAATTTTCTACACATGCACCCCAATGAAAATGATATAACCTGTGAGGAATTCAAGGAAGGTTTTTGTCGGTGTCAAAACCGGCGGATCTCGGGTTGGGGGTCCCGAACTGTGCGTCTAGGCGGATGGTAACAGGAGACAAAAGACATGATGTTTTTACCCAGGTTCGGGCCCTCTCGATGGAGGTAAAACCCTACTCCTGCTTGATTGATATTGATGATATGGGTATTACAAGAGTGGATCTACCACGAGATCAAGGAGGCTAAACCCTAGAAGCTAGCCTATGGTATGATTGTTGTAATGGTTGTTCGTCCTACGGACTAAAACCCTCCGGTTTATATAGACACCGGGGAGGGCTAGGGTTACACAGAGTCGGTTACAATGGTAGGAGATCTACATATCCGTATTGCCAAGCTTGCCTTCCACGCCAAGGAAAGTCCCATCCGGACACGGGACGAAGTCTTCAATCCTGTATCTTCATAGTCTTGGAGTCCAGCTGACGATGATAGTCCGGCTGTCCGGACACCCCCTAGTCTAGGACTCCCTCAGTAGCCCCTGAACCAGGATTCAATGACGATGAGTCCGGCGCGCATATTGTTCGGCATTGCAAGGCGGGTTCCTCCTCCGAATAATTCATAGAAGATTGTGAACACCAGGATAGTGTCCCGCTCTGCAAAATAATTTCCACATTTCCTCGTAGAGAGAATATTATGTACACAGGTTCAATCTGCTGACGTATTATGTAGCATGACGTCACGCCACTACCAAGCTTTTACTTGAATCGTTTTTTATTATACCACCTTAGCGCGTTTAGCTTAGCGGTTTCCTTGGCACGTCTTGTCGAAGCAGAGATCGTGTTCTCCTTACTCCGGGATTCTCATCAATACGGACGTGGGTAACCCAACCGCGCCCGTCGCCACGCCCCCTCTATCGAAGGCGAGTTCCGAACGGTCACGGAGACGGCTCTTGGTATTCTCCCTCTTTATAATAGGACCAAGGCTCATTTCTTTTCTTCAATCGTCCATCGAATCTTCTCCTTGCTCCAAGTTCCAACACCCAGAGCCCCAGATTCGAGCGCTTAGGACCTTCAACAATGTCCGGCTCCGACCTTAAGGGCCGGTGGATGCCCTCCTCCGTCACGGAGGAGGACGTGCTAAAGCTGCGAGAGGCCAAGTACCTGTCTTACGAGATTTCGCACAGGTTGCCCACCGAAGGGCAGGCCATCCCCACCCCCGAGCCCGGCGAGTATGTCATCTTTGTATCCCACCTCCGTCGGGGTTTAGGCTTCCCGATGGATCCTTTTGTGAGAGGGCTCATGTTCTACTATGGGTTGGAATTCCATGACTTGGCTCCGGAGTCCATCCTCCATATTTCTGCATTTATCGTCGTCTGCGAAGCCTTCCTCCGCGTCACCCCCCACTTCGGCCTGTGGCTGAAGACCTTCAATGTGGAGCCGAAGATGATCGAGGGGCGTCAAGCAGAGTGCGGCGGGGCGGCCGTGAGCAGGAGGGCCGATGCCCCGTGGCCCGAGGGCTCCTTCCAAGAGGAGCTTGGTTTATGGCAACAAGAGTGGTTCTATATTACCGCTCCGAAGGGCAGCAGGCAGAAGCCGCCGCCCGTATTCCGCTCGGGACCTCCTCGACGGTTGATGTCGTGGGTCAACCAAGGGCTGAACTGGGGGCTGTAAAAAGACGTGCCCCTATTGCGGGGCCGGATTCGAGACCTCCAAGAGAGGGAGATCGATCTGGTCGTGGTGATGCAGGTTATGCTGATTAGGAATCTCCTGCCCTGCAAACGCCACCCTCTCCGGCTATGGGAGTTAAATCCAGAGGGACCACGGATTCTCCAACACTTCATGGCTACGACACCCGTGGAGATGTACGAGTTGTTCTTCGGATCACGGGAGGTGTGTCCGAAATTGACCGAGGACGCTGGCCTAAGCTGCAATCACCCGGATACTCAAGTAAGTAGCTCAGTGTTCGGACGTACCATTTGTTTTCCTTTCTACAATTCACCTTCTAACCCGTTATCCTTCAACAGGAGTGGATAGCGCAAGCAAAGCTGATACGGTGTCCGGCCCCCCTCCCAGAGACCGCGCCGGATCCCATGCTGGTCAAGATGCTGGAGGTTGCGCCTTCAGAAGAAGGCGGAGGGGAAAATAAGGGAGCTACCACCTCGCCCAAGGAGGCTCTTGAAAAAGGGGGAATCGAGAATCCCTCCCTCCAAGGGGAGAAGAGAACCGCCTCTGGAGACCCGGAGGCCCAAGCCCCTAAGCGGGGGATGAAGTCTTCACCAGAGGGTCCTGCGTCCGGGGAGGCCCTGGCCGCACAATCTCCCCTAAAGCATCAGCCCTCCAGCGAGCCGTAAGTAGAAAAAAGAGAGCTCGGTAATAAGAGACATCCCTATTTATGCTTCTGAGGATAACCGAATTTTTACCTTGTAGCTCGGATCTCCTACCTTCTCAGATGAGCTCGTCTTCGGGGGATCTTCGTCCGGAGATGGTGGAGAGCGAGACGCCTCTGTCCGCTGCGCCGTTAGATAGGGCGGACGAGCCTGAAGTGTCATCACGGAGGGTATCCCCGATCCCGGCACAGCCGAAGAGTTCGGCGCCGACTAGTGTTGGGCCGGGGGAGCTGAAGGATCTGCTTGAGAGGGCGTCCATCTCAAAAGATCACCGTGCATTGATGAGTATGGTGATTGGAAGGATTTCGTCCGCCGAAAGCGGATTGCATAATGCCGTCAGGAGTTTGCTGGCGGGGTTTGAGGTATGTAAAAATGACACCCCTTTTTGACAGTTTTGCACATAAAGTTCGCCCTGTATAGATAGTAGCCCCTGAGACTCGGTAGGTTGTCGAAAGCGACAGCGTGCCGAGGATCAAAATCGCAGGTATTGAGTGTCGCCTTTCCTATGCAGGTGGTGGATAGTCCGAGGGCTAGCCGGACTGATGGAGTTGCTGAATTAAAGCGGCAACTCGATGTTGCGGATGCAGACATCGCGCTAGTCAACAAGCGACTTGACGAGTCACAAGGTAAGTTGTTTCTCCGCAGTCACCTATTAAGGGAGCCAAAGCCCAGCTCTTACAATATTTGTGCTTGATGCAGATGGTGCCGCTGCTGTGGAGAGCCTTCGGGCAGAACTTGCTCAAGCCAAGGAGCAAGCCAGAAGGAGTGATGCGGCTGCCTCGAGGGCGGCCGAGGAGTTAGAAACCGAAAGGGCTGCACACTGCCGAAGCAGGGAAGAGATGGCCGAAATGGCCGTTAAGTTGAAGGATGCTACCGACCGCAATGAGGCTCTTGAAAAGGAGCACCTATCGGAGCGAGAAGACCTGGGGAAGGCCACCGCGGAAGCCAAGGATGCCCGTTCTGCAATGCGGGCTATAAAGGAGGAGCAGCGCCAGGCCGGAGACATTGTGTCTGGCAAGCCTTTTCTGCTGCGCCGCAGGTTTACGGATCCAGAGTATGCCCAGCTTGGCCAACTATGGGGTCTGAAGGATCCTTATATGGACTTAGCGGCAAGTGCGGCGGATGCCGTTGTGCACTTCCGAAGTCAGAAGGATCACAAGACGGAAGAGCTGTTTTGGTCTCAATTCCATAGTCTGGATCGTTCACTTCCGCTGACCAATCGGTTGGCCGAATGGGCTGAGCTGAATAGGTTGTCCGGACTTGCCACGACGGATCTCGTGACTCATGTCTGGCCGGATAGGCCCAAGCCGAAGAGCTATTTTGGCCTATTGCAGCACTTTCTTGGGGCGGTGCCGCATATCAAGGCGATGAAGCGGTCGGCCTGCATAGAGGGTGCACGGATGGCCCTCGCCCGTGTGAAGACACATTGGACGGAGATGGAAACCACCGTAGTTGTGACCCAGGGTTCGGACGAGAGCCGGTTACCCGCCGAGCACTATTTTGGGGAAGTTCTGCGTGGTGCTCGTGTAATAGAGTCGCAGTACTCAAAAAATGTCACGTTCAAATGAACGTTTTTATTTTGTAAAACAATGTTTATGGTGTAGGCGCTTATTATACTTGTGCGTTCAAGTATTGAAATATCTCCTGTGGGGCCGTTTATGTATACATGTGTATAACCTGAAAGATGGCAGTCGTCGGCTTCAACCCCCACGCACAAGGTGCGGGGATGTTCTCAAAAATAGCGCATTTTCACACTGAATTCGACGTCTCGGTCCTGTTAAGGAGGTGGTAGCGTAGCAAACGAGGCAACCGGACTATAATGCTTGATCACTTTCACTTAGCCATTGGAGTTCGAGGGTGGGACTACGATATAGCCCCGAAGGGCACCGCGCTCTCCGGATTCGGGGCGTGTATGTGCCCGACCGGGAAACGGTCCTTCGTCAAAGCGGAGGAATTCTAAACATTCCGGTAGTCGATCGAGTGGTTGACCAGTCTCTCGCTGTATCATGACAGTCAGTTTTCGGCTTTCTCTACTGAGGTGCTCGCCCAGCCGAACTGGGGCACAATCGCAGTAGTTCTCCTGGTGCCGCGTTAGCCGATGATACGGAACGTAAGGCAGCAAAACACAGGAGCCGGGCAAACCCAACATTTGACCAAAGACATAATTCGGAGCTGATGCATATAAGGCCTAACTCGAGACGCCGAACACTCCCTAAGGTGTTCGGTCTTTATAATGATGGGCAGAACGATGCCCTAAGCCCCTAGTGTCCAGGTACGAGCAAGGTCTTCTGACACGGCCAATGCCAAAACGTCAGTCTCCTCTCTGGTTATAATGAGAAACCAGGGGATTATAGCAACAAGAGACAGTAAAAAAGGTTTACGCAGGGTGTGCACGTTGTTCATCTGTAAAAAGAGAGGAACTTAGTTTGAAAGGAAATCATGCGTAAAAGTGCATAAAAATATTAATAAATGAATAAAGCTGAGCCTATATTAGCTCATTATTGCTTGTATGCACAGCCCCTTGTGAAGAGGTGTGCGGCTAGGGAGCCCCTAGCGTATTTATTCCGGACTCGTCTAGCCGTGTCCGGGGTCTTAAATGACCTTTTATTGAAATGATGCCGCGTGGACCGGGCATTTTGAGCGTAAGAGACGCGTAATGTGGTATTGCGTTAAAGCGGACAAAAGCTTCACGTCCCAATAGTGCTTGATAGCTAATTTTGAATGGGGCAACATGAAAGATTAGCTTTTCACGTCGGAAGTTGTCAGGTTTCCCGAACACAACTTCTAGTAATAAGGAGCATGTGCACTTGGCGTAAGGGCCTGGCGTCACTCCTTTAAAGGAAGTGCGGCTATGTTGAATTTTAGTAAGGTCTATCCCCATCTTGCGGATTGTGTTCGGATATAGCAGGTTTAAATCGCTGCCACCGTCCATCAGGACTTGTGTAAATTGTAGTCCATCGATTATAGGATCCAATATCAGAGCAGTCCATCCTGCGTTTCGAATGCTTCTGGAGTAATCCAGGTGGTCGAAAGTGATTGGTTTTGACATCCAACTTCGAGGTTCCGTTGGGGTGGATCGTGCGGCACTTATTTTAGCGGGTGCCGCATTGTTTTTCCGTAATATCACATGAAGTGAATTTACTGTTCTGACTTCTTGTGGGAAAGTCTTTTGTTTTCCGGTGCTCTGCTGGTGGGGTTCATCATCATCCTCGCTTCACTACTAGGAAAAGGCATGCTAGTGGCGCACCAGTTTTGCCTTCTAATGGCGCATGGCTGGTGCGCCACTAGACTCACGCCATTAGAATTTTTTTTCTAATGGCGCACCACATGTGCGCCATTAGAATCTGGTATTCTAATGGCGCACCAGGCAGTGCGCCATTAGTACTGCCCACAGTGCGCCACTATTATCTGCTATACTTATAACGCAACACATGGTAGTGCGCCATTAGTAACAACTTTTTTAATTCTTTTCTTCTTAATCTCAGGTCACTATTTCACATATGAGATATTCAACACACATATATATATATACAACAAGCATCCATATAGCAATGATATCCAACACACAAGTTTCATCATATATACATACATAGCCAACACATAGTTCCGTCGTTACAAAAGTTTCACATTGTTCATCCAACACCGTTATCCATCAATTCACAAAAGTTTCACATTGATACAAAATAAAAACACAAATGGAAAAGAAGCACTCCATCCACGCAAGCTTCCGTCAATTAAATCAAATCTGCAAAATGATAAACAAGAAGTTAGAAGAAGAAAAAGAAGAAGACTAGAAGAATACTAGAAGAGGAAGAACACTAGAAGAAGAATAAGAAGAGTTTTGGAAAAGAAGAAGAATAAGAAGAAGACTATAAGCTTATTATGTAAACTTGATCATTTTGTGCTAACATAAGTTATTTTGGAGCTAACCTATAGGAAACTAAGCATATAAGGTCTAAGTTAGTATATTAGAGCCAACTTAGGTAAAATGAAGCTAACCTATGTCATTTTGGAAAAGAAGAAGATTAAGAAAAAGACTATAAGCTTATTATGTAAACTTGATCATTTTGTGCTAACATAAGTTATTTTAGAGCTAACCTATAGGAAACTAAGCATATAAGCTCTAAGTTAGTATATTAGAGCCAACTTAGGTAAAATGAAGCTAACCTATAGGAAACTAAGCATATTAGAGATAACATAGGTAACTAAGTATATATATATATATATATATATATATATATATATATATATATATATATATATATATATATATCATTTTGGATATCTAACCTATAGGAGATCTGACATACCTGACAAAGTAGGCAGTTCTTCTCCTTCTTCTCCTTCATCTCCCTGATGCGCCTAGAGCGGCGAGGCGGTGGAGGCAGTGGAGGTAGTGGGATGTAGTCTTCTACCACAATTGGCGTGGTCATGTCGCCCAGCTGTGGGATCGCCGGCGCCACCACCGGTGCGTGGTCATTGTCAGGCACCACCACCATCGCGAGGCCACCTTCAGGCACGACCATCGCTAGGTCATCCTCAGCCACCTCCATCTCTTGCCCATGGTCAGCCACCACCATCTCTTGCCCTTGGTCAGCCACCACCAGCGCTAGGTCATCCTCAGCCTAATGCCCATCGTCATCATGCAGCTCCTCATCCTCACTCTGCTCCTCTTCTCCCGCACTCCAGTCTGGATCATCCTTCTTGTTGTCTATGCTGGTGCCAGAATCGCTGCTGCTTTCGCTACAGCCAGAATCGCTGCTGCTTTCGCTACAGCCATAGTCGCTGCTGCTTTGGCTGTAGCCAGTGTCGCTGCTGCTGCTCCTACCTGTCCAAAATTCAACAATGACCGTTAACAATCGATGTGAGACAAAGCCAAATGTAGAGGAATAAGAAGAGGCAGAACGTACCGGCATCATCATCGGCAGCGTAGCACATGCGACACATAGTCTTGTTGTACACCTTCACGATGAGCATGTTGGCGTCGTCGTCGTACCTGAAGACAAGGAAGTACCGCAGCTACAGGTCATAGGCACGGTAGAACTTCTCCCACCCACGAGACAAGTACATGTGGCCCTTCTTGATCGCCAACTGCACATCCCACTGCCCGCGAAACCCGCTGCCGGCCTGTCGCAGCTTCACATTATTTGGCGGATCTTCACCCATCAGCATGTTCATAAAACTGTCAGGCAGCCTCTGCAGTTTGGGAAAATGAGTGATGTAGCAAACAACAGATATCATAATGAGATGGGTGAAGGGGAGATCTCTCGTTTTATATACCTGCGTCATGGATGATACTGAAGCCTCAAGTATGATAGTGAAGAACTCGGAAGCATCCAACTCGTACTGCGGTGTCGCAGATCGGCGGTGGCTGCTTCCCTCCATCTCTGATAAGCAGCAGAAGAGACCAATTAGTACCCATGCATGATAACAGGCATTAGTCGCAAGTACCCCATATGTCCTATTTTTAGCAAAGTCATGCTAAAATCACGGAAAATTTCAGCATGACCTTTGCTGAAAATAGGACATATGGAGTGCCCGAATTTGCCGGAACGGAAGTTAATCGACATTCCGGCAAACTCAAGGGCCTCTCGGGGTACAACAGCAGCATCACAAGTTGACAAAATTTCCAAGTAGTACAACAGCAGCATCACAAGTAGTACCAATGAACATATAGTCCAGCACATTCTGAATTTTGAAGAATGACAGCAAGTTAACTCATGCTGACAGCAACAAACTTATAACAACATAAATGAAATTGCAGTTCCAAGTGGGTATGCGAAATAATAAAACCAGATAAATGATTTTGTTCGCTCCACTTAACAAAAATAAAGAAATGATATTACACAAGTATTAACAAAAACAATATGTATACATAAAAGTAACAGCAGCAATATAGTTAGGCTTTAACAGCAGTGCAAGGAGTTCATCCTAAATAACACATAAACCCGATTCAACATGTCTTCAAACAGCCCAAAAGCAATCATATTACACAAGTATTGAGAGCTCATATAGTTAGATTTATTAATGCAGAGTACTACACAAACGCTGGCACCAAAATCCACTTGCATTTTACAAATCTGTATACTGTCCTGCCCAGAACTTGCATGGCATTACAGTTTTGCTATTTCAGTCGTTGTTTGTTAGCATCCACATAGAGGTCTTCATACCTAATATTACAAATTGAGCTTTTGGATATATCACTTTATTGCTACCTATCTGCATTTTTCCCGATAGTTTCAATAATTTTAGATGAAAACACCAAGTTCTAAGTTATATCTTATATATGCAACTATAGTCAGACTCCAGATCCTTGATTGTTTTGCTTTTCTCCTCTGCTACATGGATTCCCTTCTTAGAGAAGGGAGAAGACACTGGTTTGGAAATCTTTCTGTCATACACTTCTATTTGAAAATTGCAGTTACTGTCAGACCAAAGCCTTTGGAAGTTTCGTCAGCTTATAATGAACTGGTGTTTTCTTCGGTTAAAAGAGGTGACCTGCTTTTCTTTGGCCAATGCAATTGTATTTCTAAGTCCAATTCAATATCAAATCAATTTTCATTTCACATGAATCCAGTCCAGAATGTATCTGGACACAAACGTGGTGTGTACTAGAGTACTAAATCGGTTTGCTTGCCTAATATAATAAACCTTTTTTCCAGTGTTGAGATCACCCACTTTGTCTTTTATTTACCTATATTTGGTTGTTGCAGTTTCGCAGGGGTCTGCAATTATATAAATCTTAAACTCAAAACACAGCATGGTACACAGGCATCAAGCGATTGGTTGGCTAACATCACCGGAAAGCCAGGCCTACCCTAGGGTTTGCAGGTGAGGGGATGGAGGAGAAGGGAGGAATCACCTGGGGGAGGGGATGGAGGAATGGAGGAAGACGCCGGCGTTGAAGCTCCGGCAGCGGCTGGGCGTTGAAGCTCCGGTGACACGCGGTGGGCTCCTCCACTCGCCTGTCTCTGCGTCTCGGCTTGGGCGGAGGACGTCGAGGGCGCGGGCGCGGGCGGAGGGGGGACGGCGAGGTAGGCGGCGCTCGGCTCGGCGTCGCGTGGCCTGGCTGAGCTGAGGTAGAGGCGGTCGTCGTCTCCTCTGGCTCGGGGGGCGACGACGCGGGGGAAAAGTTAGGTCGAGTGGGGGGGGGGGGGGGATCTGGCGAGGGAGGGAGAGAGGCCAGAGGGGAATAGGTGGAGGGAATCTTTCTAATGGCGCACCACACGCCGGTGCGCCATAAGTACGACTGTTCTAATGGCGCACCAACCCTCGGTGCGCCATTAGAATTTTGTTTTAATCTAGCCCAGTAGCCATATCTACAGCCCAACCCTATCTACAACAGAACCCACACACTAGCCCGACTGGTCAGCACGCAGCACACACATCAGGAGGTCCTGGGTTCGATTCCCAGGATCCCCAATATTTTTTTATGCATTTTAAATGGTGTTTTTTATATTTATTTGTGTTTAAATATGTTCAAACTTGTTTAAATCATAACAATAATATTTTTTATGCATTTTAAATGCTGTTTTTTATATTTATTTGTGTTTAAATATGTTCAAACTTGTTTAAATTATAACAGTAATATTTTTTATAAAAATAGTAAAAAAAAATCGCCATTAGTAGTTTTGCAAAAAAAAGAATAAAACAAAATTTACAGTAATGGCGCACTGCCTGCTTGGTGCGCCATTAGTAGTTATAGATAGTAATGGCGCATTATGGACCAGATGCGCCATTAGTATGTATGGGAAAATGGAAAAAAAAATAATTCATACTAGTGGCGCATCCTGTTTACGGTGCGCCATTAGTGTCTTCCACACTAATGGCGTATCACAAATAGGTGCGCCATTAGTATATAGTAGTGGCGCACTGCTTCCACGGTGCGCCATTAGAATTAATCCTATCTATAGCCCTTTTCCTAGTAGTGCTTGGTGCATCGAGCCCCTTGTGTTCGGCGTTGAGTCGGCCGGACTGTTTGAAAACCCAACAATCTCGGTGAGTGTGATTTGCAGGCCTTCCGGAGGTACTGTGGTTTTGACATATCCGATCCAAAATTTTGTTTAAGTTGGATAGCTTATCACTGTTGTCCTTAAGAGGCAGTGTTTTGTTGTTTGGCCGCGAGCTTTTGAATCCGGCATTGACCGCCGTGTTCTTTGGGCTTTTTTCTTTATTCCGACGCTGATCCTTTCTGCGCCATGATTTTCCATTTCCATCTCTGATCTCGGATGTACTTGGGTCGCTGGTGCTGCATCTTGCTAGCCAGCTGTCTTCTCCCGCGCAAAAGCGGGTCATGAGGCTTGTTAGCACGGCCATTGTCCTCGGCTTCTCTTGGCCGAGGTGTCTGGCGAGCCATTCGTATCGGACATTATTTTTAAAAGCTGCTAAGGCTTCGGCGTCCGGACAGTCGACTATTTGGTTCTTTTTGGTGAGGAACCTGTTCAAGAATTTACGCGCTGACTCTCCGGGCTGTCGAGTTATATGACTTAGATCGTCTCCATCCGGAGGGCGGACATAAGTCCCTTGAAAATTTGCTCTGAACACATCCTCAAGCTCTTCCCGGCTTCCAATAGTGTTTTCTGGGAGGCTTTTAAGCCAATGCCGAGCCGGCCCTTTGAGCTTGAGGGGTAGATATTTTATGGCATGGAGATCGTCTCCTCTAGCCATGTGTATGTGGAGGATGTAATCCTCAATCCAGACTCCAGGGTATGTTGTTCTGTTGTATGCCTCTATGTTTACGGGTTTGAACCCCGCCGGAAATTCATGATCCAGCACCTCATCGGTGAAACATAGTGGGTGTGCGGCACCCCTGTATCTGGGTGTGCCGTTGTCTTCGAACACTTGGCGTGTTGTGTTGCTTCCTGGGGCCCTGTTTTTTGGCCCATAAATGGACCTGACCGGGCCATCTATTTTCCTAGGATCATGAGTCGGCTTGTGTGCGGCGCCGCTTGTCGCTTTTGGCCTGTCATCTGGTTGTCTATCCGACCAGGCGGCCTCTTTGCTTTTTGACTATGGGGGCTCTACGGCCTCCTCGTCAAATTCAGGCAGCAGTTTACGCTTCGGGTAGCTCTTTGTTTGGTGGTCATCGCCATATTTGTCCACGGTCTTGAGTACTTTGCTCCACCTCATTCTGAGTATGTCTTCCGCTGTTCTGAGCTTCCGTTTTTTCCTTCTTCAGACTTCTTGCAGTGGCGACGAGTCTTTTGTGGAGGATCTTGTGCTCTGGTGGTGTGTCCGGCGTGAGGTCGTCTGGACTGTTGGTTTCGCCGGGCATGGATTGATTATCCGATTCGTCCTGTTCGGACGGCTGCTTGGTTGCGTGTTCATCGTCCACTGGTTTGCCCTGCTCTATTGCTGAGTCATTAGGAGCGCTGTTTTTGTCGAGGCGGGACTTAGGGCGGCGTCTGCGTCGCCGTTTTGGTTGTTTGGCGGCGGGATTATCCTTTGCCGCGCCCCGTTGTTCCTCGTTATCGCTTCCTTTTGGGGTGTCCACCATATATACACCATGGGTTAGGGCGGCCTTCCAGTGCTCGGTGAGCGCTGGTTCTTGATTGTCTCCGGCATCGTCGTCCATACCGTCAATGTCTTCGGAGTCGTAATCTAGCATGTCTGTTAAATCATCGATAGTTGCTACGAAGTGGGTGGTGGGTGGGCTTTGAATTTCTTCGTCGTCCGCATCCCCACCATCTTGGCCGTAGTCCAGCCAGGGCTCTCCGGATAGCGAGAGATGCTTTAGCAAATTTAGGATGTCGCCAAAGGGTGAGTGCTGAAAGATGTCCGCCACGGTGAACTCCATGATCGGCGCCCAATCGGATTCGATTGGCAGGGGCGCAGGAGGTTCGGAGTCTGGCAGGGAGTCCGGCACCTCGGAGTCACGGGCTTTATAGGGGACAAGGTCGGTATTCGGCTCCATCGCCGTAGCGGTTGCAGCTCCCGAGGTGGTGTCCAGCCACCCATCCTCGATCTGCGCGATCGGCTCCGAACTATGGGTCGGAGCGGATTCGTATGCGGCCTCCAAGGTACTGTCCGGCGGCAGAGTTAGATCATGCACATCGTGACAGTGCGGCACGCTCTGCTGCGGCTCGGATCCGTCGAAGATCAAGTCTCCGCGGATGTCCGCCGTGAAGTTTAGGCTTCCAAATCTGACCTGATGGCCAGGGGCGTAGCTTTCGATCTGCTCCAGATGGCCAAGTGAATTGGCCCGCAGTGCGAAGCCGCCGAATACGAAGATCTGTCCGGGGAGAAAAGTATCGCCCTGGACTGCGCCGTTGTTGATTGAAGAAGCCATCAAGCCTATCGGTGAAGACACAGAGGAACTCTCAATGAAAGCACCAATGTCGGTGTCAAAACCGGCGGATCTCGGGTAGGGGGTCCCGAACTGTGCGTCTAGGCAGATGGTAACAGGAGACAAGGGCCACGATGTTTTTACCCAGGTTCGGGCCCTCTCGATGGAGGTAAAACCCTACTCCTGCTTGATCGATATTGATGATATGGGTATTACAAGAGTGGATCTACCACGAGATCAAGGAGGCTAAACCCTAGAAGCTAGCCTATGGTATGATTGTTGTAATGGTTGTTCATCCTACGGACTAAAACCCTCCGGTTTATATAGACACCGGCGAGGGCTAGGGTTACACAGAGTCGGTTACAATGGTAGGAGATCTACATATCCGTATTGCCAAGCTTGCCTTCCACGCCAAGGAAAGTCCCATCCGGACACGGGACGAAGTCTTCAATCTTGTATCTTCATAGTCTTGGAGTCCGGCTGACGATGATAGTCCGGCTGTCCGGACACCCCCTAGTCCAGGAATCCCTCAGCTTTAATGGGGCGCACATCCCCAGAAGTATTATGAAGATCAAGAAGAGGGAGTTTGATGACCTCAAGCAGAGGACCATGAGGTGGCTGAATACAATAGTTAGTTTACACTATTGTCTCGCTACGCCAACGAAGAACGTATGTCTGAAAACAAGAAGATGGAAAAATTCTTGGACGGTCTGGCACCAACGCTTAAATGCCAGCTGGTCGTACACACCTTCCCAGATTTCAAAACACTGGTGGATAAGGCTATTACCATGGAAAATGAGCGACGCAGCTTGGAGGATTTTCACAAGTGCAAAAGGGACCAGACTACACTTGCTCGCAACCAACGGAGCAAGACTGATTTTCAGAAAGGTGGAGCACCCAAACCGACGACCAATGTTTGACGTCCAATCAAGAATTTCCATGCAAGGGACAAGGAGTTCACATATTGCCCAGGCGTTACTTGCTACGCTTGTGGAGAAGAAGGACACTATGCCAAGCAGTGTCCCAAGCCAAGGAACTCGGCCCCAAAGCCGAATAATGGTGGCAATAGTTCAACACCCAAGAGAAACAATTTCAACCCCAGTAACAACCACAAGAAGGGTCACTTGAACCACGTGACCAGAGAGGAAGCTCAGAACACCCCGGATATCGTACTTGGTACGTTCCCTGTCAACACAATACCTGCCACGGTTTTGTTTGATTCTGGAGCTTCTCACTCGTTCATTTCAAAGAGATTTGCTTTGCAAAATGATTTTTTGATGCTTCCCTTGGAAAAATCCATGATCATCATGTCCCCTGGGATTAAGCAAGTTACTCAGAATTACTGCCAAGGTGTGGTTATTGAGCTTGAAGGACTAAAGTTTCAGGCAAACCTCATCATATTGGAAAATAAGGGACAGGATGTTATCCTAGGAATGGACTGGTTAACCACCAACAAAGGATTTATTGACTGCTTCAATCGGACTGTGATTCTTACCCACCATCACGGGAAGACCATAAATATTTCAGCTCAGGAAAAACAGATATCACGGCAACCAAGGTTGAACAAGGTGGATATCTCAGAGTTAAGCAAAGTCCCAGTGGTATGTGAGTTTCCCGACGTATTTCCCGAGGAACTACCAGGCATGCCTCCAGACTAGGAAATTGAATTCATCATTGAGCTAGCACCTGGAACCACGCCCATTTACAAGATGCCCTATAGAATGGCACCCTCCGAGTTGGTAGAATTGAAGAAGCAAATAAAGGAATTACTGGACAAATTTGTTGTGGTATTCATTGATGATATTCTGGTATACTCCAAGACACCAGAAGAGCACGCTGAACATCTCAGGATCGTACTGAGAGAACTAAGGAAACATCAATTGTACGCCAAATTCAGCAAATGTGAATTTTGGTTAAGACAGGTCGGTTTTCTAGGCCACGTGCTAACCCAAGAAGGTGTTGCCGTAGATCCGGAAAAGGTCAAGGCCGTACTTAGCTGGAAACCACCAGCCAGCGTAACGGATGTACAAAGTTTCCTAGGAATGGCAGGATATTATTGAAGATTTATTGAAGGGTTCTCCACCATAGCAAAACCAATGACCCAGTTGCTCAAGAAGGATAAAAAGTTTGTATGGACCTAAGCATGCGAGAAAATTTTCCAAGAACTCAACAAGAAACTGACAACAGCACCAGTATTGGTTGTGCCCGACATACACAAAAGCTTTGAAGTATATTGTGACGCATCCCGAAAGGTCCTCGGATGCGTATTAATGCAAGAAGGCAAGGTAGTCGCCTACGCTTCTAGGCAACTACGAAAGCATGAAGAGAATTACCCCACTCATGACCTGGAATTGGCAGTAGTCATCCATGCACTCAAGGAGTGGCGACACTTTTTGCTTGGAAACCTTGTGAAATATATACGGACCATAAAAGCCTCAAGTATATTTTCACACAACCAGAACTCAATTTGCAGCAACGACGCTGGTTGGAATTAGTGAAGGATTATGATGTTGGCATTCACTACCATCTAGGAAAAGCAAATGTAGTGGCAGACGCCCTTAGTCGAAACCCCAGTCCGAGCAACGACAGTATACCAAATTTGAGACCAGAATTTCAGCAGAAATTTGCCAAATTCAACTTAAAAATGGTCACCGAAGGCAGTGTGTCGAATTTGGAAATACAGCCGACCCTGATGGAAAAGATTAAGGAGGCTCAGCATGGACACCCCAGCATTGAAGGCATAAAAAGAAAAGTGAGTTTGGGCAAGGCCTTAGAATTTTTCATAGACAAGCAGGGAATATTGTGGTACAGAGATAGGCTTTGCGTACCAAATATCGAGGACCTCAAATAGCAAATTCTAGCTGAAGGCCACACCGCCCCGTATTCAATCCATCCTGGAGGAACAAAGATGTACAAGGACCTTCATTTTTGGTGCCACAGTATGAAAAGGGACATAGCTACGTTCATTGCTTGTTGTGATTCATGTCAACGCATCAAGGCCGAGCACCAGAAACCAGCCGGACTATTACAGCCAAACAAGCTACCCGAGTGGAAATGGGACAAGATTGGAATGGATTATATTGTTGGACTACCTCGGTCAGGACACGGAAATGATGCCATATGGTTCATCACAGATCGACTGACTAAGGTGGCACACTTCATCCCGGTGAAGACAACCCACACCACTCAGAAGCTTGCCAGGCTTTATCTTGCCCGTATCGTCTGCCGGGATGGAGTCCCAAAGACAATAATATCTGACAGAGGCACCCAGTTCGTCTCTAGATTTTGGGATCACCTACAACAGGCACTGGGAACTCAACTAGCATTCGGTACAACATACCACCCTCAGACATATGGTCAAACTGAATGGGTAAACCAAATTCTAGAAGACATGCTGAGGGCATGTGTCCTCACCTATGGAACCAGTTGGGAGGAAAGCTTGCCATATGCGGAGTTCGCATACAACAACAGTTACCAAGCCAGCCTACAAATGGCACCCTTTGAAGCCTTGTACGGGCGGAGATGTCGTACCCCAATAAATTGGTTAGAGACCGGAGACAGCCGTATCTTCGGCCCAGACATGCTCAAAGAAGCCGAGGAAAATGTTAAGCTAACCAGGGACCGACTCAAGACAGCTCAAAGTTGACAGAAGAGTTATTATGATCGAAAACATCGGGGAGTCAATTTTGAACCCGGTGAGTATGTGTACCTACGAGTATCTCCTATGAGGGGCCTGCAATGATTCAAGGTTAAGGGAAAGCTAGCACCAAGGTTCATCGGACCATTCTGTGTAGTTGCACGAAGAGGCACAATAGCCTACCAACTAGACCTACCCGAAGAATTGTCTGACGTCCATGACGTGTTCCACGTATCACAGTTGAGAAAGTGCGTAAGCAACCCAGAGAAGCATGTATCGCATGAATACATTGACGTGCAACCAGACCTCACCTACAGAGAATGTCCAATAAAAATATTGGAGGAGTATGAAAGGAGGACCCGTCAGAAAACGATCAAGTTTTTCAGAGTTCAGTGGAGCAATCACACCGAGAATGAAGCAACGTGGGAAAGAGAGGATTTTCTTTGGACAGAGCACCCACGCCTATTTGAGGATCAGCTGAAATCTCGGGGACGAGATTTTTCCTAAGGGGGTAGGTGTTGTGACACTCCAAAAACTTTCATTTGGTTTTCAGAAAATTCCTTGTTTGATTTGAAGGAGGCTATTTAAAATCTTTTAAAAAGACTCTTCCCCTCAAATATTTTCCTTTTTTGGTAATATCTTTTTGGGGTTATCCTCAACCTTGATGGTTGTCTTTGAAGGTTCTTCTTTGGTGTTAACTCACCACAAATTATTTTTGAAAGTTCTTCATTTAAAAAGAAATCCTATGGACTTTGGATTTATTCCTTTTTATTTCCAACCATTCCCTTTCACCATGTCTCATATTAAATTTTCCCCAAAACACCTCCCTCCACTTTGGGTCAAGTCAAGTAGTCAATCCCAGCAAGTTCAACTCATTTTTGATTTTTATTCCATTTATTTTACCCCAAAACTATTTCTGTTTTTTATTTTTGGACCTAGGTGGTTTACAAAGGAAGTATCTTTTCCCTTTGAGTTTTGATCTCAAACCAACTCCTCTGGCTAGTCCTTAGCACCCACAACCTAGATCCATCAAGATCCACTCTTCCACAATTCAATTTTTTCAAGTTTCACTCACTGCAAGTTTGGACCGGATTCATCATTTTCGGTGAAATTCATATTTTCCCTTCTCCAAAAATTCTACCAAAAATCAGGTAGCCCCCAGGTGCATTGAGAAGCCACCTCACCAAAGATCAACTCCAGATAAATTTCCCACATGCCAAAATCATTTCATCGAACACCTTGCTTGCACTGTTACTGTACACGTTCAGAAAATTCAGTGATTCAAGCGACCGTCAGTGTCGTTTTTTCAGAGTCTTGGCGTCGATATCACCAGTGCACACTCTGGCGCCTTGCGCACTGCTTCTCCTTCTTATCCAGAGCGCCACATGCTCTCTTGGATGGGCGGAGGTGTCGGTGGCGGCGTGCCTCGCCGACGCCGGCAGCTTCTGCGGTGGCAGAGCTACCCGTGGCGGCCAGCGAGTGCCAGCGCCAGCTTTCTGCGCTGTCCAGCACCGCCCAAAGCACCCGAGGCCTCCGCGTGGCCGTCTACTTGCCAGCGCATGCCGCGGCACCGTCGCCGTGGCCTGGCGAGCACAGGGCGCGCTCTCTGCCGCCGACGGGCCCGCGAGGCGCCATTCCGTCGAAACCACACAGCAAGCCACATCCAACCGAGGTTAGTGTCAAAATGAAACCAGTGGATCACCACGCTGACGCCCAGCCACCTAAACCACCCGTCCATCCACTTCATCACCGTAACCGCCGCCGGAGTTATCCCGTTTGTGGGAACCGCCACGGGCCGGCTATAAATAGCCACCCCGAGCTCGCCCTCAACCAGCCCTACTCCCTCCACCTCACCAGAGCCCCGCCAAGACACCAGGAGGACCCCGAGGAGGTCTTCTCCTCCTTCTTCGGCCGCCCCGATCCGCCTTGGGCTTCAGCTCGAGCCACTCAGGTGAGGCCACCTCCGCCTCCCAAACCGCGTCAGCAACCCTCTGGTGCACTTAGTTCACTGACCTACGCCCCAATTTGAAGCTTGCAGCCCTCCCCGGCGAGATCCAATGACGCCCGAGCCGCCGTCCACCGGAGTGAAGGCCACCATCGACGTGGAGCTCGCCGACGACCAACTCCACCACCCACAGGTGCGGAAGAACCCTAGGAACCCGTAGGTACCATCCCCTCTTCCTAACTCGCCGTGGATCGCCGCCGGCGACCACCGCAGCCTTCGGGTGCCGGCGCACTCTGTTCTTCTCCCTCCAATTTTCAAACCTGACGAGTGGGACCCCCTCGTCAGTCTCTCATTTCCATTCAAACCGTTTTCTCTGGAAAGCGCCTTCAGGCAAATACACTTTCAGTCTGAAACGTTTTTCTGGCCTTTTTCTGTTCAGCCCCCTGGAAAGTTTCTGTTTCATTACAAACAAGCCCCTGGGCTAAATCTTTAATATCTTTTAAAGCAAAGATGATTGTTGATTGATTCTTTGTTTGTCACCTTTATTTTTCTGTCTAGTTTTTTATCATATTTATTTGAAAAATATTTGGAGCACTTTTTGTGCACACACAGTATTTATGTTAGAGCGTATTTTTCTGTATACCGTAGATACCAAAGGAGGTGACGGAACCGCCAACTTCACTGAGCTAGACTCCGACTACTCCGAACCAGGCAAGCATGTTTAAACCTTTGATATGATGAGTGTTTTGCATGTTTGCTTTGAGTAGCTAGTTTATGGCATGTTCATATATATATAGCAGTAATTGTTGTATTGCATGCAAAGCTGATACAAGTGAGCTTCGAAACTCCCTATGCTTCTTGATGTGAGTTTACATGATCATGTGGTGACATGAGAGGTGGTAAGATGGCGGTGTTGTAGCATGCCAGTTTTATCCCAAACCATTTAACTCCAGTGTTAAGGTGAATCAAGTCACGTTATCATCCATTCCTTCCTTTTGTGCTACCACATGTTTTCTGCAAAGAATATGGTTTAGTAAGTTGCAAACCACTTTCCTCGTACACACCAGATAGAGAGGCCGTGATGAGGGTTCCATGGCCCTGGATTAAAGACAGTCATCCGGTCAGGGGGCATGGGTGTTTCCGGTTGGGACCGAGAGGGGGGCACCCCTTAGAGCGCGCGTATATAAATTTGATCCCATGCTATTCGAGGTTGTAGCCTCCCATTCTCAAAGTTTTTCTTGAACATTGCCTAGGGTGATTCCCGGCGTCGTGAGGTGGAAATGGGTGTGTACTGGTTAGATGTGTTTCTACTGAAATACCATAAACGGAACTAGTCCCTCGTGACTACTGAAATCCGTTGGCTGTGGTTAAATAGTACAAACTCTGTAGAGTCAAAATCATTCAAGTACTCATATCTTGATCAACGACTGTGTTCAACCTATCTTGTCAGTATCAGTCTCAGTGACAAAACTCCGGTGAACAAACATGAGTGTTTCGTCCGGTTAATGGTTTATTCCTGTGGTTGGACTAACCCGTTTATTATCATGTGCTGAGTATTTCCTGTGAGTGATATATCTTCATGAATTTATTGAATATAAATGATGAAACATAAGCCCTTTCAGTGATGTTGCCCAGAAGTCCGACTGTGGCTCTCTTGTTTTTTATTTTCAATATAAGCCCTTTACGTGATGTCGCTCAGACGTCCGACTGTGGCATCTCTGTTATTTACTTTCATTATGAGCCCTTTTCGAGATGTCGCTCAGACGTCCGACTGTGGCATCACTGTTATTTATTTTCATTATAAGCCCTTTTAGAGATGTTGCTCAGACGTCCGACTGTGGAATCGTTGTTGAGGGAGTCCTGGACTAGGGGGTGTCCGGATAGCCGAACTATCATCATCGGCCGGACTCCAAGACTATGAAGATACAAGATTGAAGACTTCGTCCCGTGTCCGGATGGGACTTTCCTTGGCGTGGAAGGCAAGCTTGGTGATACGGATATGTAGATCTCCTACCATTGTAACCGACTCTATGTAACCCTAGCCCTCTCTGGTGTCTATATAAACCGGAGGGTTTTAGTCCGTAGGACAGAATAACAATCATACCATAGGCTAGCTTCTAGGGATTAGCCTCCTTGATCTCGTGGTAGATCCACTCTTGTACTACCCATATCATCAATATCAATCAAGCAGGAGTAGGGTTTTACCTCCATCGAGAGGGCACGAACCTGGGTAAAAACATCGTGTCCCTTGTCTCCTATTACCATCCGCCTAGACGCACAGTTCGGGACCCCCTACCCGAGATCCACCGGTTTTGACACCGACATTGGTGCTCTCATTGAGAGTTCCTCTCTGTCGTCATGATCAGGAAGGATGCCTCTTCCCGTCTTTAAAGACGGTACCATTGCCAAAGGAGCTTTGGCCGCTGGCCAAACTATCCGGCTAGGTGGTTTTCTTATGACCGCCTGTTCGGCCGCCGCTTCGACGATGACCTCTCGGGT
The DNA here is from genome assembly GCA_963921465.1 of Triticum timopheevii. NCBI lineage: Eukaryota > Viridiplantae > Streptophyta > Magnoliopsida > Poales > Poaceae > Triticum > Triticum timopheevii. The sequence goes on along the minus strand of OY997274.1, from coordinate 163,970,649 downwards.
CATCAAAAGAGATCTTCACGTCAACTCGGAATTCACCGAGCAGCTGAATCCGATGGAGCTCGCTTCTGTAAATGAGCTCTTGGATCGCATCGCCGCCCTGGGAGTCGCTACAGACTACGATCAGATTGGGCTTAAAACCGATCTGAGAGAGATTAACTCTCCCCAGGTTACCCACCACGTTGCGGTGGTAGAGGAACAACGCGACAACTATTCTTCTATATTAAATACCAGTTATGTTCGGACTCCTGATCCCTCCATGCCGGATTCCCGCAGAGGGACGGACGTCAATCAAGTACTGAACCTAAGGTCAGGCAGCAGACCAGATTCGTTGGACAACATCCAGCAATCCAAGCTTCCAAATTCGGAAACTTTTCGGCCCTTGAGCCTCAAGTTGGGGAGGGTTCAGGACTTAATTCCACCCGCCTACCCAAACATAAGCGATCTATCTGAAATCCGGCAAGAGCCCACGGAAACAGTACATCATTACTGGGCCAGATTCCTCCTGGTTATGGACAGGATAAAGGACTGCCGTGAGGAAAGCGCAATCTCAATTTCTGCAACAATTGCATGGACAAGGGAATCACGAACGCCATAAGTCGCCGCGAAATTACACGCTTCACCGACCTGGCGTCCATAGTACGAAAGTACTGTGCGATGGAGAGTACCTGGAAAACCGAAACTAAGTTTTGGGACAATCCGGCTCCGAACACAACCCTAGCCCGAAACAAAAGGGTGCATTATGCTCAGGCACCCGGGACAAAAACCAAAAAGCAAAAACCCCATAAAGGGCACGGAACCGTATTGGAGGGATGGCTCAGCGGACCCTGTAAAATCCACAGTACAGAGGGCATCACTCCAACACATAGCCTTCGAGCATGTTGGATACTACGGCAGGTGGCCAAAAGTGGCGAAGAGCTTCTAGCCCCGGAGAACCAACCCAACAGTACCAGTACGGTATCAACAGTCTTCGAGACTTTCGCATCAAACAACATGCGGAAACGAACACTCCGCAACCTTACCGAAGTCTACCAAGTAGCAACAATAAATCCATGGAGTGACAAGGCCATCACCTTCAACGCTAGCGACGAACCTAAATTCCGAACAGCCCAAGCACCAGCCGCATTGGTCCTCAGTCCAATAGTGGACGGCTTTCGTCTTACCAAGGTACTCATGGATGGCGGCAGCGGATTAAACCTCATCTACGAGGAAACCCTCCAAAAAATGGAAATAGACTGGAGCCGCATTGAGCGAAGCAGCACAACCTTTAGAGGAATAATCCCTAGTCGGGAGGCACGCTGCACAGGAAAAATCACACTAGATGTGGTGTTCGGCTTGCTGGACAATTACAGGTCCGAGGAGGTCCTGTTCCAAGTGGCCCCATTCAGCAGCGGATATCACGCCTTATTAGGGCGAGAGGCATTCACAATTTTCCAAGCTATAGCCCATTACGGGTACATGAAGCTTAAAATGCCCGGGCCCAATAGAATCATCACTCTTGTCAGTGATCCGGACATAGCACTCCGCGCTGAAAATAAGACAGTCGCACTAGCCCTAGAGGCACTATCCGAAGCCCTAGCGACAGAGGAACTCACTGCGCTGCGCTCCACGATGAATAGGGATGATGTGATACTCGATAAGAGATCTAAGTCCACCTCTTTTAAACCAGCAGACGAAATAGTCAAATTCCAGGTCCATCCAACGGACCCCACAAAGACGGCCTGCATCGGGGCACAATTAAACCCTGATGTAGACACCGCACTACGAGAATTCCTTTGGGAAAATTGGGACATTTTTGCCTGGCACCCTTCAGATATGCCAGGAATCCCATGCAGGCTGGCAGAACACAGCCTAAACATCATAAAAGGATTCAAGCCAGTCAAACGAGCTCTTCGGCGATTTTCCGAACCCAAAAGACAGGCAATGGGAGAGGAGCTAGCCAAACTATTAGAAGCCGGATTTATCAGAGATATAAAACATCCAGACTGGCTAGCGAACCTAGTAATGGTACCAACAAAGGACAAATCCTGGCGCCTTTGTGTCGATTTTAAAGACCTTAACAAGGCCTGTCCAAAGGATCCTTTCCCCCTGCCCCGCATCGACCAAATCATCGATGCTACCGCAGGGCACGATTCATTGTGCTTCCTCGACACATACTCCGGATACCATCAAATCAAGATGGCGGAAACAGACAAGGCTGCAACGGCACTTATTACTCCATACGGACCATTCTGCTTCAACAAAATGCCCTTCGGACTCAAAAACGCCGGCGCAACATATCAGCGCATGATTCAGACATGTCTGGCTACCCAGGTCGGCAAAACAGTGGAGGCATACATAGACGATGTGGTCGTCAAGACCAAACACGTCGAAACTCTAGTAGACGATTTGAGGCTCACATTCGACAACCTCCGAGCGTATGACATTAAGCTCAACCCGGAAAAATGCGTTTTCGGCATACCAGCCGGAAAGCTCTTGGGCTTCATTGTATCCGGTAGAGGAATTGAAGCAAACCTAGCCAAGATCCAAGCTCTGTCACAATTGGATATCCCAAAAGACCTCAAGCAAATACACAAACTGACTGGATGCGTGGCGGCTCTAAGCCGCTTCATCTCCCATTTGGGAGAAAAGGCATTGCCCCTCTATCGCCTCCTCCGGTGCACGGAACACTTCGAATGGACGGATGCTGCCACGGCCGGACTCGAAGAAATAAAGGCCATATTGGCAACAAATCCGGTCCTGGCCACGCCCAACCTGGGCAAACCGATGTTATTATATATCGCGACAACACATCAAGTTGTCAGCGCGGTACTCATCGTCGAACGAGAAACAGAAGGACAGAAATTCCCTCTTCAAAAACTAGTGTACTACGTATCCACTGTCTTAACTCCATGCAAGGCTCGGTATCCACATTATCAAAAGATAGCGTACGCGGTATTCATGGCATCTCGAAAGCTGCGACACTACTTTCAAGAGTGTTCGATAATAGTGGCCTCCGAAGTACCTCTCAACGACATTATAAACAACCGCGACGCGACGGGCGGGATTGCAAAATGGGCCATTGAGCTCTTACCATTCGACATAACCTACAAACCACGGCGAGCTATAAATTCGCAAGTTTTGGCTGACTTCATCGCCGAATGGACCGAAGCCGAATTCCCTAAAGAGTACGGCGCATACTCCAATTGGATCATGCATTTCAACGGCTCCAAAATGTTGGCCGGCTTGGGGGCTGGCGTCGTATTGACGTCCCCAACCGGAGACACAGTCCAATACGTACTTCAGATAATGTACACGGACTCCAACAACGTAGCCGAATACGAGGCCCTTCTACATGGCCTCCGGATGGCAATCTCCATGGGTATTCAACGCCTAGAGGTGCGCGGGGATTCAAACCTCGCAATATCCCAAGTAAATGGAGACTTTAACGCCAAAGATTCGAAAATGGCAGCTTATCGTAACGCCGTCTTAAAAATGTCAGCTCGGTTCGAAGGACTCGAATTCCACCATGTAGCCCGGTATAATAACCAGGCAGCCGACGTGTTGGCACGCATCGGCGCAAAACGCGACGCCGTCCCTCCAAACATCTTCCTGGAGCGGCTTTAAGCCATCCGTATTATGGGAAGAGGAGTCCGGAAATAACAACACGGAACATTCTGACACAATCGATGGCTCAGCCAATGAAATAACACCTTCAGCCCACGAAATAATGGCAGTAATTGCCCCATGGACGGAACCATTCCTAGCCTACTTAATTAGGCAGGAACTTCCCGAAGACCAAAATGAGGCCCGCTGCATAGTTCGGCGATCTAAAGCCTACAAGGTCCATGAGGGAGAACTTTATAAGAAAAGCACAACCGGAGTCCTTCAAAGGTGCATCTCAGAAGAGGAAGGGCAAAATCTCCTGGCGGAAATTCACGCCGGACTCGGCGGGCACCACGCCGCAGCCCGGGCCCTTGTGGGCAAGGCCTTCCGTACATGATTTTATTGGCCGACTGCCTGGGCAGATGCTCAGGACTTAGTCCAGTGATGCGTCGGTTGCCAGCTCTTTGCTAATCAAAGCCACATGCCACCCACCACCCTCAAAACTATACCCATCACCTGGCCGTTCGTGGTCTGGGGGCTTGACATGGTTGGACCCCTTAAAGGGGGAACCCACAAGCAAAAATACCTATTGGTCATGGTGGATAAATTCACCAAATGGATAGAGGCCAAGCCGGTTAAAACGGCCGAATCCGAACCTGTGATAGACTTCATATCTGGGGTAGTACACCGCTATGGCGTCCCCCACAACATCATCACTGATAACGGCACAAACTTCACGGCCGACGAGGTTAAACTCTGGTGCAAAAACATGGGCATCAAGCTCGACTACGCTTCAGTCTATCACCCTCAAACGAACGGTCAAGTCGAACGAGCAAATAGTCTAATGATGAGCGGCATTAAACTCAGGTTAGTGCGGTCCCTCACGGAATCTAACACGCACTGGGTAGAGGATCTCGACTCCGTACTCTGGGGGCTGCGGACCACGCCAAATCGTACTACCGGATTCACACCATTCTTTATGGTATACGGCGCAGAGGCAGTTTTGCCCTGCGATATAATTCATGACTCACCTCGAGTGCGCATGTATGAAGAAAGAGAAGCCGAGTTGGATCGGCAGGACAGTTTGGACGCATTGGAGGAGGAGCACGACGTGGAAAAGGCTCGTTCCGCATTCTATCAGCAGCAGGCTCGAAGATATCAAAGTAGAGAAGTACGGGCCAAAACTTACAATGTCGGCGAACTAGTTCTACGTCTGCCGGACAAGAAAAAGGAAAAACTCAAGCCCAAGTGGGAAGGTCCCTTCATCATCGATCAAGTCCTGACCGGTGGAGCATACCGTCTATGAAATGCATCGAACAATTGACTTGAGCCGAACCCATGGAACGCAGCCCGCCTCCGAAGATTCTATGCCTAGCGCCGGACTCAGAGTCCGTCTCCTTCCTCCGTCCACATTTTAAACATTAACTGTCTTTTGTTTTTTCTCTTCCTTCCTCCCTTCTTTTTGTAAAGCCTTTGTGGGCTGACCTGCGCATTGTTCGCACACACTTGACGTGCTGCTCGCACTCATTATACCTGGGGGCTTCTTTAACAAAAGCTTATTTATACGGGCTTCATGCCCAACACATGCGTCACACTTCCGCATGTACCTTTTATGCACCATTATATGCATCGATATGACTTAAGTTTTGGCCAAGCTGGGTTGCCTGGCTCCTGTGCTTACCCCTACGTTCCCGATTGTTCGGCTAGGAGGTAAAGGGAGCACCTCTGCGATTGTTACTGCCGAGTCAGCCGGATGTGTACCTCAGACTGGGTGAAGCCGAAAGCTAGCGTTCTTAAGGGAATATTCGGTCGGTGACTTGAAAGATGATTTCTTATTTCTTTATTTATTTATCTGCCTCCAGATGCTTTTCTGCTCTTTTTGCAGTCCGGACATGCACTATAGGGCATGCCTCCCCTTGAAAGGAACCCCTAACGGAACTATTCTCCCTGGAAGTTGTTTCTTACTAACCATGTAATATAACATAACTAGTTGCGTACTTGTTTGATAAAGCACTAATGACCCCTATGCCTGGTGTCCATGCATGCCCCGGTTTTTTCATAACCGTGAGGGTATTCGGACACACTCCGGACTCTAGGGTCCCGAGGTTGAAGCGAAAATGTCCGCAAAGACAAACGATCTACAATCTGGCTAGAAGGCATTTTACATGTCATTTTAGAATACATTGTCAAATTGACTAATTGTACTCCTCTTCAATCCCATCTAACAGGCTGTCTAGTTTATAGACCCGTTGGGAATACTTAGCGGCCAACTCTACTTGGCCGTACATTAAGCTCACAGGAATCTCCTTCCCATCGGGCCCCACAGGTCTGACCTCGGCCATGTGGATCGGATCAGCCTTTGTGTACCGCGTCTTCACCATGGCCCAGGCCTCCCGGGCGCCTTGACGGCAGGCCGATATCTTCCATAGACGGAAGCGCTGCCGTGCTCCCTGAAGCTTCTCCGCAAGGCCTCCAAGACCCTCGGGCAGGGAGATGGACGGCCATAAGGCCTGGACGACACCGCTCATTGCCTGCCGAACACGTTCGTTCAGTTGCAGCAGCTCGGGAAGCAGATCACCCATTGAACCGGGCATTTCCTCCGTAGGACGACCCGTGAGCACACCTATAGACATATTTCTGTCAATCATCTCCCTCGCCGAACTCTTCTTTTCAAAAGAGTTTGGTCAAGCACTTACTATAAATGCTGGGACGAAGCCGCTGATTATCCTTCACGGAGCCAGACAGCTGGGCCCGAACACCTTTTAGCTCTTCGCCCAGCTGGGTGTGGGCATCTTGGAGTTTGTTCCTCTCCTGCTGCACCTTCATAAGCACCCTCTCGCCAGCCTTCAGCTGGCGCAGTAGCTGTTGCTTGTCCGGATCAAGTCCGGCAACATCTGCAATATTATTGTCAGACTTATACGCACGCCGCACTTCATACACAGCTTATCTTTTGAAATATGTGTTACCAGAGGGGGTCTATGTGGCTCCTCCTGCCGCGGCTAGTGCGGCCTCAAGTTGTGCCTTGCACTCTTGAAGCTCCTGGGACAGGTGGGTATTCTTCTCCGTAAGATCCTACATGTAAAATGATCCTTAAATCAGTTATTCTAACTAATTTAAATCTCGGGGGCTACTGGCATATATAACTATCAAAATTCCTTACCCGTATGTCTTTCACATACTGCTCCGTGGCTCTGGTTAAACCATCTTGAGCGACACGGAGGTGCGCGTCTCCCGCATTAAAGGCATTCAACGCCTCCGGGGAGAAACACACGTCACGAAGAACTGTCCGGCGGCGCCTGTGATTCATGGCGCTCTCCACCTCAGACCTGGTGGCGGACAGCCTGTCGGCATCCTCCGTTGGAGTAGCATCCGGCTCGTGCCTTGCGATCGCCTCCCCCTCCAGACCAGGTGTTGGAGCCTGGCTGGCGGAGGCTTGGTTGGCAACCTCTCCGGGCATAGTTCGGCGAGCGCTCTTTCTCCTGGGAAAGTCATGAGTATTAATATACCTCCCAAAAATCTTTCCCTTAAAAACGGTGGCGTGCTACACCGTTGCGACGACGTTTCGATTCGCACCGCGCCCCTCTTCCGCCTGCTGGGCCGAACTGACACTTGGCGGTCAGCCGCCGCGGGTTCAGCTTCCCGCCTTGAAGGCACCTCCTGCGAGACACCGTTGCCATACAGTGGTCAGAAATAAGCACGGATGAAGTAATGGTGTCAAGACTCCGGTCATAAGTACCTCAGAAGCCGGAGATAAACCGGGGTAGTCAGCCGTAATGGCGACTAGAGCATTGTCCATGCTAAGTTGGTGGAACACCCCGTCAATCAGCTCCACCTCTATGTCCGAATCCTCTCCGGAGGCCGCATCAAGGGATCTCCCCGGATCCTCGGGTTGTGGAGTCGGGCTTTGTATGCCCTCCACGTCCCGGCGCAGTTCCTGCGTCGAAATCATAAAGTAAGACACTTAACTTTGAAAGCATGGATCGGATAGATAAAGGTCCGCTTACCCAGCTCCGAGGGTTATTCATGGAGAATCCATTCATGGACTCGTGCGGAGGAAGTCCTCCTTCTCCCCCTTGTACAAGCTGGATAGGATCTTCACCAGATCAGCAGCCGATCCCGACCCTTTGCGGCCATGACTGGTGGCCTCATTCTCCCCGTCGAAATCCCACATGGGGTGGCCCCTATATTGGAGCGGCTGCACCCCTCGCATAATGCACGTGGCCATGACTCCAATCATGGTCAATCCGGAATGGGCCAATAACCTTATCCGGCCCATCAGATACTGGACGCTCCTATCATCTTCCCGTTGAGGGCTCCGCGGGCGCCAACTCAGGCGTTTCTTCAGAGGAGCGTTGCTGAACTCCGGGAGGCCGATCCGAACTGGGTCCGGCATTGGGGCGTCTTCCATATAAAACCATTCCGAAGGCCAGTCTTTGGACACCTTCTTTGGGGTTCCGGACAGATATCCGGTCCCGGCGATGCGCCATATTTCGGCTCTGCCCACTTGATATATCGACCTCTCGTGAGAACGGGGTACGAGGCAAAACAATCTCTTCCACAACGAAAAATGGGGCTCGATGCCCAAGAACAGCTCGCAAAGAGCTACAAAACCCGCAATGTGCAAAATGGAGGCGGGTGTAAGGTGATGAAGCTGGAGTCCGTAGAACTCCAGGAGCCCCCGGAGAAACGGATGTATGGGATATCCGAGCCCCCTTATTAGATAAGGGACAAAGCACACCCGCTCTCCTTTGGAGGGATTAGGGGTGTTCTCCGCCTGCTTTCCACCTTTGTAGGTGGCCAGTCCGGCTCGAACTGGGACCATGAAGGCCGGAGGAAGGTATCCCCCTCCGCTTGGAGCGTCACTAGCTCGCTGTGCGGAACTGAACATATCCTCCAATCTCCTGGCTGAGGGCTAGGAGCACGAGAGGAGGAGCCGCGTCGACTGTCCATGATGGAGTGGATTTTTGTCAGAGGCGCTCTGATGAGTACTCGCGGGAGGAGGACGGTGTGATTTGGATCTAGATCCTTGCCTCACTTATAGGCAGCTTATTCGTGCAGCTTGGGGGTAAAATGTAAAAATACCCTGGCTTTTCGCATTCATACGACACGTGGAAGAGGGCCATTATTGGACGTGGAAGCCAAGGAGCGCAACATTTATAAGGAAGCCGGACACTATTCGGCAAGCACATGGAATTTGGAGGAGAACCTGCCTTGCAACGCCGAAGACAATATACACGCCAAACTCGTCGACATTGAAGCCTGGTTCGGGGGCTACTGAGGGAGTCCTGGACTAGGGGGTGTCCGGATAGCCGAACTATCATCATCGGCCGGACTCCAAGACTATGAAGATATAAGATTGAAGACTTCGTCCCATGTCCGGATGGGACTTTCCTTCGCGTGGAAGGCAAGCTTGGCGATACGGATATGTAGATCTCCTACCATTGTAACCGACTCTGTGTAACCCTAGCCCTCTCCGGTGTCTATATAAACCGGAGGGTTTTAGTCCGTAGGACAGAATAACAATCATACCATAGGCTAGCTTCTAGGGTTTAGCCTCCTTGATCTCATGGTAGATCCATTCTTGTAATACCCATATGTGACGCCCCCGATTCAATCGTACACTAATCATGCACGCAAATGTGTACGATCAAGATCAGGGACTCACGGGAAGATATCACAACACAACTCTAAAACATAAATAAGTCATACAAGCATCATAATACAAGCCAGGGGCCTCGAGGGCTCGAATACAAGTGCTCGATCATAGACAAGTCAGCGGAAGCAACAATATCTGAGTACAGACATAAGTTAAACAAGTTTGCCTTAAGAAGGCTAGCACAAACTGGGATACAGATCGAAAGAGGCGCAGGCCTCCTGCCTGGGATCCTCCTAACTACTCCTGGTCGTCATCAGCGGGCTGCACGTAGTAGTAGGCACCTCCGGTGTAGTAGGAGTCGTCGTCGACGGTGGCGTCTGGCTCCTGGACTCCAGCATCTGGTTGCGGCAACCAGAAAGAAAGGAAAGGGGGGAAAAGGGGGAAGAAAGCAACCGTGAGTACTCATCCAAAGTACTCGCAAGCAAGGAGCTACACTACATATGCATGGGTATATGTGTAAAGGGCCATATCGGTGGACTGAACTGCAGAATGCCAGAATAAGAGGGGGATAGCTAATCCTGTCGAAGACTATGCTTCTGGCAGCCTCTGTCTTGCAGCATGTAGAAGAGAGTAGACTGAAGTCCTCCAAGTAGCATCGCCAAGTAGCATCTCCAAGTAGCATCGCATAGCATAATCCTACCCGGCAATCCTCTCCTCGTCGCCCTGTTAGAGAGTGATCACCGGGTTGTATCTGGCACTTGGAAGGGTGCGTTTTATTAAGTATCCGGTTCTAGTTGTCATAAGGTCAAGGTACAACTCTGGGTCGTCCTTTTACCGAGGGACACGGCTATTCGAATAGATTAACTTCCCTGCAGGGGTGCACCACATAACCCAACACGCTCGATCCCATTTGGCCGGACACACTTTCCTGGGTCATGCCCGGCCTCGGAAGATCAACACGTCGCAGCCCCACCTAGGCACAACAGAGAGGTCAGCACGCCGGTCTAAACCTAAGCGCGCAGGGGTCTGGGCCCATCGCCCTGAGCACACCTGCACGTTGCGTGGGCGGCCGGAAGCAGACCTAGCCTAGTGGTGTTCCAGTCCAATCCGGCGCGCGCCGCTCAGTTGCTGACGTCACAAAGGCTTCGGCTGATACCACGACGCCGGGAAACCTATAACTACTCCCGCGTAGATGGTTAGTGCATATAGACCAAATGGCCAGACTCAGATCAAATACCAAGATCTCGTTAAGCGTGTTATTATGAAGCAACCGCGGACGCCGACCAGGGCCAGGCCCACCTCTCGCCTAGGTGGTCTCAACCTGCCCTGTCGCTCCGCCACAAATATCCACACAGAGGGCCGTCGGGACAAAGGTCCTTTCAGCCCCCAATCCGTGAATCACTCGCGGGTACTCTTCGAGCAGACCCGACTTTAGTCACCATCTCTATAGTATGTATGTATGTATGTATAGTATATACCCATGATCACCTCCCAAGTGATCATGGTCCGATAGTATATAGCAAGGCAGACTGACAAGTATGTAGGGCCAATGATGATAAACTAGCATCCTATACTAAGCATTTAGGATTGCAAGTAAGGTATCAACAGATGTAGCAACAATGTCAGGCTATGCATCAGAATAGGATCAACGGAAAGCAGTAACATGCTACACTACTCTAATGCAAGCAGTATAGAGGAGAATAGGCGATATCTGGTGATCAAGGGCGGGGGGGCTTGCCTGGTTGCTCTGGCAAGAAGGAGGGTCGTCAACTCCGTAGTCGAACTGGGGCTGCCGGCAGTCTCGGGGTCTACCGGAAAGAAGTAACGGAGGGGGAACACAATAAATAACAAAGCAATCAAAGCATCACAAAGCGTAACATGGCAATACGCGGTGCTAGGTGTGCCCTAACGTGGTAGTAGGTGATACCGACGAAGAGGGGAAACATCCGGGAAAGTATCCCCGGTGTTTCGCGTTTTCGGACAGGTGAAGCGGAGGTGAAATGTTGCAGGTTCATTATGCTAGGGATGCGTGGCGGACGAACGGGCTGCGTATCTGGATTCGTCTCGTCGTGCTGAGGAACTTTCATGTACAAAGTTTTTCCATCTGAGCTACGGTTTATTTTATATTAATTTAAAAAGGATTTAATCATTTTCTAGAATTAACAGATTTAATTAAATTAGAAAATGCAATTATGACGTCAGCATGATGTCAGGGTGATGTCAGCGGTCAGCTTTGAACGTTGACCAGTCAAACTGATGGGTGGGGTCATTCTGTCATAGACCTAACTAATTAACAGATTTAGTTAACTAAGTTCAGTTAATTAGGTTAACTAACATGATTAATTAAGTTAATTAATTAATACATTACTGTTTTTAAAATTATTATTATTTTTACATTTTCATTTCTTTTAGTAAAAATAGGGGGGCTTGCCCCGTGTGGCAGTGGCCCAATCGGACCACACACGCACGCACACAATAACAACCACGGCCGTGGCCATGGCTGGCGGCAGCGGCGGGAAACGGCAAGGGGCCGCCAACAGGAAGGGGCGGCCGCCGGCGAGGCCAACAACGCGAGGCTGGGCGACAGTGGGGCTCGCAGCCGGCGCGTACAGAGGGCGGTGGTGCGACAGCTAGGTGCGGGGAGTGGGCGCGGCTCGCGGACGCGCGCTGAGGGCGACCGGCGAACAGGGCCACGGCGGGCGGCGCATCAATGGCGAGGTCACGACGGGGCGGTTTGCTCACCCGCGTTGAAGGGGAGGCCCGATGCAGGGGAACGTCACGGCGGGGAGGAGGTGCGTCGGGGTCGAGGAGGCGATGGGCGGTGCTGGCAAACGACGACGGCGAGGCGGACACCGGGCGCCGGGCACGATGGCGGAGCACGGCGACGACCGGGGCGGCTTGAACGGCGTCGAGGAGGGGTACAGGCGCGGCTGGGGCGGAGGAAGCAGTCCAGCAAGGGAGGAGCTCCGGGCGCCGGCGTCAGGCGGTTCCAGGCGGCAGCGGGCGCGCGGGGGAGTGGGGCGAGGGGATCGGGATCCCCCGATCCCGATCCGGCCGATGGAGGGGGAGTGGTGCGAGTGGGGGTGGGTTAGGTTAGGGTTTGCGGGTGGTCGGGGGTGTTATAGCTGGGGCGGGCCGGCTAGGCTAGGTGGGTTGGCCCAGTTGGGCCACGGCTCAGGGAAGGGGTGTTCTCCTTTTTTTTTGGTTTTTCTGTTTTCTCCTTTTGTATTTTCTTTCTTTTGTTTATTTTCTCCCTTTTTTTTATTTAACTTAAAACCATCTAGCCATTTATAAAATGTGTTTGTTGCATCATAATTACCCTGGTAATATTCGGCAACCACCGAACATTTTTGTTTCAATTTTTGAAAACTTTTATTGTTGTCATTAATTTGAATTTGAATTTTGAACGGTTTCGAATTAGTGCGAGGATGGCAACAGTAATCGGGATGACGTGGCATGATTAGCGTGGGATTACTGTAGCAAGATTATCCGGGCGTCACAATTCTCCTCCACTACAAGAAATCTCGTCCCGAGATTTAAGAGGTAGTGAAAAGGGGGGGAAGGTTTGGTTACGAATCTAGCGGGTCTTCTCATTCCGGCTTGCTCTTCTCGAAGAGACCGGTCCAATACATTATGTCTTCATTTCTCTGCTTCAGGTCCTCATGATGAAGTCGGCATCCTTTCTTCGGGATCTTCATCGTATTTACGAATAGTTAACGGGGTAGATCGGAAACGACAGAATGCTATAAAGGTAATAACCTGGGATTAACCCATGAATGAGCATATGAGTACCTCTCGAGTTGAACAAATAGAACACATCGAGAGTAAAGTTGGAAGGTCCAACAAGAAGTTTCACGCAGCCAGGCAATCGCTCAATGCCTAGTCAGAAGGTGAAAGGGGTTTCAAGCAACGGAATAATTATTGTTTCCGATGCCAGAATTGATGATCTCATCGGAAGGTGGCTCGTGAATCACATACGAGGCCAAGTGCGAGGAACAACCTTAAGAAGAAAAAAAAGGGGTATATAGGAGAGTCAGGTTTCGATCCTGTGGAACTGTGGGTTATGGGCCCACCATGTGGTTCAGAGTAGAAAGGGGGCTGACATCTCGCACGATCATGTAAGCAAGGCAGGTCAGAGGATAGCCTGTCAGTTATGTCGGCAACAACAGCGGTACCAAGGGCGAGGGATGATGAGAACCATTTTCCCGCTCGTTGAACGAGGCGGACCAGTAGGCAAAGTTCTCGTCCATCGGTGGTTACCGGAATGTCATCAACAAAAGTAACAGGGTCTTTCTAACAGAGTGGTACAATGATGTGTTTACATAAGCAGGGATATTACTGCTTATATTATATAGATCACAAGAAAGGTTAAACAAATCAATGGAAAGGAAAAGGTGATCATCAGATCAGACAAAACAATGGAAAGGAAAATGTGTTTGACACATATACCAGGGGTATACCCTTCCCAAGGACAAACAGAGCAAGATATCCACGACGGGATAGAAAGTAGAAACCATTTAGGTAAGGGGAGAATGATTTGATGACAAAACCCATACAACGGTGTTTTGGATAATTGATAAGAAAACATAACATTTTGTTTCAAATGTTCCTATCGAAGATCGGAGTATCACAGACACGCTTCAAGATAGCATTGACAAGGTCTTCAAGCAAAGATCAGACCTTGGATACACAAAGGATCCATCAGGAAAAACTTATTAAACAAGTCATTCAATTTCCTCATGGAAGAATGGTTAACCTTGTTAAAAAAGAAACTATAACAATAGGGCCTCCGGCCAGGGGTGCTGGGCATGACATCACCTTACCGGGTCATAAAAGACCAGTGTTATAACTCTTGGAATTATGTCCCAACCATCATATCCGAGCTAGATTCAGATCTGCTTGGGGTCAGGATACCTCAAACTCAGGATGCCTGAGAAGGAAAAGGTGCAACGCAATTCGACGAGAGGACATCGTAAGATTCTCGAGAAATGAACTATGTAAGCGAGTTCCGAAACAAGAGTTCATCATTAAATCAAAGAGAGGATGAGGAGGTGGCTGATGGTCTCAGCGACAATTCATCGAGATTTCCAAAAGATGGATCTTCACAATTATGTGAACAAGGAGATAAGGTTTAACAGATCAAATGATATAATGATGTATGTTCGAGGGAAACATACACAATTAATCACTGGGTGAAAAGTGCACCCTAAGCATGACCTTAGGCAGCAAGATCAATGTTAGAGTGACGATCCAATAACCAACAGTCTAAGAACGAACTGTCGATCGTTAACTTCAAAGCAATAAGGTTGCTAGAAGTTTGGAATTACACCGCACATTTCATTTGTTGGTATTCCGGTTGGCAACAACACGGAGACCAAGATATGAATGGTGATGGTGAGAAGTATCACCATACCAAGAATTCTTTAAGGGGTGGAGCAATCTTCACAACATTCTTGACATCAAAGATGGTAATGCTCCGCGGTAGAACATAACATAAGTTGGATAGCAAGGAACTCAAGGTACAACACAAAACAGGAACAAGTTCTGTGTTAGAGGTAATGCAATAATGTTGTGGATGACAACCCATATCATCGAGGGCAAAGGATGCTATTTCTCATCAAGAATTCGGTAGATATCTTGGAAGAGCTCAGAATGTTGATGTTGATCACAACACGTTTGTCGAGAGGTTTCGAGAAGATGTAACTGATCGGCGATGTCATCAAGTCAAATGAATGGTGAACAAAAGGTTATTGGAACCAAGGGTACGACACGATCAAATATTGTTGTTCAAGAAAATAATATATGACAAGGAAGATCGACGTAAGCTTAACTCAGCGTCAAAGTGTGTTCCGGGAAGAAGGACCAGGTAACACTGTTAAGATTTAGCACGATAATGATATAGCCGATCAGGATAGGAACGACATGATCGGGTACAAACTCGTTAGTAAAGAATATCAGTAGGAGTTGTTGAACCGTAACGCAGACTCGGTTCAGTTATCGGGGCCTTCGAGTAATTAATAACTCGGAGCCCATGAAAAATTGGAATCGGTGAGAATGTAGCACCTGATGAAGAACTCATAAGAAGTTATGCAGTTCCATTTTAATCTCGAGATACTAGGGGGTAATACTCGACGACAGATCAAAGTAGAGGTTGGACGGGTGCATTGATTTGCAGAGGACAAGTGGTTCAACTTATCCGAGAAAAGGATCAAAGATGACCAATCATGGTCGAAACCACGATTGCAAAAAGGCCAGATCCTAGATATAAGATGATCTTATACCAAGGGAATAATTAATTTTTAAAAGAAGCTTCGATGAGAAGATGTACATCGTGTCCATGGGCATGAACACCAAGTTCAAGGTCGACTCCCACTTCTCCGATGCACAACCTTTCATTCACTTCTCGCGTTCAATGAAGTTGTAGTGTTGAAATTTTATCTGGCAAAATACCAGAAGAGTACGACCCATGAAAACTTTTGAGTTCACACCTATTAAGGAAGGCATAGGTTCAACCCATCGGGGCATCTTAGAATCATATACCAGAATCTTTAGAAGTAATTAACTCAAGCTCGAAAGCCGAGCAAGGTTGAGAAAGTAGAGATTTACCAAAGGCATTATGTATCCGAGGGAAGGCTCACAAAGTTATTGAATATGAATGGCGATGTCGGATAAAATCCATTAAAGGATCTACCGGTCCATAACAGAGCTGATGTGAGCATTGGCACACCACCAGAGGAAGAAAGAATGCAAGGAGGTCAGATTATAGAAACAACTGTCTAACTCAAGGCTCAATTGCAAAGGAATTATGATTTCCAAATCCAGGGATCAGAAGCAACGCTCTGATCAAGGATGGATAAGTTGACTAGGCTTAGGGGTACAATCGATGGCAATTTGATTGGTCGAGATCCAGCTCATGTTTAAAATGACGTCTGAGCCGAAAGGATGAATTCTAGGATCTGATTAAGGATTGCAACATTTGCAACATATTGAATCAAGGGACCCAAGATGATAAAGACAAAGGACATACATGAATATTGCTAGTCATTTGGAATTAACCAAAATGTAGGCAGACAAGCATTTCCAGAGCAATAAGCTGCTAAGGATTTTTGGAGGATCGAATAGTATTTCGAAGATTTTTGGTGAGACACCTGAACAACCGGGGATGAGCGGGTACTCGATAGGTGCAAGAATTTGTCTGTAGGGGTATTTAGGCGACTTAGATCTGCGAGGCAGTAGGCACCAAGTATCCTCGGAACAATAGCCGAGAATTTCAAGGTATCTTGCAATAACAAGATCAACGGGAAATGATTGTATGGATAACAACTGCAAGTAGTTATCCCTAAGGGTTTACGGTGGAAGGGGAATTGCAAACGCGATGAACACAAGTTCTCGGGTTAATAGAGGAGAGTATCTTCAGGGTCTTCTGGAGCAGCAGACGATCATCAATAATAAGGGGCTCTCCGAGTGAAAGTGATAACGAGATCCTAATGTTAGATTTAGCAAAATTCATTTAACCCGAATAGAAGAGAGATCAGAGTCCCAGAGTAAAGGTCGAGGAGTAAAAGATCCTAGTACCACCCAATGGCGACGTGGGCCCGTAAGGCACACAGCCATGTTAGTAAAAGTTTTTGCAATGTCTAGACTCGACTTCGGCCAATGAGTGTGGAAGGGGGATTCCTACGGGCAGTCGGCTCTGATAACAACTTGTGATGCCCCCGATTCAATCTTACACTAATCATGCACGCAAATGTGTACGATCAAGATCAGGGACTCACGGGAAGATATCACAACACAACTCTAAAACATAAATAAGTCATACAAGCATCATAATACAAGCCAGGGGCCTCGAGGGCTCGAATACAAGTGCTCGATCATAGACAAGTCAGCGGAAGCAACAATATCTGAGTACAGACACAAGTTAAACAAGTTTGCCTTAAGAAGGCTAGCACAAACTGGGATACAGATCGAAAGAGGCGCAGGCCTCCTGCCTGGGATCCTCCTAACTACTCCTGGTCATCGTCAGCGGGCTGCACGTAGTAGTAGGCACCTCTGGTGTAGTAGGAGTCATCATCGACGGTGGCGTCTGGCTCCTGGACTCCAGCATCTGGTTGCGGCAACCAGAAAGAAAGGAAAGGGGGGAAAAGGGAGAAGAAAGCAACCGTGAGTACTCATCCAAAGTACTCGCAAGAAAGGAGCTACACTACATATGCATGGGTATATGTGTAAAGGGCCATATCGGTGGACTGAACTGCAGAATGCCAGAATAAGAGGGGGATAGCTAATGCTGCCGAAGACTACGCTTCTGGCAGCCTCCGTCTTGCAGCATGTAGAAGAGAGTAGACTGAAGTCCTCCAAGTAGCATCTCCAAGTAGCATCGCATAGCATAATCCTACCCGGCAATCCTCTCCTTGTCGCCCTGTTAGAGAGCGATCACCGGGTTGTATCTGGCACTTGGAAGGGTGTGTTTTATTAAGTATCCGGTTCTAGTTGTCATAAGGTCAAGGTACAACTCCGGGTCGTCCTTTTACCGAGGGACACGGCTATTCGAATAGATTAACTTCCCTGCAGGGGTGCACCACATAACCCAACACGCTCGATCCCATTTGGCTGGACACACTTTCTTGGTTCATGCCCGGCCTCGGAAGATCAACACGTCGCAGCCCCACCTAGGCACAACAGAGAGGTCAGCACGCCGGTCTAAACCTAAGCGCGCAGGGGTCTGGGCCCATCGCCCTGAGCACACCTGCACGTTGCGTGGGCGGCCGGAAGTAGACCTAGCCTAATGGCGTTCCAGTCCAATCCAGTGCGCGCCGCTCAGTTGCTGATGTCACGAAGGCTTCGGCTGATACCACGACGCCGGGATACCCATAACTACTCCCGCGTAGATGGTTAGTGCGTATAGACCAAATGGCCAGACTCAGATCAAATACCAAGATCTCGTTAAGCGTGTTATTATGAAGCAACCGCGGACGCCGACCAGGGCCAGGCCCACCTCTCTCCTAGGTGGTCTCAACCTGCCCTGTCGCTCCGCCACAAACATCCACACAGAGGGCCGTCGGGACAAAGGTCCTTTCAGCCCCCAATCTGTGAATCACTCGCGGGTACTCTTCGAGCGGACCCGACTTTAGTCACCATCTATATAGTATGTATGTATGTATAGTATATACCCGTGATCACCTCCCAAGTGATCACGGCCCGATAGTATAGCAAGGCATACTGACAAGTATGTAGGGCCAATGATGATAAACTAGCATCCTATACTAAGCATTTAGGATTGCAGGTAAGGTATCAACAGATGTAGCAACAATGTCAGGCTATGCATCAGAATAGGATCAACGGAAAGCAGTAACATGCTACACTACTCTAATGCAAGCAGTATAGAGGAGAATAGGCGATATCTGGTGATCAAGGGCGGGGGGGCTTGCCTGGTTGCTCTGGCAAGAAGGAGGGTCGTCAACTCCGTAGTCGAACTGGGGCTGCCGGCAGTCTCGGGGTCTACCGGAAAGAAGTAACGGAGGGGGAACACAATAAATAACAAAGCAATCAAAGCATCACAAAGCATAACATGGCAATACGCGGTGCTAGGTGTGCCCTAACGTGGTAGTAGGTGATACCGACGAAGAGGGGAAACATCCGGGAAAGTATCCCCGGTGTTTCGCGTTTTCGGACAGGTGAAGCGGAGGTGAAATGTTGCAGGTTCATTATGCTAGGGATGCGTGGCGGACGAACGGGCTGCGTATCTGGATTCGTCTCGTCGTTCTGAGCAACTTTCATGTACAAAGTTTTTCCATCCGAGCTACGGTTTATTTTATATTAATTTAAAAAGGATTTAATCATTTTCAAGAATTAACAGATTTAATTAAATTAGAAAATGCAATTATGACGTCAGCATGATGTCAGGGTGATGTCAGCGGTCAGCTTTGAACGTTGACCAGTCAAACTGATGGGTGGGGTCATTCTGTCATAGACCTAACTAATTAACAGATTTAGTTAACTAAGTTCAGTTAATTAGGTTAACTAACATGATTAATTAAGTTAATTAATTAATACATTACTGTTTTTAAAATCATTATTATTTTTACATTTTCGATTCTTTAAAAAAACAGGGGGGCTTGCCCCGTGTGGCAGTGGCCCAATCGGAACACACACGCACGCACACAATCACAACCACGGCCGTGGCCATGGCTGGCGGCAGCGGCGGGAAACGGCAAGGGGCCGCCAACAGGAAGGGGCGGCCGCCGGCGAGGCCAACAACGCGAGGCTGGGCGACAGTGGGGCTCGCAGCCGGCGCGTACAGAGGGCGGTGGTGCGACAGCTAGGTGCGGGGAGTGGGGCGCGGCTCGCGGACGCGCGCTGAGGGCGACCGGCGAACAGGGCCACGACGGGCGGCGCATCAACGGCGAGGTCACGACGGGGGGGGGGGGGGTTTGCTCACCCGCGTTGAAGGGGAGGCCCGATGCAGGGGAATGTCACGGCGGGGAGGAGGCGCGTCGGGGTCGAGGAGGCGATAGGCGGTGCTGGCAAACGACGACGGCGAGGCGGACACCGGGCGCCGGGCACGATGGCGGAGCACGGCGACGACCGGGGCGGCTTGAACGGCGTCGAGGAGGGGTACAGGCGCGGCTGGGGCGGAGAAAGCAGTCCGGCAGGGGAGGAGCTCCGGGCGCCGGCGTCAGGCGGTTCCAGGCGGCAGCGGGCGCGCGGGCGAGTGGGGCGAGGGGATCGGGATCCCCCGATCCAGATCCAGCCGATGGAGGGGGAGTGGTGCGAGTGGGGGTGGGTTAGGTTAGGGTTTGCGGGTGGTGGGGGGTGTTATAGCTGGGGTGGGCCGGCTAGGCTAGGTGGGTTGGCCCAGTTGGGCCACGGCCCAGGGAAGGGGTGTTCTCCTTTTTTTTGGTTTTTCTGTTTTCTCCTTTTGTATTTTCTTTCTTTTGTTTATTTTCTCTCTTTTTTTTATTTAACTTAAAACCATCTAGCCATTTATAAAATGTGTTTGTTGCATCATAATTACCCTGGTAATATTCGGCAACCACCGAACATTTTTGTTTCAATTTTTGAAAACTTTTATTGTTGTCATTAATTTGAATTTGAATTTTGAACGGTTTCGAATTAGTGCGAGGATGGCAACAGTAATCGGGATGACGTGGCATGATTAGCGTGGGATTACTGTAGCAAGATTATCCGGGCGTCACACCATATCATCAATATAAATCAAGCAGGAGTAGGGGTTTACCTCCATTGAGAGGGCCCGAACCTGGGTAAAGACATCGTGTCCCTTGTCTCCTGTTACCATCCGCCTAGACGCACAGTTCGGGACCCCGTACCCGAGACCCGCCGGTTTTGAAACCAGCAGCTGTTATTTACTTTCATTATAAGCCCTTTTCGAGATGTTGCATAGACGTCCGACTATGGCACGCACTGTCATTTACTTTTCAATATAAGCCCTTTATGTGGTGTCACCCAGACGCTCGATTGTGGCATGATAATTTATTTATTTCACCTTTCGAGGCGTCTCTTCAGACACCCGATCAGTTTTCATTTATTTTATTGGGATTTCCGGAGGACTACCACCTGACTTCCTTTTTTATTTTTACATGCCGTACAAATTTATTATTTGAATGTGCATTGCTAACTGCTCATGGTGCATCGTGTTGCATTTGTTATATATTATGTCCGAACTGTCTTGCGAGTACATTCAAAGTACTCACCTGGCTTGTTGATTTGGCCAGATGTTGATGAAGGCGATCTCATCGATGAAGAGTACGATAGCGAGTCTGACGCCTAGAGGAGTCCCAGTCAGTCCCATGCGATCCTGGATTTGGTCGCTTGTATTATATTCGCTTCCGCTACCCGAATAAATTCATCGAGCCACACTCCGACGCTCGATGAGCTACAAGACTAGGAGTCTAGTTACCCACTCCACCGTGGCATATCCACTACCACTTTTATATCGAGCCAGTAGTATGCCACCATACCCTTGTGTTATATCCGCCCTTATGTAAAAATATTGGCGTTCTTGTAATAAATTCTTGAGCAACCTCAGCTCAACCCTGTATAGTATTTAATACTACTGGATTTCTGTATCAAAGATTTGTCTACAAGTAAGGAGGATTTTCCTATACTGGTCTACATAAATGTCGGTTGTTCAATAAGCTTTTTATTGAAAAACTGGTCGTGACATGTCAACTTATTCAATTCAAGTCTATGATATAAAGAGAGAGGCATAACACTAACACCGGCTCCAAGATCACATAAAGCAGTTCTAACATAATTTCTTTTAATGGAGCAGGGTATAGTTGGTACCCCCGGATCTCTAAGTTTCTTTGGTATTCCAACTTTAGAAGTGTAATTAGCAAGCATGGTGGAGATTTCTGCTTCTGATATCTTTCTTTTATTTGTAATGATATCCTTCATATATTTAGCATAGGGGTTTACTTTAAGCATATCAGTTAAGTGCATATGTAAGAAGATAGGTCAAATCATTTCAGCAAAGCGTTCAAAATCCTCATCATCCTTTGTGTTGGATGGTTTAGGAGGAAAGGGCATGGGTTTCTGAACCCATGGTTCTCTTTCTCTACCGTGCTTCCTAGCAACAAAATCTCTCTTATCATAATGTTGATTCTTTGATTGTGGGTTATCAAGATCAACAGCAGGTTCAACTTCTACTTCATTATTTTTGCTAGGTTGAGCATCAACATGAACATTATCATTAACATTATCACTAGGTTCATGTTCATCACCTGATTGTGTTTCAGCATCAGAAACAGAGATATCATTGGGATTCTCAGGTGTGTCTACAACGGGTTCACTAGAAGCATGCAAAGTCCTATCGTTTTTCTTTTCTTCATTTTAGAAGAACTAGGTGCCTCTAAATTATTTCTCTGATAATCTTGCTCGATTCTCTTAGGGTGGCCTTGAGGATACAAAGGTTCCTGAGTCATTCTACCTGTTCTAGTAGCCACTCTAACATCAAAATCAGGTTTATTATTTAATTCATCAAGCAAATCATTTTGAGCTTTAAGTACATGCTCAGCTTGAGTAGCGACCATAGAAGCATATTTGCTAATGAGTTTAAGTTCACATTTAACTCTAGCCATATAATCACTCACCCATCCTATCTTGAAAGCATTATTCTTTAATTCTCTACCAACATAAGCATTGAAACTTTCTTGTCTAGCCATAAAGTCATCAAATTCATCTAAGCATGGGCTATGAAATTTAGTAGAGGGAATTTCAACTTTATCATATCTATAGAGAGAATTTACCTTTACTACATGTGTCGGGTTATCAAGACAATGTGGTTCCTTTTTTTGATTTCCATGACAATGTGGTTCTTCGACAGGTGGTATATTAAGACCATGTATTTCTTCAATAGGTGGTAAATTCTTAACATCTACAGCTTTTATACCTTTTTCTTTCATTGATTTCTTTGCCTCTTGCATATCTTCAGGACTGAGAAATTGAACACCTCTCTTCTTCGGGGTTGGGTTTAGGAATAGGCTTAGGAGTTGGCTCAATTGGTTCAGGAATTCCCTCAGGAATTGGCTCAGGGAGAGTCCAATTGTTTTCATTAGTCAACATATTATTCAATAGTAATTCAGCTTCTTCGACTGTTCTTTTCTTAAAACACAAGCGGCACAACTATCCAAGTAGTCCTTGGAAGCATCGGTTAGTCCATTATAAAAGATATCAAGTATTTCATTTTTCTTAAGAGGATTATCAGGCAAAGCATTAAGTAATCGGAGAAGCCTCCCCCAAGCTTGTGGGAGACTCTCTTCTTTGATTTGCACAAAATTATATATTTCCCGCAAGGCAGCTTGTTTCTTATGAGGAGGGAAATATTTAGCAGAGAAGTAATAAATCATATCTTGGGGACTATGCACACAACCAGGATCAAGAGAATTAAACCAAGTCTTAGCATCACCCTTTAATGAGAACGGAAATATCTTAAGGATATAATAATAGAGAGACTTCTCATCATTAGTAAACAGGGTGGCTATATCATTTAACTTGGTAAGATGTGCCACAACAGTTTCAGATTCAATGCCATAAAAAGGATCGGATTCAACTAAAGTAATAATCTCAGGATCAACAGAGAATTCATAATCCTTATCAGTAACAAAGATAGGTGAATTGGCAAAAGCAGGGTCATGTTTCATTCTAGCATTTAGAGTCTTTTGTTTTAGCTTAGCTAATAATTTCGTAAGATCTGATCTATCATTGCAAGCAAGAAAATCTCTAGCAGTTTCTTTCATCCATGACATAACCCTTAGGAACAATAGGTAATTCATAATCAGGGGGAGAACTTTCATCATCACTATCATCAATGATAGCATCTTCAATAATTTCATTCTCTCTAACCCTAGCAAGTTGTTCATCAAGAAATTCACCTAGTGGCAAAGTGGTATCACACACAGAAGTAGTTTCATCATAAATATCATGCATAGCAGAAATGGCATCATCAATAACATGCAACAGATCAGAATTCATAGTAGTAGCAGGTTTAGGTGTTGCAAACTTACTCATAACAGAGGGAGAATCTAGTGCAGAGCTAGATGGAAGTTCCTTACCTCCCCTCGTAGTTGAGGGCAAAATCTTGGTTTTTGCATCTTTCAAGTTCTTCATAGTGATCAACAGATATAAATCCCAAGTGACTCAAAGAATATAGCTATTCTCCCCGGCAACGGCACCAGAAATTAGTCTTGATAACCCACAAGTGTAGGGGATCGCAACAGCTTTCGAAGGAAAATTATTCAACCCAAATTTGTTGATTCGACACAAGGGGAACCAAAGAATATTATTGAGTATTAGCAGTTGAGTTGTCAATTCAACCTCACCTGGATAACTTAGTATCTGCAGCAAAGTATTTAGTAGCAAAGTGGTATGATAATAAAGGTAACAGTGGCAAAAGTAAAGATAATAGTTTTGTAGTAATTGTAACAGTAGCAACGGAAAAGTAAATAAGCGAAGCACAATATGTGAAAAGCTCGTAGGCATTGGATCAGTGATGGATAATTATGTCGGATGCGATTCCTCATGTAATAGCTATAACATAGGGTTACACAGAACTAGCTCCAATTCATCAATGTAATGTAGGCATGTATTCCGAATATAGTCATACATGCTTATGGAAAAGAACTTGCATGACATCTTTTGTCCTACACTCCCGTGGCAGCGAGGTCCTAGTGGAAACTAAGGGATATTAAGGCCTCCTTTAATAGAGAACCGGAACAAAGCATTAGCACATAGTGAATACATGAACTCCTCAAACTATGGTCATCACCGAGAAGTATCCCGATTATTGTCACTTCGGGGTTGTCGGATCATAACACATAATAGGTGACTATAGACTTGCAAGATAGGATCAAGAACACACATATATTCATGAAAACATAATAGGTTCAGATCTGAAATCATGGCACTCGGGCCCTAGTGACAAGCATTAATCATAGCAAAGTCATAGCAACATCAATCTCAGAACACAGTGGATACTAGGGATCAAACCATAACAAAACTAACTTGATTACATGGTAAATCTCATCCAACCCATCATCGCCCAGCAAGCCTACGATGGAATTACTCACGCACGGTGGTGAGCATCACGAAATTGGTGATGGAGGATGGTTGATGATGACGAGGGCGACGAATCCCCCTCTCCGGAGCCCCGAACGGACTCCAGATCAGCCCTCCCGAGAGAGATTAGGGCTTGGCGGTGGCTCAGTATCGTAAAACGCGATTGAGGGAGTCCTGGACTAGGGGGTGTCCAGACAGCCGGACTATCATCGTCAGCCGGACTCCAAGGATATGAAGATACAAGATTGAAGACTTCGTCCCGTGTCCGGATGGGACTTTCCTTGGCGTGGAAGGCAAGCTTGGCAATACGGATATGTAGATCTCCTACCATTGTAACCGACTCTGTGTAACCCTAGCCCTCCCCGGTGTCTATATAAACCAGAGGGTTTTAGTCCATAGGACGAACAACCATTACAACAATCATACCATAGGCTAGCTTCTAGGGTTTAGCCTCCTTGATCTCGTGGTAGATCCACTCTTGTACTACCCATATCATCAATATCAATCAAGCAGGAGTAGGGTTTTACCTCCATCGAGAGGGCCCGAACCTGGGTAAAAACATCGTGTCCCTTGTCTCCTGCTACCATCCGCCTAGACGCACAGTTCAGGACCCCCTACCCGAGATCCGCTGGTTTTGACACCGACATTGGTGCTTTCATTGAGAGTTCCTCTGTGCCATCGCCGATAGGAAGGATGCCTCTTCCTGTCTTCAAGGACGGTATTTTCGCCAAAGGAGCCTTGGCCGCCGGCCAAACTATCCGGCTAGGTGGTTTTCTTATGACCGCCTGTCCGGCCACCGCTTTGACAATGACCTCTCAGGTCGTCAAAAGCAATCTTCACGTCAGCTCGGAATTCGCCGAGCGGCTGGATCCAATAGAGCTCTCGTCCGTAAACGAGCTCTTGGATCGCATCGCCGCCCTGGGAGTCGCTACAGACTACAATCAGATTGGGCTTAAAACCGATCTGAGAGAGATTAACTCTCCCCAGGTCCCCCACCACGTTGCAGTGGTAGAGGAACAATGCGGCGACTCTTTTCCTGTATTGAAAACTAGTCATGTCCGGGCTCCCGAACCCTCCATGCCGGATTCCTGCGGAGGGACGGACTTCGATCAAGCACTGAACCTAAAGTCAGGCATCAGACCAGACTCGTTGGACAATATCCAGCAATCCAAGCTTCAAATTTGGAAACTTCTTCGCCCTTGAGCCTCGAGATGGGTAGGGTTCCGGACTTAATTCTACCCACCCGCCCAGACATATGCGATCTATCTCTAATCCGGCAAGAGCCTGCTGAAACAGTACATCACTACTGGGCCAGATTCCTCTTGGTTATGAACAGGATAAAGGACTGCCGAGAGGAAAACGCAATCTCAATTTTTTGCAATAATTGCACGGACAAGGGAATCTTGAACGCCGTCAGCCGTCGTGAAATTACATGCTTCGCCGACCTGGCGTCCATAGTACGAAAGTACTGTGCGATGGAGAGTTTCCGGAAAACTGAAAATAAGTTTTGGGACAATCCGACCCCGAATACAACCCTAGTCCGCAACAAAAGGGTGCATTACACTCAGGCACCGGGTACAAAAACCAAAAAGCAAAAACCCCACAAAGGGCACGGAACCGTACTGGAGGGACGGCTTAGAGGACCCTGTAAAATTCACAGTACAGAGGGCGCCATCCCAACACATAGCCTTCGAGCATGTTGGATATTACGGCAGGTGGCCAAAAGTGACGAGGAGCTTCTAGCCCCGGAAAACCACTCCAACAATACCGGTACGGTATCAACACTCTTCGAGACTTTCGCATCAAATAATATGCGGAAACGAACAATCCACAGCCATCACCTTCAACGCCAGCGACGAACCTAAATTCCGAACAGCCCGAGCACCAGCCGCACTAGTACTTAGTCCAATAGTGGACGGCTTTCGACTTACCAAGGTCCTCATGGATGGCGGCAGCGGATTAAACCTCATCTACGAGGAAACTCTTCAAAAAATGGAAATAGACTGGAGCCGCATTGAGCGAAGCAGCACAACCTTCAGAGGAATGATCCCTAGCCGGGAAGCACGCTGCACCAGAAAAATCACACTCTGTCGTGGGAAACGAACACCTATGGGGCAGGGCCCCTTTCGGTCCGGCAGGGAGCGGAGGTCGCACGAAGAGCGGATCGAGGCGAACACACGAGCGATTTTACCCAGCTTCGGTGCTCTCCGGAGAGATAAAACTCCTACTGCTGCTTTGTGGTTGTATTGCGTTCTTGCTCGAGAGCGTGAGCGTTCTGTGGTTTCGAATGAGTCGAACCCCTTCTACGTTGCGCATGGGCCTCCTTTTATAGGCTAAAGGGGTCACCGACAGGTGGCAACGCAGACAGGGGTACAAATGTAAAAAGAGGGGTTGGTACAACTGCCTCTACAGTGCACCCTACCTAACTCTGACGGCAGGGGACAAGAGCATTTAATGCCCGTCCGCGTCGCCCAACAGTGCAGAAAAAGCGACAGTTAGGGGCGCCACCGTTCGCCGCGATGGCCTTCTCGTCATCTCCACTCGCCACCTCGCACCGCTTGGCTGCACAGCTTCCCGCCACGTGCGCCTGGAATGGTCCTGCGGCGACACGTCGACGGATGCGCTGGAGCGTGGGCACAGAGTGGTGGCTTCGCCGCGGCAAGCGCCTTGCCGCGGTCGTTGTCTTGTCGCGCCCGGAAGCTCGTCGCTCGCCGGGTCTTGCCGGGACGCGCGGCGCGTCGCGGCAAGTTTCTTGAAATGCCTTGGTTGGCCTTCCCGGCAAGCTCCTCTTGCCAGGGCCTTGTCCTTCCCGGCAAGCTCCTCTTGCCGGGGCCTTGTCTTCTTAGTTAAAACACTTTGTTCTTGAATGGCATTAATAGGAACTACGGAGGATCTTGGCGGGGACCCGGCCAGCCTTGCCGCAGGGCGCTGCGACTGCCCGTGCACAAGTTCGGGATACTAAGGTACCCCTACTTTAGTACACCGACACACTCGATGTGGTGTTCGGCTCGCCGGACAATTACAGATCCAAAGAAGTCACGTTCCAAGTGGCCCCGTTCAACAACGGATACCATGCTATATTAGGACGAGAGGCATTCACAATTTTTCAAGCCGTACCCCATTACGGGTACATGAAGCTCAAAATGCCTGGGCCCGGCGGAATAATCACTCCCGTTAGTGATCCGGACATAGCACTCCGCGCCGAAAATAAGACAGCCGCATTAGCCCTGGAGGCACTATCCGAAGCCCTAGCGGCAGAAGAACTCACCGCGCTGCGCTCTACTGTGAATAGGGATGATGTGATACTCGATAAGAGATCCAAGTCCACCTCCTTTAAACCAGCGGACGAAATAGTAAAATTCCAGGTCCATCCAACGGACCCGACAAAGACGGCTTCCATCGGGGCACAGTTGAACCCTGATGTAGACGCCGCACTGCGAGAATTCCTTCGGGAAAATTGGGACATTTTCGCCTGGCACCCTTCAGATATGCCCGGAATCCCACGCAGATTGGCAGAACACAGCCTAAACATCCTAATAGGATTCAAGGCAGTCAAACAGGCTCTGTGATGATTTTCCGAACCCAAAAGACATGCAATGGGAGAAGAGCTAGCCAAACTATTGGAAGCCGGATTCATCAGAGACATCAAACATCCGGATTGGCTAGCAAACCTGGTAATGGTACCAAAGAAGGACAAATCCTGGCGCCTACGCGTCGATTTTAAAGACCTCAACAAGGCCTGCCCAAAGGATCCCTTCCCCCTCCCCCGCATCGACCAGATAATCAACGCTACCGCAAGACACGATTCATTGTGCTTCCTTGACGCATACTCCGGCTACCATCAAATCAAGATGGCGGAAGCGGACCAAGCCGCAACGGCATTCATCACTCCATATGGACCATTCTGCTTCAACGCGACGCCCTTCGGACTTGAAAACGCCGGCGCAACATATCAGCGCATGATTCAAACATGTCTGGCCACACAGATCGGCAAAACAGTAGAGGCATAGGTAGACGACGTAGTCGTCAAAACCAAGCACGTCGAAACTCTAGTAGACGACTTGAGGCTCACATTGGACAACCTCAGAGCATATGACATCAAGATGAATCCAGAAAAATGCGTTTTCGGCGTACCAGCCGGAAAACTCCTGGGCTTCATTGTATCCGATAGAGGAATCGAAGCGAACCCAGCCAAGATCCGAGCTCTGTCACAGCTCGATATCCCAAAGGACCTCAAACAAATACAAAAATTGACTGGATGCGTGGCGGCTCTAAGCCGCTTTATCTCCCGCCTAGGAGAAAAGGCATTGCCCCTCTATCGCCCCCTTAGGCGCACTGAACACTTCGAGTGGAAGGATGCTGCCACTGCCGGACTCGAAGAAATAAAAGCCATATTGGCAACAAATCCGGTCCTGGCTGCGCCCAACCTGGGCGAACCAATGTTGTTATACATCGCGGCAACACATCAAGTTGTAAGTGCGGTACTCATCGTCGAACGAGAGACAGAAGGGCATAAATTCCCTCTTCAAAAACCAGTGTACTACGTATCCACTGTGTTAACCCCCTGCAAGTCCCGTTACCCGCACTATCAAAAGATAGCGTGTGCGGTGTTCATGGCATCCCGGAAGCTCCGACACTACTTTCAAGAGTGTTCGATAACAGTAGCTTCCGAAGTACCCCTCAACGATATTATAAACAACCGCGAGGCGATGGGCAGGATTGCAAAATGGGCCATTGAGCTCTTACCATTCGATATAACCTACAAACCTCGGCGAGCTATAAAGTTGCAAGTTTTGGCTGACTTTGTCGCTAAGTGGACGGAAGCCGAACTCCCTAAAGAGTACGGCGCATACTCCAATTGGATTATGCACTTCGATGGCTCGAAATTGTTGGCCGGATTGGGGGCTGGCATCGTATTGACGGCCCCAACCGGTGACACAGTCCAATACGTACTTCAGATAATGTACACGGACTCCAACAACGCAGCCAAATACGAGGCCCTTTTACATGGCCTCCGGATGGCAATCTCCATGGGCATTCAATGCCTAGAGGTGCGTGGGGACTCAAACCTTGCAATATCCCAAGTAAATGGAGACTTTGACACCAATGATTCGAAAATGGCAGCCTATCGTAACGCTGTCCTCAAAATGTCAGCTCGGTTCGAAGGACTCGAATTCCACCATGTAGCCCTAGATAATAACCAAGCAGCCGACGTACTGGCACGCATCGGCGCAAAACGTGACGCTGTCCCTCCAAATATCTTCCTGGAACGGATCTTTAAGCCATCCGTACTGTGGGAAGAGGAGTCCGGAAATAATAAACCGGAAGCAGCTGCACCAACCGAAACAAAACAATCTGACATAATCGGCGACTCAGCCGACGAAATAACACCTTTAGCCCACGACATAATGGCAGTAATCGCCCCGTGGACAGAGCCATTCCTAGCCTACTTGCTTAGGCAGGAACTTCTTGAAGACCAAAATGAGGCCCGCTGCATAGTCCGGCGATCTAAAGCCTACAAGGTCCATGAGGGAGAACTCTATAAGAAAAGCACAACCGGAGTCCTTCAAAGGTGTATCTCCGAAGAGGAAGGGCGAAACCTCCTGGCTGAAATTCATGCCGGACTAGGCGGACACCACGCCGCAGCTCGGGCCCTTGTAGGAAAGGCATTCCGTATAGGATTTTATTGGCCGATGGCCCGGGCAGATGCTCAGGACTTAGTCCAAAGATGCGTCGGTTGTCAGCTCTTTGCTAATCAGAGCCATATGCCACCCACCGCCCTCAGAACTATATCCATTACCTGTCCGTTTGCGGTCTGGGGGCTTGACATGGTTGGACCCCTTAAAGGGGGAATCCACAAGCAAAGGTACCTATTGGTCATGGTGGATAAATTCACCAAATGGATAGAGGCAAAGCCAGTTAAAACGGCAGAGTCCGGACCAGTGATAGACTTCATATCCGGGGTAGTGCACCGTTATGGTGTCCCCCACAGCATCATCACCGATAACGGCATGAACTTCACGGCCGACGAGGTTAAATCATGGTGCAAAAATATGGGCATTAAGCTCGATTATGCTTCAGTCTACCATCCTGAAACCAACGGTCAAGTGGAACGAGCGAACGGTCTAATAATGAGCAGCATTAAACCCAGACTAGTGCGGTCACTTACGAAATCTAACACGCATTGGGTAGAGGAGCTTGACTCCGTACTCTGGGGGCTGCGGACAACGCCCAACCGTACTACCGGATTCACACCATTTTTTATGGTATACGGCGCAGAGGCAGTTCTGCCCTGCGACAACATTCATGACTCACCTCGAGTGCGCATGTACGAAGAAAGAGAAGCCGAGCTGGATCGGCAGGACAGCTTGGACGCATTGGAGGAAGAACGCGACGTCGCCAAGGCTCGTTCCGCATTCTATCAGCAGCAGGCTCGAAGATATCAAAGCAGAGAAGTACGGGCCAAAACTTACAACGTTGGCGAACTAGTTCTACGCCTGCCGGACAAGAAAAAGGACATGCTCAAGCCCAAATGGGAGGGGCCCTTCATTATCGATCAAGTCCTGACCGGCGGAACGTACCGTCTACGAAATGCGTCGGACAACCGACTCGAGCCGAACCCATGGAACGCAGCCCGCCTCCGAAGATTCTATGCCTAGCGCCGGACTAAGAGTTCGTCCCCTTCCCCCGTCCAAATTTTTCCACTTCAGCTGTCTTTTGTTTCTATTTCTTCTCTCATCCCTTTTCCCAAAAAGCCCTTAAAGGCCTATTTGCACATTGTTCGCACACACTTGATGTGCCATCCGCACTCATTATACCTGGGGGCTTCTATACCAGAAGCTTAATTATAAAGGCTTCATGCCCAGCACATGTGTCAAGCTTCCACATGTACATTTTATTCACCATTATATGCACCGATATGACTTAAGTTTTGGCCAAGCTGGGTTGCCTGGTTCCTGTGCTTACCCCTACGTTCCCGATTGTTCGGCTAGGAGGTAAAGGGAGCACCTCTGCGATTGTTACTGCCGGGTCAGCCGGATGTGTACCTCAGACCGGGTGAAGCCGAAAGCTAGCGTTCTTAAGGGAATATTCGGTCGGTGACTTGAAAGATGATTTTTTACCTACTTATTTATCTGCCCCCAGATGTTTTTCTGCTCTTTTCGCAGACTGGACATGCACTTTAGGGCATGCCTCCCAGGGAAAGGAACCCTTAACGGAACTATTCTCCCTGGAAGATGTTTCTTACTAACCATGTAATATAACATAACTAGTTGGGCACTTGTCTGATAAAGCACTAATGACCCCTATGCCTGGTCTCCATGCATGCCCCGGTTGTTTCTTAACCGAGAAGCTATTCGGACACACTTCGGACTCTAGGGTCCCGAGGTTGAAGCGAAAAGGTCGGCAAAGACAAACGATCTACAATCTGGCTAGAAGGCATTTTACATGTCATTTTAAAATACATTGTCAAATAGACTGACTGTATTCCTCCTCAATCCCGTCTAACAGGCTGTCTAATTTATAGTCCCGTTGGGAAAATTTAGCGGCCAACTCTACTTGGCCGTATACTAAACTCACAGGGATCTCCTTCCCATCGGGCCCCACAGGTCCGACCTCGGCCATGTGGTTGGGATCCGCCTTCTTGTACCGCGTCTTCACCATGGCCCAGGCCTCCCTGGCACCTTGGCGGCAGGCCGAAATCTTCCATAAACGGAAGCGCTGCCGCACTCCCTGAAGCTTCTCCGCAAGCTCCCCAAGGCCCTCGGGTAGGGAGAGGGCTCGCCATAAATCCTGGACGATGCTGCTCATTGCCTGCCGAACTCGTTCGAGCAGCTGCAATAGTTCGGGAAGTTGATCACCCGTCGATACGGGCATCTCCTCCGCAGGGCGACCTGTGAGTATACCTACAGACATATTATGTCAATTGACTTCCTCGCCGAACTCTTCTTTTCAAAGGAGTTCGCTCAAGCACTTACTATAGATGCCGCGACGAAGCCGCTGATTCTCCTTAACGGAGCCAGACAGCTCAGCCCGAACGCCTTTCAGCTCTTCTCCAAGCTGGGCGTGGGCATCCTGGAGCTTGTTCCTTTCCTGCTGCACCTTATTCAGCACCCTCTCGCCGGCCTTCAACTGATGCAGTAGTTCTTGCCTGTCCGGATCTTGTCCGGCAGCACCTGCAATGTCATTATTAGACTTGCGCGCACGCCGCACACCACTTATCTTTTTTTAAATAATGTGTTACCAGGAGGGGTCTCTGTGTTTCCTCCTGCGGCAGCAAGTGCGGCCTCGAGTTGGGCCTTGCACTCTTGCAGCTCCTGAGACAGTTGGGTATTCTTCTCCGTAAGACCCTGCGTTTTAAATGATCCTTAAATCAGTTAATATAACTACTTTAAGTCTCGGGGGCTACTGGCATATACAACTATTAAATTCTCTTACCCGTATGTCTTTTACATACTGCTCCGTGGCTCTGGTCAAACCATCTTGAGCAGCACGGAGGTGCGCGTCCCCCGCATTAAAGGCATTCAACGCCTCAGGGGAGAAGCACGCGTCACAAAAAACTGTCCGGCGGCGCCTGTGGTTCATGGCGCTCTCCACCTCAGACTTGGTGGCGGACAGTCTGTCGGCATCCTCCGTTGGAGGAGTATCCGGCTCGCACCTTGCGCTCGCCTCCCCCTCCAGACCAGGTGCTAGAGCCTGGCTGGTAGAGGCCGGGTTGGCAACCTCTATGCCCGCAGTCCGGCGGGCGCTTTTTCTCCTACAAAAGTCATGATCATTCAAACGCTTCCTAGGAACATTGCTCTAAATAACGAACCGTGAGCTATACCTTTGCGGTGACGTTTCAATCTGCGCCGCGCTCCTCTTCCGCCTACTGGGCCGGACTGACCCTTGTTGGTCAGCCGCTGTGGGCTCGGCTTCCCGCCTTGAAGGCGCCTCCTGCCAAGCACCATCGTGTACGGTGGTCAGAAATGAGCGAGGAAGAAATAATGACTTCGGTCACAATCACCTGGGAAGCCGGATATAGTCCGGGATAGTCAGCCGTAATGGCGACTAAAGCATTATCCATGCTGAGCCGGTGGAAGACCCCGTCGATTAGCTCCACCTTTATGTCCGGGTGCTCTTCGGAGGCCGGATCCTGGGATCTCTCTGGATCCTCGGGTTGCGGAGCCGGACTAAGCATGCCCTCCACAACCCGACGCAGCTCCTGCGTCGAAAGCATAATATAAGAAACTTAAACTTCGAAAGCATGGATCGGGCACACAGAGTGTTCGCTTCCCCAACGCCGGGGGTTATTCATGGAGAACCCATTCAACGGGTTTGTCTGGAGGAAATCCTCCTTCTCCCCCTTGTACAGGCCGGACAGGATCTTCGCCAGGTCTTCGGCCGATCCCGGCCCTTTGCGGCCATGACGGGTGGCATCGTCCTCCCCGTTGAAATCCCACATAGGGTGGCCCCTGTATTGCAGTGGCTGCACCCCCGCATAATGCAAGTTGCCATGATGCCAATCATGGTCAACCCGGAATGGGCCAGTAACCTTATCCGGCCCATCAAATAATGGACGCTCTTGTCTTCCTCCAGCTGGGGGCTCCGTGGGCGCTAGCTAAGGCGTTTCTTCAAAGGAGCATTACTGAACTCCGGGAGGCCGATCTGAACAGGGTCTGGCAGCGGAGCATCTTCTACGTAAAACCATTCTGAAGGCCAGTCTTCGGATGCCTTCTTAGGGGTTCCGGATGGATATCCGGTCCCGCCGATGCGCCATATTTCGGCACCGCCCACTTGATATATGGACCCCTCGTGAGAGCGGGGTACGAGGCAGAACAACCTCTTCCACAGCGCAAAATGGGGCTCGCTGCCCAGAATTAGCTCGCAAAGAGCTACATAACCCGTGATATGCAGGATAGAGGCGGGCGTAAGGTGATGGAGCTGGAGTCCGTAGAACTCCAGGAGCCCGCCGAGGAACGGATGGATAGGAAATCCGAGCCCCCTTATCAGATAGGGGATGAAGCATACCCGCACCCCTTTGTTGGGATTTGGGGTAGCCTCCGCTTGCTTCCCACCTTGGTAGGTGGCCAGCCCGGCTCGAACCGGGACCATAAAGGCCGGAGGGAGATATCCCTCCGCTTGGAGCGTCACCAGCTCGTTGTGCGGGACGTAACATCTCCGCCAGTCTCCTGGCAGAGGGCCGGGAGCGCGAGAGGAGGAGTTGCGTCGACGGTCCATGATGGAATGGATTTTTGGTCGGAAGCGCTCCGATGAGTACTCGCGGAAGGAAGATGGTGTGATTTGGATCTGGATTCTTGCCTCTCTTATAGGCAGATTATTTGCGCGGCTAGGGGGGTAAAACATAAAAGATACCCTGGCTTTTCGCATTCGTGCGACGGGTGGAAGATGGGCATTATTGGGCGTGGAGGCCAAGAAACGCAACATTGATGAGGAAGCCGGACACTGTTCGGCAGGTACATGGAGCTTAAGGGAGAACCCGCCTTGCAACGCCGAAGACTATAAACGCGTTGGACTTATCGTCATTGAAGCCTGGTTCGGGGGCTACTGAGGGAGTCCTGGACTAGGGGGTGTCCGGACAGCCGGACTATCATCGTCAGCCGGACTCCAAGGGTATGAAGATACAAGATTGAAGACTTCGTCCCGTGTCCGGATGGGACTTTCCTTGGCGTGGAAGGCAAGCTTGGCAATACGGATATGTAGATCTCCTACCATTGTAACCGACTCTGTGTAACCCTAGCCCTCCCCGGTGTCTATATAAACCGGAGGGTTTTAGTCCGTAGGACGAACAACCATTACAACAATCATACCATAGGCTAGCTTCTAGGGTTTAGCCTCCTTGATCTCGTGGTAGATCCACTCTTGTACTACCCAAATCATCAATATCAATCAAGCAGGAGTAGGGTTTTACCTCCATCGAGAGGGCCCGAACCTGGGTAAAAACATCGTGTCCCTTGTCTCCTGTTACCATCCACCTAGACGCACAGTTCGGGACCCCCTACCCGAGATCCGCCGGTTTTGACACCGACAGCGATGAAACTTCCTCTCTGATTTTTTTTCTCCGTGAGACGGAATATATGGAGTTGGAGTTGTGGTCGGCGGAGCCTCAGGGGGCCCACGAGACATGGGGCATGCCCAGGGGGGTGGGCGCACCCCCCACCCTCGTCGACAGGGTGTGGGCCCCCTGGTCTTGATTCTTTTGCCAGTATTTTTTATATTTTCCAAAACTTGCCTCCGTGGATTTTCATGACATTCCGAGAACTTTTGTTTTCTACACATAAAACAACATCATGGCAGTTCTGCTGAAAACAGCGTCAGTCCGGGTTAGTTTCATTCAAATCATGCAAGTTAGAGTCCAAAACAAGGGCAAAAGTGTTTGGAAAAGTAGATACGTTGGAGACGTATCAGGAACCGTACTGAAGGGATGGCTCAACAGGCCATGCAAAATTCACAGCACACCAGGCATCATACCAACACACAGCCTTAGAGCATGTTGGATACTCCAGCAGGTGGCCAAGAGCGGTGAGGACCTTCTCATCAACAATACCGCAGAGCATCATCCCACGGAGAATAACAATACAGTACTAGCAGTCTTCAAGACTTTCGCCTCAAACAATAGGCGTAAGCAAGCACTCTACAGCCTCGCCGAAGTCTCCCACGTTGCAGCAATAAATCCGTGGAACGACACGGCCATAACCTTCAATGCCAGTGACGAACCTCAATTCCGAATAGTCCGAGCACCAACTGCTTTGGTCGTTAGTCCAATTGTGGACGGCTTCCGGCTTACTAAAGTGCTCATGGACGGCGGCAGCGGATTAAACCTCATTTATGAGGAAACTCATAACAAAATGGAAATAGATAAGAGCCGCACTGAGCAAAGTAGCACGACCTTCATAGGAATCATCCCTAGTCGGGAGGCACGATGCGCGGGAAAAACTACACTAGATGTGGTATTCGGCACGCCGGAAAATTACGGGTCCGAAGAAATCACATTCCAAGTGGCCCCGTTTATCAGTGGATACCACGCCCTTTTAGGGTGGGATGCATTCACAAGCTTCCAAGCTATACCCCATTATGGGTACATGAAGCTCAAGATGCCTGGGCCCAATGGAATCATCACTCTAGCCAGTGATCCGAACATAGCACTCCGCGTCAAAAATAAAACTGCCGCACTAGCCCTGGAGGCATTATCCGAAGCCCTCGCGGCCGAAGAGTTAACTGCGCTGCGCTCCACAGTGGACAGGGACGACATGATACTCGACAAACGACCCAAGTCCACCTCTTTTAAACCAGCAGACGAAATAGTCAAATTCCAGGTCCACCCAACAGACCCTACAAAAATAGCATCAAATGAGGCACAGCTAAACCCCACAATAGACGCTGCACTACCAGAGTTCTTGCACGAGAATTGGGACATCTTTGCCTGGCATCCTTCAGACATGCCAGGTATCCCACACAGGCTGGCC
This sequence comes from Triticum timopheevii, assembly GCA_963921465.1. Classification (NCBI taxonomy): domain Eukaryota; kingdom Viridiplantae; phylum Streptophyta; class Magnoliopsida; order Poales; family Poaceae; genus Triticum; species Triticum timopheevii. The sequence continues at coordinate 163,933,434 of OY997274.1, read as the reverse complement.
AAGCATAGCCTAAACATACTAAAGGGATACAAGCTGGTCAAGCAGACTCTTCGACGCTTTTTAGAACCCAAGCGACAAGCCATGGGAGAAGAGCTAGCCAAACTACTCGAGGCCGGATTCATCAGACAAATAAAACATCCGGACTGGCTAGCAAACCTGGTGATGGTACCAAAGAAGGACAAATCCTGGCGCCTATGCGTCAATTTCAAGGACCTCAATAAGGCTTGCCCCAAGTATCCCTTCCCCCTCCCCCACATCGATCAAATCATCGACGCTACCGGACGACACGACTCATTGTGTTTCCTCGATGCATACTCCGGATACCATCAAATCAAGATGGAGGAGTCCGATCAAGCCGTAACGACATTTATCACTCCATACGGCCCCTTCTGTTTTAACACCATGCCTTTCGGGATAAAAAACGCCGGTGCAACCTATCAACGCATGATTCAGACATGCCTGGAAACACAGATCGGCAAAACAGTGGAGGCATACATAGACGATGTGGTCATCAAAACCAGACACATCAAATTTTTAATAGACGACTTGAGGCTTACGTTCGACAATCTCCGAACATATGACATCAAACTCAACCCGGAAAAATGCGTTTTCGGCGTACCTGCCGGAAAGCTCTTGGGATTTACCGTTTCCAATAGAGGAATCAAAGCCAACCCGGCTAAAATCCGAGCTCTGTCACGGTTGGCTACCCCAACAGACCTCAAGCAAATCTAGAAATTAACTAGATGCATGGCCGCCTTAAGCCGCTTTATCTCCCGATTAGGAGAAAAGGCACTACCTCTTTATCGCCCTCTTCGAGGCACCAAACACTTCGAGTGGACGGATGCTGCTATGGCCAGACTGGAGGAAATAAAAGCCCTCTTGGACACCAATCCAATCCTGGCCGCGCCAAATATCGGTGAACCTATGCTGTTATATACTGCAACACACTAGGTTGTAAGCGCAGTGCTTGACGTCGAACGAGAGGCAGATGGACATAAGTTCCCGCTTCAAAAGCCGGTATACTATGTATCCACTGTCCTCACTCCATGCAAGTCACGGTACCCACATTATGAAAAGATAGCATACGCGGTCTTCATGGCATCCCGAAAACTACGACACTACTTTCAAGAGTGTTCAATCACGGTGGCCTCCGAAGTACCACTCAATGACATAATAAATAACCGCGATGCCACGGGCCGGATTGCTAAATGGGCTATCGAGCTCCTCCCGTTCGACATAACATACAAACCACGGTGAGCCATTAAGTCGCAAGTACTAGCGTACTCCAATTGGATCATGCACTTTGACAGCTCTGAGATGTTGGCTGGTCTAGGGGCAGGCGTTGTCCTGACATCCCCCACCAGAGATACAGTCCAATACGTACACTATACACAGATTCCAACAATGCAGCCAAATATGAGGCCATGTTGCATGGTCTTCAGATGGCAGTCTCTATGGACATTCAACGCCTAGAAGTGTGTGGGGATTCAAACCTCGCAATATCTCAAATAAATGGAGACTTTGACGCCAAGGACCCAAAAATGGCGGCCTACCGCAATGCCGTCCTCAAAATGTCAGCTCGGTTCGAGGGGCTCGAATTCCACCATGTGGTCCGAGAAAACAACCAAGCGGCGGATATCCTCGCCCGCATCGGCGCTAAGCGCGACCCCGTCCCACCTAACATCTTTTTGGAAAGGCTGTTCAAGCCATCCGTGGTGTGGGAAGGGGAGACCGGCAATACAAGCCCGGATCCGAACACAACCCAAATCCCGAACACTCTAACGTAATATGGAGGCTTCGCCACCGAAATAACACCTTTGGCCCACGCCATTATGGTTGTCATCACCCCGTGGACAGAACCCTTCTTAGCCTACTTAAATAGGCAAGAACTCCCTGAGGTCCAAAATGAGGCACGTTGCATTGTGCGGCGCTCTAAAGCCTACAAAGTCCACGAGGGAGAGATTTATAAGAAAAGCACGACTGGAGTGCTCCAAAGGTGCATCTCCGAAGAGGAAGGGCGGCATCTCTTGGCTGAAATTCATGCCGAACTCGGCGGCCACCATGCCGCAGCTCGGGGGCTCGTAAGCAAGGCCTTCCGTACAGGTTTCTACTGGCCGACAGCCCGGGCAGACGCACAGGACCTTGTCCAACATTGCGTCGGTTGCCAGCTTTTTGCAAATCAAAGCCATATGCCACCTACTGCTCTCCAAACAATCCCCATAACTTGGCCCTTTGCGGTCTGGGGGCTCGATATGGTTGGGCCCCTTAAAGGAGGAAGCCATAAGAAGAAATACTTGTTGGTCATGGTCGATAAATTCACCAAATGGATAGAAGCCAAACAAGTTAAAACGACCGAGTCCGGACCAGTGATAGACTTCATATCTGGGGTTGTACACCATTACGGTGTCCCCCACAGCATCATCACCGATAACGGCTCAAACTTCACAGCTGACAAGGTGAAAACTTGGTGCGGCAAAATGGGCATAAAACTCGATTATGCCTCCGTCTATCACCCACAAACAAACGGTCAAGCCAAACGAGCAAATGCCCTTATTATGATCGGCATTAAACCCAGACTAGTGTGATCCTTGAAGGAATCAGAATGCACTGGGTCGAGGAGCTCGACTCCGTACTATGGGGGCTGCGGACCATGCCAAATCGCACAACGGGATACACACCATTTTTATGGTGTACGGCGCAGAGGCAATGCTACCCTGCGACATCATCCATGACTCACCTCGAGTGCGCATGTATGAAGAGAGAGAAGCCGAGCTGGATCGGCAGGACAACTTAGATGCCCTGGAGGAGGAGCGTGACGTCGCAAAGGCCCGTTCCACATTCTATCAACAGCAGGCTCGAAGGTATCGAAGCAGAGAAGTATGGGCCAAAACTTATAACATTGGCGAGCTCATTCTACGCCTACCAGAGAAGAAAAAGGACAATCTCAAGCCCAAGTGGGATGGTCCCTTCATCATTGATAAAGTTCCCGTTAATTCGGCTAGGGCATAAGGGGAGCACATCTGAGATTGCTACTGCCGGGTCAGCCGGATGTATACCTCAGACTGGGTGAAGCCGAAAGCTAGCGTTCTTAATGGAATATTCGAATGGTGAACAAAAGATGTTTGTCACTTATCGCAATACATGCGCCTAGATGTTTATATCCTGCGTCGCTTTTTGCAGTTCGGACATGCACATTAATGCATGCGTAGCTAGGGAAAGGAACCCTTAATGGAACTATTCTCCCTGGCAGATGTTTCTTACTATCCATGTAATATAACATAGCTAGTTGGGTACTTGTCTATTCAAGCACTTATGACCCCTACGCCTGGTTTCCACGCGTGCCTCGGTTTTTACATAAGTGAGCGGGTATTCGGATACACTCCGGTCGGATCCAGAGGTTGAAGCGAAAAGGTCCGCCAAGACAAATGATTTACAATCCCGCTAGGGACAAAACATTTCCTTTGAAGAACAAAGTCACTTAGACTGACAAAATTCTTCTTCTATACCATCCAACAGGCTGTCTAGCCTACAATCCTATTGGGAATACTTAGCAGCTAATGCTACGTGGTCATATACAAGACTTACATGGATCTGTTTCCCATCTGACCCTACAGGTCCGACCTCGGCCATGTGGTTCGGGTCAGCCTTGGTGTATCGCATCTTCACCATGGCCTAGGCTTCCCTTGCACCTTGTCGGCAGGCTGATATCTTCCATAATCGGAAGCGCCGACGCGCTCCCTTGAGCATCTCTACAAGCTCCCCCATGCCTGCCGGCAGGGAGGCGGATGGCCACAAGGCCTGGTCAATGCCCTGCATCACCTACCTAACTTGTTCGTGTAGTTGTGAGAGCTCCTGCAAAAGATCGCCCGCAGATCCGGACATCTCCTCTTCGGGACGACCTGTCAACATACCTACAGATACAATTATGTTAGCCCGCTTCTTCGCCGAACTTTATATGTTGGGGAACGTAGTAATTTCAAAAAAATTCCTATGCACAGGCAAGATCATGGTGATGGCATAGCAACGAGAGGGGAGAGTGTTGTCCACGTACCCTCGTAGACCGTAAGCGGAAGCGTTATGACAACACGGTTGATGTAGTCGTATGTCTTCACGATCCGACCGATCCAAGCACCGAATGTACGGCACCTTCGTGTTCATTACACGTTCAGCTCGATGACGTTCCCCGGGCTCCAATCCAGCAAAGCATCGGGGATGAGTTCCATCAGCACGATGGCGTGGTGACGATGATGATGTTCTACCGGTGCAGGGCTTTGCCTAAACTCCGCGACAATATGATCGAGGTGGAATATGGTTGAGGGGGGCACCGCACACGGCTAAAGAATGATCCGTAGATCAACTTGTGTGTCCTAGGGGTGCCCCCTCCCCCGTATATAAAGGGGGAGGAGGAGGGGGCGGCCAAGGGGAGAGGCGCGCCCTAGGGGGGGCAATCCTACTCCTAGTAGGTTTGGCCCCCCTTTTCCTATTAGGAGTAGGAGAGGGAAGGAAGAGAGGGGAGGGAAGAAGGAAAGGGGGGGGCCGGCCCCCCTCCCAATTCGGATTGGGCTTGGGGGGGCGCGCCCCCTCCTTTGCTCCTTCTCCCTCCTTTCCACTAAGGCCCAATAAGGCCCATATACTTACCGGGGGGTTCCGGTAACCTCCCGGAGCTCCGGTATATTCCCAATCTCATCCGAAACCTTTCCGGTATCCAAATATATCCATCCAATATATCAATCTTTATGTCTTGACCATTTCGAGACTCCTCGTCATGTCCGTGATCACATCCGGGACTCCGAACAAACTTCGGTACATCAAAACTTATAAACTCATAATAAAACTGTCATCGTAACGTTAAGCGTGTGGACCCTATGGGTTCGAGAACTATGTAGACATGACCTAGAACTATTCTCGGTCAATAACCAATAGTGGAACCTGGATGTCCATATTGGTTCCTACATATTCTACGAAGATCTTTACCGGTCAAACCGCATAACAACATACGTTGTTCCCTTTGTCATCGGTATGTTACTTGCCCGAGGTTCGATCGTTGGTATCCAATACCTAGTTCAATCTCGTTACCGGCAAGTCTCTTTACTCGTTCCGTAATACATCATTTCATAACTAGCTCATTAGTTACAATGCTTGCAAGGCTTAAGTGATGTGTATTACCGAGAGGGCCCAGAGATACCTCTCCGACAATCGGAGTGACAGAACCTAATCTCGAATTATGCCAACTCAACATGTACCTTTGGAGACACCTGTAGAGCACCTTTATAATCACCCAGTTACGTTGTGACGTTTGGTAGCACACAAAGTGTTCCTCCGGTAAACGGGAGTTGCATAATCTCGTAGGTACAGGAACATGTATAAGTCATGAAGAAAGCAATAGCAACATACTAAACGATCAAGTGCTAGGCTAACGGAATGGGTCATGTCAATCACATCATTCTCCTAATGATGTGATCCCGTTAATCAAATGACAACTCTTTTGTCCATGGCTAGGAAACATAACCATCTTTGATAAACGAGCTAGTCAAGTAGAGGCATACTAGTGACTATATGTTTGTCTATGTATTCACACATGTATCATTGTTGCCGGTTAATACAATTCTAGCATGAATAATAAACATTTATCATGATATGCGGAAATAAATAATAACTTTATTATTGCCTCTAGGGCATATTTCGTTCAGTCTCCCACTTGCACTAGAGTCAATAATCTAGTTCACATCGCCATGTGATTTAATACCAATATTCATATCTGTATATGATTAACACCCATAGTTCACATCTTCATGTGACCAACACCCAAAGGGTTTACTAGAGTCAATAATCTAGTTCACATTGCTATGTGATTAACACCCAAAGAGTACAAAGGTATGATCATGTTTTGCTTGTGAGAGAAGCTTAGTCAACGGTTTTGTCACATTCAGAGCCGCATGTATTTTGCAAATATTCTATGTCTACAATGCTCTGCACGGAGCTACTCTAGCTAATTGCTCCCACTTTCAGTATGTATCCAGATTGAGACTTAGGGTCATCTGGATCGGTGTGAAAGCTTGCACCGATGTAACTCTTTACGACGGGCTCTTTTATCACCTCCATAATTGAGAAATATTTCCTTAGTCCTCACTAAGGATATTCTTGATCGCTGTCCAGTGATCTACTATTAGATCAAAATTGTATTCCTTTGCCAAAACTCAGAGCAAGGTATACAATATGTCTGGTTCATAGCATAGCATACTTTATGGAACCTATGACTGGGGCATAGGGAATGTCTTTCATTCTCTTTTCTATTTTCTGCTGTGGTCGGGATTTGAGTCTTACTCAATTTCATACCTTTGCAACACAGGCAAGAACTCTTTCTTTGACTGTTCCATTTTGAACTACTTCAAAATCTTGTCAAGGTATGTACTCATTGAAAATCTTATCAAGCGTCGTGATCTATCTCAATAGATCTTGATGCTCAATATGTAAGTAGCTTTGCCGAGGTCTTTCTTTGAAAAAACTCCTTTCAAACACTCCTTTATGCTTTGCAGAATAATTCTACATTATTTCCGATCAATAATATGTCATTCACATATACTTATCAGAAATGTTGTAGTGCTCCCACTCACTTTCTTGTAAATACAGGCTTCACTGCAAGTCTGTATAAAACTGTATGCTTTGATCAACTTATCAAAGCGTATATTCAAACTCCGAGATGCTTGCACCAGTCCATAGATGGATTGCTGGAGCTTGCATATTTTGTTAGCACCTTTAGGATTGACATAACCTTCTGGTTGTATCATATACAACTCTTCTTTAATAAATCCATTAAGGAATGTAGTAATGACATCCATTTGCCAAATTTCATAAAATGTGGCAATTGCTAACATTATTCGGACAGACTTTTAAGCATTGATACGAGTGAGAAAATCTCATTGTATTCAACACCTTGAACTTTGTCAAAAACCTTTGTTCGACAAGTCTAGCTTTGTAGATAGTAACACTACTATCAAAATCTATCTTCCTCTTAAAGATCCATTTATACAATATGGCTTGCCGATCATCGGGCAACTCCACCAAAGTCCACACTTTGTTTTCATACATGGATCCCATCTCAGATTTCATGGCCTCAAGCCATTTTACGGAATCTGGGCTCATCATCGCTTCCTCATAGTTCGTAGGTTCGCCATGGTCAAGTAACATGACTTCCAAAATAGGATTACCGTACCACTCTGGTGCGGACCTTACTCTGGTAGACCTACGACGTTCGGTAGTAACTTTATCTGAAGTTTCATGATCATTATCATTAGCTTCCTCGCTGATTGGTGTAGTTGTCACAGGAACCGGTTCTTGTGATGAACTACTTTCCAATAAGGGAGTAGGTACAATTACCTCATCAAGTTCTACTTTCCTCCCACTCACTTCTTTCAAGATAAACTCCTTCTCTAGAAAGGATCCATTTATAGCAACGAATATCTTGCCTTCGGATCTGTGATAGAAGGTGTACCCAAGAGTTTCCTTTGGGTATTCTATGAAGATGCACTTCTCCAATTTGGGTTTGAGCTTATCAGGATGATACTTTTTCACATAAGCATCGCAGCCCAAAACTTTAAGAAACGACAACTTGGGTTTCTTGCTAAACCACAGTTCATATGGTGTCGTCTCAACGGATTTAGATGGTGCCCTTTTAACGTGAATGCAGCTGTCTCTAATGCATAACCCCAAAACAATAGTGGTAAATCAGTAAGAGACATCATAGATCGCATCATATCCAATAAAGTGAGGTTACAACGTTCGGACACACCATAACGTTGTGGTGTTCCAGGTGGCGTGAGCTGTGAAACTATTCCACATTGTTTTAATTGAAGACCAAACTCGTAACTCAAATATACGTCTCCGTAATCAGATCGCCGAAACTTTATTTTCTTGTTACGATAATTTTTCCACTTCACTCTAAAATTCTTTGAACCTTTCAACTATTTCGGACTTATGTTTCATCAAGTAGATATACCCATATCTGCTCAAATCATCTTGTGAAGGTCAGAAAATAACGATACTTTCCACGAGCATCAACACTCATTGGATTGCATACATCAGTATGTATTATTTCCAATAAGTCAGTAGCTTGTTCCATTGTTCCGGAGAACGGAGTTTTAGTCATCTTGCCCAAAAGGCACGGTTCGCAAGCATCAAATGATTCATAACCAAGTGATTCCGAAAATCCATCTTTATGGAGTTTCTTCATGCGCTTTACACCGATATGACCCAAACGGCAGTGCCACAAATAAGTTGCACTATCATTATTAACTTTGCATCTTTTGGCATCAATATTATGAATATGTGTATCACTACGATCGAGATCCAACAAACTATTTTCATTGGGTGTATAACCATCGAAGGTCTTATTCATGTAAACAGAATAACAATTATTCTTTAACTTCAAATGAATAACCGTATCGCAATAAACATGACCATATTCATGCTCAACGCAAACGCTAAATAACATTTATTTAGTTTTAACACTAATCTCGAAAATATGGGGAGTGTGTGATGATGATCATATCAATCTTGGAACTATTTCCAACACTCATCGGCACTTCCCCTCAACTAGTCTCTGTTTATTATGTAACTCCTGTTTCGAGTTACTAATCTTAGCAACCGAACAAGTATCAAATACTCAGGGGTTACTATAAACACTAGTAAGGCACACATCAAACACCTGTATATCAAATATACCCTTGTTCACTTTGCCATCCTTCTTATCCACCAAATATTTAGGGCATTTCCGCTTCCAGTGACCATTTCCTTTGCAGTGTAAGCACTCAGTTTTAGGCTTTGGTCCAGCTTTGGTCTTCTTCACGGGAGTGACAACTTGTTTGCCATTCTACTTGAAGTTTCCCTTTCTTTCCCTTTGCCCTTTTCATGAAACTAGTGGTCTTGTTAATCATCAACACTTGATGCTCTTTCTTGATTTCTACCTTCGTCGATTTCAACATCACGAAGAGCTCGGGAATCGTTTTTTTCATCCCTTGCAACTATAGTTCATCACGAAGTTCTAGTAACTTAGTGATGGTGACTAGAGAATTCTGTCAATCACTATCTTCTCTGGAAGATTAACTCCCACTTGATTCAAGCGATTGAAGTACCCAGACAATCTGAGCACATGCTCACTAGTTGAGCGATTCTCCTCCATCTTTTAGCTATAGAACTTGTTGGAGACTTCATATCTCTCAACTCGGGTATTTGCTTGAAATATTAACTTCAATTCCTAGAGCATCTCATATGGTCCATGACGTTCAAAACGTCTTTGAAGTCCCGATTCTAAGCCGTTAAGCATGATGCACTAAACTATCAAGTAGTCATCATATTGAGCTAGCCAAACGTTCATAACGTCTGCATCTTCTCCTGCAATAGGTTTGTCACCTAGCAGTGCATTAAGGACATAATTCTTCTGTGCAGCAATGAGGATAAACCTCAGATCACGGATCCAATCCGCATCATTGCTACTAACATCTTTCAACACAATTTTCTCTAGGAACATATCAAAATAAACATATGAAAGCAATAACGCAAGCTATTGATCTACAACATAATTTGCAAAATAGTACCAGGTACTAAGTTCATGATAAATTTAAGTTCAATTAATCATATTACTTAAGAACTCCCACTTAGATAGACATCCGTCTAATCCTCTAAGTGATTACGTGATCCATATCAACTACACCATGTCCGATCGTAACGTGAGATGGAGTAGTTTCAACGGTGAACATCAATATGTTGATCATATTTACTATATGATTCACGCTCGACCTTTCGGTCTCCGTGTTCCGAGGCCATATCTGTTATATTCTAGGCTCGTCAAGTTTAACCTGAGTATTCCGCGTGTGCAACTGTTTTGCACCCGTTGTATTTGAATGTAGAGCCAATCACACCCGATCATCACGTGGTGTCTCGGCACGAAGAACTTTTGCAACGGTGCATACTCAGGGAGAACACTTCTTGATAATTTTAGTGAGAGATCATCTTAAAATGCTACCGTCAATCAAAGCAAGATAAGATGCATAAAGGATAAACATCACATGCAATCAATATAAGTGATATGATATGGCCATCATCATCTTGTGCTTGTGATCTCCATCTCCGAAGCACCGTCGTGATCACCATCATCACCGGCGTGACACCTTGATCTCCATCGTAGCATCGTTGTCGTTACGCCATCTATTGCTTCTACGACTATCGCTACCGCTTAGTGATAAAGTAAAGGAATTACAGGGCGTTTGCATTTCCTACAATAAAGCGACAACCATATGGCTCCTGCCAGTTGCCGATAACTTCGGTTACAAAACATGATCATCTCATACAATAAAATATAGCATCACGTCTTGACCATATCACATCACAACATGCCCTGCAAAAACAAGTTAGACGTCCTCTACTTTGTTGTTCCAAATTTTACGTGGCTGCTACGGGCTGAGCAAGAACCGTTCTTACCTACGCATCAAAACCACAACGATAGTTCGTCAAGTTAGTGCTGTTTTAACCTTCGCAAGGACCGGGCGTAGCCACACTCGGTTCAACTAAAGTTGGAGAAACAGACACCCGCTAGTCACCTGTGTGCAAAGCACGACGGTAAAACCAGTCTCGCGTAAGCGTACGCGTAATGTCGGTCCGGGCCGCTTCATCCAACAATACCGCTGAACCAAAGTATGACATGCTGGTAAGCAGTATGACTTGTATCGCCCACAACTCACTTGTGTTCTACTCGTGCATATAACATCAACGCATAAAACCTAGGCTCGGATGCCACTGTTGGGGAATGTAGTAATTTCAAAAAATTTCCTACGCACACGCAAGATCATGGTGATGGCATAGCAATGAGAGGGGACAGTGTTGTCCACGTACCCTCGTAGACCGTAAGCGGAAGCGTTATGACAACGCTGTTCATGTAGTGGTACGTCTTCACGATCCGACCGATCCAAGCACCGAACGTACGACACCTCCGTGTTCAGCACACGTTCAGCTCAATGACGTTCCCCGGGCTCCAATCCAGCAAAGCGTTGGGGATGAGTTCCGTCAGCACGACGGCGTGGTGATGATGATGATGTTCTACCGGCGCAGGGCTTCGCCTAAACTCCGCGACGATATGACCGAGGTGCAATATGGTGGAGGGGGGCACTGCACACGGCTAAGGAACGATCCGTAGATCAACTTGTCTGTCCTAGGGGTGCCCCCCTCCCCCATATATAAAGGGGGGGAGGAGGAGGGGGCCGACCAAGGGGAGAGGCGCGCCCTAGGGGGGGGCAATCCTACTCCAAGTAGGTTTGGCCCCCCTTTTCCTATTAGGAGTAGTAGAGGGAAGGAAGAGAGGGGAGGGAAGAAGGAAAGGGGGGCCCGGCCCCCCTCCCAATTCGAATTGGGCTTGGGGGGGCGCCCCCTCCTTTGCTCCTTCTCCCTCCTTTCCACTAAGGCCCAATAAGGCCCATATACTTACCGGGGGGTTCCGGTAACCTCCCGGAGCTCCGGTATATTCCCAATCTCATCCGGAACCTTTCCGGTATCCAAATATATCCGTCCAATATATCAATCTTTATGTCTCGACCATTTCGAGACTCCTCGTCATGTCCGTGCTCACATCCGGGACTCCGAACAAACTTCGATACATCAAAACTTATAAACTCATAATAAAACTGTCATCGTAACGTTAAGCGTGCGGACCCTACGGGTTTGAGAACTATGTAGACATGACCTAGAACTATTCTCGGTCAATAACCAATAGCGGAACCTAGATATCCATATTGGTTCCTACATATTCTACGAAGATCTTTATCGGTCAAACTGCATAACAACATACGTTGTTCCCTTTATCATCGGTATGTTACTTGCCCGAGGTTCGATCGTCGGTATCCAATACCTAGTTCAATCTCGTTACCGGCAAGTCTCTTTACTCGTTCCGTAATACATCATTTCATAACTAGCTCATTAGTTACAACGCTTGCAAGGCTTAAGTGATGTGTATTACCAAGAGGGCCCAGAGATACCTCTCCGACAATCGGAGTGACAAAACCTAATCTCAAATTATGCCAACTCAACATGGACCTTTGGAGACACCTGTAGAGCACCTTTATAATCACCCAGTTATCGTTGTGACGTTTGGTAGCACACAAAGTGTTCCTCCGGTAACGGGAGTTGCATAATCTCATAGTTACAGGAACATGTATTAGTCATGAAGAAAGCAATAGCAACATACTAAACGATCAAGTGCTAGGCTAACAGAATGGGTCATGTCAATCACATCATTCTCCTAATGATGTGATCCCGTTAATCAAATGACAACTCTTTTGTCCATGGCTAGGAAACATAACCATCTTTGATAAATGAGCTAGTCAAGTAGAGGCATACTAATGACTATATGTTTGTCTATGTATTCACACATGTATCATTGTTTCCGGTTAATACAATTCTAGCATGAATAATAAACATTTATCATGATATGAGGAAATAAATAATAACTTTATTATTGCCTCTAGGGCATATTTCCTTCATTATAGTGGTTCGTTAGAGCACTTACTAAAAATACCGCATCGAAGGCTCTTATTCTCCTTCACGTAGTCAGCAAGCTGGGCCTGAACATCCTTTAATTCGACGTCCAGTCGGGTGTTTGCATCCTGGAGATTATTTTTCTCTCGTATAACCTTTGTAAGCACACGCTCGCCAGCCTTTAGCTGTCGTTGAGCATGTTTCTCATCCTCTGGTACGATCTCCCGATTGCCTTCGGGATTGTCTGCAAAATCTATTGTTAGATTTCCATTCATGTCGAATACTAACTGGTACATGCCATTACATTCTTTTCGATCAAAACAAGTATTACCAGATGGGGCCTTCGTGGACTCCTCTATTCTGGCAACTGTGGCCCGCAGCTGGGCTTTGCACTCCCCCAGCTCTTTAGACAGCTGTGTATTCTTCTTTGTCAGAACCTATGCATACGAGGATCCTCAAATCAGTTGTGCCAACTGTTTCAAGTCTCAGGGGCTACTGATATACATACTTATCAAATTTTATTACCCGTATATCCTTTACGTACTGGTCTGTGGCTCTGGCGAGGCCATCTTGAGCAGCCCGGATGTACGCGTCCCCTGAGTTGAAGGCATTGAATGCCTCTTCAGAGAAATTAGGGTCGTGTACTGTGGCCCGTCGGCGCCTATGATTCATGGCGCTCTCCACTTCGGAGTTAGTAGTAGAGAATCTAACCGCATCCTCTATAGGATGATTGTCCGGCGTTTCCCCGTGTTGACCTACGGCCTTGAGGCTGGCCTCGGAGTCCGGCTGGTGGAGGCGTGGCCGGCAGGCTCTCTGGATATAGTCCGGCGAGCACTTTTTCTGCCAGGAAACAATGGACATTGTTATATTTTAACAATGATAATTACGTGGCAGGTTTTTAATCATACCTTTGCAACGGTATCTCAGTCCTGATCGCCTTCCTTTTAAGCCTACCCGGTGTCGGTGTACTAAAGTAGGGGGGTACCTTAGTACCCCGAACTTGTGCACGGGCAGTCGCAGCACCCCGCGGCGAGGCTTGCCGGACGCCCGGCAAGGCTCTCCACCACTCCTTATTACTGCCATTCAAGAACAAAGTACTAGCTAAGAACACGAAGGCCCCGGCAAGAGGAGCTTGCCGGGAAGGCCAACCAGGACACCATCAGAAGACTTGACGCGGCACCCCGCGCGCCCCGGCAAGGCCCGGCGGCCGGCAAGCTTGCCGGCACAGCAAGAACAGGGCCGCGCCAAGGCACTTGCCGCGGCAAGGCTGCCACCCAGACTCCAGCGCACCCAGCGACGTGTCATCACAGGGCCATCCCAAGGGCACGTGGCGAGGCGCTACACAGCCATGCGGAGCGAGGTGGCAAACGGAGCTGACAGAGGCGCCATCGTGGCAACCGGTGGCTCACTTAACGGTCACTCCTCCTGCACTGTTGGGGCGACCAGACGGGCATTTAATGCCCTTGTCCCCTGCCGTCAGAGTTAGGTAGGGGCACTGTTGTGCACTGTTGTACCAACCTGCGCTTTTACATTTCTACCCCCTCTTCCTACGCTGCCACCTGTGGGTACCCCCTTCAGACTATAAAAGGGAGGCCCATGCGCACGTAGAAGGGGTTCGGTCCATTCGACACCCACAGCACCACCATACGCTCGCACGCTCGAGCTAGATCAAATAACAACACAAAGCAGCAGTAGGGGTGTTATCTCTCCGGAGAGCCCCAAAGCTGGGTAAAGATTGCCCGTCTCCCCGCGCGCGCCCGACCTCGATCTGCTCTGCGCACGACCCCGCTCCCTTGCCGAACCAGAAGGGGCCCCAGTGCCCCATAGGTGCTCGAGGCCACAGAGACCAGCCCCGACATCTTTGGCGCGCCAGGTAGGGGAGCGTCGAGGTCGTGAGCATCTAATCCGGTCTCCACGCGCGCTACTACAAGATCTTCATCAACATGCCACCGAAGAAGAAGCCTTCGGAGGTGGCCGCTCCGTCTACGTCGGTTCTGCCACCACCGCCGGAGCAAACGGGTGGCGGAATGGACGCCGGCGGAGGAGCGGGCGCCACCGGTGGGTCTCGTGTCGTCACTAGATCCAAAAACAAGGCCCCGCAAGCGTCGGGGACCGAGCAGACACCGCACCCTTCCCAGGAAGTGCAAGGTCAACAACGCCCCGGTGCTCCTAGCACCGTGCTCGCGTTGGAGCAAGGCCAAGCTGGTGGGTCGCGGGATGCTCGAGGTCAGCATGCACGCCCGCATGCTCGCGCGAGTGAGGTGTGGTCGCCTGGACGAGGTGTTGCTCCTCCCAATCCGGTTGAGAGTCCGAGCACATCCCGCTCCTCGCGCCGCTCGTCGCCGCCGCCACCCAAGACAGCGGAGGAAGTGCTGGCCCGAGCCCAGCTGCTTCTAGATTTCCCTCCGGCGCCGCACAAGATCGACGACTGGAGGATGGCCATACACAGCCTCATCGGCTTCGCCAACGGCGACAAGCCCCGGCGACCGAGCGCGTCGAGGGCCCGGCAAGACGCCCCGGCGCAGGCCGGCGCCGACAGGACCGCTGGGGGTGCCGCTTCCGTGCGCTCCCAGCCCCAAAGGCCAAGATCGCCAGCTCGCCGGACCAACCCTGACGCCGACTCCACAGCGTCGTCGCTTCCGCGAACTCGCCGTGATCAGCGCCACGTTCTTCAAGAGTGGCAACACGAAGACGCTCGTACCCGCATCGAGCACCGGAGAGAAGAGCGACGTCAATCTGACCAGCGCGCTGGGCCCGCTGTCCACGCGCACGCAACCGGAGAACCAGGCGACTTGCCGTACGCGGCAGGTTGCCCTGCGTTCACCCGCGAGTTGCGGCAAGTCCAGTGGCCCAAAACCAAGAATTTCAAGCCAGACGTGCCCGAGAAGTACGACGGCAGGATACACCCGTCAGAGTTCCTCAACATCTACACCATCGCGGTGCAGGCTGCCGGAGGGCGCGACGAGAAGATCCTTGCCAACTACTTCCCACTGGTACTCAAGCCCAACGTCAGATCTTGGCTCATGCACTTGCCGGACGGCTCCATCTCCTCATGGGCGGACCTGTGCCACCAGTTTGTCGGCGCCTTCATGGGTGGCCACAAACCTCATGGCCAGGAGAGTGACCTCCACTTGCTCGTCCAGAAGGAGGGGGAGCCCCTGCGCAAGTATATACAAAGATTCAGCCAGGTGCAACGCAACATCCCAGACGTCCACCCTGCCGCGGTTATTAGCGCGTTTCATCAGAACGTGCGTAACCGCAGGATGAGGGAGGAGATGGCGATGTGCAAGATCAGAGATGTCAGCGAGCTTTACGCTCTGGCCGACAAGTGTGCACGAGCTGAGGAGGGGAGGAAAATCCCCGGAGAGATTGCCGGAGCAGAAGGATCTGACAGCGAGGATGCCGCCCCGGCAAGGAAGAACCGGAGGCGGAACAATAGGAAGAGGAAAGCTAAGGATGTGCTAGCTGTTGAGCATTCCGGCAACGGAGGCGGCTCCGACAAGGCCAAAACCGACGACTCCGGCGAGGCTGTAGCAGCCGCCGACAAGCAGGATAGCTCTGGCAAGCGTTATTGCAAGATTCACCGCACCAAAGGCCATGACCTCCAAACCTGCAAAAAAGTAGAGCAGATGGCGGAGCTGCAAAAAGCTGAGTATGAGCGCCGCGATAAGGAGAGAGCCCAAGGAGGTGGCGGAGGATCCGGCAAGAAGCTTCCCGCCCGGGGAGGGAACCGCAGCAAGGCCAAGCCGCGGCAAGGAGACAGGCCTCCCCGCGGCCGCGACAAAGACGAAGATGAAGATGAGGATGAAGAGATGGAGGAAGACGAGGCTGATGATCAAGAGTTCTAGAAGGCTACAGAAGTGTTGTGCATCGACGGTGGTGCCTCCCTGCACACCTCGCACCGCCAACTCAAACAGTGGGTGCGAGAAGTGAATGCAGCGGAGCCGTCCGTCGAGGCACGCAGGCCTCTGAAGTGGTCCGGCACGCCCATCGTCTTCGACGTTGAGGACCACCCTGATCGTGTCACTGCGGTCGGGTGCTTGCCGATGCTGGTTTCACCAACAATCCGCAACCTCAAGGTCACTAAGATGCTGGTTGACGGCGGGGCCGGCCTGAACTTGATTTCCTCCGCAGTGCTCAAGAAGCTCCAGATCCCCGACAGCGAGCTCGAAGAAACTGGTGCCTTTCAAGGAATAAATCCGGGAAGGAGCAAGCCCAAGGGGAAGATCACATTGCCAGTGACGTTCGGCAGCGAACTGAACTTCAGGACTGAGAGGGTCATGTTCGATGTGGCTGATGTCCCCTTGCCCTACAACGGGATACTCGGCCGACCCGCACTCGCCATATTCATGGCGGCCTCTCACTACGCGTATAATGTGCTCAAGATGCCCGGCCCGATGAGTGTTATCTCTGTCCAAGGCGACAAGAGGGATGCGCTCATCTGCGCCGACAAGATCTACCGGGAAGCAGCGGCCGCAGTAGAGCACGAGCCACTTGCCGCTGAAGCTCCCCGGGGGAAGAAGAAAGCCAAGTCCGGCAAGAATAGCTCTGGTGCCGACTCCGGCAAGCGCACCTCCCCGGAGCGCTGCGCTGCCGTCGAGGACGCACCATCGAGCTCCACCGGCAAGTGCGAGAAGGCAAAAGCAGACCAACCAAAGGCTAAGCCCGGCGAGAACAGCTCTGGCGCTCACTCCGGCAAGCCCGCCTCTCCGGAGTACAGCGCTGCCGTCGAGGACGCGTCATCGAGCTCTGCCGGCCGATGAGACAACGAAAGTTGCCGAGCTTCGAACTTTTGAGTTGTGCTCCCTGAAAATCCGTACCTTGTATGAAGAACCCGAGCGCGGAAGGGTCGAATCGTGGTTAGGTTGCGCCGTCGATCCGTTTCGAGTCCGCTCGATGATAGAAGCACGCCGCAACCAGCCCGACGAGTTCTTCCCGCCGGAGGCAACACCGCCAGCGGGCCGCTGATGCCCTGCGCTCAGCAAGCGTGTTTGCACCGGTGGGTTCCCCGAAAGCGTAAGGACGAGAACATACAAGGGGGAAAGATCGGGAAAGAAGCACGGCCTCAACGGATTGTTGAAGACGGAAAAGCTAAGTCGTCCGAGTTTTTGTACAGAGCACTTCTTAGTTCCATGCTTTTTTTAAGTTATGTTCCTCGTGCGTTCGTCCTTTGTACATAATGCATGTGCGCAGAGGAGCCAACTCGCGGTTAAGTTGCGTCCTTGCTTTGTTTCTGAGTCCGCTCAACAATACAAGTGCGCTGCAACTGGCCCGAGAAGGTTTCTTGCCGGATACAACATCGCCAGCAGGCTGCTGACGTCCCGCACTCAGCAAGTGTGTTAGCCCCGGCAAGTTCCCTAGAAGCGTAGGGTTAAAAACGTACAAGGGATACAACGAAGCAGAGGACGTAACATAGCAAGCCTTGCCATAGGGCAGCCTTCGTATGAGAAACTTGTGCGCGGAGGAACTAACTCGCGACTGAGCTGCATCCTTGATTTGTTTCCGAGTCCGCTCGACAATTCAAGTGCGCTCCAACTGGCCCGAGAAAGTTTCTTGTCGGAAACAACGCCGCCAGCGGGCTGCTGATGTTCCGCACTCAGCAAGTGTGTTAGCCCCGGCAAGTTCCCTAGAAGCGTAGAGTGTGAACATACGAAGGGCAAAGCATGGCATCGCGTGGTAGAGTCACATCATGAAAGAATAGCTTATTACAGCGCTGTCTCAGTTGTTTTCGTGGCTATGATTACAGTGACAAGGAGAAGCCAGAAGGGCGCGCTGGCGCACAGGCCCCGACGAGCCAGCTTTGCTGGGGGCTGCGAATACCAAAGCTCCTTTGCGATGGGCCAGGGCCCCCGGAGGCCACGGCATCGGCAACAAGAGCCAAAGAAGGCATACCAGCACCTGGGTCTTGCCGGAGCCAGAGTTGTCGGGGGCTGCGAAGGCCAAGGTTCCTCCCCCGGCAAACCAAGGTCGCCGGGGAGCTACGGAGTCAGATAAGTTTCTCATCCCTCGTCATGCATCCTCTTGTGGACCGACGAAGGCGGGGCCGCGTCCTTGAACGAGTGTGCTTTGTAAAAAGAAACCTGTGCGCGAAGGAGCCGAGTCGCGGCCAAGTTGCGCCCTTGGTTTGTTTCCGAGTCCGCTCAACGACACAAGCGCGCTGCAACTGGCCCGACAAGGTTTCTTGCCGGAAGCAAGACCGCCAGCGGGCTGCTGACGTCCCGCACTCAGCAAGTGTGTTCGCTCCGGCAAGTCCCCTAGAAGCGTAGGGTGGGAATGTACAAAGCACAAAATCAAGTAAAGGACTTAGTCCGGCAAGCATTCCCCTCTTTTTCATTAAAAACATCCCAGTTTAGTACAAGTCCATAAGAGGATGAAAAACATGATAGAGAGGATTACAGATTTTAAATGCAGCTAAGGCCCGAAGGCTTACAAATTAAAAGATAAGGTACCCGTAATCCCCCTCCTGTTTCTCTGTTCAGGAGGTAGGTCAAGGAGGCCCCGGCAAGAGAATCTTGCCGGGGAGGGCAAAAGGGGCGCCTAGGAGAGCTACGTGCGCCAGAAGACACCAAGAGAACTTCCCGGGGGCCGTCCAGGAGCTTGGCGGAGACGGAGGCGCCGGAGGCAGAGCTTGAAGACGGGGTGGTGGAACGTCAGCACGCTGTCGAGGGCTCCTCGCCCTCGTACTCCGACTTGACGGCCTTGCCGCCACCCCTCTTCCTCTTCCGCAGCCTCCCTACGCCAGCCGCCCAAGGAGACGGCCCCGGGGAGTTCAGAAGGCCGGCGACCCGGATGATGGGGTCGCCGGTGGCGCGCGAGGCAGCGTCCGACGCCTAGTCGGACCCGCCATCCTCGTCGTCGTCGCTGTCGCTCCCCTCCTCGTCACTCTCGCTCGAGGAGGGACCTTCGCTATCGGAGGAGCTGTCCACGCAGCACCTCGCCCGGGTGCCGGAGTCCCCGAAGACCTTGACGGCGAGAAGGTCGCCCTCCATTAACTTAAAATGGAGGGTGAACCCCGCCGTCAAGCTGTGGATGCGGGCGAATGTCTTCCACCCTCGGTCGAAGTACATCACGCCGGGGGCTGGGGATACGACACTCACTCGAGTGCCGCTGATTCCGCAGCCCCTCATGCGCAATTCCAACATCTCGGGCGGATCCGGCTCCATTGCGCTCGCGAACGGGGCCGGCAGCCGGAGGCGGCGACGAGGTGCTCGGCGCAGCTTGATGAAGAACTCCCAGGGATCGTCTCTGGAGTGGACCGCCTCGAGGAAAGGAGCCGCTGGCGGAGACGGGGGAGGCGCATCGCCCCGGCCGCCTCTCCCCCGAGCGCCTCGACCGCGTCCTCGACCTCGTCCGCGGCCTCGCCCTCTCCCTCTCCCCCTCGTGGCCGGCTTGGCCACCACAGGTGCGGGATAGGGAGAGGCGCGCTGCCTGGAGGCGACCCTCGCTGCCACCATTGAAGGACCAGGATTCCCTCCCTCAATGGCAGATGGGGAGAAGAGTAGCGGAAATTGAAGACGAAGGGAGAAGAGGAAGTGCGAGACTATTGTGCTCCCCTTCCGCCCCTTTTAAAGGGCGAGGCGGGGGCTCAGCCGCCCCGGTCAGCCAATCAGGGAGCGAGGAGGGCAGAGGAGCGGGGCCGACTCGCCATCTCCGCCCGTGACGGCTCGGTCTCCCACCTTCGCCGCCCACGACCCCCCGCGCATGTGAGCCGCGTGGCGAAAAAGCAGGAGCCGGGGCGACGGGTGAAGCGACCTTGCCCTGCGCCATGATCACGGGGGAGGATGCCTTGAAGATCGCAAACGCCACCCACGTCTCCCACGACGCCGTAATCGACGCATGTCGTTGCGGGGGAGCCCGGTGGGCGCGGAGCCCGTTGCTGTGCGGACCCAGGCCACGCGTGCCCGTGCACCGTTTTGGGCCTGGCCCAACAACGCTCGGCACCGTGTATGGCCCAGGCCTGGGGGCTCTTGTCGGTGTACTAAAGTAGGGGGGTACCTTAGTACCCCGAACTTGTGCACGGGCAGTCGCAGCACCCCGCGGCGAGGCTTGCCGGACGCCCGGCAAGGCTCTCCACCACTCCTTATTACTGCCATTCAAGAACAAAGTACTAGCTAAGAACACGAAGGCCCCGGCAAGAGGAGCTTGCCGGGAAGGCCAACCAGGACACCATCAGAAGACTTGCCGCGGCGCCCCGCGCGCCCCGGCAAGGCCCGGCGGCCGGCAAGCTTGCCGGCACAGCAAGAACAGGGCCGCGGCAAGGCACTTGCCGCGGCAAGGCTGCCACCCAGACTCCAGCGCACCCAGCGACGTGTCATCACAGGGCCATCCCAAGGGCACGTGGCGAGGCGCTACACAGCCATGCGGAGCGAGGTGGCAAACGGAGCTGACAGAGGCGCCATCGTGGCAACCGGTGGCTCACTTAACGGTCACTCCTCCTGCACTGTTGGGGCGACCAGATGGGCATTTAATGCCCTTGTCCCCTGCCGTCAGAGTTAGGTAGGGGCACTGTTGTGCACTGTTGTACCAACCTGCGCTTTTACATTTCTACCCCCTCTTCCTACGCTGCCACCTGTGGGTACCCCCTTCAGACTATAAAAGGGAGGCCCATGCGCACGTAGAAGGGGTTCGGTCCATTCGACACCCACAGCACCACCATACGCTCGCACGCTCGAGCTAGATCAAATAACAACACAAAGCAGCAGTAGGGGTGTTATCTCTCCGGAGAGCCCGAAAGCTGGGTAAAGATTGCATGTCTCCCCGCGCGCGCCCGACCTCGATCTGCTCTGCGCACGACCCCCGCTCCCTTGCCGAACCAGAAGGGGCCCCCAGTGCCCCATAGGTGCTCGAGGCCACAGAGACCAGCCCCGACACCCGGATTTGGTGCCCCATGTTTACGAGTCACTGCGGGTTCAGCGCGGCGTCCCGATGGCCTTCCTTATAAAACGCAATACATGTGTGGTGGGTAAGGCGCAAAGAGGGAATCCTTCTTCGAAGTTGAGACTCTGGTTTTACTTACATGTGATACAGGGAGTGGGCTAGGATAATCAGCTATGATGGCCACCAATGCACCATCACAACTTAACTGATAAAATGTCTTGTCGATGAGCTCCACAAATATGTCCGGCTCTTCTTTGAGTCCGGGGTCGAGGGCCCGGTCAGGGTCGTCTGGCTGTGGAGACGGGCTGTGAACCTCCCTCATAGCTTTTCGCAGTTCCTGCTATGAATTGACAAGGTAAACATTTGTGCTAAACAATGTGGGAAAGACTGGAATAAAAGATAGCAACTCACCCAGCTTGGGGGCTTGTACATGGAGAATCCATCCCATGGCTTGATACAGATGAACTCCTCTTCTTCTCCTTTGTACAAATCGGACATTATCTTCACCAGAGCGGCGGCGGAGTCCGGACCTTTATGGCCGCATCAGGTGGCATCGTCTTCTCCATTGAAGTGCCACATGGGTTTCCCCCAATATTGAAGTGTCTGCACTCCCCGCATTATACATATTGACATAACTTCAATTATTGTCAGTCCTGATTTGGCCAGCGTCTTTATCCTGTCCATCAGGAAAAGGATCTCTCTGTTATCTTCCTCCTGGGGCTCCGGGGGCGCCAGCTATGGCGTTTCTTCAATGGAGCATTTACAAACTCGGGAAGTGATACGTCTCCATCGTATCTATAATTTTTGGTTGTTCCATGCCAATATTCTTCAACTTTCATATACTTTTGGCAACTTTTTATACTATTTTTGGGACTAACATATTGATCCAGTGCCCAATGCTAGTTCCTGTTTGTTGCATGTTTAATGTTTCGCAAAAAACCAATATCAAACAGAGTCCAAACGGGATAAAAACGGACGGAAAATTATTTTGGAATATTTGATCTTTTCCGGAGGAAGAATCAGCGCGAAACGGTGTCCGAGGTGGCCACGAGACAGGGGGGCGCGCCGACCCCCCTGGGCACGCCTCGCCCTCTCGTGGGCCACCCGTAGGGTGGTTGATGCCTGAGGGAGTCCTGGACTAGGGGGTGTCCGGACAGCTGGACTATCATCATCCGCCGGACTCCAAGACTACGAAGATACAAGATTGAAGACTCCGTCCCGTGTCCGGATGGGACTTTCCTTGGCGTGGAAGGCAAGCTTGGCGATACGGATATGTAGATCTCCTACCATTGTAACCGACTCTGTGTAACCCTAGCCTCCTCTGGTGTCTATATAAACCGGAGGGCTTTAGTCCGTAGGACACAACATACATTACAACAATCATACCATAGGCTAGCTTCTAGGGTTTAGCCTCCTTGATCTCGTGGTAGATCCACTCTTGTACTACCTGTCGTGGATTTGTCACGGCAGATGTCCTAGCATAAGGACTTAGTCGTGGAGCCATCGCTACGGGTTTACTTGAAGGGGTTAAAGCGGACACAAAGACACAAGGGTTTATACTAGTTCGGCCCCTTCGATGAAGGTAAAAGCCTACGTCTAGTTGTGATGGAATTGATGTAGTCTCGATGGCTAGGGAGCAAACAAGCTTCGCCTAGGCTCGAGTTGTGGTTGTCTATCCCGGAACCGTCGCCGGGTCGTCCCCTTATATACACGAGTGACGCCCGTCGGTTCATAGAGTCCCAACCGGTTCATACTCGTATCCCGGTTGGTATCTCTCTATTCCTAACTTACAATACAAGTTATACATCAGGCCGGTTTACGGCTACAAGCTCGAAACCGACTATAGGCCTTGGGCCTTTCTCTGCTTGTACCACTAATGGAGTTAACTCGGCCCAAGCTGGCCGGTTTACACCTAGTGGTAATGTCCCAAACATTAGGCCCCAGATTGATTTGAAACAGTTCATGTCAATCCTTCACAAAGCTTGCATCTTGGACATCTTCTATTATCTGGTAAACCGCCATGTCGTCATTACTTCTGGTCACTGTAAACCGGCATGACATCATCCTGAAATTTTATCCTTTACAACGCCTTCTTTAATAGCAGTTCCTGGATTCACGCGCTTGACCTAGCCTGGCTGCCTTATAAATAAGACCGAAGGGTCATTTCTTTCCTCCCTTCGTCTCCTCTTCTTCGTCTTCCTCACGCCGCTGCTCTTGGCGCTCCGCCGTCGTCGTCGACCTCCGCCTCGTCCTAGGCCGCTGCATCGACCTGAACGTACCAGAATACTGCGGCCTCTTTCCGCGTCTTCTTCGTTCCCGGTAAGCTTCTTCCCCTTCTCGGCTTAGATCTGTTTTTAGGTTTCCAGCTTCATACCGTGTTCTTCGTGCGTTTCCGTCTATCCTTTTAACTTTGAACCACACTGTGAATCTGTACTGTACTAATAGCGAATCCTACGCGTCCGCTGCACTTTCTCATCTTAAGCCCATGGATCTTCTGCATATATATATCTGCCACATAGTCCACTTCCGTTTCTGCTTTACCTCCGTGAAATATTTTCTGTTTTCTGTAGACCTGCGTTTGATCCGTAGCTATCATGGGATCTTGTGAAACTTGTTTCTGCAAACTATCCATAGCTTCAATTATTTCCAAGGCCTAGATTAGGCGGTTTAACTCACCATAAGAAAAAGCTGCTAAACCGGCACAGATACACCATTAGTTCCCTTGTTGAACCGCCAGAGCCCATCTGATATCATATCACAAGAAACCGATTTAAAACACTGGCTCCGGTTTATCATAACTTAAATCAATCACCTTGTAACAAACACCTCTTGAACCGGATCAATTACTTTTGTAGATCTTATCATGGCCAAGCAAGTGTATGAATGCAACTGGGTTCCTTCTCGCGTCACCGAGTCACAGCTAAATGACCTGGTCTCGATTGGCGCTTTAGATTCCAAAGATACAGTCCATTGGAGGGTCCCTGGAGAGGAATGTCCTCCCACACCCCAAGAAGGAGAAGTTGTGGTCTTTGCAGATCACCTGGCCCGGGGCTTCAAACCGCCCGGTTCCAAATTCTACCGGGACGTGTTGGCCAATTTTCAGCTCCGTCCCCAGGACATTGGCCCCAACTCCGTCACCAATTTATGCCACTTTCAAGTACTATCTGAAGTATATCTGCAAGAGGAACCTTCTGTTGAACTGTTTAGGGACCTCTTCCACCTAAACCGTCGCACTGAATTCACCGACGGTCCCAATACGGAATTGGGCGGTATGGCAATTCAGAAAAGGAAGGAGATCACCTATCCCCATGTCAAACTCCATACTCACCCCAAAGAGTGGAATGCGACTTGGTTTTATTGCAAGGACACTTCTCCTGCAGATGAAAATCCTTTACCTGGCTTTCGTCCAGAGCGGCTAAGCAACACTCATCCGTTTCCTCAAAGATTAAGCACCAAAGATAGAAGCAAATATGCTCCGCAACTGTCCAAGCTCCGAGCCTTTATGGCCAACGGTTTGACTGGAATTGATCTTGCACGCTGCTGGTTATCCTGGGGCATATTGCCTCTGAGCCGGTGTTCCGGTTTGATGTGTCAGTATACTGGCAGTGTCGACGACCCACTCCGACACACAAAACTCGAACTTTCTGATGATGAAGTTACAGACTCGGTGAAAAGGATGCTGAATGAACCGGAGCACCTCTGTGCTCAAACCGGTCTAGCTCCTTACTGTACCACCAACAAACCACCTGCGGTAAGTTTCTAATTGCTTCACCATTAAACCTGTTACTGCTTCATGTATTTAACATTTAATCCCTTCTGATCCAGGGTGATAATCCGTTTTGGAGCAAGAAACTTTCACAAGACAAAGCGGAGAAAGCAGGGCGGCCAACCCGGCCCACAACAAAAATTGTCAAGAAATCAGCCCATAAGAGAAAGACCACTGCTTCATCTGACCCGGCCATTGACGATGATGTGGGTAATCCGGAACTTGATTCTCTTGGCTTGCTTTTTACACGCCTTATTGATGATGATGCTTGTCAGGATGATGCTGAAGCCAGCAACGCAGGATTTGCTGAGGTAACTATTCTTTCTTCCGATTCAACAAATTTGCCTTTACCAAAATTTCATCAGGCAAACCGGAAAGTTAATTTTTCTCACCCTCTTGCTTATTTGGATCCCAAATTTCTTATGAAGACACAACAACATGAAGCTCGCCGCACCACCCGGCACAGCGGTCAGGTAGTTACCTCTGTCGGTTTACCAAACAACCCGGTTCGAAAGCGCCGCTCCGAGGTCTCTGACCTTTTTATTGCTTTAAATTCCAAAGCGGGTTTCTTCCGTCAACCTCTTAATCCATCCGACTCCGATTATCAGGTTACTTCCCATTCATCCTCTGGCGAATCCTCAGCCACTCAGCTACCTCCGTTGAAGATAGCCGCCGGGTAAGTCAAACCGGCCATATGCTTTCTGATATAATCGGTAATGGATATGCCTTTTTCCTGACTCTTTGTCTCTTTAGAACAAAACCGAAACCCAGCAAAAAGGCCCGCTTGGACAAAACAGCTGAAGAAGCTGCCGCCTCAGATCATGAGAGAGCGCCGGATCTTGAAAATTTTGCCTCTGAAGATATTCCCAACGATCCTCCGGTTCAAGAGGAGGTTATTCCTGAAGAGAGGCCTGTCAATACTTCAAACCCTGCTGATCCACCTGCCAGCACCGTTCGGTTTGAGAAACCTCGCAGTCCTGCTACTAAAACGGCCGCGCCCACACAATCCGTCGAGTCGAAAGATGATAAAGTTGTGATTACTGGTATGGGCCACTCTGAACCGGGGAATCCTGCAACCTTAACCAGGCATACTGTGAAAGAGGATTATTCCACCCTGAATAAAGGAAAGTGGGATGTCGAACTGGAAACATATGCCGCTTTAAGCGCCCAAGACCTTCATTCTGGCTATTTAAACCGGCTTTATACTAGCCGTGACTATGAAGCTGGCCTGGTCAAGTTAATGAGGGACAAGTTTGAGGTAACTCACTCCTTTCCTTACTACCAGTATATCAGTTCTTGTAGCCCCCAAGGGCCGGTTTGTAATCTTGATCAAACCGGGACTTGACCATATTTCTTAATCCATTTTGAAATCTACCTGCATAACCACAAGGGCCGGTTTAACTCTGCATATTTAAACCGGTACTTCAAAAAATTGCCTTAGGAAACATTGGTAGATCAAATAGCCATTAGCCCCCAAGTGCCAAGTTGAATACTTGTATTGAGCTTGGGACTTTGTCACCTAGTATCAATATAAAAATCGAAGGTACATTAGCCCCCAAGTGTCAAGCATATAACTATGTTGTGTGGTTGGGACTTTGACTTCCTTGAATTCTGGCTGATCATACTGTCGATACACAGGCTAAGGTGAAAATCAAAGACGACCGGATTGCCGATTTACAAGCGGCTTTGAAAACCCAGCAGGCCGAAACAGAGAAGGCCAAGAAAGAATTAACCAGTGCTTTGAACGCTGCTGAACAAGTGAAGGAAAGCTTGAAGAAAGAACAGGCGGACTGGGCCACTGAGAAGGCCAATTTGATCAAACGGGCAGAAAATGCTGAAGCTGCCCTT
This sequence comes from Triticum timopheevii, assembly GCA_963921465.1. Lineage (NCBI taxonomy): Eukaryota > Viridiplantae > Streptophyta > Magnoliopsida > Poales > Poaceae > Triticum > Triticum timopheevii. Next base: position 163,906,421 of record OY997274.1, on the reverse strand, counting down.
AAACCGGTAGTAGATGATCTGACAGCCGTAAAGCGGCAAGTACACTCTATGACTGCGGCAATCTTTGGTAAGCTTCCTTTGAACAATTGTGACATGTTGCACCTGCTGTATCATTACTCCGGTTTAGAACTAACCATTTACTGTTTGTAGGCACACGCGTTGGGCACTTAGGAAATGATGTGCGGAAGAAACTGAAGGCTGTCTACACTTTAGTAGAATAGTTATATACCAGAGTCCAGCGTATCATCACCACAGCCTCTCATAACAATCCGGCACCTTCCTTGATTCAAGATACTCTGAACCGGCTGTCCATGCTTCCTGCCCGGATTGAAGAGGTGAAAAAATCTGCTGCTCGAACCGGAGCCATTAACGCCTTGATCCGAGCCAAGGCATGGGTACCAGACTTTGATCCTGTAGAAGCAGCTCAAGGGTATCCCAGTGTTAAAGAAGATGGTTCTGATTTCAATGAAGAGGATTTACGGGCTATAAACCGTGCAGTATGCCCTCTAGCTTGTCAGCTGGCCGAAGAAGCCGATTTGGAGCATTATCAAGCACAATACAATGATCACAACAAGCGAGTGCCTGCCCCAACCTTTGAAGCGGAAAATCTTATCCCTCCAATCCGTAAGCATACTTACGCTCCTGATATTGAACCGTCTTCTCTGATCCACGAAGAAGCTGTCTTCCAAGCGCTAATGGGAATCGACTGGACCACTGTGGATTTCCAGCCAATGGGTAGAGACGAGGAGGCTGAAGCGGCGGAGGATGAAGAACAGACTTGAACCGGTGGCCGGTTTAAAATGCAGTCGTTGGCGGTATACCCAAAGAACAATGATCTCACTTGGGCACCGTGCTGCCTTGTAATAACTTTAGTTAAAACTTTTGTGCTTGAATATGCCTTCGTGCATAAGTAACAAAACTTTTGCTTGATTCGTATTTCCTGCAACCAGAAAAAGTCGAACCTTGGTGGCGGTGATACCACCAGCCGGTTTATGGCATTCAAATAGATATATCAGAATTTCAATAAATATGTGATACAAATACCTGCCGTGTCTGGGCATGAAGCTGGCGTAGCCAAACTTGAAGCGGAGGCTTTTAAAAACCATGACCGTCTGTAAAGCGGGGAGAAAATAACTCCCATATAAACCGTGCTGAATCAGCACAAGCCCCCTTGTTATTCAATGATGAAGAAGGTAAACCGGGCAGATAAAACTCCGGCGTAATATTAAACCGTGTTCTATCAGTTTGTAACTGACAGTTAAACCGGATAAAAATGTTTGTCGGTTTAAAAACGCAACAACAAAAAATCGAATACCAATTATGTGAAAATATGGCAATAAAGGCAATAACTCTTTGCAAAAGAAAAAGCTTCATTGAGCTGGTCAGATGGCATTACCATGGTCAGACGCAACCAAGCCCCCCGAAGGCGTAGCGATGGTGCCAGTCGGCCAGGTCCCCAAAAGACTCTTGGCGAGTACGCCGGCCAAGTGGCATGACATTGGTTCGGGTTCGACCAAGCCCCCAAATGACTCTAGCCCTATTGGCCGACCAAGAGGCGTGACCGGTTCAGACGTGACCGTGTCCCCAAATGATCTGGTGGCTTTCGCCTATCAAGAGGTGTTGCATTGGTTCGGACACGACCAAGCCCCCAAGTGATAAAAACAAATGTCAAGGGGTAAACCGGAGGCCGCTTTAAAAACAGAAGCACTCCATGTAACCACGCATGATAAGAAAGACAGAGACCCCGCTTTAGCTGAGGCTCCGGTTTTTATTATATCGAAGATAATATATACATTGTTATGATATGTACATAAACTGAGCCGATAACTCAAGTGTAGTAAGGCCGAAGATGAGCTATATTCCACGGCCTGTTGCTCTCCTCCTCTGATGTACGTGAGTCTTGACGCTCTCGAATATCAATCAGATAGTATGATCCGTTGTGTAGATTCTTGCTGACCACAAAAGGTCCTTCCCAAGGTGGGGATAACTTATGCATATCTGTCTGGTCTTGGATGAGGCGAAGCACCAAATCTCCTTCTTGAAAGGCTCTGGTTTTAACCCGTCGACTGTGATAACAACGAAGATCTTGCTGGTAAATCGCCGAATGAGCAGCTGCCATATCACGCTCCTCATCCAATAGGTCCAAAGCGTCCTGCCGTGCCGTCTCATTGTCCGCTTCAACATAAGCCGCTACACGGGGCGAATCATGCCGGATGTCACTGGGGAGAACTGCCTCTGCTCCGTAGACCATGAAAAACGGTGTATACCCGGTGGACCGGTTTGGCGTAGTATTGATACTCCATAGCACTGATGGTAGCTCTTCAACCCAGCACCCTGGTGTTCTCTGTAACGGAACCAGAAGTCGGGGTTTGATGCCTCGTAAGATCTCTTGATTAGCTCGTTCTGCCTGCCCGTTGGGCTGGGGGTGAGCCACTGATGACACGTCAAGCCGGATGTGCTCACGTTCACAGAACTCTTTCATAGCACCCTTGGATAAATTAGTACCATTATCAGTAATGATACTGTGTGGAAAGCCAAATCGGAAAATCACCTTTTTGATGAACTGCACCGCTGTTGCCGCATCACACTTGCTGATAGGCTCCGCTTCAACCCACTTGGTGAATTTGTCCACTGCCACCAACAAGTGGGTCTTCTTATCCTTGGATCGTTTAAATGGTCCGACCATATCTAGCCCCCAAGTTGCAAACGGCCATGTTATTGGGATCATCCTCAATTCTTGCGCCGGTACATGAGCACGCCTGGAAAATTTCTGACATCCATCACACCGTTTAACCAAGTCCTCCGCATCAGCGTGTGCGGTCAACCAGTAAAATCCGTGACGGAACGCCTTTGCCACCAGGGACTTTGAACCGGCGTGATGTCCACAATCCCCTTCATGGATTTCTCTTAAGATTTCACAGCCTTCCTCAGGGGAAACACAACGTTGAAACGCCCCTGATATACTGCAATGATGCAACTCACCATTAAGAATCGTCATAGATTTGGAGCGCCGGACTATCTGTCTGGCCAGAATCTCATCTTCTGGCAACTCCCCTCGAGTCATATACGCAAGAAAAGGAATCGTCCAATCCGGAATAGCATGTAATGCTGCCACCAACTGAGCCTCCGGATCAGGAATAGCCAAATCCGCTTCACCAGGGAGCTGGACTGACGGGTTGTGCAAGACATCCAAAAAGACATTAGGCGGGACTGGTTTACGCTGAGAACCCAACCGGCTTAAAGCGTCCGCCGCTTCGTTCTTCCGGCGATCCACATGATCCACTTGATAACCCTTGAAGCAACCTGCGATATTATCCACTTCTCGACGATATGCGGCCATAAGCGGGTCCTTAGAGTCCCAAGTGCCAGATACTTGCTGAGCTACCAGGTCCGAGTCACCAAAGCACTTAACCCGGCTTAAGTTCATCTCCTTAGCTATCCGGAGGCCATGGAGCAAGGCTTCGTACTCAGCTGCATTATTAGTACAAGGGAACATTAAACGGAGAACGTAACAAAACTTATCACCTCGTGGGGAAGTTAAAACAACTCCAGCCCCCGAGCCTTCCAACTGCATGGATCCGTCGAAATGAATAGTCCAATATGTGTGATCCGGCTTCTCCTCTGGCGCTTGTAACTCCGTCCAGTCATTAATGAAATCAACAAGTGCTTGTGACTTCACTGCTGTGCGTGGTATATACGTTAGTCCATGCGGCCCAAGCTCGATGGCCCATTTTGCAATCCGGCCAGTCGCCTCCCGGTTCTGTATGATATCACTCAAAGGAGCTGAACTAACCACTGTGATAGGGTGCCCTTGGAAATACTGCTTCAATTTCCGACTGGCCATAAAAACACCATAAACTAGCTTCTGCCAATGCGGATACCGTTGCTTGGACTCAATAAGCACCTCACTGATATAATAAACCGGCCGTTGAACCGGATATTCCTTGCCTGCTTCCTTGCGCTCCACCATGATAGCCACACTTACTGCTCGAGCATTGGCTGCCACATATAATAACAGTGGCTTCTTGTCAACCGGAGCCGCAAGAACAGGCGGATTGGCCAACTGCCGCTTTAGATCCTCAAATGCTTCGTCAGCAGCCGGACTCCAGACGAAATTATCTGTCTTCCTCAGCATCTGGTATAAGGGGATGGCCTTCTCTCCGAGGCGGCTGATAAACCGGCTCAACGCAGCGATTCTGCCCGCCAGACGCTGAACATCATTGATACACTTCGGCTTAGCCAAGGAAATAATAGCTTTAATTTTCTCCGGATTAGCCTCAATTCCTTTGTTAGACACCAGAAACCCCAATAACTGGCCTGCCGGAACATCAAAAACACACTTGGCCGGATTAAGCATCATCTTATAAATGCGCAAGTTGTCGAAGGTTTCCTTCAAATCTTCCACCAGTGTCTCCTTTTGTCTTGATTTCACCACAATATCATCCACGTAAGCATGTACATTGCGGCCGATCTGGGTATGCAGGCAATTCTGTACACACCGCTGATAAGTAGCCTGGGCGCTTTTGAGCCCAAAAGGAATAGATACATAGCAGAAGGCTCCAAAGGGAGTTATAAATGCTGTTTTCTCCTGGTCCTTAACCGCCATTTTTATCTGATGATATCCAGAGTACGCATCCAAAAAACTTAAACGCTCACATCCTGCCGTGGCATCAATAATCTGATCAATGCGGGGGAGGGCAAAATGATCTGCTGGACAGGCTTTGTTAAGATCTGTGTAGTCCACACACATACGCCAGGTGCCATTTTTCTTAAGGACCAGCACCGGATTAGCAAGCCACTCTGGATGAAACACCTCAATGATAAAGCCAGCCGCCAAAAGCCTGGCCACTTCCTCTCCAATGGCTTTGCGCCTTTCTTCGTTAAACCGGCGGAGGAACTGTTTCACCGGTTTATACTTAGGATCCACATTAAGTGTGTGCTCAGCGAGTTCCCTCGGTACACCTGGCATGTCAGATGGCTTCCATGCAAAGATATCCCGGTTCTCACGGATGAACTCGATGAGCGCGCTTTCCTATTTGGGATCCAGATTGGCACTGACAGTGAACTGCTTGGACGAATCGCCTGGCACGAAGTCAACAAGCTTGGTCTCAGCTGCCGATTTAAACTTCAGATCCGATTCATGCTCTGTAGTTGGCTTCTTCAAAGGGGTCATATCTGCCGGATCAACGTTCTCCTTATAGAACTTCAACTCCTCCGTGGCACAGACCGCCTCTGCATAAGCTGCATCACCTTCCTCACATTCCAAAGCAACTCGGCGGCTTCCATGCACCGTTATCGTTCCTTTGTAACCCGGCATTTTGAGCTGCAAGTAAATATAACAAGGTCGTGCCATGAACTTAGCATAAGCTGGCCCCCCAAACAAGGCATGATATGGACTCCGGATTTTCACCACTTCAAAAGTTAGCTTTTCAGACCGGGAATCGTGCTCGTCTCCAAAAGCCACATCCAGGGCTATCTTACCAACAGGATAAGCAGATTTGCCTGGTACTACGCCATGGAACACCGTATTGGACGGTCTGAGATCCTTGTCTGTTAGACCCATGCGACGGAAAGTTTCATAGTATAATATATTAATACTGCTTCCTCCATCCATAAGTACCTTAGTGAACTTATAGCCCCCCACCTGAGGGTCTACTACCAATGCCAGCTGGCCCGGATTATCAACCCGGGGGGGATGGTCCTCTCTGCTCCACACGATAGGCTGCTCCGACCAGCGTAAATAACGCGGCAAGGCCGGTTCAACAGAGTTTACTGCTCGCTTGTGAAGCTTCCGATCGCGCTTGTCCAAACTAGTTGTGAAAACATGATACTGCCCACTATTCAACTGCTTTGGTTGGCTCTGATAACCCGACTGATGTTGCTGCTGCTGGCCACCCTGATTATTCTGACTATTGTGATTGCCTTGATTAAGCCCTGAACCAGAAGCTCCATCCTGACCCGGCCCGTGGAAACCGGATCCTGAACCGCCACCTGACCCCTGGTCATACCGGAAAGCATTGGAGTTTTTGAACTCCTGCATAATATAACAGTCTTTCCAGAGATGGTTCGATGGGGACTCCTTCGTCCCGTGCTTGGGGCAAGGTTGATTCAATAAGTAATTCAAACGGCTCGTATTAGGATTTTGGCCCCGATTCGCCTTGCAATACTAGGAAAAGGCCTATAGATAGGATTGACTCTAATGGCGCACCGTGGAGGCTGTGCGCCACTACTATATACTAATGGCGCACCAGCTCCAGATACGCCATTAGAGTGGAAGACACTAATGGCGCACCGTGGAGAGGGTGCGCCATTAGTACGAATTTTTTTTCCATTTTCCCATACATACTAATGGCGCATGAGGCCTACAATGCGCCATTACTATATATAACTTCTAATGGCGCACCGTGGACAGGGTGCGCCTCTAGTGTGTATTTTTTTTTCCATTTTCCCATACATACTAATGGCGCATGACATCTACAATGCGCCATTACTATATATAACTTCTAATGGAGCACTAAGCAGGCAGTGCGCCATTACTCTAAATTTTGTTTTATTCTTTTTTTGCAAAACTACTAATGGCGCACGCTCTTCTGATGCGCCATTAGTAACCAGGGTTTCTAATGGCGCATGAGGAGAGGGTGCGCCATTAGTAACCTGGGACCAACAAGATATTTTGGACAGCCCACACCTACCCACTCACTTTCCCCACTTCATTCCATCCACCTCCTTCTCCAAGATTTCGGCCATCTCCTCCTCCTCACCTCATTTCCACCATAGATTCAACAAAATTAAGTGGTGAAATTACCTATTTTTGATAGGTAAGTAAGGGAAAGCTATCTTCATGATATAGATCTACTTTTTTTTCTCCCTAGCTCGCTCCAACAACGTGCACATGCACTTTTTGTGGCCTAGCTAGATCTATGTATGTTTGTGGTGTTGCAAGTGTTTGTGGTGTTGCATATATGTTTGTGTTTGAAGGTACCGGTATTTGAAATATGCGATAGTTGCCAATATTTTGCCGGAATGTTTTGATTCATTTCCGTTTCGGCGAGAATTTTGGCACTATGCATTCTTTTTGGTCCTATTTTTAGGGAAGGTCATGCCAAATTTTTTCTTGGTTCTAACATATCGTTTTGCTCTACCCCGCAGGCGACCATGGTCCGCATGATGACTGAAGGCATCGTGAATAGGTTTTTGAGCTCCGCGAAGGCCGAGATGCTTCAAAAGAATGAGACGGAGATAAGATGTCCATGTCGAAGATGCAAGTTGAAGAGCCTTATTGCGGACCCGGATTCCGGGCAGGTGCGGGACCACCTGCTCTTGCGTGGTTTCATGGATGGCTATCGGTAGCAAGGTGATGAAGATGACTATCAAGTCGTCCATGGCCGGGGCCGGGCATGAAATGAGGAAGGGCAACAAGACAAGTACCACCGTGGCGAGGGCGGGCGAGAAGACGAAGAATCTCCAGGACATGATCACGACGGTGATGCTGTACACAGTCATCATGTAGAAGATTTCGTACATGATGATGAGGAAGATCAAGACGAAGGGCATGATCGTGAAGATGAAGATGCCGGAGCAGACGACGATGGAGGCTGGGTGCAGGACCCTCATATTCAAGAGCTGCTTCTCAAGCGGACGGATAACGCAAGAGCTGCCGCCCGAGAGAAAGCCAAGCTGGATCAACTGGAGATAGACGCGGTTACTCCATTGTATGAAGGATGCAGGCCCGAGGATACCCGCCTGAAAGTAACGCTCATGGCTCTGGAGATGAAGGTAAAACACAAAATGACCGACGCATGCTTCGACGAGAACATGTCATTCTGGCACGAACGTCTTCCCAAGGGGAACAAGTGCCCGACCAGTTTCGAGGAGGCGAAGAAAATCGTGTGTCCTCTGGATTTACCGCACGTGAAATACCATGTGTGCATGAACAATTGCATCATTTATCGGGACGAGCACGCGGAGTCTACCATATGTCCGGTGTGCGGCGTCACTCGATACAAGAAGAGGAAGAAAGCTCCTCGAAAATCGGTGTGGTACTTTCCGATCACTCCTCGTCTGCAGCGGTATTTCGCGGACCCTAATGTAGCAAAGCTCCTGCGTTGGCACGCGGATAGGGAGGAGAAGAAGCAAGAAGATGACGCAAATGATCCGGAGATAGATAAAAAAGACAAGATGCTGAGTCACCCTAAGGATGCGAGCCAGTGGCAAGCGTTGAACTTCGAAGACCTAGAATTTGGGAAGGATCCAAGGAACATCGTGCTGGGCGCGAGCACCGATGGAGTCAATCCGTTTGGCAGCCAGAGAAGCACACATAGCACCTGGCCTGTATTTGTGTGGATGTACAACCTTCCCCCCTGGTTGTGCATGAAGAGGAAGTACATTCACATGAGTATGCTAATTGAAGGGCCGAAACAACCAGGGAACAACATCAATCTGTATCTGGGGCTGCTGAAGGAGGAGCTAGACACGCTGTGGAAAACACCAGCCAATACGTGGGATGCCGCAGAGAAAGAATATTTCCCTATGAGAGCCGCACTGCTCACGACGGTGCACGACTATCTCGGTTACGGATATCTCGCGGGGCAGGTAGTCCATGGATTTTCTGGATGCGTAAGGTGCATGGATGACACAACGTATCGCCAGCTAGATAGAGATCCCGGGTCTTCGAAAACCGTGTTCATGGGACATCGAAGGTGGCTTCGCGACGATGACCCGTGGAGGAAACGCAAGGATCTGTTCGATGGTGAAACCGAACCCCGAAAACGCCCGTGTACGAGGAGCGGCGAGGAAATAGACAAGCTGTTGAAAAATTGGAAAGACTGCCCACTGCCGGGAAAGATGCGAAAGGCGCCAGAGCCGCTGCTGAAGACGAGGTCTGTTTTCTGGGACTTGCCGTACTGGAAGATCCACCGTGTGCCTCACAGCCTTGATGTCATGCATATCACGAAGAACGTGTGCGAGAGTCTGCTTGGTACCCTGCTCAACATGCCAGAGAGGACCAAAGATGGGCCGAAAGCAAGGGCAGACTTGAAATCAATGGGCATCAGGCAGGAGCTTCACACTAATGATGATGATGATGATGATGATGATGAGGCGAAGCAGGACACGGAAAGTCGTTGCAAAGGCAAAAAGGCCAAGAAGACCGGAAATGACTACCCTCCCGCGTGCTTCACTCTAAGTCAGGAGGAGATCGAGCAGTTTTTCACCTGCCTCCTAGGAGTAAAACTTCCTTACGGTTACGCGGGGAAGATAAGCAGATACCTAGACCCAGCGAAGCAGAAGTTCAGCGGGATGAAGTCTCACGACTGTCACGTGCTGATGACGCAGATACTTCCAGTTGCAATCCGTGGGATCATGGACGCGCACGTCCGTGAAACGCTATTTGGCCTGTGCAACTTTTTCGACGTCATCTCTCGGAAGTCGATTGGCGTGAGGCAACTCAGAAGGCTACAGGAAGAGATCGTGGTGATACTATGCGAGCTTGAGATGTACTTCCCGCCCGCATTCTTCGACGTTATGGTGCATCTGCTGGTCCATATAGTGGAGGATATCATCCAACTCGGGCCGACGTTCCTGCACAGCATGATGCCGTTCGAAAGGATGAATGGTGTCATCAAAGGATACGTTCGCAACATGTCACGTCCAAAGGGAAGCATAGCCAGGGGCTTTCTGACCGAAGAGTGCATCTCCTACCTCACGAATTATCTAGGCATCGAGAACCCCGTTGGTCTGCCCGTCAACAGGCACCTCGGCAGGCTCGTTGGATGGGGTCACCATAAGGGTCACCGCGAAATGCATGTCGGCTTCAAGGGTCGACTCGCCGACTTTGAAAGAGCAAACCTAGTCGCGCTACAACACATAGACGTGGTCGATCCTTGGGTGGTAGAGCACAAAACCTTTATTAAGAAGACGTACAATGACCGAGGCCAACAGAGGACGGACGGAGATATACTCAAAGAGCACAACTCGTGTTTCACGCGTTGGTTCAAGCAGAAGCTTCTGTCGTACCCTTTACATGAGGATTCTTCCGCGGAAGAACAACTACTATTCGCCTTGTCACAGGGCGCCGAGCACAACCTGATGACCTATGAGGCGTACGATATCAACGGCTACACATTCTACACCGAGGACAAGGACATGAAGAGCGATGGTTATCAGAACTCCGGGGTAACGATGGAATCCTGCACGGGTAACGACAAGGACAGATACTACGGAAGGATCGAGGAGATCTGGGAGCTGAGCTACGCTGGAGAGAAGGTCCCGATGTTCCGTGTCAGATGGGCCAAAAACGTCATAAAAGAAGACCGGTATTTCACCACCATGGTTATACCCGAAGCCAAATCCAAGACCGCGGGCGCAAACGTCACCGCGAAAAATGAGCCATGGGTACTGGCTTCCCAAGTGGACCAATGCTTCTTCATTACCGACCCGCCAAAGCCCAGTCGTGTTGTCGTGAGGAGAGGCAAAAGGAAGATCATCGGAATGGATGGAGTAGCCAATGAGCAAGACTTCGACAAGTACGGCGACCCGAAGATCGAACATGACGACGACGATGAAGTAGCAGCACACACCACAAGAAGAAGCAGGACCACCCTACCTAAAGGACGTCCGTTCCACAGAAGAACTCCGTTTGCGAAAAAGAAGGGCAAGAAGATTGTGAACAGAGATAGCTAGCTAAGACCGATTGTATTTAAATCGTAGTCTTCATTTCTCGATTGTATTTCATGCATGGGCACTTTTTGATATCATGAATATTTTTAAATTTCATGGGCACTTTCTGAATTCATGAGGACACTTGATCTCGATTCCCCCTCCATCTCGATCTCGATCCCCCTCCATCTCGATCGCACCCGCACCCTGCCCCGCTAGCTCCACCCATCGCAACCCTCCCCCGCTCCACCGCCGGAGCACCCGGCCCCCCGCACCCGCACTTTTTGAACATATTTTTTAATTTTTTTTTACTATTTTTCTAAAAAATATTACTGTTATAATTTAAACAAGTTTGAACATATTTAAACACAAATAAATATAAAAACAGCATTTAAAATGCATAAAAAATATTACTGTTATGATTTAAACAAGTTTGAACATATTTAAACACAAATAAATATAAAAAACACCATTTAAAATGCATAAAAAATATTGGGGATCCTCGGAATCGAACCCAGGACCTCCTGGTGTGTGTGCTACGTGCTGACCAGTCGGGCTAGTGGGTGGGTTCTGTTGTAGAAAGGGTTGGGCTGTAGATATGGCTACTGTGGTAGATTAAAACAACATTCTAATGGCGCACCGCGAGGTGGTGCGCCATTAGAACAGTCGTACTTATGGCGCACCGGCGTGCGGTGCGCCATTAGAAAGCTTCCCTCACCTATTCCCCTCTGGCCTCTCTCCCTCCCTCGCCAGATCCCCCCCTCACAGCAATCAGCCTCTCGCGCCGTCGCCCCCGCGCCGTCGCCCCCGCGCCGTCGCCCGCCCCCGCGCCGAGCCAGAGGAGACGACGACCGCCCCCCCTCCGCCCGCGCCCGCGCCCTCGCTGTCCCCCCTCCGCCCGCGCCCTCGCCGTCCCCCCTCCGCCCGCGCCCGCGCCCACGCCGTCCCCCCTCCGCCCGCGCCCGCGCCCTCGCCGTCCCCCCTCTGCCCGCGCCCGCGCCCGCGCCCTCGCCGTCCCCCCTCCGCCCGCGCCCTCGCCGTCCCCCCAGGTGATTCCTCCCTTCTCCTCCACCCCCTCACCTGCAAACCCTAGGGCCATGGCTGTTAACTGTTTTAGATAGTTTCAGTTAACTTTTTCTTGTGTTCTGTAAATTTACCAATGCATTTGATGTTGTGAATTACTAAGATACTGAAGTAAGAAAGTTGAGGAAACTGGATTAAACTGTGTCATTTGGGCAAGAATGTTAAGTAGTTATTCATGAAAGAAATGAAACAAGTGAGGCCATACATACAGAAACTAATCTGGCACATAACTTGTACAAAAAAAAAATTGTGCACTTGGTGGTGGTTGGCACGCAGCAATCAAGAGAATTGATTTTCAAGAGCAAGAATGTTGGATTCATTGCAGCCACATGTATAGGCATGCAAGTTGACCCAGTTGGCCGGTTGGCCCGTACACACATAATCAACATTCACTGTTGTGCGGACGGGCGTTTTCTTGGGTTGTTTCCTCTGCACTTGTGGTGCTGGTGTGTAGTTCTCCAGTGTACCCTTTTTCCTCCATCTCGTCCCACACGCATTGCAGAGCACCGGCTTCTCCGGTGGCCCGTGTCGCCAGAGAGGACTGCCTGTATCAGCAGCATTAGTTGGCATGAGCAACAACAAGTAGAGTAGAAAACAGAGCAGCAAAGAATGTGTGTAATACTAGTGTACATGCATAGAGGTCACAGATATGACAGGGAGACTCTGTGTTATTCAGAGTTTGTGTTTGTACCACAGATATGACAGGGAGACTCTGTAATAGTTAGTGTACAGGCATAGAGTTGAGTTGTACCCTAACATAACATTGGGCATTTTAGGTGAATGCAGGCAGCAAGAATATATGCAACTCTGAATATCTATCTGATGATGATTGGCAAGAGCAAGATGAGATAATATCTGTTTTCCTTGCTTTCTTTCAGGTTTTTTTTTTGCTTCCAACCGTTAGTGCATTCAACTCTGAATGTAGGTTGAATATTTCTTGCACTGCTGTTAAAGATGTTACCAGTCACATTTCTGTGTCCACATTGTTTTTGTATGTAATTAAAAATGTCAAATACACAACACTGGCTGTGACAATCTGTAACTTGCTTAATTAGGATGAATTTTTTGTTCTTCATTATAGTGTATACATCTAATTCAGTAAAAAAATAATAGGCATCACCTTCTGTGTAAAAAGATGTCTGAACCTTGTCTATGCCATTGGAAGAGAAATTTACAGGATTCATAGATTTCTTTACTTCTGTTGCATTGGAGGTTCATCTTGTCTTGAAGCAAACAAATTAGCATTGGAGGCTCATCTTTGAGGCTTATCTTTATTACATATCAGAACTTGCAAACAAATCTGTGAAAGACTTGTAAAGTTGCTGGGTTTTGTCTCCGACCATTGTGTCGTGATGAATTTGCAGGTACCCCGAGAGGCCCTTGAGTTTGCCGGAATGTCGATTAACTTCCGTTCCGGCAAATTCGGGTACTCCATATGTCCTATTTTCAGCAAAGGTCATGCTGAAATTTTCCGTGAATTTTAGCATGACTTTGCTAAAAATAGGACATATGGGGTACTTGCGACTAATGCATGGGCCGGGCTATCTTAGTACTTAGTTAAGTAGGATCAACTGCCCTGCCATTCTTGCTGCATTAAATCATAGGTGGCAATAGAGCCAAGTGATTAGGCCCAACTTAGAATTATCCTTAGCATCGATAAACCCTAGATGATAAACCCAACATAGGTGGCAATAGAGCCAAGTGATTAGGCCCAACCCTAAATCATGAGACCATGATCTTGTTCCTTGACAATAACCATCTTTTTGACCAAACTTTTTTCCTATTTAGAGAGAAACATGGCCCACAACGATGAGGCCGGTGGTTCGGGCGGCAAGCAATTCTGGGAGATGTCCCAAGAGTTGGAGGAACAACAACCTCACCGCTATGATGACGCCGCGGAAGACACCGATCCTGATTACACAACCCCTAGTGGCATCGGGGATGACACCACTGATGGTGCCGCCGAGGATGCCACCACTGATGATGGTGGCGCACACACAGATGGCAGCCAACCGAAGAAGCAAAGGAAGGACCGGCGCCCGAATGCGCTCCGCACCGTCAAGGAGGAATTCACTCAAGTGGACTCCGACGGGAATCCAACGGAGCCCAAACATATAGTCAAGGGGTACGCGGTTCAGCTCGGGTGCATTCTCCGGAACACCGTCTCGATCAACACCGAGAACCTTAGGCATAAGGACCGAGGGAATTTGCGCAGCCTCCTCTTCACGAAGCTGCACGAACGATACAAGTTCCCCGATGAATTTGAAAACACACGCCTCTCAGGGAATAGAGTGAACAATGCCGCCCTCACGAAGATGAGCACGGCCCTGTCTACTTGGAGAAGCGCGGTGAAGAGAATGATTGATAAAGGTGATAGTTATGACAAGATCAAGGCGAAATATCATTTGATGAGCAAAGATGAGTACAAGGAGTTCAAGATCAAGTGCTAGAGCCCCGCAAGCTCCGAATCAAGTCAGTGGGGGAAAGAAATGCGGGAGTTGAACTTAGGGGAACACAAACTCGGTCCCGGCGGTTATAGAGTGGCGGAGCCTATATGGGACAAGGAGGACGCGGAGCGTGCCGAGCAAGGCCTACCGCCCAGCTTCGAGAAATACAGCGGTGACAGGCAGACCAGGAACTATGTCAGGGCTCGGTACAAGGAGGACCCGATAACAAAGGAGCTTACCACGGATCCGAAGACCAGGGCGCTTGAGCTTGTTCTGGTAAGGAATACACCCCCGCGTAATTAGCTCCATATGGTTGCACTCTAATTAATCACCAATATTTCTAAATGGCTCATGTTCCTTTCGCAGGACAATGAAAGCAGTAGCGCGGGGTCGTCTAAGAGCTCCCCGTTCGACACCCCTTTAAATAGGGCGTTGAACGTAATGAAAAAGAAGGATAAGCTCGATAAGCCGACGTCAGCTGGTCGTGTGGCCGGCAAAGGCTTGTCCACAAAATGGGGGTCATACTATACCGCTGGTGTGCGGAAGGAGAAAAAGGCCAGCTCGGAAAGCCAGACGCGCGAGGTTGAAGCACTCAAGGCACAAGTGGCGCGGATTCCGGAGCTTGTCCAAGAGCAAGTGGAACAACAGCTGGAAACGAAGCTCGAAGCCATGGTGCCTACGTTGATTCATGGGCTGATGACGTGGATTGCGGGCGGCCAAAAGGGTCCTCCCCTGGTTCCCAGCTTCATGGCCAGCAACTCGCACAGCGCGGCGGCGGCACCATTGGTGTCTCCGGCGGCGGCGACATTGGTGTCTCCGGCGGCGGCGCCATTGGTGTCTCCGGCGGCGGCGCCATTGGTGTCTCCGGCGGAGGCGGTATTCGTGTCTCCGGCACCGGCACGGGTATTGGAGCTTAATGCACCCGGGTGTACGCCGACCGGCACCTCGCCAGCAAGCGCCCCCTCCGTCAGTTGCACGCCCGCCGTTGGCGGTGCCTCGACATTAGCCGAGCTTGACGGCATCACGGTAACTAAGCCTCTCGGCCGATGACTTCATCTCCTTGCCTTTGACTGGGCATCCCTGACGCCCTACACATGTTTTCGCAGGGCACCGCCGACGTTCCTTGCACTCTTCTGCACTTCGTGGGCGCCGAGTTGGTCGATGTCGCCAAGGGCAAAATCGTTCAACCGGGCAACCCCATGTTCCACGGTAATCCGATGCCACCCACAATGTATAGGGTTGAAGTGCTCCGGGTGCTGCCAGGCTGCGACGAGTTGTTACCTCCGATTCGACCCGCTGGGACCGACGAAGAAGATGAGATGACCCTCGGCACCTGCATAAACTGGCCCCTGCTATGGCCGAAGAGCCAGATTCGTTTGGGGGCGGGGGACACCACCCCACAGACAAGACCGCCAATCGTGCCGGCGCCAAGCCATGGCAAGAACGCAGCAACGCTACCGGACCTGCTGGACATCCCTATGGCACAGGATCCGGACAGCCCTATGGCACAGGATCCGGACGGCGACAACAACGACGACGGTACATTTACCAAAGTTGACAAGTACTTTGCCGAACATGGGTACGCTGACGATTTCTGCGGGCCTCTTTCTCAAGAACCCAGCCAAGACCACCGCGATCTAGATGGTACGGCGGAGAAATCCAATTGCAACAAGCGTCGTCTGGCGTTCAGTTCTCAGGACACGCCTCCAGCTCCCGTCTTCACCGAGCCTCAGATAGCTGAGGCGCGAAATATTATCAGCCCCAACACGCTGAAGAAGGCGGTCTGTGAGCAGAACTCGGTCCCATTACAGGAGATCAAGAAGAAGGGCCGGAAACGAAAGACTAACAAGGGCGCCGGTGCGAGCCAGCCGGCACCGAGTTCGATCCGTGCTCAGGACGGGCCACCTTCACCTAAGGATATCTCGAGGAGGGTGCATGTGGCGGGTAGGGCGATGCTACCGCCAAATATGCTGAATGCTGCAACCGGTGCTATGCGGAGTCTGCATGACAGTGTTCTGATTTTGGAGAAGCGGCGTCTCAGAGAGAAGGATGTGGCATACCCGGTTTTCGTGGCCAAGGTGCCAGAGAGCAAGGGCTTTGTGGATGGCGACATCGGGGGTATGATCGTCCTGTGGTTTGATGACATCTTTGCTATGTTTAACCTTCATCCGTTGCACTACACCTTCGTTCGGCTGTTTTCGCTGAGCATGCAGATGCGGATCATTAGAGACAATACCCCGGACATCGTGATAGTCGACCCCTTCTACATGCGTGCCAAGCACTTGAGCAGCGCTGGGGACCGCCAAGTTGCGAGTTCACACCTCGAAGGCGTCATTCTGGCAAACGCAGATAAGGATAACTTCCTTGTGCCTTACTTTCCCGAGTAAGTCATCCCTTAACCGCCCCGTAACATATGATTTCTTAGATTTCGATTGTTCTTTTTTTTTCTAACATTCCGTGTTCTGTGCAGTGACACACATTGCACACTCATCCTCTTAAGCCCGAAATATTCCATGGCCACGTATTTCGACCCGAACCGTAACTCCATGATAGACTACACAAATGTGAAGAAAGTTCTTGATGATGTTCTCCCCGGCTACGCCAAATCTGGAGGCACCTTCACCAGGACAGTTCGTAAGTACGGCAAGCACATCTTCTCACACAATACGAAGTTCTGCTGCGTCAAGCAGCCGCCTGGCGGTCAGAAGGATGCCTACTACGCCCTCCATCACATGCGGGCGATCGTAAGGGACCATCATCACCTTCTGCTACCAGATAATCTCAAAGATTGGGCCGCGAGCTTGTCGGCAGTCCAGGACGCGGACCTCAGACAAGAATTCTTTCGCATCCAGTCGGAGTTTGCGGACATCATCCATCAAGATGTCCTTCATACGTCGGGGCAGTTCTTCCTCAGAAATCAACCGTCCAACAGTGAGATAGATGGAATGCTAAAAATGCAGGGTGACAACGACCGCGATTTCATGACCATCGCGACAGACGGCGGCTTCATCCACGCTCCTGTCCGATGAGTCGAGTCGAAAGTAGTGATGTGTAGTTCTGAAACATTGATTGGCTCATGTTGTAATTAAACTTTTTAATGAATTCGTATGTCTCTTTGGTTTGGACGGTTGTTCAACTTAGATGTAATCGATGCTATTTTATTAGTAGGACCATGAATCGTGCTATTAATGTCTTGCTTTTCTCTTCCGATCCTTTTGTTGCATACTTACACATTGCTTATGTATTGTCTGTTGTTTGGCTTGTGCATAGAGATGCCGTCGTATGTCGTGTACAAGGGTAAGGTTCCCGGAGTCTACGATGACTGGGAGGAGTGTCGGAGACAGGTTCACCGTTTCAGCGGTAATAGTTACAAAGGGTACACCACTAGGGCGGAGGCCGAATCTAGATACGCCCGCTATCTAGCAGGAGAGAGGAGGGAGCGTTGGAGGAACCGGATGAAGACCAGTTTGATCGCGATGATGCTCATCGTGATGACCACAGCTCTCTTCTATGTGATGGTAGTTTAGATGATCGATATCGACTTGTAATGTGAAGTCAAACTCGATACTCGCGGTCTTGAGACTTGTAATGTTTTATCTTTGTCCGGTCTTTTGAATCCGGAGACTAATATGATGAATTGTATTCGGAGACTAATCTTCTATTGTATTTGATGAATTTGATGTTGCTGTGTGCTGCTGTCTATATTCTATGCCATAATATATTTTGTAATCTGTGCAAAAATCAGAAAAGCAAAAAAAAATAAAACCTAATATTCATACTAATGGCGCACCACAAAAGACACTAATGGCGCACTGTGATCATCACACTAATGGCGCATGTACTGGTAATGCGCCATTAGAATGCCATAGCACATTTGTACATATGGCCCCTGGGAGGCATTCTAATGGCGCACTGCGGGCTATACTAATGGCGCACTACGCGGTGCGCCATTAGAACACCAGATACTAATGGCGCACCAGTAGTGCGCCATTAGAATTTAATTCTAATGGCGTGATGCCAGTGGCGCACTGGCAGTGCGCCATTAGAAGGCAAAACCAGTGCGCCACTAGCATGCCTTTTCCTAGTAGTGTTGCCTCTGCGCCGCGGCCCTCTGTCCTGCGCATTAGTGTTGGCTACGAAATCCGGGTTGCCATCGGCCTTGCGCTTGCCTCCGTTTCCATGACCCGCCGGTTTGTACTGCTGCCCCTTGGAGTTGCCGTTCTTCTTTCCCTTCCCTGCTTCATCATCATCAGCTTCAAGATCCTTGGTACTGTCGGAATCAGCATACTTCACCAAAGCGGCCATGAGGGTTCCCATGTCATTGCAGAACCGCTTCATACGCCCCAATTTTAATTTTAAAGGCTCAAACCGGCAGTTGCCTTCTAATGTTAAGATCGCAGAGTCAGTGTTGATCCGGTCAGAGGAGTGCAAAATCTCGGAAACACGGCGTACCCAACGGGTTGTTGACTCCCCTTCCTCCTGGACACAAGCCGCCGGGTCTACTATGGACTTGGGCTGCTTACACGTATCCTTGAAGTTCTGGATAAACCGGGCCCGTAACTGGGCCCATGAGCTGATAGAATTGGGCGGTAAGCTCTTCAACCAAGTACGGGCCGTGCCTTCCAGCATCATGGTGAAGTACTTTGCACATGCGGTCTCATCAACATCTAGCATCTCCATGGCCATCTCATAACTTTCAACCCACGCTTCAGGGGACAGATCTGCGGTGTAATTCGGCACCTTGCGTGGGCCCTTAAAATCTTTAGGCAGACGCACATTGCGTAAAGCGGGGATTAAACAGGGCACCCCTAAAGCGGATGCGACTCCTGGCCCGGTGAAGGTGGTAGGGCGAACCGGTGTGTATTGACCCGCGTCATCCTGTGCTGCTAACTCGGCCTCCCTGCATGCCCGGGCCCGATCCACCACCTCCTGAGCATCACGAATGCCACCCATCTGGTGATTGCCTCGGGCCGCTTCACGGTCCCGCGCGTTGCTTGATATGGCCTGTTCATCCATACGCCTGCTGTAGCTCCGGCTTGGACGGGGCGTAGAGTGAATCCGATCACGACTGTATGAGTACGCCTCCTGCTGGATCAGCGCAGTCCGGAGAAGCTCCTTAACTCGGCGTGTCTCAACTGCTTGTGGGGAATCTCCTTCGACTGGGATCGCCTCCAATCGTGCGGCGGCCGCAACAAGGTTGTCCATAGGATTAGAATAATGACCTGGGGGTGTCTGTACCGGCGGAAGAACCACCATGTTCTGTTGCGGAGGCTCCATCAGGCGTGGTTGGACCGTCGCTCCTGCTCCTGGTGCCTCAATCCGGTTTACCTCCCTGTGCTGGGGCGGGTTACTGGGTCCGGCTCCCGGGGTCTGAAAGAGATTTCTAGGATCAAATCCTAATGGCAGGCGCGATCTATACTTCCGTTTCAACACCTCCTGCGACGCACTCTGGTCAAGCATGAGTTTGTAAGCCTGTGCGTCCAGAGCGGCCCGCTCTGCGGCCATGCGCTCCTTCTCTGACGCTAGATCCGCTTTGGCTTGCGTGATCTGCTCTCTCACCTTTGCAATTTCTGCATTATGAGCCTCCTGATCCGCTGGGTTGTCCTCTGCCATAAGCGCTGCTAGTGCATCAAATAGGTCTGACAGAACTTGAACCGGCGGGCGCACCGGGCCTCCTGCCCCTGCTGCCGCTGCCGCTGCTGAACCGGAAAGCATCTCTGCTGCGGTTGAAGAGTGGTTCGCTGCCTGCGTACCGGCCATGAATACTCCAACCCGGTTGAACTGGCTTGGGGGGTCCGGAATACTGTCACCGTCGGAACAGCCCCTGATCATATCACCCTGCAGCTGGTACAATGACTCGGTCTCTCCTGTTGAAGATTCATCGCCAGAATAAACGACGGTCTCACTACCGTGTTCTGAACCGGCGTCATACTCTCCTCCGTGGATGACTCCAACGAAGACATGCTTCAGGGCCGGTTTAACCTGGGCAGGTCGCGCACGCTGAGCCGTCTCGATGAGGTCGGTGCAGATGTCCGGCTCAGGCCCAGGCTCCCCGATCTTGCCGATGAAAACGTGTATGCCGCCGAAGGGGACCCGGTATCCGTACTTGATTGAATCGGCCTCGGGACCCCATCCGGCGTCGTCGATGTAGATCCGGCCGCGACGACTCTTGGTCATCCGGCCCACGACGTAGCCTTCGAGTGCTTTGAGCTTGCCCTCCAAGATCGTCAAACCATCGTGCGATAGCCCCACGGTGGGCGTCAACTGTCGTGGATTTGTCACGGCAGATGTCCTAGCGTAAGGACTTAGTCGTGGAGCCATCGCTACGGGTTTACTTGAAGGGGTTAAAGCGGACACAAAGACACAAGGGTTTATACTAGTTCGGCCCCTTCGATGAAGGTAAAAGCCTACGTCTAGTTGTGATGGAATTGATGTAGTCTCGATGGCTAGGGAGCAAACAAGCTTCGCCTAGGCTCGAGTTGTGGTTGTCTGTCCCGGAACCGTCGCCGGGTCGTCCCCTTATATACATGAGTGACGCCCGTCGGTTCATAGAGTCCCAACCGGTTCATACTCGTATCCCGGTTGGTATCTCTCTATTCCTAACTTACAATACAAGTTATACATCAGGCCGGTTTACGGCTACAAGCTCTAAACCAACTATAGGCCTTGGGCCTTTCTCTGCTTGTACCACTAATGGAGTTAACTCGGTCCAAGCTGGCCGGTTTACACCTAGTGGTAATATCCCCAACACTACCCATATCATCAATATTAATCAAGCAGGACGTAGGGTTTTACCTCCATCGAGAGGGCCCGAACCTGGGTAAAACATCGTGTCCCTCGTCTCCTGTTACCATCCGCCTAGACACACAGTTCGGGACCCCCTACCCGAGATCCGCCGGTTTTGACACCGACAATGCCCTTCTTTTGCCACAAGAGAGCTAATTTTATGAGAAAATCTGGGCGAAAGATTCACCCCAATCGGAGTTATGGATCTCCGGATATTTAAGAAACGGTGAAGGGGTAGAATTTGAGAACGCAGAAACAGAGAGATAGATCCAATCTCGGAGGGGCTCTCGCCCCTGCCACGCCATGGGAGCCAAGGACCAGAGGGGAAACCCTTCTCCCATCTAGGGAGGAGGTCAAGGAAGAAGAAGAGAAAGGCGGGCCCTCTCCCCCTTGCTTCCGGTGGCGCCGGAACACCGCCGGGGGCCATCATCATCACCGCGATCTTCACCAACACCGCCGTCATCTTCACCAACATCTCCATCACCTTCCCCCTTCTATATTCAGCGGTCCACTCTCCCGCAACCCGCTGTACGCTCTACTTGAACATGGTGCTTTATGCTTCATATTATTTTCCAATGATGTGTTGCCATCCTATGATGTCTGAGTAGACTTTTGTTGTCCTATTGGTGATTGATGAATTGCTATGATTGGTTTGAGTTGCATGTTTTATTATTGGTGCTGTCCTATGGTGCCCTCCGTGTCGCGCAAGCGTGAGGGTTTCCCGCTATAGGGTTTGCAATATGTTTATGTTTTGCTTATGGTGGGTGGCGTGAGTGACAGAAGCACAGACCCGAGTAAGTAGGTTGTTTGCATATGGGATAAAAGGGGACTTGATACTTTAATGCTATGGTTGGGTTTTACCTTAATGAATCTTTAGTAGTTGCGGATGCTTGCTAGAGTTCCAATCATAAGTGCATATGATCCAAGTAAAGAAAGTATGTTAGCCTATGCCTCTCCCTCAAATAGAATTGCAATAGTGATTACCGGTCTAGTAACATAGTCAATTCCTTAGGGACAATTCCACAACTCCTACCACCACTTTTCCACACTTGCTATATTTACTTTCTTTCATCTTTATCTAAACAGCCCCTAGCTTTTATTCACACGCTCTTTATTATCTTGCAAACCTATCCAATAACACCTACAAAGTACTTCTAGTTTCATACTTGTTCTAGGTAAAGCGAACGTCAAGCGTGCGTAGAGTTGTATCGCTGGTCGATAGAACTTGAGGGAATATTTACTCTACCTTTAGCTCCTCGTTGGGTTCGACACTCTTACTTATCGAAAACTGTTGCGATCCCCTACACTTGTGGGTTATCAAGACCTTTTTCTGGCGCCGTTGCCGAGGAGTCATAGCGTGGGGTGAATATTCTCGTATCTGCTTGTTTGCTTTATCACTAAGTAATTTTTATTTGCTGTTCTTAGTTGTTCTCTATCTTTAGTTATGGATATGGAACACGAAATATCCAAAAAATTAGGTGTAGTTGCTACTCATGGAGATGGGGAACCTCCTAAAACCCTGGATGCTAGTTATGTGAAAGAAATTATGTACTACTTTGATAATCCTGAGAAAACCCCATTCAATTATGTTGGCAGACACGTTGGATCAACGTGAATACTTTAGGGATGATCGCTTGACACAAAAAGGGAAACTATTATGGGATCAAATTTATATGTTGTATTGGTATGCTAGGCAACTATGCTTGAGATATGATATTACTTGTTGCTCTAGGATGAAGGCTCCACACCTTCCCTTTTCATGCGAATTTAATGATAATAAAACCTTCGCTTCTTATGCTAATGGTATATATGATTACTATGATGTTGAACAAATTGAAGAATTTGTTGCTTTTAAGGCTGCTTATGAAATTGAATCTTTGTTTGAAAAGTATGAAGCTCTTGATGATGATGTTTATAGGCCTGAAAATCGTGCAATACTTAGATATTCCTGTGAAAATTATGAATACAATTACTATATTAATGCATTTATTGAGAAAGTCTCCGCTGTCCAAGAAGAGATTAGTATTTTGCAGGAAGCTATGGAAGAAGAAAGTGATGAAATTGTGAGCTCATTGGATGAAAAAGATGATGAGGAGAGCGAAGAACAAAAGGAGGAAGAACGGATTAGCTACCCATGCCCACCTTCTAATGAGAGTAACTCTTCAACTCATACATTGTTTAATTCCCCTTCGTGCTTACAGAAGGATGATTGTTATGATGATTGCTATGATCCCTTGAATTTGTTTGAAATATCCCTTTTTGATGATGCTTGCTATGCTTGTGGCCAAGATGCCAATATGAATTATGCTTATGGAGATGAACTTGCTATAATTCCTTATGTTAAACATGAAATTGTTGCTATTGCACCCATGCATGATAGTTCTATTATCTTTTTGAATTCTCCCAACTACACTATATCGGAGAAGTTTGTGCTTATTAAGGATATATTGATGGGTTGCCTCTTACCGTTGCACATGATGATTTTGATGAATATAATATGCATGTGCTTGCTGCTCCTACTTGCAATTATTATGAGAGAGGAACTACATCTCCGCCTCTTTATGTTTCCAACACGATAGAATTGCAAGAAACTGCTTATACTATGCATTGGCCTTTACTATGTGTGCATGAATTGTTCTTTTATGACATGCGGATGCATAGAAAGAGAGTTAGACTTTGTTGTTTCTTGATATATGTTACTTTGTGCTCATTACTAAATTACAAATCATTGCTAATTAAAATTGGCTTTGATATACCTTGGGATCGGGGTGGATCCATTACTTGAGCACTATTTGCCTAGCTTAATGGCTTTAAAGAAAGCACTGCCAGGGAGACAACCCAGAAGTTTTAGGGAGTCATTTATTTCTGTTGAGTGCTTTTATATAGTTTAAAAACAAAAAAAAATAAAGAGGGGAAACCAAAACTTTTCAAAAAGGAAAGTGAAAGTGAGAAAGACAAGCATTGTTGAAGTGGGACAGCTCCTTGAACTTTGTTCATGCTCATGGAAACTTTGTGAATCTTGATTACAGAAACTTTTCAATAAAAATAATTATCCCCTTGTACAATTCCATTGTATTATAAAAATAATGTGCCAAGGATTGCCTTTAGGATGTTTACAATGTTTGTTGGTTTGTATGGTGCAGGACAGAAACTTTGGCTGTAGTGATAGATTTTACATTTTTAACTGGAAAGTCAAATGGTTCTGATTCCTTTTGAAATGTCTTTCTGTATAAATGTTTCACTTTTCCTAATTTTGGTAGAATTTTTGGGGTACCTGAAGTATGGTGAATGTTCAGATTGCTACAGACTGTTCTGTTTTTGACAGATTCTGTTTTTGATGCATGCTTTGCTTGTTTTGATGAATCTATCAATTTATATCAGTGGCTTAAGCCATGAAAAAGTTATATTACAGTAGACACAATGCAAAAACAAAATATGAATTGGTTTGCTACAGTACTTAGAGTAGTGATTTGCTTTATTATACTAACGGATCTTACCGAGTTTTCTATTGAAGTTTTGTGTGGATGAAGTGTCTAATCGAGGAGGTTTCGATATGAGGAAAAGGAAGAGAGGCAAGAGATCAAGATTGGGGATGCCCAAGGAACGCCAAGTAAATATTCAAGGAGACTCAAGCGTCTAATCTTGGGGATGCCCCGGAGGCATCCCCTCTTTCTTCAACAAGTATCAGTATGTTTTTGAATTCGTTTCATTCGTGCATTATGTGCAAGTCTTGGAGCGTATTTTGCATTTAGTTTTCATTTTTCTTTTATGCACCATGCTGGTATGAGATAGTCCTTGGTTGGCTTTATAGAATGCTTCATGTGCTCCACATATATCGTTTGAAGTTTGGATTGCCTGTTTCTCTTCACATAGAAAACCGCCATTTGTAGAATGCTCTTTTGCTTCATTTATATTTGTTAGAGCGTGGGCATATCTTTTGTAGAAGGAATTAAACTCTCTTGCTTCATTTATATCTATTTAGAGAGATGACAGGAATTGGTCATTCACATGGTTAGTCATAAAATCCTACATAAACTTGTAGATCGCTGAATATGATATGTTTGATTCCTTGCAATAGTTTAGCGATATAAAGATGGTGATATTAGAGTCATGCTAGTGGGTGGTTGTGTATTGTAGAGACACTTGTGTTGAGGTTTGCAAATCCCGTAGCATGCACGTATTGTAACCGTTGTGTGACAAATTTGAAGAATGGGGTGTTTCTTTGATTGTCTTCCTTATGAGTGGCAGTCGGGGACGAGCGATGGTCTTTTCCTACCAATCTATCACCCTAGGGGCATACATAGTAGTAATTTGCTTTGAGGGCTAATAAAATTTTGCAATAAGTATATGAGTTCTTTATGATTAATGTGAGTCCATGGATTATACGCACTTTTACCTCTCCATCATTGCTAGCCTCTTCGGTACCATGCATTGCCCTTTCTCACCTCAAGAGTCGGTGCAAACTTCGCCGGTGCATCCAAACCCCGTGATACAATACGCTCTATCACACATAAGCCTCATTATATCTACTCAAAACAGCCACCATACCTACCTATCATAGCATTTCCATAGCCATTCCGAGATATATTGCCATGCAACTTCCGTCATCATCATATACATGACTTGAGCATTTATTGTCATATTGCTTTGCTTGATCGTAAGATAGCTAGCATGATGTTTTGATGTCATTGCTACGCTAGATCATTGCACATCCTGGTACCACTACTGGAAATAGGGAATTTGCCATCAGTCAGCTCTTTGCCATCTGCTAGCGGACGGCAAAGAAGGTCTTTGCCATCTGCTTGCAAAAAACAGACGATAAAGAACTGACAGACGGCAAAGAACCTGGTTGCCATCAGTCAGCTCTTTGCCGTCTGCCAGCAGATAGCAAAGAATCTTTGCCGTCCGCTGGCAGACGGCAAAGAGGTGCCCAGCAGACGGCAAAGAGGTGCCCCATGGTAGCCACCCCCCCTCTCTCTCCCCAGCCCCACCACACCGGCCCGATCCACTCCCACCCCACCACTCTGTCTCTCTATCTCATCCCTAAAAAAACTCTCTCACGAACTCGCCCCCACCCCTCGGTCCACCCCACCCCGGCTCCTCTGCCCATGATTTCCTCGCCGTTCCCACCACCCATGCCGGCCGGTTCCGGCGAGCACCGGCCGCGCGCATAACTCCCCCAAGCTCGGCCCCTCCCTCCCCTCCTTCCAGATCTGTGCCTCAAGGCCTGCACCCTTGCCCGCGGCTAGGGTTTCGGGCGCCTCCCGTGTTCTTGCCGGAATCCACCACAATCGGCGATGGCGAGACCAGAGCTTGCTGAATCCGTCACCGGCGTTTCCCAGGTAGGCCCTTCCCCTCGTTCCTTGCTCGGGTCCACCCTCTCCTCCTCACCTTGCCTTCCCTTCCGATCCGTCCCTTTGCTGTAGGTCGCCATGGCAGCCGCCTCCACAGCCCCAACGCACATGCGCCGTTCTCGATGGCTACGAGATGGCCGCAGCCACCCCCGCTGCCTCCGAGGTCAGGGTCAACGCGGTGGAGAATGATGACGTCATAGCATACGCGCTACAGGAGGAGCTCGCGCAGGTCGCCATGGCCGAGGCATTCGGGGCCGACGGCGGAGAGTCTGAGCAACGCGCCACCGTCCTCGTAGGAGCCCTTCGCCAACCTCCCCGTGAGCATCCCCTTCCGTCCTCTCTTCTCTCTGTTTGTTTCACCTTGCATAAATCTGAATCAAACGTGCGTCCTCATAAATCTGAATCAAATTGTGGATTCTAATTGTTGTGAACTCCATAGGCGCTCACATGCTAGTGGCCTTTGATGACATTTTAAGTTCTTGTTTGTTGTCTTTAATGCCAGTGTGTAGCAGCAAAAAAATTGTACTTGGAAGTGTCAAAATTTATCATTTATAATCAGCCATAGTAATATTTCTATAGATATATACACACTGAAAGTCTGAAAATTTTCTAGTAAATATACATGTCAGTTTCCATATCCATTGCTTTGTCCCTTATTCAGTGTTTTTATCTTTTCTTGTTTTGATGTTACAATTTCACTACTAGGAAAAGGGCTATAGATGGAATTGACACTAATGGCGCACCAGACATGTGGTGCGCCATTAGTATATACTAATGGCGCACCGCCTTCTGATGCACCATAAGTGTTGAAATTACTAATGGCGCACCATGCCCACGGTGCGCCATTAGTACCATTTTTTTTTGAACTAGTGCGCCTGTCCAAATATAGTAATGGCGCATCTGCTGGTGGTGCGCCATTACTAGTTGTAACTAGTAATGGCGCACCAGCCAGAAGGTGCGCCACTAAAGTTATTTTTTTTATTATTGTTTTTATTCCTTTTTTTGCAAAAGTACTAATGGCGCACTCACACGCGGTGCGCCATTACTAGTTCAAACTAGTAATGGCGCACCGTGGCAAAGTGCGCCATTAGTATGTTTTTTTTTCAAAACTACTAATGGCGCACCACCAGGGGGTGCGCCATTTGTAACCTGGATTACTAATGGCGCATTTGTTGCTGGGGCGCCATTAGTAAGTGGGCAGCAACAAGATATTTTGGACAGCCTCTCCTCCCACACTCACTTTCTCCCCACTTCATTCTCTCCACCGCCTCCTCCTTGTCTCGGGTGCCTCCTCTTTTTCACCTAATTTCCACCATAGATTCATTCAAATTAAGTGGTTAAGTTACCTTGTTTTGGTAGGTAAGTAAGGGGGGAAGCTATATTTATGTTGTTCTCCCTACAACAATGTGCACATGCACTTTTTATAGCCTAGCTAGATCTATGTATGTTCGTGGTGTTGCATATGTTTGTGGTGTTGCATATGTGTTTGTGTTTGGAGGTGTACCGGTATTTGAAATGCGATAGTTGCCAATATTTTGCCGGAATGTTGATTCATTTCCGTTTCGGCGAGAATTTTGGCATTAAGCATTCTTTTTGGTCCTATTTTTAGGGAAAGTCATGCCAAATTTTTTCTTGGTTCTAAAATATCGTTTTGCTCTACCCCGCAGGCGACCATGGTCCGCACGATGACCGAAGGCATCGTGAATAGGTTTTTGAGGTCCGCGAAGGCCGAGATGCTTCAAAAGAACAAGACGGAGATAAGATGTCCATGTCGAAGATGCAAGCTGAATAGCCTTATTGCGGACCCGGATTCCGGGCAGGTGCGGGACCACCTGCTCTTGCGTGGTTTCATGGATGGCTATCGGTGGCAAGGTGATGAAGATGACTACGAAGTCGTCCATGGGGGCCGGGCAAGAAATGAGGAAGGGCAGCAAGACAACCACCGCGGGTCGGGGGGGGAGAAGACGAAGAATCCCCAGGAGATGATCACGACGGTGATGCTGTACACAGTCATCATGTAGAAGATGCAGGACATGTTGATGATGCCGGCGGAGCAGACGACGCTGGACCATCGATGGGCTGGGTGCAAGACCCTCATATTCAAGAGCTGCTTCTCAAGCAGACGGATAACGCAAGAGCTGCCGCCCGAGAGAAAGCCAAGATGGATCAACTTGAGTTAGACGCGGTTACTCCATTGTATGAAGGATGCAGGCCCGAGGATACCCGCCTGAAAGTAACGCTCATGGCTCTGGAGATGAAGGTAAAACACAAAATGGCCGACGCATGCTTCAACGAGAACATGTCATTCTGGCACGAACGTCTTCCCAAGGGGAACAAGTGCCCGACCAGTTTGGAGGAGGCAAAGAAAATCGTGTGTCCTCTGGATTTACCGCACGTGAAATACCATGTGTGCATGAACAATTGCATCATTTATCGGGACGAGCACGCGGAGTCTACCATATGTCCGGTGTGCGGTGTCACTCGATACAAGAAGAGGAAGAAAGCTCCTTGAAAAGTGGTGTGGTACTTTCCGATCACTCCTCGTCTGTAGCGGTATTTCGTGGACCCTAAGGTAGCAAAGCTCCTGCATTGGCACGCGGATAGGGAGGAGAAGAAGCGAGAAGATGACGCAAATGATCCGGAGATAGATAAAAAAGACAAGATGCTGAGTCACCCTAAGGATGCGAGCCAGTGGCAAGCGTTGAACTTCGAATACCCAGAATTTGGGAACAATCCAAGGAACATCATGCTGGGCGCGAGCACCGATGGAGTCCGTTTGGCAGCCAGAGAAGCACACATAGCACCTGGCCTGTGTTTGTGTGGATGTACAACCTTCCCCCCTGGTTGTGCATGAAGAGGAAGTACATTCACATGAGTATGCTAATTGAAGGGCCGAAACAACCAGGGAACGACATCAATCTGTATCTGGGGCTGCTGAAAGAGGAGCTTGACACGCTGTGGAAAATGCCAGCCAATACGTGGGATGCCGCAGAGAAAGAATATTTCCCTATGAGAGCCGCACTGCTCACGACGGTGCACGACTATCTCGGTTACGGATATCTTGCGGGGCAGGTACTCCACGGATTTTCTGGATGCGTAAGGTGCATGGATGACACAACGTATCGCCAGCTAGATAGAGATCCCAGGTCTTCGAAAACCGTGTTCATGGGACATCGAAGGTGGCTTCGCGACGATGACCCGTGGAGGAAACGCAAGGATCTGTTCGATGGTGAAACCGAACCCCGAAAACGCCCGTGTACGAGGAGCGGCGAGGAAATAGACAAGCTGTTGAAAAATTGGAAAGACTGCCCACTGCCGGGAAAGAAGCAAAAGGCGCCAGAGCCGGGAAAGAAGCGAAAGGCGCCAGAGCCGCTGCTGAAGGTATGGAAAACGAGGTCTGTTTTCTGGGACTTGCCGTACTGGAAGATCCACCGTGTGCCTCACAGCCTTGATGTCATGCATATCACGAAGAACGTGTGCGAGAGTCTGCTTGGTACCCTGCTCAACATGCCAGAGAGGACCAAAGATGGGCCGAAAGCAAGGGCAGACTTGAAATCAATGGGCATCAGGCAGGAGCTTCACGCTATATATGATGATGATGATGATGATGATGATGATGATGATGATGAGGCGAAGCAGGACACAGAAAGTCGTCGCAAAGGCAAAAAGGCCAAGAAGACCGGAAATGACTACCCTCCCGCGTGCTTCACTCTAAGTCAGGAGGGGATCGAGCAGTTTTTCACCTGCCTCCTAGGAGTAAAACTTCCTTACGGTTACGCGGGGAAGATAAGCAGATACCTAGACCCAGCGAAGCAGAAGTTCAGCGGGATGAAGTCTCACGACTGTCACGTGCTGATGACGCAGATACTTCCAGTTGCAATCTGTGGGATCATGGACGCGCACGTCCGTGAAACGCTATTCGGCCTATGCAACTTCTTTGACGTCATCTCTCGGAAGTCGATTGGCGTGAGGCAACTCAGAAGGCTACAGGAAGAGATCGTGGTGATACTATGCGAGCTTGAGATGTACTTCGCGCCCGCATTCTTCGATGTTATGGTTCATCTGCTGGTCCATATAGTGGAGGATATCATCCAACTCGGGCCGACATTCCTGCACAGCATGATGCCGTTCGAAAGGATGAATGGTGTCATCAAAGGATACGTTCGCAACATGTCACGTCCAGAAGGAAGCATAGCCAGGGGCTTTCTGACCGAAGAGTGCATCTCCTACTGCATGAATTATCTAGGCATCGAGAACCTCGTTGGTCTGCCCATCAACAGGCACCTCAGCAGGCTCGCTGGATGGGGTCACCGTGAGGGTCGCCGCGAAATGCATGTCGACTTCGAGGGTCGACTCGCCGACTTTGAAAGAGCAAACCTAGTCGCGCTACAACACATAGACGTGGTCGATCCTTGGGTGGTAGAGCACAAAACCTTTATTAAGAAGACGTACAATGACCAAGGCCAACAGAGGACGGACGGAGATATACTCAAAGAGCACAACTCATGTTTCACGCGTTGGTTCAAGCAGAAGCTTCTGTCGTACCCTTTACATGAGGATTCTTCCGCGGAAGAACAACTCATATTCGCCTTGTCACAGGGCGCCGAGCACAACCTGATGACCTATGAGGCGTACGATATCAACGGCTACACATTCTACACCAAGGCCAAGGACATGAAGAGCGATAGTTATCAGAACTCCGGGGTAACGATGGAATCCTACACCGGTAACGACAAGGACAAATACTACGGAAGGATCGAGGAGAACTGGGAGCTAAGCTACACTGGAGAGAAGGTCCCGATGTTCCGTGTCAGATGGGCCAAGAATGTCATAAAAGAAGACCAGTATTTCACCACCATGGTTATACCCGAAGCCAAATCCAAGACCGCGGGCGCAAACGTCACCGCGAAAAATGAGCCATGGGTACTGGCTTCCCAAGTGGACCAATGCTTCTTCATTACCGACCCGTCAAAGCCCAGTCGTGTTGTCGTGAGGAGACGCAAAAGGAAGATCATCGGAATGGATGGAGTAGCCAATGAGCAAGACTTCGACAAGTATGGCGACCCGAGGATCGAACATGACAACGATGATGAAGTAGCAGCATACACCACAAGAAGAAGCAGGACCACCCTACCTAAAGGACGTCCGTTCCACAGAAGAACTCCATTTGCGAAAAAGAAGGGCAAGAAGATTGTGAACAGATAGCTAGCTAAGATCGATTGTATTTAAATCGTAACCTTCATTTTTCGATTGTATTTCATCGGCAGTTTTTGAACTATCATGAATATTTTTAAATTTCATGGACACTCGATCTCGATCCCCCTCAGTCTCGATCGCTATCCCACCTCGCCAGATCCGCCCGTCCCCCTCGCCGCCGAGCACCCCCCGGTCCACCGGCCGCCGCCGCCGACCCCCCGCACCCTCAATTCCCCTACTCAACCGCCGCCGCCGACCCCCCGCACCCCTCCCCTACTCAACCGCCGCCGCCGACCCCCTGCACCCCCCGCACCCTCCCCCGCTCCACCGGCATTACTGTTTGATGATATTTTTAAAAATTATTACTGTCTTAAAAGAAATATTACTGTTATTATTTAAACAAGTTTGAACATATTTAAACACAAATAAGTATCAAACAGCTTTTTAAATGCTAAAAAAAATTTGTGGAGCCTGCGAGTCGAACCCAGGACCTCCTGGTGTGAGAACTGGCTGCTGACCAGTCGAGCTAGTAGAGGGGACTTGATGTGGATCAGTTCAGGTGGAATATAACCTGTTGGCTCGAGCAGAAAAAAAAATTACTAATGGCGCACCAGGGTGAGGTGCGCCATTAGTGTGGGTGTACTTATGGCGCACCGAGGGGTGGTGCGCCATTAGTATTGTGCCTCCATCAATCCATAGTCCTCCCCGGCGGCCCACCTCTCTCCCTCGCCCTCGATCCCCTCTCTCTCCCTCGCCCTCGCCCTCGATCCCCTTCCCCGACGCCGCTGCCCCGCCGCCTCGACGCCGCCCCGACGCCGCTGCCCCGCCGCCTCGACGCCGCCTCGACGCCGCTGCCCCGCCGCCTCGACGCCGCCCCAACGCCGCTGCCCCGCCGCCTCGACGCTGCCCCGCCGCCTCGCCGCCCCGACGCCGCTGCCCCGCCGCCCCGACGCTGCCCCACCGCCTCGACGCCGCCCCGACGCCACGACGCCGCCTCGACGCCACGACGCCGGTGAGCGGCCAGGATCAGATTAGGTACCCGTCTCTGCTCCTCCGCTCCCCCCTCTCCTCTGTGAATTGTCCATGCGACCTTCGAATTGAACTCAAATCCTTAGAATCAAGTTCGAATGATCGATTATGTTAAATGTATATAGAAATTTGTTATGCTCTTTGGCGGATCTGTTGATCATAGATAAATGCCACTCTACCGTTTTAGTGTTCGTGTCTACTCTGTCAAAAAAATTGGGGAAAATCCTGCCAGTTAAGCTGGCTGATTAGTATATATTTAGTCATTTTTAGTGTTAATATATGTCACTCCGTGTGCATGATTTCTTCTCAACAAGTTCCAGAAACTTTGTGAAATACTATAATATACCACTTTTTATCCATGTATTAGAACTCTGTCCAAAGCTCAAAATACGAAAACAAATTGTTGTTTACTTGTGATGTTGATACAACTGTAATGGTCTGCGCAATTGGTGATTTTTTCAAAATGTTTTCTATTTCCATGGGGATAAATTTATCTTATGCCTTATGTTCATGCGATTCAGTTCATTTGTTTTGAGTTGCGCAGTTAGGGCAAAGCCCCACACTCCCTTTTATATTTATTTAAATTAAGATTACAAGGCTACAACTAGAAAATAAAATGCACATTAGAACTATACATGGAAGCAGGTGCCTTTGTGTTCTGGTAGTCCTTTAGAACTATACATGGAAACATAATCTTCCTTATCAAGACAAACATATCAGAAGCAGGTGCAGGAGCTGTAGTACTCCATTTGGAGACTTTAACTGGATTAGATTAGGTACTCCATTTGCTGTAGTACTCCAGTTAACTGAAACTAGTGACATCACTTGAAGAAACTTAAGTCTGAATAATCAAATTCATCATACACTATTACTTGAATCAAAGATCAGGTATTCCATTACAGTAGCAAGTGTACCAGTATTATTGGAGTAAAAAAAATTCAGTTAAATTGTGCAGTAGTGTACTCCTGCTTGCTCTTCTCTGAAGCTTGTGGAATGATATACTTGCACTGATAAACTGAAAGAAATATTGCATTATAACTCTTGCTAAGTATTGAAACATAATACGATTCTGCTTATGTGTTGCATATTTTGGAACTATATTTATCATTACCATTTCAAGGAATCTGCACTTCATGTGATGTTCGATCTCAACTTCGGCTTGAGAAATAAGCAAAATAACGGTTATCATGGTCCGACTCATGTTGAAGATTGTGCACCCTGGTTGAAAGCAGATTGCCTCAAGCAGGAAATCACTAGGAATTGTGTTTCTGGATGTATTATGTGCCATTGGTCTTTTTTATAAGCAAAAACAATTGTTAGCTTTTAGATGTTGTGGTGGTTCACTTGGTGGTATATTGTTTTGACTTACACTTGTTAGCTTTTTTATAAGCAAAAACATGCCAATGTATTTTCCATGCTATGATGGAGGCCTTTTTTTGCCTTGTCCACCCGAGAGGCCCTTGAGTTTGCCGGAATGTCGATTAACTTCCGTTCCGGCAAATTCGGGTACTCCATATGTCCTATTTTCAGCAAAGGTCATGCTGAAATTTTCCGTGAATTTTAGCATGACTTTGCTAAAAATAGGACATATGGGGTACTTGTGACTAATGCATGGGCCGGGGTACTTGTGACTAATGATGAAAGCTTAGGCTTTTAGGGTGCCTCGGCATCGAAAAACCCTCAATGATAAATGCTTAGCTTTTAGGATGCCTCGGTGTCGACAAACCCTAAACAATAACCAACTTTTTGACCAAACTTTGTTTCTATTTAGAGAGAAACATGGCCCACAACTATGAGGCCGGGGGTTCGGGCGGCAAGGCATTCTGGGAGCTGTCCCAGGAGATGGAGGAACAACCTCACTTGTATGAGGCCGCCGCCTTCCCCACCGATCCTGAGACCACTGATGGTGCCACCGAGGATGACCACACTGATGCCACCACTGATGGTGCCGCCGAGGATGCCACCACTGATGATGGCGGCGCCCGCACAGATGGCAGCCAACCGAAGAGGCAACGGAAGGACCGACGCCGGATCGTGCTCCTCACCCTCAAGGAGGAAGTTACTGAAGTGGACTCCAACGGGTATCCAACGGCACCCTAACGAATAGTCAAGGGGTACTCGCTTCAGCTCGGGTGCATTGTCCAGAGCACCGTCTCGATCAACACCGAGAACCTGAGGCATCCTGACCGAGGGAATTTGCGCCACCTCCTCTTCACGAAGCTGTACGAACGATACAAGTTCCCCGCTAAATTTGCAAACACAAGCCTCAAAGGGAATAAAGTGAAAAATGCTGCCCTCACGAAGATGAGCAAGGCCCTGTCTACTTGGAAAAGCAATGTGAAGAAAATGATCAATAAAGGTGAGAGTTATCAGAAGATCAAGGAGAAAAATCCTTCGATCACCGAAGATGACTACAACGACTTCAAGATCAATTGCTTGAGCACCGCAAGCTCCCAATCAAGTGAGTGGGGGAAACAAATGCGGGAGCTGAACATAGGGGAACACACACTCGGTCCCGGCGGTTACAGAGTGGCGGAGCCTATATGGGACAAGGAGGAGGCGGACCGTGCCGAGCAAGGCCTACCGCCCCTCTTCGAGAAATACAACAGTAACAAGCAGACCATGAACTTTGTCAGGGCCCGGTACAAGAAGGACCCGAAAACAAAGGAGCTTACCACGGATCCGAACACCAGGCAGCTTGAGCTTGTTCTGGTAAGGAATACACCTCCGCGTAATTAGCTCCATATGGTTGCATTCTAATTAATGAAGCCAAATTTCTAAATGGTTCACATTCCTTCCGCAGGCGACTGAAAGCAGTAGCGCAGGGTCGACTAAGAGCAACCCTTGGACACCACTCAAAATAGGGCGTTGAATGTAATGAAGAAGAAGGATAAGCTCAGTAAGCCGACGTCAGCTGGTCGTGTGGCCGGCAAAGGCTTGTCGACAAAATGGGGGTCATACTATACCACTGGTGTGCGGAAGGAGAAAAAGACCAGCTCGGAAAGCCAGGTGCGAGAGGTTCAAGAACTCAAGGAACAGGTGGTGCGGATTCCGGAGATTGTCCAAGAGCAAGTGGAACAACGACTCGGAGCGACGATCACCGCCATTGTGCCTACCTTGATCTCGGGGTTGAGTGCGTGGATTGCGGGCGGCCAACAGGGGCCGCCCCCGATTCCTAGCTTCACGGCCAGCAACTCGCATAATGCGATGGCGGGGCCATTGGTGCCTCCGGCGGAGGCGGCATTGGTGTCTCCGACGCTGGCACGGGAGCTTAATGCACCCGGGTGTACGCCGGCCGGCACCTCTGCAGCAAGCGGCCCCTCCGTCAACTGCACGCCCGCCGTTGGCGGTGCGTCGACATTAGCCGAGCTCGACGCCATCATCACGGTAACTAATTAAGCCTCTCTCGGCCGAGGACTTCATCTCCTTGCCTTTGACTGGGCATCCCAGACGCCCTACATGTTTTCGCAGGGCGCCGCCGACATTCCGTGCACTCTCCTCCACTTCGTGAACAACGAGTTGGTCGATGTCGCCAAGGGCAAAATCGTTCAACTGGGCAACCCCTTGTTCCACGGTACCCAGATGCCACCCAACTTGTTTAGGGTTCAACTGGTTCGGGTGCTGCCAGGCTGCAACGACTTGTTACCTCCGATTCGACCCGTCGGGGCCGACGATGAAGACGTGATGACCCTCAGCGCCTGCCTGAGCTGGCCCCTGGTTTGGCCGAAGAGCCAGATTCGTTTGGGGGCGGGGGACACCACCCCAAAGACAACACCGCCAGTCGTGCCGGCGCCAAGTCGGCCCCATGGCAAGACCGCCGTAACGGTGCCGGACATCCCTATGCCACTGGATCCAAACATGCATATGGCACAGGATCAGAACGATGACGACGACGACGATGATACATTTGGCAACGTCGATCAGTACTTTGCTGATCATGGGTACGATGGCGACTTCATGGGGCCTCCTTCTCAAGAACCAAACCCAACAAAAGACGTGTGAGATCTAGCTGGTACCACGGAGAAGCCAAGTTGCAATAGGAGCCGTCTGGCGTTCAGCTCTCAGGAGACGCCTCCAGCTGCCGACTTCTCCGAGCCTCAGATAGGCGAGGTGCGAAATATTATCAGCCCCAACACACTCAAGAAGGCGGTCTATGAGCAGAACACGGTCCCATTACAGGAGAAGAAGAAGGCACGCAAAAGAAAGACTAAGAAGGGTGCGAGCCAGCCGGCACCGAGTACGATCCGTGCTCAGGACGGGCCACCTTCACCGCAGGATATCTCGAGGAGGGTGCATGTGGCGGGTAGGGCGATGCTACCGACAAATATGCTCAATGCTGCAACCGGTGCTATGCGGAGTCTGCATGACAGTGTTCTTGCTTTGGAGAAGCGGCGTATCAGAGAGAAGGATGTGGCATACCCGGTTTTTGCGGCCAAGGTGCCAGAGGGCAAGGGCTTTGTGGATAACTCCATCGGGCGTACGATCGTCCTGCGTTTTGATGACATCCACGCTATGTTGAACCTTCATCCGCTGCACTACACCTTTGTTTGGCTATTTTCGCTGAGTATGGAGATGCGGATCATTCGCGACAAGACCCCGGACATCGTGATAGTCGACCCCTTCTACTTGCGTGCCAAGATCTTGGGCAGCGCTGGGGACCGGCAAGTCGCGAGTTCTTACCTCGAAGGCGTCATTCTGGCAAACCAAGATAAGGATAACTTCCTCGTGCCTTACTTTCCCGAGTAAGTCCTCCCCTCAACCGGCCCGTAACATATGAATTCTTACATTTCGATCGTTTTTCTTTTAACATTCCGTGTTTTCTCCAGTGACACACGTTGCACGCTCATCCTCCTAAGCCCCAAATATTCCATGGCCACGTATTTCGACCCGGACCGTCAGTCGAACGTAGACTACACAAATGTCAAGAAGGTTCTTGATGATGTTCTCCCCGGCTACGCCAAATCTGGAGGCACCTTCACCAGGCCTAATCGTAAGTACGGCAAGCATGTGTTCTCCCACAATACAACGTTCTGCTGCGTCAAGCAGCCGCCTGGCGGTCAGAAGGATGCCTACTACGCCATCCATCACATGCGGGCGATCGTACGGGACCATCATCAACTTCTGCTACCGAGTAAACTCAAAGATTGGGCAAAGAGCGTGTCGGCAATCCAGGACGCGGACCTCCGACAAGAATTCTTTCGCATCCAGTCGGAGTTTGCGGAAATCATCCATCAAGATGTCCTTCGTACCTCGGGGCAGTTCTACCTCAACAATCAACCGTCCAACAGTGACATCGACACAATGCTACAAATGCAGGCTGACAACGACCGTTATTTCATGACTCCCACGATAGACGGCGGCTTCATCCACGCTCCGGTCCCTTGAGTCGAGTCGAAAGCAGTGATGCTGTGTCTAGTTCTGAAACATCGATTGGCTCATGTTGTAATTAAACTTTAATGAACTTGTAGTATGTCTCTTTGGTTTCGAGAGTCGTTCAACTTAGATGTAATTGATGCTATTAATGTCTTGCTTTTCTCTTCCGATCGTTCTGTTGCATACTTATATATTGCTTATGTATTGTCTGTGAATTGGTACTAACGTTTCGTTTGGCTAGTGCATAGCGATGCCGACGTATGTCGTGTACAAGGGTAAGGTTCCCGGAGTCTACGATGACTGGGAGGAGTGTCAGAGACAGGTTCACCGATTCAGCGGTAACAGTTGCAATGGGTACACCACTAGGGCCGAGGCCGAATCTAGATACGCCCGCTATCTAGCAGGAGAGGGGAGGGAGCGTTGGAGGAACCGGATGAAGACGAGTTTCATCGTGATGATGCTCATCGTGATGACCGCAGCTCTCTTCTATGTGATGGTAGTTTAGATGATCGATATCGACTTGTAATGTGAAGACAAACTCGCTACTCGCGGTCTCGAGACTTGTAATATAATGTTCTATCTTTGTTCGGTCTTTTCAATTCAGAGACTAATATGATGAATTGTATTCGGAGACTAATATGATGAATTGTATTCAAAGACTAATCTTCTATTGTATTCGATGAATCTGTTGTTGATGTGTGCTTTCTATATTTTGTCAAATTATACATTTTGTAACCTATGCAAAAAACAGAAAATAAAAAATAAAAAAACCTAATATTCATACTAATGGCGCATCACATGACAGTACGCCATTAGTATGACAGTGCATACTAATGGCGCATCACTGGGCAGTGCGCCATTAGTATGCCGCGGTTACTAATGGCGCATCCAGTGGTGGTGCGCCATTAGTATGCCAAAGCACCTGGGTATACATGGCCCCTGGGAGGCATACTAATGGCACACCCCGGTGGTGCGCCATTAGTAAAAATTACTAATGGCGTGCTATTAATGGCGCACCACAGATGCGCCATTAATGGCCATTTTAGGTGCGCCATTAGTAGGGGTTTTTCTAGTAGTGTTTTGTTAGTTCATAGATGTTGATTTTGATTTCTCTGTAGTTGAAAAAGTTCTGTATCAAGCTTCTATGTTTTGTCACAAGGATGAGATTTTTAGAATGCTACAAAACTTCATACCTTAGTAATGTTTTAGAATTTTTAAAACAGAATACATTAGTTGACATCTATTTCGTTAGCTTTTATACTAATGTTTTACTTCTCAGAACTTAATTCTTGCAAATCAAAGTGATCTAGTTACTTGGGGCCTGTTCGGCAACCCACCACAGCCACGACATCCTCAACTCATATTTAACTGCGTACAGAGAGCATATAGAGAACAAAAGCCTCACATTTAGCATAAGTTTGCAAATCAAAAAGGCACATACATGTCTCAGTGTGGGCAGCCATGCCTTGCCATCAGTGTGAGCAGCCATGCATTGCCACCAGTGTGAGCAGCCAAAGCCTTGTGCAAATTTCATATGCAAGCCCCGAAAATATGTGGTGTGCAGTTGACAGATTCTTCCCATGTTTATCGGATCTGTTAAGCTAAATTACTCTGCACCTAATATTCACATTGGTTGCTCAAAGTAAAAAAATATGTACTCTAGACTGAATATGTACTTGTTGTCATATTTTTTAGAAGTATGCAATATGATGTCGGAAGTAGTAACAGGTGAGGCTCCC
This sequence comes from Triticum timopheevii, assembly GCA_963921465.1. NCBI lineage: Eukaryota > Viridiplantae > Streptophyta > Magnoliopsida > Poales > Poaceae > Triticum > Triticum timopheevii. The sequence continues at coordinate 163,866,758 of OY997274.1, read as the reverse complement.
TCTCTTCTCTTGTAATCCTGCAGGAGGGACAGCCTCAGGGACGCTAGCTGCCGGCTTAACTGAACCTGGGGTTTCTCTTTTGGTTGCTGCATGTGTGAGTGCAGGAGATCAACTTCCTTCTCAACCGATGAGTGGGTAAGCAAGCTCCCCATCCACTCAAGTTCTAAACAAGCAGATAATCATTTGGGGTGCTACCCAGCTATTTCTTCTATGCTATAGTTACTTTACTCATGAACAGATACTCACTTGTTCTTAGTTGTTTTACTTCTAATACTGATATGAACAGATACCACTTGGTTTGGCTATTCCTATAGGTCTCTTTCTAATAGCCTATGAAAAGATGCTATACTTGGTTTTGGCTGTTACTTTCCTAGTTTTCTACTGATAAGACAGATACTACATCTGATTTGGGCAGTGATTCTGGTCTGAGCCCCCCCTCTCTTAGGCTTAATTTACATGTGGCTATCCCTGTGCTGTGATGAACTAGCCCTAGCACTTCCAGGCTGTCTGAGCACATAATCCCTCAAGTATACCTTGAGGTCTTCTGTATCTTTGTCTTGTGGATTCTGGTAAACCTGCTACTTGTAGACAGCCTGCTCCTCCTAGATGCTTCACACTATCTCACAGATATGGTTTTGGGCCCAGTCCTGTTTGATGTTTTGGACACCAAGTGTCTAACAGAACCTACTCTACTGTTGGCTGCCCTATTTATACTGGCCTGAATTGTGTGACTAAGCTGTGTGTGTGTGTGTGTGTGTGTGTGTGTGTGTGTTTGTGCTGTCCTCACGGGTGGCCTGAATGAAGTCTAATCCTTGGCTTTAATCACTATTTTTTAGTTGGCTTAATTCCTGGAGCTAGTACTGATAGTGGTCTTTGTGTTGGCATTTAACTTACTACTAATTGTGGTGGCTTCTTGATTGGGTCCTTGGCTGGTTCTCTCCTTTGGCTCTTTGGTATTGGTTTACTCTATTTGGCTTTCTAATTAAGATCACTTTGAAAATCAGGATCTTAACTAAGATTATCTTGATCTCAAGTACTGGCTCCTACAACAATGCATTTCACCAAGTGAAATGCTACATTTCTACTCCTAACACATTCTCTCTTTCTTAGTGTTTTTGTTATGCAGATTGGAAGAAAAGAAGAAGATCTAGAGAAGATCTTAGTAATAAGATAGTTTTTAGGAAAATAGATATTTAGTTTTAGGTCATTCCTTGTAATATGTGTTGGATATGTGTTGGATATATATGTGTTCATGACTATTGGTAACATGTGTTGGATATGTGTTGGATATATATGTGTTCATGACTATTGGTAATATGTGTTGGATATGCTATATATGTGTTCACGACGGATATATATATATATGTGTTTGATTTCTGTGAAAATGAATTGATATAAGAAGAAACAGAATTAATGCCTATTTCGTCTCTTTGCCATCTGCCAACAGATGGCAAAGAGCCTGCAGCCTTTGCCGTCTGCTAGCAGATGGCAAAGAGCCATTCCCTTTGCCGTCCGTCGGCAGATGGCAAAGAGCCATGCCCTTTGTCGTCTGTCAGCAGATGGCAAAGAGCCATGCCCTTTGCCGTCTGCCACTGACGGCAAAGGCCTCTTTGCCGTCCGCTGCAAAAAACAGACGGCTAAGAAGGCCTTTGCCGACCCTGTTTTTGCCGTCCCCTTTTGCCGTCCACGGCAGACGGCAAAGACCTTTGTCGTCCACCATCTGTGCCTTTGCCGTCCGCCATGGCTGATGGCAAAGTACCAGATTCCTGTAGTGTACACCGCTGGAGGCATTCATATAGAGTCATATCTTTGTTCTAGTATCGAGTTGTAATATCGAGTTGTAAGTAAATAAAAGTGTGATGATCATCATTATAGAACATTGCCCCATAAAAAAAGGAGAAAGAAAAAAAAGGAAAGGCCAAAGAAGCCTAAATAAAAAAGGGGGCCAAAGAAGCCCACCCAAAAAGAAAAAAAGAAAAAAAGAAAAAAAAAGAAAAAAAGAAAAGGGGCAATGTTACTATCCTTTTTCCACACTTGTGCTTCAAAGTAGCACCATGTTCTTCATATAGAGAGTCTCTTATATTGTCACTTTCATATACTAGTGGGAATTTTTCATTATAGAACTTGGCTTGTATATTCCAATGATGGGCTTCCTCAAATGCCCTAGGTCTTCATGAGCAAGCAAGTTGGATGCACACACACTTAGTTTTCAGTTTGAGCTTTCATACACTTATAGTTCTAGTGCATCCGTTGCATGGCAATCCCTACTCCTCGCATTGACAGCAATTGATGGCCATCTCCATAGCCTGTTGATTAGCCGCGTCAATGTGAGACTTTCTCCTTTTTTTTCTTCTCCACATAACCTCCATCATTGTATTCTATTCCACCTATAGTGCTATATCCATGGCTTGCGCTCATGTATTGTGTGAGGGTTGAAAAGGCTGAAGCGCATTATAAAGTATGAACCAATTGCTCGGCTCGTCATCGGGGTTGTGCATGATGGGAGCATTTTTGTGTGACGAAGATGAAGCATGGCCAAACTGTATGATTTTGTAGGGATAGGCTTGCTTTGGCCTTGTTGTTTTGAAAAGACATGATTGATTTATTAGTACGCTCGAAGTATTATCGTTTTTATGTCAAATGGTAGACTATTGCTTTGAATCACTCGTGTCTTAATATTCATGCCATGATTAGACATATGATCAAGATTATGCTAGGTAGCATTTCACATCAAAATTTATCCTTTTTTATCATTTACCTACTCGAGGACGAGTAGGAATTAAGCTTGGGGATGATGATACGTCTCAGTTTTATCTATAATTTTTGATTGTTCCATGCCAATATTCTTCAACTTTCATATACTTTTGGCAACTTTTTATACTATTTTTTGGACTAACATATTGATCCTGTGCACATTGTCAGTTCCTGTTTGTTGCATGTTTTCAGTTTCGCAGAAAACCAATATCAAACGGAGTCCAAATGGGATAAAAACGGACGGTGAATTATTTTGGAATATTTGGGATTTTCCAGAGGAAGAATCAACGCGAAACGGTGTCCTAGGTGTCCACGAGACAGGGGGGCGCGCCCACCCCCCTGGGCGCGCCTGCCCCCCTCATGGGCCACCCGTAAGGCGGTTGATGCCCTTCTTTTTCCACAAGAAATCTAATTTTATGAGAAAAATATGGGCGAAAGATTCACCCCAATCGGAGTTACGGATCTCCGGATATTTAAGAAACGGTGAAGGGGTAGAATCTGAGAACGCAGAAACAGAGAGATAGATCCAATCTCGGAGGGGCTCTCGCCCCTCCCACGCCATGGGAGCCAAGGACCAAAGGGGAAACCCTTCTCCCATCGAGGGAGGAGTTCAAGGAAGAAGAAGAGAAAGGGGGCCTGTCGGTGTCAAAACCGGCGGATCTCGGGTAGGGGGTCCCGAACTGTGCGTCTAGGCGGATGGTAACAGGAGACAAGGGACACGATGTTTTTACCCAGGTTCGGGCCCTCTCGATGGAGGTAAAACCCTACTCCTGCTTGATTGATATTGATGATATGGGTAGTACAAGAGTGAATCTACCACGAGATCAAGGAGGCTAAACCCTAGAAGCTAGCCTATGGTATGATTGTTGTAATGGTTGTGTGTCCTATGGACTAAAACCCTCCGATTTATATAGACACCGGAGAGGGCTAGGGTTACACAGAGTCGGTTACAATGGTAGGAGATCTACATATCCGTATTGCCAAGCTTGCCTTCCACGCCAAGGAAAGTCCCATCCGGACACGGGACGAAGTCTTCAATCTTGTATCTTCATAGTCTTGGAGTCCAGCCGACGATGATAGTCCGGCTGTGCGGACACCCCCTAGTCCAGGACTTCCTCAGGAGCCCCTGAACTAGGCTTCAATGACGATGAGTCCGGCACGCATACTGTTCGGCATTGCAAGGCGGGTTCCTCCTCCGAATAATTCATAGAAGATTGTGAACACCAGGATAGTGTCCGGCTCTGAAATATAAATTCCACATTCCACCGTAGAGAGAATAATATATACACAAGTTCAATCTGCTGACGTATTCTGTGGCACGACATCACGCCACTACCAAGCTTTACTTGAATCGTTTTTTATTATACCACCTCAGCGCGTTTAGCGAAGCGGTTTCCTTGGCACGTCCTGTCGAAGCAGAGATCGTGTTCCCCTTATTCCGGGATTCCCATCAATACGGACGTGGGTAACCCAACCGCGCCATTGATGTGGCACTTGGGAGATAAGCGAGTTTTACCAGGCCAGTGGGGACACATAATCTTCGTCCACCTTTTTACCTACGCCTCCTTCCTCCTTTGCTTATCCATCTCCGTGCACTCGAGCTCCAGCGCCCAAGTCCGCACATCTCATCTCGACCTTCTCCAGCCATGTCTGGAGCGGGACGCAAGTGGTTGGCCTCCTCCGTTACGGAGGAGCACATCGAAAAGCTGCGCGGCGCCGGATAACTTTCCAGCGACATCGCGCACCGGCTGCCCGACGAGGGGCAGCTCATCCCCACCCCAGGCCCCATGAGAGGGTCATATTCCTTCCCCACTTCCTCCGCGGACTGGGCTTCCCACTTCATCCCTTCGTCCGGGGGCTCATGTACTACTACGGCCTGGATTTCCACGATCTGGCGCCGAACTTCATCCTCAACATCTCGGCGTTTATCGTCGTGTGCGAGGCCTTCCTCTGCATCCAGCCTCACTCGGCTTGTGGCTCAAGACCTTCAATGTTAAGCCGAAGGTGGTGAAGGGCGCTCAAGCGGAGTGCGGAGGCGCCATGGTGGGCAAAATGCCCAACGTCACCTGGCTCGAGAGGGCCTTCGTGGAGTCCATCAAGGGATGGCAATTGAGGTGGTTCTACATCACCGAGCCGCGTGACCCTAAATGGGCAGCGGCCACCGAGTTCAGATCTGGTATCCCCATGCAGCTCACCTCCTGGAAAGAGAAGGGCTTGCTATGGGGCAGTTCGGAGGAGCTAACAGCACTCCAGTCCTGTCTTCAGACCTTGGTGAACAAGAAGCTTAGACTTGTCAATGTGATCCAGGTCATGCTCGTCCGCCGGATTCTCCCCTGCCAACAGCGGGCCTTCACTTTGTGGGAGTTCGATCCGGCACAGCACCGGACCCTGAGCGGGCTCTTCGACACGACGTACGAAGCTGCCTAGAGGGTGCTGTTCAAGGGAGGAGAAGCCCCCGCGTCCGCGACTGAAGATCGCGGATTCAGCACCAAGCGCCCGGCCGGCGAGGTAAGCTTTGTTATCCTCTATGGGACAGTCATTTTCTTTCATAGTTTAATTCTATGTGGGATCTAAAACTCCCAATGCCTTTGACAGGACTGGCAGAGGACGTCCGGACAGGTAGACTGTCCGGCTCCCCTTCCCGAAGACCCAGCGGACGCCCATTTAATGGGGCTGCTAGTCCCGACACTCTATGTGGTGCCGGAGAAGAAGGCCAAGAAGAAGGCCACGGGAACTCGAAGAAGTTCCCGGCGCCAAGTGATATCGGACTCATCGTCCGATGGCTCCGAGGTGGACTCCTCCCCCGAAGACGAGGAGGAGAAAGAGGACTCTCTCCCGGAGGAGGGAGAGAGGAAGAGGAAGGCTTCCCCAACGGGGGAGGCCAAAGGGTCCAAGAGGGGAAGGACTCTTCCCCGGACAGCTCCGCCAACGCCAATGTTGGCGACGAAGAGTGGCCCTCAAGGGCCAGGCCTCCGGCAAGATCGTAAGTATCCGGATTCCTGAATGGTTTATAATATCTCCTTTGTGTCACATAGTGTCCTTCTAATGCCGCACACTACCTGTAGTCCGGCCGATGATGATCTTCCCGCTTCATCGAGCGGGTCCTTGGCTCCATCGGACATGGATTCCATTCCGACCGCCTCCACCCCTTGTGCTGACAACGCCGAGGTGGGATCCTAGGAGGGGACCCATCAGGAGGAGGCTCCGGAGGTGCCGCAAGGGGGCCTCCCGGACTTTGTGCCGGACTCCATGCCGGAACCCGCAGTGGTTCCGGAGTCCGGCAGGCGGCCCCTTCGTAAGAAGGGCAAGACCGTGACGCCGGCAGCCTCCGCCCAACCAGAGGTGTCGGACAACTTGTTGGATGCGCTTAACGGCGCTTCCATCGAGGAAGAACACCGCACTATCATGAGTGCGGTGATTCAGAAGGTTCAGCTCGCCAAGAGCGGGCTGACCGAAGCCTGCAGTAGCCTTCTAATAGGCTTTGAGGTAAGAAGTCTAAAATATGTAATGTAATACCGCATAGACAGTAGCCCCTGATGCTCGGTTCGATGTTCGGGAAGAAAAACCGGATCGAGGATCTAAAAAAAAAGATATATGCAGGAGTGCTAAAAATTATGTCAATATGGGTTTGCAGGCTGCGCTGCTGACCTCTGCCGCACTGACTGCGGAGGTCGGTGCTTTGAAGCAGGACCTCGAGCGGTCCGAGCAGGAGCTCGGCCTTGCCAAGAAGTAGCTCAAGGACAAAGAAGGTGAGTAACACCACTTTGAAGTTTGTACCTTACAGAAAAGGATTTTGGTTGCGATAGGAATAACAAGGATAACTTGGTACTGCAGGGGCCACGAACGAGGTGGCAACCCTGAAGGAGGCCGTGTCCGCGGTCGAACGCAATGCGGCCGCGGAACGGGCGGAGTGAGAGAAGCAGGAGGCGCGGGTGGCGGAGGTGCGGCAAGAGCTCCAGGCTCTCATGGAAAAGCATGAGAGTTTGGAGCGCGACTCGAAGACTCGAGAGTCCGAGCTTGCCTCGGCTCTTGAAAGTGCCAAAGCTGCTAAGGCCGAGGCCCATAAGGCCCTCCAGGAGATTGAGGCGGTGAAGAAAATAGCGGCGGGTAAGGCATTTTTCATGCAAAGCAAGCATGTGAATGTAAATTACCTGTTACTTACCCGAATTCGGAGCTCTCCAGGGGCGTTTGCAGATCTGCCTTGCAGCGTGTCCGCCGCCGCTGCATTCTACCGGGCCGAGGAGGGGAGCTCAACAGAGAAGGTCTTCTGGTCTCAGTACGCTGAGGCCGGACACCCGGTGCCCCCTAGCGACCAGCTGAAGCAGCTGGTCGAGCTCCACAAGGTAGCCGAGCAGGCCATGAAGGGCCTCATAGTCCGGCTGTGGCCTGGAGAGGCCATGCCTGGGAGCTACTTCGGCCTCGTGCGGCGGCTGGTGGATGCGTGCCCCTGGGTGGAAGTCATCAAGCGCTCCGCCTGCATTGAAGGTGCCCGTCGGGCCCTTGCCCGCGCAAAGGTGCACTGGGGCAGGCTGGATGCTGAGAGGCTTATCACGGACGCGCCGCCAGCGGGCAAGGAGTATCGTACGCCCGAAATGTACTATAAGAGTGTCCTGAAGGGTGCCCGCAAGATTGCGGATGAGTGCCCCAAAGATGTAATTATTGAGTAAACTCGAAGTGTGTTATCCTGTGCGCTGAAAACTTTGTTCATATGCGCTAAGCAACGCTTATTGATTTAAAATATTACCTTCTGTGCGGCCGTTTATAAAATCTGAGAGATGGCAAGTCGTCGGCTTCAGCCCCCATGCCACGAGTGCTGGGGTGTTCAGGATAAACTTGAGCACTCTTGTTCCCATTTTTGGGTCCATCTAGGGAGGTGCTCAACACAACGAACAAGGCAACCGGACTTATAATGCTTGAACACTCTCACTTAGCCATAGAATTCTACAATTTTAAATTTCGGCGAAGCCCCTGGTATTCGGAAGACCGAGTTCGGGGCGCTATCCACGCCTGGGCCGGACAGCCGGTTCCTCGCTCGAAGCGGCATAAGTCTTTAGGGACTCGAAAAGACCTCTCGAACAGCGACCAGTCACTCGCCTTATCATGACAGTCAGTTTTAGCTTTCTCCACTGAGGCGCTCGCCCAGCTCAACCGGGGCGCAATCGCAGTGGTTCTCCCAGTGCTACCTTAGCCGACAGAACGGAACGTAAGGTACCAAAACATGGGAGCCGGGCAAACCCAACTATTGACCCAAGACATGATTCGGAGCCGATGCATATAATGTTATAAGTTCGGGGTGCCGCACTTGCGAAAGTGTTCGGACTTATCACACCATAATACGGGGAACACAAGCCCCTGGTGTATTCTGCCGTACTAAAATGTACGGGTGCAAGATGTCATGAATGAACATATATGTAAAAAGGTAATGCAATTATAGGCAAAAAGTGTTGGATTGTTTATTCAAGGATTTCTGCTATGAGTGCAGAACGATACAAATAGTGTGGTAAGCAAGGGATTGGACTAATTAAACATATCCCCCTCCAGGGGTAGGCTACGAACTGGTGTTTTTAACAAATTTAATGCTCATAATGGAGACCACCTGAGTGTTCGTCGTAGCCTTTATCTCTCCCTGGTTGTTGCATCGTGAGTTTGGCAGATCTACTACCGGACAGGGCCTCTGGCGAACGGAGTCCTGTGGAAAAATAAAAAAAAGAAGAAAAAAGAGTAACACACTTGGGAGCCCCTGGTGTGGTTAAGCCGCACTCTGGGCCTGTCGTGGTCGTGCCCCTCCCCCTATGCCCATGGTATCTCCAGAGCGTAGTGATGTACGCGAAGAGCTGGTCTTGCAATCATGCGAGGGCTGGGATTGGGGCCGCATTGCTACGCGTGCTCGGAACGTGCCAGGTGGTCTTGGTTGATGTTACTCCGGGCGCGTTTGGCCATGTCCGGTCGTTTAACGGCCGAACTCGAAAATTGCCTAAAAAGGCTGCTCTGTACTTCTGCCGCAAGAGCCGCTGTGTGTTCCTCCGTTCGGAGGGAGCGTTCCGTGTTTCCGTTGACCGTGATGACTCCACGAGGACCTGGAATCTTGAGCTTGAGGTATGTATAATGCGGCACTGCGTTGAATTTTGCAAACGCAGTTCGTCCGAGCAGAGCGCGATAGCCACTGCGGAACGGGACTATGTCGACGATTAACTCCTCGCTTCGGAAGTTATCCGGGGATCCGAAGACCACTTCCAGCGTGACTGAGCCTGTACAATTGGCCTCAACACCTGGTATGACGCCTTTGAAGGTCGTCTTTGTAGGTTTAATCCTTGAGGGGTCTATGCCCATCTTGCACACTGTATCCTGATAAAGCAGGTTCAGGCTGCTGCTGCCGTCCATCAGGACTCTAGTGAGGTGAAATCCATCGACGATTGGGTCTAAGACCAATGCGGCGAACCCACCATGACGGATACTGGTAGGGTGGTCCCTTCGATCAAAAGTGATCGGGAAATAGGACCATGGATTGAACTTCGGGGCGACTGGCTCCATCGCGTATACGTCCCTAAGTGCACGCTTCCACTCCCTCTTGGGTATATGGGTTGCGTATATCATGTTTACTGTCCGCACTTGTGGGGGGAAACCCTTATGTCCTATACTGTTCGGCGGCCGAGTCTCTTCCTTGTCGTCGCTCTGCAACCCCTTGTCATTGTTTTCGGCAATTAACTTGCCTACCTGCTTGAATACCCAACAATCTCTGTTGGTGTGATTAGCTGGCTTTTCAGGGGTGCCATGTATCTGGCAAGAGCGGTCGAGTATTCGGTCCAAATTGGACGGACCCGGAGTATTTCTTTTGAATGGCTTCTTCCGCTGACCGGGTTTAGAGCCTTTGAATCCGGCATTGACTGCCGTATCCTTATTGTTATCGCCGTTAATGCGGCGTTTGTTTTTGTTTCGACGCGACCTGCCATTGTGGTCCTTAGTATCCGGGCTGTCAGCATTTTTGCTGAGTTGTTGCTACGAGCTAGCCAGCTGTCCTCTCCCGCACAGAAGCGGGTCATGAGTGATGTGAGGGCTGCCATGGACTTCGGCTTTTCCTGTCCTAGGTGCCGGGCCAGCCACTCGTCGAGGATGTTATGTTTGAAGGCTGCGAGGGCCTCTGCGTCCGGACAGTCGACAATTTGATTTTTCTTTGTTAATAACCGCGTCCAGAACTGTCTGGCCGATTCGTCTGGCTGCTGAATTATGTGGCTTAGGACATCGGCGTCTGGTGGTCGCACATATGTGGCCTGGAAGTTGTCGAGGAATGCGGCTTCCAGGTCCTCCCAACACCCAATTGACTCTACGGGCAAGCTGTTAAGCCAATGCCGAGCTGGTCCTTTAAGCTTGAGTGGGAGATACTTGATGGCGTGGAGATCGTCGCCGCGGGCCATATGGATATGAAGGAGATAATCTTCGATCCAAACTGCGGGGTCTGTTGTGCCATCGTAGGATTCAATGTTCACGGGTTTAAACCCTTCAGGGATTTGATGATCCATTACTTCGTCAGTGAAGCATAGTGGGTGTGCGGCGCCTTTATGTTGAGCAATATCACGATGTAGCTCAAGAGAGCGTTGTCTGCTGTGTTCGGCCCGGCCAGAGTTACTGTATCTGGCGCGATGGTAGTCGTCGTGGGTCGTGGGGCGCCCACGTGATCCGTAGATAGATCTGGATTGCCTTGCCTTATCCTCCAATATATCCCGCAAGTCCGGCGCATTCCCTCGTGGCTTCGTACTTTTCGTGCGGTGCCGGGGTTCGGTCCTGATGGAGGGCCTAGATGCCTCTCTATCGCGACCACGGGGTGGTCGGTCTGCCGTATTGTGCCCTGGTGATGAAAGTTTGTATGCTTCCTCCTCTAGTCGGGGGAGCAACTTGCGTTTTGGGTAGCTCTTGGAGGGGCGTTCGAGTTCGTACTCTTCGGCCGCGAGGACCTTGGTCCATCTGTCGGCCAGCAGGTCTTGATCAGCTTGAAGTTGTTGCTTCTTTTTCTTTAGGCTATTTGCCGTGGCTATAAGCCTTCGTTTAAAACGCTCTTGTTCGACGGGATCTTCTGGCACGACGAATTCGTCGTCGTTGAGGCTTGCCTCTTCTCCGGAGGGAGGCATGTAGTTTTCATCCTCCTCATCTGCCGCTCTCTCTCGAGGGCTGGCTTCCCTGTCCTCCTGTGCTGAATCTTGCTAGAGGGGGTTGTCTTCGGCACTCTCTGGGGTGTTATTATCTCCGGTGCCGGAATCTCCATTCTTATTGTGGCGGGATTTAGAGCGGCGCTGCTGACGTCGGCGCTTGGGCTGTTTCTTGGAAGAATCTGCCTCCGCAGCTTCTTCGCCGTCCCCATCCTTTGGGGTGTCCACCATGTATATGTCGTATGACGAGGTGGTCTTCCAGTGCCCTGTAGGCGCTGGTTCTTGATCGTCTCCGGCATCGTCGTCCATACCGTCGATGTCTTCGGAGTCATAGTCTAGCATGTCGGTTAGATCGTCGGCAGTGGCCACAAAGTGGGTGGTGGGTGGGCTTTGAATTTCTTCGTCGTCCGCATCCCAACCCTCCTGACCGCAGTCCGGCTAGGGTTCTCCTGATAACGAGAGATGGTTTAGCGAATTTAGTATGTCGCCAAAGGGTGAGTGCTGAAAGATGTCCGCAGCGGTGAAATCCATGATCGGCGCCCACTCGGATTCGGTTGGCAGGGGCGCAGGAGATTCGGAGTCCGGCAAGGAGTCCGGCGCCTCGGAGTCACGAGCTTTATAAGGGACAAGGTCAGTATTCGGCTCCATCGCCGTATAAGCTGCAGCTCCCGAGGCGGAGTCCAGCCACCTGTCCTCGATCTGCGCCGTCTGCTCTGAACTATGGGTCAGAGCGGACTCGTGTGCGGCCTCCAGGGCACCGTCCGGCGGTAGAGCTAAATCATGCCCATCGTGACAGCGCGGCACGCTCGGCTGCGGCTTGAATCCGTCGAAGATCAAGTCTCCACGGACGTCGGCCGTGAAGTTTAGGCTTCCAAACCTGACCTGATGGCCAGGGACATAGCTTTCGATCTGCTCCAGATGGCCAAGTGAATTGGCCCGCAGTGCAAAGCCGCCGAACACGAAGATATGTCCAGGGAGAAAATTCTCACCCTGGACTGCGTTGTTGTTGATTGAAGAAGCCATCAAGCCTATCGGTGACAACACAGAGGAACTCTCAATGAAAGCACCAATGTCGGTGTCAAAACCGGCGGATCTCGGGTAGGGGGTCCCGAACTGTGCGTCTAGGCGGATGGTAACAGGAGACAAGGGACACGATGTTTTTACCCAGGTTCGGGCCCTCTCGATGGAGGTAAAACCCTACTCCTACTTGATTGATATTGATGATATGGGTAGTACAAGAGTGGATCTACCACGAGATCAAGGAGGCTAAACCCTAGAAGCTAGCCTATGGTATGATTGTTGTAATGGTTGTGTGTCCTACGGACTAAAACCCTCCGGTTTATGTAGACACCGGAGAGGGCTAGGGTTACACAGAGTCGGTTACAATGGTAGGAGATCTACATATCCGTATTGCCAAGCTTGCCTTCCACGCCAAGGAAAGTCCCATCCGGACACGGGACAAAGTCTTCAATCTTGTATCTTCATAGTCTTGGAGTCCGGCCGACGATGATAGTCCGGCTGTCCGGACACCCCCTAGTCCAGGACTCCCTCAGGGCCCCTCTCCCCCTTGCTTCCGGTGGCACCGGAACACCATCGGGGGCCATCATCATCACCGCGATCTTCACCAACACCGTCGTCATCTTCACCAACATCTCCATCACCTTCCCCCTTCTATATTTAGTGGTGCACTCTCCCACAATCCGTTGTACCCTCTACTTGAACATGGTGCTTTATGCTTCATATTATTTTCCAATGATGTTTTGCCATCCTATGATGTCTGAGTAGATTTTTGTTGTCCTATCAGTGATTAATGAATTGCTATGATTGGTTTGAGTTGCATGTTTTATTATTCGTGCTGTCCTATGGTACCCTCCATGTCGCGCATGCATGAGGGATTCCCGCTGTAGGGTTTGCAATATGTTTATGATTTGCTTATGGTAGGTGGCATGAGTGACAGAAGCACAGACCCGAGTAAGTAGGTTGTTTGCGTATGGGAATAAAGGGGACTTGATAATTTAATGCTATGGTTGGGTTTTACCTTACTGAATCTTTAGTAGTTGCGGATGCTTGCTAGAGTTCCAATCATAAGTGCATATGATCCAAGTAGAGAAAGTATGTTAGCTTATGCCTCTCCCTCAAATAGAATTGCAATAGTGATTACCGGTCTAGTAACATAGTCAATTGCTTAGGGATAATTCCACAACTCCTACCACTACTTTTCCACACTCGCTATATTTACTTTATTGCATCTTTACCTAAACAGCCCCTAGCTTTTATTTACGTGCTCTTTATTATCTTGCAAACCTATCCAACAACACCTACAAAGTACGTCTAGTTTCATACTTGTTCTAGGTAAAGCGAACGTCAAGTGTGTGTAGAGTTGTATCAGTGGTCGATAGAACTTGAGGGAATATTTATTCTACCTTTAGCTCCTGATTGGGTTCGACACTCTTACTTATCGAAAACTGTTGCGATCCCCTACACTCGTGGGTTATCAAGAGGAAGGCCCTTCCGAATAGGGTCCGGAAGAGGGACGTCCTCCATGTAGAACCACTCCGAAGGCTAGTCCTCGGATGTCTACTTCGGGGTACCGGACAGGTATCCAGTCCTGGCGATGCGCCATATTTCTGCTCCGCCCACTTGATATACCGACCCCTCCTGAGTGCGGGGTACGAGGCAGAATAGCCTCCTCCACAGCTCGAAATGAGCTTCGCAACCCAGAAATAGCTCGCAGAAGGCAACATAGCCTGCGATATGCAGTATGGAGGCTGGGGTAAAGTTATGCAACTGGAGGCCGTAGAACTCCAGGAGCCCGCGGAGGAAAGGATGGATTGGAAATCCTATTCCCCTCAGCAAATTGGGGACAAAGCATACCCGCTCCCCCTTGGATGGGTTGGGAGAACTCTTCGCTTGCTCCCCGCCATTATAAGTGGCTAGTCCAGCTCGGACGGGGACCATGTACGAAGGTGGGAGAAACCCCTAGGTCTGCAACTCTACTAGTTGGCTATGGGGGACAGAGCATTTCTCCCAATCGCCTGGCCTAGTGCTACGGAAGCGAGAGGAGGAGCTGCGACGGCCAACCATGATGGGATGGCTTCTTCCGGGCGCGTTCTAATGAATACTCGCTAGGGGAGAATGGTGTGATTTGGATCTGAAGATCCGCGTCTCTTTAAATAGACGATTTACTTGCATGGTCAGGATGGCAAATGTAAAAATGCCCCAACTTCTCGCATTCGCTCGACACGTGGAGATAGCCATTATTAATGCACAGAAGCCGAGGAGTGCAACATTAATGGAAAGCCGGACACTGCTCATTACAACAAGTACTATGGCGAATTTGGAGAAGAACCCGCCTTGCAATGTCGAGGACAATCTGCGCGCCGGACTCATCGTCATTGAAGCCTGGTTCAGGGGCTACTGAGGGAGTCCGGGCTTAAGGGGTCGTCAGAAAACCGGACTATATACTTTGGCTGGACTGTTGGAATATGAAGATACAAGATTGAAGACTTCGTCCCGTGTCCGGATGGGACTCTCCTTTGCGTGGAAGGCAAGCTTGGCAATTCGGATATGTAGATCTCCTTCTCTATAATCGACTTTGTATAACCCTCACTACTAGGGAAAACCTTATACACAAAATCTTAGCAGCAGCGCGGCTCAAAAAGAGGCGCTACTGCTAATTATCAGCGGCGCGGGCTAGCGAAACTCGCTACAGAAATGGAGTTAGCAGTAGGGCGCTTGGAGCAACCCGCGCTGCTGCAAGTACCGACCGATAGTGTCCGCCAACCTACATTCAGCAGCAGTGCATTGTCTCGACCAGCACTACTGCTAAAACATTAGTAGCAGCGCGCTTTTTCTGAGATCGCTGCTGCTAATTTTCAATTTGGGCACACTTTTGGTCCCAGTTAGCAGTAGCGCTTGTGTGGGAAATGCGCTGCTGCTAATATATTGTCAGCAGCGCATTTTGCCACCCGCGCTACTGCTAAGCCGCACCAGCCCACCAGATTTCCCCACCCGCCCTCCCCTCCCCCATCTCCTCTCTTCCCTTTTCCTACCCCCCACATCCTCCCTCACTCACTCTTCTTCCTCAATACTTCTCCCCCATTACTCTCCCTCTTCTACCTACCTTTCTCTCTCTTCATTACTCCTAGCTAACTACACCACCTCCATTAATGCATCTCCTTTCTCTTTTTCCTTCCCCCTCCACTAGTTGAAGTTGTCTCCTCCCAAATTAGCTAGCTAAGTAGATGTAGCATTTAGTTAAGTGACCTATTTGCCCCCTAACTATATCTATCTTTGTCAAGAAGAGCTTTGTGCACTTTTTGATCTCCCTACATCATCATCTCCACCGTGTGCTCGATCTCGAGATAGAGGTGATTAAAATGTCATGCTTTTGCAAAATGGAAATATGTTTATGTGTGTGCGATATGATAATTGGGAGATATGATGGAAATTGTGTGTGTGGCATGAGTTGACGCAAAATTGTTCTTTTGAGTTGCCTATGTTTTGCCGAAATGTCGATTTATTTCCGTTTCGGAGAATTCCGGGAAAACTCTAGATCTATATATGTTCTATTTTTAGGGAAGGTCATGCCGAATTTTTGTATGACTTTGATGCATGCACGCATTTTTATAATCAATTTGTTTATTATTACCGTGTAGAGTTCACGATGGTCAGTGGAACGATGGTGGACAGGTGGTTGCGGTCGGCGGTGTAGGACATGAAAGAAAATAACCGGACAGAGGTTTTATGTCCGTGTCGAAAATGCAAAGGAATAGTTTGGCTCGACCCCCATGATGATGGTCGTGTCGACTCGCACCTGCTCATGACTGGTTTCATAGATGCACTACTAGGGAAAAGGCTATACACAGAATCTTAGCAGCAGCGAGGGCTAAAAACCCTCGCTACTGCTACTTACTAGCAGCGCATGTTTTTAAACCTCGCTACTACTAAGTTGATAGCAGCAGCGCGGGTTTGTAACCCTCGCTACTACTAAGCGGTCTGTACCGTGCCCCCCGGGATATGCCATAGTAGTAGCGAGGGTTTTTAACCCTCGCTGCTGCTAAGTTCATAGCAGTAGCGCGGGTTTTTAACCCTCGCTACTACTAACCCGCGCTACTGCTATCAACTTAGTAGTAGCGAGGGTTAAAAACCCGCGCTACTGCTAATCGTCTGTCATAGTAGTAGCGCGGGGTCTGGCCTATTTGGCAAAGTCTACCCCCCCCCCCCCCCCCCCCCCCGTGGACCGCCTTTTCAGTTTTAAAAAAAATAAAAGAAAATGATAAAAATGTCAAAAAAATAAAAGAAAATAAGTTTCCCATGTGATATGTGGTCTAGTTGTGGGGAAAATTTACAAATACGAATTTCGACTTTATTTGCAAAATCTCTCTGGAAATTTGTATGAAAATGGCCATAACTTTTGCATCCGAACTCGGATGAAAAAGTTTTTTATATGAAAAAGCATCTACTCGAAAAGTTACATCCGAATTTAACCGGGGGTACCCCGTTAAACGTTTTCAAAATCCTCAAAAGCCTAACAGAAAAAAAGTTACGGGGCTTTTAAGATCTGGAGGCAAAAAAATTCAAAAAAAATTATTATTTTTTAATTTTTGTTAAATCTGGTCAAACTATGGTCAAACTAATTATTCAAGAATATTAGTGTTAATAAATAATTATTTTAGTTTTTTTGAATTTTGGTCAAATCTGGTCAAACTATGGTCAAACTGTGGTCAAATCTGGTCAAACTGTGGTCAAATCTGGTCAAACTGTGGTCAAACTAATTATTCAAGAAATATTAGTGTTACTAATTTTTTAGAACAATAGTTTCAAACTCAAACAGTGAAATGTGTGACTTCATGCTCAAGCTAAATTCCTGAGGTTAATAGGATTGACATCTCACTATTGTCAGGAAAACAACAAGTGCAGACTTGGAAACGAGGGAGAATAGAACCCGGAAGTTAAGCGTGCTCAGGCTGGAGTAGTGAGAGGATGGGTGACCGTCCGGCAAGTTAGATGATTTGGAATGATGAGGGGTGATTAGAGATTAAGTTGAGCAGCGATTAGGGGTGATTAGAGATTTGAGTTAAAATAATTCAGAAATTTGAAAATTTCGAAAAAAAATTCGAAAAAATTTCGAAAAAATTCAAAAAAAAATTTCCGAGATTACAGATTAGTAGTAGCGCGGGTTTAAACCCGCGCTACTGCTATACGTTAGCTGTAGCGCGGGTGGCACCCGCGCTACTGCTATAAGTTAGCTGTAGCGCCTTATTAGTAGCGCGGGTACCCGCGCTGCTAATAGGCCTAAAACCCGCGCTGCTGCTACGCTTTTCCCTAGTAGTGATGGCTATACTCGGTGGATAATTGAAGATGAGGATGACGATGTTGAGGATGCTGACGGGGCAGGCAATGATGACACGGGGCAAGATGAAGAGATGATCGATAATGGCGGCGGTGAAGTGGCCGGACATGGCGGCGGAGAAGGGGCCGGACATGGCGGTGGAGAGAACAAGATGGAGTTCGTCGGTACTAAGTTCAATCGTGCAGGACCCTCATGTTCAAGCATTGCTTCGCAAGGAGATGAATACTGAGAGAGCTGCTTCTAGAGAGGAGGCTAAGTTGGAGCAACTGTTGGTAGACTCGAACACTCCATTGTATGATGGTTGCAATCCTGAGGTGACCTGCTTGAGTTTCACGCTCCAACACTTGAAGACGAAGGCTAAAAACAAATGGACCGACACTAGCCTCGATGAGCATCTCAAGTACCTAAAGGATGTTCTTCCCACGGGGAATCTTTGTCCTACTTGTGTTGATGAGGCCAAGAAGATCATGTGCCCTCTTGATCTTCCACACGTTAGATACCATGCATGCATCAAGGATTGCACAATTTATCAGAAGAAGCACGCGGAAAAAACAAGCTGTCCGGTGTGCAATGCTTCTCGATACAAGAAGGCTGGGAAGAAATGTCCCCAGAAAGTTGTATGGTACTTACCGATCACTCCCCGTCTCCAGCGTCAAGGATGGAAGACACATCAAGGATGGAAGACAGTGGAGACTGTTGAACAGCTTCTATCGGTTTTTCGAATGTGATGCAAGGAACATCGTGCTTGGCGCGTGTACCGATGGCATGAATCCGTTTGGCAACCAGAACATCAACCATAGCACATGGCCCGTGTTTGTATGGATGTACAACCCCCCTGGTTGCGCATGAAGTCGAAGTACATTCACATGAGCATGCTTATTCAAGGGTCGAAACAACCAGGAAATAATATTAATTTGTATCTGGGGCTACTTCAAGAGGAGTTAGACATGTTATGGAAACCACCGGCCAAGACATGGGACGCCAGCAAAGGCAAGTATTTCTACACGAGAGCCGCGCTGATCACGATGGTGCACGACTATCTCGGTTACGGATATGTCGCAGGCCAGGTATGCCATGGATATTGCGGATGCACGCGGTGCATGGATGATACGATGTCTCAGCAGCTAACGTCAAGGAAAGATGGTGGGTCTAGGAAAATCGTGTACATGGGGCATTAAAGATGGCTCGAACAGGACAACCCGTGGAGAAACCGTGGAGATCTATTCAATGGTCAAGGTGAGCATCGAGGACCTCCACGTAAGCGGAGCAGTGCCGAAATCGACGAGTTGTTGAAAAACTAGAAGGAGTGCCCCCGCGCCGGGAAAGACGATGAGAAAGGTGCCGGAGCCGCTGCTGAAGGTATGGAAGACGAGGTCTGTGTTCTGGGACTTGGAGTACTAGCACAAACTCGATACACTTCATTGCCTTGATCAAATGCATATCTGTAAGAATGTCCTTGAGAGCTTGCTCGCAACACTGATGAACATGCCGGATAAGATCAAGGATGGGCCGAAGGCAAGAAAAGACTTGCAAGATTTGAAAATCAGGGAAGATCTGCACATGCCGCCCCGTAAAATGTCAGATGAGACAGAGACGGAGACAGAGGCACGGGAGAAGAAGGGCAAGAAAATAAAGAAAGAGGATTATTGCCCCCCTTCTTGCTTCACCTTAATTCATGCTGAGATCAATCAATTCTTTAAGTGCCTTACCGGAGTCAAAGTTAGTTCTGGTTACTATGGCAAGATAAGCAGATATCAAGACACGGACAGGAAAAGGTTCAGCGGGATGAAGTCCCATGACTGTCATGTGATGATGATGCAGATACCACCTGTTGCCCTTAGAGGGATAATGGACAAGCACGTCCGTGACATGCTTATTGGTCTCTGCAACTTTTTTGATTTCATCTCTCGAAAGTCGATCAGTGTGAAGCAGCTCCATAGGCTACAGGAAGAGATCGTTGTGATACTGAACGAGCTTGAGATGTACTTCCCGCTCGTGTTCTTTGACGTGATGGTGCATCTGTGTGTCCATATTGTGGATGACATAATAGACCTGGGGCCGTCATTCCTGCACAACATGATGCCGTTTGAGAGGATGAATGGGATCATCAAAGGATTCATTCGTAACATGTCCCGTCCGGATGGAAGCATCGTCCAGGGCTATGTGACACAAGAGTGCATCTCTTTCTGCGAGAATTTTCTATATGGCGTAGACCAGCCGCCTGGTGTTAGTGTTGGTTTGCCCTATAAGAAGCACGATGGGAGGCTCAAAGGAGAAGGTCACTGCAATGGTCGCAAGGAACTGCATGTGGCATACTCAAATCGATGCAGCGACTTTGACAGAGCAAACTTGGTAGTGCTACAACACCTAGACGAGGTAGATCCTTTTGTGGCAGTGCACAAAGAAATTATCGCAAAGAAGTATCGTGGCCAGGGTGTATGCATGACGGACGCCGAAGTTACTAGAGAGCACAACTCCACTTTCCTGCATTGGTTCAAAGAGCATATTATTGCTAATCCCTCGGAGGAGGGCTCTAAGGACGGATTGCTCATATACGCCTTAGCACATGGCCCCTCTCCCAACTCGTAACCCATCAGGCATATGATATCAATGGATACACATTCTACACGGAGGCCAAAGATATGGACAGTGATGATCAGAACTCAGGGGTGACGATGGAATGCATGACCGGCAGCGACAACGGCGCAACTGAACGATTTTATGGAAGGGTCAAGGAGATCTGGGAGCTTGACTACTCTGGACTGCACAACACGACGATGTTCCGTGCCAGATGGGCTAAGAATGTCGAAAGAGAAAAAATTCGGATTTTCACTACCATGACTATACCCAACGCCAAGAGCGCTACCATGAACGCTATCACAAAAAACGAGCCATGGGTACACGCTAAGCACGTGACACAATGCTTCTTCATAACCGACTCGCGCAATCCCATCCGTGTTGTCGTGAGGAGAGGCAAAAGGAACATCATTGGAATGGATGGAGTCGCCAACGAGGAAGACTACGATCAGTACGGCAATCCAATGAGGGAAGATGATGATGATGATGAAGTATACGTCAAAAGAAGAATCAATACTACATTACATAAGAAAAATTGTCAACAAGCATGTGCGGAGACCACCACCCCGCCTACGCAATTATCATCTCATGTAGTGCCGGGTGAGAGCGGCGGACGACGTGATGAAGGGGGTGCAATAGTACTGGCTGATAAACTTCTTATGAGATTGAAGTATTCGTTCTGATTTCTGGTTTGCTGATTGTTGTAGACAGATGTATGAAACCTCTTAACTATGGACGACAATTACTTGAGAAGGACCATCATCACCCATCAAGTACGCCATTGAGGTAATTCACCAGTCCCTCTAACACCAACTATCTATTTTCTCTAGTATGCTTAGGTTTTTCATGCTGTTGTGGTACCCCATTGCTGTTGCGTTGAATCTCATGCCAACGCTGGTGCGCCTGTGGCTTGATGTGTTGTGATCTTTATCTGTGTAGGTTTTGTTTGATGATATGCTTAGATTATGATCATAAGCATGGTGGTTTGATGATCCTGAGGCCAGCTGTTAAACCATGATATAGTTGATGGAACTGAGCTTAATATTCATGTGTGTATGTGTATGTGTGTCGAGTAAAGTTGTGGTTTCTGCTGCTCCTTTATAACGTGATGAAAAAAAGAATGTCCTTTACTCCCTTTTTGAATGGAATGTTCATAATATATTGGTTCCAGTTTTTCTAATTTTTATTAGCTGATTCATGTAAAAGGGCGTCCGTGGAAGGCCCAGTCCTGACTCTCAAGTGAGTCCGGCATTTGATCGCTATTGAAGGAGCTACATGTAGAAGAAGAAAACACATGTAGAGCTTGTAACTGATTCCCCATAGTTGTAGAGCTTGTATCAACTAAGCTTGTATTACGTGTAACTTGTAGAACTTGTAAATGCTACAGCTTGTAGGACGTGTCATTTGTAGAGCTTGTAAATAAGCTTGTATATGCCACAGCTTGTAGGACGTGTCATTTGTAGAGCTTGTATTGAATCTGGCTATTTTCTAAAAACTACTTAGTACTACTTATAACGTGCCATTGAAAATCGGAACTCTTAACCCCACTAAAAAACGATATTTTAAATGTGGCTACTCGATCTGTGGCAACTGGCGAGCCACCGCGCTCCAAGTTGTTCACCTGTGGTCCCGACCATCAACTCCTACGGATCAAATTATCACACGAGCTGACTATTCCTACAAAGGTGCTCCACCACGTACCCGATACCCGCGAATGCAACAATCGTGCACCTAGGGTTTTAGGGTTTATTTGTTAGCGTCGCCTTTACGTAACACTCATGTGTGCGAGACAGCGAGAGGCCGACTGCGTGCATGCGCCTCTTCTCTTCGTATATGTACTCCACCGTTTGTCTGGTGTCCAAAAAATTATAATAACTACTAGCAATGTGCCAATGCGTTGCCACACGATCAAAGTAGATTAATACATATTCACCGATTTGATAGAAAAAAGTCTAGTTTTGAAATACGTATATCACTAAAAATATGTTATGTTTCACTCAAAATATATTCCTTTGGCGGTTTGATGAGATAAGGGAGGAATGTTGTTGGTTTCAAGATTCGAGAAGGGGTATATGTCTAATTTCTACTCTTACTAGCAAGATGCCCGTGCGTTGCACAGAACATCAAGATGTTGTGGGAGAAAAGGATGAACGAGGGAAGACCTTATGTGCAAATGTGGTGAGGAGTGCGGGTAAATTGCCATATGTTCCTTCCTATCCGTCAGATATAAATCGGACGACCTACATTGCAGGATGGCAGGCCCACCATCATCACCAACTCTATTTTTTATTCCTACTCTTGTAAAAAGCATTGTCGGTGATGATCGTGTGCCTACCGTCCTGCAATATAGGCCGTACGATCTATATCTGATGGATAGGAAGGAAACTATGGCAATTTTGCAAAAAGATACCCACACCCCTCTCCACATTTGCAAATAAGGCCTTCCCTCATTCATCCTTTTCCCCCACTTGATAAACTACTCATACAAATGCATCTTAATGTTCCGTGCAACGCATTGGCATCTTGCTAGCTGTTGCAAAAAGCCCATGTGTGTGTGTGAGAGAGGGAGAGTGGAGGAGGACGGAGTGCATGTGTGACAAAGACACAAGGAGTGTGTGTGCGATAGGTAACAGCTTAAAATGAGGCGATAGTGTGTGTGTGTGTGCACGATCGAGAGGGCGTGTCTCAAGAAGGGAAGAAAAATCTACATAGATACAAGGAGCGGGAGAGAGACATGTATGCGGTAGTGGAAGCACGAGTGTGCGGGTGTATAAACCTATCTAGAGGCTAGTCGATAAATGTTTGTGAGAGAAATACGAGTCGGGGTGCGAAAGCGAGAGTTTTGTGTGTGTGTGTGTGTGAGAGAGAGAGAGACGGTAGTCGGGAAGGGGAGTGGAAGCAGGAGTTGTGTGTGTGTGTCTGTGAGAGAGGGGGGGGGGGGTTGTCTGATCGGTAAACAAATGAATATTGTCAGTCTGGGATGGAGATGAAAAGGAGACCACAACAATTGTTGTGTCTACAGGAGAGAGAGAGAGAGAGAGAGAGAGAGAGAGTAGTTTTAGTGGTATGAGCCATATGTAGAGACATATAGGGTGTGTGAGAGAATCACATAGAGAGAAAGACAAAGTGAAAGACGAGTGGATACTGTGTCTGTGGTGGTGAAAAAGAAAGCTTAGGTACCGAGTGATACCAGAGAACAGTAGAGACGTGAGAGATAATGAAAACCGTGTAATGTATAATGATAGGGAGAGTGTGACACTTCTCAAGGGAGACGTCGAGAGACCATGTTTGCGAGGATAGGAGAAACATGAAGTGAGCATGCGGGTGAGCTGGAGAAAAGAGAGTGGTAGCTAACTGAAGGAGCATGCATGCAAGAGAGATGGGCGTGAAACGAGTGAACATAAAAGGGATTCAAATATTTGAATTCAAGATGATGATACATGTAATCCATACTCGAACCAAAATTGATCTATCAAACATGCATACTCATATGAATTCATGCACATCTATGTTATTTAATAAGTAGATATTACTGATCCATATATTTTAGTACAACCTAATTTGGTTAAATTTTTTCGAATTCTAACTTAAGATTTTGAGATCATTGTATTTGTAAATCATATTATACATACAAAGGAGCAAAATTCTTTGTTGTGCTCTTGAAAGTATATATAAAAAATGATGTATATAGAATGTAATTCCAATAGAAAATGATGTATATATAAAAAATGATGTATATATAAAAAATGATGTATATAGAATGTAATTCCAATAGAAAATGGATCTCGCCCAGAAAAAAATAGAATACAAATGGGATTCGAATTGAGTTGGCACGGTAAACGTGCACTCTGCAAAATTTGAATGAAACGGGGAAAGTCGCACTAACCGCCCGAAACCAAAATCTGCGAGATGGAAATTACTACTGCCTATCCCTGCCATGCAAAGCCTATCTAGTGGATTTCTATAGGTTTTGATAGGGGTAGGTTTGTAATTTCACCCAAACGTGACTTAACCGCCTCTCACCCGGATTCATACACGGTGGGCGCCAAAACACAGTGTGTCCTCGGCCGAAATCGACTCCCTCCCTGATTCATATTCATACATGGTGGGCGCCAAAAACAAACTCTCGTCGGCAAATATTCGGTGTATGCGAGATTACCGTCATATCCCCCACCGGCTAATATTGCTGTGATGTAGGAAATTTGAAACGGGGGCTAAGTTTGTAAATTTCCTTTCATTTGAGACAAGTGCGCTCTGAGTACATGGTTCCCCCTTCTTCTCTACCTCCCTTTTCCCCATTCATACTCCGTTGGCGCCAAAACACCCTCTTCACCCCACCCTCGTCCGTCCGTCGCCGTCCGCCACCCCATCCACCGCCGTCCTCCTCCACCATCCCGGAGCTGATACCCCGACGCCGCCGTCCATTACAAGAGATCGACCTCTCTGATCCACGGCTTCGGATCGGGATTCTTGCATCCTGTCCTCTCGCTTCATCCCCGCTGTCGTCCACCTTGCCGGCGCCGCTCCTACGACCATCTCGTCCACCACGCCCCGCCGCCACTGTCTACCCTCCTAGATCTACTTCCACGCCGCTGACAACCATCGCTACCGTAGCACCGTCAAATTCTCAGCAGATGCATACATGGCGCCGCACCAGAGGCGGTACTCTTTCGTATCTGCTCAACTTATTTATCGCAGCAAGAAAATAGATTGCCACTGCTTTACTCTGATTTCTTGTCTTGGTTGCGAAGTTGCCTTTGTCCGGTTTGCACCTTCAGATCCGCCATGGCAAGCTCAACACTATACTCCCAATGCTTATGGTTTTCCCCTTTTATATTCCACACTAGTTAAATCATAGTAGACTAAATTTCAAAATTGGGTCAGTCGATTTTTCAGAGCTCGCCGGAGTTTGTCGGTGTGAACGAAGGGGCTCGGGTTGTTGTGGGGCCACGCCGATGAAGAAAACTCAACGCGGGTGGGGGTTGGGGTGGGGGTGGGGGTGGGGGTGGCGGAGGAACACAGGCGGTGGGGGCCGGTGGTCCGGCCGGCGGCCCGTGCGGTGTTCTGTATGTGAAGAATCAGAGACGAGGAAGAAGAAGGGTTAGGAGACGTAGGATCTTCATCCAACCGCCTGAAATGGTCGAGAGACAGCTGGGAGTTGCATTCTTAATGCGCTCTGGTTCATCATGTGTGGGCACTGCGCAACCAACATTTTATTATCCAAAATATGCTTGCTCTTCTTCACCATGTTCCTCTTCCGCGTTCTTCTTTAATATGTACTCTCTTCGTTCCTAAATACAAGTATTTGTATAGATTCTACCATGGACTACATATGGAGTAAAATGAGTGAATCTACACTCTAAAATGTATCCGGATACCTCTGTATGTGATCCACAGTGGAAATCTCTACCAAGACTTATATTTTGGAACGGAGGGAGTATGATAGTAGTACAATATGTTCCTTGTACTGAAGTTGAGAAGGGACATTTGCAGTGTAGAGGTCTACACGGTCGGTTGTGATGGAAATTTTGAGCCTCTTTGATTCGTAGGATTTTGTAAACATAGAAATAGGATTTGTAGTGACCTGCCCACTTGAATCCTATAAGAATAGCAAGGAAATGCGGGGAGCTGTGTCACCTTTGAGAGTTACACTGATATTAACAGTACCGCACCTTCAGTTGAAGAGAACAGGTATCCGAAGCCTTTCTAGCCGTACGGGCAGTACTAGCACATATATTCCAGCAAGTTCCACTTTGCTAATTTTACTCTGATGCTTATGGGTTTCCCTGTTATATCTACAATATGATCTGTGTAGCTGCTTTGTGTCGCACTAGCAGCAGTCCACTCTTGAAGCTAAACACTACAATGAATTACAAAATTGGCACCAAGGCATTGAGTGCCATTCTGGATGCAATGAAACTCATATGCTCCCCACATGTTGGTTCTTGTTCATAATATGATCCTAATGACTATTCTAACCTCAAGGAGTCAAAGGCAGATGGCCTATCCTGTTCACCCATCAAGGTGTCTGTTCTAATTTGGCAAGGTTTTATTGATTGCACGTATCTTGCATATGTTGTCTTGCATTTCTTCTACTTTGTTGCACCACCATCTTCTTAGTTTACTCATCATATATGTCGAGATGCCATGCCCATCCAATATCAATACATATTCCATCTATCATCATACCATGTTTTTCCACTCAAATGTTGTTCTTTTGCATCAGACATCAAAAAGGAACAGGGTGATTGCCGAACCTGAAGGAGCACCAGCAAAGTCCTTGAAAAATGTGGTGGTGCCGGAGAAATCAGACAACACCCCACTTATATTGGATGTACAACTAGTGACACAAGACGTAGGACCGACTCCAGCAGACTGTACCCATACTTCACTGGCCACACCACTAGCCCCACCACACAGGACCTGCACTCGAGCAAAAGGTATACTGATTTCATTTGCCATAGCACCAGCCGTACCACAGAAAAATCCCACTCCAGCAAAAAGTACAACAAGTCCACCGACCGAAGACCTATCCCAACTACAGGGACGGCCAATTCCTGCAGATTGGAACCCCATTCCATTTATTCCCAGTTTAAAAGACAATGCTTTCAATGTTGTTAGGGACTACGTGCATATATTCCCATCATGGGAAGATTATAGTGAAGACAAACACCATTTTCACATCTTCCTGTCCAACTTACGTGTAAGTGCTATTATTTATGGTTATTATTTTCCTGTTTTCTGCTGATTGAACACATCAATGATTTACATTACATTGTTTTAACTAGGCGAGGGTCAATCTAGATAGTCATGATGAGAAAAGCTTGCTTGTTCTTTTCAAGGAAGCATTGCAGCAGTATCGGTGTTACCTGAGGAAATCACACTTTGATGGCAAGTCTATAAACGAATTTCCGGTGAAGTCTCATGTGCTAAATTTAGAAGACATTGAATGGAAAAACCTTGTTATGCACTGGTCTCGTTCCCAAGATGAGGCACTGTCTATGAAATCACATGACAATTTGAACTTCTACTTTTCCGCATGTGCCTTATGGATCCTTTTTGCAGGAAATCCTCTCGAAGAAAAATTCCTGTTTGAAAAGAACGACAGGATATCGCAAATATGCTGCCAACTGCTTTGCTCTTGTTAGTACCTGTTGTCCTGTATCACTGTACTTGCATACATACCTGGTTCATTATGTGACAGCAGTATGCATGATAGCTTGCTTATCAATTGTTCGCTCCAAATTATCTGATCCGTATGAATAGTTACATTAATGTAGAATATATCCAATGCTAATGATTTTTTTAGCTCTGCATTATTCTTGTAATTACATGTTGTCCTTTATCAGTGTACTTATAATGACAGGTAGTTTTTCATGTACCATCACTCTGCAGCTTATTTTCCTTTGCCCTCCATTTTCTACACATCAGATCTATATTTACTCTTACCATAAGGTTGGTACTGAAGAAGTTTAGCTGTGCATTGCTCTTGGCTGTACCTTTTGCCTGTATCGGTGCACATACATTTATAGCTACTTGCCTATGTAGCATCACTCTTCATCTTATCTTAAATATTCTCCATTTTTACATATATTATCACATCTATATTTACTCTTAAAAAAATGTAGAATAAAGGCAATGCTTATGAAGAAGATTCTGTGGTAAACTTCTTGAATTGCGCCCCCCCCCCCCCATCAGCATGGACAAGACCTTTATAGAGCCTGTCTTCACCAATAATGTAAGTTTGTCCTTCTCAAGCCTTCAAAATTTGTTGTATATATTTGGTTAGGCATGACTGCAACAGCTGTTTATTTTTGGTGTTTGCATCAAATTGCATGTTTAAAGTTTATTATGTAGTTCATAAACAAAAGTTTGTCCTTCTCAATTTAAGTTTTCAGTTGTACAACCAAGTTCCTTCTTCATACCATGTAAATTAATCTATACAGAGCAAGTGATCTTCTTTTGCATTAGATGTATGCTTCTGTTCTTCATCCGTAATCCAGTGGTGTGGTGAACCTACCCACTCAACACAATGTCATATTCTGCAATGTCTTAACTATGAACAATGTCATATCATTCTACTATTATTTAAACCGTCTCTTTATTTGCCAATCTGAAATGGGATAAATTGACAGCACACTAACATTGATACTTATGAGTTCTTGATCTGTAATCCAGTGGTGTCGTGAAGCTGCCAACTCCTTCACAATGTCATTTCCTACCATGTCTTGACCTGAACAATACCATATTGTGTTAATGCAATTTTAAACTGTGTCACTTTATTCGTCAGTAAGAAATGTGATGAATTGTTAGCACTGATACTTTTATGTGCAAAACCTGTCATCTGTCTGCTTGTTTATCTTTCAGAGTGAGGAAGATATAAGTGTTGAACAAGCGCAGTCTCATCATCTTGCTCAGTTGCTTGCACTGCAGCTCCGAAGCAGGGCTAACCTTTCTTGAACTCGAAGTGCTATCGGTTTTGTATATTATTTTGTTGGCGTGTTTATTTGCACTGGTGGCGATCTTTGATGCCCAGTGTATGCTATTTGCTGTCTGCTTGTGCTCTATTATCATAGTGGCGAACTTTGATGCCCAGTGGATGTAATATGTCGTAATTTCTTTATTGTATAGTCTAGGTTTTTTCTTATTCATGATGCTGCATTTATTTTGCTGTATATATATCCTGTCTTCGCAGTAAACCGGCCAAACCGTAAAATTACGGTACATAATCGGGCCGTCATGCAATCACGATGTATGATCCGCATCATGGGCACCGTCATCTTGGTCCGTTAAAAGGCCAAAAGTAAACTGGCCCACTAGTAGATTCGGGCCTTTAATAGGCCGAGTAACCCCCGGCCCTCTTTTGGCAAGAAAACTCAATGGGCTTTTAGGAGGCTGAGAAGTAGGTTGGGCCTGAAACATGTCGAACAGCTCACGGGCCAGCAGCAGCCCGAAATGGACCCCGGCCCATGATTGTGCGAATCAAATCACGGGCTTTTAACAGGCCAAAATTGCCTCAGTCCTTGTTTGGCCCAATCAGATATCGTCTGTGAGCAGGCTGGATGCAAACTAGGCCGTAGTTAGGCCCAACTATATGACGGGCTTTTAACAGGCCGAAATTAATATAGGTCCAAAATGTTAAACGGGCCCTTAACAGGCCGAAACTAATATTAGGCCGAATTACTAAATGGGCCTTTAGCAAGTGGGCCCAAAAGCATAACGTCCAGTTGAAGGGCCGAATCTATTATGGGCCATAATTTAGCCCAAAGCCTCTAAAAGGGCCGGACCTGATCTAGGCCATAATTTGGCCTAGAACGTGGTAGGCTTTTAATGGGCCGGATCTCATATGGGCCATCATTAGGCCCGGAACGTGGCAGGCCATTAATGGACCGGATCAAATATGGGCCGACATTTGGCCCAAAACATGGCAGCCAGTTAAGGGGCCGGCCTACTAGGGTCCTCAAAATCTTGTGGGCCTACAGCTGGGCCGGCCCATTAATGTCGGTGAAATCGCGTGGGCCTTTAGCTGGGCTAGCCCATTATGATCCGCAAAATCTTGTGGGCCTTTAGTTTGGCCGGCCCATTTGAACTTGATGGGTCAGTCCACGTGTCAACATATCATAGGCGTGTCTCCCCCATTGGATGAGTGACACATGTGCCAACATGGACCTGACACGTGTCTCCTCCAGCCAATGATGATTTTACACATGGGAAATCCCCATTGGTCGGGGCTGTTAACGGGTTATCGGATCCAAAACCCGACCCGATAGCTTAATAGCGTTCCATAATGGTGGATGCAACGTGTCGGTCACCCTTTACGAAAGCACTTCTGTGACGCGCGATTTATCGTCATGGAAGTGGACACTTCCGTGATGATAATTTTGGTAATATCATGGACTTCTACGACTGCACACGTATGACTATCTTGATTCTGTCATAAAATCGTCATGGATGTACATGCATGACAAAAAACAAGACCTACTGTGACAAACACGTATCATCATGGAAGTGTATTTTTTTGTAGTGATACACGTGTATGTTGCCTTAGTATTTTTGTACGTATTCCGCTAACATACAGTTTTACATTCAACTAGTGTTTTTTACTGTCTTGTCCTGTCATATCCCTAGCTCTTACACCATACTCCCTCCGTCCAGATTACATGTTGCCGAAATGGATAAAAAAGGATGTATCTTGAACTGAAATACGCCTAGACCCATCCATTTTTTCCGGATGGAAGGAATACATGTCAATATGTCATGTCTTTCTATTCTTCAGTACCTATTCCATCTATCTATTGTAGCATGTTTTATAATTGAAGCAGCATTCTTCTATACAAGGCATGCAAGGGGAAGACGACTATGTTAGAATCTGAAGGGTTACAAACCATGTCTTTGCAAATGATCCAAATGCCAAGAGATAATAAACCAACTCTAGTTTTTATAGATACTGCTCCAGCACAGAGAAACCCAACTCCTACTGATAATAAGCTGATTCCAGTGGCCAAAGAACTAGTCCGCTCCAGTCCAGCAAAAATTTGTCAACTCCATTCTAAGAAGCGTGTGTGTATCCTTGCATTATGAAATTTTATAGCATGCTGATCATATTTTCTACATGTTTCTTACCCATCTTTCTTTTAGAAAATAAGCTTAACAGATAGAAGAATTTCTGCACTGGCATCGTCTGTGAGGAAAGATTCTTGTAGGAATCGTCTGTTCTCCAATGCAGATGTAAGTACCTGATGTATATCACTATATTTTTACATCAGCATGTATTTTGTTAATCGGTGTGAATCCAACCTTTGTCTGATCTAAATTTAGTTGTAGCAAAATGTACGATTAAAGGACACAATGTTGATTTTTGTAAGGAAAACTGGCTGGTAGTTTTGCATCTTGAGCTGCATGAGTGTACTATCTCATATCTGTGGGTTTGATTACTTTGGTTCTGTAGTGGGTTTTCAATGTTTTTTTTACTGTGTTGTCCTATCGTATCCCTAGCTCTTACATCATACTCCCTCCGTCCGGATAGATGTTGCAGAAATGGATAAAACTGGATGTATCTTGAACTGAAATACGCCTAGACCCATCCATTTATTTCCGGATGGAGGGAATACATGTCAATATGTCATGCCTTTCTATTCTTTAGTACCAATTCCATCTCTGTTGTAGCATGTTTATAATTGAAGCGCCATTCTTCTATATAAGGCATGCAAGGGGAAGACGACTATGTTAGAATCTGAAGGGTTAGAAACCAGGTCGTTGCAAAAGATCCAAACGCCAGGAGATAATAAACCAACTCCATTTTTCATAGATACTGCTCCAGCACAGAGAAACCCAACTCCCACTGATAATAAGCGGATTCCCGTGGCCAAAGAACTAGTCTGCTCTAGTCCAGCAAAAGAATGTCAACTCCATTCTAAGAAGCGTGTGCGTATCCTCGCATCATGAAATTTTATAGCATTCTGATCATATTTTCTACATGTTTCTTACCCATCTCTCTTTTAGAAAATAAGATTAAATGAAAGAAGATTTCCTTCATTTGGATTACATTCGAGGAAAATATCTTGCAGGAATTCTCTGTGCTCCAATGCTGATGTAAGTACATGTTGTATATCACTATATTTTTACATCAGCATTATTTTGTTAATCGGTGTGAATCCAAACTTTGTCTGATCTAAAATTAGTTGTAGCAAAATGTTAATGGCGCCAATGTTGATTTTTGTAAACAAAACTGCCTGGTAATTTTGCATACTGAGCTACATGAGTGTACTATCTCATATCATGCACGTTACTAAATTGTAGTGTTGCTCTGCTTGCCCATTCATTCATTGTGTCAATGTTGCTTTCGTATTACCTTACCTGGCTAATGATAGTTGTGCCATATTGTGTTAATTTGGTGTTGGCTAGCTGCCCAAATGTTCGTTGTGAAAATGTTGCTTTCTTACTATCTGACTTGGCCAATTATAGCAATGCTAGTGTCTTAATTTGGTGCAGGCTACTGAAGATAAGAAGACAAACTCTGAAAACAGCAAGGAAACCCCATTGTTTCTTTCCAATAAATCTAGGCCAGGTAATATGCCAATAACTCATGATTAATCTGTTTGGTTTCCCTCCTAATTTATGTTATGATGCAGTGGTCGAGACATTCTCCACTATCAATAATTCAAGCCTGCCAAAATCGCCATCTGAATCTGTTCAGTATCCTCTATCTCGAATGCAACGGAAAAAATGTATGTTTGTGAACCAATTAATGGTTGAAGGAATGATGCAAATGGTGGAGGAATCGGAGGTGCAGAGTCGTGCGACACAACAACTGATCAATGTTTTCAGAGACAGTGTAGCAAAGAAGCAAGAACTTGCCCACATGCTTATGGGCGTCATCCGTGCTGAGGTTGCAGATTGTGACGTTGTAGATCGTTAGGTTTTGTTCATTTATTTGCACTGGCATCAATCTTTGATTTCCCAGTGGATGTAATTTCCTGTAATATATGCTGGATGTGCAACATTTTTTCCTGTATGTCGTACCTTTGCTTGATCGATTTTGGTCCTGTGCATAATTGCTCATCGTTTTTTTTAGAACTGGTGACAGTGAGATTCTCTCACTGCCTTTGTATTAATAAATCAAAGTTAGCGGGATTAGAGTGTGCAAAACTTTACAAGTTACATAGTGATTAGAGGGGGGGGGGGGGTTATGTAAAATAATTGATACAAACTAAGATAAAATCAAAGCGAGCTAGCTATGGATAAAATGTAAGGACCCTGCTCTTGCTTTGACCTATGAACCAGCAACGCAAAGTCCATCTTGAATCTGTTCCTCCAAGATTCAAATGAAGGATGGATTCCTCTCAGGTGTTTGGCATTCCTCTCCTTCTAGATCCCGCGGGCTGCCACTACAAAAACTTCCACGAACATCACCCGAGCCCATCTGGCCTTGCCCTCATGCAGCATTCTCATCCAACTAGTGTCATTTGGCCATTGCACCCCCAAAGCATCCCAGCATCTCTGACTGAAGGGGCAGGTAAAGAAGAGGTGTACAATGTCTTCCTCGGGTGGGTGATGGCAGAGAAGGCAGGTGTAGTCATCGTTCTGGATTTTGTAATGTCTTCTCCTGAGCATATTTCTAGTGTTCAATCTATCAGTCATCAGCAACCACAAGAACACTTTCGACTGCATTGTACATCTGGTTTTTCAGATCCAACCGAATGCCTCATCAACTTGCACCTGGCTGAAACAGTGGGCATAGTATTGCGAGGATCGAAACGCATCTCCCCCCAGATACAAGACCACACATCATTGCCATCAGCTGGTGAAGTGTCCAAGGTCTCTGACTGCAGCCCAGCAACCTCATTCCTAGCCTCCATAGATAAAGGCAGGTGGAATACATCAGCCAATCGATCTGAAGACAGTAGCTGCCTCACAAAGATATCTGGTTCCCAGGCAAAAGAGAAAGCTCTCGGATATTTGTCTTGAAAAACCTCACTCTTCCATTTATCTTTCCAAAACAGGATCATGTCACCTGCCACTACCTATGATTTTTTGATCCCTCTATATATGTCAGATAGCTGCATGAGCTCTCTCCACCAGAACGATCCACATGAATCAGAGGCATGAGGTATTCTGCCCACATAGTATGTATCCCAGACCAAGCTGACCCAAGGCACATCACACTCATTATAGAACTTGTGAAGCTGCTTCATCAGCAGCCCTTGGTTTCGGGTCATAAGATTGATGATCCCCAGACCGCCTTTGCTCTTAGGTTTGCATACCATCCCCCATGCCGCCAGCGAGCTGCCCTTGTACCCATCATCTGATTTCCTCACCCAAGGGCAGGACCTGCGCAGCTTATCAAGGTGCTCGATGATCTTAGGGTTTATCTTGATGGAGAACATGGCGTAAATGGCTAAGGAGGTACCACCGAGTTGAGCATTGTTAGCTTGGAGCCGTAATCCAGCAGGGAAGCTGCTGCCGGGACTCTCCTCTAAACCGAGGTCACCAGCGGCATAGAGTCAGTCACACTCGGGCGCATGGTGCCCATGGGCAGGACAAGGTACATGAACGGCATGTTGCCAATAGAGCAACCAAAGACGGCTGCAATTTCCACCGCCTGCACATGATCAAGGTTGATGGGCACCAAGGTTGACTTGTGAAATTTGATCTTAAGTCCCACCGACGTCGCGTAGTCAACCAGAATATCTTTCAACACTTGCGCTTGCGAGGTACAAGCAGGGAGGACAGCGATCGTATCGTCAGCATATTGAATCACTAGATAATTACTGTCAGAAGTTGGCACGGGCAACCGGAGGAGACCTATCCTACTGGCATCATTAATCGCTGACTGTAATTGATCCGCTGCAAGAACAAAGATCAAAGGCGACAGTGGATCTCCCTGTCAAACCCCACAGAGGCACTCAAACTATTTTTGTTGCCATTAAGTAGCACCGAAGAGCTTCCGGAGGAAAAAGTACATTTGATCCACCCCAACCACTTCTCATCAAAACCCATATGACGCATGATCTCAATCATTGGTTCATGTTGAATGATCGAATGCCTTCACGAAGTCATGTTTAAGAATACAACAGGCTCTTCCGGATGCTTGGCATTGGTGAATGTACTCAAAGGCCTAGGCCAAGCAGTCCTGAATCAATCTCCCTTTGAGGAAACCGTACTAGTTCCGATGAATGATCTTGAGCACAATTTTCTGCAAGCGATTAGCAAGCAATTTAGTTATCAGCTTCAAACAACAGTTAAGTAACGTGATGGGCCTGAACTTATTAGGAGTCTCTCACGATTGGGTTTTTGGGATTAGTGTTATGAAGCCCGAGTTCAGGCTCTTAAGATCAATGACACCTTCATAGAAGTCTTTGCACAACATGTAGAAATCATCTTTGATGATGTGCCAGCATGATTTCAGAAAGCAACCATTGAATCCATCGGGACCTGATAATTGCTCGTCGTAATGGGCTCAAATTATCTAATTTGGCCTAAAGACATGTACGAACTTTAGTGGGTGATGTCTACTACACAACCTTCTTCTTGTAGACGTTGTTGGGCCTGCAAGTGCACAGGTTTGTAGGACAGTAGCAAATTTCCCTCAAGTGGATGACCTAAGATTTATCAATCCATAGGAGGCGTAGGATGAAGATGGTCTCTCTCAAGCAACCCTGCAACCAAATAACAAAGAGTCTCTTGTGTCCCCAACACATCCAATACAACGATAAATTGTATAGGTGCACTAGTTCGGCGAAGAGATGGTGATACAAGTGCAAAATAGATAGTAGATAAAGGTATTGTAATCTGAAATAATAAAAACAGCAAGGTAACAAGTGGTAAAAGTGAGCGTAAACGGTATTGCAATGATAGGAAACAAGGCCTAGGGTTCATACTTTCACTAGTGCAAGTTCTCTCAACAATAATAACATAGATAGATCATATAACAAGCCCTCAACATGCAACAAAGAGTCACTCCAAAGACACTAATAGCGGAGAACGAACGAAGAGATTATGGTAGGTACGAAACCACCTCAAAGTTATTCTTTCGGATCAATCTATTCAAGAGTTCGTACTAGAATAACACCTTAAGACACAAATCAACCAAAACCCTAATGTCAGCTAGATACTCCATTGTCACCTAAAGTATCTAGGGGCATGATTATACGATATGCATCACACAATCTCAGATTCATCTATTCAACCAACACAAAGTACTTCAAAGAGTGCCCCAAAGTCTCTACCGGAGAGTCCAGAACGTGTGCCAACCCCTATGCATAGGTTCATGGGCGGAACCCGCAAGTTGGTCACCAAAACATACATCAAGAGGCACATGATATCCCATTGTCACCACTGATAAGCATGGCAACACATACATCAAGTGTTCTCATAAAAGACTCAATCCGATAAGATAACTTCAAAGGGGAAACTCCATTCATCACAAGAGAGTAGAGGGGGAGAAACATCATAAGATCCAACTACAATAGCAAAGCTTGGGATACATCAAGATCATGACATAGAGGGAACACAAGAGAGAACACGAGAGAGAGAGAGAGAGAGAGAGAGAGAGAGAGATCAAACACATAGCTACTGGTAAATACCCTCAGCCCCGAGGGTGAACTACTCCTTCCTCGTCATGGATAGCGCCAGGATGATGAAGATGGCCACCGGTGATGGGTTCCCCCTCCGGCAGGGTGCCGGAACGGGCTCCCGAGAGGTTTTTGGTGGCTACAGAGGCTTGCGGCAGCGGAACTCCCGATCTATCTTCTGTTCTGGAAGTTTTAGGGTAAATAGGTATATATGGGTGCAAGGGGTACGTCGGTGGACCTCCGGGGTGCTCACAAGGCAGGGGGCGCGCCTAGGGGGGTAGGGCGCGCCCCCCACCCTCGTGGGCAGCCGGGACTCCCCTAACGTGCACTCCAAGCCTATCAGGTTGCTTTCCTTCCAAAAATAACTTCTCTAGTTGATTTCGTTCCGTTTTGACTCCGTCTGATATTCCTTTTCCTCGAAACACTGAAATAGGCATAAAACAGCAATATGGGCTGGGCCTCCGGTTAATAGGTTAGTACCAAAAGTAATATAAACGTGTATAATAAAGCTCATAATCATTCAAAACAGATAATAAAATAGCATGAATGCTTCATAAATTATAGATACGTTGGAGACGTATCAGCATCCCCAAGCTTAATTCCTACTCGTCCTCGAGTAGGTAAATGATAAAAGAAAGAATTTATGAAGTGTGAATGCTAGAAGGTGCACAAGTTTGATCAATGATAATTTCAATCACCTTTTCTAGCATGATAATATGTCATAAAAGTAGTTCATCTCATAAAACTTTTCACGATAACGTAACAAGCATTTCACATTTTGAAGCATAGACCATAAACTTCTTGAAAACTAGCAAACTTCATCTTACTTTCAGGAAGAGTCTATGTTAGAGCTTTGGTTTAGCAAACTGCACATACTCAACTATCATATAGTCTTCTGCAATTGCTAACACTCACGCAATACTTGTGGTTATGAAGTTTTAATCAGACACAGAGAAAGATTGGGGCTTATAAGGTTGCCTCCAAATGTATTCACCTTTGGGTGATGTCAACAATAATAGTTCATGCTAACGTACATCCAATTGGATATATATATCACGATCACCCTACCACAAAGTGCTTGCCAAAGGATAAAATGAAAAAGGGAAAGGTGAAGATCACCTTGACTCTTGCATAAAGTAAAAGACATAAAGTAAAAGATAGGCCCTTCGCAGAGGGAAGTAGGGATTTGCAAAGGTGCCAGAGCTCGATTTTGAATTAGAGATAAATAATTTTGAGAGGTATGATCTCATTGTCAACATAACAACCAAGAGTT
Organism: Triticum timopheevii; assembly: GCA_963921465.1. Lineage (NCBI taxonomy): Eukaryota > Viridiplantae > Streptophyta > Magnoliopsida > Poales > Poaceae > Triticum > Triticum timopheevii. The sequence continues at coordinate 163,829,585 of OY997274.1, read as the reverse complement.
CCCAATATCTTCCATACTACATACATTATAGGCGGTTTCCACGCAGAATGGTAAAAGTTTATACTCCCCCGACCACCAACAAGCATCAATCCATGGCTTGCTCGAAACAACGAGTGCCTCCAACTAACATCAAACCTGGGGGAGTTTTGTTTGCAATTATTTTGATTTGATTTTGATTTTTGTGGATCATGGGACTGGGCATCCCGGTTACCGCCACATTCTCATGAATGAGGAGCGGAGTCCACTCCTCTTGAGAATAACCCACCTAGCATGGAAGACACTGACAGCCCCTAGTTGCTACATGAGCAATTCGGGCATACAAAACTGATTATAATTGAAGGTTTAGAGTTTGGCACATGCAAATTTACTTGGAACGGCAGGTAAATACCCCATATAGGTAGGTATGGTGGACACTCATGGCAAAACTGGGTTTAAGGATATTTGGAAGCACAAGTAGTATCTCTACTTGGTGCTAGGAATTTTTGGCTAGCATGAGGGGGAAAGGCAACCTCAACATGTTTGAATGATCCATGACAATATAATTTAACTGAGATGCGAGAAAACATAACCCATTATGTTGTCTTCCTTGTCCAACATCAACTCTTTAGGATGTCATACTTAATTAGTGCTCCCAATTATTAAAGATGTCTATGATAATATATTTATATGTGAAACATCCCTTCAATATTCTTTCATGAATTGTTCAAATGACTAATACAGTGCTTGCTAACCGTTAATAAATTTAGAACCTCTACTTCTTAGATGTGAAGTCATTACTCCCCATGGGATAAGCAAATGAGACATATATAATTTCAGATTTATGACAATTAACTCATTCAACAATTTACTCATAGGATATAAGCAAAGCACACGAGTAAACGACAAACTACTCAAAAAGATATAAGTGAAGACCAATGAGTAGCTAAATAATTATGTAACTATGTGAAGACTCTCTCACATAAAAGAATTTCAGATCTTGGTACTTTATTCAAACAGCAAGCAAAGCTAAAGAAAACTACATTGCAAGGATTGCACAACTCATGTGAAGAAGCAAAAACTTAGACTCAACCGATACTAACCGATAGTGGTTGAAGAAGAAAGGTGGGATGCCTACCGGGGCATCCCCAAGCTTAGATGATTGAGACTTCTTGAAATATTATCTTGGGGTGCCTTGGGCATCCCCAAGCTTGAACTTTTGTGTCTCCTTAATTCCTCTCATACCATGGTTTCTCTTTTTATCGAAAGCTTCATTCACAACATACTCAACAAGAACTCGTGAGATAGGTTAGCATAAACCAATGCAAAACCTTATCATTTTCTACTGTAAAAAATCACTAAAATTACTATTCAACATTCCATACTAAATGCCTCTGTATATTTAATACTCCTATCCTCAAATAGAATCATTAAACAAGCAAACATATGCAAACAATGCAACCATAACAGCAATCTATCAAAACAGTACAGTCTGTAAAGAATGCAAGAGTATCAATACTTCCTTGACTCCAAAAATGATGAACTATAGTTCCCACTGTAATAAATTTACCACAGCTTAATATGCAAAAAGATTCAACGTTATATCGTTCTCTGACTTTTCTAGGGAAGTTTTGCAACAGCGGTAAACTTTCTGTTTTCAAACAGCAACATGCAAACTAGCAAAATAAACATGGCAAAGGCTATCCTTGACTTTTTTATTGAAACTAAAGATGCAAAAAATTATTCTAACTAACAGAAAGAAAAAACTAACAAAAGAAAATGACGCTCCAAGCAAAACACATATCATGTGGTGAATAAAAATATAGCTCCAAGTAAAGTTACCGATGAACGAAGACGAAAGAGGGGATGCCTTCCGGGGCATCCCCAAGCTTAGGCTCTTGGTTGTCCTTGAATATTACCTTGGGGTTCCTTGGGCATCCCCAATCTTAGGCTATTGCCACTCCTTATTCCATAGTCCATCGAATCTTTACACAAAACTTGAAAACTTCAACCACACAAAACTCAACACAAAACTCGTAAGCTCCGTTAGTATAAGAAAGTAAAACCACCACTTAGGTACTGTAATGAACTCATTTTAAATTCATATTGGTGTAAATCCTACTGTATTCCAACTTCTCTATGGTTCATACCACTTAATACTAGCCATGGATGCATCAAAATAAGCAAACAACACAATGAAAACAGAATCTGTCAAAAACAGATTAGTCTGTAGTAATCTGTATCAAACGTATACCTCTGGAACCCCGAAAATTATGAAATAAATTGCTGCACCTGAGAAATTTGTCTAATAATCATCTGCAAAAAGAATAAACCTAAAAGCACTCTTCAGTAAAAAAATGGCAGCTATTCTCGTGAGCGCTAAAGTTTCTGTTTTTTACAGCAAGATCATAAAGGCTTCACCCAAGTCTTCCCAAAGGCTCTACCTGGCACTTTATTGAAACAAAAGCTATAAATCATGATTACTACAGTAGCATAATCATGTGGACACACAAAAACAGTAAGTATAAATATTGGGTTGTCTCCCAACAAGCGCTTTTCTTTAATGCCTTTCTAGCTAGGCATGATGATGACAATGATGCTCACATAAAAGATAAGAGTTGAAACGTAACGGGAGCATCATGAAGCATATGACTAGCACATTTAAGCCTAACCCACTTCCTATGCATAGGGATTTTGTGATCAAACAACTTATGGGAACAATAATCAACTAGCATATATAGGCAGGTAACACAAGCATAGCTTCAAGAATTTAAGCATATAGGGAGGAAACTTGACATTATTGCAATTCCTACAAGCATATGTTCCTCCCTCATAATAATTTTCAGTAGCATCATGAATGAATTCAACAATATAACCAGCACCTAAAGCATTCTTTTCATGATCTACTTGCATAGAATTTTGAATACTCTCCACATAAGCAAGATTCTTCTCATTCGGAATAGTAGGAGTATCATAAGAGACTTGAACACTAAAAATTGTTTCCACATTAAAAGAGTAATGTACAGAAAAAGGGTAATCATAATCATAACAAGTTTTATAAATATAATCATCACTACTTTTTATAGCATAAGTTTCATCACAATAATCATCATAAGTAGCAACTTCGTTCTCATCATAATCGATTGAAACCTCTCCCAAGATAGTGGAATCACTAAATAAAGTTGACACTCTTCCAAATCCACTTTCATATTCATCACAAATAGATTCAACATCCTCCAAAATAGTGGGATCACTACTTCCTAAAGTTGACACTCTTCCGAACCCACTTTCATCAATATAATCATCATAGGTAGGAGGCATGCTATCATCATAACAACTTTGCATATCAAAACTTGGGATGCTAAAAATATCATCTTCATTAAACGTAGCATCCCCAAGCTTGGGACAAACATTAATTTCAGCAAATATATTCTCAAATATTTCATCCTCATCAAACATAGCTTCCCCAAGCTTGGACCCTTTCATATCATAAGCACAATCACTCTCATCATTAAAAATATGGATAGCACCAATAGTATAGCAATTGTCATCATCACAAGTAGTGGTAGGAGCAACATCATTTGGGAGGGATACCTTTCTACCTTTGTTGCTCCTTCTTTTCTTTTTCTTCACATTATGTGTAGGTTCAACCTTCCTCTTTGAGCTCCTTATTGATGAGATTGGTTGAACAGAAAGCTCCTCCTCATTACCTGATTCATCATAAGAAATAATAGGAGGAGATTGGGAAGCCTCTTCCCTTTCATTAGTATTCTCTTCATCCTATATTTGTTTTCTTTTCTTTATGTAATTGGCAATATAAGGATTTTCAATACAATTCACCGCACAATACAAATAAATTTCTTCTAGATCAAAACGAAGAATTCTATCAAGGGCAAATTCTGGAATAATCTTAGTTATACGTTTTATTTCTTCATAACCCAAGAGAAAACTTAGCTCATTATGATGTTCAAGGGAAATCAAGTCATCACGGATACGACACGATCATGAAACAATTTGCATTGGGTACTAAAATGATCACGTTCATTGCAAAGTTCACAAGTATGGCTAAGAAAAAATAAATTTTCAGCACATGCATCTAGCATTTCTTGCAACCATTTAGTTTCTAAGTACTTATGCCTCTTGCAATATCTATCTTCCCTATTTGGTGTGTCCTTGCAAGCCCAATGCACCCCACAAAAATTGACATGCTAGTAGGAGGCATTTTTATCATAACTAGTGCAATCATCATTAGCATCATGGATATTCAAAGAATTTGTACTAACAACATTGCAATCATGCTCATCATTCGAATATTTAGTGCCAAACAATTTAGAGATTTCTTCTTCTAGCACTTGAGCACAATTATCCTTTCCATCATACTCACGAAAGATATTAAAAAGGTGAAGCGTATGAGACAAACTCAATTCCATTTTTTAGTTTTCTTTTATAAACTAAACTAGTGATAGAACAAGAAACAAAAAGATTCGATTGCAAGATCTAAAGATATACCTTCAAGCACTCACCTCCCCGGCAACGGCGTCAGAAAAGAGCTTAGTTGACGGGTGTGAGTGAGAGCCCTTTACCTAGCCTCCCCGGCAACGGCGCTAGAAAAGAGCTTGATGTCTACTACACAACCTTCTTCTTGTAGACGTTGTTGGGCCTGCAAGTGCACATGTTTGTAGGACAGTAGCAAATTTCCCTCAATTGGATGACCTAAGGTTTATCAATCCGTAGGAGGCGTAGGATTAAGATGGTCTCTCTCAAGCAACCCTGCAACCAAATAACAAAGAGTCTCTTGTGTCCCCAACACACCCAATACAACGATAAATTGTATAGGTGCACTAGTTCGGCGAAGAGATGGTGATACAAGTGCAAAATAGATAGTAGATAAAGGTATTTGTAATCTGAAATAATAAAAACAGCAAGGTAACAAGTGGTAAAAGTGAGCGTAAACGGTATTGCAATGATAGGAAACAAGGCCTAGGGTTCATACTTTCACTAGTGCAAGTTCTCTCAACAATAATAACATAGATAGATCATATAACAAGCCCTCAACATGCAACAAAGAGTCACTCCAAAGACACTAATAGCGGAGAACGAACGAAGAGATTATGGTAGGGTACGAAACCACCTCAAAGTTATTCTTTCGGATCAATCTATTCAAGAGTTCGTACTAGAATAACACCTTCAGACACAAATCAACCAATACCCTAATGTCACCTAGATACTCCATTGTCACCTAAAGTATCCAGGGGCATGATTATACGATATGCATCACACAATCTACAATAGCAAAGCTCGGGATACATCAAGATCGTGCCATAGAGGGAACACGAGAGAGAACACGAGAGAGAGAGAGAGAGATCAAACACATAGCTACTGGTACATACCCTCAGCCCCGAGGGTGAACTACTCCTTCCTCGTCATGGATAGCGCCGGGATGATGAAGATGGCCACCGGTGATTGGTTCCCCCTCCGGCAGGGTGCCAGAACGGGCTCCCGAGAGGTTTTTGGTGGCTACAGAGGCTTGCGGCGGCGGAACTCTCAATCTATCTTCTGTTCTGGAAGTTTTAGGGTACATAGGTATATATGGGTGCAAGGGGTACGTTGGTGGACCTCCTGGGTGCTCACGAGGCAGGGGGCACGCTCAGGGGGGTACGGCGCGCCCCCCACCGTCGTGGGCAGCCTGGGACTCCCGTGACGTGCACTCCAAGCCTATCAGGTTGCTTTCCTTCCAAAAATAACTTCTCCAGTTGATTTCGTTCCGTTTTGACTCCGTCTGATATTCCTTTTCCTCGAAACACTGAAATAGGCATAAAACAACAATATGGGTTGGGCCTCCGGTTAATAGGTTAGTCCCAAAAGTAATATAAAAGTGTATAATAAAACCCATAATCATTCAAAACAAATAATAAAATAGCATGAATGCTTCATAAATTATAGATACGTTGGAGACATATCAGTGGGCCCATTAAGTTAATGGGCCGTTACCAGGCCGAAAGTTAATGGTCGGCCCTCTTAACTCCCGGGTCGTTAACAGGCTGATATCGAAGCGGGCAACAGGTGGGCCCAATTGATTTCACGGGCCGTTAACAGGCAGTTACTAAATTCGGGCTACATAAGGCCCACTATAATGTGGGCCTTTAGCAGGCCGAAAGAGACAGCGTGCTTGTACTGGACCATGAAGAGCATGGGCCGCTAAGAGGCCGAAAGTCAGGTCGTATTGTAAATGGCCCAACTGTGTTGCGGGCCTTTAGCAGGCCGACAGAGAAACCGGGCTGGTATTGGACCATGAAGGGCATGGGCCGTTAAAAGGCCAAAACTCAGGTCCGACTACAAATGGCCCAACTCATTTATGGTCCATTAACAGGCTGAAAGGCACATAGGGCCGAGAATTGGCCCAACACTTCAATGGGTCGCTAAAAGGCCAAAACTCAGGTCCGACTACAAATGGCCCAACAGATATATGGGCCGTCACCAGGCTAAAAGACACACCGGGCCAGAAATTGGCCCAACACTTAAATGGGTCGCTAAAAGGCCGAAACTCAGGTCTGACTACAAATGGCCCAACTGATTTATGTGCCGTCAACAGGCTGAAAGACACACCAGGCCGGAAATTAGCCCAATATTTAAATGGGTCGCTAAAAGGCTGAAAGACACATCGTGAAAATTGGCCCATTCACTAAACGGGCCGTTAACAGGCCAAAATCTCATCGGGCCGATATTGAGCCCAAATATATAGCGGGCTGTTAACGGGCTTGAACTGGATGATGGTCTGTAATGGTGTCAAATCTTTAATGGGCCGTTGACGGGCCGAATTGGCACATCTCATATGGACCGTCGGCTTAGATGGACCTGACACAAGTAGGCCTTATATGGGCTGGTCTGCTATTTTTTACTGGGCTGACCTTTTTCACCGGAATGGGCCACTGTTGGGTCGTGCCATGTGTCGACCTGTCATAGGCGCCTCCTGTCCAATGAGTGGATGAAATTTGTCCCAACGGTGAGGCAACACGTGTTTCCTCCGGCCAATGATGATTTTACATGTGGAAAATCTCCATTGGTCCGGGCTGTTAACGGGTTATCGGATCCAAAACCGGACCCGATAGCTTAATGGCGTTCCGTTACGGTGGATGCCACGTGTCGAACACCCTTGACGAAAGCACTTCTGTGACGCACGATTTATCGTCGTGGACGTGGACACTTCCGTGATGATAATTTTTGTAATGTCGTGGAACACTTCTACGACAGCACAGGTATGACTATCTTGATTCTGTCATAAATTTGTCATGGATGTACATGCATGACAGAAAACGTGACCTACTATGACAAACACGTATCATCACGGAAGTGTATATTTTTGTAGTGATGGAGTCGGTTACATAAGAAGGAATCTTCATAGTTGGTCGCCAAGCTTGCCTTCCACGCCAAGGAGAGTCCAATCCGGACATGGGTACAGTCTTCGGCCTTCATGTCTTCACAGCCCATTAGTCCGGCCCATCGATAACAGGTCGGACGCCCGAGGACCCCTTAGTCCAGGACTCCCTCAACCGGCTGCGGCTGGGGACACATGTGTGGGCGCTTCCTATGGTAGGAGCGTCGACCCAGACCCGATGGCTGATGGCGGGCTAGGAGTGAAAGGAGGTCCCTTTCACTCTTCATACCGTTGTTACATGGACGTGACATTGATGATTGGCGGTGCATGGGGGCGTGGATGCCGGAGCGGCGGTCTTCACGGTTGGCTTTCTGGCAAGCTCCATGGTGACTTTACTTATTGGTCGTGTAGGTGAGAAGGGGTGTAGTGATGGGAGACTCCGGTCTGCTCTAGCAGTGCCCAGATCCAGTGTGGATGATTTAGTCCTCATTGCGGCGGTGATTGGGACTCCTCCTGGTGGTGTAGGCGATTTTCCAAGTGAAAGATTTGCGTCTACAACACCGGCGACGGCGGCGCCTGTGGGTGTCGCTTGCTTCCTGAAGACATCGTCGTGGGTCTTGTTCTTGTGCCAAGGCTAAAAACTTTTGTCCGGTTGGTCGGACTCGGCAGCGGAGATGCTTCGCATCGTTACCCTCTTGGGGGCGTTGTCGTGGAGCTCAGGAATCTTCGATCAGGTAGTGTGGTGTTTGGCTTATTCTAGGTTCATGTTGTATCTCTTGATCTGCTTTGTAAGGGGGCCTCCGCACCATATTGTATCATTCGGCCATGTATTTTGATGTGTTGCTTTCTATATAAGGCGGGTGTCGGTCTCAAAACCGGCGGATCTTGGGTAGGGGGTCCCGATCTGTGCGTCTTAGGATGATGGTAACAGGAAGCAAGGGACACAATGTTTACCCATGTTCGGGCCCTCTCGATGGAGGTAAGACCCTACTTCCTGCTTGATTAATATTGAAGATATGAGTAGTACAAGAGTAGATCTACCACGAGATCGTAGAGGCTAAACCCTAAGAGCTAGCCTATGATGGTATGATTATAATTGTGATCGGCCTTCTAAGGACCATCCTCTCCGGTTTATATAGACACGCGAGAGGGCTAGGGTTTACATGGAGTCGGTTACGAGGAAGAAAATATAATATCTAGATCTCCAAGCTTGTCTCCCACGCAAAGGAGAGTCCCATGTGGACACGGGCCGAAGTCTTGAGTCTTGTATCTTCACGCTTCTATAGTCCGGATGATGTATATAGTACGGCTGTCCGGATACCCCCTAATCCAGAACTCTCTCAGTAGCCCCTGAACCAGGCTTCAATGACAATGAGTCCGGCGCGCAGTCTTGTCTTCGGCATTGCAAGGTGGGTTCCTCCTTCCGAATATTCAAAGGTTATTATCGAACACGTAGACCCTGTCAGGATCTGCAAGATGATCTTCAGACACCATAGTAGGGAACATAGCATAAATCCGTTCTGCTGGCAATTTTTATACGTCGTGCCCTTGCATCGTGGCCTGGTCCAACATGGACCGGCGTCTTTTGCTCCACCTCGACTCGCGTTGCGAGGCGGTTTTATTAGCACATCCTGCCAAAGCAGAGATCGTGTTCCTGTTAATACGGGATCTTCATAAATGTGGGCATATGTGACCCTACGGCGACCATTGGTATGATTCTGTGTATTTTAGATAAGTCTCAAGCGGTCACGCTGAGGACTCTTGGTATTCATCTATTTTATATAGGGGTCAAGGCCTACGCCTCCTCTCCACCTCTGCTGCCCCTTCTCGCACCTCGAGCTCCAGCACTCAAAACCTAACACTACTAGGGAAAAGCCTATACACAGAATCTTAGCAGCAGCGCGACTCAAAAAGGAGCACTGCTACTAATTAGTAGTAGCACGTGTGCGGGAAACTCGCTACTGACAAGTTTTTAGCAGTAGCGCGCTTGGTGTAAACCGCGCTGCTACAAATATCGACCTGCGGGTGTCCACCGAACTCCATTTAGCAGCAGCGCGGTGCCGCGAGTGTAACACCCCAGATGTAACATGTCCATATTTGGCAATATATCAACTTGACCTTCATCCAATTCTTGTGGGTTTTATCATGTTTGGCCTCATCTTGTTTTGATTATGTGTGGTTTTATTCTTTTCTTTGTCATTTCCTTTTTAGCCATTTTGCATTTGTGCCTCTTGTCATTTTGCATTCATCCTCATCATATAGTGCATCTTCATCTCATGCCAGCTCATTTTGCATTTTTGTCATTAATGTGTTTGCCATGAGCATCTTAGGCATGACCTTGTCCCCCCCTTTCAACCATAGCACCATCACTTCTCCTTCCTCCCCTTTTCCTTCCTTCTTTTATCAAGTGCTAATTTTCCTTTCTCTAATAATGTTCATCTTCTCCCTGTAAATCTTGCTCCTTGCCCTAAACCTCTCTGCCAAAGATCTCCTTATTTGAAGTTGTTTTGGTCAGGTTCAAAAATGACACAAGTTTGAATATAATTCAAACTTGTCTTATTTTTCTACCTCTAAAAATGCCCAATGCAATTTATTAAAATAGTGGGTAATTCCAGGAGTTGGAGAGTATTTTCTTTATGCTCTAACTGCTCTCCCTTTTTCCTGAGATTTTCGGTTTATATTTCTGTTTATATAAATAGAAATGAAGCAGCAGCAGCAGCAGCCCCCCCGGGCCTCGGCCTCCCAGGCCGGCCCAGCTAGCGCACCGCGCAGCCCAGCCTTCGCGCCAGCCGGCCCGCTCGGTCCTCTCCTCCGTGCTTTTCTCACCCACGTTAGTGCGCACCCCCGCTAGACCCTCGACACGTGGTAAGATTGGCCCCGCTCGTCAGCGCCTCCCCTGTTTCCCGCACCCACCTTTTCCCTCTCCTCTCGCCGTCGCCATGGGGACCGCGAGCACGAGCGTGCGTGAGCTCGCACCGCTCGCCCTAGCCCTTATAAGCCCCAGCTTCCGTGTCTCTCGCGTCGCCTAGGGTTTCCCTCGTCCGCCGCCGCCGTTTCCAGGTGAGTTTAGCCACCAGATCTGCCGCTTCGGCCCCATCCCGAGCGCACCTGGGAGCGCGCCTCGTCGCTGGCGTGCTCTCCGTCCACTCCAAACCCCGCAGTTTGTGTCCATCTTCTTCCTCGCCGTCGTCTCCTTCCACGACGTCGACTACGGTGCCCGGACGACGAGTTCATTGACGTCCCCTGCTTCCTCCTACCTCTCGGTCAGAAAACGCGCCACGATTCATTGCTCCACCTCGTCGCCGGCAGCTCGTCTCCGTCGACTACTCCGTGTCCTTGGGTGAGCTGGGTAACGCACCTCCCTCTCCCATCCTTTCCCTGACATTTAGGCAAACGTAGGGCGCGTCCGATCCGTGTCTTTCCCGCGCTCGCAGTGCTCCGGCGTTTCTGAATTTGTTGGTGCAGTGCGGTGCAACCGTAGCGTGTTTTGCGTGTTCCCGATCCGGTTCCCCCTCTTTGTGCTCCCGTAGCGCGCTCGCGCACTCGTTTACGCCTTCGCGCGCACCCTGCAAGCCTACCGCAGCTCCGGCGAGTCCCTCTGCCGCTCGCCGCGGACGCCATGGCCCCGAGTCGAGCAACTGCTCGAGCTCGCGCGCCCCTGCTATCCCTCGTAGATGCGCGCGTCCTTTTTCCCTTTCCGCACGGCCACCGGAGGCCCTGTGCCCACTGGTTGCCGCCGTTGCCCTCGCCGGCGCCGTCGTCCTCTCTGTTTGCAACAGAGTTGCGCGACCTGGTGCCTATCTAAAAGGGGCCGAAGCCCTTTCCATATCAGTAGCGCCCGCCTAGCCCATTGGTTGCAGTAGCAGAGCCACACCGGGGAGACCCAGGTTCGATTCCCCGCGGCTGCATATTATCCCCCCCTTTTTATCCATTTCTTGCACTGTGCGTATGACAGGGTGGCCCCACCTGTAATACTCTCTTAGCCTGCCTGTTTATTTATTTATTTTTATTATTATTAAGTGTTTTATTTCTGTTCCTGCGAATATACAATTTCTGGCATGTAGTACCTTTCCATTTCGGGCAAGTCCAATTCTGGACGTTTCCAATTATGGAAAATGCCATTTCTGTCATATTCCATTTAGGGCAGGTTTTAACTTAATGCACTTGTGAATATTTTTCTACAGCAACCCTAACATATTATATATGTTTTTGGGGTAGAAAAATCCCACCAATCCAGTGGTGGCATTAGTTTATGCATTTGAGCAAGTTCATGAACAAGTCATTTTACATCATGTTGTTGTCTTGTCATTTTTGTGTGGTTTATTTCAAGCATGCTATGAGGTTGTTTTGCACAAGGATAGCTTCATTTTCATGCCTACTTCATGCTAGTACTTGTTCCATGCCATGATATGCCTGTTAGTGAGTTAATCAAGCTTGTAAAGATGTCATGTTGAATCTGTTTTTGCCATGTCCTGAAATTTCACCAAGTCTGGAACTGTTAATAAAACTTGCTATGTTTACATGGGTGCCATCATTTCTTATGGTCCTTTTTGGCTTATGGTCAGTAAGGGACTTTTGATCTATGCTTTGAGTAGAATCATGTCATGCCTTGTTTTTCTATTATAAGTTCCTGTAGCAGGTTGGTTGCTTGCTCTAAACATGCCTTCCTGATGTTAATTTCTGGCATACTAGTATTTTCGCTAAGTCTGTGAACCTGATATTTCTTGCACTTTCACCATGCTGGATTGAGCCTGTTATGATGTGATTTGGCCATAGCTCAGTGTTCCTCTTTTGTTAAGCATCTCCTGTAGATCACTGTCATATGCTTTGTTCTCATGTTGGGGTGCTGTAGCATAGTTTCTTGTTGCATGCTAAGTAGCATCGTGCTGTTAAACGCAGATTTGCGTCATTCTTGTTTTGCTTGTCATATGCAAACCGTGCATCCGATTCCGGTGATCTTTATATCGATTTCAACCGAAATCATTTCATCTTTCCAGCGACATACTTGGTTTGCCAAGTTGATGCCTTGTTCATCATTTTCCTTCCGGAGCACACTTATGCATTGCATATCACATCCCGCATAGCATGTCATGTATTGCATCATGTTGCTTGTGCATTGTTCCATGTTTGATTGTGGTTCCGTTGGTTGTGTTCTTGCTTTGGGTAGAGCTGGGAGACGAGTACGTGAACGAGGAACCTGTTGAGAACGCCTACGAGGATCAAGCCTTCGACAACTCTGAGAACCTTGCAGGCAAGATGACCATACCTTCGATATCACTTCTATCTTTGCTTGCTAGATGCTCGCTCTTTTGCTATGCCTATGCTACGTTACCTACCACTTGCTATATCATGCCACCCATATTGCCATGTCAAACCTCTAACCATCCTTTCCTAGCAAACCGTTGTTTGGCTATGTTACCGCTTTTGCTCAGCCCCTCTTATAGCGTTGCTAGTTGCAGGTGAAGATGAAGTTTGTTCCTTGTTGGAACATGGATATTTTGGGATATCACAATACCTCTTATTTAATTAATGCATCTATATACTTGGTAAAGGGTGGAAGGCTCGGCCTTATGCCTGGTGTCTTGTTCCACTCTTGCCGCCCTAGTTTCCGTCATACCGGTGTTATGTTCCTTGATTTTGCGTTCCTTACGCGGTTGGGTGATTTATGGGACCCCCTTGACAGTTCTCTTTGAATAAAACTTTTCCAGCAAGGCCCAACCTTGGTTTTACCATTTGCCACCTACACCCCTTTTTCCCTTGGGTTTTCGCGAGCCCGAGGGTCATCTTTATTTTAGCCCCCCCGGGCCAGTGCTCCTTCGAGTGTTGGTCCGAACTGAGCTGCCTGCGGGGCCACCTCGTGGAAACTCGAGGCCTGGTTTTACTCGTAGCTAGTCACATCCAGATGTGCCCTGAGAACAAGATATGTGCAGCTCCTATCGGGATTTGTCGGCACAATCGGGCGGCTTTGCTGGTCTAGTTTTACCATTGTCGAAATCTCATGCGAACCGGGATTCCGAGACTGATTGGGTCTTCCCGGGAGAAGGTTTATCCTTCGTTGACCGTGAGAGCTTATGATGGGCTAAGTTGGGACACCCCTGCAGGGTATTATCTTTTGAAAGCCGTGCCCGCGGTTATGAGGTAGATGGGAATTTGTTAATGTCCGGTTGTAGAAAACCTGAAGTTGACCTTAATTAAAATGCATCAACCGCGTATGTAACCGTGATGGTCTCTTCTCAGCGGAGTCCGGGAAGTGAACACGGTGTTGGAGTTATGTTTGGCGTAGGTTGCTCTAGGATCACTTCTTGATCGCTACTAGCTTCACGGCCGTGCCTTGCTTCTCTTCTCGCTCTCTTTTGCGATCGTAGCCACCATATATGCTAGTCGTTTCCTGCAGCTCCACCTCATTACACCACCCTTCCCTTAAGCTTAAATAGTCTTGATCTCGCGGGTGTGAGATTTCTGAGTCCCTGTGGCTCACAGATTCTACCAAAACAGATGCAGGTACCGGTGATACCAGCGCAGATGGCGCAACTGAGCTGAAGTGGGAGTTTGATGAGGCCCTTGGTCGTTACTATGTTTCTTTTCTAGACGATTAGTGGAGCCCAGTTAGGACGATCGGGGATCTGTATTGCATTTGGGGTAGTCTTCTTTTGTTTTGGTTCCGTAGTCGGACCTTGAGTGTAAAACTGAATGATGGATGTTTACTTATGTATTGTGTGAAGTGGCGACTGTAAGCCAACTATGTATCTTTTCCCTTATGTATTACATGGGTTGTGCGAAGATTACCTCATTTGCGACATTGCTTTCAATGCTGTTATGCCTCTAAGTCGTGCTTCGACACGTGGGAGATATAGCCGCATCAAGGGCGTTACAAGTTGGTAATCAGAGCCTTCCCCGACCTTAGGAGCCCCACTGCTTGATCGTTTTTAGCGGCCGAGTTGTATCTAGAAAAATGTTTTGAGTCATTTAGGATTATATATATCGGAGAGTTAGGAATTCTTTTTACTCCCCAGTCTCTTCATCGCTCTGGTAAGGCATCCTGACGTAGAGTTTGACTCTTCTCTTCTCGAATTTCACTAAATTTTTTTAGGATCACGCGGATATCTTGGAATCGTTCTGATGGTTTTATGATGAGAACATTGTCTTGGTGCCTCCTGTTAGGGGTTTAGTGGAAGTGTCCCGGGGAGTTCAGCTCTAAGGTGTTGTCGTCATAATTTTATCGTTGCAGTTCTGGAATACCTGAGTTTAGTACGCCAACATCGAAAATCTCTTTTATGCAGTTGTTGGTGAGATAACCCCGTTAACCCAGTACTGAGGTGAGTACGGGAGTATTGCCATGACTCGTATAACGGATGCTTTTCGAAGGTTGAGGTACACGATTTCCGAAGGTTTCTTGGTTATGTGTTGACGGATGGATACAGCTGGATGTAGGGATTGTTAGTTTGGGTGAGATATATTGCTTCCCCTGTATCCCCAACACCTGATTGCATAACCGGAAAGTTTCGGGAGTTTATAGGTGGGATTCAAGTAGCTCTAGCACTTCTTGCCGCAGATATTTGGTTTGTGATTGGGTAATCCTTACCACTTATTTGTTCCATTCATACCTTGTTTATTTCATTCATCAATCTCTTATCAAGTGGCTTCTCACCTTAACGGACGTGATGTTTACTTTGGAATTCATTCGTTCATCCATGTTCGAATGTTTATTGTGAAGACTATATGTTGCAATTTCTCTCCGTTGATTCAACTTGTCTATCTGTCAATCAAGATGCTAACGGATGTCACCCTCTTCAGGATGGCTCCGCCAACGCGTCAGAATCCGGAACGCAGTGATGGGAGTCAGGCGAACCCTCCACCTCCACCTCCACCTCCAGAGGCATGGCAAACTTTGATGGCAACCACTAACGCCAACGCTCAGTTGTTGATTCAGCTGATGCAAGAGCGTAACCAAGGCCAAGGCAACCAAGGGAATCAAGGTCAAGGGCACTTCAACCATCAGCCTCAGTTCCCTACCCTCAACCAATTCCTTGCAAATCAGCCAAACTCTTTCAGCTACTTTGCCGAGGCCACAGACGCCGATGATTGGCTCGTGGATATCAACAAGCATTTCGAATGCAGCAATGTCAGACCTGAGGACTACGTCAAGTTCGCGTCTTTTCAGCTCAAGGATCAAGCAGCTGATTGGTTCCAGCAATACAAGGATTCCAGAGGAGGTTGAGTGATTACTTGGACTGATTTCTGTCGGGACTTTAAAGCTCACCACATTCCTACCAGTGTTGTTGAGAGCAAGCGTGAGGAGTTCCGCAATCTCAAGCAAGGCAACATGTCAGTGTACGAGTACAACAAGCAGTTTCAGAAACTTGCTCGCTTCGCTAAACAAGACGTTCCTGATGAAAAGAGTATGATCTATCAATTCAGAGGTGGCCTTAGAGAGGATCTGCAGTTAGCTCTCGTTCTTGTTGAGCCTACTCAGTTTGATCAATTCTACAATATGGCCCTCAAGCAAGAAGGTGCTCAGTTCAAGTGTGAGGCTTCTAAGAAGAGAATCAGGGATGCAGTTCAGTCTTCTTCTTCCTCTCAAGTGGCAGCAAAGCAGCAAAAGTTCTACCTTCCTCCTCCTCCGTTCCGTCAGCCTTACCAACAGAAGAACTCAGGTGGTCGTGGATCTTCCCACCCACCCAACCCAAGCTACCAGAATAAGTCTCAGCCTCAAGCTCCAAGGTTAAATGCTCCTTATCACCGTCCGCTCTCAGAGGTGACCTGCAACAAGTGTCAGCAAAAAGGTCACTATGCGAACAAATGCTTCAACCAAAGGCGCCTTCCGCCTCCTCCTCCTGTGAGATCTTCCAGCAATGCAGTGGTCAAGCATAATCCGAAGCATGCAAAGGTGAACATGATGAATGCAGCACAAGCAGAGGATTCTTCTGACGTGATAATGGGTAATCTCTCAGTTAATGATATTCCTGCAAAAGTCTTATTTGATACTGGTGCATCGCATTCTTTCATGTCATATCCTTTTGCATCGAAGCACAGTTTTGACACAGAGGAATTACCTAAAGCTATGCAAGTTATTTCTCCCGCTAAGCGCTTGAGCTCTAGCATGATGGTTCCGAATGTCGGTATCAATATGGGCGACTATAGATTTATGTCTTCTCCAATTGTCCTTGGTGACTCGGACATCGATCTAATTCTCGGGATGGACTGGTTTTCTAAGCACAAGGCTCTGCTTGATTGTGCTGCCAGGGAAATTCAGTTGACACACTCTTCTGAGGATGTTATCATCTATGCCGCTCGTGATGAAACCATTCGGTTGTTTTCTCTCAATGAGAAGGGCGAGCTACATGCAATCTCTCAAATTCCAGTCGTTTGTGAGTACCAAGATGTCTTTCCAGAAGAGCTTCCGGGTATGCCTCCGCATCGGCCAGTCGAATTCGTTATCGATCTTGAGCCCAGCACTGAACCCGTTTGCAAGCGTCCTTACAAGCTTGGACCCAAGGAGCTGAAAGAATTGAAGAAACAGCTCGATGAACAAGAGCGCCTAGGTTTGATCAGACCGAGTTCATCTCCATGGGGATGTGGAGTTCTTTTTGTCCAGAAGAAGGATGGCACGGACCGACTTTGCGTCGATTACCGTCCATTGAACAAGAAGACAATCAAGAACAAGTATCCACTTCCCAACATCAATGAGCTTTTCGAGCAACTCAAAGGTGCTAATGTATTCTCCAAGCTTGACCTCTGTATGGGTTATCATCAGATTCGCATTCGTGAACAAGATATTCCCAAGACAGCATTCAGAACAAGCTTTGGTTCTTATGAATATACTGTCATGTCTTTCGGCCTTGTCAATGCTCCTCCAACATTCTCTCGAATGATGAACTTCATCTTCAACCCCGGAATCTATGGATGTAGTAGTAGCACGCTTTTTCTGAGGTCACTGCTGCTAAATTTTGAATTGGCACACTTTCTGGTCCCGGTTAGCAGTAGCACCATTGCCCAAAGCGCGCTGCTGCTACTTCCTTAGCAGCAGCGCGTTTTAACTCCCGCGCTACTGCTAATTCGTACCAACCCACCACCTTTTCCCCCACCCGTCCCTCCCCCTCCCCCTCCTCTCTTCCCTTTCCCCTACCTCCCACATGCTCCCACTCTCACTCTTCTTCTTCCTCAATACTTCTCCCCCATTACTCTCTCTCTCTTCTATCTACCTTTCTCTCTCTTCATTACTCCTACCTAACTACACCACCTCCATTAATGCATCTCCTTTCTCTTTTTCCTTCCCCTCCATTAGTTGAAGTTGTCTCCTCCCAAATTTGGTAGCTAGGTATATGTAGGATTTAGTTAAGTGACTTATTTGCCCCCTAAATAGATCTATCTTTGTCAAGAAGAGCTTTGTGCACTTTTGATCTCCCTACAACATCATCTCCATTGTGTGCTCGATCTCGAGATAGAGGTGATGAAAATTTCATGCTTTTGCAAAATGGAAATATGTTTATGTGTGTGTGATATGTTTGTGGAAGTTTTGTGTGTGTGGCATGAGTTGATGCCAAATTGTGCTTTTGAGTTGCCTATGTTTTGCCGAAATGTCGATTTATTTCCGTTTCAGCAAATTCCGGGCAAACTCTAGATCCATATATGTCCTATTTTTAGGGAAGGTCATGCCGAATTTTTGTATGACTTTGATTCATGCACGCATTTTTATAATCAATTTGTTTTATTATTACCGTGCAGACGTTCATGATGGTCAGTGCAACGATGGTGGACAGGTGGTTGCGGTCGGCGGTGCAGGACATGAAAGAAAATAACTTGACAGAGGTTTTAATGCCTTGTCGAAAATGCAAAGGAATAGTTTGGCTTGACCCTATGACGATGGTCGTGTCGAAGCGCACCTGCTCATAACTGGTTTCATGGATGGCTATACTCGGTGGATAACTGAAGATGAGGATGACGATGTTGAGGATGCCGACAGGGCAGGCAATGATGACACGGGGAAAGACGAAGAGATGATCGATAATGGCGGCGGAGAAGGGGCCGGACATGGCGGAGGAGAAGGGGCCGGACATGGTGGCAGAGAGAACGACATGGATTCCACGCAGCAGAGTTCGTCGGTACTAAGTTCAATCATGCGGGACCCTCATGTTCAAGCATTGCTTCGCAAGGAGACGAGTACTGAGAGAGCTGCTTCTAGAGAGGAGGCTAAGCTGGAGCAACTGGTGATAGACTCGAACACTCCATTGTATGATGGTTGCAATCCTGAGGTGACCCGCTTGAGTTTCAAGCTCCAACTCTTGAAGACGAAGGCTAAAAACAAATGGACCGACACTAGCCTCGATGAGCATCTCAAGTACCTAAAGGATGTTCTTCCCGCGGGTAATCTATGTCCTACTAGTGTTGACGAGGACAAGAAGATCGTGTGCCCTCTTGATCTGCCACACGTTAGATACCATGTATGCATCAACGATTGAATAATTTATCGGAAGGAGCACCTGGAAAAAACAAGCTGCCCAGTGTGCAATGCTTCTCGATACAAGAAGGCCGGGAAGAAATGTCCCCAGAAAGTTGTATGGTACTTACCGATCACTCCCCGTCTCCACAGGTATTTTGTAGATCCCAAGGAAGCAAAGCTAATGCGCTGGCACGTGGAGAGGAAGAAGCCCGACGATGGAGATGATCTGAAGCTGAGACACGTGAAGGATGGAAGCCAGTGGAGAGCGTTGAACAGCTTCTATCGGTATTTTGAATGTGATGCAAGGAACATCGTGCTTGGCGCGTGTACCGATGGCATGAATCCGTTTGGCAGCTAGAACACCAACCATAGCACATGGCCCATGTTTGTATGGATGTACAACCTCCCCTGGTTGTGCATGAAATCGAAGTACATTCACATGAGCATGCTTATTCAAGGGCCGAAACAACCAGGAAATAATATTAATTTGTATCTGGGGCTACTTCAAGAGGAGTTAGACACGTTATGAAAAACACCGGCCAAGACATGGGATGCTAGCAAAGGCGACTATTTCAACATGAGAGCCGTGCTGATCACGACAGTGCACGACTGTCTCGGTTACGGATATGTGGCAGGCCAGGTGTGCCATGGATATTGCGGATGCACGTGGTGCATGGATGATACGACGTCTCAGCAGCTAACGTCAAGGAAAGATGGCGGGTCTGGGAAAATCATGTACATGGGGCATCGAAGATGGCTTGAACAGGACGACCCATGGAGAAACCGTGGAGATCTATTCAATGATCAGGCTGAGCATTGAGGACCTCCACGTAAGCGGAGCGGTGCCAATATCGATGAGCTGTTGAAAAACTGGAAGGAGTGCCCCGCGCCGGGAAAGACGATGAGAAAGGCACCAGAGCCGCTGCTGAAGGTATGGAAGACGAGGTCTGTGTTCAGGGACATGGAGTACTGGCACAAACTCGATACACCTCATTGCCTTGATCAAATGCATATCTGTAAGAATGTCCTTGAGAGCTTGCTCGCAACACTGATGAACATGCCGGATAAGACCAAGGATGGGCCGAAGGCAAGAAAAGACTTGCAAGATTTTAAAATCAGGGAATATCAGCACATGCCGCCCCGTAAAATGTCAGACAAGACAGAGACAGAGACATAGGCACGGGAGAAGAAAGGCAAGAAAATAAAGAAAGAGGATTATTGCCCACCTTCTTGCTTCACCTTAAGTCAGGCTGAGATCAATCACTTCTTTAAGTGCCTTACCGGAGTCAAAGTTAGTTCTGGTTACTGTGGCAAGATAAGAAGATATCTAGACACGGACAAGAAAAGGTTTAGCGGGATGAAGTCTCATGACTGTCATGTGATGATGACGCAGATACTACCTGTTGCCCTTAGAGGGATAATGGACAAGCACGTCTGTGACACGCTTATTGGTCTCTGCAACTTTTTCGACGTCATCTCTTGAAAGTCGATCAGTGTGAAGCAGCTCCGAAGGCTACAGGAAGAGATCGTTGTGATACTGAATGAGCTTGAGATGTACTTCCCGCCTGCGTTCTTTGACGTGATGGTGCATCTATGTGTCCATATTGTGGATGACATAATATACCTGGGGCCGTCATTCCTGCACAACATGATGCCATTTGAGAGGATGAATGGGATCATCAAAGGATTCGTTCGTAACATGTCCTGTCCGGATGGAAGCATCGTCCAGGGCTATTTGACACAAGAGTGCATCTCTTTCTGTGAGAATTTTCTATATGGCGCAGACCAGCCGCCTAGTGTTAGTGTCGGTTTGCCCGTTAACAAGCACGATGGGAGGCTCGAAGGAGATGGTCACTGCAACAGTCGCAGGGAACTGCACGCGGCATACTTAGATCGAGGCAGCGACTTTGACAGAGCCAACTTGGTAGTGCTACAACACCTAGACGAGGTAGATCCTTTCGTGGCACTGCACAAAGAAATTATCACAAAGAAGTATTGTGACCGGGGGTATGCAGGACGAACGTCGAAGTTACTAGAGAGCACAACTCCACTTTCCTGCATTGGTTCAAAGAGCATATTATTGCTAATCCCTCGGAGGAGGGCTCTAAGGACGGATTGCTCATATACGCCTTAACACATGGCCCCTCGCCCAACCTCGTAACCTATCAGGCATATGATATCAACGGATACACGTTCTATACATAGGCCAAAGATATGGACAGTGATGATCAGAACTCAGGGGTGACGATGGAATGCATGACCGGCAGCGACGACGGCACAACTGAATGATTTTATGGAAGGGTCGAGGAGATCTGGGAGCTTGACTACTCTGGACTACACAACACGACGATGTTCCGTGTTAGATGGGCAAAGAATGTCGAAAGACAAAACCGGATTTTCGCTACCATGAGTATACCCGACGCCAAGAGCGCTACTGTGAACGCTATCGCAAAAAACGAGCCATGGGTACACGCTAAGCACGTGACACAATGCTTCTTCATAACCGACCCATGCAATCTCAGTCGTGTTGTCGTGAGGAGAGGCAAAAGGAACATCATTGGAATGGATGGAGTCGCCAACGAGGAAGACTATCATCAGTACAGCAACCCAATGAGGGAAGATGACGATGATGATGAAGTATACGTCAAAAAAAGAACCAATACTACATTACCTAAGAAAAATCTTACTCCATGGAAAAGGCAAAGTCTCAATGAGGGGCTCAATTATTCTTCGACGAACAAGAAGGGAAAGAAGCTGACTCAAAAACGAAAACATCAGCGCTGAGGAACCGTATGTTATTGGTCAAATGATGTAATATATATATATATATATATATATATATATATATATATATATATATATATATATATATATATATATGTTCCTATTTTGTATACACACCTAGCCATTATTATGCATGGGTCCAATGATGTAATATATATGTTCCTATTTTGCATACATATTTAACCGTCAAATGATGCAATATATATCGCCCTCCCTTCGTTCACTGCTCTCGGGAAATAAAAGTGAGAGAAAATAAAGGAAAAGGAAAAGGAAAACTGGCAGTAGTAGTAGCGCATTTCGTATAAACCGCTACAGCTACTGAAGTAGTAGTAGCGCATTTCGTATAAACCGCTACAGCTACTGAAGGTAGTAGAAGCGCGTTTTGTCCAAACGCGCTGCTGCTACGTCCACTCAACCCAAAATTCTCACTATCCCTGCTTCATCCCGCCTTTTCCCCCAAATCCCCAATCTCTCTTCCCCCTCGCTCGCCCTCGACCCCTGTGCCGGCGCTCGCCCCCGACCCTGGCGCTCGCCCCCGACCCCGACCCCGACGCTTGCCCCCGACCAGGCCCTCGCCCCCAACCCCGGCGCCGGCGCTCGCCCCCGACCCAGGCGCTCAGCCCCAACCCCGGCGCGCTCGATCCCGACCCGTCGGCCCTCGCCTCCCTCCTCTGCTTCCTCCCCTCCCAACGTCAGCCGTCGTCGGTCCTGCCTCCTCGCCCCTGCACCCTCTGTAACCCCCCTCTCTCTGGTAGGGTTCTTTGGTTAATTTACTTAGGTTTTAGTTAGGGCAGTATGTTAATTAGGTTATCTATTTAGTTATGAATTTAGCTAGGTTTCAAAATTAGCTGAATTTATATGCAAATTTGAACTGGACATGTGATATGTGGATATGTCATGTTTTGGATATGTCATGTTTTGGACATGTCATGTTTGGAAAATGACCCGAGTGGCCTATGTTACGCCGAAATGTTGATTCATTTCCGTTCTGGTGAATTTCATGCGCTCGATATGTCCATTTTTTAGCAAAGGTCATGTCGAAATTTCCCATGAATAAAGGCATGATTTGTGCTACATAGTTGGCATGTCAAGTGCTGGCACATAGATCTCTTTTTATGTCATTTCTCATTTATTCACACTTTTAGAAACAAATGAGGACACTTAATCATAGGAAACATGTCGAACAACGAAGAAACTGGGCCTTTTGACCAAGATGTAGACGAGATGGATTATGAGGGTGAACAAGAGTACCTTAACTATTTGACTGCTAAGCAAGGTTTGTAGGTCGGCCTCGATGATGGTACTGACGCCGACATTGACACCGACGACGCCAGCACCAATGGCGGCGCCGAGACCGGTGGGGAAGGTACCGGCAGGGAAGATACCGGCGGGGAAGGTACCGGCCCCGATGCCGCTACTGAAAAGAGGAAGCATAAGAAGCAGAGGATACGAAAACCTAACAAACTAGGTGTGCCCAAGAAAAAGGAGAGGAAGAGATCGGGGAAGATAACTGCCTCCAAACTAGCCAGAGCACATAGCAGCCAGAAGATGCATTCTGAAGAACATGTACCCGTGAAAGGTGCGGTCATGTTCCATCTCACGGTCGAGCCGATGCTACCGCCGAAACTGGTGGAGGCACTATCAGGGGATCTCAGGAGACTACACGACCATGTGCTGTCAACTGAGAAAAGCCTACTAGCCTCAAAGGATCCAGGATATCCGACATACGCGGATCATGTGCCTGAGGGGAAGTGCTACGTCGAGACACGGCCCGCGGAGGTGTTCTTCCTGCGGTTTGACCATATCTTTGAGATGTTTCTAACAAGGCGGCTAGATTTTATAATCGTCCGCCTTTTTGAGCTACATATGAGCTCCCTCATGAAGAGTGAAGAAGTCTCGCAAATCTGTGTGGCGGATCCGTACTACATGCATGAGTCTTTCTTGAGTCTCGGCGACTTTGAGCATGAAACTGCTAGGGAGTACCTCCAAAACTTCATGGTACAGAATAAGGACCGGGAAATTGTCCTCGCGCCTTATCATCCAAAGTAAGTCACCTCCGGACAACCCTTTCGTACATTTCAATCATTCCTTCTCTCTCATATGGGGAATAATTTGAGGTGTCTTTTCCCCGCAGCAATGGGCGCACCGTTCTTATCGTTCTTTACCCTCAAGTCTCCCACGCCGTGTATTTTGACCCTTCCAGAGACTACGAAAAAAAGGCTACACCCACATAATGAATATTCTAGATGATGCTCTCCAAGGCTTCAGCTTTAGAGGTGGCCACGTGCATATCAGGAAACAAAGGAACAAGAAGATGGGTTTCGCGCATAAAACTAACTTCTCCTGCATCCATGTCCCAAAAGCAAGCAAGAAGGATGGATTCTACATCGTCCATCTCATGATTGAGTTCAACACAGATCACCAAAAGCTTCACATGAGAAGCAGAAATGATGATCATATCCACGAGTGGCTAGAATCTCATGGAGAAGCGGATTATAAACTTAGAGATGACTTCTTTCACATCCAAAGCGACATTGCGACGATCATCATGAAAGAAGTCATCGATGAGAAGGGGATGTTCCACCACGACCCTATATCGCGAGCTGACATCCGAACTCGCATAGGCATGCAACGTCTAGACCTCACGTCGTTCAAGAAGCTAGGGTTGATCCTCGATGATATGAAAGGATGGAACTTCTAGTGATTTATGATGCCGATGATGATGATATGTGTCGGTTGAACTTGTATACTTTTTGTAGCGATGAAACTTTGTGATGTCCATGGTCCCTGCCGAACTTGCATAACGCTACTTTGTTAGTTTGCGTACGTTGACCTGCGTACATCTAGTTAATTAATTTGTGTACTGTATGTTGCATCTAGTTGCTAACCCTTTCTTTTTCGGTGTTGCTCTAGTATATTTTGCTGCATATATATGATTGTACATCCTCTTCATGAACATGCATCTCTAATAGGTACCTAGTTTCTTGATGGCGAGATGGAATTGCTATGTCGTGTACAAAGGGAAGGTTCCGGGGGTGTACAACGAGTGGTATGAGTGTCAGGCACAAGTGAATGGGTTCACGGGCGCCATCCATAAAGGCTTCAAAAGCAGACAAGAAGGAGAAGCTAGTTACTTGAGGTTCACGCTAGCGCGAGAGAGGACTCGTAACCGCCACCTCATGTACTGCATAGTTCCGCTCTCACTCATAGTGATAGCTCTTCTTGCGTATACCTTTGTTTAGATGGATGACTTTGTTGTAGTTGCAAGTATTCGAGACTTGCATGTATCGCTATTTTCGAGATGATGACAAGATACCACTTTGTGTTGGATGATGATTATGATGAGATTATTTGTATGTATATGCTATGATTACATTTGTGGTCTCACATGCATTTGTATGTGTAACATGATGACATTTCTATGTGCTAAAGATTCTTCTATAAAGCCTGTTCAAATACAAAACAAATATGCCAAAAAAACAAAAAACTACTTAAATTAGCAGTAGCGAGTGTATAAAAGTTAGCAGCAGCGCCGTGATGGCAGTAGCGCGTTCAGGCAAAGCGCGCTAGAGCTACTAGCAGTAGCGAGCTTCCACTAACCGCGATGCTGCTACACTTGTGTAGCAGTAGCGCCGGTGAGCACGCGCTACTGCTATGTGTTAGCTGTAGCATCTTATTAGTAGCGCCACTCCCCGCGCTACTCATACACCTAAAACCCGCGCTGCTGCTAGCCTTTTCCCTAGTAGTGTAAGTTCCAACACCCCAGATCCCCCAGTATGTCCGGATCCGACGCAATAGGCCGGTGCGTGGCCTCCTCGATTCAAGAGGAGGACATTGCGAAGCTTAGGGAGGTCGGATACCTGACCGCCGATATCCAGCACAGGCTTCCTGCTCCGGGGAAAGTTATCCCCACGTCGGAGCCCAACGAGAGCGTCTTGTTTGTCCCTCACTTCCTCCGAGGCCCAGGCCTCACCCTCGACCCCTTTGTGAGGGGGCTCATGTTCTACTATGGCTTGGATTTCCATGATCTGGCTCCAGATGCCGTCCTCCATATCTCGTCATTCATTATCGTGTGCGAGGCTTTTCTCCACGTCAACCCACACTTCGGCTTATGGCTTAAGACCTTCAATGTGAAGCCAAAGATGTTCGAGGGGTGACATGTGGAGTGCGGAGGTGCCATAATAAACAAGAACGCCGATGCCCCATGGCGAGAGGGTTCTTTTCCGGAAGTATCCGATGTGTGGCAACGGAGGTGGTTTTATGTCACAGCTCCTAGAGGCACAAAGTGGGTAGCTGCCCCCGAGTTCCGCTCAGGCCCTCCACCACATTTAGCGTCTTGGACCAACGTAGGACAGAATTATGGGCCTGCTGGCGATGTACCAAAACTGCAGAATCGTATCCGGGAGCTTATTGAGAGGGACATAAATCTTGTCAGCATAATGCAAGTAATGCTAATCCGGCGGATGTTGTCGTGCAAACGTCGGCCTCTCCGGATGTGGCAGTTTAATCCGGAGGGTCCGCGGACTATTAAGCACTTCTTCGGCTTGAAGCTCGAAGGAATGTGTAAATTATTCTTTGGACCTCAAGTAAAGTGTCCGGACACCACCGAGGATGCAGGCCTAAGCTGCAATTGCCTAGATGCCCAAGTAAGTAACCTTAAAGCCGGACACTTCATTTATCTTTATCATAACTATTATTCTGAAAATCCTTCCGTGGCCAGGAATGGCTCAACAAGGCGGAGAGAATCAGGTGTCCGGCGTCACTTCCTGAAGGCTCGCCTGGTCCAACCATTGCAAAGATGCTTGGCCGGGCGCTCAGCAAAATCCATTCAGGGAAAGGCGAAGGAAAGGGCAATGATGCCGAACTTCACGTGCTATGCATCCAGACCAGGGAAATCTCTTCCCATCCTATGGAGGATAGCCGGGAAGGGGAGGTCAAAGCCTCCTCGCCACGCGGGAAGAAGAGGGCCGCTTCCGAAGATTTGGAGGCGGAGACGCCCAAGCAAGGGAAGAAAGCATCATCAGGGGGCTCTACCGCAACGAGCACCCTCACCGCATCATGCCCACCAATGGGCCAGCCCTCCACCGAGCCGTAAGATATTCATGAATTCAAACGTGTGATGTTACTCCGAGATCCATAATCAGGACTTCGTCTTTTGTAGTTCGGCGAGCAGCTCTTCTCAACAGAGTTCGTCTTCGGGGGACCTTCATCTAGAGATGATGGAGAGTGAGACTCCACCCACCTCTCCGCCTCATGAAGCGGGTGACACGGAGGTGTCATCACGGAGGAGTCCGGATCAGCCGAAGCCGGCAGCGAACACGTCATTCACCCTGAGCCCGGAGTGTTTGGCTCCCACGGGGGGGCGATGAGAAGGGTCCGGCATAGTTCAGTGTCCGGCCGGACGTACTGTCAGGCCTTCTGGAGCAAGCCGCGCTCTCGGCGGAGCACCACTCTTTAATGAGCACGGTGCTCATGAAGATTTCATCCACCACCAGCGGTTTGAATGAGGCATTTACAAGCCTGCTCAAAGTCTTTGAGGTATGTAGTGAAAAATGCACATTTTTTTGGTTATGAAGCGCACGCTAGGTGTGTTCCCTATAGATAGTAGCCCCTGAGACTCTGGTTGCCTGCCATAGGCGGCAAACGGGGGATCATATACTAATGGCTGTGCCGTACATGTGTGCAGGTATACAAGGATCCGACAGCTGACCAGTCTGTTGAAGTTGCCGAACTAAGGAGGCAGATTGGATCCATTGATGCCGATATCACGCTGGTGAATAAACGGCTGGAGGTGTCACAGGGTATGTGCTCGGATTCCCTTATTATGATGTATAGGAAAATGCAAGAGGGGCATAATATTAATGCAATGTGTTTGCACTGTAGATGGTGCTTCTACCGTGGAGGCCCTAAGGGCGGAACTTGCTCAAGCCAAGGAACAAGCTCGGGCTAGCAATGTGGCTGCCCTAAAGGCAGCTGAAGAATTGAGAGCCGAACAGGCTGCTCATCGCCGAAGCGAGGAAAAGATAGCTGAAATGGCTGGGGAGTTAAAAAATACCGCCGACCGGTACGCACTCCTCAAAAAGGAGAATAAGGCTAGTTCGGCCGAGCTGGACAAGGCACTTAATGCCGCCAAGGAGATGCGGACCGAGATCCGCAGTATGTGGGAGGAGATCCAACAGGCCGACAAAATCATGGCTGGGGGCTCATACTTACTGCTTACGATGTTCCTGGATCCGAAGTATTCTCCCCTGGCTGGGCGCTTGAGTCCTGCACACGCATATGCGGACTTGGTGAATAGTACAGCTGACGCTGTGAAGCTCTTCGAGGGTCAAGGCGATGAAGAAGTGGAGAAGCTTTTCTGGCCGCATTTCAATGCTCCCACTCGCCCGCTGCCACTGAATGAGAAGGTGGCTGCTATGGCGGAGCTCCACGGGTTGTCCAGGCTTGCAATGCAGTCTGTAATAGACCATCTTTGGCCGAAGGGGCCTAAGCCAGACAACTATTTTGGTTTGGTGCAGCAATTCCTTGGAGCCGTGTCTCGGATTGACGCCATGAGGAGGTCGGCGTGCATAGAGGGTGCGCGAATGGCTCTAGCCCGCGTTAAAGCCTATTGGACGGATATGGAGGCCACTGTAATAGCAACCCAGGATCCGGCAGGAGGCCAATATCCGGCCGAGCACTACTTGGCGCAAGTCACAGAAGGTGCCCGCCTAATAGAGGCGCAGTGCTCGAAGAATGTCTTGTTCAAGTGATAAGTCGAATCATTGTAAAAAACAATGTTTATTTTGAATACAAGGCTATATTTATACTTTTTTGCCTGAAAATATGATTGTGTGCCCTGTACGGCCGTTTTTATATGTATAGGTAGTCCGAAAGATAACAGTCATTGGCTTCAGACCCACGCTTACAATGCGGGGGTGTTCGCGAAAAATATGCATAATCACACTTGATCCAACGTCTTGGTCCGTTAAGGAGGTGATCGCACGCCGAACTAGGCAACCAGACTATATAGTTGTAACACTTTCGCTTAGCCATGGGAGTCTAATGGTGGGGCTACTATGTAGCCCCTGGTACATGCACGTGCATCCGAATACGGGTGTGTGTGTACATGGCCGGGGAATGGCCCTTCGTTAATGCGGAGGAATCTTTAGAGATTCCGGTGAGTCTTCGAGTGGATGAATAGTCTCTCGCTGTATCATAACAGTCAGTTTTCGGCTTTCTCTACTAAGGCGCTCATCCAGGATAACCAGGGCACAATCGCAGTAGTTCTCCTTTGGCCTGCCTTAGCCGATAATAACGGAACATAAGGTGGCAAACCCAGGAGCCGGGCAAACCCAACAATTGACCAAAGACATGATTCGGAGCTGATGCATATAAGGCCAAACTTGTGACGCCGAACACTCCCGAGGGTGTTCGGGCTTTATAATAGAAGATGGGCTCAAGAATGCCCATTCATTATGAACCTTGTATTTCCAGGTACGTGTGGTACTCTGTCGTGGCGAAATGCTAATGACGACAGTATCCTCTGTAGGTATGGAACCCATGGGATGATTGAAACAACAAGAGGCAATAGAAAAGGTTTACACAGGGGCTTAATCTAAAAAGAAACCTGTTGATCGGGGCCCTGCTGCACATCTGCGCATTTGTCTCCGTTGTGTCGTATCCTGGAAGGGTATCACGCGAACGTTGTTTGGAAAAAAAGGAAAACTCATAGGAGAGTACAACGTAAGTATGCGATGGATAGTAAAGGTGCAAGATGTTGGCCTGCCAATAAGGGTGGGCCACTTGTGGGGTTGTATTAAATATTTATAGCCCCTGATTTCCGCTATGGGATTGCATATACAGTGCTCCGTTGAATTTTATCCGGGCTACCGGACTCGTCTAACCGTGTCTGTGGTCTTAATGACGAGTCCTGTTTTCTGATATTAGAGGCCGCTTATAGTCCGACCGCCAGGGCCGTCGCGTATTCCTCTGCGCGTGAAAGGCGCTCTCTGATTCCGCTAACGGTGATGACGCCACGGGGACCGGGCATATTGAGTGTAAGGTAGCCATAGTGCGACAATGCGTTGAAGCGGGCGAAGGCCGTTCTTCCTAGCAATGCATGATAGCTGCTTTGGAAGGGTGCGATGGTGAAGAGCAATTCTTCGCTTCTGGAGTTGCCTGGGGAGCCGAATGTTACTTCCAGCATGACGGAGCCCCTGCCGTAGGCTTCAACGCCTGGTATCACCCCTTCAAAGGCGGTGTTGCTTTGGCTAATTCTGGATGGGCTTATCCCCATTCTATGAACAGTGTCCTCGTATATTAAATTGAGACTACTGCCACCATCCATGAGGACACGGGTGAGATGGTATCCGTCGATTATTGGGTCAAGCACCAAGGCCTGTGATCCTCCGCGCCGAATACTAGTTTGGCCGTCCATGTGATCGAAAATGATCAGACGAGACATCCAGTAGTCAGATATGGGTACGGTGGGCTTCTCATCGTGTGCGTCACTGAACGAGCGTTCTTGCCTTCTTGTGGATGTGTGATTCGTGTGGATCATGTTTACTGTCTTAACCTCTGGCGGGAATTTTTTCTGTCCCTCAGCGTTCGGCTGGCGAGGTTCGTCCTCGTCTTCACTTGGTGTTTCCCTCCCTTTTGTGTTCGGCATTTAATTTGCCGGCCTGCTTGAAGACCCAGCAATCTCTATGGGTGTGGTTCGCAGGTTTCTCCGGGGTGCCATGAATTTGGCATAGTCTGTCCAGAACTCTGTTTAGACCGTACGGTCCCTCTTTACTGCCTTTAAATGGCTTCTTTTGCTGATCAGGTCGAGAGCCCCTGAATCCAGTGTTGACCGTCGTGTTATCCGGGATCTCTTCCTTGTTTTGGCGTTTGTTTTCATTACACCCTGGCTTCCCATTGCCATCCCTTATTTCGGATGTGCTGGGGTCGCTATTGCCTTTACGGGCCAGCCAGCTATCTTCACCCACGCAAAAGCAGGTCATAAGGCTTGTTAAGGCTGCCATTGTCCTTGGCTTTTCTTGGCCGAGGTGTCGGGCGAGCCATTCGTCACGGACGCTGTGTTTGAATGCCGCTAAGGCTTCAGCGTCCGGACAATCAACAATTTGATTCTTCTTAGTGAGGAATCTGTTCCAAATCTTGCAGGCGGACTCTCCGGGCTGTTTGATTATGTGACTTAGGTCGTCTGCATCCGGAGGCCGGACATAAGTCCCTTGAAAATTGGCCCTGAAAGCATCTTCGAGTTCCTCCCAACTCCCAATTGAGTTTTTGGGGAGGATTTTCAACCAGTGTCTAGCTGGTCCCTTCAATTTTAAGGGAAGGTATTTGATGGCGTGGAGGTCATCTCCACGAGCCATGTGAATATGCAGGATAAAATCCTCAATCCAGACCCCTGAGTCTGTCGTGTCGTCATATGCTTCTATGTTCACAGGTTTGAAGCCTTTTGGGAATTCATGGTCCAGTACTTCTTTGGTGAAGCACAGGGGGTGAGCAGCCCCTCTGTATCTGGATGTGTTGTGGCATGCAGTCGGCTGTTGTTGTGTCTGGAGTTTATTCCGAACAGGTATTTGGCTTGTATGAGCGTTTGGGTGACCATAGTCCCTCGCCGGGGTGTGTCTTTTAGATCCATAGATGGACCTGGCTGCACCAGCTTTCTTATCCAGATGCTCACGTAGATCGTGTGCGGCGTCTGTGGTCATTCTGTTGTGGTTGTGGAGCGGTACGTCTGCTCTCCCGGTCGTATTATTCGTTGGTGGAACGGCCTCGTCGTCGAATTCTGGCAGTAGCTTGCGCTTCGGATAGCTTTTCGTATGGCGATCGTCGCCATATCTTTCTTCAGTGTCTAGCACTTTATTCCATCTGCGACTTAGCTTTTCCTGTGCGGCCTTGAGCCATTGCTTCTGCTTTTTTAGACTTCTTACGGTGGCCATAAGCTTTCTGTGGAGGTTGTCTCATTCCACTTGTTCGTCTAGGATGATGAATGCATCGTCGTCCGGTCTGTCTTCCAGTTCTGGGGCGGTTTCATGAGCTCGTCCCTCCGGATCATTGTGATCGGATATGTGCTCCGAACTTGGTTTGGCGTGACCTGGCTCATCCTGCTCCATCGCTGGGTCCATGTGGTCGTGGTTGCTTTGGGAGTTTACGGGTATATCGACCATTCTTGCGCTCTTGTCGCTATTTTTGCAATTGCTAGACTTTGAGCGGCGTCTGCGCCGCCTTTTTGGCTTTTGCCCGGGTGTTTTATCTTCTGGATTATCGCTGTCGTCCTTATTTGGGCGTATCTACCATGTATATATCATGTGACAAGGTAGTAGTCAAGCACGTCGGTTAAATCTTCGATCGTGGCAATGAAGTGGGTGGTGGGTGGGCAACGAATTCCTTTGTCGCTTGCTTTCCACTCGGGCCGGACATAATTCGGCCCAGAGCCTCGTTACAAAGAAAGAGTCTTTAATGAGTTCAGCATGTCGCCAAAGGGCGAGTGCTGAAAGATATCCGCAGCGGTAAACTCCATTACCGAGGCCCAACCTGGCTCGGCTGGCTCAAGAGTGAGCGGACCGGGAACAACGACCGGATACGAGTCCGGGGGCCTGGGGTTACAGGCCTCCACAGAGGTGAGACCTGTGTTCGGCTCCACCGCCGATGTGTATGCGGCCTGCGGGGCAGGGTCTACCCCATCGTCCTTGGGCAACGCAACCTGTTCCGGATTTAGATCCAAGGTTTTTGCAGGGATGATGTTCCGAGCATTGTCCGGCAGCAGGTCTAGGCCGTGCTCGTCGTGACCGTCCGGCGCTCCTGGCACAGGGCCGAATCCGTTGGAGATCAAGTCTCCGTGAATATCCGCCGTGTAGTTCATGTTTCCAAACCTGATCTGGTGGCCAGGGCCGTAGCTGTCGATCTCCTCCGGATGGCCACGTGAATTGGCCCGCAGTGCGAAGCCGGCGAACACAAAGATCTGTCCGGGGAGAAACGTCTCACCCTGGACCGTGTTGTTGATGATTGAAGACGCCATCAAGCCTCGAAGCGATGACACAGAGGAACTCTCAATGAAAGCACCAATGTCGGTGTCAAAACCGCCGGATCTCGGGTAAGGGGTCCCGATCTGTGTGTCTTAGGCTGATGGTAACAGGAAGCAAGGGACACAATGTTTACCCAGGTTCGTGCCCTCTCGATGGAGGTAAAACTCTACCTCCTGCTTGATTAATATTGAAGATATGAGTAGTACAAGAGTAGATCTACCACGAGATCATAGAGACTAAACCCTAAGAGCTAGCCTATGATGGTATGATTGTAATTGTGATCGGCCTTCTAAGGACCATCCTCTCCGGTTTATATAGACACCGGAGAGGGCTAGGGTTTACATGGAATCGGTTACGAGGAAGGAAATATAATATCCGGATTGCCAAGCTTGTATTCCATGCAAAGGAGAGTCCCATCCGGACACTGGCCGAAGTCTTGAGTCTTGTATCTTCACGCTTCAATAGTCTGGACGATGTATATAGTCCGGCTGTCAGGATACCCCCTAATCCAGGACTCCCTCAGCGGGTCTTCATGGCCTTGGAGAGTTGACACTTTGCTTCTTGTGCAAGAATCTGTTCATGAAGGAATCTGCAGTCCTAACAAACATGATGGAAAGAGTACTCCTGGAAAGAGAAAAGGAGAAGGAAACAACAATCTCGCAAAAGATTACACAAAAAATAGCTTGTTCACAAAATTTTCCATGAGTGACATTGTTTCTCTTCACACATATAATCTGACTCGTGGGAAGTTTTGTGAGCAAGTTATTCATGTTTACATAGTACATATATTAGTTACATCTTTTAACGATATATGTGTGAACAGAAGCATTGCCACTCATGGAAAGTGTACTTATGTTATGTTGCTACATGTTTACATACATATATTAGTTTCTTAGGTCATGCACATTTCTTAGAAAAAAAAATTCTCCTTCCGTCTGTTAAGCTTGGAATAACATGAAAAGATAGTTAAAATGCAATAGATTTCCTTATTATTCATGGCACATAGGGTTGAGATAATTTTTGCTTTGTTTTACTTGCTCCAAATTGAATTATTACAATTTCTTATTAAGCTAAATAGCTAATTATGTCGATATGATATGATGTGATTCATTTATCCAAGTAAAGAGTGCAGGCTCATGTTTCTACTGATCAAGGTAAAGAATAAGTTTCCTAGACACAATGAAATCAATTTTAGAGGCTGTAAGTAGGCATAACATCCACTCATGTTCTCATCTATGATGATTCTGGTTGAAGTTGTGTTCAAGTGAACTTATACATCAAATCCCTGGAACTTAGGTGACAACTTATGTCCAAGATAGTGACCATATCCAATTTTTATATATGACCTATGGTGCAAGGTACTTGTGGGATTGGATTTTTGAGTTTGGATCAACGATTCATCCCTCACTGAGGTGACGATTTTTGTTTCTACCTGCACCTGAAAGTTAAGAAAGTAAAACATAAGTGCACCAAAGTTACATTTATAATTTATGCTATTGAGGAAGGGTAAAGTTGTTACCTAGTGACCATGAGGTCATGAGTTCAAGTCTTGAAAATAGCCTCTTGCAGAAATGTAGGAAAAGACTGCGTACAATAGACCCAAAGTGGTCGGACCTTTCCCGGACCCTTCGCAGGCGGACGCTACATGCATCGGGCTGCCCTTTTATTGTTGGGAAAAGTGGAGATGAATGGCTCCTTATGACAAAGGAATGGTGTTGAATTTATGGTTTTTTCCTGTTGATTTAATTGATATTTAGGATAAGGGACTCATGGCTACTATTTATAAATAAACATGATGAACATTTGATGTTCATCTTTTAGTATTGTTTACAAGAGGGAAATTGTACTCGATAAGTATTTTAAAAGTTTAACCATACATTAGTGTAGAACCGGGCTTTATCACCGGCTCGTAAGGCCGTTTAGTGTCGGTTCTATAACCGGCACTAAAGGGTGGGGACTAAAGGTCCCAGTCGGTGTCAAAACCGGCGGATCTCGGGTAGGGGTCCCGAACTGTGCGTCTAGGCGGATGGTAACAGGAGACAAGGGACACGATATTTTTACCCAGGTTCGGGCCCTCTCGACGAAGGTAAAACCCTACTCCTGCTTGATTGATATTGATGATACGGGTTGTACGAGAGTGGATCTACCACGAGATCAAGGAGGCTAAACCCTAGAAGCTAGCCTATGGTATGATTGTTGTAATGGTTGTTCGTCCTACGGACTAAAACCCTCCGGTTTATATACACACCGGAGAGGGCTAGGGTTACACAGAGTTGGTTACAATGGTAGGAGATCTACATATCCGTATCGCCAAGCTTGCCTTCCACGCCAAGGAAATTCCCATCCGGACACGGGACGAAGTCTTCAATCTTGTATCTTCATAGTCTTGGAGTCCGGCTGACGATGATAGTCTGGCTGTCCGGACACCCCCTAGTCCAGGACTCCCTCAGTCCCCTCCTTTAGTACCGGTTCAACACGAACCAGCACTAAAGGGCCACCACGTGGCATGAGCCAGCGCCGGGGGCGGGGAGACCTTTAGTACCGGTTGGTAACAACAACCGGTACTAAAAGGTTTGGCTGTTTTTGTTTTATTTTTTATTTTTCCATTAGTTTTGTGTTTTCCATTTATTTTAGAGATTGTTTTTACATTATAATGAGTTATTAAATCACTAGGTGAAAGAACCGCAAATTAGTTTCAACTGGATGGATCCTATAGCTAAGTCACTTAGCTATAGGATCCATCCAGTTGAAACTAATCTGCGGTTATTTCATAAATGATATAATAACTCATCATCATCATATTAATATAAAAACTCTTGCATCATATCATCACCAACAACACTAGCTAATAATCATCATAGTCATTACCACTATTTAATCATCATAGTCATTACCGCTACACCACCAACACTAGCTTATAGAAGAAACATTCACTTGTACCAGAAGCAGAGATATCATCGAGTTCAACATGTGGTCATCGAGCTTCACATTAGGCCATTTTTCTACTATATATATGTGCGTTTGTATAAAACCAAACCATCTCCCATTTCCGTTCTTGTTTTAAGTAAATTTCCACTGGTCACCCAAGCAGGCGACATGCACCTGAAACTTGAAATTATGTACTATTTTGTTTTCAATCTAATTCTGACATTTTCCCATGTATTCTTGATACTTAGGAGAGGAGCATTATATAGTTTATAAAAAACTCACAACTAGGCCCGTAGGTGTTGTTGTCTTCCCGGTTGCAAGCCCACCCCTTGACCCGCAAATTTGCCACGTAGTTGTTTTCAACCCAGTAGGAAGTCCAGCATTGACTCGCAACTAGGCATGTAGGTGTTGTTGTTGTCCGGGTTGCAAGCCCACCCCTCGACTCGCATCTTGGCCCGTTCTTTTTGTTCTTGTCCCAATTCCATGTCCACCTCGACTCGCAATTGGGGCGCGTAGTAGGTGTTGTCCAACTTGCAAGTACGCCCGCCCCTTGATACGTCTCCAATGCATCTATAATTTTTTATTGTTCCATGCTATTATATTATCATTCTTGGATGTTTTACAATCATTTTATAGTTATTTTATAACATTTTTTGGTACTAACCTATTGACATAGTGCCCAGTGATGTTTTTTACATCATAGGAAATCAGTACCAAACGGAGTCCAAACGCTACAAAACTTTTTGTTGATTTGTTTGGACCAGAAGACATCCAATGGGCCAAAGAAGTACCGAAAAGGGAGCCCGAGGTGAGCACAAGATACTAGGGCGTGCCTGGAGGCCCAGGCGCGCCCTGGTGGGTTGTGCCCACCTCGGTGGCCTCCTGCACCGCCTCTTTGATCTATAAATACCCCAATATTCCAGAAACCCTAGGGGAGTCAACGAAAATCAATTTGAGACACCGCAAGTTCCAGAAAAACCGGAGCCAATCTAGACACCATCACGGAGGGGTTCATCATGCCCATTGGTGCCTCTCCGATGATGCGTGAGTAGTTCTTTGTAAACCTATGGTTCCGTAGTTAGTAGCTAGATGGCTTCCTCTCTCTCTTTTGATTCTCAATACAATGGTCTCTTGGAGATCCATATGATGTTACTCTTTTTGCGGTGTGTTTGTTGGGATCCGATGAACTTTGAGTTTATGATCAGATCTATCTTTTTATCCATGAAAGTTATTTGAGTCTTCTTTGAACCTCTTATATGAAGGATATATCCCCTAGAGGCAATAATAAAGTTTTTGTATGTCCTTATTTCATGATAAATGTTTATTATTCATGCTAGAATTGTATTAACCGGAAACTTGATACATGTGTGGATACATAGACAAAATATTGTGTCCCTAGGAAGCCTCTACTAGACTAGCTCGTTGATCAAAGATGGTTAAGTTTCCTAACCATAGACATGTGTTGTCATTTGATAAACAGGATCACATCATTAGGAGAATGATGTGATGGACAAGACCCATCCGTTAGCTTAGCATAATGATTGTTCAGTTTTATTGCTATTGCTTTCTTCATGTCAAATACATATTCCTTCTACTATGAGATTATGCAACTCCCGGATACCGGAGGAATGCCTTGTGTGCTATCAAACGTCACAACTTAATTGGGTGATTGTAAAGATGCTCTACAGGTATCTCCAAAGGTGTTTGTTGGGTTGGCATAGATTGAGATTAGGATTTGTCACTCCGAGTATCGGAGAGGTATCTCTGGGGCCTCTCGGTAATACACATCATAAGAAGCCTTGCAAGCAAAGTGATAAATGAGTTAGTTACGTGATGATGTATTACAGAACGAGTAAAGACACTTGCCGGTAACGAGATTGAACGAGGTATGAAGATACCGACGATCGAATCTCGGGCAAGTAACATACCAATAGACAAAGGGAATAATGTATGTTGTCATAACGGTTCGACCGATAAAGATCTTCGTAGAATATGTAGGAGCCAATATGAGCATCCAGGTTCCACTATTGGTTATTGACCGGAGAGGTGTCTCAGTCATGACTACATAATTCCCGAACCCACAGTGTCGTGGAATTGTCACGTCAGATGTCCCTGTAAAAGGACTTAGTTGTGGAGCCATCACAACTAGGAAGCTTGAAGGGGTTAAGCGGGACAAAGGACACGAGAGGGTTTATACTAGTTCGGCCCCTTACGGTGAAGGTAAGGCCTACGTCTAGTTGGGTTGGTATTGATGTTTCGATGACCAGGGAGCGAGATACACTATGCCCGGTTCTCGATGAGTTGTTTGTTGCCTTAAGCCGCCAGCAGGTCGTCCCCTTATATACACGGGTTGACGCCCTGTGGCTTGAAGAGTCCCGGCCGGCTTATAAATAGTGTCCGGCTCAGTGACTAGTTAAATCTACCTTATGTTACAAGTCATGCCATCATGGCGGTTTACTACGATGGGCTTAAGTCGCCTGGGGGCCTTAAGCCCTTTATCGAATCGCCATCTTCATACTTGGTCTTGGGCTTCTCTCTGATGAGTCTCTTTGTGTAATCCGGCCCCTCCTGGGCGGCTTACACAAATAGTTATATCCCCAACATTAGGCCCCAGATTGATTTGAACCTGTTCATGTCAATCTAAAAAATATTTTAAAGAATTACATCTTCAGTCTTCTGACTATACAGAGGGTTTTTGTTAACCCGCCATGACGTCATCTTCTGGATCCGTCTTAACCCAGCGTGACGTCATTCTTCCTTTAATTCATTTTCTATTCCATCGAATCCTTCAACGGATATCTTATTTATTGATTGCTCTAAAAATCGAGGCGTCGGGGCCGCTGGATAGTAATTATTATCTCCTCGTTTCCCGTGTCGTCTCAGTTATCCTCTCCCTATAAATAGATGCGACTTAGGTCTTTCATTTTTATCCTTTCAGTCGTCTTCTTCCTCTCCTCTGTGCCACTCGAACTCCGCCGCCATCGCTGTCGACCCCCTCTTCTTCATCGACTCGGGCCGCTGCATCAGCCTGACTTTGACTAGAGATCGATGGTGAACCTCTGCAGCTCGTCCTCATCTGTGAGTTCCTCTCATCCCCTTTTCTTAGATCTACATTGGAGCTCCGCTGAGTTCGTCGGCGTTCATCACTGCCCGATGCAAACCCTCGTCAGTTTTCATCTCCAATGCCCTGTTTAGATCGTAAAAACTGTGCAGAACTGCTGCGGTAGTTGTTTGTGTTGATCTTGCATAGAAATAAATCTCATTTCACTTGTTTAGAAACCCTCTTTGAGTGTATGAACTTCTCCGCCCTGTTTTTAGGTCTAGAAAATTTCTCCTTCAGAGCAATAATTTGATCCAGAATAATAGCTGTCGTCTGTGAAACTTGTTTCTATCACCCGGAAAACTTCCTCTGGAAAATGCCCTTTAAACACCACTATCCAAGTGTCCGGTTTAAATAAGCAATACTGAACTGTAAGCCTTGCCTTCTTCTCATGATCTTAAGAATTCTTGGATTGCTCTTGACACTGCTAGTGGCTTAAATATTATTGCACAATCACCCTTATATCTTTAGGCCCCTTTCTTTAAGCCGCCACTTTAAATAACTTTAGATATTTCTCCCGGGTTAAAGTTGAACCTGAGCTTTCTTATTTTGTCGTAGGCCACTGTTGTCATGGCTGCTAAAGCGGCCAAAGCCCATGTGACTTGCAATTAGGTTCCATCCACAGTGACCAAAAGCAAACTTGCCGAGCTCGTGAAGTCTGGCCATCTGCCAAAGAAGGAGATCATGTCTTATCACGCCCCTAACCCGTCTGAGGAAATACCTCAACCCAAAGATGGGGAGGTAGTAGTTTTCATAGATCACATGAATCGGGGACTTGCCCCTCCCGGATCAAAATTCTTGAGGGAAGTTCTGAATTTCTTTGACCTTAGACCTCAAGACATTGGACCCAATTCCGTGTCAAATCTTTGCAATTTTCAAGTCTTCTGCGAGGTGTACCTGGGAGAGGAGCCAAGTCTGCTTTTGTTTAGAGAACTTTTTTATTTGAACCGGCAAAATGAACGTGCCAACGGGCCTAGTCTTGAGCTCGGCGGCATATCAATTCAGCGGCGGAGAGATTGTCTTTTCCCTTATGCTGAGCTGCCGAGTCACCCGAAAGACTGGAACCAGACGTGGTTCTACTGTCAAGATACATCACCGGCTGATGAGAGGCCTCTGCTAGGCTTTCGCGCCCTGCGTCTTGAATCCAATCATCCGCTGGCAGATAAGTTATCCGCTGTTGAGCGCCTGCCTCTCAACCCCAGCATCAGGAAGATCAAAGCTCTTCTAGGGAACGGGTTAAACGGCATCGATCTGGTTGGAGCCTGGGTCACCTAGCGGATACTACCATTAAGCCGCCACT
The DNA here is from genome assembly GCA_963921465.1 of Triticum timopheevii. Taxonomy (NCBI): domain Eukaryota; kingdom Viridiplantae; phylum Streptophyta; class Magnoliopsida; order Poales; family Poaceae; genus Triticum; species Triticum timopheevii. The sequence goes on along the minus strand of OY997274.1, from coordinate 163,789,667 downwards.
CCGGCTTAATGTGTACTTACACAGGCGAAAAGGATGACCCAATGTGTCATAGTCCTGATGATTTACCAGACGATGTGGTAGATGCTACAGTCCAATCTCTGTTGAAGGAGGGTACTGTAACTAGTAATGCCTTCGGCTTACTTCCCTTCTGCAAGAAGAACCCGGCCCATGCGGTAAGTTATCAATCTTCAAAAATACTCTTTAACATGTTATACCTTCTTGTGTTTATGATTCCTTATATTTTTCCACAGGTCGATGACAATTTCTAGAAGGTCAAGTATCACCATGAGGCTGCCAAACAGGCCAGGGCAGCCAAGAAAACCGAAAGGAAGGCCTCCAAGACGGGCACTTCTAAGAAGAAAAAGCCCAGCGCCTCTGATCTGTTTAAATTGGATGACTCGTCTTCGGATGAGGAAGAGGTAATCATTTAATTTCCTTTACTCCTTTGGCGTTACTTTACTGACATTTTATCCTTTCAGGAGGATACAGGGAACAGTCAAGCAATTGACGAAGAGGTAATTATAATCTCCTCCGACTCAGAGCCTTTGCCAACACAAAAAACCCGAAGGGTGACCCGGAAAGTAAGATTTTCACATCCTCTAGCTTACCAAGATCCTCAATTTCTTTTGAAGCAACAACAGCTTGAGAATCGGAGGCAAACTTGGGCCAATCAAGACGCAGAACTCTCCTCCGGCTTACCCGATGTAACCAGGAAGCGTTGGACCGAGGTTATTTCCGATTTACATTCTGCTTTTCCTTTGGCGGGTCTAATTCGCCAACCTCTCAATTCATAATGACTCCAAATATCAGGATACCTCTCCGTCTTCCGACGAGTCGATGCAATCAAACATGCCGGCTTTTAAAACAGCTCCCGGGTAATGCAACCTTTCTTACTTTAAGTTTTTCCATACTTGTACGTTGATACTCATCCTTCCACTTCGATTGACAGCCTGAAGGTGAAGCCCAGCAAGAGGGCAAAGAAGAATAAGCCGTCCCGAGACCCGGTGGTCACTGAACCGGTGATTGACTCATCCGTTCCTGACGCCTCTAGTCATCCGCCACCACCTGAACCGGCTTCTGATATTTCGGTGTCAACCTCTGACCCGCCTGTAGAAGATGTTGTCCACAACTCTGATAACCCGGAAATTCTTAGCCCGGTCAAGACGGCTGATCCGGAAGTTGAATTTCTGAAAAGCCAATACGTTGAACCGGGCCGGCCTACTGTTCTTGCTCAATGCACTGCCAAGGAGGAGTTCGCCCAACGTCGGAAAGCCAAATAGGACATCACTGATTATACTCACCTAAGCATTGGTGATATAGTCTCGGGCTATCTGAACCAAGTGCACAATAGCCGTGACCTGGAAATTGACATGGTGAAGCAAATACAGCATAAATCTGAGGTATAACTTTGGCTTTTTCCTGAACCTTACTTACTGTACCAGCCCCCAAGTCTATTGCTTATGAATGAATATGTTGTAGACTTAGAAATCTACTTACTGTTAGTTTGTCCGGTTTAAAGTGAATACATTTAACCCGATGATAGCATGAGACTTTGACTTTACATATTAGTCCCCAAGTGTCAAGTATCTTTACTTGTAAAATGCTTGAGACTTAATATGTATGACTCGGTAAATAAGTAAAAAAAATCTTTGAGCATACATTAGCCCCCAAGTGCCAAATATCTTTACTTGTAAAGTGTTTGGGACTTGAATGTTACCTTACCATGATTCTTACCATAACCTCACGTCAATACAGGCCACCATAAGTCAATTTGAATCGGAGATTGCTGACCTGAGGAGCCAGCTGAAGCTTCAAGAGCTTGAAACTCAGCAAGCAAACTCCAAGTTTGAATTCAGCATCTCTGAACAAGAGAAAATGAAGAAGAACTTTGAATCGGAGAAAAAAGCTTGGGTTGATGAGAGGGCTTCACTAGTGACTCGAGCCGAGATGGCAGAAGCATCTCTTGCAGAGGCAACAACCGAACTGTCCGATTTAAAGCGGCAGATATCCCAAATGGTCTCAGCCATCTTCGGTAAGTCACTCTAAAAAATCTTAAACATTGTAATCTTCCAAGTATTATTGTGATAATTATCTCCGGCTTATTGTTATGCTGGTGACCATACAGGCCCTAGGAGTACCAACCTCAAGCAAAACATGCTGACCAAGCTCAAGGCGGTTTATACCCTTGTAGAGCAGCTATACTCCGGGTCACAACGTGCTTTGGCCGTTGTGGCCTTATCAAATACCACTCCTTGCCTCCTACAAGATGTGCTGAAGCATCTCGCAGTGTTACCTCAACGGATTAAGGATTTAAGGCAGGCATCTACAAGAGCCGGAGCCATGGCCGCATTAAGCCGGGCAAACGCATGGGTGCCAGAGCTCGACTTGGCTGATCTTACTCTTGGATATCCAAGCCTAAAGGAGGATGGCTCTGCATTTGATGATCAAGACTTCACCGCCTGTGTCAAAGACGTTCGTCCCTTGGCGACTCTCATTGGCAATGATACTGATCTCACTAAGTATTCGCCGGGCTATGATAGCGAGAACCGGAGAATCCCAAACGTTCCGTATGACCAAGTCAGCCTGATCCCTCCAACGCGTAAGCATACCTTTGCCCCTGAAGTGGACCCGGCCGGTTTAATAGATGATGAGGCTGAATTTGAAGCCTTGAGTGGCATTGACTGGGCCTCATCCACCTTCCAGGACAAAGCAACCGACGGAGAGGCAGAGAAGGATAACCCGGAGCCATCAAGCCCGCCGAAGGAATGAGCTGCCAGGCGTTTTAACTTTTGTCAAAACCATGCTTCCCCTATTCAGACTCGGGGAGTCTTGTAATAGGATAGAAAAACTTCTCAATGTTTGTCATGCCTTCGTGCATGTTTATGGTGCTTAACAATTTCGTAAGCCGCCATTAGCCTATATCCCCAGCTTATGTTGACCGTTTGTCTCCTTGATGTTAAATTTTCCTTGCCTTATTCTGCACATAAAACAAACAAAACTTTCTTGGGCAGTTTACTGCGCTAGGGGTTTATAAAGTATTGATAACCCAAATCATAGCACAAAAAACATCATACACAGACCGATTTATGATTATTTATAATCGTAATAGCATACCTGCAAACCCTTTGGTAACCTTCCCGGTTCATATGTACCTGGCACTTGTAGAACTTGGGGTAGTCAATACTGAACCGGAAGAACCAAGAATCATCTCCTCAAAAAGGGTCAAAGACAGTTAAAGTAACTACATTCATAAGCAATGTTCACAGGCTCCTGATTCGAATACGATCAGAGAACCGTCCCAAAGGGGTTAAGCTAAGATTCGGATACGATCATATAGCCCCCAGTGGTTTGGCGATGCCAATCAAGTGGGTATCGACAGCTATGTTCTCTTTGGTTCGAATACGACCTATGTTTGAACAGGAAGCCCCCAAGTGAACATAAGAGTTGTTTAATGACGTTGATTCGAATACGATCCACGTCAGACCCAAAGGGGTTAAGCTATGATTCAAATATGATCAAGAAGCCCCCAAGTGGGTTTGGCAGTATGCCGATCAAGTGGGTATCGACAGCTATGTTCTCTTTTGTTCGAATACGACCTATGTTTGAACAGGAAGCCCCCAAGTGACCACAGCTAGATTCAGATATGATCATAAGCCGGACCAAAGGGAAAGCCGGATTCAGATATGATCCGGTCCCTGTTGGTAGTTTCCACCACCTGACAAAGAAGACATAAAAACATTCTTTGAGGGGAAAAAGGACAGAGGTCCTACTTTATTGCTTTATATAATATATACATTGTCAAAAATATATACATCTAAAGAACCGGTGGCTCAAGTATAGTAAGGCCGAAGATGGGCAATATTCCACGGTCGGCGGGTCTCCTCCTCTGACTTATGTGAGTCTTTGTGCTCTCGAACATCAATGAGGTAATATGACCCGTTGTTTAGATTCTTGCTAACCACAAAGGGTCCTTCCCAAGGCAGCGATAGTTTGTGCATGTCAGATTGATCTTGGATGAGCCGGAGTACCAAGTCGCCTTCCTGAAAGGTTTTGCTCCTAACCCGGCGGCTGTGATAGCAGCGCAGGTCTTGCTGGTAAATCGCCGAGCGGGCTATGGCCAAGTCTCGCTCTTCATCCAACAAGTCAAGTGCATCTTGACGAGCCTTTTCGTTATCCGCCTCAACGTAAGCCGCCACACGGGGTGAGTCATGTCGGATGTCACTTGGCAGAACTGCTTCTGCTCCATAGACCATGAAAAAAGGTGTGTAACTCGTGGATCTGTTAGGCGTAGTGTTGATGCTCCATAGCACAGAGGGTAGCTCCTTGACCCAACAACCTGGAGTCCGTTTTAAGGGGACAAAGAGCTGGGGCTTGATACCCTTTAGGATCTCCTGACTAGCTCTTTCTGCTTGACCATTGGATTGAGGATGAGCAACAGATGAAACATCAAGCCGGATATGTTCTCTTTGACAGAACTCTTCCATGGCTCCCTTGGAGAGATTTGTACCGTTATTAGTTATAATGTTGTGTGGGAAACCAAAACGAAAGATCACCTTTTTCATGAACTGAACCGCTGTGGTCGCATCACACTTACTGACTGGCTCCGCCTCAACCCACTTTGTAAATTTATCCACTGCTACCAGGAGATGTGTCTTTTTATCCTTAGACCTTTTGAAAGGTCCAACCATGTCAAGCCCCCAGACTGCAAATGGCCAAGTAATTGGGATCATCATTAATTCTTGAGCCGGCACGTGAGCACGTCGTGAGAACTGCTGACAACCGTCACATTTACTGACTAGATCCTCCGCATCAGCATGAGCCGTGAGCCAGTAGAAACCATGACAGAAAGCCTTGGCCACAAGAGATTTTGAGCCGGCATGATGACCACAATCTCCTTCATGAATCTCACGAAGTATCTCTTGTCCCTCTGCAGGCGACACACAGCATTGAAACGCCCCAGTGACACTTAGATGGTGTAACTCGCCGTTAACAATCGTCATAGATTTGGAACGCCTGACAATTTGTCTTGCCAAGGTCTCATCCTCAAGTAACTCACCCCGGGTCATGTAAGCCAAATAGGGCACTGTCCAATCCGGGATGACATGAAGAGCCGCCACCAGTTGTGCCTCCGGGTCTGGCACCGCTAGTTCTTCCTCGGTAGGCACCTTGACAGAGGGTTATGCAAAACATCAAGAAAGGTGTTAGGTGGCACCGTCTTACATTGAGATCCCAGCCGGCTTAAAGGATCAGCCGCCTCGTTCTTCCTTCGATTAATGTGCTCCACTTGATAACCCTTGAAATGTCCAGCCATGGCATCTACTTCACGTTGATAAGCCGCCATGAGAGGATCCTTGGAATCCCACTTGCCTGACACCTGCTGAGCGACGAGATCTGAGTCGCCCAGGCACCTTACCCGGCTTAAGTTCAACTCCTTGGCCATCCGAAGACCATGAAGTAAGGCCTCGTACTCAGCTGCATTGTTAGTACATGGGAACATAAGCTGGAGTACATAACAAAATTTGTCACCTCGAGGGGAAGTTAAGACAATTCCAGGCCCCGAGCCTTCTAGCTGCCTGGACCCGTCAAAGTGAATAGTCCAATATGTGTTATCTGGCTTCTCCTCAGGTGCCTGCAACTCTGTCCAATCATTGATAAAGTCCACCAAGGCCTGAGACTTAATAGCAGTCCGAGGCATGTACTTCAAACCATGAGGCCCAAGCTCAATAGCCCACTTGGCGACTCGTCCGATGGCCTCCCTATTCTGGATGATGTCTCCCAAAGGGGCAGAACTTACCACAGTTATAGGTTGACTTTGAAAGTACTGCTTCAACTTCCGCTTGGCCATAAACACTCCGTAAACGAGTTTCTGCCAATGTGGATACCTTTGCTTAGACTCAATGAGCACCTCACTGATATAGTAAACCGGTCGTTGAAACGGATGCTCCTTGCCAGCCTCCTTACGTTCCACCACGATGGCAACACTGACCGCTCGTGAGTTAGCAGCAACATATAACAGCAATGTCTCTCTGTCAATGGGAGCCGCAAGGACCGGTGGCTCAGACAATTGCCTCTTCAAGTCTTCAAAGGCAGCATCCGCAGCATCACTCCAGACGAAAGTGTCAGTTTTCTTCATCATCTGATATAATGGAAGGGCCTTCTCACCCAACCGGCTTATGAACTGGCTTAAAGCGGCAACACGACGCTACTAGGGAAAAGCCTAGCAGCAGCACGGGTTTTGGGCCTATCAGTAGCGCGGGCAGGAGCGCTACTGATAGGGCGCTACAGCTAATGCTTAGCAATAGCGCGTCTTGACCCACGCTACTGCTAAATTGACTTAGTCGCAGCGCTTCTTTAGAACATCGCTACTGGTAATTAGTAGTAGCACTTCTCCTTACCCGCGCTACTACTATTATTTAGTATTTTATTTCTTTTCTTTTTCATGTTGTATTCATACACCTTTACACAAGTTTTCATACAACAGGAATTTAGAGATTGTTTTTACATCATAATGAGTTATTACATCATGGGGTGAAAGAACCGTGGACTAGTTTCAAGTGGATGTCCATCCACTTGAAACTAATCCGCGGTTCTTTCACCCAATGATATAATAAAATCATCATCATCATATCATTAACAACTTAGCATCATAATACATCATTGTCATATAACACCTCCTCAATATCATCGTTTTCATCATTGACATCACATAACACCTCCTCAAGATCATCATTATTAACTCTAACACATTACCACATAATAAACATATTGTACCTCATAGGACCTATTACATTCGATTAATACCTACTACATTTTCTAAGGTAAAATAGCAAAAAACAAAATAGCCCCTGACTCTCCATTATGGAGAATGGAGATTAGCCTGTCTCCAATTCTTGCCTTTCGCTGAATGTTACTTCCAAGAACCTCCTTGCGAAGGTCCATACATTTCTTCCATTCTCTGATGATCATGTGTTCACGGGTTTTAGAAATCCGATATGCACGGGTGAGCTCCGGAGATTTACCTGGCAGTATGTTCAGAACTGAGAGGAGACCATGCAGAGACATCAGATGAGGCACACAATCCATCGGGAGTTTCTGTTGAAAAACATAATAATAACTTCGTAGTTAGCAATGATGTACTCCCTCCGTTCCTAAATATTTGTCTTTCTAGAAATTTCAACAAGTGACTACATACGGAGCAAAATGAGTGAACCCACACTCTAACATATGTCTATATACATCCGTATGTGGTAGTCCATTGAAATCTCTACAAAGACAAATATTTAGGAACGGAGGGAGTACTAATTTTAGAAGTATGCAAAAGATGGACGGATGTCGTAATAGTAAAAAATCCTACCAGGGTATCTCCAGAGAAGTTATCGTGGTTATACACATGAACTAGTGGCACGTATTCACCATAATTTGGAGGAGTTCGATAATAGTCATTGTAATTCTCAAGAAGAGTACAAAATGCGATCAGATGATTTTTCTCCTTATACGTTAATTCGGTGCCATCGGTGTGGGTTTTATCTACCATCTTCCGCATAGTCTTTGAAGAATCAAAATAAGTTGTCAATGGAAATAAGCTATCAACTATTTTGAAATAAACAATATAAATTAGTTAATAACTATGTTTGAGAAACTCACATAGCGGTACAATCGGAAGCGTATCAACAAGGACCCAAATGTCCATATTGTCTTCCTCGCTGTCAGGATCACCAAGATCCATGGTGACAATCATACCCTCATAAAAACCATACATTTTGCAAAGTGCTTCCCAATTTTGGCAACCAAAATGGGTTACGCTCTGAGCATTGCACAGATTTACTTCAAAATCCATATCATGATGGGTCCTTAGGTGTATTTTCTTTGTTTCAAAATTTTCATGGTCTTCAAAACCCATCCTCTCCAAGACATAGCGTCTTGCATGGCATGGGATAAGCTAGTCGAATTGGAAAATATGAAAATTAGACGTTGAAATAGTTGAAGTCATGCTTAATTACGAAAAAAACACTTGTCGTTGTTGCGTACCGTTTCACAATCGAAGGTCTCCTCGAGCTTAATGTTGAAGCGCCGATCTTCGCCCAGCCGAACGAACCTGTCGCACATAACTCGATCGTCGTGGAACCAGCTACACTCCCCTGGGAGACCGTCGTCGTCCGAGTACGACATTTCCTACAATCATAATTCAAAGATTAAACTTGTACATATTCTAGCACAAGTCATGCCAGAATTCACGACAAAATCCGGCATGACCTTTGCTAAAAAAGGACATATCGAGCGCCTGAAATTTGCCGGAACGGAAATTAATCAACACTCCAGAAAAACATAGGCCACTCGGAGATGTAAACTGAACATGAACGGCCACTTGGGCAACCACATATCCTATTTGAGCAACAACACAAGATATACAAGGATATTTGGCTTGTCTCACCTCGATGTCGGAGGGGGTCGGTGACTGGGACGACGGCGGGGATGTCGGAGGGGGTCGGTGACGGGGACGACGGAGGTCACCTGAAACCATATAAGTTATCACTAATACATCCCGAATAATTGCTTAAACTAAAAAATAACAACAAACATGACATGTTCAACTAGTTTTATTAATTCAACTAGTTCTTACTAGATATAAACTTACTATAAATAGAAAAAAACTAGTTCTTTCTAAAAATAAAGTAGTTCAACTAGTTATATTAATTATCTTACTAAAAATAGATTAGTTCTGTTAATTCAACTAGTTCAACTAGTTTATTAATTTACTTACTAAACTAGTTCAAGTACAACTAAAGTAGTTCAACTACCACTACTACTACTAAAAATCTAGTACTAACTAAGCAACATCTAGTACTAGCTAACCCTAAATTAACATCTACTACTACTAAATCTAGTACTAACTAGTGGCAGGGGGTGGGGGGCGATGGAGAGGTAGCTAGGGGCGGCGAGGTCGAGGGCGGTGGGAGGAGGGCTGCTGGAGGAGGAGGGAGGAGGGGCGGCCGCAGGCGGAGGGAGGAGGGCGGCGGCGGAGGAGGGAGGGGCGGCCGCAGGAGGAGGGAGGATGTGCGAGGAGGATGGAGGAGGGACGGAAGGAGGGGAGTACCTCGGCGGCGGACGGACGAAGGCGGCGGCGGCGGCGACGCACGACGACAGTTTACGTGGGCGAGAGTGAGAGTGTGAGCGAGAGGGCCGGTCGTGCGCGTGGGGATATGGTAGGAATAGTTGTAGCGCGTTTGCCAAAACGCGCTACAGCTAACCTGAATGGCAGTAGCGCTGTTTAGTAAAGTGCGCTACTCCTGTAGCTAGCGGGGGGCGAGGTCATGGCAACTATAGCAGTAGCGTTGTATGCGGTGGACGCGCTACTGCTATTTCCCAGTCAGCAGCGTGTTTTGGCGACACGCGCTGCTGCTAAGTAGCAGTAGCATGGTATTTTGAAGAGTGCTGCTGGTAAGATTCTGTGTATAGGCTTTTCCCTAGTAGTGCGACCCGCCAGTCTCTGAACATCATTGATGCACGCTAGCTTAGCCAGAGAGGTAATCGCCTTAATCTTCTCCGGATTAGCTTCAATGCCTCTGTTTGACACCAGAAAACCTAAGAGCTTGCCTGCAGGTACACCAAACACACACTTGGCCGGGTTAAGCATCATCTTGTAAACCCGGAGATTATCAAAGGTCTCTTTCAAGTCAGATATCAGGGTTTCCTTTTCTCTGGACTTCACCACAATGTCATCCACGTAAGCATGAACATTACGCCCAATTTGATCGCGCAAACAGTTCTGCACACACCGCTGATAAGTCGCCTGGGCACTTTTGAGTCCAAACGGCATAAGTACATAACAGAAGGCTCCAAACGGAGTGATGAAAGCCATCTTCTCCTGGTCCTTAACTGCCATCTTGATCTGACGATAACCAGAGTAAGCATCCAGGAAGCTCAAACGTTCACAACCCGCCGTAGCATTAATAATTTGATCAATACGTGGGAGAGCAAAAGGATCAGCCGGACAAGCCTTGTTTAAGTCCGTGTAATCCACACACATCCACAAAGTGTCGTTCTTCTTGAGTACTAACACCGGGTTAGCCAACCACTCCGGGTAAAAAACTTCAACAATAAACCCGGCCGCTAAGAGCCGGGCAACCTCTTCCCCAATAGCCTTCCGTCTCTCCTCGTTGAACCGTCGGAGAAATTTCCTGACCGGCTTATACTTTGGATCAATATTGAGAGTGTGCCAGCGAGTTCCCTCGGTACACCCGGCATGTCAGAAGGTTTCCATGCAAAGATGTCCCGGTTCTCACGGATGAACTCGATGAGCGTGCTTTCCTATTTAGGATCCAAATTGGCACTGATACTGAACTGTTTAGAGGCATCTCTTGAGGTAAAGTCAACAAGCTTTGTCTCAGCGGCCGATTTAAACTTCAACGCCGGGTCATGCTCAGTAGTTGGTTTCTTGAGGGAGGTCATATCCGCAGGGTCAACATTGTCTTGATAAGATTTGAGCTCCTCCGTGGCACAGGCAGACTCCGCATAAGTCGCGTCGCCTTCTTCACATTCCAAGGCCACCTTTCAACTCCCATGCACAGTGATAGTGCCCTTGTAACCCGGCATCTTGAGCTGTAAATAAACGTAACGCGGACGTGCCATGAATTTAGCATAAGCCGGTCGCCGAAAAAGAGTGTGATATGGACTCCTGATTTTAACCACTTCAAACATTAATTTCTCAGCCATGGAATCGTACTCATCTCCAAAGGCCACCTCCAATTCAATCTTACCAACTGGGTAAGCCGACTTACCCAGAACCACCCCATGGAAAACAGTGTTGGATGTTCTCAAATTCTTCTCAGTCAACCCCATGCGCTGAAAGGTCTCGTAGTAGAGGATATTGATGCTGCTACCGCCATCCCTGAGTACCTTAGTGAATTTATATCCACCAACCTGGGGTGCCACCACCAAGGCTAACTGACCCGGATTATCGACCCGTGGAGGGTGATCCTCTCTGCTCCATATAATGGGCTACTCTGACCACCTCAAATAACGAGGAATTGCCGGCTCAATAGAATTCACGGCCCTCTTATGAACCTTTTGGTCACGTTTGCACAAACTAGTGGTAAACACGTGATACTGCCCGCCGTTCAACTACTTCGGATGGCTTTGATAGCTTTACTGGTGCTGCTGCTGCCCTCCTTGACCAGACTGTTACTGATTATTACCACCTGGATGCCCCTGGAAACCGGAATTTGAGCCACCGCCCGGGCCATGAAAGCCGCCAGCCCCTGAGCCGCCGCCAGATCCATGATTGCCATCAAAGGTGTTGGAATTTTTAAATGCCTTCATGATCGCGCAATCCTTCCATAGGTGTGTGGCGGGGTGCTCCCGGGTGCCATGTTTTGGGCAGGGCTCATTGAGTAGCTGCTCAAGAGATGGGCCTGACCCACCGGACCGAGGCGGCTTACCTTTATATCTCTTATTGTTACCCCGCGCGTTGGCATTGGCCACAAACTCCGGGTTAGCATCCGCCTTGCGCTTATTGCCGCTTTGGTTTCCCGGGTTATGTTGTTGACTCTTTCCATTGCCGTTCCTTTTTCCCTTCCCTGTCTTCTCATCGTCAGACGCGGGATCCTTGTTACTATCAGAATCGGCATATTTGACTAAAGCCGCCATCAGCGTACCCATATCCGTGAGGTCACGTTTAAGGTGCCCCAGTTTCTGCCTCAGCGGCTCAAAGCGGCAATTTTTCTCCAGCATAAGGACTGCAGAGCCGACATCCATCTTATCGGATGAATGAATTATCTCCTTGACCCGGCGTACCCAATGGGTGGTGGATTCACCTTCCTCTTGCTTGCAATCCATCAAGTCCACAATCGACATAGATTGCTGACAGGTGTCCTTGAAGTTCTGGATGAACCGGGCCTTTAACTCACCCCATGAACCAATGGAATTGGGTGGCAGGCCATTTAACCAAGACCGGGCCGTTCTGTCTAGCATCATGGTGAAATATTTAGCCATCGCTGCGTCACTAACTTCCAACAGCTCCAAGGCCATCTCATAACTCTCAATCCATGCTCCGGGCTGCAAGTCGGCCGTGTAATTCGACACCTTTCGAGGTCCCTTGAAGTCTTTGGGCAACCGCACATTACGCAAAGCCGGAACCAGACAAGGAACACCACCGGTTCTAGTGGCTACTCCCGCCTAAACGGAAGTTGTTGGATACTCTGGAAAATCTTGATGTGCCGTCTGTTGAGCCGCCGCCTAAGCCGCCTGCTCATTCTCATGGCGTATTCAATCTTACACCGGATTATAGCCACCGGGCTGGTTACGGCATTGGGCGTTGCTTGACAAGGCTTCCAACTCCATGTGTCTGCTGTAACTCGGGCTCTGGTTCTGGCGAGGTGGTGCTACCCAGGGCGGGGGAGTTGAATGAATCATGTCCCGGCTGTAAGAATAGGTCTCCTGCTGAGCTAAGGCCGTCTGGAGGAGTTCTTTGACTCTCCGGGTCTCCACTGCTGCCAGGTCATCACCGTCCATAGGAAGAGCCGCCAAACGCGTTGAAGCTGCGATTAAGTTCTCCATGGGGTTGGAAAAGTGACCCGGTGGAACCGGCACATAACGCGGCGGTGGCATGCTCACGTTACGTGGTGCCATCTCCCGAGGCTGAGTCGGCCCTCCTGTTCCGGCTGTCATAAACTGATTGGCCTCCAGCGGGTTACTTGGGCCGGCTCCGGCTGTAGCAAAAAGAACCCGAGAGTCGTAATTCGGAGGTAAACGGGACTGAGTCATTTGATGTCTCCTCCTCATTACCTCATTGGACGCGTTTAAGCTCATCGTGAGCTGGTAAGCTTCTGACTGCAACCGCTGTGCCCGGGCGTCAAGAGCCACCCGCTCTGTAGCTAGTCTAGTATCCTCAGCTGCCAAGGCCTCCTTTGCCTGTGCTATCTCCTCACGCACCCGTGCCACCTCTGCTTCATGCTCATCTTTGTTCGCAGGGATCACCGTGGCGGTTAACAGGGCCGTAAGCTTGTCCATGAGGTCTATCAGCACCTGAGCCGGCGGGCGTACAGGGCCACCTGCCCCGGTTGTCCCTATTCCGGATGTTATCGCTGCAGCAGCCGTAGAGTTAGCGTCGGGCTGAGTCCCAGCCATGAAGATTCCTACACATCTTGGCGGCTCATGGGGGTCCGGAATACTGATGCCGTCGGAACAGCCCCCTAGCACGCCGTCTTGCATCTGATACAACGAATCCGTTGAACCGGCGGATGAATCACCGTCTAAGAGGACGGCTGTCTCACCATCATCTTCAGATCCCTTAGAAAGATCCACTCCATGGATGCAGCCCACGAAAGCGCGCTTCATGACGGGTTGAGCCCGGGTCTTCCTCGCGCGCTGAGCCGTCTCGATGAGGTCGGTGCCACTGTCCGGCTCAGGTCCCGGCTTTCCGATCCGGCCGATGAAGACGTCGATTCCGCCAAAGGGGACCCGGTACCCGTACTCAATTGAGCCAGCGTTGGGGCCCCAGCCTTCATCGTCGATGTAGATCTTGCCGCGACGACTATTGGTCATCCGGCCCGTTACATATCCCTTGAGCCCTTCAAGAACTCAAATCCACCGTGCGTTGGCACCACGGTGGGCGCCAACTGTCGTGGAATTGTCACGTCAGATGTCCCCGTGAAAGGACTTAGTTGTGGAGCCATCTGTCACATCCCTAGTTCTGGTATGCACTGAGCTAGCTAGTCATGTGTTGCATCATGTTTAAATTCTTTTGAAACTTGAAATAGGGATTGCCTAAACCATAGCATCAAAGGAATTCACTAGGTTCAACTAAAATAATTTCAGTGAATCCAAATGGCTTTCAAAAATGTTCATCATTTCTAGAAAATGCTAGAAACATTAACCAGAGGTGTTGCACCTTTTTCCATGTCATATTTGGGCTCTGGATTAAATCATATGCTATTTGCAATTGGGCATTTAAATGCTATATAATATTTTAAATACTCAATTAATTCTGAATTTAAGTGAGGGCTGTTGGGAATATTCCAAACAGGGCCCACAGCTATTTTCAGGATTTTTGAAAACGTTTTGGTATTTTTAATAAAGCCCAGAAGTTGCAGAAAATTAGAAAACAGAAATAAAAAAAAGAGAGAGAGACTCACCCAGGCCACTTACCTGGCGCTCCCCTGGCAGCCCAGCCGGCCCAGCTCCTGCGCCGGCCCAGCCCACCTCCACCTGCCCTGTCGTCTTCCTCGCGCCTACTGGCCTTGTGTGTGGCGCGCGCACAGCCGAGCCGCGGCCACCTCCTGCTTGCCACGCAGCTGCTCCCCCTCGCCCTGGACGATGCCACGCCACCCCGAAGAACCCTCTGGCCTCTCCCCTCTCTCCCTGGATCTCTCCTTCGTCCTCCCCCCAATCCCCCGCTATGGCCGACGCGCAAGTCGCCTCCGTTCGATGCCGCCGTGGCCACCGGCCACCCCACGCCTCTCCGACGCGCCCAGAAGCTCCGCCACTTCATCCTCAACCACCTCACTGAGCCACGCCCCGCCGGATGCCCTCGAATGCCGGCCACGCCATCTTCTTTCAACCTCGGTCCGCCGAGATCGCCATCGCCGCCCTGCTCACCCCGACGCTTCCCCGAGCTCGCCGTTCGCCTCGTCGCAACCACCGTGAGCCCCTGCCCCTTTTCCCCATCTCCGTTTGCCTTCTTGAGCACCACAGCGACCGCACCTTGCTCACCCGCACGCGCCGCCGCCTGTGCTCGCCGCCGACGTATCTCCGGCCACCTAACGGTCCGGCCGTCGTGTTCAGCTTCCTCTCCGCGCCGCGTAGAGCACGTAGGTGCCCCGCACGAGCTGCCCCGACCGCCGTAGCGTCGACCCCGAGCTCACCCGATCTCCGGCGACCGTCCAGGTCAACGCCGGTGACGACTCCGGCCATTTTAGGCCTAGCCGCTGCCACCACTCGACGCGGACGAGCACCCGCGTCACGTAGACGCCCTCCGCCGGCCATTTGGTCGCCGGAGGAGGAAACCCGCACCCCTCCGCCGTCCCTGGCCTTGCCGGCGACGAGCCGTGGACCAGGTCCAGCGGGTTTGACCCCGCTTGACTGGGGTTTGACTTCCCCTGACCACTGAAGTGTGGGCCAGGCCCCTGCTTAATTAAGCGATAGATTAATTAGCAGTAATTAACTTAGTTAGTTAGGTTAGTCTCTGACATGTGGGCCCAGGCCTTAACTAAACTAGATTAGGTTTAGTTTAATTTATTTAACCCTGTTAGTTAACTGTGTCACTGACGTGTGGACCCCACATGTCAGGTTTGACCTGGTCGGCTCCGTTGACCTGCTGACGTCACACTGACGCACTGCTGATGCAATAACTAATTTATGGATTTATTTTTATTCAGGAAATTCCAGAAATTGTTGCAAACTTCTAAAATTCATATAAAATCAACCGTAGCTCCAAATCAAACAAGTTATATATGAAAAATGATCAGAAAAATCCAATCTATCCATCTGTACTTGTTTCATGCATGTTTAAACAAGTTAACCTGCTGTTTAGTGCAAAACATGATAAAGCACTATTTAAGATCACAAATGTGTTTGAACTTTGAATCTTTGGTTCAAAATAGCTCAAACCCATCTGGTTGTAGTTGCATTAGCCCAACACACTCATTTTACCATGTCATGATCATGCATCATATTGTGCATTGCATTGATTGTGTTTCTTCTCTGTTGCCGGTATTTGTCCCCTCTCGATAGACGTGGTTTCGACGATGAGATTGGTGACACTGATGAAGAGCTATATTATCTTCGGAAGTGCCAGGCAAGCAAAACCCCCTTGTTCATTCCGATACAACCCACTCTCTCGCTCCTGCTCTCTTTTATTGCATTAGGACAACATCGATTCAACTGTTACTTGCTGCGGTAGTTGAACCCCTTTATCCTCTGCATGACCTGTCATTCCACAGTAAATAGATGAAACCCACTAGCATGAGTAGGAGTTGTTTGAGCCCTGTTGTGCCTACTCATACATGCTTGTTTGTCATGCCTGCTACTGCTTAGAGTTGAGTCGGGTCTGATTCATCGAGGATGAATCAGAGGTGTGTGAACATGTCCTACTGTGTGTGTGAGCTAAGTGTGTGAACACGATTTGGTAAAGGTAGCGGTGAGAGGCCATGTAGGAGTACATGGTGGGTTGTCTCATTGCAGCCGTCCTCGGGAACTGAGTTCTGTGTTTGTGATCCATGATTCAGCTACTACCACACATTGGGCCCGAAACCAATGGACCCTCTCGGCTTCTTAATCACCCTTGTCCTCTGTCCAGGAGTTGCAAGTAGTTTCTGGTGTTTGTAGTATGCTGGAGGCCGTGTGCAGCGCTGACCGTAGGGGTGGGCTGTGATGCGGTAGGCACGTGGCCGGGTTACCGGGCGCCCGTTTGGTGTCACGGAACCCTGCTCACATTGTTTGGGGCTGTGAGCGAAACTTCGGCCGGATCTCCTCATGGATGGAACCCTAATAGGCGATAAACCTAGACTAGGGACTTGAGTGTTTAGGTAGGTCGTGGCCGACACCCTCGTTGGGCTTCCGATTGAAGGTTGCCGAGTACATGTCGTGTAAACGGCGGCAAGTGGTGAGAGCGTGTGTGAAGAAGTACACCCCTGCAGGGTTAACATCATCTATTCGAATAGCCGTGTCCGCGGAAAAGGACTTCTGGGTTGCCTATACAGTTCATAGACAAGTGAAAGTGGATACTCTAAAATACGCAAGATAAGCATGAGTGCTATGGATGGCGTTCTCGTAGGGAGACGGGAGCGGATCCATAGTGGTGTATTGATATGGTGAATATGTGGACTCGTGTGCGCCACCTCAAAGAGTTACTTGCAGTCGTAGTTTAGGATAGCCACTGAGTCAAAGCTGGCTTGCTGCTGTTAAACTCCACCACCCCCTTTGTTGATAATGATGCATATGTAGTTAGTTCTGATGTAAGTCTTGCTGGGTACATTTGTACTCACGTTTGCCTATTTTATATTTTTGCAGAGAGACTTCAGTCTCGCTAGTAGTTCCACGTGGACTTCGACGTTTAGCTTGTTACCTCAACTACGATCTTCTGCCCTCGGCAGGATCTGGTAGATAGTCAGGCTTCATAGCCTTTTTCATTTATAGTTGTCTGTACTCAGACATGTTAAGCTTCCGCGTGTGCTTTGACTTGTATGCTCTGAATGTTGGGTCATGAGACCCCTGTTTGTAATATCTCGCTCCTCGGAGCCTATTGAATAATTACTTGAGTCGTAGAGTCATGTTGTGATGCCATGTTGTATTTGCACATCTCGAGCATATTGTGTGTATGTTATTGAAATGCTTGGTATGTGTGGGATCTGACTATCTAGTTGTTTATCTTTAGTAGCCTCTCTTACCGGGAAATGTCTCCTAGTGATTCCACTGAGCCATGGTAGCTTGCTACTGCTCCGGAACACTTAGGCTGGCCGGCATGTGTCCTTCTTCGTTCCTGTGTCTATCCCTTCGGGGAAATGTCACGCGATGAATACCGGAGTCCTGTTAGCCCGCTACAGCCCGGTTCACCGAAGTCCTGCTAGCCCAGTGCTACAGCCTAGATTCACTCGCTGATGACCGACACGTTCGATGCTGGGTCATGGATGCCTGTCCCTGTAAGTCTGTGCCACTTTGGGTTTACAACTAGCCTTGTCAGCCCGGGCTCCTTATCATATGGATGCTAGCGACACTATCATATACGTGTGCCAAAAGGCGCAAACGGTCCCGGGCAAAGGTAAGGCGATACCCGTGGGAATACCGTGTGTGAGGCCGCAAAGTGATATGAGGTGTTACAGGCTAGATCGATGTGACATTGAGTCGAGGTCCTGACAGCTTTGGTATCAGAGCCTGACTGCCTGTAGGATTACCAAGCCAAACTGGTCGAAGTTGTGTCTAGAAATGCTTTAGTTATGTAAGGGAATTGATTGGGGAAGGGAACGTAAGGCTCTTTTTACTTCTTATACCTCATGGCCTTCTGATCTGAGTCAACCTCTTCTCTTCTACGGGGATTAAGAATTAGGCCTTCTCATCTATCTATCAGGATGACATGTTACTAATCCATAGACTTATAGAATTGTTAGTTTCAAATCTCAGTTCAGTTTTACTACTTCCGTATGTTCATAACTGTTGATCTCGAAACCTTGATATTGTGCTTCGGAGTGGCTATGCCACCATTTTTGTAGCATGTCTCCGATCTTTTGAGCATTTACAGCCGTTATGCTGTCGGAATCATCCCAGGTCTCTAAATAGTCTGAAGCATTTGCAAAATCCCTTCCTCCCGTTCCGATGTCCCTTTGGGCCAGATTAACCACACTAATGGGTGAGTTGAGGTACTCTGTTGCCTTGACATATATGTTGGAGCTAGTACTATGACCCTATGTGTCTTAGAGTATCACTTAGTAATCTAGCCACGTTTTGTGTTCCCGGTCTGATCATTCTGACCAACATTCTCGAAAGCATCCCGTGATGTTATTTAGTTAGTAGTCATTCTATTTCTGGGTTTTGAATCCGAGACTCACCCTACTTACCTCATGTTGATAGTCTTTGATCGTTCCTTTAGGATATTAGTAACCTTTGCATTAGTCCTCGAGGTCCGTGGTATTTCCTTCTTCCAAATACTATGAACCACTTATGGCAGATGTTTGTTGGATCTAAAGATCACAACAGGAGTGCTCCCGATGGCTCTCCATTCTATATTGCGACTCTGCCAGTTCTACTTTTCTGCATGGGTTGTCGGCAAGAAACCTGTTGAACTTGATTCGACATACTAACCTATGCATCCACAACTTAGAAAGTTATATGTTCCTCAAGTTGTCCCTCCTTAGTTGTATTCTGACCCCCGTCTATCAATTGATAGTCAGGAGTAGTCGTGCACTCGTGCTCATCGGTGCCTTTGTTCTTGTGGTCCGTCAAGTCATTCTATTCCGGAATGACTAGGAGAAACAAACTCCAGTACCTCATCCATATCCAGGATTGGGTCGAAGCAGTCGTACTCCGCAGATCAAATACTAACCCAGCTTTTATTCTGTTCTACCCCGAAGTATTACCGTCTTTATGTTAGGATTTTCATGAGAATTGCACCGGCTCTTGTGAATTCCTGATGTAGTGATACTTCTCGCCATCATTATTCATTCCTCGGTCCCCATGTTGTTTAACCAGAATGCCGACAAGTGAATCGTGATGTGTGAAATCTATACTCCTAGCAACTCCGTTGCTTAGTAGTTAAAGGACAATAACCTCACTCTTATCATGTTGATTTTTGAATCATCACCCTAAGTAGGATTGTGCTACCTAGTACTTATTTCCGGTGCACTCTTCGATCAATGAGTTAGGATCTTGTCAAACCCTCGCTCTTTTGATCATATCATCTTGCCCTGAAAAGCAAGATTGTTCTCAAGTTTAGTAACATAGCGGTGGTTCGTGATTTTCCGAATATCTTCTCGGAAGTATTACCAGGTTGTCACCTGGCCGCTATGTTGAGTTCGTGATCAAGTTGGTTTTCTTATAAATCACTCCTTCTCCAGGAATCTGTGTTGCATGCCCCTGAGCTATTTGGTCAAGCTAAACAACAACTTGGAGAGTTGGAAGATGGAAGCTTGTCCGATTTAGTTCATCTTAAGGGATATCTTGTATGTGTGTTGAAGAAAGTTGATATTCTCATCGACTGAACCTCGCGATCAGTTAATGGACATATCATTTTATCCAACCTTGATTTGAGTATGGGCTATGTCAAATCAAATCAGAACCAACGATATTCGTAATGTTGTCTTACTCGTGGTTGATCCCTTGAGCATACACCATTATTTCCTTTGGTATGACCGATGCTATCTCCTTGTTCACATAATTTTGGAATTCCACTTATATGGAAACCTAGATAAATTGTTGTTGAGCCCATCGATAACATCCTTGTCTTCTCCATAATTTTTTTGAACATTAAGCTAGTGTTGGATACTTTTGAAAGCATTTGTTCATGCTAGGTCATGAAACATATGTTCGGATGTAAGAAGTGACTTCCTCTAGTTCATGTGCATTTGATGCAAGTTGCCGCCGTGGATCCGAGAAAGTCAATATTGCCTCCTCTGGAATCATCCCAAGTCAGTCATGCACGTGCAAAGTATGCTATGGTTTGACAGGCTCGCTACCTCCATTCCACATGTATTCCCTAGTACACCAAGCCACTGATTGATTTGTTCAAGGAGAAGAAGTTCCTTCTTAAGAGCAAGACTTATGCAAGGACTTTGACATCCTCGATGATGGTTCCCCCTCTGAACTCGGTAGTGTTTAATTATAAGACTACTACTTGGTCATGCCTGTCTGAGGCAGCGTGTTCGCATGTTTGTAGCAGACTAGCTCATGTTTTGGAGCTTACTACCGTAGTCCATTTCCCGAGAATCTCGCAACGTCTTCTCGTCGATTTGAGTTGCAAACTTTAATTTTCTTTCTAGACTTGATGAGTCTGGAATATTCTGACACCAACCAGATCTGAATCTCAGGCAGACTTGATGGTTGGAATGTTTCCCAAGAATTATAATATTGGTCTCTCTGTAACCCGGTAAAGTGGATGTCGTGGCCAACACACCTAGCCGGAAGACCTGTTATTCTAATATCTTGATTGAAGAAGTTGGCCACCTCTCCATAAGGACTTCGTAGAAATTATTCCCTATTTGTGTGCCTTATGATTTTTTTTGTGCTCCCGAAGTCCGACCTGTTACTTGATGTTCTAGATATCAAACCATATCTATGAATGGGATGCGCTAGCACATCAAGGAGAACATTAGAAGCGGAGTGCTAAATGTCTCTCGGTCGATCATCCAGATTTTGTCCCCTTGGTCTTGCTAAGGTGAAATCTGAGAAAGTGTTATCTTCCTTTGCATCTGCATTGTCCATCGCCATTCATCATGGTAGTATGTTGTGATGTCAGCACCTTGACGCGGATGTTGGTAGGACCTTGATGAATATGGAAATGCTCAAGTTCTTGAGAGCACGCGCAAGCACTAGGTGCTATCATAGTTACCAACTGGGATTGCTTCTAGTTTTCTTGGTTATGCTATAACCATTCCAATAGTGGAATCACTCTCTACTATTGAGTTTCTCCCCAGTTACTAGAATCATTCCCAGCATTTGTGTTTTGTTCCCAATTTGCACCGTCATTGTGCCATCCTATCTTGGGTCCCATCCATTTCCGATAATAACCAAAATCATCCCTTTTGTTGTTTTCAACAAGGTAATCCACACCATCCATTCTAATCTGGGTATGCCATTCTACCGAACCCCTCTAAACGATCCCTCGAGAATTGCCTTAGGCTGGTATAAAGAGTTACAATGATCTTTGAATCAAAGGTAATTCTTTTTGCCACTTAAGGGGATATTTCTACGAGTCACCTTCCCTAAAGTGCATCGTTATGGTATCATGAAAACTCAACTGCTCGCTACGTTGACAACCGTTCACCACCCTCCTAAGTGTGGAATTGTTGTCTACCTAGTGAACCTTCGCCATCCGTTCCACTCCATTCCTCTAGATGTGTGCTTCGTGTCTCAGCTCAAGAGATGTTCTACATCCCATTCCGTGAGTTGATCTTGTGATCATTAAAACGATCCATCCTTGTAGAGTCTTTCTGTCTTTGTGTTGGATGAAGATCTCAAAAGCAAAGACGTCAAGATCAATTGGAGCACCGAATCTGCATCCTCGAGAAGGACATTTTGATCATGAAGTTTGAGTTGGCTTAGTGTCCCCTTTGTATTCTTACCTCACGTCATGAATCTCGGGACGAGATTTTTGTTTAGTGGGGGTGAGTTGTCACATCCCTAGTTCTGGTATGCACTGAGCTAGCTAGTCATGTGTTGCATCATGTTTAAATTCTTTTGAAACTTGAAATAGGGATTGCCTAAACCCTAGCATCAAAGGAATTCACTAGGTTTAACTAAAATAATTTCAGTGAATCCAAATGGCTTTCAAAAATGTTCATAATTTCTCGAAAATGCTGGAAACATTAACCAAAGGTGTTGCACCTTTTTCCATGTCATATTTGGGCTCTGGATTAAATCATATGCTATTTGCAATTGGGCATTTAAATGCTATATAATATTTTAAATGCTCAATTAATTCTGAATTTAAGTGAGGGCTGTTGGGAATATTCCAAACAGGGCCCACAGCTATTTTCAGGATTTTTGAAAATGTTTTGGTATTTTTAATAAAGCCCAGAAGTTGCAGAAAATTAGAAAACAGAAATAAAAAAAGAGAGAGAGACTCACCCGGGCCACTTACCTGGCGCTCCCCTGGCAGCCCAGCCAGCCCAGCTCCTGCGCTGGCCCAGCCCACCTCCACCTGCCCTGTCGTCTTCCTCGCGCCTACTGGCATTGTGCGTGGCGCGCGCACAGCCGAGCCGCGGCCACCTCCTGCTTGCCACGCAGCTGCTCCCCCTCGCCCTGGACGACGCCACGCCACCCTGCAGAACCCCCTGGCCTCTCCCCTCTGTCCCTGGATCTCTCCTTCGTCCTCCCCCCCCCCCCCCCCCCCCCCCGCTATGGCCGACGCGCTCGTCGCCGCCGTTCGATGCCGCCATGGCCACCGGCCACCCCACGCCTCTCCGACGCGACCAGAAGCTCCGCCACTTCATCCTCAACCTCCTCACCGAGCCACGCCCCGCCGGATGCCCTCGAATGCCGGCCACGCTGTCTTCTTCAACCTCGGTCCGCCGAGATCGCCATCGCCGCCCCGCTCACCCCGACGCTTCCCTGAGCTCGCCGTTCGCCTCGTCGCAACCGCCATGAGCCCCTGCCCCTTCTCCCCCTCTCCGTTTGCCTTCTTGATAACCACAGCAACCGCACCTTGCTCACCCGCATGCGCCGCCGCCTGTGCTCGCCGCCGACGTATCTCCGGCCACCTAATGGTCCGGCCGTCGTGTTCAGCTTCCTCTCCGCGCCGCGTAGAGCACGTAGGTGCCCTGCACGAGCTGCCCCGACCGCCGTAGCGTCGACCCCGAGCTCACCCGAGCTCCGGCGACCGTCCAGGTCAACGCCGGTGACGACTCCGGCCATTTTAGGCCTAGCCGCTGCCACCACTCGACGCGGACAAGCGCCCGCGTCACGTAGACGCCCTCTGCTGGCCATTTGGTCGCCGGAGGAGGAAACCCGCACCCCTCCGCCGTCCCTGGCCTTGCCGGCGACGAGCCGTGGACCAGGTCCGGCGGGTTTGACCCCGCTTGACTGGGGTTTGACTTCCCCTGGCCACTGACGTGTGGGCCAGGCCCCTGCTTAATTAAGCGATAGATTAATTAGCAGTAATTAACTTAGTTAGTTAGGTTAGTCTCTGACATGTGGGCCCAGGCCTTAACTAAACTAGATTAGGTTTAGTTTAATTTATTCAACCCTGTTAGTTAACTGTGTCACTGACGTGTGGACCCCACATGTCAGGTTTGACCTGGTCGGCTCCGTTGACCTGCAGATGTCACACTGACGCACTGCTGATGCAATAACTAATTTCTGGATTTATTTTTATTCAGGAAATTCCAAAAATTGTTGCAAACTTCTAAAATTCATATAAAATCAACCGTAGGTCCAAATCAAACAAGTTATATATGAAAAATGATCAGAAAAATCCAATCTATCCATCTGTACTAGTTTCATGCATGTCTAAACAAGTTAACCTGCTGTTTAGTGCAAAACATGATAAAGCACTATTTAAGATCACAAATGTGTTTGAACTTTGAATCTTTGGTTCAAAATAGCTCAAACCCATCTGGTTGTAGTTGCATTAGCCCAACACACTCATTTTACCATGTCATGACCATGCATCATATTGTGCATTGCATTGATTGTGTTTCTTCTCTGTTGCCGGTATTTGTCCCCTCTCGATAGACGTGGTTTCGACAATGAGATCGGTGACACTGATGAAGAGCTATATTATCTTCGGAAGTGCTAGGCAAGCAAAACCCCCTTGTTCATTCCGATACAACCCACTCTCTCGCTCCTGCTCTCTTTTATTGCATTAGGACAACATCGATTCAACTGTTACTTGCTGCGGTAGTTGAACCCCTTTATCCTCTGCATGACCTGTCATTCCACAGTAAATAGATGAAACCCACTTGCATGAGTAGGAGTTGTTTGAGCCCTGTTGTGACTACTCATACATGCTTGTTTGGCATGCCTGCTACTGCTTGGAGTTGAGTCGGGTCTGATTCATCGAGGATGAATCAGAGGTGTGTGAACATGTCCTACTGTGTGTGTGAGCTAAGTGTGTGAACACAATTTGGTAAAGGTAGCGGTGAGAGGCCATGTAGCAGTACATGGTGGGTTGTCTCATTGCAGCCGTCCTCAGGAACTGAGTTTTGTGTTTGTGATCCATGATTCAGCTACTACCACGCATTGCGCCCGAAACCAATGGACCCTCTCGGCTTCTTAATCACCCTTGTCCTCTGTCCAGGAGTTGCAAGTAGTTTCTGGTGTTTGTAGTACGCTGGAGGCCGTGCGCAGCGCTGACCGTAGGGGTGGGCTGTGATGCGGTAGGCACGTGGCCGGGTTACCGGGCGCCCGTTTGGTGTCACGGAACCCTGCTCACATCGTTTGGGGCTGTGAGCGAAACTTCGGCCGGATCTCCTCATGGATGGAACCCGAATAGGCGATAAACCTGGACTAGGGACTTGAGTGTTTAGGTAGGTCGTGGCCGACACCCTCGTTGGGCTTCCGCTTGAAGGTTGCCGAGTACATGTCGTGTAAACGGCAGTAAGTGGTGAGAGCGTGTATGAAGAAGTACACCCCTGCAAGGTTAACATCATCTATTCGAATAGCCGTGTCCGCGGAAACGGACTTCTGGGTTGCCTGTACAGTTCATAGACAAGTGAAAGTGGATACTCTAAAATACGCAAGATAAGCGTGAGTGCTATGGATGGCGTTCTCGTAGGGAGATGGGAGCGGATCCATAGTGGTGTATTGATATGGTGAATATGTGGACTCGTGTGCGCCACCTCAAATAGTTACTTGCAGTCATAGTTTAGGATAGCCACTGAGTCAAAGTTGGCTTGCTGCTGTTAAACTCCACCACCCCCTTTGTTGATAATGATGCATATGTAGTTAGTTCTGATGTAAGTCTTGCTGGGTACATTTGTACTCACGTTTGCCTATTTTATGTTTTGGCAGAGAGACTTCAGTCTAGCTAGTAGTTCCACGTGGACTTCGACGTTTAGCTTGTTACCTCAGCTACGATCTTGTGCCCTTGGCAGGATCTGGTAGATAGTCAGGCTTCATAGCCTTTTTCATTTATAGTTGTCTGTACTCAGACATGTTGAGCTTCCGCGTGTGCTTTGACTTGTATGCTCTGAATGTTGGGTCATGAGACCCCTGTTTGTAATATCTCGCTCCTCGAAGCCTATTGAATAAATACTTGAGTCGTAGAGTCATGTTGTGATGCCATGTTGTATTTGCACATATCGAGCATATTGTGTGTATGTTATTGAAATGCTTGGTATGTGTGGGATCTGACTATCTAGTTGTTTATCTTTAGTAGCCTCTCTTACCGGGAAATGTCTCCTAGTGATTCCACTGAGCCATGGTAGCTTGCTACTGCTCCGGAACACTTAGGCTGGCCGGCATGTGTCCTTCTTCATTCTTGTGTCTGTCCCTTCAGGGAAATGTCACGCGATGAATACCGGAGTCCTGTTAGCCCGCTACAGCCCGGTTCACCGGAGTCCTGCTAGCCCAGTGCTACATCCTGGATTCACTCGCTGATGACCGACACGTTCGATGCTGGGTCATGGATGCCTGTCCCTTTAAGTCTGTGTCACTTTGGGTTTACGACTAGCCATGTCAGCCCGAGCTCCTTATCATATGGATGCTAGCGACACTATCATATACGTGTGCCAAAAGGCGCAAACGGTCCCGGGCAAAGGTAAGGCGACACCCGTGGGAATACCGTGCGTGAGGCCACAAAGTGATATGAGGTGTTACAGGCTAGATCGATGTGACATTGAGTCGGGGTCCTGACACCATCGCAACTAGGAAGCTTGAAGGGGTTAAGCGGGACAAAGTACACGAGAGGGTTTATACTAGTTCGGCCCCTTACGGTGAAGGTAAGGCCTACGTCTAGTTGGGTTGGTATTCATGTTTCGATGACCAGGGAGCGAGATACGCTATGCCCGGTTCTCGATGAGTTGTTTCTTGCCTTAAGCCGCCAGCAGGTCGTCCCCTTATATACATGGGTTGATGCCCTGTGGCTTGCAGAGTCCCGGCCGGCTTATAAACAGTGTCCGGCTCGGTGACTAGTTAAATCTACCTTATGTTACAAGTCATGCCATCATGGCGGTTTACTACAATGGGCTTAAGCCGCCTGTGGGCCTTAAGCCCTTTATCGAATCGCCATCTTCATACTTGGTCTTGGGCTTCTCTCTGATGAGTCTCTTTGTGTAACCCGGCCCCTCCTGGGCGGCTTACACAAATAGTTATATCCCCAACACACAGGGTCGCACGCTTAACGTTCGTAGAGGCTAGAGTAGTATTGGGATATTTTATGAATGGTAACCAAATGTTGTTCGGAGTCCCGGATGAGATCCCGGACGTCACGAGGAGCTGTATTGGAATGGTCTAGAGGCAAAGATTTATATATGGGAAGTCATATTTTGTGTTCCGGAAAAAGATGCAGTTTTTTGGTATTGTACCGGGAAGCTTCTAGAAGGTTTCGGAGGATTCCGGAGGGGCCCAGAAGTCCACAAGTGGTTCCACCACGACCCAAGGGCTAGCATGGGCTGCAGGGAGGTGCCCTGGACTTATTGGGATAGGTGCACCAAGTCCTGAAAAGCCCATGTGGTTAGGGAAGGCAAAAAAGGAAGGAGTCCTAGTAGGAATAGGATTGGACTTGGAGTCCAAGTCCTCTCCCCCTTAGCTGCGCCCTAGGGCTTGGAGGGGCTGTTTACCATGCCCCTCCACCTATATATAGAGGGGAGGGGTGCCCCAAGAGAACACACCAAGCCCTTGGCGCCCCTCTCTCTCCCGTTACTTCGTAGTTCCACCGCCTCGTCCCGGCGACGCTTAGTGAAACGCTGTCGGTGTTCCACCACCACCATGTCATCGTGTTGGTTGTGATCCCATCTACTTCTACTATCCCTCTTGTTGGATCAAGAAGGAGGAGACGTCATCAAGCCGCACATGTGCTAAACTCAGAGGTGTCCGGATATGTAGATCGGTTGGATCGTGATCGGATCACGAAGAGTATGTGAGGGAGTCCTAGATTAGGGGGTGTCCGGATAGCCGAACTATCACCGTTGGCCGGACTCCTGGACTATGAAGATACAAGATTGAAGACTTCGTCCCGTGTCCAGATGGGACTTTCCTTGGCGTGGAAGGCAAGCTTGGCAATACGGATATGTAGATCTCCTACCATTGTAACCGACTCTGTGTAACCCTAACCCTCTCTGGTGTCTATATAAACGGAGGGTTTTAGTCTGTAAGACGAACAACAATCATACCATAGGGTAGCTTCTAGGGTTTAGCCTCTTTGATCTCGTGGTAGATCTACTCTTGTACTACCCATATCATCAATATTAATCAAGCAGGAGTAGGGTTTTACCTCCATCGAGAGGGCCCGAACCTAGGTAAAAACATCATGTCCCTTGTCTCCTGTTACCATCCGCCTAGACGCACAGTTCGGGAACCCCTACCCGAGATCTGCCGGTTTTGACACCGACATTGGTGCTTTCATTGAGAGTTCCTCTGTGTCGTCACCTTTAGGCCCGATGGCTCCTTCGATCATCAACAACGACGCAGTCCAGGGTGATACTTTTCTCCCCGGACAGATCTTCGTATTCGGCGGCTTTGCACCACGGTCCAATTCACTTGGCCATCTAGAGCAGATCGAAAGCTACGCCCCTGGCCATCAGGTCAGATTTGGGAATTTGAACTACACGGCTGACATCCGCGAAGACTTGATCTTTGACGGATTCGAGCCACAGCCAAGCGCGCCGCACTGTCTCGATGGGTATGATCTGGCTCTGCCACCGAACAGTGTCCTGGAGGCCGCACTAGCGTCTGCTCCAACCCTTAGCTCGGAGCCGACTTCGCCGATCGAGGACGAGTGGCTGGACACCACCTCGGGGGCTACGATCTCTACGGCGATTGAGCCGAACACCATCCCTGTCCTTTGCAAAGCCCGTGACTCCGAGGTGCCGGAGTCCTCTCCGGACTCCGAACCTGCCGCGCCCCTGCCAATCAAATCCGACTGGCCGCCGGTTATCGAGTTCACTGCCGCGGACATCTTTCAGCACTCGCCCTTTGGCGACATCATGAATTCACTAAAGTCTCTCTCTTTATCAGGAGAGCCCTGGCCGGACTACGGTTAGGAAGGTTGGGATGCGGACAACGAAGAAATTCAACGCCCACCCAGTACCCACTTTGCAGCCACTGTCGATGATTTAACCGACATGCTCGACTTCGACTCCGAAGACATCGACGGTATGGACGATGATGTAGGAGACAACCAAGAACCCAGCACCTACATGGCACTAGAAGGCCACCTCGTCATACGACATATACATGGTGGACACCCCAAAAGATGGGAATGGCAATGGAACAGCGGAGGATGACCCCTCCAATAAACAGCCCAAGCGCCGAAGTCAGCGGTGCCGCTCTAAATCCCGCCACAGCAAAAACGGTGATTCCGGCACAGGAGATAATAACACCCCGGACAGTGCCGAATACAACCCCCTCTAGCAGGATTCAGCACAGGAGGAGGGAGAAGCCAACCCTCATGATAGAGCGGCAAACAGAGAGGTACAGGACGATAATTATATGCCTCCCTCCGAAGATGAAGCAAGCCTCGACGACGACGAATTTGTTGTGCCCGAGGATCCCGTCGAACAAGAGCGTTTGAAGCGCAGGCTTATGGCCATGGCAAGCAGCCTTAAGAAAAAGCAGCAGCAGCTTAGAGCTGACCAAGACTTGCTAGCTGACAGATGGACCGAAGTCCTTGCAGCCGAAGAGTACAAACTCGATCGCCCCTCCAAGAGCTACCCAAAACGCAGGCTGATACCCCAATTAGAGGAGGAAGCACCCAAACCTACATCACCGGTGCATGGTGCGGCCGACCGGCCACCTCGTGGCCGCGACAGAGAGGCCTCTAGGCCCTCCACTCAAGTCGCACCCCGGCGTCGCTCGAAAAGTACAAAGCCATGGGGAAATGCGCCATACTTGTGAGACATATTGGAGGACAAGGCAAGGCAAATGAAATCGATCTACGGATTGCGTGGGCGCCCCACGACACGTGATGACAACCGTCACACCGGATACAGCAATTCCGGCCGGGCCGAACACAGTAGACAAAGCTCATTTGAGCTGCATCGTGATATAGCCCAATACAGAGGCGCCGCACACCCACTATGCTTCACAGACGAAGTAATGGAACATCAAATCCCTGAGGGTTTCAAACCCGTAAACATTGAATCATACGACAGCACAACAGATCCTGCGGTTTGGATCGAGGACTATCTCCTTCACATCCACATGGCCCGCGGTGATGATCTACACGCCATCAAATACCTCCCACTCAAGCTTAAAGGACCAGCTCGGCATTGGCTCAACAGCTTGCCAGCAGAATCAATTGGTTATTGGGAAAACCTGGAAGCCGCATTCCGCTGATGACCTAAGCCACATAATTCAGCAGCCAGATGAATCGGCCAGACAATTCTGGACACGATTCATAACCAAGAAAAATCAAATAGTTGACTGTCCGGATGCAGAGGCCCTTGCAGCCTTCAAGCATAACATCCGCGACGAGTGGCTTGCCCGGCACCTAGGACAGGAAAAGCTGAAATCCATGGCAGCCCTCACATCACTCATGACCCGCTTCTGCGCGGGAGAGGACAGCTGGCTAGCTCGTAGTAACAACCTGATCAAAAACCCTGGTAGTTCGGATACCAAGGACAGCAATGGCAGGTCGCGTCGCAACAAGCACCAGCGCCGCATTAACGGTGATAATTCTGAAGATACAGCAGTAATTACCGGATTCAGAGGCTCTAAACCCGGTCAGCGGAAAAAGCCGTTCAAAAGAAATACTCAGGGCCCGTCCAATTTGGACCGAATACTCGATCGCTCGTTCCAGATACACGGCACCCCCGAAAAACCAGCCAACCACACCTACAGGGATTGTTGGCTGTTCAAGCAGGCAGGTAAGTTAAATGCCGAAAATAATGACAAGGGGCTACGCCCCGGCTGCCGAACAATAGAGGACAGAAGGCCTTTCCCCCCACAAGTGCAGACGGTGAACATGATATACGCAACCCACATACCCAAAAGGGAGCACAAGCGTGCACTAAGGGACGTATGCGCGATGGAGCCAGTCGCCCCAAAGTTCAACCCGTGGTCCTCCTGCCCGATCACTTTTGATCGAAGGGACCACCCCACTAGCATCCGCCACGGCGGATTCGCCGCATTGGTTCTTGACCCAATCATTGACGGATTTCACCTCACTAGAGTCCTGATGGACGGCGGAAGCAGCCTGAACCTGCTTTACCAGGATACAGTGCGCAAAATGGGCATAGACCCCTCAAGGATTAAACCCACAAAAACGACCTTTAAAGGCATCATACCTGGTGTAGAGGCCAACTGTACAGGCACAATTACTCTCGAAGTGGTCTTCGGATCCCTGGAAAACTTCCGAAGAGAGGATTTAATCTTCGACATAGTCCCGTTCCGCAGCGGCTATCACGCACTGCTCGGACGAACCGCATTTGCAAAGTTCAATGCGGTGCCGCACTACGCATACCTCAAGCTCAAGATGCCAGGCTATCACGCACTGCTCGGACGAACCGCATTTGCAAAGTTCAATGCGGTGCCGCACTACGCATACCTCAAGCTCAAGATGCCAGGCCCTCGAGGAGTAATCACGGTCAATGGAAACACTGAATGCTCTCTCCGAACGGAGGAGCATACGGCGGCCCTCGCGGTGGAAGTATAAAGCAGCCTCTTAAGGCAATTCTCGAGTCCGACTACTAAACGTCTGGACACCGTCAAGCGCACCCGGAGTAACCTACAACAAGACCGCCTGGCACGTTCCGAGCACGCATAGCAATGTGGCCCCAACCCCAGCCCTCGCAAAATCGCGAGACCAGTACCACGCGTACATAACTACGCTCTGGAGATACCATGGGCATAGGGGGAGGGGCACGACCATGGCATGCCCAGAGTACGGCTCAACCGCACCAGGGGCTCCCAATTGTGTCATTCTTTTTTTTCTTATTCTCATAACTCCGTTTTCCAGAAGCCCTGTCCGGCAGTAGAATCGCCAAACTCACGATGCAACAGCCAAGGAAGCAGAAAAGCTACGTCGAGTGTCCAGGTGGTCTCTATTACGAGCAGTATACCTGTTTTACATACCATCCCGCAGCCTACCCCTAGAGGGGGACATGTTAAATACTCCCATCCCTTGCTTATCGCACTATTTGTATCGTTCTGCTTTCATTGCAGTATCTTTGAATAAACAATACATAGCTTCTGCTTATTATTGCATTCCTTTTTTTCCATAAATGTTCATCTATGACATGTTGCACCCATACAACTAGGTACGGTCAATACACCAGGGGCTTAAGTACCCCAAAACATGGTGTGATAAGTTCGAACACTTTCACAAGTGCGGCACCCCAAACTTATAGCATTATATGCATCGGCTCCGAATCATGTCTTGGGTCAATAGTTGGGTTTGCTCGGCTCCCATGCTTTGGTACCTTACGTTCCGTTATATCGGCTAAGGTAGCGCTGGGAGAACCACTGCGATTGTGCCCCGGTTGAGCTGGGTTGAGAACCTCAGTGGAGAAAGCTAAAACTGACCGTCATGATAGGGCGAGAGCCGGCCGCTGTTCGAGAGGTTTTTCGGGTCCCTAAAGGCTCATGCCGCTTAGAGCGAGGAGTCAGCATTGTCCGGCCAAGGCGTGGATAGCGCCCCGAACTCGGTCTTCCGAATACTAGGGGCTTCGCTGGAATTTAAAATTATAGAATTCTATGACTAAGTGAGAGTGTTCAAGCATTATAGTCCGGTTGCCTCGTTCGTCATGTTGAACGCCTCCCTCGAAGGACCCAAGAATGGGAACAAGAGCGCTCAAGTTTATCCCGAACACCCCAGCACTCATGGCATGGGGGCTGAAGCCAATGACTCGCCATCTCTCAAATTTGATAAACGGCCGCACAGAAGGTAATATTTTAAATTAACAAGCATTGCTTAGTGCATATGAACAAAGTTTTCAGCGTACAAGATAACAAATGCGAGTCTACTAAAAAATTACATCTTTGGAGCATTCACCCGCTATAAGGCGGGCACCCTTCAGAACGCCCTCATAGTACATCTCGGGCTTGCGATAATCCTTGCCCGGCGGTGGCGCATCCGTCACAAGCTTCTCAGCGTCCATCTTGCCCCAGTGCGCTTTAGCACGGGCAAGGGCCCGACGGGCACCTTCAATGTAGACGGAGCGCTTGATGACTTCAATCCATGGACAGGCGTCCACCAGCCGCCGCACCAGACCGAAGTAGCTCCCAGGCATGGCTTCTTTAGGCCACAGCCAAACTATGAGGCCCTTCATGGCCTGTTCGGCCACCTTGTGGAGCTCGACCAGCTGCTTCAGCTGGTCGCTCAGGGGCACCGGATGTCCGGCCTCAGCATATTGAGACCAGAACACCTTTTCCATCGAGCTCCCGTCCTCGGCTCGGTAGAACGCGGCAGCATCAAACACACTACGGGGCAGATCTGCGAACGCTCCTGGAGAGCTCCGGATTCGGGTAAGTAACAGATAATTCACTTTTACATGCTTGCTTTGCATATAGAATGCCTTACCCGCCGCTATATTTTTTATCGCCTCAATCTCCTGGAGGGCCTTCTAGGCTTCGGCCTTAGCGGATTTGGCCTATGAGTGGGCCTTCGCAGTTTCCCCCTTGAGCAAGGCAGATTCTGCGAGCGCTGGGTCCGGCAACACCCACTATGTGTCGGTTTTCTCGGAAACCGGATCACGGCATCCCGGCCGTGGCGAGAACCGGGGAGTCCGTCGAATCTTGAGGCGATCCTTTGGGCTTCGCGTAGGCGCCATGTGGCGCCCAGAAGTCAGAGGGGCCTGACAGGCCACGCGCGTGACGGGACCGAGCGACGGGCCGGGGCCCGCCGCCGCGCGCCCTTGGTCCATGTGCGTGGATTTATTGCGGCGTCTGGAGGCCGGTTGCACTTCCCCGAGCAGTTAGTGCGCATGTACGTGCGCACTTATTGTGGGGCAATGGAACGGGCGTGTGCAGACGATCCCACTCCCCCACGTTTGAACCGGGGGTTATAAATTGAGGGCGGCAAGGGGGCGGCGGACATCATTCTCGCTCGCGCCCTCCTGTCCCCCTGCTCCTGCTCTGCTCTTTGCCACCGACGCACAGCTGCGCCCGCAGCCCCGAGCAGAGCTTCCTACGTCGTCCATCCTCTCTCTTCTTCTTCCGGCGATGTCGCTGCCGTCGGGCTCCTGGATGGGCTCGACTGTCACTACCAATGACATCACCTATCTTCGATCTTCGTGGCGCCTACCGCGGGAGACGAACGTTGGTGTCTGTCTGTCGCATGGCGAGCAGAGGCCCCGGCCCGAGGGGCAGGAGCGCATCGTCTTCCTCACGCATTTCGAGCGTGGTTTTGGGCTGCCGGCGAGCACCTTCTTCTGCGTGTTCTTGGAGTTCTTCGGGCTCCAACCGCACGATCTTGGTGTCGGCGCCATCGTCCAGCTCTCCGGCTTCGTGACCCTGTGCGAGGGGTACCTGGGGGTCGAGTCGACAATCGACCTCTGGACGCGCTTCTTCTCCTTGAAGCAGCATGGCCCGTCGGCCGGGGAGTTCGCCGACAGTGGCGCCGCCATCATCTCGACGCGGTCGGGGGCGGATTTCCCTAAGATCTCGCTCGAGGATTCTGCCAAGAAGTGGCAGAACTCCTTCTTCTATGTCCGCAACCATGGTACGGACCATATTAATCTTCCTCCCTTCGTCGTCGCGCCGTCGCGGGCGAAAACGAACTGGGGCTACTCGCTCCGGCGCCCGTCGCAGGAAAACGTCAATCTCTACGAGCGGGTGACGATGATGAGGACGCAGGAGGGGCTCACCGACACTGACCTCCTTCCCGCTTTCATCACCCGTTGGGTCCTTCCGCTTCAGAGGCGCTCCTGCCTCATTGGTGAAATGATCGGTCTTTAGGACCCCAATCGCATGGGGTCGACGCGGCTGTCCGCTGAGAAGGTCACGCATGGCGTGAACGACATCTCCTAGGCCAACCTTGGAGAGGACTGGCGATTCGGCAAGGCGCCATACAGCCAGTCGAACCCGGTGCCGCTGGTGAGCGTCTGGTCTTCTTACTTTGCTACCGTGCATTTTCTTATTCGTCCCGATGTGACGCGGGAGATACTTCTGAACGCGAGCCGGCATCCTTACGCCCGGGCTCCATCGCAGGTGGCGTCGGTCGCACCAGAGGAGCCCGCAGCTCACGGCGGCGAGGAGGTGGTCAAGTCCGACATCGGCATTGGGCGTCGCGCGGGTAAGTTTTGAATCTTTCCTTCTTCATTTTCCTTGAATTGTTGATCATGTCGCGGTGTAGGTGATGCTGACACCGGTTGTTGGTGTAGCGGCGTTGGGCGGGGGAGGCGGCGAGGCGGGCAGAGCCGGGTCCTCACATGGGGCGGCGCCGAGCCGCCCACATGGAAAAGACGGCGTCGCCCCGCGACCCCAGGCCCCAAGCGCACGGCGGACCCGGCCGAGCCTGGGAGGCCAGCCAAGAAGAAGCGCGGGAAGCCGACCCCAGTCCCGGTCTTGACGGGGTAAGCTTCATTTCCTGCTTGCGCCTGGACTTCTTGAGCCAGTCTTGTCTCTTTTTTGCTTATTCTGCCTTCTTCTTCAGGTCGCCAATCGCGCTGACGAGGGCGGCGGTGGAGGCCGCGGCCGCCGAGGGGGCCGCGTTCCGCAGGAGCCTGTCCGACCTTGCCGGCCTGGATGTGGAGGAGGGACGGGGCGACTCGGACCTCGGCCTGGACCAGAGCGACACCGAAGCCTTGGCATGGAGCCGGCCTGGCGGGAGATGCCGGAGGGCACGGTGGTGGCGGCGACGGTCTTTGAGCCGTCGTCAGTGAGGGAGCGCGGCCGTGGAGGCTGGGCTGAGGTGGTGATCCTCGACCGGGATGTCATCGAGGTGGGGGGCGATACCCCGCCGGGCCGACGTGGTTGAGCGCACGGGGGCCGATGGTGGTGGAAGCGGCGTCGTCCTGGACGAGGCGCTACTGGCGGCGGCGCCGTAGGCGCCGCCGGCTATGGAGGAGGCACCGCGGGCGGCGGTGCCTGAGGTGGTGACGCAGGGCGTCCCGACGTCCGTGTTGCTGACGACACTGGGAGGGGCCTCGGAGGAGGTGCTGGCCGCATCGCAAGCGGCTAGCAGGTGGCACGCCTTGGTGTCCCGGCAGGGAGGGCACTAAGCTGCCATGCCGCAGCCCGCGTGGAGCGGGGGTGTGGGTGTATTCGGGCCTCAGACCCAGGAGGAGGCGGTGCTGGACGCCATCAGCCGCCGCCTGCGAGTCCAGGCGGAGCGGCTTGAGGCCTTCGTGCAGGCTGAGGTGGAGCGGACGCGCGACCTGGAGCGTGCCATTCTGGTAAGTCTTCTTTCTTTGGTTTCCTTGCAATTTCTTCTTTTTGGGGGCGCACCAGCGCACCCACTGGGTGTAGCCCCCGAGGTTTGGGCCAACTACATAGTAGTTGGATCGAATCTTAAGAGCGTTGGCCTTGTTCTGACTTCTGTCTTTTTTCAGCATCTTGATGCCTTCCGGGTTGCCGCCTTCAACCGGCTCCTAGGCAAGCATCATGAGCTCAAGGAGCAACTTGCTGCCAAGGAGGAGGAGCTTCACGTGGCCACAGGTACTCTTGTGCTCTTTTCTAGTGGGGGCGCGCTAGCGCGCCCACTGGGTGTAGCCCCCGAGATTCGGGCCAACTGTGTAACAGTTGGGCCAAATCTTAAGTCTTGTCTTTTTTCTTCTTCTGAATTCTTCTTCTTTGTAGCCGAGGTGCTGTCTTGGCCGACCTGGTTGCTACGGGCCGGTCATCATTACGACCGGCTTGTTGCTAATACCAGCCATCTTGGCGTCGAGGCGGCGCAGGTGAGGGCGGAGGCGGCCGCGGCCCGACGATCTCTTGATGAGGCTAACCGGCTGCATGAGCAGCTCGCGGGTGATGTCTACTACACAATCTTCTCCTGTAGACGTTGTTGGGCCTGCAAGTGCATAGGTTTGTAGGACAGTAGCAAATTTCACTCAAGTGGATGACCTAAGGTTTATCAATCCGTAGGAGGCGTAGGATGAAGATGGTCTCTCTCAAGCAACCCTACAACCAAATAACAAAGAGTCTTATGTCCCCAACACACCCAATACAACGATAAATTGTATAGGTGCACTAGTTCGGCGAAGAGATGGTGATACAAGTGCAAAATAGATAGTAGATAAAGGTATTTGTAATCTGAAATAATAAAAACAGCAAGGTAACAAGTGGTAAAAGTGAGCGTAAACGGTATTGCAATGATAGGAAACAAGGCCTAGGGTTCATACTTTCACTAGTGCAAGTTCTCTCAACAATAATAACATAGATAGATCATATAACAAGCCCTCAACATGCAACAAAGAGTCACTCCAAAGACACTAGTAGCAGAGAACGAACGAAGAGATTATGGTAGGGTACGAAACCACCTCAAAGTTATTCTTTCAGATCAATCTATTCAAGAGTTCGTACTAGAATAACACCTTAAGACACAAATCAACCAAAACCCTAATGTCACCTAGATACTCCATTGTCACCTCAAGTATCCGGGGGCATGATTATACGATATGCATCACACAATCTCAGATTCATCTATTCAACCAACACAAAGTACTTCAAAGAGTGCCCCAAAGTCTCTACCGGAGAGT
This sequence comes from Triticum timopheevii, assembly GCA_963921465.1. Lineage (NCBI taxonomy): Eukaryota > Viridiplantae > Streptophyta > Magnoliopsida > Poales > Poaceae > Triticum > Triticum timopheevii. The sequence continues at coordinate 163,752,726 of OY997274.1, read as the reverse complement.
CAAGAACATGTGTGAACCCCTATGCATAGGTTCATGGGCAGAACCCGCAAGTTCGTCACCAAAACATACATCAAGAGGCACATGATATCCCATTGTCACCACAGATAAGCACGGCAACACATACATCAAGTGTTCTCATAAAAGACTCAATCCGATAAGATAACTTCAAAGGGGAAACTCAATTCATCACAAGAGAGTAGAGGGGGAGAAACATCATAAGATCCAACTACAATAGCAAAGCTCGGGATACATCAAGATCGTGCCATAGAGGGAACACGAGAGAGAACACGAGAGAGAGAGAGATCAAACACATAGCTACTGGTACATACCATCAGCCCCGAGGGTGAACTACTCCTTCCTCGTCATGGATAGCGCCGGGATGATGAAGATGGCCACCGGTGATGGGTTCCCCCTCCAGCAGGGTGCCGGAACGGGCTCCCGAGAGGTTTTTTGTGGCTACAGAGGCTTGCGGCGGCGGAACTCCCGATCTATCTTCTGTTCTGGAAGTTTTAGGGTACGTAGGTATATATGGGTGCAAGGGGTATGTTGGTGGACCTCCGGGGTGCTCACAAGGCAGGGGGCGCACCCAGGGGGGTAGGGCGTGCCCCCACCCTCGTGGGCAGCCCGGGACTCCCCTGACGTGCACTCCAATCCTATCAGGTTGCTTTCCTTCCAAAAATAACTTCTCCAGTTGATTTTGTTCCGTTTTCACTCCGTCTGATATTCCTTTTCCTCGAAACACTGAAATAGGCATAAAACAGCAATATGGGCTGAGCCTCCGGTTAATAGGTTAGTCCCAAAAGTAATATAAAAGTGTATAATAAAGCCCATGATCATTCAAAACAGATAATAAAATGGCAAGAATGGTTCATAAATTATAGATACGTTGGAGACGTATCAGCATCCTCAAGCTTAATTCCTACTCGTCCTCGAGTAGGTAAATGATAAAAGAAAGAATTTATGAAGTGTCAATGCTAGAAGGTGCACAAGTTTGATCAATGATAATTTCAATCACCTTTTCTAGCATGATAATATGTCATAAAAGTAGTTCATCTCACAAAACTTTTCACGATAACGTAACAAGCATTTCACATTTTGAAGCATAGACCATAAACTTCTTGAAAACTAGCAAACTTCATTCTTTAGTCATCAAACAATTGCAATTCATCTTACTTTCACGAAGAGTCTATGTTAGAGCTTTGGCAGGGCCGTCTCCAGGAATTCGGGGGCCCGGTGCGAAAAGAAAAATAGGGCCCTAAATTTTAAAAAATATACAATTACGCAAGCATAATCACCTAATTATGTAATTAAAATTTATATTGTTTCATACAATGCTTAGAATATTCTGAAGTATGAATGCAAAATACTAAAACCAATAAACTGACCTCATTCTCTATTGAAAAGTGTCATCCGTCTTGTGTTTCTTGAAATGAAATCTTCAATTACATCTGCATAATTAATCTTCTCCAAGACATCATTTTCAAGTGCTATTGTCGCCAAACCATTGAGTCTTTCTTGTGTCATAGTTGAACGCAAATATGTGTCGGAGTAATGGGCCACGGGTAGGCTGACCCGGGACCCAAGATCTTTCAAGACATCGGGGCAGGCCGCGCCCCTCAGCCGAGTCCCAGCTGGCGACCTTCGAGAAGGCCGAGTCCCCGTTGACGACCTTTGGAGAAGCCGAGTCCTTAGACGGCGACCTTCGAAGAAGCCGAGTCCTTAGACGGCGACTCTGAAACAAGCCGACTCCGGGCTTGCAACCTTTCAAGGGGACGACTATGAGAGTCGGCCCACGACCTTACACGAAGACCGATGCGGGGTACAGCCCCAACGTGGCCGTCCCCTCAAACCCACGGGAGGAAGGCATGGCTACAGTGAGCCGCGTCACCAGGAGATCTCCGGTGAGGCGCGGTACTGTTGCCATGCCTCCCCTGACTTCAGCCACAGTGCACGAGGCACTGTGCCCACGACGGCGGCATGTATGGCCCAGAGATCGCCGGGCCCCCCGTCAGTGAGAGAGAAGAAGATGGCCGGAGAGCCCGAAGACGGCCCTGCGGGAGTCGGCCTCCCTAGAGTCGGCCGCCTCCCGACCAGGGCCCCACAAGCCATAAACCAGATTGGATGGGGAGTGGCGACAGTGATCGCCTGACAGACGGCGGCACTGTTCCCACGACCCCATGACCGAGCCTGCATCATCAGGAGTGCTGCACAGTGTTCTGCCTGTCCGCGGGGCCCGCCAGTCGGCAGGCCCCAGAAGCCGGCAGGGAGGACGGCTGCAAGAGAGACTGACGGCTGGGGGCCACGCCCAGTCAGATTACCGTTGTACCCCCGGGGGGTAGGCCTATATAAACCCCCCGGGGCACCCATGCAAAGGGTTCGGCCCTGGATAGGTTTTAGACACATAGAAGAGGGGAAAGAGCTAGCCTTGCTCCCTCCTGCCTCCCGAAACAACTCAAGGAGCACCTCTGTACTATCATACCATAGTGATCATGCGGAGACCCCGCAGAGCAGCAGTAGGGGTGTTATCTCCCCGGAGAGCCCCGAAGCTGGGTAAGATTCGCCGGCGTGCATGTCTGCGCCTCATCCCGTTTCCAGGCACTGCGACGTTCTACTCGCCCCCACCATGATAAGCCACCCGTTGGCATATGTCGCATCCAACCCCCGACATTTGGCGCCCACCGTGGGGCTTGGTGCACCGTCGTCCGGAGATCTGTTCTGGACGGGAGCCCTTTTCCTCCCTGGCGAGCGCAGCCAGCCCGGCTCGCCAGGTGGAGTCTGCATCGACGCGCTGCGCGGCGCCGAAGCCGCCTGCGCTGCGAGCGGCCTCGCCGAACTCATTGGCAAGGTGCGCCTCTCCGACGAGCCTGCACCGAGTGCAGGCACGGGTGGCTCCGAGAACCTTCTCGCGGGCCTCCTCGACCAACTCCAAGTCGCCGGCGAGCCTGCCGTAGATTTGGAGTCCGTAGGCTCCTCCGACCCGATGTTGGTCGACTCCGACGCCGTATCGCTTGATATCTTCCCCACCAACGTGGTGGTCTATGACGAGCTGCTTCCGTACGAGGAGGGTGGCGGAAGCGCCGTCACAAAGGTGCTCGTCATCGGCCATGGCGAGCACTCCGGCGAAAATGCCCAGGACCCGCTGCCAGCGGCCCTGCAAGACCTGGCCGCGCCCATCCCAGAGGACGCGGACGCAGAGATGCTGGAAGAACGCCGCCTTTAGATCATCGAAGGCGCCAAGAAGTTGGCAAGCATGAGACGCTTGTCCGAAGCATACCAGCGCGAGATGGATTGTGCTGTAGGCGGCTCGCCGGCTCCGACTGGGCCGAGCCGTCTAGGTGCGGTCCGTGAGCGCGGCGCAGCCATCGCCGATTTGTTCGGGGCGAAACGCCCCGTGTACGCCACCCCTGCGGAGAACATCCGCGCCGCCCAAGCGGCGACCGAAGAACTGAAGAACCTCGAAGGCGAAGAGCGCCGTGTAATAACGGAGCGAGTCCAGTAGCTCCTCGATGCGGTTGCTGCGCAGAACGCGGCAGGCGGCCGCGCAGACGCGCAGCAGCAGCCGAACGACGACTTACCCCCTCGCCGAGATCAAGGCGCGACTTCCCGGACGCCGACTGGCGGAGTCCACGGAAGGAAAGAGAAGGAGCCGGCTGCTAGCCACAGCCGGACTCACATCACCATCGAGCGTGACCAAGACGGCCGCCCCAAAGCCGCGGAGCGACGGGACGATTATCTGCCTCCGCCGCCCCGAAGAGAGCGGTGAGTTTCTCCCCCGCCTGTTGAGCATCCGACTCTCGGAGGTCGCCTTGGCCGCCGAGAGGGAGTCGGAGAGAATGACGCCCGCCACCGGATCGACCAACTCCACAGATCCCTGGCGTTAGAAGAAGAAGATGAGTTGGGTCCGCCCTGCTTTGGGCCCCGCATCAGAGACGAGCCCTTCCCCAAAGGGTTCACGCTCCCCCGAGATACGCCCAAGTACACCGGCTCTGTGAAACCGGAGGATTGGCTGATAGACTACTCCACCGCCGTCAACATCGCCAACGGCAACAAGCGAGTCGCCGTGAAGTATGTTCCTCTCATGCTCCAGGGCACGGCCCGGACATGGCTGAACAGCCTGAAGCCCCGCAGCATCAATAGCTGGGTCGACTTCACTGAAGCCTTCATTCGCAACTTCACCAGCACGTACAAGCGACCTCCCAAGCCGCGCCAGCTCTCCTTGTGCGTGCAAGGCCCCGAAGAATCAACACGCGACTACCTCACGCGCTGGGGCGAACTCCGAAACTCCTGCGAGGGCGTGCACGAGGTGCAGGCCATCGAGTACTTCACGGCCGGGTGCCGAGAGGGCACCCTCCTCAAGCACAAGCTCCTCTGCGACGAGCCCGAAACCCTCGACGAACTGCTAGTCATAGCAGACAAGTACGCCACGGCCGACTCCTCTATGAAGACGGAGATCCAAGTCAACGCGGCTGGCAAAGTGACTCCCCAGGCTCCCAGAACCCCGGCTGGAGACGCCAGCCGGCGACAGCAACAGAACGACAACAAGCGTAAAGCCCCACAGCCGACTTCCAACAGTCGGCAGGTCGCGGCAGTGGAAGATCAGCAACCGGAAGGGCAGCCTCCGGCCAAGCGGCAGAAAGGCGGCAAGTCCAACTGGTTGCCGGCTTTCTCCTATGAGCAGACTCTGGATGGTCCTTGCAAGTTCCACAGCGGCGCGAAGCCGTCGAACCATACCACCAGAAAGTGCCACTGGCTCGTCAGGATCGCCAAGGGAGATGGCCTTGCCCCTCCGCCGCCTCCGCCGCCGCCCCAGCAGCCGGCGGCTCGGCCAGTCGGCGCAGTCCAAGACGAGTTCCCAGAAGAGCACGGAGCATACGTAGTGTTCACCAGTCTGGCAGATGATCGGCGCAGCAGGCGCCAACAGCAGCAAGAAGTCAACGCAGTGGCAACAGAGGCTCCTGAATTCATTCATTGGTCCGAGAAGCCTATCAGCTGGAGTCGGGCAGATCACCCAGAGGTGATGCCGAGTCCGGGCTCCTACGCCTTGGTTCTAGGTGCGACCTTGGCCACTGATAGGTGGGCCGACCGTTTCTCGCGGGTCCTGATAGACGGAGGCAGCAGCATAAACATCCTATACAAGGACACCATGGAGAAGCTCGAAATCAGGCGGAGGCAGCTGCAGAGCAGCCGCACCGTGTTTCATGGAATCGTACCCGGCCTCTCCTGTTCACCAATTGGCAAGATTCTGATAGACGTCCTCTTCGGAGACAAAGATCACTTCCGCCGAGAGCCTGTCTGGTTCGAGGTGGTAGACTTGGAGAGCCCGTACCACGCCCTGCTTGGCCGACCTGCCTTGGCCAAGTTCATGGCGGTTCCCCATTACGCCTACCTCAAGAGGAAGATGCCGAGTTCCAAGGGGATCCTGACCATTGCCGGCGACTACAAGAAGTTGTCCGTCTGCGCGGCCGAGAGCAGCCGGCTGGCCGAGTCTTTGGTGATCGCGGCCGAGAAGCGGCTCCTTGACCGTGTCGTGGCGATGGCTGGGAAGCAGCCGGAGATGTCGCCTGACCCCAAGGAGTCGGAAGCAGAAGGATCATTCAAGCCGGCTAAAGAAACCAAGAAGATACCCTTGGACCCGGAGCACCCAGAGAAGTACGCTGTCATAGGCACCGGTCTTGACAGCAAATAGGAAGGCGAGCTCGTCGATTTCCTCCGTGAGAATCGCGACATCTTCGCGTGGTCCCCCAAGGACATGCCAGTTGTACTGACGGAATTCACCGAGCACAAGCTACCCGTCAGGCCGGATGTGAAGCCCGTCAGGCGGCCCTTGCGCCGCCTGTCAGAAGAGAAGAGAAGGGTCGTCGGAGAAGAGATAGCCCGGCTCCTGGCAGCCGGATTCATCATGGAAGTGTTTTTTCCGGAGTGGTTAGCAAACCCAGTACTGGTATTGAAGAAGAATAAGCAGTGGCGGATGTGCATCGACTACACCAGCCTCAATAAAGCATGCCCGAAGGACCCGTTCTATCTGCCAAGGATCGATCAAGTGATAGACTCCACGGCCGGATGCGAGCTGTTGAGTTTCCTAGACGCATACTCAGGATATCACTAGATCAAGCTGAATCCAGCAGACAGACTGAAGACCGCATTCATCACGCCGTTTGGAGCCTTCTGCTACCTGACAATGATGTTTGGCTTGAGGAATGCCGGCGCCACCTTTCAGCGTTGCATGCAGAAGTGCCTTCTCAAGCAACTCGGCAGAAACGCCCACGTTTATGTGGATGATGTGGTGGTGAAGACGGAGAAGCATGGGACGCTGCTGGAAGACCTCAAAGAGACCTTTGAAAATCTGCGCCGATTCCAGATCAAGCTCAATCCCGAGAAGTGCGTATTCGGAGTCCCAGCCGGCCAGCTCCTCGGCTTTTTAGTCTCCGAACGCGGCATAGAGTGCAACCCTGTGAAGATCAAGGCCATTGAGAGAATGGAGGTACCCAGCCGACTGCTGGATGTGCAGAAGTTCACCGGCTGCTTGGCTTCAATCAGCCGATTCATCAGTCGGCTGGGCGAGAAAGCTCTGCCGTTGTATCAATTGATGAAGAAGACCACCTTTTTTGAGTGGAACCACAAGGCAGATGAGGCATTTCTCCAACTGAAGAAGATGCTGGCGACTCCCCCTATGTTGGCGCCTCCGACTCCCAAAGAGCCCATGCTCTTGTACATCGCCGCTACCAGCCGGGTAGTCAGCACAGTTATTGTAGTTGAGCGCAAGGAGGAAGGCAAGGCGCTTCCGGTCCAGAGACCGGTGTATTACCTGAGCGAGGTACTGTCGACCTCCAAGCAGAACTACCCTCACTATCAGAAGATGTGCTACGGCGTGCATTTTGCCGCCAAGAAGCTGAAGCCCTACTTTCAAGAGCATCCAATCACTGTGGTCTGCACCGCTCCACTCGCCGAGATCGTCGGAAGTCGAGACGCCTCCGGCCGAGTGGCCAAGTGGGCTATCGATCTAGCCCCTTACACCATCTACTACCAACCTCGCACCGCCATCAAGTCGCAGGCGCTGGCCGACTTCCTCGTCGACTGGGCCAAGACTCAGTACCTGCCACCAGCGCCCGACTCTACTCATTGGCGGCTGCACTTCGACGGCTCCAAGATGCGCACCGGCCTCGGAGCCGGCGTCGTCCTCACCTCCCCAAGGGCGACAAGCTCAAGTACGTGCTGCAAATCCACTTCGCCGCCTCCAACAACGTCGCCGAATATGAAGCGCTCATCCACGGACTCCGGCTTGCCAAAGAACTCAGCATTCGCCGGATCCTGTGCTACGGCGACTCCGACTTGGTGGTTCAGCAATCATCCGGCGACTGGGACGCGAAAGACGCAAACATGGCAAGCTACCGCTTCCTGGTGCAGCAACTCAGCGGATACTTCGAAGGGTGCGAATTCCTTCACGTACCGAGAAACGACAATGACCAAGCAGACGCCTTGGCACGAGTCGGCTCTACTCGCCAAGCGATACCTTCCGGCGTCGCCCTTCAGCGCCTCCTCAAGCCGTCTATCAAGCCTTCGCCAGAATCCGACTCCATCTTCGTGCCGGCTCCGCCAGAAATAGTCGGATCCGACCCCAAGGCCCCAGCAAGCGACCTCAAGAAAGACACAGTCGGCCCGGGGACTGCGCCAGTCGGCCCAGGGACTGCGCCAGTCGGCCCGGGGACTTCAGAGCTCGGCCCGGGGACTGCGCCAGTCGGCCCGGGAGCTGCCCCAGTCGGCCCAGAGATTCCCTCAGTCCAGCAAGCGGCAGCAGAGTCCAACCCACCGCCTCCCAGCCCAGCCACCCTCGTCCAAGTCGCTGTGGTAGCAGTTGAAGAGATAGCAGCACCTTCATGGGCGCAGCCCATCCTCAAGTTCCTAGTAAACAAGGAGCTACCAGCAGACGAGACCATGGCTCGGCAAGTACAACGCCGAGCAGCAGCCTACACCATAGTCAACAGAGAGTTAGTCAGGCGCAGCGTTACTGGTGTCCACCAGCGCTGCGTAGAGTCAGAACAAGGCTAAGCGATCCTCAGAGACATCCATCAGGGCGAGTGCGGCCACCATGCGGCTTCGAGGGCGCTAGTGGCCAAAGCTTTTCAGCACGGTTTCTTTTGGCCGACTGCCCTGGAAGAAGCTAAAGAGCTAGTCAAAAAATGCAAGGGGTGCCAGGTGTTCCGCTCCAAGCCCCTTCAGCCGGCCTCCACGCTGAAGACCATCCCCATTGCCTGGCCCTTCGCAGTTTGGGGCTTGGACATGGTGGGACCTTTTAAGACGGCCCGAGGCGGCCTAACTCACTTGCTTGTCGCAGTGGACAAGTTCACCAAGTGGGTGGAAGCAAAGACCATCAAGAAATTAAACGGGCCTACAGCAGTGACCTTCATTGCTGACATCACAGTACGGTATGGCATACCGCACAGCATCATCACAGACAACGGCACCAACTTCGCCAAAGGCGCCCTGGCTCGATTCTGCGCGACGCAGGGCATCCGACTGGACTTAGCGTCCGTTGCCCATCCACAGTCAAATGGCCAGGTGGAACGAGCCAACGGCCTCATCCTGTCCGGCATCAAGCCTCGATTGGTCGAACCACTCGAGCGCTCGGCCGGCTGCTGGGTCGAAGAGCTGCCTGCCGTCCTCTAGAGTCTGCGCACGACCCCAAGCAAGTCAACCGGCTTCACGCCTTTCTTCCTCGTCTACGGTGCCGAAGTCGTCATTCCGACGGATATACAGTTCGACTCTCCACGAGTCTCCATGTACACCGAGGAGGAGGCTGAAGAAGCACGCTAAGACGGCGTCGATCTGCTGGAAGAGGGCCGACTGTTGGCACTCAGTCGGTCCGGCATCTACCAGCAGAGTCTGCGCCGATACTACAATCGCAAGGTCAAGCCAAGATCATTCCAAGAGGGCGACCTTGTGCTCCGGCTGATTCAGAGAACAGCCGGCCAGCACAAGTTGTCGGCGCCTTGGGAAGGTCCCTTCATCATCAGCAAGGTGCTAGGGAACGACGCCTACTATTTGATCGACGCTCAGAAGCCTCGAGCACGCAAGAGGGACGACTCCGGCAAAGAAACAGAGCGCCCGTGGAACGCGAATCTTCTTCGAAGATTTTACAGTTGATGCAGTATGTATCGCGCTACCCTCTTTTGTATTAAGTACTAAGACCTTAGGCCCCCCGGGACGAGCTCGGGGACTGCCTTCTTGATTATCTGTATGATATGGATTACGCTTCCGAATATGCTTTTCCCTTTTATCATACTGTCTAGCACCGGGTCCGACTAGTCGACCCGGGGACTCGCCGTCTTGCGCTATGAAACGCTCCCTAAAGTCAGACAAGTAATGTGCTGCGCTCAAAGCCGTCTCCTGCTGCAAGCCGCAGCTCGCAGAGCGACTGTCGGTAAGCGGGGGACAGGAAAGAACGAGCGCACACACGAAAAACGGCTAAGGACTTAAGAGCTACGCATAGCCCAAGCCGGCTGCCAGCCTCCCCTTACCGAGCCGACTCGCGAGCAGTCGGCTCGCAGTCTCATTTTTCATCAAGAATAGCCGACTCTCGAGAGTCGGCCTGTCGATTTTCAGCCAACTTGCCAGGATATTCTAAACGACTAAGTACTTGCCTCCCTAAAGTAGCTGAGCACTTGACCCGGCGGCAGTCCGCAGAGCGGCTGCCCAGTCGGCAAGGCGGCAACTGAAGAAGGCGGCAAAGGAAAAAGTCTAAAGAACCGAAGCAAGGAAAGGCGGAAATTTGATAAATATTTACATAAGGCCCTTGGCTGAATACACCCCGCGGGTGTAATTGTTCGAAACTGACAAGTCTTTTAAAGAACAAAATAGACAGGTAGAACTGAAGTGCTCTAGGGGGCGGCCTCCGGAGCCGGAGGGCCGGAGGTGGCGGCGGTGTCGGACGTCGGGGCAGTCGGCTGGGCGGTCTCGGCTTGGTCGCCTGAAGCGACGGCCGCCTTGTCCTTCCGAGGCTCGTTGCTGGAGGCACGATCAGGCTGAGGCTGGCCGCCTGCTTCGTCCTCTGGTGCCTCCTCCTCGCTTCCGTCCACCGACTCGTCCTCCTCCTCGATGCTGGAGCCGATCACCTCCGCCGAGTCCTCCTCGTACTCCGGGTGCATCCCGAACCACTCCGGCGGCACCTCCTTGCCGCCGTCGGTCCGCTCGGGCACAAAGACACTGGTGTCCGTGTACTCGGCAATGGCCGCCGCGCGCTCGACAAGGGCGCCTTCTACGGCTTCCAGCTCGGCCAGGGCCTCTGACCGGAACGCGGCCAGACGGTCCAGGTCCAGCCCCGGATACCACCCTTTGACGAACTCCAAGGCCCGGCGTGCTCCGGCATGGGCCGAGGAGCCCCTCCAAGCCTCGAAGCGACCAGCGGCGACCTCCAGCCAGTCGGCCGTCCGGCTGGCGGTGCGAAGAGCTGGCACCTCCGGCCACAGAGCGGCAACGACTTGAGCGCCGGCGCGTTGACACAGCAGACGATGAGCAGGACGAAGGCGAGCCCCGATGCTCAGAAGCTGCTCGTCGATGGGTCGGGGGGCATTGGCGGCAATCACTTCGCCCTTCGCCCTTCGCTCCTCCCGAGCCACCTCGATGGCCAGAGGAACGGCCTGCGAGTGGCCGGGAAAGAAGTCTGCCGAGACAGAAGGAAAGACAGTCAGAAAAACCCAAAATCAGCCCGACACAGAGTCGGAAGGCCAAAGAAGAGAAAAAAGAATTACCGTCGACGATGTCCTCGAGCTCTTGGTAGCCGGAGGTCAGCATCGCCTCCCGGTCGGTCCAGGCGGAGCGCTCGACCTCGAACTCGGCTATGAGGGCATCTTCCCGCGACTTGGCGTCTTCCTGCGCCTTCCGGAGCAGCTCTTTCTGCTCGGCCAGCTGCGTCGCCAGCAGGTCGCACTCTTGGACGAGCTTGTCGCACTCCTCCTCCTTGGCACAGCGAGTGGTTTTGGCCTCGTTCAGCTGCTCCTGGAGGGCGGCATTGGCGTCTGAAGATCGAGAGACAAGAACGTCATCAGTAAAGAAGGTCGTCGGGGAGATCCGGCCCGACTACTCAGTAGTCGGCCCGAATCTTGGGGACTACAGCCCGCGGGCGCGCCAGCGCGCCCCCGCGGAGAAGAAAGAAGGAAGGTCGCCGGGGAGATCCGGCCCGACTGCTCAGCAGTTGGCCCGAATCTCGGGGACTACAGCCCGCGGGTGCGCCAGTGCGCCCCCGCGAAGGAGGAAGAATTGGCTCACCTCGACTTTCCGTTAGATCGGCGGTCCGCTTCCTCAGCTCTTCAACATTGCGGTTGAAGGCAGTAGCGCGGAGATTGTGGTATTCCTACAAGGCCGGCAAAGCAAAGTTAGCCTTCGGAGCTCGCCAGAAGGAGTTCCGAGTCGCCTGCTCAGCAGCCGACCCTGAACTCGGGGACTACACCCAGTGGGTGCGCTGGCGCGCCCCCACGGAAAAAGACAGAAACTAAAAAAGGAAAAACGAAACATACCCGGATGGAGGTCCGCAGGGCCAGATGCGCCTTGGTGTAGAGTTGGAGGGCGTCGCCCTCTTTGCGCAGCTTCGACTGGACGTCCAGAAGGGCCTGGTTCAGAGGGCCGGTGCCCCCTTCACGCAGCCAGCCGGTGGGCGCGGCAATTGAGGCCTCGACGTCAAGTTCGCCGAGCTTGCAGCGCCGGTTTCCCGAGCTCGCAGCGCTGAGTTCGTCCTCTCAATCCGGCGGCGCGCTGGCGCGGCGACCTGAAGAAGCAGTTGCGCGTCGGCGTCGTCTGCAGTCGGAGGATCCTGCGGGTCCACCGGCTGTTTGCCGTGCGGCCTTGAAGACGGAGGCGGCGGGGGCGGCGGGGGCGGCGCGTGAGTATCCGAGCCTGAGACGTCACCGCCCTCCTCCGCGAGAGGGTTTGCGGTGCCGACCTCCCCGGTCTGCCCCGTGAACTCAGGGGCCGGCGGCGCCGACGACAGTGGGGGGACGAGCATCTCCGATCAATGACGCGCGACCTCCTCGGCATGCCGCTTCGCCGCGGCCGTAGCCACGGCCTCCTCCAGGTGCCGCTGGGCATTGGCGGCCGCCTTCTCGGCCTCCGCCTTCTCCAGGCGGTCGGCCTCCTCCTCCTCGCGCTTCTCTCGCGCGTTCCGTGCCGTCGCCTCCCGAAGGTCCGCGGCGGGATCAATCTGCCGCGTATTGGCAGACGTCTCCACCGACCCCATGACGGAGGGGACGGCGGCTCTCTCAAGGGAAAGGGGAGCACTGGAGAAGATTGGAGGGAAATCAGAAAGACTCAAGCGAGATCCAGAAAAGAAATGAAGGAGTAAGGGACTCACGAAGAAACTAGTGGCGGCCTTCTCACTTCCTTCCGGAAGCGGTTGGCCTTCGCGGCCGCCTCCTCCCGCTTGGTCGCGGCGGCGGCTCCCTTGAACTTCTTCGATTTGCCGCCGGGCACACTCGGCCTGGCGTGACGCCTCTTTGCGCCGGCTTAGCTGGAGGAGCCGGCTCTCAGCTGGCGGCGCCGGACGACTTCCGTGTCGACGTCGTCCTCGGGCCAGTCGGCAAAGGTTGCCGATGGCCTCAGGCCGCCGTCTGCCCCCTCTCCACCGCCTTCGGCATCGGCCTCCAGCACCGCGGCCCCCAAGTCGGGGTCGTCGACGTTGCTGACCTCGCGGTCGGGGACGTAGTCGCGCGGCTCTCTTGTGGCGCCGGCTGCGGGCGCCGTGAGAGGGTTCTGGTCAGAAGACGCCAACAAAGATCAGAGCTCGAAGTCGGGCGCAAACAAGATCGAGCTACAGACAGATGCGACTTACCATTGGAGGGGGGTTGTCGCGCGAGTACGGCTCCTTGCCGAACTGCCACTCCTCCGTGAACCCGCAGTGGGCGATGTGGTTCACCAAGTTCGCCACCTCTCCACGCGGCATGTCCTTGGTGCACAGCCGGCTTGGATCGTGCCGGCCGCTCATCTGACAGATGAGGTGACGCCGGCCCTGGAGCGGAAGAACCCGGCGCGCCACGAAGGCGGCCAGGAGATCGGAGGCGACGAGCCCCTCCGACTACAGCATGACTCGGAGTCGCGCCACGGCGCCGACTCCGGAGGTCGAAAGTGACTTCGACCGATGGGACCAACTGGACAGCCGGCCAGTCAGTGGCTCGGGGTTGAAAGGCGGCAGGTTGACCCAGTCGCCGTTCTGCCACATCTTCACCGATTTCACCAGCGGGATGGGCGGAAAAGGGTTGTCGGCCGTCGTGCGCCGCACCGCGATGTAGGTGCCGCACTGTGCCGGTGTGCCGGCGGCCTGAGTGCCGAGCTTCGAAGAGAAGAACTCCCCCCACAGCTCCAGGGTGGGGAGAACGCCGACGTAGCCTTCGCACAGGGTGGCGAAGGCGGAGAGAAGCACCACCGCGTTGGGGGTGAGGTGGTGCGGCTGCAAGCTATGAAACTCGAGAAAAGAGCGGAAGAATCCGCTCGCTGGGAGCCCCAGCCCGCGCATGAGGTGCGAGCGGAAGATGACCCGCTCGCCCTCCGTCGGCGCGGGCCGGATCTCCCCCGCCGGCGCGGGACGGGCCTGCACCAAGTCCGCGCTCGGGAGGCGGCGGGTCTGGCGAAGGAACTCGATGTCCTCTGCCCCCACGTCCGAGCCGTCCCACACGCCGGAGCGCGAGGTGGGGGGCGCGATGGAAGAAGAGCTCATCGCCGGTGAGAAGGGGCACTTTGGCTCGCGGCGGAGGGAGAAAGCCGCGGCTCGCGGCGAAGGAGGAAGGAAGGGCAGGGGAGCGGGGGAAAGGGTGCGCGTACATTACCGCCCGCTCCCTCCCGCCTACTTATAGCCCAACGGGCTGAGAAGCCGAGGGGGCGACGTGGGGATTAACTGCGCCCGCGGCCCCATGCCGCCCACGGTCAACCCCCCCCCCCCCACGAAGTTACTGCGTGCAGTAACGGCATGGGGATGCCAACCGCCCTCGGCCACAGCGGATCTGCTCAGGAGCCGAGGCGTGGTAGTGGCGGGCCCCACCTGACGGCCCGTCCCGTCGCGCGCGTGGGCAGGCAGACTATCGCCTCCACGTGGCGCCGTGCGATAGGACCACCTCAATAAGGGCAGGGAAGCGTAACCGATACGCTGCCAGTTTCCCGCCACGACTTGCGAAGCGGCGGCTCCTCGCGGAGCCAGTCCGACTTTAGCGAGGCGGTCCGAAGAAACAGCGGCCGAGTCTCAGAGTCGGTGCTGGGAAGATTGAAACTGCCGAAGCCCCACAAGGCGGCACCCGCTGGGCTTCGCCAGCTTCGGGGACTACTGTCGGAGTAATGGGCCACGGGTAGGCTGACACGGGACCCAGGATCTTTCAAGACATCGGGGCAGGCCGCGCCCCTCAGCCGAGTCCCAGCTGGCGACCTTCGAGAAGGCCGAGTCCCCGTTGACGACCTTTGGAGAAGCCGAGTCCTTAGACGGCGACCTTCAAAGAAGCCGAGTCCTTAGACGGCGACTCTGAAACAAGCCGACTCCGGGCTTGCGACCTTTCAAGGGGCCGACTATGAGAGTCGGCCCGCGACCTTACACGAAGACCGATGCGGGGTACAGCCCCAACGTGGCCGTCCCCTCAAACCCACGGGAGGAAGGCATGGCTATAGTGAGCCGCGTCACCAGGAGATCTCCGGTGAGGTGCGGTACTGTTGCCATGCCTCCCCTGACTTCAGCCACAGTGCACGAGGCACTGTGCCCACGACGGCGGCATGTACGGCCCAGAGATCGCCGGGCCCCCCGTCAGTGAGAGAGAAGAAGATGGCCGGAGAGCCCGAAGACGGCCCTGCGGGAGTCGGCCTCCCCAGAGTCGGCCGCCTCCCGACCAGGGCCCCACAAGCCATAAACTAGATTGGACAGGGAGTGGCGACAGTGATCGCCTAACAGACGGCGGCACTGTTCCCACGACCCCATGACCGAGCCTGCGTCATCAGGAGTGCTGCACAGTGTTCTGCCTGTCCGCGGGGCCCGCCAGTCGGCGGGCCCCAGAAGCCGGCAGGGAGGACGGCTGCAAGAGAGACTGACGGCTGGGGGCCATGCCCAGTCAGATTACCGTTGTACCCCCGGGGGTAGGCCTATATAAACCCCCCGGGGCACCCATGCAAAGGGTTCGGCCCTGGATAGGTTTTAGACACATAGAAGAGGGGAAAGAGCTAGCCTTGCTCCCTCCTGCCTCCCGAAACAGCTCAAGGAGCACCTCTGTACTATCATACCATAGTGATCATGCGGAGACCCCGCAGAGCAGCAGTAGGGGTGTTATCTCCCCGGAGAGCCCCGAAGCTGGGTAAGATTCGCCGGCGTGCATGTCTGCGCCTCATCCCGTTTCCAGGCACCGGCGACGTTCTACTCGCCCCCACCATGATAAGCCACCCGTTGGCATATGTCGCATCCAACCCCCGACAATATGATTTCAACAACTTGAGTTTAGATAAGCTCCTTTCCGCAGTTGCAACAGTTACAGGAATGGTTAAGAAAATCCTGTACACAATAATAGCATTAGGATAGAAGGGGCGCTTCATCAGAATCTCAAGAATATCAACGGGGCCCATAGATTTCTTAACTAAATCCTGGATGAAAATTAACTCGTAAAACAATTCAGCTCCATCAATGTCTTTGTGTTCTCTACTCTTAAGTGCATCCTCAAGATTAACACAAGCAGCCAGCAAACTCTTATCATCCATAGATCGCAGCCTATCTGAAGTAAATAAGAAACCAAAAGTTTTTTCATACCCCTGATATTGCTCAAACCTCCTCGTAAGTGAAACTATAGCTTGATCGACCACTTGCAGAAAATAATTGACCCTAAATGACTCCTCTGCAGATTGTGAAGCAATAGATGCATCATCTGCACCCTCATCGAATTGTCTTCTTCTTCTTCTGATTTTCCGCTTGGTGCGGAACTCTGGATGAATATCCATCTCAAGTGCAATTTCTTTTGCATCTTCCAATGCTTTTGAAAAGCCAGTTTCTCTATACTTCTTGAAAAAGGAAAGCAGACCCTGTATAGACTCAATTGCAATATCAATAAGCATGTCCTTTGATTGTAGCTGCTTGCTGACCAAATTAACAGCGGATAATATATCATACCATATAATTATTGACACTAAAAATTCAAAACCACCAAGTTCATTTTCTGCCAATGATTGTGCTTCACTACTTGTCAATGGATCCTTATCAGTTTCAGCCACCTGTAGTAAAGCCTCCCTTATTTCGGGTATTTGAATCCATATAGCCTTAACACTCTCAACATGACTCTCCCAACGATTAGATGACAATGACTTGACAGTCAACTTCTTTAAGTTATCTTTGAGAATTTGCCATCGTTTAGTCGAATTAGCAAATATTGTATAGATGCGTTGTATAATTCCAAAGAAGTCTGTTGCTTTACGGCAAGACTTCGCCATATCGCATAGTGCCAGATTTAGACTATGACAACCACAAGCTGAATAAAATGCCCTTGGATATTTGTCCAGAAATTTCTTTTGTACCCCTTTATTGTTTCCTTTCATATTTGACCCATTATCATAACCCTGTCCTCTCACATTGTCCACATCAAGGCTAAGATTATTCAACTCCTCTTCTAGAACATTAAACAAACCTTGCGTAGTGGTATCATTCACCTCCAAAAAGCCTAAGAAAGATTCTTCGATGCAAACAGAAGCAGAAGATGTATCTACATACCTAATTATTAAAGATATTTGTTCTTGGTGGCTTGCATCAGGAGTACAATCAAGAATAACTGAGAAATATTTTGCTTCCTTTACCTTTTCAATGATTCTTGACCTGATGGCAGTAGCGAGCATGTTTATTAATTCATTCTGTATAGAAGGGTCAAGGTAGTGATCACGAATTTTTTCATTGGTGATGCGGTCAACATGCTCTTTGATAACTGGGTCAAATCTAGCCAACATTTCAATCAGTCCTAGGAAATTCCCATTGCTCTCTTGGTACAACTTGCTATTGCTGCCACGAAATGCTATATTATGTTCTGCAAGAAATTTTACAATCAATAAAATCCTGAGCAAAACTTTTTTCCAATGCTCCTTTTCCTTTTCAAGTTCTCGCTGAGCAACTTTATCAATTGTTTGATTCTTCTGCATCCTGAGACGGAAGTCAAACCATGCAGTCATATTTGTGATATGCTCTCTACTTGATTCATGCTCTTTTAGTCTAGCCCCAAGATGAATCCAGTCACTTAAACCCTCATTTGCTAGCTGTCCTCTCACATGCCCCCATTTTTAATAATTTGCAACAAAAACAAAATGCTTTATCGAGGCCGCTGTTGTACACAAGCCACTCTCTGTCAAACTTTTCTCCATTTGGGAGAATTCTACTAAATGATAATGCAGAAAACCTTCTAGAGAACTTGTCATAAGGACCATACTCAATATCTTCTCTTTTAGGACCCTTTTGCAGCAAGATATCAATCTTTTTTGGATCAAGTCCATCCCAATTTCTAGGATCAAATATATCAGGCTGAACGGAATTATTCATGTCATCCAAAATATTAGGATCATGATCTTCATCTAAAATATTGACCTCATTACCTTCATCAATTTCTGTAGCAGCAATCTCAACCTCTTGCGCATTATCAGCAAGACCATGATCACCTTCATGAATTTCTGCAGTGATAACCTCAACCTCTACTGCATTATCATCGTGACCATCATCAATATTACCATCTGGAGTATGATTTTCAGAATTATTTTGGGGTACTATCACAGCATATTTATCAAGAGCACCCCTTTGAATTTCAGCATCTTTTTCTAATTTTTGTTTCTTCTTATGCTTGAAGGCACCAGAATCATACTTTCTTCCAGAACTAGAATGCATGATGATTACTGTTTCAATGAAATATACACTCTTTCAATTTATTTGACCTGATGAGCTCACAAGAAATATAGGCTTCTGACATGTATAGGTAGTTCAAAAAACTTACAATCAGTAGAACCTTGATTTTGTACTTGGACAATAGTACGAGCAACTACTGAAATTCTTGAATCTGTGACTACTTCTGAACTTGAAGGACTGCACAAAAAATCGTTCCCAAACATATTAACACAATTCTATAATTTTTATCAAAATTAGAGAAAAGGGGAGAGCGTAGGGAGCAGGGAGGGCACCACACTGGTTGGTCTTCTGTTCCTGTTGGGCGGCACCGCGGCAGTGTCGGTCGGCCGCCGGCGCGACGGCGTCCAGCGCTAGAAACTAGTTCGCTTCTTGCCCGTCGCCTCGCTAAACCTGCAAGGTTGCAACGCGATCGCCACCGAGCCGCCGATTCAGTCGGAAGCGATGGGGCGATGGAAAGCCTAGCGATCAGGCAGGGAATAGGAAGCGGAAGTTACGGAACGGACGACACTGGGGCTGTCGTTTCATCTACGATCGATCAATCCACGCGACGGGAAAGCGTATCGCTGAGACTTGACCGGACCAGGCCCAAGAAGGCCTAAAACTAAATTTTTTTCAGACTAGATATATGTATATGGACCCTAGTTGGGCGCCCCAGGATTTTGGCGGCCCTGTGCGAGCGCACAGCTCGCACAGGCCCTTGGACGGCCCTGAGCTTTGGTTTAGCAAACTTCACATACTCAACTATCATATAGTCTTCCACAATTGCTAACACTCACGCAATACTTGTGGTTATGAAGTTTTAATCAGACACAGAGAAAGATTGGGGCTTATAAGGTTGCCTCCAAACGTATTCACCTTTGGGTGATGTCAACATTAATAGTTCATGCTAACGTACATCCAATTGGATATATATATATATATCAGGATCACCCTAACACAAAGTGCTTGCCAAAGGATAAATGAAAAAGGGAAAGGTGAAGATCACCTTGACTCTTGCATAGAGTAAAAGACATAAAGTAAAAGATAGGCCCTTCGCAGAGGGAAGCAGGATTTGCAGAGGTGCCAGAGTTTGATTTTGAAATAGAGATAAATAATTTTGAGAGGTATGATCTCATTGTCAACATAACAACAAAGAGTTCCCAATATCTTCCATACTACATACATTATAGGCGGTTCCCACGCAAAATGGTAAAAGTTTATACTCCCCCGACCACCAACAAGCATCAATCCATGGCTTGTTCGAAACAACGAGTGCCTCCAACTAACATCAAACCTGGGGGAGTGTTGTTTGCAATTATTTTGATTTGATTTTGATCTTTTTGGATCATGGGACTGGGCATCCCGGTTACCGCCACTTTCTCGTGAATGAGGAGCGGAGTCCACTCCTCTTGAGAATAACCCACCTAGCATGGAAGACACTGACAGCCCCTAGTTGCTACTTGAGCAATTCGGGCATACAAAACATATTATAATTTGAAGGTTTAGAGTTTGGCACATGCAAATTTACTTGGAACTGCAGGTAAATACCGCATATAGGTAGGTATAGTGGACACTCATGGCAAAATTGGGTTTAAGGATATTTGGAAGCACAAGTAGTATCTCTACTTGGTGCTAGGAATTTTTGGCTAGCATGAGGGGGAAAGGCAAGCTCAACATGTTTGAATGACCCATGACAATATACTTTAACTGAGATGCGAGAAAACATAACCCATTACGTTGTCTTCCTTGTCCAACATCAACTCTTTAGCATGTGATACTTAATGAGTGCTCCCAATTATGAAAGATGTCTATGATAATATATTTATATGTGAAACCTCCCTTCCTTCAATATTCTTTCATGAATTGTTCAAATGACTAATACAATGCTTGCTAACCGTCAATAAATTTACAACCTCTACTTCTTAGATGTGAAGTCATTACTCCCCATGGGATAAGCAAATGAGACATATATAATTTTAGAGTTATGACAATCAACTCATTCAACAAATTACTCATAGGATATAAGCGAAGCACACAAGTAAACGACAAACTACTCAAAAGGATATAAGTGAAGACCAATGAGTAGCTAAATATTTATGTAACTATGTGAAGACTCTCTCTCATAAAAGAATTTCCGATCTTGGTACTTTATTCAAACAGCAAGCAAAGCTAAAGAAAACTACATTTCAAGGATAGCACCACTCATGTGAAGAAGCAAAAACTTAGGCTCAACCGATACTAACCGATAGTGGTTGAAGAAAAAAGGTGGGATGCCTACCGCGGCATCCCCAAGCTTAGATGCTTGAGACTTCTTGAAATATTATCTTGGGGTGCCTTGGGCATCCCCAAGCTTGAACTTTTGTGTCTCCTTAATTCCTCTCATATCATGGTTTCTCTTTTTCATCAAAAGCTTCATTCATAACAAACTCAACAAGAACTCGTGAGATAGGTTAGTATAAACCAATGCAAAACCTTATCATTTTCTACTGTAACAAATCACTAAAAATTATTATTCAACATTGCATACTAAATGCCTCTGTATATTTAATACTCATATCCTCAAATAATGAAACAAGCAAACATAAGCAAACAATGCAACCATAACAGCAATCTGCCAAAACAGTACAGTCTGTAAAGAATGCAAGAGTATCAATACTTCCTTGACTACAAAAATGATGAACTAAAATTCCCACTGTAATAAATTTATCAGATCTTAATATGCAAAAATATTCAACATCATACCATTCTCTGACTTTTCTAGGGAATTTTTGCAACAGCGGTGAACTTTCTGTTTTCAAACAGCAACATGCAAACTAGCAAAATAAGCATGGCAAAGGCTATCCTTGACTTTTTTATTGAAACGAAAGATGCAAAACATTATTATAACTAACATCAAGCAAAAACTAACAAAAGAAAATGACGCTCCTGTCACATCCCAAGTATTGGTTTGCTCTAGGCTAGCCCTTCATGTGTGCATCATGTTTAAAATTCTCAGAAACTTGAAATGGGGATTGCCTAAACCCTAGCATTAAGGAATTCACTAGGTTCAACTAAAATATTTCCAGTAATTCCAAATGGCTTTAAAAAATGTTCATCATTCTTGGAAAATGCTGGAAACAGTAACCAGAGGTGATGCACATTTTTCCATGAAATATTTGGGCGCTGTATTAAATCATACTCTATTTGCATTTGGGCATTTAAATGCTATTAAATATTTCAGATGCTCAAATAATCATAAACTAAAATGTTTGATGTTGGTTATATTCCAACTAGTGGCATTGTGTAGTTTCATGATTTTTGGGTTTTAATCAAGCCCTAAAGATTACAGAATAAATAGAAAACTGTAACAGAATTAGAAAGAGAGAGGAGGGACTCACGTGGGCCACCTACCTGGCTTACCTGAAGTCTCACCTGTGGCCTGGCACTGTTGCTGGCGGCCCAGCCCACCAGGCAACATGCCAGTCATCCCCTTCCTCTTGCCAGTGTGCATTGTGCGTGGCGCACGCACAGAGGCGAGGGCCACCTACTGCTTCGCGCTGGAGGCTCGTCCTCCTCCCTGACCCCATGCCTGGAGACGCCCGAGCACCCTCTCACTTCTCCCTTGCTCTAGCCCCTCCCCCTCTCATTTTTGTGCTCACCGAGAGGAGCCTTGTCACGCCCAATATGCGACCCTATCCTAAAGGAACTCGAAGGTCCCACCAAGGATAGACCCGCATATTGGAACGCTTTGCAAGGTGGATATCATTACATCAACATTACATAATAGAGGGGATACATCCAATACATACAAAGTCACATGAATACAACAATACAACATACAAGAACAACATCCGACTACGGATGAAAGACAAACAGAAACTCAAACTACATCCACCCTGCTAGCCCAGGCTGCCGGCCTGGAACCTATCCCCTGATCGAAGAAGAAGCAGAAGAAGAACTCAACGCAAGCAAGCATCGCTCTCGCGTCATGATCATCGCATAACCTGTACCTGCAACTGTTGTTGTAGTAATCTGTGAGCCACGAGGACTCAGCAATCCCATTACCATGGGTATCAAGACTAGCAAAGCTTAATGGGAAAGGAAGGGGTAAAGTGGTGAGGTTGCAACAGCGACTAAGCATGATATGGTGGCTAACATACGCAAATGAGAGCGAGAAGAGAAACAAGCGGAACGGTCGTGAAACTAGCAATGATCAAGAGGTGATCCTGAACACCTACTTACGTCAAACATAACCCAGAAACTGCGTTCACTTCCCGGACTCCACCGAGAAGATACCATCACGGCTACACACGCGGTTGATGCGTTTTAATTCGGATCTGGTGTCAAGTTATCTACAACCGGACATTAACAAATTCCCATCTGCCACATAACCGCGGGCACGGCTCTCGAAAGTTTAAACCCTGCAGGGATGTCCCAACTTAGCCCATGACAAGCTCTCGCGATCAATGAAGGAATAGACCTTCTCCCAGGAAGACCCGATCAGTCTCGGAATCCCGGTTTACAAGACATTTCGACAATGGTAAAACAAGACCAGCAAAGCCGCCCGATGCGCTAACAATCCCGATAGGAGCTGCACATATCTCGTTCTCAGGGCACCACCCGATATGTCAGCCTACGAGTAAAACCAGACCTCGAGTTGCCCCGAGGGGGCCCCGCAGTCTGCCCGGTTCAGAACAGCACTTAGAGAAGCACTGGCCCGGGGGGGCTAAAATAAAGATGACCCTCGAGAGAGCGACTCCCAAGGGAAAAAGTAGGTGGTGGTGAGGCAAATGGTAAAACCAAGGTTGGGCCTTGCTGGACAAGTTTTATTCAAAGCGAACTGTCAGGGGGGTCCCATAAATCACCCGACCGCGTTAGGAACGCAAAATCCGGGAACATAATACCGGTATGACGGAAACTAGGGCGGCAAGAGTGGAACAAAACATCAGGCATAAGGCCGAGCCTTCCACCCTTTACCAAGTATATAGATGCATTAATTAAATAAGAGATATTGTGATATCCCAGCATAACCCTGTCCACCATGGAGAAATCTTCAACTTCACCTGCAGCTAGCAACGCTATAAGAGGGGCTGAGCAAAGCGGTAACATAGCCAAACAGTGGTTTGCTAGGAATGGTGTCAAAGGTTAGAGGTTCATGGCAATTTGGGATGGCTTGATAAACAGGTGATAGGTAGCGCAGCATAGCGATAGAACGAAGCAACTAGCATAGCAATGATAGTAGTGAGATCCAGGGTAGCGGTCATCTTGCCTGAAATCCCGCTAGGAAGAAGAACGAGTCCATGAAGAAGACGAACGGATGAAGCTGAACCAACCGTAGACGAACGAATGCTCATGACTAAGCTACATGAAGCTACTCATGGCAAGAGATGATGCAAACAAGAACAACACATCAAGGCAAGTTTAAATGAGGCCGGAAACAACATATAACAATTCCGGTAAGTCCTCATATGCATATTTCGAAATTGGTCCAGATCTGAATAAACCTTATGTTCAAGTTGTTAAACAGCAAGTTAAGATGCACCAAGATGATCTACACGAGATTCTAGTCAAGTTACATATCAAGTTCATTTAATTCGGAGCTACGGCCTAGAAGATATGAGCAAAACAAGTTAAATATGGCATCGATGCAAAATGCACCCAAACCTCAAGCAAACATACCAAAATAAGGATGCAACATGATAATATGAAACTACATGCAAAATCAAGCAAGTTTCATATAGAGCACACTCAAAACGGAGCAACGGTTCAACACATGCACACTATACAAGTCATAACAACAATCTGTCCATAACAGCAACTAGGCATCTTACAAGCATCAAAACAATATGCTATAGCACTCCAACATCATAACAAAAGGCATGGGCATGAAGTACAGGTAAAGCACAACAAAACATGAACACTGAGCTATCTCCAGAAAAGACTAGAACATGCTCAAAAAGACATGGTAAGATGGCAAATAATAATAGTTTCAGACTTTAGCAGAAATAACATCAGGTTGCAATGTTTAGAGCAAGCATACAACATGTTACAGGAACATATCAAGGCAAAAAAAGTCGTGGCATGAATCTACTAAGTGCATAGATCAAAAGTCCCTTACCGACCATAAGCCAAAAAGGCACGGAAAATATGATGGCACCCATGTAAACATGGCAAGTTATATTACAGATTCATACATGGCAGGAACAACAATAAGTAGGCATGTTGGTGAGCTTAAATCACTCACCACAGAGAAATACATGGCATGGAAAGGCAACCAACAGTAAGAAGGCATGTTTATGCAGCTAAGCATGGCAATAGCAAGGTCATAGGGTTCATGGATCACTAGGAAAACACATGGAAACAACTAAACTTAATGTAAACAGGCTGACAGCAACATTATCAAGCAACTTTAGGGCAAGATTACAACATGTTCCGGCAGGCTATAATTTCAACCAAGGGCATGAATGTATAGAGCATGGCATGTAGACCAAAACATGTTTATAGGACATCTCCAGATTATGCATAGAATGATTAGTAGAAGCATGTTTACATAGCAACAAAATATAGCAGAATCTGCCTAGCAAAACAGCCACAGCAAGTACACTACTCAACAAGCTAGATTCACTCACCACAAGTCATTGCATGACAAGATAAGCATAGCATCATCAAGAAGACATGTTTTTGAAACAAACCAAGTCAAGAACAAGTCCATAGCATACAAGGATCAACTATAGCAAGCTTGGCCAAATTGAATAACACGTAAACAATCTGCCAGGAAATATTTTGAAGCAAAAGTAGAGCACTCAAATGACATGCTAGGCTACTCCATAATTGCAAACAAGGGCATGAATGGATAGAAAACAACCATATGTTCAAAACACTCTTACTGAAGTATCTCAAAATATGCATGGATCTCTCTGTAGCATCAAATTTACATGGCATCAAAATAATAGCTGAACAGGGACTAAATCAGCAATATCACGAAGCCTAGTTTGCATGCTTGTGCTAGTCACCAAATTGATCATAAAAATACATGGCATACACCCCTGGCAAGATGGCATGGCATAGATCAAAACACATGTAGACATCAACCCCATAGGATGCACACATCAATCATGGCAAAAATGACAAATGAGCAAGTTATAATAGTTTCAGCAGATTAACATCATGAAGCACTCTTCCAACAGCATTTCGGGCATCAAGATGAACTCAAATGAGCATGATGCAATGGAATGAAAGGAAGTACTCGTCGAGAAGAACAATTTGACATATTACACGCGCAAAACTGAGCTACGGATGCAGAGATGTGATGCGATGAACATGGCATGTTTATGCAAAATTATCAGTGACTTAGACGAATTTTGGGGGGAAGGAAAAGTCAACCTCGCGGGCACGGATGCCGAGGCAGCACAGATCTGGCCGGAGTGCGGGCAACAGCGGCCGGAGATGAGGGGGCCGGCGAGGGAGGCACCGGATCCGGCCTCTCCGCGGCCGGATCTGGCCGGGGCGGCGCGGAGGCGACGGCCGGGGGCGCCGGAGCGGACGGCGGCGCCGGTGAGGAGAAGGCTGAGAGGCGGCGGAGGCGAGGCGAGGCGGCTCCGGTGGAGCTCGCCGGCGGCAAGTCCGAGCGGCGGAGGCGGCGACCGCGGCGGCGGGGTCCGGCGCGGCGTCGCGGGACGGGCCGGGCGGCGGCGGCGCACGGGTCCGCGCGGGCCCGCGATGGGCTCCGCAGGCCAAAGGCGAGGTGGGCGCGGGGGCGCCACGTGGCAGCCTCCCATTGGCTGCGGGCGGCGGCGGCGAAGCGTCCGGCGCGGACGGACGTGTCCGGTGGCGGCGCGAGGGCGATTTTTAGGGTTAGGGGGGAAATGATCCGGAAATGGAGAGGGGGAGACGTTTTTATAGGTGGAGGGAGCTAGGAGAGTCCAAATGAGGTGCGGTTTTCGGCCACGCGATTGTGATCGAACGACCGAGAGCATGGAGGGGAGTTAGATGGGTTTTGGGCCACTTTGGAGGGGTGTTGGGCTGCAAAGAGAAGGAGGCTTTTACGATTACCCGGTTAACCGTTGGAGTACCAAACGGCCTCCAAATGGCACGAAACTTGACAGGCGGTCTACCGGTGCTATACCAAGGCCGCTTGACAAACCTCGGTCCATTCTGAGAATGTTTAACACCCACACAAGAGAAGAGGCAAAAAGGGGACGCCGGGGGACATAGGAGTGCCGGATTGCAAAACGGACAACGGGGAAAAGGCTCGGATGCATGAGACGAACAAGTATGCAAAATGAAATGCACATGATGACATGATAAAATGCAACACGCAAGCAAATTACATGGCAACGACGGCGAATAACTGGCGGACACCTGACGCAATGAATCCGGGGCGTTACAACACTCCTCCACTAACAAGAGATCTCGTCCCGAGATCTTAGGACCGAGACGGAAGGGAAAAGGGATGAGGTGAAGCAAGAACTCAAGAGAGGAAGCAGAGAATCGAGAACACTCGAGAAGAAGAGAGGAACAACGAGAATGACGAGAATCGAAAACTCGCAGAATCAGATAGACTATGAAATCACTCGTTCTAACCGGAGTGGTTAGAATGAGAAAAGAAATGAATAAGACTGAAACGATTTAGGCAGCACTCCGGCTGAAAAAAGGAAGGATTAGAATAAGAACTTGAGAGGATGGAATGACACTTGATGAAGACATAACACAAAACCTCCGGAAAGAATTGAAAGAGATGAATGAAAAGAACGGATAAGAATATGACAACTTGTGCCACGAATGAAATTGAAAGCATCCTTCGAAGAAAGGATTGAACGGAGTTGTTGAGAAAATCAACAACGAAAGAATAAGCTTGTTGTGGACTTATGGATAACATCTCAAAATTATGAGGTGATCTCCGACCACAAGCGGAAACGATTGGATAGCTGAGAAGAACAAAGAAATGCAAAACTCCACTTCAAAAGAATACGGATAATTAAATGCACTTCGAGATGCGAGAAGAAAAGATACTTGAACTCCACCAACAAAATCTTGACGAAGTCTTGAAGAATGAATTGAATCATGAAGAACCACCCTGAAGAACTCCGATAACAAAAGGATGACGAGATAGAATGAAGGATGATTGAATAAGGTGAGCCTTGCGGTGATTTAGATGGAGGTTCCGACGAAATGACCGAGGAATTTGAACTCCGGAAAAGAAAAGATGAAACACTTGGCACTAGAATTTATTCACGAAGAACAAACTCTGAAGGAAGGGATTACTCACTTGGATGAAATAAGAATAGATTTATTGTATGCTTATCCTTCATCAAATTAAATTGACGACAAGCAATGGATTTAGCATACTACTTATTCTTCTTGAAAAGGATTGAGAAGTGACATATCGCAAACTAGAGAAGGTCTTCATGAACCACCGGTAGGATAGAAAGAATGAATGGATTAATATGATGAACAAGGAAAAGAATCTGAAAGAACCACCGTGAGAATTCGAAATGACTGATGAAAGAGAATGAATCACCGGGAAGAATTAGAAGAACCAATATGCTAGAGGGAATTTATATGCAAAAGAATAAAGAGATCACGAACTGATTGAAGATTACTTGAACGAAGCACCGGAAGAATATTGAGACGAACGAAAGGGCACGGATATAGGATAATTGGGGAATGAATCTGAAAACTTAGAACGAAGAAATCTTCCGAAAAGATGGCCTCCGGATGATCGAGAGAGAAAGCAACTCCTGAAATGCTCCGGATGGATGAAAAGAATTTGCATGACTTGAAAGAATTTGATAGGATAACATCGAGCTAGCACCGCGAATCTCCGGGAGAACGGACAAGATTTAGAGGAAAAACTCTTCTTCGGTCTTCAAACGACGATGAGAAACACCACCAAAATTACTGAGGTACTCCGGGAGAATGAAAAACGAAGGTGTTGAGCCAACAATGAAAAATGATTTGAAATCAATCTTGGAAAAGGCATGTGACTGATGAAATTCATTCTTACGTCACACTTGAAAAGAATTTGAGAATAACTCCGGGGGAATTAGAAGAGTCAGGTAAGATCCTGGGAAAAGACCTGTGGGTTAGGGCCCACTAAAGAGAAAAATACGGTTGGAAAGGATTGTTGAACAGGAAGATGATGCACCGGAACAATTGAAATATTCGAATGAGGTGACAACCTCGAATTAATAGGAATACAAACGAATCTCCTGAGATGTCTTGAACACTCCGGAAGGATAAACTGGCGAGAGGCGAACGAGCGAGGAAAACACTTCGAGGAAAATAATATGATCAACCCGAAAAAACTTGAACTTGGACCCACCGAAAAGAAAACAAGACGAACATTGATGAGCCAGACGAGGATTCACCGGTTGAAATAATTGAGGGAAGACTGAAGAGGCTCCACATGGATGAAATAGATGGTCGAAACAGACTCAAACTCCGAGAAGAGAAAGGGTGGGAGGGTGGGAAAACAAAGACAACTTGGAAGGGGAAAATCAATGAATAACTTCAAGAGGAAACACCGGTTGAAATCATTGAGGAAAGAAAGCAAAGATTTCGCACGAGTAGGATGGGTACTCGATTACGGACTCCGGTTCCGAGAGGAAGAAGGGAGGGCGGGTGGGAAAATAAAACAACTGAGGATTGAACTTGGCAAAGATGAAGAGGCTCGAGTCAACTTGACGAGAAATGCACCGGATAAAAGAGGATGGACAACTCGCGAAACTAACCACGTGATCCTGAAGAAAAAATTTGAAGGGGAAGAGGAGTAGTTCAAAACACCTACGTCAAGATTCCTCACCAGAGCGACGAAGGGACTGAGGAGTAAAAAGAATTCCTACTCTCCGATATAACTAGACTCCGAAAATAGTTTTCTTCTAGACTCAACAGCGGCCAAACTACACGATCAATCAAGGGGGGCTCCTAAGGTAGGTCGAGGCTCTGATACCAACTTGTCATGCCCAATATGCGACCCTATCCTAAAGGAACTCGAAGGTCCCACCAAGGATAGACCCGCATATTGGAACGCTTTGCAAGGTGGATATCATTACATCAACATTACATAATAGAGGGGATGCATCCAATACATACAATGTCACATGAATACAACAATACAACATACAAGAACAACATCCGACTACGGATGAAACACAAACAAAAACTCAAGCTACATCCACCCTGTTAGCCCAGGCTGCCGACCTGGAAGCTATCCCCTGATCGAAGAAGAAGCAGAAGAAGAACTCAACGCAAGCAAGCATCGCTCTAGCGTCATGATCATCGCATAACCTGTACCTGCAACTGTTGTTGTAGTAATCTGTGAGCCACGAGGACTCAGCAATCCCATTACCAAGGGTATCAAGACTAGCAAAGCTTAATGGGAAAGGAAGGGGTAAAGTGGTGAGG
This sequence comes from Triticum timopheevii, assembly GCA_963921465.1. NCBI lineage: Eukaryota > Viridiplantae > Streptophyta > Magnoliopsida > Poales > Poaceae > Triticum > Triticum timopheevii. Next base: position 163,723,487 of record OY997274.1, on the reverse strand, counting down.
TTGCAGCAGCGACTAAGCATGATATGGTGGCTAACATACGCAAACGAGAGCGAGAAGAGAAACAAGCGGAACGGTCGTGAAACTAGCAATGATCAAGTGGTGATCCTGAACACCTACTTACGTCAAACATAACCCAGAAACCGTGTTCACTTCCCGGACTCCACCGAGAAGAGACCATCACGGCTACACACGCGGTTGATGCATTTTAATTCGGATCTGGTGTCAAGTTATCTACAACCGGACATTAACAAATTCCCATCTGCCACATAACCGCGGGCACGGCTCTCGAAAGTTTAAACCCTGCAGGGGTGTCCCAACTTAGCCCATGACAAGCTCTCGCGATCAACGAAGGAATAGACCTTCTCCCAGGAAGACCCGATCAGTCTCGGAATCCTGGTTTACAAGACATTTCGACAATGGTAAAACAAGACCAGCAAAGCCGCCCGATGCGCTGACAATCCCAATAGGAGCTGCACATATCTCGTTCTCAGGGCAACACCCGATAGGTCAGCCTACGAGTAAAACCAGACCTCGAGTTGCCCCGAGGGGGGGCCGCAGTCTGCCCGGTTCAGACCAGCACTTAGAGAAGCACTGGCCCGGGGGGGCTAAAATAAAGATGACCCTCGAGAGAGTGACTCCCAAGGGAAAAAGTAGGTGGTGGTGAGGCAAATGGTAAAACCAAGGTTGGGCCTTGCTGGACAAGTTTTATTCAAAGCGAACTGTCAGGGGGGTCCCATAAATCCCCCGACCGCGTTAGGAACGCAAAATCCGGGAACATAATACCGGTATGACAGAAACTAGGGCGGCAAGAGTGGAACAAAACACCAGGCATAAGGCCGAGCCTTCCACCCTTTACCAAGTATATAGATGCATTAATTAAATAAGAGATATTGTGATATCCCAACATAACCCTGTCCACCATGGAGAAATCTTCAACTTCACCTGCAGCTAGCAACGCTATAAGAGGGGCTGAGCAAAGCGGTAACATAGTCAAACAGTGGTTTGCTAGGAATTGTGTCAAAGGTTAGAGGTTCATGGCAATTTGGGATGGCTTGATAAACAGGTGATAGGTAGCGCAGCATAGCGATAGAACGAAGCAACTAGCATAGCAATGATAGTAGTGAGATCCAGGGTAGCGGTCATCTTGCCTGAAATCCCACTAGGAATAAGAACGAGTCCATGAAGAAGACGAACGGATGAAGCCGAACCAACCGTAGACGAACGAATCCTCACGATCGCAATGAAATAGGAACTAACAAGAAGAAGCACACAACATAGGTAAACACACCACACATGAACAAGGCATGATGCACAACACGCATGATGCATGACCAAGCTACATGAAGCTACTCATGGCAAGAGATGATCCAAACAAGAACAACACATCAAGGCAAGTTTAAATGAGGCCGGAAACAACATATAACAATTCCGGTAAGTCCTCATATGCATGCTTGTGCTAGTCACCACATTGATCACAAAAATACATGGCATACACCCCTGGAAAGATGGCATGGCATAGATCAAAAAACATGTAGACATCAACCCCATAGGATGCACACATCAATCATGGCAAAAATGACAAATGAGCAAGTTATAACAGTTACAGCAGATTAACATCATGAAGTACTCTTCCAACAGCATTTCGGGCATCAACATGAACTCAAATGAGCATGATGCAATGGAATGAAATGAAGTACTCGTCGAGAAGAACAATTTGACATATTACACGCGCAAAACTGAGCTACGGATGCAGAGATGTGATGCGATGAACATGGCATGTTTATGCAAAATTATCAGTGACTTAGACGAATTTTGGGGGGGAAGGAAAAGTCAACCTCGCGGGCACGGATGCCGAGGCAGCGCGGATCTGGCCGGAGTGCGGGCAGCAGCGGCCGGAGATGAGGGGGCCGGCGAGGGAGGCACCGGATCCGGCCTCTCCGCGGCCGGATCTGGCCGGGGCGGCGCGGAGGCGACGGCCGGGGGCGCCGGAGCGGACGGCGGCGCCGGTGACGAGAAGGCCGAGAAGCGGCGGAGGCGAGGAGAGGCGGCTCCGGCGGAGCTCGCCGGCGGCAAGTCCGGGCGGTGGAGGCGGCGACCGCGGCGGCGGGGTCCGGCGGCGCGGGACGGGCCGGGCGGCGGCGGCGCACGGGTCCGCGCGGGCCCGCGATGGGCTCCGCGGGCCGGCGGTGAGGTGGGCGCGAGGGCGCCACGTGGCAGCCTCCCATTGGCTGCGGGCGGCGGCGGCGAAGCGTCCGGCGCGGACGGACGTGTCCAGTGGCGGCGCGAGGGCGATTTTTAGGGTTAGGGGGGAAATGATCCGGAAATGGAGAGGGGGAGACGTTTTTATAGGTGGAGGGAGCTAGGAGAGTCCAAATGAGGTGCGGTTTTCGGCCACGCGATCGTGATCGAACGACCAAGAGCATGGAGGGGAGTTAGATGGGTTTTGGGCCACTTTGGAGGGGTGTTGGGCTGCAAAGAGAAGGAGGCTTTTACGGTTACCCGGTTAACCGTTGGAGTACCAAACGACCTCCAAATGGCACGAAACTTGACAGGCGGTCTACCGGTGCTATACCAAGGCCGGTTGACAAACCTCGGTCCATTCCGAGAACGTTTAACACCCGCACAAGAGAAGAGGCAAAAAGGGGACGCCGGGGGACATAGGAGTGCCGGATTGCAAAACGGACAACGGGGAAAAGGCTCGGATGCATGAGACGAACATGTATGCAAAATGAAATGCACATGATGACATGATAAAATGCAACACGCAAGCAAATGACATGGCAACGACGGCAAATAACTGGCGGACACCTGGCGCAACGAATCCGGGGTGTTACAAGCCTGTCGCCGCCGTCCACCATTCGCGCAGCCAGCGAGCCCTCCTCGTCCTCTGCCTGTGTCCAAAAGCTCCGCCGAATCGCCATCGACCTCTCTGACGACCCACATAAGCCGGGACGCCCTGCAGAGCTGCCCTCGACGCTGTCTTCCTCGTCGGTGCCGCAGATCGCCGCCGTCAAATCCGTCGCCGTCCGTGCCTCCCCAAGCTGACTGAGACCGCCTACGGGACCGCTCTGAGCTCTACTAGCTTTCCCCTCTTCCCCCGTAGTCCCCACCCCCTCCCCGCCGTAGCCGTGCTAGCCACCGTACCGAGCACCGCCGTCCGCCATGGACGCCGGGCATGGCGCTACCATGCCGCTCCGCTCAAGCCGACGAGCCTAGCGAGCTCCTAGATGTACCAGGAGGCCGCAGATCCCCTTAGCTGGCCTCGCCGTACCCTGCAGCACCCCGCGCCGCTCGGGGCCGAACTCCGGCCGCCGCCCAACTCGCCGCTGCTGCTGCTACAGCCCGCCTCGCGACCTGCTACCGCCTCCGCTCGATGCGCGGGAGCACGGGCTCCCTCCTGGTGCCCTGAGCGCACCCAGCCGCTGCCCCTAGCGCCACTCCGGCGAGCCTCCGCCGCGAGATGTGGTCGCCGGCGCATAGTCCGATGACGCTGATGTGGTAGGATTAGATTAGGTGCTAATCACCCAGTTAATCAACCCCTAGTCGATGACATGTGGGACCTGCACTGTTACAGACACAACTAAAGTTAAATAACCCCTGTTAACCCCCTGAGTCAATGACAGGTCGAGCCCACCAGTCAGATTTGACTTTGGTCAATGCTGACGTCACAGTGACGTAGTGCTGACGCAGTTAACTATTTTCTGGATTAAAAATAATTCAGGAAATTCCATAAAATAGCCAAAACTTCTAAAAATCATAGAAAATCAACCGTAGCTCCAAATCAAACAAATTATATATGAAAAATTATCAGAAAAATCCAATATATCCATCTATACTGGTTTCATGCATGTTTAAACAAGTTAACTTGCTGTTTAGTGCAAAACATGATAAAGCACTATTTAAGATCACAAATGAGTTTGAACTTTGAATCTTTGGTTCAAAATAGCTAAAACCCATATGATTGTAGTTGCATTAGCCCAACACACTCATTTTACCATGTCATGATCATGCATCATATTGTGCATTGCATTGATTGTGTTTCTTTCTCTGTCGCCGGTATTTGTTCCCTCTCGATAGACGTGATTCGACGATGAGTTCGATGACACCGATAAAGAGTTATTCTTTCTTTAGAAGTGACAGGCAAGCAAAACCCCCTTGTTCATTCCCATACAAACCCACTCTCTCGCTCCTGCTCTCTTTTACTGCATTAGGACAACAACGATTCAACTGTTACATGCTGCGGTAGTTGAACCCCTTTCCTCTGAATGACCAGTCATTGCCACAGTAAATAGATGAAACCCACTAGCATGAGTAGGAGTTGTTTGAGCCCTGATGTGCCTACTCATTCATGCTTGTTTGTCATGCCTGCTACTGCTTAGAGTTGAGTCGGGTCTGATTCATCGGGGATGAATTGGAGGTGTGTGAACATGTCCTACTGTGTGTGAGCTAAGTGTGTGAACACGATTTGGTAAAGGTAGCGGTGAGAGGCCATGTAGGAGTACATGGTGGGTTGTCTCATTGTAGTCGTCCTCAGGAACTGAGTTCTGTGTTTGTGATCCATGAACAGTTACTACCACACATTGGGCTCCGGGCGCTCCAAGCTCTCTCGACTTATTAATCAACCTGATCTCTGTCGAGGAGTTGCAACTAGTTTCTGGTGTTTGTAGGTAGTGTTAGTAGTCTACCAAGTGGCACCCGGTACAGGTGGGCTTGGGACAGACTAGGCACAGTGGCCCGGTGTACCAAGTGGCACCCGGATGGTGGACTTAGGAACCCTACACACATCGTTTGGGGCCGTGAGCGACACCCCGGCCGGATCTCCTTGCGGATGGAACCCGAATAGGCGATAAACCTGGACTAGAGACTTGTGTGGTTAGTCAGGTCGTGGCCGACACCCTCGCTGGGCTTCCGCTTGAAGGTTGCCGAGTACATGTCGTGTAAACGATGATAAGTGGTGAGAGCGTGTGTGAAGAAGTACACCCCTGCAGGGTTAACATTATCTATTCGAATAGCCGTGTCCGTGGTAAAGGACTTCTGGGTTGCCTGTACAGTTCATAGACAAGTGAAAGTGGATACTCTAAAATGCGCAAGATAAGCGTGAGTGCAATGGGTGGCGTTCTCGTAGGGAGACGGGAGCGGATCCATAGCGGAGTATTGATATGGTGAATATGTGGACTCGTGTGCGCCACCTCAAAAGAGTTACTTGCAATCGTAGCTCAGGATAGCAACCGAGTCAAAGCTGGCTTGCTGCAGTTAAACCCCACCATCCCCTTTGTTGATAATGATGCATATGTAGTTAGTTCTGATGTAAGTCTTGCTGGGTACATTTGTACTCACGTTTGCCTATTTTACGTTTTTGCAGAGACTTCTGTCTCACTAGTAGTTCTGCGTGGACTTCGACGTTTAGCTTGTTACCTCAGCTACGATCTTGTGCCCTCGGCAGGATCTGGTAGATAGTCAGGCTTCTCAGCCTTTTTCATTTGTAGATGTCTGTACTCAGACATGTTACGCTTCTGCTTGTGCTTTGACTTGTATGCTCTGAATGTTGGGTCATGAGACCCATGTTTGTAATATCTCGCTCCTCGGAGCCTATTGAATAAAATACTTAGTTATAGAGTCATGTTGTGATGCCATGTTGTATTTGCACATATCGAGCATATTGTGTGTATGTTATTGAAATGCTTGGTATGTCTAGGATCTGACTATCTAGTTGTTTATCCTTAGTAGCCTCTGTTACTAGGAAATGTCTCCTAGTTCTTCCATTGAGCCATGGTAGCTTGCTACTGCTTCGGAACACTTAGGCTGGCCGGCATGTGTCCTTCTTCGTTCCTGTGTCTGTCCCCTCGGGGAAATGTCACGCGATGAATACCAGAGTCCTGTTAGCCCGCTACAGCCCGGTTCACCGGAGTCCTGCTAGCCCAGTGCTACATCCTGGATTCACTCGCTGATGACCGACACGTTTGATGCTGGGTCATGGATGCCTGTCCCTGTAAGTTTGTGCCACTTTGAGTTTACGACTAGCCATGTCAGCCCGGGCTCCTTATCATATGGATGCTAGCGACACTATCATATACGTGTGCCAAAAGGTGCAAACGGTCCTAGGCAAAGGTAAGGCGACACCCGTGGGAATACCGTGCGTGAGGCCGCAAAGTGATATGAGGTGTTACATGCTAGATCAATGTGGCATTGAGTCGGGGTCCTGACAGCTTTGGTATCAGAGCCTGACTGCCTGTAGGATTACCAAGCCAAACTGGTCGAAGTTGTGTCTAGAAATGCTTTTGTTATGTACGGGAATTGATTGTGGGTTGGAACGTAAGGCTCTTTTTACTCCTTTACCTCATGCCCTTCTGATCTAGAGTCATCTTATCCTTCCTACGGGGTTAAGAAACTAGGCTATCTCTTCTTTCTATCAGGATCACGTGTTACTAATCTGTAGACTTATAGATTGTTGGATTTAAGCCTCATTTCAGTTCCTACTACTTCCGTGTATTCATATCTGGCCTCAGAATCTTGTTATTGAGGTGATCGAGTGGTTATGCCACCATTTTGCACGATGTCTTAAATCCTTTTGAGCATTTACATCCGTTATGCTGTCCGAGTCATCCCAGGTTTCTAAACAATCGATGCACTTGCAAATCCTTTCCCTCTGGTTTCGATGTTCCTTTAGGCCAACTTAATCACACTAATTGCTGAGTTGAGGTATTTTATTAGCTCGACCTATATGTTGGAGTTATTATTATGACCCTAGGTGTCTTAGGGGATCATCTAGTAATCTAGCCATGATTCGTGTCCCAGTGTGATGATTCTGGCCTTTACTCTCGAAAGCATCCTGTGATGCCACTTAGTAGTAGGTATTCTACTTCTGGGTTTTGAACCCGAGATTCACCCCACTTACCTCTTGTTGATAGTGTTTGCTAGTTTCTTTAGGAAATTAATAACCTTTGCATTAGTCCTCGAGGTCAGTGGTATTTCCTTCTTCCAAATACCATGAACCATTAAGGCAGAAGTTCTTGAACCAAAATATCACAATTAGAGTACTCTTGAGGAGTTCTCCATTCATAATTGTGATTCCGCCAGTCCTACCTCTCTGCATGGATTGTCCGGAAGAAATATGTTGAACTTGGTTTGACATACTAACCTATGCATCCACAACTCAGAAAATCATACGTTCTTTGAGTTGTCCCTCTTAGCTGTCTTCTGACCCTCGTCTATCAGTTGATAGTCAAGAGTATGCGTGCATTCGTTCATCGATGCCTATTACTCTTCTGGTCCGTCAAGCCATTCTATTTGGAATGACTAGGAGAAATAAACTCCAGTACCTCATTCATATCCAGGATTGGGTCAAAGTAGTTGTATCTCGCAGATCAAAATGTCAAACCAGCTTTTGTTCTGTTCTACCTTAGAGTGTTACCATCTTTTATATCAGGAATGTCATGGGAATTGCACACCAGCCTACGAACTCTTGATACAGTGATACATCTCGCCCTTAGTATTCATTTCTTGGTCCCCGTGTTGTTGCAACCGAAATACCGACAAGTGAATCGTGATGTGTGAAATATATACTCCTAGCAATTCGTTGCTTGGTAGTTAATGGACGAAAATCTCATTCTTAGTGTGTTGGTTATGGGATCATCATTCTAAGATTGATCGTGCTACCTAGTCCTTATTTCCGGTGCACTCTGCGATCAATGAGATAGGATAGTGTCAATCCTTGCTTATTTGATCATATCGTCTTGTCCTCAAAAGCAAGATTGTTATCGAGCTTAGTAACATATCGGTGGTTCGTGATTTTCCGAATATCTTCTCGGAAGTATCACCAGGTCGTCACCTGACTGTTATGTTGAGCTCGTGATCAAGTTGGTTTCCAATAAACCACTCCTTCTCCAAGAATCCGTGTTAGATATCCCTGAGCTAGTTGGTTAAGCCGAACAACAACTGGGAGAGTTGGAAGATAAAAGCTTGCCTGGCTTAGCTCATTTTAAGGGATATCTTTTTGTGTGTGTGTTGAAGAAAGATGATATCTTCATCGATTGATCCTTGTGACCAATTGTTGGAACTATGGTCTTATCCAGTCTTTGATTTGAGTATGGGTTATCCTCAAATCAAATCAGAACCAACGATGTTCGTAATGTTGTCTTACTCATGGATTTTCCTCGAGCATACACCATTATATCTTTTGGGTCTGACCAATACTACCACCTTGTTCACATAGTTATGGAATTCCATCTCCATGGGAGTCTGGATGAATTGTTGTTGAGCCCATTGACAACATCCTTGTCTTCTCCATAATTTTGTTGAACATTAAGCTAGTGTTGGAAACTTTTTAAAGCATTTGTTCATGCTAGCTCATGAAGCATATGTTCGGATGTAAGAAGTGACTTCCTCTAGTTCATGTGCATTTGATGCAAGTTGCCGCCGTGGATTCGAGAAAGTCAATGTTGCTTCCTTTGGAATCATCCCAAATCAGTCATGTATACGTGCGAAGTATTCTGTGGTTCGAAGACTTGCAACCTTCATTCTATATGTATTCCTAGCACACCAAGTCACTGATTGATTTGTTCAAGGAGAATAAGTCTCTTCTTAAGAGCAAGACTTATGCAAGGACTTCGATATCCTTGTTGATGGTTCCCCCACCTTTATAAGACTACCACGTGGTCATGCTTGTCTGAGACAGCGTGTTCACATGTGTGTAGCAGAACCAGCTCATGTTTTGGAGCTTACTACCGTAGTCCATTTCTCGAGAATCTCACAACGTCGTCTCGTCGATTTGTGTTGCAAACTTTCATTCTTCTTTCTAGACTCGATGAGTTTGGATTATTCTGACATCAACCAGATCTGAATCTCAGGCAGATGTGATGGTTGAAACCTCTTCCAAGAACTATGATATAGGTTCCAGTGAAGTGGACGCACCTAGCTGGAAGCACTATTGTTGTAGTATCTTGATTAAGTCGTTTGGTCACCTCCCATGAGGATCTCGCATGACTTATTCTAGAAGTTGATCCTTATGGATTTTGTGCTCCTGAAGTCCAACATGTTACTTGATGTTCTTGATATAAACCATTTCAATGAATGGGTTATGCTAGCACATCAAGGAGAACATTAGAAGCAGAGTGCTAAATGTCTCTCGGTCGATCATCCAGATTTCGCCCCCTTGGCCTTGCTAAGATGAAATCCGAGAAGGTGTTATCTTCCTTTGCATCTGCATCATCCATCACCATTCATCATGGTAGTATGTTGTGTTATTAGGATCCTTGACAAGGATGTTGGTAAAACCTTGATGAATATGGAAGTGGTCCTTGAAAGCACACACAAGTGCTAGGTGTTATCATCGGCACTAACTGGGATTGCTCTCAGTTTCCTCGGTTATGCTATAAATTTTTCAACAGTGGACTCACTCTCTACTGTTGAGCCTCTCCCCAATTACTAGAATCATTTGCATTTTGTTCCCAGCTTGCACCACCAATGTGCCACCCTACTCTGGATTACCCTTCTCAGTAATTACTAATCAGGTTCATTTTCAAAAGTGATCCTACCATGGGTCCCATCCATCTCCGATGATAAGCAAAATCATCTATGGCATTGTCTTCAACAAGGTAATCCACATCATCCATACTCGTCTGGGTATGTCACTCATCCGGACTCCTTCTACTGAATGATTATGATTTGCCTTAAGCTGGTATAAAGAGCTTCAATGATCCTTGAATCAAAGGTAATTCTTTTTGCCACTTAAGGGATGATTCTACGAGTCACCTTCTCTAAGGTGCCCCGTTATGGAATCATGGCAATTATTCCTCGCTACTCTGAAACCTTGCACCACCTTACTTAAGCGTTGTGCTTACCAAATTGAACCCTCGTCATCTGTTACTATCCACCTCTCTTGATGTATGTGTTTGAGTCCCAGCTCAAGAGTTGATCTAATGTCTCACTCCATGAGTTGATCCTGAGTTCTCAATCTTCGAGGAGATCAATTTCTGTAGAGTTTCTCTCTGTCGCCATCATGCTGGATGAAGATCTCGAAAGCAAAGGCGTCAAAATCAATTGGAGCAATAAATCAACATCTTCAAGAAGGGCTATTGGATCATGAAGATCGTGTTGGCTTGTAGCCCCTCTGACTTCTTACCTCACGACTTGAATCTCGGGACGAGATTCTTGTTTAGTAGGGGTGAGCTGTCACATCCCTAGTTCTGGTATGCTCTAGGCTAGCCCTTCATGTGTGCATCATGTTTAAAATTCTTAGAAACTTGAAATGGGGATTGCCTAAACCCTAGCATTAAGGATTTCACTAGGTTCAACTAAAATATTTCCAGTAATTCCAAATGGCTTTAAAAAATGTTCATCATTCTTGGAAAATGCTGCAAATAGTAACCAGAGGTGATGCACATTTTTCCATGACATATTTGGGCTCTGGATTAAATCATACTCTATTTGCATTTGGGCATTTGAATGCTATTAAATATTTCAAATGTTCAAATAATCATAAACTAAAATGTTTGTTGTTGGTTATATTCCAACCAGTGGCATTGTGTAGTTTCATGATTTTTGGGTCTGTTTAAGTATTTTTAATCAAGCCCTAAAGATTACAGAATGAATAGAAAACTGTAACAGAATTAGAAAGAGAGAGGAGGGACTCACCTGGGCCACCTACCTGGCTTACCTGAAGTCTCACTTGTGGCCTGGCACTGTTGCTGGCGGCCCAGCCCACCAGGCAACATGCCAGTCATCCCCTTCCTCTCGCCAGTGTGCATTGTGCGTGGCGCACGCACAGGAGGCGAGGGCCACCTCCTGCTTCGCGCTGGAGGCTCGTCCTCCTCCCTGACCCCGTGCCTGGAGACGCCCGAGCACCCTCTCACTTCTCCCTTGCTCTAGCCCCTCCCCCTCTCGTTTTTGTGCTCACCGAGAGGAGCCTGTCGCCGCCGTCCACCATTCATGCAGCCACCGAGCCCTCCTCGTCCTCTTCCTGTGTCCAGAAGCTCCGCTGAATCGCCATCGACCTCTCTGACGACCCACACAAGCCGGGACGCCCTGCAGAGCTTCCCTCGACGTCGTCTTCCTCGTGGGTGCCGCAGATCGCCGCCGTCAAATCCGTCACCGTCCGTGCCTCCCCAAGCTGACTGAGACCGCCTACGGGACCGCTGTGAGCTCTACTAGATTTCCCCTCTTCCCCCGTAGTCTTCCCACCCCGCCGTAGCCGTGCTAGCCACCGTACCGAGCACCGCCGTCCGCCATGGACGCCGGGCATGGCGCTGCCGTGCCGCTCCGCTCAAGCCGACGAGCCTAGCGAGCTCCTAGATGTACCAGGAGGCCGCAGATCCCCTTAGCTGGCCTCGCCGTACCCTGCAGCACCCCGCGCCGCTCGGGGCCGAACTCCGGCCGCCACCCAACTCGCCGCTGCCGCCGCTACAGCCCGCCTCGCGACCTGCTACCGCCTCCGCTGGATGCGCGGGAGCACGGGCTCCCTCCTGGTGCCCTCAGCGCACCCAGCCGCTGCCCCTAGCGCCACTCCGGTGAGCCTCCGCCGCGAGATGTGGTCGCCGGCGCATAGTCCGGTGACACTGACGTGGTAGAATTACATTAGGTGCTAATCACCCAGTGAGGGAGTCCTGGACTAGGGGGTGTCCGGACAGCTGGACTATCATCGTCAGCCGGACTCCAAGACTATGAAGATACAAGATTGAAGACTTCGTCCCGTGTTCGGATGGGACTTTCCTTGGCGTGGAAGGCAAGCTTGGCAATACGGATATGTAGATCTCCTACCATTGTAACCGACTCTGTGTAACCCTAGCCCTCCCCGGTGTCTATATAAACCGGAGGGTTTTAGTCCGTAGGACGAACAACCATTACAACAATCATACCATAGGCTAGCTTCTAGGGTTTAGCCTCCTTGATCTCGTGGTAGATCCACTCTTGTAATACCCATATCATCAATATCAATCAAGCAGGAGTAGGGTTTTACCTCCATCGAGAGGGCCCAAACCTGGGTAAAAACATCGTGTCCCTTGTCTCCTGTTACCATCCGCCTAGACGCATAGTTCGGGACCCCCTACCCGAGATCCGCCGGTTTTGACACCGACATTGGTGCTTTCATTGAGAGTTCCTCTATGTCGTCACCGATAGGCTTGATGGCTTCTTCAATCAACAACGGCGCAGTCCAGGGCGAGACTTTTCTCCCCGGACAGATCTTTGTATTTCGGCGGCTTCGCACTGCGGGCCAATTCACTTGGCCATCTGGAGCAGATCAAAAGCTACGCCCCTGGCCATCAGGTCAGATTTGGAAGCCTAAACTTCACGGCGGACATCCGCGGAGACTTGATTTTCAACAGATCCGAGCCGCAGCCGAGCGTGCCGCACTGTCACGATGTGCATGATCTAACTCTGCCGCCGGACAGTACCTTGGAGGCCGCACACGAATCCGCTCCGACCCATAGTTCGGAGCCGATCGCGCAGATCGAGGATGGGTGGCTGGACACCGCCTCAGGAGCTGCAACCGCTACGGCGATGGAGCCGAATACCGACCTTGTCCCCTATAAAGCCCGTGACTCCGAGGTGCCGGACTCCCTGCCGGACTCCGAACCTCCTGCACCCCTGCCAATCGAATCCGATTGGGCGCCGATCATGGAGTTCACCGCGGCGGACATCTTTCAGCACTCACCCTTTGGCGACATCCTAAATTCACTAAAGCATCTCTCGCCATCCGGAGAGCCCTGGCCGGACTACGGCTAGGATGGTGGGGATGCGGACGACGAAGAAATTCAAAGCCCACCAAACACTCACTTCGTAGCAACTGTCGATGATTTAATAGACATGCTAGATTACGACTCCGAAGACATCGACGGTATGGACGACGATGCCGGAGACAATCAAGAACTAGCGCTCACCGAGCACTGGAAGGCCACCCTAACCCATGGTGTATATATGGTGGACACCCCAAAAGGAAGCGATAACGAGGAACAACGGGGCGCGGCAAAGGATAATCCCGCCGCCGAACAACCAAAACGGCGATGCAGATGCCGCCCTAAGTCCCGCCTCGACAAAAACAGCGCTCCTAATGACCCAGCAATAGAGCAGGGCAAACCAGTGGACGACGAACACGCAACCAAGCAGCCGTCCGAACAGGACGAATCGGATAATCAATCCATGCCCGGCGAAACCAACAGTCCAGATGACCTCACGCCGGACACACCACCGGAGCACAAGAACCTCCACAAAAGACTCGTCGCCACTGCAAGAAGTCTGAAGAAGGAAAAACGGAAGCTCAGAACAGCGGAAGACATACTCAGAATGAGGTGGAGCAAAGTACTCAAGACCGCGGACAAATATGGCAATGACCACCAAACAAAGAGCTACCCGAAGCGTAAACTGCTGCCTGAATTCGACGAGGAGGCCGTAGAGCTCCCACAGTCAAAAAGCAAAGAGGCCGCCTGGTCGGATAGACAACCAGATGACAGGCCAAAAGCGACAAGCGGCGCCGCACACAAGCTGACTCATGATCCTAGGAAAATAGATGGCCCGGTCAGGTCCATTTATGGGCCAAAAAACAGGGCCCCAGGAAGCAACACAACACGCCAAGTGTTCGAAGACAACGGCACACCCAGATACAGGGGAGCCGCACACCCACTATGTTTCACCGATGAGGTGCTGGATCATGAATTTCCGGCGGGGTTCAAACCCGTAAACATAGAGGCATACGACAGAACAACAGACCCTGGAGTCTGGATTGAGGATTACATCCTCCACATACACATGGCTAGAGGAGACGATCTCCACGCCATAAAATATCTACCCCTCAAGCTCAAAGGGCCGGTTGGGCATTGGCTTAAAAGCCTCCTAGAAAACACTATTGGAAGCTGGGAAGAGCTTGAGGATGCGTTCAGAGCAAATTTTCAAGGGACTTATGTCCGCCCTCCGGATGCAAACGATCTAAGTCATATAACTCAACAGTCCGGAGAGTCACCGCGCAAATTCTAGAACAGGTTCCTCACCAAAAAGAACCAAATAGTCGACTGTCCGGACGCCGAAGCCTTAGCAGCTTTTAAACATAATGTCCAAGACGAATGGCTCGCCAGACACCTCGGCCAAGAGAAGCCGAGGACAATGGCCGCGCTAACAAGCCTCATGACCCGCTTTTGCGCGGGAGAAGACAGCTGGCTAGCAAGATGCAGCACCAGCGACCCAAGTACATCCGAGATCAGAGATGGAAACGGAAAATCACGGCGCAGAAAGGATCAGCGCCGGAATAAAGAAAAAAGCCCAAAGAACACGGCGGTCAATGCCGGATTCAAAAGCTCGCGGCCAAACAACAAAACACTGCCTCTTAAGGACAACAGTGATAAGCTATCCAACTTAAACAAAATTTTGGATCGGAAATGTCAAGTCCACAGTACCTCCGGAAGGCCTGCAAACCACACCCATCGAGATTGTTGGGTTTTCAAACAGTCCGGCCGACTCAACGCCGAACACAAGGGGCTCGATGCACCAAGCGAGGATGATGATGAACCCCACCAGCAGAGCACTGGAAAACAAAAGACTTTCCCACAAGAAGTCAGAACAGTAAATTCACTTCATGTGATATTACGGAAAAACAATGCGGCACCAGCTAAAATAAGTGCCGCACGATCCACCCCAGCGGAACCTCGAAGTTGGATGTCAAAACCAATCACTTTCGACCACCTGGATTACTCCAGAAGCATTCGAAACGCAGGATGGAATGCTCTGATATTGGATCCTATAATCGATGGACTACAATTTACACAAGTCCTGATGGACAGTGGCAGCGATTTAAACCTGCTATATCCGAACACAATCCGCAAGATGGGGATAGACCTTACTAAAATTCAACATAGCCGCACTTCCTTTAAAGAAGTGACGCCAGGCCCTTACGCCAAGTGCACAGGCTCCTTATTACTAGAAGTTGTGTTCGGGAAACCTGACAACTTCCGACGCGAAAAGCTAATCTTTCATGTCGCCCCATTCAAAAGTAGCTATCAAGCACTATTGGGACGTGAAGCTTTTATCCGCTTTAACGCAATACCACATTACGCGTCTCTTACGCTCAAAATGCCCGGTCCACACGGCATCATTTCATTAAAAGGTCGTTTAAGACCCCGGACACGGCTAGACGAGTCCGGAATAAATACGCTAGGGGCTCCCTAGCCGCACACCCCTTCACAAGGGGCTATGCATACAAGCAATAATGAGCTAATATAGGCTCAGCTTTATCCATTTATTAATATTTTTTATGCACTTTTACGCACGATTTCCTTTCAAACTAAGTTCCTCTCTTTTTACAGATGAACAACATGCACACCCGTTCAGGATAACGGCACAACGGAGACACAGGCGCAGACATGCAGTAGGGACCCGTCGCAAGGATTCTTTTCAGATTAAGACCCTGCGTAAACCTTTTTTACTGTCTCTTGTTGATATAATCCCCTGGTTTCTCATTATAACCAGAGAGGAGACTGACGTTTTGGCATTGGCCGCGTCAGAAGACCTTGCTCGTACCTGGACACTAGGGGCTTAGGGCATCGTTCTACCCATCATTATAAAGACCGAACACCTTAGGGAGTGTTCGGCGTCTCGAGTTAGGCCTTATATGCATCAGCTCCGAATCATGTCTTTGGTCAAATGTTGGGTTTGCCCGGCTCTTGTGTTTTGCTGCCTTACGTTCCATATCATCGGCTAACGCGGCACCAGGCGAACTACTGCGATTGTGCCCCAGTTCGGCTGGGCGAGCACCTCAGTAGAGAAAGGAAAAACTGACTGTCATGATACAGCGAGAGACTGGTCAACCACTCGATCGACTACCGGAATGTTTAAAATTCATCCGCTTTGATGAAGGACCGTTTCCCGGTCAGGCACATACACGCCCCGAATCCGAAGAGCGCGGTGCCCCTCGGGGCTATATCGTAGTCCCACCCTCGAACTCCAATGGCTATGTGAAAGTGATCAAGCATTATAGTCCGGTTGCCTCGTTTGCTACGCTACCACCTCCTTAACAGGACCGAGACGTCGAATTAAGTGTGAAAATGCGCTATTTTTGCGAACACCCCCACACCTTGTGCGTGGGGGCTGAAGCCGACGACTGCCATCTTTCAGGTTATACACACGTATACATAAACGGCCCCACAGGAGATATTTCAATACTTGAACGCACAAGTATAAAAAGCGCCTACACCATAAACATTGTTTTACAAAATAAAAACGTTCATTTGAATGTGACATTTTTTTAGCACTGCGACTCTATTACACGAGCACCACGCAGAACTTCCCCAAAATAGTGCTCGGCGGGTAACCGGCTCTCGTCCGAACCCTGGGTCGCAACTACGGTGGCATCCATCTCCGTCCAATGTGTCTTCACACGGGCGATGGCCATCCGTGCACCCTCTATGCAGGCCGACCGCTTCATCGCCTTGATATGCGGCACCGCCCCAAGAAAGTGCTGCAATAAGCCAAAATAGCTCTTCGGCTTGGGCCTATCCGGCCAGACATGAGTCACGATATCTGTCATGGCAAGTCCGGACAACCTATTCAGCTCAGCCCATTCGGCCAACCGATCGGTCAGCGGAAGTGAACGATCCGGACTATGGAATTGAGACCAAAACAGCTCTTCCGTCTTGTGATCCTTCTGACTTCGGAAGTGCACAACGGCATCCGCCGCACTCGCCGCTAAGTCCATATAAGGATCCTCCGGACCCCACAGCTGGCCAAGCTGGGCATACTCTGGATCCGTAAACCTGCGGTGCAGCAGAAAAGGCTTGCCAGCCACAATGTCTCCGGCCTGGCGCAGCTCCTCCTTTATAGCCCGCATTGCAGAACGGGCATCCTTGGCTTCGGCGGTGGCCTTCCCCAGGTCTTCTCGCTCCGATGGGCTCTCCTTTTCAAGAGCCTCATTGCGGTCGGTAGCATCCTTCAACTTAACGGCCATTTCGGCCATCTCTTCCCTGCTTCGGCAGTGTGCAGCCTTTCTGTTTCTAACTCATCGGCCGCCCTCGAGGCAGCCGCATCACTCCTTCTGGCTTGCTCCTTGGCTTGAGAAAGTTCTGCCCGAAGGCTCTCCACAGCAGCGGCACCATCTGCGTCAAGCACAAATATTGTAAGAGGTGGGCTTTGGCTCCCTTAATAGGTGACTGCGGAGAAACAACTTACCTTGCGACTCGTCAAGTCGCTTGTTGACTAGCGCGATGTCTGCATCCGTAACATCGAGTTGCCGCTTTAATTCAGCAACTCCATCAGTCCGGCTAGCCCCCGGACTATCCGCCACCTGCATAGGAAAGGCGACACTCAATACCTGCGATTTTGATCCTCGGCACGCTGTCGCTTTCGACAACCTACCGAGTCTCAGGGGCTACTATCTATACAGGGCGCACTTTATGTGCAAAACTATCAAAAAGGGGTGTCATTTTTACATACCTCAAACCCCGCCAGCAAACTCCTAATGGCATTATGCAATCCGCTTTCGATGGACGAAATCCTTCCAATCACCATACTCATCAATGCACGGTGATCTTCTGAGATGGACGCCCTCTCAAGCAGATCCTTCAGCTCCCCCGGCCGAACACTAGTCGGCGCCGAACTCTTTGGCTCTGCCGGGATCGGGGATACCCTCCGTGATGACACTTCAGGCTCGTCCGCCCTATCTGACGGCACCGCGGACGGAGGCGTCTCGCTCTCCACCATCTCCGGACGAAGATCCCCCGAAGACGAGCTCATCTGAGAAGGTCGGAGATCCGAACTACAAGGTAAAAATTCGGTTATCCTCAGAAGCACAAATAGGGATGTCTCTTATTACCGAGCTCTCTTTTTTCTACTTACGGCTCGCTGGAGGGCTGATGCTTTAGGGGAGACTGTGCGGCCGGGGCCTCCCCAGACGCAGGACCCTCTGGTGAAGACTTCTTCCCCCGCTTAGGGGCTTGGGCCTCCGGGTCTCCAGAGGCGGTTCTCTTCTCCCCTTGGAGGGAGGGATTCTCGATTCCCCCTTTTTCAAGAGCCTCCTTGGGCGAGGCGGTAGCTCCCTTATTTTCCCCTTCGCCTTCTTCTAAAGGCGCAACCTCCAGCATCTTGACCAACACAGGATCCGGCGCGGTCTCTGGGAGGGGGGCCGGACACCGTATCAGCTTTGCTTGCGCTATCCACTCCTGTTGAAGGATAACGGGTTAGAAGGCGAATTGTAGAAAGGCAAACAAACGGTACGTCCGAATACTAAGCTACTTACTTGAGTATCCAGGCGATTGCAGCTTAGGCCAGCGTCCTCGGTCAATTCCGGACACACCTCCCGTGATCCGAAGAACAACTCGTACATCTCCACGGGTGTCGTACCCATGAAGTGTTGGAGAATCTGTGGTCCCTCCGGATTGAACTCCCATAGCCGGAGAGGGCGGCGTTTGCAGGGCAGGAGATGCCTAATCAGCATAACCTGCATCACCACGACCAGATCGATCTCCCTCTCTTGGAGGTCTCGAATCCAGCCCTGCAATAGGGGCACGTCTTTTGACGGCCCCCAGTTGAGCCCTTGGTTGACCCACGACATCAACCGTCGAGGAGGTCCCGAGCGGAATACGGGCGGCGGCTTCTGTCTGCTGCCCTTCGGAGCGGTGATATAGAACCACTCCTGTTGCCATAAACCAAGCTCCTCTTGGAAGGAGCCCTCGGGCCACGGGGCATCGGCCCTCCTGCTTACGGTCAACCCGCCGCACTCTGCTTGACGCCCCTCGATCATCTTCGGCTCCACATTGAAGGTCTTCAGCCACAGGCCAAAGTGGGGGGTGATGCGGAGGAAGGCTTCGCAGACGACGATAAATGCAGAAATATGGAGGATGTACTCCGGAGCCAAGTCATGGAATTCCAACCCATAGTAGAACATGAGTCCTCTCACAAAAGGATCCATCAGGAAGCCTAAACCCCGACGGAGGTGGGATACAAATACGACATACTCGCCGGGCTCGGGGGTGGGGATGGCCTGCCCTTCGGCGGGCAACCTGTGCGAAATCTCGTAAGACAGGTACTTGGCCTCTCGCAGCTTTAGCACGTCCTCCTCCGTGGCATCCACCGGCCCTTAAGGTCGGAGCCGGACATTGTTGAAGTTCCGAAGCGCTCGAATCTGGGGCTCTGGGTGTTGGAACTTGGAGCAAGGAGAAGATTCGATGGAGGATTGAAGAAAAGAAACAAGCCTTGGTCCTATTATAAAGAGGGAGAATACCAAGAGCCGTCTCCGTGACCGTTCGGAACTCGCCTTCGATAGAGGGGGCGTGGCGACGGGCGCGGTTGGGTTACCCACGTCCGTATTGATGAGAATCCCGGTGTAAGGGGAACACGATCTCTGCTTCGACAAGACGTGCCAAGGAAACCGCTTCGCTAAACGCGCTGAGGTGGTATAATAAAAAACGATTCAAGTAAAAGCTTGGTAGTGGCGTGACATCATGCTACATAATACGTCAGCAGATTGAACTTGTGTACATAATATTCTCTCTACGAGGAAATGTGGAAATTATTTTGCAAAGCCGGACACTATCCTGGTGTACACAATCTTCTATGAATTATTCGGAGGAGGAACCCGCCTTGCAATGCCGAACAATATGCGCACCGGGCTCATCGTCATTGAAGCCTGGTTCAGGGGCTACTGAGGGAGTCCTGGACTAGGGGGTGTCCGGACAGCCGGACTATCATCGTCAGCCGGACTCCAAGACTACGAAGATACAAGATTGAAGACTTCGTCCCGTGTCCGGATGGGACTTTCCTTGGCGTGGAAGGCAAGCTTGGCAATACGTATATGTAGATCTCCTACCATTGTAACCGACTCTGTGTAACCCTAGCCCTCCCCGGTGTCTATATAAACCGGAGGGTTTTAGTCCGTAGGACGAACAACCATTACAACAATCATACCATAGGCTAGCTTCTAGGGTTTATCCTCCTTGATCTCGTGGTAGATCCACTCTTGTAATACCCATATCATCAATATCAATCAAGCAGGAGTAGGGTTTTACCTCCATCAAGAGGGCCCGAACCTGGGTAAAAACATCGTGTCCCTTGTCTCCTGTTACCATCCGCCTAGACGCACAGTTCGGGACCCCCTACCCGAGATCCGCCAGTTTTGACACCGACACCCAGTTAATCAACCCCTACTCGATGACATGTGGGACCCGCACTGTTAGAGACACAACTAAAGTTAAATAACCCCTGTTAACCCCCTGAGTCAATGACAGGTGGAGCCCACCAGTCAGATTTGACTTTGGTCAATGCTGACGTCACAGTGACGTAGTGCTGACGCAGTTAACTATTTTCTGGATTAAAAATAATTCAGGAAATTCCATAAAATAGCCAAAACTTCTAAAAATCATAGAAAATCAACCGTAGCTCCAAATCAAACAAATTATATATGAAAAATTATCAGAAAAATCCAATATATCCATCTGTACTGGTTTAATGCATGTTTAAATAAGTTAACTTGTTGTTTAATGCAAAACATGATAAAGCACTATTTAAGATCACAAATGAGTTTGAACTTTGAATCTTTGGTTCAAAATAGCTCAAACCCATATGATTGTAGTTGCATTAGCCCAACACACTCATTTTACCATGTCATGATCATGCATCATATTGTGCATTGCATTGATTGTGTTTCTTTTTCTGTTGCCGGTATTTGTTCCCTCTCGATAGACGTGATTCGACGATGAGTTCGATGACACCGATGAAGAGTTATTCTTTCTTCAGAAGTGCCAGGCAAGCAAAACCCCTTGTTCATTCCGATACAAATCCACTCTCTCGCTCCTGCTCTCTTTTACTGCATTAGGACAACAACGATTCAACTGTTACATGCTGCGGTAGTTGAACCCCTTTCCTCTGCATGACCTGTCATTGCCACAGTAAACAGATGAAACCCACTAGCATGAGTAGGAGTTGTTTGAGCCCTGATGTGCCTACTCATTCATGCTTGTTTGTCATGCCTGGTACTACTTAGAGTTGAGTCGGGTCTGATTCATCGGGGATGAATTGGAGGTGTGTGAACATGTCCTACTGTGTGTGAGCTAAGTGTGTGAACACGATTTGGTAAAGGTAGAGGTGAGAGGCCATGTAGGAGTACATGGTGGGTTGTCTCATTGTAGCCGTCCTCAGGAACTGAGTTCTGTGTTTGTGATCCATGAACAGTTACAAACACACATTGGGCTCCGGGCGCTCCAAGCTCTCTCGACTTATTAATCAACCTGATCTCTGTCCAGGAGTTGCAACTAGTTTCTGGTGTTTGTAGGTAGTGTTAGTAGTCTACCAAGTGGCACCCGGTACAGGTGGGCTTGGGACAGACTAGGCACAGTGGCCCGGTGTACCAAGTGGCACCCGGATGGTGGCCTTGGGAACCCTGCACACATCGTTTGGGGCCGTGAGCGACACCCCGGCCGGATCTCCTTGCGGATGGAACCCGAATAGGCGATAAACCTGGACTAGAGACTTGTGTGTTTAGTCAGGTCGTGGCCGACACCCTCGCTGGGCTTCCGCTTGAAGGTTGTCGAGTACATGTCGTGTAAACGGCGATAAGTGGTGAGAGCGTGTGTGAATAAGTACACCCCTGCAGGGTTAACATTATCTATTCGAATAGCCGTGTCCGCGGTAAAGGACTTCTGGGTTGCCTGTACAGTTCATAGACAAGTGAAAGTGGATACTCTAAAATGCGCAAGATAAGCGTGAGTGCTATGGGTGGCGTTCTCGTAGGGAGACGGGAGCGGATCCATAGCGGAGTATTGATATGGTGAATATGTGGACTCGTGTGCGCCACCTCAAAAGAGTTACTTGCAATCGTAGTTCAGGATAGCAACCGAGTCAAAGCTGGCTTGCTACAGTTAAACCCCACCATCCCCTTTGTTGATAATGATGCATATGTAGTTAGTTCTGATGTAAGTCTTGCTGGGTACATTTGTAGTCACGTTTGCCTATTTTATGTTTTTGCAGATACTTCCGTCTCACTAGTAGTTCCGCGTGGACTTCGACGTTTAGCTTGTTACCTCAGCTACGATCTTGTGCCCTCAACAGGATCTGGTAGATAGTCAGGCTTCTCAGCCTTTTTCATTTGTAGATGTCTGTACTCAGACATGTTACGCTTCCGCTTGTGCTTTGACTTGTATGCTCTGAATGTTGGGTCATGAGACCCATGTTTGTAATATCTTGCTCCTCGGAGCCTATTGAATAAAATACTTGAGTTGTAGAGTCATGTTGTGATGCCATGTTGTATTTGCACATATCGAGCATATTGTGTGTATGTTATTGAAATGCTTGGTATGTGTGGGATCTGACTATCTAGTTGTTTATCCTTAGTAGCCTCTCTTACTGGGAAATGTCTCCTAGTGCTTCCATTGAGCCATGGTAGCTTGCTACTGCTCCGGAACACTTAGGCTGGCCGGCATGTGTCCTTCTTCGTTCCTGTGTCTGTCCCCTTGGGGAAATGTCACGCGATGAATACCGGAGTCCTGTTAGCCCGCTATAGCCCGGTTCACCGGAGTCCTGCTAGCCCAGTGCTACAGCCTGGATTCACTCACTGATGACGGACACGTTCGATGATGGGTCATGGATGCTTGTCCTTGTAAGTTTGTGCCACTTTTGTTTATGACTAGCCATGTCAGCCCGGGCTCCTTATCATATGGATGCTAGCGACACTATCATATACGTGTGCCAAAAGGCGCAAACGGTCCCGGGCAAAGGTAAGGCGACACCCGTGGGAATACCGTGCGTGAGGCCGCAAAGTGATATGAGGTGTTACATGCTAGATCGATGTGGCATTGAGTCGGGGTCCTGACAGCTCCAAGCAAAACACATATCATGTGGTGAATAAAAATATAGCTCCAAGTAAAGTTACCGATGAACGAAGACGAAAGAGGGGATGCCTTCCAGGGCATCCCCAAGCTTAGGCTCTTGGTTGTCCTTGAATATTACCTTGGGGTGCCTTGGGCATCCCCAATCTTAGGCTATTGCCACTCCTTATTCCATAGTCCATCGAATCTTTACCCAAAACTTGAAAACTTCAACCACACAAAACTCAACACAAAACTCGTAAGCTCCGTTAGTATAAGAAAGTAAAACCACCACTTAGGTACTGTAATGAACTCATTTTAAATTCATATTGGTGTAAGTCCTACTGTATTCCAACTTCTCTATGGTTCATACCACTTAATACTAGCCATAGATGCATCAAAATAAGCAAACAACACAATGAAAACAGAATCTGTCAAAAACAGATTAGTCTGTAGTAATCTGTATCAAACGTATACCTCTGGAACCCCGAAAATTATGAAATAAATTGCTGGACCTGAGCAATTTGTCTAATAATCATCTTCAAAAATAATAAACCTAAAAGTACTCTTCAGTAAAAAATGGCAGCTATTCTCGTGAGCGCTAAAGTTTCTGTTTTTTACAGCAAGATCATAAAGGCTTCACCCAAGTCTTCCCAAAGGCTCTACTTGGCACTTTATTGAAACAAAAGCTATAAATCATGATTACTACAGTAGCATAATAATGTGGACACACAAAAACAGTAAGTATAAATATTGGGTTGTCTCCCAACAAGCGCTTTTCTTTAATGCCTTTCTAGCTAGGCATGGTGATGACAATGATGCTCACATAAAAGATAAGAGTTGAAACGTAACGGGAGCATCATGAAGTATATGACTAGCACATTTAAGCCTAACCCACTTCCTATGCATAGGGATTTTGTGATCAAACAACTTATGGGAACAATAATCAACTTGACATTATTGCAATTCGTACAAGCATATGTTCCTCCCTCATAATAATTTTCAGTAGCATCATGAATGAATTCAACAATATAACCAGCACCTAAAGCATTCTTTTCATGATCTACTTTCATAGAATTTTTAATACTCTCCACATAAGCAAGATTCTTCTCATTCGGAATAGTAGGAGTATCACAAGAGACTTGAACACTAAAAATTGTTTCCACATTAAAAGAGTAATGTACAGAAAAAGGGTAATCATAATCATGAAAAGTTTTATAAATATAATCATCACTACTTTTTATACCATAAGTTTCATCACAATAATCATCATAAGTAGAAACTTCGTTCTCATCATAATCGATTGAAACCTCTCCCAAGATAGTGGAATCACTAAATAAAGTTGACACTCTTCCAAATCCACTTTCATATTCATCACAAATAGATTAAACATCCTCCAAAATAGTGGGATCACTACTTCCTAAAGTTGACACTCTTCCAAACCCACTTTCATCAATATAATCATCATAGGTAGGAGGCATGCTATCATCATAACAACTTTGCATATCAAAACTTGGGATGCTAAAAATATCATCTTCATTAAACGTAGCATCCCCAAGATTGGGACAAACTTTAATTTCAGCAAATATATTCTCAAATATTTCATCCTCGTCAAACATAGCTTCCCCAAGCTTGGGCCCTTTCATATCATAAGCACAATCACTCTCATCATTAAAAATATGGATAGCACCAATAGTATAGCAATTGTCATCATCACAAGTAGTGGTAGGAGCAACATCATTTGGGAGGGATACCTTTCTACCTTTGTTGCTCCTTCTTTTCTTTTTCTTCTTCACATTATGTGTAGGTTCAACCTTCCTCTTTGAGCTCCTTATTGATGAGATTGGTTGAATAGAAAGCTCCTCCTCGTTACTTGATTCATCATAAGAAATAATAGGAGGAGATTGGGAAGCCTCTTCCCTTTCATTAGTATTCTCTTCATCCTCTGTTTGTTTTCTTTTCTTTATGTAATTGGCAATATAAGGATTTTCAATACAATTCACCGCACAATACAAATAAACTTCTTCTAGATCAAAATGAAGAATTCTATCAAGGGCAAATATTGGAATAATCTTAGTTATACATTTTATTTCTTCATAACCCAAGAGCAAACTTAGCTCATTATGATGTTCAAGGGAAATCAAGTCATCACAATTTTTGGATACGACACGATCATGAAACAATTTGCATTGGGTACTAAAATGATCACGTTCATTGCAAAGTCCACAAGTATGGCTAAGAAAAAAAAAATTCAGCACATGCATCTAGCATTTCTTGCAACCATTTAGTTTCTAAGTACATATGCCTCTTGCAATATCTATCTTCCCTATTTGGTGTGTCCTTGCAAGCCCAATGCACCCCACAAAAATTGACATGCTAGTAGGAGGCATTTTTATCATAACTAGTGCAATCATCATTAGCATCATGGATATTCAAAGAATTTGTACTAACAACATTGCAATCATGCTCATCATTCAAATATTTAGTGCCAAACAATTTAGAGATTTCTTCTTCTAGTACTTGAGCACAATTATCCTTTCCATCATACTCACAAAAGATATTAAAAAGGTGAAGCGTATGAGACAAACTCAATCCCATTTTTTAGTTTTCTTTTATAAACAAGACTAGTGATAAAACAAGAAACAAAAAGATTCGATTGCAAGATCTAAAGATATACCTTCAAGCACTCACCTCCTCGGCAATGGTGCCAGAAAAGAGCTTAGTTGACGGGGTGTGAGTGAGCGCCCTTTACCTAGCCTCCCCGGCAACGGCGCCAGAAAAGAGCTTGATGTCTACTACACAACCTTCTTCTTGTAGATGTTGTTGGGCTTGCAAGTGCACAAGTTTGTAGGACAGTAGCAAATTTCCCTCAAGTGGATGACCTAAGGTTTATCAATCCGTAGGAGGCGTAGGATGAATATGGTCTCTCTCAAGCAACCCTGCAACCAAATAACAAAGAGTCTCTTGTGTCCCCAACACACCCAATACAACAATAAATTGCATAGGTGCACTAGTTCGGCGAAGAGATGGTGATACAAGTGCAAAATAGATAGTAGATAAAGGTATTTGTAATCTGAAATAATAAAAACAGCAAGGTAACAAGTGGTAAAAGTGAGCGTAAACGGTATTGCAATGATAGGAAACAAGGCCTAGGGTTCATAGTTTCACTAGTGCAAGTTCTCTCAACAATAATAACATAGATAGATCATATAACAAGCCCTCAACATGTAACAAAGAGTCACTCCAAAGACACTAATAGCGGAGAACGAACAAAGAGATTATGGTAGGGTACGAAACCACCTCAAAGTTATTCTTTTGGATCAATCTATTCAAGAGTTCGTACTAGAATAACACCTTAAGACACAAATCAACCAAAACCCTAATGTCACCTAGATACTCCATTGTCACCTCAAGTATCCGGGGGCATGATTATACGATATGCATCACACAATCTATGATTCATCTATTCAACCAACACAAAGTACTTCAAAGAGTGCCCCAAAGTCTCTACTGGAGAGTCAAGAACGTGTGCCAACCCCTATGCACAGGTTCATGGGCGGGACCCGCAAGTTGATCACCAAAACATACATCAAGAGGCACATGATATCCCATTGTCACCACAGATAAGCACGGCAAGACATAAATCAAGTGTTCTCATAAAAGACTCAATCTGATAAGATAACTTCAAAGGGGAAACTCAATTCATCACAAGAGAGTAGAGGGGGAGAAACATCATAAGATCCAACTACAATAGCAAAGCTCGGGATACATCAAGATCGTGCTATAGAGGGAACACGAGAGAGAACACTAGAGAGAGAGAGATCAAACACATAGCTACTGGTACATACCCTCAGCCCCGAGAGAGAACTACTCCTTCCTCGTCATGGATAGCGGCGAGATGATGAAGATGGCCACCGCTGATGGGTTCCCCCTCCGGCAGGGTGCCGGAACGGGCTCCCGAGAGGTTTTTGGTGACTACAGAGGCTTGCGGCGGCGGAACTCCCGATCTATCTTCTATTCTGGAAGTTTTATGGTACGTAGGTATATATGGGTGCAAGTGGTACGTCGGTGGACCTCCGGGGTGCTCACGAGGCAGGGGGTGCGCCCAGGGGGGTAGGGCGCGCCCCCGACCCTCGTGGGCAGCCCGGGACTCCCCTGACATGCACTCCAAGCCTATCAGGTTGCTTTCCTTCCAAAAATAACTTCTCCAGTTGATTTCGTTCTGTTTTGACTCCATCTGATATTCCTTTTCCTCGAAACACTAAAATAGGCATAAAACAGCAATATGGGTTGGGCCTCCAGTTAATAGGTTAGTCCCAAAAGTAATATAAAAGTGTATAATAAAGCCCATAATCATTCAAAACATATAATAAAATAGCATGAATGCTTCATAAATTATATATACGTTGGAGACGTATCAGCGGGTCACAAGAGCCGCCTCGAGACCGAGGTGGAGCTCCTTAAGGCGGAGGCCGCCAAAGTGGTGGAGACGCAGTAGGCCCTGGTCGAGGCGGACCAGCAGCGCGGCCAGCTGACCGACGACAAGGGCGGCTCTAGGCCGAGGTGGATCGCCTGCGGGAGCAGGCCACCGCGGCTTAGGAGGCCCGTCAGGACGAGACTCGTCGCTGCGAGGCGGCCGGGAAGGCGGCCGAAGACAAGGACATCGAGCTGAAGGCGGCCCTTGCTAAGGCGGCCAACCTGGAGAAGGCGCTCGGGGAGCGCGACCATGCCATGGAGAGAGAGCGGCGTGGTACGTTGCTTGAAGCGCAGCACCTGGAAGAGTCCTTCTCCAGTAAGTGATGTTTCTTGTAGTTTGCCGGGTCGGGACCCGTCCTTTCTTCCTTGATGTTCTTATTTTAACTTGCTTCTTCTTTTGCGACAGGGGCCTTCCCGGAGACGCAGCGGCTGGCGGAGGAAGCCGTCCGCTATCAACGCGACCCGACCGGCATTGCTGGGTCTGGGACGGATCCGCTAACGTCCTAGACCTTCCCGGACATCATCGCCGCTGCTGAGGCCCGCCTACGGGTCCTAGGGACGCAGATAGAGCGGCTGTTCCCGGCCGGCACCGCAATGACGATGGCCCTGTGGCCGGACTTCGTCCATCCGCGCAGCTTCTCGCGTCTGGCGCGTTGGTTGGAGATGGGCCTGGACCGCCTTGGCGAGTGGCGTGTTTTCGACGCTCATGCCGGTGCCGAGATGGCGCTCCAGATCGCGCTGTCTTGGCATTCGGATCTTCAGCTAGACGCGCTGATGGGCCAGCGCGCTGGTTCGGAGCAGTTGCTGCAGGAACAAGCCGGCCAGATCGCCTCCCAGGCCAGCTATATCGCCGAGTTCGCCTTCCACGATGAGTTCCATCCGGAGCGGACGGAAGACAACGGGGTCGTGGATGGCGACCACTACGGCTTGCTTCTTCGCGATCCGGAGGGGAGCTCGGAGGAGATGGGTGTCTACGGCGACGCGGATGCCGAAGAGGACACTGGTGCCTCACAGGACCCGGAGGCCGGCAGGGGAGAGCTGTCGACATCGCAACACAGCGCTGGAGATGCCTGAGAAACTTTGTGAAGAAAACTGTTAAGTAGCAGGTCCACCCACCCACTTGGGGTTTTTAGGGTGTAATGAACTTGGCTTTAAATATTTGTGTGTAAATATCGTGAGTGCTTTTTTGCTCTTTGCCTTCCGCTTTTTCGAACCGATTTCATACGCTTTTCCTCTCTCAAACATCCCCCCCCCCCCCCCGCGAGTCAGATGGCCGAGGCTCCGGTCCGTGACAAGGAGTTTGGTTCTTCGAGAGGGGCACGCAGGACTTGGGCCCTTAGAAGCATTGAGCGCGAGCGAAACACCCACTGGGCCGGCTGGCGGCAATCCGGCTTTGCCGGTTTGTAGGATCGAAAGTATGTCTAGAGGGGGGGTGATTAGACTACTTGACAATATAAAAATTTATCCTTTTGATTAAGACAAGTTTTTGGCAAGTTCACAATGATGATCAAGTCAAGTATCACCCTACACATGCAATTCTAGAGTATTGGCAGCGGAAAGTAAATTGCACATGTAGTAAATAGAGGTGGAGAAGAGCAAACGCAATTTGGAGACACGGAGATTTTTCTCGTGGTTCCGATAGGTGGTGCTATCGTCAATCCACGTTGATGGAGACTTCAACCCACGGAGGGTAACGGCTGCGCGAGTCCACGGAGGGCTCCACCCACGAAGGGTCCACGAAGAAGCAACCTTGTCTATGCCATCATGGCATACGCCCACGGAGGACTAGCCTTACTCGGGGTAGATCTTCACGAAGTAGGCGATCTCCTTGCCCTTACAAACTTCTTGGTTCAACTCCACATCTCGACGGAGGCTCCCAAGCGACACCTAACCAATCTAGGAGGCACCACCCTCCAAAAGGTAATAGATGGTGTTGGTGATGATGAACTCCTTGCTCTTGTGCTTCAAATGATAATGTCCCCAACACTCAACTCTCCTCACTGATTTGGCTGTGGTGGAAGAAAGGATTGAGTGGAAAGCAACTTGGGAAGGCTAGAAAAAATCAAGTTTCATATGGTGGGAGTGGAGCAACTTGACCTCAACACAAGGGTAGGTAGTTTTCTTCTCAGAAATGTAAGGTAGGAGTGGTAGTTCTTTCTGATGGCTCTCTCCACGAATGAAGAGGAGGTGGAGGGGTATTTATAGCCTCCACACAAAATCCAACCGTTACACACATTTGACCAATCTCGGTCAGACCGAAGTTGACAACTCGGTGAGACCGAAAGTTCAAATCTTGTGAACGTTGGGATTTTCGGTGGGACCGAAAATACAATCTCGGTGAGTCCAATTCTTCCAAAGACTAGGGTTTGCCAATATCGGTGGGACCGACTTTATCATCTCGGTGACACCGATTTGATGTCAGAAGGTTACAGAAGGTTGGCAACAATAGTTTCGGTGAGACCGAGTTTGGAATCGGAAAAACCGAAATTACTAGGGTTTGGCTTTGTGGCTGAGGTGGTTCATCTCGGTGTGACTGAGTTTATGGAATCGGTGGGACCGAGATTACTTATGAGTGTATGTTGGAATGAAAGATTGCTGATGGTTTGGGAGATAGATCACTAAGCACTTTGAGCAACCAGATCATTATCATAACCTCATCCCCTTTTAATAGTATTGGCTTTCCTATAGACTCAATGTGATCTTGGATCACTAAACCAAAAATGGAGTCTTGAGCTTTTGCCAATGCTTGCCTTAGCATTTTGAGGGGTCCACTTCTACAGTCATTGCCATACCCATATCACTGAACTTTCTGAAAAGATACTCAAGAAACAATTAGTTCAATGATATATATGTTGTTATTAATTACCAAAACCACCCGGGGATTAGTTGCACTTTCAATCTCCCCCTTTTTGGTAATTGATGACAACATATAGATCAAAGCTTTGACAAATGATATAATCAATGAATAATATCGTCGCTTTGAGAAGTATGTGATAAGCAAGAGCTCCCCCTAAATTTGTGCATTATTTAAGATTTGCGTTTGAATGCAAATGCACAATTGATTAGGATCATGGGTCACTCTTCCATGTCACATACATCTTGGTGGAGCGCACAAAATGATAAGAATGAATAGCATGCACCCAATCACCAAGACATGAGTAAATGATCATACAAGATATGAATAGCATATGATAGGCATTAAGCACACATTAAGGCATAGTATGATCAAGCACTCATCAAAGTAGAGCAAACGTAGTATCAAACACACGGAATGTCTCGGAAAACTCAAAAGTATCTCAAAGAAAACCGCAAATTAAACAAAAGAGCAAAAACGAGCACTCTCTCTCTCGAAGTCCTATGATCTATACAATTTCTCCCCCTTTGGCAACAAGTTACCAAAAAGTTCAAAAAAGGTATAGAGCTAAACGTCACTAGGGACTCTGCTGGCGGCTCCTGTCTGGGTTGATGGAGTTGAGATAGCTGCATCTGCAAAGGCTTCAGCTGATGTCTGTGGAGCTGGAGGAGTGGTCACTGGAGCTGGAGCTGGAACTGATGGAGCTGTGGGAGGTGCTGAGGCTGTAGCCCTGGTGTCTATCACTGGAATAGCAGCTGATCTGGGTTTGGTGGGAACCGGAGCAGGCTGTTCATAATCATCCTGGACTAGGTCATCCTGCATCTCCTTCATGAGCTCTTCCTTCTCCCTTTTGGCTTCCTCGATATCTGCCTCAAGCTTGTTGACGGTGACTTGCACTTCAGTCAGCTTGACATCCAGAGCATGGAACTTGTCTTCAACTATCCTCTCAAGACTCTCCTGAGACTGCACTATGCTGGCCAGGCGTAGTTCAATCCTCTGGGTAGCTTCAAGGAGCTGTTCTCCAACACTCTTGGGTTTTGCTGCTGCTGCTGCTGCTTCCTTCTCAGCTTTAGCTTGTTTGGCAGCTTCAGACTTTGCTTGACCTTCAACAGACGTGGGATCATCCTCATCCATCACAACTTCATTGTCCTCATGCTCAGGCTGCAGTGGCAAGTGGGGTCTATCCAACAAGTAGGTGCCCGTGCCAAACTTGGCATTGATAAGCATCTGAATGTGCGGGGCAAATCCACATGACCTCTTCTGGTCTGCTGCAGTCCTCTTGATAGTCTCAACTATCAGGTCCATCACCTTGAAAGGTGCCTTCTGATCTAGTATATGCAGCATGTTGATAGAATAGCCTCTTATCATGCGATGATCTCCAGACTTGGGCATCAAGGTATGCCTCAGAATTGTGTTTGTGGTAGGAAGTCCTGCCTGGAGATGATACACTGAGCCGAGCTTCCAGAACTCTACATCCTTAGCTGGTACCTCATTGTACATGTTCTTCATAGACTCATGGTTTTTCTTGGGAATACCATAGACATCAACATCATCATCTCTTGACACTGGAGCATTCAGCAATGCTGCCCATTCTTCTATAGTAGAAGAGAATCTCTGACCTTCAGTCATCCATACAATCCTGCCATCTGGATAGAAATGAGCTGTGGCATAGAATTGCATGATCATCTCATCATTCCAATCTGTCAATTTCTGACCAACGAACTCAGCAACACCACATGCAGTAAAGCTCTCATGCACATGTGGAAAGTAGTCTCTGTGCTCTTGACTACCGATGTATGCCCAGTCAACATAGCGAGTGTCTGCAACAATGGGCTTCTTGTCCATAAGCACAGTCTCATAGAAATCTTGCTGCTCTCTGGTATGGAACCTTGGATCTACAGCAGTCCTTCTCCTTGTGGCATATGGATCAGCTTGCCTCCATAGCCTGAGACCTTTGTCTTTCCTTTCCTTCATGTTTTCAGCTCGAGGATGAGCATCATTGTGGACTGGCAGTTTCTGACGGAGTTTCAGCAATACATGTGCCTCATCATCTGACTCAGCTGGTGGCACATTGTCTTTCTTCTTCTCTGAAGCAGGAATGTTTTTGACAGTTTTCTTGGGCTTGGCAGCAGGCTTGGCTTGAGCTGCCTTTGCTGGAGCAGAAGGCTTTGACTTTGTAGGTGCTCCTGCCCTGATGGCATCACCCATCAACTTAGGCTTCTGAGGAGGCTGGGGTGCTTCCTCATCAGAATCATCATCAGCTTCATCATGCACAATCCTCTTCCTCTTGGAAGTTTTCTTCACCTTGCTCGAGGTTTCTTCTTCCATGCTCAGCTTCTTTGCAACTATGGACTTCTTCACTTTACTGGTGCCTTTCTTGGTTTGTTGCCCTTGATGCTCTTTGGCAACCACTTTCCTCTTTGGCTTAGAAGAAATCTCTTCCTCAGCTATGAAATCAGAATCCTCTTCATCAGAATTCCTCTTCTTCCTGGCCCTGGTGGCAGCAGGAGGCAAACCACTTGGTGTGCTTGTAACGCCCTCGATGCGGCTATATCTCCCATGTGTCGAAGCACGACTTAGAGGCATAACCGCATTGAAAGCAATGTCGCAAGTGAGGTAATCTTCGCACAATCCATGTAATACATAAGGGAAAAGGATACATAGTTGGCTTACAGTCGCCACTTCACACAATACATAAATAAACATCCATCATTCAGATTACACTCAAGGTCTGACTACGGAACCAAAATAAAAGAATAATACCCCACATACAACGCAGATCCCCGATCGCCCCAACTGGGCTCCACTACTAATCGTCTGGAAAGGAAACATAGTATCGACCAAGGGCCTCATCATATTCCCACTTCAGCTCAGTTGCACCATCAGCGCTGGCATCACCGGTACCTGCATCTGTTTTGGTAGAATCTGTGAGCCACAGGGACTCAGCAATCTCACACCCGCGAGATCAAGACTATTTAAGCTGAAGGGAAGGCTGGTGTCAAAAAGGAGGGGCGGCAGCAAGCGACTAGCATATATGGTGGCTACATCGCAAAAGAGAGCGAGAAGAGAAGCAAAGCACGGTCGCGAAACTAGTAGTGATCAAGAAGTGATCCTAAGCAACCTGCGTCAAACATAACTCCAACACCGTGTTCACTTCCCGGACTCCGCCGAGAAGAGACCATCACGGTTACATACACGGTTGATGTATTTTAATTAAGGTCAACTTCGGGTTTTCTACAACCGGACATTAACAAATTCCCATCTGCCTCATAACCGCGGGCACGGCTTTCGAAAGATTATACCCTGCAGGGGTGTCCCAACTTAGCCCATCACAAGCTCTCACGGTCAACGAAGGAATAAACCTTCACCCAAGACACTCCGATCAGACTCGGTATCCCGGTACATCAAGACATTTCGACAATGGTAAAACTAAACCAGCAAAGCCTCCCGAATGTGCCGACAAATCCCGATAGGAGCTGCACATATCTCTTTCTCAGGGCACACCGGATTGTCCAAACTTCCGATAGGCCATCCCAGAGTTGCCCCTGGTGGCCACCGGCGGCTGACAGGTTGGACCAACACTCACAACGAGCACTGGCCCGGGGGGGCTAAAATAAAGATGACCCTCGGGCTCGCGAAAACCCAAGGGAAAAAGGGGTGTAGGTGGAAAATGGTAAAACCAAGGTTGGGCCTTGCTGGAGGAGTTTTATTCAAAGCGAACTGTCAAGGGGTTCCCATAAATCACCCGACCGCGTAAGGAACGCAAAATCAAGGAACATAACACCGGTATGACGGAAACTAGGGTGGCAAGAGTGGAACAAAACACCAGGCATAAGGCCGAGCCTTCCACCCTTTACCGAGTATATAGATGCATTAATTAAGACAATAGATATTGTGATAACCCAAAATATCCATGTTCCAACAAGGAACAAACTTCATCTTCACCTGCAACTAGCAATGCTATAAGAGGGGCTGAGCAAAGCGGTAACATAGCCAAACAACGGTTTGCTAGGACATGGATGGTTAGAGGTTGACATGGCAATATGGGTGGCATGATATCGCAAGTGGTAGGTATCGCAGCATAGGCATAGCAAAAGAGCGAGCATCTAGCAAGCAAAGATAGAAGTGATTTCGAAGGTATGGTCATCTTGCCTGTAAGGTTCTCAGAGTTGTCGAAGGCTTGATCTTCGTAGGCGTTCTCAACAGGCTCCTCGTTCACGTACTCGTCTCCCGGCTCTACCCAAAGCAAGAACACAAGCAACGGAACCACAATCAAACAAGGAACAATGCACAAGCAATATGATGCAATACATGACATGCTATGCGAGATGTGATATGCAATGCATATGTATGCTCCGGAAGGAAAAATGATGAACCGGGCATCAACTTGGCAAACCAAGTATGCCGCTGGAAAGATGGGGTGATTTCGGTTGAAATCGATATAAGGATCACCGGAATCGGATGCACGGTTTGCAAATGACAAGCAAAACAAGAATGACGCAAATCTGCGTTTAACAGCCCGATGCTACTTAGCACGCAACACGAAACTATGCTACAGCACCCCAACATAAAAACAAAGCATATGGCAGCGAACTACAGGAGATGCTTAACAAAAGAGGAACACTGAGCTATGGCTAAATCACATCATAACATGTTCAAACAAGCATGGTGAAAGTGCTCAAAATATCAGGTTCACAGACTTAGTGAAAATACTAACATGCCAGGAATTAACATCAGGAAGGCATGTTTAGAGCAGGCAACCAACATGCTACAGGAACTTATAATAGCAAAGCAAGGCATGACATGATTCTACTCAAAGCATATTTCAATAGTCCCTTACTGACCATAAGCCAAAAAGGACTCTAAGAAATGATGGCACCCATGTAAACATTGCAAGTTTTATTACAGATTTCAGACTTAGTGAAATATCAGGACATGGCAAAATCAGATTCAACATGGCATGTTCGTGAGCTCGATGCACTCACTACATAGCATCTCATGATAAACTAAGCATACACCCATCAAGAAGACATGGCATAGGAGCTATACATGGCAAGAACAACATCATAGCATACACGGATCAACTACAACGACCTCGTGAAAATTGAATCTCATGCAAACAATCTGCCAGGAAACATTTTCAAGCAAAAGTAGAGCACGAAAATGACATGCTATACTACTCCATAAATACCGACAAAGACATGGATGGATAGAGCACATCCATATGTTCAAAACACCCTTACTGATCATGCTCAAAAAGGGCATGGATCTCTCTGTAACAACATGAACATATGGCATAAAATTAACAGCAGGACAAGACTTAGTGAAATCACTAAGTTCCTGAAATCAGCAACATCATCATCCCTACTTTGCATGCTTGTTCTAGTCAACACATAACTCACAAAAATACATGGCAAACACCCCTGGAAAGATGGCATGGCAATGTTCAACTCACATGTAGGACTCAAGTTCATAAGGTGCACACATAATTCATGGCAAAAATGACAAAAGAGCTCGAGCTGATAAGATTCTGAAACTAACGATCTGAAGCTATCTTCCAACAGCATTTCGGGCATCAAGATGAGCTCAAATGCAAATGATGCAATGGAAAGAAATGATGTACTCTTCGAGGCGAACAATTTGACATATTATACGCCCAAAACGGAGCCACGGTTGCAGAGATGTGATGCTATGAAAAATGCACGAAATTAATCACAGACAAAATACTTCGTGGATTTTCGGGGTGAGAAAAGTCAACCGTGGGTTTCGGATAGGATCTCGCCGGAGGGAGGAGAGGCCGGGGCGGCCGGCGGCGGGGTGGACGACGGCGGGGCCGGCGGTGGCGTGGCCGGCGGCGGCGGGTGGCGCGGCGGCGGCGGATGGCGCGGCGGCGGCGCAGCCGGGGCGGCGCGGAGGCGGGGCGCGGCGGACGGCGGCGGCCGGCGGCGCGCGCTGCGGGGCGGCGCGCGGCAGCGGCGGCGGGCGCCGGCGAACGGCGGGGCGGAGCCGCGCGGCGCGGGGCGGAGCGGACGGCGCTCGCGGGCCGCGGGGGCCGGCGATGGGCCGAGCGGGCCGCGGCGGCGGTGGGCGGCGCGGGCGCCACGTGGCAGCCCACCACTGGCTGCGGGCGGCGGTGCGACTTCGTCCGGCGGCGGCGGACGTGTCCGCCCGCGCAGAGAGGAACGGGGCTAGGGTTAGGGTGGTTTTACCCGGGATTTTGGGGGAGAGGGTCTATTTATAGAGGTAGAGGGAGCTAGGAGTGTCCAAATGGGGTGTAGTTTTCGCCCACACGATCGTGATCGAACGACCGAGGGCATGGAGGTGACTTAGATGGGTTATTGGGCTGTTTTGGAGGGTTGTTGGGCTGCAACTCAAAAGAGGCCTTTGCGAGGGTGCGGTTAACCGTTGGAGTATCAAACGAAGTCCAAATGACCCGAAACTTGACAGGTGGTCTACCGGTGCTATACCAGGGCCACTTGGCAAGGCTTGGTCCATTCCGAGAATGTTCAACACCCGCACACGGAAAAAGGACAAGAGGGGTGCGCCGGGGAACATAGGAGTGCCGGATTGCAAAACGGACAACGGGGAAAATGCTCGGAATCATGAGACAAACACGTATGCAAATGAGATGCACATGATGACATGATATGAGATGCATGACATGGATAAAATGCAAAACGAAAACAAAACCCAACCACGGGGGGAATATCATAGCACATATCCGAAAATGGCAAGAGTTGAAGTTACAAATATGGAAAGATACATCCGGGGTGTTACAACACTCCACCACTACAAGAGGATCTCGTCCCGAGATCTAGGACTGAAAGAACTCCGGATATTCGGAACGGAGGTGATCCTCGCGCTCCCAGGTGGCTTCTCGGTCGGAATGGTGTGACCACTTCACTTTTAGGAATTTGATTGACTTGTTGCGAGTCTTGCGCTCGGTTTCTTCAAGAATAGCAACTGGGTGCTCATGATAAGAAAGATCTTCTTGGAGGTCAATTTCTTCAAAGTTGATAGTGCGCTCAGGAATCTTGAAGCACTTGCGGAGCTGTGACACGTGAAACACATCGTGCACGTTTGCAAAGTTCGATGGAAGCTCAAGTTGATAGGCGAGATCGCCTCTTTTGCCAATGATCTTGAAAGGACCCACGTATCTAGGGGCAAGCTTCCCTTTGATACCGAAGCGACGAGTGCCTTTCATTGGAGAGACGCGGAGGTAGACATGGTCTCCGATTTCAAAAGCCACATCACGGTGCTTGTCATCATAATAGCCCTTCTGGCGCGATTGCGCGGCTTTAAGATTCTCACGAATGACTTTGCACATTTCTTCGGCTTCTGTGATCAAGTCGTTGCCAAGAAGTTGGCGTTCACCTGTCTCGGACCAATTGAGAGGAGTACGGCACTTTCTGCCATAAAGAATTTCGAATGGGGCCTTGCCCGAACTTGCTTGGAAGCTGTTGTTGTAGGAGAACTCGGCATATGGAAGACACTCTTCCCACTTCATGCCAAAAGAGATGACACAAGCCCTGAGCATATCTTCAAGGATTTGATTGACTCGCTCGACTTGGCCACTTGTTTGAGGATGAAAAGCTGTGCTGAAACGAATGTTGGTGCCCATGGCCTTCTGAAAAGAGTCCCAGAACTTAGAAGTGAAGATGCTTCCACGGTCTGAAGAGATCAATTGTGGAATACCGTGCAAGGAGACAATTCTGGAGGTGTATAGCTCTGCCAGCTGAGCTGCTGTGATAGATTCTTTGACAGGAAGAAAATGAGCCACTTTAGTAAGCTTGTCAATGACAACGAAGATAGCATCATTTCCACGCTTGGACTTAGGAAAACCAGTCACGAAGTCCATCTCGATATGATCAAACTTCCATTCCGGAATAGCAAGAGGTTGGAGGAGACCAGCTGGTCTTTGGTGTTCTGCTTTCACCCTTCTGCAGACATCACATTCATTCACGAATTGAGCAATTTCTCGCTTCATTCGAGTCCACCAATATGACTGCTTGAGGTCATGGTACATCTTCGTACTTCCAGGATGAATGGATAGGAGGGAATTGTGTGCCTCATTCATGATGACTTTTCTCAGATCGCCTTTAGGAACCACAATCTGGTCCTCGAAGAAAAGAGTATCTTTGTCATCCAAGCGATAGCACTTGTATTTGGAAATGCCCTTGTCAATACCACGTTTCACTTTCTTCACCATGGCATCTAGGAGTTGTGCCTCACGAATTTGATCCTCCAAAGTAGGAGAGACTATGAGGTTGGCAAGAAAGCCTTGAGGAACAACTTGAAGATTCAGCTTGCGGAAAGCTTCACAAAGATCCGGTTGGAAGGGCTTGAGGATTAAGCTGTTGCAATAAGCCTTTCTGCTCAAGGCATCTGCAATCACATTCGCCTTGCCAGGAGTATATTCAATACTTGGATTGTACTCTTGAATCATTTCGACCCATCGAGTTTGCCTGAGGTTGAGGTTTGGTTGAGTGAAGATGTACTTGAGACTCTTGTGATCGGTGAAAATGTCCACTTTCCTTCCCAACAAGAGATGTCTCCATGTTATCAACGCATGGACAACTGCCGCCAACTCAAGATCATGAGTGGGGTAGTTCTTTTCGTTTGGCTTCAACTGACGAGAGGTCTAAGCCACAACCTTCTTCTCTTGCATTAACACAGCACCGAGACCTTGCAAGGAAGCATCACAGAAAACTTCGAATGGCTTGGATTCATCAGGAGGAGTCAAAACAGGAGCTGTAACTAGCTTCTCTTTGAGGGTGTTGAAAGCGACATCACACTCAGGCGTCCAGACATACTTGACATGCTTCTGGAGGAGGTTGGAAAGAGGCTTTGCAATCTTGGAGAAATTCTCAACGAATCTTCGGCAATAGCTTGCAAGACCGAGAAAACTGCGGAGCTGCTTGACATTCTGAGGAGGTTCCCAATTCAGAACTGAAGACACCTTCTCGGGATTAACAGCGATGCCCTTGGCTGAGATGATATGACCAAGATAAAGAACTTCATCAAGCCAGAACTCACATTTGGAAAACTTCGCATAGAATTGATGCTCTCTGAGCTTGTCGAGCACCAACCGCAAATGTTTGGCATGATCCTGCTTGTTCTTGGAGAAGACCAAAATATCATCGAGATACACCAAGACGAAATCATTGGTGTAGGGGTTGAAGATAAAGTTCATCATGCGAGAGAAAGTTGGAGGAGCATTGACAAGGCCGAAAGACATGACAGTATATTCATAAGAACCAAAGCTTGTTCTGAATGCTGTCTTGGGAATATCTTGTTCACGAATGTGAATCTGATGATAACCCATACGAAGGTCAAGCTTGGAGAATACTTTAGCACCTTTGAGTTGCTCGAATAGCTCATTGATGTTGGGAAGTGGATACTTGTTCCTGATTGTCTTCTTGTTCAATGGACGGTAATCAACACAAAGTCGGTCCGTACCATCCTTCTTCTGGACAAAAAGAACTCCACATCCCCATGGAGATGAACTCGGTCTGATCAAACCCAGACGCTCTTGTTCATCGAGCTGCTTCTTCAATTCTTTCAGCTCCTTGGGTCCAAGCTTGTAAGGACGCTTGCAAACGGGTTCAGTGCCAGGCTCAAGATCAATAACGAATTCGACTGGCCGATGAGGAGGCATACCCGGAAGCTCTTCTGGGAAGACATCTTGGTACTCACAAATGACTGGAATCTGAGAGATAGCATCCAACTCGCCCTTCTCATTGAGAGAAAACAACCGAATGGTTTCATCACGAGCGGCATAGATGATAACATCCTCAGAAGGGTGTGTCAATTGAATCTGCCTGGCAGCACAATCAAGCTGAGCCTTGTGCTGAGAAAGCCAGTCCATCCCGAGAATTAAATCAATATCAGAGTCACCAAGAACAATTGGTTTAGCCAGAAATCTATAGTCGCCCATCTTGATAGAAACATCCGGAACCATGTAGCTTGCGTTCATGCATTTACCCGGAGAGACAACTGCTAATGGTCTAGGCAAATCTTGGAAAAACAACTCATGCTTAGATGCAAATGGTTTCGAGATGAAACTAAGCGATGCACCAGTATCAAATAAGACTTTTGCAGGAATATCATTAACAGGAAGATTACCCATGATCACATCTGAAGAATCCTCTGCTTGAGCTGCATTCATCATATTCACCTTTGCATACTTGGGATTATGCTTGACCACTGCATTGCTTGAAGACCTCACAGGAGGAGGAGGAGGAAGGCGCCTTTGGTTATGGCATTTGTTCGCATAGTGACCCTTCTGCTGGCACTTGTTGCAGGTCACCTCTGAGAGCGGACGGTGATAAGGAGCATTTGACTTTGGAGCTTGAGGCTGAGACTTGTTCTGGTAGCTTGGGTTGGGTGGGTGGGAAGATCCACGACCACCTGAGTTCTTCTGCTGATAAGGCTGACAGAACGGAGGAGGAGGAAGGTAGAACTTTTGCTGCTTTGCTGCCACTTGAGAGGAAGAAGAAGACTGAACTGCATCCCTGTTTCTCTTCTTTGAAGCCTCACACTTGAGCTGAGCACCTTCTAGCTTGAGTGCCATGTTATAGAATTGATCAAACTGAGTAGGCTCAGAAAGAACAAGAGATAACTGCAGATCCTCTCTAAGGCCACCTCTGAACTGCTAGATCATACTTTTCTCATCAGGAACGTCTTGTTTAGCGAATCGAGCAAGTTTCTGAAACTGTATGATGTATTCGTACACTGACATGTTTCCTTGCTTGAGATTGCGGAACTCCTCACGCTTGCTCTCAACAACACTGGTAGGAATATGGTGAGCTTTAAAGTCCCGACAGAAATCAGTCCAAGTAATCACTCGACCACCCCTGGAATCCTTGTATTGCTGGAACCAATCAGCTGCCTGATCCTTGAGCTGAAAAGACGCGAACTTGACGTAGTCCTCAGGTCTGACATTGCTGCATTCGAAGTGCTTGTTGATATCCACGAGCCAATCGTCGGCGTCTGTGGCCTCGGCACAGTAGCTGAAAGACTTTGGCTGGTTGGCAAGGAACTGGTTGAGGGTAGGAAACTGTGGCTGATGGAAGAACTGCCCTTGACCTTGATTCCCTTGGTTGCCTTGGCCTTGGTTACGTTCTTGCATCAGCTGGATCAACAACTGAGCGTTGGCATTAGTGGTTGCCATCAAAGTTTGCCATGCCTCCGGAGGCGGAGGTGGAGGTGGAGGGTTCGCCTGACTCCCATCACTGCGTTCCGGATTCTGACGCGTTGGCGGAGCCATCCTGAAGAGGGTGACATCCGTTAGCATCTTGATAGACAGACAGACAAGTTGAATCAACGGATAGAATTTGCAACATATAGTCTTCACAAAAAACATTCGAACAGGGATGAACGAATGAATTCCAAAGTAAACATCACGTCCATTAAGGTGAGAAGCCACTTGATAAGAGATATTGATGAAAGAAAATAAAAACAAGGTATGAATGGAACAAATAAGTGGTAAGGATTACCCAATCACAAACCAAATATCTGCGGAAGAAATGCTAGAGCTACTTGAATCCCACCTATAAACTCCCGAAACTTTCCGGTTATACAATCAGGTGTTGGGGATACAGGGGATCAATATATATCTCACCCAAGCTAACAATCTGTCAGGACCCCGACTCAATGCCACATCGATCTAGCATGTAACACCTCATATCACTTTGCGGCCTCACGCACGGTATCCCCACGGATGTCGCCTTACCTTTGCCCGGGACCGTTTGCGCCTTTTGGCACACGTATATGACAGTGTCGCTAGCATCCATATGATAAGGAGCCCGGGCTGATATGGCTAGTCGTAAACCCAAAGTGGCACAAACTTACAGGGACAGGCATCCATGACCCAGCATCGAACGTGTCGGTCATCAGCGAGTGAATCCAGGCTGTAGCACTGGGCTAGCAGGACTCCGGTAAACCGGGCTGTAGCGGGCTAACAGGACTCCGGTACTCAACGCGTGACATTTCCCCGAAGGGACAGACACAGGAACGAAGAAGGACACATGCCGGCCAGCCTAAGTGTTCCGGAGCAGTAGCAAGCTACCATGGCTCGGTGGAAACACTAGGAGACATTTCCCGGTAAGAGAGGCTACTAAGAATAAACAACTAGATAGCCAGATCCCACACATACCAAGCATTTCAATAACATACACACAATATGCTCGATATGTGCAAATACAACATGGCATCACAACATGACTCTACGACTCAAGTATTTATTCATTACACTCCGAGGAGCGAGATATTACA
The DNA here is from genome assembly GCA_963921465.1 of Triticum timopheevii. NCBI lineage: Eukaryota > Viridiplantae > Streptophyta > Magnoliopsida > Poales > Poaceae > Triticum > Triticum timopheevii. Next base: position 163,681,109 of record OY997274.1, on the reverse strand, counting down.
AACATGGGTCTCATGACCCAACATTCAGAGCATACAAGTCAAAGCACAAGCGGAAGCTAGTATGTCTGAGTACAGACATCTACAAATGAAAAAGGCTGAGAAGCCTGACTATCTACCAGATCCTGCCGAGGGCACAAGATCGTAGCTGAGGTAACAAGCTAAACATCGAAGTCCAAGCGGAACTACTAGCGAGACTGAGGTCTCTCTGCAAAAACATAAAATAGGCAAACGTGAGTACAAATGTACCTAGCAAGACTTACATCAGAACTAACTACATATGCATCATTATCAACAAAGGGGTGGTGGAGTTTAACTGCAGCAAGCCAGCTTTGACTCGGTGGCTATCCTAAACTACGACTACAAGTAACTCTTTTGAGGTGGCGCACACGAGTCCACATATTCACCATATCAATACACCACTATGGATCCGCTCCCGTCTCCCTACGAGAACGCCATCCATAGCACTCACACTTATCTTGCGTATTTTAGAGTATCCACTTTCACTTGTCTATGAACTGTACAAGGGGTCCAAGTTTCCATATCCGAGGAATCCGGCTATTCGAATAGATAATGATAACCCTGCAGGGGTGTACTTCTTCACACACGCTCTCGCCACTTATCGCCCTGTACACGTCATGTACCTCAGCAACCTTCAAGCGGAAGCCGGGCGAGGGAGTCGGCCACGGCCTACCTAAACACTCAAGTCTCTCGTCCAGGTTTATCGCCTATTCGGGTTCCATCCGCAAGGAGATCCGGCCGGGGTGTCGCTCACGGCCCCAAACGATGTGAGCAGGGTTCCCAAGCCCACCTCGACGGGTGGATCTACGCTTGGTACACCGTGCCACGGTGCCTAGTCTGTCCCAAGCCCACCTGTACCGGGTGCCACTTGGTAGACTACTAACACTACCTACAAACACCAAAAACTAGTTGCAACTCCTGGACAGAGAACAAGGGTGATTAAGAAGCCGAGAGGGGCACTTAAGCATTCCAATGCGTGGTAGTAGCTGTTCATGGATCACAAACACAGAACTCAGTTCCTGAGGACGGCTGCAATGAGACAACCCACCATGTACTCCTACATGGCCTCTCACCGCTACCTTTACCAAATCGTGTTCACACATTTAGCTCTCAACAGTAGGACATGTTCACACACCTCCGATTCATTCCCGATGAATCAGACCTGACACAACTCTAAGCAATAGCAGACATGACAGACAAGCATGAATGAGTAGGCACATCAGGGCTCAAACAACTCCTACTCATGCTAGTGGGTTTCATCTATTTACTGTGGAATGACAGGTCATGCAGAGGATAAAGGGGTTCAACTACCGCAGCATGTAACAGTTGAAACGTTGTTGTCCTAATGCAGTAAAAGAGAGCAGGAGCGAGAGAGTGGGATTGTATCGGAATGAACAAGGGGGTTTTGCTTGCCTGGCACTTCTGAAGATAGTATATCTCTTCATCGGTGTCATCGAACTCATCGTCGGAACGCGTCTATTGAGAGGGGGCAATTACCGGCAACTGAGAAAGAAACACAATCAATGCAAATGCACAATATGATGCATGATCATGACATGGCAATATGCTGTGGTTTGAGCTAATGCAACTAGCAAACAGATTAAATGAAGTTGGTTTGAATACAAGATTCAAATTCAAACTCCATATGTGATTATTCAAATGCCATTTAAATGATTTGTGCTAAACAGCAGCTATAAGTTGTTCTAACATGCATGAAAATGGTACAGATGGATAGACTGGATTTTTCTGATCATTTTTCATATATAATTTATTTCATTTGGAGTTACGGTTGAATTTATATGAATTTTACAAGTTTTAAACATTTTCTGGAATTTCCTGAATTAGATTTAATCCAGAAATTCCATTACTGCGTCAGCAATGTGTAAGAATGACGTCAGCAGGTCAAAGGGGCTGGTCCGGGTCAAACCTGACCAGTGGGTCCCACTGGTCAGTGGCACAACTAATTAACCAAGTTAATTAGCCTTAAGTTAATTCTAACTAAACTGTTTGTGGGGCCGGGGCCCACTAGTCAGCGTTTAGTTAGCTAACTAACCTAGGTTAATTAGTGTTAACTAATACTCTACTAACTAAATATGTCAGGGGGGGGGTGGCCCACGCGTCAGACGACCTGGGGTGGTCAAACCCCCGGTCAAAACGGTCAACGCCACCGGCGGCTTGACGCCGGCGACGGCAAACGCGGCGTAGCGCTGCGGGGTTGCTCCTCCGGTGGCTAAAAGCGCGGCGGAGGGCACCAGGGGGGAGCCCTTGCTCACCCGCATCCAGGGGAGCACGCGGCTGGGCGTGGGGTGGCCGGAGATCACCGGAATGGAGCTCGCGGCGGCGCCGGAGTTCGGACGTCGACGGATTCGACGCCGCAGGGCACAACAGGAGCAACATATGGCCGCTACGGCCCCGTGATGACGCGCTGAGCGCGGTGTTGCGCTCGGTTTCGAGCTCGAGTGGAAGTGGCCTCGGCAGCGAGGAGCTCAGGCGGCGGCTCGTGTGGGCGAGCGCGGTGTGGCGGCTACGGCGTGCAGTAGAGCAAATGGGGAGGGGGAGAAGGAGCAGGAGCTCACGTCGAGTGCAGAGGGCGTCGAAACGGGCTCGGTGAAGGATTGGAGTTGGCGGGGCGGCGAAGTCGATCTCTCCGTCGGGAGGTTGAAGACGAGCCTGGTGAGGACGTTCAGGGGCTTCTGGCGGGGCATGGATCGGTGAGGGGATCGAGGACGAAGTGGCGGAGCTTCTGGGCTGCTCGGGAGGACGAGGGAGAGGCGTTGGCTACGGTGGTGCTCGTCGGCGGCGGCGGCAGCGCTCGGACTGCGCGCGAGGGCGAGAGACAGGGGAGGGGATAGAGCACGGGGAGAGTGGGGAGAGGTGCAAGGGAAACAGGAGACCGCGTGGCGCTCGGGGCTGGTTCCAGAAGCGGCGGAAGCAGGAGGTGGCTCGGGCGCGTGCCGGCGCGCGGTGGCCACACGCCTCGCGTCCTTCTGGCGCGAGGTGGGAGACGGTGGCGGCTCTGGTGGGCTGGGCCAGGTAAGTGGCCGCCAGGTAGGTTTGGGCCAGGTAGGTTTGGGCCAGGTGGGGCGCTAGGCGGGCTGCAGGTAAGTCCAGGTAGACCTTTCTCTCTCTCTCCTTCTATTAATGTTTTCTATTTTCTGTCTTTGTTTTTGAATTATTAAAAATACTAAACCTTTCCTAAAAATACTGAGATAAGTTGTGGGCACTGTTTAAATATTTTTCAGCAGCCCTCAAACATTATTAGTATTATTTGGGCAATTAAAATATATATATGAATTAAATGCCCAAATGCAAATAATTAATGCATTAATTCAAAAATCCAGAGTGATCTAGAAAAATGTGCACCATTTTTGGCAGAGGTTCTAGACCAATTCAAAAATGATGAACTTTTCTAAAAAGCATTCTGGGTTCATTGAAAATATTTCTGGTTGACCCTATTTGATTTAATTTGGTGCTAGGGTTTGTCATCCCCATTTCAAATTAAGCAAAGTTTAAATATGATGCACACATGAAGCTAGCCTAGAGCATTACCAGAAGCTAGGGATGTGACAGCTCACCCCTACTAAACAAGAATCTCGTCCCGAGATTCAAGCGTAAGGTAAGATGAAGGGGTATCGCAAACTAACATAATCTTCACGATCCAGGTGGCACTTCGAAGAACGTTGAATCGATCACTATCATTGTCTCGATGTCTTGCCCCAAGATCTGCAACTAACATGACAGGAAGAGGAAAAGAAAACTCTAGAAGAATCGATCTTCTTGAAGACCGAACAACTCAGGAGCAGCTCATGGGGTGAAATATTGACATATATCTTGAGTTGAGACACAAAGCATACATCTGAAGAAATGGAGTGAGACAGATGAGAGGGTTCACTAGGTAGTCAACAATTCCACACTTAAGAGGGTGGTGAACAGTTGTCAACGTGGCAAGGATTTGAGTTGCCATGATACCATAACGAGGTACCTTAGAGGAGGGTGACTCGTAGAATTATTCCCTTAAATGGCAAAAAGAATTACTTTTGATTCAAAGATCATTGAAACTCTTTATACCAGCTTAAGGCAAATTACAATCGATCATTTGGAGAAGTTTGAAAGAATGGCATACTTAGTTTGGAAAGGAAACTAGAGTTATAAGACAACTCGACAAACGGAAGGCACATGCCAATCGATACCGAGGATATAATCTTGTGTCTGAGCATGCCCTCAAGAACTTGAGCATTTCAATATTCATCAAGGTTTTACCAACATCCGTGTCAAGGGTGCTGACAACACAACATACTACCATGATGAATAGCGATGGACGATGCAGATGCAAGGAGGATAACACTTTCTCAGATTTCACCTTAGCGAGGCAAGGGGACGAAATATGGATGATCGACCGAGAGACATTTAGCACTCTGCTTCTAATGTTCTCCTTGATGTACTAGCGTATCCCATTCATTGAAATGGTCTGGTATCTAGAACATCAAGTAAAGGTCGGACTTCGGAAACACAAAAATCATAAGGCACAGCTAGGGGGTAAATCCTACGAAGTCCTTATGGGGAGGTGACCAACTTCTTCAACCAAGATTCTACAATAATAGGCCTTCCGGCTAGGTGTGTTGGCCACGACATCCATTTTACCGGGTTACAGAGAGACCAATATTATAGTTCTTGGAACACGTCCCAACCATCATATCTGCCTGAGATTCAGATCTGGTTGGTGTCAGATTATTCCAGACTCATCAAGTCTAGAAAGAAAAATTAAAGTTTGCAACACAAATCGACGAGATGAAGTTGCGAGATTCTCGGGAAAGGAACTACGATAGCAAGCTCCAAAACATGAGCTGGTTCTGCTACATACATGTGAACACGCTGTCCCGGACAAGCATGGCCACATAGTAGTCTTATAATAAAATGCTACCGAGTTCAGGTGGGAAACCATCATCGAGGGTATCGAAGTCTTTACGCGCGCTGGACTTCTTTCCCTTGAACAAATTAATCAGTGGCTTGGGGTGCTAGGAATTATGCATGGAGTGGAGGTAATTAATCTACCAAACCATAGAATACTTCGCACATGCATGACTGACTTGGGATGATTCCAGAGGAGGTAAAATAATCCTTCTCAAACTCATGGCGGCAACTTGCATCAAATGCACATGAATTAGAGGGACTCACTTCTTTCGTCCAAACATATGCTTCACGAACGGGTCATGAAAATAACGCTTATAAAAGTTTCCAATACTAGCTGGATGTTCAACACGAATCATGAAGAAGATGACAATGTTGCTGATGGGCTCAACAACAATTCATCCAGGTTTCCATATAAGTGGAATTCCACAATTATGTGAACAAGGTTATAGCATTGGTCAGACCCGAAAGATATAATGGTGTATGCTCGAGGGATCAACCACTAGTAAGACAACATTACGAATATCGTTGGTTCTGGTCTGATTTGAGGATAGCCCACACTCAAATCAAAGTTTTGATAAGATGATAGATCCAACAACTGATCACGAGGACCAATCGATGAAGATATCATCTTTCTTCAACACACATATAAAAAAGATATCCCTTAAAATGAACTAAATCGGACAAGCTTCTATCTTCCAACTCACCAAGTTGTTGTTTAGCTTAACCAACTAGCTCAGGGGTATCCAACACAGATTCTTGGAGAAGGGGTGGTTTACAAGAAACCAACTTGATCACGAGCTCAACATAACAGTCAGGTGACAACCTGGTGATACTTCCGAGAAGATATTCGGAAAATCATGAACCACCGATATGTTACTAAGCTCAAGAACAATCTTGCTTTTCAGGGCAAGACGATATGATCAAATAAGCAAGGGACTGAATAGTCCTAACTCATTGATCGAGGAGTGCACTAGAATAAGGACTAGGTAGCACGATCTGTCTTAGAATGATGATTCCATAACCAACATGCTAAGTATGAAATTGTTGTCCATTAAACTACCAAGCAACGGAGTTGCTAGAAGTATAGATCACACACATCACAATTCACTTGTCGGCGTTCCGGTTGCAACAACATGGGGACCGAGAAATGAATAATGATGGAGAGAGTATCACTGTATCAAAAGTTCATAGGATAGTGTGCAATTCCCATGGCATTCTCGATATAAAGATGGTAATACTACAAGGTAGAACAGAACAAAAGCTGGGTTGGCATTTTGATCTGCGAGGTACGACTACTTTGACCCAATCCTGGTTGTGGATGAGGTACTGGAGTTTGTTTCTCCTAGTCATTCCGAATAGAATGGCTTGACGGACCACAAGAGTAATAGGCATCGACGAACGAATGCATGCATACTCTTGACTATCAATTGATAGACGAGGGTCGGAATACAATTAAAGAGGGACAACTCAAAGGAACATATATCTTTCTGAGTTGTGGATGCATAGATTAGTATGTCGAGCAAAGCTCAACATTTCTTCCGGATAACCCATGCAGAAGGTAGAACTGGCAGATTCGCAATATAGAATGGAGAACTCCTCAAGAGCACTCTTGTTGTGATCTTTTGATCCAACAAACTTCTGCCATGAGTGGTTCATAGTATTTGGAAGAAGGAAATACCACGGACCACGAGGAATAATGCAAAGGTTACTAATATCCTAAAGGAACTAGCAAACACTATCAACACGAGGTGAGTAGGGTGAATCTCGGGTTCAAAACCCAAGGAGTAGAATACCTACTACTAAATGGCATCACAGGATGTTCGAGAATGACGACCAGAATCATCACACTGGGAACACAAAACATGGCTAGATTACTAGATGATCCCCTAAGACACCTAGGGTCATAATAATAATTCCAACATATATGTCGAGGCAATAGAATACCTCAACTCAGCATTTAGTGTGATTATCCTGGCCCAAAGGAGCATCAAAACCAGAGGGAAAGGATCTGCAAGTGCATCAGACTATTTAGAAACCTGGGATGACTCGGACAGCATAACGGCTGTAAATGCTCAAAAGATTTGAGACATCATGCAAAATGGTGGCATAACCACTCAACAACATCATATCAAGGTTTCAAGATCAACAGTTATCATATGGAAGTAGTAAAACTGAACTGAGATTTGAAACTAACAATTGTATAAGTCTATGGATTAGTAACATGTCATCCTGATAGATAGATGAGAAGGCCTAGTTCTTAATCCCCGTAGAAGAGAAGAGGTTGACTCAGATCAGAAGGCCATGAGGTATAAGGAGTAAAAAGAGCCTTACGTTCCATCCCACAATCAATTCCCCTACATATAACTAAAGCATTTCTAGACATAACTTCGACCAGTTTGGCTTGGTAATCCTACAAGCAGTCAAGCTCTGATACCAAAGCTGTCAGGACCCCGACTCAATGCCACATCGATCTAGCATGTAACACCTCATATCACTTTGCGGCCTCACGCACGGTATCCCCACGGATGTCGCCTTACCTTTGCCCGGGACCGTTTGCGCCTTTTGGCACACGTATATGACAGTGTCGCTAGCATCCATATGATAAGGAGCCCGGGCTGACATGGCTAGTCGTAAACCCAAAGTGGCACAAACTTACAGGGACAGGCATCCATGACCCAGCATCGAACGTGTCGGTCATCAGCGAGTGAATCCAGGCTGTAGCACTGGGCTAGCAGGACTCCGGTAAACCGGGCTGTAGCGGGCTAACAGGACTCCGGTACTCAACGCGTGACATTTCCCCGAAGGGACAGACACAGGAACGAAGAAGGACACATGCCGGCCAGCCTAAGTGTTCCGGAGCAGTAGCAAGCTACCATGGCTCGGTGGAAACACTAGGAGACATTTCCCGGTAAGAGAGGCTACTAAGAATAAACAACTAGATAGCCAGATCCCACACATACCAAGCATTTCAATAACATACACACAATATGCTCGATATGTGCAAATACAACATGGCATCACAACATGACTCTACGACTCAAGTATTTATTCATTACACTCCGAGGAGCGAGATATTACAAACATGGGTCTCATGACCCAACATTCAGAGCATACAAGTCAAAGCACAAGCGGAAGCTAGTATGTCTGAGTACAGACATCTACAAATGAAAAAGGCTGAGAAGCCTGACTATCTACCAGATCCTGCCGAGGGCACAAGATCGTAGCTGAGGTAACAAGCTAAACATCGAAGTCCAAGCGGAACTACTAGCGAGACTGAGGTCTCTCTGCAAAAACATAAAATAGGCAAACGTGAGTACAAATGTACCCAGCAAGACTTACATCAGAACTAACTACATATGCATCATTATCAACAAAGGGGTGGTGGAGTTTAACTGCAGCAAGCCAGCTTTGACTCGGTGGCTATCCTAAACTACGACTGCAAGTAACTCTTTTGAGGTGGCGCACACGAGTCCACATATTCACCATATCAATACACCACTATGGATCCGCTCCCGTCTCCCTACGAGAACGCCATCCATAGCACTCACACTTATCTTGCGTATTTTAGAGTATCCACTTTCACTTGTCTATGAACTGTACAAGGGGTCCAAGTTTCCATATCCGAGGAATCCGGCTATTCGAATAGATAATGATAACCCTGCAGGGGTGTACTTCTTCACACACGCTCTCGCCACTTATCGCCCTGTACACGTCATGTACCTCAGCAACCTTCAAGCGGAAGCCGGGCGAGGGAGTCGGCCACGGCCTACCTAAACACTCAAGTCTCTCGTCCAGGTTTATCGCCTATTCGGGTTCCATCCGCAAGGAGATCCGGCCGGGGTGTCGCTCACGGCCCCAAACGATGTGAGCAGGGTTCCCAAGCCCACCTCGACGGGTGGATCTACGCTTGGTACACCGTGCCACGGTGCCTAGTCTGTCCCAAGCCCACCTGTACCGGGTGCCACTTGGTAGACTACTAACACTACCTACAAACACCAAAAACTAGTTGCAACTCCTGGACAGAGAACAAGGGTGATTAAGAAGCCGAGAGGGGCACTTAAGCATTCCAATGCGTGGTAGTAGCTGTTCATGGATCACAAACACAGAACTCAGTTCCTGAGGACGGCTGCAATGAGACAACCCACCATGTACTCCTACATGGCCTCTCACCGCTACCTTTACCAAATCGTGTTCACACATTTAGCTCTCAACAGTAGGACATGTTCACACACCTCCGATTCATTCCCGATGAATCAGACCTGACACAACTCTAAGCAATAGCAGACATGACAGACAAGCATGAATGAGTAGGCACATCAGGGCTCAAACAACTCCTACTCATGCTAGTGGGTTTCATCTATTTACTGTGGAATGACAGGTCATGCAGAGGATAAAGGGGTTCAACTACCGCAGCATGTAACAGTTGAAACGTTGTTGTCCTAATGCAGTAAAAGAGAGCAGGAGCGAGAGAGTGGGATTGTATCGGAATGAACAAGGGGGTTTTGCTTGCCTGGCACTTCTGAAGATAGTATATCTCTTCATCGGTGTCATCGAACTCATCGTCGGAACGCGTCTATTGAGAGGGGGCAATTACCGGCAACTGAGAAAGAAACACAATCAATGCAAAAGCACAATATGATGCATGATCATGACATGGCAATATGCTGTGGTTTGAGCTAATGCAACTAGCAACAGATTAAATGAAGTTGGTTTGAATACAAGATTCAAATTCAAACTCCATATGTGATTATTCAAATGCCATATAAATGATTTGTGCTAAACAGCAGCTATAAGTTGTTCTAACATGCATGAAAATGGTACAGATGGATAGACTGGATTTTTCTGATCATTTTTCATATATAATTTATTTCATTTGGAGTTACGGTTGAATTTATATGAATTTTACAAGTTTTAAACATTTTCTGGAATTTCTTGAATTATATTTAATCCAGAAATTCCATTACTGCGTCAGCAATGTGTAAGAATGACGTCAGCAGGTCAAAGGGGCTGGTCCGGGTCAAACCTGACCAGTGGGTCCCACTGGTCAGTGGCACAACTAATTAACCAAGTTAATTAGCCTTAAGTTAATTCTAACTAAATTGTTTGTGGGGCCGGGGCCCACTAGTCAGCGTTTAGTTAGCTAACTAACCTAGGTTAATTAGTGTTAACTAATACTCTACTAACTAAATATGTCAGGGGGGGTGGCCCACGCGTCAGACGACCTGGGGTGGTCAAACCCCCGGTCAAAACGGTCAACGCCACCGGCGGCTTGACGCCGGCGACGGCAAACGCGGCGTAGCGCTGCGGGGTTGCTCCTCCGGTGGCTAAAAGCGCGGCGGAGGGCACCAGGGGGGAGCCCTTGCTCACCCGCATCCAGGGGAGCACGCGGCTGGGCGTGGGGTGGCCGGAGCTCACCGGAATGGAGCTCGTGGCGGCGCCGGAGTTCGGACGTCGACGGATTCGACGCCGCAGGGCACAACAGGAGCAACATATGGCCGCTACGGCCCCGTGATGACGCGCTGAGCGCGGTGTTGCGCTCGGTTTCGAGCTCGAGTGGAAGTGGCCTCGGCAGCGAGGAGCTCAGGCGGCGGCGCGTGCGGGCGAGCGCGGTGTGGCGGCTACGGCGTGCAGTAGAGCAAATGGGGAGGGGGAGAAGGAGCAGGAGCTCACGTCGAGTGCAGAGGGCGTCGAAACGGGCTCGGTGAAGGATTGGAGTTGGCGGGGCGGCGAAGTCGATCTCGCCGTCGGGAGGTTGAAGACGAGCCTGGTGAGGACGTTCAGGGGCTTCTGGCGGGGCATGGATCGATGAGGGGATCGAGGACGAAGTGGCGGAGCTTCTGGGCTGCTCGGGAGGACGAGGGAGAGGCGTTGGCTGCGGTGGTGCTCGTCGGTGGCGGCGGCAGCGCTCGGACTGCGCGCGAGGGCGAGAGACAGGGGAGGGGATAGAGCACGGGGAGAGTGGGGAGAGGTGCAAGGGAAACAGGAGACCGCGTGGCGCTCGGGGCTGGTTCCAGAAGCGGCGGAAGCAGGAGGTGGCTCGGGCGCGTGCCGGCGCGCGGTGGCCACACGCCTCGCGTCCTTCTGGCGCGAGGTGGGAGACGGTGGCGGCTCTGGTGGCTGGGCCAGGTAAGTGGCCGCCAGGTAGGTTTGGGCCAGGTAGGTTTGGGCCAGGTGGGGCGCTAGGCGGGCTGCAGGTAAGTCCAGGTAGACCTTTCTCTCTCTCTCCTTTTATTAATGTTTTCTATTTTCTGTCTTTGTTTTTGAATTATTAAAAATACTAAACCTTTCCTAAAAATACTGAGATAAGTTGTGGGCACTGTTTAAATATTTTTCAGCAGCCCTCAAACATTATTAGTATTATTTGGGCAATTAAAATATATATATGAATTAAATGCCCAAATGCAAATAATTAATGCATTAATTCAAAAATCCAGAGTGATCTAGAAAAATGTGCACCATTTTTGGCAGAGGTTCTAGACCAATTCAAAAATGATGAACTTTTCTAAAAAGCATTCTGGGTTCATTGAAAATATTTCTGGTTGACCCTATTTGATTTAATTTGGTGTTAGGGTTTGTCATCCCCATTTCAAATTAAGCAAAGTTTAAATATGATGCACACATGAAGCTAGCCTAGAGCATTACCAGAAGCTAGGGATGTGACACAATCCCTACATCCAGCTGTATCCATCCTTCAACACATAACCAAGAAACCTTCGGAAATCGTGTACCTCAACCTTCGAAAAGCATCCGTTATACGAGTCATGGCAATACTCCCGTACTCACCACAGTACTGGGTTAGCGGGGTTATCTCACCAACAACTGCATAAAAGAGATTTTCGATGTCGGCGTACTAAACTCAGGTATTCCAGAACAGCAACGATAAAATTATGACGACAACACGTCGGAGCTCAACTCCCCGGGACACTGCCACAACCCCTAAATGTCAGGAGGCAACCAAGACAATGTTGTCATCATAAAACAATCGGAACGATTCTAAGATACCCGCGTGATCCTAAAAAAAATTTTAGTGAAATTTGAGAAGAGAAGAGTCAAAACTCTACGTCAGGATACCTCACCAGAAGGTCGAAGGGACTGGGGAGTAAAAAGAATTCCTAACTCTCCGATATATATAATCCTAAATGACTCAAAACATTTTTCTAGACACAACTCGGCCACTAAAAACGATCAAGCAGTGGGGGCTCCTAAGGTCGGGGATGGCTCTGATTACCAACTTGTAACGCCCTCGATGCGGCTATATCTCCCACGTGTCGAAGCACGACTTAGAGGCATAACCGCATTGAAAGCAATGTCGCAAGTGAGGTAATCTTCACACAATCCATGTAATACATAAGGGAAAAGGATACATAGTTGGCTTACAGTCGCCACTTCACACAATACATAAATAAACATCCATCATTCAGATTACACTCAAGGTCCGACTACGGAACCAAAATAAAAGAAGAATACCCCACATACAACGCAGATCCCCGATCGCCCCAACTGGGCTCCACTACTAATCGTCTGGAAAGGAAACATAGTATCGACCAAGGGCCTCATCATATTCCCACTTCAGCTCAGTTGCGCCATCAGCGCTGGCATCACCGGTACCTGCATCTGTTTTGGTAGAATCTGTGAGCCACAGGGACTCAGCAATCTCACACCCGCGAGATCAAGACTATTTAAGCTTAAGGGAAGGCTGGTGTCAAAAAGGAGGGGCGGCAGCAAGCGACTAGCATATATGGTGGCTACATCGCAAAAGAGAGCGAGAAGAGAAGCAAAGCACGGTCGCGAAACTAGTAGTGATCAAGAAGTGATCCTAAGCAACCTGCGTCAAACATAACTCCAACACCGTGTTCACTTCCCGGACTCCGCCGAGAAGAGACCATCACGGTTACATACACGGTTGATGTATTTTAATTAAGGTCAACTTCGGGTTTTCTACAACCGGACATTAACAAATTCCCATCTGCCTCATAACCGCGGGCACGGCTTTCGAAAGATTATACCCTGCAGGGGTGTCCCAACTTAGCCCATCACAAGCTCTCACGGTCAACGAAGGAATAAACCTTCACCCAAGACACTCCGATCAGACTCGGTATCCCGGTACATCAAGACATTTCGACAATGGTAAAACTAAACCAGCAAAGCCTCCCGAATGTGCCGACAAATCCCGATAGGAGCTGCACATATCTCTTTCTCAGGGCACACCGGATTATCCAAACTTCCGATAGGCCATCCCAGAGTTGCCCCTGGTGGCCACCGGCGGCTGACAGGTTGGACCAACACTCACAACGAGCACTGGCCCGGGGGGGCTAAAATAAAGATGACCCTCGGGCTCGCGAAAACCCAAGGGAAAAAGGGGTGTAGGTGGCAAATGGTAAAACCAAGGTTGGGCCTTGGTGGAGGAGTTTTATTCAAAGCGAACTGTCAAGGGGTTCCCATAAATCACCCGACCGCGTAAGGAACGCAAAATCAAGGAACATAACACCGGTATGACGGAAACTAGGGTGGCAAGAGTGGAACAAAACACCAGGCATAAGGCCGAGCCTTCCACCCTTTACCGAGTATATAGATGCATTAATTAAGACAATAGATATTGTGATAACCCAAAATATCCATGTTCCAACAAGGAACAAACTTCATCTTCACCTGCAACTAGCAATGCTATAAGAGGGGCTGAGCAAAGCGGTAACATAGCCAAACAACGGTTTGCTAGGACATGGATGGTTAGAGGTTGACATGGCAATATGGGTGGCATGATATCGCAAGTGGTAGGTATCGCAGCATAGGCATAGCAAAAGAGCGAGCATCTAGCAAGCAAAGATAGAAGTGATTTCGAAGGTATGGTCATCTTGCCTGTAAGGTTCTCAGAGTTGTCGAAGGCTTGATCTTCCTAGGCGTTCTCAACAGGCTCCTCGTTCACGTACTCGTCTCCCGGCTCTACCCAAAGCAAGAACACAAGCAACGGAACCACAATCAAACAAGGAACAATGCACAAGCAATATGATGCAATACATGACATGCTATGCGAGATGTGATATGCAATGCATATGTATGCTCCGGAAGGAAAAATGATGAACCGGGCATCAACTTGGCAAACCAAGTATGCCGCTGGAAAGATGGGGTGATTTCGGTTGAAATCGATATAAGGATCACCGGAATCGGATGCACGGTTTGCAAATGACAAGCAAAACAAGAATGACGCAAATCTGCGTTTAACAGCCCGATGCTACTTAGCACGCAACACGAAACTATGCTACAGCACCCCAACATAAAAACAAAGCATATGGCAGCGAACTACAGGAGATGCTTAACAAAAGAGGAACACTGAGCTACGGCTAAATCACATCATAACATGTTCAAACAAGCATGGTGAAAGTGCTCAAAATATCAGGTTCACAGACTTAGTGAAAATACTAACATGCCAGGAATTAACATCAGGAAGGCATGTTTAGAGCAGGCAACCAACATGCTACAGGAACTTATAATAGCAAATCAAGGCATGACATGATTCTACTCAAAGCATATTTCAATAGTCCCTTACTGACCATAAGCCAAAAAGGACTCTAAGAAATGATGGCACCCATGTAAACATTGCAAGTTTTATTACAGATTTCAGACTTAGTGAAATATCAGGACATGGCAAAATCAGATTCAACATGGCATGTTCGTGAGCTCGATGCACTCACTACAGAGTATCTCATGATAAACTAAGCATACACCCATCAAGAATACATGGCATAGGAGCTATACATGGCAAGAACAACATCATAGCATACACGGATCAACTACAACGACCTCGTGAAAATTGAATCTCATGCAAACAATCTGCCAGGAAACATTTTCAAGCAAAAGTAGAGCACGAAAATGACATGCTAGACTACTCCATAAATAGCGACAAAGTCATGGATGGATAGAGCACATCCATATGTTCAAAACACCCTTACTGATCATGCTCAAAAAGGGCATGGATCTCTCTGTAACAACATGAACATATGGCATAAAATTAACAGCAGGACAAGACTTAGTGAAATCACTAAGTTCCTGAAATCAGCAACATCATCATCCCTACTTTGCATGCTTGTTCTAGTCAACACATAACTCACAAAAATACATGGCAAACACCCCTGGAAAGATGGCATGGCAATGTTCAACTCACATGTAGGACTCAAGTTCATAATGTGCACACATAATTCATGGCAAAAATGACAAAAGAGCTCGAGCTGATAAGATTCTGAAACTAACGATCTGAAGCTATCTTCCAACAGCATTTCGGGCATCAAGCTGAGCTCAAATGCAAATGATGCAATGGAACGAAATTATGTACTCTTCGAGACGAACAATTTGACATATTATACGCCTAAAACGGAGCCACGGTTGCAGAGATGTGATGCTATGAAAAATGCACGAAATTAATCACAGACAAAATACTTGGTGGATTTTCGGGGTGAGAAAAGTCAACCGTGGGTTTCGGATCGGATCTCGCCGGAGGGAGGAGAGGCCGGGGCGGCCGGCGGCGGGGTGGACGACGGCGGGGCCGGCGGTGGCGTGGCCGGCGGCGGCAGGTGGCGCGGCGGCGGCGGATGGCGCGGCGGCGGCGGATGGCGCGGCGGCGGCGCAGCCGGGGCGGCGCGGAGGCGGGGCGCGGCGGACGGCGGCGGCCGGCGGCGCGCGCTGCGGGGCGGCGCGCGGCAGCAGCGGCGGGCGCCGGCGGATGGCGGGGCGGAGCCGCGCGGCGCGGGGCGGAGCGGACGGCGCTCGCGGGCCGCGGGGGCCGGCGACGGGCCGAGCGGGCCGCGGCGGCGGTGGGCGGCGCGGGCGCCACGTGGCAGCCCACCACTGGCTGCGGGCGGCGGTGCGACTTCATCCGGCGGCGGCGGACGTGTCCGCCCGCGCAGAGAGGAACGTGGCTAGGGTTAGGGTGGTTTTACCCGGGATTTTGGGGGAGAGGGTCTATTTATAGAGGTAGAGGGAGCTAGGAGTGTCCAAATGGGGTGTAGTTTTCGCCCACACGATCGTGATCGAACGACCGAGGGCATGGAGGTGACTTAGATGGGTTATTGGGCTGTTTTGGAGGGTTGTTGGGCTGCAACTCAAAAGAGGCCTTTGCGAGGGTGCGGTTAACCGTTGGAGTATCAAACGAAGTCCAAATGACCCGAAACTTGACAGGTGGTCTACCGGTGCTATACCAGGGCCACTTGGCAAGGCTCGGTCCATTCCGAGAATGTTCAACACCCGCACACGGAAAAAGGACAAGAGGGGTGCGCCGGGGAACATAGGAGTGCCGGATTGCAAAACGGACAACGGGGAAAATGCTCGGAATCATGAGACAAACACGTATGCAAATGAGATGCACATGATGACATGATATGAGATGCATGACATGGACAAAATGCAAAACGAAAACAAAACCCAACCACGGGGGGAATATCATAGCACATATCCGAAAATGGCAAGAGTTGAAGTTACAAATATGGAAAGATACATCCGGGGTGTTACAGTGCTCCTCTCACCATCATCAGAAAAGCTGCTGGCTTCAGGACTAGTGCCTGCCTCTGGAATCTCAATTGGTGACTCAGACCTGTTCTGGCTGTCACTTGCATCTGACATGGCTGACAACCTGTGAATAGATTAGGTATAGGCAGAATAGAAGAGTTATCACAAACTGCAGAAGATTTTGCAAAAAGAATAAATTCAAATTTCAGTTTTAGGTTTTCACATAATGCATTTCGGTCAGACCGAGTCTAAAATTCAGTGAATCCGAAGTGTTCTAATAGAACCATTCACACCACTTTTGGTTGGACCGAAATGGGTTTCGGTCTTGCCGAGAGCACTAGGGTTTCACTAAATCCTCATTTCGGTCGTACCGATTTGCACAACTCGGTTGGACCGAAAAGTGCAGTGCAATGGCCAGAGGCCAAATCGGTCAGTCCGAGAATGTAGAATCGGTCTCACCGAGATGTGTTCGGCGGAAACCTAACCCTAAAACTTTCACTCGAATTTCGTTCTAACGAACTAATCTGCTGGATAGGAAGATCTCAAACGTGGCAAGAAGCTAGGCAAACCAATCGTGCATAGAATCGGAGGTTGAAGCACGAGATGGATCGAAACTCACCCTAACTTGGTGGAGTTTCTCTACGGCGGCAACGGCACGGAGAGATTGTCCGTTGACGGCGACGGAGACCCGCGGCGAGGGCGCACAGGCGACGACGGAGACGATCCGGAGACCACGGCGACGGCAGTAAAGGGTCTGGGGGCGAGATGTTTTGAAGAAGAAATCAACGCGCGCTGCCCTCAGGTATATATACCCTTTGGCTGTCGGTGGGACCGAGTTGTAAAACTCGGTGGCACCGAGATGGTTAACTGCAAGCAGTTACACACTTCGGTCACGCCGAAATTTGCAACTCGGTTTCACCGAGGTGAAAACCTAGATCAATCCAAGTGCTTTCGATCTGTCCGATTTTGAGTGGGTTGGTCTGACCGAAAGTACTTAGAAGGTTTTGGAAGTTAAGCTTTTGACGGATCGGTGGCTCCGAGTGCTCCTCACTCGGTGTATCCGAAAAAGACTTGTTCAAAGTTTGTGATATAAGCATGAATAGAGTTTGAGACAAGAAAGCATAGATAGCTAGGGGAGGAACTTAGGCATTCTTGTTCATCCATTTGGTCAAAAAGAAAATCCAAAAGACCATAGCAACAAATGGATGTCCTCGAATGGATAAAATCATGCATCCAACATGCTCACACAATAAGATAGCAAATGAAATATGTGTCAAACATGCACAAACAAAACTCTAGCTACTAGCACACAATTTGTCGATGACTAGGTCATCTATATATGAGTATATTGACTTAGGAGTCAAATGAGAACATTTGATCATAGGTCATACTCATCGTTTAAGCACAAGTGGGGTTACCACTTTTACATAAAGCATTGATGTGTTCACATCATTTGAAGATGCTTTAGCTCAATTCTTTAGAGCAAAGCTCCCCCTTGATGTGAGAACCCCTTTTAAAGGGTCAAACTAACCTTGGGTTGTCGTAGAAGACTTCATGTAGATGTTGAAGATGTGGATGCTCAATGTTGATGAAGATCATCAAGAGTTGGGAGCAATCCTTTGGATTCGGGCACTTTCAATACCTACATGGGTTAGTCCCACAAGGAACAAACAAGGATATCCATGGACATAGATTGAAGTACACAAAAGATGATGTCCATGAAAGCAATGATTACCTTGTCCCTTGACTTACCAACAAGAGGGTTTGTGACTCCATGAACTAGTGCAAGATGTGGAAGTTGATTGCACAAGTTCTTGCCAAAATGAATGTGAGTGAAGTATGTTGGCGGAGTCACCCTCAAGAACTCTCTAGTTCTTCTTCTTCGGGATCCACATCATCTTGATGGGAATCCTTGGGGTTGTAGTTGAGCTTGACGAAGTAGAACTTGACGTTTCCTTGGGAACCCACTTGACCATGGCCTTAGGTGCTTCAATGAATGCATCAATCTCCTCTTGAAGCTTGTCCTTGCCTTTTAGCTTGTGGTCTTGTGGTGGAAGATCATCTTGAGATTGTTCCACATTGGAAGAAGTAGGATCATACTTCTCCTTTTGAGAAACAAACTTTGGAGTGGGATATTGACCTTCTTCCCATTCAACACCCTCGGCGTTGAACTTTCGCTCAAAACCAATTCCTTGATTCTTCCGGTGCCTCCCTTGCTTGCGAACAATTTCCTCAAAGTTCTTGCTTCCGGCAAGGCTCTTGTAGACACCTTTCTCTATAATCCCTTTCAATAAACTATTTTCTTGCTCAAGTGTAACTTGGCTTGAAACATTGTTAGTGGAATCAAGAGAACTACTAGAAGCAACAATATTGGATTTAGCATGGTTATTGTTACTACTAGATGAAGAATTTTTCTTATGCTTGTCATGTTTAGTTTTAATAGGTGGCAAGAAATTAGACAAGAGAAGTCGTTTGGCAAGATATGAAGAACTCTTCTTTCGAAGATCGTCATTGATTGCTTTTAGGAACTCATGTTCTTGCTCTAGATTGAGCTTCTCGAAGCGTAGCTTCTCATGAGATCTTAGGAGCTCTCTATGATCTTCTTGAGTTGTTTCATGAGCTAACTTAAGAGTGTTTAGTTCTTTAGTTAGACGCTCAATCTCCTTCATAGCATTGTCATTCGACTCTTCTCGACTATAAAGACTACTAGCATGTTCATCATTACTTGGCTCACTAGATTTGTCATGTAAAAGCTCATCTTCACCAAGCAAGTCATCCTCATCAATATCAAAGTCAATAAATTCAGGGTGTGATACCTTGGGGCCTTTAGCCATGAAGCATCTTCCAATTCCCTCATTTGGTGAATCAAATAAGTCATAGGAGTTGGAGTTGGAGGATACGAGAGCAAGACCGGCAACACCTTCATCTTGACTGTATTCGGAGTTGGAGTGATAGCTTCTTTCGGAGTGATTGTCGGAGTCGGAGCCGGAGACCCATTCACCTACATGAGCTTGATGTTTCCTTCTTGTGTAGCTCCTTGATGACTTGTCTTTCTTCTCCGAATCCTTGCTTCTCCGAGAGGATCTTCGTTCATAACGATCATCTCTACTCCTTCTCTCTTTCCGAGGTGACTCTTCTCTTGAGCTTCTTCTTCTTGGAGATTCTTCTCTTCTCTGTGGAGAGTCGAACACTCATTTGAGTAGTGTCCGGGTCTTCCACAATTGTAGCAGTTTCGATCACGACTAGAAGATCTCTTTTCATCATATGATCTAGACTTTGAGCTTCTTTCCTTGCTTCTACTCTTGTAGAATTTGTTGAAGTTCTTCACCATTAGGCTTATCTCTTCATTGGAGACTAACTTGTCACTTGAGGTTGTGGGAGCATCACATGTAGCTTTGTAAGCACCACTTGACTTGTTGTGAAGCTCTTCCTTATCTTTAAGTGTCATCTCATGAGCAACAATTCTTCCAATGACTTCGGTAGGCTTGAGATTCTTGTAGTTTGGCATCATTTGGATCAAAGTGCACATGGTGTCATACTTTCCATCCAAAGCTCTGAGAATCTTCTTGATGATGAATCGGTCGGTCATTTCTTCGCTTCCTAAGCCGGCAATCTCATTTGTGATGAGAGCAAGCCTAGAATACATTTCAGCGACTCCTTCACCTTCCTTCATCTTGAACTTGTCAAGTTGACCTTGAAGAACATCTAGCTTTGATTCCTTCACGGACTCGGTACCTTCATGCATTTCGACCAAAGTATCCCAAATCTCTTTTGCATTCTCAAGACGGCTGATTTTGTTGAACTCCTCGGGACACAAAGCATTGAAGAGAATGTCACAAGCTTGAGCATTGTTTTGCAACATCCGCAATTCATCCGCTGTAGCTTCACGATCCGGAACTTTTCCTTCCTCGAAGAACTCACCTTGCAAGCCAACACAAATAATGCCCCATGCGGCAGGGTTATGTCCAAGAATATGCATTTTCATTTTATGCTTCCAACTAGCAAAATTTGAACCATCAAAGTAAGGACCTCTACGAAAATTACCCTCACTAGACGCCATACTCTCCTAGGTTGTGAAACCAAGCTTATGGAGTCCAATACAATGGAAACCAATCCAATGGAGACCAAAGCTCTGATACCACTTGTAGGATCGAAAGTATGTCTAGAGGGGGGGTGATTAGACTACTTGACAATATAAAAATTTATCCTTTTGATTAAGACAAGTTTTTGGCAAGTTCACAATGATGATCAAGTCAAGTATCACCCTACACATGCAATTCTAGAGTATTGGCAGCGGAAAGTAAATTGCACATGTAGTAAATAGAGGTGGAGAAGAGCAAACGCAATTTGGAGACATGGAGATTTTTCTCCTGGTTCCGATAGGTGGTGCTATCGTCAATCCACGTTGATGGAGACTTCAACCCACGGAGGGTAACGGCTGCGCGAGTCCACGGAGGGCTCCACCCACGAAGGGTCCACGAAGAAGCAACCTTGTCTATGCCATCATGGCATACACCCACGAAGGACTAGCCTTACTCGGGTTAGATCTTCACGAAGTAGGCGATCTCCTTGCCCTTACAAACTTCTTGGTTCAACTCCACATCTCGACAGAGGCTCCCAAGCGACACCTAACCAATCTAGGAGGCACCACCCTCCAAAAGGTAATAGATGGTGCTGGTGATGATGAACTCCTTGCTCTTGTGCTTCAAATGATAATCTCCCCAACACTCAACTCTCCTCACTGATTTGGCTGTGGTGGAAGAAAGGATTGAGTGGAAAGCAACTTGGGAAGGCTAGAAATCAAGTTTCATATGGTGGGAGTGGAGCAACTTGATCTCAACACAAGGGTAGGTAGTTTTCTTCTCAGAAATGTAAGGTAGGAGTGGTAGTTCTTTCTGATGGCTCTCTCCACGAATGAAGAGGAGGTGGAGGGGTATTTATAGCCTCCACACAAAATCCAACCGTTACACACATTTGACCAATCTCGGTCAGACCGAAGTTGACAACTCGGTGAGACCGAAAGTTCAAATCTTGTGAACGTTGGGATTTTCGGTGGGACCGAAAATACAATCTCGGTGAGTCCGATTCTTCCAAAGACTAGGGTTTGCCAATCTCGGTGGGACCGACTTTATCATCTCGGTGACACCGATTTGATGTCAGAAGGTTACAGAAGGTTGGCAACACTAGTTTCGGTGAGACCGAGTTTGGAATCGGAAAAACCGAAATTACTAGGGTTTGGCTTTGTGGCTGAGGTGGTTCATCTCGGTGTGACTGAGTTTATGGAATCGGTGGGACCGAGATTACTTATGAGTGTATGTTGGAATGAAAGATTGCTGATGGTTTGGGAGATAGATCACTAAGCACTTAGAGCAACCAGATCATTATCATAACCTCATCCCCTTTTAATAGTATTGGCTTTCCTATAGACTCAATGTGATCTTGGATCACTAAACCAAAAATGGAGTCTTGAGCTTTTGCCAATGCTTGCCTTAGCATTTTGAGGGGTCCACTTCTACAGTCATTGCCATACCCATATCACTGAACTTTCTGAAATGATACTCAAGAAACAATTAGTTCAATGATATATATGTTGTTATTAATTACCAAAACCACCCGGGGATTAGTTGCACTTTCACGGTTGGTGAGCAGCCGGTCATGCGGCTAACTTAATTCATGAGCGACGGGCCGGGTTGATCGACCCGGTGGCCTTTGACTTAGTGTATGAATCGTAGAGGAGCTTTGGCCCGTTGTGCTTGCCTGCCGACAGCCAAATCTGGATCTGCGGTTTTAGGGCGAAGTGGGGGACCGTGGCATCCTAACTTTATCAGGAATCACCAAGTAAGGCGGCGGGTGGCGACCGAGCCGGCCTGCCCCCGAACCCCCGGGTCGAGCGAGTCGAGCCGGCGGCCGAGTTCAGTTGTGAAGTGATGCAGAAAAATAGGGACGCAATAAATTGGTCGGCAAAAGGTAGCCCCCGAGTCTCGTTCGGGGACCCCATAGTTTCATGCATTTTCAAAAGGCGACGATACATACACTCGTGCGGCTAACTATAAAATGGGCGGAGGAGTTCCGCGTTCCACAGCCAGGTCATTTCTTTGCCGGCGGTGTGCTTCTTGCGCTTCTTTGACTTGCGTGCATCGATGAGGTAGTAGGCGTTGCGATCGCGCAAGGCCCTGCTCATGATGAATGGGCCCTCCCATGGAGAGGACACCTTGTGCTGGCCTGCCTGCTCTTGGACGAGTCAGAGGATGTGGTCGCCCTCGCAGAATGCGAGGGGCTTGATCTTCTTGTTGTGGTACTGCCTCGGGCCTTGCTGGTACATAGCCGAACGGCTAAGTCCCAGAAGGCGCGCTTCTTCGATCAGGTCAACGTCGTCTTCGCGTGACTCTCCGGCTTCGGCTTCGGTGTACATCGCGACGCGCGGCGAGTCGAACTCGACGTCGGTCGGGATGACG
Source organism: Triticum timopheevii (assembly GCA_963921465.1). Classification (NCBI taxonomy): domain Eukaryota; kingdom Viridiplantae; phylum Streptophyta; class Magnoliopsida; order Poales; family Poaceae; genus Triticum; species Triticum timopheevii. Next base: position 163,658,229 of record OY997274.1, on the reverse strand, counting down.
GCTTCGGCTCTATAAACGATGAAGAACTGGGTGAACCCAGTCGACCGGTTCGGCGTGGTGTGTAAACTCCAGAGAACTGCTGGCAACTCATCAAGCCAACTGCCGGGTGAGCGGATGAGTGGCTCGACGAGTCGCGGCTTGATGCCAGACAGGATGAGTCCGTTGGCCCGCTCAACCTACCCGTTGGACTGTGGATGTGCCACGGAGGCCAGGTCGAGGCAGATGCCGGAGACAGAGCAGTATTGCTCAAGCGCGCCTGAGGGAGTCATGGACTAGGGGGTGTCCGGACAGCCGGACTATCATCGTCAGCCGGACTCCAAGGGTATGAAGATACAAGATTGAAGACTTCGTCCCGTGTCCGGATGGGACTTTCCTTGCCGTGGAAGGCAAGCTTGGCAATACGGATATGTAGATCTCCTACCATTGTAACCGACTCTGTGTAACCCTAGCCCTCCCCGGTGTCTATATAAACCGGAGGGTTTTAGTCCGTAGGACGAACAACCATTACAAAAATCATACCATAGGCTAGCTTCTAGGGTTTAGCCTCCTTGATCTCGTGGTAGATCCACTCTTGTACTACCCATACCATCAATATCAATCAAGCAGGAGTAGGGTTTTACCTCCATCGAGAGGGCCCAAACCTGGGTAAAAACATCGTGTCCCTTGTCTCCTGTTACCATCCGCCTAGACGCACAGTTCGGGACCCCCTACCCGAGATCTGCCGGTTTTGACACCGACATTGGCGCTTTCATTGAGAGTTCCTCTGTGTCGTCACCGATAGGCTTGATGGCTTCTTCGATCAACAACGCAGTCCTGGGTGAGACCTTTCTCCCCGGACAGATCTTCGTATTCGGCGGCTTCGCACTGCGGGCTAATTCACTTGGCCATCTGGAGCAGATCGAAAGCTACGCCCCTGGCCGTCAGGTCAGATTTGGAAGCCTAAACTTCACAGCAGACTTCCGCGGAGACTTGATCTTCGATGGATCCGAGCCACAACCGAGCGCGCCGCATTGTCACGATGGGCATGATCTAACTCTGCCGCCGGACAGTGCTTTGGAGGCCGCACACGGATCCGCTCCGACCTATAGTCTGGAGCCAATCGCGCAGATCGAGGACGGTTGGCTAGACACCGCATCGGGAGCTGCAACCGCTGCGGCGATGGAGCCGAATATTGACCTTGTCCCTTATAAAGCTCATGACTCCGAGGCGCCGGACTCCGAACCTCCTGCGCCCCGGCCAATCGAATCCGATTGGGCGCCGATCATGGAGTTCACTACCGCGGACATCTTTCAGCACTCACCCTTTGGCGATATCCTAAATTCGCTAAAGCATCTCTCGCTATCCGGAGAGCCCTGGCCGGACTACGGCCAGGACGGTTGGGATACGGACGACGAAGAAATTCAAAGCCCGCCCACCACCCACTTTGTAGCAACTGTCGACGACTTAACCGACATGCTAGACTACGACTCCGAAGACATCGACGGTATGGACGACGATGCCAGAGACGATCAAGAACCAGCGCCCACAGGGCACTGGAAGACCACCTCGTCATACGACATATACATGGTGGACACCCCAAAAGATGGGGATGGCGAAGAAGCAGCAAAGGCAGATTCCTTAAAGAAACAGCCCAAGCGCCGACGTCAGCGGCGCCGCTCTAAATCCCGCCACAGTAAGAATGGAGATTCCGGCACAGGAGATAATAACACACAAGAAAGTGCCAAAGACAACCCCCTCCAGCAAGATTCAGCGCAGGAGGATGCAGAAGCAAGCCCTCACGAGAGAGCGGCGGACGAAGAGGTTGAGGATGATAATTACATACCTCCCTCCGGAGACGAGGCAAGCCTCGACGACGACGAATTCGTCGTGCCTGAGGATCCCGTCGAACAAGAGCGTTTCAAACGCAGGCTAATGGCCACGGCAAATAGCCTAAAGAAAAAGCAGCAGCAGCTTCAAGCAGACCAAGACCTGCTAGCCGACAGATGGACCGAAGTCCTCGCGGACGAAGAGTATGAACTCGAACGCCCCTCCAAGAGCTACCCAAAACGCAAGTTGCTCCCCCGATTAGAGGAGGAAGCATACATACCTTCATCACCAGTGCACAATACGACCGACCGACCACCCCGTGGTCGCGACAGAGAGGCATCCAGGCCCTCCATCAAGACCGTACCCCGGCATCGCTCGAAAAGTACAAAGCCACGGGGGAACGCGCCGGACTTGCGGGATATATTGGAGGACAAGGCAAGACAATCCAGATCTATCTAGGGATCACGCGGGCGCCCCACGACCCACGACGAATACCGTCGAGCCGAATACAACAACTCCGGCCGGGTCAAACACAGCAGACAACGCTCCCTTGAGCTACGTCGTGATATCGCTCAATAAAGAGGTGCCGCACACCCACTATGCTTCATAGACGAAGTAATGGATCATCAAATCCCTGAAGGGTTTAAGCCCGTCAACATCGAATCCTACGATGGCACAATAGACCCCGCGGTTTGGATCGAGGATTATCTCCTTCATATCCATATGGCCCGCGGCGACGATCTCCATGCCATCAAATATCTCCCGCTCAAGCTTAAAGGACCAGCTCGGCATTGGCTTAACAGCCTGCTCGCAGAGTCAATTGGGTGTTGGGAGGACCTGGAAGCCGCATTCCTCGACAACTTCCAGGGCACATATGTGCGACCACCAGACACCGATGACCTAAGCCACATAATTCAGCAGCCAGACGAATCGGCCAGACAATTCTGGACACTGTTCTTAACAAAGAAAAATCAAATCATTGACTGTCCGGATGTAGAGGCCCTCGCAGCCTTCAAACATAACATCCGTGATGAGTGGCTCGCTCGGCACCTAGGACAGGAAAAGCCGAAATCCATGGCAGCCCTCACATCATTAATGACCCGCTTCTGTGCAGGAGAGGATAGCTGGCTAGCTCGCAGCAACAACCTCAGTAAAAGTGCTGGCAGTCCGGACACTAAGGAAAACAATGGCAGGTCGCGTCGAAGCAAAAACAAACGGCGCGTTAACGGCGATAACAATGAGGATACGGCAGTCAACGCCGGATTCCGAGGCTCTAAACCCGGTCAGCGGAAGAAGCCATTCAAAAGAACCACCCCGGGTCCGTCCAATTTGGACCGAATACTCGACCGCTCTTGCCAGATACATGGCACCCCCGAAAAACCAGCTAACCACACCAACAGAGATTGTTGGGTATTCAAGCAGGCAGGCAAGTTAATTGCTGAAAACAACGACAAGGGGCTACACAGCAATGACGAGGAAGAGACCCGGCCGCCGAACAATAGAGGACAGAAGGGCTTCCCCCCACAAGTGCGGATGGTAAACATGATATACGCAACCCACATACCTAAGAGGGAGCGGAAGCGTGCACTGAGGGACGTATATGCGATGGAGCCAGTCGCCCCGAAGTTCAATCCATGGTCCTCTTGCCCGATCACTTTCGATCGAAGAGACCACCCGACCAGTATCCGCCATGGCGGATTCGCCGCATTGGTTTTAGACCCAACCGTCGATGGATTTCACCTCACGAGAGTCCTGATGGACGGCGGCAGTAGCCTGAACCTGCTTTATCAGGATACAGTGCGCAAGATGGGCATAGACCCCTCAAGGATTAAACCTACAAAGACGACCTTCAAAGGCGTCATGCTAGGTGTTGAGGCCAATTGTACAGGCTCAGTCACACTGGAAGTGGTCTTCGGATCCCCGGATAATTTCCGAAGCGAGGAGTTAATCTTCGACATAGTCCCGTTCCGCAGCGGCTATCACGCTCTGCTCGGACGAACCGCGTTCGCAAAGTTCAACGCGGTGTCGCATTATGCATACCTCAAGCTCAAGATGCCAGGCCCTCGTGGAGTCATCACGGTCAATGGAATTACGGAACGCTCCCTCCGAACGGAGAAACATACAGCGGCTCTCGCGGCAGAAGTACAGAGCAGCCTTCTAAGGCAATTTTCGAGTCCGGCCATTAAAAGACCGGACACGGCCAAACGCGCTCGGAGCAACATCAATCAAGACCACCTGGCACGTTCCGAGCTCGCGTAGAAATGCGGCCCCAACCCCAGCCCTCGCATGATTGCAAGACCAGCTCTCCGCGCACATCATTACGCTTTGGACATACCATGGGCATAGGGGGAGGGGCACGACCACAACTGACCTAGAGTGCGGCTCGACCACACCAGGGGCTCTCAAGTGTGTCGCTCTTTTTATTTTTATTTCCCTTCTTTTTATACACAGGACTCCGTTCACCAGAGGCCCTGTCCGGCGGCGAACCAGCCGAACTCACGATGCAACAACCAGGGAGGGACAAAGGCTGCGCCGAACACTCAGGTGGCCTCCATTACGAGCATTAAATTTGTTAAATACACCATTCCGCAGCCTACCCCTGGAGGGAGACATGCTTAATTAGTACAATCCCTTGCTTACCGCACTATTTCTATCGCCCTGCACACATCGCAGAATTCCTTGAATAAACAATGCATTACCTCTTGCCTATAATTGCATTACCCTTTTTACATATATGTTCATTAATGACATCTTGCACCCGTATATTTTGATACGGCCGAATACACCAGGGGCTTATGTTCCCCGCATTATGGTGTGATAAGTCTGAACACTTTCACAAGTGCGGCACCCCGAACTTATAGCATTATATGAATCGGCTCCGAATCATGTCTCGGGTCAATAGTTGGGTTTGCCCGGCTCCCATGTTTTGGTACCTTACGTTCCTTTCTGTCGGCTAAGGTAGCACTGGGAGAACCACTACGATTGCGCCCCGGTTGAGCTTGGCGAGCGCCTCAGTGGAGAAAGCTAAAACTGACTGTCATGATAAGGCGAGAGACTGGTCGCTGTTCGAGAGGTCTTTTCGTGAGACTTATGCCGCTTCGAGCGAAGAACCAGATAATGTCCAGCCAAGGCATGGATAGCGCCCCGAACTCGGTCTTCCGAATGCTAGGGGCTTCGCTGAAATTTAAAATTATAGAATTCTATGGCTAAGTGAGAGTGTTCAAGCATTATAAGTCCGGTTGCCTTGTTCGTTGTGTTGAGCGCCTCCCTAGATGGACCCAAAAATGGGAACAAGAGTGCTCAAGTTTATCCCGAACACCCCAGCACTAGTGGCATGGGGGCTGAAGCCGACGACTTTCCATCTCTTAGATTTTATAAATGGCCGCACAGAAGGTAATATTTTAAATCAAACAAGCGTTGCTTAGCGCATATGAACAAAGTTTTCAGCGCACAGGATAACACATAGCGAGTTTACTCAATAATTACATCTCTGGGGCACTCATCCGCAATCTTGCGGGCACCCTTCAAGACAGTCTTATAGTACATCTCGGGCGTGCGATACTCCTTGCCCGCTGGCGGCGCGTCAGTGATAAGCTTTTCCGCACCCAGCCTGCCCCAATGCACCTTTGCGCGGGCAAGGGCCCGACGAGCACCTTCAATACAGGCGGAGCGCTTGATGACCTCCACCCAGGGGCACGCATCCACCAGCCACCGCACGAGACCGAAGTAGCTCCCAGGCATGGCCTCTCCAGGCCAAAGCCGGACTATGAGGCCCTTCATGGCCTGCTCGGCTACCATGTGGAGCTCGACCAGCTGCTTCAGCTGGTTGCTAGGGAGCACCGGATGGCCGGCCTCAGCGTACTGAGACCAGAAGAACTTCTTTGTTGAGCTCCCCTCCTCGGCTTGGTCAAACGCGGTGGCATCGGACACACTGCGAGGCAGATCTGCAAACGCCCCTGGAGAGCTCCGAATTCGGGTAAGTGTCAGGTAATTCACACTAACATGCTTGCTTTGCATCAAAAATGCCTTACCCGCCGCTATTTTCTTCACCGCCTCAATCTCCTGGAGGGACTTATGGGCCTCGGCCTTGGCGGCTTTGGCACTTTCGAGAGCCGAGGCAAGCTCGGACTCTCGAGTCTTTGAGTCGCGCTCCAAACTCTCATGCTTCTCCATGAGAGCCTGGAGCTCTTGCCGCACTTCCGCCACCCGCGCCTCCTGCTTTTCCCGCTCTGCCCGTTCTGCGGCCGCATTGCGTTCGGCCACAGACACAGCCTCCTTCAGGGTTGCCACCTCGTTCGTGGCCCCTGCAGTACCCACGTTATCCTTGTTATTTTTATTGCAACCTAAATCCTTTTCTGTAAGGTAACTATTCAAAGTGGTGTTACTCACCTTCTTTGTCCTCGAGCTGCTCCTTGGCACGGCCGAGCTCTTGCTCGGACCGCTCGAGGTCCCGCTTCAAAGCACCAACCTCTGCAGTCAGTGCGGCAGAGGTCAGCAGCGCAGCCTGCAAACCCATATTGACATAATTTTTAGCAACCCTGCGTATATCTTTTTAGATCCTCAGTCCGGCTTTTCTTTCCGAACACCGAACCGAGCATCAAGGGCTACTGTCTATGTGGTATTACATTACATAATTTTAACTTCTTACCTCAAAGCCTGTTAGAAGGCTACTGCAGGCTTCGGTCAGCCCGCTCTTGGCAAGCTGAACCTTCTGAATCACCGCACTCATGATAGTGCGGTGTTCTTCCTCGATGGAAGCGCCTTTGAGCGCCTCCAACAAGTTGTCCGGCGCCTCTGATTGGACGGGGACCGCCGGCGTCACGGTCTTGCCCTTCTTGCGAAGGGGCCGCCTGCCGGACTCCGGAACCACTGCGGGTTCCGGCATAGAGTCTGGCGCAAAGTCCGGGAGGCTGCCTTGTGGTGCCTGCGGAGCCTCCTCCCGATGGGTCCCTTCCCGAGATCCTACCTCAGCGTCCTCAACGTCGCGAGGGGTGGAGGCAGTCGGGATGGAATCTACATCCGACGGAGCCAACAACCCGCTCGACGAAGCGGGGAGATCATCATCGGCCGGACTGCAGGCAGAGTGCTGCATTAGAAGGACACTATGTGACGCAAAAGAGAAATTATAAATCATTCAGGAATGCGGATACTTACGATCTTGCCGGAGGCCTGGCCCTTGAGGGCCACTCTTCTTCGCCAACATTGGCGTTGGCGGAGCTTTCCAGGGGAATAGTTCTTCCCCTCTTGGACCCTTCGGCCTCCCCTGTTGGGGAAGCCTTCCTCTTCCTCTCCCCTTCCTCTGGGAGAGAGTCCTCTTTCTCCTCGTCTTCGGGGGAGGAGTCCGCCTCGGAGCCATCGGACGATGAGTCCGATAGCACCTGGCGCCGGGAACTTCTTCGAGTTCCCGTGGCCTTCTTCTTGGCCTTCTTCTCCGGCACCACATAGAGTGCCGGGACTAGCAGCCCTGTTAAACGGGCGTCCGCTGGGTCTTCGGGAAGGGGAGCCAGACAGTCTACCTGTCCGGACATCCTCTGCCAGTCTTGTCAAAGGCATTGGGAGTTTTAGATCCCACATAGAGTCAAACTATGAAAGAAAACAATTGTCCCGTAGAGGATAACGAAGCTTACCTCACCGGCCGGGCGCTTGGTGCTGAATCCGCGATCTTCAGTCGCGGACGCGGGGGCTTCTCCGCCCTTGAATAGCACCCTCCAGACGGCTTCATACGTCGTGTCAAAGAGCCCGCTCAGAGTCTGGTGCTGTGCCGGATCGAACTCCCACAGGTTGAAGGCCCGTTGTTGGCAGGGGAGAATCCGGCGGATGAGCATGACCTGGATCACATTGACATAGCTAAGCTTCTTGTTCACCAGGGTCTGGAGACAGGACTGGAGTCCTGTCAGCTCCACCGAACTGCCCCATAGCAAGCCCTTCTCTTTCCAGGAGGTGAGCTGCATCGGGATACCAGATCTGAACTCGGGGGCCGCCGCCCATTTTGGGTCACGCGGCTCGGTGATGTAGAACCACCCCAATTTCCATCCCTTGATGGACACCACGAAGGCCCCTTCGAGCCAGATGACGCTGGGCATCTTGCCCAACATGGCGCCTCCGCACTCCGCTTGGATGCCCTTCACTACCTTCGGCTTGACGTTGAAGGTCTTGAGCCACAAGCCGAAGTGGGGCTGGATGCAGAGGAAGGCCTCGCACACGACGATAAACGCCGAGATGTTGAGGATGAAGTTTGGCGCCAGATCGTGGAAATCCATGCCGTAATAGTACATGAGCCCCCGGACAAAGGGATGCAACGGGAAGCCCAGTCCGCGGAGGAAGTGGGGAAGGAATACGACCCTCTCATGGGGCCTGGGGGTGGGGATGAGCTGCCCCTTGTCGGGCAGCCGGTGCGCGATGTCGCCGGAAAGGTATCCGGCGCTGCGCAGTTTTGCGATGTGCTCCTCCGTAACGGAGGAGGCCAGCCATTTGCCTCCCGCTCCAGACATGGTTGGATAAGGTCGAGACGAGATGCACGGACTTGGGCGCTGGAGCTCGAGAGTGCGCGGAGATGGATAAGCAAAGGAGGAAGAAGGCGTAGGTGAAAGGGTGGATCCTTATCCCCTTATATATGGGCAGACGAAAACTATGCGTCCCCACCAGCCTGGTAAAACTCGCTTATCTCCCAAGTGCCACCATCAATGGCGCGGTTGGGTTACCCACGTCCATATTGATGAGAATCCCGGAATAAGGGGAACACGATCTCTGCTTCGACAAGACGTGCCAAGGAAACCGCTTCGCTAAACGCGCTGAGGTGGTATAATAAAAAACGATTCAAGTAAAGGCTTGGTAGTGGCGTGACGTCATGCTACATAATACGTCAGCAGATTGAACCTGTGTACATAATATTCTCTCTACGAGGAAATGTGGAAATTATTTTGCAGAGCCAGACACTATCCTGGTGTTCACAATCTTCTATGAATTATTCGGAATAGGAACCCGCCTTGCAATGCCGAACAATATGCGCGCCGGACTCATCGTCATTGAAGCCTGGTTCAGGGGCTACTGAGGGAGTCCTGGACTAGGGGGTGTCCGGACAGCTGGACTATCATCGTCAGCCGGACTCCAAGGGTATGAAGATACAAGATTGAAGACTTCGTCCCGTGTCCGGATGGGACTTTCCTTGGCGTGGAAGGCAAGCTTGGCAATACGGATATGTAGATCTCCTACCATTGTAACCGACTCTGTGTAACCCTAGCCCTCCCCGGTGTCTATATAAACCGGAGGGTTTTAGTCCGTAGGACGAACAACCATTACAACAATCATACCATAGGCTAGCTTCTAGGGTTTAGCCTCCTTGATCTCGTGGTAGATCCACTCTTGTACTACCCATATCATCAATATCAATCAAGCAGGAGTAGGGTTTTACATCCATCGAGAGGGCCCGAACCTGGGTAAAAACATCGTGTCCCTTGTCTCCTGTTACCATCCGCCTAGACGCACAGTTCAGGACCCCCTACCCGAGATCCGCTGGTTTTGACACCGACAGCGCCCTTGGCGAAGTTGGTGCCATTGTCGATGATGATGTTGTTCGGCATGCTGTAGCGTACCGCTATGTCCTTGATGAACCGGACGGCAGTTGGCCCGTCTAGTTTCTTAATTGGTCTCTCCTTGATCCACTTGGTGAATTTGTCCACTACCACCAGCAAGTGCGTCATGGCGCCTCGAGCGGTTTTGAAGGGTCCCACCATGTCGAGTACCCAGACCGCAAAGGGCCAGGCGATCGGTATGGTGCGGAGTGCTGACGCCGGCTGGTGGCTGCGTTTGCTGAAGCGTTGGCACCCCTCGCACTTGAGGATGAGTGACTCGCCGTCTTTGAGGGCCGTGGGCTAGTAGAAACCATGGAGGAATGCCTTGGCCACCAGGGATCGCGATGCGGCGTGGTGCCCGCACTCGCCTTGGTGAATGTCGAGGAGGATGTCGATGCCGCGATCCTGCTCGACGCAGCGCTGGAACACACCAGTAGAGCTGCGCTTGACGAGCTCGTTGTTGATGATGCTGTAGGCGGATGTCCTGCGCTGAACTTGCCGAGCTTCAGTCTCGTCCATGGGGAGAACCCCGTTCTCCAGAAATTCTGATATCGGCAGGGCCCAAGACGGGGCCGTGACCACGGTGAAGACGGCCACCAGTGTGGGTTCCGAGTCGGTGGCCCCTGGTCCGGGTTGAGCAGCCCCCGGGTTGGGGACGGCGACGGCCGGGTCCGGGGTGATGGTGGCCAGGTTGAGCTGAGCAGCCCCCGGGCCGGGTTCAATAGCCCCCAGGCCGGCCTGCGGTGCGGCCGGGTCTTCTGGAACATGGATGGACTCAGAATCCGGCGATTGCTTGACGTACGACTTGCGTAGGTGCTCGAGGGAGACGCCGGACGGGATGGCTTGACGTGACGAGGCGATCTTGGTGAGCGTGTCGGCTGCCTCGTTCTCTGCGTGCAAGACGTCGAGGAACTCGCAACCCTCGAAGGATCCGGACAGCTTCTGGACGAGGAAGCGATAGCTTGCCATGTTGGAGTTGCGGGCGTCCCACTCGCCGGAGCACTACTTCACCACCAGGTCCGAGTCGCCGTAGCACAGGATGCGTCGGATGCCGAGTTCCTTGGCAAGTCGGAGGCCATGCACAAGGGCTTCATATTCGGCGACGTTGATGGAGGCGGCGAAGTGGATCTGGAGCGCGTAGCGGAGCCGGTCGCCCTTTGGACATGACAGTACGATGCCGGCCCCCAAGCCGAGTTGCATCTTGGACCCGTCGAAGTGCATGCGCCAATGCGTCGAGTCGGGAGGCGGCGGCAAGTACTGGGTCTCGATCCAATCGACGAGGAAATTGGCCAAGCCCTGAGACTTGATCGTGGTGCGGGGCTCATAGAGGATGGTGTGGCCAGCTAGCCGGATCGCCCACTTGGCGACCCGGCCAGAGGCGTCCCGGCACCCGATGATTTCTCCGATAGGCGCCGTGCTGACGATGGTGACGACATGCTCTTGAAAGTACTGCTTCAGCTTCTTGACGGTGAGGTACACGCTGTAACACATCTTCTGGTAGTGCGGGTAGTTCTGCTTGGAGATGGAGAGCACCTCGCTCAGGTAGTAGACTGGTCATTGGACGGCTTGGATCTTGCCCTTCTCTGGTCGCTCGACCACCAGCACCGTGCTAACCACCCGCGAGGTCAGGGCTATGTAAAGCAACAGCGGCTCCTAGTCGGTTGGCGCGGCAAGGACTGGTGCGGTGGAGAGCAAGCGCTTGAGGTCTTGGAAGGCCTCATCTTCCTTGCCGTTCCACTCAAACGGGCTTGTCTTCTTCATTAGCTGGTATAGGGGTAGCGCCCTCTTGCCCAGCCGGCTTAGAAACCGGCTGACCGAGGCCAAGCATCCGGTGAACTTTTGGACATCGCGCAGCCGAGCTGGCTTGCGCATGCGCTCTATGGCCTTGATCTTCTCTGGGTTCGCCTCAATGCCGCATTTCGAGACGAGGAAGCCAAGTAGCTTTCTGGTCGGACACCGAAGACGCAATTTTCCGGGTTGAGCTTTCCTTGTATTCGCGGAGGTTGGCGAATGTTTCCTTCAAATTGTCGAGGAGCGTGAGGTGCTGCTTGGTCTTCACCACGATGTCGTCCACGTACACGTGGATGTTGCGGCCGAGTTGCGGCAGCAGGCATTCCTGCATGCAGCGTTGGAAGGTTGCGTCAGCATTCTTCAAGCCGAACGACATGGTGATGTAGCAATATGCCCCAAAGGGTGTGATGAAGGGCGTCTTCAGGGCATCGGCTGGGTCCAACTTGATATGGTGATAGCCGGAGTAAGCATCCAGGAAGGACAAGAGCTCGCACCCGGCGGTGAGTCGATGACTTGGTCGATCCGCGGGAGAGCGAACAGATCCTTGGGACAGGCCTTGTTGAGGCTAGTGTAGTCGATACACATGTGACAGGTCTTGTTCTTCTTCAGGACGAGGACTGGATTGGCCAGCCACTCGGGGTGAAACACTTCCATTATGAAGCCGGCCGCCAAAATCTTGGCGACCTCTTCACCAATGGTTCTTCTCTTCGGAAAATCGTCGGAGGGGTTGACAGACAGGCTTGGCATCCTTGCGGACATGAAGTTTGTGCTCGGCGTACTTCCTCGGGATACCTGGCATGTCCTTGGGGGTCCATGCGAAATATCCCGATTCTCACGGAAGAAGTCAACGAGCTCGCCTTCCTATTTGCTGTCGAGGCGGGTGCCTACGACAACGTACTTGCTGCAGCTGGGGTCTTTCAGGTTGAGCTTCACCTTCTTGGTCTCCTTGGAGGGCTTGAAGGCGGCCTCGTCGGCCGGGTCCAGGGTCAGGATCGACGCAGCGGAGGCCTCGCCGGCCAGGGCGACGATCCGGTCGAGCTGGCGCCGCTCCTCGGCAACGACCAGTGACTTGGCCAACTTGGCACCGTCTCGGGCGCACTCCAGAGACTTGCGGTAGTCGCCGGTGATGGTAATGAGGCCCTTGGGACCCGGCATCTTCATCTTCAGGTACACATAGTGGGGAACCTCCATGAACTTGGCGAACGCGGGCCGGCCCAGCAATGCATGATATGCGCTGGACAGGTCCACCACCTCGAACCAGATCGGTTTGCATCAGAAGTGGCTGCTGTCGCCGAACAGGACATCGAGCCGGACCCGGACGATGGGCGAGCAGGAGAGGCTGGGTATGATGTCGTGGAAGACTATCCGGGTTGGCTCCAGGTCCTCGGCCTTCAGGCCGAGCTTGGTCATCGTGTCGCGGTAGAGGATGTTGATGTTGCTGCCGCCGTCAATGAGGACTCGAAAGAACTTGCATGTGCGTCGCGCGACGATGGTGGGGTTGAGGATGAGGGCGTATCCACCCGGACTCGGCATGACTGTCGGGTGATCCTCCCGGGTCCAGGTGATCGGGCGATCCGACTAGTGCATGAAGTCCGGCTTGGCCGGGACGACGTTGTACACCTCCTGCCGAAGGAGGCGCTCGCTGCGCTTGTCGTTGCCGAGGTTGGTGAAGATGACGTAGGCCGTGTTCTGGTCTGTGTAGGCATTGTTTCGCATCGCGCCGCCGGCGGGAGGCGGCGGTGGAGGCGGAGGCGGTTGTCCTGCGCCTGGAGCTGGAGCTGGAGCCGAAGGAGGCGGAACATCTCCCCTCATGATGCGCCTGGTGATGGCGCACTGCCGAAGCGTGTGCGTGGAGGGTCTTGCACCGCTATGGTGCTTGCATGGGGCGTCGAGCATTTCTTCGAAACTCATGGCGGGTTGCCACGCCATCTTGCCGGTCTGCCGGCGCTTTGCTGCAGGGTCCGCCGCGGGCTCGGCGGCCGCGACGAGCCGGTTGTCGTGACGTTGCGCCAGCTGGTGGGCCTTCCGCTTGTTGTTTTGGTGATGCTGCTGCCGGCTGCTCTCGCTGTCCGACTTCGAGGGAGGAATCGACTTCGCCTTGCCGGCTTCATCGAGTGCCACCTGGATTTCATGGCAGAGTCGGCATTGGCGTACTTGTCCGCCGTCACCATGAGCGCGGCCATGGTGGCCGGCTCGGAGCATAGAAGCTTGTGCTTGAGGAGGGTGCCGTCTCGGCACCCGCTGACAAAGTATTGGATCGCCTGGACTTCATGGACGCCCTCGCAGCTGTTCTGGAGCTCGGTCCAGCTTGCGAGGTACTCGCGGCCGGTCTCCATCGGCCCCTGCACACGCATGGTGAGCTGGCTGGGGCGATCGGTCACTTGTACGTCCCCGTGAAGTTGCGGACAAAGGCTTCCTCGAAGTCGACCCACGCATAGATGCTGCCCATCGGCAGGCTGTTCAACCATGTGCGGGCCAACCCCTGGAGCATGAGCGGTGCGTAGCGCACGGCGAGACGACGATTGGCACCGGTGATGCCAATGGTCGTGGTGTAGTCGGTGAGCCAATCTACTGGCTTCACGGTCCCGTTGTATTGGGGGTGTCACGGGGGAGCACGAACCCCTTGGGAAAGGGCTCCTACCGGATGCGTTGGCCGACGCACGCCGGCCCGATAGCGCTGCTCTCCTCCACCTCCAGGGAGAGAGCGAGCTGATCGAGGCGGTGGCGCGCATCGGCGTCGTTGACGGTGCGCGGGCCAAGTCGACTGGCGGCCAGGACCCGAGGGGCCGAGTTAGTTGGAGCCGGACACCGGCCATGCTGGCCGGGTCTGCGCTGGGTCTCCAGGGCGGGCTTTGTTGCCAAGAGCGTCGGCGGCGGTGGAGGTCGGGTTGCATCGGGTCTGGGCTTGGCGAGCTGGTTGAGGCGATCCTGCTGGGTGTTGGCGGCGTGGAGGATCTCGCGCATCCGCCCGATGCGTTCTTTGAGCTCCTCGCCCACGAGTTGGTCGAGGCCGATCGCGGCTGCCTCTGCAGCGCGCATGTTCTTGACTGGGGTTTCGTAGACGGTCCGGACGGTGCCGAAGGCCCGGCCGATCGCTCCTCCCCGGGCGCGAGTATCGACGGCCCGGCTTGGCTCGGCCGCGGCGGGCGTGAATTCATGGGTGGCGTCGTGCTCCATCTGAGCAGCCTCCAGGCGACACCTGGTGGCGGCCAGCATCTCGGACAGGTCCAGCATCTGCTGGCGCCTATCCTCGAGCTGGGTTCGGGCTTCGGCGATGTTGGTGGCGTCGACGTCGGTGCTGATGGGGATGCGGAGGCTCTGCATCGCGACACGCGGCGGGTTGGATGGCTCGGTTCGTGCCGCAGCGGCCCCGACTTCCGTGACCCTCCTCGCCTTGCTCGACGAGGAGAAGGCGCCATCGCCGGTGAACGAAAACCTCCACATGGGCGTCCATCGCCCCGGCAGTGAATCCGCCGCTAAGGGAGAGAGGAGACTCGGAGTAGCTGAGCACCTCGCTGGGGTACTCGTCGACCGTGAATGCGTCGGAGATGCGCAACGCGGTGAAGGAGGCGGCAAGCGCGCCAATGACGTCATCCGCCAGAGCGACGGACTCGTCGGAGTAGGAGAAGGGCCCCGTCTGAAGCATGCTCCCGTCCAGCTCCTCGAGCTGCCCCACGGTGGGCGTCAACTGTCGTGGTGGGCGCACGGCAGATGCCAAGGGATGGCTAAAGAGAGGAGGAGGCTCGAGGGCGCTGGTGGGCTCCATAGGCGAGGTTGGAATGCGCGGGCGCGGACGCCGGACATACCCAGGTTCGGGCTCTCCGGAGAGATAACACCCCTAGTCCTGCCGAGTTTAGTTGGATGATCGATAGTACAATGTCGCTCCTGGAGCTGTATGGAGGAGGAAGGAAGCTGGCCGAGGCTTGGGCTGCTCCTTCTCGCCGGTGCTGCTGTTGGGTGGCTAGTCCTATGCTTGCTCGTGTTTCTCTTTCTTTCCTATCGTCTATCTCATATGTGTATGCTGCTTGTGTTTCTCTTACATATGTCTTCTGCTATGTCGTATGCTGCTTGCCCCTATGGGCGTGGGTTCCTGGGGGGTTTTATAGGTCAACCCACCCAGGGTTACAATGGTAATATGCCGAGTCGGTGGGTCCGTATTGTCGGTGTCCGGGGTACCGGGCTGGGTCCCGCTTGTGGGCTTGTGGTTCGACGGGTTCCCCTAGGAGTGGGCCCCGCGTGCCTAGGGGGACTGTGCGCCGTCTTGTCGATCGTCAGGGCGTGGCCGAGTCGAGTCGTTTACAGTGCTCTCGATCAGGCTGCCGCTTGTCGTCGTCAGCGGTGAGGGCGGGAACACTGTTGCCACGCTAGCCCTGGTCAGTGGGTAGGTAAGGGGCACTGTTGCCACACTCTGGCTGACCATAGGCATGGGTGGGAACACTGTTGTCTTGGTCATCGGTGACTGAAGTCTTGTCCCATCGTACGACCTGGATGGGACGGGAGCTGACCTGTGGCTGGGTTGTCGTGGATGCCATGGGTGGGTTGGCTTGCTGGGGAAGCCATGGCTACGCCGGGTTGAGTTGTCTTGCGCCAGTTGCTGCGGCCGGGTCGACGTACTTTGCCGGGTCCGAGAGTTTGGCCGGGATGCGGGCCTTGCCGGGTCGAGCGACCCGGCCAGGCGCGCACTGGTTTGCAGGGTGATGCGGGCCCCACCATTTTTGAAAAGGATCCGGGTTCCATTGCCTGCCCGGGGTTCATCCCCCCGACACAAAGTGAATGGTTTACTCCTTATCATACTAACCTATCTCACGAAGTTTCGTTAAGTTTTGTGTGATTGAAGTTTTCAAACTTTGGGTGAGATATCGATATGAGGATAATAAGGAGTGGAAAGACCCTAAGCTTGGGGATGCCCAAGGCTCCCCCAAGGTAATATTCAAGGAAGACTTAAGCGCCTAAGCTTGGGGATGCCCCGGAAGGCATCCCCTCTTTCGTCTTCAAAACTATCGGTATACTTTACTCGGAGCTATATTTTTATTCGTCACATGATATGTGTTTTACTTGGAATGTATTTTCAATTTTACTTGTTGTTTGAATAAAATCATTGGATCTGAATTATTGAATGAAAAAGAATCCTCCCATGGCTAGTTAATTATTTGACTACTCAGTGTTCTTCACTTATATCTTTTGGAGTAGTTTGTCATTTACTCATGTGCTTCATGTATATCCTATGAGTAAATAGTTGAATGAATTGAATGTCATAAATCTGAATTTATATATGTTTAATATGCTTATAACATGGGTAGTAATGGCTTCACACATAATAAGTATAGGTAGTAAACTCATTGAAAGTTAGCAAACGTAGAATCGGTCACTTGAACAATTCATGATAGAATATTGAAGGAAGAGAGATTTCACATATAAATATACTATCTTGGACATCTTTTGTAATTGTGACCACTCATTAAAATATGACATGCTAAAAAGTTGATGTTGTACAAGGAAGAAAACTTAATGGGTTATGTTTTCCTACATCCAAAATGTTATATTGTCATGGATCATCCAACATGCTGAGCTTGCCTTTCCCCCTCATGCTAGCCAAATTCTTTGCACCAAGTAGAGATACTACTTGTGCTTCCGAATATCCCTTAAAACGAGTTTTTCCATGAGAGTCCACCATACCTACCTATGGATTGAGTAAGTTCCTTCAAGTAAGTTGTCATCGGTACTTGCAATAAAAATTGCTCTCTAAATATGTATGATCTATTAGTGTGGAGAAAATAAGCTTTATTCGATCTTGTGATATGGAAGCAATAAAAGCAACGGACTGCATAATAAAGGTCCCTATCACAAGTGGCAATATAAAGTGACGTTCTTTTGCATTAAGATTTTGTGCATCCAACCTTCAAATCGGATGAAAACCTCTGCTTCCCTCTGCGAAGGGCCTTTCTTTTACTTTTATCTTCTACCTTATGCAATAGTCATGGTGATCTTCACCTTTCCTTTTTACATTTTATCCTTTGGCAAGCACATTGTGTTGGAAAGATCCTGATATATATATCCAACTGGATGTAAGTTATCATGAACTATTATTGTTGACATTACCCTTGAGGTAAAAGGTTGGGAGGCGAATCTATAAACCCCTATCTTGCTCTATGTCCGATTAAAACTTTGAACCCATAAATATCACATCAGTGTTAGCAATTGTGAAAGATTAAATGATAGTTGAGTATGTGGAGTTTGTTGAATCAAAGCTCTTACATAGACCCTTCCCGAAAATAAGACGAATTGCAATTGTTTGATGACTAAGAGCACGGTTTGTTAGTTTTCAAGAAAGTTTATGATCTATACTTTAACATGTGAATAGCTTGTTACTTGATCATGAAAAGTTTTATGAGATGAGCTACTGTTATGACATATAATGATGCTAGAAAAGGTCACTACTAGGGAAAACCCTAGTAGTAGTGCGGGTTTAAGGCCCACTAGTAGCGCGTGCTGCCGCGCTACTAATAAGGCGCTACAGCTATTACTTAGCAGTAGCGCGTGTGACATGCGCTACTGCTAAGACACATAGCGGCAGCGCTTCTTCTCTCCCGCGCTACTGCTAATCTAGCTAGTTGCAGCGTGTTTACTATCCACTGCTACTAGTATTATTATTATTATTTTTAGTGTATTTATATGCCGTTATACAAATTTTGGTACAATACCAATTATGAGGTTTATATCATTATGTCCATAATAGTGTGTCAAATGAAGGTGGATTAGGTACAAGTGGAGGCAATATGAGGTGCATGTCAAAAGTATACTACTAATCCAAACTTGATCTAGTTTGGACTAGTAGTACTTTTGATGTGCACCACATGTTGCCTCCACTTGAATCTAATATGCCAGCACAAGCTATTTAATCATCATCATAGTCATTACCACCAACAGTATTTATTTAATCACCATAGTCATAGTGTAGCACATAATCATCTTCAAACTCATTCTAGCTAGCTAATCACCACCAACATTAGATGCGGTAGCTATCTAATCACCACTAACACTAGCTAATAATAATCATCATAGTCATTACCACCAACACTAGCTATTTAATCATCAATCATAGTGTAGCACATCATCATCTTCAAACTCATTTCTAGCTAGCTAATCACTCCTTCTGCTCTCTCTCAGGTAAAATAACATAAAACATGTGTAGCTCTCCTCCTTCAACAAGTTGGAGCATGCAGATTAACATGTCTCCTAATCGTGGGTTGCGCTTCTGATTGTTGCCCCCTAGTACTTCTCTGCGCTCCTCCATCACAAATTTGGTCCAGTCTTGTACTTGTAAGAGTTCGTCGCTAATCTTGAATGCACTAAAGTGCATTGTAGGATATCTTGGATGTAAGCTAACAATACTAATGGTACCTTTAGTCTCGATCCCATGAGGCACAACATTCATCGGGAGTCTCTGTTGAAGAACATCGTATGGTAACATACTTAGCAATGAAGTTTATCTTAAAAAATAATGTATGGAAAAGATGCACTGAGGACAAATAGTAAAAATCTTACCATCTTTCCTAAATAGATGTGACCGTAGTTGATTACGAAAACTATTGGTCGCACTTTTTCAGTACTAACACTTCTAAGTGCAGGAAGAAAATTTGTCTTGACAGTATCAAGATCTGCAAGCCATGAAACATAATGACTTAGCTCCCCGCAGTTTAGTTCAGCCCTGAGACAATAGTAGGTCCTGTCTACCAAGCGTTGGACATGTTTGCTTGAACGGAAATAAGCTGACAATAGAAATTAGTTGTCAACTATTTTTGAATAAACAATATCAAAGACATAAATATGGTTGAGAAACTCACATAATGGTATAACTGGAGGCGTCTGCACATTGATCCAGATGTCGGTATTACCTTCAATATCATCTTCCGGACGAATATCAAAGGTGGTAACCATATCAGGCTCAAATGCATAAGACTTGCATAGTGCTCGCCATGTTTTGCATCCAAAATAGGTGTAGTCGTCTGTGTTGTATAATTTTGCATGGAAAATATAACCATGCTCGGTCTTCAAGTAAACTTTCTTTACCTCCGTAGTACGACTGAAACCTATCTTATCCAATACAAAAACTCTTGCATGGCAGGGGATACGCTAGTATAATAGTAAAAAAATTAAATTATAAGTTGAAGCAAATGAAGCAGATGTCATGTTTAATTATGAAAAAAGACTTGTCGTTGTGACTTACTGTATCCACTTCGAAGTTCTCGTCCAGCTTGATGCTGAAGCGCCTATCATCATCTACGAAGATTCCGTCGCACAGGCCGCGCTCGTTGATACGTCTCCAACGTATCTATAATTTATGAAGCATTCATGCTATTTTATTATCTGTTTTGAATGATTACGGGCTTTATTATACACTTTAATATTACTTTTGGGACTAATCTATTAACCAGAGGCCCGGCCCATATTGATGTTTTATTGCATGTTTCAGTATTTCAAAGAAAAGGAATATCAAATTGAGTCCAAACAGAATGAAACCTTCGGCGGCGTGATTTTTGGGAAGAATATGATCCGGGAGACTTGGAGCGCAACCAGGGGAGCATCGAGGAGGCCACGAGATAGGAGGGCGCGCCCACCCCCCTGGGCACGTGCCCCTATCTCGTGGGCCCCTCGGGCACCCTCCCCCCTGACCTACTTCTTTCGCCTATATAGTCCCATCACTACTAGGGAAAAGCCTATACACAGAATCTTATCTGCAGCGCGCTTCAAAATACCACGCTACTGCTACTTAGCAGCAGCGCGTGTCTGCCAAACGCGCTACTGACTTGGAAGTAGCAGTAGCGCGTTTGAAGCATACAACGCTACTGCTATAGTTGCCATGGCCTTGGCCCCCCGCTAGCTATAGCAGTAGCGCGTTACACTGTAGAGCGCTACTGCTACTTGCGTTAGCTGTAGCGCTTTTTGCCAAACGCGCTACAACTATCCCTACCTTATCCCCACGGGAGGACCGGCCCTCAGTCACACTCTCACTCTCGCCCGCTACAACCGCGCGTCATCGTCCGTCGCCGCCGCCGCCGTTCGTCCGCCGCCGAGGTACTCCCCTCCTTCCGTCCCTCCTCCATCCTCCTCGCACATCCTCCCCTCCGCCTGCGGCCGCCCCTCCCTCCTCTGCCGCCGCCCTCCTCCATCCGCCTGCGGCCGCCCCTCCTCCCTCCTCCGCCGGCAGCCCGCCTCCCACCGCCCTCGACCTCGCCGCCCCTAGCTACCTCTCCGTCGCCCCCACCCCCTGCCACTAGTTAGTACTAGATTTAGTAGTAGATGTTAATTTAGGCTTAGCTAGTACTAGATGTTAATTTAGTAGTAGTAGATGTTAATTTAGCTTAGTTAGTACTAGATTTTTAGTAGTAGTAGTGGTAGTTGAACTACTTTAGTTGTAGTTGAACTAGTTTAGTAAGTAAATTAATAAACTAGTTGAACTAGTTGAATTAACTGAACTAATCTATTTTTAGTAAGATAATTAATATAACTAGTTGAACTACTTTATGTTTAGAAAGAACTAGTTTTTTTTCTATTTATAGTAAGTTTATATTTAGTAAGAACTAGTTGAATTAATAAAACTAGTTTAACATGTTTTGTTGCTAGTGATAACTTATATGGTTTCAGGTGACCTCCGTCGTCCCCGTCACCGACCCCCTCCGACAACCCCGCCGTCATCCCAGTCACCGACGTACCCCCTCCGACATCGAGGTGAGACCAGCCAAATATCCTTGTATATTTTGTGTTGTTGCTCAAATAGGATATGTGGTTGCCCAAGTGGCCGTTCATGTTCAGTTTACATCTTCGAGTGGCCTATGTTTTGTCGGAGTGTTGGTTAATTTCCGTTCCAGCAAATTTCAGGCGCTCGATATGTCCTTTTTTAGCAAAGGTCATGCCGGATTTTGTCGTGAATTCTGACATGACTTGTGCTAGAATATGTACAAGTTTAATCTTTGAATTATGATTGTAGGAAATGTCGTACTCGGACGACGACGGTCTCCCGGGGGAGTGTAGCTGGTGCCACGACGATCGAGGTATGTGCGACAGGTTCGTTCGGCTGGACGACGATCGCCGCTTCAGCATTAAGCTCGAGGAGACCTGCGATGTTCATACGGTACGCAACGACGACAATAGTTTTTTTCTCCATTAAGCATGACTTCAACTATTTCAACGTCTAATTTTCATATTTTACAATTCGACTAGCTTATCCCATGCCATGCAAGACGCTATGTCTTGGAGAGGATGGGTTTTGAAGACCATGAAAATTTTGAAACAAAGAAAATACACCTAAGGACCCATCATGATATGGATTTTGAAGTAAATCTGTATAATGCTCAGAGCGTAACCCATTTTGGTTGCCAAAATTGGGAAGCACTTTGCAAAATGTATGGTTTTGATGAGGGTATGATTATCACCATGGATCTTGGTGATCCTGACAGCGAGGAAGACAATATGGACATTTGGGTCCTTGTTGATACGCTGCCGATTGTACCGCTATGTGAGTTTATCAAACATAGTTATTAACTAATTTATATTCTTTATTTCAAAATAGTTGATAGCTTATTTCCATTGACAGCTTATTTTGATTCTTCAAAGACTGTGCGGAAGATGGTAGATAAAACCCACTACACCGAAGGCACCCAATTAACATATAAGGAGAAAAATCATCTTATCGCATTTTGTACTCTTCTTGAGAATTACAATGCCTATTATCGAACTCCTCCAAATTATGGTGAATACGTGCCACTAGTGCATGTGTTGAACAACGATAACTTCTCTGGAGATACCCTGGTAAGATTTTTTACTATTACGACATTCGTGCATTTTTTTCATACTTCTAAAACTAGTACATCATTGCTAACTACAAAGTTATTATTATGTTTTTCAACAGAAACTCCCGATGGATTGTGTGCCTCATCTGATGTGTCTGCATGGTCGCCTCTCAGTTCTGAACATACTGCCAGGTAAATCTAGGGAGCTCACCTGTGCATATCGGATTTCTAAAAACCGTGAACACATGATCATCAAAGAATGGAAGAAATGTATGGACATTCGCAAGGAGGTTCTTGGAAGTAACATTCAGCGAAAGGCAAGAATGGGAGACAGGCTAATCTCCATTCTCCATAATGGAGAGTCAGGGGCTATCTTGTTTTTTGTTATTTTACCTTAGAAAATGTAGTAGGTCTTAATCGAATGTAATAGGTCCTATGAGGTACAATATGTTTATTATGTGGTAATGTGTTAGAGTTGATAATGATGATCTTGAGGAGGTGTTATGTGATGTCAATGATGAAAACGATGATATTGAGGAGGTGTTATATGACAATGATGTATTATGATGCTAAGTTGTTAATGATATGATGATGATGATGATGATATTATTATATCATTGGGTGAAAGAACCGCGGATTAGTTTCAAGTGGATGGACATCCACTTGAAACTAGTCCACGGTTCTTTCACCCCATGATGTAATAACTCATTATGATGTAAAAACAATCTCTAAATTCCTGTTGTATGAAAACTTGTGTAAAGGTGTATGAATACAACATGAAATAGAAAAGAAATAAAATACTAAATAGTAGTAGTAGCGCGGGTTAGGGGAAGCGCTACTACTAATTAACAGCAGCGATGTTCTAAAGAACCGCTGCTAGTAAGTCAAGTTAGCAGTAGCGTGCGTCAAGCCGCGCTATTGCTAAGCATTAGCTGTAGCGCCTTATCAGTAGCGCTTGTGCCCGCGCTACTGATAGGCCCAAAACCCGCGCTGCTGCTAGGCTTTTCCCTAGTAGTGCATATACCCTAAAAACATGGTAGGAGAAGATAGATCGGGAGTTCCGCCGCCGCAAGCCTCTATAGCCACCAAAAACCTCTCGGGAGCCCGTTTCGGCACCCTGCCGGAGGGGGGATCCCTCACCGGTGGCCATCTTCATCATCCCAGCGCTATCCATGACGAGGAGGGAGTAGTTCACCCTCGGGGCTGAGGGTATGTACCAGTAGCTATGTGTTTGATCTCTCTATCTCTCTCTCTCTCTCTCTCTCTCTCGTGTTCTCTCTCGTGTTCCCTCTATGGCACGATCTTGATGTATCGCGAGCTTTGCTATTATAGTTGGATCTTATGATGTTTTCTCCCCCTCTACTCTCTCTTGTGATGAATTGAGTTTTCCTCTTGAAGTTATCTTATCGGATTGAGTCTTTAATGATTTGAGAACACTTGATGTATGTCTTGACGTGCTTATCTGTGGTGACAATGGGATATCATGTGCCACTTGATGTATGTTCTGGTGACCAACTTGCGGGTTCCGCCCATGAACCTATGCATAGGGGTTGGCACACGTTTTCGTCTTGACTCTCTGGTAGAAACTTTGGGGCACTCTTTGAAGTACTTTGTGTTGGTTGAATAGATGAATCTGAGATTGTGTGATGCATATCGTATAATCATGCCCACGGATACTTGAGGTGACAATGGAGTATCTAGGTGAGATTAGGGTTTTGGTTGATTTGTGCCTTAAGGTGTTATTCTACTATGAACTCTATGATAGATTGAGCGGAAAGAAAAGCTTCATGTTATTTTACTACGAACTCTTGAATAGATAAAACAGAAAGGATAACTTTGAGGTGGTTTCGTACCCTACCATAATCTCTTCGTTTGTTCTCCACTATTAGTGGCTTTGGAGTGACTCTTTGTTGCATGTTGAGGGATTGTTATATGATCTATCTATGTTATTATTGTTGAGAGAACTTGCACTAGTGAAAGTATGAACCCTAGGCCTTGTTTGCTACCATTGCAATACCGTTTGTGCTCACTTTTATCACTTGTTACCTTGCTGTTTTTATAATTTCAAATTACAAATACCTTTATCTACCATCCATATTGCACTTGTATCACCATCTCTTCGCCGAACTAGTGCACCTATACAATTTACCACTGTATTGGGTGTGTTGGGGACACAAGAGAGTCTTTGTTATTTGGTTGCAGGGTTGTTTGAGAGAGACCATCTTCATCCTATGCCTCCCACGGATTGATAAACCTTAGGTCATCCACTTGAGGAAAATTTGCTATTATCCTACAAACCTCTGCACTTGGAGGCCCAACAACGTCTACAAGAAGAAGGTTGTGTAGTAGACATCAAGCTCTTTTCTGGCGTCGTTGCCGAGGAGGTGAGTGCTTGAAGGTATATCTTTAGATCTTGTAGTCGAATCTTTTTGTTTCTTGTTTTATCACTATTTTAGTCTATAAAAGAAAACTACAAAAAATGGAGTTAAGTTTGTCTCATACGCTTCATCTTTTCAATATCTTTCGTGAGAATGATGGTAAGGAAAATTGTGCTCAAGTGCTAGAAGAAGAAATCTATAAAATGTTTTGCACTAAATCTTTGAATGATGAGCATGATTGCAATGTTATTAGTATGAATTCTTTGAATACCCATGATGATAATGATATGCAAAGCCACAAGCTTGGGGATGCTATGTTTGATGAATATGATATTTTTTGTCCCCCAAGTTTTGATGAGAATATTTGTTATGATGAAAGCATGCCTCCTATTTATGATGATTATATTGATGAAAGTGATTTTGGTAGAGTGTCAACTTTAGGTAGTATTGATCCCACTATTTTGGAGGATATTGAATCTTATTGTGATGAATATGAAAGTGGATTTGGAAGAGTGTCAACTTTATTTAGTGATGATTCCATTATTTCGGAAGAGGTTCCAATTGATTATGAGAACAAAGTTGCTATCTATGATGATTATTGTGATGACTTGTATGCTATTAATAATAATGATAACCATGAAACTTGTCATCATGATTTTAGTTTTCAATTGGATTATGCCTCACATGATAGTTATTTTGTTGAGTTTGCTCCCACTATTATTCATGAGAAGAAATTTGCTTATGTGGAGAGTAATAAAAATTCTATGCAAGTAGATCATGAAAAGAATGTTTGATGTGCTGGGTATATTGTTGAATTCATTCATGATGCTACTGAAAATTATTATGAGGGAGGAATATATGCTTGTAGGAATTGCAATAATATCAAGTTTCCTCTCTATATGTGTTGAAAATTTTGAAGTTATGCTTGTTTTGCCCTCCTATGCTAGTTGATTATTGTTCCCATAAGTTTTTTGCTAACAAAATCCCTATGCATAGGAAGTGGGTTATACTTTAATGTGCTAGTCATATTCTTCATGATGCTCTCTTTATGTTTCAATTCTTATCTTTTATGTGAGCATCATTGTCATCATCATGCCTAGCTAGAAAGGCATTAAAGAAAAGCGCTTGTTGGGAGACAACCCAATATTTACCCTTACTGTTTTTGTGTGTACACATGATTATGTTACTGTAGTAATCATGTTTTATAGATTTTGTTTCAATAAAGTGCCAAGTAGGACCTTTGGGAAGACTTGGGTGAAGTCTTTGTGATCATGATGTAAAAAAAACAGAAACTTTAGCGCTCACGAGATTAGCTGTCATTTTTTACTGGAAAGTGCTTTTAGGTTGATTATTTTTGCAGATCATTAATAGACAAGTTCCTCAGTTCCAACAATGTAATTCATAATTTTTGGATTTCCATAAGTATACATTTGATCAAGGTTGGAAAAAGCGGTAGGCGTAAGCGAGGCGGTTGGCCTTTGCCTATTGCCTAGGCGGTGCCTAAGCGCCCTAGGCGCGCCCTAGGCGGTAATATAGTTTTACTCGTAGTGTATTTGTGATTATTATATGGGTGTTGATATTAGTTTAGGCCATATAAATAAGTTAATAACCGTCTACTGCCATTGGAATATAGTCGGTTTGGCATATCAGTGCAGTATGTGGAATGATTTCTTGCTTGGGTAGGCAATTTCTTGCTTGCCTTGCCTAGACCTCCATTTATGCCCTGGGCGAGGCGTTTGGCCATTGCCTAGCACCTAGGCGTTCCTAAGCGCCTCCTAGGCACTGCCTTTTCCAACAGAGCATTTGATACAGATTACTACAGACTGTTCTGTTTTTCACATATTCTGTTTTCTATGTGTTGTTTGCTTATTTTGATGCATCTATGGCTAGTATGTAAGGGTATGAACCATAATGAACTTGGAATAAATTATATATTACACCAATATAAATAAAGAATGAGTTCATTACAGTACCTTAAAGTGGTGGGTTTTTTCTTATACTAAGGGAGCTTACGAGTTTTGTTTTGAGTTTCGTGTTGTGAACTTTTCAAGTTTTGGGTAAAGATTCGACGGACTATGGAATAAGGAGTGGTAAGAGCCTAAGCTTGGGGATGCCCAAGGCACCCCAAGGTAATATCCAAGGACAACCAAGAGCCTAAGCTTGGGGATGCCCCGGAAGGCATCCCCTCTTTCGTCTTCGTTCATCGGTAACTTTACTTGGAGCTATATTTTTATTCGCCACATGATATGTGTTTTTCTTGGAGCATCATTTTCTTTTGTTAGTATTCGCTTGCTGTTATTTATAGTAACTAGCAGGGTAACCCGCGCATTTGCGCGGCTAGATGTTCTATATGTTTTTGTATCTATATTGTCATTGAGTTGTTGATAGCTGTTAGAACGTACAATTACATAAAAAGTTATCGCCAACAAAGTGTGGAACCTCATTTGTGATTGTTCTAATTATGTTATCTTAGCATGAGGGTAAATTAGTGTACTTCTTGAATTTTTTTGCTGTATAAATTAAGTTGTTGGTATCTTACTTGGTACGTGACAACAGAAAAGCAAACATTGTGCTGCACGCATGGCATGCCAATCTATATTGTGCTTTCTACCTTTTTTTAGCTATTCCTTATCTTCTTCTAATCCATTGTTTTTTGTATTCTATCTGCACTTTTTAAAACATCTCAGCAAACATTCAAATCTAACATTAATGTCTAGTACAACTGAAACATCATCATTGTTCCTGCTTTGTGCATTATCATGTCTGGACATGCTTCCACACATGCTAATATAATAGTTTGGTCGCGTATTTCCATTGCTTGTCCTTCCATTTGTTTGGACCCACAACTAACCGATATTGGATATGAATATACAAATTCTTAGTTTTTTCCTCTTCCACTACACATCTTTTGGTGTTCGTCTTCCGTCGACATTAACTTTTTGGGTTACATATGAACATAGATGATTTATACATAAATTTTTCTTGTCTTTGTCCATCGACCTATATTAATTGTCGAATTGCACATGTGTTTTCGGGTTAAAGCAGTGGCATACCTATATATGCTTCTACCATGCACACCTTGCTTTGACTAATTGACTTTATTGCTTGTCTATCTAAGGCCTATATATAATTGTCGGCGTATATTATCAAATAGTGTTTGTTTTCTATTTTTATCTTGGCACGTATGTAGTCTCCTTGCACACGGTGCTTTTGTTTTCTTTGAAGAATTCTGTTAATTGGTTTTCTTCATCAGTTAAATTAGTTCCTCTATAGGAAAAAGGTGTAGCGTGTGTAGAATGTTCGTCTTCACATCTGTTGCTCGCTTCTTAAAATACGTTCCACAAAAGTATCGTTTTAGTTTCGGCAGAGCGCAGAGGAACGACCACAGCCCATAGAACTGTCGCTTTTTCCTCTTCCTTCTTTGCATGCACAGTGGACGCTGATTTCTTGTCGGATTTTGGCCATCACGATCCTTCTTTAGCTGTTGGATGAGATGCTGTCATGACATTTTGAATCTCTCGCTTGCCCAGCCCGCAGAAGTACCGCTTTGTCCTTTTCCTTCTTTGCACCCACATTGGACTCTGAATTTTTTGTGGGATTCGTGGCATCACGATCCTTCTTAAGGTCCTCTACCAGATGTTGTCATGGCATGCTAAAGTTTCATGGTGGATGAGATGCTGTCATGACATGTGAAATCTTTCGCTTGCCCAGCCGATCGATGTATCGATTTATCCTTTTCCTCCTTTGCACCCACAGTGGAGTCTGAATTTTTTGTGGGATTTGTGGCATCACGATCCTTCTTTAGGTGATCTATCAGATGTTGACATGGCATGCTGAAGGTTCATGGTGGATTTGGATCCTGCCAAAGTAGTACAGGCTAACGATCACATCCCACAGAAGTATTGCTATCTCCTCTTCCTCCTTTGCACGCACAACGGACACTGAATCTCTTTCAACGGACACAAAATCTTTTGCCTATCGGAGGTTCATGGTGGGTGTGGATCCTGCCAGTACGAAGTGCCTGCTACCATGACATGGAGCCCCGCAGATCCACGCTGGGTTGCCGGACGGCTGCCGTATTCGCGGCGTCATCGTGCTACCAAGACGCGGAGTGCGGCAGATGCGTATAGGGTAGCTGGCCGGCCTGCCTTGTTCTGCCGCAGGTCCCCGGCATATTACTATATAAGATTTGACAATACCTCCTACTCCAATACGATCAAGACTCTTCAATCAGAAATCAATCTGGCAACTAACTATTAAATTATACGCTTGCAAAAGGAAATAAAAGTATCAAGTTGTACATGGGCACGTGACCTCCTTTTCTTTAGCTGGAACGTAACCAACTTGTATACGTATAATTAGCCGTTTTTCTGCATGGCACGTATATTTAGCCTGGTTGACTGTGTGCCAACCGGACTACTTCTTTTTATTCTTTGTTATTATTATATAATCGTGTTTGGCTCCCGTCGGACTACACACTTTTTTCCCTATTATTCTAGTTGTGTTTGATTGTAGCGTAAACATATATCTGTTTGTACGTGACAGATTGTACCCAATAGATGTTCTACGTAACTTTGTTCATCTTTTTATCTCAACCGTTATAATCAAAATCAATGGATACTATTTTTTTAGCATATGTGGATTAACGTGATGGCTTGTTTGTCTTCTATTTTAATTAAATAATAGATAGTAGATGTTTTTCATCTATATTTTCAACAAAAATGTCAAGGATAGCCTTTACCATGCTTATTTTGCTAGTATACATGTCGCTGTTTGAAAACATAAAGTTTACCGCTGTTGCAAAAATTACCTAGAAAAGTCAGAGAGTGATATAATGTTGAATATTTTTGCATAATGAGCTCTGATAAATCTTTTACATCTTAGTATTTTTCTTCTAATTTTTGGAGTGAGGAAAGTATGATGAATCTTGCATTCTTTACAGACTATACTGTTTTGGCAGATTGCTGTTATGTTTGCATTGTTTGCTTATGCTTGCTTATTTAATGATTTTATTTTAGGATAGGAGTATTAAATATGAAGAGACATTTAGTATTAAATGTTGAATAAGAATCTTAGTGATTTGTTATAGTAAAAGATGATAAGGTTTTGCATTGTTTTATACTAACCTATCTCACGAGTTCTTATTGAGTTTGGTGTGGATGAACCTTTAGATAAAAAGAGAAATCATGATATGAGAGGAATTAAGGAGACATAAAAGTTCAAGCTTGGGGATGCCCAAGGCACCCCAAGATAATATTTCAAGAAGTCTCAAGCATCTAAGCTTGGGATGCCCCGGTAGGCATCCCACCTTTCTTCTTCAACAACTATCAGTTAGTATCGGTTGAGCCTAAGTTTTTGCTTCTTCACATGAGTTGTGTTATCCTTGCAATGTCATTTTATTTTGTTTTGCTTGCTGTTTGAATGAAATATCAAGATCTAAAATTCTTAAATGAGAGAGAGTCTTCACATAGTTACATAATTATTTTGCTACTCATTGATCTTCACTTATATCTTGTTGGTGTAGTTTTTCATTTACTCGTGTGCTTCACTTATATCCTATGAGTAAATTGTTGAATGAGTTGAATGTCATAATCTGAAATTATATATGTTTCATTTTCTTATCCCGTGGGGATTAATGACTTCACATCTAAGAAGTAGAGGTTGTAAATTTATTGACGGTTAGCTAGCATTGTATTTGTCATTTGAACAATTCATGAAAGAATATTGAAGGAAGAGAGATTTCACATATAAATATACTATCCTAGAAATCTTTTATAATTGTGAGCACTCATTAAGTATGACATGCTAAAGAGTTGATGTTGGACAAGGAAGACAACATAATGGGTTATGTTTTCTCACATCTCAGTTAAAGTATATTGTCATGGATCATTCAAACATGTTGATCTTGCCTTTCCCCCTCATGCTAGCCAAAAATTCCTAGCACCAAGTATAGATACTACTTGTGCTTCCAATTATCCTTAAACCCAGTTTTGCCATGAGAGTCCATCGTATCTACCTATGGATTGAGTAAGATCCTTCAAGTCAGTTGTCATCGGTGCAAGCAATAAAAATTTCTCTCTAAATATGCATGACTTATTAGTGCGGAGAAAATAAGCTTTGTACGATCATGTTATGGAAGCAATAAAGCGACAGACTACATAATAAAGGTCCACATACAAGGGGCAATATAAAGTGGCGTTCTTTCGCATTAAGATTTTGTATATCCAACCCTAAAAGCGCATGAAAACCTCTGCTTCCCTCTGCGAAGGGCCTATCTTTTACTTTATGTCTTTTACTTTATGCAAGAGTCAAGGTGATTATCGGTGTCAAAACCGGCGGATCTCGGGTAGGGGGTCCCGAACTGTGCGTCTAGGCAGATGGTAACAAGAGACGAGGGACACTATGTTTTTACCCAGGTTCGGGCCCTCTCGATGGAGGTAAAACCCTACGTCCTGCTTGATTAATATTGATGATATGGGTAGTACAAGAGTTGATCTACCACGAGATCAAGGAGGCTAAACCCTAGAAGCTAGCCTATGGTATGATTGTTGTAATGTATGTTGTCCTACGGACTAAAGCCTTCCGGTTTATATAGACACCGGAGGAGGCTAGGGTTACACAGAGTCGGTTACAATGGTAGGAGATCTACATATCCGTATTGCCAAGCTTGCCTTCCACGCCAAGGAAAGTCCCATACGGACACGGGACGGAGTCTTTAATCTTGTATCTTCGTAGTCTTGGAGTCCGGCGGATATTGATAGTCCGGCTGTCCGGACACCCCCTAGTCCAGGACTCCCTCAGTAGCCCCTGAACCAGGCTTCAATGACGATTAGTCCGGCGTGCATAATGTTCGGCATTGCAAGGCGGGTTCCTCCCTTGAATAATCCAGAGAAGATCATGAACACCAGGATAGTGTCCGGCTCTGCAAAATAAATTCCACATTCCACCGTAGAGAGAATAAAATGTACACTTAGTTCAATCTGCTGACGTATTACGCGTCGTGACATCACACCGCTACCAAACCTTTGTTTGAATCATTTTTTACTATACCACCTCGGCACATTTAGCGAAGCGGTTTCCTTGGCATGTCTTGTCGAAGCAGAGATCGTGTTCCCCTTATTCCGGGATTCTCATCAATACGTGCGTGGGTAACCCAACCGTTCCCGTCGCCACGCCTCCTCTATCAAAGGTGAATCCCAAACGGTCACGGAGACGGCCCTTGGTATTTCATCCCCTTTATAAGAGGACCAAGGCTCGTCCTTGTTCTTCAATCTCGCATCGAATCTCTTCCCCGCTCCCAGTTCCAACACCCAGAGCCTCAGATTCGAGCGCTTCGGATCCTCAACCATGTCCGGCTCCGACCTCCAGGGTCAGTGGATGCCCTCCTCCGTCACGGAGGAGGACATATTGAAATTACGTGAAGCCAAGTACCTGGCCTACGAGGTTTCGCACAGGTTGCCTGCCCGAGGGCAGGCCGTGCCCGCCCCCGAGCCCGGTGAATACGTCGTCTTCGTATCCCACCTCCGCCGGGGTTTAGGCTTCCCGACGGACCCCTTCGTGAGAGGGCTCCTGTTCTACTATGGGCTGGACTTTCACGACTTGGCTCCGGAGTCCATCCTCCACATCTCCGCATTCATTATCGTCTGCGAAGCCTTCCTCCGCGTCACTCCCCACTTCGGCCTGTGGCTGAAGACCTTCAAGGTGGAGCCGAAGATGATCGGGGGGCGTCAAGCGAAGTGCGGCGGGGCGGCCATAAGCAAAAAGGCCGATGCCCCGTGGCCCGAAGGTTCCTTCCAAGAGGAACTCGGACTGTGGCAACAGGAGTGGTTCTATATCACCGCTCCGAAGGGCAGGAGGCAAAAGCCGCTGCCTTCATTCCGCCCGGGACCTCCACGCCAGCTAATGTCGTGGGTCAACCAAGGGCTCAATTGGGGGCCGTCCGAAGACGTGTCCTCACTGCAGGCCGGATTCGAGATCTCCGAGCGAGGGAGATCAACCTGATCAAGGTGATGCAGGTTATGCTAATCAGGCATCTTCTGCCCTGCAAACGCCGTCCTCTCTGTCTATGGGAGTTCAACCCGGAGGGACCTCGGATTCTCCAGCATTTTATTGGTGCGACACCCGTGGAGATGTACAAGTTGTTCTTCGGACCGCAGGTGGCGTGTCCGGATTTAGCCGAGGACGCAGGCCTAAGCCGCGATCGCCCGGATACTCAGGTAAATAGCTCAGAGTCTGGACATTCTGTTTATGTGCCTTTCCAGAGTTCGCCTCCTGACCCCTTGTTCTTTACAGGAATGGGTGGCGCAATCAAGGCTGATAAGATGTCCGGCCCCCCTCCCAGAGACCGCACTGGAGCCCGTGCTGGTCAGAATGTTGGAGGTCGCGCCCACATAAGGGGGCGAAGGGGAAAATAAAGGAGCTAATATTTCGCCCAAAGGGGCGACTGAAGAGGGGGGAACCAAGAACCCCTCCCTTCAGGGGGAGAAGAGGACCGCCTCCGAAGAACCGGAGGCCAAAGCCCCTAAATGTGGGAAGAGATCTTCCCCGGGGGGTCCGGCGTCCGGGAAGAATCCGGACGCACAATCATCGCCAAAAGATCATCCCTCCAACGAGCCATGAGTATGAAAAGAGGGAATTAATTAGTAGGGAAATACCTTCATTTATGCTTCTGTAACCGAAATATTTATATTGCAGTTCGGATCTGCAGCCTTCTCAGATGAGTTCATCTTCGGGGGACCTTCTTCCGGAGATGATGGAGAGTGATACACCTCCGTCTGCAGCGCTGTCAGATAAGGCGGGCGAGCCTGAAGTATCGTCACGGAGGGTATCCCCGAGTCCGGAGGGGCCAGAGAGTTCGGCACCCAATAGTATCCGGCCGGGAGAACTAAAAAATCTGCTTGAGAGGGCGTCCATTTCAGAAGATCACCGTACGTTGATGCGTATGGTGGTTGGAAGGATTTCGTCCGCTGAGAGCGGATTGCGTAATGCCGCCACGAGTTTGCTGGCGGGATTTGAGGTATGCGATAATGACGCACCCTTTTGTCTTTTAACAGTTTCGCACATAAAAATGCGCCCTGTATAGATAGTAGCCCCTGGGACTCGGTATGTTGTCGGAAACGACAGCGTGCCGAGGATCGAAATCTCAAGTAATGAATTCCGCCGTCCCTATGCAGGTGGCGGATAGTCCGAGGGCCAGCCGGACTAATGAGTTTGCCGAATTAAGTCGGCAACTTGACATGGCGGATGCTGATATCGCACTTGTCAACCAGCGACTTAACGAGTCGCAAGGTAAATAAATTCTCCGCAGTCACTTTATTTAAGGGGGTCGAAGCCCTCCTCTGATAAATTGTATGCTGTTGTACAGACGGTGCTACTGCTGTGGAGAACCTTTTGGCCGAACTTGCTCGAGCTAAGGAGCAAGCCCGAAGGAGTGACGCGGCTGCCTCGAGGGCAGCCGAAGAGTTGCAAGCCGAAAAGGCTGCGCACTGCCTAAGCAGGGCAGAGGTGGCCGAATTGGCCATGAAAGTAAAGGATGCTACCGACCGCAATGAGGCTCTTGAAAAGGAGCGCTTATCGGAGCGGGAAGACCTGAAGAAGGCCATCGCCGAAGCCAAGGATGCCCGCTCTGCAATGCGGGCTATGAAGGAGGAACTGCACCAGGCCGAAGAGATCGTGGCTGGTAAGCCTTTTCTGCTGCGTCGCCGGTTTATGGATGGAAAGTATGCTCAATTTGAGCGGCTGTGGAGTCCGGAGGATCCGTATATGGACTTAGCTGCAAGTGCGGCCGATGCCGTTAAGCACTTCCGGAGCCAGGAGGATCACGAGACGAAAGAGCTATATTGGTCTCAATTCCACAGTCCGGATCGCTCACTTCCGTTGACAGACCGGTTGGCCGAATGGGCCGAGCTAAATAGATTGTCAGGACTTGCCATGACTGACATCGTGGCCCATGTCTGGCCAGAGAGGTCCAAGGCGATGAGCTACTTCGGCTTACTGCAGCAATTCCTTGGAGCGGTGCCGCATATAAAGGGCATGAAGCGGTCGGCCTGCATCGAGGGCGCACGGATGGCTCTTGCCCGTGTGAAGGCGCATCGTCCGGAGATGGATGCCACCGTTGTTGCCTCCCAGGGTTCGGATGAAAGCCGGCTCCCTGCCGAGCACTACTTCGGGGAAGTTATGCGTGGCGCTCGTGTAATAGAGTCGCAGTGCTCGAAAAATATCACGTTCAAATGAACGTATTAGCTTATAAAACGATGATTATGTTATAACTGCTTTTTATACTTGTGCGTCCAAGTAGTAAAACTTCTCCTGTGCGGCCGTTTACGTATACATTTGTATAACTTGAAAGATTGCAGTCTTCGGCTTCAGCCCCCACGCACAGGGTGCGGGGGTGTTCGCAAAAATAGCGTGTTTTCACACTTAATCCGACGTCTCGGTCCTGTTTAAGGAGGTGGTAGCGTAGCGAACTAGGCAATCCGGACTATAATGCTTTACACTTTCACTTAGCCAGTGGAGCTCGAGGGTGGGGCTACGATATAGCCCCTGGTGGCACCGCACATCTCCGTATTCGGGGTGCGTATGTGCCTGACCGGGAAACGGTCCTTCGTCAAAGCGGGGAATTCTAAACATTCCGGTAGTCGATCGAGTGGTTGACCAGTCTCTCGCTGTATCATGACAGTCAGTTTTCGGCTTTCTCTACTGAGGTGCTCGCCCAGCCGAACTGGGGCACAATCGCAGTAGTTCTCCTGGTGCCGCGTTAGCCGGTGAAACGGAACGTAAGGCAGCAAAACACAGGAGCCGGGCAAACCCAACATTTGACCAAAGACATGATTCGGAGCTGATGCATATAATGCCTAACTCGAGACGCTGAACACTCCCTAAGGTGTTCAGTCTTTATAATAATGGGCAGAGATGCCCTAAGCCCCTAGTGTCCAGGTACGGGCATGGCCTTTTGACGCGGCCGATGCCAAAACGTCAGGCTCCTCGTTGTCTATAGGAAGAAGCCAAGGGAGAATAACAATAAGAGACAGTAAAAAAGGTTTACGCAAGGTCTTAATCTGAAAAGAATCCTCACAACGGGTCCCTATTGCACGTCTGCGCCTGTGTCTCCGTTGCGCCGTTATCCTGGACGGGTATGCACGTTGTTCATCTGTAGAAAGAGAGGAACGTTTAGTTGCAGAGACAATTCGTGCGAAAAATATGTGTAAAATAAGAAATATAAATAATTAAAGCAGGGTTTGTATGAACTCGCGGTTGTTTGTGCGTGCAGCCCCCTGTGAAGCGGTATGCGGCTAGGGAGCACCTAGCCTGCTGAAGCCGGATTCGTCTATCCGAGTCCGGGGTCTTTAAGTGACCCTCGCACTAAAATGACGCCACGCGGACCGGGCATCTTGAGTGTAAGAGACGCGTAATGCGGTATGGCATTGAAGCGGACAAAAGCCTTTCGTCCCAAGAGTGCTTGATATTCACTTTCAAATGGGACGATATGAAAAATTAATTTTTCGCGTCGAAAATTGTTCGGTGATCCGAACACGACTTCTAGTAATATAGAGCCTGTGCACTTGGCGTAAGGGCCTGGCGTCACTCCTTTGAAGGAAGTGCGGCTGTGTCGAATTTTGGTAGGGTCTATCCCCATCCTACGGATTGTGTTTGAATATAGCAGGTTTAAGTCACTGCCTCTGTCCATTAGGACGTTAGTAAATTGTAATCCGTCTATTATGGGATTCAATATCAGGGGAGTCCGTCCCTCATTTCGAACGCTTCTGGAATAGTCCAGGTGGTCGAAAGTTATTGGTTTTGATATCCAATCTCTACAGTCTGCTGGGTTGGACCGCGCGAAGCTCTTTTTAGAAAGTGCCACACTATTTTTCCGTATTATCACATGAAGTGAGTTTACGGCTTTGACCCCTTGTGGGAAAGTCTTTTGTTTTCCGGTGCTCTGCTGGTGGGGTTTATCTTCTTCGCTTGACGCGTCGAGCCCCGTGTGTTCGGCATTTAGTCGGCCGGACTGTTTAAAAACCCAACAATCCCTGTGGGTGTGATTTGCAGGCCTTCCGGGGGTACTGTGGATTTGCATATCCGACCCAAAATTTTGTTTAAGTTGGACAATTCGTCACTGTCATCCTTAAGAGGCTGTGTTTTATTATTGGGCCCCGAGCTTTTGAATCCGGCGTTGACTGCCGCGCTCTTTGGGCTTTTCTCTTTATTCCGGCGCTGCTCTTTTCTGCGCCGTGATTTTCCGTTTCCATCTCTTATCTCGGATGTACTTGGGTCGCTGGTGCTGCATCGTGCTAACCAGCTATCCTCGCCCGCACAGAAGCGGGTCATGAGGCTTGTTAGTGCGGACATTGTCCTCGGTTTCTCTTGACCGAGGTGCCTGGCGAGCCATTCGTCTCGGACATTGTGCTTGAAAGCTGCTAAGGCTTCGGCGTCCGGACAATCGACTATTTGGTTCTTTTTCGTAAGGAACCTGTTCCAGAATTTCCGCGCTGACTCTCCGGGCTGTTGAGTTATATGACTTAGATCATCTGTGTTGGGGCGTCTCTCTGTGGCCTCGAACACCTATGGGGCACTGGGGGCCCCTTCTAGTCCGGCAAGGGAGCGGGGGTCGTGCGCAGAGCAGATCGAGGTCGAGCGCGCGGGGGAGACGGGCAATTTTTACCCAGCTTCGGGGCTCTCCGGAGAGATAAAACCCCTACTGCTGCTTTTGTGATTGTATTTGATCTCGCTCGGGCATGCGAGCGTATGGTGGTGTTGTGGGTGTCGAATGGACCGAACCCCTTCTACGTGCGCATGGGCCTCCCTTTTATACTCTGAAGGGGGGATCCACAGGTGGCAGCGTAGGAAGAGGGGGTAGAAAGGTAAAAACGCGGGTTGGTACAACAGTGCACAACAGTGCCCCTACCTAACTCTGACGGCAGGGGACAAGGGCATTAAATGCCCGTCCGGTCGCCCCAACAGTGCGAAGGAGTGACCGTTAAGTGAGCCACCGGTTGCCACGATGACGTCTCTGTCAGCTCCGTTTGCCACCTCGCCCCGCATGGCTGCGCAGTGCCGCTCCATGTGCCCTTGGGATGGCCTTATGTTGACACGTCGCCGGATGCGCTGGAGTTTGGGTGGCAGCCTTGCCGCGGCAAGTGCCTTGCCGCGGCCCTTCTTGTTGGGCCGGCAAGCTTGCCGGCCGTCGGGCCTTGCCGGCGCGCGCGGGGCGCCGCGGCAAGTCTTCTGGTGATGCCTTGGTTGGCCTTCCCAGGGCCTTTGCTTTCTTGGTTAGTACTTTGTTCTTGAATGGCCGTAATAGGAAATGAGGGAGGGCCTTGGCGGGCGTCCGGCAAGCCTTGCCGCAGGGGTGCTGCGACTGCCCGTGCACAAGTTCGGGGTACTAAGGTGCCCCCCTACTTTAGTACACCGACAGGAGCCCCCGGGCCTGGGCCATACACGGTGCCGAGCGTTGTTGGGCCAGGCCCAAAACAGTGCACGGGCACGCGTGGCCTGGGTCCGCACGGAGTCGGGCTCCGTGCCCACCGTGCCCTCCTGCAACGGCACGCGGCGATTGCGGCGTCGTGGGGGACGTGGGTGGCGTGCGTGCGATCTTTAAGGCGTCCACCCCGTGATCATGGGACAGGGCGAGGTCACTTCATCCGTCGCCCCGGCTCTGCTTTTTCGCCACGCGGCTCCCATGCGCGGGGGGTCGTGGGCAGCGAAGGTGGGAGACCGGGCCGTCACGGGCGGAGATGGTGGGTCGGCCCCGCTCCTCTGCCCCCCTCGCGCCCTAATTGGCTGAGCGGGGCGGCCGAGCCCCCACCTCGCTCCTTTAAGAAGGGCGGAAGGGGAGCACAAAAATCCCGCACTCCATCCTCTTCCTCTTCCTTCAACTTCCGTTACTCTTCCTCCCATCTGCCATGGAGGGAGGGAATCCTGGACCTTCTTCGGTGGCGGCGAGGGTCGCCAGCAGGCAGCGCGCCTCTCCCTATCCTGCACCTGCGGCGGCGGAGCCGGCCATGAGGGGAAGAGGGAGGGGGCGAGGCCGCGGACGAGGTCGTGGACACGGTCGGAGCGCTCGGGGGAGAGGCGGCCGGGGCGATGCGCCACCCCCGTCTCCGCCGGCAGCTCCTCTCCTTGAGGCGGTCCACACTGGGGACGACCCCTGGGAGTTCTTCATCAAGCTGCGCCGAGCACCCCATCGCCGCCTCCGGCTGCCGGCCCCGTTCGCTAGTGCGATGGAACCGGATCCGCCCGAGATGTTGGAGTTGCGCATGAGGGGCTGCCGGATCAGCGGCACTCGAGTGAGCGTCGTATCCCCAGCCCCCGGCGTGATGTACTTCGATCGAGGGTGGAAGACGTTCGCCCACATCCACAGCTTGACGGCAGGGTTTACCCTCCATTTTAAGTTAATGGAGGGCGACCTTCTCGCCGTCAAGGTCTTCGGGGACTCCGGCACCCGGGCGAGATGCTGCGTGGACAGCTCCTCCGATAGCGAAGGCCCCTCCTCGAGCGAGAGTGACGAGGAGGGGAGCGACAGCAACGACGAGGATAGCGGGTCCGACTAGGCGTCGGACGCTGCCTCGCGCGCCACCGGCGACCCCATCGTCCGGGTCGCCGGCCTTCTGAACTCCCCGGGGCCGTCTCCTTGGGCGGCTGGCGTAGGGAGGCTGCGGAAGAGGAAGAGGGGTGGCGGCAAGGCCGTCAAGTCGGAGTACGAGGGCGAGGTGCCCTCGACAGCGTGCTGACGTCCCGCCGCCCCGTCTTCAAGCTCTGCCTCCGGCGCCTCCGTCTCCGCCAAGCTCCTGGCCGGCCCCCGGGAAGTTCTCTTGGTGTCTTCTGGCACCCATAGTTCACCTAGGCGCCCTTTTGCCCTCCCCGGCAAGCTTCTCTTGCCGGGGCCTCCTTGACCTACCTCCTGAAAAGAGAAACAGGAGAGGGATTACGGGCATCTTATCTTTTAACTTGTAAGCCTTTGGGCTTTAGCTGTATTCAAAAACTGTAATCCTCTCTATCATGTTTTTCATCCACTATGGACTTGTACTAAACTGGGATGTTTTTAATGAAAAGAGGGGAGCGCTTGCCATATTAAGTCCTTTACTTGATTTTGTGCCTTGTATTTTCCCACCCTACGCTTTTAGGGAACTTGCCGGCGCAAACACACGTGCTGAGTGTGGAACGTCAGCAGCCCGCTGGCGGTGTTGCTTCCGGCAAGAAACCTTGTCGGGCCAGTTGCAGCGCGCTTGTGTTGTTGAGCGGACTCGGAAACAAATCAAGGGCGCAACTTGGCCGCGACTCGGCTCCTCCGCGCACAGGCTTCTTTTTACAAGGCACACTCGTTCAAGGACACGGCTCCGCCTCCCTCAGTCCATAAGAGGGTGCATGATGAGGGATGAAAAACTTATCTGACGCCGCAGCCCCCAGCGACTCTAGCTTGCCGGGGAGAAATCTTGGCATTTGCAGCCCCCGGCAACTCTGGCTCCGTCAAGACCCGGGTGCCGGTGCGCCTTCCTTTGCCCTTGTCGCCGATATTGCGGCTTCCGAAGATTCTAGCCCGCGACGAAAGAACTCCGGCACTTGCAGTCCTCAGCGAGGCTGGCTTGCCGGGGCCCCTGCACCAGCGCGCCCCTCGGGCTTCTCCTTGTCACTGTTATTACAGCCACGAAAATAACTGAGACAGTGCTGTAATAAGTTTATTATTTATTTTTATTTTGGCGTGACTTTGTAAAGCGATGCCATGCTTTGCCTTCGTATGTTTATGCTCTACGCTCTCTAGGGAACTTGCCGGTGCTAACACACTTGCTGAGTGTGGAACATCAGCAGCCCGCTGGCGGTGTTGCCTCCGGCAAGAAACCTTCTCGGGTTGGTTGCAGCGCACTTGTATTGTTGAGCGGACTCGGAAACAAACCAAGGGCGCAACTCAACCACGAGTTGGTTCCATCGCGCACAAGTTTCTCATACGAAGGACGCCCCACGGCAAGGCTTGCTACGTTACGCCCTCTACTTTGCTATATCCCTTGTACGTTTTTAACCCTACACTTCTAGGGAACTTGCCGGCGCTAACACACTTGCTGAGCGCGGGACATCAGCAGCCTGCAGGCGGTGTTGTATCCGGCAAGAAACCTTCTCGGGCCAATTGCAGCGCACTTGTATTGTTGAGCGGACTCGGAAACAAAGCAAGGACGCAACTTAACCCCGAGTTGGTTCCTCCGTGCACAGGTTTTTCGTACAAAGGATGAACGTTCGAGGGACATAACACAATGTCATAGGACTAAAAAGTGCTCTGTACAAAAGCTTGGGTGACTTAGCTTTTCCGTCTTCAGCGATCCGCCGAGGCTGTGCTTCTTCCCTGATCTCCCCCCCCCCTTGTATGTTTTCATCCTCACGCTTTCGGGGAACCCCTCGGCGCAAACACACTTGCTGAGCGCAGGACATCAGCAGCCCGCTGGCGGTGTTGCCTCCGGCGGGAAGAACTTGTCGGGCTGGTTGCGGTGTGCTTTTATCGTCGAGCGGACTCGAAATGGATCGATGGCGCAACCTAACCACGATTCGACCCTTCTGCGCTCGGGTTCTTCATACAAGGTATGGACTTTCAGGGAGCACAACTCAAAAGTTCGAAGCTTGGCAGCTTTCTTTGCCTCATCGGCTGGCAGAGCTCGATGGCGCGTCCTCGACAGCAGCGCGGCACTCCGGAGAGGCGGGCTTGCCGGAGTGAGCACCAGAGCCGTTCTTGCCGGGCTTAGTCTTTGGTTGGTCTGCCTTTGCCT
Source organism: Triticum timopheevii (assembly GCA_963921465.1). Taxonomy (NCBI): domain Eukaryota; kingdom Viridiplantae; phylum Streptophyta; class Magnoliopsida; order Poales; family Poaceae; genus Triticum; species Triticum timopheevii. The sequence goes on along the minus strand of OY997274.1, from coordinate 163,617,145 downwards.
TCTCGCACTTGCCGGTGGAGCTCGATGGTGCGTCCTCGACGGCAGCGCAGCACTCCGGAGAGGCGCGCTTGCCGAAGTGGACACCAGAGCTGTCTTTGCCGGACTTGGCTTTCTTCTTCCCCCGGGGAGCTTCAGCGGCGAGTGGCTTGCTCTCTGCTGCGGCTGCTGCTTCCCGGTAGATCTTGTCGGCGCAGATGAGTGCATCCCTCTTGTCGCCTTGGACAGAGATGACACTCATCGGACCAGGCATCTTGAGTACATTGTACGCGTAGTGAGAGGCCGCCATGAACTTGGCGAGCGCGGGTCGGCCGAGTATTCCATTGTAGGGTAATGGGATATCAGCCACGTCGAACATGACCCTCTCAGTCCTAAAGTTCAGTTCGCTGCCGAACGTCACTGGCAACGTGATCTTCCCCTTGGGCTGGCTCCTTTCCGGATTTATCCCTTGAAAGGTGCCGGTCTTCTCAAGCTCGCTGTCGGGGATCTGGAGCTTCTTGAGTACTGCGGAGGAAATCAGGTTCAGGCTGGCCCCGCCGTCAACCAACATCTTTGTGACCTTGAGGTTGCGGATTGTTGGCGAAACCAACATCGGCAAGCACCCGACCGCAGTGACGCGATCAGGGTGGTCCTCAACGTCGAAGATGATGGGCGTGCTGGACCACTTCAGAGGCTTGCGCGCCTCGACGGACGGCTCCGCGGCATTCACTTCTCGCACCCACTGCTTGAGTTGGCGGTGCGAGGTGTGCAGAGAGGCGCCGTCGTCGATGCACAACACCTCTGTTGCCTTCTGAAACTCCTGGTCATCAGTCTCATCTTCCTCCATCTCATCATCCTCATCTTCATCTTCGTCTTTGTCGCGGCCGCGGGGAGGCCTGTCTCCTTGCCACAGCTTGGCCTTGCCGCGGTGCCCTCCCCGGGCGGGAAGCTTCTTGCCGGATCCTCCGCCACCTCCCTGGGCTCTCTCCTTATCGCGGCGCTCGTACTCAGCTTTCTGTAGCTCCGCCATCTGCTCTACTTTTTTGCAGGTTTGGAGATCATGGCCCTTGGTGCGGTGGATCTTGCAATAACGCTTGCCGGAGCCATCCTGCTTGTCGGCGGCTACGACGGCCTCGCCGGAGTCATCGGCTTTGGCCTTGTCGGAACCGCCTCCGTTGCCGGAATGCTCAACAGCCAGCACATCCTTAGCCTTTCTTTTTCTGTTGCTCCGCTGCCGGTTCTTCCTTGCCGGGGCGGCATCCTCACTGTCAGATCCTTCTGCTCCCGCAACCTCTCCGGGGATTTTCCTCCCCTCCTCAGCCCGTGCACACTTGTCGGCCAGAGCATAGAGCTCGCTGACATCTCTGATCTTGCACATCGCCATCTCCTCCCTCATCCTGCGGTTACGCACGTTCTGATGAAACACGCTGATAACCGCGGCAGGGTGGACGTCTGGGATGTTGCGCTGCACTTGGCTGAATCTCTGTATGTATTTGCGCAGGGGCTCTCCCTCCTTCTGGACAAGCAAATGCAGATCGCTTTCCTGGCCATGGGGTTTGTGGCCGCCCGTAAAGGCCCCGACAAACTGATGACACAGGTCCGCCCATGAAGAGATAGAGCCGTCCGGCAAGTGCATGAGCCAAGATCTGACGTTGGGCTTGAGTACCAGCGGGAAGTAGTTGGCGAGGATCTTCTCGTCGCGCCCTCCGGCAGCCTGCACCGCGATGGTGTAGATGCTGAGGAACTCCGACGGATGTATCCTGCCATCATACTTCTCGGGCACGTCTGGCTTGAAGTTCTTGGTTTTGGGCCACTGGACTTGCCGCAGCTCGCGGGTGAACGCAGGGCAACCTACCGCGTACGGCAAGTCGCCTGGTTCTCCGGGTGCGTGCGCGTCGACAGCGGGCCCAGCGCGCTGGTCAGATTGACGTCGCGCTTCTCTCCGGCGCTCGATGCGAGTGCGGGCGTCTTCGTATTGCCATTCTTGGAGGACGTGGCGTTGATCGCGGCGAGTTCGCGGGTCCGACGACGCGGTGGAGTCGACGTCGGGGTTGGTCCGGCGAGCTGGCGATCTTGGCCTTCGGGGCTGGGAGTGCACAGAGGTGGCACCCCTAGCGGTCTTGTCGGCGCCGGCCTGTGCCTGGGCGTCTTGCCGGGGCCTCGACGCGCTCGGTCGCCGGGGCTTGTCGCCGTTGGCGAAGCCGATGAGGCTGTAAATGGTCATCCTCCAGTCGTCGATCTTGTGCGGCGCCGGAGGGTAGTCTAGAAGCAGCTGGGCTCGGGCCAGCGCTTCCTCGGCTGTCTTGGGTGGTGGTGGCGACGAGCGGCGCGAGGAACGGGATGTGCTTGGACTCCCAACCGGATTGGGAGGCGCAACACCCCGTCCCGGCGACCGTACCTCGCTCGCGCCAGCATGCGGGCGTGCATCTTGGCCTCGAGCGTCCCGCGACCCACCAGCTTGGCCTTGTTCCAACGCGAGCACGGTGCTAGGAGCACCGGGGCGTTGTCGACCTTGCACCTCCTGGGAAGGGTGCGGTGTCTGCACCGTCGCCGACGCTTGCGGGGCCTTGTTTTTGGATCTGGTGACGACGTGAGTCCCACCGTCGGCGCCCGCTCGCTCGCCGGCGTCGACTCCACCGCCCGCTTGCTCCGGCGGTGGTGGCGGAATTGATGTAGACGGAGCGGCCACCTCCGAAGGCTTCTTCTTCGGTGGCATGTTGACGATGACGTTGATGTAGCGCGCGTGGAGACCGGATCAGATGCTCACGACCTCGACGCGCCCCCTACCTGGCGCGCCAAAGATGTCGGGGCGTCTCTCTGTGGCCTCGAACACCTATGGGGCACTGGGGGCCCCTTCTAGTCCGGCAAGGGAGCGGGGGTCGTGCGCAGAGCAGATCGAGGTCGAGCGCGCGGGGGAGACGGGCAATTTTTACCCAGCTTCGGGGCTCTCCGGAGAGATAAAACCCCTACTGCTGCTTTTGTGATTGTATTTGATCTCACTCGGGCATGCGAGCGTATGGTGGTGTTGTGGGTGTCGAATGGACCGAACCCCTTCTACGTGCGCATGGGCCTCCCTTTTATACTCTGAAGGGGGGATCCACAGGTGGCAGCGTAGGAAGAGGGGGTAGAAAGGTAAAAACGCGGGTTGGTACAACAGTGCACAACAGTGCCCCTACCTAACTCTGACGGCAGGGGACAAGGGCATTAAATGCCCGTCCGGTCGCCCCAACAGTGCGAAGGAGTAACCGTTATGTGAGCCACCGGTTGCCACGATGGCGTCTCTGTCAGCTCCGTTTGCCACCTCGCCCCGCATGGCTGCGCAGTGCCGCGCCACGTGCCCTTGGGATGGCCTTATGTTGACACGTCGCCGGATGCGCTGGAGTTTGGGTGGCAGCCTTGCTGCGGCAAGTGCCTTGCTGCGGCCCTTCTTGTTGGGCCGGCAAGCTTGCCGGCCGTCGGGCCTTGCCGGGGCGCGCGGGGCGCCGCGGCAAGTCTTCTGGTGATGCCTTGGTTGGCCTTCCCGGCAAGCTCCTCTTGCCGGGGCCTTTGCTTTCTTGGTTAGTACTTTGTTCTTGAATGGCCGTAATAGGAAATGAGGGAGGGCCTTGGCGGGTGTCCGGCAAGCCTTGCCGCGGGGGTGCTGCGACTGCCCGTGCACAAGTTCGGGGTACTAAGGTGCCCCCCTACTTTAGTACACCGACAATCTGCATCCGGAGGACGGACATAAGTCCCTTGAAAATTTGCTCTAAACGCGTCCTCGAGCTCTTCCCAACTTCCAACAGTGTTTTCTGGGAGGCTTTTAAGCCAATGACGGGCTGGCCCTTTGAGCTTGAGGGGTAGGTATTTTATGGCGTGGAGATCGTCTCCTCTGGCCATATGTATATGTAGTTTATAATCTTCTATCCAGACTCCAGGGTCTGTTGTTCCATCGTAGGCCTCTATGTTTATGGGTTTAAATCCTGCTGGGATTTCATGGTCCAGCACCTCGTCATTGAAACATAGTGGGTGTGTGGCGCCCCTGTATTTGTGTGTGCCGCTATCATCGGACACTTGACATGTTGCCTTGCTTCCTGGGGCCTTCTCCTTTGGCCCGTAGATGGATCTGGCTGGGCCATCTATCCTTCCAGGTTTGTTGGTTGGTTTATGTGTGGCGCCGCTGTCAGAATTTGGCCTATCATCTGGCCGTCTATCCAACCAGGCTGCCCCTTTATTTTTGGACGGTAGGGGCTCTATGGCCTCCTCGTCGAATTCTGGTAGCAGCTTGCGCTTCGGGTAGCTCTTTGATTGGTGGCCATTGCCGTACTTATCTGCGGTTTTGAGCACTTTGCTCCATCTCATTCTGAGTGTGTCTTCCGCTATTTTGAGCCTCTATTTTTCCTTCTTCAGGCTTTTTGCAGTACTGACGAGTCTTTTCCGAAGGTTCTTGCTCTCCGGCGGTGTGTCCGGCGTGAGGTCGTCCGGACTGTTGTTTTCACCTGGCATGGACTGATTATCTGACTCGTCATGGTCGGACGGTTGCTTATCTGCGTGTTCGTTGTCCGTTTGTGAGCCCTGCCGTATTGCGGGCTCCTTGGGAGCGTTGTTGTCGAGGCGGGACTTAGGACGGCGCCTGCGCCGCCGTTTTGGTCGTTTATCGGCGGGGTCATCTTCTGCCGCGGCCCGTTGGTCCTCGTTATCGCTCTCCTTTGGGGTGTCTACCATATACATGTCATGTGACGAGGTAGTCCTCCCGTGCCTTATAGGCTCTGCTTCTTGTTCGTCTCCAGCATTGTCGTCTATTCCGTCAATGTCTTCGGATTCAAAGTCTAGCATGTCGGTTAGATCGTCGACAGTGGCTACAAAGTGGGTGGTGGGTGGGCTCTGAATTTCTTCGTAGTCCGTACCCCAACCATCCTGGCCATAGTCCGGCCAAGACCCTCCTGATAACGAGAGATGCTTTAGTGAATTCAAGATATCGCCGAAAGGCGAGCATTGGAAGATGTCCGCGGCGGTGAATTCCATAACCGGCGCCCAATCCGGATCGATTGGTAGGGGCGCGGCAGGTTCGGAGTCCGGCAAGGAGTCCAGCGCCTCGGAGTCACGAGTTTCGCGGGGGACAAGATTAGTGTTCGGCTCCATCACCGTGGGTGTTGAAGCCCCCAGGGCGGCGTCTATCCACCGGCCCTCGATCTGGGCGATCGGCTCCGGGCTAATGGCCGAAGCGGATCCGTGTGTGGCCACCAAGGCACTGTTCGGTGGCAGAGCTAGATCATGCTCGTCGTCACAGTGCGGCGCGCTTGGCTGTGGCTCGAGTCCGTTGGAGATCAAGTCTCCGCGGACATCGGCCGTGAAGTTTAAGCTTCCAAATCTGACCTGACGGCCAGGGCCGTAGCTTTCGATCTGCTCCAGATGGCCAAGTGAATTGGCCCGCAGGGCGAAGCCGCCGAATACGAAGATCTGTCCGGGGAGAAAAGTCTCACCCTGGACAGCGTTGCTTCTTGAAGATGCCATCAAGCCTATCGGTGACGACACAGAGGAACTCTCAATGAAAGCACCAATGTCGGTGTCAAAACCGGCGGATCTCGGGTAGGGGGTCCCGAACTATGCGTCTAGGCAGATGGTAACAAGAGACAAGGGACACGATGTTTTTACCCAGGTTCGGGCCCTCTCGATGGAGGTAAAACCCTACGTCCTGCTTGATTAATATTGATGATATGGGTAGTACAAGAGTTGATCTACCACGAGATCAAGGAGGCTAAACCCTAGAAGCTAGCCTATGGTATGATTGTTGTAATGTATGTTGTCCTACGGACTAAAGCCTTCCGGTTTATATAGACACCGGAGGAGGCTAGGGTTACACAGAGTCGGTTACAATGGTAGGAAATCTACATATCCGTATTGCCAAGCTTGCCTTCCACGCCAAGGAAAGTCCCATCCGGACACGGGACGGAGTCTTCAATCTTGTATCTTAGTAGTCTTGGAGTCCGGCGGATATTGATAGTCCGGCTGTCCGGACACCCCCTAGTCCAGGACTCCCTCAGTGATCTTCACCTTTCCCTTTTTCATTTTATCCTTTTTACAAGCACTTTGTGTTAGGGTGATCCTGATATATATATCCAACTGAATGTAAGTTAGCATGAACTGTTATTGTTGACATCACCCAAAGGTGAATACGTTTGGAGGCAACATTATAAGCCCCTATCTTTCTCTGTGTCTGATTAAAACTCCATAACCACAAGTATTGCGTGAGTGTTAGCAATTGTAGAAGACTATATGATAGTTGAGTATGTGGAGTTTGCTAAATCAAAGCTCTGACATAGACCTTCCTGAAAATAAGATGAATTGTAATTGTTTGATGACTAAGAATGAAGTTTGCTAGTTTTCAAGAAAGTTTATGACCTATGCTTTAACATGTGAATAGCTTGTTACTTGATCATGAAAAGTTTTATGAGATGAACTACTGTTATGACATATAATCATTCTAGAAAAGGTGATTGAAATTATCGTTGATCAAACTTGTGCACCTGCTAGCATTCACACTTCATAAATTTTTTATTTTATCATTTACCTACTCGAGGACGAGCGGGAATTAAGCTTGGGGATGCTGATACGTCTCCAACGTATCTATAATTTATGAAGCATTCATGCTATTTTATTATCTGTTTTGAATGATTATGGGCTTTATTATACACTTTTATATTACTTTTGGGATTAACCTATTAACCGAAGGCCCAGCCCATATTGTTGTTTTATTGCCTGTTTCAGTATTTCGAAGAAAAGGAATATCAAACGGAGTCCAAACGGAATGAAACCTTCGGCAGCGTGATTTTTGGGAAGAATATGATCCAGGAGACTTGGAATGCAAGCCAGGGGAGCGTCGAGGAGGCCACAAGATAGGAGGGCGCGCCCACCCCCTGGGCGCGCCCCCCTGTCTCGTGGGCCCTCCGAGCACCCCCCCGACCGACTTCTTTCGCCTATATAGTCACATATACCCTAAAAACATGGTAGGAGAAGATAGATCGGGAGTTCCGCCGCCGCAAGCCTCTATAGCCACCAAAAACCTCTCGGGAGCCCGTTCCGGCACCCTGCCGGAGGGGGCATCCCTCACCGGTGGCCATCTTCATCATCCCGACGCTATCCATGACGAGGAGGGAGTAGTTCACCCTCGGGGCTGAGGGTATGTACCAGTAGCTATGTGTTTGATCTCTCTCTCTCTCTCGTGTTCTCTCTCGTGTTCCCTCTATGGCACAATCTTGATGTATCGCGAGCTTTGCTATTATAGTTGGATCTTATGATGTTTTCTCCCCCTCTACTCTCTCTTGTGATGAATTGAGTTTTCCTCTTGAAGTTATCTTATCGGATTGAGTCCTTAATGATTTGAGAACACTTGATGTATGTCTTGCCATGCTTATCTGTGGTGACAATGGGATATCATGTGCCACTTGGTGTATGTCCTGGTGACCAACCTACGGGTTCCGCCCATGAACCTATGCATAGGGGTTGGCACACGTTTTCGTCTTGACACTCCGGTAGAAACTTTGGGGCACTCTTTGAAGTACTTTGTGTTGGTTGAATAGCTGAATCTGAGATTGTGTGATGCATATCATATAATCATGCCCATGGATACTTGAGGTGACAATGGAGTATCTAGGTGACATTAGGGTTTTGGTTGATTTGTGTCTTAAGGTGTTATTCTAGTATGAAATCTATGATAGATTGAGTGGAAAGAATAGCTTCATGTTATTTTACTACAAACTCTTGAATAGATAGAACAGAAAGGATAACTTTGAGGTGGTTTCGTACCCTACCATAACCTCTTCGTTTGTTCTCCGCTATTAGTGGCTTTGGAGTGACTCTTTGTTGCATGTTAAGGGATTGTTATATGATCTATCTATGTTATTATTGTTGAGAGAACTTGCACTAGTGAAAGTATGAACCCTAGGCCTTGTTTCCTACCATTGCAATACCGTTTGAGCTCACTTTTATCACTTGTTACCTTGCTGTTTTTATAATTTCATATTACAAATACCTTTATCTACCATCCATATTGCACTTGTATCACCATCTCTTCGCCGAACTAGTGCACCTATACAATTTACCACTGTATTGGGTGTGTTGGGGACACAAGAGACTCTTTGTTATTTGGTTGCAGGGTTGTTTGAGGAGACCATCTTCATCCTACACCTCCCACGGATTGATAAACCTTAGGTCATCCACTTGAGGGAAATTTGCTATTGTCCTACAAACCTCTGCACTTGGAGGCCCAACAACGTCTACAAGAAGAAGGTTGTGTAGTAGACATCAATCTCTTTTCTAGCGCCGTTGTCGGGGAGGTGAGTGCTTGAAGGTATATATTTAGATCTTGCAATCGAATCTTTTTGATTCTTGTTTTATCACTAGTTTAGTCTATAAAAGAAAACTACAAAAAATGGAGTTAAGTTTATCTCATACGCTTCATCTTTTCAATATCTTTCGTGAGAATGATGGTAAGGAAAATTGTGCTCAAGTGCTAGAAGAAGAAATCTATAAAATGTTTTGCACTAAATCTTTGAATGATGAGCATGATTGCAATGTTATTAGTATGAATTCTTTGAATACCCATGATGATAATGATATGCAAAGCCACAAGCTTGGGGATGCTATGTTTGATGAATATGATATTTTTTGTCCCCCAAGTTTTGATGAGAATATTTGTTATGATGAAAGCATGCCTCCTATTTATGATGATTATATTGATGAAAGTGGGTTTGGAAGAGTGTTAACTTTACGTAGTATTGATCTCACTATTTTGGAGGATATTGAATCTTATTGTGATGAATATGAAACTGGATTTGGAAGAGTGTCAACTTTATTTAGTGATGATTACACTATTTCGGAAGAGGTTCCAATTGATTATGAGAACAAAGTTGCTATTAAGAATAATGATAACCATGAAACTTGTCATCATGATTTTAGTTTTCAATTGGATTATGTCTCACATGATAGTTATTTTGTTGAGTTTGCTCCCACTATTATTCATGAGAAGAAATTTGCTTATGTGGAGAGTAATAAAAATTCTATGCAAGTAGATCATGAAAAGAATGTTTTATGTGCTGGTTATATTGTCGAATTCATTCATGATGCTACTGAAAATTATTATGAGGGAGGAACATATGCTTGTAGGAATTGCAATAATATCAAGTTTCCTCTCTATGTGTTGAAAATTTTGAAGTTATGCTTGTTTTGCCCTCCTATGCTAGTTGATTATTGTTCCCATAAGTTTTTTGCTCAGAAAATCCCTATGCATAGGAAGTGGTTTAGACTTAAATGTGCTAGTCATATTCTTCATGATGCTCTCTTTATGTTTCAATTCTTATCTTTTATGTGAGCATCGTTGTCATCATCATGCCTAGCTAGAAAGGCATTAAAGAAAAGCGCTTGTTGGGAGACAACCCAATATTTACCCTTACTGTTTTTGTGTGTATACATGATTCTGTTACTGTAGTAATCATGTTTTATAGCTTTTGTTTCAGTAAAGTGCCAAGTAGGACCTTTGGGAAGACTTGGGTGAAGTCTTTGTGATCATGCTGTAAAAATACAGAAACTTTAGCGCTCACGAGATTAGCTGTCATTGTTTACTGGAAAGTGCTTTTAGGTTGATTCTTTTTGCAGATGATTAATAGACAAATTCCTCAGGTCCAAATATTTAATTCATAATTTTTGGAGTTCCATAAGTATATGTTTGATACAGATTACTTCAGACTGTTCTGTTTTTGACAGATTCTGTTTTCTATGTGTTGTTTGCTTATTTTGATGCATCTATGGCTAGTATGTAAGGGTATGAACCATAGAGAACTTGGAATAAGGTAGATATTACACAAATATAAATAAAAACTGATTTCATTACAGTACCTTAAATTGGTGGTTTGTTTTCTTACACTAACGGAGCTTACGAGTTTTGTTTTGAGTTTCGTGTTGTGAAGTTTTCATGTTTTGGGTAAAGATTCGATGGACTATGGAATAAGGAGTGGTAAGAGCCTAAGCTTCGGGAAGCCCAAGGCAACCCAAGGTAATATCCAAGGACAACCAAGAGCCTAAGCTTGGGGAAGGCATCCCCTCTTTCGTCTTCGTTCATCGGTAACTTTACTTGGAGCTATATTTTTATTCGCCACATGATATGTGTTTTGCTTGGAGCATCATTTTCTTTTGTTAGTATTCGCTTGCTGTTATTTAGAGTAATGTTTTACATATATATTTTGAATAAAAATGTCAAGGATAGCCTTTACCATGCTTATTTTGCTAGTATACATGTTGTTGTTTGAAAACAGAAAGTTTACCGCTGTTGCAAATTTTACTCGTTTTATGATTCATCTTAGAAATTTGATTCGTTTCCACCCTTACATGAACCCTAACTAATTTGATCCGCATCCGCATCCGATTCGTTTCCAACCTTACATGAACCCTAACTAATTTGATGCAACTAAAATATGAAGAAACCCTAGGCAGAGGTAGGGAGAGGGAGGAGCAGGCGTGCTCACCTCGGGTGCCTGTGACGAGGGAGGGGCAGGCGGCGTCAAGGTCAGGGTCGGGGCTCGGGCGCGCGGCGGAGGGCGGCGTCGAGGTCGGGGTCGGGGCGGCGTTGAGGTCGGGGCGGGGGCGGCGTTGAATCCGGGGTCGGGGGCGGTGTAGAGGGTGTGCGGAGAGCGCGCAGCGGCCGACGGGCGACGGCGGCGGCAAGAGCGGAGGAGTTGAATTTGGGGGAAGTGGCCATGGGGAAGGACGAACCCCGTGGTTAAGTCAGAAGTAGCAGTAGCGCGTTCCGGAAAGCGCGCTACTGCTACGTTAGCTACAGCGCGTTCTGGTATACACGCTACTGCTACTCCTTTCTCTTTTTTCCCCTTTTTCATTTATTTTTCTTCACATTGTATTTTTTTCCTTTCACCTTATTATATTTCTTTCATTTTCAATTACCTTTCTATTTGCTTTCCATTTAATTTTATATCCTTTAGCAGTAGCGAGTTTAGAATAAAACGCGCTGCTACAAAGAAAGTAGCGGTAGCGCGGTTCAATATAGATCGCTACTACTATGTGTAGCCTATCGGCTAAGCCGTGGGAGTTTTAGTAGTAACGTGTTTAGAACAAGGCGCGCTACTGCTAGAACTTTAACTTTAGCGCGGCTTGCACACGCGCGCTACTGCTACTTAGCACCAGCGTGCTTTTTTTACCCACGCTACTGTTAAAGTTCTGTGTATAAGGTTTTCCCTAGTAGTGGGTGATTGAAATTATCATTTATCAAACTTGTGCACCTGCTAGCATTCACACTTCATAAATTATTTCTTTTATCATTTACCTACTCGAGGACGAGCAGGACTTAAGCTTGGGGATGTTGATATGTTTCCAATGTATCTATAGTTTATGAAGTATTCATGCTATTGTATTATCCATCTTAGATGTTTTATATGCATCTATATGCTATTTTATATGATTTTTGGGACTAAACTATTAACCTAGAGCCCAGTGCCAGTTTCTGTTTTTTCCTTGTTTTTGACGTGCCAATTTTTGATGTTTTTGATTTACAGAAAATGAATACCAAACGGAGTACAATTGATGTGCCAATTTTTGATGTTTTTTTATGGACCAAAAGAAGCCCCTGGAATAAAAGAGTTGGGCCGTAAGAGTCCCGGGCTATCCACGAGGGTGGGGGCGCACCCCCCCTGGCGTGGGCCCCTACCTCATGGATGACTCGGAGACCCCCCCCCCCCTACGTGAAACCAACGCCAAAAATTCCTATAAATACAGAAACCCCCAGAAAATAAACTAGATCAGAAGTTCCGCCGCCGCAAGCCTCTGTAGCCACGAGAAATCAATATAGGCCCTCTCTGGCACCCTGCCGGAGGGGGCCATCATCACCGGAGGCCATGGAGGAGGATCTCGGAGGGGCCATCATCGCCATGAAGTCCAAGGACCAGAGGGAGAACCTCTCCCCATCTAGGGGGAGGCCATGGAGGAGGAAGCACAAGGGGGAGAACCTCTCCTCCTCTCTCTCGGTGGCTCTGGAGTGCCATCGGGAGGGGAATCATCACCGCGGTGATCGTCTTCATCAACATCATCATCACCATCCTCATCTCTTTTACGCGGTCTACTCTCCCGCACCCCGCTGTAATCCCTACTTGAACATGGTACTTTATGCCACATATTATGATTCAGTGATGTGTTGTCATCCTATGATCTTTTGAATAGATATCCTTTGTCTTTGGGTTGATTGATGATCTAGGTTGGTACAAGTTGTATGTTTTATTTTGGTGTTGTCCTATGGTGCCCTCCGTGTCGCGCAAGCGTGAGGGATTCCCGCTGTAGGGTGTTGCAATACATTCATGATGCGCTTATAGTGGGTTGGTGAGTAACTGAAGCACAAACCCGAGTAAGGGGGTTGTTGAGTATGGGAATAAAGAGGACTTGATGCTTTAATGCTATGGGTGGGTTTTACCTTAATGATCTTTAGTAGTTGCGGATTCTTGCTAGAGTTCCAATTGTTGGGGAACGTAGTAATTTCAAAAAAAAAATCCTATGCACACACAGGATCATGGTGATGCATATCAGCGAGAGGGGAGAGTGTGTCCACGTACCCTCGTAGACCGAAAGCGGAAGTGTTAGCACAACGCGGTTGATGTAGTCGTACAACTTCACGATCCGACCGATCCAAGTACCGAACACACGGCACCTCCAAGTTCAGCACACGTTCAACTCGATGACGTCCCGCGAACTCTTATCCAGCAGAGCTTCACGGAAGAGTTCTGTCAGCACAACTGCGTGATGACGGTGATGATGTTGCTACCGACGCAGGGCTTCGCCTAAGCACCGCTACGATATGACCAAGGTGGAATATGGTGGAGGGGGGCACCGCACATGGCTTGGAGAGATCAACAGATCAACTTGTGTGTCTAGAGGTGCCTCACTGCCCCCGTATATAAAGGAGCAAGGGGGGAGGCCAGCCGGCCCTATGGGGCGCACCAGGAGGAGTCCTCCTCCTACTAGGAGTAGGACTCCCATCTTTCCTACTCCTACTAGGAGGGGGAAAGGAAGGGGGAGAGGGAGAAGTAAAGGGGGGCGCCGCCCCCCTCTCCTAGTCCAATTCGGACCAGAGGGGGAGGGGCGCGCGGCCTGCCCTAGGCGAGCCCTCTCTCTCTCCACTAAAGCCCATAAGGCCCACTATTTCTCCCGGGGGGCTTCTGGTAACCCTCCGGCACTCCGTTTTTCTCCGAAACCACCCGGGAACACTTTCGGTGTCCAAATATAGTCGTCCAATATATCGATCTTTACGTCTCGACCATTTCGAGATTTCTCGTCATGTCCTTGATCATATCCGGGACTCCGAACTACCTTCGGAACATCAAAACACAAAAACTCATAATACCGATCGTCACCGAACTTTAAGCGTGCGGACCCTACGGGTTCGAGAACTATGTAGACATGACCGAGACACGTCTCCGGTCAGTAACCAATAGCGGAACCTAGATGCTCATATTGGCTCCCACATATTCTACGAAGATCTTTATCAGACAAACCGCATAACAACATACGTTGTTCCCTTTGTCATTGGTATGTTACTTGCCCGAGGTTCGATCGTAGGTATCTCAATACCTAGTTCAATCTCGTTACCGACAAGTCTCTTTACTTGTTCCATAATACATTGTCCCGCAACTAACTCATTAGTTACAATGCTTGCAAGGCTTATAGTGATGTGTATTACCGAGTGGGCCCAGAGATACCTTTCCGACAATCGGAGTGACAAATCCTAATCTCGAAATACGCCAACTCAATAAGTACCTTCGGAGACACTTGTAGAGCATTATAATCACCCAGTTATGTTGTGACGTTTGGTAGCACACAAAGTATTCCTCCGGTAAACAGGAGTTGCATAGTCTCTTAGTCATAGGAACATGTATAAGTCATGAAGAAAGCAATAGCAACATACTAAACGATCAAGTGTTAAGCTAACAGAATGGGTCAAGTCAATCACATCATTCTCCTAATGATGTGATCCCGTTAATCAAATGACAACTCACGTCTATAGCTAGGAAACATAACCATCTTTGATCAACAAGCTAGTCAAGTAGAGGTATACTAGTGACACTCTGTTTGTCTATGTATTCACACATGTATCATGTTTCCGGTTAATACAATTCTAGCATGAATAATAAACATTTATCATGATATAAGGAAATAAATAATAACTTTATTATTGCCTCTAGGGCATATTTCCTTCAGTCTCCCACTTGCACTAGAGTCAATAATATAGATTACACAGTAATGGTTCTAACACCCACGGAGCCTTGGTGATGATCATATTTTGCTCGTGGAAGAGGCTTAGTCAACAGGTCTGCAACATTCAGATTCGTATGTATCTTGCAAATCTCTATGTCTCCCACCTGGACTTGATCCCGTATGGAGTTGAAGCGTCTCTTGATGTGCTTGGTTCTCTTGTGAAATTTGGATTCCTTTGCCAAGGCAATTGCACCAGTATTGTCACAAAAGATTTTCATTGGACCCGATGCACTAGGTATGACACCTAGATCGTATATGAACTCCTTCATCCAGACTCCTTCATTCACTGCTTCCGAAGCAGCAATGTACTCTGCTTCACATGTAGATCCCGCCACGACACTTTGTTTAGAACTGCTCCAACTGACAGCTCCACCATTCAATATAAACACGTATCCAGTTTGTGATTTAGAATCGTCTAGATCAGTGTCAAAGCTTGCATCAACATAACCATTTATGACGAGCTCTTTGTCACCTCCATAAACGAGAAACATATCCTTAGTCCTTTTCAGGTATTTCAGGATGTTCTTGACCTTTGTCTAGTGATCCACTCCTGGATTACTTTGGTACCTCCCTGCTAAACTAATAGCAAGGCACACATCAGGTCTGGTACACAGCATTGCATACATGATAGAGCCTATGGCTGAAGCATCGGGAACATCTTTCATTTTCTCTCTATCTTCTGCAGTGGTCAGGCATTGAGTCTTACTCAACTTCACACCTTGTAACACAGGTAAGAACCCTTTCTTTGCCTGATCCATTTCGAACTTCTTCCAAACTTTGTCAAGGTATGCACTTTGTGAAAGTCCAATTAAGCGTCTTGATCTATCTCTATAGACCTTCATGCCCAATATGTAAGCAGCTTCACCGAGGTCTTTCATTGAAAAACTTTTATTCAAGTATCCTTTTATGCTATCCAGAAATTCTATATCATTTCCAATCAACAATACCACATATAATATTAGAAATGCTACAGAGATCCCACTCACTTTCTTGTAAATGCAGGCTTCTCCAAAAGTGTGTATAAAACCATATGCTTTGATCACACTAGCAAAACATTTATTCCAACTCCGAGAGGCTTGCACTAGTCCATAAATGGATTGCTGGAGCTTGCATACTTTGTTAGCACCTTTTGGATCGATAAAACCTTCAGGTTGCATCATATACAACTCTTCTTCCAGAAATCCATTCAGGAATGCAGCTTTTACATCCATTTGCCAAATTTCATAATCATAAAATGCGGCAATAGCTAACATGATTCGGACGGACTTAAGCATCGCTACGGGTGAGAAGGTCTCATCGTAGTCAACTCCTTGAACTTGTCGAAAACCTTTCGTAACAAGTCGAGCTTTGTAGACAGTAACATTACCATGAGCGTCTGTCTTCTTCTTGAAGATCCATTTATTCTCGATGGCTAGCTGATCATCGGGCAAGTCAACCAAAGTCCACACTTTGTTCTCATACATGGATCCCATCTCAGATTTCATGGCCTCAAGCCATTTTGCGGAATTTGGGCTCATCATCGCTTCCTCATAGTTCGTAGGTTCGTCATGGTCTAGTAACATGACCTCCAGAACAAAATTACCATACCACTCTGGTGGGGATCTTACTCTGGTTGACCTACGAGGTTCGGTAGTAACTTGTTCTGAAGTTTCATGATCATCATCATTAACTTCCTCACTAATTGGTGTAGATGTCACAAGAACCGGTTTCTGTGGTGAACTACTTTCCAATAAGGGAACAGGTACAGTTACCTCATCAAGTTCTACTTTCCTCCCACTCACTTCTTTCGAGAGAAACTCCTTCTCTAGAAAGGATCCAAAGTTAGCAACAAAAGTCTTGCCTTCGGATCTATAATAGAAGGTGTACCCAACAGTCTCCTTTGGGTATCCTAAGGAGACACATTTCTCCAATTTGGGTTCGAGCTTATCAGGTTGAAGCTTTTTCACATAAGCATCACAGCCCCAAACTTTAAGAAACAACAACTTTGGTTTCTTGCCAAACCATAGATTATAAGGTGTCGTCTCAATGGATTTAGATGGTGCCCTATTTAACATGAATGCAGCCATCTCTAAAGCATAACCCCAAAATGATAGTGGTAAATCAGTAAGAGACATCATAGATCGCACCATATCTAGTAAAGTACGATTACGACGTTCGGACACACCATTATGCTGTGGTGTTCCGGGTGGCGTGAGTTGCGAAACTATTCCGCATTGTTTCAAATGAAGACCAAACTTGTAACCCATATATTCTCCTCCGCGATCAAATCATAGAAACTTTATTTTCTTGTTACGATGATTTTACACTTCACTCTGAAATTCTTTGAACTTTTCAAATGTTTCATACTTATGTTTCATTAAGTAGATATACCCATATATGCTCAAATCATCTGTGAAGGTCAGAAAATAACAATACCCGCCGCGAGCCTCAACACTCATCGGACTACATACATCAGTATGTATTATTTCCAACAAATCTGTTTCTCGCTCCATTTTTCCGGAGAACGGAGTCTTAGTCATCTTGCCCATGAGGCATGGTTCGCAAGCATCAACTGATTCATAATCAAGTGATTCCAAAAGCCCATCAGCATGGATTTTCTTCATGCGCTTTACAACAATATGACCTAAACGGCAGTGCCACAAATAAGTTGCACTATCATTATTAACTTTGCATCTTTTGGCTTCAATATTATGAATATGTGTATCACTACGATCGAGACCCAACAAACTATTTTCATTGGGTGTATGACCATAAGAGGTTTTATTCATGTAAACAGAACAACAATTATTCTCTAACTTTAAATGAATAACCATATTGCAATAAAGATGATCAAATCATATTCATGCTCAACGCAAACACTAAATAACACTTATTTAGGTTCAACACTAATCCCGAAAGTATAGGGAGTGTGCGATGATGATCATATCAATCTTGGAACCACTTCCAACATACATCGTCACTTCACCCTTAACTAGTCTTTGTTCATTCTGCAACTCCCATTTCGAGTTATTAATCTTAGCAACTGAATTAGTATCAAATACTGAGGGGTTGCTATAAACACCAGTAAAGTACACATCAATAACATGTATATCAAATATACCTTTAATCACTTTGCCATCCTTCTTATCCGCCAAATACTTGGGGTAGTTTTTCTTACAGTGACCAGTCCCTTTGTAGTAGAAGCACTTAGTCTCAGGCTTAGGTCCAGACATGGGCTTCTTCACTTGAGTAGCAACTTGCTTGTCGTTCTTCTTGAAGTTCCCCTTCTTCCATTTACCCTTTTCTTGAAACTAGAGGTCTTGTCAACCATCAAAACTTGATGCTTTTCTTGATTTCTATCTTCGTCGATTTCAGCATCACGAAGAGCTTGGGAATCATTTCCGTTATCCCTTGCAAATAATAGTTCATCACGAAGTTCTAGTAACTTGGTGATAGTGGCTAGAGAACTCTGTCAATCACTATCTTATCTGGAAGATTAACTCCCACTTGATTCAAGCAATTGTAGTACTCAGACAATCTGAGCACATGCTCACTGGTTGAGCTATTCTGCTCCATCTTGTAGGCAAAGTACTTGTCAAAGGTCTCATACCTTTCGACATGGGCATGAGTCTGAAATACTAATTTCAACTCTTGGAACATCTCATATGTTCCGTGGCATTTCAAAAACATCTTTGAAGCCTCGATTCTAAGCTATAAATCATGGTGCACTAAACTATCAAGTAGTCATCATATCGAGCTTGCCAAACGTTCATAACGTCTGCATTTGCTCCTGCAATCGGTCTGTCACCTAGCGGTGCATCAAGGACATAATTCTTCTGTGCAGCAATGAGGATAATCCTCAGATCACGGATCCAATCCGCATCATTGCTACTAAAATCTTTCAACTTAGTTTTCTCTAGGAACATATATAAAACATAGGGAAGCAACAACGCGAGCTATTGATCTACAACCTTATTTGCAAAATACTATCAGGACTAAGTTCATGATAAATTAAAGTTCAATTAATCAAATTATTAAAGAACTCCCACTTAGATAGACATCCCTCTAATCATCTAAGTGATCACGTGATCCATATCAACTAAACCATGTCCTATCATCACATGAGATGGAGTAGTTTTCAATGGTGAACATCACTATGTTGATCATATCTACTATATGATTCACGCTCGACCTTTTGGTCTCAGTGTTCCGAGGCCATATCTGCATATGCTAGGCTCGTCAAGTTTAACCTGAGTATTTCGTGTGTGCAAAACTGTCTTGCACCCATTGTATTTGAACGTCGAGCTTATCACACCCAATCATCACATGTTGTCTCAGCACGAAAAACTTTCGCAACGGTGCATACTCAGGGAGAACACTTATACCTTGAAATTTAGTGAGAGATCATCTTATAGTGCTACCGTCGATCTAAGGAAAATAAGATGCATAAAAGATAAACAACACATGCAATCAATATAAGTGATACGGTATGGCCATCATCATCTTGTGCTTGTGATCTCCATCTCCGAAGCACCATCATGATCACCATCATCACCGGCGCGACACCTTGATCTCCATCGTAGCATTGTTGTCGTCTCGCCAACTATTGCTTCTACGACTATCACTACCGCTTAGTGATAAAGTAAAGCAATTACAGGGTGATTGCATTGCATACAATAAAGCGACCACCATATGGCTCATGCCAGTTGCCGATAACTCAGTTACAGAACATGATCATCTCATACAATAAAATATAGCATCATGTCTTGACCATATCACATCACAACATCCCCTGCAAAAACAAGTTAGACGTCCTCTACTTTGTTGTTGCAAGTTTTACGTGGCTTCTACGGGCTGAGCAAGAACCGTTCTTACCTATGCATCAAAACCACAATGATAGTTCGTCAAGTTAGTGTTGTTTTAACCTTCACAAGGACCGGGCGTAGCCATACTCAGTTCAACTAAAGTTGGAGAAACTGACACCCGCTAGTCACCTGTGTGCAAAGCACGGCGATAAAACCAGTCTCGCGTAAGCGTACGTGTAATGTCGGTCCAGGCCGCTTCATCCAACAATACCGCCGAACCAAAGTATGACATGCTGGTAAGCAGTATGACTTGTATCGCCCACAACTCACTTGTGTTCTACTCGTGCATATAACATCTACGCATAAAACCAGGCTCGGATGCCACAATTGGGGTACGTAGTAATTTCAAAAAAAATCCTACGCACACACAAGATCATGGTAATGCATAGCAACGAGAGGGGAGAGTGTGTCCACGTACCCTCGTAGACCGAAAGCGGAAGCGTTAGCACAACGCAGTTGATGTAGTCGTATGTCTTCACGATCCGACCGATCCAAGTACCAAACGCGCGGTACCTCCGAGTTCAGCACACGTTCAACTTGATGACGTCCAGCAAACTCCGATCTAGCAGAGCTTCACGGGAGAGTTCCATCAGCACGACGGTGTGATGACGGTGATGATGTTTCTACCGACGCAGGGCTTCGCCTAAGCACCGCTATGATATCACAGAGGTGGAATATGGTGGAGGGGGGCACCGCACATGGCTGGGAGAGATCAACAAATCAACTTATGTGTCTAGAGGTGCCCCCTGCCCCCGTATATAAAGGAGCAAGGGTGAGGCCGGCCGGCCCTATGGGGCGCGCCAGGAGGAGTCCTCCTCCTAGTAGGAGTAGGACTCCCCTCTTTCCTACTCCTACTAGGAGGGGGAAAGGAAGGGTGTCGGTGTCAAAACCGGCGGATCTCGGGTAGGGGGTCCCGAACTGTGTGTCTAGGCGGATGGTAACAGGAGACAAGGGACACGATGTTTTTACCCAGGTTCGGGCCCTCTCGATGGACGTAAAACCCTACTCCTGCTTGATTGATATTGATGATATGGGTAGTACAAGAGTGGATCTACCACGAGATCAAGGAGGCTAAACCCTAGAAGCTAGCCTATGGTATGATTGTTGTTCGTCCTACGGACTAAAACCCTCCGGCTTATATAGACACCGGAGAGGGCTAGGGTTACACAGAGTCGGTTGCAATTGTAGGAGATCTACATATCCGTATTGCCAAGTGTCGGTGTCAAAACCGGCGGATCTCGGGTAGGGGGTCCCGAACTGTGCGTCTAGGCGGATGGTAACAGGAGACAAGGGACACAATGTTTTTACCCATGTTCGGGCCCTCTGGAGGTAAAACCCTACTCCTGCTTGATTGATATTGATGATATGGGGAGTACAAGAGTGGATCTACCACGAGATCAAGGAGGCTAAACCCTAGAAGCTATCCTATGGTATGATTGTTGTAATGGTTGTTGTGTCCTATGGACTAAAACCCTCCGGTTTATATAGACACCGGAGAGGGCTAGGGTTACACAGAGTCGGTTACAATGGTAGGAGATCTACGTATCCGTATCGCCAAGCTTGCCTTCCACACCAAGGAAAGTCCCATCCGGACACAGGACGAAGTCTTCAATCTTGTATCTTCATAGTCTTGGAGTCCGGCTGACGATGATAGTCCGGCTGTCCGGACACCCCCTAGTCCAGGACTCCCTCAGTAGCCCCTGAACCAGGCTCCAATGACGATAAGTCCAGCGCATTTATAGTCTTCGGCGTTGCAAGGCGGGTTCTCCCTTAAGTTCCATGTACCTGCCGAACAGTGTCCGGCTTCCTTATCAATGTTGCGCTTCTTGGCTTCCACGCCCAATAATGGCCATCTTCCACGCGTCGCACGAATGCGAAAAGCCAGGGTACCTTTTATGTTTTACCCCCTAGTTGTGCAAATAATCTGCCTATAAGAGAGGCAAGAATCCAGATCCAAATCACACCATCTTCCTTCTGCGAGTACTCATCGGAGCGCTTCCGACCAAAAATCCATTCCATCATGGACCGTCGACGCGGCTCCTCCTCTCACGCTCCCAGTCCTTTGCCAGGAGACTGGCGGAGATGTTCTGTCCCGCACAGCGAGCTGGTGACGCTCCAAGCGGAGGGATATCTCCCTCCGGCCTTCATGGTCCCGGTTCGAGCCGGGCTGGCCACCTACCAAGGTGGGAAGCAAGCGGAGGCTACCCCGAATCCCAACAAAGGGGAGCGGGTATGCTTCGTCCCCTATCTGATCAGGGGGCTCGGATTTCCTATACATCCGTTCCTCCACGGGCTCCTGGAGTTCTACGGACTCCAGCTCCATCACCTCACGCCCGCCTCTATCCTGCATATCGCGGGTTACGTAGCTCTTTGCGAGCTATTTTTGGGCGTCGAGCCCCATTTTGCGCTGTGGAAGAGGTTGTTCTGCCTTATACCCCGCTCTCACGAGGGGTCCATATATCAAGTGGGCGGTGCCGAAATATGGCGCATCGCCGGGGCCGGATACCTATCCGGAACCCCTAAGAAGGTATCCGAAGACTGGTGTCGGTGTCAAAACCGGCGGATCTCGGGTAGGGGGTCCCGAACTATGCGTCTAGGTGGATGGTAACAGGAGACGAGGGACACAATGTTTTAACCCAGGTTCAGGCCCTCTCGATGGAGGTAAAACCCTACGTCCTGCTTGATTAATATTGATGATATGGGTAGTACAAGAGTAGATCTACCACGAGATCAAGGAGGCTAAACCCTAGAAGCTAGCCTATGGTATGATTGTTGTAATGTATGTTCGTCCTACGGACTAAGGCCCTCCGGTTTATATAGACACCGGAGAGGCTAGGGTTACACAGAGTCGGTTACAATGGTAGGAGATCTACATATCCGTATTGCCAAGCTTGCCTTCCACGCCAAGGAAAGTACCTTCCGGACACGAGTCGTAGTCTTCAATCTTCTATCTTCGTAGTCTTGGAGTCCGGCGGATAATGATAGTCCGGCTGTCCGAACACCCCCTAGTCCAGGACTCCCTCAGTAGCCCCTGAACCAGTCTTCAATGACGATAAGTCCGGCATGCATAATGTTCGGCATTGCAAGGCGGGTTCCTCCCTTGAATAATCCGGAGAAGATAATGAACACCAGGATAGTGTCCGGCTCTGCAAAAATAATTTCCACGTTCCACCGTAGAGAGAATAAAACATATACACTGACTCAATCTGCTGACGTATTTATGCGGCGTGACATCACACCGCTACCAAGCCCTTGTTTGAATCGTTTTCTATTATTCCACCTCAGCACGTTTAGCGAAGCGGTTTCCTTGGCACGTCTTGTCGAAGCAGAGATTGTGTCCCCTTTATTCCGGGATTCTCATCAATATGTGCGTGGGTAACCCAACCGTTCCCGTCGCCACGCCTCCTCTATCGAAGGGGAATCTCAAACGGTCACGGAGACGGCCCTTGGTATTTCTTCCCCTTATAAGGGGACCAAGGCCTGTCCTTGTTCTTTAATCTCGCATCGAATCCTTCGTCCCCTCCCAGTTCCAACACCCAGAGCATCAGATTCGAGCGCTTCGGATCCTCAACCATGTCCGGCTCCGACCTCCAGGGCCGGTGGATGCCCTCCTCCGTCACGGAGGAGGACATATTGAAGTTGCGTGAGGCCAAGTACTTGGCCTACGAGGTTTCGCACAGGTTGCCTGACCCAGGGCAGGCCGTGCCAGCCCCCGAGCCCGGAGAATACGTCGTTTTTGTATCTCACCTCCGTCGGGGATTAGGCTTCCCGACGGATCCCTTCGTGAGAGGGCTCCTGTTCTACTACGGGCTGGACTTCCACGACTTGGCTCCGGAGTCCATGCTCCACATCTCCGCATTCATTATTGTCTGTGAAGCCTTCCTCCGCGTCATCCCCCACTTCGGCCTGTGGCTGAAAACATTTAAGGTGGAGCCGAAGATGATCGGGGGGCGTCAAGCGGAGTGCGGCGGGGCGACCATAAGCAAGAAGGTCGATGCCCAATGGCTCCAAGGTTCCTTCCAAGAGGAACTGGGATTGTGGCAGCAGGAGTGGTTTTACATCACCGCTCCAAGGGGTAGCAAGCAAAAGCCGCCGCCCTCATTCCGCCCGGGACCCCCACGGCAACTGATGTCGTGGGTCAACCAAGGGCTCAACTGGGGGCCATCCGAAGACGTGCCTTCACTGCAGGGCCGGATTCGAGACCTCCAAACGAGGGAGATCGACCTGATCAAGGTGATGCAGGTTATGCTAATCAGGCATCTTCCGCCCTGCAAACATCGTCCTCTCCGTCTATGGGAGTACAATCCAGAGGGACCTTGTATTCTCCAACATTTTATGGGTGCGTCACCCACGGAGATGTACAAGCTGTTCTTCGGACCGCAGGTGGCGTATCCGGATTTGGCCGAGGACGCAGGCCTAAGCCGCGATCGCCCGGATACCCAGGTAAATAGCTCAGAGTCCGGACATTCCATTTGTATGCCTTTCAAAAGTTCGTCTCCTAACCCTTTGTTCTTTACAGGAATGGGTGGCGCGATCAAGGCTGATAAGGTGTCCGGCCCCCCTCCCAGAGACCGCACTGGAGCCCGTGCTGGTCAGAATGTTGGAGGTTGCGCCCATAGAGGGGGGCGACGGGGGAAATAAAGGAGCTAATACTTCGCCCAAAGGGGCGACTGAAGAGGAGGGAGACAAGAACCCCTCCTTTCAGCGGGAGAAGAGGACCGCCTCTGAAGATCCGGAGGCCGAAGCCCCTAAGCGTGTGAAGAAATCCTCACCGGGGGGTCCGGCGTCTGGAAAGAGTCTGGACACGCAATCATCGCCGAAGGACCAGCCCTCCAACGAGCCGTGAGTATGAAAGAGGAAATTAAGTAGTAAGGGAGTACCTTCATTTGTGCTTCTGTGGGTAACCGAAATATTTATATTGCAGTTCGGATCTGCAGCCTTCTCAGATGAGTTCATCTTCGGGGGATCTTCTTCCGGAGATGATGGAAAGCGATACGCCTCCATCCGCAGCGCCGCCAGATGAGGCAGGCGAGCCCGAAGTATCGTCACAGAGGGCGTCCCCGAGTCCGGAGGGGCCAGAGAATTCGGCACACACCAGAGTCCGGTCGGGAGAACTGAAGAGTCTGCTTGAGAGGGCGTCCATTTCAGAAGATCACCGCGTGTTAATGCGTATGGTGATTGGAAGGATTTCGTCCGCTGAAAGCGGATTGCGTAATGCCGCCCTGAGCTTGCTGGCGGGGTTTGAGGTATGCGAAAATAGCGCACCCCCTTGTCTTTTAACAGTTTTGCATATAGAAAATGCGCCCTGTATAGATAGTAGCCCCTGAGACTCGGTAGGTTGTCGGAAAAGACAGCGTGCCGAGGATCGAAATCTCAAAATCTCAATTAATGAATACCGCCGTCCTTGTGCAGGTGGCAGATAGTCAGCGGGCCAGCCGGACTGATGAGTTTGCCGAATTACGTCGGCAACTTGACGTGGCAGATGCTGACATCGCACTTGTCAACCGGCGACTTGACGAGTCGCAAGGTAAATAAATTCTCCGCAGTTGCTTTATTGAATGGGGGTCGAAGCCCACCTCTGATAAATTATATGATGTGTATACAGATGGTGCTGCTGCGGTGGAGAGTCTTCGGGCCTAACTTGCTCTAGCTAAGGAGCAAGCCCGAAGGAGTGACGCGGCTGCCTCGAAGGCAGCCGAGGAGTTGAAAGCCGAAAAGGCTGCGCACTGCCTAAGCAGGGCGGAGGTGGCTGAATTGGCCAGGAAATTAAAGGATGCTACCGACCGCAATGAGGCTCTTGAGAAGGAGCGCTTATCGGAGCGGGAAGACCTGAACAAGGCCACCGCTGAAGCCAAGGATGCTCGCTTTGCAATGCGGGCTATAAGGAGGAGCTGCGCCAGGCCGGAGAAATCACGGCTGGCAAGCCTTTTCTGATGCGTCGCCGGTTTATGGATTCCAAGTATGCCCAATTTGAGCAGCTGTGGAGTTTGGAGGATCCGTACATGGACTTGGCTGCGAGTGCGGCTGACACCGTTAAGCACTTCCGGAGCCAGGGGGATCACGAGACGGAAGAGTTATATTGGTCTCAATTCCACAGTCTGGATCACCCACTTCCGCTGACGGACCGGTTGGCCGAATGGGCCGAATTGAATAGGTTGTCCGGACTAGCCATGACTGACATCGTGGCCCATGTCTGGCCAGAGAGGTCCAAGGCGACGAGCTACTTTGGCTTACTGCAGCAATTCCTTGGGGCGGTGCCGCATATAAAGGAGATGAAGCGGTCGGCCTGCATCGAGGGCGCGCGGATGGCTCTTGCCCGTGTGAAGGTGCATTATCCGGAGATGGATGCCACCGCCGTTGCCACCCAGGGTCCGGATGAAAGCCGGCTCCCTGCCGAGCACTACTTCGGAGAAGTCATGCGCGGTGCTCGTAAAGTAGAGGCGCAGTGCTCAAAGAATGTAACGTTCAAATGAACGCAGTACCTTGTGAATCAATGATTATGGTATAACTGCTTTTTATACTTGTGCGTCCAAGTAGTAAAACTTCTCTTGTGCGGCCGTTTACGTATACTTGTGTATAACCTGAAAGATGCAGTCTTCGGCTTCAGCCCCCTCGCACAAGGTGCTGGGGTGTTCGCAAAATAGCGTGTTTTCACACTTAATCCGACGTCTCGGTCCTGTTATAAGGAGGTGGTAGCGTAGCGAACGAGGCAATCCGGACTATAATGCTTTATCTCTTCCACTTAGCCAATGGAGCTCCAGGGTGGGGCTACGATATAGCCCCTGGTGGCACCGCATATCTCCGGATTCGGGTGTGCGTATGTGCCTGACCGGGAAACGGTCCTTCGTCAAAGCGGGGAATTCTAAACATTCCGATAGTCGATCGAGTGGCTGACCAAACTCTCGCTATATCATGACAGTCAGTTTTCGGCTTTCTCTACTAAGGTGCTCGCCCAGCCGAACTGGGGCACAATCGCAGTAGTTCTCCTGGTGCCGCGTTAGCCGGGTGATACGGAACGTAAGGCAGCAAAACACAGGAGCCGGGCAAACCCAACATTTGACCCAAGACATGATTCGGAGCTGATGCATATAATGCCTAACTCGAGACGCCGAACACTCCCGAAGGTGTTCGGACTTTATAATAATGGGCAGAATTATGCCCTAAGCCCCTAGTGTCCAGGTACGGGCATGGTCTTCTGACGCGGCCGATGCCAAAGCGTCAGGCTCCGCTTTGGCTATAGGAAGAAGCCAAGGGAGAGTAACAACAAGAGACAGTGATAAAAAGGTCTACGCAGGGTCTTAATCTGAAAAGAATCCTGGCAACGGGTCCCTACTGCACGTCTGGGCCTGTGTCTCCGTTGCGCCGTTATCCTAGACGGGTACGCACGTTGTTCATCTGGAGAAAGAGAGGAACGTTTAGCCTTAGAAATAGTTCATGCAAAAAATATGCGAAAGAGGAAATATAAATAATTAAAGCAAGGTTTATATGAAACCACGGTGAATTTTGCGCGCAGCCCCCTGGGAAAGGGTATGCGGCTAGGGAGCCCCTAGCCTGCTGAGTCCGGATTCGTCTATCCGAGTCCGGGGTCCTTAAGTGACCCTCGCACTGAAATGGTGCCATGTGGACCGGGCATCTTGAGTGTAAGAGACACGTAATGCGGTATGGCGTTGAAGCGGACAAAAGCCTTTCGTCCCAAGAGTGCTTGATATTCACTTTCAAATGGGACAGTGTGAAAAATTAGTTTTTCACGTCGAAAATTGTTCGGCGATCCGAACACGACTTCTAGTAGTATCGTGCCTATGCACTTGGCGTAAGGGCCTGGCTTCACTCCTTTGAAGGAAGTGCGGCTGTGTCGAATTTTGGTAGGGTCTATCCCCATCCTACGGATTGTGTTTGAATATAGCAGGTTTAAATCACTGCCTCCGTCCATGAGGACGTTAGTAAATTGTAATCCGTCTATTAAAGGATTCAATATCAGGGGAGTCCGTCCCGCGTTTCGAATGCTTCTGGAATAGTCCAGGTGGTCGAAAGTGATTGGTTTGGATATCCAATCTCTACGGTCTGCTGGGCTGGACCGTGCGAAGCTCTTTTTAGAAAGTGTCGCACTATTTTTCCGTGTTATCACATGAAGTGAGTTTACTGCTTTGACCCCTTGTGGGAAAGTCTTTTGTTATTGGACCGCGAGCTTTTGAATCCGGCGTTGACTGCCGTGCTCTTTGGGCTTTTCTCTTTATTCCGGCGCTGTTCTTTTCTGCGCCGTGATTTTCCGTTTCCATCTCTTATCTCGGATGTACTTGGGTCGCTGGTGCTGCTCCTTGCTAGCCAGCTATCCTCTCCCACACAAAAGCGGGTCATGAGGCTTGTCAGTGCGGACATTGTCCTAGGTTTCTCTTGGCCGAGGTGCCTGGCGAGCCATTCGTCTTGGACATTGTGCTTGAAAGCTGCTAAAGCTTCGGCGTCCGGACAGTCGACTATTTGGTTCTTTTTGGTAAGAAACCTGTTCCAGAATTTCTGCGCTGACTCTCTGGGCTGTTGAGTTATATGACTTAAATCATCTGCGTCCGGAGGACGGACATAAGTCCCTTGAAAATTTGCTCTAAACGCTTCCTCGAGCTCTTCCCAACTTCCAACAGTGTTTTCCGGGAGGCTTTTGAGCCAATGACGGGCTGGCCCTTTGAGCTTGAGGGGTAGATATTTTATGGCGTGGAGATCGTCTCCTCTGGCCATATGTATATGCAATATATAGTCTTCTATCCAGACTCCAGGGTCTGTTGTTCCATCGTAGGCCTCTATGTTTATGGGTTTGAACCCTGCTGGAAATTCATGGTCTAGTACCTCGTCGGTGAAACATAGTGGGTGTGCGGCGCCCCTGTATTTTTGTGTGCCGTTATCATCGGACACTTGGCGTGTTGCCTTGCTTCTTGGGGCCTTCTCCTTTGGCCCATAAATGGACCTGGCTGGGCCATCTATCCTTTCGAGTTCATTGGTGGAGTTGTGTGTGGCGCCGCTTTCAGAATTTGGCTTGTCGTCTGGCCGTCTATCCAACCAGGCAGCCCTTTTATTTTTGGACGGTGGGGGTTCTATGGCCTCCTCGTCGAATTCTGGTAGCAGCTTGCGCTTAGGGTAGCTCTTTGCTTGATGGACATTGTCGTACTTATCTGCGGTGTTGAGCACTTTGCCCCATCTCATTCTGAGTGTGTCTTCCGCTGTTTTGAGCTTCCGTTTTTCCTTCTTCAGGCTTCTTGTAGTGCTGCTGAGTCTTTTCCGGAGGTTCTTATTCTCCGGCGATGTGTCCGACATATGGTCGTCCGGACTGTTGTCTTCACCGGGCTTTGATTGATTATCCGACTCGTCGTGTTCGGACGGTTGCTTATGTGCATGTTCATCGTCCGATTGTGAGCCCTGCCGTATAGCGGGCTCGTTGGGAGCGTTGTTGTCGTCGAGGCGGGACTTAGCGCGGCGTTTGCGCCGTCGCTTTGGTCGTTTGTCGGCGGTGTTATCTTCTGCCTTGGCCCGTTGGTCCTCGTTATCGCTCCCCTTTGGGGTATCCACCATATATATGTCATGCAACAAGGTGGTCCTGTTGTGCTGTATAAGCTCTGTTTTTTCTTCGTCTCCGGCATCGTCGTCTATTCCGTCGATGTCTTCGGAGTCGCAATCTAGCATGTCGGTTAGATCATCGACAGTGGCTACAAAGTGGGTGGTGGGTGGGATCTGAATTTCTTCGTCGTCCGAACCCCAACCATCCTGGCCGTAGTCCGGCCAGGGCTCTCTTGATAACGAGAGATGTTTCAGTGAATT
Organism: Triticum timopheevii; assembly: GCA_963921465.1. Taxonomy (NCBI): domain Eukaryota; kingdom Viridiplantae; phylum Streptophyta; class Magnoliopsida; order Poales; family Poaceae; genus Triticum; species Triticum timopheevii. The sequence continues at coordinate 163,588,241 of OY997274.1, read as the reverse complement.
CAGGATATCGCCGAAAGGCGAGTGCTGGAAGATGTCCGCGGTGGTGAATTCCATAACCGGCGCCCAATCCGAATTGATTGGCGGGGGCGCGGGAGGCTCAGAGTCCGGCGAGGAGTCCGGGGCCTCGGAATCACGAGTTTCGCCGGGGACAAGATCAGTGTTCGGCTCCATCGCCATGGATGTTGAAGCCCCCGGGGTGGCGTCTACCCACCGGCCCTCGATATGGGCGATCGGCTCTGGGCCAATGGCCGAAGCGGATCCGAGTGCGGCCACCAAGGCACTGTCCGGTGGCAGAGCTAAATCGTGCCCTTCGTCACAGTGCGGCGCGCTTGGCTGTGGCTCGAGTCCGTCGAAGATCAAGTCTCCGCGGACATCGGCCATGAAGTTTAAGCTTTCGAATCTGACCTAACGGCCAGGGGCGTAGCTTTCGATCTGCTCCAGATGGCCAAGGGAATTGGCCCGCAGTGCAAAGCCGCCGAATACGAAGATCTGTTCGGGGAGAAAAGTCTCACCCAGGACAGCGTTGTTGGTTGAAGATGCCATCAAGCCTATCGGTGACGACACAGAGGAACTCTCAATGAAAGCACCAATGTCGGTGTCAAAACCGGTGGATCTCGGGTAGGGGGTCCCGAACTGTGCGTCTAGGCGGATGGTAACAGGAGACGAGCGACACAATGTTTTTACCCAGGTTCAGGCCCTCTCGATGGAGGTAAAACCCTATGTCCTGCTTGATTAATATTGATGATATGGGTAGTACAAGAGTAGATCTACCACGAGATCAAGGAGGCTAAACCCTAGAAGCTAGCCTATGGTATGATTGTTGTAATGTATGTTCGTCCTACGGACTAAGGCCCTCCAGTTTATATAGACACCGGAAAGGCTAGGGTTACACAGAGTCGGTTACAATGGTACGAGATCTACATATCCGTATTGCCAAGCTTGCCTTCCACGCCAAGGAAAGTACCTTCCGGACACGAGCCGGAGTCTTCAATCTTCTATCTTTGTAGTCTTGTACTCCGGCGGATAATGATAGTCCGGCTGTCCGAACACCCCCTAGTCCAGGACTCCCTCAACTGGCCTTCGGAATGGTTTTACGTAGAAGACGCTCCGCTGCCGGACCCTGTTCGGATCGGCCTCCCGGAGTTCAGTAACGCTCCTTTGAAGAAATGCCTTAGTTGGCGCCCGCGGAGCCCCCAACTGGAGGAAGACAAGAGCGTCCATTATCTGATGGGCCGGATAAGGTTACTGGCCCATTCCGGGTTGACCATGATTGGAGTCATGGCAACATGCATTAGGCGGGGGGTGCAGCCACTGCAATACAGGGGCCACCCTATGTGGAATTTCAACGGGGAGGACGATGCCACCCGTCATGGCCGCAAAGGGCCGGGTTCGGCCGAGGACCTGGCGAAGATCCTGTCCGGCCTATACAAGGGGAGAAGGAGGACTTCCTTCAGACGAACCCGTTGAATGGGTTCTCCATGAATAATCCCCGGTGTTGGGTAAGCGAACACTCTGTGTGTCCGACCCATGCTTTCGAAGTTTAAGTTTCTGATATTATGTTTTCGACGCAGGAGCTGCGTCGGGTTGTGGAGGGCATGCTTAGTCCAGCTCCGCAACCCGAGGATCCAGAGAGATCCCAGGATCCGGCCTCCGAAGAGGATCCGGACATAAAGGTGGAGCTAATCGACGGGGTGTTCCACCAGCTCAGCATGGATAATGCTTTAGTCGCCATCACGGTTGACTACCCCGGACTGTATCCGGCTTCCCAGGTAATTGCGACCGAAGTCCTGACACCATTATTTCCTCCTTGCTCATTTCTGACCACCGTATACGATGGCGCTTTGCAGGAGGCGCCTTCAAAGCGGGAAGCCGAACCCGCGGCGGCTGACCAACAGGGGTCAGTCCGGCCCAGTAGGCGGAAGAGGAGCGCAGCGCGGATTGAAACGTCACCGCAAAGGTATAGCTCACAGTTCGTCATTTAGAGCAATGTTCCTAGGAAACGTTTGAATGCTCATGACTTTTGCAGGAGAAAAAGCGCCCGCCGGACTGCGGGCGTAGAGGTCGCCAATCCAACCTCTACCAGCCAGGCTCCAGCACCTGGTCTGGAGGGGGAGGCAAGCGCAAGGTGCGAGCCGGATACTCCTCCAACGGAGGATGCCGACAGACTGTCCGCCACCAAGTCTGAGGTGGAGAGCGCCATGAACCACAGGCGCCGCCGGACAGTTTTTCGTGACGCGTGCTTCTCCCCTGAGGCGTTGAATGCCTTTAATGCGGGGGATGCGCACCTCCGTGCTGCTCAAGATGGTTTGGCCAGAGCCACGGAGCAGTATGTAAAAGACATACGGGTAAAAGAATTTAATAGTTGTATATGCCAGTAGCCCCCAAGACTTAAAGTAGTTATATTAACTGATTTAAGGATCATTTGAAACGCAGGATCTTATAGAGAAGAATACCCAACTGTCTCAGAAGCTGCAAGAGTGCAAGGCCCAACTCGAGGCCGCACTTGCTGCCGCAGGAGGAAACACAGAGACCCCTCCTGGTAACACATTATTTTAAAAAGATAAGTGGTGTGCGGCGTGCGCGCAAGTCTAATAATGACATTGCAGGTGCTGCCGGACAAGATCCGGATAGGCAAGAACTACTGCACCAGCTGAAGGCCGGCGAGAGGGTGCTGAATAAGGTGCAGCAGGAAAGGGACAAGCTCCAGGATGCCCACGCCCAGCTCGGAGAAGAGCTGAAAGGTGTTCGGGCCAAGCTGTCTGGCTCCGTTAAGGAGAATCAACGGCTTCGTCGCGGCATCTATAGTAAGTGCTTGAGCGAACTCCTTTGAAAAGAAGAGTTCAGCGAGGAAGTCAATTGACAAAATATGTCTGTAGGTATACTCACAGGTTGCCCTGCGGAGGAGATGCCCATATCAACGGGTGATCAACTTCCTGAGCTGTTGCAGCTGCTCGAACGAGTTCGGCAGGCAATGAGTGGCGTCATCCAGGCTTTATGGCCAGCCCTCTCCATACCCGAGGGCCTTGGAGAGATTGCGGAGAAGCTTCAGGGAGTGCGGCAGCGCTTCCCTTTATGGAAGATTTCGGCCTGCCGCCAAGGTGCCAGGGAGGCCTGGGCCATGGTGAAGACGCGGTACAAGAAGGCGGATCCCAACCACATGGCCGAGGTCGGACCTGTGGGGCCCGATGGGAAGGAGATCCCTGTGAGTTTAGTATACGGCCAAGTAGAGTTGGCTGCTAAATTTTCCCAACGGGACTGTAAATTAGACAGCCTATTAGACGGGATTGAGGAGGAATACAGTCAGTTTATTTGACAATGTATTTTAAAATGACATGTAAAATGCCTTCTAGCCGGATTGTAGATCGTTTGTCTTTGCCGACCTTTTCGCTTCAACCTCGGGACCCTAGAGTCCGGAGTGTGTCCGAATACCTTCTCGGTTAAGAAACAACCGGGGCATGCATGGAGACCAGGCGTAGGGGTCATTTGTGCTTTACCAGACAAGTGCCCAACTAGTTATGTTATATTACATGGTTAGTAAGAAACATCTTCCAGGGAGAATAGTTCCGTTAAGGGTTCCTTTCCCTAGGAGGCATGCCCTAAAGTGTATGTCCGGTCTGTGAAAAGAGCAGAAAAACATCTGGGGGCAGATAAATAAGTAGGTAAAAAATCATCTTTCAAGTCACCGACCGAATATTCCCTTAAGAACGCTAGCTTTCGGCTTCACCCAGTCTGAGGTACACATCCGGCTGACCCGGCAGTAACAATCGCAGAGGTGCTCCCTTTACCTCCTAGCCGAACAATCGGGAACGTAGGGGTAAGCACAGGAGCCAGGCAACCCAGCTTGGCCAAAACTTAAGTCATATCGATGCATATAATGGTGAATAAAAGGTACATGTGGAAGCTTGACACATGTGCCGGGCATGAAGCCCTTATAATTAAGCTTCTGGTAAAGAAGCCCCCAGGTATAATGAGTGCGGCTGGCACATCAAGTGTGTGTGAACAATGCGCAAGTAGGCCTTTAAGGGCTTTTTAGAAAAAGGGTTGAGAGAAGAAAGAGAAACAAAAGACAGCTGAAGTGTAAAAATTTGGACGGGGGAAGGGGACGAACTCTTAGTCCGGCGCTAGGCATAGAATCTTCGAAGGCGGGCTGCGTTCCATGGGTTCGGCTCGAGTCGGTTGTCTGATGCATTTCGTAGACGGTACACCCCGCCGGTCAGGACTTGATCGATAATGAAAGGGCCCTCCCATTTGGGCTTGAGCTTGTCCTTTTTCTTGTCCGGCAGGCGTAGAACTAGTTCGCCAACGTTGTAAGTCTTGGCCCGTACTTCTCTGCTTTGATATCTTCGAGCCTGCTGCTGATAGAATGCGGAACAAGCCTTGGCGATGTCGCATTCTCCCTCCAATGCATCCAAGCTGTCCTGCCGATCCAGCTCGGCTTCTCTTTCTTCGTACATGCGCACTCGAGGTGAGTCATGAATGATGTCACAGGGCAGAACTGCCTCTGCGGCGTATACCATAAAAAATGGTGTGAATCCGGTAGTACGGTTGGGCGTTGTCCGTAGCCCCCAAAGTACGGAGTCGAGCTCCTCTACCCAGTGCGTGTCAGATTTCGTAAGTGACCGCACTAGTCTGGGTTTGATGCCGCTCATTATTAGACCGTTCGCTCGTTCCACTTGACCATTGGTTTGAGGATGATAGACTGAAGCGTAATCGAGCTTAATGCCCATATTTTTGCACCATATTTAACCTCGTCGGCCGTGAAGTTCGTGCCGTTATCGGTGATGATGTTGTGGGGGACACCATAACGGTGTACTACCCCGGATATGAAGTCTATCACTGGTCCGGACTCTGCCGTTTTAACTGGCTTGGCCTCTATCCATTTGGTGAATTTATCCACCATGACCAATAGGTACCTTTGCTTGTGGGTTCCTGTCGGTGTCAAAACCGGCGGATCTCGGGTAGGGGGTCCCGAACTGTGCGTCTAGGCGGATGGTAACGGGAGACGAGGGACACAGTGTTTTTACCCAGGTTCGGGCCCTCTCGATGGAGGTAAAACCCTACGTCCTGCTTGATTAATATGGATGATATGGGTAGTACAAGAGTAGATCTACCATGAGATCAAGGAGGCTAAACCCTAGAAGCTAGCCTATGGTATGATTGTTGAGATGTATGTTCGTCCTACGGACTAAGGCCCTCCGGTTTATATAGACACCGGAAAGGCTAGGGTTACACAGAGTTGGTTACAATGGTAGGAGATCTACATATCCGTATTGCCAAGCTTGCCTTCCACGCCAAGGAAAGTACCTTCCGGACACGAGCCGGAGTCTTCAATCTTCTATCTTCGTAGTCTTGTAGTCCGGCGGATATTGATAGTCCGGCTGTCCGGACACCCCTTAGTCCAGGACTCCCTCAGTAGCCCCTGAACCAGTCTTCAATGACGATAAGTCCGGCGTGCATAATGTTCGGCATTGCAAGGCGGGTTCCTCCCTTGAATAATCCGGAGAAGATAATGAACACCAGGATAGTGTCCGGCTCTGCAAAATAAATTCCACATTCCACCGTAGAGAGAATAAAATATACACTTAGCTCAATCTGCTGACGTATTATGCGGCGTGACATCACATCGCAGCCAAGTCCTCGTTTGAATCGTTTCTTATTATTCCACCTCAGCACGTTTAGCGAAGCGGTTTCCTTGGCACGTCTTGTCGAAGCAGAGATCGTGTTCCCCTTATTCCGGGATCCTCATCAATACGTGCGTGGGTAACCCAACCGTTCCCGTCGCCACGCCTCCTCTATCGAAGGGGAATCTCAAACGGTCACGGAGACGGCCCTTGGTATTTCTTCCCCCTTATAAGGGGACCAAGGCCTGTCCTTGTTCTTTAATCTCGCATCGAATCTTTCCTCCGCTCCCAGTTCCAACACCCAGAGCATCAGATTCGAGCGCTTCAGATCCTCAACCATGTCCGGCTCTGACCTCCAGGGCCGGTGGATGCCCTCCTCCGTCACGGAGGAGGACATATTGAAGTTGCGTGAGGCCAAGTACCTGGCCTACGAGGTTTCGCACAGGTTTCCTGACCAAGGGCAGGCCGTGCCAGCCCCCGAGCCCGGAGAATACGTCGTTTTCGTATCCCACCTCCGCCGGGGTTTAGGCTTCTCGACGGATCCCTTCGTGAGAGGGATCCTGTTCTACTATGGGCTAGACTTCCACGACTTGGCTCCGGAGTCTATCCTCCATATCTCTGCATTCATCATCGTCTGCGAAGCCTTCCTCCGCGTCATCCCCCACTTCGGCCTATGGTTGAAGACCTTCAAGGTGGAACCGAAGATGATCGGGGGGCGTCAAGCGGAGTGCGGCGGGGCAACCATAAGCAAGAAGGTCGATGCCCCGTGGCTCGAGGGTTCCTTCCAAGAGGAACTTGGATTGTGGCAGCAGGAGTGGTTCTACATCACCGCTCCAAGGGGCAGCAAGCAAAAGCCGCTGCCCTCATTCCGCCCGGGACCTCCATGCCAACTGATGTCATGGGTCAACCAAGGGCTCAACTGGGGGCCGTCCGAAGACGTGCCCGCGCTGCAGGGCCGGATTCGAGATCTCCAAGCGAGGGAGATCGACCTGACCAAGGTGATGCAGGTTATGCTGGTTAGGCATCTTCCGCCCTGCAAACACCGTCCTCTCCGTCTATGGGAGTTCAATCTGGAGGGACCTCGTATTCTCCAGCATTTTATGGGTGCGACACCCACGGAGATGTACAAGCTGTTCTTCGGACCGCAGGTGGCGTGTCCGGATTCGGCCGAGGACGCAGGCCTAAGCCGCGATCGCCCGGATACCCAGGTAAATAGCTCAGAGTCCGGACATTCCATTTGTATGCCTTTCAAAAGTTCGTCTCCTAACCCTTTGTTCTTTATAGGAATGGGTGGCGCGATCAAGGCTGATAAGGTGTCCGGCCCCCCTCCCAGAGACCGCACTGGAGCCCGTGCTGGTCAGAATGTTGGAGGTTGCGCCCATAGAAGGGGGCGATGGGGGAAATAAAGGAGCTAATACTTCGCCCAAAGGGGCGACTGAAGAGGAGGGAGACAAGAACCCCTCCCTTCAGCGGGAGAAGAGGACTGCCTCCAAAGATCCGGAGGCCGAAGCCCCTAAGCGTGTGAAGAAATCCTCACCGGGGGGTCCTGCGTCCGGAAAGAGTCCGGACGCGCAATCATCGCCGAAGGACCAGCCCTCCAACGAGCCGTGAGTATGAAAGAGGAAATTAAGTAGTAAGGGAGTACCTTCATTTGTGCTTCTGTGGGTAACCGAAATATTTATATTGCAGCTCGGATCTGCAGCCTTCTCAGATGAGTTCATCTTCGGGGGATCTTCTTCCGGAGATGATGGAAAGCGATACGCCTCCATCCGCAGCGCCGCCAAATGAAGCAGGCGAGCCCGAAGTGTCATCACGGAGGGTATCCCCGAGTCCGGAGGGGCCAAAGAGTTCGGCGCCTGCCAGTGTCCAGCCGGGAGGACTGAAGAGTCTGCTTGAGAGGGCGTCCATTTCAGAAGATCACCGCGCGTTAATGCGTATGGTGATTGGAAGGATTTCGTCCGCTGAAAGCGGATTGCGTAATGCCGCCCTGAGCTTGCTGGCAGGATTTGAGGTATGCGAAAATAGCGCACCCCTTTGTCTTTTAACAGTTTTGCATATAAAAAATGTGCCCTGTATAGATAGTAGCCCCTGAGACTCGGTAGGTTGTCGGAAAAGACAGCGTGCCGAGGATCAAAATCTCAAAATCTCAATTAATGAATACCGCCGTCCTTGTGCAGGTGGCAGATAGTCCGGGGGCCAGCCGGACTGATGAGTTTGCCGAATTAAGTCGGCAACTTGACGTGGCAGATGTTGACATCGCACTTGTCAACCGGCGACTTGACGAGTCGCAAGGTAAATAAATTCTCCGTAGTTGCTTTATTTAATGGGGGCCTAAGCCCACCTCTGATAAATTATATGCTGTGTATAAAGATGGTGCTGCTGCGGTGGAGAGTCTTCGGGCCGAACTTGCTCTAGCTAAGGAGCAAGCCCGAAGGAGTGACGCGGCTGCCTCGAAGGCAGCCGAGGAGTTGAAAGCCGAAAAGGCTGCGCACTGCCTAAGCAGGGCGGAGGTGGCTGAATTGGCCAGGAAATTAAAGGATGCTACCGACCGCAATGAGGCTCTTGAGAGGGAGCGCTTATCGGAGCGGGAAGACCTGAATAAGGCCACCGCCAAAGCCAAGGATGCTCGCTCTGCAATGCGGGCTATGAAGGAGGAGCTGCGCCAGGCCGGAGAAATCACGGCTGGCAAGCCTTTTCTGATGCGTCGCCGTTTTATGGATTCCAAGTATGCTCAATTTGAGCGGCTGTGGAGTTCGGAGGATCCGTATATGGACTTGGCTGCGAGTGCGGCTGATGCCGTTAAGCACTTCCGGAGCCAGGGGGATCACGAGACGGAAGAGTTATATTGGTCTCAATTCCACAGTCCGGATCGCCCACTTCCGCTGACGGACCGGTTGGCCGAATGGGCCGAACTGAATAGGTTGTCCGGACTAGCCATGACTGACATCGTGACCCATGTCTGGCCAGAGAGGTCCAAGGCGACGAGCTACTTTGGCTTACTACAGCAATTCCTTGGGGCGGTGCCGCATATAAAGGATATGAAGCGGTCGGCCTGCATCGAGGGCGCGCGGTTGGCTCTCGCCCCTGTGAAGGTGCATTATCCGGAGATGGATGCCACAGCCGTTGCCACCCAGGGTGCGGATGAAAGCCGGCTCCCTGCCGAGCACTACTTCGGAGAAGTCATGCGCGGTGCTCGTAAAGTAGAGGCGCAGTGCTCAAAGAATGTAACGTTCAAATGAACGCAGTACCTTGTAAATCAATGATTATGGTATAACTGCTTTTTATACTTGTTCGTCCAAGTAGTAAAACTTCTCCTGTGCGGCCGTTTGCGTATACTTGTGTATAACCTGAAAGATGCAGTCTTCGGCTTCAGCCCCCTCGCACAAGGTGCTGGGGTGTTCGCAAAATAGCGCGTTTTCGCACTTAATCCGACGTCTCGGTCCTGTTATAAGGAGGTGGTAGCGTAGCGAATGAGGCAATCCGGACTATAATGCTTTATCTCTTTCACTTAGCCAATGGAGCTCGAGGGTGGGGCTACGATATAGCCCCTGGTGGCACCGCACATTTCCGGATTCGGGGTGCGTGTGTGCCTGACCGGGAAACGGTCCTTCGTCAAAGCGGGGAATTCTAAACATTCCGATAGTCGATCGAGTGGCTGACCAGACTCTCGCTATATCATGACAGTCATTTTTCGGCTTTCTCTACTGAGGTGCTCGCCCAGCCGAACTGGGGCACAATCGCAGTAGTTCTCCTGGTGCCGCGTTAGCAGGGTGATACGGAACGTAAGGCAGCAAAACACAGGAGCCGGGCAAACCCAACATTTGACCAAAGACATGATTCGGAGCTGATGCATATAATGCCTAACTCGAGACGCCGAACACTCCCGAAGGTGTTCAGACTTTATAATAATGGGCAGTATTATGCCCTAAGCCCCTAGTGTCCAAGTACGGGCATGGTCTTCTGACGCGGCCGATGCCAAAGCGTCAGGCTCCGCTTTGGCTATAGGAAGAAGCCAAGGGAGAGTAACAACAAGAGACAGTGATAAAAAGGTCTACGAAGGGTCTTAATCTGAAAAGAATCCTTGCAACGGGTCCCTACTGCACGTCTGCGCCTGTGGCTCCGTTGTGCCGTTATCCAGGACGGGTACGCACGTTGTTCATCTGGAGAAAGAGAGGAACGTTTAGCCTTAGAAATAGTTCGTGCGAAAAATATGCAAAAGAGGAAATATAAATAATTAAAGCATGGTTTATATGAAACCACGGTGATTTGTGCGCGCAGCCCCCTGGGAAAGGGTATGCGGCTAGGGAGCCCCTAGCCTGCTGAGTCCGGATTCGTCTATCCAAGTCCGGGGTCCTTAAGTGACCTTCGCACTGAAATGGTGCCATGTGGACCGGGCATCTTGAGTGTAAGAGACGCGTAATGCGGTATGGCGTTGAAGCGGACAAAAGCCTTTCGTCCCAAGAGTGCTTGATATTCACTTTCAAATGGGACGATGTGAAAAATTAATTTTTCACGTCGAAAATTGTTTGGCGATCCGAACACGACTTCTAGTAGTATCGAGCCTGTGCACTTGGCGTAAGGGCCTGGCTTCACTCCTTTGAAGGAAGTGCGGCTGTGTCGAATTTTGGTAGGGTCTATCCCCATCCTACGGATTGTGTTTGACTATAGCAGGTTTAAATCACTGCCTCCGTCCATGAGGACGTTATTAAATTGTAATCCGTCTATTATAGGATTCAATATCAGGGGAGTCCGTCCCGCGTTTCGAACGCTTCTGGAATAGTCCAGGTGGTCGAAAGTGATTGGTTTGGATATCCAATCTCTACGGTCTGCTGGGCTGGACCGTGCGAAGCTCTTTTTAGGAAGTGTCGCACTATTTTTCCGTGTTATCACATGAAGTGAGTTTACTGCTTTGACCCCTTGTGGGAAAGTCTTTTGTTTTTCGGTGCTCTGCTGGCGGGGTTTCTCTTCTTCGCTTGACGCGTCGAGCCCCTTGTGTTCGGCATTTAATCGGCCGGACTGTTTAAAAACCCAACAATCCCTGTGGGTGTGATTTGCAGGCCTTCCGGGGGTGCTATGGATTTGACATATCCGACCCAGAATTTTGTGTAGGTTGGACAGTTCGTCACTGTCATCCTTGAGGGGCTGAGTTTTGTTATTGGACCACAAGCTTTTGAATCCGGCGTTGACTGTCGTGCTCTTTGGGCTTTTCTCTTTATTCCGGCGCTGTTCTTTTCTGCGCCGTGATTTTCCGTTTCCATCTCTTATCTCGGATGTACTTGGGTCGCTGGTGCTGCTTCTTGCTAGCCAGCTATCCTCTCCCGCACAGAAGCGGGTCATGAGGCTTGTTAGTGCGGACATTGTCCTCGGTTTCTCTTGGCCGAGGTGCCTGGCGAGCCATTCGTCTCGGACATTGTGCTTGAAAGCTGCTAAGGCTTCGGCGTCCGGACAGTCAACTATTTGGTTCTTTTTGGTAAGAAACTTGTTCCAGAATTTCCGCGCTGACTCTCCGGGCTGTTGAGTTATATGACTTAAATCGTCTGCATCCGAAGGACGGACATAAGTCCCTTGAAAATTTGTTCTAAATGCTTCCTCGAGCTCTTCCCAACTTCCAACAGTGTTTTCTGGGAGGCTTTTGAGCCAATGACGGGCTGGCCCTTTGAGCTTGAGGGGTAGATATTTTATGGCGTGGAGATCGTCTCCTCTGGCCATGTGTATATGCAGTATATAATCTTCTATCCAGACTCCAGGGTCTGTTGTTCCATCGTAGGCTTCTATGTTTATGGGTTTAAACCCTGCTGGAAATTCATGGTCCGGTACCTCATCGGTGAAACATAGTGGGTGTGCGGCGCCCCTGTATTTGTGTGTGCCGTTATCATCGGACACTTGGCGTGTTGCCTTGCTTCTTGGGGCCTTCTCCTTTGGCCCATAAATGGACCTGGCTGGGCCATCTATCCTTCCGAGTTCATTGGTGGAGTTGTGTGTGGCGCCGCTTTCAGAATTTGGCCTGTCGTCTAACCGTCTATCCAGCCAGGCAGCCTTTTTATTTTTGGACGGTGGGGGTTCTATGGCCTCCTCGTCGAATTCCGGTAGCAGCTTGCGCTTAGGGTAGCTCTTTGATTGATGGCCATTGCCGTACTTATCTGCGGTGTTGAGCACTTTGCCCCATCTCATTCTGAGTGTGTCTTCCGCTGTTTTGAGCTTCCGTTTTTCCTTCTTCAGGCTTCTTGCAGTGCTGCCGAGTCTTTTCCGGAGGTTCTTATTCTCCGGCGCTGTCCGACATGTGGTCGTCCGGACTGTTGTCTTCGCCGGGCTTTGATTGACTATCTGACTCGTCGTGTTCGGACGGTTGCTTATGTGCATGTTCGTCGTCCGATTGTGAGCCCTGCCGTATAGCGGGCTCGTTGGGAGCGTTGTTGTCGTCGAGGCGGGACTTAGCGCGGCGTTTGCGCCGTCGCTTTGGTCGTTTATCGGCGGTGTTATCTTCTGCCATGGCCCGTTGGTCCTCGTTATCGCTCCCCTTTGGGGTATCCACCATATATATGTCATGCGACAAGGTGGTCCTGTTGTGCTGTATAAGCTCTGTTTTTGTTCGTCTCCGGCATCATCGTCTATTCCGTCGATGCCTTCGGAGTCGCAATCTAGCATGTCGGTTAGATCGTCGACAGTGGCTACAAAGTGGGTGGTGGGTGGGATCTGAATTTCTTCGTCGTCCGAACCCCAACCATCCTGGCCACAGTCCGGCCAGGACTCTCTTGATAACGAGAGGTGTTTTAGTGAATTCAGGATATCGCCCAAAGGCGAGTATTGGAAGATGTCCGTGGCGGTGAATTCCATAACCAGCGCCCAATCCGGATCGATCGGTGGGGGCGCGGGAGGCTTGGAGTCCGGCAAGGAGTCCGGCACCTCGGAATCGCGAGTTTCGCAGGGGACAGGATTAGTATTCGGCTCCATCACCGTGGATGTTGAAGCCCCCAAGGCGGCGTCTAACCACCGGCCCTCGATATGGGCGATCGGCTCCGGGCTGATGGCCGAAGCGGATCCAAGTGCGGCCATTAATGCACTGTGCGGCGGCAGAGCTAGATCATGCCCATCATCACAGTGCGGCGCGCTTGGCTGTGGCTCGAGTCCGTCGAAGATCATGTCTCCATGGACATCGGCCCTGAAGTTTAAGCTTCCGAATCTGACCTGACGGCCAGGGGCGTAGCTTTCGATCTGCTCCAGATGGCCAAGGGAATTGGCCCGGAGTGCAAAGCCGCCGAATACGAAGATCTGTCCGGGGAGAAAAGTCTCACCCAGGACAGTGTTGTTGGTCGAAGATGCCATCGAGCCTATCGGTGACGACACAGAGGAACTCTCAATGAAAGCACCAATGTCGGTGTCAAAACCGGCGGATCTCGGGTAGGGGGTCCCGAACTGTGCGTCTAGGCGGATGGTAACGGGAGACGAGGGACACAATGTTTTTACCTAGGTTCGGGCCCTCTCGATGGAGGTAAAACCCTACGTCCTGCTTGATTAATATTGATGATATGGGTAGTACAAGAGTAGATCTACCACGAGATCAAGGAGGCTAAACCCTAGAAGCTAGCCTATGGTATGATTGTTGAGATGTATGTTCGTCCTACGGACTAAGGCCCTCCGATTTATATAGACACCGGAAAGGCTAGGGTTACACAGAGTCGGTTACAATGGTAGGAGATCTACATATCCGTATTGCCAAGCTTGCCTTCCACGCCAAGGAAAGTACCTTCCGGACACGAGCCGGAGTCTTCAATCTTCTATCTTCGTAGTCTTGGAGTCCGGCGGATATTGATAGTCCGGCTGTCCGGACACCCCTTAGTCCAGGACTCCCTCAGTTCCCCTTTAAGGGTTCCAACCATGTCAAGCCCCCAGACCGCGAACGGCCAGGTAATGGGTATAGTTTTGAGGGCGGTGGGTGGCATATGGCTCTGATTAGCAAAGAGCTGACAACCGACGCATCTTTGGACTAAGTCCTGAGCATCTGCCCGGGCCATCGGCCAATAAAATCCTGTACGGATTGCCTTTCCTACAAGGGCCCGAGCTGCTGCGTGGTGTCCGCCTAGTCCGGCATGAATTTCAGCCAGAAGGTTTCGCCCTTCTTCTTCGGAGATACACCTTTGAAGGACTCTGGTTGTGCTTTTCTTATAAAGTTCTCCCTCATGGACCTTGTAGGCTTTAGATTGCCGAACTATGCAGCGGGCCTCATTTTGGTCTTCGGGGAGTTCCTGCCTAAGCAAGTAGGCTAGGAATGGCTCTGTCCACGGGGCGATTACTGCCATTATTTCGTGGGCTGAAGGTGTTATTTCATCGGCTGAATCACCGGTTATGTCAGATTGCTCTGTGTCGGTTGGTGCGGCTGCTTCCGGTTTGTTGTTTCCAGACTCCTCTTCCCATAGTATGGATGGCTTAAAGAGCCATTCCAGGAAGATGTTAGGAGGGACAGTGTCACGTTTTGCGCCGATGCATGCCAGTACGTCGGCTGCTTGGTTATTATCCCTTGCTACGTGGTGGAATTCAAGTCCTTCAAACAGAGCTGACATTTTTAGGACAGCGTTACGATATGCTGCCATTTTCGGATCCTTGGCATCAAAGTCTCCATTTACTTGGGATATTGCAAGGTTTGAATCCCCGCGCACCTCTAGGCGTTGAATGCCATGGAGATTGCCATCCGGAGGCCATGTAAAAGGGCCTCGTGTTCGGCTGCGTTGTTGGAGTCCGTGTACATTATCTGAAGTATGTATTGGACTGTGTCCCCAGTTGGGGACGTCAATACGACGCCAGCCCCCAATCCGGCCAACATTTTAGAGCCGTCGAAGTGCATAATCCAATTGGAGTATGCGTCGTACTCTTTAGGGAGTTCGGCTTCGGTCCATTCAGCGACAAAGTCAGCCAAAACTTGTGACTTTATAGCTCGCCGAGGTTTGTAAGTTATATCGAATGGTAAGAGCTCAATGGCCCATTTTGCAATCCTGCCCGTCGCGTCGCGGTTGTTTATGATGTCGTTGAGGGGTACTTCGGATGCCACTGTTATCGAACACTCTTGAAAGTAGTGTCGGAGCTTCCGGGATGCCATGAACACCGCATACGCTAACTTTTGGTAGTGCGGGTAACGGGACTTGCAGGGGGTTAACACAGTGGATACGTAGTAGATTAGTTTTTAAAGAGGGAATTTATGCCCTTCTGTCTCTCGTTCGATGACGAGTACTGCGCTTACAACTTGATGTGTTGCCGCGATGTATAACAACTTTGGTTCGCCCAGGTTGGGTGCAGCTAGGACCGGATTTGTTGCCAATATGGCTTTTATTTCTTCGAGTCCGGCGGTGGCAGGATCCGTCCACTCGAAGTGTTCGGTGAGCCTGAGGAGGCGATAGAGGGGCAGTGCCTTTTCTCCCAAACGGGAGATAAAGCGGCTTAGAGCCGCCACGCATCCAGTCAATTTTTGTGTTTGTTTGAGGTCTTTTGGAATATTTAGCTGTGATAGAGCTCGGATCTTGGCTGGGTTTGCTTCAATTCCTCTACCGGATACAACGAAGCCCAGGAGCTTTCCGGCTGGTATGCCGAAAACGCATTTTTCCGAATTCAGCTTGATGTCATATGCTCTGAGGTTGTCGAATGTGAGCCTCAAGTCGTCTACTAGAGTTTCGACGTGTTTGGTTTTGACGACTACGTCGTCTACGTATGCCTCTACTGTTTTGCCGATCTGGGTGGCCAGACATGTTTGAATCATGCGCTGATATGTTGCGCCGGCGTTTTTAAGTCCGAAGGGCATCGTGTTGAAGCAGAATGGTCCATATGGAGTGATGAATGTCGTTGCGGCTTGGTCCGCTTCTGCCATCTTGATTTGATGGTAGCCGGAGTATGCGTCAAGGAAGCACAATGAATCGTGTCCTGCGGTAGCGTCGATTATTTGGTCGATGCGGGGGAGGGGGAAGGGATCCTTTGGGCAGGCCTTGTTGAGGTCTTTAAAATCGACACATAGGCGCCAGGATTTGTCCTTCTTTGGTACCATTACCAAGTTTGCTAGCCAATCCGGATGTTTGATGTCTCTGATGAATCCGGCTTCCAATAGTTTGGCTAGCTCTTCTCCCATTGCCTGTCTTTTGGGTTCGGAAAATCGTCGAAGAGCCTGTTTGACTGGCTTGAATCGTTTTAGGATGTTTAGGCTGTGTTCTGCCAATCTGCGTGGGATTCCGGGCATATCTGAAGGGTGCCAGGCGAAAATGTCCCAATTTTCCCGAAGGAATTCTCGCAGTGCGGCGTCTACATCAGGGTTCAACTGTGCCCCGATGGAAGCCATCTTTGTCGGGTCCGTTGGATGGACCTGGAATTTTACTATTTCATCCGCTGGTTTAAAGGAGGTGGACTTGGATCTCTTATCGAGTATCACATCGTCCCTATTCACAGTAGAGCGCAGCGCGGTGAGTTCTTCTGCCGCTAGGGCTCCGGATAGTGCCTCCAGGGCTAATGCGGCTGTCTTGTTTTCGGCGCGGAGTGCTATGTCCGGATCACTAACGAGAGTGATTATTCCGCCGGGCCCAGGCATTTTGAGCTTCATGTACCCGTAATGGGGTACGGCTTGAAAAATTGTGAATGCATCTCGTCCTAATATAGCGTGATATCCGCTGGTGAACGGGGCCACTTGGAACGTGACTTCTTCGGATCTGTAATTGTCCAGCGAGCCGAACACCACATCGAGTGTGAGTTTTCTGGTGCAGCGCGCTTCCCGGCTAGGGATTATTCCTCTGAAGGTTGTGCTGCTTCGCTCAATGCGGCTCCAGTCTATTTCCATTTTTTGAAGAGTTTCCTCGTAGATGAGGTTTAATCCGCTGCCGCCATCCATGAGGACCTTGGTAAGTCAAAAGCCGTCCACTATTGGACTAAGTACCAGTGCGGCTGGTGCTCGGTCTGTTCGGAATTTAGGTTCGTCGCTGGCGTTGAAGGTGATGGCTGTGTCGCTCCATGGATTTGTTGTTGCTAGTTGGTAGACTTCGGCGAGGCTGCGGATTGTTCGTTTCTGCATATTATTTGATGCGGAAGTCTCGAAGACTGTTGATACTGTACCGGTATTGTTGGAGTGGTTTTCCGGGGCTAGAAGCTCCTCGCCACTTTTGGCCACCTGCCGTAATATCCAACATGCTCGAAGGCTATGTGTTGGGATGGCGCCCTCTGTACTGTGAATTTTACAGGGTCCGCTAAGCCATCCCTCCAGTACGGTTTCGTGCCCTTTATGGGGTTTTTGCTTTTTGGTTTTTGTACCTGGTGCCTGAGTGTAATGTACCCTTTTGTTGCATACTGGGGTTGTATTCGGGGCCGGATTGTCCCAAAACTTAATTTCGGTTTTCCGGAAACTCTCCATCGCACAGTACTTTCGTACTATGGACGCCAGGTCGGAGAAGCGTGTAACTTCACGACGGCTGATGGCGTTCAAGATTCCCTCATCCGTGCAATTATTGCAAAAGATTGAAATTGCGTTTTCCTCTCGGCAGTCCTTTATCCTGTCCATAACCAGGAGGAATCTGGCCCAGTAATGATGTACTGTTTCAGCAGGCTTTTGCCGGATTAGAGATAGATCGCATATGTCTGGGCGGGTGGGTGGAATTAAGTCCGGAACCCTACCCATCTCGAGGCTCAAGGGCCAAGGAGCTTCCAAATTTGGAAGCTTGGATTGCTGGATGTTGTCCAATGAGTCCGGTCCGGTGCCTGACTTTAGGTTCAGTGCTTGATCGAAGTCCGCCCCTCCGCGGGAATCCGGCATGGAGGGTTCGGGAGTCCGGACACGACTAGTTTTCAATACAGGAGAAGAGTCGCCGCGTTGTTCCTCTACCACTTCAACATGGTGGGTGACCTGGGGAGAGTTAATCTCTCTCAGATCGGTTTTAAGCCCAATCTGATTGTAGTCTGTAGCGACACCCACGGTGGCGATGCGATCCAAGAGCTCGTTTACGGACGAGATCTCTATTGGATCCAGCCGCTCGGGGAATTCCGAGCTGACGTGAAGATTGCTTTTGACGACCTGAGAGGTCATTGTCGAAGTGGTGGCCGAACAGGCGGTCATGAGAAAACCACCTAGCCGGATAGTTTGTCCGGCGGCCAAGGCTCCTTTGACGAAGATTCCGTCCTTAAAGACGGGAAGAGGCATCCTTCCTATCGGTGACGGCACAGAGGAACTCTCAATGAAAGCACCAATGTCGGTGTCAAAACCGGCGGATCTCGGGTAGGGGGTCCCGAACTGTGCGTCTAGGCGGATGGTAACAGGAGACAAGGGACACGATGTTTTTACCCAGGTTCGGGCCCTCTCGATGGAGGTAAAACCCTACTCCTGCTTGATTGATATTGATGA
Organism: Triticum timopheevii; assembly: GCA_963921465.1. Taxonomy (NCBI): domain Eukaryota; kingdom Viridiplantae; phylum Streptophyta; class Magnoliopsida; order Poales; family Poaceae; genus Triticum; species Triticum timopheevii. The sequence goes on along the minus strand of OY997274.1, from coordinate 163,570,262 downwards.
TATGGGTAGTACAAGAGTGGATCTACCACGAGATCAAGGAGACTAAACCCTAGAAGCTAGCCTATGGTATGATTGTTGTAATGGTTGTTGTGTCCTATGGACTAAAACCCTCCGGTTTATATAGACACCGGAGAGGGCTAGGGTTACACAGAGTCGGTTACAATGGTAGGAGATCTACATATCCGTATCGCCAAGCTTGCCTTCCACACCAAGGAAAGTCCCATCCAGACACGGGACGAAGTCTTCAATCTTGTATCTTCATAGTCTTGGAGTCCGGCTGACGATGATAGTCCGGCTGTCCGGACACCCCCTAGTCCAGGACTCCCTCACCAAGCTTGCCTTCCACGCCAAGGAAAGTCCCATCCGGACACGGGACGAAGTCTTCAATCTTGTATCTTCATAGTCTTGGAGTCCAGCCGATAATGATAGTTTGGCCATCCGGACACCCCCTAGTCCAGGACTCCCTCAGTAGCCCCCGAACCAGGCTTCAATGATGACGAGTCCGGCGCGTATACTGTCTTCGGCGTTGCAAGGCGGGTTCTCCTCCAAATACCGTGTTCTTGCCGAATAGTGTCCGGCTTCCTTATAAATGTTGCGCTCCTTGGCTTCCACGCCCAATAATGGCCCTCTTCCATGTGTCGTACGAATGCGAAAGGCCAGGGTATTTTTACATTTTACCCCCAAGCTGCGCGAATAAGCTGCCTATAAGAGAGGCAAGAATCCAGATCCAAATCACACCATCCTCCTTCCGCGAGTACTCATCGGAGCGCTTCTGACAGAAATCCACTCCATCATGGACCGTCGACACGGCTCCTCCTCTCGCGCTCCCAGCCCTCAGCCAGGAGATTGGAGGAGATGTTCAGTCCCGCACAGCGAGCTGGTGACGCTCCAAGCGGAGGGATACCTTCCTCCGGCCTTTATGGTCCCGGTTCGAGCCGGGCTGGCCACCTACAAAGGTGGAAAGCGGGCGGAGAACACCCCCAGTCCCTCCAAAGGAGAGTGGGTGTGCTTCGTCCCTTATCTAATAAGGGGGCTCGGATTTCCCATACATCCGTTTCTCTGGGGGCTTCTGGAGTTCTATGGACTCCAGCTTCATCACCTTACGCCCGCCTCCATTCTGCACATTGCGGGTTTCGTAGCCCTTTGCGAGCTGTTCTTGGGCATCGAGCCCCATTTCACGCTGTGGAAGAGATTGTTTTGCCTCGTACCCCGTTCTCACAAGGGGTCGATATATCAAGTGGGCGGAGCCGAAATATGGCGCATAGCCGGGACTGGATATCTATCCGGAACCCCAAAGAAGGCGTCTGAAGACTGGCCTTCGGAATGGTTTTATGTGGAAGATGCTCCATTGCCGGACCCAGTTCAGATCGGCCTCCCGGAGTTTAGCAACGCTCCTCTGAAGAAATGCCTGAGTTGGCGCCCGCGGAGCCCTCAACGGGAAGATTACAGGAGCGTCCATTATCTGATGGGCCGGATAAGGTTGCTGGCTCATTCCGGATTGACCATGATTGGAGTCATGGCCACGTGCATTATGCGAGGGGTGCAGCCGCTCCAATATAGGGGCCACCCCATGTGGGATTTCAACAGGGAGAATGACGCCACCCGTCATGGCCGCAAGGGGCCGAGATCGGCCGCAGATCTGGTGAAGATCCTGTCCGGGTTGTACAAGGGGGAGAAGGAGGACTTCCTCCAAACGAGTCCATTGAACGGATTCTCCATGAATAACCCTCGGAGCTGGGTAAGCGGACGTCTATCCATTCGATCCTTGCTTTCAAGGTTAAGTGTCTTACTTTATAATTTCGACACAGGAACTGCGCTGGGATATGGAGGGCATACACAGTCCGACTCCACAACCCGAGGACCCGGAAAGATCCCTTGATCCGGCCTCCGGAGAGGATCCGGACATAGAGGTGGAGCTGATCGACGGGGTTTTCCACCAACTTGGCATGGACAATGCTCTAGTCGCCATTACAGCTGACCACCCCGGTTTATCTCCAGCTTCCCAAGTAACTACGACCGAAGTCTTGACACCATTACTTTGTCCGTGCTTATTTTTGACCACCGTATACCAACGGTGTTTCGCAGGAGGTGCCTTCAAGGCGGGAAGCCGATCCCGCGGCGGCTGACCAACAAGGGTCAGTTCGGCCCAGCAGGCGGAAGAGGGGTGCAGTGCGAATCGAATCGTCGCTGCAACGGTACAGCATGCCACTATTTTAAGAGAAAGATTCCTGGGAGGTATATTAATGCTCATGACTTGTCCAGGAGAAAGAGCGCTCGCCGGACTATGCCCGGAGAGGTTGCCAACCCAGCCTCCGCCAGCCAGGCTCCAACACCTGGTCCGGAGGGGGAGGCGAGCGCAAGGCGCGAGCCGGATGCTCCTCCAACGGAGGATGCCGACAGGCTGTCCGCCACCAGGTCTGAGGTGGAGAGCGCCATGAATCATAGGCGCCACCGGACAGTTCTTCGTGACGCGTGTTTCTCCCCAGAGGCGTTGAATGCCTTTAATGCGGGAGACGCGCACCTCCGTGCCGCTCAAGATGGTTTAACCAGAGCCACGGAGCAGTATGTGAAAGACATACGGGTAAGGAATTTTAATAGTTATATATGCCAGTAGCCCCCGAGACTTAAAGTAGTTAGAATAACTGATTTAAGGATCATTTGATATGCAGGATCTTACGGAGAAGAATACCCAATTGTCCCAGGAGCTTCAAGAGTGCAAGGCCCAACTTGAGGCCGCACTAGCTGCCGCAGGAGGAGACACGGAGGCCCCCTCTGGTAACACCTATTTCAAAAAGATAAGCGGTTTATGAAGTGCGACGTGCGTATAAGTCTGACAATGATATTGCAGAGGGCGCCGGACTGGATCCGGACAAGCAACATCTACTACGCCAGCTGAAGGCCGGCGAAAAGGTGCTTATGAGGGTGCAGCAGGAGAGAAACAAACTCCAAGATGCCAACACCTAGCTGGGCGAAGAACTAAAAGATGTTTGGGTCCAGCTGTCTGACTCCGTAAAGGAGAATCGGCGGCTTCGTCGCGGCATCTACAGTAAGTGCTTGAGCAAACTCTTTTGAAAAGAAGATTTCGGCGAGGAAGTCGATTAACAGAAATGTGTCTGTAGGTGTGCTCACAAGTCGCCCTGCAGAGGAAATGCCCGGTTCAACGGGTGACCAACTTCCCGAGCTGGTGCAACTGCACGAACGTGTTCGGCAGGCGATGAGTGGCGTCGCCCAGGCCTTATGGTCGTCTGTCTCCCTACCCGAGGGCCTTGGAGGGCTTGCGGAGAAGCTTCAGGGAGCACGGCAGCGCTTTCGTTTGTGGAAGATATCGGCATGCCGTCAAGGCGCCAGGGAGGCCTGGGCCATGGTGAAGACGCGGTACAAGAAGGCGGATCCAAACCACATGGCCGAGGTCGGACCTGTGGGGCCCGATGGGAAGGAGATCCCTGTGAGCTTAATGTACGGCCAAGTAGAGTTGGCCGCTAAGTATTCCCAACGGGACTGTAAATTAGACAGCCTGTTAGACGGGATTGAAGAGGAGTACAGTCAGTCAATTTGATGATGTATTTTAAAATGACATGTAAAATGCCTTCTAGCCGGATTGTAGATCATTTGTCTTTGCAGACCTTTTCGCTTCAACCTCGGGACCCTAGAGTCCGGAGTGTGTCTGAATACCCTCTCGGTTATGAAAAAACCGGGGCATGCGTGGAGACCAGGCGTAGGGGTCATTAGTGCTTTATCATACAAGTGCCCAACTAGTTATGTTATATTACATGGTTAGTAAGAAACATCTTCCAGGGAGAATAGTTCCGTTAGGGGTTCCTTTCCCTGGGAGGCATGCCCTAAAGTGCATGTCCGGACTGCGAAAAGAGCAGAAAAGCATCTGGGGGCAGATAAATAAATAAATAAGAAATCATCTTTCAAGTCACCGACCGAATATTCCCTTAAGAACGCTAGCTTTCGGCTTCACCCAGTCTGAGGTACACATCCGGCTGACCCGGCAGTAACAATCGCAGAGGTGCTCCCTTTACCTCCTAGCCGAACAATCGGGAACGTAGGGGTAAGCACAGGAGCCAGGCAACCCAGCTTGGCCAAAACTTAAGTCATATCGATGCATATGATGGTGAATAAAAGGTACATGCGGAAGTTTGACACATGTGTTGAGCATAAAGCCCGTATAAATAAGCTTCTGTTAAAGAAGCCCCCAGGTATAATGAGTGCGGGTAGCACGTCAAGTGTGTGCAAATAATGCGTAGATCAGCCCTCAAGGGCTCTATGAAAAAAAAGGGGGGAGAAAGAGAGAAACAAAAGACAACTGAAGTATAAAATGTGGACGGAGGAAGGAGACGAACTCTGAGTCCGGCGCTAGGCGTAGAATCTTCGGAGGCGGGCTGCGTTCCATGGGTTCGCCTCGAGTCGGTTGTCCGATGCATTTCCCAGACGGTATGCTCCGCCGGTCAGGACTTGGTCGATGATGAAGGGACCTTCCCATTTGGGCTTGAGTTTGTCCTTTTTCTTGTCCGGCAGGCGTAGAACTAGTTCGCCAACATTGTAAGTTTTGGCCCGTACTTCTCTGCTTTGATATCTTCGAGCCTGCTGCTGATAGAATGCGGAATGAGCCTTTGCCACATCGCGCTCCTCCTCCAATGCGTCCAAACTGTCCTGCCGATCCAACTCGGCCTCTCTTTCTTCGTACATGCGCACTCGAGGTGAGTCATGAATTATGTCGCAGGGCAAAACTGCCTCTGCGTCGTATACCATAAAGAATGGCGTGAATCCGGTAGTACGATTTGGCGTGGTCCGCAGCCCCCAGAGTACGGAGTCGAGCTCCTCCACCCAGTGCGTGTTAGATTCCGTGAGGGACCGCACTAATTTGGGTTTAATGCTGCTCATGATTAGACCATTTGCTCGTTCGACTTGACCGTTGGTTTGAGGGTGATAGACTGAAGCGTAGTCGAGCTTGATGCCCATGATTTTGCACCAGAGTTTAACCTCGTCGGCAGTGAAGTTCGTGTCGTTATCAGTGATGATGCTGTGGGGGACGCCATAACAGTGTACTACCCCGGATATGAAGTCTATCACAGGTCCGGATTCGGCCGTTTTAACCGGCTTGGCCTCTATCCATTTGGTGAATTTATCCACCATGACCAATAGGTATTTTTGCTTGTGGCTTCCCCCTTTAAGGGGTCCAACCATGTCAAGCCCCCAGACCGCAAACGGCCAGGTGATGGGTATAGTTTTGAGGGCGGTGGGTGGCATGTGGCTCTGATTAGCAAAGAGCTGGCAACCGACGCATCGTTGGACTAAGTCCTGAGCATCTGCCCGGGCAGTCGGCCAATAAAATCCTGTACGGAAGGTGTCGGTGTCAAAACCGGCGGATATCTGGTAGGGGGTCCCGAACTGTGCGTCTAGGCGGATGGTAACAGGAGACAAGGGACACGATGTTTTTACCCAGGTTCGGGCCCTCTCGATGGAGGTAAAACCCTACTCCTGCTTGATTGATATTGATGATATGGGTAGTACAAGAGTGGATCTACCACGAGATCAAGGAGGCTAAACCCTAGAAGCTAGCCTATGGTATGATTGTTGAGATGTAATGTTGTGTCCTACGGACTAAAGCCCTCCGGTTTATATAGACACCGGAGAGGTTAGGGTTACACAGAGTCGGTTACAATGGTAGGAGATCTACATATCCGTATTGCCAAGCTTGCCTTCCACGCCAAGTAAAGTACCTTCCGGACACGAGCCGGAGTCTTCAATCTTCTATCTTCGTAGTCTGGGAGTCCGGCGGATATTGATAGTCCGGCTATCCGGACACCCCCTAGTCCAGGACTCCCTCAGTAGCCCCTGAACCAGTCTTCAGTGAGGATAAGTCCGGCGTGCATAATGTTCGGCATTGCAAGGCGGGTTCCTCCCTTGAATAATCCGGAGAAGATAATGAACACCAGGATAGTGTCCGACTCTGCAAAATAATTTCCACATTCCAACGTAGAGAGAATAAAACACATACACCGATCCAATCTGCTGACGTATTATGCGGCACGACATCACACCGGCATCAAGCCTTTGTTTGAATTACTGTACCACTTCGGCACGTTTAACGAAGCGGTTTCCTTGGCACGTCCTGTCGAAGCAGAGATCGTGTTCCCCTTTTTCCGGGATTCTCATCAATACGTGTGTGGGTAACCCAACCGCGCCATTGATGGTGGCGCTTGGGAGATAAGCGAGTTTTACGAGGCCGGTGAGGGACGCATAGTTCTGTCCGCCTATATATAAGGGATAAGGATTTACCTTCTCACCTACGCCTTCTTCCTCCTTTGCTCATCCATCCCTGCGAACCCAAGCTCCAACGCTCAAGCTCGCGCATTCCGCCTCGACCCTTCTCCGAACATGTCCGGAGGGGGAGGCAAGTGGATGGCCTCCACCGCCAAGGAGGAGGACATCACCAAGCTGCGCGACGCCGGATACCTTTCCGGAGACATCGCGCATCGGCTACCCGACGCGGGGCAGCTCGTTCCTACCCCAGGACCTCACGAGAGGGTTGTTTTTCTTCCCCACTTCCTCCGCGGACTGGGCTTTCTGCTCCATCCATTCGTCCGGGGGATCATGTTCTACTACGGCCTGGATTTCCACGATCTGGCGCCGAACTTCGTCCTCAACATCTCGGCGTTTATCGTCGTGTGCGAGGCCTTTCTGTGCATCCGGCCCCACTTCGGCCTGTGGCTCAAGACCTTCAACGTCAAGCCGAAGGTTGTGAAGGGGACGCAAGCGGAATGCGGAGGCGCTATGTTGGGCAAGTTGCCCAACGTCCCTTGGCTAGAAGGGACCTTCGTGGACTCCATCAAGGGGTGGCAATCGGGGTGGTTCTATATCACCGAGCCGCGCAAGCCTGCATGGGCGGCGGCCCCCGAATTTAGATCTAGAATCCCTACGCAGCTCACCTCCTGGAAAGAGAAGGGCTTGTAGTGGGGTGACCCGGTGGAGGTGACGGGACTTCGAACCTGCATCAAGAAGCTGGTGAGCAATGGGCTCCGGCTCGTCGATGTAGTCCAGGTCATGCTCCTCCAGCGGATTCTCCCATGCCAAGAAAGGGCATTTAATCTGTGGGAGTTTAATCCGGAACAACACCAGACGTTAAGCGGGCTCTTCGATACAACGTACGAAGGTGCTTGGAGGGTGCTGTTCAAGAGCGCTGATGCGCCCGTATCCGCGACCGAAGACCGCGGATTCAGCTTACAGTCTCCGACTGACGGGGTAAGTGATTCGACCCCATTACGGGACACTTGTAGTAATTAGATTGACTCTAGCGAGGTTTTTAATCTGCCTCTTCCTTTGACAGGAATGGATGGAGAAGGCCGAGCTGCTTATCAGTCCGGCTCCCATGCCAGAAGAACCAGTGGATGCCCATTTGGCGAGGCTGCTGGTTCCGGCACCGTACGTGGTGCCGGAGAAGAAGGCCAAGAAGGTGGCCGCGGGGACTCGAAAGAGTTCCCGCAATCAAGCGGCTGACGACGACGACGAGGACTCCTCCCCCGAAGACGAGGAGGAGGAGGAGGAGTACTCTCTCCCGGAGGAGGGAGAGAAGAAGAGGAAGGCCTCCCCAATCGGGGCGGCCGAAGGGTCCAAGAGGGGGAGAACTATCCCCCCGGACAGTTTTACCAACATCAGTGTTGGCGAGAAAGAGTGGCCTCCAAGGGCCCGGCGTCCGGCAAGATCGTAAGTATCCGGATCATTCATATGCCGTATTATAGCATGTCATGCAGTGTCCTTCTAATGCCGCATTGTTTCTTTAGTCCGGCCGGTGACGACTTTCCCGACTCGATGAGCGGGTCGTTGGCGCCATCGGATGTAAATTCCATCCCGACTGCCTCTACCCCCCGCGCCGAGGACGACGAGGCGGAATCCCACAGGGGGACGCGCCAGGGGGAGGCTCCGGAGGCGCCGTCAGCCAGCCCCCCGGACTTTGTGCCGGACTCTACTCCGGAACCCGTAGCGGTTCCAGAGTCAGGCAAGCAGCCCCCTCGAAAGAGGGGCAGGACCGTGACGCCGGCGGCCTCCGTCCAACCGGAGGCACCGGACAACCTGCTGGAGGCGCTCAAAGGCGCCTCCATCAAGGAAGAACACCGTACTCTCATGAGTGCGGTGATTGAGAAGGTCCAGCTCGCCAAGGGCGGGCTGACTGAAGCCTGCAACAGCCTTCTAACAGGCTTTGAGGTAAGAAGGTTAAAATTAAGTAATATAATACCGCATAGACAGTAGCCCCTGATGCTTAGTCCGGTGTTCGGAAAGAAAAGCCGGACTAGGGATCTTTAACAAGGTATACGCAGGGTTTCTAAAATATGTCAATATGGGTTTGCAGGCTGCGCTGTTGACCTCTGCTGCATTAACAACGGAGGTCGAGGCGCTGAAGAAGGACCTTGAGCGGTCGGAGCAAGAGCTCGGCCATGCCAAGAGGCAACTCAAGGAAAAAGAAGGTGGATAACACCACTTTAAATATGCACCTTACAGAAAAGGGTTTTGGTTGCAAACAAGATTAACGAGGATAATATGTGCGATGCAGGGGCCACTAACGAGGTGGAAGCCCTGAAGGATGCCGTGTCCGTGGCCGAACGCAATGCGGCCACAGAGCGGACTGAGCGAGAAAAGCAAGCGGCGCTGGTGGCGGAAGTTCGGCAAGAGCTCCAGGCTCTCATGAAAAAGCATGAGAGTTTGGAGCGTGACTCCAAGACTCGAGAGTCCGAGCTTGCCTCGGCTCTCGATAGGGCCGAGTCCGCCAAGGCCGAGGCTCAGAGGGCCCATATGGAAATAGAGGACATGAAGAAGATAGCAGCGGGTAAGGCGTTTTTCATGCAGAGCAAGCATGTTAATGTAAATTACCGGATACTTACCCGAATTCGGAGCTCTCTAGGGGCATTTGCAGATCTGCCGCGTAGTGCGTCTGATGCCGCTGCGTTCTATCGTGGCGAGGAGGGGAGCTCAACGGAGAAGGTCTTCTGGTCTCAGTACGCTGAGGCCAGCCATCCGGTGCCCCCAAGCGACCAGCTGAAGCAGCTGGTCGAACTCCACAAGGTAGCTGAGGAGGCCATGAAGGGCCTCACAGTCCGGCTGTGGCCCGGGCAGGCCATGCCTGGCAGCTACTTTGGCCTAGTGCGGCGGCTTGTTGATGCATGCCCAAGGCTGGATGTGATCAAGCGATCCGCCTGCATTGAAGGCGCTCGTCGAGCCCTTGCCCGCATAAAGGTGCAATGGGGCAAGCTGGATGCGGAGAAGCTTCTCACGGATCCGCCGCTGCCGGGCAAGGAGCACCGTACGCCGGAGCGATATTATAAAGTTGGGAGCCCGCGATATCGCGGATGAGTGTCCCCTTAATGTAATCCTTGAGTGAACTCGCTGTGTGTTTATCCTGTGCGCCGAAAACTTCGTTTGTATGCGCCATGAGCAACGCTTTGTTGAATTTAAAATGTTACCTTCTGTGCGGCCGTTTGTTAAATCTGAGAGATGGCAAGTCGTTGGCTTCAGCCCCCAAGCCACGAGTGCTGGGGTGTTCGGTGATAAACTTGAGCACTCTTGTTCCCATCTTTGGGTCCATCTAGGGAGGCGCTTAACACGACGAACAAGGCGACCGGACTTATAATGCTTGAACACTCTCACTTAGCCATAGAATTCTATAATTTTAAATTTCGGCGAAGCCCCTGGTATTCGGAAGACCGAATCCGGGGCGCTATCCACGCCTTCGTCGGACATCATCCGGAACTTCGCTCGAAGCGGCATGAGTCTTTAGGGACCCGAAAAGACCTCTCGAACAGCGACCAGTCTCTCGCCTTATCATGCCAGTCAGTTTTAGCTTTCTCCACTGAGGCGTTAACCCGGCTCAACCGGGGCGCAATCGCAGTGGTTCTCCTAGTGCTACCTTAGCCGACGGAACGGAACGTAAGGTACCAAAACATAGGAGCCGGGCAAACCCAACTATTGACCCAAGACATGATTCGGAGCTGATTCATATAATGCTATAAGTTCGGGGTGCCGCACTTGTGAAAGTGTTCGGACTTAATCACACCGCAATATGGGGAACAGAGCCCCCTGGTGTATTCGGCCGTACCAAAGTGTACGGGTGCAATATGTCATATAGTGAACATTTGTAAAGGATAACGCAATTGCCATGCAAAGGTAATAAACTTGCAAAAAGGAAGTGTTGCGTTATTTATGAAAGAAGGTCTGCTAATAAAGCGGACTGATACAAATAGTGCGGTAAGCGAGGTGTTTGGACTAAATTAACATGTCCCCCTCCAGGGATAAGCTGCAGACTTGGTGTATGTAATTGAATTTAATGCTCGTAACGGACACCACCTGAGTGTTCGTCGCAGCCTTCTTTGTTCCCTGACTGTTGTATCGTGAATTCGGCGAGTTCGCCGTCGGACAGGGCTTCTGGTTAATGGAGTCATGTGTATGCAAAATAAGAAAAGATAAAAAACAAAGCCAAGGGGGGCGATCATGAGCCCCTTGTGTGGTCGAGCCGCACTCTTTGGTCCTTGTGGTTAAGCCCCTCCCCTGCGCCCATGGTATCTCCAAAGCGTAATGATGTACGCGGAGTGTTATTCTAGTGATCATGCGCGGGCGGGGGTTGGGGCCGCATTGCTACGCGTGCTCTGATCGCGCCAGGTGGTCTTGGTTGTTGTTGCTCCGGGCACGTTTTAATGTGTCCGGCTTTTTAATTACCGGACTAGAGAATTGCCGGAAAAGGCTGCTCTGTACTTCTGCCGCGAGAGCCGCTGTATGTTCCTCCGTTCGGAGGGAGCGTTCCGTATTCCCATTGACCGTAATGACTCCACGAGGGCCCGGCATCTTGAGCTTTAGGTATGCATAATGCGGCACCGCGTTGAATTTTGCAAATGCGGTACGTCCGAGCAGGGCATGATAGCCGCTACGGAACGGGACTATGTCGAAGATTAACTCTTCGCTTCGGAAATTATCCGGGGATCCGAAGACCACTTCCAGTGTGACAGAGCATGTACAGTTGGCTTCCACTCCTGGGATGACACCTTTAAAGGTTGTCTTAGTAGGTTTGATCCTGGATGGGTCTATGCCCATTTTGCGCACTGTGTCCTGATAAAGCAGGTTCAGGCTGCTACCGCCGTCCATCAGGACTCTTGTGAGGTGAAATCCATCGATGATTGGGTCTAGGACCAATGCGGCGAATCCGCCATGGCGTATGCTGGTCGGATGGTCTCGTCGATCGAAAGTGATCGGACAGGAGGACCATGGATTGAACTTCGGGGCGACTGGCTCCATCGCATAGACGTCCCGTAGTGCGCGCTTCCTCTCCCTCTTGGGTATATGGGTCGCGTAAATCATATTCACCGTCCGCACTTGCGGGGGAAAACCCTTCTGTCCTCTGTTGTTCGGCGGCCAGGTCTCTTCCTCGTCGTCGCTATTTAGCCCCTTGTCATTGTGTTCGGCAATTAACTTGCCAGCCTGCCTGAACACCCAACAATCTCTATTGGTGTGATTAGCTGGCTTTTCGGGGGTGCCATGTATCTGGCATGAGCGGTCGAGTATTCTGTCCAGATCGGACGGGCCCGGAGTTGTTCTTTTAAATGGCTTCTTCCGTTGACCGGGTTTGGAGCCTCGGAATCCGGCATTGACTGCCGTATCCTCTTTGTCGTCGCCGTTAGTACGGCGTTTGTTTTTGATTCGACGTGACCTGCCATGATTGTCCTTGGAGTCCGGGCTGCCAGAATTTTTGCGGAGATTATTGTTGCGGGCTAGCCAGCTATCCTCTCCCGCGCAAAAGCGGGTCATTAACGATGTGAGGGCTGCCATGGATTTCGGCTTCTCCTGCCCCAGGTGCCGGGCTAGCCATTCGTCCCAGATGTTGTGTTTGAAGGCTGCGAGGGCCTCCGCATCCGGACAGTCGACGATTTGATTTTTCTTCGTCAAGAACCTTGTCCAGAACTGTCTGGCCGATTCGTCTGGCTGCTGAATAATGTGGCTTAGGTCATCGGCGTCTAGTGGTCGCACGTATGTACCTTGGAAGTTATCAAGGAACGCGGCCTCCAGGTCTTCCCAACACCCAATCGACTCCGCGGGCAGGCTGTTAAGCCAATGCCGAGCTGGTCCTTTAAGCTTGAGTGGGAGATATTTGATGGCGTGCAGATCGTCGCTGCGGGCCATATGGATGTGGAGAAGATAATCTTCGATCCACACCGCGGGGTCTGTTGTACCATCGTAAGATTCGATGTTTACGGGTTTGAACCCTTCGGGGATCTGATGATCCATTTCTTCATCAGTGAAGCATAACGGGTGTGCGGCGCCCCTGTACTGAGCAATATCGCGACGCAGCTCGAGGGAGCGCTGTCTGCTGTGTTCGGCCCGACCGGCGTTAAGTCCGGCGCGACGGTATTCGTCGTGGGTCGTAGGGCGCCCACGTGATCCATAGATGGATCTGGATTGCCTTGCTTTGTCCTCCAAGATGTCTCGCAAGTCCGGCGCGTTCCCTTTTGGCTTCGTACTCCTGGATCGATGTCGGGGTACGGTCTTGGCTGGGGCCTTGAATGCCTCTCTGTCGCGACCCCGGGGCGGTCGGTCAGCCATGTCGTGCGCTGGTGATAAAGGTATGTATGCTTCCTCCTCTAATCGGGGGAGCGGCTTGCATCTTGGGTAACTTTTGGAGGGGAGTTCGAGTTTATACTCTTCGGCCGCGAGGACCTCGGTCCATCGATCGGCTAGCAGATCTTGATCAGCTTGAAGTTGTTGCTGCTTTTTCTTTAGGCTATTTGTCGTGGCTATAAGCCTGCGCCTGAAGCGCTCTTGTTCGACGGGATCCTCGGGTATGACGAATTCATCATCATTGAGGCTTGCTTCGTCTTCGGAGGGAGGCATATAGTTATCATCCTCAACCCCTTCGTCTGCCGCCCTGTCATGAGGGCTTGCTTCTGCGTCCTCCTGCGTTGAGTCTTGCAGGAGGGGATCGTCTTCGGCACTCTCCGGAGTGTTATTGTCTCCCGTGCCGGATTCTCCATTCTTGTTATGGCGGGATTTAGAGCGGCGCCGCTGACGCCGGCGTTTAGGCTGCTTTTTCAAAGAATCTTCCTCCGCTGCTTTTTCGCCATCCCCTTCCTTTGGGGTATCCACCATGTAGACTTCGTATGACGAGGTGGCCTTCCAGTGTCCTGTGGGCGCTGGGTCCTGATCGTCTCCGGCATCATCGTCCATAGCATCGATGTCATCGGAGTCGTAGTCTAGCATGTCGGTTAGATCCTCGACAGTGCCTACAAAGTGGGTGGTGGGTGGGCTTCGAATTTCTTCGTCGTCCGAACTCCAACCGTCCTGGCCATAGTCCGGCCAGGACTCTCCTGAGAGCGAGAGATGCTTCGGGGAATTCAGGATATCGCCAAAAGGCGAGTGTTGAAATATGTCCGCGGCGGTGAATTCAATAACCGGCGCCCAATCCGGCTTATTTGGCGGGGGCGCGGGAGGCTCGGAGTCCGGCGAGGAGTCCGGCGTATCAGGATCGCGAATTTTGCAAGGGACAAAATCGGTATTCGGCTCCATCGCCGTATATGTTGAAGTCCCCGGGGCGGTGTCTATCCACCGACCCTCGTCATGGGCAATCGGCTCCGGGCAAGTAGCCGGGGCGGATTCAAGTGCGGCCACCAAAGCACTGTCCGGCGGCAGAGTCAGATCATGCCCATCGTCGCAGTGCGGCGCGCTTGGCCGTGGCTCGAGTCCGTCGAAGATCAAGTCTCCGCGGTCATCGGCCGTGAAGTTTAGGCTTCCGAATCTGACCTGACGGCCAGGGGCGTAGCTTTCGATCCGCTCCAGATGGCCAAGAGAATTGGCCCGCAGTGCAAAGCCTCCGAATACGAGGATCTGTCCGGGGAGAAAAGTCTCACCCTGGACAACGTTGAAGGTTGAAGATGCCATCGAGCCTATCGGTGACGACACAGAGGAACTCTCAATGAAAGCACCAATGTCGGTGTCAAAACCGGCGGATCTCGGGTAGGGGGTCCCGAACTGTGCGTCTAGGCGGATGGTAACAGGAGACGAGGGACACAATGTTTTTACCCAGGTTCAGGCCCTCTCGATGGAGGTAATACCCTACGTCCTGCTTGATTAATATTGATGATATGGGTAGTACAAGAGTAGATCTACCACGAGATCAAGGAGGCTAAACCCTAGAAGCTAGCCTATGGTATGATTGTTGAGATGTAATGTTGTGTCCTACGGACTAAAGCCCTCCGGTTTATATAGACATCGGAGAGGCTAGGGTTACACAGAGTCGGTTACAATGGTAGGAGATCTACATATCCGTATTTCCAAGCTTGCCTTCCACGCCAAGTAAAGTACCTTCCGGACACGAGCCGGAGTCTTCAATCTTCTATCTTCGTAGTCTGGGAGTCTGGCGGATATTGATAGTCCGGCTATCCGGACACCCCCTAGTCCAGGACTCCCTCACCAAGCTTGCTTTCCATGCCAAGGAAAGTCCCATCCGGACACGGGATGAAGTCTTCAATCTTGTATCTTCATAGTCTTGGAGTCCGGCCGACGATGATAGTCCGGCTATCCGGACAACCCCTAGTCCAGGACTCCCTCAGAAGGCCTTGCCCACAAGGGCCCGGGCTGCAGCGTGGTGCCCGCCGAGTCCGGCGTGAATTTCAGCCAGGAGATTTCGCCCTTCCTCTTCAGAGATGCACCTTTGAAGGACTCCGGTTGTGCTTTTTATTATAAAGTTCTCCCTCATGGACCTTGTAGGCTTTAGATCGCCGAACTATGCAGCGGGCCTCATTTTGGTCTTCGGGAAGTTCCTGCCTAATTAAGTAGGCTAGGAATGGTTTCGTCCACGGGGCAATTACTGCCATTATTTCGTGGGCTGAAGGTGTTATTTCATTGGCTGAGCCATCGATTGTGTCCGAATGTTCCGTGTTGGGTGGTGCGGTTGGTTCCGGGTTGTTATTTCCGGACTCCTCTTCCCATAATACGGATAGCTTAAAGAGCCACTCCAGGAAGATGTTTGGAGGGACGACGTCACGTTTTGCACCGATGCGTGCCAACACGTCGGCTGCCTGATTATTATCCCGGGCTACATGGTGGAATTCGAGTCCTTCGAACCGAGATGACATTTTTAAGACGGCGTTATGATAGGCTGCCATTTTCGGATCCTTGGCGTCAAAGTCTTCGTTTACTTGGGATATTGCAAGGTTTGAATCCCCACGCACCTCTAGGCGTTGAATACCCATGGAGATTGCCATCCGGAGACCATGTAGAAGGGCCTCATATTCGGCTGCATTGTTGGAGTCCGTGTACATTATCTCAAGTACGTATTGGACTGTGTTTCCGGTTGGGGATGTCAATATGATGCCAGCCCCCAAGCCGGCCAACATTTTGGAGCCGTCGAAATGCATGATCCAATTGGAGTATGCGCCGTACTCTTTAGGGAGTTCGGCTTCGGTCCATTCGGTGATGAAGTCAGCCAAAACTTGTGACTTGATAGCTCGTCGTGGTTTGTAGATTATGTCGAATGGTAAGAGCTCAATGGCCCATTTTGCAATCCTGCCTGTCGCATCGCGGTTGTTTATAATGTCGTTGAGAGGTACTTCGGAGGCAACTGTTATCGAACACTCTTAAAAGTAGTATCGCAGCTTCCGAGATGCCATCAACACCGCGTACGCTATCTTTTGATAATGTGGATACCGGGACTTGCATGGAGTTAAGACGGTGGATACGTAGTACACTGGTTTTTGAAGAGGGAATTTGTGTCCTTCTGTTTCTCGTTCGACGACGAGTACCACGCTAACAACTTGATGTGTTGCCGCGATGTATAATAACATCGGTTCACCCATGTTGGGCGCGGCCAGGACCGGATTTGTTGCCAATATGGCCTTT
The DNA here is from genome assembly GCA_963921465.1 of Triticum timopheevii. Taxonomy (NCBI): domain Eukaryota; kingdom Viridiplantae; phylum Streptophyta; class Magnoliopsida; order Poales; family Poaceae; genus Triticum; species Triticum timopheevii. Next base: position 163,554,383 of record OY997274.1, on the reverse strand, counting down.
ATTTCTTCGAGTCCGGCCGTGGCGGCATCCATCCATTCGAAGTGTTCGGTGCGCCGGAGGAGGCGATAGAGGGGCAATGCCTTTTCTCCCAAACGGGAGATGAAGCGGCTTAGAGCCGCCACACATCCAGCCAATTTTTGTATTTGTTTGAGGTCTTTTGGGATATCCAGCTGTGACAGAGCTCGGATCTTGGCTGGGTTTGCTTCAATTCCTCTACCGGATACAATGAAGCCCAAGAGCTTTCCGGCTGGTACGCCGAAAACGCATTTTTCCGGGTTGAGCTTAATGTCATATGCTCGGAGGTTGTTGAATGTGAGCCTCAAGTCGTCTACTAGAGTTCGACATGTTTGGTTTTGACGACCACATCGTCTACGTATGCCTCCACTGTTTTGCCGATCTGGGTAGCCAGACATGTCTGAATCATGCGCTGATATGTTGCGCCAGCGTTTTTGAGTCCGAAGGGCATTGTGTTGAAGCAGAATGGTCCGTATGGAGTGATGAATGCCGTTGCAGCTTGGTCTATCTCCGCCATCTTGATTTGATGGTAGCCGGAGTATGCGTCGAGAAAGCACAATGAATCGTGCCCTGCGGTAGCATCGATGATTTGATCGATGCGGGGAAGGGGGAAAGGATCCTTTGGACAAGCCTTGTTAAGGTCTTTAAAATCCACACATAGGCGCCCGGATTTGTCCTTTTTTGGTACCATTACCAGGTTTGCTAGCCAGTCCGGATGTTTGATGTCTCTGATGAATCTGGCTTCTAGTAGTTTGGCTAGCTCCTCTCCCATTGCCTGTCTTTTGGGTTCGGAAAATTGCCGAAGAGCCTGTTTGACTGGCTTGAATCCTTTTAGGATGTTTAGGCTGTGTTCTGCCAACCTGCGTGGGATTCCTGGCATGTCTGAAGGGTGCCAGGCAAAGATGTCCTAATTTTCCCGTAGGAATTCTCGTAGTGCGGCGTCTACATCAGGGTTTAATTGTGCCCCAATGGAGGCCGTCTTTGTGGGGTCCGTTGGATGGACCTGGAATTTGACTATTTCGTCTGCTAGTTTAAAAGAGGTGGACTTGGATCTCTTATCGAGTATCACATCGTCCCTGTTCACCGTGGAGTGCAGTGCAGTGAGTTCCTCTGCCGCTAGGGCTTCGGATAGTGCCTCTAGGGCTAGTGCAGCTGTCTTGTTTTCGGCGCGGAGTGCTATGTCCGGATCACTGACAAGAGTGATGATTCCATTGGGCCCGGGCATTTTAAGCTTCATGTACCCGTAATGGGGTATGGCTTGGAAAATTGTGAATGCCTCTCGCCCTAATAAAGTGTCATATCCGCTGCTGAACGGGGCCACTTGGAACGTGACCTCCTCGGACTTGTAATTGTCCGGCGAGCCGAACACCACACAAGTGTAATTTTACCTGTGCAGCGTATTTCCCGACTAGGGATTATTCCTCTAAAGGTTGTGCTGCTTCGCTCAATGCGGCTCTAGTCTATTTCCATTTTTCGAAGGGTTTCCTCGTAGATGAGGTTTAATCCGCTGCCGCCATCCATGAGTACCTTGGTAAGACAAAAGCCGTCCACTATTGGACTGAGGACCAATGCGGCTGGTGCTCGGGCTGTTCGGAATTTAGGTTCGTCACTGGCATTGAAGGTGATAGCCGTGTCGCTCCATGGATTTGTTGTTGCTACTTGGTAGACTTCGGTGAGGCTGCGGATTGTTCGTTTCCACATATTATTTGATGCGGAAGTCTCGAAGACTGTTAATACCGTAATGGTACTGTTGGTCTGGTTCTCCGGGGCTAGAAGCTCTTCACCACTTTCGGCCACCTACCGTAGTATCCAACATGCTCGAAGGCTATGTGTTGGAGTGGCGCCTTCTGTACTATGGATTTTACAGGGTCCGCTGAGCCATCCCTCCAGTACGGTTCCATGCCCTTTATGGGGTTTTTGCTTTTTGGTTTTTGTCCCGGGTGCCTCAGCATGATGCACCCTTTTGTTTCGGACTAGGGTTGTGTTCGGAGCCGGATTGTCCCAAAACTTAGTTTCGGTTTTCCAGACACTCTCCATCGCACAGTACTTTCGTGCTATGGACGCCAGGTCGGCGAAGCGTGTAATTTTGCGACGACTTACGGCGTTCAAGATTCCCTTGTCCGTGCAATTGTTGCAAAAAATTGAGATTGCGTTTTCCTCACGGCAGTCCTTTATCCTGTCCATAACCAGGAGGAATCTGGCCCAGTAACGATGTACTGTCTCCGTGGGTTCTTGCCGGATTTGAGATAGATCGCTTATGTTTGGTTGGGCGGGTGGAATAAAGTCCGGAACCCTGCCCAACTTGAGGCTCAAGGGACGAAAAGTTTCCGAATTTGGAAGCTTGGATTGTTGGATGTCGTCCAACGAATCTGGTCCGCTGCCTGACTTTAGGTTCAATACTTGATTGACGTCCGTCCCTCCGCGGGAATCTGGCATGGTGGGATCCGGAATCCGGACATAACTGGTTTTTAATATAGAAGAAGAGTCGCCGCGTTGTTCCTCCACCACGGCAACGTGGTGGGTAGCCTGAGGAGAGTTGATCTCTCTCAGATCGGTTTTAAGCCCAATCTGATCGTAGTATGTAGCGACTCCCAGGGCAGCGAAGCAATCCAAGAGCTCGTTTACAGAGGAGAGCTCCATCGGATCTAACTGCTCGGCGAATTCCGAGTTGACGTGAAGATCGCTTTCGATGACCCGAGAGGTCATCGTCGGAGCGGCGGCCAAACACACGGTCATAAGAAAACCACCTAGCCGGACAGTTTGGCTGGTGGCCAAAGCTCCCTTGGCAATAGTACCATCTTTAAAGACGGGAAGAGGCATCCTTCCTGATTACGACGGCACAGAGGAACTCTCAATGAAAGCACCAATGTCGGTGTCAAAACTGGCGGATCTTGGGTAGGGGGTCCCGAACTGTGTGTCTAGGCGGATGGTAACAGGAGACAAGGGACGCGATGTTTTTACCCAGGTTCGGGCCCTCTCGATGGAGGTAAAACCCTACTCCTGCTTGATTGATATTGATGCTATGGGTAGTACAAGAGTGGATCTACCACGAGATCAAGGAGGCTAAACCCTAGAAGCTAGCCTATGGTATGATTGTTGTTCGTCCTACGGACTAAAACCCTCCGGTTTATATAGACACCGGAGAGGGCTAGGGTTACACAGAGTCAGTTACAATGGTAGGAGATCTACATATCCGTATTGCCAAGCTTGCCTTCCACGCCAAGGAAAGTCCCATCCGGACACGGGACGAAGTCTTCAATCTTGTATCTTCATAATCTTGGAGTCCGGCCGATAATGATAGTTCGGCCATCCGGATACCCCCTAGTCTAGGACTCCCTCAAAGGGGAGAGGGAGAAGGAAAGGGGGGCGCCGCCCCCCTCTCCTAGTCCAATTCAGACCAGAGGGGGAGGAGCGCGTGGCCTGCCCTAGGCCAGCCCTCTCTCTCTCCACTAAGGCCCATAAGGCCCACTATTTCTCCCGGGGGGTTCCGGTAACCCTCCGGCACTCCACTTTTCTCTGAGACCACCCGGAACACTTCTGGTGTCCCAATATAGTCGTCCAATATATGATCTTTATGTCTCGACCATTTCGCGACTCCTCATCATGTCCGTGATCATATCCGGGACTCCAAACTACCTTCGGTGCATCAAAACACAAAAACTCTTAATACAGATCGTCGCCGAACTTTAAGCGTGCGGACCCTACGGGTTCGAGTACTATGTAGACATGACCGAGACACGTCTCCGGTCAATAACCAATAGCGGAACCTGGATGCTCATATTGGCTCCCACATATTCTACGAAGATGTTTATCGGTCAAACCGCATAACAACATACGTTGTTCCCTTTGTCACCGGTATGTTACTTGCCCGAGATTCGACCGTCGATATCTCAATACCTAGTTCAATCTTGTTACTGGCAAGTCTCTTTACTCATTCCGTAATACATCATCCCACAACTAACTCATTAGTTACAATGCTTGCAAGGCTTATAGTGGTGTGTATTACCGAGTGGGCCCAGAGATACCTTTCCGACAATTAGAGTGACGAATCCTAATCTCGAAATACGCCAACTCAACAAGTACCTTCGGAGACACCTATAAAGCACCTTTATAATCACCCAGTTACGTTGTGATGTTTGGTAGCACACAAAGTGTTCCTCCGGTAAACAGGAGTTGCATAATCTCATAGTCATAGGAACATGTATAAGTCATGAAGAAAGCAATAGCAACATACTAAACGATCAAGTGCTTAAGCTAACGGAATGGGTCAAGTCAATCACATCATTCTCCTAATGATGTGATCCCGTTAATCAAATGACAACTCATGTTTATGGCTAGGAAACATAACCATCTTTGATCAACGAGCTAGTCAAGTAGAGGCATACTAGTGACACTCTGTTTGTCTATGTATTCACACATGTATTATGTTTCCGGTTAATACAATTCTAGCATGAATAATAAACATTTATCATGATATAAGGAAATATATGATAACTTTATTATTGCATCTAGGGCATATTTCCTTCACCAATCATAAGTGCATATGATCCAAGAAGAGAAAGTATGTTAGCTTATGCCTCTCCCTCATATGAAATTGCAATAGTGATTACCGGTCTTGTTAACGATTGCCTACGATAATTCCGCACACCGACCCATCATTATTCCACACTTGCTATTTATAATATTTAGTAATATATTCTAACTTTATGATAACAGCACCTACTTTTATGTTTTAGCTCTCCGATATCATGCAAAGTTATCCTCTTCATACCCACAATGTATTTTTATTTCTCGTTGCTAGTTGGAAGCAAACTTTCGGTGTACGTAGAGTCGTATCAGTGGCAGATAGGACTTGAGAGAATATTGATCTTACCTTTAGCTCCTTGTGGGTTCGACACTCCATACTTATCACTTCCACCATTGGGAATTGCTACAATGATTCCCTGCACTTGGGGATTATCACTCCCTCCGTTCCTAAATATTTGTCTTTCTAGAGATTTCAATAAGTGACTACATACGGAGCAAAATGAGTGAATCTATATTACAAAATATGTCTATATACATCCGTATGTGGTAGCCATTTGAAATCTCTAAAAAGACAAATATTTAGGAACGGAGGGAGTACATGACAAGCAGTGGCAGCCCAGTGTGTACCATGAAAAAAAAGCAGTAGCACAATGCATGTGTGAAGTGAAGCAGCGCAGTACAATGCGTACAATACAAAATAAAGAGGCAGCATCAAACTGTGTTGTTACTTCAAGGAGTAGGGCACCAGCGAGGCGGGGCTAATTTTTGTGTTTTGATCCTTTTGTGAAAGTTAGACCAGATCTAACCCTAGTTTAGAAAAATTTCGGGATCTGACCCTTTTCCTACCGCCAGGATCAATGGTGATAGGGTATAACTGCCTACCGCCGAGGTCTTTGGCGGTAGGACATAACTACGTCATCACGTCCGTCTGATATGAAAAATACCCTATCGCCAGACCTTTTGACGGTAGGATGTGCAACCCTACCGCCAAAGATCATGGCAGTAGGCTGTCCAACATGCATCGATGCAATCTTTGCTCTGTATTATTTAACTAATGGTAGTGCTAGTACTATAGGAGTATACTGCTATATGTTTGCTTATTCAAACTCTAGGCCATCCATCTAGCATGGCAGCATGCATACATGCATGCACCAGTGAGCTACTGCTGCCACTCGGCCTTACGGTGCAGCCTTATGTCTGTTGGTGTTTAGTATGTATGGTGCATGCATGCATCCATGTATATTTCTTAATAGGAGTAGTACCATCACTACTACTAGCCTGTAGGTTGTGCCTCCTGCTCATATGGTCACACGAAGATTCCTACCTGTGGCATGTCTACCGCCAGACTCTTTGGCGGTAGGGTTGCACAGCCTACCCCCAAAGACCCTGGTGGTAGGGTATTTTTCACGTTAAACAATTATGACGGCGCAGTTAAGTCCTACCACCAAGACCCGTGACGGTAGGCTGTTATATCCTACCGCCAAACACTATGACGGTAGGAAAAAAGTCAGATCGTGAAATTTTTACAAAATAGGGTCAGATCTGGGCTAACTTTTACAAAAGGGTCAAAACACGAAAATCAGTCGCGAGGCGGCCACACACAGACGTACTAGTCAATCGTGTACATCTGCCAGGTGGAAACGGAATTATTTTAAACAAAAACAAACAAACCAAAAAATTAAGAGTGAGTTGGCTTGTGCTAGGATGAAGTGGCGCTGATATCATAGTTAGATGTGACATAGTATATCTCTTAAAACTCTATGCTCCCTTGGGAGTGAGGCATGTGGTTGATCGGGAGATGTGGCCTGCGGGGTGGGTCCTCCAGTGTAAGTGAATTGGTCACTGGTCTCTACATGTCGGTTCGCTCGCGTGTGCTGGCTAAATTTCGTGTTTTGACCCTTTTTGGATACTATTTCAGGGTCTGACCCCCCCCTTTGAAACAATTTTGGGATTTGACCCTTTCACCTATCGCCAGGAACCGTGGTGGTAGGATTGTACAACCTACCGTTAGTGGCCCTGGCGGTAGGTGCCTTGACGGCGCCTAACGGCTGTTTGCCGGGGCTGGCATGGAAAAGTGCCTACCGCCAGGGCCCATGGCGGTAGGGTACTGAAGCCTACCGTCGGTGCCTCTGGCGGTAGGGTCCTGTGTGGTGGATAAGGTGGGGAGGGGCTGGATATTTCCTCTCCCTCCTCAACCACTCATTCAGGCCACACACTACTCACCTCTCCACCGAGCTCAAGTCTCCCCCTCTCTCTTTGAAGCACTAGAGCCTCTCAAATCTCTCTCATTTGCTTGAGATTTCACCGGTGGATCCGGATCATTTTCATCACCCAAGGTACCTCCCCCATTTCCCCTCCTTTTGATTGGTTGAGATCTTTGTTTTGCTTGCATTTGCTCATTTGGTTGCAAACCCTAGTTCATGTGGTCAAATCAATTCATATGATCCATTTAGGGTTATGTTTGTGATTTCCTTATGTATGATGTGCTTCATTGCTTCTGGAATAGTTTGTGTACCTAGATCTAGTCCTAGTATTAGTGTACATAATTAGGGTTGGGCTTAAGAAAGCAATTAAACCTAAGTTTACTTTAATAACAACTTTTGGAAATGTAGGATGTCACTGTTTGTTTGTTTGTTTCTTGAAGCTTCTGCTGAGGCGGCTGCGAACCGTGAACACGAATTGATTGATGAAAAGATGAACGTGTGGGTGAAAGCCATTGATGCGTTCAATGCAGAGTGTAGGGCCTTTTCACATTATTATTTCAATAATGACCGTTCAGAAAATTTTATCAAAAAAAGGAGAGGCAGATGGAGAAGCTCAAGACGGCGGAAAAAATTGTAGGCGTGATCTTGCAATGCAAATTGCATTGTGTGTGACAAGGGGGGAATATGATGAGATAGACATGGGAAATCATGCTCAGGTCATTGATTGGTTAGTTCGCCAACCATTCTCGTCGGACGAGAAGCGGGCTTCTCGTTGGGCATGGGTCAAAGAAAGAAATGATGTTGTTTGTTGCAACCCGGGACCGTACGCCACATAGAATTGCATGAGGCTATGTAATCTTTGTCATTTGGACTGTAATGACATGTACCCTTTGCCAGGGAGCATGGCTGTAGGGGGGTAAACTTGTTGTGACGGTAGAAACAAGCACCCTGGCGGTTCGGTGGACCCTACCGCCACAGGCAATGGCGATAGGGTCAACCCTAACGCCAGGGTGCTCATTTTTACTGTCACAGCAAGTTTACCCCCCCTACCGCCATGCTCCCTGGCGGTAGGGTCCCGCAACCTACCGCCAATGCTTGTGGCGGTAGGCTTTGATCCTACCGCCATGGTGCTTGTTTTATTCGTTACAGTAGGTTGGCCACTCCTACCGCCACGTGTTCTGGCGGTAGGATCCAGCAACCTACCGCCGGGGACTGTGGCGGTAGGGTTGATAACTCTGAAAACAGAGCACTCTATTCTGTTTTGTCCCTCTTCCCAGCACAACAGTTTTCAATAAGAATCATGACAAATCACAGAATATGCTGACAAACTAAATTCATTCACGACACCAAATTCAATACAAATGGCAAATTCATTCACGACAAGTTCACAACATATGCATTCTTGCATTAGTACTACATAGTTCATGATAAATTTGGCATGGCTTCATCCAGTTACATGATGAGTCCACCGAAGGAAGGCTTTACTGAGTCGTACGGGGCCATTTCCCCTTCTTGTCACGTGCCTCATCCTCCTCTTGTGCCTTGCGAGCCTTTGCAAGCTTTCTTGCCCTCTCCTCCTCACGAGCAAGCTTTGCTTGGCGTGCCCTCTCCTCCTCGTGTTGCTTGCGCTCCATCCTCTCCTTCTGACGATGCTCTTCCTCCAAGCCTCTTTGAAACCTTTCTTCGAACAGGCGCTGGCGCCTAAGACAATCTTGATATTGGTCCTTCTGGACATCTTTTGGCACTTCATGATCTATCCACATGAAGTACTTGCATATAGGAGGCGGTGACTGCATACAAAATGGATGTTAGAGTTGACACACATTTTAGTGTAACATGTTACTTCTCTAGCATACCGGTGGTTGGTCATAGGCATGAGTTGGAAGCGCACGATCATAAGCATAGTTGGGGCATACAAAATATCTCCTTCCTTCCGTCCATGACATCTTTCGGTCGGTGGATACCTTCTCCTTGCAAACATGTCCACACCAGCATGGCGGAATCTTCACATCTTTCTCCTTCACCTTGTCCAAAGATGCGTTCTCCCACTTGTGTGGCATGTCTTCTTGGTTAGCACACGGTGGCCTCGTCATGGAACCGGATGAAGCCATGCCTACTACAATTAAAGATGTTAAGTCAAAAAATGAACACATTGACATGTAAAGAGGCAAATATATTAAAAGTGAACACATGAACACATGAACATATTAAAAGTAGTACCATTCACATTATTTCAACCATCTGGATTGAGCAACACGTCGATAGGCCTTCCCCTATCAACCCGATGTGTCGTAGAACCACCGGATCCACGGCCACAGCCCACTCCAAGGCTAGTCCGTCCTCCACGGCCACGGCCACCTCCAAGGCTAGTCCTTCCTCCACGGCCACGGCCACCTCCAAGGCTAGCCCTTCCTCCACGGCCACGGCCACCTCCAAGGCTAGTCCTCCGTCCATGTGTTTGACTAGTGCCCGTGTTGGTTCTAGGTTTCTTGCATGTCCTAACGTTGTGTCCTATGTCGTTGCATTCTCCACAATTGTTGTTCTCCGGTGGCTCCATGAAATGACCACTACCAAATTGCTTCATTCCGGTGTATCCAGCTAGATCATCCATATCACTCCGGAATCTCTTCTTTCTTCTTCTTCCCCTCATAGGCACCATGAGTGCGGGATCTGGCACAATGTCTGGCCCAACATACTCAGGCCACTGTGAGGCATCAAGGAAAGGATTGAACCGAGGCACCCACGTCAACCTTGTTCGTTCCAATGTGAACTCATGCAACCGCACCGTTGTGCCATCAGATACGGGCAAGTTTCTCGCCCGTGTTGCGGTCATCAAATGTGAGCAAGGCCAATGATACTTGTGTGGCCTCTCACACTGGCACCAATGGTTTTTGATGTGCACCTCGTAAGCAACTCCACCATAAGACCTACCGTCCCTTATTGTCCCACCTGGCTCATCGATTTGATAGATCATTTCTTTTTCATTATATTTGACCACTTGTTGTTTGGAGGACTTCAGCGCTTGATGCGACAACCAATCGTGAACCTTGAATGGATAGTCCATCTTCTCCCTGATCCACTTGGCCGTGCTTTCTGAATGCTTTAGGAAGTACTCATTGAGCTTGATGAAAGTGTACTTGAGTATTGCGGTCACCGGCAAGGAACGGACACCCTTCAACACATTGTTGAAGCATTCCACCATGTTGCTTGTCATGTCCCCATACCGCATACCTCCTTCATCGTAAGTGCGTGACCACTTTTCTTTATCCGGCTTGTGCCTAAGCAAAAATTCTTTTCCCCCTTTGTTCTTCTCCAAAGCCTTGAGGAGTTTATCATATCGTCTTTTGTATGTGTCGGTGTTGAATGCAACGCAAACTATGGTAAGGTCTTTGCAAAACTCCTTGCTCTTGCATGCTTGATAAAAGTTTGCAACAAAGTGTCTCATGCACCAATGGTGGTGAAGCTTCGGAAGACCAAGAATATCAACTTCTATCGCTTTTAGAATCCCATGATGGCGATCCGATATAATGCATACCTCTCGGTTGCCTATAACCTTGGTTCTCACATGCCCCATGAACCACTCCCAATTATCATCATGCTCCGAAGGCACCAAGGCAAATGCCACCGGTAACACGTTATCATTTGAAGAGTGGGCCATCGCCACCATCAATGTGCCCTTGTATTTTCCGGTTAAGAATGTACCATCTATAGACAATAACAGGCGACAATACTTGAATGCCTCAATGCATTGTCCAAAGCTCCAGAAGGCACGACGAAACACACCGTCGGTTGACTCCACCCGATGGCGCATTCCCGGGTTTCGATGAGTAATGGCTGCCAACATCTTGGGCAGAATGTTATATGCGGCCTCATAATCACCATGCAACATCCTAATAGTGTTTGCCTTCGCCATCCATGCCTTCCCATACTTGACTGAGTATCTGAATTGTTCCTCAATCGAAGACATGAGAAACTTGACCTTCACGGTTGGATCATGTGCTATTTGATGCAACAATTTGTATCCTAGATACTCAGACGTGAGTTGACGGTGTCATTTGCTTCGGTCCGCCTTGTCCGGGGGTACGCACGTGTGAGTGCCAACATGACTCTTCAACACCCATTGCCCGGTTTCTTTGATTTTTCTACCACGGACCTTCCATTTGCAACCTTCTTGGTCACATTTGACTGTGTATCGAACTTTTTGATTGGAATGAGCAACAACAAACGGCCTATGGTTCCTAATGGCATAGTCACACAACCATATCTTGAACTCTACCAAAGAACCAAACTTGATGCCTTTCTTCAAATGTGCATTCTCATCCTCATTTTGTGGCCGAGGATCGCTGAATTTGGGGCATGGTGTTGGCTCGGACAACCGGAATCTCAGCCCACCGTCAACAACGGCATTGTCCGCAAGACTCACATCCCTAAACAACGGCGGCCCTCTCTCCTTGCTGGTCACCTTCTTGTAGATTTCATTTTCTTGCGCAGTCAACCCATCCTCATCCAATTCTTCCTCCGGACCCTCGTCATCCGAGTTATACCCACACATACGGTTGTAAGGGAGGGTACGGTCCATATCTTGTTGCCTCACAATGACATCCAAGTTACCAATTGGATTGTAATGGATCTCTTCATTCTCCGCATAAGCATCCTCTTGAGCAACAATAGCATCATCATCAACATGACCACTAGCATCTTCTTCAACATGAGGAATAGCATCATGACGGAGTACTATGGTGCTAGCATTGATATGATCTTCATTGGGTTGGCTACTTGGTGGTTGGCTAGAACAATTGGGGATATACACCTCAACACTATCATCATGTATTGGGGAGGATGCATTGCGGTTGAGATCAATTTGCAAGGGGGAGGAGGACCAACCTTTGTGGCAAAGATCTCAAGAGACTTGTCTTGTGATGCGTCTACATTTTCCTTGTAGACATTCCAATGCAATTGGGAGGTGATGGGCATACTCTTTAATCGGGACTTTACTCTCAATCCAACGTCATACCTCCCAATAAGCTTAACCTCGGCATTTGGGTCATTCCAATATAACATGCTTCTCACTTTAACTACAAGATCATCAAAGCTTGGACTTGTGTCAAAAACCATAGCCTCTTCCCCTTCATCGTCATTTCCAAGAATAAATGTCATCTTGTCCAAATAATGAACACTTACGAGTTTATGCATCTAAGAAATTGGAAACAATATAATCAATCCATATATGTCATCCAACCAACTCAAATGGACAAATTAACTAAATTTTGCACAAATTGAACAAGTAACTACTATTCATACTCAAGTTAACCTAACCATTAACCCTAACCCTAACCATAACCCCAACATACCAACTATAACCCTAACCCCCAACATAACCCAAACCCTAACCCTAACACTAACACTAACCCTAGCCATAAATGCATCATAAATGCACACAACAAGATCAACACCTAGGGTTTGCAAGGAGGTGACCAAATCCACACAAAACAAAGATCTCAACCAATCAAAAGGAGGGGAAATGGGGGAGGTACCTTGGGTGATGAAAATGATCCGGATCCACCGGTGAAATCTCAAGCAAATGGAGGGGATCTTGTGGGGGTTTGTGACGGGGTGAGAGGGGGGAGGAGCTGAGCACAGATAAGAAGAGGAGTGGAGAAGAAGAGTGGTGGTGGGGCCCATAAAGCAGCCCCTCCCCACCTTATCCACCACACAGGACCCTACCGCCAGAGGCACCGGCAGTAGGCTTCAGTACCCTACCGCCATGGGCCCTGGCGGTAGGCCCTTTTCCACGTCAGCCCCTGCAAACGGCCATCAGGCACCGTCAAGGCACCTACCGCAAGGGGCACTCATGGTAGGTTGTACAATCCTACCTCCACAGCGCCTGGCGGTAGGCGACAGGGTCAAATCCCGAAATTATTTCGAAGGGGGGTCAGATCCTGAAATAGTATCCAAAAAGGGTCAAAACACGAAATTTAGCCGCGTGTGCTATCAGTTGGTGGCCGCGTATATGAATCGTGTTGCTCGTTTGATTCATTCGCTTTGGCTGGGCATCGTGTTGTTTTTACTGTCCGACAGATTGGGGTGGAGAGGGGGACAGCTACCGACTGACTGACTCCATCATTGGCGTCCTTCCTCTTCCTAAGATCTGTATGCCGAACACGAGCCGCCCTCATGTGGTCTCTGCATCGCCACTGCCCCTCGCAGGATGCATTGTCGTTCTCCCCATCTTCATCTCTCTTGCTTTCATTTGCTTCATAGGTGTAGAGAATGATTTGATGCATCGATAATTGATTGATCGTGCACTAGGCACATATATATAGGTACAAGGGGTGCGACCGGTATCTTGTCTCCTAAGATACACGTACATACAGAGGGAGACAGATACTACAGGTACTGCATACAGGACCCAGACCTACGTACATGTACACATGTTCAACACCCCCCGCAATCGAAGCGTCGCCGGTGACGCAAAGACTGGACCGAAGCCCTCGAAAGTCGAGGTAGGCAGTCCCTTCGTCATCACATCGGTGAACTACTGATCGGTGGGCACATGTAGAACACGAACACGACCAAGTGCAACCTGCTCCCGGACGAAGTGGATGTCGAGCTCGATGTGCTTCGTCCGTCGGTAATGGACAGGGTTGGCAGCAAGGTACACCACGGAGACGTTATCACAGAAGACGAGCGTCGCCTTGGTGACCTCACATAGCAACTCCTAAAGTAGTTGTCGTAGCCATGAACACTCCGCGATGGTGTTGGCCATAGCCCGACACTCGGCCTCGGCGCTCGATCGTGATACCGTGGGTTGTCGTTTAGACGACCACGAGATCATAGAGGGCCCGAGGTAGACACGGTAGCCGGAAGTGGAGCGTCGAGTGTCGGGACACCCAGCCCAGTCAACGTCGGAGTAGGCGCAAGGCTGGTGTCCGGCGAGGCCGTCAGGGTGAGACCCATGGATGTGGTGCCACGTATGTACCAAAGTATACGTTTCACGAGAGTGCAATGAGTGTCACGCGGAGCGTGCATGTGAAGGCACACCTGCTGGACAGCATACTGAATGTCCGGACGCGTCAGTGTGAGGTACTGAAGTGCACCAACGATGGAGCGGTAGAAGGGAGCGTCGGACGCCGGAGAGCCCTCGACAGCGGACACCTTAGCCTTCGTATCAACAGGCGTGGAAGCAGGCTTGCAGTTAAGCATGCCCGCTCGCTCCAGAAGCTCGTAGGCGTACTTCTGCTGGTGCAGGAAGAAGCCAGTAGCCCGGCGCATGACCTCGATGCCGAGGAAGTAGTGGAGAGCCCCCAAGTCCTTGAGGGCAAACTCGGTGCCGAGGCGAGCTGTGATCTGCTAAAGAAGTGCTAGCGAGCTCGCAGTCAGGATGATGTCGTCGACGTACAGTAGGAGGTACGCGGTGGCGGGGCCCTGGTGGTAGACAAACAGGAAGGCATCGGACCGTGTGGACCGGAACCCCTGTTACTGGAGGAAGGCCGCGATCCGCTGGTACCAGGCCCGAGGTGCTTGCTTCAACCCGTATAGGGAATGGGAGAGCAAGCACACGTGGTCCGGATAGGCGGCGTCGACAAAACCAGTCGGCTGCAGACAGAACACCTGCTCATCGAGATGGCCATGCAAGAAAGCATTAGACACATCAAGCTGGTGGACAGGCCAAGCGCGAGAAACACCAAGCTGGAGAACAGCGCGAATCATGCCCGGTTTGACAACCAGGGCAAAGGTGTCGGTGAAGTCCACGCCAGCGCGCTGGCGAAAGTCGCGCACCACCCGACGCGCCTTGTAGCGCTCGAGAGAACCGTCGGGGCGAGTCTTGTGGCGGAAAACCCACTTGCCAGTGATGACATTGGCACGTGGTGGCCACGGGACAAGCTGCCACGTACGGTTGTGCTGCAGGGCGTCAAACTCCTCATGCATCGCAGCTAGCCAGTTCGGATCCCGAAGGGCTGCGCGAGAAGAGGTGGGGAGTGGGGATGGTGTCGAGGTAGAAGCTGCGCACGCATACTCATTCGACGGGTAGCGCGTGCTGGGACACAGTGTCCCAGTCTGAGCCCGAGTGACCACACAGGTGAGGGGTGCAGCCGCGGTGGCGGGGGCCACGGCGGGGGTCGCGGCGACGGGGGCCACGGCGGGAGCCTAGGCAGGAGCCGCGTTAGGGGCGGCCGCGGGAGCCGCAGAGGGGCCGGCCGAGGGGGCCGCGGCGGGGGCGGCCGAGGAGGCCGCTGCGTCGGGGGCCGCGGCAAGAGCCGCAGCGCCAGGGGCCACCAGCGCGGGGAGCGCGGGCAGGGCCAGACCCGGGGCACGGCTGGGCGGTCCGCCAGAGGTGGTGGCAGGGACGAACCGCGCCATAGAAGACTCCGAAGGTGACGGTACCTGCTGAAACGGGAACACGAGCTCATTAAAGTACACATGCCGCGAAGTGAAAACGCAGTGGGAGACTGGATCATAGCACCGGTAACCTTTGGTGTTGGGAGGATAGCCAAGGAAGATGCAAGGGAGGGACCGGGGCGCGAGTTTGTGAGGAGCAGTGGATGCGGTGCTAGGATAACAGAGACACCCGAAAATGCGAAGACCATCATAAGATGAAATCGCACCAAAGAGGAGCTAGTGAGGGGTGTAGTTCCAGCGGGAACGACAGGGGCGAATGTTAATGAGTAGGCTGGCGGTCGCGAGCGCGTCCGGCCAGAACCGAGGAGGCACGTAGGAGTGGAAGAGCAACGTGCGGACACAACCATTCAGCATGCGAAGGACGCGCTCGGCGGACCATTGCTGAGACGTGTAGGGGCAGGTGAGGCGAAAGATGGTGCCATGGGACGCAAGTAAATTGTGGACAACGACGTTGTTAAACTCCTTGCCATTGTCAGTTTGCAAGGGCAAGAATAGGACGACCGAACTATGTGGTGACATATGAATGAAAGGCGGTGAGTGTGGCAAGAGCGTCGGACTTGCGACGGAGAGGGAAGGTCCACACATAATGAGTAAAGTCATCCAATATCACCAGATAGTATAAATAGCCCGTGTTGCTAGCAACCGGGGACGTCCAAACATCACTATGCAATAACTGAAACGGAAAGGTGGAAATGTTTCTAGACTCGCTAAAGGGAAGACGAACGTGCTTGCCAAGACGACAAGCCTCACAAGTGCGATCGTCGACTAGGGATGGCAATGGGGAAAATCCCCTATGGGGATACTTACAACATCCCCATCCCCATCTATTCCCTATCATCCCATCCCCATCCCCGTTTACATGACTGGGGATGAAATTTCCCCATACCCATGCCCCATTGGGGAACGGGGCCCCACTAGGGTCCCCATCCCCATAAACAAATACTCATATACATAATATGGCACCCTATAATCAACATACATACATGGTGTTGTCCTTGTCCTGCTAATGCCTATCTAGCTCATATTAACTTCTTGGTCATGGTGGTAGCTGAGGTGAGGATGTGAGATAGGTTTAAGGTTTTTCAGAGCTTTTTTTGTTTTCGCAAGTTTGTTTATGAATATTTTAAGGTTGACTCAATATCATAGTTACTAACCGGGTCCCCGATGGGTATTGGGTCTGGGGAATAGGATATCGTCCCCATCCCCATTGTACCATATGGGGAATAAAATAGTTTGGTAAATATCCCCATGGGGATGTTTTTCGCCCATCCCCACCCCCTAATAGATGAAATCCCCACGGGTCTGGCGGGTATGGGTCCCCGTTGCCATCCCTCTCGTCGACCTTATTACATGAGAAGGAAAAACTCTGAAGAATCTGACGCATAACGGTGGAGTTGGGATGACCAAGACGGGTATGCCAAAGATCGACACTGGTGGCAAAGGCGGCGGGACGACGGGTGGTGGTGGCGTCGGAGGGATGCACTGGGTAAAGCTCGTCCGGGCTATCACATCGGTGGAGCACCATCCGTGTACGGGTGTCCTTCACAGAAAAACCGATATCGTCAAATTCAACAGTTATGGGATTCTCACGAGCAAGGCGACAAAGGGAAACGAGATTAGTGACTAAGTCAGGAGACACAAGAACATTAGACATATGCACATGAGTGGAAGTAGAAGGAAAAGACATATGACCAACATGAGTAATGGGTAGAGAGGAACCGTTACCAACGGTGATACGGGTGGGAGTATGAACAGGAGTGGCAGACGTGAGGTTACCGGGATGAGCAATCATGTGCGCAGTGACGCCCGAGTCCATGTACCAGTCACCACCACCACCATAGGAGCTCGGTGACAGGACGGAGTGCAGTGCGGCGAGCAAGGCCGGGTCCCACGGCCATGGCACCTGAGGAGAGTAGAACCCTCCGTAGGCCGGCCCGAGAGCAGCCTCGAAGGACGGAGGCGGCGTCGTAGGTGGGCGCAGCCCCATGAGCCAGTGCGGCGGTGGCGCCATCGGCCAGCGCGGACCCGTAGGCGGGCGCTGGCGGGGGCGTCATCATAGCCGTTGTAAGGAGCGGCATTCTGCGCGGCGAAGAGGGCCTGGTGACCCGCAGGGCGGGGCCCAAGGATGCCCGGAGCCGGAGCACGAGGGACCAGCATGGAGTACGCGTGGACGACGCCTGTCCACGGGTTGGTGCCGTACGTCCATGGGGGAGTCACCTGCTACTGCTGCTGACAAGGCCCCCCCTCCCCGGCGCCTGTTGCTACTTGCGGCCGCCCCCGCGGCGGTTGCCGCGACGCCCGCCACCCTGCTGCTGGGGGCAGCGGGAGAGGCGGGCGGGTGGGGCGGCCGGTGGAGGGGCGCCGCGTGAGGTGCCGGCGACGAGGGCGTGGTGCTGCATGCGCTTCTTGACTCCCTTCATCCGGTGCTCCTCCAACCTCAAGTACGCCACAAACTTGGGGAAGGAGGGCTCCGGCATCAAGGTGAGGTTGGAGGCGGCGTTGCCGAAGTCCTCGTTGAGACCGGCGGTGGGCGTGCTGAGGAGGAGGTCGTCGTCCACCTTGGCTCCAATGTCACAGAGCTCGTCCGCCAACGTCTTCAGGCGGCGGCAGTAGTCATCAATGGACTGTTCATCCTGGTGACAGTCAAAAAATTCCTGCTGCAAAAAAACGCGGCGCTGAAGCTTGTTGTCAGTGAAGAGGTCGTTCAGCTTGACCCATAGGGCGCGGGCGTGGTCGCCGGCGCTCACGACCGTATGGAACAAGTCCTTGGAGATGGTAGTGAAGAACCACCGGATGATCGTGGCGTCGATCGCGATCCACTTGGCGTCATCCACCATGGCGCGGGAGTCCATGGTGCCATCCACGTGGTCCACGAGATTGTTCTCGCGGAAGAGCAGCGTGAAGTACGTCTTCCACGCGAAGTACATGAAGGTGGAGGCGTCGAGGATGACGGGGACGCGTGCGTGGACGTTGATGTCGCGGATCTCGACAGGGTCGATGGCGAAGGGGTTGGAGTAGGTGGAGGCGTTGGACGACATAGCGGCGGGGTTGTGGGGAGGCAGCGGCGGCGCGGCTGAAGAGAAGCGGTGCGGCGGCGGGAGGCAGGCACGCGGCCGGGTGAGGCGGCGCGGCGTGGGGAGGGAGGCGCGCGGAGGCTTGGGGCGGCGGCGGCGACGGCGGGAGGCCGCGGCGGCGGTGGCCCGAGGCGGCGGCTAGGGTTAGCGGAAGCGGGGAGATCGACTTGCGATAGATACCATGTAGAGAATGATTTGGTGCGTTGATAATTGATTGATCATGCACTAGGCACATACATATAGGTACAAGGGATGCGACCGGTATCTTGTCTCCTAAGATACACGTACATACAGAGAAAGACAGATACTATAGGTACTGCATACAGGACCCAGACCTACGTACATGTACACATGTTCAACAACAGGCAACAATTGGCAAGACGGGACGTGGCTAAATAAAGTAGGGGAAAAAAATTCTATGAGACCAGATCTCACGGATTAGCAGGTGAGACTCATCCTAATAGATAACACGTGGCATTCATAAATTCCAAAGCATTTACCCCACCCCCACCTGAAATCGGGGGTTGCGTCCCAAGGAACGGGATTTCCTGCCCCGAGCGGCACACGTGAGTTCCACTCCGCCCCACTCGCTCATTTGGCGTGAATTCCACAGGCGGAGCTGTCGGTGATGTTGCTGCCATCCCCAATTTTTTGCTCTCCGTTTTCCCTTTATGGCCTCATCTGACCTAGCTTTGAGTTAGTATGTTAGTTTTTGTGATCTGTACATTTTACCGGAGCTATACTATATTGTATTTGGTCATAGGTTGGTTGCACTTGCAGGTGCACTTGCAGTTAGTATGTTAGTATGTTTGAGTTCCACCCATTGCATTCTTCTGCTAAGTTTGTTTTTACCCAAATCTCACAGTTTGTGGATCTGTTCTTTGTTGCAGTTCTGCGCCGGTTGGACGGCGTTCAGGCGCAACCCCGGCACCCACTGAGTACTGCCTCTGCTACAACCTCCCTCGGTGAGCTCCATCTTCCTTCCGCTCCTCTGCTTCGGCTACTGTATGGGGCGAAATAAGGATTCCAGTCATTCTCCCGCTTCCTCAGCGATTTGGGCTTCCTGGCCGTTGGATTGAAGCGCTTGATGCGATCTGAGCCGTCGGATCGAGCCCTAGAATGACCTCGTCCGTCGGATAAAAAATAGTTACTGCTGCAATGAACAGTTTCATCCCGTTCGTGCCACTGTGCGCAAATAGCCTGCCCCGCCGGGGGCATTTTTGTCATTTCACTCGCACGTGGTATAAAAGGCGCCGGCCCGCGTGGAGATGACCTAGCCGCTCCCCAGCCCGCACTCGCACCCCGTCCCTCGTCCTCGCCGCCCCGCCCGCATCGCCCCGCCCGCTGGATCAAAAAGAGACACTTAGCTGGCGCAGGGCTATGATGATCGGTTATGGCTGTTATAAGCATGCTCTCTAGAAATCGAGGCACTTGTGGGTATTAAGTTCGATCTCCCCTTGTTTCTTTAAGCCATTTTAATCATGTGCTTATTTTAGTGGCTCTACCCTTGGATGGTCATTTCTGATGAGTGATAACCAGGGCAGTGTCACCCTTGTGAGAACACATTGATCTGGCGATGGAGACACTAGGGGAAGAGTCATGATCGAGCAAAGGCGAATCTGAGCCCATGTGTGTGCTGGCTACTGGTTAGTCTGTGCGTTGATGAGGTGAGGGAGGCCATTCTTTCTAGGGCGATGATGATTAACCGTGACTGAAATAAGTGTGCATTTGAGCAATCAAGGCACCTGTGGGTATCGAGTTGGATCCTCCCTCTTGTCTCTCGAATCCTTTTTGATCAGGTGATACTTATTGTTCTGTTCTTGGATGGCCACTCTTGTTGAGAGGTAACCAGGGCAGCTCCATTATATAAATAGATTGATCTGGTGATAAGAGATGACGGGAGTAGGTTATGTGATCGAGGAAAGGTGAATCTGAGCCCACCATGCAATGAACCCTTTATTTGTATTTAAAGGTGTCGCTTATTTATGCTCCAGTGTTTATAGCCGTCTTGTATACAGATTTCTTCTCTCTCATATCTTTATTGCATATAATTTGTTCTTGATATTTATTGTTTGTTGTTGGTCCTTGATTTAATCTGGTTAAAAGTAGGTTGAACTTTATTATGCTAGACAGACTCGCTTCCAGTATTTATAATTGTCTTATGTAATCATTTCACTGATGTACTGTTAGCATCTTGATGTGATATTTTGGTTACTTAGTTTGTTTTTGGTTCAATTGGTCCCTTAGTTACTTCCTCGGTCCACATGGCTGCCACCGAATAGATTTTCTGTATCTTTGTATATTTTGCTCAAATCCCATGCACCATTTATGCATTTTCTATACATTTTTAAAATTCTCAGCTTTATGAAAGTGGAACATTTCTGTTCTCTTGTTGGTTATAAAGATAGCAGTTCGTCGTCTCCCTTATCCTGCGTCGTCGCCTGCCTCTTCTCCTCCCCTCCTCCTTTCGTTTCGTTGCTCAATCCTCTCTGTAGTCCTGCTCCCTGGTTCATGAGTCGTCGCTGGGTTGGTCGCCGAGGGGCTCCGATGGCGGCGCGCTGGGGTGACGTCGGCTAAGGTGGTTCTCCTCTCGGTTCTTTCCTCTTCTCTGTGTTCGAATTGTCATGGTTGACCAGTTTTGGATCTTGGGTGTCTATTACTTGCAGGTCCGTTTTTCTCCTCCTCACTTGGCCTAGATTTGCTGTGCCGCTGGTCGATCTGTGCTGGTCTTCGCGTTTTCATCAGGAAACTACAGGTCGACGTCTCGTTTTCCTTATCTCTGTTTTTATGTTTCTTTTTGTCTGTGTGTATTGCTCGGTATGGTGTGTCTGTCGATCATATGGGTGTGTACGGTGGCAAATCAGTGAATTTGTTTGGTTTCTTCTTGTATTGGCTGGGTCCTCGATTTTGGTTATCTGGTGTCCATGCTTTAGGCTTTCATTCTGTGTCTTTGCATGTTGACCAACTGCTCCTGAATGCTTTTCACGCTTGCTATGCTCATCTGGTCTGCTTGTTTTTGCTTGCCACCTTCAGCTATTATGTTATGTTAGTTCTCTGCTTTAGTGATTATCTGCACTTCTCAATTACAGACTTCATTGCTTCTACATATGGTTCTCTGTTTATTAATTTGCCTTGCTTTCTTTCATGGTCCTTACTTTCTGTTTGGCAGCTTGTTTCAGTTACAACTGAGTTCTTGGGTTCCACTTTGTTGTTGGAAACTACTTACTGGTGGAGCTGCTGCTTTGTTCATAGGTTTAGTCGTGCCTTGCCTTGTTTCCTATTGCTTGCTATTTAGTTGTGTTTATTACTATTTATTTCATAGGCTTTTGTGTTCTTCCCTTTGTATGGTCTGCGTTGGTATTTTTCCGGTTGCTCCTTAATAATTAATTATTACAGGCATGTTTATTATCAGTTCTTTCTGTGTGCCTCTGCTTGAGGCTGTTGCGAGCTATTGTCTAGGAGTGTGCCTCTAAAGCCCGTCTAGGAGTGTCTTAGATAGATTATGTCTGGGTCATTATATTGTTCCTTGGGTATGCTTGTAATAAAGTAGTTTCTAACAGCGTGATAATGTTTGGTTGGATTTTCTGTAAAATGTTTTAGGAGGTGCTGCAAGATTGATTTGCATTGTTCTTATATATGATTTTCGGATTATTATATTTTGAAGTATTTTGTTATTATTATGGAATCCCTAGAAGGAGTTAGATGCAACTTTTGTATCTTTTGTCCAAGTCTTGAATGGTCCAGTGAAAATCTTGGTATATGTAGTTTCAAAGCTTCATCACGTTGTGGTAGGGATTAGGGAACCTCTTATCGTTTTTCTGAAACATGCGCTACTCCGCAATTTTCACAGTTATTGAGATTTCATGTGGTTACACTATGCAGAAATTGATCCAAAATGTTTGTTAATGGTTTTTGATCCAGAAGATGCGAGTTATATCCAGGAATCACAAAATTTGTATTTTGTGTGTGCTTTTAGTTAATAACCCTTCAACACATTGGAGTTTATAAAAGGTTTCCTCATAAGAACTTGACAGCTCCATGGCAGTGCCTCAACTGCGTGTGATAACTGGTAAATAAGCTATTCTCCAAAATAAGATTGTTGCTTAATCCGCTTACCACCTTATTTCAGATCATCTTGCTGTGGTCGCGTGAAAGGATGGTGTTCGTGATCTATATCATGGAAAATATTTCCTGGAATGCCTCTAGGTACCTCTGGCGTGACACGTACATAATCAGAGGATGGGTCTAGGTTTAATGCTCTATTTTCTACTCACAACCAGTAGATGAGAAACCATGTAGAAGATGTGGCATTGATGAAGTAGATTTAAAGATCAAGTTCTTTCTGGAATTTTAATTTGAGGATTAACGCAGTTGAGTTGGTTAATTATCGTACTTGCATCTCGCCTCCATGCACGTAATTTTAATGGGGTTAGTATGCTTTGTACAGACCCAAGAACATTTCCTTATAACGCTCACCATTTGTGCACTTCTTTTGGTCTTGGACAAAGGGTATGTGGAAGACTGGATTTGATATTATCCTGGAATGGCAACTATTCGTGTGCAACTGAAGAATATATTTCATGACCGAGAGATGGTATTTGTAGAATCTTAGTTTTGATATGTACATGAATCTTCTTTTATTTTGTCGCGCAACTGAAGATATGTGACTATTTGCTCTGTGTATCTCTTATAAATAAGGAAATGGACTATAGGTAAAAAAATTCTATTTTAATTATATTATGTTGTAGATGATACATGGTTCCTGAATCTTTTTGCTTTGTACTGAACTTGATGCAAACCAGTTGTCTCATCTGGCACTGCCAATCTGGCTTTTTGAATCAAATTTTGTGATGTGCTTGCAAAATTAATTACCCTATTGACTTAGTGTCCTCAGCTTACCATGTTTTTAGCATATATCTCTACTCTTTGTGATTAGTCCTAAAAGAGTGTTGTAATTTTCTTTGAATGTACAAGATTTATACACGAGTGTTGTAATTTTCTCTGGATGTACAAGATTTATACACACTGGGTCACGACGCTTGGATGGGCAACACGCGCCAAGGCGCGCTTCCGTGGTCGTATGAACGCACTGAGCTTGATTCTGTATAAGTGCAAATGCTATACCTGGTTTCCTACTGACATAGTATTACGTGCTTCGGCAAAACGCTTTGACCGGCACCCTCGCCCCAGGGCGCGATCTTGATCTAGTAGATACTATAGTCTGTAAGAAAGTTTCTCTACCAATATTTCGTGCAGGTAACATGTGAATTTCACAAGATCCTCATGGCAAAAATCAAGGTTCAGGTGCAGCAGATCACACGAAAAGCATGTTTCACTGGTGCTGCTTGTATTGCCACATCATAAAATGGTTAAAAAATTAGCTGGTTTCCTAGAATTTAGAGATGGATCTGAATTAGCACTCATTGCAAGTCTATAACCCATGAAATGTTTTTCTTTCTAATGTGATACTTTAAGATGACAAGGGGCTGTGGCACCTTGCTTTGAATAACAATACCTCGACTTTGGTAACATGGGTTAAGTGAGAGGATTACTGCAAGAGCTTTTGGTGTTCGCCAGGTTCTGTGTTATTCAAGAACTTTCGAGAACCTGAGTGCCACGGCGACCAGACAAAGCTAGAGCTGATGTTAGTTTGTTTGTTTTTTCAAGAAACTTACAATTTATTCATCAATAATCATGGCAGTACAAAAAACAACAAAGATAATAAAAATTACAATCACCTTCGTGGACCACCTAGCGACGACTACAAGCACTCCTCCCTCACCGGAGCCGGGGAAACCTTGTTGTAGTAGACAGTCGGGAAGTTGTCGTGCTAAGGCTCCAAAGGACCAGCGCACCAGAGTAGCAGCCATCGCCGAGGAAGAAAGTCATAGATTAGAAGGATCAAACTTATAAACGCCTAAACGAAGACGAACGGAGACCGGATCCAAATAGATCCACCGAAGACCAGCACTGATCGAATCCCGCAAGATCCGACGGAGACAAACCTCCACACGCCCTCCGATGATGCTAGACGCACAATCGGGACGGAGATAGAACGTGGGAGACATTATTCCTACTAAGGGACATCGCCGCCGCCACACAGCCCCAACCAAAACGCTGACTCTAACAAGAACGAGAACGGGGTCTCTGCCGCCGGCGGGGGCCGAGATCCTTCGCACCTACATGGCCTAGAGGCCATCGGAGATGGGACGGACCGGCGGCGGCGCCGACAGGAGGAGAATAGCTTTTCTTGTGGAGATCAAGTTTAAGAAACCACAAACTGTTTAATTACTCGTCGATGTTAGTTCGTTTCGTCACGCTATGAGGATGTAAATGTAAACAGATAAGAGTAGTGTGCGGTTCAGCAACTATATATTTCGCTTAATGCAAAGCAGGGTTACTGCTGGTTCATTCAATCAGTACAGATACTAAGCTCCTTCAAAATGCAGCTCTGGGGTGAATCGAGGCGTGAAGGGTGCATGGGTTCCACCTTGTCAGCCTATGTTGACCCATTTTGAACCGCCTTGAACCAGGCAGGTGCGTTGACCCATTTTGAACCGCCTTTGCGGGAACACGCGTCGCTTCGAGCTCACCGTGGGCGGCGTGGAAAGAGGAAAAGGCTGCAGGGCAAGGGGAAAAACTGGTGGCGTTGTTGTGCAATTTTTCTGGACGCGGATTTTGTCTAACTAGTTGCGCGCATAACTCGTATCTTTGCCGTCCATCTCCGGTGCAGTCAAATCAACCTAGCCCACTGCTGTTCCAGCCATGCAGCGTATTCCCGAGCATGTGATTGTTTTGGTGTACGTATATGGAGATGTATTGCATCGGTTGTGGGCCAGCTGTCTATAGATTCTCCTGCCAACTAGTACTGCTAGGCTACTTTCTTTAGTCTCTTCCCGTGCGCAGCGACGTGCTATACCCGTGCTCGTTTATCCACAATACACGTTACGTTTGATGTTAGAGGATGCCGAATAATTAATGACCCGTAGATGTTTAACACAGATGTTAATTACGTCGCGGTACAAGCCAAGCCTTTTTCTGTAGATTCGCCATAAAGTTATGTTGAGAAAGACAGTAAAGTTCAGGGGGGCAGAGCGCACAGTCGGCTCCTCCCCTTTATCCATCTCCTCCGCCACTCAGCTCCTCCACCGCCGTGGCGCCGACGCTAAGAACCGCTCTGCCGATTCAGAGGCACTGCCGACGGCGGCGTGGCAGATCGAATTGGGGCAAGTCGATCCGGCAAAGCATATAGGTAACAAATCAACAGAACTCGTCAAACCCGTACCAGATCGGAAATATCCATCTTGATACTGATTTATATTCATTTCATATTCCCCAATTCTTTGCTGAGCTATGCTAAAAAACCGGGGGCGGAGGACGCGGCCACCTGGGTGGCGTCAACGGCGAGCGTCTGACAGGCCGTCAGTCTCATTCAATTTTCTGTCGCCCCGCTCTAGATGAAGGTCAGGGGAATTACTTATACACCACCACTTACTGCTCTTTTTGTGATTGATTCTTTTACTTCAGTTTCACGGAAACCACTTTCTGATTATCATTATAGTTCGTATATGAGCCACTTAAGATGATGTACTTCCCATATGTGATTCTAGTACAAATGTTCAGCAGCGCTGCCTCGAATTTTTTTAACTTGAAATACTAATTTGTTTAAGCCAAAACACTTTCAAAAATTGGGGAGTATACACACACTACCCGTGGAAACCTTTTTTGGGTCTGCAGGAGAAGAATCGTGTAATAGATGGGTTGGAAAGTCATTATAATATGTTGTTATCGTCAGGCTAAAATGCAGAGTTCTGAATAAAATCCACAACGATGTGAATTTGGGCATAGTTTTTTCAAACACATATAGGCCATAACGGATTACACCAAATGGTTCAAGCTTGAATTAACAAAATCTTACAGTCCGCTAAATTCAGTTTTCTTGACTGCCCAAAAGCATAAAGCTTGCAGATTAGGTCGTCCCATACATATAAAAGTTCAAACTGCAGCTTCGATTCTCGACCAAACAAGCGCAGATAGTTTGCTAGAGCAATAATCATCACGCAGCCTCCTTGTTCCTAACAAGGCACTTCCTGTATCTCTCAGGCGAGTGTCCAATGTTCCCCTCCAGCCCAAGCACATCTACCAGTATGTTCATCCTGGAATGGAGCACCCCGTTGTTTTGCTGTATAGGATCAAAACATGAACTATCAGTTCATAATCACAGTGTTTCAGCAATATAAAATAAAACAATTGTCACAGCTTCGTACGAACCGGGTTCAGGTCCCTCTTGAATTTGCTTCCCATCCAATTTCGGCCATAGTGCAGTGCATATACCCCGCTGTCTGGCCTGCGAAAGGTCAGATAAAATGTAAACACATGTGCTTAAGACCCCCCCCCTCACAACATCAATGCGATTAGTTTTGAGTTGTCGACATTACCCGCTGCATAGACCAGCGCTTATCCCTTTCGGGAACACTGTATTCCATCTCGTCATGTCAGGAGCCCAACCTTGAAAAAATGCTTGAATGCACCTTTGCAATGCTTCATGAAGATTGTCTGCAACCTTTCTGTGCCTACTCTGTGTAAAATGCTTGATTGTTCAGTGTCCTTACAGAATACAGAGAGGAGTACATAAATAGGGGAGCCCGGCGCAACCGCGGCAGGACGTGGGGAGAGGCGATCGTGCAACGATCGTGCAATACAAGTGGGAAGCGAGTCCACGCTCTAACAACCCCCTGCAGTGTCAGCGGCGGCGTCGACTACGTTGAGACTGGAGCGTATGTCGAGGAAGGCTGCTGTTGGAAGCCCTTTGGTGAAGATGTCGGCAAACTGGGCGGAAGTAGGAACATGCAGAACTCGAACCTCACCTAGAGCTACCTTCTCGCGAACAAAATGGATGTCTATCTCGATGTGCTTAGTTCTACGGTGCTGCACGGGATTACATGACATGTACACTGCGGAAATGTTGTCACAATAGACAATAGTAGCATGGTGCAGAGGTCGGTGAAGCTCGCTGAGTAGTTGTCGAATCCAAACAGTCTCCGCCACTGTATGAGCGACCGAGCGATACTCAGCCTCCGCAGATGACCTGAAAACAGTAAGCTGCCGCTTCGACGACCATGAAATCAGATTATCACCCAAATAAACACAGTATCCCGAGGTAGATCGACGTGTATCTGGGCATCCCGCCCAGTCTGCATCCGAGTAAGCTGTGAGAGAGGTTGGAGAGGATGGAGTGATTGAGAGACCGTGATCAAGAGTACCTTTGAGGTATCGAAGGATGCGGCGGACATGGTTCATATGTGGAAGGCGTGGGTCATGCATGTATAAGCATGCTTGTTGAACAGCATAGGTGATTTCAGGCCTAGTGAGAGTGATGTACTGAAGGGCGCCAGTAATGCTACGATATAGGGTGGCGTCAGGAACGGGTTCTCCGTCGGAAGACAATTTTGCACCAGTCTCAGCAGGTGTGCGTGTAGGATGGCATTCCAGCATGCCGGACTTGGAGAGCAGCTCAATAGCATACTGGCGTTGGGAGAGGAAGAGGCCGACGGAAGAGCGTGAGACAGCTATACCAAGAAAGTGGTGAAGAGGACCGAGGTCAGTCATGCAGAATTCTTGGCGCAGAGAAGAGATGATGTGACTGAGAAAAGAGTCAGAGGAGGCCGTCAACACTATGTCATCAACATATAAGAGTAAATATGCAGTGTGGGTGGAAGAGTGGTAGATGAACAGAGAGGAGTCAGAACGTGAGGGAATGAATCCGAGACTCTGGATGAACGAGGCAAACCGTTGAAACCAAGCTCTGGGTGCTTGCTTAAGGCCATACAAGGATATTTGGAGATGACAGACGTGATCAGGATATGAAGAGTGGGAAAACCCAAGCGGCTGCCGGCAGTAAACGGTTTCTGTGAGAGAGCCATGTAGGAAGGCGTTTTTGACATCGAGTTGGTGAATGGGCCAGGATGAGGAGGCGGCTAAGCTGAGAACTACACGGATGGTGCTAGGTTTAACGATCGGAGAGAATGTCTCGTCGAAATCGATGCCGGGTTGCTGGGAATCGCCACGACAAACCCAGCGAGCCTTGTAGCGGGAGAGAGAACCATCCGAATGAAATTTGTGACAAAACACCCATTTCCCAGAGACTACGTTGGCACCAGGGGGTCGAGGAATGAGCGACCAGGTGTTATTGATAAGAAGGGCATCATATTCTTCTTTCATGGCTTGGAACCAGTTTGGATCGAGGAGGGCTGCTTTGTAAGAGGTGGGAATGGGGGAGATAGGAGATGTGGAAGCGGTGAGGTTGAGGCGATCAACAGGTTGGGCAAAGCCAGACTTGCTGCGTGTGCGCATGGCGGTGTGGGCGTTACGAGGAATGGGAACGGGAACAACAGTCGGTGGCATGGAGGGGCCAGGTGAATCAGAAGGAGGAGGCAGGATTGGTGGAGTGGCGGGGCCTGGAGAGCTGGTTGGTGGAGTGGCGGGACCAGGTGAGCTGGTTGGTGGAATGGCGGGGCCTGGGGAATGGTGTGGAGTGGCGGGGCCCGGGGAGCTGGGTGGCGGGCGATCCGAGAGATCGCCGTGGCTGGGTTGGTCGGTTGAGGAAGCGGTGGTGGGTGGCGAATCTTGGGCATGCAGTGGGTGGGTAGGGTCCAGATGAACAGCGCCATGCACGTCCACAGCGCCATGCACGTCGATCGCCGAAGAGCGTGGTGAAGGGGTGATAGCGCCGGAAATTGGGGCAGAAAAGTTTGGGGTAGCGTGAGTGGCGAAGGGAAAAGTAGTTTCATCAAATGTGACATGGCGAGACAGACTAACACGACCTGTAGGAAGATGGAGGCAGCGATAGCCTTTGTGGAATCAGAAAAACTGAGCAAGACACAGGGCAAGGAACGAGGTGAGAGTTTGTTATCAGTAGTGGCAGATAAGTTGGGAAAGCATAGACAGCCAAAAACACGAAGATCGGCGTAGGTGGGTGGGGCTAGGAAGAGAGACTCGTAGGGAGAGAAGCGAGGACAAGTTTTGGTGGGCCGGACATTAAGTAAATGTGTGGCATGCCGAAGCGCTTCAACCCAATATTGAGGAGGCATGGATGCGTGGATGAGTAGGGTACGGAGAATGTCGTTGATCGTGCGAAGCGCGCGTTCAGCTTTCCCATTTTGGGGCGAGGTGTAGGGACATGAAAACCGGAGAAGAATGCCGTGGTGAAGAAAAAATTCACGGTTGCGGGTGTTGTCGAACTCGCGACCATTATCACATTGCAAGAAGCGAATGGGAAGAGAGAAATGAGTGGAAACGTAACGCTAGAAGTTGACAAACAAGCTGTGAACATCAGATTTCGCTCGTAGGGGAAAGGTCCATATAAAGTGAGAATAATCGTCAAGAACAACAAGATGGTACTTGAAACCAGATACACTAGGGATAGGTGACGTCCACAAGTCACAATGCAACAGTTCAAAAGGGAAAGAGCTACTGGTAGTAGAAGAACTAAAAGGCAGCCTAACATGCTTGCCTAATTGACACGATTGACAAAGAGACGAGTCATGAGAGTCACGACTGTAAGGGATCCGAAACGCGTCGAGGAGGGTGGTTGTAGTAGCATGGTTGGGGTGGCCGAGCCGTCGATGCCACAGACTGATGGAGGCGAGCATGACGTGGGGCGAAGGAGTGGAGGCGCCGTGGACGGTGTACATATCGCCCGAACTATCAAAGCGAGCCAGCTCCATCCGGGTGCGAAGATCCTTCACAGTCAATCCAAAAGGGTCAAATTCCACAGAAACTTGGTTATCAATAGTGAAACGACGAACTGATATGAGGTTTTTAATGAGGGCAGGAGCGACTAGAACCTCGCGAAGAAGGAGAGGGGAGTGAGAGGAAGGGATAGAGGGAGTGCCGACACAAGAGACAGGGACAGTGGAACCATCACCAATAGTAATGGAGGGAAAAAGAAGAGAGGGATGAATGGAAGAAAGCGAGCTACTAGATGCAGACATATGCGCAGATGCACCAGAGTCGAAGATCCACTCGTTACCTGCGTCTTGGGTAGTGAGAGAGTTCATAGCGGCGATGAAGGCAGCCTGGTCCCAGGCCGGCGCGGTCGAAGATGAAGGAGCAGCAGCAGCAGGTGGCTGAGGTGGCGATGGCGCTGGTGATGCAGCGTGCTCCCAGGTTGGTGGTGTGGGCACCCCGTAGGGGTACAGAGAGTGCGCCGTTGGAGCCGTCGTGGCCTGGTACAGAGGAGCATAGGCGGTGTAGGCCTGCTGTGGTGGACGAGAGCCCAGGAGCCCAGGAGCGCCGGTGGAAGGGCGAAGGCCGGGCGCCCAAGCGCCTGTGTAGGCCGGCGGAGCACCGTACGGGGAGGGTGCGGACCATGGCATGGGCCAAGCCTGCACGAGCCCCGTCCAGGGATCGTGTGGAGGGCGTTATGTCGAGGGAGCCGGCGAGGAAGGCGCAGGAGATGGTGCAGCGGTTGGCGGTGCAGGAGTAGAGCTCGACGAAGAAGACGCCGATCCCTGCTTTGGTGGCCGATAGATCGGGTTTTTGCCCTTGTAGTTGGGGCTAGGGCGCCACCCCGGCGGCAGTTGAGGTGCCGGAGAGGAAGCCGCGGACGAACCCGCAGGAGTCGGAGCAGGGCGAGCCGAGGTGTGGAAGAGGCGAGGCGTGCTGGCCTTGCGCGCCTGATTCTGCTCCTCCATCTGGAGCATGGAGCGCGCCTCGGCGAGCGTTGGCAGAGGCCGGAGCAGGGGAATCAAGGTCGCCTGCTGGGCGAAGCGTTCGTCGAGGCCACCCATGAGCGCATGAAGGAGGGAGCGGTCGGCAACCACCTCGCCGAGTTCACGCAGCTCGTCGCCGATGGCTTTGATGCGCTGGCAGAAAACGCCGACAGGGCGATCACCTTGAGTGATGGTGCGGAGCTCCGTGTTGAGCGCGGAGATGCGAGCGTCACGGTTGTCTTGAAACAGCCGGCGGAGCTCGAGCCAGATGTCACGGGCGGTGGCGCCATCGGTCACCACAAGGTTAAAGAGCTCGGTGGAGATGCGGGTATACAGCCACTGAATAATGGCAAGATCATCCTTGAGCCATCTGGGATTGGCGGGGGCCGGTGGTGTGTCGCCGGTGATGTGATGGAGGAGAGAACAGCGGCCAAGATGGATCTCGAAGAGATGCCTCCAATGATAGTAGTTGTGGCTGTGGAGATCAAGAACAATGGGGATGAAAGGAGCGATGTCAGTGATCGTATCGCTGAAGGAGAGAGCGGAGGGAATGGCATGCTGGATAACTAGGGAAGGAGGTGTGGACTGGCCGGCGGTGAGGGGAAGGATAGGCTGGCCGCCGCCGTTGTTGGGTGGTTCGCCTGGATTTGTCATGGCGATCGTGGGAGAGGAGGGATGGAACGGGTATCTGATACCTTGTAAAATGCTTGATTGTTCAGTGTCCTTACAGAATACAGAGAGGAGTACATAAATAGGGGAGCCCGGCGCAACCGCGGCAGGACGTGGGGAGAGGCGATCATGCAACGATCGTGCAATACAAGTGGGAAGCGAGTCCACGCTCTAACACTCTGGATGACTTTGTCAGACTCGTCTCCGTTGTTAATTGTTGGGTCAAGAACGATTATCCTCCTCTTTACAAAATCCCAAATGTAGGTCGACCATGTGAAGTTGAACTTGACGTTGAGTAAGAACTAGAGAAGAAATCAAACATGTATGTGCATCAAAATACCCATCCTATATATAGAAAAATCTAGGCATGATATCACAATATTGTTTTCAGGAATTACCTCAGTGCATCTGTGCACGTCATACTTGATATGTTCCCCAATAAACATGTCCTGCACATACCTCACAATCACGTCTCCTCTGCTCACATGGTTCTGTCAGAACAAACATCAAATCATTAGGCGGAGTTGCTTGATCATGTAAAAAATACATATTACTTAAGCATAAAATGCGGTCCTCACCACAAAGTCTGGCTCGAGCCAATGTCGCCAGCACCCTTCATCTTTATCCAATGCAAAAGTGTAGCCAATCTGCTGATATCTTCTAACTGCTATTGTCATCAAATCATTATCTATTACCCGATAATGTGGCACGGCTGTCAGGAATTTTGCCAAGTCGGACCCTAAGTAAATCGGAGATGTAAGCCGCAGAAGCAAATGGAAACAAAATAGCACAAGTATGATCAGAATATGCACATTGTAATGACTTGGATCATAAGTGTCTGATTTGCATTGTGGAAAACACAATGATGAATTCAGACAACTCGGAGATGTCGGTCTCATGTGTACATGACAAGTATCAGTTGTTGAATCCAAGCATTCTGAAATATTTAACCGTGTATTATGATAAGTTTCGTCCCTCTTAAAAGAATGTCCTGCTGTACATGCCCGTGCCCACCCCAATTTATTTAAAAAAGGACAGCAGAAAACTGTCAATATAATTTACTGTGACCACATGCCCAGATTCATGATTCTTTGACACATGGATGAGAAATTTGGGCAAATGTACTGTTACTGTCATCCCACTGAACGTGCTACAACTAAAAACAGTTTTGACAGCAAACAACTGAACACGCTACATCGAATCTTAAGGTATTCAGTCCTGACTTTTGACAAACTTGCCTACTTCTCCTCTTCAGCTAAATTTAACATTCATCAATGCCAAAACTAAAAACTAGAAACTGAATATTCAGCATGCTAGTACCTTTGAGTCCACGGAACTGGAATGGGATGCGATTCAGGCTGGGTCTCTTCTGCGTCGTCAATATCTGGGACGTTGGAGAAATATGGCATAGCCTCCTGATCTTCAGGAGATCCTGAATCTGTGGCACCAGATTTCTCTCCATCTTGGCTTGAAGAAGGAGAATGATGCTGGAAATTATGATGGATGCGCTCTTTGCCCTCCTCCTCCTCGTCCTCGACCTCCTCCTCCTCCTCCTCTAGCAATCCCAGATCTGGGACGCCCTCTGTTGCGGCCGGCTGGGAACAAAATCTGCCGCAGGCAATGGCAAGTTGAGGATCGTTGCCCTTTGGAGAAAACGCGCCGACGAAAAAGAGGATCCACAAGACGAGGAGATACCTGAAGAGGAGATCCGTGAATGACTCTGCACCGAGATTCATCGTTGAATCGTGAAGCAACCTAGGGATCCAGGCGCGTGGACGGGGAGGCCGTGGTTCGTCCGCTCGATGCAGCTGCGTCTGCCTGCTTCGATTCGAATTTTGAATCGCGGATGGGGATGGTCGGGGGTGGGGGCTGGTCCCGTATTCTGGTATGTATTCATCCCTCTTCCTTCCCTTCGATTTAATTTAGCCAGCACGAGACGGTGGTGCCGCAACCTCGGAGGCACACGGTGTGGATGATGTCCGGCAAAGGATTCCAAAGCACGTACAGCTTCCCCGTCTACGACGACGCGGACGAGCTAGCGTTCCGGGTCGACAACTACTCACGCCGTTGGAAGCTTTTCGCCCGCAAGCTGACCATCATGGGACATCCACGACGCGCTGCTCCTCTCCATGAGTCTGCTACTAACAACGCCGGAGGCAGCCAAGAACACATCCTCGCCGTCGTCGCTTGGCACAGGGAGACCGCCAAGAGCCTCGCCCTTGCCGCCGCGCTCGGCGCACAGGAGGTCGCCAAGAGCCTCACCCTTGCCACCGCGCTCGGCGCACCGGAGGCCGCCAAGAGCTTTGCCCTCGCTGCCGTCTCTTGGCGTACGGGAGGCCGCCACGGGCCGTGCACTCGCCGACACTCTGGGCTCACAGGATGCCCCCAAGAGCATCACCATCACCGCAGTTGATTGGGGCGCTGGAGGCCGCCACGAGACTCACTCTCGCCGCCACCGGAGACCGGACAAGGTCTCCTCCGAGGTATTCGCGGCACCGCGCCATCGATGATCCTTGCCGGGCACGCGAACTAAGCTATGACAGAGATGGACGACGTGGACTTCCTGGTGGTCGACGCGGAGGCGAACGCAGCGGCGGTGCTGGTGGCAGCATGGCCTAGAGAGAGAGGGCAGCTGGTGGTGCGCCACAGCGACGGGAAGCGACATGGCACGATGGTACTCCTAGCGTCCATTGCTGCCTGGCCTAGCGCATGTCGACGAAAAGCTGAGAAATGAGATATATGTTGTTGATTGCGATAAGCACCTAGCCTCCCAAGCTCGCTGACCAATGTGTAGGATGTCGACGAAAAGCTGAGAAATGAGATATATGTTGTTGATTGCGATAAGCACCTAGCCTCCCAAGCTCGCTGACCAATGTGTAGGATGTATATGATGGCATTTCTGGGAACATGTGCTTAATTAAGTGTTCAGATTTGGCTGCCAAAGTAGGCTCCTTTGATTACCAAACCTTTTTTCCTTTCTTTGATTTTGTTTTCACGGCTTTGTTGATTGTACAACCTTACTTCTAAAGCTTGTTCATGTTATGAAGGTAGCTTCAGGAGTCCCTGTCATTGCAAAAGTAACATGGCATGCAAGAGTTCAGTGTATAGTGGATAGATTCAGTTAGACTGGAACTTAATCCACACATATAGTTGTCTGTAAGTCTCCATGTTGTTGCAGATACAACCCGTCATCCCTTGTGCACGACACAACTTTGTGATTCTATGAAAAGATAGGTTTGTGATTCCATGAAAAGATTGGAGCGCCCAATAATTTCTTAGTACTGTTTCGGTTCGTTACAAGCTCTGAAATTATGAAAAAATGTTGCAGATAAGGTCTCACCTGGGTGTTAACTTGCCTTTTCCCGGAATATTGATCATGTACATGCATGCAATTTATCTGCATTCCTAAGTTATTTATGTGGGTTTTAACCAGAGGTAAAATAAAATTGCCGAGCTTTCTTAATCGTTGATTAATGTGGTCTAGGTTCTGGAACTACTTGTTCATGAGTTTGCATGTCTGTTTCACACAATTCCAAAATGAAACTCAAAGCATATGCCATAAAAAATTTATGTCTATCTCCTATCATTTATTCCCCATGGTCCTCAATAGTTTTATCATTTCTATTTTTGCCGCACAACCCAGAGGACCCCTTTCGTTGTTCAAATGAAATTAAGGAGAGATGCAACTCACTATCTCCAGCAAGGAATTCAAGAAATATTAGACTACACCATTCATGTCCAACAAAATTATGTCCAGTCTTGAGTATAGAGAAGTTTAACAGAAACAATATTTTTTCTAGATGTAATGGAGAATAATTTAGCTCATGCTTATCTAATCTGGTCTGTTACTTCGCTCCTTTTGATTATTAGTTATCAACGCTTGAAATTTGCGGCATGGTTCTCAGTGTAACCAGTGTTCTTGTCCTAAAGAGGAGCTCAAGGGAGAAGAGTGAACAAGGAGGAACTAGAAGAGAGTAGTAACAACTAACAAACCCCATTAATTATCATCATGAATCAGGTGCGAGATGCAGTTAACTCATGTTTCCTAACCAGTCTATTTTCTCTCGAATACACACGAGTGTGCGTATGATCTTATATAGAAGGGAGGGGGCAAGAGCCCGAACCACCATTGTTGTTACAGAGTTTAAACGCTACAATAACAACAACGCGACTGTACACTCCACCGTTCCACCTACAAACACAGGTGACGGGACTACTCACTCCCTGCCCACCCTACCAGCAGATCAAACATGGTATCAACTTCGCCCTTCAATATGCTCGCCTGCTGCCAGGCCTTGCCTTCCGTGACGATGCGCCCAACAACGTGCTGAAGTGATGGAACGGCGCCCTCGAACACAATCGCATTTCTGTGCTTCCACAACTCCCATAGCCCCAGGGTGAGGAGCGCTCGAACACAACCAGTCTGTTTTCATAGTTGCCACTGAAAAAACCAGTAAGTGTTGTTGATGTTATTATAATCCTGGAACTGCATAGTGCTCATTATTACTATGAACTGTGTTTTTTTTTGCCATCTGCCTAAGAAGAGAATGTCCACTTAGATAATGGAGGTAATGCTATTTTCTTTAGCAGGTTTTTGGTTGTTACCAAGGTTGTCTATATCTTAATCAACATATTCCTTTCCAAAAGGTGTTGTTTCTATGAAGAGCGGCCACAAATGCATTGCGCTTCTTTTTAGATAAAAGGGGTATAATTAGTAAGAGAAAACATCAAAGTCATAGTCATATGCGACTCATGGTACGATTTATACGTTTATTTTTGCCATCTGGCTAAGAAGAGAATGCCCACTTAGATGTTAGTATGTTAGGATACATCTGTGCACGTATATGTTGTGTGTTGAGCAGTCTGGTGTTGAGGAATGACCGAGGAGTCTATAGTGCCGGCGATGATCCAGAGGAAACAAAGCTTGCTTTTATGAAAATGGGTGGGCTGTGCTCTCCATCCTGCTAGAAGTTTTCAAGAAGGAATAGTCGAATCTAAATGGTATCATGTGCTATAGTGTTGTTATAGCCAAATAAAGGTTAGTTTGAGAAATAAAGGTTAGTGTTGTTAAAGCGCGCGTTCGCCTGTACTAGTAGATATTGTTTTCAAACGAGATCACCGGATGGCAACCGGAAAGACGCACGTGTCCGCTCAGTCGCTCCAATACCCCCACAGCTCGACAAGGACACACCAGCCGCAAAATTCTAACCGTCTAACAGAACCACCGGACCACAACAGCAAAAGATGAAGGAAAAACGCAAAAAAAAAAAAAAAGACTCATGCAGCAAAGCGCGCGTATCCTGTGATACGTAGCACACCCTTTCCTTTTTGGTACGGGGACAGGGGCATGTGCGTGCTTTTGTTCGTTTGCCCGGGGGAAAAAAATGAAAAAGAAAAGGGAGGAACAGGGGAAACACCAACAGCCGACACGCGATGGAGGGTGAAGCGGCGATTTCCCACTGTGTTCTGTGTTGTGTAGGTGAGCACATCTCCAGCCGTTGTGCCCCCAAGGAGGCGTTTTTTCGGCCTCCTGGGAAGGGAAACGTTTGGATCCGGTCGACCGGCCGAACTTGGGCCGGTCGCGCCGAATCGCTCGCTTGCAACCACCTCGGCCCCACCCACCGCTCTTCCTATCCTCTTATCCTCTCGCGCGACAACTCCCAGCCACTCATTTTTCTCCTTCCTTCTCGTGTTTTCTCTCCTGTTGTCCTGCTCCAGCCACCCGACACCACACCTGCACCAAGCAACACCGGCGACGGCCGCCAACAACACCTGGGCTGCGCAGTTTTTTTCATGGGAGTGGTCCAAGAGAACCCCTCATCCTTGTTCTTTACCCCACGGCTGGAAAATCTGCAACAGCGAGAGGTCGGGGAGCTGCGCAGCCGAGGGGGCAGGGGGTGCTTTGCATCGAGTCATGGCGGCCGGTGCTGCGACAGGAGGCCACCTCCCTGTCCATGGATTTTTCTTGATGGACGAGATGCTAGAACCTGCCTCAATCGGGAGCTGCAATCGGCGCAAATTTTTGCTACAACTGGTTTGTTGTTTTGCTGGAATCAAAACCTCTTTTGGTACGATCCGCAACTGGGATGCTTTTTTTGCTGGAACCAGTCTAAATTTTTGCTACCAGTATCTCTTTTTTTTGCTACCACCGTCCTTCTGATTTTTGCACCACCCGCCCTTGAAATTTTTGTTGGAACCACTACAAATGCTACAATCGTCTTTCATTTCTTTGCTTCGATCCTTCCTGCTGGAACCACTCAAAAAATTTGTTTCCAATGTCTTTGATATTTGCTACCACCACTGTTTTTTGATTTTTAGCTGGATCCATATTTTTGCTGGAACTAGTGAATTGTTTTGTTGGAACCAGCCATGGCATTGTGCGACGGTGGAGAGCAGCTGCGCTGTCGCCGCCATTTTTTGCTGGAACCATGTTTTTGTTTTGCTGGAACCAGTCCCGATTTTTGCTACCATTTTTCTTTTGATTTTGCTGGAACCATCTCAAAATTTGCTACAATCGTCTTTAGTTTTGTTGGAAGCAACCCAATTTTTTGCTACCACCTTCTTTTGATTTTTCTGGAATCAGCTCAAAATTTTGCTACATACGTCTTTTGATTTAGCTGGAATCGTTGTATTTTTTGCTGGATCCAGTTATTTAATTTGCTTCAACCATCTACCGGAGGCAGAGCTGCAGTTAACGGCGGTGAGCCGGAGGCAGCGACCAATGGGGTAGAGCTGTAGCCAACCATGTATTGTCTCTGTCGGTGTCGATGTATTGGAACCGAGGAGTGGCGGGGCTGCATCATAAAATCTGCAACAGGGGAGATGGGGACGGCTGTAGGGCGGCGTCGTTGTTGCGAGGTGAGGGGCCTGGGGGGCGATGGAGCGAGCGATGCAAGCAGATGTGCGGGAAGGACGAGCAGCTAGATGCGGCAGACTGGAGGTCAACGCTCTTGCGTGCGTAGCGGAGGAAGAAGATGACGAAAGGGGATCTAATCGAACGGATGCGCGCGGCTGAATCGTGCGGCTGCGGGCTGACCGGCCGAAAGTTCGGCCGGCGCGCCGGCGCCTAGCAGCCGCCTCCTGGGAAAGCCCCGGCGAAAATTTTACACTGCGAACGAAGATTCTTCCAGCCATCCCCTACCCCAGCACTTCTATCTTTTCTTCCCCCGTGCACCACCTCATCTTCGTCACTCCACCGCACCGCCACCACCACGCCGGCCTGCTCGCCGCGGCCGTTGCCATGTTGCCCCCGCCGGCCTGCTCACCGGGTCCGCGCGCCCCTGCAGCTCGCCGCGCCCGCACGCCCCTGCAGCTCGTCCCGCGCGCGCCCGCTCGTCCCGCCGCGCCGGCCTGCTCGCCCTCTGCCGCCAAACTGCCTTCGAGGCCTCCCGCGAGACCGCCTGGCCTCCACCGCGGTCGAGCCGCCGTCCCATCTTGCCCTGCTCCATCCACGACCGCATCCTCGAGTCCCAGCTCGCGTTGACTCGAACGGCGGCCGAGGCCTCTTCTCCGTTGAGCTACTTCGCCTCGAGCGCCCGCGCCGTCGACGCCGGTTTGCCTCGCGCTCTGCGGGCCTCGCGCCGCCCTGGCTCGGTTCGCCGCCGCCCCGTCCGACCGGGTTGCCATCGAACAGGGCCAGCGCGAGCTGCCCGCCCGTGCTCTTCCCCGGACATGGCGTCTGCCTTCAAGTTCAAGAAGTCCGCCTCCTCCGTCGTGGCCAGGCACCAGCCGCGGGTCGGCGCAGAGGCCGAAGCTCGGGAGGGCGGGAGCCTGGCAAGGGCGGCGCGCGGGACTACTACCTGGATGACGAGAAGAGCAGGGCGGCGGCGCGCGACGAGCATCAGGGGGAGTGCCCGCGGGATCCGGCCGGAGAGGCGGCGAGCTCGATGGCGCGGTGGAGGCTGGCGGGGAGGGGGCCGGCGAGGCGGTTGCCGGCGAGGTTGGGGAGGGCCGAGGTTGGGGAAGGCTGCGGCGAGAGAGAGAGAGAGGTTGGGGAGAGCGGGCCGAGTTTGTGGGAAGGCACGTGGGTGGGCCAAGAGAAAAAGGTGAGGAAAGAGGGAGTGGGAGGCTGACGGCGGGCCCAACCGCATGCAAAACACTCTCTCTCCTCCCCAGCTGCCCCCCAGGATCCTGGGAATGGGATGAGAGCGCCGGCCGTAGTTTTGGCCAAATCCGGCGATATTTGTGCTCCTGGGGACGCGAGTGGAAACTTTTTTTGCCGCCGGCGCTGGAAAAGTGCTCTTGGGGGCCTTCCTGGGGAGACGGGTGGAGATGCCCTGAGTACCCCCCTCCTCGAACTTTCTTTCGCGCCGGCGTCTACATCCGCCGGCCCCCACCCCGATTCGCGACGGCGGGGCTCTGTTCAGGATGATGGGAGAGAGATCGAGGGCTGCGGGGGCGCGATGCACTGCGAGATTCGTCGGTATCTGCTCATGACAGTTGCGGCGACCCTGGTGGCGAGGTCAATAGAGATAGCGCTTCTGCGGTCAGTGAGGGGCATCTGGGATGTAGGCATGCAGCGCTCAAAAATGCAGGTGATTTGTGTCCCATGGCTGGTTGTTCTGTCAGGATATACATGGGTAGCTAGAATCCTTGAAGGTGTAGAATCAGTTGAGCTGTTTGAAAAAAGCATGTGTCTCATGGTAACACGAAAATTCAGACTAAAAAGTAGGGTGTCTGCCTGTTATACTTGCTGTTTTTTGTCTCATCATGTGCGATTCAGTGGCGGGGATTGTCGTGCTTCTGTGTGCTTTTTCCACGGGCAAAATTTTAGATATAGGTTTGGCTGCACAAAAATAACTCTGGCGGTGTTGTATAACAAAATGAGACTAGTGCTGAAAAAAACACACACGGACCATTAGTTGGCCCGTTTCATTGTTTAACTGAAACAAATGCAAAATGGACTTCTGGAGCTCTGTTTTGGTTGCAGGGTTCGGGCTGGACCGAATCCAGCGGAGCGATCGCCATGTGCCCTCGAGGTGGACCAAAGATGCTCGTCACACCTTCAGCACTACCAGCGAGATCTGATTGGGGCCACACAGCTGCACAACAGAATGTACGTGCAGGCCTTCGAAATGGTTCGGCTAGGTGACGCTAATGTGGAAGCTTATGAAACATTGATTTTTTTTTTTTTTGCTTTTTTGAGATTTACTTATGAAACATTGATGGGTCTGTCAATCAAGCTATGTCCGTGATAGTGATTGTCGGGTCAGCCACTTAGGGCATGCATAATCGTGCTATCTTAGGAGTGCCACGTAGGATAGTTGATGAGGTGGAGGAGAGAGAACTCATAAAAAAAGGCTTGTCTTATCTTATTTAAGAGAAGACAAGAGGTGATATCTTAGCACAATATGTCTCACCACATTTTTAGGAATTGCTAGTTATTGAAGATAAGGCTAAGAGATGATCCATTGTAGACAATTTTTTTGTCATCTCTAGATCACATGCAAGACTTAAGATAAGACTATCTTATCAACCATTGTACATGCCCTTAGGCCCCTTGATCCGCCCTTCCTCTTTGTTAGGCTACGCACCTTCGAGGTGCCGCCCATCCCATCCCGTAACCTAACCCACGACACAGCCGCCGCATCTAAAATCTCCTCTCGCCACTGGGCAAAGCCCGGGGGAACGGGATCCTTTCTCAAGAGGCACCGGAGGCTATTGCGACGTATCTCGCAGCGGCGCGTACGCGCTAGTCTCACGCGGCGGCTGCGGCTGACCGATGCGTCCTGCTGGCTGCTGGACATGCTCGTCGGGATGGCTACAGCCGCACCGGATGGCTGTCTCAGCTGCTGCGTTTTGACTGCGGGCGGCGCGGGTGGCGGTTCCAGGCAACGGTGCACTAGGACTACATCCGGCTGCGGTGGTGTACTGGCCGGGTTGGGGCGTGGGAGGGCTGGATCCGTCCCGGAATCTCTCCGATGAGGCATGTGGTTCACGGAGTGTCCTCGATTGGGACTCCGCAGCATGTATTCATTGGCGGCTCTCCCATACGGTGGCGATCTGGATGTTGTTGTTTTGGTGGTGGTGGTTTGCAGAGTTGGGTGCAATGACCTTCTGCGGCTCCTTGGCGGCCCCCGACACCATCACAAAGCTACTAGGGGCGTTGTGATCGTACCGGGCTGCAAATTATGGATGATGGCTTGACGCTGACGAATGGTTATGCAGCGACGGTGACCATGCATCGTGGGAAGCTATTGAATCGTGGAAAAATGGTGGCGACAATACATGCGAGATTTCGATGGTGGTGCTATTCGAGCACTCGATCTCGAGCTCCAAGGGGAAAACCTAGGTTAATCCAAGTTGGTTATACCTGGCAATGGCGATATTTTCACGTCGTTATCTTGTTGAAGGCATTGCTTGGACATGCTCGGACTGGTTCTTTAGGGTGAAAACCTAAAATCGGACCTTAGGTGGTTGGATCTGGTGACGGTGGCGCTTGAGTGTCGCTTCCTTCCTTCCTGAAAGCGTTGCTGTTGAAGCACATTGCCGTCTGTGTATTGTCACAAGATGGTTGGTGCGGATATTGGGATTTTTTTTGAAACTATGATGATTTTTATAGCAAATTCGAAGACTATACGACCAAATGCATAAAAATCGAAACTATGGCCCCGTCGGCCTTCTGTTGGCCGAAGAGGGACTTTTCGGCCTACTGTTGGCCGAAGTGGGCTCTTCAGCCTCCCGTTGGCCGAAGAGTACCCAGCTGGGCCGAAGATAGTATCTTCGGCTTCCCGTCGGCCGAAGAGCACTTTTCGGCTTCCTGTTGGCCGAAAAGTGTCAGGGGCCCAAAACGTAATTAAGACGGCCTCAAATGAAGAAGTTATCAACATGAAAAATCTTCGTCTCCTCGAAACGGTTGATTTTGATATAAAAATCGTCTTAATCCGAGGTCGTATGCAACCTATAGAGCCAAAACAATGTCAGGGGCAGAAGCTACAGAGTTACTTCGGACAGACCGAATGGATGTCAGAAAATTTGTCACGGGACACCCGGTGCACTCGGTGAGACCGTGTGGAATATAAAAGAGTACACAAGTTTGGTCACGTTCACTCTGTGAGACCGAACCAAACCACTCGGAGGCTCCAAATGGATGCGAAAAATTACCAAAGATTCCTGTCCGAGTTAAAGTTAGGATTTTTGATCCGAAAAATTGTTTGTCTGCACCGGGAGGACTGTTTGCATACCGCGCTTTCGGCCGGGTCTCCTTCGACGTGAGCTACGGTGCATCACCCCCAGCGTCGAGTGTACACGGTGACATTTTTGTGTGCATCACCCCCGGCGTCGAGGGTGCACGGTGACGGGCCTGAGAGGTGACCATTGCCTCTACTTTTCATGGTGGATGACGCCACCGCCGAAAGTTTTCGTCTCAATTCCTGCCTTGCAACAGAGACATTTCTTCAATGCCGGCATATGTCTTCCGGGTGCAGATGAACAATGCCCACATCGATTTATGAGGCGGCTGGACTTCCCGTACAATAAAAGGACTAAAAATTCTATCCAAAAATCTTTGGAGATTTTTCGGAGCCTCCGAGTGGTTTGGTTCGGTCTCACCGAGTGAACGTGACCAAACTTGTGTACTCTTCTGTATTCCACACGGTCTCACCGAGTGCATCGGGTGTCTCGTGACAAAATTTTCTGACATCCATTCGGTCTGTCCGAAGTAACTCTGCAGCTTCTACCCCTGACCTTGTTTTGGCTCTACAGGTTGCATACGATGTTGGATTAAGACAACTTTTATATCAAAATCAACCGTTTCGACGATACGAAGATTTTTCATGTTGATAACTTTTTCATTTGACGCAATCTTAATTATGTTTTGTGCCCCTGACACTTTTCGGCCAACGGGAAGCCGAAAAGTGCTCTTCGGCCGCTGAAGAGCCCACTTCGGCCAACGGTAGGCCGAGAAGTCCCACTTCGGCCAACGGTAGGCCGAAAAGTCCCACTTCGGCCAACAGAAGGCCAACGGGGTCATAGTTTTGATTTTTATGCATTAGGGCGTATAGTT
This sequence comes from Triticum timopheevii, assembly GCA_963921465.1. Taxonomy (NCBI): domain Eukaryota; kingdom Viridiplantae; phylum Streptophyta; class Magnoliopsida; order Poales; family Poaceae; genus Triticum; species Triticum timopheevii. Next base: position 163,510,777 of record OY997274.1, on the reverse strand, counting down.
TCCGAATTTGCTATAAAAATTATCATAGTTTCAAAAAAAATCCCGGATATTGCCATTGTTGTAGTTTGCCGATCGAGGATCTGATCGCTTTGTTTTTTTTTTCCGGTCTATCATAGCTTCGGTCTTATATGACTTTACTATCTGTTGTAGTTTTGGTCGTAGCATTGTATCTATGCAGAGATCAAGTGTGTGTGCTTATTGTGTTTGTATTTTTTTATGCTTTATTTTGAGTCAATAAAATTCACCTTTTATCGAAAAATGGCATCGGGACACGCTTAGGCTTGAGGATCGTGACCACCACAAGAAACAGTCAAATGGATTGGCGAAACAGGAAGAGAGACAAATTTGTAGCCGACGCATGCACGATCCTACTTGGAAGCCGTTGTGCACGCAGGAGGAAATTGTATTTTTTTATGAGGAAGCATCGTTTGCAGAACGTGCATAAAGTGTCGTGTGTGAAACAATTTTGTTTACAATTTGTATTCATGGGAGCACTGTTTGGGGATCAGATACCGGAAGAGCCGGTTGAATTCTGAAAAGAAAAAGCCAATGCAGGAAATTGTATTTGTATGTGGCTGCTCGGTAAGTACAACTGACTACTGAGGCACTTCTGCGTGCTCTGTGTGTTTCGATTGTTGCCCCAAACACCACAGGGCAGACCATGTGCTAAAGTGTATGGTCTAGGAAAAACGCTTCCATGGGAGACCGTATATCGGACCAAACTAGCTGAGCGTCGTAAATTACAACAGACAAGCTGCATCGGACCATCTGCTAAATCGTATGAAAATTGATCGTACGCAAGGCAATTTCGGTGGGATATTGAACGAACAGTCGCAATACGAAGCTGAATACCTGAGCGCGCATGCATCCGGAAAAGGACCAGCGGATGAACGGATGAGATAATAGTACTATATGGTAGTATGAGCCACATCAAACTTCTAAAACATTGATATGTTTTTACACAAATTAAGTCAAACTTATAGTTTGACCCCCCAACAAAGTTTTTTTTTTGCGGGTAAGACCCTCCAACAAAGTTATAAGTACATTTTGTTAAGAACGGAGGGAGTAGGCGGGTGCTTGCCAGGATTTCCATTCAGATGTTTGAAGGTTTTAGCACTCAACTTATTAACCAGATATTTACAACCGAAAACTTAACTTTCATTTTATGTTTCATATAATTTGCTTAACTTGTAGGCTCTAGTTGGGATGTGGGCCCGGGCTTTTGGCGCTGCGATTTGTTAAAGGGGGTCTGTCCTGGGAGTAAGTCTGACAGTAAGAATAGGGGTACGTAGGAGGAGGCAAGGCCTTAGCTACGGCGAGGTTGTGCACGCAAGGTTTACGAGTTCAGACCCTTCTCGGAGGAAGTAATAACCCTACGTCTCGGTGCCCGGAGGCTTGTCGACTGGATTATGCGTGAGAGTTACAGGGGGTGCGAACCCTTGTGCCAGAGGAGGGGGGATGGCTTATATAGAGTTCGCCAGACCCTTCCAGCCCTCTGTTACACAGGGTTCAATGTAAGTTAAGACAGGGGCGTTACTCGTAACGCTAGCTATAAATGACCTTTAAGACTACGGAGTGAACGCCTGATGTTTCCGTTGCCATCCTGGGGTGGTTTTAGATCTTCCGTACTCCGAGTGATTCTTCGTATGGTCGAGTGACTCTATCTTGGTCGAGTGGAATTGGGGTATCCGAGTGGGATAACTGGTCGAGTGGATTGCACTCCAAGGTGATTTCAGTCGGTGTCGTGGATTTGTCACGGCAGATGTCCTAGCGTAAGGACTTAGTCGTGGAGCCATCGCTACGGGTTTACTTGAAGGGGTTAAAGCGGACACAAAGACACAAGGGTTTATACTAGTTCGGCCCCTTCGATGAAGGTAAAAGCCTACGTCTAGTTGTGATGGAATTGATGTAGTCTCGATGGCTAGGGAGCAAACAAGCTTCGCCTAGGCTCGAGTTGTAGTTGTCTGTCCCTTGAACCGTCGCCGGGTCGTCCCCTTATATACACGAGTGACGCCCGTCGGTTCATAGAGTCCTAACCGGTTCATACTCGTATCCCGGTTGGTATCTCTCTATTCCTAACTTACAATACAAGTTATACATCAGGCCGGTTTACGGCTACAAGTTCTAAACCGACTATAGGCCTTGGGCCTTTCTCTACTTGTACCACTAATGGAGTTAACTCGGCCCAAGCTGGCTGGTTTACACCTAGTGGTAATATCCCCAACATTAGGCCCCAGATTGATTTGAAACAGTTCATGTCAATCCTTCACAAAGCTCGTATCTTGGACATCTTCTATTATCTGGTAAACCGCCATGTCGTCGTTACTTCTGGTCACTGTAAACCGGCATGACGTCATCCTGAAATTTTATCCTTTATAACGCCTTCTTTAATAGCAGTTCCTGGATTCACGCGCTTGACCTAGCTTGGCTGCCTTATAAATAAGACCGAAGGGTCATTCCTTTCCTCCCTTCGTCTCCTCTTCTTCGTCTTCCTCGCGCCGCTGCTCTTGGAGCTCCGCCGTTGTCGTCGACCTCCGCCTCGTCCTAGGCCGCTGCATCGACCTGAACGTACAAGAATACTGCAGCCTCTTTCCGCGTCTTCTTCGTTCCCGGTAAGCTTCTTCCCCTTCTCGGCTTAGATCTGTTTTTAGGGTTCCAGCTTCATACCGTGTTCTTCGTGCGTTTCCGTCTATCCTTTTAACTTTGAACCACACTGTGAATCTGTACTGTACTAATAGCGAATCCTACGCGTCCGCTGCACTTTCTCGTCTTCAGCCCATGGATCTTCTGCATATATATCTGCCACATAGTCCACTTCCGTTTCTGCTTTACCTCCGTGAAATATTTTCTGTTTTCTGTAGACCTGCGTTTGATCCGCAGCTATCATGGGATCTTGTGAAACTTGTTTCTGCAAACTACCCATAGCTTCAATTATTTTCAAGGCCTAGATTAGGCGGTTTAACTCACCATAAGAAAAAGCTGCTAAACCGGCACAGATACACCATTAGTCCCCTTGTTGAACCGCCAGAGCCCATCTGATATCATATCACAAGAAACCGATTTAAAACACTGCCTCAGGTTTATCATAACTTAGATCAATCACCTTGTAACAAACACCTCTTGAACCGGATCAATTACTTTTGTAGATCTTATCATGGCCAAGCAAGTGTATGAATGCAACTGGGTTCCTTCTCGCGTCACCGAGTCACAGCTAAATGAACTGGTTTCGATTGGCGCTTTAGATTCCAAAGATACAGTCCACTGGAGGGTCCCTGGAGAGGAATGTCCTCCCACACCCCAAGGAGGAGAAGTTGTGGTCTTTGCAGATCACCTGGCCCGGGGCTTCAAACCACCCGGTTCCAAATTCTACCGGGACGTGTTGGCCAATTTTCAGCTCCGTCCCCAGGACATTGGCCCCAACTCCGTCACCAATTTATGCCATTTTCAAGTACTATCTGAAGTATATCTGCAAGAGGAACCTTCTGTTGAACTGTTTAGGGACCTCTTCCACCTAAACCGTCGCACTGAATTCACCGACGGTCCCAATACGGAATTGGGCGGTATGGCAATTCAGAAAAGGAAGGAAATCACCTATCCCCATGTCAAACTCCATACTCACCCCAAAGAGTGGAATGCGACTTGGTTTTATTGCAAGGACACTTCTCCTGAAGATGAAAATCCTTTACCTGGCTTTCGTCCAGAGCGGCTAAGCAACACTCATCCATTTCCTCAAAGATTAAGCGCCAAAGATAGAAGCAAATACGCTCCGCAACTGTCCAAGCTCCGAGCCTTTATGGCCAACGGTTTGACTGGAATTGATCTTGCACGCTGCTGGTTATCCTGGGGCATATTGCCTCTGAGCCGGCGTTCCGGTTTGATGTGTCAGTATACTGGCAGCGTCGACGACCCACTCCGACACACAAAACTTGAACTTTCTGATGATGAAGTTACAGACTCGGTGAAAAGGATGCTGAATGAACCGGAGCACCTCTGTGCTCAAACCGGTCTAGCTCCTTACTGTACCACCAACAAACCACCCGCGGTAAGTTTCTAATTGCTTCACCATTAAGCCTGTTACTGCTTCATGTATCTAACATTTAATCCCTTCTGATCCAGGGTGATAATCCGTTTTGGAGCAAGAAACTTTCACAAGACAAAGCGGAGAAAGCAGGGCGGCCAACCCGGCCCAAAACAAAAATTGTCAAGAAATCAGCCCATAAGAGAAAGACCACTGCTTCATCTGACCCGGCCATTGACGATGATGTGGGTAATCCAGAACTTGATTCTCTTGGCTTGCTTTTTACACGCCTTATTGATGATGATGCTTGTCAGGATGATGCTGAAGCCAGCAACACAGGATTTGCTGAGGTAACTATTCTTTCTTCCGATTCAACAAATTTGCCTCTTGCTTATTTCGTCAGGCAAACCGGAAAGTTAATTTTTCTCACCCTCTTGCTTATTTGGATCCCAAATTTCTTATGAAGACACAACAACATGAAGCTCGCCGCACTACCCGGCACAGCGGTCAGGTAGTTACCTCTGCCGGTTTACCAAACAGCCCGGTTCGAAAGCGCCGCTCCGAGGTCTCCGACCTTTTTATTGTTTTAAATTCCAAAGCGGGTTTCTTCCGTCAACCTCTTAATCCGTCCGACTCCGATTATCAGGTTACTTCCCATTCATCCTCTGGTGAATCCTCAGCCACTCAGCTACCTCCGTTGAAGATAGCCGCCGGGTAAGTCAAACCGGCCATATGCTTTCTGATATATTCTGTAATGGATATGCCTTTTTCCTGACTCTTTGTCTCTTTAGAACAAAACCGAAACCCAGCAAAAAGGCCCGCTTGGACAAAACAGCTGAAGAAGCTGCCGCCTCAGATCATGAGAGAGCGCCGGATCTTGAAAATTTTGCCTCTGAAGATATTCCCAACGATCCTCCGGTTCAAGAGGAGGTTATTCCTGAAGAGAGGCCTGTCAATACTTCAAACTCTGCTGATCCGCCTGCCAGCACCGTTCGGTTTGAGAAACCTCGCAGTCCTGCTACTAAAACGGCCGTGCCCACACAATCCGTCGAGTCGAAAGATGATGACGTTGTGATTACTGGTATGGGCCGCTCTGAACCGGGGAATCCTGCAACCTTAACCAGGCATACTGTGAAAGAGGATTATTCCACCCTGAATAAAGGAAAGTGGGATGTCGAATTGGAAACATATGCTACTTTAAGCGCCCAAGACCTTCATTCTGGCTATTTAAACCGGCTTTATACTAGCCGTGACTATGAAGCTGGCCTGGTCAAGTTAATGAGGGACAAGTTTGAGGTAACTCACTCCTTTCCTTACTACCAGTATATCAGTTCTTGTAGCCCCCAAGGGCCGGTTTGTAATCTTGATCAAACCGGGACTTGACCATATTTCTTAATCCATTTTGAAATCTACCTGCATAACCACAAGGGCCGGTTTAACTCTGCATATTTAAACCGGTACTTCAATAAAAACTGCCTTAGGAAACATTGGTAGATCAAATAGCCATTAGCCCCCAAGTGCCAAGTTGAATACTTGTATTGAGCTTGGGACTTTGTCACCTAGTATCAATATAAAAATCGAAGGTACATTAGCCCCCAAGTGTCAGGCATATAACTGTGTTGTGTGGTTGGGACTTTGACTTCCTTGAATTTCTGGCTGATCATACTGTCGATACACAGGCTGAGGTGAAAATCAAAGACGACCGGATTGCCGATTTACAAGCGGCTTTGAAAACCCAGCAGGCCGAAACAGAGAAGGCCAAGAAAGAATTAACCAGTGCTTTGAACGCTGCTGAACAAGTGAAGGAAAGCTTGAAGAAAGAACAGGCGGACTGGGCCACTGAAAAGGCCAACTTGATCAAACGGGCAGAAAATGCTGAAGCTGCCCTTAAACCGGTAGTAGATGATCTGACAGCCGTAAAGCGGCAAGTACACTCTATGACTGCGGCAATCTTTGGTAAGCTTCCTTGAACAATTGTGACATGTTGCACCTGCTGTATCATTACTTCGGTTTAGAACTAACCATTTACTGTTTGTAGGCACACGCGTTGGGCACTTAGGAAATGATGTGCGGAAGAAACTGAAGGCTGTCTACACTTTAGTAGAACAGTTATATACCGGAGCCCAGCGTATCATCACCACAGCCTCTCATAACAATCCGGCACCTTCCTTGATTCAAGATACTCTGAACCGGCTGTCCATGCTTCCTGCCCGGATTGAAGAGGTGAAAAAATCTGCTGCTCGAACCGGAGCCATTAACGCCTTGATCCGAGCCAAGGCATGGGTACCAGACTTTGATCCTGTAGAAGCAGCTCAAGGGTATCCCAGTGTTAAAGAAGATGGTTCTGATTTCAATGAAGAGGATTTACGGGCTATAAACCGTGCAGTACGCCCTCTAGCTTGTCAGCTGGCCGAAGAAGCCGATTTGGAGCATTATCAAGCACAATACAATGATCAAAACAAGCGAGTGCCTGCCCCAACCTTTGAAGCGGAAAATCTGATCCCTCCAATCCGTAAGCATACTTACGCTCCTGATATTGAACTGTCTTCTCTGATCCACGAAGAAGCTGTCTTCCAAGCGCTAATGGGAATCGACTGGACCACTGTGGATTTCCAGCCAATGGGTAGAGACGAGGAGGCTGAAGCGGCGGAGGATGAAGAACAGACTTGAACCAGTGGCCGGTTTAAAATGCAGTCGTTGGCGGTATACCCAAAGAACAATGATCTCACTTGGGCACCGTGCTGCCTTGTAATAACTTTAGTTAAAACCTTTTGTGCTTGAATATGCCTTCGTGCATAAGTAGTGAAACTTTTGCTTGATTCGTATTTCCTACAACCAGAAAAAGTCGAACCTTGGTGGCGGTGATACCACCAGCCGGTTTATGGTATTCAAATAGATATATCAGAATTCCAATAAATATGTGATACAAATACCTACCGTGTCTGGGCATGAAGCTGGCGTAGCCAAACTTGAAGCGGAGGCTTTTTAAAAACCATGACCGTCTGTAAAGCGGGGAGAAAATAACTCCCATATAAACCGTGCTGAATCAGCACAAGCCCCCTTGTTATTCAATGATGATTAACAGGAAGAAGTTAAACCGGGCAGATAAAACTCCGGCGTAATATTAAACCGTGTTCTGTCAGTTTGTAACTGACAGTTAAACCGAATAAAAATGTTTGTCGGTTAAAAAACGCAACAACAAAAAATCGAATACCAATTATGTGAAAATATGGCAACAAAGGCAATAACTCTTTGCAAAAGAAAAGCTTCATTGAGCTGGTCAGATGGCATTACCATGGTCAGACGCAACCAAGCCCCCCGAAGGCGTAGCGATGGTGCCAGTCGGCCAGGTCCCCAAAAGACTCTTGGCGAGTACGCCGGCCAAGTGGCATGACATTGGTTCGGGTTCGACCAAGCCCCCAAATGACTCTGGCCCTATTGGCCGACCAAGAGGCATGACCGGTTTAGACGTGACCGTGTCCCCAAATGATCTGGTGGCTTTCGCCTATCAAGAGGTGTTGCATTGGTTCGGACACGACCAAGCCCCCAAGTGATAAAAACAAATGTCAAGGGGTAAACCGGAGGCCGCTTTAAAAACAGAAGCACTCCATGTAACCACGCATGATAAGAAAGACAGAGACCCCGCTTTAGCTGAGGCTCCGGTTTTTATTATATCGAAGATAATATATACATTGTCATGATATGTACATAAACTGAGCCGATGACTCAAGTGTAGTAAGGCCGAAGATGAGCTATATTCCACGGCCTATTGGTCTCCTCCTCTGATGTACGTGAGTCTTGACGCTCTCGAATATCAATCAGATAGTATGATCCGTTGTGTAGATTCTTGCTGACCACAAAAGGTCCTTCCCAAGGTGGGGATAACTTATGCATATCTGTCTGGTCTTGGATGAGGCGAAGCACCAAATCTCCTTCTTGAAAGGCTCTGGTTTTAACCCGTCGACTGTGATAACGACGAAGATCTTGCTGGTAAATCGCCGAACAAGCAGCTTCCATATCACGCTCTTCATCCAATAGATCCAAAGCGTCCTGCCGTGCCGTCTCGTTGTCCGCTTCAACATAAGCCGCTACACGGGGCGAATCGTGCCGGATATCACTGGGAAGGACTGCCTCTACTCCGTAGACCATGAAAAACGGTGTATATCCAGTGGACCGGTTTGGCGTAGTATTGATACTCCATAGCACCGATGGTAGCTCTTCAACCCAGCACCCTGGTGTTCGTTGTAACGGAACCATAAGCCGAGGTTTTATGCCTCGTAAGATCTCTTGATTAGCTCGTTCTGCTTGCCCGTTGGACTGGGGATGAGCCACTGACGATACATCAAGTCGGATGTGCTCACGTTCACAGAACTCTTTCATAGCACCCTTGGATAAATTAGTACCATTATCAGTAATGATACTGTGTGGAAAGCCAAATCAGAAAATCACCTTTTTGATGAATTGCACCGCTGTTGCCGCATCACACTTGCTGACAGGCTCCGCTTCAACCCACTTGGTGAATTTGTCCACTACCACCAACAGGTGGGTCTTCTTATCCTTGGATCGTTTAAATGGTCCGACCATATCTAGCCCCCAAGTTGCAAACGGTCACGTTATTGGGATCATCCTTAATTCTTGCGCCGGTACATGAGCACGCCTGGAAAATTTCTGACATCCATCACACCGTTTAACTAAGTCCTCCGCATCAGCGTGTGCAGTCAACCAGTAAAATCCGTGACGGAACGCCTTTGCCACCAGGGACTTTGAACCGACGTGATGTCCACAATCCCCTTCATGGATTTCTCTTAAGATTTCACAGCCTTCCTCAGGGGAAACACAACGTTGAAACGCCCCTGATACACTGCAATGATGCAACTCACCATTAAGAATCGTCATAGATTTGGAGCGCCGGATTATCTGTCTGGCCAGAATCTCATCTTCTGGCAACTCCCCTCGAGTCATATACGCAAGAAAAGGAATCGTCCAATCCGGAATAGCATGTAATGCTGCCACCAACTGAGCCTCCAGATCAGGAATAGCCAAATCCGCTTCACCAGGGAGCTGGACTGACGGGTTGTGCAAGACGTCTAAAAAGACATTAGGCGGGACTGGTTTACGCTGAGAACCCAACCGGCTTAAAGCGTCCGCCGCTTCGTTCTTCCGGCGATCCACATGATCCACTTGATAACCCTTGAAGCAACCTGCGATATTATCCACTTCTCGACGATATGCGGCCATAAGCGGGTCCTTAGAGTCCCAAGTGCCAGATACTTGCTGAGCTACCAGGTCCGAGTCACCAAAGCACTTAACCCGGCTTAAATTCATCTCCTTAGCCATCCGGAGGCCATGGAGCAAGGCTTCGTACTCAGCTGCATTATTAGTACAAGGGAACATTAAACGGAGAATGTAACAAAACTTATCACCTCGTGGGGAAGTTAAAACGACTCCAGCCCCCGAGCCTTCCAACTGCCTGGATCCGTCGAAATGAATAGTCCAATATGTGTGATCCGGCTTCTCCTCTGGCGCTTGTAACTCTGTCCAGTCATTAATGAAATCAACAAGTGCTTGTGACTTCACTGCTGTGCGTGGTATATACTTTAGTCCATGCGGCCCAAGCTCGATGGCCCATTTTGCAATCCGGCCAGTCGCCTCCCGGTTCTGTATGATATCACCCAAAGGAGCTGAACTAACCACTGTGATAGGGTGCCCTTGGAAATACTGCTTCAGTTTCCGACTGGCCATAAAAACACCATAGACTAGCTTCTGCCAATGCGGATACCGTTGCTTGGACTCAATAAGCACCTCACTGATATAATAAACCGGCCGTTGAACCGGATATTCCTTGCCTGCTTCCTTGCGCTCCACCACGATAGCCACACTTACTGCTCGAGCATTGGCTGCCACATATAATAACAGTGGCTCCTTGTCAACCGGAGCCGCAAGAACAGGCGGATTGGCCAACTGCCGCTTTAGATCCTCAAATGCTTCGTCAGCAGCCGGACTCCAGACGAAATTATCTGTCTTCCTCAGCATCTGGTATAAGGGGATAGCCTTCTCTCCGAGGCGGCTGATAAACCGGCTCAACGCAGCGATTCTGCCCGCCAGACGCTGAACATCATTGATACACTTCGGTTTAGCCAAGGAAGTAATAGCTTTAATTTTCTCCGGATTAGCCTCAATTCCTCTGTTAGACACCAGAAACCCCAATAACTTGCCTGCCGGAACACCAAAAACACACTTGGCCGGATTAAGCATCATCTTATAAATGCGCAAGTTGTCGAAGGTTTCCTTCAAATCTTCCACCAGTGTCTCCTTTTGTCTTGATTTCACCACAATATCATCCACGTAAGCATGTACATTGCGGCCGATCTGGGTATGCAGGCAATTCTGTACACACCGCTGATAAGTAGCCTGGGCGCTTTTGAGCCCAAAAGGCATAGATACATAGCAGAAGGCTCCAAAGGGAGTTATGAACGCTGTTTTCTCCTGGTCCTTAACCGCCATTTTTATCTGATGATATCCAGAGTACGCATCCAAAAAACTTAAACGCTCACATCCTGCCATGGCATCAATAATCTGATCAATGCGGGGGAGGGCAAAAGGATCTGCTGGACAGGCTTTGTTAAGATCTGTGTAGTCCACACACATACGCCAGGTACCATTTTTCTTAAGGACCAGCACCGGATTAGCAAGCCACTCTGGATGAAACACCTCAATGATAAAGCCAGCCGCCAAAAGCCTGGCCACTTCCTCTCCAATGGCTTTGCGCCTTTCTTCGTTAAACCGGCGGAGGAACTGTTTCACCGGTTTATACTTAGGGTCCACATTAAGTGTGTGCTCAGCGAGTTCCCTCGGTACACCTGGCATGTCAGATGGCTTCCATGCAAAGATATCCCGGTTCTCACGGATGAACTCGATGAGCGCGCTTTCCTATTTGGGATCCAGGTTGGCACTGACAGTGAACTGCTTGGACGAATCGCCTGGCACGAAGTCAACAAGCTTGGTCTCAGCTGCCGATTTAAACTTCAGATCCGATTCATGCTCTGTAGTTGGCTTCTTCAAAGGGGTCATATCTGCCGGATCAACGTTGTCCTTATAGAACTTCAACTCCTCCGTGGCACAGACCGCCTCTGCATAAGCTGCATCACCTTCCTCACATTCCAAAGCAACTCGGCGGCTTCCATGCACCGTTATCGTTCCTTTGTAACCCGGCATTTTGAGCTGCAAGTAGATATAACAAGGTCGTGCCATGAACTTAGCATAAGCTGGCCGCCCAAACAAGGCATGATATGGACTCCGGATTTTCACCACTTCAAAAGTCAGCTTTTCAGACCGGGAATCGTGCTCGTCTCCAAAAGCCACATCCAGGGCTATCTTACCAACAGGATAAGCAGATTTGCCTGGTACTACGCCATGGAACACCGTATTGGACGGTCTGAGATCCTTGTCTGTTAGACCCATGCGACGGAAAGTTTCATAGTATAATATATTAATACTGCTTCCTCCATCCATAAGTACCTTAGTGAACTTATAGCCCCCTACCTGAGGGTCTACTACCAATGCCAGCTGGCCCGGATTATCAACCCGGGGGGGATGGTCCTCTCTGCTCCACACGATAGGCTGCTCCGACCAGTGTAAATAACGCGGCAAGGCCGGTTCAACAGAGTTTACTGCTCGCTTGTGAAGCTTCCGATCGCGCTTGTCCAAACTAGTTGTGAAAACATGATACTGCCCACTATTCAACTGCTTTGGTTGGCTCTGATAACCCGACTGCTGTTGCTGCTGCTGGCCACCCTGATTATTCTGACTATTGTGACTGCCTTGATTAAGCCCTGAACCAGAAGCTCCATCCTGACCCGGCCCGTGGAAACCGGATCCTGAACCGCCACCTGACCCCTGGTCATACCGGAAAGCATTGGAGTTTTTGAACTCCTGCATAATATAACAGTCTTTCCAGAGATGGTTCGATGGGGACTCCTTCGTCCCGTGCTTGGGGCAAGGTTGATTCAATAAGTAATTCAAACGGCTCGTATTAGGATTTTGGCCCCGATTCGCCTTGCCTCTGCGCCGCGGCCCTCTGTCCTGCGCATTAGTGTTGGCTACGAAATCCGGGTTGCCATCGGCCTTGCGCTTGCCTCCGTTTCCATGACCCGCCGGTTTGGACTGCTGCCCCTTGGAGTTGCCGTTCTTCTTTCCCTTCCCTGCTTTGTCATCATCAGCTTCAGGATCCTTGGTACTGTCCGAATCAGCATACTTCACCAAAGCGGCCATGAGGGTTCCCATGTCATTACAGAACCGCTTCATACGCCCCAATTTTAATTTTAGAGGCTCAAACCGGCAGTTGCCTTCTAATGTTAAGATCGCAGAGTCAGCGTTGATCCGGTCAGAGGAGTGCAAAATCTCGGAAACACGGCGTACCCAACGGGTTGTTGACTCCCCTTCCTCCTGGACACAAGCCGCCAGGTCTACTATGGACTTGGGCTGCTTACACGTATCCTTGAAGTTCTGGATAAACCGGGCCCGTAACTGGGCCCATGAGCTGATAGAATTGGGCGGTAAGCTCTTCAACCAAGTACGGGCCGTGCCTTCCAGCATCATGGTGAAGTACTTTGCACATGCGGTCTCATCAACATCTAGCATCTCCATGGCCATCTCATAACTTTCAACCCACGCTTCAGGGGACAGATCTGCGGTGTAATTCGGCACCTTGCGTGGGCCCTTAAAATCTTTAGGCAGACGCACATTGCGTAAAGCGGGGATTAAACAGGGCACCCCTAAAGCGGATGCGACTCCTGGCCCGGCGAAGGTGGTAGGGCGAACCGGTGTGTGTTGACCCGCGTCATCCTGTGCTGCTAACTCGGCCTCCCTGCGTGCCCGGGCCCGATCCACCACCTCCTGAGCATCATGAATGCCACCCATCTGGTGATTGCCTCGGGCCGCTTCACGGTCCCGCGCGTTGCTTGATATGGCCGGTTCATCCATACGCCTGCTGTAGCTCCGGCTTGGACGGGGCATAGAGTGAATCCGATCACGGCTGTATGAATACTCCTCCTGCTGGATCAGCGCAGTCCGGAGAAGCTCCTTAACCCGGCGTGTCTCAACTGCTTGTGGGGAATCTCCTTCGACTGGGATCGCCTCCAATCGTGCGGCGGCCGCAACAAGGTTGTCCATAGGATTAGAATAATGACCTGGGGGTGTCTGTACCGGCGGAGGAACCACCATGTTCTGCTGCGGAGGCTTCATCAGGCGTGGTTGGACCGTCGCTCCTACTCCTGGTGCCTCAATCCGGTTTACCTCCCTGTGCTGGGGCGGGTTACTGGGTCCGGCTCCCGGGGTCTGAAAGAGATTTCTAGGATCAAATCCTAATGGCAGGCGCGATCTATACTTCCGCTTCAACACCTCCTGCGACGCACTCTGGTCAAGCATGAGTTTGTAAGCCTGTGCGTCCAGAGCGGCTCGCTCTGCGGCCATGCGCTCCTTCTCTGACGCAAGATCCGCTTTGGCTTGCGTGATCTGCTCTCTCACCTTTGCAATTTCTGCATTATGAGCCTCCTGATCCGCCGGGTTGTCCTCTGCCATAAGCGCTGCTAGTGCATCAAATAGATCTGACAGAACTTGAACCGGCGGGCGCACCGGGCCTCCTGCCCCTGCTGCCGCTGCCGCTGCTGAACCGGAAAGCATCGTTGCTGCGGTTGAAGAGTGGTTCGCTGCTTGCGTACCGGCCATAAATACTCCAACCCGGTTGAACTGGCTTGGGGGGTCCGGAATACTGTCACCGTCGGAACAGCCCCTGATCATATCGCCCTGCAGCTGGTACAATGACTCGGTCTCTCCTGTTGAAGATTCATCGCCGGAATAAATGACGGTCTCACTACCGTGTTCTGAACCGGCGTCGTACTCTCCTCTATGGATGACTCCAACGAAGACATGCTTCACGGCCGGTTTAACCTGGGCAGGTCGCGCACACTGAGCCGTCTCGATGAGGTCGGTGCAGATGTCCGGCTCAGGCCCAGGCTCCCCGATCTTGCCGATGAAAACGTGTATGCCGCCGAAGGGGACCCGGTATCCGTACTCGATTGAATCGGCCTCGGGACCCCATCCGACATCGTCGATGTAGATCCGGCCGCGACGACTCTTGGTCATCCGGCCCACGACGTAGCCTTCGAGTCCTTTGAGCTTGCCCTCCAAGATCGTCAAACCATCGTGCGATAGCCCCACGGTGGGCGCCAACTGTCGTGGATTTGTCACGGCAGATGTCCTAGCGTAAGGACTTAGTCGTGGAGCCATCGCTACGGGTTTACTTGAAGGGGTTAAAGCGGACACAAAGACACAAAGGTTTATACTAGTTCGGCCCCTTCGATGAAGGTAAAAGCCTACGTCTAGTTGTGATGGAATTGATGTAGTCTCGATGGCTAGGGAGCAAACAAGCTTTGCCTAGGCTCGAGTTGTAGTTGTCTGTCCCTTGAACCGTCGCCGGGTCGTCCCCTTATATACACGAGTGACGCCCGTCGGTTCATAGAGTCCTAACCGGTTCATACTCGTATCCCGGTTGGTATCTCTCTATTCCTAACTTACAATACAAGTTATACATCAGGCCGGTTTACGGCTACAAGTTCTAAACCGACTATAGGCCTTGGGCCTTTCTCTACTTGTACCACTAATGGAGTTAACTCGGCCCAAGCTGGCCGGTTTACACCTAGTGGTAATATCCCCAACAGTCGGTATCTTCCGTTGTACTTTGAATGTTCTTGACTCTTGGGCAGTGTCCTTGGGTAGGGCGTCTAGGTCATGCCTATGACCCTACCCTAGGTACATGTCATTGTCATTAGCCCCCGAATGGACTGAGGTCCGAGTGTAGAAGGGTTTAAGTTGGTTCCGACTCGATTCCATGCCTAGGAGGCATTTCACTGGAGTCTGGAAATCATGCTGAAGCTTCAACCTTGTCTCAGTTACCTTGATCAATTCAGAGGTCGTCGAGTCAATTATCCTGGTCATCTTCGAGTGAATTAGAGCGTGAAATCTTCTGTGCAATTGATTGCTCTGCAGTTCCCGGATCTCACGGGATTTGAAAATTTTGGAGAAGCGCGCAGGACGGGGAGTGCCGTAGTAATCGGAGCGAGAAGACAAGAACACCTCGATCCTCGCGCCGCCTTTTTCGCCACGTATCGGGCGAGCGTGAAGGAAATATGCCCTAGAGGCAATAATAAAGTTGTTATTTATATTTCCTTATATCATGATAAATGTTTATTATTCATGCTAGAACTGTATTAACCGAAAACTTAGTACATGTGTGAATACATAGACAAACTAAGTGTCACTAGTATGCCTCTACTTGACTAGTTCGTTGAATCACAGATGGTTATAAGTTTCCTAGCCATAGACATGAGTTGTCATTTGATTAACGGGATCACATCATTAGAGAATGATGTGATTGACTTGACCCATTCCGTTAGCTTAGCATTTGATCGTTTAGTATATTGCTATTGCTTTCTTCATTACTTATACATGTTCCTATGACTATGAGATTATGCAACTCCTGAATACCGGAGGAACACTTTGTGTGCTACCAAACGTCAAAATGTAACTGGCTGATTATAAAGGTGCTCTACAGGTGTCTCTGATGGTACTTGTTGAGTTGGCATAGATCAAGATTAGGATTTGTCACTCCGATTGTCGGAGAGGTATCTCTGGGCCCTCTCGGTAATGCACATTAATATAAGCCTTGCAAGCAATGCAACTAATGAGTTAGTTGTGGGATGATGTATCACGGAACGAGTAAAAAGACTTGTCGTTAACGAGATTGAACTAGGTATTGGATACCGACGATCAAATTTCGGGCAAGTAACATACCGATGACAAAGGGAACAACGTATGTTGTTATGCAATTTGACCGATAAAGATCTTCGTAGAATATGTAGGAGCCAATATGAGCATCTAGGTTCCGCTATTGGTTATTGACTGGAGACGTGTCTCGGTCATCTCTACATAGTTCTCGAACCCGTACGGTCCGCACGCTTAACGTTCGGTGATGATCGGTATTATGAGTTTATGTGTTTTGATGAATCGAAGGTATTTCGGAGTCCCGGATATGATCACGGACATGACAAGGAGTCTCGAAGTGGTCGAGACATAAAGATCGATATATTGGATGACTATGTTTGGACTTCGGAAAGGTTCCGAGCAAGTTCGGGCAAAAACCGGAGTACCGGGGGGCTACCGGAACCCCCCGGGGAGTATATTGGGCCTATTGGGCCCTCCTGGAGAAGAGGAGGGGCGGCCATGGAAGGCTGCGCGTCCCCTCCCCCCTAGTCCGAATTGGACAAGGAAGGGGGGTGGCGCCCCCCCTTTTCCTTTCCCCTCTCTCTTCCCCTTCCTTCTCTCCTACTCCTACTACTTGGAAGGAGGGGATCCTACTCCCGGTGGGAGTAGGACTCCCCAGGGCGCGCCATAGAGAGGGTCGGCATCTCCCCTCCTCCACTCCTTTATATACGGGGAGGGGGGCACCCCATGGACACACAGGTTGATCTGTTGATCTTTTAGCCGTGTGCGGTGCCCCCCTCCACCATAATCCACCTCGATCATATCGTAGCGGTACTTAGGCGAAGCCCTGTGTTGGTAGCATCATCATCACCGTCATCACGCCGTCGTGCTGGTGAAACTCTCCCTGGGACTCAACTGGATCAAGAGTACGAGGGACGTCATCGAGCTGAACGTGTGATGAACTCGGAGGTGTCGTACGTTCGTTACTTGGATCGGTCGGATTGTGAAGATGTTCGACTACATCAACCGCGTTGATATAAGGCCAACGCTCTGTGCCGGCGCGCCAGCCCAACTTTGGGCCGGTCGCTGCCCAGCCGTCTGATTAGAATGTGTTTAGTCGTTGGATTAGATCTCCTTCCATGTGTCTTCTTCTTCTTCCCCAACGCTCCTCCACGCTCGTACCTCCATGGACAAGCAGACACCGGCCTCGAAGCACCAACCCCCGCACACTTGCCAGTCACCGTCGGTCGCCGCCAGTCCTCGCCCTCGTCGCTGGTCCGCATCTCGAGCAGCTCCTAGGGATGTGCGGTGCCACGCTTTGTCGCCTCCGGTCACAGCATTGCGCCAGCCCCGTCGCTCCAAAAGCTGGATAGTCATCCTGCTCGTCGCCGCACTCATCGCCGCCGCCATTGGTGGTGGTTCGCAGCAACACACCACCAACATCTCGCTGCCCCGTGAAGCACTACAGGAGACCATGAAAATGGATGTAGCAAAAAGAGGATACGGTTGCAGCAAATCAGGCCGCCGGTTTCTGCTTTTTCGTTGTAAGCCGTCATTGTAGCCAGTTGCAGCCGGTCGCCGTGGTAGCACCCGGACACAACCATTCCTGCGGGTGGTGTCGTGGATGCGGCATTCCAGAGTCGTCGTGCTAGCATCCGGTGAACACGGTTCCAGCACATGGACGAAGCATCTGAGAGTTCACCTATGGTAGCATCTGGGAGTTGCCATGGTAACATCTACTGACCACGGTTCCAGCAATCCAACTAGCAGCTTCTAGCAAAAATAACCTCACCGCTCGAGCACATTTGTGCGACACCGTCCCTGCGGGCGGGTCGCAACATCACTATGGACAGTTGTAGCATTTCTTGTCGCCCGTTGCAGCTATCGACACCGTGGTTGTAGCAAATCGCCAGCAATGGCCGTCGCTGCCGCGCGCTGATTGTGCCATGTGTTGGGGAACGTAGTAATTTCAAAATTTTCCTACGCACACGCAAGATCATGGTGATGATATAGCAATGAGGGGAGAGTGTTGTCTACGTACCCTCGTAGACCGAAGCGGAAGCGTTGACACAACGTAGAGGAAGTAGTCGTACGTCCTCCCGGTTCAACCGATCCAAGCACCGTTACTCCGGCACCTCCGAGTTCTTGACACACGTACAGCTCGATGACGCACCCTCGATCTCCAATCCAGTAGAGGCTCCGAGGGGGAGTTCCGTCAGCACGACGGTGTGGTGACGATCTTGATGTTCTCCTGTCGCAGGGCTTCGCCTAAGCACCGCCACAATATGACCGAGGTGTAATATCGTGGAGGGGGCACCGCACACGGCTAAGGAACGATCAATGATCAAATTGTGTGCTCTAGGGTGCCCCCTTACCCCCGTATATAAAGGAGGGAGGGAGGAGGTGGCCGGCCCAAGGGGGGGCGCGCCATAGGGAGGGGGAAACCTACTCCAAGTAGGTTTCCCCTCCTTTTCCTAATCCAACATGGAGGGGGAAGGAAGGAGTAGTACTAGTAGGAAGGAGAAGGGGAAAGGAGAAAGGAATGGGGGGGGGGGGGGCGGCCCCCCTCCCCAATTTGGATTGGGCTTGGGGGGGCGCGCCCCCCTCCTTTGCTCCTTCTCCCTTCCTCCCACTTGGGCCCAATAAGGCCCATATACTTACCGGGGGGTTCCGGTAACCTCCCGGAGCTCCGGTATATTCCCAAACTCTCTCGGAACCTTTCCGGTGTCCAAATATATCCGTCCAATATATCAATCTTTATGTCTCGACCATTTCGAGACTCCTCGTCACGTCCGTGATCATATCCGGGACTCCGAACAACCTTCGGTACATCAAAATACATGAACTCATAATATAACTGTCATCGAAACCTTAAGCGTGCTGACCCTACGGTTCGAGAACAATGTAGACATGACCGAGACACGTCTCTGGTCAATAACCAATAGCGGGACCTGGATGCCCATATTGGTTCCTACATATTCTACAAAGATCTTTATCGGTCAAACCGCATAACAACATACGTTGTTCCCTTTGTCATCGGTATGTTACTTACCCGAGATTTGATCGTCGGTATCCAATATCTAGTTCAATCTCGTTACCGGTAAGTCTCTTTACTCGTTCCGTAATACGTCATCTCATAACTAACTCATTAGTTACATGCTTGCAAGGCTTAGGTGATGAGTATTACCGAGAGGGCCCAGAGATACCTCTCCGACAATCGGAGTGACAAATCCTAATCTCGAATTATGCCAACTCAACATGTACCTTCGGAAACACCTGTAGTACTCCTTTATAATCACCCAGTTACGTTGTGACCTTTGGTAGTACCCAAAGTGTTCCTCCAGTAAACGGGAGTTACACAATTCTCATAGTTACAGGAACATGTATAAGTCATGAAGGAAGCAATAGCAGAATACTAAACGATCAAGTGCTAAGCTAACGGGATGGGTCATGTCAATCACATCATTCTCCTAATGATGTGATCCCATTTAATCAAATGACAACACATGTCTATGGTTAGGAAACATAACCATCTTTGACTAATGAGCTAGTCAAGTAGAGGCATACTAGTGACTATATGTTTGTCTATGTATTCACACATGTATCATGTTTCCGGTTAATACAATTCTAGCATGAATAATAAACATTTATCATGATATGAGGAAATAAATAATAACTTTATTATTGCCTCTAGGGCATATTTCCTTCAGTCTCCCACTTGCACTAGAGTCAATAATCTAGATTACATAGTAATGATTCTAACACCCATGGAGTCTTGGTGCTAATCATGTTTTGCTCGTGAGAGAGGCTTAGTCAACGGGTCTGCAACATTCAGATCCGCATGTATCTTGCAAATCTCTATGTCTCCCACTTGGACTTGGTCCCGAATGGAATTGAAGCGTC
This sequence comes from Triticum timopheevii, assembly GCA_963921465.1. NCBI lineage: Eukaryota > Viridiplantae > Streptophyta > Magnoliopsida > Poales > Poaceae > Triticum > Triticum timopheevii. Next base: position 163,491,096 of record OY997274.1, on the reverse strand, counting down.
TCTTGATGTGCTTGGTCCTCTTGTGAAATCTGGATTCCTTTGCCAAGGCAATTGCACCAGTATTGTCACAGAAGATATTCATTGGTCCCGATGCACTAGGTATGACACCTAGATCGGAAATGATCTCCTTCATCCAGACTCCTTCATTTGCTGCTTCAGAAGCAGCTATGTACCCCGCTTCACATGTAGATCCCGCTACGACGCTTTGTTTAGAACTGCACCAACTCACAGCTCCACCGTTTAATATAAACACGTATCCGGTTTGCGATTTAGAATCGTCCGGATCAGTGTCAAAGCTTGCATCGACGTAACCATTTACGACTAGCTCTTTGTCACCTCCATATACGAGAAACATATCCTTAGTCCTTTTCAGGTATCTCAGGATGTTCTTGACCGCTGTCCAGTGATCCACTCCTGGATTACTTTGTTACCTACCTGCCAAGCTTATTGCTAAGCATACGTCAGGTCTGGTACACAGCATTGCATACATGATAGAGCCTATGGCTGAAGCATAGGAAACACCTTTCATTTTCTCTCGATCTTCTGCTGTGGTCGGGCATTGAGTTTGACTCAACTTCACACCTTGTAGCACAGGCAAGAATCCTTTCTTTGCCTGATCCATTTTGAACTTTTTCAAAATTTTGTCAAGGTATGTGCTTTGTGAAAGTCCTATTAAGCGTCTTGATCTATCTCTATAGATCTTGATGCCCAATATGTAAGCAGCTTCACCGAGGTCTTTCATTGAAAAACTTCTATTCAAGTATCCCTTTATGCTATCCAGAAATTCTATATCATTTCCAATTAATAATATGTCATCAACATATAAAACTAGAAATGCTACAGAGCTCCCACTCACTTTCTTGTAAATACAGGCTTCTCCAAAAGTTTGTATAAAACCATATGCTTTGATCACACTGTCAAAGCGTTTATTCCAACTCCGAGATGCTTGCACCAGTCCATAAATGGAACGCTGGAGCTTGCACACTTTGTTAGCACCTTTTGGATCAACAAAACCTTCAGGCTGCATCATATACAACTCTTCTTCTAGAAATCCATTCAAGAATGCAGTCTTGACATCCATTTGCCAAATTTCATAATCATGAAATGCAGCAATAGCTAACATGATTCGGACAGACTTAAGCATCGCTACGGGTGAGAAAGTCTCATCGTAGTCAACCCCTTGAACTTGTCAAAAACCTTTCGCAACAAGTCGAGCTTTGTAGACAGTAACATTACCATCAGCGTCAGTCTTCTTCTTAAAGATCCATTTATTCTCAATGGCTTGTCAATCATCGGGCAAGTCAACCAAAGTCCATACTTTGTTTTCATACATGGATCCCATCTCAGATTTCATGGCCTCTAGCCATTTTGCGGAATCTGGGCTCATCATCGCTTCCTCATAGTTCGTAGGTTCATCATGGTCAAGTAACATGACTTCCAGAATAGGATTACCGTACCACTCTGGTGCGGATCTTACTCTGGTAGACCTACAAGGTTCAGTAGAAACTTGATCTGAAGTTTCATGATCAATATCATTAGCTTCCTCACTAATTGGTGTAGTTGTCACAGGAACCGGTTCTTGTGATGAACTACCTTCCAATAAGGGAGTAGATACAGTTATCTCATCAAGTTCTACTTTCCTCCCACTCACTTCTTTCGAGAGAAACTCCTTCTCTAGAAAGGATCCGAATTTAGCAACGAAAATCTTGCCCTCAGATCTGTGATAGAAGGTGTACCCAATAGTCTCCTTTGGGTATCCTATGAAGACACATTTCTCTGATTTGGGTTCGAGCTTATCTGGTTGAAGTTTCTTCACATAAGCATCGCAGCCCCAAACTTTAAGAAACGACAACTTTGGTTTCTTGCCAAACCATAGTTCATAAGGCATCGTCTCAACGGATTTTGATGGTGCCCTATTTAACGTGAATGCAGCTGTCTCTAAAGCATAACCCCGAAACGATAGCGGTAAATCGGTAAGAGACATCATAGATCGTACCATATCAAGTAAAGTACGATTACGACGTTTGGACACACCATTTCGTTGTGGTGTTCCAGGTGGCGTGAGTTGCGAAACTATTCCGCATTTTTTCAAATGTAAACCAAACTCGTAACTCAAATATTCTCCTCCACGATCAGATCGTAGAAACTTTATTTTCTTGTTACGATGATTTTCTACTTCACTCTGAAATTCTTTGAACTTTTCAAATGTTTCAGACTTGTGCTTCATCAAGTAGATATACCCATATCTGCTCAAATCATCTGTGAAGGTGAGAAAATAACGATATCCGCCACGAGCCTCAACATTCATCGGGCCACATACATCTGTATGTATGATTTCCAACAAATCTGTTGCTCTCTCCATAGATCCGGAGAACGGTGTTTTGGTCATCTTGCCCATGAGGCACGGTTCGCAAGTACCAAGTGATTCATAATCAAGTGATTCCAGAAGTCCATCAGTATGGAGTTTCTTCATGCGTTTTACACCGATATGACCTAAACGGCAGTGCCACAAATATGTTGCACTATCATTATCAACTCTGCATCTTTTGGCTTCAACATTATGAATATGTGTATCACTACTATTGAGATTCAATAAAAATAGACCAATCTTCAAGGGTGCATGACCATAAACGATGTTACTCATATAAATAGAACAACCATTATTCTCTGATTTAAATGAATAACCGTCTCGCATCAAACAAGATCCAGATATAATGTTCATGCTCAACGCAGGCACCAAATAACAATTATTCAGGTCTAAAAGTAATCCCGATGGTAGATGTAGAGGTAGCGTGCCGACCGCGATCACATCGACTTTGGAACCATTTCCTACGCGCATCGTCACCTCGTCCTTAGCTAATCTTCGCTTAATCCGTAGTCCCTGTTTCGAGTTGCAAATGTTAGCAACAGAACCAATATCAAATACCCAGGTGCTACTGCGAGCATTAGTAAGGTACACATCAATAACATGTAAATCACATATACCTTTGTTCACTTTGCCATCCTTCTTATCCGCCAAATACTTGGGGCAGTTCCGCTTCCAGTGACCAGTCTGCTTGCAGTAGAAGCACTCAGTTTCAGGCTTAGGTCCAGACTTGGGTTTCTTCTCTTGAGCAGCAACTTGTTTGCTGTTCTTTTTGAAGTTCCCCTTCTTCTTCCCTTTGCCCTTCTTCTTGAAACTAGTGGTCTTGTTGACCATCAACACTTGATGCTCCTTCTTGATTTCTACCTCCGCGGCTTTCAGCATCGCGAAGAGCTCGGGAATAGTCTTGTTCATCCCTTGCATATCATAGTTCATCACAAAGCTCTTGTAGCTTGGTGGAAGTGATTGGAGAATTCTGTCAATGACGCTATCATCCGGAAGATTAACTCCCAGTTGAATCAAGTGATTATTATACCCAGACATTTTGAGTATATGCCTACTGACAGAACTGTTCTCCTCCATCTTGCAGCTGTAGAACTTATTGGAGACTTCATATCTCTCAATCCGGGCATTTGCTTGAAATATTAACTTCAACTCCTGGAACATCTCATATGCTCCATGACGTTCAAAACGTCGTTGAAGACCCGGTTCTAAGCCGTAAAGCATGGCACACTGAACTATAGAGTAGTCATCAGCTTTGCTCTGCCAGACGTTCTTAACGTCGTCAGTTGCATTAGCAGCAGGCCTGGCACCCAGCGGTGCTTCCAGGACGTAACTCTTCTGTGCAGCAATGAGGATAATCCTCAGGTTACGGACCCAGTCCGTGTAATTGCTACCATCATCTTTCAACTTTGCTTTCTCAAGGAACGCATTAAAATTCAACGGAACAACAACACGAGCCATCTCTCTACAAAAAAACATAGACACGCAAAATACTATCAGGTACTAAGTTCATGATAAATTTAAGTTCAATTAATCATATTACTAAAGAACTCCCACTTAGACAGACATCTCTCTAGTCATCTAAGTGATCACGTGATCCAAATCAACTAAACCATGTCCGATCATCACGTGAGATGGATTAGTTTCAATGGTGAACATCTCTATGTTGATCATATCTACTATATGATTCACGCTCGACCTTTCGGTCTCCGTGTTCCGAGGCCATATCTGTATATGCTAGGCTCGTCAAGTATAACCTGAGTATTCCGCGTGTGCAACTGTTTTGCACCCGTTGTATTTGAACGTAGAGCCTATCACACCCGATCATCACGTGGTGTCTCAGCACGAAGAACTTTCGCAACGGTGCATACTCAGGGAGAACACTTCTTGATAATTAGTGAGAGATCATCTTAAAATGCTACCGTCAATCAAAGCAAGATAAGATGCATAAAGGATAAACATCACATGCAATCAATATAAGTGATATGATATGGCCATCATCATCTTGTGCTTGTGATCTCCATCTCCGAAGCACCGTCGTGATCACCATCGTCACCGGCGCGACACCTTGATCTCCATCGTAGCATCGTTGTCGTTTACGCCATCTATTGCTTCTACGACTATCGCTACCGCTTAGTGATAAAGTAAAGCAATTACAGGGCGTTTGCATTTCATACAATAAAGCGACAACCATATGGCTCCTGCCAGTTGCCAATAACTTCGGTTACAAAACATGATCATCTCATACAATAAAATATAGCATCACGTCTTGGCCATATCACATCACAACATGCCCTGCAAAAACAAGTTAGACGTCCTCTACTTTGTTGTTGCAAATTTTACGTGGCTGCTACGGGCTTAGCAAGAACCGTTCTTACCTACGCATCAAAACCACAACGATAGTTTTTCAAATAGACTCTGTTTTAACCTTCACAAGGACCGGGCGTAGCCACACTCGGTTCAACTAAAGTTGGAGAAACAGACACCCGCTAGTCACCTGTGTGCAAAGCACGGCGGTAAAACCAGTCTCGCGTAAGCGTACGCGTAATGTCGGTCCGGGCCGCTTCATCCAACAATACCGCTGAACCAAAGTATGACATGCTGGTAGGCAGTATGACTTATATCGTCCACAACTCATTTGTGTTCTACTCGTGCATATAACATCAACGCATAAAACCTTGGCTCGGATGCCACTGTTGGGGAACGTAGTAATTTCAAAATTTTCCTACGCACACGCAAGATCATGGTGATGATATAGCAACGAGGGGAGAGTGTTGTCTACGTACCCTCGTAGACCGAAGCGGAAGCGTTGACGCAACATAGAGGAAGTAGTCGTACGTCCTCCCGGTTCAACCGATCCAAGCACCGTTACTCCGGCACCTCCGAGTTCTTGACACACGTACAGCTCGATGACGCACCCTCGATCTCCAATCCAGTAGAGGCTCGGAGGGGGAGTTCCGTCAGCACGACGGCGTGGTGACGATCTTGATGTTCTCCTGTCGCAGGGCTTCGCCTAAGCACCGCTACAATATGACCGAGGTGTAATATCGTGGAGGGGGGCACCGCACACGGCTAAGGAACGATCAATGATCAACTTGTGTGCTCTAGGGTGCCCCTTACTCCCGTATATAAAGGAGGGAGGGAGGAGGTGGCCGGCCCGAGGGGGGGCGCGCCATAGGGAGGGGGAAACCTACTCCAAGTAGGTTTCCCCTCCTTTTCCTAATCCAACATGGAGGGGGAAGGAAGGAGTAGTACTAGTAGGAAGGAGAAGGGGGAAGGAGAAAGGAAAGGGGGGGGGGGGGGGGGCTGGCCCCCCTCCCCAATTCGGATTGGGCTTGGGGGGGCGCCCCCCCCTCCTTTGCTCCTTCTCCCTTCCTCCCACTTGGGCCCAATAAGGCCCATATACTTACCGGGGGGTTCCGGTAACCTCCCGGAGCTCCGGTATATTCCCAAACTCTCTCGGAACCTTTCCGGTGTCCAAATATATCCGTCCAATATATCAATCTTTATGTCTCGACCATTTCGAGACTCCTCGTCACGTCCGTGATCATATCCGGGACTCCGAACAACCTTCGGTACATCAAAATACATGAACTCATAATATAACTGTCATCGAAACCTTAAGCGTGCGGACCCTATGGTTCGAGAACAATGTAGACATGACCGAGACACGTCTCTGGTCAATAACCAATAGCGGGACCTGGATGCCCATATTGGTTCCTACATATTCTACGAAGATCTTTATCGGTCAAACCGCATAACAACATACGTTGTTCCCTTTGTCATCGGTATGTTACTTACCCGAGATTTGATCGTCGGTATCCAATATCTAGTTCAATCTCGTTACCGGTAAGTCTCTTTACTCGTTCCGTAATACGTCATCTCATAACTAACTCATTAGTTACATGCTTGCAAGGCTTAGGTGATGAGTATTACCGAGAGGGCCCAGAGATGTATCTCTCCGACAATCGGAGTGACAAATCCTAATCTCGAATTATGCCAACTCAACATGTACCTTCGGAAACACCTGTAGTACTCCTTTATAATCACCCAGTTACGTTGTGACATTTGGTAGTACCCAAAGTGTTCCTCCAGTAAACGGGAGTTACACAATTCTCATAGTTACAGGAACATGTATAAGTCATGAAGGAAGCAATAGCAGAATACTAAACGATCAAGTGCTAAGCTAACGGGATGGGTCATGTCAATCACATCATTCTCCTAATGATGTGATCCCATTTAATCAAATGACAACACATGTCTATGGTTAGGAAACATAACCATCTTTGATTAATGAGCTAGTCAAGTAGAGGCATACTAGTGACTATATGTTTGTCTATGTATTCACACATGTATCATGTTTCCAGTTAATACAATTCTAGCATGAATAATAAACATTTATCATGATATGAGGAAATAAATAATAACTTTATTATTGCCTCTAGGGCATATTTCCTTCACCATGGCCACATGCCGGTTGTAGCACCTCGGCGCGCCGGTTCTAGCTTTGCGTGCATGCAGTTGCAGCACCCCGCACCTCGCGTCATCGATGGTTGTCCCGCACCCCAGCCGGTCACCGCTCATAGCAGCAGCACATAGCCGGCTCGTAACACAGGCGGTGACCGCTCCGCATCGTACCTGCACACAAGAAAAGCGGTGAGAAGCAAAATTAGCTCGACGGCACAACACATGAGGCAGGATTAAGAGGAAATGGGAAGTGGTGGGGATTCATGGAGTTCTTGTCGTGGTGTGTGGTGAAGAGCACGAGAGCGATTTCTGTTTCGGTGGAGAAGAAACCGATGGAGAAAGAAAGGGGATAAGGTCCGTGTGGTCCGCCCCTGCATGTGGGCCATAAAGGCATGTGCGCTAGCGACAGAGGCGACCGGCACGTCGCTTCAGCCGGTGCTCCGGAGGGAAACGTTTCCCTTGATATAACGCTTCCGCTTACGGTCTACGAGGGTATGTGGACGACACTCTCTCCGCTCGTTTCTATGCATCACCATGATCTTGCGTGTGCGTAGGAATTTTTTTGAAATTATTACGTTCCCCAATAGTGGTATCAGAGCCAGGTTTATGCGTAGATGTATATGCACAAGTAGAACACAAGTGAGTTGTGGGTGATATAATTCATACTGCTTACCAGCATGTCATACTTTGATTCGGCGGTATTGTTGGATGAAGCGGCCCGGACCGACATTACGCGTACGCTTACGCGAGACTGGTTCTACCGACGTGCTTTACACACAGGTGGCTGGCGGGTGTCACTTTCTCCAACTTTAGTTGAACCGAGTGTGGCTACGCCCGGTCCTTGTGATGGTTAAAACAGCACATACTTGATGAAATATCGTTGTGGTTTTGATGCGTAGGTAAGAACGGTTCTTACTCAGCCCGTAGCAGCCACGTAAAATTTGCAACAACAAAGTAGAGGATGTCTAACTTGTTTTGCAGGTCATACTGTGATGTGATATGGTCAAGACATGATGCTAAATTTTATTGTATGAGATGATCATGTTTTGTATCGAAGTTATCGGCAACTGGCAGGAGCCATATGGTTGTCGTTTTATTGTATGAAATGTAATCGCCATGTAATTGCTTTACTTTATCACTAAGCGGTAGCGATGGTCGTAGAAGCATAGTTATGACGTTATTCATGGCAATTATTACATATATAGGCATCATGTTCGTGACAAGTAGACCGACTCCTGCCTACATCTACTACTATTACTCCACCAATCGGCCGACTCCTGCCTGCATCTATGGTATTAAGTTCATGAAAAACAGAGTAACACTTTAAAAAAGAGACATGATGTAGACAGAATAAAGCAAGCGATATGATTAAACCATGTCGTTTTACCCTTAATGGTAACAATACAAATATGTGCCTCGCCACCCCTTCTGTCACTGGGTGAGGACACCGCAAGATTGAACTCACTATAAAGCACCTCTCCCACTGAATATAAATCAATCTAGTTGGTCAAACCAAACGGATAAATCAAAGAGAAATACAAAGTTATAATAATTATGCATAATAAAGTTTAGAAAAGACTCAGTTACTTTCAATGAATAATCTGATCATAAACCCACAATTCATCGGATCTCAACAAACACACCGCCAAAGAAGATTAAATCGGATAAAACAACAAGGAGATCAAGGAGACACTACTAGGGAAAAGCCTAACAGTAGCGCGGGTTTTTGGCCTACCAGTAGCGCGGGTGGCAACGCTACTAGTACAACGCTACAACTAAAGGTTAGCAGTAGCATGGGTTAACCCGTGCTACTGCTATATCCACTTAGTAGTAGCGCTTCCTAGAAAGGGCGCTACTAGTAATTACTAGTAGCGCTTCTCGCAGCCCGCGCTACTACTATTATTTCGTATTATATTTCTTTTTTATTTCATGTTGTATTCATACACCTTTATACAAGTTTTCATACAACAGCAATTTAGAGATTGTTTTTACATCATATGAGTTATTACATCACTGGGTGAAAGAACCGTGGACTAGTTTCAAGTGGGTGGACATCCACTTGAAACTAATCTGTGGTTCTTTCACCCAATGATATAATAAATATCATCATCATCATATCATATCATTAACAACTTATCATCATAATACATCATTGTCATATAACACCTCCTCATGATCATCATTTTCATCATGAGACATCATATAGCAAGTTGGTCACTAGTCATAATCACAACTCCTCCTCCTCCTCCTCCTCATCAACTCTAACACATTGTACCACATAATAACAAATTGTACCTAGGACCTACTACCTTCTCTTAGGTAAAACAACATAAAACAAGATAGGCCCTGACTCTCTATTATGGAGAATGGAGATTATCATGTCTCCAATTCTTGCTCTTCGCACAATGTTGCTTCCAAGTAGCTCCCTACGATTGACCATACATTTTTTCCAATCTTCGATTGTCATGTCTTCATCGGTTTTAGAAATCCGATATGGACAAGAGTGATTTGTAGGATGACCTGGCCGTATGTTCAAAACATCAAGGCGACCTTTCCGAAACATCAGATGAGGCACACAATCCTTCGGGATTTTCTGTTGAAAACCATAGTAATAACTTCGTAGTTAGCAATGTAGTTCAATTTTAGAAGAATTTATGCAAAAGATGCACGGATGTCGTAATAGTAAAAAAATCTTACCATGACATCTCCATGGATGTTACCGTAGTTCAACACGTGCACTAGTGGCACGTATTGACCATAATGTGGAGGAGTATGATAATAGATATTGTAATTCCTAAGATGAGTAATAAATGAGATTAGATGATTTTTCTCCTGATAAGTTAATTCTGAGCCATCGGTGTAGTAGGTTCTTTCTACCATCTTCCGCACATTCTTTGAAGAATGAAAATAAGCTGTCAATGGAAATAAGCACTACTAGGAAAAGGGCTATAGATGATATGGCCACTAATGGCGCACCAGACATGTGTGTGCCACTACTATATAGCAGTGGTGCACCATGTGTTGGTGAGCCATTAGTGTGATAGACACTAATGGCGCACCCGACACACAGTGCGCCACTAGTAACAAATTTTTTTCCCAAAAATACTAATGGCGCACTAGGTCACAGTGCGCCATTACTAGTTAAACTAGTAATGGCGCACCAGCCATAGAGTGTGCCACTACTATATTTTTTTTGCAAAACTATTAATGGCACACCACCAGCTGGTGCGCCATTAGTAACCTGGGACCTGCTAGATATTTTAGACAGCCACACCTACACACTCACTTTCCCCACTTCATTCTCTCCACCTCCTCCTCCAAGTTTGTCTCAGATTCCTCCTCCTCCTCACCTCATTTGCACCATAGATTCATCCAAATTAAGTGGTTAAATTACCTTTTTTTTGATAGGTAAGTAAGGGGAAAGAATCTTTATCGCATTTCAACAACGTGCACATGCACTTTTTATGGCCTAGCTAGATCTATGTATGTTTGTGGTGTTGCATATGTTTGTGGTGTTGCATATATGTTTGTGTTTGCAGGTACTGGTATTTGAATGCGATAGTTGCCAATATTTTGCCGGAATGTTGATTCATTTCCGTTTCGGCGAGAATTTTGGCACTATGCATTCTTTTTGGTCCTATTTTTAGGCAAAGTCATGCCAAATTTTTTCTTGGTTCTAAAATATCGTTTTGCTCTACCCCGCAGGCGACCATGGTCCGCACTGTAAGGGCATATTTATCCCCTAGTGGTTTTGGTGATTGATGACAATGCTTTTGCGGACTAATCGTGTGCGTTAAGTTCTTTCAAAGATTCATCCATTGGCACGAGACGATTTCCTCCCATCGGTGTTTTATTCAAGACGGTGTAGCTCCTTCGTTTCGTTGTTGGTGGACTAGTTTCGTAGGAGTCACCGTACTATTAAGAGGGGATCCGCTTTGGTAAGACTAGGGTGGAATCAACACGTACACATCCTTATCACACCCGTCGTCTTTCTTTTGCAACTCTGGAGCCGCAACTTCTCTTCCGTACCTGCTTCGCCCTGTGCCAGCGGTAGTACCGCGACCTCCAGCGGTAGTACCGCTCCATGAAGCGGTAGTACCGCTCCCAGCGGTAGTACCGCTCCGTAGAGCGGTAGTACCGCTCGCGGGCTTCGGCCGTAGTACCTCTGCTGTACCGCGCTACTGCCGCCTCGATTCGAGACGGTGTTTTCTCGTGTCGGGTTTTGCGGCACTAAAAGCGGTAGTAGAAGCGGTAGTACCGCTCCGAGCGGTAGTACCGCTCCTACTCCCGCGGTAGTACCGCTCTGGGGCCAGTGGCCTGGCTTCCTCTCCAGCACGGTAGTACCGCTGGGTAGGGAGCGGTAGTACCGCTCTCAGCGGTAGTACCGCCCTGCCCCAGCGGTAGTACCGCTCTGTGTGGGGCTGCTCAGTGAGGTAACGGTTGGATGTGTTCCCACACTATATAAAGGTGTCTTCTTCCTCCAAGTTGACCTACCTCTTTCCCCCAAAGCTCCATTGTTGCTCAAAGCTCCATTTTCGCCCGATCTCTCTCCCTAGCCAATCAAACTTGTTGATTTGCTCGGGATTGGTTGAGAAGGCCCAGATCTACACTTCCACCAAGAGAAATTTGATTCCCCCCACTTATCCCTTGCGGATCTTGTTACTCTTGGGTGTTGAGCACCCTAGACGGTTGAGGTCACCTCGAAGCCATACTCCATTGTGGTGAAGCTTCGTGGTGTTGTTGTTGTTGTTGGGAGCCTCCGATTGCTGTGGAGATTGCCCCAACCTTGCTTGTAAAGGTTCGGTTGCCGCCTTCAAGGGCACCAATAGTGGAATCACGGCATCTCGCATTGTGTGAGGGCATGAGGAGAATACGGTGGCCCTAGTGGCTTCTTGGGGAGCATTGTGCCTCCACACCGCTCTAACGGAGACGTACTTCCCCTTAAAAGGAAGGAACTCCGGTAACACATCCCCGTCTCCACCGGCTCCACTCTTGGTTATTTCGTGCCTTTACTTTTGCAAGCCTACTTGTTTTACATCCTTTGCTTGCTTGTGTGCTAGTTGTTATTGCATCATATAGGTTGCTCATTTAGTTGCACATCTAGACAACCTATTTTGTTGCAAAGTTTAATTTGGTAAAGAGAAGCTTAAAAATTGTTAGTTGCCTATTCACCCCCCTCTAGTCAACCATATCGATCCTTTCAATTGGTATCAGAGCCTCGTCTCTTTTTAAGGACTTTACCGTCCAAAGAGTATGGTTGATGTCGTAGATGAGGTGGGAGAGCACTCCGGTGTGAATCCGATCTCATCTACGGGAGCTGGGGGTAACTCGATCTCACGTGAGGAATTCAATGTTGCTTTGGAAACATTGAAAAACTCCATGACGACCGAGGTCAAGGACATGTTTAAGGAATTCCTAGAAGGACTTAAACAATCTACCTCGCCGATGAAAGTGGGTGATCCCACCAACAAGGTGACGGATGCTCCCTCCGACAAGGGGGAAGCTAACATTGATAAGAGTCCTTCTATTAGTGGTAGAAATGGTACCAGCATCTTTGCCCATGTGGAACCCCTGGTTTATGGAGGGCCAATTCCCTCCACTCATTTGAATCATGCCGGTCCTCCTCCTAAATATGAGAAACATGAAGATTTTGATTCTTGGGTCTATCGCTTTAAGCGTCATTTGAAACATGTGAACACTAACCTTTGGAGAATCATTGAAGAAGGTTTTTATCCTCATGACCCAAGCAACTTCACCCCTCGAGAAGCCGTGGACAATCAATTCAATGAGAGTGCTCTCTTCATCATCCAAGATGCAATCCTTCCCGAAGATCTCCCTCTCCTTTGACCCCATGTCATGGCTAAAGAAGCATGGAAATGTGTCGAGGGTCTCTATCGTGGAAGTGCTAGCATTCAACGCTCCAACTATGAAGTGGTGCAAGATGAAGCAGATGAGTTCGCAATGAATGAAGATGAAGAACCTCGTGAGCTCTTTCGAAGAGTGACCAAACTCGCGGTCGCACTTCGAGATCATGGAAGCAAGGACACGGATGACAATTGGATCAAGCGGAAGTTCCTCAAGGCCATGATGCCCTACAACAAGGCCATGTCCTCCGTCATTCGTCAACGACCGGACTTCCACTCCATGACCTCAAGTGAAGTGTTGGATGAGTTCGTTGCAATGAGCATCTTGGACAAGACCGCCGACAATGCGGTGCTCTGTTCTCAAAGAGCAAAGAAGCCTAACCTTGCTTTGAAGGCCAAGGTTACTATGGAAGAAGAGGAAGAAGTGGAAGATGAGGAAAGCAACCCCGAAGACACCAAGTTTGACTACCATGAGCACATGGCCCTTGCTTCAAGACAATTTTGGAGCAAGAAGAGTTCAAGACCCAACTTCAACAAGAACAACTCAAGTGGCATCAAGGGCAAGCAACGACTTAGAACTTGCTTCAACTGTGGCAATGTGAGCCATTTCGTTGCGGATTGTCCTTATGAGAAGCGGGAAGACGATGGTGGCAAGTTCATTCGAAAAGACAAAGTCAAGTCCTTCCCCAACAAGAACAACTTCACCAAGAAGACTCCCACTCGTGGGTTGGTGGTTCAAGAAGAATACCAAGAGGATGACGATGATGATGAAAATGAAGAAGCGATGGCCATGGCGTCCGTTGCCATTGCTACCACTCCCCGGGTGTCTCTCTTTGAATCACCCAACGAAAACATCACCGCTAGATGCCTCATGGCTAAAGCTTCAAACAAGGTAACCCCCAACATCACAAACACCATCATTACTAATCCCTCCTTGGAGGATTGCATTGATGGACGTGTTGAGTCTAATGAGGAAGTGAATTAATTTGAGTCTTTTATGAGTAAGCTCAAGGGAAAGTCCAAGAAGCACTTTGTTGCTCTCTTGGAACAACTTGGTGAGGCCAATGACATGATCGAGGCTCACGAAGAAACCATCTCCAAGATGGAAGGTCATAGTCGTGACTATGCCGATGAGATATCAGATCTCTCTAATGCTCTTGGGGAAGAGCGTGTGCATCGTTTAACTCTTGAGGAGTCACACAATGATGACCATGCTAAGTTAAAGAAAGATCTTGATCATGCTCTTGTCATGTCTCGTGTGCTAACCTCTGAGAAGGCTAAACTTGGGGTTGATCATGCTAGACTCAAAGAGGAGTTTGAGATACTTGACAAGGCCCACAAGGTCTTGAAGGGTACTCATGCTAGCCTCAAAGAGTCTCATGCTCAACTCCAAGTTAAGCTAATCAAGGAAAAGGCCACCTTTCCTCATATGGTATTAATTGATAATGCTACTAACCCATGTTGTGAGCATGTGCATCTTGTGGAGGAAAATGCCAAGTTGAAGGATCAACTTGAGAAAGGCCTTGTGTCTTGCATTCAAGGTGAGAAAAACCTCAACGACCTTTTGAGCAATCAAAAGGAAGTTGTGGCCAAAGAAGGAATTGGGTTTGCACCCAAGTCCAAGAGCAAGAAGAAGAAGAACAACAAGACCAATCGTCCTCCTCCTCTCAAACAAACGTTTGTGAAAGAGGGAGAGGGTGCTCCTAAGAAGAAGAAGGAGAAAGTGAAGGGAATTGATGTCCAAAAGGGCAAAAGCATTTCCTCAAACAAAGCCGGCGACTTTAACCCGTCATATGTGTTCTGCCGTGCTAGTGATGGACATGTTTATGCTAGATTTGTTGGTTCTTCTTATGAGTAAATTGAATGGTCTATTTGGGTTCCCAAGACCCTTGTTACTAACATCAAAGGACCCATTACTAAATGGGTACCTAAAACCAAGCATTGATCTCGTGTAGGTGTTTGCTTCCGGTGGGGGATCATGGTTGCTCGATAGTGGAGCAACAAATCATATGACCGGGAGCAAGGACTTGGTGGTGGACGTGCAAGAGATTCCATCTATGCCCACCAATGTCGAGTGGGGTGATGCATCACATTCTAAGGTATTGGGTCTCGGCAAGGTTGTCATTTTCATGATCTAACGATCGAGAAAGTCATGCTTGTTGAGTCCCTTGCATTCAATTTACTTTCCGTTCGTCAACTTGCACTCATGGGCTTTGCTACATTCTTTGATATTGATACCGTGGCCCTCTTGTGGAGCAAGACTCTTAAAGTAGCCTTTGTTGGGCATGTCGAGAACGGTCTCTATGTGATTAACTTCTCGGAGCGACCCACTAAGACCGCGACATGCCTAATGGCTAAAGTTGACGTGGGATGGCATTGGCATCGCCGTTTAGCCCACGTCAATATGAGATCTTTGCAAATTCTTCTCAAGGGGGACCATGTTCGTGGACTAACAAATGTTAGTTTTGCCAAAGATCGTGCTTGCAGTGCTTGTATCGAAGGAAAGCTTCATGAAAAGGCTCACCCTCCTTCAACCATCATCTACTCGAAGAGACCCTTGGAGCTCCTTCACATGGATCTCTTCGGGCCTCCATCTTTTGATAGTCTTGGAGGGAGAAAGTATTGCTTGGTGACTGTGGATGATTATTCAAGGTACACTTGGGTATACTTCTTCAAGAGGAAGAGTGAGACTCAACAAACCATCATTGACTTTGCAAATGAAGCTCAACGTCAACATGATGCAAAGATCTTGACAATAAGAAGTGACAACGGCACCGAGTTCAAGAACTACACCTTGGATGAGTTTCTTAGTGATGAGGGGATCAAGCATCAATATGCGGCACCTTATACCCCTCAACAAAATGGTGTTGCAGAGAGGAAGAACCGGACGTTGATGGATGCGGCAAGGACCATGATGGCGGAGTTCAAGTCTCCGTACAACTTTTGGGCCGAAGCCATCAACACCGCATGTCATGCATCCAATCGGCTCTATCTTAGCAAAGGCTTGAACAAGACTCCTTATGAGATACTCACCGGCAACAAGCCCAACCTCAAGTACTTCCGGGTGTTCAGTTGTAAGTGTTTCATTCTCAAGAAAGGTGTTCGTTTGTCTAAATTTGAGGCTAGAGCTCATGAGGGCATATTTGTTGGTTATGCTACAAACTCTCATGCTTACCATGTCCTCAACAAGTCCACCGGACTCATTGAGGAGACGTGTAACGTGGAGTTTGATGAAAATAACGGCTCCCAAGTGGAGCAAAGTGGTACTTGTGATGTAGGTGATGAAATTCCTCCCCAAGCCATAAGAAGAATGGGTATTGGTCAAATTCTACCCATTGAGGAACCCCTTGTGGCTGAAGGAGAAGGACAATGCTCTACTCAAGTAGAGCCATCACCTCATCAAGAGCCACACGCTTCCGAAGAACAAAGTGAAGGCCCTCAACCTTGTGAACAAGACCAAGGGCAAGATCAACCTCAAGATGGTGGTGAACCTCTAAATGATGCCCAAGGTCAAGTTCTCCCCCTCGAGCAAGTTCAAGATCAAGAGCAAGCTCAACATCAAGAGCAAGCTCAAGCTCAAGAACAAGCTCAAGACGGCGCTCAAGATGATCAAGTCAACCCTCCTCCCTCAACATCCGAGGAGGAATTAGAGCGTCGTGCCGTGAAGATTGATTCCAAGCTCACCACCCAAGGCCATCTCATGGAGAATGTGGTTGGAAGCCTAAGAAAGGGGGTAAGCACTCGTAGACAATTAGCAAACTATTGTGGACATCACGCGTTTGTCTCTTGTGTTGAACCCCAAAAGGTCTATGAGGTGCTCGAAGACACGGATTGGCTCAATGCCATGCATGAAGAACTCAACAACTTCGAGTACAACAAAGTATGGAGATTGGTGCCAAGGCCATCGAGGAACCACAATGTCATTGGAACCAAGTGGATCTTCAAGAACAAGCAAGATGCTCTTGGGAACATCGTTCACAACAAGGCAAGATTGGTAGCACAAGGCTACTCCCAAGTTGAGTGTATCGACTACGGTGAAACCTTTGCTCCCGTTGCTCGTCTTGAATCCATACGTTTGTTGATTGCCTATGCTTCTCATCACAACTTTAAGTTGCAACAAATGGATGTGAAAAGTGCTTTTCTTAATGGTCCTATTAATGAGTTGGTTTATGTCAAGCAACCCCCCGGGTTCGAGGACCCCTACTTCCCGGATCATGTGTATACTCTCGATAAGGCACTCTATGGCACTCTATGGCCTTAAACAAGCCCCACGTGCGTGGTATTACCACCTTACCGAGTTGCTACAAGATCGTGGATTTGAAGTAGGACAAATCGATCCCACTCTTTTTACTAAGAAGGTCAACGGGGAGTTGTTTGTATGCCAACTATATGTTGATGATATTATCTTTGGTTCTCCTAACAAAGCTTTCAATGAGGAATTTGCCGCTCTCATGACCTCCAAGTTTAAGATGTCTTTGATGGGAGAGTTGAAGTTCTTCCTTGGTTTTGACATCAAACAAAGAAGAGAAGGAACCTTCATCAACCAAGCCAAATACACTCAAGACATGCTTAAAAGATTCAAGCTAAGTGATGTCAAGCCGGCTTCTACCAATGCCTACCAAGTGCCAACTTGACATCGATCTCAATGGTAAAGCGGTGGATCAAAAGGTATATTGCTCCATGATTGGCTCCTTGCTTTACCTTTGTGCATCTAGACCGGATATCATGTTGAGTGTGGGGATGTGTGCACGTTTTCAAGCTGCACCAAAGGAAAGTCACTTTGTGGCGGTCAAGCGAATCTTTCGATATTTGGCTCATACCCCAAACTTTGGCTTATGGTACCCAAGAGGAGAAAACTTCAAGCTTGAAGGTTTCATGGAT
The DNA here is from genome assembly GCA_963921465.1 of Triticum timopheevii. Classification (NCBI taxonomy): domain Eukaryota; kingdom Viridiplantae; phylum Streptophyta; class Magnoliopsida; order Poales; family Poaceae; genus Triticum; species Triticum timopheevii. Next base: position 163,473,519 of record OY997274.1, on the reverse strand, counting down.
TCCGATTGGGCGGGAGACAAAGTGGATAGGAAGTCCACTTCCGGAGGGTGCCAATTTCTTGGTTGCTCTTTGGTAAGTTGGTCTTCCAAGAAGCAAAGTTGTGTGTCTCTCTCGTCCACCGAAGCGGAGTATGTGGCGGCCGGTAGTTGTTGTGCTCAACTCCTATGGATGAGGCAAACTTTAAAGGAGTACGGTGTCATTTGTGACAAAGTGCCTCTTTGGTGTGATAATGAAAGTGCCATCAAGATTTCTCTCAACCCGGTGCAACACTTCAAGACGAAGCACATTGAGATTCAGTATCACTTCATCCGGGATCACATTAGGCGAGGGGAGATCGAGCTCAAGTATGTCAACACTCATGATAACCTTGCAGATATTTTCACGAAGCCCTTGGATGAAGAAAGATTTCGCGAGTTAAGGCATGAGCTAAATATCATTGATTTGAGCAATGTGACTTGAACCCGTGCACCCCCCCACCACACTCAACTTGTTGTCTAGTTTAGGTGTAGGCATGGACATAGGGGGAGTGTTGTTCTCTCAATGAACTCTCCCTCCCCCCATTATGCATAAAATGATCAACTCTTTCACATTAGCCATTTTTGATGGTACTTGTGCTTCAAAGACGAGTTTTGGTCATGGGCCCAAGGATAATTCTTTGCGGTGCCATACCAATTGACTCAAACATAGGTGGCTCCGGCCACCGCCCTCTCTTGAGAGAGGCCAGAGCTCGCTCTTCTTTTGGTTGGTTGCGTTGAAGGAGTGGGTTCCGGTTCGTTGATTCGTGTGTGTTGTCTTGTTGGTCTTTTTCTTGTCTTTGCCTTCCCGTTCTTCTCGGTGTGTTTGAGTTTTTCTTTTAGTCTAGAAGCATTTTTTGGTTGCTGGCGGTACTACCGCCGCTGGCGAGCGGTACTACCGCTCCAAGCGGTACTACTGCCCTCCAGCGCGGTACTACCGCTGAGAGGCGCGGGCGGGGGTTATATTGGGGGCAGGGGGAGTTTCTTCTCCCCCATACCCATTCGCACGTCCCCTCGCCTGTTCCTCTCTCTCTCCAGCAACCGGCGCCGCGGGAGGGCTCCGGCGGATCTCCCTCTCCGGGCCGTCCCTCTCCATTCCCTTCGGTGGAGACGATCCCCACCTTGTCCTCTTGCCATGGATGCCGGTATTGCCCCTGTTCTCTTGTTCTTTTTGTCTAGGTTTCCAATCTAGCATCTTAGGGGCAGTAGCAGTTGCATCTTTAGATTTGGCCAAATCTAGGCTTGAGTAGGATGGAGAATGCTTCTAGGCAGTTTGGATTGATGTTTGGTTGGAGTATTTTTGAATTTGGTAGGACGGTAGTGCCGGATCTGACCACGGTAGTAGGAAACTGCTGTTTCCCCGTCCCGAGAGGTACTACCGCCCTCTCCAGGGCGGTACTACCGCTTGGAGCGGTACTACCGCTCCCTGTGGAGCGGTACTACCGCTCCCTGTGGAGCGGTACTACCGCTATCTGGTCGAGGTACTACCGCTCTCTACCAAATTCCACTCTACTTCTACCTTTCAGTGATCTTTTTGCTCGTGTTTTGTGGCTTATGCTCGTCCTTTCTGGTTGTTTGCGTGTTCTTGTGTGTGGTTCCAGGTGATGAGGTCCCTGAGTATCAGGCTCGTCGTGTCAATCCCGGACGTGCCACGTCCAAGCGCTACCGCACCACCGAGCCTGGCGGAGGATCCTCAAGTGCTCATCCTCCACCTCCACCTCCACCTAAACTCCAGAAGAAGTCTGGGGTCAAGCCAAAGCCCGGCAAGACAGTGCCAGAAATGCCGCCAAAGGAGTTCTGGGCAAGGCGCCGCCGCAACCCGTATGAAGCTGACCAAGATCCCACTTTGGTCAACCATCCGTTCTGCAACAGGTTCCAGTTTGCCATCTTCTTCGATGTTCTCAAAGCGAAGAAGAATTTCTATGTCAACGTGCACTCCATCGACACCAACCATATGGAGCAAGATCCTGACTACTTTGGTGAAGCTCTTCAGATGTGCACTCAACTGAACATTCTTGGGATCATGAAATTCAACAAGGACTTTGATGCTGATATGGTGGCCCAATTCTATGCCTCGGTTCACCTTGGGACTGATGAGGACAGGACACTCACCTGGATGACCAATGGCAAGTTGCTTTCTGTCAAGTGGAGAGCGTTCATGCAGTTGATTGGGGTGCAAGATCTAGGTATTGAGTCTCCTGTTGGCTTTCGCCCTCACGCCCGCGCCCATTGCACTCACAAGCAAGCTCTCTAGCCATACTGCACTCTGAAGATCAACCAGGAGACACAGAAGGAAACCTATGAGCTGCCTGCCTATCTGGATATCCTTCACCGCATCTTCGGAGAGACTCTTTTCCCTCTCATTGGGAATCTGGACCAGGTTCACTCTTATCTCGTGGACATGCTTCTTTTCTGCCAGCGCGAGAAGGAAAATCCCACTAGAGAGTCTTTGGATATCTCTCATGTTATGTGGTCTGAGCTTCTGTCTGCTATCTCCGAGCGCAAGTGCCCGATCTATGGTCCGTTCATCATGCTGCTCAGTGAGAAGGCCTGGGATCATGTATATGTTGGGGAACGTAGTAATTTCAAAAAATTTCCTACGCACACGCAAGATCATGGTGATGATATAGCAATGAGGGGAGAGTGTTTTCTACGTACCCTCGTAGACCGAAGCGGAAGCATTGACGCAACGTAGAGGAAGTAGTCGTACGTCCTCCTGGTCCGACCGATCCAAGCACCGTTACTCCGGCACCTCCGAGTTCTTGACACGCGTACAGCTCAATGACGCACCCTCGATCTCCAATCCAGTAGAGGCGCCGAGGGGGAGTTCCGTCGGCATGACGGCGTGGTGACGATCTTGATGTTCTCCTGTCACAGGGCTTCGCCTAAGCACCGCTACAATATGACCGAGGTGTAATATCGTGGAGGGGGGCACCGCACACGGCTAAGGAACGATCAATGATCAACTTGTGTGTTTAGGGTGACCCCCTACCCCCGTATATAAAGGAGGGAGGGAGGAGGTGGCCGACCCAAGGGGGGGCGCGCCATAGGGAGGGGGAAACCTACTCCAAGTAGGTTTCCCCGCCTTTTCCTAATCCAACTTGGAGGGGGAAGGAAGGAGTACTAGTAGTAGGAAGGAAGAGGGGGAAGGAGAAAGGAAAGGGGGGGGGGGGGCGGCCCCCCTCCCCAATTCGGATTGGGCTTGGGGGGGCGCGCCCCCTTCCCTTGCTCCTTCTCCCTTCCTTCCACTTGGGCCCAATAAGGCCCATATACTTACCGGGGGGTTTCGGTAACCTCCCGGAGCTCCGGTATATTCCCAAACTCTCCCGGAACCTTTCCGGTGTCCAAATATATCCGTCCAATATATCAATCTTTATGTATCGACCATTTCGAGACTCCTCGTCATGTCCGTGATCACATCCGGGACTCCGAACAACCTTCGGTACATCAAAATACATAAACTCATAATATAACTATCATCGAAACCTTAAGCGTGCGGACCCTACGGTTCGAGAACAATGTAGACATGACCGAGACACGTCTCTGGGCAATAACCAATAGCGGGACCTGGATGCCCATATTGGTTCCTACATATTCTACGAAGATCTTTATCGGTCAAACCGCATAGCAACATACTTTGTTCCCTTTGTCATCGGTATGTTACTTGCCCGAGATTTGATCGTCGGTATCCAATACCTAGTTCAATCTCGTTACCGGCAAGTCTCTTTACTCGTTCTGTAATACGTCATCTCATAACTAACTCAATAGTTACATGCTTGCAAGGCTTAAGTGATGAGTATTACCGAGAGGGCCGAGAGATACCTCTCCGACAATCGGAGTGACAAATCCTAATCTCGAATTATGCCAACTCAACATGAACCTTCGGAAACACCTGTAGAGCACCTTTATAATCACCCAGTTACGTTGTGACGTTTGGTAGCACACAAAGTGTTCTTCCGGTAAACGGGAGTTGCACAATCTCATAGTTGCAGGAACTTTGTATAAGTCATGAAGAAAGCAATAGCAGTATACTAAACGATCAAGTGCTAGGCTAACAGAATGGGTCATGTCAATCACATCATTCTTCTAATGATGTGATCCCACTAATCAAATGACAACACATGACTATGGTTAGGAAACATAACCATCTTTGATTAATGAGCTAGTCAAGTAGAGGCATACTAGTGACCATAGTTTTGTCTATGTATTCACACATGTATTATGTTTCCGGTTAATACAATTCTAGCATGAATAATAAACATTTATCATGATATGAGGAAATAAATAATAACTTTATTATTGCCTCTAGGGCATATTTCCTTCAGTCTCCCACTTGCACTAGAGTCAATAATCTAGATTACATAGTAATGATTCTAACACCCATGGAGTCTTGGTGCTGATCATGTTTTGCTCGTGAGAGAGGCTTAGTCAACGGGTCTGCAACATTCAGATCCGTATGTATCTTGCAAATCTCTATGTCTCCCACTTGGACTTGGTCCCGAATGGAATTGAAGCGTCTCTTGATGTGCTTGGTCCTCTTGTGAAATCTGGATTCCTTTGCCAGGGCAATTGCACCAGTATTGTCACAGAAGATCTTCATTGGTCCCGATGCACTAGGTATGACACCTAGATCGGAAATGAACTCCTTCATCCAGACTCCTTCATTTGCTGCTTCTGAAGCAGCTATGTACTCTGCTTCACATGTAGATCCCGCCACGACGTTTTGTTTAGAACTGCACCAACTTACAGCTCCACCGTTTAATATAAACACGTATCCGGTTTGCGATTTAGAATCGTCCGGATCAGTGTCAAAGCTTGCATCGACGTAACCATTTATGACTAGCTCTTTGTCACCTCCATATACGAGAAACATATCCTTAGTCCTTTTCAGGTATTTCAGGATGTTCTTGACCGCTGTCCAGTGATCCACTCCTGGATTACTTTGGTACCTTCCTGCTAAGCTTATTGCTAAGCATACGTCAGGTCTGGTACACAACATTGCATACATGATAGAGCCTATGGCTGAAGCATAGGGAACATTTTTCATTTTCTCTCTATCTTCTGCTATGGTCGGGCATTGAGTTCGACTCAACTTCACACCTTGTAGCATAGGTAAGAATCCTTTCTTTGCTTGATCCATATTGAACTTTTTCAATATTTTGTCAAGGTATGTGCTTTGTGAAAGTCCTATTAAGCGTCTTGATCTATCTCTATAGATCTTGATGCCTAATATGTAAGCAGCTTCACCGAGGTCTTTCATCGAAAAACTTTTATTCAAGTATCCCTTTATGCTATCCAGAAATTCTATATCATTTCCAATTAATAATATGTCATCAACATATAAAACTAGAAATGCTACAGAGCTCCCACTCACTTTCTTGTAAATACAGGCTTCTCCAAAAGTCTGTATAAAACCATATGCTTTGATCACACTATCAAAACGTTTATTCCAACTCCGAGATGCTTGCACCAGTCCATAAATGGAACGTTGGAGCTTGCACACTTTGTCCGCACCTTTTGGATCAACAAAACCTTCCGGCTGCATCATATACAACTCTTCTTCTAGAAATCCATTCAAGAATGCAGTCTTGACATCCATTTGCCAAATTTCATAATCATGAAATGCAGCAATATCCAACATGATTCGGACAGACTTAAGCATCGCTACGGGTGAGAAAGTCTCATCGTAGTCAACCCCTTGAACTTGTCGAAAACCTTTCGCAACAAGTCGAGCTTTATAGACAGTAATATTACCATCAGCGTCAGTCTTCTTCTTAAAGATCCATTTATTCTCAATGGCTTGCCGATCATCGGGCAAGTCAACCAAAGTCCATACTTTGTTTTCATACATGGATCCTATCTCAGATTTCATGGCCTCCAGCAATTTTGTGGAATCTGGGCTCATCATCGCTTCCTCATAGTTCGTAGGTTCATCATGGTCAAGTAACATGACTTCCAGAATAGGATTACCGTACCACTCTGGTGCGGATCTTACTCTGGTAGACCTACGAGGTTCAGTAGAAACTTGATCTGAAGTTTCATGATCAATATCATTAGCTTCCTCACTAGTTGGTGTAGTTGTCACGGGAACCGGTTCTCGTGATGAACTACCTTCCAACAAGGGAGTAGATACAGTTATCTCATCAAGTTCTACTTTCCTCCCACTCACTTCTTTCGAGAGAAATTCCTTCTCTAGAAAGGATCCATTCTTAGCAACGAATGTTTTGCCTTCGGATCTGTGATAGAAGGTGTACCCAACAGTCTCTTTTGGGTATCCTATGAAGACACATTTCTCCGATTTGGGTTCAAGCTTATCTGGTTGAAGTTTCTTCACATAAGCATCGCAGCCCCAAACTTTAAGAAACGACAACTTTGGTTTCTTGCCAAACCATAGTTCATAAGGCGTCGTCTCAACGGATTTTGATGGTGCCCTATTTAACGTGAATGCGGCCGTCTCTAAAGCATAACCCCAAAACGATAGCGGTAAATCGGTAAGAGACATCATAGATCGCACCATATCAAGTAAAGTACGATTACGACGTTCGGACACACCATTTCGTTGTGGTGTTCCAGGTGGCGTGAGTTGCGAAACTATTCCGCATTGTTTCTAATGTAAACCAAACTCGTAACTCAAATATTCTCCTCCACGATTAGATCGTAGAAACTTTATTTTCTTGTTACGATGATTTTCTACTTCACTCTGAAATTCTTTGAACTTTTCAAATGTTTCAGACTTGTGCTTCATTAAGTAGATATACCCATATCTGCTCAAATCATCTGTGAAGGTGAGAAAATAACGATATCCGCCACGAGCCTCAACATTCATCGGGCCACATACATCTGTATGTATGATTTCCAACAAATCTGTTGCTCTCTCCATAGTTCCGGAGAACGGCGTTTTAGTCATCTTGCCCATGAGGCACGGTTCGCAAGTACCAAGTGATTCATAATCAAGTGATTCCAGAAGTCCATCAGTATGGAGTTTCTTCATGCATTTTACACCGATATGACCTAAACGGCAGTGCCACAAATAAGTTGCACTATCATTATCAACTCTGCATCTTTTGGCTTCAACATTATGAATATGTGTATCACTACTATCGAGATTCAATAAAAATAGACCACTCTTCAAGGGTGCATGACCATAAAAGATATTACTCATATAAATAGAACAACCATTATTCTCTGATTTAAATGAATAACCGTCTCGCATCAAACAAGATCCATATATAATGTTCATGCTCAACGCAGGCACCAAATAACAATTATTTAGGTCTAAAACTAATCCCGATGGTAGATGTAGGGGTAGCGTGCCGACGGCGATCACATCAACTTTGGAAACGTTTCCCATGCGCATCGTCACCTTGTCCTTGGCCAGTGCTCGCTTATTCCGTAATCCCTATTTCGAGTTGCAAATATTAGCAACAGAACCAGTATCAAATACCCAGGTGCTACTACGAGCTCTAGTTAGGTACACATCAATAACATGTATATCACATATACCTTTGTTCACTTTGCCATCCTTCTTATCCGCCAAATACTTGGGGCAGTTCCGCTTCCAGTGACCAGTCTGCTTGCAGTAGAAGCACTCAGTTTCAGGCTTAGGTCCAGACTTGGGTTTCTTCTCTTGAGCAGCAACTTGCTTGCCGTTCTTTTTGAAGTTCCCCTTCTTCTTCCCTTTGCCCTTCTTCTTGAAACTAGTGGTCTTGTTGACCATCAACACTTGATGCTCCTTCTTGATTTCTACCTCCGCGGCTTTCAGCATCGCAAAGAGCTCGGGAATAGTCTTGTTCATCCCTTGCATGTTATAGTTCATCACAAAGCTCTTGTAGCTTGGTGGCAGTGATTGAAGAATTCTGTCAATGACACTATCATCAGGAAGATTAACTCCCAGTTGAATCAAGTGATTGTTATACCCAGACATTCTGAGTATATGTTCACTGACAGAACTATTCTCCTCCATCTAGCAGCTATAGAACTTATTGGAGACTTCATATCTCTCAATCCGGGCATTTGCTTGAAATACTAACTTCAACTCCTGGAACATCTCATATGCTCCATGACGTTCAAAACGTCGTTGAAGACCCGGTTCTAAGCCGTAAAGCATGGCACGAGTCATCAGCTTTGCTTTGCCAGACGTTCTTAACGTCGTCAGTTGCATCAGCAGCAGGCCTGGCACCCAGCGGTGCTTCCAGGACGTAACTCTTCTGTGCAGCAATGAGGATAATCCTCAGGTTACGGACCCAGTCTGTGTAATTGCTACCATCATCTTTCAACTTTGCTTTCTCAAGGAACGCATTAAAATTCAACGGAACAACAGCACGAGCCATCTATCTACAAACAAACATAGACAAGCAAGATACTATCAGGTACTAAGTTCATGATAAATTTAAGTTCAATTAATCATATTACTTAAGAACTCCCACTTAGACAGACATCTCTCTAGTCATCTAAGTGATCACGTGATCCAAATCAACTAAACCATAACCGATCATCACGTGAGATGGAGTAGTTTTCAATGGTGAACATCATTATGTTGATCATATCTACTATATGATTCACGCTCGACCTTTCGGTCTCCGTGTTCCGAGGCCATATCTGCATATGCTAGGCTCGTCAAGTTTAACCTGAGTATTCTGCGTGTGCAAAACTGGCTTGCACCCGTTGTAGATGGACGTAGAGCTTATCACACCCGATCATCACGTGGTGTCTCGGCACGACGAACTTTGGCAACGGTGCATACTCAGGGAGAACACTACTTGATAATTTTAGTGAGAGATCATCTTAAAAAGCTATCGTCAATCAAAGCAAGATAAGATGCATAAAGGATAAACATCACATGCAATCAATATAAGTGATATGATATGGCCATCATCATCTTGTGCTTGTGATCTCCATCTCCGAAGCACCGTCGTGATCACCATCATCACCGGCGTGACACCTTGATCTCCATCGTAGCATCGTTGTCGTTTACGCCATCTATTGCTTCTACGACTATCGCTACCGCTTAGTGATAAAGTAAAGCAATTACAGGGCCTTTGCATTTCATACAATAAAGCGACAACCATATGGCTCCTGCCAGTTGCCGATAACTTCGGTTACAAAACATGATCATCTCATACAATAAAATATAGCATCACGTCTTGGCCATATCACATCACAACATGCCCTGCAAAAATAAGTTAGACGTCCTCTACTTTGTTGTTGCAAATTTTACGTGGCTGCTACGGGCTTAGCAAGAACCGTTCTTACCTACGCATCAAAACCACAATGATAGTTTGTCAAATAGACTCCATTTTAACCTTCACAAGGACCGGGCGTAGCCACACTCGTTTCAACTAAAGTTGGAGAAACAGACACCCGCTAGTCACCTGTGTGCAAAGCACGGCGGTAAAACCAGTCTCGCGTAAGCGTACGCGTAATGTCGGTCCGGGCCGCTTCATCCAACAATACCGCTGAACCAAAGTATGACATGCTGGTAGGCAGTATGACTTATATCGTCCACAACTCACTTGTGTTCTACTCGTGCATATAACATCAACGCATAAAACCTAGGCTCGGATGCCACTGTTGGGGAACGTAGTAATTTCAAAAAATTTCCTACGCACACGCAAGATCATGGTGATGATATAGCAACGAGGGGAAAGTGTTGTCTACGTACCCTCGTAGACCGAAGCGGAAGCATTGACGCAACATAGAGGAAGTAGTCGTACGTCCTCCCGGTCCGACCGATCCAAGCACCGTTACTCCGGCACCTCCGAGTTCTTGACACGCGTACAGCTTGATGACGCACCCTCGATCTCCAATCCAGTAGAGGCGCCGAGGGGGAGTTCCGTCGGCACGACGGCGTGGTGACGATCTTGATGTTCTCCTGTCGCAGGGCTTCGCCTAAGCACCGCTACAATATGACCGAGGTGTAATATCGTGGAGGGGGGCACCGCACACGGCTAAGGAACGATCAATGATCAACTTGTGTGTTTAGGGTGCCCCCCTACCCCCGTATATAAAGGAGGGAGGGAGGAGGTGGCCGGCCCAAGGGGGGGCGCGCCATAGGGAGGGGGAAACCTACTCCAAGTAGGTTTCCCCTCCTTTTCCTAATCCAACTTGGAGGGGGAAGGAAGGAGTACTAGTAGTAGGAAGGAAGAGGGGGAAGGAGAAAGGAAAGGGGGGGCCGGCCCCCCTCCCCTATTCGGATTGGGCTTGGGGGGGCGCGCCCCCTTCCCTTGCTCATTCTCCCTTCCTTCCACTTGGGCCCAATAAGGCCCATATACTTACCGGGGGGTTTCGGTAACCTCCCGGAGCTCCGGTATATTCCCATACTCTCCCGGAACCTTTCCGGTGTCCAAATATATCCGTCCAATATATCAATCTTTATGTCTCGACCATTTCGAGACTCCTCGTCATTTCCGTGATCACATCCGGGACTCCGAACAACCTTCGGTACATCAAAATACATAAACTCATAATATAACTGTCATCGAAACCTTAAGCGTGCGGACCCTACGGTTCGAGAACAATGTAGACATGACCGAGACACGTCTCTGGGCAATAACCAATAGCGGGACCTGGATGCCCATATTGGTTCCTACATATTCTACGAAGATCTTTATCGGTCAAACCGCATAACAACATACTTTGTTCCCTTTGTCATCGGTATGTTACTTGCTCGAGATTTGATCGTCGGTATCCAATACCTAGTTCAATATCGTTACCGGCAAGTCTCTTTACTCGTTCTGTAATACGTCATCTCATAACTAACTCATTAGTTACATGCTTGCAAGGCTTAAGTGATGAGTATTACCGAGAGGGCCCAGAGATACCTCTCCGACAATCGGAGTGACAAATCCTAATCCGAATTATGCCAACTCAACATGAACCTTCGGAAACACCTGTAGAGCACCTTTATAATCACCCAGTTACGTTGTGACGTTTGGTAGCACACAAAGTGTTCTTCCGGTAAACGGGAGTTGCACAATCTCATAGTTGCAGGAACTTTGTATAAGTCATGAAGAAAGCAATAGCAGTATACTAAACGATCAAGTGCTAGGCTAACAGAATGGGTCATGTCAATCACATCATTCTTCTAATGATGTGATCCCACTAATCAAATGACAACACATGAGTATGGTTAGGAAACATAACCATCTTTGATTAATGAGGTAGTCAAGTAGAGGCATACTAGTGACCATAGTTTTGTCTATGTATTCACACATGTATTATGTTTCCGGTTAATACAATTCTAGCATGAATAATAAACATTTATCATGATATGAGGAAATAAATAATAACTTTATTATTGCCTCTAAGGCATATTTCCTTCAGTATATCCTAAGGTGCCACTGGAGTCTGGAGAGTTGATCTCTCACGATGTCAAGCATCTGAGGAAGAAGGATAACTGGGGCACTCAGGCCCCTAAGACTGGAGTTCCTTCGTCTGCTGCTGCCATGGAGACAGAGGAGGAGCCTGCAGCTGATGATGATGAGGATGAGGACTACATGCCTTCTGAGGCAGAGCCCTCTTGGGCTAAGAAGCTCAAGTCTAAGATGAAGAAGCTGTTCTGCATGGAGGCTCACGGTCAGTACATGACTCATGTGGCTGAGAAGAAGGCTCGAGGTCGTCACAAGGAGCTCATGCATCAGTTGGGTGCTACAGTCAAGAGTGGATCTGAGGACCAGCTTACCGAGGAGGAGGAGTGGATTCAGCAGCACTGCCCGTGGACCGATTCTGAGGCCGAGCACTTCCAGACTGACGACGGTGGTGCCGATGATTCCGCTGGGCTCTGATGTGTGTGTCCCTCATTTGCTCTCACCTGGAGCCGTAGCAACACTCCCTCTCCTTTTTGGTGTCTCAATGCCAAAGGGGGAGAGAGTTTAGGGATTTGCGAGTTGTGTCTTTCGTCTCTTATTCGTGTCTTGTTCTTGTTTTCCTCGCATTTTCTTTGGTTGGTTTGTCTGTGAGACCTATGTTCGAGTGAGACTTAAGTACGAGTCATATGGTGTGAGACATATGCTACCTTACATTTCCAGTATCATTATCTATGTCACTCTAGCTTATGAGTTGCGTGCTTTTCTTGTTATACCATCTATGCTGCTCTCATACACCATGCTTAGATTGTTGGTCTCTAAAATGTAGGGGGAGCTTTGATCCTAGTATGTGTGTTGTGCAGTCCAAAGCACTTATCTAAATAGCACATCTAGGGGGAGCCCAGCTACATGTTAGGACCGTGGGGTTTGTATGCTTACTCTATACCTTGTTTATGCAAATCCTGTATTGTCATCAATCCACCAAAAAGGGGGAGATTGTAAGGGCATATTTATCCCCTAGTGGTTTTGGTGATTGATGACAATGCTTTTGCGGACTAATCGTGTGCGTTAAGTTCTTTCAGAGATTCATCCATTGGCATGAGACGATTTCCTCCCCTCGGTGTTTTATTCAAGACGGTGTAGCTCCTTCGTTTCGTTGTTGGTGGACTAGTTTCGTAGGAGTCACCGTACTATTAAGAGGGGATCCGCTTTGGTAAGACTAGGGTGGAATCAACACGCACACATCCTTATCACACCCGTCGCCTTTCTTTCGCAACTCTGGAGCCGCAAGTTCTCTTCCGTACCTGCTTCGCCCTGTGCCAGCGGTAGTACCGCGATCTCCAGCGGTAGTACCGCCGAAGCCCTCCAGCGGTAGTACCGCTTCGTAGAGCTTCGGCCGTAGTACCGCTGCTGTACCGCGCTACTGCCGCCTCGATTCGAGACGGTGTTTTCTCGTGTCGGGTTTTGCGGCACTAAAAGCGGTAGTAGAAGCGGTAGTACCGCTCCGAGCGGTAGTACCGCTCCTACTCCCGCGGTAGTACCGCTCTGGGGCCAGTGGCCTGGTTTCCTCTCCAGCACGGTAGTACCGCTGGGTAGGGAGCGGTAGTACCGCTCTCAGTGGTAGTACCGCCCTACCCCAGCGGTAGTACCGCTCTGTGCGGGGCTGCCCAGTGAGGTAATAGTTGGATGTGTTCCCACACTATATAAAGGTGTCTTCTTCCTCCAAGTTGACCTACCTCTTTCCCCCAAAGCTCCATTGTTGCTCAAAGCTCCATTTTCGCCCGATCTCTCTCCCTAGCCAATCAAACTTGTTGATTTGCTCGGGATTGGTTGAGAAGGCCCAGATCTACACTTCCACCAAGAGAAATTTGATTCCCCCCACTTATCCCTTGCGGATCTTGTTACTCTTGGGTGTTGAGCACCCTAGACGGTTGAGGTCACCTCGAAGCCATACTCCATTGTGGTGAAGCTTCGTGTTGTTGTTGTTGTTGTTGTTGTTGTTGTTGGGAGCCTCCGATTGCTGTGGAGATTGCCCCAACCTTGCTTGTAAAGGTTCGGTCGCCGCCTTCAAGGGAACCAATAGTGGAATCACGGCATCTCGCATTGTGTGAGGGCGTGAGGAGAATACGGTGGCCCTAGTGGCTTCTTGGGGAGCATTGTGCCTCCACACCGCTCTAACGGAGACGTACTTCTCCTTAAAAGGAAGGAACTCCGGTAACACATCCTCGTCTCCACCGGCTCCACTCTTGGTTATTTCGTGCCTTTACTTTTGCAAGCCTACTTGTTTTACATCCTTTGCTTGCTTGTGTGCTAGTTGTTATTGCATCATATAGGTTGCTCATTTAGTTGCACATCTAGACAACCTATTTTGTTGCAAAGTTTAATTTGGTAAAGAAAAGCTTAAAAATTGTTAGTTGCCTATTCACCCCCCTCTAGTCAACCATATCGATCCTTTCACGCACGATGATCGAAGGCATCGTGAATAGGTTTTTGAGCTCCGCGAAGGCCGAGATGCTTCAAAAGAACGAGACGGAGATAAGATGTCCGTGTCGAAGATGCAAGCTGAGGAGCCTTATGGACCTGGATTCCGTACAGGTGCGGGACCACCTGCTCTTGCGTGGTTTCATGGATGGCTATCGGTGGCATGGTGATGAAGATGATTATGAAGTCGTCCATGGGGGCCGGGCAAGAATTGAGGAAGGGCAGCAAGACAACCGCAGCGAGGGCGGGCGAGAAGACGAAGAATCTCCAGGACATGATCACGAAGTAGATGCAGTACACAGTCATCATGTAGAAGATGCCGGACATGATGATGAGGAACATGCCGGAGCAGACGATGATGGACCATCGATGGGCTGGGTGCAGGACCCTCATATTCAAGAGCTGCTTCTCAAGCAGACGGATAGTGCAAGAGCTGTCGCCCGAGAGAAAGTCAAGCTGGATCAACTGGAGATAGACGCGGTTACTCCATTGTATGAAGGATGCAGGCCCGAGGATACCCACCTGAAAGTAACGCTCATGGCTCTAGAGATGAAGGTAAAGCACAAAATGACCGACGCATGCTTCGACGAGAACATGTCATTCTGGCACGAATGTCTTCCCAAGGGGAACAAGTGCCCGACCAGTTTCGAGGAGGCGAAGAAAATCGTGTGTCCTCTGGATTTACCGCACGTGAAATACCATGTGTGCATGAACAATTGCATCATTTATCGAGACGAGCACGCGGAGTCTACCATATGTCCAGTGTGCGGCGTCACTCGATACAAGAAGAGGAAGAAAGCTGCTTGAAAAGTGGTGTGGTACTTTCTGATCACTCCTCGTCTGCAGCGGTATTTCATGGACCCTAAGGTAGCAAGCTCCTGCGTTGGCACACGGATATGGAAGAGAAGAAGCGAGAAGATGACGCAAATGATCCGGAGATAAATAAAAAAGACAAGATGCTGAGTCACCCTAAGGATGGGAGCCAGTGGCAAGCATTGAACTTCGAACACCCAGAATGTGGGAAGGATCCAAGGAACATCATGCTGGGCGCAAGCACCGATGGAGTGAATCCGTTTGGCTGCCAGAGAAGCACACATAGAACCTGGCCTGTGTTTGTGTGGATGTACAACCTTCCCCCTAGTTTTCCATGAAGAGGAAGTACATTCACATGAGTATGATAATTGAAGGGCTGAAACAACCAGGGAACGACATCAATCTGTATCTGGGGCTGCTGAAAGAGGAGCTAGACACGTTGTGGAAAACGCCAACCAATACGTGGGACACCGCAGAGAAAGAATATTTCCCTATGAGAGCCGCACTGCTCACGACGATGCACGACTATCTCGGATACGGATATGTCACGGGGCAGGTGGTCCACGGATTTTCTGGATGTGTCAGGTGCATGGATGACACAACATATCGCCAGCTAGATAGAGATCCCGGGTCTTCGAAAACCGTGTTCATGGGACATCGAAGGTGGCTTTGCAACGATGACTCATGGAGGAAACGCAAGGATCTGTTCGATGGTGAAACCGAACCCCGAAGACGCCCGCTTACGAGGAGCGGTGAGGAAATAGACGAGCTATTGAAATATTGGAAAGATTGCCCACTGCCGGGAAAGAAGGAAAAGGCGCCAGAGCCGGGAAAGAAGCGAAAGGCGCCAGAGCCGCTGCTGAAGGTATGGAAAACGAGGTCTGTTTTCTTGGACTTGCCGTACTGGAAGCTCCACCGTGTGCCTCACAGCCTTGATTTCATGCATATCACGAAGAACGTGTGCGAGAGTCTGCTTGGTACCCTGCTCAACATGCCAGAGAGGACCAAAGATGGGCCGAAAGCAAGGGCAGACTTGAAATCAATGGGCATCAGGGAGGAGCTTCACGCTAATGATGATGATGATGAGGCGAAGCAGGACACGGAAAGTCGTCGCAAAGGCAAAAAGGCCAAGAAGACCGGAAATGACTTCCCTCCCACGTGCTTCACTCTAAGTCAGGAGGAGATCGATCAGTTTTTCACCTGCCTCGTAGGAGTAAAACTTCCTTACGGTTACGCGGGGAAGATAAGCAGATACCTAGACTTAGCGAAGTAGAAGTTTAGCGGGATGAAGTCTCACGACTGTCACGTGCTGATGATGCAGATACTTCCAGTTGCAATCCGTGGGATCATGGACGCGCACGTCCGTGAAACGCTTTTTGGCGTATGCAACTTTTTCGACGTCATCTCTTGGAAGTCGGTTGGCGTGAGGCTACTCAGAAGGCTACAGGAAGAGATCGTGGTGATACTATGCGAGCTTGAGATGTACTTCCCGCCCGCATTCTTCGTCGTTCGAAAGGATGAATGGTGTCATCAAAGGATACTTCGCAACATGTCACGTCCAGAGGGAAGCATAGCCAGGGGCTTTCTGACGGAAGAGTGCATCTCCTATTGCACGAATTATCTAGGCATCGAGAACCCCGTTGGTCTGCCCGTCAACAGGTACCTCGGCAGGCTCGCTGGATGGGGTCACCGTGAGGGTCGCCGCGAAATGCATGTCGACTTCGAGGGTCGACTCGCCGACTTTGAAAGAGCAAAGCTAGTCGCGCTACAACACATAGACGTGGTAGATCCTTGGGTGGTAGAGCACAAAACCTTTATTGAGAAGACGTACAATGACCGAGGCCAACAGAGGATGGACAGAGATATAATCAAAGAGCACAACCCATGTTTCACGCGTTGGTTCAAGCAGAAGCTTCTGTCGTACCCTTTACATGAGGATTCTTCCGCGGAAGAAGAACTCATATTCGCCTTGTCACGCGGTGCCGAGCACAACCTGATGACGTATGAGGCGTACGATATCAACGGCTACGCATTCTACACTGAGGGAAAGGACATGAAGAGCGATGGTTATCAGAATTCCGCGGTAACGATGGAATCCTACACCGGTAACGACAAGGACAGATACTACGGAAGGATCGAGGAGATCTGGGAGCTGAGCTACGCCGGAGAGAAGGTCCCGATGTTCCATGTCAGATGGGCCAAGAGCGTCATAAAATAAGACTGGTATTTCACCACCATGGTTATACCCGAAGCCAAATCCAAGACCGCGGGCGCAAACGTTACCGCGAAAAATGAGCCTTGGGTACTGGCTTCCCAAGTGGACCAATGCTTCTTCATTACCGACCCGTCAAAGCCCAGTCGTGTTGTCGTGAGGAGAGGCAAAAGGAAGATCATCGGAATGGATGGAGTCGCCAATGAGCAAGACTTAGACAAGTACGGCGACCCGGAGATGGAAGATGATGACGACGATGAAGTATCAGCATACACCACAAGAAGAAGCAGGACCACCCTACCTAAAGGACGTCCGTTCAAGAGAAGAACTCCATTTACGAAAAATAAGGGCAAGAAGATAGTGAACAGATAGCTAGCTAAGGTTGATTGTATTTAAATTGTATCCTTCATTTCTCGATTGTATTTCATGGGCACTTTTTGAACTCATGAATATTTTTAAATTTCATGGGCACTTTTTGAATTAATGAATAATTTGATGATATTTTTTCATATTCAATATGAAAAAATATTGAATTTTCATGAGGACACTCGATCTCGATCCCCCTCCATCTCGATCGCTATCCCACCTCGCCAGATCCCCCTCGCCGCCGAGCACCCCCTGCACCCTCTCCCCCGCTCCACCGCCGCCGATGACCCCCCGCACCCTTCCCCGCTCCACCGCCGCCGACGACCCCCTCACCCTCCCCCGCTCCACCGCCACAGACGACCCCCCGCACCCTCCCCCGCTCCACCGCCGCCGATGGCCTCCCGCACCCTCCCCCGCTCCGCCGGCGCCGCCGACCCCCGCACCCTCCCCCGCTCCACCGCCGCCGCCGAGCCCCCACACCCTCCCCCGCTCCACCGCCGCCGATGACCCCCCGCACCCTCCCCCGCTCCACCGCCGCCGCCGACCCCCCACACCCTCCCCCGCTCCACCGCCGCCGCCGACCCCCTGCACCCTCCCCCGCCCTGAAAAAAGAACAAATTTGATTATATTTTCAAATAACAAATTTGATGATATTTTCAAATAATAAATTTGATGACATTTTTTCATATTCATAAATATTTTCAAATAACAAATTTGATGATATTTTTTAAAAAATTATTAAAGTTTTTATAAAAAAATATTATTGTTTCATTTTCATATTTATTTTCTAAAAAATTATTAGATGCAACAAAAAATAAAATAAAAAATTACTTATGGCGCACCGCTGGCTGGTGCGCCATTGCTATGCAAAAAAAAAAGTTACTTATGGCGCACCGCTGGGTGGTGCGCCATTGCTATCTAAAAAAGATTACTAATGGCGCACCGCTCGGGGGTGCGCCATTGCTATAAAAAAACATACTAATGGCGCACCGGTAGGGGGTGCACCATTGCTAAGCCTCCGCCCCACTAAAATCCACAATCTCACATTTCTCTCTAATCCCTCCCCTGCCTCATCTGACCCGCGCCCGACCACCACCGACCACCACCGCCCCCGTGCTCGCCGTCCCCGGCCGTGCTCACTGCCCCCGCCGCACCCAACCACCACCGCCCCCAACGCCCCGTCACCTTGCTGCCCGTCGCCCCACCTCCCCCGAAACCGAGGTCGCAAAACCCTCACCGAGCGCCGCCTCCCTCGCCATTCCCCCTCCTTCCGCGCCCGCGCCCTCAACTTCCTCCGGCCGCAGCGCCCCCGCGGTCCCGCCTACGTCAACCTCATGCTCGCCGTCCAACACCGCGCGGCCTGCCCAGGACGACCACCGTCGTCTTCCTCTTCGACTACGAGGACCAGGACGAGCTCGGACGCCCTCGAGCCATCCCTTCGACGCCCGCCGACGCGAGGTCTAGGAGGCGAAGCCCCGGCTGGTCTTGGTCGTAGTGGCCACTCCCCCACATACGTCCCCACCGACGCCGCGTGAGGTTCTGGAGGGGTAGCCGCCTCCGCGAGGTATTGGAGATCCCGGCAGCACTTGGTCGTAGAACAGAGGTATCTCTTCCCCTGCCCTCATCCCTTCCTCCCTTCCTTCCCTACTCACACCCTGTGCTGGCGGTGGAGACATGGAGCAACTGCACATTGCATCACCTTGAAATAAAATTCAGTTAGCAGTTAGGGTTCAGATTGGTAGTGGATACGCCAGCAGTGCGTTCGCTAGATTGTGCAACTTCCACAGTCACTAATCGCATGATTAGCGGCTGGCCCGCGTCCTTGATGCCTACAATGATGATGTTGCTGCTGACTGTTAGCATGCTGCTACTATGTTTTTTACATGCACAAATCATTAGCACAAAACTCTAAGGAAAAAGGGATATGATATGAATTTTTTTCAGCAAAGAATCATTTGGTTTGTCACACAAACATACAAGTAGAAATTGCAGCCTTAAAATTTCCAGAATCAATAGTTAACTGTGTAAGCTTATGGTCATACTCCTGTATCATATACGTACACAAGTTCAGGCTATACATGTATAAATTTTGTTAACTGTCAAGCCTTTATTCAGTAATGAAATCTTGAATTTTGGATTACTTGTAACAGCATGTTGAAACAACTGAAATCTTGTTGCAGCATACACATACAAGTTCAGGTCATACATGTAAACTATGGCTTGGAACAACTTAACTAGTGCTAATATCAGTTTCATAGTTCAGTTGCATGTGTTTGTTTTGAAGTTTAGAAGAGACACGGGTTCAGAGTTCACAAATTTCTTACAACATGTAGCATTCCCCAGTGGCATTTCTGCTCATAAACTACAGAGAATACTGGTAATAAGTCCCACTAAGCATAGGTAGTAGAGAGGATCAAAATTCAGACATATGATAAACTACAGAGATTCTGCACTTTCTGAAGAGTAGTCAAATATTAATGTAAGGTGTTATTTGACACTAGTTTAGTGTCAGTGTGGTGTCAAAAAAGGTCTTACATTATGGGACAGAGGGAGTAGTTGCTGTGATAATGCCTGGCTAAGAAGAGATCTGAGGTTTCATAGAGAATTCTCCAGTTCAGATAGGCATATATATTGATTAGGTACTACTGGCTACTGTTAGGGAAAATGTACAATTAGTACTAGTGACTACTGTTAGGAAAGTTAGCTAGGAGAGGAGGCAATCATGCTAGATGGATAGATGGAGTACAACCTTGAGAGTTGCTGCATCTAAGAATCTGGGCCATTTGGTTCAGTTTCTACCAGCAAGAATCTGCCATTTGGTGGTTGTTCTAGTAGCTTGTGAGTCAGGTAGGCCATTTTGCTATACCATTTCCTGGTAGTCTGCTATGTTTAGTTTGTTTGGTATCATTTGGTAACCATGGGAACCAGATCAAGACTTCCTAACAACTACTTTAATAGTTCCAACTTCCAACTACTTTAACAGTTCAGTTTGTTTGCACCTCCGTATATTACTGCAATTATCTGACAAAGTATTCTTTTGATATGCATGCATGCATTCTTTGCTTGTTTATATTCATTCTTGTAAACTGAACATGCTCATCTATCTATCTATCTATCTATCTATCTATCTATCTATCTATCTATCTATCTATCTATCTATCTATCTATCTATCTACCTGCTTAAGTATGTATGTATGCATTGTATTTTTATTTCCTTTGGAAAGTAAAGTTTATTTCCTGGCTGGCTAGCATGATGGCTCATGGATCCCTCAGCTGCAGCTGCAGCTAGAGCTCAATCTGATCTCATCTGAAATGTCTCTATAGATACAGAGTGTAGTTAGTTACATAGTAGCACAAATAGTTGTTGGATGTAGTTACTTGCATGGGCCTGGCTGATGAAGAAAAACTTTATATATATTCATACTGATGTTGACTCTATAAATCATACTTATTGGACATGTTTTATGTGTTGATCCATCAATTGATCACATTGAGAAAGACCATCGTGTCTCCGACCATTTTGCAAAGGTCATGTCTCCGACCATCGTGTCGTGGTGATTTTGCAGGTACCCCGAGAGGCCCTTGAGTTTGCTAGAATGTCAATTAACTTCCGTTCCGGAAAATTCGGGTACTCCATATGTCCTATTTTCAGCAAAGGTCGTGCTGAAATTTTTTGTGAATTTTAGCATGACTTTGCTAAAAATAGGACATATGGGGTACTTGCGACTAATGCATGGGCCGGGGTATCTTAGTACTTAATTAAGTAGGATCAAGTGCCCTCGCTGACAAACCCTAAATGATGAAAACTTAACTTAGCATTTAGGGTGCCTCAGCATCGACAAACCCTAAATTATAAAACCTTGGCTTTTAGGGTGCCTCGGTGTCGATAAAAACCTAAATGATGAAAGCTTAGGCTTTTGGGGTGCCTCGGCGTCGACAAACCCTAAATGATAAAAGATTAGCTTTTAGGATGCCTCTGTGTCGACAAACCCTAAATGATGAGACCATGATCTTGTTCCTTGCCAATAACCAACTTCTTGACCAAACTTTTTTTCCTATTTAGAGCGAAACATGGCCCACAACGATGAGGCCGGCGGTTCGGGCAAGCAATTTTGGGAGCTGTCCCAGGAGATGGAGGAAGAACCTCACCGCTATGAGGACGCCGCGGAAGACACCAATCCTGACTACACAACCCCTAGTGGCGTCGGGGACGACACCACTGATGGTGCCACCGATGATGCCACCACTGATGATGGCAGCGCACGCACAGATGGCGGCCAACAGAAGAGGCAATGGAAGGACCGGCGCCCGAACGTGCTCGGCACCGTCAAGGAGGAATTTACTGAGGTGAACTCCGACGGGCATCCAACGGCGCCCAAAGAATTAGTCAAGGGGTACTCGGTTCAGCTCGGGTGCACTCTCTGGAGCACCGTCTCGATCAACACCGAGAACCTAAGGCATAAGGACCGAGGGAATTTGCGCAGCGTCCTCTTCACGAAGCTGCATGAACGATACAAGTTCCCCGCTGACTTTGCAAACACACGCCTCTCAGGGAATAAAGTGAACAGTGCCGCCCTCACGAGGATGAGCACGGCCCTGTCTACTTGGAGAAGCGCGGTGAAGAAAATGATTGAGAAAGGTGATAGTTATGAGAAGATCAAGGCGAAAAATCCTTCGATCAGCGAAGATGACTACAAGGAGTTCAAGATCAAGTGCGAGAGCAGCGCAACCGTGGAATCAAGCCAGTGGGGGAAAGAAATGTGGGAGTTGAACTTAGGGGTCCACCAACTAGGTCTCGGCGGTTATAGAGTGGCGGAGCCTATGTGGGACAAGGAGGACGCGGAGCGTGCCGAGCAAGGCCTACCGCCCCTCTTCGAGATATATAGTGACAAGCAGACAAGGAACTATGTCAGGGCCCGGTACAAGGAGGACCCGGTAACAAAGGAGCTTACCACGGATCTGAAGACCAAGGCGCTTGAGCGTGTTCTGGTAAGGAATACACCCCGTGTAATTAGCTCCATCTGGTTGCATTCTAATTAATGAAGCCAAATTTCTAAATGGTTCACATTCCTTTCGCAGGAGACTGAAAGCAGTAGTGCAGGGTCGTCTCAGAGCTCCCCTGCTTGGGACAACACTCTAAATAGGGCATTGAACATAATGAAAAACCAGGATAAGCTCAGTAAGCCGTCGCCAGCTGGTCATGTGGTCGGAAAGGCTTGTCCACAAAATGGTTGTCATACTATACCGCTGGTGGGCGAAAGGAGAGAAAGACCAGCTTGGAAAGCCAGTCGCGCGAGGTTCAAGAACTCAAGGCACAAGTGGCGCGGATTCCGGAGATTGTACAAGAGCAAGTGCAACAACAACTGGGAACGACGCTCACCGCCATGGTGCCTACCTTGATTTAGGGGCTGACGATGTGGATTGCGGGCGGCCAACAGGGGCCGCCCCTGGTTCCCGGCTTCACGGCCAGCAACTCGCACAACACGCAGGCGGCGCCATTGGTGTCTCCGGCGGAGGCGGTATTCGTGTCTCCGGCGTCGGCACGGGCATTGGAGCTTAATGCACCCGGGTGTACGCCGGCCGGCACCTCGCCAGCAAGCGGCCCCTCCATCAGTTGCACGCCCGCCGTTGGCGGTGCCTCGACATTAGCCGAGCTCGACGGCATCACGGTAACTAAGCCTCTCGGCCGATGACTTCATCTCCTTGCCTTTGAGTGGGCATCCCTGACGCCCTACATGTTTTTGCAGGGCGCCGCCGACGTTCCATGCACTCTCCTGCACTTCATGGGTGGTGAGTTGATCGATGTCGCCAAGGGCAGAATCGTTCAACCGGGCAACCCCGTGTTCCACGGTAATCCGATGCCACTCACCGGGTATAGGGTTGAACTGGTTCGGGTGCTGCCAGGCTGCGACGATTTGTTACCTCCGATTCGACCCGCTGGGGCCGACGAAGATGATGTGATGACCCTCAGCACCTGCGTAAGTTGGCCCCTGCTTTGGCCGAAGAGCCAGATTTGTTTGGGGGCGGGGGACACCACCCCACAGACAAGACCACCGGTCGTGCCGGCGCCAAGCCATGGCAAGACCGCCGCAATGCTACCGGACATGCCGGACAGCCCTATGGCATAGGATCCGGACATGCATATGGCACAGGATCCGGACGACGACGACAACGACGACTATATATTTACCAACGTCGATAAGTACTTTGCCGAACATGGGTACGGTGACGAATTCTGCGGGCCTCCTTATCAAGAACACAACCCTGAAAAAGACGACCACGGTCTAGCTGGTACCGCGGAGAAACCCAATTGCAACAGGCGTCGTCTGGTGTTCAGTTCTCAGGAGACGCCTCCAGCTGCCGCCTTCACCGAGCCTCAGATAGCCGAGGTGCGAAATATTATCAGCCCCAACACGCTCAAGAAGGCGGTCTATGAGCAGAACTCGATCCCATTACAGCAGATCAAGAAGAAGGGATGGAAACAAAAGACTAACAAGGGCGCCAGTGCGAGCCAGCCGGCACCGAGTACGATCCGTGCTCAGGACGGGCCACCATCACCTAAGGATATCTCGAGGAGGGTGCATGTGGCGGGTAGGGCGATGCTACCGACAAATATGCTCAATGCTGCAACGGGTGCTATGCGGAGTCTGCATGACAGTGTTGTTTCTTTGGAGAAGCGGCGTCTCTCCCAGAATGATGTGGCATACCCGGTTTTCGTGGCCAAGGTGCCAGAGGGCAAGGGCTTTGTGGATAGCGCCATCGAGGGTACGATCGTCCTGCGATTTGATGGCATCTTTGCTATGTTTAACCTTCATCCGCTACACTACACCTTCGTTCGGCTGTTTTCGCTAAGTATGGAGATGCGGATCATTAGAGACAAGACCCCGGACATCGTGATAGTCGACCCCTTCTACATGTGTGCCAAGATCTTGGGCAGCGTTGGGGACCGGCAAGTCGCGAGTTCACACCTTGAAGGCATCATTCTGGCAAACCCAGATAAGGATAACTTCCTCGTGCCTTACTTTCCCGAGTAAGTCATCCCCTCACCGCCCCGTAACATATGATTTCTTAGATTTCGATCGTTCTTTTTTTTTCTAACATTCCGTGTTTTGTGCAGTGACACACATTGCACACTCATCCTCTTAAGCCCGAAATATTCCTTGGCCACGTATTTCGACCCGGACCGTGAGTCGAAGATAGACTACACAAATATGAAGAAAGTTATTGATGATGCTCTCCTCGGCTACGCCAGATCTGGAGGCACCTTCAAGAGGCCAGTTCGTAGGTACGGCAAGCATGTGTTCACCCACAATACGATGTTCCCATGCGTCAAGCAGCCGCCTGGCAGTCAGAAGGATGCCTACTACACCCTCCATCACATGCGGGCGATCGTACGGGACCATAATCACCTTCTGCTACCAGATAATCTCAAAGGTTGGGCCACACGCTTGTCGGCAATCCAGGACGCGGACATCAGACAAGAATTCTTTCGCATCCAGTCGGAGTTTGCAGAAATCATCCATCAAGATGTCCTTCGTACCTCGGGGCAGTTTGATACGTCTCCGTCGTATCTACTTTTCCAAACACTTTTGCCCTTGTTTTGGACTCTAACTTGTATGAATTGAATGGAACTAACCCGGACTAACGCTGTTTTCAGCATAATTGCCATGGTGTTGTTTTTGTGCAGAAAATAAAAGTTCTCGGAACGACCTGAAACTCCACGGAATGTCTTAGGATAATTAATAAAAAATCCTGGCCAAAGAAGAAGACCAGGGGGCCCACACCCTGTCCATGAGGGTGGGGGGCGCCCCCCTACCTCGTGGGCCCCCGGGTGGCCCTCCGACGCCAACTCCAACTCCATATATTGGCTTTTGGGGAGAAAAAAATCAGCAAGAAGAAATCATCGCGTTTTATGATACGGAGTCGCCGCCAAGCCCTAATCTCTCTCGGGAGGGCTGATCTGGAGTCCGTTCGGGGCTCCGGAGAGGGGGATTTGTCGCCGTCGTCATCATCAACCATCCTCCATCACCAATTTCATGATGCTCACCGCCGTGTGTGAGTAATTCCATCGTAGGCTTGCTGGACGGTGATGGGTTGGATGAGATTTATCATGTAATCGAGTTAGTTTTGTTAGGGTTTGATCCCTAGTATCTACTATGTCCTGAGATTGATGTTGCTATGACTTTGCTATGCTTAATGCTTGTCACTAGGGCTCGAGTGCCATGATTTCAGATCTGAACCTATTATGTTTTCATGAATATATGTGAGTTCTTGATCCTATCTTGCAAGTCTATAGTCACCTACTATGTGTTATGATCTGGCAACCCCGAAGTGACAATAATCGGAACCACTCCCGGTGATGACCATAGTTTGAGGAGTTCATGTATTCACTATGTGCTAATGCTTTGAGGAGTTACTGTTACAATCACTACAAAATACCAAAAACATTACTTTTGCTATCTTTACTTTTGTTACCATTACCACAACTATCATATTACTTTGCTACTACACACCTTGCTGTAGATACTAAGTTTCCAGGTGTGGTTGAATTGACAACTCAGCTGCTAATACTTGAGAATATTCTTTGGCTCCCCTTGTGTCGAATCAACAAATTTGGGTTGAATACTCTACCCTTGAAAAGGGTTGCGATCCCCTATACTTGTGGGTTATCAACACCTTTTTCTGGCGCCGTTGCCGGGGAGCATAGCTCTATTCTTTGAGTCACTTGGGATTTATATCTGCTGGACACTATGAAGAACTTGAAAGACTCTAAGACCAAGATTTTACCCTCAACTATGAGGGGAGGTAAGGAACTGCCATCTAGCTCTGCACTAGATTCTCCTTCTGTTATAAGTAAGCTTGCGACACCTAAACCTGCTACTGCTATGAATTCTGATATGTCGCATGTTATTGATGATGCCACTTCTGCTATGCATGATACTTGTGATGAAACCACTTCTATGCTTGATACTACTGTGCCCCTTGGTGAATTTCTTGATGAGCAAATTACTAGGTCTAGAGAAAGAGAAATTATTACACCTGAATACAATGATGAGAGTGATGATGAAAATATGCCTCCTATTCCTGAAGGTTATCTTTTTGATGCAGAATCTTCTGCCGCTATTTTTGCTTGCCAAGAAGATATGAACTTAAGAGGTTGCTAGTTAAATGGAGTAAAGAATCTCTTAGAGATAGAATGAGACCTGACCCTGCTTTTGCTACTTCACCTATTTATGTTCCCGATAAGGATTATTATGATTTTTCTGTTGATCCAGATATAATTACTTTGGTTGAATCCGATCCTTTCTATGGCTATGAATCTGAAACTGTTTTCCGTTCTCATTAAAGGGTGATGCTAAGATATGGTTTAATTCTCTTGATCCTGGTTGTGTGCAAAGTCCCCAGGATATGATTTATTACTTCTCTGCTAAATATTTCACTGCTCATAAGAAACAAGCAGCCTTGAGGGAAATATATAACTTTGTGCAAATTGAAGAAGAGAGTCTCCCACAAGCTTGGGGGAGGCTTCTCAAGTTACTTAATGCTTTGCCTGATCATCCTCTTAAGAAACTGAAATACTTGATATCTTTTATAATGGACTAACCGATGCTTCCAGAGATTAGCTGGATAGTTGTGCTGGTTCTCTTTTCAGGGAAAGAACACCGGATGAAGCGGAAATTCTATTGAACAATATGTTGACAAATAAAAATAATTGGGCACCTCCTGAGCCAGCTCCTGAGCCAATTTCTGAGCCAATTATTGAGCCTATTCCTAAACCAACTCCGAAGAAGAGAGGTGTTCTATTTCTCAGTCCTAAAGATATGCAAGAGGCAAAGAAATCTATGAAAGAGAAAGGTATTAAAACTGAAGATGTTAAGAATTTACCTCCTATTGAAGAAATACACGGTCTTAATTTACCGCCTATTGAAGAAGTATATGATCTCAATTACTTATTTACTGAATAACCTCCCAATATCCCGACACAGGTAGTAAAGGTAAATTCTCTCTATAGATATGATAAAGCTGAAGTCCCTCCTACTAAAATTGCTAGTCAGTGCTTGGATGAGTTTGATAACTTTATCTTTAAACAAGATGACTTTAATGCTTATTTTGGTAGACAATTAAAACAAGATGCCTATATGATTAAACGCTTGGGTGATTATATGGCTGATATTAGAGGTGAACTTAAACTTGTTAGCAAACATGCTTCTATGGTTACCACTCAAGTAGAACAAGTACTTAAAGCTCAAAAAGAAGCGCTTGATGAAATGAATAGTAAGAAAAATGATTATGATGTTAGAGTGGCTACTAGAACCGGTAGAATGACTCAGGAACCTTTGTATCCTGAAGGCCACCCTAAGAGAATCGAGCAAGATTCTCAGAGAAATGATATTGATGTGCCTAGTTCTTCTAAAAGGAGGAAAAAGAAAAATGATAGGACTTTGCAAACTTCTAGTGAACCTATCGCTGAGCCACCTGAGAATCCAAATGATACTTCTATTTCTGATGTTGAAACACAATCAGGTGATGAACGTGAACCCAGTGATAATGTTAATGATAATGTTCATGTTGATGCTCAACCTAGTAATGATAATGATGTAGAAGCCGAACCTGCTGTTGATCTTGATTACCCACAATCAAGGAATCAACGCTATGATAAAAGAGACTTTGTTGCTAGGAAACATGGTAAAGAAAGGGAACCATGGGTTCAAAAACCCATGCCTTTTCCCCCAAAACCATCCAAGAAAAAGGATGATGAGGATTTTGAGCGCTTTGCTGAAATGATTAGACCTATCTTTTTGTGTATGCGATTAACTGATGTGCTCTAAACAAATCCTTCTTCTAAGTATATGAAGGATATTATTACTAATAAAAGAAAGATACCTGAAGCTGAAATTTCCACCATGCTTGCTAATTATACTTTTAAGGGTGGAATACCAAAGAAACTTGGAGATCCCGGAGTACCTACTATACCATGCTCCATTAAGATAAATTATGTTAAAACCGCTTTGTGTGATCTTGGAGCCGGTGTTAGTGTTATGCCTCTCTCTTTATATCATAGACTTCACTTGAATAAGTTGACACCTACTGAAATATCTTTGCAAATGGCTAATAAATCAACTGCTATACCTGTCGGTATTTGTGAGGATGTGCCTGTTGTGGTTGCAAACGTTACTATTTTAACAGACTTTGTTATTCTTGATATTCCTGAGGATGATAGTATGTCTATTATTCTTGGAAGACCATTCCTTAATACTGCAGGGGCTGTTATTGATTGCAACAAAGGCAATGTCACTTTTCATGTTAATGGCAATGAGCACATAGTACACTTTCTGAGGGAACAACCTCAGGTTCACAGTATCAACTCTATTGGAAAAATTCCATCGATTATATTTGGAGGTTTTGAATTTCCTCTCCCTACTGTCAAGAAAAAGTATGATATACTTATTGTTGGGGATTTTCATATCCTCATTGAGGTAACTTAGTGCTATTCGAAATTTCTATGGTTCCGTGTTAATCGGAATGAGCTCGTTAACAAGACTTGATCAACCTTGTTAGTGGATTCATTTTGATGATCACGAGATGGATGAAACTAGAAGCACAACCTTCTGTACCCTCTTTTTATTTTTTGTTATTTAGTAGAAATAAAGTAAAATAGTACTTTTCTGTCTGTCTCCCGACTTATCCGTGCAATATAAAAATTTCCCGAAAATAAAAGTCCTCAGAATTCCATGCCAATTTAATATGATTTTTTCGGGAATATTTAAGAATTTACTGTACAAAAATCACCGCGGGGGGAGCTGCCACCTGGCCACGAGGGTGGAGGGCGCGCCCTACCCCCTGGGCGTGCCCCCTGCCTTGTGGGCCCACGGTGGCCCTCCTCCACTTATTCCTGCACCCATCTTCTTCCTCTGTCTCACACAAACACGAAAAACAAACTCAAGCACGAGTTCTAGCCCCCATTGCTGTGATTTTCGATCTCCTTGCTCAAAGCACCTCTCGCAAAACTGCTTGGGGAGACTGTTCCTTGGTATGTGACTCTTCCATTGGTCCAATTAGTTTTTGTTCTAGTGCTTTATTCATTGCAAATTTGTGCTGCATAGGTGACCATGTTCTTGAGCTTGCATGTCAAATTTATATGGTTCCAAGTAGTTCCAATGCTTAATATAGGCTCTAGGCACTTGCAGGAGTTGTTGTTATCAATTTTATTGAAGTTAGTTCACTTTTATTTGGAGTTACTAAAAATTTCAGAAATATTTCAAAGGAAACAATATGTTTAGGAGGATGTTCTAAGGTGGCTCTTCAAGGAAACAAGGTCCCAGGCTTGCAATACGTGATGGTGACGAGGAACCACCAAGGGATGCTCCGGTTAGGCCCTGTGAATGGCCTTCGGAAAATTTTATGAATCAAGTGGGAATCAAAGAAGAATTTAGCGCATATTTGCGCAACGCCGGTCTTGAGGACTTTGGAGCTGACAAATGCCCCTAAAAGGACATGTGGTGCCCCCATGTGTGGTTTTGGTAATTGATGACAATCTCTATGGACTAATGGTTGCCTTGAGTTATATTTGAAGGGTTTGCCCATAGGCTTTTCTTGGAGTCCATTTGTTGGTTTCAATGAGAGTTTGTGATGACCAAGGTGCTATTAAGGAATTATCCAAAGATTGGTCATATGAGTGTTGAGCTTATTGCAAGCATGTCTTGAAGAAGAAGGTTGTGTGATCATTCATGTTTACCTTCAAGACATCATCCAAATGAAGAGAGTTGCAAAGATTCAAGGTTGATCAAGACTAAGTCAAGAGTGAATCAAGTTGATCAACTCACAAAGCGTAGAAGATGTACCGAGAGGGATCAAGTGATCCCATGGTATGGTAAGCATTGTCCATTGCACTTTATGTACTAACCCATGGTCTATGTGAGAGTTGTATGTGGGGTTAGGTACGTATCCATGGGCTTGCGTCAAGAGGAAGATATCATACAACCCATGGAAAGGATGACATCAAGTGGTGATCGTCATCAAGATTGCCGTGTGCAAGTTCAAGTAGAGCATCACGAACAGATCAAGTGCTTGAATCTTGCCATCCATTGTGGTGTCAATGGACTTGTGAAGATGTGCCGAAGAGTGGATCACCCATAGTGAACTATGGGGGAGCAATCATCTAGTCTTCATCGAGCCAACGCAATCAAGAAAGGTGGTCCAACTTGAGGGAGTCAAGATCGTCTTCATCTAGCTCAAGTGGACCATATGAAAGGCAAAGGTTTTCCCTTGATAGGTTTTCTATTTTACCGGTCTTGTGGTGGTAGTTGGGAGACCGAGTTATAGGATCGTTTGCCGTACTATCAAGGGGGGGCTCTCAAGTTGGTAGCTTGATCGTATTGTTAGTAGAGAGCTCAAACCATTGCATCCTTGCATCATGTTTCTTGGTTCTTGTTTGGTTATCTTTGTGAGTCTTAGAGCTTATGGTCATCTTGATGACAAGCTTGAGTTCATCGAAAACGGAGTTCGCATGCGTCTTCTATGATGTTTTCGGTGTTGGAGGTTTTATCGGTCTTATCCGATGAAGGGTTCTCACCATTTTCTTATGGGACTTTTCTCATTTGCTTATTTTTGATATTTCTATCAATATTTTTTTAGCCCATGTCGTTAGCTTTCCAACAAACTTGGTTTCGTTGAATTCGGAGTCCGTTTGCAAAAGTTGTGGCTGTTTTGGTAAAGGCTGCAGCGGTACTACCGCGACTAGAGCGGATGTATTTTTTTACTACCGCTCCAGAGCGGTACTACCGCGGCTCCTGAGCGGTGGTACCGCTCCAGAGCAGTACTACCGTGGCTCTTAAGCGGTAGTACCGCTCCGGACCAAAAAAACTCGTGTTTTCTCTCTCGTTGGGCTGTTTTGACCGTGCTAAGCGGTAGTACCGCTCCTCCAAGAGGTAGTACCGCTTGTGCACGACCTGAGCACATAACGGTTGGATTCGGGAGGTCCTATAAAAGGGGGTCTTCCTCCCCAATGAACCTAATCCTTTGAGCTCGTGTTCTTCCCCCATTGTTGACCTTCTTCGAGCTTGCTAACTCTCAATCCCTCCATGGATTCTTGCTAGTTTTTGAGGAAAAAGAGAGAGGAGATCTAGATCCACATTTCCACCAATCACTTTCTCCTCTATGTGAGGGGAACCCCTTGTATCTTGATCTTGGAGTTCTTGGTGTTCTCCTTCTTGTTCTTCCCCTCATTTTCCTCCCTAGCATTAGTTGCTTCGGTGGGATTTGAGAGAGAAGGACTTGGGCAATCCGTGTGCCCTTGCCATTGCATTTGGTGCATCGGTTTGAGTTCTCCACGTGATACGTGGAAGTTACAAGTTGAGAAGCTTATTACTCTTGGGTGCTTGGTGCCCTTGAGCTTGTTCCTCTTGGGTGCTTGGGCGCCCTAGACGGTTGGTGGTGCTCGGAGCTCAATCATTGTGGTGTAAAGCTCCGGGCAAGCATCGGGGTCTCCAATTAGGTTGTGGAGATCTCCCCGAGCAATTTGACGGGTACCGGTGACCGCCCCCAAGGGTTTCCAAAGTGTACGGGTCCGGTGACCGCCCCCAAGGGTTGCCATTTGTACGGGTTCGGTGACCTCCCTTAAGGGTCCCTTAGTGGAATCACGGCATCTTGCATTGTGCGAGGGCATGAGGAGATTACGGTGGCCCTAGTGGCTTCTTGGGGAGCATTGTGCCTCCACACCGCTCCAAACGGAGATTAGCATCCGCAAGGGTGTGAACTTCGGGATACATCGTCGTCTCCGCGTGCCTCCGTTATCTCTTACCCGAGCCCTTTACTTATGCACTTTACTTTGTGATAGCCATATTGTTCTTTGTCATATATCTTGCTATCACATAGTTGCTTATATTGCTTAGCATAAGTTGTTGGTGCACATAGGTGAGCCTAGTTGTTTTAGGTTTTGTGCTTGACAAATTAACCGCTAAGTTTATTCCACATTTGTTCAAGCCTAAACCGTAATTATTTTAAAACGCCTATTCACCCCCCCCCCCCTCTAGGCGACATCCACGATCTTTCAATTGGTATCAGAGCCTCGTCTCTCTTTATTTGGCTTTACCGCCTAGAGAGTAAAGATGTCGACTAGGGGATTAGGATTCTCTGATACTCTTAGTTTCGATGGCACAAATTTTGATGTTTGGGTAATTCGCATGCTTAATCTCTTTAGGGTCATGGACCCAAATTTAGAGCGAATTGTAGATATGGGGTTTTCTCCTCCAAAGGATCCCCAAAGATTATCTTTAGAGGATGAGAAAAACTCTTATCTCAATGCTCAAGCTTCTAATGTGCTTTTTGATGCTTTGAGCAATGTAATTATTTTCAACTCATGCCGTTCCGGGATGCTCATGAGTTGTGGACAAAGCTTCAAGATAAATATGATGTGTCCAATATTTGTGGGGATGATTGTTCCCCCTCCACCTCCGATCGTATAGTCTTCTCAACTTCTTCTACTTCACCTACATGTGGTTTGCCACAAGGTAATGATATGGTGAGTAGTGTTGGTCATTGCAATGGTGATAGTGTGCTTATTGTGGATGATCCTTCATCACTATATTATTGCAATGCTCCTTCTTTGCGCTTTAACACTTCGAGCACTCCAAATGTTTCACATGCTTGTGTTGATAGTCCTTGCATATCATGTAGAAATTGCTTGACTAAATCGCATGATGATATGCTTGCTATGTCTTGTTACCATGATAAAAATGCATCTATTTCCTCGAATTATTGTGGTAACAATGTAGAGGAAATCGAACACTCCATGGAACAAGATGTGGTGTTTAATGGTGCCTCAAGGGATCCTACATCATTATCTATTGCTTTTTGCCTTATGGCTAAGGCATCAAAGGTATCTCCTAGTTTGTACCCCAATATGTCTCTTGATGATGATGTTGATGCTAATGATGATGAGGATAATGATGAAGAGAATGATAATGTTGCCTCCTTAAAAACTAAGGGGGGATGATTTTAAAGCTCTTCATAAAATTTAAATTGCTCATTCCAACTTCATGGAAATTATGTCCATTTCCATTGAGGGCAAGAAATATATTGAGGAGTTGGAATCTCATCTCGAGGAGCATGAGGTCACCATTGAGAAAATGGAAGCTCATGGGTGTGATTATGCAAATGAGATCGCGGAGCTATCTCAAGCTCTTGAACATGAACAAACCACCTCCGAATCTCTTGAGGAGACTTTTGCTCTAGAATTATCTAGAGTGAGGGAATCTCATGATAGAGCTCTTGAGGTGGCCAACAATTTCAAAACTAAAAATGCTAAGCTTGAAGTTTCTCATGCTAGACTCCTTGAGGATTTTGAGCACCTCGAAAATGGCTCAAGGGTCATCAAGGGTGAGCTCATCAAACTCACCGAGTCTCATGCCCAACTTGAAGATTCTTATTTAAAAGAGCTTGCCAAGTTGCCTTCTCCTCTTGTTGTTAATGATGATGCTTGTGCTACTAATTCTATTACTTGTGAAGCATCCATTTTGAAGGAGAATGTTGAGCTACGGGCTCAACTTGAGGTGCTATCTAGTAATTATGGGAAATTGGAAGAAAGTCATGAAAAGCTCTCAAGCTATCATGATGATCTTCTAGTATCCCATAGTGTGCTAAAGATAGCTCATGAGGCCATGGTTGCTAAGGTAACATCTAGTGAGCCTCATGTGGATACTAGCACTACTTCTAGTCAAAATAGTATATTGCCATGTGATAGTCCTTGTAATTCATCTACTCACAATGTTGGTACATCTTGTGATGAATTGCTTTCCTTGCATTGTTGCTCAAACGATGAAGCTTATACTTCCTCTAGTACTTGTGTTGAGACTAACCATGTAGAGGAAATCAAAGAGCTCAAGGCCCAAGTCACTTCTTTGAAGAAAGACTTGGAAAAGTTTCATGAAGGGAAGGCCACACTCAACAATATCTTGAGTGTGCAAAAATCCCCCAATGACAAAGGTGGACTTGGATTCAACTCCAACAAGAAGAAGAAGTCCAAGTTGAACAAGAAGAAGGGCCAAGCACAAGTCAAGAATTCGGCCAAGATTGTTTGCTTCAAGTGCAAAGTCGAAGGGCATCATGTTAGATCTTGCCCATTGAAGAAGAAGGCCATTAGTGTCAAGCAACAAGGGAAGAGGGCACAAGTTCAATCTCATGCTCAACATCAAGTTGAAGAAAGGCCTCTTCCCAAGAAGACTCAAGTTAATGCTTCTCAAATTGAGAAATCAAGTGAGAAGAAAGTGAAGAGTAGATGTTGCTACTTATGTCGTGAGAAAGGTCACGTCGCTTCTTCATGCGCTAGTGGTAACTTATCCAACCCAATTATTATTGATTATATCTATTCTCTTGGTAAGGATAAGGTTGGCAATGTGTTTGCCAAGTTTGTTGGTACTCAAAGTGGTGTCAAGCAAAGAACCATTTGGGTAGCCAAACCTATTGTGACTAACCTCTTAGGACCCAACTTGGTTGGGGACCAACAAGCTCAAACTTGATCAATAGGTGTTGTTGGAGGGCATTGGAGACTTGGCTACGTTATGAAGAATTAAGGGGACTTCATCATTCTCTTTGTCTCAAGCCAAGTCAAATGGATTATCAAGTTTCTATCTTATATCCAATGTGCCTCCTTGCGGTAACTTGTACTCAAATTGTTTACCTTGAAAGTTACTTGCCCCCTTGCATGTTTTGGTTTTGTTCCTTGCATGTGTTTGTATATGTTGTGATTCCAACTTGCTTATCTTGAGCAATCAAGTATGTGTATGTTGGTTTGCACACCATGTACATGTGTGTCGTGCGTTGAGCCTTTATGCTTCTTGTTTGTATCCTAGTTGGCTCGTGTGAGAGATTAATGGAACATCCCATTTTGGGGGAGTGATGTGCTTTGTGCACCTCACAATCCTATAAATGTGTGCACATGAGGAATACCATCTAGTATTGATATTACAAGATTATCTAGTCGCTAGGTGGTATATCTCTCATGAGAATCAAATTCTAAATAGTCCATTAATTATCTCTTGTTTATTCCTCTTATTGCCTCTTGTTAAGTTCTTATTGGTATCACATTATGGGGGAGTAATATGCTAAGTGCATATTACAAGCCTAGAAAATGTGTACATTTGAGATATTGTCACCTAGAATTGATATTGTAGATTATCTTGTTCCTAGGTGGCATGTTAGCTCTACAAGTTGCAATTTGCTTGTGTTTGTTGTGAAGATGATGTTGGATGTCCTTGTTATCTACCACCGGGAATTATTTCCAAATACTTCTTGTCTTTTGACAATTGGTAGTCACTTATGTGTGGTAGGATTTGTTGATCATCTTTACTTTGGCTTTTGTTTTTCCTTTTCTCTTGCCAAGGTTTGTGTCAACTCCCGGTGTCTTCCCTACCACTTGTGGATCTTGTTTATTTCTTGTTCTTGTCTAGTGTTTTCTAGATATAGTGAAAGTAGTGATCCCACCTTGTGCATTTTGTATTCAAATGCAAATCCTATATAATGCACAACTCGTGGGGGAGCTATCCTATTTTCTTTAGAACACTCTTCTTGTGATCCTTATCAAGTGTGTTTTGGTGGAAGGCAAGCCATTTCTTCTTGGTACTTTGTGCCATCATGAAACTTTGTTGAGAGCTTGGTTTGTTTGGAACCATCCTCTCTTTGGGAGTTTGACATCTTTAGTTTAGTGTGTATCAATGGATATCTCATTCCTTGATGTATCTTTAATGATATCTTCCAAGTGATGATTTCTCCATTTGGTATCCTTTTCACTTGGAATTTCTTTCTCTTTAGGTTTCGGGTTTTGAAAGTCTTGAGCATGCATGTTTACTTCATGTATTTTATTTGGCATGCTTTCTTTCTTTGACTCAATATATAGGGGGATCTCCACCAAGTCTCAAATCGGATGAGATGTGTATGAAATTCATTTTCATATCTATATGCACATATTTATGTGGAGTTTGTCCTATGTATTGGTTTTTCTAACTATTTGGTCCCAATGAGTTTGGGTACCGTTTAGTTTGTGTTGTTCTTCTAGGAACATTTGGAGATGCATTGGATGCTCGGCTCACTCACAAGGAAGGTGTTGTCACCATGTGCATATTGGAGTCAAGCTAGGATGATCAATGAACTACTATCTACCTTCAATTGGTATCTACTACATCCTTCCAATGATATCTCGGTAACAAGTATCTATTCATGCTTTCTCCTCTTGCATTCAACCTTGTGTAGGTTGCATCTTGGCATGATATTCATTTCATATCTTGTGATACTTGTTTCCTTTCTCAAAGCATCCCAACGATGATCTCTTGTTGCTAGTTGTGATGCCTTTGATGGATGTGTGTTTGGACTTCATTTATATACAATAAGACCATATCTAGCCAAGTGCTATGCTTTCAAGCAAATATCTTATTGGTATATTTATGACTTCCTTGTGGATATCTTGTTCCTTCGTGTTGTAACTATTTCGGGTGTACATCCTTCTTTGTAGATATATATATCATCATGATTTAGTCTACATAGAACCTTATACACTTGAGAGAAATTACATCTCTAGTTGATATCTTTTCTTTCACGTCCACCTTGTCTTTCTTATGTTATTTCTTTGGTGGCTCCGTGAAAGCTTTTGCCTTGAGTGCGTGTCCTCTATCGTTGCATCTTGTTGCACTCTTGTGTGGTGAAGATTATTTTCCTCTTGCTTATCTTTACGAGGTTTTTGCCATCTTAATTGGTATCCCTCGTCTTGATGAGCCTCCCCTCGTCTATCTTCACCACGGGTTGTCACAAGCATAGGTTCTCTTTTGCTTATTAGTAAGCTTGTGAACCCATTTGCCAGTTGTGTGTGGGAATGATAGGCCTTGCACCGTGTGCCTCATTCTTTCAAGACTATGTTGATGCTTAATGCTCATCCTAATCTTTGTCTTCTCAAGTGCTTCGCCATGACTCACACACATCATTTTGGTTGAGCCTATTCTTAAGTTGCCTATTTTACATGTTTCTCAACCATGTGCTTGTTGCAAGCGCTAGGCTTTGTTTCCTATATGCTCACTTGCACTGGATGTGAGTTTCTATTGATGTTGGGGGAGCTATGATCCTATTTTGTGCACTTTGTATTCAAATACAAAAATTCTTATGTGTGCACAAATCATGGGGAGCTTCTCCAGTTTCTTTAGAACACTCCTTTGCGCTTTTCATAATATATTTATTCTTGTGGCATGTAGGATCATTGGTCTAGTTGGTTCAATTGATATCCGTTGATTGCTTGCTTCAATTGGTATCTTCTGATTCCTTGTGTCTCTCTTTGTTATGTCTTTGTGGCATATCTTTCTGTTGCAATCTTTGGGCATCAATATAGTTTGTCTTCCTCCAAGTATTGGCAGTTGGATATGTGTATTGCATTCCACTCTCTTGTTGAGAAATACACAATTTATGGAGGATCACAATTTATATTGGCCTTCTAAGATTTTCGCCCATTTTGGCAATCGATACCAATGGGGGAGAAGTTTCAGAGAGTTTTGTGGAGTAGCTTTGGTTTTTGTTTCCTTAGCATTTGCATCTCATACGCATGCATTATTGGTTGGTGCATTGAATGGTGATGCATAATTCCTTGTATAAACTCTCTTGAAAGTGATTGCCATCAATTACCAAAATGGGGGAGACTGAAAGGACATGTGGTGCCCCCATGTGTGGTTTTGGTAATTGATGACAATCTCTATGGACTAATGGTTGCCTTGAGTTATATTTGAAGGGTTTGCCCATAGGCTTTTCTTGGAGTCCATTTGTTGGTTTCAATGAGAGTTTGTGATGACCAAGGTGGTATTAAGGAATTATCCAAAGATTGGTCATATGAGTGTTGAGCTTATTGCAAGCATGTCTTGAAGAAGAAGGTTGTGTGATCATTCATGTTTACCTTCAAGACATCATCCAAATGAAGAGAGTTGCAAAGATTCAAGGTTGATCAAGACTAAGTCAAGAGTGAATCAAGTTGATCAACTCACAAAGCGTAGAAGATGTACCGAGAGGGATCAAGTGATCCCATGGTATGGTAAGCATTGTCCATTGCACTTTATGTACTAACCCATGGTCTA
The DNA here is from genome assembly GCA_963921465.1 of Triticum timopheevii. Lineage (NCBI taxonomy): Eukaryota > Viridiplantae > Streptophyta > Magnoliopsida > Poales > Poaceae > Triticum > Triticum timopheevii. The sequence continues at coordinate 163,435,229 of OY997274.1, read as the reverse complement.
TGTGAGAGTTGTATGTGGGGTTAGGTACGTATCCATGGGCTTGCGTCAAGAGGAAGATATCATACAACCCATGGAAAGGATGACATCAAGTGGTGATCGTCATCAAGATTGCCGTGTGCAAGTTCAAGTAGAGAATCACGAAGAGATCAAGTGCTTGAATCTTGCCATCCATTGTGGTGTCAATGGACTTGTGAAGATGTGCCGAAGAGTGGATCACCCATAGTGAACTATGGGGGAGCAATCATCTAGTCTTCATCGAGCCAACGCAATCAAGAAAGGTGGTCCAACTTGAGGGAGTCAAGATCGTCTTCATCTAGCTCAAGTGGACCATGTGAAAGGAAAAGTTTTTCCCTTGATAGGTTCTCTATTTTACCGATCTTGTGGTGGTAGTTGGGAGACCGAGTTATAGGATCGTTTGCCGTACTATCAAGGGGGGCTCTCAAGTTGGTAGCTTGATCATATCATTAGTAGAGAGCTCAAACCATTGCATCCTTGCATCATGTTTCTTTGTTCTTGTTTGGTTATCTTTGTGTGTCTTAGAGCTTATGGTCATCTTGATGACAAGCTTGAGTTCATCGAAAACGGAGTTCGCATGCGTCTTCTATGATGTTTTCGGTGTTGGAGGTTTTACCGGTCTTATCCGATGAAGGGTTCTCACCATTTTCTTATGGGACCTTTCTCATTTGCTTATTCTTGATATTTCTATCAATATTGTGATAGCCCATGTCGTTAGCTTTCCAACAAACTTGGTTTCGTTGAATTCGGAGTCCGTTTGCAAAAGTTGTGGTTGTTTTGGTAAAGGCTGCAGCGGTACTACCGCGACTAGAGCGGATGTAATTTTTTACTACCACTCCAGAGCGGTACTACCGCGGCTCCTGAGCGGTAGTACCTGTAACGCCCCGGATCCGATGTGCCAGGTGCCGGCCAGTTATTCGCCGTCGTTGCCTTGTCATTTGCTTGTGTGTCGCTCTTTTCCATGTCATCATATGCATTTCATATCATGTCATCATGTGCATTGCATTCGCATACGTGTTCGTCTCATGCATCCGAGCATTTTCCCCGTTGTCCGTTTTGCAATCCGACACTCCTATGTCATCCGGCGTCCCCTTCTTCTCTCCTTTTGTGAGTGGGTGTTAAACTTTCTCGGAATGGCCCAAGGTTTGCCAAGCGGCCTTAGTATAGCACTGGTAGACCGCCTGTCAAGTTTCGTGCCATTTGGAGGTCGTTTGATACTCCAACGGTTAACCGGGTAACCGCAAAGCCTCTTTTGTTTGCAGCCCAACACCCCTTCCAAAGTGGCCCAAAACCCATCTAACTCCCCTCCATGCTCTCGGTCGTTCGATCACGATCGCGTGGCCGAAAACCGCTCCTTATTTGGACTCTCCTAGGTCCCTCTACCTATAAATATGCCCTCTCCCCCGAAATTCGCGGATGAAATCCCCCCTAACCCTAGCCCCGCTCCCTCTCCGCCGCCGGACACGTCCGGATCGGACCGGACATGTCCGCTCCGCCGCCCTCGACGAACCAGGAAGCGCCACGTGGCCCGGCCACCGCGCGCGCCGCCGGCCCGCCGAGCCCGTCCCCGGCCCGCGCGGCCCGCGCCCGCTCTGCCGCCCCGCGCGCTTGCGCCAGCGCGCCCCGCCCGCCTCCTCCGCCGGCCGCCGCCTCCACCCGGCGCCGGAGCGCGCCCCCGCCGCCGTTGCTCCTCACGCCGGAGCACCGCCCGTCGCCCGTCCGCTCCGGCCGGAGTCCCGCCTCGCCGTCCTTCGGCGCCCCGCGCCTCGCTGGCCGCGCCCGCCGCCGCCTCGCCGCCCTAGCGCCGCCGCCGACGACCTCTGCCGCCGGATCCCGGCCGCCCGCGCTCGTCGGAGCCCCGGCCCCACGCCTCCTCGCCGCCCCGAGCCGGATCCGGCGAGGATCCGGCCGGATCCGCCGCCCCCGCCTTGCCCCGACCTCGCCGGCACTCGCTCCGGCCGCGCCCGCCCGTTCTCCGGCGAGCTCACGCCGTGCCTCGATTTCCGTGCAGGTTGACCTCCAAATTCCACTAAGTCCCCAGATTCCAGTATTATCATGCCATGTTCGATCTGCTATATCTCCATGCATACTGGTCCGTTTCATGCGTGTAATATGTCAAATTGTTCGTCTCGACGAGTACTTCATTTCATTCCATTGCATCATTTTCATTTGAGCTCATCTTGATGCCCGAAATGCTGTTGGAAGAGTGCATATTGATGTTAATCTGCTGAAACTGTTATAACTTGCTCATTTGTCATTTTTGCCATGATTGATGTGTGTATCCTATGAGGTTGAGCTCTACATGTGTTTTGATCTATGCTATGCCATCTTTCCAGGGGTGTATGCCATGTATTTTTGTGATCAATGTGGTGACTAGCACAAGCATGCAAACTAGGCTTCGTGATATTGCTGATTTTAGTCCCTGTTCTGCTGTTATTTTGGTGCCATGTAAACTTGTTGCTACAGAGAGATCCATGCATATTTTGAGATACTTCAGTAAGGGTGTTTTGAACATATGATTATTGTCTATCCATTCATGCCCTTTGTTGCAATTATGGAGTAGTCTAACGTGTCATTTGAGTGCTCTACTTTTGCTTCGAAATGTTTCCTGGCAGATTGTTTACATGTTATTCAATTTGGCCAAGCTTGCTATATTTGATCCTTGCATGCTATGGACTTGTTCTTGCCTTGGTTTGTTTCACAAACATGTCTTCTTGATGATGCTATGCTTATCTTGTCATGCAATGACTTGTGGTAAGTGAATCGAGCTTGTTAAGTAGTGTACTTGCTGTTGCTGTTTTGCTAGGCTGAATCTGTTATTTCGTGATGCTAAATAAACATGTTGCTACTAATCATTCTATGCATAATCTGGAGATGTTCTATAAACATGTTTTGATCTACTTGTTATGCCCTATCCATCCATGCCCTTGGTTGCATTTATAGCTTGCTGTAGCGTGTTGTAATCTTGCTCTAAAGTTGCTTCATAATGTTGCTGTCAGCCTGTTTACATTAAGTTCAATGTTTCCATGATTGTTTCCTAGTGATCCATGCACCCTATGAACTTGTTCTTGCCATGCTTAGCTTCATAAACATGTCTTCTTGCTGTTGGTTGCCTTGCCATGCCATGTATTGCTCTGTGGTGAGTGGTTCAAGCTCACCAACATGCCTACTTATTGTTGTTCCTGCCATGTATGAATCTGTAATATAACTTGCCATGTTTACATGGGTGCCATCATATTTTCTGTGCCCTTTTGGCTCATGGTCAGTAAGGGTCTTTTGATCTATGCTATTAGTAGATTCATGCCATGCCTTTGTTTGCCATGATATGTTCCTGTAACATGTTGTTTGATAGCTCTAAACATTGCAACCTGATGTTATTTCTGCCAAGTCTGAATCTGTTATTATTTGCAATCTTACCATGTGTTTTGGAGCATGTTCTAGTGATTTCTGGAGATAGCTCAGTGTTCATGTTTTGTTATGCTTTACCTGTACTTCATGCCCATGCCTTTTGTTATTATGTTGGGATGCTGTAGTATGTTGTTTTGATGCTTGCAATATGCCTAGTTGCTGTTATGGACAGATTGTTGCTATGACTTGTATAGTGTGTGTGTGTGTTGCACCGTTGCTCCGTTTTGAGTGTGCTCTATATGAAACTTGCTTGTTTTTGCATGTAGCTTCATATTATCATGTTGCATTCTTGTTTTGGTGTGTTTGCTTGATGTTTGTATGCATTTTGCATCAATGCCATGCTTAACTTGTTTTGCTCATATCTTCTAGGTTGTAGCTCCGAATCTAATGAACTTTATATGTAACTTGACTAGAATTTCGTGTAGATCATCTTGGTGCATCTTAACTTGCTGTTTAACAACTTGAACATAAGGTTTATTCAGTTCTGGACCATTTTCGAAATTTGCATATGAGGACTTACCGGAATTGTTATATGTTGTTCCCGACCTCATTTAAACTTGCCTTGATGTGTTGTTCTTGTTTGCATCATCTCTTGCCATGAGGAGCTTCATGTAGCTTTGTCATGCATCATGCTTGTTGTGCATCATGCCTTGTTCATGTGTGGTGTGTTTACCATGTTGTGTGCTTCTTCTCGATAGTTCCCGTTTCGTTGCGATCGTGAGGATGCGTTCGTCTACGGTTGGTTCGGCTTCATCCGTTCGTCGTCTTCATGGACTCGTTCTTCTTCCTTGCGGGATTTCAGGCAAGATGACCGCTACCCTGGATCTCACTACTATCATTGCTATGCTAGTTTCTTCGTTCTATCGCTATGCTGCGCTACCTATTACCTATTTATCCAGCCATCCCATATTGCCATGAACCTCTAACCTTTGACACCTTTCCTATGCAAACCGTTGTTTGGCTATGTTACCGCTTTTGCTCAGCCCCTCTTATAGCGTTGCTAGTTGCAGGTGAAGTTGAAGATTTCTCCATGGTGGACAGGATTTTGGTTGGGATATCACAATATCTCTTATATTATTAATGCATCTATATACTTGGTAAAGGGTGGAAGGCTCGGCCTTATGCCTGGTGTTTTGTTCCACTCTTGCCGCCCTAGTTTCCGTCATACCGGTGTTATGTTCCCGGATTTTGCGTTCCTAACACGGTCGAGTGATTTATGGGACCCCCCTGACAGTTCGCTTTGAATAAAACTTGTCCAGCAAGGCCCAACCTTGGTTTTACCATTTGCCTCACCTAGCCCTTTTTCCCTTGGGAGTCGCGCTCTCGAGGGTCATCTTATTTTTATCCTCCCGGGCCAGTGCTCGTCGTGAGTATTGGTCCAAACCGTCAGCCGCCGGTGGCCACCAGGGGCAACTCTGGGCTCGCCTACCGGAAGTTTGGACAATCCCGTGTGCCCTGAGAACGAGATATGTGCAGCTCCTATCGGGATTGTCAGCGCATCGGGCGGCTTTGCTGGTCTTGTTTTACCATTGTCGAAATGTCTTGTAAACCGGGATTTCGAGACTGATCGGGTCTTCCTGGGAGAAGGTCTATTCCTTCGTTGATCGCGAGAGCTTGTCATGGGCTAAGTTGGGACACCCCTGTAGGGTATAAACTTTTGAGAGCCGTGCCCGCGGTTATGTGGCAGATGGGAATTTGTTAATGTCCGGTTGTAGATAACTTGACACCAGATCCGAAATAAAATGCATCAACCATGTGTGTAGCCGTGATGGTCTCTTCTCGGCGGAGTCCGGGAAGTGAACACGGTTTCTGGGTTATGTTTGACGTAAGTAGGAGTTCAGGATCACCTCTTGATCATTGCTAGTTGACGACCATTCCTTTGTTTCTCTTCTCGCTCTCATTTGCGTATGTTAGCCACCATATCTTGCTTAGTCGCTGCTGCAACCTCACCACTTTACCCCTTCCTTTCCCATTAAGCTTTGCTAGTCTTGATACCCATGGTAATGGGATTGCTGAGTCCTCGTGGCTCATAGATTACTACAACAACAGTTGCAGGTACAGGTTTATGCGATGATCTTGATGTGAGAGCGATGTTTACTTGTTTTGGAGTTCTTCTTCTGCTTCTTCGATCAGGGGATAGGTTCCAGGTCGGCAGCCTGGGCTAGCAGGGTGGATATTGTTTGAGTTTCTGTTTATGTATCATCCGTAGTCGAATGTTGATCTCTTGTATGATGTTGTTGTATACATGTGGCATCGTATGCCTTATGTATGTATCCCCATCTATTATGTAATGTTGATGTAATGATATCCACCTTGCAAAAGCGTCTTCAAGATGCGCTTCTATCCTTGGTGGGACCTTCGAGTTCCTTTAGGATAGGGTCGCATCTTGGGCGTGACAGTACCGCTCCATACCAGTACTACCGTGGCTCCTAAGTGGTAGTACCACTCCGGACCAAAAAACTCGTGTTTTCTCTCTCGTTGGGCTGTTTTGACCGTGCTAAGTGGTAGTACCGCTCCTCCAAGCGGTAGTACTGCTTGTGCACGACCTGAGCACATAACGGTTGGATTCGTGAGGTCCTATAAAAGGGGGTCTTCTTCCCCAATGAACCTAATCCTTTGATCTCGTGTTCTTCCCCCATTGTTGACCTTCTTCGAGCTTGCTAACTCTCAATCCCTCCATGGATTCTTGCTAGTTTTTGAGGGAAAAGAGAGAGGAGATCTAGATCCACATTTCCACCAATCACTTTCTCCTCTATGTGAGGGGAACCCCTTGGATCTTGATCTTTGAGTTCTTGGTGTTCTCCTTCTTGTTCTTCCTCTCATTTTCCTCCCTAGCATTAGTTGCTTCGGTGGGATTTGAGAGAAGGACTTGGGCACTCCGTGTGCCCTTGCCATTGCATTGGGTGCATCGGTTTGAGTTCTCCACGTGATACGTGGAAGTTACAAGTTGAGAAGCTTATTACTCTTAGGTGCTTGGTGCCCTTGAGCTTGTTCTTCTTGGGTGCTTGGGCGCCCTAGATGGTTGGTGGTGTTTGGAGCTCAATCATTGTGGTGTAAAGCTCCGGGCAAGCATCTGGGTCTCCAATTAGGTTGTGGAGATCGCTGTCGGTGTCAAAACCGGCGGATCTCGGGTAGGGGGTCCCGAACTGTGCGTCTAGGCGGATGGTAATAGGAGACAAGGGACACGATGTTTTTACCCAGGTTCGGGCCCTCTCGATGGAGGTAAAACCCTACTCCTGCTTGATTGATATTGATGATATGGGTAGTACAAGAGTGGATCTACCACGAGATCAAGGAGGCTAAACCCTAGAAGCTAGCCTATGGTATGATTGTTGTAATGGTTGTTCGTCCTACGGACTAAAACCCTCCGGTTTATATAGACACTGGAGAGGGCTAGGGTTACACAGAGTCGGTTACAATGGTAGGAGATCTACATATCCGTATTGCCAAGCTTGCCTTCCACGCCAAGGAAAGTCCCATCCGGACACGGGACGAAGTCTTCAATCTTGTATCTTCATAGTCTTGGAGTCCGACCGATTATGATAGTCCGGCTATCCGGACACCCCCTAGTCCAGGACTCCCTCAGTAGCCCCTGAACCAGGCTTCAATGACGACGAGTCCGGCGCGCATATTGTCTTCAGCATTGCTAGGCGGGTTCCTCTTCCGAATAATCCATAGAAGATCGCGAACACCAGGATAGTGTATGGCTCTGCAAAATAAATTCCACATACCACCGTAGAGAGAATAATATGTACACAAGTTCAATCTGCTGACGTATTTTGTGGCGTGACGTCACACCACTACCAAGCCTTTACTTGAATCATTTTTATTATACCACCTCAGTGTTTAGCGAAGCGGTTTCCTTGGCACGTCTTGTCAAAGCAGAGATCGTGTTCCCCTTATTCCGGGATTCCCATCTATACGGACGTGGGTAACCCAACCGCGCCATTGATTGCGGCGGTTGGGAGATAAGCGAGTTTTACCAGGCTAGTAGGGACGCATAGTTTCATCCGCCCATATATAAGGGGATAAGGATCCACCTCCTTTACCTACGCCTTCTTCCTCCTTTGCTTATCCATCTCCGCACACTCGAGTATGCCAACGGCGAAGAAGAAGACCGACTCCAAAGTGGCAAGTACAAGCCGAGTCAGTCGGGGAAGGGAAACACCAGTCGGAAACAGAAGCGGAAGGCTGAACCAGCAGCTCCTGGAGACGCTCTGGCCGTGACTCAGGGAAAGTTCAAAGGGAAACCAAAAGGATCCTGGAACCCCTAAGAAGGTGAAGGATAAAGAAGGAAACGACGTGATGGATATGCCATGTCACATCCACACGAAGAAAGATGAAGAGGGTAATATCATTTACCCGAAGCATACCACTCGCCAGTGTCGACTCCTGATCCAGCAGTTTCAAGGGAAACAGTCCAAGGACATGGAAAAGGAGTCGGACAAGGCCGAAGACAAGAAGGACAGTGAGGGAGGATATCCACATGTCAACTCCACTTTGATGATTTTCGCGGATGTGGAAAGCAAGAGCCGACTGAAGGTCATTAACCGTGAGGTGAACATGGTTGCCCCAGCAAAACCAAGCTATCTGAGATGGTCCCAAACGCCCATCACATTCGACCAGTCTGATCACCCAACTCATATTGCCACCCCTGGGAGGCAAGCTTTGGTGGTCGACCCAGTTGTCGAAGGCACTCGGCTGACGAAGGTGCTGATGGATGGTGGTAGCGGACTGAACTTGTTGTATGCGGACACATCGAAGGGAATGGGCATTCCGATGTCCCGACTGAGCACCAGTAACATGAGCTTTCATGGAGTTATACCCGGAAAGAAAGCCGAGTCACTCGGTCAAATAGCTCTGGATGTGGTGTTTGGCGACTCAAAACATTTTCGCAAGGAAAAGCTGACGTTTGAGGTCGTGGATTTTCAGAGCGCGTACCACGCTATTTTGGGGAGACCAGCTTACGCACGGTTCATGGCTCGACCATGTTACGTCTACCTCAAGCTGAAGATGCCCGGTCCCAAAGGAGTGATCACTGTCACCGGTGCTCGGAAAAAGGCAGAAGAGTGTTTCTAGAAAGGCTCAAAGATTGACGATTCCCAGGTGACAGCGGTCGAGTTTGAAGAATACAAGCAAAACGCAGATCCGAGTGATTTGCTGCGAGCCAAGAAACCTGCCACGGAATCTGCATTTCAGTCGTCCGGTGAGACGAAGCCTGTCCACATTCACCCAACCGACCCCAATGCAGCCCCGACCCACATCTCCACAACACTCGACCCGAAATAGGAAGAAGCGCTCATCCAGTTCCTCCGTGAGAACTGGGACATTTTTGCATGGAAGCCAGCTGACATGCCGGGTGTTCCCAGGGGACTGGCTGAGCATCGCCTTAGAGTCGACTCATCAGCTAAACCAGTTAAAGAGCATCTTCGGTGGTCCGTCGTCCAGAAGAGAAAGGCTATTGGTGAGGAAGTAGCTCGACTGTTGGCGGCAGGATTTATCCGAGAGATATACCACTCCGAGTGGCTCGCTAATGTCGTCATGGTTCCTAAGAAGGACAAATCACTCCGAATGTGCATTGATTTCAAGCACATCAATCGGGCCTGCCCGAAAGATCATTTTCCTCTCCCTCGCATCGATCAAATTGTTGACTCGACCGCAGGATGCGAGAGATTGTCTTTTCTAGACGCCTATTCCGGGTACCATCAGATCCGTCTGTACGGGCCCGATGAGATAAAAACAGCTTTCATCACTCCATTCGGGTGCTTCTGCTATATCACCATGCCATTCGGCCTCAAGAATGCCGGAGCCACATTTATGCGAATGATTCAGAAGTGTTTGCTCACTCAAATCAGTCGGAATGTGGAAGCGTATATGGATGATATCGTGGTCAAGTCACGAAAAGGTTCCGACCTGCTCACTAACCTCGCCGAAACATTTGCCAACCTCAGAAGGTATGATATCAAGCTCAATCCATCAAAGTGCACATTCGGAGTTCCTGGTGGCAAGTTGCTCGGTTTTCTCGTTTCCGAACGAGGGATCGACGCTAATCCAGAAAAGATCGGCACTATACTCCGAATGAAACGCCCCGTGCGAGTGCACGATGTCCAGAAGCTTACTGGATGCTTGGCTGCATTAAGTCGATTCATTTCACGACTCGGTGAAAAGGCATTGCCTCTTTACCGACTGATGAAGAAGGCAGACAAGTTCGAGTGGACTCCAGAAGCTGATGCAGCGTTTGCCGAGCTAAAAGCTCTGCTCTCAACCCAGCCGGTGCTTGCTGCTCCAATCAGCAAAGAGCCTCTGTTGCTTTATATCGCAGCCATAGGACAAGTCGTCAATACAGTACTTACGGTCGAGCGGGAAGAAGAAGGGAAAGCCTTCAAAGTTCAGCGCCCAGTGTATTATTTGTCTGAACTTTTGACTCCATCCAAGCAGAGATACCCTCATTATCAGAAGCTTGTGTATGGGATATACATGACCACGAAGAAAGTTGCTCATTATTTCTCTGATCATTCCATCACAGTCGTCAGCGACGCTCCACTTTCAGAGATTTTGCACAACAGAGATGCAACTGGTCGAGTGGCGAAATGGGCGATTGAACTTCTTCCCCTTGATATCAAGTTTGAGGCAAAGAAAGCCATTAAGTCCCAGGCAATAGCTGATTTCCTCGCCGAGTGGATTGAACAACAGCAGCCGACTGAGGTTCACTCGGAGCATTGGACCATGTTCTTTGATGGCTCTAAGATGTTGAATGGTTCTGGTGCTGCGGTTGTCCTGGTTTCCCCCAGAGGAGATAAGCTCAGATATGTGCTCCAGATTCACTTTGATTCCTCCAACAATGAGGCAGAGTATGAGGCCCTCTTATATGGATTGCGCATGGCCATTTCACTCGGCGTCCATTGCTTAATGGTCTATGGCGATTCAGTTTTAGTGGTCAACCAAGTGATGAAGGAGTGGGACGTGAGAAGCCCAGCCATGACTGGATACGGCAATGCAGTGAGGAAGCTGGAAAAGAAGTTTGAGGGGTTAGAGCTCCATCATATACCCCGACTGAAAAATCAAGCAGCTGATGATCTAGCAAAGGTAGGTTCTAAGAGAGAAGCCATTCCGAGTGGTGTGTTCTTGGAGCATATTCATACTCCGTCAGTTAAAGAAGACCCTTTCACTGAAGAGGCCCCGCAACCCAAGAGTGCCACGGATCCGACTGAAGTAGAAGTCCCAACTGTGGTCGACTTGGTTATGGAGGTCTTGGTAGTCACTCCTGACTGGATTGTTCCATATATCGCGTACATCCTGAGAAAAGAGCTCCCAGAGGATGAGGAAGAGGCTCGGCAGGTCGTCCGTCGATCCAAGGCCTTTACCGTAATCAAAGGGCAGTTGTATAGAGAGAGCGCGATTGGAGTTGGTCAAAAGTGCATAACGCCAGAAGAAGGTCGAACCATCCTTGATGATATCCACTCGGGGACCTGTGGTCATCATGCGTCCTCTCGGACCATCGTGGCCAAAGCATACCGAGTCGGATTTTACTGGCCAAAGGCGAACGAGATGGCAAAAGAAATAGTGGACAAGTGCGAAGGATGTCAGTTCTACTCAAATATGTCACACAAGCCTGCATCAGCTCTGAAGACCATTCCACTCGTCTGGCCCTTCGCAGTATGGGGGTTGGATATGGTTGGCCCCTTGAGAACAGGTCGATGTGGTTTCACGCATGTACTGGTGGCAGTCGACAAGTTCACCAAGTGGATTGAGGCTAAACCCATCAAGAACCTTGACGCCGGTACTGCTGTTAGCTTCATCAGGGAACTGATATTCAGATATGGAGTCCCGCAAAGCATCATTACAGATAATGGGTCGAACTTTGACTCAGAGGAATTCAGGGATTTCTGCAACTCTCAAGGCACACGAGTCGACTACGCTTCAGTCGCCCATCCGCAGTCGAATGGACAAGCAGAGCGAGCCAATGGCCTGATCCTCAAAGGGTTGAAACCCCGATTGATGCGTGATCTCAAAACATGCGGCTGGAGCTTGGGTCGACGAACTTCCCTCGGTGCTTTGGGGACTGCGGACCACACCTAATCGGTCGACCGGGAGAACTCCATTATTCTTGGTCTATGGAGCTGAAGCAGTCTTGCCGAGTGATCTTCTCCACAATGCTCCTCAAGTTGAACTCTACAACGAAACAGAAGCTGAACAAGCGCGGCAGGACGCAGTCGACCTCTTAGAGGAAGAAAGGGAGATGGCTCTGATCCGCTCAACCATCTACCAACAAGACTTGCGTCGTTTCCACGCCAGAAATGTGAGGGGTCGAGCCTTCCAGGAAGAGGATTTAGTTCTGTGAGTGGATCAGCAGAAACAACACAAGCTTGCTCCTTCTTGAGAAGGGCCCTTCATCGTCACCAAGGTTCTCCACAACAGGGCGTACCGTCTTTACAACGTCGAACACAATATCGACGAGCCCCGAGCTTGGAACGCGGAACTACTCCGTCCATTCTACACTTAAGTTTCTCACTCGGATGAGTTGTAATAAAAGTACTTCTGTAGTCCATGTTTTGCAAGATAATAGTGTCATAATTTCCCCAACGATTTTTGTCACTTTTACTTGTTCAGTAGAAATTTCCCCCTCAGTGGGTGTTAGACGCGAATCCGTTTCGCCTAAGTTTGTAATAAAATCCTACCGAGTGGCGAGCCAGACTCCCACTCGGGAGGCTTAGCTGCGAATCTGTTTCGCCTAAGTTTCAATAAAATCCTACCGAGTGGCGAGCCAGACTCCCACTCGGGGGCTTAGCTGCAGTCCAAGTACTCGCCTAAGTTTCAATAAAATCCTACCGAGTGGCGAGCCAGACTCCCACTCGGGGGCTTAGCTGCAGTCCAAGTACTCGCCTAAGTTTCAATAAAATCCTACCGAGTGGCGAGCTAGACTCCCACTCGGGGGCTTAGCTGCAGTCCAAGTACTCGCCTAAGTTTGAATAAAATCCTACCGAGTAGCGAGCCAGACTCCCACTCGGGGGCTTAGCTGCAGTCTAAACACTCGCCTAAGTACAAATACAACGTGCGCTCGCAAGGAGGACGAGGTGCAGGTCGACTGCGACCCTCTCCTCTGAGCTACGCCACAAGTACAATGTGCAGTCGTAAGGAGGACGAGGTGCAGGTCGACTGCGACCCTCTCCTCTGAGCTACGCCACAAATACAACGTGCGCTCGCAAGGAGGACGAGGTGCAGGTCGACTGCGACCCTCTCCTCTGAGCCCACAAGTACAATGTGCGGTCGTAAGGAGGACGAGGTGCAGGTCGACTGCGACCCTCTCCTCTGAGCTACGCCACAAATACAACATGCGGTCGTAAGGAGGACGAGGTGCAGGTCGACGGTGTCCCTCTCCTCTGAGCTACGCCACAAGTACAACGTGAAAATCCTACCGAGTGAGGAGCAGACCTCCCACTCGGGGGCTTAGCTGCAGCCCAGCGCTCGCCTAAGATATAAAATCCTACCGAGTGTGGAGCAGACCTCCCGCTCGGAGGCTTAGCTGCGGCCCCGCGCTCGCCTAAGGTATAAAAATCCTACCGAGTGTGGAGCAGACCGCCCACTCGGGGGCTTAGCTGCGACCCCGTGCTCGCCTAAGGTATAAAAATCCTACCGAGTGTGGAGCAGACCTCCCACTCGGGGGCTTAGCTGCGACCCCGTGCTCGCCTAAGGTATAAAAATCCTACCGAGTGAAGAGCAAACCTCTCACTCGGGGGCTTAGCTGCAGCCCAGTGCTCGCCTAAGGTATAAAAATCCTGCCGAGTGAAGAGCAAACCTCTCACTCGGGGGCTTAGCCGCAGCCCAGTGCTCGCCTAAGTGAATTGAAGAGAAAGTCGACTGTAGTAAGCACCTTGCTTTTAAACCTACAAAAGACATGTCAAGACAAAAACAAGCGTATTCAAACGACGAATCCAAGTTCAGATCGATACCTAAAGGAACCGAAAGTGCTCAGGCGCTAAGCCTGTTAAGGTTTATCGGTTACAAAATCACTCGGCATACCGAGGCAAATTTAAAGTGTCGAGCTCAAAGAAGTTTTTTACCCCTCCTGTGGAGGGCTGGAAGGTGCGACAAACTCATCAAGATCAATTTCGTCTGCGATCCGAGTGGCAGCAGCAATGAAGGTTTCCATGAAGGACCTGAAGTCATGTTTCTTGGTGTTGGCCACCCGAAGAGCCTCCAGCTTGTCTTCTCGCGCATCCTTGCAGTGGACTCGGGCCAGACACAGAGCAACATCTGCACCGCACCTAGCGGAGGATTTTTTTCCATTCCTGCACTCGACCAGGAACTGTGTTTAGTCGAGCCATCAGCGACTCGAGGTCATTCTGGAGTGTCTCCCCGGGCTAGAGCGTGGTGTCGATGCAAGAAGTGGTGACCTTTAGCCTTGCAAGATAGTCAACGACATTCATGGCAACTTCATCGTTCACCGGAGAGTTGACGGGGTCCAGGTTCGGTTCCAGCCGACTAGTTTCCTCTTCAAAGTTTTGACAAAATTCTGCAAATACAATCACTGAATCAAGCCAATGGTCGAATGGAAAGATCACTGTTGAAAATGATTGTCGAGTGTAATGGATTACCTTCGAGCATGAGGAACAACTTCTTGGCGAGTCCACTCAGGAAGGCCTCCAGATCATTCTTCTTCCCAGTCAACTGACTGGCCTTGTCGTTCAGGGCAGCTTTGTCAGTTTTCAGTCGACTGACCTCCTTGTTGGCAATCGCAAGAGCAGCTTTCAGATTAGTATTTTCTTCTTCAAGCTTGGTGACTGAAGCTAACTTCTCATCAGCAAGCTTGATCTGCTCAGCTAGCTCAAGGTCTTTTTTCTTCTGGGCCTCCTTCACCTTGCCTGCAAGTTACAGCAAGGTCAGATTTTGAAACAAATGAAGGAAAAAAGGAGTCGTCGAGGTCTCACCAAACATACCTTTGGTCTCCTCCTTCGCCTTCGTCAGATTCTCCTGAACCAGCTTCAGATCCAGCTCGAGCTGAATGTGCTTGTTCTCCAGCTCGGTGTAACTAGCAGCAAGGTCGCAGGATTTCTGCGAAGAACCAATCGACAAAATGTCAAAGATAATTCACTTCCGAGTGGATAAGGAAAAATCATGTGTTTCTAAGACTACAGGCGAATACAAATATTCGGCCGTAGTCTCGGGGACTACACCCAGTGGGTGCACTCAGCGTGCCCCCACTGGTTCTATTAAGATAGAGTCGAGCAGTCGACTAAAAAAATGACAACAACATGACGTATTCTTCAGACTGTAATCGACTGCCAGCAATCGACCACAGTCTCGGGGACTACACCCAGTGGGTGCACTCAGCGTGCTCCCACTGGTTTTGCGAAATCCATTCGACTTAGTCGAATGACGGAAGAACTTAATTTATAAAGCCTATGACCGACTGCCAGCAGTCGACCATAGCCTTGGGGACTACACCCAGCGGGTGCACTCAGCGTGCCCCCGCTAAACCGGAGTTTCAATCGACACACCCACTGGGTGACTACTACGGGTTCCGAAAAGAAAGACTTTCAGATAGCATATCCTAACAGAACAAGCGATGGTCGACTGACCTGAACATTGCTTTGAAGGGCAGAGCTGGCGTCGTAAGCCGCTTGACTTGCTTCCCTGATGGCCTTCACCTGCTCCATCAGGACCCCTGCTTGGCGTATCGCTTCCTTCACAGCACTGGCTTGGTCCTCTGGGATGTGGTGCGTCGTGAAGAGGGAAGGTTGTGCGGCACTCGACGAAGCGGGATGAGCACTCGTCAACGGCACCGCGAAGGACACGGTGTGTCGAGTGGTATTCTCCTCCTCCGCGACCAGAGTCTCGGGCGCCGTCACATCCTGGGCCACCCTGCCGGCGGACGCTTTCCTGCTCCTCTTGTGCTTCAGTGGTTCTTCATCGTCATCATCATCAGGAAGAGTGATAACGACATTGGATGGAGCTACAGAAAAGAATCAGAATTAGGGACGAAGAGTCAGTTGACTAAAAACGGAATTAAGAGAGTAGTACCAGGTTTTGAGGTTGCGGCATCCTCCATCTCATGGTCGTCAGCCCTGGCTGAGGTCTCGGAAGTAGCAGCACTACAATTCCAAAAAATCAGTCGGCTAACTCAAGTGTCAATCAAAGATAAAGCCCGCACAAAACAAGAAGACTCAAGCAGCATGTTTACCCTGATATGGTGGGGATGGACACTTTCATCTTCGGCAGGACCTTGGTTGGCTTCGACGGTGCCACCCTGGACTGCTTCGGAGCCTTTTCAGTCGGCACCGGAGAGGTGGTCCGAGGGTGCTTTGTCGACTGCGCGACAGTCGCGACCCCCTTACCACGTTAAGTCGCAGGGTCATGGGCAAGCTTCGACCGCCTTTTCGAGCGCGGTGGTGCGACCTCCTCCTCCTCTTCTTCTTCCTCCTCATCGTCATCATCATCATCATCATCATCTTCAGCAGCGTCCGAGTCCCACTCCTCCTGGCTTTCGCCCCCACTCGCTTCTCCTTCTTCAAGCGGAGTTTGCGCTCCATTGGGCATCGAGTACAGGTCGGTGAGGACCTGTCGGACATCAAGACAAAGATCAATCGACCAATTTGCGGCGAAAACAGAAATAAATGTAGCAAGAATACGATTGGAGGTAAAATGAGCATACCTTGTCTGGAGTGCTGGAATTGTCGAGTGGAGGAATTCTCCTAGCCCCACGAGGGTTATCCTTGTTCCCAGTGACCGCAACCAACCACCTTTCCAGCGTGGCATCGTCGACTGCTTCTGGGTTGATCCGAGTCTCATCTTCGGTCCCGCAGTACAGCCACATGCAATGGCCTCTGTACTGGAGAGGCTGGATGCGACGTCTAAGGAAAACCTCCAGGAGATCCATACCCGTCACTCCTTCACGAACCAACTGGACTACGCGCTCCATCAGCATCTTCACGTCAGCTTTCTCCTCCGGGAGCACCTTCAGAGAGGAAGTTCGGTTGGCGCGGTCCATGGTAAACGGAGGGAGACCACCCGACTGCCCCGGCGTCGACTCGTTCTTGCAGTAAAACTAAGTCGACTGCCAGCCCCTGACCGACTCAGGGAGGGTCATCGCTGGGAAGGTGCTCTTGTTCCTCATTTGGATTCCCAGACCTCCACACATCTGAATAATCTTGGTTTTATCATCATCTGGACTCGACTTCTTCATGGTTTGAGAGCGGCACGTGAATATATGCTTGAACAGACCCCAGTGCGGTCGGTAACCCAGAAAGTTCTCACACGTGGATACAAAGGCAGCAAGATAGGCGATAGAATTCGGGTTGAAGTGGTGGAGTTGCGCTCCGAAGAAATTCAGGAAACCACGGAAGAAAACACTCGGTGGCAAAGAAAACCCTCGGTCGACATGGGTAGCCAGAAGAACACACTCACCCTCTTCCGGCTGGGGTTGCCACTCGTTCCCCGGGAGCCTTGCTGCTCCGTGGGGGATCAGACCGTCGTTGGCCATGTCGGTGAGGTCATTCTCCGTGATGGTCGACCGGATCCAATCTCCCTGGACCCAGCCGTTTGGCAGACGAGATCTAGACGAAGACCCGCCGCGACTGGTGGTTCTCCCCTTCGCCTTCCCCGTCGCCGACGCCTTCTTCGCGTGTTCCAGCGCCGCCGTCTTCTCCTTCACCATGGCTGCCGGCGAGGCGCGCGAGGAGCGGTTGTGCGGAGGCGAGAGCGGGCGCAGTGGGCGGAGGCAGGGAGAGCAGAGAGAGAATGCAGAGATACTGTTCAAAGACCCTCGCCGGGCGCCTTTATAAGATCACTTCCGAGTGGATGACAGGTGGGCCCGAGCGATCCAATCACATCCCAAAACAGTCGCGTGGGCGCGATACGTGGCGAAAAAGGTGGCGCAAGAATCGAGGCATCTATGCCCTATCCCATCCGAGGGCCGCGGTCCGCCCCGCTTCGCGCGCTTCCCCAAATTTCATATCCCACAAAATCCGCGAACGGCAGATCGATCTGTCAGGAGCGAGATCTCCCGCGATCCGTCGCTCAGAAATTGTTAAGTTCAAAAGGTCACTCGACGAAAGAAAAGAATGGATCGAGTCGACTGAAGAAAAGTTGCTAGTTTCAACAAAGAGATTATTGGTCCAAGACAACGCATGACCAGCATGCAAAAGCCAGTCGGAAACAACATCAACTCCTTCCTCACTCAAGCCTCAATCCATTCAGGGGCTAATGATGGAGTCATGTACCTAAGGTAGGGTCATAGACCTGTTCTAAATACCCTACCCAAGGACACCCTTAGAAGAGATCACCTTCCAGTCGACCTACGAGGACTCCACTCGATGGACTTGAAGGACTCGACCATGAAGACTCACTCGACCACCAGAAGGTCAAGAAGCACTCTGTACTGCAACGGTCTGTAATTAAGTAGACTTTATGGTAGTTAAGACACTTTATGTGGGGCGTTACCAATAACGCCCCAGACTTAATGTACTTTAAACCCCGCATTACTGAGGGCCGGAGGGGTCTGGCAGGCACTATATAAGCCACCCCCCACCTCAGTGTAAAGGGTTCGCACCCCTGTAATTCTTATACACATAATCCACTCGACCGCCTCCGGGCTCCGAGACGTAGGGCTTTTACTTCCTCCGAGAAGGGCCTGAACTCGTACATCTCTTGTGTTTACAACCTCTCCATAGCTAGGACCTTGCCTCTCCATACCTACCCCCACTCTACTTTCAGACTTAGAACCACGACATGCATCCCAACCGTCCTGACCACAGTCCGGCTAGGGCTCTCCTGATAACGAGAGATACTTTAGCGAATTCAGGATGTCGCCAAAGGGTGAGTGCTGAAAGATGTCCGCGGCAAAGAACTCCATGATCGGCGCCCAATCGGATTCGATTGGTGGGGGCGTAGGAGGTTCGGAGTCCGGCGAGGAGTCCGGCACCTCGAAGTCACGAGCTTTACAAGGGACAAGGTCAGTATTCAGCTCCATCGCCGTAGAGGTTGCAGCCCCCGAGGCAGTGTCTAGCCACCCGTCATCGATCTGCGTGGTCGGCTCCGAACTAAGGGTCGGAGCGGACTCATGTGCGGCCTCCAGGGCACTGTCCGGCAGCAAAGCTAAATCATGCCCATCGTGACAATGCGGCGCGCTCGGCTGTGGCTCGAATCCGTCGAAGATCAAGTCTCCGTGGATGTCAGCCATGAAGTTTAAACTTCCAGATCTGACCTGACGGCCAAGGGCATAGCTTTCGGTCTACTCCAGATGGCCAAGCAAATTGGCCCGCAGTGCAAAGCCGCCGAATACGAAGATCTGTCCGGGGAGAAAAGTCTCACCCTGGACTGCGTCGTTGTTGATGATCGAAGGAGCCATCAAGCCTATCAGTGACGACACAGAGGAACTCTCAATGAAAGCACCAATGTCGGTGTCAAAACCGGCGGATCTCGGGTAGGGGGTCCCGAACTGTGTGTCTAGGCAGATGGTAATAGGAGACAAGGGACACGATGTTTTTACCCAGGTTCGGGACCTCTCGATGGAGGTAAAACCCTACTCCTGCTTGATTGATATTGATGATATGGGTAGTACAAGAGTGGATCTACCACGAGATCAAGGAGGCTAAACCCTAGAAGCTAGCCTATGGTATGATTGTTGTAATGGTTGTTCGTCCTACGGACTAAATCCCTCCGGTTTATATAGACACCGGAGAGGGCTAGGGTTACACAGAGTCGGTTACAATGGTAGGAGATCTACATATCCGTATTACCAAGCTTGCCTTCCACACCAAGGAAAGTCCCATCCGGACACGGGACGAAGTCTTCAATCTTGTATCTTCATAGTCTTGGAGTCCGGCCGATGATGATAGTCCGGCTATCCGGACACCCCCTAGTCCAGGACTCCCTCAATCGCCCCGAGCAATTTGACGGGTACTGGTGACCACCCCCAAGGGTTGCCAAAGTGTACGGGTCCGGTGACCGCCCCCAAGGGTTGCCATTTGTACGGGTTCGGTGACCGCCCTCAAGGGTCCCTTAGTGGAATCACGGCATCTTGCATTATGCGAGGGCGTGAGGAGATTACGGTGGCCCTAGTGGCTTCTTGGGGAGCATTGTACCTCCACACCGCTCCAAACGGAGATTAGCATCCGCAAGGGTGTGAACTTCGGGATACATCGACGTCTCCGCATGCCTCGGTTATCTCTTACCCGAGCCCTTTACTTATGCACTTTACTTTGTGATAGCCATATTGTTCTTTGTCATATATCTTGCTATCACATAGTTGCTTATGTTGCTTAGCATAAGTTGTTGGTGCACATAGGTGAGCCTAGTTGTTTTAGGTTTTGTGCTTGACAAATTAACCGCTAGGTTTATTCCGCATTTGTTCAAGCCTAAACCGTAATTATTTTAAAACGCCTATTCACCCCCCCCCCCTCTAGGCGACATCCACGATCTTTCAGTCCCCAGTATCATGATCTCACAAGTTCATTTGTGAGGAGGTTTGAGTTTTCATCTTCGCGTAATTCTCCTTCAGTCATGTTTGACCTTTATGACAAATCTTATACCATGGACTTAGAGGATTTCACTTCTGCTTGCAAGCTTCCATCATGGGGTAATGTCAGGGGTCCCCCTAAATCTGTTTATAGAGACTTTCTTGCTAAAGTAACTGTGGGGGAATCTAGAGACATAACACAAGCCACTCTAGGGAGCATTCATTTTCCTGCTATACATTATTTTGCTCTCTTTATAGGTAGATGCATTAATGCTAAGGATGAAGTATGTCACTTGTGCTCCTGATCTCAACATTCTAAGAAGTGCTGTGTTAGGAGACCAATCTTATCATATGGGAGCCATCGTAGCTCGTAGGTTGCATCAGAATAGACATAACGGGGATTTCTTTGGAGGAATTTATGCAACCCGCTTAGCTAATTTTCTGGAGATAGACATTCGTGAGGGTGAAATGGAGTTACCCCCTTCTTATTTAGATTTTGATTCTATGGTTTCTCACCGGTTTGTTGAGAGGACAGAGCCACCTCTCCAGTATCGACTAATCTTTAACAAACATCATGTAGTCCATATTGCTCTTCCTGCTCCTGCCTTCCTTGACTTTCGGACAAAAGGAAGATATGTTATTACCAGAGAGGAGGCAGATGAATACGAGAGGAGAGCGGAGGCAGCTAGACGCTACACTGTAGCTTAGGAGGCGATAGCCGCTGCGTCACAGTATGACCCCAGCGTCACTTACGGGTATCCGCCAGGCCATCCCTGGCAATAGACCAACTTAGGCTAAAAACCTAAGCTTGGGGAGTACGTATTTCCCACCGACATTACATTCATGTTCACACACACTCATTGCTAGATGTCGGTGTTCATACTCTTTCACTGTAATATCCAGGCTAGTTTATTTTCTTTTTCCTGCTTTCTTCTTGTGTGTTTAATAAACCTCAAGAAAAACAAAAAAAATAGTAGTAGTTTATTTCTTTGTTGTAGAAATTAAAACGGAAAACCCAAAAAAAATCCCATTCTTCTTTTGCTTTTTGGGAGCTTTCCCGTGTAAATAGTTTTCCTTTTCTTTTCTTTGGAGGTCAGTAGGAGAAGACCATGATTAAATTGTTGAAGTGGCTCTTATGTGCATGATTGATTATTTAACTTAGAGCCCATATTACTTGTCTTCTCCTGGTTATTGAATGCTTGCAGATTCCAGCTTAGTCCAATGCACGTGCACTCTTATTATTTTTCACATCGTTCAGTCGTGCAAGTGAAAGGCAATAATGATGATATATGATGGACTTATTGGGATGAGAAAAGCTGGTATGAACTCGACCTCTCTTGTTTTTGTAAATATGATGATTCATCATTCCTGGGTTAGCTATTATGAAGTAAGCATATTTGCAATGACATTTAGAGATTATAGTTGCTTGTGCCAAGCTTGATTAGCTATGAGTTATAATGGTTTACCTTGCGTGCCAACATGCTATTAGAATGATTATGATGTGGTATGATGGGATAGTATCCTCCTTTAAATGAATTGAGTGACTAGACTTCGCACATGTTCACGCATGTAGTTGAATCAAATCAACATAGCCTTCATGATATTTATGTTCATGGTGGATTATATCCTACTCATGCTTGTATTCGGTGTAAATTAATTTTGATGCATGTTTACGACTGTTGTCGCTCTCCCAGTTGGTCGCTTCCCAGTCTTTTGCTAGCCTTCACCTGCACTAAGAGGGAATACACCTTGTGCATCCAAACTCCTTAAACCCCAAGGTTGTTCCATATGAGTCCACTATACCTTCCTATATGCGGTATTTACCTGCCGTTCCAAGTAAATTTGTATGTGCCAAACTCCAAACCTTCAAATGAAATTCTGTTTTGTATGCTCGAGCAGCTCATGTTTCAACTAGGGCTGCCCTTATCTTCCATGTTAGGCGGTTATTCTCAAGAGGAGTGGACTCCGCTCCTCATTCACGAGAAAAATGGCTGGTCACCGGGATGCCCAGTCCCATGCTTTATGCAAACTAAATCAAAATAATTGCAAACAAAACTCCCCTTGGGACCCGTTGAATGTTGGAGGCACTCATTGTTTCGAGCAAGCCATGGATTGATGCTTGTGGAGCAAGGGGAGTATAAACTTTACCATTCTGTTTGGGAACCACCTATAATTTGTTTAACATGGAAGATATCGTCATCTCATAGTTGTTGCGTTGACAGCAAAAGTATGCCGCTCAAAATGTTATTCAATCCCTATTTTAAAACTGAGCTCTGGCACCTCTACAAATCCATGCTTCCCTCTGCGAAGGGCCTATCTATTTACTTTTATGTTGAGTCATCACCCTTCTTATTAAAAAGCACCCGCTGGAGAGCACACTGTCGTTTGCATTCATTATTATTGGTTTATTTCAGGTATGACTTGACTGGATCTCTTTTACCATGAATTACAATGTTTAGTCAGTCCTTGATCTTTGAAGGTGCTCTGCATTTATGTTTTGCAGTCTCAGAAAGGGCTAGCGAGATACCATTTTGTTATATCATGTTATGATTATTTGGAGAAAGTGTTGTCATCCGAATTTTATTATTATAGCTCGTTGGCTGATTATGCTATTGATATGAGTAATTGTGAGACCTTTGTGTTATTGTTAGTATGGTTAGTCCATAATATTTGCTGAAACTTGAGTGCTAGCTTTTCATGTTTACAACAACAAGAGCAACAGAGTTTGTAAAAGTTTTTCTTTTTTCTCTTTCAGTTTGTCAACTGAATTTCTTGAGGACAAGCAAGGGTTTAAGCTTGGGGGAGTTGAGACGTCTCTGTCGTATCTACTTTTCCAAACACTTTTGCCCTTGTTTTGGACTCTAACTTGTATGATTTGAATGGAACTAACCCGGACTGACGCTGTTTTCAGCAGAATTGCCATGGTGTTGTTTTTGTGCAGAAAATAGAAGTTCTCGGAACGACCTGAAACTCCACGGAATGTCGTAGGATAATTAATAAAAAATCCTCACAGAATAAGAAGACCAGGGGGCCCACTGTCGGTGTCAAAACCGGCGGATCTCGGGTAGAGGGTCCCGAACTGTGCGTCTAGGCGGATGGTAACAGGAGACAAGGGACACAATGTTTTTACCCAGGTTCGGGCCCTCTCGATGGAGGTAAAACCCTACTCCTGCTTGATTAATATTGATGATATGGGTAGTACAAGAGTGGATCTACCACGAGATCAAGGAGGCTAAACCCTAGAAGCTAGCCTATGGTATGATTGTTGTCATGGTTGTTCTTCCTATGGACTAAAATCCTTCGGTTTATATAGACACCGGAGAGGGCTAGGGTTACACAGAGTCGGTTACAATGGTAGGAGATCTACATACCGTATTGCCAAGCTTGCCTTCCACGCCAAGGAAAGTCCCATCCGGACACGGGACGAAGTCTTCAATCTTGTATCTTCATAGTCTTGGAGTCCGGCCAATGATGATAGTCCGGCTATCCGGACACCCCCTAGTCCAGGACTCCCTCAGTAGCCCCTGAACCAGGCTTCAATGACGACGAGTCCGGCGCGCATATTGTCTTCGGCATTGCAAGGCGGGTTCCTCCTCCGAATAATTCATAGAAGATTGTTAACACCAGGATAGTGTCCGGCTCTGTAAAATAATTTCCACATACCACCGTAGAGAGAATAATATTTACACAAGTTCAATCTGCTGACGTATTTGGTGGTGTGACGTCACACCACTACCAAGCCTTTACTTGAATCATTTTTATCATACCACCTCAGCGCATTTAGCGAAGCGGTTTCCTTGGCACGTCTTGTCGAAGTAGAGATCGTGTTCCCCTTATTCCGGGATTCCCATCAATACGGACGTGGGTAACCCAACCGCGCCTGTCATCACGCCCCCTCCATCGAAGGCGGGTTCCAAACGGTCACGGAGACGGCTCTTGGTATTCTCCTTCTTTATAATGAGACCCCGGCTCGTTCTTTTTCTTCAATCCTCAGTCGAATCCGCCCCTCGCCCCGAGCTCCAACACTTGGGGCTCCTAATTCGAGCGCTTCGGAACTTCGACAATGTCCGGCTCTGACTTGCACGGCCGGTGGACGGAGGAGGACGTGCTAAAGCTGAGAGAAGCCAGGTATTTAACCTACGAGATTTCGCATAGGCTTCCTGCCCAAGGGCAAGTCATTCCCACTCCCGAGCCAGGCGAGAGCGTCGTGTTCGTGTCTCACCTCCGTCGGGGTTTAGGCTTCCCGATGGATCCCTTCGTGCGGGGGCTCATGTTTTACTATGGGTTGGAATTCCACGACTTGGCTCCGGAGTCCATCCTCCACATCTCATCATTCATTGTCGTCTGCGAAGCCTTCCTCCGCACTACCCCCCACTTTGGTTTGTGGCTCAAAACCTTCAACGTGGAGCCGAGGCTCCATGGCCCGAGGGCTCTTTCCAGGAGGAGCTCGGTTTGTGGCAACAGGAGTGGTTCTATATTACCGCTCCCAGGGGCAGCAGGCAGAAGCTGCCGCCCGTCTTTCGCTCGGGTCCTCCACAGCGGCTGATGTCATGGGTCAACAAAGGGCTTAACTGGGGGCGTCAAAGGACGTACCCCTATTGCAGGGCCGGATTCGAGACCTCCAAGAGAGGGAGATCAATCTGGTCGTAGTGATGCAGGTTATGCTGATTCGGCGTCTTCTGCCCTGCAAACGTTGCCCCCTCTGCATGTGGGAATTCAATCTAGAGGGGCCACAAGCTCTCCAAGACTTCATGGGTACGACACCCATGGATATGTACAAATTATTCTTCGGATCACAAGAAGTGTGTCCGGAATTGACCGAGGATGCCGGCCTAAGCTGCAATCGCCCGGATGCTCAAGTAAGTAGCCCAGTGTCCGGACATACCGTTTGCTTGCATATTCTTGGATTTGCCTTTTAACCAATCGTCCTTTGAACAGGAGTGGATAGCGCAAGCAAAACTGATACGGTGTCCGACCCCCCTCCCAGAGACCGCGCCGGATCCCGTGTTGGTCAAGATGCTGGAGGTTGCGCCTTCAGAGGAAGGCGAGGGGGAAAACAGAGAAACTACCTCCTCTACCAAGGAGGCTTTCGAGAAAGCGGGGATCGAGAATCCCTCCTTCCAGGGGGAGAAGAGGACCGCTTCCGAAGACCCGGAGGCCAAGGCCTCAAAGCGGGGGAAGAGATCTTCACCAGAGGGTCCTGCGCCTGGGGAAGCCCCGGCCGCACTATCTCCCCTAAGGAATCAGCCCTCCAGCGAGCCGTAAGTAAAAAAAGGGGAGTTTTGTAATAAGGGACATCCCTATTTTGCTTCTGAGGATAACTGAAGTTTTTGCCTTGTAGTTCGGATCTCCGTCCTTCTCAGCTGAGCTCGTCTTCGGGGGACCTTCGTCCGGAGATGATGGAGAGTGAGACGCCTCCATCTGCCGCACCGTCAGGCGGGGCGAATGACCCGGAGGTGTCGTCGCGGAGGGTATCCCCGAGTCCGGCGGGGCCGGAGAGTTCGGCACCAGCTGGTGTACGGCCGGGGGAGCTGAAGGATCTGCTTGAGAGGGCGTCTATCTCAGAAGGTCACCGTACATTGATGAGTACGGTGATTGAAAGAATTTCATCCGCCTAGGGCGGGTTGCACGATGCCGTCAGAAGTTTGCTAGCGGGGTTTGAGGTACGTGAAAATGACATACCTTTTGACAGTTTTACACATAAAGTGCGCCCTGTATAGATAGTAGCCCCTGAGACTCGGTATGTTGTCGAAAGCGACAGCATGCCGAGGATCATAATCTTAGGTATTAATTCTTGCCTTTCCTATGCAGGTGGCGGATAGTCCGGTGGCCAGCCGGACTAATGGAGTTGCCGAACTAAAGCGGCAACTCGACGTTGCGGATGCGGACATCGCTCTGGTCAATAAACGACTTGACGAGTCACAAGGTAGGTTGTTTCTCCGTGGTCACCTAGTAAGGGAGCTGATGCCCATTCCTTACAACATGTATGCTTAATGCAGATGGTGCCGCTGCTATGGAGGACCTTCGGGCAGAGCTTGCTCGAGCCAAGGAGCAGGACAGAAGGAGTGATGCGGCTGCCTCGAAGGCAGCCGAAGTGCTAGAAGCCGAAAGGGCTGCTCACTGCCGAAGCAAGGAGGAGATGGCCGGAATGGCCGTAAAGCTGAAGGATGTTACCGACCGCTATGAGGTTCTTGAAAAAGAACGCCGAGCGGAGCAAGAAGACCTGAAAAAGGCCACCGCCGAAGCCAAGGATGCCCGTTCTGCAATGAGGGCTATAAAGGAGGAGCTGCGTCAGGCCGGAGACATTGCGGCTGGCAAGCCCTTTCTGCTGCGCAGGAAGTTCACAGATCAGAAGTATGCTCAGCTTGGCCAGCTGTGGGGTCCAGAGGATCCTTATCTGGATTTGGCGGCGAGTGCGGCGGATGCGGTTGTGCACTTCCGAAGCCAAAAGGATCACGAGACGGAAGAGCTTTTTTGGTCTCAATTCCACAGTCCGGAGCGTTCACTTCCGTTGACCGATCGGTTGGCTGAGTGGGCTGAGCTGAATAGATTGTCCGGACTTGCCATGACGGATGTAGTGGCTCATCTGTGGCCGAATAGGCCCAAGCCGAAGAGTTATTTTGGCTTATTGCGGCAATTCCTTGGGGCGGTGCCGCATATCAAGGCGATGAAGCGGTCGGCATGCATAGAGGGTGCACGGATGGCCCTCGCCCGTGTGAAGACATACTGGACGGAGATGGATGCCATCGATGTTGCAACCCGGGGTTCGGACGAGAGCCGGTTACCCGCCGAGCACTATTTTGGGGAAGTCCTGCAAGGTGCTCGTGTAATAGAGTCGCGGTGCTCAAAAAATGTCATGTTCAAATGATCTTTATGATTTGTAAAACGATATTCATAATATAAGTGCTTTTTATACTTGTGCATTCAAGTATTGAAACATCTCCTGTGCGGCCATTAATGTATACTTGTGTATAACCTGAAAGATGGCAGTCTTCGGCTTCAGCCCCCACGCACATGGTGCGGGGGTGTTTGCAAAATAGCGCATTTTCACACTTAATACAACGTCTTGGTCCTGTGAAGGAGGTGGTAGCGTAGCAAATGAGGCAACCGGACTATAATGCTTTATCACTTTCACTTAGCCATAGGAGCTCGAAGGTGGGGCTATGATATAGCCGCTAGGGGCACCGCGCTCGCCGAATTCGGGGCGCGTATGTGCCTGACCGAGAAACGGTCCTTCGTCAAAGCGGAGGAATTCTAAACATTCCGGTAGTCGATCGAGTGGTTGACCGGTCTCTCACTGTATCATGACAGTCAGTTTTCGGCTTTCTCTACTGAGGTGCTCGCCCGGCCGAACCGGGGCACAATCGCAGTAGTTCTCCTGGTGCCGCGTTAGCCGATGATACGGAACGTAAGGCAGCAAAACACAGGAGCCAGGCAAACCCAACATTTGACCAAAGACATGATTCGGAGCTGATGCATATAAGGCCTAACTCGAGACGCCGAACACTCCCTAAGGTATTCGGTCTTTATGATAACGGGCAGAACAATGCCCTAAGCCCCTAGTGTCCAGGTACAGGCGAAAATTTCTGACGCGGCCGATGCCAAAACGCCAGCCTCCTCCTCGGTTATGATGAAAAACCGGGGGATGTGAATCAACAAGAGACAGTAAGAAAGGTTTACGCAGGGTCTTAATCTGAAAAGAATCCTTGCGACGGGTCCCTGTTGCATGTCTGCGCCTGTGTCTCCGTTGTGCTGTATCCTGGGCGGGTGTACACGCTGTTCATCTGTAAAAGAGAGGAACTTAGTTTGAAAAGAAATCGTGCAAAAAATGTATTTAAAACAGAGTATGAATAAATGAATAAAGTTGAGCTTTTATTGGCTCTTATTGTTCATACGCGCAGCCCCTTGTGAAGGGGTGTGCGGCTAGGAAGCCCCTAGTTTATTTGTGCCGGACTCGCCTAGCCGTGTTCGGGGTCTTGAGCGACCTTGTAAGGAGATGATGCCGCGTGGACCGGGCATTTTAAGTGTAAGAGATGCGTAGTGCGGTATTGCGTTAAAGCGGGCGAAAGCTTCACGTCCCAATAGTGCTTGATGGCTACTTTTAAATGGGGCGACATGGAAGATTAGCTTTTCGCGACGGAAGTTGTCGGGTGAACCGAACACAACTTCTAGTAGTAAGGAGCCCGTGGACTTGGCGTAAGAGCCTGGCGTCACTCCTTTGAAGGAAGTGCGGCTATGGCGAATTTTAGTAGGGTCTATCCCCAACTTGCGGATTGTGTCCGGATATAGCAGGTTTAAATCGCTGCCACCATCCATTAGGACTTGTGTAAATTGTAGTCCGTCGATTATAGGATCCAATATCAGAGCAGTCCATCCTGCGTTTCGAATACTTCTGGAATAATCCAGGTGGTCGAAAGTAATTGGTTTTGACATCCAATCTCGGGATTCCACTGGGGTGGACCGTGCAACGCGTACTTTAGTGGGTGCCGCACTATTGTTCCGTATTATCACTTGAAGTGAGTTTACTGTTTTGACTTCTTTCGAGAAAGTCTTTTGTTTTCCGGCGCTCTGCTGGTGGGGTTCGTCATCGTCCTTGCTTGGCGTGTCGAGCCCCTTGTGTTCGGCGTTGAGTCGGCCGGACTGCTTGAAGACCCAACAATCTCGGTGGGTGTGGTTTGCAGGCTTCCCGAGGGTACTGTGGATTTGACATATCCGATCCAAAATTTTGTTTAGGTTGGATAGCTCATCACTGTTGTCCTTAAGAGGCAGTGTTTTGTTGTTCGGCCGAGAGCTTTTGAATCCGGCGTTGACCGCCGTGTTCTTTGGGCCATTTTCTTTATTTTGGCGCTGATCTTTCCTGCGTCGTGATTTTCCATTTCCATCTCTGATCTCCGATGTACTCGGGTCGCTGGTGCTGCATCTTGCCAGCCAGCTATCTTCCCCCGCGCAAAAGCGGGTCATGAGGCTCGTTAGCGCGGCCATTGTTCTTGGCTTTTCCTGGCCGAGGTGTCTGGCGAGCCATTCGTCTCGGACGTTATGCTTAAAAGCTGCTAAGGCTTCGGCGTCCGGACAGTCGACTATTTGGTTCTTTTTGGTGAGGAACCTGTTCCAAAATTTGCGCGCTGACTCTCCAGGCTGTTGAGTTATGTGACTTCAATCGTCTGCATCCGGAGGGCAGACATAAGTCCTCTGAAAATTTGCTCTGGACGCGTCCTCGAGCTCTTCCCAACTTCCAATGGTATTTTCTGGGAGGCTTTTGAGCCAATGCCGAGCTGGCCCTTTGAGCTTGAGGGGTAGATATTTTATGGCATGGAGATCGTCTCCTCTAGCCATATGTATGTGTAGGATGTAATCCTCAATCCAGACTCCAGGGTCTGTTGTTCCGTCGTATGCCTTTATGTTTACGGGCTTGAATCCCGCTGGAAATTCATGATCCAGCACCTCATCGGTGAAACATAGTGGGTGTGCGGCGCCCCTGTATTTAGGTGTGCCGTTATCTTCGAGCACTCGGCGTGTTGTGTTGCTTCCTGGGGCCCTCTTTTTTGGCCCGTAAATGGACCTGACCGGGCCATCCTTTTGGCAAGCCAGCTTGTGTGCGGCGCCGCTTGCCGCTCTTGGCCTGTCATCTGGTCGTCTATCCGGCCAGACGGCCTCTTTGCTTTTCGATTGTGGTGGCTCTACGGCCTCCTTGTCGAATTCGGGCAGCAGCTTGCGCTTCGGGTAGCTCTTTGCTTGGTGACTATTGTCGTATTTGTCTGCGGTTTTGAGTACCTTGCTCCACCTCATTCTGAGTACGTCTTCCACTATTTTGAGCTTTCGTTTCCGCTTCTTCAAACTTCTTGAAGTGGCGATGAGCCTTTTGTGAAGGTTCTTATGCTCCGGTGATGTGTCCGGCGTGAGATCGTCTGGACTGTTGTTTTCGCCGAGGATGGGTTGATTATCCGATTCATCTTGTTCGGATGGTTGCCTCGTTGCATGTTCGTCGTCCACTGGTTTGCCCTGCTCTACGGCTGGGTCATTATGGGTGCTGTTGTTATCGAGGCAGGACTTCGGGCGGCGCTTGCGTCGCCGTTTTGGTTGTTTTTTGGGGGAATTATCCTTCGCCGCGTCCCGTTGTTCCTCATTATCGCTTCCTTTTGGTGTGTCCACCATGTATATGTCATGAGTTTAGGTGGCTTTCCAGTGCCCAGTAGGTGTTGGTTCTTGGTTGTCTCCATCCCAACCGTCCTGACCGCAGTCCGGCCAGGGCTCTCCTGATAATGAGAGATACTTTAACAAATTCAGGATGTCGTCAAAGGGTTAGTGCTGAAAGATGTCCGTGGCGGTGAACTCCATGATCGGCACCCAATCGGATTCGATTGGTAGGGGCGCAGGAGGTTCGGAGTCCGGCGAGGAGTCCGGCACCTCGGAGTCACGAGTTTTACGAGGGACAAGGTCAGTTTTCGGCTCCATCGCCGTAGAGGTTGCAGCCCCCGAGGCGGCGTCTAGCCACCCATCCTCGATCTGCACGGTCGGCTCCGAACTAAGGGTCGGAGCGGACTCATGTGCGGCCTCCAGGGCACTGTCCGGCAACAGAGCTAAATCACGCCTATCGTGACAATGCAGCACACTCGGCTGTGGCTCGAATCCGTCGAAGATCAAGTCTCCGGGGATGTCAACCGTGAAGTTTAGACTTCCAAATCTGACCTGACGGCCAGGGGCGTAGCTTTCAATCTGCTCCAGATGGCCAAGCGAATTGGCCCGCAGTGCAAAGCCGCCGAATACGAAGATCTGTCCAGGGAGAAAAGTCTCACCCTGGACTGCGTCGTTGTTGATGATCGAAGGAGCCATCAAGCCTATCAGTGACGACACAGAGGAACTCTCAATGAAAGCACCAATGTCGGTGTCAAAACCAGCGGATCTCGGGTAGGGGGTCCCAAACTGTGCGTCTAGGCGGATGGTAACAGGAGACAAGGGACACGATGTTTTTACCCATGTTCGGGCCCTCTCGATGGAGGTAAAACCCTACTCCTGCTTGATTAATATTGATGATATGGGTAGTACAAGAGTGGATCTACCACGAGATCAAGGAGGCTAAACCCTAGAAGCTAGCCTATGGTATGATTGTTGTCATGGTTGTTCGTCCTATGGACTAAAACCCTCCGGTTTATATAGACACCGGAGAGGGCTAGGGTTACACAAAGTCGGTTACAATGGTAGGAGATCTACATATCTGTATTGCCAAGCTTGCCTTCCACGCCAAGGAAAGTCCCATCCGGACACGGGACGAAGTCTTCAATCTTGTATCTTCATAGTCTTGGAGTCCGGCCGATGATGATAGTCCGGCTATCCGGACACCCCCTAGTCCAGGACTCCCTCACCCACACCCTGTCCACGAGGGTGGGGGGCGCCCCCCTGGGTGCGCCCCCTTCCTCGTGGGCCCCCTTGTGTCCCTCCGACGCCAACTCCAACTCCATATATTGGCTTTCGGGGAGAAAAAAATCAGAGAGAAGAAATCATCGCGTTTTATGATACGGAGCCGCCGCCAAGCCCTAATCTCTCTCGGGAGGGCTGATCTGGAGTCCGTTCGGGGCTCCGGAGAGGGGGATTTGTCGCCGTCGTCATCATCAACCATCCTCCATCACCAATTTCATGATGCTCACTGCCGTGTGTGAGGAATTCCATCGTAGGCTTGTTGGACGGTGATGGGTTGGATGAGATTTATCATGTAATCGAGTTAGTTTTGTTAGGGTTTGATCCCTAGTATCCACTATGTTCTGAGATTGATGTTGCTATGACTTTGCTATGCTTAATGCTTGTCACTAGGGCCCGAGTGCCATGATTTCAGATCTGAACCTATTATGTTTTCATGAATATATGTGAGTTCTTGATCCTATCTTGCAAGTCTATAGTCACCTACTATGTGTTATGATCCGGCAACCCCGAAGTGACAATAATCGGAACCACTCCCGGTGATGACCATAGTTTGAGGAGTTCATGTATTCACTATGTGCTAATGCTTTGTTCCGGTTCTCTATTAAAAGGAGGCCTTAATATCCCTTAGTTTCCAATAGGACCCCGCTGCCACGGGAGGGTTGTCACACCCTAGCTAGTTCTTGCATTAGAGTGTTGCATCATGTCTATTTTTTCAACAGAAAGCTGAAATGGGAATGACAGAACTCCCAGCCCCCTCTGAAACAAACTAGGGTTTACTAAAAATATTTTCGATGAACCTGAAATGCCCTTCTAAAATGTCCATCATTTTTGTCTTGGTTCAGAACCTCTGCCAAAAGTGATGCACAATTTCCTAGGTCATCCTAAGGTCTTTGGATTAAATCATAACTATTTGAATTTGGGCATTTAAAATTTATAAAATATTTCAAATGTCCAAATATTCCCAATCTAAAATGTTTCATGTTGGGAATATTCCAACAATGGACCAGGAGTAGTTTGGTGAATTTTAGAACCTTTTAGGTATTTTAAATAAGTCAACAAAGTTACAGAAAAATAGAAAAAGAAAACAGAAAAGAACTTACCTGGCGCCACCCCGGCCCACCAGCCAGCCCACCTGGCCGGCCCAGCCCAGCGCCGCGCCAGCGAGCTGCTTGCCGACCAGGCAGGCAGGCAAGGTGCTCGACGGCGAGCACCGCATGGGTGCCACGCACCTGCTCGCCGCCTCGCCGTTAGCCTCGTCACGCCACGACGGGGATCGCTCCCCCTCTCTCTCCCGAACCCCCCAGACGCCCCCTCTCCTCTCCAGCTCGTCTCCCCCGCGCTCCCACGCCATGGCCGACGCCACCGTCGCCGCACCGCCGTCGTAACCACGCTCCCCGCCGCCCGTGCGTCGTCTCGTCGTGTCCAGGAGCTCCGCCGCCGTCCACTTCATCGAGCTAGCCGAGCCCCGAGCGCTCGCGTGCCCCGAAGCCACCGCACCAACCTCGCCCGAGTCCGCCGCCGCCGGAGATCCCCTTCAACGCCGTCGCCGCCTCAGCTCGTCCCCGACCCCGCCGGTGGCCTCTACGAGAGCTCTGTGAGCCTAGCTACCTCTCCTACCTTCTCTCCCTCGCTCCCGAGCCGTGTAGCCACCGCACGAAGATCACCCGCACGCGCCGTCGCGGACCTCGTCGCCGACGTGCTCCCGGCCATCCTCCAGCCACCTCACCGTGTCCATCGCGCTCACCACGTCGCGTTGGAGCTAACCGTGCACTTCCCGCACCTCACCGCACACCCCAGCCCGAGTTCGCTCTCACCCGAACTCCGGTGGCCGCCAAAGTCGCCGGCGGCGCCAACTCCGGCCACCCCGACCCCAACGGACTCCGCCAAGAGCTGCGGCTCGTCCTCAGCTTCACTCCGGTGGTCTCCGCGACCCATTTGGTGGCCGGAACGGCCAAAAGCACTCTCGCCGCCGCGTCGGGCTCGCCGGCGGCTAAACGCCGGCAGGGTTTGACCCTGACTTTGACCACGGGTGGGCCCAGGTTGACCCCCTGGGTCTATGACATGTGGGCCCCCTCTGTTAATTAACTTAGTTTAGTTTTAATTAAATTCTAACTAAACTAATCGCACTGACATGCGGGACCCACTGGTCAGTTTGACCTGACCAGCCCGTTGACCACTGACGTCATCATGACATAGTGCTGACGCAGTGATTTAATTTACTGGAATTATTTTTACACAGGAAATTCCAGAAAATGTTTCAAACTTCAAAAATTCATAGAAATTAATCTGTAGCTCCAAATGAAACAAATTATATATGAAAAATGATCAGAAAAATCCAACCTATCCATCTGTACTGGTTTCATGCATGTTTAAGCAAGCTAACCTACTGTTTATGGCAGAACAAGTTAAAGCACCCTAAATGGCCATATATGAGTTTGAAATTGCATCTTTGGTTCAAAATGCTTCAAACCCATCTGGTCTAAGTTGCATTAGCCCAACACACTCATATATGCCATGTCTCATGCATGCATCATATTGTTGCATATTGTTTGGTAATGTTTGTGTATCGGTGTTCTCTGCGGCAGGTTCTGCCCCCGAGGAGTACCGTGATAACCCCGACGAAGAGCAATACCCGTGCACCGACCCGTCAGGCAAGCAACCAACCATTTGATCATATCGATAAAATCCCATGTTCTTGCTCCTGCTCTCGTTTACTGCATTAAGACAACGCGATTCAAACTGCTGTGTGCTGCGGTAGTTGAACCCATTTCCTCTGCATGACCTGTCATTGCCACAGTAACTAGATGAAACCCACTAGCATGTGTAGGAGTTGATTGAGCCATATGATTGTGTTGTTCCTACCTTGCTATGCCTGCTATGCTTAGAGTCGTGTCAGGTCTGGTTCATCTGGATGATGGCTAGAGTGAAATGATCGAGTCGGTATGAGAGTAAGGTGTTGAACACGATTTGGTAAAGGTATCGATGAAAGGCCATGTAGGAGTACATGGTGGGTTGTTTCATTGAGGCCGTCCTTAAGCACTGAGATCTGTATGTGTGATTTAAGATTCAGCTACTACCATGCATTGGGCCCGAAACCAATGGACCCTCTCGGCTTCTTATTCACCCTAGTCCTCTGTCCAGGAGTTGCAAGTAGTTTCTGGTGTTTGTAGCCTACTGGAGGCCGTGGACAGCGCTGACCGTAGGGGTGGGCTGTGATGCGGTAGGTACGTGGCACGGTGTACCGGATGCCCGTTTGGTATCTCAGGAACCCTGTTCACATCGTTTGGGGCTGTGAGCGAAACTTCGGCCGGAACTCCTCATAGATGGAACCCAAATAGGCGATAAACCTGGACTAGAGACTTAGGTGTCTAGGTAGGTCGTGGCCGACACCCACGTTGGGCTTCCGCTTGAAGGTTGCCGAGTACATGTCGTGTAAACGGCGATAAGTGGTGAGAGCGTGTATGAAGAAGTACACCCCTGCAGGGTTAACATCATCTATTCGAATAGCCGCGTCCGCGGTAAAGGACTACTTGGTTGCCTATACAGTTCATAGACAAGTAAATGGATACTACTAAAAGCCTCAAGATAAGTGTGAGTGCCGAGGATGGCTCTTCCGTAGGAAGACGGAGGTGGATCCTCGGTGGTGTATTGAAGTGATGAGTAGTGGACTCGAGTGCGCAAAACTATTTCAAGTTGGTGTCTCGTGAGATAGCTTAGCCACGAGTCAAAGCTGGCTTGCTGCAATAACTCCACAAACCCTTCTTGATAATATGCATGTATGTAGGATCTGATGTAAGTCTTGCTGAGTACCCTTGTACTCATGTTGCTATAATTTACATTTTTCAGACGATGCCACAAACCCTTCCGACGGGTTCTTCGTAGACGTTGACATCGATGAGTAGACTAAGGCCCAGGTGGTGATCCTGAGCAAGTGAAGGACCATGTAGTATAGCTAGGCTTACCCAAGCCTCTTTTATTTTACTAGTTGTCTGTACTCAGACAAAACACTTCCGCTGTGGCTTGTATGCTTGTATGACTTGTATGTGGGTCGTGTGACCCGTACTTGTGTGTATGATATGTATGGCTCTCTGAGCCTTTAAATAAAGTACTTGTGTCGTAGAGTCATGTTGTGATGCCTTGTTGTATTTGCACATATCGAGCATATTGTGTGTATGATTGAAATGCTTGGTATGTGTGGGATCTGACTATCTAGTTGTTTATCCTTAGTAGCCTCTCTTACCGGGAAATGTCTCCTAGTGTCTCCACTGAGCCTTGGTAGCTTGCTACTGCTCCGGAACACTTAGGCTGGCCGGCATGTGTCCTTCTTCGTTCCTGTGTCTGTCCCTACGGGGAAATGTCACGCATTGAGTACCGGAGTCCTGTTAGCCCGGTACAGCCCGGTTTACCGGAGTCCTGCTAGCCCAGTGCTACAGCCCGGAACTTACTTGCTGATGACCGACACGTTCGATGCTGGGTCATGGATGCCTGTCCCTGTAAGTCTGTGCCACTTTGGGTTTACGACTAGTCATGTCAGCCCGGGCTCCTTTTCATATGGATGCTAGCGACACTATCATATACGTGTGCCAAAAGGCGCAAACGGTCCCGGGCTAAGGTAAGGCGACACCCGTTGGGATACCGTGCGTGAGGCCGCAAAGTGATATGATGTGTTACAGGCTAGATCGATGTGACATTGAGTCGGGGTCCTGACAAGGGTAGGACAAAAGATGTCATGCAAGTTCTTTTCCATAAGCACGTATGACTATATTCGGAATACATGTCTACATTACATTGATGAACTGGAGCTAGTTCTGTGTCACCCTATGTTATGACTGTTACATGATGAACCACATCCGGCATAATTATCCATCATTGATCCGGTGCCTACGAGTTTTCCATATACTGGTTCTCGCTTATTTACTTTTTCGTTGTTACTGTTACAATCACTACAAAATACCAAAAACATTACTTTTGATGTCTTTACTTTTGTTACCATTACCACCACTATCATATTACTTTGCTACTAAACACCTTGCTGCAGATACTAAGTTTCCAGGTGTGGTTGAATTGACAACTCAGCTGCTAATACTTGAGAATATTCTTTGGCTCCCCTTGTGTCGAATCAACAAATTTGGGTTGAATACTCTACCCTCGAAAACTGTTGCGATCCCCTATACTTGTGGGTTATCACAATTCTACCTTAGATCTCAACCGTCCAACAGTGAGATTGAAACAACGCTACAAATGCAGGCTGACAACGCCCGCGATTTCATGACCATCACAAAATACGGCGGCTTCATCCACGCTCCGGTCCCCTGAGTCGAGTCGAAAGTAGTGATGCTATCTGAAATGTCGATTGCCTCATGCTGTAATATTAAACTTTAATGAACTTGTATGTCTCTTTGGTTTGGACAGTCGTTCAACTTATATGTAATCGATGCTATTTATTAGTAGGACCATGAATCATGCTATTAATGTGTTGCTTTTCTCTTTCGGTCCTTTTGTTGCATACTTATATATTGCTTATGTATTGTCTGTGAATTGTTACTAACGTTTTGTTTGGCTAGTGCATAGCGATATCGTCGTATGTCGTGTACAAGGGTAAGGTTCCCGGAGTCTACGATGACTCGGAGGAGTGTCGGAGACAGGTTCACCGTTTCAGCGGTAACAGTTACAAAGGGTATACCACTAGGGTGGAGGCGAAAGTTAGATACGCGCGCTATCTAGCAGGAGAGAGGAGGGAGCGTTGGAGGAACCAGATGAAGACCAGTTTCATCGCGATTATGCTCATCGTGATGACCGCAGCTCTCTTCTATGTGATGGTAGTTTAGATGATCGATATCGACTTGTAATGTGAAGACAAACTCGCTACTCGCGGTTTCGAGACTTGTAATGTTATAACTTTGTTCGGTATTTGAAATTCGGAGACTAATATGATGAATTGTATTCGGAGACTAATCTTCAATTGTATTCGATAAATCTGCTGTTTATATGTTGTGCTCTCTATATTATGTGCAGTAACATGTTTTGTAACATGTGCAAATATCAGAAAAGAAAAAAATAATCCCTAATATTCATACTAATGGCGCACCACTCAGCACACTAATGGCGCACTGCAGAAAGGACACTAATGGCGCATCACACCCTAGTGCGCCATTAGTATGCCAAAGCACATGGGTACATATGGCCCCCTGGGAGGCATACTAATAGCGCACGGTGGGCTATACTAATGGCGCACTGCGTGGTGCGCCAGCAGTATACCAGATACTAATGGCGCACTAGGGGTGCGCCATTAGTATTTAATTCTAATGGTGTGGTGCTAGTGGTGCACCAGTAGTGCGTCATTAGTAGGCAAAACTAGTGCACCACTAGCAAGCCTTTTCCTAGTAGTGAAGCTGTCAACTATTTTGAAATAATGAATATAAATTACTTAATAACTATGTTTGAGAAACTCACATAGCGGTAGAATTGGAAGCGTATCAGCAAGGACCCAAATGTCCATATTGTCTTGGGCGATGTCAGGATCACAAAGATCCATGGTGACAAGCATATCCTCATGAAAATCATACATCTTGAAAAGTGCTTTCCAATTCGGGCAACCAAAATGGGTTACACTCTCAGAATTATACAGATTTACTTCAAAATCCTTACCATGATGGGTCCTTAGGTGAATTTTCTTTGTTTTCATACTTTCATGATCTTCAAAATCCATCATCTCCAAGACACAGCGTCTTGCATGGCATGGGATAAGCTAGTCGAATCATAAAAGATGAAAATTACATGTTGAAGTAGTTGAAGTCGTGCTTAATTACGAAAAAAATACTTGTCGTCGTTGCATACCGTTTCAACATCGAAGGTCTCCTGGAGCTTAATGCTGAAGCGCCGACCTTCGTCCAGGTGAGGCCCGTCGCACAGACCTCGGTCGTCGTTGCACCAGTCACACTCCCCTGGGAGACTTTCGTCGTCCGATGACGACATTTCCTATGTTCATAATTCAAAGATTAAAATTGTACAATTAAATATATGTACTATAAAAACTAAATTAGATCATTATTATTCATCACAGGTTGACTATCGATCTGCCGAGTCTTTTCTTGAAAACTCTCAGCTCACGTGATGTATATATTCGACCATCGGTGATGGTCGCTCCTCCCTTCGTCCCCGAGTGCATTACAACAAAATGTCTAGCACACGGGAACGAAGGAGAAGCGACCCCGATGACAACAGTCGGGATTCTTCGTCCTCTTATATATGGTGGAGACTCTCCCTCACTGATTCCTCTCTAACATTTGCGACGGTCGGTGATGGTCGTTACTCCTCCTTCCCCTAGTGCATAACAAAGGTCTAGCACAAGGAGAAGAAGGAGAAACGACCCCCACGACAACAGTCGGGATTCTTCGTCCTCTCTCATATATGGTGGACACACTCCCTCACTGATTTTTCGACTGTCGGTCATGGTCGTTATTCCTCCTTCCCCTAGTGCATAACAACGGTCTAGCACAAGGAGAAGAAGGAAAAACGACCCCCATGACAACAGTCGGGATTCTTCTTATCTCATATATGGTGCAAACTTTCTCCCTCACTCATTTGACTGTCATGTATGGAGCCTCGACAGACTTAAAGTCAACCTGAAATGTCATTTAATTATCTTTCTAGAAAATTCAGGCCACTCGATATTTCGTGCATATTCTAGCACAAGTCATGCATTTACGGAAAAATCCAGCATGACCTTTGCTAAAAAAAGGACATATCGAGCGCCTGAAATTTGCCGGGACGGAAATTAATCAACACTCTGGCAAAACATAGGCCACACTCGGAGGTGTAACCTGCAAACATGGCCGGCCACTTGGGCAAGCACATATCCTATTTGAGCAACACAAGATATACATGTTTATATCTACATCATATGAGCATTCAAACTTGATGGTCATTGAATTTCAATGGTTGAAAATACGAACAAAAACATTTCAAAATATCTTATAGGACTCATATTGACATGGAGATTTGGCTGGTCTCACCTCGAGGTTGGAGGGGGTCGGTGACGGGGATGACAGCGGGGATGATGGTGGGGCTCCTTGCTCTCTGCAAAAACAAAAACCCTATAAGCTATCAACTAATCAAATGCATACGCCTTGCATAGTGGGGTCCAATTTGAGCATTCAAAATAGGAGTACTTCTCCAATTTGAGCATTCAGTAAGCAAAACCAAATCATAAAATAAATAATTATTCAAATTAGCATGCATTCAATAAGCAAAGCTAAATCATCTCTTGCGTCCGTACCTCTATTGGAAAAGGCAGTGCCTAGGAGGCGCTTAGGCATGCTTAGGCATTGGGCGATGGCCAAACGCCTTGCCTGGGGCATATATGGGAGTCTAGGCAGAGACAGCAAGAAATTGTCTAGCCAAGCAAGAAATCATGTCATATTGCTCTTATATGCCAAAGGGCCACATTCCAATGGAAGTAGATGGTAGTTAACTTATTTATATGCCCTAAATTAATATTGGTACACATATAATAGCCAATATACACCCTGATAGTAAAACCCATATTACCGCCTAAGTCATAAGTCACGCCTAGGGCGATTATGCACCGCCTAGGCACTAGGCAAAGGCCAATCGCCTCGCTTACGCCTACCGCTTTTCCCAACCTTGGTCCGTACATCGTTGAATATTATCACTAATACATCTCGAATAGTATCATACATATAACATCACTAATACAGCTAAAACCATAGCGAACGACGGGTATCGGCGCGGGCGGTGGACTCCCAAAGAGAAGGAACCATCACAGGATCATAGCTCCAGTGAGATCCCTGAAGAACCTGCCAGGTATTGGAGAACCTACCCTCCAACACAACCATGTAGCGACGAACGTGCTCGTCCTCCTCCCTGACATGGTGACGTACCACCTCCGCGGGGGACGAAAGCCTCTGCACCGTCACTGGCCCACGCGACCGCCACCAAAGAAGGTTCGGGTCAACGACGGGCTGGCTCCTCACCAAGATGCGCCCCCCGGAAGGTAGCACCTCCCAGTACCAGCCCGGCGGAGCCCAGTCCCGGAAGTGGCCCCTCTGATCAAGCAGGTGTCCTCCGCTGAGTGACGACGAGGATGCGGGATAGGCATCGTCGACGTCGATGCGGAAATAATTGATTTAATTAAAAAAATAACAACAAATGTGACATGTTCAAAATATGACATGTCCACTTCAAAACGAATCAACCTAGAATACTGTTAAATACACCTAAAAATAAACTAGTTCTATTAATTTTGTTACTAAAAATAAACTAGTTCTATAGTAAAATTTTAATTAGACTAGTTCTATTAATTCAACTAGTTCAACTAAGCACTTACTATAAATAAAAATAAACTAGTTCTTACTAAAAATACACTAGTTCTATTAATTTTCTTACTAACTCTATTAAAGACTTACTAAAAAAGTAAAAAAAAACTACATTATACAATAGTAAAAAAACTATAGTAAAAACAGAAAAAAATAGAGATGGAGGGGGGAGGAGGAGGAGGGAGGAGAGAGGAGGAGGGGGAGGAGGCCGGTGGCATCGGAGGAGGGAGGGAGGAGGGGGAGGGGCGGCCGGAGGAGGAGGAGGGAGGGGGCAGTGGGAGGAGGGCTGCCGGCGGAGGAGGAAGGAGGGACGAGGGGGCGGCCGGCGGAGGAGGGAGGAGGGCGCGGTGGGAGGAGGAGGGAGGAGGAGGGATGGAGGGAATACCTCGGTGGAGGAGGAGCGCGACGGCGGCGGCAGACGACGGGGCGTGCGGG
Organism: Triticum timopheevii; assembly: GCA_963921465.1. Classification (NCBI taxonomy): domain Eukaryota; kingdom Viridiplantae; phylum Streptophyta; class Magnoliopsida; order Poales; family Poaceae; genus Triticum; species Triticum timopheevii. The sequence goes on along the minus strand of OY997274.1, from coordinate 163,394,162 downwards.
GGAGAGTGACTGAGAGGGAGAGTGACTGAGAGGGTCGGCCGCGTGGGAAGGATAAGGTAGGGTTAGTAGTAGCGCGGATTCGTGAAAAGTGCTACGCTACGGAGCATAGCAGTAGTGTTCGGTACGGATACGTGCTACTGCTAAGTGGGGCTAGCCATGTGCGCCCAGTTCAAACTTAGCAGCAACGCGTTTTTGCTAGTACGCACTACTGCTAAAATTATAGCAGTGCCGCGGTTTATTTACACACGCTACTACTAAGTAGCAGTAGCGCATGATTTTGTCCAGCACTACTGCTAAGATGTTGTGTATAAGGTTTTCCCTAGTAGTGAACATTATATTTAATATCAAAGAGAGATAAGAAGCCATCTAGCTACTGGCTATGGACCTATAGCTCTGATGAACTACTCAGGCATCATCGAAAGGGCAGCAAGATTGATGCAGAAGCCCTCCGTGATCGATTTTCCCTCTGTGAGAGTACCAGAAAAGGCCTCCAGATGGAATCGTGAAAGAACAAAGGCTTGTGGCGGCGGAAAAATTGTGCCGGGTGGCTCTCTGTTGGTTTTGGGATTTATGAGAATTTGGAGAAGTGAAATTAGGTTAAAAAAGCTGCATGGGGCCCACAAGCTCAGGCGGTGCCCCCGTGGCGCGTCATGTGAGGTTGTGGCCATCTCGTATCTCTCCTCGCCTCCTCCCGAAGCTTTTAAGGTCCTTTCTGGTCTAGAAAAAATCACCGTAAAGTTTCATCGTATTTGGACTCCGTTCCGTATTGATTTTATGAAAAAACAAAAACATGCACACACAAAAACAGAAGCTGACACTGGACACTGAGTTAATAGGTTAGTTATTGAAAATGATATAAAATTGCATATAAAACATATAAAGTATGCAAATTGATAGTATAATAACACAAAACAATAAAAAAAATTATAGATACATTAGAGAATTATTAGACACCAAGCGGGCGATTAGGCGTGTTCTTCTCGTGTCCGTGTGGACACAAACCTGACCCAGATTTGGGGCGGATTTGCGTCCCTATGGACGAAAACGGACGGAATAGCCAAATGCATCACCGCGTTTGACCCTGGATTCTGTTCACGAGGACCCAAATGAATGTGAGCGACGAAAAGTGTCACCGCGCCACACAAGAAGCCGCCGGGCATGTGACATGATGGTTCTGGTTCACAACTCGGACGCTGATGTTGGGTAGTGTGAGAGAAACAGTGTGACACGACGATCATATTCATGCCTTCTCAGGTGGTGAACCAAGCAATGGCACCTTGACAGTGTTGACAGGCCACAGCTTCTTCCCGGCAAGCTCAGTGCAGTGGCCATGGCGGGTAGATGTACTGCGAGAAGTCAAGAGAACTTCAGACCTCAGAATCTTATGATCATTTTTGTTGTTGACAAAATAACCACACAGATCGCCCATCCATCCATGTCTTGCCCGTGCGTGTAGCATGTTCAGCACACAATTGCCGTGTCCAAACGTCCGGGGTTCTTCTCTAAGCTTTAATGCGCAGCTGGGCAGGGCTGCCTCGCCCTGTTTCGTCCTCTCTCTCTCTCTCTCTCTCTCTCTCTCTCTCTCTCTCTCTCTCCCTCTCAAATGGTGAAGCATTGCGGTGTCGCGAGGAACCGCCGCAGCGGTGGCCGGGAGGGTGTCGGACATGGCAACCGGCGGCGATCCCGGCTTCTTGCACTTGGCATGTTGAGGGGATTGAAGAAAGCTCTCTGTACGTTGAGTGGATTCAAGAAAACGCTCTGTAAGTTCCCCAATTGTTTCATGCCATATATGTCGTGCTCGTACCTCGTAGACATCTAAATTACGCCAACAGCGTTACTGAACTGAAAATGAAAACACCAAGGATGTATTGAGTCGCTGATTTTTTTAATTCACAGTTTCAGTAGATTTGATCCTAATCTTTAGGTCTCTGTTGGCAGCAACAATTGTGGCAATTTTGGTGTTCTTTGCCACCCTTACTGTGGCAGCACCAAAGAGTGCTTCCTTTCAAGTCAACGAGGTAGAGCTGGAGAATACGACAGGCGAATTAGCGGATTTTCTTGCCAGGCTGCACCATGTAGGAGCTATTGGCGCAGTAGGGCAGCCAGTTCACAAATCCCACGTTGGACTCCCCTACTCGACTCCAGATGATGATCGAAAAAACGTACCATGGATAAAGATTAAGGTGTTGGAGAACGGGATTTATAAAATTGCATTGTACATCGAAGGTGACTATCTAAACTTGCTCAAAGATCTAACCAAAATTAGTGGATTAAGATAAGTTCATCGGATTATAGCTTATAAAAATGTCTTATTCTTGCAGGAAAATCTCTCTACTTACTAGCGTACGCAAAGGTTGATGGAACCACATACTGCATGAAAGGATACGGATACTTATTCCCAGGTGCCACTGAACTTCCATTTGCTGAAGACTATGCCAGCCTTACTGGCAAGGTGGGAAATCAGAAGGTGTCTGATTTGATTGAGATGGTCCAATTGGGCCGGGAGGCTGTACGGATCGCAACAAACATTCTTTCGACGTACGACCCCGAAGACCCCACCCAGGTTGAACCTGCAAGGCGATCCATGCTCTTATACACCGTCATGATACCGGAATCAATGAGATTCAAGGCTGTTGCGGCAAGATGCATTCAGACGTGGCTTTCGGGTGGTACCCTCAATAACATAGAGGCACGACGACTAGGAGTATGGGCCAAGTTTTCCAAAGTCTTCTACGAGGGGGATTTAGAAGACGGCGTGATCACCAAGTACGTTGCTACTCTGAAAGATCTTGGGGCCACGACTATAAAGGATATCGATGGCATATTAGACTTCGTTAAGCAGCCTTGGCCCAAGGGTGAGCCCAGGGGCTGGAAGAAATCCAAGAAGCCAGGTAAGCTGCCATGTACACTGTCTTATCTGTACTTTGCATTGCCTCAAACAAAAATTGTACTTTGCATTGTTATTATATATACATGTTTCTTATGATATTTTTTATCATATGAAGGATCCGATGTCTGAGATATGGGATATGCTGGAGTTTGTCTTCTGGAGACTGAGCACAAGCAGCGTCGAACAAAATGTTTTTGTTTACTCGTTATTCGAGCAATAAAGGACATCTGATCAAGCAATTGTGTTTTCTTTAGTCGCTAATAATTGTTGACCTCATCTGAAGGTTCAGTAGCATGGGATGGACTTATTTGTTTGGCTCTGCTATCTACCAATTTGCAAACATCTATGTTGATGTCAGTTTGTTTAACCGCTTAAACTTAGCCAATTTCTTGCATTTTTTCAGCATCTGCATTCCATTTTCTTAGCACCTCGTTTTATGCTACCGATTTTGACATATCAATACTCAGCTGCCTCTAGATGACTGCCACAGACCACACCTGTCAAAGATTCCGCTGCATTTTAAGCAGAGTGTATGTCAATGCATTGTGGCCCGACTAAAGTGTAGACTGATTCACAGCTCAACATATCACAAACATTCTTGTCCCCAAATGTTTACTCTATCCACCGTTGCAAAATGGAAACACAATTGAGACGCACCTCCACGCAGAAAAGTTTTGTTGGCCAAATAAGGCCAACGCCAGCAGAGCTCCTGAAGGTGTACTATGGTTCAGGCAATGAGAAGTTCTTATACTCACTCTGACAACATTGCAAGATTCCCAGCATGCATGACCATGTATTCCAGCACCTCTAAATAATTTCAGAGGCAAATCAAAAGAAAGGTCAGCAAAGGCAGAAAGTGCAAGATCGCCGCTCAAGGCACCCCTCCCAAGAAGGGTAGCAACGCCATCGTCAGATTCGTTGGGGACAAAGCCGCTGCAGTTCTTTTAGCCCAACGCCTCTTGTTCTAAAACCCAACAAAGATGGTAATCCACCCAAGCTGCAAACCAGAGAAGAATGGCCTCCAAGATAACATCTATCAAACACAGGTGAAGATGAATTCATGTATCCTCTTCCTGGTGGTAGAATGACACGTGATCCTACGCCAACATTCAAAACAACATTATAGAAGCCCAACGGCATGGCAACACGAACATCCAACTACTGCAGTGAATTCAACAGCATATTGTAAATATAATAAAAATAAAAACTGAGGTAACAAGTATAATTTTCTATGTTGAGGAAGAATCAAAGTGGAAATCATAAAGAGAGGGAGAGACAGAGGAGGCTAAAAAAGGACCTGCCGTACAAAGCTCCATGTATTGCTATCCCATAGATCAACTTGAAAAATTGAGCCGAATCTCATTGATCTATCTTAAAAGTACTCCTTCCTTGCCAAATTGTAGTGCAAACAATTTTATGTTAAAGTCAAAGTTTGTAAATTTTGACCAAATTTATATAGAAAAAATATTAGCATTTACAATACCAAATATATGCCATATGAAAATATATATCATGATGAATCTAATGGTACTGATTTGGTGATAATTTTTTCTATAAAATTGGTCAAAGTTTACATAGTTTGTCTTCGAGCAAATTTATATGCACTATAATTTGGCACAGGGAGTATATTTTAATGCACATAGAAGGTTATGTTCTAACTGCCTTCTTATGCACTTCAATGCAAGATGTGATCGATCACTTAAGGTACACCGTGTAAGATGTACGACAAGTCATCACGCAGGGTTGAAAGCAAACCAAATGGAAGACCAAATAAGCAGGTGCTGCTATTGATTTAAACAATCTTGGCAGGGAGACTCCGATGCCAACCTCTGATGTTTGGTCCCAACCATATGCAACTGAAGCACCCCAGATGTTTGCATGGCCAAACAGATTCTTCAACTTAAGCGACCCTTCCAGTGACCAAGATATTACCGGCAGACATAATGATTATACAGCCACACATAACAATGGTTATTATGCGCTATGCAGTAACCAAAACATAATAATGCATTTTTCTGCTCTTATTCTGTAGAGAATATAGGTTCAATAAGCATCATGATCGGTGGAAGTTTGTACACGGTACATGATAAAGGTTACTTCTCAACTCAAATGAGTTACTTCTCAAACAAAATAATTTATAAAATACTACATGATACACTGAGTTCGGTCATCAACTCACAAAATAGGGCATCCAAACCACAGTTTATTTAGATTAAAGCACAGTGAAACCGATGATCAAGCTAACTCATGGCAGCTTTTTCTTGGGTTTTGGGGATTTATTTTTCTTAAATGCACAATAATGTGCAGAAAAAGCAAGCTAAAAATGTAAAGAACAAAATATCTGCATATACAATTGGTATATGAACATATAATGAACACATAGCTTGACTCAGAAAAATATTTGCCCTTTTGACCACGAAAAATAAAGCATGCTCTGAGTTATTACTGTGTATTAGCTCATAACTTGGTTCTATTTCGAGTTTTCGACCAAGACGTTGACATGCTTTAAACTTCCAACTAGACTAAGTATTAGCTCCAGCTCAAGTTGCCTACAAGCAGCTGATCAAGAAATAAAATAAACTGGGCTCAACTATTGGCTGACTGCAACTGAACAACTTGTGCCTATGCACGGTAAGCTACAAGTTGGCAGAAATAAAAGTGGAACTAAGATGTAACTGACAATGACATTGAGGACCAAATCATCTTTCAGTACATCAGTGTATAACATAGGGCTTAATACTACTCCCTCCGTTCCATATTAGTTGAAATTCTGGAAAACATCCAACAGATTAAGGAAAGTGGCAAAATCCCTTTGTTGCCCCTGACTAATCCTAAAAAATGTTCCAGCGCTCCTCTAGCCCCTTCCCCTCCAGCAATCCATTTGCCCCTCTAGTGCTCCTGCGCCAAAACAAAAAATTGGACTTGGCAATCGACTTTCCCGCCAACTATAATACTCCAGCCCGATTGAAATCTGGTCGCTTCATTGCCCCAACACGATTGAACCAATTGCTACCCAAATCAATCGCTACAGCTACCCCATCCCAATTCAAATCAAAGAACATGGTACCCCAGCCTGCCCAACCCAGTTGAAATCACAGCAACTTTGCCTAAAAAATGGTTCTCCTACAGGACCTAAACTTCTCTCCCCTGAAAGAGTACGATGGAGGAGAGGAAGCAGCATGTAGACAAAGAGGAGGTGAGGCAGCAGCAGGTAGAGGAAGAGGAGAGGCAGCAGCAGGTAGAGGAAGAGGAGAAGAGGTGGTAGGTTGAAGAGGCAAGGCAACAGGTAGACGAAGAGGAGATGCAGCAGGTGCAGAAAGAGGAGGAGAGGTGGTAGGTGGAGGAGGCAATGCAGCAGATAAACGAAGATTGCTAACTTTTTTATGCAGATATTCAAGTTATTCAAAGGATATGCGGGACTACAAAGAAGCAAATTGCACTAGGGCAGGAGGTTGACGTGTCTTACAAAACTGGTTATTGTGGTTGTAGGAAAATAGAAGTGGATCTCTCTCAAATAGCCCAAATTCCCCTCAACAGAATATCCTTGAACTGTATGAGAGCGTGCTAGGCTATCTAGATCAAAACGGCGATGGGAACAATTGAGTGCAGCTGTAATGATGTAAACTTTGTGGCTGTAACTGAGTTTCTTACCTACTGATACTGATGCACGGGAGTAAAAAAACACATATAGAGTACTCAGTTTAGATTTATTCTGAGTAAACATGGATGTAACATTTACAATGTCATGTTAGTGATTTCAGATGCATGGATTTCATATTTTATTGGTTTCTTGATGGACATACAAATGCCAATGTAGTTCCATGTATAGGAGTATATTACAATTTACAAGGGCACTGGACCTGCTGGTTTACCATGGAAAGGAGGAAATATGAGCCCTTGTAAAAGTATATGGGCCATGTTAATTTATTATTCTAACAGATAGGTATACACCCATTAGTAGGTACAGAGATAAAAACAAAATTTCATATGCTTTCATCATATATCTTCACATAGGATAAATCATGTAAGAGCAGCATGCTCCATCACATAGGGTAGTTCACTGAAGATAAGAACAATCACTCAAGGGAGTTCGCCTTCTTACCGCGATGTTGAGCCAATCTATGTCAGAGTGATCAGTGTAAATTGCTGACTCTCCACCACCGCCACCATCCTGGAAATCGAATTCAATGCCCCCCACCACGACGGTCACAAAGACGCCCAAAGTTACCATTATGACGAACTGGGGTTTCACCAGGAGCGCTCATGTAACAATTGGCAGCCTGCAGAGCAGAGTCATTAGTGGGTGGGTTGGTATTTTCCTTTACCCACATTCTTAGCTTGTTCTATCTGATCAGTAAACTCTCATTTTTCAAGCATTGACAGCAAACTCTAGCTTGTTAAAAGCAACAGAAAATTTAGGGGAACCAGACATAGCACGAGGTCAGGTACATACATGCATTAACATTTAACTACATCAAGGGTGTGAGGCACCGGCTACTACTTCTTTTCAGAAGATGAATGCCCCAGCTGTCAAATCAGAACCACAGAAATAAGGAAACTGCTTTCATGTACAGCAATTTTATCAATTGTCTAGAGAAGACGGCAATCAGTTGGTAATAATCTGTCTTAATAACATGTACAGTTTCCCTCAAAAGAAGGAAGGAATTATCCAGCTTGCATATAACTTGGTTGCTCCTATACAACACAAATGTAAGTACAGAACCAAAATAAGTTTCCCTCTTTTTTCTGAACTTACTCTATAGTTGTCGGAAGCCTGACAAAATTGAAGCACTCCATGTTGGATATTTTGATCTACAGTCTAAACTGTAGGTTGCTACAGCACCTATACAGTGATGGAACGGTAGGCCGGCTGCTAGATTGCAACTACAGTGGCCTGCTGAGCTGCCCTGATGGAGGGCAGCCCTGTCCAACCAGGTATTGGCCCTCCTGATGCACAGTGCATTCATATATACTCCCTCCGTTCAGAATTACTTGTCGTAGAAATGGATGTATCTAGACGTGTTTTAGTTCTAGATACATCCATTTCCGAGACAAGTAATTCCGAACAGAGGGAGTAGATAAGAGAGAAAGTTACTCAGAGAAAGTTACTCACGGTAGAGGTTGCTAGCTGCTGCTCGAGGTTCACTCCTCACAACCAAACCACTATCTTTTGCTCACCGATCAACCAAGGCACTGAAGCATCAGGAAGGACCAAACACACATCAGATCAAGCTCTAGGTGAAGAAGGAAGAAGGGAAGATGGCAGGACCTCGAGATCAAGGTAATTATCCATCTTCTCATTTCTCTAAGTGGCTCTAGTTGATCCTGGCAATCTAACAATGGCACCAGAGCCATCTAGTTTTCGAGCTTGAGCTCTATCATGCTAAAGATCATGCCTGAGCTAGCCTGTTTATGCTTATGCCTGAGCTGGTTCTTCCTGACAAACTAATTTTGATTTATTTAGCCCTAAATTTCTAAGTTTCTAGCCCTAACAGATCATGTGAGGAGCAAGGGTTTCAATTTAAGCTGTTAAGAAAAGGGGATTAAAGCATCTAAGAAAACCCTAAGCAAAATCCCCAAATTTCTGAAACCCTAGAAATGAAACCCTATTTTTTCCTCCTAATTTTGAGTCTGTGGTTTCGGATTAAGCATGAACTAAAGGGGAAAGGAGCCAATTTTGTATGAACCCTAAATTTTTCCCCAAATCCGAAACTCTAGCTAATGAAATTCCTCATTTTCCCCAAAATTGAGGAACCCTAACTGAATCTAAGGGCAGTGGACGCTCACCTTAGGGTTATGGTGGTTGCCGTCGTTGTACGGCGTCGCCATGACCGCCACCTCATGTCTGTGGGTGCGCTCGGTGCGCCTTGAAGTCCTCTGCACCGGTGTGGCCGTGCCTCCTCGCGCGCTTGTCGGCGTTGGGGCCCTGCCGCCGTGCCGGGTCTGGTGAAGATGGTTGACGCCGATGCGGGGACGCCTGCTCGAGCGCCGCTGCCTCGCAAAGGGCACGGACGAGCACCGGTTGACGGAGCCTCGCGCAGGCCAAAGCCGCACGGGACTCCGGCAAGAGGAATTCGCCGGCGCCGTCATCTTCCTCCACTGCGGCTGGCCTTGCCGCCGCGTTTCACCTCCCTCTCTCTCTATCTCTTGCGCTCGCCGCCGCGTGCTGGTTTTGTTCTAGTCGTGCGCGTGCCCAACCGTCGGATCGCCATCCCACGGCTTGTAGTTGGCAGCCGGCACACCACCTAAGGGCATTTCTAACCGATCCCTTGAAAAAAAAAAGGTAAACCTTGGGTCTCGTTTTGTTTCGCATGGATCCGAGAGGTTTTAAGGGGATTAGCCCCGCAAGGCTCAGAATCCTTGCAAAAAAAACCGACGGTACAGGAGGTTACATGGGCCCAATCCCTTCGATTCACTTCTTCCCACGCGCTTCATAATTCTCTTCATCGGATGATTCAATGTAACGCTCATAGATGTACTCCAAGTCTAAACTCACTGCTTCAAAAAAAAGGAGAATCGTTGTCAAAATTTTAGCATGGACATTTCACCAAACACTTCTCGGATGTGGTCATCCCACGAACAACATCCATAAGGACGGATGGTACCTGTGATGCAGACAGACAAGAGGTCTGGAAGGGCGATATAGGCAAAGCGGTGTGGCGAGCGGTTGAAGCGGTAGAGATCCCGAAGGTCTGGCGAGGGCTTGGCGGGCGGTAGCGTGTAATAGCGGCGGTGGCGAGGAAGGAAGCGGACGCAGAGAAAGGGGAACAGAGGGAGACGTGGGGTCCGGGTGTCATTTTTGGTGGGTGAAACTGTCTGAGTGCTTTGAGTCGATCCAGACTCTGCAGAGCCCCTTGGTTTGCTTCCACTCTGTGGGATTTCGGATAGCTGGACTGGCACATGTATCAATGCGGGATAAGTTAGATGGCAAACTACATTTGGATCGCTCGATCCAGATAGTTGTAGGGATTTGAGGATCCGTTTTGAAGATACCCTTAGCTTCTATTTCTAATTAAATAGAAGCTTAAAGTTGGTTCTAAAAAAGGAAGCTTAAGCCCTTGCACAAAATGAACCGTGAAAGAATCGCATTGGGGCGGATTCGGCTGGGCACGGTACGCACTGATATGGGCCAGAATATTACCAACGTCAATCCAACCAGTCTAGCCATTCACCCGATGTGTCCAAGACTTGGTTTAGCAACTGGTCAGAGAATAAACCATGCTAAATCGTCTTTATATTTTAGCAAAGGTGTTCCAGAAAGCACCCGCAATGAAATTAAGGTCACCCTGAATGTTCCAAATGAAACTTTGAACGAGAAATATCTTGGTATGCCCTCTGACATTGGTAACAGTAAAAACGGTGCTTTCAAATACTTGAAGGACCGATTGTGGAGTAAAGTACAAGGCTGGATCGAGAACTCAATGTTGTCAGCAGGGAAGGAAGTACTTGTTAAATCGCTAGCCCAAGCAGTGCCTGTTTACTCCATGTCTTGCTTTAAATTACCAAGAGGCTTATGCGAGCAACTGAATAAACTTATAAGAAAATTTTGGTGGGGTTGCAAGGACGGGAAGAGAAAGTCCATTTTAAACCTAGAATTTGTAGAGCTTAGATAAATCGAATCCCCAACTCCGAATCCCGATCGTTGGCACCCCGAACTTATCAACCCCGGTCTAAATTGAACCCTGGAGCTATTTGGCGCACCGGGAAAGCGACGATCCTGGGATTACATTTCTCAATTTACTTCTTTGGTGGACCGCCAAGCCAAAAATAGTCACGTTTTTTTTACAAATTCAAAAAATTGTGCTTGATATTGAAAAATGTTCGCAAATCAGAAACAACCTTCAGAAATTAAAAATATTATTAAATACGAAAAAACTTCAGGAGTTTGAAAACATGTTCGGGAATTAAAAAATATAATTAAATACGAAAAAAGCCTTAGGAGTTTGGAAAAATGTCCATGAACTAAAAAAATGTGCGGAAATCTAGAAAAAAGAGGAACTAAAAAATATTCTTAAATTTGAAAAATCTTCAGGAGTTTGGAAAAATCGCGAACTCAAAAATTGTTCGCCAAATTGAAAAGGTTTCGTGCATTTGAAAAAATTCACGAACTCCAAAAATGTTTTGAATATTAAAAACTATTTATGAATTTGAAAAAAGATCACGAACTAAAAAATGTAAAAAATGTTTCTTTTTAACTACAATTTCCTTACGCATTTTTATTTAGATATTTGTTTTTATTTGTTTCTTTTTTATTTTCCTTTCTGTATTTTATTATCATATTTCGTTTTTAAATATGTGAACATTTTTATCTTAAATATATGTTGAACATTTTTCAACTCCGTAGTTTTTAACGTGAAAAACAGCTCCAGGGTTCGATTTAGACTGGGATTGATAAGTTCATGGTGCCAACGACCGGGATTCGGAGTTGAGGGTTCGATTTAGTTAAGCTCTACAAATTCAAGATTTAAAATGGACTTTTTCCTTTCATGGAAGGAGATGACCCAGCCCAGAGGCATGGGAGGATTGGGTTTTAAGGATTTTGAGCTCTTTAACATGGCAATGCTAGCTAAGTAGGCATGACGCCTCCTTCAACAACCAGAGAGCCTGTGTGCCCGATTGCTTAAAAGCATATACTATCCGGGGCAAACTTTTTTTGAACTCAGTTGTTGGCAATCATCCAAGCCAGATATGGAGAGCTATTATGGAAGGAAAGGATGTCTTGAAACAAGGGCTAATTCGACGAATAGGTAATGGGCAGACCACGCAAATATGGGAGGACAATTGGATCCCACGAAGTGAGATGATGAGACCCTATGGAAGTCTAAATCCGAACCCACCGGCTTTTGTCTCTGAGCTCATTGATAACACTTCAGCTTCATGGGACAGACAGAGGGTGAATGCTACATTCATGCCGATGGATGCAAAGGTAATACTCGGCATCCCATTATGCACCAAAAACATAGATGACTTCTGGAGCTGGAGCCATGAAAGGACGGGCATTTTCTCTGTCAGAAGCGCCTACCGGATGCTTGTTAGCACTAGGTCACGAAGAGAAACATGGCTCAAAAGTAGATCGGGATCTTCAAGCACAGAACAGGAGACAGGAGCGTGGAAAACACTATGGAAAGTGCAAGTCCCTGCAAAAATCTGTATGTTTCTGTGGAGATTATCCAAACACTCAATACAAACAAATGATGTGCGAGCACACCGACACATGACAGACTCTAGTTCTTGCGGCATGTGTGGGCAGCCGGATTCATGGAGACACTCCTTGTTATAGTGTACAATGTCACATTGCACATGGGCTTTGGCGGATGGTGAGCTTTTGCAACAGCTAGCAGACATTACTGAACCAAACACAAAGCAATGGCTCTTTACTCTTATGGAGCTACTACCACACAAGGTACAGTGGGAACATCACACCGAAGAGGAAGCAACCTGGGAAAGAGAGGAATTTTTAAGGACTGCATACCCAGAATTGTTTTCCTAAGCAACCGAATCTCCACTACAAGAAATATGTCAACTAGTGACCTCCACTATTGGTCACTGAAAGGTCATAGTTTTCAATTTGTGACCTTTTTGTGACCAAAAACATAAGGTCAAAAGCTGGGGGTCGTTAATTGACTATAGCGACCTTTCTTCTGGAATGGTCGAAGACGTTTATGACCAAAATATGTCCACTGTGGTGTTTTGGTCACTAGCAACCTCCCCAGGCCACGTAGGCATCCAGCGTGGCAAGCTGATGTGGCACAAGATTCAGCCCGGTCCGATTCGGCGTTTTACATGGGCCGAGCCCAACAATTCAGCCCAATTGTATTTTTTTCACTACTAATTTTGGTGAACTACACGGGCCAATCCCTACAATTCGGCCTTTTTATTGTCTGGGCCATGGCCTTTTTGCACCAACAATTTTAGTTTTCTTTTTTTTAAATGGGTCCATTAGTCAAACAGGTCCCACTTGTCAGGTTCTGATAAGTGGGTCCCAGCTATTAGGCTCGGATTCTTCATATTTCAATTTGACATCATATTTGAATTTGATAGTAAGAAAATAACCAGTATTTAAATAGGCAAGCAGAAAACATACATAATAATTCAAATAACAATAGCCAGATTTAGTACAAGCTCTACAAATGACACCTAATACAAGCTGTAACATATACAGTGCTTTACAAGCTCTACAAATGCAAAGCTCTACAGTACTTTACAAGCTCTCCAAGTAATGTTACAAAGCTCTACTAGTGTTTTCTTCTTCGGCATGGAGCTCCTTCGATAGAGATCAAATGCCGGACTCTCTGGACGGCCATAGTCAGGACTGGGCTAACAGAACAACTGCATGCCTTCCATGATCACCCTGTTACATGAATCAGCTTAGAAGAATTAGAAAAACTGGAGCCAATATATTATGAACATTCCATTCAAAAAAAGGAGTAAAGGAGTAAAGGACAATTTTTTATAGAATGATAATCACATTTCAGCTAGTACATGTTAAAATGAGGTATTCATACAAGACAACAGATATAATATGAATATGCATGGCACAAGTGCATGTCCTGCTACTTAACTTCAACACATTGTGCTGAAACAACAATACAATGGCCATCCATTCAACACGCAAGATCTGACATTACTAGTCAAAGCACACAAACTATCAGCACATGAAGACGAACCACGAATGGAATCGGGGAACTCACATGAAGACGATGAAGGCGCTCGGAGGGTGCTTGGCCTTGCTCTTCTTCACCGCAAGCCTGCGCCGCCACAACAGAAACAACATCAACAAGCCAAACAGAATCAAAATCCAACGCGAAACAGCAGCAGCCACCAAGGGAACGAAACGAGATGGGAGACGAGCAAGGGGTCGGGTCGGGGCATGAATGTGTAAATGCATAAATGGTTCTTCAGATCAACTTCAAAGCTAGCATCAAGCATGTTTAAACAACTTAGCAACATTAGTAAACAACTTAGCAAGCATGTTTAAACAAAAAAAGACACTATGTCAAAAAGACACTACAGATAACTAAAAATGAGTACAGTAGATGTACAAAATTTGTAGGCTCCCTTTGTAACTACAGTACTCCTTTCATTTGTTCGAAATTTTCAGTAGATGTCATAGTAGCATGATAAAAATTTCAGTTGAAACTAAAGATGCAGTACACTAAATTACTCAAGCCTTGCTAAACAGCAAGTCTTACAGTAAACAACAGGATACCAGGATCTATGTTAGTAAGTGTATGTAGCTCAAGGCAACAGTAATGTCAACTTAACATTAATACATCTTGTTCAAAAAATGAAAAGCAAACTGTAGTGCAGCATCAGCCATGAGGGCTTCCTTGTCCACCTGCAGCAGCTTGTACAGATCAAAGCAACCTGCACCCAAAGCAAACACATGAGGAATCAGAGGGAGGCAGGGGAGATGAAGACAAGATGCAACAACTAAATCAGACAAGGACCAAATTAATAAGTTGTGTCAGTGTAACATGGCATTCCCAAACTGAATATATTTCCAAAACAGAGAATAACATCAGCAAGAAAAAAACATGGCATCCCCAAAATGAATATATTCCCAAAACAGATAATAATAACCTCAAAGTGGTTGGAGACCATTGCTCACTTATACTTCCACCACCTACAAATACAGTAACTTATACCACCACCACCTACAGTAACTTATACCACCACCTACAAATCTGAACCACAGTTGCGGTGCTTTTAATGTAATTTGAACCATGTGAATCAATACTGCTATGGTATGCTGAAAGTCAATTTCAAATGTTTAATATTTTCGAAAACTGCAGAGTTGCCTCTGTTTAGATAGATCATCATAATGAAGAACAATGTGGCTCTGTCTATGTCAACGACTAGAATTTAGACGTGGCACACAGTTTCCGTTATGTGAGATCATCTTAGAGGCACTTTCTTGCACAGAATCTGCTCAAGTCTGAACTACACATGCACTCTATTCTTAATACGGTGATATAAATTCACACAGCGGGAGTATAAGCCATCGGCACAGAGTAGACTGTATGTAGAATGTAACTCTAAGCCACAAGATATGAAATTGTGAATAGGCACCTAATAGTTTGACAACATACATTGTTGCATGTTATCTCCCAGGTTATGATGAGCTGCCCGACAAGGCAATAATAGAAAAGGCGCAGATAAAAGACCCCAAACATATCAAACTAGGCAATAGCGTATAGGATAAGGAGCAAAACAACCATCAATTTGCAGTGCAGCACAATGACAGTAGATGGATGCGAACTGCATAAATCAAAAACCCACTCTATGAACTAAGAAGATCAAGAGCACAGGGCACAGTGAAACTGGTACACTGCCTTTATGATAACGAGGTTGAAGAATTCCACGAAATTGGATTCAAAGTCATAGGTTGTGGACTTTTTAGTTACCCGATAAGCTACTGTACAAATGTCCGTGTATGCAATTGCAGACCAAAATAAAACTATAATTAACAGCCCCTGTTTTGCAAGTAAATTTGATATCTTATACTAGCTCCTCTGAAACTCTGTAAAAATGGGAAGAATGGAAGTATACCTTGCTCTTGGTGACATTGATGGCGTGGAACAGGAGAGTGCCGGACTCCTGCATCTGCTTGACGCCGGTGGTGGTCTCCTCGGAGACGCCGACGAGCCTCTCTCCATCTTGCGGTACTTGTGCGGATGATGGCGAGCACAACGGGGTTGTCGGTGGACTCCGGGTCGGCGACCTTGCTGGACTCCTCGTCGGCCTTGAGACCATGGTGGATGAGCAGCGGGGCGTCGTCGAGGATAAGGTCGGGGCCGCCGCTGACCCCCCAGCCGAGGCAGCACTCGGTGCACCACCAGCACTCCTCGAGTGTCGTGGCTAGGGTACCGGGCGCGCGCGAGGAAGGAGAGAAGGTTGGAGGGCGTTGTGGCAGTGGGAGGAGGCGCCTCCTCCTCCTCTGCCGATGGATCTGGAGGAAACGGCCAGCCTAGGTCAAGCCGGTCTGGAGGGGAGGGGAGGGGAGGAGCAGATGGTGGGGGGAGCCGGCAGCAGGGTAGAGGGCAGAGTCGCCGGCGGCGAGGCAGATGTGCTCGGTGGCGGGGCTGGATTTGGGGGCACAGGAGGAGGAAGAGGGGATACCGAGGTGGTGGAGAAGCGCCTGGATGCGGCGGCTGCAGCGGCGGCGGCCTTTGCCTCCCGGAGGCCGCGCGACACGCGGCTGCGCCACATCTCACAGATCGGGGCAGCCCCTCGCGCGCGCGCGCGTGTAGGGTTCGGCTGTGGAGCGCGGGTGGGATTAGAGAGGAGGGGATCTCCAGCCAAGAAGGGGAGGGGAGGGGAGTGGAGGTGGCGCCGGCGGTGGAGTGGATGCGGTCGCCAGCGACTGGTTCGTGGGGATCCAGATCATGGGGGACGGCGGCGGCGCGTCGGTAACAAGGTGAGGGTGTGTGGTGGTTCGGTTGGGTGGCGAGGGAAGGGGAGGGGCGAGAGGAGGGGGCGTGGGGGAGGCCATGAACGATGGCGAGCTCCGCCGGAGGGAGGTGGCGGTGGCGGCGATGGATCTGGAAGGGAGGCGGCGATGGATCTAGAAGGGATGTGATGTGAGCTAGGGTTTGTGCTGCGGTGGGGTGGATGGACGGATGGATGGACGGATGGATGTGGGATGGTGAGATGGACGGATGGATGGATGAGTGCCATGTCATCGATCCGTGGGAATGGTTCTGATTGGTTCGGAAAATCAATGATTTAAAAGAGTTTCCAAGTACAAAAACTAGAGGGATTTTGTGAAGTAGCTATCAAAAATATTTTGCAAAAGGGTACCACACAAATTTTCACTAGAGTTAGACCACATTTTATGGATAAGGACCAATTTGTACGCATTTCTCATCTTTCTAGCTATTTTTAATCATTTTTCGAGTGCCTCAAATGATGTTTTTTTGTGAAGAACCTACCAAATAATTATTGCAAAATTGCACCAAATCATTTTTCTAAAATACTAGGTCATATTTAATGCATAATTTGCCAAATAGTTGGGTGTAAAAAGTTTTGATCCACCTCTGATGAAAAAGACAAATTTCCGCCGATTCAGTTGGAAGCGGGTTAAATCTGAACTGTAGCTACCTCATAGTTTGCTCTTTATTTTTTTTTAAAAATCATTTCTAGGTACATAAGTATCTATTTAATCAGAGAAACACCAAAAATTATAAGATTCAACCACTAGCTAGGAACGGTCATTCCCGTCGTTTTGACCGCATTTTGAAACGGGCATAAAAAATTCAAAAAAATCAAAAAATTGGAAAACCTTCGCATTGTGTCATTATATATGACCAAGTTTCCAGGAAAATAATAAACTTGTAATACGGCGATTATTTTTAAAAAGTGTTCTCAGAAATGAGCTATCATCTCTGAAGATTCATGGCTTTCAAGCCAAATGATCAATCTTATGGCCACATTCATGGCATAGTTTGTTCAAATGATCTCATATTGTGCACAAGGGTGCATCTTGGAATTCCAAACAATGTTGCCTAAGGAAGTTTTCATTTTCTTTGCACGGAAAATTCATTTTTCATTTTCCGAGTGCCCAAAAGGAGGTTTTTTGTGAAGGACCTACCAAATAATTGTTGCAGAAATGGACCAAATCATTTTTATAAAATACTAGGACATATATAATGCACAATTGACAAAATGGTTGGGTGAAAAAAGTTTTGATCCACCTCTGGTGAAAAAGACAAAGTGTCGTCGATTTAGTTGGAAACGGGTCAAATTTGAACTGTAGCTGCCTCATAGTTTGCTCTTTATTTTTTTCCAAAAATCATTTCTAGGTACATAAGTATCTATTTAATCATAGAAACACCAAAAAATTCCAAGATTCAACCACTAGCTAGGAACGGTCAAGCCTGGCGTTTTCACCGCATTTTGAAACGGGCATAAAAAATTCAAAAAAAAATCAAAAAACTGGGAAACCTTCGCATTGTGTCATTATATGTGACCAAGTTTCCAGGATAAATAATAAACTTGTAATACAATAATTATTTTAAAAAGGTGTTCTCAGAAATGAGCTATCATGCGTGAAGATTCATGGCTTTCAAGCTAAATGATCAATCTTATGGCCACATTCATGGCATAATTTTTTCAAATGATCTCATATTGTGCACAAGGGTGCATCCTGGAATTCCAAACAATGTTGCCCAAGGGAGTTTTCATTTTCTTTGCACGGAAAATTCATTTTTGATTTTCCGAGTGCCCGAAATGAGGTTTTTTTGTGAAGGAACTACCAAATAATTGTTGCAAAAATGGACCAAATCAATTTTATAAAATACTAGGCCATGTTTAATGCACAATTGACAAAATGGTTGGGTGTAAAAAGTTTTGATCCACCTCTGGTGAAAAAGACAAATTGTCGCCGATTCAGTTGGAAGCGGGTCAAATTTGAACTGCAGCTGCCTCATAGTTTGCTATTTATTTTTTTTAAAAATCATTTCTAGGTAAATAAGTAACTATTTAATCAGAAATACATGGTTTTATGGCGAGACATTGACGTTTGAACGGTAGCCGAGGGCCCCAACTCTAGAGCGCATAAGCTCGCATGCCCGCCGCGTGGTCACCGCGTGTCCGTGGCATTGCCATGTGTTCTGGGCGGCCTAGGCATGTCTAGTAGGTTGGGCACTCCCCAGTTTGGTGCTAGGAAGAAAATCACAACATAAGATTCTCACGAGGAGACCGATCGATGCTCAAACATGAATAAGCAGCCAAGTGTTTGATTTGCGATACAGAAAATGCACATGGCTAATGGGCGTGAGTCTTGGCTGAGGATGATTAGTTACTAAGAAGACCGTCTTCACAAATTTTCACCTCAAAAGAAGGAGCCTAGGTGGTACTTGCTTTACAAAGTACCACACTGGACATAAATACGAATGTTGAAGCTGGGCTCAAAATAATGAATGTATTGAGCTGGCATTTGGTGGAGGATGGTTATTTGGGCATAGGAAAGCACTGTAGAAAATGGATACCATTTGGACATGCCAAAGTGGTACTTCCTTCACAAAGTGCTGCTTTGAACAAAATAGGAAAATGAATATTTTCGAATTATTTTTGAACTAGGCAAGGAATGTTTTTGACATATTTGATGAAGATATGATCCAAAACATTTATGAGATTTTTTTGGGAATTTTTGGAATAACAGAAATATAGGTTGCTTCACAACCTAGGGCAAAAACTGCCACATGGACATGACACATAGGCAAAACTGATGAGATGGCGCCTAGTCATCACAACCCACCACAATCTACAAGGCTATGACCATCTATATTGGTCATTAACAACTATAAATAAGGCAGCGGACTAGCACTGTTTGCTTTGTGACCATTTCGTGTAAGGTAATTACGACCTTTCTGACCAAAATGGTCACAATGGTTTAGGGTTTGGAGCCCCCCGAACAGCTTTTGACCAATTGGTCTGAAATTGTCATAGATCTATGACCAATTCTTCTAGGGTCACTTACAAAAGGTCACTAGTTGACATATTTCTTGTAGTGCTCGAGGACGGGATTCATCCTAAGTGGGGGAGGTTTGTGACAGCCTAGATTTTGCCTTCTCTCTTTTTTCGGACTTGCCTTCTCTCTGTTTCCGGACTTGGTTTTTTCCTTGCATTGATTTGGATTCTGGAATCATTTCATATGGACTTGTCACTTGGCCATACCCTTGGCTTTCACCCAAGTGACCTATCTTCTCCTCATTCAACTTTATTCCTCTGATAAATCCCCACAATAATCAAATGAATATTTTTCATAAAAGAAAAATATTCATTTTCCTCTCTGAAACTCAATTCAGGAGTTGCATAATCTCATAGTCATAGGAACATGTATAAGTCATGAAGAAAGCAATAGCAATAAACTAAACGACCATTGTGCTAAGCTAATGGATGGGTCTTGTCAATCACATCATTCTCTAATGATGTGTTCCCGTTAATCAAATGACAACTCATATCTATGGCTAGGAAACTTAACCGTCTTTGATCAACGAGCTAGTTAAGTAGAGGCATACTAGTGACACTCTGTTTGTCTAAGTATTCACACATGTACTAAGTTTTCGGTTAATACAATTCTAGCGTGAATAATAAACATTTATCATGATATAAGGAAATATAAATAACAACGTTATTATTGCCTCTAGGGCATATTTCCTTCATTCCTATCCTATTCTTGTCTATTTCCTATCCCTGCATTGTTAGAATCCTCAAATTCAAACAAGCCCTTACACAATTACTTCTGTTATAGATATGTGTCAAAGAAAACCTTGTGTGGTTTGTCCTGCTCCTGTTGTGTTGTGTTCCACCCCAGCTCAGTTGCTCCAACGATGGAAGGGTTCACCACAGCAGGGATCCGATCTCCAGACTATCTTCCGCCTCCTTAGATCTTCTTCCCCGCCACCGGCAACCACGACAACTGCATTACCACCATCAACTGAGCATATGACCTTGAGGACTACACGGGTCCGCAAGAGAGGTCGCACTCTTCCGTGTCTACTTACGTTATGCATCGCTTAATATGATGACATGCTACTTTATCGTCGTGTTCACCTATTAGACTCCGAGTCAGGTCCAAACTAATATTGAAACTTGAGTTTTTAAATGGTTCTGGGGTACATATTGGGGCAACAATCAGTACTATCTGTCTACTATTTGGTTAATCTCGGGTATCTACTATGAGTTTCATGTTGGGTGCAAACAAACATTAAAGGAGCCATTATCTGTATTTTTTAACTAAAGCTATTATCTGCCTGCTATCATTGGTTTTGGGTCTATCCACAGTTTGCTACCATCACTCTGGATTTGTGCATGCACTCCTTACATAATCTCACTATGTTTTATTCCTATGCATGTCAGTTATTCTACACAATGGAACTGAACATGTAGAGCAAAAGAGACGAGCCATGTGTGGCAATAAAATTTCACGCAGACGTCGATCCATGGTAGGCACAAAGGCAGCCCCCTCCACCCATTTCGAATTGTAATCAAGAGGAAGATAACTATTCTGAGGGGGATTCAGAAGGAGAAGACCACTCCTATTTACCCCCTGAGGTCTTCTCTCTAACTTGGCATGCTGATGTTGGTAATATCATGCATATGGTGCCTTGCATTGCTTACTTTATACATCGAATATGTCATCTCCTTAGTTTAGACATGCTTTGTGTGAATGCCATCTATTTAGTTTCTTTATCGTATATGTGAATCATGCAATGCCATCTTGTTTAGCCAGGCGTAAGATATGTGAATTTTGCAATGCCACCCTTGTTAGCCAGTCATCTTATATGTGAATTATATCATGCCATCATTTTTTTATTACGTGTTAAATTTGTCAACAATTTTAGTACATTCAATTACTCTTCCTGTGCATCAGCCATTCGGCACGGTCATGGAAAAATCTGGAGTGGAAACAAGGTCTTCAGAGTAGACAATGATATCTGACGAAGCGCATGTCTTGCTGGTTATGGATAGCTCCTCAGAGGAGGATTCAGAGACAGATAACCAGTCCTATTTCCACCCCGAGGTGCATGCTCTAACTTAGCAGGGTTATGTTGCTCATATCGTGCGTAGGGTATCTTGCATTGCTATGTCATTTGCTTAGTTTGTACATGCTTTGTGTGAATGCCACCTGTTTAGTGTCTAATTACCATATATGTGAATTATGCAATGCCATCTTGTTGCAAGACATTATATATGTGAATAATGCAATGCTATCTTGTTGCAAGGCATTATATATGTGAATTATGCAATTCCATGCTGTTTAGCCAAGCATCATGTATGTGAATTATATCATGCCGTCCTTTTTTGTATTTCTCGTTGCATTTGTCGAAAATGTTTCTATAATCAACAACTCTTCCTGTGCATCAGCATTTGAATTGGTGATGGAGAAATCTAGAGTGAAAACAAGGTCTTCAGAGCAGACAATGCTGATGGGGAACGTAGTAATTTCAAAAAATTTCCTACGCACACGCAAGATCATGGTGATGATATAGCAACGAGGGGAGAGTGTTGTCTACGTACCCTCGTAGAACGAAGCGAAAGCGTTGACGCAACATAGAGGAAGTAGTCGTACGTCCTCCCGGTCCGACCGATCCAAGCACCGTTACTCCGGCACCTCCGAGTTCTTGACACGCGTACAGCTCGATGACGCACCCTTGATCTCCAATCCAGTAGAGGCGCCGAGGGGGAGTTCCGTCAGCACGACGGCGTGGTGACGATCTTGATGTTCTCCTGTCGCAGGGCTTCGCCTAAGCACCGCTACAATATGACCGAGGTGTAATATCGTGGAGGGGGGCACCGCACACGGCTAAGGAACGATCAATGATCAACTTGTGTGTCTAGGGTGCCCCCTACCCCCGTATATAAAGGAGGGAGGGAGGAGGTGGCCGGCCCAAGGGGGGGGCGCCATAGGGAGGGGGAAACCTACTCCAAGTAGGTTTCCCCTCCTTTTCCTAATGCAACTTGGAGGGGGAAGGAAGGAGTACTAGTAGTAGGAAGGAAGAGGGGGAAGGAGAAAGGGAAGGGGGGGCCGGCCCCCCTCCCCAATTCGGATTGGGCTTGGGGGGGCGCGCCCCCCTCCCTTGCTCCTTCTCCCTTCCTGCCACTTGGGCCCAATAAGGCCCATATACTTACCGGGGGGTTCCGGTAACCTCCCGGAGCTCCGGTATATTCCCAAACTCTCCCGGAACCTTTCCGGTGTCCAAATATATCCGTCCAATATATCAATCTTTATGTCTCGACCATTTCGAGACTCCTCGTCATGTCCGTGATCACATCCGGGACTCTGAACAACCTTCGGTACATCAAAACTCATAAACTCATAATATAACTGTCATCGAAACCTTAAGCTTGCGGACCCTACGGTTCGAGAACAATGTAGACATGACCGAGACACGTCTCCGGTCAATAACCAATAGCGGGACCTGGATGCCCATATTGGTTCCTACATATTCTACGAAGATCTTTATCGGTCAAACCGCACAACAACATACGTTGTTCCCTTTGTCATCGGTATGTTACTTGCCCGAGATTTGATCGTCGGTATCCAATACCTAGTTCAATCTCGTTACCGGCAAGTCTCTTTACTCGTCCTGTAATACGTCATCTCATAACTAACTCATTAATTACATGCTTGCAAGGCTTAGGTGATGAGTATTGCCGAGAGGGCCCAGAGATACCTCTCCGACAATCGGAGTGACAAATCCTAATCTCGAATTATGCCAACTCAACATGTACCTTCGGAAACACCTGTAGAGCACCTTTATAATCACCTAGTTACGTTGTGACGTTTGGTAGCACACAAAGTGTTCTTCCGGTAAACGGGAGTTGCACAATCTCATAGTTGCAGGAACTTTGTATAAGTCATGAAGAAAGCAATAGCAGTATACTAAACGATCAAGTGCTAGGCTAACAGAATGGGTCATGTCAATCACATCATTCTTCTAATGATGTGATCCCACTAATCAAATGACAACACATGTCTATGGTCAGGAAACATAACCATCTTTGATTAATGAGCTAGTCAAGTAGAGGCATACTAGTGACTATAGTTTTGTCTATGTATTCACACATGTATTATGTTTCCGGTTAATACAATTCTAGCATGAATAATAAACATTTATCATGATATGAGGAAATAAATAATAACTTTATTATTGCCTTGTCACACACTGATTTTCATGCCACAACACTTAAGTCAATAATCATGCTAAAATGTGGTTTGTCAAAAACTTTTGAGTGTTTTGTCTTTGCTTTGATTGAATGTTTGACTGCTGTTTGCAGTGCTCTAAAAATCAAATAAATCCTCCAACTCCTATACTTCATCTCCTTGCTCCAAGCTCTTGAACCAATGATCATGCCATGTGTATAGGACTTAAAAATAATTTCGTACAAAAATAATTTGGCCAAATAGTATTTTCAAAAATTAGTTTTCCAAAAACCCCTGAATTGAGGTTTGCACTGCAAGTACTTAATTAAGGGCATTAAAAATCCTTCTAAAAATATATTTGACTCCTATTAGATATAGTATATCCATAAACCACAAAAATATAATTTTGAAAGTTATTTTCCTATTTTATTTAAGAGCTTTTTCTTAAGGCCAGAAATGGTCTTTAATAGGGAAAAATTATTTTCTTGCTTCAAAAATATTTGACAAAATTTAGGGAAACTCATAGGACATATATTGTCCATATATAAGAGTTTCAACACATGGCCATGTTCAAAATATTGGTCAAATCCCTCAAAAACCCTTTCTAGATATTTCAAGCTTTTGAAATATTTACAAAGGAAATATTCTCCAAAAATTCCAAGAAAATTCTATCATGTCACATATGACATATTTGGTGATCTTGCCAAGTCCCATGTCTTGGAGAACAAGGTAACATCATCAAATCCCCTCAAAACCATTTCTGTCCATTTAGAAGCTTGAGCAACTTTACATTGCCAAACATGTCCAAATGTTCTCAAACCTTGTGAACATGCTCAAGTGGTCTAATTATTCATCTAGACCAAATGGCACAAGTTGGAGAACAATTTAACTTGATCAAAGTGCCCCAAAACCCTTCCTGTCCAGAACCAAATTTGAACAACTCTACATTGCCAAGTGTGTCCTTTTGATCTTAATTTTTGTGGACATGTTCAAATCCTCAAATGATGACACTACACCAAGTGGTGCACCAAGGAGAACATATTTTCATGACTAAATCTTGAAAAGTCCATTTCTGCTGATTTCTAGGGTTTACAAAAGTTGCATTGGCAACTTTGCCCAACTGAGCTCAAAATGGGTGGAAGGCCCTATTTATGTGTGCCATTTCACCCTGTGGAGCCTCATGACAAATGGAAGTCACATTCTTGCCCAAACCATTATCAAACACCTTCTGGCATTTTGCAAAAACCACTATTTTGACCCCTTCCACTATTCTTGGTGAGCTCAAATTTTTACCACAGCCTCTCAGAGTCCCCTTGCACCTCCAGTAGCAATGGAAAATCCATGGCTCAATTATTGGGGTGTGAAAACCCTCATTTCCTTCCTTGGACAGCAGCATCCTTCTCCTTTCTCACCTCCCTCCTCATTCTAGTGGTTCACCAGGGCATCCAAGGCCACCTCCCCTTTGTTTACTCCTCCCTAAACACCCTAGACACAAGTGGCCACACCCTACAAGCCAAAGGCATGCCCTGGCATGCAATTGGCGTGCTCCAGAGCACGCTACAGTGCACACCCGCACTGTAGCCGCCCCCTTCCAACCGCCTCTGGCCACCTAGGGCCTCCCCCTCGTGTCCCCCGAGGTCACCTCGACGTCCGCAGCACGCTACACTGTCGTCCCCCTCCTCTTTCTCCCTCTCCGGCTCTCCTCGCGTGTGGACAGAACGCCGCCCGAGCGCGCCAGTCGCTGGCCACGGTAGGGACCCGCCTTGCCGCATTCCCCGCTCCCTCTCTTCTCCTCTTGGGCGTAGTCCACGCCCACGAACACCCCGGACATGGCCGAGTGTGCCAATTCGGCCTCCAGCATCGCCTAGGCCGTGGCCATGGACGCCGTCCACGGTGCACCGTCACCCCGTCTTAAACGACCATCCCGAGCCCCTCCTCTGGGCGCCATTCGCTCTATCTTCCCCTCAGAGACCTACTCGAGCAGCCAGCTCCCCTCCCCGTGCCTTCCATCCACCGCAATGGCCGGAGCCTTGCCGTCGGCCTCCGCGTAAATCCGCACCCATCTCCCCTCCTCCTTCCCTCTGGACCGAACTAGAGCACCCCACTGTCACCTCGAGACCCTCCCGTACTTCTCCGCCTCCTCCCCGTGGCTGTTCCGTCGAGCTGCATCACCACCGTCAGCCTCATCCGCCGCGGTCGACGCCTTGCTCGACTCGGTGCCCCTGGGCGACCGTGCCACCCACAGTTGGACGCGGCTGGGTCCCCTGAGCACGCCAGTGGGCAGAGCATCGCCGGAGACGCCCTGCAGCGCCGGCAAGCCGCCGCCGACGCCGCCCTTGCCTCTGCTCTGTTCGAGCGGGAGGTTGGGGATGAACCCGACAGGTGGGCCCCGCTCGTCAGCGGCACAATGGGGCGGGCCCATGAGTTAAGTGAACACGGCCTCTGCTCGCTGACGCCTTCGCTCGAGGAAGGCGTATTTTCCCGAGTACGCCTTCTACGTCACCCCCCCACTCCGCGCACGTGGCCGAGCCGCTGGGCCGGCCCAGTAGCACCACCGCTATCCCTCGCCCGGTGCGCTCTGCTGCCGCCCAGATTTGGCCCATTTAGGTAAATCCCTCTCCTTTTTCTTTTTTTGTAGACTTCAAAAATCCATAGAATATTCATATTATCTCCCAATTTGATGATTCAAATTTCTAATAGTTCATAAATTCCTGATCTATCACATGGTGCAAATTGCACATTTTTCCATAAAGATTTTCTTCACAAATATTTATCAAATCCTGTTTTTCCATTTCTGTGATGAACTTTAGAAAATCACAGAGGGCTCATATTTGATCCAAATGCCATGATTCAAATTCCTAGATGCATCTAAGTTCAAAACTTAGTTTTTGAACATTTTCACTAATATTTTCTGTATCACCTCAACTAATGGTCTATTTCTTTATATATAGCCAACTTTGCAAAATCATAGGATATTCATTTGAACTCCAAATCCAGTGAAACCAATTCCTAGATGCTTCTAAAATCATCCTTTGTTAAATGGGTGCCTTTACTCATTTTCCAAAAATATATTTCTGAACAATTCTTGCAAATCCATAAACCCCTTGATTCCACCATATCAAAATGTTCAGAGGTATCCATTCATCAAATCCAAATGAAACCACTTTGGTCATCCCTCATATGACCAGAGGTATCCTAGAAAAGTCCAACTCATATTTTTAGAGCACTTTTATTTCCTGCCTTGTTGTGTTGCTTATTATGGTTGCTTTTGACGATAGTGGACGAAGTAGACGGAATGCACGGAGATGGACCAGAGACATTGAAGACCTCGAAGACCTTGTTGAAACAGGCAAGCAGCCCTTTGACCATGTCTATGAAACCCTTTTTATGCATGTCATATAGCACTTATTATTGTTGCATCGGAATCATGAAGGATGGGTAACCACTTTGGTGGGTTGCCTCCGTTACTTTTCTCGTTGACACTTGCATTGTGCATGACCCTACCTTCTTATGAGGGTTATGACGATGGGAGTAGATAGGATGCTAAGTAGTTTGCTACGCAAAAAGGGACGGGAATATGCATGTGATGGAGACAAAATATTTTCAAACAACTTTCGAAAACCCCATCGGGTGCCATTTATGCCCGAGGGAGATGATGAGAAAGGTAACCACTTGATGACGAAGTGGTGTACCGAGGCAAGTGTGTGTTGTTTTCGAAAACGGATTAGATTTAAGATTTGATGACTATCCCAACCCTACATGCGCGACCACTCTACCCTTATATGGGAAAGGGCATTGTTGAGTACCTAGACCGATACTAGCTTGGAGCCCGCATTACTAGTGACGGGGGAGAGTTGGTGCTCTCTCTTGGGACGGGGTCGTGCCAGGTAGGGCGGCCATGACTGTCTTCACAGGGCACCGGACACACCGTTGGTACCCCGTGCTTGTGGTATGTGATGAATATGGGAGCGAGGCTCCACAACTTTATAATGTGAAATGTTTGGCACGGGGGTTACTACCAATCGAGTGGACTCCATGTTAGTGTCGTCTAGGGAAAGGCGGTGATCGGGTGCTTACCCCAGGTACTTGAGGTACCGCGGGTCGTGGATGACACGGAAGTTCCCCGGATCTAGTGGGTAAAGTGTGCAACCTCTGCAGAGTGTAAAACTATTCGAATAGCCATGTCCACGGTCAAGGACGGTTGGGCGGTGCTGCTTAAACTATGTCCAGGGTTTTCAACCGTGTGGGTGAGATGATGGAAATGACTTGGGTCAAGCCAAGGACTTGACACGATTGAGATGGGTTGGTGCCCACTCTGTTTATGATAAATGGGTTGGTGCCCACTCTATTTATGTTGATATCGGTGACCAGATCTCATGGTTACTTAAATTCTCTTGATGCATGCTTTATAGGATGTTGAACATGTCATTGCACTCAAAACTAGCTTTATGCAAAACTTTACCTATGTCATGCATTACTGTACCTTGAACCAAATCATGGGTTGCTTGCGAGTACATTCAAAGTACTCATTGGCTTGCCACTGGTTATTTAATTGACCAGGCATGGAAGAACCGGAGTTCGAAGAAGAGTTCTTTGGAGACGATCATGCGAACTAGGACGTTTCCCAGTCAGAATGCCTGTAGGGTTAAGGCAGATGGCATGGGTTCTACTTATCAACGACGATTTCCGCTGCTTTGTTTCATTTGATGTTCAGCCCTTAAGGCTTTATCGATGTAAGACTTGACCATGTTGGTCACTATTTGTGTAAGACGGTATGTATGGATGTAAGACTCTTGTTATTCAGCTTCTGCGTGTTCAGTGAGCATTGATCTCTGGGATCACTGTACACGTGCATTCGGTGATCACGACTTGCGAGTCGGGGTCCCCACAGAGCTGGTATCAGAGCCATCCTGACTGTAGGAAGCCTTAGTTAGCATGGTCGTTAGTTAGGGTAAAACTATTTCCAAAACTACTACTACTTTTCAAAACTATCTATACTTCTCTTCCCCTTCTGAGTTTTTCGAAAGCTAAGATATACTTTCCTCTTCCCCTTCAAATTTAATGGTCGCTAGAACCCTTATGTCCCTAGCCACTGGATTCCTTGTAATCTTCGTGGATAATCAGGAAGGAAGATGCCTTGCCAGACATTCACCCACATCTCCTGAACACAAGATTGGCGACATCCCAACAGGACGATACCAGCAGAAGACACATCCTCGAGGAATGAGGACCTGAAGACCCAGGAGATGGTGACACCCTTGACACTGCCCCAAGGTGATGCAACCTTAGCCTACGATGATCAGGGCATAGGATATGCAAGATCATGATATACATCGCTAATAGAGTAACCCCGTCACTACTGATGTTGTATCGGCAACCACCGATGGATGAGAACCTAGCCATTTGGTCTGCCTCATCATAGTGAGCAGGAAAACGGTTCTCCTCATCCCCCGCTCTTGGTGTCGATGTCATCATCAACATAACCAACATGATGGACCTCTATTATGCCTTGATAATGTCATTACATAAAGGATTACCTACCTGGTACCATCGATGGCTTAGAAGACAACAGAAGATCAAGTCAATGCCAGTTACGAGGAGCCACCTTCGCCCCATCACTTCAACAGGAAAGAAGTTGTCGAAGATTCTTCAGGCTCAACCCAGATCGTTTCAAACAAGAGATGCAGCGACACCTAAGGAAAACTCAAAAGACTGCATGAGGCACAAGGCACGACTATAGAGTCCGACAACCCCTAGGGTAGGATGAGTCGTGTACCCCCTATGCGCAGTCGAGTCCGTATGATGGTTCGAGTAGAACCATGATTGTGTGTTGCTTGTTTTTATTTGTCTGTGTTTTTGATATCAGTCGCCCTTTTTGCCCTAGGAAACAAGTATGCAACTATATCACCTGCCTTATTTTGTTGTTTGTGTTTGGCCCCTTCTGGCACTTGTTTGTTTGCACCTGCACTATAGAACCCCCTTTAGGCGTCCCACCTCCTCTGTGCTACTTTTCCCTCTCGTCTCTCTCTCTCCTCAACTGAAGACCAGCAAGACAAGATGCACCAAGAAATCTGCTTCGGCGACCAACAAGCACTGAAGACTTTTGCTACAACCTCCTCGACCTAGTGCAACCCCCTTAGAGTTGTGGTTTCCCCTCAAGACTAGAACCCATCCCTAGACCCTTCGAGACTTCACGAGATACCCCAGCTCAACACCTTAACCCTAAGCTTAACCTACGGAATTGCAAGAGAATCTGTTAAGCCTCCGTAACCTTGCTTGTCACTGGGTTCATTATGGAACTAGTGGACATAGTGAATGAGCACGTTATCTTCCTAAGATCGCACCAAAACTGACGATGCCATAGGGAGACCAATTCAAGGATATAGGGATAGAGGGAAGATGACTTGATGAGTTTATATCGATGACTTTGAGGAACTAACTGAGACTCTTTGGTGGATTATAAGGCTTTCATGTTGGTGGCTGAACTTGGTGGGATCATGATTATAGAGTAGCGTAGCTTTCACTACCCATGTGTGAATTGGATTTATAGGACAATTATGATCACAAGCTGAAATTCTTGGAAGTATTTGGATTTAACTTAGCCATGGGATATTGATAGGAGACAATTGATATTACGACAATGACTTGGGGGAACATGTAGGAATTCTCGTTGGACAAGAGATTTGGATTTAAGTAGGTGATTCTAGTTGAATATAGATGCTGAGCATGTCTACATGGTTCGGAGTAAATTGGATTTAGACTAATGATCTCGATCGTGATACCATGTTTCTCGGTGGATGATAAACTAGGAGATTGGACTAATTGTCGGAGTTGATTTAGGAATCTATATAAGCCTGACCTTGGAGTTTACTTGACCATGATAATGGGAATTGGTGGACTAACTATAGTAAGGCAGCCCTTTCAAGTATTGGGGATTGTAAGGACTTTAGGAGATCATGTGGAACCCCAGCTTAGGCATTGGATTTGTAGAATTAATGGATTATGTAGTGATTAATGGAAGTTAACAGGTTGTTGGAGTCGACTCATAGGAAAGGAAACGAGATTTTGGAGTGGCATATGACGTGTTTCCTTAATACAGAGATGCGCTAGCATGGACCTTGGAGGAATAGGATGAGCACTTGGATTGTCCTGTTTATTCCAGCTTGGAAGCTTGTATGTTCTACCCATGGATTTTTAGGGGTAGCTACACACATGAGTTTGGGGATCGTAGACATATATGATTTTGTTAGATCAACTCTTGGGAGTCATGAGGATACGAATGGCATGAGTGATGATTGGAGTTGGCCTATACGAAATGATGCTATCAGTGATATGACGTGATTTGTTTAAAGGACTAGATAGACTATTGGCATCTCAGAAACCGTGCTTAAAGGTAGGATGATAAATGTCCATTCGCACACTAGAATCCTTGAAACCCTTATGCCCTACCAAGCCACAACACGGTTGGATCATGACCTTGAGTCTTGGCTCTAGATCAATAAGACCTTGACCAATGCTCAACCGCGACCCTCACCAACGCCTCAGACCACTCTACGTACCCCAAATACTTCATAGAGTACTTGGGCAAGTAAATCATCATCCTTACTTGAGGACATGAATGTCCACATGAAGACGGAAGAAGAGTTGACCGGCTGGTTAGGGAACACCCGAAGACCGCCATGTCAAGGAGGAAGAACTATACCAACCACCGTCGTCAAGGGGTGAGCTTCCGCGTTGAAGACCGTGCATATCTGCAAGCCACTCCTCTCAAAGGCAACCACGACCTCATGAAGAGAACTATGCTACTCATGACCTTGAGCTAGCAGCAGTGGTTCATGCCCTGAAGACATGGCGACATTACCTCTTACGGAAGGGATGTGAGATATACACGGATCACAAAGGTCTGAAGTATATTTTCACTCAAAAGGAATTGAACACGAGGCAAAGAAGATGGCTAGACTTGATCAAAGATTATGACCTCAGTGTTCAATACCACCCTGGGAAGGCTAATGTGGTAGCAGATGCATTAAGCAGAAAGGCTTGTTCCTTGAATGCTATGCTTAAGGACAAGCTGCCCGCCTTGTATGAAGAACTTGAAAGCTTCGGGTTGGAACTGGTTGCACCAGGATTCTTAACTAACCTTGAAGTCAAGCCTTCAGGTGGCACCATTTGAAGTGTTATACGGACGGAAGTGCCGCACACCCCTCAATTGGTCAGATACCGGAGAAGGACTTGTCTTTGGGCCGACATCCCCCGTGAAGCCGAAGAGCAAGTCCAGCTTGTCAGGGAGCGTTTGAAGACTGCCAAGTCAAGACAGAAGAGCTACGCTGAATCACGTCGTCGAGACATGACCTTCCGGGTTGGAGACCATGTTTATCTCCGGGTCACCCCTCTCAAAGGAACCCAGCGCTTCCATGTCAAAGGAAAGCTCGCCCAAGATTCATCGGCCTTCTTCGAGATCACTCCAAGATTTGACAACCCCCTCCGAGATCACTACGAGATGAAGAGAGGACAGATACCAACTAGAGTTACCACCTGACTCACCCACTGTGCACAATGTCTTTCCACACGACACCACTCCGGAAACATTTCTAACTTCCTGACTTGCCCGATCTCTACGAGGACATTGACCACCAAGCCATCTACCCCTAGCCCAATCTAACCTACCGCGAGCTACCCATTAGCAACCTGGATCAAGAAGAGCGTCACGCACGAAGCCACATCATCAAGTGCTTCAAGCTCAATGGGGCACTACACGAAAGCAGAAGCAACATGAAGACTTGAAGACTACCCCAGATCCAAGTTTCTGTATTCCTTTCCGCGCCTAGTCTGGGAATCTCGGGGACGAGATTCTTGTAAGGGGGGTAGGTCTGTCACACCCTGATTTTCATGCCACAACACTTAAGTCAATAATCATGCTAAAATGTGGTTTGTCAAAAACTTTTGAGTGTTTTGTCTTTGCTTTGATTGAATGTTTGACTGCTGTTTGAAGTGCTCTAAAAATCAAATAAATCCTCCAACTCCTATACTTCATCTCCTTGCTCCAAACTCTTGAACCAATGATCATGCCATGTGTATAGGACTTAAAAATAATTTCTTACAAAAATAATTTGGCCAAATAGTATTTTCAAAAATTAGTTTTCCAAAAACCCCTGAATTGAGGTTTGCACTGCAAGTACTTAATTAAGGGCATTAAAAATCCTTCTAAAAATATATTTGACTCCTATTAGATATAGGATATCCATAAACCACAAAAATATAATTTTGAAAGTTATTTTCCTATTTTATTTAAGAGCTTTTTCTTAAGGCCAGAAATGGTCTTTAATAGGGAAAAATTATTTTCTTGCTTCAAAAATATTTGACAAAATTTAGGGAAACTCATAGGACATATATTGTCCATATATAAGAGTTTCAACACATGGCCATGTTCAAAATATTGGTCAAATCCCTCAAAAACCCTTTCTGGATATTTCAAGCTTTTGAAATATTTACAAAGGAAATATTATCCAAAAATTCCAAGAAAATTCTATCATGTCACATATGACATATTTGGTGATCTTGCCAAGTCCCATGTCTTGGAGAACAAGATAACATCATCAAATCCCCTCAAAACCATTTCTGTCCATTTAGAAGCTTGAGCAACTTTACATTGCCAAACATTTCCAAATGTTCTCAAACCTTGTGAACATGCTCAACTGGTCTAATTATTCATGTAGACCAAATGGCACAAGTTGGAGAACAATTTAACTTGATCAAAGTGCCCCAAAACCCTTCCTGTCCAGAACCAAATTTGAACAACTCTACATTGCCAAGTGTGTCCTTTTGATCTTAATTTTTGTGGACATGTTCAAATCCTCAAATGATGACACTACACCAAGTGGTGCACCAAGGAGAACATATTTTCATGACTAAATCTTGAAAAGTCCATTTCTGCTGATTTCTAGGGTTTACAAAAGTTGCATTGGCAACTTTGCCCAACTGAGCTCAAAATGGGTGGAAGGCCCTATTTATGTGTGCCATTTCACCCTGTGGAGCCTCATGACAAATGGAAGTCACATTCTTGCCCAAACCATTATCAAACACCTTCTGGCATTTTGCAAAAACCACTATTTTGACCCCTTCCACTATTCTTGGTGAGCTCAAATTTTTACCACAGCCCCTCAGAGTCCCCTTGCACCTCCAGTAGCAATGGCAAATCCATGGCTCAATTATTGGGGTGTGAAAACCCTCATTTCCTTCCTTGGACAGCAGCATCCTTCTCCTTTCTCACCTCCCTCCTCATTCTAGTGGTTCACCAGGGCATCCAAGGCCACCTCCCCTTTGTTTACTCCTCCCTAAACACCCTAGACACAAGTGGCCACACTCTACAAGCCAAAGGCATGCCCTGGCATGCAATTGGCGTGCTCCAGAGCACGCTACAGTGCACACCCGCACTGTAGCCGCCCCCTTCCAACCGCCTCCGGCCACCTAGGGCCTCCCCCTCGTGTCCCCCGAGGTCACCTCGACGTCCGCAGCACGCTACACTGTCGTCCCCTTCCTCTTTCTCCCTCTCCGGCTCTCCTCGCGTGCGGACAGAACGCCGCCCGAGCGCGCCAGTCGCTGGCCACGGTAGGGACCCGCCTTGCCGCATTCCCCGCTCCCTCTCTTCTCCTCTTGGGCGTAGTCCACGCCCACGAACACCCCGGACATGGCCGAGTGTGCCAATTCGGCCTCCACCATCGCCTAGGCCGTGGCCATGGACGCCGTCCATGGTGCACCGTCACCCCATCTTAAACGACCATCCCGAGCCCCTCCTCTGGGCGCCATTCGCTCTATCTTCCCCTCAGAGACCTACTCGAGCAGCCAGCTCCCCTCCCCATGCCTTCCATCCACCGCAATGGCCAGAGCCTTGCCGTCAGCCTCCGCGTAAATCCGCACCCATCTCCCCTCCTCCTTCCCTCTGGACCGAACTAGAGCACCCCACTGTCACCTCGAGACCCTCCCGTACTTCTCCGCCTCCTCCCCATGGCTATTCCGTCGAGCTGCATCACCACCGTCAGCCTCATCCGCCGCGGTCGACGCCTTGCTCGACCCGGTGCCCCTGGGCGACCGTGCCACCCACAGTTGGACGCGGCTGGGTCCCCTGAGCACGCCGGTGGGCAGAGCATCGCCGGAGACGCCCTGCAGCGCCGGCAAGCCGCCGTCGACGCCGCCCTTGCCTCTGCTCTGTTCGAGCGGGAGGTTGGGGATGAACCCGACAGGTGGGCCCCGCTCGTCAGCGGCACAATGGGGTGGGCCCATGAGTTAAGTGAACACGGCCTCTGCTCGCTGACGCCTTCGCTCGAGGAAGGCGTATTTTCCCGAGTACGCCTTCTACGTCACCCCCCCACTCCGCGCACGTGGCCGAGCCGCTGGGCCGGCCCAGTAGCACCACCGCTATCCCTCGCCCGGTGCGCTCTGCTGCCGCCCAGATTTGGCCCATTTAGGTAAATCCCTCTCCTTTTTCTTTTTCTGTAGACTTCAAAAATCCATAGAATATTCATATTATCTCCCAATTTGATGATTCAAATTTCTAATAGTTCATAAATTCCTGATCTATCACATGGTGCAAATTGCACATTTTTCCATAAAGATTTTCTTCACAAATATTTATCAAATCCTGTTTTTCCATTTCTGTGATGAACTTTAGAAAATCACAGAGGGCTCATATTTGATCCAAATGCCATGATTCAAATTCCTAGATGCATCTAAGTTCAAAACTTAGTTTTTGAACATTTTCACTAATATTTTCTGTATCACCTCAACTAATGGTCTATTTCTTTATATATAGCCAACTTTGCAAAATCATAGGATATTCATTTGAACTCCAAATCCAGTGAAACCAATTCCTAGATGATTCTAAAATCATCCTTTGTTAAATGGGTGCCTTTACTCATTTTCCAAAAATATATTTCTGAACAATTCTTGCAAATCCATAAACCCCTTGATTCCACCATATCAAAATGTTCAGAGGTATCCATTCATCAAATCCAAATGAAACCACTTTGGTCATCCCTCATATGACCAGAGGTATCCTAGAAAAGTCCAACTCATATTTTTAGAGCACTTTTATTTCCTGCCTTGTTGTGTTGCTTATTATGGTTGCTTTCGACGATAGTGGACGAAGTAGACGGAATGCTCGGAGATGGACCAGAGACATTGAAGACCTCGAAGACCTTGTTGAAACAGGCAAGCAACCCTTTGACCATGTCTATGAAACCCTTTTTATGCATGTCATATAGCACTTATTATTGTTGCATCGGAATCATGAAGGATGGGTAACCACTTTGGTGGGTTGCCTCTGTTACTTTTCTCGTTGACACTTGCATTGTGCATGACCCTACCTTCTTATGAGGGTTATGACGATGGGAGTAGATAGGATGCTAAGTAGTTTGCTACGCAAAAAGGGACGGGAATATGCATGTGATGGAGACAAAATATTTTCAAACAACTTTCGAAAACCCCATCGGGTGCCATTTATGCCCGAGGGAGATGATGAGAAAGGTAACCACTTGATGACGAAGTGGTGTACCGAGGCAAGTGTGTGTTGTTTTCGAAAACGGATTAGATTTAAGATTTGATGACTATCCCAACCCTACATGCGCGACCACTCTACCCTTATATGGGAAAGGGCATTGTTGAGTACCTAGACCGATACTAGCTTGGAGCCCGCATTACTAGTGACGGGGGAGAGTTGGTGCTCTCTCTTGGGACGGGGTCGTGCCAGGTAGGGCGGCCATGACTGTCTTCACAGGGCACCGGACACACCGTTGGTACCCCGTGCTTGTGGTATGTGATGAATATGGGAGCGAGGCTCCACAACTTTATAATGTGAAATGTTTGGCACGGGGGTTACTACCAATCGAGTGGACTCCATGTTAGTGTCGTCTAGGGAAAGGCGGTGATCGGGTGCTTACCCCGGGTACTTGAGGTACCGCGGGTCGTGGATGACACGGAAGTTCCCCGGATCTAGTGGGTAAAGTGTGCAACCTCTGCAGAGTGTAAAACTATTCGAATAGCCGTGTCCACGGTCAAGGACGGTTGGGCGGTGCTGCTTAAACTATGTCCAGGGTTTTCAACCGTGTGAGTGAGATGATGGAAATGACTTGGGTCAAGCCAAGGACTTGACACGATTGAGATGGGTTGGTGCCCACTCTGTTTATGATAAATGGGTTGGTGCCCACTCTATTTATGTTGATATCGGTGACCAGATCTCATGGTTACTTAAATTCTCTTGATGCATGCTTTATAGGATGTTGAACATGTCATTTCACTCAAAACTAGCTTTATGCAAAACTTTACCTATGTCATGCATTACTTTACCTTGAACCAAATCATGGGTTGCTTGCGAGTACATTCAAAGTACTCATTGGCTTGCCACTGGTTATTTAATTGACCAGGCATGGAAGAACCGGAGTTCGAAGAAGAGTTCTTTGGAGACGATCATGCGAACTAGGACGTTTCCCAGTCAGAATGCCTGTAGGGTTAAGGCAGATGGCATGGGTTCTACTTATCAACGACGATTTCCGCTGCTTTGTTTCATTTGATGTTCAGCCCTTAAGGCTTTATCGATGTAAGACTTGACCATGTTGGTCACTATTTGTGTAAGACGGTATGTATGGATGTAAGACTCTTGTTATTCAGCTTCTGTGTGTTCAGTGAGCATTGATCTCTGGGATCACCGTACACGTGCATTCGGTGATCACGACTTGTGTCGTGGATTTGGCACGACAGATGTCCTAGCATAAGGACTTAGTCGTGGAGCCATCGCTACGGGTTTACTTGCAAGGGTTAAAGCGGACACAAAGACACGAGGGTTTTATACTAGTTCGGCCCCTTCGATGAAGGTAAAAGCCTACGTCTAGTTGTGATGGAATTGATGTAGTCTCGATGGCTAGGGAGCAAATAAGCTTCGCCTAGGCTCGAGTTGTGGCTGTCTCCCCTTGAACCGCCGCCGGGTCGTCCCCTTATATACACGAGTGACGCCCGCCGGTTTGCAGAGTCCCAACCGGTTCATATTCGTATCCCGGTTGGTATCTCTCTATTCCTAACTTACAATACAAGTTATACATCAGGCCGGTTTACGGCTACAAGTTCTAAACCAACTACAGGCCTTGGGCCTTTCCATGATTACACTACTAGCGGAGTTAACCCGGCCCAAGCTTGGCCGGTTTACACCTAGTGGTAATATCCCCAACATTAGGCCCCAGATTGATTTGAACTGGTTCATGTCAATCCTTCACAGAACCTGCATCTTGGACATCTTCTTTGTTTAATAAACCGTCACGTCGTCATTGCTTCTGATCACTGTAAACCGGCATGATATCGTTGTTTCTGGTCACTGTAAACCGGCATGACGTCATCTTGAAGTTTATCCTTTATAACGCCTTCTTTAATGATCGTCCCTGGATTCACGCGCTTGACCTAGCTTTACTGCCTTATAAATAGGACCGAAGGGTCATTCTGTTTCTCCCTTCGCTTCCTCTTCTTCTTCTTCCTCGCGCCGCTGCCTTTGGAGCTCCGTCGTCATTATCAACGTCTGCTTCGTCCTAGGCCGCTGCATCAACCTGTTCGGATCAGAACACTGCGGCCTTTCTCCGCATCTCCTCCGTTTCCGGTAAATCTCTTACCCTTCTTCAGTCTGTTCCCTCACCTTAGATCTGTTTCTAGGGTTCGAGCTTCATACCACGTTCTTCGTATGTTTTCGCCTTTCTAGCCTTTGAGCCATGCTATGAATCCCGTTCTGTACCAAACGACGACTCTTGCGTATCCGCTGCACTTTCTCATCTTAATCCCATAGATCTTCTGTATATATATATATATACCTTATGGTGCATTTCCTGTTTCTTCTTTACTTTCGCGACGCTTTTCCTGTTTTCTGAAAACCCGCGTTTGATCCGTAGTAAACATGAACTTTTGTGAAACCTGTTTCTGTCCACGACTTCAATTACCTTCAAAGCCAAGATTAGGCGGTTTAACTCACCATGGTCAAAAGCTGCTAAACCGGCACCGGTACACCATTAGTCCCCTTGTTGAACCGCCTCCGGTTTATCATAACTTAAATCAATCACGCTGTAGTGAGTACTTTCTTAAACCGGATCCTTCTCCTTGTAGATCTTATGATGGCCAAACAGGTGTACGAATGCAACTGGGTTCCTTCCCACGTCTCCGAGACACAGTTGAAAGAACTGGTATCAATTGGCGCTTTAGATGATCAAAACACAATCCATTGGAGGGTTCCTGGAGAGGAATGTCCTCCCACCCCTCAGGAAGGAGAAGTTGTGGTTTTCGCAGATCACTTGGCCCGGGGTTTCAAACCGCCCGGGTCAAAATTTTACCGGGACGTGATGGCCAATTTTCAACTCCGTCCCCAAGATATCGGCCCCAATTCTGTTACCAACCTGTGCCATTTTCAAGTGCTGTCCGAAGCATATCTGCAAGAAGAACCCTCTGTTGAACTGTTCAAGGATCTCTTCCACCTAAACCGCCACACCGAATTCACCGATGGCCCCAATACCGAATTGGGCGGTATGGCTATCCAGAAGAGGAAGGAGATCACTTATCCCCACGTCAAACTCCACACTCATCCCAAAGAGTGGAACGCGACTTGGTTCTACTGCAAAGACACTTCCCCTGAAGGTGAAAATCCTTTACCTGGTTTTCGTCCAGAGCGGCTCAGCAACACTCATCCCTTTCCGCAACGATTGACTGCCAAAGAGAGAAGCAAATACGCTCCACAACTATCCAAGCTTCGGGCCTTCATGGCCAACGGTTTGACTGGGATCGATCTGGCACGCTGCTGGTTATCTTGGGGAATATTGCCTCTGAGCCGGCGTTCCGGTTTGATGTGCCAGTATACCGGCAGCGTCGATGACCCACTCCGACACACCAAACTGGAACTGTCTGAAGATGAAGTCACGGATTCAGTGAGGAAGATGCTGAATGAACCGGAGCACCTTTGTGCCCAAACCGGCTTGGCTCCTTACTGCACCTTCAACGCACCTCCTGCGGTAAGTCTCTAACTGTGTCATCATTAAATACTGCTATTACTTTCATACTTCCAACTCTCAATTATTTCTGATCCAGGGTGATAATCCGTTTTGGAGCAAGAAACTCTCTCAAGACAAAGCGGACAAGGCTGGGCGGCCAAACCGGCCCAAAACGAAAGTTGTTAAGAAATCCGCCCACAAGAGGAAAACCACGGCTTCGTCTGATCCGGCCATCGATGATGATGTGGGTAATCCGGAACTTGATTCTCTTGGCTTGTTTTTTACACGTCTTATTGATGACGATGCTTGTCAGGATGACGCTGAAGCCAGCAACGCAGGATTTGCTGAGGTAACCATTCTCTCTTCTGATTCAACAAATTTGCCTTCACCAAAATTTCGCCGGGCAAACCGGAAAGTTAACTTTTCTCACCCCCTTGCTTACTTGGATCCCGAACTTCTTATGAAGACACAGCAGCATGAAGCCCGCCGCACAACCCGGCACAGCGGACAGGTAGTTACCTCTGCCGGTTTACCAAACAGCCCGGCTCGAAAGCGCCGCACCGAGGTTTCCAACCTTTTTATTACCTTGAATTCCAAAGCGGGTTTATTCCGTCAACCTCTTAATCCGTCCGACTCCGATTATCAGGTCACCTCCCATTCATCCTCTGGCGAGTCATCAGCCACTCAGCTACCACCGTTGAAGATAGCCGTCGGGTAAGTTCATACAGCCATATGCTTGTTGATTTCTTCTGTAATGTACACGCCTTGCTCCTGAATCTTTGCTTCTCCAGAACCAAACCGAAACCCAGCAAAAAGGCTCGCCTAGACAAAACTGCTGAAGAGGCTGCCGCTTCAGATCATGAGCGGGCGCCAGATCTCGAAAATGTTGCTTCTGAAGATATTCCAACTGACCCTCCGGTTCAAGAAGATGTTATTCCTGAGGAGAGGCCTGTGGATGTTTCAATGTCTGTTGATCCACCTACTAGTACTATCCGGTCTGAAAAGCCTCACAGTCCTACTGAAGCGGCTGTGCCCACACGATCCGTCGAATCGAAAGATGACGACGTTGTAATTACTGGAACAGGCCACTCTGAACCGGGTAACGCTGCAACTCTAACCCGGCATACTGTGAAGGAGGATTCTTCCACTTTGAACAAAGGAAAGTGGGCTGCTGAGCTGGAAACATATGCCGCTTTAAGCGCCCAAGACCTTCACTCTGGATACCTGAACCGGCTTTACAGTAGCCGTGATTATGAAGCTGGCTTGGTGAAACTAATGAGAGACAAGTTTGAGGTAACACTCCTTTCCTTTTTACCGGTATAGCAGTCCTTGTAGCCCCCAAGGGCCGGTTTGTAATCTTTGATCAAACTGGGACTTGATAACTTCCTTTGATGGATTTTATAATCTTCCCTCGTAACCACCAGGGCCGGTTTAACGATGCATACTTAAATCGGTACTCCAAAAATTTCCTGACAACACTGTAATAGAATCAAATAGCCATTAGCCCCCAAGTGCCGAGTTGAATACTCGTATTCAACTTGGGACTTTGCCATGTATCAGCAGTAGAAAGATTGAAGGTACATTAGCCCCCAAGTGTCAAGCATATAACTGTGTTGTATGATTGAGACTTTAACTTTTGTTGGCTGATCATATGCACAGGCTGAGGTGAAAATCAAGGATGATCGAATCGCCGATTTACAGGCGGCACTGAAAACCCAGCAGGCCGAGACAGACAAAGCCAAGAAGGAGCTAACCAGTGCCTTGACTGCTGCGGAACAGGTGAAGGAAAACATGAAGAAGGAACAGGCGGTCTGGGCCACTGAAAAGGCCAACTTGCTCAAACGGGCCGAGAATGCTGAAGCTGCCCTTAAACCGGTGGTGGATGATCTGACAGCCGTGAAGCGGCAAGTGCATTCTATGACGGCAGCCATCTTCGGTAAGTTCCCTGTGAATAAGCGTGACATGCTTTTTCTGCTGCACCATTATTCCTGTTTAAAATTATCCTGTTATCATATGCAGGCACACGTGTTGGGCACTTGGGTAATGACGTGCGGAAGAAACTGAAAGCTGTCTACACTTTAGTGGAACAGTTATATACCGGAGCCCAGCGCGTCATTACCACAATGTCCCATAACAATCCAGCGCCGTCCCTGATCCAAGATACCCTGAACCGGCTATCCATCCTTCCTTCCCGGATTGAAGAGGTAAAGAAATCTGCTGCACGAACCGGAGCCATCAATGCCTTGATCCGAGCCAAAGCCTGGGTGCCGGATTTTGATCCCGTGGAAGCAGCTCAAGGCTATCCCAGAAGGAAGACGGCTCCGACTTTAGTGAAGAGGACTTGCGTGTGATAAACCGTGCGGTACGCCCGCTGGCTTGTCAATTGGCGGAAGAAGCCGATTTGGAACACTACCAAGCCCAATATAACGAGCAGAACAAGCGTGTGTCCGCTCCAACCTTTGAACCGGAAAACTTGATCCCTCCAATCCGTAAGCATACCTACGCACCTGACATTGAACCGTCATCTTTGATTCACGAAGAAGCTGTTTTTCAAGCGCTGATGGGAATCGACTGGACTCCAGCCGATGGGTAGAGATGAAGATGCTGAAGCGGCGGAGGATGACGAACAGTCGTGAACCGGAACCAATTTAAACATCTTTCCTGTTTGTCCCAAAAAACAATGATTCTCATTTGGGCACTGTGTTGCCTTGTAATAGCTTTAGTCAAAACTTTGCTGCCTGGGTATGCCTTCGTGCATCGAGGAAACCTCTGTTTGATTCACACCCCCTGCAACCAAAAGATGGAACCTCGGCGGCGGTGACACCGCCAGCCGGTTTATGGCTTCCAATATATTTTGTGTATTGAAAATCAATTAGTATGTGATACAAATACCTGCCGTATTTGGGCATGAAGCTGGCGTAGCCAATCTTGAAGCGGAGGCCTTTAAAAACTATGACCATCTGGGGAAACAATAACTCCCACATAGGCGTGCTGAATCAGCACAAGCCCCCATGTTCCTCCATAAAGATGAACCGGAAGAAGGTAAACCGGAAAGATAAAAACTTCGGTGTAATACCAAACCGTGTCCTGTCAGTTTGTTACTGACAGCTAAACCGGATAAAAATATTCGTCGGGTTGAAAACGCAACAAAAATCGAATACCAAATATGGCAACAAAGGCAATAACTCTTTGCAAAAGGAAAGCTTCATGGAGCTGGTCAGATGGCATTACCATGGTCAGACGCAACCAAGCCCCCCGAAGGCGTAGCGATGGTGCTAGTCGGCCAGGTCCCCAAAAGACTCTTGGCGAGTACGCCGGCCAAGTGGCATGACATTGGTTCGGGTTCGACCAAGCCTCCAAGTGACGCTGGCCCTATTGGCCGACCAAGAGGCGTGACCGGTTCAGACGTGACCGTGTCCCCAAATGATCTGGTGGCTTTCGCCTATCAAGAGGTGTTGCGTTGGTTCGGACACGACCAAGCCCCCAAGTGATAAATATAACTGTCAAGGGGTAAACCGGAGGCCGCTTTAAAAACAGAAGCACTCCATGTAACCACACATGAAAAGAAAGACAGAGACCCCGCTTTAGCTGAGGCCCTGATTTTTATTATACCGAAGATAATATATACATTGTTATGCTATGTACATAAACTGAGCCGATGACTCAAGTGTAGTAAGGTCGAAGATGAGCTATATTCCACGGCCTATTGGTCTCCTCTTCTGATGTACGTGAGTCTTTACGCTCTCGAATATCAACCAGATAGTAGGAACCGTTGTGTAAATTCTTGCTGACCACAAAGGGTCCTTCCCAAGGCGGGGATAGCTTGTGCATATTTGTCTGGTCTTGGATGAGACGAAGCACCAAATCTCCTTCCTGAAAGGCTCTGGTTTTAACCCGGCGGCTGTGATAACGACGGAGATCTTGCTGGTAAATCGCCGGCCGAGCGGCTGCCATATCACGCTCCTCATCCAGTAGGTCCAAAGCGTCCTGTCGTGCCACCTCATTGTCCGCTTCAACATAAGCCGCTACACGGGGCGAATCATGCCTGATATCACTGGGGAGAACTGCTTCTGCTCCATAAACCATGAAGAAAGGCGTGTAGCCAGTAGACCGGTTTGGCGTAGTATTAATACTCCATAGTACCGATGGGAGCTCTTCAACCCAGCACCCTGGTGTTCTCTGTAATGGAACCAGAAGTCGGGGTTTGATGCCTCGCAAGATTTCCTGATTAGCACGTTCTGCCTGCCCGTTGGACTGGGGGTGCGCCACTGACGATACATCAAGCCGGATATGCTCACGTTCACAGAATTCTTTCATAGCTCCCTTGGACAGATTAGTGCCATTGTCAGTAATGATACTGTGCGGAAAGCCAAACCGGAAAATCACCTTTTTGATGAATTGTACCGCTGTTGCCGCATCACA
The DNA here is from genome assembly GCA_963921465.1 of Triticum timopheevii. Taxonomy (NCBI): domain Eukaryota; kingdom Viridiplantae; phylum Streptophyta; class Magnoliopsida; order Poales; family Poaceae; genus Triticum; species Triticum timopheevii. The sequence goes on along the minus strand of OY997274.1, from coordinate 163,350,190 downwards.
CTTACTGACAGGTTCCGCTTCAACCCACTTGGTGAACTTGTCCACTGCCACTAACAGGTGGGTCTTCTTATCTTTGGATCGCTTAAAAGGCCCGACCATATCCAGCCCCCAGGTCGCAAACGGCCACGTTATTGGGATCATCCGCAACTCTTGTGCCGGTACATGGGCACGCCTGGAGAATTTCTGACACCCATCGCACCGTTTGACCAAGTCCTCCGCATCAGCATGAGCAGTTAACCAGTAAAATCCATGACGGAATGCCTTCGCCACCAGGGACTTTGAACCGGCATGATGCCCACAATCCCCTTCATGGATTTCTCGTAAAATTTCACAACCTTCCTCAGGGGAAACACAGCGTTGAAACGCCCCTGAAACACTGCAATGATGCAACTCACCATTAAGAATCGTCATAGACTTGGGGCGCCGGATTATCTGTCTGGCCAGAACCTCATCGTCTGGCAACTCTCCTCTAGTCATATATGCAAGGTAAGGAACCATCCAATCCGGAATAGCATGTAATGCTGCCACCAACTGAGCCTCCGGATCAGGAATCGCCAAATCCGCTTCACCAGGGAGCTGTACCGACGGGTTGTGCAAGACGTCCAGAAAGACATTAGGTGGCACCGGTTTACGCTGAGAACCCAAACGGCTTAAAGCGTCTGCCGCTTCGTTCTTCCGGCGATCCACATGATCCACTTGATAGCCCTTGAAGCAACCTGCAATGTTATCCACCTCTCGACGATATGCGGCCATGAGGGGGTCCTTAGAATCCCAAGTGCCAGATACTTGCTGAGCCACCAGGTCCGAGTCACCGAAGCACTTAACCCGGCTTAAATTCATCTCCTTAGCCATCCGGAGACCATGGAGCAAGGCTTCGTACTCAGCTGCATTATTAGTACAAGGGAACATTAGACGGAGAACGTAGCAAAACTTATCACCTCATGGGGAAGTTAAAACGACTCCAGCCCCCGAGCCTTCCAATTGTCTGGATCCGTCAAAATGAATAGTCCAGTATGTGTGATCCGGCTTCTCCTCTGGTGCTTGTAACTCTGTCCAGTCATTAATGAAATCGACAAGGGCTTGTGACTTTACCGCCGTGCGCGGTATATACTTTAGCCCATGCGGCCCAAGCTCGATGGCCCATTTTGCAATCCGGCCAGTCGCCTCCCGGTTCTGTATGATGTCACCCAAGGGAGCTGAACTAACCACTGTAATAGGGTGCCCTTGGAAATATTGTTTCAGTTTCCGGCTGGCCATAAAAACACCATAGACTAGCTTCTGCCAATGCGGATATCTCTGTTTGGATTCAATAAGCACCTCGCTGATATAATAAACCGGCCATTGAACCGGATACTCCTTTCCTGCCTCCTTGCGTTCCACCACAATGGCTACGCTCACTGCTCGAGCATTGGCTGCCACATATAACAACAGCGGCTCCTTGTCGACCGGGGCCGCAAGAACAGGTGGGTTGGCCAATTGCCGCTTTAGATCCTCAAAGGCTTCATCAGCAGCTGGACTCCAGACGAAATTATCTGTCTTCCTCAGCATCTGGTATAAGGGGATGGCCTTCTCTCCAAGGCGGCTGATAAACCGGCTCAATGCAGCAATCCGGCCTGCCAGGCGTTGAACATCGTTGATACACTTCGGTTTAGCCAAGGAAGTGATGGCTTTAATTTTCTCCGGATTGGCCTCGATTCCTCTGTTAGACACCAGGAACCCCAATAACTTGCCAGCCGGAACACCAAAAACACACTTGGCCGGATTAAGCATCATCTTATAAACGCGCAAGTTGTCGAAGGTCTCCTTCAAATCTTCCACCAGTGTCTCCTTTTGTCTTGATTTTACCACGATGTCGTCTACATAAGCATGCACATTGCGGCCAATCTGCGTATGCAAGCAATTCTGTACACACCGCTGATAAGTAGCCTGGGCACTCTTGAGCCCAAAAGGCATAGATACATAGCAGAAGGCTCCAAAGGGAGTTATAAACGCCGTCTTCTCCTGGTCCTTAACTGCCATTTTGATCTGATGATATCCAGAGTATGCGTCCAAAAAACTTAAACGCTCACATCCTGCCGTGGCATCAATAATCTGATCGATGCGGGGGAGAGCAAAAGGATCTGCTGGGCAGGCCTTGTTGAGATCTGTGTAGTCCACACACATACGCCAGGTGCCGTTTTTCTTAAGGACCAGCACCGGATTAGCAAGCCACTCTGGATGAAACACCTCAATGATAAAGCCAGCCGCCAGGAGCCTGGCTACCTCTTCCCCAATGGCCTTGCGCCTCTCTTCATTAAACCGGCGGAGGAACTGTTTCACCGGTTTATACTTAGGATCCACATTAAGTGTGTGCTCAGCGAGTTCCCTCGGTACACCTGGCATGTCAGATGGCTTCCATGCAAAGATGTCCCGGTTCTCACGGATGAACTCGATGAGCGCGCCTTCCTATTTGGGATCCAGGTTGGCACTGATAGTGAACTGCTTGGACGAATCACCTGGCACAAAGTCAACAAGCTTGGTTTCAGCTGCCGATTTAAATTTCAGATCCGATTCATGCTCTGTAGTGGGCTTCTTCAAAGGGGTCATATCTGCCAGATCAACATTGTCCTTATAAAATTTCAACTCCTCCGTGGCACAGACCGCCTCTGCATAAGCTGCATCTCCTTCCTCACATTCCAAAGCGACTCGGCGGCTTCCATGCACCGTTATTGTTCCTTTGTAACCCGGCATTTTGAGCTGCAAGTAGATATAACAAGGTCGTGCCATGAACTTAGCATAAGCTGGCCGTCCAAACAAGGCATGATATGGGCTCCGGATTTTCACCACTTCAAAAGTTAGCTTTTCAGACCGGGAATCATGCTCATCTCCAAAGGCCACATCCAGGGCTATCTTACCAATAGGATAAGCAGATTTGCCTGGTACCACACCATGGAACACCGTATTGGACGGTCTGAGATCTTTATCTGTGAGACCCATGCGACGGAAAGTGTCATAATACAATATATTGATACTGCTTCCTCCATCCATAAGTACCTTAGTAAACTTATAGCCCCCAACCTGGGGATCTACCACCAAAGCCAGCTGACCCGGATTATCAACCCGGGGGGGATGGTCATCTCTGCTCCATACGATAGGCTGCTCTGACCAGCGCAAATACCGCGGCAAGGCCGGTTCAACAGAGTTTACTGCCCGTTTGTGAAGCTTCCGATCCCGTTTGTCCAAACTGGTTGTGAAAACATGATACTGCCCGCCATTCAACTGTTTTGGTTGGCTCTGATAGCCTGACTGTTGCTGCTGCTGCTGGCCCCCTTGATTACTCTGATTATTGAGATTGCCCTGGTTATGCCCCGAACCAGAAGCTCCGTCCTGACCCGGCCCATGGAAACCGGATCCTGAACCACCACCTGACCCCTGGTCATATCGGAAAGCATCGGAATTTTTGAACTCCTGCATAATAAAACAATCTTTCCAAAGATGATTCGATGGGGATTCCTTCGTTCCATGCTTGGGACAAGGCTGATTCAACAAGTAATTCAAACGGTTTGCACTAGCATTTGGACCCCGATTCGCCTTGCCTCTGCGCCGCTGGCCTCTGTCCTGCGCATTAGTGTTGGCTACGAAATCCGGATTACCGTCAGCCTTGCGCTTGCTCCCGTTTCCATGACCCGCCGGTTTAAAGTGCTGCTGCTTGGAGTTGCCGTTCTTCTTTCCCTTCCCTGCTTCATCATCATCTGCTTCAGGATCCTTGGTACTGTCTGAATCGGCATATTTTACCAAAGTGGCCATGAGGGTTCCCATATCATTGCAGAATCGCTTCATACGTCCCAGCTTAAATTTCAAAGGTTCAAACCGGCAGTTGCTTTCCAATGTTATGATTGCCGAGTCAGCATTGATCCGGTCCGAAGAGTGCAAAATCTCAGACACACGGCGTACCCAATGGGTTGTTGACTCCCCTTCTTCCTGAACGCAAGCCGCCAAGTCTACTATGGACTTGGGCTGCTTACATGTATCCTTGAAATTCTGGATAAACCGGGCCCGTAGCTGCCCCCATGAACGGATAGAATTAGGCGGCAAGCTTTTCAACCAAGTACGCGCTGTGCCCTCCATCATCATGGTGAAGTACTTTGCACACGCGGCTTCATCAACATCCAGCATCTCCATGGCCATCTCATAACTCTCAACCCACGCCTCAGGGGATAGATCTGCAGTGTAATTTGGCACCTTGCGCGGGCCTTTAAAATCCTTAGGCAGACGCACATTGCGCAAAGCGGGGATTAAACAGGGCACTCCCAAAGCGGAGGTGACTCCTGGTCCGGCGAAGGTGGTAGGGCGAATCGGTGTGTGTTGATCCGCGTCACCCTGCGCTGCTAACTCGGCCTCTCTGCGTGCTCGGGCCCGATCCACCACCTCCTGAGCATCACGACCGCCGCCTAACTGGTGATTGCCTCGGGCCGCTTCACGGTCCCGCGCGTTACTTGATAGGGCCGGTTCATCCATGCGCCTGCTGTAGCTCCGGCTTGGACGGGGCGTAGAGTGAATCCGATCGCGGCTGTATGAATATGCTTCCTGCTAGATCAGTGCAGTCCGGAGAAGCTCCTTAACCTGGCGTGTCTCGACTGCCTGTGGGGAATCTCCTTCGACTGGGATCGCCTCCAATCGTGCCGCAGCCGCAACAAGGTTGTCCATAGGGTTGGAGTAATGGCCCGGGGGCGTCTGTACCGGCGGAGGAATTACTGTATGCTGCTGCGGAGGCTCCATCAGGCGCGGTTGGACCGTCGCTCCCGCTCCTGGTGCCTCAATCCGGTTTACCTCCCTATGCTGGGGCGAGTTACTGGGTCCGGCTCCCGGGGTCTGAAAGAGATTTCTAGGATCAAGTCCTGACGGTAGGCGTGATCTATGCCTCCGCCTCAGCACCTCCTGCGACGCACTCTGGTCGAGCATGAGTTTGTAAGCTTGCGCATCTAAAGTGGCCCGCTCTGTAGCCATACGCTCCTTCTCTGCCGCCAGATCCGCTTTGGCTTGCGTGATCTGCTCTTTTACCCTTGCGGTTTCTGCATTATGAGCCCCCTGATCTGCAGGGCTGTCCACCGCCATGAGCGCTGCCAACGCATCGAACAGATCTGACAAAACTTGAACCGGCGGGCGCACCGGGCCTCCTGCCCCTGCTGCCGCTGCTGAACCGGAAAGCATTGCTGCTGCGGTTGAAGAAAGGTTTGCGGCCTGCGTACCGGCCATGAATACACCGATCCGGTTTAACTGGCTTGGGGGGTCCGGAATACTGTCACCGTCGGAACAGCCCCTGATCATATCATCCTGTAACCGGTACAATGACTCAGTCTCTCCTGCTGAAGATTCATCGCCGGAATAAATGACGGTCTCGCTACCGTGCTCTGAACCGGTATCATACTCCCCTCCATGGGTGACTCCGACGAAGACATGCTTCACGGCCGGTTTAGCCCGGGCTGGTTGCGCGCGCTGAGCCGTCTCGACGAGGTCGGTGCAGATGTCCGGCTCAGGCCCTCCGATCTTGCCGATGAAGACGTGTATGCCGCCGAAGGGGACCCGGTATCCATACTCGATTGAATCTGCCTCGGGACCCCATCCAGCATCGTCGATGTAGATCCGGCCGCGACGACTCTTGGTCATCCGGCCCACGACGTAGCCTTCGAGTCCTTTGAGCTTGCCCTCCAAGATCGTCAAACCATCGTGCGATAGCCCCACGGTGGGCGCCAACTGTCGTGGATTTGGCACGGCAGATGTCCTAGCATAAGGACTTAGTCGTGGAGCCATCGCTACGGGTTTACTTGCAGGGGTTAAAGCAGACACAAAGACACGAGGGTTTTATACTAGTTCGGCCCCTTCGATGAAGGTAAAAGCCTACGTCTAGTTGTGATGGAATTGATGTAGTCTCGATGGCTAGGGAGCAAATAAGCTTCGCCTAGGCTCGAGTTGTGGCTGTCTCCCCTTGAACCGCCGCCGGGTCGTCCCCTTATATACACGAGTGACGCCCGCCGGTTTGCAGAGTCCCAACCGGTTCATATTCGTATCCCGGTTGGTATCTCTCTATTCCTAACTTACAATACAAGTTATACATCAGGCCGGTTTACGGCTACAAGTTCTAAACCAACTACAGGCCTTGGGCCTTTCCATGATTACACTACTAGCGGAGTTAACCCGGCCCAAGCTTGGCCGGTTTACACCTAGTGGTAATATCCCCAACAACTTGCGAGTCGGGGTCCCCACATGCCTCTAGGGCATATTTCCTTCAGTCCCCCACTTGCACTAGAGTCAATAATCTAGTTCACATCGTCGTGTGATTTAACACCATTATTCATATCTGTATATGATTAACACCCATAGTTCACATCATCAGGTGACCAACATCCAAAGGGTTTACTAGAGTCAATAATCTAGTTCACATCGCTATGTGATTAACACCCAAAGAGTACTAAGGTATGATCATGTTTTGCTCGTGAGAGAAGCTTAGTCAACGGGTCTGTCACATTTAGAACCGTATGTATTTTGCAAATATTTTATGTCCACAATGCTCTGCACGGAGCTACTCTAGCTAATTGCTCCCACTTTCAATATGTATCTAGGTTGAGACTTAGAGTCATCTGGATCAGTGTAAAAGTTTGCACTGATGTAACTTTTACAACAAACTCTTTTATCACCTCCATAATCGAGAAACATCTCCTTAGTCCTTACTAAGGATATTCTTGACCAATGTCCAGTGATCTACTCCTAGATCACTATTGTACTCCTTTGCCAAATTCAGAGCACAATATACAATAGGTCTCGGTACATAGCATAGCATACTTTATAGAACCTATGACTGAGGCATAGGGAATGACTTTTCATTCTCTTTCTATTTTCTGCTGTGGTCGGGATTTGAGTCTTACTCAATTTCATACCTTTGCAACACAGGCAAGAACCCTTTCTTTGACTGTTCCATTTTGAACTATTTCAAAATCTTGCCAAGGTATGTACTCATTGAAAATCTTATCAAGCGTCTTGATCTATCTCAATAGATCTTGATGCTCAATATGTAAGTAGCTTTACTGAGGTATCTATTTAAAGAACTCTTTTCAAACACTCCTTTATGCTTTGCAGAATAATTCTACATTATTTCCGATCAACAATATGTCATTCACATATACCTATCAGAAATGCTAGAGTGCTCCCACTCACTTTCTTGTAAATACAGGCTTCACCGTAAGTCTGTACAAAACTATATGCTTTGATCAACTCATCAAAGCGTATATTCCAACTCCGAGATGCTTGCACCAGTCCATAGATGGATCGCTGGAGCATGCACACTTTGTTAGCACCTTTAGGATTGACAAAACCTTCTGATTGTATCATATACAACTCTTCTTTAACAAATCTATTAAGGAATGTAGTTTTGACATCCATTTGCCAAATTTCATAAAATGTGGCAATTTCTAACATGATTCGGACAGACTTTTAAGCATCGATACAAGTGAGAAAATCTCATTGTATTCAACACCTTGAACTTTGTCAAAAACCCTTTTCGACAAGTCTAGCTTTGTAGATAGTAACACTACTATCAGCATCTGTCTTCCTCTTGAAGATCCATTTATTTAACATGGCTTGCTGATCATCGAGCAAGTCAATCAAAGTCTATACTTTATTCTCACACATGGATCGTATCTCAGATTTTATGGCCTCAAGCCATTTCGCGGAATCTGGGCTCATCATCGCTTCCTCATAGTTCGTAGATTCATCATGGTCTAGTAACATGACTTCCAGAATAGTATTACCATACTGGACTGTACTTTGGAAGACCTACGAGGTTTTGTAGTAACTTGATCTGAAGTTTCATGATCATCATCATTAGCTTCCTCACTAATTGGTGTAGGAATCACTGGAACTGATTTTCGTGATGAACTACTTTCCAATTCGGGAGAAGGTACAAATTACCTTATCAAGCTCTACTTTCCTCCCACTCACTTCTTTCGAGAGAAACTCCTTCTCTAGAAAGGATCCATTGTTAGCAACGAATGATTTGCCTTTGGATCTGTGATAGATACCCAATAGTTACCTTTGGGTATTCTATGAAGACGCACTTCTCCGATTTGGGTTTGAGCTTATCAGGATGAAACTTTTTCACATAAGCATCGTAGCCCCAAACTTTAAGAAACGACAACTTGGGTTTCTTGCTAAACCATAGTTCATATGCTGTCGTCTCAACGGATTTAGATGGTGCCCTTTTAACGTGAATGCAGCTGTCTTTAATGCATAACCCCAAAATAATATTGGTAAATCAGTAAGAGACATCATAGATTGCACCATATCCAATAAAGTGCGGTTACGACGTTCGGACACACCATAACGTTGTGGTGTTCCAGGTGGCGTGAGCTGTGAAACTATTTCACATTATTTTAATTGAAGACCAAACTCGTAACTCAAATATTCGTCTCCGCGATCAGATCGCAGAAACTTTATTTTCTTGTTACGATGATTTTTCCACTTCACTCTGAAATTCTTTGAACCTTTCAACTATTTTAGACTTATGTTTTATCAAGAAGATATACCCATATCTGCTCAAATCATCTTGTGAAGGTCAGAAAATAACGATACTTGCCACGAGCCTTCATACTCATTGGTCTGCATACATCAGTATGTATTATTTCAATAAGTTAGTAGCTCGTTCCATTGTTCCGAAGAACGGAGTTTTAGTCATCTTGCCCAAAAGGCACGGTTCGCAAGCATCAAATGATTCATAACCAAGTGATTCCGAAAATCCATCTTTATGGAGTTTCTTCATGCGCTTTTACACCGATATGACCCAAACGGCAGTGCCACAAATAAGTTGCACTATCATTATTAACTTTGCATCTTTTGGCATCAATATTATGAATATGTGTATCACTACGATCGAGATCCAACAAACTATTTTCATTGGGTGTATGACCATTGAAGGTTTTATTCATGTAAACAGAACAACAATTATTCTCTGATTTTAAATGAATAACCGTATTGCAATAAACATGATCAAATCATATTCATGCTCAACACAAACACCAAATAACACTTATTTAGGTTTAACACTAATCCCGAAAGTATAGGGAGTGTGCGATGATGATCATATCAATCTTGGAACTATTTCCAACACACATCATCACTTCTCCTTTTAACTAGTCTCTGTTTATTCTGCAACTCCCGTTTCGAGTTACTAATCTTAGCAACCGAACAAGTATCAAATACTCAGGGGTTACTATAAACACTAGTAAGGCACACATCAATAACCTGTATATCAAATATACACTTGTTCACTTTGCCATCCTTCTTACCCACCAAATATTCAGGGCATTTCCGCTTCCAGTGACCATTTCCTTTGCAGTGTAAACACTCAGTTTTAGGCTATGGTCCAGCTTTGGGCTTCTTTGCAGGAGTGACAACTTGCTTGTCTTTCCACTTGAAGTTCCCTTTCTTTCCCTTTGCCCTTCTCTTGAAACTAGTGGTCTTGTCAATCATCAACACTTGATGGTCTTTTATTGATTTCTACCTTCGTTGATTTCAACATCACGAAGAGCTCGGGAATCGTTTTCGTCATCCCTTGCATACAATAGTTCATCACGAAGTTCTAGTAACTTAGTGATGGTGACTAGAGAATTCTGTCAATCACTATCTTATCTGGAAGATTAACTCCCACTTGATTCAAGCAATTGAAGTACCCAGACAATCTGAGCACATGCTCACTAGTTGAGCGATTCTCCTCCATCTTTTAGCTATAGAACTTGTTGGAGACTTCATATCTCTCAACTCGGGTATTTGCTTGAAATATTAACTTCAACTCCTGGAACATCTCATATGGTCCATGACGTTCAAAACGTCTTTGAAGTCCCGATTCTAAGCCGTTAAGCATGGTGCACTTAAACTATCAAGTAGTCATCATATTCAGCTAGCCAAACGTTCATAACGTCTGCATCTGCTCCTGCAATAGGTCTGTCACCTAGCGGTGCATCAAGAACATAATTCTTCTGTGCAGCAATGAGGATAAACCTCAGATCACGGATCAAATCCGCATCATTGCTACTAACATTTTCAACACAATTTTCTCTAGGAACATATCAAAACAAACATATGAAAGCAACAATGCAAGCCATTGATCTTACAACATGATTTGCAAAATACTACCAGGACTAAGTTCATGATAAATTTAAGTTCAATTAATCATATTACTTAAGAACTCCCACTTAGACAGACATCTCTCTAGTCATCTAAGTGATCACGTGATCCAAATCAACTAAACCATAACCGATCATCACGTGAGATGGAGTAGTTTTCAATGGTGAACATCACTATGTTGATCATATCTACTATATGATTCACACTCGACCTTTCGGTCTCCGTGTTCCGAGGCCATATCTGCATATGCTAGGCTCGTCAAGTTTAACCTGAGTATTCTGCGTGTGCAAAACTGGCTTGCACCCGTTGTAGATGGACGTAGAGCTTACCACACCCGATCATCACGTGGTGTCTCGGCACGACGAACTTTGGCAACGGTGCATACTCAGGGAGAACACTTCTTGATAATTTTAGTGAGAGATCATCTTAAAATGCTACCGTCAATCAAAGCAAGATAAGATGCATAAAGGATAAACATCACATGCAATCAATATAAGTGATATGATATGGCCATCATCATCTTGTGCTTGTGATCTCCATCTCCGAAGCACCGTCGTGATCACCATCGTCATCGGCGCGACACCTTGATCTCCATCGTAGCATCGTTGTCGTTTACGCCATCTATTGCTTCTACGACTATCGCTACCGCTTAGTGATAAAGTAAAGCAATTACAGGGCGTTTGCATTTCATACAATAAAGCGACAACCATATGGCTCCTGCCAGTTGCCGATAACTTCGGTTACAAAACATGATCATCTCATACAATAAAATATAGCATCATGTCTTGACCATATCACATCACAACATGCCCTGCAAAAACAAGTTAGACGTCCTCTACTTTGTTGTTGCAAATTTTACGTGGCTGCTACGGGCTTTAGCAAGAACCGTTCTTACCTACGCATCAAAACCACAACGATAGTTTGTCAAATAGACTCCGTTTTAACCTTCGTAAGGACCGGGCGTAGCCACACTCGGTTCAACTAAAGTGAGAGAGACAGACACCCGCCAACCACCTTTAAGCACGAGTGCTCGTAACGGTGAAACCAGTCTCGCGTAAGCGTACGCGTAATGTCGGTCCGGGCCGCTTCATCCAACAATACCGCTGAACAAAAGTATGACATGCTGGTAGGCAGTATGACTTATATCATCCACAACTCACTTGTGTTCTACTCGTGCATATAACATCAACGCATAAAACCTAGGCTCTGATACCACTGATGGGGAACGTAGTAATTTCAAAAAATTTCCTACGCACACGCAAGATCATGGTGATGATATAGCAACGAGGGGAGAGTGTTGTCTACGTACCCTCGTAGACCGAAGCGGAAGCGTTGACGCAACGTAGAGGAAGTAGTCGTACGTCCTCCCGGTCTGACCGATCCAAGAACCGTTACTCCGGCACCTCCGAGTTCTTGACACGCGTACAGCTCGATGACGCACCCTCGATCTCCAATCCAGTAGAGGCGCCGAGGGGGAGTTCCGTCAGCACGACGGTGTGTTGACGATCTTGATGTTCTCCTGTCGCAGGGCTTTTCCTAAGCACTGCTACAATATGACCGAGGTGTAATATCGTGGAGGGGGGCACCGCACACGGCTAAGGAACGATCAATGATCAACTTGTGTGTCTAGGGTGCCCCCCTACCCCCGTATATAAAGGAGGGAGGGAGGAGGTGGCCGGCCCAAGGGGGGGGGGGGGGGGGCGCCATAGGGAGGGGGAAACCTACTCCAAGTAGGTTTCCCCTCCTTTTCCTAATCCAACTTGGAGGGGGAAGGAAGGAGTACTAGTAGTAGGAAGGAAGAGGGGGAAGGAGAAAGGAAGGGGGGGGGGCCCTCCCCAATTCGGATTGGGCTTGGGGGGGGGGGGGGGCGTGCCCCTCCCTCCCTTGCTCCTTCTCCCTTCCTTCCACTTGGGCCCAATAAGGCCCATATACTTACCGGGGGGTTCCGGTAACCTCCCGAAGCTCCGGTATATTCCCAAACTCTCCCGGAACCTTTCCGGTGTCCAAATATATCCGTCCAATATATCAATCTTTATGTCTCGGCCATTTCGAGACTCCTCGTCATGTCCGTGATCACATCCGGGACTTCGAACAACCTTCGGTACATCAAAACTCATAAACTCATAATATAACTGTCATTGAAACCTTAAGCGTGCGGACCCTACGGTTCGAGAACAATGTAGACATGACCGAGACATGTCTCCGGTCAATAACCAATAGCGGGACCTGGATGCCCATATTGGTTCCTACATATTCTACGAAGATCTTTATCGGTCAAACCGCACAACAACATACGTTGTTCCCTTTGTCATCGGTATGTTACTTGCCCGAGATTTGATCATCGGTATCCAATACCTAGTTCAATCTCGTTACCGGCAAGTCTCTTTACTCGTTCTGTAATACGTCATCTCATAACTAACTCATTAGTTACATGCTTGCAAGGCTTAGGTGATGAGTATTACCGAGAGGGCCCAGAGATACCTCTCCGACAATCAGAGTGACAAATCCTAATCTCGAATTATGCCAACTCAACATGTACCTTCGGAAACACCTGTAGAGCACCTTTATAATCACCCAGTTACGTTGTGACGTTTGGTAGCACACAAAGTGTTCTTCCGGTAAACGGGAGTTGCACAATCTCATAGTTGCAGGAACTTTGTATAAGTCATGAAGAAAGCAATAGCAGTATACTAAACGATCAAGTGCTAGGCTAACAGAATGGGTCATGTCAATCACATCATTCTTCTAATGATGTGATCCCTCTAATCAAATGACAACACATGTCTATGGTCAGGAAACATAACCATCTTTGATTAATGAGCTAGTCAAGTAGAGGCATACTAGTGACTATAGTTTTGTCTATGTATTCACACATGTATTATGTTTCCGGTTAATACAATTCTAGCATGAATAATAAACATTTATCATGATATGAGGAAATAAATAATAACTTTATTATTGCCTCTAGGGCATATTTCCTTCAAATGCTACCTGCTGAAGCAGATATCTTGCTGGTTACAGATAACTCTTCAAAGGAGGATTCAGAGGTAGACCAGTCCTATTATCCCCCTGAGGTGTATGCTCAAACTTGGCAGGGTTATATTACTCATATCATGCATACGTGGTATTGCAATGGTTAGTTTTTACATTATATACACAATATTGAATGCCATCTCCTTAGTTGACACATCATATATGCGATTGCCCTCTGATCACTTGCTTAGTATATAAATAATATATTTGAATTATATCATGCCATGATGTTTACATAGACAGCATGTATCTGAATTATGGCATGCCAACCCATTTTCTAAAGTCATAATATAGTTATATTATCTCATCCTGTTTAGAGAAGATCGTGCTACCTGTCGATGCAGATAGAACCACGGTTGTACCTGCCCAAGAACCAGCCCCACCATACATAACCCAGACTCACGTAGATTGTACCTCTACCCAGTTGGACAGAGAACCAGCTACGCCCCTCCTAACCCTAACCCCAGCAGATAGTAACCCAGTTCCAGTTGACATAGCACCGTCTCCACCACAGAGCACCCAAACACGAGCAGTTAGTAAGGCAACTGCAGTGCCCAAAGCATAAGGACCACCACTCCGAACCCCAAGTCAATGCTTAAAGCAGAAGAAGAATTGTTCTTAGGTCAGGTTCTATAGCTATGGTTCATGCTACTTTGCTCTTGCATCACTGTATTTACTCATACCAACTAATTTCAAATTTGAAGGATGCAATTGAAACTGCAATGGCGCAACAGGTATGTTTTAAACCTGTTTCTTTAACCTGTTTGCTGTTGTAACTTGCTCTATGTTGATTTCAGTTTCAATTGAATAAACAGTTATGTTCTCATCCATGCACATTACAAGTGTTGTTATTATTGTGTAGTTCCCCATAGTTATATTCCATCTAAGCTGCTTTGTCTTAAATAGATATTATTTGAACTGTCTCTATCTTGATTTGGCAACATAAACTAGAATGATATAGACCATACAATGACCATGCTACATAGATATATGTTTGTTCTATGTTGTTATCCTGTCCACCTTACTACTGAACTAGTTTACCAAAATGAGTTTCATATACAACATGGTAAACCTGTGATGTGTTTGTTTGTTTCTCTTTTAGAACGCGGATAAAATATTGGAGAATACTACCCCGTTATGCAATGGTAAAGGAAGTAATGCAGATAAGGTTTAAGGTAGTGAGACATCCCTACTGGTCTCCAAGAAAGCTGATAAAAACTATATTGAAGACACTGAGACAACTCCAAAGTCCTGACTTGATGTAGTGTTTGAGTTACTGGCTACTACTGCTAGCACCAGCTCTTCGAACTCACTGCCTGTCGTGGAATTGTCATGGCAGATGTCCTAGTGAAAGGACTTAGTCGCGAGGCCAACGCATCTATGTGGTAGCTTGAGAGGGGTTGAGCGGAATCGAGAGACGCAACACAAGACAGAGATTTAGACAGCTTCGGGCCCGGGAAACATCATCCGGTAAAAACCCTACATGCTGTTTGAGGCTAGGTCTCATTATCATCACGAGGGAGTCGCTGTAAACCGGCTCTCCTCTTTGTGTCTAGCCCTAGAGATTATTGCTTCTAACTCGTCCCTCTTTGGGGAGCCCTGCCCCTCCTTATATATGTTGAAGGGGCGGTTTACATGTGGAGTCCTATTAGGATTAGGACTAGTCTATCTCTAATACAAACCGGATACAAGTCCTAGTCTTAACTCCTTGTAAGGCAAATATTCCTTTCCTCTTAAACCGGCCCACAATGGTTGAACCGGCCTTCATGAACCGCCAGACAGGCCACCGGGTCTTGTCGCTCCTCTGGCCCGTCCGCCGGATTACCAATGAGCTGTAAACCGTCTGGTCTGTGCAGGTTGCCGGTGAATCGCCAAGTCCGGCCGGTTTATCCTTCCGGCCGGTTTACGCCGCGGGGCATATCCCCGACATTAGCCCCCAAGTTTAGCTTGGATTTATCCATGGTAAACTTATGCTGCAAATAAACACCAGAACAAATTTGACAGGTTGTGCTCCGGGTTAAGAATTCTTGTAGACCGGCACCTGATCGTCCTTAAGTCCTTTTTATTTCCTCCTTCTAGAAAATCCGGGTCAATAACCAGCTTCATACTCAAATTGCTGATGTTGGCTTCTTATAGAAAAAATATTGTGAAGAATAATCCACTTGAGTCGGCTTCCAAAGCGCCGGCTTAAGAAATATTGGTCTTGAAATACTCATCTGATATTCAATCGGTTTGAAGATGTAGAACTTGCCGGTTTATGATTACCACCATTGTCGGGTTATAGAAACTGATAATTCCGGGTCATGATCATTGCCAACACCGGTTCATGATTATTGATGACGTCGGGTTGGAGCCACGGGGTCATAATGATTGGTGACGCCGGGTCAACCTAGTTTGCTCAATCAGAGAATTTGAAAATATTTCTTTGATAACAATATAATACCTGTAGCCCCCAAGTCTTGAGCAGAACAAAGTGATGATTTGAGACTTGTTTCCATATAATCACTGCCACTTTGAAGAAATCCATGTTGTTCATCCCAGTCACTTAGTAAAACTGAACACTCCATATTATGTAGCCCCCAAGTGCCGGGTTGTTATGCTTGCAGCAACCTGGAACTTGTAATTTCCTTATGCTCATAAAAACTTCAACCAGTGTAGCCCCCAAGGGCCGGGTCATTATGCAATAATGAGCAGGGACTTTGATATATACTTCAATGAAAATAACATCATATGATGTAACCCCCATCATGAGGCTTGAATCCACGTCCATAAGGTTAAGAGCCTTGTGCTTTACCAACTGAGCAGTGGACCCTTCAATATAATAAAAACTTGTGTACCTTCAATTGTTGACAGGAGCAATTGGTAGCCCCCAAGGGCCGATTCATTATAATGTGATGAGTCGGGTCTTCAATAAGATGAACCAAGAATGACTTTGCATTAGCCCCCAAGTGTCATGGTGCATGCTTGCAGCGACATGAGACTTGCATATTTGATATAATCTCAACTTCAATAATGTAGCCCCTAAGTGCCGGGTTGTAAGCCTGCAGCAACTCGGGACTATTCCTCTAATTGTAGAATAAAAGCCATATCCATTGATAACATAATATCCATTGCGCTAAAGCGACTTTGAAAACCTTAATCATAATACTGGTTACTGATAACCATAATAGAAATCCAGCCATGTTGGCTATTCAAGATAATATAATCCGGTATGAAAACCTTATTCATCCAATATCATAATGAAAATTTCAGCCAAGTTTGGCTATTTGAATAATATAACCCAATCATTTATAAGCGCATGATTCCAATGGCGCAATCCAAATATATGCTGGCGACTTATAGTCGAAACCAGACCGGGCCGATAGTCTCCGGATTATAACTTGATCGTGTACTGACAACTTGTAGTTGAAAGCTGAACCGGGTTGATAAACTCCGGTTTACTCCATAATAGGATGGTAACAGAAAATCAAACCGGGCAGATAGTCTCCGGATTAAGAATTGACCGTGTTCCGTCAATTGACAGTCGAACCGGATTAAAACGTTGTCGGTTTAAAAAACGCAACAAAAAATCGAATACCAATTATGAAAAAAAATATGGCAACAAAGGCAACAACTTTTTGCAAAAGAAAAGCTTTACTGAGCTGGTCAGATGGCATTACCATGGTCAGACGCATCCAAGCTCCCCGAAGGCGTAGCGATGGTGCAAGTCGGCCAGGTCCCCAAAAGACTCTTGGCGAGTACGCCGGCCAAGTGGCATGACATTGGTTCGGGTTCGACCAAGCCCCCAAATGACTCTGGCCCTATTGGCCGACCAAGAGGCGTGACCGGTTCAGACGTGACCGTGTCCCCAAATGATCTGGTGGCTTTCGCCTATCAAGAGGTGTTGCATTGGTTCGGACACGACCAAGCCCCCAAGTGATAAAAAATAAATGTCAAGGGGTAAACCGGAGGCCGCTTTAAAAAACAGAATCACTCCATGTAACCACGCATGATGTAAAAAAGAACAGAGACCCCACTTTATGAAGCAGAAGCCCCCAAGTGATCAATAATATGTCAGGCCAATAAGGCAGGATACCCATGTTTGAACCGCGCATCATGGCAGCAGGTCCTCTTCGGCAATTTTCAATTTTTTTGCAAGAGATAAATTCTTCTTGAACCGGGATCTTGAACCGGATATGGACAGCTTCAAAGCTTTGTGGGAGACATCTTTCCCTTGAACCGGATTTTAAACCGGAATCTTCATTTTCAGCCGAAAATTTTCTGACGGCCTTTAAACTCAAACTTGCGAGAAGTTAATTCCTTTCTGAACCGGAAATTCTTAAACCGGATTTGAGAGCTTCAGTGAGACTGGCTTCCCTTGAGCCGGATTTTAAACCGGAATCTTTTCTGATGACCCGTAACTTCTTCATTGAGCCGGGATTTTGTAATTGTCATATACTTTCCAAGCCGGAAATTTTCTGACGGCCTTCAAATAACAGTAGCCTTCGGGACCGGGTTATCTTTCCCTCCATTGTCCTGGGGTTTTTAAATTTGCTGAAACTGGCAAGACTTGTTGCGTCATATCATCGTAGCCCCCGAGTCTCAAGGTGACTCGAAGAGTTGGCTTGAGATTCTCCATATGTGACCGTGATGTAAACCGGTACAACTTGTATATCATTGGTGTTGATAGCATGATGTGAATCCACAGAAGGCTGAGGTGACTGCGGTGGGTTATAAATGATCCCGTATGAGCCGTGTCCGCAACTCGGCCAATGGCTCCTTCCAACTGGCTATTTGAAGTTGACCAAACTGTAATGGCAGCGGTTTGTGCACATGTTCATTGAACCATCTAGCGCAGACGGCCGCTGATGATAACTTGCCTCCAATTTGCTGAAAGAAAACCGGGCTACCCAAGTTGCGACTTGCTTATATGCAATAAATAGCTCATGCAGACGGGTGCGACCCGGTGTGTTGATGTAGACCAGGCCGCGAGAGGCGGACAGAAAAGATGACCTCCACGTCAGAAGTGGCTCAAACAGATGAACCGGCCGCGGTGTTGTAAACCGGTGCGGACGGGAGAGTATGTGAACTTGTGTTTTGGTAACGAACAAAGTCCATTTTTTCACAAATTCTGGCTTGATAGCCCCTGAGGTTGAGGCGACTCGAGGAATCGTCTTCAAGCTCTTTGTTCCTGAAATAAAACACGTGAATGCATTACACCGTTCGTGATATATACAACAAAATTAAATAATAATTTTGATGACTTTGTCAACTTGTGTTCAAGTTGTTAATCGTTTGACTCGACTAAGTAGGCTCACGCGTGGACTTTTTTCATGGAATATGATATGTTCAAGGTCGACAAAGTCCATGATAAGCATCAGAGTTGATTGACAATACCATACCCACTACTTGGTCGGTTACGAGTTGCATCTGACTTAGTAAAGAACGAACATAAAATTATTTCGCTGATATGTAGGGCACCTATGTTTGAACTGTGCATCGTGGCAAATAGTCCTGTTTGGTAACCTTACGACTCAACTTTATGAGAAGAAATCATAGCCCCCAAGATTAACTCAAAGGTGCCGGATATATTTAATTGGCTGGAAAAAAATGAAATTTAAATGTAAAAGTGACTTAGCTTGTTTTTATGATGTGGCATAAACCGGCGAAGTCGAAGATGGTCCAGCGGGAGTCGTAAGCAGGTAACCTGACTGACGGCTCGAGACAGCGGCGAGAGCCGGCATTTTGAAGACTTCGCAGCGCGAGATTGCTGAACCGGAGGTGGCATGATCCGAGCCTTCTTAGCTCAAGTCGAAGAAGATCACGATGTAAACCGAATAGCATGGGCGGTGGTTTGTGCGCGTCCGTCAGGCGGTACATAAGAGCGAGCGCGGCACCAGCGTGTTGAGGTAGACCGGACCGCAGGGGCGGCGGTTTGCACACCCTGTTCAACAATAAGCGGGCGCGGATGCTGGTGCATGATGATGCTAACGCATACTCCATAGACACAGTATGGCACCACCTTTATAATGATTCATTTGTCCTGCACATAAAAATACACAGACCAAAGTAATTGTTCGCAGACATATTACTGTACATAGATGAAGTAGATAAGATGGGTATCACCTGATGTGTCTTTCGAACAAAGTGACTGCAGCAATTTGATCAAATGATGGCCTTCACATCCGAACAAATCACCATGCATCCATCTAGTTTTTAAGTAAGCCACGCCCCCCAAGCGATGCATTGAACTTGGGTGTCCCTCAATAGCTCGATGCGGCACGGAGCCAGCGACGCCCAAGGCAGTAGCAACACCAGCGGAGGGAGCAGCGGGAGACGCTCATTAGTGCTCATCGGAAATGGTAACAGCAGCCAAGGCAATTTCACGGTAGGGGCATCTTAGCAACTTGGAGTTAAGGCCCAGTGGAAGCGACCTGGCGACTCGCCGCGGCGGGCCGGCTCACAGGTGAATGCAGAGCTTCGGCCTCGACTGAAGCGGAGCGAGGCGAGGTCACTTGGAGGCGACGACGGCAACCAGCAGCTCTAGGCGAAGTCGGTGACTCAGCAGCTCGGGAGGCCGCGACGCACAGAAACGGGCGTCGAGACGCTGGCAGCAGCCGCGGAAGCAACGATGGCGGCATCCAAATGCTAGCTGAAGTCTTCGGTCTTCGTGTATTAAAAAACTGCTTTACCCTTGCCCGTTTTACTTTTGCATACTCATGTTGACTAGTAGTAGAAACTGCATCGGGACTTAGAGCTTTTGACTCAAGCGTGGAGCAGCAGTGCGACGCACCGAAGCCAAAAACTTGTCCTTTCCTTTCACGGGATCAACTGGCGCTCTTTCCTTTCAACACCTCATCTTCTGACTGATGCCGACAGCTCCTACTGATGTGTTTGTTTTTGTCACCCTATCCTCGGGAGTAGCAGTAATCTGAATATACCAAAATACGCAAGTGTTCGGTGCAGCCGGTTTGCTTCAATCTCGACGGAAAAAAGGAAATCTCCGGATTCGATATTGATACGGACAACTGTTCGCTTATCGGTCTCGACGACTCTTGTAAGTAGCAGCGGCGACTCGGCAAATCAAATAAAGCAACCGTATTTTGATGACTTCGATACGTGCAGATGAAAAACCCCCTTTGCACTTGGCTATCTCCCAACGACGAAGGAAAAAAGTGATCTGGCCACGACGGATCGTCTGCTTGCATGCGACGGCGCACACAGATTTTAATTTCCTCAGACCTCATAGATTATAAACTTTGAAATTGATACAGATCTTTTCAACACGGCTCTTCTTCATCGGAAAATTGCGAGCTCCTTGATCCCTAGAAGAGATCCCTCCAAAAACTCTACACCACCACCGTGCGTAGGCCCCACGGTGGGCGCCAACTGTCGTGGAATTGTCACGGCAGATGTCCTAGTGAAAGGACTTAGTCGCGAGGCCAACGCATCTATGTGGTAGCTTGAGAGGGGTTGAGCGGAATCGAGAGACGCAACACAAGACAGAGATTTAGACAGCTTCGGGCCCGGGAAACATCATCCGGTAAAAACCCTACATGCTGTTTGAGGCTAGGTCTCATTATCATCACGAGGGAGTCGCTGTAAACCGGCTCTCCTCTTTGTGTCTAGCCCTAGAGATTATTGCTTCTAACTCGTCCCTCTTTGGGGAGCCCTGCCCCTCCTTATATATGTTGAAGGGGCGGTTTACATGTGGAGTCCTATTAGGATTAGGACTAGTCTATCTCTAATACAAACCGGATACAAGTCCTAGTCTTAACTCCTTGTAAGGCAAATATTCCTTTCCTCTTAAACCGGCCCACAATGGTTGAACCGGCCTTCATGAACCGCCAGACAGGCCACCAGGTCTTGTCGCTCCTCTGGCCCGTCCGCCGGATTACCAATGAGCTGTAAACCGTCTGGTCTGTGCAGGTTGCCGGTGAATCGCCAAGTCCGGCCGGTTTATCCTTCCGGCCGGTTTACGCCGCGGGGCATATCCCCGACACTGCCTGAATCAGTTCGGCTTCTTGAGTCTCAACTTCAAGTTGAAAGACATCGATCAGATGTTATGCGACAGGAAGCCAGGACTGAGGAAGTCCCTGCAGAATTCAGATGCATACTTTCTGGTGCAACAACAAGTGTTGGAGGATTTAAGCGCCAAACAAGAGAAAGTTAATAAGCTTGCTAAGCATCTTGCATGCATTATGGGTACCTAGGATATTTTTTCTTGAGCTCTTCTAAAGTGGTTTCAGTTCTGCTTGTTTTGCTGCGGCATTTATTTGCACTTGTCGCCAACTAGACAACCAGTGTATATGTTATGCTGCTTTGTTCCCTATATTTGCACTGGTGGCGAACTTTGATGCCCAGTGGATGTAATATGTGTAATAGTTGTGATAGCCTAGCGTAAGTGGATGTAATATTTATTTCCTTGTTGTCTTGTTTATTTGTTTGCTTGTAGTCAGTGTAGTTATTTTTTCCACGGTTTGCTAGTGGCCGCAATAACCTATTTTTTAAAACTAGGCCACAATAACCATGGGCTACATATTTACTATAGTTACCATGGGCCTCCTACGGGCCGTAGAATCAATGGGCCTTATAAGGGCCGTAGAAACAATGGGCCTTCTACGGGTCATAGCACCAATGGGCCTTCTACGGGTCGTAGCACCAATGGGCCTTCTACCGGTCGTAGCATCAATGGGCCTTCTACAGGCCGTAGCATCGATCGGCCAAACATGGGCCAATAACAGACCGCATCATGGGCCATAAATGGGCTAGATTTGGAATCGTCCGTGCATGGGCCGACAATAACGGGCCATCGTTAATCGGCCGTATTTCATGACGCTGTGAAAATGGCCCAACAGATTAACGGGCCGCAAACAGGCTGATTGTAACCACGGGCTGAATTTGGC
Organism: Triticum timopheevii; assembly: GCA_963921465.1. NCBI lineage: Eukaryota > Viridiplantae > Streptophyta > Magnoliopsida > Poales > Poaceae > Triticum > Triticum timopheevii. Next base: position 163,328,117 of record OY997274.1, on the reverse strand, counting down.
CCACAAGCAGAAAAGGCCAGTAACGGGTTGTAAGTAACCGAATGCTGGAAATGAGCCCAAGAATAAATAGGCCCTGAGAAGGCCGAAAGATAACACGGGTTGGAAATGGCCCAATGGAATAATGGGCTGTTAATGGGCATAAAGCGGTACATTGTTCATTGCAGGCCAGATTCACCATGGGTCGTTAATGGGCCAAGAGTTACAAATGGCCTCGTATGGGCCGAAAGACATCATGGGCCATACATGGGGCGGAAGTTACAACGGGCTGGAATCATATTGGGCGGCCCAGATGAAGCTACTGGGCTTAATTCCGATAGGCCGTAACAGGCTGTGAGTTAGCGGGTCATAAATGGGCTATATATGAACATGTCGTTAACAGGCTTTTCGTGGGCCGGCCTTTTACCGTTTGACCAAGTCAAACAGGGTGGCCTTTTCACTGGAATGGGCCTCTATTGGGCCGTGCCACGTGTCGACGTATCATAGGCGCCTCCTGTCCAATGAATGGATGACATCTGTCCCAATAGTGAGCCAACACGTGTTTCCTCTGGCCAATGAGAATTTTACACGTGGAAAATCCTCATTGGTTTGGGCTGTTAGCGGGTTATCGGATCCAAAACCGGACCCGATAGCTTAACGGCGACCCGTTATGGTGGATGCCATGTGTCGGTCACCCTTGACGAAAGCACTTCCATGACACGGCATTTATCGTGATAGAAGTGGACACTTCCATGATGATAATTTTGGTAATGTCATGGAACACTTCTACGATAGCACATGTATGACTATCTTGATTCTGTCATAAAATTGTCATGGATGTACATGCATGACAGAAAACGTGACCTACTGTGACAAATACGTATCATCACAGAAGTGTATTTCTTTGTACTCGTTCATTCCCGACTGAGAGAATGACGAGCTGACCGAGGCCCTCGGGAATCCTGAGCACCCTGGACGAACACGAGGCACGACAAGCTCCGTTGCATGGAAGATTGGGTTTCCCGACGCAGGCGGTTACAAAACCCAGGAGAGGAAGAGGAAACAGAAGCAGAGCAAAATGCAGAAGCTAAATGCAAGGGTACAAAAGCTAGAGGAACAAGTTGAGAGCCAGCAAACTGCCAGAGCTAGCCCAGAAGCTACCCCGCCATCTCAGCAGAGAAGCAGCATGGCTTCCACCGAGCTCATTCAGCAGCCTGACTTCACGCCTCCTAGCTACCCAGTGGATGCTATCACGGAGGCTCACATTGCCAGCTTATGACGCAATGGCAGAACCTCAAAGTTAACGGGGTTGTCGACTCTAGTGCACCTCCTCAACCCGACGGAACTTTTCACTGCCGTTCGATTCCACATGGCTATACTGTTGTGATGGTGGATGAAGTAACGTAGGGATTTGAGGAGCTCAAGCTTGACCACCCTACAGGTGAAGGGGAGACTCAGCTAGGTCTTGCTCTGGAGACTCCATGTCTATGGCGGAAGGAGCACATCAAGCTTCTGGACTAGACGCCTCCTCCTCCTCCTCCTCCTCCTCCAGCGAGTCAGGGCACTCCACCTCCTCCTCCTTCAGCGAGTGATCAAGGCACTCCACCTCCTTCTCCGGTTGCTCCGGCACGTGAGGCCGGTGTTGGGGAACGTAGCAGAAATTCAAAATTTTCTATGCAACACCAAGATCTATCTATGGAGAGACTAGCAACGATGGGAAGGAGAGTGCATCTACATACCCTTGTAGATCGCTAAGCGGAAGCGTTCAAGAGAACGGGGTTGAAGGAGTCGTACTCGTCGTGATCCAAATCACTGGAGATCCTAGTGCCAAACGGACGGCACCTCCGCGTTCAACACACGTACAGCCCGGAGACGTCTCCCATGCCTTGATCCAGCAAGGTGAGAGGGAGAGGTTGGTGAAGACTCCGTCCAGCAGTAGCATGACGGCGTGGTGGTGATGGAGGAGCGTGGCAATCCTGCAGGGCTTCGCCAAGCACCGCGGGAGAGGAGGAGTACTTGGGAGAGGGGAGGGCTGCGCCAGGGGAAGCGTGTAGCTCCCATGCGCCTCCCCACTATATATAGGGGTGGAGGGGGCTGGTTTCTTGCCCTCCAAGTCCATTGGGGCGTTGGCAAAGGTGGGAGGAAAGAAATCCCATCATTTCCTTCCCCACCGATTGTTATCCCCCTTTTTTTAGGGATCTCGATCTTATCCCTTCGGGATATGATTTTATTCCTTCTAAGGGGGGATCTTGGTGCGCCTTGACCAGGGGTGTGGGGCCTTGACCCCATTACCCACGTTCATGTGGGTCCCCCATACAGGTGGGCCCCACTCCGAAACCTTCTAGAACCTTCCCGGTACAATACCGAAAAATCCCGAACATTTTCCGGTGGCCAAAATAGGACTTCCCATATATAAATCTTTACCTCCGGACCATTCCGGAACTCCTCGTGACGTCCGGGATCTCATCCGGGACTCCGAACAACATTCGGTAACCACATACAAACTTCCTTTATAACCCTAGCGTCATCGAACCTTAAGTGTGTAGACCCTACGGGTTCGGGAGACATGTAGACATGACCGAGACGTTCTCCGATCAATAACCAACAGCGGGATCTGGATACCCATGTTGGCTCCCACATGTTCCACGATGATCTCATCGGATGAACCACGATGTCAAGGACTCAATCGATCCCGTATACAATTCCCTTTGTCTAACGGTATTGTACTTGCCCGAGATTCGATCGTCGGTATACCGATACCTTGTTCAATCTCGTTACCGGCAAGTCTCTTTCCGTAACACATCATCCTGTGATCAACCCCTTGGTCACATTGTGCACATTTTGATGATGTCCTACCGAGTGGGCCCAGAGATACCTCTCCGTTTACACGGAGTGACAAATCCCAGTCTTGATTCGTGCCAACCCAATAGATACTTTCGGAGATACCTGTAGTGCACCTTTATAGCCACCCAGTGACGTTGTGACGTTTGGTACACCCAAAGCATTCCTACGGTATCCGGGAGTTGCACAATCTCATGGTCTAAGGAAATGATACTTGACATTAGAAAAGCTTTAGCATACGAACTACACGATCTTTGTGCTAGGCTTAGGATTGGGTCTTGTCCATCACATCATTCTCCTAATGATGTGATCCCGTTATCAATGACATCCAATGTCCATGGTCAGGAAACCGTAACCATCTATTGATCAACGAGCTAGTCAACTAGAGGCTTACTAGGGACATGGTGTTGTCTATGTACCCACACATGTATCTGAGTTTCCTATCAATACAATTATAGCATGGATAATAAACGATTATCATGAACAAGGAAATATAATAATAACTAATTTATTATTGCCTCTAGGGCATATTTCCAACAGTCTCCCACTTGCACTAGAGTCAATAATCTAGTTCACATCGCCATGTGATTAACACTCACAGGTCACATCGCCATGTGACCAACATCCAAAGAGTTTACTAGTGTCATTAAACTAGTTCACATCATCATGTGATTAAGACTCAATGAGTTCAGGGGTTTGATCATGTTTTGCTTGTGAGAGAGGTTTTAGTCAACGGGTCTGCAACATTCAGATCCGTATGTACTTCGCAAATCTCTAGGTCATATTGTAAATGTTGCTTCCACGCTCTACTTGTGTAACGCCCCGGATTTGTTGCGCCAGGTGTCTGCCAGTTATTCGCCGTCGTTGCCATGTCATGTGCTTGCGTGTTGCATTTTGCCATGTCATCATATGCATTTCATATCATGTCATCATGTGCATTGCATTCGCATACGTGTTCGTCTCATGCATCCGAGCTTTTTCCTCGTTGTCCGTTTTGCAATCCGGCGCTCCTATGTCATCCGGCGTTCCCCTCTTCTCTCTTTTCGTGTGCGGGTGTTAAACTTTCTCGGAATGGCCCGAGGTTTGCCAAGCGGCCTTGGTATAGCACCGGTAGACCGCCTGTCAAGTTTCGTGCCATTTGGAGGTCGTTTGGTACTCCAACGGTTAACCGGGTAACCGTAAAGGCCTCTTTTGTTGCAGCCCAACACCCCTTCCAAAGTGGCCCAAAACCCATCTAACTCCCCTCCATGCTCTCGGTCGTTCGATCACGATCGCGTGGCCGAAAACCGCACCTCATTTGGACTCTCCTAGCTCCCTCCACCTATAAAAACGTCTCCCCCTCTCCATTTCAGATCAATTTTCCCCCGAAACCCTAATTTTCCTATCGCGCGCCGCCGGACAATGTCTGCGCCCGCCGGACGAAACCGCCGCCGCCGCCAGCTCCAGTCAGGGCGCGCCACGTGGTATCCCCGCCGCCAGCCGCCGCCGGCCCGCCCGGGCCCGCCTTTGGCCCGCGCGGCCCGCGCGCCCCGCTGCCGCTCGCCCGCCGCCGCGCCCGACCCCATCGCCGGCCTCCGCCGCCGCCGCCGGCGCGCGCGCCGCCCGCGCTGCACGTTCGCGGCCGCCGCAGCCCGCAGCCGCGATGCTCCCGCGTCCCGCCGGCTCCCCGCCGCCCGGTCCTGCGCCTCGGCCGCCGAGCTCCTCGCCGGCGTCACCGCACCTCGTCGGCGTCCCGACCCGGCGCCGCCTCCCGCGACCCTGCGCGCCCCGCGCCGGCGCCCAGCCGTCGCCCCGTCGCCCCTCCTCGCCGGATCCGGCGGCCCCAAGGCCGGATTCGCCTCCTCACCGCGCCTGCCGCCCGGATCCGCCGGCCGGCCGCCTCGCCGGAGTTCGCCGGTTCCAACCTCCGCCGCCGTTGACTTTTTCCCCCTCGAGGTCGAAATTCTTCCAAGTCCCCGGTTCATTTTGCATAATCATGCCATATTCATTGCATCACATCTCTGCATCCGTAGCTCCATTTCATGCGTATAATATGTCAAATTGTTCGTCTCGACAAGTAGATCATTTCATTCCATTGCATCATTTTCATTTGAGCTCATCTTGATGCCCTAAATGCTGTTTGAAGAGTGCATGTTGATGTTAATCTGCTGAAACTGTTATAACTTGCTCATTTATCATTTTTGCCATGATTGATGTGTGCATCCTATGAGTATGAGCTCTACATGAATGTTGATCTATGCCATGCCATCTTTCCAGGGGTGCCAACCATGTATTTTTGTGAGTTGTGTGCTGAGTGTATCAAGCTTGTTAAGTAGGGTAGTTGCTGTTGCTGTTTTTCTGACAGATTCTGTTATATTTTGTTGCTATGTTAACATGCTTCCACTAATCATTCTATGCATAATCTGGAGATGTTCTATAAACATGTTTTGATCTACATGTCATGCTCTATCCATTCATGCCCTTGGTTGCAATTATAGCCTGCTGGAACATGTTGTTATCTTGCTCCAAAGTTGCTTGAAAATGTTGCTGTCAGCCTGTTAACATTAAGTTCACTTGTTCCCATGTGTTTTCCTAGTGATCCATGAATCCTATGACCTTGCTATTGCCATGCTTAGCTTCATAAACATGCCTTCTTACTGTTGGTTGCCTTGCCATGCCATGTATTGCTCTGTGGTGAGTGGTTCAAGCTCACGAACATGCCTACTTATTGTTGTTCCTGCCATGTTATGAACCTGTAATATAATTTGCCATGTTTACATGGGTGCCATCGTATTTTCTGTGCCCTTTTGGCTCATGGTCAGTAAGGGTATTTTGATCTATGCAATTAGTAGATTCATGCCATGTATTTGTTTGCCATGCTAAGTTCCTGTAACATGTTCGATAGCTCTAAACATTGCAACCTGATGTTATTTCTGCTAAAGTCTGGAACTGTTATTATTTGCAATCTTACCATGTGTTTTGGAGCATGTTCTAGTTGTTTCTGGAGATAGCTCAGTGTTCATGTTTTGTTATGCTTTACCAGTACTTCATGCCCATGCCTTTTGTTATTATGTTGGGGTGTTGTAGCTTATTGTTTTGATGCTTGCAAGATGCCTAGTTGCTGTTCTGGACAGATTGTTGCTATGACTTGTATAGTGTGTGTGTGTTGCACCATTGCTCCATTTTGAGTGTGCTCTATATGAAACTTGCTTGATCTTGCATGTAGTTCCATATTATCATGTTGCATGCTTGTTTTGGTGTGTTTGCTTGATGTTTGGGTGCATTTTGCATCAATGCCATGCTTAACTTGTTTTGCTCATATCTTCTAGGCCGTAGCTCCGAATCTAATGAACTTTATATGTAACTTGACTAGAATTTCGTGTAGATCATCTTGGTGCATCTTAACTTGTTGTTTAACAACTTGAACATAAGGTTTATTCAGTTCTGGACTAATTTCGAAATATGCATATGAGGACTTACCGGAATTGTTATATGTTGTCCCCGGCCTCATTTAAACTTGCCTTGATGTGTTGTTCTTGTTTGCATCATCTCTTGCCATGAGTAGCTTCATGTAGCTTGGTCATGCATCATGCTTGTTGTGCATCATGCCTTGTTCATGTGTGGTGTGTTTACCTATGTTGTGTGCTTCTTCTTGTTAGTTCCTGTTTCTTTGCGATCGTGAGGATTCATTCGTCTACGCTTGGTTCGTCTTCGTGGTTCATCTTCTTCATGGACTCGTTCTTCTTCCTTGCGGGATTTCAGGCAAGATGACCGCTACCCTGGATCTCACTACTATCATTGCTATGCTAGTTGCCTCGTTCTATCGCTATGCTGCGCTACCTATTACCTGTTTTTTTCAAGCCATCCCATATTGCCATGAACCCCTAACCTTTGACACCTTTCCTATGCAAACCGTTGTTTGGCTATGTTACCGCTTTGCTCAGCCCCTCTTATAACGTTGCTAGCTGCAGGTGAAGTTCAAGATTTCTCCATGGTGGACAGGGTTTTGTTGGGATATCACAATATCTCTTATATTATTAATGCATCTATATACTTGGTAAAGGGTGGAAGGCTCGGCCTTATGCCTGGTGTTTTGTTCCACTCTTGCCGCCCTAGTTTCCATCATACCGGTGTTATGTCCCCGGATTTTGCGTTCCTAACGCGGTCGGGTGATTTATGGGACCCCCCTGATAGTTCGCTTTGAATAAAACTTGTCCAGCAAGGCCCAACATTGACTTTTACCATTTGCCTCACCACCACCTACTTTTCCCTTGGGAGTCGCTCTCTCGAGGGTCATCTTTATTATAGCCCCCCCGGGCCAGTGCTTGTCTAAGTGTTGGTCCAAACTAGAGCACCGTGCGGGACCATCCCTTGGCAACTTGGGTTACGTCGGTGTCGGTGTCAAAACCGGCGGATCTCGGGTAGGGGGTCCCGAACTGTGCGTCTAGGCGGATGGTAACAGGAGACGAGGGACACAATGTTTTTACCCAGGTTCAGGCCCTCTCGATGGAGGTAATACCCTACGTCCTGCTTGATTAATATTGATGATATGGGTAGTACAAGAGTAGATCTACCACGAGATCAATAAGGCTAAACCCTAGAAGCTAGCCTATGGTATGATGGTTGATATGTAATGTTGTGTCCTACGGACTACGACCCTCCGGTTTATATAGACACCGGAGAGGCTAGGGTTACACAGAGTCGGTTACAATGGTAGGAGATCTACATATCCGTATTGCCAAGCTTGCCTTCCACGCCAAGTAAAGTACCTTCCGGACACGAGCCGGAGTCTTCAATCTTCTATCTTCGTAGTCTGGGAGTCCGGCAGATATTGATAGTCCGGCTATCCGGACACCCCCTAGTCCAGGACTCCCTCAGTAGCCCCTGAACCAGTCTTCAATGATGATAAGTCCGGCGTGCATAATGTTCGGCATTGCAAGGCGGGTTCCTCCCTTGAATAATCCGGAGAAGATAATGAACACCAGGATAGTGTCCGGCTCTGCAAAATAATTTCCACATTCCAACGTAGAGAGAATAAAACACATACACCGATCCAATCTGCTGACGTATTATGCGGCATGACATCACACCGCAGCCAAGCCTTCGTTTTAATTGTTTTTACTATTCCACCTCAGCACGTTTAGCGAAGCGGCTTCCTTGGCACGTCCTGTCGAAGCAGAGATCGTGTTCCCTTTTATTCCGGGATCCTCATCAATACGTGCGTGGGTAACCCAACCGTTCCCGTCGCCACGCCTCCTCTATCGAAGGGGAATCTCAAACGGTCACGGAGACGGCCCTTGGTATTATTTCCCCTTTATAAGAGGACCAAGGCCTGTCCTTGTCTCTTAACCTCGCATCGAATCTTTCTTCTGCTCCCAATTCCAACACCGAGAGCTTCAGACTCGAGCGCTTCGGACCCACAGCAATGTCCGGCTCCGACCTCCAGGGCCGGTGGGTGCCCTCCTCCGTCACGGAGGAGGACATATTGAAGTTGCGTGAGGCCAAGTACCTGGCCTACGAAGTCTCGCACAGGTTGCCTGCCCCTGGGCAGGCCGTGCCAGCCCCCGAGCCCGACGAATGTGTCATTTTCGCATCCCACCTCCGTCGGGGATTAGGCTTCCCGACGGATCCTTTCGTGAGGGGGCTTCTGTTCTTCTACGGGCTGGACTTCCACGACTTGGCTCCGGAGTCCATCCTCCATATCTCCGCATTCATTATTGTCTGCGAAGCCTTCCTCCGTGTCATCCCCCACTTCGGCCTGTGGCTGAAGACATTCAAGGTGGAGCCGAAGATGATCGGGGGCGTCGAGCGGAGTGTGGCGGGGCGACCATAAGCAAGATGGTCGATGCCCCGTGGCTCGAAGGTTCCTTCCAAGAGGAACAGGGATTGTGGCAGCAGGAGTGGTTCTACATCACCGCTCCAAGGGGCATCAAGCAAAAGCCGCCGCCCTCCTTCCGCCCGGGACCTCCACAGCAACTGACGTCGTGGGTCAACCAAGGGCTCAACTGGGGGCCGTCCAAGGACGTGCCCGCACTGCAGGGCCGGATTCGGGACCTCCAAACAAGGGAGATTGATCTGGTCAAGGTGATGTAGGTTATGCTGACTAGGCATCTCCTACCCTGCAAACGTCGTCCTCTCTGTTTATGGGAGTTCAATCCGGAGGGACCTCGTATCCTCCAGCATTTCATGGGGGCGACACCCCTGGAGATGTACGAGCTGTTCTTCGGACCGCAAGTGGCGTGTCCGGATTCGGCCGAGGATGCGGGACTAAGCCGCGATCGTCCGGATACTCAGGTAAATAGCTCAGAGCCCGGACATCCTGCCTGTATGCCTTTCAAAAGATCATCTCCTAACCCTTTTTATTCTTTACAGGAATGGGTGGCGCGATCAAGGCTGATAAGGTGTCCGGCCCCCCTCCCAGAGACCGCACTGGAGCCCGTGCTGGTCAGAATGTTGGAGGCCGCACCCACAGAAGGGGGCGATGGGGGAGATAAAGGAGCTAATACTTCGTCCAAAGAGGCGACTGAAGAGGAGAGGACCAAGGATCCCTCCCTTCAGAGGGAAAAGAGGACCGCCCCCGAAGATCCGGAGGTCAAAGCCCCCAAGCGTGGGAAGAAATCCTCACCGGGGGGTCCGGCGTCCGGAGAGAATCCGGACGCGCAATCATCGCCCAAGGACCAGCCCTCCAACGAGCCGTGAGTATGAAAGAGGAAGTTTAATAAGAAAGTACCTTCGTTTTATGCTTCTGTAGGTAACCGAAATATTTATATCGCAGTTCGGATCTGCAGCCGTCTCAGATGAGTTCGTCCTCGGGGGATCTTCTTCCGGAGATGATGGAGAGCGATACGCCTCCGTCCGACACGCCGCCAGATGAGGCAGGCGAGCCCGAAGTGTCGTCACGGAGGGCGTCCCCGAGTCCGGAGGGGTCGAAGAGTTCAACACCCACCAGAGCCCGGTCGGGAGAACTGAAGAATTTGCTTGAGAGGGCGTCCATTTCAGAAGATCACCGCGCGTTAATGCGTACGGTGGTTGGAAGGATTTTGTCCGCCGAAAGCGGATTGCGCGATGCTGCCATGAGCTTGCTGGCGGGATTTGAGGTATGCGAAAATAGCGTACCCCTTTGCTTTTTAACAGTTGTGCATATAAAAGATGCGCCCTGTATAGATAGTAGCCCCTGAGACTCGGTAGGTTGTCGAAGACGACAGCGTGCCGAGGATCGAAAATCTAAATATCTCAGGTAATAAATATCGCCTTTCTGATACAGGTGGCGGATAGTCCGGGGGCCAGCCGGAATGATCAGTTTGCCGAACTGAGTCGGCAACTGGACATGGCAGATGCTGACATAGCACTTGTCAATCAGCGACTTGACGAGTCGCAAGGTAAATAAATTCTCCATAGCTGTTTTATCGTGGGTTAAAGCCCTCCTCTGATAAGTTATGTGCTGTGTATACAGACAGTGCTGCTGCTATGGAGAGACTTCGGGCCGAGCTTGCACAAGCTAAGGAACAAGCCCGAAGGAGTGATGCGGCTGCCGCGAGGGCGGCCGAGGAGTTGAAGGCCGAAAAGGCTGCGCACTGCCTAAGCAGGGCGGAGGTGGCCGGATTGGCCAAGAAATTAAAGGATGTTACCGACCGTAGCGAGGCTCTTGAAAAGGAGCGCCTATTGGAGCGGGAAGACCTGAAGAAGGCCACCGCCGAGGCCAAGGATGCCCGCTGTGCAATGCGGGCTATGAAGGAGGAGCTGCGCCAAGCCGGAGAAATCACGGCTGGCAGGCCGTTTCTTATGCGTCGCCGGTTTATGGATGCCAAGTATGCCTTATTTGAAAAGCAGTGGAGTTCGGAGGATCCTTACATGGACTTGGCTGCGAGTGCGGCTGACGCCGTTAAGCACTTTCGGAGCCAGGGGGATCACGAGGTGGAAGAGCTATATTGGACTCAATTCCACAGTCCGGATCGCCCTCTTCCGCTGTCGGACAGGTTGGCCGAATGGGCCGAACTGAATAGACTGTCCGGGCTGGCTATGACTGACATCGTGGCCCATGTGTGGCCAGAGAGGTCCAAGGCGACGAGCTATTTTGGCCTACTGCAGCAGTTCCTTGGGGCGGTGCCGCATATCAAGGAGATGAAGCGGTCGGCCTGCATCGAGGGCGCGCGGATGGCTCTGGCCCGTGTAAAGGCGCAGTGTCCGGAGATGGATGCCACTGCTATTGCTGCCCAGGGTTCGGATGGGAACCGGCTTCCTGCCGAACATTATTTCGGGGAAGTTATGCGCGGCGCTCGTGTAATAGAGTCGCAGTGCTCGAAGAATGTAACGTTCAATTGAATGCATTAACTTGTTTATGAATGATTATAGTATGAATGCTTTTTATACTTGTGCTTCCAAGTAATAGTACTTCTCCTTGCGGCTGTTTTAAGTATACTTGTGTATAACCTAAAAGATGCAGTCTTCGGCTTCAGCCCCCATGCACAAGGTGCTGGGGTGTTTGCAAAATAGCGCTTTTTCACACTTTTAATCCGACGTCTCGGTCCTGTTATAAGGAGGTGGTAGCGTAGCGAACGAGGCAATCCGGACTATAATGCTTTATCTCTTTCACTTAGCCAATGGAGCTCGAGGGTGGGGCTACGACATAGCCCCTAATGGCACCGCACATCTCCGGATTCGGGGTGCGTATGTGCCTGACCGGGAAGCGGCCCTTCGTCAAAGCGGGGAATTCTAAACATTCCGTAGTCGATCAAGTGGCTGACCAGACTCTCGCTACATCATGACAGTCAATTTTCGACTTTCTCTACTAAGGTGCTCACCCAGCCGAACTGGGGCACAATCGCAGTAGTTCTCCTGGTGCCGCGTTAGCCGGATGATACGGAACGTAAGGCAGCAAAACACAGGAGCCGGGCAAACCCAACATTTGACCAAAGACATGATTCGGAGCTGATGCATATAGTGCCCAACTTGAGACACCGAACACTCCCTGAGGTGTTCGGACTTTATGATAACGGGCAGAATTATACCCTAAGCCCCTTGTGTCCAGGTACGGGCGTTGTCTTCTGATGCGGCCAATGCCAAAGCGTCAGGCTCCGCCTCGGCTATAGGAAGAAGCCGAGGCCGATTTAGCAACAAGAGACAGTAATAAAAAGGTCTACGTAGGGTCTTAATCTGAAAAGAATCCTTGCGACGGGTCCCTACTGCACGTCTGCGCCTGTGTCTCCGTTGTGTCGTTATCCTGGACGGGTACGCACGATGCTCATCTGTAGAAAAGAGAGGAACATTTCAAAAACAGTTCTTTCGAGAATAATGCAAAAGAATAAGCGTAAATAATTAAGGGTAGGTTTATATGAAACCGATATTAAGTGTGCGCGCAGCCCCTTGTGAAAGGGTATGTGGCTAGGGAGCCCCTAGCCTGCTGAATCCGGATTCGTCTATCCGAGTCCGGGGGCTTTAAGTGACCCTCGCACTGAAATAGTGCCGTGTGGACCGGGCATCTTAAGTGTAAGAGATGCGTAATGCGGTATGGCGTTGAAGCGAACAAAGGCCTTTCGTCCTAATAGTGCTTGATGTTCACTTTTAAATGGGACGATATGGAAAATTAACTTTTCTCGTCGGGAATTGTTCGGTGATCCGAACACGACTTCGAGTAGTATCGAGCCTGTGCACCTGGCGTAAGGGCCGGGCGTAACTCCTTTGAAGGAAGTGCGGCTGTGTCGAATTTTGGTAGGGTCTATCCCCATCCGACGGATTGTATTTGAATATAGCAGGTTTAAGTCACTGCCTCCGTCCATTAGGACGTTTGTGAATTGTAGTCCGTCTATTATCGGATTCAATATCAGGGGAGTCCGTCCCGCGGTTCGAACACTTTTGGAATAATCCCGGTGGTCGAAAGTGATTGGTTTTGATATCCAATCTCTATGGTTTGCGGGGCCGGACCGTGCGAAGCTCTTTTTAGAAAGTGCCGCACTGTTTCTCCGTATCCTCACATGAAGTGAGTTTACTGCTTTGACCCCTTGTGGGAAAGTCTTTTGTTTTCCGGTGCCCTGCTGGCGGGGTTTATCTTCTTCGCTTGACGCGTCGAGCCCCTTGCGTTCGGCGTTTAATCGGCCGGACTGTTTGAAAACCCAACAATCCCTGTGGGTGTGATTTGCAGGCCTTCCGGGGGTACTGTGGATTTGACAGATCCGACCCAGGATTTTGTGTAGGTTAGACAGTTCGTCGCTGTCGTCCTTGATGGGTTGAGCTTTATTATTCGGCCGTGAGCTTTTAAATCCGGCGTTAACTGCCGTGCTCTTTGGGCTTTTTTCTGTATTCCGGCGCTGATCTTTTCTGCGCCGTGATTTTCCGTTTCCATCTCTTATCTCGGATGTACTTGGGTCGCTGGTGCTGCTTCTTGCCAACCAACTGTCCTCTCCTGCGCAAAAGCGGGTCATGAGGCTTGTTAATGCGGTCATTATCCTCGGTTTTTCTTGACCGAGGTGTCTGGCAAGCCATTCGTCTCGGACATTGTGCTTGAAAGCTGCTAAGGCTTCGGCGTCCGGACAGTCGACTATTTGGTTCTTTTTGGTGAGGAACCTGTTCCAGAATTTCCGCGCTGACTCTCTGGGCTGTTGAGTTATGTGACTTAAGTCATCTACATCCGGAGGCCGGACATAAGTCCCTTGAAAGTTTGCTCTAAACGCTTCCTCGAGCTCTTCCCAACTTCCAACAGTGTTTTCTGGGAGGCTTTTGAGCCAATGACGAGCTGGCCCTTTGAGTTTGAGGGGTAGATACTTTATGGCGTGGAGATCGTCTCCTCTGGCCATATGTATATGTAATATATAGTCTTCTATCCAGACTCCAGGGTCTGTTGTTCCATCGTAGGCTTCTATGTTTATGGGTTTAAACCCTGCTGGGAATTCATGTTCCAGCACTTCGTCTGTGAAGCATAGTGGATGTGCGGCACCCCTGTACTTGTACGTGCCGCTGTCGTCGGACACTTGACGTGTTCCTTTGCTTATTGGGGCTTTCCTTTTGGGTCCATAGATGGACCTGGCAGGGCCATTGGACGGTGGGGGCTTTACGGCCTCTTCGTCAAATTCTGGGAGCAGCTTGCGCTTTGGGTAGCTCTTCGGTTGGTGGCTGTTGCCTTATTTGTCTGCGGTTTTGAGCACTTTGCTCCATCTTATCCGGAGCGCGTCTTCCGCTGTGTTGAGCTTCCGCTTTTCCTCCTTCAGGCTTCTTGCTGTAGCGATGAGCCTGCGTTTGCGAAGATTTTGTTCGACGGGCTCTTCGAGTTCGTCGTCATCGGGGCTTGATTCGTCCTCGGAGGGAGGTACATAGTTGTGATCCTCAACCTTTTCTTCTGCCGCCCTTTCGTGAGGGCGTACTTCTTCATCATCCTTCGCTGATTCTGGCTGGAGGGGTTTGTCTTCGGCACTCTCCGGAGTGTTATTATCTCCCGTGCCGGATTCTCCATTCTTGCTGTGGCGGGATTTAGAGCGGCGCCGTCGGCGCTTGGGTTGCTTCTTTAAAGAATCTTCCTCCGCTGCTTTCTCGCCATCCCCTTCTTTTGGGGTGTCCACCATGTAAACGTCGTATGACGAGGCGGCCTTCCAGTGTCCGGTGGGCGCTGGGTCCTGATCATCTCCGGCATCGTCGTCCATAGCGTCGATGTCATCGGAGTCGTAGTCTAGCATGTCGGTTAGGTCCTCGACAGTGGCTACAAAGTGGGTGGTGGGTGGGCTCCGAATTTCTTCGTCGTCCGAACTCCAACCGTCCTGGCCATAGTCCGGCCAGGATTCTCCTGATAGCGAGAGATGCTTCAGAGAATTCAAGATATCGCCAAAAGGCGAGTGTTGAAAGATGTCCGTGGCGGTGAATTCCATAACCGGCGCCCAATCTGGTTTAATTGGCAGGGGCGCGGGAGGCTCGGAGTCCGGCAAGGAGTCCGGCGCCTCGGGATCACGAGTTTCGCGGGGGACAAGATTGGTATTTGGCTCCATCGCCGTAGATGTTGAAGCCCCCGGGGCGGCGTCTATCCACCGACCCTCGTTATGGGCGATCGGCTCCGGGCAAGTGACCGGGGCGGATTCAAGTGCGGCCGCCAAAGCACTGTGCGGCGGCAGAGCTAGATCATGCCCATCGTCACAGTGCGGCGCGCTTGGCTGTGGATCGAGTCCGTCGAAGATCAAGTCTCCGCGGTTATCGGCCGTGAAGTTTAGGCTTCCGAATCTGACCTGACGGCCAGGGGCGTAGCTTTCGATCTGCTCCAGATGGCCAAGAGAGTTGGCCCGCAGTGCGAAGCCGCCGAATATGAAGATCTGTCCGGGGAGGAAAGTCTCGCCCTGGACAGCGTCAAAGATTGAAGATGCCATCGAGCCTATTGGTGACGACACAGAGGAACTCTCAATGAAAGCACCAATGTCGGTGTCAAAACCGGCGGATCTCGGGTAGGGGGTCCCGAACTGTGCGTCTAGGCGGATGGTAACAGGAGACGAGGGACACAATGTTTTTACCCAGGTTCAGGCCCTCTCGATGGAGGTAATACCCTACGTCCTGCTTGATTAATATTGATGATATGGGTAGTACAAGAGTAGATCTACCACGAGATCAATAAGGCTAAACCCTAGAAGCTAGCCTATGGTATGATGGTTGATATGTAATGTTGTGTCCTATGGACTACGGCCCTCCTGTTTATATAGACACCGGAGAGGCTAGGGTTACACAGAGTCGGTTACAATGGTAGGAGATCTACATATCCGTATTGCCAAGCTTGCCTTCCACGCCAAGTAAAGTACCTTCCGGACACGAGCCGGAGTCTTCAATCTTCTATCTTCGTAGTCTGGGAGTCCGGCGGATATTGATAGTCTGGCTATCCGGACACCCCCTAGTCCAGGACTCCCTCAGTCGGTACCTGTACGCTTAGCTTATCCGGTGTTGCGCTGAGAACGAGATATGTGCAGCTCCTATCGAGATTGTCGGCGCATCGGGCGGCTTTGCTGGTCTTGTTTTACCATTGTCGAAATGTCTTGATGTACCGGGATTCCGAGACTGATCGGGTCTTCCTGAGAGAAGGTCTATTCCTTCGTTGATCGCGAGAGCTTGTCATGGGCTAAGTTGGGACACCCCTGCAGGGTTTAAACTTTCGAGAGCCGTGCCCGCGGTTATGTGGCAGATGTGAATTTGTTAATGTCCGGTTGTAGATAACTTGACACCAGATCCGAATTAAAACGCATCAACCGAGTGTGTAGCCGTGATGGTCTCTTCTCGGCGGAGTCCAGGAAGTGAACACGGTTTCTGTGTTATGTTTGACGTAAGTAGGTGTTCAGGATCACCTCTTGATCATTGCTAGCTTCACGACCGTTCCGCTTGTTTCTCTTCTCGCTCTCATTTGCGTATGTTAGCCACCATACTTGCTTAGTCGCTGCTGCAACCTCACCACTTTACCCCTTCCTTTCCCTTTAAGCTTTGCTAGTCTTGATACCCATGGTAATGGGTTTGCTGAGTCCTCGTGGCTCACCAGATACTTCCAAAACCAGTTTGCAGGTGCCTATGTTACCGAGCAGGTGACGCAACCAAGATCAAGGAGGAGCTCGATGAAGATCTTGCCTTTTGTGTTGTTTCGTTCTAGTTGATCAGTAGTGGAGCCCAGTTGGGGTCGATCGGGGACCTTTGTCGCATTTGGGGTTCTTCTTTTATTTTGGTTCCGTAGTCGGACCTTGATTGTATCTGGATGATGTAATGCTTTATACATGTATTTGTGTGAAGTGGCGATTGTAAGCCAACTATGTATCTCTTTCCCTTATGTATTACATGGGTTGTGTGAAGATTACCTCACTTGCGACATTGCTTTCAATGTGGTTATGCCTCTAAGTAGTGCTTCGACACGTGGGAGATATAGCTGCATCGAGGGCGTTACAAGTTGGTAATCAGAGCCTTCCCCGACCTTAGGAGCCCCACTGCTTGATCGTTTTTAGCGGCCGAGTTGTGTCTAGAAAAATGTTTTGAGTCATTTAGGATTATATATATCGGAGAGTTAGGAATTCTTTTTACTCCCCAGTCTCTTCATCGCTCTGGTAAGGCATCCTGACGTAGAGTTTTGACTTTTCTCTTCTCAAATTTCACTAAAAATTTTTTTAGGATCACGCGGGTATCTTGGAATTGTTCCGATGGTTTTATGATGAGAACATTGTCTTGGTGCCTCCTGTCAGGGGTTTAGTGGAAGTGTCCCGGGGAGTTGAGCTCTGAGGTGTTGTCGTCATAATTTTATCGTTGCAGTTCTGGAATACCTGAGTTTAGTACGCCGACATCGAAAATCTCTTTTATGCAGTTGTTGGTGAGATAACCCCGATAACCCAGTACTGAGGTGAGTACGGGAGTATTGCCATGACTCGTATAACGGATGCTTTTCGAAGGTTGTGGTACACGATTTCCGAAGGTTTCTTGGTTATGTGTTGACGGATGGATACAGCTGGATGTAGGGATTGTTAGTTTGGGTGAGATATATTGCTTCCCCTGTATCCCCAACACCAGATTGCATAACGAGAAAGTTTCAGGAGTTTATAGGTGGGAATTCAAGTAGCTCCTAGAATATCTTTCCGACAGATGCATGATATGGGATTGGGTAAATCTCTATCATATGTATTTGTTCCGGCTTATTCTGCAAGCCAAATCCTTTGTTTTGTGTTATATGTGGTATTCAAGTTGCTTCGATGTCAAATGTTGAATCCATACCTTCCCTAATCGGTGTTCTCATCTTGCCATGTGAATACTAATCCTTCTTGATCATCGAGGTTGTCATGTTAATTCTTTTCAACCGGCGTGCTTCTCTTCAAGTGGATCTGATCATTTTTCCCATCCGCAAGATCAATTCTAAGTTTTCTCAACGGTGTTTGTTTCGTTCATCCCAAGTTGTCTTTGTTTTTCCCCACCCTCCCACCCTTTTTCTTCAAGGACTCATTAATATTAATCAAGTATCAATTTATTCATGTGAAGTCACTTCACTCTTTTCAATCAATGTTCTGATCCGGTGATCCCTCGTGAAGATGCTCACAAGCTTCAAGTTCATCATTCTTCGTTCTTTTTCTTCTCCGGTGGATCCAATTCAAGCTTTCAGTGTTGATCATATTCCTTGTTCCTCTTGGCCAACGAATTGTTTGCAATCTTGGTCATCTCCGTTATTTTGTTTCTTTCAATGTGTTCAACCCCTCAAGGTTCTTTGGTTTCACTCATTGGTCAAAGAAGCAACTTAGTTTTACCTCTTCTCTTCCTCTTCCGTTTTCCCTCCGGCGCCATCCTAGATCTCGGGACGAGATCCTCTCGTAGTGGTGGAGTGTTGTAACGCCCCGGATTCGTTGCGCCAGGTGTCTGCCAGTTATTCTCCGTCGTTGCCATGTCATGTGCTTGCGTGTGCATTTTGTCATGTCATCATATGCATTTCATATCATGTCATCATGTGCATTGCATTCGCATACGTGTTCGTCTCATGCATCCGAGCTTTTTCCCCGTTGTCCGTTTTGCAATCCGGCGCTCCTATGTCATTCGGCGTTCCCCTCTTCTCTCTTTTCGTGCGCGGGTGTTAAACTTTCTCGGAATGGCCCAAGGTTTGCCAAGCGGCCTAGGTATAGCACCGGTAGACCGCCTGTCAAGTTTTGTGCCATTTGGAGGTCATTTGGTACTCCAACGGTTAACCGGGTAACCGTAAAGGACTCTTTTGTTGCAGCCCAACACCCCTTCCAAAGTGGCCCAAAACCCATCTAACTCCCCTCCATGCTCTCGGTCGTTCGATCACGATCGCGTGGCCGAAAACCGCACCTCATTTGGACTCTCCTAGCTCCCTCCACCTATAAAAACGTCTCCCCCTCTCCATTTCGGATCAATTTTCCCCCGAAACCCTAATTTTCCCATCGCGCGCCGCCGGACAATGTCCGCGCCCGCCGGACGAAACCGCCGCCGCCGCCAGCTCCAGTCAGGGCGCGCCACGTGGCAACCCCGCCGCCAGCCGCCGCCGGCCCGCCCGGGCCCGCCTCTGGCCCGCGCGGCCCGCGCGCCCCGCCGCCGCTCGCCCGCGGCCGCGCCCGACCCCGTTGCCGGCCTCCGCCGCCGCCGCCGGCCGCCACCGTCGCCTCCGCCGCCGGCGCGCGCGCCGCCCGCGCTGCACGTTCGCGGCCGCCGCAGCCCGCAGCCGCGGTGCTCCCGCGTCCCGCCGGCTCCCCGCCGCCCGGTCCCGCACCTCGGCCGCCGAGCTCCTCGCCGGCGTCGCCGCACCTCGCCGGCGTCCCGACCCGGCGCCGCCTCCCGCGACCCTGCGCGCCCCGCGCCGGCGCCTAGCCGTCGCCCCGCCACCCCTCCTCGCCGGATCCGGCGGCCCCAAGGCCGGATCCGCCTCCTCACCGCGCCTGCCGCCCGGATCCGCCGGCCGGCCGCCTCGCCGGAGTTCGCCGTTTCCAACCTCCGCCGCCGTTGACTTTTTCCCCCTCGAGGTCGAAATTTCTTCCAAGTCCCCGGTTCATTTTGCATAATCATGCCATATTCATTGCATCACATCTCTGCATCCGTAGCTCCGTTTCGTGCGTAAAATATGTCAAATTGTTCATCTCGACGAGTAGATCATTTCATTCCATTGCATCATTTTCATTTGAGCTCATCTTGAGGCCCGAAATGCTGTTTGAAGAGTGCATGTTGATGTTAATCTGCTGAAACTGTTATAACTTGCTCATTTATCATTTTTGCCATGATTGATGTGTGCATCCTATGAGTATGAGCTCTACATGAATGTTGATCTATGCCATGCCATCTTTCCAGGGGTGCCAACCATGTATTTTTGTGAGTTGTGTGCTGAGTGTATCAAGCTTGTTAAGTAGGGTAGTTGCTGTTGCTGTTTTCCTGACAGATTCTGTTATATTTTGTTGCTATGTTAACATGCTTCCACTAATCATTCTATGCATAATCTGGAGATGTTCTATAAACATGTTTTGATCTACATGTCATGCTCTATCCATTCATGCCCTTGGTTGCAATTATAGCCTGCTGGAACATGTTGTTATCTTGCTCCAAAGTTGCTTGAAAATGTTGCTGTCAGCCTGTTAACATTAAGTTCACTTGTTCCCATGTGTTTTCCTAGTGATCCATGAATCCTATGACCTTGCTATTGCCATGCTTAGCTTCATAAACATGCCTTCTTACTGTTGGTTGCCTTGCCATGCCATGTATTGCTCTGTGGTGAGTGGTTCAAGCTCACGAACATGCCTACTTATTGTTGTTCCTGCCATGTTATGAATCTGTAATATAACTTGCCATGTTTACATGGGTGCCATCGTATTTTCTGTGCCCTTTTGGCTCATGGTCAGTAAGGGTATTTTGATCTATGAAATTAGTAGATTCATGCCATGTCTTTGTTTGCCATGCTAAGTTCCTATAACATGTTGTTCGATAGCTCTAAACATTGCAACCTGATGTTATTTCTGCTAAAGTCTGACACTGTTATTATTTGCAATCTTACCATGTGTTTTGGAGCATGTTCTAGTTGTTTCTGGAGATAGCTCAGTGTTCATGTTTTGTTATGCTTTACCAGTACTTCATGCCCATGCCTTTTGTTATTATGTTGGGGTGCTGTAGCTTATTGTTTTGATGCTTGCAAGATGCCTAGTTGCTGTTATGGACAGATTGTTGCTATGACTTGTATAGTGTGTGTGTGTGTTGCACCGTTGCTCCGTTTTGAGTGTTCTCTATATGAAACTTGCTTGATCTTGCATGTAGTTCCATATTATCATGTTGCATCCTTGTTTTAGTGTGTTTGCTTGATGTTTGGGTGCATTTTGCATCAATGCCATGCTTAACTTGTTTTGCTCATATCTTCTAGGCCGTAGCTCCGAATCTAATGAACTTTATATGTAACTTGACTAGAATTTCGTGTAGATCATCTTGGTGCATCTTAATTTGCTGTTTAACAACTTGAACATAAGGTTTATTCAGTTCTGGACTAATTTCTAAATATGCATATGAGGACTTACCGGAATTGTTATATGTTGTTCCCGGCCTCATTTAAACTTGCCTTGATGTGTTGTTCTTGTTTGCATCATCTCTTGCCATGAGTAGCTTCATGTAGCTTGGTCATGCATCATGCTTGTTGTGCATCATGCCTTGTTCATGTGTGGTGTGTTTACCTATGTTGTGTGCTTCTTCCTGTTAGTTCCTGTTTCTTTGCGATCGTGAGGATTCGTTCGTCTACGCTTGGTTCGTCTTCGTGGTTCATTTTCTTCATGGACTCGTTCTTCTTCCTTGCGGGATTTCAGGCAAGATGACTGCTACCCTGGATCTCACTACTATCATTGCTATGCTAGTTGCCTCGTTCTATCGCTATGCTGCGCTACCTATTACCTGTTTTTTTCAAGCCATCCCATATTGCCATGAACCCCTAACCTTTGACACCTTTCCTATGCAAACCGTTGTTTGGCTATGTTACCGCTTTGCTCAGCCCCTCTTATAGCGTTGCTAGCTGCAGGTGAAGTTGAAGATTTCTCCATGGTGGACAGGGTTTTGTTGGGATATCACAATATCTCTTATATTATTAATGCATCTATATACTTGGTAAAGGGTGGAAGGCTCGGCCTTATGCCTGGTGTTTTGTTCCACTCTTGCCACCCTAGTTTCCGTCATACCGGTGTTATGTTCCCGGATTTTGCGTTCCTAACGCGGTCGTGTGATTTATGGGACCCCCTGACAGTTCGCTTTGAATAAAACTTGTCCAGCAAGGCCCAACATTGACTTTTACCATTTGCCTCACCACCACCTACTTTTCCCTTGGGAGTCGCTCTCTCGAGGGTCATCTTTATTATAGCCCCCCCGGGCCAGTGCTTGTCTAAGTGTTGGTCCAAACTAGAGCACCGTGCGGGACCATCCCTTGGCAACTTGGGTTACGTCGGTACCTGTACGCTTAGCTTATCCGGTGTTGCCCTGAGAACGAGATATGTGCAGCTCCTATCGGGATTGTCGGCGCATCGGGCGGCTTTGCTGGTCTTGTTTTACCATTGTCGAAATGTCTTGATGTACCTGGATTCCGAGACTGATTGGGTCTTCCTGGGAGAAGGTCTATTCCTTCGTTGATCGCGAGAGCTTGTCATGGGCTAAGTTGGGACACCCCTGCAGGGTTTAAACTTTCGAGAGCCGTGCCCGCGGTTATGTGGCAGATGGGAATTTGTTAATGTCCGGTTGTAGATAACTTGACACCAGATCCGAATTAAAACGCATCAACCGAGTGTGTAGCCGTGATGGTCTCTTCTCGGCGGAGTCCGGGAAGTGAACACGGTTTCTGTGTTATGTTTGACGTAAGTAGGTGTTTAGGATCACCTCTTGATCATTGCTAGCTTCACGACCGTTCCGCTTGTTTCTCTTCTCGCTCTCATTTGCGTATGTTAGCCACCATACTTGCTTAGTCGCTGCTGCAACCTCACCACTTTACCCCTTCCTTTCCCTTTAAGCTTTGCTAGTCTTGATACCCATGGTAATGGGTTTGCTGAGTCCTCGTGGCTCACCAAATACTTCCAAAACCAGTTTGCAGGTGCCTATGTTACCGAGCAGGTGACGCAACCAAGCTCAAGGAGGAGCTCGATGAAGATCTTGCCTTTTGTGTTGTTTCGTTCTAGTTGATCAGTAGTGGAGCCCAGTTGGGGTCGATCGGGGACCTTTGTCGCATTTGGGGTTCTTCTTTTATTTTGGTTCCGTAGTCGGACCTTGATTGTATCTGGATGATGTAATGCTTTATACATGTATTTGTGTGAAGTGGCGATTGTAAGCCAACTATGTATCTCTTTCCCTTATGTATTACATGGGTTGTGTGAAGATTACCTCACTTGCGACATTGCTTTCAATGTGGTTATGCCTCTAAGTCGTGCTTCGACACGTGGGAGATATAGCCGCATCGAGGGCGTTACAAGTTGGTAATCAGAGCCTTCCCCGACCTTAGGAGCCCCACTGCTTGATCGTTTTTAGCGGCCGAGTTGTGTCTAGAAAAATGTTTTGAGTCATTTAGGATTATATATATCGGAGAGTTAGGAATTCTTTTTACTCCCCAGTCTCTTCATCGCTCTGGTAAGGCATCCTCACGTAGAGTTTTGACTTTTCTCTTCTCAAATTTCACTAAAAAATTTTTTAGGATCACGCGGGTATCTTGGAATTGTTCCGATGGTTTTATGATGAGAACATTGTCTTGGTGCCTCCTGTCAGGGGTTTAGTGGAAGTGTCCCGGGGAGTTGAGCTCTGAGGTGTTGTCGTCATAATTTTATCGTTGCAGTTCTGGAATACCTGAGTTTAGTACGCCGACATCGAAAATCTCTTTTATGCAGTTGTTGGTGAGATAACCCCGATAACCCAGTACTGAGGTGAGTACGGGAGTATTGCCATGACTCGTATAACGGATGCTTTTCGAAGGTTGAGGTACACGATTTCCGAAGGTTTCTTGGTTATGTGTTTACGGATGGATACAGCTGGATGTAGGGATTGTTAGTTTGGGTGAGATATATTGCTTCCCCTGTATCCCCAACACCAGATTGCATAACCAGAAAGTTTCGGGAGTTTATATGTGGGAATTCAAGTAGCTCCTAGAATATCTTTCCGACAGATGCATGATATGGGATTGGGTAAATCTCTATCATATGTATTTATTCCGGCTTATTCTGCAAGCCAAATCCTTTGTTTTGTGTTATATGTGGTATTCGAGTTGCTTCGATGTCAAATGTTGAATCCATACCTTCCCTAATCGGTGTTCTCATATTGCCATGTGAATACTAATCCTTCTTGATCATCGAGGTTGTCATGTTAATTCTTTTCAACCGGCGTGCTTCTCTTCAAGTGGATCCGATCATTTTTCCCATCCGCAAGATCAATTCTAAGTTTTCTCAACAGTGTTTGTTTCGTTCATCCCAAGTTGTCTTTGTTTTTCCCCACCCTCCCACCCTTTTTCTTCAAGGACTCATTAATTTTAATCAAGTATCCATTTATTCATGTGAAGTCACTTCACTCTTTTCAATCAATGTTCTGATCCGGTGATCCCTCGTGAAGATGCTCACGAGCTTCAAGTTCATCATTCTTCGTTCTTTTTCTTCTCCGGTGGATCCAATTCAAGCTTTCAGTGTTGATCATATTCCTTGTTCCTCTTGGCCAACGAATTGTTTGCAATCTTGGTCATCTCCGTTATTTTGTTTCTTTCAATGTGTTCAACCCCTCAAGGTTCTTTGGTTTCACTCATTGGTCAAAGAAGCAACTTAGTTTTACCTCTTCTCTTCCTCTTCCGTTTTCCCTCCGGTGCCATCCTAGATCTCGGGACGAGATCCTCTCGTAGTGGTGGAGTGTTGTAATGCCCCGAATTCGTTGCGCCAGGTGTCTGCCAGTTATTCACCGTCGTTGCCATGTCATGTGCTTGCGTGTTGCATTTTGCCATGTCATCATATGCATTTCATATCATGTCATCATGTGCATTGCATTCGCATACGTGTTCGTCTCATGCATCCGAGCTTTTTCCCCGTTGTCCGTTTTGCAATCCGGCGCTCCTATGTCATCCGGCATTCCCCTCTTCTCTCTTTTCGTGTGCGGGTGTTAAACTTTCTTGGAATGGCCCAAGGTTTGCCAAGCGGCCTTGGTATAGCACCGGTAGACCGCCTATCAAGTTTCGTGCCATTTGGAGGTCGTTTGGTACTCCAACGGTTAACCGGATAACCGTAAAGGCCTCTTTTGTTGCAGCCCAACACCCCTTCCAAAGTGGCCCAAAACCCATCTAACTCCCCTCCATGCTCTCGGCCGTTCGATCACGATCGCGTGGCCGAAAACCGCACCTCATTTGGACTCTCCTAGCTCCCTCCACCTATAAAAACGTCTCCCCCTCACCATTTCGGATCAATTTTCCCCCGAAACCCTAATTTTCCCATCGCGCGCCGCTGGACAATGTCCGCGCCCGCCGGACAAAACCGCCGCCGCCGCCAGCTCCAGTCAGGGCGCGCCACGTGGCATCCCCGCCGCCAGCCGCCACCGGCCCGCCCGGGCCCGCCTCTGGCCCGCGCGGCCCGCGCGCCCCGCCGCCGCGCCCGACCCCGTCGCCGGCCTCCAGAAATTCTACATCATTTCTGATCAACAATATGTCAATAACATATACTCATCAGAAATTCTATAGTGCTCCCACTCACTTCTTTGGAAATAGAAGTTTCTCATAACTTTGTATAAGCCCAAAATCTTTGATCATCTCATCAAAGAGCACATTCCAACTCCGAGATGCTTACTCCAGTCCTTAGAAGGATCACTGGAGCCAGCATACCTTTTAGCATCCTTAGGATCGACAAAACCTTTCTGATTGTATCACATACAACCTTTCCTTACGAAGACTGGTAAGGAAACTCGTTTTGACATCCATCTGCCAGATTTCATTGATGCAGCTAATGCTAACATGATTCCGACGGACTTAAGCATCGCTACGGACGAGAAAATCTCATCGTAGTCAACTCCTTGAACTTGTGAAAAACTCTTCGCCACAAGTCGAGCTTCATAGATGGTGACATTACCATCCACGTCCGTCTTCTTCTTAAAGATCCATTTATCTCAATGGCTTGCCGATCATCGGGCAAGTCCACCAAAGTCCATGCTTTGTTCTGATACATGGATCCTATCTCGGATTTCATGGCTTCTAACCATTCGTCGGAGTTTGGGCCCACGATTGCTTCTCCATAGCTTGTAGGTTCATTGTTGTCTAGCAACATGACCTTTAAGACAGGATTACTGTACCACTCTGAAGTAGTACACATCCTTGTCACCCTACGAGGTACGGTAGTGACTTGATCCAAAACTTCATGATCACTATCATAAGCTTCTACTTCAATTGGTGTAGGCGCCACAGGAACAACTTCCTGTGCCCTGCTACACACTTGTTGAAGTGACGGTTCAATAACCTCATCAAGTCTCTACCATGCTCCCACTCAACTTTCCGAGACAAACTTTTCCTCAAGAAAGGACCCGATTTAAGAAACAATCCCTATTGCTTTCGGATCTGAGTTAGGAGGTATACCCAACTTGTTTTGGGTGTCCTATGGAGATGCATTTTATCCGCTTTGGGTTCGAGCTTATCAACCTGAAACTTCTTCACATAAGCGTCGCAGCCCCAAACTTTTAAGAAATGACAGCTTAGGTTTCTCTAAACCATAGTTCATATGGTGTCATCTCAACGGAATTACGTGGTGCCCTATTTAAAGTGAATGTGGTTGTCTCTAATGCCTAACCCTTAAACGATAGTGGTAATTCGATAAGAGACATCATGGTACGCACCATATCCAATAGGGTGCAACCATGATGTTCGGACACACCATCAAACTATGGTGTTCCAGGCGGTATTAATTGTGAAACAATTTCCACAATGTCTTAATTGCGTGCCAAAGCTCGTAACTCAGATACTCATCTCTATGATCATATCATAGACATTTCATCCTCTTGTCACGATGATCTTCAACTTCACTCTGAAATTACTTGAACCATTCAATAATTCAGACTTGTGTTTCATCAAGTAAATATACTCTACATCTACTCGAATCATCTGTGAAGTAAGAACATAACGATATTCACTGCATGCCTCAGCACTCATTGGATTGCACACATCAAAATATGTTACTTCCAACAAGTTGCTATCTTGTTCCATTTTACTGAAAAACGAGGCTTTTTAGTCATCTTGCCATGTGGTATGATTTGCATATCTCAAGTGATTGAAAATCAAGTGGGTCCAAACGATCCATCTGCATGGAGTTTCTTCATGCGTATACACCAATAGACATGGTTCGCATGTCTCAAACTTTTCAAAAATGAGTGAGTCCAAAGATCCATCAACATGGAGCTTCTTCATGCGTTTTACACCAATATGACTTACATGGCAGTGCCACAAGTAAGTGGTACTATCATTACTATCTTATATCTTTTTGGCATGAAAATGTGTATCACTACGATCAAGATTCAATAAACCATTTCTTTAGGTGCAAGACCATTGAAGGTATTATTCAAATAAATAGAGTAACCATTATTCTCCTTAAATGAATAATCATATTGCGATAGACATAATCCAATCATGTCTATGCTCAACGCAAACACCAAATCTCGATGGTAGAGGGAGCGTGCGATGCTTGATCACATCAACCTTGGAAACACTTCCAACACATATCGTTAGCTCACCTTTAGCTAGTCTCCGTTTATTCCGTAGCTTTTATTTCGAGTTACTAACACTTAGCAACTGAACCGGTATCTAATACCCTGGTGCTACTAGGAGTACTAGAAAAGTACACATTAACATAATGTATATCCAATATACTTCTATCGACCTTTCCAGCCTTCTCATCTACCAAGTATCTAGGGTAATTCCGCTCTAGTGACTATTCCCCTTATCACAGAAGCACTTAGTCTCGGGTTTGGGTTCAACCTTGGGTTTCTTCACTGGAGCAGCAGTTGATTTGCCGTTTCATGAAGTATCCCTTCTTGCCCTTGCCTTTCTTGAAACTAGTGGTTTCACCAACCATTAACAATTGATGCTTCTTCTTGATTTCTA
Organism: Triticum timopheevii; assembly: GCA_963921465.1. Lineage (NCBI taxonomy): Eukaryota > Viridiplantae > Streptophyta > Magnoliopsida > Poales > Poaceae > Triticum > Triticum timopheevii. The sequence continues at coordinate 163,300,789 of OY997274.1, read as the reverse complement.
CTTTCGCGGTGTCAAACATCGTGAATACCTCAAGGATCATCATATCTATCCCTGATATGTTATAGTTCATCACGAAGCTCCAGCAGCTTGGTGGCAATGACTTTGGAGAAACATCACTATCTCATCTGGAAGATCAACTCCCACTCGATTCAAGTGATTGTTGCACTCAGACAATCTGAGCACAAGCTCAATGATTGAGCTTTTCTCCCTTAGTTTGCAGGCTAAGAAAATCGTCGGAGGTCTCATACCTCTTGACGTGGGCACGATCCTGAAATCTCAATTTCAGCCCTCGAAACATCTCATATGTTCCGCGATGTTTCGAAAACATCTTTGGTGCCTCAACTCTAAACCGTTTAACTGAACTATCACCTTGTTATCAAAACGTGTATGTATGAAGTTCGCAACATCCACAAACGACGTTTGGGGTTCATCACACTGAGCGGTGCATTAAGGACATAAGCTTTCTACTGTCCGCATAATCGCTACTGTCAACTTTCAACTATATTTTCTCTAGGAACATATCTAAACAGTGGAACTAAAGCGCGAGCTTACGACATAATTTGCAAAGATCTTTTGACTATGTTCAGGATAATTAAGTTCATCTTATGAACTCCCACTCAGATAGACATCCCTCTAGTCATCTAAGTGATTACATGATCCGAGTCAACTAGGCCGTGTCCGATCATCACGTGAGACGGACTAGTCATCATCGGTGAACATCTTCATGTTGATCGTATCCTCCATACGACTCATGCTCGACCTTTCGGTCTCTGTGTTCCGAGGCCATGTCTGTACATGCTAGGCTCGTCAAGTTAACCCTAAGTGTTTTGCATGTGTAAAACTGTCTTACACTCGTTGTATGTGAACGTAAGGATCTATCACACCCGCTCATCATGTGGTGCTTCGAAACGACGAACTTTAGCAACGGTGCACAGTTAGGGGAGAACACTTCTTGAAATTGTTGTAAGGGATCATCTTATTTAGTACCGTCGTTCTAAGTAAACAAGATGCATAAACATGATAAACATCACATGCAATCAAATAGTGACATGATATGGCCAATATCATTTTGCTCCTTTTGATCTCCATCTTCGGGGCTCCATGATCATCATCGTCACCGGCATGACACCATGATCTCCATCATCGTGTCTCCATGAAGTTGTCTCGCCAACTTATTACTTCTACTACTATGGCTACCGGTTAGCAATAAAGTAAAGTAATTACATGGCGTTGTTCAATGACACGCAGGTCATACAATAAATAAAGACAACTCCTATGGCTCCTGCCGGTTGTCATACTCATCGACATGCAAGTTGTGATTCCTATTACAAGAACATGATCAATCTCATACATCACATATCATTCATCACATTCTTCTTGGCCATATCACATCACATAGCATACCCTGCAAAAACAAGTTAGACGTCCTCTAATTGTTGTTGCATGTTTTACGTGGCTGCTATGGGTTTCTAGCAAGAACGTTTCTTACCTACGCAAAACCACAACGTGATATGCCAATTGCTATTTACCCTTCATAAGGACCCTTTTCATCGAATCCGTTCCGACTAAAGTGGGAGAGACTGGCACTCGCTAGCCACCTTATGCACCAAGTGCATGTCAATCGGTGGAACCTGTCTCACGTAAGAGTACGTGTAAGGTCGGTCCGGGCCGCTTCATCCCACAATACCGTCGAAACAAGATTGGACTAGTAACGGTAAGCATATTGAACAAAATCAACGCCCACAACTACTTTGTGTTCTACTCGTGCAAAGAATCTACGCAATAGACTTAGCTCATGATGCCACTGTTGGGGAACGTAGCAGAAATTCAAAATTTTCTACGCAACACCAAGATCAATCTATGGAGAGACTAGCAACAAGGGGAAGGAGAGTGCATCTACATACCCTTGTAGATCGCTAAGCGGAAGCGTTCAAGAGAACGGGGTTGAAGGAGTCGTACTCGTCGTGATCCAAATCACTTGAGATCCTAGTGCCGAACGGACGACACCTCCGCGTTCAACACACGTACAGCCCGGTGACGTCTCCCATGCCTTGATCCAGCAAGGTGAGAGGGAGAGGTTGGGGAAGACTCCGTCCAGCAGCAGCACGACGGCGTGGTGGTGATGGAGGAGCGTGGCAATCCTGCAGGGCTTCGCCAAGCACCGCGGGAGAGGAGGAGTACTTGGGAGAGGGGAGGGCTGCGCCAGGGGAAGCGTGTAGCTCCCATGCGCCTCCCCACTATATATAGGGGTGGAGGGGGCTGGTTTCTTGCCCTCCAAGTCCATTGGGGCGTTGGCAAAGGTGGTAGGAAAGAAATCCCATCATTTCCTTCCCCACCGATTGTTATCCCCCTTTTTTTAGGGATCTCGATCTTATCCCTTCGGGATATGATCTTATTCCTTCTAAGGGGGGATCTTGGTGCACCTTGACCAGGGGTGTGGGGCCTTGAACCCACTACCCACGTTCATGTGGGTCCCCCATGCAGGTGGGCCCCACTCTGAAACCTTCTAGAACCTTCCCGGTACAATACCGAAAAATCCCGAACATTTTCCGGTGGCCAAAATAGGACTTCCCATATATAAATCTTTACCTCCGGACCATTCCGGAACTCCTCGTGACATCCGGGATCTCATCCGGGACTCCGAACAAACATTCGGTAACCACATACAAACTTCCTTTATAACCCTAGCGTCATCGAACCTTAAGTGTGTAGACCCTACGGGTTCGGGAGACATGTAGACATGACCGAGACGTTCTCCGGTCAATAACCAATAGCAGGATCTGGATACCCATGTTGGCTCCCACATGTTCCACGATGATCTCATCGGATGAACCACGATGTCAAGGACTCAATCGATCCCGTATACAATTCCCTTTGTCTAACGGTATTGTACTTGCCCGAGATTCGATCGTCGGTATACCGATACCTTGTTCAATCTCGTTACCGGCAAGTCTCTTTACTCGTTCCGTAACACATCATCCCGTGATCAAACCCTTGGTCACATTGTGCACATTATGATGATGTCCTACCGAGTGGGCCCAGAGATACCTCTCCGTTTACACGGAGTGACAAATCCCAGTCTTGATTCGTGCCAACCCAACAGATACTTTCGGAGATACCTGTAGTGCACCTTTATAGCCACCCAGTTACGTTGTGACGTTTGGTACACCCAAAGCATTCCTACGGTATCCGGGAGTTGCACAATCTCATGGTCTAAGGAAATGATACTTGACATTAGAAAAGCTTTAGCATACGAACTACACGATCTTTGTGCTAGGCTTAGGATTGGGTCTTGTCCATCACATCATTCTCCTAATGATGTGATCCCGTTATCAATGACATCCAATGTCCATGGTCAGGAAACCGTAACCATCTATTGATCAACGAGCTAGTCAACTAGAGGCTTACTAGGGACATGGTGTTGTCTATGTACCCACACATGTATCTGAGTTTCCTATCAATACAATTATAGCATGGATAATAAACGATTATCAAGAACAAGGAAATATAATAATAACTAATTTATTATTGCCTCTAGGGCATATTTCCAACAGCCGGCACTCCGCCTCCTCCGGTGCGTCTGAGCAGCCCACCTCCTCCTCCGCCTCGTTAGCAGCTGCGGAAGACAGACGCCACCGCTCCGGCTGCTCCGACGCGTCGGAGCACTCCGCCTCGTAAGAAACGACAGAAGAGAGAACGCCGCTGCTCTGGCGGCTAGCAGTACAGCTAGAGGTGGGAGGGAATACAGATACGGCCCATCTCTCAAGCCTCTAGAGAAGTTACCATACGAGAGGACCGAGGAGGAAAACACGGAGATCAGTAAAAGCCGAAGTGAGGGACTTTTTTGCAAAGAAACCTCCACCTCCGAAGAGAAGATAGATCCGGTGAAATCAAAGCGCTCTATCGATGCCCTGAAGCGACCACCACCGCCTTCGCCGGATGACAACCATGTCCGTTGTCTTAAAAATACACTGGAAGATGCGCGCCGGTCGGGAACTACTTCAAGTGACAAAAGGTTAGCAAAACGAAGAAGTGAGAAAAAAAATTCCCAGCTCAGCGAACAGGAGAACCAATCATGCCCCCTATCAAGGTGTCTAGCGATATCGTCCCAAATCTACCGGGGATGGTGCCCGGTACCAATCCTGGTGATTACCTGGCCGACGATGTACATTTTGATACAATGGAGGTGGAAGTGTTCAGATACCAGTACGGGAAGCCTCTCGTCAAAGATGGAAGTCCTCTAACAACGATGATGCGAAGATTCCATCAATGGTACATGAAAACCTCCAGCGAGTCTGGGAAGGATGCTTTGACGATGAGAATTAAAGATGACCACGACTTCATTGGACAAGAACTAATTACGGTTGATTTTGACGAGTTTTTCCAGTTCTACAATCCAAAGGCCCTCGACAAATCACTCGTGGCTTGCTACTGTTTGTAAGTACTACTTTCTGTAATTAAGTCTCTATATATACCTCAGCTCTTTCATTGCATGTATATATAATTATCCTCACTATGTTATGCAGATTGAAGATCGTCGAATGGAGAAAAGCACAAATCTATGATATTGGGTTCATTAACCCAAATGTCATACATGAATGGACGGTTAAACACAATTGAAAGTGCAACTATCCCTGGGTGGTTTTGGTAATTCCTAACAACATATATTTCATTGAGCTAATGCTACTTCAAGATAAGTATTTCAGGAAAGCTCAATGATTGGCATGGCATGGATGAGAAAAGTGGATCCCTCAAAATGCTAAGGACAAAAGGATTGGCTCAAGCTCAAAGCACAAGACTCTACATTTTCTATTTTAGTGATCCAAGATCACATTGAGTCTATAGGAAAAGCCAATACTATCAAGAAGGGATGAGGTGTTGCTTAATGGATTTCTTGCTCAAAATGCTTAGTGATATGCTCCAAAAGCCCTCAACTACTTTCTCATATCCACATATAACCTAAACTAAAAGTCCAACTCGGCCCCATCGATTTTTCCTATCCGGCGCCACTGAGTTCAGATGTCATAGCCACTGCCACAAACCCTAGGCAAATCGGTCTCACCGATAGGGATCTCGGTCTCACCGAGATGGGGTTGTAATCTCTCTGTTTCCCTTCGTAATGTTTCGGTCAAACCAAGATGAGCGAATCGATCCCAACAAGATTACAATGCAAACTCTTTGTTTCCTTTTATTAACGTTTCGGTCCAACCGAGATGAGCGAATCGGTCCCACCGAGTTTGTCTGACCAACCCTCTGTGTGTCCATTATCAAAATCGGTCTCACCGAGTTTGTGTAATCGGTCTCAACGAGATTACGTTATGCCCTAACCCTAATCATATCGGTCGTACCGAGTTGCATTTCTGTCCCACCGAAAATCCTAACGGTCACATGATTTACTAAATCGGTCCGACCGAGTTTCTCAATTCGGTCCCACTGAGATTGGTAAGTTGTGTGTAACGGTTAGATTTTGTGTGGAGGCTATATATACCCCTCCACCCACTCTTCATTCGTGGAGAGAGCCATCAGAACATGCCTACACTTCTGAAAGGATCGATATAGTTGACTAGAGGGGGGTGAATAGGCAACTAACAATTTTTAAGCTTTTCTTTACCAATTTAAACTTTGCAACAAAATAGGTTGTCTAGATATGCAACTATGTGAGCAACCTATATGATGCAATAACAACTAGCACAAAAGCAATCAATGCATACAACACATGTAAGCTTGCAAATGTAAAGGCAAGAAATAACCAAGAGTGGAGCCGGTGGAGACGAGGATGTGTTACCGAAGTTCCTTCCTTTTAAGGGGAAGTACGTCTCCGTTAGAGCGGTGTGGAGGCACAATGCTCCCCAAGAAGCCACTAGGGCCACCGTAATCTCCTCACGCCCTCACACAATGCGAGATGCCGTGATTCCACTATTGGTGCCCTTTAAGGCGGCGACCGAACCTTTACAAACAAGGTTGGAGCAATCTCCACAACTTAATCGGAGGCTCCCAACAACACCACAAAGCTTCACCACAATGGACTATGGCTCTGAGGTGACCTCAACCCAAGAGTAACAAGATCCGCTAGGGATTAGTGGGTGGAATCGAATATCTCTTGGTGGAAGTGTAGATCGGGGCCTTGTCACCCAATCCCGAGAAATCAACAAGTTTGATTGGCTAGGGAGAGATGTCGGTGTCAAAACCGGCGGATCTCGGGTAGGAGGTCCCGAACTGTGCGTCTAGGCGGATGGTAACAGGAGACGAGGGACACGATGTTTTTACCCAGGTTCGGGCCCTCTTGATGGAGGTAAAACCCTACGTCCTGCTTGATTAATATTGATGATATGGGTAGTACAAGAGTGGATCTACCACGAGATCAAGGAGGCTAAACCCTAGAAGCTAGCCTATGGTATGATTGTTGTAATGTATGTTGTCCTACGGACTAAAGCCCTCCGGTTTATATAGACACCGGAGAGGGCTAGGGTTACACAGAGTCGGTTACAATGGTAGGAGATCTACATATCCGTATTGCCAAGCTTGCCTTCCACACCAAGGAAAGTCCCATCCGGACACGGGACAGAGTCTTCAATCTTGTATCTTCGTAGTCTTGGAGTCCGGCAGACGATGATAGTCCGGCTGTCCAGACACCCCCCAGTCCAGGACTCCCTCAGTAGCCCCTGAACCAGGCTTCAATGACGATAAGTCCGGCGCGCATAATGTTCGGCATTGCAAGGCGGGTTCCTCCCTTGAATAATCCAGAGAAGATCATGAACACCAGGATAGTGTCCGGCTCTGCAAAATAAATTCCACATTCCCCCGTAGAGAGGATAAAATGTACACTTAGTTCAATCTGCTGACGTATTATGCGGCGTGACATCACACCGCTACCAAGCCACTGTTTGAATCATTTTTTACTATACCAACTCAGCACGTTTAGCGAAGCGGTTTCCTTGGCACGTCTTGTCGAAGCAGAGATCGTGTTCCCCTTATTCCGGGATTCTCATCAATACGGACGTGGGTAACCCAACGGCGCCATTGATGGTGGCGCTTGGGAGATAAGCGAGTTTTACCAGGCCGGTGGGGGACGCACAGTTTCGTCCGCCTATATATAAGGGATAAGGATTTACCTTCTCACCTACGCCTTCTTCCTCCTTTGCTTATACATCTCCGCGCACTCAAGCTCCAACGCCCAAGCTCGCGCATCTCGCCTCGACCTTCTCCGAATATGTCCAGAGCGGGAGGCAAATGGTTGGCTTCCACCGCTAAGGAGGAGTACATCACCAAGCTGCGCAGCGCCGGATACCTTCCGGCGACATCGCGCATCGGCTGCCCGACGAGGGGCAGCTCATCCCCACCCCTGGGCCTCACGAGAGGGTCGTCTTCCTTCCCCACTTCCTCCGCGGACTGGGCTTTCCGCTCCATCCATTCGTCCGGGGGCTCATGTCCTATTACGGCCTGGATTTCCACGATCTGGCGCCGAACTTCATCCTCAACATCTCGGCGTTCATCGTCGTGTGCGAGGCCTTCCTCTGCATCCGGCCCCACTTCGGCCTGTGGCTCAAGACCTTCAACGTCAAGCCGAAGGTTGTGAAGGGCACGCAAGCGGAATGCGGAGGCACAATGTTGGGTAAATTACCCAACGTCCTTTGGCTCGAAGGGGCCTTCGTGGACTCCGTCAAGGGGTGGCAATCGGGGTGGTTCTACATCACCAAGCCGCGCAAGCCTACATGGGCGGCGGCCCCCGAGTTTAGATCTGGCGTCCCCACACAGCTCACCTCCTGGAAAGAGAAGGGCTTGCTGTGGGGCGATCCGAAGGAGGTGACTGGACTCCGAGCCTGCATCCAGAAGCTGGTGAGCAATAAGCTCAGGCTCGTCGACGTGGTCCAAGTCATGCTCATCCGCCGGATTCTCCCATGCCAAGAACGGGCATTCAATCTGTGGGAGTTCAATCCGGAACAGCACCAGGCGCTGAGCGGGCTCTTCGATACGACATACGAAGGCGCCTGGAGGGTGCTGTTTAAGGGCGCCGAAGCCCCCGTATCCGCGACGGAAGATCACGGATTCAGCTCGCAGCATCCAACTGACGAGGTAAGTGATTCAACCCCATTACGGGACACTTTGTAGTAATCGAATTGATTATGAGAGGGTTTCATCCCTTCCTTTCCTTTGACAGGAATGGATGGAGAAGGCCAGGCAGCTTATCAGCCCGGCTCCCATGCCAGAAGACCCAGTGGACGCCCGTTTAGCAGGGTTGCTGGTTCCGGCACCGCACGTGGTGCCGGAGAAGAAGGCCAAGAAGGTGGCCGCGGGGACTCAAAAGAGTTCCCGCAATCAGGCGTCTGACGACGACGCGGACTCCTCCCCCGAAGACGACGAGGAGGAGGAGTACTCTCTCCCGGAGGGGGGAGAGAAGAAGAGGAAGGCTTCCCCAATAGGGGAGGCTGAAGGGTCCAAGAGGGGGAGAACTATCCCCCCGGACAGTTTCGCCAACACTAGTGTTGGCGAGGATGAGTGGCCTCCAAGGGCCAGGCGTCCGGCGAGATCGTAAGTATCCGGATCCTTGATATGCAATATATTTTATGTCGCGTAGTGTCCTTCTAACGCCGCGTTCTGTCCGTAGTCCGGCCAATGATGATCTCCCCGACTCATTGAGCGGGTCGTTGGCCCCGTCGGATGTGGATTCACTTCCGACTGCCTCTACCCCACGCGCCGACGAGGACGCCGAGGTGGGATCCCAGAGAGGAACCCATCAGGAGGAGGCTCCGGAGGCGCCGTCAGGCAGCCTCCCGGACTTTGCGCCGGACTCTACATCGGAACCCGCAGTGGTTCCAGAGTCCGGCAAGCGGCCCCTTCGAAAGAAGGGCAAGACCGTGACGCCGGCGCCCTCCGTCCAACCGGAGGCGCCGGATAACTTGTTGGAGGCGCTTAAAGGCGCTTCCATCAAGGAAGAACACCGCACTATCATGAGTGCGGTGATTCAAAAGGTTCAGCTCGCCAAAAGCGGGCTGACCGAAGCCTGCAGCAGCCTTCTAACAGGCTTTGAGGTAAGAAGTTAAAATAATGTAATGTAATACCGCATAGACAGTAGCCCCTGATGCTCAGTTCGGTGTTCGGAAAGAAAAAGCCGGACTGAGGATCTAACAAGATATACGCAGGGTTGCTTAAAATATGTCAATATGGGTTTGCAGGCTGCGCTGCTGACCTCTGCCGCACTAACGGCGGAGGTCGATGTGCTGAAAAAGGATCTCGAGTGGTCCGAGCAAGAGCTCGGCCATGCCAAGAAGCAGCTCGAGGACAAAGAAGGTGAGTCACACCACTTTGAATGGTTACCTTACAGAAAAAGATTTTGGTTGCAATAAAATTAACAAGGATAATATGGGTATTGCAGGGGCCACGAACGAGGTGGCAGCCCTGAAGGAGGCCGTGTCCGCGGCCGAACGCAGTGCGGCCGCGGAGCAGGCAGAGCGAGAAAAGCAGGAGGCACGGGTGGCGGAAGTACGGCAAGAGCTCCAGGCTCTCATGGAGAGGCATGAGAGTTTGGAGCGTGACTCCAAGACTCGAGAGTCCGAGCTTGCCTCGGCTCTCGAAAGTGCCAAGTCCGCCAAGGCCGAGGCCCATAAGGCCCTTCAGGAGGTTGAGGATATAAAGAAGATAGCGGCGGGTAAGGCATTTTTCATGCAAAGCAGGCATGTTAATGTAAAATACCTGACACTTACCCGCATTCGGAGCTCTCCAGGGGCATTTGCAGATCTGCCGCGTAGTGCGTTCGATGCCGCCGCATTCTATCGTGGCGAGGAGGGGAGCTCGACGGAAAAAGTCTTCTGGTCTCAGTATGCTGAGGCCCGACACCCGGTGCCCCCAAGCGACCAGCTGAAGCAGCTGGTCGAACTCCACAAGGTAGCTGAAGAGGCCATGAAGGGCCTTATAGTCCGGCTGTGGCCTGGACAGGCCATGCATGGGAGCTACTTTGGCCTCGTGCGGCGGCTGGTGGATGCATGCCCCTTGGTGGATGTCATCAAGCGCTCCGCCTGTATTGAAGGCACTCGCCGGGCCCTCGCCCGCACAAAGGTGCATTGGGGGCAAGTTGGATGCGGAGAAGCTTCTCATGGACCCACCGCCACCGGGCAAGGAGTATTGCACACCCGAGATGTATTATAAAACTGTCCTGAAGGGAGCCCGCGATATTGCGGATGAGTGCCCCCGAAATGTAATCTTTGAGTAAACTCGTTATGCATTATCCTGCGCGCTGAAACTTTGTTCATGTGCGCGTTTAAGCAACGCTTGTTTAATTTAAAATATTACCTTCTGTGCGGCCGTTTATAAAATCTGAGAGATGGCAAGTCGTTGGCTTCAGCCCCCAAGCCACGAGTGCTGGGGTGTTCGGGATAAACTTGAGCACTCTTGTTCCCATTTTTGGGTCCATCTAGGGAGGCGCTCAACACAACGAACAAGGCGACCGGACTTATAATGCTTGAACACTCTCACTTAGCCATAGAATTCTATAATTTTAAATTTCGGCGAAGCCCCTGGTATTCGGAAGACCGAATCCGGGGCGCTATCCACGCCTTCGTCGGACATTGTCCGGAACTTCGCTCGAAGCGGCGTGAGTCTTTCAGGACCCGAAAAAACCTCTCGAACAGCGACCAGTCTCTCGCCTTATCATGCCAGTCAGTTTTAGCTTTCTCCACTGAGGCGCTCGCCCGGCTCAACCGGGGCGCAATCGCAGTGGTTCTCCCAGTGCCACCTTGGCCGACAGAACGGAACGTAAGGCACCAAAACGTGGGAGCCGGGCAAACCCAACTATTGACCCAAGACATGATTCGGAGCCGATTCATATAATGCTATAAGTTCGGGGTGCCGCACTTATGAAAGTGTTCGGACTTTATCACACCATAATTTGGGGAACAGAAGCCCCTGGCGTATTCGGCCGTACCAAAATATACGGGTGCAAGATGTCATGTAATGAACATATAAATAAAAAGGTGATGTAATTGCAGTCGAAAAGTGCTGCATTATTTATTAAAGGAAATCTGCTATGAGTGCGGACTGATACAAATAGTGCGGTAAGCAAGGGATTTGGACTAGGTAAACATGTCCCCCTTCAGGGGTGAGCTGCGGACTTGGTGTATATAATCGAATTTAATGCTCGTAATTGAGACCACCTGAGTGTTCGTCGCAGCCTTCTTTCGTCCCTGACTGTTGCATCATGAGTTCGGCAGGTTCATCGCCGGACAGGGCCTCTGGTTAACGGAGTCCTGTGTACACAAAGAAGGGGAATAAAAAATAAAAAAAGGGGGGCACACTTGCGAGCCCCCGGTGTGGTCGAACCGCACTCTGGGTCCGTTGCGATCGTGCCCCTTCCCCTGTGCCCATGGTATCTCCAAAGCGTAATGATGTACGCGGAGTGTTATTCTTGCGATCATGCGCGGGCGAGGGTTGGGGCCGCATTGCTACGTGTGCTCTGATCGCGCCAGGTGGTCTTGGTTGGCATTGCTTCGGGCGCGTTTTGCTGTATCCGGCCTTTTAACGGCCGGACTCGAGAATTGCCTTAGAAGGCTGCTCTGTACTTCTACCGCGAGAGCCGCTGTATGTTCCTCTGTTCGTAGGGAGCGTTCCATATTCCCATTGACCGTGATGACTCCGCGAGGGCCTGGCATCTTGAGCTTTAGGTATGCATAATGCGGCACCGCGTTGAATTTTGCAAACGTGGTTCGTCCGAGCAGAGCGTGATAGCCGCTGCGAAACGGGACTATGTCGAAGATTAACTCTTCGCTCCGGAAATTATCCGAGGATCCGAAGACCACTTCCAGTGTGACTGAGCCTGTACAGTTGGCTTCCACTCCTGGTATGACACCTTTAAAGGTTGTCTTTGTAGGTTTAATCCTTGAGGGGTCTATGCCCATTTTGCGCACCGTATCCTGATAAAGCAGGTTCAGGCTACTGCCGCCGTCCATCAGGACTCTCGTGAGGTGAAATCCATCGACGATTGGGTCTAAAACCAATGCGGCGAATCCGCCATGGCGTATGCTGGTCGGATGGTCTCTTCGATCGAAAGTGATCGGACAAGAGGACCATGGATTGAACTTCGGGGCGACTGGCTCCATCGCATAGACGTCCCTTAGTGCGCGTTTCCTCTCCCTCTTGGGTATATGGGTCGCGTAAATCATGTTCACCGTCCGCACTTGTGGGGGAAAACCCTTCTATCCTCTATTGTTCGGCGGTCGGGTCTCTTCCTCGTCGTCGCTGTTCAGCCCCTTGTCTTTGTTTTCGGCAATTAACTTGCCTGCCTGCTTGAACACCCAGCAATCTCTATTAGTGTGATTAGCTGGTTTTTCAGGGGTGCCATGTATCTGGCATAAGCGGTCGAGTATTCGGTCCAAATTGGACGGACCCGGATTGGTTCTTTTGAACGGCTTATTCCGCTGACCGGGTTTAGAGCCTCGGAATCCGGCGTTGACTGCCGTATCCTCCTTATCGTCGCCGTTAATGCGGCGTTTGTTTTTGTTTTGACGTGACCTGCCGTTGTTGTCCTTGGTATCCGGACTGCCAGAATTTTTGCGGAGATTGTTGCTGCGAGCTAGCTAGCTGTCCTCTCCCGCGCAGAAGCGGGTCATTAATGATGTGAGGGCTGCCATAAATTTTGGCTTTTCCTGCCCCAGGTGCCGGGCTAGCGATTCGTCCCAGATGTTATGTTTGAAGGCTGCAAGGGCCTCTGCGTCCGGACAGTCGACGATTTGGTTTTTCTTTGTCAAGAACCGTGTCCAGAATTGTCTGGCCGATTCGTCTGGCTGCTGAATAATGTGGCTTAGGTCATCGGCGTCTGGTGGTCGCACATACGTGCCCTGGAAGTTGTCTAGGAATGCGGCTTCTAGGTCTTCCCAGCACCCAATTGACTCAGCGGGCAGGCTGTTTAGCCAATGCCGAGCTGGTCCTTTAAGCTTGAGTGGGAGATACTTGATGGCATGGAGATCGTCACTGCGGGCCATATGGATGTGGAGAAGATAATCTTCGATCCAAACCGCGGGGTCTGTTGTGCCATCGTAAGATTCGACGTTTACAGGTTTAAACCCTTCGGGGATTTGATGATCCATTACTTTGTCAGTGAAGCATAGCGGGTGTGCGGCGCCTCTGTATTGAGCAATATCGCGACGCAGCTCGAGAGAGCGCTGTCTGCTGTGTTCGGCCCGGCCGGGGTTATTGTATCCGGCGCGACGGTATTCGTCGTGGGTCGTAGGGCGCCCACGTGATCCGTAGATGGATCTGGATTGCCTTGCTTTGTCCTCCAATATGTCTCGCAAGTCCGGCGCGTTCCCTCTTGGCTTCGTACTTTTGGAGCGATGCCGGGGTACGGTCTTGGCTGGAGGACTGGATGCCTCTCTGTCACGACCACGGGGTGGTCGGTCAGCCATATCGTGCGCTGGTGATGGAGGTATGTATGCTTCCTCCTCTAATCGGGGGAGCAGCTTGCGTCTTGGGTAACTTTTGGAGGGGCGTTCGAGTTTATACTCTTCGGCCGCGAGGACCTCGGTCCATCGATCGGCCAGCAGATCCTGATCAGCTTGAAGCTGTTGCTGCTTTTTCTTTAGGCTGTTTGCTGTGGCGATAAGCCTGCGCTTGAAGCGCTCTTGTTCGACGGGATCCTCAGGTACGACGAATTCATCATCGTTGAGGCTTACTTCGTCTTCGAAGGGAGGCATATAGTTATGATCCTCAACCTCTTCGTCTGCCGCCCTCTCATGAGGGCTTGCTTCTGCATCCTCCTGCGCTGAGTCTTCGGCACTCTCTGGAGTATTATTATCTCCTGTGCCGGAATCTCCATTCTTGCTGTGGCGGGATTTAGAGCGGCGCCGCTGACGCCGGCGTTTGAGCTGCTTCTTTAAAGAGTGTGCCTCCGCTGCTTCTTCGCCGTCCCCGTCTTTTGGGGTGTCCACCATATATATGTCGTATGACGAGGTGGTCTTCCAGTGCCCTGTAGGCGCTGGTTCCTGTTCGTCTCCGGCATCGTCGTCCATAGCATCGATGTCGTCGGAGTCGTAGTCTAGCATGTCAGTTAAATTGTCGACAGTGGCTACAAAGTGGGTGGTGGGTGGGCTCTTAATTTCTTCGTCGTCCGTACCCCAACCATCCTGGCCATAGTCCGGCCAGGACTCTCCTGATAACGAGAGATGCTTTAGTGAATTCAGGATATCGCCAAAAGGCGAGTATTGGAAGTTGTCCGCGGCGGTGAATTCCATAACCGGCGCCCAATCCGAATCGATTGGTAGGGGCGCGGGAGGTTCGGAGTCCGGCAAGGAGTCCGGCGCCTCGGAATCACGAGTTTCGCAGGGGACAAGATTAGTGTTCGGCTCCATCGTCGTGGATGTTGAAGCCCCCAGGGCGGCGTCTATCCACCGGCCCCCGATCTGGGCGATCGGCTCCGGACTAATGGCCGAAGCGGATCCGTGTGCGGCCACCAAGGCACTGTTCGGTGGCAGAGCTAGATCATGCCCGTCGTCACAGTGCGGCGCGCTTGGCTGTGGCTTGAGTCCGTCGAAGATCAAGTCTCCGCGGACATCGGCCGTGAAGTTTAGGCTTCCGAATCTGACCTGACGGCCAGGGGCGTAGCTTTCGATCTGCTCCAGATGGCCAAGTGAATTAGCCCGCAGTGCGAAGCCGCCGAATACGAAGATCTGTCCGGGGAGAAAAGTCTCACCCTGGACACCGTTGTTGGTTGAAGATGCCATCAAGCCTATCGGTGACGACACAGAGGAACTCTCAATGAAAGCACCAATGTCGGTGTCAAAACCGGCGGATCTCGGGTAGGGGGTCCCGAACTGTGTATCTAGGCGGATGGTAACAGGAGACGAGGGACACGATGTTTTTACCCAGGTTCGGGCCCTCTTGATGGAGGTAAAACCCTACGTCCTGCTTGATTAATATTGATGATATGGGTAGTACAAGAGTGGATCTACCACGAGATCAAGGAGGCTAAACCCTAGAAGCTAGCCTATGGTATGATTGTTGTAATGTATGTTGTCCTACGGACTAAAGCCCTCCGGTTTATATAGACACTGGAGAGGGCTAGGGTTACACAGAGTCGGTTACAATGGTAGGAGATCTACATATCCGTATCGCCAAGCTTGCCTTCCACGCCAAGGAAAGTCCCATCCGGACACGGGACGGAGTCTTCAATCTTGTATCTTCGTAGTCTTGGAGTCCGGCGGACGATGATAGTCCGGCTGTCCGGACACCCCCCAGTCCAGGACTCCCTCAAGAGAGATCGGCCAAAAATGGAGCTTGGAGCAACAATGGAGCTTAGAGATGGAAGAGGTGGTCAACTAGAGGTAGGAGACGCACCTTTTATAGTGGAGGACAACATCCAACCGTTATCCACTTAGACCAGCCTGCGACCTGCGGTACTACCGCTCCAGGAGCGCGGTACTACCGCAAGGCCACGCGGTACTACCGTGGGAGACCATGGTACTACCGTGGTAGCTGCAGAGACTATAACACAAGCAGTACTACCGCCAGCACGGTACTACCGCTCCCACCTGCGGTACTACCACGAGGCAGGTAAGTCCTAGTCTGGAAACGACACGGATGAATAAAAATACATCCGTGCCTACTTCCGTGGTCAAAGAGACGATGCAAACATCCGTCACGGTACTACCGTGCACAAGGCGTGGTACTACCGTGTGGGTGCGGATGTAAAAAATTACATCCGCCCTTACTACCGTGCAGCTACGGCACTAGGCCAGGGAACCACGGTACTATAGCTTGGGGGGAGCGGTACTACCGTGGGGGCCCATGGTACTACCGCCCTCAGCGTACGGTACTACCGTGTGGGCGCAGATGTAAAAATTTACATTCGCGCCTACTACCGCGAGGCAACGGTACTTGGCCAGGGAGCCACGGTACTACGACTCCGAAGGAGCGGTACTACCGTGGGCTCCCGCGGTACTACCACGCATGGGCACGGTACTACCGCAAGCTCAGCAACAGTAGTCCAGACACTCACATAGAGGATAGACAGGGAATGCTCCAAAGTGCAAGGGAAAGGAGGAGACAAGGAAGGAAACATGTACGTGATGATTCCACCCGAACCTTTCCGACGCGTACCCCCTATTAATAGTACGGCTCTCCTACAACTCAAATCCACCAAAAAGAAACGTAGAAAAATGCCGTCTTCAATAGTCTTCGAGGGGCACCGATCCGTCTTGTGCCTAGCGATGAAACAACTGAGAAACTCAAGGCACAAGATTAGTCCGCAAAAGCATTGTCATAAATCACCAAAACACTTAGGGATAAATATGCCCTTATAATCTCCCCCTTTTTGGTGGATTGATGAAAATACGGGATTTGCACAAGGGGAAATAATAATGAGCATAGGCAAACCCCTCCTCTCTAAAATGTAGACGGGCTCCCCCTAGATGTGTGCAATCTAGATGGATGCTTTGGACTGCACAACACACAAGCTAGGATCAACACTCCCCCTATATTTTAGAGACAAGGCATGTAAGACTAATAATCTAAGAAAGAGCATAAACATAGGTAGCGCAATATAACACTAGCTCACTAAGATAGATAGAGCGCATATGTCTTACACCATATGAGGGACAAACTAAACCAAAGCAACCGAAATGAGGTTCAAACGAGACACGCAAACACACGAAACACGACTCGCAAATCCCTACACTCTCTCCCCCTTTGGCATCGAGACGCCAAAAAGGCAGAGAGGACACCTACACACAAGTGGTGGCTCAAGCAGCAAAATCATCCCAACGGTCCTTGTCAGACCCGGCAACAGGAATGGTCTCCTCGACGTCCTCCTCAGAATCAGTCCACTTTTAGCCTTGTTTCTCCATCCACTCAGCCTCTGGAGTAATGTGATCCTCAGACCCGCCAAACACGTCCTCTCCATACAGCTTCAGAATCTTCTTATCGCGGCGACGACTCTCCTTGGATGCCACGTGAGTCTTGTACTGCCCCTTAGCTTGCATGCAGAAAAGAGTCTTCATATTTTCCTTCAGCTTCTTGGCCCGCGAGGGCATAGAGGAACTATGGGAAGACCCAGCAGCACGGTCAGCAGCAACATCCTCTGCTTCAGCCCCATCCTCATCAACAGCCCTCTCAGCAGCAGTCACCTCAGCACGAGTAGTAGTATTGGCCTAGTTGGGCTTGACACGGAGACTGATGGGATCATGCCGAATCCAGTGAGGAGCAAGGAACTCATCACCAGGGTATTGCTTCGCCCAAGTCTTGGAGATCAACAGAAACAAGTATGGTCCATAGATAGGCACCTTGTGGTTGAACACCGCAAACCGAAGCTCACACCACATGATGTGTGAGACATCAAGTGGCTGAGTCTGAGACACGCGAGCCTCCTCGCACAGGAGCATCATATCCACCATATAGGCATGAACCTTGTCCTTGTCACCAATGCGAGGGAACAGAGAGTTGCGGAAGATGCGATACATGATATCCAGAAAAGAGTTGAGCACCCACGTCGACTTGTTATTGGCAAGCACCTTCTCAACATAGAACGGCTAAAGCTTGTCCTTGTTCGCAGACTCAGAATTGGCATGGGGGCGAACACCCACTGGTGAGTTGAGCCCATCATCAGGAACCTGGAGCAGATCCATGAACTCCTTCCAGGTAGCAGTTAATTGACGACCATTGGTCATCCAGGTCATCCTCCGCTCCTCCCCAGAGTGAAAGAACACTGAGGCAAAGAACTGACAAATAAGCTCAGGGTTGTAGTCAAGATGGAAAGAGATCACATGCTCAATAGCAAACTGCTCCACCAAATCCAGAGCTTCTCCAAAGTACTCACGATACTTGTCCTTCCTCAGGTGATGCATGTCTATCCACTTGACATCCACATAGGTATTTTGCTTGTTCTTGATGACATCCAGATATGTGAGAGTCTGCTGCTTGTTCCAAAACAACTCACAGCCTCTGACGGTAGCACGAGGAATCACATACCGGTTGAGCTGCCTGAGACGGATGTACTCAGATTGGGTATCTCGTCCATGCCCTTAGCGGGTTCCTTGTGCTTGCTAGCGGTGGCCTTGACATGGCGCTTGGAGGCAGAGGAGCCCTCTGGTGCTTCACCTGGATTGCGCAGACGCTTGGAGCCAGTGTCACGACTGGGATTGGAACGACGAGAGCCACCACCCGAGACACAAGACGCAAAACACCCACGACAAGCAAAAAGGATCAATGTAAAGACCAAGGCAAAGCATAAGAAACACATAGGAAGTATACGTGAAAGTTGCCATGAGATAGATGGGATCCACTGTACTGCCGGATGCGGCGGTACTAAAATTTTAGTACCGCTCCAAGTCGCGGTAGTACCGTGCGAGGTCACGGTAGTACCGGGGTGGGAGCGGTAGTAAAATTTTAGTGCCGTAGCCAGCGCGGTAGTACCGCGAATGACGGGCGGTAGTACCGGACAAGCGGTAGTACCGCACAGGTGGCACGGTAGTACCGCACCGCGTCAGATCCAAACCAAAGTTTGAATCTGAGAAGAACCGCGAAACCACGGCGGTACTACGGTTGATCAAATCTAGCATAGGAAAAAAGACAAGTATAATCCCTATGTGATACTACTCTCCTACATCCTACTCTTGCATAGATTTAGCCTAAAATCTCAAGAACACACAAGTCTCCCCCACAAACCTAGAGGCAAAGAAAACAACAAAACCAAGAGGGAGTAGGGAAAAGACCTTGGTCCATGGCAAGAGCACGTGGTGGGGAACGATCCCACCGGACGGAGTCGCAGGAGAGCAGCCGGAGGCGGATATCCGGCGAAGGACCCCGGCCCCGTTCTTGAGCGAGGGAGAGAGAGACGAAGTGGGGAAACTGGCGAATGGGTATGGGGGAGTTAGAACTCCCCCTCCCTGTCCTTATCCCCACGCATCTATGACGTCGCGGTAGTACTGCACATCATCGCGGTAGTACCGCTTGGGTGGAAGTACCGCACCGAAACGGTAGTACCGCTCTCCCAGGCGGTAGTAAAAAATTACTGCCGCGTGGGGGCGGTAGTACCGAGCTCTCCACATGCGGTAGTACCGTAGCATGCTACGGTAGTACCGTGAGCTCAATAAAAAGCAGGTTTCAACACAAAAGAGGTCTTTGCAAGGAAACTTTTAGCACAAGAGACACCACAAGAACACGCACAACCCAAAGGCAGAAAGACAACAAGAAGCAACCACGCAACACACCCTCTCAAAAAGAGAGGGCGGTGGCCGGAGCCACCTATGTTTGAGTCAGTTGGTATGGCACCGCGAAGAGTTATCCTTGGGCCCATGACCGAAACTCGTCTTTGAAGCACAAGTACCATAAAAAATGGCTAATGTGAAAGAGTTGATCGATTTATGCATAATGGGGGAGGGAGGGTTCATTGAGAGAACGACACTCCCCCTATGTCCATGCCTACACCTAAACTAGACAACAAGTTGAGTGAGGTGGGGTGTGCACGGGCTCAAGTCACATTGCTCAAATCAATGATATTTAGCTCATGCCTTAACTCGTGAAATCTTGCTTCATCCAAGGGCTTCGTGAAAATATCTGCAAGGTTATCATGAGTGTTGACATACTTGAGCTCGATCTCCCCTCACCTAATGTGATCCCGGATGAAGTGATACCGAATCTCAATATGCTTCGTCTTGAAATGTTGCACCGGGTTGAGAGAAATCTTGATGGCACTTTCATTGTCACACCAAAGAGGCACTTTGTCACAAATGACACCGTATTCCTTTAAAGTTTGCCTCATCCATAAGAGTTGTGCACAACAACTACCGGCCACCAGATATTCCGCTTTGGTGGACGAGAGAGACACACAACTTTGCTTCTTGGAATACCAACTCACCAAAGAGCAACCAAGAAATTGGCACCCTCCGGAAGTGGACTTCCTATCCACCTTGTCTCCCGCCCAATCGGAATCCGTAAATCCTTCGAGCTTGAAGTTAGCTCCTCTGGGGTTCCATAGGCCAAAGTTTGGGGTATGAGCCAAATATCTAAAGATTCGCTTGACCGCCACATAGTGGCTTTCCTTTGGTGCGGCTTGAAACCGTGCACACATTCCCACACTCAACATGATATCCGGTCTAGATGCACAAAGGTAAAGCAAGGATCCAATCATAGAGCGATATACCTTTTGATCCACCGCTTTACCATTGGGATCAATGTCAAGTTGGCACTTGGTGGGCATTGGAGTAGAGGCCGGCTTGACATCACTTAGCTTGCATCTCTTAAGCATGTCTTGAGTGTATTTGGCTTGGTTGATTAAGGTACCTTCTCTTCTTTGTTTGATATCAAAACCAAGGAAGAACTTCAACTCTCTCATCGAAGACATCTTGAACTTAGAGGTCATGAGAGCGGCAAATTCTTTATTGAAAGCTTTGTTAGGGGAACCAAAGATAATGTCATCAACATATAGTTGGCACACAAACAACTCCCCTTTGACCTTCTTAGTAAAAAGAGTGGGATCGATTTGCCCAACTTCAAATCCATGATCTTGTAACAACTCGGTAAGGTGGTCATACCACGCACGTGGGGCTTGTTTAACGCCATAGAGTACCTTATTGAGTTGATACACATGATCTGGGAAGTAAGGATCCTCGAACCCGGGGGGTTGCTTGACATAAACCAACTCATTAATAGGACCATT
Source organism: Triticum timopheevii (assembly GCA_963921465.1). Taxonomy (NCBI): domain Eukaryota; kingdom Viridiplantae; phylum Streptophyta; class Magnoliopsida; order Poales; family Poaceae; genus Triticum; species Triticum timopheevii. Next base: position 163,280,151 of record OY997274.1, on the reverse strand, counting down.
AAGAAAAGCATTTTTCACATCCATTTGTTGTAACTTAAAGTTGTGATGGGAAGCATAAGAAATCAACAAACGAATGGATTCAAGGCGAGCAACGGGAGCAAAGGTTTCACCGTAGTCGATACCCTCGACTTGGGAGTAGCCTTGTGCTACCAATCTTGCCTTGTTGCGAATGATGGTCCCATGAGTGTCTTGCTTGTTCTTGAAAATACACTTGGTTCCAATGACGTTATGGTTCCCCAACGGCCGTGGCACCAATCTCCACACCTTGTTGTACCCGAAGTTGTTGAGTTCTTCATGCATGGCATTGAGCCAATCTGAATCTTCGAGCGCCTCATAGACCTTTTGGGGTTCAACACAAGAGACAAACGCGTGATGTTCACAATAGTTTGCTAATTGTCTACGAGTGCTTACCCCCTTTCTTAGGCTTCCAACCACATTCTCCATAAGATGGCCTTTGGTGGTGAGCTTGGAAGCAATCTTCGCGGCACGACGCTCTAGTTCCTCCTCGGATGTGGAAGGATGAGGATCAACTTGATTATCTTGAGTGCCATCTTGAGCTTGTTTGAGATCTTGAGCTTGCTCTTGATCTTGAACTTGCTCGAGGGGGAGAACTTGACCTTGGGCATCATCTGGTGGATCACCACCATCTTGAGGTTGATCTTGCCCTTGGTCTTGTTCATGAGGTTGAGGGCCTTCACTTTGTTCTTCGGAAGCGTGTGGGTCTTGGGGAGGTGATGGCTCTACTTGAGTGGAGCATTGTCCTTCTCCTTCGGCCACAAGGGGTTCCTCAATGGGTAGAATATGACCAATACCCATTCTTCTTATGGCTTGGGGAGGAATTTCATCACCTACATCGCAAGTACCACTTTGCTCCACTTGGGAGCCGTTATTTTCGTCAAACTCCACGTTACATGTCTCCTCAATGATTCCGGTGGACTTGTTGAGAACATGGTAAGCATGAGAGTTTGTAGCATAACCAACAAATATGCCCTCATAAGCTCTAGCCTCAAATTTAGACAAACGAACACCCTTTTTGAGAATGAAACACTTAAACCCGAACACCCGGAAGTACTTGAGATTGGGCTTGTTACCGGTGAGAATTGAAGGAAATATGCCCTAGAGGCAATAATAAAGTTATTATTTATTACCTCATATCATGATAAATGTTTATTATTCATGCTAGAATTGTATTAACCGGAAACATGATACATGTGTGAATACATAGACAAACATATAGTCACTAGTATGCCTCTACTTGACTAGCTCGTTAATCAAAGATGGTTATGTTTCCTGACCATAGACATGTGTTGTCATTTGATTAATGGGATCACATCATTAGGAGAATGATGTGATTGACATGACCCATCCCGTTAGCTTAGCACTTGATCGTTTAGTATTCTGCTATTGCTTTCTTCATGACTTATACATGTTCCTGTAACTATGAGAATTATGCAACTCCTGTTTACCGGAGGAACACTTTGGGTACTACCAAATGTCACAACGTAACTGGGTGATTATAAAGGAGTACTACAGGTGTATCCAAAAGTAAATGTTGAGTTGGCATATTTCGAGATTAGGTTTTGTCACTCCGATTGTCGGAGAGGTATCTCTGGGCCCTCTCAGTAATACTCATCACTTAAGCCTTGCAAGCATTATAACTAATGCGTTAGTTATGATATGACGTATTACAGAACGAGTAAAGAGACTTGCCGGTAACGAGATTGAACTAGGTATTGGATACCGACGATCAAATCTCGGGCAAGTAACATACCGATGACAAAGGGAACAACGTATGTTGTTATGCGGTTTGACCGATAAAGATCTTCGTAGAATATGTAGGAACCAATATGGGCATCCAGGTCCCACTATTGGTTATTGACCGAGAATGGTTTTAGGTCATGTCTACATAGTTCTCGAACCCGTAGGGTCCGCACGCTTAACGTTTCGATGACAGTTTTATTATGAGTTTATAAGTTTTGATGTACCGAAGTTTGTTTGGAGTCCCGGATGTGATCACGGACATGACGAGGAGTCTCGGAATGGTCGAGACATAAAGATTGATATATTGGAAGCCTATGTTTGGACATCGGAATGGTTCTGGGTGAAATCGGCATTTTACTGGAGTACCGGGAGGTTACCGGAACCCCCCCGGGGGGTTAATGGGCCTACATGGGCCAAGAGGGAGAAGAGGGAAGGAGCCAGGAGGGGGCCGCGCGCCCCTCCCCCTCCTAGTCCGAATAGGACAAGGGAAGGGGGGCGGCGCCCCCCCTTTCCTTCCCCTCTTCCTCCTCTTTCCCCCCTTCTCCTAATCCTACTAGGAAAGAGGGAGTCCTACTCCCGGTGGGAGTAGGACTCCCCCCTTGGTGCGCCCTCTAGGCCGGCCACCTCCTCCCCCCTGGCTCCTTTATATACGGAGGCGGGGGGCACCCCAGACACACAAGTTGATCTACGGACCGTTCCTTAGCCGTGTGCGGTGCCCCCTTCCACCATATTCCACCTCGGTCATATTGTCGCGGAGTTTAGGCGAAGCCCTGCGCCGGTAGAACATCATCATCGTCACCACGCCGTCGTGCTGATGGAACTCATCTCCGGAGCCTTTGCTGGATCGGAGGGCCGGAGATCGTCATCGAGCTGAACGTGTGCTGAACTCGGAGGCCCCGTACGTTCGGTGCTTGGATCGGTCGGATCGTGAAGACGTACGACTACATCAACCGCGTTGTGCTAACGCTTCCGCTTACGGTCTACGAGGGTACGTGGACGAACACTCTCCCCTCTCGTTGCTATATCATCACCATGATCTTGCATGTGCGTAGGAATTTTTTTGAAATTACTACGTTCCCCAACAAGAATTTCATAAGGAGTCTTGTTCAAGCCTTTGCGGAGATAGAGCCGATTTGATGCATGACACACGGTGTTGATGGCTTCGGCCCAAAAGTTGTACGGAGACTTGAACTCCGCCATCATGGTCCTTGCCGCATCCATCAACGTCCAGTTCTTCCTCTCCGCAACACCATTTTGTTGAGGGGTGTATGGAGCGGAATATTGATGCTTGATCCCCTCATCACCAAGGAACTCATCCAAGGTGTAATTCTTGAACTCGGTGCCGTTGTCACTTCTTATTGTCAAGATCTTTGCATCATGTTGTCGTTGAGCTTCATTTGCAAAGTCGATGACGGTTTGTTGAGTTTCACTCTTCCTCTTGAAGAAATATACCCAGGTGTATCTTGAATAATCATCCACAATCACCAAGCAATACTTTCTTCCCCCAAGACTATCAAAGGATGGAGGCCCAAAGAGGTCCATGTGAAGGAGCTCCAAGGGTCTCTTCGAGTAGATGATAGTCGTGGGAGGGTGAGCCGTCTCATGAAGCTTTCCTTCGATACAAGCACTGCAAGCACGATCTTTGGCAAAACTAACATTTGTTAGTCCACGGACATGGTCCCCCTTGAGAAGACTTTGCAAAGATCTCATATTGACGTGGGCTAAATGGCGATGCCAAAGCCATCCCACATCAACTTTAGCCATTAGGCATGTCGCGGTCTTAGTGGGTCGCTCCGAAAAGTTAATCACATAGAGATCGTTCTCGACATGCCCAACAAAGGCTACTTTAAGAGCCTTGCTCCACAAGAGGGCCACGGTATCAACATCAAAGAAGGTGGCAAAGCCCATGAGTGCAAGTTGAGGAACGGAAAGTAAATTGTATGCAAGGGACTCAACAAGCATGACTTTCTCGATCGTTAGATCATGAGAAATGACAACCTTGCCACGACCCAATACCTTAGAATGTGAGGCATCACCCCACTCGACATTGGTGGGCATAGATGGAATCTTTTGCACGTCCACCACCAAGTCCTTTCTCCCGGTCATATGATTTGTTGCTCCACTATCGAGCAACCATGATCCCCCACCGGAAGGAAACACCTACAAGAGATCAATGCTTGGTTTTAGGTACCCATTGAGTAATGGGTCCTTTGATGTTAGTAACAAGGGTCTTAGGAACCCAAATAGACCATTCAATGTACTCATAAGAAGAACCAACAAATTTAGCATAAACATGCCCATCACTAGCACGACACAACACATAAGAAGGGTTAAAGTCGCCGGCTTTGTAGGGATAGGTGACTTTGCCCTTTTTGGCATCACCACTCTTCGCATTGTTCTTCTTCTCCTTAGGAGCACCCTCTCCCTCCTTCACAAAAGTTTGCTTAAGCGGGGGAGGTCGTTTGGTCTTGTCATTCTTCTTCTTGTTCTTGGACTTGGGTGAGAACCCAACTCCCTCCTTTGCCACAACTTCCTTTTGATTGCTCAAAAGGTCATTTAGGTTCTTCTCACCTTGTATGCATGACACAAGGCCTCTCTCGAGTTGTTCCTTCAACTTGGCATTCTCCCCCACAAGATGCACATGCTCACAACACGGGTTAGTAGCATTTGCGTTATCAATTAAGATTAAGTGAGGAAAGGTGGCCTTCTCCTTGGTTAGCTTAACTTGGAGTTGAGCATGAGACTCCTTGAGGTTAGCATGAGCACCCTTCAAGACCTTGTGGGCCTTGTCAAGCACATCAAACTCCTCCTTGAGTCTAGCATGATCAACCCCAAGTTTAGCCTTCTCGGAAGTTAGCACACGAGACACAACAAGAGCATGATCGAGATCTTTCTTTAACATGGCATGGTCATCGTTTTGTGACTCCTCAAGAGCCAAACGATGTCCACGCTCTTCCTCAAGGGCATTAGAGAGATCCGATATCTCATCGGCATAGTCACGACTATGACCTTCCATCTTAGAGATGGTTTCTTCGTGAGCCTCGATCATGTCATTGGCTTCACCAAGTTGTTCCAAGAGAGCAACAAAGTGCTTCTTGGATTTTCCCTTGAGCTTACTCATAAAGGACTCAAAATCATTTACCTCCTCATTAGACCCCTTACCATCATCAATCCCAACCGTCAAAGAAGGATTAGGAATAATGGTGCTTTTGATGTTGGGGGTTACCTTGTTGGTGGCTTTAGCCATGAGGCACTTGTCGGTGATGTTCTCGTTGGGTGAATCGAAGAGAGACACCCGGGGAGTTGTGGCAATGGCAACGGATTCCATGGCCATTGCTTCACTATCTTCATCATCATCATCATCCTCTCGGTACTCCTCTTGAACCACCAACCCTCGAGTAGGAGTCTTCTTGGTGAAGTTGTTCTTGTTGGGGAAAGACTTGGCTTTGTCTCTTCGGATGAGCTTGCCACCATTGTCTTCCCGCTTCTCGTAAGGACAATCCGCAACGAAGTGGCTCACATTGCCACAGTTGAAACAAGTTCTAACTCGTTGCTTTCTCTTGAATCCACTTGAGTTGTTCTTGTTGAAATTGGGTCTTGAGTTCTTCTTGCTCCAAAATTGCCTTGAAGCGAGAGCCATGTGCTCGTGATAATCATATTTTGTATCTTCGGGATTGCTCTCCTCATCTTCCTCTTCTTCTTATTCTTCCACAATAACCTTGGCCTTCAAGGCAAGGTTGGGCTTCTTTGCTCTTTGAGACCGGAGCACCGCGTTATCGGCGGTCTTGTCCAAGATGCTCATTGCAACGAACTCATCCAACACTTCACTTGAGGTCATGGAGTGGAAGTCTGGTCTTTGACGAATGACGGAGGACATGGACTTGTTATAGGGCATCATGGCCTTGAGAAACTTGCGTTTGATCCAATTGTCATCTGTGTCCTTGCTCCCATGATCTCGGAGCGAGACCGCAAGTTTGGTTACTCTCCGAAAGAGCTCACGAGGTTCTTCATCTTCCTTCATAGCAAACTCATCGGCTTCATCTTGCACCACTTCATAGTTGGAGCATTGAATGCTCGTGATTCCCTGATAGAGAGACACAACGCACTGCCACGCGTCCTTGGTTGTGGCGTAGGGTCGAAGATGAGGGAGATCTTCAGGGAGAATTGCTTCTTGGATGATGAAGAGAGCATTCTCATTGAATTGATTATCCACGGCTTCTCGAGGGGTGAAGTTTCTTGGGTCATGTGGATAGAAACCTTCTTCAATGATTCTCCAAAGATTAGTATTCACATGCTTTAAATGACGCTTGAAGCGATACACCCAAGAATCAAAATCCTCATTTTTCACAATCTTAGGAGGAGGACCGGCATGATTTAAATGAGTAGAGGGAATCGGTCCACCATAAGTTGGAGGTTCCACATGGGCAAAGATGCCGGAGCCATTTTTACCGCTAGTAGAAGGACCCTTTTCACTGTTAGCTTCCCCCTTGTCGGAGGTAGCATCCATCACCTTGTTAGTGGGATCACCAACTTTCATCGGCGAGGTGGACAGTTTAAGTCCTTCTAGAAACTTATTAAACATGCTTTCTACCTTGGTCGTCATGGAGTCTTTCAATGTGTCTAGAGCCACATTGAATTCCTCACAAGAGACCGAGGTTCCCCCATTGGCCGTAGACGAGGTAGGATTCACACCGGAGTGCTCTTCCACAACGTCTGTGGCGTCAACCATACTCTTCGGACGGCAAAGTCCTTAATAAAGAGACGAGTCTCTGATACCAATTGAAAGGATCGATATAGTTGACTAGAGGGGGGGTGAATAGGCAACTAACAATTTTTAAGCTTTTCTTTACCAGTTTAAACTTTGCAACAAAATAGGTTGTCTATGCAACTATGTGAGCAACCTATATGATGCAATAACAACTAGCACAAAAGCAAGCAATGGATACAACACAAGTAAGCTTACAAAAGTAAAAGCACGAAATAACCAAGAGTGGAGCCGGTGGAGACGAGGATGTGTTACCGAAGTTCCTTCCTTCTAAGGGAAAGTACGTCTCCGTTAGAGTGGTGTGGAGGCACAATGCTCCCCAAGAAGCCACTAGGGCCACCGTAATCTCCTCATGCCCTCACACAATGCGAGATGTCGCGATTCCACTATTGGTGCCCTTGAAGGCGGCGACCGAACCTTTACAAACAAGGTTGGGGCAATCTCCACAACTTAATTGGAGCCTCCCAACGACACCACGAAGCTTCACCACAATGGACTATGCCTCCGAGGTGACCTCAACCATCTAGGGTGCTCAAACACCCAAGAGTAACAAGATCCGCTAGGGATTAGTGGGGAGAATCGAATATCTCTTGGTGGAAGTGTAGATCGGGGCCTTGTCACCCAATCCCGAGCAAATCAACAAGTTTGATTGGCTAGTGAGAGAGATCGGCCGAAAATGGAGCTTGGAGCAACAATGAAGCTTAGAGATGGAAGAGGTGGTCAACTAGAGGTAGGAGACACACCTTTCATAGTGGAGGACAACATCCAACCGTTATCCACTTAGACCAGCCTGCGACCTGCGGTACTACCGCTCTAGGAGCGCGGTACTATTACAAGGCCACGCGGTACTACCGTGGGAGACCACGGTACTACCGCGGCAGCTGCAGAGACTATAACACAAGCAGTACTACCGCCAGCGCGGTACTACCGCTCCCACCTGCGGAACTACCGCGAGGCAGGTAAGTCCTAGTCTGGAAACGGCACGGATGAATAAAAATACATCCGTGCCTACTTCTGTGGTCAAAGAGACAATGCAAACATCTGTCACGGTACTACCGTGCACAAGGCGCGGTACTACCGTGTGGGTGCGGATGTAAAAAATTACATCCGCCCCTACTACCGTGAAGCTACGGCACTAGGCCAGGAAACCACGGTACTACAGCTCGGGGGGAGCGGTACTACCGTGGGCGCCCGCGGTACTACCGTCCTCAGCGTGCGGTACTACCGTGTGGGCGCAGATGTAAAAAATTACATCCGCGCCTACTACTGCGAGGCAGTGATACTTGGCCAGGGAGCCACTACAACTCCGAAGGAGCGGTACTACCATGGGCTCCCGCGGTACTACCGCGCATGGGCACGGTACTACCGCAAGTGCCGGCGATACTACCGCTCCAGGGAGTAGTACTACCGCAAGCTCAGCAACAGTAGTCCAGACACTCACATAGAGGATAGATGGGGAATGCTCCAAAGTGCAAGGGAAAGGAGGAGACAAGGAAGGAAACGTGTACGTGATGATTCCACCCGAACCTTTCCGACGCGGACCCCCCTCTTAATAGTATGGCTCTCCTACGACTCAAATCCACCAAAAAGAAACGTAGAAAAACACCGTCTTCAATAGTCTTCGAGGGGCACCGAACCGTCTTGTGCCTAGCGATGAAACAACTGAGAAACTCAAGGCACACGATTAGTCCGCAAAAGCATTGTCGTCAATCACCAAAACACTTAGGGATAAATACGCCCTTACAACTTCCAACATACATTTTCTGAGAGAGAACCACCTACACTTGTGTTGAGACCAAGATATTCCATTCCTACCATATGAATCTTGATCTCTAGCCTTCCCCAAGTTGCTTTCCACTCAAATCTTCTTTCCACCAAATCCAAATCCTATGAGAGAGAGTTGAGTGTTGGGGAGACTATCATTTGAAGCACAAGAGCAAGGAGTTCATCATCAACACACCATTTGTTACTTCTTGGAGAGTGGTGTCTCCTAGATTGGCTAGGTGTCACTTGGGAGCCTCCGACAAGATTCTGGAGTTGAACCAAGGAGTTTGTAAGGGCAAGGAGATCGCCTACTTCATGAAGATCTACCCTAGTGAGGCAAGTCCATCGTGGGCGAAGGCCATGGGGGGATAGACAAGGTTGCTTCTTCGTGGACCCTTCGTGGGTGGAGCCCTCCATGGACTCGCGCAGTCGTTACCCTTCGTGGGTTGAAGTCTCCATCAACGTGGATGTACGATAGCACCACCTATCGGAACCACGGCAAAAACATCCATGTATCCTATTGTGTTTGCACTCTCCAAACCCTTCCCTTTACATTCTTGCAAGTTGCATGCTTTACTTTCCGCTGCCCATATACTCTTTGCATGCTTGCTTGAATTGTGTTGAGATTGCTTGAATCGTGCTAAGTTGCTAAAATCTGCCAAGAACTAAATTGGGAAAAGGATAGATTTTTTATTTGGTCAAGTAGTCTAATCACCCCCCTCTAGACATACTTTTGATCCTACAACAATGTCTCCCAAACCGAGGACAACTTGCTACAATCGTTGCTCAAAAATCAAAGCAAAGATAAAATACTCTTTCCTTACAACTTCAAGTGAGTGTTACTGTCTTGTGCACATTCGGTTTCCCTTATTACTCGAGGTTATAGTAATGTAACTGATGAGTTATGCATGCATGTGCAGGTTCCACTTTATTCTCCTAGAGATTAAGCTTGAGCGGGGAGAAGTAACCGTCTTAGACTTGAGACGAAAAGATCCCCAGGAGTATGCGAACATGACTGAAATGCTCCAGAAGTAAGTGAAGGAAATATGCCCTAGAGGCAATAATAAAGTTATTATTTATTTCCTTATTTCATGATAAATGTTTATTATTCATGCTAGAATTGTATTAACCGGAAACATAATACATGTGTGAATACATAGACAAACATAGTGTCACTAGTATGCCTCTACTTGACTAGCTCGTTTATCAGAGATGGTTATGTTTCCTAGCCATGGACAAAAGAGTTGTCATTTGATTAACGGGATCACATCATTAGGAGAATGATGTGATTGACTTGACCCATTCCGTTAGCTTAGCACTTGATCGTTTAGTATGTTGCTATTGCTTTCTTCATGACTTATACATATTCCTGTAACTATGAGATTATGCAACTCCCGTTTACCGGAGGAACACTTTGGGTACTACCAAACGTCACAACGTAACTGGGTGATTATAAAGGAGTACTACAGGTGTCTCCGAAGGTACATGTTGAGTTGGCGTATTTCGAGATTAGGTTTTGTCACTCCGATTGTCGGAGAGGTATCTCCGGGCCCTCTCGGTAATGCACATCATTATAAGCCTTGCAAGCAATGTGACCAATGAGTTGGTTACGAGATGATGCATTACAGAACGAGTAAAGAGACTTGCCGGTGATGAGATTGAACTAGGTATTGGATACCGACGATCGAATCTCGGGCAAGTAACATACCGATGACAAAGGGAACAACGTATGTTGTTATGCGGTTTGACCGATAAAGATCTTCGTAGAATATGTAGGAGCCAATATGGGCATCCAGGTCCCGCTATTGGTTATTGACCGAGAATAGTTCTAGGTCATGTCTACATAGTTCTCGAACCCGTAGGGTCTGCACGCTTAAGGTTTCGATGACAGTTATATTATGAGTTTATGAGTTTTGATGTACCGAAGGAGTTCGGAGTCCCGGATGAGATCGGGGACATGACGAGGAGTCTCGAAATGGTCGAGACATAAAGATCGATATATTGGACGACTATATTCGGAGTTCGGAAAGGTTCCGAATGATTCGGGTATTTTTCGGAGTACCGGAGAGTTACGGGAATTCGCCGGGGAGAAGTATTGGGCCTTATTGGGCCCTGCGGGAAAGAGAGAGGGGCTGCCTAGGGCAGGCCGCGCGCCCCCCCATGGCCTAGTCCGAATTGGACTAGGGGGAGGGGCCGCACCCCCTCCTTCCTTCCCTTCTCTCTTCCCCTTCCTTGTCTCCTACTCCTAATACATGGAAGGACTCCTAGTTGGACTAGGAAAGGGGGAATCCTACTCCTGGTGGGAGTAGGACTCCCCATGGCGCGCCCCTCCTAGGGCCGGCCTCCTCCTCCCTCCCTCCTTTATATACGGGGGCAGGGGGCACCCCATGAACACACAAGTTGATCTACGGATCGTTCCTTAGCCGTGTGCGGTGCCCCCTTCCATCATATTCCACCTCGGTCATATCGTCGCGGAGTTTAGGCGAAGCCCTGCGCCGGTAGAACATCATCATCGTCACCATGCCGTCGTGCTGACGGAACTCATCTCCGGAGCTCGGCTGGATCGGAGGCCGGAGATCGTCATCGAGCTGAACGTGTGCTGAACTCGGAGGCTCCGTACGTTCGGTGCTTGGATCGGTCAGATCGTGAAGACGTACGACTACATCAACCGCGTTGTGCTAACGCTTCCGCTTACGGTCTATGAGGGTACGTGGACGAACACTCTCCCCTCTCGTTGCTATATCATCACCATGATCTTGCATGTGCGTAGGAAATTTTTAAAATTACTACGTTCCCCAACAGTGGCATCCGAGCCTAGGTTTTATGCGTTGATGTTATATGCACGAGTAGAACACAAGTGAGTTGTGGATGATATAAGTCATACTGCCTACCAGCATGTCATACTTTGGTTCGGCGGTATTGTTGGATGAAGCGGCCCGGACCGACATTACGCGTACGCTTATGCGAGACTGGTTCTACCGACGTGCTTTGCACACAGGTGGCTGGCGTGTGTCAGTTTCTCCAACTTTAGTTGAACCGAGTGTGGCTACGCCCGGTCCTTGTGAAGGTTAAAACGGAGTCTATTTGACAAACTATCGTTGTGGTTTTGATGCGTAGGTGAGATTGGTTCTTGCTTAAGCCCGTAGCAGCCACGTAAAACTTGCAACAACAAAGTAGAGGACGTCTAACTTGTTTTTGCAGGGCATGTTGTGATGTGATATGGTCAAGACGTGATGAGATATAAGTTGTTGTATGAGATGATCATGTTTTGTTGAAGTTATCGGCGACTGGCGGAAGCTCTATGATTGTCTCTTTGTTGCATAAGATGCAAGTGCCAAATAATTGCTTTACTTTATCGCTATGCGATAGCAATAGTTGCAAGAGCAATAGTTGGTGAGACGACCATGTGATGACACATTGATATAGATCAAGATGATGAAGATCATGGTGTCGTGCCGGTGACGATAGAGATCATGACAGTACTTTGGAGATGGAGATCAAAGGCGCAAGATGATCATGGCCATATCATGTCACATATTTTGATTGCATATGATGTTTATCTGTTATACATCTTATTATGTTTGGTTTGACGGTAGCATTTTAAGATGATCTCTCACTAATTATCAAGAAGTGTTCTCCCTGAGTATGCACCGTTGCGAAAGTTCTTCGTGCTGAGACACCACGTGATGATCGGGTGTGATAGGCTCTACGTTCAAATACAACGGGTGCAAAACAGTTGCACACGCGGAATACTCAGGTTAAACTTGACGAGCCTAGCATATACAGATATGGCCTCGGAACACGGAGACCGAAAGGTCGAGCGTGAATCATATAGTAGATATGATCAACATAGTGATGTTCACCATTGAAACTACTCCATCTCACGTGATGATCGGACATGGTTTAGTTGATTTGGATCACGTGATCACTTAGAGGATTAGAGGGATGTCTATCTAAGTGGGAGTTCTTAAGTAATATGATTAATTGAACTTTAATTTATCATGAACTTAGTCCTAGTAGTATTTTGCAAATTATGTTGTAGATCAATAGCTCGCGTTGTTGCTTTCATATGTTTATTTTGATATGTTCCTAGAGAAAACTGTGTTGAAAATGTTAGTAGCAATGTTGCGGATTTGATCCGCGATCTGAGGTTAATCCTCATTGCTGCACAGAAGAATTATGTCCTTGATGCACCGCTAGGTGACAGACCTATTGCAAGAGCAGATGTAGACGTTATGAACGTTTCGCTAGCTCAATATGATGACTACTTGATAGTTTAGTGCACCATGCTTAACGGCTTAGAATCGGGACTTCAAAGACGTTTTGAACGTCATGGACCATATGACATGTTCCAGGAATTGAAGTTAATATTTCAAGCAAAAACCCGAGTTGAGAGATATGAAGTCTCCAACAAGTTCTATAGCTAAAAGATGGAGGAGAATCGCTCAACTAGTGAGCATGTGCTCAGATTGTCTGAGTACTTCAATCGCTTGAATCAAGTGGGAGTTAATCTTCCAGATAAGATAGTGATTGACAGAATTCTCTAGTCACCATCACTAAGTTACTAGAACTTCGTGATGAACTATAGTATGCAAGGGATGACGAAAACGATTCCCAAGCTCTTCGTGATGCTGAAATCAACGAAGGTAGAAGTCAAGAAAGAGCATCAAGTGTTGATGGTTAACAAGATCACTAGTTTCAAGAAAAGGGCAAAGGGAAAGAAAGGGAACTTCAAGTAGAATGACAAGCAAATTGTCACTCCCGTGAAGAAGACCAAAGCTGGACCAAAGCCTAAAACTGAGTGCTTACACTGCAAAGGAAATGGTCACTGGAAGCGGAAATGCCCTGAATATTTGGTGGGTAAGAAGGATGGCAAAGTGAACAAGTGTATATTTGATATACAGGTTATTGATGTATGCCTTACTAGTGTTTATAGTAGCCCCTGAGTATTTGATACTTGTTCGGTTGCTAAGATTAGTAATTCGAAATGGGAGTTGCAGAATAAACAGAGACTAGTTAAGGGTGAAGTGACGATGTTTGTTGGAAGTGGTTCCAAGATTGATATGATCATCATCGCACACTCCCTATACTTTTGGGATTTGTGTTGAACCTAAATAAGTGTTATTTGGTATTTGCGTTGAGCATGAATATGATTTGATCATATTTATTGCAATACGGTAATTCATTTAAGTTAGAGAACAATTGTTGTTCTGTTTACATGAATAAAACCTTCTATGGTCATACACACCAACGAAAATGGTTTGTTGGATCTCGATCGTAGTAATACACATATTCATAATATTGAGGCCAAAAGATGCAAAGTTAATAATGATAGTGCAACTTATTTGTGGAACTGCCGTTTAGGTCATATTGGTGTAAAGCGCACGAAGAAACTCCATGCTGATGGGATTTTGGAATCACTTGATTATGAATCACTTGATGCTTGCGAACCATGCCTCATAGGCAAGATGACTAAGACTCCGTTCTCCGGAACAATGGAACGAGCAACTGACTTATTGGAAATAATACATACTGATGTATGCGATCCGATGAGTGTTGAGGCTCGCGGCGGGTATCGTTATTTTTTGACCTTCACAGATGATTTGAGCAGATATTGGTATATCTACTTGATGAAACATAAGTCTGAAATAGTTGAAAGGTTCAAAGAATTTCAGAGTGAAGTGGAAAATCATCGTAACAAGAAAATAAAGTTTCTGCGATCTGATCATGGAGATGAATATTTGAGTTACGAGTTTGGTCTTCAATTAAAACAATGTGGAATAGTTTCACAGCTCACGCCACCTGGAACACCACAACGTTATGGTGTGTCCGAACGTCGAAACCGCACTTTATTGGATATGGTGCGATCTATGATGTATCTTACTGATTTACCAATATAGTTTTGGGGTTATGCATTAGAGACAGCTGCATTCACATTAAAAGGGTTTCATCTAAATCTGTTTAGACGACAACATATGAACTGTGGTTTAGCAAAGTTGTAGTTTCTTAAAGTTTGGGGCTGCGATGCTTATGTGAAAAAGTTTCATCCTGATAAGCTCGAACCCAAATCGGAGAAGTGCGTCTTCATAGAATACCCAAAGGAAATAGTTGGGTACACCTTCTATCACAGATCCGAAGGCAAGATATTCGTTGCTAAAAATGGATCCTTTCTAGAGAAGGAGTTTCTCTCGAAAGAAGTGAGTGGGAGGAAAGTAGAACTTGATGAGGTAACTGTACCTGTTCCCTTATTGGAAAGTAGTTCATCACAGAAATCAGTTCCTGTGACAAATACACCAATTAGTGAGGAAGCTAATGATATTGATCATGAAACTTCAGATCAAGTTACTACAGAACCTCGTAGGTCTTCCAGAGTAAGATCCGCACCAGAGTGGTGTAGTAATCATGTTCTGGAAGTCATGTTACTAGACCATGATGTACCTACGAACTATGAGGAAGCGATGATGAGCCCAGATTCCGCGAAATGGCTCGAGGCCATAAAATCTGAGATATGATCCATGTATGAGAACAAAGTATGGACTTTGATTGACTTGCTCGATGATCAGCAAGCCATGTTAAATGAATGGATCTTCAAGAGGAAGACGGACACTGATAGTAGTATTACTATCTACCAAGCTCGACTTGTTGCGAAAGGTTTTCAACAAGTTCAAGGTGTTGAATACGATGAGATTTTCTCACTCGTATCGATGCTTAAGTCTGTCTGAATCATGTTAGCAATTGCCACATTTTATGAAATCTGGCAAATGGATGTCAAAACTGCATTCCTTAATGGATTTATTAAAAAAGAGTTGTATATGATGCAACCAGAAGGTTTTGTCAATCCTAAAGGTGCTAACAAAATGTGCAAGCTCCAGCGATCCATCTATGGACTGGTGCAAGCATCTCGGAGTTGGAATATACGCTTTGATAAGTTGATCAAAGCATATAGTTTTATATAGACTTACGATGAAGCCTGTATTTACAATAAAGTGAGTGGGAGCACTACAGCCTTTCTGATTAGTATATGTAAGTGACATATTGTTGATCAGAAATGATGTAGAATTTTTCTGCAAAGCATAAAGGAGTGTTTTAAAGGAGTTCTTTAAAAAGAAAAGACCTCAGTAAAAGCTGCTTACATATTGAGCATCAAGATCTATTGAGATAGATCAAGACGCTTGATAAGATTTTCAATGAGTACATACCTTGGCAAGATTTTGAAATAGTTCAAAATGGAACAGTCAAAGAAAGAGTTCTTGCCTGTGTTGCAAAGGTATGAAATTGAGTAAGACTCAAATCCCGACCACAGCAGAAAATGGAAAGAGAATGAAAAGTCATTCCCTATGCCTCAGTCATAGGTTCTATAAAGTATGCTATGCTATGTACCAGACCTATTGTATACCTTGCTCTGAATTTGGCAAGGGAGTACAATAGTGATCTAGGAGTAGATCACTGGACATTGGTCAAGAATATCCTTAGTAAGGACTAAGGAGATGTTTCTCGATTATG
Organism: Triticum timopheevii; assembly: GCA_963921465.1. Classification (NCBI taxonomy): domain Eukaryota; kingdom Viridiplantae; phylum Streptophyta; class Magnoliopsida; order Poales; family Poaceae; genus Triticum; species Triticum timopheevii. The sequence continues at coordinate 163,264,358 of OY997274.1, read as the reverse complement.
GAGGTGATAAAAGAGCCCGTCGTAAAAAGTTACAACGATGCAAACTTTTACACCAATCCAGATGACTCTAAGTCTCAATCTGGATACATATTGAAAGTGGGAGCAATTAGCTAGAGTAGCTCCGTGCAGAGCATTGTGGACATAAAATATTTGCAAAATACATACGGCTCTGAATGTGACAGACCCGTTGACTAAGCTTCTTTCATGAGCAAAACATGATCACACCTTAATACTCTTTGGGCGTTAATCACATAGCGATGTGAACTAGATTATTGACTCTAGTAAACCCTTTGGATGTTGGTCACATGATGATGTGAACTATGGGTGTTAATCATATACAGATATGAATATTGGTGTTAAATCACATGGCGATGTGAACTAGATTATTGACTCTAGTGCAAGTGGGAGACTGGAGGAAATATGCCCTAGAGGCAATAATAAAGTAATTATTTATTTCCTTATTTCATGATAAATGTTTATTATTCATGCTAGAATTGTATTAACCGGAAACATAATACATGTGTGAATACATAGACAAACATAGTGTCACTAGTATGCCTCTACTTGACTAGCTCGTTTATCAGAGATGGTTATGTTTCCTAGCCATGGACAAAAGAGTTGTCATTTGATTAACGGGATCACATCATTAGGAGAATGATGTGATTGACTTGACCCATTCCGTTAGCTTAGCACTTGATCGTTTAGTATGTTGCTATTGCTTTCTTCATGACTTATACATGTTCCTGTAACTATGAGATTATGCAACTCCCGTTTACCGGAGGAACACTTTGGGTACTACCAAACGTCACAACGTAACTGGGTGATTATAAAGGAGTACTACAGGTGTCTCCGAAGGTACATGTTGAGTTGGCGTATTTCGAGATTAGGTTTTGTCACTCCGATTGTCGGAGAGGTATCTCTGGGCCCTCTCGGTAATGCACATCATTATAAGCCTTGCAAGCAATGTGACCAATGAGTTGGTTACGGGATGATGCATTACAGAACAATTAAAGAGACTTGCCGGTGACGAGATTGAACTAGGTATTGGATACCGACGATCGAATCTCGGGCAAGTAACATACCGATGACAAAGGGAACAACGTATGTTGTTATGCGGTTTGACCGATAAAGATCTTCGTAGAATATGTAGGAGCCAATATGGGCATCCAGGTCCCGCTATTGGTTCTTGACCGAGAATAGTTCTAGGTCATGTCTACATAGTTCTCGAACCCGTAGGGTCCGCATGCTTAAGGTTTCGATGACAGTTATATTATGAGTTTATGAGTTTTGATGTACCGAAGGAGTTCGGAGTCCCGGATGAGATCGGGGACATGACGAGGAGTCTCGAAATGGTCGGGACGTAAAGATCGATATATTGGACGACTATATTCAGAGTTCGGAAGGGTTCCGAATGATTCGGGTATTTTCCGGAGTACCGGAGAGTTACGGGAATTCGCCGGGGAGAAGTATTGGGCCTTATTGGGCCCTGCGGGAAAGAGAGAGGGGCTGCCTAGGGCAGGCCGCGCGCCCCCCCATGGCCTAGTCCGAATTGGACTAGGGGGAGGGGCCGCACCCCCTCCTTCCTTCCCTTCTCTCTTCCCCTTCCTTGTCTCCTACTCCTAATACATGGAAGGACTCCTAGTTGGACTAGGAAAGGGGGAATCCTACTCCCGGTGGGAGTAGGACTCCCCATGGCGCGCCCCTCCTAGGGCCGGCCTCCTCCTCCCTCCCTCCTTTATATACGGGGGCAGGGGGCACCCCATGAACACACAAGTTGATCTACGGATCGTTCCTTAGCCGTGTGCGGTGCCCCCTTCCATCATATTCCACCTCGGTCATATCGTCGCGGAGTTTAGGCGAAGCCCTGCGCCGGTAGAACATCATCATCGTCACCACGCCGTCGTGCTGACGGAACTCATCTCCGGAGCTCGGCTGGATCGGAGGCCGGAGATCGTCATCGAGCTGAACGTGTGCTGAACTCGGAGGCTCCGTACGTTCGGTGCTTGGATCGGTCAGATCGTGAAGACGTACGACTACATCAACCGTGTTGTGCTAACGCTTCCGCTTACGGTCTACGAGGGTACGTGGACGAACACTCTCCCCTCTCGTTGCTATATCATCACCATGATCTTGCATGTGCGTAGGAAATTTTTGAAATTACTACGTTCCCCAACAGTAAGTTCAATTGATCATTACCCCACCATCTCGGCAACTTTGTTCATTTCCTGATATTATTTTCTTTGTCTGGCAGGGTTTGGAAAGAGTTCACTGCAATTTCTCCAGGACTCCCGACCGAGCTGCGATTTAAACACCCGAAAGTAAGTACTACTACCTAGTTCCGCGCATCTCCCATTGATTCTAGCTAGTTTCATCAATACCATTTAGCATGCTTGCTTATCAGTTTGATTGACCTCTATTTCTCGTAAAGTGCTTGTGGCAGGAAGCCGGGAATGATTTATGTGGATACTACGTTTGCGAGTTCATCTACAATGCGACGACCTCTAATAAGCGGGGCTACTCTAAAAAACAATATGAAGTGCGTAAGTAAAAATATTCAAAATTTTATTTTATTACCATCATTTGTGTTGAGTTTCATTCATACACATGTATTGACCCTCTTCTTCAATTTAGATCTGGCAGATGCGGGATGAACTCCTACCACATGATCGCATAAAAGCAATTCAAGAGGAATTGGTGGGATTCTTTCTTGACCATGTCATAAATAAAGCCGGAGAATACCATGTGGCACTTGACTTCAGATGTTAGGGATTGTAAGAGATCTTATATTGTATGTATGTAGCTAGTAGCGTCAGACAGATATACGAAAACTTGTTGTTCAACCAATCTCTCGGAGAAGGAGGAGGTCGGTCACTTCCCTCTGTATATGTTCATGACGATCTTGTGTGCTTAATGGTTTCCTTCATTTTCTTACTAGCTAGTGTGTCGCGAGTTCTCTCTATACGTATAGTACGTAGCATCGACCAAGCACGGAGATAAGAGAGGTCACTTCTCTCTATTAGCTATCTAACACAATATATGAAACCCCTAAATTAACCCTCCAAAACCCCCACCCCCCCTTTCAAAAAAAATACAAAAACCCCAACTCCTGAGCTGCTGACGCGTGGATGCTTACCAACCAGGACCAAAGGCCCCCTGCCTGGGCTCGCTGCAGCGGCCACGTGGAGCCCCACTTGTCCCGGTTCATAAGCGAACCGGGACTGAAGGTATTGGGCTTTAGTCCCGACCCTTTAGTCTCGGTTCCAGAACCGGGACAAATGGGCCTCTGGACCCGGGACAAATGGGCCTTTTTCTACTAGTGTAGCTACAAAAGCAATAAAGAAACAATCCAAAGTCGAACCAAGATTCATCAGAGCAAAAGGAAAAAAACTTACCTCTCCGGCGTTTGACAGAACATGTTGTGGACATCGGTGGAGTCGACGGGATCGCCGGGCACATGGCCCGTCAGAGGGGGTGGATGAGGCGCCCATCCTCAAGCCGCAACCGCCTTCTTCCTCGGGCCCTTAGATTGCGAATTCGGTCGTCCACGCGGAGGGGGTGGAGGAGGCGCCTGTCCTCGAGCGGCGATTGCAACGGGAGGGAGCACGGCAGCGGCGGGCCCGACTCCATGGACGACGTGGTTCCCTTGCCGCTCCCGCTTCACGTGGCCGACAGAGAGTTGTCGTGGCAACGGAGGGCATGGCGGCGGGAAACACATGAGGACAAGTCGGCACCGATGGGGACGAGGCGACGCATGAAATGTGTCGGCCTGTGGCTTCGAGTGCTCAATGCCGACGATTTGAGAGACACAGCGAGGCGAGACGTGACGATGCCGGAGAGATCGACGACGGCGTTGGCGAAGGCGGCAAAGAAGGGGATGAAAATGTCCCTCCTGCCAAGTAGTGCGAGGGAGCGGCAAAAAACGACGAGGGAAACTGGACATATGCAGGGTGTCGACTGAAATATGCCGCTACTGCAAAAAGAAAAAAAAAAATCTGGGACGACCCATTTTGTGAGACCTGCGTAGGACGAATGTCCGTCCATGTCTTGAAAACGATGATTATTTTAGAAAGTGGTGATATACAGGGTATGCTCTAAGATTTCTTTTTCTTTTTCTTTTATTATTAAGAGGTATATGCTCTAAGATTACAAAACCAAGTTAACTCAGCAGCACCCGCTGACATATCGGGCCCAGCGTTACGTGCGCGGAACAAAGCGTCGTCGTCTATAAACCAAATCCACCCCCCCCCCCCCCCCCCCCCCCCCCCCCCCCCCCACCCAAAAAACAAACAAATCGCCGACAAAAATTCCCCATCTCCTACCGTAGCGGTCGGCGGCGGCGAGCAGCGAGCATCGCCGCTAGAGCTCCTCGACGGTATGGGACTGCAGATGTCGCCGCTCGCCTGGGTTACCGTCGCCCTGCTCGTCTTGTCTCGCCTGGGTTACCGTCGCCCTGCTCGTCTTGTCCGCCTCCGGGGCGTCCCTGGCCGCCAACGCCACCGGGGACAGCCACCGTGTCACCGCGGCCGCGGCCTCCTCCACCCCTCGCCATTCTCCGTCCTCGAGTGTGCCTTCGTCGAGCATCCCCACCTCCGCTCCTCTGCCTGACTCCCGCACAACCTTCTCCTCCGCCGACAAAGCAGGTAAAACCCTATGATTTCTCCCTATTTCTTCCAGCAGCAAGGCTGTCAGTTGGAAGGGGTTTCGGCCCGCAGGCTGTGTTCGGTAGCCCTCCACTCCTCCACTCGGGAGCGGAGCGGGTGGAGCTCCTCAAATTAACTTTACAAAGCAAACTGATATGCAATGCCATTACTACATGCCTAATTAGTACCTTAGATCATTCAGTACAGAGCAAATAAGAAAATTTCTTCAGATTCAGCATTAGAATTCAGAGTACATTTATAGAAGTACATTCAGCTCTCAAGTGGTTCTCCCTATTTTGTTTGATCTAAACGCTGGCAGTCACCAATGATTTTCTGGGTGCAGGGACCAGCAGGAGGAGGATGACTCTTGATGCTTCATGTAACTCAAAGAAGCTTGCGGTTCTTCTGGTCAACAGCTGCGAAGAAGACGAGCAGACCCACGACTGCTGCAACGCGGTCATGGCGACGGTGGGACGAGGGATGGCATGTTTCTGCTCAGTCACGGCGCAGCCTTTCTATCGAATGTCATCCGTGGCAGGGGGCAACGATATTGTTAGGATGTTCAGAGAATGCGGGGGAGACCCCTGCATTGCTGCGCAGCTCGACGAGGACTGCGGTGAAGACGCCGGAGCTGGAGCTGACATCACGCGACGTACTCCAGCCCAGCGTGGTGGCTCACCTGCAGCTGTGTCGGACATGGATGCGCCATCTACTCCCTCCCTGCCGGTACCACGCCCACACTTCCAGTGGTACTGGCTACCATGGGCCCTCGTCGTCTTCCTTGCAGTATGTCTCATTGTGGTACTGTGTGCGATGACGATGATGCTGTCGGGCATTCCTGTTCTGAACACGATACTCCAGCGCAATGCACCACAAAGGCACTATGTCACGCCAACACCAGTCAGCTCATCTGGAAGTTCACGACCACTCCAAACTATGCCTATGCTGCTCCGGCGACGATGGTCCTCCGGTTCCGAGGGAAGGTCTGGGACACCGCTGCTTCCAATCGTCCAAAATCATTCGTCCCCTCTTGTACTCAGCAGATCGAGGTAATCGGTGTTCCTTAATTGCTTGAAGCTACATAAATAAGTTGATTATGTTGTTGGATTGGTCTTAATGAAGTTGGGCTTGTTGTGTTTGTGCAGCTCTGATAGAGGCACGAGGGACTCACACTAGTGAAGTGAATGATGGTCCTGAAGCTAAAAAGGGAGTTTTTGTTGACGATGGGCGAGTGAAGGTCATCTGTCCACCAGCTAGCCATCCTAAGGCGCAACGACCCATCCGTGAAAGTCAATATCATGTCGGAGCAGTCAGAGCTGGTGAAGAAAGCATTGCAACCAGAGCCGATCAAGTTCCCCTGATGCGAGAAACTCACGCAAAAATAACCCTTCGCAGGCTCGGGTTGTCCATCCTGTGCACACACCGTCTTAAAGTTTTGGCCTGTACAAGCTTTTTTGCTCTCTTTTCGTTCTTCTATGAGGCGTTTCGCTCCGAAAGGTCGTGAATAAAACTCTTACTAGGCCGGTCATATTGGGAGTCCTTGTTTTGAACTGCTGGTGTTTTGGCCTGGGCCTGGTGATGTCGTTTGTAATATGTGCGGTGTACTTGTTTAGGTGCTCGTAGTGCGGTTTCGGGTGACATCAGGTTTTCGCCCCATGATCTGACGTTCCTGATGATAGGCGTAGATAGTGGGTTTCCTGATGTTGCTCCGAGCTCGCTTTTCCTCTTTCCCTAGCTCTGATAGTTTCAGTTCGTGAGACAATTGTATTTCCATTATGAAAGTAATGGGAAGGGGGAAGCCCGGTTCAAAGAAAAAAATGAGGGGACACATGTTATTGCCGAGCAGTTGATATTTACTAATACCCCAGTTTCAGTTAGACTGAATGTTAGCTTATTGGTATCAATTTACTTATTTGCAAATATAAGGTATTCTATGCAAATTCCAGCTAGAGAATTATATATTGTTGCCCCGTGTGTGGTTCGTCATTTACAATCCTTGAAAATTAAGTTAATTATGTTGTTGGGTTGGTCTTAATCGTCACGACCGGTTTTTCCGGGTATAAATTTCCAGAAAAAGACCGTCGTGCTCATCAGCCCCAGGATTACTGTTAGCTGATGAGGCTCCAACTTGATACAGAAATTCCAAGCAAAATACAAAATATGAAGTACAAGACCATTCTGGCCTGTGAGTACAACAAATGGTTTCTAGTGGTTGAGGGTGGAAGCGGTTTGAGGATCATCAGGGTCTATGGGACTCCATTTCCCACAGGAACAGCTGACCAGGTTAACTCCTATCTCTGCGAGGCTGCTATCTCCGTTGCTTAGGTTCCGGGGCTGTCATCGCGTCGCTCCTCTCCGTGCAAGAAAATCTGGCCAAGACAACAGCCAGGGACAAGCCAGTGAGTACTTTGAATGTACTCGCAAACATTATGAACACAGGTATAATATAACAATGATGTGCTGAAAATATTTTATGCTCATGACGTCAGTCACAAAAGATAAATAAAACTCTGATGCGTGCAAGCAAGTTATTTATAAAAATGCAATAACATAGTAGTATTAAAATTTATGAAATAAATAACAAGCAATGCCACAGTCGGGCGTCTTAGCGACACCACATAAAGGGCTTTAAAAGAAATGCCACAGTCGGGCGTCTGAGCGACACCACATAAAGGGCTTTAAAAGAAATGCCACAGTCGGGCGTCTGAGCGACACCACATAAAGGGCTTTAAAAGAAATGCCACAGTCGGGCGTCTGAGCGACACCACATAAAGGGCTTTAAAAGAAATGCCACAGTCGGGCGTCTGAGCGACACCACATAAAGGGCTTTAAAATAAATGCCACAGTCGGGCGTCTGAGCGACACCACATAAAGGGCTTTAGAATAAATGCCACAGTCGGGCGTCTGAGCGACACCACATAAAGGGCTTTAAAAGAAATGCCACAGTCGGGCGTCTGAGCGACACCACATAAAGGGCTTTAAAAGAAACAATCATAGTGAATATCCGGAGGTAGAACCATCCCAGAGATACTCGATAATAACAATAATATCACGGGTTAGTCAACAATAATAATAATCATAATTATCACAAGTCACAAGTAGTAATTCCATTTCTGGTTAACAGTTATCACCTCCGAAGACCGACACTTGACCCATCCCAGACTGTAATCCTTAACCATGGACACGGCTATTCGAATAGGTTTAATTCTCTGCAGAGGGTGTACTCTTTACCCACGAGTAACGGATTTCTTTAGTCCATCGGGACTAATTCCGTCTACGGTCTTTTTGTTGAAAACACACCTAACTTGCACACACCAGCTTAACTCGCACGTGTCTGGAATCACCCACGACACCTGTCAAGCAAACTCTAAGTGGGGAGGCTACAACCTCGCGTAGCATGGGATCAAATTTATATCGCGCGCTCTAAGGGGTGGACTCCCCTCTCGGTCCCAACCGGAAACACCCATGCCCCCGGACCAGGTGGCCTGCCTACCAGCTACAACCGGTATCTTCCACCCTGGCCTCTCTGTACGGTGTGTGCTAGAAAGAGGTTGACAACTTACTGAACCGTACTCTACTTGCTGTAGAGACGAGTGGTAGTACGAAACAAGTATGGGGGTTACTGGAACAAGATTCGATCTACGGTCGACTCAGGAGGCTTAAGTATTCCCTGCATGATTAGCATAACGAATATATTTCAACCAACAGAGTCACCGCTCATATCACCTTACCATGCCATACCAGACATAACCGTCCCGACGGAGACCGGCGACAAACTCATGCCTACCCAAGGCAGAGGTTTTCCCGGGTTCCTGCCGGTATGCATGCAAGGCACATGAGGATGATTATCATCACAAGTGTGTTCGTTTCCAACAGCATGGAAATCAATAACATGCACCCATGCATATGATCAAAACACATGAAATAACAAGTTTCTCTGAAGTGAGGTGATTTTATGAACGTGTCCTTGAACACACAAAAATATTATGCCGGGGTTCAGAATGCTTGCCTTTAGGTCATGGGAAAACAGGGTGTATTCCAAAACATCTTGAAATGTTCAAAAATCCTATTAAAGAATATATTTGAATTAACACACAAAATCAAAACAGCACAAAAAGTTGTTTTGAAATTTTTTCAAATAAATCTTAAAATAAACTAGGCATTATTTGAGAGAGGTAGGAAAAAGAATCAGTTCATTTGGAGTTGTAATTAAAAAGTTACAGCAGGTCAAAGTTTGGTCAAAATCTGTTTTTAATATAAAACAGAAAAGAAAACGTTTTGGGCAGAATACGCTTTCGGTGTAGGGAAAACGTACTGGGGAGTTTATGCTTCCACTTAATCCCACGTGGACAGGTGCGGGGTCGCTGACAGTGGGTCCACGGGGCCCACTGGTCAGGTTTGACCAGTCGCCCTCCCTCCTCTTCCTCTGGCCGAATAGAGGCGGGGGCTCCGGCGATCTTCGCCAGCGTTAGGCGGCTCCTCGCGGGCATCCGACTGCAGGAATGGATCCGCCACTCCTAGGCGGTCCTTCTGGTGGTCGCAGGGTCGCCGGAGGTGGAGTGAGTCGCCGGCGGCGAGTTCCGCGGCGGAGGAAAGCTTCGGTGGCGAAGTGGTTTTGGGGTGGCGGTGGTTCCTGATCAAAATTGAGAAGGGGAAAAGGTTCACGGGAGGGAGAGGAAGCTCCTGGCGGAGAGAGTGGAGAGGGGGAGGCTCTGGAGGCGCCGGCAGGGCCTGGGCAGTGGCGGCGGCTGCAGTCGCCGGAGGTGGGGAAGAAGGCCTCCCTGGGTTGATTGGCTGCCAAAGGGGCCCCTAGGGAGATGGCTTGAGGTCGCCTGCATGCGGAGACGAGCTCAGGCTCCTTATATAGGCGAGGCAAGGCGGTTCCGCGGCGGCCGTGGATAAGTTCTCCGGCGGACCGCCTCTCTGTAGCTTGGGCGACGTGGCGGCGACGAGCGCTAGAGAACGAGACTGCGGATGAGCTCGCACTGTTCCAGGGGCAGGTGGCAAGCCGGGGTGGCTTGGGCGGCGCCACACGCGGCGGAGACGCACTGTGGACGCCGGCGTGCCGCCAAAAGTGCCCTGACGATGGCGCTGTGCGGCTTTGGACGGTTCCTGCGAGTGGATGAGGTCGGGCGCGGCTCTGCGGGCGAGCGGGGGTAGGTGGCGTGAAGCGGGCGTGACGCGGCGGCTCGGGCGCACGTGCGTGCCAAATGCACGCTCTGGGCACGCCCAGAGCACGCACTGAAGGTGTTCGACATAATGCCTTGGCATGCTACAGGTCACATGTGAGGGTGGCAAGCAACAGAGCTAGGTTGTTGATAGAGTGAAGCTCAGAGGACAAGGTGGTTTGGTCAGGAGACCAAGTTCACAATGCCAACAACAATTCATGTCAAATCTGATCATGCACTCCAGGTGTTTGACAAGATGCCACAGGCACCTAGGCTTTTCTTGGGGTGGCCAAATTCTCCAGTTCAGGGTCTCTATAGTTGAAAGAGAGGGTGGTGAGGTTAGTTTGACAAAATCAAGAACTTGTTAGTGCAAGTTTTGATGAACTTCAGTTCTGGACAGGAGATGGATGGCATCATTTCATGAACTAAAAATGATCCAATAAGTGCATGCTCCTGGACTTAGAGGTTTAGTAGGGAGGGCTACAAGTAGGAAAAGGAATCATGGATAAAGGAGCAACTAAAAATGTGGTTGCTGTACAAACCATCATGTTGGGCCAGAATGAAGATGAGGTTGTTTCACTCAAAATTTTCAAAGAACAACCCTGGATTTTTGCATATAATGGAATTATATGCTCCTACTGACATCCCATAATTTTGGTGGAAGCTAGAAACAAATATTTAAAAGGGTTGCAGTGCAAAAATGCCTATTGGACCAGAGAAGAAAAACATGTGTAGCACTCAAAATATGCAATGAATTAAATATATTATTGCACAAAAGTGATTTAGAGACATCACATAACATCTCCAAATTTTGGTTAGATTTTTAGATAAATATATCAAATGGTTGCAGTTCAAAAAGAGCTCCAAAACTTAAAGAAAGTCATTTGAATGATTTAAGCTCCGGATGAAATAATTTAATAAATGAATCTACTGATTAAGAAATGTTTTTAAATGAGAGGGAAAATAAGTCCAATATGTTTTGGAAGGATCCACTTGGGAAAAATTCCTTAATATTAAAAGAAAAGTTTTGAAAGCAACAGAGATATTCTTGCAGGCAATTTTTTTTTAAACTCTTGGCAAATTTTAATAACTAAAACCTGGTTAAAATTTTTGGGGTGTTACAATATTACCCCCCTTAAGAAAAAAAATCTCGTCCTCGAGATTTGCTAAGAGCCGTTGTGAAAAACAAATACTCCATATGTGTTCGAGCGGTCGTGAGTCTGTTGCCGTGGTGCTGCGTGCAATAGAATAGTTCTATGCCGTGAGAAAATACACGATGCGGCAATTCAGTAAAAAGAAAACTCATACTAGGACCTTTTGCGGTTGCACAAGTTAATCACGAAGAAAACTACTCATACTAGTAGAAACTAAATACATGACTCATCGCACACATTTGAGGTACCATGCATAATTTACAATGCAAATATAAATGCTGCAAAAACAAATACAGTAGTGACGTCTAAAATGAAAACGGTAACTGGGTGGGGTCCTGATAAAATGTCTCTGGTAAAGGGATACACTCCTCTTCTATCAGAGGAAGTGGATTGACCAGTCGGGTCGGGTCTCAGTGGTCTGCCGATGGCAATCTGAGGATTTAAATCCGCGAGACTCTGGAGATAATCCATCACTTGCTGGTTCAAATGCTCTTGAGCGATGATGTACTGGATAAGGTTGTCTAGTACTGGGTCTCTCTCAATCCGTCCACCGGGAAAAGATGTCACTCCTCCGGGTGTTGCACGGCTCGGAAAATAATAATATCCTCGTTCGCGGGCATAGGGTACTGCGGATCGAAGGCGAGCAATCGCTTCCTTCGCAGCAGCTTCTATGGCCAGGTGTGGGGTTGGCATAGATTTCCCCACGAAGGAAACTTCCGTTGGATCTTGATTGGAGTCTACGGGAGGGATGTGCACTGCTGCCCAATATTCCGAGGTGGAAGGGGTGATTCTAGATTTGAACAGCTCGTACTGGGTTGGTTGGGTAGAACCCATGGTACTGCGGGTAAAGTCCCACAATATTTTGACAAAGCTACCAGGGGTTGCATCTGGGGTTCTCAGATAAATACTAGGGCTCGGCATGACAGGAAAAAGTTGTGAGTGTGGTGCACAAGGTGTGGGGTGCTTGGTAAGGTCACGAGGTGGCCTTTACATAGCAATGGAGCTGGATCATTTTATCGTGGTGAAAGGTAATAAATTTGCCAGCTTAGCTCCAAAGGCCGGGTCAGTGTCAGAGATACACATATCTCATAAAGAGACGTGTTACTGTGGTTGTCGTCAAGGTTGGTTTTGGTAGCTGTGCCCAGAAAATATGCAACTATGCGCTGACAAAAATACGCAAGGCTACTCTATTAAAACAGGGGCACATCAACAGGCTGCGTTAATATACACGGTCGCACGATTACAAAGTGAGGATACAATGAGACTCGGTACTACTCGTACGGCTTAGTCTACCTCGTTTATGTCTAAACGGGCGTGCCTGGTGGATGTCGAGGCTTCTCCACGTGTCTCACTGCTGGGATTAGTCGGAGATGGCGGAGGAACTGCAGGGTCGGGGTAGCGATGATGACCATCGCGGGGATTGTTGGCCATAATCCCGTTGGAGTGTGCTCCCAAAAGGTGACGAAGCACTTCTGGGGTCATCAAGGCATCTCGGTTGATGGCTGAAGCTGACCTCAGGGTCTCGATCGGTTGTTCAAACAGCACGACTGGATTGTCGGCGTCGGGCTCGTCTTCTCTGCTTGCTGGGGCTCGACGAACCAGCTCTCCTCGAGCTGCGATCAGATCAATGGTGATCTGGTAGAACAATGCCTCTAGTGCACTTACATAGCGCACTAGGTGCAACAATGCGGGATCTGTCTCGTGATCTCCGTTGGCAACTTGGGGTGGTCTACCATACCCTTCACGCCTGGGGTAGTAGTAGAACGAGCGACAGTTAACTCTGGGCGACAAGTGCCTGAGATGAACTATAGCCTCTCGGGCAGCTAGTTGTATGGCTTGTGGCTCAAAGGAAGTTGTCCTTCCGGTGAACCTGTAGGGGCGTTCGGGCGCTAGACCCCTACCGTAGATGTGTACAGTGGCCCAGAATTGACGGTCTTCACCGCTCATGGGTCCTTGGTACACAACATATTCTGGGGGCTCTTCTAACGCATAGGCACGACGGGTGAGGTTTGCGAGTATGGTCACAAAACCTCCAAGCTTGGTTGCTGTGGTCTCATTGTGCACGACGGGGCCGAGCATTGTGGCTAGGTTCGAGGCTGTGCTGTGCTAGGTTGGGGTTAGCGTGCCCTTTTTATAGAAAAAGGGAACGGAGTCTTCCTTCTCACGCTTGCGAATGAGACATTTTGGGCGCTGGTTACTGGCGCGTGATCGACAAGCTAGGTTGGTAGATTGGGCACCGACTGCCAAAAGTGTCGGGGTCACTGTGTGGCTAACTTGCACGGGAAGCTTGGCTGGGGTTTGGTTAAGGTCTGGTGGGTTGGTTTGCCTAAGTTTTTCGACCTGGCTAGGATAGGATTAGCCAATGGTCAGCCTGGCTCTGATACCAAGTCTGTCACGACCGGTTTTTCCGGGTATAAATTTCCAGAAAAAGACTGTCGTGCTCATCAGCCCCAGGATTACTGTTAGCTGATGAGGCTCCAACTTGATACAGAAATTCCAAGCAAAATACAGAATATGAAGTACAAGACCATTCTGGCCTATGAGTACAACAAATGGTTTCTAGTGGTTGAGGGCGGAAGCGGTTTGAGGATCATCAGGGTCTATGGGACTCCATTTCCCACAGGAACAGCTGACCAGGTTAACTCCTATCTCTGCAAGGCTGCTATCTCCGTTGCTTAGGTTCCGGGGCCGTCATCGCGTCGCTCCTCTCCGTGCAAAAAAATCTGGCCAAGACAATAGCCAGGGACAAGCCAGTGAGTACTTTGAATGTACTCGCAAACATTATGAACACAGGTATAATATAACAATGATGTGCTGAAAATATTTTATGCTCATGACGTCAATCACAAAACATAAATAAAACTCTGATGCGTGCAAGCAAGTTATTTATAAAAATGCAATAACATACTAGTATTAAAATTTATGAAATAAATAACAAGCAATGCCACAGTCGGGCGTCTTAGCGACACCACATAAAGGGCTTTAAAAGAAATGCCACAGCTGGGCGTCTGAGCGACACCACATAAAGGGCTTTAAAAGAAATGCCACAGTCGGGCGTCTGAGCGACACCACATAAAGGGCTTTAAAAGAAATGCCACAGTCGGGTGTCTGAGCAACACCACATAAAGGGCTTTAAAAGAAATGCCACAGTCGGGCGTCTGAGCGACACCACATAAAGGGCTTTAAAAGAAATGCCACAGTCGGGCGTCTGAGCGACACCACATAAAGGGCTTTAAAATAAATGCCACAGTCGGGCGTTTGAGCGACACCACATAAAGGGCTTTAGAATAAATGCCACAGTCGGGTGTCTGAGCGACACCACATAAAGGTCTTTAAAAGAAATGCCACAGTCGGGCGTCTGAGCGACACCACATAAAGGGCTTTAAAAGAAACAATCATAGTGAATATCCCGGAGGTAGAACCATCCCAGAGATATTCGATAATAACAATAATATCACGGGTTAGTCAACAATAATAATAATCATAATTATCACAAGTCACAAGTAGTAATTCCATTTCTGGTTAACAGTTATCACCTCCGAAGACCGACACTAAGACCGATACTTGACCCATCCTAGACTGTAATCCTTAACCATGGACACAGCTATTCGAATAGGTTTAATTCTCTGCAGAGGGTGTACTCTTTACCTACGAGTAACGGATTTCTTTAGTCCATCGGGACTAATTCCGTCTACGGTCTTTTTGTTGAAAACACACCTAGCTTGCACACACCAGCTTAACTCGCACGTGTCTGGAATCACCCACGACACCTGTCAAGCAAACTCTAAGTGGGGAGGCTACAACCTCGCGTAGCATGGGATCAAATTTATATCGCGTGCTCTAAGGGGTGGCCTCCCCTCTCGGTCCCAACCGGAAACACCCATGCCCCCGGACCAGGTGGCCTGCCTACCAGCTACAACCGGTATCTTCCACCCTGGCCTCTCTGTACGGTGTGTGCTAGAAAGAGGTTGACAACTTACTGAACCGTACTCTACTTGCTGTAGAGACGAGTGGTAGTACGAAACAAGTATGGGGGTTACTGGAACAAGACTCGATCTACGGTCGACTCAGGAGGCTTAAGTATTCCCTGCATGATTAGCATAACGAATATATTTCAACCAACAGAGTCACCGCTCATATCACCTTACCATGCCATACCAGACATAACCGTCCCGACGGAGACCGGCGACAAACTCATGCCTACCCAAGGCAGAGGTTTTCCCGGGTTCCTGCCGGTATGCATGCAAGGCACATGAGGATGATTATCATCACAAGTGTGTTCATTTCCAACAGCATGAAAATCAATAACATGCACCCATGCATATGATCATACCACATCAAATAACAAGTTTCTCCGAAGTGAGGTGATGTTATGAACGTGTCCTCGAACACACAAAAATATTATGCTGGGGTTCAGAATGCTTGCCTTTAGGTCATGGGAAAACAGGGTGTATTCCAAAACATCTTGAAATCTTCAAAAATCCTATTAAAGAATATATTTGAATTAACACACAAAATCAAAACAGCACAAAAAGTTGTTTTGAATTTTTTTCAAATAAATCTTAAAATAAACTAGGCATTTTTTGAGAGAGGTAGGAAAAAGAATCAGTTCATTTGGAGTTGTGATTAAAAAGTTACAATAGGTCAAAGTTTGGTCAAAATCTGTTTTTAAAATAAAACAGAAAAGAAAACGTTTTGGGCAGAATACGCTTTCGGTGCAGGGAAAACGTACTAGGGAGTTTACGCTTCCACTTAATCCGACGTGGACAGGTGCGGGGTCGCTGACAGTGGGTCCACGGGGCCCACTGGTCAGGTTAGACCAGTCGCCCTCCCTCCCCTTCCTCTGGCCGAACAGAGGCGGGGCTCCGGCGATCTTCGCCAGCGTTAGGCGGATCCTCGCGGGCATCCGAGTGCAGGAATGGATCCGCCACTCCTAGGCGGTCCTTCCGGTGGTCGCAGGGTCGCTGGAGGTGGAGGGAGTCGCCGGCGGCGAGTTCCGCGGCGGAGGAAAGCTTCGGTGGCGAAGTGGTTTTGGAGTGGCGGTGGTTCCCGATCAAAATTGAGAAGGGGAAAAGGTTCACGGGAGGGAGAGGAAGCTCCTGGTGGAGAGAGTGGAGAGGGGGAGGCTCTGGAGGCGCCGGCAGGGCCTGGGCAGTGGCGGCGGCTGCAGTCGCCGGAGGTGGGGAAGAAGGCCTCCCTGGGTTGATTGGCTGCCAAAGGGGCCCCTAGGGAGATGGCTTGAGGTTGCCTGCGTGCGGAGACGAGCTCGGGCTCCTTATATAGGCGAGGCAAGGCAGTTCCGCGGCGGCCGTGGATAAGTTCTCCGGCGGACCGCCTCTCTGTAGCTTGGGCGACGTGGCGGCGACGAGCGCTAGAGAACGAGGCTGCGGATGAGCTCGCACTGTTCCAGGGGCAGGTGGCAAGCCGGGGTGGCTTGGGCGGCGCCACACGCGGCGGAGACGCACTGTGGACGCCGGCGTGCCGCCAAAAGTGCCCTGACGGTGGCGCTGTGCGGCTTTGGACGGTTCCTGCAAGTGGATGAGGTCGGGCGCGGCTCTGCGGGCGAGCGGGGGTAGGTGGCGTGAAGCGGGCGCGACACGGCGGCTCGGGCGCACGTGCGTGCCAAATGCACGCTCTGGGCACGCCTAGAGCATGCACTGAAGGTGTTCGACATAATGCCTTGGCATGCTACAGGTCACAGGTGAGGGTGGCAAACAACGGAGCTAGGTTGTTGATAGAGTGAAGCTCAGAGGACAAGGTGGTTTGGTTAGGAGACCAAGTTCACAATGCCAACAACAATTCATGTCAAATCTGATCATGCACTCCAGGTGTTTGACAAAATGCCACAGGCACCTAGGCTTTTCTTGGGGTGGCCAAATTCTCCAGATCAGGGTCTCTATAGTTGAAAGAGAGGGTGGTGAGGTTAGTTTGACAAAATCAGGAACTTGTTAGTGCAAGTTTTGATGAACTTCAGTTCTGGACAGGAGATGGATGGCATTATTTCATGAACTAAAAATGATCCAATAAGTGCATGCTCCTGGACTTAAAGGTTTAGTAGGGAGGGCTACAAGTAGGAAAAGGAATCATGGATAAAGGAGCAACTAAAAATGTGGTTGCTGTACAAACCATCATGTTGGGCCAGAATGAAGATGAGGTTGTTTCACTCAAAATTTTCAAAGAACAACCCTGGATTTTTACATATAATGGAATTATATGCTCCTACTGACATCCCATAATTTTGGTGGAAGCTAGAAACAAATATTTAAAAGGGTTGCAGTGCAAAAATGCCTACTGGACCAGAGAAGAAAAACATGTGTAGCACTCAAAATATGCAATGAATTAAATATATTATTGCACAAAAGTGATTTAGAGACATCACATAACATCTCCAAATTTTGGTTAGATTTTTAGATAAATATATCAAATGGTTGCAGTTCAAAAAAAGCTCCAAAACTTAAAGAAAGTCATTTTAATGATTTAAGCTCCGGATGAAATAATTTAATAAATGAATCTACTGATTAAGAAATGTTTTTAAATGAGAGGGAAAATAAGTTCAATATGTTTTGGAAGGATCCACTTGGGAAAAATTCCTTAACATTAAAAGAAAAGTTTTGAAAGCAACAGAGATATTCTTACTGGCAATTTTTTTTTTAAACTCTTGGCAAAATTTTAATAACTAAAACCTGGTTAAACTTTTTGGGGTGTTACATTAATGAAGTTGGGCTTGTATTTTCTTCGAGTTCGTATTGCTCTCATCTTTGTCGCAAGTTATAACAAGCTATCTGTTTGCTTCTTGTTGTGTTTATGCAGCTCCGATAGAGACACGAGGGACTCAACACTAGTGGAGTAGATGATGGTCCTGAATCTTACGAACCCAACCGAAGGTCATCTGTCCACCAGCTAGCCATCCTAAGGCGCAACGACCCATCCGTGAAAGTCAATATCATGTCGGAGCAGTCAGAGCTGGTGAAGAAAGCATTGCAACCAGAGCCGATCAAGTTCCCCTGATGCGAGAAACCCATGCAAAAATAACCCTTCGCAGGCTCGGGTTGTCCAGCCTGTGCACACACCGTCTTAAAGTTTTGGCCTGTACAAGCTTTTTTGCTCTCTTTTCGTTCTTCTGTGAGGCGTTTCGCTCCGAAGGTCGTGAATAAAACTCTTACTAGCCATACCCGCGCGGCGGCACGCCGCTCCCCGTCGGTACGTCATGTTTTATTTTATCTACTGAATTTTAGTTGAAAATAGGAAAACTGTAGATAAGCTTGTAATTACGAAAAAGGAAGTCTGTGCATAGAAGCAAATCGAAAAAGATTCACCTTAGAAGATAGAAAGTACCAAAAACAAGGGTGATGTTAACACTTAGATCTTGGTTGATGCTGGCGTTGAAAAAGTTTTCTATTGAATTGGCTAGAAATAGGGAAATTCATTGTTGAAGAACTGAACTAATGCTTGCTTAAAGCTCCAGCTACAGTTTGTATATTAGATGAGATTAGAATTTTCTACTTTGTACTGGATTGAAACCATTATTGCCTCTCAGTCTCTGAATGGTACTGGCCTAGGGTGGTGAAGTAACCGATATACAATGTAAGCTTTCGTCTGATGTGACTCATCAAAACAAACACCTCATGAAAACTTTTGATGCAAGTTTGAACGGCACAAAGCAACTAAGGATTGCAAAAGAATTGCGCTATATGTAAATTTTGTAATAAACAAACTGTGTGGCATGTGCATGGACACCAACAGAGAACAAAAGAATGTTTTTATATCAGCAGCAGGTTATTCCCAGCAGTTGTCTCAGCTTCTGGAGCGAATTATGCAATCTCTCAGTCCTGTTATCATCTTGGCAGTTGACTGCTGCCGAAGATGTAAAGTGGGCGATTATTTGGGACGCAAACGCGCAAAAAGAAAGAAATATAAAACATCGATGATCATTCCCATAAAAACTACCAATTCATGACTGGAGGGGAGCCCCCTGAACTACTTGGTTAGCATGGATTGAGAAGGACACCGATCCAAAAGTATATTATGTCCACTCGTGATGAGTCAAGAGTTAACAATCATCTCTCCATCCAATAAAATACTAACTCTGACAACTAAGCAAAAATCCTAGAAGGAAACGGGAGAAGCCAAACTGCAGACCAAAATCAGAGATGATCGGATCACAAATAGAGCAGTCACTGAACAAATCCAAAATGTACCGTAGCGGCACCGCCTACATGTAGAAACGTTTTCCACAGCAGCAAAAGCATATCGCACTCCAGCATGAATCTCCGGAAGCCGGAGTAGCTCGGTAGCCGCAACAGGCTCCTCCCCCTCACCTATACTTCCATACTTTTGAATGGCAAAGAATACACCTGTAATATCACACACTACATGCAAGCATCCAGCTCCAGGTCTCCCGTTTTCCTCGCCACCTACTGCTGCAGCAACTCGCGCTCTTCTGCTCCTCCGCCATTTCTTGGGCTTCCTTGCCGTACATGTAGAGCGAAACCCAGAGGGAGAGCCCGAGCAGGTGGCCGATCTCGCGCACTGCTACACTTCAGGTCGACGGCTGCGTCCAGCGAGGTTTGCGACACGTCACCACCGGCCACCCGCGTCTCCGAGGTGTCCAGGTGGATCCGGCCGTCGGCTTGTCGGCAAGAAAGCGTGCCGAGGGGCCCATCGAGTGCATCGCCGTTCCCCTGGTCGCCGGCGTGAAACCTGATCGTCACGTCGGCGTCGTACGTGGATGTCGTCGTCGCAGCGCGACCACTGCACGAACGCGCTCTGGAAGCGTAGCCAGGTCGATCGAAATTGCTCTGCATACATCATAGTTGATGGTCGATGGTCGTCTACATTGTAGATCAAGGCCACCGCAACATCATAGTCGATGGCTCGAGCCTCGAGGCACACGGCCTACGACTACGAATCCTTTGGCTGGCGCTGACTACAGAGAGGTGCTCGCGTCTTGGTCTCTCTGCTCGCGTGCTCCTTATCTCCTCTCCATGCTCCATGGTGCTCCATAATCTTTGTTCCGGCGAAGCGCGTCACGCCCGACGGTGCCACGTTACCGCTGCTCGCCGCGCTACAACCCTCTCAGCCCGTCGGAGGCGCGTCGTATGGAGAGCCACGACGCGGCACGCGGGGTGGCCGTGGGCATCAGCGCGTGGGATGTGTTCGTGGGGGAGGCGCGTGCTGTCGTGGCCGCTGCACGCTCCTGTTCGAGCTGCTCCGCCGGCGACGGCACGCTTGAACGCGCATCCTCGAGCCTCGTTGACTCGCACCGTCTTGAATGGATTGAATGGAGAAACGACGCGAGGCAATCACGGAAACAGGCCGTGCCCATGCGGCCCTTGCGAGTAGTAGATCTCCGATCGCCGTGGCCGGAGGCAGCGCCCGGAGTGGTGATGGCGTGATTGTTCCTGCGCAAAGCTGCAGTTGCAGCTCCGGCAAGCCACGGGTCGGCCGAGCCATGCAAGGACGGCCTCGTCGCTGCCATTGGGGAGGGTGAGCGTGCCGTCGACGGAAACGACTCCGCTGTGGGAGTCAACATCGTGGCAGCTAGCGGCGCGTGGAAGGGGAGGAGTTCGTGCAGTCCATGAGGACGCCGTCCGGGCGGAGCCGTGCAAAGACTCCCGAGGCGGCGTCTAAGCCGACGTCGCCCCTGTTAGCCGAGCCGACCATGGTGAATCTACGACAACAGTGTCCATCAGTGCCTCCTACGCGCCCGACCGGTACGGTCATCTGCAGAGGAAAAGAAAAAATAGACCATGAGTTCATCAGAGATGTACGACCACGAACAGAACACCAACAACGGCGATGGGCACGGAGCACCGCCGCCGCAGCCTCGTTCTTCGTCCTGCATGCACGCAACCATATCCTTGCGGTTGCGGGACTCTGGGCACGGCGGTGCGAACGTTGCAGAAGCGACGCCTCCGGATGCATGTCGAGTGCCGGCTCGGCCTCCGATGCATGTCGAGTGCCGGCTCGGCCTCCGGATGCATGTCGAGCGCATGAGCGTCGGCGCCTACACCCTCATGCGGCGGCCTCACCGCGAGTTCCGCGCACAGAAACAGCCGCATCCCACCGTCGCGAGCACCGCACACACTAACAGCCGCCCCCCTCTCCACCAAAACTGCTCTCGCCGGTTCCCTCCGTCGCAGGTACCAGTGCACCGAGGAAACATCAAAACAGCGATGCTCAACTGAGTTGGTGTGACGATGCGAAGGGACCGGGGCAGCGGTTGAAAACATAAAGGGCGGTGGAGATGGTGCTTTCGAGAGAGTATAGGCTAAGCGGCGATGGTGCTTTCCAGAGAACAGGATAGGGCGTAGCGCTTAAAACGTGGCATGCAAATCGCTAGAAGCATGCAGATCAGAACCATATCCATCCAGCGCCCAACCCCATCACACAGCGAAAAGAATCCAACAGCAAAACAACAAAACCGGGGACCAATTCAAACACGGGTGCACGCAGGCAGCAAAAAGAATGTCCCCAAATCCTGCCCGGAATTGCTGCCCTACATGCAGTCAAGAAATGCTAAATGAACCAAACGAACCATCAAACCAGTTCAAAAAATTTGAAAAGGAACCCTGAATCCACAAAGCAATTGTACACCACCAGGTACTAAACTAATAGCACGTGTCACATGCGAAATTCATCATAGGTCTTTTTCACACAAGTGGCTGAACCTCACGGCAAAAACCTTGCCTGAAATAGAGGCTTGGGTATATGAACCTTCTTGCTGTTGGGGAGGCGTGAGGGCCGCCTCAGCAGGACTTTTTCACTGTTTTGACCCATTATCGAAAGGTTATGTTTGCAACTGAATGTGCCGAGGATATTGTAGGTGGAACCGGTGAACTGATGTAGTTGCATGCTGTCTTTTTTGCTCCCCATTAAGTTTACTACGACTGTAGTTGAAGTGCCAGGTTAAAAACTTCTATTGCATGCGAGCATTGGTTGCAGCTTGTGTCATACTCCTTGCACAACATCTGGGTTGTCAGGCCCCAACATATAAACTTTGACACATCCTCAGGTTCAGTCAACAGACTGCTTTTTTTTAACATCTCAACACCCCTTTATTAACTGGTAATCAGAACAGGATCACTTACAAGCAAAGGAATGATGGCCTCAGGTGCCTCATCAAACCAAGAGTTTTTTTGTGGGGGGGGGGGGGGGGGGGGGGGGGGAAGCTAGTTCATCAGCAGAGTTAGCTTCCCTGTGGTAGTGTTCAAACCGTGCATGAGAGAAATCCCTTGCCATATGATAGCAATCATCAACAATAGCTGCCGATGTTCCTGACGAGTTATCTCCATCTTGCATCGCAGAAATTAGATCACTACTGTCTGAATTTATTATCAACCTGTTGCAACCCACAGATATGGCCAAGTTCAGACCAAACCGAAGGGCAAGAGCCTCGGCCATGAACACATCCATGCAAACATCAGCAACATTGTTGCTTGCTGCGATGAATTTACCAGCACTATCGCGCAAAACAGCTCCAACAGTACCTTGGAGTAAGTCCGGGTCAAATGAGGCATTGACATTTAGTTGCTATATCCTGGCAGCGGTCTCGTCCATGGGTTCCTTTTCTCCTCCGCAGACTTGGCCGCTGCAGCAATAAATTCCTCAGCAAGGGTTCGAACTGACAGAACAATCTGGGCTGGTTGTTGAGTCTCCTCGCCATGCACCAATTTCCTTCTCTCCCACCACAGAAACCAGCAGGTGATAGCTATGATCAAGTTACCATTCCTCTGACCAAGGACTATGGTCTCGTCCACGAGAAGAGATAGTAGGTGTTCTAGGACCGCTTCTCTCGCTCGATTAACCATAGATCTTCTCTAAATGATGTTATCCAAACCTTGCTTCCTCCATACTTCTTTTGCTTTGTTGCACTGGAACAACATATGCTTCACACTTTCAGCATTTTCACACGCCGGACATTTTGTGGTAATTTTTAGATGCCTATCCGCGAGGTTGACACGGCAAGGCAGGGTACCATGTAGTGTTCTCCGTAGGAAAATTCTCACCTTTGCAGGGTAGGGCAGTTTCCATATAAATTCCCAAATTGGATTTGGTGCAGCTGCTGTAGGGGAGTTTCTCCTTGGGGCTTTCAGATCATAGTGGCTCCGCCACACCTCCAGATAGGCTGACTTGGCTGACTTGACAGTACAGATGACTTGTTTCAAAGGGTGCCAAGCAACAAAATCAGGCATATTAAAAGATGGCAGTGGGATATTTAGTATCCGATGAGCGTCAACCAGCCAAAAAGTTTGCTCCACCAACATCGCGTCACAATGGCCTGTCATAGGATCAATCAAGTCTGAAACCTTGGTCAACAGGTTGTTACCTCTTGGGGTGATCGGTAGTCTAGAGGGTGATTGAGGGATCCAAGCATCCGACCAAATGTTTACTTTGTGTCCATCTCCAATTCGCCATATGTACCCGAGCTTTAGAGTCTTGACCCCCTCCATAATACTTTGCCAAGTGTACGAGGATTTCTTCTTCAAGGGTGCATTCAGCAAATCACCATCCGGATAATACGTGGCTCGAAGTATTGTTTCACATAGTGAATCAGGGTCATCCAACAAACGCCATGCTTGATTCGGCAATAGAGCCAGATTGAAGCAATGAATGTCACGAAACCCCATTCCACCTTATTTCTTTGGAACACACATTTTCCACCAAGCGAACCAGTGCATTCTCCTATGACTGGCATCATCACCCCACCAAAATTGCGCCATCGTGTCTGTTATCCCCTTGCAATTTTTTAGGGATTTTAAAGACCGACATTGCATATGATGGTACGGCTTGAGCCACTGATTTGAGAAGTGCCTCTTTCCCCAGTGATAGGACCTTTTCTTTCCATCCCATTAATCTCTGAATGATTATGTCAATTAGGTAACTAAGGCAATCACTTTTGTCCAACCCAACTTGTGCAGGCAGCCACAAGTACCTATCATTTAAGCTTTATGTCATAATGTCCAATGTGGTGCATACATGCACCCTGGTTTCAACGGGTGTGCTTGGGCTAAAGAAAATACTTGATTTTTCTACACTCATTTTCTGTCCAGAAGCCGAACAATATGTGTCAAGAATCCCTTTCAAAGTAACCACATTCTGATTGTTTGCTTTCATCAAGATGAGTGAATCATCTGCAAATAAGAGGTTAGTCACAGCAGGTGTATCTCTGCATACTTTAACACCCTCCAGATCACTCGTATGTTCAGCATGCTATAGTAGGGTAGACAATCCCTCAGTACAGAGAAGCAAGAGATAAGGGGAGAGGGGATCGCCCTGTCTCAGCCCCCTAGATGGTTTGAAACTTTCTGTTTCCTCAGAATTGAATCGCACCCTGTACTGCACGAACTTAACACATTGCATAACTAGCTCGACCCAACTTGCATTAAAGCCAAGTTTTAGCAAAATAGCTTCCAAAAATACCCATTCCACGCGGTCATATGCCTTGTGCATATCAAGTTTCAGTGTGCACCATCATTCCTTCCCTTTCTTCTTGTTCTTTATTGCAGGGAGACTCTCATACGCAATTAGAACATTGTCAGCTATAAGTCTTCCAGGAACAAAAGCACGCTGTGTGGGTGAAATAATCTCTAGAAGCAAAGGCTTATGGCATGCAGCAATCATCTTAGAAATAACCTTGTAAACCACATTGCATAAACTAATTGGACGGGAATGTGATACCTTCTCTGGATTATTATTCTTGGGTATCATGACAATGACTGTGGCATTCCAACCAGTGGGAATTGTGCATGTGTTAGTGGCCTGGAGGACTTCCTGAACTAACTCATCACCAAGCATTGGCCAGAACCTTTTATAAAATATGGAATGAAGACCATCTGGGCCTGGAGCCTTGAAATCTCCAATATCAAACAAGCTTTTTCTAACTTCTTCTAGCGAGAAAAGTGCAGTAAGCACATCGTTCATTTTGTTTGTAACACATCGTTGTACTCTAGAGATAACAGTAGGGTTTGGATCAACCACTTCTGAGTCAAAAAGCTTCACAAAATATTCCTTGGTAATGTTGTTTAATTGATCCGTTCCTTGGTGCCATACACCATTATCATCCATCAACTTCTTGATCTGGTTACGCTTCTTTCTTGCAGACGCGGCTTTGTGGAAGAAGGATGTGTTTATGTCATTGTGGAGGAGCCAATTTACTCTCCCTCTTTGGATCCAATACATCTCCTCCTAGTCCAGGAGATTTTCTATCAATACTTGTATTTCCTTTAGTCGCGCCCGACTCTCAGGGTTTTGGGTGCCCGATTTCAACTTCTCCAACTCACGTTTCAATTTATTGATCCTTTTTTGGGTCCTCTTAGTGTATCTCGATCCCATGCATGGAGATCAACATGCACAGCTCGGGTTCTATCTGCCAAAGATGGGCCGACACCCCTAAGCTTTGCCCGTTCCCATGTTGATTTTACTATTTTGTCTATTGTGCTTTCCTTGAGTGACCTAGCTTCAATTTTCCTTCCACCACTCGGTTTCCTTAAACTGCTGCCAGAAGCAACATTCTATGATCTGAATGGACATATGCCTCATGTACTAACGCAGCAGCGGGAAACTTTCCCAACCATGCTTCATTACAAACAGCCCGGTCTAACCTTTCACGTATCTCCCCTCGCCTCCAATTGAAAATGCCTCCAATAAAATCCATGTCATCTAGTGCATAAAATCCATGTCGCACATAACAAGCATGCTCATCTAAAGATTTTCCCTCAACTAAGTGTTGGGGAACGTAGTAATTTCAAAAAATAATCCTACGCACATGCAAGATCATGGTGATGGCATAGCAACGAGAGGGGAGAGTGTTGTCCATGTACCCTCGTAGACCGTAAGAGGAAGCGTTAGTACAACGCGGTTGATGTAGTCGTACGCCTTCACGATCCGACCGATCCAAGCACCGAACGTACGGCGCCTCCGAGTTTAGCACACGTTCAACTCGATGACGATCCCCGGGCTCCGATCCAGCAAAGCTTCGGGGATGAGTTCCGTCAGCATGATGGCGTGGTGACGATGATGATGTTCTACCGACGCAGGGCTTCGCCTAAACTCCGCGACGATATGACCGAGGTGGAATATGGTGGAGGGTGTTGAGGAACGTAGTAATTTCAAAAAATTTCCTACGCACACGCAAGATCATGGTGATGATATAGCAACGAGAGGGGAGAGTGTTCATCCACGTACCCTCGTAGACCGTAAGCGGAAGCGTTAGCACAACGCGGTTGATGTAGTCGTACGTCTTCACGATCCGACCGATCCAAGCACCGAACGTACGGAGCCTCCGAGTTCAGCACACGTTCAGCTCGATGACGTCCCTCGAACTCCGATCCAGCCGAGTGTCGAGGGAGAGTTCCGTCAGCACGACGGCGTGGTGACGATCTTGATGTTCTACCGGCGCAGGGCTTCGCCTAAGCTTCGCGACGATATGACCGCGGTGGAATATGGTGGAAGGGGGCACCGCACACGGCTAGGGAACGATCCGTAGATCAACTTGTGTGTCTTTGGGGTGCCCCCTGCCCCCGTATATAAAGGAGGGAGGGAGGAGGAGGCCGGCCCTCTACTATGGCGCGCCATGGGGAGTCCTACTCCCACCGGGAGTAGGATTCCCCCTTTCCTAGTCCAACTAGGAATCCTTCCATGTATTAGGAGTAGGAGACAAGGAAAGGGAGGAGAGAAGGGAAGGAAGGAGGGGGTGCGGCCCCTCCCCCTAGTCCAATTCGGACTGGGCCAGGGGGGGCGCGCGGCCTGCCCTAGGCAGCCCCTCTCTCTTTCCCGCAGGGCCCAATAAGGCCCAATACTTCTCCCCGGCGAATTCTCGTAACTGTCCGGTACTCCGAAAAATACCCGAATCACTCGGAACCTTTCCGAACTCCGAATATAGTCGTCCAATATATCGATCTTTACGTCTCGACCATTTCGAGACTCCTCGTCATGTCCCCGATCACATCCGGGACTCCGAACTCCTTCAGTACATCAAAACTCATAAACTCATAATATAACTGTCATCGAAACCTTAAGCGTGCGGACCCTACGGGTTCGAGAACTATGTAGACATGACCTAGAACTATTTTCGGTCAATAACCAATAGCGGGACCTGGATGCCCATATTGGCTCCTACATATTCTACGAAGATCTTTTATCGGTCAAACCGCATAACAACATACGTTGTTCCCTTTGTCATCGGTATGTTACTTGCCCGAGATTCGATCGTCGGTATCCAATACCTAGTTCAATCTCGTCACCGGCAAGTCTCTTTACTCGTTCTGTAATGCATCATCCCGTAACCAACTCATTGGTCATATTGCTTGCAAGGCTTATAATGATGTGCATTACCGAGAGGGCCCAGAGATACCTCTCCGACAATCGGAGTGACAAAACCTAATCTCGAAATACGCCAACTCAACATGTACCTTCGGAGACACCTGTAGTACTCCTTTATAATCACCCAGTTACGTTGTGACGTTTGGTAGTACCCAAAGTGTTCCTCCGGTAAACGGGAGTTGCATAATCTCATAGTTACAGGAACATGTATAAGTCATGAAGAAATCAATAGCAACATACTAAACGATCAAGTGCTAGGCTAACGGAATGGGTCAAGTCAATCACATCATTCTCCTAATGATGTGATCCCGTTAATCAAATGACAACTCTTTTGTCCATGGCTAGGAAACATAACCATCTCTGATAAACGAGCTAGTCAAGTAGAGGCATACTAGTGACACTATGTTTGTCTATGTATTCACACATGTATTATGTTTCCGGTTAATACAATTCTAGCATGAATAATAAACATTTATCATGAAATAAGGAAATAAATGATAACTTTATTATTGCCTCTAGGGCATATTTCCTTCAGTCTCCCACTTGCACTAGGGTCAATAATCTAGTTCACATCGCCATGTGATTTAATACCAATATTCATATCTGTATATGATTAACACCCGTAGTTCACATCATCATGTGACCAACATCCAAAGGGTTTACTAGAATCAATAATCTAGTTCACATCGCTATGTGATTAACACCCAAAGAGTACTAAGGTGTGATCATGTTTTGTTTGTGAGAGAAGCTTAGTCAACGGGTCTGTCACATTCAGAGCCGTATGTATTTTGCAAATATTTTATGTCCACAATGCTCTGCACGGAGCTACTCTAGCTAATTGCTCCCACTTTCAATATGTATCCAGGTTGAGACTTAGAGTCATCTGGATCGGTGTAAAAGCTTGCACCTATGTAACTCTTTATGACGGGCTCTTTTATCACCTCCATAATCGAGAAATATTTCCTTAGTCCTCACTAAGGATATTCTTGACCAATGTCCAGTGATCTACTCCTAGATCACTATTGTACTCCCTTGTCAAATACAGAGCAAGGTATACAATAGGTCTGGTACATAGCATAACATACTTTATAGAACCTATGACTGAGGCATAGGAAATGACTTTTCATTCTCTTTCTATTTTCTGCTGTGGTCGGGATTTGAGTCTTACTCAATTTCATACCTTTGCAACACAAGCAAGAACTCTTTCTTTGACTGTTCCATTTTGAACTACTTCAAAATCTTGTCAAGGTATGTACTCATTGAAAATCTTATCAAGCGTCTTGATCTATCTCAATAGATCTTGATGCTCAATATGTAAGTAGCTTTTACTGAGGTCTTTTCTTTTTAAAGAACTCCTTTAAAACACTCCTTTATGCTTTGCAGAAAAAATTCTACATCATTTCTGATCGACAATATGTCACTCACATATACTAATCAGAAAGGTTGTAGTGCTCCCACTCACTTTATTGTAAATACAGGCTTCATCGTAAGTCCATATAAAACTATATGCTTTGATCAACTTATCAAAGCGTATATTCCAACTCCGAGATGCTTGCACCAGTCCATAGATGGATCGCTGGAGCTTGCACATTTTGTTAGCACCTTTAGGATTGACAAAACCTTCCGGTTGCATCATATACAACTCTTCTTTAATAAATCCATGAAGGAATGCAGTTTTGACATCCATTTGCCAGATTTCATAAAATGTGGCAATTGCTAACATGATTCAGACAGACTTAAGCATCGATACGAGTGAGAAAATCTCATCGTATTCAACACCTTGAACTTGTTGAAAACCTTTCGCAACAAGTCGAGCTTAGTAGATAGTAACACTACTATCAGTGTCCGTCTTCCTCTTGAAGATCCATTCATTTAACATGTCTTGCTGATCATCGAGCAAGTCAATCAAAGTCCATACTTTGTTCTCATACATAGATCATATCTCAGATTTTATGGCCTCGAGCCATTTCGCGGAATCTGGGCTCATCATCGCTTCCTCATAGTTCGTAGGTTCATCATGGTCTAGTAACATGACTTCCAGAACATGATTACTACACCACTCTGGTGCGGATCTTACTCTCGAAGACCTACGAGGTTCTGTAATAACTTGATCTGAAGTTTCATGATCAATATCATTAGCTTCCTCACTAATTGGTGTATTTATCACAGGAACTGATTTCTGTGATGAACTACTTTCCAATAAGGGAACAGGTACAGTTACCTCATCAAGTTCTACTTTTCTCCCACTCACTTCTTTCGAGAGAAACTCCTTCTCTAGAAAGGATCCATTTTTAGCAACGAATATCTTGCCTTCGGATCTGTGATAGAAGGTGTACCCAACTATATCCTTTGGGTATTCAATCAAGACGCACTTCTCCGATTTGGGTTCGAGCTTATCAGGATGAAACTTTTTCACATAAGCATCGCAGCCCCAAACTTTAAGAAATGACAACTTTGCTAAACCACAGTTCATATGTTGTCGTCTAAACAGATTTAGATGAAACCCTTTTAATGTGAATGCAGCTGTCTCTAATGCATAACCCCAAAACAATATTGGTAAATCAGTAAGAGACATCATAGATCGCACCGTATCCAATAAAGTGCGGCTACGACGTTCGGACACACCATAACGTTGTGGTGTTCCATGTGGCGTGAGCTGTGAAACTATTCCACATTGTTTTAATTGAAGACCAACTCGTAACTCAAATATTCGTTTCCGCGATTAGATCGCAGAAACTTTATTTTCTTTTTACGATGATTTTTCCACTTCACTCTGAAATTCTTTGAACCTTTCAATTATTTCAGACTTATGTTTCATCAAGTAGATATACCCATATCTGCTTAAATCATCTGTGAAGGTCAGAAAATAACGACACTTACCACGAGCCTTCATACTCATTGGTCTGCATACATCAGTATGTATTATTTCCAATAAGTCAGTAGCTCGTTCCATTGTTCCGAAGAACGGAGTTTTAGTCATCTTGCCCAAAAGGCACGGTTCGCAAGCATCAAATGATTCATAACCAAGTGATTCTGAAAATCCATCTTTATGGAGTTTCTTCATGCGCTTTACACTGATATGACCCAAACGGCAGTGCCACAAATAAGTTGCACTATCATTATTAACTTTGCATCTTTTGACTTCAATATTATGAATGTGTGTACCACACGATCGAGATCCAACAAACCATTTTCATTGGGTGTATGACCATAGAAGGTTTTATTCATGAAAACAGAACAACAATTATTCTCTAACTTACATGAATAACCGTATTGCAATAAACATGATCAAATCATATTCATGCTCAACGTAAACGCTAAATAACATTTATTTAGGTTTAACACTAATCCTGAAAGTATAGGGAGTGTGCGATGATGATCATATCAATCTTGGAACTACTTCCAACACTCATCGTCACTTCCCCTTCAACTAGTCTCTGTTTATTCTGTAACTCCTGTTTCGAGTTACTAATCTTAGCAACCGAACAAGTATCAAATACTCAGGGGCTACTATAAACACTAGTAAGGCACACATCAATAACCTGTATATCAAATATACCCTTGTTCACTTTGCCATCCTTCTTATCTACCAAATATTCAGGGCATTTCCGCTTCCAGTGACTATTTCCTTTGCAGTGTAAGCACTTAGTTTCAGGCTATGGTCCAGCTTTGGGCTTCTTTGCAGGAGTGACAACTTGCTTGTCTTTCCACTTGAAGTCCCCTTTCTTTCCCTTTGCCCTTCTCTTGAAACTAGTGGTCTTGTCAATCATCAACACTTGATGCTCTTTCTTGATTTCTACCTTCGTCGATTTCAACATCACGAAGAGCTCGGGAATCATTTTCGTCATCCCTTGCATACTATAGTTTCATCACGAAGTTCTACTAACTTGGTGATGGTGACTAGAGAATTCTGTCAATCACTATCTTATCTGGAAGATTAACTCCCACTTGATTCAAGCGATTGAAGTACCCAGACAATCTGAGCACATGCTCACTAGTTGAG
Source organism: Triticum timopheevii (assembly GCA_963921465.1). Lineage (NCBI taxonomy): Eukaryota > Viridiplantae > Streptophyta > Magnoliopsida > Poales > Poaceae > Triticum > Triticum timopheevii. The sequence goes on along the minus strand of OY997274.1, from coordinate 163,233,070 downwards.
CGATTCTCCTCCATATTTTAGCTATAGAACTTGTTGGAGACTTCATATCTCTCAACTCGGGTATTTGCTTGAAATATCAACTTCAATTTCTGCAACATCTCATATGGTCCATGACGTTCAAAACGTCCTTGAAGTCCCGATTCTAAGCCGTTAAGCATGGTGCACTAAACTATCAAGTAGTCATCATATTGAGCTAGCTAAACGTTCATAACGTCTGCATCTGCTCCTGCAATAGGTCTGTCACCTAGCGGTGCATCAGGGACATAATTCTTCTGCGCAGCAATGAGTATAAACCTCAGATCACGGATCCAATCCGCATCATTGCTACTAACATCTTTCAACACAGTTTTCTCTAGGAACATATCAAAATAAACATATGAAAGCAACAACGCGAGCTATTGATCTACAACATAATTTGCAAAATACTACCAGGACTAAGTTCATGATAAATTTAAGTTCAGTTAATCATATTACTTAAGAACTCCCACTTAGACAGACATCTCTCTAGTCATCTAAGTGATCACGTGATCCAAATCAACTAAACCATGTCCGATCATCACGTGAGATGGAGTAGTTTCAATGGTGAACATCTCTATGTTGATCATATCTACTATATGATTCACGCTCGACCTTTCGATCTCCGTGTTCCGAGGCCATATCTGTATATGCTAGGCTCGTCAAGTATAACCTGAGTATTCCGCGTGTGCAACTGTTTTGCACCCGTTGTATTTGAACGTAGAGCCTATCACACCCGATCATCACGTGGTGTCTCAGCACGAAGAACTTTCGCAATGGTGCATACTCAGGGAGAACACTTCTTGATAATTAGTGAGAGATCATCTTAAAATGCTACCGTCAATCAAAGCAAGATAAGATGCATAAAGGATAAACATCACATGCAATCAATATAAGTGATATGATATGGCCATCATCATCTTGTGCTTGTGGTCTCCATCTCCGAAGCACCATCGTGATCACCATCATCACCGGCGCGACACCTTGATCTCCATCGTAGCATCGTTGTCGTTTACGCCATCTATTGCTTCTACGACTATCGCTACCGCTTAGTGATAAAGTAAAGCAATTACAGGGCGTTTGCATTTCATACAATAAAGCGACAACCATATGGCTCCAGTCAGTTGCCGATAACTTCGGTTACAAAACATGATCATCTCATACAATAAAATATAGCATCACGTCTTGACCATATCACATCACAACATGCCCTGCAAAAACAAGTTAGACGTCCTCTACTTTGTTGTTGCAAATTTTACGTGGCTGCTACGGGCTTAGCAAGAACCGTTCTTACCTACGCATCAAAACCACAACGATAGTTTGTCAAATAGACTCCATTTTAACCTTCACAAGGACCGGGCGTAGCCACACTCGGTTCAACTAAAGTTGGAGAAACTGACACCCGCTAGTCACCTGTGTGCAAAGCACGGTGGTAAAACCAGTCTCGCGTAAGCGTACGCGTAATGTCGGTCCGGGCCGCTTCATCCAACAATACCGCTGAACCAAAGTATGACATGCTGGTAGGCAGTATGACTTATATCGTCCACAACTCACTTGTGTTCTACTCGTGCATATAACATCAACGCATAAAACCTAGGCTTGGATGCCACTGTTGAGGAACGTAGTAATTTCAAAAAATTTCCTACGCACACGCAAGATCATGGTGATGATATAGCAACGAGAGGGGAGAGTATTCGTCCACGTACCCTCGTAGACCGTAAGCGGAAGCATTAGCACAACGCGGTTGATGTAGTCGTACGTCTTCACGATCCGACCGATCCAAGCACCGAACGTACGAAGCCTCCGAGTTCAGCACATGTTCAGCTCGATGACGTCCCTCGAACTCCGATCCAGCCGAGTGTCGAGGGAGAGTTCCGTCAGCACGACGGCGTGGTGACGATCTTGATGTTCTACCGGCGCAGGGCTTCGCCTAAGCTTCGCGACATATGACCGAGGTGGAATATGGTGGAAGGGGGCACCACGCACGGCTAGGGAACGATCCGTAGATCAACTTGTGTGTCTTTGGGGTGCCCCCTGCCCCCGTATATAAAGGAGGGAGGGAGGAGGAGGCCGGCCCTCTTCTATGGCGCGCCATGGGGAGTCCTACTCCCACCGGGAGTAGGATTCCCCCTTTCCTAGTCCAACTAGGAATCCTTCCATGTATTAGGAGTAGGAGACAAGGAAGGGGAAGAGAGAAGGGAAGGAAGGAGGGGGTGCGGCCCCTCCCCCTAGTCTAATTCGGACTGGGCCAGGGGGGGCGCGCGGCCTGCCCTAGGCAGCCCCTCTCTCTTTCCCGCAGGGCCCAATAAGGCCCAATACTTCTCCCCGGCGAATTCCCATAACTCTCCGGTACTCCGAAAAATACCCGAATCACTCGGAACCTTTCCGAACTCCGAATATAGTCGTCCAATATATGTCTCGACCATTTCGAGACTCCTCGTCATGTCCCCGATCTCATCCGGGACTCCGAACTCCTTCGGTACATCAAAACTTATAAACTCATAATATAACTGTCATCGAAACCTTAAGCGTGCGGACCCTACGGGTTCGAGAACTATGTAGACATGACCTAGAACTATTCTCGGTCAATAACCAATAGCGAGACCTGGATGCCCATATTGGCTCCTACATATTCTACGAAGATCTTTTATCGGTCAAACCGCATAACAACATACGTTGTTCCCTTTGTCATTGGTATGTTACTTGCCCGAGATTCGATCGTCGGTATCCAATACCTAGTTCAATCTCGTCACCGGCAAGTCTCTTTACTCATTCTGTAATGCATCATCCCGTAACCAACTCATTGGTCATATTGCTTGTAAGGATTATAATGATGTGCATTACCGAGAGGGCCCAGAGATACCTCTCTGACAATCGGAGTGACAAAACCTAATCTCGAAATACGCCAACTCAACATGTACCTTCGGAGACACCTGTAGTACTCCTTTATAATCACCCAGTTACGTTGTGACGTTTGGTAGTACCCAAAGTGTTCCTCCGGTAAATGGGAGTTGCATAATCTCATAGTTACAGGAACATGTATAAGTCATGAAGAAAGCAATAGCAACATACTAAACGATCAAGTGCTAGGCTAACGGAATGGGTCAAGTCAATCACATCATTCTCCTAATGATGTGATCCCGTTAATCAAATGACAACTCTTTTGTCCATGGCTAGGAAACATAACCATCTCTGATAAACGAGCTAGTCAAGTAGAGGCATACTAGTGACACTATGTTTGTCTATGTATTCACACATGTATTATGTTTCCGGTTAATACAATTCTAGCATGAATAATAAACATTTATCATGAAATAAGGAAATAAATAATAACTTTATTATTGCCTCTAGGGCATATTTCCTTCAGAGGGGGGCACCGCACACGGTTAAGGAATGATCCGTAGATCAACTTGTGTGTCTATGGGCTGTCCCCCTGCCCCCGTATATAAAGGAGCAAGGGGGGAGGCCGGCCGGCCCCTAGAGGGCGCGCCAAGGAGGAGGAATCCGCCTCCTAGTAGGACTAGGACTCCCCCTTTCCTACTCCTACTAGGAGGGGAAAGGAAGGGGGAGAGGGGAAGGAAAGAGGGGGGCGCCGCCCCCCTCCTAGTCCAATTCGGACCAAAGGGAGAGGGGGCGCGCGGCCCACCCTGGCCGCCCCTCTCTCTTTCCACTAAGGCCCACTAGGCCCATTACTTCTCCCGGGGGGGGGGGGGGGTTCCGGTAACCCTCCGGCACTCCGGTTTTCTCCGAAAACACCCGGAACACTTCCAGTGTCCGAATATAGCCGTCCAATATATCAATCTTTATGTATCGACCATTCTGAGACTCCTCGTCATGTCCGTGGTCACATCCGGGACTCCGAACAAACTTTGGTACATCAAAACTTATAAACTCATAATAAAACTGTCATCGTAACGTTAAGCGTGCGGACCCTACGGGTTCGAGAACTATGTAGACATGACCTAGAACTATTCTCGGTCAATAACCAATAGCGGAACCTAGATGCCCATATTGGTTCCTACATATTCTACGAAGATCTTTATCGGTCAAACCGCATAACAACATACGTTGTTCCCTTTGTCATTGGTATGTTACTTGCCCGAGATTCGATCGTCGGTATCCAATACCTAGTTCAATCTCGTTACCGGCAAGTCTCTTTACTCGTTATGTAATGCATCATTCCGTAACTAACTCATTAGTTACATTGCTTGCAAGGCTTATAGTGATGTGCATTACCAAGAGGGCCCAGAGATACCTCTCCGACAATCGGAGTGACAAAACCTAATCTCGAAATACGCCAACCCAACATCTATCTTTGGAGACACCTGTAGTACTCCTTTATAATCACCTAGTTACGTTGTGATGTTTGGTAGCACCCAAAGTGTTCCTCTGGTAAACAGGAGTTGCATAATCTCATAGTTTCAGGAACATGTATAAGTCATGAAGAAAGCAATAGCAATATACTAAACGATCAAGTGCTAGGCTAACGGAATGGGTCATGTCAATCACATCATTCTCATAATGATGTGATCCCATTAATCAAATGACAATACATGTCTATGGTTAGGAAACATAACCATCTTTGATTAATGAGCTAGTCAAGTAGAGGCATACTAGTGACTATATGTTTGTCTATGTATTCACACATGTATCATGTTTCCGGTTAATACAATTCTAGCATGAATAATAAACATTTATCATGATATGAGGAAATAAATAATAACTTTATTATTGCCTCTAGGGCATATTTCCTTCAGTCTCCCACTTGCACTAGAGTCAATAATCTAGATTACATAGTAATGATTATAACACCCATGGAGTCTTGGTGCTGATCATGTTTTGCTCGTGAGAGAGGCTTAGTCAACGGATCTGCAACATTCAGATCCGTATGTATCTTGCAAATCTCTATGTCTCTCACTTGGACTTGGTCCCGATTGGAATTGAAGCGTCTCTTGATGTGCTTGGTCCTCTTGTGAAATCTGGATTCCTTTGCGAAGGCAATTGCACCAGTATTGTCACAGAAGATCTTCATTGGTCCCGATGCACTAGGTATGACACCTAGATCGGAAATGAACTCCTTCATCTAGACTCCTTCATTCGCTGCTTCCGAAGCAGCTATGTACTCCGCTTCACATGTAGATCCCGCCACGACGCTTTGTTTAGAACTGCACCAACTTACAGCTCCACCGTTTAATAAAAACACGTATCCGATTTGCGATTTAGAATTGTCCGAATCAGTGTCAAAGCTTGCATCGACGTAACCATTTACGACTAGCTCTTTGTCACCTCCATATACGAGAAACATATCCTTAGTCCTTTTCAGGTATTTCAGGATGTTCTTGACCGCTGTCCAGTGATCCACTCCTGGATTACTTTGGTACCTTCCTGCCAAACTTATTGCTAAGCATACGTCAGGTCTGGTACACAGCATTGCATACATGATAGAGCCTATGGCTGAAGCATAGGGAACATCTTTCATTTTCTCTCTATCTTCTGCTGTGGTCGGGCATTGTGTTTGACTCAACTTCACACCTTGCAGCACGGGCAAGAACCCTTTCTTTGCCTGATCCATTTTGAACTTTTTCAAAATTTTATCAAGGTATGTGCTTTGTAAAAGTCCTATTAAGCGTCTTGATCTATCTCTATAAATCTTAAAGCCCAATATGTAAGCAGCTTCACCGAGGTCTTTCATTGAAAAACTTTTATTCAAGTATCCTTTTATGCTATCCAGAAATTCTATATCATTTCCAATTAATAATATGTCATCTACATATAATATCAGAAATGCTACAGAGCTCCCACTCACTTTCTTGTAAATACAGGCTTCTCCAAAATTCTGTATAAAACCATATGCTTTAATCACACTATCAAAGCATTTATTCCAACTCCGAGATGCTTGCACCAGTCCATAAATGGATCGCTGGAGCTTGCACACTTTGTTAGCACCTTTTGGATCAACAAAACCTTCTGGCTACATCATATACAACTCTTCTTCTAGAAATCCATTCAAGAATGCAGTTTTGACATCCATTTGCCAAATTTCATAATCATGAAATGCAGCAATAGCTAACATGATTCGGACAGACTTAAGCATCGCTACGGGTGAGAAAGTCTCATCGTAGTCAACCCCTTGAACTTGTCGAAAACCTTTCGCAACAAGTCGAGCTTTATAGACAGTTACATTACCATCAGCGTCAGTCTTCTTCTTAAAGATCCATTTATTCTCAATGGCTTGCCGATCATCGGGCAAGTCAACCAAAGTCCATACTTTGTTTTCATACATGGATCCCATCTCAGATTTCATGGCCTCTAGCCATTTTGCGGAATCTGGGCTCATCATCGCTTCCTCATAGTTCGTAGGTTCATCATGGTCAAGTAACATGACTTCCAGAACAGGATTACCGTACCACTCTGGTGCGGATCTTACTCTGGTAGACCTACGAGGTTCAGTAGAAACTTGATCTGAAGTTTCATGATCAATATCATTAGCTTCCTCACTAATTGGTGTAGGTGTCACAGGAAGTGATTTCTGTGATGAACTACTTTCCAATAAGGGAGCAGGTACAGTTACCTCATCAAGTTCTACTTTCCTCCCACTCACTTCTTTCGAGAGAAACTCCTTCTCTAGAAAGGATCCATTCTTAGCAACGAATGTTTTGCCTTCGGATCTGTGATAGAAGGTGTACCCAACAGTCTCTTTTGGGTATCCTATGAAGACATATTTCTCCGATTTAGGTTCAAGCTTATCTGGTTGAAGTTTATTCACATAAGCATCGCAGCCCCAAACTTTAAGAAACGACAACTTTGGTTTCTTGCCAAACCACAGTTCATAAGGCGTCGTCTCAACGGATTTTGATGGTGCCCTATTTAACGTGAATGCGGCCGTCTCTAAAGCATAACCCCAGAACGATAGCGGTAAATCAGTAAGAGACATCATAGATCGCACCATATCTAGTAAAGTACGATTATGACGTTCGGACACACCATTTCTTTGTGGTGTTCCAGGTGGCGTGAGTTGCGAAACTATTCCACATTGTTTCAAATGTAAACCAAACTCGTAACTCAAATATTCTCCTCCACGATCAGATCGTAGAAACTTTATTTTCTTGTTACGATGATTTTCCACTTCACTCTGAAATTCTTTGAACTTTTCAAATGTTTCAACTTGTGTTTCATTAAGTAGATATACCCATATCTGCTCAAATCATCTGTGAAGGTGAGAAAATAACGATATCCGCCACGGGCTTCAACATTTATCGGACCACATACATGTGTATGTATGATTTCCAACAAATCTGTTGCTCTCTCCATAGTACCGGAGAATGGTGTTTTAGTCATCTTGCCCATGAGGCACGGTTCGCAAGTACCAAGTGATTCATAATCAAGTGATTCCAAAAGTCCATCAGTATGGAGTTTCTTCATGCGCTTTACACCGATATGACCTAAACGGCAGTGCCACTAATAAGTTGCACTCTCATTATCAACTCTGCATCTTTTGGCTTCGACATTATGAATATGTGTATCACTACTTTCGAGATTCAATAAAAATAGACCACTCTTCAAGGGTGCATGACCATAAAAGATATTACTCATATAAATAGAACAACCATTATTCTCTGATTTAAATGAATAACCGTCTCGCATCAAACAAGATCCAGATATAATGTTCATGCTCAACGCTGGCACCAAATAACAATTATTCAGGTTTAAAACTAATCCCGAAGGTAGATGTAGAGGTAGCGTGCCGACCGCGATCACATCGACTTTGGAACCGTTTCCCACGCGCATCGTCACCTCGTCCTTCGCCAGTGCTCGCTTATTCCGTAGTCCCTATTTCAAGTTGCAAATATTAGCAACAGAACCAGTATCAAATACCCAGGTGCTACTATGAGCTCTAGTAAGGTACACATCAATAACATGTATATCACATATACCTTTGTTCACCTTGCCATCCTTCTTATCCGCCAAATACTTGGGGCAGTTCCGCTTCCAGTGTCCAGTCTGCTTGCAGTAGAAGCACTCAGTTTCAGGCTTAGGTCCAGACTTGGGTTTCTTCTCTTGAGCAGCAACTTGCTTGCCGTTCTTCTTGAAGTTCCCCTTCTTCTTTCCTTTGCCCTTTTTCTTGAAACTAGTGGTCTTGTTGACCATCAACACTTGATGCTCCTTCTTGATTTCTACCTCTGCAGCTTTTAGCATTGCGAAGAGCTCGGGAATTTTCTTGTTCATCCCTTGCATATTATTGTTCATCACGAAGCTCTTGTAGCTTGGTGGCAGTGATTGGAGAATTCTGTCAATGACGCTATCATCCAGAAGATTAACTCCCAGTTGAATCAAGTGATTATTATACCCAGACATTTTGAGTATATGCTCACTGACAGAACTATTCTCCTCCATCTTGCAGCTGTAGAACTTATTGGAGACTTCATATATCTCAATCCGGGCATTTGCTTGAAATATTAACTTCAACTCCTGGAACATCTCATATGCTCCATGACGTTCAAAACGTCGTTGAAGACCCGGTTCTAAGCCGTAAAGCATGGCACATTGAACTATCGAGTAGTCATCAGCTTTGCTCTGCCAGATGTTCTTAACGTCGTTAGTTGCATCAGCAGCAGGCCTGGCACCCAGCGGTGCTTCCAGGACGTAATTCTTCTGTGCAGCAATGAGGATAATCCTCAAGTTACGGACCCAGTCCGTGTAATTGCTACCATCATCTTTCAACTTTGCTTTCTCAAGGAACGCATTAAAATTCAACAGAACAACAGCACGAGCCATCTATCTACAACAAACATAGACAACTAAAATACTATCAGGTACTAAGTTCATGATAAATTTAAGTTCAATTAATCATATTACTTAAGAACTCCCACTTAGACAGACATCTCTCTAGTCATCTAAGTGATCACGTGATCCAAATCAACTAAACCATAACCGATCATCACGTGAGATGGAGTAGTTTTCAATGGTGAACATCACTATGTTGATCATATCTACTATATGATTCACGCTCGACCTTTCGGTCCTCGTGTTCCGAGGCCATATCTGCATATGCTAGGCTCATCAAGTTTAACCTGAGTATTCTGCGTGTGCAAAACTGGCTTGCACCCATTGTAGATGGACGTAGAGCTTATCACACCCGATCATCACGTGGTGTCTGGGCACGACGAACTTTGGCAACGGTGCATACTCAGGGAGAACACTTCTTGATAATTTTAAGTGAGAGATCATCTTAAAATGCTACCGTCAAACAAAGCAAGATAAGATGCATAAAGGATAAACATCACATGCAATCAATATTAGTGATATGATATGGCCATCATCATCTTGTGCTTGTGATCTCCATCTTCGAAGCACCGTCGTGATCACCATCGTCACCGGCGCGACACCTTGATCTCCATCGTAGCATCGTTGTCGTTACGCCATCTATTGCTTCTACGACTATCGCTTCCGCTTAGTGATAAAGTAAAGCAATTACAGGGCGTTTGCATTTCATACAATAAAGCGACAACCATATGGCTCCTGCCAGTTGCCGATAACTTCGGTTACAAAACATGATCATCTCATACAATAAAATATAGCATCACGTCTTGACCATATCACATCACAACATGCCCTGCAAAAACAAGTTAGACGTCCTTTACTTTGTTGTTGCAAGTTTTACGTGGCTGCTACGGGCTTAGCAAGAACCGTTCTTACCTACGCATCAAAACCACAACGATAGTTCGTCAAGTTGGTGCTGTTTTAACCTTCGCAAGGACCGGGCGTAGCCACACTCGATTCAGCTAAAGTGAGAGAGACAGACACCCGCCAGTCACCTTTAAGCACGAGTGCTCGTAACGGTGAAACCAGTCTCGCGTAAGCGTATGCGTAATGTCGGTCCGGGCCGCTTCATCTCACAATACCGCCGAACCAAAGTATGACATGCTGGTAAGCAGTATGACTTGTATCGCCCACAACTCACTTGTGTTCTACTCGTGCATATAACATCAACGCATAAAACCTAGGCTCGGATGCCACTGTTGGGGAACGTAGTAATTTCAAAAAAATTCCTACGCACACGCAAGATCATGGTGATGGCATAGCAACGAGAGGGGAGAGTTTTGTCCACGTACCCTCATAGACCGTAAGTGGAAGCATTAGTACAACGCGGTTGATGTAGTCGTACGTCTTCACGATCCGACCGATCCAAGCACCGAACGTATGGTGCCTCCGAGTTCAGCACATGTTCAGCTCGATGACGATCCCCGGGCTCCGATCCAGCAAAGCTTCGGGGATGAGTTCGGTCAGCACGACGGCATGGTGACGATGATGATGTTCTACCGACGCAGGGCTTCGCTTAAACTCCGCGACGATATGATCGAGGTAGAATATGGTGGAGGGGGGCACCGCACACGACTAAGGAACGATCCGTAGATCAACTTGTGTGTCTATGGGGTGCCCCCTGCCCCCGTATATAAAGGAGCAAGGGGGGAGGCCAGCCGGCCCTTAGAGGGCGCGCCAAGGAGGAGGAATCCTCCTCCTAGTAGGAGTAGGACTCCCCCTTTCCTACTCCTACTAGGAGGGAAAGGAAGGGGGAGAGGGGAAGGAAAGAGGGGGGCGCCGCCCCCCCTCCTAGTCCAATTCGGACCAGAGGGAGAGGGGGCGCGCGGCCCACCCTGGCCGCCCCTCTCTCTTTCCACTAAGGCCCACTAGGCCCATTACTTCTCCCGGGGGGGTTCCGGTAACCCTCCGGCACTCCGGTTTTCTCCGAAAACACCCGGAACACTTCCGGTGTCCGAATATAGCCGTCCAATATATCAATCTTTATGTCTCGACCATTCTGAGACTCCTCGTCATGTCCGTGATCACATCCGGGACTCCGAACAAACTTCGGTATATCAAAACTTATAAACTCATAATAAAACTGTCATCGTAACGTTAAGCGTGCGGACCCTACGGGTTCGAGAACTATGTAGACATGACCTAGAACTATTCTCGGTCAATAACCAATAGCGGAACCTGGATGCCCATATTGGTTCCTACATATTCTACGAAGATCTTTATCGGTCAAACCGCATAACAACATACGTTGTTCCCTTTGTCATCGGTATGTTACTTGCCCGAGATTCGATCGTCGGTATCCAATACCTAGTTCAATCTCATTACCGGCAAGTCTCTTTACTCATTACGTAATGCATCATTCCGTAACTAACTCATTAGTTACATTGCTTGCAAGGCTTATAGTGATGTGCATTACCGAAAGGGCCCAGAGATACCTCTCCTACAATCGGAGTGACAAAACCTAATCTCGAAATACGCCAACCCAACATCTACCTTTGGAGACACCTGTAGTACTCCTTTATAATCACCCAGTTACGTTGTGACGTTTGGTAGCACCCAAAGTGTTCCTCCGGTAAACAGGAGTTGCATAATCTCATAGTTTCAGGAACATGTATAAGTCATGAAGAAAGCAATAGCAATATACTAAACGATCAAGTGCTAGGCTAATGGAATGGGTCATGTCAATCACATCATTCTCCTAATGATGTCCCATTAATCAAATGACAACACATGTCTATGGTTAGGAAACATAACCATCTTTGATTAATGAGCTAGTCAAGTAGAGGCATACTAGTGACTATATGTTTGTCTATGTATTCACACATGTATCATGTTTCCGGTTAATACAATTCTAGCATGAATAATAAACATTTATCATGATATGAGGAAATAAATAATAACTGTATTATTGCCTCTAGGGCATATTTCCTTCACTAAGCTAGTTGGGGTTTCAGCCCGAGCACATAGGGATCGAAGATGATCCAAGTAAAAAGCTTCAGTAGTGTGACAGATTTTGAGTGGTTCTTCAACCATTGGTGTAGTAGCTACAACTAATTTTCTTTGGTATTTTGCCTTTCCTACGCATAACAAAAGATAGAAAACAACTAAGAACAACAAGTAAAATTTACTTAGTGATAAAGCAAACAAGCACACACGAGAATATTCACCCCACGCTATTGCTCCCCGGCAACGGTGCCAGAAAAAGGTCTTGATAACCCACAAGTATAGGGGATCAATTGTAGTCTCTTTCGATAAGTAAGAGTGTCGAACCCAACGAGGAGCTAAAGGTACAACAAATATTCCCTCAAGTTCTATCGACCACCGATACAACTCTACGCATGCTTAACTTCGCTTTACCTAGAACAAGTATGAAACTAGAAGTACTTTGTAGGTGTTGTTGGATAGGTGAAAGTGCAACTAATCCCCGGGTGGTTTTGGTAATTAATAACAACATATATATCATTGAACTAATAGTTTCTTGAGAATCATTTCAGAAAGTTCAGTGATATGGGTATGGCAAGGACTGAAGATGTGGACCCCTCAAAATGCTAAGGCAAGCATTGGCAAATGCTCAAGACTCCATTTTTAGTTTAGTGATCCAAGATCACATTGAGTCTATAGGAAAGCCAATACTATTAAAAGGGGATGAGGTTATGATAATGATCTGGTTGCTCAAAGTGCTTAGTGATATATCTCCTGAACTATCAGCAACTCTCACTTCCATAATACACTCATAAGTAATCTCGGTCCCACCGATTTCCTAAACTCAGTCACACCGAGATGAACCACCTCAGCCATATAGCCAAACCCTAGAAATCTCGGATTTTCCGATTCTGAACTCGGTCTCACCGAAACTTGGGTTGCCAAGCTTCTGTAACCTTCTGTCATCAAATCGGTGTCACCGAGATGATGAAGTCGGTCCCACCGAGATTGGCAAGCCCTAGTCTTTACTCGAATCGGACTCACCGAGATTGTATTTTCGGTCCCACCGAAAATCCCAACGTTCACATGATTTGAACTTTCGGTCTCACCGAGTTGTCAACTTCGGTCTGACCGAGATTGGTCAAATGTGTGTAACGGTTGGATTTTGTGTGGAGGCTATAAATACCCCTCCACCTCCTCTTCATTCGTGGAGAGAGCCATCAGAAAGAACTACCACTCCTACCTTACATTTCTGAGAAGAAAACTACCTACCCTTGTGTTGAGATCAAGTTGCTCCACTCCCACCATATGAAGCTTGATCTCTAGCCTTCCCAAGTTGCTTTCCACTCAATCCTTTCTTCCACCACAGCCAAATCAGTGAGGAGAGTTGAGTGTTGGGGAGATTATCATTTGAAGCACAAGAGCAAGGAGTTCATCATCATCAACACCATCTATTACCTTTTGGAGGGTGGTGCCTCCTAGATTGGTTAGGTGTCGCTTGGGAGCCTCCGTCGAGATGTGGTGTTGAACCAAGAAGTTTGTAAGGGCAAGGAGATCGCCTACTTCGTGAAGATCTACCCCGAGTAAGGCTAGCCCTCCGTGGGCGTATGCCATGATGGCATAGACAAGGTTGCTTCTTCGTGGACCCTTCGTGGGTGGAGCCCTCCGTGGACTCTCGCAGCCGTTACCCTCCGTGGGTTGAAGTCTCCATCAACGTGGATTGACGATAGCACCACCTATCGGAACCACGAGAAAAATCTCCGTGTCTCCAAATTGCGTTTGCTCTTCTCCACCTCTCTTTACTACATGTGCAATTTACTTTCCGCTGCCTATACTCTAGAATTGCATGTGTAGGGTGATACTTGACTTGATCATCATTATGAACTTGCCAAAAACTTGTCTTTATCAAAAGGCTGAATTTTTATATTGTCAAGTAGTCTAATCACCCCCCCTCTAGACATACTTTCGATCCTACAAGTGGTATCAGAGCTTTGGTCTCCATTGTATTGGTTTCCATTGCATTGGACTCCATAAGCTTGGTTTCACAACCTAGGAGAGTATGGCGTCTAGTGAGGGTAATATTCGTAGAGGTCCTTACTTTGATGGTTCAAATTTTGCTAGTTGGAAGCATAAAATGAAAATGCATATTCTTGGACATAACCCTGCCGCATGGGGCATAATTTGTGTTGGTTTGCAAGGTGAGTTCTTCGAGGAAGGAAAAGTTCCGGATCACGAAGCTACAACGGATGAATTGCGGATGTTGCAAAACAATGCTCAAGCTTGTGACATTCTCTTCAATGCTTTGTGTCCCGAGGAGTTCAACAAAATCAGCCGTCTTGAGAATGCAAAAGAGATTTGGGATACTTTGGTCGAAATGCACGAAGGTACCGAGTCCGTGAAAGAATTAAAGCTAGATGTTCTTCAAGGTCAACTTGACAAGTTCAAGATGAAGGAAGGTGAAGGAGTCGCTGAAATGTACTCTAGGCTTGCTCTCATCACAAATGAGATTGCCGGCTTAGGAAGCGAAGAAATGACCGACCGATTCATCATCAAGAAGATTCTCAGAGCTTTGGATGGAAAGTATGACACCGTGTGCACTTTGATCCAAATGATGCCAAACTACAAGAATCTCAAGCCAACCGAAGTCATTGGAAGAATTGTTGCTCATGAGATGACACTTAAGGATAAGGAAGAGCTTCACAACAAGTCAAGTGGTGCTTACAAAGCTACAAGTGATGCTCTCACAACCTCAAGTGACAAGCTAGTTTCCAATGAAGAGATAAGCCTAATGGTGAAGAACTTCAACAAATTCTACAAGAGTAGAAGCAAAGAGAGAAGCTCAAAGTCTAGATCATATGATGAAAAGAGATCTTCTAGTCGTGATCGAAACTGCTACAATTGTGGAAGACCCGGACACTACTCAAATGAGTGCTCGGCTCCCCACAAGAGAAGAGAAGAATCTCCAAGAAGAAGAAGCTCAAGAGAAGAGTCACCTCGGAAAGAGAGAAGGAGTAGAGATGATCGTTATGAACGAAGACCCTCTCGGAGAAGCAAGGATTCGGAGAGGAAAGACAAGTCATCAAGGAGCTACACAAGAAGAAAACATCAAGCTCATGTAGGTGAATGGGTCTCCGGCTCCGACTCCGACAATCATTCCGAAAGAAGCTATCACTCCAACTCCGACTACAGTCAAGATGAAGGTGTTGCCGGTCTTGCTCTCGTGTCCTCCAACTCCAACTCCTATGACTTATTTGATTCACCAAATGAGGGAATTGGAAGATGCTTCATGGCTAAAGGCCCCAAGGTATCACACCCTGAATTCATTGACTTTGATAGTGATGAGGATGACTTGCTTGGTGAAGATGAGCGTTTACATGACAAATCTAGTGAGCCTAGTAATGATGAACATGCTAGTAGTCTTTATAGTCGAGAAGAGTCGAATGACAATGCTATGAAGGAGATTGAGCGTCTAACTAAAGAACTAAACACTCTTAAGTTAGCTCATGAAACAACTCAAGAAGATCATAGAGAGCTCCTAAGATCTCATGAGAAGCTACGCTTCGAGAAGCTCAATCTAGAGCAAGAACATGAGTTTCTAAAAGCAATCAATGACGATCTTCGAAAGAAGAGTTCTTCATATCTTGCCAAACGACTTCTCTTGTCTAATTTCTTGCCACCTATTAAAACTAAGCATGACAAGCATAAGAAAAATTCTTCATCTAGTAGTAACAATAACCATGCTAAATCCAATATTGTTGCTTCTAGTAGTTCTCTTGATTCCACTAACAATGTTTCAAGCCAAGTTACACTTGAGCAAGAAAATAGTTTATTGAAAGGGATTATAGAGGAAGGTGTCTACAAGAGCCTTGCCGGAAACAAGAACTTTGAGGAAATTGTTCGCAAGCAAGGAAGGCACCGGAAGAATCAAGGAATTGGTTTTGAGCGAAAGTTCAACGCCGAGGGTGTTGAATGGGAAGAAGGTCAATATCCCACTCCAAAGTTTGTTTCTCAAAAGGAGAAGTATGATCCTACTTCTTCCAATGTGAAACAAGCTCAAGATGATCTTCCACCACAAGACCACAAGCTAAAAGGCAAGGACAAGCTTCAAGAGGAGATTGATGCATTTATTGAAGCACCTAAAGCCATGGTCAAGTGGGTTCCCAAGGAAACGTCAAGTTCTACTTCAAGCTCAACTACAACCCCAAGGATTCCCATCAAGATGATGTGGATCCCGAAGAAGAAGAACTAGAGATTTCTTGAGGGTGACTCCGCCAACATACTTCACTCACATTCATTTTGGCAAGAACTTGTGCAATCAACTTCCACATTATGCACTAGTTCATGGAGTCACAAACCCTCTTGTTGGTAAGTCAAGGGACAAGGTAATCATTGCTTTCATGGACATCATCTATTGTGTACTTCAATCTATGTCCATGGATATCCTTGTTTGTTCCTTGTGGGACTAACCCATGTAGGTATTGAAAGTGCCCGAATCCAAAGGATTGCTCCCAACTCTTGATGATCTTCATCAACATTGAGCATCCACATCTTCAACATCTACATGAAGTCTTCTACGACAACCCAAGGTTAGTTTGACCCTTTAAAAGGGGTTCTCACATCTAGGGGGAGCTTTGCTCTAAAGAATTGAGCTAAAGCATCTTCAAATGATGTGAACACATTAATGCTTTATGTAAAAGTGGTAACCCCACTTGTGCTTAAACGATGAGTATGACCTATGATCAAATGTTCTCATTTGACTCCTAAGTCAATATACTCATATATAGATGACCTAGTCATCGACAAATTGTGTGATAGTAGCTAGAGTTTTTGTTAGTGCATGTTTGACACATATTTCATTTGCTATCTTATTGTGTGAGCATGTTGGATGCATGATTTTATCCATTCAAGGACATCCATTTGTTGCTTTGGTCTTTTTGATTTTTCTGACCAAATGGATGGACAAGAATGCCTAAGTTCCTCCCCTAGCTATCTATGCTTTCTTGTCTCAAATTCTATTCATGCTTATATCACAAACTTTGAACAAGTCATTTTCGGACCCTCCGAGTGAGGAGCACTCGGAGCCACCGATCCGTCAAGGGCTTAACTTCCAAAACCTTCTAAGTGATTTCGGTCAGACCAACCCACTCAAACTCGGTCAAACCGAAAGCATTTGGATTGATCTAGGTTTTCACCTCGGTGAAACCGAGTTGTGAATTTCGGCGTGACCGAAGTGTGTAACTGCCCTGCAGTTATCCATCTCGGTGCCACCGAGTTTTACAACTCGGTCCCACCGACAGCAAAGGGGTATATATACTCCGTGGGTCGCGCGCATTGATTTCTACTTCAAAACGCCTCGCCCCCACACCCCTTGCTGCCGTCGCCGTGGTCTCCGGATCGTCTCCGTCATCGCCTGTGCGCCCTCACCGCAGGTCTCCGTCGCCGTCAACGGACATCTTCTCCGCGCCGTTGCCGCCGTAGAGGAACTCCACCAAGTTAGGGTGAGTTTCGATCCCACTCGTGCTCCCATTCTGATTCAATGCACGTTTGGTTTGCCTAGCATCTTGCCACGTTTGAGATCTTCCTATACACCATATTAGTTCCTTTGAATGAAATTCGAGTAAAAGTTTTAGGGTTAGGTTTCCGCCGAACACATCTCGGTGAGACCGATTTTACATTCTCGGTATGACCGATTTGGCCTCTGGCCATTGCACTGCACCTTTCGGACCAACCGAGTTGTGCAAATCGGTGTGACCGAAATGAGGATTTAGTGAAACCCTAGTGTTTTCGGCAGGACCGAAACCCACTTCAGTCCAACCGAAAGTGGTGTGAATGCTTCTGTTTGAACACTTCGGATTCACCGAATTTTAAACTCGGTCTGACCGAAATGTCTTCTGTGAAAACCTAAAACTGAAATTTGAACTCATTTGTTTGCAAAATCTTCTGCAGTTTGTGATAACTCTTCCACTCTGCCTACACCTTATCTATTCACAGGTTGTCAGCCATGTCAGATGCCAGTGACAGCCAGAACAGGTCTGAGTCTCCTATTGCTGCTATTCCAGTGACAGACACCAGGACTACTGCCTCAGCACCTCCCACAGCTCCATCAGTTGCTCCAGCTCCAGCTCCAGTGACCACTCCTCCAGCAGCACAGACATCAGCTGAAGTCTTCGCAGATGCTGCCATATCAACTCCATCAACCCAGACAGGAGCCGCCAGCAGAGTCCCCAGTGACGTTTAGCTCTATGCCTTTTCGAACTTTTTGGTAACTTGTTGCCAAAGGGGGAGAAATTGTATAGATCATAGGACTTCGAGAGAGAGAGAGTGCTCGTTTTTGCTCTTTCGTTTGCGGTTTTCCTTGAGATACTTTTGAGTTCTTTGAGACATTTCGTGTGTTTGATACTACGTTTGCTCTATCTTGATGAGTGCTTGATCATACTATGCTTAATGTGTGCTTAATGCTTATCATATTCTATTCATATCTTGTATGATCATTTACTCATGTCTTGGTGATTGGGTGCATGCTATTCATTCTTATCATTTTGTGCGCTCCACCAAGATGTATGTGACATGGAAGAGTGACCCAAGATCCTAATCGATTGTGCATTTGCATTCAAACGCAAATCTTAAATAATGCACAAATTTAGGGGGAGCTCTTGCTTATCACATACTTCTCAAAGCGACGATGTTATTCATTGATTATATCATTTGTCGAAGCTTTGATCTATATGTTGTCATCAATTACCAAAAAGGGGGAGATTGAAAGTGCAACTAATCCCCGGGTGGTTTTGGTAATTAATAACAACATATATATCATTGAACTAATTATTTCTTGAGAATATTTCAGAAAGTTCAGTGATATGGGTATGGCAATGACTGATGATGTGGACCCCTCAAAATGCTAAGGAAAACATTGGCAAAAGCTCAAGACTCTATTTTTGGTTTAGTGATCCAAGATCACATTGAGTCCATAGGAAAGCCAATACTATTAAAAGGGGATGAGGTTATGATGATGATCTGGTTGCTCAAAGTGCTTAGTGATTTATCTCTCATACTATCAGCAATCTTTCATTCCAACATATACTCATAAGTAATCTCGGTCCCACCGATTCCATAAACTCAATCACACCGAGATGAACCACCTCAGCCATATACCCAAACCCTAGAATTTTGGATTTTCCGATTCCAAACTCGGTCATACCGAAACTAGTGTTGCCAACCTTCTGTAACCTTCTGTACTCAAATCGGTGTCACCGAGATGAGAAAGTCGGTCCCACCGAGAATGGCAAACCCTAGACTTTGGAAGAATCGGACTAACCGAGATTGTATTTTCGGTCCCACCGAAAATCCCAACGTTCACAAGATTTGAACTTTCGGTCTCACCGAGTTGTCAACTTCGGTCTGACCGAGATTGGTCAAATGTGTGTAACGGTTGGATTTTGTGTGGAGGCTATAAATACCCCTCCACCTCCTCTTCATTCGTGGAGAGAGCCATCAGAAAGAACTACCACTCCTACCTTACATTTCTGAGAAGAAAACTACCTACCCTTGTGTTGAGATCAAGTTGCTCCACTCCCACCATATGAAACTTGATTTCTAGCCTTCCCAAGTTGCTTTCCACTCAATCCTTTCTTCCACCACAGCCATATCAGTGAGGAGAGTTGAGTGTTGGGGAGATTATCATTTGAAGCACAAGAGCAAGGAGTTCATCATCACCAACACCATCTATTACCTTTTGGAGGGTGGTGCCTCCTAGATTGGTTAGGTGTTGCTTGGGAGCCTCTGTCATCGAGATGTGGAGTTGAACCAAGAAGTTTGTAAGGGCAAGGACTTCGAGAGAGAGAGTGCTTTTGTCTTTGCGCTTTTGCTCTTTCGTTCATTTGCGGTCATTTTGAGATACTTTTGGTTTTCAAGACATTCTGTGTGCTTGATACTACGTTTGATGCTCATTAATGAGTGCTTGGTCGTACTATGCTTTAATGTGTGCTTAATACTTATCATACGCTATTCATATCTTGTATGACCATTTACTCATGTCTTGGTGATTGGGTGCATGCTATTCATTCTTATCATTTTGTGCGCTCCACCAAGATGTATGTGACATGGAAGAGTGACCCATGATCCTAATCGATTGTGCATTTGCATTCAAACGCAAATCTTAAATAATGCACAAATTTAGGGGGAGCTCTTGCTTATCACATACTTCTCAAAGCGACGATATTATTCATTGATTATATCCTATGTCGAAGCTTTGATCTATATGTTGTCATCAATTACCAAAAAGGGGGAGATTGAAAGTGCAACTAATCCCCGGGTGGTTTTGGTAATTAATAACAACATATATATCATTGAACTAATAGTTTCTTGAGAATCATTTCAGAAAGTTCAGTTATATGGGTATGGCAAGGACTGAAGATGTGGACCCCTCAAAATGCTAAGGCAAGCATTGGCAAAAGCTCAAGACTCCATTTTTAGTTTAGTGATCCAAGATCACATTGAGTCTATAGGAAAGCCAATACTATTAAAAGGGGATGAGGTTATGATAATGATCTGGTTGCTCAAAGTGCTTAGTGATATATCTCCTGAACTATTAGCAACTCTCACTTCCATAATACACTCATAAGTAATCTCGGTCCCACCGATTTCCTAAACTCAGTCACACCGAGATGAACCACCTCAGCCATATAGCCAAACCCTAGAAATCTCGGATTTTCCGATTCTGAACTCGGTCTCACCGAAACTTGGGTTGCCAAGCTTCTGTAACCTTCTGTCATCAAATCGGTGTCACCGAGATGATGAAGTCGGTCCCACCGAGATTGGCAAGCCCTAGTCTTTACTCGAATCGGACTCACCGAGATTGTATTTTCGGTCCCACCGAAAATCCCAACGTTCACATGATTTGAACTTTCGGTCTCACCGAGTTGTCAACTTCGGTCTGACCGAGATTGGTCAAATGTGTGTAACGGTTGGATTTTGTGTGGAGGCTATAAATACCCCTCCACCTCCTCTTCATTCGTGGAGAGAGCCATCAGAAAGAACTACCACTCCTACCTTACATTTCTGAGAAGAAAACTACCTACCCTTGTGTTGAGATCAAGTTGCTCCACTCCCACCATATGAAGCTTGATCTCTAGCCTTCCCAAGTTGCTTTCCATTCAATCCTTTCTTCCACCACAGCCAAATCAGTGAGGAGAGTTGAGTGTTGGGGAGATTATCATTTGAAGCACAAGAGCAAGGAGTTCATCATCATCAACACCATCTATTACCTTTTGGAGGGTGGTGCCTCCTAGATTGGTTAGGTGTCGCTTGGGAGCCTCCGTCGAGATGTGGAGTTGAACCAAGAAGTTTGTAAGGGAAATGAGATCGCCTACTTCGTGAAGATCTACCCCGAGTAAGGCTAGCCCTCCGTGGGCGTATGCCATGATGGCATAGACAAGGTTGCTTCTTCGTGGACCCTTCGTGGGTGGAGCCCTCCGTGGACTCTCGCAGCCGTTACCCTCCGTGGGTTGAAGTCTCCATCAACGTGGATTGACGATAGCACCACCTATCGGAACCACGAGAAAAATCTCCGTGTCTCCAAATTGCGTTTGCTCTTCTCCACCTCTCTTTACTACATGTGCAATTTACTTTCCGCTGCCTATACTCTAGAATTGCATGTGTAGGGTGATACTTGACTTGATCATCATTGTGAACTTGCCAAAAACTTGTCTTTATCAAAAGGCTGAATTTTTATATTGTCAAGTAGTCTAATCACCCCCCCTCTAGACATACTTTCGATCCTACAATAGGTTTGCAAGATAATAAAGAGCACGTAAATAAAAACTAGGGGTTGTTTAGATAAAGAAGCAATAAAGTTAGTATAGCGAGTGTGAAAAAGTGGTGGTAGGAGTTGCGAAATTGTCACTAAGCAATTGACTATGTTACTAGACCGATAGCAAGTTTTATATGGGAGAGGCCACTGCTAGTATGACATCCCTGACTTGGAACTCTATGCACTTATGATTGGAACTATTAGCAAGTATCCGCAACTACTAACGTTCATTAAGGTAAAACCCAACCATAGCATTAAGATATATTGGTCCCCCTTCAATCCCGTATGCATCAATTTCTATGCTAGGCTGAAGCTTCCGTCACTCTTGCCCTCCAATACATAGTCCTATCAACATACAACTAACCCTATGGTGTGATCCACGCACGTGCTCACATGGTGGGCACCAAAGGACAACAACATAACCACAAGCAAATTAAACCAATCATAGCAATTCATCAATTACCGATAGGATAACAAAAATCTACTCAGACATCATAGGATGGCAACACATCATTGGATAATAATATGAAGCATAAAGTACCATGTTCAAGTAGAGGGTACAACGGGTTGCGGGAGAGTGATCCGCTGTAGATAGATGGGGGAAGGTGATGGAGATGTTGGTGAAGATGACGGAGGTGTTGGTGTAGACCGCGGTGATGATGATGGCCCCCGGCGGCATTCCGGCGCCATCGGAAGCGAGGGGGAGAGAGCCCCCCTTCTTCTTCTTCTTCCTTGACCTTCTCCCTTAGATGGGAGAAGGGTTTCCCCTCTGGTCCATGGTCTCCACAGCGTGGGAGGGGCGATAGCCCCTCTAATATTGGATATGTCTCTCTATCTATCTCTGTTTCGGCGTTCTCTGCGTTCTGCCCTTTCACCGTTTCTTATATATACGGAGATCCGTAACTCCGATTGGGTTGAAACCTTCGCCAAGATTTTTCTCCGAAAATTAGCTCTCCTGCGGCCAAAGAAGAGCAATAACCGCCTTACGGGGTGATGAGGACATCAATACCATTGTTACACCCACAGCCCCTGCCGCTATACATACTGGACCAATTACTAGAGCTTGCGCACGCCAATTAAATTACCAGGTACTTTCGTTTCTTGGTAATGGTTCTAATGTTCATGAGAATATGATGCTGCCTAAATTGGATATATTTGTTTTGCTTACAAATGAAGGGCCTAGCTTGGCGAAGGATGAACATTGGATCAAGAACAAGCATGGAGATGATGGCATGCGCAAGGGGAACAAGAACGGAGTTACTAGTGATGATTTCAGGATGTTGAAGCCACCATAATAAGTGCATGAAGCCTTGGACGAAATATACAAGATGCTACTTCATAATTTTCGTCCACAGGCTATTCTAGGTGCTGCGTCACCTTTTTATTGGGCCAGGCCCATGTAATTTCGAAATACATAAGTATAGGCTATTTTTAGAGTCCGTATGTGTGGGGAAAGAAGAGTTAGGGTTGGTTTCGGACCCCTCCCTCAGGGGCCACGAAATACCCCCCTCTTCCTCCATATATACAGCCCTTAGGGCGTCGTTTAGACTTTGGGTTTTGTTTAGATTAAAGTTTGCCATAGCTGCAACTTCGCGTACTTCGTTTGTGTTCAACGACCAGACAAAGGTGTCACAGAACCCCACCTTGATCAATAAAGCTTTCCTCTTATATTCGCAATATCCAGATTGCAATCTTAGTTTCTTGCTTGTTCTTCGTTTTCCTACAGGAAACAGACCTTCGTGGTCAGGTTGATCGTGCTCCGGCGTGGTTAATAACCTCTCGGAGTTGGTTTAGCGATTGCTAAGGCGCGACGTCCACGCACGTTCGTAGTCGGATTGTCAAAGTCGACTTCCTCTAAAACGATAGCCACCATCTCATCGAAAGACGGGACACCTTTGCCTTTATCATGGGGTGCCCACGAGGGTCAGGGACGTGCCCCCTGCCTCGTGGCCCCCTCGGGCACCATCTCGCGTTGATTCTTGATACGTCTCCAACGTATCTATAACTTTTGATTGTTCCATGCTATTATATTACCCCTTTTGGATGTTTATGGGCTTTATTTTATACATTTATATCAATTTTGGGACTAACCTACTAACCGGAGGCCCAACCCGTATTGCTGTTTTTTTTGCCTATTTCAGTATTTCGAAGAAAAGGAATATCAAACGGAGTCCAAACGGAATGAAACCTTCGGGAGCATGATTTTTGGAACGAACGTGATCCAGAGGACTTGGAGTGCAAGTCAAGAAGCACCCGAGGCTCCCACGAGATAGGTGGGCCCCCCTGTAGGCCGTGCCCCTGTCTCGTGGGCCCCTCGGGCATCCACCGACGTACTTCTTCCTCCTATATAAGCCTACGTACCCCGAAAACATCCAGGGGCAAGACGAAACACAATTTCCACCACCGTAACCTTCTGTATCCGCGATATCTCATCTTGGAGCCTTCGCCGGCACTCTGCCGGAGGGGGAATCCACCACGAAGGGCTTCTACATCAACACCATATCCCTTCCGATGAGTTGTGAGTAGTTTACCACAGACCTACGGGTCCATAGTTATTAGCTAGATGGCTTCTTCTCTCTTTTTGGATCTCAATACAATGTTCTCCCCCTCTCATGTGGAGAACTATTCGATGTAATCTCTTTTTGCGGTGTGTTTGTCAAGATCCGATGAATTGTGGGTTTATGATCAGATTTATCTATGGATAATAATTGAATCTTCTCTGAATTCTTTTATATGATTGAGTTATCTTTGCAAGTCTCTTTGAATTATCGGTTTGGTTTGGCCTACTAGATTGATCTTTCTTGCCATGGGAGAAGTGCTTAGCTTTGGGTTCAATCTTGCGGTGTTCTTACCGAGTGACAGAAAGGGTTGCAAGACACGTACTGTATTGTTGCCATCGAGGATAACAAGATGGGGTTTATATCATATTGCTTGAGTTTATCCCTCTACATCATGTCATCTTGCTTAATGTGTTACTCTGTTCTTATGAACTTAATACTCTAGATGCATGCTGGATAGCGGTCGATGTGTGGAGTAATAGTAGTAGATGCAGGCAGGAGTCGGTCTACTTGTTATGGACGGGATGCCTATATACATGATCATGCCTAGATAACGTCATAATTATTCGCTTTTCTATCAATTGCTTGACAGTAATTTATTCACCCACCGTAATACTTATGCTCTCGAGAGAAGCCTCAAGTGAAACCTATGGGCCCCGGGTCTATCTCTTATCATATTTGCTTCCAATCTACTTTTATTTGCATCTTTATTTTATGTATCTATATTATAAAATACCAAAAGTATATTTATCTTATCATACTATCTCTATCTGATCTCACTTTCACAAGTGGCCGTGAAGGGATTGAAAACCCCCTTGTCGCATTGGTTGTGAGTTCTTTTTTTGTTTGTGTAGGTTCGTGGGACTTGTTGAGGAGCCTCCTACTGGATTGATACCTTGGTTCTCAAAAACTGAGGGAAATACTTACGCTACTATTGTTGCATCACCCTCTCCTCTTCGAGGAAAACCAACGCAAGCTCAAGACGTAGCAAGAAGGATTTCTGGCGCCGTTGCCGGGGAGGCTTCCACCAAGTCAAGTCAAGATTCGACCTCCCGCCAACGTGCGATTTTTGGCGCCGTTGCTGGGGAGGTCTTCGCTCAAGTCAATACATACCAAGTACCCATCACAAACTCATCTCCCTCGCATTTACATTATTTGCCATTTGCCTCTCGTTTTCCTCTTCCCCACTTCACCCTCTCTTTCCCAATCTCCTCCTCTCTTTTCGCTTGCCTTTTTGTTTGCTTGTGTCTCCATGTGCCTTCTATGTGCTTGCATCTTTGCTTGCTAAAAATCTATTGATATGGATCCACTTAAAGTGTTCTACTTGGATCATCTTTGATCCTTATGCGCTCATGCTGAAACCCCAACTAGCCTAGTTGATGGGAAATCTTTAGATGAGCATGCTCATTTTGTGCATCATCGTTTGTCTGAAAAAGGGAAGGTCTTATGGTATCATATAAATAGTTTGCTATGCTATGCTTGGAATCTTTGTGAAAGTTGTGATTTTACTTGTTGCTTTAAGAACCCTAAAAAACACCTTCCCTACCTATGTGAGTTCAATGATAATAAAATCTTATCTTCTTATGCAAAGGGTGTTTATAGTTACTATGATATCGAACAAATTGAAGAATTTGTTGTTTTTAAGGGTGCTCATGAAGTTGCTTCTTCGATTGAAAAGTATGATTTTACTCTCAACAAGTCTGAAAATTCCGTCATACTTAAATATTGCAATGAAAACTTTGCTCATAATGTCTATGTCCAAGAATTTATTGAAAGAATGACCGTTGCTTTGGAAGAAAATAATGATATGCATGAATCTATAGATAATGATGATTCCGATGATTTGGTTGAAATATCCCTTGACGAACATGATGCTTGCTATTCTTGTGGCCATGATGCCAATATTTATGAAGACGAATTTGCTATAGTTCCGTATGTTAAACATGAGATCGTTGCTATTGCACCCATACTTGGTAGTTCCTTCGATAAAAAGCATGATTGCAATGATTTTACTATAAATTCTCTTGATGTCAATTGTGCTAATAATATGCAAAACCCTAAGCTTGGGGATGCTAGTTTTGCTATGTTTACTATTTGTTGCAATGATCATGATTGGGGTGATTCTTTTTATGATCTTGAAAATTTATTTAAGCCCCATGATGAATATGAGATTGATAATAATGTTTGCAATAATATTGTAAGTGGGTTTGGGAGAGTGTCAACTTTAGATCCCACATATTTGGAGAATGTTCAATCTTATGAAATTTTTGAGAAAAGTGGGTTTGGAGAGGTCATGACTTTAGTTAATGTTAATCCCACTATCTTGGAAGAGTGTCAACTTTGCATGCATGTGGATCGTGTTGAGAATATGTTATGTGATAGCTATTTTGTTGAATTTGCTTATGATCCCACATGTAATTATTATGAAAGAGGAAAATATGGTTGTAGGAATTTTCATATTACTAAATTACCTCTCGTCATGTTGAGATTGCTATCGTCTCTTTCTTCTTCCTTGAATATGCTAGTTTTTGCTTGCCTTGCAAATTTGTTTGCTTATAATATGCCTATGCATAGGAAGTATGTTAGACTTAGATGTGTTTGTCACATGTTTTATGATGCTCTCTTTATTCTTCAATTCTTGTCTTTTATGTGAGCATCATTGACATCTCAATGCCTAGCTAAAAACGTTTTAAAGAAAATTGCTTGTTGGAAGACAACCCAATACTTTTCCTTCCTGTTATTTAATAAATTTCGCATCTACTTTCTGTTTAGACGTGTTTTTATCTTTTAATTAGTGTTTCTGCCAAGTAGAACCTATAGGATAAACTATGATGGTAGTTGATTTGATTCTGCTGAAAAACAGAAACTTTGCACTCACGAGAAAAAAATCAATAAATCACAGAAACGTGCTTTTGCATTGATTCTTTTTGCTGCTGATCAATAAACAAATTTTCCAGTACTTCCTATTTTGGTAAGATTTTTAGAGTTCCAGAAGTTTGCGTTAGTTACAGATTGCTACAGACTGTTCTGTTTTTGACAGATTCTGTTTTTCGTGTGTTGTTTGCTTATTTTGATGCATCTATGGCTAGTAAAATAGTTTATAAACCATAGAGAAGTTGGAATACAGTAGGTTTAACACCAAAATAAATAAATAATGAGTTCATTACAGTACCTTATGTGGTGGTTTTGTTTTCTTTCACTAACGGAGCTTATAAGATTTCCTGTTGAGTTTTGTGTTGTGAAGTTTTCAAGTTTTGGGTAAAGCTTTTATGGACTATGGAATAAAGGGTGGCAAGAGCCTAAGCTTGGGGATGCCCAAGGCACCCCAAGATATTCAAGGATAGCCAAAAGCCTAAGCTTGGGGATGCCCCGGGAAGGCATCCCCTCTTTCGTCTTCGTTCATTGGTAACTATACTTGGAGCAATATTTTTATTCGCCACATGATATATGTTTTGCTTGGAGCGTCGTGTATTATATTAGTCTTTGATTTTTAGTTTACCACAATCATCCTTGCTGTAAACACCTTTTTGGAGAAGCCTATTTGTTTAGAATTTTCCAGAATACTCTATGTGCTTCACTTATATCTTTTGAGCTTGATAGTTTTTGCTCTAGTACTTCACTTATATCCTTTAGAGCACAGTGGTGACTTGATTTTATAGAAATTGGTAGTCTCTCATGCTTCACTTATATTATTTTGAGAGTCTTTTAGAACAGCATGGTATTTTCTATGGTTATAATTTGGTCCTAGAATGATGAGCATCCAAGTTGGGTATAATTAAAACTATCATAGGAAGTGAATTGGATGCTATGATCAACTTGATACTTGATGATTGTTTTGAGATAGGGAGGTAGT
The DNA here is from genome assembly GCA_963921465.1 of Triticum timopheevii. NCBI lineage: Eukaryota > Viridiplantae > Streptophyta > Magnoliopsida > Poales > Poaceae > Triticum > Triticum timopheevii. The sequence continues at coordinate 163,205,094 of OY997274.1, read as the reverse complement.
GATATTAAAGTCATGCTAGTTGGGTGATTATGAATTTAAAGAATGCTTGTGTTGAAGTTAGCAAGTCCCGTAGCATGCACGTATGGTTAAAGTTGTGTAACAAATTTGAAACATGAAGTGTACCTGGCTTGTGCACCCTTATGAGTGGCGGTCGGGGACGAGCGATTGTCTTTTCCTACCAATCTATCCCCCTAGGAGCATGCGCATAGTACTTGGTTTCTGATGACTTCTAAATTTTTGCAATTAGTATATGAGTTCTTTTGACTAATGTTGAGTCCATGGATTATACGCACTTTTACCTTTCCACCATTGCTAGCCTCTTCGGTACCGTGCATTGCCCTTTCTCACCTTGAGAGTTGGTGCAAACTTCGCCGGTGCATCCAAACCCCGTGATACGATACACTCTATCACACATAAACCTCCTTATATCTTCCTCAAAACAGCCACCATACCTACCTATTATGGCATTTCCATAGCCATTCCGAGATATATTGCCATGCAACTTTCCACCGTTCCGTTCATCATCATCATGACATACATTACTTTTGTCATATTGCCATTGCATGATCATGTAGTTGACATCGTATTTGTGGCAAAGCCACCATGCATTATTTTTCATACATGTCACTCTTGATTCATTGCACCATCCTGGTACACCGCCGGAGGCATTCATATAGAGTCATATCTTGTTCTAGTTTCGAGTTGTTATTCATATGTTGTAATCAATAGAAGTGTGATGATCATCATTTTTAGAGCATTGCCCAAAGAAAAAAAAGATGAAAGGCCAAAATAAAAAAGAAAAAAAAGAAAGGCCCAAAAAAAGGGGAGAAGAAAGAGAAGAAAAAGAAAAAAAGAAAAAAAGAAAAAGAAAATAAATAAAAAGGGCAATGCTACTATCTCTTTTTCCACACTTGTGCTTCAAAGTAGCACCTTGTTCTTCATGTAGCGAGTCTCGTATATTGTGCTTCAAAGTAGCACCATGTTTTTCATATAGTGAGTCTCATAAGTTGTCTTTTTCATACTAGTGGGAATTTTTCACTATAGAACTTGGCTTGTATATTCCTATGATGGGCTTCCTCAAATGCCCTAGGTCTTCGTGAGCAAGCAAGTTGGATGCACACCCACTAGTTTTCTTTTGTTGAGCATTTTTGTAGCTCTAGTGCATCCGTTGCATGGCAATCCCTACTCCTCATGTTGCCATCAATTGATGGGCATCTCCATAGCCCATTGGTTATCCTTATCAATGTGAGACTTTCTCCTTTTTTGTCTTCTCCACACAATCCCCATCATCATATTCTATTCCACCCATAGTGCTATATCCATGGCTCACGCTCATGTATTGCGTGAAGGTTGAAAAAGTTTGAGATTATTTAAGTATGAAACAATTGCTTGGCTTTTCATCGGGGGTATAGAAGTTGGGAACATCTTTGTGTGACGAACATGAAGCATAGCCTAACTATATGATTTTGTAGGGATGAACTTTCTTTTGCCATGTTATTTTGAGAAGACATGATTACTTTGATTAGTATGCTTGAAGTGTTACTATTTCTTTTATCAATATGAACTTTTATTTTGAATCATTTGGATATGAACATTCATGCCAAATTAAAGAAAATTACATTGAAAATTATGTTAGGTAGCATTCCACATCAAAAATTCTCTTTTTATCATTTACCTACTCGAGGACGAGCAGGAATTAAGCTTGGGGATGCTTGATACGTCTCCAACGTATCTATAATTTTTGATTGTTCCATGCTATTATATTAACTCTTTTGGATGTTTATGGGCTTTATTTTATACATTTATATCATTTTTGGGACTAACCTACTAACCGGAGGCCCAGCCTGTATTGCTGTTTTTTGCCTATTTCAGTATTTCGAAGAAAAGGAATATCAAACGGAGTCCAAACGGAATGAAACCTTTGGGAGCGTGATTTTTGGAACGAACGTGATCCAGAGGACTTGAAGTGCAAGTCAAGAAGCACCCGAGGCTCCCACGAGATAGGAGGGCGCGCCCCCCCTGTAGGACGCACCCCCTATCTCGTGGGCCCCTCGGGCGTCCACCGACGTACTTCTTCCTCCTATATAATCCTACGTACCCCGAAAAAAATCCAGGGGCAATACGAATAACAATTTCCACCACCGTAACCTTCTGTATCCGCGAGATCTCATCTTGGAGCCTTCGCCGGCACTCTGCCGGAGGGGGAATCCACCATGGAGGGCTTCTACATCAACACCATAGCCCTTTCGATGAGTTGTGAATAGTGTACCACAGACCTACGGGTCCATAGTTATTAGCTAGATGGCTTCTTCTCTATTTTTGGATCTCAATACAATGTTCTCCCCCTCTCTTGTGGAGAACTATTTGATGTAATCTCTTTTTGCGGTATGTTTGTCAAGATCCAATGAATTGTGGGTTTATGATCAGATTTATCTATGGATAATAATTGAATCTTCTCTGAATTATTTTATATGATTGAGTTATCTTTGCAAGTCTCTTCGAATTATCGGTTTGGTTTGGCCCACTAGATTGATCTTTCTTGCCATGGGAGAAGTGCTTAGCTTTGGGTTCAATCTTGTGGTATTCTTACCCAGTGACAGAAAGGGTTGCAAGACACATATTGTATTGTTGCCATCGAGGATAACAAGATGGGGTTTATATCATATTGCTTGAGTTTATCCATCTATATCATGTCATCTTGCTTAATGCGTTACTCTGTTCTTATGAACTTAATACACTTGATGCATGCTGGATAGTGGTCGATGTGTGGAGTAATAGAAGTAGATACAGGCAGGAGTCGGTCTACTTGTTATGGACGTGATGCCTATATACATGATCATGCCTAGATAACGTCATAATTATTCGCTTTTCTCTCAATTGCTTGACAGTAATTTGTTCACCCACCGTAATACTTATGCTCTCGAGAGAAGCCTCTAGTGAAACCTATGGCCCCCGGGTCTATCTCTTATCATATTTGCTTTCAATCTACTTTTATTTGCATCTTTATTTTCTGTATCTATATTATAAAGTACCAAAAATATATTTATCTTATCATACTATCTCTATCAGATCTCACTTTCGCAAGTGGCCATGAAGGGATTGACAACCCCTTTGTCGCGTTGGTTGCGAGTTCTTTATTTGTTTGTGTAGGTTCGTGGGACTTGTTGAGGAGCCTCCTACTAGATTGATACCTTGGTTCTCAAAAACTGAGGGAAATACTTACGCTACTATTGCTGCATCACCCTCTCCTCTTCGAGGAAAACCAACGCAAGCTCAAGACGTAGCAATTCTTCTTCCCAAAATTCATAAATATTCCAAAAATATTCTCCTTCCGTTTTTATCCCGTTTGGACTCCGTTTGATATGGGGTTTCTGCGAAACATAAAACATGAAACAAACACAAACTGGCACTGGCACTAGATCAATATGTTAGTTCCAAAAATAGTATAAAAAGTTGCCAAAATTATATGAAAGTTTAATAATATTGGCATGGAGCAATCAAAAATTATAGATACAACGGAGACGTATCAGCATCCCCAAGCTTAATTCCTGCTCGTCCTCGAGTAGGTAAATGATAAAAAAAGATAATTTTTGATGTGGAATGCTACCTAGCATAATCTTGATCATGTAATCTACTCATGGCATGAATATTACGACACGAGTGATTCAAAGCAATAATCTATCATTTGACATTAAGACAATAATACTTCAAGCATACTAATAGAGCAATCATGTCTTTTCTAAATAACATGGCCAAAGAAAGTTATCCCTACAAAATCATATGGTCTTGCTATGCCCCATCTTCACCACACAAAATATTCAAATCATGCACAACCCCGATGACAAGCCAAGCAATTGTTTCATACTTTTGACATTCTCAAACCTTTTCAACTTTCACACAATACATGAGCGTGAGCCATGGACATAGCACTATAGGTGGAATAGAATATGATGATGGAGGTTGTGTGGGGAAGACAAAAAAGGAAGAAAGTCTCACATTGACGTGGCTAATCAACGGGCTATGGAGATGCCCATCAATTGATGTCAATGCGAGGAGTAGGGATTGCCATGCAACGGATGCACTAGAGCTATAAGTGTATGAAAGCTCAAACTGAAACTAAGTGGGTGTGCATCCAATTTGCTTGCTCATGAAGACCTAGGGCATTTGAGGAAGCCCATCACTGGAATATACACGCCAAGTTCTATAATGAAAATTCCCACTAGTATATGAAAGTGATAACTCAAGAGACTCTTTATATGAAGAACATGGTGCTACTCTGAAGTACAAGTGTGGTAAAAGGATAGTAACATTGCCCCCCTTTTTTTCTCCTTCCCCCCTTTTTTGGCGGGCTTCTTTGGCCCCCTTTTTTTATTTAGGCTTCTTTGGCCTCTTTTTTTTCTTGGGGCAATGCTCTAATAATGATGATCATCACAGTTTTATTTACTTACAACTCAATATTACAACTCGATACTAGAACAAAGATATGACTCTATATGAATGCCTCCGGCAGTGTACCGGGATGTGCAATGATCTAGCGTAGCAATGACATCAGAAAACGGACAAGCCATGAAAACAACATGCTAGCTATCTTACGGTCATGCAAATTAGTATGACAATAAATGCTCAAGTCATGTATATGATGATGATGAAAGTTGCATGGCAATATATCTCGGAATGGCTATGGAAATGCCATGATAGGTAGGTATGGTGGATGTTTTGAGGAAGATATAAGGAGGTTTATGTTTGATAGAGTGTATCGTATCACGGGGTTTGGATGCGCCGGCAAAGTTTGCACCAACTCTCGAGGTGAGAAAGGGCAATGCACGGTACCAAAGAGGCTAGCAATGATGGATGGGTGAGAGTGCGTATAATCCATGGATTCAACATTAGTCATAAAGAACTCACATACTTATTGCAAAAATCTATTAGTCATCAAAACAAAGTACTACGCACATGCTCCTAGGCAGATAGATTGGTAGGAAAAGACCATCGCTCGTCCCCGACCGCCGCTCACAAGGAAGACAATCAATAAATACCTCATGCTCCAACTTCGTTACATAACGGTTCACCATACGTGCATGTTACGGGAATCACAAACTCCAACACAAGTATTTCTACAATCCACAACTACCCACTAGCATGACTCTAATATCACCATCTTTATATCGCAAAACTATTGCAAGGAATCAAACATATCATATTCAGTGATCTACAAGTTTTATCACTACAAAAAAATACACTTCCGTGATGATACGTGTTTGTCACAGTAGGTCGCGTTTTCTGTCATGCATGTACATCCATGAAAAATTTATGACAGAATCAAGATAGTCATACCTCTGCTGTCGTAGAAGTGTTCCATGACATTACCAAAATTATCATCACGGAAGTGTCCACTTCCATGACGATAAATCGTGCGTCATAGAAGTGCTTTCGTCAAGGGTGACCGACATGTGGCATCCACCGTAACGGAATGCCGTTAAGCTATCGGGTCGGGTTTTGGATCTGATAACCCATTAACAGCCCCGACAAATGGGGATTTTCCACGTGTAAAATTTTGATTGGCCGACGGATCCACGCGTCAACTCCGCGTTGGCACAGGTGTCACTCATCCAACGGTCAAGATGACCTATGATATGTTGACACGTGGACCGGCCCAAAAGTGGCCCACAAAGTTTAAATGGGCCGGCCCAACCGAAGGCCCATAAGATTTCACGGGCCATAATGGGCCCGCCCAGCTAAAGACCCACAAAATTTAGCGGACCATAATGGGCCGGTCCAGCTAAAGGCCCACAAGATTTTGCGGACCACAATGGGCCGGCCCAGCTAAAGGCTCATAAGATTCTGCAGACCATAATGGGCCGGCCCAGCTAAAGGCCCAACATTCTCTGTCAAATCGGCCCGTCAATGGCCTGTCCTAAACTTGTCATCAATGCGGCCCATGGTCACTTCTGGCCCGTTAACTGTCCGCTAAGTAATTGGGCCGAATTACGGCCCGGTGTATTTCCGGCCTGTTAAAGGTCCGGCTTCGTTTGGGCCCATTTACAGGCCATGAAAACTTTCGGCCCATAAACGACCGTAAAGTATTTGGGTCATATTCGGCCATGTCTGACATTCAGCCTGTTAGAGGCCCACTATAGATTTGGGCCACTTTCGGCCTGTTGTCATTTTCGGACTGTTAACGCCGGACGTAAACCATGGCCATATGTGGCCCAATGTCATATCGGGCCCATTAACGGCCCATATAAAAATGGCGATAGTCTAGCCCAACCGAAGTTCCGGCCCGTTAAAGGCATGTGTAATAGGTCGGCGCATTTACGGCCCGTCCGAATTTCGGCCTGTCAAAGATCAGCATCGTAAATGGGCCACCATTTCGGCCTACTAAGTCCAGTGGGTTATTTGGCACAATCAGGGCCCAATCTCACTTTCGGTCTATTAAAGGCCCATGTTTTTCATGGGCTCGAGATATTTATACCTTGAAAAGGCCTAATTTTACTGAGGGCCCAAATTATGTTTAGGCCTATTAAAGGCCCACTATGGGCACAGGCTTACCAGAAAAAATATGAAAGCTTATGTTGATTTAGGCCCAAATATTTTTAGTGGGCTACATGCCGATTTCGGCCCGTAATCGTTTTTAGCCCAATTGGAATGGGCCCGGCGAATGTTGGCATGTTGGGCTCCTACGAAGCTTTCGGCCGAATACATTACTAAGATAAACCTACACTATACAAAAATAGCGTCGTAATTACTGCAGCCCGTGGCAGCATCATAAATGTTGTGTCACAACAAAATAAATTCCAACCATACAACAAAAGGCTTGTTGGCATAAAGTTTACAGTCCTTCCAGATAAAAGCACCATCAGATGTATAGAAGCACAGATCATTTGACCTGAGTGCTAATGTTTCAGACTGTAGAATACGATGGAGCAGCACGATCTCCACCTTTTTTCCGCCATTGCTCTTGAACAACGAAGCGAATGTCTGATAGTATGGTTTCAAAACCATTCATATCTTGATGACATTTCTCAACCACTATTCTTGTTTCTGAAACAACGTCCATTAGGGATTGGACTTGTGTCTAGAGCACAGATATATCACTCTGTCTAGCAGGAAGATTTTGTTCAGAAGGCGATTCGGACGAGGTTACCTTGACAACCAACCCAGAATTACGCAGGAAGGTGCTTTTTGCACTGTTAGTGGAGAGATACTGACGCACTGCAGCAAGAGGTGACATTGTGCCTGTTGTAGCCTCGTCACCTTCAGGTGGTTGTGGCTGTTCAATCATTTGTTCCATAGCTTCCTAAAAGTTTGAACTTGTAGATTAGTGTACCAGATAATTTACTAATGAGACAAAAACAAACAAAGTAGGTTAAACGTTTATACATAACTTATTTTGGTGAACTACTATAATACATTAGCATGTATTGTAGTGCCAACTACATAATGAAATCACTTTCAGAACATATGTCCATGTAGCATGCCTACTGTATTGTCTATTTCCTCACATTCGTTGACATCTAAGGATAAAGAGACATGGTTTAAAGTAGGATGAACATAGTATGACATCATTCATATCATTGTGTGCGCACGTGAACATAACAACTTGATTACAGATCAAGACCAAAAGAATATCCTTCATCTCTTTTAAACCATGTAAGGTGAAATGATACGTTAAGACAACTGTGTATAAAAGTGAACAGAGCAACTGACATTGGCTGCAAACCAAGTAGTTAAATGAACACATCGTAGTACCAATCAGTTCAAGGCAGGAGGAGTAAGGACTTACAACAATGGCTTGAACTGGTGTGCTCATGCCCTTCATCTTGCTAGTGTGGCAATCCTTGAAGATTTGCACTGCATTCGGTTCAGGTTCTTTTTGATCCGCACGGGCTTTCCTCTGTATTTGGAACAAGTCAATATAGATACGATAATATGGCACACAAAAAAGAAGGAAGTAGCAGCTATTTACAAGAGCCTCGCAGTGTGCAATATAGCTACGAGATCCTGTTGTCTGTTGGAATTTCACTTTAGAACGGTTGGTTTTGTTCTTCAAACAGTTAGCCTAGAACAAGATACACTTGTAAGGCACATACATAAATACAAGTTCAATATGTGGTCTGATCAAATACATATAGCCTACCTGATACTTTGGATCAGACTAGTGTTTAACGAGGGATGTCCAGTCTTCATCTGTAATATATTCCACTAGAGATGCTTGGGCGATTTCATTGTTAGCCTTGCCTTCAAAGTGAGATTTTCTAAGGTGGTACCGATACTGTCGCAGAGCAGACTGAAAAACATGAGTGCATGCTTGTTTAGTTGCATCATCTTTCAGATCCAACTTGAATCTCATCTATTGAAAAAAGAATGTGAGTCTTATTAGGAGGAAGCTAGAAAGTATGGGACAGAGCAAGACAATATTACTAATTGCGATGAATAACATTACTTACGGATAAATGGTCAAGGAAGGTGTTAAACTGGGTATTGTCTTTCTCATTCCTGTACTGGATCCACGTTGGGAGGATACGTGCATGACACCTAACGGCAACGGCTGCCTCTGATACTAACTTGGCTGACTCTATAGCATCACGTGGCCTTTTTAAACCTGCCTCAAAATGGATCTCCATTCTTCCTCCTTTAGATTTTGTTAATCTGTCAAGCATTATCCCTGATGTCTGTTTCCGCTTGCGCCATGGTGCTAGTTCAACAACGAATATGGAAAGTGTTAGTGTACATCAAACTGTGAGAGTTCATATAAAGGAGCATGCAACTGCAACTTGACTCGGTCAGGTACCGTCTTGGTGTTGATACTCATGAGGTTCATCGATCTTGCCAAGTCCTGTTGTGTCAGCAGTGCTTCAGAAGTAGTGTTAGGTGTGAAGGCACCTTGGGAACTGGCCAGTTCCGGAGCAAATGAACGAGTAACTGGTTGAGATGCTGGTACAATTGAAGCGGATGCTGCAGCTGGTGGAGCAGGTGATACTGTGTTTGTAGATTTAGTCGGTGGACTTGGACCTTCTACTGCACTATAAGTACCAGCAGAATCTCGATGGATAATCCTTTTCCGTTTCACCCGACGAGTAACAGCACTCCCTACTATATTATTTTCCTTGCTCTTTTTTGACTTTGCCATGTCAAGCTGTACCCACAACACAAAAGAATAAAATCACTCTTCAGAACTCATTGATGCATGATACAGACAAGCAATACTTTGATGTAAGACAACTGTATGAGGATGGAATATGTAAGAAAAACAGGACGGCATGACATATTCACAGCTACGATGTGCAAACTAAGCAGAAGGATTTTCAAGAAAATAGAAGTAATGCAAGCTAGACACCATATGAAAGATGCAACCAATATTACTCTGCCAAGTTAAAAGTGTCTTGTCATAAGTGGCAATTCAAATAATTAGAAGCAGTACAACGTAGAAATCAATGCAAGATGCAACCACTATCAAACTGCCATGTTAAAAGCGTCCAATCATGAGTGACTGATGCGGGATACACAACAACAATACTTTGATGTAAGAACATGGTATGATAGATAGATGCAGTGTATTCTAGACATAGAAAGCCATGTCATATGCACATGTATAACGTATAAACTCAGCAGGTGCAATTTAATCAAAATAGAAGAAATATAGGCTAGACAACATAGGCAACATGAAACCAATTATCACACTGTCAACTTAGAGCAAGCACCTGCGATGGTGGAGTACGAGAGATGAACTCATCATGTAGACTTGGGACTTCAACTTCATTAGCAGTAGTAGTGGCAAATCTAGAGAGTCTCTGTTTGCGTCGGTGCGGAGGACCACCAACATCCCCTAACTTACTCTTTTCCTTCCTATTTTCTGATATTGCCTTATGAAGTCAAAACCACAAGAAGATGAATAAAATTAGCTCTGCATAATTGGTTGATGCATGATACAGATGAACACTACTTTGATGTAAGGCAAGCGCAGGATAGGAGGATGGAATATATACAAAAAAGACAGCGTTTCATATTCACACGTACGATAGGAGGATGGAATATGTATGAAAAATAGTAAGCTGAAGGCATTTCAACAAAATTATAAGAAATGAAAGCTAGGCACCATATGAACACGCAACCAATATCACTCTATCAGGTAAAAAGTGTCTCGTCATAAGTGCCATTTCAAGAAATTAGAAGCAGTACAAGCTAGAAGACAATGCAAGATGCAACCTACATCACAGTCCCAAGTTAAATGTGTCTTATGGGTAAGTTATCGTTGCAGGTATAAGTTGTAAGCTACGCATATGCAATTCAACATAATCAGAAGCAATACAAACTAGACATCATACGGAAAACGCAACCACATATAACAGTTCCAAGTAAGAGCAAGCACCTGTGATGGTGGAGTAGGGGAGATGTGCTCATCATGTACACATATGTTCTAGAAACAGGAACACATGTCATATTCACAGGCATTATGTGTAAAGTAAGCAGATGCAATCCAAGTTAGAAGCAGTACAAGCTAGACATCATACGCAACATGCAACCACATATAATAGTGCCAAGTTAGAGCAAGCACCTGTGATGGTGGAGTAGGGGAGATGTGCTCATCATCTACACAACTACGTTGACTGTCTAGCCTTGCGTTGTCTTGCGAATCTTGTTGGGAGGATGGCGGAGTAGAATCCATAGAGAACCTCCGTTTCAGTTGCTCGGAAGGACCACCATCATCCAATGCCTTGCCAATTTCCTTCAGCTTTATTGATTTTGCATTGTGAGGTCATACCGACAAGAAAAAGGAATATCATTCGCTCTTCAGAACTCATTCATGCATGATACTGACAAACACTACTCTGATGAAAGGCAAAGTCATGATACGAGGATGGAATATGTACGAAAAAATGGACGGCTTGACATATTCACACCTATGATGTGGTAACTAACCAGAAGGCACTTCAACAAATTAGAAACACTGCAAGACACCATATGGAAGGTGCAATCAATATCACTCTGCCAAGTTAAAACTGTCTCGTCATAGGTGGCGTTCATCAAACTAGAAGCAATACATGCTAGAAATCATATTCAAGACGCAAACCAATATCACACTGCCAACTTAAAGGTGTCCCATCATAAGTGACTGATGCAGGATACACAAGAAGAGTATTTTCATGTAAGAACATGGTGTGATAGACAGATATAGTATGTACCAAAAACAGGAAAGCGTGTCATATTCACATGTATCATGTGTAAGCTAAGCAGATGCAGTTTACACTAATTAGGAGCAATACGAGCTAGACACCATATGCAACATGCAACCAGATATCACACTGCCAAGTTAGAGCAAGCACCTTGGATGGTGGAGTAGGGGAGCAGAGACTTGGACCTTGTAATGCACTATCAATACAAGGAGAATCGGTACAGATGCTCTGTTTATGTTGCTGCAGAGGACCACCATCATCGCCTTCCTTACTCTTTTCCTTCCTCTTTCTTGATTTTGCCTTGTCAAGTCAAACCCACAAGAAAAAGGAATAAAATTTGCTCTTCAGAACTCATTGATGCATGATACTGATGAACACTACTTTCATGTAAGGCAGCCGCATGATAGGAGGATGGAATATGTATGAAGAATAGGACGGCGTGACATATTGACATGTATGATGTATAAAGTGTAAACTAAGCACAAGGTGCTTGAACTTGTTAGAATCGATGCAAGCTAGAAACCATATGAAAGATGAAACCAATATCACTCTGCCAAATTAAAATGGTGCCCTAACAAATGTATTTGACCAAATTAGAAGCAATACATGGCAACATGCTAGAAATAATATGCAATATGCAACGAATAAAGGTGACTCATCATAAGTGATTGATGTAGGATACAGAAGAGAGGTAGTTTCATGTAAGAACAAGGTTAACACATAGATGCAGTGTGTACCAAAAATAGGAAGGCATGTCATATTCACAGGTATAGTGTGTAAACTAAGCAGATGCAATTTACCCTAATTAGAAGCATTACAAGCTAGACACCGTATGCAACATGCAACCACATATCGCACTGCGAAGTTAGAGCAAGCACCTATGATGGTGGTGTAGGGTGATATGTCCATTTTGCATCATGCTTTTATATCAATATTTATTGCATTATGGGCCGGGGAGTGTAGTGCTTTTGGTGAGTGGAACTTGGTAAGGAAACATTTATATAGTGTGCTGAAATTTTCTGTTACTTGTCACTATGGAAACTAATCCTTTGAGGGGATTGTTTGGGGTATCTTCACCCCAACCAGAAGAGCAAAGAGATGCTCCTCAACCTACTAAACCTTATGAAAATATTCACTTTGAGATTCCTTCGGGTATGATAGAAAAACTGCTAGCTAATCCTTTTGCAGGAGACGGAACGTTGCATCCCGACTTACACCTTATCTTTGTGGATGAAGTTTGTGGACTATTTAAGCTTGCAGGTATCCCCGATGATGTTGTCAAAAGGAAGGTCTTCCCTTTATCTTTGAAGGGAGATTCAATGACATGGTATAGGCTATGTGATGATACGAGATTTTGGAATTATAAGCGACTAAAGTTGGAATTTCACCAGAAGTTCTATCCTATGCATCTTGTTCATCGTGATCGTAATTACATATATAATTTCTGGCCTCGCGAAGGATAAAGCATCGCTCAAGCTTGGGGGAGGCTTAAGTCAATGTTATATTCATGCCCCAATCATGAGCTCTCTCGGGAAACAATTTTTCAGAATTTTTATGCTCGACTTTCTCTTGATAATCGCAACCTGCTCGATACTTCCTGTGTTGGTTCCTATATGCTGAAGACTATTGATTTCAAATGGGACTTATTGGAAAGAATTAAACGCAACTCTGAAGATTGGGGTTCCGACGATGGTAAGGAGTCAGGCATGACACCTAAGTTCGATTGTGTTAAATCTTTTATGGATATCGATGCTTTCTGTGGATTTAGCTCTAAGTATGGACTTGACTCTGAGATAGTAGCTACTTTTTGTGAAACTTTTGCTACTCATGTTGATCTCCCTAAAGAGAAGTGGCTTAAATATAATCCTCCTGTTGAAGTTAAAGTAGTTGCACCTATTACAGTCGAAGAAAAGACTATTACATATAGTGATCCTATTATTCCTACTGCTTATGTCGAAAAACCTCCTTTTCCTGTTAGGATAAAAGATCATGTTAAAGCTTCGACTGTTGTTTGTAAGAGTAATACTAGGACTTATACACCTCCTGAGCAAATTAATGTTGAACCTGGTATTGCTATGATTAAAGATCTCTTGGATGAGGACTTAGATGGGCATGTTATCTCTTTATTGGGTGAAACTGCTAATATTGCTAGACCTGATACTAAGACACGTAGACCTGTTGTAGGCACGCCTGTTATTTCTGTTAAAATAGGAGATCATTGTTATCATGGCTTATGTGATATGGGTGCTAGTGCTAATGCGATACCTTATCATCTTTATAAAGAAATTATGCACGATATTGCACCTGTTGAATTAGAAGACATTGATGTTACTATTAAGCTTGCTAATAGGGACACCATTAAACCTATTGGGATTGTTAGAGATGTTGAAGTCTTGTGTGGGAAGATTAAATACCCTGCTGATTTTCTCATTCTTGGTTCCCCACAAGATGATTTTTGTCCCATTATTTTTGGTAGACCCTTCTTGAATACTGCTAGTGCTAAGATTAATTGTGAAAAGAATATTGTCACTGTTGGCATAGATGGTATGTCTCATGAGTTTAATTTCGCTAAGTTTAGTAGACAACCTCGTGAAAGGGAACCACCTAGTAAGGATGAAATTATTGGTCTTGCTTCCATTTCTGTTCCTCCAACTGATCCGTTAGAACAATATTTGTTAGACCACGAAAACGATATGTTTATGAAGGAAAGGGAAGAAATAGATCAAGTGTTCCTTAAACAAGACCTATGCAAAAACATAACCTTCCCGTTGAAATTCTTGGGGATCCCCCTCCACCCAAGGGTGATTCCGTGTTCGAACTCAAACCCTTACCTGATAATCTCAAGTATGCTTATCTTGATGAAAAAGAAATATATCCTGTTATTATTAGTGCTAACCTTTCAGAGAAAGAAGAAGAAAGATTATTGAAAACTCTGAAGAAGCACCGAGCTGCTATTGGAAATACTCTGGACGATCTTAAGGGCATTAGTCCCACATTATGTCAACACAAAATTTCAGTGGAGAAAGATGCCAAACTAGTTAGAGATCCTCAAAGACAATTAAACCCCAAAATGAAGGAAGTGGTAAGAAAGGAGATTCTAAAACTCCTTGAGGCAGGTATTATTTATCCCGTTGCTGATAGTGAATGGGTAAGCCCTGTCCATGTGTCCCTAAAAAGGGAGGTATTACCATTGTTCCTAATGATAAAGATGAATTGATCCCGCAAAGACTTATTACATGCTATAGGATGGTAATTGATTTCCGTAAGTTAAATAAAGCTACTAAGAAAGATCATTACCCTTTACCTTTTAATGATCAAATGCTAGAAATGCTATCCAAACACACACATTTTTGCTTTCTAGATGGTTATTCTAGCTTCTCTCAAATACCTGTGTCCATGAAGGATTAATCTAAAACTACTTTTACTTGCCCTTTTGGTACTTTTGCTTATAGACGTATGCCTTTTGGTTTATGTAATGCACCTGCTACCTTTCAAAGATGCATGATGGCTATATTTTCTGATTTTTGTGAAAAGATTTGTGAGGTATTTCTGGATGACTTCTCCGTCTATGGATCCTCTTTTGATGATTGTTTGAGCAACCTTGATCGAGTTTTGCAGAGATGCAAAGACACTAGTCTCGTCCTGAATTGGGAAAGGTGTCACTTTATGGTTAATGAAGGCATTGTCTTGGGGCACAAGATCTCCGAGAGAGGTATTGAAGTTGATAAAGCCAAAGTTGATGCTATTGAAAAGATGCCTCCCAAGGACATAAAAGGTATAAGAAGTTTCCTCAGTCATGCTGGCTTTTATAGGAGGTTCATTAAGGACTTTTCTAAAATCTCTAGGCCTCTGACTAATTTATTGCAAAAAGATATTCCTTTTGTCTTTGATGATGATTGTGTAGAAGCATTTGAAACACTTAAGAAAGCTTTGATCACTGCACCTATTGTTCAGCCACCTGATTGGAATTTACCTTTTGAAATTATGTGCGATGCTAGTGATTATGCTGTAGGTGGTGTTTTAGGGCAAAGAGTCGATAAGAAATTGAATGTTATCCAGTATGCTAGTAAGACTCTTGATACTGCCCAGAGAAATTATGCTACTACTGAAAAAGAGTTCTTAGCAGTTGTGTTTGCATGTGATAAGTTTAGACCTTATATTGTTGATTCCAAAGTTACTATTCACACTGATCATGTTGCTATTAAATATCTTATGGAAAAGAAAGATGCTAAGCCTAGACTCATTAGATGGGTTCTCTTGCTCCAAGAATTTGACTTGCATATTATTGATAGAAAGGGAGCCGAGAACCCCGTTGCAGACAACTTGTCTAGGTTAGAGAATGTTCTTGATGACCCACTGCCTATTAATGATAGTTTTCCTGATGAACAATTAGCGGTTGTCAATGCTTCTCGTACTGCTCCTTGGTATGCTGATTATGCTAATTACATTGTTGCTAAATATATACGGCCTAGTTTCACATACCAGCAAAAGAAAAAGTTCTTTTATGATTTAAGACATTACTTCTGGGATGATCCACAACTTTATAAAGAAGGAGTAGATGGTATTATTAGACGTTGTGTGCCTGAGCATGAACAGGAACAAATCCTACGCAAGTGTCACTCTGAATCTTATGGAGGACACCACGCTGGAGATAGAACTGCACACAAGGTACTACAATCTGGTTTTTATTGGCCTACTCTCTTCAAAGATGCTCGTAAGTTTGTCTTATCTTGTGATGAATGTCAAAGAATAGGTAACATTAGTAGACGTCAAGGAATGCCTATGAACTATTGTCTTGTTGTTGAATCGTTTGATGTTTGGGGCTTTGATTATATGGGACCTTTTCCTGCCTCCAATGGTTATACACATATTTTAGTTGCTGTTGATTACGTTACTAAGTGGGTAGAAGCTATTCCAACTAGTAGTGCTGATCATAACACTTCTATTAAAATGCTTAAAGAAGTTATTTTTCCGAGGTTTGGAGTCCCTAGATATCTTATGACTGATGGTGGTTCACACTTTATTCATGGTGCTTTCCGTAAGATGCTTGCTAAGTATGATGTCAATCATAGAATTGCATCTCCTTATCACCCGCAGTCTAGTGGTCAAGTAGAGTTGAGCAATAGGGATCTCAAATTAATTTTGCAAAAGACTGTGAATAGATCTAGAAAGAATTGGTCCAAAAAACATGATGATGCATCATGGGCCTATAGAACTACATACAAAAATCCTATGGGTATGTCTCCATATAAGATGGTTTATGGAAAAGCATGTCATTTACCTCTTGAACTTGAACATAAAGCATATTGGGCTATTAAAGAGCTCAATTATGACTTCAAACTTGCCGATGAGAAGAGGTTGTTTGATATTAGCTCACTTGATGAATGGAGAACCCAAGCTTATGAGAATGCCAAGCTTTTCAAAGAAAAAGTCAAACGCTGGCATGATAAGAGGATACAAAAGCGTGAGTTTAACGTAGGAGATTATGTGTTATTATTCAACTCTCGTTTAAGATTTTTTGCAGAAAAACTTCTCTCAAAATGGGAAGGTCCCTACGTTATCGAGGAGGTCTATCGTTCTGGTGCTATAAAAATCAACAACTTCGAAGGCACAAATCCGAGGGTGGTTAATGGTCAAAGAATTAAACATTATATTTCAGGTAATCCTATCAATGTTGAAACTAATATTATTGAAACCATAACCCCCGAGGAATACATAAGAGACACTTTCCAGAACGTTCCAGACCCCGAAAAGGCATAGGTACGTGGTACGGTAAGTAAACCGACTCCAAAACAACTCTAATGGCATTTTTACCAGTTTTGGATTATTTAAGAATTTTAGGAAGAAAGAAGTAGTCCGAAAGGGACATGAGGCTCCCATGA
The DNA here is from genome assembly GCA_963921465.1 of Triticum timopheevii. Classification (NCBI taxonomy): domain Eukaryota; kingdom Viridiplantae; phylum Streptophyta; class Magnoliopsida; order Poales; family Poaceae; genus Triticum; species Triticum timopheevii. The sequence goes on along the minus strand of OY997274.1, from coordinate 163,188,038 downwards.
GAGAGGAGGCCGCGCCCCCCCTGTAGGGCGCGCCCCCTGTCTCGTGGGCACCTCGTGTGCCTCCCGGATTCCGTTTTCTTGTATGTTAAGTATTTTGGTCGATAAAAATTCATTATATATACTCCCGAAGGTTTTGACCACCGTATCACGCAAATATCTTCTGTTTTCGTTTCAAGTTGTTCCTGTTGCAGAATAAAGCAAGATGTCTTCTCAGGAATCAGTTGGGGAGAGCCGGATGTCTCACCCAATGCCAGGTCCAGGAGCAAATGGCGATGCCTATCACTTTGGACCATCAACGGAGGATGAGATGGAGGCTGATTTGAAAGGATAGATGCCATGGAGGAAGATCAAGAAGCTACCTCTCGTCTACAAGCAGAATTCACTATGGGGGAACTACCTAGCCTGGCTGTCCCTGCTTCGGTCATCTTTTCCAACTCTAGATTTCTTTCTTATGAAAATATGAAAAAGAGTTTCACGTGTTCTCCAGAAGCTATGCAGCATCCTTGGGTAAAAGGAGCTTTGGCCGTTATGGGCAAGCTCCGTAAAGAAATTATGGACCTCAAACAACAAGTCAATAAGCTCGAGGAGGAGAACCGTATCCTGAAGGGCATCATCGCCAAGAAGATCATAACACCAACCGTGAAGAAGGAGAAATAATCACATGGGTATGGGCACTCCCCTTGGCAACTGCCAAGCTTGGGGGAGGTGCCCCGGTATCGTATCACCATCATACTCCTATCTTTACCGCTTTATTTAGTTCGATCCTTTTAGTAGTATCTTGATCTAGTAGATTGAAGTTTTGATATCAAGTAGTTTTGAGTTTTGCATTGTGATCTCTTTATGTAAGCGAGTCCATGTGCTATCTATAATAAAGATTAGTGTTGAGTCAAGGGCTTTGCTATGTTGCTATGATCTTGAGAAAGTAGAAAGAACAAAGGAGTTCATATTGATCTTATGGATAGTGATAACTTCACACATAGAAAGTATGAGGCATAAAAATTGTTGAGAGTTGATGAACGTAGCCTTGGTCATCGTTGCAATTAATAGGAAGTGATAAGGAAAGAGGGGTTCACATATAGATATATTATCTTGGACATCTTTTATGATTGTGAAGCACTCATTAAGTATGACATGCTAAAAGAGTTGATGTTGGACAAGGAAGACAACGTAATGGTTTATGTTTTCCGACATCTCAGTTAAAGTATATTGTCATTGACCTTCCAAACATGTTGAGCTTGCCTTTCCCCCTCTCGCTAGCCAAATTCCTTGCACCAAGTAGAGATATACTACTTGTGCTTCCAAATATCCTCAAACCCAGTTTTGCCATGAGAGTCCAACATACCTACCTATGGATTGAGTAAGATCCTTCAAGTAAGTTGTTATCGGTGCAAGCAATAAAAATTGCTTTCTAAATATGTATGACTTATTAGTGCAGAGAAAATAAGCTTTGTATGAACTTGTTGTGGAAGTAATAAAAGCGACGGATTGCATAATAAAGGTCCACATACAAGGGGCAATATAAAGTGACGTTCTTTTGCATTAAGATTTAGTGCATCAACCCTAAACGCGCATGACAACCTCTGCTTCCCTATGCTAAGGGCCTATCTTTTACTTTATGTTTTTACTTTATGCTTGAGTCAAGGTGATCCTCACCTTTCCCCTTTTTCATTTTATCCTTTGGCAAGCTCCTCGTGTTTGAATGATCATGATACATATATCCAATTGGATGTAAGTTGGCATAGGCTATTATTGTTGACATCACCTAAAGGTGAATACATTGGGAGGCAACACAATAAGCCCCTATCTTTCTCAGTGTCCGGCTGAAACTCTATAACCACAAGTATTGCGTGAGTGTTAGCAATTATGGGAGACTACGAGATAGTTGAGTATGTGAGATTGTTGAAAAGCTCTATTATTGACTCTTTCTGATGTTACAATAAATTGCAATTGCTTCAATGACTGAGATTATAGTTTGTTAGTTCCCAATGAAGTTTATGAACCATACTTGACATTGTGAATTGCTTATTACTTGAGCATAGGAAATCATGTGACAACATCTATATATGTTACTGTTATTAGAATGATCATGATGCCCTCATTTCCGTATTTTATTTTTATCGACACCTCTATCTCTAAACATGTGGACATATTTTTCGATTTCGGCTTCCGCTTGAGGACAAGCGAGGTCTAAGCTTCGGGGAGTTGATACGTCTATTTTGCATCATGCTTTTATATCAATATTTATTGCATTATGGGCTGTCATTACACATTATATCTCAATACTTATGACTATTCTCTCTTATTTTACAAGGTTTACCATGAAGAGGGGGAATGCCGACAGCTGGAATTCTGGCTGGAAAAGGAGCAAACGTTGGAAACCTATTCTGCACAACTCCAAAAGTCCTGAAACTCCATGAAACAACTTTTTGGATTTATTAAGAATTTATGAGCGAAAGAAATAGGCCAAGGGGCCCACACCCTGTCCAGGAGACAGGAGGGCGCCCCCCTGTAGGGCGCGGCCCCCTATCTCCTGGGCCCCCTGGCGGGCCTCCGGCGTCCATCTTCTGCTATATCATCACTTTTACCCTGGAAAAAAATCATGGTCAAGCTTACGGGACGAAACTCCACCGCCACGAGGCGGAACCTTGGCGGAATCAATCTAGGGCTCTGGCGAAGCTGTTCTGCCGGGGACACTTCCCTCCGGGATGGGGAAATCATCACCAACGTCATCACCAACGATCCTCTCATTGGGAGGGGGTCAATCTCCATCAACATCTTCACCAGCACCATCTCCTCTCAAAACCCTAGTTCATCTCTTGTATCCAATCTTGTATCAAAACCACAAGTTGGTACCTATGGGTTGCTAGTAGTGTTGATTACTCCTTGTAGTTGATGCTAATTGGTTTACTTGGTGGAAGATCATATGTTTAGATCCTTTATGCATATTATTACTCCTCTGATTATGAACATGAATATGCTTTGTGAGTAGTTACGTTTGTTCCCGAGGACATGGGTGAAGTCTTGCTATTAGTAGTCATGTGAATTTGGTATTCGTTCGATATTTTGATGAGATGTATGTTGTCTTTCCTCTAGTGGTGTTATGTGAACATCGACTACATGACACTTCACCATTATTTGGGCCTAGAGGAAGGCATAGGGAAGTAATAAGTAGATGATGGGTTGCTAGAGTGACAGAATCTTAAACCCTAGTTTATGCGTTGCTTCGTTAGGGGTTGATATGGACCCATATGTTTAATGTTGTGGTTAGATTTACCTTAATACTCCTTTTTGTAGTTGCGGATGCTTGCAGTAGGGGTTAATCATAAGTGGGATGCTTGTCCAAGTTAGGGCAATAACCAAGTGCCGGTCCATCCACATATCAAATTATCAAAGTACCGAACGCGAATCTTATGAACGTGATGAAAACTAGCTTGACGATAATTCCCAATGTGTCATCGGGAGCTCCTTCTTCATTATTAGAATTTGTCCAGGCTTATCCTTTGCTACATAAAGGATTGGGCCACCTTGATGCACTTTATTTACTTTATTTACTTTTTGCTCGTTACTATTTATCTTATCACAAAACTATCTATCACCTATTATTTCAGTGCTTGCAGAGAAAACCTTACTGAAAACCGCTTATCATTTCCTTCTGCTCCTCATTGGGTTCGACACTCTTACTTATCGAAAGGACTACGATAGATCCCCTACACTTGTGGGTCATCATAGGGGAAGTGTGGCCTTCAGGTACAGAGCTACGTTCAATATCTTCATTTAGGCTTGCTGTTTCTTGAGAATCATGTGGAGAGGATGAAATAGCATTCTTTATAAGAGTATTGCGTCTCATATTAACCCACGCGCGTGACTGTCTCATCATAAGCGATAGATGCAGGATACATAAGAACATTAGTTTGATATAAGAACATGGTGTGATAGGCAGATGTAGTATGTACCAAAAACAGGAAGGCGTGTCATATTCACATGTATAATGTGTAAGCTAAGGAGATGCAATTTAACAAATTAGGAGCATTGATGAGGGATACACAAGAAAAGTAGTTTGATGTAAGAACATGGTTAATAGAAAGATGTAGTATGTACCAGAAACAGGAAGGCATGTCATATTCACAGGTATAATGTGCTAACTAAGCAGATGCAATTTACTCTAATTAGAAGCATTACAAGGTAGACACCATATGAAACATGTAACCACATATTACACTGCCAAGTAAGAGCAAGCACCTGCGATGGTGGTGTGGGGGAATTGCGGTGATCAACTAGAGAGCTACGTTGACTATCTTCATTTAGCCTTGTTGTTTCTTGAGAATCATGTGGGGAGGATGACACTGCACTCTTTAAACGAGTAGGGCGTCTCACAGTAACCCACCCGGGTGACTGTCTCATCATAAGTGATTGACGAGGGATACAAAAGAGCATTAGTTTGATGTACGAACATGGTTAATAGACATATGTAGTATGTTTCAAAAACAGGAAGGCATGTCATTATAAAAGGTATAATGTGTAAAGTAAGCAGATGCAATTTAACCAAATTGGAAGCAATACAAGCTAGACACCATATGAAACATGCAACCACATTTGACAGCGCGAAGTTAAAGCAAGCACCTGGGATGGTTGTGTGTGGCAATTGAGATCATCAACTGCAGAGCTACGTTTACTGTCTCCAACTGCTGACACTGCACCCATTAGAGCGCTGAAACGCTTAGTGCTTATCTTCGAATTACACTGGAGCGACTTCTGTCTTTTCTTTTCTGCATTCATCAACACTGCGTCAGAGTCCGAAATACCCATGCATAAAAAACAATAGTGTGAGTATGGGTGAAGTGTGTGCATAATTAGTACAGTGTAAAGGTAGCAGATAGCAGGTCGGTGAGAAATAAATGACGGGAGACATATGATAGCTCTACAACATGTACGGCACACTAAATTACTACATGATTCTATGAAAATAACAGTCGACTGAAAGCAAATAGGTCAATCTATTTTTTTGTACCGTCCGATGTACAAAGAACTGGCAGATCGCCTTCATCTACCTCCAGCCAGTCAGTGTTGACGATCTTCCTCGAAACGTCAGCGACCACCGGCCCAGTATTCCTCCCCTGCCTGCGCCCTCCCCTCGACCTCACCACACCGCCATGCTTGGCACCGCCCCCCGGCCATCCATTCAAGCCCCGCCGACCTCCAGATCAGGCGCAAGCAGCTCCTGCACCCCACACCCCTATGATAGACACTGATGTGCCGCTTCCCTGGGGAACAGGTGGACTAGGTGCTCCGCGCGCCTAAGCGGGTGCTGCTTCTTTTAATTGCGGTTCGACTGACCCTGAATTGAAATCCAGGTGGGCTACTGACCTCTAGCAAAGGTGAAATAGTAAAAGGGAGGAAACCTTGTGCATTTAGTATCATGAAGAAGATGCAGTAAGAAGCGCTCTACTAGTTTCTTTTGTGGGATGAATACGGTGTGAGCGGAGACGTAAGATTTGCACAAATAAGGGAAGAGGAGTACCTCTTTCTGCTGGCAGTGCTGTGTCCTCCTTCTATTTTTTCGACGATCTTCTTGTTATTCGCCAGAAACCATAAGTTCTGGAGGACGGTGCAGCCTTGGACGAACCCATGGCCAAGTTGTTGAGTGTGGTGTGGTGGCCGTCTGTCGGCGACTGGGAAGCAGATCCGAGGCGGCGAACGATGGCGTAGAGGGAACAGCTCCGGTGCGGTGGATGGTTGCGATAGTGGAGCCGCAGTAGTGAGGCGTAGGACGGCGTGGTCGAAGTGGTTCTGGTACGGCGCACGTTGGAGTCGGCGTCATGGAGGCAGCTCTGCCTCGGCTTCAGCTGCTAAGTCCTTGAGGGCGTTGCGGTTGCGGTTGCGGTTGCGTTGGACGACAACGTCGGGGTACCGGCTCTGGCGTGATGGAGCGCGGCGGTGGGTTGGCCGCTATAGGGTGGAGGACGGAGGAGGCTGTGGTTTCGCGGCTGGTGGAGAGGGTGTTTTCGCGCCCATGGAGTATGAATGGGGAAACGGAGGGAGGCGGGGACTAAGGGGGGACAATGTTTCGGTTTGAGAGGCGCTTGTTTGAAATTTGGGGAAAGTTACAAACTTTGCCCCCATCTAAAATTTAGGACATATTGCGGGTTGGGGGTAGGACAGTCATGTCAAGTGTCCCAAATGTGGGCGGGATAGATTTCGGCTGAGCGCATGGGTGTTTAGGCGCCCACGGCGTATGAATGCTTCTCGGAGGCGGCTGAAACTGGCGTCTTGGTGAAGTTACAAACCTACCCCGATTTAGACCTTTGGACATCGGGCCGATAGGCTACACGGGCCAGAGTCAGGACAGTAATTTCCTACCATCAAACATTAGTCTCGCGCGGTTTCGGGTGACCAGAGGCCTATTTGGCGCTTTGTTCAATATTCGGGAGCAGAAGCATTAACGTTTTCGGTTCTCATGAATTGAACTTTCAGGATTTGTCAAACTTCACAAATCTTTACTCTTGAAAATCCTAAAGCTACGATTATTTTGGAATGGAGGGGGTACATTTGAATATACATTATACACGAGTATATATTAAAAAATATGCAACTTACCTCAGTTCATGCATGGTTCCAGATATAATCTCCTTGGTTGCAAAAAATAAAAAGTTAGATATGCGTATGAATATATATATAGCATGTTCAAACTCACAACAAAGATTGATGCCCCTTTTTACATCTGATTTACAAATTCCATTATCTCTGGTTCAAATAGATGAATGCACTTCCTATGAATTCGAATCTTCGGAACCCCCTTTATGTTGAATTCGACATGTATTCTATTTCGTAGCTAGCAATTTGGAATGTATCCATGCAAGTGACAAATGTATAAAGTGCTTCACACTAACAACATGGAGTGCACTAATTAATGTTTATATATGAATTGCAAAAGCATCCATTGCCTGTATTTCAAACCGCTCTCACTCTATGGATCGATAATATTAAATAAACACATGCACATGCTAGAATTCAATAGAGTATGGGTGTCTGATAGACCGATTTTCGTCCATACACAATTTGCAAAATTCATGATCTCATCCAAAAATAATAATGCCATTTATATTTTAATTTAATGCATAGAACCGCATTTTACACGTAGATGCACTATGCCTTGCCCCATTCTCAAAAACACGTTATATATCTCTCTATCTAACGCATAAGTGCACACACTTTATATGCATCGGCATTTCTCTTTCACACATTCTCACAATCTCTCTCAGGGTGTCGAGGTGTCTCACGCACATGCTCTCTCTGTTTCTCTCTCTCTCTCTCTTTCTGACTACTATGTACCACTCTTTTCACTAATCTCAGTTGGAAAACACTATTTCTCTCGCATGCATATATACACACGCATGGTCTCTACTAGCCCTCTATATGCACATATATGTGCCTACGTGTCTCCCACACACACATTATGTTTAGGCCTCTCTCGCACACATTGCCCCCTCGACACACCTCTCTCTTAGTAGTTGGCAGATATGATTTCATCATATCACTCGGAAGGATATCCCTGGCTGTTAGGCTGGATGGTAATACGAGGCAAAGTTTTACCCTAGTTCGGATTGGACCCTTGCAGTTGAAGAAAAAGCCTACTCCTATTACTGTATATTAGTGATAGGGGTGTGTACAAAGTACACGTGAATACTAAGCATTGTGTGTGTGTGTGTATACTATCGACGAACTAGCCCCTAAGCTTGTATAACATACTAAGGGCCTAGGGTTACAAATCATATATAGTCGGCTTATCACCAGTGGGGATAGAATCCTCCGCGACTCTGGTAGCTTCGTGTTGTACGCCGAGTCCTCCACATGGGTCTTCGTATAACACGTCTCGGTCCAACCTATATGTGGCGCAGGATGGAACCGACCCATGAGTCTTCATGTTGACCCATCACAACTAGAAATGATGTGCCCACCACACCACACACGCAATCGGCCACTAAGAAAATAAGCATATACAATAGTACAACGGTATCTAGCTCACGATACGTCTCCATATTTTGTTGATGACACTGAAGGACTTTGCATTTGATGCGTGCTCTGTATTTTGTTGACGACACTTACGGTCATTGTATTTGAAGCGAAAGCACCACTACAAGAAACATGTTAATACATGACGGATTTCTGGTGACGTTCTGAGAATCCGTCATAGTCGGTGACGGCTTTTTCTTATCCGTCACGGAAACCGTCATCGATCAAAAAGATGTGAATGTACCCAGAAACTCCACGAGACCCATATGACTTTTTTATGAAGACTGTAGATTTTAATTTTCAATAAAAAGAAATGCAATTGGTGCTTGATCCCAATCCCTCGTAGGTTAAGAGACTAGCGAGTGATAACTACGCCACCATCCCGGCTAAAGGTGCATTCTGACATTATTCTTTTGATAATAAACCTAAAGTATTTGTTTTAGGTGAAAAATGAGACCACACACCTCTCACCTACTTAAATAGTTCAATATGCGTTAGTCAAAAAAACATGGTGTGAAAGATTGCGGACATAAAAAGTACACTCGTATATAACAAGTATATATATCATATGTGATGTTTACAGAAAAAAATATGAATATAATTTGTTAACTTCATCTAGATGGGAATAAACATAGTCACTTCTCCGTCATGGTTGGTGAGGAGAAGCTGATAGAATGGATTGCCAGATTTAGTTTTACTTTTATCGCAAAAAAAAAAGATTTAGCTTTGTCTTTGTAAGTCGCCCAAACCGTCACGGCCTGCTGCTGTGGTTTTTAGGAGAAAATGAGTTGCTCCTGCTGATGTGGCAATCCAGTGTGAGGGAAAACTCGCGCTCTCATTGGTTGACCATGCCGTCACACAGACCGCTATTCCAAACCATCTGATACTCATGCATTGGTTGACCATGTTCTTCGACCCACCCACGCACTGCCTTCTTCCAGAGAAATCCTCTCCGATTCCCCCAAATCTCGCTGCTGCACAAGCGCCCCCCATGCCGCCAGAAACCGAACACCAGCACACTCTCCGCCGTACCCACCTCCTCCCCACCTGGCTTCTCGTCGTCGTGCACACATCCTCCTCTGCCGATGCCTCCCCGCCGTGCCCATCTCCCCCTCAACCGGCCACGACCCCTGCACACGCACTGCATCGCCACAGTGTCCTCATCCCCAGCCGGATCCCGTCGAGATCCGTGTGTCCACGACAACCGTGGGCGGATCCCGGTGAGGCCATCCCCTTCCCTCACCTCTAGCCTCCACTGCCCCTTTCCTCCCCACCGGTTCGATCCAGGCATCGGTGCCCTTGATGCAGGTCTCTGTGTCACTGTACCGAGCGAGCGGGCCTGCTCGTGGGCGCGCCAAACTGTAGCTTGGACAACGAGATCCAGGGCAATGGGGACTGGTGCTCGAGGTCCCAGGGCAATGGATACTGGTGCGGCCACCTGCATGTAATCCCATCCAGCGCCGCACATCTGATGTGCAAAAGAGGCACTGAATCGAGCTAAAATGGCGAGCAGGGCCACCAAGGACACGGGAGTCGCGCCATCCACCATGAAGCGATGGGTGCAGATGGAGTGTGGGGTTGTGTCCTACGTTGTAAATGTCCCTTTGTAATTTTTTTAGTGGCCCGTTCTGCCTTTTTGCTCCTGCATGTAATTTATCCTTTAATTTTTGTTTGTAGCGGTCTGTTTTGCCTTTGCTCCTGGATGTAATTTGTTTTTCCTTTCTATTTTTTGTTCTTAGTTGTCATTTTTAATTTAATTTGTTCTTACTTGATGATATGAACAGAAAACTACGAACAACTTGTGGGCTCAAAATCTGAGTTGACACAAACTAATTTGCAGCTAATTCGGTAAACTAAATAAATAGTGGGCAAACCCTATTTGGGCTAATTACAACATGGGCCAGAACTTTCTTTGGGCCATTTATCACAAGGGCAATAACAAAATTAGTGGGCCAAAATTCTAAACATATGGGCTGCCATGTCAGCTCCATGTTGGCTGCCATGTCAGATGATGATGTGGAATTCATGGTTAACGCCGTTATCTGATAGTAAGTTGTGACGGTCAGGAACCGTCATGGATCCATGACGGATTTGGTGATCCGTCAAGGAGTTCATGGTGGCTAAATTATGATGCGATATACATGACAAATTTAGAATCCGTCATGAATGCCCTCACATGACAGATATGCACACATTTGTGACAGACTGTATCCGTCATGTATTAACACATTTCTTGTAGTGCACGATATGGTCACTGGACTTCAGAATAAGCTCATCACAGTTACCACATACATTTTGTCGTGCTAACCAACATGTGGTTGGATGGTTAGGAGGACAGTGGTTTCTCGAGCCCACCAAGGTTAAAGTCCCGGTGCTCGCATTCATCTTGTGTTAATTTCAGTATTTTCCGGCGATGCACGTTCAGTGGGAGGAGACGTTCCACTCGACTACGAGGCACCTATGGTGACTTCCTAAAATCTCAAGATCATATATGCTGGCCCACTCTCTCGAAGGTGCTCATAGGGGTAGGGTTCGCGTGTGTGCCCTTATAGCAGTGAGTGCTTGCGCGTATATATGAGCCCTTGCATCAGTACCGTGTTAAACAAATACATGTCATGATTATACGGTCACTGGCTCACCTGTACAACTCCATATTTTGTTGATGACACAATCAATTGACCAGTTAAACATTCCACGCGACGCAACTAGTGTTGCACCATTGGGGCGCGTAACCGTGGGGCCCACCTGTTAGCCTGTATATGAAAAAAAGAAATGGTAGTTTGAGTCTGTACTGTGTTAATAAAATAGGAGTACATTTTAGGGTGATCATACGATCACTGGCTCACCATACAGCTCCGTAATTTGTTGATAACATGATCAATTGACCAGTCAAATGGTCCACATTCAGCAGCGCACATTACCATTGGGCCCACCCGTCAGCGCGTATATGAAGGACATAAATGGTAATAAATTAGTGGTCGGTGGGTATTCGAAGTCGTGAGACCTCTGGTTGGCAGTCACCGGCGGTTGGGGGCGTTCATTGGGCGGTGGGGTGGGGATCGCCGGAGAAAAAGCTCGGCGCAGGGGGGGGGGGCTGCTAGAGGGATGGCCGGTGCGGCGGCAGACCGGCGGTGGGGAGTGGTTTTGGAGAGGGCGGGCCAGCCGCGGGCGACGGGGGCTGGCGGCTCGGGGGGGGGGGTGGAGTTTGATGATAAACTAGAGGCCCTTGATTTCGTATCCAACGGCTGGAAAATATAATGACCAGAGATGAAAAAGTCAGTCGACTGACGTGTAGCCTCACCCCGCACATACACATGCACACACGCAAGACACGCATGCAGGCGTGCAACACTAACACGTACACATAACATACACATGCACGCACGCAAGACATGCACGCATGCAGGCGTGCAACACTGACACGTACACACGCACGCATGCTGGCGTGCAACACTGACACGTACACATGCACTCACGAACACACGCACATACGCACCCATGCATGCAACGCTGAAACGTACCCATGCACGCACGCAACACTCGCATGTCTGCATGCACACAGAACACGACGCAAGACACACGCTCAACCTATACGTGCATGCACCCTTTGTTAAGGACATGGATTGTTACGGGTATTAATCAATCTTATCTGTGATACGCAGAACATTGATGTCTGCAGCGGTCTTTATGAATCACAACGTATCAAACGGGCTATCAACATAGTAGGCTTATCTACATGAAAAAGATGATGTCACACTCAATGAACAATCATCGGTTTATGAAATGCCTGCTTCTGACCACCCTGGCCCACCAAAAGTTCCTCTGTTGTGCGCTACCTGCGTTGGGTCACTGGCATGCAGGCCATGCACCCAAAGAGCCCACACGTCAGTGGAAGAACGGCGCAGTGTCCTAGGTCAGAGTCGAGGGCGCCACTCGATGCATGCCCGGCTGAACACGCCTCCGTGCTGCATTCAAACGCCTCCACGAAACCCACTCGTGTGGAAGCCGAGAAACCCACTCTGGACACATGTCCGTTCATGACCGGGCCGGTGTTAAACACAACGTCGGCCGAGCTCCTCCCGTCCGCCGTCTATTTAATCACCTATTTAAACGAGGCCAAACGCCGGCCAAGAATCGCACACCTCCTCCGCTCCCCTATCTCCTCCACCATTTTGTCCACTCTTACAATGGCTTATGAAGAGTAGTTATTCCGCATCCAAGCCGGCTGGGTAGCCCGCCGGATACGAGCTATGCAGCTCGATGATCCACCTCCCTCCCCTCGCCCGACGGAGCCAGTTGCCACCCCAAGCCGGCGCGCGCTTCAGCAACTCGCCACTCCAGGCCAGCTCGACGAGGAGCGGCGCACGGGCGTCGTTGCTGCTGTCCACGCCGCCGCCTCATACCGTGTCTCCCATTTCTGTGGCCGAGACTCCCATGCCGGCGGCCGCTCCATGGAAGCAGCAACAGAAGCCGGGTGCGCGGAGAGCGACGAGTCGGTGGCCAGCGCCTCCGCGTCCGCCGCATCGAGGATAAGTAGAACACGGGAGGCCGCCGCTGCTTGGGTCCCATGAAGGCCACCACGGAGGCGACGCCGGCGTACACAGCAGGTGTCTTGCCGGATCCTTTTGTTGCGAGGACCTTCGTTGACCCCACATGGGCTCCACGGAAGAGGGGAATGTTAGGATGAACTCGAGCCAGTGCCGGCCATGGCGAAGTAGTGGCCGGTGATGAACTCGAACCGGTGCCGGCCACCATCATCTTCGGCACCAGCCAATGATATTAGTTGGGCAGTGGGGAAGCGAGCCGTCCTTTGCGCTGAAGCATATACCTCCGGGGCTCCCGGCAGTCTGGTGATCATGCTGCCAGACATGAGGAACACAATCGATCGGCAGGCGACCATTTAGGCCAGGTATTATATACATGTGCTGTCCAGAACTAGCACCGCGTAGTTCATTTGAATGTAATGAAATCTGTCATGTTTGTATGAAAATCCAGTATTTTATATGATTTCCATCGTTGTTTATATGAAATATCAATTTGTCTACGTGTTTGCGTGAATTTCGTCCGGTTGGATATCGTAATTTGCGGGTCGCCGGTCGGTCTGCGGGCGGCTCGGGCGGCGTTGTGGGACAAAAAACATAGCTCATGCGAGCTCGTCTCCAACGTGTGCGCTGGAGGATGCATGACAGCATGAGCACCCGAGCCATTCCTCATTCATCGGTGGCAAAGGCACTGATGGACAAAAGGGTCGCCAATATTTTGGCTACCCCGGGCAAGATCCAAATAGCCCCTCCCAACAGATTCAAATCCCTTGTTCGCCGTGGAATTTTGCCATGTGTTGTTTTCATGGACTAGCAAGATGCCCGTGCATTGCACAGAACATCAAGATGCATTTTTTTACAAACTCCCGCATGCATGCAAGGGATAATTAACGTCCTCCTTTGCTAGTACCATGAGGCAAATACCATTAATATTGCATCGATTAGTGTTAGTGGCCTTGTATATCTGCAAATTGTAATTTTGATAGTGGCCCCTTGTATATAAAAAATGGAGGGAGAAAGATGAGAGATAAGGTGAGGAGGAGTGGGGCGTGGTGGTGACTGGTGGTTGGACTGGGCGGAGGCATGGGGATGGACGGCGCATTATGTCTAGGTTTGTATCTCTCTCTCACACACTACGTAGGTGGGGGACGTGCACGAAGAGAAGAGGTGCACGCACGGCACACGTACTCCCGTCTCTTTCCCAACCACACCCGCGCGGGTACATGGTGGAGCTCATTTCTGTACGAAAAAGGCAGCCCACGTGGTAATTTGGCACGTGTACTGGTTGTCCACTTGGTGGAGGGAGGATCCTCTACCACAGGTGAACAAACAAATTGCGACTTGACGTGTTATGTTAAAAAAGAGACAAACCATTTGGGGCCTACCTTAGAGGCAAGGATCTATACACTGGAGTACTTTTGATGTGTCCTGTCAACTCACAGAACGAGGAGAAGCTTGCTTAGTACGCCGTCTCCCCCGCCCACGGGCGCGGTGGCTCGCAGGATGAGGCGAAGCTTGCTTACCAGTAGTAGTAGTAGTACTCCTACTACTGTACGCCTTACGCCCGCTCCCTCGCCCACGCGTGTGGTGGCTCGCGGCACGAGGAGGAAATTTTACTCCCTCCGTCTAGGTGAGTAAGTCATCTTAGGTTGTGCACCGTGACCAAGGAGGAGGAGAAAACGAGAGAACTTAATGTTCATTTGCTAATTAATAGCATTGCATGCAATGAACTAACCACTGCATGTCATGTTTGGTAGTCTCAAGTCATTAAAAGCATGCACACCCCACATCTCTTATTGGTTGATATGTCAAGAAACAAGAATGAGGTAGAATTTAATGCACCGCGCCTAAGTGTTTTGGGATTATTTGGTTTTCGTAAGACGACCACACACCTAGACGGAGGGAGTACTACTCCCTCCGTTTACTCCTCGTCCCTACTACGTACCTTGGTTAGTACTCCCTCCATTTACTTATACAAGGCCACTATAAAAAATACATTTTGCATCTATACAAGGCCACAAATAGTAATCGAGACAAAAGTTACTACTCCCTCCTTTCCTGTTTATGGCTCAATTTCAAAATTTCTCCAACCAAGGTAGACGGTGAGTGGTCGAATTAATTTCGTAGTTTGCACAAGTAATTAGTACGCTCGTTTTTCTCAATAAGTTATGTTTACCGAGGCATTAATTAGAACGAATGCATGAATGACCACTAAATTTCCATGAATTTGTACATGCATTGGTTAGTTTCCTCTTGACACTGCTTGCGTCGGGTGATCTAACGCACCTCGAAATCCAACATGTAATGGTACTACTACTAGTATAGTAGAATTGAGACTTATCAAACGGAAAAACAAATGTTTTTAGATGAGCCCTATAAACCCTAGTGGGTACGTACTCCGTAAAAACAGATTTTTCCAAAACTAAGTCGCTCCCTTTCATGAATTCTGCAGTATACTCCTCCGTCGACGCTCCCTTTCATGAATTCTATACTTCCTGTCACCGACATGTGGGACATATAGCAACCGGGTCGACGTGTCAAGCACCAAATAACAGTGCAGAACAGCAGGGGGACGCACCCCACTCGTACCGGCCCAGTAGTAGTAATGAGCAATGAGACGTCAAATCACAATGTCGCACCTTCCCAGACGGAGGAAGCAACCATTATTTCACACTTCGGTTCGCCATCATCTCAAACCACGTAGTATTGCTTCTGCCTCAAGAGGGACACATGCATCGCCTTGGTACATCATGACACATGGGACCGCATGACAGGCCATGCTCCCCCGCCGATCGCTCGGTAAAATTACCTCATTTTTACTACTTCCTCCGTCTAGGTGAATAAGTCACCTTACGAAATCCAGATTTTCCCAAAACCATAAGGCGCATAACACTAAATTCTCCTCGATCGCGTCTTAGTCTCGTTCAGAAGCGGCCGCATCCTGCTCGATTCTCTCACTGCCTCATTCTCCCTCGTGGAAACCCCTCCCCTTGACCAGTGCATGCATCGTGGCCAGCATGGAATCACGTCTGTGGGACTGCATGGACAGCTGAAAAGTCATCCTAATAACTAGCGATTAATTGCTGATTTTGCTTTCTTTTGTAACAACATTTTGATTGGAAGTTCAGCTATTCCCGATGCTCCTCCTCGCCCAATCTAAAGCCACCTAGGTCATGCTGCCACTCCTAAGGTGACTTATTCACCTAGACGGAGGGAGTATACTTCCTCTGTATCGGTTTACTACATGGCATGCACGTTGTTCTAGGTTGAGAATTTAACTGGCTATATATGTGATGAGCAGTACTCCAGCCTTTTAAAAAATGTATACTTTTGTACAGTAGTACTATCGATGGATTGCGCCGTGGAGCAAAAATTGAAACTAAAAAAAGGTGGTACATATAGAGAGCGCTCTGATACGTCTCCAACGTATCTATAATTTTTGATTGCTCCATGCTACTTTATCTACTGTTTTGGACTATATTGGGCTTTATTTTCCACTTTTATATTATTTTTGGGAATAACCTATTAACTGGAGGCCCAGCCCAGAATTGCCGTTTTTTACCTTTTTCAGTATTTCAAAGAAACAAAATATCAAACGGAGTCCAAACGGAATGAAACCTTCGGGACCGTGATTTTCCAACCGAACGTGACCTAGGAGACTTGGACCCTACTCCAAGAAGCGCCAAAGGCGGTCACGAGGGTGGAGGGCGCCCCCCTGGGCGCGCCCCCTACCTCGTGGGCCCCTCGGAGCTCCACCGACGTACTCCTTCCTCCTATATATACCTACGTATCCCCGAACGATCAAAAGAGGAGCCAAAAACCTAATTCCACCGCCGCAACTTTCTGTATCCACGAGATCCCATCTTGGGGCCTGTTCCGGAGCTCCGCCGGAGGGGGCATCCACCATGGAGGGCTTCTATATCATCACCATAGCCCCTCCGATGAAGTGTCGGTAGTTTAATTCAGACCTTCGGGTCCATAACTAGTAGCTAGATGACTTCTTCTCTCTTTTTGGATCTCAATACAATGTTCTCCCCCTCTCTCGTGGAGATCTATTCGATGTAATCTTCTTTTTGTGGTGTGTTTGTTGAGACCGATGAATTGTGGGTTTATGATCCAGTATTATCTATGGAAAATATTTGATTCTTCTCTTAATTCTTTTATGTATGATTGAGTTATCTTTGCAAGTCTCTTCGAATTATCTTATTTGGTTTGGCCAACTAGATTGGTAGTTCTTGCAATGGGAGAAGTGCTTAGCTTTGGGTTCAATCTTGCGGTGTCCTTACTCAGTGACAGAAAGAGTTGCAAGGCACGTATTGTATTGTTGCCATCGAGGATAACAAGATGGGGTTTTTATGCATAAATTTATCCCTCTACATCATGTCATCTTGCTTACAGCGTTACTCTGTTTTTACTTAATACTCTAGATGCATGCTGGATAGCGGTCGATGAGTGGAGCAATAGTAGTAGATGCAGAATCATTTCGATCTACTTGTTTTGGACGTGATGCCTATATACATGATCATTGCCTAGATATACTCATAACTATGGTCAATTCTGTCAGTTGCTCAACAGTAATTTGTTCACCCACCATAGAATACTTATGCTCTCGAGAGAAGCCACTAGTGAAACCTATGGCCCCCGGGTCTATTCTCATCATATCAATCTATATGACTTTATTTACTTGCTTTGTTTTTTACTTTGCCTTTACTTTTTACTTTGCATCTATCTATCAAAAATACCAAAAATATTATCTCTATCAGATCTCACTCTTGTAAGTGACCGTGAAGGGATTGACAACCCCTAAGCGTTGGTTGCGAGTTGCTATTGTTTTGTGTAGGTACGAGGGACTTGTGCGTGGTCTCCTACTGGATTGATACCTTGGTTCTAAAAAACTGAGGGAAATACTTACGCTACTTTACTGCATCATCCTCTCCTCTTCGGGGAAATCCAACGCAGTGCTCAAGAGGTAGCATGCTCGTTTCCAAATTATGCATATAGTACTATTAAAAAATCTAGTATGTGCTTAATTGGGGTGCTAAATTCTATTAAAGAAATACTAGTAGTATGTATCATACTGAGGAGTTAAAGTAACGAGAAGAAACATAACATAGTTCTGCTGGGGCTCAGCACAACACACCCCTCAAATTCAACTAAGCACACCTGAAATTAAACTATGCAACTAATCCGATAGACACTACATTAGAACCACCATGAGCAATGATACTGACACCTTACTCACTCGGAGGAGTCCTCGTCCACGTCCTCGACTTCGTCCTTGTCCCTCTTCTTCTTGGCCGATACTTCTTTGCTTGAACCGCACACTTGGCTCTTGCTCTTCATCCAACCCTTGTAGATATTGAAACAAAGGTAGCCATCCATTGCAGCGAAGTGGATGTGGTCTATATCTAGTACATTCCGCTGCCATGCATAACGATGAAACGTGTAATGAGGTTTCTCCAGTTTACCGTATGAAGGATGAACCATGGTTCCTGCCAGGGTCAGCATTGAAGGCTGACGAGAGGACACCAGCCAATTCTTCTGGAGGTCGAAGGTGTTGCCTACAATGAGGCCTATCCAACCCAGGACTTCTTAGTCGTTACCAAAGTCTACAGTAACGAATTTGACTAGGTTGCTCTCGAGGAAGTCCTTAAAATCCAGGCATTCAACGTCGGCGTGGCATATGTGGTAGACCAAGCATAAGTCATGCATGCAAACCTGGATCACGGTCGGCTTCTTCCTCTCTTCGTCCTTTAGATCCTTCTCTTGTTCCAGGACTGTGGTGTACTCAACATCTAGCGCAGCGACCCGCTCATCATCTGAGTCTTCGAACATGCGACTGAAGCGAGAAAGGCATCCTTTCACCGTCGCGGAAGAACGGGTGTAGATGACGTCGAACTCATCGCCGGTGATGGTTCTAACCATGTACTCACCGCCGGTTGTGGAGATTTGGGACGCCATGGATTTGGGAGGAGGGTTAGGATTAGTGGAACTGCCATAATGTGAATGGACGGGACGACTAGGAGCGAACCGCCATAGTATTGAAGGACGTGCGGGGACGAGTAGGAGCGAACTGCCAGCGTGCGAACGGCAGGGTAGTGGCTTTCCATTCTCCCATGATATAGGCTTCCGAGAGCCCTTGGATCTAAGATCGAACGGTTGCATGGCGTGATTCTAGACCTATGGGTGAATATCCTATCCTGGAGGGTTATTCTGCAAATTTTCAGCAACTTAGCATGTGACCGTTTGATCTCAGATCCAAGGGCTGCTAGCAGCCCGTATCATGGTCGCGCCTACTGAGGGAGTCCTGGATTAGGGGGTATCCGGACAGCCGGACTATATACATCATCCGAACTATTGAAGCGTGAAGATGCAAGACACAAGACTCCGGCCCGTGTCCGGATGGGACTCTCCCTTGCGTGGAAGACAAGCTTGGTGATCCAGATATTATATTTCCTTCCTTGTAACCGACTCCATGTAAACCCTAGCTCTCTCCGGTGTCTATATAAACCGGAGAGGATGGTCCTTAGAAGGATGATCTCAATTACAATCATACCATCATAGGCTAGCTCTTAGGATTTAGCCTCTATGATCTCGTGGTAGATCTACTCTTGTACTACTCATATCTTCAATATTAATCAAGCAGGAAGTAGGGTTTTACCTCCATCGAGAGGGCCCGAACCTGGGTAAACATTGTGTCCCCTGCTTCCTGTTACCATCAGCCTAAGACGCGGAGATCGGGACCCCCTACCCGAGATCCACCGGTTTTGACACCGACATTGGTGCTTTCATTGAGAGTTCCTCCGTGTCGTCGCCGCAAGGCTCGATGGCTCGTCTCGTTGTCAAGGACGACATCACCTCTGGGGGAGCGCTGGCTGTAGGCCAAACTCTCCGACTTGGCAGCTTCATTATGGCCGCCCCATCGGCTATCGCGCCAATGATGGCCTCTCGGGTCATCACGCATAACCTTCGCATCAATTTGGAGCTTGCCGAAAAGATTGATCCGATTGAGCTCTCCTCCCTTAATGAGCTCTTGGATCGCATCGCCGCTTTAGGAGTCACTACGGACTACGACCGGATTGGGCTTAAACCCGACCAAAGGGACATTAGATCCCCGCCAGCCACCCATGAGATAGCGGTAGTGGAGGAACCACACAGGGGTTGCCCCTCAACTTTGAGGACGAATTATGTCCGGATCACCGAACTCAGTGAGCCGAACGCCTACTCGAAGGAAGACATGACCCCCGGTCCCGGACTTAGAATCGGGCATCGGGCCGAAGAGATTGGGTAATACTCCGGATCCCGAATTGTCAGGCTCAGAACCCCCCGTACCCCCGGGCGTTAGGTCGGATAAAAATCCGGATTCAGCCAACGACGCTCGCTCGGACTTAAACCATCTCTCCCGCATCAGGCAAGAGCCCCAGGAGATGGTACATCGTTACTGGGCCAGATTCCTCCTTGCGCTTAACAAGGTCGAGGGCTGCCACAAGGAGGACGTAGTCTCACTTTTCTGCAAAAACTGCACAAACAAAGGACTCCTTAATGCTATAAGTCGCGGTGACATAGTACACTTTGCGGACTTGGCAACCATAGTACAGAAGTATTGTGTGATGGAAAGCGCCTGGAAGACCCACACAGAATTTTGGGATAGTACGGCCCTCACCAGAACCTTTGTTCGAACTAAACGGCCGAACTCTCGTAAGTCGACCAATTCAATTCCCAAGAAACCAAAACCTGCCCCAGGGCATGGAACCGTATTGGAAGAATGGCTCAATGGGCCATGTAAACTCCACAGTACGCCGGACGCAACACCAACCCATAGCCTTAGGGCATGTTGGATACTCCGCCAGGTAGCAAAAAGTGGCGAGGATCTCCTCGAGTGCCATAAAGCAGAAGAACATCCCGCCAAGGAACACAATACGGTACTAACAGTCTTCGAGACCTTCGCCTCAAACAATAGGTGCAAGTGAGCTCATCGAAGCTCCGCTGAAATCTGCCATGTGGCAAAAAAAAATCTGTGGAACAACACTGCTATAACTTTCAATGCTAGTGATGAACCCCAATCCCAGTCCATCCGGGCACCAGCCGCTCTGGTTCTTAGCCCAATAGTGGATGGCTTTCGGCTCACTAAAGTAGTCATGGACGGTGGAAGCGGATTAAACTTAATATACGAAGAAACACTCAAGAAGATGGAAATTGACAAGAGCCGCATTGAACAAAGCGGCACAACCTTCAGGGGAATTATACCTAGTCGGGAAGCACGGTGTGCGGGGAAAATCACACTCAATGTGGTATTCGGCACCCCAGAGAATTACAGGTCCGAAGAAATCACATTCCAAGTGGCTCCTTTCAGCAGTGGATACCACGCCCTTCTAGGGCGGGACGCGTTTGCAAGCTTTCAAGCTATACCCCATTACGGGTACATGAAGCTTAAAATGCCCGGAACCAATGGAATCATCACTCTAGCTAGTGATTCGGATGTCGCACTCCGCGCCAAAAACAAAACCGCAGCACTAGCCTTGGAAGCACTGTCCGAAGCCCTAGCAGCAGAAGAATTAACAACACTGTGCGCCACCATGGACAGGGACGATGTGATATTCGACAAGTGACCCAAGTCCACCTCATTTAAACCCGCAGATGAGATAGTCAAATTCCAAGTCCACCCAATGGACCCCACAAAGACAGCTTCCATCGGGACACAGTTGAGCCCTGCTATGGACGCCGCACTGCGAGACTTCCCATGCGAGAATTGGGATATTTTCTTCTGGCACCCATCGGACATGCCAGGCATCCCGCGCGGATTGGCCGAACATAGCCTTAATATACTAAAGGGATACAAGCCTGTTAAACATACCCTAAGGCGATTTTCAGAGCCCAAACGGCAAGCCACGGGGTAAGAGCTAGCCAAGCTACTTGAGGCCGGATTCATCAGAGATATCAAGCATCCGGATTGGCTGGTGAACTTGGTAATGGTACCAAAGAAGGACAAATCCTGTCGCCTGTGCATCGACTTCAAAGACCTCAACAAGGCTTGCCCCAAGGATCCCTTTCCCCTCCCTCGCATCGATCAAATCATCGACGCCACAGCAGGACATGACTCGTTGTGTTTCCTCGACGCATACTCTGGATACAATCAAATAAAGATGACAGAGTCCAACCAAGCTGCAACAGCTTTCATAACGCCATATGGCCCTTTCTGCTTCAACACTATGCCTTTCGGGCTTAAGAATGCCAGCGCAACCTATCAACGCATGATTCAAACATGCGTGGAAAAGCAAATCGGCAAAACAGTGGGGGCATACATGGACGACGTAGTCATAAAAACAAGACACGTCGAAACCCTAATAGATGACTTGAGGCTTACGTTCGACAACCTCCGAACATACGACATCAAGCTAAATCCAGGGAAATGCATTTTTGGTGTCCCCTCTAGAAAACTGCTGGGCTTCATTGTTTCCAATAGAGGAATTGAAGCTAATCCGGCAAAAATCCGAGCTATGTCGCATTTGGCGATACCAACAGACCTCAAACACATCCAGAAACTAGCTGGATGCGTGGCTGCTTTGAGCCACTTTATCTCCAGGTTAGGAGAAAAGGCATTACCTCTTTACCGCCTTCTTCGGCGCACCGAACACTTCGTGTGGACAGATGCAGCCGCGGCCGGACTCGATGAAATAAAGACCTTATTGGCCAATAATCCAGTCCTAACAGCGCCAAATATCGGCGAACCCATGCTGCTGTACATAGATGCAACACATCAAGTTGTAAGCGCAGTACTCGTCGTCAAACAAGAGGTTGACGGATACAAATTCCCGCTACAGAAGCCGGTTTATTACGTATCTACAGTCCTCACCCCATGCAAATCCCGATACCCACACTATCAAAAAATAGCATGCACGGTCTTCATGTCATCCCGAAAGCTATGACACTACTTTCAAGAGTGTCTGATTACGGTGGCCTCCGAAGTACCACTAAACGATATAATAAATAACTGTGATGCCACGGGCCGGATTGCTAAACGGGCCATCGAGCTCCTTCCCTTCGACATAACATACAAGCCTCGGCGGGCTATTAGCTGACTTTGTCGCTGAATGGACGGAAGCCGAACTCCCTAAAGAGTACGGTGCGTACTCTAACTGGATCATGCACTTCGACGGCTCTAAAATGTTGGCCGGATTGGGAGCAGGCGTAGTCCTGACATCTCTCACCGGAGACACGGTCCAATACATCCTCCAAATATTATACACAGACTCCAACAATGCAGTCGAATATGAGGCTCTGTTGCACGGTCTTCGGATGGCAGTCTCTATGGGCATTCAACGCCTAGAGGTACGCGGGGATTCAAACCTCGCTATATCACAAATAAACGGAGACTTTGATGCCAAGGATACGAAAATGGCGGCCTACCGTAATGCTGTCCTTAAAATGTCAGCTCGGTTCGAGGGGCTCGAATTCCACCATGTGGCTCGAGAAAACAATCAAGCGGCAGATGTCGTTGACCGCATCAGCGCTAAACACGACCTTGTCCCACCTAACATATTCCTGGAAAGGCTGTTCAAGCCATCCGTGGTATGGGACGGGGAGTCCGGCAATACCAGCACGGATCCGAATACATCCCCAGATTCCGAACAACCAGACATAATCGGAGGCTCTACCACCGAAATAACATCGTCAGCCCACGAAATAATGGCTGTCATCACCCCGTGGACTGAGCCTTTCTTGCCCTACCTAAATAGGTAGGAGCTCCCCGAAGATCAAAATGAAGCACGCTGCATCATCCGGCGTTCTAAAGCTTACAAAGTCCATGAAGGGGAACTCTATAAGAAAAGTGCGACCGGAGTGCTCCAAAGGTGCATCTCCGAAGAGGAAGGGCGGCAGCTCTTGGCTGAAATCCATGCCAGACTGGGCGGGCACCACGCTGCGGCTCGAGCACTAGTCAGCAAGGCCTTCCGTACATGTTTCTATTGGCCGACGGCCCGAGCAGATGCATAGGACCTTGTCCAACACTGCGTCGGTTGCCAGCTCTTTTCCAATCAGAGTCATATGCCCCCTACCGCTCTCCAAACAATCCCCATAACTTGGCCCTTCGTGGTCTGGGGGCTGGATATGGTTGGACCCCTTAAAGGGGAAGCCACAAGAAAAAAATACTTATTGGTCATGGTAGACAAGTTCACCAAATGGATAGAAGCCAAACCAGTGAAAACGGCTGAATCCGGACCAGTAATAGACTTTATATCCGGGGTCGTACACCGATACGGTGTCCCCCACAGCATCATCACCGATAATGGCTCAAATTTTACAGCCGATGAAGTGAAAGCTTGGTGCGGCAAAATGGGCATTAAGCTCGACTATGCTTCCGTCTACCATCCTCAAACAAATGGCATAACTTACTCTAAAGGGCTTTTTGCCCATCACACGAGCATTTTCCATGTGTGCCTTTTCTTCACCATTATATGCATCGATATGACTTAAGACGTGGCCAAGTTGGGTTGCCTGGCTCCTGTGTTTATGCCCTACGTTCCCGTTAATTCGGCTAGGGCATAAGGGGGGCACCTCTGCGATTGTTACTGCCGGTTCAGCCAGATGTGTACCTCAGACTGGGTGAAGCTGAAAGCTAGTTTCCTTAAGAGAATATCCAGTCGGTGAACAAAAGATGTCTTCGTTTATCATAACATAAATCCCCAGAAGTTTTGTATCCTGCGCCATGGTTCGCAGTTCGGACATGTGCCTTGTCGCATGCATACCCAGGGAAAGGAACCCTTAATGGAACTATTCTCCCTGGAAGATGTTTCTTACTATCCATGTAACTAGCGGGGTTACCCGCGCATTTGCGCGGCTAGATTATGCACTTGATGTTTCTCAAAAGGTGTGTGTATCCTAAACGCATTCAAACAAATATTTGTTTTATTTTTTCATTTGTATTGCCTCCCTCTCCGACTTAGCGATGTTGCATTTCTCAATTGCATACTTCTTTTAAGATGAGCATTTGCACGGTTAGTTTAGCCTACAAAAATGTCTTATATTTTGACATGGAGGTAGTATTAGGGTGTGTGAGTGCGATACAGTGGGCTTGACCTTCGGTAGAGGCGGAGACACATGTATGCTTTTATGGAATCCTTCTCCTATCCCATCATACTATCCAACCTCTTATTCACACTATCCTGTAGAAGCAAAACCATGTCCTCTCCAGCCCACATAACAAAGTTTTATGCCGAATTTGAAATAGATATGTACAATCTTCATGCAACAAACACGCTTGAGAGAGATGATATAAGAGATAACAATTTGTCAGCCACAACCACTGGAAGAGGCCATAGAGAAGAGATGAAGATTAGGGGCTGAAGTGTTAAAGTTTGGATCGTGGCTTCTAGAGCTCGTATGCATGAGAGTGATTAGAGATTCAATATATTGGAAAATCCTTTTAACTGTTATCCCGGTTGATTAGGCGGGTAGTTGATCTGTAAAAGTTTTTCATAAGTTCTAAATAGTTTTGAATACAAAAACAATACATAAGAAATTTAAAATTAAAAGGAAGAACTAAATAAAAAATCCCTAGCATGTAAATATGTTGGGTATAATAGATGTCAAAGATGTCTTTGGCTCTACATAATCAAGCACGAACGTGCCGTATACAGGAAAAAAATTATTTTTCGTGTAGAAATTTGTTTGTAATATTTTTATCTATGCACCTTGTATTGCCGTCCTGCACTCGTGTCCATTTATCATGGTTAAAATTAGTTGAAATGCACTAAAGAAAACAATTGATATTATAGTAAAAAAAAGACATATCAGTGATACACGGATTTTAAATGTATACCTTCTCTATAAAACATACAAAATGAAGTACTATATATAAAATAGTAGATATTGTTTCAAAGACAGAACTTGCTGTTTTTTTTTCTTTCCATCCGACTCTTTCATAAACTGAATTAGATATAAGTTAGTCTGTCGTAGTTTTTCTTTCGAAAAATATAATAAGATGGCTCTCTATGCTCTGTCTGATTGCTTGTTTTATATTCGATGTAAGAGAAATAAAAAGTGTTTCAAAGGAGGATTACTTTGACTTAGATCTGTCTCTTACCTATGATAAATAACCCTAAGTGATATGGAGTATCGGGAATAGGAATATCTCTTGAACATACAATATGTTTTGCATGGCTAGTCTCTCTCTATACATTTTGCCTTACATCTCTTTTGGCATAAAATTTTACTTTAATTGCTTTTCCATCGGACCATTTTTATTTTATTATGTGGTCCATATTTTCTTTTCTTTTCATAACCTCGTTATACAGAATAGACATTGTGCATAAATCATAATTAAACACTTAGTTTTCTCCTCTCAATAACATTGTTTAGCAGGATGGAGTATCGAGAATAAGAATATCACTTTAACATACAATATTATTTGCACAGGTAGACTCTCTATATTTTTTTTACCTTACATCTCCTTTTGTATTAGATTTTTCTTTAAATGTTTTTCCTTGGGAGCATTTATTTTTTAATTGTATGGTCCATTATTTTTCTTTTTCATAATCATTATGTATATTCTCCAGAGCTGTACACATGCGCAGTGTGCTCATGTCTATTTTAGTTCAGCCTTTGTATAGAGGCCATATTTTTTTGGATAAAGGTATATAGGCCATATGGGGCAATGGATGTGTGTCCGTGTGGTTCTCAACTTGCACGTGTGAATAGTCTAGCTGGAAATCGATCAGCCATATGCTGCGTGTTCTTGCCGGAAACCAATCAGCTTCATATTCACGAAAAAAAACAGCTTGCGTGTGCGTGTTCTTATCAAAAATATATCAATTGTTTTTCTGTCTTTGGTCCTGCATGGGATGGATACATGGGCGCAGGAATTTTTTTTTTGCATCGAAGGACTCTTAGCTCATGGCTTATGCTAAAACGTGAGAGACGTATACGTACTTCTATTAAAAGCAGCCGTACTTTGTTAGAAAAAAACAGCCGTATCTCCTCTATAGGCTCGATGGGAACGGGACCGTTAAGGTTTCATAGGGTTTCTTTGAACAGGTACATAGCTGTATTATCCATGGACTCTAGCGTTTTTTTAACAGGTGCATAGCCGTATTAGTCATGGACTCTTTTCTTTGCATCGATGGACTCTTAACTGATCGCTTTTGCTAAAACGTGAGAGATGTATACGTACTTTCTTCCGGCAAATCACAGCCGTACTTTTGACCTTTTTTTTGTATTGTTATATATGAGTCGTTCGTTTTCTATCGTTTTAATAATATAATAGATAGAAGATATAACATAACTAGTTGGGTACTTGTCTGTTCAAGCACTTATGACCCCTATGCCTGGTTTCCATGCATACTCCGGTTTTGTATAACCGAGCGGGTATTCGGACACACCCCGGACTGTAGGATCCGGGGGCTGAAGCGAAAGGGTCTGCCATGACAAATGATTTTAATCCGGCTAGGGACTATTTATGTCCATTGAATTACACAGTCACTTGGACTGACTATATTCCTCCTCTATACCATCCAACAGGCTATCTAGCTTACAATCCTGTTGAGAATACTTTGCGGCTAACGTCACCTGGTCATATACCAGACTCACGGGAATTTCTTGCCAATCTGGCCCTGCCGGTCCGACTTCGGCCATATGGTTCGGGTCCAGTTTGGTGTAGCGCGTCTTCACCATAGCCCATGCTTCCCTTGCACTCTGCCGGCAGGCTGACATCTTCCACAGTCGGAAGCACCGCCGTGCTCCTTGAAGCATGTGCACAAGCTCCCCCATGCCATTCGGCAGGAAGCTTGATGGCCATAAGGCCTGCGCAACGCCCTGCATTGCCTGCCGAGCTCGCTCGTGCAGCTGTGAGAGGTCTTGCAATAAATCACCTGCAGATGCGGGCATCTCCTCCTCGGGGCGACCCGTTAGCATTCCTACAAGCAAAACTCCTTCAATATACTTCCTCGCCGAACTATGCTACAGTTTGTCTAGGCACTTACCATAAATGCCGCGGCGAAGCCTTTTGTTCTCCTTCACGGAGTCCGCCAGCTGCGCACGGACGTCTTTCAATTCCACGTCCAGTCGAACATTGGCATCTTGGAGAGTATTCTTCTCCTGCCTAACTTGCGTAAGAATGAGCTCACCAGCCTTTAGTTGCCCCTGGAGATGCGACTCGCCATCCCTCCCGCCCTCCGGATTCACTCCGGGGTTATCTGCAGAATTTTCTGTTAAACTCGTCACACAAGCTAGTTGCTAACTGGTACATTTTCGTACAATCGAGATAAATGTTACCAGATGAGGCCTTTTGGGATTCCTCTAGCTTGGCAACTGTGGCCCTCAGTTGGGTCTTGCACTCCTCTAGCTCCTGAGACAATTGCTCATTCTTATCTACAAGAACCTGCGCATAAATTGATAATTAAAACCGTTGTTCCAACCGTTTCAAGTCTCAGGGGCTACTGCTATACATGCTTATCAAACTTTCTTACCCATATATCTTTGGTATACTGGTCCGTCGCCCGGGCGAGCCCGCCTTGAGTAGCTCGGATGTATGCGTCTCCCAAATTGAAAGCATTAAATGCCTCTTCGGAAAAGATGTTGTTGCGAAGCACGGCTCGTCGACGCCGGTGATTCATGGCGCTCTCTACTTCAGAATTCGTGGCAGAGAGCATATCTGCGTCCTCTGTCGGAGGACTATACGGCATCGGCCCTACGTCCGCCTTCTCTCTCGAAGTCGGTTCTAGAGCTCGACTGGTGGAGGCGTGGTTGGCAAGATCCCCGGATATAGTCCGTATACTCCTCTTCCTGCCAGGATGTAAAGGGCGCTGTTATACTTCAAATAACAATAATTGCATGACAGGTTGTTTCCTTACCTCTGTAGAGGCGTGTCGGCCCTAACCGCCTTCCTCTTGAGCCTGCCTAATCCGGACGCCTGTGGCTGACGAGTCCCTAGGGGCTCGGCCCTGCGCTCCGAACGTCGCATCTGCAAAAACACGACACTTCAGGGCTAAGGCGTGACATCAGGAAGGAGTCCTCTTCGGAGGATCGAGTCTTCGGCTTGGCTTACACGCGATGAAGGTAGTAGTCCGGGATAATCAGCAGTAATAGCCACTGAGGCGCCGTCACGGCTCGCCCGGTAAAATATCCCGTCGACAAGCTCGACAGTCGCGTCCGGGTCTTCTTCGAGTCCTGGATCCAGGGCCCTTTCGGGGTCCTCTGGCTGCGGGGAAGGGCTGGAGATTCCTTCTACATACCTCCTTAGTTCCTGCTCGGAAATATCGAGGCAGGTGACCTTAGCGAAGAACGCCATGATAAGTGAAGCGAGAAAATAAATGACGACTTACCCAGTTTGGGGGATTGAACATGGAGATCCCGTCCCGCGGTTTGATATGAAGGAAGTCTTCCTCTTCTCCTTTGTATAGATCGGACAGTATCCTTGCCAGAGCAGTGGCGGAGTCCAGACCCTTATGGCCACAATGGGTGGCATCGTCTTCCCCGTTGAAATGCCACATGGGATTGCCCTGATATTGAAGCGGTTGCACTCCCCGCATTATGCATATTGCCATGACCTCGACTATCGTCAGTCCGAACTTGGCCAATAGCTTTATCCTGCTCATCAGGAAATGCATTTCCCTGGTATCCTCTTCTTGGGGGCCTTGGGGGCGCCATCTTAGATGTGCCCTCGGCGGGGCGTTACTGAACTTGGGGAGTCCTGTCCGGACTGGATCTGGAAGGGGGACGTCATCAATATAAAACCACTTTGAAGCCCAGTTTTCTGGTGCCTTCTTGGGAGTGCTGGATAGGTATCCGGTCTCGGCGATACGCCATACTTCGGCCCCGCCCACTTGACATAAGGACTCTCCCTGGTTACGAGGGACAAGGCAGAACAACTTCTTCCACAAACCGAAGTGACTCTCGCAGCCTAGAAATAGCTCACAAAGAGTGACGTACCCTGCTATATGTAGTACGGAGGCTGGGGTAAGGTTGTGCAACTGGGCCGTAGAACTCCAGGAGCCCACGAAGGAATGGATGTATAGGGAACCCGACGCCCCTTAACAGATGCGGAATGAGGCATACTCGCTCCTCTGGAGACGGATTATGGGATGTCTCCGCTTGTTCTCCGCCGTTGTAGGTGGCTATTCCGGCACGGACGGGGACCGCGAATGCCGGCGGGAGATGTCCTTGGGTTTGTAACTACATCAAACGGCTATGAGAAACTGAACACTCTCCCTAGTCCCCCGGCTTGGGGCAAGGGGAGCGAGCAGAAGAGCTGCGATGACTGGCCATGTTGGAATTGTTTTTTCGGGGCACTCTGTTGGATGCTTGCTCGAGGGGAAAGAGTGAGGTTTGATCTGGGAATCCTTGTCTCTTCAAATAGACGGTTAGCCCGAAGGATCGGGGGTGGCAAATGCAAAAATGCCTCGACTCCTCGCATTCGCTCGACACGTGGAAGTGGTCATTATTGATGCACTGGAGCCAAGGAGTACAACCTTGATGAGATCCGGACACTATTCGTCGTAATAGGTACATTGGAGTATTCGGAGATGGAACCCGCCTTGCAATGCCGGAGACAAGACTGCGCGCCGGACTCATCGTCATTGAAGCCTGGTTTAGGGGCTACTGAGGGAGTCCTGGAGACTATATACATCGTCCGGATTATTGAAGAGTGAAGATGCAAGACACAAGACTCCGGCCCGTGTCCAGATGGGACTCTCCCTTGCGTGGAAGACAAGCTTGGTGACCCGGATATTATATTTCCTTCCTTGTAACCGACTCCATGTAAACCCTAGCTCTCTCCAATGTCTATATAAACCGGAGAGGATGGTCCTTAGAAGGCCGATCACAATTACAATCATACCATCATAGGCTAGCTCTTAGGGTTTAGCCTCTATGATCTCGTGGTAGATCTACTCTTGTACTACTCATATCTTCAATATTAATCAAGCAGGAAGTAGGGTTTTACCTCCATCGAGAGGGCCCGAACCTGGGTAAACATTGTGTCCCTTGCTTCCTGTTACCATCAGCCTAAGACGCACAGATCGGGACCCCCTACCCGAGATCCGCCGGTTTTGACACCGATACCTACAACGACCGTCGTGTCGCTCGTGCGGTTGCACCCTTGGAGATTTAACACGGTGCATTAGGCTATCTGATGTTGGCATGTCATGCATAGTCATCACTTGGTCACTCATACTACAACAAGGTTAGCTATAAGGTTGGCTATAAGTGTATTTTTTTTTACTCCTCTCTATCTCTTTCTTCGTACTCCCTCTATCCCATAATATAAGAACGTTTTTGACACTAGGACATAGGGAGTACTAGTATTTATTGCATTTGCCAAGGAGTGACCTCTTCCAATGAAATGGTGTTGCTAAGTTTGCTTCAATTTAATTAGCTATAGACTCAAAATTTTCTTTTCACCTAGGTACACGCGCTTAGCACCATTTCTTCCTTGGGTCACCAAACTTGCCACATCAGACTTTATGCCGATGTGGCAAGCTTAGCACCTGTAGGAGTTAGTAAGTACTACAATAGTGGGCTATAAGCCCGCTTTACATGGCATTTTTGCATGTGTGGAGGAAAGAGGCAAGGAAAAAGTGGAGAAGTGGGCTCTCATGCAAGAGCCAGCCTCAACTACATGGTGGAGCATTGGGAGAGACACCTGTATGGAGGTGGTCAGGAATCGGGAGACTCACGCCGATAGTAGCGCCGCAATTAAAATGATAATGGCAAGTCAAATCACAGGGCCCCACCTGTCCAGCAGTAGCTCGCTGTCAAATCACACATCCCTACATTTGCAGCAGCCTACTCCCTCGTCTTCTCGCGTCTCTGTCGAACCGACTAGGCGGAACTGCCCCGCCTACCGCGCAGGAAAAGCCCCACCCTCGACTTTTAAATACAACTTCATCCGCTTAAGAATCCAATGATATAGTAGTACTTTTTGTGACATACTAGTAACTCATATTTTTAGTTAGTCAAATGGATGACCTAGAACTACGTGCACGCCCTATAAACCGAGACGCCTAAAAATAAAAAACCAAGACGGAGATGGTAGTTCAGCACATATCTTTTTAGATCAATATAGTCGGGATTCACCAAGGAGCAAAACCAAGTGGTAGGTTGCTCCTGTCGTGTTGGCGTAGCAACTCAAGCAGGGTCAGTCCGCACACGAAATGGCGACACACTTGTGGCTCATCCACCGTCTTGTTCCACGTGCGATGCACCAAATTACAGTTCGGAGTAGTGGTTGGAACTGGAGGCACCCCGGTCGTAGCGCCGCAGTAGTAGAAAATGAGCAACGAGGGGTCAAATCACAAAGCCCCACCTTTCCCGCATTAAGATGGACGGACGAAGCAACCATCATTTCACTCTAGGGCCCGCATTAAGCTGGATGGACGAAGCAACCATCATTTCACTCTAGGGCGCAAGAGCATAAAGAAAAGAGAAAACAATGATGCGTGCGGCAGCTACCTAGGGCACCCTAGGGTAGGGGTCTCCACTACATATCCTTTTTTTTAAAGCGCCTCCACTACAAATCGGCTTCTCCCTCATCCTCTTGAAGAAAACCAATGATGAGTGCGGCGGTAGGGTTTCTAGGAGTACTACGACGTGCGGGGCCACGTCGTAGTAAACAGGTTCAAGTCGACGCATGTGTCGGCCGCTTGGTTTTACGGGAACGAGGCAGCATTTTGGGTTCGGGGATCAGTGGAGATATAGTACGTACAAAAAATTGTGGACGTAGGTTCGACCGAAAGGCAATGATGCATTGAACGCATGAGATTTTGAAACCAAATTATGAATAAATACACACTATAGCATGTAAAGCTTTGAGTCATATATGCATGATGTAGATGTTCGTTTAGTTCTTATAGTTCATCTCATTCAAAATCAATTAGTTTTATAAAAATGTTAAGATTCATGGGGTTGTGCATTGTAAAGCATAAAGTAAAAAATGGCAATTCATTTAGAAAAAAACAATTATGATACAGAAGATTCTAGAACAAAGGAGAAGTGCTTGTGTTTTGAGGTTTGTGCATTATGCTTAAGTTCAACCATGGAGTCTTCTAAATTGTACATGTGGCAGATCTGGTGGAATGTTGATGATATCCAACGGCCAGTAGTGCTCGGATTCGCCATCTCTGCACTGTCGGATTATCTTCATCCAGCGACCATCTTTCAAAGTTATTGGCACACTATATAGTTCTTGTGCCATAGTTGCATCTTTTGGAAAAAGCTACTAGTGGGTTGTACTATCTATTTAGGAATAGAAGATGTATACATGGAAGTTGTAGCGAAAGAGATGACATGGAGCATCTCAATTCCTATGAGTAGGGATTGGAAAAGAGATGTCATTTGGTTCACATCATAGGAACTTTTCTATTGAATCTAGAGATGACATGTATCTCAATTCCTATGAGGAGGGATTAGAAAAGATATGTAATTTGGTTCAGATCATAGGAACTTTTCTATTGAATATACGCTAATTTTTATTTTCCTTTGAAATTAAGGGAGTATAGGAATCCACTCATTTGAACCAAGTGGCTCTAAAGCTATAGAAATGATATCATGTTTATTTCCTTTGAAATGTGGAGTATATGAATCTATTCCTATGAAGCAATTGGCTCTAAAGGAAAAAATCCTATAAAAATCATATCATATAGAGTTCCTATGATATTCCTTGACACCAAAGGATGGTTGAAATTGATGCGGGTGATACGATGGTCTTATTTTGTAGAATCCTCCCCCATCTTTATAGTTACCTCTCGAAGATGAATGAAATGATATATACAGGGTATTCTACATGTGCAATTTGGTACACGAAAACTCGGTAAAAGTTTGCGAGGTTTGAATTTGCAATAAAGCTATATGCACTGCATTTCGGAACGGAGGGAGCATACGGCAGTTGCTAACACTCACGTGGAAGATTTGTGTGTAGGAGGAGTGTTTGTTCTGTTAAATGACATGGAAAAACTGACACTATCGGATGCCGATCTAACAGTTCTGATGGCGTTTGTCAGGAAAAGGCTTGTGGCGAATGTTTGTCGGGTAATGATTTACGGACACATGCATTGCATTGATACGTGCCCCCTCCCTCTCACGCACACGCACCCTCATGAGTCACGACTCTCCCGAGTCCTCTCGCAGACTCGCACGTCGCACCCATCGTCTATCTGCAGGTAGACATCATGCACATATGTGCTCTTCACACCCTACCCTCAGAACTTCTAAAAAACAAAAGACGCCGCACACATTTTATTTTAGCTCACACGTCACACACTTATACTATTGCTCTTGCGGTGAACGTTCTTTGGGCATAGAATATTGTACTCTCACGAAGAGAAGCGGTGCACGCACGCACTAGTTCTCTCACACCCACTCACTGGTACATGTAGGAGCGCATTTTTTGAAGCTGGTACAACAAAATCACTCCACTATATATATAAGCAGGAGCCTTAGCGCTTGCTTTACTAGGGTTCCTCTCGTTCACTCTCTCATGCTCTCCAGATCTAAGCAAGACATACGTGGCCACACTCTCTCGGAGCTCACGGCTGGTCACAAATCCGGCCGGACAACCTCGACCGGGGCAGGGGTGTAGGTGCATCGTTCACACTGTCGTCGGCAGCGAGGGAGGAAACCAACGGCTGCCCGCGTGTACCGATCGGCGATCGTGCCATTCTCTCCGAGAGAGCGCCGGCTCGGGAGTGCCTCCGACCCCTTCTTCCTCCCTATGGTATTGTGGCCAAGATGCGGCCTCCCGACGCCGTCTTTGCCACATGCCGACGACCCTCAAGTATATATTCCTTGGAAACCTGCCTTGCTCTACTGCCCCAGCTCCCTTCGTGTGGATCTTTTTCTACTTCCGTCCGCTGTTCCAAAGCCACCTAGACTTTTACTATTATTAGAGGTAAAGCTAGTTCATATAGTCGACTCTAAGAGTTGGTTCAAACATGGAAGAAAGTGGGAAAGTTGTAGCATGAATCTAGGACTTGGTTCTAAGAGGAAATGGGGGAAAGTAGTAGATACTGGCTACCCAACCGGTCTCTTGCTGAAAAGACGAAGAAAGCATGGTGGATGGCGAAGGGTGGGGGGAAGTGGACCTATCTCTTGGTTGAAAAAGGAAAGAAAGTGACGGGTGTTGGGGGACAACGCAAATGAGAATGAGCAGGTCTAGATTTCCTGTGCTCACATAGGAAAATGTCGCCGAGGAGATAAAAAATGGGACAAATGCAGACATGCTGCCTGAGTGTTTGCCGCTCTCGGCAGCCACATCTGCCTCACCACTTTTATGCCTCTGTTGTCCTACGCCCATATCGCTACCGTTAATGTAAAATCACATGAAGCATTAAGCAATGCCACCTAACGTCACTATAAGTAATGGTCTAGTGCCGTCGATAAGTTGAAGCAATGCCACAACCATTTTATGAAGTGCTTCCGTCTTGCTTTATTTCCCATGAATTGTGTTTTTGCAGTTACACTTAACTCTCACACCGCTAACATTGCTTCATCCCAGTGGAACTACACAATTTTGATTGCACATTTACTGACCATGTGCTACTCTCATGACAGTAATACTAATGCTATTGTTCTGCATGTTAATCTAGTGGCATTGTTGATGTGATGTGATGCTACTTACTTAAGGACTCTTCATACTGTCAATCTAGTGCCAATTATAACACAATAGATGCTGCTATTAATCATACACCACTGCAAATATCTGTCACTGTTTAAATAACCGTATTTCGTATTTGCGCAAATAGGGATGTCTGTCTCCATATCGTTTCGGGATGTCTGTCTCCGTATCATTTCTATCTGCGCAATCAAAAGCACACACCTCAGTTTTAGTACAACAGCGCAAAATGAGATGGCTATTGAGGGAGTCCTGGACTAGGGGGTGTCCGGATAGCCGGACTATCATCATCGGCCGGACTCCAAGACTATGAAGATACAAGATTGAAGACTTCGTCCCATGTCCGGATGGGACTTTCCTTTGCGTGGAAGGCAAGCTTGGCGATACGGATATGTAGATCTCCTACCATTGTAACCGACTCTGTGTAACCCTAGCCCTCTCCGGTGTCTATATAAACCGGAGGGTTTTAGTCCGTAGGACGAACAACCATTACAACAATCATACCATAGGCTAGCTTCTAGGGTTTAGCCTCCTTGATCTCGTGGTAGATCCACTCTTGTACTACCCATATCATCAATATCAATCAAGCAGGAGTAGGGTTTTACCTCCATCGAGAGGGCCCGAACCTGGGTAAAAACATCGTGTCCCTTGTCTCCTGTTACCATCCGCCTAGACGCACAGTTCGGGACCCCCTACCCGAGATCCGCCGGTTTGACACCGACATTGGTGCTTTCATTGAGAGTTCCTCTGTGTCGTCACC
Organism: Triticum timopheevii; assembly: GCA_963921465.1. Classification (NCBI taxonomy): domain Eukaryota; kingdom Viridiplantae; phylum Streptophyta; class Magnoliopsida; order Poales; family Poaceae; genus Triticum; species Triticum timopheevii. The sequence goes on along the minus strand of OY997274.1, from coordinate 163,152,127 downwards.
GATAGGATTGATGGCTTCTTCAATCAACAACAACACGGTCCAGGGTGAGACTTTTCTCCCCGGACAGATCTTCGTGTTCGGCGGCTTTGCACTGCGGGCCAATTCGCTTGGCCATCTGGAGCAGATCGGAAGCTACGCCCCTGGCCATCAGGTCAGGTTTGGAAGCCTAAACTTCACGGCTGACATCCGCAGAGACTTGATCTTCAATGGATTCGAGCCACAGCCGAGCAGGCCGCACGATGGGCACGATTTAGCTCTGCCACCGAACAGTACCCTGGAGGCCGCACATGAGTCCGCTCTGACCCATAGTTTGGAGCCGATCGCGGAGATCGAGGACAGGTGGCTGGACACCGCCTCGGGGGCTGCAACCTCTACGTGTATAGAGCCAAATACTGACCTTGTTCTTTGCAAAACTCATGACTCCGAGGTGCTGGACTCCTTGCCAGACTCTTTGCCTCCTGCGCCCCTGCCAATCGAATCCGATTGGGCGCCGATCATGGAGTTCACCGCTGCGGACATCTTTCAACACTCACCCTTTGGCGACATCCTGAATTCGCTAAAGTATCTCTCGTTATCAGGAGAGCCCTGGCAGGACTGCGGTCAGGATGGTTGGGGTGCAGACGACGAAGAAATTCAAAGCCCACCCGCCACCCACTTTGTAGCAACTATCGACGATCTAACCGACATGCTAGACTACGACTCCGAAGACATCGATGGTATGGACGACGACGCCGGAGACGACCAAGAACCAGCACCTACCGAGCACTGGAGGGCCACCTCAACTCATGATGTATATATGGTGGACACCCCAAAAGGGAGCGATAACGAGGAACAATGGGACGCGGCGAAGGATAATTCCCCCAAGAAACAACCAAAACGGCGACGGAAGCACCGCCGCAAGTCCCGCCTCGATAACAACAGCACTCATAATGACCCAGCCGTAAAGCAGGGCAAACTAGTGGGCGACGAACATGCAACCAAGCAACCATCCGAACAGGATGAATCGGATAATCAACCCATCCCCGGCGAAAACAACAGTCCAGACGATCTCACGCCGAACACACCACCGGAGCATAAGAACCTTCACAAAAGGCTTGTCGCCACTGCAAGAAGTTTGAAGCAGCAGAAACGGAAGCTCAAAACAGCGGAAGACATACTCAGAATGAGGTGGAGCAAAGTACTCAAGACCGTGGACAAATATGGCAACAGCCACCAAACAAAGAGCTACCCGAAGCGCAAGTTGCTGCCCAAATTCGACGAGGAGGCCGTAGAGCCCCCACAGTCAAAAAGCAAAGAGGCCACCTGGCCGGATAGACGACCAGATGACAGGCCAAGAGCGACAAGCGGTGCCGCCCACAAACCGGCACATGATCCTCGCAAAACAGATGGCCGCGCCACGTCCATTATGGACCAAAGAAGAGGGCCCCGGGAAGCAACACAACACGCCAAGTGTTCGAAGACAACGGCACACCCAAATACAGGGGCGCCGCACACCCACTATGTTTCACCGATGAGGTACTGGATCATGAATTTCCAGCGGGATTCAAGCCCGTAAACATAGAGGAATAAAACGGAACAACAGACCCCGGAGTCTGGATTGAGGATTACATCCTGCACATACATATGGCTAGAGGAGACGATCTCCACGCCATAAAATATCTGCCCCTCAAGCTCAAAGGGCCAGCTCTGCATTGGCTCAAAAGCCTCCCAGAAAATACCATTGGAAGTTGGGAAGAGCTCGAGGACGTGTTTAGAGCAAATTTTCAGGGGACTTATGTCCGCCCTCCGGAGGCAGACGATTTAAGTCACATAACCCACAGCCCGGAGAGTCAGCGCGCAAATTCTGGAATAGGTTCCTCACTAAAAAGAACCAAATAGTCGACTGTCCGGACGCCGAAGCCTTAGCAGCTTTTAAACATAACGTCCGAGACGAATGGCTCGCCAGACACCTCGGCCAAGAGAAGCCGAGAACGATGGCCGCGCTAACAAGCCTCATGACCCGCTTTTGCGCGGGGGAAGACAGCTGGCTAGCAAGATGCAGCACCAGCGACCCGAGTACATCCGAGATCAGAGATGGAAACAGAAAATCACGGCGCAGAAAGGACCAGCACCGAAATAAAGAAAAGAGCCCAAAGAACATGGCGGCCAACGCCGGATTCAAATGCTCGCGGCCGAACAACAAAACTCTGCCTCTCAAGGACAATAGTGACGAGCTATCCAACTTAAACAAAATTTTGGATCGGATATGTCAAATCCATAGTACCCCCGGGAAGCCTGCAAACCACACCCACCGAGATTGTTGGGTCTTCAAACAGTCCGGCCGACTCAACGCCGAACACAAGGGGCTCGACGCGCCAAGCGAGGATGATGACGAACCCACCAGCAGAGCGCCGGAAAACAAAAGACTTTCCCACAAGAAGTCAAAACAGTAAACTCACTTCACGTGATAATACGGAACAATAGTGCGGCACCCGCTAGAGTATGGGTCGCACGGTCCACCCCAGCGGAACCCCGAGATTGGATGTCAAAACCAATTACTTTCGACCACCTGGACTATTCCAGAAGTATTCGAAACGCAGGATGGACTGCTCTGATATTGGATCCTATAATCGACGGACTGCAATTTACACAAGTCCTAATGGATGGCGGCAGTGATTTAAACCTGCTATATCCGGACACAATCCGCAAGTTGGGGATAGACCCTACTGCAATTCGCCATAACCACACTTCCTTCAAAGGAGTGACGCCAGGCCCTTACGCCAAGTGCCCGGGCTCCTTACTACTAGAAGTTGTGTTCGGGTCACCCGGCAACTTCCGACGCGAAAAGCTAATCTTTCATGTCGCCCCATTCAAAAGTAGCCATCAAGCACTATTGGGACGTGAAGCTTTTGTCCGCTTTAACGCAATACCACACTACGCGTCTCTTACACTTAAAATGCCCGGTCCACGAGGCATCATCTCATTAAAAGGTCGTTCAAGACCCCGGACACGGCTAGGCGAGTCCGGCATAAATAAACTAGGGGCTCCCTAGCCGCATACCCCTTCACAAGGGGCTGTGCGTATGAGCAATAAAGAGCCAGTAAAAGCTCAGCGTTACTCATTCATTCATACTTCGATTTTTAATACATTTTTCACACGATTTCTTTTCAAACTAAGTTCCTCTCTTTTACAGATGAACAGCGTGTTACACCTGTCCAGGATACAGCACAACGGAGACATAGGCGCAGACGTGCAGTAGGGACCCGTTGCAAGGATTCTTTTCAGATTAAGACCCTGCGTAAACCTTTTTTACTGTCTCTTGTTGCTATACATCCCCTGGCTTCTCATCATAGCCAGAGAGGAGGCTGACGTTTTGGCATCGGCTGCATCGGAGGATCTAGCGTGTACCTGGACACTAGGGGCTTAGGACATTGATCTGCCCGTCATCATAAAGACCGAACACCTCAGGGAGGGTTCGGCGTCTCGAGTTAGGCCTTATATGCATCAGCTCCGAATCATGTCTTTGGTCAAATGTTGGGTTTGCCTGGCTCCTGTGTTTTGCTGCCTTACGTTCTGTATCATCGGCTAACGCGGCACCAGGAGAACTACTACGATTGTGCCCCGGTTCGGCCGGGTGAGCACCTCGGTAGAGAAAGCCGAAAACTAACTATCATGATGTAGCGAGAGACTGGTCAACCACTCGATCGACCTCCGGAATGTTAGAATTCCTCCGCTTTGATGAAGGACCGCTTCCCGGTCAGGCACACACGCGCCCCAAATCCGGAGAGCGCGGTGCCCCTAGGGGCTATATCGTAGCCCCACCTTCGAACTCCTATGGCTAAGTGAAAGTGATAAAGCATTATATTCCGGTTGCCTCGTTTGCTACGCTACCACCTCCTTCACAGGACCAAGACGTTGGGTTAAGTGTGAAAATGCGCTATTTCGCAAACACCCCCGCACCATGTGCGTGGGGGCTGAAGCCGAAGACTGCCATCTTTCAAGTTATACACAAGTATACATTAACGGCCACACAGGAGATATTTCAATACTTGAACGCACAAGTACAAAAAGCGCTTATATTATAAACATCGTTTTACAAACCATAAAGATCATTTGAACATGACATTTTTGAGCACTGCAACTCTATTACACGAGCACCACGTAGAACTTCCCCAAAATAGTGCTCGGCGGGTAACCGGCTCTCGTCCAAACCCTGGGTCGCAACATCGGTGGCATGCATTTCCGTCCAGTATGTCTTCACATGGGCGAGGGCCATCCGTGCACCCTCTATGCAGGCCGACCGCTTCATCGCCTTTATATGCGGCACCGCCCCAAGGAATTGCTGCAATAAGCCGAAATAACTATTCGGCTTGGGCCTATCCGGCCAGACATGAGCCACGATATCCGTCATGGCAAGTCTGGACAACCTATTCAGCTCAGCCCACTCAGCCAACCGATGCGTCAACGGAAGTGAACGCTCTGGACTATGGAATTGAGACCAAAAAAGCTCTTCCGTCTCGTGATCCTTTTGACTTCGGAAGTGCACAACAGCATCTGCCGCACTCGCCTCTAAATCCATATAAGGATCCTCCGGACCCCACAGCTGGCCAAGCTGAGCATACTTCGGATCTGTAAACCTCCTGCGCAGCAGAAAGGGCTTGCCATCCGCAATATCTCCTGCCTGGCGCAGCTCCTCCTTTATAGCCCTCATTGCAGAACGGGCATCCTTGGCTTCGGCAGTGGCCTTCCTCAGGTCTTCTTGCTCCGCTCGGTGTTCTTTTTCAAGAACCTCATAGCGTTCGGTAACATCTTTCAACTTCACGGCCATTTCGGCAATCTCCCCCCTGCTTCGGCAGTGAGCAGCCCTTTCGGCTTCCAGCTCTTCGGCCGCCCTCGAGGCGGCCGCATCACTCCTTCTGGCCTGCTCCTTGGCTCGAGCAAGTTCTCCCCGAAGGCTCTCCACAGCAGCGGCACCATCTGCATTATCCATACATGTTGTAAGAAGTAGGCTTCAGCACCCTTACTAGGTGACCACGGAGAAACAACCTACCATGTGACTCGTCAAGTCGCTTATTGACCAGCGCAATGTCCGCATCCGCAACGTCAAGTTTCCGCTTTAGTTCGGCAACTCCATTAGTCCGGCTGGCCACCGGACTATCCGCCACCTGCATAGGAAAGGCGAAAATTAATACCTGCGATTTTGATCCTCGGCACACTGTCGCTTTCGACAACATACCGAGTCTCAGGGGCTACTATCTATACAGGGCGCACTTTATGTGTAAAACTGTCAAAAGGTATGTCATTTTTACGTACCTCAAACCCCGCCAGCAAACTTCTGACGGCATCATGCAACCCGCCTTCGGCGGACAAAATTCTTCTAATCACCGTAATCGTCAATGTGCGGTGACCTTCTGAGATAGACGCCCTCTCAAGCAGATCCTTCAGCTCCCCCGGTCGTACACCAGTTGGTGCCAAACTCTCCGGCCCCGCCAGACTCGGGGATACCCTCCGTGATGACTCCTCAGGGTCATCCGCCCACCTGGCGGTGCGGCAAATGGAGGCGTTTCGCTCTCCATCATCTCCGGATGAAGGTCCCCGGAGGACGAGCTCATCTGAGAAGGACGGAGATCCGAACTACAAGGTAAAAACTTCGGTTATCCTCAGAAGCAAAAATAGGGATGTCTCTTATTACAAAACTCCCCTTTTTCTACTTACGGCTCGCTGGAGGGCTTATTCCTCAAGGAAGATAGTGCGGCCGGGGCCTCCCCAGACGCAGGACCCTCTGGTGAAGATCTCTTCCCCCGCTTCGAGGTCTTGGCCTCCGGGTTTTCGGAAGCAGTCCTTTTCTCCCCTTGGAAGGAGATTCTCGATTCCCCCTTTCTCAAAGGCCTCCTTGGTAGAGGCGGTAGTTTCTCTGTTCTCCCCTTCGCCTTCCTCTGAAGGCGCAACCTCCAGCATCCTGACCAACACGGGATCCAGCGCGGTCTCCGGGAGGGGGGCCAGACACCGTATCAGTTTCACTTGCGCTATCCACTCCTATTCAAGAGACAATGGGTTAAAAGGCAAATTCAAGAAGGCGCAAACAAACGGTGTGTCCGGATGCAGGGCCACTTACCTGAGCATCCGGGCGATTGCAGCTTAGGCCGGAATCCTCGGTCAATTCCGGACACATCTCTTGTGATCCGAAGAACAATTTATACATCTCCACGGGTGTTGCACCCATGAAGTGTTGGAGAGCTCGAGGCCCCTCTGGGTTGAATTCCCACAGGCGGAGGGGGCGACGCTTGCAAGGCAGAAGATGCCGAATCAGCATAACCTGCATCACCATGACCAGATTGATCTCCCTCTCTTGGAGGTCTCGAATCCGGCCCTGCAATAGGGGTACGTCCTTTGACGGCCCCCAGTTGAGCCCTTGGTTGACCCACGACATCAGCCGCTGTGGAGGGCCCGAGCGAAAGATGGGCGGCGGCTTCTACCTGCTGCCCCTAGGAGCGGTAATATAGAACCACTCATGTTGCCACAAGCTGAGCTCCTCCTGGAAAGAGCCCTCGGGCCATGGAGCATCGGCCCTTCTGCTTACAACCGCCCCGCCGCACTCTGCTTGACGCCCCTCGATCATCTTCGGCTCCACGTTGAAGGTCTTAAGCCACAAACCGAAGTGGGGGGTAGTGCGGAGGAAGGCCTCGCAGACGACAATAAATGATGAGATGTGGAGGATGGACTCCGGAGCCAAGTCGTGGAATTCCAACCCATAGTAAAACATAAGCCCTCTCACGAAAGGATCCATCGGGAAGCCTAAACCCCGACGGAGGTGGGACACAAACACGACGCTTTCGCCGGGCTCGGGAGTGGGAATGACTTGCGCTTTGGCGGGCAACCTATGTGAAATCTCATAAGTCAGGTACTTGGCTTCCCTCAGCTTTTGCACGTCCTCTTCCGTAACGGAGGAGGGCATCCACCGGCCCTGTTGGTCGAGGCCGGACATTGTTGAAGGTCCAGGGCGCTCGAATCTGAGGCTCTGAGTGTTGGGACTCGGGGCGAGGGGCAGATTCGATTGAGGGCTAAAGAAAAGGAACGAGCCTTGGTCTCATTATAAAGAGGGAGAATACCAAGAGCCGTCCCCGTGACCGTTTGGGACTCGCCTTCGATAGAGGGGGCATGGCAACGGGCGCGGTTGGGTTACCCACGTCCGTATTGATGGGAATCCCGGAATAAGGGGAACACGATCTCTGCTTCGACAAGACGTGCCAAGGAAACCGCTTCTCTAAACGCGCAGAGGTGGTATAATAAAAACGATTCAAGTAAAGGCTTGGTGGTGGTGTGACGTCATGCCACAAAATAAGTCAGCAGATTGAACTTGTGTACATATTATTCTCTCTACGGTGGTATGTGGAATTTATTTTGCAGAACCGGACACTATCCTGGTGTTCACAATCTTCTATGAATTATTCGGAGGAGGAACCCGCCTTGCAATGCCAAACAATATGCGCGCCGGACTCATCGTCATTGAAGCCTAGTTCAGGGGCTACTGAGGGAGTCCTGGACTAGGGGGTGTCCGGATAGCCGGACTATCATCATCGGCAGGACTCCAAGACTATGAAGATACAAGATTGAAGACTTCGTCCCGTGTCCGGATGGGACTTTCCTTGGCGTGGAAGGCAAGCTTGGCGATACGGATATGTAGATCTCCTACCATTGTAACCGACTCTATGTAACCCTAGCCCTCTCCGGTGTCTATATAAACCGGAGGGTTTTAGTCCGTAGGACGAACAACCATTACAACAATCATACCATAGGCTAGCTTCTAGGGTTTAGCCTCCTTAATCTCGTGGTAGATCCACTCTTGTACTACCCATATCATCAATATCAATCAAGCAGGACTAGGGTTTTACCTCCATCGAGAGGGCCCGAACCTGGGTAAAAACATCGTGTCCCTTGTCTCCTGTTACCATCCACCTAGACGCACAGTTCGGGACCCCCTACCCGAGATCCGCCGGTTTTGACCCCGACAGCTATCCCTTGTTGTCGTCGTCTAACCTCCAGTCTTCAAGGTATTCCTACATTGGTAGTAACTAAGGTAGAATGACCAACGCAATCTAAAAGAAGCTGATTCGTACGTTTTACTTCCTGATTGCAGTGCAGGGACGAGCAAAAACAACTGCATCCTAGTCCGGAATGCACTTTCTGCCAGTTCTTCCACGGACCGAGGACTAGCTGGCACGGCTGCACGGTGTTTTTTTGGACTGGTGCGTGGACAAGAGGCATCGTGGTCTACTTATTTATGCAAATAACGGTGCTTAAATTTAGTGGAATGCACAAGCATTTCAACTGGTCAGTACACTACATGGTTCAGTTTAGCATTCCAGCTGAGACCACAATTATAATTGGTTATTCTGGAATGAGAGAACCAAACCCTGGATGGTGGCAACAAGAAAAAACCAGAGTGAACTCCAGGAAATTTAAGCCTGCCGGGAGGCCCTTTGCTCAGAGAAGCCTTGCTTGTTTTTTCCTGATTTGTCAACCTTCTCACAACTTTGTCTTTTGTTGTGAACTAGTATATGTTTGTTATGTTTTATGAATCATTGAGATGTATAAAATTGCTTAACTTATGCTTTTCAAGTTTTTTATGAAGACGAGTTTAATGTGAGTGTTCCACATGAGCGCTGGACTAACGTGTGAACGTTTGCAATTTATTACATTGTGTCCTCAATTAACTGCATGAACCACTGTAACAAGATACATAGTTGCTTATATGTCAGACAGAAGATTGTTGATTGTTAGCTGGTCGATAGCCTAGTGTTGAAGCGAGCTGAGCCAATGTGCCATGTTTTGCACAACTGCTTACAAGTGGGGTAGCACCAACAGTGTTTACACGTACTTATGTATACGTCGGCACACAGTTCTCGAACGAGTGCTCTATTTCATCAAAACACACACTGCTCGTATGATAAACCGTGACAACTTATGTCTTACCATGCCATATTCATGAAAAAACTAGTGAGGACGCATCTGTTTCGGCAACAATTATGATGGTTCTCACATGATTCACGGGCACACAAAAGTAGCAGCAGTTCCCATAGACGGATTCAAACAGAGTACTAGCCCCAGAGGGGTCGATAACAGGCAAGGTTCAGATAATTAGACACAATCCAAACTACTATCAAACACTAGCTGGGGCAACTATTTCATGCCTCGATCTAATTTGGGTTGGACACAAGATGGACCTTGCCATGAACATCATCGAGGACGTCCCGCAGCTCAATCCTGTGAACCTTCATGAAGACAACCTTGTGGCCTTGCCACTGATAAACTTGTTTGTGGAGGCATGCCACGTCATCTTCCTGCGTAAGCTTGACAAGAACAGTATGCCTCACAAACGAAGGAGTAGCTTTGAACTTCTTGTGCTTCAGTACACCCTGGACAACACGCCTGACAACAGTGAGGCTGGAATACAACTCTTCATTGGTATAACTGCAAATGGCTTCCAGGATCCAACAGCCTAAGAACTCTGTTTTCCCAGTGCGTATATTTAGGTCATCCGCCTCATAGAGAGTGACATGTACAACCACACAATCCTTGTCTGCATCAGGGTTCTAATTGAAACAGAAACAAATTCTGAATTACTTTTCAGTATAAGAAATACAAGTTATTTAAACCACTATGTATAGCATGGCATCGAAGCTAATAAAATTTTTCATTATTAATCACCACATACTTAGATGAAAAACCACAATCGAGATCGGCAAAGAAGAAAATCACCTTGGGCAGCTCAGCGGGGGGGACACATCCTCGAAGGGGGAAACTGCTCCTGCAGTGCCACGGGGGCTGTAACCTCAAACGGGGCGTTGACCATCTCAGTAGTCGCCGTGATCGTATCTGGGGTCGGCTCGGTGGCTGCCTCCATCTTCTTGGAGCTCTCTGTCTCGTGGGGATCAGCCTCCCATGTCTGCTCCAATATCGGCAGATCTTTGCCTGGTTCTCCTTGGTCCATCATGAAACTGACGAATACTAGGAGATCACTGAAAGGAAAACACAATCGCAATGACAATGAAACAAAAAAGAGAGTGAGGATCGGTTACTGATTTGCAAAAGTTCTTTTTTTTTCTCTGAACGAAAATATACCAACATCACGGATCCGCTTACCTTCCCTTCGTTGGGAGAGAAGAACAGTGGCAGATGCGAGTGTTGCCTTTCTTGAAGACGGTGAGGGAGAAGGGGATTCAGCGAAGAGTGAAATGATGGTTGCTTTGTCCGTCAAACTTAGAATACGGGGGGTGGGGTTTTGTGATACGACGGCTCGTTACTGCCGCGCTATGACCGGGGTTACTCTTCGCCTGCATACTGCCTTCTAATTTGGTGGATGGCATTTGGGCCCGCGCGCTGCATGGCCCGCATGTCAGTGAACAAAAGTATAATGGCATTCAGTAGAGGGAGACGTTTCAATGACCTAGGAGGAGCCAGAAGCGGTAGAGTGTCTCCACTATACTAGTAGTAATTGTTTTGCTGGGTAGCTGTAGAGTGTCTCCACTGTACTCGTAGTAATTGTTTCTCTGGGCCCAAGACAAAACAGCCCATCCACACTAGTAAATAGTAAAATCAATTCAAAATCCCTATATTTACTGAATGAGAGGCGCTACCCACACCCAGCACACTGCCCCCCAAAAAACTTGGGTGCTCTTCTTCCTCCTCACTCCCACCCACCTCACGTCAGCTCGCTCCACTCGTACCTCCAAATTCCTCACCTCACTCCTACAGAAAACCCAAGCTCCCCTTCTTCCTCACTACTACAGAAAAAACCTTAGCTCCCCTTCTTCTTCACTCACACTACAACTAGGCTCGTCATTCGTTACTCTGCTTAAATCCATGAGCGCGACGCGATGCCCTCGAGGAAAATGGAGTCGGCTGACCCCAGCTCCAAGAAAATGAGGCTCCCGTCAGCGGCGAGGCCTTTTGTAGATCCCGCAGCCGGCAGCGCGGGGAGAAGCGGCGACCCCACCCCCAGAGGATCCCAGGAACCCGTAGAATCTCGGGTGGACCGCATCAGCGATCTCCCGGACGCCGTCCTTGGGGAGATCATCTCGCTTCTCCCCACCAAGGATTGTTGCCGCACCCAAGTCTTCTCAATTCGGTGGCGCCCTCTATGGCGCGCCATGCCCCTTAATCTCGACTGTCGTCAGCTATCTCTCTTCAATGATTTTGAAATCCTCATAGACATCATCTCCTCCCACCAGGGCTCCGTTCAAAGCCTCTACATCCCGCCATGCTACCTGAGCAAGCATACCACGCCCTGCACGGTGGACGCCTGGCTGAAATCCCCTGAATTCACAGAACTACAGCTACTTGAGTTCTACTATTCCCCTGGAAATCACATAACACATACCGAATGCCATGAACTTGTGCCCCCGGCACCGATGTCCATCTCGCGGTTTTCCTCCTCTCTCCACACCGCCACCTTTGCGTTGTGCTACCTACCAGACAATCTGGTACTAAACCTTCGACTCCCATTTCTCAAGAAACTTTCACTTGTGCGGGTTCGTATATCGGAGGCCTCATTGCACAACATCATCCACTCCAGTTGCCCTGCCCTGGAGTGCTTGGTGCTTGTTTTCACAGTTAGAATTGGTTGTCTCCAAATAAAGTCGCCTAACCTTGTAAGAATTGGAATTTCTTTTGACGGAAGGCAGCTCATCATCTAAGATGCCCCTTCACTTCAAAGGTTGATCCTTGATTATTGTTATTCACCGTTGCAAATGACCATACTCTCTGCGCCTAAACTGGAGACCTTGGGTGTAATACATGATGTCTGTGCTCATTTCAATATGGTGTTTGGCTCCACAGTTCTTCAGGTACTTTATATTATCATCTACACTTGTAACCATAAGTTGCATTTTAAATTTCTGCCCATAAGTTATATATCATCTTGGAGTACACATTTTGTACTAATATTATGTTCTATGCTCAATGAAGAGTTTCTCCATGGATGGCCTATCAATGGTGTTGGATTCTATCAAGATCTTATATATCCAAATGATTAGTTTTGATCTGAACAACATTATTGGCTTGCTGCAATGCTTTCCATGTCTGGAGAAGTTGTATATAAAGGTGATAATTTCACATGCACATTGGAAGCCCGCATATAGTGTACTAGAATTAACCGTTCAGTTGTTGCTCTTTTGAAACTCTTTTTTTAGACCTTAACTGTTTTCAATCTTCATGTCTATTTAGGCAACAGGACGGGGTAAGAAAGTTATAACCAATCGGTGGATCCGTAACCATCGGGATTTTCTCACTTCTCATGAGATTCGATTGAAGACAATAACGCTAGAATGATATGTAGCCAATCGTGCAAATACTAGATTTGTCACATTCTTCCTGCTGAATGTGAGGTTACTATTGTCCATCAGGCTTAAGTTTATCAGCAGCATGGTTTTGACGGATGGGGATGTCGAAGAGCAAAAAAAGGAGTTTCAGGTGGGCAAAAGAGCATCTGAACGTGTCGGGCTTCTATTTACAACATATTGTGGTCATAATCCAGTAAATTTTACGACCCAAGATGTTCATTCTATGGACCTGACCGATCCATTTGACTGTGACTGCCGAAAACAGTGCTGGAGTTAGATGTTGTTGCCCTTTTCAACCTAGGTTTTTTTGTAAACGTGATGAACAATTAACCCTCATGCTTTTGTATAGTTTGTAAGCTGGAGTTAGATGTTCCTGCCCTTTTCAACTCGGTTGTGACTGTCATATTTTCTTTGAAACAAGGCATGGCTTGCCATTCGTTTAATTTAGAGTGAAATATTGTAACAAATCCCAACAAAGGGACATAACATCACTCTCGCCGGCTGCTTGAGCTCACTGTGCATTACAGAAGCCAAGTGATTAGCCCCCACCAGCACCCACAAACTTATTTCGAACTAGCACATCAAATGGGCTGTAAATTTTCATAGGAAAGGCTGCATGACCGTGACAGATTTGGATTCTGACATTTGGGACCCGCGAGGAAATAGCCTAGCCAGTCAACAAACGATTCTGCCTACCAGCCGTTGGATTGACATCCAACATCTGTTGTGTATCTTCTATCTCTTGTCTTCTTCCTCCAGCCGCCCAAACCAAACCACCCCATCGGCTTCGCCTGCTCCCGCATCCCATGGCTGGCTGCACCTCCGCCGCCCTACCGTACATACCCTCCAACGTTGGCCAGTCCCTCCCTCTATTCCCCCACACTTCCGGTTATTCTCCGGGGACGTCAGCCCCAACACGCACCCGCACCCGAACCAGGAAACCCTCATACTCCCCTCCGCCTGCGACTGGTCCGGCACATCTTCCACGGCTCCTGTTCGTTCCGTCCGAGGCCTCGCCATCGTCCTCCGCCTTGCGGCCTTGGTTCGTTCGCCGTGTGCGGTGCGCCGCCCTCTTGCATTGTCAACGTCGTCAACAACTGAGAGGAACAAGGAGATGACTGTACGTGGAGAGGATGACAGTAGGGACCCAACAGCGTCATGGCAGTACGCAAGCAAGTGCCTCTGTATTACAATCCCAAAAATATGGTTCCTCCTAATGATTGGACATCTAGGGCTCACGCCATTGTCAACATAGTCAATAAACGAGAGAATTACACTACGACCGGCTGACACCAGGGACCCAGTAGGTCGCGCAGTTTTTTTTTGAGGAACAAGCAGTTGTTATTTATACTAGTTTTAGCGACGGATCAGGGTAACAACGGGGCTGTGCGGGGGCCGTGGCCCATCTAGCCAGGGTTTTATTTATGTTTACCACATCATGAGCCCAGTTGTGTTTTTTTCTTGCTGAAAATGGATAGCCCAGTTCTAATTTTTTAAAGAAATACCCAAACAAGGCCTACTTGCTTTATCGGCCCTGCTGGGCTGCAAATCTTTCAACACAAGGAGAGTTTCATTCGGTTTGCCCAGAAATGGGCTGTACATTTTTAAAATACATCAAACCGGGAATTAGTTTCATTTTTTTCATTAGAAGATTTTAAATTCCATTGATTTTTATGCGTGGACAATTATTTGGATTTTATATTTATATAAATTATTTTTTAAAAATAGTTTGAATGTGAATCGATATTTCTGGATTAAAAACAGTTGACCACACCGAAATATGCAAAATTTCGTATACTTTTTAACCGTGGACACAATATGGGGTGTAATGCTAACAAAAAGAAGATGGGCTCCAAAAAAATTCTTAAGAATTAGCAAATGGGCCGTACATTATTAGAAATAATGGCAGATGGGATGTCTGCTGTTTTCCACAGATTTGAGGCTGACTTGTGCGCCTACTACAGGTTGACGCGTATGCTTTCATAAAAAAAAGGTTGACGCACACGCAACACCCTGTCAACTTAGTCAACACACGAGAGCAGTGACTGTTGGATGTCCATCCAACGGCTGTCGTGCTTCTTCAATCTTTGCTCTTCATGCTCCAGCCGCTCAAACAAGCGCCGGTGGGACTGCCTGCTCCCTCATCCCAGCGGCTGGCTGTGCTTCCGCGCAGGCCTCACCGCCCCACCGTACTCCTATCGCTGGCCTAGCCATCCCTCTACTGACCCACACCTGCTGTTATTATCCGACGACGACAGATGAACCAGTAAACCCTCGTATAGTCGTACTCCTTTCGGCGTGGGCATCTACTGCCGCGTCTTCCCCTTCCTAGGCCTCGCCGTCGTCCACCGCCTTGGTGCTCTCAGCGCGGCGTGGTCAATGTGGTCAACAACTTTCCATTGGAAGAGTACTGTACGTGGAGAGGTTGACAGCTGGGTCCATGGCCACAGCCCAGTTTTTTGTGATTTGCCAAGTAAGTCGCTTTGTCAGGCCTGTTGGGCTGCAAATCTTTCAAGACGAGGAGAGCTTTCATTCGGCTGGCCGAGAAAATGGCCCATCAGTAATGAGAAATGGGTTGTACATTTTTAAAACACATCAAACCGTCAATTAGTTTCAACTATCTTTTTTTTCATTTCGAGATTTTAAATTATATTAATTTTTATGCGTGGTGAATTTGTTGGATTTTATATTGATATACATTTATTTTTAAAATCAATTTGAATGTGAGTTGAAATTTCGGGATTAAAAATAGTTCGGACCGCACTAAAATATGCAAAATTTCGTATAAGTTTTTAACCATGGCCACAATATGGGATGTAATGCTAACAAAAAGAATATGGGCTCCAAAAAACCCTTAAGAATTAGCAAATGGGCTGTAAATTATTAGAAATAATGGCAGATGGGTTGTATGCTATTTTCCACAGATTTGAGGCTTTCCTAAAAAGAAGGTTGATGCACAAGCAGTGACTGTTGGATGTCCATCCAACGGCCGTCGTGCTTCTTCAATCTCTGCTCTTCCTGCTCCAGCCGCTCAAACAAGTGTCGGCGGGACTGCCTGCTCCCTTCTCCCCGCGGTCGGCTGTGCTGCCGCGCAGGCCTCACCACCCCCACCGTACTCCCATCGCTGGCCTAGCCATGCCTCTACTGACCCACACCTGCTGTTATTCCCCGGTGATGGCAGACAAACCAGTAAACCCTCGTATAGTCGTACTCCTCTCCGCGTGGGCATCCACTGCCGCGTCTTCCCCGGCTCCGCGTCGTCCCCTTCCTAGGCCTCGCCCGTCGTCCACCACCCTGGTGCTCTCGGCGCGGCGTGGTCAATTTGGTCAACAACCAACTTCCATCGGAAGAGTACTGTACGTGGAGAGGCTGACAGCTGGGTCCACGGCGGCCGCAAGGAAGTGCCTCCTCATTACGCGCAAAATAATTATTCCTCCACCTGACAGCGGGGACCCACCGAATGGGCCATGGTATTTTGCGAAAAAAATGTTTCCCCCTGACTGTTGGGACCTACCAGCTACACCTTCGCACGCAAGGAAGTGCGTCCGGGCAAAATAACAACAAAATGATTCGCCAGCTGACTGCTGGGACCCACCAGCTACACCTTCGCACGCAAGGAAGCGCGTCCGGGCAAAAAAAATAAAAAAAACGATTCGCCCCCTGACTGCTGGGACCCACCAGCTACATCTTCGCACGCAAGGAATTGCCTGACAGTCGGGACCCACCTGGTCGAAGCGTACGTAGCGTTGACATTCTGATCGCGAACGTGTACGTACATACTGGTGGATGTAGAGGTGCGCATGTGTCGTAGTAGAGGCGCGCACGTGTCGTAGTAGAGGTGCGCTCGTGTCGTAGTAGAGGCGCGCACGTAGCATGTACACGTACGTACAGTGGCCAGTGTGCAAGAAAGCAAATACGGCCACGTACGTGTACATACGGGCAGGGTCTCGGACGCCTACTCGCGCATATATACGTATGGCCAGGGCTCATGTACATGGCTGGGTCGGAATGGAGAAATAGCGTCGTCGTCGTGTTCATGGGGAGCCAACCGGCTGGGTCAAAACGGAATGCGTGGTCGTGTTCATCGGGAGGGCTTGGACGGAATAGGCGATGGAAACGAGGCCTGGCGTACCGCAGTACGGAGGAAACGGCCTTGTGTTCGACCGGCCACGTTTGAAACGAGATCCTGTTGATCGGGAGGGGTCTGGCGTATCGCAAAACAGAGGAAACGGACCTCCTACGGTCGAAACGGGGGTCCTGTTGATCGGGAGGGGTGTGGCGTACCGCAAAACGAAGGAAACGGACCTCCTACGGTCGAAACGGGGGTCCTGTTGATCGGGAGGGGTGTGGCGTACCGCAAAACGGAGGAAACGGACCTCCTACAGTCGAAACAGGGGTCCTGTTGATCAGGAGGGGTGTGGCGTACCGCAAAACGGACGAAACAGACTTGTGTTGGAGCGCTACGGTCGAAACGGGGGTCCTGTTCATCGGGAGGGGTGTGGCGTACCGCAAAACGGGACTCCACAGGATACTGTTCATCTCTACCGTCGACCTCCTCCAGCCTCCACGGGCTACTGTTCATCCACCGTCGACCTCCTCCAGCCTCCACCTGCGACTGTTCATCCACGGGCTCCTATTCATCCAGCCTCCACCGCGCGCTACTCCACCGGCTACTATTCAACCACCCCTCTCCACGGGCTCCTGTTCATCCAGCCCTCCACGGGGTCGTCCTGTTCATCCAGCCCTCCACACCACGGGGTTCTGTTCATCCAGAGGCAACGCCACGGGTCCTGTTCATCCACTCCCACCGCTCACTATTCATCCAACCCCCCCCCCCCCCCCCCCCCGCAACGCTCACTATTCATCCAGAGAGGCAGCATCGATCGGCTTTAGTTAGCAGTAGTAGCGAAGGAATCGATCGCTCGGGTTCAGTAACGCGTAGCATGTAGTGCAATTGCTCGGGTTCAGTTAGAGCCCAACGCCTCGCTCGGGTTCAGTTAGAGCCAACGTCTCGCACACACGCGCGTACGTGTACGAGAGAAACGCGCATCGCTCGGCCCCCGACCTCCCAACGTAATCGGGAACTCCCCGAAATTTTCCTACCCCTTGCTTCTACCACGGTTTTTTCCGTCATGGACGGCCCAAAGAATGTCATGCTGCTGCGTCTCCAGCCCGCCTAGGACGAAAAGCCCATTTTCTGTCATGATTTTTTGTCATAGAAGTAGGAACCCACCACATCTATGATGATACCGGGTTTTGTCACAATTATCGTCATAGAAGTGTCATATGTATGACAGAAATTTTTTTCGTTCGGCCCAAAATGTCACGGATGTGTCTTTTTTTTGTAGTGTATGTAGGATTTTATGACTAACCATGTGAATGACCAATTCATGTCAAGTCTCTAAATAAATATAAGTGAAGCAAGAGAGTTTAATTCTTTCTACAAAAGATATGCCCACTCTCTAACAATTATGAGTGAAGCAAAAGAGCATTCTACAAATGGCGGTTTTCTATGTGAAGAGAAACAGGCAATCCAAACTTCAAATGATATAAGTGAAGCACATGAAGCATTCTATAAAGCCGTACTCAAAAGATATAAGTGAAGTGCAATGAGCATTCTATAAATAAACCATAGACTATCTCATACCAGCATGGTGCATAAAAGAAAATTGAAAACTAAATGCAAAGGACGCTCCAAGATCTGCAAATATCACATGAATGAAACGAATCCGAAAACATACCGATACTTGTTGAAGAAAGATGGATGCCTTCCGGGGCATCCCCAAGCTTAGACGCTTGAGTCCCCTTGAATATTTACTTGGGGTGCCTTGGGCATTCCCAAGCTTGAGCTCTTGCCTCTCCTCCTTTTTCTCATATCGAGACCTCCTCGATCTTCGAACACTTCATCCACACAAAACTTCAACAGAAAACTCGATAAGATCCATTAGTATAATAAAGAAAATCACCACTCTAAGTATTGTTGCAAACCAATTCACATTTTGTTTTTGCATTGTAGCTAATGTAATGTAACTTTTCCGTGGCTTATCCACTGATAGAAATTTATAGTTTCATCAAAACAAGCAAACTATGCATCAAAATCAGAATATGTCTTAAACAGGAAGTTATTTCGACCGAAACCCTCGCGCCCCTGTCTTAAACAGAATCTGTAATAATATGAACATTCACCATTCTTCTGGTACTCCAAAAATTCTACCAAAATTAGCAACAATAAATAATTTGTATAGAAAGACAGTGCAAAAAGTTTCAGAACCGTTTGACGTTCCAGTAAAAAATGTAAAATCACGCACTACAACCAAAGTTTCTGTCCTGCCCCGCACAAACCAACAAGCAATCTAAACATCCTAAAGGCAAACCTTGGAGCATTATTTTTATATTCAAATTTATAAAAGCACACAATAGAAATAAATGAATCTCTAAAACTTCCGGGTTGTCTCCCTGGCAGCGCTTTCTTTAAAGCCATTAAGCTAGGCATATAGTGCTCAAGTAATGGATCCACCCGGATCCCAAGGTATATCAAAGCCAATTTTAATTAACGATGATTTGTGATTTAGTAGTGAGCACAAAGTAACATATATCATGCAACAACAAAGTATAACTCTCTTCATATGCATCGGCATGTCATAAAAGAACAATTCATGCACACAGAGTAAAGGCCAATGCATAGTATAAACAGTTTCTTGCAATTTTATCATGTGGGAAACATAGAGAGGTGGAGATATAGTTCCTCTCTCATAATAATTGCAAGTAGGAGCAGCAAGCACATGCATATTATATCTACCAAAATCATCATGTGTAACGGTAAAAGGCAACCCATCAATATAATCCTTAATAAGTGCAAACTTCTCCGATATAGTGTAGTCGGGAGAATTCAAAAAGATAATAGGACTATCATGCGTGGGTGCAATAGCAACAATTCCATGTTTAACATAAGGAACTATAGCGAGTTCATCTCCATAAGCATAATTCATATTGGCATCTTGGCCACAAGCATAGCAAGTATCATCAAAAGGGGATATTTCAAAAGAATCAACGGGATCATAATAGTTATCATAGCAATCATCCTTCAGTAAGCACGAAGGAAAATTAAACAATGTATGAGTTGAAGAGTTACTCTCATTAGAAGGTGGGCACGGGTAGCTAATCCGTTCTTCCTCCTTTTGTTCTTCGCTCTCCTCCTCATCTTTTTCATCCAATGAGCTCACAGTTTCATCAATTTCTTCTTCCATAGACTCCTACAAAATATTAGCCTCTTCTTGGACAGCGGAGGAGTCCTCAATATATGGTTTAACATAGGCATTAGAAGCATAATTATCACAACAATATTTAAGTATGGAAAAAAATTTAGATTTGTAAAGAGTAGCATCATACTTTCTAATCAAAGAAGCAATTTCATATGCACCCTTAAAAGCAACAAATTCTTCAATTTGTTGAACATCATAGTAATTATAAACACCCTTAGCATATGAAGATACATTTCAATTATCACTAAACTCACATTGGTAGGGAAGGTGTTTCTTAGGGTCTTCGGAACAACAAGTAAAATCATATATTTCACATAAATTCCAAGCATAGCATTGCAAACGATGAATTTGATCCAGTAAAAGTTTCCCTTTTTCAGATATGCGGTGTCGCACATAACAAGCATGCTCATCTAAAGATTTGCCCTCAACTAAGCTAGTTGGGGTTTTAGCCCGATCACATAGGGATCGAAGATGATCCAAGTAAAAAGCTTCAGTACTGTGATAGATTTTGAGTGGTTCTTCAACCATTAATGTAGTAGGTACAACTAATTTTTTTGGTATTTTGCGTTTCCTACCCATAACAAAAGATAGAAAACAACTAAGAACAGCAAGTAAATTTTTTTGACTATTTACTGTAGCGCAATAGCCCCACAGTCTTTTTATTCCAGAAATATTCGCCCAGGCCTGTTTAGATCCGCTCCCACCGGGAGTCGAACCCAAGACCTGGGTGCTACTAACGTCACTGCAACCACTAGGCTACATGCCCATTCGCCAGCAAGTAAAAATTACTTAGTGATAAAGCAAGCAAGCTCAATGAGTTCGGTTTTGAAATGACCGCTCTCGGTCTCGCTCTCGCGCACGCAACCTGCCTCGCCCCATCCACCTACCACCGTAGCCACCAGATCCGGCAGATCCCGCTGACGAATCCCGCACGCCGGTGCACCGCGGCTTCCTCGTCGGTCGCGCGGACTTCTCCCCCTCGCCCGTTGGTCGTGTTGACTTCTCCCCCTCACCCGTTGGCTTGCCATGGAGAGGAGGGAGAGAGGGGCGCGGTACGACGGGGAAGAAATGGCGGAGGAGATGCATCGCGCGCGTATGAGGAGGACAATGTGGCTTCCTTCCAGGGGGACTCAAAGATCAAGCTAGTCACGCAGATCTGCATGGAGGCGTCGGATGAAGAGATGGAGCGGATGATGGTGGGGGAAGAGATTTCACCGGAGGATGTGATTGCGTGGGCGCCGTGGAGATGATCTCGCCCTCGCCGGCAAGCAGAGCCAAGTGGAGAGCATTCTGGTCTCTCCAGCCCTCTCTCCCATGAGCTTAGTCAGGGAGATTTCGAATCTTCCACGCCTCCGGCAATCTGCCTGGGACCTTGGTACGCCGCTCAAGTGGGCGGCTGACCCTGGGTCTCGTGCGACGCCAGATGGGGTGGATCTCCGACAGCACACAGTTGGGATGTGGCTGAGCAAGGCCTCGCCGGAGAAGATGCTGGTTGCCAAGGTCGGACAGATACTCTGTTTTGCGTGAGGGACGCTGCGCAAGGCCCCACACGTCAGTGAGAGAGTATGGAGGAGGTGTGACCCGAGTCAAAAGGCGGAGGAGCATGCTGAGGTGGAGCAGCCACATGAGGAAGAAGGGGATGCCATCAGGGCCTACTTTGGGCAGCTGTGGGGAGGGGACGCGTCCATAAACCCTAATCCCCCCTTGGTCCTAATCTGGATCGAGAAGTCCCTCCTCTGCCGCCGCTCCTTCACCGTTGCAGACTGCCACCTCGCCTGCGATCAAGATCAACACCGCCTCTCAGTGCCCACCCTTTCAATTTCTGCAAGTGAGTGGAGAGGGGAGCAGCCCAACTTCTCGGATCTGATCGAGATGGCTGATGCTTAGGGCCGTGGTCATGGGCGAGGCAGACGCGATTTGAACAGGAATCAGAGGGGAGGCGATGGCCATCTTGACCAAGCTGATCATGGAGGGAGCGGGCAGAACCAGTGGGCGCAGCAGCAGTTTGGCCCCCCGCAGCAGCAATTCCCCTTCGGATTTGGCTTTCAAGGTGCCCCTCCCCCATGGTACCAGGGGCCGTTCTTGCAGTCGCCTCTGATGATGAACCAGTGGGGAGCGCCAGGCAATTGGGGACCTAATCAGATGCAGAATCAACAACTGCAACAGCAGGGGGGAGGCACCGGTCCGCAATTCCAAGGGCAAGCACCGCCCTAGATGCAGATGCAAGGGAATCAGGGGCAAACTACCTTGATGTAGTTAGTAGTAGAGAACAACAGAGAGAACAACAATCAGACTCAGCAGCAAAAGAAGAAGCAACCACAGAACAAAAACAAGAATATCAACAAGGCCAAGGATTCTTCTGGAGGTGACTACAGTGATGTTACCTGCTACACATGTGGAGAGCCTGGGCATCATAAGGCCCAGTGCCCAAAACCCCCCTCATGTTTCATTTGCAAGATGGTGACACACAAAGTAGATGACTGTCCAGTTAGAAAGAAGCCTAGGAATTGTGCTAAGTATGTGGGCAGTGCAGCTTCAGGTTTAGGTTTCTTCAAAATTGATGTCCCAGATGTCAATGAGCAACATGTAGGAAACAAGAAAAATGTTGGGATTGTTTACATAGAAGCTGGGCAGGTCACTAAGGAAGAACTAGCCCATAACTTCTCTGTCATATACAAAACGAATTGGCCATGGCACATCAGGATGCTAGACAGCTTGACTTTTCTAGTCAAATTCCCCCCTCATATCCCTGTAGCAACAGTTGTTGGCTACCCCAACTTTGGACTGCCTGAGATTGATGGAGTTTCAGTCAATGTTGAGGTGTGGAAAGGAGAGATGGAATTTCATGCAGAACTCTAGTCTGTTTGGCTTCAGTTAAGAGGAGTGGCTCCAGCCTGGCCGGAATGGTCAGTTTTAGAGCAAATTGCCTCTGTTTTGGGCTCTTTGATTGATGTGGACTGGCAGGGAAACTTCAAATCTTTCTTTGAGGTAGTTAGAATCAAAATCAGATGCAAAGACTTTACCAAAATTCCTACTGAAAGAATCTTTGGAATAGGAGACAAGCTGTATAAGATCAAGATTGTTGTGGAACCACCAGTGGATGACCTCGATCAGGATGATCTTCTGGATGAAGACACTGAGAAGAGTAAAGAAAAAGAATCACTAAACAATGCCAACAGTGATGATGGGGCTGGAGGCTCTCATCACACTGCCAAAAATTCCTCATCTCAGTCTGGGGGAAATGGTTCTACCTCTGGAACTCCTCACCAAACTAAGCAAAATGTGCTAGCCTACTTACAGCAACTCCAGGACCCCATTTCCTTAGATGAAAGCTTCAAAATGCTGCAAGAGATGGAGATTGGAGATGATGAGGAGGAGGATAACATCAACTTGCTAGAGGACCAGGCTGAGGTGGTAGTGGAGAATGAATCCCTAGAGCAAGTGGTTTTTAGTCCAGGTCCTACCACAAACACAACTCATTCCCCACCCATCCTTCAAAAATGGGGGCCAGTCCAAGCACAGAGAAAGAGCTCCAGAATTGACATTGGTGGGAGAACAATCATGGAGATTGCCATGGGGTCAAAGAAGGTCCAAAACCTAGAAGAGCCTAAAGGTAAACACAAAGGTACAATTAAGAAAAACTCCTTTGAGAATTTCCATGATCCTGCATTTATTTCTATAGCTAGAATGGTAGGAGTAGAGATTGATGTACATAAAGAAAGTTATGCTTCTGTAGTCTCTAAGAGCAAAATCCCTAAAGGGCCTGCAGGGCCTATCCACATAGGAAGTGTTGCTCAAGCAGATAGCATAGCTAGAGACAATGTACATAACACTTTAGGAAAAGATGGTGTAGAAAAAATAGGCTCCCTGGTAATCCTGTTGGGCTAGAAAACCAAAAGGCTGACTTAGATTCTCCTGTTACACATCTGGGGTTAAACAGGAGCTCTACTGCTGCTGATGACCAGAGTATTATCTGGTCTAAAATCTCCAAACATAGGCGGGGCAAGCACCCCAAGAAAGCACTCTTTTAATATGAATTGTTTATTATGGAATATCAGGGGTATCACCACCCCAGGAAAGAAACCATGTATTGTAGATACCTTGACTAAAACAAATGCTAGTATAGTTGCGTTCCAGGAAACTAAGAAAGAAGAGCTTACTACTGCCTTTCTTAAGTCCATTAGTGGGAATAAGAATTTTCTTTGGCATCATCTCCCTACTGTAGGCACTGCTGGTGGTGTTCTGGTTGGTGTAGATGCAGATATTTTTGAGGTCCTGCAATGGAGCTCACTGAATTACTCTGTGTCCTGTAACCTGAAAGTTAAAGCTAATGCGACCTGTTTTAGAGTTATAACTGTTTATGGATCTCCATATGATGAGGGCAAAGATGCTTTTATCTCTGAACTCCATAGCCTCTTTGTAGATGACCAAATGCCCACTCTCATAGGAGGGGATTTTAATCTAGTTAGATATCAGCAGGATAAGAGTAATGGTAATATTAACCATCTCTGGGCTGATAAATTTAATGCCTGGGTGCAAATATGGAGCCTTCTAGAAATTAGGACATCATGTAGGAAATTCACTTGGGCTAATAACCAAGAGAATAACATCATGACTACCATAGATAGGATCTTCTGCACCACTGAGCTGGAAGCTATGTTCCCTCTATGCACCTCCCAAGCCCTCCCCAGAACTAGGAGTGACCATAATCCCCTTCTATGGGATTCAGGGTTGGGGAGCAGTCCTAGAGGCTCCAGTTTCAAATTTGAAAAATGGTGGTTGCTCCATAAGGATTTCAAAGATTTGGCCATCAAAAATTGGACAACTCGAGTCAAGAAGGGCAAACCAATAGATGTCTGGCAAGAAAAAGTTAGAAGATTCAGAAAATTCTCCAAAGGGTGGAGTAAGAATGTAGAAGCAAAGATTAGGAAGTTGAAAACTACTCTCACAGAAGAGTATGATGGGTTGGATATCAAATCAGAAACAACTTGTCTCTCTGGTGTTGAGAATGCTAGGATGCAGAATATTCTAAAAGAGCTTAGATATATCTGGATTAAAGAGGAAACCAAAGCTAGACAAAGATCTAGGGATAGAGATATACTAGAAGGAGACAGGAATACCAAGTACTTCAATGATGTAGCCAACCAAAGGAGAAGGAAGACCCTTATTCAGTCACTAGTTGGCCCTGATGGTCCTACCTCAGACACTAGAGATATGCTTAAAATAGCCTCTGACTTTTATAAAGATCTTTTCAAGAAAGAAGATAGAGGAGGATTCAATTTAAGACAAGATTTTTTCTCTGATGAGGAGAAAATCTCTGAAGATAATAATGAAACCCTCCAAGCTCCATTTTCTGAAAAAGAAGTGAAGGATGCCATCTTTGGTTCATACTCTGAAGGAGCGCCTGGACCAGATGGCCTATCCTTTCTTTTTCTTCAGGAATTCTGGGAAGTTATCAAGCAGGATGTTATGGCTCTATTTGATGACTTCCATGCAGGAAAACTTGATATATATATATATATATATATATATATATATATATATATATATATATATATAGATTGAATTTTGCTATGATAACTCTCATTCCTAAAGAGGAAGATGCTAATGATATGAAGAAATTTAGACCTATTAGTTTGTTGAATTGTATTTTTAAGGTTTTTACCAAGGTTTTAACTAATAGGCTTGCTACTCTCATGAATTTCCTAACTTCTAGCAACCAGTCAGCTTTCATAAAAGGGAGATTCATCCTTGAAAGTGTAGTGAGAGCTCATGAAGTTTTACATTCTACTTTCCACTCTGATAATTCAGGACTGGTACTAAAATTAGATTATGAGAAAGCATTTGATAAAGTTAATCTAGTATTCTTGATGGAGATTCTCCAAAAAAGAAACATTGGTCCTGTTTGGACCAAATGGATTTATCAAATCCACATGGGCTCTGTGGGAGTCAAGGTCAATGGGGTTGATAGTGACTTCTTTGTAACCAACAAAGGACTAAGACAAGGAGATCCTATATCTCCTTTACTTTTTAACATTGTTGTAGATGTGCTAACTAGAATGCTCATTAAAGTAGCTTCTCATAACCTGATAAAAGGGCTTTATTCTAATCTTATCCCTGGTGGAGTGATATGTCTGCAATATGTAGATGATACTATCCTCTTCATGGATAAAGATGAATCTAAAGCCGCTAACCTGAAAATGATTTTGACTTGCTTTGAGAGAGTATCAGGTATGAGAATCAACTATGCTAAAAGTGAACTCATTCCTTTAGGAGTTGAGGGGGAAGAACTAACCAACTTCATGAATACTTTTGGATGTACTGTTGGTACATTTCCAATAAAGTATCTAGGGATTCCTTTACACTATGACAAGCTGAGGAGGGAAGACATCCAACCTCTTATTGATAAGATCTTAAAGAGGATGGCTGGCTGGAGGGGGAAGCTATTGTCCTACTCTGCTAGACTAACTCTCATTAAAGCTTGTCTACCTAGTATCCCCATATACCTGATGTCCTTCTTTAAGTTCCCTAAATGGGCCCTAAATTTGATTAACAGTCAACTAGCCCATTGCCTTTGGAGTGACTTTGAGGGGAACAGGAAACTTCACCTGGCCAACTGGCACCTAGTTTGTATGAAGAAAGAATATGGAGGGCTTGGGATCCCCAATATCAGGAATCTTAACTTGTGTTTACTGGGCAGTTGGGTCAAGAGATATGCCCAAGATGAGGGCAAAATCTGGAAAACCATTGTAGACAACAAATATATTAGGAATGCTCCTAATATATTTGCTTGTAGGCCACAAGCCTCTTCAAATTTTTGGCAAGCGGTTATGTGGGCTGCCAAAGCTCTTAAGTTTGGCTACAGATGGGTAGTAGGAAATGGTAGGAAGATTAGATTTTGGGGGGATATCTGGTTTGGAACCTCCCCACTCTCTGTTCAGTTTTGGCCTTTGTACTCCATTTGTCACCAACAATGTGTGACAGTCTCTGAAGTTTGGGATGGGAGTAACATTAAACTTACTTTTAGGAGGATATTTACCCCTGCCATGATGGAGGAGTGGTACTGCCTTGAACAAATCATAAAGGAGACTGTGCTCAAAACAGATGTTGATGCTATGGTCTAGCAGTATGAATCCAAGGGGGGCTACTCTTCTAGTTCACTTTATGCCATAATCAATTTTAGAGGGGTGAAGCCTGTCTATATCCCCTCTGTGTGGTCCACTGTTGTGCCTCCCAGAATCCAGGTTTTCCTCTGGCTCCTGGCGCATAATAAACTTATGACCAAGAACAATTTACTTAAAAGGGGCATAGATAGGAACCCTGACTGTCTTTTTTGCTCCGAACAGGAAACTGTAAACCACTTGTTTTTTGACTGTGTGGTTGCAAAAAACATCTGGGATGCAGTCTCCTCGTTTCTTTCCATGGAAGTACGATCTAGTTACTATTCCATAGCCAAATTTTGGCCCGCTAACAAGAAACATGAAGTACTTAATGCATTTTGTGCTTGTGTCTTGTGGAGCTTGTGGAAAACTAGAAATAAGCAAGTTTTTGATAATGCAGTCTGGTCTGATGTTAAATAGATCTGGTGGCTAGTCTGGAGGACCCTCAAGAGGTGGATGATTTTGTACAACAAGGGCTCGCTCGAGAAAATGCAGGAGATACTACATTGGATATCCTGCATACTCAAAATCCCGCTCCAATTGACTTTGGGGTGAAAAGGAACTTGATGGGCGCTGAAGGTGCCACCCATGCCTCTTTCTACTCCAAGCTTGATTTTGGGGCTTGTAAAGATGGGTTCCAGAGTCCAGACTCTTCAAGGCCGAGTGATCCACCATCAAAAAAGGCGGTTCAGGCGATTTCGAGCACTGCATCGCCTCTCGACTGGCCTGGCACACCAACTCAACCCCTCAAGAAGATGAAAGGGGGGCTCATGGAGTATATCAAGGAGGTCCACAAGATGCTCGCTGCAGAAGAATGAGGATTCTAGCTGATGCAGGAGGAATGCAGATCACTTTGCTGTAGTGTTCTCGTCGGTTTTAGTTCAGAGTCAAGAACGTTGGATCCCTGATCCTGTATTAGGCTGCAGGCCTTTTTTACCCTGTACCGTTTTAGTTTTTGATCTTTCAGAACATGCGTTTGAGGCATGCTTGGGTGTTGGACTGATGTGGTTTCATTTATTTTATAATGAATGGAACCGAGGGGGGCGCCAAACTCCCCTGATGATCTAAAAAAATAAAGCAAACAAGCACACACGAGAATATTCACCCACGCTATTGCTCCCCGGCAACGGCGCCAGAAAAAGGTCTTGATAACCCACAAGTATAGGGGATCAATTGTAGCCTCTTTCGATAAGTAAGAGTGTCGAACTCAACGAGGAGCTAAAGGTAGAACAAATATTCCCTCAAGTTCTATCGACCACCTATACAACTCTACGCACGCTTAACTTCGCTTTACCTAGAACAAGTATGAAACTAGAAGTACTTTGTAGGTGTTGTTGGATAGGTTTGCAAGATAATAAAGAGCACGTAAATAAAAACTAGGGGCTGTTTAGATAAAGAAGCAATAAAGTTAGTATGGCGAGTGTGGAAAAGTGGTGGTAGGAGTTGCGAAATTGTCCCTAAGCAATTGACTACATTACTAGACCGATAGCAAGTTTTATGTGGGAGAGGCCACTGCTAGCATGTCATCCCTGACTTGGAATTCTATGCACTTATGATTGGAACTATTAGCAAGCATCCGCAACTACTAACGTCCATTAACGTAAAACCCAACCATAGCATTAAGATATATTGGTCCCCCTTCAATCCCGTATGCATCAATTTCTATGCTAGGTTGAAGCTTCCGTCACTCTTGTCCTCCAATACATAGTCCTATCAACATACAACTAACCCTATGGTGTGATCCACACGCGTGCTCATATAATGGGCACCAAAGGACAACAACATAACCACAAGCAAATTAAACCAATCATAGCAATTCATCAATTACCGATAGGACAACGAAAATCTACTCAGACATCATAGGATGGCAACACATCATTGGATAATAATATGAAGCATAAAGCACCATGTTCAAGTAGAGGGTACATCGGGTTGCGGGAGAGTGGACCGCTGTAGATAGATGGGGGAAGGTGATGGAGATGTTGGTGAAGATGATGAAGGTGTTGTGTAGATCGCGGTGATGATGATGGCCCCCGGCGGCGTTCCGGCGCCACCGGAAGTGAGGGGGAGAGAGCCCCCTTATTCTTCTTCTTCCTTGACCTTCTCCCCTAGATGGGAGAAGGGTTTCCCCTCTGGTGCATTGTCTCCATGGCGTGGGAGGGGCGAGAGCCCCTCCGAGATTGGATCTGTCTCTCTGTCTCCCTCTGTTTCTGCGTTCTCTGCGTTCTGCCCTTTCACCGGTTCTTATATATCCAGAGATCCGTAACTCCGATAGGATTGAAACCTTCGCCAAGATTTTTCTCCGAAAATTAGCTTTCTTGCGGCCAAAGAAGAGCAGTAACCGCCTTACGGGGTGCCCACGAGGGTAAGGGGCGCCCCCCTGCCTCGTGGCCCCCTCGGGCACCGTCTCGCATTGATTCTTCTTCCCTAAATCCATAAATATTCCAAAAATATTCTTCGTCCGTATTTATCCCGTTTGGACTCCGTTTGATATGGGGTTTCTGCAAAACATAAAACATGCAACAAACAGGAACTGGCACTGGATCAATATGTTAGTTCCAAAAATAGTATAAAAAGTTGCCAAAAGTATATTAAAGTTGAATAATATTGGCATGGAACAATCAAAAATTATAGATATGATGGAGACGTATCACTACTCCACAAGCATTATTACAGAAAAGAACTAGTCCTCTAGAGCGCCCATCATTGGCTACAACATGAGCCAGGTCAAAAGCCAACTTCGCACGAAGCTCTTCCGCCTTATCTTTATTTAATTGTGATTCTGAAAGAAAAATAACATCCGCCCCGACCCGCCCTTGGAGTTCCAAGAGCTCATGAACCGCCGTGGCCGCCACCATTCCACGGCAGTTCCAGGCTAGGAGTTTCCATGCTCCCGGTGGTCCTCCATCGAGGGGGGCGCTGGTTCAAGATTTGATTCATTTGGGAATGTCATACCATCGATACCATGCAACTTCTTCTTGTTTGCATTTTTCTGTGGAGTGCTTGTTGGGTCTGAGATTGTACTGTCCACCTCCAAGTCACCCTCAAACAGGTTAACGTTCTCTGCAACCACCCCTGGGTTGGGCTTCTCATTACTGGCTTTCCCTACAAATGGGACAAGTGCATTGTTTACCTTTGTTCTATCATCAGTTTGATCCGCTACACCGGTTGTTGTTGCATTACTGTCGGTTGCAATGTGTTTCCCAAGAATATTCTCAACACCATACATCCTCCTCACGTCCTGACTCAAGGTTATGCCATTGTATTCCTCCTGAACAATTGGGAAAGGTTGCATGGAAAACAAAAAATTCTATGCACACGCAAGATCTATCCATGGAGATGCATAGCAATGAGTGTTGGGGAACGCATCAAAAAATTACCTACGATCACGCAAGATCTATCTATGTGATGCATAGCAACGAGCGGGAGAGTGTGTCCACGTACCCTCATAGACCGAAAGAGGAAGCGTTAAGTAACATGGTTGATGTAGTCGAACGTCTTCGCGATCCAATCGATCAAGTACCAAACGCACAGCACCTCCACGATCTGCACACGTTCAGCTCAGTGACGTCCCTCGAACTCTTGATCCAGTTGAGGCCGAGGGAGAGTTTTGTTAGCACGACGGCGTGATGACGGTGATGATGAAGTTACCGACGCAGGACTTCACCTAAGCACTACAACGATATGACATAGGTGGAAATATGTGGAGGGGGGCACCGCACACAGCTAAACAATCAACTTGTGTGTTTATGGGGTGCCCCCCTCTCAAGCGCCCATCACTAGCTACCACATGAGCCAGGTCAAAAGCCAACTTCACACGAAGCTCTTCCGCCTTATCTTTATTTAAGTGTGATTCTGAAAGAAAAATAACATCCGCCCCGACCCGCCCTTGGAGTTCCAAGAGCTCATGAACCGCCGTGGCCGCCACCATTCCATGGCAGTTCCAGGCTAGGAGTTTCCTTGCTCCCGGCGGTCCTCCATCAAGGAGGCCGCCGATTCAAGATTTGATTCATTTGGGAATGTCATACCATCGATACCATGCAACTTCTTCTTGTTTGTATTTTTCTATGGAGTGCTTATTGGGTCCGAGATCGCACTATCCACCTCCAAGTCACCCTCAAACAGGTTAACGTTCTCTG
Source organism: Triticum timopheevii (assembly GCA_963921465.1). Taxonomy (NCBI): domain Eukaryota; kingdom Viridiplantae; phylum Streptophyta; class Magnoliopsida; order Poales; family Poaceae; genus Triticum; species Triticum timopheevii. The sequence continues at coordinate 163,121,246 of OY997274.1, read as the reverse complement.
CAACCTCCCCTGAGTTGGGCTTCTCATTACTGGCTTTCCTTACAAATGGGACAAGTGCATTGTTTACCTTTGTTCTATCATCAGTTTGATCCGCTACACTGGTTGTTGTTGCATTACTGTCAGTTGCAATGTGTTTCCCAAGAATATTCTCAACACCATACATCCTCCTCATGTCCTGACTCCAGGTTGTGCCATTGTTTTCCTACTGAACTATTGGGAAATGTTGCATGGAAAACAAAAAAAATTCTACGCACACGCAAGATCTATCCATGGAGATGCATAGCAACGAGTGTTGGGGAATGCAGTATTTCAAAAAATTTCCTGCAATCATGCAAGATCTATCTATGTGATGCATAGCAACAAGCGGGAGAGTGTGTCAACGTACCCTCATAGACCGAAAGTGGAAGCGTTAAGTAACGCGGTTGATGTAGTCGAACGTCTTCGCGATCCAACCGATCAAGTACTGAACGCACGGCACTTCCGCGATCTGCACACGTTTAGCTTGATGACGTCCCTCGAACTCTTGATCCAGCTGAGGCCGAGGGAGAGTTCTGTCAGCACAACAACATGATGACGGTGATGATGAAGTTACCGATGCAGGGCTTCACCTAAGCACTACAACGATATGACCGAGGTGGAAATATGTGGAGGGGGCACCGCACACAGCTAAACAATAAATTTGTGTGTCTATGGGATGCCCCCCTCCCCCGTATATAAAGGAGTGGAGAAGGGGAGGGCCGGCCTCATGGGGTGCCGCCCAAGGGGGGATTCCTACTCCTACTAGGAGTAGGTTTCCCCCCTTTCCTAGTCCAACTAGGAGGGGGAAGGAAGGGGAAGAAGGAGAGAAGGAAAGGGGGGCTGGCCCCCCTCCCCAATTCGGATTGGGCTTGGGGGGGGGGGCGCCCACCACTTGGCCGCCTCCTTCTCTTTCCACCATGGCCCATGAAGGCCCATTAACTACCCGGGGGGTTCCGGCAACCCCCCGGTACTCCGGAAAATGCCCGAACTCATCCAAAACCATTTCGGTGTCCAAACATAACCTTCCAATATATCAATCTTCATGTCTCAACCATTCTGAGACTCCTCGCCATGTCCTTGATCACATCCGGGACTCTGAACAACCTTCGGTACATCAAAACACATAAACTCATAATACCGATCGTCATCGAACGTTAAGTGTGCGGACCCTACGGGTTCGAGAACTATGTAGACATGACCGAGATTCATCTCCGGTCAATAACCAATAGCGAAACCTCGATGCTCATATTGGTTCCCACATATTCTACAAAGATCTTTATCGGTCAAACTACATAATAACATACGTTGTTCCCTTTGTCATCGGTATGTTACTTGCCCGAGATTCGATCGTCGGTATCTCAATACCTAGTTCAATCTCGTTACCGTCAAGTCTCTTTACTCGTCCGTAATGCATCATCCCGCAACTAACTGATTAGTCACATTGCTTGCAAGGCTTATAGTGATGTACATTACCGAGAGGGCCCAGAGATAACTCTCTGATACACAGAGTGACAAATCCTAATCTCGATCTATGCCAACCCAACAAACACCTTCGGAGACACCTGTTGAGCATCTTTATAATCACCCAGTTACGTTCTGACGTTTGATAGCACACAAGGTGTTCCTCCGTTATTCGGGAGTTGCATAATCTCATAGTCAGAGGAACATGTATAAGTCATGAAGAAATCAATAGCAATAAAACTCATTGATCACAATGCTAAGCTAACGGATGGGTCTTGTCCATCACATGATTCTCTAATGATGTGATCCTGATCATCAAATGACAACACATGTCTATGGTGAGGAAACTTAACCATCTTTGATAAACGAGCTAGTCTAGGAGAGGCATACTAGGGACACCTTGTTTTGTCTATGTATTCACACATGTATCAAGTTTTCGGTTAATACAATTCTAGGATGAATAATAAACATTAATCATGATATAAGGAAATATAAATAACAACTTTATTATTGCCTCTAGGGCATATTTCCTTCAGTCTCCCACTTGCACTAGAGTCAATAATCTAGTTCACATCGTCATGTGATTTAACACCAATAGTTCACATCTCTATGTGATTAACACCCATAGTTCACATCGCCATGTGACCAACACTCAAAAGGTTTACTAGAGCCAATAATCTAGTTCACATCGCTATGTGATTAACACCCAAGAGTAATAAGGTATGATCATCTTTTAGTTTTGAGATAAATTTTAGTCTACAGGTCTGCAACATTCAGATCCGTATGTATTTCGCAAATTTCTATGTCTACAATACTCTGCACGGAGCTACTCTAGCTAATTGATCCCACTTTCAATATGTATCTAGATCGAGACTTAGAGTCATCCAGATTGGTGTCAAAGCTTGCATCGATGTAACTCTTTACGACGAACTCTTTGTCACCTCCATAACCGAGAAACATTTCCTTATCCCACTAGGCATAAGTTTGACTGTTGTCCAGTGATCCACTCCTAGATCACTATTGTACCCTCTTGCCAAACTCATAGTGAGGTACACAAAAGGTCTGGTACACAACATAGCATACTTTATAGACCCTATGACTGAGGCATAGGGAATGACTTTTCATTCTCTTTCTATTTTCTGCCGTGGTCGGGTTTTGAGTTTTTACTCAACTTCACACCTTGCAATATAGGCAAGAACTCCTTCTTTGACTGTTTTATTTTTAACTACTTCAAAATCTTGTCAAGGTATGTACTCATTGAAAAAACTTATCAAGTGTCTTGATCTATCTCTATAGATCTTGATGCTCAATATGTAAGCAATTTCACCAAGGTCTTTCTTTGAAAAACTCCTTTCAAACACTCGTTTATGCTTTTCAGAAAAATTCTACATTATTTCTGATCAACAATATGTCATTCACATATACTTATCAGAAATGTTGTAGTGCTCCCACTCACTTTGTTGTAAATACAGGCTTCACCGCAAGTCTGTATAAAACCATATGCTTTGATTACCTTATCAAAACTTATATTCCAACTCCGAGATGCTTGCACCAGTCCATAGATGGATCGCTGGAGCTTGCACACTTTTGTTAGCACCTTTAGGATTGACAAAACTTTCTTGTTGCATCATATACAACTCTTCTTTAAGAAATCCATTAAGGAATGTAGTTTTTGACATCCATTTGCCAGATTTCATGAAATGTGGCAATTGCTAACATGATTCGGACAGACTTTAAGCATTGATACGAGTATGAAAATCTCATCATAGTCAACATCTTCAACTTGTTAAAAACCCTTTTCGACAAGTCGAGGTTTGTAGATAGTAACAATACTATCAACGTCTGTCTTCCTCTTGAAGATCCATTTTATTCTCTATGGCTTGCCTCATCGGGCAAGTCAACCAAAGTCCATACTTTGTTCTCATACATGGATCCTATCTCAGATTTCATGTCCTCAAGCCATTTTGCGGAATCTAGGCTCATCATCGCTTCCTCATAGTTCGTAGGTTCACCATGGTCAAGTAACATGACCTCCAGAACAGGATTGCCGTACCACTCTGGTGCGGACCTTACTCTGGTTGACCTACGAGGTTCGGTAGTAACTTAATCTGAAGTTTCATGATCATCATCATTAGTTTCCTCACTAATTGGTGTAGGCATCACCGGAACTGATTTCTATGGTGAACTACTTTTCAACTCGAGAGAAGGTACAATTACCTCATGAAGTTCTACTTTCCTCCCACTCACTTCTTTCGAGAGAAACTCCTTCTCTAGAAAGGATCCATTCTTAGCAACAAATATCTTGCCTTCGGATATGTGATAGAAGGTGTACCCAACAGTTTCCTTTGGGTATCCTGTGAAGACACATTTCTTCAATTTGGGTTCGAGCTTATTAGGTTGAAGCTTTTTCACATAAGCATCGCAACCCCAAATTTTAAGAAACGACGGCTTAGGTTTCTTGCCAGACCACATTTCATATGGTGTCATCTCAACGGATTTAGATGGTGCCTTATTTAACATGAATGCAGCTAGCTGTCTGTAATGCATAACCCTAAAACGATAGTGATAAATCGGTAAGAGACATCATAGATTGCACCATATCTAATAAAGTATGGTTATGACGTTCGGACCCACCATTATGCTGTAAGTAGAGTTGGTGTGAGTTGCGAAACTATTCCACATTGTTTCAAATGAAGACCAAACTCGTAACTCAAATATTCGTCTCCGCGATCAGATCGTAGAAACTTTACTTTCTTGTTACGATGATTTTGCACTTCACTCTGAAATTTTTGAACTTTTTCAAATGTTTCAGACTTATGTTTCATCAAGTAGATATACCCATATCTGCCCAAATCATCTATGAAGCTCAGAAAATAACGATACCCGCCATGAGCCTCAACACTCATCGGACCGCATACATCAGTATGTATTATTTCCAATAAGTCAGTTGCTCGCTCCATTGTTCCGGAGAAGGGAGTCTTAGTCATCTTGCCCATGAGGCATGGTTCGCAAGCATCAAGTGATTCCAAAATCCCATCAGCATAGAGTTTCTTCATGCGCTTTACACCAACATGACCTAAACGGCAGTGCCAGAAATATGTTGCACTATCATTATCAACTTTGCATCTTTTGGCATCAAAATATGTGTATCACTACGATCGAGATTCAATAAACCATTCACCTTGGGTGTATGACCATAGAAGGTTTTATTCATGTAAATAGAATAATAATTATTCTTTGACTTAAATGAATAACCGTATTGCAATAAACATGATCCAATCATATTATGCTCAACGCAAACACCAAATAACATTCATTTTAAGTTCAACACTAATCCCGAAGGTAAAGGGAGTGTGTGATAGTGATCTTATCAACCTTGGAATCACTTCCAACACACATCGTCACCTTGCCCTCAACTAGTCTTTGTTCATGTTGTAACTCCTGTTTCGAGTTACTAATCATAGCAACTAAACCAGTATCATATACCCAGGGGCTACTATGAACACTAGTAAAGTACACATCAATAACATGTATATCATATATACTTTTGTTCACTTTGCCATCCTTCTTATCCGCCAAGTGTTTGGGGCAGTTCCGCTTCCAGTGACCATTTCCTTCGCAATAGAAGCACTCAGTTTCAGGCTTGGGTCTAGCTTTGAGCTTTTTCATGGGAGTGGCAACTTGCTTGCCATTCTTCTTGAAGTTACCTTTCTTTCCCTTGCCCTTTTACTTGAAACTAGTGGTCTTGTCAACCATCAACATTTGATGCTTTTCTTGATTTCTACCTTTGTTGATTTCAGCATCATGAAGAGCTCGGGAATCGTTTTCGTCATCCCTTGCATATTATAGTTCATCACGAAGTTCCAGTAACTTGGTGATCATGACTAGAGAACTCTGTCAATCACTATTTTATCTGGAAGATTAACTCCCACTTGATTCAAGCGATTACAGTACTCAGACAATCTAAGCACATGTTCACTGGTTGAGCTATTCTCCTTCATCTTGTAGGCAAAGTACTTGTCAGAGGTCTCATACCTCTTGACTCGGGCATGAGTCTGAAATACCAATTTTAGCTCTTGGAACATCTTATATGCTCTGTGGCATTCAAAATGTTTTTGAAGTCTCGGTTCTAAGCCGTAAAGCATGGCGCACTAAACTATCAAGTAGTTATCATACCGATCTTGCCAAACGTTCATAACGTCTATATCTGCACATGCAATAGGTCCATCACCTAGTGGTGCATCAAGGACATAATTCTTCTGTGCAGCAATGAGGAAAATCCTCAGATCACGGACCTAGTCCGCATCATTTCTACTATCATCTTTCAACATAGTTTTTCTCTAGGAACATATCAAAAATAAACAAGGAGCTACATCATGAGCTATTGACCTACAACATAGTTATGCAAATACTATCAGGTACTAAGTTCATGATAAACTAAAGTTCAATTAGTCATATTACTTAAGAACACCCACTTAGATAGACATCCCTCTAATCATCTAAGTGATCACGTGATCCATATCAACTAAACCATGTCCGATCATCACGTGAGATGGAGTAGTTTTCAATGGTGAACATCACTATGTTGATCATATCTACCATATGATTCACGCTCGACCTTTCGGTCTCAGTGTTCCGAGGCCATATCTGCATATGCTAGGCTCGTCAAGTTTAACCCGAGTATTCTGTGTGTGCAAAACTAGCTTACACCCGTTGTATGTGAACGTAGAGCTTATCACACCCGATCAACACGTGGTGTCTCGGCACAACGAACTGACGCAACGGTGCATACTCAGGGAGAACACTTATACATTGAAATTTTAGTGAGAGATCATCTTATAATGCTACCACCGTAGTACGCAAAATAAGATGCATAAAAGATAAACATCACATGCAATCAAACTAAGTGATATGATATGGCCATCATCATCTTGTGCCTTTGATCTCCATCTCCAAAGCACCGTCATGATCACCATCGTCACCGGCTTGACACCTTGATCTCCATCGAAGCATTGTTGTCATCTCGCCAACTATTGCTTCCATGACTATCACTACCGCTTAGTGATAAACTAAAGCAATTACATGGCGATTGCATTTCATACAATAAAGCGACAACCATATGGCTCTTGCCAGTTGCCGATAATTGTTACAAAACATGATCATCGCATACAACCATTTATATATCACGTCTTGACCATATCACATCACAGCAAGCCCTGCAAAAACAAGTTAGACGTCCTCTACTTTGTTGTTGCAAGTTTTACGTGGCTGCTACGGGCTTCTAGCAAGAACCGTTTTTACCTACGCATCAAAACCACAATGATTTTTCGTCAAGTGTGCTGTTTTAACCTTCAACAAGGACTGGGCGTAGTCAAACTCGATTCAACTAAAGCTGGAGAAACAGACACCCACTAGCCACCTGTGTGCGAAGCACGGCGGTAGAACCAGTCTCATGAACGCTGTCATGTAATGTCGGTCTGGGCCGCTTCATCCAACAATACCGCCGAATCAAAGTATGACATGCTAGTAAGCAGTATGACTATTATCGCCCACAACTCTTTGTGACCTACTCGTGCATATAACATCTACGCATAGACCTGGTTTGGATGCCACTGTTGGGGAACGCAGTATTTCAAAATTTTACCTACGATCACGCAATATCTATCTATATGATGCATAGCAACGAGCGGGAGAGTGTGTCCACGTACCCTCGTAGACCAAAAGCGGAAGCGTTAAGTAACACGGTTGATGTAGTCGAACGTCTTCGCAATCCAACCGGTCAAGTACCGAACGCATGACACCTCCGCGATCTGCGCACGTTCAGCTCAGTGACGTCCCTCAAACTCTTGATCCAGCTGAGGCCGAGGGAGAGCTTTGTCAGCACGACGGCGTGATGACAGTGATGATGAAGTTATCGACGCAGGGCTTCGCCTAAGCACTACAACGATATGACCGAGGTGGAAATATGTGGAGGGGGCACCGCACACGGCTGAACAATCAACTTGTGTGTCTATGGGGTGCCCCCCTCCCCCGTATATAAAGGAGTGGAGGAGGGGAGGGCCAGCCTCATGGGATGCGCCCCAAGGGGGGATTCCTACTCCTACTAGGTGTAGGTTTCCCCCCTTTCCTAGTCCAACTAGGAGGGGGAAGGAAGGGGAAGAAGGAGAGAAAGAAAGGGGGGCCGGCCCCCCTCCCCAATTTGGATTGGGCTTGGGGGGCGCGCCCCACCACTTGGCCGCCTCCTCCTCTTTCCACCATGGCCCATGAAGGCCCATTAACTCCCCGGGGGTTCCGGTAACCCCCTGGTACTTCGCAAAATGCCTGAACTCATCTGAAACCATTCCGGTGTCCAAACATAACCTTCCAATATATCAATCTTCATGTCTCGACCATTTCGAGACTCCTCGTCATGTATTTAATCACATACGGGACTCCGAACAACCTTCGGTACATCAAAACACATAAACTCATAATACCGGTTGTCATCGAACATTAAACGTGTGGACCCTACAGGTTCAAGAACTATGTAGATATGACCGAGACTCATCTCCGGTTAATAACCAATAGCGGAAAATCGATCCTCATATTTGTTCCCACATATTCTACGAAGATCTTTATCGGTCAAACCGCATAACAACATACGTTCTTCCCTTTGTCATCAGTATGTTACTTGCCCGAGATTCGATCGTCGGTATCTCAATACCTAGTTCAATCTCATTACTGGCAAGTTTCTTTACTCGTTTCGTAATGCATCATCCCGCAACTAACTCATTAGTTACATTGCTTGCAAGGCTTATAGTGATGTGCATTACCGAGATGGCCCAGAGATACCTCTCCAATACACGGAGTGACAAATCCTAATCTCGATCTATGCCAACCCAAAAAACACTTTCGGAGACACCTGTAGAGCATCTTTATAATCACCTAGTTACATTGTGACGTTTGATAGCACACAAGGTGTTCCTCCGGTATTCGGGAGTTGCATAATCTCATAGTCAGAGGAACATGTACAAGTTATGAAGAAAGCAATAGCAACAAAACTCAATGATCATAATGCTAAGCTAATGGATGGGTCTTGTCCATCACATCATTCTCTAATGATGTGATCCCATTCATCAAATGACAGCACATGTCTATGGTGAGGAAACTTAACCATCTTTGATAAACGAGCTAGTCTAGTAGAGGCATGCTAGGGACACTTTGTTTTGTCTATGTATTCACACATGTATCAAGTTTCCAGTTAATACAATTCTAGCATGAATAATAAACATTTATCATGATATAAGGAAATATAAATAACAACTTTGTTATTGCCTCTAGGGCATATTTCCTTCAACAAGAGGGGGAGAGTGTGTCTACGTACCCTCGTAGAACGTAAGTGGAAGCGTTAAGTAACACGGTTGATGTAGTCGAACTTTTTCGTGCTCCAACTGATCAAGTATCGAACGTACGACACCTCCATGTTCAGCACACGTTTAGCTCGTTTACGTCCTCCGCCTTCTTGATCCAGCAAGACGGCGAGGTAGTGGATGAGTTCCGATAGCACGACAGAGTGGTGACGGTGACAATGATGCTATCTCCGCAGGGCTTCGCCTAAGCACTACAAAAATATGACCGGGGGTGTAAACGGTGGAGGGGGCGCCACACACGGCTAAGCAATTGTCTATTGCGTGCTAGGCGCCCCCCTCCAACATATATATAGGTGGGATGGAGGGAGGAGCAGCCAAAGGAAGCGCCCAAGTAGGGGGTATCCTACTTGGGGTCTCTCCCAACGTGGCGCCCCCTGCCATGTATAGGAGCAGGGAAAGGCAGGGGACGGTGGCGCCCCCCTTTCCTTTCTCCCATGAGAGGGGAAGGCAGGAGGGGCTAGCCCTCCCCCTTTCCTTCCCTAGGGCTGGCCGGCCAAGGAGTGGGGAGCACCAGCCCCTGTGGGTTGGTCTGTCCCTCCCTTGGCCTATTAAGCCCATATACATGTCGGGGGGTGTCCGGAACCCCTTCTGGTGACCCGATGGCTACCCGATGCATCCCAAAACACTTTCGGTGTCCGAATACCATCGTCCTATATATCAATCTTCACCTCTCAGCCATTTCAAGACTTCTCTTCGTGTCCGTGATCTCATCCGGGACTCCGGACAACACTCTGTTAGCAAATCATATAAGCTTATATACATGTCGGGGGGGTGTCCAGAACCCCTTCCGGTGACCCGATGGCTACCCGGTGCATCCCGAAACACTTTCGGTGTCCGAATACCATCGTCCTATATATCAATCTTCACCTCTCGGCCATTTCAAGACTCCTCGTCATGTCCGTGATCTCACCCGGGACTCCGAACAACATCCAGTCACCAAATCATATAACTCATATAACACTATATCGTCAACGAGCGTTAAGCGTGCGGACCCTATGGGTTTGAAAACTATGTAGACATGACCGAGACACCTCTCTAGTCAATAACCAATAGTGGAATCTGGATGCCCATATTGGTTCCTACATATTCTATGAAGATTTTTATCGGTCGAACCGTTATGACAACATACGTAATTCCCTTTGTCCATCGGTATGTTACTTACCCGAGATTCTCTCGTCGGTATTTCTATACCTAGTTCAATCTCGTTACCGGCAAGTCTCTTTACTCATTCTATAATACATCATCTTGCAACTAACTCCTTAGCCATTTGCTTGCAAGCTTTCTGATGTGTATTACCGAGAGGGCCTAGAGATACCTCTCCGATACTCCGAGTGACAAATCCTAATCTCGATCTATGCCAACTCAACAAACACCTTTGAAGATACCGGTAGAGCGTCTTTATGATCATCCAGTTTTGTTGTGATGTTTGATAGCACACAAGGTATTCCTCTGGTATCCAGGAGTTGCATAATCTCATAGTCGAAGGAATATGTATTTGACATCAAGAATGTGATAGCAATAAACTGAACGATCAATATGCTAAGCTAACGGATGGGTCTTGTCCATCACATAATTCTCCTAATGATGTGATCCCGTTATCAAATGACAACACATGTCTATGGTTAGGAAACCTTAACCATCTTTGATCAACGAGCTAGTCTAATAGAGGCTTACTAGGGACACGGTATTTGTTTATGTATTCACACATGTATTTAAGTTTCCGATCAATAAAATTCTAGCATGAATAATAAACTTTATCATGAATAAGGAAATATAAAATAACAACTTTATTATTGCCTCTAGGTCATATTTCCTTCATGAACGTCATCCAACCTTTCCCCTTCCTCAGTACCTGCTTGGAAGGTAGAGTTGAAACGCCAGTTGTGAGGATTCAGGTTACCCTCATTAGCGAAGCTAGTATCAGCCGGGAACCCAGGTTCATTGCGCCCACGACCGCGCCCAAATCCACGGCCACGGCTTCGGCCAGTGGGGTCTTTGTACATACCACCACGGCCACCAGAATTACGACCTCCACAGTCACTTACTTGCCCTCTCCTGGATGCCATAATAAACGGTCCCCATTCAAACTTTTCCAGATCATGCTCCCCGGAACCACATTCTTCATGTATGTGTCCCATGAGGCCATATGCACTCCAGAAGGTTGCTAGCTTCTCAAATTTAACCAGGTATATCTCAGTTTCACCCGCTTTAGTGATGCCAACAACACGCATAAGTTTCTTATTCACATCAAGCTTAACTCTAACTCGAATAAACTCTCCTATGTACTCACTTGGTAGGGCTACCTGTAACTCCTCAACTTGGTCGATCCTTTTAGCTAAATTCTCCAGGGTAGATTTTCTTTTCAAAACACCAACAGGGAGCCTATGGATTTGGCACCATGTTTCTAATTTGTCAAGGTTGACTTTCTCTGGCTTAGAAAACCCATCGTACTCTGCTAAGATCACCGCCAAGCCACGGAAATCCTAGGGGCCCTGATGCATTGCTTTATTCCAGTCCCCAAGACAGTTGAATTGGATGGTAAACAGATTGGCGTGTTGGATTCCATGTGGCCCTCATGTCCGCAATCAGCGCGTTGTCACTATAGGATTTCAACGTCATAAGGCGCCCGATCGCCAGCCATTTCGACTTGATCTCCTCCACATCAAGTTCCTCTTCCCACACGAGAACGTCTTCCTCATCCTCCCGCAGGTTCATCTTCTCAATCAGACACCCAGTTCCTCGATCTGTTGGTTCCACTAACCGTTCCCCGACTGGGATGTCGCTGCCATGCTTACCGATCTGAAGTTTAAACCCTAAATTCCCCAATCTCCAAATGACCCCCACGGTAGGGAGAAGGGGGGTTGGCAGGGGAGGGGAGGTATCAACGGTGCAACGGACGCTCCGAACAAACGAAACTCACGGCAAGGCCGCCGGAGGACAGGGGAAACCCTAGTCGCCTAGGGTTAACAGGCCCGGCCCTGATGGGGGGGCAGGGGGGCGCCCGCCCCGGGCCCCCGAAATAGAGGGGCCCCCATGTTATGTGTGCTATCTGTATCAGGCCCATGAGAAAAAATGATTCTGGGTCATGCAGCATACAGCGAACATTACCCGTGGGCAAGTAAATCGGCGATTCACTAAATTGGTGGAACTTCCGTTTCCCTCGCGTAGGTCCACGCATGACGACGTGAGCGATCGCCCTAGCGACATATCACGGACGACTCCTCTAGTCCCGCAAGCCCGAGGGCGACCCCGCTGCCGACACAGCCTCCCCCGATGATTTCTCCTGCAATGACGGATCGAGTAATTCATGTTTATCGCCATGGACAGGAGTAACAACAACACCGGCCCTGGCAGGCAGTTTTAAACTACACAGATCAGGTTAGCATCTTCCTGCATCCAACGGAGCTAGCTAGATTGATATGTGATTAGTTAGTAGTAGAATTATTAGATCTAGTGAATTAGCGGACAAGAGTAGGACGTAGTTGTCCTTGTGACTAATTTTTAGGGCAATCTTTCTGGCTAATTAATCTGGTTGTGTTGGCGATCGATGAAAGACGAGGGGAGAGGATGTCTAGAATCCATGGAATAATAATGATAGCCAAGCTGAAATTAATTGGAGGATTCATGGTCGATTCAATATGACAGGGTGGCAAAATTAATTTTTAGTGTTGCAAATTATTATTCTACCTGTTAGCCACGAGCAGTTCAAATTACTTTTTGTTTGCCAAACTATGAAATATATAGTGCATGAAACTTCCCTCTCAAAATCTTAGTAAAAGTGAGAAATAACTAATATAATAATATATAATTAGATCCTGGAACTAGGTGGACCAGCTGGTTTTGCACTCCATGATAAAAAAATTAAGAAAAAATCGTGTTAAAAATTTATCTAAACATGCACATAATGATCACAATTTTGGATGTATAAAGAGCCCCGGTTATAATTTCGCCGCGGGCCCCTCAAATGTCAGGACCGGCCCTGCACTGCTCGTTTCGTGGTGTTTTGTTTTGCATTGGTGCACAAGAGCACCCAACACAAACGCCATTGATGTCCTCTCCATACGTACGGACGATCACGATATGTACGTCGCCGTGGCGGCTGTGCACGTACGGATAACGTCATCTGCCCAACTTCGAGTGCGGGATAGGCGACATGATCATTGGTCCCTATCTCTCAAAAAGAAGAAATACATCCCGCCATTTGTGAAGCTTATTATTACAAGCGTGGGTCCGAACCAGGAGGTGTGAGGGCGGGAGTCGTGGTGCACGAGGCACACAATGACGAATGTGACGACATATGTGCGATCGTGACAAGGAATGCCGGTGTCACTAGGACGTGAATGTGCCGCCTCCTCCCCGAGCACTGCCACCCACCCGCGGCCACTTCGTCGGTGCCTGTTGGCAGAACCGATTGTTCCAAGAATAATGTCGGTTGCTTTTGCTAATCGAACCGTTCGGAGCCGGGGAGTGGCCATGTCTTGTAAGTGCATCTAGTGCCCCTTAGTGATTTTGGTGTATTGAAGACTTATAGGTTAAGGGACTAATGTGTTTATGAGTGTACACAGGTCTATAAGTCTATGAGGAGTTTGATATTTACAGACAAAGTCGACCCCTAAAAATGAATATCTTCGACTGAAGATTTTGGTATTCCTGAAGATTTTGGTATTCCTGAAGACTTTCATGAAGACTCGATATTCATGCGAGGAATATGAATCTTGAAGACTTTCGTTTTCATATTTTTTTTTCTCTTTCTTGAGTCATAGGAAACACCGTACTGTTAAAGGGGGTCGAGGAAATACTAAGGAAAAATTTCCATGTGATGCTCAACTCAAAATCCTACACCTAACAATCCCTTCGAGTGAAGCCATTGGAAATCTCATCCAGTTCAGTCAATTTCTTCAGTGACAGAGACGAAGTTCTTCTGGTTGCTGAGGAATTTGTTCTGACTGAGGAGTTAGGAATTCGCCAGTGCGGATTGCCTACACAGTGAGGAACACGATATCCCTGTGGAATTTGAGAGTCAAATTTCTGACCGTTGCTGTGCTGCGCGCCAGCTGTCCCAAAATATCTTATCCACCTAACGGTCATATCATCGAAGGGCATTTATGTCTTATCATGTCGAGTTGCTCCCCAGGCTATAAATAGCCGCCCCCTACAACCACTAGCTGGTTGGCTGCTCTGAGAGAAACTGACACTTGTCATTTGAGAGCAACCCATCCTCCGAGGACTTTGAGCGAAAATCATCGAGTGAGGAAAAACCCAAACCCAAACACCTACAAACCCAAAGTGATTGAGCATCACTGAAGAGATTGATCCTGCGTGGATCCGACGCTTGTTACCTTTGAAGACTGTGCTTCTTCCAGACGATTAGGCGTCATGGTCTAGAGAATCCAAGAGGAACTGTGGATCGCCGAGTGACCGAAGTCCGTGAAGGTTTGGAAGTCGCCTGAAGACTTACCACGAGTGATAGGACGAGGTTTGTGTGACCTTAGTTCAAGGAGAATACGGTGAGGACTTGGTGTCCTGAGCTGCATGCTCAGCGACTGGGTGTCCGGGACTGTGTGTCCTCGAGTTTAAATACTCAGCCGCTCCAACCAGACGTACAACTAAGACAGCAGTTGGAACTAGTCTACCAAATCATTGTCTTCACCAACCTTACTGGTTCTATTTCCTCAACTCTTTCATTTCCTCATTACTGTGTTGAGTGATTGTTCATATCTGTGTTTGAAGACTTTGACTGAAGACTTTCTCAATTTCCTCAGTTCAATTTCTTCAGTCTGTTTGTCTTCATCTTGTGTTATCCTGTGTTTACGCTTTCTGTACTCTATGTTTGTCTTCATTTCATCATGATGACTATGTGTGTATTCTGTCATGCTTACTTCTGAGTACTTATTCCGCTGCAAGTAGTTCTTCACTAAGGATTTTTCCTCACCGGGAAATTCCTCAGTGAAGAATTCATAAAAATCACCTATTCACCCCCCTCTAGTCGATATAACGCACTTTCAATTGGTATCAGAGCAAGGTACTCCCTTGTTCTGTGTGATTTTGGTTTAACCACCTGGAGTTCTAGTTATGTCGACTACAGGATCGAGGAGCGTTTCCTGTCCCATCTTTGACGGTCATGAGTATCCTCGGTGGAAGGCCATGATGAAAAAGCGGCTCATGGCTATGGACAGCAAACTGTGGACTGTCACCGAGATCGGCCTTACCAATCTATGCAAGATGGCTGAGGCTAATGACATTCACAAGTACGCTCTACTCAACCTCACAGCGAAGGATGTCATCTGCTCAAGTCTGTCCCGAAATCAGTTCAGGAACGTCATGCATCTCAATCACGCGAAGCTAATCTGGGACCGTCTCTCTGAGGTCTATGATGGACATCTAACTCGTCATGATCCTTGGTTTGAGGATTACAAGGAATCTCTCAAAGGGATGACATTCGAACCAGAATCATCATCGTCCTACCCCTGCCTTATGGCAAACAGTGCTAAGGTAACCGAATGCTACCTATCCGAGTCCAGTGATGATGAATTTGGCGATGAATTTGGACCTAGCTATGTTAAACTTGCTTCCCTTGCCACTAAACAACAAAGAGCTTTGGGAAAAGTTCAATACATGCTAAATAAGAGCGATGATATGTTGGGTGAAGAAATGGATCAATCAAAAGCCTTGGCTGAAAGTCTTCAGGGACTCCATTCCAAGTTTGATGATCTCCAAGGTCATCATAACGCTGTCTTATCTGATCACGAGAAGCTTTCTCTTGAACTTCTTCAAAGAAAGCAAGATCTTGAGAAGCTAAGAGTGAGTTATGAAGATCTTCAGAAGGAGCGCAATTCATTACTTGCTCGACAAATCAGCGCTACACAGGAAGAATTTGTTCCTCCATGCTTAAAGTGCATTGAACGTGAATCTGCTAATTCTTCACCTGAATGTTCAAATGTTACAAATTCTTCACCTGAGGACATTGCTAGTATCACTAATTCCTCTGCTATCACTAATTCCTCATCTGAGGACATTGCTAGTATCACTGACGATGCAGGGCTAAAGGAATTGTACATGACAGGCATGTACAAAAGCCTCAAAGGGCATCAGACTCTTTGTGATGTGCTTAAGAAGCAGATCCTCAACGGGAACCCTAGGAAAGAGGGTATTGCGTTTGAGAGGAAACTCAATGCTGATGGAACATATTGGAAGCCTGAGCAGTACCCCAAAACCTCATGGGTTGCTGCAAAGGGACCTCCAGTTGATCCATCTAACTTATCTGGCTTTACATGTGAATCTCCTCATTCTTCTGATGAGTCATTTGACTCCAACTATAAACTGTTCAAAAATCAGAATGGTGAAGTATTTGCTCGATATGTTGGCACTAACTGCAGGAACAGTTCCCCTATGAAGAAAATCTGGGTTCCCAAAAGTTATGTTGAAAGTCTTCAGGTGAATGTCCTCATGACACCACCAGTGAAGAATAGGAACCCTAGATCAAACTCTTCATATGGACCAAATTCTTCATATGGATCCAAGTCCTCATACGGACCAAATTCCTCATATGGATCAAATTCCTCAAATGGATCAAAGTCCTCATATGAACATCATCGTGCTAACCCTTTTGTTTCGTAGGGTAGAGATAAGGGCTATGAATATGCGCATTATTCTTCAAATCATTATGTTCATAAGTCCTCGAAGAATTTCTCTGCTTATTCATATGCTTACCCTAACCCCACTTATGTGAAATGAAGTGGACTAGCTTCTATACCACCTTTCTCATATGGTGCTCGCGGAGTGATGAATTCTTTGCCACCCCTTCAGATGTGGGTGGTGAAGAAAAAGAACTAACTTCTTCCGCAGGGTCAGGTCTCCAGATGTGCTTTAACGTCTGAAGAATTTGCTGCGGGCCTGACAAAACTGCCTGAAAGGACGCGGGCGAATCATGATGAAATGATCTTTCATTTCACACGTCCTCACACTGCTTATCTGTGCTATTTGAAAGTGCGTTATATCGACTAGAGGGGGGGGGTGAATAGGCGATTTTTAAGAATTCTTCATTGAGGAATTTCCTGGTGAGGAAATTCCTTAGCGAAGAACTACTTGCAGCGGAATATGTACTCAGAAGTAAACATAACAGGATACACACATAGTCAGCATGATGAAATGAAGACTAAAACAGAGTACGGAAAGCGTAAACACAGGATAGCAAGGTGAAGACAAACAGACTGAAGAAATTGAGCTGAGGAATTTGTGAAAGTCTTCAGTCAAAGTCTTCAAGCACAGATATGAACAACATTCAACACAGTAATGAGGAAATGAAAGAGTTGAGGAAATAGAACCAGTCAGTTGGTGAAGACAATGATTTGGTAAACCAGTTCCAACTGCTGTCTCAGTTGTACGTCTGGTTGGAGCGGCTGAGTATTTAAACTCGAGGACACACGGTCCCGGACACCCAGTCTGTGAGCCGCAACTCAGGACACCCAGTCCTCACTGTATTCTCCTTGAACTAAGACCACGCAGGCCTCGTCCAATCACTCGTGGTAAGTCTTCAGGTGACTTCCAAACCTTCACAGACTTGGTCACTCGGCGATCCACAATTCCTCTTGGATGCTCTAGACCTTGACGCCTAACCGTCTGGAAGAAGCACAGTCTTCAAAGGTAACAAGCGTCGGATCCACGCAGGATCAATTTCTTCTGTGATGCTCAATCATTTTGGGTTTGTGGGGGTTTGGTTTTGGGATTTTCCTCACTTGATGATTTTCGCTCAAAGTCCTCGGAGGATGGGTTGCTCTCAAATGACAAGTGTCAAGTTCTCTCGGAGCAGCCAACCAGCTAGTGGTTGTAGGGGGCGGCTATTTATAGCCTAGGGAGCAGCCTGCCATGATAAGACATAAATGCCCTTCAATGATATGACCGTTAGGTGGATAAGATATTTTGGGACAGCCGGCGCGCAGCACAGCAACGGTCGGAAATTTGACTCTCAAATTCCTCAGGGCTATCATGTTCCTCACTGTGTAGGCAATTTGCACTAGCGAATTCCAAACTCCTCGGTCAGAGCAAAGTCCTCAGTGACCAGAAGAACTGCATCTCTGTCACTGAAGAATTTGACTGAACTGTATGAGATTTCCAATGGCTTCACTCGAAGGGATTGGTAGGTGTAGGATTTTGAGTTGAGCATCACATGGAAATTTTTCCTTAGTATTTCCTCGACCCCCTTTAACAGTACGGTGTTTCCTATGACTCAAGAAAGAGAAAATGAAACTACGAAAACAAAAGTCTTCACGCTTCATATTCCTCGAATGAATATTAAGTCTTCAAGGTCACACCAATTTCTTCACTTTCAAAGTCTTCAGAAAGTCTTCAGAATATCAAAGTCTTCAATTGAAGAACTTCATTTTTAGGGGTTGACTTTCTCTGTAAATATCAAACTCCTCATAGACTTATAGACCTGTGTACACTCACAAACGCATCAGTTACTTAACCTATAAGTCTTCAATACACCAAAATCACTAAGGGGCACTAGATGCACTTACAATCTCCCCCTTTTTGTTGATTGATGACAACATAGGTTAAGTTTTCAACGGGGATAAACATATGAAGTGTAAATACTGATATTGAGGAATTTGATTGCAAGATATAGAAGAACTCCCCCTGAATATGTGCATAGTGAGGAATTTGCTTTTGAGGCAATGCACATTTGAAGAATCGAATCATGGAGATCTCCCCCTATATCTTGTAATTCATACACGCATTTGATATATAGTATGAAGAATTTGAAATGCATGATGAAATATGGTGCCTGATGAGATTCAGCATGCGTGCAATAATATTACCGAGGAATAAACATGCGGAATATCACATCAAAAGTTTCAGAGCTCAGTGCATCAAAAGCATCAGAGCACGACCAAAAGTATCAAGGCACCATCGGATTTAAGATTACAACTCAATCCAATAAAAGTTTCGGAAGAACGAGAGTTGTAACTTAATAAAAACGCCCATAATGTAAACCCGCTTGAAGACTAACTCAGATTTCTCCCCCTTTGTCATCAAATGACCAAAAGGATCGAAACTGAGGACTAACGCCCCTGAAGATTTTCAAGTTGATGGAGGAGTGCCATCGTTGTCGGGGTTGGTTGTTGAAGTAGGGCCTGCCGCAGTGTCGTCCAAATCTTCATGTTCATCAGTTTCACGCGATGAAGAATAAGAACTGGCCACCAGATCAGGAACTTTGACTCTCTTGAATTTCTTCGGAGGTGGTGCAGACCAGTCAAATGCTTCCTGGAGACCCATAGTCTTCAATTCTTCCGCGGAATATACATGATTGAGAACAGCCCAGGTGCGGTTGAGGGTTTCATGAAGGTAGTACTGATTTTTCTTCACTGCATTATGTGTTGAGGTCATGTTGTGAAGAATTGCAGCAAATTGACGCTTCACCCATTTCTGATTGCGTTCAACCTTCTGATGAAGAGTGAGGAGTAACTCACGGTTAGTCATCACCCTGGGTGCTGTTGCTTGAGGCTTTTGCTTGGCTGAGGTATTTGCGGCAGAGTCATGTGTTGCAGAATCGTCATTAGTGGAGTAAGATGTAGCTAGACGGAATTGACCATCCAATGGACGAGTGCCTTCATCAATCACAGCAGCTGCCTTGCCCTTATCATCAGATGATGAAACTGGTCGCTTGAGGACTTCAATGGGCGGCAAGTAGCTACCATGGTTCAGAGTGTCAGCCTTGTAATTCAGTGAAGATCGTGCCCTTATGAATCTCATAATCCAAGGCGCATAGGGCTTCAGCTCAAAAGGTGACATTGCAACATTAGCCAGAGTCCTCATGAAGAAATCATGGAAGTTGACGGGAACGCCATGAATGATGTTGAAAAGCATGTTCTTCATGATGCCAACGACATCTTCATCATTTGAGTCGTGGCCTTTGATGGGACTCATTGTCTTCGTTAGGATTCGATAGACAGTCCGAGGCACATACAGCAATTCCTTGACGAGGAATTTGGTTCGAGGGGCCTGCCCTGGCTTCAGAGGCTTCATGAGCACTTGCATATAATGATCAGTCAGCTCACGGTCATTGTAGATGCAATGTGCACTTTCATGGGGAGGATCAAGAGGAAGGACACGAAGCAATTCAGTTGCTGGTGCCTTGTAGTGAGTGTTTTCTGTCATCCAATCCAGCACCCATGAATTGACATCTTCAGCATCTCCGGTGATATGCAGAGTGGCGTAGAACTGAAGAATGAGTTCTTCATTCCAATCACAGATATCAGTGCAGAAATTTAGGAGTCCTGCATCATGAATAACTCGGAGTACTGGCTCGAAGCACGGCAGAGATTCCATATCCACATGAGGAATATGCTCATGATCGAAGATCTTGTCCTTGTCAAAGAGCACTGAGGAATAGTAGTTGGCTTGAGTAGCAGTCCAGAAGCGTCTTTTCCTTATGCGAGCAGAGTCATATGGATTGTAAGCAGTGAAGAACACATGCTCAGAAAAGAAGTCTTCAGCCTTGAATTTTTGCTTGCCCGAGAACGGATTCTTCGGTTTGGGCAGAGGAATGTCAGTGATTTGTAGCACAACCTCAGGAATCGCAATCTCAGGTGCTTCAGGCTGAGGAATTTCTGGTTCCTCTCCTTGTGCAGTTTGGGGATCAGCAGCAGGTTCTTCAGCACTAGCGGCTGCAATTTCTTCATGAACAGACGATGTGGGATGAGTTTCTTTAGAGCCCAATTGAACAGTTATAGCCGGGGACTGAGGAATTTGTTGAATCGGAGTGAAGAGAGGAGTATTGGGATGCTGACTTTCCCAAAAGTCATCGTTCATCACTGGTGTAGTGCATCCAATATCCACGTCTTCATCTTCTTTTTCAATTTCCTCCACACCAGCCTCTTCAGCTGTGAACTGAGGCATGGGTGAGGAAACGACTGGCGATGAAGGGAATGTTTCCACTTCAATTTCTTCATCAAGCTGTTCTGAGGTAGCAACAGATTGATTTTCTTCATCAGATCCGCTGGGGATCTTGTAGTCTTCTCCATAAGGAACAATTTCCTTAGACGACATGGAGGAAATGGGAACGGCATCAATAGGATTTTCAAGCGAGCTGGTCATTGGCTTCATTTTCTTCGCAGCCGAAGAATTTGACGCAGCAGATGCCTTCCTCTTCTTCACTGCAGCTCGTTCTGCAGCCTTTGTCTTCTTCACTTCATAAGAAGAAGGAAGAATTGGAGTTGGTGTTGGCGCAGGAGGAGCTGAGGACTGTGGTTCAGTTTCTTCAGGCGCACCACTAATGGATGCCCTGGGAATTTCTTCAGCGGCTGGAATAGAGTCATCAGCCCTGGAACTTGTATTCTCATCAGCAGGCTAAAAGTCATCAGCAGTGCTGGCATGTTCTTCAGCAGGCTGAGCAGAGTCGGCAGCCTGAGGATTTTCTTGTTGCGATGGGGCTGCAACAGTTGTCATTTTCTTCGTCAAATTGACGAATCTCACCTTGGCTCCTTGCCAATCAGCATTGTAAGCATCGAAATCCTTGCTGAGGGCTTGGATTTCAGATTGAGCTTTGAGAAGTTCTTCAGGAGTCAGGTTGACGATGTTCTTCCTCAGAAGCTTCTCCTTTCTGACTTGTGCTCTCTTTATTTCACGAGCCTTTTCAAATTTCCATTTCTCTTCAGCGATGAAATGGTTCAGCATATGACTTTGACCAGGAGTCAGGGGCAGATCAGGTATGGGAGTGTTTGGATCTTGATGCCATAGGTCGATGAAGTCAAGGATCTTCTTCGGATCCAAAAGCAGAGGCATAGTTGTTCCTTTGGCTCTAGCGGCCTTTGTCAGTCTGTCTCTGATGATTTCTGCAAGTTCTTCATCAGAAGCTTCATCATCAGAGGGCACGTTGAAGGCAACCTGTTTCTTTCTTGGACTTGGCCGAGGACCGCGTCTAGCTATTGCTTTTGTCTTCAGCAGAGTGGGGCCTGATGAGGACATTGGTGCAGCTGAGGAACTTGCTGAGACACCAGAAGCAATCGAGAAACCCTGAGTCCTTTGACATGTAGCCAGATGCACAGGAGTTGAGGACTTGGAGGGAGCTGCTGAGGATTTTGAGGGAGCAGCAGCAGTCTGAGGAATTTGCCGTGAGGGCGCGGCTGAGGAACTGGGCCGTGAGGACGCTGATGGTGAAGCACTTGGCTTGCGAGCAGGCTTCTTCAGCATTGATTTCCTCGGCTTGACCGAGGTCTCAGCGGTAGCAGCAGCAGCAGAATCCTCATTGAATTTCCTCACTGCCTCCTTGGCCTGTCTTGCCAATTTGGCTTGGCGCCTGGACCATTCTTCAGGAAAGTCTTCACCACGCTTGATGCTGGTGGGATCAGTGACTTGGCCAGGTGCCAATGGAGCTCTTTGGCATGGAGGGTTTAAGGCGAATTTTTTCATGTACTTGGGAGTAACATAGTGATATTCCCTCCATTCTCGTGCCCATCTTCGTTCTATCCACTGGATCCGCACTTTGCGCTGATTCTTGTTTTCCTTGCCAAACTTGGCTTCATCAGGTGTGCAATAGTCTTTGTATATTTCATCAGGGATTTCAAAGGCAGTCATGACCTCCGATTTCTTTCCTCCCTTCTGCGGTCTCTTGCCTTCTGCCATTTTCTTCAGATGAGGAATTTGAACAATATAGCACTCTGAAGAAGTATGCAGTTTTTCTTCGAGGAACGCTGCAAATGAGTTAAGTTGATGAGAACCTAGTGATTCAGCAGCGGACATGAGTACCTATGAACAGAGTGTAGGTGCGAGGAATTTGGAGAGGTCATATGCGTTCTCAGAAGATTTTTCAAAAGGAACAAGTTTTGAGGAATTTGACCAGTTGAGCCTTGAGGAATTTCACTAAGCGTTTTGTCTTTGGTTCCAGAGTTGTACAGATTGAAAATCCGCACAATTGAGGAATCTTGAAGAAATGAATGCTTAGATAGATAAATCAAGAACATACAGTGTGTGAGGTGTTCATATGTGAAGATTTGAAGAATAGAACACCTTTGAAGATTTTCAGAAAGATTTGAGAATCAAAGCGAGTAATAAAAGTGACTTTTAATTACCCGAACTGAAGAACACGACGAACAGAGATGAACTGTAGTGAAGTTCGTCACGTTAGATCTCCCACGCCCTAACTTGGCAGAGGGAGACAGCTATGGCGGCGGCGGAGTGAAGATTTCTGCAGCCGGCGCGAGTACGACGGCGACGAGGTCGAGGCAGTGAAGCTCTTCCTCACCGGCGGCGATGAAGTAGCGGCAGCGCTAGGGTTTGAGTAGAGCTCGAGCGAGAGACAGTGACCGAGCAGAGTAAATGAAGTAAGGAAGGGAGAGGGGTATTTATAGCCACGGTAAAAACTGTTCGCCCGAAGATTTTGGGACGAACATGCCCCTGCCCTTTCTTCTTCACGCGACATGTGTCACCCACGTACTGTGCAGATGAGATCGTGTAGGATCGTGGGTGAATAAACTAATGTATCGTGGAACGGTTTGAGCGGTAAAACTGAAAATCCGGATAAGATTTGCTTAAAAAAATTTCGTTCACAATTTCTTCAGCTGTCAAGGACACAGTGAAGACTTTGAACTAGTTTCAATCAGAACGCACATGAAGAATTTGTGAATAGATTGGGTTGAGTATAGCATAGAGGGGGAAGGGTCCGATCACATTCACTTAGCAGAAATTGCAACTTGAAGAAATAGCAATAAGTGAATGCTGTAGAGGACATAAACTCATATATATATATATATAGCCAATGAAGAAAAACGACGGGAACAATGAAGATTTTGCAAAGTTGAAGAATTTGAAAAACTGAAGAATTTCAAAAATGAGGAAAAACTCAAATTGAAGATTTTCAACTTTTGTGGTGGCGTAGCCCACCGTATAAGAATGATGATTTCAGACACCGCGTACAATTGTCGTAGGGTTCTGAGAATCAAATTCTTCATTAATTTCTTCACACTTAGAGTGTTATTCTTCATTGATTGAAGAAAAACGTTTCTTCATGTGTTGCACATCTAAGTCATCAATTCTGCATAAGGGTTAGGATGTGTGTCCTTTTCAAAGAACATTCGAAGATTCTAAGATATTTAGCTCACACCGCAACTTGCTAAATCTCTTCTCATCCAAGGGCTTAGTGAAGATATCAGCTAGTTGTTCTTCAGTCTTCACATGCTCGATGGAGATATCGCCCTTCAACACATGATCACGAAGAAAATGATGACGAATCTGGATGTGCTTAGTCTTCGAGTGCTGAACTGGGTTGTGAGCAATCTTGATGGCACTCTCATTGTCGCAGAGGAGAGGCACATTCTTCACGTTGACGCCATAGTCCTTGAGGGTTTGCTTCATCCAAAGCAGTTGAGCACAGCATGAGCCAACAACAATGTATTCAGCTTCAACAGTAGACAGTGATACGCAGTTCTGTTTCTTCGAGGACCAACAGACCAAAGATCGTCCGAGGAAATGACAAGTGCCAGATGTTGACTTGCGGTCCAGACGATCACCAGCATAGTCAGAGTCAGAATATCCAATGAGATCAAAAGCAAAGCCCTTGGGGTACCATAATCCTAGTGTTGGTGTGTGAGCTAGATATCGAAGAATATGCTTCACAGCCTTATGGTGTTATTCCTTCGGTGCAGCTTGAAATCGGGCACACATGCAAACACTAAGCATTATATCTGGCCTAGATGCACATAAGTACAATAAAGAACCAATCATGGAGCGGTATACCTTGTGATCGAAATCAATACCATTTTCATCAGTGCATAGATGGCCATTTGTGGGCATAGGAATTTTGACGCCTTTGCAATCTTGCATGCCGAATTTCCTCAGTACATCTTTGAGGTATTTCTCCTGAGATATGAATATGCCATTGTGCTGCTGACGAATTTGAAGACCTAAGAAGAATTTCAGTTCTCCCATCATAGACATTTGATATTCTTCACTCATCATATAGGCAAATTCATCACTATATCGTTGGTTAGTACAGCCAAAGATAATATCATCAACATATATTTGGCACACAAACAGTTCACCATCATATGATTTAGTAAATAGAGTAGGGTCGAGTGAACCGGGTGTGAAGCCATTCTTCACGAAGAATTCCTTCAATGTATCATACCACGCCCGAGGGGCTTGCTTGAGGCCATAGAGGGACTTATTGAGTCTGAAGACTTTGTCAGGATTCTTGGGATCTTCAAAACCTGGGGGTTGAGCAACATATACTTCTTCCTCAAGCTTACCATTGAGGAATGCACTTTTCACATCCATTTGATATAAGATGATATCATGATGGTTAGCATAGGCAAGTAAAATGCGAATAGCCTCAAGTCTAGCAACAGGTGCAAAGGTTTCATCGAAATCAATTCCTTCAACCTGTGTGTAGCCTTGAGCTACTAGTCGTGCCTTATTCCTCACCACAAGGCCATTTTCATCTTGCTTGTTGCGGTAGATCCATTTTGTGCTAATGATATTATGCTTGCGAGGATCTGGGCGATTGACCAATTCCCAGACATTGTTCAGCTCGAACTGATGTAATTCTTCTTGCATAGCCTGAATCCACTCCGGCTCCAGAAATGCTTCATCTACCTTAGTGGGCCCTGAGATAGAGACAAAAGCATAGTGCCCACAAAAGTTAGATAAGTGTGAGGCTTTTGAGCGTGTGAGAGGACCTGGTGCGCTGATGTCATCGATGATCTTCTCCACTTGTACTTCTTTTGCAACGCGTGGATGAGTTGGTTGTCGCTGAGGATTTTGATCAGCATTTTCTTCGGCACCATTTTCCTCATCATGTTCTTCAGGTGCATCAGCTCGACGTTCTTCATGAACAGGAATGAATTCTTCAGCAGATTCTTCAGTAGGAATGACATCCTCAGTTGCCTTGAGCTTGATAGCATCCTCAGGTGCTGGTTCATCTAACACAGAAGGTAGGTGCTCTCTTTGCGAGCCATTAGTTTCATCGAACCGCACATCTACAGTGTCAACAATCTTGTGAAGAACAATGTTGAAGACTCTGTAGGTGTGCGAGTCCTTTCCGTAACCAAGCATAAAACTTTCATGTGCTTTCGGTGCAAATTTAGAGTTGTGGTGAGGATCTCTAATCCAACATTTAGCACCGAAGACTTTGAAATAACTCACATTGGGTTTCTTGTCAGTGAGAAGTTCATAGGCAGTCTTCTTGAAGAATTTGTGAAGATATACTCTGTTGATGATGTGGCAGGCAGTATCAATTGCATCAATCCAAAAACGCTGAGGTGTTTTGTATTCATCAAGCATAGTGCGAGCCATCTCAACAAGAGTTCTGTTCTTGCGCTCCACGACCCCATTCTGCTGAGGAGTATAGGGAGCAGATAACTCATGAGTAATACCAAGTTCATCAAGATAGGCATCAAGACCAGAATTCTTGAACTCAGTTCCATTGTCACTTCTGATATGTTTGATCTTCACACCAAAGTTGGTTGAAGCCCTTGAGGAAAATCGTTTGAAGACTTCCTGCACTTCATGTTTGTAAGTAACAATGTGTACCCATGTATATCGAGAATAATCATCAACAATGACAAAACCATATAAAGATGCATCATTAGTGACTGCTGAATAATGATTAGGTCTGAAGAGGTCCATGTGAAGCAATTCGAATGGACGTGTAGTGGTCATGATAGTCTTTGCTGGATGCTTGGCCTTGGTCATTTTTCCAGCTTCACAGGCTCCGCATAAGTGATCCTTGAGGAATTTGACATTCTCAATGCTAATGACATGCTTCTTCTTCGCAAGCGTGTTCAAATTCCTCATGCCTGCATGACCAAGTCGTCGATGCCATAGCCAGCCTTCTGAAGCTTTTGCAAGTAGACACATGGCCGGTTGTGGTCCTGTAGAGAAATCAACAACATACAGATCTCCTCTCCTAAAGCCTTCGAAGACTTTGGAATTGTCAGCTTCCATAATCACAACACAGCGATATTTGCCGAAGACAACAACCATACCAAGATCACAAAGCATTGAGACTGACATGAGATTGTATCCTAAGGACTCAACAAGCATGACTTTGTCCATGTGCTTATCCTTAGAGATAGCAACCTTACCAAGACCCAATACCTGACTTTTGCCTTTGTCAGCAAAGATGATATGCTTCAGAGGTGATGGTGATAAGGGAGCATCCATCAATAGATTCTTGTCACCAGTCATGTGATTTGTACATCCACTATCGAGGACCCATTCAGTGGTTTTGGGTTGATCATCCTGCAGATGAATTAGTGTAGCTTACAATATCGTATGCTTCATCAGTGAAGAATATGATATCAAGTTCATCAGATGAATTTCATTAAGCGGTAAACAGATATAGCAGTATGAGGACGTGTGAAATGAAAGTTCATTTCATCATGATTCGCCTGCGTCCTTTCAGGCATTTTTGTCAGGTCCCCAGCAAATTCTTCAGACGTTAGAGCACGTCTGGAGACCTGACCCTGCAGAAGAGATTATTTCTTTTTCTTCACCACCCACATCTGGAGGGGTGGCAAAGAGTTCATCATCCTGTGAGCACCATGTGAGAAAGGTGGCAAGGATGCCAAACCATTTCGCTTAGCATAGGAGGGGTTAGGGTAAGCATATGAATAAGCAGAGTAACTCTTCGAGGACTTATGAACATAATGGTTTGAAGAATAATGCACATATTCATAGCCCTTAGCTCTACCCTGCGAGACAGAGTTGTTAGCACGATGATAATCATATGAGGACTTTGATCCATTTGAGGAATTTGATCCATGTGAAGAATTTGATCTGGGGTTCCTGTTCTTCACAGGTGGTGTCAAGAGGACATTCACCTGAACACTTTCAACACAGCTTTTGGGAACCCAGATTTTCTTCATAGGGGAACCATTCCTGCAGTTAGTGCCAACATATCTAGCAAATACTTCACCATTCTGATTTTTGAACAGTTTATAGTTGGAGTCAAATGACTCATCAGAAGAATGAGAAGATTCACACGTAAAGCCAGATAAGTTAGATGGATCAACTGGATGTCCCTTTGCAGCAACCCATGAGGTTTTGGGATACTGCTCAGGTTTCCAATATGTTCCATCGACATTGAGTTTCCTCTCAAATGCAATACCCTCTTTCCTAGGGTTTCTGTTGAGGATCTACTTTTTGAGCACATCACAAAGTGTCTGATGCCCTTTGAGGCTTTTGTACATGCCTGTCATGTACAATTCCTTCAGCCCTGCATTGTCAGTGATACTAGCAATGTCCTCAGATGAGGAATTAGTAATAGCAGAGGCAGATGAAGAATTTGTAACATTTGAAGCATTTGAACATTCAGGTGAGGAATTAGCAGATTCACGTTCAATGCACTTTAAGCATGGAGGAACAAATTCTTCCTGAGAAGTGCTGATTTGTTGAGCTAGTAATGAATCGCGCTCCTTCTGAAGATCCTCATAACACACTCTTAGCTTTTCAAGATCTTCCTTTCTTTGAAGAGCTTCAAGGGAAAGCTTCTCATGATCTTGCTTTTCTTGAAGAAATTCATAAGAAAGTTTCTCATGATCAGACAAGAGAGAGTTATGATGACCTTGAAGGTTATCATACCTAGACTGAAGTCTCTGAAGATTTTCAGTCAAGGCTTTAGTGCGATCCATTTCTTCACCCAACATATCATCACTTTTATCTAGCATGTTTTGAACTTTTTCAAGAGCCCGTTGTTTTTTCACAGCTATTTTAGCAAGTTTAGAGTAGCTGGGCTTGAGATCCTCATCAGATTCATTTTCACTAGAATCAGAGGAGTTGTATTTGAGTACCTTAGCTCCTTTTGCCATGAAGCAATAGGTGGGAGCGCAGCCATCATTATCTTCATCAGGCTTGTCGGTGGAGTCAGTTTCTTCAGTGTTGAAGATGGACTTGCTGACGAAAGCAGTAGCAACAGCCAGACTCGCCACACCAGACTCAGATTCTTCAGACTCCTCCTCTTCATCATTTTCCTCAGATTCAGCTTCAGAGTCCATTTCCTTGCCAATGAATGCCCGAGCCTTCTTAGAGTTGCCCTTCTTGTGAGATGAAGACTTTGAGGGTTTTGATGACGAAGATTTTGACGATTTCTTCGTCTTCTTCATATCATCAGAACTATAATCCTTGTATTTCTTCTTCTTCATTTCCTTTTCCCACTGAGGACAATCTTGAATATAGTGACCAGGCTTCTTGCATTTGTGGCAAAGTCTTCTCTTGTAGTCACTGGATGAGGAATCATTTCCTCTTGAGGGTTTTCCAAAGCGACCACATCTTGTGAACTTCTGGAATTTCTTCACAAGCAGAGCTAGATCCTAGCTCAGTTCTTCAGGATCACCAAGGCTACTACCAGAATCCTCACATTCAGAGTCAGACACAACCTTAGCCTTCAGGGCACGTGGTTTGCCATAGTTTGAGCCATAGAGATCTCTCTTTTCAGCAAGCTGGAACTCGTGAGTGTTTAGCCTTTCGAGGATATCAGCAGGATCAAGCGACTTGTAGTCAGCACGTGTATCATCAGTCCCAGAGTATCAAATGAGGAATCAAGCGAT
This sequence comes from Triticum timopheevii, assembly GCA_963921465.1. Taxonomy (NCBI): domain Eukaryota; kingdom Viridiplantae; phylum Streptophyta; class Magnoliopsida; order Poales; family Poaceae; genus Triticum; species Triticum timopheevii. The sequence goes on along the minus strand of OY997274.1, from coordinate 163,091,815 downwards.
CTCAGTAGTTTCTTCACAACTTCATGATCAGTGATGTCAGTGGCACCGAGGGCTTGAAGCTCATTTGAGATGTCAGTGAGGCGATCAAAGGTTTGTTGGACATTCTCATTGTCGAGTCTTTTGAAGCAGTTGAAGAGATTCCGAAGAACATCGACTCGAGATTCACGCTGAGTTGAAACTCCTTCATTTACTTTGGACAGCCTATCCCAGATAAGCTTAGCAGTTTCCAAAGCACTCACTCTTCCATACTGTCCTTTGCTCAGATGGCCACATATGATATTCTTCACTTGAGAGTCGAGTTGTTTGAATCTCTTCACATCGGTAGCGTTCAGTGTTTCAGTGACGGAGGGAACACCATTTTCCACAACATACCAGAGATCATTGTCAATTGCCTCAAGATGCATTCGCATCTTGTTCTTCCAGTAGGGGTAGTCCGTTCCATCAAAGGTAGGACACCCAGCCGAGACCTTGATCATACCTGCGGTCGACATAACTAAAACTCCAGGCGGTTAAACCAAAATCACACAGAACAAGGGAGTACCTTGCTCTGATACCAATTGAAAGTGCGTTATATCGACTAGAGGGGGGGTGAATAGGCGATTTTTAAGAATTCTTCATTGAGGAATTTGCTGGTGAGGAAATTCCTTAGCGAAGAACTACTTGCAGCGGAATATGTACTCAGAAGTAAACATAACAGGATACACACATAGTCAGCATGATGAAATGAAGACTAAAACAGAGTACGGAAAGCGTAAACACAGGATAGCAAGATGAAGACAAACAGACTGAAGAAATTGAGCTGAGGAATTTGTGAAAGTCTTCAGTCAAAGTCTTCAAGCACAGATATGAACAACATTCAACACAGTAATGAGGAAATGGAAGAGTTGAGGAAATAGAACCAGTCAGTTGGTGAAGACAATGATTTGGTAAACCAGTTCCAACTGTTGTCTCAGTTGTACGTCTGGTTGGAGCGGCTGAGTATTTAAACTCGAGGACACACAGTCCCGGACACCCAGTCTCTGAGCCGCAACTCAGGACACCCAGTCCTCACCGTATTCTCCTTGAACTAAGACCACGCAGGCCTCGTCCAATCACTCGTGGTAAGTCTTCAGGTGACTTCCAAACCTTCACAGACTTGGTCACTCGGCGATCCACAATTCCTCTTGGATGCTCTAGACCTTGACGCCTAACCGTCTGGAAGAAGCACAGTCTTCAAAGGTAACAAGCGTCAGATCCACGCATGATCAATTTCTTCAGTGATGCTCAATCACTTTGGGTTTGTGGGGGTTTGGTTTTGGGATTTTCCTCACTTGATGATTTTCGCTCAAAGTCCTCGGAGGATAGGTTGCTCTCAAATGACAAGTGTCAAGTTCTCTCGGAGCAGCCAACCAGCTAGTGGTTGTAGGGGGCGGCTATTTATAGCCTAGGGAGCAGCCCGACATGATAAGACATAAATGCCCTTCAATGATATGACCTTTAGGTGGATAAGATATTTTGGGACAGCCGGCGCGCAGCATAGCAACGGTCGGAAATTTGACTCTCAAATTCCTCAGGGCTATCATGTTCCTCACTGTGTAGGCAATTCGCACTGGCGAATTCCTAACTCCTCAGTCAGAACAAAGTCCTCAGTGACCAGAAGAACCGCGTCTCTGTCACTGAAGAATTTGACTGAACTGTATGAGATTTCCAATGGCTTCACTCGAAGGGATTGGTAGGTGTAGGATTTTGAGTTGAGCATCACATGGAAATTTTTCCTTAGTATTTCCTCGACCCCCTTTAACAGTACGGTGTTTCCTATGACTCAAGAAAGAGAAAATGAAACTACGAAAACAAAAGTCTTCACGCTTCATATTCCTCGAATGAATATTAAGTCTTCAAGGTCACACCAATTTCTTCACTTTCAAAGTCTTCAGAAAGTCTTCAGAATATCAAAGTCTTCAATTGAAGAACTTCATTTTTAGGGGTCGACTTTCTCTGTAAATATCAAACTCCTCATAGACTTATAGACCTGTGTACACTCACAAACGCATCAGTTACTTAACCTATAAGTCTTCAATACACCAAAATCACTAAGGGGCACTAGATGCACTTACACTATTGCTTGATGAAATTGAACTGATGAATTTGACGTCATATTCTTCACTGATGAAGTATATGAGTTCGTAAGATGCAGTAATTCATCTGCAGGATGATCAGCCCAAAGCAAACGAGTGGGTCCTCAATAGTGGATGTACGAATCACATGACTGGTGACAAGAACCTATTGATGGATGCTCCTTAACACCGTCACATCTGAAGCATATCATCTTCGCTGACAAAGGCAAAAGTCAGGTATTGGGTCTAGGTAAGGTTGCGATCTCAAAGGATCGACACATGGACAAAGTCATGCTTGTCGAGTCCTTAGGATACAACCTCATGTCTGTCTCAATGCTTTGTGATCTCGATATGGTTGTTGTCTTTGGAAGATATCGTTGTGTTGTGATCATGGAAGCTGACCATTCCAAAGTCTTCGAAGGCTTTAGGAGAGGAGATCTGTATATTGTTGATTTCTCTACAGGACCACAACCAGCCATGTGCTTACTAGCAAAACCTTCAGAAGGCTGGCTATGGCATCGACGACTTGGTCACGCCGGCATGAGGAATTTGCACACGCTTGCGAAGAAGAAGCATGTCATTGGCATTGAGAATGTCAAATTCCTCAAGGATCACCTGTGTGGTGCCTGTGAAGCTGGAAAAATGACCAAGGCCAAGCATCCAGCAAAGACTTGTTGGGGAACGTAGTAATTTCAAAAAAATTCCTACGCACACGCAAGATCATGGTGATGCATAGCAACGAGAGGGGAGAGTGTTGTCTACGTACCCTCGTAGACCAAAGCGGAAGCGTTGACGCAACGTAGAGGAAGTAGTCGTACGTCTTCCCGGTCCAACCGATCCAAGCACCGTTACTCCGGCACCTCTGAGTTCTTGACACACGTACAACTCGATGACGCACCCCGGGCTCCGATCCAGCAAAGCTTCGGGGAGGAGTTCCGTCAGCACGACGGCATGGTGACGATCTTGATGTTTAACCGTCGCAGGGCTTCGCCTAAGCACCGCTACAATATGACCGAGGTGTAATATCGTGGAGGGGGGCACCGCACACGGCTAAGGAACGATCACGAAGATCAACTTGTGTGTCATGGGGTGCCCCCCTGCCCCCGTATATAAAGGAGCAAGGGGGAGGAGGCGGCCGGCCAAGGGAGGGCGCGCCATGGAGGAGTCCTACTCCCACCGGGAGTAGGACTCCCTCCTTTCCTAGTCCAACTAGGAGACCTTCCATGTAGTAGGAGTGGGAGAGAAGGAAAGGGAAGAGAGAAGGAGAAGGAAGGAAGGGGGCGCCCCCCCCCCCCTCCCTAGTCCAATTCGGACTAGTCCAAGGGGAGGGGTGCGGCCACCCTTTTGGCCCTTTCTCTCCTTTCCCGTATGGCCTAATGAGGCCCAATACGTATTCCCGTAACTCTCCGGTACTCCGAAAAATACCCGAATCACTCGGAACCTTTACGAACTCCGAATATAGTCGTCCAATATATCGATCTTTACGTCTCGATCATTTCGAGACTCCTCGTCATGTCCCCGATCTCATCCGGGACTCCGAACTCCTTCGGTACATAAAAACTCATAAACTCATAATAAAACTGTCGTCGTAACTTTAAGCGTGTGGACCCTACGGTTCGAGAACAATGTAGACATGACCGAGACACGTCTCTGGTCAATAACCAATAGCGGGAATTGGATGCCCATATTGGTTCCTACATATTCTACGAAGATCTTTATCGGTCAGACCGCATAACAACATACGTTGTTCCCTTTGTGATCGGTATGTTACTTGCCCGAGATTCGATCGTCGGTATCCAATACCTAGTTCAATCTCATTACTGGCAAGTCTCTTTACTCGTTCCGTAATGCGTCATTCTGTAACTAACTCATTAGCTACATTGCTTGCAAGGCTTATAGTGATGTGCATTACCGAGAGGGCCCAGAGATACCTCTCCGACAATCGGAGTGACAAAACCTAATCTCGAAATACGCCAACCCAACATGTACCTTTGGAGACACCTATAGTACTCCTTTATAATCACCCAGTTACGTTGTGACGTTTGGTAGCACCCAAAGTGTTCCTCCGGTAAACGGGAGTTGCATAATCTCATAGTTACAGGAACATGTATAAGTCATGAAGAAAGCAATAGCAACATACTAAACGATCAAGTGCTAAGCTAACGGAATGGGTCAATTCAATCACATCATTCTCCTAATGATGTGATCCCGTTAATCAAATGACAACTCATGTCTATGGCTAGGAAACTTAACCATCTTTGATTCACGAGCTAGTCAAGTAGAGGCATACTAGTGACACTTTGTTTGTCTATGTATTCACACATGTATTATGTTTCCGGTTAATACAATTCTAGCATGAATAATAAACATTTATCATGAAATAAGGAAATAAATAATAACTTTATTATTGCCTCTAGGGCATATTTCCTTCAGTCTCCCACTTGCCCTAGAGTCAATAATCTAGTTCACATTGCCATGTGATTTAACACCAATAATCATATCTGTATATGATTAACACCCATAGTTCACATCGTTATGTGGCCAACACCCAAAGGGTTTACTAGAGTCAATAATCTAGTTCACATCGCTATGTGATTAACACCCAATGAGTACAAAGGTATGATCATGTTTTGCTCGTGAGAGAAGTTTAGTCAACGAGTCTGTCACATTCAGAGCCGTATGTATTTTGCATATATTCTATGTTTACAATACTCTGCACGGAGCTACTCTAGCTAATTGCTCCCACTTTCAATATGTATCCAGATTAAGATTAGAGTCATCTGGATCAGTGCCAAAACTTGTATCGACGTAACCTTTTACGATGAACCTTTTGTCACCTCCATAATTGAGAAACATATTCTTATTCCACTAAGGATAATTTTGACCAATGTCCAGTGATCTACTCCTAGATCACTATTGTACTCCCTTGCCAAACCAGGGCAGAGTATACAATAGGTCTGGTTCACAGCATAGCATACTTTATAGAACCTATGACTGAGGCACAGGGAATGACTTTTCATTCTCTTTCTACCTTCTGCTATGGTCGGGTCTTGAGTCTTACTCAACTTCACACCTTGCAACACAGGCAAGAACTCCTTCTTTGACTGTTCCATTTTGAACTAATTCAAAATCTTGTCAAGGTATGTACTCATTGAAAATCTTATCAAGCGTCTTGATCTATCTCAATAGATCTTGATGCTCAATATGTAAGTAGCTTTACTGAGGTCTTTATTTTAAAGAACTCCTTTCAAACACTCCTTTATGCTTTGCAGAATAATTCTACATTATTTCCGATCAACAATATGTCATTCACATATACTTATCAGAAATGATGTAGTGCTCCCACTCACTTTCTTGTAAATACAGGCTTCACCGTAAGTCTGTACAAAACTATATGCTTTGATCAACTCATCAAAGTGTATATTCCAACTCTGAGATGCTTGCACCAGTCCATAGATGGATCGCTGGAGCATGCACATTTTGATAGTACCTTTAGGATTGACAAAACCTTCTGGTTGCATCATATACAACTCTTCTTTGAGAAAACCATTAAGGAATACAGTTTTGACATCCATTTGCCAGATTTCATAAATTGTGGCAATCGCTAACATGATTCGGACAGACTTAAGCATCGCTACAGTTGAGAAAATCTCATTGTAGTCAACACCTTGAACTTGTCAAAACCCTTTTTGCGACAAGTCGAGCTTTGTAGATAGTAACACTACTATCAACGTCCGTCTTCCTCTTGAAGATCCATTTATACTATATGGCTTGCCAATCATCGGGCAACTCCACCAAAGTCCACACTTTGTTCCCATACATGGATCCCATCTCAGATTTCATGGCCTTAAGCCATTTTGCGGAATCTGGGCTCATCATCGCTTCCTCATAGTTCGTAGGTTCATCATGGTCTAGTAACATGACTTCCAGAACAGGATTACCGTACCACTCTGGTGCGGACTTTTGCCTTTGTCAGCGAAGATGATATGCTTCAGATGTGACGGTGTTAAGGAGCATCCATCAATAGGTTCTTGTCACCAGTCATGTGATTCGTACATCCACTATTGAGGACCCACTCGTTTGCTTTGGGCTGATCATCCTGCAGATGAATTACTGCATCTTACGAACTCATATACTTCATCAGTGAAGAATATGACGTCAAATTCATCAGTTCAATTTCATCAAGCAATAGTGTAAGTGCATCTAGTGCCCCTTAGTGATTTTGGTGTATTGAAGACTTATAGGTTAAGTAACTGATGCATTTGTGAGTGTACACAGGTCTATAAGTCTATGCGGAGTATGATATTTACAGAGAAAGTCGAACCCTAAAAATGAAGTTCTTCAATTGAAGACTTTGATATTCTAAAGACTTTCTGAAGACTTTGAAAGTGAAGAAATTGGTGTGACCTTGAAGACTTAATATTCATTCGAGGAATATGAAGCGTGAAGACTTTTGTTTTCGTAGTTTCATTTTCTCTTTCTTGAGTCATAGGAAACACCGTACTGTTAAAGGGGGTCGAGGAAATACTAAGGAAAAATTTCCATGTGATGCTCAACTCAAAATCCTACACCTACCAATCCCTTCGAGTGAAGCCATTGGAAATCTCATACAGTTCAGTCAAATTCTTCAGTGACAGAGACGCGGTTCTTCTGGTCACTGAGGACTTTGTTCTGACTGAGGAGTTAGGAATTCGCCAGTGCGAATTGCCTACACAGTGAGGAACATGATAGCCCTGAGGAATTTGAGAGTCAAATTTCCGACCGTTGCTGTGCTGCGCGCCGGCTGTCCCAAAATATCTTATCCACCTAACGGTCATATCATTGAAGGGCATTTATGTCTTATCATGTCGGGCTGCTCCCTAGGCTATAAATAGCCGCCCCCTACAACCACTAGCTGGTTGGCTGCTCCGAGAGAACTTGACACTTGTCATTTGAGAGCAACCCATCCTCCGAGGACTTTGAGCGAAAATCATCAAGTGAGGAAAATCCCAAAACCAAACCCCCACAAACCCAAAGTGATTGAGCATCACTGAAGAAATTGATCATGCGTGGATCCGACGCTTGTTACCTTTGAAGACTGTGCTTCTTCCAGACGGTTAGGCGTCAAGGTCTAGAGCATCCAAGAGGAATTGTGGATCGCCGAGTGACCAAGTCTGTGAAGGTTTGGAAGTCAACTGAAGACTTACCACGAGTGATTGGACGAGGCATGCGTGGTCTTAGTTCAAGGAGAATACGGTGAGGACTGGGTGTCCTGAGTTGCGACTCAGAGACTGGGTGTCCGGGACTGTGTGTCCTCGAGTTTACATACTCAGCCGCTCCAACCAGACGTACAACTGAGACAGCAGTTGGAACTGGTTTACCAAATCATTGTCTTCACCAACTGACTGGTTCTATTTCCTCAACTCTTTCATTTCCTCATTACTGTGTTGAATGTTGTTCATATTTGTGCTTGAAGACTTTGACTGAAGACTTTCACAAATTCCTCAGCTCAATTTCTTCAGTCTGTTTGTCTTCATCTTGCTATCCTGTGTTTACGCTTTCCGTACTCTGTTTTAGTCTTCATTTCATCATGCTGACTATGTGTGTATCCTGTTATGTTTACTTCTGAGTACATATTCCGCTACAAGTAGTTCTTCGCTAAGGAATTTCCTCACCAGCAAATTCCTCAATGAAGAATTCTTAAAAATCGCCTATTCACCCCCCCTCTAGTCGATATAACGCACTTTCAATTGGTATCAGAGCAAGGTACTCCCTTGTTCTGTGTGATTTTGGTTTAATCGCCTGGAGTTTTAGTTATGTCGACCGCAGGTATGAAGAAAGTGACATGCCCTATCTTTGACGGTCATGACTATCCCAAGTGGAAGGCCATGATGAGGAAGCGCCTCATGGCAAAGAACAGCGAGCAGTGGACCGTCACTGAGATCGGTCTTACTGATCTATGCAAGATGGCGAATGCTGATGATATTCGCAAGTACACTCGCCTTGATATCATAGCGAAGGATATCATTTGCTCCTGCCTATCCAGAGATCAATTCGGGCGAATTATGCATCTTGGCAACTCGAAGCTCATCTGGGACCGAATCTCTGATGTCTATGAAGGTCATCGAACTCGTCATGATCCCTGGTTTGAGGACTTCAAGGAATCTCTCAAAACGATGACTTTCGAGCCAGAATCATCATCATCTGCATCTTGTCTCATGGCAAACGGTGCTGAGGTAACCGAATGCTCCTCATCCGAGTCTTGTGATAATGAATCTGATAATGATGAATCTGACAATGATGAATCTGATGATGATATTGAATCTTGCTATACCAAACTTATTTGCGTTGCCACTAAACAACAAACCGTTTTAGAACAAACTCAAGATATGCTAGAAAGAAGTGATAATATGTTGCGCAAAGAAATGGATCAGTCAAAAGCATTGGGTGAATGTCTTCAGAAAATTCACTCCAAGTTTGACGTCCTTCAAGATCAACATAATACCCTCTTGACTGATCATGAGAAGCTTTCTCTTGAAGCTCTTTAAAGAAAGGAAGATCTTGAAAAGCTAAGAGTGTGTTATGAGGATCTTCAGAAGGAGCGCGATTCATTACTAGCTCAACAAATCAGCACTTCTCAGGAAAAATTTGTTCCTCCATGCTTAAAGTGCATTGAACGTGAACCTGCTAATTCTTCACCTGAATGTTCAAATGCTTCAAATGTTACAAATTCTTCATCTGCCTCTGCTATCACTAATTCCTCATCTGAGGACATTGCTAGTATCACTGACAATGCAGGGCTGAAGGAATTGTACATGACAGCATATACAAAAGCCTCAAAGGGCATCAGACACGTGCTCAAAAAGCAGATCCTCAACAGAAACCCTAGGAAAGAGGGTATTGCCTTTGAGAGGAAACTCAATGCCGATGGAACATATTGGAAACCTGAGCAGTATCCCAAAACCTCATGGGTTGCTGCAAAGGGACCTCCAGTTGATCCATCTAACTTATCTGGCTTTACGTGTGAATCTTCTCATTCTTCTGATGAGTCATTTGACTCCAACTATAAACTTTTCAAAAATTAGAATGGTGAAGTATTTGCTAGATATGTTGGCACTAACTGCAGGAACGGTTCCCCTATGAAGAAAATCTGGGTTCCCAAAAGCTGTGTTGAAAGTCTTCAGGTGAATGTCCTCTTGACACCACCTGTGAAGAACAGGAACCCCAGATCAAATTCTTCACATGGATCAAATTCCTCAAATGGATCAAAGTCCTCATATGATTATCATCGTGCTAACAACTCTGTCTCGCAGGGTAGAGCTAAGGGCTATGAATATGTGCATTATTCTTCAAACCATTATGTTCATAAGTCCTCGAAGAGTTACTCTGCTTATTCATATGCTTACCCTAACCCCTCCTATGCTAAGCGAAATGGTTTGGCATCCTTGCCACCTTTCTCACATGGTGCTCACAGGATGATGAACTCTTTGCCACCCCTCCAGATGTGGGTTGTGAAGAAAAAGAACTAATCTCTTCTGCAGGGTCAGGTCTCCAGACGTGCTCTAACGTCTAAAGAATTTGCTGGGGACCTGACAAAAATGCCTAAAAGGACGCAGGCGAATCATGATGAAATGAACTTTCATTTCACACGTCCTCATACTGCTATATCTGTTTACCGCTTAATGAAATTCATCTGATGAACTTGATATCATATTCTTCACTGATGAAGCATATGAGATTGTAAGCTACACTAATTCATCTGCAGGATGATCAACCCAAAACCACTGAATGGGTCCTCGATAGTGGATGTACAAATCACATGACTGGTGACAAGAATCTATTGATGGATGCTCCCTTATCACCGTCACCTCTGAAGCAAATCATCTTTGCTGACAAAGGCAAAAGTCAGGTATTGGGTCTTGGTAAGGTTGCTATCTCTAAGGATAAGCACATGGACAAAGTCATGCTTGTTGAGTCCTTAGGATACAATCTCATGTCAGTCTCAATGCTTTGTGATCTTGGTATGGTTGTTGTCTTCGGCAAATATCGCTGTGTTGTGATTATGGAAGCTGACAATTCCAAAGTCTTCGAAGGCTTTAGGAGAGGAGATCTGTATATTGTTGATTTCTCTATAGGACCACAATCAGCCGTGTGTCTACTTGCAAAAGCTTCAGAAGGCTGGCTATGGCATCGACGACTTGGTCACGCAGGCATGAGGAATTTGAACACGCTTGCGAAGAAGAAGCATGTCATTGGCATTGATAATGTCAAATTCCTCAAGGATCACTTATGCGGCGCCTGTGAAGCTGGAAAAATGACCAAGGCCAAGCATCCAGCGAAGACTATCATGACCACTACACGTCCATTCGAATTGCTTCACATGGACCTCTTCGGACCTAATCATTATTCAGCAGTCACTAATGATGCATCTTTATATGGTTTTGTCGTTGTTGATGATTATTCTCGATATACATGGGTACACATTGTTACTTACAAACATGAAGTGCAGGAAGTCTTCAAACGATTTTCCTCAAGGGCTTCAACCAACTTTGGTGTGAAGATCAAACATATCAGAAGTGAAAATGGAACTGAGTTCAAGAATTCTGGTCTTGATGCCTATCTTGATGAACTTGGTATTACTCATGAGTTATCTGCTCCCTATACTCCTCAGCAGAATGGCGTCATGGAGCGCAAGAACAGAACTCTTGTTGAGATGGCTCGCACTATGCTTGATGAATACAAAACGCCTCAGCGTTTTTGGATTGATGCAATTGATACTGCCTGCCACATCATCAACAGAGTATATCTTCACAAATTCTTCAAGAAGACTGCCTATGAACTTCTCACTGACAAGAAACCCAATGTGAGTTATTTCAAAGTCTTCGGTGCTAAATGTTGGATTAGACATCCTCACCACAACTCTAAATTTGCACCGAAAGCACATGAAGGTTTTATGCTTGGTTACGGAAAGGACTCACACACCTACAGAGTCTTCAACATTGTTCTTCACAAGATTGTTGACACTGTAGATGTGCGGTTCGATGAAACTAATGGCTCGCAAAGAGAGCACCTACCTTCTGTGTTAGATGAACCAGCACGTGAGGATGCTATCAAGCTCAAGGCAACTGAGCATGTCATTCCTACTAAAGAATCTGCTGAAGAATTCATTCCTGTTCATGAAGAACGTCGAGCTGATGCACCTGAAGAACATGATGAGGAAAATGGTGCCGAAGAAAATGCTGATCAAAATCCTCAGCGACAACCAACTCATCCACGCGTTGCAAAAGAAGTACAAGTGGAGAAGATCATCGATGACATCAGCGCACCAGGTCCTCTCACACGCTCAAAAGCCTCACACTTATCTAACTTTTGTGGGCACTATGCTTTTGTCTCTATCTCAGAGCCCACTAAGGTAGATGAAGCATTTCTGGAGCTGGAGTGGATTCAGGCTATGCAAGAAGAATTACATCAGTTCGAGCTGAACAATGTCTGGGAATTGGTCAATCGCCCAGATCCTCGCAAGCATAATATCATTGGCACAAAATGGATCTACCGCAACAAGCAAGATGAAAATGGCCTTGTGGTGAGGAATAAGGCACGACTAGTAGCTCAAGGCTACACACAGGTTGAAGGAATTGATTTCGATGAAACTTTTGCACCTGTTGCTAGACTTGAGGCTATTCGCATTTTACTTGCCTATGCTAACCATCATGATATCATTTTATATCAAATGGATGTGAAAAGTGCATTCCTCAATGGTAAGCTTGAGGAAGAAGTATATGTTGCTCAACCCCCTGGTTTTGAAGATCCCAAGAATCCTGACAAAGTCTTCAGACTCAATAAGGCCCTCTATGGCCTCAAGCAAGCCCCTCGGGCGTGGTATGATACATTGAAGGAATTCTTCGTGAAGAATGGCTTCACAGCCGGTTCACTCGACCCTACTCTTTTTACTAAATCATATGATGGTGAACTGTTTGTGTGCCAAATATATGTTGATGATATTATCTTTGGCTGTACTAACCAACGATATAGTGATGAATTTGCCTATATGATGAGTGAAGAATATCAAATGTCTATGATGGGAGAATTGAAATTCTTCTTAGGTCTTCAAATTCGTCAGCAGCACAATGGCATATTCATATCTCAGGAGAAATACCTCAAAGATGTACTGAGGAAATTCGGCATGCAAGATTGCAAAGGCGTCAAAATTCCTATGCCCACAAATGGCCATCTATGCACTGATGAAAATGGTATTGATTTCGATCACAAGGTATACCGCTCCATGATTGGTTCTTTATTGTACTTATGTGCATCTAGGCCAGATATAATGCTTAGTGTTTGCATGTGTGCCCGATTTCAAGCTGCACCGAAGGAATCACACCATAAGGCTGTGAAGCATATTCTTTGATATTTAGCTCACACACCAACACTAGGATTATGGTACCCCAAGGGCTCTGCTTTTGATCTCATTGGATATTCTGACTCTGACTATGCTGGTGATCGTGTGGACCGCAAGTCAACATCTGGCACTTGTCATTTCCTCGGACGATCTTTGGTCTGTTGGTCCTCGAAGAAACAGAACTGCGTATCACTGTCTACTGCTGAAGCTGAATGCATTGCTGCTGGCTCATGCTGTGCTCAACTGCTTTGGATGAAGCAAAACCTCAAGGACTATGGCGTCAACGTGAAGAATGTGCCTCTCCTCTGCGACAATGAGAGTGCCATCAAGATTGCTCACAACCCAGTTCAGCACTCGAAGACTAAGCACATCCAGATTCGTCATCATTTTCTTCGTGATCATGTGTTGAAGGGCGATATCTCCATTGAGCATGTGAAGACTGAAGAACAGCTAACTGATATCTTCACTAAGCCCTTGGATGAGAAGAGATTTAGCAAGTTGCGGTGTGAGCTAAATATCTTAGAATCTTTGAATGTTCTTTGAAAAGGACACACATCCTAACCCTTATGCAGAATTAATGACTTAGATGTGCAACACATGAAGAAACGTTTTTCTTCAATCAATGAAGAATAACACTCTAAGTGTGAAGAAATTAATGAAGAATTTGAATCTCAGAACCCTACGACAATTGTACGTGGTGCCTGAAATCATCATTCTTATACGGTGGGCTACGCCACCACAAAAGTTGAAAAATCTTCAATTTGAGTTTTTCCTCATTTTTGAAATTCTTCAGTTTTTCAAATTCTTCAACTTTGCAAAATCTTCACTGTTTCCGTCGTTTTTCTTCATTGGCTATATATATATATATATATATATGAGTTTATGTCCTCTACAGCATTCACTTATTGCTATTTCTTCAAGTTGCAATTTCTGCTAAGTGAATGTGATCGGACCCTTCCCCCTCTATGCTATACTCAACCCAATATATTCACAAATTCTTCATGTGCGTTATGTTTGAAACTCGTTCAAAGTCTTCATTGTGTCCTTGACAGCTGAAGAAATTGCGAACGAATTTTTTTTAAGCAAATCTTATCCAGATTTTCGGTTTTACCGCTCAAACCGTTCCATGATACATTAGTTTATTCACCCACGATCCTACACGATCTCATCTGCACAGTACGTGGGTGACACATGTTGCGTGAAGAAGAAAGGGCAGGGGCATGTTCGTCCCAAAATCTTCGGGCGAACAGTTTTTACCGTGGCTATAAATACCCCTCTCCCTTCCTTACTTCATTTACTCCGCTCGGTCGCTGTCTCTCGCTCGAGCTCTACTCAAACCCTAGCGCCGCCGCTACTTCATCGCCACCGGTGAGGAAGAGCTTCACTGCCTCGACCTCGTCGCCGTCGTACTCGTGCTGGCTGCGGAAATCTTCACTCTGCCGCCGCCGTAGCTGTCTCCCTCTACCAAGTTAGGGCGTGGGAGATCTAACGTGACGAACTTCACTATAGTTCATCTCTGTTCATCGTGTTCTTCAGTTCGGGTAATTAAAAGTCACTTTTATTACTCGCTTTGATTCTCAAATCTTTCTGAAAATCTTCAAAGGTGTTCTATTCTTCAAATCTTCACATATGAACACCTCACACACTGTATGTTCTTGATTTATCTCTCTAAGCATTCATTTCTTCAAGATTCCTCAATTGTGCGGATTTTCAATCTGTACAACTCTGGAACCAAAGACAAAACGCTTAGTGAAATTCCTCAAGGCTCAACTGGTCAAATTCCTCAAAACTTGTTCCTTTTGAAAAATCTTCTGAGAATGCATATGACCTCTCCAAATTCCTCGCACCTACACTCTATTCACAGGTACTCATGTCCGCTGCTGAATCACTAGGTTCTCATCAACTTAACTCATTTGCAGCGTTCCTCAAAGAAAAACTGCATACTTCTTCAGAGTGCTCTATTGTTCAAATTCCTCATCTGAAGAAAATGGCAGAAGGCAAGAGACCGCAGAAGGGAGGAAAGAAACCGGAGGTCATGACTGCCTTTGAAATCCCTGATGAAATATACAAAGACTATTGCACACCTGATGAAGCCAAGTTTGGCAAAGAAAACAAGAATCAGCGCAAAGTGCGCATCCAGAGGATAGAACGAAGATGGGCACGAGAATGGAGGGAATATCGCTATGTTACTCCCAAGTACATGAAAAATTTCGCCTTAAACCCTCCATGCCCAAGAGCTCCATTGGCACCTGGCCAAGTCGCTGATCCCACCAGCATCAAGCGTGGTGAAGACTTTCCTGAAGCATGGTCCAGGCGCCAAGCCAAATTGGCAAGACAGGCCAAGGAGGCAGTGAGGAAATTCAATGAGGATTCTGCTGCTGCTGCTGCTGCCGCTGAGACCTCAGTCAAGCCGAGGAAATCAATGCCGAAGAAGCCTGCTCACAAGCCAAGTGCTTCACCATCAGCGTCCTCACGGCCCAGTTCCTCAGCCGCGCCCTCACGGCAAATTCCTCAGACTGCTGCTGCTCCCTCAAAATCCTCAGCAGCTCCCTCCAAGTCCTCAACTCCTGTGCATCTGGCTACATGTCAAAGGACTCAGGGTTTCTCGATTGCTTCTGGTGTCTCAGCAAGTTCCTCAGCTGCACCAATGTCCTCATCAGGCCCCACTCTGCTGAAGACAAAAGCAACAGCTGGACGCGGTCCTCGGCCAAGTCCAAGAAAGAAACAGGTTGCCTTCAACATGCCCTCTGATGATGAAGCTTCTGATGAAGAACTTGCAGAAATCATCAGAGACAGACTGACAAAGGCCGCTAGAGCCAAAGGAACAACTGTGCCTCTGCTTTTGGATCCGAAGAAGATCCTTGACTTCATCGACCTATGGCATCAAGATCCAAACACTCCCATACCTGATCTGCCCCTGACTCCTGGTCAAAGTCATATGCTGAACCATTTCATCGCTGAAGAGAAATGGAAATTTGAAAAGGCTCGTGAAATAAAGAGAGCACAAGTCAGAAAGGAGAAGCTTCTGAGGAAGAACATCGTCAACCTGACTCCTGAAGAACTTCTCAAAGCTCAATCTGAAATCCAAGCCATCAGCAAGGATTTCTATGCTTACAATGCTGATTGGCAAGGAGCCAAGGCGAGATTCGTCAATTTGACGAAGAAAATGACAACTGTTGCAGCCCCATCGCAACAAGAAAATCCTCAGGCTGCCAACTCTGCTCAGCCTGCTGAAGAACATGCCAGCATTGCTGATGACTTTTAGCCTGCTGATGAGAATACAAGTTCCAGGGCTGATGACTCTATTCTAGCCGCTGAAGAAATTCCCAGGGCATCCACTAGTGGTGCGCCTGAAGAAACTGAACCACGGTCCTCAGCTCCTCCTGCGCCAACACCAACTCCATTTCTTCCTTCTGCTTATGAAGTGAAGAAGACAAAGGCTGCAGAACGAGCTGCAGTGAAGAAGAGGAAGGCATTTACTGCGTCAAATTCTTCGGCTGCGAAGAAAATGAAGCCAATGACCAGCTCGCTTGAAAATCCTATTGATGCCGTTCCCATTTCCTCCATGTCGTCTAAGGAAATTTTTCCTTATGGAGAAGACTACAAGATCCCCAGCGGATCTGATGAAGAAAATCAATCTGTTGCTACCTCAGAACAGCTTGATGAAGAAATTGAAGTGGAAACATTCCCTTCACCGCCAGTCGTTTCCTCACCCATGCCTCAGTTCACAGCTGAAGAGGCTGGTGTTCAGGAAATTGAAAAAGAAGATGAAGACGTGGATATTGGATGCACTACACCAGTGATGAACGATGACTTTTGGGAAAGTCAGCATCCCAATACTCCTCTCTTCACTCCGATTCAACAAATTCCTCAGTCCCCGGCTACAACTGTTCAATTGGGCTCTGAAGAAACTCATCCCACATTGTCTGTTCATGAAGAAATTCCAGCCGCTAGTGCTGAAGAACCTGCTGCTGATCCCCAAACTGCACAAGGAGAGGAACCAGAAATTCCTCAGCCTGAAGCACCTGAGATTGCGATTCCTGAGGTTGTGCTGCAAATCACTGACATTCCTCTGCCCAAACCAAAGAATCCATTCTCGAGCAAGCAAAAATTCAAGGCTGAAGACTTCTTTTCTGAGCATGTGTTCTTCACTGCTTACAATCCATATGACTCTGCTCGCAGAAGGAAAAGACGCTTCTGGACTGCTACTCAAGCCAACTACTATTCCTCAGTGCTCTTTGACAAGGACAAGATCTTCGATCATGAGCATATTCTTCATGTGGATATGGAATCTCTGCCGTGCTTCGAGCCAGTACTCCGAGTTATTCATGATGCAGGACTCCTAAATTTCTGCACTGATATCTGTGATTGGAATGAAGAACTCATTCTTCAGTTCTACGCCACTCTGCATATCACCGGAGATGCTGAAGATGTCAATTCATGGGTGCTGGATTGGATGACAGAAAACACTCACTACAAGGCACCAGCAACTGAATTGCTTCGTGTCCTTCCTCTTGATCCTCCCCATGAAAGTGCACGTTGCATCTACAATGACCGCAAGCTGACCGATCATTATATGCAAGTGCTCATGAAGCCTTTGAAGCCAGGGCAGGCCCCTCGAACCAAATTCCTCGTCAAGGAATTGCTGTATGTGCCTCGGACTATCTATCGAATCCTAACGAAGACAATGAGTCCCATCAAAGGCCACGACTCAAATGATGAAGATGTCGTTGGCATCATGAAGAACATGCTTTTCAACATCATTCATGGCGTTCCCGTCAACTACCATGATTTCTTCATGAGGACTCTGGCTAATGTTGCAATGTCACCTTTTGAGCTGAAGCCCTATGCGCCTTGGATTATGAGATTCATAAGGGCACGATCTTCACTAAATTACAAGGCTGACACTCTGAACCATGGTAGCTACTTGCCGCCCATTGAAGTCCTTAAGCGACCAGTTTCATCATCTGATGATAAGGGCAAGGCAGCTACTGTGATTGATGAAGGCACTCGTCCATTGGATGGTCAATTCCGTCTAGCTACATCTTACTCCACCAATGACGATTCTGCAACACATGACTCTGCCGCAAATACCTCAGCCAAGCAAAAGTCTCAAGCAACAGCACCCAGGGTGATGACTGACCGTGAGTTACTCCTCAGTCTTCATCAGAAGGTTGAACGCAATCAGAAATGGGTGAAGCGTCAATTTGTTGTAATTCTTCACAACATGACCTCAACACATAATGCAGTGAAGAAAAATCAGTACTACCTTCATGAAACCCTCAACCGCACCTGGGCTGTTCTCAATCATGTATATTCCGCGGAAGAATTGAAGACTATGGGTCTCCAGGAAGCATTTGACTGGTCTGCACCACCTCCGAAGAAATTCAAGAGAGTTAATGTTCCTGATCTGGTGGCCAGTTCTTATTCTTCATCGCGTGAAACTGATGAACATGAAGATTTGGACGACACTGCGGCAGGCCCTACTTCAACAACCAACCCCGACAACGCTGGCGCTCCTCCATCAACTTGAAAATCTTCAGGGGCGTTAGTCCTCAGTTTCGATCCTTTTGGTCATTTGATGACAAAGGGGGAGAAATCTGATTTAGTCTTCAAGTGGGATTACATTATGGGTGTTTTTATTAAGTTACAACTCTCGTTCTTCCCAAACTTTTATTGGATCGAGTTGTAATCTTAAATCCGATGGTGCCTTGATACTTTTGGTCGTGCTCTGATGCTTTTGATGCACTGAGCTCTGAAACTTTTGATGTGATATTCCGCATGTTTATTCCTCGGTAATATTATTGCACGCATGCTGAATCTCATCAGGCACCATATTTCATCATGCATTTCAAATTCTTCATACTATATATCAAATGCGTGTATGAATTACAAGATATAGGGGGAGATCTCCATGATTCGATTCTTCAAATGTGCATTGCCTCAAAAGCAAATTCCTCACTATGCACATATTCAGGGGGGTTCTTCTATATCTTGCAATCAAATTCCTCAATATCAGTATTTACACTTCATATGTTTATCCCCGTTGAAAACTTAACCTATGTTGTCATCAATCACCAAAAAGGGGGAGATTGTAAGTGCATCTAGTGCCCCTTAGTGATTTTGGTGTATTGAAGACTTGTAGGTTAAGTAACTGATGCGTTTGTGAGTGTACACAGGTCTATAAGTCTATGAGGAGTTTGATATTTACAGAGAAAGTCGACCCCTAAAAATGAAGTTCTTCAATTGAAGACTTTGATATTCTGAAGACTTTCTGAAGACTTTGAAAGTGAAGAAATTGGTGTGACCTTGAAGACTTAATATTCATTCGAGGAATATGAAGCGTGAAGACTTTTGTTTTCGTAGTTTCATTTTCTCTTTCTTGAGTCATAGGAAACACCGTACTGTTAAAGGGGGTCGAGGAAATACTAAGGAAAAATTTCCATGTGATGCTCAACTCAAAATCCTACACCTACCAATCCCTTCGAGTGAAGCCATTGGAAATCTCATACAGTTCAGTCAAATTCTTCAGTGACAGAGACGCAGTTCTTCTGGTCACTGAGGACTTTGCTCTGACTGAGGAGTTAGGAATTCGCCAGTGCGAATTGCCTACACAGTGAGGAACATGATAGCCCTGAGGAATTTGAGAGTCAAATTTCCGACCGTTGCTGTGTTGCGCGCCGGCTGTCCCAAAATATCTTATCCACCTAACGGTCATATCATTGAAGGGCATTTATGTCTTATCATGTCGGGCTGCTCCCTAGGCTATAAATAGCCGCCCCCTACAACCACTAGCTGGTTGGCTGCTCCGAGAGAACTTGACACTTGTCATTTGAGAGCAACCCATCCTCCGAGGACTTTGAGCGAAAATCATGAAGTGAGGAAAATCCCAAAACCAAACCCCCACAAACCCAAAGTGAATGAGCATCACTGAAGAAATTGATCCTGCGTGGATCCGACGCTTGTTACCTTTGAAGACTGTGCTTCTTCCAGACGGTTAGGCGTCAAGGTCTAGAGCATCCAAGAGGAATTGTGGATCGCCGAGTGACCAAGTCTGTGAAGGTTTGGAAGTCACTGAAGACTTACCACGAGTGATTGGATGAGGCTTGCGTGGTCTTAGTTTAAGGAGAATACGGTGAGGACTGGGTGTCCGGAGTTGCGACTCAGAGACTTGGTGTCCGGGACTGTGTGTCCTCGAGTTTAAATACTCAGCCGCTCCAACCAGACGTACAACTGAGACAGCAGTTGGAACTGGTTTACCAAATCATTTTCTTCACCAACTGACTGGTTCTATTTCCTCAACTCTTTCATTTCCTCATTACTGTGTTGAATGTTGTTCATATCTGTGCTTGAAGACTTTGACTGAAGACTTTCACAAATTCCTCAGCTCAATTTCTTCAGTCTGTTTGTCTTCATCTTGCTATCCTGTGTTTACGCTTTCCGTACTCTGTTTTAGTCTTCATTTCATCATGCTGACTATGTGTGTATCCTGTTATGTTTACTTCTGAGTACATATTCCGCTGCAAGTAGTTCTTCGCTAAGGAATTTCCTCACCAGCAAATTCCTCAATGAAGAATTCTTAAAAATCGCCTATTCACCCCCCTCTAGTCGATATAACGCACTTTAAAGCACGACGGCGTGGTGACGATCTTGATGTTTAACCGTCGCAGGGCTTCGCCTAAGCACCGCTATAATATGACCGAGGTGTAATATCGTGGAGGGGGGCACCGCACACGGCTAAGGAACGATCACGAAGATCAACTTGTGTGTCATGGGGTGCCCCCCTGCCCCCTTATATAAAGGAGCAAGGGGGAGGAGGCGGCCGGCCAAGGGAGGGCACGCCATGGAGGAGTCCTACTCCCACCGGGAGTAGGACTCCCTCCTTTCCTAGTCCAACTAGGAGACCTTCCATGTAGTAGGAGTAGGAGAGAAGGAAAGGGAAGAGAGAAGGAGAAGGAAGGAAGGGGGCGCCCCCCCTCCCTAGTCCAATTCGGACTAGTCCAAGGGGAGGGGTGCGGCCACCCTTTTGGCCCTTTCTCTCCTTTCCCGTATGGCCCAATGAGGCCCAATACGAATTCCCGTAACTCTCCGGTACTTCGAAAAATACCCGAATCACTCGGAACCTTTCCGAACTCCGAATATAGTCGTCCAATATATCGATCTTTACGTCTCGACCATTTCGAGACTGCTCGTCATATCCCCGATCTCATCCCGGACTCCGAACTCCTTCGTTACATCAAAACTCATAAACTCATAATAAAATTGCCATCGTAACTTTAAGCGTGTGGACCCTACGGTTCGAGAACAATGTAGACATGATCAAGACACGTCTCTGGTCAATAACCAATAGAGGGACCTGGATGCCCATATTGGTTCCTACATATTCTATGAAGATCTTTATCAGTCAGACCGCATAACAACATACGTTGTTCCCTTTGTCATCGGTATGTTACTTGCCCGAGATTCGATCGTCGGTATCCAATACCTAGTTCAATCTCATTACCGGCAAATCTCTTTACTCATTCTGTAATGCATCATTCCGTAACTAACTCATTAGCTACATTGCTTGCAAGGCTTATAGTGATGTGCATTACCGAGAGGGCCCAGAGATACCTCTCCAACAATCGGAGTGACAAAACCTAATCTCAAAATACGCCAACCCAATATGTACCATTGGAGACACCTGTAGTACTCCTTTATAATCACCCAGTTACGTTGTGATGTTTGGTAGCACCCAAAGTGTTCCTCCGGTAAACGGGAGTTGCATAATCTCATAGTTACAGGAACATGTATAAGTCATGAAGAAAGCAATAGCAACATACTAAACGATCAAGTGCTAAGCTAACGGAATGGGTCAAGTCAATCACATCATTCTCCTAATGATGTGATCCCGTTAATCAAATGACAACTCATGTCTATGGCTAGGAAACTTAACCATCTTTGATTCACGAGCTAGTCAAGTAGAGGCATACTAGTGACACTATGTTTGTCTATGTATTCACACATGTATTATTATTCCGGTTAATACAATTCTAGCATGAATAATAAACATTTATCATGAAATAAGGAAATAAATAATAACTTTATTATTGCCTCTAGGGCATATTTCCTTCAAGACTATCATGACCACTACTCGTCCATTCGAATTGCTTCACATGGATCTCTTTGGTCCTAATCATTATTCTGCTGTTTCAAATGATGCATCTCTATATGGCTTATTTATTGTTGATGACTCTCGTTACACATGGGTACACATTGTCACTTACAAACATGAAGTGCAGGAAATCTTCAAACGATTTTCCTCAAGGGCTTCAACCAACTTTGGTGTGAAGACCAAGCACATCAGAACTGATAATGGGACTGAGTTCAAGAATTCCGGTCTTGATGGCTATCTTGATGAACTTGGTATTACTCATGAGTTATCTGCTCCTTATACTCCTCGGCAGAATGGCGTCGTGGAGCGCAAGAACAGAACCCTCGCTGAAATGGCTTGCACTATGCTTGATGAATACAAGACGCCTCGTCGTTTCTGGATTGAGGCAATTGATACTGCGTGCCACGTCATCAATCGGGTATATCTTCACAAATTCTTCAAGAAGACTGCCTATGAACTCCTCACTAACAAGAAACCCAATGTGAGTTATTTCAAAGTTTTCGGTGCTAAATGTTGGATTAGAGATCCTCATCACAACGCTAAATTTGCACCGAAAGCACATGAAGGTTTTATGCTTGGTTATGGAAAGGACTCGCACACCTACAGAGTCTTCAACAACGCTCTTCACAAGGTTGTTGAAACTGTAGATGTGCAGTTTGATGAAACAAATGGCTCAGAAAGAGAGCACCTACCTTCTGAGATAGATGAACCAGCACCTGAGGATTCTATCAAGTTAAAGGCTACTGAGGATGTCATTCCTACCGAAGAATCTACTGAAGAATTCATTCCATAACGCGAAGATCGTCGAGCTAATGCACGTGAGGAAAATGCTGAAGAAAATGCTGACCAAATTCCTCGACGACAACCAGCTCATCCTCGCGTTGCAAAAGAAGTGCAAGTTGAAAAGATCATCGATGACATTGAAGCACCAGGTCCTCTCACCCGCTCAAAAGCTTCACATTTATCTAACTTTTGTGGGATACATGCTTTTGTCTCCATCACAGAGCCCAATAAGGTAGATGAAGCATTTCTGGAGCCTGAGTGGATTCAAGCCATGCAAGAAGAATTACATCAGTTCGAGCTCAACAATGTCTGGGAACTGGTCAAACGTCCAGATCCTCGCAAGCATAATATCATTGGCACAAAGTGGATCTACCGCAACAAGCAAGATGAAAATGGCCTTGTGGTGAGGAATAAGGCACGACTTGTAGCTCAAGGCTACACACAGGTTGAAGGAATTGATTTCGATGAAACTTTTGCACCTGTTGCTAGACTTGAGGCTATTCGCATATTACTTACTTATGCTAACCATCATAATATCACTTTATATCAAATGGATGTGAAAAGTGCATTCCTCAATGTTAAGCTTGGGGAAGAAGTATATGTTGCTCAACCCCCAGGTTTTGAAGATCCAAAGAATCCTGACAAAGTCTTCAGACTCAACAAGGCCCTCTATGGCCTCAAGCAGGCCCCTCGGGCGTGGTATGATACTTTGAAGGAATTCTTTGTGAAGAATGGCTTCACACCCGGTTCACTTGACCCTACTCTCTTTACTAAATCTTATGATGGTGAACTGTTTGTGTGCCAAATATACGTTGATGATATTATCTTTGGCTGTACTGACCAACGTTATAGTGATGAATTTGCCTATATGATGAGTGAAGAATATCAAATGCCTATGATGGGAGAGTTAAAACTCTTCTTAGGTCTTCAAATTCGTCAACAGCACAATGGCATATTCATATCTCAGGAGAAATACCTCAAGGATGTTCTGAGGAAATTCGGCATGCAAGATTGCAAAGGCGTCAAAATTCCTATGCCCACAAATGGCCATCTATGCACTGATGAAAATGGCATTGACTTTGATCACAAGGTATACCGCTCCATGATTGGTTCTTTATTGTACTTATGTGCATCTAGGCCAGATATAATGCTTAGTGTTTGCATGTGTGCCTGATTTCAAGCTACACCGAAGGAATCACACCATAAGGCTGTGAAGCATATTCTTCGATATCTAGCTCACACACCAACACTAGGATTGAAGGAAATATGCCCTCAAGGCAATAATAAAGTTATTATTTATTTCCTTATATCATGATAAATGTTTATTATTCATGCTAGAATTGTATTAACCGGAAACATAATACATGTGTGAATATATAGACAAACAGAGTGTCACTAGTATGCCTCTACTTGACTAGCTTGTCAATCAAAGATGGTTATGTTTCCTAACCATGGACAAAGAGTTGTTATTTGATTAACGAGATCACATCATTAGTTGAATGATCTGATTGACATGACCCATTCCGTTAGCTTAGCACCAATCGTTTAGTATGTTGCTATTGCTTTCTTCATGACTTATACATGTTCCTATGACTATGAGATTATGCAACTCCCGTTTACCGGGGGAACACTTTGTGTGCTACCAAACGTCACAACGTAACTGGGTGATTATAAAGGTGCTCTACAGGTGTCTCCAAAGGTACTTGTTGGGTTGGCGTATTTCGAGATTAGGATTTGTCACTCCGAATGTCGAAGAGGTATCTCTGTGCCCTGTCGGTAATGCACATCACTTAAGCCTTGCAAGCATTGCAACTAATGAGTTAGTTGCGAGATGATGTATTACGGAACGAGTAAAGAGACTTGCCGGTAACGAGATTGAACTAGGTATTGGATACCGACGATCGAATCTCGGGCAAGTAACATACCGATGACAAAGGGAACAACGTATGTTGTTATGCGGTCTGACCGATAAAGATCTTCGTAGAATATGTAGGAACCAATATGGGCATCCAGGTCCCGCTATTGGTTATTGACCGGAGACGTGTCTCGGTCATGTCTACATTGTTCTTGAACCGTAGGGTCCGCACGCTTAAAGTTACGATGACAGTTTCTTTATGAGTTTATGTATTTTGATGTACCGAAGGTTGTTCGGAGTTCCGGATGTGATCACGGACATGCCGAGGAGTCTCAAAATGGTCGAGACATAAATATCGATATATTGGAAGCCTATATTTGGACATCGGAATCGTTCCGGGTGAAATCGGCATTTTACCGGTGTACCGGGGGGTTACCGGAACCCCCCGGGGGGTTATTGGGCCTACATGGGCCTTGAGGGAGAAGAGAGAAGGAGGTAGGAGGTGGCCGCGCGCCCCTCCCCTTCCTAGTCCGAATAGGACAAGGGAAGGGGGCGGCTCCCCCCCTTTCCTTCCCCTCTTCCTCCTCTTTCCCCCCTTCTCCTTCTCCAACTAGGAAAGAAAGGGAGTCCTACTCCCCGTGGGAGTAGGACTCCCCCCTGGCGCGCCCCTCCTTGGCCGGCCGCCCCCTCCCCTTGGCTCCTTTATATACGGGGGCAGGGGGCACCCTAGAACACACAAGTTGATCTTCGTGATCGTTCCTTAGCCGTGTGCGGTGCCCCCCTCCACGATATTACACCTCGGGCATATTGTAGCGGTGCTTAGGCGAAGCCCTGCGACGGTTGAACATCAAGATCGTCACCACGCCGTCGTGCTGACGGAACTCCTCCCCGAAGCTTTGCTGGATCGGAGCCCGTGGTGCATCATCAAGTTGTACGTGTGTCAAGAACTCGGAGGTGCCGGAGTAACGGTGCTTGGATCGGTTGGACCGGGAAGACGTACGACTACTTCCTCTAGGTTGCGTCAACGCTTCCGCTTCGGTCTACGAGGGTAACGTAGACAACACTCTCCCCTCTCGTTGCTATGCATCACCATGATCTTGCGTGTGCGTAGGAATTTTTTTGAAATTACTACGTTCCCCAACAGTGGCATCCGAGCGCAGGTTTTATGGTTTGATGTTATATGCACGAGTAGAACACAAGTGAGTTGTGGGCGATATAAGTCATACTGCTTACCAGCATGTCATACTTTGGTTCGGCGGTATTGTTGGATGAAGCGGCCCGGACCGACATTTCGCGTACGCTTACGCGAGACTGGTTCTACCGCCGTGCTTTGCACACAGGTGGCTGGCGGGTGTCAGTTTCTCCAACTTTAGTTGAACCGAGTGTGGCTACGCCCGGTCCTTGCGAAGGTTAAAACAGCACCAACTTGACAAACTATCGTTGTGGTTTTGATGCATAGGTGAGACTGGTTCTTGCTTAAGCCCGTAGCAGCCACGTAAAACTTGCAAAACAACAAAGTAGAGGACGTCTAACTTGTTTTTGCAGGGCATGTTGTGATGTGATATGGTCAAGACGTGATAAGATATAAGTTGTTGTATGAGATGATCATGTTTTGTTGAAGTTATCGGCAACTGGCAGAAGCCCTATGGATGTCTCTTTGTTGCATAAGATGCAAGTGCCAAATAATTGCTTTACTTTATCGCTATACGATAGCAATAGTTGCAAGAGCAATAGTTGGTGAGACAACCATGTGATGACACATTGATATAGATCCAGATGATGAAGATCATGGTATCGTGCCGGTGACGATAGAGATCATGACAGTACTTTGGAGATGGAGATCAAAGGCGCAAGATGATCATGGCCATATCATGTCACATATTTTGATTGCATATGATGTTTATCTATTATACATCTTATTCTTGCTTTGATTGACGGTAGCATTTTAAGATGATCTCTCACTAATTATCAAGAAGTGTTCTCCCTGAGTATGCACCGTTGCCAAAGTTCGTCGTGCCCAGACACCACAACGGGTGTGATAAGCTCTACGTCCATCTACAACGGGTGCAAGCCAGTTTTGCACACGCGGAATACTCAGGTTAAACTTGATGAGCCTAGCATATGCAGATATGGCCTCGGAGCACGGAGACCGAAAGGTCGAGCGTGAATCATATAGTAGATATGATCAACATAGTGATGTTCACCATTGAAAACTACTCCATCTCACGTGATGATCGGTTATGGTTTAGTTGATTTGGATCACGTGATCACTTAGATGACTAGAGAGATGTATGTCTAAGTGGGAGTTCTTAAGTAATATGATTAATTGAACTTAAATTTATCATGAACTTAGTCCTGGTAGTATTTTGCAAATTATGTTGTAAGATCAATAGCTTGCGTTGTTGCTTTCATATGTTTATTTTGATATGTTCCTAGAGAAAATTGTGTTGAAAAATGTTAGTAGCAATGATGCGGATTGGATTCGCGGTCTGAGGTTTATCCTCATTGCTGCACAGAAGAATTATGTCCTTAATGCACCGCTAGGTGACAGACCTATTGCAGGAGCAGATGCAGACGTTATGAACGTTTGGCTAGCTCAATATGATGACTACTTGATAGTTTTGTGCACCATGCTTTATGGCTTAGAATCGGGACTTCAAAGATGTTTTGAACATCATGGACCATATGAGATGTTCCAGGAGTTGAAGTTAATATTTCCAGCAAATACCCGAGTTGAGAGATATGAAGTCTCCAACAAGTTCTATAGCTAAAAGATGGAGGAGAATCGCTCAACTAGTGAGCATGTGCTCAGATTGTCTGGGTACTTCAATCGCTTGAATCAACTGGGAGTTAATCTTCCAGATAGTTAATCTTCCAGATAATATAGTGAGTGATAGAATTCTCTAGTCACCATCACTAAGTCACTAGAACTTCGTGATGAACTATAGTATGCAAGGGATGACGAAAACGATTCCCGAGCTCTTCGTGATGTTGAAATCAACGAAGGTAGAAATCAATAAAAAGCATCAAGTGTTGATGATTGACAAGACCACTAGTTTCAAGAAAAGGGCAAAGGGAAAGAAAGGGAAACTTCAAGTAGAATGGCAAACAAGTTGTCACTCCCGTGAAGAAGACCAAAATTGGACCAAAGCCTGAAACTGAGTACTTACACTACAAAGAAAATGGTCACTGGAAGCGGAAATGCCCTGAATATTTGGTGGATAAGAAGGATGGCAAAGTGAACAAGGGTATATTTGATATACAGGTTATTGATGTATGCCTTACTAGTGTTTATAGTAGCCCCTGAGTATTTGATACTTGTTCGGTTGCTAAGATTAGTAACTCGAAACAGGAGATATAGAATAAACAGAGACTAGTTGAAGGGGAAGTGACGATGAGTGTTGGAAGTAGTTCCAAGATTGATATGATCATCATCGCACACTCCCTATACTTTCGGGATTAGTGTTAAACCTAAATAAATGTTATTTGGTGTTTGCGTTGAGCATGAATATGATTTGATCATGTTTATTGCAATACGGTTATTCATTTAAAATCAGAGAATAATTGTTGTTCTGTTTAAATGAATAAAACCTTCAAATGGTCATACACCCAATGAAAAATAGTTTGTTGGATCTCGATCGTAGTGATACACATATTCATAATATTGATGCCAAAAGATGCAAAGTTAATAATGATAGTGCAACTTATTTGTGGCACTGCCGTTTGGGTCATATCGGTGTAAAGCGCATGAAGAAACTCCATAAAGATGGATTTTCGAAATCACTTGGTTATGAATCATTTGATGTTTGCGAACCGTGCCTTTTGGGCAAGATGACTAAAACTCCGTTCTTCAGAACAAAGGAACGAGCTGCTGACTTGTTGGAAATAATACATACCGATGTATGCAGACCAATGAGTATGAAGGCTCGTGGCAAGTATCGTTATTTTCTAACCTTCACAAGATGATTTGAACAGATATGGGTATATCTACTTGATGAAACATAAGTCTGAAATAGTTGAAAGGTTCAAAGAATTTCAGAGTGAAGTGAAAAATCATCGTAACAAGAAAATAAAGTTTCTGCAATCTGATCGCGGAGACGAATATTTGAGTTACGAGTTTGGTCTTCAATTAAAACAATGTGGAATAGTTTCACAAACTCACGCCACCTGGAACACCACAATGTAATGGTGTGTCCGAACGTCGTAATCGTACTTTACTAGATATGGTGCGATCTATGATATCTCTTATCAGTTTACCACTATCGTTTTGGGGTTATGCATTAGAGACAGCTGCATTCACGTTTAATAGGGCACCATCTAAATCCGTTGAGACGACACCGTATGAACTATGGTTTAGCAGTAAACCTAAGCTGTCGTTTCTTAAAGTTTGGAGTTGCGATGTTTATATGAAAAAGGTTTTCAACCTGATAAGCTCGAACCCAAATCAGAGAAGTGCGTCTTCATAGAATACCCAAAGGAAACTATTGGGTAATCCTTCTATCACAGATCCGAAGGCAAAACATTCGTTGCTAAGAATTGATCCTTTCTAGAGAAGGAGTTTCTCTTGAAAGAAGTGAGTGGGAGGAAAGTAGAGCTTGATAAGGTAATTTGTACCTTCTCCCGAATTGGAAAGTAGTTCATCACAGAAATCAGTTCCAGTGATTCCTACACCAATTAGTGAGGAAGCTAATGATGATGATCATGAAACTTCAGATCAAGTTACTACAGAACCTCGTAGGTCTTCCAGAGTACGGTCCGCACCAGAGTGGTACGGTAATCCTGTTCTGAAAGTCATGTTACTAGACCATGATAAACCTACGAACTATGAGGAAGCGATGATGAGCCCAGATTCCGCAAAATGGTTTGAGGCCATGAAATCTGAGGTGGGATCCATGTATGAGAACAAAGTGTGGACTTTGGTGGACTTGCCCGATGATCGGCAAGCCATAGAAAATAAATGGATCTTCAAGAGGAAGACGGACGCTGATAGTAGTGTTACTATCTACAAAGCTAGACTTGTAGAAAAAGGTTTTTGACAAAGTTCAAGGTTTTGAATACAATGAGATTTTCTCACTTGTATTGATGCTTAAAAGTCTGTCCGAATCATGTTAGCAATTGCCACATTTTATGAAATTTGGCAAATAGATGTCAAAACTACATTCCTTAATGGATTTATTAAAGAAGAGTTGTATATGATACAACCAGAAGGTTTTGTCAATCCTAAAGGTGCTAACAAAGTGTGCATGCTCCAGCGATCCATCTATGGACTGGTGTAAGCATCTCAGAGTTGGAATATACGCTTGGATAAGTTGATCAAAGCATATAGTTTTGTACAGACTTATGGTGAAGCATGTATTTACAAGAAAGTGAGTGGGAGCACTACAACATTTCTGATAAGTATATGTGAATGACATATTGTTGATCAGAAATAATGTAGAATTATTCTACAAAGCATAAGGGAGTGTTTTGAAAGGAGTTCTTTAAAAGAAAGACCTCGGTAAAGCTACTTACATATTGAGCATCAAGATCTATTGAGATAGATCAAGACGCTTGATAAGATTTTCAATGAGTACATACCTTGACAAGATTTTGAAGTAGTTCAAAATGGAACAGTCAAAGAAAGAGTTCTTG
The DNA here is from genome assembly GCA_963921465.1 of Triticum timopheevii. Classification (NCBI taxonomy): domain Eukaryota; kingdom Viridiplantae; phylum Streptophyta; class Magnoliopsida; order Poales; family Poaceae; genus Triticum; species Triticum timopheevii. Next base: position 163,061,921 of record OY997274.1, on the reverse strand, counting down.
CCTATGTTGCAAAGGTATGAAATTGAGTAAGACTCAAATCCCGACCACGGCAGAAAATAGAAAGAGAATGAAAGTCATTCCCTATGCATCAGTCATAGGTTCTATAAAAGTATGCCATGCTATGGACCAGACCTATTGTATACTCTGTCCTGGTTTGGCAAGGGAGTACAATAGTGATCTAGGAGTACATCACTGGACATTGGTCAAAATTATCCTTAGTGGAATAAGGATATGTTTCTCAATTATGGAGGTGACAAAAAGGTTCGTCGTAAAGGGTTACGTCGATATAAGTTTTGGCACTGATCCAGATGACTCTAAAGTCTCAATCTGGATACATATTGAAAGTGGGAGCAATTAGCTAGAGTAGCTCCGCGCAGAGCATTGTAGACATAGAATATTTGCAAAATACATACGGCTCTGAATGTAACAGACCCGTTGACTAAGCTTCTCTCACGAGCAAAACATGATCACACCTTTGTACTCTTTGGGTGTTAATTACATAGCGATGTGAACTAGATTATTGACTCTAGTAAAATCCTTTGGGTGTTGGTCACATGACGATGTGGACTATGGGTGTTAATCATATACAGATATGAATATTGGTGTTAAATCACATGGCGATGTGAACTAGATTATTGACTCTAGTGCAAGTGGGAGACTGAAGGAAATATGCCCTAGAGGCAATAATAAAGTTATTATTTATTTCCTTATATCATGATAAATGTTTATTATTCATGCTAGAATTGTATTAACCGGAAACATAATACATGTGTGAATATATAGACAAACAGAGTGTCACTAGTATGCCTCTACTTGACTAGCTTGTTAATCAAAGATGGTTATGTTTCCTAAACATGGACAAAGAGTTGTTATTTGATTAACGGGATCACATCATTAGTTGAATGATCTGATTGACATGACCCATTCCGTTAGCTTAGCACCCGATCGTTTAGTATGTTGCTATTGCTTTCTTCATGGCTTATACATGTTCCTATGACTATGAGATTATGCAACTCCCGTTTACCGGGGGAACACTTTGTGTGCTACCAAACGTCACAACGTAACTGGGTGATTATAAAGGTGCTCTACAGGTGTCTCCAAAGGTACTTGTTGGGTTGGCGTATTTCGAGATTAGGATTTGCCACTCCGAATGTCGGAGAGGTATCTCTGGGCCCTCTCGGTAATGCACATCACTTAAGCCTGGCAAGCATTGCAACTAATGAGTTAGTTGCGAGATGATGTATTACGGAACGAGTAAAGGGACTTGCCGGTAACGAGATTGAACTAGGTATTGGATACCGACGATCGAATCTCAGGCAAGTAACATACCGATGACAAAGGGAACAACGTATGTTGTTATGCGGTCTGACTGATAAAGATCTTCGTAGAATATGTAGGAACCAATATGGGCATCCAGGTCCCGCTATTAGTTATTGACCGGAGACGTGTCTCGGTCATGTCTACATTGTTCTCGAACCATAGGGTCCGCACGCTTAAAGTTACGATGACAGTTTCTTTATGAGTTTATGTATTTTGATGTACCGAAGGTTGTTCAGAGTTCCGGATGTGATCACGGACATGACGAGGAGTCTCGAAATGGTCGAGACATAAAGATCGATATATTGGAAGCCTATATTTGGACATCGGAATTGTTCCGGGTGAAATCGGCATTTTACCAGAGTACCAGGGGTTTACCGGAACCCCCCGGGGGGTTATTGGGCCTACATGGGCCTTGAGGGAGAAGAGAGAAGGAGGCAGGAGGTGGCCGCGTGCCCCTCCCCTTCCTAGTCCGAATAGGACAGGGGAAGGGGGCGGCGCCCCCCCCCCCCCTTTCCTTCCCCTCTTCCTCCTCTTTCCCCCCTTCTCCTTCTCCAACTAGGAAAGAAACGGAGTCCTACTCCCGGTGGGAGTAGGACTCCCCCCTGGCGCGCCCCTCCTTGGTCAGCTGCCCCCTCCCCTTGGCTCCTTTATATACGGGGGCAGGGGGCACCCTAGAACACACAAGTTGATCTTCGTGATCGTTCCTTAGCCGTGTGCGCTGCCCCCCTCCACGATATTACACCTCGGTCATATTGTAGCGGTGCTTAGGCGAAGCCCTGCGACGGTTGAACATCAAGATCGTCACCACACCGTCGTGCTGACGGAACTCCTCCCTGAAGCTTTGCTGGATCGGAGCCCGGGGTGCGTCATCGAGCTGTACGTGTGTCAAGAACTCGGAGGTGCCGGAGTAACGGTGCTTGGATCGGTTGGACCGGGAAGACGTACGACTACTTCCTCTACGTTGCATCAACGCTTCCGCTTCGGTCTACGAGGGTACGTAGACAACACTCTCCCCTCTCGTTGCTATGCATCACCATGATCTTGCGTGTGCGTAGGAAATTTTTTGAAATTACTACGTTCCCCAACAAGGATTATGGTACCCAAGGGCTCTACTTTTGATATCATTGGATATTCTGACTCTGACTATGCTGGTGATCGTGTGGACCGCAAGTCAACATCTGGTACTTGTCATTTCCTCGGACGATCTTTGGTCTGTTGGTCCTCGAAGAAACAGAACTGCGTACACTGTCCACCGCGGAAGCTGAGTACATTGCTGTTGGTTCTTGCTGTGCTCAATTGCTGTGGATGAAGCAAACGCTCAAGGACTATGGCGTCAACGTGAAGAATGTGCCTCTCCTCTGTGACAATGAGAGTGCCATCAAGATTGCTCACAACCCAGTTCAGCACTCGAAGACAAAGCACATTCAGATTCGTCATCGTTTTCTTCGTGATCATGTGTTGAAGGGCGACATCTCCATCGAGGACATGAAGACTGAAGAACAACTAGCCGATATCTTCACAAAGCCCTTGGATGAGTAGAGATTTAGCAAGTTGCGGTGTGAGCTAAATATCTTAGAGTCTTCGAATGTTCTTTGAAAAAGGACACTCATCTGATGACTTAGATGTGCAACACATGAAGAAACGTTTTTCTTCAATCAATGAAGAATAACACTCTAGTGTGAAGAAATTAATGAAGAATTTGATTCGCAGAACCCTACGACAATTGTACGCGGTGTCTGAAATCATCATTCTTATACGGTGGGTCACGCCACCACCAAATTTGAAAATCTTCATTTTTGAAATTCCTCAGTTTTGAAATTCTTCAGTTTTTCAAATTCTTCAACTTTGCAAAATCTTCATTGTTTCCGTCATTTTTCTTCATTGGCTATATATATATATATATATATATATATATATATATATATATATATATATATATATATGAGTTTATGTCCTATACATCATTCACTTATGGCTATTTCTTCAAGTTGCATTTTCTGCTTAGTGAATGTGATCGGACCCTTTCCCCTCTATGCTATACTCAACCCAATCTATTCACAAATTCTTCATGTGCGTTCTATTTGAAACTCGTTCAAAATCTTCACTGTGTCCTTGTCAGCTGAAGAAATTGCGAACGGAACTTAAAAACTTGTCTTATCCAAATTTTCAGTTTTGCCGCTCAAACCGTCCCGTATCGCACGACAGAATTATCTATTCACCCACAATCTAACACGATCTCCACTTTTCAGTACGTGGGTGACACATGTCAAGCGAATGAGAAGGGTCAGGGGCACGTTCGTCCTAAATCTTCGGGCAAACAGTTTTTCACTTCGACTATAAATACCCCCTCACCCCTTCCTCACTTCCTTTACTCCGCTCGACCGCTCTCTCTCTCACTCGAGCTTCTCAAACCCTAGCGCCGCCGCTACTCCATCTTCGCCGGTGAGGAAGAGCTTCACTGCCTCAACCTCGTCGCCGTCGTACTCGCGTCGGCCACGGAAATCTTCACTCCGCCGCCGCCGTAGCTGTCTTCCTCCGCCAAGTTAGGGCGTGGAAGATCTGAACTAACGAGCTTCAAATCTACACTTCTCAGTTCGTCGTATTCTTCATCAAGGGTAATTAAAAGTTACTTTTACTGCCCTCTTTGATTCAAATTTTCTCTACAAAATCTTCAAAGGTGTCTTATTGTTCAAATCCTCACACACAAAACACCTCACTAGTCATCTGTTCTTGATTCGTTTCTCTAAGCATCATTTTTCTTCAAGATTCCTCAATTGTGTGGATCCTCGATCTATACAACTCTGGAACCTAAGACAAAGAACGCTTAGTGAAATTCTTCAAGGCTCATCTGGTCAAATCCTCAAACTTGTTCTTTTTGAAAACCTTCTGAGAACGCATATGACCTCTTCAAATTCCTCGCAACTATACTCTGTTCACAGGTACTCATGTCCGGTGCTGAATCACTAGAACTTAACTCATTTGCAGCGTTCCTCGAAGAAAAATTGCATACTTCTTCAGAAAATTCGATTGTTCAAATCCCTCAACTAAAGAATATGGCAGAAGGTAAGAAACCACAGAAAGGAGGAAAGAGGCCTGAGGTCATGACTGCGTTTGAAATACCTGAGGACATCTATGCTGACTATTGCACACCTGATGAGGCTAAGTTCGGAAAGGAGAACAAAAATCAGCGCAAAGTGCGCATACAGAGGATTGACAGGAGATGGGCAAGAGAATGGAGGGACTATAGATATGTAACTCCAAAGTACATGAAGAAATTCGCACTAAATCCTCCATGCCCAAGAGCTCCATTGGCACCTGGACAAGAAGCTGACTCCACCAGCATCAAGCGTGGTAAGGATTTCCCTGAAGAATGGGCCAAATGCCAAGCCAAGTTGGCGAGACAAGCCAAAGAAGCAGTGAGGAAATTCAATGAAGACTCTGCTACTGCTGCTGCCACTGAGGCCTCTGTCAAGCCTAGAAAATCAATGGCAAAGAAGCCCGCTCACGGGCACGTTCCTCAGCAATGCCCTCACGGCCAAGTTCCTCAGCAATGCCCTCACGACCAGAAACTTCAAAGCCCTCACGGCCAATTCCTCATGCTGCTCCTGCTCCTCCAAAATCCTCAGCTCCTCCCCAAAGTCCTCAGCTGCTCCGGCAAAGTCCTCAACACCTGTACATCTGGCCACGTGCCAAAGGACTACGGGCATCTCTATTGCCTCTGGTGTCTCAGCAAGTTCCTCAGCTGCACCAAACTCTTCATCAGGCCCCACTCTGCTGAAGACAAAGGCAACAGCTCGTCGAGGTCCTCGGCCAAGTCTGAAGAAGAAACAGGTTGCCTTCCAAGTGCCATCTAACGATGAAGCTGATGATGATGAACTTGTAGAAATCATCAGAGACAAACAAGAAAGGGCTGCTAGAGCCAAAGGCACAAATGTGCCACTGCTTTTGGATCCAAAGGCGATCCTCGACTACATTGATCTCTGGCACACGGACCCAAGCACTCTCATGCCTGATTTTCATTTGACTCCTGGCCAAAGTCACACGCTGACCCATTTCATCACTGAAGAGAAATGGAAATTTGAGAAGGCCAGGCAAATCAAGAAGGCTCAGTTCCGGAAAGAAAAGTTCCTGAGGAAAAACGCTGTCAAAATGACAACTGATGAACCCCTTAAGATCCAGTCTGAAATCAAAGCCCTCAGCGATGATTTCAATGCTTATTATGCTGATTGGCAAGGAGCCAAAGTCAGGTTCGTTAAACTGACTGAGAAGTTCACCAATGTTGCAGCCCCATCGCAACAAGAAATTCCTCAAGGTGAAGCTTCTACTCAGCAAACTGAAGAACATGCCAGCACCGCTGATGACTTTCGGGCTGCTGATGAAAATGCTAGTTCCAGGGCTGATGACTCCATGCCAGCCGCTGTAGACATTGCCAGGGCATCCACTAGTGGTGCGCCTGATGAACATGAAGAAGTCAGGGCAACTGCATCAGTTGCGCCTGAAGAAAATCAACCAGATTCCTCAGCTCCTCCTGCGCCTACACCAACTCCTATCCTTCCATCTGCATCAGATGTAAGGAAGACCAAGGCTGCAGAGCGAGCTGCAGTGAAGAAAAGGAAAGCATCAACTACTTCAGGTTTTTCAGCTCCGAAGAAAATGAAGCCTATGATCAGCTCACTTGAAAATCCAATTGATGTTGTTCCGATTTCCAACATGCCATCAAAGGACCTTGTTCCTTTTGGTGAAGAATATGTGATCCCTAGCAGATCTGATGAAGAAAATCATTCTGCTGCTTTGTCAGAGTAGATTGATGAAGAAATTGAAGTGGATGCGACCCCTTCAACGCCTGTTGCTTCCTCGCCAATGCCTCAGTTCACAGCTGAAGAGGCTGGCGTTGAAGAAATTGAAGATGAATACGTGGATATTGGATGCACTACGCCTGTGATGAATGATGACTTTTGGGAAAGTCATCATCCCAATTCTCCACTCTTCACCCCAATACAACAAATACCTCAGTCCCCTGCACAAACCGTTCAGCTGGCTCTGAAGAAACTCATCCCACCTCATCTGTGCATGAAGAAATTCCAGCCACTAGTGCTGAAGAAACTACTGCCATTGATCCTTTGAACACGCAGACTGCCACTGAAGAGGAACCAGAAATTCCTCAGCCTAAAGAACCAGAGATTGCGATTCCTGAGGTTGTGATGCAACTCACTGACACTCCTCTGCCCAAGCCAAAGGATCCATTCTCAAAGAAGCAAAAGTTCAAAGCTGAAGATTTCTTCAGCGAGCATGTGTTCTTCACAGATTACAACCCCTCTGATTCTGCTCGCATAAGGAAGAGGCGTTTCTGGACTACTAGTCAAGCCAATTTCTATTCCTAAGTGCTATTCAACAAAGACAAAGTCTTCGATCATGAACACATTCCTCACGTGGACATGGAATCTCTGGCGGGCTTCGAGCCAGTCCTCAGTGTTCTTCACGATGCTGGATTGCTGAATTTCTGCACTGACATCTGTGATTGGAATGAAGAACTCATTCTTCAATTCTATGCAACGCTGCACATCACAGGAAATTCTGAAGATGTGAACTCATGGGTGGTGGACTGGATGTTAGAAAATACTCACTACAAGGCACCAGCAACTGAATTGCTTCGTGCCCTCCCACTCAGTCCTCCCCTTGAAGGTGCTCGTTGCATCTACAACGAACCTGAGCTTACAAATCATTACATGCAAGTGCTGATGAAGCCCTTGAAGCCAGGGCAGGCCCCTCGAACCAAATTCCTCGTCAAGAAATTACTGTATGTGCCTCGGACTGTCTATCGCATTCTAACAAAGACAATGAGTCCTATCAAAGGCCACGACTCAAATGATGAAGAAGTCGTTGGCATCATGAAGAATATGCTTTTCAATATCATTCATGGCGTTCCCGCCAACTTCCATGATTTCTTCATGAGGACTCTGGTGAATATTGCTATTTCACCATTTGAGCTAAAGCCTTATGCACCATGGATTATGAGGTTCATCAGGACAAGGTCTTCACTCAATTACAAGGCTGATACTCTGAACCACGGTAGCTACTTGCCTCCAATTGAAGTCCTCAAACGGACATTTTCCTCAGCTGATGACAAAGGCGAGGCAACTGCTGTGATAGATGAAGGCATTCGTCCATTGGATGGTCAATTTCGCAAGGTTGCATCCTACTCCACCAATAATGACTCTGCCACACATGACTCTGCCGCCAACACCTCTGCCGAGCAAATTCCTCAAGCCACAGCACCCAGGGTGATGACTGATCGTGAGTTACTCCTCAGTCTTCATCAGAAAGTTGATCGCAATCATAAATGGGTCAAGCGTCAGTTTGGTTCAATTCTTCACAACATGACCTCAACATACAATGCAGTGAAGAAAAGCCAATACTACCTCCATGAAACCTTCAACCGTATCTGGGCTGCTCTATCTCATGTCTACAGTGCAGAAGATCTGAAGAGAATGGGTCTCAAGGAAGAATTTGACTGGTCTGCACCTCCACCGAAGAAATACAAGAAGGTCAAGATTCCTTCCTTGGTGGCCAGCTCCTATTCTTCATCGCGCAACACTGATGAAAATGAAGACTTGGACGACACTGCGGCAGGCCCTACTACGACAACCGACCCCGACAACGCTGACGCTCCTTCATCAACTTGATATTCTTCAGGGGCGTTAGTCCTCAGTTTCGATCCTTTTGGTCATTCGATGACAAAAGGGGGAGAAATTTGAGTTAGTCTTCAAGCGGGTCTATTATATGGGCATTTTTTTGCTAAGTTACAACTCTCGCTCTTCTGAAACTTTTATTAGATCGAGTTGTAATCTTAAACCCGATGGTGCTCTGATACTTTTGATGCACTGTACTCTGATGCTCTTGATGCGTTATTTTGCATGCTTGTTCCTCATTAATATTATTGCACGCATGCTGAATTTCATCAGGCACCATATTTCATCATGCATTTCAAATTCTTCATATTATATGTCAAATGCATGTATGAATTACAAGATATAGGGGGAGATCTCCATGATTCAACTCTTCAAGTGTGCATTGCTTCAAAAGCAATTCCTCACGATGCACATCTTCAGGGGGCGTTCTTCTATATCTTGCAATCAAATTCCTCAATATAAGTACTTACACTTCATATGTTTATCCCCGTTGAAAACTTAACCTATATTGTCATCAATCACCAAAAAGGGGGAGATTGTAAGTGCATCTAGTGCCCCTTAGTGATTTTGGTGTATTGAAGACTTATAGGTTAAGGGACTAATGTGTTTATGAGTGTACATAGGTCTATAAGTCTATGAGGAGTTTGATATTTACAGAGAAAGTCGACCCCTAAAAATGAATATCTTCGACTGAAGATTTTGGTATTCCTGAAGACTTTGAAAGTGAAGAAATTGGTGTGTCCGTGAAGACTTGATATTCATGCCAGGAATATGAAGCTTGAAGACTTTCATTTTCATAGTTTTGTTTTTCTCTTTCTTGAGTCATAGGAAACACCGTACTGTTAAAGGGGGTCGAGGAAATACTAAGGAAAAATTTCCATGTGATGCTCAACTCAAAATCCTACACCTACCAATCCCTTCGAGTGAAGCCATTGAAAATCTCATACAGTTCAGTCAATTTCTTCAGTGGCAGAGACGAAGTTCTTCTGGTCACTGAGGAATTTGTTCTGACTGAGGAGTTAGGAATTCGCCAGTGCGGATTGCCTACACAGTGAGGAACATGATAGCCCTGTGGAATTTGAGAGTCAAATTTCCGACCGTTGCTGTGCTGCGCGCCAGCTGTCCCAAAATATCTTATCCACCTAACGGTCATATCATTGAAGGGCATTTATGTCTTATCATGTCGAGCTGCTCCCTAGGCTATAAATAGCCGCCCCCTACAACCACTAGCTGGTTGGCTGCTCTGAGAGAAACTGACACTTGTCATTTGAGAGCAACCCATCCTCCGAGGACTTTGAGCGAAAATCATCGAGTGAGAAAAAACCCAAACCCAAACACCTACAAACCCAAAGTGATTGAGCATCACTGAAGAGATTGATCCTGCGTGGATCCGACGCTTGTTACCTTTGAAGACCGTGCTTCTTCCAGACGGTTAGGCGTCATGGTCTAGAGCATCCAAGAGGAATTGTGGATCGCAGAGTGACCGAAGTATGTGAAGGTTTGGAAGTCGCCTGAAGACTTACCACGAGTGATTGGACGAGGTCTGTGTGACCTTAGTTCAAGGAGAATACAGTGAGGACTTGGTGTCCTGAGCTGCGTGCTCAGCGACTGGGTGTCCGAGACTGTGTGTCCTCGAGTTTAAATACTCAGCCACTCCAACCAGACGTACAACTGAGGCAGCAGTTGAAACTGGTCTACCAAATCATTGTCTTCACCAACCTTACTAGTTCTATTTCCTCAACTCTTTCATTTCCTCATTACTGTGTTGAGTGATTGTTTATATCTGTGTTTGAAGACTTTGACTGAAGACTTTCTCAATTTCCTCAGTTCAATTTCTTCAGTCTGTTTGTCTTCATCTTGTGTTATCCTGTGTTTACGCTTTCTGTACTCTGTGTTTGTTTTTATTTCATCATGATGACTATGTGTGTATTCTGTCATGCTTACTTCTGAGTACTTATTACGCTGCAAGTAGTTCTTCGCTAAGGATTTTTCCTCACCGGCAAATTCCTCAGTGAAGAATTCATAAAAATCACCTATTCACCCCCCTCTAGTCGATATAACGCACTTTCATGTCTACGTGTCCTTATGACTACAATCTTTTAAAAAAAAGATGACAAAAGTTTCAATCCAAAAAGTATTTTCCTTCAAGCTCGATTATTTTTAAACGTATGAGAAAAACGGGTAGCCGTTGTATTACGCGACTCAACCTGACCAAACATGTCATGTAGATTGTTCTAGCATGTGGATCGACAATTAACACGTTGACGAGCGCGAACCAACCTGTGGTTGGATGGTTAGAGGGACAGTGGTATCTCCAGCCCACCAGGGTTCAAATCCTGATGCTCGCATTTATTCCTGGATTTATTTCAGGATTTCCGGCGATGCGCATTTAGTGGGAGGAGACGTTCTCGTCGACGACGAGACGCTTATGGTGACTTCACAAATCTCAAGATGATATGTCGGCTTAGTCTTTCGGAGGTGCTCATAGGGGTAGGGTGTGCGTGTTTGTGTTCATAGGGGTAAGTGTATCGCGTGTATATGAGCCTTGTGTCTGTAACACGTTGACGAGCGGGTCCTGCGGCAGAAAATAAATAAATATATAGAGGCTATATATTCAAAAAAAGGGTTTCTAGTTTGGTATATTTATTTCAAACACACATACTCCCTCCGTCCGGAAATACTTGTCATCAAAATGGATGAAAGGGGATGTATCTAGACGTATTTTAGTTCTAGATACATCTCTTTTTATTCATTTTGGTGACAAGTATTGTCGGACGGAGGGAGTATATTTCAGTTTGATACTAGTGTTACTATAATTCATTGAAAAGGGAAACCTAGGATTAGATCTGTGCGCACCGTCGGATGTGGGCAAATGGTTGGGATGAGTTTGAGGGGAGTGACGGATCCGTGGACAGACGAAATTGACCAATCAAAGAGCAGCGACCTCATCTTATATGATGAAGCCGTCGAATCGGAACGAAGTGCTGTGATGGACCAACAAGAGAATCGATCCGTTGCACCTACCGATCGACCAATCAGCATTTTTGTTTTGTTTGTTCCCAACCCAAGCCAAGGAAACACTGGACCAACGCAATCAAGGACTGCGAGATTTATGAGACGTTCGATCAATTTCGTCTGAGCAATCAAAGGAAGGACGGACGGCTGGGATGGGGCGGAGCTGGGTCGATCCGCGTGGGATGCAGGAGTGGACCAATCGGAATCAACCAACTGAGTCGATAGGTGGCGATAGAAACGAGAATAACGTGAGAGTAAAAAAATCTCTCTTTTCATCTGCCGATTCTCATTCCCCACCCCACCCTCTCCACTCCCACTCCCACTCCTCCATCCGCCGCCGCCACTCACCAGCGACGAGGACGTCCCTCATCCAGCAGGCCAGTGCCAGGCGACCGCCATGGCGCTCCCACATTCGCGGCGGCCGCAGCAGATTCGCCCGACGTCGATCTGGTGGTCGCGACCTCTCGATTCGATCTGGAGGGATTTGGCCGCCATGGCGATGGTGGGACGCCTCCCTCCCTCTCACGTCCCCTCGTCGGCGGGGCTTGGGCTGGCACGGCTCCCGCGACCACGGCGACCGTCGACCTGCGTGGTCACCTCACCGCCTGACGCGTGCTCCTTCGACGCCACGGTGGTGCTTAAGGTCTCCTCTCTGCGCCTCAGACCCGATTTGGTTCCCCTGCCCTGATGCGGCTGGTTTCCATTGACAGGTGTACAAGGTAAGGGACCTCGTCTCCACTCCAAGGCCATTCCTGCTGGCTTGCCGGCCGTCCATGCCAGCAAAGACCACCGGAGGCACTAAGGCCAGCAAGATGGCGGCCACCTTCCTTCAGCCTTCGCCCACCGTCGCCAATCAAGGTTCCCCCTTTCCCCTCCAAATCTGCACTCTCTTCTTTCTCACCAGCGAGGTGAGATAGAGCGGCTGGAGAGCCTCGTTAACTCTCCTAGAGAATGGGTGCAAATTTCTCTTCCCTAGCCTAGCACTGTAGTTTTTGAGCTCTCGTTGATACGGATATCCTCCAGTCTGTCCGGAAAAAAATTGCCATTTTTTAAATATATATGCCTCTGGAATGAATCTCAGGTAGAGCCGAGTGAGCTACAGCAAATGGTGATGCATTGAATTAATTTTAATGAATGAAACACCCTCTTTTGACTCCTTGAACATGAATCAGTAAGCACAGCAGCCATGGTTCTATTCTATCCTTCAGGCATATATATGCCCCATGGTTGGTTCTATTGTTCAGGCATATGCCGGTTTGCATGGATTTTTTTTTGCATAATCAAAAAACCTGCAGATTGTGATTTTTCATCCTGAGCAACCACAGCTTACATATATACATGCTCGTGGACATGGACATATATACATGCTGCTGGTTCCCTCTCTTTTTCTTTTCTCGCAACGGAAATGCTTTGCAGTGGATGAACTCGACAGTTCCTATCTTGTTTGCGAGATGGATATATATAGGGAGAGTGAGAGAGAGACTCAGAGTTCGAAGTTGTGATTTTGTTTCCAGTTGAATCTGCCATGGATGTTGTTAGAGTATATAATGGGCCTAATGAGCCCGTTAGTCTTAGGGTTAATTAGAGATAAGGGTCGCTTACTTAGGGGTCAAGTAAGCCTTGCTTGGGAGTCAAGTAAGAATTAAGAAGGAAATCCCTTCCCTCTTGCCCGGCCGTGGGCAGAAAGGCCCCCGGCCGGCCCTCTCGCACCCTCCTTCTAGCAGCACCATAACAATTTGGTATCAGCTAGCTTCGGTTCGATCATGTCTTCACCGCCGCCAAGCCCGTCTCTTCCGCTGTCGGTCACCATGTCGCCTCCGGCGACCACCACGACCGTCGCCCCGCTCCTGGCCGCGCCGGGATCCTCCATCGCGCCTGCCCCCGCCGTCCTCACCTGGGAGGAGGTGTCCGGGGTGCTGCGGGACCTAACCCAGACGGTCCAGGAGATCCACCTGTTCTTGGCCGGGTCCTACAGGCCGCACCCAGCTGCGCCGACCATCGCCGCCCCCGCGCCGCCGTGGCTGCCGTGGCAGCCGCCGCACCAGGTAGCCTTCGCCGTGCTCGCCGGGCTGCTGCAGCTGCCATCCATCGCCACCACCGCCCAGCCCTAGCTGCAGTGGCAGCCGCCGCTCCTGGCGGCCTCCGCCGTGCCCGGCGCTCCGCCGCAGCAGCCGCTGCAGCTGCAGGAGCCACCGCCGGTCAGCTCCACCGCCCAGTATGGGATGCCCTACGACGGGAGTGAGAGACCTCGTTTCCATTAGCGCCGCCGCCATCCCAGGGCGTCCACATCCAGCAGATCAAGTCCCCGCCGTCGCCGTCACCGCTTCCGTCTTGGATCGCTACCCGCCACGTGTCGGCGGCGGTGAGGCTGCAGGCTGCTGCGCGCGGCCTCCTAGCGCGTCGGCGTGTGCGGGAGATGCGCGGTCTGCAGCTGCCGCTCCTCCAAGTTGCCCTTTGCTGCGCAAAGCACCTCGATCTTATCCGTTGCGTCGGGGATCTTGGGCATGCGATTTCCCCCACGGGCGGCGGGCATGATGTTTTCCCCGCGGGCAGCAACCTCAAAGTCTGCGACATCGGCGGTTGGGGAGGCGCACCCCTCCTCGTCATTCTCCATCGCAAGCCCTCCACTCTTCCCTATGCGGTGCAGACCAACAGCCGTCCGGCAGGGAGAAGGCATGGTGTCACCGACAGCAGCGCACCGCATAGCACCACTGCCTTCCGCCACCGGCCGCCGCGAGGACGCCTCTGCTGGTCACTCTTGCGACCACTTCCAGGTGGTCATACACATGCAGTCCTTTTGTCCAGGTGGTGTCCATGGGATCCAGGTGGCTGTACACATGCACGTCCGACGTGCGGATGATGTCCACTTTTTGTTAAGGGGTCCAAAATAAAGCGTCCCAGTCCATTTCAGGTTCAGAATAATAAAACAAGCCAAGATGTAAAAGGCTTGCTTTTAGGTGTTAGGTTTGTGTTGCGTCGAGTCATGGTTATAAGTTGGTTAGGCTGCAGCTCGAGGACAAGTTGCATGTCCAGGTGGGGTGTAGTGTTAGAGTATATAATGGGCCTAATGAGCCCGTTAGTCTTAGGGTTAATTAGAGATAAGGGTCGCTTACTTAGGGGTCAAGTAAGCCTTGCTTGGGAGTCAAGTAAACCTCTCTATATAAAGAGAGGAGATGTATCAATCTAATCAAGCAAGAATTAAGAAGGAAATCCCTTCCCTCTTGCCCGGTCGTGGGCAGAAAGGCCCCCGGCCGGCCCTCTCGCACCCTCCTTCTAGCAGCGCCATAACAGATGTGTTTTAACTGAGTCTGCTGTCAACTCTTCCCTGTTGTTTTGTTTGTATAACACATTTTTGACTAGTTTAGCTTCTGAGGCTCGATATGAATGCCCTTTGTTTGTTTCCTGTCTTCACCAACCCTGGCTAAGAAGAAAACTTATTAGATTAAACAAAAAACATTTTTTTGTGGCAACAAGGGATTTACAAATTAACAGTCATCTCTGCTGCACTTACATCCTTATATATTAATCACCATCTTCACTCAGCGTTAGCTTTCGATGTTCCGATTCAGTCAGTGTCAGCTAGTAGTAGGTACAGATTCAGTGAGTACAATGAACCATGTATTACGCTCTTGTCAAGGCCTCATGTGTCTGTGTGTGTGTGTGAAGCGAATCAAATCTTGCTCTGCTCGTCTGTATGTAATCTCTCAAGGCAGTGCAAGTTCAAAAAGACCTGCAACTGCCTCATTTTGTTTATTTTGTACATATAAGTGATGGCTTCTGTCGCTACATCTCCGCTTAAATTGGAGTGAAATACTGATCTGTCCACATTTTATTTATGTTCTGCACACACACACACACACAAAAAAAAAAAAAAGAGGCCGGGTTGGTTCTTGCTTGGGCGTTTCCTGAACCCTGTTGCTTCCGATGGTGATGAGTGGGCGGTGCAGATGATAGACAACGCATCTTCATTCTTGCTGCTACTGTTTGTACCTGATCTTTGCCTCTTTTGCTGATGCTTGTTGTTTCCTTCCCATACGCAGGTCCGAGGAGCACAAAAGGGCACCGTCCAAGTCAGGCCTACCTCAATTGCAACCAACGGTGACTCTCACTTGCCCTCCTCCCTCTCCTTTCCTTTCCTTTTCTTTTCTCTGAGAGCAAAGATGCATTGCAGGGGATGAACTCCACCATTCCTCTCTTGTTTGAGAGATGGATGGACAGAGAGATAGAGAGTCAGAGTTCAAGTTGTGATTTCGTTTCCAGTTGAATCTGCAGTGAATGTGTTTAAACTGTTTCTGCTATGACCTCTTCCCTGTTGTTTTGTTTGTATGCACACACCTTGGACTAGTTTTGTTCCCGAGGCTGGAGGTGAACGCCCTTTGCTTGTCTCCTGCCTTCACCAACCCTGGCTAAGAAGAAATTTTATTAGAATGACAAAATTCTTATTTTCGTCAAGGTTTTTGAGTCGCGACTTGGCGAGTCGCCGCGAGCCCTGCGGCTCGGCGTATAGTCGATGAAAGTCGCTGTATAGTCGCGAGTCGCCCTGATTTTTGGAAAACGACTTTGCGATTAGTGGGCGACTATGCAGCGACTCAAAAACCATGATTTTGGTGGCAACGAGGGATTTACAAATTAACCATCATCTCTGCTGCACTTACATTCTTATATGTTAATTAATCATCATGTTAGTAGCTTCTGATTCAGTCAGTCAGTGTTGGCTAGTTAGTAGCTTCTGATTCAGTGCGTGGAATGAACCATGTGTTATGCTCTTGTTAAGGGCTCTTGTGTGTGTTGTGTGTGTGTGTGTGTGTGTGTGTGTGAAGCAAATTGATCTTGCTCAGCTCTTGTCTGTATGTAATCTCTCAAGCCAATCAAAGTTGAACAAACTTGCAATTGGCTCATTTTATTTATCTTCTACATACACGTGATGGCTCCTCTCTGCTGCTATATCTCTGCTTAAATTTGACAGAAATACTAAGGCTGCTACTGTCCACATTTTGTTTACATTCTGCATAAATAAATATGTGCCGCTGGGTTGGTTGTTTGCTTGGGCGTTTCCTGAATCCTGTTGCTTCCGATGGCGATGGGTGGGTGGTGTAGATAAGCAATGGATCTTGATTCTTGGTGCTGTTGTTTGTATCTATGCATGCAGGTTGCCGGTGGACCGTGTGATGAAGCTAGGCCATCAAGAGGGTGATCACAGACTTGTCTTCCAGGCCTAATAATTGTCTAATTCTGCAGTTTTGATCATAGGTTTGTCCCTGCCCGGTTAACACTCATACACCATGAGTGTGTATATGTCCTCTTTCCATTCTCCATATTTTGAATTTCTTGTTACCTGTTTAGGAAAGCTACCATCTCATGTTGCAAATGTAGCTTGCTGGTTCCCATCTAGCATCGTTCTATTTGCTCAAGGTGAATCTGGTATGGGTACATACACACCTGAACCTTACCTTATGAGCACATACTCTGTATCCTTCTTTCTGTTTGGCTACAATTTTCTGGGATCTAGTTTTCTCCGGTTCACACAACATGCTTATAATTGACTTGGGAGCTTAAATTGCTCAACTGAAGAATATTACATTGTGCTTGTTTGCAAATTCTGGAAGACATTGATATATGGCAACAGGAGAGGCTTTTCACTGGTTAAGTAGTTATCTGGGTTGGAACATTGGTTTATAAGGTGTCTATTAATAATTTAAAAACAGAAGTAGGAGGCAACATACTATGGGCCTAAGCACTACAGGGAAACAATGAGCCCTTGCCTGTACATATTTGCTTGGTTGCCTGACATATGCTAGATGAAGCTTATGGTGCCTGTCAAATAAAGATGAAGGTTATGGTGTTAAGTAATCTTAATTGACTGATGCTGATAAACGTTTCGCTTTTGGTGTTATGCCTGTACATATTAAGCTTGATTGACTGGCATTTCGATATGCCCTTCTCCCCTTTCGTTGATGTTGTTTCCTTCCTCACGTAGGTCTGTAGGAGCAGGAAGGGACACCGCCTGCCCCTCGATTGAACATCACACCACCAGCGTGTCCGTCCGATTGAACTGCAACTGCAACGGTGAGGCTCACTCCGGCTCCTACCTCTCATTTTCTTTTCTCAGAGCAAAAATGCATTGTAGGGGATGAAATCGAACATTCCTCGCTTGTTTGAGGGTTTCTTTAGTACACACCCTTGTTAACTTTGAAAATGATACTTTGGCCTATTGAAGATCACTAAGTCATTGAGACATGACAACAGGAGATGCTTCGTTGGTTAAGTAGTTAGCACACCGGGAATGTTAGTGTATAGGATGAAGCTAGGCTATCAAGAAGGTGATCAAAGATTTGTCTTCCAGGGTCTACCTGTAGTTCTGCAGTTTTCTTTATCACAGATTAGTCATTCAGGGTTAAATCTCTTATGAGCACATAATCTATATCCTTCCTTTTGTTTGGCTGTAATTTTACAGCATGTACTTTCCTCTGGTTCACACAGCAACATGCTTATAATTGACTTGGGAGCTTAAATAAATTGCTCAACAGAAGAATATTACTACATTGTGTTTGTTCACAAATTCTGGAAGACATTGATATATGGCAACAATCGAGTCTTTGTTGATTAAGTGGTTGACTAATGGGTCCCCTTGCCTGTACATATTTGCTAGGTTGTCTGGCATGTGCTGTATTAAGCTTATCTCTTATGAGCACATAATCTATATCCTTCCTTTTGTTTGGCTGTAATTTTACAGCATGTACTTTCCTCTGGTTCACACAGCAACATGCTTATAATTGACTTGGGAGCTTAAATAAATTGCTCAACAGAAGAATATTACTACATTGTGTTTGTTCACAAATTCTGGAAGACATTGATATATGGCAACAATCGAGTCTTTGTTGATTAAGTGGTTGACTAATGGGTCCCCTTGCCTGTACATATTTGCTAGGTTGCCTGGCATGTGCTGTATTAAGCTTATGGTGTTAAGTATCTTAATTGACTGATGTTGATGAACCTTTCGTGTATGGTGTTATGTCTGTACATATTAAGCTCGGTTGGCTGGCATTTGGATATGCTCTTCTTCCCTTTGGCTGATGTTGTTTCCTCCCTCACGCAGGTCCGTAGGAGCAGAAAGGGACACCAACCAGCCACCGCCTGTACGCCCGCCCAGCGATTGAACATCACACTAGCAACGAGTCCGTCCGATTGAACTGCATCTGCAACTGCAACGGTGAGCCTCACTTGGGCTCCTCCCTCTCTTTTTCGTTTCCTGGAGCAAAAATGCATTGCAGGGGATGGATTTCATCTTGTTGCTCCCAAGTCCGAACAGTGCAGTATCCTCCTGGATCTTAGCCGAGTAGTTATGACATGCTTTATTCTAGTTTGACTAGCAAAGTGCTTTGCATCTGCTCTGATTTGATGAATGACTCTGTTGAATTTGTTGGACAGGAGAGGCTTCGTTGGTTAACTAGTTAGCACAGTTGGAACGTTAGTGTATAGGGCCATAATCAGTACCTTCCTTTTGTTTGGCTATAATTTTATGGGACTAGCTTTCTCTGGTTCTCACAGCATGTTTATAATTGACTTGGAAGCTTTAATAAATTGCTCAATTGAAGAATATTACACATAATGTGTTTATTTACAAATTCTAGAAGACATTGATATATGGCAGCACAAGAGAGGCTTCATCGGTTAAGTAGTTAGCTGGGCTGGAATGTTGGTTGATAAGGCTTCATTGGTTATGAATGTATTTCTTAACTCATAAATAACTTTTTTCTCAAACAACAACAACAACAACTCATAAATAACTTGTGTAGCTGAGGCTAAATGCCATGATATATGATGCATCTAGAGCTTTGGACCTGACGGCACCTAATTAACCAAGTTCCATTTGCTTTATTTAGTCAGTCAAGCAAGTGACTAGAAGATAGGCCTAAATGCTATACAGGTAGGTGAACATGATGAGGCTTGCCTGTACATATTTGGTTTTGTTGGTTGCCTGGCATCAGCTAGATGAAATGATCCATTTGCTCGATTGATTCTAGTGGATGTGGATGTCTGAGCTTGACTGTCCCTCAACCAGCCGAAAGAATATTTATTTGCTCAGTCTGCTTTTGTCTGATCTGGTGCTGGCTCACAATTCTTTTCCCTGCTTGTGCAGGAGGAGGATGAACTGGGAGTGCCTACAGTACAGTAGTGCACGGTCGACGCCTTCATTTGTGCATAGACAGGTATTGGGGGTTTCATTGTCTATTCACATGATCTGATTGATAGGCTAGATACTTTGAGATCATAAATTTTGTGTTTCAAGCTGAATGTCATGGTAAATACCTGTATTATTGGCATGAACCACTCAGCTTATCCTAGCTTGATCATAACTAGTAAAAGGAACATTTTCCATGCCAAACATGTTATATACGATGGACCTGGCCATGAGCTTTGGAAACAATTACCTTTGTTAAGCATCTGTGACCTATTATGTTGCCATAATCAGTATCCTTCCTTTTGTTTGGCTATAATTTTCTGGGAGATAGCTTTCTTTGGTTCACACATCATGTTTGAACAAGTGACGCAGTAGGAGCACCTCTGTTTGATACATGTGTCCATTGTGATCAGCACCGTTACCTTACCTAGATTATTTGGAATAAGAGGGAGTGGTGAGTTCTCTTTGAGCTGTCCAGAACCTCATTATGACGATTTTTAGCTTGTTTGCTCAAATAGAATGGAGTTCGCTTATATATCTTTAGTCATATTAAGTGTTGGTGGTTTTCTTTGAGTATGCTCGTGCTTGTCACAGTTTCAGTCTTAAGAGTGCATTGTATAGCTGAATGAAAGGTGTCTTAGTTTAGGTCCTATTAGGATGACGTACAAACAATATATTTGAATTGTAGACAAGTCCCAATACAAAGTAGACATGGCTTGTTTGATATAGGTGATTGTTCAGCGAGGTTTGACATTCCAGTGCTTACTAGAGTGAGTAATTTTTTGTATGGCTGAAGGGTGATGGCTTAGTAGGTCCTGCCTGTTATGAGGTATGAGTGTGGCAATATTTGGTTTACTTCTTACTGTAACATATCTACTATTGTTGGTGGTCAAATTTTTCTGGCTGCATGCCCCCATCCATCATGCCCAGTTCAAAATTGTGCTTGCATGGTTTGCATCTTGAATCGATATCCACCTACATGTGTGACATGTTCCATCTGTGTTCTGCAGCAGCAGCACCGGGTTGTTGATGGTAGGGTTTGGCGCCAAGATGAAGAAGAACCTGGTGGTGGCCAGGCCGGCGCACCCTCCCGTGGCTGGAGCTCCAATATTGGATGAACACTTTGACTGACTTGAGAAATCAATGCTGGTTCTTTTGTTTTCATGATCAATGAAGAAGAGCCTGGCACGCGATCTGGACGATAAGTTTGACTGTGATAAGAGTCTTCTAATGAGCGGCATCGGTGTTGTACGTGCTGGGCTACAACTTTTCAGGTAATCTAGTGTTGACCGATTACCTTTTTGTTTTGCATTGGTGGTTTTCTTCGAGGATGCTGGTGCTTGTCATAGTTTCAGTCTTAAGAGTGCATTGTGTAGCTGAATGAAAGCTCTATCAGTGTAGGTCCTGTGGTGAAGTGATGATGTACAAACAATATATTTGAATTGTAGACAAGTGCCAGCACAAAGTAGTCTGATAGGGCTTATTTATGTCTGTGTTTATGTCTTAATAATATATGTTTGTAGGGGGAATAGCAGAGGGATCCTTAGGTAGATGTTTGTCTTGTGAGAGTTAGCGTGTAGTCTTGACGACACTGTCTATATACTTAGAGCATGTGTGTTGAGGTTGGACATTATTCTACCTCTCATACTGATCTTATGAATTTTGGAGAGATTTTCAAATAGGGAGATATGTTGTCTCTGGATTTGTTGCCTCCTTGCTGTCTTTCTTCAGCGAGGCAAGGATGCAGATTGCTAAGTTGTACCACCAAGAGGAAGCCTATATATGGTCAAATATCTACTATTGTTTTCTAGCTTCGTGCCCCCATCCATCATGCCCAGTTCAAAACTGTACTACCACATGGTTAATTTGCATCTTGGATCAATATCTACATACATATTTTTAACATGTTCCATCTCTGTATTTTACAGGCTGCATCATGAGCACCGTGTTGTCCATGGACCTGGACGAAGAAGAACCTGGTGGTGGCGAGGCTCCCCGTGACTTGAGGGGGTCTGAGCTCCAATACTCGATTGTCCGTAGATGAATTGAGTTTTCATGATCAAAGTTGCAATTTCAAACAAGTGTAGTCTGGCTTAATTTAGTGTCTTAATTTAGTACACTATGTAGAACCAAGTGTGATCATTTTATTTCCTGCCTATCTATCTCTTCGTGTCCATGTCCAGGAGCATGTATATATGTAGGCTTTGGTTGCTCAGGATGAAAATCACAATCTCCAGTTTTTTGATTATGCAAATCTAAGATTTTAGGCTGTATGCAAACCGACATGCCTGAACGACAGAACCCTGGCTTCTGTGCTTACTGATTCATGTTCAAGTCATCAGTAAAGGGTGTTTCATTCATTAAAATTAATTTAATCCATCACCATTTGTAGATCTGGGCTTGGCTTGTTTTTTTTAATGGGCTTCTCTATAGATGATATTCCATTAGGATTTTCTTGTTCATTTTGCTTAACTTTGAAATTATTTTCTGCAACATAACCATTTTATGTTGTTATTGCTGTTTTAGTGACTGCTGTTTTCCGCAGCATAATATTTTTTCTCCTACTCTACAGGTTGCTTATGCATTTAGGTCAGCTGCAAAATAAAGTTTCTTTACATGCACTTTCTGGTGTCCTGAAGAATGTAAACGACCTCCCAATGGTCAAGCATGAAGTTGCCAAGGCCCTTGGTTCAATTGCAGGTAACTGATACCACATGATTGTGCTTTGCTTCTTCAGTCCATGCACACATGTTTCATATCTTCCTGAGACTATGGTCATGTTGCTGTTAGATCAACAAAGCATTGCACTTCTAGAGAACCTTGTGCTTTGTGTATTTAAATGAGTTTGCTAACTTTGTATGAGGCATAGTCATGCTATTATTTATAGTTATCAGGCAGTGTTCACTTTCTTTCTTGTTCTCTGCATGTTCTTGAACTTTGAAGCAGACTGCAAAGATGTCATGTTCAGAATAAGCATCTTAGCATAGTGACCATTTTAATTCCTGGGTATCTACGTGCATCTCTACAGTTTTTCACCAAGTATTGCACAGATTAAAAGGTCATGATTCAGTGAGTTGTACCAAGTTGCAATTAATATCTCCTGGATCTCAAAACCAATCACTGGGATTTTGCGGAATTCCTGCCAAATTCCCAGGCACTTGAACTAAGATGTTCTTAATACAGGCACTTTGAGTTATTACCTAAGCTGGTGTGTGTGTATGTGTGGCACTTTCAGTCTTAATAGCGCTTCCTAGAGAGTAAATTTTGATTAGGTGATATTTCAGCGAGGTTCAACATTCTAGTGCTTACTAGAGAGTGAGTGTTTTTCTATATGGCCGAAGGATGGTGTCTTAGTTGGTCCTGTTATTGACGTATCAACAAGCAAGATTTGGTCCATTTTCTTACTGTTGCAATATGGACTGTCAAACTAGTGAGTGCCAAATTGTATGGCCGCCAATAGAAGGAAGGTCAAATCTTGTATTCCCTCCGTTCGGGAATAACTAGCGTGGTTTTAGTTAATTTGAACTTAAACCACGTCATTTATTTCTGAACGGAGGGAGTATATTTTCTTGCTGCATGCCCCATCCATAATGCCCAGTTCAAAACTGTGCATTCATGGTTTGCGTCTTGAATCGATATCTACATAGATATGTGTAACATGTTCCATCTGTGTCCTGTAGGCTGCAGCAGAAGCACTGGGTAGTCGATGGTGGGGTTTCATTTCCTATGTTAGACCTTTCAGCCTGAGCATTGATAGTTGTGGATGACACTAGGAGAGTTGGGACAATTTTTGTTGGTTTATTTCTCACACAATGCCATGCCAACCTGAGGGGTTGGGGATACATACTTATAGGCTGCTAGCCAGCCAAGCATATGCTAAGATGCTGCTAAGATGCCAGTCTGAGATGCTATCCTAACTGCCAGTCCTTGATGGTCAGGAACTCTATCCTAACTGCCACAAGGACCATGTGCTGCAGCCCCACAAAGACCCTAGTACACAGACTTATCCATCATTCTCCCCTTAAGTCTTGTACGTCGTCTTGTGGGAGAGTTGAATCATCCCGATCCTGGAGCAAAGCTCGTGGAACTTGATCCTCCCAAGAGGCTTGGTGAGCAGGTCTGCGAGCTGGTCCGTGGTGTTGATGTAGCTCGCCTTGATGCTCCCTTCTTCCAAGCACCTGCGGATGAAGTGATACCTCAGTCGGATGTGCTTGCTCCGTTCATGAAAAACGGGGTTCTTTGCCAGAGCCAGGGCGGACTTGCTGTCCACCAGGAGCTGCACCGTTCTGGTGTCTTGAACGAGAAGATCACCAAGCAGTCGAGCGAGCTAGAGCGCCTGAGTGCAGGCGGTGGAGGGCGCTATGTACTTAGCCTCATAGCTGGACAGGGCCACCACCTGCTGCTTGACTGATTGCCAGCTCACGAGGCACTTGCCAAGGAAGAAGAGGATCCCGCTCGTGCTCTTGCTGGTGTCGATGTTGCCGGTGTGGTCGCTGTCGCTGTACCCGACGAAGTGTGCCGCCCCCGGACACCTAGGGTAGTGGAGGCCGTGGTCGAGGGCCCCTGCTACGTAGCGGGCGATCCTCTTCACTGCCTGCTGGTGTTCCGTCGTCGGTCGCTCCATGAACCGACTGACATAGCCGACGGAGAATGCCAAGTCCGGCCGTGTGTGGGCGAGGTAGCGAAGGCTCCCCACAAGGCGTCGGTACTGCGTAGCATCCACTTCCTCCGTCGTGCTGTCGCGGCTCAGTTTCAGCCTCTCCTCCATCGGAGTGAGAGTTGGGTGGCAGTCGGTGAGCCCAGCTAGCTCAACAATGCGCTTGGCGTAGGCAGACCGTCGAAGCGCGATCCCGGAGTGATCCTGGTGCACCTCAATCCCTAGATAAAAGGAGAGGAGCCCCAGATCACTCATCTGGAAGGTGGCCTTCATGTCTTCCTTGAACGCCGCCACGTCTGCATCTTTGGTGTTGGTGATCACCAAGTCGTCAACATAGACGCCCACCAGCAGGGCATTTCCTCCACTGCCCCATCGGTAGACGGCCACCTCATGCGGGCTTTGCTCGAAGCCCATCTTCTTTAGTGTGGAGTCCAGCATGGCGTTCCACGCCCTAGGTGCCTGCCGTAGGCCATAGAGAGCCTTGCGCAGGCGGAATACCTTGCCCTCCCTGTCGGGGATCGCAAATCCCGGTGGCTGATGCATGTAGACTTCCTCCTTCAAGTCGCCGTTGAGGAATGCCGACTTGACATCCATGTGATGGACATGCCAGCCCCCCTGGGCAGCCAGCACAAGGAGAAGTCGCACGGACTCCATCCGTGCCACGGGAGCGAAAGCGTCGTCAAAGTCGACTCCTTCCTGCTACAAGAAGCCTCGGGCCACCAAGCGAGCCTTGTGCTTGATGATGGCGCCGGCTCCATCCCTCTTCAGCTTGAACACCCACTTAAGGGTGATTGCGCGGTGACCACGAGGGAGATCAGCGAGCTCCCAGGTGCGGTTTTGCTCGACCGCATCCATCTCCAACTGCATCGCGGCGCGCTATGCCGCGTCTCTCTCGGCCTCTGCAAATGACCGTGGTTCGCCATCCTCACACGCGAGTTGCAGCTGCGCCTCCAGGTCACGTGACACAAGTCCCGGCACTGGCTGGTCGCCGAGTAGATTATCCATCGTACGATACCGCTGCTGCTCGCTGCCATAATACGCGTCGACACGCTCCTCGTTGTGAGTGAGCGGGGAGGCGAACTTCATGGGGTCGTGCTCTACATGACCTGGTGCTGATGAAGACGAACCCGGAGTGGTGACCGCCGGGGCTGGAGTATGCGGCGTCGCCAGTTGTGGTGTCGTCGGCGTAGCAGGCACTGGAGTCGATGTAGTTTTGGGGGCCGGGTAGACGCGCCCGGCGAAGAGGAGCTGCTTGCTCCCCCAGCTTCCTTGAAGTGGGCGTACTCGACAATGAAGTCGTCATACATCGGCGTCGAGCCGTCGTCCACCGCCTTGTCCCATTGCCACCCTCGCCCTTTGTTGAACACAACGTCTCACGCCGTACGCACACGTTGTGTCTTTGGGTCGAGGATGCGGTAGGCTTTTGAGCCCTCCGCGTACCCGATGAAGACTCCCGGAGTGCTCCTGTCGTCGAGCTTGCCGGTGTGGCCGAGCTCCTTGGCGAAGGCAAGGCAGCCAAAGACCCGCAGATGGGAGACCGCCGGCTTCCGCCCATGCCAGGCCTCGTACGGTGTCCTGCCATCGAGTGCCTTAGTAGGCGAGCGGTTGAAGATGTAGACGGCAGTTAGCACCGCCTCTCCCCAGAAAACAGCCGACATCCCTCTTTGTTTGAGGAGAGCCCGAGCCATCCCCACAACCGTCTGGTTGCGCCGCATGACGACGCCGTTTTGCTGCGGGCTATACGGCGCGGAGTAGTGGCGCTGGATGCCCTCATCGGCGCAGTACGACGCGAATTCAACCGCCGTGAACTCGCCGCCGTTGTCAGTGCGCAATACGCGCAATTTGTGGCCGCTCTCCGCCTCCACACCAACCTGCGTGCGCCTGATGGCGTCCGCCGCTTCTCCCTTACTGCCAAGGATCATCACCCACATGTAGCGGGAGAGATCGTCGACGAGCAGCAGGAAGTAGCGTTGACCTCCTGGTGTGGCTGGCGTCACCGGGCCGCACAGGTCTCCGTGCACGAGCTCCAGCTTCTTGGCCCGAAAACTCGCCTGTTGGGGAAAGGGGAGTCGTCTCTGCTTCGTCAGCACGCAGATGTCGCAGAACTGCTCCACATGGTCGAGGCATGGCATGCCTCGCACCATCTCCTTGGCACTTAGACGCTTCAGGGCCTCAAAATGAAGGTGCCCAAAGCGCTCATGCCACTGCCATGCCTCATCGTCCCGACGGACAGCAAGACAGACTGGTTGTGCCACCTGCACATCAAAGACGTAGAGTCAATTTTCACCTCTGGGTACCTTGGCGAGAAGGCGACGCTGGCGATCCCAGATGCGTAGGACCCCATGCTCAATCAGCACGCGTGAGCCGTTCTCATCCAGCTGTCCCAAGCTGATGATGGAGTTCCTTAGCGCGGGGATGTAGTAGACACCGGTGAGTAGTCGGTGCTCTCCCGTCTTGGCATCCCCAAACTTGATGGAGCCTCGCGCATCGGAGTCGAGCTTGGTGAAGAATTCCCTTCGCTCGGTCATGTGGTGGGTGGCGCCGGTGTCGAGGCACCACCCCGTAGTCTTGTCCTTCCCGGAGCCATTGCCGAGAAGAGCGTGTGCTTTTGGCTCATCGAGGTGGATCAAAGCCTTTGCGACTGGAGTCGCTGAAGGTAGCTCAATGCTTGCATGCGCCATGAACAAAGCCGTCTCCTCCTCCTTCGCCTGTGCGACGTGAGCCTGGCCTTGTCGTGGTTGCCGACACTCATTGGCCCAATGGCCAAACCGGCCACAGTTGTGGCAACTGTTGTCTTGTGCCGGCTTGGGCTTGCCAGCGGCGCCGTCCTTGGCGCCTCCGCGGGCGTCACCGTCGGCACATCCTTGTGCCCTGCCCGGGGGGCCTCTTCGCGCCTTACGCTGCTTGCCACGCTTGCGGCCGCCCGTCGTGGAAGAAGGCTCCCCCTTCTTCCTGTCACCAAGGCTGGGATCCCACTGCTCCCGAGTTAGGAGCAGCTTCCCGCCGGTGGTGATGGGCCCCGAGGAAGGCTGTGGCTCGTCGGTGTCGACGACCTTGAGGTGACCTATTGCCTCCTCGATCATCATCGTGGAGAGGTCCAGCAATGACTCGATCGAGCGAGCCATCTGCTTGTACTTCTCGGGGATGCACCGGAAAAGCTTCTCGACAGCTCTCTCCTCGGTGTAGGTGGCATCGCCAAACTTCACCATCTTCTGCAGTAGAGTGTTGAGGCGGAGAGCAAAGTCATCAACGTCCTCACCTGGCTTGAAACCCGGGTTCTTCCCACTCCTTACGAAATGCCTGCAGGGTGGACTTGCGGGCATGGTCGCTGCCGATGCGTGCCGCGGCAATGGCGTCCCAAGCCTCCTTGGCAGTCCGCTTGTTGGAAAGCGAGAACTCCATCTCGGGCGGGACTGTGGCGATGAGGGCGTCCAGTGCCCGTCGATCCTCTAGGTGGTCGACGTTGCTGTCCTGGACTGCCTCCCACATGCGCCGCACCTGGAGCCTGATCTTCATGATCCCGGCCCACTCGACGTAGTTGGTTTTAGTGAGGGTAGGCCACCCAACACTGGGACCAACATCCCTGACCACAGTCCGGACCTCGTAGAGGCCGCGGTCCTGGTCGTTGCAGCCGCCGTCACGGTGCGCACCTCCACTTGGAGCGCAGGCGTGCTCGGCTGCCCACTGCGCCGTCCGCTCGCGTCGGCGCCGTCGTCCGCAAGTGCGGAGCTGTTGGAGCTGCCGGAGCCGCCGCGGAGTGCCTTGGCATCTGCCGTAGCCTCACGTGCTGCTTCTGCTGCTGCTGCTGCCTCTACCTCCGCCTTGGCTGCTTCTACCTCCGCTCTGGCTGCTGCCGGCTCCGCTGCAGCCAGCCTCGACGCCCACGCTCTTTTGCCATGGCGCGCTTGGCCTCCTGCCGGCGCCGTATGCTCGAGGTAGCCGTGTGCTGAGAGCGACCTGCAGACATGGCTCGCTGCAGGGGGGCTGTTGCGTGAAGAGGAGGCTGTTGAAGACGAACTGCTGCTCGACAGTCCGGAGGGAGGGAGGTAACCAGAGGCAGACGGAGCAGCTGCTGGTACCGACTTGGGCTGCTCACAGGAAATGCTCAGGGTGCAAGATAACGAGGCTCTGATACCACTTGTTAGACCTTTCAGCCTGAGCATTGATAGTTGTGGATGACACTAGGAGAGTTGGGACAATTTTCGTTGGTTTATTTCTCACACAATGCCATGCCAACCTGAGGGGTTGGGGATACATACTTATAGGCTGCTAGCCAGCCAAGCATATGCTAAGATGCTGCTAAGATGCCAGTCTAAGATGCTAGTCTAAGATGCTAGTCTGAGATGCTATCCTAACTGCCAGTCCTTGATGGTCAGGAACTCTATCCTAACTGCCACAAGGACCATGTGCTGCAGCCCCTCAAAGACCCTAGTACACAGACTTATCCATCATCCTAGATGAAGACCTGGTACCTGATCTGGAAGATAAGCTGATTGTGACTGAGTCTTCTCATGAGCGGCGTCGGCATTGTACTGCCTTGGATACAACTGTTGAGGTAAACTCCTGGGAGCTAGCCTTTGAGCTATGGCTTCTTTGTGTGTTGGGCATGGATCTGATGGAGTTTTCTTGTTGTGATGTGTTGATGCCCTGATTTGTGGTTTTGGCTTCCTGTGTATGCCTCTTTGTTTTCGGATTTACCTCTTTGTTTTGCATCGGTGTGCTGGTCCTTGTCACAGTTTCAGTCTTAGGCCTCCTTTGTTTCATAGGATAGGAACAGTATAGGAATAGGAAAATCATAGGAAGTGAGATGAAATGCTCTCAATTCCTATGGGAAAAGAGATGTCATTTGATGTGTCAACCAACAATACTTGGTTCATTTGTTTACTGTTGTAATATGGATAGCAGCAACCAGCAACACTTGGCTGAAGGGTGAGTGCCAAATTGTGTGGCCACCAAGAGGAAGCCTATATATGGCCAAATATCTAGTATTGTCTATAGCTGCATGCTCCCATCCATCATGCCCAGTTTAGAAATGTTCTTGCATGGTTTTCAACTTGAACTGACATCTACATATATACATACAAGTGTAACATGTTCCATCTATGTGTTCTGCAGCAGCCCCAACACCGGGTTGTTGATGGTGGGGTTCAGCATCAAGATGAAGGACAACCTGGTTGTGGCCAGCCATCGGACCCTCTGGTGGCTTGTGCTCCAATACCGGATGAACATGTTTGTGTCATTATGATGACTGACTTGGTAGACTACCTTCTTCTGATGATTAAGATTGTATACATATTTGCAAGTACAACCGTGGTCTTACATGCATATATGATTAAGGATACTTCCTGACTATTTTTGAAGCTTAACCGTTTTCTTAGCATCAGTACCTTCTTGTCCCGCTTTACTTTCTTTTCGACTTCTTGAGAACTGACGTGTGAGTCGTAGTAACACATTGGGCGATGCTGTCAGCATCTTCTTGAGTATTTGTCCTGGTGAATTTGAACTGAATACCTCGTTATTCTCTCTGATATTAGTAATTATCATCAAATGAAATGGTGACAGTATTTTGTAATGAGTAGTGATAACTTGCTGCCTTTCACCAAAGCTCTTATGCTTATGCAGGACTTGAAATGATAACTGTAGAGACATTCAGTTAGTGGACTCAGCTAATTGGCTGACGTTGATGGTTATTTTGAATTACATATTGATGTGGAACAGGATTTGGATGCTCTTAACTCTTTAAATTCTGGTGGAAGATGCTGCTCTCGCTGGGTGTCGCCGGCACTGGCTATGCAGCGTACCGGTTCTACGACGCGCACCAGAAGCAGCTTGTCTGGGTGGAGCAGTGCGCCGCCGAGCTCATCCATAAGCAGTGAGCACGCAAACCACCACTTGATTTTTTTTCACCGGTGCATAATTTTGGTCTGTTAGTCTGGGATCTCATTCATCTATCTTGGTCTTGCTTATATGTGTATGTAACTGTGTTCTGAATTGGTGAGCACAACAGCAGCTATGTTGTCTGGGTCAAATATGTGTCTGTGGCCACCAAAAGGAACCTGATATATGGTCAAATATCTATATATTTTTTCTAGCTGCATGCCCCCATCCATCATTTCCAGTTCAAAGCTGTGCTTGCATGCTTTGCATCTTGTGATGAGCTAGAGGCATCTTGTGATGAGCTAGAGACTCGTGATTGTCGACGGGAAGCCTTTAATTCGTTCTTCCTATTGAGCCACGCTAGCTGGACAGTAGGAAAATGTTCTATTAATTAATTAGATGCTCAGCCTGCAGTTGTATAGGTTTTCATTTGTTTTTCTGCGTTGGCTGATGCCACACGCACCACGCCTAGTTGTATGGTTCATTTTTTCTATCTACAAGCAATGCTAGTCGCGACTTCCAGGGCTTTATTTATGTTCATGCCACATCATACGAGCTCTGATCTGTTCATGATAAATACATCAAAGTTGTGCTGTTTGCAACCGCTATTTACTTTATAGAGAAAAAAAGATGAAGGCCTCTTCTTCTGTACGTATGTGTGTCAAGGACGAATGACGTTCACATGAATGAATTACTCACTAGTAGTACTGTGTACAACATAGCTACTTATTTTCCTGCTCGATTTGGTGCAGCAGGCACCCGACTCCATGGACGAGGAGGATGACCGGGACCCCAAGCCCAAGCCGGAGAGCACGACGAGGACATCGTCGAGTCAGGGGACCCTGACCTCGACTACCCACACAATGTCTTGGCTCTGCCCGTCTCGTCTATGCTATAGGTTGGTTGCTCTCTTTGCTGTGATATTAGCTTCCTCATAACAAAATACCACTGTGAGGACATGCACAAGCATAAGCTCATAGATTTCATTGTTTAGTTTATGGTGGTAAGTATAGGTTATCATCATCTAATACATGAACAATTGACAATGACAGTAAGTTTTGACAAATTTGTGTAAATAAACACTCAGCAACAGTTTGTTCTAAAATGACAAAGAAGATTCTTATACAAATAGTTTTGGAGTACAAACATCATGCCCAGCTTGGTGATTGGCCATTACTTGTTGTTAATTTTTCTCATATCTGTATATTAATCCAAATCATAGTCTGTACATGGGTGTTGAAGATAACAACAAGATCAATGATTTCTGCAGTTCTAGTATGTAACGCGTTCAAGCTGAGTGATTCTATGATACTGAGTTTTTAATCCTGAGATATCATCGTGTGTATTTGCGTAATGCGGAACACTCTCGAGGCTGCTATGTGCCTGAAGGTATGCATCAGTTTGAGCGCTTCCAGGATCGCCATTTCGTTGGAGGTTTTGTTGTTGACTGAGAGTGGTACTTCTATATCCCCAGAATTATAATGGCGTGCTTGTTGTTTCTGCCTCTAGGATCTCCTTTGCCGAGAAGTCGAGAGGCGCAACAAACCAGAGGTGGAGCTTACGTAAGCCAATTATTTTACTTGGATACTGTTGATCAAATGCTTGTATGCTTTGATTAGTTTCTTCTATGAATAATTCGGTTCATACCAGTAGAGTTGTCTCGAGTTAATTCATAAGATGTTGATTTCAATGACAATAATAATGGCACTACCTCTGGCTGTTTGATAGTTTACTTGCCATTTTACACATGTGCCTGTGTCCCCTTTTGTGTCTACACCTTCCCTCCCTGAAGCTCAGGGATGATAGTTGATATTGATTCTTTAATGTTACTAAAGAAATCTTTTGAGAGTAGTTCCTTCTATGTATGAAATTGATTTTTATCTATGTGTTCTCCTTTTCTCATAGAGATTTTATAGCAAAAGCCTTTTTTCCCAACCGCATAATCTTGTGTTCAGTAGATGGTAGTGAAAATTTTGTTTTAAATGCCTCTTTGTAATATTTTGTATGCACCAGTGTTGTTCATTTCTCAGATGGCATTACTTCTTCTCAATTTGGAGCTAAAATTTCTTTACTGTATTGTAAAGTGAGTAGAATATATCTGCAGACACCTTCCCTAGAAGTAGATGGTCATGTCTCATATAACAAGCTGACAAGAAATAATAATGGCGTGCCATTTTAAACTCTGCATTAGACTGCTGGAAATCTTGAACATATTGTTCTTATTAATTTAGTTAACATTGTTCTTAGGCAAAATTCAGCCTCATAGATGCATGACGGCAGTGGCGACTTGGTGCCAAACTTTGGGCCATACCAAAAGGCGGCACGTTGAAGAGATCTATGCTGGTGATGGTGGACCCGGAGTGATCTTGGGCGAGAAGACTGAGTGATGGAGCTTGGTCCATGGGAAATCAACAGGTTTCCTTTATATTTTCAGTTTCTGTAAATTTGAGCTTGTCGTTTTGTATTTCTGGTGCTGTTGATCAGTTTTCGGCGAGTGCCTGATGTGTTCTTGTTTTGCTCTGTGCCTTAACCTGTAGGCCAGTACTCAAGATCTTTCTGAAACACAAGGTCTTGCTCCTCTGTAGGCCAGCACTCAAGATCTTCCTGAAGAAGGATGGTGTGGTGAACCCGAAGGCCATCTTCATCATCGGCGGTGACGAGCACTAGAAACTGGCTGTCTTGGATTAGATTCATCAGGTTAGTTAGTTTTGTCGTGGTGTTTGATTGGCTTCTTGTTTTCAGAATCGTGGCAAACAGCTAGCTCTGTTGTGTTTGATTCTAGTTGTGGAACATGTTGCTTTCATGCTTTGGTAGGACCGTAGGATGAGTTTGGTAAGCCTTGGTTTGGGGTGATGGATCATCCGGTGTAGTTTGTAGACCCCAATGTTTAGGCCTTCAAGCCTGTGCTGCAAGTGTTTACCTGACCACTCTAAAAATTTCAACCGTTGCTGCAGTGGTTGATGAGCAACTTTGCCAAGTACTGGGCCAACCTGATGGCGAAGGTCGACGGGACTGGTGGTGCTCTTTGTGATTTCGCTCGCCAGGTGAGAGCTCCTCTGGTCCCTGCCCCCCTTGCTGTGAGCACACAGCCATTGCTACTGTTTTGGCTTGCTAAATATTGTTAGATGTCTCTACAGTGCTTTTCAGGTAACATTTTTCTTTTCGAAAAGGGGATAACCCTGGCCTAGATAATATATTGTATGCTGCTGTTAGATAGCAAGCAATTTGGGAAAAGAACAACATCATCATGTTTATGTTTGGTCTTTGGTTGTGGTTTACCTATAGATTTTAGTCATATAAATGCTACAGGTGTTTCTGAGATTTGTACAGCGCAGTTAATAGATTATACTCAAGTTCCTATGCCGGCTTTTCACTCGTGCACATGGGAGGGAGCTTGGTTTGCAGTACAGCACCATGCGAGCATGGGGAAGTGCATGCGAGCGAGACTCGTTCATCCACGAGCAGGTCAACATGTGCGCACTCGATTGCTAGCCTGGTTTTGATTTGGCATATATCAAAGGCTTTCTAGGCATCGTTGCCCAAAGGCCTTTTGAGCTCAATGTTTGTGCCAAAGCAAATGAATATGTTCGACTCCTTTCCCTGCGATCTCCAGCGGTGCTACAACCCTGGAGACCACGCAAGGATCATGAGCACACTCCATCCCTAGTTTTTTGCTTTCATTCACTGTTGATTAACCCGTTCTATGCTCCATGCTTGACAAACCTAAAAGGTTTTATTATAAATAATAGGGCTGTTCTACACTTATTGTGCATTAACGGGCTTGAGTGTCAATTCCTGTTTGTATCATTGTATGTAGGTTTGGTTAATGCCATGCTTGGCAAGTGGGAGAAAGCTGCATGCTGTGCCATCAAACATGGACGAGGATGACGAGATCTCGAGAAGGTAGAATGTGGTGTCAAACATGGACTAAAATTCCGAAGGAGGACTGGCGACTTGTGTTGTAGGGCAAGTAGTAGTGTCTGCCAAGTCGATGTATGTTGGCATGCTCCAGATCGTCCCATTTATTGTCTGTGAACCATAGAATCAAAGTGGGAGATATCTTTGGCTTGTTTGTTTGTGTAGTTGAACCGAGCCTGCTGCTTGAATATTAGTAAGCATATGTGAGGCTGAAGCTACAGACAAATTGGTTGTTTTGTGCCTAAGTGTAGGAGGGAGGGAGGCAGGCTGGCTGGTGGTTGTGGTTGCCTTAAGAATTGTGGTCAAGAGCTAGCTTGATGTGGTTGATTATTGTTGTGGAACTTGTTGGCTTGGCAGAATGATTTTAATTTTTGACTGGTTTACAAAGGAATTCTGAACTTTGAGCGGGTCTGGTTTTCCAAGTGACAGCCTCATCATGGTATGGTTGTTGATTGCATGGGTGTAAGGTGCAGTACACTGCTTTTCTTCTGACATACTTCCTCCGTTCCTAAATACGGAGTATAAGTCGTTTTAGGGATTTCATTATAGAGACTATATAAGGGGCAAAATGAGTAAACATATACATCTGAATGTAGTCTTTATAATGGAAGCTCAAAAAGAACTTGTATTTAGAAACCAAGGGAGTAGAAAGAAAGAAGGAAGGACGTCGGCTTTTAGAATTCCAAAGGTTTGGCAACTTTTCATGTCTTAGTGCTACTCCCTCCCTCCGATAATATAAGAGCGTTTTCTACTCTAGTGTAGTTCAAAAACGCTCTTATATTACGGGACGGAGGGAGTAACTATTATAACAATGGAAGAGATCATGTCTTATGGTAAAATGTTGTCACTCACTGGGCAATATAATCTGCTCATTTGCGTCGAAAACAAAACAATAAATGTTCATCTTCCTCACCCGCACAGAATACAAAAATTTCCGCTATTTTGCTCGAGGTGTATCATGTCATGCTGTGCAAAATTTGAAAGTCTGGTGAAAAGCAGTCAAATAATTGCCATGCCTCGCAGAAAAATCTAGTAAAAAAAATAATAATATTGGAATGGCTTACAAATTGTAGTTATATGTGTCAATTTTGCCACAGCTTTTAAGTAGTGTCAATTTTGCGGGGAAATACCCAATGGTTCCTGGTTGTATATGCACCATATATGGAGATTTTTTTAATAATTAATAAAATTCAAAATAATTCAAATGTAATTTTAGATTAAACTTGACTTTGTTTTGCACTAGTATACAAATTTTCTTGAAAAAACCAATGTTGACTTCTGGGCAAAAAAGATAAAATTTATTTGCTATTGTAGGTCACTATTCACACTATTTTGACCAAAAATTTGTCTTTTTTGAACACCTACGACCTCTGCCGCACTCACGGGCTAATGACGAGGCCACGACCCGAGGGTGGCCAACCAGGCCAGATCGTGCCAAGGGATGTATCAAGGCATGGGAGGCCCACCAGGGACAGGGGCCGATCTTCGGATGGTTTTTTCTCCAAGATAAGGAGGGCGGCGACCTAGATTGCTTCTCCTCCCTGTAAAACCCTAACCACCAACTTAATTGGGTTAGGTGGTTAGGGGAGGTAGGGGAGAGCGTACGGCCTTCAATCCTATTTGAAAGATTAGATACATCTATTTGAAAGATAAGATTGGGACAAGTTTTTTCAGACGGAGGGAGTAGTAAACTTAATTGAGGGCAAAAAACACGGCATACAGCTGTATCTACATTAGTTCACCGGTTCTGGATTTGCCTATCGTCAAGAAAAACTCCTTTTGTTGATTCAGGGCCATCATCCACTCCACTAGTGTGACTCCCTCATGTCTCTATCAGAGCTTCATAAACACAACAAGAAGCAAAGGGGGAGGACTCCTTTTTACATTGCTGCCTATTTTTGTGAAAAAGAAGCATGTTGCTATTTTGGAGTAGTATATTACATATAGTTGACTGAAATTATGTGCCTATGTGACCATGTGAGATATAAGTCAACTATTACATTTACTTGACTGAAAAAGGAGCATGTTGTGATTTTTGAATTAGCTTCTCATCTACCCACCCCTTTCCTAAATACAAGTCTTTCTAGAGATTCAATATGAACTACATACGGATGTATATAGACTTAGTTTAGAGTGTATTTTCACTCATTTTTGCTCCGTATGTAGTCCATATTGAAATCTCTATAAAAAGACTTATATTTGGGAAAGAGGGAGTCCAAGAATTTATCCATGTCGTTGAAGCAGCTTCAGAAAAACAAAACAAGAGGCCAAGACCACTGGATCAGGATGAGACGGCTGCGCCTGAATCTCCAGCGAAGCATTACAAAGCAGTTTGTTAACTGGAGCTTATGTGTCCTAGTTAACCCTCAGGGCCGGTTCTGAGATTTGAGGGGCCCGGGGCGAAATTATAACCGGGGCCCTTTATACATCCAAAATTGTGATCATTATGTGCATGTATAGATAAATTTTTAACAAGAATTGTTCTTAATTTTTTATTATGGAGTGCAAAACCAGCTGGTCCACCTAGTTCCAGGATCTAATTATATATTATTATATTAGTTATTTCTCACTTTTACTAAGATTTTGAGAGGGAAGTTTCATGCACTATATATTTCATAGTTTGGCAAACAAAAAGTAATTTGAACTGCTCGTGGCTAACAGGTAGAATAATAATTTGCAACACTAAAAAATAATTTTGCCACCCAATCATATTGAATCGACCATGAATCCTCCAATTAATTTCAGCTTGGCTATCATTATTATTCCATGGATTCTAGACATCCTCTCCCCTCGTCTTTCATCGATCGCCAACACAACCAGATTAATTAGCCAGAAAGATTGCCCTAAAAATTAGTCACACGGACAACTACGTCCTACTCTTGTCCGCTAATTCACTAGATCTAATAATTCTGCTACTAACTAGTCACATATCAATCTAGCTAGCTCCGTTGGATGCAGGAAGATGCTAACCTGATCTGTGTAGTTTAAAACTGCCTGCCAGGGCCGGTGTTGTTGTTACTCCTGTCCATGGCGATGAACATGAATTACTCGATCCGTCATTGGAGGAGAAATCATCGGGGGAGGCTGTGTCGGCGGCGGGGTCGCCCTCGGGTTTGCGGGACTAGAGGAGTCGTCCGTGATATGTCGCTAGGGCGATCGCTCAGGTCGTCATGCGCGGACCTACGCGAGGGAAACGGACGTAATGCTCGCTGTATGCTGCATGACCCAGAATCATTTTTTCTCATGGGCCTGATACAGAGAGCACATAGGGGTGGGGGGCGTCTATTTCGGGGGCCCGGGACGGGCGCCCCCCTGCCCCCCCCCACCCCCCCATCAGGGCCGGGCCTGGAGCAGTGTTTCCGTCCACACGTGCGCCTCCAGCTTCCTTGCACGAGCGAGTCCGTTCGGTCGCCCTTTCTGTTTCTCTCTCTCTCTCTCGAAATGTACGTGCATGCATGCATACTTGGAATCTCTCGCTCCAAGGGAAGGTTGACTCGCTCGCTCGAAAAATCCCGTCTTTGTTTCTTTTAGTTTGTTTATTTCGCGCATCTATGGCGGCAGCGGAAGCTGGCGACATGAGAGCCTGCCTGCCCGTACGGGCAGACGGCGCTGGCCGCGCGGCTGCTCAAGCGCGTCGCGGCGGAAAGAGCCAGCGGAAACCTCATCTCTCTCGCCGCTTTCCATCCACGTCGCGCTCGCGCTCATGTCGGCCGGCGCTGGGGGCGACACCCTGGGCGAGATCCTCGCCATCGCCGGCGCTCCGTCAAGGGTCCTCACCGACTGGTCTGGCGCTCCGTCAAGGGCGTTCACGTGCGGCGCGTGGAGCGACAAGAGGTGGCCGCTCAAGCCCGCGTACCGCGACGACCGTCGTCGGCACGTACAAGGGCGAGACGTGGGCCGTCGACTTCACTACCGGAAAACTGGCCTACCCCGACGGCCAAATCAGTGCCGACGGCTGCCGTCGGCCTAGTTTGAGATGTGCCGACAGCCTCGTCCTGGCCGTCGGCTTACCCTGGCCGTCGGGCTACCCTGATATAAGCCGACGGCAGCCGTCGGCACAGACCGGCCGTCGCCGTAGATCAAGACATGCCGACAGCAGCTGTCAGCATAAACCAGCCGTCGGCATACATTGCGGGACCGGCGGCCCCGCCCGCGACTGGTGGCTAACGCCGTCAAACCTATGCCGACGGCCGAAACGGGAGGCCGTCGGCATACCTCCGCATGCCACGTCACTGATCCGCGGCGTAGCTATGCCGACGGCAGCCGTCGGCGTAGGTGCCACGTCACCGATCCGTGGCACCCTCCCAAAACCCTGCTGTTTCTATGTCGACGGCAATGCCGTCGGCATAGATATATATATATTTTTTTCATACGTTTTTATGCTTTTTTACATATGTTTTATGTTTTTAATATGTTTTTATGTTTTTTTATATGTTTTTATGCTTTTTTATGTATTATATGAATATATATGTAGTTTGTAATTTTTTCCATAGATTATGAATACATATATATATAGTTTGTATTTTTTTCGAGCACATTAATACTGTGTCGTCATGTTCTTTTGAATATAGGTCCTTATATTTTATTAAAATCAAAAACAACTACGCGACAGAAGTTTAGTGGCGGTTGCAAACGCCCGGCACCCGTCTCCGGAGTGTGACCCCCTGACGTCCGCGGTGTACCCCCTCACGGACGGCGTCGCCGCCAACATCTAGAGGGCGGAAAGAGCCACATCGGGTCTATACGGAGGGGACGTTGCTCCCAAGTGTTGTGGCATGTTCGAAGAGGCGGCATGCATCTCCGAAGCGTGGCCCCCCCTAACGGACGGCGCTGTCGGCGGCACCTGGAGGGGGGAAACGGACGCATCGGTTCTACACGGAGGGGATGTAGCTGTCGGTTTGGCCCGGATGTTGCTCCCAGGTGTCCCTCTGAGCTGACCTGACACAACCGGGTGGAGAGGTCCACTGTTCAAAGCCCGTCCGTGGAAAGTCAAAGGGCTAGATCTCGTGGTCAACCGCTCTAGGGTTAGGCGGGACGGGGGCCCTGGGGTGGTAGCAATGCCACCGGAGCGTCGCACTGGCCCCTCATACATGCGGGGTGGTGTGGTGGCATGTCCGAAGAGGCGACACGCGTCTCCGGGGTGTGCCCCCCCTCACGGATGGTGCCGCCGCCGGCACCTGGAGGGGGGAAACGGACGCGTCGGGTCTACACGGAGGGGATCTTGCTGTGGGTCTGGCCCGGATGTTGCTCCAAAATGTTCCTATGGGCTCACCTAACACAACCGGGTGGGGAGGTCCGCTGGTCAAAGCCCGTCCGTGCAAAGTCAAAGGGCTAGATCCCGTGGTCAAACGCTACAGGGTTAGGCGGGACGGGGGCCTGGGAGGGTAGCAATGCCACCGGAGCGTCGCGCCGGGCCCTCATACATGCGGGGTGGTGTGGTGGCATGTCCGAAGAGGCGGCACGCGTCTCCGGGGCGTGGCCCCCTCACGGACGGCGATGACACCGTAGTAGACATTCTGCGGTAACGATGAGTATTATATGTTTTTATGCTTTTTTATGTATTATATGAATATATATGTAGTTTGTAATTTTTTCCATAGATTATGAATATATATATATATATAGTTTGTATTTTTTCGAGCACATTAATACTGTGTCGTCATGTTCTTTTCAATATAGGTCCTTATATTTTATTAAAATCAAAAACAACTATGCGACAGAAGTTTAGTGGCGGTTGCAAACGCCCGGCACCCGTCTCCGGAGTGTGACCCCCTGACGTCCGCGGTGTGCCCCCCTCACGGACGGCGTCGCCGCCAACATCTAGAGGGCGGAAAGAGCCACATCGGGTCTATACGGAGGGGACGTTGCTCCCAAGTGTTGTGGCATGTTCGAAGAGGCGGCATGCATCTCCGAAGCGTGGCCCCCCTAACGGACGGTGCTGTCGGCGGCACCTGGAGGGGGGAAACGGACGCATCGGGTCTACACGGAGGGGATGTAGCTGTCGGTTTGGCCCGGATGTTGCTCCCAGGTGTCCCTCTGAGCTGACCTGACACAACCGGGTGGAGAGGTCCACTGTTCAAAGCCCGTCCGTGGAAAGTCAAAGGTCTAGATCTCGTGGTCAACCGCTCTAGGGTTAGGCGGGACGGGGGCCCTAGGGTGGTAGCAATGCCACCGGAGCGTCGCACTGGCCCCTCATACATGCGGGGTGGTGTGGTGGCATGTCCGAAGAGGCGACACGCGTCTCCGGGGTGTGCCCCCCCTCACGGACGGCGCCGCCGCCGGCACCTGGAGGGGGGAAACGGACACGTCGGGTCTACACGGAGGGGATCTTGCTGTGGGTCTGGCCCGGATGTTGCTCCAAAATGTTCCTATGGGCTCACCTAACACAACCGGGTGGGGAGGTCCGCTGGTCAAAGCCCGCCCGTGCAAAGTCAAAGGGCTAGATCCCGTGGTCAAACGCTACAGGGTTAGGCGGGACGGGGGCCCTGGGAGGGTAGCAATGCCACCGGAGCGTCGCGCCGGGCCCTCATACATGCGGGGTGGTGTGGTGGCATGTCCGAAGAGGCGGCACGCATCTCCGGGGCGTGGCCCCCTCACGGACGGCGATGACACCGTAGTAGACATTCTGCGGTAACGATGAGTATTATATGTTTTTATGATTTTTTATGTATTATATGAATATATATGTAGTTTGTAATTTTTTCCATAGATTATGAATATATATATATATATAGTTTGTATTTTTTTCGAGCACATTAATACTGTGTCGTCATGTTCTTTTGAATATAGGTCCTTATATTTTATTAAAATCAAAAACAACTATGCGACAGAAGTTTAGTGGCGGTTGCAAACGCCCGGCACCCGTCTCCGGAGTGTGACCCCCTGACGTCCGCGGTGTGCCCCCCTCACGGACGGCGTCGCCGCCAACATCTAGAGGGCGGAAAGAGCCACATCGGGTCTATACGGAGGGGACGTTGCTCCCAAGTGTTGTGGCATGTTCGAAGAGGCGGCATGCATCTCCGAAGCGTGGCCCCCCTAACGGACGGCGCTGTCGGCGGCACCTGGAGGGGGGAAACGGACGCATCGGGTCTACACGGAGGGGATGTAGCTGTCGGTTTGGCCCGGATGTTGCTCCCAGGTGTCCCTCTGAGCTGACCTGACACAACCGGGTGGAGAGGTCCACTGTTCAAAGCCCGTCCGTGGAAAGTCAAAGGGCTAGATCTCGTGGTCAACCGCTCTAGGGTTAGGCGGGACGGGGGCCCTGGGGTGGTAGCAATGCTACCGGAGCGTCGCACTGGCCCCTCATACATGCGGGGTGGTGTGGTGGCATGTCCGAAGAGGCGACACGCGTCTCCGGGGTGTGCCCCCCCTCACGGACGGCGCCGCCGCCGGCACCTGGAGGGGGGAAACGGACGCGTCGGGTCTACACGGAGGGGATCTTGCTGTGGGTCTGGCCCGGATGTTGCTCCAAAATGTTCCTATGGGCTCACCTAACACAACCGGGTGGGGAGGTCCGCTGGTCAAAGCCCGTCCGTGCAAAGTCAAAGGGCTAGATCCCGTGGTCAAACGCTACAGGGTTAGGCGGGACGGGGGCCCTGGGAGGGTAGCAATGCCACCGGAGCGTCGCGCCGGGCCCTCATACATGCGGGGTGGTGTGGTGGCATGTCCCAAGAGGCGGCACGCGTCTCCGGGGCGTGGCCCCCCTCACGGACGGCGATGACACCGTAGTAGACATTCTGCGGTAACGATGAGTATTATATGTTTTTATGCTTTTTTATGTATTATATGAATATATATGTAGTTTGTAATTTTTTCCATAGATTATGAATATATATATATATAGTTTGTATTTTTTCGAGCACATTAATACTGTGTCGTCATGTTCTTTTGAATATAGGTCCTTATATTTTATTAAAATCAAAAACAACTATGCGACAGAAGTTTAGTGGCGGTTGCAAACGCCCGGCACCCATCTCCGGAGTGTGACCCCCTGACGTCCGCGGTGTGCCCCCCTCACGGGCGGCGTCGCCGCCAACATCTAGAGGGCGGAAAGAGCCACATCGGGTCTATACGGAGGGGACGTTGCTCCCAAGTGTTGTGGCATGTTCGAAGAGGCGGCATGCATCTCCGAAGCGTGGCCCCCCTAACGGACGGTGCTGTCGGCGGCACCTGGAGGGGGGAAACGGACGCATCGGGTCTACACGGAGGGGATGTAGCTGTCGGTTTGGCCCGGATGTTGCTCCCAGGTGTCCCTCTGAGCTGACCTGACACAACCGGGTGGAGAGGTCCACTGTTCAAAGCCCGTCCGTGGAAAGTCAAAGGTCTAGATCTCGTGGTCAACCGCTCTAGGGTTAGGCGGGACGGGGGCCCTGGGGTGGTAGCAATGCCACCGGAGCGTCGCACTGGCCCCTCATACATGCGGGGTGGTGTGGTGGCATGTCCGAAGAGGCGACACGCGTCT
This sequence comes from Triticum timopheevii, assembly GCA_963921465.1. NCBI lineage: Eukaryota > Viridiplantae > Streptophyta > Magnoliopsida > Poales > Poaceae > Triticum > Triticum timopheevii. The sequence goes on along the minus strand of OY997274.1, from coordinate 163,019,802 downwards.
CCGGGGTGTGCCCCCCCTCACGGACGGCGCCGCCGCCGGCACCTGGAGGGGGGAAACGGACGCGTCGGGTCTACACGGAGGGGATCTTGCTGTGGGTCTGGCCCGGATGTTGCTCCAAAATGTTCCTATGGGCTCACCTAACACAACCGGGTGGGGAGGTCCGCTGGTCAAAGCCCGCCCGTGCAAAGTCAAAGGGCTAGATCCCGTGGTCAAACGCTACAGGGTTAGGCGGGACGGGGGCCCTGGGAGGGTAGCAATGCCACCGGAGCGTCGCGCCGGGCCCTCATACATGCGGGGTGGTGTGGTGGCATGTCCGAAGAGGCGGCACGCATCTCCGGGGCGTGGCCCCCTCACGGACAGCGATGACACCGTAGTAGACATTCTGCGGTAACGATGAGTATTATATGTTTTTATGATTTTTTATGTATTATATGAATATATATGTAGTTTGTAATTTTTTCCATAGATTATGAATATATATATATATATATATATATAGTTTGTATTTTTTTCGAGCACATTAATACTGTGTCGTCATGTTCTTTTGAATATAGGTCCTTATATTTTATTAAAATCAAAAACAACTATGCGACAGAAGTTTAGTGGCGGTTGCAAACGCCCGGCACCCGTCTCCGGAGTGTGACCCCCTGACGTCCGCGGTGTGCCCCCCTCACGGACGGCGTCGCCGCCAACATCTAGAGGGCGGAAAGAGCCACATCGGGTCTATACGGAGGGGACGTTGCTCCCAAGTGTTGTGGCATGTTCGAAGAGGCGGCATGCATCTCCGAAGCGTGGCCCCCCTAACGGACGGCGCTGTCGGCGGCACCTGGAGGGGGGAAACGGACGCATCGGGTCTACACGGAGGGGATGTAGCTGTCGGTTTGGCCCGGATGTTGCTCCCAGGTGTCCCTCTGAGCTGACCTGACACAACCGGGTGGAGAGGTCCACTGTTCAAAGCCCGTCCGTGGAAAGTCAAAGGGCTAGATCTCGTGGTCAACCGCTCTAGGGTTAGGCGGGACGGGGGCCCTGGGGTGGTAGCAATGCCACCGGAGCGTCGCACTGGCCCCTCATACATGCGGGGTGGTGTGGTGGCATGTCCGAAGAGGCGACACGCGTCTCCGGGGTGTGCCCCCCCTCACGGACGGCGCCGCCGCCGGCACCTGGAGGGGGGAAACGGACGCGTCGGGTCTACACGGAGGGGATCTTGCTGTGGGTCTGGCCCGGATGTTGCTCCAAAATGTTCCTATGGGCTCACCTAACACAACCGGGTGGGGAGGTCCGCTGGTCAAAGCCCGTCCGTGCAAAGTCAAAGGGCTAGATCCCGTGGTCAAACGCTACAGGGTTAGGCGGGACGGGGGCCCTGGGAGGGTAGCAATGCCACCGGAGCGTCGCGCCGGGCCCTCATACATGCGGGGTGGTGTGGTGGCATGTCCCAAGAGGCGGCACGCGTCTCCGGGGCGTGGCCCCCCTCACGGACGGCGATGACACCGTAGTAGACATTCTGCGGTAACGATGAGTATTATATGTTTTTATGCTTTTTTATGTATTATATGAATATATATGTAGTTTGTAATTTTTTCCATAGATTATGAATATATATATATAGTTTGTATTTTTTCGAGCACATTAATACTGTGTCGTCATGTTCTTTTGAATATAGGTCCTTATATTTTATTAAAATCAAAAACAACTATGCGACAGAAGTTTAGTGGCGGTTGCAAACGCCCGGCACCCATCTCCGGAGTGTGACCCCCTGACGTCCGCGGTGTGCCCCCCTCACGGGCGGCGTCGCCGCCAACATCTAGAGGGCGGAAAGAGCCTCATCGGGTCTATACGGAGGGGACGTTGCTGCCAAGTGTTGTGGCATGTTCGAAGAGGCGGCATGCATCTCCGAAGCGTGGCCCCCCTAACGGACGGCGCTGTCGGCGGCACCTGGAGGGGGGAAACGGACGCATCGGGTCTACACAGAGGGGATGTAGCTGTCGGTTTGGCCCGGATGTTGCTCCCAGGTGTCCGTCTGAGCTGACCTGACACAACCGGGTGGAGAGGTCCACTGTTCAAAGCCCGTCCGTGGAAAGTCAAAGGGCTAGATCTCGTGGTCAACCGCTCTAGGGTTAGGCGGGACGGGGGCCCTGGGGTGGTAGCAATGCCACCGGAGCGTCGCACTGGCCCCTCATACATGCGGGGTGGTGTGGTGGCATGTCCGAAGAGGCGACACGCATCTCCGGGGTGTGCCCCCCCTCACGGACGGCGCCGCCGCCGGCACCTGGAGGGGGGAAACGGACGCGTCGGGTCTACACAGAGGGGATCTTGCTGTGGGTCTGGCCCAGATGTTGCTCCAAAATGTTCCTATGGGCTCACCTAACACAACCGGGTGGGGAGGTCCGCTGGTCAAAGCCCGTCCGTGCAAAGTCAAAGGGCTAGATCCCGTGGTCAAACGCTACAGGGTTAGGCGGGACGAGGGCCCTGGGAGGGTAGCAATGCCACCGGAGCGTCGCGCCGGGCCCTCATACATGCGGGGTGGTGTGGTGGCATGTCCGAAGAGGCGGCACGCGTCTCTGGGGCGTGGCCCCCCTCACGGACGGCGATGACACCGTAGTAGACATTCTGCGGTAACGATGAGTATTATATGTTTTTATGATTTTTTATGTATTATATGAATATATATGTAGTTTGTAATTTTTTCCATAGATTATGAATATATATATATAGTTTGTATTTTTTTCGAGCACATTAATACTGTGTCGTCATGTTCTTTTGAATATAGGTCCTTATATTTTATTAAAATCAAAAACAACTATGCGACAGAAGTTTAGTGGCGGTTGCAAACGCCCGGCACCCGTCTCCGGAGTGTGACCCCCTGACGTCCGCGGTGTGCCCCCCTCACGGACGGCGTCGCCGCCAACATCTAGAGGGCGGAAAGAGCCACATCGGGTCTATACGGAGGGGACGTTGCTCCCAAGTGTTGTGGCATGTTCGAAGAGGCGGCATGCATCTCCGATGCGTGGCCCTCCTAACGGACGGCGCTGTCGGCGGCACCTGGAGGGGGGAAACGGATGCATCGGGTCTACACGGAGGGGATGTAGCTGTCGGTTTGGCCCGGATGTTGCTCCCAGGTGTCCCTCTGAGCTGACCTGACACAACCGGGTGGAGAGGTCCACTGTTCAAAGCCCGTCCGTGGAAAGTCAAAGGGCTAGATCTCGTGGTCAACCGCTCTAGGGTTAGGCGGGACGGGGGCCCTGGGGTGGTAGCAATGCCACCGGAGCGTCGCACTGGCCCCTCATACATGCGGGGTGGTGTGGTGGCATGTCCGAAGAGGCGACACGCGTCTCCGGGGTGTGCCCCCCCTCACGGACGGCGCCGCCGCCGGCACCTGGAGGGGGGAAACAGACGCGTCGGGTCTACACGGAGGGGATCTTGCTGTGGGTCTGGCCCGGATGTTGCTCCAAAATGTTCCTATGGGCTCACCTAACACAACCGGGTGGGGAGGTCCACTGGTCAAAGCCCGTCCGTGCAAAGTCAAAGGGCTAGATCCCGTGGTCAAACGCTACAGGGTTAGGCGGGACGGGGGCCCTGGGAGGGTAGCAATGCCACCGGAGCGTCGCACCGGGCCCTCATACATGCGGGGTGGTGTGGTGGCATGTCCGAAGAGGCGGCACGCGTCTCCGAGGCGTGGCCCCCCTCACGGACGGCGATGACACGGTAGTAGACGGATCAGGCAGTCGCATAGTTACCGGATCAGGCACTCGGTAACGGTACCCCTCAGTCAATTGCTCTCCTATGTATCACCTTTCGCAAGACCATTGAAAAAAATATACGTGATATTTTAGAAAATTGTTGTACAATAAAAAAAAGATCATGTCATTAAAAATAATGTTTCAAACTATTAAAGAAAATGTATGGTACATTTTAAATAATGTTGATGCATGTAAAAAATATGTATAAGAAAACATTAAAATATTTATATAAAATAAGAAAACATTACAAAATTTATACAAAATAAAAAAAGTAAAAATAAAAAAGAAAAATAAAATATATGCCTACGGCTAAGCCGTCGGCATAGGTGCCACGTGGCGCCCCAAGGTATGCCGACGGCTTAGCCGTCGGCATAGCACGCCTTATCCACTCGCGGCCCGCCCTCCTCCACTCGTTCTTTCCCAAACCCGCAGCTGCGCGCAGCCTCATCCACTCAGCGCCCGCAGCCCACCGCCGACCGCCGACCGCGCTGCCGCCGCCGCCCGCCGACCGCGCTGCCGCCGCCGCCCGCCGCTGCTCCCCGCCTCCCACCACTCTCCCCTTCCCTCGCCCGTCCCCCTCCCCGCCGCTCCACCCCCTCCCCTCCCCTCCCCTTCTCGCGCCGCTGCCACCACGGCAGCTCTCTGCCGCCCGCCCGCCGCCGCTCCACCCCCTCCCTTCCCCTCCCCTCCCCTCCCCTCCCCTTCTCGCGCCGCCGCCTCCACCTGAGCTCTCTGCCCCACAACGAACCAGGCCCTGCCCCGCCTCGGCCCCTCCCCGAGCACGCCTGGCCACGGCTCCGGCTAGCCCGCGACCCTGCCCGTCCGGCCCTGGTGCTAACTCCGGCCCGCGACCGTCCCTCCCGTCCCCTCCATCGCCGTGACGCCCCTCTGCCCGGTGAGCTATGCTTTTTTTTTTCATTTTTCCTACTGTGACATTCATAGTTTCATGTTTATTTGCTGCAAATAACTACTATGTATATATGGACATGTGTAACTTATGATGTATAATGTATTCAGCCCCTAAGTCTATTCACATATGCATGCAAAACAAAATTTTGAGTTGATGTTTGTGTGAGATATATGATGTTTGTGTCTAAATCCTTGCTAAGTTTGTGAATATAGATGAATATATGATGTTTGTGAATATTTGACACTTGACGAAATATGATTTTTTTCATAGTTTGAAGTGTCAATGCTTAACCTATTTTTACTAAGTTTGTGAATATAGATGAATTAGATGTTGGGCAAATTTGTGATAGATGGATGGATATTGGTCAAGTTAGTGTTATGGTCATGTAGATTCATATATAACAAGCAAATCGAGGCACTTGGTTTCTAAAATACTTAATAAAGATTTTTTTTTTTGCAATTTGACATTTTGTTTCATGTCGATTCATAATGTTGTGCCAAATGGTTAATGTGAGGTGAAGACCTAATTTTTTTCACTTGATGGAATTAACAGGATTTGTGGTGTTCCCATCTTCGTCGAGTGACCGTCGACGTTGGAGGTGTTGGTCCAGGATCATCCCTCCTTTGATCGACTACATCCTCTACATCGGAGGGTGAGCAGCAATTCCATGACCTCGTCCACTTTTTTCCATGTCACTAGATTAAATTTTGACATCAAGTCGCGTAACCTAGGTCTCCCGTCCGAAAGGGTTGCATCGATAAATATGCATTCAATTGCATATTTATCACCGTAGCTCTTTCGGATTGTCCAGCGCTTTCCACGGACAGCCCGAGGATGTGTAGATTGGGTACGTTGTTCATGCTCGACCCCGTTTCGAGACAAGATTTCGGCGGCGCCTCCCTGTTGTTCTCCGGATGCACATTCTCTCGGCATTTTGCCGAGACGTGTATTTGGAGAACAACGGGGAGGTGCTGCCGAAATTTTGTCTCGGAATGGGGTAGAGCATGGACCGTACTCAATCTACACATTCTCGGGTGGGATTAGGACCCATCTTTACCTATTAGAGATGTAGGTGTATTAAATGTCGTTTGTCGTCAATGTTGTAAAAAATAAAATATTGATGTGGGTAATTTAAATGAATCCTTAATTTTGTTATGTGGCTTCCAATAAAGCAGAGATGGCAGATAATCAGTGGATGTATAGTGGGTTTATCCGTCGGAATCAAGTAACAGCAGAGTGGGTCGAGAAAACTGATGTGTTTTTGAAAGAGATATTCCGTAGTCCAATGAGGATGGTGCCAGAATGCCCGTGTGCCAGATGTAAGATGCGTATCCGCAGAGATAAGAGTGAGATGACTAAGCACCTTCGCACGCATGGATTTGTGCCCAACTTTAATATGCCGATAAACTTTGCCCAGCGGGACCGTGGTAGAGAGGATGTGATACGACAATGCGTCGCTGGTTATGAGGACGATGGGGTTAGAGACATGCTAGATGATGTCTTTGCTGCACAGCCGACACCTCCGTCACATTCAGCGAATGAACCGGTGGAGCCGGAGGAAACCGCAAAGGCCTTCCAGGAAATCTTGGCCTCGTCAAAGAAACCTCTCTATGAGGGTGCCAAGCTGTCTGTGCTGGATGCCATCTCGCAACTGATGGCAGTCAAGGCCGAGTACGGCTGTAGCCGAGGTTGCTTCGAAGCATTTCTGGGAGTATGGGCTAACAGCCTGCCTGAGGGCCATGAACTGCCGAAAACCATGTACGGTACGAAGAAAATCATGAAGGCGCTCTCGATGGACTATGAGAAAATACATGTTTGTCCAAAGAATTGCCTTTTGTTTAGGCATGAGTATGCGGATGACAAGTACTGTAGGAAGTGCGGTTCCTCTCGGTATATTGAGGTGGTCGATAAGCATGGTCAGAAGCAGCAGCTAAAAATCCCTGTGAAGGTTCTTCGGTATCTTGATTTTATAAAAAGACTGCAGCGCCTTTTCATCACCGAGGAGTCTGCCAAAATGATGAAGTGGCACAAGGAAGGGAAAAGGTATAATCCAAAAAAAATTGTACATCCATCAGGAGGTGAAGCATGGAAGTCATTCGATATAGAGTACCCGGAGGAAGCAGCCGAGGCTGGGAATGTCTGAATTGCTATAACAGGTGATGGGTTCAATCCATATGGTATGTCGTCTAATGCATACAGCTGTTGGCCCGTATTTGTTATTCCGCTGAATCTCCCTCCCGGCGCCATAATGCAACGGAAGACCATGTTCCTGTCGGTTATAATTCCGGGGCCTGAATATCCGGGGAAGAATTTGGGTGTGTTTATGCAGCCGTTGGTGGATGATTTGCACCATTCTTGGTACTTCCCGAGGTTGACATACGACCGACATCTGCAGAAAAATTTCTTGATGAAAGTTTGGCTACAATATTGCATGCATGACTTTCCCGGTTATGCCTTGTTCTGCGGATGGTGTACAAGTGGAAAGATGCCTTGCCCAGTGTGCATGCAGGCCTTGATTTTCATTTGGCTGAAGAAGGGTGGCAAGTATGTTGCATTTGACTTGCATCGACAGTTCCTCCCTCCAGACCATCCTGATAGGGAAGACAAGAAGAACTTCACAAAAGGCAAAGTTGTCCATGAAGTAAACGAGATTCCAACGTTTTCTGGTGCGGATGTGCTTGCTCAGCTGAAAGCTCTTAAGCCTGCCGGTGAGGGGAAAGGCAAAGGCACAGGCAAAGGCAAAGGCAAAGGCAAAGCCACAGGCGAAGACGATGGCGAGGGCAAAGGAAAAGGGAAAGGGAAAAAATTTGAAGGATTAGGTGAGACGCACAACTGGACTCACATTACCCCCTTCACGCAGCTTCCCTATTTTAAGGACCTCAAACTTCCATACAACATAGACGTGATGCACACCGAAAAGAATGTCGCAGAGTCCCTTTTTCACACGATCCTCAACATTCCTGATAAGACAAAGGATAATGTTAATGCTAGAGTTGATCAACAGAATATTTGTGATAGACCACGTCTACACATGCAGCCTCCCACAGGCAGTCGAAAATCTTGGTTCAAGCCAGATGCTGACTTCGTACTTAAAAAGGATCATAAGATGGAGACATTGAAGTGGCTGAAACACGTCGTGAAGTTCACTGATGGTTATGCGTCGAATATAAGTAAGGGGGTTAATCTTTCAACGGGCAGAGTGACCGGGCTCAAGAGTCATGACTATCATGTATGGATTGAGCGGAGGCACTTGCTCTTCTTATGAAGCCTCCTTCTGAAGCGGAGGCACTTGCTCTTCTCCGAAAGGGTGCTGATGGAAGGAAAAATTTCGTTGCGTGGTTCATGGAGAAAGTAATTTTTCACACTTTGAATTAAACTCATGCACCCTATAATTTCAATTAAACTCAAGCACCCTATAATTTCAATTAAACTTGTAGGGAAATGATCCGACCGAATCAATGGATGAAGAATTGAGATGGGTTTCCATGGGTTTTGATCCTTTCGTCATGACATGCGAAAAGTATGATGTGAATGGGTATCGCTTCCATACAGAGGAGCACCAGAACAGTCGGCCTGATCCCAAAACCATAAATACCGGAGTCTTCACTGAAGGAGATAATAAAGTAGATTACTACGGAAAGGTAGGAAAAATATACGAGCTTACATTCAAACGTGGCCGCGAACACCTAAGTCTCACTGTGTTCAAATGCCGATGGTTCGACCCGAAAAAGGGTCTGAGACATACGCCTTCTGTTGGTTTAGTTGAAGTTAAACCATCAACCGTCTATGCCGGAGCTGATCTCTTTATCGCCGCTACCCAGGCCACACAAGTATATTATCTGCCTTACCCATGCCAGAAAGAGTACCTAAAGGGTTGGGAAGTTGTGTTCAAGGCGTCGCCGCATGGTAAGCTACCGGACCCGAACGATGATGATTACTACAACATAAACCCCATGACATACGAGGGAGTGTTCTATCAAGAGGAACATGATGACGTGGTCCGAAACAACGAGGATGATGACTTGGGTTATGTTGACCTGGACCCAAACGACGACGACGCACGGATTGATGGTGAGGCAGTTGTGAATCAAAGAGACATAATTATGCTTGAAAAGTTAAATGAAGACGCTGGCGATGAGGAAGAGCCTCCACCTCCGTCAGACAACGAAGAAGATATGCGTGATAGTGATGATGAGACCGGTGCACAAATAGATTACAATAGTGATGATTCATATGGGTTCTAGAAAATGTAAGTTCTTTTAATGATCATTACAATAGTATGCTTAATGTGCTCTTCTGGTATTAATGTTTTTCCTGTATGCTTGTTTAATTGATATCCTTACTAATTGTTTATTCTCTTCCTCAATGCAGGTTTGCTAATCATGGGCAAGTCCAGCGGCGCTAGTTTCCTCAGTAAATTTAAAGGACTTACTCGGAGTGGACGAGCCCACAAGGTTCCCTCCCGACTACGCGAGGATGACACCTCACAGGGAGGTGGAGGGGTCGGGGGAGGAGACCCTAGAGGAGGAGGCGGTGGGGGGAGAGCCCCTAGAGGAGGAGGAGGTGGGGGGAGAGGCAACCGGGGCAAAAAACTCCGGGCCGTGTCCGAAATAGGAGGGTCTTCTTCGATGCCCTCCTATACACAGGCACCTTCTGAGTCTGAGGAGGAGGAGTATGTTCCTGATGGCAAGGAGGAGGAGGCCGAGGAGGAGGGTGAGGAGGAGGAGGAGGAGGCCGAGGAGGAGAGTGAGGAGGAGGAGGCCGAGGAGGAGGGGGAGGAGGGTGCAGGGGAGGTTGATCCCGCGTTGTGGGGTGACTTGCCACCAGGTGCTCCGCAGGGGTGGCTGCGTGGTAATGCCGGACTACCTACACCACCTTCTATCGAGGAGCACAAGTGGCTCATTGAACCTGTGGGGACAGAGTAAGTGCCTCTCAATCATATTTTCACCAGATGACAACATTTTCTTATTGTACACATGGCAATCATTTGATTCTTTTGCAGAAACTGGATCCTTCACGGAAAGGGCCGTAAACCGAACGGCCTTATCACTGTCCTGTTGAAGGAGTTTTGGCCTGGCCTATTCTGCCCGCGGCCAGACAGGGACCCGCATCAGCGGGTTTTGGCCATGAGCTGGGCCCACTACGAGGCTTGCAGCAATGCGGAGTACGGGACGACCGCTAAGGCCGTGATCACCAAATTTTGGGTAAGTTCTCTTCTGAATCACTTGTCTTCAGTTTCGTTCATAGTTTATCATTGAATCACTCAACTCACGCCTTGTTTGCTTCTGGTTTATGCATGATTGCAGCAACTCTATAGAGTTCTTGACGAGCACAAGGCCAGAGCCGACGTGGTCTTGCTTGCAGCTACGAAGAAGAAAGCTCGTCAGTTGCAGTACGAGGTGCGCTGGGTTGCCGTCTCGCAGTACTACCACTACTACCTGCACCAAAAGATGACCAAAACTCAAGCGCAGAAGCAACGACTTACCTTGAACAGGGAGCAGTTCCTGAAGGTAACTATTACTAACTTTTCATTGTTTCAAGCAGTCAACTATATGTTTCTTGCTCACATGTCATGTGCTTCCAAAATTTGCATAGGTTGTTCCTCGTTGGTGCTATGGAAGGCATGACGGATGGGCGAGTTTGGTGGATAGGTGGATCAGCGCCGATGCAGAGTTTGCTGCCAAGAGCATCAAGGGCCGGGCTAACCGTGGAGAGGACGGGACACACGTCCAAGGAAACAGGAACCACTGGGGCTTCAAGGCCATGAAGGTATATCTATGTGCATAATGCATTTTTGTTCTTCTTTACCGTCATGTTCTTATGTATGGCTGACTTTTATTTGACGTTGTAGGAGGACAAGTTGAAGAGGCCGCTCTCAGACATGGAGTCGTGGAAGCTGGCCCGCGAGCGGAGTCGTCGCAAGGAGGGCGAGAGCCAGTACTACGGCAAGACCGAGGAGCACCTGGGGTCTTACATTCATAACTATCAGGAGTTGCATCCGGATGTTCCTGTTGCTGAGGTCGCCCAGTCTCAGATCGACGACATGGCGGTGGTGGCCATCCAGGGGAAGAAGAATGGCCGGTATCCGTGTTTCGACGGCTTGATCACTCCTTTGATCTCGTACACACAGCTTCGGCATACCAACCCGAGCCTGTTAGAGAGTACGGGGCGTTCACAGACTCCCTTAGCCCGCCAGCATGATGTAAGTACTTCCTCTTTATCTTTTTCTATCTAGCATTCTCAGTTTATTTTCAACATTGCTCACTTAGAAATAACCTAAATTATGTAGGCATATAAGGAGTTTGTCGAGCATAGGAATCTCGAGGTGCGAGAGTACTTGAAACGAGTGAAGGCAAACGATGATTACAACCGTCAGATGATGACGGTTAGTTTTGCCCTCTTAAAACCAAGCTAAAATTTTGCACTTTCATTCCTTCTGATCTTCTAGTTTGCTTGTTTAACTAACATTCAGGCTATATTGGCGTCTTGGACTAACCGCACGGATCCACCACAAATGGGACCCCCACCACCACCTGCGGGAGAACCCCCACACGTGCCCACGTTCGATGAATGGGTGGCACTAGGCAGTGATGGTCCGGTTAGTACATTTGCCTAACTACTAGCAAACTAGTTCTCGTTCATGAAACACTATCATGTCATATTTACCGTTAGAATCTTTTCTGAAACATGTAGGGGACCGGTGGCTCGACTCCTGCTCCGTCGACCCCAGTCACTCCGATCTGGCAGAGTGGTGGTGGTCGCGATGGCGGTTTTGGCGGAGGTGGTGGTGGTTTTGGCGGAGGAGGTGCTGGTTTTGGCGGAGGAGGTGCTAGTTTTGGCGGAGGTGGTGGTGGTTATGGCGGAGGTGGTCTTGCTTGATGATTCCGTGCATGTGGCTATCGTGCCATGCCTTTCATATTCGTACTTTTATCATGTTTCATGCCTTGCACTACTTTCATGTTCATGAACTTCCGTCGGTGATGAACTTGAGTATGTTTAGATGATGATGGTGAACTTGAGTATGTTTAGATGAACTTGAGTATGTTTAGATGATGAATTGTCATATTTCTGCATAATTTCATATTGTTCTGTTTTGAAATGCTGTCAAATGAATTGGAAAAGAGAAAACAGGGAAAATAAAAAAAAACAAAAAAAAACTATGCCTACGGCAAAGCCGTCGGCATAGATACGCCCAGGAGTTACCAGGGCTTGCCACGTGGCAGCTATGCCTACGGCTTTGCTGTCGGCATAGATTCATCTATGCCTACGGCTTTGCTGTAGGCATAGCCTTGCCACCAGGAGCACCACGGGCCGCCACGTGGCAGAGGTATGCCTACGGCTTTGCTGTCGGCATAGATTCATCTATGCCTACGGCTTTGCTGTAGGCATAGCCTTGCCACCAGGAGCACCACGGGCCGCCACGTGGCAGAGGTATGCCGACGGCAAAGCCGTCGGCATTGCTCTGCTACGTGGCGTTGCGTGACTCGTCACCGCTTTTGACGGCGCCGTCCATTGCCGTCAGACGGAAAACAGTGCCGACGGCTATACTATGCCGACGGCTGACGTCAGGCCGTCGGCATAGGTCCCTATGCCGACGGCAAAACTATGCCGACGGTCTGACAAGAGTACGCTGACGACATCTACGCCGACGGGGCTATGCCGAAACTGGATCCTTCACGGAAAGGGCCGTAAACCGAACGGCCTTATCACTGTCCTGTTGAAGGAGTTTTGGCCTGGCCTATTCTGCCCGCGGCCAGACAGGGACCCGCATCAGCGGGTTTTGGCCATGAGCTGGGCCCACTACGAGGCTTGCAGCAACGCGGAGTACGGGACGGCCGCTAAGGCCGTGATCACCAAACTTTGGGTAAGTTCTCTTCTGAATCACTTGTCTTCAGTTTCGTTCATAGTTTATCATTGAATCACTCAACTCACGCCTTGTTTGCTTCTGGTTTATGCATGATTGCAGCAACTCTATAGAGTTCTTGACGAGCACAAGGCCAGAGCCGACGTGGTCTTGCTTGCGGCTACGAAGAAGAAAGCTCGTCAGTTGCAGTACGAGGTGCGCTGGGTTGCCGTCTCGCAGTACTACCACTACTACCTGCACCAAAAGATGACCAAAACTCAAGCGCAGAAGCAACGACTTACCTTGAACAGGGAGCAGTTCCTGAAGGTAACTATTACTAACTTTTCATTGTTTCAAGCAGTCAACTATATGTTTCTTGCTCACATGTCATGTGCTTCCAAAATTTGCATAGGTTGTTCCTCGTTGGTGCTATGGAAGGCATGACGGATGGGCGAGTTTGGTGGATAGGTGGATCGGCGCCGATGCAGAGTTTGCTGCCAAGAGCATCAAGGGCCGGGCTAACCGTGGAGAGGACGGGACACACGTCCAAGGAAACAGGAACCACTGGGGCTTCAAGGCCATGAAGGTATATCTATGTGCATAATGCATTTTTGTTCTTCTTTACCATCATGTTCTTATGTATGGCTGGCTTTTATTTGACGTTGTAGGAGGACAAGTTGAAGAGGCCGCTCTCAGACATGGAGTCGTGGAAGCTGGCCCGCGAGCGGAGTCGTCGCAAGGAGGGCGAGAGCCAGTACTACGGCAAGACCGAGGAGCACATGGGGTCTTACATTCATAACTATCAGGAGTTGCATCCAGATGTTCCTGTTGCTGAGGTCGCCCAGTCTCAGATCGACGACATGGCGGTGGTGGCCATCCAGGGGAAGAAGAATGGCCGGTATCCGTGTTTCGACGGCTTGATCACTCCTTCGATCTCGTACACACAGCTTCGGCATACCAACCCGAGCCTGTTAGAGAGTACGGGGCGTTCACAGACTCCCTTAGCCCGCCAGCATGATGTAAGTACTTCCTCTTTATCTTTTTCTATCTAGCATTCTCAGTTTATTTTCAACATTGCTCACTTAGAAACAACCTAAATTATGTAGGCATATAAGGAGTTTGTCGAGCATAGGAATCTCGAGGTGCAAGAGTACTTGAAACGAGTGAAGGCAAACGATGATTACAACCGTCAGATGATGACGGTTAGTTTTGCCCTCTTAAAACCAAGCTAAAATTTTGCACTTTCATTCCTTCTGATCTTCTAGTTTGCTTGTTTAACTAACATTCAGGCTATATTCGCGTCTTGGACTAACCGCACGGATCCACCACAAATGGGACCCCCACCACCACCTGCGGGAGAACCCCCACACGTGCCCACGTTCGATGAATGGGTGGCACTAGGCAGTGATGGTCCGGTTAGTACATTTGCCTAACTACTAGCAAACTAGTTCTCGTTCATGAAACACTATCATGTCATATTTACCGTTAGAATCTTTTCTGAAACATGTAGGGGACCGGTGGCTCGACTCCTACTCCGTCGACCCCAGTCACTCCGATCTGGCAGAGTGGTGGTGGTCGCGATGGCGGTTTTGGCGGAGGTGGTGGTGGTTTTGGCGGAGGAGGGGCTGGTTTTGGCGGAGGAGGTGCTAGTTTTGGCGGAGGTGGTGGTGGTTATGGCGGAGGTGGTCTTGCTTGATGATTCCGTGCATGTGGCTATCGTGCCATGCCTTTCATATTCGTACTTTTATCATGTTTCATGCCTTGCACTACTTTCATGTTCATGAACTTCCGTCGGTGATGAACTTGAGTATGTTTAGATGATGATGGTGAACTTGAGTATGTTTAGATGAACTTGAGTATGTTTAGATGATGAATTGTCATATTTCTGCATAATTTCATATTGTTCTGTTTTGAAATGCTGTCAAATGAATTGGAAAAGAGAAAACAGGGAAAATAAAAAAAACTATGCCTACGGCAAAGCCGTCGGCATAGATACGCCCAGGAGTTACCAGGGCTTGCCACGTGGCAGCTATGCCTACGGCTTTGCTGTAGGCATAGCCTTGCCACCAGGAGCACCACGGGCCGCCACATGGCAGAGGTATGCCTACGGCTTTGCTGTTGGCATAGATTCATCTATGCCTACGGCTTTGCTGTAGGCATAGCCTTGCCACCAGGAGCACCACGGGCCGCCACGTGGCAGAGGTATGCCGACGGCAAAGCCGTCGGCATTGCTCTGCTACGTGGCGTTGCCTGACTCGTCACCGCTTTTGACGGCGCCGTCCATTGCCGTCAGACGGAAAACAGTGCCGACGGCTATACTATGCCGACGGCTGACGTCAGGCCGTCGGCATAGGTCCCTATGCCGACGGCAAAACTATGCCGACGGTCTGACAAGAGTACGCTGACGACATCTACGCCGACGGGGCTATGCCGACGGCAGCCGTCGGCATAGATCTATGCCGACGGCAATGGGGCCTATGCCGACGGCCTGTGGTCGTAGGCATAGCCCGCGAGTCCAGTAGTGCTTCCACAATCATGTTCGTACGTGTATATATGTCTCAACTCACAGATTCTACATAGGTCTAATTTTGGCGAATTATTGTTCCATATAATGCAGATCTCATCATGGTCTTATACAAGTTCTACATAGGTTTAATTTTGGTGAATTATTGTTCCATGAGTTGATAACTGAACGTCTGAACGCTTGTTTTTTTGCGTACGTGCAGGCTGTGGAATCAAGGAAAGAGATCAACGCATGGGTGGCCAAGGCCACGAGGAACGTCATCACGGAGGTGCTCGACCAGTCCAACGTAAGCGACACCCTCCACATCGTCGCTAACGCCATCTACTTCAAAGGCGAGTGGCGCAACACCTTCGACAAGGACGACACCGGCGACGATGAGTTCCACCTTCTCGACGGCAGCAGCGTAGACAAGGTGCCCTTCCTGCAGAGGCCGTGGAGGATGTACCAGCAGATCGCGTGCCACGACGGGTTCAGGGTGTTGAAGCTGCCGTACAAGGCATACAACAACGACAGCCCGCCGGCATACAACTCCAAACTGCGAGAGGGCCTCCCCGAGTTCTCCATGTGCGTCTTCCTCCCCGAGGACCGCGACGGCCTATGGAGCTTGGTCGAGAGGATCACGGCCCGCCCAGAGTTCCTGCGCGAGCACCTGCCAAGGGACCATGTCCCCGTCGGCAAGTTCCGGCTGCCCAAGTTCAAGCTGACGTACATGAACAGCATCCGCGGCGTTCTCAAAGACCTAGGCCTCCGGCTGCCCTTCGATCGTCTTCTGGCCAACATGGCCGGGATCGTCGGGGATGACGAGTCGGTTGTGCCGCTGTGCGTAAGCGAGGTTGTCCACAAGGCGGTGGTGGAGATGAACGAGGAGGGGTGCGAGGCCGCCGCCATCACTGTGGAGTCAGACAACGACTTGGGTTCTCGCTTTACTGCGATTACGAGTACGTGCCACCACCTCCGACAGTGGACTTCGTCGCCGACCACCCGTTCGCCTTCTTCATCGTTGAGGAGACTTCGGGCACCGTTGTCTTCGCTGGGCATGTGCTCGATCCTACCAAGGAAGAGTAGATCTCCGGGCATGATCCGATGATCGAACCCTGCCGCATCACTTTTGAGTTTTGGAAGCATCTTACAAAAATTATATGGAAATCACGTGCGACTATATGTTTTGGTCTGAACTTTTACGTAATTGTATTTAGAGGTGTGATGCAAAGTTTCAGTGGCACTTCTACAAAGATGATAATTGCAGTGGCATTTATCTGAATTGGCAAAGTTGTGGTGGCATTTATCTGATTAACACACTACAGTTGCAGATGTTAACATACATGCGCATACACTTATCCTTATGAACGCACGCACGCACACAACACCTTTAAGATACTGAGCCCGCACAATATTTTAAGATAGATGAAGTCATCATAGACGTCTCCTAGTTAACAAAAAGGTCCTCTCCAACCTAAGCATAAAAAAAATTGCCATGCTATAATCATAAATTTGCCGTGATATATAGCATAAAAATTGCCATGCTATAGAGAAAAAACAATTTCACCAATATAAAGAAAGAAAAGAACCGGTGAATGTTATTCTCGCAAGTTTAGCTATGTTCATGCTATGTTTCTTAGAAATACTTAGAGGGGTAAGAAAACGATTAGATTACTAGAGATCCAATATTTTCTGCATTCTTGTGAACATGAGCATAAATTCCGTCCATTTTTGTACTACTTCGGTTTGGAATGCAGCGGACGTGTGGTGAATGGGGTTATGGCCGAGTCCCCTATCAGTGTATGCAGACGTATCCACGAATATTTTGGTATGTTTAATTTGAGGTATGCTAAATTAGAAATGCCCTAAGAGCAACTCTAGCAGATGCTGCAAAGACGGTTTATGGCTCCTCTTAAAATGAATTTACCGTACCGCGCGGCTTCAGGCGGACTTGGTGCCGCAAAACCGTACCACAAAAAGTTCATTTCCTCTTCCTCGCGTCAGGTGAGCATGCCTCCCATGCCCGATCATCCCAAAGGCCTTCCGCGGACGCGCCCTGGCTTGCCTCGCACGCCTACTTCGGCGACACTCCGGCCGTCGCTGCCGAGCTCTCCCGTCTGGTCCGGCGCTGCTCCAGTCGGCCGCCTGATCTAGCAACGCTCCAACGGCTGTTGCCGAGCTCCCCCGCCTGCTCAGGCATTGACTCGTTTATCATCTAAAAAATGGTCTCGAAAACTGCATATGCGGGTGATAATATGCGGTAACCTATAATATTTTTTCTAAAATCTGTTGTTTTAGGGATCTTTTCGGTGCGTTTTTTTCAATTTATGCTGTAAATTTAGAGGTTTGACCACTTTTGCGCGGCATCTGCTAGAGTTGCTCTGAGAGTCGTGGGGTAGAGATTTGAAAACTGTTTTCTCTTGTCCTAGTCCAAAGCAAGGTGCAAGCATGGTTTACAGAGAAATCATTGCTGTTATGTCTTGACCGTCGAAGAAAGCTAGTGTGGGAATATTTAAAGCAGAGATGCCGACATGATTCTGTGTGTGTGTGTGTGTGTGTTCTTAAAGACGGGCATCGTAGGCCAGAGTCAAGTCAACTCATCCTTGTCCGCGCAGATCTCGTTGGGTTGGTTTCTACAAATCACAAGCTGAGCCTAGCAGGGAAGCGATTCTTCTCTGGAGCCTCGTCGTCCCCGGCCGTTTCCTTCTTCTCTTGGCTCTTCACAACTGCTACTTCTAGAGAGGGAGGATTCCCCCAAGTGTTCCATCTTCTTCAGGTCAGAGCTTTTTAGAAATTGAAAAGCTGCTTAGTTTCCAGATGTTCTTACAGCAACCATGCATGTTTATAGCTTAGTATCCTAGAGACCCATGCATGTTTAGACGTGAGGTCGGGTGCCGGCTCTGTTGGTTTGGTTCCTCCTTGGATGCCCGCGGTGGTGGAGGCCAAGTCATGTTCGTTCCCCGCTCTCTGTTTTGCGGCTCTATGTCTGGCCGCTCCGTGGGCTGCTGACCGGCGGGTGAGGGGAGATGGTGGTCTCTCCTCGGGTTGATGGCTTTATTAATTTGAAGTTGGGCTGTTTGGCTTTTCTTTGAAACAGATCTGTCTTGCTCTGGTAAATAGGATTTGTGACCATCCATAGCTTGTGCCTTGTAGCAGCTCAGCTCAAAGCTTGTTCAATCATCAGAAATGGCGACTCAGGCCAGCGGAGGGCAGCCGAGCGTTCTGAGCACATTACCCAAGGATCTGTCGCTAGATTTTCTGAAGACTATCACCGATCAGTTCTCACCAGAGCGTATACTCGGTACAGGCGCATTTGGAACTGTTTATATGGTAATATGGTCATGCGTGCCTTCACATTTTCGTGCCAATTAGATGCCAACATTTGCTGAAAACGTATTTTTTAGCTTGAACAGGGGATTGTGCCAGACGGGCAAAAAATTGCGGTGAAGAAACTTGCCGAAAATACACCAATCGCGCGTGACAAAGTATTTACTAACGAGGTTCAGAATATTATGGCTCTGCAACTGCATCATGAGAATGTAGTAAAGTTGGAAGGCTACTGCCATGAAGCCCAAAAGAAAGTGGTGCAGAACAATGGAAGATATATTGTTGCAGACGTTGTTGAAAGTTTACTCTGCTATGAGTACTTCTTTTTCCAAAAGGGGGAACTCCCCGGCCTCTGCATTAAGAGTGATGCATACAGAAAGTGCGTTATATCGACTAGAGGGGGGGGGGGGGGGGGGTGAATAGGCGATTTTTATGAATTCTTCACTGAGGAATTTGCTGATGAGGAAATTCCTTAGCGAAGAACTACTTGCAGCGGAATAAGTACTCAGAAGTAAACATAACAGGATACAAACATAGTCATCATGATGAAATGAAGACTAGCACAGAGTACAGAAAGCGTAAACACAGGATAACAAGATGAAGACAAACAGACTGAAGAAATTGAACTGAGGAATTTGTGAAAGTCTTCAGTCAAAGTCTTCAAGCACAGATATGAACAACATACAAAACAGTAATGAGGAAATGAAAGAGTTGAGGAAATAGAACCAGTTAGTTGGTGAAGACAATGATTTGGTAAACCAGTTCCAACTGCTGTCTCAGTTGTACGTCTGGTTGGAGCGGCTGAGTATTTAAACTCGAGGACACGCAGTCCTGGACACCCAGTCTCTGAGCCGCAACTCAGGATACCCAGTCCTCACCGTATTCTCCTTGAACTAAGACCACGCAGGCCTCGTCCAATCACTCGTGGTAAGTCTTCAGGTGACTTCCAAACCTTCACAGACTTGGTCACTCGGCGATCCACAATTCCTCTTGGATGCTCTAGACCTTGACGCCTAACCGTCTGGAAGAAGCACAGTCTTCAAAGGTAACAAGCGTCGGATCCACGCAGGATCAATTTCTTCAGTGATGCTTAATCACTTTGGGTTTGTGGGGGTTTGGTTTTGGGATTTTCCTCACTTGATGATTTCGCTCAAAGTCCTCGGAGGATGGGTTGCTCTCAGATGACAAGTGTCAAGTTCTCTCGGAGCAGCCAACCAACTAGTGGTTGTAGGGGGCGGCTATTTATAGCCTAGGGAGCAGCCCAACATGATAAAACATAAATGCCCTTCAATGATATGACCGTTAGGTGGATAAGATATTTTGGACAGCCGGCGCGCAACACAGCAACGGTCGGAAATTTGACTCTCAAATTCCTCAGGGCTATCATGTTCCTCACTGTGTAGGCAATTCGCACTGGCGAATTCCTAACTCCTCAGTCAGAGCAAAGTCATCAGTGACCAGAAGAACTGCGTCTCTGTCACTGAAGAAATTGACTGAACTGTATGAGATTTCCAATGGCTTCACTCGAAGGGATTGGTAGGTGTAGGATTTTGAGTTGAGCATCACATGGAAATTTTTCCTTAGTATTTCGTCGACCTCCTTTAACAGTACGGTGTTTCCTATGACTCAAGAAAGAGAAAACGAAACTACGAAACAAAAGTCTTCACGCTTCATATTCCTCGAATGAATACCAAGTCTTCAAGGTCACACCAATTTCTTCACTTTCAAAGTCTTCAGAAAGTCTTCAGAATATCAAAGTCTTCAGTCGAAGAACTTCATTTTTAGGGGTCGACTTTCTCTGTAAATATCAAACTCCTCATAGACTTATAGACCTGTGTACACTCACAAACGCATCAGTCACTTAACCTATAAGCCTTCAATACACCAAAATCACTAAGGGGCACTAGATGCACTTACAATCTCCCCCTTTTTGGTGATTGATGACAACATAGGTTAAGTTTTCAACGGGGATAAACATATGAAGTGTAAATACTGATATTGAGGAATTTGATTGCAAGATATAGAAGAACTCCCCCTGAATATGTGCATAGTGAGGAATTTGCTTTTGAGGCAATGCACATTTGAAGAATTGAATCATGAAGATCTCCCCCTATATCTTGTAATTCATACACACATTTGATATATAATATGAAGAATTTGAAATGCATGATGAAATATGGTGCCTGATGAGATTCAGCATGCGTGCAATAATATTAACAAGGAATAAGCATGCAGAATAACACATCAAAAGTATCAGAGCACAGTGCATCAAAGTCAGAGCACAATGCACCGTCCAAAAGTATCAGGGCACCATCGGATTTAAGATTACAACTCGATCCAATAAAAAGTTTCGGAAGAACGAGAGTTGTAACTTAACAAAACGCCCATAGTATAAACCCGCTTGAAGACTAACTCAGATTTCTCCCCCTTTGTCATTAAATGACCAAAAGGATCGAAACTGAGGACTAACGCCACTGAAGAATTTCAAGTCGATGGAGGAGCGCCAGCGTTGTCGGGGTTGTTTGTTGAAGTAGGGCCTGCCGCAGTGTCGTCCAAATCTTCATGTTCATTAGTTTTACGCGATGAAGAATAAGAACTGGCCACCAGATTAGGAACTTTGACTCTCTTGAATTTCTTCGGAGGTGGTGCAGACCAGTCAAATGCTTCCTGGAGACCCATAGTCTTTAGTTCTTCCGCGGAATATACATGAGTGAGAACAGCCCAGGTGCGGTTGAGGGTTTCATGAAGGTGATACTGATTTTTCTTCACTGCATTATGGGTTGAGGTCATGTTGTGAAGAATTGCAGCAAACTGACGCTTCACCCATTTGTGATTGCGATCAACCTTCTGATGAAGACTGAGGAGTAACTCACGGTCAGTCATCACCCTGGGTGCAGTTGCTTGAGGCTTTTGCTTGGCTGATGTATTTGCGGCAGTGTCATGTGTTGCAGAATCGTCATTGGTGGAGTAAGATGTAGCCAGACGGAATTGACCATCCAATGGACAAGTGCCTTCATCGATCACAGCAGCTGCCTTGCCCTTATCATCAGATGATGAAACTGGTCGCTTGAGGACTTCAATGGGCGGCAAGTAGCTACCATGGTTCAGAGTGTCAGCCTTATAATTCAGTGAAGATCTTGCCCTTATGAATCTCATAATCCAAGGCGCATAGGGCTTCAGCTCAAAAGGTGACATAGCAACATTAGCTAGAGTCCTCATGAAGAAATCATGGAAGTTGACGGGAACGCCATGAATGATGTTGAAAAGCATGTTCTTCATGATGCCAACGACATCTTCATCATTTGAGTCGTGGCCTTTGATAGGACTCATTGTCTTCGTCAGAATGCGATAGACAGTCCGAGGCACATATAGCAATTCCTTGACGAGGAATTTGGTTCGTGGGGCCTACCCTAGCTTCAAAGGCTTCATGAGCACTTGCATATAATGATCTGTCAGTTTGCGGTCATTGTAGATGCAACGTGCACTGGCATGAGGAGGATCACGAGGAAGGACACAAAGCAATTCAGTTGCTGGTGCCTTATAGTGAGTGTTTTCTGTCATCCAATCCAGCACCCATGAATTGACATCTTCAGCATCTCCGGTGATATGCAAGGTGGCATAGAACTGAAGAATGAGTTCTTCATTCCAATCACAGATATCAGTGCAGAAGTTCAGTAGTCCTGCATCGTGAATAACTCGGAGGACTGGCTCGAAGCATGGCAGAGATTCCATATCCACATGAGGAATATGTCCATGATCAAAGATTTTGTCCTTGTCAAAGAGCACTGAGGAATAGAAGTTGGCTTGAGTAGCAGTCCAGAAACGTCTCTTCCTTATGCGAGCAGAGTCATATGGATTGTAATCAGTGAAGAACACATGCTCAGAAAAGAAGTCTTCAGCCTTGAATTTTTGCTTGCTAGAGAACGGATTCTTCGGTTTGGGCAGAGTAGTGTCAGTGATTTGCAGCACAACATCAGGAATGACGATCTCAGGTGCTTCAGGCTGAGGAATTTCTGGTTCCTCTTCTTGTGCAGTTTGGGGATCAGCAGCAGCAGGTTCTTCAGCACTAGCGGCTGGAATTTCTTCATGAACAGACGATGTGGGTTGAGTTTCTTCAGAGCCCATTTGAACAGTTGTAGCCGGGGACTGAGGAATTTGTTGAATAGGAGTGAAGAGAGGAGTATTGGGATGCTGACTTTCCCAAAAGTCATCGTTCATCACTGGTGTAGTGCATCCAATATCCACGTCTTCATCTTCTTTTTCAAATTCCTCAACACCAGCCTCTTCAGCTGTGAACTGAGGCATAGGTGAGGAAACGACTGGAGGTGAAGGGAATGTTTCCACTTCAATTTCTTTATCAAACTGCTCTGAGGTAGCAACAGAGTGATTTTCTTCATCAGATCCGCTTGGGATCTTGTAGTCTTCTCCATAAGGAACAATCTCCTTGGATGACATGGAGGAAATTGGAATGGCATCAATAGGATTTTCAAGCGAGCTGGTCATTGGCTTCCTTTTCTTCACTGCAGCTCGCTCTGCAGCCTTGGTCTTCTTCACTTCATAAGAAGAAGGAAGAATTGGAGTTGGTGTTGGTGCGGGAGGAGCTGAGGACTGTGGTTCATTTTCTTCAGGTGCAACAGGTGTAGTTGCTGTTGGGGAACGTAGTTATTTCAAAAAATTTCCTACGAACACGCAAGATCATGGTGATGTATAGCAACGAGAGGGAAGAGTGTTGTCTACGTACCCTCGTAGACCGAAGCGGAAGCGTTGACGCAACGTAGAAGAAGTAGTCGTACATCCTCGCGGTCCAACCGATCCAAGCACCGTTACTCCGACACCTCCGAGTTCTTGACACACGTACAGCTCGATGACGCACCCCGATATCCGATCCAGCAGAGGTGCGGGGAGGAGTTCTGTCAGCACGACGGCGTGGTGACGATTTTGATGTTCTCCTGTCGCAGGGCTTCGCCTAAGCACTGCTACAAAAATGACCGAGGTGTAATATCATGGAGGGGGGCACCGCACACGGCTAAGGAACGATCTCAATGATCACCTTGTGTCTCTAGGGTGCCCCACCCCCCGCCCCCGTATATAAAGGTGGGAGGGAGGAGGAGGCCGGCCTAGGGAGGAGGCGCGCCATAGGGGGGGCAAACCTACTCCAAGTAGGTTTGGCCCCCCTTTCCTATTAGGAGTAGGAGAAGGAAGGAAGAGGGGGGAGGAGAGAAGGAAAGGGGGGGCCGGCCCCCCTCCCAATTCGGATTGGGCTTGGGGGGGGGGGGGGGCGCCCCCTCCCTTGCTCCTTCTCCCTCCCTTCCACTAAGGCCCAGTAAGGCCCATATACTTACCGGGGGGTTCCGGTAACCTCCCGGAACTCCGGTATATTCCCAATCTCATCCGGAACCTTTCCGGTGTCCAAATATATCCGTCCAATATAACAATCTTTATGTCTCGACCATTTCGAGACTCCTCATCATGTCCGTGATCACATCCGGGACTCCGAACAACCTTCTGTACATCAAAAATACATAAACTCATAATGAAACTGTCATCGAAACCTTAAGTGTGCGGACCCTACGGTTCGAGAACAATGTAGACATGACCGAGACACGTTTCCGGTCAATAACCAATAGCGGGACCTGGATGCCCATATTGGTTCCTACATATTCTACGAAGATCTTTATCGGTCAAACCGCAAAACAACATACATTGTTCCCTTTGTCATCGGTATGTTACTTGCCCGAGATTCGATCGTCGGTATCCAATACCTAGTTCAATCTCGTTACCAGCAAGTCTCTTTACTCGTTCCGTAATACATCATCTCGCAACTAACTCATTAGTTGAAATGCTTGCAAGGCTTAAGTGATGTGTATTACCGAGAGGGCCCAGAGATACCTCTCCGACATTCGGAGTGACAAATCCTATTCTCGAAATACGCCAACTCAACAAGTACCTTCGGAGACACCTGTAGAGCACCTTTATAATCACCCAGTTACGTTGTGACGTTTGGTAGCACACAAAGTGTTCCTCCGGTAAACGGGAGTTGCATAATCTCATAGTCATAGGAACATGTATAAGTCATGAAGGAAGCAATAGCAACATACTAAACGATCGGGTTCTAAGCTAACGGAATGGGTCATGTCAATCAGATTATTCAACTAATGATGTGACCTTGTTAATCAAATAACAACTCCTTGTTCATGGTTAGGAAACATAACCATCTTTGATTAACAAGCTAGTCAAGTAGAGGCATACTAGTGACACTCTGTTTGTTTATATATTCACACATGTATTATGTTTCCGGTTAATACAATTCTAGCATGAATAATAAACATTTATCATGATATGAGGAAATAAATAATAACTTTATTATTGCCTCTAGGGCATATTTCCTTCAGTCTCCCACTTGCACTAGAGTCAATAATCTAGATTACACAGTAATGATTCTAACACCCATGGAGTCTTGGTGTTGATCATGTTTTGCTCGTGGAAGAGGCTTAGTCAATGGGTCTGCAACATTCAGATCCGTATGTATCTTGCAAATCTCTATGTCTCCCACCTGGACTAGATCCCAGAAGGAATTGAAGTGTCTCTTGATGTGCTTGGTTCTCTTGTGAAATCTGGATTCCTTCGCTAAGGCAATCGCTCCAGTATTGTCACAAAAGATTTTCATTGGACCCGATGCACTAGGTATGACACCTAGATCGGATATGAACTCCTTCATCCAGACTCCTTCATTGGCTGCTTCCGAAGCAGCTATGTATTCCGCTTCACACGTAGATCCCGCCACGACGCTTTGCTTTGAACTGCACCAACTGACAGCTCCACTGTTTAATGTGAACACGTATCCGGTTTGCGATTTAGAATCATCCGGATCAGTGTCAAAGCTTGCATCAACGTAACCATTTACAATGAGCTCTTTGTCACCTCCATATACGAGAAACATATCCTTAGTCCTTTTCAGGTATTTTAGGATGTTCTTGACCGCTGTCCAGTGATCCACTCCTGGATTACTTTGGTACCTCCCTTCTAGACTTATAGCAAGGCAGACATCAGGTCTGGTACATAGCATTGCATACATGACAGAGCCTATGGCTGAAGCATAGGGAACATTTTTCATTTTCTCTCTATCTTCTGCAGTGGTCGGGCTTTGAGTCTTACTCAACTTCACACCTTGCAATACAGGCAAGAACCCTTTCTTTGCTTGATCCATTTTGAACTTCTTCAAAACTTTGTCAAGGTATGTGCTTTGTGAAAGTCCAATTAAGCGTTTTGATCTATCTCTATAGATCTTAATGCCCAATATGTAAGCAGCTTCACCGAGGTCTTTCATTGAAAAACTTTTATTCAAGTATCCCTTTATGCTATCCAGAAATTCTATATCATTTCCAATCAATAATATGTCATCCACATATAATATTAGAAATGCTACAGAGCTCCCACTCACTTTCTTGTAAATACAGGCTTCTCCAAAAGTATGTATAAACCCAAATGCTTTGATCACACTATCAAAACGTTTATTCCAACTCCGAGAGGCTTGCACCAGTCCATAAATGGATCGCTGGAGCTTGCACACTTTGTTAGCTCCCTTTGGATCGATAAAACCTTCTGGTTGCATCATATACAACTCTTCTTCCAGAAATCCATTCAGGAATGCAGTTTTTACATCCATTTGCCAAATTTCATAATCATAAAATGCGGCAATTGCTAACATGATTCGGACAGACTTAAGCATCGCTACGGGTGAGAAGGTCTCATCGTAGTCAACCCCTTGAACTTGTCGAAAACCTTTTGCAACAAGTCGAGCTTTGTAGATAGTAACATTACCGTCAGCGTCAGTCTTCTTCTTGAAGATCCATTTATTCTCAATTGCTTGCCGACCATCGGGCAAGTCAACCAAAGTCCATACTTTGTTCTCATACATGGATCCCATCTCAGATTTCATGGCTTCAAGCCATTTTGCGGAATCTGGGCTCACCATCGCTTCTTCATAGTTCGTAGGTTCATCATGATCTAGTAGCATGACTTCCAGAATAGGATTACCGTACCACTCTGGTGCAGATCTTACTCTGTTCGACCTACGAGGTTCTGTACTAACTTGATCTGAAGTTCTATGATCATCATCATCAACTTCCTCACTAGTTGGTTTTGACGTCACAGAAACCAGTTCCTGTGATGTATTATTTTCCAACAAGGGAGTAGGTACAATTACCTCATCAAGTTCTACTTTCCTCCCACTCACTTCTTTCGAGAGAAACTCCTTCTCTAGAAAGGATCCATTCTTAGCAACGAATGTCTTGCCTTCGGATCTGTGATAGAAGGTGTACCCAACTGTCTCCTTTGGGTATCCTATGAAGACACATTTCTCCGATTTGGGTTCGAGCTTATCAGGTTGAAGCTTTTTCACATAAGCATCGCATCCCCAAACTTTAAGAAATGACAACTTTGGTTTCTTGCCAAACCATAGTTCATAAGGTGTCGTCTCAACGGATTTCGACGGTGCCCTATTTAACGTGAATGTGGCCGTCTCTAAAGCATAACCCCAAAACGATAGCGGTAAATCTGTAAGAGACATCATAGATCGCACCATATCAAGTAAAGTACAATTATGACGTTCGGACACACCATTACGCTGTTGTGTTCCGGGTGGCGTGAGTTGCGAAACTATTCCACATTGTTTTAAGTGTAGACCAAACTCGTAACTCAAATATTCTCCTCCACGATCAGATCGTAGAAACTTTATTTTCTTGTTACGATGATTTTCAACTTCACTCTGAAATTCTTTGAACTTTTCAAATGTTTCAGACTTATGCTTCATTAAGTAGATATACCCATATCTGCTTAAATCATCTGTGAAGGTGAGAAAATAACGATATCCGCCACGATCCTCAACATTCATCGGACCGCATACATCTGTATGTATGATTTCAAACAAATCTGTTGCTCTCTCCATAGTACCGGAGAACGGCGTTTTGGTCATCTTGCCCATGAGGCACGGTTCGCAAGTACCAAGTGATTCATAATCAAGAGGTTCCAAAAGTCCATCAGTATGGAGTTTCTTCATGCGCTTTACACCGATATGACCTAAACGGCAGTGCCACAAATAAGTTGCACTATCATTATCAACTCTGCATCTTTTGGCTTCAACACTATGAATATGTGTATCACTACTATCGAGATTCATCAAAAATAGACCACTCTTCAAGGGTGCATGACCATAAAAGATATTACTCATATAAATAGAACAACCATTATTCTCTGATTTAAATGAATAACCGTCTCGCATCAAACAAGATCCAGATATAATGTTCATGCTCAACGCTGGCACCAAATAACAATTATTTAGGTCTAATACTAATCCTGAAGGTAGATGTAGAGGTAGCGTGCCGACCGCGATCACATCGACTTTGGAACCATTTCCCACGCGCATCGTCACCTCGTCCTTTGCCAGTGTTCGCTTAATCCGTAGTCCCTGTTTCGAGTTGCAAATATTAGCAACAGAACCAGTATCAAATACCCAGGTGCTACTGCGAGCTCTAGTAAGGTACACATCAATAACATGTATATCACATATACCTTTCTTCACCTTGCCATCCTTCTTATCCGCCAAATACTTGGGGCAGTTCCGCTTCCAGTGACCAGTCTGCTTGCAGTAGAAGCACTCAGTTTTAGGCTTAGGTCCAGACTTGGGTTTCTTCTCTTGAGCAGCAACTTGTTTGCTGTTCTTCTTGAAGTTCCCCTTCTTCTTCCCTTTGCCCTTTTTGTTGAAACTAGTGGTCTTGTTAACCATCAACACTTGATGCTCCTTCTTGATTTCTACCTCCGCAGCCTTTAGCATTGCGAAGAGCTTGGGAATCGTCTTATCCATCCCTTGCATATTATAGTTCATCACGAAGCTCTTGTAGCTTGGTGGAAGTGATTAGAGAATTCTGTCAATGACGCTATCATCCGGAAGAGTAACTCCCAGTTGAATTAAGTGATTACAATACGCAGACATCTTGAGTATGTGTTCACTGACAGAACTATTCTCCTCCATCTTGCAGCTATAGAACTTATTGGAGACTTCATATCTCTCAATCCGGGCATTCTTCTGGAATATTAACTTCAACTCCTGGAACATCTCATATGCTCCATGACGTTCAAAACGTCGTTGAAGTCCCGGTTCTAAGCCGTAAAGCATGGCACATGGAACTATCGAGTAGTCATCAGCTTTGCTCTGCCAGACGTTCTTAACGTCGTCAGTTGCATCAGCAGCAGGCCTGGCACCCAGCGGTGCTTCCAGGACGTAATTTTTCTGTGCAGCAATGAGGATAATCCTCAAGTTATGGACCCAGTCCGCGTAGTTGCTACCATCATCTTTCAACTTAGCTTTCTCAAGGAACGCATTAAAATTCAATGGAACAACAGCACGGGCCATCTATCTACAATCAACATAGATAAGCAAGATACTATCAGGTACTAAGTTCATGATAAATTTAAGTTCAATTAATCATATTACTTAAGAACTCCCACTTAGACAGACATCTCTCTAGTCATCTAAGTGATCACGTGATCCAAATCAACTAAACCATAACCGATCATCACGTGAGATGGAGTAGTTTTCAATGCTGAACATCTTATGTTGATCATATCTACTATATGATTCATGCTCGACCTTTCGGTCTCCGTGTTCCGAGGCCATATCTGCATATGCTAGGCTCGTCAAGTTTAACCTGAGTATTCTGCGTGTGCAAAACTGGCTTGCACCTGTTGTAGATGGACGTAGAGCTTATCACACCCGATCATCACATGGTGTCTGGGCACGACGAACTTTGGCAACGGTGCATACTCAGGGAGAACACTTCTTGATAATTTTTAGTGAGAGATCATCTTAAAATGCTACCGTCAATCAAAGCAAGATAAGATGCATAAAGGATAAACATGACATGCAATCAATATAAGTGATATGATATGGCCATCATCATCTTGTGCTTGTGATCTCCATCTCCGAAGCACCATCATGATCACCATTGTCACCGGCGCGACACCTTGATCTCCATCGTAGCATCGTTGTCGTTTACGCCATCTATTGCTTCTACGACTATCGCTACCGCTTAGTGATAAAGTAAAGCAATTACATGGCGTTTGCATTTCATACAATAAAGCGACAACCATATGGCTCCTGCCAGTTGCCGATAACTTCGGTTACAAAACATGATCATCTCATACAATAAAAATATAGCATCATGTCTTGGCCATATCACATCACAACATGCCCTGCAAAAACAAGTTAGACGTCCTCTACTTTGTTGTTGCGAGTTTTACGTGGCTGCTACGGGCTTAAGCATGAACCAATCTCACCTACGCATCAAAACCACAACGACTACGCATCAAAACCACAACGATAGTTTGTCAAGTTGATGCCGTTTTAACCTTCGCAAGGACCGGGCGTAGCCACACTCGGTTCAACTAAAGTTGGAGAAACTGACACCCGCTAGTCACCTGTGTGCAAAGCACGGCGGTAAAACCAATCTCGCGTAAGCGTACGCGTAATGTCGGTCCGGGCCGCTACATTCAACAATACCGCCGAACCAAAGTATGACATGCTGGTAAGCAGTATGACTTATATCGCCCACAACTCACTTGTGTTCTACTCGTGCATATAACATCAAACCATAAAAACCTAGGCTCGGATGCCACTGTTGGGGAACGTAGTAATTTCAAAAAATTCCCTTCGCACACGCAAGATCACGGTGATGTATAGCAATGAGAGGGAAGAGTGTTGTCTACGTACCCTCGTAGACCGAAGCGGAAGCGTTGACGCAACATAGAGGAAGTAGTCGTACATCCTCCCGGTCCAACCGATCCAAGCACCGTTACTCCGGCACCTCCGAGTTCTTGACACACGTACAGCTCGATGATGCACCCCGATCTCCGATCCAGCAGAGGCGTGGGGAGGAGTTCCGTCAGCACGACGGCGTGGTGACGATCTTGATGTTCTCCTGTCGCAGGGCTTCGCCTAAGCACTGCTACAATATGACCGAGGTGTAATATCGTGGAGGGGGGCACCGCACACGGCTAAGGAACGATCTCAATGATCAACTTGTGTCTCTAGGGTGCCCCCCCGCCCCCGTATATAAAGGAGGGAGGGAGGAGGAGGCCGGCCTAGGGAGGAGGCGCGCCATAGGGGGGGCAAACCTACTCCAAGTAGGTTTGGCCCCCCTTTCCTATTAGGAGCAGGAGAAGGAAGGAAGAGGGGGGAGGAGAGAAGGAAAGGGGGGGCCGGCCCCCCTCCCAATTCGGATTGGGCTTGGGGGGGGGGGCGCCCCCTCCCTTGCTCCTTCTCCCCCCTTCCAATAAGGCCCAATAAGGCCCATATACTTACCGGGGGGTTCCGGTAACCTCCCGGAACTCCGGTATATTCCCAATCTCATCCGGAACCTTTCCGGTGTCCAAATATATCCGTCCAATATATCAATCTTTATGTCTCGACCATTTCGAGACTCCTCGTCATGTCCGTGATCACATCCGGGACTCCGAACAACCTTCGGTACATCAAAATACATAAACTCATAATGAAACTGTCATCGAAACCTTAAGCGTGCGGACCCTACGGTTCGAGAACAATGTAGACATGACCGAGACACGTTTCCGGTCAATAACCAATAGCGGGACCTGGATGCCCATATTGGTTCCTACATATTCTACGAAGATCTTTATCGGTCAAACCGCACAACAACATACGTTGTTCCCTTTGTCATCGGTATGTTACTTGCCCGAGATTCGATCGTCGGTATCCAATACCTAGTTCAATCTCGTTACCGGCAAGTCTCTTTACTTGTTCCGTAATACATCATCTCGCAACTAACTCATTAGTTGAAATGCTTGCAAGGCTTAAGTGATGTGTATTACCGAGAGGGCCCAGAGATACCTCTCCGACATTCGGAGTGACAAATCCTATTCTCGAAATACGCCAACTCAACAAGTACCTTCGGAGACACCTGTAGATCACCTTTATAATCACACAGTTACGTTGTGACGTTTGGTAGCACACAAAGTGTTCCTCCGGTAAACGGGAGTTGCATAATCTCATAGTCATAGGAACATGTATAAGTCATGAAGGAAGCAATAGTAACATACTAAACGATCGGGTGCTAAGCTAACAGAATGGGTCATGTCAATCAGATCATTCAACTAATGATGTGACCTTGTTAATCAAATAACAACTCCTTGTTCATGGTTAGGAAACATAACCATCTTTGATTAACAAGCTAGTCAAGTAGAGGCATACTAGTGACACTCTGTTTGTTTATATATTCACACATGTATTATGTTTCCGGTTAATACAATTCTAGCATGAATAATAAACATTTATCATGATATGAGGAAATAAATAATAACTTTATTATTGCCTCTAGGGCATATTTCCTTCAGTTGCCCTGATCTCTTCAGTTTCTTCAGGCGCACCACTAGTGGATGCCCTGGGAATTTCTTCAGCGGCTGGAATGGAGTCATCAGCCCTGGAACTTGTATTCTCATCAGCAGGCTGAAAGTCATCAGCAGTGCTGGCATGTTCTTCAGCAGGCTGAGCAGAGTCTGTAGCCTGAGGATTTTCTTGTTGCGATGGGGCTGCAACAGTTGTCATTTTCTTCGTCAAATTGACGAATCTCACTTTGGCTCCTTGCCAATCAACATTGTATGCATCGAAGTCCTTGCTGAGGGCTTGCATCTCAGATTGAGCCTTGAGAAGTTCTTCAGGTGTCAGTCTGACAACGTTCTTTTTCAGAAGCTTCTCCTTTCTTGCTTGAGCTCTTTTTATCCCACGAGCCTTTTCAAACTTCCATTTCTCTTGAGAGATGAAATGGGTCAGCATATGACTTTCACCAGGAGTCAGAGGCAGATCAGGCATTGGAGTGTTTGGATCCTTATGCCATAAGTCAATGTAGTCGAGGATCTTCTTCAGATCCAGAAGCAGAGGCACAGGTGTTCCTTTGGCTCTGGCGGCCTTTGCTTGTCTATCTCTGATGATTTCTGCAAGTTCTTCATCAGAAGCCTTGTCATCAGAGGGCACTTGGAAAGCAACCTGTTTCTTTCTTGGACTTGGCCGAGGACCGCGTCTAGCTGTTGCTTTTGTTTTCAGCAGAGTGGGGCCTGATGAGGACATTGGTGCAGCTGAGGAACTCGCTGAGACACTAGAAGCAATTGAGAAACCCTGAGTCCTTTGACATGTAGCCAGATGCACAGGAGTTGAGGACTTGGAGGGAGCTTCTGAGGACTTTGATGGAGCAGCAGTAGTCTGAGGAATTTGCCGTGAGGGCGCGGCTGAGGAACTTGGCCGTGAGGGCGCTGATGGTGAAGCACTTGGCTTGCGAGCAGGCTTCTTCGGCATTGATTTCCTCGGCTTGACCGAGGTCTCAGCGGCAGCAGTAGCAGTAGCAGAATCCTCATTGAATTTTCTCACTGCTTCCTTGGCTTGTCTTGCCAATTTTGCTTGGCGCCTAGCCCATTCTTCAGGAAAGTCTTCACCACTTTTGATGCTAGTAGGATCAGTGACTTGGCCAGGTGCCAATGGAGCTCTTGGGCATGGAGGATTTAAGGCGAATTTCTTCATGTACTTTGGAGTAACATATCGATATTCCCTCCATTCTCGTGCCCATCTTCGTTCAATCCTCTGAATGCGCACTTTGCGCTGATTCTTGTTTTCTTTACCAAACTTGGCTTCATCAGGTGTGCAATAATCCTTGTATATTTCATCAGGGATCTCGAAAGCAGTCATGACCTCCGGTTTCTTTCCTCCTTTCTGCGGTCTCTTTCCTTCAGCCATTTTCTTCAGATGAGGAATTTGAACAATTGAACACTCTGAAGAAGTATGCAGTTTTTCTTCGAGGAACGCTGCAAATGAGTTAAGTTGATGAGAACCTAGTGATTCAGCAGCGGACATGAGTACCTGTGAACAGAGTGTAGGTGCGAGGAATTTGGAGAGGTCATATGCGTTTTCAGAAGATTTTTCAAAAAGACAAGTTTTGAGGAATTTGACCAGTTGAGCCTTGAGGAATTTCACTAAGCGTTCTTGTCTTAGGTTCCAGAGTTGTACAGATCAAAAATCCGCACAATTGAGGAATCTTGAAGAAATGAGTGCTTAGAGAGATGGATCAAGAGCACACTACTAGGGAAAAGCCTATACACAGAATCTTATCTGCAGCGCGCTTCAAAATACCACGCTACTGCTACTTAGCAGCAGCGCGTGTGTTCTGAACGCGCTACTGACTTGGAAGTAGCAGTAGCGCGTTGGGGGAATAAAGCGCTACTGCTATAGTTGCCATGACCTTGGCCCTCCGCTAGCTATAGCAGTAGCGTGTTACACAGTAGAGCGCTACTGCTACCTACGTTAGCTGTAGCGCTTTTTGCTAAACGCGCTACAACTATCCCTACCTTACCCCCCGCCGGCCCGCCCGGCCTGATTCCCTCTCCTCTGCTTCCTCCCCCAATTCCCGACCCCGCCTCGCCACCGCCGTCTCCCCCGACCCCGCCTCGCCGCCGTCTCCACCGACCCCGCCTCGCCGCGCCTCGGTGCCGCCGTCTCCCCCGACCCCGCCTCGCCGCCGTCTCCCCCGACCCCGCCTCGCCGCCGTCTCCCCCGACCCCGCCTCGCTGCCGTCTCCCCCGACCCCGGCCGCCTCGCCGCCGTCTCCCCCTACCCGGCCGCCTCGCCGCGCCTCGGTGCCGCCGTCTCCCCCGACCCCATCTCTCTCCCCGCCCTCTGTAAGCACTCTCCCCTTCCGATCCCTCTCTCCCCTTCTGATCCCTCTTCTCTGCTTAGTATGAACCCTAGGTATTTAGTGCTAGTTAGTATGAACCCTAGCCTATTTTTAGTGCTAGTTAGTTAATTACTTAGATGGTAATTAGGGCAGTAGTTCTTAGGTACTAATTAGTTAGTAAGAATTAGGTACTAATTAGGTACTAGAATATTTTTATTTATAGTATTATTTTTAGTAAGAACTAGTTGAATTAATAGAACTAGTTAGTAAGAACTTGTTTCTATTTTTTAGTTAAAAGCAATTTTTCCCGCCTCGATGTGGACGATGCCTATCCCGCATCCTCGTCGTCGAGTCGGCGGAGGACGACACCTGCTTGACCAGATCGGCCATGTTCGGGACTGGGCTCCGCCGGGGTGGTACTGGGAGGCGCTACCTACCGGGGGGCGCAGGTTGGTGAGGAGCCAGCCTGTCGTTGACCCGAACCTTGCTTGGTGGCGGTCGCGTGGGCCAGTGACGATCCAGAGGCTCGAGGACTCCGCGGAGGTGGTGCGTCACCGTGTCAGTGAGGAGGACGCGCACGTCCGTCGCTACTTGTTTGCGTTGGAGCACAGGCCGTTCTCCAATACCTGGCAGGTTCTCTGGGGATCTCACTGGAGCTATGATCCCGTGATGGTGCCTTCTCTGTGGGTGTCCACCGCCCGCGCCGATACCCATCGTGTGCTAGAGTTTTAGTTGTATTAGTGATGTTATATGTATGACACTATTCGTGATGTATTAGTGACAATATTTTGAAATGCATGAGATGATCTACTTTTGCTTATTGAATGCATGCTAATTTGAGTCCTATAAGATATTTTGAAATGTATATCTTGTGTTGCTCAATATCCAAGTGGCCGGTCATGTTTGCAGGTTACACCTCCGAGTGGCCTATGTTTTGCCGGAGTGTTGATTCATTTCCGTTCCGGCAAATTTCAGGCGCTCGATATGTCCTATTTTAGCAAAGGTCATGCCGGATTTTTCCGTGAATTTTGGCATGACTTGTGCTAGAATATATATGTAGGAAATATCGAGTGCCCCGGATTTGTATGTTCAGTATCTTGGTAGTTGTCTTCGATCGATTTTCAATTAATGTTTTAACTATGAACATAGGAAATGTCTGACGACGAGAAGGATTTCGGTATTTGCAAATACTGCGAAGACGAGCGCGGCCTGTGCGACGGAATCTTCCTAGATGATGATAGGCGCTTCAGCATCAAGCTGGACGTGAACTTCGAAGTGGATACAGTAAGTCACAACGAATTAAGCATGACATCTGCTTTCATTTGCTTCAACTTATATTTTTTTTTACTGTTCTACTAGCGTATCCCCTGCCATGCAAGAGTTTTTGTATTGGATAAGATAGGTTTCAGTCATAGTATGGAGGAAAAGGAAGTTTACTTGAAGACCGAGCATGGTTATATTTTCCATGCGAAGTTATACAATTCAGACGACTACACCTATTTTGGATGCAAAACATGGCGAGCACTATGCAAGACTTATGCATTTGAGCCTGGTATGGTTATCACCTTTGATATTCGTCCGGAAGATGATATTGAAGGTAATTCCGACATCTGGGTCAATGTGCAAATGCCTCCAGTTATACCATTATGTAAGTTTCTCAACCATATTTATGTCTTTGATATTGTTTATTCAAAATTAATTGACAACTAATTTGTATTGTCAGCTTATTTCCGTGCAAGCAAACATGTCCAGCGCTTGGTAGACAGGACCGTATACTGCCCTGGGGCTGAACTCAACTGCGAGGAGCTCAGTCATTATGTTTCATGGCTTGAGGATCTTGATACTGTCAAGACAAATTTTCTTCGTGCATTTAGAAATCTTAGTACTGAAAATGTGCGACCCATAGTGTTCATACTGAACTACGGTCACATCCATTTAGGAAGGATGGTAAGATTTTTACTTTTTATCCTCATTGCATCTTTTCCATACATTATTTTTGAAGCTAAACTTCATTGCTAAGTATGTTACCATACGATGTTCTTCAACAGGGACTCCCGATGAATGTTGTGCCTTATGGGATCGAGACTAAAGGTGTCATGAGTATTGTCAACTTACGGCCAAGATATCCTACAGCTTACTTTAGTGCATTCAAGATTAGCGACGGATGCTTAATAGTGCAAGACTGGACCAAATATGTGTTGGGGGAGTGCAGAGAAGTACTAGGGAGCAGCAACCAGAGACGCCTTCCACGATTAGGAGACAGGTTCATCTGCATGCTTCAACTTGATCAAGGAGGAGAGCTATACATGTTTTATGTTCTTTTACCTAAGAGAGAGCAGCAGGAGTGAGTAGCAGGAGTGAGTAGCTGGCTAGGACTGAGTTTCAGGATGATGATGTGCTACACTATTACTATGATGATAAAATAGCTAGTGTTCGTGGTAATGACTATGATGTTTATTATTAGCTAGTGTTAGTGGTGATTAAATAAATAATGTTGATGGTAATGACCATGATGATGATTACATATCTTGTGCTGGCGGATTAGATTCAAGTGGAGGCAACATGTGGTGCACATCGAAAGTACTACTAATCCAAAGTAGATCAAGTTTGGATTAGTAGTATACTTTTGACATGCACCACATATTGCCTCCACTTGAACCTAATCCACCTTCATTTAATACACTGTTATGGACATAATGATGTAAACCTCATAACATCTGGTATTGTACCAATATTTGTATGATGGCGCATAAATACACTAAAAATAAAAAAATTATAAAAAACATACTAGTAGCGATGGGTGGGAAACACGCTGCAAGTAGGTAACTTAGCAGTAGCGCTGTACCAAACAAGCGCTGCAGCTATTTGTACTAGCAGTAGCGCGTGATGGCACGCGTTACTGCTAAGCATTAGCTGTAGCGCCTTATTAGTAGCGCGGCCTACCGCGCTACTAGTAGGCACAAAACACGCGCTACTGCTAGGGTTTTCCCTAGTAGTGGCATACAGTGTGTGAGGTGTTCATATGTGAAGATTTGAAGAATAAAACACCTTTGAAGATTTTCAGAAAAGTTTGAGAATCAAAGCGAGTAATAAAAGTGACTTTTAATTACCCGAACTGAAGAACACGACGAACAGAGATGAACAACGATGAGGTTCGTCAAGTTAGATCTCCCACGCCCTAACTTGGCAGAGGGAGACAGCTACGGCGGCGGCGGAGTGAAGATTTCCGTAACCGGCGCGAGTACGACGGCGACAAGGTCGAGGCAGTGAAGCTCTTCCTCACTGGCAGCGATGGAGAAGCGGTGGCGCTAGGGTTTGAGGAGAGCTCGAGCGAGAGACAGCAACCGAGCGGAGTAAATGAAGTAAGGAAGGGGACAGGTGTATTTATAGCCACGGTAAAAACTGTTCGCCCGAAGATTTTGGGACGAACATGCCCCTGCCCTTTCTTCTTCACGCGACATGTGTCACCCACGTACTGTGCAGATGAGATCGTGTAAGATCGTGGGTGAATAAAATAATGCATCGTGGGATGCGGAATGGTTTGAGCGGTAAAACCGAAAATCTGGATAAGATTTGTTTTAAAGTTTCGTTCGCAATTTCTTCAGCTGACAAGGACACAGTGAAGACTTTGAACGAGTTTCAACTAGAACGCACATGAAGAATTTGTGAATAGATTGGATTGAGTATAGCATAGAGGGGAAGGGTCCGATTGTTAGGGAACGTAGTAATTTCAAAAATTTCCTACGCACATGCAAGATCATGGTGATGATATAGCAACGAGAGGGGAGAGTGTTCGTCCACGTACCCTTGTAGACCGTAAGTGGAAGCGTTATCACAACGCGGTTGATGTAGTCGTACGTCTTCACGATCCGACCGATCCAAGCACCGAACGTACGGAGCCTCCGAGTTCAGCACACGTTCAGCTCGATGACGATCTCCGGCCTCCGATCCAGCCGAGCTCCGGAGATGAGTTCCGTCAGCACGACGGCGTGGTGACGATGATGATGTTTTACCGGCGCAGGGCTTCGCCTAAACTCCGCGACGATATGACTGAGGTGGAATATGGTGGAAGGGGGCACCGCACACGGCTAAGGAACGATCTGTAGATCAATTTGTGTGTTCTAGGGTGCCCCCCTACCCCCATATATAAAGGAGGGAGGGAGGAGGTGGCCGGCCCAAGGAGGGGGCGCGCCATAGGAGGAGGAAACCTACTCCAAGTAGGTTTCCCCTCTTTTTCCTTATCTTATTTGGAGGGGAAAGGAAGGAGTACTAGTAGTAGGAAGGAGTACTAGTAGTAGGAAAGGAAGAGGGGGAAGGAGAAAGGAAAGGGGGGGCCGGCCCCCCTCCCCAATTCGGATTGGGCTTGGGGGGACGCGCCCCCCTCCCTTGCTCCTTCTCCCTTCCTCCTACATGGGCCCAATAAGGCCCATATACTTCCTGGGGGGTTCCAGTAACCTCCCGGAGCTCCGGTATATTCCCAAACTCTTCCGGAACCTTTCCGGTGTCCAAATATATCCGTCCAATATATCAATCTTTATGTCTTGACCATTTCGAGACTCCTCGTCATCTCCATGATCATATCCGGGACTCCGAACAAACTTCGGCACATCAAAATACATAAACTCATAATATAATTGTCATCGAAACCTTAAGCGTGCGGACCCTACGGTTCGAGAACGATGTAGACATGACTGAGACATATCTCTGGTCAATAACCAATAGCGGGACCTAGATGCCCATATTGGTTCCTACATATTCTACGAAGATCTTTATCGGTCAAACCGCACAACAACATACGTTGTTCCCTTTGTCATCTGTATGTTACTTGTCCGAGATTCGAAAGTCGGCATCCAATACCTAGTTCAATCTCGTCACCGGCAAGTCTCTTTACTCGTTCTGTAATGCATCATCCCGTAACCAACTCATTGGTTACATTGCTTGCAAGGCTTATAATGATGTGCATTACCGAGAGGGCCCAGAGATACCTCTCCGACAATCGGAGTGACAAAACCTAATCTCGAAATACGCCAACTCAACATGTACCTTCGGAGACACCTGTAGTACTCCTTTATAATCACCCAGTTACGTTGTGACGTTTGGTAGCACCCAAAGTGTTCCTCCGGTAAACGGGAGTTGCATAATCTCATAGTTACAGGAACATGTATAAGTCATGAAGAAAGCAATAGCAACATACTAAACGATCAAGTGCTAAGCTAACGGAATGGGTCAAGTCAATCACATCATTCTCCTAATGATGTGATCCTGTTAATCAAATGACAACTCTTTTGTCCATGGCTAGGAAACATAACCATCTCTGATAAACGAGCTAGTCAAGTAGAGGCATACTAGTGACACTATGTTTGTCTATGTATTCACACATGTATTATGTTTCCGGTTAATACAATTCTAGCATGAATAATAAACATTTATCATGAAATAAGGAAATAAATAATAACTTTATTATTGCCTCCAGGGCATATTTCCTTCAGTCTCCCACTTGCACTAGAGTCAATAATCTAGTTCACATCGCCATGTGATTTAACACCAATATTCATATCTGTATATGATTAACACCCATAGTTCACATCATCATGTGACCAACACCCAAAGGGTTTACTAGAGTCAATAATCTAGTTCGCATCGCTATGTGATTAACACCCAAAGAGTACTAAGGTGTGATCTTGTTTTGCTCATGAGAGAAGCTTAGTCAACG
This sequence comes from Triticum timopheevii, assembly GCA_963921465.1. Lineage (NCBI taxonomy): Eukaryota > Viridiplantae > Streptophyta > Magnoliopsida > Poales > Poaceae > Triticum > Triticum timopheevii. The sequence continues at coordinate 162,980,038 of OY997274.1, read as the reverse complement.
GGTCTGTCACATTCAGAGCCGTATGTATTTTGCAAATATTCTATGTCTATAATGCTCTGCACGGAGCTACTCTAGCTAATCGCTCCCACTTTCAATATGTATCCAGATTGAGACTTAGAGTCATCTGGATCGGTGTGAAAACTTGCACCGAGGTAACTTTTACGACGGGCTCTTTTATCACCTCCATAATCGAGAAATATTTCCTTAGTCCTTACTAAGGATATTCTTGACCAATGTCCAGTGATCTACTCTTAGATCACTATTGTACTCCCTTGCCAAATTCAGAGCAAGGTATACAATAGGTCTGGTACATAGCATAGCATACTTTATAGAACCTATGACTGAGGCATAGGGAATGACTTTTCATTCTCTTTCTATTTTCTGCTGTGGTCGGGATTTGAGTCTTACTCAATTTCATACCTTTGCAACACAGGCAAGAACTCTTTCTTTGACTGTTCCATTTTGAACTATTTCAAAATCTTGCCAAGGTATGTACTCATTGAAAATCTTATCAAGCGTCTTGATCTATCTCAATAGATCTTGATGCTCAATATGTAAGTAGCTTTTACTGAGGTCTTTAAAGAACTCCTTTAAAACACTCCTTTATGCTTTGCAGAAAAATTCTACATCATTTCTGATCAACAATATGTCACTCACATATACTAATCAGAAAGGCTGTAGTGCTCCCACTCACTTTATTGTAAATACAGGCTTCATCGTAAGTCCATATAAAACTATATGCTTTGATCAACTTATCAAAGCGTATATTCCAACTCCGAGATGCTTGCACCAGTCCATAGATGGGTCGCTGGAGCTTGCACATTTTGTTAGTACCTTTAGGATTGAAAAAACCTTTTGGTTGCATCATATACAACTCTTCGTTAAGAAAACCATTAGGGAATGCAGTTTTGACATCCATTTGCCAGATTTCATAAAATATGGCAATTACTAACATGATTCGGACAAACTTAAGCATCGCTACAGTTGAGAAAATCTCATTGTAGTCAACACCTTGAACTTGTCAAAAAACCTTTTTGCGACAAGTCGAGCTTTGTAGATAGTAACACTACTATCAACGTTCGTCTTCCTCTTTAAGATCCATTTATTTAACATGGCTTGCTAATCATCGAGCAAGTCAATCAAAGTCCATACTTTGTTGTCATACATGGATCATATCTCAGATTTTATGGCCTCAAGCCATTTCGCAGAATCTGGGCTCATCATCGCTTCTTCATAGTTCGTCGGTTCATCATGGTCTAGTAACATGACTTCCAGAACATGATTACTACACCATTCTAGTGCGGATCTTACTCTGGAAGACCTACGAGGTTCTGTACTAACTTGATCTGAAGTTTCATGATCATCATCATTAGCTTCCTCATTAATTGGTGTAGCAATCACTGGAACTGATTTCTGTGATGAACTACTTTCCAATTCGGGAGAAGGTACAATTACCTTATCAAGCTCTACTTTCCTCCCACTCACTTCTTTCGAGAGAAACTTCTTCTCTTAGAAAGGATCCATATTAGCAACGAATAACTTGCCTTCGGATCTGTGATAGAAGGTGTACCCAATAGTTACCTTTGGGTATTCTATGAAGACGCACTTCTCCGATTTGGGTTCGAGCTTATCAGGTTGAAACTTTTTCACATAAGCATCGCAGCCCCAAATTTTAAGAAATGACAACTTTTGGTTTCTCGCCAAACCACAGTTCATAAGGCGTCATCTCAACGGATTTTGATGGTGCCCTATTTAAAGTGAATGCAACTGTCTCTAATGCATAACCCCAAAATGATAGTGGTAAATCGGTAAGAGACATCATAGATCGCACCATATCAAAAAAAGTGCGGTTACGACGTTCGGACACACCATAACGTTGTGGTGTTCAAGGTGGCGTGAGCTGTGAAACTATTCCACAATGTTTTAATTGAAGACCAAACTCGTAACTCAAATATTCGTCTCCACGATCAGATCGTAGAAACTTTATTTTTCTTGTTACGATGATTTTCCACTTCACTCTGAAATTCTTTGAACCTTTCAACTATTTCAGACCTATGTTTCATCAAGTAGATATACCCATATCTGCTCAAATCATCTTGTGAAGGTCAGAAAATAACGATACTTGCCACGAGCATCAACACTCATTGGATTGCATACATCGGTATGTATTATTTCCAATAAGTCAGTAGCTCGTTCTATTGTTCCTGAGAACGGAGTTTTAGTCATCTTGCCCAAAAGGCACGGTTCGCAAGCATCAAATGATTCATAACCAAGTGATTCTGAAAATCCATCTTTATGGAGTTTCTTCATGCGCTTTACACCGATATGACCCAAACGGCAGTGCCACAAATAAGTTGCACTATCATTATTAACTTTGCATCTTTGGGCCTCAATATTATGAATATGTGTATCACTACGATCGAGATCCAACAAACTATTTTCATTGGGTGTATGACCATTGAAGGTTTTATTCATGTAAACAGAATAACAATTATTCTCTGATTTTAAATGAATAACCGTATTGCAATAAACATGATCAAATCATATTCATGCTCAACGCAAACGCCAAATAACATTTATTTAGGTTTAACACTAATCCCGAAAGTATGGGGAGTGTGTGATGATGATCATATCAATCTTGGAACTACTTCCAACACTCATCGTCACTTTCCCTTCAACTAGTCTTTGTTTATTCTGTAACTCCTGTTTCAAGTTACTAATCTTAGCAACCGAACAAGTATCAAATACTCAGGGGCTACTATAAACACTAGTAAGGCACACATCAATAATCTGTATATCAAATATACCCTTGTTCACTTTGCCATCCTTCTTATCCACCAAATATTCAGGGCATTTCCGCTTCCAGTGACCATTTCCTTTGCAGTGTAAACACTCAGTTTCAGGCTATGGTCCAGCTTTGGGCTTCTTCGCAGGAGTGACAACTTGCTTGTCTTTCCACTTGAAGTTCCCTTTATTTCCCTTTGCCCTTCTCTTGAAACTATTGGTCTTGTCAATCATCAACACTTGATGCTCTTTCTTGATTTCTACCTTCGTTGATTTCAATATCACGAAGAGTTCGGGAATCGTTTTCGTCATCCCTTGCATACTATAGTTCATCACGAAGTTCTAGTAACTTAGTGATGGTGACTAGAGAATTCTATCAATCACTATCTTATCTGGAAGATTAACTCCCACTTGATTCAAGCGATTGAAGTACCCAGACAATCTAAGCACATGCTCACTAGTTGAGCGATTCTCCTCCATCTTTTAGCTATAGAACTTGTTGGAGACATTATATCTCTCAACTCGGGTATTTGCTTGAAATATTAACTTCAACTCCTGGAACATCTCATATGGTCCATGACGTTCAAAACATCTTTGAAGTCCCGATTCTAAGCCGTTAAGCATGGTGCACTAAACTATCAAGTAGCCATCATAATGAGCTTAGCCAAACATTCATAACGTCTGCATCTGCTCCTGCAATAGGTCTGTCACCTAGCGGTGCATTAAGAACATAATTCTTCTGTGCAGCAATGAGGATAAACCTCAGATCACGGATCAAATCCGCATCATTGCTACTAACATTTTTCAACACAATTTTCTCTAGGAACATATCAAAATAAACATATGAAAGCAACAACGCAAGCTATTGATCTAACAACATAATATGCAAAATACTACCAGGACTAAGTTCATGATAAATTTAAGTTCAATTAATCATATTACTTAAGAACTCCCACTTAGACAGACATCTCTCTAGTCATCTAAGTGATCACGTGATCCAAATCAACTAAACCATGTCCGATCATCATGTGAGATGGAGTAGTTTCAATGGTGAACATCTCTATGTTGATCATATCTACTATATGATTCACGCTCGACCTTTCGGTCTCCGTGTTCCGAGGCCATATCTGTATATGCTAGGCTCGTCAAGTATAACCTGAGTATTCCGCGTGTGCAACTGTTTTGCACCCGTTGTATTTGAACGTAGAGCCTATCACACCCGATCATCACGTGGTGTCTCAGCACGAAGAACTTTCGCAACGGTGCATACTCAGGGAGAACACTTCTTGATAATTAGTGAGAGATCATCTTAAAATTCTACCGTCAAACAAAACATAATAAGATGTATAACAGATAAACATCATATGCAATCAAAATATGTGACATGATATGGCCATGATCATCTTGCGCCTTTGATCTCCATCTCCAAAGTACTGTCATGATCTCTATTGTCACCGGCACGACACCATGATCTTCATCATCTTGATCTATATCAATGTGTCATCACATGGTCGTCTCACCAACTATTGCTCTTGCAACTATTGCTATCGCATAGCGATAAAGTAAAGCAATTATTTGGCACTTGCATCTTATGCAACAAAGACACAACCATAGAGCTTCTGCCAGTCGCCAATAACTTCAACAAAACATGATCATCTCATACAACAACTTATATCTCATCACGTTTTGACCATATCACATCACAACATGCCCTACAAAAACAAGTTAGACGTCCTCTACTTTGTTGTTGCAAGTTTTACGTGGCTGCTACGGGCTTAAGCAAGAACCAATCTCACCTACGCATCAAAACCACAACGATAGTTTGTCAAATAGACTCCGTTTTAACCTTCGCAAGGACCAGGCGTAGCCACACTCGGTTCAACTAAAGTTGGAGAAACTGACACCCGCCAGCCACCTGTGTGCAAAGCACGTCGGTAGAACCAGTCTCGCGTAAGCGTACGCGTAATGTCGGTCTGGGCCGCTTCATCCAACAATACCGCCGAACCAAAGTATGACATGCTGGTAGGCAGTATGACTTATATCGTCCACAACTCACTTGTGTTCTACTCGTGCATATAACATCAAACCATAAAAACCTAGGCTCGGATGCCACTGTTAGGGAACGTAGTAATTTCAAAAATTTCCTACGCACATGCAAGATCATGGTGATGATATAGCAATGAGAGGGGAGAGTGTTCGTCCACGTACCCTTGTAGACCGTAAGAAGAAGCGTTATCACAACGCGGTTGATGTAGTCATACGTCTTCACGATTCGACCGATCCAAGCACCGAACGTACGGAGCCTCCGAGTTCAGCACACGTTCAGCTCGATGACGATCTCCGGCCTCCGATCCAGCCGAGCTCCGGAGATGAGTTCCGTCAGCACGACGGCGTGGTGACGATGATGATGTTCTACCGGCGCAGGGCTTCGCCTAAACTCCGCGACGATATGACTGAGGTGGAATATGGTGGAAGGGGGCACCGCACACGGCTAAGGAACGATCCGTAGATCAATTTGTGTGTTCTAGGGTGCCCCCCTACCCCCGTATATAAAGGAGGGAGGGAGGAGGTGGCCGGCCCAAGGAGGGGGCGCACCATAGGAGGAGGAAACCTACTCCAAGTAGGTTTCCCCTCTTTTTCCTTATCTTATTTGGAGGGGAAAGGAAGGAGTACTAGTAGTAGGAAGGAGTACTAGTAGTAGGAAAGGAAGAGGGGGAAGGAGAAAGGAAAGGGGGGGCCGGCCCCCCTCCCCAATTCGGATTGGGCTTGGGGGGGCGTGCCCCCCTCCCTTGCTCCTTCTCCCTTCCTCCTACATGGGCCCAATAAGGCCCATATACTTCCCGGGGGGTTCCGGTAACCTCCCAGAGCTCCGGTATATTCCCAGACTCTTCCGGAACCTTTCCGGTGTCCAAATATATCCGTCCAATATATCAATCTTTATGTCTCGACCATTTCGAGACTCCTCGTCATGTCCGTGATCATATCCGGGACTCCGAACAAACTTCGGTACATCAAAATACATAAACTCATAATATAATTGTCATCGAAACCTTAAGCGTGCGGACCCTACGGTTCGAGAACGATGTAGACATGACTGAGACATGTCTCTGGTCAATAACCAATAGCAGGACCTGGATGCCCATATTGGTTCCTACATATTCTACGAAGATCTTTATCGGTCAAACCGCACAACAACATACGTTGTTCCCTTTGTCATCGGTATGTTACTTGTCCGAGATTCGATCGTCGGTATCCGATACCTAGTTCAATCTCGTCACCAGCAAGTCTCTTTACTCGTTCTGTAATGCATCATCCCGTAACCAACTCATTGGTTACATTGCTTGCAAGGCTTATAATGATGTGCATTACCGAGAGGGCCTAGAGATACCTCTCCGACAATCGGAGTGACAAAACCTAATCTCGAAATACGCCAACTCAACACGTACCTTCGGAGACACCTGTAGTACTCCTTTATAATCACCCAGTTACGTTGTGACATTTGGTAGCACCCAAAGTGTTCCTCCGGTAAACGGGAGTTGCATAATCTCATAGTTACAGGAACATGTATAAGTCATGAAGAAAGCAATAGCAACATACTAAACGATCAAGTGCTAAGCTAACGGAATGGGTCAAGTCAATCACATCATTCTCCTAATAATGTGATCCCGTTAATCAAATGACAACTCTTTTTTCCATGGCTAGGAAACATAACCATCTCTGATAAACGAGCTAGTCAAGTAAAGGCATACTAGTGACACTATGTTTGTCTATGTATTCACACATGTATTATGTTTCCGGTTAATACAACTCTAGCATGAATAATAAACATTTATCATGAAATAAGGAAATAAATAATAACTTTATTATTTCCTCTAGGGCATATTTCCTTCACCGATCACATTCACTTAGCAGAAATCACAACTTGAAGAATTAGCAATAAGTGAATGCTGTAGAGGACATAAACTCATATGTATATATAGCCAATGAAGAAAAACGACGGAAACAGTGAAGATTTTGCAAAGTTGAAGAATTTGAAAAACTGAAGAATTTCAAAAATGAGGAAAAACGCAAATTGAAGATTTTCAACTTTTGTGGTGGCGTAACCCACCGTATAAGAATGATGATTTCAGACACCGCGTACAATTGTCGTAGGGTTCTGAGAATCAAATTCTTCATTAATTTCTTCACACTTAGAGTGTTATTCTTCATTGATTGAAGAAAAACGTTTCTTCATGTGTTGCACATCTAAGTCATCAAGTCTGCATAAGGGTTAGGATGTGTGTCCTTTTCAAAGAACATTCGAAGATTCTAAGATATTTAGCTCACACCGCAACTTGCTAAATCTCTTCTCGTCCAAGGGCTTAGTGAAGATATCAGCTAGCTGTTCTTTAGTCTTCACATGCTTGATGGAGATGTCGCCCTTCAACACATGATCACGAAGAAAATGATGACGAATCTGGATGTGCTTTGTCTTCGAGTGCTGAACTAGGTTGTGAGCAATCTTGATGGCACTCTCATTATCGCAGAGGAGAGGCACATTCTTCACGTTGACGCCATAGTCCTTGAGGGTTTGCTTCATCCAAAGCAGTTGAGCACAGCATGAGCCAGCAGCAATGTATTCAGCTTCAGCAGTAGACAGTGATACGCAGTTCTGTTTCTTCGAGGACCAACAGACCAAAGATCGCCCGAGGAAATGACATGTGCCAGATGTTTACTTGCGATCCACACGATCACCAGCATAGTCAAAGTCAGAATATCCAATGAGATCAAAAGCAGAGCCCTTGGGGTACCATAATCCTAGTGTTGGTGTGTGAGCTAGATATCGAAGCATATGCTTCACAGCCTTATGGTGTGATTCCTTTGGTGCAGCTTGAAATCGGGCACACATGCAAACACTAAGCATTATATCTGGCCTAGATGCACATAAGTACAATAAGGAACCAATCATGGACGGTATACCTTGTGATCGAAGTCAATACCATTTTCATCAGTGCATAGATGGCCATTTGTGGGCATAGGAATTTTGACGCCTTTGCAATCTTGCATGTCGAATTTCCTCAGTACATCTTTGAGGTATTTCTCCTGAGATATGAATATGCCATTGCGCTGCTGACGAATTTGAAGACCTAAGAAGAATTTCAACTCTCCCATCATAGACATTTGATATTCTTCACTCGTCATATAGGCAAATTCATCAATTGGGTTTCTTGTCAGTGAGGAGTTCATAGGCAGTCTTCTTGAAGAATTTGTGAAGATATACTCTGTTGATGATGTGGCAAGCAGTATCAATTGCATCAATCCAAAAATGCTGAGCCGTTTTGTATTCATCAAGCATAGTGCGAGCCATCTCAACAAGAGTTCTGTTCTTGCGCTCCACGACGCCATTCTGCTAAGGAGTATAGGGAGCAGATAACTCATGAGTAATACCAAGTTCATCAAGATAGGCATCAAGACCGGAATTCTTGAACTCAGTTCCATTGTCACTTCTGATATGCTTGATCTTCACACCAAAGTTGGTTGAAGCCCTCGAGGAAAATCGTTTGAAGACTTCCTGCACTTCATGTTTGTAAGTAACAATGTGTACCCATGTATATCGAGAATAATCATCAACAATGACAAAACCATATAGAGATGCATCATTAGAGCATCCTGAGTAATGATTAGGTCCGAAGAGGTCCATGTGAAGCAATTCGAATGGACGGGTAGTGGTCATGATAGTCTTTGCTGGATGCTTGGCCTTGGTCATTTTTCCAGCTTCACTGGCTCCGCATAAGTGATCCTTGAGGAATTTGACATTCTCAATGCCAATGACATGCTTCTTCTTCGCAAGCATGTTCAAATTCCCCATGCATGCGTGACCAAGTCGTCGATGCCATAGCCAGCCTTCTGAAGCTTTTGCAAGTAGACACACGGCTGGTTGTGGTCCTGTAGAGAAATCAACAATATACAGATCTCCTCTCCTAAAGCCTTCGAAGACTTTGGAATTGTCAGCTTCCATAATCACAACACAGCGATATTTGCCAAAGACAACAACCATATCAAGATCACAAAGCATTGAGACTGACATGAGATTGTATCCTAAGGACTCAACAAGCATGACTTTGTCCATGTGCTTATCCTTAGAGATAGCAACCTTACCAAGACCCAATACCTGACTTTTGCCTTTGTCAGCAAAGATGATATGCTTCAGAGGTGATGGTGATAAGGGAGCATCCATCAATAGATTCTTGTCACCAGTCATGTGATTTGTACATCCACTATCGAGGACCCATTCAGTGGTTTTGGGTTGATCATCCTGCAGATGAATTAGTGTAGCTTACAATCGCATATGCTTCATCAGTGAAGAATATGATATCAAGTTCATCAGATGAATTTCATCAAGCAGTAAACAGATATAGCAGTATGAGGACGTGTGAAATGAAAGTTCATTTCATCATGATTCGCCTGCGTCCCTTCAGGCATTTTCATCAGGTCCCCAGCAAATTATTCAGACGTTAAAGCACGTCTGGAGACCTGACCCTGCAGAAGAGATTAGTTCTTTTTCTTCACCACCCACATCTAGAGGGGTGGCAAAGAGTTCATCATTCTGCGAGCACCATATGAGAAAGGTGGCAAAGATGCCAAACCATTTCGTTTCACATAAGAGGGGTTAGGGTAAGCATATGAATAAGCAGAGTAATTCTTCGAGGACTTATGAACATAATGGTTTGAAGAATAATGCACATATTCATAGCCCTTAGCTCTACCCTGCGAGACAGAGTTGTTAGCACGATGATAATCATATGAGGACTTTGATCCAGTTGAGGAATTTGATCCATGTGAAGAATTTGGTCCATATGAGGACTTGGATCCATATGAAGAATTTGGTCCATATGAAGAATTTGATCTGGGGTTCCTATTCTTCACAGGTGGTGTCATGAGGACATTCACCTAAAGACTTTCAACATAACTTTTGGGAACCCAGATTTTCTTCATAGGGGAACCGTTCCTGCAGTTAGTGCCAACATATCTAGCAAATACTTCACCATTCTGATTTTTGAACAGTTTATGGTTGGAGTCAAATGACTCATCAGAAGAATGAGGAGATTCACATGTAAAGCCAGATAAGTTAGATGGATCAACTGGAGGTCCCTTTGCAGCAACCCATGAGGTTTTGGGGTACTGCTCAGGCTTCCAATATGTTCCATCAGCATTGAGTTTCCTCTCAAAGGCAATACCCTCTTTCCTAGGGTTTCTGTTGAGGATCTTCTTTTTGAGCACATCACAAAGTGTCTGATGCCCTTTGAGGCTTTTGTACATGCCTGTCATGTGCAGTTCCTTCAGCCCTGCATTGTCAGTGATACTAGCAATGTCCTCAGATGAGGAACTAGTGATAGCAGAGGTAGATGAAGAATTTGTAGCAGTTGAAGCATTTGAACATTCAGGTGAAGAATTAGCAGATTCACGTTCAATGCACTTTAAGCATGGGGGAACAAATTCTTCCTGAGAAGCGCTGATTTGTTGAGCTAGTAATGATCGCGCTCCTTCTGAAGACCTTCATAACACACTCTTAGCTTTTCAAGATCTTCCTTTCTTTGAAGAGATTCAAGAGAAAGCTTCTCGTGATCAGTCAAGAGGGTATTATGTTGATCTTGAAGGGCGTCAAACTTGGAGTGAATTCTCTGAAGACATTCACCCAATGCTTTTGACTGATCCATTTCTTTGCGCAACATATTATCACTTTTTTCTAGCATATCTTGAGTTTGTTCTAAAGCCGTTTGTTGCTTAGTGGCAACGCAAATAAGTTTGGTATAGCAGGATTCAATATCATCATCAGATTCATCATTGTCAAATTCATCATTATCAGATTCATCATCACAAGGCTCGGATGAGGAGCATTCGGTTACCTCAGCACCGTTTGCCATGAGACAAGATGCAGAAGATGATGATTCTGGCTCGAAAGTCATCGTTTTGAGAGATTCCTTGAAGTCCTCAAACTAGGGATCATGACGAGTTCGATGACCTTCATAGACATCAGAGATTCGGTCCCAGATGAGCTTCGAATTGCCAAGATGCATAATTTGCCCGAATTGATCTCTGGATAGGCAGGAGCAGATGATATCCTTCGCTATAATGTCAAGTCGAGTGTACTTGCGAATATCATCAGCATTTGCCATCTCGCATAGATCAGTAAGACCAATCTCAGTGACGGTCCATAGCTCGCTGTTCCTTGCCATGAGGCGCTTCCTCATCATGGCCTTCCACTTGGGATAGTCATGACCGTCAAAGATAGGGCATGTCACTTTCTTCATACCTGCGGTCGACATAACTAAAACTCCAGGCGGTTAAACCAAAATCACACAGAACAAGGGAGTACCTTGCTCTGATACCAATTGAAAGTGTGTTATATCGACTAGAGGGGGGGTGAATAGGCGATTTTTATGAATTCTTCACTGAGGAATTTGCTGATGAGGAAATTCCTTAGCGAAGAACTACTTGCAGCGGAATAAGTACTCAAAAGTAAACATAACAGGATACAAACATAGTCATCATGATGAAATGAAGACTAGCACAGAGTACAGAAAGCGTAAACACAGGATAACAAGATGAAGACAAACAGACTGAAGAAATTGAACTGAGGAATTTGTGAAAGTCTTCAGTAAAAGTCTTCAAGCACAGATATGAACAACATACAACACAGTAATGAGGAAATGAAAAAGTTGAGGAAATAGAACCAGTTAGTTGGTGAAGACAATGATTTGGTAAACCAGTTCCAACTGCTGTCTCAGTTGTACGTCTGGTTGGAGCGACTGAGTATTTAAACTCGAGGACACGCAGTCCCGGACACCCAGTCTCTGAGCCGCAACTCAGGACACCCAGTCCTCACCGTATTCTCCTTGAACTAAGACCACGCAGGCCTCGTCCAATCACTCGTGGTAAGTCTTCAGGTGACTTCCAAACCTTCACAGACTTGGTCACTCGGCGATCCACAATTCCTCTTGGATGCTCTAGACCTTGACGCCTAAACGTCTGGAAGAAGCACAGTCTTCAAAGGTAACAAGCGTCGGATCCACGTAGGATCAATTTCTTCAGTGATGCTCAATCACTTTGGGTTTGTGGGGGTTTGGTTTTGGGATTTTCCTCACGTGATGATTTTCGCTCAAAGTCCTCGGAGGATGGGTTGCTCTCAGATGACAAGTGTCAAGTTCTCTCAGAGCAGCCAACCAACTAGTGGTTGTAGGGGGCGGCTATTTATAGCCTAGGGAGCAGCCCGACATGATAAGACATAAATGCCCTTCAATGATATGACCGTTAGGTGGATAAGATATTTTGGACAGCCGACGCGCAGCACAGCAACGGTCGGAAATTTGACTCTCAAATTCCTCAGGGCTATCATGTTCCTCACTGTGTAGGCAATTCGCACTGGCGAATTCCTAACTCCTCAGTCAGAGCAAAGTCATCAGTGACCAGAAGAACTGCGTCTCTGTCACTGAAGAAATTGACTGAACTATATGAGATTTCCAATGGCTTCACTCGAAGGGATTGGTAGGTGTAGGATTTTGAGTTGAGCATCACATGGAAATTTTTCCTTAGTATTTCCTCGACCCCCTTTAACAGTACGGTGTTTCCTATGACTCAAGAAAGAGAAAATGAAACTACGAAAACAAAAGTCTTCACGCTTCATATTCCTCGAATGAATACCAAGTCTTCAAGGTCACACCAATTTCTTCACTTTCAAAGTCTTCAGAAAGTCTTCAGAATATCAAAGTCTTCAGTCGAAGAACTTCATTTTTAGGGGTCGACTTTCTCTGTAAATATCAAACTCCTCATAGACTTATAGACCTGTGTACACTCACAAACGCATCAGTCACTTAACCTATAAGCCTTCAATACACCAAAATCACTAAGGGGCACTAGATGCACTTACACATACGGCCATCTTATTAAGCAATAAACAAAATGTGCCAACAAAGTTCCAAAGTCTCAAACTGAAAGAAAGAAAAAGCAGCTCACACAGAGCGCAAAAGGCTAGATACACAAACTAGCCAGGAAAAGATGCCACAACCGGCTGGCTAAATAAGGTAGGTAAACTAATTGCCTATCCTATTACATGACCGCCATCCAAACCGGTTGAAGATATCCCGAGCTACCATCTCCCAACGGATAGACCTAGTAACCAAATGCTCCCTGGCCTCCATCGGAGTGAGTAGCGACTACGAACGGATCACTGCCGTAGCTCGGAAAATAACCTGCAAAAAATGAAGCCGTGATGTTCTGTTAAAAACCAAATCATTTCTGCAAAGCCTTCCACAGCAAAGTGCAGACTCCAACCCGAATATGTCTTGCTAAGGTAGACTCAATCCCATTAAGCCAAGTCCCAAATAAAGCATTAACAGTAGTCGGTGGAGTAATGTTAAAAGCAATGTGGACCGTCCGCCAAAGGACCTTGGCCAACGGGCAATCAAAAAAGAGATGCTTAATCATCTCATCCCGATCACAGAAACTACACCTAGTAGGTCCTGTCCAATTACGCTTTATTAAGTTGTCCTTTGTTAGAATAACTTGTTTATGGACAAACCACATAAACACTTTTATTTTCAAAGGAACTTTGACATCCCAGACATTCTTAGAAGTTGGAATGGAGTTCGAATTAATAACATCAATATACATTGACTTAACTGTAAATACTCCAGACCTAGTCAACTTCCAGCGTAATTCATCAGGTTGGTCAGAAAGTTGAACCTCCATTAGTCTCCTAACTAAATGGAGCCAAACTTCCCAACGATTGCCCATTAGCGACCGTCTAAACTGAATATTAAGGGGGGTAGATTGAAATACCGTTGCAACGAACACCTCACGTTGTTGAGCAATACGATATAGAGACGAATATTGAATGGCCAAGGGTGAGTCGCCAAGCCAAGTATCCTCCCAGAAACGTGTAGAAGCACCATCTCCAATAACAACTCTTGTCCTATTGAACAATAATTGTTTAACTTTCATGAGTCCTTTCCAGAAAGGCGAGTCAGTCGGCCTAACTGTTACCTGGGACAGTGTTCTAGTCTGGAGGTACTTGCTGCAAAGGATCTGCACCCACATGACTTCAGTCCCGGAAGCGAGCTTCCACAACCACTTACTAAGAAGGCATCTGTTCTTAACTTCAAGATTCTCAATACCAAGCCCTCCTTGGTCTTTGGGTCGACAGATAATATCCCATTTAGCAAGCCGGTATTTTCTTTTAAGTTCATCACCCTGCCAAAAGAAGCGTGATCGATAGAAGTCCAGTCTTTTCCTAACACCAACTGGGACCTCAAAGAACGATAAGAGGAACATAGACATACTCGTGAGCACCGAATTTATCAAGATTAGCCGGCTTCCGTATGACATGAGCTTACCCTTCCAGCAACTCAGTTTCTTCTCAAATCGGTCCTTGATGCACTTCCACTCTCTGTTTGTCAGCCTACGATGGTGAATCGGAATACCAAGGTAGGAGAAGGGCAAACTCCCCAACTCGCACCCAAACAATTGCCTATAAGACTCCTGTTCGTCCTTGGCTCTACCAAAGCAGAACAACTCGCTCTTATGAAAGTTAATCTTTAACCTGGACAATTGTTCAAATAGGCATAACAACAGCTTCATATTTCTCGCCTTGGCCAAGTCGTGCTCCATAAAGATGATTGTATCATCAGCGTATTGAAGGATGGATACACCTCCATCAACAAGATGAGGTACCAAGCCACCCACTTGACCATTCTCCTTAGCCCTTCCCCTATCAAAATTGCTAACATATCCACCACAATGTTAAACAGGATAGGGGACATCGGATCTCCTTGTCTGAGGCCTTTATGAGTCTGGAAATAATGACCTATGTCGTCATTCACTTTAATTCCCACACTCCCTTTCTGCGTAAAAGATTCGACCTGCCGGTGCCAGGCATCATCAAAACCTTTCATACGCAATGCCTGTTGGAGGAATGACCACTTGACCTTATCGTACGCTTTTTCGAAATCCACCTTAAAAATTACCCCATCTAATTTTTTGGAGTGAATTTCATGGAGCGTTTCATGAAGGACAACCACCCCTTCAAGGATGTTTCTGTCCGGCATGAAAGCAGTTTGGGATTGTTGCACCACAGAATGCGCAATCTGTGAGAGCCTATTAGTCCCGACCTTGGTGAATATTTTGAAACTAACATTGAGGAGGCAAATCGGCCTGAACTGCTCAATTCTCACAGCCTCCGTTTTCTTAGGGAGCAATGTGATAGTTCCAAAATTCAAGTGAAATAATTGAAGCTGTCCAGAGAAAAGATCCTGAAACATAGGTAACAAATCCCCCTTAATAATGTGCCAGCACTTTTTATAGAACTCGGCCGGAAACCCGTCTGGTCCGGGAGCCTTATTGTTTTTCATTTGTGCAATAACATCAAACACCTCCTTCTCCGAAAACGGGGCGAGCAAGATATCATTATCGGCAGCAGACAATTGAGGTACATCCTCAGTCCTAGACTCATCGATGTTGGGGAACGTAGTAATTTCAAAATTTTCCTACGCACACGCAAGATCATGGTGATGGCATAGCAACGAGAGGGAAGAGTGTTCATCTACGTACCCTCGTAGACCGTAAGCGGAAGCGTTAGCACAACGCGGTTGATGTAGTCGTACGTCTTCACGATCCGACCGATCCAAGCACCGAATGTACGGGGCCTCCGAGTTCACCACACGTTCAGCTCGATGACGATCTCCGGCCTCCGATCCAGCGAAGCTCCGGAGATGAGTTCTGTCAGCACGACGGCGTGGTGACGATGATGATGTTCTACCGGCGCAGGGCTTCGCCTAAACTCCGCGACGATATGACCGAGGTGGAATATGGTGGAAGGGGGCACCGCACACGGCTAAGGAACGATCCGTAGATCAACTTGTGTGTCTATGGGGTGCCCCCGCCCCCGTATATAAAGGGGGAGAGGAGGAGGGGGCCGGCCTAAGGGGAGGCGCGCCCTAGTAGGTTTCCCCCTCCCTTTCCTATTCCAAGAAGGAGGGGGAAGGAAGGAGTGAGAGAGGGGGGAGGCAAGAGGGGCGCCGCCCCCCTTCCTTGCCCTATTCGGACTCAAGGGGAGGGGGCGCGCCACTTGCCCTGGCCGGCCCCTCTCTCTCCAATAGGGCCCATCAAGGCCCATTACTTCTCGGGGGGGGGGGGGGTCCGGTAACCCTCCGGTACTCCGGTTTTCTCCGAAAACTCCCGGAACACTTCCGGTGTCCGAATATAGTCATCCAATATATCAATCTTTATGTCTCGACCATTTCGAGACTCCTCGTCATGTCCCTGATCACATCCGGGATTCCGAACAAACTTCGGTACATCAAAACTTATAAACTCATAATAAAACTGTCATCGTAACGTTAAGCGTGCGGACCCTACGGGTTCGAGAACTATGTAGACATGACCTAGAACCATTCTCGATCAATAACCAATAGCGGGACCTGGATGCCCATATTGGTTCCTACATATTCTACGAAGATGTTTATCGGTCAAACCGCATAACAACATACGTTGTTCCCTTTGTCATCGGTATGTTACTTGCCCAAGATTTGATCGTCGGTATCCAATACCTAGTTCAATCTCGTTTCCGGCAAGTCTCTTTACTCGTTCCGTAATACATCATCTCATAACTAACTCATTAGTTACAATGCTTGCAAGGCTTAGGTGATGAGTATTACCAAGAGGGCCTAGAGATACCTCTCCGACAATCGGAGTGACAAAACCTAATCTCGAATTATGCCAACCCAACATGTACCTTCGGAGACACCTGTAGAGCACCTTTATAATCACCCAGTTACGTTGTGACGTTTGGTAGCACACAAAGTGTTCCTACGGTAAACGGGAGTTGCATAATCTCATAGTTGCAGGAACTTTGTATAAGTCATGAAGAAAGCAATAGCAGTATACTAAACGATCAAGTGCTAGTTTAACGGAATGGGTCATGTCAATCACATCATTCTCCTAATGATGTGATCCCATTAATCAAATGACAACACATGTCTATGGTTAGGAAACATAACCATCTTTGATTAATGAGCTAGTCAAGTAGAGGCATACTAGTGACTATATGTTTGTCTATGTATTCACACATGTATCATGTTTCCAGTTAATACAATTCTAGCATGAATAATAAACATTTATCATGATATGAGGAAATAAATAATAACTTTATTATTGCCTCTAGGGCATATTTCCTTCAGTCTCCCACTTGCACTAGAGTCAATAATCTAGATTACACAGTAATGATTCTAACACCCATGGAGTCTTGGTGCTGATCATGTTTTGCTCGTGAGAGAGGCTTAGTCAACGGGTCTGCAACATTCAGATCCGTATGTATCTTGCAAATCTCTATGTCTCCCACTTGGACTTGGTCCCGAATGGAATTGAAGCGTCTCTTGATGTGCTTGGTCGTCTTGTGAAATCTGGATTCCTTTGCCAAGGCAACTGCACCAGTATTGTCACAGAAGATCTTCATTGGTCCCGATGCACTAGGTATGACACCTAGATCGGAAATGAACTCTTTCATCCAGACTCCTTCATTTGCTGCTTCCGAAGCAGCTATGTACTGCGCTTCACATGTAGATCCCACCACGACGCTTTGTTTAGAACTGCACCAACTTACAGATCCACCGTTTAATAAAAACACGTATTCGGTTTGCGATTTAGAATCGTCCGGATCAGTGTCAAAGCTTGCATCGACGTAACCATTTATGACTAGCTCTTTGTCACCTCCATATACGAGAAACATATCCTTAGTCCTTTTCAGGTATTTCAGGATGTTCTTGACCGCTGTCCAGTGATCCACTCCTGGATTACTTTGGTACCTTCCTGCCAAGCTTATTGCTAAGCATACGTCAGGTCTGGTACACAGCATTGCATACATGATAGAGCCTACGGCTGAAGCATAGGGAACATTTTTCATTTTCTCTGTATCTTCTGCTGTGGTCGGGCATTGAGTTTGACTCAACTTCACACCTTGTAGCACAGGCAAGAATCCTTTCTTTGCCTGATCCATTTTGAACTTTTTCAAAATTTTGTCAAGGTATGTGCTTTGTGAAAGTCCTATTAAGCGTCTTGATCTATCTCTATAGATCTTGATGCCCAATATGTAAGCAGCTTCACCGAGGTCTTTCATTGAAAAACTTTTATTCAAGTATCCCTTTATGCTATCCAGAAATTCTATATCATTTCCAATTAATAATATGTCATCTACATATAAAATTAGAAATGCTACAGAGCTCCCACTCACTTTCTTGTAAATACAGGCTTCTCCAAAAGTCTGTATAAAACCATATGCTTTGATCACACTATCAAAGTGTTTATTCCAACTCTGAGATGCTTGCACCAGTCCATAAATGGAACGCTGGAGCTTGCACACTTTGTCAGCACCTTTTGGATCAACAAAACCTTCCGGCTGCATCATATACAACTCTTCTTCTAGAAATCCATTCAAGAATGCAGTCTTGACATCCATTTGCCAAATTTCATAATCATGAAATGCAGCAATAGCTAACATGATTCGGACAGACTTAAGCATCGCTACGGGTGAGAAAGTCTCATCGTAGTCAACCCCTTGAACTTGTCGAAAACCTTTTGCAACAAGTCGAGCTTTATAGACAGTTACATTACCATCAGCGTCAGTCTTCTTCTTAAAAATCCATTTATTCTCAATGGCTTGCCGATCATCGGGCAAGTCAACCAAAGTCCACACTTTGTTTTCATACATGGATCCCATCTCAGATTTCATGGCTTCTAGCCATTTTGCGGAATCTGGGCTCATCATCGCTTCCTCATAGTTCGTAGGTTCATCATGGTCAAGTAACATGACTTCCTGAATAGGATTACCGTACCACTCTGGTGCGGATCTTACTCTGGTAGACCTACGAGGTTCAGTAGAAACTTGATCCGAAGTTTCATGATCATTATCATTAGCTTCCTCACTAATTAGTGTAATTGTCATAGGAACCGGTTCTCGTGATGAACTACTTTCCAATAAGGGAGTAGATACAGTTATCTCATCAAGTTCTACTTTCCTCCCACTCACTTCTTTCGAGAGAAATTCCTTCTCTAGAAAGGATCCATTCTTAGCAACGAATGTCTTGCCTTCGGATCTGTGATAGAAGGTGTACCCAATAGTCTCTTTTGGGTATCCTATGAAGACACATCTCTCCGATTTGGGTTCGAGCTTATCTGGTTGAAGTTTCTTCACAAAAGCATCACAGCCCCAAACTTTAAGAAACGACAACTTTGGTTTCTTGCCAAACCACGGTTCATAAGGCGTCGTTTCAACGGATTTTGATGGTGCCCTATTTAACGTGAATGCGGCCGTCTCTAAAGCATAACCCCAAAACGATAGCGGTAAATCAGTAAGAGACATCATAGATCGCACCATATCAAGTAAAGTACGATTACGACGTTCGGACACACCATTTCTGTAACGCCCCGGATTCGATGCGCCAGGTGTCTTCCAGTTATTCGCCGTCGTTGCCTTGTCATTTGCTTGCGTGTTGCACTTTGCCATGTCATCATCTGCATTTCATATCATGTCATCATGTGCATTTCATTTTGCATACGTGTTCGTCTCATGCATCCGAGCATTTTCCCCGTTGTCCGTTTTGCAATCCGGCACTCCTATGTCCTCCGGCGCCCCCTTTTACCTCTTCTCATGTGCGGGTGTTAAACTTTCTCGGAATGGCCCAAGGTTTGCCAAGCGACCTTGGTATAGCACCGGTAGACCGCCTGTCAAGTTTCGTGCCATTTGGAGTTCGTTTGATACTCCAACGGTTAACCGGGTAACCTTGAAAGCCTCTTTTGTTTGCAGCCCAACACCCTTTCCAAAGTGGCCCAAAACCCATCTAACTCCCCTCCATGCTCTCGGTCGTTCGATCACGATCGCGTGGCCGTAAACCGCTCCTCATTTGGACTCTCCTAGCTCCCTCCACCTATAAAAACGTCTCCCCCTCTCCATTTTCGGATCAATTTCTCCCCGAAACCCTAATTTCCCCTCAGCGCCGCACCGGACATGTCCACGCCGCGCCGGATACGTCCGCCGCCGCGCCCCGTCCACTCGCGTGCTTCCACTGGCACGCCGCGGCCCGCCACCGCCGCGGCCCGCCCGAGCCCATCGCGGGCCCGCGCGCAGCCGCCGCCGGCCCGAGCGCCCGAGCGCCTCCCGCTCCGCCGGCACAGCCCCGCGCCCTCGCCGCTGGCGAGCAACGCCGCCGCGCGACCTCCGCCCCGCCGCCGCGGGCGCGCCTCCCCGCCTCCCGCCGCCAGCGCTTCCCCGCGCCGCCTGCCTGACGCCGCGCTGGCCGGGGCCGCCGCCGCCCTCGGCCCGCCGGCGCCGCCCGGCTCCGACCTCGCGCCCGCGCTGCCAAGCGGCGCCGCTCCGCACCCTCCGCCGCCTCATCGCCGGGAGTCGCCGCCCTCCGCCGCCTCGGGCCCGTCGCCGGCCAGATCCGGCACGACCCCACCCAGATACGGCGCCCCACCTTCGCCGGCGAGCTCCATCGCCTCCGGCGTCCTCCGGCTCCGATCTCCGGCGAGATCCCGACGTGCTTTGAAATCCGTGCAAGGTTGACCCCGTTTTCCCACTAAGTCCCCCAGTTTTCTTGCATAAACATGCCATGTTCATCGCATCACATCTCTGCATCCGTAGCTCCGTTTCGTGTGTGTAATATGTCAAATTGTTCGTATCGACGAGTACTTCATTTCATTCCATTGCATCATTTTCATTTGAGCTCATCTTGATGCCCTAAATGCTGTTGGAAGAGTGCATGTTGATGTTAATCTGCTGAAACTGTTATAACTTGTTGTTTTATCATTTTTGCCATGATTGATGTGTGCATCCTATGAGGTTGAGCTCTACATGTATGTTGATCTATGCCATGCCATCTTTCCAGGGGTGCCAACCATGTATTTTTGTGAGTTGTGTGCTGAGTGTATCAAGCTTGCTAAGTAGGATAGTTGCTGTTGCTGTTTTTCTGACAGATTCAGTTATATTTTTTTGCTATGTTAACATGCTTCTACTAATCATTCTATGCATAATCTGGAGATGCTCTATAAACATGTTTTGATCTACATGTCTTGCTCTATCCATTAATGCCCTTGGTTGAAATTATAGCCTTCTGGAACATGTTGTTATCTTGCTCTAAAGTTGCTTGAAAATGTTGCTGTCAACCTGTTTACATTAAGTTCACTTGTTCCCATGTGTTTTTCTAGTGATCCATGTACCCTATGACCTTGCTCTTGCCATGCTTAGCTTCATAAACATGCCTTATTACTGTTGGTTGCCTTGCCATGCCATGTATTGCTCTGTGGTGAGTGATTCAAGCTCATGAACATGCCTACTTATTGTTGTTCCTGCCATGTATGAATCTGTATTATAACTTGCCATGTTTACATGGGTGCCATCATATTTTCTATGCCTTTTTGGCTCATGGTCAGTAAGGGACTTTTGATCTATGCTATTAGTAGGTTCATGCCATGCCTTTGTTTGCCATGATCGCTTCCTGTAACATGTTGTTTGATAGCTCTAAACATTGCAACCTGATGTTATTTTCTGCTAAGTCTGAAACTGTTATTATTTGCAATATCTCCATGTCTTTTTGAGCATGTTCTAGTTGTTTCTGGAGATAGCTCAGTGTTCATGTTTTGTTGTGCTTTACCTGTACTTCATGCCCATGCCTTTTGTTATTATGTTGGGGTGCTGTAGCTTGTTGTTTTGATGCTTGTAAGATGCCTAGTTGCTGTTATGGACAGATTGTTGCTATGACTTGTATAGTGTGTGTGTGTTGAACCGTTGCTCCGTTTTGATTGTTCTCTATATGAAACTTGCTTGATTTTGCACGTAGTTTCATATTATCATGTTGCATCCATGTTTTGGTGTGTTTGCTTGATGTTTGGGTGCATTTTGCATCAATACCATGTTTAACTTGTTTTGCTCATATCTTCTAGGCCGTAGCTCCGAATCTAATGAACTTTATATGTAACTTGACTAGAATTTCGCGTAGATCATCTTGGTGCATCTTAACTTGCTGTTTAACAACTTGAACATAAGGTTTATTCAGTTCTGGACCAATTTCGAAAATTGCATATAAGGACTTACCGGAATTGTTATATGTTGTTCCCGGCCTCATTTAAACTTGCCTTGATGTGTTGTTCTTGTTTGCATCTTCTCTTGCCATGAATAGCTTCATGTAGCTCGGTCATGCATCATGCTTGTTGTGCATCATGCCTTGTTCATGTGTGGTGTGTTTACCTATGTTGTGTGCTTCTTCTTGTTAGTTCCTGTTTCGTTGCGATCGTGAGGATTCGTTCGTCTACGGTTGGTTCGGCTTCATCCGTTCATCTTCTCCATGGACTCGTTCTTCTTCCTTGCGGGATTTCAGACAAGATGACCGCTACCCTGGATCTCACTACTATCATTGCTATGCTAGTTGCCTCGTTCTTTCGCTATGCTGCGCTACCTATTACCTGTTTGTCAAGCTATCCCATATTGCCATGAACCTCTAACCTTTGACACCTTTCCTATGCAAACCGTTGTTTGGCTATGTTACCACTTTGCTCAGCCCCTCTTATAGCGTTGCTAGTTGCAGGTGAAGTTGAAGATTTCTCCATGGTGGACAGGGTTTATGTTGGGATATCACAATATCTCTTATGTTATTAATGCATCTATATATTTGGTAAAGGGTGGAAGGCTCGGCCTTATGCCTGGTGTTTTGTTCCACTCTTGCCGCCCTAGTTTCCGTCATACCGGTGTTATGTTCCCGGATTTTGCGTTCCTAATGCGGTCGGGTGATTTATGGGACCCCCCTGACAGTTCGCTTTGAATAAAACTCCTCCAGCAAGGCCCAACATTGGTTTTACCATTTGCCTCACCACCACCTACTTTTTCCCTTGGGAGTCGCTCTCTCGAGGGTCATCTTTATTTAGCCCCCCGGGCCAATGCTTGTCTAAGTGTTGGTCCAAACTAGAGCCACTTGCAGCGCCACCTCGGGGAAACTTGAGGGCTGGTTCTAGTTGTATGTACTGCTCATCCGGTCGTGGCCTGAGACGAGATACGCGCGGCTACTATCAGGATGTCGGCACGCCGGGAGGTCTTGCTGGTCTTGTTTTACCATTGTCGAAATGTCTTGTAAACCGGGATTCCGAGACTGATCGGGTCTTCCTGGGAGAAGGTCTATTCCTTCGTTGATCGCGAGAGCTTGTCATGGGCTAAGTTGGGACACCCCTGCAGGGTTTAAACTTTCGAGAGCCGTGCCCGCGGTTATGTGGCAGATGGGAATTTGTTAATGTCCGGTTGTAGATAACTTGACACTTGATCCGAATTAAAACGCATCAACCGCGTGTGTAGCCGTGATGGTCTCTTCTCGGCGGAGTCTGGGAAGTGAACACGGTTTCTGTGTTATGCTTGACGTAAGTAGGTGTTCAGGATCACCTCTTGATCATTGCTAGCTTCACGCCCGTTCCGCTTGTTTCTCGTCTCGCTCTCATTTGCGTATGTTAGCCACCATATCATGCTTAGTCGCTGCTGCAACCTCACCACTTTACCCCTTCCTTACCCATTAAGCTTTGCTAGTCTTGATACCCATGGTAATGGGATTGCTGAGTCCTCGTGGCTCACCAGATACTTCCAAAACCAGTTTGCAGGTGCCTATGTTACCGAGCAGGTGACGCAACCAAGCTCAAGGAGGAGCTCGATGAAGATCTTGCCCTTTGTGTTGTTTCGTTCTAGTTGATCAGTAGTGGAGCCCAGTTGGGGTCGATCGGGGACCTTTGTCGCATTTGGGGTTCTTCTTTTATTTTGGTTCCGTAGTCAGACCTTGATTGTATCTGGATGATGTAATTCTTTATTCATGTAATTGTGTGAAGTGGCGATTGTAAGCCAACTATGTATCTTTTTCCCTTATGTATTACATGGGTTGTGTGAAGATTACCTCACTTGCGACATTGCTTTCAATGCGGTTATGCCTCTAAGTCGTGCTTCGACACGTGGGAGATATAGCCGCATCGAGGGCGTTGTAAGTTGGTAATCAGAGCCTTCCCCGACCTTAGGAGCCCCACTGCTTGATCGTTTTTAGCGGCCGAGTTGTGTCTAGAAAAATGTTTTGAGTCATTTAGGATTATATATATCGGAGAGTTAGGAATTCTTTTTACTCCTCAGTCCCTTCGTCGCTCTGGTGAGGTCTCCTGACGTAGAGTTTTGACTCCTCTCTTCTCAAATTTCACTAAAAAAAATTTTAGGATCACGCGGGTATCTTGGAATCGTTCCGATGGTTTTATGATGAGAACATTGTCTTGGTGCCTCCTGTCAGGTGTTTAGTGGAAGTGTCCCGGGGAGTTGAGCTCTGAGGTGTTGTCGTCATAATTTTATCGTTGCAGTTCTGGAATACCTGAGTTTAGTATGCCGACATCGAAAATCTCTTTTATGCAGTTGTTGGTGAGATAACCCCGATAACCCAGTACTGAGGTGAGTACGGGAGTATTTCCATGACTCGTATAACGGATGCTTTTCGAAGGTTGAGGTACACGATTTCCGAAGGTTTCTTGGTTATGTGTTGACGGATGGATACAGCTGGATGTAGGGATTGTTAGTTTGGGTGAGATATATTGCTTCCCCTGTATCCCCAACACCAGATTGCATAACCAGAAAGTTTCGGGAGTTTATAGGTGGGAATTCAAGTAGCTCCTAGAATATCTTTCCGACAAATGCATGATATGGGATTGGGTAAATCTCTATCATATGTATTTGTTCCGGCTTATTCTGCAAGCCAAATCCTTTGTTTTGTTTTATTTGTGGTATTCGAGTTGCTTCGAAGTCAAATGTTGAATCCATACCTTTCCTAAACGGTGTTCTCATATTGCTATGTGAATACTAATCCTTTTTTGATCATTAAGGTTGTCATGTTAATTCTTTTCCAACCGGTGCGCTTCTCTTCGAGATGATCCCATCATTCTCCCCATCCGCAAGATCAATTCTAAGTTTTTCTCAACGGTGTTTGTTTCGTTCATCCCAAGTTGTCTTTGTTTTTTTCCCACCCTCCCACCCTTTTTCTTCAAGGTCTCAGATTTCTTAATCATGTATCCTTTTATTTGTGAGAAGTCTCTTCATTCTTTTCTTTCAATGTTCTTATCCGGTGATTTCCCATGAAGATGCTCAACAGTTTCAAGTTCATCATCCTTCATTGTTGTTTCTTCTCCGGTGGATCCAATTCAAGCTTTAGATATTCATCATATTCCTTTCCTCGTTTCTAATGCTTTCTCATGCCGGTGCACCTCTCAATCATTCACCTCTTGCTATTCTTTTGTTGTGGAGTGCTGAAGATATCTCACAAGACTTGTGTTTCCATTCTCAATCCATTCAAGCTCTTTCGAGATTGGTATCTCATTCAAGTCATTTAATTCAACCGGTGCAACATCTCTTTTAAATCTTTTCAACGGTGTTCTTTTGAGTGGGCCCTAACCCACAGGTCTTTTCACAGGATCTTACCTGACTCTTCTAATTATTCCGGAGCTATCCCAAATTCTTTTCCAAATTTGATGTAAGAATGAATTTTCATCAGTCACATGCCTTCTCCAAGATCTTTCAAATTATTTTTCATTGTTTTTCATTCTCCCGGAGTATCTCATACAATTCAAGGTGGTTCTCATCTTCATTCTCAACATGTGAGGACCGAAGAAGGATTTCTCTTAAATCTTGGTCCGTTCTCTTAAAGATTCATAGTTCTAGATTATGCCATCATCTCATAAATTGTTTTGATTGTGACAATTCTTTTCTTACCATCCGGAGCATTTCTTGAGTTGTTTCCATTTCTTTCCTCCAAGGGCCATCATGTCATAATTCTTCATTCTCAGCATGTAGCTATCGTTCTCCAAATCTTACTGGTGCATCGTTCAAATATCCTTTAATCAGCTCATGATCTCTTCGTCCACTTGTATCTAAATCCCCTCAAGTATCTTCATTCGTTTTCCAATTCTTCCCGGTGAATTGTGCCTTTGCTACTTTCATTGTCAATTCTTACGGTGGTTCGTTCGAGATTCCTCTTCCTTTGCTACCGTATCATTTCATTCGTCGTTTCCAATCCCACCGGTGGTCCCATTAATAACTTCTTCAAGTTGGCACTATATCTCTTTTCAATCCCTCAAGAAGAATAAGTAGTATGCCAAATCCGTTGTTTGTCATCAATTTAAATTGGTGAAGGATATGCATAACATAATTCTTATTCTTGTTTCATCCAAGTGATTAATTTCTTCTTTCCGGAGTTGTTCATCATATCACATTCTCGGTTCTAAGATGTTCATCTTTCTTTTCGGAGTTCCAAGCTCTCTCAATTATCTCATCGCGAAGCTCCATCTAAATCATTGCAAGGATTCACCTTGTGTTTTCAACTTATCTTTCTTTTTATCATCCTTTTATTACCGGAGTTCTTCATGGAGGCTCTACATGGTGGTTCGTCAAGGATTCTTTCATTGTTCAATTGTTCTTCAAGATTTCTCTTGAAGTTATGACCCGCCAAGCTATACTCTAAAAATAAACATGGTGCTCAACACATGTTTTGTTTTGAGGCGTTCAAGTATTCTTTGTCTTGCATTCCAAAGTGCAATTCCTTCTATCTTATCTTTTGAGATGGTGTTATGTCACTCTTGACAATTTCCTTCATGTTTCACGATTCACATGTTGTCAAGAACGAGGTATATTAAATCCATCAATCTCTTCGTTGGAGTTATCTTGGTAAAGATTTCACCTAAAGCCTTCCCTAAGGAATGTTGCTATTATGGTGTTTATCAATGATCCAAGTTTTCACCTATCCTCTCGGCGAAAGCAGTTTTCATCTCTTTGTTGATCTCAAGCAAGCATTTTTTTCGGTAGTGGCAGAATTTCACCTCAAATTTTGAGAAGTGTTCCATAAGCCCACTACAAGCTTATTCGTTTCGTTGTTTGTCTTCCAACAACTCTATTCTAACCTTCTTGCAAGGATGCCTTCCAAATTCAATTGTGGTAGAAGTTGTCATTTTCTTCTCCATCCCTTTATCCCAACGGTCTAACTTCTATTCTTTCGTTACGGAAGCATTGTGGTGTTGTGCTCTTCACCCATCACCTCGTTTTTTTAGGATCGTGTTCTTTTCTTGCTTATCCATTTAACCGGAGTGTTGTATCATCTCTTCAATATCTTTTCACCTCATCAAGTTTTCTTCTCTTTTCTACCGGAGTGCTGTCCAAATTCTGCCATTCTTGTTCCTTGGCAATCTCATTATACCGATGTGGTCATATTCTTTTCGTTCGTGAAGCTCTTATTTCCATGTCTTTCAACCTCTTGGTTCTCATCATATTCCTTGTTCCTCTTGGCCAACGAATTGTTTGCAATCTTGGTCATCTCCGTTGTTTTGTTTCTTTCAATTTGTTCAACCTCTCAAGGTTCTTTGGTTTCACTCATTGGTCAAAGAAGCAACTTAGTTTTACCTCCTCTCTTCCTCTTCCATTTTTTCTCCGGTGCCATCCTAGATCTCGGGACGAGATCCTCTTGTAGTGGTGGAGTGTTGTAACGCCCCGGATTCGATGCGCCAGGTGTCTTCCAGTTATTCGCCGTCGTTGCCTTGTCATTTGCTTGCGTGTTGCACTTTGCCATGTCATCATCTGCATTCATATCATGTCATCATGTGCATTTCATTTTGCATATGTGTTCGTCTCATGCATCCGAGCATTTTCCCCGTTGTCCGTTTTGCAATCCGGCACTCCTATGTCCTCCGGCGCCCCCTTTTACCTCTTCTCATGTGCGGGTGTTAAACTTTCTCGGAATGGCCCGAGGTTTGCCAAGCGGCCTTGGTATAGCACCGGTAGACCGCCTGTCAAGTTTCGTGCCATTTGGAGTTCGTTTGATACTCCAACGCTTAACGGGGTAACCGTGAAAGCCTCTTTTGTTTGCAGCCCAACACCCTTTCCAAAGTGGCCCAAAACCCATCTAACTCCCCTCCATGCTCTCGGTCGTTCGATCACGATCGCGTGGCTGAAAACCGCTCCTTATTTGGACTCTCCTAGCTCCCTCCACCTCTAAAAACGTCTCCCTCTCCCCATTTTCGGATCAATTTCTCCCCGAAACCCTAATTTCCCCTCCGCGCCGCGCCGGACATGTCCGCGCCGCGCCGGACACGTCCGCCGCCGCGCCCCGTCCACTCGCGCGCTGCCACGTGGCACGCCGCGGCCCGCCACCGCCGCGGCCCGCCCGAGCCCATCGCGGGCCCGCGCGCAGCCGCCGCCGGCCCGAGCGCCCGAGCGCCTCCCGCTCCGCCGGCACAGCCCCGCGCCCTCGCCGCCGGCGAGCAACGCCGCCGCGCGACCTCCGCCGCCCGGCTCCGACCTCCACCCCGCCGCCGCCGGCGCGCCTCCCCGCCTCCCGCCGCCAGCGCTTCCCCGCGCCGCCTGCCCGACGCCGCGCTGGCCGGGGCCGCCGCCGCCCGGCTCCGACCTCGCGCCCGCGCTGCCCGGCCGCGCCGCTCCGCGCCCTCCGCCGCCTCATCGCCGGGAGCCGCCGCCCTCCGCCGCCTCGGGCCCGTCGCCGGCCAGATCCGGCACGACCCCACCAAGATCCGGTGCCCCACCTTCACCGGCGAGCTCCATCGCCTCCGGCGTCCTCTGGCTCCAATCTCCGGCGAGATCCCGATGTGCTTTGAAATCCGTGCAAGGTTGACCCCGTTTTCCCACTAAGTCCCCCAGTTTTCTTGCATAAACATGCCATGTTCATCGCATCACATCTCTGCATCCGTAGCTCCGTTTCGTGCGTGTAATATGTCAAATTGTTCGTATCGACGAGTACTTCATTTCATTCCATTGCATCATTTTCATTTGAGCTCATCTTGATGCCCTAAATGCTGTTGGAAGGGTGCATGTTGATGTTAATCTGCTGAAACTGTTATAACTTGCTGTTTTATCATTTTTGCCATGATTGATGTGTGCATCCTATGAGGTTGAGCTCTACATGTATGTTGATCTATGGCATGCCATCTTTCCAGGGGTGCCAACCATGTATTTTTGTGAGTTGTGTGCTGAGTGTATCAAGCTTGCTAAGTAGGATAGTTGCTGTTGCTGTTTTCCTGACAGATTCTGTTATATTTTGTTGCTATGTTAACATGCTTCTACTAATCATTCTATGAATAATCTGGAGATGCTCTATAAACATGTTTTGATCTACATGTCCTGCTCTATCCATTCATGCCCTTGGTTGCAATTATATCCTGCTAGAACATGTTGTTATCTTGCTCTAAAGTTGCTTGAAAATGTTGCTGTCAACCTGTTTACATTAAGTTCACTTGTTCCCATGTGTTTTTCTAGTGATCCATGTACCCTATGACCTTGCTCTTGCCATGCTTAGCTTCATAAATATGCCTTCTTACTGTTGGTTGCCTTGCGATGCCATGTATTGCTCTGTGGTGAGTGATTCAAGCTCACGAACATGCCTACTTATTGTTGTTCCTGCCATGTATGAATCTGTATTATAACTTGCCATGTTTACATGGGTGCGATCATATTTTCTATGCCTTTTTGGCTCATGGTCAGTAAGGGATTTTTGATCTATGCTATTAGTAGGTTCATGCCATGCCTTTGTTTGCCATGATAGCTTCCTGTAACATGTTGTTTGATAGCTCTAAACATTGCAACCTGATGTTATTTTCTGCTAAGTCTGAAACTGTTATTATTTGCAATATCTCCATGTCTTTTTGAGCATGTTCTAGTTGTTTCTGGAGATAGCTCAGTGTTCATGTTTCGTTTTGCTTTACCTGTACTTCATGCCCATGCCTTTTGTTATTATGTTGGGGTGCTTTAGCTTGTTGTTTTGATGCTTGTAAGATGCCTAGTTGCTGTTATGGACAGATTGTTGCTATGACTTGTATAGTGTGTGTGTGTTGAACCGTTGCTCCGTTTTGATTGTGCTCTATATGAAACTTGCTTGATTTTGCATGTAGTTTCATATTATCATGTTGCATCCATGTTTTGGTGTGTTTGCTTGATGTTTGGGTGCATTTTGCATCAATGCCATGTTTAACTTGTTTTGCTCATATCTTCTAGGCCGTAGCTCCGAATCTAATGAACTTTATATGTAACTTGACTAGAATTTCGCGTAGATCATCTTGGTGCATCTTAACTTGCTGTTTAACAACTTGAACATAAGGTTTATTCAGTTCTGGACCAATTTCGAAAATTGCATATAAGGACTTACCGGAATTGTTATATGTTGTTCCCGGCCTCATTTAAACTTGCCTTGATGTGTTGTTCTTGTTTGCATCTTCTCTTGCCATGAATAGCTTCGTGTAGCTCGGTCATGCATCATGCTTGTTGTGCATCATGCCTTGCTCATGTGTGGTGTGGTTACCTATGTTGTGTGCTTCTTCTTGTTAGTTCCTGTTTCGTTGCGGTCGTGAGGATTCGTTCGTCTACGGTTGGTTCGGCTTCATCCGTTCATCTTCTCCATGGACTCGTTCTTCTTCCTTGCGGGATTTCAGGCAAGATGACCGCTACCTTGGATCTCACCACTATCATTGCTATGCTAGTTGCCTCGTTCTTTCGCTATGCTGCGCTACCTATTACCTGTTTGTCAAGCCATCCCATATTGCCATGAACCTCTAACCTTTGACACCTTTCCTATGCAAACCGTTGTTTGGCTATGTTACCGCTTTGCTCAGCCCCTCTTATAGCGTTGCTAGTTGCAGGTGAAGTTGAAGATTTCTCCATGGTGGACAGGGTTTATGTTGGGATATCACAATATCTCTTATGTTATTAATGCATCTATATATTTGGTAAAGGGTGGAAGGCTCGGCCTTATGCCTGGTGTTTTGTTCCACTCTTGCCGCCCTAGTTTCCGTCATACCGGTGTTATGTTCCCGGATTTTGCGTTCCTAACGCGGTCGGGTGATTTATGGGACCCCCCCTGACAGTTCGCTTTGAATAAAACTCCTCCAGCAAGGCCCAACATTGGTTTTACCATTTGCCTCACCACCACCTACTTTTTCCCTTGGGAGTCGCTCTCTCGAGGGTCATCTTTATTTAGCCCCCCGGGCCAATGCTTGTCTAAGTGTTGGTCCAAACTAGAGCCACTTGCAGTGCCACCTCGGGGAAACTTGAGGGCTGGTTCTAGTTGTATGTACTGCTCATCCGGTCGTGGCCTGAGACGAGATACGCGCGGCTACTATCAGGATGTCGGCACGCCGGGAGGTCTTGCTGGTCTTGTTTTACCATTGTCGAAATGTCTTGTAAACCGGGATTCCGAGACTGATCGGGTCTTCCTGGGAGAAGGTCTATTCCTTCGTTGATCGCGAGAGCTTGTCATGGGCTAAGTTGGGACACCCCTGCAGGGTTTAAACTTTCGAGAGCCGTGCCCGCGGTTATGTGGCAGATGGGAATTTGTTAATGTCCGGTTGTAGCTAACTTGACACTTGATCCGAATTAAAACGCATCAACCGCGTGTGTAGCCGTGATGGTCTCTTCTCGGCGGAGTCCGGGAAGTGAACACGGTTTCTGTGTTATGCTTGACGTAAGTAGGTGTTCAGGATCACCTCTTGATCATTGCTAGCTTCACGCCCGTTCCGCTTGTTTTTCGTCTCGCTCTCATTTGCGTATGTTAGCCACCATATCATGCTTAGTCGCTGCTGCAACCTCACCACTTTACCCCTTCCTTACACATTAAGCTTTGCTAGTCTTGATACCCATGGTAATGGGATTGCTGAGTCCTCGTGGCTCACCAGATACTTCCAAAACCAGTTTGCAGGTGCCTATGTTACCGAGCAGGTGACGCAACCAAGCTCAAGGAGGAGCTCGATGAAGATCTTTCCCTTTGTGTTGTTTCGTTCTAGTTGATCAGTAGTGGAGCCCAGTTGGGGTCGATCGGGGACCTTTGTCGCATTTGGGGTTCTTCTTTTATTTTGGTTCCGTAGTCAGACCTTGATTGTATCTGGATGATGTAATGCTTTATTCATGTAATTGTGTGAAGTGGCGATTGTAAGCCAACTATGTATCTTTTTCCCTTATGTATTACATGGGTTGTGTGAAGATTACCTCACTTGCGACATTGCTTTCAATGCGGTTATGCCTCTAAGTCGTGCTTCGACACGTGGGAGATATAGCCGCATCAAGGGCATTATAATTTCGTTGTGGTGTTCCAGGTGGCATGAGTTGCGAAACTATTCCACATTGTTTCAAGTGTAGGCCAAACTCGTAACTCAAATATTCTCCTCCACGATCAGATCGTAGAAACTTTATTTTCTTGTTACGATGATTTTCCACTTCACTCTGGAATTCTTTGAACTTTTCAAATGTTTCAGACTTGTGTTTCATCAAGTAGATATACCCATATCTGCTCAAATCATCTGTGAAGGTGAGAAAATAACGATACCCGCCACGAGCCTCAACATTCATTGGGCCACAAACATCAGTATGTATGATTTCCAACAAATCAGTTGCTCGCTCCATAGTTCCGGAGAACGGTGTTTTAGTCATCTTGCCCATAAGGCACGGTTCGCAAGTACCAAGTGATTCATAATCAAGTGATTCCAAAAGTCCATCAGTATGGAGTTTCTTCATGCGCTTTACACCGATATGACCCAAACGGCAGTGCCACAAATAAGTTGCACTATCGTTATCAACTCTGCATCTTTTGGTTTCAACACTATGAATTTGTGTATCACTACTATCGAGATTCAATAAAAATAGACCACTCTTCAAGGGTGCATGACCATAAAAGATATTACTCATATAAATAGAACAACCATTATTCTCTGATTTAAATGAATAACCGTCTCGCATCAAACAAGATCCAGATATAATGTTCATGCTCAACGCTGGCACCAAATAACAATTATTCAGGTCTAAAACTAATCCCGAAGGTAGATGTAGAGGTAGCGTGCCGACCGCGATCACATCGACTTTGGAACCGTTTCCCATGCGCATCGTCACCTCGTCCTTGGCCAGTGCTCGCTTATTCCGTAGTCCCTGTTTCGAGTTGCAAATATTAACAACAGAACTAGTATCAAATACCCAGGTGCTACTATGAGCTCTAGTTAGGTACACATCAATAACATGTATATCACATATACCTTTGTTTACTTTGCCATCCTTCTTATCTGCCAAATACTTGGGGCAGTTCCGCTTCCAGTGACCAGTCTGCTTGCAGTAGAAGCACTCAGTTTCAGGCTTAGGTCCAGACTTGGGTTTCTTCTCTTGAGCAGCTACTTGCTTGCTGTTCTTCTTGAAGTTCCCCTTCTTCTTCCCTTTGCCCTTTTTGTTGAAACTAGTGGTCTTGTTGACCATCAACACTTGATGCTCGTTCTTGATTTCTACCTCCGCAGCTTTTAGCATTGCGAAGAGCTCGGGAATAGTCTTGTTCATCCCTTGCATATTATAGTTCATCACAAAGCTCTTGTATCTTGGTGGCAGTGATTGGAGAATTCTGTCAATGATGCTATCATTCGGAAGATTAACTCCCAGTTGAATCAAGTGATTAGTATACACAGACATTTTGAGTATATGCTCACTGACAGAACTATTCTCCTCCATCTTGCAGCTGTAGAACTTATTGGAGAATTCATATCTCTCAATCCGGGCATTTGCTTGAAATATTAACTTCAACTCCTGGAACATCTCATATGCTCCATGACGTTCAAAACGTCGTTGAAGTCCCGGTTCTAAGCCGTAAAGCATGGCACATTGAACTATCGAGTAGTCATCAGCTTTGCTCTGCCAGACGTTCTTAACGTTGTCAGTTGCATTAGCAGTAGGCCTGGCACCTAGCGGTGCTTCCAGGACGTAACTTTTCTGTGCAGCAATGAGGATAATCCTCAGGTTATGGACCCAGTCCGTGTAATTGCTACCATCATCTTTCAACTTTGCTTTCTCAAGGATCGCATTAAAATTCAACGGAACAAGAGCATGGGCCATCTATCTACAAACAAACATAGACAAGCAAAATACTGTCAGGTACTAAGTTCATGATAAATTTAAGTTCAATTAATCATATTACTTAAGAACTCCCACTTAGACAGACATCTCTCTAGTCATCTAAGTGATTACGTGATCCAAATCAACTAAACCATGACCGATCATCACGTGAGATGGAGTAGTTTTCAATGGTGAACATCACTATGTTGATCATATCTACTATATGATTCACGCTCGACCTTTCGGTCTCCGTGTTCCGAGGCCATATCTGCATATGCTAGGCTCATCAAGTTTAACCTGAGTATTCCGCGTGTGCAAAACTGGCTTGCACCCATTGTAGATGGACGTAGAGCTTATCACACCCGATCATGACGTGGTGTCTGGGCACGACGAACTTTGGCAACGGTGCATACTCAGGGAGAACACTTCTTGATAATTTTAGTGAGAGATCATCTTAAAATGCTACCGTCAATCAAAGCAAGATAAGATGCATAAAGGATAAACATCATATGCAATCAATATAAGTGATATGATATGGCCATCATCATCTTGTGCTTGTGATCTTCATCTCCGAAGCACCGTCGTGATCACCATCGTCACCGGCGCGACACCTTGATCTCCATCATAGCATCGTTGTCGTTTACGCCATCTATTGCTTCTACGACTATCGCTACCGCTTAGTGATAAAGTAAAGCAATTACAGGGCGTTTGCATTTCATACAATAAAGCGACAACCATATGGCTCCTGCCAGTTGCCGATAACTTCGGTTACAAAACATGATCATATCATACAATAAAATATAGCATCACGTCTTGGCCATATCACATCACAACATGCCCTGCAAAAACAAGTTAGACATCCTCAACTTTGTTGTTGCAAGTTTTACGTGGCTGCTACGGGCTGAGCAAGAACCGTTCTTACCTACGCATCAAAACCACAACGATAGTTCATCAAGTTAGTGTTGTTTTAACCTTCGCAAGGACCAGGCGTAGCCACACTCGGTTCAACTAAAGTTGGAGAAACTGACACCCGCCAGCCACCTGTGTGCAAAGCACGTCCGTAGAACCAGTCTCGCGTAAGCGTACGCGTAATGTCGGTCCGGGCCGCTTCATCCAACAATACCGCCAAACCAAAGTATGACATGCTGGTAAGCAGTATGACTTGTATTGCCCACAAATCACTTGTGTTCTACTTGTGCATATAACATCAACGCGTAAAACCTAGGCTCGGATGCCACTGTTGGGGAACGTAGTAATTTCAAAATTTTCCTACGCACACGCAAGATCATGGTGATGGCATAGCAATGAGAGGGGAGAGTGTTCATCTACGTACCCTCGTAGACCGTAAGCGGAAGCGTTAGCACAATGTGGTTGATGTAGTCGTACGTCTTCATGATCCGACCGATCCAAGCACCGAACGTACGGGGCCTCCGAGTTCAGCACATGTTCAGCTCGATGACGATCTCCGGCCTCCGATCCAGCGAAGCTCCGGAGATGAGTTCCGTCAGCACGACGGCATGGTGACGATGATGATGTTCTACCGGCGCAGGGCTTCGCCTAAACTCCGTGACGGTATGACCGAGGTGGAATATGGTGGAAGGGGGCACCGCACACGACTAAGGAACGATCCGTAGATCAACTTGTGTGTCTATGGGGTGCCCCCCGCCCCCGTATATAAAGGGGGAGAGGAGGAGGGGGCCGGCCTAAGGGGAGGCGCGCCCTAGGAGGGGGAAACCTACTCCAAGTAGGTTTCCCCCTCCCTTTCCTATTCCAAGAAGGAAGGGGAAGGAAGGAGTGGGAGAGGGGGAAGGCAAGGGGGGTGCCGCCCCCCCTTCCTTGTCCTATTCGGACTCAAGGGGAGGGGTCGCGCCACTTGCCCTGGCCGGCCCCTCTCTCTCTCCAATAGGGCCCATCAAGGCCCATTACTTCCCGGGGGGGGGGTTCCGGTAACCCTCCGGTACTCCGGTTTTCTCCGAAAACTCCCGGAACACTTCCGGTGTCTGAATATAGTCGTCCAATATATCAATCTTTATGTCTCGACCATTTCGAGACTCCTCGTCATGTCCGTGATCACATTCGGGACTCCGAACAAACTTTGGTACATCAAAACTTATAAACTCATAACAAAACTGTCATCGTAACGTTAAGCGTGCGGACCCTACAGGTTCGAGAACTATGTAGACATGACCTAGAACCATTCTCGATCAATAACCCATAGCGGGACCTGGATGCCCATATTGGTTCCTACGTATTCTACGAAGATCTTTATCGGTCAAACCGCATAACAACATACGTTGTTCCCTTTGTCATCGGTATGTTACTTGCCCGAGATTTGATCGTCGGTATCCAATACCTAGTTCAATCTCGTTACCGGCAAGTCTCTTTACTCGTTCCGTAATACATCATCTCATAACTAACTCATTAGTTACAATGCTTGCAAGGCTTAGGTGATGAGTATTACCGAGAGGGCCTAGAGATACCTCTCCGACAATCGCAGTGACAAAACCTAATCTCGAATTATGCCAACCCAACATGTACCTTCGGAGACACCTGTAGAGCACCTTTATAATCACCCAGTTACGTTGTGACGTTTGGTAGCACACAAAGTGTTCCTCCGGTAAACGGGAGTTGCATAATCTCATAGTTGCAGGAACTTTGTATAAGTCATGAAGAAAGCAATATCAGTATACTAAACGATCAAGTGCTAGGCTAACGGAATGGGTCATGTCAATCACATCATTCTCCTAATGATGTGATCCCATTAATCAAATGACAACACATGTCTATGGTTAGGAAACATAACCATCTTTGATTAATGAGCTAGTCAAGTAGAGGCATACTAGTGACTATATGTTTGTCTATGTATTCACACATGTATCATGTTTCCGGTTAATACAATTCTAGCATGAATAATAAACATTTATCATGATATGAGGAAATAAATAATAACTTTATTATTGCCTCTAGGGCATATTTCCTTCAATCGAGGGTCACACAATTAACCTCCAGAGGTCCAAATAACTGCCTATAATACTCGGTAATATATGTTTTGAGATTATCCTGCCCAACAATAGTACCCTCATCTTGTTCAAGTTGGAAGATACGCTTCTTTCTGTGCTTACCATTGGCAATCAGGTGAAAGAATTGAGTATTGGCGTCCCCTAGGACCACTTTGCGAACCTTAGCTCGCAATGCCCACTTCAACTCTTCTTCACGAAGAAGTTCTTTCAACCTCTTCTCCGCCTCAGTTTTAACCTGGAGCTCAGCACGCAGCAGAATCGCGGATCGGGCTTTTATCTCCAGGGCCTGTATAAGAGCAAGGAGCCTATCCTTCTCAATCTTATACACCCCACTGAGGTGCTTAGCCCAACCCCGTAAGAAACTTCTCAAATGCCTAATTTTATTCTGCCAACGCTCGACAGTCGTCTTACCTCCTACACCCTTAATTAGCCCATTCCCTGGCAATGAGGTCTAAGAACCCCTCACGTTCGAACCAGGCCATCTTGAATGAGAAGGTGTTTTTGTTTCCCACATGGTTTGGCTCCCGGAGTCCACGAACAGTGGTGTGTGATCGGAAATTCCTCGCGAGAGAGCTTGTACCGTAACAAGAGGGAACTTCTGTTCCCACTCCACGCTCGCAAGAACTCGATCAAGCTTTTCATATGTCGGGTTTGGCAAAGAATTAGCCCAGGTAAACTTTCTACCAGAAAGCTCTATCTCCCTCATATCCAAGCTCTCAATAATGGTATTGAACAAAAACGACCATCTGCCATCAAAGTTATCATTATTCTTCTCCTCTCTCTCCTCCGAATGATATTGAAATCACCCCCGACCAACATCGGAAGCTGCTCGGACCCACAAATTCGAACAAGGTCCGCCAAAAACTCCGGTTTAAGCTCCGGCTGTGCGGCACCGTAAACCGCTACCAAAGCCCAGTTGAAACCATCAACTTTAGACCTAACCCGAAACTTAACCGCAAAGTCGCCCATCACTACACTCCGGACCTCAAGGGAATCGCATCTCACTCCCAGCAAGATACCTCCCGATCATCCTCGCGGAGGTAGGCAATGCCAGTCGAAATCAACGCCACCCGCAAGAGAGGAAAGAAACTGAGGAGCAAAATTATCTCTACCAGTTTCAGAGAGAGCAATGAAATCTAATTGATGCTCCAGAGACGCCTCAGCGAGAAACCTTTGTTTAGCCAGTCCAGACCTCTGCTATTCCAAAAGATTCCTTTCATAAGTCATCATGAAATTTTTTTGCCTTTCGAATCCTAGCACTCCTACGTACCGCGGATGCGGGATACACCTTCCACTTCCACTTACGTTTGGGTATATCATTGTCCACCATCCGGTCCTCATAACCGGGCTCTGGTGGTTGATTCACTACAAGTTCAACACTAACATCCTCCTCGTAGGACTCATTAGTGGATGGTGCAAGGTCCGCACACAAATTGTCAAGCACTCTCACCCCCAACGCATCAATCTCAGCATCATTCATAGGTCTCACTGCCACTAGGTTTCGAAGGGTTTCTAAAGCGCGTTCCGCTTCTAGATCAAGGAGATCATTAACCGAGTTGGAAATTTCAGAATTGGTATTCCCTAGCGAAAGCCCTACCTGATGTGCATTATGAATAATCTCATCCGTAGAAAAATGCAAAATAGAATTGGATAAGTTGACTGACATACTGGTAGTGACCTCAATGTCACGAAGCTTGGCCGCCCTCATAGCGCACCTCTGCTGCATGTCATCAACCTCCGGGTGGTCCTGGAGACGAGAACTCATCCGTCTCCCCTCAGATACCGGGTCAGGGATCCCGCCAAAAGCAATAACCTCCTCCCGAGAAGCGCCACTCGCAGGAGGCAGTGGTGGAAGGCTCCCATGGCGAACGGACAGGATGCCGGGAGAGGTAGGTGCCGGCGTCGCCTGCCCGAGCACCCCCTCCGCCCCAACCGTCAAGCCTGAGGGCGTCACCATCCCGACAGACGAAGACGAGGGATGGACCAGGGCCACCATCCCCCAGACTCCCGCCGAGCATCATAGGAGAAGCCGCAACAGCCGGTGCCGAGAGGGAAGGGTCCAAGGCCATCTGCCCCAAACGGCCTCCCTCACGGCCAGCCAGCGACGGCGAAACTGGCGTCGCCGGGGCCACCTGCCCCTGACAATCGCCGATCAGCACAGGAGAGGCAGCAGCACCCGGTGCCGAAAGGGAAGGGTCCAAGGCCACCTGCCCCAGACGGTCTCCCTCACGGCCGGCCAACGACGGCGATGCATGCGCCGACCCAACCACCAACCGTTCGCACGAGACCGCAGAACTCCGAGGGGGGAAAGGGGCCACCTGAGGCTCCACATTCCCCCCCCCCCCAAGGTCGTCTTCGAGTGGCCCGTCACACAGTCTCCCACTGCGGGACAAACAGCCGGCATAAAATCCAGCACCGGGAGCGAGCACTCAAAAGCATCCTCAGACTCCACCCGATCGCTCCAAAGTCTAGGAGGAGCAGACGCAGGCTCAAAAGATCCGAACCTCAACGTGCTGTTAGGTACTGACGGAGATGGGGCCGGATCTACCCCTGATCCAGTCTGGGGCAACTGAGCATCCGGTGCCGACCCGTTGGGTCTCTCTCGACCAGCCTCATCAGTCGGATCCTTCCTAGCACCCGCATTGTCATCTCCCTCGTTTATATCCATATCAGTACTAA
Organism: Triticum timopheevii; assembly: GCA_963921465.1. Lineage (NCBI taxonomy): Eukaryota > Viridiplantae > Streptophyta > Magnoliopsida > Poales > Poaceae > Triticum > Triticum timopheevii. The sequence goes on along the minus strand of OY997274.1, from coordinate 162,940,618 downwards.
CACCCACCTCGGCAAACAACTCAGCGTCCTCAAACTCAATCTCAAGAGGGAATACCTCTCCCCTGTAAGTCCATTTAAGCACATCCGGGACGAACTCGATGTCTAGAACACTCACTCGCAATCTGGCCACCCCATGGGCGCGAGTGAATGTCATATCCACTTTCTCTGTTTTGCCAACCAGGATACCTAGACTAGCCACAACCCGAACATCTGTCAGAGCCTCAGAGGGTGCCCCAGAAAAACGCAGCCACACCTGAGTAAGGGGCTTCCCCTTAGGCTCCACTTTCTTCCACTCTTGAAACTCAAGAATACAATTAGTACCTGGCACCTTACACATCCCAAAGCTCAGCAACCGCCGCAAGTCCTCTACCGATGGGAGGTCAACCCTGAACACGCGCTCCTCAATGAGAACAAGCTCCCACTGAAAGTCTCCTGGAGCCAGTTCCTGAAGCCTCTGCACAATCTGAGCTTCAGAGACCTCTCCCTGGGCCACCTTCACAATACCAGTAGTCAGGCTCTGCGTCTCAACTGGAATCTCTCTCGCAGCTGGGGACTCAAAGAACATCAACTCGGCACAATATACTCCATACATTGTAAGAGCCGGAGCCTGCTCACGAAGAAGCGGGCAATCCCCCGAGGCATGTGCTGGCTTACCACATGTATCACACAACTCAGCCACACACACTCAGCAATGAAGTGACCTTTCTCACCACAACGATAGCAAAGCATTTTCTCCTTCCCAGGCGCCCACTTGGATGCCCTTTCAGACTCAGACCTGATACCCGCGTCAACAGAAGCGCCAGTCATATCAACATCCGTGGTCGCCAGAGCCGTGACAGCCTCCAAACCTCGCTAGTCAGGCCGGTCGCTTGAGTGGGATTAGCCTCCACCCCGGACGCCTGCCGGTCTACAGTGGCCTGCGGCGGATGCTGTCTGCGGAAACCACGTCCACCACCTCGACCACGACGATGACCACGGTAGCCACCTCTCTGCCATGCGTCCGGTCCAGAAGCGCCCTCGACAAAACCACCCGGAGGACCAAGGAAGGGCCTCTCAGCAGAACCATCACTCTGCCAGGCATAACCTCGGCCACCTCCCGTCGATGACGATCCACGGTGTTGACCATCCCCATATGCATCATAACCATCATCTCCCCATTGTCCCCGGGGAGGATCAGAAGACTGTGCAGCCACCACGTTCTGTCTCATCTGCACCTGTCCCGATCGCATCTGCGCCGGCCTCGCGACATAATGAGGCGGTGTCACTGCACGAGGCGGCACGCCGGCAGACTTGGTCTAGCCTACCGGCCGTGGGCCAAAGTTCTGGACATCCGGCCGAGGAGCATTGGTCACCGACGGTCTCGGCGGAACCGTTCCGCGCCCCACAGCCGAAAGAACCGGAGGCCTCGGCAGAGCAGCGCCGCGCCCCATAGTCGAAGAGGCCGCAGCAGCCAAAGACGGCGGCCGTAGACCCGGAGCGCCCCGACCGGCCACCGGAACCGCGCCCACTGCCTGCGTCGGCCGCGGGCCGGTAGGATTGCCACGTCCTGCAGCGACAACCGGTCTCACTCCCGGTATTGTACCACGCCCTGCTGGCAGAACCGGCCGCTGCCCAAGCGGATCACCACCACGTCCAGCCGGCAGCGTCCCGTTCCCCACTTGGTTCCTCAGATCAGCAGATGGAGCACTCCCCCGCCCAGCCATGGCGAGAGGAGGGATGCGGGTTGCACGGCCAGGACCGCAGCGAGGGAAGCTAGGTGCCACCGGCCGCTTGACAGCCCTACGCGACGGCAGAACAGATCGAACACCCTGCTCTTCGCTCGTGCATGGAACGATACGTAGGACAGCCCTAGGCGCATTGAGGCTCTCCTGGGCCACATACCCAGTCGAGTCCTGTCCAGTACGCCTCTCCTCGTCACCCCCATGATGGGCCTCATACCCATGCACGGGGACACACACGGCCCGCTCATCTGCGGCCCCTTCACGGCCCAAAAGAGCATTCAAACGAGCCGCCCGAACCTCCCGGATCTCAAGCGCCGCTCGGATCGCCGGCGGCGGCGGCAACCCCGCCGATCTCCCCTTTCTCTTTGTTTTCTTACGAATTACACGGGTCCAATCATCGTGCGGGAAGAAATCTGATAAAGATAGTGGTTGGATACTAACCTTAGGCAGAGGCCCTTTCCAAGGCCGGATCGCCGTCGCCGCCGTCCTCCGGTGAATGATCCGGCGAACAACCTCCACCCTGTCCTCAGAACACAGCCCGATCCGCGCCGGATCCTCTCCCGGCACAATCTCGTCGACCAACGCAGCCACCTCTTCCTCCGAGTAACCAGGGGCGAAGGCCTCACAAATCACGTCGGATGGCGTCGGCGAGTAGTCGACCGGCGATGTGCCTGCGTGATCTCCGTCGTCATCCTCCTCATCGTCCGAACCTGCGAGGACCCAGAAGCGCCCCCCTACATGCTTAGAGGAAGGGATCGCAGACCCCAGCGACCGACTCGCGGTGGTCGCCGCGGGCGCTGCCAGAGTCGCCTCCCGAGTCGCCTCGGTCATTCGCCTGTTGCCTCCCGAGTCATCCTACTCTGCTCCGCAGGGGAACCTTCAGAAGAATCTTTTTGGTACATATATTTTTCCATTTTATTTAAAAACTATATTTTAGTATCTGCATATTCTATTAAGTTGGGCATATGCATATTCTATTAAGTTTTCAATGCTATACATTGACAAGAAAAGGCAGTAACATTCTATTTATCCAATGGAAATGTTGGCATACCAACAGGTTTTTTTGGTATTTGCATTCTGAGAAATAAGTATTGCTGCAAGTTATTATCTTTGAGTACTTACATTATGCAATGTTTCACTTGTTCAGAGGTATCCTGTGTAATGGACTGGGACACACGCTTCAAAATCATCAAGGGGATCTGCCAAGGTTTAGCCTTCCTACACAACATTAACATTGTCCATATGGATCTTAAACCTGAGAATATACTGCTGGATGATAAGATGATCCCGAAAATTGCGGATTTTGGTCTCTCGAGGCTCTTTGGTCAAGAACAAACACGGATGAGAACACAAAAATGTTGTTGGATCGTAGCAAGTCAAACATCAAATCCAATAACAATTTGTTCCGTCATTATGAAGTGAACTGCATTTTATTCTCTCCGGCAATACTTACTAAAATCTTTGTTGTCAGTGGATACATAGCTCCAGAATATATATACAAAGGTGAAATCTCCACCAAATCAGACATATATAGTTTGGGCCTACTAATCTTGGAGACCACCACAGTTGAGAAAAAATTGTTCCAACAACGAGCCATCTGCAAAGCAATTTATAAAAAGTGTAAGAGAAATTATTACTTGACTCTTGAAAGACTGGGGTATATATATAGAAGCTCATTATACAATTGGTTTATATCATTTCCAAGGATCATAATTCTGATTCTGTACATAGGTACGTGATATCTGGACGGATGAGCACATAGTGTCTCAGTGCTCACATCTTGATGGGGATCGCCTTCAGCAGATAAAAGTATGCATCAAAATTGGACTAGAATGTGTGGAGATCGATCGGCAGAAGAGACCTTCCATAGAAGAGATTGTCGATAGGCTCAACGGACTATGGTCAACTGGAAGTTGAATGCCATGTGCGGTATGAAATTAACTGGGCACACAATGGCTTTCTATTGTTATGATTTTGTTAGCCCCCACCTCAATATAATATTGCTCAATGGCCCAGGTCTGAGTTCATTGTTCAAATGATTTTGTTTTATGAGATTGCAGAGGAATTTTTTTATTCCTTTTTCTCTAATAAAGGACAATCAATTCTGACAAATGTAACACTTAACATCTGCAGAACCATTTAGTTCATGCTGCATTTCAGCTGGTGGTAACATACGTACACTACATATGAAATTTCAGATCTCCAGTTTCCACGGAGCATGAAACTTCGGTCTTTTCAGCAGAGATGCGGAAGATGGAACAACATGCTTCATTGTTGCTACGATGATTTTGAAATTATTCTTTCTGATGTGCGTCATTGTGGATCTTGTTAACAATACTTTCTTTTACCCAACTACGTACGTAGTTGTTTTTTAATGCCAGTACCAATAAGAACACGACTAGGCAGCAGCACACCAGGGCTGATTTCCCATGTGGCCTCATATTTCCTCTTCTCTCTTTCATGTATGCCGTATGCAACAATATATTGGCATGACATCAACAATGATTTCTTTGATTTTGAATTTTTGAAAAGTTTCATATCTCAGACCTATCTTGATTGATAATACGGTTTCGCCGTTGATTTCCTTGTGATGAGAACTTTGAAACTAGATCACATGTCGGTATGTTTAGCCAACTATTTTCTTCGTCGATACTTGTCAGGTTATGAGGTACTTGGTTGTCATATTAAATTAACTTGGTTGCCTGGTTGCAGAATGCCAGTGTATACCACCAGAAGACTTGCTTCATGGTACTTGTGTGAGCTGACGACACTCTTTCCCTATTGTTAACCTTGAATATTCACTCTCGACCAGAGTGGGTGAATGGATGAATATTCACTCTTTCCCGCCGCGCGAAGCTCAACAATGGTGGTATTGGTGACCTTGGAGGCCACCCACCTCCCCTTCATATCCGTGTCAGCCATTGATGCGGGCGCGGAAGCTTGGGCGAAGCTGTGGGCTTGAGATTAGAAATGAGAAGGTTTGAGGATTTGGGCGCTGAAGCAAGAGGAGAGCATGGAGTTCGATTTATCCCCTCCTTGCTCATTATTTATTTATTTATTTAGGACAGTATAACTGCACCTATTCTCAGACTTCTCACGACTTGGATGTTTCTGGCCGTCGGTTAGCTTGATTTGAGCTATCTTGGACATCCATTTGCTGTTTGTTTCGACCTCCACCCCACGCTATGTTATCTTGGGCCAACTGTCCTAATGGGCAGCTGCTCCAGAAGATTTTTCTGAGATTTGTAGTTAATTGGGCCTCTTCACCCAGCCCAACTAGCTAACCGACCGCAGTCACGAGCAGCCTTACACCGTTACATGACTGAGACGCCGGGACATCCTATACGCCGCTCTTTGCGGCAAGTTGTCGCCCAATCGCACAGGGGGCAATCTCCTTGGGCCGGCCCATTGCGATGCGAAGGTAAAAAACGAAAAATGTTTCGCGTTTCGTGGGGTTCGACCTTGCGATGGCGAGCTGAAATGTCCTCGATCAAAGCCACTACGACAAGACTACACTTGCGCCAAATAAGCATCGCGAAACTAGAAGAAGTATCGAAGCATCAAAGTTAACTCGTGGAAAAATTATCACGAATTTTTTTCTTCAAATTTTCTGAAATCGTGAAATCATCTTGAAGTTCCTGCACTTTTCCCAGAAAACATAGACATTTTTTTAAATTTTGAACAAAATCTGGAAACACAAACAATTTTTTGACGAAAACAATTTTTGAGAGCACCAACAATTTAAAATAAACTTAATAAACATGAATTTTCAAGTTTATTTCTGATGACATTTTTTTTGAAAACTTATTTTTTTTGAATTGGTGAACAAAATTTTAAAATGGGGACAACTTTTTAAGTTCAGAACAAGTTTTTTTAACTAAGAATAATTTTGAAAAGGAGAACATTTTTTATATACATGACCAAACAGTTGAAACGGAAACTTTTTTCAAATGCTTCGAACATTTTTTGAAAGTGCGAACATTTTTCATATAGTTGAACATTTTCAGCTGCGTAAACTGAACATGATTTAGAAAACCTAAGAACATTTTTTGAAAAATTTGAAAAACAAGAACATTTTTTCATACATGAACAAAAATTTGAAAATAGAACATTTTTTGAAATTTGTGAACAAATTTTTTTGGAATTGGTGAACAAAATTTTAAAATGGGGACAACTTTTTAAATTAAGAACAATTTTTTTTAACTGAGAACAATTTTGAAAAGGAGAACATATTTTATAAACATGACCAAACAGTTGAAACTGAAACTTTTTTCTAGTGCTTCGAACATTTTTTGAAAGTGCGAACATTTTTTATATAGGTGAACATTTTTCAGCTGCGTAAACTGAACATGATTTAAAAAATAAGAACATTTTTTGAAAATTTTGAAAAACAAGAACATTTTTTAATACATGAACAAAATTTAAAAAATAAGAATATTTTTTGAAATTTGTGAACAATTTTTGAAAGCAGGAACTTTTTTAAATCCATGCCATTAATTTCCAAATTTCTCGAAAAAATGAACAAAAATAATTTGAACAATTTTTGAAAAAACAGGAACATTTTCTGAAAATTTGGAACAAAAATATAAAAGCAGGAACATTTTTTGAATTTTTGAACAAATTTTGTGAAATGGGAACATTTTTTGAATTTTTGAACAAAATCTGAAAAACAGTAAAAAAATTCAAATTCGGACTTTTTTTAAAAATAAACTTGAAAACAAAAAAATAGGAAAGAAAAAAGAAACAGAAAATAAGTAAAAAGTAAAAGAAGAGAAATAGAAAAACGAAAAACGAAAAAGAAACTGAAAAAGAAAAAGCCGGTTCAGGTACTTTCTAGAGGTTCCCAAAACCGAAAAACACCGGCTGGAAATAGAAGGTTCCAAAACCGGGGTCTGCTGTAACGCTAAAACGGGCCGGCCCACTCGGTCGCTCCCTCGCATCTGCTGTAGGATTTTCCTGAGACGCCTCCTCTCCCCCCGAACTCTCCTCTTTCTCTGTCGCCGACTCGCCGCAGCCGGCTGCGCACTCTAGAGGCCGTTCCCCTCCCCTCCCCTCCCTTCTACCGCTCTCTCACAAGCGATAGCGATGGTGGCGGCCACCCCTACAACGATCAGGCCTTCTTCCTGACTGTCAAACCCTCCCGTCTCACCCGGAAAACCTAGGTCAGGCGCCGCCGTCACTGACCCCGCGATCTCTTCTTCCTGGTCACACAGGCCATCGCGCTCAACCGCGTTGACCTCAAGTGGCGGTGACCACCACGACTTGCCATCACGTCAAGCAGCGACGCCGCAAGAACCAGCGCCCCATGTGTGCTACCGTCCAAGACGGCCACCGCCTTTCCACATTACTCCACGCCGGTCGTGCCTACCCTACAGGTTTTGAACTTTTGATATCAAGGTGCGTTTATCGCCACTCAAACACCACTTCTGAGCATTTTTTTTCTTTGTCTACTGCGTCGATACCAGCAACCTTGGTTGGGATTCTTTGTTGTTACGGCTGCCGGCCTCTATAATGCTATGTATTTTTTGTTTATTGGTTCAATCATTTCCACACTGTCAAGATCTAAATCTAATGGGCTTCATACTATGGGCACGTGCCAGTTTTGATTCCTCGTTTGGAGAAATTGGGCGTAATTGTAAGTCAATCATTTCTACACTGTCAAGATCTAAATCTAATGGGCTTCATACCATGCTATTGTACCTCGTTTGGTACACGGCTGAGCTCTGATGTGATACTAGGTGCTGACACTGATTGCAGATACACTCTGAAAATATAAACATGTTGAATCGTGTGAGATCCATAGTATTATGTAATTGTTTACATGTATTGTTTTGTATGCGAAGGTTTTTGAAAAATCGTGCAGAAAGAAAAGAACAGAACTTTTTGTTTAGTTTTACACGGAAAGACTGAAAGTCATTTCATTTCTACCACAGAAATTGATGCCTAAGTGACTAAAAAGGGGAAATCATTTCCAGGAAAATAAGAAAAGAAAGTTGTCTAACCAGGTTAGCTAAGCATCTATGTATTTCTTTTTAGTCACTCTTTTCATCTCTTGAAATTATTACAGAAACAAATATCTTTTTGATCTACTGTGCGAAAGGAGATTCAGCCGACGCACACATTGCAGGTGACTTGGGGGCCGCTCAATGCAGCCGACACCGTCGATTGGGCTTCGAGGGAGAAAGGGAAGGGACGCGGGCGATGAAGACCGACGCCTCAGCTGATCGAAACTGCTCTGCGAGACTTGATAGGCGCAATCATACTTCAGTTTCTGAGCGCACATTCATGGCGTGCTGATGTGCCGATCCTGTACAGAGGTACGTCTATATATGCTTCCTCCCCTGCCACTCTTTGCATAGCCTCTCCACTCTAGGCAGCATAAAATCTTTGAGCATGATGCTCGGGAAGGTTTCCTCTTTTCAGTTCATGTATGATTCAGTGCCAAGCTATTACATTATTCTGACATCCTCTCATACCAAAAATTCTACTTAGAGGTGATGTTTAGGCTGTCTGTACTCCACTGATTTGGGCACATCTTGGAGCTTGGTATTGGGATTTTTTGTTCGGCAGTTCATAATCTGAAATGTCTTTTGAACAGGTAATTACTCCACGCCTCATCCTTACACATTTTACCATTCTATCGTCAGAATTGACGGGCGCAGCAACGCGCGCCATTCATGATCTAGTAAGTCTGTAAAAGGCGAAGCGTCCCTCTTTGGTGCCGTAAAAATCACCACGTTTCAGCTTACCGTGCGTTGTGGCCACATGGAGAGAAGCAATTGATTGATGATATTCCCCAAAATGCGGGGCATGATCTCTGTTTTGATAATACGTGCCAGTAAAAGGTTTGCCTCGAACTCCGTTTCGAATAAGTAATGGCTGACGTATGTCGTGTCAGGGTTGGTGACACTTTAGTAAAAGGCTGTCAATAACTGACCCCCGAGCTCACCTGCGCTGCTAATCTTCGGGACTAAGCAAGCTTTGTACTTTGGATGGACAACAATATGCCTTGAGCAGCACATGACTGGAATTACTCGGGCCTCTACCAAAGGGATCCATTAAGAGGACTCGAATCAGAGGTGACTAATCTGAAGAACCGCCTTGAGGCCCAAGAGACGAAAACCCAAAGAGCCGACTCCAAGATTAAATTCAGCGTTTCTGAACAAGAAAAACTGAAGAAAGAATTTGAAGTGGAAAAGAAAGCCTGGGCTGATGAAAAAACTGCATTGATTAACCGAGCTGAGAAGGCAGAGGCGGCTCTTGAAGAAGCAACCGGTGAATTAACCGGCTTAAAACACCATGTCTCTCAAATGGTCTCAGCGATCTTTGGTAAGTCGTCCTGCAAGTGTTAAATACTGAACCTTTCAATTGATCATATAATTGGAATTGACTCACTTGATCATGTTTATGCAGACCCAAGGAGTTCAAATCTGAACCAAGATATGCTGATCAAGCTGAAGGCAGTTTATACACTGGTGGAGCAACTATACACCAGGTCTCAGCGTGCATTAACCACGGTGGCTTTATCCAATGAAGTGCCTACCCTCCTGGCAGAGGTATTGAAGAATCTTTCCGTGCTACCCCAACGGTTCAACGAACTGAGGCGGTCAGCTGCAAGAGCCGGAGTGGTGAATGCTTTAAGCCGGGCCAAAGCTTGGCTACCGGAGTTAGACCCGACCGACATTGCCACTGGCTATCCAAGCTTGAAGGAGGATGGTACTCCCTTTGAACAAGAAGACTTTACCGCCTGTGTAAAGAACATACGCCCTGTGGCCACCCAGATAGCTGACGAAGTGGATCTTACCAAGTACCAGGCGGGTTATGACGCTGAGAACCGGAGAATTCCAATGCCTCACTATAAAGTGACCAGTCTGATCCCCCCCACTCCGTAAGCATACCTTCGCCCCTGAAGTTGACCCGGCCGGACTAGTTGATGATGAAGCTGAATTTGAAGCTTTGAACAACATTTACTTGTCATCATCAACCTTCCAGGAAAGGGGACAGGGTGACGAAGCGGAGAGGGATGACCCGGATGCTTCAGGCGAACATGAGAGCTAATCTGTCGTGGCGGCTCATACCTGTAATGTGCTAAAAACAATATGAATCATTTGGACTCGGGGAGTCCTGAAATAGAATAGAAATAACTTTGATTTGGCCATACCATCGTGCACGTTTTGATGCTGAATGCCATTAAGCTGCCGTGTTATATTCACCCGTGTTTACTTTTCATCTGCTTCCCGTATGCTTGACCAAATCTTTTTGACTGTCCTGCACATAAAAACAGACCACAAGATCCCTTGGCGGCTTACCGCAAGGCGGGTCATAATAACTTGATATAAAAAGAATCACAGATAAGCTTGTTGTAACATAGAATGTTTAAAACACAACTATAATCTTACACTCGTGACCTTTTGAATTTGCACTGCCGGCTTGTATGACCCGGTCAGTAAGGGTGATAACCCAATCTTCGGACACCAATATTTCCAAAGGTATAATGATGCTCATATATTGGCGACTTATCAGCCAATATCAAGCCGGGCTAAAATTAACCACACTTGTACTTGTAAACCTCAAAAAAGTCTCAAGTCAAATAAAGGGTGCGTCCAAAGAAAACTTAAACCAAATAGAAATATAAAAAATTCAAGGCTTCTGATTGAATACGATCGGTAAACCATCCCAGAGGGGTTAAGCTAGGATTCGAATACGATCATGTAACCCCCAGTGGCTTTGGCGTTGCGCTGATCAAGAGGGTACCGACAGCTATGTCCTCTTTGGTTCGAATACAACCCATGTTTGAACAGGAAGTCCCCTAATGACCTTGAGAGTTTTTTAACAACTCTGATTCGAATACGATCAAAGTCGGTTCCCAAAAGGGGTTGAGCTATGATTCGAATACGATCAAGAAGCCCCCTAGTGAGCTCGGCAGTGTGCCAATCAAAAGGGTACCGACAACTATGTTCTCTTTGGTTCGATTATGACCTATATTTCAACAGGAAGCCCCCTAGTGATCATAAGTTTTAACGGCTAGATTCGAATACGATCGTAAGCCGGATCTAGAGGGTTAAGCTGGATCGAATACGATCAGCCCCCAAGTGATCATGTGAGATGACAATGATAATAACAATGACACATTTACATTTGAGGAAGAAAAAAAGACAGAGGTCCTGCTTTATTATTTATCATAATATATACATTGTCAAAATATACATCATGAGAGCCGGTGGCTCAAGTGTAGTAAGGCCGAAGATGAGCGATATTCCACGGCCGGTGGGTCTCCTCTTCCGACTTACGTGAGTCTTTGTGCTCTCGAACATCGATAAGGTAGTATGACCCGTTGTTCAAGTTCTTGCTGACCACAAAGGGCCCTTCCCAAGGTGGGGATAACTTGTGTGCATCAGTTTGATCCTGGATGAGCCGGAGCACCAAATCACCTTCCTGAAAGGCTCTGGACTTAACCCGGCGGCTGTGATAGCGGCGCAAGTCCTGTTGGTAAATCACCGAACGAGCTGCTGCCAAGTCCCGCTTTTCATCTAACAGGTCAAGAGCATCCTGACGCGCCTATTCATTGTCCGCCTCACACATAAGCCGCCACGCGGGGCGAGTCATGACGGATGTCACTAGGGAGAACCGCCTCAGCTCCATAGACCATGAAGAAAGGCGTATAACCCGTAGATCTGTTGGGAGTAATGTTGATGCTTCATATTACAGAGGGTAACTCCTCAACCCAACAACCCAGCGTCCGCTGCAGGGGGACCAAAAGCCGGGGCTTGATGCCTTTCAAGATCTCCTGATTGGCTCTCTCGGCTTGACCATTGGATTGGGGGTGAGCCACTGATGAAACATCAAGCTGAATATGCTCACGTTGACAAAATTCTTCCATGGCGCCTTTAGATAGATTAGTGCCATTGTCAGTTATAATGCTGTGTGGAAAGCCGAAGCGAAATATCACCTTTTTCATGAACAGAACCGCCGTAGCTGCATCACACTTACTGACTGGCTCTGCCTCAACCCACTTTGTAAATTTATCAACTGCCACCAAAAGGTGGGTCTTTTTATCTATGGAGCTTTTGAAAGGCCCAACCATGTCAAGCCCCTAGACTGCAAACGGCCAAGTAATTGGAATCATCATCAACCCTTGAGCCGGCACATGAGCCCATCTTGAGAACTTCTGACAACCGTCACATTTACTGACCAGGTCCTCTGCATCAGCATGAGCCGTCAGCCAATAGAATCCATGACGGAAAGCCTTCGCCACAAGGGATTTTGACCCGATGTGATGACCACGATCCCCTTCATGAATCCCATGTAGAATCTCTTGGCCTTCTTTAGGGGAGACGCAATGGTGAAACGCCCCTGTAACTCTACGATGATGCAACTCGCCATTGACAATTGTCATTGACTTAGACCGTCGGGTTATCTGCCTGGCCAAGGTTTCATCCTCAGGCAACTCGCCCCGGGTCATGTAAGCCAAATATGGCACTGTCCAATCTGGGATGACATGAAGAGCCACCACCAATTGTGCTTCCAGGTCAGGAACGGCCAAGTCTTCCTCTGTAGGTAACTTGACAGAAGGGTTATGCAGAATATCCAAGAAAGTATTAGGTGGCACCGACTTATGCTGAGAGCCCAGCCGGCTTAAGGCATCAGCCGCCTCGTTCTTTCTGTAGTCAATGTGCTCCAGTTGGTAACCCTTGAAATGTCCAGCAATGGCATCAACTTCACAGCGGTAAGCAGCCATGAGAGGATCCTTGGAATCCCACTTGCCTGATACTTGTTGAGCCACCAAATCTGAGTCGCCAAAACACCTTACCCGGCTCAAGCTCATCTCCTTAGCCATCCGAAGACCGTGGAGTAAGGCCTCATACTCAGCTGCATTGTTAGTACAGGGAAACATCAACCGTAGCACATAACAAAATTTGTCACCTCGAGGGGAAGCTAAAACAACTCCAGCCCCGAGCCCTCCAATTGCCTGGACCCATCAAAGTGAATAGTCCAATACGTGTTGTCTGGCTTCTCTTCAGGCATCAGCAGCTCTGTCCAATCGTTGATGAAATCCACTAGTGCCTGAGATTTGATAGCGGTGCGTGGCACATACTTTAAACCACGAGGCCCAAGTTCAGTGTCCCACTTGGTGACTCGTCCTGTAGCTTCTCTGTTTTGAATTATATCTCCTAAAGGAGCAGAACTAGTCCTGGCCATCTCAGGCCCGACCCTGTCAGTCCACCCAGGCCCAGCCCAAAAATCCAGGGCCTAGGCCCGATGGGCTTGCCCATGGGCTGGGCTTGGGCCTGAGTTTTGAGCCCACCAGCAGGGCCTGGACGGGCTTGGGCTTGGCATATTGGCATTTTAAGGAAGAGGCCCGACCCACGGCCCTAAGCCCTAAGGGCTTTTCAGGGCTTTTTACCAGATGGGCCGAGCTTGGGCTTGAAAAGTAGGCCCGGTGGTAGGGCCTGGGCCTCAGTTTTTTGCTGTGGGTGTTTTTAGGCCCGACCCAAGCCCGGCGCGGCCCATGGCCAGATATAAGCAGAACTAACCATAGTGATGGGGTGGCCCAGGAAATATTGCATAAATTTCCGGCTTGCCATGAACACCCCATAAATGAGCTTCTGCCAATGTGGATACCGTTGCTTGGACTCAATAAGTACCTCACTGATGTAGTAAACCGACCGCTGAACCGGATGCTCCTTGCCAGCCTCCTCGCGCTCCACCATGATGGCCACGCTGACAGCGCATGTATTAGCAGCCACATATAACAATAAGGGCTCCTTATCAATGGGAGCAGCAAGAACCGGCGGCTCAGCCAGCTGTCTCTTCAAATCTTCAAAGGCAACGTTGGCAGCATCACTCCAGACAAAGTTATCTGTCTTCTTCATCATTTGATAGAGTGGTATGGCCTTATCGCCTAACCGACTTATGAACCGGCTTAAAGCAGCAATACGACCCGCCAAACGCTGAACATCATTGATACACGCCGGCTTAGCCAGAGAGGTGATTGCTTTGATCTTTCCGGGTTAGCCTCGATGCCTCTGTTAGAAACCAGAAAACCCAAAAGCTTGCCTGCAGGCACGCCAAAAACACACTTGGCCGGGTTAAGCATCATCTTGTAGACCTGAAGATTGTCAAAGGTCCCCTTCAGATCATCTATCAAGGTCTCCTTCTCTCTGGATTTCACCACAATGTCGTCCACATAAGCATGAACATTGCGCCCAATTTGATTATGAAGACAATTCTGCACACACCACTGGTAAGTCGCCTGGGCACTCTTGAGCCCGAAAGGCATAGATACATAGCAGAAGGCTCCAAACAGAGTAATAAACGCCGTCTTCTCCTGGTCCTTAACTGCCATCTTGATCAGATGATAACCAGAGTAAGCATCCAAAAAGCTCAAACCTCACAACCCGCCGTAGCATCAATGATTTGATCAATACGAGGGAGAGCAAAGGGGTCAGCCGGACAAGCCTTGTTTAGGTCCGTGTAATCCACACACATACGCCAAGTGCCGTTTTTCTTAAGCACAAGCACCGGGTTAGCCAACCACTCTGGATGAAAAACTTCAATGATGAACCCAGCTGCCAAGAGCCGGGCTACTTCCTCACCAATGGATTTACGCCTCTCCTCATTGAACTGCCGAAGAAACTGCTTGACCGGCTTAAACTTTGGATCAATATTAAGAGTGGGCTCAGCGAGTTCTCTCGGTACACCCGGCATGTCAGAGGGCTTCCATGCAAAGATGTCTCGGTTCTCACGGATGAACTCGATGAGCGCGCTTTCCTATTTGGGATCCAAATTAGCACTGATACTGAACTTTTACTCCATATCTTGGTTCATATGCTACAGAAAACTGCGGCTCTACATTTAATTTATTTCTTATACATCTATAAATTAGTAATAGCAGTTTGGATTGCTCTGTCTTCACAGTGCTCGAATGGATTAGATTTACAACTCAATGGTGAACACTAATCTAGTGAACGAAAAAATGGAACAAAAACATGTCCCCTTTTTCTTCAGATGACATACTGAAGTAAAACCCACCTGAAGCTAAATTGTTCATGTCGAGGGATTAAACACAGCACGCGCAGTTTTCTACTCCGTTTAATATACTTGTGCGTCGTGTGCTTATACTACCATTTGCTTGGTTCTTAACACAGGTGAAGTGTCCAGCTATGCTTCTCACTGACCAGTCACACTGGCAAGTCGAACGCGCAGGGAGAGACGACCCTCGTTACCACTCTGTACGCTGATCTTGATTCGTGGTATGGCTAATGTTTCCCCTCCCTGCTCTCAGTTCGTCCTTGGACCTTGTCTTTGTGTGATGGTTTTTTGAATCTCTTGCAAACTAGGGTGTGTAGTACGTTCGCAGGTGCCACGGATCTGGAGCCTGATGTTGCTGCTGAAGAGCAGAGCGATCAAGCTCCCCCAAAGGGACATCTAGAGGGCTTTACTCATCAGGTGAGCTGATGTTTGCCCGAGCGCTTTGACTAGCGATGCTTTTTTTCTGAGAGAGAGAGAGAGAGAGAGGTGATATTGATGATGTGGTTGTTGTTTCGTGCTTTGTGAGATGGTAGTTGGTAGTGGGATAGGCTATTGTCCTTGTTGGGTAGAATGTTTGGCTTGCCCTGACCTGATCTGTGTGTCGTGCCTGTGTTTCGGTGTTGGTAAGATGCCAGAATCCATCAACAGATGTGAGGCTTGCCACTGAATAATTTTGTTGGCCAACTTTTTTATAAACTGAACACCTGGAAGAAAAGGCCTATGCAGTATTGCTTAGTCTATACTTAATACTGTAAAGATTTTACAACCTGATATGATCAGCAGAGAATAAAACAGTGCAAGTGCCTGCCAGTAGCACCATGATCAACTTTGCATACTAGTAGCTGCTATACACATCCAGATTTCACCGCGAGTAGTTATTCTAGGCATAGAAGCTGAACTCATCTTCAACAGTTATTCTAAACACAGATTTTGATGTGTGACCTGTTAATGAAGTATTGGTTGGTTGTGATTCCAAGCATAGATCTCTTGACGTTACTACTTGTTACTGCAAGCATGTTGTCTTGACATACTGCATTTCGATGATAAACTGCTATCTGTGCTTGTTATTGGCTCTGAAGTTTATGTCTATCCAGTGTGTAAGGAGCTCTAATTTCTCTTTCCAGCGCCTAAATTATGCCATGTGTACCAGGGGGAACTAGATGTATGATGTACGACAACAGGAGTGGGAGCTGGTGAGGAAAGGAACCTGCTGGGACAACCAGATCGAGTGTCTTCTCTACATGTTGGTTTTGCTCCCTTCCACAGCAGTAAATGCCTCTGCAAACATGATACTATATATATGCATGTCATAGTCAGTAGTTAGCGTGTGGCAATGAAGTGAACCATCAGATTACATTTTGCTTTGTCTTGTTGATAATGCCATATGTCTTGCAATCAGATTTCATTTCTGTTTGTTATGGTAATATAAAAAATATCCGTGCTGTCAAAATTTTCATAGTGCTATAGAACATCTAGTAACAAGAATATGAAATTGTAAATAGCAAAAAATTCTTGTCTTGCGCGGTCTAAGTCTAAGGAAATAAAAAAAATTCGCTTATACAATTTCATCTACATCGAATTTATATATCAGAATGCCTTTCATTTCTTTAGTTTGATTGTTTCCCTTGTATTCAATATGCTTCCAATGGCCGATCCTTCCATTTTTGTTGTGGCATCTTTTTTTCACAGGTGTTGTGTGTTCTGGAAGATGGAAGAGGAAGAAAACTAATCTTTGTTGAACTAATTTTTTTGTATTCTGTTTTGTTGTATGTATGATTTGATAGTTTTGTGTAGGAACAAGTGATACTATTTTGTAGGGCTTTATGGCTTGTGATGTAAACATATTTAGCGATGAATTATGAAATTATTTGCAAAATTTATTGAAAAGGAGAATCATTTGTATGAATATGGGCCGCATATATGTGAATGGGCTGAAAAGTGTACTGGACCAACTCCATTGACTGTATAAAAAGGCTGAATGTAAACCAGAAAATGGACTGCACAAAATAGTACCTATATTCTTGAAAGGCCAAACGTGCATAGAAGTTGATGGGCTGAACAGTAGGTCTTGGCCCATGTAGCTGACAAAAATTAATAGAAATAAATATACTAAATGGGCTGAATTGTTGGGCTCAGCCCATGTAAAACACCTAATCGGACCGGGCTGAATCTTGTCAGTGACCTTTTTAATTGGTCGCAATTTTGCCAGGTCAGATTACCACGCCGGATCCGACGTGACCTGGGCAGACAGCCAGTGACCAAAACAAAAGGTCATGGGTTCAACGACCTTCTGTTTTGGTCGTAAACGTCTACGACCTTCTCACGGAGGTCGCAAAGAGAAAAACAATGACCTTTCAGTGACCAATAGTCAAGGTCACAAGTTGACATATTTCTTGTAGTGTCCCTAAGTGTTTCAAGCATGGGGCCATGCATGTGCTCTAGCGTCTGCCGCTAGCGAATCTCATCTTCGTTCCGCCGTGCCACGGACTCGGCGTCATCAACCCTCCATTGGAGGAGAAGAAGCTTGGCGCGGGAGGAGGCCAGCTCAGCCTGCGCCGTGCTTAAGGCAGTTGCGATGGGCTCAGCGCGCTGCGTTGCTTCGGTTAGCTTGGTCCTAAGAGCGGCAGTCCTACCCGCAGCCTCGGCCTTGATCAGCTCCAACCTCTCTTCATACTCGCGCTCAAGACCTGCGCGAGCTTCCGCCACGTGGCGATCAATCTCTTCTTGGATTCGTACCTCCCGCGCGCCAACATCGTCCTCCGCCTGGGTAACCTGGCGCTCCCTCGTCTCCAACCGTTCAAGATCGAGGTTGCGCTCAGCAGCCTCCAGCGTCAGCGCTTCCTCACGCTTCTGTAGCTCCTCCTCTTCGACGGGCGCCCCTTTCAGCGACGCAATGGCAGCTTGGCGCAACTCCACTTGCTGCTCCAGAGAATTGCACCAGGCTTGGAGCTCCCATGCGCGCTCCTCCGCGATCTCGCGTCGTCGGTCTGCCTCCTGAGCCTCCTCGATGGCTCGGGAGCAGGCCTTCCGCGAGGCCACCAGAGATGCTTCAGCCTTTGCGTTGTCAAGATCACGCTGATGACGCGCAAGGCTGACGGCCACCTTTAGCCTGCGCCGTTCCTCAGCCAGCCGCAGGCCTTCAGCTTCAAGACGCGCATCTCGCCCGCGAGCTCCGCACCAAGCTGGCTCACCACATCTGTCGCCTTCTAGAGAAACTCTCGGCGGACGGCACTGCGCTCCCGCGCACGCCTGAGCACGTCGTCAGCATCGTCCTCCGCCATCAGCGTCAGTGGAGGGCACTGAAGTGGATCGCCCCCTCTCGGTAGAGGGCTGGGGGCTGGCGCCCCCACAATCGCCGGACGGGCCCCGCAAGGGACCCAGCCTGGCGCTGATCCATCCCTTGAAGAGGAGCCGAAGATCGACTTCAACCATTCGCCGTCCATGATCAGGGGAGGAGCATGGGGCAAGTTGGTTGTTTCCCGGGAAAGCTCGCGAAGGAAGAGCGGCATGCGCATAGGCTCAAGGCACACTGCGGGTCGGCCTACCTCTCCAGCCAAACTTGCATCGGGGGTGACGCACAAGCTCGGGGCGTTCAAGATCAGCGATGAAGGTGAAGCCTGAGGAGGTGGCTCCTTGGCCGGCTCCGCAGGCTCGGCAGGAGGGATCCTGAAAGGCCACAGTCAGCGAAGGGAACAGCGAATGAGGAATTACAAGGAGGAACTTACTCGTCCATGGCGAAGTACTTCCTGTGCTTCAACGAGCGACAGGGGCGATCATTGCCACCCGAAGCCTCCTTTCTCTTGCGGAGGGCATCGAAGTCTATGCGGAACCGACCCAAGCTCTCGACCTGAGGGCCGGCGCGTGGCATGGACGGCGAAGCACCAAGGCGGCCTGCCTCAGGGGCGCCAGGCAGGGAGGAGCGATCAGGCGCCACCTCTCGATGGCCCGCTGGGGCCTCGGAGGCCCCGGCCTCGGGGGCTGCAGGTGGCGTCCCCTCGTCAACGACCACCTCAGGATGAGCTTCGCAAGCTCCGGAGGATGACGCCTCGGGAGCCCCGCGTGGCATCGGCATCTCAACACCAAATCCCCCAGCCTCCAGTGATGCTTGCCTCCCTACACCACCTCCTGAGGCAAGATCGACGTGGGCGACGGGGGGAGGAGCCACGGCAACGGGATTTTCACGGGGCCCCACCAGGTCAGCAGGGCGCAACCCCCATTCATCGAAGCGGGGCATCTGCCTCGTGAACTCGGCCCTGCTCGAGCAAAGATGCAAGAGGGCACCCCCATGCCGGATGCTGCCCGATGAGGGGTCGCCCGTCAAGACTTTCAGCACCTTCCTCAGCGTTTCAGGCGCAAGATCCCCCTCCTGGAGCCTCATGCGGTCTTGATGCCTAGTAAAAGTCCACATCGGACGGGAGTGGCACTGGAGAGGAGCGATGCGGCACTGGAGGAACTCCTTCACCACCTGGGGCGCCTTCACGCCAAGCGTCATCAACCTCTCGAATCGGCACCAGATAAAAGCGAGCCGGGGGCTCGCGAGCTTCTCGTGACCCCAGCCTGGATTGGGGATAGCAGGCAATGCAGGGTGTGCGAGCAGGGGGCTGGGCACCCCTACGTCTGCGTATAGCCACCACTCCCGGAACCCGCTCATGGAAGGAGGAAGGCCAAAATCAATCCCCGATGCGGCCGTCTCTGGCACGGCCTGGAAGCTCACGCACCCCGAGCACTATGATGGGTCGGTCAGGCGCAGGGAGAAGAAGTGGCGCAGGAGAGCAACAGAAGGGGCAATGCCCACCATGGCTTCGCAGACGAAGGTGAAGACATCAAGAAGAGTAATGGATTGGGGACCGAGATGCATCATATGGATCTGGTAGTGGGAAAGCATCGCATTGAAGAAGGCAGAGAAAGGAGGAACCAGGCCCGCCCAAAGGGCGTCGGTGAAAAATCGAACCTCCGTGATGACCCTGTCGAAGGAGGCATGGGACGCAGGCCAAGCCGTGGTCCTTTCGCACTCATTGAAGCTAGAGGCGAGGGCGGAGCGCACCTTGTCCAAGGCTTTCGGGTTGAGTATCAGCAACCGATCGACGGCGGGCGTGGCTTCCGGAGGCGAGCGGGACGAAGGAGCGGGCTTCTTCCCCTTTTCCTTTTTTGTTGGTGCCATGGCAACGGGAAGGGGGTAGAGCTCAAGATGGATTGGAGGCAGAAGCAGAGGCTCAAGGAAGAAAGGGGAACAGGAAGCACACAGGCAGCAAGGAGAGAATAACCGTGTACAGTTTCGTGACCGCCTAGCCAGGCGGATATTGGGGGAAGCGTGGGGAAGCGGAGACGCCCACGTCCAATCAACTACCATGCGGCGCTCAAGGCTGCAGGCTGTTGGGGCCCGCTGCGCTCCGCACTTGCCCCTTCGCTTCGCTGCTAAGCCAAGTCCGAGTGCGCCTTGGGCCCGGGGGCTACTGTTGGCATTCTGGGAACAGGGGTCCCCAGACTTGCCTGCCTGCGGTGTGGCTCGAGGGGTGATGTCTACTACACAACCTTCTTCTTGTAGACGTTGTTGGGCCTGCAAGTGCACAAGTTTGTAGGACAGTAGCAAATTTCCCTCAAGTGGATGACCTAAGGTTTATCAATTCGTAGGAGGCGTAGGATGAAGATGGTCTCTCTCAAACAACCCTGCAACCAAATAACAAAGAGTCTCTTGTGTCCCCAACACACCCAATACAATGGTAAATTGTATAGGTGCACTAGTTCGGCGAAGAGATGGTGATACAAGTGCAATATGGATGGTAGATAAAGGTATTTGTAATCTGAAATAATAAAAACAGCAAGGTAACTAATGATAAAAGTGAGCGTAAACGGTATTGCAATGATAGGAAACAAGGCCTAGGGTTCATACTTTCACTAGTGCAAGTTCTCTCAACAATAATAACATAGATAGATCATATAACAATCCCTCAACATGTAACAAAGAGTCACTCCAAAGACACTAATAGCGGAGAACGAACGAAGAGATTATGGTAGGGTGCGAAACCACCTCAAAGTTATTCCTTCGGATCAATCTATTCAAGAGTTCGTACTAGAATAACACCTTAAGACACAAATCAACCAAAACCCTAATGTCACCTAGATACTCCATTGTCACCTCAAGTATCCGTGGGCATGATTATACGATATGCATCACACAATCTCAGATTCATCTATTCAACCAACACAAAGTACTTCAAAGAGTGCCCCAAAGTCTCTACCGGAGAGTCAAGAACGTGTGCCAACCCCTATGCATAGGTTCATGGGCGGAACCCGCAAGTTGGTCACCAAAACATACATCAAGAGGCACATGATATCCCATTGTCACCACAGATAAGCACGGCAAGACATACATCAAGTGTTCTCATAAAAGACTCAATCCGATAAGATAACTTCAAAGGGGAAAACTCAATTCATCACAAGAGAGTAGAGGGGGAGAAACATCATCAGATCCAACTACAATAGCAAAGCTCGGGATACATCAAGATCGTGCCATAGAGGGAACACGAAAGAGAACACGAGAGAGTGAGATCAAACACATAGCTACTGGTACATACCCTCAGCCCCCAGGGTGAACTACTCCCTCCTCATCATGGAGAGCACCGGGATGATGAAGATGGCCACCGGTGAAGGATCCCCCCTCCGGCAGGATGCCGGGAAGGGCTCCCGAGAGGTTTTTGGTGGCTACAGAGGCCTGCGGCGGTGGAACTCCCGATCTATCTTCTCCGTGGATGTTTTTAGGGTACGTGGGACTATATAGACGGAAGAAGTCGGTCAGGAGGTGCTCGAGGGGTCCACGAGACAGGGGGGCGCCACCCTATACCCCCCTGTCTCGTGGGCTCCTCGAGGATCTTCTGACTTGATCTCAAGGCCTCCAGGATGATAATCTTCCAAAAAATCACGTTGCCGAAGGTTTCATTCCGTTTGGACTCCGTTTGATACTCCTTTTCTTCGAAATACTGAAACAGGCAATAAAACAACAATATGGGCCGGGCCTCCGGTTAATAGGTTAGTCCCAAAAGTAATATAAAAGTGTATAATAAAGCCCATAATCATTCAAAACAGATAATAAAATAGCATGGAACGATCAAAAATTATAGATACGTTGGAGACGTATGAAGCATCCGCAAGCTTAATTCCTGCTCGTCCTCGAGTAGGTAAATGATAAAAACATAATTTTTGATGTGGAATGCTACGTAGCATGATTCTCAATGTAATTTATCTGTATTGTGGCATGAATGTTCAGATCCAAGTGATTCAAAATAAAAGTTCATATTGACATAGGAAATAGTAATACTTCAAGCATACTAATCAAAGTAATCATGTCTTCTCAAAATAACATGGCAAGAGAAAGTTCATCCCTACAAAATCATATAGTTAGGCTATGCTTCATTTTCGTCACACAAAGATGTTCCCAACTTCTATACCCCCGATGACAAGCCAAGCAATTGTTTCATGCTGAAATAATCTCATACTTTTTTCAACCTTCACGCAATACATGAGCGTGAGCCATGGATATAGCACTATGGGTGGAACAGAATAATGATTGGGGATTGTGTGGAGAAGACAAAAAGGGAGAAAGTCTCACATTGACAAGGATAATCAACGGGCTATGGAGATGCCCATCAATTGATGTCAACATGAGGAGTAGGGATTGATGGATTTATGTACCTAGGGTAGGGTCATAGGCCTGACCTAAACATCCTACCCAAGGATACCCTTAGAAGAAATCACCTTCCAGTCGACTAACGAGGAACCCACTCGACTGACTAGAAGGACTCGACCATGGAGACTCACTCGACCATGAAGATACACTCGACCACCAGAAGGTCAGAAGGCACTCCGCAACGCAACGGCCTGTAATTGAATAAACTTAATGATAGTTAAGGCACTTTATGAGGGGCGTTACCAGTAACGCCCCAGGCTTAATGTACTTTAACCTCTCCATTATGTGGGCTGGCTGGGGTCCTGGCGCACTCTATATAAGCCACCCCCCTCCACAGGCAGAGGGGTTCGCACTCTTGTAACACCAATACACATAATCCACTCGACCGCCTCAGGGCTCCGAGACGTAGGGCTTTTACTTCCTCCGAGAAGGGCCTGAACTCGTACATCACTTGTGTTCACAATCTCTCCATAGCTAGGACCTTGCCTCTCCATACCTACCCCCACTCTACTGTCAGACTTAGAACCACGACAGTTGGCGCCCACCGTGGGGCAGGTGTTCTAGCGATTTGTGGAGAAGTTGCAGTACTTCCGAGTACTTACATCATGATGACTGCTGGAGTTTTGGTTGAGGGGCGCGAGATCCGTCTCGGTGCTCTCACCTTTGTCGCCGACGACTCCGCATGGCTCCAGGAGGCTCCACTCGACATCGAGGCGCTCCCTGTCCGCGGTGCGATGCACTTTCGCGCATGTGTCCGCGGCGTTCTGCTGCGGCAACCGTCGACCCCGTATCGGTCGACTCCTTTATCGGTCGCCCGCCCAGTCTCCGGCCAGCGCAAGCGTTCTGGTCGGTCGAGACTTCAGCGGTGGGTGAAGCACGCGGTGGCTCGCCAGACAGCCATCGCCCAGGTTGCGGCAATTGAGCCCGACGAGTCCCTCTACGGCCTGTTCGACTGGCTCAGTAGAGACTGCATCCGAATGCGATAGCAGTGATCCAGCGGCGGAAATCCTCATGGTCGATGGTCCCCGCAGTCCTCCCGGCTTC
Organism: Triticum timopheevii; assembly: GCA_963921465.1. NCBI lineage: Eukaryota > Viridiplantae > Streptophyta > Magnoliopsida > Poales > Poaceae > Triticum > Triticum timopheevii. The sequence goes on along the minus strand of OY997274.1, from coordinate 162,917,137 downwards.
GCTCATGGGGGCGGAGCAGGCGGTGGAGGCGATCCCGTACAAGACCACGAAAAGTATCAGCCCGAAACACTCGACTCTCTGTAGAGAGAAGAGCTTCACCGCAGGAACATGGATGCCCTGCATACTCCCATTGCCGGAGAAACCCCTGAGGCTCGCGCCTTGGAGGAGGCACGTTTGGCCAATGTCGCCGAACGCGCTCGCTTGGAGAACCTTCAGCGAGCACTCGACGAGCGCGCGCGGCAGTGAGTTCCTGAAGCCAGTCGACGACGACTCTTCCCGCCGACTCAGGTATACCGCACGCCAATTCAGAATTTAGCAGCTGCAACCCGCATAGCAGAGTCCATCCAGCCATCCCAGTCGGAAGCTGGGAGAGGCTTGATGCAGATCAGAGATTTGCTCCGAGCAGCAGGAGACCAGAACTCAGCCGTATCACAGTCGCGCAACAGGATTCACAGTCGATCCGTCGCCGCGAATACTGTTCAGTCGGCTCACAGTCCCAGATCGCCTCCGCGGCGGGAAGGGCGCGACAACCGGCGAGAGCAGTATGGAGACCGATTCGGCCGGGATGATAGGCGTCGAGTATCCATTTCCCCTCCGAGGGAAGGGTCTTACGCTCCTCGGCGACAAGACGACAGACGTCAGTTCAGTACGGGGCGAAGAGTTCCAGTCGACCCCAGAGAACCAGGCTTCGACGCGCGATCCATTATCGAGCAAGGCTTGGTCGACCGGAACAGAGCCCATCGAGGCGGACCCGAGAGGGATGCACCCACAAGCAGTCGAGTGCATGTTTCTGGTCCGGAGTGTTTTAGCAGGGCTATCAGAGCCGCAGTGATCCCCCCCAATTTCAGGTTGGCAACGGGAGTCAGCAAATTCACTGGGGAGTCAAAGCCTGAAACTTGGCTTGAAGATTACCGAGTGGCTGTTCAGATTGGTGGTGGGAACGATGAGGTGGCCATGAAGCATTTGCCCCTCATGTTGGAAGGTTCTGCCAGGGCATGGCTGAATCAGTTACCTCCTAGCAGTATATACACTTGGGAAGATTTGTCCCGAGTGTTCGTCAGAACTTTTGAAGGAACCTGCAAGCGACCGGCTGGCTTGACAGAGCTGCAAGTCTGTGTGCAGAAGACCAATGAAACTCTCCGAGAGTACATTCAGAGGTGGATCACTCTGCGCCATACTGTGGAGAATGTGTCGGACCATCAGGCAGTTTGCGCCTTCAAAGATGGCGTCAAGAATAGAGAATTGAGTCTGAAGTTCGGTCGAACCGACGACATGACCTTGAGTCGAATGATGGAGATTGCTACCAAGTACGCCAACGGCGAGGAAGAAGACCGACTCCGAAGCGGCAAGTACAAGCCAAGTCAGTCAGAGAAGGGAAATTCCAGTCGGAAACAGAAGCGAAAAGCCGAGCCAGCAGCTCCTGGAGAGGCCCTGGCCGTCACTCAGGGGAAGTTCAAGGGGAAGCCGAAAGGATCCTGGAATCCTAAGAAAGTTAAGGATAAAGAAGGAAATGACGTGATGGATATGCCATGCCATATTCACACGAAGAAAGATGAAGAGGGCAACATCATTTACCCAAAGCACACCACTCGCCAGTGTCGACTCCTGATCCAGCAGTTTCAAGGAAAACAGTCTAAGGACAAGGAGAAGGAGCCAGACAAGGCCGGAGACAAAGAGGACAGTGAGGAAGAGTATCCGCATGTCAACTCCACTTTGATGATCTTCGCAGATGTGGAAAGCAAAAGTCGACTGAAAGTCATTAACCGTGAGGTGAACATGGTTGCCCCAGTAAAACCAAGTTATGTGAAGTGGTCCCAAACACCCATCACATTCGACCAATCTGATCATCCGACTCATATTGCCACCCCTGGGCGGCAAGCTTTAGTGGTCGATCCAATTGTCGAAGGCACTCGACTAACGAAAGTGCTGATGGATGGTGGTAGTGGGCTGAACTTGTTATATGCAGACACATTGAAAGGGATGGGCATTCCGATGTCCCGACTGAGCACCAGCAACATGAGTTTCCACGGAGTCATACCAGGGAAGAAGGCCAACTCACTCGCCCAAATAGCTCTGGACGTGGTTTTTGGTGATTCCAAGCATTTTCGCAAGGAAAAATTGACCTTTGAGGTTGTGGATTTTCAGAGTGCATACCACGCCATTTTGGGGAGGCCAGCCTACGCACGATTCATGGCTCGACCATGTTACGTGTACCTCAAACTGAAAATGCCAGGACCCAAGGGGGTGATCACTGTCACCGGCGATCGGAAAAAGGCGGAAGAGTGCTTTCAGAAGGGCTCAAAGATTGCCGACTCCCAAGTGATAGCGGTCAAATTCGAAGGATACAAACAAAACGCAGATCCTAGTGATTTGTTGCGATCCAAGAAGCCAGCCACAGAATCTGCATTTCAGTCGTCTGGTGAGACGAAGCCAGTTCATATTCACCCGACTGACCCCAATGCAGCCCCGACCCACATCTCCACGACACTCGACCCGAAATAGGAAGAAGCGCTCATCCAGTTCCTCCGTGAGAACTGGGACATTTTCGCATGGAAGCCAGCTGACATGCCAGGTGTTCCCAGGGGACTGGCTGAGCATCGTCCCCGAGTCGACAAGTCAGCAAAACCAGTGAAAGAGCATCTTCGGCGGTCCGCCGTCCAGAAGAGAAAAGCTATTGGTGAAGAAGTGGCTCGACTGTTGGCGGCAGGATTTATCCGAGAGATATACCACTCCGAGTGGCTCGCTAATGTTGTCATGGTTCCCAAGAAGGACAACTCGCTCCGCATGTGCATTGACTTTAAGCACATCAATCCGGCCTGCCCGAAGGATCATTTTCCTCTCCCCCGCATAGATCAAATTGTTGACTCGACCGCGGGATGTGAGAGATTATCTTTTCTAGATGCATATTCCGGGTATCATCAGATCCGTCTGTATGGACCCGATGAAATAAAAACAGCTTTCATCACTCCTTTCGGGTGCTTCTGCTATATCACCATGCCATTCGGCCTCAAGAATGCCGGAGCCACATTTATGCGAATGATTCAGAAGTGTCTTCTCACTCAAATCAGTCGGAATGTGGAAGCATATATGGATGATATCGTCGTTAAGTCGCGAAAAGGTTCCGACCTGCTTGCTGACCTCGCCGAAACATTTGCCAACCTCAGAAGGTACGATATCAAGCTCAATCCGTCAAAGTGCACATTCGGAGTTCCTGGTGGAAAATTACTCGGTTTTCTCGTTTCCGAACAAGGGATCGACGCTAATCCAGAGAAGATCGGCACTATTCTCCGAATGAAACGCCCTGTGCGAGTGCACGATGTCCAGAAGGTTACTGGATGCTTGGCCGCTTTAAGTCGATTCATTTCACGACTCGGTGAAAAGGCATTGCCTCTTTACCGACTGATGAAAAAGGCAGACAAGTTCGAGTGGACTCCAGAAGCTGATGCAGCGTTTGCCGAGCTAAAAGCTCTGCTATCCACCCAGCCGGTGCTTGCTGCTCCAATCAGCAAAGAGCCTCTGTTGCTTTATATCGCAACCACTGGACAAGTCGTCAATACAGTGCTTACGGTCGAGCGGGAAGAGGAAGGAAAGGCCTTCAAGGTTCAGCGCCCGGTGTATTATTTGTCTGAAGTCTTGACTCCATCCAAGCAGAGATATCCTCATGATCAGAAGCTTGTGTATGGCATATACATGACCACGAAGAAGGTTGCTCATTATTTCTCTGATCATTCTATCACAGTCGTCAGCGACGCTCCTTTATCAGAGATTCTGCACAACAGAGACGCAACCGGTCGAGTGGCGAAGTGGGCGATTGAACTTCTTCCCCATGATATCAAATTTGAGGCAAAGAAAGCCATTAAGTCCCAGGCAATAGCAGATTTCCTCGCCGAGTGGATTGAACAACAGCAGCCGACTGAAGTTCACTCGGAGCATTGGACCATGTTCTTCGATGGCTCTAAGATGCTGAATGGTTCTGGTGCTGGGGTGGTTCTGGTTTCCCCCAGAGGAGACAAGCTTAGATATGTGCTCCAGATTCACTTTGATTCCTCCAATAATGAGGCAGAGTATGAGGCCCTTTTATATGGATTACGCATGGCCATCTCACTCAGCGTCCGTCACCTGATGGTTTATGGCGATTCAGATTTAGTGGTCAATCAGGTGATGAAGGAGTGGGACGTGAGAAGCCCAGCCATGACTGGATACTGCAATGCAGTGAGGAAGCTGGAAAAGAAGTTCGAGGGGTTGGAGCTCCATCACATCCCCCGACTGAAAAATCAAGCAGCAGATGACCTGGCAAAGATAGGTTCCAAAAGAGAAGGCATTCCGAGTGGTGTATTTTTAGAACATATACACACTCCGTCAGTTAAAGAAGACCCCTTCACAGAGGAAGCTCCACAGCCCAAGAGTGCCACAGATCCGACTGAGGTTGAGGTCCCGGCAGTGGTCGACTTGGTCATGGAGGTTTTAGTGGTCACTCCCGATTGGACAATTCCCTATATCGCATATATCCTGAGAAAAGAACTCCCAGAGGATGAGGAAGAGGCCCGGCAGATCGTTCGTCGATCCAAAGCCTTTACCGTTATCAAAGGACAGTTGTATAGAGAAAGCCCGACTGGAGTTGGTCAAAAATGCATAACGCCAGAAGAAGGTCGAGTCATTCTCCATGATATCCACTCGGGGACCTGTGGTCACCATGCGTCCTCTAGGACCATTGTAGCCAAAGCATACCGAGCTGGATTTTACTGGCCGAGGGCGAATGAGATGGCGAAAGAAATAGTGGACAAGTGCGAAGGATGTCAATTCTACTCCAATATGTCACACAAGCCTGCGTCAGCTCTGAAGACCATTCCGCTCGTCTGGCCGTTCGCAGTATGGGGGTTGGACATGGTCGGTCCCTTGAGAACGGGTCGTAGTGGTTTCACACATGTACTGGTAGCAGTCGACAAGTTCACCAAGTGGATTGAAGCTAAACCCATCAAGAATCTTGACGCCGGTACTGCTGTTTCCTTCATCAGAGAGCTGACGTTCCAATATGGAGTCCCGTACAGCATTATCACAGATAATGGGTCAAATTTTGACTCAGAGGAATTCAAGGATTTCTGCAACGCTCAAGGCACGCGAGTCGACTACGCTTCAGTCGCCCATCCGCAGTCGAATGGACAGGCAGAACGAGCCAATGGCTTAATCCTCAAGGGTCTGAAACCCCGACTGATGCGAGATCTCAAGCATGCGGCTGGAGCATGGGTCGACGAACTCCCTTCAGTGCTTTGGGGATTGCGGACCACACCTAATCGGTCGACCGGCAGAACTCCATTCTTCTTGGTCTATGGAGCTGAAGCAGTCCTGCCAAGTGATCTTCTTCACAACGCTCCCCGAATTGAACTCTACAACGAAGCAGAAGCTGAGCAGGCGCGTCAGGATGCAGTCGACCTTCTAGAGGAAGAAAGGGAGATGGCTCTGATCCGCTCGACCATCTACCAGCAAGACTTGCGTCGACTTTATGCCAGAAATGTAAGAGGTCGAGCCTTCCAGGAAGGGGATCTAGTTCTCCGAGTGGATCAGCAGAAACAACATAAGCTCGCTCCCTCCTGGGAAGGGCCTTTCATCGTCACCAAGGTTCTCCACAACGGGGCATATCGTCTCTACAACGTCGAACACAATATCGAAGAGCCCCGAGCTTGGAATGCGGATCTGCTCCGCCCGTTTCACACTTAAAATTTTTCACTCGTATGAGTTGTAATAAAGTACTTCTGTAGTTCATGGATTTCGAAATAATAGTGTCATAATTCCTCCATAATTTTTGTCACTTTTTATTTTTGTCCAGTAAAATTTTCCCCCGGCGGGTGGCTTAGTCGCGAATCCGTTTCGCCTAAGTTTGTACAAATCCTACCGAGTGGTAAGCCAGACTTCCACTCGGAGGCTTAGCCGCGAATCCGCTTCGCCTAAGTTATAAAAATCCTACCGAGTGGTAAGCCAGACGTCCACTCGGGGGCTTAGCTGCAGCCCAGTGCTCGCCTAAGTTATAAAAATCCTACCGAGTGGTAAGCCAGACTTCCACTCGGGGGGCTTAGCTGCAGCCCAGTGCTCGCCTAAGGTATAAAAAATCCTACCGAGTGGTAAGTCAGACTTCCACTCGGAGGCTTAGCTGCAGCCCACTGCTCGCCTAAGTTATTAAAAATCCTACCGAGTGATAAGCCAGACTTCCACTCGGAGGCTTAGCTGCAGTCCAAGTACTCGCCTAAGTACAACGTACGCTCGCAAGGAGGACGAGGCGCAGGTCGACTGCGACCCTCTCCTCCGAGCTACACCATAAGTACAACGTACGCTCGCAAGGAGGATGAGGCGCAGGGCGACTGCGACCCTCTCCTTCGAGCTACACCATAAGTATGATGTGCGCTCGCAAGGAAGACGAGGTGCAGGTCGACTGCAGCCCTCTCCTCCGAGCTTCGCCACAAATACAACGGAAATCCTACCGAGTGAAGAGCAAACCTCTCACTCGGGGGCTTAGCTGCAGCCCAGTGCTCGCCTAAGGTATAAGAAATCCTACCGAGTGAAGAGCAAACCTCTCACTCGGGGGCTTAGCTGCAGCCCAGTGCTCGCCTAAGGTATAAGAAATCCTACCGAGTGAAGAGCAAACCTCTCACTCGGGGGCTTAGCTGCAGCCCAGTGCTCGCCTAAGGTATAAGAAATCCTACCGAGTGAAGAGCAAACCTCTCACTCGGGGGCTTAGCTGCAGCCCAGTGCTCGCCTAAGGTATAAGAAATCCTACCGAGTGAAGAGCAAACCTCTCACTCGGGGGCTTAGCTGCAGCCCAGTGCTCGCCTAAGGTATAAGAAATCCTACCGAGTGAAGAGCAAACCTCTCACTCGGGGGCTTAGCTGCAGCCCAGTGCTCACCTAAGGTATAAGAAATCCTACCGAGTGAAGAGCAAACCTCTCACTCGGGGGCTTAGCTGCAGCCCAGTGCTCGCCTAAGGTATAAGAAATCCTACCGAGTGAGGAGCAAACCTCTCACTCGGGGGCTTAGCTGCAGCCCAGTGCTCGCCTAAGGTATAAGAAATCCTACCGAGTGAAGAGCAAACCTCTCACTCGGGGGCTTAGCTGCAACCCAGTGCTCGCCTAAGGAATAAGTCGACTGCAGTAGGCATCTTGCTGTGAACCTGCAAAGGGCGATTCAAGCCAAAAGCAATCATATCCAAACATCCAATCCAAGTTTAGGTCGATACCTAAAGGAACCGAGAGTGCTCAGGCACTAAGCCTGTTAAGGTTTTATCGGTTACAATTCCACTCGGCATACCGAGGCAAATTTAAAGTGTCAGACTTAAAGGAAGTTTTTTCCCCTCCTGTGGAGGGCTGGAAGGAGCAACGAACTCGTCGAGGTCGATCCCATCTGCGATCCGTGTAGCAGCAGCGATGAAAGTTTCCATGAAGGACCTGAAGTCGTGTTTCTTGGTGTTGGCCACTCGGAGAGCCGCCAGCTTATCCTCTCGTGCATCCTTGCAGTGGACTCGCGCCAGGCACAGGGCGACATCTGCGCCACACCGAGCCGAGGACTTCTTCCACTCCTGCACTCGGTCAGGGACGGCGTTCAATCGAGCCATCAGCGACTCGAGGTCATTTTGGAGTGTCGCCCCGGGCCAGAGCGTCGAGTCGATGCGGGACGTAGCAACCTTCAGCCTTGCGAGGTAGTCCACGACAGCGGCAACACGGGACTCCAGTCGGAAGACATTCATGGCAACTTCATCATTCACCGGAGAATTGACAGGGTCAAGGTTCAGCTCCAACTGGCTGGTTTCTTCTTCAAAGTTGCGACAGAATTCTGCAAAGACAAAACCCCGAGTCAAGACGATGGTCGAATGGGAACATCACAGTTGGAAGAGTTGGTCGAGTGTAAAAGAATACCTTCGAGCATAAGGAACAATTTCTTAGCAAGACCACCCAGGAAGCCTTCCAGGTCATTCTTCTTCCCAGTCAACTGGTTGATCTTCTCAGTCAGAGTGGTCTTGTCAGCTTTCAGTCGGTCAACATCCTTGGTGGCAATGGCCAGGGCAGCCTTCAGATTGGTGTTGTCCTGTTCGAGCTTGGTGACTGAGGCTAACTTCTCGTCAGCAAGCTTGATCTTCTCAGACAGCTCAAGATCCTTCTTCCTCTGGGCCTCCTTCACCTTGCCTATAAATTACAGCAAAGTCAGATTTTAAACAAATGAGGGGAGAAAGGAGTCATCGAAGCCTCACCGAACATACCTTTGGTCTCCTCCTTCGCCTTCGTCAGATTCTCCTGCACTAGCTTCAAGTCCAACTCGAGCTGAATATGCTTCTGCTCCAGTTCAGTATAGCGCGCCGCAAGATCACAGGATTTCTACGAAGAATCAATCGACAAAATGTCAAACATGATTCACTTCCGAGTGAATAGAGGAAAATCATACGTTTCTAAGACCACAGTCGAATGCAAGCATTCGACCGTAGTCTCGGGGACTACACCCAGCGGGTGCACTCAGCGTGCCCCCACTGGTCCTATTCAAGACAGAGTCGACCAGTCGACCAAAAAAAAAAGAGAAAGCTTCTTCAGACTGTAATCAACTGCCAGCAGTCGACCACAGTCTCGGGGACTACACCCAGTGGGTGCACTCAGCGTGCCCCCACTGGTTTCAAAAACCCATTCGTTCTAGTCGAATGACGATCAATTTTTACTTATAAAGCCTAAAGCCGACTGCCAGCAGTCGACCTTAGCCTTGGGGACTACGGAGTTTTTATCAACACACCTAGTGGGTGACTACTATAGATTTCAGAAAGAAAAGAAGTTTTGATAGCATATCCTAACAGAACAGGCGGTGGTCGACTGACCTGAACATTGCTTTGAAGAGCGGAGCTGGCATCATAAGCTGCTTGGCTTGCATCCCGGACGATCTTCACCTGCTCCATCATGATTCCTGCTTGGCGTATCGCCTCCTTAGCAGCACTAGCTTGGTCCTCCGGGACGTGGTGCGTGGTGAAGAGCGAAGGTTGCCCAGCACTCGACGAAGTGGGTTGAGCACTCGTCAACGGCACCGCAAAGGACACGGTATGTCGAGTGGTGATCTCCCCCTCTGTTGCAACAGTCTCAGGCGCCGTCACATCTTGGGCTGCTTTGCCAGTGGACGCCTTCCTGCTCCTCCTATGCCTCAATGGTTCTTCATCCTCATCATCATCATCAGGAAGGGTGATAATGTCATTGGTTGGAGCTTCAAAAAGAATCAAAGTTAGAAACTATGAGTCAGTCGACTAAGAACGGAATTAAGGATATAGTACCAGGATTTGAAGTTGCCGCGTCCTCCATCTCATGGTCCTCAGCCTTGCCTGAGGTTTCAGAAGTCGCAGCACTGAAGTTCCAAAGAATCAGTCGATTAATTCAAGTATCAACCAGAGATAAAGCTTGTACAAAACAGGAAGACTTAAGTAATATGTTTACCCTGATATGGTGGGGATGAACACCTTCATTTTTGGCAGAGGCTTCGTTGGCTTCGACGGAGCTACCTTCGACTGCTTCGGCGCCTTCTCAGTCGGCACCGGAGAAGCGGTCCGAGGGCGTTTGGTCGACTGCGAGACAGTCGCAACTCCCTTACCGCGTTCAGTCGAAGGGTCATGAACAAGTTTTGACCGCCTTTCCGAGCGCGGTGGTGCAACCTCCTCCTCCTCCTCCTCTACTTCATCCTCATCATCGTCGTCGTCGTCATCGTCATCCTCAGCAGCGTCTGAATCCCACTCTTCTTGGCTCTCACCCCCGCTGGCTTCTCCCTCCTCAGTCGGAGCCTGAGCTCCGTTGGGCATTGAGTACAGCTCGGTAAGGGCCTGGAAAACATCAAGACAGAGCTCAATCGACCAAATTGCAGGACATACAGAAACACATTCAACATACATACAATGGGAAACAGAGTAAATGTACCTTATCTGGAATGCTGTGATGGTCGAGTGGAGAAATCCTCCGGGATCCACGAGGATTGTCCTTGTTTCCAGTAATCGCGGCCATCCACCTTTCCACTATGGCGTCGTCGACTGCTTCCGGGTGGACTCGAGTCTCGTGTTCGGTTCCGCAGTACAACCACATGCAGTGGCTCCGGAACTGAAGGGGCTGGATTCGCCTCCGAAGGAAAACCTCCAGAAGGTCCATGCCAGTCACGCCGTCCCGAACCAACTGCACCACGCGGTCCATCAACATCTTCACATCAGCTCTCTCCTCCGGAACCACCTTCAGGGAGGAGGGTTTGTTCACTCGACTCATGGTGAATGGAGGAAGTCCACTCGACTGTCCCGGCGTCAGCTCATTCTGGCAGTAGAACCAGGTCGACTGCCAGCCCCTGACCGACTCGGGAAAAGACATAGCCGGGAAGGTGCTCTTATTCCTCACTTGGATTCCTAGGCCCCCGCACATCTGAACCACTTGGGTTTTCTCGTCACCTAGACTTGCTTTCTTCACAGTCTGAGAACGACATGTGAAGATGTGCTTGAACAAACCCCAGTGCGGTCGACAGCCCAGGAAGTTTTCACACATGGATACAAATGCGGCAAGATACGCGATGGAGTTTGGAGTAAAATGGTGGAGCTGGGCTCCAAAGAAGTTCAAAAAGCCACGAAAGAAAACACTCGGCGGCAGGGAAAATCCTCGATCAACATGGGTGGCCAGGAGCACACACTCACCCTCCTCCGGTTGAGGCTGCCACTCTTTGCCAGGAAGCCTTGCGGCGCCGTGGCGGATCAGCCCGTTGTCGGCCATGTCGAGGAGATCCTTCTCCCTGATGGTCGACTGGATCCAATCTCCCTGGACCCAGCCCTTCGGCAAGCGGGATCTCGACGAAGACCCGCTGCGGCTGGTGGATCTCCCCTTCGCCTTCTCAGCCGCCGATGCCTTCTCCGCCGCCGACGCCTTCTTCACGCGCTCCAGCGCTGCCGTCTTCTCCTTGCCCATGGTCACCGGCGAAGTGCGCAAGAGAGAGAGTTGCGGAGGCGACAGCAGTTGCGTTGGGCGGAGACGAAGAGAGCAGAGGAGGAAGAACGGGGTACTGTGCAGAAGCCCTCACAAATCGCATTTATAACATCCCTTCCGAGTGGATGACAGGTGGACCCGGACGATCCAATCATATCCCGAAACAGTTGCATTGACACGATACGTGGCGGAAAAAGCGGCTCGGAGATCGAGGCGTCCATGTCCTGTCCCGTCCGAGCGCCGCGGTCCGTTCCGCTTCGCGCGCTTCCCCAAATTTAGTATCCCGCGAAATCCGCGAGCGGTAGATCGGTCTGCCTGGTGCGAGATTTCCTGCGATCCGTCGCTCGGGAGCCGGCAAAGTATGAAAGATCACTCGACGAAAGAACAAGAATGGATCGAGTCGACTGAAGAAAAGTTGCTCGTTATCAACAAAGAAAATATTGATCAAAGAAGACGCATAACCAGCATACCAGAGTTCAATCGGAACAGCATTAACTACTTCCTCATTCAAGCCTCGATCCATTCGGGGGCTAATGATGGATTTATGTACCTAGGGTAGGGTCATAGGCCTGACCTAAACGTCCTACCCAAGGATACCCTTAGAAGAAATCACCTTCCAGTCGACTAACGAGGAACCCACTCGACTGACTAGAAGGACTCGACCATGGAGACTCACTCGACCATGAAGATACACTCGAACACCAGAAGGTCAGAAGGCACTCCGCAACGCAACGGCCTGTAATTGAATAGACTTAATGATAGTTAAGGCACTTTATGAGGGGCGTTACTAGTAACGCCCCAGGCTTAATGTACTTTAACCTCTCCATTATGTGGGCTGGCTGGGGTTCTGGCGCACTCTATATAAGCCACCCCCCTCCACAGGCAGAGGGGTTCGCACTCTTGTAACACCAATACACATAATCCACTCGACCGCCTCAGGGCTCCGAGACGTAGGGCTTTTACTTCCTCCGAGAAGGGCCTGAACTCGTACATCACTTGTGTTCACAATCTCTCCATAGCTAGGACCTTGCCTCTCCATACCTACCCCCCACTCTACTGTCAGACTTAGAACCACGACAGGGATTGCCATGCAATGGATGCACTAGAGCTATAAATAAATGCTCAACAAAAGAAAACTTGTGGGTGTGCATCCAACTTGCTTGCTCACGAAGACCTAGGGCATTTGAGGAAGCCCATCGTAGGAATATACAAGCCAAGTTCTATAATGAAAAATTCCCACTAGTATATGAAAGTGACAACCTATGAGACTCTCTACATGAAGAACATGGTGCTACTTTGAAGCACAATATATAAGACCTACTACATGAAGAACAAGGTGCTACTTTGAAGCACAAGTGTGGAAAAAGAGATAGTAGCATTGTCCTTTTTATTTATTTTCTTTTTCCTTTTTTTTCCTTTTCCTCTTTTTTTGGGCCTTTCTTTTTTTTTCTTTTGGCCTTTCTTTTTTTCTTCTTTTTTTTTCTTTTTGGGCAATGCTCTAATAATGATGATCATCACACTTTCATTGATTACAACACATGAATTACAACTCGAAACTAGAACAAGATATGACTCTATATGAATGCCTCCGGCGGTGTACCGGAATGGTGCAATGAATTAAGAGTGACATGTATGAAAAATAATGCATGGTGGCTTTGCCACAAATACGATGTCAACTACATGATCATGCAATGGCAATATGACAAAAGTAAAGTATGTCATGATGATGATAAACAGAACGGTGGAAAGTTGCATGGCAATATATCTCAGAATGACTATGGAAATGCCATAATAGGTAGGTATAGTGGCTGTTTTGAGGAAGATATAAGGAGGTTTATGTGTGATAGAGCGTATCGTATCACGGGGTTTGGATGCACCGGCGAAGTTTGCACGAACTCTCAAGGTGAGAAAGGGCAATGCACGGTACCGAAGAGGCTAGCAATGGTGGAAAGGTAAAAGTGCGTATAATCCATGGACTCAACATTAGTCAAAAGAACTCATATACTTATTGCAAAAATTTAGAAGTCATCAAAAATTAAGCACTACGCGCATGCTCCTAGGGGGATAGATTGGTAGGAAAAGACCATCGCTCGTCCCCGACCGCCACTCATAAGGATGCACAAGCCAGGTACACTTCATGTTTCAAATTTGTTACACAACTTTAACCATACGTGCATGCTACGGGACTTGCTAACTTCAACACAAGCATTCTTTAAATTCATAATCACCCAACTAGCATGACTTTAATGTCACTACCTCCCTATCTCAAAACAATTATCAAGTATCAAATTGATCATAGCATCCAATTCACTTCCAATGATAGTTTTCATTCAAATAACCATGCTGTTTAAGGCTCTCAAAATAATATAAGTGAAGTATGATAGTTCATTAATTTCTACAAAATATAACCACCGCTGTGCTCTAAAAGATATAAGTGAAGCACTAGAGCAAATGACAAACTACTCCGAAAGATATAAGTGAAGATCAATGAGTAGCTAAATAATTATGCAACTATGCAAAGACTCTCTCTAATTTCAGAATTTGAGGTCTTGGTATCTTATTCAAACAGCAAGCAAAGGAAAACAAAATGACATTGCAAGGATAGCACAACTCATGTGAAGAAGCAAAAACTTAGGCTCAACCGATACTAACCGATAGTTGTTGAAGAAGAAAGGTGGGATGCCTACCGGGGCATCCCCAAGCTTAGATGCTTGATACTTCTTGAAATATTATCTTGGGGTGCCTTGGGCATCCCCAAGCTTGAGCTTTTATCTCTCCTTAATTCCTCTCATATCACGGTTTCTCTTTTTATCAAAAGCTTCATTCACAACAAACTCAACAAGAACTCGTGAGATAGGTTAGTATAAACAATGCAAAACCATATCATCTTCTACTGTAACGAATCACTAACATTATTATTCAACATTGAATACTAAATTTCTCTGCATATTTAATACTCCTATCATCAAATAGAATCATTAAACAAGCAAACATATGCAAACAATGCAAACATAACAGCAATCTGTCAAAACAGTACAGTCTGTAAAGAATGCAAGAGTATCAATACTTCCCTGACTCCAAAAATTATGAACTAAAATTACCACTGTAATGAATTTATCAGATCTTAATATGCAAAAAGTTTCAACGTTAGACCATTCTCTGACTTTTCTAGGGAATTTTTGCAACAGCGGTAAACTTTCTGTTTTCAAACAGCACATGTATACTAGCAAAATAAGCATGACAAAGGCTATCCTTGACTTTTTTTATTGAAACTAAAGATGCAAAATATTATTCTAACTAACAGCAAGCAAATAATAAAAAAATAAAATGACGCTCTAAGCAAAACACATATCATGTGGCGAATAAAAATATAGCTCCAAGTAAAGTTACCGATGAGCGAAGACGAAAGAGGGGATGCCTTCCGGGGCATCCCCAAGCTTAGGCTCTTGGTTGTCCTTGGATATTACCTTGGGGTGCCTTGGGCATCCCCAAGCTTAGGCTCTTGCCACTCCTTATTCCATAGTCCATCGAATCTCTACCCAAAACTTGAAAACTTCAACCACACAAAACTCAAACAAAACTCGTAAGCTCCGTTAGTATAAGAAAATAAAACCACCACTTAGGTACTGTAATGAACTCATTATAAATTCATATTGGTGTAATATCTACTGTATTCTAACTTCTCTATGGTTCATACCACTTAATACTAGCCATAGATTGATCAAAATAAGCAAACAACACATAGAAAACAGAATCTGTCAAAAACAGAACAGTCTGTAGTAATCTGTATCAAACGTATACTTATGGAACTCAAAAAATTATGAAATAAATTGCTGGACCTGAGGAATTTGTCTATTAATCATCTTCAAAAAGAATCAACCTAAAAGAAATCCCCAGTAAATAATGGCAGCTATTCTCGTGAGTGCAAAAGTTTCTGTTTTTTTACAGCAAGATCATATAGACTTCACCCAAGTCTTCCCAAAGGTTCTACTTGGCAATTTATTGAAACAAAAGCTATAAAACATGATTACTACAGTAGCATAATCATGTGGACACACAAAAACAGTAAGGATAAATATTGGGTTGTCTCCCAACAAGCTCTTTTCTTTAATGCCTTTTTAGCTAGGCATGATGATGACAATGATGCTCACATAAAAGATAAGAATTGAAACATAAAGAGAGCATCGTGAAGAATATGACTAGCACATTTAAGCCTAGCCCACTTCCTATGCGTAGGGATTTTGTGAGCAAACAACTTATGGGAACAATAATCAACTAGCAAAGGAAGGTAAAACAAGCATAGCTTCAAAAATTGAAGCACATAGAGAGGAAACTTGACATTATTGCAACTCCTACAAGCATATGTTCCTCCCTCATAATAATTTTCAGTAGCATCATGAATGAATTCAAAAATATAACCAGCACCTAAAGCAATCTTTTCATGATCTACAAGCATAGAAAATTTACTACTCTCCACATAAGCAAAATTCTTCTCATTCAGAATAGTAGGAGTATCATAAGAGACTTGAACACTAAAAATTGTTTCCACATTAAAAGAGTAATGTTCAGAGAAAGGGTAATCATAATCATGACAAGATTTGTAAATATAATCATCACTACTTTTTATAGCATAAGTTTCATCACAATAATCATCATAAGTAGCAACTTCGTTCTCATCATAATCGATTGAAACCTCTCCCAAAATAGTGGAATCACTAAATAAAGTTGACACTCTTCCAAATCCACTTTCATATTCATCACAATAAGATTCAACATCCTCCAAAATAGTGGGATCACTACTTCATAAAGTTGACACTCTTCCGAACCCACTTTTATCAATATAATCATCATAGGTAGGAGGCATGCTATCATAACAACTTTGTATATCAAAACTTGGGATGCTAAAAATATCATCTTCATTAAACATAGCATCCCCAAGCTTGGGACAAACATCAATTTCAGCAAATATATTCTCAAATATTTCATCCTCATCAAACATAGCTTCCCCAAGCTTGGGCTCTTTCATATCATAAGCATAATCACTCTCATCATTAAAAATATGGATAGCACCAATAGTGAAGCAATTATCATCATCACAATGATTAGTAGGAGCAACATCATTTGGGAGGGATACCTTTCTACCTTTGTTGCTCCTTCTTTTCTTTTTCTTCTTCACATTATGTGTAGGTTCAACCTTCCTCTTTGAGCTCCTTATTGATGAGATTGGTTGAATAGAAAGCTCCTCCTCGTTACCTGATTCATCATGAGAAATAATAGGAGGATATTGGGAAGTCTCTTCCCTTTCATTAGTATTCTCATCATCTTCTATTTGCTTTCTTTTCTTTATGTAATTGGAAACATAAGGATTTTCAATGCAATTCTCCGCACAAAGCATATAAATCTTTTCTAGATCAATAACAAGGAAATGCCTAAGATTAAATTCTGTAATAGGCTTAGTTAAACGTTTCAACTCTTCACAACCCAAAAGCAATCTAAGTTCATTGTAATGATAAGGGGAGATCAAATCATCACAATTTTTGGACACGATCCGATCATGAAACAATTTGCATTGGAGATGTAAATGATCTTGTTTTTTGCAAAATTCACAATGGGAAAGATATCTTAAATTCTCCGCACTCTTATCTATCCTTTCTTGCAGCCTCTTAGTTTCTAAATACTTATGCTTTTTGCAATATGTATCTTCTCTATTTGGTGTGTTCATGCAAACATGCACTCCACAAAAGTTGACATGCTTATGAGAGATATTTTCATCATAACTAGTGCAATCATCCTTAGTACTATGTATATTCAAGGAGTTTATACTAACAATATTGCAATCATGCTCATCATTCAAAGATTTAGTACCAAGCATTTTAAAGCATTCTTCTTCTAGCACTTGAGCACAATTTTCCTTTCCATCAAACTCACGAAAGATATTAAAAAGACGAAGCGTATTAGACAAACGTAACTCCATTTTTTGTAGTTTTTTTTATAAACTAAACTAGTGATAAAAACAAGAAACAAAAAGACTCGATTGCAAGATCTAAAGATATACCTTCAAGCACTCACCTCCCAGGCAACGGCGCCAGAAAAGAGCTTGGTGTCTACTACACAACCTTCTTCTTGTAGACGTTGTTGGGCCTGCAAGTGCATAGGTTTGTAGGACAGTAGCAAATTTCCCTCAAGTGGATGACCTAAGGTTTATCAATCCGTAGGAGGCGTAGGATGAAGATGGTCTCTCTCAAACAACCCTGCAACCAAATAACAAAGAGTCTCTTGTGTCCCCAACACACCCAATACAATGGTAAATTGTATAGGTGCACTAGTTCGGCGAAGAGATGGTGATACAAGTGCAATATGGATGGTAGATAAAGGTATTTGTAATCCGAAATAATAAAAACAGCAAGGTATCTAATGATAAAAGTGAGCGTAAATGGTATTGCAATGATAGGAAACAAGGCCTAGGGTTCATACTTTCAGTAGTGCAAGTTATCTTAACAATAATAACGTAGATATATCATATAACAATCCCTCAACATGCAACGAAGAGTCACTCCAAAGACACTAATAGCGGAGAACGAACGAAGAGATTATGGTAGGGTACGAAACCACCTCAAAGTTATTCTTTCGGATCAATCTATTCAAGAGTTCGTACTAGAATAACACCTTAAGACACAAATCAACCAAAACCCTAGTGTCACCTAGATACTCCATTGTCACCTCAAGTATCCGTGGGCATGATTATACGATATGCATCACACAATCTCAGATTCATCTATTCAACCAACACAAAGTACTTCAAAGAGTGCCCCAAAGTTTCTACCGGAGAGTAAAGAACGTGTGCCAACCCCTATGCATAGGTTCATGGGCGGAACTCGCAAGTTGGTCACCAAAACATACATCAAGAGGCACATGATATCCCATTGTCACCACAGATAAGCACGACAAGACATACATCAAGTGTCCTCATAAAAGACTCAATTCGATAAGATAACTTCAAAGGGGAAAACTCAATTCATCACAAGAGAGTAGAGGGGGAGAAACATCATAAGATCCAACTACAATAGCAAAGCTCGAGATACATCAAGATCGTGCCATAGAGGGAACACGAAAGAGAACACGAGAGAGAGAGATCAAACACATAGCTACTGGTACATACCCTCAGCCCCGAGGGTGAACTACTCCCTCCTCATCATGGAGAGCGCCGGAATGATGAAGATAGCCACCAGTGAAGGATCCCCCCTTCGGCAGGGTGTCGGGAAGGGCTCCCGAGAGGTTTTTGGTGGCTACAGAGGCTTGCGGCGGCGGAACTCCCGATCTATCTTCTCCGTGGATGTTTTTAGGGTACGTGGGACTATATAGGCGAAAGAAGTCGGTCGAGAGGTGCTCGAGGGGTCCACGAGACAGGGGGCGCCACCCTATAAGGGGGGCGTGCCCCCCCTATGTCGTGGGCTCCTCGAGGATCTTCCGACTTGATCTCCAAGCCTCCAGGCTGATAATCTTCCAAAAAATCACGTTGCCGAAGGTTTCATTCCATTTGGACTCCGTTTGATATTCCTTTTCTTCAAAATACTGAAACAGGCAATAAAACAACAATATGGGATGGGCCTCCGGTTAATAGGTTAGTCCCAAAAGTAATATAAAAGTGTATAATAAAGCCCATAATCATTCAAAACAGATAATAAAATAGCATGGAACAATCAAAAATTATAGATACGTTTGAGACGTATCAAGGGGTGGCCCAGTACGGCCCATCTTCATCAACTCAAGCTCAAGACCCTCGCGAAGGGCCAAGCCTCGCGGGGCGGACGACACAAGGCTTCCTCAGGAACAACCTCACCAGGCAGGCTCGCGAGGAGGCGGAGAGATCAAGGCAGGGGTACCTCATGAGGTGCTCGTGACGCAAGCCATGACGATCGAGACCGGGGGGGCGCCAGGCGGGCGCCAGCCTGCGCAGTGTCCTTGTTTCCTCTTTGGTACAAAGGGGGCAAGCACAGGCGCGGAGTACTGAGGCGTGAAGCAAAGGTTACCATTCCGGTGCAACGAGACCAAGACCAGCAGAGCGGCAGGACGGAGGTCACCGTGGAACTCAAGACGGCGTCATTACCAGTGCCTTTGGCAGCCGAAGACCAACTTTAGTCACGATAACTTGTACTAGATGTTCCCCTTCAAAAGGCCGTTGTTGGTTCCCTTCCCGCTCAATATTTGGGAAGAGGACCAGGGCCTCTATATATAGAGATAACCACCACCAAAGAGGGGGGATCACTTCATTTAGAGCCTAGAGAGACCCACTCAAGCGGAACACCGCACCAGCCCAAGAACACCCCTCACGAGGCTGTTCTTCCCCTCTACTATTCATCATCAGCCCCAGAGGCAATCCACCTGTGATGCTCGGATAATTAAGCTACAGTAACTCCATGCTAATGATGCCATGTCACCTCGGTTACTGTTGTTAATCTCGCGATGGTTCAAAAACGATTCAAATTCAAATTTAAAAAAAGTCAAACATCAAAAGTTTTCAAACATTAAAACTAATATGTTCAAGCTGGGATAGATAAATCCTAAATAATAAAGGTGGAGAAACCACACTTGTATAAAATATGTAATTACTCAAAATGGATAAAAT
Source organism: Triticum timopheevii (assembly GCA_963921465.1). Taxonomy (NCBI): domain Eukaryota; kingdom Viridiplantae; phylum Streptophyta; class Magnoliopsida; order Poales; family Poaceae; genus Triticum; species Triticum timopheevii. The sequence continues at coordinate 162,897,553 of OY997274.1, read as the reverse complement.
ATAGCAAAAACAATTAGTTAAATGATTATAAAATAATAAACAATTACAAATGATTTTATATTAGGTGCCAAGTTAATTGTGGTAGTGGCATAAGTATTAAAAATATTTTAGGTACAACTTGGGTATTTCATAAACACCGAAATTTAATAAAACAGAAAAGAAGAAAATAAATAAAATAGAAAAACAAACTAACAAAAACTAAACTAAAACAAAAGAGAACCCCCCCCCTCCCTGGGCCTCTCGGCCCACCCACCAGCCCACTAGCCCAGACCGCCCCCACTCCCCTATAACCCCACTAAACTGAAACCCTAACCCCCACTCGCTCCACTCCCTCCCCTGATTCCCCTGGATCGGGATCGATCCCCACTCTCCCCTCACCCTCGCTCCTCTTCCCCCCGACCGGATCTAGATCGGGACAGTGAGCCCTGGAAGCCATCGCCTCTCACCTTCACCCCCTCGATCCGGATCAGGACCCCGCCTACTCAACGCATCACCGGCGCCGCCCAGCCGTCGCTCACCGTCGTCCTCCACCTCCTCCCCGTTCTTGGACCGGGAAGTGCCCCCGACGCCGTGCGCCGCACCATCGCCGCCCGGAGCTTCGCTCCTCGCCGGACCTCCCCGACCGCCTCCCCACCGGCCTGCTTCCTCTCCGTCGACGTCCCCGTCGGCCACCCCGACCCCCGCTGCCAAACCCCTACGGCCACTGTGAGCGCCCCCCATGCTCCTCTCCCCTCTTCCCCTGTCACCGCGCGCCCGAGGCCGTGCTCGCTCGCGGCCTCCCCGCGCTCGCCGCGCCCCCTCTGGATGGCCATCGCGCCCGAGCTGTCCCCCGCCGTCGCCTCGTCGTACGCGGCCACCCAGGATCGCGCCGTGCCTCCTCACGCCCGCCTCTTTCCCCGCGCACCCCGCTTCGCTCCCCTACGCCCGCCTCGCCGCGGCCACATGCACGCACGCGCCCGCCCCTGTGCTCACTCGCTCCCCTGCTCCGGCCACCTCGGCCATGGCCTCGCCCTCCCCCGTCTCTCCCTCTATCCCGTGTCCGCCACGCCCGACCCCTGCGGCCCCCTGGTCACCGCACCTCGCGGCTGGCCCCACCGCGGCCCCGGGCCGTCGCCCGGCGCCGTTGCCCATCGGCGCCGCGCCCTGGCCGTGCTCGTGCGCGTTCTTGCGTCGGCCTGCGCCTCCTGCTCTCGCCCCTCTGCACCGCCCCCGGTCACCGACCTCCCCTGCTCCGGCGCCCCTGTCGTGGCCGACGACCGGCGCCCGCAGCGCCCAATCGGGTTGGGCGTTAGCGCCCGATGCCCGCGCCGACTCCACCCGCTGGCGTTCCGCCCCACTGGGCCTATGTGCCACGGACAAACGGGGCCCACCCCCCTTGAACGAAAATAAAAAAAAGAAAATGATGAAAAATGAATTAATAAATAATAATTAAAATTAATTAAAATGATAATTAATTAATTAATTAAAGAATTAATTAAACTAATTAAACCAGATTAGATTAACCTAACCACTAATTAAACTAATTGACCCTATTTAATTTGCCTGCTAATCAAACAACCAATGACATGTGGGCCCCACACTTAGTTGACCCAGTCAACTGCACAGTTGACTGCTGACGTCAGCATGATATCATGCTGACGTCAGCATGATATCATACTGACCTCATCATTTACTATTCTGGATAATGTTGGATTTAAATAGTTAATTAAATTCCAGAAAATGTTTAAATCTTTAGAAAATCATATAAAATAATCCGTAACTCGGATGAAAATACTTTCAACATGAAAGTTGTTCAGAACGGCGAGACGAACCCGGAAATGCAACCCGTTCATCCGCCACGCATCCCTAACCTATCAAACTCGCAACTTTCCCCCTCGGGCTCCTTTGCTCGAAAACACGAAACACCGGGGATACTTTCCCGGATGTTCCCCCCTTCACCGGCATCACCTCATACTGCGTTAGGGCATACCTAGCATCACGCTTTGCTTTGTCATGCATCGTCATGCATCTGTTTGCATTGTATTCATTGTTTCTTCCCCCTCTTCTTCCGCTAGACACCGAGACCGACGCCGCTGCTACCCAGTACGACTACGGAGTTGACGACCCCTCTCTCTTGCCAGAGCAACCAGGCAAGCCCCCCCTTGATCACCAGATATCGCCTACTCTTCTCTATACTGCTTGCATTAGAGTAGTGTAGCATGTTACTGCTTTCGGTTAATCCTATTCTGTTGAATAGCCTGTCATTGTTGCTACAGTTGTTTCCTTTACCTGCAATCCTACATGCTTAGTATAGGATGCTAGTATTCCATTAGTGGCCCTACATTCTTGTCCGTCTGCTGTGCTATACTATTGGGCTGTGATCACTTGGGAGGTGATCACGGGTATATACTATATACTTTATACAGGATACATGTGGTGACTAAAGTCGGGTCGGCTTGTGGAGCACCCGCGAGTGATCCACGGATTGGGGGCTGAAAGGACCTTTGTCCCAACGGCCCTCTGTGTGGATCTTTGTGGCGGAGCGATAGGGCAGGTTGAGACCACCTAGGAGAGAGGTGGGCCTGGCCCTGTTCGGCATTCGCGGATACTTAACACGCTTAACGAGATCTTGGTATTTGATCTGAGTCTGGCTACTGGCCTATACGCACTAACCAACTACGCGGGAACAGTTATGGGCACTCGGCGTCGTGGTATCAGCCGAAGCATTTCGTGACGTCAGCGACTGAGTGGCATGCGCCGGATTGGACTGGAACGCCTACTAGGCTAGGTCTGCTTTCGGCCGCCCACGCAACGTGCAGGTGTGCTAAGGGCGATGGGCCCAGACCCCTGCGCGCTTAGGTTTAGACCGGCGTGCTGACCTCTCTGTTATGCCTAGGTGGGGCTGCGACGTGTTGATCTCCCGCGGCCGGGCATGACCCAGAAAAGTGTGTCCGGCCAAATGGGATCAAGCGTGTTGGGCTATGTGGTGCACCCCTGCAGGGAAGTTAATCTATTCGAATAGCCGTGATCTTCGGTCACAGGACGACTTGGAGTTGTACCTTGACCTTATGACAACTAGAACCAGATACTTAATAAAACACACCCTTCCAAGTGCCAGATACAACCCGGTGGTCGCTCTCTAACAGGGCTACGGGGAGGGGATCGCCGGGTAGGATTATGCTATGCGATGCTACTTGGAGGACTTCAGTCTACTCTCTTCTACATGCTGCAAGACGGAGGCTGCCAGAAGCGTAGTCTTCGACATGATTAGTTATCCCCCTCTTATTGTGGCATTCTGCAATTCAGTTCACTGATATGGCCCTTTACACATATATCCATGCATATGTAGTGTAGCTCCTTGCTTGCGAGTACTTTGGATGAGTACTCATGGTTGCCTTGTTCCCCCTTTTCCCTCCTTTCTTTACCCGATTGCTGCGACCAGACGATGGAGCCCAGGAGCCAGACGCCACCGTCGATGACGACTACTACACCGGAGGTGCCTACTACTAAATGCAGCCCGCTGGCGACAACCAGGAGTAGTTAGGAGGATCCCAGGCAGGAGGCTTGCGCCTCTTTCGATTTGTATCCCAGTTTGTGCTAGCCTTCTTAAGGCAAACTTGTTTAACTTATGTCTGTACTCAGATATTGTTGCTTTCGCTGACTCGTCTATGATCGAGCACTTGTATTCGAGCCCTCGAGGCCCCTGGCTTGTATTATGATGCTTGTATGACTTATTTATGTTTTAGAGTTGTGTTGTGATATCTTCCCGTGAGTCCCTGATCTTGATCGTACACATTTGCGTGCACGATTAGTGTACGATTGAATCGGGGGCGTCACAAGTTGGTATCAGAGACGACTGCCTATAGGAATCCCCCTTACACACTCCTTGGCCGAAGTCGAGTCTAGACATTACAAAACTTTTACTAACATGGCTGTGTGCCTTACGGGCCCACGTCACCATTGGGTGGTACTAGGATCTTTTACTCCTTGTCTATACTCTGGGACTCTGATCTCTCTTCTATTCGGGTTAAATGAATTTTACTAAATCTAACATTAGGATCTCGTTATCACTTTCACCCGGAGAACCTCTTATTACTGATGATCGTCTGCTGCACGTGAAGACCCTGAAGATACTCTCCGCTGTTAGCCCGAGAGCTTGTGTTCATCGCGTTTGCAATTCCCTTCCACCGTCAACCCTTATGGATAACTACTTGTAGTTGTTATTCTTACATTCATCCCCAGTTTGTCTTGTTATTACAAGATACCCCGAAACACTCATCGTTGTTTCGATAATCCTCTGAGCTTACTGCCTTGCTGTTCTTTGTCACCTGAATACCCAAAGAGATAATTCCTCGCACTTGCCGAGTATCCCCTCATCCCTAGCCGTTCATGTGTTTCACCTAAGTCCTCAAAATACCATTCGATTTTCTGAAAATCCTCATTAGCCCATTGATCTTGATTTCCTTGCCTTCCGACATTATGGTCAATTCCATACTTCTAGTAATCTCCGTTGACATCCTCTGCCACTATCATTTTGAGTCACTTGATTCGATATGTTGTGAATTCTCGCAATCCTCAATCAGATCCTAGAATTCATCCTTCCGGCTCAGACGTCATTTTGAACATGAGCTGGTTCTCGGCCAATCAGATTGCCATCGATTGTACCCCTAAGTCTATTCAACATATCCATCCTTGATCAGAGCGCTTGCTCCTGATCCCTTGATTTGAAAATCATAATTCCTTTGTTATTTAAACGATGAATTATTCAGATGTTCTATAAGCCAATGCCTTTTGCATTCTTTTTCCTTCTGATTGAGTATCGATACTCACATCAGATTTCGGGTGGTCCACGAGACCAATTGCTTGGTTATTATCCGACAGTGTCCTTCATATCTAATAACCTTGAGAGTTTCTCCCCTGATACATAATGCCTTTGGTAAATTGTGTCCTCTGCCTTTGGCAAGTTATATCCTATGCTTGTGTCAACCATGTGCTCTGCTTCGAGCATGTGTTAAGTGATCCTGAAAGATTTCACGTGTCATACTTATCTGGTATTGCACCAGGTAAAAACTTTCAACAACTAATGTCATTTTCGAAAAGCGAGAGGTGAATGAAATGTTATGCATTAAAGAAGTGGGAGTCGACCTTGAACTTTGTGTTCATGCCCATGAAAATGATGTAGACCGTCTCAGAAGCTTCTTGCAAAATGATTATCCAAGCAGTATGATTCTTTGGGTATTCTTGAATTGATTCCTTATAGTTATGGTTCCGACCATGCTGTCATGATCTGATATATCTGATGGGAATTCATTCTAGTGCCTTGTCTATTTTTGGCGAAGTTGAAATATCTACTGTCATAGGTCAATGACCTGGTTATACTTTTATCATGTTCAACCTTCGAGTATTACCCCTGGTACCTCGAAGATGTCTGGCCATTGCACCACATCTTACTAACTTTGTTGAAGTAATGTCTTTCCTTGTCGTAATCACTCTAGGGGTTCTGGATTGCTGTCAACCGAGGACACCGACTAGTGAAATTATTCCGCACTACAAATCAAATACCCCTAGTATTTTTACTAGGAAATTCTGAACTCAATTTGGTCATTCGTATTCTATCGGCTGCATCCTGGTCTTGCTATCTTGACTGTGCTACCTCGTCCTTCTCTGGTGCACGAATTCTTCAGTGTGTGAGCACGACTTACGTCGAGCTTTCAACATCATGTTGCTTGTCGTGAAAGGCAACCTTGGTTCCGAGCTTGCATCTTATATATTGATCCTATGACTTGCCACTTTGTCATTCCCTTGCTTGTTGCTGTTGTTGTTTGATTGCATCCTCTCGAAACCTCCAGGCAAATGTGTTGGATCACCTTCAACACTTTGACTTCTTCCGAGATGTCAACTATGTTCATGATGAGAAATACCATCCTTGCCCTTGATGATCTGTGTCATCATCGACCATTTTATTGCCTTCCCACCAAAACAAGCTTGTTCGTGTTTGGTGTTATACCTTGAGTTCCTTGCTATCCAGTAATTGTTCTTCTTTACCTTGGAACATTAACACCTCTTATGCCCTCAATGTTGTGAGAATTTCACCACCTCTGGAGAATTCTTGATACAAGTGATACTTATCACCATCACCATTCTTTTCCTGGTCACCGTGTTATTTCTAACCACCGACAAATGGAATGTGATGTGTAATTCCAAAACTTCTAGCAACCCTATTTCTTTGAGGTTAATGGTCGGCCGTTCATTCTTAGACTGTTGATTATTGAATCACCATTCCGACGATGGTTGTGCAACCCAGCCCATATGTCGGGTGCACCTTTCACCAATGTTTAAATTGTGTATGTTTTCCTCAAGCATACATCATTATATCATTTGATCTGACAAATGATGTCTCCTTGTTCACCTAATTGTGGGGATCCATCTTTTGGAAATCTCAATGAATTGTCGCTAAGTTCATCAGCCACCTTCTCATCCCCTCCTTGTTTAACGATGAACTATGGTTCAAAACTTCCTTCCATATTTCATTTCTCGAGAATCTTGCAACACCATCTCGTCAAATTGTGTTGCACCCCTTCCTTCTTAGGCATCTTGAGTCTGAGGTATCCTGACACCGATCAGATCTGAATCTCGGTCAGATATGATGGTTGGGACATGTTTCCAAGAGTTATAACACTGGTCTTTATATGACCCAGTAAGGTAATGTCATGACATTTCTCTCCTCTTATCTAAAGGGTTTTCTACTTTATATCATGTCTTGGATATCATCCTTTGCTTCACTTTGGAAAGGATATACCCCTGATATACGTTGAGGGAGTCCTGGACTAGGGGGTGTCCGGATAGCCGAACTATCATCATTGGCCGGACTCCAAGACTATGAAGATACAAGATTGAAGACTTCGTCCCGTGTCCGGATGGGACTTTCCTTGGCGTGGAAGGCAAGCTTGGCAATACGGATATGTAGATCTCCTACCATTGTAACCGACTCTGTGTAAACCTAGCCCTCTCCGGTGTCTATATAAACCGGAGGGTTTTAGTCCATAGAAGGAACAACAATCATACCATAGGCTAGCTTCTAGGGTTTAGCCTCCTTGATCTCGTGGTAGATCTACTCTTGTACTACCCATATCATCAATATCAATCAAGAAGGAGTAGGGTTTTACCTCCATCGAGAGGGCCCAAACCTGGGTAAAAACATCGTGTCCCTTGTCTCCTGTTACCATCCGCCTAGACACACAGTTCGGGACCCCCTACCCAAGATCCGCCGGTTTTGACACCGACATTGGTGCTTTCATTGAGAGTTCCTCTGTGTCGTCGCTCATAGGCCTGATGGCTCCTTCAATCATCAACAACGACGCGGTCTAGGGTGAGACTTTTCTCCCCAGACAGATCTTCATATCCGGCAGCTTTGCACTGCGGGCCAATTCGCTTGGCCATCTGGAGCAGATTGAAAGCTACGCCCTTGGCCATCAGTTCAGATTTGGAAGTTTGAACTATACGGCCGAGATCCGCGGAGACTTGATCTTCGACGAATTCGAGCCGCAGCCGAGTGCGCCGCATTGTCACGATGGGCATGATTTAGCTCTGCTGCCGGACAGTGCCCTGGAGGCCGCACGAGAGTCCGCTCCGACCCTTAACTCGGAGCTGACTGCGCCGATCGAGGATGGGTGGCTAGACACCGCCTCGGGGGCTGCTACCTCTACGGCGATGGAGCCGAATACCGACCCTGTCTCTTGTGACTCCGAGGTGCCGGATTCTTCTCTGGACCCCGAACCTCCTGCACCCTTACCAATTGAATCCGATTGGGCGCTGATCATGGAGTTCACCGCTGCGGACATCTTTCAGCACTCGCCTTTTGGCGACATCCTGAATTCGCTAAAGTATCTCTCGTTATCAGGAGAGCCCTGGCCGGACCACGGTCAGGAGGGTTGGGATGCAGACGACAAAGAAATTCAAAGCCCACCCACCACCCACTTCGTAGCCACTGTCGATGATTTAACCGACATGATAGATCTCGACTCCGAAGATATCGACGGTATGGACGACGATGTCGGAGACGATCAAGAACCAGCGCCCACAGGGCACTGGAAAGCCACCTCAACTCACGAGGTATACATGGTGGATACACCAAAAGGAAGCGATAACGAGGAACAACGGGACACTTCGAAGGATAATTCCCCCGAAAAACAGTTAAAACGGTGACGCAAGCGCCGCCCGAAGTCCCGCCTCGACAGCAACAGCACCCATACAGACCCAGCCATAGAGCAGGGCGAACCAGTGGACGACGAACATGCCACTAAGCAACCGTCCGAACAGGATGAATTGGACAAGCAACCCATCCCCGGCGAAAGCAACAGTCTGGATGACCTCACGCCGGACACATCATCGGAGCATAAGAACCTCCACAAAAGGCTCGTCGCCACTGCAGGAAGTTTGAAAAGCAGAAGCGGAAGCTCAAAACAGCGGAAGACGTACTCAGAATGAGATGGAGCAAAGTACTCAAGACCGCAGACAAATACGGTGATAGTCACCAAGCAAAGAGCTACCCGAAGCGCAAACTATTGCCCAAATTTGACGAAGAGGCCATAGAGCCCCCACAATCAAAAAACAAAGGGGCTGCCCGGTCGGATAGACGACCACATGACAAACAAAGAGCAGCAAGCGGCGCCGCACACAAGCTGGCACACGATCCACATAAGGATCCTCACAAAAAGGATGGCCCGGTCAGGTCCATCTACGGGCCAAGAAGGAAGGCTCCTGGGAGCAAAACAACACGTCGAGTGTTCGAAAATAATGGCACACCCAAATACAGGGGCGCCGCACACCCCCTATGTTTCACCGATGAGGTACTGGATCATGAATTTCCAGCGGGATTCAAGCCCGTAAACATAGAGGCATACGATGGAACAACAGACCCCGGAGTCTGGATTGAGGATTACATCCTACACATACATATGGCTAGAGGAGATGATCTCCATGCCATAAAATACCTACCCCTCAAGCTCAAAGGGCCAGCCCAGCATTGGCTCAAAAGCCTCCCAGAAAATACCATTGGAAGTTGGGAAGAGCTCGAGGATGCGTTTCGGGCAAATTTTCAGGGAACTTATGTCCGCCCTCCGGATGCAGACGATTTAAGTCACATAACTTAACAGCCCGGAGAGTCAGCCCGCAAATTCTGGAATAGGTTCCTCACCAAAAAGAACCAAATAGTCGACTGTCCGGACGCCGAAGCCTTAGCAGCCTTCAAACATAACATCTGAGACGAATGGCTCGCCAGACACCTCGGCCAGGAAAAGCCAAGGACAATGGCCGCACTAACAAGCCTCATGACCCGCTTTTGCGCGGGAGAAGATAGCTGGCTGGCAAGATGCAGCACCAGCGACCCGAGTACATCCGAGGTTAGGGATGGAAATGGGAAACCACGACGCAGAAAAGACCAGCGCCGGACTAAGGAAATGGCCCAAAGAGTACGGCAGTCAACGCCGGGTTCAAAAGCTCTCGGCCGAACAGCAAAACACTGCCTCTTAAGGACAACAATGACGAGCTATCCAACCTAAACAAAATCTTGGACAAGATATGTCAAATCCACAGTACCCCCGGGAAGCCTGCAAACCATACCCACAGAGATTGTTGGGTCTTCAAGCAGTCCGGCCGACTTAACGCCGAACACAAGGGGCTCGACACACCAAGTGAGGACGATGACGAACCCCACAAGCAGAGCGCCGGAAAACAAAATAATTTCCCACAAGAAGTCAAAACAGTGAATTCACTTCAAGTGATAACAAGGAAAAATAGGGCGGCACCTACTAAAGTACGCACCGCACGGTCCACCCCAGCGGAGTCCCGAAACTGGATGTCAAAACCAATTACTTTCGACCATCAGGATTACTCCAGAAGTATTCGAAACGCAGGATGGACTGCTTTGATATTGGATCCTATAATCGACGGACTACAATTTACACAAGTCCTAATGGATGGCGGCAGCGATATAAACCTGCTATACCAGGACACAATCCGCAGAATGGGGATAGACCCTACCAAAATTCGCCATAGCAACACTTCCTTTAAAGGAGTAACGCCAGGCCCTTATGCCAATTGTACGGGCTCCTTATATTAGAAGTGATGTTCGGTTCATCCAACAACTTCCGTCGCGAAAAGCTAATCTTCCATATCGCCCCATTTAAAAGTAGCAATCAAGCACTATTGGGACGCGAAGCTTTCGCCCGCTTTAATGCAATACCGCATTACGTGTCTCTTACACTTAAAATGCCCGGTCCACGCGGTATCATCTCATTAAAAGGTAACTTCGAGTGTTCCTCGACCGCGGAAGAACGTGAGACTGCCTTGACAGCCACACACTAATCCGGCTTTGCTGATCAAAGCTCCTAAAACAGGCCATTCAAACCCCGGACACGGTTAGACAAGTCCGGTATAAATAAACAAGGGGCTTACTAGCCGCGTACCCCTTTACAAGGGGCTGCACGCATGAACAATGAGAGCCAATAAAGCTCAATTTTATTCATTTAAAAAAATCATACTCTGTTTTAAATACATTTTTCGCACGCTCTTTTTCAAAATTAAGTTCTTCTCTTTTTACAGATGAACAACATGCTACACCCGTCCAGGATACAGCACAACGGAGACACAGGCGGAGACATGCAGCAGGGACCCGTTACAAGGATTCTTTTCAGATTAAAACCCTGCGTAAACCTTTTTTACTGTCTCTTGTTGATACACATCCCCCGGGTTCTTACCATAACCGAGGAGGAGGCTGGCGTTTTGGCATCGGCCGCGTCAGAAGTTTCGCGCGTACCTGGACACTAGGGGCTTAGGGCATTGTTCTGCCCGTTATCATAAAGACCGAATACCTTAGGGAATTTTCGGCGTCTCGAGTTAGGCCTTATATGCATCAGCTCCGAATCATGTCTTTGGTCAAAGGTTGGGTTTGCCCGGCTCCTATGTTTTGCTGCCTTACGTTCCGCTCTATCGGCTCACGCGGCACCAGGAGAACTACTGCGATTGTGCCCCGGTTCAGCCGGGTGAGCACCTCAGTAGAGAAAGCCGAAAACTAACTGTCATGATATAGCGAGAGACTGGTCAACCACTCGATCGACTACCGGAATGTTTAGAATTCCTCCGCTTTGACGAAGGACCGTTTCCCGGTCAGGCACACACGCGCCCCTAGTTCGGAGAGCGCGGTGCCCCTAGGGGCTATATAGTAGCCCCACCATCGAACTCCTATGACTAAGTGAAAGTGATAAAGCATTATAGTCCGGCTGCCTAGTTTGCTACGCTATCACCTCCTTCACAGGACCAAGACGTTGGATTAAGTGTGAAAATGCGCTTTTTTGCAAACACCCCCGCACCATGTGCGTGGGGGCTGAAGCCGAAGACTGCCATCTTTCAGGTTATATATACATATACATTAACGGCCGCACAGGAGATATTTCAATACTTAAACGCACAAGTATAAAAAGCCCTTATATTATAAATATGGTTTTCCAAATCATACATGTCATTTGAACATAACGTTTTTCGAGCACTGCGCCTCTATTAAACGAGCGCCCTGCAGGACTTCCACAAAATAGTGCTCGGCGGGTAATCGGCTTCTGTCCGAATCCCGGGATGCAACGTCGGTGGCGTCCATCTCTGCCCAGTATGTGTTGACACAGGCGAGAGCCATCCGTGCAACCTCTATGCATGCCGACCGCTTCATCGCCTTGATATGCGGCACCGCATCAAGGAACTGCTGCACTAAGCCAAAATAACTCTTCGGCTCGGGCCTTTTCGGCCACAGATGAGCCATGACATCCTTCATGGCAAGTCCGGACAACCTGTTCAGCTCAGCCCACTCAGCCAACCGATCGGTTAACGGAAGTGGACGCTTCGGATTATGGAATTGAGACCAAAAAAGCTCTTCCATCCCGTGATCCTTTTGGCTTCGGAAATGCACGATTGCGTCCGCCGCACTCGCCGCCAAATTCAGATAAGCATCCTCCGCACCCCACAACTGGCCCAACTGAGCATACTTCGGGTCTGTGAACTTCCTGCACAGCAGAAAGGGCTTTCCAGCCGCAATATCCCCAGCTTGATGCAGCTCCTCCTTTATAGCCCTCATCACGGAGCGGGCATCCTTGGCTTCGGCGGTGGCCTTTTTCAGGTCCTCTTGCTCCGCTCGGCATTCTCTTTCAAGAACCTCATAGCGGTCGGTAGCATCCTTCAGCTTCACGGCCATTTCGGCCATCTCCTCCCTGCTTCGGCAGTGAGCAGCCTTTTCGGCTTTTAGCTCTTCGGCCGTCTTCGAGGCAGCCACATCACTCTTTCTGGCTTGCTCCTTGGCTCGAGCAAGCTCTGCCCGAAGGTCATCCATAGCAGCGGCGCCATCTGCATCAAGCATACATGTTGTAAGGCGTGGGCATTAGCTCCCTTACCAGGCGACTGCGGAGAAACCACCTACCTTGTGACTCGTCAAGTCGTTTATTGACCAGCGCGATGTCCGCATCCGCAACGTCAAGTTGCCGCTTCAGTTCGGCAACTACATCAGTCCGGCTGGCCACCGAACGCCCCGCCACCTGTACGGGAAGGGCGACACCTTATAACTGAGATTATGATCCTCGGCACATTGTCGTTTTCGGCAACATATCGAGTCTCAGGTGCTACTATCTATACAGGGCGCATTCTAAGCGCAAAACTGTCAAAAAGTATGTCATTTTTACGTACCTCAAACCCCGTCAGTAAACTTCTGATGGCCTCATGCAACCCCTCTCAGCGGATGAAATCCTTTCAATCACCGTACTCATTAATGTACGGTGATCTTCTAAGATAGACGCCCTCTCGAGCAGATCCTTCAGCTCTTCCGGCCGTACACCAGTTGGTGCCAAACTCTCCGGCCCCGCCGGACTCTGGGAGACCCTCCGCGACGACACCTCAGGGTCGTCCGCCCCGCCTGACGGTGCGGCAAATGGAGGCGTCTCACGCTCCATCATCTCTGGACAAAGATTCCCCGAAGATGAGCTCTACTGAGAAGGGCTGAGATCCGAACTACAAGATAAGAACTTCGGTTATCCTCAGAAATAAAAACAGGGATTTCCCTTATTAAAAAACTCCCCTTTTTTACTTACGGCTCACTGGAGGGCTGATTCCCTTAGGGAAATAGTGCGGCCGGGGCTTCTCCTGGCGCAGGACCCTCCGGTCAAAATTTCTTCCCCCGCTTTGAGGCCTCGGCCTCCGGATCTTCGGAAGCGGTCCTCTTCTCCCCCTGGAGGGAGGGATTCTCGATCCCCCCTTTCTTGAGAGCCTCTTTAGCGGAGGCGGTAGTTTTCCTGTTTTCCCCGTCGCCCTCTTCTGATGGCGCAACCTCCAGCATCTTGGCTAACACGGGATCCGGCGTGGTCTCAGGGAGGGGGGCCGGACACCGTATCAGTTTTGCTTTCGCTATCCACTCCTGTTCAAGGGATAGCTGGTTAAAAGGCAAATCTATGATAAATAAAAGGACGGTATGTCCGGACACAGGACTACTTACTTGAGTATCCGGGCGATTGCAGCTTAGGCCGGCATCCTCGGTCAAGTCCGGACACATCTCTTGTGATCCGAAGAACAGTTTATACATCTCCATGGGTGTCGCACCCATGAAGTGTTGAAGAGCTCGCAGTCCCTCCGGATTGAATTCCCACAGGCGGAGGGGGCGACGTTTGCAGGGCAGAAGGCGCCGAATCAGCATAACCTGCGCCACTACGATCAGATTGATCTCCCTTTCTTGGAGGTCTCGAATGCGGCCCTGCAATAGTGGCACGTCCTTGGACGGCCCCCAGTCAAGCCCTTTGTTGACCCATGACGCCAGCCATTGTGGAGGGCCCGAGCGAAAGGCAGGTGGCACCACCTGCCTGGTGCCCCTGGGAGCGGTGATGTAGAACCACTCCTGTTGCCACAAACCAAGCTCCTCTTGAAAAGAGCCCTCGGGCCATGGAGCATCGACCCTCTTGCTTATAACTGCCCCTCCGCACTCTGCCTGTCGCCCCTCGATCATCTTCGGCTCCACGTTGAAGGTCTTGAGCCACAATCCAAAGTGAGGGGTAGTGCGGAGGAAGGCTTCGCAGACAACAATGAACGATGAGATGTGGAGGATGGACTCCGGAGCCAAGTCATGGAATTCCAGCCCATAATAAAACATGAGCCCCCTCGCGAAGGGGTCCGTCGGGAAGCCTAAACCCCGACAGAAGTGAGACATTAACACCACGCTCTCACCAGGCTCGGGGTGGGAATGACTTGCCCTTGGGCGGGCAGCCTATGTGAAATCTCGCAGGTTAGATACCTGGCGTCTCTCAGCTTTAGCACGTCCTCTTTCGTGACGGAAGAGGGCATCCACCGGCCCTCTAGGTCGGAGCCGGACATTGTCGAAGGTCCGAAGCGCCCGAATCTGGAGCCTTGGGTGTTGGAACTCGGGTCGAGGGGCGGATTCGATTAAGGATTGAAGAAAAGGAACAGGCCTTGGTCTCATTATAAAAGGGTACAATACCAAGAGCCGTCCCCGTGACCGTTTGGAACTCTCCTTCGATGGAGGGGGCGTGGCAACGGGTGCGGTTGGGTTACCCACGTCCGTATTGATGAGAATCTCGGAATAAGGGGACGCGATCTCTACTTTGATAAGACATGCCAAGGAAACCGCTTCGCTAAACGCGCTGAGGTGGAACAATAAAAACAATTCGAGTAAAGGCTTGGCCGTGGCGTGACGTCATGCTACGAAATACGTCAGCAGATTGAAGTTGTGTAAATATTATTCTCTTTACGGTGGTATGTGGAATTTATTTTGCAGAGCCGGACACTATCCTGGTGTTCGCAATCTTCTATGAATTATTCAGAGGAGGAACCCGCCTTGCAATGCCGAAGACAATATGCGCGCCGGACTCGTCGTCATTGAAGCCTAGTTCAGGGGCTACTGAGGGAGTCCTGGACTAGGGGGTGTCCGGATAGCCGAACTATCATCATTGGCCGGACTCCAAGACTATGAAGATACAAGATTGAAGACTTCGTCCCGTGTCCGGATGGGACTTTCCTTGGCGTGGAAGGCAAGCTTGGCAATACGGATATGTAGATCTCCTACCATTGTAACCGACTCTGTGTAACCCTAGCCCTCTCCGGTGTCTATATAAACCGGAGGGTTTTAGTCCATAGAAGGAACACCAATCATACCATAGGCTAGCTTCTAGGGTTTAGCCTCCTTGATCTCGTGGTAGATCTACTCTTGTACTACCCATATCATCAATATCAATCAAGCAGGAGTAGGGTTTTACCTCCATTGAGAGGGCCTGCACCTGGGTAAAAACATCGTGTCCCTTGTCTCCTGTTACCATCCGCCTAGATGCACAGTTCGGGACCCCCTACCCGAGATCCGCCGGTTTTGACACCGACATACGTGTTTAAGCACATTTTCCTTTCCATTGCCTGTTTGACCTGGTAATCACCTTTCCTTTCCTTTGGTTTGCTTAACCCTTCTTGTGATCTATATTATATAAGCAGTAGTAATCTTCTTCTTATGTAAAACACCTTGGTGTACAACCGGGTCAGTAAGACCTGTTTCTACTGTTGATAACATTTCGGTAGCCACCGACGGACGGGAACTTTGCCTATTGGTCCGCTTCGTTCAACGAGCAGGAAAATGGTTCTCTTCGTCCCTCGCACTTGGTATCGACGTTGTTGCCGACATAATCGACAGGCTACCCTCTGACATGCCTTGCTTGCATGATCACGCAAGACGTCTCCGCCCTTCCTACTTTAACCCACATGGTGGGCCCATAACCCATAGTTCCACAGGATCGAAACCTGACTCTCCTGTACAACCCTGTTTCTAATGGTTATTCCCCACACTTGGCTTCGTATTTAATTCATGGGCCACCTTCCTAGTGCTCTATTATGGTATCAGATGCAATACTTACTCTCGCTACTCTGAACCCCTTTCTCACTCTTGTTCAGACTTCGAGCAACTATCTATCCGCTTGGAACCTCTTATTGTACCTTCGTACCTTACTCTCGCTGTATTTTATATGTTCAACTCGAGAGATAATCTTATGCTCATTCATGGGTTAACCCCAGATTGTTACCCTCATAAGCACTATGTCGTATCCGAGCTGCCCCTTAACTATTCGTAAGGACGTTGGAGTTCCCGAAGAAAAGGATGACTTCACCATGATGACCTGAAGTAGAGTAATGAAGGCATCAATGTAAGGGATCGACCTCTTCGAGAAGAGCAACCAAGGCCGAGAAGATTCGTTAGAATTTTATAACCAAATCTTTCCCCCTTACACTACTTCTTAAATCTCACGACGAGAGTTCTTCTAGTAGAGGAGAATTGTGACGCCCGGATAATTAAGCTACAGTAACTCCATGCTAATGATGCCATGTCACCTCGGTTACTGCTGTTAATCTCGCGATGGTTCAAAAATGATTCAAATTCAAATTTAAAATAAAGACAAACATCAAAAGTTTTCAAACATTAAAACTAAAATGTTCAAGCTGGGATAGATAAATCCTAAATAATAAAGGTCGAGAAACCACACTTGTATAAAATATGTAATTACTCAAAATGAATAAAATATAGCAAAAACAATTAGTTAAATGATTATAAAATAATAAACAATTACAAATGATTTTATATAAGGTGCCAAGTTAATTGTGGTAGTGGCATAAGTATTAAAAATATTTTAGGTACAACTTGGGTATTTCATAAACACCGAAATTTAATAAAACAGAAAAGAAGAGAAGAAATAAAATAGAAAAATAAACTAATAGAAAACTAAACTAAAACAAAAGAGAACCCCCCCCCTCCCTGGGCCTCTCGGCCCACCCACCAGCCCACTGGCCCAGACCGGCCCCCACTCCCCCATAACCCCACTAAACTGAAACCCTAACCCCCACTCGCTCCACTCCCTCCCCCGATTCCCCTGGATCGGGATCGATCCCCACTCTCCCCTCACCCTCGCTCCTCTTCCCCCTGACCGGAACTAGATCGGGACAGTGAGCCCCGGACGCCATCGCCTCTCACCTTCGCCCTCCTCGATCCGGATCAGGACCCCGCCTCCTCAACGCATCACCGGCGCCGCCCAGCCGTCGCTCACCGTCGTCCTCCACCTCCTCCCCGTTCTTGGACCGGGAAGTGCCCCCGACGCCGTGCGCCGTACCATCGCTGCCCGGAGCTTCGCTCCTCGCCGGACATCCCCGACCGTCTCCCCACCGGCCTGCTTCCTCTTCGTCGTCGTCCCCGTCGACCACCCCGACCCCCGCTGCCAAAACCCCTACGACCACTGTGAGCGCCCCCATGCTCCTCTCCCCACTTCCCCTGTCACCGCGCGCCCGAGGCCGTGCTCGCTCGCGGCCTCCCGTCGCTCGCCGCGCCCCCTCTGGATGGCCATCGCGCCCGAGCTGTCCCCCACTGTCGCAATTCAATAGTAGAGAAGATGCGACGGAAGGTTGGACAAGCCGACCCCCGAATAAAAAACAGAGATCAGGACACGCAAGGGCAGCGACCAGATGGCAGGGAAATATGCATTGACCATGATTTTCGTAAGTTCACCATCATATTTTTGGACGACATCTTGGTATTCAGCACTGACCTGTAGGAACACGAGGAACACCTTCACCTCACGCTACAACTTCTCCGCGAGCATCAACTATTCGCCAAGGCCAGCAAGCGTTCATTCGCACAAACAAGCATTGAATACCTCGGGCATGTGATCTCACAAGAGAGAGTTGCTACGGACAACAGCAAGACCAGCGCCATGCAGTACTGGCCCGTGCCCACTACGCCCACCGAGCTGCGCGACGTCTTGGGGCTGACGGGCTACTACCGCAAATTCGTCCCCCATTACGGCATCATTGCCAAGCCCATGACGCAACTATTGACAAAGAGAGGATTTCTCTGGGACGACAAGGCACAACAAGCTTTTGACATGCTCAAGCGCGCCATGGTGAGCACGCCCGTGCTGGCGCTGCCCAACTTCACGCGCCCGTTCGCCTTCGAAACTGATGCGTGCGACACCAGCGTTGTCACGGTGCTTATGCAAGATGGCCATCCAGTTGCCTACCTCAGTAAGGCTCACCGGCAAACAAAGAAAGAACACAATCAATGCAATGCAACAATATGATGCATGATGATGACATGGCAATATATTGTGGTTCGAGCTAATGAAACTAGCAACAATTTAAATGAAGTTGGTTTGAATCCAAGATTCAAATTCAAACTCCACATGTGGTTATTTAAATGCCATTCTAATATTTTCACTTATACAGCAGGTATAACTTAGTTTGTCATGCATGAAAATTGTACAGATGGATAGGTTGCATTTTCTGATGATTTTTCACATATAACTCTTTGTATTTGGAGTTACAGCTTAATTTCTATGATTTTTTGAAGTTAGCACTATTTTCTGGAATTTCCTGAATAAGAATAAATCCAGAAAAGGTCGTTACTGCATCAGCACTGCGTCAGCAGGTCAACTATGCGGTCCAGGTCAAACCTGACCAATGGGACCACTGGTCAATGACACAGTTAGTTAACTAACTAATTAGGGTTAGTTTAGTGCTAAGCTAGGTTTGACAAAGGGGCGGGGCCCACATGTCAGTGACCCAGGGGGGTCAAATCCCTGGTCAACGGAGTCAAATCGTCGGTGTTTACCCAACGGCGATGACCAGATGCGGCGGAGGGTGCGGGTTTCGCACTCCGGCTACCAAAAGGGCGGCAGAGGGCATCTACGCGTAGCTGGAGGCGAGCCGCGTCGAGTGGTTGTGGTGGTTGGGCTCGGGGTTGCGGGAAACGACCCCGGCAACGAGCTTGGTTGCTGCCGGAGTTCAAGGCAAGCTCGAACTTGATGCTACGGTGCACGTGGAGGCGCGGGGCTAGCTCCTACGAGGCCTACGCGGTGCGATGAGTGCGTTGGGCATGTTAGTGAGGCCGTTGCGTGGCCAAGAGCCACGTCGGCGGCGAGCTCAGGTGGCATCGCATGCAGGTGTGCTCCGTGCAGTCACTACGGTGGGCGGTAGCGAGAACGGAGAGGGGGAGGAGACGCAGAAGCTCACAGCGGTCACGGCGAGCTAGGCAGCGGGGTCGGGGACGAGCTGGAGTGAGTGGGGTGGCAAAGTGGATCTCCGGCGACGGCGAGGCGAAGCGAGGCTGGTGCGATGACTCCGGGGCAAGCAAGCGCTCAGGGCTCTATCTGTTCGACGAAGCGGATAGTGGTGGAGCTTCAGGACACGGCGAGGCGACGAGGAGGCGACTGTGGCCGCGGTTACGACGGCGGTGCGGTTGCGGCGGCATCGGCCATGTTGGCGGAGGGCGAAGGAGAGGTGCAGGGGGCGAAAGGGGGTGTCGGCGAGGTCGGGGCGGCATCCAGGGGGGCATCCTCATGACGAAGCGGCGTTTGGGGCGAGGCAGGCGAGCTGGGAGCTGCGTGGCGAGCTCGGGCGCGCCGGCGCTCACCTCCCTGCCTGCCTGGCGAGAGGAAGCAGCTGACTTGCAAAGGCCAGCACAGTGTTGGGCTGCTAGGTGAGTTTGGTCAGATAAGTCTCCTTTTTCTTTTATTTTCTTATTTCTTTATTCTGTAAGTTTAGGGCTTTATTAAAAAAAATTACCAAAACAGTCTCAAAATTCATGAAACTGCTCAAGGCTACTGTTTGGAATATATCCAACTGTAAACATTTTAGTTCATGAATATTTGGACATTTAAAATATTATTTTGCATGCCCAAATGCAAATAGCATATTGTTTAATTCAGTGACCCAATGCTGTCCTAGAAAAATGGTAACTCTTTTGAGGTGGCGCACAAAAGTCCACATATTCACCATATCAATACAAAACTATGGATCCGCTCCCGTCTCCCTACGAGAAGGCCATCCATAGCACTCACGCTTATCTTGCGCATTTTAGAGTATCCATTTTCACTTTTCTATATGAACTATACAGGCAACCAAGAGGTCCTTTACCGCGGACGCGGCTATTCGAATAGATCATTTATAACCCTACAGGGGTGTACTTCTTACACATTTTCCCACCACTTAGCGTCTGCACACGACATGTGCTCGAAAGACTTTAAGCGAAAGCCGACGTGGTTGTAGACCACGACCTGACTAACCGCACAAGTCCCTAGTCCAGGTTTATCGCCTATTCAGGTTCCATCCGCAGGGAGTCCGGCCGAGGTTTCCACTATGGCCCCGAACGATGTGTGCAGGGTTCTGAGGCACCAAATAGGTGACTCGGTACACCGGGCCACGTGCCTACCACATCACAGCCCACCCCTCGGGTCAGCGCTGCGCATGGCCTCCAGCATACTACAAACACCAGAAACTATTTGCAGCTCCCGGACAGAGGACAGGGGCGGTTAATAAGTCGCGGGGTCATATTTCAGGGCCCAACGTGTGGTAGTAGCTGTTCATGAATCTAGGGGTGGGCAGAGAAACCGACGAACCAAACACCGGACCGAAACCGAGACCGAATAAACCAAATTTTCGGTTTTTCTAATTTATACAGACAATTTCAGTTTTTAGTTACAATAACCGAACAAAGTTTGGTCTGTTTGGTTGTTTTCTCGGTGAGCCGAACTAGTACCAAACTAGTATGCACAGGAGTACTAAGCTAGCGTGGAATTTCTCCCAGTCTCTCTGTACGCAAACCATGTTCGGTTGCTTTCCCGTACCCAGCCCAACTACCTATGCTACTGTTTACTAGACCTAGTAGCTAGATAGCCCAGTAGCCCAAATGAGATGGCTTTCGTGGATTGTGGAATGACCACCTGCCTGAAGCTAGCGCGTGTGACTTTTCCTTTAGTCCCACCTCGCTTGGTCCATCAGGAAAGGTAGACAGGCTCAGCTATATAAGTGTGTGCCGCTGCTCGCCTGGGGATAGAGCGCAATTGCTCAATCAACGGGACCTTCGGTTTAAACCGAAAACCGCACCGAAATAATCAGTTAACCGATTTTTTGGTTAGCTTTTTTTTGTATTAATTTTTGGTTTCTAATTCCATGAACCGAAAATTGAAATAAACCGAACGGTAGAAACTGAATTTTCGGATTATACCGAACACCCACCCCTACATGGATCACAAACACAGAATTCAGTTCCTAAGGACGGTTTCAATGAGACAACCCATCATGTACTCCTACATGACCTCTCACCGCAACCTTTACCAAATCATGTTCACACACTTAGCTCACACACAGTAGGACATGTTCATCACCATTCCGATTCATTCCCGATGAATCAGACCCGACTCAACTCCACATAGCTCACACACAGTAGGACATGTTCATCACCATTCCGATTCATTCCCGATGAATCAGACCCGACTCAACTCTAAGAAGTAGCAAGCATGACAACAAGCATGAATGAGTAGGCACATGAGGGCTCAAACAACTCCTACTCATGCTAGTGGGTTTAATCTATTTACTGTGGCAAAGACAAGTCATGCAAAGGAAAGGGGTTCAACTATCGCAGTATGTAACAGTTGAATCATTGTTGTCCTAATGCAGTAAAAGAGAGCAGGAGCGAAAGAGTGGGATTGTATCAGAATGAACAAAGGGGTTTTGCTTGCCTGGCACTTCTGAAGATAGTATAGCTATTTATCGGTGTCATTGAATTCATCGCCGGAACTACGTCCACTGAGAGGGGACAAATACTGGTAAACAGAGAAAGAACACAATAAATGCAATGCAACAATATGATGCATGATCATAACATGGCAATATGCTGTGGTTTGAGCTAATGCAACTAGCAACAATTTAAATGAAGTTGGTTTGAATCCAAGATTCAAATTCAAACTTCACATGTGGTTATTTAAATGCCATTATCATGTTTTCACTTATAAAGCGGGTATAACTTAGTTTGTCGTGCATGAAAATGCTATAGATGGATAGATTGCATTTTTCTGATGATTTTTCATATATAAATCTTTGCATTTGGAGTTAGAGATTAATTTCTATGATTTTTTGAATTTACCACTATTTTCTGGAATTTCCTGACTAAGAATAAATCCAGAAAAGGCCATTACCGCGTCAGCATTACGTCAGCACTGCGTCAGCAGGTCAACTGTGTAGTCCAGGTCAAACCTGACCAGTAGGACCCACTGGTGACTGACACAGTTAGTTAACTAACTAATTAGGGTTAGTTTAGTGCTAAGCTAGGTTTGACCAAGGGGCAGGGCCCACATGTCAGTGGCCCATGGGGGTCAAATCCCTGGTCAACTGGGTCAAAGCGCCGGCGTTTAGCCGCCGGCGATGACCATACGCGGCAGAGGGTGTGGGTTTCGCACTCCGGCGTCCAAAAGGGCGGCAGAGGGCATCTACGCGTAGCTGGAGGCGAGACGCGTCGAGTGGTGGTGGTGGTTGGGCTCGGGGTCACCGGAAATGACACCGGCGATGATCTTGGTAGCTGCCAGAGTTCGAGCGAGCTCAAACTTGACGCTACGGTGCACGTGGAGGCGCGGGGCTAGCTCCTACGAGGCCTACGCGGTGCTGTGAGTGCGTTGGGCACGGTGGTGAGGTTGTTGCGTGGCCAGAGCCACGTCGGCGGCGAGCTCAGGTGGCGGCACATGCGGGTGTGCTCTGTGCAGTCGCTACGGTGGGCGGCAGCGAGAAGAAGAGGGGGAGGAAAGCCAGAAGCTCACAGCGGTCACGGCGAGCTAGGCAGCGGGGTCGGGGACGAGCTGGAGCGAGCGGGGCGGCGAAGTGGATCTCCAGCGATGGCGAGGCAAAGCGAGGTCGGTGCGGTGGCTCCGGGGCGAACAAGCGCTCGGGGCTCGATCTGCTCGACGAAGCGGACGGTGGCGGAGCTTCTGTACACGGCGGGGCGATGAGGAGGCGACGGTGGCCGCGGTTACGACGGCGCTGCAGTTGCGGCGGCAGCGGCCATGGTGGGGGAGGGCGAAGGAGAGGTGCAGGGGCGAAAGGGGGTGTCGGCGAGGTCGGGGCGGCGTCCAGGGGGGCATCCACGCGGCGAAGCGGCGTCCGGGATGAGGGAGGCGACCTGGGAGGTGTGTGGCGAGCTCGGGCGCGCCGGCGCTCACCTCCTTGCCTGCCTGGCGGGAGGAAGCAGCTGACTGGCATAGGCCGTCATAGTGCTGGGCCGCCAGGTGAGTTTGGCCAGGCAAGTCTATTTTTTTCTTATTTCTTTATTCTGTAACTTTAGGGCTTTATTAAAAAAAATACCAAAACAGTCTCAAAATTCATGAAACTGCTCAAGGCTATTGTTTGGAATATTTCCAACGGTAAACATTTTAGTTCATGAATATTTGGACATTTAAAATATTATATAGCATTTAAATGCACAAATGCAAATAGCATATGATTTAATTCAGTGACCCAATGCTGTCCTAGAAAAATGTGAACCATTTTTGTCAGAGGTTCTAGACCAATGCAAAGATGATGAACAGTTTTTAAGGGCATTTCAGGTTCATTGGAAAAAGTATTTTAGTAACCCTAGTTGGATTAAGTGGTGCTGGGGGTTTCTGACATGCCCATTTCGACTTTAATTGAAACTTAAACATGATGCAACACAAGATGCTAGCACTGAGCATTACCAGAACTAGGGATGTGACATTCTTATTTTCTGCTTGTTTTTTGTTTCGGGGGAAATCAATATCTAGGAAGGTCCAAATATGTTGTCGATTTAACACGATTTTTTTGGGGCAACAAGAGACATCAGAAGTTTCAGGGGAGATGGAGACGAGCCACGAGGGGCTAACACAGACACGTCGCGCGGCCAGTGGGTGATCGCGCTCCCCATCCGTGTGGGGCCCATAGGAAGAACCATCCATAAGAGAAATGCTGCAGCCACAAGCCTCATCGCGTCGACAACAATATTCAATCTTCATTGTTTCCTTCATTTACAAGCATGTGACTCCTAAAGGCACCCATCCGTGTGGGGCCCCATGAAGAACCATCCAGAAGAGAAATGTTGCTGCCACAAGCCTCATGGCGTCGGCAACAATATTCAATCTTCATTGTTTCCTTCATTTACAAGCATGTGACTCCTAAAGGCAATATATGCAGGTTCATGCAAGAGAAATAAAAGATAAAAGGAGAAAATGTATGTATGCCAATGGAGCGTCATGCCGGACATGCACGTAGGGGCTCAAGCAGCCGCTCTTCCCCCAAAAAATTAGGGTTCCCCCACCTCCCGCAGTCACCGCCGCCGGTCCGCCTCGTCTCGGTGGCCTTAGATCCATGGAGGCGCGGTGGACCCCTGCCCTTGCCGGTGGGAGGGCTCCGTTTTTATATGTGTTTTCAAGTTTTGTTAGGGTTGTGTCCTGCTCAGGAAGGTGAGACGGTGGTGGCTCCCTGTAGATGGAATAAGGTTCTCCCCGCCTAACCCCCACTCCTGTGGTGCATCTAGCATCTTCGGTGGGTGTGTGGAGATGTGTCTCCACTGGATCTGCCTTTGGTGGATTTGCTCGGATATATTTGTCCTTCGTCTACGTTCGTGTTTGTGTGTCTTCAGGTTGGATCCTTCCGATCTACGCTACTCTTCGTCGGCGGGGTTGTTGTTCTGAAGCGCTAGTCCTATGGGGCCTTAACACAACAACTTTCCGACTTTGTACTACAAGTTTTGCCCGGCTCTGGTGAGGGAGGGGCGATGACGGCGGCGCGCCTTTGGCTCGCTTCAGTGCTTGTAGTCGTCGCTAGGTGGTCTGTGAATATGGATGTAATTTTTTATTATTTCTGGTGTTCGTTGTACTGCCATGTTTGAATGAATAGATCAGATGTTTTCTCACAAAAAAAGGGATGATAGAGTGTCATGTCAGTTTTATATATACAGTAGCATACTACTCGCATTTCCATAGTTCAACCAAGTAATGATATTTTCAAATGATATTTGATATTGTCATGTCTACAAAAAAAATAGGAGCTTCCTTGAGATGAGATGATTGTTCTGGTAATGTGTTATTTTCTCAAGTAATGCTATTTTAAAAGATATGTGATATTTCGATGTCTTTTATTTATTTATATCATGTATTCCATGGGATGAGATGAAGGTTTTGGTAATGTACAATTTTTATTGTCACTCACATTTGTGATGAGCGGGCTACAAGAGTTACCACATCTTACTTGTGATGAATTGAAGGAGGGAGGAGAGGAGTGGGCTCCAAACTTACGGGACGCATCACATGCTCTAACACACTTTGTGAGCGACTAATATCGGCTATACAATTAATGACATGTTATATACAACCAACCGCCATTATATGGATAGACTCTTAGATTGACGATAAATGATGTGTTGGGTTGACTATAGATGATGTGGCATTAGGATAGAGGTAGCAGTTGGCTAGTCTGGAGAAGCTTTTGAAAACCTCTATGAAAAGCAACATAAAAATATTTGGTTGTAGGCTTCCCTGCTCCATGTTAGTCAGCAATTATTTCGTAGCTTCAATCTGACATAACTCATAATAACCATCAGTGTGTTGCCCCGCAAAAAAAAAAACCACCAGTGCGTTATACACTTACACTATGTCATGTTTGAAGCCCTTTTCTTCATGTCATGGAAATACTTAATTTTCTCTTTCCAGAAATTACACATAATACACACAAAAATATTTGTTGAAGAAGTTGTTTCACACGGTTACGTGTACGCTACGCTTACTAGTAGAAGAACTCATCCATTGGGAGATGTTGGGCCAGATCTACACGTACATTTTAGCCCAACGGTGTCCCGCCCACTCTAGAACCAATTCAGGCTGTTGGTGTTGGAGTCCGACTCGGATCGTATCTGTTGAGAGCCGGAAGCCCGCCGGCCGGAAGTCATCACTATAAAGGATTGAACGCCCGGCGCAGGCCAAGTAGAGAAACAGAGGCCCTAAAAAGAAAAGAAAAGAGAAACAGAGAAGATCGCAGATCGAAGACGACGATGGCGACGATCGGGTGGCCGGACCTCCCGCCCGAGCTGTTGGGCGACGTGCTCTCCCGCTTGCCATCCTACCTCGAGCACGTCCGCCTCCGCGCCGTGTGCCGCTCCTGGCGCTCCAGCGCGCGGACGCAGCAGCCACCGCCGCTGCTCCCGTGGGCCGCCCTCCGCAGCGGCGCCTTCCTCGACCTGGCCGAAGGTGCACTTGACCGTCTGCCCGTCCCAGGAGACGACGTGGCCCACCGGGTCTCCACGGGCCGGCTGTTGTTTCTGGTGCGCCGCGACG
Organism: Triticum timopheevii; assembly: GCA_963921465.1. Taxonomy (NCBI): domain Eukaryota; kingdom Viridiplantae; phylum Streptophyta; class Magnoliopsida; order Poales; family Poaceae; genus Triticum; species Triticum timopheevii. Next base: position 162,871,403 of record OY997274.1, on the reverse strand, counting down.
GCGAGTGCTCCCTGATGGACCCTCACTCCGGCGACGCGACCCCTCAGCGCATCGAGCCTGAGTACCTCTGTAACCGCCTCCAGTTCATCGACTTCCTTCTAGTGCACCCTCGCTGCTCCGGGGACACGACGGTCCCTCGACAGATCAGCCACCTTGTGGCCGAGAACATCCGCAAGGTTGTGGTGTCTGATCACTTCGTGGCTGTTCTGACCAGGCGTTTGCACACGAGTAATAACGTCACTATCTACACTCGTGACTTAAGAGGCGGAACAATGCGCATGGCGTGGATGCCTCCTCCTGAATTCCCCGGACGCGCCCTTGACATCGCGCTCTTCAAAGGGAAGCTCTACATCCTCGCATCAGAAGTATTGCGCCGCAGCTACGAGCTCCATGCGCTGGACATGGCCACCGGAGAATCCGTTCAATGCATACGTAGCAGCACGCCGCCAACAAGAGTCGACGAGGGCTACAACCGGGTGCGCGAAGTCTGCTTCTACCTGGTCCGCTCCGGCGACCGCCTACTTATGGTCGAACACACGATTGATCATATGACCTATCAACAGACGTATATGCCGTCTCAGTTTGAGGTCTTCGAGGCCACCGACCTGAACCTCGGCGACGGCCATGGACGGTGGAGCGAGGTTGATACACTCATGGGACGCGCCCTCTTCGTCAGCAGGGGATGCTCCGAGTCACTCCCTGCCAGCGGGATCGGGGCTAGAGAGGATTGCATCTACTTTATGAGTGAGCGCCAAAGGCTCGGCCCAAGGCCCAGGAACGCTATCACGACGGAGCTTGAATCGGGGGTGTACAACATGAGAGATGGGACGACAATAGCGCCGTTGCCACCGTTGGAGACGGCGACGATATCATCGGTGGACGGTCCATGGTCTCCAACCTGGCTATTCCCACCCACGATTTGAGGTTTTGAGCTAGCCGTGGCAGCGAGTCGGACGCAGAGAAAGCCACTGCTTTCACAAGATTGAACTAACTAAAATTAGTTCGTAATTTACACGGCTAATACATAACTGGTTTCGCAAGGGATGATCTCTTTGTTTTGTCTTTTAGAATTTTTGTAAAGCAAGTACAGTGTTTGAACAGATTATTATTTTTTGTATTTACGTAGCAATGTTTACATGTGAAATACAAAAATCGTCTGGTCGCATGAACCAAACAGGTCACTAATAGTGAAACAGAAAAACAAATAACTATATATTTGATGTTCTCCACTTATGGCCATGCTCCGCACGAGGAGAAGTAGAGGCGTGCATTTTGGCCCAAAGGTACCAGATGTATCACCAGATGAAAATTAAATGAAGCTGAGTATCCAAAATACACGGGCGGAGTCCGCAATAACCTCAGCAAACAGTAACTGAGCCTTACACTCGGCTTAAAGTACTCGGCGATGTTTCGGTCGACTTACACCATGTAGGTCGAGTTTCAGTTTACTGGTACTTAGAGCATCTCCAGCCGCGCCCCCAACAAAGCCCCCAGGCGTTTTTTCGGTCGCCGGTGCCGAAAAATCGGCCCAGTCGCGCCCCCAAAAGCTCATTTTTCATCGGCTCGGTACAAAGTTGGCGCCGGCGGACCCAGGCCGAACCCGACACGCTTGTGGGCGCCAGCCGAATCTTTTTTGGCGCGAAAATTGGCGGGCCCTCCTTGGCAGCGACTCGGTTCTTCTCGCCGCTTCGTCGTCCTCATCGCCTCAGTTCCCGCGACGGAATCCCGGGGTAGAATCAATGCCAAAGCTGCCGCGCGCTGCCGCGCCGGTCAGCCTCCTCCATTGATGCCTCACAGGCGGCGCAGTGAAGACGGGACGACGCGCGTCCCTCGCCCGCCACGCGTACACACAGCGGTCACACGTACGCGTGGCACCTCCGCCTATATAAGCCGCCCCAGCGCGCCGGTGACACACAGACTCTCCACCGCCGACGCCCCGTTCCTTCCTCTCTTCTCGCCGTCTCCAGTTCAACCATGACCGAGCGCTTCATAGGCGATGGCGCGGCGGCGAACGGCTTCGGCCGCCGCCACCTTCACGAGGACGAAGCTCGGCTCCTTTTTAAGGCCGAGTACCCAATCCCGCCGGACATGCGGGTGCCCGGGGCGCAGCGCCGACGGGGTCCCGGTGCCACCACCGCCCACCGGGGCAGCGCGACGTGCGGAGATCGCGCGTATCTGCGCCTCTCTACCGCAGGCGGCGAGGGAAGGTCCACGGTACGTCCCCGACAGCCTGCTGTGGGAGCCCTACTTCCGCCGCCGCCAAGCCAAGCAGCTCGAGGCCACCAACGGCGTCGTGCCCTCCGGAAGGCTCAACTCCGAAGGCCGCCGCCGATGGTGGGCCATGCCCGGCTGCACGCTGGAGGCCGTCCTCGAGTACATTGAGGGCGGCAACACGCCCAGGCTGGAGTACCCCGCTCCCCCGTCCTTCTTCCGCCGGCGTGGGAGCTCACGGACGCCGAGGCGCATGGACCCGGGGGCGTCCTCCTCCTCGTCCGGCTCTCCCTGCCTCCGCCCCGTCAAGCCGGAGCCCCAGGACGCGCCGGTGAGCCAGCGCACCCGCAGCTCCGGCGTCCGCATCGTCGACTCCTCCCCCACCTCTGGCCGCCTCGTCCTCGTCAGGCCGAAGGTGGAGCCCGGCCTTCCCGAGGAGTACGAGGCCATTGTCCGGGCAGCTTCTCCGACGAGGATGCCCTAAAGTGGTCACGGGATGACTACCCCCGCGATGAGATGGTCCGGCAGTGCCGAGCCCTAGAGGAGATAGCCGCCCGCAAGCGTGGGCGCGGGGAAGACAACGGCGTGGTGATCCTCGACAACGACGAGGACGAGGACGCCCCCGAACCGTCCAACCCGCCGCGTGAACCTGGGGAAGGGTGCAGCAGGGACAGCGGCCGCGGAGGAGAAGGTGACGACGACGGCGGCGGCGGCGACTACACGCAGTTCTACAGGCTCCTCGGCATGTAGTGCGGGCGGCGGGTGGCGAGGAACAGGGACAGCGACGGCGGGCCTAGTAGCATTTTTTTCTTCTTTTGTAAAATATTTTAAATATGTATGAACTCACCGAAGTTTGGTTGAATTTGCGTCTTGTTTGTGCCGGATTTCAGTTTTCAAAAAAATTGTGGGCGCCGCGACTGAAGGGCATCATGCCTCCAGCACGCGGTTTGCGCCGGTGCGCCCCCAGGGGCAATATTTAGTGCCTCCTGGGTGCCAACAGCTGGAGATGCTCTTAGCTTACATGTAAGCCGAGTATAAAGTAGTGGCACCTAATGAAAAGAAATGGGATCACGGCCGGCAGCACCTAACGGAGGTGCCACCTGGCCCACCTGTAAGCCATAGGTAGTATAAGCCAAGTGCACGAACAACCACAATGTTTAAATATAAGCCGAAATATCCGTGTAGGCTGTGTCGGAGCTAACATTAACGGCTTACATGTAAACCGTATCGGTGGGTGACGCCGAGTACCAATCTGTCACGATTGATTGTGGCGTGATGACCTCCTAAATTCACCCTTGCCGTATATTTATATTACTAAGATTCAGGGCTCGTTTACAGAACGGATCGATTCTGTCAAGGTAGTCAAGGCCGTGTACATCATGGACTCCAAGCTCTACTAGTAGTCCTATACGTATTCTAACACACCCCCTCAATCATAACTTATCTAAGTTAAGATTACGTTTGAATGCTTCTAACTGTCTAGTAGCAAGTGCTTTCGTGAAGCCATCCGCTACCTGATCACCAGAGGGAATGAATCTGATGTCAATAAGCTTGTCTGCAACTCTCTCTCTCTAACAAAGTGATAGTCAATCTCAATGTGTTTAGTCCGAGCATGAAATATTGGATTAGCTGAGAGATACATTGCTCTAATATTGTCACACCAGACATGCTGCCCTAGGTTGACTGACTCCGAGCTCCTTGAGAAGTGTTTGGATTCAAATGATTCCAACTGTTGCATTGGCTAGGGATTTGTACTCTGTTTCTGTGCTTGACCTCGACATTATTGCTGGTTTTCGAGCACTCCAAGAAACAAGATTGTCACCAAAATATATAGCAAAACTACCTCACTAGTGCAGAATTGTGCTTTAGCACAGGTTCAACACGGACCGCCACTAAAGGGCCACCACGTGGCACGAGCCAACGCCGGGGGCTGGGAGACCTTTAGTATCGACAGGTAACCCCAACTGGTACTAAAAGGTTTAGAGGTTTTGGTTTTATGATTTTTTTTCTTTAATTTTGTGTTTTCCAGTTAATTTTTTCATTTGCTGGTATTTTACGATACTACATATTGTACACGCTATGCGTATATATAAATAGAATTTCTCGTAGAACCGCTCACACACACACACATATAGGGTGGGTCTATTATGATAACACCCTTAAGAGTCTTATTCTACACACAAATCTCTTATTCTGCTAACACTTTAGCACTGCCCAGCATACAGAAAAACAAAAACGAACTTCCCCTACCCCTATCCGACCTTCTTCTCTCTCCTCCCAACTCTCGCACCACCCCGATCCCCAGTTCCCTCGCCTTCTTCTCTCTCCCACTCACGCCTCGCACCGCATCGCACCGACCCCCCAATCCTCCTCACCTTCTTTCACCGTCGATGCCAGCCGCCAGCTCTGTGCAGGCCGGCCACCCGCCACCGACCGGCCTCCCCCTCCCGCACCTACCCCCTGACATCCCGCAGCGCCCCGCCCGACCGCGCCCCGACTCCCTCCCTGACCCGCCGTCGCCCTCGACGCCAGCCAGCGTGGCCGCCTCCTTCCCCGCACCGCCCCAGCCCTGGATCCGGCGAGGATCCACCAGGTTGTTGGTTCCGATACGTTATGTGGATGGATCAGTGATGACACTGATTATAGATATGAAGAGTGAGAGCACTTCACATTATCGAGTTTTGTAGGTGTGCGTAATGGCTTCGGGTGGCCTAATGTATGTTCTTTTTAGACCTTTATATTGAGTAATAAATAAAGATGACCATATGCATCGATTGATACAGTGGCGGGGGTTTAACCTTCGTTTCAAAATGAAAAAAAATCGTAAGTTGTTGCGGCGTCCGCCAACTCCTGCACAGCTATCTCCAACGACTTTGTCGACCTCCTGGCATTGCTAGATTTCAATGTAGGCATGCGCCCACCAGGGTAAGATGAAATATAGAATCGGCAATAAGGATGATAAATAGATAGTTCTTCACCATTTGAATTATCAAGTGCCTTAGGTAGGGTTAGAGCCTTATTACCACTAGTAGAAAACCACCCATTAGTCCCGGTTCGTAAGGGCCTTTAGTCCCGGTTCAGGAACCGGGACTAATGGGTCGTTACTAATACCTCAACCCATTAGTCCCGGTTCAAACAAGAACCGGGACCAATGTGCCTCCACGTGGCCCTGTGCACTGAGCCCAGTCAGGGGGCCTTTGGTCCCGGTTGGTTGCTCCAACCGGGACCAAAAGGCATCCACGCGTCTGCATTCCAGTGGCTGGGGTTTTTATTTTTTTAAAAGGAGGAGGGTTGGGGGTTTTGGGGGGTTAATTTAGGTGTTTCATATATTGTGTTAGCTAGCTAATTAATAGAGAGAAGTGTCCTCTCTTATGTCCGTGCTTGGTCGACGCTACGTAGTATATATACATAAGTGATCGAGAGAACCATTCAGTACAGAAGTTCATCATGAATACCGAGAGAAGTGATTGATCGATCTCTCCTTCTCCGAGAGATTGGTCGAACAACAAGTTTTTTACTGGCTACATACATGCACAATATGTATAAGATCTCTTAATTACAAACCCCTAGCATTTGAAATCAACTTCCACATGGTATTCTCCGGCTTTACTGATGACGTGTTCAAGAAAGAATCCCGCCAATTCCTCTTGAATTGCTTTCATGCGATCTGGTGGTAGGAGTTCATCCCGCATCTGCCACGTCTAATTAATTTGAAGAAGGGGGTTAATTAATACATATATATGAATGAAACTCAACAGAAATGATGGTGTAATAATATGAAATTGTGAATATTATTGCTTACACACTTCATATTGTCTTCTAGAGTAGCCCCGCTTGTTTTTCAAAGTCGCGTTGTGGATGAACTCGCACACGTAGTATCCACAGAAATCATTCCCTTCCTCCTTCCACAAGCACTTTACAAGAAATAGAGGTCAATCAAACTGATAATGAAGCATTATAAATGGCATTGATGAAAGTATAGCTATAGAATCAACGGGAGATGCGCACAACTAGCTAGCCAGTAGTACTTACTTTCGCATATCGCAGCTCCTTCGGCAGTCCCGGAGCTTGTGCGGTGAACTGTTTCCAAGCCCTGCAAGACAAAGAAAATAATTATTATTACTTGAGATATCAGGAAATGAACAAAAAGTTGCCTATATGGTGTGATAATGATCGATTGAACTTACTTGCTGAGCATTTCAGTCATGTCCGCATAGGTGTTGGGATCTTTCCGTCTGGAGTCTAAGACGGTTACTAGTCCACGCTCAAGCTTAATCTCCAGAAGAACATAGTGGTACCTGCACACGCATGCATAACTCATCAATTACATTAACCTCTCGCTCGAGTAATAAGGGAAACCGAATATGCACACGACAGTAACACTCACGGGCCGTTGTAAGGAAAAAGTATGGTATCTTTGTTTTGATTTTTGATCAACGATTGTAGCAAGTTGTCCTCGGCCTCTTCGATGTGCTTTTTAACCAGAAATACATCTATGATATTTGTGTTAATGAACCCAATATCATAGATTTCATTTTTTTGCACTCGACGATCTTCAATCTGCATAATATATTGAGGATAATTAATTATAAATACATGCAATGAAAGAGCCGAGCTATATATAGAGACTTAATGATAGAAATAGTACTTACAGGCAGTAGCAAAAGACCATTAATTTATCGAGGGCCTTTTGATTGAAGAACTCAAAGAACTCCTCAAATGGAACACACAACAGATCATTTGTAACGAGGTCGTGCTCCTCTTTAATGTTCAGATACAAACTGTTCGTCCCCTCAGACTCTCTGCAGGTTTTCATGTACCAACTATGGAATCTTCGCATCATTGTTGTCAGAGATTTTTCATCTTTGACGAGAGGCTTCCCGTACTTGTATCTGAATACATCCACCTCCATGAAATCAGGAAGTGCATCGTCAGGCAGGTAATCTTCAAGATTGCCATAACCGGCCACCGTCCCTGGAGGATTAGACACATTGAGCGGGGGGCACGATTGCTGTGCTTGTTCTCCGAGCTGGGCAATTTTTTCCCCTTTGCTCGTTATTCTTTTGACCTTTTATCACTGACAGTAGTTCCCGACCGCTTGGCTTGGAGATATGTCTGTTCAGTAATGCGCTCATAGTTGGTTCTCGGCGGAGACTTTGGTGGTTTCCTCAGGGCATCGAGAGTGCGCTTTGCTTTCACCGGATCTACCTTCTCCTCCGGAGGTGTATGTCTCTTTGCTTTCACCCCTTCAAAGAACTCCTTCACGTGGGTCTGCACGATCGTATTGTTTTCCTCCTCGGTCCTCTCATACGGTAACTTCTCTAGAGGCTTTAGAGGTGGACCGTATCTGTATTGCCTCTCTCCTCTTCTAGTGCTGCTAGACGTCGGAGTAGACGGAGCGGCTGCGGCGTCTGTCTTCTTTTGTGCTTGCTTACGAGGCGGAGGAGAAGGACTACGACGCGCCGGAGCAGCCGGGGCGGCGGCGGGTCTCTTCCGCCCTTGCTGGCGAGGCGGAGAAGGAGGAGGCGGAGTGCCGCCACGCGCCGGAGAAGGAGGCGGAGTGCCGCCACACGTGCCCTGATCGTCACTCGCCGGAGGAGGAGGCGGTGGAGGAGGCGGAGTGCCGCCACGCGTGCCCTGATCGTCACTCGCCGGAGGAGGAGGCGGTGGAGGAGGCGGAGTGCCCTGACTCGCCGGAGGAGGAGGAGGAGGCGGAGGCGTCCAGTTCAGAAGGTTGATGAGCTCCTTCCGCCATAGGCATGGAGTCTTCAGAGCAGAACCCAGCCTAGTCTCCCCTTCACCGATAGGGTGCTCAAGCACGAGGTCCTCAAATCCCTCCGTTATTTCATCCACCATCACCTTAGCAAATCCTTCTGGAATCGGCTGGCAGTGATAAGTTGTGCCGGGTCCACTAGGATAAACTTGGCCAACAGCCGCCTTGACCTTGAAATTCATCCATCGCGCCATAATGTGGCAATTTTGAGACTCTGTGGAAGCCACGCTGCTTCTCCGCTGAGATGGCGGGGTAGCTTCGGGGGAAGCTTCGACATGTCATTTGTTGCGATCTGCTGCTTCTCGTTCCTCTTCTCGATCCTCTAGCCCCATTACCCTTCCAAGCAGCGCCTGCATTTGGTCTTGCTCCAGTTTCTTCCTCCTCTCGTGGGTTTTGTAACCCCCTGCATCCGGAAAACCAACCTTCCACGGAATGGAGCCTAGCGTGCCTCGTGTCCGTCCAGGGTGCTCGGGATTCCCAAGGGCCATTGTGAGCTCGTCCTTCTCCCTGTTTGGAAGGAACGTCCCTCGGTGCGCTGCATCGATATAGTGTCGAAGGTTCTTGACTGGTGTTTGCAGTTGCTCGTCCGTCCACTGACACTGCCTTGTTACAGGGTCCAAGGTTCCGCCAGCCCCGAAGAACCAAGTCCGGCAACGGTCTGGCCAGCGCATTGTCTCTGGTTCGATCCCTTTTTCAAGCAGATCGTGCTCAGCCTTGGACCACTTAGGCCGGGCTTTGAGGTAGCCACCTGACCCCGTGCGATGGTGAAGCTTCTTCTTCGCAGTATTTTTCTTGTTTGTCTCTAACATCTTCTTACTCTTTTCCGATGTCTTGTGGGCCACAAATGCGGGCCAGTGATCTTTGATCTTCTCATATTTGCCGATGAATTCTGGTGTCTTTTTTTCTCGACAAACTGGTTCAGCTCTTTCCTCCACCTCCTCATTAGACTTGCCATCTTCTTAAGAGCACAAGACTTGATTAATTGCTCTTTAACTTGATTCTCCGGATCCTCCTCTGGCGGTAGGGTGAAATTTGCCTTCAGCTCAGTCCAAAGATCTTCTTTCTGCATATCATTGACATAAGACACCTCAGCGTCTTCATCCTTAGCAGGCTTATACCATTGCTGGATGCTGATCGGGATCTTGTCCCTAACAAGAACCCCACATTGAGCAGAAAATGCGCGCTTTGTCCGGATGGGTTCAATCGGTTCGCCGTCGGGCGCGATTTCTATGATCTCAAACTTTTCATCCGAGCTCAACTTTTTCTTCGGGCCTCGTCTCCTTACCGAAGTTGTGCTCGATCCGGAGGGCTAGAAATTATAAGGAAGAAAGACGACAGTAATTAATATGTGTACATATACCAGAACAATGGATACATCAATTAACTAGTCAGCACGGGCTTAACTAATATATATATACCTGGCCGGACTCGGTTCGGTGACCGGAGCAGTCAGCACGGTCTCCTTCGTCTTGTACCTCCATTGTGTCACCAGAGCCATCATGAACATAGTCCTCCTCTTGTACCGGCATTAATGGGTCGAAGCCATCATAAACATAGCCCTCTTCTTCATCCAGCTGACCATCGGTGTCGATGAGAAATGATGCAACATCATCACTTCCATTTGCGATTATGTCCCCCAACATCGCTTCTGTTTCTTCGTCTCGGGAGTGCTCCATAGTTTCTGCAAATATTTACAACATGTCAATTATTATTCAAACATGGTACAGATGGATATATATATATATATATATATATATATATATATATATATATATATATATATATATATATATATATATATATTAGTGGCAAACGTAGAACTAGCTAGCTAATCACAATAAGGAATCATGTTAGTGGCCTCGACGCTGCTTCTCTAGGGTTTGGGGTCGCCTCGACACAACGCTTCAAGGGTTTGGGGTGGCCTCGACGACAACGCTCTTTTAACTTGATAAATTTGGGTGGCCTCGAGAGAGTTAATTTGTCGGGTATGGGCGCGGCCGGAGGGGGTAGGAGACCAACATCGTTTTCTCTCTAGGGTTCGGGTGTCCTCGAGAGTTATCGGGGAGGGGGTATCGGTACCACCCCCTAGCTCGTGTTGAAGTTTCTTCTTTCTCCTCTATTCCTTTCTTTCTTCATCTCCTCTTCTTTTTCTTCTTCTCCCTCAAGAAAGGAAAATAATTAAGGAATAGGAAGAAAAGAGAAAGAAGGAAGAAGGAAGAAGAAGAAGAAAAAAAAGAAAAAAAAAGAGGAGAAGAAGAAAGGAATAGAGGAGAAAGAAGAAAAAAATAGAATTTCTTCTTTCTCCTCTATTCCTTTCTTCCTCTCCTCTTCTTTTTCTTCTTTTTTCCTCTTCTTATTTATTTCTCCTCTTCTTCCTCTCCTCTTTTTCTCCTTTCTTCCTCTTCTTATTTTCCTTTTTCCTCTCATTCTTTTAGTATTGCTTGTTTTTAAAAAAATGTTCAAATAGAAAATTTCGAAAAAAAAACAAAGGTTTTGCCTAATGCATTGTTCATATGAATATACAAACATTTGCATATTATACAATAATTAATATCACCAAAAAAAAATCTATGAACAGAAAAAAAACATGAACAATAAATACACATATGAACAATAAATACATATATGAACAAAAACATGCTATGAACAATTTTTAAACATTACATACACATAGCCAAATACATACACATATACATTATATATATATATATATATATATATATATATATATATATATATATATATATATATATATATATGAACAAAAACACTAAACTAATAAAAATGAAAAAAAAGAGAGCCGCATATATATATAGCGACATACATACACATATATATACATTGAACAAAAAAATTAAACTAATAAAAATGAAGAAAAAACAGAGCCGGTGCGGCGCGGCGGCTCACAGCGGTGGCGGCGCGCGGGGGCGGGCGATGGCGACTAGGCAGGGGCTCGGGGCGCGGCGCGCGGGGGCGGGCGACGGCGACGACGGTGGGCGCGGGCTCGGGGAGGACAGCGTGGGCTCGGGGAGGCTGGCGCGGGCTCGGGGAGGCTGGCGACGACGACAGGCGCGGGCGACGGCGACGGCGACGGCGGGGGCGGCGGGCGGTGTTGGGGCAGCCTGGCGGCGTCGATGTGCTCGGCGTTGTCGGGGGGGGGGGGGGGGCAACTGGTGTCGATGAACTCTGTAAAACTGCGAAGTGCTACTTATATACAAGGAGCATTGGTCCCAGTTGGTGGCACAAACCGGGACTAATGCCCCCTTTAGTCCCAGTTGGTGCCACAAACCGGGACCAAAGGCCTCTTTTTGGCAGCCCAAAGGGCGGGAAGCTGCGGCCTTTAGTCCCGGTTGGTGGCACCAACCGGGACCAATGCCCCCCCCTTTAGTCCCGGTTGGTTCCACCAACCGGGACCAAAGGCCCCTGTGCTGCCCGCGTCGGGGCCAAAGTTTAGTCCCACCTCGCTAATTGAGAGGGGCACGCAGTGGTTTATAAGCCCCACTGCCGCACCCCTCTCGAGCTCCTCTCCATTGCAGGCTTACGGGCCTACTAGCTACTGCTTTGCCTGATGGGCCTTCTGGGCCTTCTGCGGGCCTGAATCCTGGCCCAAAGTAGGGATTCAAGTCGTATTCAGGCCGTGTGGGCCCAGTAGGTGGCATTTTTTTTGTTTTTTTGTTTTCTTTACTTATTGTTGCTAATTTTATTTTTTCCTTTTTTTGTTTTGTTTTCTGCATTATTTATTTTCTTTTGTTTTTTGCTTTATTTTTTAATTCTTTTTGCTTTTAGTTTTAGGAAAATTATAAACTTTCTGTTAGTGCCATTACTTTTCAAATTTGAAAACACTTTTTTTTGTTTTATTTCTTGCTTATTTATTTTATTTTGTTTCTACTTACTACAAAATACTTATTGTTGTTTTTTTTGTTTTGTTTTCTGCATTATTTATTTTCTTTTGTTTTTTGCTTTATTTTTTAATTCTTTTTGCTTTTAGTTTTAGGAAAATTATAAACTTTCCACTTTTTTTGTTTTTTTGTTTTCTTTCTTGCATTATTTATTTTATTTTGTTTCTACTTATAACAAAAAACTTATTGTTGCTATTTTTAATTATTACGAGGGCCGAACCATAAGATAGTAAAGCATTTCAAATGAACTCTGAAAAAGTTGAAAGTTGGCATGGTATCATAAATTGACCCACACATAGCATGTGCATGTACAAAACGGACAATGGTATCATACTCGTCAGTTGCAAAGTTGGCATGGTATCATCATAATAGTTGCGGGAGAAAGTCTTCACTTTTTCTTCGCTTGTGTAATTTGCTTATTGCGCCGTAACCATGGATAATCTTCATCGTTTATCAGGATGCTGGGGTCAACCTTCACTTTAAAGGGAGGAATTTCATGAAACTTTTCATAATCTTCAGACATGTCTGTCTTGTCCTCCACTCCCACGATGTCCCTTTTTCCTGAAATAACTATCTGGCGCTTTGGCTCGTCGTATGATGTATTCGCTTCCTTATCTTTTCTCTTTCTCGGTCTGGTAGACATGTCCTTCACATAGATAACATGTGCCACATCATAGGCTAGGACGAACGGTTCGTCAGTGTACCCAAGATTTTTTAGATCCACTGTTGTCATTCCGTGCTGTGGGTCTACCTGTACCCCGCCTCCTGACAGATTGACCCATTTGCACTTAAACAAAGGGACCTTAAAATCATGTCCGTAGTCAATTTCCCATATGTCCACTATGTAACCATAATATGTGTCCTTTCCCCTCTCGGTTGTTGCATCAAAGCGGACACCGCTGTTCTGGTTGGTGCTCTTTTGATCTTGGTCAATCGTGTAAAATGTATTCCCATTTATCTCGTATCCTTTCCAAATCAATACAGTCAAAGATAGTCCCCTGGATAACAAGTACAGCTCATCACAAACAGTGTTGTCACCTCTGATACGTGCTTCCAACCAACTGCTGAAAGTCCTGATGTGTTCACATGTAATCCAGTCGTCGCACTGCTCCGGGTGTTTGGAGCGCAGACTGTTCATGTGTTCATCGACATACGGGGTCACCAAGGTAGAGTTCTGTAGAACTGTGTAGTGTGCTTGAGACCAAGAATATTCGTCCCTGCATATTATTGAGTCCCTTCCAAGCGTGCCTTTTCCAGTCAGTCTCCCCTCATACCGCGATTTAGGGAGACCTATCTTCTTAAGGCCAGTAATGAAGTCAACACAAAACCCGATGACATCCTCTGTTTGATGGCCCATGGAGATGCTTCCTTCTGGCCTAGCACGGTTATGGACATATTTCTTTAGGACTCCCATGAACCTCTCAAAGGGGTACATATTGTGTATAAATACGGGGCCCAGAATGACAATCTTGTCAACTAGATGAACTAGGACGTGCGTCATGATATTGAAGAAGGATGGTGGGAACACCAGCTCGAAACTGACAAGACATTGCACCACATCACTCCTTAGCCTTGGTATGGTTTCTGTATCGATCACCTTCTGAGAGATTGCATTGAGGAATGCACATAGCTTCACAATGGCTAATCGGACGTTTTCCGGTAGAAGCCCCCTCAATGCAACAGGAAGCAGTTGCGTCATAATCACGTGGCAGTCATGAGACTTTAGGTTCTGAAATTTTTTCTCTGCCATATTTATTATTCCTTTTATATTCGACGAGACCTTCATACTAAGCAGGCATTCAAAGAAGATTTCCTTCTCTTCTTTGGTAAGAGCATAGCTGGCAGGACCTTCATACTGCTTTGGAGGCATGCCGTCTTTTTCGTGCAAACGTTGCAGGTCCTCCCGTGCCTCAGCTGTATCTTTTGTCTTCCCATACACGCCCAAGAAGCCTAGCAGGATCACGCAAAGGTTCTTCGTCACGTGCATCACGTCGATCGAAGAGCGGACCTCTAGGTCTTTCCATTAGGGTAGGTCCCAAAATATAGATTTCTTCTTCCACATGGGTGCGTGTCCCCCAGCGTCACTCGGAACAGCTAGTCCGCCGGGACCCTTTCCAAAGATTACGTCTAAATCATTGACCATAGCAAGTACGTGATCACCGGTACGCATGGCGGGCTTCTTCCGGTGATCTGCCTCGCCTTTGAACAGACGTTCCTTGGCTCACTTGCAAACTCATCCCAGTACTATCTCTTTATTTTTCTCCACTGCGACCCGTCAGCGGGTGCTCCCAACTTCCCGTCTTTCTTACAGTCCTCACTGTGCCATCGCATCAACTTGGCATGCTCTCTGTTTCTGAACAGACGTTTCAACCGTGGTATTATAGGAGCATACCACATCACCTTCGCAGGAACCCTCTTCCTGGGGGGGCTCGCCGTCAACATCACCAGGGTCATCTCGTCTGATCTTATACCGTAATGCACCGCATATCGGGCATGTGTTCAGATCCTTGTACGCACCGCGGTAGAGGATGCAGTCATTAGGGCATGCATGTATCTTCTGCACCTCCAATCCTAGAGGGCATACGACTTTCTTTGCTGCGTATGTACTGTCGGGCAATTCGTTATCCTTTGGAAGCTTCTTCTTCAACATTTTAAGTAGCTTCTCAAATCCTTTGTCAGGCACAACATTCTATGCCTTCCACTGCAGCAATTCCAGTACGGCACCGAGCTTTGTGTTGCCATATTCGCAATTGGGGTACAACCCTTTTTTGTGGTCCTCTAGCATGCGATCGAACTTCAGCTTCTCCTTTTGACTTTCGTATTGCGTCCTTGCATCGACAATGACCCGGCGGAGATCATCATCATCGGGCACATCGTCTGGTTCCTCTTGATCTTCAGCAGCTTCGCCCGTTGCAGCATCATCGTGCACATTGTCTGGTTCCTCTTGATCTTCAGGAGCATCACCGTATTCAGGGGGCACATAGTTGTCATCGTACTCTTCTTCTTCGCCGTCTTCCATCATAACCCCTATTTCTCCGTGCCTCGTCCAAACATTATAGTGTGGCATGAAACCCTTGTAAAGCGGGTGGGTGTGGAGGATTTTCCGGTCAGAGTAAGACTTTGTATTCCCACATATAGGGCATGGACAACACATAAAACCATTCTGCTTGTTTGCCTCAGCCACTTCGAGAAAATCATGCATGCCCTTAATGTACTCGGAGGTGTGTCTTGAACCGTACATCCATTGCCGGTTCATCTGCGTGCATTATATAATGAAGTGACCAAATTAATAGAAGTTCATCATCACATTAAAACCAAAGTACATACATAGTTCTCATCTAACAACATAAAGCTCTGCAGAGCATCTAAATTAATTAAACCATACACTGAAACTATGTAAAACATTTCAATGCGAAAACAAATGCGATCATAATCACAACCAATGTAACAACTGATCCAATGGCATAATGATACCAAGCCTTGGTATGAATGGCATATTTTCTAATCTTTCTAATCTTCAAGCGCATTGCATCCATCTTGATCTTGTGATCATCGACGACATCCGGACATGCAACTCCAATATCATCTTCTCCTCCTCAATTTTTCTAATTTTTTCCTTCAAGAAATTGTTTTCTTCTTCAACTAAATTTAACCTCTCGACAATAGGGTCGGTTGGAATTTCCGGTTCAACAACCTCCTAGACAAATAAAATCTATGTCACGTTGGTCGGCATAATTGTCATAAACAATAAATGAACCAATAGTTATGAAAAGATAATATATACCACATCCGAATCATAGACAGGACGAGGGCCGACGGGGGCGGATACCAAAACCATCGCACTATATAAGATGCAATAATAAAAGTAAGAAAATAATACAAGTATCTATCTAAACATACAAGTAAGAATATTTTTCCTTTCAGAAAGAAGATAAGAACAAGAGGCTCACCACGATGGTGCCGGCGATGAGATCGGCACGGGTGATCGACGATGGTGAAGACGGGGACGGGGTGTGACGGACCGCTAAATCTAGACAAATATTGAGGAAAATGGAGCTTGGTGGTCGAGCTTGGAGGGGAGAAAGCTTAAGTAGTGTGGCTCGGGCATTCCATCGAACACCTCGTGTTCATAGGAGGTGAGCTAGAGCACCACAAAGCTCTCCCCTCGTCGGCCACGAAAAACAGAGCACTGGGAGTGCTCTTCTCGCGAGCAGGGGGTATATATAGGCACAACCATTGGTCCCGGTTGATAGCACGAACCGGGACTAAAGGTTGGCCTTTGGTCCCGGTTCGTGCCACCAACCAGGACCAATGGTGGTGGGCCAGGAGTGAGGCCCATTGGTCCCGGTTCGTCCCACCAACCGGGACCAAAAGGTCCAGACGAAGCGGGACCAATGGCCCACATGGCCCGGCCGGCCCCGGGGCTCAAGAACCGGGTCCAATGCCACCATTGGTCCCGGTTCTGGATTGAACCGGGACTAATGGGCTGGACCGGCCTGGACCATTGCCCCCTTTTCGACTAGTGTACGCTCCTCATACAACAAAGGCTGCAGCTTACGAATCTCCATAAACAATGCCTCTAAGTCATTCTCGATGACCCGCAAGAGGAGAATCCATCACCATAAGAATACGCGTACAGAGTACAGCAAAGTCATTCGTGCACTCAAGTCTATGTTCACTTAAGCGCACGTACTTCATAGGCCAACTTTATGTCGCCACAAGATTAGCTGCCGCAATTCAATAGTAGAGAAGATGCGACGGAAGGTTGGACAAGCCGACCCCCGAATGAAAAGCAGAGATCAGGACACGCAAGGGCAGCGACCAGACGGCAGGGAAATATGCATTGACCATGATTTACATAAGTTCATCATCATATTTTTGGACGACATCTTGGTATTCAGCACTGACCTGCAGGAACACGAGGAACACCTTCGCCTCACGCTACAACTTTTCCGCGAGCATCAACTATTCGCCAAGGCCAGCAAGCGTTCGTTCGCACTAACAAGCATTGAATACCTCGGGCATGTGATCTCACAAGAGCGAGTTGCTACGGACAACAGCAAGACCAGCGCCATGCAGTACTGGCCCGTGCCCACTACGCCCACCGAGCTGCGCGGCGTCTTGGGGCTGACGGGCTACTACCGCAAATTCGTCCCCCATTACGGCATCATCGCCAAGCCCCTGATGCAACTATTGACGAAGAAAGGGTTTCTCTGGGATGACAAGACACAACAAGATTTTGACATGCTCAAGCGCGCCATGGTGAGCACGCCCGTGTTGGCACTGCCCAACTTCACGCGCCCGTTCACCTTCGAAACTGATGCGTGCGACACCGGTGTTGGCACGGTGCTTATGCAAGATGGCCATCCAGTTGCCTACCTCAGCAAGGCTCACCGGCAAACAAAGAAAGAACACAATCAATGCAATGCAACAATATGATGCATGATGATGACATGGCAATATAGTGTGGTTTGAGCTAATGAAACTAGCAACAATTTAAGTGAAGTTGGTTTGAATCCAAGATTCAAAGTCAAACTCCACATGTGGTTATTTAAATGCCGTTCTAATATTTTCACTTATACAGCAGGTATAACTTAGTTTGTCATGCATGAAAATGGTACAGATTGATAGATTGCATTTTTCTGATGATTTTTCATATATAAATCTTTGAATTTGGAGTTACAGATTAATTTCTATGATTTTTTGAAGTTAGCACTTTTTTCTGGAATTTCCTGAATAAGAATAAATCCAGAAAAGGTCATTACTGCATCAGCACTGCGTCAGCAGGTCAACTGTGCGGTCCAGGTCAAACCTGACCAGTGGGACCCACTGGTTAGTGACACAGTTAGTTAACTAACTAATTAGGGTTAGTTTAGTGCTAAGCTAGGTTTGACAAAGGGGCAGGGCCCACATGTCAGTGACCCAGGGGGGTCAAATCCCTGGTCAACTGAGTCAAATCGTCGGTGTTTACCCACCGGCGATGACCAGACGCGGCGGAGGGTGCGAGTTTTGCACTCTGGCTACCAAAAGGGCGGCGGAGGGCATCTACGCGTAGCTGGAGGCGAGCCGCGTCGAGTGGTGGTGGTGGTTGGGCTCGGGATTGCAGGAAACGACCCCGGCAACGAGCTTCGTGGCTGCTGGAGTTCAAGGCAAGCTCGAACTCGATGCTATGGTGCACGTGGAGGCGCGGGGCTAGCTCCTACGAGGCCTACGCGGTGCGATGAGTGTGTTGGGCACGTTAGTGAGGCCGTTGCGTGGCCAGAGCCACGTCGGTGGCGAGCTCAGGTGGCGTCGCATGCGGGTGTGCTCCGTGCAGTCGCTATGGTGGGCGGCAGCGAGAACGGAGAGGGGGAGGAGAGGCAGAAGCTCACAGCCGTCACGGCGAGCTAGGCAGCGGGGTCGGGGATGAGCTGGACTGAGCGGGGTGGCGAAGTGGATCTCCGGTGACGGCGAGGCGAAGCGAGGCTGGTGCGGTGACTCTGGGGCGAACGAGCGCTCGGGGCTCTATCTGCTCGACGAAGTGGATAGTGGTGGAGCTTCTGGACACGGCGAGGCGACGGGGAGGCGACGGTGGCCGCGGTTACGATGGCGGTGCGGTTGCGGCGGCGTCGGCCATGGTGGCGGAGGGCGAAGGAGAGGTGCAGGGGGCGAAAGGGGGTGTCGGCGAGGTCGGGCTGCGTCCAGGGGGGCATCCACGCGACGAAGCGGCGTTCGGGGCGAGGCAGGCGAGCTGGGAGCTATGTGGCGAGCTCGGGCGCGCCGGCGCTCACCTCCCTGCCTGCCTGGCGGGAGGAAGCAGCTCACTGGCATAGGCCAGCATAGTGTTGGGCTGCAAGGTGGGCTACCAGGTGAGTTTGGTCAGGTAAGTCTCCTTTTTCTTTTATTTTCTTATTTCTTTTTTCTGTAACTTTAGGGCTTTATTAAAAAAATACCAAAACAGTCTCAAAATTCATGAAACTGCACAAGGCTACTCTTTGGAATATATCCAACAGTAAACATTTTAGTTCATGAATATTTGGACATTTAAACTATTATATAGCATTTAAATGCCCAAATGCAAATAGCATATTGTTTAATTCAGTGACCCAATGCTGTCCTAGAAAAATGTGAACAATTTTTGTTAGAGGTTCTAGACCAAGACAAATATGATGAACACTTTTGAAGGGCATTTCAGGTTCATTGAAAAATATTTTAGTAACCCTAGTTGGATTATGTGGTGTTGGGGGTTTCTGCCATCCCCATTTCGACTTCAATTGAAACTTAAACATGATGCAACACAAGATGGTAGCACTAAGCATTACCAGAACTAGGGATGTGACAACTCACCCCCACTAAACAAGAATCTCGTCCCGAGATTTAAGCGCTGGGTAAAAAGGAAGAGGGGACTCGAACTATCACAATCTTCATGATCCAACTGTCCTCATTGATGATATTGATTCATTGCATCATCTTGAACTTGACATCCTTGCTTTCGAGATCTTCACCCAACATGAGGACACAAGAGCGAGATAACTCTACAACGATGGATCATCTTAATGATCACAGGATCAACTCATGGAACAAGACGTAGAAACATCACTTGAGTTGAGGGACAAAACACATATGAGGAGCGATGGAAAGAAGTAGGTGACGAAGGTTCAGGTTAGTAGGCAACAATTCCATGCTTAGAAGATGGTGCACGGTTTCAAAGTAGCAAGGAAATAATCGCCTTGATTCCATAACGAGACACCTTGGGGGGTGACTCATAGAAATATTCCCTTGAGTGGCAAAAAGAATTACTTTTGATATAGAAATCATTGAAACTCTCTAAACCAGCCCAAGGAAAATCACAAATGATCGTTTGAAGGAGTTCGGAGAAATGGCATACTCAATTTGGAAAGGAATCTAGAGTTACAAGACAACTTAGCAAGTGGAGAACACATTCCAGATGATGCCGAGGATATAACCCAGTGATTGAGTGTGCTCTCAAGAACTTGAGCATTTCCATATCCATCAAGGTTTTCAAACATCTGTGCCAATATGTTGGTGACACCTCGTACTACCATGATGAATATCGGTGGATGATGCAGATGCAAAGGGAGATAACACCTTCCCAGATTTCACCTTAGCGAGGCCAAGTAAACAAAATCTGGATGATTGACAGAGAGACATTTAGCACTCTGCTTCTAATGTTCTCCTTGATGTGCTAGCGTCACTCATTATAGATATGGTTGGTGTCTAGAACATCAAGTAAAAGGTCGGACTTCGGGGGCAATCCATAAGGAACAACTACTGGAGTAAATCCTATGAAATACTTATGGGGAGGTGGCCAACTTCCTCAATCAAGATAGTACAATAATAGGTCTTCCGGCTGGGTGTGTTGGCCACGACATGCACTTTAGCGGTTACAGAGAGACCAATATTATAATTCTTGGAATGTGTTCCAATCATCATATCTGCCTGAGATTCAGATCTGGTTGGTGTCAGGATATTCCAGACTCATCAAGTCTAGAAAGAAAAATGACTGTTTGCAACACAAATCGACGAGATGGTGTAGTGAGATTCTCGGGGATTGAACTACGATAGCAAGCTCCAAAGCATGAGCTAGTTCTACTACATACATGTGAACATGTTGTCCAAGACAAGCATGACCACCTAGTAGTCTTACAACGAAACACTACCGAGTTCTGATTGGGAACCATCATTACGGAGAGCGAAGTCCTACGCATATACCTTTGGGTCATTAAGGATTAGCACTTAAGAATTTCTTTTCCTTGAACAAATCAATCAGTGGCTTGGTGTGCTAGGGATTCATATAGAATGAAGGTTGCAAGTCTCCAGACCACAGAATACTTCGCATGTATTCATGACTGACTTGAGATGATTCCAAAGGAAGCGAAACAAACTATCTCAAATTCACGGCGGCAACTTGCATCATATGCACGTGAATTAGAGGAAGTCACTTATTCCATCAAACATAAACTTCATGAGCTAGCACAAAGAAAATTCTTTCAAAAGTTTCCAACACTAACTTAGATGTGCAACATGAATCCTGGACAAGATGAAAACTTTGTCAATGGGCTCAACAACAAACCATCCAGACTTCCATATAGATGAAATTCCACAATTAGGTGAACACGGTGATAACATTGGTCAGACCAAAAGATGTAATGGTGTATGCTCGAGGAATCAACCACGAGTTAGACAACATTATGAACATCGTTGGTTCTGATTTTATTTGAGCATAGCCCAGACTCTAATCAAAGTTCTAACAAGACAATAGATCCAACAACTCATACGAGGACCAATTGATGAAGATATCATATTTCTTCAACACACACAAAAATATATCCCTTAAAATGAACTAAGTCAGATAAGCTTTTATCTTCCAACTCTCCAAGTTGTTGTTTGGCTTAACCAACTAGCTCAAGGGTTTCCAACATAGATTCTTGGAGAAAGAGTGGTTTATTGGAAAACCAACTTGATCACGAACTCAACATATCGGTCAGGGAACAACCTAGTGATACTTCCAAGAAGATATTTGGAAAATCATGAACCACTAACATGTTATTAAGCTCGAGAACAATCTTGCTTTTCAAGGCGAGATGATATGATCAGATGAGCGAGGATTTGACAAAATTCTAACTCATCAATCGAAGAGTGCACCAGGAAAGATGGGCTAGGTAGCACAATCTATCTTAGAATGATAATTCAATAACCAACACGCTAAGAATGAGATTATTCTCCAATAACTACCAAGCAACGGAGTTGCTAGGAGTATTGATTTCACACATCACGGTTCACTTATTGGTATTCTGGTTACAACAACACGGAGAGCGGGAAATGAATAATGATGGCGAGGAGTATCATTATATCACGCATTCATAGGAGGTTGTGCAATTCTCATGACAATCCTGACATGAAGGAGGTGACACTCCAAGGTAGAACAGAACAAAAGATGAATTGGCATTTTGATCTACGGAATACAACTACTTTGACCGGTCTAAGAAATGGATGAGGTGCTGGAGTTTGTTTCTCCTAGTCATTCCAGAATAGAATGGCTTGACGGACCACAAGAATAATAGACATCGATAACACAAATGCACAACTAGTCCTGACTATCAATTCATAAACAGAGGTCAGAATACAACTAAAGAGAGACAACTCAAAGGAACATATGGTTTTCTGAGTTGCGGATGCATAGATTTAGTATGTCAAACAAGTTCAACATATTTCTCCCAGATAATCCATGCAGAAAGGTAGGACTGGAAGATTCACAATGCAGAATGGAGAACTCAACAAGAGCACTCTTATTGTGATGTTTTGGTTTAGGAGAGCTTCTGCCATAAGTAGTTCATGGTATTTGGAAGAAGGATATACCATGGACCTCGAGGACTATCGCAAAGGTTACTAATATCCTAAAGGAACTAGCAAACACTATCAACATGAAGTAAGTAGGGTGAATCTCGGGTTCAAGAACCCATGAATAGAATGCCTACTAGCTAAATGGAATCATGGGATGCATTCCAGAATGATAGCCAGAATCATCACACTGGGAATACAACTCAGAGCTAGATTACTGGGTGGTTCTCTAAGACACCTAGGTCATAATAATAGCTTCAACATGTATGTCGAGGAAATGAAGTACCTCAACACACTGATTAGCGTGGTTAATATGGACCAAAGGAGCATCAGGAACGGGAAGAAGGGATTTACAAATGCATCAAACTATTTCGAGACCGGGGATGACTCGGACAACATAACGACTGTAAATGCCCAAAAAGGATTTGAGACATCCTGCAAAAATGGTGTCATAGCCACTCAACGTCACAATATCGTGTTTCTAAGATCAACTGTGGACGCACGGAAGTAGTAGGAACTGAATCGTGGCTTGAAACCATCAATCCTATAAGTCTACGGATTAGTAACACGTGATCCTGATAGAAAGATGAGAAGCCTAGTTCCTTAACCCCGTAGGAAAGATAGGATGACTCGGATGAGAAGGGCATAAGGTATAAGGAGAAAAAAGAGCCTTACATTCCCTTCCACAATCAATTCCCTTATATAACTAAAGCATTTCTAGACTCAACTTCGACTAGTTTGACTTGGTAATCCTACAGACAGTCAGGCTCTGATACCAAAGCTTTCAGGACCCCGATCCTAAGTCATATTGATCTAGCATGTAACACATCATATCACTTTGCGGCCTCATGCACGGTATTCCCACGGGTGCCACCTTACCTGGCCCGGGACCGTTTGCACCCTTTGGCTCATGTATATCATAGTGCCGCTAGCATCCATATGACAGAGAACCGAGGCCGACATGACTAGTCGTAAACCCAAAGTGGCACTAACTTACAGGGACATGCATACATGACCCAGCAACGAACGTGTCGGTCATCAGCGAGTGAATCCGGGCTGTAGTAGCTGGGCTAACAGGACTCTGGTAGACACCGCGTGACATTTCCCCGAAGGGACAGACACAGGAACGAAGAAGGACACATGCCGGCCAGCCTAAGTGTTCCGGAGCAGTAGCAAGCTACCTGGCTCAGTGGAAGCACTAGGAGGCATTTCCCGGTAAGAGAGGCCACCAAGGATAAACAACTAGGTTGTCGGATCCCACAGATACCAAGCATTTCAAATCATACACACAATATGCTCGATATGCGCAAATACAACATGGCATCACAACAAAACTCTACAACTCAAAGTATTTATTCATTAGGCTCCGAAGAGCCAGATATTACAAACATGGGTCTGATGACCCAGCATTCAACTCATACAAGCAACAAGCACAAGCGGAAGCTTAACTTGTCTGAGTACAGACAACTACAAATGAAAAGGCTGAGAAGTCTGACTATCTACAAGACCTTGCTGAGGGCATAAAATCGTAGCTAAGGTAACAAGCTAAACATCGAAGTCCACGCGGAACTACTAGTGAGACTGAAGTCTCTCAGCAAAAACATAAATTAAGAAAATGTGAGTACAAATGTACCCAACAAGACTTACATCAGAACTAGCTACATATGCATCGGTAGCAACAAAGGGGGTGGTGGAGTTAAACTGCAGCAAGCAAGCTTTGACTCGGTGGCTAACCTGTACTACGACTGCTGGTAACTCTTTTGAGGTGGCGCACACAAGTCCACATATTCACCATATCAATACAAAACTATGGATCCGCTCCCGTCTCCCTACGAGAAGGCCATCCATAACACTCACGTTTATCTTGCGCATTTTAGAGTATCCATTTTCACTTTTCTATATGAACTATACAAGCAACCAAGAGGTCCTTTATGATGGGGAACGTGGCAGAAATTCAAAATTTTCCTACGTGTCACCAAGATCTATCTATGAAGAAACCAGCAACGAGGGGAAGAAGAGTGCATCTACATACCCTTGTAGATCGCTAAGCGGAAGCGTTCAAGAGAATGGGGTTGAAGGAGCCGTACTCGTCATGATCCAAATCACCGGAGATCCTAGTGCCAAACGGACGGCACCTCCGCGTTCAACACACGTACAGCCCGGTGACGTCTCCCATGCCTTGATCCAGCAAGGAGAGAGGGATAGGTTGAGGAAGACTCCATCCAGCAGCAGCACAACGGCGTGGTGGTAGTGGAGGAGCGTGGCAATCCTGCAGGGCTTCGCCAAGCACCGCGGGAGAGGAGGAGTACTTGGGAGAGGGGGAGGGCTGCGCCAGAACTTGTGGTGCGGCTGCCCTCCCACCCCCACATATATATAGGGGCAAGGGAGAGGGGGGCCGGCCCCCTCAGATCCAATCTGAGGAGGGGGCGGCGGCCAAGGGGGGGAGGAGTGCCTCCCAAGTCAAGTGGAGGCCCCCCCCCCTTTAGGGTTTCCCTTTCCTATGCGCATGGGCCTTGGGGGGCTGGTGCCCCTGGCCCATTAAGGCTAGGGCACCCCCCTACAGCCCATGCTACTGTATTGAACGTGGTGGAACAATTTCCGGACCTCCGGACCCCTCCGGAAGCTTCCGGAACCTTCTGGAAGCTTCCCGGTACAATACCGAAAAACCCCGAACTTTTTCCGGAACCCGAACAACAACTTTCCATATATAAATCTTTACCTCCGGACCATTCCGGAACTCCTCGTGACGTCCGGGATCTCATCCGGGACTCTGAACAACATTCGGTAACCACATACAAACTTCCTTTGTAACCCTAGCGTCATCGAACCTTAAGTGTGTAGACCCTACGGGTTCGGGAACCATGCAGACATGACCGAGACATTCTCCAGTCAATAACCAACAGCGGGATCTGGATACCCATGCTGGCTCCCACATGTTCCACGATGATCTCATCGGATGAACCACGATGTCAAGGAC
The DNA here is from genome assembly GCA_963921465.1 of Triticum timopheevii. Classification (NCBI taxonomy): domain Eukaryota; kingdom Viridiplantae; phylum Streptophyta; class Magnoliopsida; order Poales; family Poaceae; genus Triticum; species Triticum timopheevii. Next base: position 162,846,202 of record OY997274.1, on the reverse strand, counting down.
TCAATCGATCCCGTATACAATTCCCTTTGTCTAGCGGTATTGTACTTGCCCGAGATTCGATCGTCGGTATACCGATACCTTGTTCAATCTCGTTACCGGCAAGTCTCTTTACTCGTTCCGTAACACATCAGCCCGCGATCAACTCTTTGATCACATTGTGCACATTATGATGATGTCCTACCGAGTGGGCCCAGAGATACCTCTCCGTCACACGGAGTGACAAATCCCAGTCTCGATTCGTGCCAACCCAACAGACACTTTCGGAGATACCTGTAGTGCACCTTTATAGCCACCCAGTTACGTTGTGACGTTTGGTACACCCAAAGCATTCCTACGGTATCCGGGAGTTGCACAATCTCATGGTCTAAGGAAAAGATACTTGACATTAGAAAAGCTTTAGCATACGAACTACACGATCTCTGTGCTAGGCTTAGGATTGGGTCTTGTCCATCAAATCATTCTCCTAATGATGTGATCCCGTTATCAACGACATCCAATGTCCATGGTCAGGAAATCGTAACCATCTATTGATCAACGAGCTAGTCTACTAGAGGCTTACTAGGGACATGGTGTTGTCTATGTATCCACACATGTATCTGAGTTTCCTATCAATACAATTATAGCATGGATAATAAACGATTATCATGAACAAGGAAATATAATAATAACTAATTCATTATTGTCTCTAGGGCATATTTCCAACAGTCTCCCACTTGCACTAGAGTCAATAATATAGTTCACATCGTCATGTGATTAACATTCACACGTCACATCGCCATGTGACCAACATCCAAAGAGTTTACTAGTGTCATTAAACTAGTTCACATCATCATGTGATTAAGACTCAATGAGTGGGGTTTGATCATGTTTTGCTTGTGAGAGAGGTTTTAGTCAACGGGTCTACAACTTTCAGATCCGTATGTACTTCGCAAATCTCTAGGTCATTCTGTAAATGCTGCTTCCACGCTCCACTTGGAGCTATTCCAAATGGTTGCTCCACTATACATATCCGTTTTGCTACCCAGAGTCATTCGGATAGGTGTTAAAGCTTGCATCGATGTAACCCTTTACGCCGAACTCTTTATCACCTCCATAATCGAGAAAGATGTCCTTATTTACTTCCAAAGACAATTTTGACCGTTGTCCAATGACCCATTCCTGGATCATTCTTGTACCCCTTGACTGACTCATGGCAAGGCACACTTCCGGTGCGGTACACAGCATAGCATACTATAGAGCCTACGTCTGAAACATAGGGGACGACCTTCGTCCTTTCTCTCTTTTCTGCCATGGTCGAGCTTTAAGTCTTGACTTCATACCTTACATCTCAGGCAAGAACTCCTTCTTTGACTGATCCATCTTGAACACCTTCAAGATCATGTCAAGGTATATGCTCATTTGTAAGTACCATTAAGCGGTTTTTGATCTATCCTCATAGATCTTGATGCTCAATGTTCAAGTAGCTTAAACCAGGTTTTCACTTGAAAAACACTTTTCAAATAACCCTATATGCTTTACAGAAAATTCTACACCATTTCTGATCAACAATATGTCAACAACATATACTCATCAGAAATTCTATAGTGCTCCCACTCACTTCTTTGGAAATACAAGTTTCTCATAAATTTGTATAAACCCAAAATCTTTGATCATCTTATCAAAGTACATATTCCAACTCCGAGATGCTTACTCCAGTCCTTAGAAGGATCGCTGGAGCTAGCATACCTTTTAGTATCCTTAGGATCGACAAAACCTTTCCGATTGTATCACATACAACCTTTCCTTACGAAAACTAGTAAGGAAACTCGTTTTTGACATCCATCTGCTAGATTTCATAAATGCAGCTAATGCTAACATGATTCCGACGGACTTAAGCATCGCTACGGATGAGAAAATCTCATCGTAGTCAACTCCTTGAACTTGTGAAAAACTCTTCGCCACAAGTCGAGCTTCATAGACGGTGACATTACCGTCCACGTCCGTCTTCTTCTTAAAGATCCATTTATCTCAATGGCTTGCCGATCATCGGGCAAGTCCACCAAAGTCCATGCTTTGTTCTGATAAATGGATCCTATCTCGGATTTCATGGCTTCTAACCATTTGTCGGAATTTGGGCCCACCATTGCTTCTCTATAGCTTGTAGGTTCATTGTTGTCTAGCAACATGACCTTCAAGACAGGATTACTGTACCACTCTAAAGTAGTACGCATCCTTGTCACCCTACGAGGTACGGTAGTGACTTGATCCAAAAACTTCATGATCACTGTCGGTGTCAAAACCGGCGGATCTCGGGTAGGGGGTCCCGAACTGTGTGTCTAGGCGGATGGTAACAGGAGACGAGAGACACAATGTTTTTACCCAGGTTCAGGCCCTCTCGATGGAGGTAATACCCTACGTCCTGCTTGATTAATATTGATGATATGGGTAGTACAAGAGTAGATCTACCACGAGATCAATGAGGCCTAACCCTAGAAGCTAGCCTATGGTATGATTGCTGAGATGTAATGTTGTGTCCTACGGACTACAGCCCTCCGGTTTATATAGACACCGGAGAGGCTAGGGTTACACAGAGTCGGTTACAATGGTAGGAGATCTTCATATCCGCATTGCCAAGCTTGCCTTCCATGCCAAGTAAAGTACCTTCCGGACACGAGCCGGAGTCTTCGATCTTCTATCTTCGTAGTCTGGGAGTCCGGCGGATATCGATAGTCCGGCTATCCGGACACCCCCTAGTCCAGGACTCCCTCAGTAGCCCCCGGACCAGGCTTCAATGACGATAAGTCCAGCGTGCTTGTAGTCTTCGGCGTTGCAAGGCGGGTTCTTCCTTCGAATTCCATGTTCCTGCCGAACAGTGTCCGGCAGTACCTCAAATACTGCGCTTCTTGGCTTCTACGCCAAATTATGGCCCTCTTCCACGCGTCGCACGAATGCGAAAAGCCAGGGAGTCTTTTACATTTCACCCCCTGGTTGTGCGGGTCACCAGCCTATTAAAGGGGCAGGGATCCAGATCCAAACCGCACCATCTTCCTCCCGCGTATACCCATCGAAGCGCCTCTGACTCTGAAATCCATTCCACCATGGATCGTCAACGCGGCTCTTCCTCACGCGCTCCCAGCCCATCGCCGGGGGATTGGAGGAGGTGCTCTATTTCGCACAACGAGCTAGTAAAGCTCCAAACAGAGGGATGGCTTCCTCCAGCCTTCATGGTTCCGGTCCGAGCCGGACTGGTTACTTATCGAGGAGGGAGCCAGGCGGAGGACACCCCAAGCCCCAACAGGGGGGGAGCGGGTGTGCTTTGTCCCTTATCTAATAAGGGGGCTCGGGTTTCCAATACACCCGTTCCTTCGCGGGCTCCTGAAGTTCTACGGACTTCAGCTCCATCACCTCACGCCCGCTTCTGTGTTGCACATCGCGGGCTACGTAGCTCTTTGCGAGCTATTCCTGGGCATCGAGCCCCATTTCGCATTGTGGAAGAGGCTATTCTGCCTCGTACCCCGTTCTCACCAGGGGTCCATATATCAAGTGGGCGGCGCCGAAATATGGCGCATCGCTGGGACCGGATACCTATCCGGCACCCCCAAGAGGGCGTCCGAAGACTGGCCCTCGGAGTGGTTTTATATAGTAGACGCTCCGTTGCCCGACCCAGTCCGGATTGGCCTCCCGGAGTTTGATGCTGCTCCCTTGAAGAAACGCCTCAGCTGGTGCCCGCGGAGCCCCCGTTTGGAGGAAGACAAGAGCGTCCATTACTTGATGGGCCGGATAAGATTAATGGCTCATTCCGGCTTGACCATGTTTGGAGTCATGGCGACGTGCATCAAGCGGGGGGTGCAGCCGCTACAATACAGAGGCCACCCCATGTGGGATTTCAACGGGGAAGATGACGCTACCCGGCACGGCCGCAAAGGGCCGGATTCGATCGAGGATCTGGTGAAGATCCTGTCCGGTCTGTACAAGGGGAGAAGGAGGATTTCCTTCGTCCGAACCCTGTGGATGGGTTTTCTATGGTCAACCCCAGAGGATGGGTAAGCGAACACCTTGAAGGGTTCTACCCGTGCTTTCGAAGTTTAAGCTTCTTACATTACGTCTTCGGTGCAGGGTCTACGCCGGACTGTGGAGGACATGGTAAGTCCTGCTTCGCAACCCGAGGATCCGGAAGGGTCCCTGGGTCCGGCCTCCGAAGAGGATCCGGACATCGGGGTGGAGCTGATTGACGGGGTGTATCACCAGCTCAGCATTGACAATGCTTTGGTCGCCATTACGGCGGACTACCCCGGGCTGAATTCGGCATCCCAGGTGACCAAGACCGAAGTCCGGACACTGTTATTTTATCCTTGCCTATTCTGACCTTCGCGAACGATGGTATTTTGCAGGAAGCGCCATTACGGCAGGAAGCCGAGCCTGCGGCGGCCGACTTACAGAGGTCAGGCCGAACCAGCAGGAGGAAAAGGAGCGCCGTGCGGGCGGAAACGTCGCCGCAGAGGTACAGCTCGCTTTTGACTTTTCTGAGCAACGTTCCGAGGAAACTTTCTAAGTGCTCATGATCTTCATAGGAGAAAAAGCACTCGGCGGACTGCGAGCACAGGAATTGCCCCCCCAATCAACTCCCGCCAGGCTCCAACGCCTGGACTGGAGGGGGAGGCGAGCGCAAGACGCGAACCGGATCCTACTCCAACGGAGGATACCGACAGACTGTCCGCCACAACGTCGGAGGTGGAGATCGCTATGAATCATAGACGCCGCCGGACAGTTCTTCAAGAGGCGTGCTTTTCCCCTGAGGCATTGGATGCCTTTAAAGCAGGGGACGCGCATCTCCGGGCTGCCCAAAATGGTTTTACCAGAGCCACGAAGCAGTATGTTAAAGACATACGGGTAAGGGAATTTTAATGGTTGTATGCACCAGTAGCCCCCGAGACTTAAATTAGTTATGTTAACTGATTTAAGGATCATGTAAACTTTCAGGCTCTTAACGAGAAGAACGCCCAGCTGTCCCGGGAGCTGCAAGATTGTAAGGCCCAACTTGAGGCCGCACTTGCTGCCGCATGAGGAGATGGAAAGACCCCTCCTGGTAACACATTTGTATAAATGAATATAAGCGCTGTGCGGCGTGCGCACGAGTCTAATAACGACACTGCAGGTGCTGCCGAACAAGATCCGGACAGGCAATCTCTATTACGCCAGCTAAAAGCCGGCGAAAATGTGCTGAACAGAGTTCAGCAGGAAAGGAACAAGCTTCAAGATGCCAATGCCAAGCTCGGAGAAGAGCTGAAAGGTGCACAGGCCGAGCTGTCCGGCTCCGTTAAGGAGAATCAACGGCTTCGTCGCAGCATCTATAGTAAGTGCTTGAGCGAACTCTCTCAGGAAGAAGAGTTCGGCGAGGAAGCGATTTGACGTGATATGTCTTGTAGGTATACTCACGGGCCATCCTGCGGAGGAGATGCCCATATCAATGGGTGATCAACTTCCCGAACTGTTGCGGCTGTGCGAACGAGTTTGGCAGGCAATGAGTGGCGTCGTACAGGCTTTATGGCCATCCCTCGTCCCACCCGAGGGCCTCGGGGAGCTTGCAGAGAAGCTACAGGGAGTGCGGCAGCGCTTCCATTTGTGGAAGGTTTCGGCCTGCCGTCAAGGTGCCAGGGAGGCTTGGGCCATGGTGAAGACGCGGTACAAGAAGGCGGATCCCAACCATATGGCCGAAGTTGGACCGGTGGGGCCCGACGGGAAGGAGATCCCTGTGAGTTTAGTGTACAGCCAGGTAGAACTGGCTGCTAAATTTTCCCAACGGGACTGTAAGCTAGACAGCCTGTTGAACGAGATTGAGGAGGAATACAATCAATAAACTTGACAATGTATATTATTCTTATAAATGACATGTGAAATGTCTTCTAGCTGGATTGTAGATCGTTTGCCGTTGCCGACCTTTTTGCTTCGACCTTGGGACCCTAGAGTCCGGAGTGTGTCCGAATACCTTTTTGGTTAATAAATAACCGTGGTATGCATGGAGACTAGGCGTAGGGGTCATTAGTGCTTTATCAGGCAAGTGCCCAACTAGTTATGTTATATTACATGGTTAGTAAGAAACATCTTCCAGGGAGAATAGTTCCGTTAAGGGTTCCTTTCGCTGGGGTGGCATGCCCTAAAGTGCATGTCCGGACTGCCAATGGAGCAGTAAAACATCTGGGGGCAGATGGAAAAAGTAGGTAAAAAGTCATCTTTTAAATCACCGACCGAATATTCCCTTAAGAACGCTAGCTTTCGGCTTCACCCAGTCTGAGGTACACATCCGGCTGACCCGGCAGTAACAATCGCAGAGGTGCTCCCTTTACCACCTAGCCGAACAATCGGGAACGTAGGGGTAAGCACAGGAGCCAGGCAACCCAGCTTGGCCAAAACTTAAGTCATATTGATGCATATAATGGCGAGCAAAAGGTACATGTGGAAGCATGACACATGTGTTGGGTATAAAACCCGTATAGTTGAGCTTTTGTAAAAGAAGCCCCCAGGAATAACGAGTGCGGGTGGCACGTCGTATGTATGCAAAAAATGCGAAAATAGGCCCCGAAGGGATTTGTTAATTTTTAAAAAGGATAAAAAGAGAGATAAAAGACAGCCGAAGTATAAAAGATTGGACGGGGGAAGGGGACGAACTCTTAGTCCGACGCTAGGCATAGAATCGTCGGAGGCGGGCTGCGTTCCATGGGTTCGGCTCGAGTCGGTTGTCCGACGCATTTCGTAGACGGTACGCCCCGCCGGTCAGTACTTGATCAATGATGAAGGGGCCTTCCCATCTGGGTTTGAGCTTGTCCTTTTTCTTGTCCGGCAGGCGTAGAACTAGTTCACCAACGTTATAGGTCTTGGCCCGTACTTCTCTGCTTTGATATCTTCGAGCCTGCTGCTGGTAAAATGCGGAACGAGCCTTCGCGACGTCACGTTCTTCCTCCAATGTGTCCAAGCTGTCCTGCCGATCAAGCTCGGCTTCTCTTTCCTCGTACATGCGCACTCGAGGTGAGTCATGGATGATGTCGCAGCGCAGTACTGCCTCTGCGCCGTATACCAAAAAAAATGGTGTGAATCCGGTAGTACGGTTAGGCGTTGTCCGCAGCCCCCAGAGTACGGAGTCGAGCTCCTCGACCCATTGGGTGTCTGATTTAGTGAGTGACCTCACTAGTCTGGGTTTAATGCCGCTCATTATTAGACCGTTTGCTCTTTCCACTTGACCGTTGGTTTGAGGGTGATAGACTGACGCATAGTCGAGCTTAATGCCCATATTTTTGCACCATGCCTTGACCTCATCGGCTGTGAAGTTCGTGCCGTTATCGGTGATGATGCTATGGGGGACTCCGTAACGGTGTACCACCTCTGATATAAAGTCTATCACTGGTCCGGACTCTGCCGTTTTGACCGGTTTGGCCTCTATCCATTTGGTGAATTTATCCACCATGACCAACAGGTATTTTTTCTTGTGGGTTCCCCCTTTAAGGGGCCCCACCATGTCAAGCCCCCAGACCGCGAACGGCCATGTAATGGGTATGGTTTTGAGGGCGGTGGGTGGCATATGGCTCTGATTAGCGAAGAGCTGGCAACCGACGCATCGCTGGACCAAGTCCTGTGCATCTGCCCGAGCTGTTGGCCAATAAAATCCGGTACGGAACGCCTTTCCTACCAGGGCCCGGGCTGCTGCATGGTGTCCACCTAGTCCGGCATGGATTTCAGCCAGGAGGTTTCGCCCTTCTTCTTCGGAGATACATCTTTGAAGGACTCCGGTAGTACTTTTCTTATAAAGTTCTCCCTCATGAAACTTGTAGGCCTTCGATCGCCGGACTATGCAGCGGGCCTCATTTTGGTCTTCGGGGAGCTCCTGCCTACGTAAGTAGGCCAGGAAAGGTTCTGTCCACGCGGCGATTACTGCCATTATGTCGTGGGCGGATTGTGTTACGTTGTCTGCTGAGTCACCAATTGGTACGGCTTTCTCAGGTTTGTCGCTACCGGACTCCTCTTCCCACAGTACGGATGGCTTGAAGAGCCGTTCCAGGAAGATATTTGGAGGGACAACATCACGTTTCGCACCGATGCGTGCTAGAATGTCGGCCGCTTGGTTGTTATCTCGGGCTATGTGATGGAATTCGAGTCCCTCAAACCGAGCTGACATTTTCAGGACAGCATTACGATATGCTGCCATTTTCGGATCCTTGGCGTCAAAGTCTCCATTTATTTGGGATATTGCGAGGTTTGAATCCCCGCGCACCTCTAGGCGTTGAATGCCCATGGAGACTGCCATCCGGAGACCATGTAACAGGGCCTCGTATTCGGCTGCGTTGTTGGAGTCCGTGTACATTATTTGAAGTACATACTGGACTGTATCTCTGGTGGGGGACGTCAGTACGACGCCAGCCCCCAGTCCGGCCAACATTTTGGAGCCGTCGAAGTGCATAGTCCAATTGGAGTATGCGCCGTACTCTTTAGGTAGTTCGGCTTCAGTCCATTCGGCGACGAAGTCAGCCAAGACTTGCGACTTTATGGCTCGTCGAGGTTTGTAAGTTATGTCGAATGGCAAGAGCTCAATAGCCCATTTTGCAATCCTGCCCGTTGCGTCGTGGTTATTTATAATGTCATTGAGTGGTACTTCAGAGGCCACTGTTATCGAACACTCTTGAAAGGAGTGCCGGAGCTTCCGGGACGCCATGAACACCGCATATGCTATCTTTTGATAGTGCGGGTAACGGGATTTGCAGGGGGTTAACACAGTGGATACGTAGTACACTGGTTTTTGAAGAGGGAATTTATGCCCTTCTGTTGCTCGTTCGACGACGAGGACAGCGCTCACAACTTGATGTGTTGCAGCGATGTATAACAACATTGGTTCGCCTTGAGTGGGCGCAGCCAGGACCGGATTTGTTGCCAATATGGCCTTTATTTCTTCGAGTCCGCAAGTGGCCGCATCCGTCCACTCGAAGTGTTCGGTGCGCCTTAGGAGGCGATAAAGAGGCAACGCCTTCTCTCCTAAACGGGAGATAAAACGGCTTAAGGCTGCCACGCATCCTGTTAATTTTTGTATTTGCTTGAGGTCCTTTGGGATATCCAACTGTGACAGAGCTCGGATCTTGGCCGGATTTGCTTCGATTCCTCTACCGGATACAATGAAGCCCAGCAGCTTTCCGGCGGGTACGCCGAAAACACATTTCTCCGGATTCAGCTTAATGTCATATGCTCTGAGGTTGTCGAATGTGAGCCTCAAATTGTCTACTAAAGTTTCGACGTGTTTTGTTTTGAAGTCGTCTACGTATGCCTCGACTGTTTTGCCTATCTGGGTAGCCAGACATGTTTGAATCATGCGCTGATATGTTGCGCCGGCATTTTTGAGTCTGAAGGGCATCGTGTTGAAGCAGAATGGTCCGTATGGAGTGATGAATGCCGTTGCGGCTTGGTCTGCTTCCGCCATCTTGATTTGATGATAGCCGGAGTATGCATCCAGGAAGCACAACGAATCGTGTCCTGCCGTGGCATCAATAATTTGATCGATGCGGGGGAGGGGGAAAGGATCCTTTGGGCAAGCCTTATTGAGGTCTTTGAAGTCGACGCAGAGGCGCCAGGATTTGTCCTTCTTTGGTACCATCACCAAATTTGCTAGCCAGTCCGGATGTTTGATATCTCTGATGAATCCGGCTTCCAATAACTTGGCTAGCTCTTCTCCCATTGCTTGTCTTTTGGGCTCGGAAAATCGTCGAAGAGCCTGTTTGATTGGTTTAAATCCTTTTAGGATGTTTAGGCTGTGTTCTGCCAACCTGCGAGGGATTCCGGGCATGTCCGAAGGGTGCCAGGCGAAGATGTCCCAATTTTCCCGAAGGAATTCGCGCAGTGCGGCGTCGACTTCGGGGTTCAACTGTGCCCCGATGGAGGCCGTCTTTGTTGGGTCCGTTGGGTGGACCTGAAATTTAACTATCTCATCTGCTGGTTTGAAGGAGGTCGACTTGGATCTTTTATCGAGTATCACATCGTCCCTGTTTACCGTAGAGCGTAGCGCGGTAAGTTCCTCTGCCGCTAAGGCTTCGGATAGTGCCTCGAGGGCTAGTGCGGCTGTCTTATTTTCGGCCCGGAGTGCTGTGTCCGGATCACTGACGAGAGTGATTATTCCGCTGGGCCCAGGCATTTTGAGCTTCATGTACCCGTAATGAGGTATTGCTTGAAAAATTGTGAATGCCTCTCGTCCTAATATGGCGTGATAGCCGCTACTGAACGGGGCTACCTGGAACGTGACTTCTTCGGATCTATAATTGTCCGGAGAGCCGAACACCACATCGAGTGTGATTTTTCCGGTGCAGCGCGCTTCCCGGCTAGGGAGTATTCCTCTGAAGGTTGTGCTGCTTCGCTCAATACGGCTCCAATCGATTTCCATTTTCCGCAGGGTTTCCTCGTAAATGAGGTTTAGTCCGCTGCCGCCGTCCATGAGGACCTTTGTCAGTCGAAAGCCGTCCACTATGGGACTAAGTACCAGTGCGGCTGGGGCTCTGGTAGTTCGAGATGTGGGCTCGTCGCTAGCGCTGAAGGTGATAGCTGTGTCGCTCCATGGATTTGCTGTTGCTACTTGGTAGACTTCGGCGAGTTTGCGGATTGTTCGTTTTCGCATATTATTTGATGCGAAAGTCTCGAAGACTGTTGACACCGTGCTGGTATTGTTGGAGTGGTTTCCCGGAGCCAGAAGCTCTTCGCCACTTTTGGCCACCTGCCGTAATATCCAACATGCTCGAAGGCTATGCGTTGGGATAGCTCCCCCCGTATTGTGAAGTTTACAGGGTCCATTGAGCCATCCCTCCAGTACGGTTCCGTTTCCCTTGCTGGGTTTTTGCTTTTTGATCTTTGCATCTGGGGCCTAATTGTGAGGTGCCCTTTTACCGCGGACTGGGTTTGGGGCCGGATTATCCCAAAATTTATTTTCAGTTTTCCGGAAACTTTCCGTCGCACAGTACTTTCGCACTATGGACGCCAGATCGGTAAAACGCGTAATCTTGCGACGATCGATGGCGTTCAGGATTCCCTTGTCCGTGCAGTTATTGCAGAATATTGAGATTGCATTCTCCTCTCGGCAGTCCTTTATCCTGTCCGTAACCAGGAGGAATCTGGCCCAGTAATGATGCACTGTTTCCGAGGGCTCTTGCCGAACTAGAGATAAGTCGCATATGTCTGGGCGGGAGGGTGGGATAAAATCCGGATCCCTGTCCATCTTTGGGCTCAATGGCCGAGGGACTTCCGATTTCGGAAGCTTGATTTGCTGGAAACAGCCCAGCGGGTCCGGAACGACGCTTGACTTTAAGTTCAATGCTCGATTAGAGTCCGTCCCTCCGCGGGAATCCGGCGTGGAGGGTTCGGGAATCCGGACACAGATTGTTTTCAACAATGGCAACGAGTTGCCGAGTTGTTCTTCTACCACTTCGATGTGGTGGGTAACCTGGGGAGAGTTAATCTCTCTCAGATCGGTTTTAAGCCCAATCTGATTGTAGACTGTTGCGACTCCCAGGGCGGCGATGCGATCCAAGAGCTCGTTAACAGACGAGAGCTCGATTGGATCTAACTGTTCGGCAGCTTTAGGGCTGACTCGAAGATTGCTTTCGACGACTTGAGAAGTCATTGCCGAAGCGACGGCCGGACAGGCGGTCATAAGGAAACCGCCGAGCCGGATTGTCTGACCGGCGGCCAGGGCCCCTCCGGTGAGAACACCGTCTTTGAAGACGGGTGAAGGCATCTGCTCTATCGGCGACGACACAGAGGAACTCTCAATGAAAGCACCAATGTCGGTGTCAAAACAGGCGGATCTCGGGTAGGGGGTCCCGAACTGTGCGTCTAGGCGGATGGTAACAGGAGACGAGGGACACAATGTTTTTACCCAGGTTCAGGCCTCTCGATGGAGGTAATACCCTACGTCCTGCTTGATTAATATTGATGATATGGGTAGTACAAGAGTAGATCTACCACTAGATCAATGAGGCCTAACCCTAGAAGCTAGCCTATGGTATGATTGCTGAGATGTAATGTTGTGTCCTACGGACTACAGCCCTCTGGTTTATATAGACACCGGAGAGGCTAGGGTTACACAGAGTCGGTTACAATGGTAGGAGATCTTCATATCCGCATTGCCAAGCTTGCCTTCTACGCCAATTAAAGTACCTTCCGGACACGAGCCGGAGTCTTCGATCTTCTATCTTCGTAGTCTGGGAGTCCGGCGGATATCGATAGTCCGGCTATCTGGACACCCCCTAGTCCAGGACTCCCTCAATCACTATCATAAGCTTCTACTTCAATTGGTGTAGGAGCCACAGGAACAACTTCCTGTGCCCTGCTACATACTTGTTGAAGTGACGGTTCAATAAACTCATCAAGTCTCCACCATCCTCCCACTCAATTTTCGAGACAAACCTTTCCTTGAGAAAGGACCCGATTCAAGAAACAATCCCTATTGCTTTCAGATCTGAATTAGGAGGTATACCCAACTGTTTTGGGTGTCCTATGAAGATGCATTTCATCCGCTTTGGGTTCGAGCTTATCAACCTGAAACTTTTCACATAAGCGTCGCAGCCCCAAACTTTTAAGAGACGACAACTTAGGTTTCTCCAGACCACAGTTCAAACGGTGTCGTCTTAACGGAATTACGTGGTGCCCTATTTTAAAGTGAATGCGGTTGTCTCTAATGCCTAACCCATAAACGATAGTGGTAATTCGATGAGAGACATCATGGTATGCACCATATCCAATAGGGTGCAGTTATGATGTTCGGACACATCATCACACTATGGTGTTCCAGGCGGTATTGGTTGTGAAACAATCTCCACAATGTCTTAATTGTGTGCCAAACTCGTAACTCAGATACTCATCTCTATGATCATATCATAGACATTTTATCCTCTTGTCACAATGATCTTCAACTTCACTCTGAAATTACTTGAACCATTCAATAATTCAGACTTGTGTTTCATCAAGTAAATATACTCAACATCTACACGAATCATCTGTGAAGTAAGAACATAACGATGTTCACTGCATGCCTCAGCACTCATTGGACTGCACACATCAAAATGTGTTACTTCCAACAAGTTGCTATCTTGTTCCATCTTACTGAAACCGAGGCTTTTCAGTCATCTTGCCCATGTGGTATGATTGGCATATCTCAAGTGATTCAAAATCAAGTGAGTCCAAACGATCCATCTTGAATGGAGTTTCTTCATGCGTATACACCAATAGACATGGTTCACATATCTCAAACTTTTCAAAAACGAGTGAGTCCAAAGATCCATCAACATGGAGCTTCTTCATGCGTTTTATACCATTATGACTTACATGGCAGTGCCACAAGTAACTGGTACTATCATTACTATCTTATATCTTTTGGCATGAAAATGTGCATCACTACGTTCGAGATTCAATAAACCATTCCTTTAGGTGCAAGACCATTGAAGGTATTATTCAAATAAATAGAGTAACTATTATTCTCCTTAAATGAATAACTGCATTGCGATAGACATAATCCAATCATGTCTATGCTCAACGCAAACACCAAATAACTATTCAGGTTTAATACTAATCTTGATGGTAGAGGGAGCGTGCGATGTTTGATCACATCAACTTTGGAAACACTTCCAACACTTATCGTCAGCTCACCTTCAGCTAGTCTCTGTTTATTCCGTAGCTTTTATTTCGAGTTACTAACACTTAGCAACCGAACCGGTATCCAATACCCTGGTGCTACTAGGAGTACTAGTAAAGTACACATTAACATAATGTATATCCAATATACTTCTATCGACCTTGCCAGCCTTCTCATCTACCAAGTATCTAGGGTAATCCTGCTCCAGTGGTTGTTCCCCTTATTACAGAAGCACTTAGTCTTGGGTTTGGGTTCAACCTTGGGTTTCTTCACTAGAGCAGCAGCTGATTTGCCGTTTAAGGAAGTATCCCTTCTTGCCCTTGCCCTTCTTGAAACTAGTGGTTTCACCAACCATCCACAATTGATGCTCCTTCTTGATTTCTACTTTCGCGGTGTCAAACATCGCGAATACCTCAAGGATCATCATATCTATCCCTGATATGTTATAGTTCATCACGAAGCTCTAGCAGCTTGGTGGCAATGACTTTGGAGAAACATCACTATCTCATCTGGAAGATCAACTCCCACTCGATTCAAGTGATTGTTGCACTCAGACAATCTGAGCACAAGCTCAACGATTGAGCTTTTCTCCCTTAGTTTGCCGGCTAAGAAAATTGTCGGAGGTCTTATACCTCTTGACGTGGGCACGAGCCTGAAATCCCAAGTTCATCCCTCAAAACATCTCATATGTTCTGCGATGTTTCGAAAACGTCTTTTGGTGCCTCAACTCTAAACTGTTTAACTGAACTATCACGTAGTTATCAAAACGTGTATGTCCGATGTTCGCAACATCCACAAACGACATTTGGGGTTCAGCACACTGAGCGATGCATTAAGGACACAAGCTTTCTTCTTTCCGCATAATCGCTACTTTCAACTTTCAATTATATTTTCTTTAGGAACATATCTAAACAGTGGAACTAAAGCGCGAGCTTACGACATAATTTGCAAAGATCTTTTGACTATGTTCAGGATAATAAAGTTCATCTCATGAACTCCCACTCAGATAGACATCCCTCTAGTCATCTAAGTGATTACATGATCCGAGTCAACTAGGCCGTGTCTGATCATCACGTGAGACGGACTAGTCATCATCGGTGAACATCTTCATGTTGATCGTATCTACTATACGACTCATGCTCGACCTTTCGGTTTCTTGTGTTCCGAGGCCATGTCTGTACATGCTAGGCTCGTCAAGTTAACCTAAGTGTTTCGCGTGTGTAAATCTGGCTTACACCCGTTGTATGTGAACGTAAGAATCTATCACACCCGATCATCATGTGGTGCTTCGAAACGACAAACTTTCGCAATGGTGCACAGTTAGGGGGAACACTTTCTTGAAATTTTAATGAGGGATCATCTTATTTACTACCGTCGTTCTAAGCAAATAAGATGCATAAACATGATAAACATCACATGCAATCAAATAGTGACATGATATGGCCAATATCACATTGCTCCTTTGATCTCCATCTTCGGGGCTCCATGATCATCATCGTCACCGGCATGACACCATGATCTCCATCATCATGATCTCCATCATCGTGTCTCCATGAAGTTGTCTCGCCAAATTATTACTTCTACTACTATGGCTACCGGTTAGCAATAAAGTAAAGTAATTACATGGTGTTGTTCAATGACACGCAGGTCATATAATAAATAAAGACAACTCCTATGGCTCCTGCCGGTTGTCATACTCATCGACATGCAAGTCGTGATTCCTATTACAAGAACATGATCAATCTCATACATCACATATCATTCATCACATTCTTCTTGGCCATATCACATCACATAGCATACCCTGCAAAAACAAGTTAGACGTCCTCTAATTGTTGTTTGCATGTTTTATGTGGCTGCTATGGGTTTCTAGCAAGAACGTTTCTTACCTACGCAAAAACCACAACGTGATATGTCAATTGCTATTTACCCTTCATAAGGACCCTTTTCATCGAATCCGTTCTGACTAAAGTGGGAGAGACTGGCACCCGCTAGCCACCTTATGCACCAAGTGCATGTCAGTCGGTGGAACCTGTCTCACGTAAGTGTACATGTAAGGTCGGTCCGGGCCGCTTCATCCCACAATACCGTCGAAACAAGATTGGACTAGTAACGGTAAGCATATTGAACAAAATCAACGCCCACAACTACTTTGTGTTCTACTCGTGCAAAGAATCTACGCAATAGACCTAGCTCATGATGCCACTGATGGGGAACGTGGCAGAAATTCAAAATTTTCCTACGTGTCACCAAGATCTATCTATGGAGAAACCAGCAACAAGGGTAAGGAGAGTGCATCTACATACCCTTGTAGATCACTAAGCGGAAGTGAGGGAGTCCTGGACTAGGGGGTGTCCGGATAGCCAGACTATCGATATCCGCCGGACTCCCAGACTACGAAGATAGAGGTTTGAAGACTCCGGCTCATGTCCGGAAGGTACTTTACTTGGCGTGGAAGGCAAGCTTGGCGATACGGATATGTAGATCTCCTACCATTGTAACCGACTCTGTGTAACCCTAGCCTCTCCGGTGTCTATATAAACCGGAGGGCTGTAGTCCGTAGGACACAACATTACATCTCAACAATCATACCATAGGCTAGCTTCTAGGGTTTAGCCTCATTGATCTCGTGGTAGATCTACTCTTGTACTACCCATATCATCAATATTAATCAAGCAGGACGTAGGGTATTACCTCCATCGAGAGGGCCTGAACCTGGGTAAAAACATTGTGTCCCTCGTCTCCTGTTACCATCCGCCTAGACGCACAGTTCGGGACCCCCTACCCGAGATCCGCCGGTTTTGACACCGACATTGGTGCTTTCATTGAGAGTTCCTCTGTGTCGTCGCCAATAGGCTCGATGGCATCTTCAACCTTCAACCCTGTCCAGGGTGAGACTTTTCTCCCCGGACAGATCTTCGTATTCGGCGGCTTTGTACTGCGGGCCAATTCTCTTGGCCATCTGGAGCAGATCGAAAGCTACGCCCCTGGCCATCAGGTCAGATTCGGAAGCCTAAACTTCACGGCCGATGACCGCGGAGACTTGATCTTCGACGGACTCGAGCCACAGCCAAGCGCGCCGCACTACGACGATGGGCATGATCTAGCTCTGCCGCCGAACAGTGCTTTGGTGGCCGCACTCGAATCCGCCCCGGCTACTTACCCGGAGCCGATTGCCCATGACGAGGGTCGATGGATAGACGCCGCCCCGGGGGCTTCAACATCTACGGCGATGGAGCCGAATACCAATCTTGTCCCTTGCGAAACTCATGATCCCGAGGTGCCGGACTCCTCGCCGGACTCCGAGCCTCCCGCGCCCCCGCCAATTAAGCCAGATTGGGCGCCGGTTATGGAATTCACCGCCGCGGACATCTTTCAACACTCGCCTTTTGGCGATATCTTGAATTCTCTGAAGCATCTCTTGCTATCAGGAGAATACTGGCCGGACTATGGCCAGGACGGTTGGAGTTCGGATGACGAAGAAATTCGGAGCCCACCCACCGCCCACTTTGTAGCCACTGTCGAGGATCTAACCGACATGCTAGACTATGACTCCGAGGACATCGACGCTATGGACGATGATGCCGGAGACGATCAGGACCCAGCGCCCACGGGACACTGGAAGGCCACCTCGTCATACGACGTCTACATGGTGGATACCCCGAAAGAAGGGGATGGCGAAAAAGCAGCGGAGGAAGATTCTTTGAAGAAGCAGCCTAAAC
Organism: Triticum timopheevii; assembly: GCA_963921465.1. Taxonomy (NCBI): domain Eukaryota; kingdom Viridiplantae; phylum Streptophyta; class Magnoliopsida; order Poales; family Poaceae; genus Triticum; species Triticum timopheevii. Next base: position 162,828,850 of record OY997274.1, on the reverse strand, counting down.
GCCGGCGTCAGCGGCGCCGCTCTAAATCCCGCCACAACAAGAATGGAGAATCCGGCACGGGAGACAATAACACTCCGGAGAGTGCCGAAGACGATCCCCTCCTGCAAGACTCAGCGCAGGAGGACGCAGAAGCAAGCCCTCACGACAGGGCGGCAGACGAAGGGGTTGAGGATGATAACTATATGCCTCCCTCTGAAGACGAAGCGAGCCTCAACGATGAAGAATTCGTCATACCCGAGGATCCCGTCGAACAAGAGCGCTTCAGGCGCAGACTCATAGCCACAGCAAATAGCCTAAAGAAAAAGCAGCAACAGCTTCAAGCTGATCAAGATCTGCTAGCCGATCGATGGAACGAGGTCCTCGCGGCCGAAGAGTATAAGCTCGAACTCCCCTCCAAAAGTTACCCAAGACGCAAGCTGCTCCCCCGATTAGAGGAGGAAGCATACATACCTTTATCACCAGGGCACGACATGGCTGACCGACCGCCCCGCGGTCGCGACAGAGAGGCATTCAAGGCCCCAGCCAAGACCGTACCCCGACATCGATCCAGGAGTACGAAGCCAAAAGGGAACATGCCGGACTTGCGAGACATCTTGGAGGACAAAGCAAGGCAATCTAGATCCATCTATGGATCACGTGGGCGCCCTACGACCCACGACGAATACCGTCGCGCCGGACATAACGCCGACCGGGCCGAACACAGCAGACAACGCTCTCTCGAGTTGCGTCGCGATATTGCTCAATACAGGGGCGCCGCACACCCGCTATGCTTCACTGATGAAGTAATGGATCACCAGATCCCCGAAGGGTTCAAAACCGTGAACATCGAATCTTACGATGGTACAACAGACCCCGTGGTGTGGATCGAAGATTATCTTCTCCACATCCATATGGTCCGCAGCGATGATCTGCACGCCATCAAATATCACGGCAGGTCACGTCGAATCAAAAACAAACGCCGTACTAACGGCGACGACAAAGAGGATACGGCAGTCAATGCCGGATTCCGAGGCTCCAAACCCGGTCAACGGAAGAAGCCATTTAAAAGAACAACTCCGGGCCCGTCCAATCTGGACAGAATACTCGACCGCTCATGCCAGATACATGGCACCCCCGAAAAGCCAGCTAATCACACCAATAGAGATTGTTGGGTGTTCAGGCAGGCTGGCATTAATTGAATTTAATACTCGAATGGAGACCACCTGAGTGTTCGTCGCAGCCTTCTTTAATCCCTGACTGTTGTATCGTGAGTTTGGCAAGTTCGCCGACGGGCAGGGCTTCTATTTGGTAGAGTCCTGCATATATAAAAAGAAAAGATAAAAAATAACACCAAGGGGGGCACTAGCACGAGCCCCTGGTGCGGTCGAGCCGCACTCTTCAATCCTTGAGGTTAAGCCCCTCCCCTGTGCCCATGGTATCTCCAAAGCGTAATGGTGTACGCGGAGTGTTATACTTGTGATCATACGCGGGCGAGGGTGGGGGCCGCATTGCTACGCGTGCTCCGATCGCGCCAGGTGGTCTTGGTTAGTGTTGCTCCGGGCGCGCTTTAATGTGTCCGGCTTTTTAGTTGCCGGACTAGAGAGTTGCCGTAGGAGGCTGCTCTGTACTTCCGCCGCGAGAGCCGCTGTATGTTCCTCCGTTCGGAGGGAGCGTTCCGTATTCCCATTGACTGTAATCACTCCACGAGGGCCCGGCATCTTGAGCTTTAGGTATGCATAATGCGGCACCGCGTTGAATTTTGCAAACGCGGTGCGTCCGAGCAGGGCATGATAGCCGCTACGGAACGGGACTATATCGAAGATTAACTCTTCGCTTCGGAAATTATCCGGGGATCCGAAGACCACTTCCAGTGTGACAGAGCCTGTACAGTTGGCTTCCACACCTGGGATGACACCTTTAAAGGTTGTCTTGGTAGGTTTGATCCTGGATGGGTCTATGCCCATTTTGCGCACTGTGTCCTGATAAAGCAGGTTCAGGCTACTGCCGCCGTCCATCAGGACTCTGGTGAGGTGAAATCCATCGACAATTGGGTCTAGGACCAATGCGGCGAATCCGCCATGGCGTATGCTAGTCGGATGGTCTCGTCGATCGAAAGTGATCAGATAGGAGGACCATGGATTGAACTTCGGGGCGACTGGCTCCATCGCATAGACGTCCCGTAGTGCGCGCTTCCTCTCCCTCTTGGGTATATGGGTCGCCTAAATCATATTCACCGTCCGCACTTGCGGGGGGAAACCCTTCTGTCCTCTGTTGTTCGGCGGCCGGGTCTCATCCTCGTCGTCGCTATTTAGCCCCTTGTCATTGTGTTCGGCAATTAACTTGCCAGCCTGCCTGAACACCCAACAATCTCTATTGGTGTGATTAGCTGGCTTTTCGGGGGTGCCATGTATCTGGCATGAGCGGTCGAGTATTCTGTCCAGATTGGACGGGCCCGGAGTTGTTCTTTTAAATGGCTTCTTCCGTTGACCGGGTTTGGAGCCTCGGAATCCAGCATTGACTGCCGTATCCTCTTTGTCGTCGCCGTTAGTACGGCGTTTGTTTTTTATTCGACGTGACCTGCCGTGATTGTCCTTGTAGTCCGGGCTGCCAGAATTTTTGCGGAGATTATTGCTGCGGGCTAGCCAGCTGTCATCTCCCGCGCAGAAGCGGGTCATTAATGATGTGAGGGCTGCCATGGATTTCGGCTTCTCCTGCCCCAGGTGCCGGGCTAGCCATTCGTCCCGGATGTTGTGTTTGAAGGCTGCGAGGGCCTCCGCATCCGGACAGTCGACGATTTGGTTTTTCTTCGTCAAGAATCGCGTCCAGAACTGTTTGGCCGATTCGTCTGGCTGCTGAATAATGTGGCTTAGGTCATCGGCGTCTGGTGGTCGCACGTATGTACCTTGGAAGTTATCAAGGAACGCGGCCTCCAGGTCTTCCCAACACCCAATCGACTCTGCGGGCAGGCTGTTAAGCCAGTGCCGAGCTGGTCCTTTAAGCTTGAGCGAGAGATATTTGATGGCGTGCAGATCGTCGCCGCGGGCCATATGGATGTGGAGAAGATAATCTTCGATCTACACCGCGGGGTCTGTTGTACCATCGTAAGATTCGATGTTCACGGGTTTGAACCCTTCGGGGATCTGGTGATCCATTACTTCATCAGTGAAGCATAGCGGGTGTGCGGCGCCCCTGTATTGAGCAATATTGCGACGCAACTCGAGGGAGCGTTGTCTGCTGTGTTCGGCCCGGCCGGCGTTATGTCCGGCGCGACGGTATTCGTCGTGGGTCGTAGGGCGCCCACGTGATCCATAGATGGATCTGGATTGCCTTGCTTTGTCCTCCAAGATGTCTCGCAAGTCGGCGCGTTCCCTTTTGGCTTCGTACTCCTGGATCGATGTCGGGGTACGGTCTTGGCTGAGGCCTTGAATGCCTCTTTGTCGCGACCGCGGGGCGGTCGGTCAGCCATGTCGTGCGCTGGTGATAAAGGTATGTATGCTTCCTCCTCTAATCGGGGGAGCAGCTTGCGTCTTGGGTAACTTTTGGAGGGGAGTTCGAGTTTATACTCTTCGGCCGCGAGGACCTCGGTCCATCGATCGGCTAGCAGATCTTGATCAGCTTGAAGTTGTTGCTGCTTTTTCTTTAGGCTATTTGCCGTGGCTATGAGTCTGCGCCTGAAGCGCTCTTGTTCGACGGGATCCTCGGGTATGACGAATTCTTCATCATTGAGGCTCGCTTCGTCTTCAGAGGGAGGCATATAGTTATCATCGTCAACCCCTTCGTCTGCCGCCCTGTCGTGAGGGCTTGCTTCTGCGTCCTCCTGCGCTGAGTCTTGTAGGAGGGGATCGTCTTCGGCACTCTCCGGAGTGTTATTGTCTCCCGTGCCGGATTCTCCATTCTTGTTGTGGCGGGATTTAGAGCGGCGCCGCTGACGCCGGCGTTTAGGCTGCTTCTTCAAAGAATCTTCCTCCGCTGCTTTTTCGCCATCCCCTTCTTTCGGGGTATCCACCATGTAGACGTCGTATGACGAGGTGGCCTTCCAGTGTCCCGTGGGCGCTGGGTCCTGATCGTCTCCGGCATCATCGTCCATAGCGTCGATGTCCTCGGAGTCATAGTCTAGCATGTCGGTTAGATCCTCGATAGTGGCTACAAAGTGGGCGGTGGGTGGGCTCCGAATTTCTTCGTCGTCTGAACTCCAACCGTCCTGGCCATAGTCCGGCCAGTATTCTCCTGATAGCGAGAGATGCTTCAGAGAATTCAAGATATCGCCAAAAGGCAAGTGTTGAAAGATGTCCGCGGCGGTGAATTCCATAACCGGCGCCCAATCTGGCTTAATTGGCGGGGGCGCGGGAGGCTCGGAGTCCGGCGAGGAGTCCGGCGCCTCGGGATCATGAGTTTCGCAAGGGACAAGATTGGTATTCGGCTCCATCGCCGTAGATGTTGAAGCCCCCGGGGCGGCGTCTATCCACCGACCCTCGTCATGGGCAATCGGCTCCGGGTAAGTAGCCGGGGCGGATTCGAGTGTGGCCACCAAAGCACTGTTCGGCGGCAGAGCTAGATCATGCCCATCGTCGCAGTGCGGCGCGCTTGGCTGTGGCTCGAGTCCGTCAAAGATCAAGTCTCCGCGGTCATCGGCCGTGAAGTTTAGGCTTCCGAATCTGACCTGACGGCCAGGGGCGTAGCTTTCGATCTGCTCCAGATGGCCAAGAGAATTGGCCCGCAGTACAAAGCCGCCGAATACGAAGATCTGTCCGGGGAGAAAAGTCTCACCCTGGACAGCGTTGAAGGTTGAAGATGCCATCCAGCCTATTGGCAACGACACAGAGGAACTCTCAATGAAAGCACCAATGTCGGTGTCAAAACCGGCGGATCTCGGGTAGGGGGTCCCGAACGGTGCGTCTAGGCGGATGGTAACAGGAGACGAGGGACACAATGTTTTTACCCAGGTTCAGGCCCTCTCGATGGAGGTAATACCCTACGTCCTGCTTGATTAATATTGATGATATGGGTAGTACAAGAGTAGATCTACCACGAGATCAATGAGGCTAAACCCTAGAAGCTAGCCTATGGTATGATTGCTGAGATGTAATGTTGTGTCCTACGGACTACAGCCCTCCGGTTTATATAGACACCGGAGAGGCTAGGGTTACACAGAGTCGGTTACAATGGTAGGAGATCTACATATCCGTATTGCAAAGCTTGCCTTCCACGCCAAGTAAAGTACCTTCCGGGCACGAGCCGGAGTCTTCAAACCTCTATCTTCGTAGTCTGGGAGTCTGGCGGATATCGACAGTCCGGCTATCCGGACACCCCCTAGTCCAGGACTCCCTCACCCTTGCTTACTGCACTATTTATATCAGTCCGCTTTATTAGCAGACCTTCCGTCATATATAACGCAGCACTTCCCTTTTTGCAAGTTTATTACCTTTTCATGGCAATTGCGTTATCCTTTACAAATGTTCACTATATGACATATTGCACCCGTACATTTTGGTACGGCCGAATACACCAGGGGCTTCTGTTCCCCATATTACGGTGTGATTAAAGTCCGAACACTTTCACAAGTGCGGCACCCCGAACTTATAGCATTATATGAATCAGCTCTGAATCATGTCTTGGGTCAATAGTTGGGTTTGCCCGGCTCCTATGTTTTTGTGCCTTACGTTCCGTTCCGTCGGCTAAGGTAGCACTAGGAGAACCACTGCGATTGCGCCCCGGTTCGGCCGGGTTAACGCCTCAGTGGAGAAAGCTAAAACTGACTGGCATGATAAGGCGAGAGACTGGTCGCTGTTCGAGAGGTCTTTTCGGGTCCCTAAAGACTCATGCCGCTTCGAGCGAAGTTCCGGATGATGTCCGACGAAGGCGTGGATAGCGCCCCGGATTCGGTCTTCCGAATACCAGGGGCTTCGCCGAAATTTAAAATTATAGAATTCTATGGCTAAGTGAGAGTGTTTAAGCATTATAAGTCCGGTCGCCTTGTTCGTCGTGTTGAGAGCCTCCCTAGATGGACCCAAAGATGGGAACAAGAGTGCTCAAGTTTATCACCGAACACCCCAGCACTCGTGGCTTGGGGGCTGAAGCCAACGACTTGCCATCTCTCAGATTTAACAAACGGCCGCACAGAAGGTAATATTTTAAATTAAACAAAGCGTTGCTCATAGCGCATATAAACGAAGTTTTTGGCGCACAGGATAAACACACAGCGAGTTCACTCAAGGATTACATTAAGGGGACACTCATCCGCGATATCGCGGGCTCCCTTCAGGACAACTTTATAATAACGCTCCGGCGTACGGTGCTCCTTACCCGGCGGCGGCGGATCCGTGAGAAGCTTCTCCGCATCCAGCTTGCCCCATTGCACCTTTATGCGGGCAAGGGCTCGACGAGCGCCTTCAATACAGGCGGATCGCTTGATCACATCCAGCCTTGGGCACGCATCAACTAGCCGCCGCACTAGGCCAAAGTAGCTGCCAGGCAGGGCCTGCCCAGGCCACAGCCGAACTGTGAGGCCCTTCATGGCCTCCTCAGCTACCTTGTGGAGTTCGACCAGCTGCTTCAGCTGGTCGCTTGGGGGCACCGGATGGCCGGCCTCAGCGTACTGAGACCAGAAGACCTTCTCCGTTGAGCTCCCCTCCTCGCCACGATAGAACGCAGCGGCATCAGACGCACTGCGCGGCAGATCTGCAAATGCCCCTGGAGAGCTCCGAATTCGGGTAAGTATCCGTTAGTTTACATTAACATGCTTGCTCTGCATGAAAAACGCCTTACCCGCTGCTATCTTCCTCATGTCCTCTATTTCCATACGGGCCCTCTGGGCCTCGGCCTTGGCGGACTCGGCCCCATCGAGAGCCGAGGCAAGCTCGGACTCTTGGGTCTTGGAGTCACGCTCCAAACTCTCATGCTTTTTCATGAGAGCCTGGAGCTCTTGCCGAACTTCCGCCACTAGCGCCGCTTGCTTTTCTCGCTCAGTCCGTTCCGCGGCCGCATTGCGTTCGGCCACGGACACGGCATCCTTGAGGGCTGCCACCTCGTTAGTGGCCCCTGCATTGCACATATTATCCTTGTTAATATTGTTTGCAACCAAAACCCTTTTCTGTAAGGTGCATATTTAAAGTGGTGTTATTTACCTTCTTTTTCCTTGAGCTGCCTCTTGGCATGGCCGAGCTCTTCCTCCGACCGCTCAAGGTCCTTCTTCAGTGCCTCAACCTCCGCAGTCAATGCGGCAGAGGTCAACAGCGCGGCCTGCAAACCCATATTGACATATTTTAGAAACCCTGTGTATATCTTGTTAAAGATACTTAGTCCGGCTTTTCTTTCCGAACACCGGACTAAGCATCAGGGGCTACTGTCTATGCGGTATTATATTGCTTAATTTTAAACTTCTTACCTCAAAGCCTGTTAGAAGGCTGTTGCAGGCTTCGGTCAGCCCGCCCTTGGCGAGCTGGACCTTCTCAATCACCGCACTCATGAGAGTGCGGTGTTCTTCCTCGATGGAGGCGCCTTTGAGCGCCTCTAGCAGGTCGTCCGGTGCCTCCGGTTGGACGGAGGCCGCCGGCGTCACGGTCCTGCCCCTCCTTCGAGGGGGCTGCTCGCCGGACTCTGGAACCGCTACGGGTCCCGGAGTAGAGTCCGGCACAAAGTCCGGGAGGCTGCCTGACGGCGCCTCCGGAGCCTCCTCCTGGCGCGTCCCCCTATGGGATTCCGCCTCGTCGTCTTCGGCGCGTGGGGTAGAGGCAGTCGGGATGGAATTTACATCCGACGGCGCCAACGACCCGCTCATCGAGTCGGGAAAGTCGTCACCGGCCGGACTAAAGAAACAGTGCAGCATTAGAAGGACACTGTGTGACATACTATAATACGGCATATGAATGATCCGGATACTTACGATCTTGCCGGACGCCGGGTCCTTGGAGGCCACTCTTCCTCGCCAACGCTGATGTTGGCGAAACTGTCCGGGGGGATGGTTCTCCCCCTCTTGGACCCTTCGGCCGCCCCGAGTGGGGAGGCCTTCCTCTTCTTCTCTCCCTCCTCTGGGAGAGAGTACTCCTCCTCCTCCTCGTCTTCGGGGGAGGAGTCTTCGTCGTCGTCAGACGCTTGATTGCGGGAACTCTTTCGAGTCCCCGCGGCCACCTTCTTGGCCTTCTTCTCTGGCACCACGTACGGTGCCGGAACCAGCAGCCTTGCTAATTGAGCATTCACTGGTTCTTCTGGCATGGGAGCCGGGCTGATAAGCAGCTCGGCCTTCTCCATCCATTCCTGTCAAAGGAAGAGGTTGATTAAAAACCTCGCTAGAGTCAATCTAATTACTACAAGTGTCCCGTAATGGGGTCGAATCACTTACCCCGTCAGACGGAGACTGCAAGCTGAAATCCGCGGTCTTCGGTCGCGGATGCGGGCGCATCAGCGCTCTTGAACAGCACCCTCCAGGCCCCTTCGTATGTTGTATCGAAGAGCCCGCTCAACGTCTGGTGCTGTTCCGGATTAAACTCCCACAGATTAAATGCCCTTTCTTGGCATGGGAGAATCCGCCGGAGGAGCATGACCTGGACCACGTCGACGAGCCGGAGCCCATTGCTCACCAGCTTCTTGATGCAGGTTCGAAGTCCGGTCACCTCCACCGGGTCGCCCCACTGCAAACCCTTCTCTTTCCAGGAGGTGAGCTGCGTGGGGATTCCAGATCTAAATTCGGGGGCCACCGCCCATGTAGGCTCGCGCGGCTCGGTGATATAGAACCACCCCGACTGCCACCCCTTGACGGAGTCCACGAAGGTCCCTTCTAGCCAAGGGACGTTGGGCAGCTTGCCCAACATAGCGCCTCCGCATTCATCTTGCGCCCCCTTCACGATATTCGGCTTGACGTTGAAGGTCTTGAGCCACAGGCCGAAGTGGGGCCGGATGTAGAGAAAGGCCTCGCACACGACGATAAACGCCGAGATGTTGAGGACGAAGTTCGGCGCCAGATCGTGGAAATCCAGGCCGTAGTAAAACATGAGCCCCCGGACGAATGGATGGAGCGGAAAGCCCAGTCCGCGGAGGAAGTGGGGAAGGAAAACGACCCTCTCGTGAGGTCCTGGGGTAGGAACGAGCTGCCCCGCGTCGGGCAGCCGATGCGCGATGTTTTCGGAAAGGTATCCGGCGTCGTGCAGCTTGGTGATATCCTCCTCCTTGGCGGTGGAGGTCATCCACTTGCCTCCCCCTCCGGACATGTTCGGAGAAGGGTCGAGGCGGAATGCGCGAGCTTGAGCGTTGGAGCTTGGGTTCGCGGGGATGGATGAGCAAAGGAGGAAGGAGGCGTAGGTGAGAAGGTAAAACCTTATCCCTTATATATAGGCGGACAAAACTATGAGTCCCTCACCGGCCTGGTAAAACTCGCTCATCTCCCGAAGCGCCACCATCAATGGCGCGGTTGGGTTACCCACGCACGTATTGATGAGAATCCCGGAATAAGGGGGAACACGATCTCTGCTTCGACAGGACGTGCCAAGGAAACCGCTTCGCTAAACGTGCCGAAGTGGTACAGTAATTCAAACAAAAAAGCTTGGTGCCGGTGTGATGTCATGCCGCATAATACGTCAGCAGATTGGATCGGTGTATATGTTTTATTCTCTCTACGTTGGATTGTGGAAATTATTTTGCAGAGTCGGACACTATCCTGGTGTTCATTATCTTCTCCGGATTATTCAAGGGAGGAACCCGCCTTGCAATGCCAAACGTTATGCACGCCGGACTTATCGTCATTGAAGACTGGTTCTGGGGCTACTGAGGGAGTCCTGGACTAGGGGGTGTCCGGATAGCCGGACTATCGATATCCGCCGGACTCCCAGACTACAAAGATAGAGGTTTGAAGACTCCGGCTCGTGTCCGGAAGGTACTTAACTTGGCGTGGAAGGCAAGCTTGGCGATACGGATATGTAGATCTCCTACCATTGTAACCGACTCTGTGTAACCCTAGCCTCTCCGGTGTCTATATAAACCAGAGGGATGTAGTCCGTAGGACACAACATTACATCTCAACAATCATACCATAGGCTAGCTTCTAGGGTTTAGCCTCATTGATCTCGTGGTAGATCTACTCTTGTACTACCCATATCATCAATATTAATCAAGCAGGACGTAGGGTATTACCTCCATCGAGAGGGCCTGAACCTGGGTAAAAACATTGTGTCCCTCGTCTCCTGTTACCATCCGCCTAGATGCACAGTTCGGGACCCCCTACCCGAGATCCGCCGGTTTTGACACCGACAGGAAGCGTTCAAGAGAACAGGGTTGAAGGAGTCGTACTCGTCATGATCCAAATCACCGGAGTTCCTAGTGCCGAACAGACGGCACCTCCACGTTCAACACACGTACAGCCCGGTCATGTCTCCCATGCCTTGATCCAGCAAGGAGAGAGGGAGAGGTTGAGGAAGACTCCATCCAGCAGCAGCACAACGGCGTGGTGGTGGTGGAGGAGTGTGGCAATCCTGCAGGGTTTTGCCAAGCACCGCGGGAGAGGAGGTGTACTTGGGAGAGGGGGAGGGTTGCGCCAGAACTTGTGGTGCGGCTGCCCTCCCACCCCCACATATATATAGGGGCAAGGGAGAGGGGGGCCGGCCCCCTCAGATCCAATCTGAGGAGGGGGCGGCCGCCAAGGGGGGGAGGAGTGCCTCCCAAGTCAAGTGGAGGCCCTCCCCCTTTAGGGGTTTCCCTTTCCCATGCGCATGGGCCTTGGGGGGGCTGGTGCCCCTGGCCCATTAAGGCTAGGGCGCCCCCTACAGCCCATGCTACTGTATTGGACGTGGTGGAACAATTTCCGGACCTCCGGACCCCTCCGGAATCCTCCGGAACCTTCTGGAAGCTTCCCGGTACAATACCGAAAAAACCCGAACTTTTTCCGGAACCTGAACAACAACTTTCCATATATAAATCTTTACCTCCGGACCATTCCGGAATACCTCGTGACGTCCGGGATCTCATCCAGGACTCTGAACTACATTTGGTAACCACATACAAACTTCCTTTATAACCCTAGCGTCATCGAACCTTAAGTGTGTAGACCCTACGGGTTCGGGAACCATGCAGACATGACCGAGACGTTCTCCAGTCAATAACCAACAGCGGGATCTGGATACCCATGTTGGCTCCCACATGTTCCACGATGATCTCATCGGATGAACCACGATGTCAAGGACTCAATCGATCCCGTATACAATTCCCTTTGTCTAGCGGTATTGTACTTGCCCGAGATTCGATCGTCGGTATACCGATACCTTGTTCAATCTCGTTACCGGCAAGTCTCTTTACTCATTCTGTAACACATCATCTCGCGATCAACTCTTTGACCACATTGTGCACATTATGATGATGTCCTACCGAGTGGGCCCAGAGATACCTCTCCGTCACACGGAGTGACAAATCCCAGTCTCGATTCGTGCCAACCCAACAGACACTTTCGGAGATACCTGTAGTGCACCTTTATAGCCACCCAGTTATGTTGTGACGTTTGGTACACCCAAAGCATTCCTACGGTATCCGGGAGTTGCACAATCTCATGGTCTAAGGAAAAGATACTTGACATTAGAAAAGCTTTAGCATACGAACTACACGATCTTTGTGCTAGACTTAGGATTGGGTCTTGTCCATCACATCATTCTCCTAATGATATGATCCCGTTATCAACGACATCCAATGTCCATGGTCAGGAAACCGTAACCATCTATTGATCAACGAGCTAGTCTACTAGAGGCTTACTAGGGACGTGGTGTTGTCTATGTATCCACACATGTATCTGAGTTTCCTATCAATACAATTATAGCATGGATAATACACGATTATCATGAACAAGAAAATATAATAATAACTAATTTATTATTGTCTCTAGGGCATATTTCCAACACTTTACCGCAGACGCGGCTATTCGAATAGATCATTTATAACCCTGTAGGGGTGTACTTCTTACACATTTTTCCACCACTTAGCGTCTGCACACGACATGTGCTCGACAGACTTTAAGCGAAAGCCGACGTGGTTGTAGACCACGACCTGACTAACCGCACAAGTCCCTAGTCCAGGTTTATCGCCTATTCAGGTTCCATCCGCAGGGAGTCCGGCCGAGGTTTCCACTATGGCCCCGAACAATGTGTGCAGGGTTCTGAGGCACCAAATAGGCGACTCGGTACACCGGGCCACGTGCCTACCACATCACGACCCACCCCTCGGGTCAGCGCTGCGCATGGCCTCCAGCATACTACAAACACCAGAAACTATTTGCAGCTCCTGGACAGAGGACAGGGGCGGTTAATAAGTCGTGGGGTCATATTTCAGGGCCCAACGTGTGGTAGTAGTTGTTCATGAATCTAGGGGTGGGCAGAGAAACCGACGAACCGAACACCGGACCGAAACCGAGACCGAATAAACCGAATTTTCGGTTTTTCTAGTTTATACAGACAATTTCGGTTTTTAGTTACAATAACCGAACAAAGTTCGGTCTGTTCGGTTGTTTTCTCGGTTAGCCGAACTAGTACCGAACTAGTATGCATAGGAGTACTAAGCTATCGTGGAATTTCTCCCAGTCTCTCTGTACGCAAACCACGTTTGGTTGCTTTCCCGTAGCCAGCCCAACTACCTATGCTACTGTCTAATGGACCTAGTAGCTAGATAGCCCAGTAGCCCAAATGAGATGGCTTTCGTGGATTGTGGAATGACCACCTGCATGAAGCTAGCGCGTGTGACGTTTCCTTTAGTCCCACCTCGCTTGCTCAATCAGGAAAGGTAGACAGGCTCAGCTATATAAGTGTGTGCCGCTGCTCGCCTGGGGATAGAGCGCAATTGCTCAATCAATGCGACCTTCGGTTTAAACCGAAAACCGCACCGAAATAATCGGTTAACCGATTTTTTGGTTAGCTTTTTTTTGTATTAATTTTTGGTTTCTAATTCCGTGAACCGAATATTGAAATAAACCGAACGGTAGAAACTGAATTTTCGGTTAATACCGAACACCCACCCCTGCATGGATCACAAACACCGAACTCAATTCCTGAGGACAGTTTCAATGAGACAACCCACCATGTACTCCTACATGACCTCTCACCGCAACCTTTACCAAATCATGTTCATACACTTAGCTCACACACAGTAGGACATGTTCATCACCATTCCGATTCATTCCCGATGAATCATACCCGACTCAACTCCACTAAGCTCACACACAGTAGGACATGTTCATCACCATTCCGATTCATTCCCGATTAATCAGACCCGACTCAACTCTAAGCAGTAGCAAGCATGACAACAAGCATGAATGAGTAGGCACATGAGGGCTCAAACAACTCCTACTCATGCTAGTGGGTTTAATCTATTTACTGTGGCAAAGACAGGTCATGCAAAGGAAAGGGGTTCAACTATCCCAGTATGTAACAGTTGAATCGTTGTTGTCCTAATGCGGTAAAAGAGAGCAGGAGCGAGAGAGTGGGATTGTATCGGAATGAACAAAGGGGTTTTCCTTGCCTGGCACTTCTGAAGATAGTATAGCTATTTATCGGTGTCATTGAATTCATCGCTGGAACTACGTCCACTGAGAGGGGACAAATACTGGCAAACAGAGAAAGAACACAATAAATGCAATGCAACAATATGATGCATGATCATGACATGGCAATATGCTGTGGTTTGAGCTAATGCAACTAGCAACAATTTAAATGAAGTTGGTTTGAATCCAAGATTCAAATTCAAACTTCACATGTGGTTATTTAAATGCCATTATCATGTTTTCACTTATAAAGCAGGTATAACTTAGTTTCTCGTGCATGAAAATGGTATAGATGGATAGATTGCATTTTTTTGATGATTTTTCATATATAAATCTTTGCATTTGGAGTTAGAGATTAATTTGTATGATTTTTTGAATTTAGCACTATTTTATGGAATTTCGTGACTAAGAATAAATCCAGAAAAGGCCATTACCGCGTCAGCACTGCGTCAGCAGGTCAACTGTGCAGTCCAGGTCAAACCTGACTAGTGGGACCCACTGGTCAGTGACACAGTTAGTTAACTAACTAATTAGGGTTAGTTTAGTGCTAAGCTAGGTTTGACCAAGGGGCAGGGCCCACATGTCAGTGACCCATGGGGGTCAAATCCCTGGTCAACTGGCTCAAAGCGCCGGCGTTTAGCCGCCGGCGATGACCATACGCGGCGGAGGGTGTGGGTTTCGCACTCCGGCGTCCAAAAGGGCGGCAGAGGGCATCTACGCGTAGCTGGAGGCGAGCCGCGTCGAGTGGTGGTGGTGGTTGGGCTCGAGGTCGCCGGAAACGACACCGGCGATGAGCTTGGCAGCTGCCGGAGTTCGAGCGAGCTCAAACTTGACGCAACGGTGCACGTGGAGGCGCGGGGCTAGCTCCTACGAGGCCTACGCGGTGCTGTGAGTGCGTTGGGCACGGTGGTGAGGTCGTTGCGTGGCGAGCTCAGGTGGCGGCACGTGCGGGTGTGCTCTGTGCAGTCGCTACGGTGGGCGACAGTGAGAAGAAGAGGGGGAGGAAAGGCAGAAGCTGACAGCGGTCACGGCGAGCTAGGCAGCGGGGTCGGGGACGAGCTGGAGCGAGCGGGGTGGCGAAGTGGATCTCCAGCGATGGCGAGGCGAAGCAAGGTCGGTGCGGTGGCTCCGGGGCGAACAAGCGCTCGGGGCTCAATCTGCTCGACGAAGCGGACGGTGGCGGAGCTTCTGTACACGGCGGGGTGATGAGGAGGCGACGGTGGCCGCGGTTACGACGGCGCTGCAGTTGCGGCGGCGGCGGCCATGGTGGGGGAGGGCGAAGGAGAGGTGCACGGGGCGAAAGGGGGTGTCGGCGAGGTCGGGGCGGCGTCCAGGGGGGCATCCACGCGGCGAAGCGGCGTCCAGGATGAGGCAGGCGACCTGGGAGGTGTGTGGCGAGCTCGGGCGCGCCGGCGCTCACCTCCTTGCCTGCCTGGCGGGAGGAAGCAGCTGACTGGCATAGGCCGGCACAGTGCTGGGCCGCCAGGTGAGTTTGGCCAGGCAAGTCTCTTTTTTTCTTATTTCTTTATTCTGTAACTTTAGGGCTTTATTAAAAAAATACCAAAACAGTCTCAAAATTCATGAAACTGCTCTAGGCTACTGTTTGGAATATTTCCAACAGTAAACATTTTAGTTCATGAATATTTGGACATTTAAAATATTATATAGCATTTAAATGCCCAAATGCAAATAGCATATGATTTAATTCAGTGACCCAATGTTGTCCTAGAAAAATGTGAACCATTTTTTTCAGAGGTTCTAAACCAAGGCAAAGATGATAAACAGTTTTTAAGGGCATTTCAGGTTCATTGAAAAAGTATTTTAGTAACCCTAGTTGGATTATGTGGTGCTGGGGGTTTCTGCCATGCCCATTTCGACTTTAATTGAAACTTAAACATGATGCAACACAAGATGCTAGCACTGAGCATTACCAGAACTAGGGATGTGACATTCTTATTTTCTGCTTGTTTTTTGTTTCGCGGGAAATCAATATTTAGGAAGGTCCAAATATGTTGTCGATTTAACATGATTTTTTTGGGGCAACAAGAGACATCAGAAGTTTCGGGGGAGATGGAGACGAGCCACGAGGGGCTCACACGGACAAGTCGCGCGACCAGGGGGTGACCGCGCTCCCCATCCATGTGGGGCCCATAGGAAGAACCATCCAGAAGAGAAATGCTGCAGCCACAAGCCTCATCGCGTCGACAACAATATTCAATCTTCATTGTTTCCTTCATTTACAAGCATGTGACTCCTAAAGGCACCCATCCGTGTGGGGCCCCACGAAGAACCATCCAGAAGGGAAATGTTGCTGCCACAAGCCTCATGGCGTCGGCAACAATATTCAATCTTCATTATTTCCTTCATTTACAAGCATGTGACTCCTAAAGGCAATATATGAAGGTTCATGCAAGAGATATAAAAGATAAAAGGATAAAATGTATGTATGCCAATGGAGCGTCATGCTGGACACACACGTAGGGGCTCAAGCAGCCGCTCTTCCCGCAAAAAATTAGGGTTCCCCCACCTCCCGCAGTCACCGCCGCCGGTCCGCCTCGTCTCGGTGGCCTTAGATCCATGGAGGCACGGTGGACCCCTGCCCTTGCCGGTGGGAGGGCTCCGTTTTTAGATGTGTTTTCAAGTTTTGTTCGGGTTGTGTCCTGCTCAGGAAGGTGAGACGGTGGTGGCTCCCTGTAGATGGAATAAGGTTCTCCCCGCCTAACCCCCGCTCCTGTGGTGCATCTAGCATCTTCGGTGGGTGTGTGGAGATGTGTCTCCACTGGATCTGCCTTTGGTGGATTTGCTCGGATATGTTTGTCCTTCGTCTACGTTCGTATTTGTGTGTCTTCAGGTTGGATCCTTCCGATCTACGCTATTCTTCGTCGGCGGGGTTGTTGTTCTGAAGGGCTAGTCCTATGGGGCCTTAACACAACAACTTTCCGACTTTCTACTACAAGTTTTGCCCGGCTCTGGTGAGGGAGGGGCGATGACGGCGGCGCGCCTTTGGCTCGCTTCAGTGTCTGTAGTATATGGATAGACTCTTAGATTGACGATAAATGATGTGTTGGGTTGACTATAGATGATGTGGCATTAGGATAGAGCTAGCAGTTGGCTAGTTTCGAGAAGCTTTTGAAAACCTTTATGAAAAGCAACATAAAAATATTTGGTTGTAGGCTTCCCTGCTCCATGTTAGTCAGCAATTATTTCGTAGCTTCAATCTGACATAACTCATAATAACCATTAGTGTGTTGCCCCGCAAAAAAAAAAACCAGCAGTGCGTTATACACTTACACTATGTCATGTTTGAAGCCCTTTTCTTCATGTCATGGAAATACTTAATTTTCTCTTTCCAAAAATTACACATAATACACACAAAAATATTTGTTGAAGAAGTTGTTTCACACGGTTACGTGTACGCTACGCTTACTAGTAGAAGAACTCGTCCATTGGGAGATGTTGGGCCAGATCTACACGTACATTTTAGCCCAACGGTGTCCCGCCCACTCTAGAACCAATTCAGGCCGTTGGTGTTGGAGTCCGACTCGGATCGTATCTGTTGAGAGCCGGAAGCCCGCCGGCCGGAAGTCATCACTATAAAGGATTGAACGCCCGGCGCAGGCCAAGTAGAGAAACAGAGGCCCTAAAAAGAAAAGAAAAGAGAAACAGAGAAGATCGCAGATCGAAGACGACGATGGCGACGATCGGGTGGCCGGACCTCCCGCCCGAGCTGTTGGGCGACGTGCTCTCCCGCTTGCCATCCTACCTCGAGCACGTCCGCCTCCGCGCCGTGTGCCGCTCCTGGCGCTCCAGCGCGCGGACGCAGCAGCCACCGCCGCTGCTCCCGTGGGCCGCCCTCCGCAGCGGCGCCTTCCTCGACCTGGCCGAAGGTGCACTTGACCGTCTGCCCGTCCCAGGAGACGACGTGGCCCACCGGGTCTCCACGGGCCGGCTGTTGTTTCTGGTGCGCCGCGACGGCGAGTGCTCCCTGATGGACCCTCACTCCGGCGACGCGACCCCTCAGCGCATCGAGCCTGAGTACCTCTGTAACCGCCTCCAGTTCATCGACTTCCTTCTAGTGCACCCTCGCTGCTCCGGGGACACGACGGTCCCTCGACAGATCAGCCACCTTGTGGCCGAGAACATCCGCAAGGTTGTGGTGTCTGATCACTTCGTGGCTGTTCTGACCAGGCGTTTGCACACGAGTAATAACGTCACTATCTACACTCGTGACTTAAGAGGCGGAACAATGCGCATGGCGTGGATGCCTCCTCCTGAATTCCCCGGACGCGCCCTTGACATCGCGCTCTTCAAAGGGAAGCTCTACATCCTCGCATCAGAAGTATTGCGCCGCAGCTACGAGCTCCATGCGCTGGACATGGCCACCGGAGAATCCGTTCAATGCATACGTAGCAGCACGCCGCCAACAAGAGTCGACGAGGGCTACAACCGGGTGCGCGAAGTCTGCTTCTACCTGGTCCGCTCCGGCGACCGCCTACTTATGGTCGAACACACAATTGATCATATGACCTATCAACAGACGTATATGCCGTCTCAGTTTGAGGTCTTCGAGGCCACCGACCTGAACCTCGGCGACGGCCATGGACGGTGGAGCGAGGTTGATACACTCATGGGACGCGCCCTCTTCGTCAGCAGGGGATGCTCCGAGTCACTCCCTGCCAGCGGGATCGGGGCTAGAGAGGATTGCATCTACTTTATGAGTGAACGCCAAAGGCTCGGCCCAAGGCCCAGGAACGCTACCACGACGGAGCTTGAATCGGGGGTGTACAACATGAGAGATGGGACGACAATAGCGCCGTTACCACCGTTGGAGACGGTGACGACATCGTCGGTGGACGGTCCATGGTCTCCAACCTGGCTATTCCCACCCACGATTTGAGGTTTTGAGCTAGCCGTGGCAGCGAGTCGGACGCAGTGAAAGCCACTGCTTTCACAAGATTGAAGCTAACTAAAATTAGTTCGTAATTTACACGGCTAATACATAACTGGTTTCGCAAGGGATGATCTCTTTGTTTTGTCTTTTAGAATTTTTGTGAAGCAAGTACAGTGTTTGAGCAGATTATTATTTTTTGTATTTACGTAGCAATGTTTACATGTGAAATACAAAAATCGTCTGGTCGCATGAACCAAACAGGTCACTAATAGTGAAACAGAAAAACAAATAACTATATATTTGATGTTCTCCACTTATGGCCATGCTCCGCACGAGGAGAAGTAGAGGCGTGCATTTTGGCCCAAAGGTACCAGATGTATCACCAGATGAAAATTAAATGAAGCTGAGTATCCAAAAATACACGGGCGGAGTCCGAAATAACCTCAGCAAACAGTAACTGAGCCTTACACTCGGCTTAAAGTACTTGGCGATGTTTTGGTCGACTTACACCATGTAGGTCGAGTTTCAGTTTACAGGTACTTAGAGCATCTCCAGCCGCGCCCCCAACAAGGTCCACAGACGTTTTTTCAGCCGCCGGCGCCGAAAAATCGAACCAGTCGCGTCCCCAAAAGCTCATTTTTCGCCGGCTCGGGCCAAAGTTGGCGCCGGCAGACCCAGGCCGAACCCGACGCGCTTGGGGGCGTCGGCCGAATCTTTTTTGGCGCGAAAATCGGCGGGCCCTCCTTGGCAGCGACTCGGTTCTTCTCGCCGCTTCGTCGTCCTCATCGCCTCGGTTCCCGCGACGGAATCCTGAGGCGGAATCAATGCCAAAGCTGCCGCACGCTGCCGCGCCGGTCAGCCTCCTCCATTGATGCCTCACGGGCGGCGCAGTGAAGAGCCCCAGGATATTCGCCCCGTCAAGCCGTGAAGTCGCTACGGTGCGAGTGTGGGTGTGCTCCGTGAAGTCGCTACGGTGGGCGGCAGTGAGAACGAAGAGGGGAGGAGAGGCAGAAGCTCACAGTAGTCACGACGAGCTAGGCAGCGGGGTCGGGGACGAGCTGGAGTGAGCGGGGTGGCGAAGTGGATCTCCGGCGACGGCGAGGCGAAGCGAGGCTGGTGCGGTGACTCCGGGGCAAACGAGCGCTCGGGGCTCTATCTGCTCAACGAAGCGGATAGTGGTGGAGCTTCTGGACACGGCGAGGCGACGGGGAGGCGACGGTGGCCGCGGTTACGATGGCGGTGCGGTTGCAGCGGCGTCGGCCATGGTGGCGGAGGGCGAAGGAGAGGTGCAGGGGGCAAAAGGGGGTGTCGGCGAGGTCGGGCTGCGTCCAGGGGGCATCCACGCGACGAAGCGGCGTTCAGGGCAAGGCAGGCGAGCTGGGAGCTATGTGGCGAGCTCGGGCGCGCCGGCGCTCACCTCCCTGCCTGCCTGGCGGCAGGAAGCAACTGACTGGCATAGGCCAGCACAGTGTTGGGCTGCCAGGTGGGCTACCAGGTGAGTTTGGTCAGGTAAGTCTCCTTTTTCTTTTATTTTCTTATTTCTTTATTCTGTAACTTTAGGGCTTTATTAAAAAAATACCAAAACAGTCTCAAAATTCATGAAACTGCTCAAGGCTACTGTTTGGAATATATCCAACAGTAAACATTTAGTTCATGAATATTTGGACATTTAAAATATTATATAGCATTTAAATGCCCAAATGCAAATAGCATATTGTTTAATTCAGTGACCCAATGTTGTCCTAGAAAAATGTGAACCATTTTTGTCAGAGGTTCTAGACCAAGGCAAATATGATGGACACTTTTGATGGGCATTTCAGGTTCATTGAAAAAGTATTTTAGTAACCCTAGTTGGATTATGTGGTGTTGGGTGTTTCTGCCATCCCCATTTCGACTTTAATTGAAACTTAAACATGATGCAATACAAGATGGTAGCACTAAGCATTACCAGAACTAGGGATGTGACAACTCACCCCCACTAAACAAGAATATCGTCCCGAGATTCAAGCGCTGGGTAAAAAGGAAGAGGGGACACGAACTATCACAATCTTCATGATCCAACTGTCCTCATCGAAGATATTGATTCATTGCATCATCTTGAACTTGACATCCTTGCTTTCTAGATCTTCACCCAACATGAGGACACAAGAGCGAGATAACTCTACAACGATGGATCATCTTAATGATCACAGGATCAACTCATGGAACGAGACGTAGAAACATCTCTTGAGTTGAGGGACAAAACACATATGAGGAGTGATGGAAAGAAGTAGGTGACGAAGGTTCAGGTTAGTAGGCAACAATTCCATGCTTAGAAGATGGTGCACGGTTTGAAAGTAGCGAGGAAATATTCGCCTTGATTCCATAACGGGACACCTTGGGGGGTGACTCGTAGAAATATTCCCTTGAGTGGCAAAAAGAATTACTTTGGATATAGAAATCATTGAAACTCTCTAAACCAGCCCAAGGAAAATCACAAATGATCGTTTGAAGGAGTTCAGAGAAATGGCATACTCAATTTGGAAAGGAATCTAGAGTTACAAGACAACTCAGCAAGCGGAGAACACATTCCAGATGATGCCGAGGATATAACCCAGTGATTGAGTGTGCTCTCAAGAACTTGAGCATTTCCATATCCATCAAGGTTTGCAAACATCTGTGCCAAGATGTTGGTGACACATCGTACTACCATGATGAATATCGGTGGATGATGCAGATGCAAAGGGAGATAACACCTTCTCAGATTTCACCTTAGCGAGGCCCAGGAAACAAAATCTGGATGATCGACCGAGAGACATTTAGCACTCTGCTTCTAATATTCTCCTTGATGTGCTAGCGTAACTCATTATAGATATGGTTTGGTGTCTAGAACATCAAGTAAAAGGTCGGACTTTGGGAGCACAAGAATCCATAAGGAACAACTACTGGAGTAAATCCTACGAAATCCTTATGGGGAGGTGGCCAACTTCCTCAATCAAGATAGTACAATAATAGGTCTTCCGGCTGGGTGTGTTGGCCACGACATGCACTTTAGCAGTTACAGAGAGACCAATATTATAATTCTTGGAATATGTTCCAATCATCATATCTGCCTGAGATTCAGATTTGGTTGGTGTCAGGATATTCCAGACTCATCAAGTCTAGAAAGAAAAATGAATGTTTGCAACACAAATCGACGAGATGGCGTTGTGAGATTCTCGGGGATTTAACTACGATAGCAAGCTCCAAAGCAAGAGATGGTTCTGCTACATACATGTGAACATGTTGTCCAAGGCAAGCATGACCACCTAGTAGTCTTACAACGAAACACTACCGAATTCTGATTGGGAACCATCATTACGGAGAGCGAAGTCCTACGCATATACCTTTGGGTCCTTAAGGATTAGCACTTAAGAACTTTTTTTCCTTGAAAAAATCAATCAGTGGCTTGGTGTGCTAGGGATTCATATAGAATGAAGGTTGCAAGTCTCCAGACCACAGAATACTTCGCATGTATGCATGACTGACTTGAGATGATTCCAAAGGAAGCGAAACAAACTATCTCAAATTCACGGCGGCAACTTGCATCATATGCACGTGAATTAGAGGAAGTCACTTATTCATCAAACATAAACTTCATGAGCTAGCACAAAGAAAATTCTTTCAAAAGTTTCCAACACTAACTTAGATGTGCAACATGAATCCTGGACAAGATGAAAATGTTGTCAATGGGCTCAACAACAAACCATCCAGACTTCCATATAGATGAAATACCACAATTAGGTGAACACGGTGATAACATTGGTCAGACCAAAAGATGTAATGGTGTATGCTCGAGGAATCAACCACGAGTAAGACAACATTATGAACATCGTTGGTTCTGATTTGATTTGAGCATAGCCCACACTCTAATCAAAGTTCTAACAAGACAATAGATCCAACAACTGATACGAGGACCAATTGATGAAGATATCATCTTTCTTCAACACACAGAAAAATATATCCCTTAAAATGAACTAAGTCAGATAAGCTTTTATCTTCCAACTCTCCAAGTTGTTGTTTGGCCTAACCAACTAGCTCAAGGGTTTCCAACATAGATTCTTGGAAAGAGTGGTTTATTGGAAAACCAACTTGATCATGAACTCAACATATCGGTCAGGGAACAACCTAGTGATACTTCCAAGAAGATAATTGGAAAATCATGAACCACTGACATGTTATTAAGCTCGAGAACAATCTTGCTTTTCAAGGCGAGATGATATGATCAGATGAGCGAGGATTTGACAAAATCCCAACTCATCAATCGAAGAGTGCACCAGGAAAGATGGGCTAGGTAGCACAATCTATCTTAGAATGATAATCCAATAACCAACACACTAAGAATGAGATTATTCTCCAATAATTACCAAGCAACAGAGTTGCTAGGAGTATTGATTTCACACATCACGGTTCACTTATCGGTATTCTGGTTACAACAACGCGGAGACCGGGAAATGAATAATGATGGCGAGGAGTATCATTATATCACGCATTCATAGGAGGTTGTGCAATTCTCATGACAATCCTGACATGAAGGAGGTGACACTCCAGGGTAGAACAGAACAAAAGATGGATTGGCATTTTGATCTACGTAATACAACTACTTTGACCAGTCCAAGAAATGGATGAGGTGCTGGAGTTTGTTTCTCCTAGTCATTCCAGAATAGAATGGCTTGACGGACCACAAGAATAATAGACATCGATAACACAAATGCACAACTAGTCCTGACTATCAATTCATAAATAGAGGTCAGAATACAAGTAAAGAGAGACAACTCAAAGGAAAATATGGTTTTCTGAGTTGCGGATGCATAGATTTAGTATGTCAAACAAGTTCAACATATTTCTTCCAGATAATCCATGCAGAAAGGTAGGACTGGAAGATTCACAATGCAGAATGGAGAACTCATCAAGAGCACTCTTATTGTGATGTTTTGGTTTAGGAGAGCTTCTGCCATAAGTAGTTCATGGTATTGGGAAGAAGGATATACCATGGACCTCGAGGACTATCGCAAAGGTTACTAATATCCTAAAGGAACTAGCAAACACTATCAACATGAAGTAAGTAGGGCAAATCTCGGGTTCAAGAACCCATGAATAGAATGCCTACTAACTAAATGGCATCATGGGATGCATTCCGGAATGATGGCCAGAATCATCACACTGGGAATACAACTCAGAGCTAGATTACTGGGTGGTTCTCTAAGACACCTAGGGTCATAATAATATCTTCAACATGTATGTCGAGGAAATGAAGTACCTCAACACACTGATTAGCATGGTTAATCTGGACCAAAGGAGCATCAGGAACGGGAAGAAGGGATTTACAAATGCATCAAACTATTTTGAAACCGGGGATGACTCGGACAACATAACGGCTGTAAATGCCCAAAAAGGATTTGAGACATCCTGCAAAAATGGTGGCATAACCACTCAACGTCACAATATCGTGTTTCTAAGATCAACTGTGAACGCACGGAAGTAGTAGGAACTGAATCGTGGCTTGAAACCATCAATCTTATAAGTCTACGGATTAGTAACACGTGATCCTGATAGAAAGATGAGAAGCCTAGTTCCTTAACCCCGTAGGAAAGATAGGATGACTCGGATGAGAAGGGCATAAGGTATAAGGAGTAAAAAGAGACGTACATTCCCTTCCACAATCAATTCTCTTATATAACTAAAGCATTTCTAGACTCAACTTCGACTAGTTTGGCTTGGTAATCCTACAGGCAGTCAGGCTCTGATACCAAAGCTTTCAGGACCCCGATCCTAAGTCATATTGATCTAGCATGTAACACATCATATCACTTTGCGGCCTCATGCACGGTATTCCCACGGGAGCCACCTTACCTGGCCCGGGCCCGTTTGCACCTTTTGGCTCATGTATATGATAGTGTCGCTAGCATCCATATGACAGAGAACCCAGGCCGACATGATTAGTCGTAAACCCAAATTGGCACTAACTTACAGGGACAGGCATACATGAACCAGCAATGAACGTGTCGGTCATCAGCGAGTGAATCCGGGTTGTAGCTGCTGGGTCATCAGCGGAAGCTTAACTTTTCTGAGTACAGACAACTACAAATGAAAAGGCTGAGAAGTCTGACTATCTATAAGACCTTGCTGAGGGCATAAGATCGTAGCTGAGGTAACAAGCTAAACATCAAAGTTCATGCGGAACTACTAGTGAGACTGAAGTCTCTCTGCAAAAACATAAATTAAGAAAATGTGAGTACAAATGTACCCAGCAAGACTTACATCAGAACTAGCTATATATGCATCGGTAGCAACAAAGGGGGTGGTGGAGTTAAACTGCAGCAAGCAAGCTTTGACTCGGTGGCTAACCTGTACTACGACTGCTGGTAACTCTTTTGAGGTGGCGCACACAAGTCCACATATTCACCATATCAATACAAAACTATGGATCCACTCCCGTCTCCCTACGAGAAGGCCATCCATAGCACTCACGCTTATCTTGCGCATTTTAGAGTATCCATTTTCACTTTTCTATATGAACTATACAGGCAACCAAGAGGTCCTTTACCGCGGACACGGCTATTCGAATAGATCATTTATAACCCTGCAGGGGTGTACTTCTTACACATTTTTCCACCACTTAGCTTCTGCACACGACATGTGATCGGTAGACTTTAAGCGAAAGCCGACGTGGGTGTAGACCATGACCTGACTAACCGCACAAGTCCCTAGTCCAGGTTTATCGCCTATTCAGGTTCCGTCTGCAGGGAGTCCGGCCGAGGTTTCCACTACGGCCCCGAACAATGTGTGCAGGGTTCCTGAGGCACCAAATAGGTGACTCGGTACACCGGGCCACGTGCCTACCACATCACAGCCCACCCCTCGGGTCAGCGCTCCGCATGGCCTCCAGCATACTACAAACACCAGAAACTATTTGCAGCTCCTGGATAGAGGACAGGGGCGGTTAATAAGTCGCGGGGTCATATTTCAGGGCCCAACGTGTGGTAGTAGATGTTCATGGATCACAAACACAGAACTCAGTTCCTGAGGACGGTTTCAATGAGACAACCCACCATGTACTCCTACATGGCCTCTCACCGCTACCTTTACCAAATCATGTTCACACACTTAGCTCACACACAGTAGGACATGTTCATCACCATTCCAATTCATTCCCGATGAATTAGACCCGACTCAACTCTAAGCAGTAGCAAGCATGACAACAAGCATGAATGAGTAGGCACATGAGGGCTCAAACAACTCCTACTCATGCTAGTGGGTTTAATCTATTTACTGTGGCAAAGACAGGTCATGCAAAGGAAAGGGTTCAACTATCGCAGTATGTAACAGTTGAATCGTTGTTGTCCTAATGCAGTAAAAGAGAGCAGGAGCGAGAGAGTGGGATTGTATCGGAATGAATAAGGGGGTTTTGCTTGCCTGGCACTTCTGAAGATAGTATAGCTCTTTATCGGTGTCATTGAATTCATCGTCGCAACTACGTCCACTGAGAGGGGACAAATACTAGCAAACAGAGAAAGAACACAATAAATGCAATGCAACAATATGATGCATGATCATGACATGGCAATATGATGTGGTTTGAGCTGATGCAACTAGCAACAATTTAAATGAAGTTGGTTTGAATCCAAGATTCAAATTCAAACTTCACATGTGGTTATTTAAATGCCATTGTCATGTTTTCACTTATAAAACGGGTATAACTTAGTTTGTCGTGCATGAAAATGGTATAGATGGATAGATTGCCTTTTTTGATGATTTTTCATATATAAATCTTTGCATTTGGAGTTAGAGATTAATTTCTATGATTTTTTGAAGTTAGCACTATTTTTTGGAATTTCCTGACTAAGAATAAATCCAAAAAAGGCCATTACCGCGTCAGCATTGCGTCAGCACTGCGTCAGCAGGTCAACTGTGCACTCCAGGTCAAACCTGACCAGTGGGACCCACTGGTCAGTGACATAGTTAGTTAACTAACTAATTAGGGTTAGTCTAGTGCTAAGCTAGGTTTGACCAAGGGGCAGGGCCCACATGTCAGTGACCCATGGGGGTCAAATCCCTAGTCAACTTGGTCAAATCGCCGGCGTTTAGCCGCCGGCGATGACCATACGCGGCGGAGGGTGTGGGTTTCGCACTCCGACGACCGAAAGGGCGGCAGAGGGCATCTACGCGTAGCTGGAGGCAAGCCGCGTCGAGTGGTGGTGGTGGTTGGGCTCGGGGTCGCCAGAAACGACACCGGCGACGAGCTTGGCAGCTGCCGGAGTTCGAGCGAGCTCGAACTTGACGCTACGGTGCACGTGGAGGCGCGGGGCTAGCTCCTACGAGGCCTGCATGGTGTTGTGAGTGCGTTGGGCATGTTGGTGAGGGCGTTGCGTGGCCAGAGCAACGTCGACGGCGAGCTCAGGCGGCGGCACGTGCGGGTGTTCTCCGTGTAGTCGCTACGGTGGGCGGCAGCGAGAACGAAGAGGGGGAGGAAAGGCAGAAGCTCACAGCGGTCACGGCGAGCTAGGCAGCGGGGTCGGGGACGAGCGCGGCGGCGAAGTGAATCTCCGGTGGTGGCGAAGCGAAGCGAGGTCGGTGCGGTGGCACCGGGGCGAACAAGTGCTCGGGGCTTGATCTGCTCGACGAAGCGGACGGTGGCGGAGCTTCTGTACACGGCGGGGCGATGAGGAGGCGACGGTGGCCGCGGTTACGACGGCGATGCAGTTGTGGCGGCGTCGGCCATGGTGGGGGAGGGCGAAGGAGAGGTGCATGGGGTGAAAGGGGGTGTCGGCGAGGTCGGGGCGGCGTCCACGGGGGCATCCACACGGCGAAGCGGCGTCCGGGGTGAGGCAGGCGACCTGGGAGGTGTGTGGCGAGCTCGAGCGCGCCGACGCTCACCTCCTTGCCTGGCTGGCGGGAGGAAGCAGCCTACTGGCATAGGCCAGCACAGTGCTGGGCCGCCAGGTGAGTTTGGCCAGGCAAGTCTCTTTTTTTCTTATTTCTTTATTCTGTAACTTTAGGGCTTTATTAAAAAAATACCAAAACAGTCTCAAAATTCATGAAACTGCTCAAGGCTACTGTTTGGAATATTCCCAACAGTAAACATTTTAGTTCATGAATATTTGGACATTTAAAATATTATATAGCATTTAAATGCCCAAATGCAAATAGCATATGATTTAATTCAGTGACCCAATGTTTTCCTAGAAAAATGTGAACCATTTTTTTCAGAGGTTCTAAACCAAGGCAAAGATGATGAACAGTTTTTAAGGGCATTTCAGGTTCATTGAAAAAGTATTTTAGTAACCCTAGTTGGATTATGTGGTGCTAGGGGTTTCTGCCATGCCCATTTCGACTTTAATTGAAACTTAAACATGATGCAACACAAGATGCTAGCACTAAGCATTACCAGAACTAGGGATTTGACATTCTTATTTTCTGCTTGTTTTTTGTTTCGCGGGAAATCAATATCTAGGAAGGTCCAAATATGTTGTCCATTTAACACGATTTTTTTGGGGCAACAAGAGACATCAGAAGTTTCGGGGGAGATGGAGACGAGCCACGAGGGGCTCACACGGACACGTCGCTCGGCCAGGGGTGACCGCGCTCCCCATCCGTGTGGGGCCCATAGGAAGAACCATCCAGAAGAGAAATGTTGCAGCCACAAGCCTCATCACGTCGACAACAATATTCAATCTTCATTGTTTCCTTCATTTACAAGCATGTGATTCCTAAAGGCACCCATCCGTGTGGGGCCCCCAGGAAGAACCATCTAGAAGAGAAATGTTGCTGCCACAAGCCTCATGGCGTCGGCAACAATATTCAATCTTCATTGTTTCCTTCATTTACAAGCATGTGACTCCTAAAGGCAACATATGCAGGTTCATGCAAGAGATATAAAAGATAAAAGGAGAAAATGTATGTATGCCAATGGAGCGTCATGCCGGACACGCACGTAGGGGCTCAAGCAGCCGCTCTTCCCCCAAAAAATTAGGGTTCCTCCACCTCCCGCCGTCATCGCCGCCGGTCCGCCTCGTCTCGGTGGCCTTAGATCCATGGAGGCGTTGTGGACCCCTGCCCTTGCCGGTGGGAGTGCTCCATTTTTAGATGTGTTTTCTAGTTTTGTTAGGGTTGTGTCCTGCTCAGGAAGGTGGGACGGTGGTGGCTCCCTGTAGATGGAATAAGGTTCTCCCCGCCTAACCCCCGCTCCTGTGGTGCATCTAGCATCTTCAGTGGGTGTGTGGAGATGTGTCTCCACTGGATCTGCCTTTGGTGGATTTGCTCGGATATGTTTGTCCTTCGTCTACGTTCGTGTTTGTGTGTCTTCAGGTTGGATCCTTCCGATCTACGCTATTCTTCGTCGGCGGGGTTGTTGTTCTGAAGGGCTAGTCCTATGGGGCCTTAACACAACAACTTTCCGACTTTCTACTACAAGTTTTGCCCGGCTCTGGTGAGGGAGGGGCGATGACGGCGGCGCTCCTTTGGCTCGCTTCAGTGCTTGTAGTCGTCACTAGGTGGTCTGTGAATATGGATGTAATTTTTTATTCTTTCTGGTGTTCGTTGTACTGCCATGATTGAATGAATAGATCAGATGTTTTCTCACAAAAAAAAGGGATGATAGAGTGTCATGTCAGTTTTATATATACAGTAGCATACTACTCGCATTTCCATAGTTCAACCAAGTAATGATATTTGATATTGTCATGTCTACAGAAAAAAGGAGCTTCCTTGAGATGAGATGATTGTTCTGGTAATGTGTTATTTTGTCAAGTAATGCTATTTTAAAAGATATGTGATATTTCAATGTCTTTTATTTATTTATATCATGTATTCCATGGGATGAGATGAAGGTTTTGGTAATGTACAATTTTTATTGTCACTCACATTTGTGATGAGCGGGCTACAAGAGTTACCACATCTTATTTGTGATGAATTGGAGGAGGGAGGAGAGGAGTGGGCTCCAAACTTACGGGGCGCATCACATGCTCTAACACACTTTGTGAGCGACTAATATCGGCTATACAATTAATGACATGTTATATACAGCCAACCGCCATTATATGGATAGACTCTTAGATTGACGATAAATGATGTGTTGGGTTGACTATAGATGATGTGGCATTAGGATAGAGCTAGCAGTTGGCTAGTTTCGAGAAGCTTTTGAAAACCTTTATGAAAAGCAACATAAAAATATTTGGTTGTAGGCTTCCCTGCTCCATGTTAGTCAGCAATTATTTCGTAGCTTCAATCTGACATAACTCATAATAACCATTAGTGTGTTGCCCCGCAAAAAAAAAAAACCAGCAGTGCGTTATACACTTACACTATGTCATGTTTGAAGCCCTTTTCTTCATGTCATGGAAATACTTAATTTTCTCTTTCCAAAAATTACACATAATACACACAAAAATATTTGTTGAAGAAGTTGTTTCACACGGTTACGTGTACGCTACGCTTACTAGTAGAAGAACTCGTCCATTGGGAGATGTTGGGCCAGATCTACACGTACATTTTAGCCCAACGGTGTCCCGCCCACTCTAGAACCAATTCAGGCCGTTGGTGTTGGAGTCCGACTCGGATCGTATCTGTTGAGAGCCGGAAGCCCGCCGGCCGGAAGTCATCACTATAAAGGATTGAACGCCCGGCGCAGGCCAAGTAGAGAAACAGAGGCCCTAAAAAGAAAAGAAAAGAGAAACAGAGAAGATCGCAGATCGAAGACGACGATGGCGACGATCGGGTGGCCGGACCTCCCGCCCGAGCTGTTGGGCGACGTGCTCTCCCGCTTGCCATCCTACCTCGAGCACGTCCGCCTCCGCGCCGTGTGCCGCTCCTGGCGCTCCAGCGCGCGGACGCAGCAGCCACCGCCGCTGCTCCCGTGGGCCGCCCTCCGCAGCGGCGCCTTCCTCGACCTGGCCGAAGGTGCACTTGACCGTCTGCCCGTCCCAGGAGACGACGTGGCCCACCGGGTCTCCACGGGCCGGCTGTTGTTTCTGGTGCGCCGCGACGGCGAGTGCTCCCTGATGGACCCTCACTCCGGCGACGCGACCCCTCAGCGCATCGAGCCTGAGTACCTCTGTAACCGCCTCCAGTTCATCGACTTCCTTCTAGTGCACCCTCGCTGCTCCGGGGACACGACGGTCCCTCGACAGATCAGCCACCTTGTGGCCGAGAACATCCGCAAGGTTGTGGTGTCTGATCACTTCGTGGCTGTTCTGACCAGGCGTTTGCACACGAGTAATAACGTCACTATCTACACTCGTGACTTAAGAGGCGGAACAATGCGCATGGCGTGGATGCCTCCTCCTGAATTCCCCGGACGCGCCCTTGACATCGCGCTCTTCAAAGGGAAGCTCTACATCCTCGCATCAGAAGTATTGCGCCGCAGCTACGAGCTCCATGCGCTGGACATGGCCACCGGAGAATCCGTTCAATGCATACGTAGCAGCACGCCGCCAACAAGAGTCGACGAGGGCTACAACCGGGTGCGCGAAGTCTGCTTCTACCTGGTCCGCTCCGGCGACCGCCTACTTATGGTCGAACACACAATTGATCATATGACCTATCAACAGACGTATATGCCGTCTCAGTTTGAGGTCTTCGAGGCCACCGACCTGAACCTCGGCGACGGCCATGGACGGTGGAGCGAGGTTGATACACTCATGGGACGCGCCCTCTTCGTCAGCAGGGGATGCTCCGAGTCACTCCCTGCCAGCGGGATCGGGGCTAGAGAGGATTGCATCTACTTTATGAGTGAGCGCCAAAGGCTCGGCCCAAGGCCCAGGAACGCTACCACGACGGAGCTTGAATCGGGGGTGTACAACATGAGAGATGGGACGACAATAGCGCCGTTGCCACCGTTGGAGACGGCGACGACATCGTCGGTGGACGGTCCATGGTCTCCAACCTGGCTATTCCCACCCACGATTTGAGGTTTTGAGCTAGCCGTGGCAGCGAGTCGGACGCAGTGAAAGCCACTGCTTTCACAAGATTGAAGCTAACTAAAATTAGTTCGTAATTTACACGGCTAATACATAACTGGTTTCGCAAGGGTTGATCTCTTTGTTTTGTCTTTTAGAATTTTTGTAAAGCAAGTACAGTGTTTGAACAGATTATTATTTTTTGTATTTACGTAGCAATGTTTACATGTGAAATACAAAAATCGTCTGGTCGCATGAACCAAACAGGTCACTAATAGTGAAACAGAAAAACAAATAACTATATATTTGATGTTCTCCACTTATGGCCATGCTCCGCACGAGGAGAAGTAGAGGCGTGCATTTTGGCCCAAAGGTACCAGATGTATCACCAGATGAAAATTAAATGAAGCTGAGTATCCAAAATACACGGGCGGAGTCCGAAATAACCTCAGCAAACAGTAACTGAGCCTTACACTCGGCTTAAAGTACTCGGCGATGTTTCGGTCGACTTACACCATGTAGGTCGAGTTTCAGTTTACAGGTACTTAGAGCATCTCCAGCCGCGCACCCAACAAGGCCCCCAGGCGTTTTCTCGGTCGCCGGCGCCGAAAAATCGGTCCAGTCGCGCCCTCAAAAGCTCATTTTTCATCGGCTCGGTTCAAAGTTGGCGCCGGCGGACCCAGGCCGAACCCGACACGCTTGTGGGCGCCGGCCGAATCTTTTTTGGCGCGAAAATCGGCGGGCCCTCCTTGGCAGCGACTCGGTTCTTCTCGCCGCTTCGTCGTCCTCATCGCCTCAGTTCCCGCGACGGAATCCCGAGGTGGAATCAATGCCAAAGCTGCCGCGCGCTGCCGCGCCGGTCAGCCTCCTCCATTGATGCCTCACAGGCGGCGCAGTGAAGACGGGACGACGCGCGTCCCTCGCCCGCCACGCGTACACACGGCGGTCGCACGTACGCGTGGCGCCTCCGCCTATATAAGCCGCCCCAGCGCGCCGGTGACACACAGACTCTCCACCGCCGACGCCCCGTTCCTTCCTCTCTTCTCGCCGTCTCCAGTTCAACCATGGCCGAGCGCTTCATAGGCAATGGCGCGGCGGCGAACGGCTTCGGCCGCCGCCACCTTCACGAGGACGAAGCTCGGCTCCTTTTTAAGGCCGAGTACCTGGTCCCGCCAGACATGCGGGTGCCCGGGGCGCAGCGCCGACGGGGTCTCAGTGCCACCACCGCCCACCGGGGCAGCGCGACGTGCGGAGATCGCGCGTATCTGCGCCTCTCTGCCGCAGGCGGCGAGGGAAGGTCCACGGTACGTCCTCGACAGCCTGCTGTGGGAGCCCTACTTCCGCCGCCGCCACGCCAAGCAGCTCGAGGCCACCAACGGCGTCGTGCCCTCCGGAAGGCTCAACTCCGAAGGCCGCCGCCGATGGTGGGCCATGCCCGGCCGCACGCTGGAGGCCGTCCTCGAGTACATTGGGGGCGGCAACACGCCCAGGCTGGAGTACCCCGCTCCCCCGTCCTTCTTCCGCTGGTGTGGGAGCTCATGGACGCCGAGGCGCATGGACCCAGGGGCGTCCTCCTCCTCGTCCGGCTCTCCCTGCCTCCGCCCCGTCAAGCCGGAGCCCCAGGACGCGTCGGTGAGCCAGCGCACCCGAAGCTCCGGCGTCCGCATCGTCGACTCCTCCCCCACCTCTGGCCGCCTTGTCCTCGTCAGGACGAAGGTGGAGCCCGGCCTTCCCGAGGAGTACGAGGCCATTGTCCGGGCGGCTTCTCCGACGAGGATGCCCAAAAGTGGGCACGGGATGACTACCCCCGCGACGAGATGGTCCGGCAACGCCGAGCCCTGGAGGAGATAGCCGCCCGCAAGCGTGGGCACGAGGAAGACAACGGCGTGGTGATCCTTGACAACGACGAGGACGAGGACGCCCCCGGACCGTCCAACCCGCCGCGCGAACCTGGGGAGGGGTGCAGCAGGGACAGCGGCCGCGGAGGAGGAGGTGACGACAGTGGCGGCGGCGGCGACTACACGCAGTTCTACAGGCTCCTCGGCATGTAGAGCGGGCGGCGGGTGGCGAGGAATGGCGACAGCGACGGCGGGCCTAGTAGCATTTTTTTCTTCTTTTGTAAAATATTTTAAATATGTATGAACTCACCGAAGTTTGGTTGAATTTGCATCTTATTTGTGCCGAATTTCAGTTTTCAAAAAAATTGTTGGCGCCGTGACTTAAGGGCATCATGCCTCCAGCACGCGGTTTGCGCCGGTGCGCCCCCAGGGGCAATATTTAGTGCCTCCTGGGTGCCAACAGCTGGAGATGCTCTTAGCTTACATGTAAGCCGAGTATAAAGTAGTGGCACCTGATGAAAAGAAATGGGATCACGGCCGGCAGCACCTAACGGAGGTGCCACCTGGCCCACCTGTAAGCCATAGGTAGTATAAGCCAAGTGCACGAACAACCACAATGTTTAAAAACGCATTAGCCTATGTGTCGTAATTATCTGTTTTGTCCGATTTCTTTTAAGAACCCATTAACCTGATTGCTTTTTTATTCCTTTCTGATGGCGACTCCCACCTCTCCCACCTCTCCCACCCCCTCTCCCACCTCTACCAATGGCGACCTCTAATCTAGATCCATGGAGGGATTACTACACTGGGATTTCTCCCCAGGTCAGGCGGTGGAGGCACAGGTGCGTGACAGGTTTGGATCCACAGTCCATTTCTCTTCCCATGCAACGGCCAAGGAGTTCTTTTTGGTTGTGGCTTTCTCCTCTGCCTCATTCCCACTCTCTGAAGAATCAGTTGGACTTGCTCTTCAATGTTGCATTGGTGGATCATCTGTTGGTTTTCGGGTAAAGCATTTGTCTGGCAGGCATTATCGCTTTTCGGTGGCATCTAATAAAGTGGGGCATTTCATATATGGGTTTAAGGACCGCATTTGGCCTGATTTTATCTGCCATTTTAATCTTTATCGCCACAACTCTTGGAACCACTCTCTTGTGAATTCTTCTTGGCATTCGGACAAAGAGCTAAATGAGATATCCCTACGTTCCCCTATGGCCATTAAATCAAATTTGAGATTCTTACGTGCTAATCGTTCTGAGGATAATAACACGCTTTTGGAGCTAAAAAAGTTTGGTTTCTCTTCCCTCTGCGAACCATCAAGGCCTAATCCTGGTGATGATCCAGGGAGTTCTTTGGTTCATCATGATCATGAAGACTCCCAAACTCAGCCAAAGATTATTTTTGGCTCTTTTGCATCAAACGCAATCAGTGGGCCGATCAGGGATTCAGTGGCAACAACGGACATTCGTTTTGGTAAATTTAAATCTATCATTATTACTGAGGAGGCATGCATGGAATCTACTTTTATTGGTAATCAATATCGTAATGAATGCTGGAATTCCATCCCGGGTTTTATTCTCCTGCACATTTTGGATTATAGGCAGGCTGGATATTCTGATTTGGATATTGCAAAGGCCTGGGATATTGCTTCGGTCCCACCATCGACCTTCATTTATAATAAAATGAATATCTGTTGCATCTGCAAATCCATGGGCCACTTGGGCCGGGACTGCTCTAATTCGGTCGACCAATCTGTTCAGGCACCTTCGGTACATTCGGACTTGGGGCCCATGTATCCTGTTGGACCTTCTTGTGTTATTTGCTGCTCGAACCAACATTTAACTGCTTTGTGCCCTTCTAAAATATTCTGCTCTGGTTGTAATTTATTGGGACACTTTAAATCTGAATGTGGCAATCTGGATTGCACCTACCTCTGGTGGCAACCGAAAGATCGGGATAAAACAGAATTACTGAGATATGATTATATCAGAAACCTTAGCCCGGAAAAGTTTCCCAAAAAATCTGTTATGACTGCCTGTTTTCCTTCTTCTGACCGGCTCACTATTTCTGATACAACACAAGGTCCTGTCAAATCGTTGGTCAGTAAGAATAAAATCCCCACTTGCCTTACTGTGATGCATCGTGGACCGAGGTACCGCAAACAGCAAGTAAAGAAATCAAAACAAATCCTTAATTGCACTGCCTGCGGCTCGGTTGGACACCTGGAGCAATTCTGTTGGCAGAGGAAGGGGGCGCCGAGACTAGTTTGGCAGCCCAAGACTCTTGCCGTTCCACATTCCTCCTCCTCTGCTCCCCCCAACTCCAGCTCTCCTCCGCCCGCATCAATGGCGAACTACCCAGTCAATGTGGTCCCCTACCTCCCCACGGGGATGACGATTGAGCTTGGGCCGCAAGATCGTGTTGTTCGTGGCGACATGGCGGTGCACCCCACTGCTCCTCTCAACCATGATTTTCTCGCTATTGCAGAGGTCAATCGCCATGTTCCTTTCCATCAGAAGGCTGCCCTCCGGGAGGTAATCACTGGACTATTGCATGAATCCCACTTTTTCCCTTCTGAGGTTGATGATCATCCGCTGGGCATTGCTATTTATGGTTTTGCAAATCCATTGGTTCGAGATACTGTACTGGGAACCACCTTTGAGATTGATGCTGAAGTTGAGGGTGATATAAGCACCATTGTCTCATTTGTGCCGCATGATGAAGCTTTGAACATGAGACTCACATCTTATGGTCCCTCTGTTTGGATTCTTTATGTGGGATTTCCCTATGACTACCAGACATACCACTACCTGCACAGATCTGTTGATAGCTTTGGTAGTTTGATTCATTGGCATAACCCCAGAGGCGATAGGAAGTTTGTTCTGATTAGAGTCAAGGTAATCAATCTTCGTCTTGTTCCAAAAAGTCTTGTGGTTCGTCAGCTAGGAGGGGACAGATGCAGCTGGACTGTCTGTGTTACAATGCTGCGAAGCAGCGACTGGAATGCCCATCTTCCTGAGGTGCCACCCGCCGGAGAAGATCCGCCACCCGAAAATGGAGTTCCTCATCCTCTCTATGGCGATGAACTCACAGCTGAACAGCTCTATCAACTACAGCTTAATAATTGGATTGCACAGCAAGGAGCAGCCAACAATGCTGCAGCCCCGAATGAGGAGGTGAATGTGCAGAATGTTGAGGTGGAGTTTCAGCCAGCCTGGGGTGAATGGCCAGCACCTCCACCACAAGCTCCGCCTGCTTTGTACAATTTCCAGGAGTGGTTGGCACAGGAAGGACTTCAGGTTCAGGATGGTATCCACCCTACTGACAACATGATGGACAGCCCAATTGCTGCTTGGAATGATTCCATCTCTCCACACAGCAGCTCTGAATCCAGCGTGGGGTCTGAGGATTTGGTTCTTGTTCCTGTTTCCATCATGCATGCTCTGCAGAGGAACAGCTCCCTTGTTTTCAGTTCTGCTGCTTCTCAGAACCTCATGGCTCCTCAAGCTTTCTTCAGCACATCCGCTGGCTCTGAAGCTCACTCGCAAAATTTGCAGTTTAACATTCAGGTTTCAAACACTGGTATTAATATTTAGTTCTCTGCTGACAATGACTTGATCAACTCAATGCTGCTGAAGGAACCTTTGTCATATGTTCATGTCACAAACTTCTTGTCAAGCAGTATCATGCCCACTTTGGCCACTTTTGGGCCTTGGGCGCAGGGCTATGGTATAAGGCCGGCTAGTCTGGATATCCAGTTTGTGATAACTACAACTGAAAGTGGACAGATTGATGCCTCTGCTACTATCTCATGCTTTGATACATCCGGTTCTTACAGCTCTTCCACCCAAGTTTGGCTCCTTGATAATGCTGCGGCCTCCACTGCTCAGAACAGCAATGTGATTATACATGAAATCCCTGAGACTCAATCTTCTGATGATATATCTACTGATTCGCTGGTTCTCTCTGATGGTGTGGATCGCTCTGACTCTGCCATAGTTCGTGAGGGTTCCTCGGTTGGAGCGACTAGGAACAGACGCAACAAATCAAAAGCCCCCACCTCTGTTGCACAAGTTTGACGCAGCAGCCGATCCAACAAGTACGATGGATTTAAGGTGCCTCTTATCACTGACAGCAAGGCCAGGACTTCAAAAGTTAAACCTCGGATCACCCCCAACATGGCTTCTGCAGTGGTTCTCTCTGAACTGACTGAGGATCAGGACGCGGATGTGCCACCACCACTGTCAATCTCGGAGATTCAGGCGATTGGCTCCGACCACTGTGCAATCCCTCCTGAAGAGCTTACCGAAGAACTGCTCCTGGATTAGCAGGCGGGTGGTCCCTCCAATGTTTAAGTTTTACTGCTTTTATTATTAGTTTGTAATGGCACTTATTTCAAATTGGAACGTCCTCTGTTGGAACGTCCGGGGCCTAAACTCCGATCCTAAGCTTTTGGCACTTTCGAATGCTATTTCGTCTAGTGGCTGTGCTGTGATTTGCTTGCAAGAAACCAAAAAACCCTCCTTTGATAATATGTTTCTTAAATCTTGTTGTCCTAGAAGATTCGATAAATTTGCTTTCATACCCTCTCGAGGGGCCTCTGGAGGTATTGTCACCATATGGAACAGCGCCCTCTTTACTGGTACTGTAATGATTGAAGAAGAATTTGCACTGGTGATCAAATTCAAATCTACTCAGTCGGCCCAAGAATGGACTCTGGTGAATATCTAGGGGCCTTGTCAAGGTGATTTACGTGTGGATTACACAAACTGGCTTTTAAATCTAAATATACCCACTACTGAAGATTGGTTACTCATTGGTGATTTCAATTATATTCGAAGCCCTTCAAATTGTAATAAACCAGGAGGTAACATTAATGACATGATCACGTTCAATGACTTTATTAGATCTCAAAACCTTATTGAACTCCCAATAAAAGGTAGGGCATATACATGGAGTAATATGCAGGATGAGCCATTGTTAGAACAACTTGATTGGTTTCTCACCTCTAATAACTGGACTCTTTCATACCCAAATACCATGGTCAAACCCCTAGGAAAACCTGTTTCCGACCACATTCCGTGTGTCATCACCATTGAAACATCTATACCAAAAAGTAACCTGTTCCGGTTTGAATCTTACTGGGTGCAACACCCTGGCTTTATGGACTTGGTCTCTGAGGTTTGGACACGGCCAATTAACTCTACTAATGCGGCCACAATTCTCTGCCGAAAATTCAAAATGCTAAGATATGAACTCAAGCACTGGAGTAAACATATTTCGAAGCTTACTACTGCCATACAGAACTCAAACTCCACCTTGGCAGATCTTGATGCTAGAGAAAACAGAAGACCCCTAACTATTCCAGAAAGTAATTTTAGAAAAATCCTAAAGAAACATATCTTACGGTTACTAAATTACCAGAAACAATATTGGAAGAAGCGTTGTACTATTCGCTGGGTTAAATTTGGGGATGAAGACCCAAAATTCCTTAAAGCACTTGCATCCGAGAGATATAGAAGGAATGCAATCACCTCCCTTCGGTTTGATAATGGTACAACTGTGGAAGACCATGCAGGAAAGGAAGCACTCATTTATCATACATACAAAGATAGACTTGGGTCTTCTGGTAACTACCAAATGAAATTCGATCTTTCCACTATCATCAAAAAGAGAGAAGATTTGGACCAACTCACAGCACCCTTTTCACGACAAGAAATTGATGATGTCATAAAAGAAATGCCAGCTGATAGAGCGCCTGGACCAGACGGTTTCACGGGACATTTCATTAAATCATGCTGGCACATAATCAAGGAAGACTTTTATAGGTTGTGTGCTCAGTTTCATGAAGAGAATCTCAATTTGGAAAGCATCAATGAAGGTTTCATCACTCTCATACCTAAGGTTTCCTCACCTGAAACAGTAAATGACTTTCGGCCCATCACTCTTTTAAATTGCTGTCTCAAAGTGATCACTAAGCTTCTTGCCAACCGCCTACAAAAGCTCATTCTAAAAATAGTTCATCGTAATCAATATGGTTTCATTAAGCGAAGAACTATACAAGACTGTCTTGCTTGGGCCTTCTAGTATATACATCAATGTCAAACATCCAAGAAAGAAATAGTACTTCTCAAGCTGGACTTCGCTAAAGCCTTTGATACAATTCAACACGGGGCTATGCTTCAAATTATGAAACATATGGGATTCAATGACAAATGGTTATCTTGGATCAAAAATATATTCTCCACTGGGAAATCCTCCGTTCTCCTTAATGGTGTTCCTGGCAGACAGTTTATTTGCAAAAGTGGTGTCCGGGCAAGGAGACCCTCTGTCCCCGCTTCTCTTTGTCATTGCAGCCGACCTGCTTCAGGCTGCCATTAATGATGCGTTCCGACAGGGGAAGATCAGCCTGCCCTTTGATAGGCAGGGTATGCGTGATTACCCGGTTATCCAATATGCTGACGACACAATAATTATCATGCCAGCATGCCCCGATCAAGCACGCACTATGAAAGGGATCCTCAATGATTTTGCCATCTCTATTGGACTCAGTATAAACTTTCATAAATCAACACTTATACCAATAAACTACGAAGTTGATCTTACAAATGAGCTTGCTGGTATATTTGAATGTAAGATTGGAAATATGCCTTTCACATACCTTGGTCTCCCCCTTGGCACTAATAAACCATCCATCCAAGACCTAATGCCATTGGTGTGCTCTGTGGAAAGAAGACTGACTTCTACTCTGGCGATGATGTCGTACGGTGCAAAACTATCACTGGTAAACACAGTCATCACCTCACTTATCATCTTCGCCTTATGCACGTTGAGGTTTCCCCCCAAAATTCTGGAACTACTGGATAAGATCCGTCGGAAATGCCTCTGGACCAAA
Organism: Triticum timopheevii; assembly: GCA_963921465.1. Classification (NCBI taxonomy): domain Eukaryota; kingdom Viridiplantae; phylum Streptophyta; class Magnoliopsida; order Poales; family Poaceae; genus Triticum; species Triticum timopheevii. The sequence goes on along the minus strand of OY997274.1, from coordinate 162,788,832 downwards.
AAAAACTGAACAAGGGGAGAAATGCAACTCCCTGGTTGCTTGGGATAGGATTTGTCGCCCTAAAGATAGTGGTGGACTTGGGATTATTAACTTGAAGATCCAGAGTGATGCCCTCCTTCTCAAATACTTGCACAAATTCTACAACCGTCATGACCTTCCTTGGGTTGACCTAATCTGGTCTACTTACTACTCTGACAAGATACCACACGCCTCCGACCCTTGTGGTTCTTTCTGGTGGCGAGATGTTCTCAAATTAACCCCAATCTATCGTGGTATATCCACAGTGGAGGTTTTTCGTGGTGACAAAGTGCTCATGTGGAAGGACCTATGGCTTGAAGATATATTATCTGACTCACACCCGAGGGCTTTCTCCTTTGCTCGCAATGAAGATATATCTGTGCAACAGTTTATCACAATCACCTCCCTCGATGAGGCGTTCCACCTCCCTTTATCCATGCAAGCACATGATGAGGTCAGACATATTCAACAACTTGTTGCCCACGTCACCTTGGACAATGGTCATAACATAAAAGATGTTTGGTCCTACACTTGGGGGACGGCCGAATATACTGCTAGAAGATTCTACAAGTTCTGCTTTAGAGATGTCAAAGCCCATAAAACGTACAAATGGTTGTGGAAATCCAAAGTTACAGCCAAGATCAAGGTATTTGGCTGGCTCCTCCTATCCGATCGACTCAATACTAGAGACATGCTCAAGCGAAGGCATTATAATATTGGAGATGATTTCAGCTGCCTCCTTTGTGGTCATTCCCATGAAGACGTTGATCACATGATCCTCAACTGCCCATTTAGTAAACAATGCTGGTATAAACTGGGGATGAATCCAGACCATCATACCACGCGTCTACCATGGTTGGAAGCGGCTAGGACAAACTGGAATCAACCTATGTTTATGGAGACATTCCTTCAGGCATCTTGGAGTATTTGGAAGGAGAGGAATGACAAATTATTCAGACAAATTAATCCCTCCTACAACTCTTGGCTATAAAGATTTAAAACAGACTTTGGTCTTCTTCAATATAGGGTCAAAGAGAATATGAAGGACTTCATTTTCCTTTTATTAGACTCCCTTCCTTCTGATTAGTCTGCTTCTGATAGTCCTGCCACCCCCTTGCCACAAAAGTGGCTAGGGTTGCCTCTTGTAAACACCTTGTACAATGTAATGTAAATGTTTGAAAGGTAATATATATATATATAACAGTGGGAGCCTCTCCCACTGTCACAAGTTTCAAAAAAAACCCACAATGTTTAAATATAAGCCGAAATATCCCTGTAAGCTGTGTCGGAGCCAACATTAACGGCTTACATGTAAACCGTATCGGTGGGTGACGCCGAGTACCAATCTGTCATGATTGATTGTGGGGTGATGACCTCCTAAATTCACCCTTGCCGTATATTTATATACTAAGATTCAGGGCTCGTTTACAGAATGGATCGATTCCGTCAAGGCAGTCAAGGCCGTGTACATCATGGACTCCAAGCTCTACTAGTAGTCCTATATGTATTCTAACACACCCCCTCAATCATAACTTATCTAAGTTAAGATTATGTTTGAATGCTTCTAACTGTCTAGTAGCAAGTGCTTTCGTGAAGCCATCCGCTACCTGATCACCAGAGGGAATGAATCTGATGTTAAGAAGCTTGTCTGCAACTCTCTCTCTCTCTCTCTCTAACAAAGTGATAGTCAACCTCAATGTGTTTAGTCCGAGCATGAAATATTGGATTAGCTGAGAGATACGTTGCTCTAATATTGTCACACCAGACATGCTGCCCTAGGTTGACTGACTCCGAGCTCCTTGAGAAGTGTTTGGATTCAAATGATTCCAGCTGTTGCATTGGCTAGGGATTTGTACTCTGTTTCTGTGCTTGACCTCGACAATATTGCTGGTTTTCGAGCACTCCAAGAAACAAGATTGTCACCAAAATATATAGCAAAACCACCTCACTAGTGCAGAATTGTGCTTTAGCACTGGTTCGTGAGGCCCTTTAGTGCCGATTCTGGAACCGGTACTAAAGGGTGGGGACTAAAGGTCCCCCTCTTTACTCCCGGTTCAACACGGACCGCCACTAAAGGGCCACCACGTGGCACGAGCCAACGCCGGGGGCTGGGAGACCTTTAGTATCGACTGGTAACACCAACTGGTACTAAAAGGTTTAGAGGTTTTGGTTTTATGATTTATTTTTTCTTTAATTTTGTGTTTTCCATTTAATTTTTTCATTTGCTGGTATTTTATGTTACTACATATTGTACACGTTATGCATATATATAAATAGAATTTCTCGTAGAACCGTTCACACACACACACACATATAGGGTGGGTCTATTATGATAACACCCTTAAGAGTCTTATTCTACACACAAATCTCTTATTCTGCTAACACTTTAGCACTGCCCGGCGTACAGAAAAACAAAAACGAACTTCCCCTACCCCTATCCGACCTTCTTCTCTCTCCTCCCAACTCCCGCACCACCCCGATCCCCAGTTCCCTCACCTTCTTCTCTCTCCCACTCACGCCTCGCACCGCATCGCACCGACCCCCCAATCCTCCTCACCTTCTTTCACCGTCGATGCCAGCCGCCAGCTCTGTGCAGGCCGGCCACGCGCCACCGACTGGCCTCCCCCTCCCGCATCTACCCCCTGACATCCTGCAGCACCCCGGCCCACCGCGCCCCGACTCCCTCCCTGACTCGCCGTCGCCCTCGACGCTAGCCAGCATGGCCGACTCCTTCCCCGCACCGCCCCAGCCCCGGATCTGGCGAGGATCCACCAGGTTGTTGGTTCCGATACGTTATGTGGATGGATCAGCGATGGCACTGATTATAGATATGAAGAGTGAGAGCACTTCACATTATCGAGTTTTGTAGGTGTGCGTAATGGCTTCGGGTGGCCTAATGTATGTTCTTTTTAGACCTTTATATTGAGTAATAAATAAAGATGACCATATGCATTGATTGATACAGTGGCGGGGGTTTAACCTCCGTTTCAAAATGAAAAAAAATCGTAAGTTGTTGCGGCGTCCGCCAACTCCTGTACAGCTATCTCCAACGACTTTGTCGACCTCCTGGCATTGCTAGATTTCAATGTAGGCATGCGCCCACCAGGGTAAGATGAAATATAAAATCGGCAATAAGGATGATAAACAGATAGTTCTTAACCATTTGAATTATCAAGTGACTTAGGTAGTGTTAGAGCCTTATTACCACTAGTAGAAAACCACCCATTAGTCCCGGTTCATAAGGGCCTTTAGTCCCGGTTCAGGAACCGGGACTAATGGGTCGTTACTAATACCTCAACCCATTAGTCCCGGTTCAAACAAGAACCGGGACCAATGTGCCTCCACGTGGCCCTGTGCGCCGAGCCCAGTCAGGGGGCCTTTGGTCCCGGTTGGTTGCTCCAACCGGGACCAAAAGGCATCCACGCGTCTGCATTCCAGTGGCTGGGGTTTTTGTTTTTTTAAAGGAGGGGGGTTGGGGGTTTTGGGGGGTTAATTTAGGTGTTTCGTATATTGTGTTAGATAGCTAATTAATAGAGAGAAGTGTCCTCTCTTATGTCCGTGCTTGGTCGACGCTACGTAGTATATATACATAAGTGATCGAGAGAACCATTCAGTACAGAAGTTCGTCATGCATACCGAGAGAAGTGATCGATCGACCTCTCCTTCTCCGAGAGATTGGTCGAACAACAAGTTTTTTACTTGCTACATACATGTACAATATGTATAAGATCTCTTAATTACAAACCCCTAGCATTTGAAATCAACTTCCACATGGTATTCTCTGGCTTTACTCTTGAATTGCTTTCATGCGATCTGGTGGTAGGAGTTCATCCCGCATCTGCCACGTCTAATTGATTTGAAGAAGGGGGTTAATTAATACATATATATGAATGAAACTCAACAGAAATGATGGTGTATTAAAATGAAATTGTGAATATTATTGCTTACGCACTTCATATTGTCTTCTAGAGTAGCCCCGCTTGTTTTTCAAAGTCGCGTTGTGGATGAACTCGCACACGTAGTATCCACAGAAATCATTCCCTTCCTCCTGCCACAAGCACTTTACGAGAAATAGAGGTCAATCAAACTGATAATGAAGCATTATAAATGGCATTGATGAAAGTATAGCTATAGAATCAACGGGAGATGCGCGCAACTAGCTAGCCAGTAGTACTTACTTTCGGGTATACATACCGCAGCTCCTTCGGCAGTCCCAGAGCTTGTGCGGTGAACTGTTTCCAAACCCTGCAAGACAAAGAAAATAATTATTATTACTTGAGATATCAGGAAATGAACAAAAACTTGCCGATATGGTGCGATAATGATCGATTGAACTTACTTGCTGAGCATTTCAGTCATGTCCGCATAGGTGCTGGGATCTTTCCGTCTAGAGTCTAAGACGGTTACAAGTCCACGCTCAAGCTTAATCTCCAGAAGAATATAGTGGTACCTGCACACGCATGCATAACTCATCAATTACATTAACCTCTCGCTCGAGTAATAACGGAAACCGAATATGCACACGACAGTAACACTCACGGGCCGTTGTACGGAAAGAGTATGGTATCTTTGTTTTGATTTTTGATCAACAATTGTAGCAAGTTGTCCTCGGCCTCTTCGACGTGCTTTTTAACCAGAAATACATCTATGATATTTGTGTTAATGAACCCAATATCATAGATTTCTTTTTTTTTTTTTTGCACTCGACGATCTTCAATCTGCATAATATATTGAGGATAATTAATTATAAATACATGCAATGAAAGAGCCGAGCTATATATAGAGACTTAATGACAGAAATAGTACTTACAGGCAGTAGCAAAAGACCATTAATTTATCGAGGGCCTTTTGATTGAAGAACTCGAAGAACTCCTCAAATGGAACACACAACAGATCATTTGTAACGAGGTCGTGCTCCTCTTTAATGTTTAGATACAAACTGTTCGTCCCCTTAGACTCTCTGCAGGTTTTCATGTACCAACTATGGAATCTTCGCATCATTGTTGTCAGAGATTTTTCATCTTTGACGAGAGGCTTCCTGTACTCGTATCTGAATACGTCCACCTCCATGAAATCAGGAAGTGCATCGTCAGGCAGGTAATCTTCAAGATTGCCATAACCGGCCACCGTCCCCGGAGGATTAGACACATTGAGCGGGGGGCACGATTGTTGTGCTTGTTCGCCGAGCTGGGCAATTTGTTTCCCCTTTGCTCGTTGTTCTTTTGACCTTTTATCACTGATAGTAGTTCCCGACCGCTTGGCTTGGAGATATGTCTGTTCAGTAATGCGCTCATAGTTGGTTCTCGGCGGAGACTTTGGTGGTTTCCTCAGGGCATCGAGAGTGCGCTTTGCTTTCACCGGATCTACCTTCTCCTCCGGAGGTGGATGTCTCTTTGCTTTCACCCCTTCAAAGAACTCCTTCACGTGGGTCTGCACGATCGTATTGTTTTCCTCCTCGGTCCTCTCGTACGGTAACTTCTCTAGAGGCTTTAGAGGTGGACCGTATCTGTATTGCCACTCTCCTCTTCTTGTGCTGCTAGACGCCGGAGCAGACGGAGCAGCTGCGGCGTCTGTCTTCTTTCATGCTTGCTTACGAGGCGGAGGAGAAGGACTACGACGCGCCGGAGCAGCCGGGGCGGCGGCGGGTCTCTTCCGCCCTTGCTGGCGAGGCGGAGAAGGAGGAGGCGGAGTGCCGCCACGCGCCGGAGAAGGAGGCGGAGTGCCGCCACGCGTGCCCTGATCGTCACTCGCCGGAGGAGGAGGTGATGGAGGAGGCGGAGTGCCGCCACGCGTGCCCTGATCATCACTCGCCGAAGGAGGAGGCGGTGGAGGAGGCGGAGTGCCCTGACTCGCTGGAGGAGGAGGAGGCGGAGGCGTCCAGTTCAGAAGGTTGATGAGCTCCTTCCGCCATTGGCATGGAGTCTTCAGAGCAGAATCCAGCCTAGTCTCCCCTTCACCGATAGGGTGCTCAAGCGCGAGGTCCTCAAATCCCTCCGTTATTTCATCCACCATCACCTTAGCAAATCCTTCTGGAATCGGCTGGCAGTGATAAGTTGTGCCGGGTCCACTAGGATAAACTTGGCCAACAGCCGCCTTGACCTTGAAATTCATCCATCGCGCCATAATGTGGCAATTTTGAGACTCCGTGATACCATCCACGGGATAGCTGGCAGGAGCCGTCAAGACATGCTCCGGCTGAAGCAGCTCGGTGGAAGCCACGCTGCTTCTCTGCTGAGTTGGCGGCGTAGCTTCGGGGGAAGCTTCGGCATGTCGTTTGTTGCGATCTGTTGCTTCTCGTTCCTCTTCTCGATCCTCTAGCCCCATTACCCTTCCAAGCAGCGCCTGCATTTGGTCCTGCTCCAGTTTCTTCCTCCTCTCGTGGGTTTTGTAACCCCCTGCGTCCGGAAAACCAACCTTCCACGAAATGGAGCCTGGCGTGCCTCGTGTCCGTCCAGGGTGCTCGGGATTCCCAAGGGCCATTGTGAGCTCGTCCTTCTCCCTGTTTGGAAGGAACGTCCCTCGCTGCGCTGCATCGATATAGTGTCGAAGGTTCTTGACTGGTGTTTGCAGTTGCTCGTCCGTCCACTGACACTGCCTTGTTACAGGGTCCAAGGTTCCGCCAGCCCCGAAGAACCAAGTCCGGCAACGGTCTGGCCAGCGCATTGTCTCTGGTTTGATCCCTTTTTCAAGCAGATCATGCTCAGCCTTGGACCACTTAGGCCGGGCTTTGAGGTAGCCACCTGACCTCGTGCGATGGTGAAGCTTCTTCTTCGCAGCATTTTTCTTGTTTGTCTCTGACATCTTCTTACTCTTTTCCGATGTCTTGTGGGCCACAAATGCGGGCCAGTGATCTTTGATCTTCTCATATTTGCCGATGAATTCTGGTGTTTTTTTTTCTCGACAAACTGGTTCAGCTCTTTCCTCCACCTCCTCATTAGGCTTGTCTTCTTCTTAAGAGCACAAGACTTGATTAATTGCTCTTTAACTGGATTCTCCGGATCCTCCTCTGGCGGTAGGGAGAAATTTGCCTTCAGCCCAGTCCAAAGATCTTCTTTCTGCATATCATTGACATAAGACACCTCAGCGTCTTCATCCTTAGCAGGCTTATACCACTGCTGGATGCTGATCGGGATCTTGTCCCTAACAAGAACCCCGCACTGAGCAGAAAATGCGCGCTTTGTCCGGATGGGTTCAATCGGTTCGCCGTCGGGCGCGATTTCTATGATCTCAAACTTTTCATCCGAGCTCAACTTTTTCTTCGGGCCTCATCTCCTTACCGAAGTTGTGCTCGATCCGGAGGGCTAGAAATTATAAGGAAGAAAGACGACAGTAATTAATATGTGTACATATACCAAAACAATGGATACATCAATTAACTAGTCAGCACGGGCTTAACTAATATATATATATATACCTGGCCGGACTCGGTTCGGTGACCGGAGCAGTCAGCACGGTCTCCTTCGTCTTGTACCTCCATTGTGTCACCGGAGCCATCATGAACATAGTCCTCCTCTTCTACCGGCATTAATGGGTCGAAGCCATCATAAACATAGCCCTCTTCTTCATCCAGCTGACCATCGGTGTCGATGAGAAATGACGCAACATCATCACTTCCATTTGCGATTATGTCCCCCAACATCGCTTCTGTTTCTTCGTCTCGGGAGTGCTCCATAGTTTCTGCAAATATTTACAACATGTCAATTATTATTCAAACATGGTACAGATGGATATATATATATATATACATATATATATATATATATATATATATATATATATATATATATATATATATATTAGTGGCAAACGTAGAACTAGCTAGCTATTCACAATAAGGAATCATGTTAGTGGCCTCGACACTGCTTCTCTAGGGTTTGGGGTCGCCTCGACACAACGCTTCAAGGGTTTGGGGTGGCCTCGACGACAATGCTCTTTTAACTTGATAAATTTGGGTGGCCTCGAGAGAGTTAATTTGTCGGGTAGGGGCACGGCCGGAGGGGGTAGGAGACCAACATCGTTTTCTCTCTAGGGTTTGGGTGTCCTCGAGAGTTATCGGGGAGGGGGTATCAGTACCACCCCCTAGCTCGTGTTGAAGTTTCTTCTTTCTCCTCCATTCCTTTCTTTCTTCTTCTCCTCTTCTTTTTCTTCTTCTCCCTCGAGAAAGGAAAATAATTAAGGAAAAGGAAGAAAAGAGAAAGAAGGAAGAAGGAAGAAGAAGAAGAAAAAAAGAAGAAAAAAAAGAGGAGAAGAAGAAAGGAATAGAGGAGAAAGAAGAAATTTTTTCTTCTTTCTCCTCTATTCCTTTCTTCTTCTCCTCTTCTTTTTCTTCTTTTTTCCTCTTCTTATTTATTTCTCCTCTTCTTCCTCTCCTCTTTTTCTCCTTTCTTCCTCTTCTTATTTTTCTTTTTCCTCTCATTCTTTTAGTATTGCTTATTTTTAAAAAAATGTTCAAATAGAATATTTCGAAAAAAAACAAAGGTTTTGCCTAATGCATTGTTCATATGAATATACAAACATTTTCATGTTATACAATAATTAATATCACCAAAAAAATCTATGAACAGAAAAAAAATATGAACAATAAATACACATATGAACAATAAATACATATATGAACAAAAACATGCTCTGAACAATTTTTGAACATTACATACACATAGCCAAATACATACACATATACATTATATATATATATATATGAACAAAAAAACTAAACTAATAAAAATGAAAAAAAAGAGAGCCGCATATATATATAGCCACATACATACACATATATATATATATACATTGAACAAAAAAATTAAACTAATAAAAATGAAAAAAAAACAGAGCCGGTGTGGCGCGGCGGCTCACAGCGGTGGCGGCGCGCGGGGGCGGGCGACGGCAACGGGGCAGCCTGGCGGCAATGACGGCGGGCGCGGGCTCGGGGAGGCCGGCGCGGGCTCGGGGAGGCCGGCGACGACGACGGGCGCGGGCGACGGCGACGGCGACGGCGGGGGCGGCGGGCGGCGTCGGGGCAGCCTGGCGGCGTCGATGTGCTCGGCGTCGTCGGGGGGCAACTGGTGGCGATGAACTCTGCAAAACTGCGAAGTGCTACTTATATACAAGGAGCATTGGTCCCGGTTGGTGGCACAAACCGGGACTAATGCCCCCTTTAGTCCCAGTTGGTGCCACCAACCGGGACCAAAGGCCTCTTTTCGGCAGCCCAAAGGGCGGGAAGTTGCGGCCTTTAGTCCCGGTTGGTGGCACCAACCGGGACCAATGGCCCCCCCTTTAGTCCCGGTTGGTGCCACCAACCGGGACCAAAGGCCCCTGTGCTGCCCGCGTCGGGGCCAAAGTTTATTCCCACCTCGCTAGTTGAGAGGGGCACGCAGTGGTTTATAAGCCCCACTGCCGCACCCCTCTCGAGCTCCTCTCCATTGCAGGCTTACGGGCCTACTAGCTACTGCTTTGCCTGATGGGCCTTCTGGGCCTTCTGCGGGCCTGAATCCTGGCCCAAAGTAGGGATTCAAGTCGTATTCAAGCCGTGTGGGCTCAGTAGGTGGCATTTTTTTGTTTTTTGTTTTCTTTACTTATTGTTGCTATTTTTATTTTTTCCAGTTTTTTGTTTTGTTTACTGCATTATTTATTTTCTTTTGTTTTTTGCTTTATTTTTAATTCTTTTTTCTTTTAGTTTTAGGAAAATTATAAACTTTCTGTTAGTGCCACTACTTTTCAAATTTGAAAACACTTTTTTTTGTTTTCTTTCTTGCTTTATTTATTTTATTTTGTTTCTACTTACAACAAAATACTTATTGTTGTTTTTTTTTCTGCATTATTTATTTTATTTTGTTTTTTGCTTTATTTTTTAATTCTTTTTGCTTTTAGTTTTAGGAAAATTATAAACTTTCCACTTTTTTGTTTTTTTGTTTTCTTTCTTGCTTTATTTATTTTATTTTGTTTCTACTTACAACAAAATACTTATTGTTGCTATTTTTAATTATTACGAGGGCCGAACCATAAGACATTAAAGCATTTCAAATGAACTCTCAAAAAGTTGAAAGTTGGCATGGTATCATAAATTGACCCACACATAGCATGTGCATGTACAAAACGGACAATGGTATCATACTCGTCAGTTACAAAGTTGGCATGGTATCATCATAATAGTTGCGGGAGAAAGTCTTCACTTTTTCTTCACTTGTGTCATTTGCTTATTGCGCCGTAACCATGGATAATCTTCATTGTTTATCAGGATGCTGGGGTCAGCCTTGACTTTAAAGGGAGGAATTTCATGAAACTTTTCATAATCTTCAGACATGTCTGTCTTGTCCTCCACTCCCACGATGTCCCTTTTTCCTGAAAGAACTATGTGGCGCTTTGGCTCATCGTATGATGTATTCGCTTCCTTATATTTTCTCTTTCTCGGTCTGGTAGACATGTCCTTCACATAGATAACCTCTGCCACATCATTGGCTAGGACGAACGGTTCGTCAGTGTACCCTAGATTTTTTAGATCCACTATTGTCATTCCGTACTGTGGTCTACCTGTACCCCGCCTCCAGACAGATTGACCCATTTGCACTTAAACAAAGGGACCTTAAAATCATGTCCATAGTCAATTTCCCATATGTCCACTATGTAACCATAATATCTGTCCTTTCCCCTCTCGGTTGTTGCATCAAAGCGGACACCACTGTTTTGGTTGGTGCTCTTTTGATCTTGGTCAATCGTGTAAAATGTATTCCCATTTATCTCGTATCCTTTCCAAATCAATACAGTCAAAGATGGTCCCCTGGATAACAAGTACAGCTCATCACAAACAGTGTTGTCACCTCTGATACGTGCTTCCAACCAACTGCTAAAAGTCTTGATGTGTTCACATGTAATCCAGTCGTCGCACTGCTCTGGGTGTTTGGAGCGCAGACTGTTCTTGTGTTCATCGACATACGGGGTCACCAAGGTAGAGTTCTGTAGAACTGTGTAGTGTGCTTGAGACCAAGAATATCCGTCCCTGCATATTATTGAGTCCCTTCCAAGCGTGCCTTTTCCAGTCAGTCTCCCCTCATACCGCGATTTAGGGAGACCTATCTTCTTAAGGCCAGGAATGAAGTCAACACAAAACCCGATGACATCCTCTGTTTGATGGCCCATGGAGATGCTTCCTTCTGGCCTAGCGCGGTTACGGACATATTTCTTTAGGACTCCCATGAACCTCTCAAAGGGGTACATATTGTGTAGAAATACGGGGCCCAGAATGACAATCTCGTCAACTAGATGAACTAGGACGTGCGTCATGATATTGAAGAAGGATGGTGGGAACACCAGCTCGAAACTGACAAGACATTGCACCACATCACTCCTTAGCCTTGGTATGATTTCTGGATCGATCACCTTCTGAGAGATTACATTGAGGAATGCACATAGCTTCACAATGGCTAATCGGACGTTTTCCGGTAGAAGCCCCCTCAATGCAACGGAAGCAGTTGCGTCATAATCACGTGGCAGTCATGAGACTTTAGGTTCTGAAACTTTTTCTCTGCCATATTTATTATTCCTTTTATATTCGACGAGAAGCCAGTAGGGACCTTTATACTAAGCAGGCATTCAAAGAAGATTTCCTTCTCTTCTTTGGTAAGAGCATAGCTGGCAGGACCTTCATACTACTTTGGAGGCATGCCGTCTTTTTCGTGCAAACATTGCAGGTCCTCCCGTGCCTCAGCTGTATCTTTTGTCTTCCCATACACGCCCAAGAAGCCTAGCAGGTTCACGCAAAGGTTCTTCATCACGTGCATCACGTTGATCGAAGAGCGGACCTCTAGGTCTTTCCAGTAGGGTAGGTCCCAAAATATAGATTTCTTCTTCCACACGGGTGTGTGTCCCCCAGCGTCACTCGGAACAGCTAGTCCGCCGGGACCCTTTCCAAAGATTACGTGTAAATCATTGACCATAGCAAGTACGTGATCACCGGTACGCATGGCGGGCTTCTTCCGGTGATCTGCCTCGCCTTTGAAATGCTTGCCTTTCTTTCGACATTGATGGTTGGTCGGAAGAAATCGACGATGGCCCAGGTACACATTCTTCCTGCAGCTTGCCTGGTATATACTATCGGTGTCAAGTAAATAGTGCGTGCATGCGTGGTATCCCTTGTTTGTCTGTCCTGAAAGGTTACTGAGAGCGGGCCAATCGTTGATGGTCACGAACAGCAACGCCTTTAGGTTAACTTCCTCCTGTTTGTGCTCATCCCACGTACGTACACCGTTTCCATTCCACAGCTGTAAAAGTTCTTCAACTAATGGCCTTAGGTACACATCAATGTCATTGCCAGGTTGCTTAGGGCCTTGGATGAGAACTGGCATCATAATGAACTTCCGCTTCATGCACATCCAAGGAGGAAGGTTATACATACATAGAGTCACGGGCCAGGTGCTGTGATTGCTGCTCTGCTCCCCGAAAGGATTAATGCCATCCGCGCTTAAAGCAAACCATACGTTCCTTGGCTCACTTGCAAACTCATCCCAGTACTTTCTCTTGATTTTTCTCCACTGCGACCCACCAGCGGGTGCTCTCAACTTCCCGTCTTTCTTACGGTCCTCACTGTGCCATCGCATCAACTTGGCATGCTCTCCGTTTCTGAACAGACGTTTCAACCGTGGTATTATAGGAGCATACCACATCACCTTCGCAGGAACCCTCTTCCTGGGGGGCTTGCCGTCAACATCACCAGGGGCATCTCGTCTGATCTTATACCGTAATGCACCGCATACCGGGCATGCATTCAGATCCTTGTACGCACCGCGGTAGAGGATGCAGTCATTAGGGCATGCATGTATCTTCTGCACCTCCAATCCTAGAGGGCATACGACCTTCTTTGCTGCGTATGTACTGTCGGGCAATTTGTTATCCTTTGGAAGCTTCTTCTTCAACATTTTAAGTAGCTTCTCAAATCCTTTGTCAGGCACAGCATTCTCTGCCTTCCACTGCAGCAATTCCAGTACGGTACCGAGCTTTGTGTTGCCATCTTCGCAATTGGGGTACAACCCTTTTTTGTGGTCCTCTAGCATGCGATCAAACTTCATCTTCTCCTTTTGACTTTCGCATTGCGTCCTTGCATCTACAATGACCCGGCGGAGATCATCATCATCGGGCACATCGTCTGGTTCCTCTTGATCTTCAGCAGCTTTGCCCGTTGCAGCATCATCGTGGACATCGTCTGGTTCCTCTTGATCTTCAGGAGCATCACCGTATTCAGGGGGCACATAGTTGTCATCGTACTCTTCTTCTTCGCCGTCTTCCATCATAACCCCTATTTCTCCGTGCCTCGTCCAAACATTATAGTGTGGCATGAAACCCTTGTAAAGCAGGTGGGTGTGGAGGATTTTCCGGTCAGAGTAAGACTTCGTATTCCCAGATATAGGGCATGGACAACACATAAAACCATTCTGCTTGTTTGCCTCAGCCGCTTCGAGAAAATCATGCACGCCCTTAATGTACTCGGAGGTGTGTCTTGAATCGTACATCCATTGCCGGTTCATCTGCGTGCATTATATAATGAAGTGACCAAATTAATAGAAGTTCATCATCACATTAAAACCAAAGTACATACATAGTTCTCATCTAACAACATAAAGCTCTGTAGAGCATCTAAATTAATTAAACCATACACTGAAACTATGTAAAACATTTCAATGCGAAAAAAATGCGATCATAATCGCAACCAATGTAACAACTGATCCAACGGCATAATGATACCAAGCCTCGGTATGAATGGCATATTTTATAATCTTTCTAATCTTCAAGCGCATTGCATCCATCTTGATCTTGTGATCATCGACGACATCCGCAACATGCAACTCCAATATCATCTTCTCCTCCTCAATTTTTCTAATTTTTTACTTCAAGAAATTGTTTTCTTCTTCAACTAAATTTACCCTCTCGACAATAGGGTCGGTTGGAATTTCCGGTTCAACAACCTCCTAGATAAATAAAATCCATGTCACGTTGGTCGGCATAATTGTCATAAACAATAAATGAACCAATAGTTATGAAACGATAATATATACCACATCCGAATCATAGACAGGACGAGGGCCGACGGGGGCGGATACCAAAACCATCGCACTATATAAGATGCAATAATAAAAGTAAGAAAATAATACAAGTATCTATCTAAACATACAAGTAAGAATATTTTTCCTTTCAGAAAGAAGATAAGAACAAGAGGCTCACCATGGTGGTGCCGGCGATGAGATCGGCGCGGGTGATCGACGACTGTGAAGACGGGGACGGGGCGTGACGGACCGCTAAATCTAGACAAATATGGAGGAAAATGGAGCTTGGCGGTCGAGCTTGGAGGGGAGAAAGCTTAAGTAGTGTGGCTCGGGCATTCCATCGAACACCTCGTGTGCATAGGAGGTGAGCTAGAGCACCACAAGGCTCTCCCCTCGCCGGCCACGAAAAACAGAGCACTGGGAGTGCTCTGCTCGCGAGCAGGGGGTATATATAGGCACAACCATTGGTCCCGGTTAATAGCACGAACCGGGACTAAAGGTTGGCCTTTGGTCCCGGTTCGTGCCACCAACCGGGACCAATGGTGGTGGGCCAGGAGCGAGGCCCATTGGTCCCGGTTCGTCCCACCAACCGGGACCAAAAGGCCCAGACGAACCGGGACCAATGGCCCACGTGGCCCGGCCGGCCCCCGGGGCTCAAGAACCGGGTCCAATGCCACTATTGGTCCTGGTTCTGGATTGAACCGGGACTAATGGGCTGGACCGGCCTGGACCATTGCCCCCTTTTCTACTAGTGTACGCTCCTCATACAGCAAAGGCTGCAGCTTACGAATCTCCATAAACAATGCCTCTAAGTCATTCTCGATGACCCGCAAGAGGCGAATCCATCACCATAAGAATACGCGTACAGAGTACAGCAAAGTCATTCGTGCACTCAAGTCTATGTTCACTTGAGCGCACGTACTTCATAGGCCAACTTTATGTCGCCACACGATTAGCTGCCGCAATTCAATAGTAGAGAAGATGCGACGGAAGGTTGGACAAGCCGACCCCCAAATAAAAAACAGAGATCAGGACACGCAAGGGCAGCGACCAGACGGCAGGGAAATATGCATTGACCATGATTTGCATAAGTTCATCATCATATTTTTGGACGACATCTTGGTATTCAGCACTGACCTGCAGGAACACGAGGAACACCTTCGCCTCACGCTACAACTTCTCCGCGAGCATCAACTATTCGCCAAGGCCAGCAAGCGTACATTCGCACAAACAAGCATTGAATATCTCGGGCATGTGATCTCACAAGAGGGAGTTGCTACGGACAACAGCAAGACCAGCGCCATGCAGTACAGGCCCGTGCCCACTACGCCCACCGAGCTGCGCGGCGTCTTGGGGCTGACGGGCTACTACCGCAAATTCGTCCCCCATTACGGCATCATCGCCAAGCCCCTGACGCAACTATTGACGAAGAAAGGGTTTCTCTAGGACGACAAGACACAACAAGCTTTTGACATGCTCAAGCGCGCCATGGTGAGCACGTCCGTGTTGGCGTTGCCCAACTTCACGCACCCGTTCACCTTCGAAACTGATGCGTGCGACACCGGCGTTGGCACGGGGCTTATGCAAGATGGCCATCCAGTTGCCTACCTCAGCAAGGCTCACCGGCAAACAAAGAAAGAACACAATCAATGCAATGCAACAATATGATGCATGATGATGACATGGCAATATAGTGTGGTTTGAGCTAATGAAACTAGCAACAATTTAAGTGAAGTTGGTTTGAATCCAAGATTCAAATTCAAACTCCACATGTGGTTATTTAAAAGTCGTTCTAATATTTTCACTTATACAGCAGGTATAACTTAGTTTGTCATGCATGAAAATGGTACAGATGGATAGATTGCATTTTTCTGATGATTTTTCATATATAAATCTTTGAATTTGGAGTTACAAATTAATTTCTATGATTTTTTGAAGTTAGCACTATTTTCTGGAATTTCCTGAATAAGAATAAATCCAGAAAAGGTCATTACTGCATCAGCAGGTCACCTGTGCGGTCCAGGTCAAACCTGACCAGTAGGACCCACTGGTCAGTGACACAGTTAGTTAACCAACTAATTAGGGTTAGTTTAGTGCTAAGCTAGGTTTGACAAAGGGGCGGGGCCCACATGTCAGTGACCCAGGGGGGGTCAAATCCCTGGTCAACTGAGTCAAATCGTCGGTGTTTACCCACCGGCGATGACCGGACGCGGTGGAGGGTGCGAGTTTCGCACTCCGGCTACCAAAAGGGCGGCGGAGGGCATTTACGCGTAGCTGGAGGCGAGCCGCGTCGAGTGGTGGTGGTGGTTGGGCTCGGGGTCGCAGGAAACGACCCCGGTAACGAGCTTGGTGGCTTCCGGAGTTCAAGGCAAGCTCGAACTCGATGCTATGGTGCACGTGGAGGCGCGGGGCTAGCTCCTACGAGGCCTACGCGGTGCGATGAGTGCGTTGGGCACGTTAGTGAGGCCGTTGCGTGGCCAGAGCCACGTCGGTGGCGAGCTCAGGTGGCGTCGCATGCGGGTGTGCTCCGTGCAGTCGCTACGGTGGGCAGCAGCGAGAACGGAGAGGGGGAGGAGAGGCAGAAGCTCACAGCGGTCACGACGAGCTAGGCAGCGGGGTCGGGGACGAGCTGGACTGAGCGGGCTGGCGAAGTGGATCTCCGGCGACGGCAAGGCGAAGCGAGGCTGGTGCGGTGACTCCGGGGCGAACGAGCGCTCGGGGCTCTATCTGCTCGACGAAGCGGATAGTGGTGGAGCTTCTGGACACGACGAGGCGACGGGGAGGCGACGGTGGCCGTGGTTACGATGGCGGTGCGGTTACGGCGGCGTCGGCCATGGTGGCGGAGGGCGAAGGAGAGGTGCAGGGGGCGAAAGGGGGTGTCGGCGAGGTCGGGCTGCGTCCAGGGGGGCATCCACGCGATGAAGCGGCGTTCGGGGCGAGGCAGGCGAGCTGGGAGCTATGTGGCGAGCTCGGGCGCGCCGACGCTCACCTCCCTGCCTGCTTGGCGGGAGAAAGCAGCTGACTGGCATAGGCCAGCACAGTGTTGGGCTACAAGGTGGGCTACCAGGTGAGTTTGGTCAGGTAAGTCTCCTTTTTCTTTTATTTTCTTATTTCTTTATTCTGTAACTTTAGGGCTTTATTAAAAAAATACCAAAACAGTCTCAAAATTCATGAAACTGCACAAGGCTACTCTTTGGAATATATCCAACAGTAAACATTTTAGTTCATGAATATTTGGACATTTAAACTATTATATAGCATTTAAATGCCCAAATGCAAATAGCATATTGTTTAATTCAGTGACCCAATGTTGTCCTAGAAAAATATGAACCATTTTTGTCAGAGGTTCTAGACCAAGGCAAATATGATGAACACTTTTGAAGGGCATTTCAGGTTCATTGAAAAATATTTTAGTAACCCTAGTTGGATTATGTGGTGTTGCGGGTTTCTGCCATCCCCATTTCGACTTTAATTGAAACTTAAACATGATGCAACACAAGATGGTAGCACTAAGCATTACCAGAACTAGGGATGTGACAACTCACCCCCACTAAACAAGAATCTCGTCCCGAGATTTAAGCGCTGGGTAAAAAGGAAGAGGGGACTCGAACTATCACAATCTTCATGATCCAACTGTCCTCATCGAAGATATTGATTCATTACATCATCTTGAACTTGACATCCTTGCTTTCGAGATCTTCACCCAACATGAGGACACAAGAGAGAGATAATTCTACAACGATGGATCATCTTAATGATCACAGGATCAACTCATGGAACGAGACGTAGAAACATCTCTTGAGTTGAGGGACAAAACACATATGAGGAGCGATGGAAAGAAGTAGGTGACGAAGGTTCAGGTTAGTAGGCAACAATTCCATGCTTAGAAGATGGTGCACGGTTTGAAAGTAGCGAGGAAATATTCGCCTTGATTCCATAACGGGACACCTTGGGGGGTGACTCGTAGAAATATTCCCTTGAGTGGCAAAAAGAATTACTTTGGATATAGAAATCATTGAAACTCTCTAAACCAGCCCAAGGAAAATCACAAATGATCGTTTGAAGGAGTTCGGAGAAATGGCATACTCAATTTGGAAAGGAATCTAGAGTTACAAGACAACTCAGCAAGCGGAGAACACATTCCAGATGATGCCGAGGATATAACCCAGTGATTGAGTGTGCTCTCAAGAACTTGAGCATTTCCATATCCATCAAGGTTTGCAAACATCTGTGCCAAGATGTTGGTGACACATCGTACTACCATGATGAATATCGGTGGATGATGCAGATGCAAAGGGAGATAACACCTTCTCAGATTTCACCTTAGCGAGGCCCAGGAAACAAAATCTGGATGATCGACCGAGAGACATTTAGCACTCTGCTTCTAATATTCTCCTTGATGTGCTAGCGTAACTCATTATAGATATGGTTTGGTGTCTAGAACATCAAGTAAAAGGTCGGACTTTGGGAGCACAAGAATCCATAAGGAACAACTACTGGAGTAAATCCTACGAAATACTTATGGGGAGGTGGCCAACTTCCGCAATCAAGATAGTACAATAATAGGTCTTCCGGCTGGGTGTGTTGGCCACGACATGCACTTTAGCGGTTACAGAGAGACCAATATTATAATTCTTGGAATATGTTCCAATCATCATATCTGCCTGAGATTCAGATCTGGTTGGTGTCAGGATATTCCAGACTCATCAAGTCTAGAAAGAAAAATGACTGTTTGCAACACAAATCGACGAGATGGCGTTGTGAGATTCTCGGGGATTGAACTACGATAGCAAGCTCCAAAGCATGAGCTGGTTCTGCTACATACATGTGAACATGTTGTCCAAGACAAGCATGACCACCTAATAGTCTTACAACGAAACACTACCGAGTTCTGATTGGGAACCATCATTACGGAGAGCAAAGTCCTACGCATATACCTTTGGGTCCTTAAGGATTAGCACTTAAGAACTTCTTTTCCTTGAACAAATCAATCAATGGCTTGGTGTGCTAGGGATTCATATAGAATGAAGGTTGCAAGTCTCCAGACCACAGAATACTTCGCATGTATGCATGACTGACTTGAGATGATTCCAAAGGAAGCGAAACAAACTATCTCAAATTCACGGCGGCAACTTGCATCATATGCACGTGAATTAGAGGAAGTCACTTATTCCATCAAACATAAACTTCATGAGCTAGCACAAAGAAAATTCTTTCAAAAGTTTACAACACTAACTTAGATGTGCAACATGAATCCTGGACAAGATGAAAATTTTGTCAATGGGCTCAACAACAAACCATCCAGACTTCCATATAGATGAAATTCCACAATTAGGTGAACACGGTGATAACATTGGTCAGACCAAAAGATGTAATGGTGTATGCTCGAGGAATCAACCACGAGTAAGACAACATTATGAACATCGTTGGTTCTGATTTGATTTGAGCATAGCCCACACTCTAATCAAAGTTCTAACAAGACAATAGATCCAACAACTGATACGAGGACCAATTGATGAAGATATCATATTTCTTCAACACACACAAAAATATATCCCTTAAAATGAACAAAGTCAGATAAGCTTTTATCTTCCAACTCTCCAAGTTGTTGTTTGGCTTAACCAACTAGCTCAAGGGTTTCCAACATAGATTCTTGGATAAAGAGTGGTTTATTGGAAAACCAACTTGATCACGAACTCAACATATCGGTCAGGGAACAACCTAGTGATACTTCCAAGAAGATATTTGGAAAATCATGAACCATTGACATGTTATTAAGCTCGAGAACAATCTTTCTTTTCAAGGCGAGATGATATGATCAGATGAGCGAGGATTTGACAAAATCCTAACTCATCAATCGAAGAGTGCACTAGGAAAGATGGGCTAGGTAGCACAATCTATCTTAGAATGATAATTCAATAACCAACATGCTAAGAATGAGATTATTCTCCAATAACTACCAAGCAACGGAGTTGCTAGGAGTATTGATTTCACACATCACGGTTCACTTATTGGTATTCTGGTTACAACAACACGGAGACCGGGAAATGAATAATGATGGCGAGGAGTATCATTATATCACGCATTCGTAGGAGGTTGTGCAATTCTCATGACAATCCTGACATGAAGGAGGTGACACTCCAAGGTAGAACAGAACAAAAGATGGATTGGCATTTTGATCTACGGAATACAACTACTTTGACCAGTCCAAGAAATGGATGAGGTGCTGGAGTTTGTTTCTCCTAGTCATTGCAGAATAGAATGGCTTGACGGACCACAAGAATAATAGACATCGATAACACAAATGCACAACTAGTCCTGACTATCAATTCATAAACAGAGGTCAGAATACAACTAAAGAGAGACAACTCAAAGGAACATATGGTTTTCTGAGTTGCGGATGCATAGATTTAGTATGTCAAACAAGTTCAACATATTTCTTCCAGATAATCCATGCAGAAAGGTAGGACTGGAAGATTCACAATGCAGAATGGAGAACTCATCAAGAGCACTCTTATTGTGATGTTTTGGTTTAGGAGAGCTTCTGCCATAAGTAGTTCATGGTATTTGGAAGAAGGATATACCATGGACCTCGAGGACTATCGCAAAGGTTACTAATATCCTAAAGGAACTAGCAAACACTATCAACATGAAGTAAGTAGGATGAATCTCGGGTTCAAGAACCCATGAATAGAATGCCTACTAGCTAAATGGCATCATGGGATGCATTCCAGAATGATGGCCAGAATCATCACACTGGGAATACAACTCAGAGCTAGATTACTGGGTGGTTCTCTAAGACACCTAGGTCATAATAATAGCTTCAACTTGTATGTCGAGGAAATGAAGTACCTCAACACACTGATTAGCGTGGTTAATATGGACCAAAGGAGCATCAGGAATGGGAAGAAGGGATTTACAAATGCATCAAACTATTTCGAAACCGGGGATGACTCGGACAACATAACGGCTATAAATGCCCAAAAAGGATTTGAGACATCCTGCAAAAATGGTGTCATAACCACTCAACGTCACAATATCGTGTTTCTAAGATCAACTATGGACGCACGGAAGTAGTAGGAACTGAATCGTGGCTTGAAACCATCAATCCTATAAGTCTACGGATTAGTAACACGTGATCCTGATAGAAAGATGAGAAGCCTAGTTCCTTAACCCCGTAGGAAAGATAGGATGACTCGGATGAGAAGGGCATAAGGTATAAGGAGTAAAAAGAGCCTTACATTCCCTTCCACAATCAATTCCCTTATATAACTAAAGCATTTCTAGACTCAACTTCGACCAGTTTGGCTTGGTAATCCTACAGACAGTCAGGCTCTGATACTAAAGCTTTCAGGACCCCGATCCTAAGTCATATTGATCTAGCATGTAACACATTATATCACTTTGCGGCCTCATGCACGGTATTCCCACGGGTGCCACCTTACCTGGCCCGGGACCGTTTTGCACCTTTTGGCTCATGTATATGATAGTGTCGCTAGCATCCATATGACAGAGAACCCAGGCCGACATGACTAGTCGTAAACCCAAAGTGGCACTAACTTACAAGGACATGCATACATGACCCAGCAACAAACGTGTCGGTCATCAGCGAGTGAATCCGGGCTGTAGTAGCTGGGCTAACAGGACTCCGGTAGACACCGCGTGACATTTCCCCGAAGGGACAGACACAGGAACGAAGAAGGACACATGCCGGCCAGCCTAAGTGTTCCGGAGCAGTAGCAAGCTACCATGGCTCAGTGGAAGCACTAGGAGGCATTTCCCGGTAAGAGAGGCTACCAAGGATAAACAACTAGGTTGTCGGATCCCACAGATACCAAGCATTTCAAATCATACACACAATATGCTCGATATGCGCAAATACAACATGGCATCACAACAAAACTCTACAACTCAAAGTATTTATTCATTAGGCTCCAAAGAGCCAGATATTACAAACATGGGTATGATGACCCAGCATTCAAGTCATACAAGCAACAAGCACAAGCGGAAGCTTAACTTGTCTGAGTACAGACAACTACAAATGAAAAGGCTGAGAAGTCTGACTATCTACAAGACCTTGCTGAGGGCATAAGATCGTAGCTGAGGTAACAAGCTAAACATCGAAGTCCACGCGGAACTACTAGTGAGACTGAAGTCTCTCAGCAAAAACATAAATTAAGAAAATGTGAGTATAAATGTACCCAACAAGACTTACATCGGAACTAGCTACATATGCATCGGTAGCAACAAAGGGGGTGGTGGAGTTAAACTGCAGCAAGCAAGCTTTGACTCGGTGGCTAACCTGTACTACGACTGCTGGTAACTCTTTTGAGGTGGCGCACACAAGTCCACATATTCACCATATCAATACAAAACTATGGATCCGCTCCCGTCTCCCTACGAGAAGGCCATCCATAGCACTCACGCTTATCTTGTGCATTTTAGAGTATCCATTTTCACTTTTCTATATGAACTATACAGGCAACCAAGAGGTCCTTTATGATGGGGAACGTGGCAGAAATTCAAAATTTTCCTACGTGTCACCAAGATCTATCTATGAAGAAACCAGCAACGAGGGGAAGGAGAGTGCATCTACATACACTTGTAGATCGCTAAGCGGAAGCGTTCAAGAGAATGGGGTTGAAGGAGTCGTACTCGTCATGATCCAAATCACCGGAGATCCTAGTGCCAAACGGACGGCACCTCCGCGTTTAACACACGTACAGCCCGGTGACGTCTCCCATGCCTTGATCCAGCAAGGAGAGAGGGAGAGGTTGAGGAAGACTCCATCCAGCAGCAGCACAACGGCGTGGTGGTGGTGGAGGAGCGTGGCAATCCTGCAGGGCTTCGCCAAGCACCGCGGGAGAGGAGTACTTGGGAGAGGGGGAGGGCTGCGCCAGAACTTGTGGTGCGGCTGCCCTCCCACCCCCACATATATAGGGGCAAGGGAGAGGGGGGCCGGCCCCCTCAGATCCAATCTGAGGAGGGGGCGGCGGCCAAGGGGGGGAGGAGTGCCTCCCAAGTCAAGTGGAGGCCCTCCCCCTTTAGGGTTTTCCCTTTCCCATGCGCATGGGCCTTGGGGGGCTGGTGCCCCTGGCCCATTAAGGCTAGGGCGCCCCC
The DNA here is from genome assembly GCA_963921465.1 of Triticum timopheevii. Lineage (NCBI taxonomy): Eukaryota > Viridiplantae > Streptophyta > Magnoliopsida > Poales > Poaceae > Triticum > Triticum timopheevii. Next base: position 162,765,664 of record OY997274.1, on the reverse strand, counting down.
CTACAGCCCATGCTACTGTATTGGACGTGGTGGAACAATTTCCGGACCTCCGGAACCTTCTGGAAGCTTCCCGGTACAATACCGAAAAAACCCGAACTTTTTCCGGAACCTGAACAACAACTTTCCATATATAAATCTTTACCTCCGGACCATTCCGGAACTCCTCGTGACGTCCGGGATCTCATCCGGGACTCTGAACAACATTCGGTAACCACATACAAACTTCCTTTATAAACCTAGCGTCATCGAACCTTAAGTGTGTAGACCCTACGGGTTCGGGAACCATGCAGACATGACCGAGACGTTCTCCAGTCAATAACCAACAGCGGGATCTGGATACCCATGTTGGCTCCCACATGTTCCACGATGATCTCATTGGATGAACCACAATGTCAAGGACTCAATCGATCTCGTATACAATTCCCTTTGTCTAGCGGTATTGTACTTGCCCGAGATTCGATCGTGTATACCGATACCTTGTTCAATCTCGTTACCGTCAAGTCTCTTTACTCGTTCCATAACACATCATCCCGCGATCAACTCTTTGATCACATTGTGCACATTATGATGATGTCCTACCGAGTGGGCCCATGTAGGATCGGAAGTATGTCTAGAGGGGGGCTGATTAGACTACTTGACAACTTAAAAGTTTAGCCTTTTGATTAGGACAAGTTTTTAGCAAGTTCACAATGATAACCAAGTCAAGTATCACCCTACACATGCAATTCTAGAGTGATGGCAGCGGAAAGTAAATTGCACATGTAGTAAATAAGAGGTGGAGAAGAGCAAACGCAATTTGGAGACACGGAGATTTTTCTCGTGGTTCCGATAGGTGGTGCTATCGTCAATCCACGTTGATGGAGACTTCAACCCATGGAGGGTAACGGCTGCGAGAGTCCACGGAGGGCTCCACCCACGAAGGGTCCACGAAGAAGCAACCTTGTCTATGCCATCATGGCCTACGTCCACGGAGGACTAGCCTTACTCGGGGTAGATCTTCACGAAGTAGGCGATCTCCTTGCCCTTACAAACTTCTTGGTTCAACTCCACATCTTGACGGAGGCTCCCAAGCGACACCTAACCAATCTAGGAGGCACCACCCTCCAAAAGGTAATAGATGGTGTTGGTGATGATGAACTCCTTGCTCTTGTGCTTCAAATGATAATCTCCCCAACACTCAACTCTCCTCACTGATATGGCTGTGGTGGAAGAAAGGATTGAGTGGAAAGCAACTTGGGAAGGCTAGAAATCAAGTTTCATATGGTGGGAGTGGAGCAACTTGATCTCAACACAAGGGTAGGTAGTTTTCTTCTCAGAAATGTAAGGTAGGAGTGGTAGTTCTTTCTGATGGCTCTCTCCACGAATGAAGAGGAGGTGGAGGGGTATTTATAGCCTCCACACAAAATCCAACCGTTACACACATTTGACCAATCTCGGTCAGACCGAAGTTGACAACTCGGTGAGACCGAAAGTTCAAATCTTGTGAACGTTGGGATTTTCGGTGGGACCGAAAATACAATCTCGGTTAGTCCGATTCTTCCAAAGTCTAGGGTTTGCCATTCTCGGTGGGACCGACTTTCTCATCTCGGTGACACCGATTTGAGTACAGAAGGTTACAGAAGGTTGGCAACACTAGTTTCGGTATGACCGAGTTTGGAATCGGAAAATCCAAAATTCTAGGGTTTGGGTATATGGCTGAGGTGGTTCATCTCGGTGTGATTGAGTTTATGGAATCGGTGGGACCGAGATTACTTATGAGTATATGTTGGAATGAAAGATTGCTGATAGTTTGAGAGATAAATCACTAAGCACTTTGAGCAACCAGATCATCATCATAACCTCATCCCCTTTTAATAGTATTGGCTTTCCTATGGACTCAATGTGATCTTGGATCACTAAACCAAAAATAGAGTCTTGAGCTTTTGCCAATGTTTTCCTTAGCATTTTGAGGGGTCCACATCATCAGTCATTGCCATACCCATATCACTGAACTTTCTGAAATATTCTCAAGAAATAATTAGTTCAATGATATATATGTTGTTATTAATTACCAAAACCACCCGGGGATTAGTTGCACTTTCAATCTCCCCCTTTTTGGTAATTGATGACAACATATAGATCAAAGCTTCGACAAATGATATAATCAATGAATAACATCGTCGCTTTGAGAAGTATGTGATAAGCAAGAGCTCCCCCTAAATTTGTGCATTATTTAAGATTTGCGTTTGAATGCAAATGCACAATCGATTAGGATCTTGGGTCACTCTTCCATGTCACATACATCTTGGTGGAGCGCACAAAATGATAAGAATGAATAGCATGCACCCAATCACCAAGACATGAGTAAATGATCATACAAGATATGAATAGAATATGATAAGCATTAAGCACACATTAAGCATAGTATGATCAAGCACTCATCAAGATAGAGCAAACGTAGTATCAAACACACGAAATGTCTCAAAGAACTCAAAAGTATCTCAAGGAAAACCGCAAACGAAAGAGCAAAAACGAGCACTCTCTCTCTCTCGAAGTCCTATGATCTATACAATTTCTCCCCCTTTGGCAACAAGTTACCAAAAAGTTCGAAAGGTATAGAGCTAAGCGTCACTAGGGACTCTGCTGGCGGCTCCTGTCTGCGTCGATGGAGTGGAGATAGCTGCATCTGCAAAAGCTTCTGCTGAAGTCTGTGGAGCTGGAGGAGTGGATACTGGAGCTGGAGCTGGAACTGACGGAGCTGTAGGAGGTGCTGATGCTGTAGCCCTGGGGTCTATCACTGGAATAGCAGCTGATCTGGGCTTTGTGGGCACTGGAGCAGGCTGCTCATAGTCATCCTCAACAAGGTCTTCCTGCATCTCCTTCATGAGCTCTGCCTTCTCCCTCTTGGCTTCCTCGATATCTGCCTCAAGCTTGTTGACAGTGACCTGCACTTCAGTCAGCTTGACATCCAGAGCATGGAACTTGTCTTCAACTATCCTCTCAAGACTCTCCTGAGACTGCACTATGCTGGCCAGGCGTAGTTCAATCCTCTGAGTGGCTTCAAGAAGTTGTTCTCCAACGCTCTTGGGCTTTGCTGCTGCTGCTGCTTCCTTCTCAGCTTTAGCTTGTTTGGCAGCTTCAGACTTAGCTTGTCCTTCGACAGATGTGGGATCATCCTCAGTCATTACAACTTCATTATCTTCATGTTCAGGCTGCAGTGGCAAGTGGGGTCTATCCAACAAGTAGGTGCCCGTGCCAAACTTGGCATTGATGAGCATCTGAATGTGCGGGGCAAACCCACATGACCTCTTCTGGTCTGCTGCTGTCCTCTTGATAGTCTCAACTATCAGGTCCATCACCTTAAAAGGTGTCTTCTGATCTAGAATGTGCAGCATGTTGATAGAATAGCCTCTTATCATGCGGTGGTCTCCTGACTTGGGCATCAAAGTATGCCTCAGAATGGTGTTAGTGGTTGGGAGACCTGCCTGAAGATGATATACTGATCCAAGCTTCCATATCTCAACATCTTTGGCTGGTACCTCATTGTACATGTTCCTCATAGACTCGTGATTTTTCTTGGGAATTCCATAGACATCTACATCATCATCTCTTGATGCTGGAGCGTTCAGAAGTGCTGCCCACTCTTCAACTGTTGAAGAGAATCTCTGGCCTTCAGTCATCCATACAATTCTGCCATCTGGATAGAAGTGTGCGGTGGCATAGAACTGCATGATCATTTCATCATTCCAAGCAGTCAGCTTCTGACCAACGAACTCTGCAACTCCACATGCATTGAAGCTCTCATGCACATGTGGGAAGTAGTCTCTGTGCTCTTCACTGTCGATGTAATCCCAGTCAACGTATCTGGTGTCAGCAACAATTGGCTTCTTGTCCATAAGCACTGTCTCATAGAAATCTTGTTGCTCTCTGGTGTGGAACCTTGAGTCAACAGCTGTCCTTCTCCTGGTGGCATATGGATCAACTTGCCTCCATAGCCTGAGACCTTTGTCCTTCCTTTCCTTCATATTTTCTGCTCGAGGATGAGCATCATTATGGACTGGCAGTTTCTGTCTAAGTTTCAGCAACACATGTGCCTCTTCATCAGATTCAGCAGGTGGCACATTGTCCTTCTTCTTCTCTGAAGCAGGAATGTTTCTTACTGTTTTCTTTGGCTTGGCAGCAGGTTTGGCTTGGGCTGCCTTTGCTGGAGCTGATGGCTTAGATTTTGTGGGTGCTCCTGCCCTGATGGCATCTCCCATCAACTTTTGCTTCTGAGGAGGCTGGGGTGCTTCCTCATCAGAGTCATCATCAGCTTCATCATGAACTAGCCTCTTCCTCTTGGAAGTTTTCTTTATCTTGCTGGAGGTTTCTTCTTCCATGCTCAGCTTCTTTGCAACTGTGGATTTCTTCTCTTTGCTGGTGCCTTTCTTTGTTTGTTGCCCTTGATAGCCTTTGGCAACCACTTTCCTTTTAGGCTTGGATGTAATCTCCTCATCAGCAACAAAGTCAGAGTCCTCCTCATCAGAATTCCTCTTCTTCCTGGCCCTGGTGGCAGCAGGAGGCAATCCACTTGGGGTGCTCCTCTCTCCATCATCTGAAAAACTGCTTGCTTCAGGACTTGTGACTGCCTCTGGAATCTCAACTGGTGATTCAGACCTGTTCTGGCTGTCACTTGCATCAGACATGACTGACAACCTGTGAATAGAATAGGTATAGGCAGAATAGAAGAGTTATCACAAACTGCAGAGGATTTTGCAAAAAGAATGAGTTCAAACTTCAGTTTTAGGTTTTCACAGAATGCATTTCGGTCTGGCCGAGTCTAAAATTCGGTGAATCCGAAGTGTCTAAACCTAACCATTCACACCACTTTCGGTTGGACCGAAATGGGTTTCGGTCTAGCCGAGAACACTAGGGTTTCACTAAATCCTCATTTCGGTCTTACCGATTTGCACAACTCGGTTGGACCGAAAAGTGCAGTGCAATGGCCAGAGGCCAAATCGGTCAGTCCGAGAACGTAGAATCGGTCACACTGAGATGTGTTCGGCGGAAACCTAACCCTAAAATTTTCTCTCGAATTTTGTTCTAAGAACTAATCTGCTGGATAGGAAGATTTCAAACTTGGCAAGAAGCTAGGCAAAATCTATCGTGCATTGAATCAGAGGTTGAAGCACGAAAGAAAACGAAACTCACCCAACTAGGTGGAGTTTCACTACGGCGGCAACGGCGCGATGAGATAGACCGTTGACGGCGATGGAGACCCGCGGCGAGGGCGCACAGGCGACGGCGGAGACGATCCGTAGACCACGGCGACGGCAGCTAAGGGTTTGAGGGCGAGACGGTTTGAAGGAATAATCAACGCGCGCTGCCCTCGGGTATATATACCCTTCGGCTGTCGGTGGGACCGAGTTGGAAAACTCGGTGGGACCGAGATGGTTAACTGCAAGCAGTTACTCACTTCGGTCACGCCGAAATCTGCAACTCGGTTTCACCGAGGTGAAAACCTAGATCAATCCAAGTGATTTCGGTCTGTCCGATTTGAGTATATTGGTTTGACCGAAAATACTTAGAAGGTTTTGGAATTTAAGCTTTTGACGGATCGGTGGCTCCGAGTGCTCCTCACTCGGTCTGTCCGAAAAAGTCTTGTTCAAAGTTTGTGATATAAGCATGAATAGAGTTTGAGACAAGAAAGCATAGATAGCTAGGGGAGGAACTTAGGCATTCTTGTCCATCCATTTGGTCAAAAAGAAAAATCCAAAAGACCAAAGCAACAAATGGATGTCCTTGAATGGATAAAATCATGCATCCAACATGCTCACACAATAAGATAGCAAATAAAACATGTGTCAAACATGCACAAACAAAACACTAGCAACTAGCACACAATTTGGCGATGACTAGGTCATCTATATATGAGTATATTGACTTAGGAGTCAAATGAGAACATTTGATCATAGGTCATACTCATCGTTTAAGCACAAGTGGGGTTACCACTTTTACATAAAGCATTAATGTGTTCACATCATTTGAAGATGCTTTAGCTCATTTTTTAAGAGCAAAGCTCCCCCTTGATGTGAGAACCCCTTTTTAAAGGGTCAAACTAACCTTGGGTTGTCGTTGAAGACTTCATGTAGATGTTGAAGATGTGGATGCTCAATGTTGATGAAGATCATCAAGAGTTGGGAGCAATCCTTTGGATTCGGGCACTTTCAATACCTACATGGGTTAGTCCCACAAGGAACAAACAAGGATATCCATGGACATAGATTGAAGTACACAATAGATGATGTCCATGAAAGCAATGATTACCTTGTCCCTTGACTTACCAACATGAGGGTTTGTGACTCCATGAACTAGTGCAAGATGTGGAAGTTGATTGCACAAGTTCTTGCCAAAATGAATGTGAGTGAAGTATATTGGCGGAGTCACCCTCAAGAACTCTCTAGTTCTTCTTCTTCGGGATCCACATCATCTTGATGGGAATCCTTGGGGTAGTAGTTGAGCTTGTCGAAGTAGAACTTGAAGTTGCCTTGGGAACCCACTTGACCATGGCCTTGGGTGCTTCAACGAATGCATCAATCTCCTCTTGAAGCTTGTCCTTGCCTTTTAGCTTGTGGTCTTGTGGTGGAAGGTCATCTTGAGCTTGTTCCACATTGGAAGAAGTAGGATCATACTTCTCCTTTTGAGAAACAAACTTTGGAGTGGGATATTGACCTTCTTCCCATTCAACACCCTCGGCGTTGAACCTTCGCTCAAAACCAATTCCTTGATTCTTCCGGTGTCTTCCTTGCTTGCGAACAATTTCCTCAAAGTTCTTGCTTCCGGCAAGGCTCTTGTAGACACCTTTCTCTATAATCCCTTTCAATAAACTATTTTCTTGCTCAAGTGAAACTTGGCTTGAAACATTGTTAGTGGAATCAAGAGAACTACTAGAAGCAACAATATTTGATTTTGCATGATTATTGTTACTACTAGATGAAGAATTTTTCTTATGCTTGTCATGCTTAGTTTTAATAGGTGGCAAGAAATTAGACAAGAGAAGTCGTTTGGCAAGATATGAAGAACTCTTCTTTCGAAGATCGTCATTGATAGCTTTTAGAAACTCATGTTCTTGCTCTAGATTGAGCTTCTCGAAGCGTAGCTTCTCATGAGATCTTAGAAGCTCTCTATGATCTTCTTGAGTTGTTTCATGAGCTAACTTAAGAGTGTTTAGTTCTTTAGTTAGACGCTCAATCACCTTCATAGCATTGTCATTCGACTCTTCTCGACTATAAAGACTACTAGCATGTTCATCATTACTAAGCTCACTAGATTTGTCATGTAAAAGCTCATCTTCACCAAGCAAGTCATCTTCATCACTATCAAAGTCAATAAACTCAGGGTGTGATACCTTGGGGCCTTTTGCCATGAAGCATCTTCCAATTCCCTCATTTGGTGAATCAAACAAGTCATAGGAGTTGGAGTTGGAGGACACGAGAGCAAGACCGGCAACACCTTCATCTTGACTGTATTCGGAGTTGGAGTGATAGCTTCTTTCGGAGTGATTGTCGGAGTCGGAGCCGGAGACCCATTCACCAACATGAGCTTGATGTTTTCTTCTTGTGTAGCTCCTTGATGACTTGTCTTTCCTTTCCGAATCCTTGCTTCTCCGAGAGGATCTTCGTTCATAACGATCATCTCTACTCCTTCTCTCTTTCCGAGGTGACTCTTCTCTTGAGCTTCTTCTTCTTGGAGATTCTTCTCTTCTCTTGTGGGGAGTCGAACACTCATTTGAGTAGTGTCCGGGTCTTCCACAATTGTAGCAGTTTCGATCACGACTAGAAGATCTCTTTTCATCATATGATCTAGACTTTGAGCTTCTTTCTTTGCTTCTACTCTTGTAGAATTTGTTGAAGTTCTTCACCATTAGGCTTATCTCTTCATTGGAAACCAGCTTGTCACTTGAGGTTGTGGGAGCTTCAACTGTAGCTTTGTAAGCACCACTTGACTTGTTGTGAAGCTCTTCCTTATCTTTAAGTGTCATCTCATGAGCAACAATTCTTCCAATGACTTCGGTAGGCTTGAGATTCTTATAGTTTGGCATCATTTGGATCAAAGTGCACACGGTGTCATACTTTCCATCCAAAGCTCTGAGAATCTTCTTGATGATGAATCGGTCGGTCATTTCTTCGCTTCCTAAGCCAGCAATCTCATTGGTGATGAGAGCAAGCCTAGAGTACATTTCAGCGACTCCTTCACCTTCCTTCATCTTGAACTTGTCAAGTTGACCTTGAAGAACATCTAGCTTTGATTCCTTCACGGACTCGGTACCTTCGTGCATTTCGACTAAAGTATCCCAAATCTCTTTTGCATTCTCAAGACGGCTGATCTTGTTGAACTCCTCGGGACACAAAGCATTGAAGAGAATGTCACAAGCTTGAGCATTGTTCTGTAACATCCGCAACTCATCCGCTGTAGCTTCGCGATCCGGAACTTTTCCTTCCTCGAAGAACTCACCTTGCAAGCCAACACAAATAATGCCCCATGCGGCAGGGTTATGTCCAAGAATATGCATTTTCATCTTATGCTTCCAACTAGCAAAATTTGAACCATCAAAGTAAGGACCTCTACGGAAATTACCCTCACTAGACGCCATACTCTCCTAGGTTGTGAAACCAAGCTTATGGAGTCCAATGCAATGGAAACCAATCCAATGGAGACCAAGGCTCTGATACCACTTGTAGGATCGGAAGTATGTCTAGAGGGGGGGTGATTAGACTACTTGACAACTTAAAAGTTTAGCCTTTTGATTAGGACAAGTTTTTAGCAAGTTCACAATGATAACCAAGTCAAGTATCACCCTACACATGCAATTCTAGAGTGATGGCAGCGGAAAGTAAATTGCACATGTAGTAAATAAGAGGTGGAGAAGAGCAAACGCAATTTGGAGACACGGAGATTTTTCTCGTGGTTCCGATAGGTGGTGCTATCGTCAATCCACGTTGATGGAGACTTCAACCCACGGAGGGTAACGGCTGCGAGAGTCCACGGAGGGCTCCACCCACGAAGGGTCCACGAAGAAGCAACCTTGTCTATGCCATCATGGCCTACGTCCATGGAGGACTAGCCTTACTCGGGGTAGATCTTCACGAAGTAGGCGATCTCCTTGCCCTTACAAACTTCTTGGTTCAACTCCACATCTTGACGGAGGCTCCCAAGCGACACCTAACCAATCTAGGAGGCACCACCCTCCAAAAGGTAATAGATGGTGTTGGTGATGATGAACTCCTTGCTCTTGTGCTTCAAATGATAATCTCCCCAACACTCAACTCTCCTCACTGATATGGCTGTGGTGGAAGAAAGGATTGAGTGGAAAGCAACTTGGGAAGGCTAGAAATCAAGTTTCATATGGTGGGAGTGGAGCAACTTGATCTCAACACAAGGGTAGGTAGTTTTCTTCTCAGAAATGTAAGGTAGGAGTGGTAGTTCTTTCTGATGGCTCTCTCCACGAATGAAGAGGAGGTGGAGGGGTATTTATAGCCTCCACACAAAATCCAACCGTTACACACATTTGACCAATCTCGGTCAGACCGAAGTTGACAACTCGGTGAGACCGAAAGTTCAAATCTTGTGAACGTTGGGATTTTCGGTGGGACCGAAAATACAATCTCGGTTAGTCCGATTCTTCCAAAGTCTAGGGTTTGCCATTCTCGGTGGGACCGACTTTCTCATCTCGGTGACACCGATTTGAGTACAGAAGGTTACAGAAGGTTGGCAACACTAGTTTCGGTATGACCGAGTTTGGAATCGGAAAATCCGAAATTCTAGGGTTTGGGTATATGGCTGAGGTGGTTCATCTCGGTGTGACTGAGTTTATGGAATCGGTGGGACCGAGATTACTTATGAGTATATGTTGGAATGAAAGATTGCTGATAGTTTGAGAGATAAATCACTAAGCACTTTGAGCAACCAGATCATCATCATAACCTCATCCCCTTTTAATAGTATTGGCTTTCCTATGGACTCAATGTGATCTTGGATCACTAAACCAAAAATAGAGTCTTGAGCTTTTGCCAATGTTTTCCTTAGCATTTTGAGGGGTCCACATCATCAGTCATTGCCATACCCATATCACTGAACTTTTTGAAATATTCTCAAGAAATAATTAGTTCAATGATATATATGTTGTTATTAATTACCAAAACCACCCGGGGATTAGTTGCACTTTCAGCCCAGAGATACCTCTCCATCACACGGAGTGACAAATCCCAGTCTCGATTCGTGCCAACCCAACAGACACTTTCGGAGATACCTGTAGTGCACCTTTATAGCCACCCAGTTACGTTGTGACGTTTGGTACACCCAAATCATTCCTACGGTATCCGGGAGTTGCACAATCTCATGGTCTAAGGAAAAGATACTTGACATTAGAAAAGCTTTAGCATACGAACTACACGATCTCTGTGCTAGGCTTAGGATTGGGTCTTGTCCATCACATCATTCTCCTAATGATGTGATCCCGTTATCAACGACATCCAATGTCCATGGTCAGGAAACCGTAACCATCTATTGATCAACGAGCTAGTCTACTAGAGGCTTACTAGGGACATGGTGTTGTCTATGTATCCACACATGTATCTGAGTTTCCTATCAATACAATTATAGCATGGATAATAAACGATTATCATGAACAAGGAAATATAATAATAACTAATTTATTATTGTCTCTAGGGCATATTTCCAACAGTCTCCCACTTGCATTAGAGTCAATAATCTAGTTCACATCGTCATGTGATTAACATTCACACGTCACATCACCATGTGACCAACATCCAAAGAGTTTACTAGTGTCATTAAACTAGTTCACATCATCATGTGATTAAGACTCAATGAGTTCTAGGGTTTGATCATGTTTTGCTTGTAAGAGAGGTTTTAGTCAACGGGTCTACAACTTTCAGATCCGTATGTACTTCGCAAATCTCTAGGTCATTCTGTAAATGCTGCTTCCACACTCCACTTGGAGCTATTCCAAATGGTTGCTCCACTATACGTATCCGTTTTGCTACCCAGAGTCATTCGGATAGGTGTTAAAGCTTGCATCGACGTAACCCTTTACGCCGAACTCTTTATCACCTCCATAATCGAGAAACATGTCCTTATTTACTTCCAAAGACAATTTTGACCGCTGTCCAATAATCCATTCCTGGATCATTCTTGTACCCCTTGACTGACTCATGGCAAGGCACACTTCCGGTGCGGTACACAGCATAGCATACTATAGAGCCTACGTCTGAAACATAGGGGACGACCTTCGTCCTTTCTCTCTTTTCTGCCATGGTCGAGCTTTAAGTCTTGACTCATACCTTACATCTCAGGCAAGAACTCCTTCTTTGACTGATCCATCTTGAACACCTTCAAGATCATGTCAAGGTATATGCTCATTTGTAAGTACCATTATGCGGTTTTTGATCTATCCTCATAGATCTTGATGCTCAATGTTCAAGTAGCTTAAACCAAGTTTTCACTTGAAAAACACTTTTCAAATAACCCTATATGCTTTACAGAAAATTCTACATCATTTCTGATCAACAATATGTCAACAACATATACTCATCAAAAATTCTATAGTGCTCCCAGTCACTTCTTTGGAAATACAAGTTTCTCATAAATTTGTATAAACCCAAAATCTTTGATCATCTTATCAAAGTACATATTCCAACTCCGAGATGCTTACTCCAGTCCTTAGAAGGATCGCTGGAGCTAGCATACCTTTTAGTATCCTTAGGATCGACAAAACCTTTCTGATTGTATCACATACAACCTTTCCTTACGAAAACTGGTAAGGAAACTCATTTTTGACATCCATCTGCCAGATTTCATAAATGCAGCTAATGCTAACATGATTCCGACGGACTTAAGCATCGCTACGGATGAGAAAATCTCATCGTAGTCAACTCCTTGAACTTGTGAAAAACTCTTCGCCACAAGTCGAGCTTCATAGACGGTGACATTACCGTCCACGTCCGTCTTCTTCTTAAAGATCCATTTATCTCAATGGCTTGCCGATCATCGGGCAAGTCCACCAAAGTCCATGCTTTGTTCTGATAAATGGATCCTATCTCGGATTTCATGGCTTCTAACCATTTGTCGGAATCTGGGCCCACCATCGCTTCTCCATAGCTTGTAGGTTCATTGTTGTCTAGCAACATGACCTTCAAGACAGGATTACTCTACCACTCTAAAGTAGTACGCATCCTTGTCACCCTACAAGGTACGGTAGTGACTTGATCCAAAAACTTCATGATCACTATCATAAGCTTCTACTTCAATTGGTGTAGGAGCCACAGGAACAACTTCCTGTGCCCTGCTACATACTTGTTGAAGTGACGATTCAATAACCTCATCAAGTCTCCACCATCCTCCCACTCAATTTTCGAGACAAACCTTTCCTTGAGAAAGGACCCGATTCAAGAAACAATCCCTATCACTTTCAGATCTGAATTAGGAGGTATACCCAACTGTTTTGGGTGTCCTATGAAGATGAATTTCATCCGCTTTGGGTTCGAGCTTATCAACCTGAAACTTTTTCACATAAGCGTCGCAGCCCCAAACTTTTAAGAGACGACAACTTAGGTTTCTCCAAACCACAGTTCAAACGGTGTCGTCTTAACGGAATTACGTGGTGCCCTATTTTAAAGTGAATGTGGTTGTCTCTAATGCCTAACCCATAAACGATAGTGGTAATTCGATAAGAGACATCATGGTATGCACCATATCCAATAGGGTGCAGTTATGATGTTCGGACACATCATCCCACTATGGTGTTCCAGGCGGTATTGGTTGTGAAACAATCTCCACAATGTCTTAATTGTGTGCCAAACTCGTAACTCAGATACTCATCTCTATGATCATATCATAGACATTTTATCCTGTTGTCACAATGATCTTCAACTTCACTCTGAAATTACTTGAACCATTCAATAATTCAGACTTGTGTTTCATCAAGTAAATATACTCAACATCTACTCGAATCATCTGTGAAGTAAGAACATAACGATGTTCACTGCATGCCTCAGCACTCATTGGACTGCACACATCAAAATGTGTTACTTCCAACAAGTTGCTATCTTGTTCCATCTTACTGAAACCGAGGCTTTTTAGTCATCTTGCCCATGTGGTATGATTGGCATATCTCAAGTGATTCAAAATCAAGTGAGTCCAAACGATCCATCTTGAATGGAGTTTCTTCATGCGTATACACCAATAGACATGGTTCACATATCTCAAACTTTTAAAAAACGAGTGAGTCCAAAGATCCATCAACATGGAGCTTCTTCATGCGTTTTATACCATTATGACTTACATGGCAGTGCCACAAGTAACTGGTACTATCATTACTATCTTATATCTTTTGGCATGAAATTGTGCATCACTACGATCGAGATTCAATAAACCATTCCTTTAGGTGCAAGACCATTGAAGGTATTATTCAAATAAATAGAGTAACTATTATTCTCCTTAAATGAAAAACTGCATTGCGATAGACATAATCCAATCATGTCTATGCTCAACGCAAACACCAAATAACTATTCAGGTTTAATACTAATCTTGATGGTAGAGGGAGCATGCGATGTTTGATCACATCAACCTTGGAAACACTTCCAACACTTATCGTCAGCTCACCTTCAGCTAGTCTCTGTTTATTCTGTAGCTTTTATTTCGAGTTACTAACACTTAGCAACCGAACCGGTATCCAATACCCTGGTGCTACTAGGAGTACTAGTAAAGTACACATTAACATAATGTATATCCAATATACTTCTATCGACCTTGCCAGCCTTCTCATCTACCAAGTATCTAGGGTAATCCTGCTCCAGTGGTTGTTCCCCTTATTACAGAAGCACTTAGTCTTGGGTTTGGGTTCAACCTTGGGTTTCTTCACTAGAGCAGCAGCTGATTTGCCATTTCAGGAAGTATCCCTTCTTGCCCTTGCCCTTCTTGAAACTAGTGGTTTCACCAACCATCAACAATTGATGCTCCTTCTTGATTTCTACTTTTGCGGTGTCAAACATCACGAATACCTCAAGGATCATCATATCTATCCCTGATATGTTATAGTTCATCACGAAGCTCTAGCAGCTTGGTGGAAATGACTTTGGAGAAACATCACTATCTCATCTGGAAGATCAACTCCCACTCGATTCAAGTGATTGTTGCACTCAAACAATCTGAGCACAAGCTCAACGATTGAGCTTTTCTCCCTTAGTTTGCCGGCTAAGAAAATCGTCGGAGGTCTTATACCTCTTGACGTGGGCACGAGCCTGAAATCCCAATTTCAGCCCTCAGAACATCTCATATGTTCCGCGATGTTTCGAAAATGTCTTTTGGTGCCTCAACTCTAAACTGTTTAACTGAACTATCACGTAGTTATCAAAACGTGTATGTCCGATGTTCGCAACATCCACAAGCGACATTTGGGGTTCAGCACACTGAGCGGTGCATTAAGGACAAAAGCTTTCTTCTTTCCGCATAATCGCTACTTTCAACTTTCAATTATATTTTCTCTAGGAACATATCTAAACAGTGGAACTAAAGCGCGAGCTTACGACATAATTTGCAAAGATCTTTTGACTATGTTCAGGATAATAAAGTTCATCTCATGAACTCCCACTCAGATAGACATCCCTCTAGTCATCTAAGTGATTACATGATCCGAGTCAACTAGGCCGTGTCCGATCATCACGTGAGACGGACTAGTCATCATCGGTGAACATCTTCATGTTGATCGTATCTACTATACGACTCATGCTCGACCTTTCGGTCTCTTGTGTTCCGAGGCCATGTCTGTACATGCTAGGCTCGTCAAGTTAACCTAAGTGTTTCGCGTGTGTAAATCTGGCTTACACCCGTTGTATGTGAACGTAAGAATCTATCACACCCGATCATCACGTGGTGCTTCGAAACGACGAACTTTCGCAACGGTGCACAGTTAGGGGGAACACTTTCTTGAAATTTTAATGAGGGATCATCTTATTTACTACCGTCATTCTAAGCAAATAAGATGCAAAAACATGATAAACATCACATGCAATCAAATAGTGACATGATATGGCCAATATCACATTGCTCCTTTGATCTCCATCTTCGGGGCTCCATGATCATCATCGTCACCGGCATGACACCATGATCTCCATCATCGTGTCTCCATGAAGTTGTCTCGCCAACTTATTACTTCTACTACTATGGCTACCGGTTAGCAATAAAGTAAAGTAATTACATGGCATTGTTCAATGACACGCAGGTCATACAATAAATAAAGACAACTCCTATGGCTCCTGCCAGTTGTCATACTCATCGACATGCAAGTCATGATTCCTATTACAAGAACATGATCAATCTCATACATGACATATCATTCATCACATTCTTCTTGGCCATATCACATCACATAGCATACCCTGCAAAGACAAGTTAGACGTCCTCTAATTGTTGTTTGCATGTTTTACGTGGCTGCTATGGGTTTCTAGCAAGAACGTTTCTTACCTACGCAAAAACCACAACGTGATATGTCAATTGCTATTTACCCTTCATAAGGACCCTTTTCATCGAATCCGTTCCGACTAAAGTGGGAGAGACTGGCACCCGCTAGCCACCTTATGCACCAAGTGCATGTCAGTCGGTGGAACCTGTCTCACGTAAGTGTACGTGTAAGGTCGGTCCGGGCCGCTTCATCCCACAATACCGTCGAAACAAGATTGGACTAGCAACGGTAAGCATATTGAACAAAATCAACGCCCACAACTACTTTGTGTTCTACTCGTGCAAAGATTCTACGCAATAGACCTAGCTCATGATGCCACTGATGGCAAACGTGGCAGAAATTCAAAATTTTCCTACGTGTCACCAAGATCTATCTATGGAGAAACCAGCAACGAGGGGAAGGAGAGTGCATCTACATACCCTTGTAGATCGCTAAGCGGAAGCATTCAAGAGAACAGGGTTGAAGGAGTCATACTCGTCATGATCCAAATCACCGGAGTTCCTAGTGCCGAACGGACGGCACCTCCGCGTTCAATACACGTACAGCCCGGTGACGTCTCCCATGCCTTGATCCAGCAAGGAGAGAGGGAGAGGTTGAGGAAGACTCCATCCAGCAGCAGCACAACGGCGTGGTGGTGGTGGAGGAGCGTGGCAATCCTGCAGGGCTTCGCCAAGCACCGCGAGAGAGGAGGAGTACTTGGAAGAGGGGGAGGGCTGCGCCAGAACTTGTGGTGCGGCTGCCCTCCCACCCCCACATATATATAGGGGCAAGGGAGAGGGGGGCGGCCCCCTCAGATCCAATCTGAGGAGGGGGCGGCGGCCAAGGGGGGAGGAGTGCCTCCCAAGTCAAGTGGTGGCCCTCCCCCTTTAGGGTTTTCCCTTTCCCATGTGCATGGGCCTTGGGGGGCTGGTGCCCCTGGCCCATTAAGGCTAGGGCGGCCCCCTACAGCCCATGCTACTGTATTGGACGTGGTGGAACAATTTCCGGACCTCCGGACCCCTCCGGAATCCTCCGGAACCTTCTCGAAGCTTCCAGGTACAATACCGAAAAAACCCGAACTTTTTCCGGAACCCGAACAACAACTTTCCATATATAAATCTTTACCTCCGAACCATTTCGGAACTCCTCGTGACGTCCGGGATCTCATCCGGGACTCTGAACTACATTCGGTAACCACATAAAAACTTCCTTTATAACCCTAGCGTCATCGAACCTTAAGTGTGTAGACCCTACGGGTTCGGGAACCATGCAGACATGACCGAGACGTTCTCCAGTCAATAACCAACAGCGGGATCTGGATACCCATGTTGGCTCCCACATGTTCCACGATGATCTCATCGGATGAACCACGATGTCAAGGACTCAATCAATCTCGTATACAATTCCCTTTGTCTAGCGGTATTGTACTTGCCCGAGATTCGATCGTGTATACGGATACCTTGTTCAATCTCGTTACCGGCAAGTCTCTTTACTCGTTCCGTAACACATCATCCGGCGGTCAACTCTTTACCGCGGACGCGGCTATTCGAATAGATCATTTATAACCCTACAGGGGTGTACTTCTTACACATTTTTCCACCACTTAGCGTCTGCACACGACATGTGCTCGACAGACTTTAAGCAAAAGCCGACGTGGTTGTAGACCACGACCTGACTAACCACACAAGTCCCTAGTCCAGGTTTATCGCCTATTCAGGTTCCATCCGCAGGGAGTCCGGCCGAGGTTTCCACTATGGCCCCGAACAATGTGTGCAGGGTTCTGAGGCACCAAATAGGCGACTCGGTACACCGGGCCACGTGCCTACCACATCAGAGCCCACCCCTCGGGTCAGCGCTGCGCATGGCCTCCAGCATACTACAAACACCAGAAACTATTTGCAGCTCCTGGACAGAGGACAGGGGCGGTTAATAAGTCACTGGGTCATATTTTAGGGCCCAACATGTGGTAGTACTTGTTCATGAATCTAGGGGTGGGCAGAGAAACCGACGAACCGAACACCGGACCGAAACCGAGACCGCATAAACCGAATTTTCGGTTTTTCTAGTTTATACAGACAATTTCGGTTTTAGTTACAATAACCGAACAAAGTTCGGTCTGTTCGGTTGTTTTCTCGGTTAGCCGAACTAGTACCGAACTAGTATGCACAGGAGTACTAAGCTAGCGTGGAATTTCTCCCAGTCTCTCTGTACGCAAACCACGTTCGGTTGCTTTCCCGTACCCAGCCCAACTACCAATGCTACTGTCTACTGGACCTAGTAGCTAGATAGCCCAGTAGCCCAAATGAGATGGCTTTCGTGGATTGTGGAATGACCACCTGCGTGAAGCTAGCGCGTGTGACTTTTCCTTTAGTCCCACCTCGCTTGGTCAATCAGGAAAGGTAGACAGGCTCAGCGATATAAGTGTGTGCCGTTGCTCGCCTGGGGATAGAGCGCAATTGCTCAATCAACGGGACCTTCAGTTTAAACCGAAAACCACACCGAAATAATCGGTTAACCGATTTTTTGGTTACCTTTTTTTGTATTAATTTTTGGTTTCTAATTCCATGAACCGAATATTGAAATAAACCGAACGGTAGAAACTGAATTTTTGGTTTATACCGAACACCCACCCGTACATGGATCACAAACACAAAACTTAGTTCCTGAGGACGGTTTCAATGAGACAACCCACCATGTACTCCTATATGACCTCTCACCGCAACCTTTACCAAATCATGTTCACACAGTTAGCTCACACACAGTAGGACATGTTCATCACCATTCCGATTCATTCCCGATGAATCAGACCCGACTCAACTCCACTTAGCTCACACACAGTAGGACATGTTCATCACCATTCTGATTCATTCCCGATGAATCAGACCCGACTCAACTCTAAGCAGTAGCAAGCATGACAACAAGCATGAATGAGTAGGCACATGAGGGCTCAAACAACATCTACTCATGCTAGTGGGTTTAATCTATTTACTGTGGCAAAGACAGGTCATGCAAAGGAAAGGGGTTCAACTATGCAGTATGTAACAGTTGAATCGTTGTTGTCCTAATGCGGTAAAAGAGAGCAGGAGCGAGAGAGTGGGATTGTATTGGAATGAACAAAGGGGTTTTTCTTGCCTGGCACTTCTGAAGATAGTATAGCTATTTATCGGTGTCATTGAATTCATCGCTGGAACTACGTCCACTGAGAGGGGACAAATACTGGCAAACAGAGAAAGAACACAATAAATGCAATGCAACAATATGATGCATGATCTTGACATGGCAATATGTTGTGGTTTGAGCTAATGCAACTAGCAACAATTTAAATGAAGTTGGTTTGAATCCAAGATTCAAATTCAAACTTCACATGTGGTTATTTAAATGCCATTATCATGTTTTCACTTATAAAGCGGGTATAACTTAGTTTCTCGTGCATGAAAATGGTATAGATGGATAGATTGCATTTTTCTGATGATTTTTCATATATAAATCTTTGCATTTGGAGTTAGAGATTAATTTCTATGATTTTTTGAATTTAGCACTATTTTCTGGAATTTCGTAACTAAGAATAAATCCAGAAAAGGCCATTACCGCGTCAGCACTGCGTCAGCAGGTCAACTGTGCAGTCCAGGTCCAACCTGACTAGTGGGACCCACTGGTCAGTGACACAGTTAGTTAACTAACTAATTAGGGTTAGTTTAGTGCTAAGCTAGGTTTGACCAAGGGGCAGGGCCCACATGTCAGTGACCCATGGGGGTCAAATCCCTGGTCAACTAGGTCAAAGCGCCGGCGTTTAGCCGCCGGCGATGACCATGCGTGGCGGAGGGTGTGGGTTTCGCACTCCGGCGTCCAAAAGGGCGGCAGAGGGCATCTACGCGTAGCTGGAGGCGAACCGCGTCGAGTGGTGGTGGTGGTTGGGCTCGGGGTCGCCGGAAACGACACCGCCGACGAGCTTGGCAGCTGCCGGAGTTCGAGCGAGCTCAAACTTGACGCTACGGTGCACGTGGAGGCGCGGGGCTAGCTCCTACGAGGCCTACGTGGTGCTGTGAGTGCGTTGGGCACGGTGGTGAGGTCATTGCGTGGCCAGAGCCACGTCGACGGCGAGCTCAGGTGGCGGCACATGCGGGTGTGCTCTGTGCAGTCGCTACGGTGGGCGGCAGCGAGAAGAAGAGGGGGAGGAAAGGCAGAAGCTCACAGCGGTCACGGCGAGCTAGGCAGCGGGGTCAGGGACGAGCTGGAGCGAGCGGGGTGGCGAAGTGGATCTCCAGCGATGGCGAGGCGAAGCGAGGTCGGTGCGGTGGCTCCGGGGCGAACAAGCGCTCGGGGCTCGATCTGCTCGACGAAGCGGACGGTGGCGGAGCTTCTGTACACGGCGGGGCGATGAGGAGGCGACGGTGGCCGCGGTTACGACGGCGCTGCAGTTGCGGCGGCGGCGGCCATGGTGGGGGAAGGCGAAGGAGAGGTGCACGGGGTGAAAGGGGGTGTCGGCAAGGTCGGGGCGGCGTCCAGGGGGGCATCCACGCGGCGAAGCGGCGTCCAGGATGAGGCAGGCGACCTGGGAGGTGTGTGGCGAGCTCGGGCGCGCCGGCGCTCACCTCCTTGCCTGCCTGGCGGGAGGAAGCAGCTGACTGGCATAGGCCGGCACAGTGCTGGGCCGCCAGGTGAGTTTTGCCAGGCAAGTCTCTTTTTTTCTTATTTCTTTATTCTGGAACTTTAGGGCTTTATTAAAAAAAAACCAAAACAGTCTCAAAATTCATGAAACTGCTCAAGGCTACTGTTTGGAATATTTCCAACAGTAAACATTTTAGTTCATGAATATTTGGACATTTAAAATATTATATAGCATTTAAATGCCCAAATGCAAATAGCATATGATTTAATTCAGTGACCCAATGCTGTCCTAGAAAAATGTGAACCATTTTTGTCAGAGGTTCTAGACCAAGGCAAAGATAATGAACAGTTTTTAAGGGCATTTCAGGTTCATTGAAAAAAGTATTTTAGTAACCCTAGTTGGATTAAGTGGTGCTGGGGGTTTCTGCCATGCCCATTTCGACTTTAATTGAAACTTAAACATGATGCAACACAAGATGCTAGCACTGAGCATTACCAGAACTAGGGATGTGACATTCTTATTTTCTGCTTGTCTTTTGTTTCGCGGGAAATCAATATCTAGGGAGGTCCAAATATGTTGTCGATTTAACACGATTTTTTTGGGGCAACAAGAGACATCAGAAGTTTCGGGGGAGATGGAGACGAGCCACGAGGGGCTCACACGGACAAGTCGCGCAGCCAGGGGGTGACCGCGCTCCCCATCCGTGTGGGGCCCATAGGAAGAACCATCCAGAAGAGAAATGCTGCAGCCACAAGCCTCATCGCGTCGACAACAATATTCAATCTTCATTGTTTCCTTCATTTACAAGCATGTGACTCCTAAAGGCACCCATCCGCGTGGGGCCCCACGAAGAACCATCCAGAAGGGAAATGTTGTTGCCACAAGCCTCATGGCGTCGGCAACAATATTCAATCTTCATTATTTCCTTCATTTACAAGCATGTGACTCCTAAAGGCAATATATGCAGGTTCATGCAAGAGATATAAAAGATAAAAGGATAAAATGTATGTATGCCAATGGAGCGTCATGCTGGACACGCACGTAGGGGCTCAAGCAGCCGCTCTTCCCGCAAAAAATTAGGGTTCCCCCACCTCCCGCAGTCACCGTCGCCGGTCCGCCTCGTCTCGGTGGCCTTAGATCCATGGAGGCGCGGTGGACCCCTGCCCTTGCCGGTGGGAGGGCTCCGTTTTTAGATGTGTTTTCAAGTTTTGTTAGGGTTGTGTCCTGCTCAGGAAGGTGAGACGGTGGTGGCTCCCTGTAGATGGAATAAGGTTCTCCCCGCCTAACCCCCGCTCCTGTGGTGCATCTAGCATCTTCGGTGGGTGTGTGGAGATGTGTCTCCACTGGATCTGCCTTTGGTGGATTTGCTCGGATATGTTTGTCCTTCGTCTACGTTCGTGTTTGTGTGTCTTCAGGCTGGATCCTTCCGATCTACACTACTCTTCGTCGGCGGGGTTGTTGTTCTGAAGCGCAACTCCTATGGGCCTTAACACGACAACTTTCCGACTTTCTACTACAAGTTTTGCCCGGCTCTGGTGAGGGAGGGGCGATGACGGCTGCGCACCTTTGGCTCGCTTCAGTGCTTGTAGTCGTCACTAGGTGGTCTGTGAATATGGATATATTTTTTTATTATTTCTGGTGTTCGTTGTACTGCCATGATTGAATGAATAGATCAGATGTTTTCTCAAAAAAAAGGGATGATAGAGTGTCATGTCAGTTCTATATATACAGTAGCATACTACTCGCATTTCCATAGTTCAACCAAGTAATGATATTTTCAAATGATATTTGATATTGTCATGTCTACAAAAAAAGGAGCTTCCTTGAGATGAGATGATTGTTCTGGTAATGTGTTATTTTTGTCAAGTAATGCTATTTTAAAAGATATGTGATATTTCGATGTCTTTTATTTATTTATATCATGTATTCCATGGGATGAGATGAAGGTTTTGGTAATGTACAATTTTTATTGTCACTCACATTTGTGATGAGCGGGCTACAAGAGTTACCACATCTTATTTGTGATGAATTGGAGGAGGGAGGAGAGGAGTGGGCTCCAAACTTACGGGACGCATCACATGCTCTAACACACTTTGTGAGCGACTAATATCGGCTATACAATTAATGACATGTTATATACAACGAACCGCCATTATATGGATAGACTCTTAGATTGACGATAAATGATGTGTTGGGTTGACTATAGATGATGTGGCATTAGGATAGAGGTAGCAGTTGGCTAGTCTCGAGAAGCTTTTGAAAACCTCTATGAAAAGCAACATAAAAATATTTGGTTGTAGGCTTCCCTGCTCCATGTTAGTCAGCAATTATTTCGTAGCTTCAATCTGACATAACTCATAATAACCATCAGTGTGTTGCCCCGCAAAAAAAAAAACCACCAGTGCGTTATACACTTACACTATGTCATGTTTGAAGCCCTTTTCTTCATGTCATGGAAATACTTAATTTTCTCTTTCCAGAAATTACACATAATACACACAAAAATATTTGTTGAAGAAGTTGTTTCACACGGTTACGTGTACGCTACGCTTACTAGTAGAAGAACTCGTCCATTGGGAGATGTTGGGCCAGATCTACACGTACATTTTAGCCCAACGGTGTCCCGCCCACTCTAGAACCAATTCAGGCTGTTGGTGTTGGAGTCCGACTCGGATCGTATCTGTTGAGAGCCGGAAGCCCGCCGGCCGGAAGTCATCACTATAAAGGATTGAACGCCCGGCGCAGGCCAAGTAGAGAAACAGAGGCCCTAAAAAGAAAAGAAAAGAGAAACAGAGAAGATCGCAGATCGAAGACGACGATGGCGACGATCGGGTGGCCGGACCTCCCGCCCGAGCTGTTGGGCGACGTGCTCTCCCGCTTGCCATCCTACCTCGAGCACGTCCGCCTCCGCGCGGTGTGCCGCTCCTGGCGCTCCAGCGCGCGGACGCAGCAGCCACCGCCGCTGCTCCCGTGGGCCGCCCTCCGCAGCGGCGCCTTCCTCGACCTGGCCGAAGGTGCACTTGACCGTCTGCCCGTCCCAGGAGACGACGTGGCCCACCGGGTCTCCACGGGCCGGCTGTTGTTTCTGGTGCGCCGCGACGGCGAGTGCTCCCTGATGGACCCTCACTCCGGCGACGCGACCCCTCAGCGCATCGAGCCTGAGTACCTCTGCAACCGCCTCCAGTTCATCGACTTCCTTCTAGTGCACCCTCGCTGCTCCGGGGACACGACGGTCCCTCGACAGATCAGCCACCTTGTGGCCGAGAACATCCGCAAGGTTGTGGTGTCTGATCACTTCGTGGCTGTTCTGACCAGGCGTTTGCACACGAGTAATAACGTCACTATCTACACTCGTGACTTAAGAGGCGGAACAATGCGCATGGCGTGGATGCCTCCTCCTGAATTCCCCGGACGCGCCCTTGACATCGCGCTCTTCAAAGGGAAGCTCTACATCCTCGCATCAGAAGTATTGCGCCGCAGCTACGAGCTCCATGCGCTGGACATGGCCACCGGAGAATCCGTTCAATGCATACGTAGCAGCACGCCGCCAACAAGAGTCGACGAGGGCTACAACCGGGTGCGCGAAGTCTGCTTCTACCTGGTCCGCTCCGGCGACCGCCTACTTATGGTCGAACACACGATTGATCATATGACCTATCAACAGACGTATATGCCGTCTCAGTTTGAGGTCTTCGAGGCCACCGACCTGAACCTCGGCGACGGCCATGGACGGTGGAGCGAGGTTGATACACTCATGGGACGCGCCCTCTTCGTCAGCAGGGGATGCTCCGAGTCACTCCCTGCCAGCGGGATCGGGGCTAGAGAGGATTGCATCTACTTTATGAGTGAGCGCCAAAGGCTCGGCCCAAGGCCCAGGAACGCTATCACGACCGAGCTTGAATCGGGGGTGTACAACATGAGAGATGGGACGACAATAGCGCAGTTGCCACTGTTGGAGACGGCGACGATATCGTCGGTGGACGGTCCATGGTCTCCAACCTGGCTATTCCCACCCACGATTTGAGGTTTTGAGCTAGCCGTGGCAGCGAGTCGGACGCAGTGAAAGCCACTGCTTTCACAAGATTGAAGCTAACTAAAATTAGTTCGTAATTTACACGGCTAATACATAACTGGTTTCGCAAGGGATGATCTCATTGTTTTGTCTTTTAGAATTTTTGTAAAGCAAGTACAGTGTTTGAACAGATTAATATTTTTTGTATTTACGTAGCAATGTTTACATGTGAAATACAAAAATCGTCTGGTCGCATGAACCAAACAGGTCACTAATAGTGAAACAGAAAAACAAATAACTATATATTTGATGTTCTCCACTTATGGCCATGCTCCGCACGAGGAGAAGTAGAGGCGTGCATTTTGGCCCAAAGGTACCAGATGTATCACCAGATGAAAATTAAATGAAGCTGAGGATCCAAAAATACACGGGCGGAGTCCTAAATAACCTCAGCAAACAGTAATTGAGCCTTACACTCGGCTTAAAGTACTCGGCGATGTTTCGGTCGACTTACACCATGTAGGTCGAGTTTCAGTTTACAGGTACTTAGAACATCTCCAGCCGCGTCCCCAACAAGGTCCACAGACGTTTTTTCGACCGCCGGCGCCGAAAAATCGGACCAGTCGCGTCCCCAAAAGCTCATTTTTCGCCGGCTCGGGCCAAAGTTGGCGCCGGCGGATCCAGGCCGAACCCGACGCGCTTAGGGGCGTCGGCCGAATCTTTTTTGGCGCGAAAATCGGCGGGCCCTCCTTGGCAGCGACTCGGTTCTTCTCGCCGCTTCGTCGTCCTCATCGCCTCGGTTCCCGCGACGGAATCCCGAGGCGGAATCAATGCCAAAGCTGCCGCACGCTGCCGCGCCGTTTAGCCTCCTCCATTGATGCCTCACGGGCGGCGCAGTGAAGACGGGACGACGCGCGTCCCTCGCCCGCCACGCGTACACACGGCGGTCACGCGTACGCGTGGCGCCTCCACCTATATAAGCCGCCCCCAGCGTGCAGGTGACGCACAGACTCTCCACCGCCGACGCCCCGTTCCTCCCCCGTTCCTTCCTTTCTTCTCGCCGTCTCCAGTTCAACCATGGCCGAGCGCTTCCCAGGCGATGGCGCGGCGGTGAACGGCTTCGGCCGCCGCCACTTTCATGAGGACGAAGCTCAGATCCTTTTTAAGGCCGAGCACCCGGTCCCGGCAGACATGCGGGTGCCCGGGATGTGGAGGATCAGCGCCGGCGGGGTCCCGGTGCCACCATCGCCCACCGGGGCGGCGCGACGTGCGAAGATCGCACGTATCTGCGCCTCTCAGCCGCAAGCGGCGAGGGAAGGTCCACGTTACGTCCCCGACAGCCTGCTGTGGGAGCCCTACTTCCGTCGCCGCCACGCCAAGCAGCTCGAGGCCACCAACGGCGTCGTGCCCTCCGGAAGGCTCAACTCCGAAGGCCGCCGCCGATGGTGGGCCATGCCCGGCCGCACGCTGGAGGCCGTCCTCGAGTACATTGAGGGTGGCAACACGCCCAGGCTGGAGTACCCTGCTCCCCCGTCCTTCTCCCGCCGGCGTGGGAGCTCATGGACGCCGAGGCGCATGGACCCGGGGGCGTCCTCCTCCTCGTCCGGCTCTCCCTGCCTCCGCCCCATCAAGCCGGAGCCCCAGGACGCGCCGGTGAGCCA
This sequence comes from Triticum timopheevii, assembly GCA_963921465.1. NCBI lineage: Eukaryota > Viridiplantae > Streptophyta > Magnoliopsida > Poales > Poaceae > Triticum > Triticum timopheevii. The sequence goes on along the minus strand of OY997274.1, from coordinate 162,739,906 downwards.
GCGCACCCGCAGCTCCGGCGTCCGCATCGTCGACTCCTCCCCCACCTCTGGCCGCCTCGTCCTCGTCAGGCCGAAGGCCGAGCCCGACTTCCCGAGGAGTACGAGGCCATTGTCCGGGCGGCTTCTCCGACGAGGAGGCCCTAAAGTGGGCACGGGACGACTACCCCCGCGACGAGATGGTCCTGCAGCGCCGAGCCCTGGAGGAGATAGCCGCCCGCAAGCGTGGGCGCGAGAAAGACAATGGCGTGGTGATCCTCGACAACGACGAGGACGAGGACGCCCCCGGACAGTCCAACCCACCGCGCCAACCTGGGGAGGGGTGCAGCAGGGACAGCGGCCACGGAGGAGGAGGTGACGACGACGACGGCGGCGGCGACTACACGCAATTCTACAGGCTCCTCGGCATGTAGAGCGGGCAGCGGGCGGCGAGGAACGGCGACAGCGGCGGCGGGCCTAGTAGCATTTTTTCTTCTTTTGTAAAATATTTTAAATATGTATGAACTCACCGAAGTTTGGTTGAATTTGCGTGTTGTTTGTGTCGGATTTTAGTTTTCAAAAAAAATTGTGGGCGCCGCGACTGGGGGGTATCACACCCCTAGCACGTTGTTTGCGCCGGTGCGCCCCCAGGGGCAATATTTAGCGCCTCCTGAGGGCCAACAGCTGGAGATGCTCTTAGCTTACATGTAAGCCGAGTATAAAGTAGTGGCACCTAATGAAAAGAAATGGGATCACGGCCGGCAGCACCTAACGAAGGTGCCACCTGGCCCACCTGTAAGCCATAGGTAGTATAAGCCAAGTGCACGAACAACCACAATGTTTAAATATAAGCTGAAATATCCCTGTAAGCTGTGTCGGAGCCAACATTAACGGCTTACATGTAAACCGTATCGGTGGGTGACGCCGAGTACCAATCTGTCACGATTGATTGTGGCGTGATGACCTCCTAAATTCACCCTTGCCGTATATTTAGGGGGTGTTTGTTTCCAGGGATTTTTTGGTGTACGGACTAGAAAAAGTACCTAGCAAACCAAACAGGGTGGGACTTTTTTGGGACTTTTTGCTAAAAGTCCTTAGAAGCACCTCCTTGAGAGTCTTTTTCAAAAAGTCCCAGAGACTAGAAAAAGTCCTGGGACTAGAGAAACAAACACCACCTTATATTACTAAGATTCAGGGCTCGTTTACAGAACGGATCGATTCTGTCAAGGCAGTCAACGCCATGTACATCATGGACTCCAAGCTCTACTAGTAGTCCTATATGTATTCTAACACCCCCCTCAATCATAACTTATCTAAGTTAAGGTTGTGTTTGAATGCTTCTAGCTGTCTAGTAGCAAGTGCTTTCGTGATGCCATCCGCTACCTGATCACCAGAGGGAATGAATCTGATGTCAAGAAGCTTGTCTGCAACTCTCTCTCTAACAAAGTGATAGTCAACCTCAATGTGTTTAGTCCGAGCATGAAATATTGGATTAGCTGAGAGATACGTTGCTCTAATATTGTCACACCAGACATGCTGCCCTAGGTTGACTGACTCCGAGCTCCTTGAGAAGTGTTTGGATTCAAATGATTTCAGCTGTTACATTGGCTAGGTATTTGTACCCTGTTTCTGTGCTTGACCTCGACATTGTTGCTGGTTTTCGAGCACTCCAAGAAAGAAGATTGTCACCAAAGTATATAGCAAAACCACCTCACTAGTGCAGAATTGTGCTTTAGCACCGGTTCGTGAGGCCCTTTAGTGCCGATTCTGGAACCGGTACTAAAGGGTGGGGACTAAAGGTCCCCCTCTTTATTCCCGGTTCAACACGGACCGCCACTAAAGGGCCACCACGTGGCACGAGCCAACGCCGGGGGCTGGGAGACCTTTAGTATCGGCTGGTAACACCAACCGGTACTAAAAGGTTTAGGGGTTTTGGTTTTATGATTTATTTTTTCTATAATTTTGTGTTTTCCATTTAATTTTTTCATTTGCTGGTATTTTACGATACTACATATTGTACACGTTATGCATATATATAAATATAATTTCCCGTAGAACCTCTCACACACACACACATATAGGGTGGGTCTATTATGATAACACCCTTAAGAGTCTTATTCTACACACAAATCTCTTATTCTGCTAACACTTAATTTAGCACTGCCCGGCGTACAGAAAAACAAAAACGAACTTCCCCCACCCCTATCCGACCTTCTTCTCTCTCCTCCTAACTCCCGCACCACCCCGATCCCCAGTTCCCTCACCTTCTTCTCTCTCCCACTCACGCCTCGCATCGCACCGACCCCCCAATCCTCCTCACCTTCTTTCACCGTCCATGCCAGCCGCCGGCTCTGTGCAGGCCGGCCACCCGCCACCGACCCCCCCCTCCCGCACCTACCCCCCTGACATCCCGCAGCGCCCCGCCCCACCGCGCACCGACTCCCTCCCTGACCCGCCGTCGCCCTCGACGCCAGCCAGCGTGGCTGCCTCCTTCCCCGCACCGCCCCAGCCCCGGATCCGGCGAGGATCCACCAGGTTGTTGGTTCCGATAGGTTATGTGGATGGATCAGCGATGACACTGATTATAGATATGAAGAGTGAGAGCACTTCACATTATCGAGTTTTGTAGTTGTGCGTAATGGCTTCGGGTGGCCTAATGTATGTTCTTTTTAGACCTTTATATTGAGTAATAAATAAAGATGACCGTATGCATCGATTGATACAGTGGCGGGGGTTTAACCTCCGTTTCAAAATGAAAAAAAATCGTAAGTTGTTGCGGCGTCCGCCAACTCCTGCACAGCTATCTCCAACGACTTTGTCGACCTCCTGGCATTGCTAGATTTCAATGTAGGCATGCGCCCACCAGGGTAAGATGAAATATAGAATCGGCAATAAGGATGATAAACAGATAGTTCTTCACCATTTGAATTATCAAGTGACTTAGGTAGGGTTAGAGCCTTATTACGCTCCTCATACAGCAAAGGCTGCAGCTTACGAATCTCCATAAACAATGCCTCTAAGTCATTCTCGATGACCCGCAAGAGGCGAATCCATCACCATAAGAATACGCGTACAGAGTACAGCAAAGTCATTCGTGCACTCAAGTCTATGTTCACTTGAGCGCACGTACTTCATAGGCCAACTTTATGTCGCCACACGATTAGCTGCCGCAATTCAATAGTAGAGAAGATGCGACGGAAGGTTGGACAAGCCGACCCCCGAATGAAAAACAGAGATCAGGACACGCAAGGGCAGCGACCAGACGGCAGGGAAATATGCATTAACCATGATTTGCGTAAGTTCATCATCATATTTTTGGACGACATCTTGGTATTCAGCACTGACCTGCAGGAACAAGAGGAACACCTTCGCCTCACGCTACAACTTCTCCGCGAGCATCAACTGTTCGCCAAGGCCAGCAAGTGTTCGTTCGCACAAACAAGCATTGAATACCTCGGGAATGTGATCTCACAAGAGGGAGTTGCTACGAACAACAGCAAGACCAGCGCCATGCAGTACTGGCCCGTGCCCACTATGCCCACCGAGCTGCGCGGCGTCTTGGGGCTGACGGGCTACTACCGCAAATTCGCCCCCCATTACGGCATCATCGCCAAGCCCCTGACGCAACTATTGACAAAGAAAGGGTTTCTCTGGGACAACAAGACACAACAAGCTTTTGACATGCTCAAGTGTGCCATGGTGAGCACGCCCGTGTTGGCGCTGCCCAACTTCACGCGCCCATTTGCCATCGAAACTGATGCGTGCGACACCGGCGTTGGCGCAGTGCTTATGCAAGATGGCCATCCAGTTGCCTACCTCAGCAAGGCTCACCAGCAAACAAAGAAAGAACACAATCAATGCAATGCAACAATATGATGCATGATGATGACATGGCAATATATTGTGGTTTGAGCTAATAAAACTAGCAACAATTTAAATGAAGTTGGTTTGAATCCAAGATTCAAATTCAAACTCCACATGTGGTTATTTAAATGTCATTCTAATATTTTCACTTATACAGTAGGTATAACTTAGTTTGTCATGCATGAAAATGGTACGGATGGATAGATTGCATTTTTCTCATGATTTTTCATATATAAATCTTTGAATTTGGAGTTACAGATTAATTTCTATTATTTTTTGAAGTTAGCACTACTTTCTGGAATTTCCTGAATAAGAACAAATCCAGAAGAGGTCATTACTGCATCAGCACTGCGTCAGTAGGTCAACTGTGCGGTCCAGGTCAAACCTGACCAGTAGGACCCACTGGTCAGTGACACAGTTAGTTAACTGACTAATTAGCGTTAGTTTAGTGCTAAGCTAGGTTTGACAAAGGGGCGGGGCCCACATGTCAGTGACCCAGGGGGGGTCAAATCCCTAGTCAACTGAGTCAAATCGTCGGTGTTTAGCCACCGGCGATGACCAGACGCGGCGGAGGGTGCGGGTTTCGCACTCCGGCTACCAAAAGGACGGCAGAGGGCATCTACGCGTAGCTGGAGGCGAGCCGTGTCGAGTGGTGGTGGTGGTTGGGCTCGTGGTCGCAGGAAACGACCCCGGCAACGAGCTTGGTGGCTGCCGGAGTTCAAGGAAACCTCAAACTCGATGCTACGGTGCACGTGGAGGCGCGGGGCTAGCTCCTACGTGGCCTACGCAGTGCGATGAGTGTGTTGGGCACGTTAGTGTGGCCGTTGCGTGGCCAGAGCCACATCGGAGGCGAGCTCAGGTGGCGTCGCATGCGGGTGTGCTCCGTGCAGTCGCTACGGTGGGCGGCAGCGAGAACGAAGAGGGGAAGGAGAGGCAGAAGCTCACAGTAGTCACGGCGAGCTAGGCAGCGGGGTCGGGGATGAGCTGGAGTGAGCGGGGTGGCGAAGTGGATCTCCGGCGACGGCGAGGCGAAGCGAGGCTGGTGCGGTGACTCCGGGGCGAACGAGCGCTCGGGGCTCTATCTGCTCGACGAAGCGGATAGTGGTGGAGCTTCTGGACACGGCAAGGCGATGAGGAGGCGGCGGTGGCCGCGGTTACGATGGCGGTGCGGTTGCAGCGGCGTCGGCCATGGTGGCGGAGGGCGAAGGAGAGGTGCAGAGGGCGAAAGGGGGTGTCGGCGAGGTCGGGCTGCGTCCAGGGGGCATCCACGCGACGAAGCGGCGTTCAGGGCGAGGCAGGCGAGCTGGGAGCTATGTGGCGAGCTCGGGCGTGCCGGCGCTCACCTCCCTACCTGCCTGGCGGGAGGAAGCAGCTCACTGGCATAGGCCAGCACAGTGTTGGGCTGCCAGGTGGGCTACCAGGTGAGTTTGGTCAGGTAAGTCTCCTTTTTCTTTTATTTTCTTATTTCTTTATTCTCTAACTTTAGGGCTTTATTAAAAAATACCAAAACAGTCTCAAAATTCATGAAACTGCTCAAGGCTACTGTTTGGAATATATCCAACAGTAAACATTTTAGTTCATGAATATTTGGACATTTAAAATATTATATAGCATTTAAATGCCCAAATGCAAATAGTATATTGTTTAATTCAGTGACCCAATGTTGTCCTAGAAAAATGTGAACCATTTTTGTCAGAGGTTCTAGACCAAGGCAAATATGATGAACACTTTTGAAGGGCATTTTAGGTTCATTGAAAAAGTATTTTAGTAACCCTAGTTGGATTATGTGGTGTTGGGGGTTTCTGCCATCCTAATTTCGACTTTAATTGAAACTTAAACATGATGCAATACAAGATGGTAGCACTAAACATTACCAGAACTAGGGATGTGACAACTCACCCCCACTAAACAAGAATCTCGTCCCGAGATTCAAGCGTTGGGTAAAAAGGAAGAGGGGACGCGAACTATCACAATCTTCATGATCCAACTGTCCTCATCGAAGATATTGATTCATTGCATCATCTTGAACTTGACATCCTTGCTTTCGAGATCTTCACCCAACATGAGGACACAAGAGCGAGATAACTCTACAACGATGGATCATCTTAATGATCACAGGATCAACTCATGGAACGAGACGTAGAAACATCTCTTGAGTTGAGGGACAAAACACATATGAGGAGCGATGGAAAGAAGTAGGTGACGAAGGTTCAGGTTAGTAGGCAACAATTCCATGCTTAGAAGATGGTGCACGGTTTCAAAGTAGCGAGGAAATAATCGCCTTGATTCCATAACGGGACACCTTGGGGGTGACTCATAGAAATATTCCCTTGAGTGGCAAAAAGAATTACTTTTGATATAGAAATCATTGAAACTATCTAAACCAGCCCAAGGAAAATCACAAATGATCGTTTGAAGGAGTTCGGAGAAATGGCATACTAAGTTTGGAAAGGAATCTAGAGTTACAAGACAACTCAGCAAGCGGAGAACTCATTCCAGATGATGCCGAGGATATAACCCAGTGACTGAGTGTGCTCTCAAGAACTTGAGCATTTCCATATCCATCAAGGTTTGCAAACATCTGGGCCAAGATGTTGGTCACACCTCGTACTACCATGATGAATATCGGTGGATGATTCAGATGCAAAGGGAGATAACACCTTCTCAGATTTCACCTTAGCGAGGCCAAGGAAACAAAATCTAGATGATCGACCGAGAGACATTTAGCACTCTGCTTCTAATATTCTCCTTGATGTGCTAGCGTAACTCATTATAGATATGGTTTGGTGTCTAGAACATAAAGTAAAAGGTCGGACTTCGGGAGCACAAGAATCCATAAGGAACAACTACTAGAGTAAATCCTACGAAATCCTTATGGGGAGGTGGCCAACTTCCTCAATCAAGATAGTACAATAATAGGTCTTCCGGCTGGGTGTGTTGGCCACGACATGCACTTTAGCAGTTATAAAGAGACCAATATTATAATTCTTGGAATATGTTCCAATCATCATATCTGCCTGAGATTCAGATCTGGTTGGTGTCAGGATATTCCAGACTCATCAAGTCTAGAAAGAAAAATGAATGGTTGCAACACAAATCGACGAGATGGCGTTGTGAGATTCTCAGGGATTGAACTACGATAGCAAGCTCCAAAGCATGAGATGGTTCTGCTACATACATGTGAACATGTTGTCCAAGACAAGCATGACCACCTAGTAGTCTTACAACGAAACACTACCGAGTTCTGATTGGGAACCATCATTACGGAGAGCGAAGTCCTACGCATATACCTTTGGGTCCTTAAGGATTAGCACTTAAGAACTTCTTTTCCTTGAAAAAATCAATCAGTGGCTTGGTGTGCTAGGGATTCATATAGAATGAAGGTTGCAAGTCTCCAGACCACAGAATACTTCGCATGTATGCATGACTGACTTGAGATGATTCCAAAGGAAGCGAAACAAACTATCTCAAATTCACGGCGGCAACTTGCATCATATGCACGTGAATTAGAGGAAGTCACTTATTCATCAAACATAAACTTCATGAGCTAGCACAAAGAAAATTCTTTCAAAAGTTTCCAACACTAACTTAGATGTGCAACATGAATCCTGGACAAGATGAAAATGTTGTCAATGGGCTCAATAACAAACCATCCAGACTTCCATATAGATAAAATTCCACAATTAGGTGAACACGGTGATAACATTGGTCAGACCAAAAGATGTAATGGTGTATGCTCGAGGAATCAACCACGAGTAAGACAACATTATGAACGTCGTTGGTTCTGATTTGATTTGAGCATAGCCCACACTCTAATCAAAGTTCTAACAAGACAATAGATCCAACAACTGATACGAGGACCAATTGATGAAGATATCATCTTTCTTCAACACACACAAAAATATATCCCTTAAAATGAACTAAGTCAGATAAGCTTTTATCTTCCAACTCTCCAAGTTGTTGTTTGGCCTAACCAACTAGCTCAAGGGTTTCCAACATAGATTCTTGGAGAAAGAGTGGTTTATTGGAAAACCAACTTGATCATGAACTCAACATATCGGTCAGGGAACAACCTAGTGATACTTCCAAGAAGATATTTGGAAAATCATGAACCACTGACATGTTATTAAGCTCGAGAACAATCTTGCTTTTCAAGGCGAGATGATATGATCAGATGAGCGAGGATTTGACAAAATCCCAACTCATCAATCGAAGAGTGCACCAGGAAAGATGGGCTAGGTAGCACAATCTATCTTAGAATGATAATTCAATAACCAACACGCTAAGAATGAGATTATTCTCCAATAATTACCAAGCAACGGAGTTTCTAGGAGTATTGATTTCACACACCACGGTTCACTTATCGGTATTCTGGTTACAACAACGCGGAGACCGGGAAATGAATAATGATTGCGAGGAGTATCATTATATCACGCATTCATAGGAGGTTGTGCAATTCTCATGACAATCCTGACATGAAGGAGGTGACACTCCAGGGTAGAACAGAACAAAAGATGGATTGGTATTTTCATCTACGTAATACAACTACTTTGACCAGTCCAAGAAATGGATGAGGTGCTAGAGTTTGTTTCTCCTAGTCATTCCAGAATAGAATGGCTTGACGGACCACAAGAATAATAGACATCGATAACACAAATGCACAACTAGTCCTGACTATCAATTCATAAACAGATGTCAGAATACAAGTAAAGAGAGACAACTCAAAGGAACATATGGTTTTCTGAGTTGCGGATGCATAGATTTAGTATGTCAAACAAGTTCAACATATTTCTTTCAGATAATCCATGCAGAAAGGTAGGACTGGAAGATTCACAATGCAGAATGGAGAACTCATCAAGAGCACTCTTATTGTGATGTTTTGGTTTAGGAGAGCTTCTGCCATAAGTAGTTCATGGTATTTGGAAGAAGGATATACCATGGACCTCGAGGACTATCGCAAAGGTTACTAATATCCTAAAGGAACTAGCAAACACTATCAACATGAAGTAAGTAGGGCGAATCTCGGGTTCAAGAACCCATGAATAGAATGCCTACTAACTAAATGGCATCATGGGATGCATTCCAGAATGATGGCCAGAATCATCACACTGGGAATACAACTCAGAGCTAGATTACTGGATGGTTCTCTAAGACACCTAGGGTCATAATAATATCTTCAACATGTATGTCGAGGAAATGAAGTACCTCAACACACTGATTAGCATGGTTAATCTGGACCAAAGGAGCATCAGGAACGGGAAGAAGGGATTTACAAATGCATCAAACTATTTCGAAACCGGGGATGACTCGGACAACATAACGGCTGTAAATGCCCAAAAAGGATTTGAGACATCCTGCAAAAATGGTGGCATAACAACTCAACGTCACAATATCGTGTTTCTAAGATCAACTGTGAACGCACGGAAGTAGTAGGAACTGAATCGTGGCTTGAAACCATTAATCTTATAAGTCTACGGATTAGTAACACGTGATCCTGATAGAAAGATGAGAAGCCTAGTTCCTTAACCCCGTAGGAAAGATAGGATGACTCGGATGAGAAGGGCATAAGGTATAAGGAGTAAAAAAGAGACGTACATTCCCTTCCACAATCAATTCCCTTATATAACTAAAGCATTTCTAGACTCAACTTCGACCAGTTTAGCTTGGTAATCCTACAGGCAGTCAGGCTCTGATACCAAAGCTTTCAGGACCCCGATCCTAAGTCATATTGATCTAGCATGTAACACATTATATAACTTTGCGGCCTCATGCACGGTATTCCCACGGGTGCCACCTTACCTGGCCCGGGCCCATTTGCACCTTTTGGCTCATGTATATGATAGTGTCGCTAGCATCCATATGACAGAGAACCCAGGCTGACATGATTAGTCGTAAACCCAAATTGGCACTAAATTACAGGGACAGGCATACATGACCCAGCAACGAACGTGTCGGTCATCAGCGAGTGAATCCGGGTTGTAGCTGCTGGGTCATCAGCGGAAGCTTAACTTTTCTGAGTACAGACAACTACAAATGAAAAGGCTGAGAAGTCTGACTATCTACAAGACCTTGCTGAGGGCATAAGATCGTAGCTGAGGTAACAAGCTAAACATCGAAGTTCATGCGGAACTACTAGTGAGACTGAAGTCTCTCAGCAAAAACATAAATTGAGAAAATGTGAGTACAAATGTACCCAGCAAGACTTACATCAGAACTAGCTACATATGCATCGGTAGCAACAAAGGGGGTGGTGGAGTTAAACTGCAGCAAGCAAGCTTTGACTCGGTGGCTAACCTGTACTACGACTGCTGGTAACTCTTTTGAGGTGGCGCACACAAGTCCACATATTCACCATATCAATACAAAACTATGGATCCGCTCCCGTCTCCCTACGAGAAGGCCATCCATAGCACTCACGCTTATCTTGCGCATTTTAGAGTATCCATTTTCACTTTTCTATATGAACTATACAGGCAACCAAGAGGTCCTTTACCGCGGATGCGGCTATTCGAATAGATCATTTATAACCCTGCAGGGGTGTACTTCTTACACATTTTTTCACCACTTAGCGTCTGCACACGACATGTGATCGGTAGACTTTAAGCGAAAGCCGACGTGGGTGTAGACCATGACCTGACTAACCGCACAAGTCCCTAGTCCAGGTTTATCGCCTATTCAGGTTCCATCCGCAGGGAGTCCGGCCGAGGTTTCCACTACGGCCCCGAACAATGTGTGCAGGTTTCCTGAGGCACCAAATAGGTGACTCGATACACCGGGCCACATGCCTACCACATCACAGCCCACCCCTCGGGTCAGCGCTCCGTATGGCCTCCAGCATACTACAAACACCAGAAACTATTTGCAGCTCCTGGATAGAGGACAGGGGCGGTTAATAAGTCGCGGGGTCATATTTCAGGGCCCAACGTGTGGTAGTAGCTGTTCATGGATCACAAACACAGAACTCAGTTCCTGAGGACGGTTTCAATGAGACAACCCACCATGTACTCCTACATGGCCTCTCACCGCTACCTTTACCAAATCATGTTCACACACTTAGCTCACACACAGTAGGACATGCTCATCACCATTCCAATTCATTCCCGATGAATTAGACCCGACTCAAGTCTAAGCAGTAGCAAGCATGACAACAAGCATTAATGAGTAGGCACATGAGGGCTCAAACAACTCCTACTCATGCTAGTGGGTTTAATCTATTTACTGTGGCAAAGACAGGTCATGCAAAGGAAAGGGGTTCAACTATCGCAGTATGTAACAGTTGAATCGTTGTTGTCCTAATGTAGTAAAAGAGAGCAGGAGCGAGAGAGTGGGATTGTATCGGAATGAATAAGGGGGTTTTGCTTGCCTAGCACTTCTGAAGATAGTATAGCTCTTTATCGGTGTCACTGAATTCATCATCGCAACTACGTCCACTGAGAGGGGACAAATACTAGCAAACAGAGAAAGAACACAATAAATGCAATGCAACAATATGATGCATGATCATGACATGGCAATGTGATGTGGTTTGAGCTAATGCAACTAGCAACAATTTAAATGAAGTTGGTTTGAATCCAAGATTCAAATTCAAACTTCACATGTGGTTATTTAAATGCCATTGTCATGTTTCACTTATAAAGCGGGTATAACTTAGTTTGTCGTGCATGAAAATGGTATAGATGGATAGATTGCCTTTTTTATGATTTTTCATATATATAAATCTTTGCATTTGGAGTTAGAGATTAATTTCTATGATTTTTTGAAGTTAGCACTATTTTTTGGAATTTCCTGACTAAGAATAAATCCAAAAAAGGCCATTACCGCGTCAGCATTGCGTCAGCACTGCGTCAAAAGGTCAACTGTGCACTCCAGGTCAAACCTGACTAGTGGGACCCACTGGTCAGTGACACAGTTAGTTAACTAACTAATTAGGGTTAGTCTAGTGCTAAGCTAGGTTTGACCAAGGGGCAGGGCCCACATGTCAGTGACCCATGGGGGTCAAATCCCTAGTCAACTGGGTCAAATCGCCGGCGTTTAGCCGCCGGCGATGACCATACACGGCGGAGGGTGTGGGTTTCGCACTCCGACGATCGAAAGGGCGGCAGAGGGCATGTACGCGTAGCTGGAGGCAAGCCGCGTCGAGTGGTGGCGGTGGTTGGGCTCGGGGTCGCCAGAAACGACACTGGCGAGGAGCTTGGCAGCTGCCGGAGTTTGAGCGAGCTCGAACTTGACGCTACGGTGCACGTGAAGGCGCGGGGCTAGCTCCTACGAGGCCTGCACGGTGTTGTGAGTGCGTTGGGCATGTTGGTGAGGTCGTTGCGTGGCCAGAGCAAAGTCGACGGCGAGCTCAGGCGGCGGCACGTGCGGGTGTTCTCCGTACAGTCGCTACGGTGGGCGGCAGCAAGAACGAAGAGGGGGAGGAAAGGCAGAAGCTCACAGCGGTCACGGCGAGCTAGGCAGCGGGGTCGGGGACGAGCGGGGCGGCGAAGTGAATCTCCGGTGGTGGCGAAGCGAAGCGAGGTCGGTGCGGTGGCTCCGGGGCGAACAAGCGCTCGGGGCTCGATCTGCTCGACGAAGCGGACGGTGGCGGAGCTTCTATACACGGCGGGGCGATGAGGAGGCGACGGTGGCCGCGGTTACGACGGCGATGCAGTTGCGGCGGCGTCGGCCATGGTGGGGGAGGGCGAAGGAGAGGTGCAGGGGGTGAAAGGGGGTGTCGGCGAGGTCGGGGCGGCGTCCACGGGGGCATCCACACGGCGAAGCGGCGTCCGGGGTGAGGCAGGCGACCTGGGAGGTGTGTGGCGAGCTCGAGCGCGCCGACGCTCACCTCCTTGCCTGCCCGGCGGGAGGAAGCAGCCTACTGGCATAGGCCAGCACAGTGCTGGGCCGCCAGGTGAGTTTGGCCAGGCAAGTCTCTTTTTTTTCTTATTTCTTTATTCTGTAACTTTAGGGCTTTATTAAAAAAATGCCAGAACAGTCTCAAAATTCATGAAACTGCTCAAGGCTACTGTTTGGAATATTTCCAACAGTAAACATTTTAGTTCATGAATATTTGGACATTTAAAATATTATATAGCATTTAAATGCCCAAATGCAAATAGCATATGATTTAATTCAGTGACTCAATGTTGTCCTAGAAAAATGTGAACCATTTTTTTCAGAGGTTCTAAACCAAGGCAAAGATGATGAACAGTTTTTAAGAGCATTTCAGGTTCATTGAAAAAGTATTTTAGTAACCCTAGTTGGATTATGTGGTGCTAGGGGTTTCTGCCATGCCCATTTCGACTTTAATTGAAACTTAAACATGATGCAACACAAGATGCTAGCACTAAGCATTACCAGAACTATGGATGTGACATTCTTATTTTCTGCTTGTTTTTTGTTTCGCGAGAAATCAATATCTAGGAAGGTCCAAATATGTTGTCGATTTAACACAATTTTTTTGGGGCAACAAGAGACATCAAAAGTTTCGGGGGAGATGGAAACGAGCCACGAGGGGCTCACACGGACACGTCGCGGGCCAGGGGTGACCGCGCTCCCCATCCGTGTGGGGCCCATAGGAAGAACCATCCAGAAGAGAAATGTTGCAGCCACAAGCCTCATCGCATCGACAACAATATTCAATCTTCATTGTTTCCTTCATTTACAAGCATGTGATTCCTAAAGGCACCCATCCGTGTGGGGCCCCCAGGAAGAACCATCTAGAAGAGAAATGTTGCTGCCACAAGCCTCATGGCGTCGGCAACAATATTCAATCTTCATTGTTTCCTTCATTTACAAGCATGTGACTCCTAAAGGCAATATATGCAGGTTCATGCAAGAGATATAAAAGATAAAAGGAGAAAATGTATGTATGCCAATGGAGCGTCATGCCGGACACGCACGTAGGGGCTCAAGCAGCCGCTCTTCCCCCAAAAAATTAGGGTTCCTCCACCTCCCGCCGTCATCGCCGCCCGTCCGCCTCGTCTCGGTGGCCTTAGATCCATGGAGGCGCGGTGGACCCCTGCCCTTGCCGGTGGGAGGGCTCTGTTTTTAGATGTGTTTTCAAGTTTTGTTAGGGTTGTGTCCTGCTCAGGAAGGTGGGACGGTGGTGGCTCCCTGTAGATGGAATAAGGTTCTCCCCGCCTAACCCCCGCTTCTGTGGTGCATCTAGCATCTTCGGTGCGTGTGTGGAGATGTGTCTCCACTGGATCTGCCTTTGGTGGATTTGCTCGGATATGTTTGTCCTTCGTCTACGTTCGTGTTTGTGTGTCTTCAGGTTGGATCCTTCCGATCTACGCTATTCTTCGTCGGCGGGGTTGTTGTTCTGAAGCGCTAGTCCTATGGGGCCTTAACACAACAACTTTCCGACTTTCTACTACAAGTTTTGCCCGGCTCTGGTGAGGGAGAGGCGATGACGGCGGCGCGCCTTTGGCTCGCTTCAGTGCTTGTAGTCGTCACTAGGTGGTCTGTGAATATGGATGTAATTTTTTGTTCTTTCTGGTGTTCGTTGTACTGCCATGATTGAATGAATAGATCAGATGTTTTCTCACAAAAAAAAGGGATGATAGAGGGGAGCGGCAATTTGGTGCCCGAGCCCAGCTGCTCCCGAAATCGTCTCCTTCCCTTCCTCGCTTGAGATCCGCAAAAAAGGGTTTGGCGCGTCTGACGCGAAATTTGGAAAATGGGGCGCGTGGTGGAATACGTTACGAAACAGTGTCTCGTTTGTGGGCCCAGAACGTACTGGTGGACGGCGGTCTCGCGCGCGCGGTCTGGTCCGTGGACCAGAATGTCAGAATTTGGACCGAGCCACGGATCAGATAATGCGTACAGGACGGTAGGGGATAGATGAGCCGTCTGTCCGACCATGGTGTGCCGCCGTGCACTCAACCTTGCCAGGCGCGACCGGCGACCCTGGTGTTAGCTGGTCCATTCTGAGAACCTCGTCACCCCTCTCAGCCGTCTCAGCCTCTGTCCACCCCCCAAACCCCAACCTCCCCCTCTACAGTAGGTACGGCGGCGGCTGTCGATCTGCACCGGCGGCTACCAGATGGAAGATCCTGGGCTTGAGTTCTTGCTCGATGCCGTCGACAGGTTAGATTTATACGGATCTGGAGCTCTGTGGTTCTTCTTTTGTGGGCTGGCAGATGGGCAGAAATAAGCTAACGCCGGCCTTGGCCGTCCGCCATTGACGACTATTTTTCAGGTTCCTTCCCTGGGAGGAGATCGACGACAACCTTGAGCACGCAGATCCGGTTCCTCTGGCAGTACTGCCTGCAAGAGAACGCAACCGTGCCGTCCCGTCAGACTCACATGCTGGGTCTGGGTGCAGGCAGCGGATCGGCAACGGTGGCCCGGAGACGGCACGGATGGGGGCTCGCCGGCGTGCACAGGGATCTCCAACACGGTAAGCACATTCAACTGATAGTGTAAATCCCGAAGCCCCTGGATGGATGCACCCAACCCAAGTCCTCCCCTTGTATAATTGTTATTTTTCCAAGTGCCTAGGTGTTCGTCCGTACAGAAATGGTAGACACAATCTAGTTTTATTTTGAGAACTGTTACAGAAGAACGAATTGAAATATTTTTAGCTGAAACACGGTGTCTGTTCCCTAATTACCGCCTGCTTGAACATACTTACAGACAACTAGTGCATCCTTAGCACAGCTAGACCTATGGTACTGAAAAGTTACGTTTTGAAAAATTCAGTCTACGCCTCGGAAGTTCACCACCAAACCGGACACCATGTCCCTCTAGGATGAGTGCTCTAGAGCAGTCTATTCGCAAATACGCAGAGGAATCCCCCAAAAAGTGTAGTACGACCTGCTCTAGATCTGTGTTTCGATTCACTTGGCCTTGGTGACGCGTATGACGTCCACATCAACTTCTACAACTTAATGTGGACAAATGGAAGCAGTCGAATGCAGTATCGTTTCTTTGGGGACACATTCGACACAACATATAGAACCAATCTGTAGAACATGCCATTTGGGCTGTTTGTGGGGGTTAACAACCATTTTCAAAGCATTATTCTTGCTGGAGTGCTAATGCGAGACGAGCAGGTAGAGGGTTTCGCATGTGTTTTCGCCGAGTTTTTGCAGATGATGGGAGGACCTGCCCCAAAAACTATATTGACAGGTCAGTGCTCTCTGCTGAGAAGTACCTCTCAATTTTTATTCTTATTGTATTTGTATTCACAGATTGAAACTAACTTAGAATTGTATTGGAACTGACTAGTGTGATTTCCTGGCAAACCAGAACAGAGTTATGGAGGTGGTGATCAACAAAGTTTATCCGGATAATGTGCACCGGTGATGCAAATAGCATGTGGTAAAGAAGGCAAAGGAGAGCTTGGGTCCCCTGTACACTAAGAAAGCTACGAGGAGAAGAGGACAATGATTGTAAGTTCAGTACACTCCTTTTGCATAGATTTACTGCCCAACACCGGCACCACTGCTCCGCACGAAACAATTGTCCAAAATTATTCTGTTTGCATCCTATGAAACTGACCTCTGTTTGACAGGGTGGAGTTGTTAGGAGGACAGATTTGTCAATAGAGCGACATGCAGGAAAAATTTATATTATGTTCGAGGAATTTGGTCGTCCACTGATTGAAGGCACAACATACAATGTCACGGAGGTAGTGAAGATGAGGAAGTAGGTAACGGCACACAACTATGCAGCGAAAAGAGAGAAGTGGAATAGAGTTGTGTACGAGGTTATAGTAAGTGAGGACCAGTCAGAGTTTAGTGCGAGTGTGGACAATTCGAGCATACTGGGCTAATTCGAGCACCCCAGTCTGTTATGCTGATGTGGTAAGGGTAACTTTCCTGGACTTTATCACTTTGTATCCCAGAATAAATTTATGGATAAAAAATTTAGAAGGTGATCTTAGATTAAGATCATGTGCGGAAGAAATCTAATTGTGAACGCAGGTCATGGATGTACTTCATTTGGAGGAGATTCCTGTGAAACATGTAGTGAAGCGGTGGACCAAGGACACAAGGGACATACTGCCAAAACACCTGATTCGGTACCAGAAGGACCATTCAGTTAACATGTCTTTCACCTGTAGGCATTCAACACTATACATGAAAGCTATGGAAGTTGTGCGGGGGCGACGCGAGCGCAGAATCATTCGATCACATGTTTGCTGGTGTGGACTTTGTTGGTGAGTGGTGTATCGTTGGCAGAGAAAAAGGATGGTTTGGGTTTTGAGGACCGGTTGGCAAATTTGCTGCCTGGAAGATTGCCTGGCAATGGAGAGGTTGCTTTTGTTGGTGACGACGTTACTGACCATGGGGACAGCGCTGGCCGCTCTGTTGGTGTGAATGCCCTACACGGTCAAGCAGCTCCAGAAAGGCAGAGAAGGGTCGGAAGGCCGATGAATAGCAGGGAGAAGGCAACTTACGAAGGACTGAGCAAACGAATGAGGTTCTATAGCATCTGTCGGCGTGAAGGCCACAAGCGGACAGCCTGTCTGGACTGAGGCGATGCCCCAAGGAAACCGTGAAAATGCAAGAACTGTGTATGGAAGGGCACCGGCAGAACATAAGCACAAGGCTGGGCTGCTGGATATATTGCTGAAAAATAAGCTGGTGTATTTAAGTTTGTATTGTGTATTCTTGTTCGGCGAGGATTTTCTAGTGTTTTTGAGTGAGCATTAGTTGCTCCACGCTTGTATCCTCTGTTTAAGAAGTCATGTGACATCCTGTACCATTGAGAAAATTGTGTTGTGTTTCCTGCGTACAAACATTGATTCGCAATTTCTAAAAATCTGCTCCTTGGAGCCTATGCTGAATCTTATTTGTTGGCACACCCTTGCTAATATTTGTTGACAACATCGTTGTAGATTCAAACATGTTAGAATAAATCCGAGGCATACCGTTGATCATCCGAGGACCAAGCAATCACACAAGCACAGCACCGAGATTTGTTAACGAGGTTCACCGATATAGCTACATCCCGGGGCTTGACTACGGGCGCTCCTCCCCGTGACACCGTCACAATACCGCACCCGGTTGCCCTGGACGCCGGCACATGCCGCCGGCTTCCCCTGCGTTCCGGTGCTATTATGTTGGCATAGGTTACATCGTGTGTCTACCCCCGCTATATATGAGAGGCCTAGAATACAAGTGTCCTACTAGGACACGACTCCATATCCTATCTAAACACAATACAACTACAAGTCCAACTGTAACCTACCTCGTACACTATATTCGACACAACTCCAACAAACTCCACCTTGGCGAATATACTCCATCATCCTGAATTTGTCCATGCGTCAAACTTCCATGTACATTGGACTTGAGTTTATCCCATGAGTACCGCTGCTACTCCAAAGACTACATGTGACTCCACCTGCAACTTGTAGTCCCTTCTTTTCTAGACCACGGTCAACACTCGAGCAAAATTAAGTTCCTTGTTACTCTAACTTGTGCTCCCAACTTCCAGAGTACCCGTCCAACGCCATCACACACCGATCACCGACCTGCGTGAAAGTGAACAACTCACATATTGGGTGTCACACATAAGAGTTACCTGAACTCAACATCACCGCTCCTTTCTTGACCGCCTGTCTGAAACTTGAAGAAATTACACCGTTGATTGTAGTCATCCTGAGTCAAATTCGCAGTTGTCTCACCACATGTATGACTACCAGAGCCCTGACCCGTCTCCATGCCTCGTGCATACCGCACGCCTCGCCGCTATTACCGCGTCGAGCCTCCGCTGTCCCGGTCGAGTCTCAAGGGTCGCGAACCCACACCACTCAACCCCCACTGCAGAGTACCACCGATCATCACCGACCGATGACGAGTTTCACACTTCCATCAGACCACTGGGCTCCAGTCCGAACTATGTGTCCCTCGTTTTTTCCCGTTTACTGAATAGGCTTCGACTCTCTGTGCACTTACGCCGTAGCCCCTCAATCCAGCTCCGAGTGAAGTCTTCCCTCAGACCTCAGCTCCACCTTCAACATGACTCCATGGTAGATGATCATTCCACCCCTGCGCCTCATCGACTTCAGCTCCGTGTATACACCACCTTGAATCAATCCCGCGCCATAGTCTTGTCGAAGCCGCACAAGCACTCGGGCATGTGCCACGTGTTTCCACGCCCAGAAGTCGGTCGTCGTTGCCGATTCCACCACCGTCTTCTGTACCAACCGACTTGCATCGATCCGTCAGACTGTCTAGTCCAACCCAGCCGAACTTATCCGACTGCATGACACGCTCGAGGCTCCCAAATCGTCTTCCGCGAATTCGCATCCATCACATGATACTTCCATCTTAGCCGGCATGACTTCCTGCAACGCCTTCAAGCATCCTCATCGTGCCAACAAATCTTTCACCCTTATCTGCCATAACCCAAGGTTTTCAGTTCCGTGAACTTCTCCATCTCAAACCCGATGCCCGATGGCGTCACAATTCTTCGTATGACAGACGCTGTGAAAAAATAACTGAGATTCTTACCACGATGCACAAGTACACAGAGCATGCACAGTAGCAAATCCAACCAAAACTTGGCCTTCACGTGGTCTCTCTTGGCTCAATCCCCAATGCTGGCTAGTTGCTTCCAATGCTTCCTGATGGACGCGTATAAGTATCAACTTGCCGATTCGATCTGCCTGCCTTTGCGTGGCACATGAGGACTCGGTCCTCCTTTTTTTTTCTCAAAACAAATCTCCGGTCTCTGCTCTTGCCGCTGTATGCGACCGTATCCAGCACGATCCACCGCTTCAGTGTCTCGCCGCCCGCGGCCTTGCGGCTTCCGCCAGCTAGGCTGGTGCCCAGCACGTGCCTTTGGGCCTCCGCAGACAGCACCCGTCGATCGATCGATCGACTTACTGCCTCCCTGCCCTGCGTGACGCGTCGCCTGTGCCTATACGCTCGCCCGAGCAATCCAAGATCGCCGCACGTCAAGCCGTCTGCTGCTGACATATAAGCACACATGCCTCCCGCTGATCTACTGTTTTTTGATTACTTTCAACACGAACAAAACCCGGTCGCTCCATCGATCTTTTCCAGTCATGGGTCTCGACCGCCGACCGATTCGACGAATTCTGCTCCACCTCTAATCAATGATCCATATCCTCGAAACAACCTAGCTCATGATACCACTTGTTACAATAAATTCGAGGCATACCGTTGATCATCCGAGGACCAAGCAATCACACAAGCACAGCACCGAGATTTGTTAAATAGGTTCACCGATATAGCTACATCCCCGGGGCTTGACTACGGGCGCTCCTCCCCGTGACACCGTCACAATACCGCACCCGGTTGCCCTGGACGCCGGCACATGCCGCCGGCTTCCCCTGCGTTCCGGTGCTATTATGTTGGCATAGGTTACATCGTGTGTCTACCCCCGCTATATATGAGAGGCCTAGAATACAAGTGTCCTACTAGGACACGACTCCATAT
Organism: Triticum timopheevii; assembly: GCA_963921465.1. Classification (NCBI taxonomy): domain Eukaryota; kingdom Viridiplantae; phylum Streptophyta; class Magnoliopsida; order Poales; family Poaceae; genus Triticum; species Triticum timopheevii. The sequence goes on along the minus strand of OY997274.1, from coordinate 162,719,666 downwards.
CCTATCTAAACACAATACAACTACAAGTCCAACTGTAACCTACCTCGTACACTATATTCGACACAACTCCAACAAAACACAGAAGAAACGAGCGTTCCCCCGTATGGCACCATCGTCGGCTGAATCCGCTGCGAGTGGCACGACGAGGACGTATGAAGACGGTGACACCGCCGAGGAATTTGAGATTCAGGTTCGCTGCTTGCGGGTAGCAATTCCATGTGGCAGATTTTCTGCCTGGACAAGCATTCTTATCTGACGCTGTATGCAGCCCCTGGCTCTTGAAGCATTGGGTCGACGGGAAGCGCATGGAGCACGAACGAGCTGCCGGCGCAAGCAGTCCAGTTCGTAGAGGAGGTGATGTGGAATGGTATTGCTGCTCAGCTGTATGTCGGTCTCCAAATGGTTTGACTGAAAGAACAACGCCTTTCATTTTCAGGTAGAGATGATACAGCGAGAGACCTGTCGGCTAGGATCTGCAAGCAGGAGCTGGACGAACAGATCGGAGGTTTTTGCGTAGGGTTCGGTGTGGGGTGTGACGCTGCGCACAATGAGGGCCTGGGGTGGGTGGCCGTTACTGAGTACGGTGGACGGAGACGGCTCAGCGAGGCACACCAAATATGCCGAGCCGTGTTCGGACTAGCTGTTCCGCACGTTCAGGACGTGCTGCCGTCGCATTCATTGCACCCTCACTCTGTCTCTATTATATTACATTACTGAAGATATATGGACAGAAAATACAGTGGCGGGCACATATCCACACACCACAGAACGGTGCTGATTTCAGGAGCATCTAAGCCCGGGCTCCGAAATGAATATCCGATGATAGAGTGTCATGTCAGTTTTATATATACAGTAGCATACTACTCGCATTTCCATAGTTCAACCAAGTAATGATATTTGATAGGATCTGACTATATCTCATCTAGATGTGAGATAATATCTCACATCTAACATGACATTACCTCTGTTGAGTAATAACTAAACGACCTTTTATATTGTTTGTTTGTCGGGAAATTATACATCGTGACGCCGCACCGCGACCTTCCCGTGGCGGGGCGCAGCAAGTGCGATTTGTCTTCGCGCAATGTGGCATTTGGTGTGTGCCTTGTACTACTACTGCATGCATGTGTCGTTGTCCAGCTACAGTGAGCAGTGTGCTACAACGCTGAGTAGACTAGTTTGCCTAATTTACCTTTCGCTACGATAGCTAATCAGCTATTTTTTTTCTGCTTACTTGTTAGGTATTACTGCAGTGAGCAGTGTCCCTTTCCTTTTTTCTTTTGTGATTGTACCTAGATAGGTCTAGCTTTTCTCATTTTGGTTGTCAACATCTCTCACGAAAAACATAGATATAGTAAGGCCTATTTCTACAACACCTCACACAGGAAACAAATCGAATTAAATGGGAAAAAAGTGCTAAACAACAAAATGTTAGTAAATTCTCCGCATAAAAATGTTAGTATTTAAATACAAAAAAATAAAAAAATTGCAAAATTTATAATAGCATTTGTAAATTTTAAAAAAGACGTGAAACTTCAAAAGTCCGTGAAACTGAAAAAAGTTCACAAATTAATTGCTCATCACTTGTTTGAAAAAGATGTTCACCATGTGTTTAAAACTTTATAACACTATTTTGAAAAAAATCCACAGAGTATTAAAACAATGTCCGTTGCGCATTTAACATATGCATAGGTCGAGTTGCAAGTCGAGGGTGGAGTTGCAACTAGGATGCATGAAACACACTACAATCCTAGTTGCGAGTCAAGGGCGGACTTGCAACTCGGACAACTACACAAACCTACGATACCATTTGCGTGTCGAGGGTGGACTTGTAACTAGGACAACAACAAAAAACAAGACCAGTTGCGAGTCGAACGTGGACTTGCAACTGAGATGAAAAAACACGTTCTCAGTTGCGATACGGGGATGGACTTGCAACTAGGACAACTATGAGCTCATTTGTGACCCGAGGATGGACATGCAACTGGGACAACTATAAAACTACGAGCTTAGCTGCGAGTCGATGGTCGGCTTGCAACTGGGGCCCCCGGCAAAACACACACACACCCTTAGTTGTTGAGTCGATGGTCGGCCTGCAAATGAGGGGCCCTCAACAAAACACACGCACCCTTGGTTGTTGAGTCAATGGACCCGTAGAAAGACACTCCCCTCCCCTCCCCCCAGTTGCGAGTCAATGGTTGGCTTGCAACTGGGAGCCTTAGACAAACACGCACACCCTTAGTTGCGAATCGATGGTTGACATACAACTAGGGACCTCGAGAAACACACAAATACACCTAGTTGCGAGTCGACTGTCGTCTTGCAAATGTGGGCCCGGACAAACACACACACACACCTAGTTGCGAGTCAATGGTCGACTTGCAACTGGGGACCCTCGACAAACCAACACACACCCCTAGTTGCGAGTCGACTGTTAGCTTGCAACTGGGGGACCGGATAAATACACACACCCCTAGTTGCGAGTTGATGGTCATTTGCAACTGGGGGCCACAACAAAACACACACACCATTAGTTGTGAGTAGATGGTCGAGATGCAGCTGGGGACCCTCTACAAACACACACACTCTTAGTTGCAAGCCGATGGTGGACATGGAGCTGTGAACCCTCAACAAACACATACAGTACCCCTAGTTGCGAGTCGATGGTCGGCTTGCAACTGGAGACCCTCAACAAACACACACCCCTAGTCCCGAGTCAATGATCGACATGCAACTCGGGACTCTAGACAAACACACAAAAGCACCCTTAGTTGCGAGTCGATGCTCGACCTGCAGCTGGGGGCACCGACAACAAACACACCCCCTAGTTGCAAGTCGATGGTCGACATGCAACTGGGGACCCTTGACAAATACACACACCCCTAGTTGTGAGTCGATGGTCGGCTTACAACTGGGGTCCCAACGAACGCGCGCGCGCACACACACACGCGCTTAGTTACAGGTCGATGGTTGACATGCAACTGCGGACCCAAACACACACACACACACGCACACACCCTTATTCATAATTTTTTAAATGTAAATTCAAATAAGTGTTCACAAATTAAAATTTTGTGAATTTTAGTAAGTGGTCACACAGTTCAAAAAATGTTCATGTACTTAAAATATCATGAATTTGATAAATGAAAAAAAATAAAAAGGCGAATAACAACAAAAAGAAAAAAGCAGCTCAAAAAAATGGGACAGATGAAGGGAGAGAAAGTGCCCAAATAGAGAGTGAGTGAGAGCATAAGCTAACAACAGATCCTTTTTTTTTTAAATTAAACGAAACTTTATTCATTAGAAATAACCAATACATCGTTTGTGAGGAAGAGTACAATTTCATTGATAGGCTCCTCGAACCAATCTGAAGTTGAAGAAAATCTAGCTAAATTAGCAAGTTCATGTGCTACTCTATTTGCCTCTCTATTACAATGTTCGAATCTAGTCACGATAAAATCACATGCGTAGTGGAAGCAGTCATCGAAAATTGCCGCTGCCGCACCCGTTGACTGTCCTCCATCCTGCATGGTCTCTATCACCTCCAGATTATCTGAGTTGATGATTAGGCGATTGCACCCTGCCCTTTGCGCTAGTGTTAGTCCAAATTTGAGGGCTAAAGCTTCTGCCATCAGAACATCCGCGCAATGGTCAATCTTTTCATTTCCTCCTGCAATAAACCTACCTTTGTCGTCACGCAAAACCGCCCCCATCGTACCCTTCAGCATGTCATGGTCAAAAGATGCGTCAACATTGAGTTTGACGAAACCCCTAGGGGGACAATGCCAACCCCCTTTTTTCATGGACAGATCCTTTGTATATGGTGTCCGTTAAGTCTTCCTATTCTCCACGATCCAGAAAATACAAGCAACGATCCTCAAAAAAAAAAAACAATGACCCACGATAGCAGGCCGGCAAGAAAAATGGAAGAAGGGGCCAACGAACCAATGGTAAGCGGCTGCACGTGACAAACAAACGGCCGACAAAAAAGCTGCATGAGATTTACATACAGGACGGACAGAGACTTCACGGTCGACATAAACAAAACGATTAACAGCCCGCGAATATCGGCGTACTAGACCGGCAAGACAAATACGACGCAGGATAACCACAAGATCAACCCCAATCCAACGGTGGAAGACTTAGATGCGAGATAACTATTTCACATCTAGATGTGAAATAGCAAACCCGTATTTGATATTGTCATGTCTACAAAAAAAGGAGCTTCCTTGAGATGAGATGATTGTTCTGGTAATGTGTTATTTTGTCAATTAATGCTATTTTAAAAGATATGTGATATTTCGATGTCTTTTATTTATTTATATCATGTATTCCATGGGATGAGATGAAGGTTTTGGTAATGTACAATTTTTATTGTCACTCACATTTTTGATGAGCGGGCTACAAGAGTTACCACATCTTATTTGTGATGAATTGGAGGAGGGAGGAGAGGAGTGGGCTCCAAACTTACGGGACGCATCACATGCTCTAACACACTTTGTGAGCGACTAATATCGGCTATACAATTAATGACATGTTATATACAACCAACCGCCATTATATGGATAGACTCTTAGATTGACGATAAATGATGTGTTGGGTTGACTATAGATGATGTGGCATTAGGATAGAGGTAGCAGTTGGCTAGTCTCGAGAAGCTTTTGAAAACATCTATGAAAAGCAACATAAAAATATTTGGTTGTAGGCTTCCCTGCTCCATGTTAGTCAGCAATTATTTCGTAGCTTCAATCTGACATAACTCATAATAACCATCAGTGTGTTGCCCCGCAAAAAAAAAAACACCAGTGCGTTATACACTTACACTATGTCATGTTTGAAGCCCTTTTCTTCATGTCATGGAAATACTTAATTTTCTCTTTCCAGAAATTACACATAATACACACAAAAATATTTGTTGAAGAAGTTGTTTCACACGGTTACGTGTACGCTACGCTTACTAGTAGAAGAACTCGTCCATTGGGAGATGTTGGGCCAGATCTACACGTACATTTTAGCCCAACGGTGTCCCGCCCACTCTAGAACCAATTCAGGCTGTTGGTGTTGGAGTCCGACTCGGATCGTATCTGTTGAGAGCCGGAAGCCCGCCGGCCGGAAGTCATCACTATAAAGGATTGAACGCCCGGCGCAGGCCAAGTAGAGAAACAGAGGCCCTAAAAAGAAAAGAAAAGAGAAACAGAGAAGATCGCAGATCGAAGACGACGATGGCGACGATCGGGTGGCCGGACCTCCCGCCCGAGCTGTTGGGCGACGTGCTCTCCCGCTTGCCATCCTACCTCGAGCACGTCCGCCTCCGCGCCGTGTGCCGCTCCTGGCGCTCCAGCGCGCGGACGCAGCAGCCACTGCCGCTGCTCCCGTGGGCCGCCCTCCGCAGCGGCGCCTTCCTCGACCTGGCCGAAGGTGCACTTGACCGTCTGCCCGTCCCAGGAGACGACGTGGCCCACCGGGTCTCCACGGGCCGGCTGTTGTTTCTGGTGCGCCGCGACGGCGAGTGCTCCCTGATGGACCCTCACTCCGGCGACGCGACCCCTCAGCGCATCGAGCCTGAGTACCTCTGTAACCGCCTCCAGTTCATCGACTTCCTTCTAGTGCACCCTCGCTGCTCCGGGGACACGACGGTCCCTCGACAGATCAGCCACCTTGTGGCCGAGAACATCCGCAAGGTTGTGTGTCTGATCACTTCGTGGCTGTTCTGACCAGGCGTTTGCACACGAGTAATAACGTCACTATCTACACTCGTGACTTAAGAGGCGGAACAATGCGCATGGCGTGGATGCCTCCTCCTGAATTCCCCGGACGCGCCCTTGACATCGCGCTCTTCAAAGGGAAGCTCTACATCCTCGCATCAGAAGTATTGCGCCGCAGCTACGAGCTCCATGCGCTGGACATGGCCACCGGAGAATCCGTTCAATGCATACGTAGCAGCACGCCGCCAACAAGAGTCGACGAGGGCTACAACCGGGTGCGCGAAGTCTGCTTCTACCTGGTCCGCTCCGGCGACCGCCTACTTATGGTCGAACACACGATTGATCATATGACCTATCAACAGACGTATATGCCGTCTCAGTTTGAGGTCTTCGAGGCCACCGACCTGAACCTCGGCGACGGCCATGGACGGTGGAGCGAGGTTGATACACTCATGGGACGCGCCCTCTTCGTCAGCAGGGGATGCTCCGAGTCACTCCCTGCCAGCGGGATCGGGGCTAGAGAGGATTGCATCTACTTTATGAGTGAGCGCCAAAGGCTCGGCCCAAGGCCCAGGAACGCTACCACGACGGAGCTTGAATCGGGGGTGTACAACATGAGAGATGGGACGACAATAGCGCCGTTGCCACCGTTGGAGACGGCGACGACATCGTCGGTGGACGGTCCATGGTCTCCAACCTGGCTATTCCCACCCACGATTTGAGGTTTTGAGCTAGCCGTGGCAGCGAGTCGGACGCAGTGAAAGCCACTGCTTTCACAAGATTGAAGCTAACTAAAATTAGTTCGTAATTTACACGGCTAATACATAACTGGTTTCGCAAGGGATGATCTCTTTGTTTTGTCTTTTAGAATTTTTGTAAAGCAAGTACAGTGTTTGAGCAGATTATTATTTTTTGTATTTACGTAGCAATGTTTACATGTGAAATACAAAAATCGTCTGGTCGCATGAACCAAACAGGTCACTAATAGTGAAACAGAAAAACAAATAACTATATATTTGATGTTCTCCACTTATGGCCATGCTCCGCACGAGGAGAAGTAGAGGCGTGCATTTTGGCCCAAAGGTACCAGATGTATCACCAGATGAAAATTAAATGAAGTTGAGTATCCAAAAATACGGACGGGGCTTGCCTGCGGCCGCTGCGTGCGACCATCCGTGCGACCCAGCCATCGCACGGCTGTGGCTCCACGCACGCCCTGCTCCTGAATTTGTGAGGAAAAAAAAAATACACCTCCTAATACAGATTCCCTTCCGTAATATTCTCATCATTAAAACAGAACGCAAAACTGGAGGGAATAATCCAAAACTGGAGGGAATAATCCAATCTCCCGGGCGGGAACCGATCCACAACATATACAAAGGGCGCCAAAATGCAAATCTATTGCTCATAGGAGGCAGGAGCGACCTACAGTCTTTAGGGCGCACAACAATCAATAGCGGCTTCTCTTGAATTGAGCATCATGCCATCTCCAAGTCTCGCGTCCCCAATGGCTTCTCCGAGGAGTGGTCCAGGGAACCAGGAGGGTGACGATCAATCTCACACCCCAAAAGTAAGAAACCTGCCTCAGTTCTTGACGGTGAATCTTTCCATTAACTGCGACACGATCCCGAGTGTTGGACGGAAAAAAGCAGCATGCTGCACCCTTGTAGAACTTCTACAGAAATCATGATCACAATCTGCGGATGCCAAACATCGATGGAAAGTTAGTTCTTTTCCATTTAGAAAAACAAAGCAGTACCATGTACAGTACCCCCATTTCAAATTTAATTGCATGTGCGGACCTTCTCGTATGATCTCTGACTTTAGTTCTTGGAAAGCATCCAGTACAATTTTTTTCTATTCCTTTTACGATGCATATAGTTCCTGGAAAGTAATAACTAAATCAAATCCTAATTGATATAGGATCAGCATGAAACCGAAGTAGATCACAGCAAGAAACCAAAGCTTGGCATGAAATTTTTATCTGAAGAGGAAGCCTATATATTTTATAACAACTATGCTAAAACTATCGGTTTTAGCATCAGAAGAAGCAGTGGCCATAAAGTGACAAACTCTTCTACATTTCAGCAACGGACACTTACATGCTCTCGTCAAGGTATGAATTGTTTTTAATTTGTTTTGATGCTGATCACTTCTTTATGCTCTAAGACAATTAATACAACTCGTAGGCCATCGTTGGGAAGATAAAAGAGAGGAGACATTCAGTTACAGTAGGCCTGAAACAAGATGTGGATGTGATGCCCATATGAAGATTAGCCTTAGAAATGGATTTTATTATGTGTATGAATTCGAGGCGTCACATAACCACACTCTTGCTCATGGAATCATGGCTCAATACTTGAGATCCTAGAGAAAAGTGACAGAAGCACAAATAGCAAATGCAGAGGTCGCAAAGTCAGTTGGCATTTCAAATAAAGCAACAATCGATTTGATGGCCAAAGAAGCAGGTGGAAGTGAAAACCTTGGCTTTACACCTCAAGATATGAAAAATTGTTTGTACTCAAAGAGAACAATAAAAGCAAAGGTAGGTGACACAGGGGGAGTATTAGAATGCATGGAGAAAAAGGTCTCGGAAGATGTCAACTTTTTCTATTCAATTCAAGTGGACGAGGATGATTTGATAACTAATATTTTTTGGGCCGACTCCAAAATGGTTTCAGACTATGAATATTCGGCGATGTTATCATCAGAAAACTATTGTCTTTGGTGCTGCACTTCTCTATGATGAAACCGTTGCTAGTTTTGGTTGGCTTTTTAGAACTTTCCTAAAAGTTATGTCAGGAAAACATCCACGTACAATTCTCACCGATGAAGATGCGGCAATGGCGAAGGCAATTCGTGAAGTCTTCCCTCACTCTCACCATATACTTTGTGTGTGGCATATGAATCAAAATGCTTGCAAGCACCTTGCTGAAGTTGTTGATGAATATAAGAAGTTCAATGCTGATTTTCAGCACTGTATATATGATATAGAAGAGGAGGATGAATTTGTATGTGCATGGGATAAAATGATTGACAAGTATGGACTGCGTGACATTGAATGGCTTCAAAGGCTATTTGAGAAAAAGGAACATTGGGCACTAGTGTATGGTAAAAGTACGTTCTCTGCCCACATGAGCACCACCCAAAGAAGTGAAAGCATGAACAATGAACTGAAGAGATACATTAGTATTAAATATGACATGCTTACTTTCTTTGAGCATTTTGAACGGCTAGTTTCGGATAAAAGATGTGAAGAGGTGAAGTATGACTTTAAAGCAACACAGACTACTCCCAAGTTGAAGGCTGAATCTAGCTATATGTTGAAACAAGCTGCAGCTACATATACTCCAGCAATATTCAAGATGGTTCAAGATCAGGTGCTTCGGACTCTGAACTACGACACATTGCTTTGTGATGAAAGTGACACAGAGCTGAAGATTTATGTAGTAAAATTTCATGGCACACAACGTGAACATGTTGTTAGATTCAGTCCAAAAGAAGAAAAGGTTAGTTGCAGTTGCAAAAAGTTTGAGTTTGCTGGAATTCTTTGCTCTCATTGCTTAAAGGTACTTGATATTAACAATATCAAGCATATCCCTGGGGAATATATCTTGAAAAGATGGACAATTGATGCCAAAGTTCTAGATATAACAAGCAAATGTAACCCGCATGATAACCTAAAAGCAAGAATGTCTAATTGCTACAAGGAACTGTGCAGAATATTTGTGAAAATAGCTGCTCGTGCCGCTGAGTCAAAAGAATCATACTATAAGGCTGCTAAGTGTGCAGAGCAATTAGCACAAGATGTGGATAAATGCTTGAAGATTAGAGCTGATCCAGATTTGGTTAACGCTGATCCAGATTTGGTTCGCGCAGATCTAGATTTGGTTAGCGCTGATTCAGATTTTTTTGCCGCTGATAAAGATTTGGTTAGTGCTGATCCAGATTTGGGTACCTCCTGTACTAAAGAAGGTACAAACTATAGTAATTAACAATAATTGCCTAGACTATTGTTGAACAAAGACTGATATTTAGCATTATAGTGGCAGGAGTAAACATCGCCTCTAGTAGAATTTCAAAACACGGTGAGGGGCTTGCAAAACCAAAAGGTATGAAGGTCAAGGAGAAGACTGTGAAAGGATCAAAAAGACCCGTTGGTGGATTTGAGAAAGCAACTTCAAAGAAGAAAAAGAACACAAATGACACTGCGCAACTAGATCCTCGTTGCCCCTCAACGGTATAATATTTTTTTCACTCGATTTGTATAAAACATTCAACATGCTGATGTTTCTCTATCATTTTTGACAGGGTCCTTTGAAGAAAGCAAGTTCAAAGAAGAAAAAGAACACAAATGATATTATACAACTACAGCCTCATGACCCGTCAACAGTAATAATACTGTGTCGCTTGTTTCTTATAAAACCTCAACTGTACTGACCTTTCTCTATCATTTTCTATAGGGTCCTATGGAATTTTTCACGAATCAAATGGCTGCATATCAATTACACTACAATGCTATGCTAAGTGCTTCAATGCAGCCATCAATTGGTAATGTCATCCCTATGCCACGACAGACCCAACAACTGTTGTCTGGATTCCAACCATACAATACAGCAATGGTAGAAGCAGTACACCCTTTCAAGTTTCCTATTTTTTAAACTTCAGTGCAACTGAACTTTGCTTTGTCCACAGGGTCATCTGACAAATAACATGTACACCTCGCTGCAAGGGACCATTGGGGCCTCTAACTCTGGTTTGATGACAGGAGAAAATCAAGACTTCCTCCATCAACCGAATCCAACATCTATCCTAAATGCTTCAATGTTGCAATCAAGTGGTCATACCATCCCAATGGCACCGCGGATCCAAGAAGCACGTAATATTCCAGTGGTATAAGCAGTCCACACTTTCATTTCAAGTATAATTTCAGAACTTCAATGAAACTAAACTTCTCTAATTTTCTGCACAGGATCATCCAACAAATCACATGTATACATATGTACACCGGCAACATTCCGCGCCGAATCCCTCACCGCAAGGGAGCATTGGGACCTCTGAATCTAGTTTGATGACAGGACAAAATCAATTCTCTCCCAATCAACCGAAGCCAACCTAATCTATTTTGTTCTCGCGAGTTTTATCTCATGTGTGTTAGACTTCCAAGTTGCAAGTGATTTTTATTTTCACTTGTATGTACCGTTAACTGAATGCTACTCCATCTCCCCAATCAAATATACTACTTCACAGAATTATCTATGCACAATGTCCGCAGGCATCATGCTCATCTGACTTCTTAGCTATTCTTCAATTTAAGTGTGATGATAGGGATCCCAACAATCAATTTTAATTTTATTGACAAAAGTGCAGACATAACCATATGTCCAAATGTCAAACCTAGAGGCATAGAGCGAGCAGACAACAGATCAATTGGTCCAAGCCTCTGAGTTTCATAGTTCGCATTGCGAGCACAAGATTCACAATAGCATGAAAATAATTTGTATTAAACAGAATGGATTTGCTCTCAGCTTTCCAGCAATTCAATATGCATCAGAATGGAGCAACACAAGAGGCAAAAGAGATTTACCTGCAGTGTCCCGTGTAGGTGATGTTGAATCCACGAGTTGTAGGCCGGCGACTTTGTTGAGGACGGAAGTGACGACCCCAGCTGGAGCCGAAGATTGCAGCCCCTCAACCCCCTCCAAACATCTCCGTCCCACCTTCTTCCTATCCAAGGGCGCACCAAATCCATGGCGCTGACGTTGCGGTCAATGACGTCCTTCCTCTCGCTCCCTTGACCCCTCCTCCAAGCTCCTCGACAAGCCCGACGCGCTGCCCTGTTGTGTCCCCGTCCCACGGGTCCGGCCAACGCCGATTGAGGCGCCGGTTCTGGCCAAGCTGCTGCACGGCCAGGTCTGGAAGCGCACGCGGGCCGCGACCAGCCCAGCCTGGGCGGGATGAGATGTGCTCCCGCAGCCGTCCGCCAGGCTCCGCGCCTCTGAGCGGTGACGTAGGTCTGGCCGACGTCAATGGGGGCTCCGATTGCAGCCAAGCTGCTGCACGAACGAGCGACCGGAGGAGAACGGGGCACCGCCCGCGCTAGCTCGTGTAGGTGGATTCCGGACTGAGATACCACGGCGGCAAGGTCCGGTTCAGCTTCAGCTCGAGCTACAGTTCAGACAGAAGGGGAAAGATGTGGATAGGAGCATATCCAGAAGGGAATCTGTATTAGGATGTGTATTTTGTTTTTTTTCTCTCACAAATTCAGGAGCGGGGCGTGCGTGGAGCCACAGCCGTGCGATCGCTGGGTCGCACGGATGGTCGCACGCAGCGGCCGCAGGCAAGCCCCGTCCCCAAAATACACGGGCAGAGTCTGAAATAACCTCAGCAAACAGTAACTGAGCCTCACACTCGGCTTAAAGTACTCGGCGATGTTTCGGTCGACTTACACCATGTAGGTCGAGTTTCAGTTTACAGGTAATTAGAGCATCTCCAGCCGCGCCCCCAACAAGGCCCCCAGGCGTTTTTTCGGCCGCCGGCGCCGAAAAATCGGACCAAGTCGCACCCCAAAAGCTCATTTTTCGCCGGCTCGGGCTAAAGTTGGCGCCGGCGGACCCAGGCCGAACCCGACGCGCTTGGGGGAGTCGGCCGAATCTTTTTTGGCGCGAAAATCGGCGGGCCCTTCTTGGCAGCGACTCGGTTCTTCTCGCCGCTTCGTCGTCCTCATCGCCTCGGTTCCCGCGACGGAATCCCGAGGCGGAATCAATGCCAAAGCTGCCGCACGCTGCCGCGCCGTTTAGCCTCCTCCATTGATGCCTCACGGGCGGCGCAGTGAAGACGGGACGACGCGCGTCCCTCGCCCGCCACGCGTACACACGGCGGTCACGCGTACGCGTGGCGCCTCCGCCTATATAAGCCGCCCTCAGCATGCAGGTGACGCACAGACTCTCCACCGCCGCGCCCCATTCTTCCCCCGTTCCTTCCTTTCTTCTCGTCGTCTCCAGTTCAACCATGGCCGACCGCTTCCCAGGCGATGGCGCGGCGGCGAACGGCTTCGGCCGCCGCCACCTTCACGAGGACGAAGCTCCGATCCTTTTTATGGCCGAGTACCCGGTCCTGCCGGACATGCGGGTGCCCGGGACGTGGAGGATCAGCGCCGGCGGGGTCCCGGTGCCACCACCGCCCATCGGGGCGGTGCGACGTGCGGAGATCGCGCGTATCTGCGCCTCTCTGCCGCAAGCGGCGAGGGAAGGTCCACGTTATGTCCCCGACAGCCTGCTGTGGGAGCCCTACTTCCGTCGCCGCCACGCCAAGCAGCTCGAGGCCACCAACGGCGTCATGCCCTCCGGAAGGCTCAACTCCGAAGGCCGCCGCTGATGGTGGGCCATGCCCGGCCGCACGCTGGACGCCGTCCTCGAGTACATTGAGGGTGGCAACACGCCCAGGCTGGAGTACCCCGCTCCCCCGTCCTTCTCCCGCCGGCGTGGGAGCTCATAAACGCCGAGGCGCATGGACCCGGGGGGCATCCTCCTCCTCATCCGGCTCTCCCTACCTCCGCCCCGTCAAGCCGGAGCCCCAGGACGCGCCGGTGAGCCAGCGCACCCGCAGCTCCGGCGTCCGCATCGTCGACTCCTCCCCCACCTCTGGCCGCCTCGTCCTCGTCAGGCCGAAGGCGGAGCCCGGCCTTCCCGAGGAGTACGAGGCCATTGTCCGGGCGGCTTCTCCGACGAGGAGGCCCTATAGTGGGCACGGGACGACTACCCCCGCGACGAGATGGTCCGGCAGTGCCGAGCCCTGGAGAAGATAGCCGCCCGCAAGCGTGGGAGCGAGGAAGACAACGGCATGGTGATCCTCGACAACGACGAGGACGAGGACGCCCACGGACCGTCCAACCCGCCGCGCCAACCTGGGGAGGGGTGCAGCAGGGACGGCGGCCGCGGAGGAGGAGGTGACGACGATGACGGCGGTGGCGACTACATGCAGTTCTATAGGCTCCTCGGCATGTAGAGCGGGCGACGGGCTGCGAGGAACGGCGACAGCGACGGCGGGCCTAGTAGCATTTTTTTCTTCTTTTGTAAAATATTTTAAATATGTATGAACTCACCGAAGTTTGGGTGAATTTGCGTCTTATTTGTGCCGGATTTCAGTTTTCAAAAAAATTGTGGGCGCCGCTACTGGGGGCATCACGCCCCCAGCACGCGGTTTGCGCCGGTGTGCCCTTAGAGGCAATATTTAGCGCCTCCTGGGGGCCAACAGCTGGAGATACTCTTAGCTTACATGTAAGCCAAGTATAAAGTAGTGGCACCTGATGAAAAGAAATGGGATCACGGCCGGCAGCACCTAACGGAGGTAGGGCTGCAAGAAAAGCTCGAGGCTCATGAGCCGCTCGAGATCGACTCGTTTTTTGACTCGACTCAAGATCGAATCGAAAAGAAACGAGCTGAGTTTGACTACTTTATGTAGCTCGACCGAGAAACGAGCCGATCTTGAGCCAATGCTGGCTTGCTCGATTTTAGCTCGATAGCTCGAAAGAATATTATTATGTTAAATGATTATGCCATATATTAAATGCAAACAAGATAATTTATTACCATATATGTTGTCCATAATTTTTCTCCATTTTATTTACCAGCGAACATGGAAACTTAATTAAGTGCAGAGAAGATTTAGGCCTAATTATGGCACATGGTCGACTATGTGTTAAATATCCTATATTTTTGGCAAAGGTTCCTAGCATATTCATCTTAATTTTTTGTTTTTCATCCATAGATTTATAATTTTTACCATCTCATTTAGCTTGAACCTAGCTCGAGATCGACTCGAAATCGTTAGAAGATGAGCACGAGTCATGTTCTACAGCTCGATCGTGAGCTTCACTCAGTTTGAGCTCGCTCAAATTTTCATATGAGTTGAGCTGAGCCAACTCCAACTCGCTCGAGCTCGACTCATTTGCAGCCCTAAACGGAGGTACCACCTGGCCCACCTGTAAGCCATAGGTAGTATAAGCCAAGTGCACGAACAACCACAAATGTTTAAATATAAGCTGAAATGTCCCTATAAGCTGTGTCGGAGCCAACATTAACGGCTTACATGTAAACCGTACCGGTGGGTGACGCCAAGTACCAATCTGTCATGATTGATTGTGGCGTGATGACCTCCTAAATTCACCCTTGCCGTATATTTATATTACTAAGATTCAGGGCTCGTTTATAGAACGGATCAATTCCGTCAAGGCAGTCAAGGCCGTGTACATCATGGACTCCAAGCTCTACTAATAGTCCTATATGTATTCTAACACACCCCCTCAATCATAACTTATCTAAGTTAAGATTGCGTTTGAATGCTTCTAACTGTCTAGTAGCAAGTGCTTTCGTGAAGCCATCCGCTACCTGATCACCAGAGGGAATGAATTTGATGTCAAGAAGCTTGTCTGCAACTCTCTCTCTAACAAAGTGATAGTCAACCTCAATGTGTTGAGTCCGAGCATGAAATATTGGATTAGCTGAGAGATACATTGCTCTTATATTGTCACCCAGACATGCTGCCCTAGGTTGACTGACTCCGAGCTCCTTGAGAAGTGTTTGGATTCAAATGATTTCAGATGTTGCATTGGCTAGGGATTTGTACTCTGTTTTTGTGCTTGACCTCGACATTGTTGCTTGTTTTTTAGCACTCCAAGAAACAAGATTGTCACCAAAATATATAGCAAAACCACCTCATTAGTGCAGAATTGTGCTTTAGCACCGGTTTGTGAGGCCCTTTAGTGCCGATTCTGGAACCGGTACTAAAGGATGGGGACTAAAGGTCCCCCTCTTTACTCCTGGTTCAACACGGACCGCCACTAAAGGGCCACCACGTGGCACGAGCCAACGCCGGGGGCTGGGAGACCTTTAGTATCGGCTGGTAACACCAACCGGTACTAAAAGGTTCAGGGGTTTTGATTTTATGATTTATTTTTTCTTTAATTTTGGGTTTTCCATTTAATTTTTTCATTTGCTGGTATTTTACGATACTACATATTGTACACGTTATGCATATATATAAATAGAATTTCTCGTAGAACCGCTCACATACACACACACACAGGGTGGGTCTATTATGATAACACCCTTAAGAGTCTTATTCTACACACAAATCTCTTATTCTGCTAACACTTTAGCACTGCCCGGCGTACAGAAAAACAAAAACGAACTTCCCCCACCCCTATCCGACCTTCTTCTCTCTCCTCCCAACTCCCGCACCACCCCGATCCCCAGTTCCCTCACCTTCTTCTCTCTCCCACTCACGGCTCGCACCGTATCGCACCGACTCCCAATCCTCCTCACCTTCTTTCACCGCCAATACCAGACGCCAGCTTTGTGTAGGCCGGCCACCCGCCACCGACCGGCCTCCCCCTCCCACACCTACCCCCTGACATCCCGCAGCGCCCCGCCCCACCGCTCCTCGACTCCCTCCCTGACCCGCCGTCGCCCTCGACGCCAGCCAGCGTGGCCGCCTCCTTCCCCGCACCGCCCCAGCCCTGGATCCGGCGAGGATCCATCAGGTGGTGCCTCACCTTCATCGTCGGGATGTCTCTGGATCTAACGGGAGTGGATCCACACGCGACCATCCTCTTACCCCCCCCCTCTCCCACTTTGATTCCGGCGTGGATCCGTGACTTCTCCGCCTCCCAGGTGGACTCGAGGTCGAGCCTCGTCCTGCGACGCCCCGCTGCCGCGGCGAGACCCATCCGGCCGCCGCAATGCTGCCCCACCTCCTTCCCTTCTTCGCCCAGATCCAAAAGGGCACATGGTGCAGCCCTCGCCTCCTCTGCCCTGGATCCATGGAGCCCGTTGTGTCACGAGAGGCCCCCTCTCCTCTGTCGCGAGCTCGGTCCAACCATTACTCGGCCACACGCCGGTGCCTTCCTCCTCCAAGGACCTGATGCCGGCGCCAGGTGTCGTGGTTCTAAGTCTGACAGTAGAGTGGGGGGTAGGTATGGAGAGGCAAGGTCCTAGCTATGGAGAGGTTGTAAACACAAGCGATGTACGAGTTCAGGCCCTTCTCGGAGGAAGTAAAAGCCCTACGTCTCGGAGCCCTGAGGCGGTCGAGTGGATTATGTGTATATGATTTACAGGGGTGCGAACCCTTCTGCCTGTGGAGGGGGGTGGCTTATATAGAGTGCGCCAGGACCCCAGCCAACCCACGTAATGAAGGGTTTAAGGTACATTAAGTCCGGGGCGTTACTGGTAACGCCCCACATAAAGTGTCTTAACTATCATAAAGTCTACTTAATTACAGACCGTTGCAGTGCAGAGTGCTTCTTGACCTTCTGGTGGTCGAGTGAGTCTTCGTGGTCGAGTCCTTCAAGTCAGTCGAGTGAGTTCCTCGTAGGTCGACTGGAAGGTGATCTCTTCTAAGGGTGTCCTTGGGCAGGGTACTTAGATCAGGTCCATGACCCTACCCTAGGTACATGACTCCATCATTAGCCCCCGAATGGATTGAGGCTTGAGTGAGGAAGGAGTTGATGTTGTTTACGATTGGCCTTTGCATACTGGTCATGCGTTGATTTGAACCAAAAATCTCTTTGTTGATAGTGAGCAACTTTTCTTCAGTCGACTCGATCCATTCTTTTCTTTCGTCGAGTGATCTTTTGGACTTTGCCGATTTCTGAGCGACGGATCGCAGGAAATCCCGCATCTGACAGACCGATCTGCCATTCGCGGATTCCGTGGGATATGAAATTTGGGGAAGCGCGCGAAGCGGGGCGGACCGTGGCGCTCAGATGGGATAGGGCATAGACGCCTCGATCCCCGCGCCTCTTTTTTCGCCACGTATCGCGTCCGCGCAACTGTTTCGGGATATGATTAGATCGACCGGGCCCACCTGTCATCCACTCGGAAGGGATCTTATAAATGCGCCCAGCGAGGGTTTTTTGAACAGTGCCCCAGCATTCCCTCTCTGCTCTCCTCGTCTCCGCCCAACGTGCCCACTCTCGCCCCCGCACAACTTCTCTTCGCGCATCTCGCCGGCAGCCATGGTCAAGGAGAAGACGGCGGCGCTGGAACGCGCGAAGAAGGCGCCGGCGACGGAGAAGGCGAAGGGGAGATCCACCAGTCGCAACGGGTCTTCGTCTAGATCTCGCCTGCCAAAAGGCTGGGTCCAGGGAGATTGGATCCGGTCGACCATCACGGAGACGGATCTCCTCGACATGGCCAACGACGGGCTGATCCCCCACGGAGCCGCAAGGCTTCCGGGGAAAGAGTGGCAACCCCAGCCGGAAGAGGGTGAGTGCGTGCTTCTGGCCACCCATGTCGACCGCGGATTTTCTTTGCCACCGAGTGTTTTCTTCCGTGGTTTTTTGAACTTCTTTGGAGGCCAACTCCACCACTTCACCCCGAACTCTATCGCCTATCTTGCTGCATTTGTATCCATGTGTGAGAATTTTCTGGGCTGTCGACCGCACTGGGGCTTGTTCAAGCACATATTCACGTGTCGCTCTCAGACCGTGAAGAAGGCGAGCCCAGGCGATGAGAAAACCCAAGTTGTCCAAATGTGTGGAGGCCTGAGGATCCAGGTGAGGAACAAGAGCACCTTCCCAGCCATGACGTTTCCCGAGTCGGTCAGAGGCTGGCAGTCGACCTGGTTCTACTGCCGGAATGAGCCGACGTCGGGGCAGTCGAGTGGACTCCCTCAATTCACCATGGACCGAGTGAACGAGCCCTCCTCTCTGAAGGTGATTCCGGAGGAGAAAGCCGATGTGAAGATGCTGATGGAGCGCGTAGTTCAGTTGGTCCGAGACGGAGTAACTGGCATGGACCTTTTGGAGGTTTTTCTTAGGCGGCGTATCCAGCCTCTTCAGTTCCGGAGCCATTGCATGTGGTTGTACTGCGGAACTGAAGACGAGACTCGGATCCACCCGGAAGCAGTCGACGACGCCACGGTGGAAAGGTGGATGGCCGCGGTCACTGAGAACAAGGATAATCCCCGTGGATCCAGAAGGATTCCTCCACTCGACCATCACAGCGTTCCAGACAAGGTATGTTTGCTCTACCTTCCATTGTATTCTTGTCATGTTTATTTCTGTTTGCTCCGCAAATCGGTCGATTGATCTTTGTCTTCATGTCTTATCAGTCCCTCACCGAGCTGTACTCGATGCCCAATGGAGCACAGGCTCCGACTGAAGAGGGAGAAGCGAGCGGGGGCGAGAGCCAGGAGGAGTGGGACTCGGATGCCGCTGAGGATGATGATGATGATGATGACGATGAGGAGGACGAAGAAGAGGAGGAGGAGGAGGTCGCACCATCGCGCTCGGAAAGGCGGTCGAAGCTTGTCCATGACCCTGCGACTGAACGTGGCAAGGGGGTTGCGACTGTTGCGCAGTCGACCAAGCGCCCTCGGACCACTTCTCCGGCGCCGACTGAAAAGGCGTCGAAGCAGCCCAGGGCGGCCCCGTCAAAGCCGACCAAGCTCCTCCCGAAGATGAAGGTGTCCATCCCCACCATATCAGGGTAATCATGCTGCTTAAGTCTTCTTGTTTTGTGTAAGCTTTATCTCTGGTTGACACTTGAGTTAGCCGACTGATTCTTCGGAACTGCAGTGCTGCTACTTCTGAAACCTCGGGCAAGGCTGACGACCATGAGATGGAGGACGCAGCAACCTCAAACCCTGGTACTATACTCTTAATTCCGTTTTTAGTCGACTGACTCGTGATCTCTAATTCTGATTCTTTTCTGTAGCTCTATCCAATGTTGTTATCACTCTTCCTGATGATGATGAAGATGAGGGACCATTGAAGCACAGGAGGAGCAGGAAAGCGTCTGCCGGCAGGGTGGCCCAGGATGTGACGGCGCCCGAGACTCTGGTCGTGGAAGAGGAGAACACCACTCGACACACCGTGTCTTTCGCGGTGCCGTTGACGAGTGCTCATCCTGCTTCGTCGAGTGCCGCACAACCTTCTCTCTTCACGATGCACCACGTCCCAGAGGACCAAGCCAGTGCTGCTAAGGAAGCGATACGCCAAGCGGGGATCATGATGGAGCAGGTGAAGACCATCCGGGATGCGAGCCAGGCAGCTTATGACGCCAGCTCCGCCCTTCAAAGCAATGTTCAGGTCAGTCGACCATCCGCTTGTTCTGTTAGGATATGCTATCAAAACTTTTCTTTCCGGAATCTATAGCAATCACCCACTGGGTGTGTCGATTAAAACTCCGTGTTAGCGGGGGCACGCTGAGTGCACCCGCTGGGTGTAGTCCCCAAGGCTAAGGTCGACTGCTGGCAGTCGGCCTTAGGCTTTATAAGGAGAATGGATTTCCCAAGCCGGTGGGGGCACGCTGAGTGCACCCACTGGGTGTAGTCCCCGAGACTGTGGTCGACTGCTTGCAGTTGATTACAGTCTGAAGAATACGTCTTGTTTTTTTTGGGGGGGGGGGTCGACTGGTCGACTCTGTCTTTAATAGAACTAGTGGGGGCATGCTGAGTGCACCCACTGGGTGTAGTCCCCGAGACTATGGTCGAATGTTTGTATTCGGCTGTAGTCTTAGAAACGCATGATTTTCTCTTATCCACTCGGAAGTGAATTATCTTTGATATTTTGTCGATTGGTTCTTCGCAGAAATCCTGTGATCTTGCGGCTCATTATACCGAGCTGGAGCACAAGCACATTCAGCTCGAACTGGATCTGAAGCTGGTTCAGAAGAATCTGACGAAGGTGAAGGAGGAGACCAAAGGTATGTTCGGTGAGACCTCGACGACTCCTTTTTCCCTTCATTTGTTTCAAAATCTGACCTTGTTGTAACTTGCAGGCAAGGTGAAGGAGGCCCAGAAGAAAAAAGACCTTGAGCTAGCTGAGAAGACCAAGCTTGCTGACGAGAAGCTAGCTTCAGTCAGCAAGCTCGAAGAAGAAAATACTAATCTGAAAGCTGCTCTTGGGATTGCCAACAAGGAAGTCAGTCGACTGAAGACTGACAAAACTGCCCTGACCGAGAAGATCAATCAGTTGACTGGGAAGAAAAATGATCTGGAGGCCTTCCTGAGTGGACTTGCCAAGAAGTTGTTCCTTATGCTCGAAGGTAACCCTTTACGCTCGATAATCATTTTCAACTGTGACCTTTCCATTCGACCACTGTCTTGACTCGGTGATTGTCCTTGCAGAATTTTGCCAAAACTTTGAAGAAGAGACTAACCAGCTGGAACCAAACCTTGACCCCGTAAATTCTCCAGTGAATGATGAAGTTGCCATGAATGTTTTCCGACTGGAGTCCCGTGTTGCAGCTGTCGTGGACTATCTTGCAAGGCTGAAGGTCGCCACTTCTCGCATCGACTCGATACTCTGGCCCAGGGCAACACTCCAAAACGACCTCGAGTCGCTGATGGCTCGACTGAACGCGGTTCCTGATCGAGTGCAGGAGTGGAAAAAGTCCTCGGCTCGGTGCGGTGCAGATGTTGCTCTATGTCTGGCCCGAGTCCACTGCAAAGATGCGCGAGAAGACAAGCTGGCGGCTCTCCGGGTGGCCAACACCAAGAAACACGACTTCAGGTCCTTCATGGAAACCTTCATCGCTGCTGCCACTCGGATCGCAGACGGAATCGACCTTGATGAATTCGTTGCACCTTCCACCCCTCCACAGGAGGGGTAAAAAACTTCTTTTAAGCTCGACACTTTAAATTTGCCTCGGTATGCCGAGTGGAGTTGTAACCGATAAACCTTAACAGGCTTAGCGCCTGAGCACTTTCGGTTCCTTTAGGTATCAACCTGAACTTGGATTTGATGTTTGAATATGATTGCTTTTGGCTCGAAATGTCTTTTGCAGGTTCAAAGCAAAACGCTCACTGCAGTCGACTTATTCCTTAGGCGAGCGTTGGGCTGCAGCTAAGTCTCCGAGTGAGAGGTTTGCTCTTCACTCGGTAGGGTTTTTATATCTTAGGCGAGCACTGGGCTGCAGCTAAGCCCCCGAGTGAGAGGTTTGCTCTTCACTCGGTAGGATTTTTATATCTTAGGCGAGCACTGGGCTGCAGCTAAGCCCCCGAGTGAGAGGTTCGCTCGTCACTCGGTAGGATTTTTCTATCTTAGGCGAGCACTGGGCTGCAGCTAAGCCCCCGAGTGAGAGGTTCGCTCGTCACTCGGTAGGATTTTTCTATCTTAGGCGAGCATTGGGCTGCAGCTAAGCCCCCGAGTGAGAGGTTCGCTCTTCACTCGGTAGGATTTTCACGTTGTACTTGTGGCGTAGCTCAGAGGAGAGGGTCGCAGTCGACCTGCACCTCGTCCTCCTTACGAGCGCACATTGTACTTATGGCGTAGCTCAGAGGAGAGGGTCGCAGTCGACCTGCACCTCGTCCTCCTTGTGAGCGTACGTTGTACTTATGGCGTAGCTCAGAGGAGAGGGTCGCAGTCGACCTGCACCTCGTCCTCCTTGCGAGCGTACGTTGTACTTATGGCATAGCTCAGAGGAGAGGGTCGCAGTCGACCTGCACCTCGTCCTCCTTGCGAGCGTACGTTGTACTTAGGCGAGTACTTGGACTGCAGCTAAGCCTCCGAGTGGAAGTCTGGCTTATCACTCGGTAGGATTTTTATAACTTAGGCGAGTACTTGGACTGCAGCTAAGCCTCCGAGTGGAAGTCTGGCTTACCACTCGGTAGGATTTTTATAACTTAGGCGAGTACTTGGACTGCAGCTAAGCCTCCGAGTGGAAGTCTGGCTTACCACTCGGTAGGATTTTATTTAATCTTAGGCGAAACGGATTCGCAGCTAAGCCTCCGAGTGGAAGTCTGGCTTACCCCTCGGTAGGATTTTTATAACTTAGGCGAGTACTTGGACTGCAGCTAAGCCTCCGAGTGGAAGTCTGGCTTACCACTCGGTAGGATTTTATTTAATCTTAGGCAAAACGGATTCGCAGCTAAGCCTCCGAGTGGAAGTCTGGCTCACCACTCGGTAATCTTAGGCGAAACGGATTCGCAGCTAAGCCTCCGAGTGGAAGTCTGGCTCACCACTCGGTAAGGATTTTTACAAACTTAGGTGAAACGGATTCGCGGCTAAGTCACCCACTGAGGGGAAAATTTTATTGGACAAATAAAAAGTGACAAAAATTATGGAGGAATTATGACACTATTATTTTGAAATCCATGAACTACAGAAGTACTTTATTACAACTCATCCGAGTGAAAACTTCAAGTGTAAAATGGGCGGAGTAGTTCCGCGTTCCAAGCTCGGGGCTCGTCAATATTGTGTTCGACGTTGTAAAGACGGTATGCCCCGTTGTGGAGAACCTTGGTGACGATGAAGGGTCCTTCCCAAGAAGGAGCAAGCTTGTGTTGTTTCTGCTGATCCACTCGGAGAACTAAATCTCCCTCCTGGAAGGCTCGACCCCTCACATTTCTGGCGTGAAAGCGACGCAAGTCTTGTTGGTAGATGGTCGATCGGATCAGAGCCATCTCCCTTTCTTCCTCTAAAAGGTCGACTGCGTCCTGACGCGCTTGCTCAGCTTCTGCTTCGTTGTAGAGTTCAACTCGAGGAGCGTTGTGAAGAAGGTCGCTCGGCAAGACTGCTTCAGCTCCGTAGACCAAGAAGAATGGAGTTCTTCCGGTCGACCGATTGGGTGTGGTCCGCAATCCCCAAAGCACCGAGGGAAGTTCGTCGACCCATGCTCCAGCCGCATGCTTGAGATCATGCATCAGTCGGGGTTTCAAACCCTTGAGGATCAGGCCATTGGCTCGCTCTGCTTGTCCATTCGACTGCGGATGGGCGACTGAAGCGTAGTCGACTCGTGTGCCTTGAGAGTTGCAGAAATCCCTGAATTCTTCCGAGTCAAAGTTCGACCCATTATCCATAATGATGCTGTGCGGGACTCCATATCTGAATGTCAGTTCCCTGACGAAGCTAACAGCGGTACCGGCGTCAAGGTTCTTGATTGGCTTAGCCTCAATCCATTTGGTGAACTTGTCGACTGCTACCAGTACATGCCTGAAACCACTTCGACCCGTTCTCAAGGGTCCCACCATGTCCAACCCCCATACTGCGAAAGTCCAAACGAGTGGAATGGTCTTCAGAGCCGATGCAGGCTTGTGTGACATATTTGAGTAGAACTGACATCCTTCACACTTGTCCACTATTTCCTTCGCCATCTCATTCGCCCTTGGCCAGTAAAATCCGGCTCGGTATGCTTTGGCCACGATGGTCCGAGAGGACGCATGGTGACCACAGGTCCCCGAGTGGATATCATTGAGAATGATTCGACCTTCTTCTGGCGTTATGCATTTTTGACCAACTCCAGTCGCGCTCTCTCTATACAACTGTCCTTTGATAACGGTACAGGCTTTGGATTGACGGACGATCTGCCGAGCCTCTTCCTCATCCTCTGGGAGCTCTTTTCTCAGGATATACGCGATATAGGGAATTGTCCAGTCGGGTGTGACCACTAAGACCTCCATGACCAAGTCGACCACTGCTGGGACTTCAACCTCAGTCGTATCTGTGGCACTCTTGGGCTGTGGAGCTTCTTCGATGAAAGGATCTTCTTTGACTGATGGAGTGTGTATATGCTCCAAGAACACACCACTCGGAATGGCTTCTCTCTTGGAACCTATCTTTGCTAGATCATCAGCTGCTTGATTTTTCAATCGGGGTATATGATGGAGCTCCAACCCCTCAAACTTCTTTTCCAGCTTCCTCACTGCATTGCAGTATCCAGTCATGGCTGGGCTTCTCACGTCCCACTCCTTCATCACTTGGTTGACCACTAAATCTGAATCGCCATAGACCATCAGGCGACGGACGCCGAGTGAGATGGCCATGCGCAATCCGTATAAGAGGGCCTCATACTCTGCCTCATTGTTGGAGGAATCAAAGTGAATCTGGAGCACATATCTGAGCTTATCTCCTCTGGGGGAAACCAGGACAACCCTAGCACCGGAACCATTCAACATCTTAGAGCCATCAAAGAACATGGTCCAGTGCTTCGAGTGAACTTCAGTCAGCTGCTGCTGTTCAATCCACTCGGCGAGGAAATCTGCTATTGCCTGGGACTTAATGGCTTTCTTTGCCTCAAACTTGATATCAAGGGGAAGAAGTTCAATCGCCCATTTCGCCACTCGACCAGTTGCATCTCTGTTGTGCAAAATCTCTGATAGTGGAGCGTCGCTGACGACTGTGATGGAATGATCAGAGAAATAATGAGCAACCTTCTTCGTGGTCATGTATATTCCATACACAAGCTTCTGATAATGAGGGTATCTCCGCTTGGATGGAGTCAAGACTTCAGACAAATAATACACTGGGCGCTGAACTTTGAAGGCTTTTCCTTCTTCTTCCCGCTCGACCGTAAGCATTGTACTGACGACTTGTCCTGTGGCTGCGATATAAAGCAACAGAGGCTCTTTGCTGATTGGAGCAGCAAGCACCGGCTGGGTGGAGAGCAGAGCTTTTCGCTCGGCAAACGCTGCATCAGCTTCTGAAGTCCACTCGAACTTGTCTGCCTTCTTCATCAGTCGGTAAAGAGGCAATGCCTTTTCACCGAGTCGTGAGATGAATTGACTTAATGCGGCCAAGCATCTAGTAAGCTTCTGGACATCGTGCACTCGCACAGGGCGTTTCATTCGGAGAATAGTGCCGATCTTCTCTGGATTAGCATCGATCCCTCGCTCGGAAACGAGAAAACCGAGTAACTTTCCACCAGGAACTCCGAATGTGCACTTTGATGGATTGAGCTTGATATCATACCTTCTGAGGTTGGCAAATGTTTCGGCGAGGTCAGCGAGCAGGTCGGAACCTTTTCGTGACTTGACGACGATATCATCCATATGCGCTTCCACATTCCGACTGATTTGAGTGAGCAGACACTTCTGAATCATTCGCATAAATGTGGCTCTGGCATTCTTGAGGCCGAATGGCATGGTGATATAGCAGAAGCACCCGAATGGAGTGATGAAAGTTGTTTTTATCTCATCGGGTCCATACAGACGGATCTGATGATACCCGGAATATGCGTCTAGAAAAGACAATCTCTCACATCCCGCGGTCGAGTCAACAATTTGATCTATGCGAGGGAGAGGAAAATGATCTTTCGGGCAGGCCCGATTGATGTGCTTGAAATCAATGCACATTTGGAGCGATTTGTCCTTCTTAGGAACCATGACGACATTAGCGAGCCACTCAGAGTGGTATATCTCGGATAAATCCTGCCGCCAACAGTCGAGCCACTTCTTCACCAATAGCCTTTCTCTTCTGGACGGCGGACCGTCGAAGATGCTCTTTAACTGGCTTTGCTGATGAGTCAACTCTAAGACGATGCTCAGCCAGTCCCCTGGGAACACCTGGCATGTCAGCTGGCTTCCATGCAAAAATGTCCCAGTTCTCACGGAGGAACTGGATGAGCGCTTCTTCCTATTTCGGGTCGAGTGTTGTGGAGATGTGGGTCGGGGCTGCATTGGGGTCGGTCGGGTGAATGTGGACAGGCTTCGTCTCACCGGACGACTGAAATGCAGATTCTGTGACGGGTTTCTTGGATCGCAGCAAATCACTCGGATCTGCGCTTTGCTTATACTCTTCAAACTCGACCGCTGTCACCTGGGAATCGGCAATCTTCGAGCCCTTCTGAAAGCACTCTTCTGCCTTTTTCCGATCACCGGTGACAGTGATCACTCCTTTGGGGCCGGGCATCTTCAGTTTGAGGTACACGTAACATGGTCGAGCCATGAACCGTGCATAAGCTGGTCTCCCCAAAATGGCGTGGTACGCACTCTGAAAATCCACGACCTCGAACGTCAACTTTTCCTTGCGAAAATGTTTTGAATCACCAAACACCACGTCCAGAGCTATTTGGCCGAGTGACTCGGCTTTCTTTCCGGGTATAACTCCATGAAATCTCATGTTACTGGTGCTCAGTCGGGACATCGGAATGCCCATTCCTTTTAGTGTGTCTGCATACAACAAGTTCAGCCCACTACCACCGTCCATCAGCACCTTTGTCAGTCGAGTGCCTTCGACAACTGGATCGACCACCAAAGCTTGCCTCCCAGGGGTGGCAATATGAGTCGGGTGATCAGGTTGGTCGAATGTGATGGGTGTTTGGGACCATCTCAGATAACTTGGTTTTGCTGGGGCAACCATGTTCACCTCACGATTAATGACCTTTAGTCGGCTCTTGCTTTCCACATCTGCGAAGATCATCAGAGTGGAGTTGACATGTGGATATCCTTCCTCACTGTCCTCCTTGTCTTCGGCCTTGTCCGACTCCTTCTCCTTGTCCTTAGACTGTTTTCCTTGAAACTGCTGGATCAGGAGTCGACACTGGCGAGTGGTATGCTTTGGGTAAATGAGATTGCCCTCTTCATCTTTCTTCGTGTGGATGTGACACGGCATATTCATCACGTCGTTTCCTTCTTTATCCTTCACCTTCTTAGGGTTCCAGGATCCTTTAGGTTTCCCTTTGAACTTTCCCTGAGTCATGGCTAGAGCTTCTCCAGGAGCTGCTGGTTCAGCCTTCCGCTTCTGTTTCCGACTGGTGTTTCCCTTCTCCGACTGACTCGGCTTGTACTTGCCGCTTCGGAGTCGGTATTCTTCTTCGCCGTTGGCGTACTTGGTAGCAATCTCCATCATCCGACTCAGGGTCATGTCTCCGGTTCGACCAAATTTCAAACTCAATTCTCTGTTCTTGACGTCATCCTTGAAGGCGCAGACTGCCTGATGATCAGACACATTCTCCACAGTATTGTGCAAAGTGATCCATCTCTGAATATACTCCCTGAGAGTCTCATTGGTCTTCTGCACACAGACTTGCAGCTCTGTCAATCCAGCTGGTCGCTTGCAAGTTCCTTCAAACGTTCTGACGAACACTCGGGACAGATCTTCCCAAGTGTAAATGCTGCTAGGAGGTAACTGATTCAACCACGCTCTGGCGGAACCTTCCAACATGAGGGGCAAATGCTTCATGGCCACCTCGTCATTCCCACCACCAATCTGAACCGCCACTCGATAGTCTTCAAGCCAAGTTTCAGGCTTAGACTCACCGGTGAACTTGCTGACTCCTGTTGCCAACCTGAAATTGGGGGGGATCACTGCGGCTCTGATAGCCCTACTGAAACATTCTGGACCAGAAACATGCACTCGACTGCTTGTGGGCGCATCTCTGTCGGGCCCGCCCCGATGGGCTCTGTTCCGGTCGACCAAGCCTTGCACGATAATGGATTGCGCGTCGAAGCCTGGTTCCCTGGGGTCGACTGGAGCTCTTCGCCCCACACTGAGCTGACACCTGTCATCTTGCTGCCGAGGAGCGTAAGACCCACCCCTCGGAGGGGAAGTGGGCACTCGACGCCTATCATCTCGGTCGTGTCGGTCTCCATACTGGTCTCGCCGATTCTCGCGCCCTTCACGCCGCGGAGGCGATCTGGGACTGTGAGCCGACTGAACCGTATTCGCAGCGACGGATCGACTGTGAATTCTGTTGCGCGACTGCGACACGGCTGAATTCTGGTCCCCTGCTGCCCGGAGCAAATCCCTGATCTGCATCAAGCCTCTGCTAGCTTCCGACTGAGAGGGCTGGATGGACTCTGCTATACGGGTCGCAGCTGCGAAATTCTG
Organism: Triticum timopheevii; assembly: GCA_963921465.1. Lineage (NCBI taxonomy): Eukaryota > Viridiplantae > Streptophyta > Magnoliopsida > Poales > Poaceae > Triticum > Triticum timopheevii. The sequence continues at coordinate 162,691,409 of OY997274.1, read as the reverse complement.
GATTGGGGTTCGATATACCTGAGTCGGCGGGAAGAGTTGACGTCGATTGGCGTCAGGAACTCGTTGCCGCGCGCGCTCGTCGAGTGCTCGCTGAAGGTTCTCCAGACGAGCGCGTTCAGCCAGATTGGCCAAACGTGCCTCTTCCAAGGCGTGAGCCTCGGGGGTTTCTCCTGCGATGGGAGTATGCAGGGCATCCATGTTCCTGCGGCGAAGTTCCTCTCTTTGCAGAGAGTCGAGTGGCTCGGGCTGGTACTCTTCGTGGTCACGTGCGGGGTCGTCTCCGCCGCCTGCCCCGCCCTCATGGGCGAAGCCAGGGGGACTGCGAGGTCCATTGACCAGCAGGATTTCCGCCGCCGGATCACTGCTATCGCATTCGGATGCAGTCTCTACGGAGCCAGTCGACAGATCGAACAGGCCGTAGAGAGATTCGTCGGGCTCGATTGCCGCAACTTGGGTGGTGGCCGTCTGGCGAGCCACCGCGTGTCTCACCCACCGCTGAAGCCTCGATCGACCAGAGTGCTTGCGCTGACGGGAGACCGGGAGGGTGGTCGATAGGAGAGTCGACCGATACGGGGTCGACGGTTGTCGCAGCAGAACGCCGCGGACACATGCGCGAAAATGCGTCGCACCGCGGACGGGGAGCGCATCAACGTCGAGTGGAGCCTCTTGGAGCCAGGCGGAGTCGTCGGCGACGAAGGTGAGAGCGCCGAGACGGATCTCGTGACCCTCGACCAAAACTCCAGCAGTCATCATGATGAATATACTCGGAAGAATCGCAACTTCTCCAAAAAATCGCTAAAACACCGGCCCCACGGTGGGCGCCAACTGTCGTGGTTCTAAGTCTGACAGTAGAGTGGGGGGTAGGTATGGAGAGGCAAGGTCCTAGCTATGGAGAGGTTGTAAACACAAGCGATGTACGAGTTCAGGCCCTTCTCGGAGGAAGTAAAAGCCCTACGTCTCGGAGCCCTGAGGCGGTCGAGTGGATTATGTGTATATGAGTTACAGGGGTGCGAACCCTTCCGCCTGTGGAGGGGGGTGGCTTATATAGAGTGCGCCAGGACCCCAGCCAACCCACGTAATAAAGGGTTTAAGGTACATTAAGTCCGGGGCGTTACTGGTAACGCGCCACATAAAGTGTCTTAACTATCATAAAGTCTACTTAATTACAGACCGTTGCAGTGCAGAGTGCTTCTTGACCTTCTGGTGGTCGAGTGAGTCTTCGTGGTCGAGTCCTTCAAGTCAGTCGAGTGAGTTCCTCGTAGGTCGATTGGAAGGTGATCTCTTCTAAGGGTGTCCTTGGGCAGGGTACTTAGATCAAGTCCATGACCCTACCCTAGGTACATGACTCCATCACCAGGTACATCCTTCCTTTCTCGATTTTACTTACTTCCCCTCGCCCCCTGAGAGCATTACTAGTAGAACCCTCAAACCCTCAAACCCTCACTAGCGTTTTAAGGGTCCAAAAATGGTCTTTTTGTGCACTTTTACGGGTTGAAAAACAGGGGCAAAGATTAGAACCCTCAAACCCAACCCTTATAACCGAATATTCCCCATGAACGACGTTGTCGTTGCGGGCATACCGTCGAGCACCTCGTGCACGACGGGGGGGAGTGCAGCGCGGGGGCGGAGGGCGGGGCAGGCGCGGGCGGAGGGCAATGGGCGGGGGGTGGGAGGCGGAGGCGGAGGGCGCGGGGGCGGGAGGCGGGCGGCGCGGGCGGCGGGCACGGGCCGGAGGGCGGTGGCGGCGGGTTGAGGCGGAGGGCGCGGAGGCGGAGGGGCGCGGGAGGAGGAGAGCCCGGGGGCGGGAGCCGGAGGCGGCGGGCGGGCGGGCGGGAGTAGAAGCCGGCGGGGCGACGGGCGGCGCGGGCAGTGGGACGGATGGCGACGGTCGGGGGCGGGGCGACCGCGGCCGCGGCCGGGAGGAGGTGGAGGAGAGGCCGGCGGCTAGGGGCGGGGCGGGCGCGGGCGCGCGGGAGGTCGACGGGGCGGCCGCCGGCGACGGGGGCGACTAGCAGCGGCGGTCGCGGGCGTGGGGGCGGGAGTTGGGAGAATTTTTTCCTTCCGCGCGAGGATAACCGCCAAATGAGGGTTGGGGTAGGTTTTGCTCCCCAGCACTTACTTTTGAAGGTTGGGAGAGGGTTTGAGGGTTGGACCTTTAAAAAAATTTGAGGGTTTGAGGGTTAAGGGGTTCTAGTCTACGGCTTTTTTTCGACGAAAACTGTAAAAAAAGCAGTTATTTTTAGAGGTTTGAGGATTTAAGGGTTCTACTAGTAATGTTCTGACCTCTGATGCAAGTTCCGGCCACAGGAGGCACCGACGCGCGAGGTGCAGTAGTGTGTCTGTGCTCAACCTCCACAAAAACGCAAGATACCAGCGATCCCAGGAGCGTGCGATGATGTTCAACGGCGGCTAGGACGCCCATACAGTTCAGAAAGGGATAAGTTGTTTTTTTGTTGGATTTGGGATGGAGATCTGATTTCTCGTGCGGTCCAACTGCAGTGCGCATCGCCGGTGAGGCTGCAGCTCGTGCAGTGCAGTTCAGTGCGGCGTGCGGTTGTCGTGTGCAATGCGTTTTGCTTTTTTGCTTTTCCTTTTGGATTTTGGATGTGCAGAATAGTTGCAGCTCATTTTGATTTTTTTGAAGCTTGCTAAATTTTGTTTTGTAGTCCACCCATCCTCCTAGCCGCCTCTCCTAGCCGCCAGTGTGTGGGACGACGCTGGATGGGGGCCGGTGCAGGCGTGCAATTTGCCGGCGTGGCACGTGTGGTATACTGGTTCCGGTTATGCTGTTCGCCGGCGTACTCCCCTATCCAACACAGAGTGATAGTTTCGTTTCGCGATGATGTCTTTGTTTGCAGTTCTCTAGATGTGTGTTGCAGTGCACTGAATAAAAGGTTTTGTATGGACATGTTTGCTACAGTTTGTCGGTCTAACGGGGATCTCACATGCAGTACACTTGGGCGGCGTTGGGATTGCATCCAGGATTTGCAAAAAAATGTGGTTTGAGCGGGCGGGCGGGCGTGCAGCTCACTAGCCTCTGCCTCACAGCTCGTTTGGCTCTAGCTGGGTCAATGGAACTGAACCCAGAACCTAGGAATTTGATTCCATTTTTGTTTGAGGAGTTTTTATGTAAACTAGATGACCAGTTGCGCCAATGGCGCAAAGGCCGAGAGTAAGCCATGTATTGAAAGAGTGTACATTAATATTATTCGGACACATATTGAAACATGAAAATAAGTACTTATTGCTGGTAGATAGATACTTAGTAATGATAGATAGTGTTCTAAGAAGCTTACGATTAATTATTTACAATGTTATTAGCAAACAAAGTAGATAGTCACATATAGGCGCTATGAAGTGATAAACATTAGACAGAGTCATCGTTGCACCCTTGACCATGGCGCAAAAAGCAAGAGCGAGCCAAGCATTCAAAGTATGTGTATGAGATTGATTTAGAATCAACTTATAAAGATACTTATATTCCATTACATGAAAGCTATGCTTGAAAGAAAATATTCCGATCAATTGGTGATAGCATACATTGGCTTTAAAAGACAGGCTATATTAGCATAGATGAATGGTGTATATAGTGCTTGCCCGTTAACCATTGCTCGAGTCTTGTACCTGCCGTCAACAGGAAGGAAAGAACCTACGACCCAGGCGGACGAACAACCTAGCCGCACACTGCAGACAGGATCAGAGGCCTATAGAGGAACAAAAATAATCAAGCGACTGTATGTAAAACAATAAGCAGATGGTACACCACTGGGAGAGACTGTATTTGATACATATAACAATTGAGCATATTTTTGGAACACCAACTGGACCATGAAACAAACATATATAGCAAGCCAAGAAGAGGAATCATGATGCCACAATGAAAAGAGTAAGTCCAATGGACACAACTACAGAAGTACATGTCATAGGACAAGATGCAAAATCTATAAATCAATTAGATATAGAAACAAAAACAGGAAAGAGTAGTCATAATGATCTGAGTATGTTGTAGATTTCCTACTGAAATTATAATTTAATCAATTTAATGTCAAGAGAAATGCAATGAGGAAAGGGCCTGTAACATGGAATTGGTCCAACCCAGCCTCTCTAATTCATGAAACAGTAAGTTAATTGTCACAGTCTTCTAGTTATTAATGGTCCCGCGTCACTAATCTCAACCAACGCCAAAAGTTTGTGATTCCATGAATGTACTAAGCGATTTCCATCAAGCCTGGACCAGCTCTCTTAGATACCCCTGCCAAAAATAGGAAAATGGAACTATGAATACTCTCAGCTTACACAAAATAAAAAACTATGCAGGACATGATAGACACTTAGAATTGCAAAGTTCATTCGATGTCATAAAGCAAAAGACTAAGAACCATTATGTACCAACCTGGACGTTGCCTCTTACTCCCTTATAGATATCATGGTTCAACAAACAAACCTCTTACTCCCTAGAAATAGTAAATCCTGCCTTCATCAATTACAGGGAGGAGCTTCCAACTGGATTTGAAGGACCATTTGTATTATACTCCCCCTATACCAGTATAAAAAACCACAATCTTTTCACCATCAATAGTTATCCTGCAACATCATTCAACTCTCACATGATTTAGAGAGAGTAGTAATGAAGCACAGATAATAACATTTGTCAGAAAAGAGTAGGAGAGAAACAAACAGAGTACAATTTGAATGCTCAGAACAATCAAATTAAACACTACAGGGAAAACTAAGAACAATCAACCTTAACTACTGTAGGGAAGATAAAAGTCGTCTCAAATTAACTGCTATTGGCTTTACTAATCTACTATTGTTCAGACCGATTATCAACTACTACAGGAAAAACCAAGAACAATTGACCGCAACTATTGCATGAAAGATAAAGCATTCTCAAATTCTTTTTTCTTTCCGAGTTGAATGACTCCATCCAGACCAAATGACCAAGCTGGTCATAAAAAGGGACATAAAAAAATGTCGATAGAAGTGAATCAGTAAAAACAAAAACAAAAAACTGTATGCGAATAATCAACATGGGATGAGTGCTTTTAAGCACCATGTCAAGAACCAGAGCCATGGCGAAAATTCTGGTGATTTCATATGCAAATAAACCTGCAAAAGTAGCAAGATGACTCAGACTGACAAACAAATCTCTTGACAGTGCTCTTTGGCAAGTGCTGCAGAGATGGATAATACTCAATCAGTCTCTATACCAATGTCTCCTGTAGGCTGGGTGTAGTACACAGCTTTTGGGAGCTATAGAGTGTGTTCAGCATAGCATCCAAAATAACCCTTGGTGGAATGTGTACAGGATCCATTAGGAAATCCTAAGATGATTTTATAAATGTTAGATTATCGCTCATAAAAAAGGCCATATAAGGATTATTGCCATTGATCAGTACTATGCATATGTAGTATGGTCAAAGAAGATAGATATGAACAATTTATAATACTGGTGTTAGCTACCATGTCAGACTAAAACTAAAAGAACTTGTTGAGTAATCATAGATAGCAGGAAAGTCTATGTTGGTTGCATTTAATTATTCAGTTTTAGTACAGGTGCTGTTCAAGAATGGCAGAACCATTTTCTACCAAAGCTCACTGTACTAAAGGCTTATCCAATGCCATAGCAGAGCCGATCAAAGAGGCACTAACGGACAGGGGTCTCGCAAAGTACATCATGAATTTCCATTCTCAATCTGGCAGTGTAAAACTGTAGGTTCCATGGCTCAAAAAAAGCTAAGTGATTTGAATCTAAAATAAACCTAGGTTTATTACCTATAAGGCCATCCCCAGGAACATCAATCTCTACACCAGCAAGCACATGACCATTCCCGTCGATCTCACACAAGTAAAAAGGCAGAAGCAATGCACACTGTGCTGCCACAGTTCCAAAATTGGAAGAACAAAGGACACCAGAGCACACATTCTAGGTAAACGAAGTAATTACACAATACGAAGCAGGAAAGAATATATGTAAGCAGAAATAACAGCAGGCAATAGCACCAATAAGAACACAAAAAAAAAGCAAAATGTCACACCACACGTTACACACACAGTTAGAACCGGTTAAATTACTTGATTTGCAACAAGTATAAAGAATATAAGTAAAGGAGGAAGTTGGAACCTTAGCAAGTTGATCAGAGGAGTGCAAATACTGGACGATGAACCAGGAGATGAGCTGACTGCTGACACCAACCGTAGAAAAGAAACCCTGCAACAGATGTAGATGCAGGAAAATATGAGAGCTCACTCTCGTAGAGCAAGACCAAGCACATATGCCAAATGGAAAGAGAAAAGCAAACAGACGACACACAAATAGTTCAGGCCAGCATTGAAGGCAGAAACAAGAGCATTAAAGCGTAGGGAAAAGGTGCAAGCAGCATACAAACAAAACATACAAACGTGCATATCGTACAGCTGGAAAGGAAATAAGCGATAGAAGACAAACAAAATGGACTCAAACAATAATTACCAAGAGCACACAAATAAATAGTATAAGGTAAGAGGATAAAACATTCCATGCACAATAAAACCGTTCTACCAAGAACGCTAAAGACACTATGTTAGAGGAACAAAATGTATTGAAACAGTAAACAATTAGCAGGGAAAGTACTAATAATAATCACCTTCACAAGATGAAAGAAAGCAGATGAGGCCCTTGACGAGATCAACAGCACCAGAATCCCAAGAACAGACCTAGAAGAAAACAGTTCATAAATCAGGACACAACCAAGCTTTCTACCCACAAGGAAACTCTTCTACCAAGAATGCTAAAAACAGTATATACAACAGCACGAGCAGAAGGGAATAAGACAGATCTTAACCCCAAACAGAAAAAGGATTCTAAGCATGACCGCATTTCATCGAACAGGTAGAAAGCAAGCGGGAAAAAGTGGCTCACCTCTGAAAAACGTAAATCGCACAGTTCAGACCGACGCAAGAATCAAGAATTAGATCCTGCAAAGAAGAGAGAGGAATCAGTTACACTTGGGTTGTTTTTTCTCTTAAAGAGGATTGAATCCTAACCCTAGAGCGATAGGAAAAAAGAGAGAAGGAGAGGCAGGGGCGAAGAGGCATACCAGAGGAGGAGCATGAGGAGCAGGCCTCCACGGCCAGAGCGCCGCCGACCGCCATGGGAGAGATTAGATCCTGCAAAGAAGAGAGAGGAATTAGTTACACTTGGGCGGGCGCGTCGCCGCCTGGTCGTCCTCCTTCTCATGCATCTGCCCCCTCCCTCTCCTCACGCCCCACGACCCGCGCGCTGGCGCCGACGGGGAGAGGAGCCGCTGATATGGCAAAATGCTAACCTGATCCCCAGCATAGTCGATGAGCAGGCCAACCTTGCTCTGCAGGTCCTGGTCGCCGAATAGCCGGACGCCGTGCCGCAGCAGCTGCAGCGTGGTGCAGATGAACACGAACAACATTTAACAAATATATATTCACTTCTTAACTAATGGTAAAGAACTGCCATTGATGGATTTAGCAAGCGGTCAATTGGTAAGCTGCGCCTAATTATCAAACGTGATGTCTGTGATCTTATTAAATAATTCCTCTTATACATCGAATATAATTAAGTAGGAAAACCTGTAGGTACCATACCAAATAGATGGTCTACTGTAATCAGCTTGGTATAAACTGGGAAACAATGATCTAACACGTGAAACTAAGCCATTAAAATTGCAGAAATACAATAGATATAGTTCATGGGGGTTTGAAAACATACCAAGCTAGCATTTGAGACATGCAGAAGAGATGTATATCTGTATAAGATACGATTTCTAAACTTACCAAGGTTAGTAAGCCAAGGAACAGAATAGGAATCTCTAATGAACACGCAAAAGGGAAATGAAAAATTACAAATTATGTCATTACTCGCACTCAAACGTAAGTAATTTATTCTTGGACATAAGGCTTCTTTGAGGGAACATGCATAACCTCTCCAACATAGGCCATGAACAAAAATACAATGAAGAGCAGAAGCAAGCATAACCCACCTCGACCAAAGCAACGATCAATCAACAGCAGCAAACACAACCTCGCATTTTGGTCACTACACGCGCATTTTATCAAACAGCTCACAGGCAAGCATAAGAAGTATATCCTAAGATTGATGTTGAAGGCGGATTGGTGGGTAGGAGGACACATAAGGTAGAGATCAAATCAAGAGCAAAAAGAAAACGATGGGAGAAGCTCACCTTGGCATAGGCCGCCTGCATCCACCGTTGAACGCCATGTCCTACTGACAGCCGCACAAACACATATTGGAAGGGGAGCAGGGCACTGAAAGAAAGGGAGTAAAAAAGAGGAAGAAGAGAAGAATGGTTGTGTACCTGAAGCCTAAGGCGGACGCTCGGCTGCACCGGCTGCTCCTGCTTATTTTGTTGAGCAGCCATGACGAGGAAGAGGTCGAGCAGAGCATCCGCGTACTGGAGGAGAGACGGTGAGGTAGATGATGAGGCAGCCGTTTTGGGTCTTCGAGCTGCCCGATGTCGATCCCTTCTCCATTGGTCCGCTGTCCGCCTCTCTTGCTGAGCGCCTCCGGATCAATCCAGCTCCGGCCGACTGGCCCTGCCGTCGCCAGCGACATCACCCAGTCCCAGCGTACCTACCTCCTACTCTCCTCCAGTCGTCCCTCCGACTGCGCATCCGTGCAAGCTCCGGCAGCCCTGCTCCCCCTCGACTGCGACGTCGGTGCCCGCCACCCTCCTCTACCGCCCGCCCGCGCTCTCTCTCCCAGCCCGCGTTCCAGGCGAAGTCCATGGGGTGGCCGACGGATCCGGCGACCCATCGGAAGGAGGAGGTGGTTGGAGGGAGCGGCGGCGGGTAAGGACGAGGGAGGGAGGAGCGAGGGGCGCGGTGCTGTGGATTGGGGCTAGGGTTAGGGAGCGGCGGCGGGTGAGGACGAGGGAGGGAGGGAGGAGCGAGGGGCGCGGGGCTGTGGATTGGGGCGCCGCTTTCTACCTCGCGTGCTACGGTGTTTTTTTCCTTCCCGTGGTGCGCTGCACCCCCACGCGCGGGCAGGGTGTGGTGGTATGCGCCAGCAGCCTTGCAACTGGCAAGATGTTCTGCATCTACTTCCAGCCGAGTTTTTGTCATGCGGCGGTAAGAAATTAGATGAAATGTAATAACTATTTTATTTTTAGTGTTGGCATTACTGCATTGTGTCATTTTGCTTATTTTACACAGATCGATCCATGCAATGTGAGGTTAAAATTCAACAAGCTGACAGGAGACACTGTGTCATTTGAGGCTCCTGGGGGGCCGTACACTATGGAGGTCGCAGACAGGAGACACTGTGACATTACAAGCTGACGCGAGGGAAAAGTTTGACGGTTGGTTCTTGTGGCTCGCGCGGTTCGTGTGTTAAGTTTTGTATGTATTCTTTTATTTGTAGAAAAGGTGTCTGGTTCATTTTTGAAGGAAATATGCCCTATAGGCAATAATAAAGTTATTATTTATTTCCTTGTTTCATGATAAATGTTTATTATTCATGCTAGAATTGTATTAACCAGAAACATAATACATGTGTGAATACATAGACAAACATAGTGTCACTAGTATGCCTCTACTTGACTAGCTCGTTGAATCAAAAATGGTTACGTTTCCTAGCCATAGACATGAGTTGTCATTTGATTAACGGGATCACATCATTAGGAGAATGATGTTATTGACTTGACCCATTCCGTTAGCTTAGCACACGATCGTTTAGTATGTTGTTGTTGCTTTCTTCATGACTTATACATGTTCCTATGACTGAGATTATGCAACTCCCGTTTACCGGAGGAACACTTTGTGTGCTACCAAACGTCACAATGTAACTGGGTGATTATAAAGGTGCTCTACAGGTGTCTCCGAAGGTACATGTTGGGTTGGCGTATTTCGATATTAGGATTTGTCACTCCGATTGTCGGAGAGGTATCTCTGGGCCCTCTCGGTAATACACATCACTTAAGCCTTGCAAGCATTGCAACTAATGAGTTAGTTGCGGGATGATGTATTACGGAACGAGTAAAGAGACTTGCCGGTACGAGATTGAACTAGGTATTGAGATACCGACGATCGAATCTTGGGCAAGTAACATATCGATGACAAAGGGAACAATGTATGTTGTTATGCGGTCTGACCGATAAAGATCTTCGTAGAATATGTGGGAGCCAATATGAGCATCCAGGTTCCTCTATTGGTTATTGACCGGAGACGTGTCTCGGTCATGTCTACATAGTTCTCGAACCCGTAGGGTCCGCACGCTTAAGGTTTCGATGACAGTTATATTGAGTTTATGTGTTCTGATGTACCGAAGGAGTTCGGAGTCCCGGATGAGATTAGTGACATGACGAGGAGTCTCGAAATGGTCGAGACGTAAAGATCGATATATTGGACGACTATATTCGGAGTTCGGAAAGGTTCTGAGTGATTCGGGTATTTTTCGGAGTACCGGAGAGTTACGGGAATTCGTCGGGGAGTATATGGGCCTTATTGGGCTTTAGGGGAAAGAGAGAGGAGAGGCTGGGCGCCCCTCCCCCCAAGGCCTAGTCCGAATTGGACTAGGGGGAGAGGCTGCGCCCCCTCCTTCCTTCGCTTCTCTTCCCCCTTTCCTTGACTCCTACTCCTACTACTTGGAAGGGGGGGAATCCTACTCCCGGTGGGAGTAGAACTCCTCCTTGGCGCGCCTCCTCCTGGCCGCCCCCCCCCCTTGATCCTTTATATACGGGGGCAGGGGGCACCTCTAGGCATAACAACAATTGATCCCTTGGATCTCTTAGCCGTGTGCGGTGCCCCCCTCCATCATAGTCCACCTCGATAAATATCGTAGCGGTGCTTAGGCGAAGCCCTGCGACGGTAGAACATCAAGATCGTCACCACGCCGTCATGCTGACGGAACTCTCCCTCGACACTCGGCTGGATCGGAGTTCGAGGGACGTCATCGAGCTGAACGTGTGCAAGAACTCGGAGGTGCCGTAGTTTCGGTGCTTGATCGGTCGGGCCGCGAAGACGTACGACTACATCAACCGCGTTGTTCTAACGCTTCCACTTTCGGTCTACGAGGGTACGTGGACACACTCTCCCCTGTCGTTGCTATGCATCACCATGATCTTGTGTGTGCATAGGAATTTTTTTGAAATTACTACGTTCCCCAACAGTGGCATCCGATCCTAGGTTTTATGCGTTGATGTTATATGCACGAGTAGAACACAAGTGAGTTGTGGGCGATACAAGTCATACTGCTTACCAGCATGTCATACTTTGGTTCGGCGGTATTGTTGGATGAAGCGGCCCGGACCAACATTACGCGTACGCTTACGCGAGACTGGTTCTACCGACGTGCTTTGCACACAAGTGACTGGCGGGTGTCAGTTTCTCCAACTTTAGTTGAACCGAGTGTGGCTACGCCCGGTACTTGCGAAGGTTAAAACAGCACCAACTTGACAAACTATCGTTGTGGTTTTGATGCGTAGGTAAGAACGGTTCTTGCTAAACCCGTAGTAGCCACGTATAGTTTGCAACAACAAAGTAGAGGACGTCTTACTTGTTTTTGCAGGGCATGTTGTGATGTGATATGGTCAAGACGTGATGCTATATTTTATTGTATGAGATGATCATGTTTTGTAACCGAGTTATCGGCAACTGGCAGGAGCCATATGGTTGTCGCTTTATTGTATGCAACGCAATCGCTCTTTAATGCTTTACTTTATCACTAAGCGGTAGCGATAGTCGTAGAAGCATAAGATTGACGAGACGACAACGATGCTATGATGGAGATCAAGGTGTCGCGCCGGTGACGATGGTGATCATGGAGGTGCTTCAGAGATGGAGATCACAAGCACAAGATGATGATGGTCATATCATATCACTTATATTGATTGCATGTGATGTTTATCTTTTATACATCTTATTTTGCTTAGTTCGACGGTAGCATTATAAGATGATCTCTCACTAAATTTCAAGATAAAAGTGTTCTCCCTGAGTATGCACCATTGCCAAAGTTCGTCGTGCCCAGACACCACGTGATGATCGGGTGTGATAAGCTCTACGTCCATCTACAACGGGTGCAAGCCAGTTTTTGCACATGCAGAATACTCAGGTTAAACTTGACGAGCCTAGCATATGCAGATATGGCCTCGGAACACTGAGACTGAAAGGTCGAGCGTGAACCATATAGAAGATATGATCAACATAGTGATGTTCACCATTGAAAACTACTCCATTTCACGTGATGATCGGTTATGGTTTAGTTGATTTGGATCACGTGATCACTTAGATGATTAGAGGGATGTCTATCTAAGTGGGAGTTCTTAAGTAATATGATTAATTGAACTTAAATTTATCATGAACTTAGTCCTGGTAGTATTTTGCAAAGATCAATAGCTCGCGTTGTTGCTTCCCTATGTTTTTGCTTCCCTATGTTTCTATATGTGTTCCTAGAGAAAACTATGTTGAAATATGATAGTAGCAATAATGCGGACTTGGTCCGTGATATGAGGTTTATCCTCATTGCTGCATAGAAGAATTATGTCCTCGATGCACCGCTTGGTGACGGACCTATTGCAGGAGCAGATGCAGACGTTATTGTTGGGGAACGTTGTAGAAAATTAAAAAATTTCCTACGGTTTCACCAAGATCCATCTATGAGTTCATCTAAGCAACGAGTAACGGGAGAGAGTTTGCATCTACATACCACTTGTAGATCGCGTGCGGAAGCTTGCAAGGTGATGATGGAGTCGTACTCGATGTGATTCAGATCACCGATGTCCAAGTGCTGAACGGACAGCACCTCCGCGTTCAACACACGTATGGGACGGGAGACGTCTCCTCCTTCTTGATCCAGCAAGAGGGAAGGAGAGGTTGATGATGATCCAGCAGCACGACAGCGTGGTGGTGGATGCAGCAGAACTCCGGCAGGGCTTCGCCAAGCGACTACGGGAGGAGGACGAGGTGTAGCAGGGGGAGGGAGGCGCCAAGCACAAGGGTACAACAGCCCCCCTCCCTCCCCCCCTTTATATAGGCCTCCAGGGGGGGCCCTGGAGATCCAATCTCCAAGGGGGGGCGGCGGCCAAGGGGGTGGAGTGCCCCCCAAGCCAAGTGGGGCGCCCCCCCCATCCCTAGGGTTTCAACCCTAGGCGCAGGGGGTGGGCCTAGGGGGGCGCACCAGCCCACTATGGGCTGGTTCCCCTCCCACTTCAGCCCATGGGGCCCTCCGGGATGGGTGGCCCCACCCGGTGGACCCCCGGGACCCTTCCGGTGGTCCCGGTACATTACCGGGAGACCCCAAAACTTTCCCGATGGCCGAAATACCACTTCCTATATATTATTCTTTACCTCCGGACCATTCCGAAACTCCTCGTGACGTCCGGGATCTCATCCGGGACTCCGAACAACTTTCGGTATGCTGCATACTCATATTCATACAACCCTAGTGTCACCGAACCTTAAGTGTGTAGACCCTACGGGTTCGGGAGACACGCAGACATGACCGAGACGACTCTTGGGCAATAACCAACAGCGGGATCTGGATACCCATGTTGGCTCCCACATGCTCCTCGATGATTTCATCGGTTGAACCACGATGTCGAGGATTCGATCAAACCCTGTATGCAATTCCCTTTGTCAATCGGTACGTTACTTGCCCGAGACTCGATCGTCGGTATCCCAATACCTTGTTCAGTCTCGTTACCGGCAAGTCACTTTACTCGTACCGTAATGCATGATCCCATGGCCAACACCTTGGTCACCTTGAGCTCATTATGATGATGCATTACCGAGTGGGCCCAGAGATACCTCTCCGTCATACGGAGTGACAAATCCCAGTCTCGATCCGTGTCAACCCAACAGATACTTTCGGAGATACCTGTAATGCACCTTTATAGTCACCCAGTTACGTTGTGACGTTTGATACACCCAAGGCACTCCTACGGTATCCAGGAGTTACACGATCTCATGGTCGAAGGAAGAGATACTTGACATAGGCAAAGCTCTAGCAAACGAACTACACGATCTTTGTGTTATGCTTAGGATTGGGTCTTGTCCATCACATCATTCTCCTAATGACGTGATCCCGTTATCAACGACATCCAATGTCCATAGTCAGGAAACCATGACTATCTGTTGATCACAACGAGCTAGTCAACTAGAGGCTCACTAGGGACATATTGTGGTCTATGTGTTCACACGTGTATTACGATTTCCGGATAATACAGTTATAGCATGAACAAAAGACAATTATCATGAACAATGAAATATAATAATACTTTTATTATTGCCTCTAGGGCATATTTCCAACAGTTATGAACGTTTGGCTAGCTCAATATGATGACTATTTGATAGTTTAGTGCACCATGCTTAACGGCTTAGAATCGGGACTTCAAAGACATTTTGAACGTCATGGACCATATGAGATGTTCCAGGAGTTGAAGTTAATATTTCAAGAAAATACCCGAGTTGAGAGATATGAAGTCTCCAACAAGTTCTATAGCTAAAAATGGAGGAGAATTGCTCAGCTAGTGAGCAAGTACTTAGATTGTCTGAGTACTACAATCGCTTGAATCAAGTGGGAGTTAATCTTCCAGATACGATAGTGATTGGCAGAGTTCTCTAGTCACCATCACCAAGTTACTGGAACTTCGTGATGAACTATAATGCAAGGGATGACAAAAACGATTCTCGAGCTCTTCGTGATGCTGAAATCGACGAAGGTAGAAATCAAGAAAAGAGCATCAAGTGTTGATGATTGACAAGACCACTAGTTTCAAGAAAAGGGCAAAGGGAAAGAAATGGAACTTCAAGCAGAATGGCAAGCAAGTTGTCACTCCCGCGAAGAAGCCCAAAGCTGGACCAAAGCCTGAAACTGAGTGATTATACTGCAAAGGAAATGGTCACTAGAAGCGGAAATGCCCTGAATCTTTGGTGGATAAGAAGGATGGCAAAGTGAACAAGGGTATATTTGATATACAGGTTATTGATGTGTACCTTACTAGTGTTTATAGTAGCCCCTGAGTATTTGATACTTGTTCGGTTGCTAAGATTAGTAACTCGAAACAGGAGTTACATAATAAACAGAGACTAGTTGAGGGTGAAGTAACGATGTGTGTTGGAAGTGGTTCCAAGATTGATATGATCATCATCTTACACTCCCTATATTTTCGAGATTAGTGTTGAACCTAAATAAATGTTATTTGGTGTTTGCGTTGAGCATAAATATGATTAGATCATGTTTTATTACGATACGGTTATTCATCTAAGACAGAGAATAAATTGTTATTCTGTTTACATGAATAAAGCCTTCGATGGTCATACACACAATGAAAATAGTTTGTTGGATCTCGATCGTAGTGATACACATATTCATAATATTGATGCCAAAAGATGCAAAGTTGATAATGATAGTGCAACTTATTTGTGGCACTGCCGTTTGGGTCATATCGGTGTAAAGCGCATGAAGAAACTCCATAAAGATGGATTTTTTTGAATCATTTGATGCTTGCGAACCGTGCCTTATGGGCAAGATGACTAAATATCCGTTCTTCGGAACAATGGAACGAGCTACTGACTTATTGAAAATAATACATACCGATGTATGCGATCCAATAAGTGTTGATGCTCGTGGCAAGTATCGTTACTTTCTGACCTTCACAGATGATTTGAGCAGATATGGGTATATCTACTTAATGAAACACAAGTCTGAAATATTTGAAATAAAGAAATTCAGAGTGAAGTGAAGAATCGTCGTAACAAGAAAATAAAGTTTCTACGATCTGATCGTGGAGAAGAATATTTGTGTTACGAGTTTGGCCTTCATATAAAACAATGTGGAATAGTTTCACAGTTCACACCACCTGGAACACTATAGCGTTATGGTGTGTCCGAACGTCGTAACCGCACTTTATTGGCTATTGTGCAATCTATGATCTCTCTTATCGGTTTACCACTATTGTTTTGGGGTTATGCATTAGAGACAGCTCCATTCACGTTAAATAGGGCACCATCAAAATCCGTTGAGACGACGCCTTATGAACTGTGGTTTGGCAAGAAACCAAAGTTGTCGTTTCTTAAAATTTGGGGCTGCGATGCTTATGTGAAAAAGTTTCAACCTGATAAGCTCCAACCCAAATCGGAGAAATGCGTCTTCATAGAATACCCAAAGGAAACTGTTGGGTACACCTTCTATCACAGATCCGAAGGCAAGATATTCGTTGCTAAGATGGATCCTTTGTTGAGAAGGAGTTTCTCTCGAAAGAAGTGAGTGGGAGAAAAGTAGAACTTGATTAGGTAATAGTACCTTCTCCTGAATTGGAAAATAGTTTATCACTGAAATTAGTTCCAGTGATTCCTACACCAATTAGTGAGGAAGCTAATGATGATGATCATGAAACTTCAGATCAAGTTACTACAGAACCTCGTAGGTCTTCCAGAAGTACGGTCCACACCAAAGTGGTACGGTAATCCTGTTCTGGAAGTCATGTTACTAGACCATGATAAACCTACGAACTATGACGAAGCGATGATGAGCCCAGATTCCGCGAAATGGCTTGAGGCCATAAAATCTGAGATATGATCCATGTATGAGAACAAAGTATGGACTTTGGTTGACTTGCCCGTTGATCGGCAAGCCGTAGAAAATAAATGGATCTTCAAGAGGAAGACAGACACTGATAGTAGTGTTACTATCTACAAAGCTCGACTTGTCGCAAAAAGTTTTTTGAAAAGTTCAAGGTGTTGAATACAATGAGATTTTCTCACTCGTATCGATGCTTAAAGTCTGTCTGAATCATGTTAGCAATTGCCACATTTTACGAAATCTGGCAAATGGATGTGAAAACTGCATTCCTTAATGGATTTTTTAAAGAAGAGTTGTATATGATGCAACCAGAAGGTTTTGTTAATCCTAAAGGTGCTAACAAAATGTGCAAGCTCCAGCGATCCATCAATGGACTGGTGCAAGCATCTCGGAGTTGGAATATACGCTTTGATGAGTTGATCAAAGCATATGGTTTTATACAGACTTTTGGAAAGGCATGTATATACAAGAAAGTGACTGGGAGCACTACAGCCTTTCTGATAAGTATATGTGAGTGACATATTGTTGAACGGAAATGATGTAGAATTTTCTGGAAAGCATAAAGAAGTGTTTCAAAGGAATTTTTCAAAGAAAGACCTCGGTGAAGCTGTTTACACATTGAGCATCAAGATCTATAGAGATAGATCAAGACGCTTGATAAGATTTTTCAATGAGTACATACCTTGACAAGATTTTGAAGTAGTTCAAAATGGAACGGTCAAAGAAAGAGTTCTTGCCTGTGATGCAAATGTATGAAGTTGAGTAAGACTCAAAACCCGACCATGGCAGAAAATAGAAAGAGAATGAAAAAGTCATTCCCTATGCCTCAGTCATAGGTTCTATAAAGTATGCTATGCTGTGTACTGGACCTATTGTATACCTTGCTCTGAGTTTGGCAAAGGAGTACAATTTTGATCTAAGAGTATATCACTGGACAGCGGTCAAGAATATCCTTAGTGAGGACTAAGGAGATGTTTCTCGATTATGGAGGTGATAAAAGAGTTCGTCGTAAAGAGTTACATCGATGCAAGCTTTTACACCGATCCAGATGACTCTAAGTCTCAATCTGGATACATATTGAAAGTGGGAGCAATTAGCTAGAGTAGCTCCATGCAAAGCATTGTAGACATAGAATATTTGCAAAATACATACAGCTCTCAATATGACAGACCCGTTGACTAAACTTCTCTCACGAGCAAAACATGATCATACCTTAGTACTCTTTGGGTGTTAATCACATAGCGATGTGAACTAGGTTATTGACTCTAGTAAACCCTTTGGGTGTTGATCACATGACGATGTGAACTATGAGTATTAATCAAATACAGATGTGAATATTGGTGTTAAATCACATGGCGATGTGAACTAGATTATTGACTCTAGTGCAAGTGGGAGACTGAAGGAAATATGCCCTAGAGGCAATAATAAAGTTATTATTTATTTCCTTATTTCAGGATAAATGTTTATTATTCATGCTAGAATTGTATTAACCAGAAACATAATACATGTGTGAATACATAGACAAACATAGTGTCACTAGTATGCCTCTACTTGACTAGCTCGTTGAATCAAAGATGGTTACGTTTCCTAGCCATAGACATGAGTTGTCATTTGATTAACGGGATCACATCATTAGGAGAATGATGTGATTGACTTGACCCATTCCGTTAGCTTAGCACACGATCGTTTAGTATGTTGCTGTTAATTTCTTCATAACTTATACATGTTCCTATGACTATGAGATTATGCAACTCCCGTTTACCGGAGGAACACTTTGTGTGCTACCAAACGTCACAACGTAACTGGGTGATTATAAAGGTGCTCTACAGGTGTCTCCGAAGGTACATGTTGGGTTGGCGTATTTCGAGATTAGGATTTGTCACTCCGATTGTCGGAGAGGTATCTCTGGGCCCTCTCGGTAATACACATCACTTAAGCCTTGCAAGCATTGCAACTAATGAGTTAGTTGCGGGACGATGTATTACGGAACGAGTAAAGATACTTGCCGGTAACGAGATTGAACTAGGTATTGAGATACCGACGATCAAATCTCGGGCAAGTAACATACCGATGACAAAGGAACAACGTATGTTGTTATGCGGTCTGACCGATAAAGATCTTCGTAGAATATGTAGGAGCCAATATGAGCATCTAGGTTCCGCTATTGGTTATTGACCGGAGACGTGTATCGGTCATGTCTACATAGTTCTCGAACCCGTAGGGTCCGCACGCTTAAGGTTTCGATGACAGTTATATTATGAGTTTATGTGTTTTGATGTACCGAAGGAGTTCGGAGTCCTGGATGAGATTGGGGACATGACGAGGAGTCTCGAAATGGTCGAGACGTAAAGATCGATATATTGGACGACTATATTTGGAGTTCGGAAAGGTTCCGAGTGATTCGGGTATTTCTCGGAGTACCGGAGAGTTACGGGAATTCGCCGGGGAGTATATGGGCCTTATTGGGCTTTAGGGGAAAGAGAGAGAGGAGAGGTTGGGCGCCCCCCAAGGCCTAGTCCGAATTGGACTAGGGGGAGGGGCTGCGCCCCCTCCTTCCTTCTCTTCTCTTCCCCCTTTCCTTGACTCCTACTCCTGCTACTTGGAAGGGGGGGAATCCTACTCCCGATGGGAGTAGGACTCCTCCTTGGCGCGCCTCCTCCTGGCCGGCCGCCCCCTCCCCCTTCATCCTTTATATACGGGGGCAAGGGGGCACCTCTAGGCATAACAACAATTGATCCCTTGGATCTCTTAGCCGTGTGCGGTGCCCCCCTCCACCATAGTCCACCTCGATAATATCGTAGCGGTGCTTAGGCGAAGCCCTGCGACGGTAGAACATCAAGATCTTCACCACACCGTCGTGCTGACGGAACTCTCCCTCGACACTCGGCTGGATCGGAGTTCGAGGGACGTCATCGAGCTGAACGTGTGCAAGAACTCGAGGTGCCGTACTTTCGGTGCTTGATCGGTCAGGCCGTGAAGATGTATGACTACATCAACCGCGTTGTTCTAACGCTTCCGCTTTCGGTCTACGAGGGTACGTGGACACACTCTCCCCTCTCGTTGCTATGCATCACCATGATCTTGTGTGTGCGTAGGAATTTTTTTGAAATTACTACGTTCCCCAACAATTTTGTGGTGGTTGGTGCTTCACTTCATGAAAAAAGAGAAAAAAGTAATTCCCATGAGAAACTAAAACATTAGAGGCACCACTTGGTAAACAGAAAAGTGTCTCGTATGTAAATTTATTATTAAGCTCACTTTCTAATCTCATGCGGCTCACCTCTCGATAGTTTTGCGGTCCACTTACGCCCGATGTGAAGCTCACTTTGTACTCTCATGTGGCACACCTCTCGATAGTTTTGCGGTCCACTTACGCCCGATGTGAAGCTCACTTTGTAATCTCATGCGGCTCACCTCTCGATAGTTTCGCGGTCCACTTACGCCCGATGTGAAGCTCACTTTGTAATCTCATGCGGCTCACCTCTCGATAGTTTTGCGGTCCACTTATGCCAGACGTGAAGCTCACTTCGTAATCTCATGCGACCCACCTCTCGATAGTTTTGCGGTCCACTTACGCCCGATGTGAAGCTTACTTCGTAATCTCATGCGGCTCACCTCTCGATAGTTTGCGGTCCACTTACACCCGATGTGAAGTGCACTCCACTTCCTTAAGACTCTTATTCTGCTAACACGAGCTTATTCTGCTAACACCTGACCATGTACCGCCCGCCGCCGAACCGAACCAAACCAGCCCACTACCACTAACCAAACTGCACAAAGGCCCACCCCCACCTCCTGCACGACACCCAGCTCCTTGTTCCCCCCGATCCAAACTCCCACCTCCCTCCACCTTCCTCGCAGATCCCCACCTTCCCAGCCGGAGCCACCGCACCCACCATCTTCCTCGCCGCCCCCACACCACCTATGCCCTCACCTTCTTCACCGCCGGGGCTCCCGCACTCCACGCGCCGGCAAAACCATGGACTCCACCACCACCTCCACATCCACCGTTGGCTTCCTAGAAGTGTTGCGCCGCCGGTCGCCCATGGCACGACGACGAGGAGCTCGCCGTTCCACTCCTCCTGGCGCACCGAGCCGCCGCTCCCCTTGCCGGCTAGTCGCGCCGCCTCTCCCCATGGTCCTCAACCTCTCTCTGCATGGACTGCTCCGGATCCGGCATGATCCGCGCTGTACCAAGCTTCCACCACCGGATCCCATTCCCCTTCTTCCCTCGGGCCTGCCCCAACACCCGAAGCCTCCACCACCGGCGAGCGCGGGCCTCCCTCCTACTGCTTCCTCCCTCCTCTCTCGTGGCCAGCCTCCCCAACACAAGATCTCGCCCGTCGTCGTGCCATGGCTCCAGCACTTCCCTCATCCGCATTGTACCTGCTGCTTGCAGTTCATTTTGATTTTTTTTGAAGCTCACGGGATTTTGTTTTGCAATTTACTATGATATCCATGGCGCTGGCTGCACCACACCTTCTCCTGTTGCTTTGTCCGAGGCGAGGCCGGGCTCTGCCGCGTCGGGAATCAGGGTGTGTCACGGCACACCTGCGCGTGGGTGGTTCTCTTCTTCCCAATATCATCTTGCTATTCCAGCTCCTGGATGTTTAACTGCAGGAAGCTGTATTGAAAAACATTTTGCAGTGAAGTTCTAATGCAGTGAAGTTTTAATGCAGTTCATTTTTATTTTGCATTTTGAAAAAAATGGTTATGCAGTGTGCAGTGTTGTGCTGTGCAGTTAACTACTGGGGTACTCAAGTGCCAAATTTGGGAGTTCACTTTGCTCTAGAATGTGTCAAAAAAAGGTGATGCAGTTCGTCCGTCGAAGGCATGTGATTTTCGATTGCATTTTATTTTTGTGGGTGATCTCCTACAAGATGTTGAGTACATGATGCAGCTCGCTATAAAAAGCTATGTGGTTCATTCTATAAAAAAACCGACGGGCAGCTCACTTTGTTCACGTGATAACCGAAGAAACTAAAAAAATGATTTTGAAAAATCAGTGCAGTACGCTTCACCTCGTCTCATAAAAAAAGTCATGTACTTCACTTTAATTTGTGACGCAGTTTAGTTCCCTCGATTGTGAAGTACACTCGTCTCTGGTAGTTTCACGTGTTTCCAAAAAAAAAGAGATTGTGTTACCAAAGAGGTTCACTACTCGTCTTGAAGCGGCTCATAAGTCAAATTATGAAGCTCACTTTGTTCTCTCACGTAGTTTGTTATAATTAAAGTAAATAGAAATCAAAACATCTCAAAAGAAGCTCTCTTCTTATTAGATGTAGTTCACTCGCTCGGTCCTGCGGTCCACTCACCCGGTCTACGCATGTAAAAAGTAAGAAGTACGGGAAAAAAGGCAACAAAAACTCATGAGGTTCACTTTTGGTAGTGTTGCGGTTCACTTTCGGGAGTGTTGCGGTCCACTCTCGTTCAAAAAAAAGTTGAAAAATAGACAACAAAAACTTGTGCGAGAAAGTTTATGTCCGATAAAAAGAAATCATGAAGTTCACTTGACTGTCTGCTACAGTGCGGTTTTCCGTTTGAAGCAATGCGTTCTTTTGTCCGATGAAGTACACACGACGATTTTGGTCTCACGAAAAACAGAGTGTTCGCTTTTCGATAAAATCAAAACCACTCTTAAACCGTAAGGAATTAAGAGAGTGTTCTACATGAAAAAGTTGCGTCTCGTCAATATCTTTCCAACGGCGCATGATTTGGATCATTTCGATTAGCGGTTCAGAAAAATTTAGCAAAAAACCATCGCTACCACTCGTCTTCTGCCGCACGATTTCTAAAATTAACTTAAAATTGTAAGAAATCTAAAAAACGTTACCTCATATGAAAGTTGTGCCTCGTCCATAGCTTTTCAATGGTGTATCGCACGCATCATTTCGACAAAAGGTTAAAAAACTGAAGTGAAAACAGTACCAAAAATTTGAAAAAATTTGAAAAACAGAATTCTGTAATTGAGTAATTTGAAACTGCTCTTAAATCGTAACAAATTAGAGAAAAATTTAGATATGAAAAAGATGCGCCTCGACGATATCTATCCAACGGTGTATCATTTGCTTCATTCCGACGAGCGGTTTAGAAAAAAACGTGAAACAACGCTCGCTGCGACTCGTTGTGGACCGCACCATTTTCAAAACTGCTCTTAAACCGTGAAAAATCTCGAAAAATGTTCAACATGGAGAAGTTGCGCCTCATCCATAGCTTTTCAACGGTATATTACACGCCTCATTCCGACAAACGGTTAAAAACCTAGAGCAGAGAAGGTACCGAAAAAATACAGCGTGCAGTTTTTTGCGACGGGAAGGTCACTCGCATGAGTACTGCAACACACTTGGTTCAAACAATGACATACACTTGCATTGAGCGTGCAGTGCGGAAGTGTTATCAGAATAGTTATTCTGCTAATATTAGCAGAATAGACCGGCTGTATATTAGCAGAATAGTTATCCACACTAGCTCGGATGGTTGTTATCAGAACCGTTCATTCGCTTTGGGATCCGCACCTTTGAGTGGATAAGGTTCAGATTTTACCATTTATTGAATTTTGCCATGACAAAAGAGGAAAGCTAAGCTGAAACCTTATGAGGGCAGGATCCAGGGAAGGCAACCTAGCCTATGACTTTGCATGTGTATTCAGAGCAAACAGATGCCACACCTTTTTAAACAAGTAGGGGTCCGCAGGACCTACTTTGGGTTAGCTATTTTTTGAAACGGAGGCAAAAGAATTGCCTCATCGATTAATTAAAAAGAAGAGAAGTGCCCAGTTAATTTACGAAAAACCGGGCCAAAACCAATACAAACAACCCAGAAGAGGGCTACTCATAGAGCACGAAGCACCATGAACACATACACTGCCCACCCAATGCTCATAACACACAACACTCACAACCCTCAACACTTAGTGAAAACATCAATGCAATGACTCAGAAGATCAAAGCCACGACGATGACACGAGAATGTGAGCACTATCCATCATGAAATCACATATGCCTTCTCTTTGCCGTCACACTTCTTGCGTTTGTTTCTCTTTGATTTCACCTTCACGAGGCAACCATCTGTCTTGCCGGATGTCGACTTGCCTAATTCTGGTTATTTTCCAAAAGTTCTACGGTGAGGCGTGTTGGTCTGGGCATGTAAAAACGGCCGTTTGTGCCTAGCCTGCCGTTTTTAGCATCTGTGGTGCAAAGGCAGCACGTCTGACCTCGTGGACCGACTCCCAACCTGGCCAGAGGTATCTGACTTCACGGGCAACGGGTATGCCCCAGTCAACTTTTCGAGATAGAGCTGAGAGCACCGTCGTGTGTACATGCTGTTGGGTGCACGCGCTTCCGAGCTGCCCCAGCATCGGCATTTTGTGTGCGCGTGTGCGTGATTGCTACTGCGTGTTGTGTTGCGTGTGTGCTAGTGTAGGCCTGTTGATGTGCGTGCATGCGTGTTCTAATCCGTTTTTACTGGCTGCCAAAACTACGCACTACTACCACATACTCCCTCCGTTCCAAAATTCTAGTCTTAAATTTGTCTAGATACGGGTGTACCTAATATTAAAAGGTGACTTGATACATCCATATTTGGACAAATCTAAGACAAGAATTTTGAGACGGAGGGAGTATTATCTTTCTTTTTTGCGGTTGTACCACATATTTTTCTATTAAAAAATGTAGATACAGAGAATGGGATAATATATAGCGTTTTGGTTTTGTTCCTTTTGCCATGGATTTTTATTTTACGAGAAAACTTACCATCATTTTTTTTGAACAATAACTTACCATCAATTCATCTTCGGCCATGGCAGTACAACGTATACCAAAATAATAAAAGTTATATTAGGATCCGTAAAGCACCTACCGAGGATTACAAGCACTGAAGCCAGCCGAAGGCGCGCTACCGACATCGCCCCTCCCTCGCCGGAGTGTGGCAATACTTGTTGTAGTAGACAGCCGGGGAATCATCTTGTTAATGCCCCATAAGATCAGCGCACCAGAACAGTAAACGATGTCAACAAAGAGTAGGATGGACCGAAAAGATCCAACCTAAAGACACGCGGACATACACGAACGAGAACTATATCTGAGCAAACCTACCAAAGACAGATCCACTGAAGAAACACCTTCACACGCCCACACACACAAGAAGAGACATGGATGTCATATTGATGTGGCGTGATAGCAAGGTAAGTGTTATATGGATTGTTAGTAGCGGCTGTGGACCATTATAGGGAGTGGCTTGACCAGGGTGGTACCCCGAGGGTATAACGTACCGGCTTCAATAAAAAGGGTCCATGTATATGGTTGTGCAAGGTTTGGAAAATGGCAAATAAATGGTCTCGTGCCTTCATAACGATGCAACGTACTACACCATCGGGAGGGGTATAACTTGCATGTAAATAGCAATTGCTCGTTCATAATTGTCCTTTCTTCTTATGCCAACTAGAAACCTATATTCGAGTGAGCATAATCGCCCTAGATTATATCTTAATCCGTCTATCTCTAGAACAACCAGTGGCGGAGACAGGGTGACTAGCAGGGCCCTGCCCCCCTAACAATATGGATGTAGTGCTAATTTGTTGATGAACAATACAAAAATGAGTGATTATCTACTGTTAAAAGCCTATTCTTCGTTGTCTTGGCCCTCCCCAGCCTATCCCAGCCTGTTTTAACAGCCTTCGGCCCCAGTGATACAAATTTCCTGGCTCTGCCACTGAGACCAACACACACACTCACACGCGCACGCGCGCGCGCACACACACACACACAGAGAGAGAGAGAGGGATGTCATGCTGACCTAGAGTGATAGCAAGGTAAGGGTTATATGGATTGCACTAGCGGCAGTGAACTGTTAGAGGGAGTTGCTTGACCAGGGTGGTATCCCGAGGGCTATAGCGTTCATGTTATGAAAGGTTCCCTCTCGAATAAAAAAGAGTTCAGTTATATGGTTGTGAAAGGTTTGGAAAATTGCAAATAATGGTTCTTGTGCCTTCACAACGATGCAAGGTACCACACACCATCGTGAGGGGTATAACTTCCATGCTTCAATAACAATCACTCGTTCATAATTGTCGTTTCCTCTTATGCCAACTCTACAAACCTATATTTCAAGTGAGCATAACCGCCCTAGATTATAGCTTAATCCGTCTATCTCTAGACCAATACACATTTAGTGGGAGCGACTTGTGGATATTCAAATGGAGCGGCTCGGCGAGGGCAGTGATCATGTCAAAAACATTAGCACCTAACGCACACAAAGAAGAGAGAGAGAGAGAGAGAGAGAGAGAGAGAGAGGTAGGCTGTATATGAAAGGTTCATGTTCGCATGCAAGAGGGAGCCCCCTGTGCCTATGAATGGTTTCAACAAATGTAAAATGGAGGTTCTCCTATGAATGGTTTCGACAAATGTAAAATGGAGGTTCTCCTATGAATGGTTTCGACAAATGTAAAATGGAGGTTCTTCTGTAAGGTGAGCGCAGGCCACGACATGGGCCGCGGTGGGGGCGGCCGAGGAGGCCGCTGCGTCGGCCGCAGCGCCAGGGCCGCCGACGCGGGGAGCGCGGGCAAGGCCGAACCCGGGGCGCGGCTGTGCGGTCCGCCAGAGGTGGAGGCAGGGACGAACTGCGCCGCAGGAGACTCTGAAGGTGATGGTACCTGCTGAAACGGGAACACGGACTCATCAAAGTACACATGCCGCGAAGTGAAAATGCGGTGGGAGACTGGATCATATCACCGGTAATTAACCTTTGGTGTTGGGAGGATAGCCAAGGAAAATGCAAGGAAGTGACCGGGGCGCGAGTTTGTGAGGAGCAGTGGACGCGGTGCTAGGATAACAGAGATACCCGAAAATGCGAAGACCATCATAAGATGGAACCACACGGAAGAGGAGCTGGTGAGGGGTGTAGTTCCAGTGGGAATGACAGGGGCGAATGTTAATGAGGAGGCTGGCAGTCGCGAGCGCGTCCGGCCAGAACCGAGGAGGCACGTAAGAGTGGAAGAGCAACGTGCGGACACAGTCATTAAGCGTGCGAAGGACGCGCTCGGCGCGACCATTATGCTGAGACGTGTAGGGGCAGGTGAGGCGAAAGATCGTGCCGTGGGACACAAGTAAATTGTGAACGGCGACGTTGTCAAACTCCTTGCCGTTGTCAGTTTGCAAGGCGAGAATAGGACGACCGAACTGTGTGGTGACATATGAATAAAAGGCGGTGAGTGTGGCAAGAGCGTCGGACTTGCGACGGAGAGGGAAGGTCCACACATAATGAGAAAAATCATCCAATATCACCAGATAGTATAAATAGCCCGTGTTGCTAGCAACCGGGGACATCCAAACATCACTATGCAATAACTAAAATGGAAAGGTGGATATGTTTGTAGACTCGCTAAAGGGAAGACGAACGTTCTTGCCAAGACGGCAAGCCTCACAAGTGTGATCGTCGACCTTATTACATGAGAAGGAAAAACTCTGAAGAATCTGACGCATGACGGTGGAGTTGGGATGACCGAGACGGGCATGCCAAAGATTGACACTGGCGGCGAAGGCGGCGGGGCGACGGGTGGTGGTGGCGCCGGAGGAATGCACTGGATAAAGCTCGTCCGGGCTATCACATCGGTGGAGCACCATCCGTGTACGGGCGTCCTTCATAGAAAAACTGATATCGTCAAATTCAACAGTTATAGAATTCTCACAAGCAAGGCGACGAACGGAAACGAGATTAGTGACTAAGTTAGGAGACATAAGAACATTAGACATATGCACAAGAGTGGAAGTAGAAGGAAAAGACATATGACCGACGTGAGTAATGTGCAGAGAGGAACCGTTACCAACGGTGATATGGGTGGGAGTGTGAACGGGGGTGACAGACGTGAGGTAATCGGGATGAGCAGTCATGTGAGCAGTGGCACCCGAGTCCATGTACCAGTCACCACCGCCACCATAGGAGCTCGGTGACGGGGCGGAGTGTAGTGCAACGAGCAAGGCCGGGTCCCACGGCGGCGACACCTCAGGAGGGTAGAACCCTCCGTAGGCCGGCATGGGAGCGGCCCTGAAGGCCGGAGCGGCGGCGGCGCCGTAGGCGGGCGCGGCTCCATAAGCCGGCGCGGCGGCGCCGCCATAGGCCAGCGCGGACCCGTAGGCGGGCGTTGGCGGGGGGGGGGGGGGCACCATAGCCGTTGTAGGGAGCGGCGTTCTGCGCGGAGAAGAGGGCCTGGTGACCCACCAGGCGGGGCCCATCACTACTAGGGAAAAGGCTAGCAGCAGCGCGGGTTTTCAGGCTAGCAGCAGCGCGGGTGGCCGCGCTCCTAATAAGGCGCTACAGCTAACTCATAGTAGTAGCGCGGCCCCAACCCGCGCTACTACTGTTGACGATATCAGCAGCGCTTTTTGGGAACGCGCTACTATTAACTAGCTGTAGCGATTTCGTCATCCCTTGCTACTACTATATCTTTCATCATTTTCCCACTGCCCCATTCCCTTTCAGTTCTCCTTTCACTTTCAGTTCTCCTTTCAGATACTAGATACTAGGTACTGCTAGTAGATATCAAATTCATAAACCATTACTAGGTACGATAGTACTCCCTTCGTTCCAAATTACTCGTCGTGGTTTTAGTTCAAACCACGACGAGTAATTTGGAACGAAGGGAGTACTAAGATAACAATTTCATGCATAGCCAACATGCATCCTCAAGCAGTACATGGTCATATCAACGGCCATCATCATATGTAGTTCTAGATGATATCGACGACGATCATCATATGTAGTTCTAGATGATATAGCCACACACACATATGTAGTTCTAGATGATATAGCCACACACACATATGTAGTTCTAGATGATATAGCCACACACACATATGTAGTTCTAGATGATATCGAAGACAATCATCATCCTCAAGCCTGGGCGGTTGGTGTTCCTGATAGTAATTAGGATGGCCTGTTCAACACGAAGATTCTTGCCATCGAGGAATTTCTTCCACCCAACCGAGCTTAAGTGTGTGCGACCGTCCGTGTCCACGCGGTAAGTACAGGTTGTGACGGAGCCCCTTGCAGTAAGGCGTAGTCCAGCTGAGCCTTCTTCATCAGGCTCGATACCATAACTCACAGATATGCTCTTTGCCAGTTTCTGAATAAAAAAAACATATCAATTAATAAGCATGTGATCGAACTCTACACTAAAACATATATATCATCGACTAGATTCCACACAACATACCATATCATTGGACTGTACACTAAGTAATTCACACTATTAACTTGCATTTGTAAGTATAACATACCATATCATGTCAATCAACCATGGTATTTGTCAAGCGGGTCACGAATGGCACCCCGACAAAGTCAGCACATGGCGGAATTATGTCCCACAGGTTGGACACCTCCTCCTCACTCAGCCTTGTTCTTTGAGCTACGATGGCTTCATGAAGTGGGTCCTCATCATCTTCATCGAGTGGGTCCTCATTATCTTCATCATCTTCAACATCTTCGTCATCTTCATCATCTTCCACCAGGTTGAGATAAATGACAGCTAGCTTGGGTCTTTCTGCTCGAAAGTTGAAGCTGATCAACTCACCACCAGTAAGATGCATGCGAGCGACGAAACGGGCCCATCCATCTCCTCCAATCTGCGACATATTGCTTCCTTTCTCGACCTCCATAGTGTACGGCCCCCCAGGAGCCTCAAATGTCACAGTGACTCCTGTCAGCTTGTTGAATTTTAACCTCACATTGCATGGATCGATCTGTGTAAAATAAGCAAAATGACACAATGCAGTAATGCCAACACTAAAAATAAAATAGTTATTACATTTCATCTAATTTCTTACCGCCGCATGACGAAAACTCGGCTGGAAGTAGATGCAGAACAACTTGCCAGTTGCAAGGCTGCTGGCGCATCTTGACTTGCACAGTTGACATAGTGGTGGTGGTGGTGGCGCCATTCTTCCTAAAGCAATATGAGCAAAGGATTACTAAATCAACTAAATCGAAATGTTCCCAAGTCAACTAAATCAACTAGCCTACTAAATCAACTAAATCAAAATGTTCTAAGTCAACTAAATCAACTAACCTACTAAGTCAACTAAATCAAAATGTTCTAAGTCAACTAAATCAACTAGCCTACTAAATCAACTAAATCAAAATGTTCTAAGTCAACTAAATTAACTAAATGAATTAGCCTACTAAATCAACTAAATCAAAATGTTCTAAGTCAACTAAATCAACTAGCCTACTAAATCAACTTAATCAAAATGTTCTAAGTCAACTAAATCAACTAGCCTACTAAGTCAACTAAATTATATCAACTAAATCAAAATGTTGCATATGAGCAGGAGGGAGAAGGAGGGAGACTCGAGGAGGGAGAAGAGAGTAGGATGGAGGAGGAAGGCGGAGCGAGGAGGGGCCGGCCAGCGGCGAGTGGAGAGGGAGGACGGAGGAGGAGGCCAGTACCGAGTCCAGCAAGGAGGAGGAGGTGACGGCGCGCGGCGCAGACGGAGGAGGGGCGACGGGGACGGAGGAGAGGGGCGATGGGGGCGCGCGGCGCAGATTTTGAGTGGCTGTGTGTGAGTGGATCCGAAGGGAGGAGATGAGGGAGATGGATGGCTTAGCAGTAGCGCTCTTCAGCAAAACACGCTACTGCTAAGCTATCTAGCAGCAACGCTTTTCACAATAAAGCGCTACTGCTATGTGTCAGCATGCAAAAATACACATTGATCATCAACGATCTTTTTGTGTACAATCTGATTTGACAATATGAGGTCTCACCGGTTTAGGAGCAGGTGAAGACTCATATTGCAGCCACAAATTCTACACATAGAGTTCAATGAAGATCAAGTGCTTGTCAAAGTGTGAGAAGTAATATATTTAAGGTGGTAGAAACTCTCTTCACGGAGCGAGGTGGGACTAAATTTTTGTAGGAAACTTAGCAGTAGCACTTATCTGGGAAATGCGCTGCTACTATGCTACGTAGCAGTAGCGCGCGTCATTTTAACGCGTTGCTGCTATAACTAGCCTCGCGGCGGCCTCGTAGGAATTATAGCAGCAGCGCGTCTTTGGGTGGACGCGCTACTGCTATATTTGTCTCAGTAACGAGTTTTAATGGTCCGCGCTACTGCTAGTTAGCAGCAGCGAGTTATTTTGAAGCGCGCTGCTGATAAGATTCTGTGTATAGGCTTTTCCCTAGTAGTGCAAGGATGCCCGGAGCCGGAGCCCGAGGGATCAGCATGGAGTATGCGTGGGCGATGTCGGTCCATGGGTTGGTGTCGTATGTCCATGGGGGAGTCACCTGCTGCCGCTGCCGATGAGCCCCCCCCCCCCCCCGGCGCATGTTGCTGCTTGCGGTTGCCGCGACGCCCACCACCCGGCTGCTAGGGGGCAGCGGGAGGGATGGGAGGCGCGGGCGGGAGGGGGAAGTACCCAAGAGGCGCGGGGGGCAGCGGCTGCTGGTGCGGCGCGGGTGGGGCAGCCGGTGGAGGGGCGCCGCGTGAGGTGCCGGCGGCGAGGGCGTGGTGCTGCACGCGCTTCTTGACCCCCTTCATCCGACGCTCCTCCAACCTCAAGTACGTCACAAACTTGGGGAAGGAGGGCTCCGGCATCAAGGTGAGGTTGGAGGCGGCATTGCCGAAGTCCTCGTTGAGACCGGCGGTGAGCGTGCTGAGGAGGAGGTCGTCGTCCACCTTAGCTCCAATGTCACGGAGCTCATCCGCCAACATCTTCAGGCGGCGGCAGTAGTCATCAATGGACTGTTCATCCTAGTGACAGTCAAAAAATTTCTGCCGCAAAAAAACGCGGCGCTGAAGCTTGTTGTCGGTGAAGAGGCCGTTCAGTTTGACCCACATGGCGCGAGCGTCATCGCCGGCGCTCACGACCGTGTGGAACAAGTCCTTGGAGATGGTGGTGAAGAACCACCGGATGATCGTGGCGTCGATCACGGTCCACTCGGCGTCGTCCGCCATGGCGCGGGAGTCCACGGTGCCATCCACGTGGTCCACGAGGTTGTTCTCGCGAAAGAGCAGCATGAAGTACGTGGAGTTGGAGGCGTCAAGGATCACGGGGACGCGTGCATGGACGTTGATGTCGCGGATCTCGGCAGGGTCGACGGCGAAGGGGTTGGAGTAGGTGGAGGCGTTGGATGACATGGAGGTGAGATCGCGGGAAGGGAGGCGGCGGCGCGGCTGAGGAGAGGCGGCGCAGCGGCGGGAGGCAGGCGGCGCGACGGGAAGGGGCGGCGCGGCAGGGAGGGGAAGGCGCACGGTGGGGAGAGGGCGCACGCGGGGGAGGGGCGGTGGCGGCGGCGACGGCGGCGGGAGGTCGCGGCGGCGGTGGCGGCTAGGGTTAGCGGAAGCTGGAAGATCGACTTGCGATAGATACCATGTAGAGAATGATTTGGTGCATCGATAATTGATTGATCGTGCACTATATATATGTGTGTGTGTGTAAGGGATGCGACCGGTATCTTGTCTTCTAAGATACACGTACATACAGAGGGAGACAGATACTACAGGTACTGCATACAGAATCCAGACCTACATATATGTACACATGTTCAACACTCTCCAGTAAATATCAATGCAGGCCACTTTAGAAAGGCAGGACTAGGCATTGAGCTTTCGTAGGGGAGTACACGCACAGTGGCTACTTTAGAAAGGGAGGACTAGGCATTGAGCTTTCGTAGGCGCAGAGAGAGAGTAATATCCCTAATCTTACATTAAGTTGATCCCCACTATTACTAAATTCTCTCAATATGCACATTGTCCACATTAGCCTAATGCCACGTCAACATGCACATGAGTTTTATTCTCAGTGTTTTTCTTTTTTAATTAGGCACACACCTTCCAGTCCCATCTCCTCCCCGTCTAAATTCAGTTACCATCTGGGCATGCGAACAGGCGATGGTGCTCCACCAAAGCTGATCCCTTGAGTCTCCCTTCCCATTAATCTCTAGGTATATATATAACATTAATCTCCGATCATTCTGTGCATCGACATGTGAGAGTTCTAAGGGAATCCTTTTCAGATGCCTCAAAATTGCAGGTCAGAACTATTTATGTAACAAGATTATTTGCATGGATATTCATTGGTTTCACCTGAACATATTATAGTCATTACGCAGCAACGCGCGGGGTTTTATCTAGTTGTTATAATGACACGGGAACGTTTATTTGCCAATACTCAAACCCTTACGGTCTCCCCTAATCGCATCTCTTTTCATTGGATGTGTGTGAGTGCGTAACTAGAGTGTTAGACGTATCAGGATTTAATCTAGATGCCAACACTTGATGTGGTCAATCTCACTCGAAATATATGTTTGTTTATTCGGCATAAAAAGACACGACAATTATAAATGAACAATTTTAAGTAAAACAAGCAAGTTATACCCCTCATGATGGTCTAGTATCCTTGTACTCCCTCCATTCCATAATGTAGTGCATATAGATTTTTTATAAAGTCAAACTTTACAAACTTTGACCAAGTTTATAGAGAAAATATTTATATATATACAATGTCAAATATATAAAATATGAAAATACATCTTACGATGGATCTAATAATATATGTTTGGCATTCTAAATGTAAATGTTTTTCTTCATAAACTTGATCAAAGTTTGTAAGGTTTGACTTTTCCAAAAATCTATAAGCACTACATTATGGAACAGAGGGAGTATAGTTACAATGACAGGAACCTTTATTTGTCACTGCCCAAACTTTGCACAATTGTATGGATGCATTCTTTATTTGACCAGGCACTTTATATACCATGAATGTTCTGGCGGTCTATCACGGTCCCAATAACCCGTATACTCCGGACCTCGCTCTCTCTCCTCGTCAATAGCCCATCTCCTCCTCCCCCCTCTCCCCTTGTGTGTGTGTGTGTGTGTGTTCCGGAGATAGCCGAATTATGGATTAATCTAGGAAGGAATGGTTCACATGCTTAAGCTCACTCGAAATATATGTTGATAGAGTTGGTATCAAAGGAAACGACAGTTTTGAATGTACAATTGTAAGTGAAACATGCAATTTATACCTCTTACGGCGGTTTAGTATCCTCGTATCGTAATAATGACACACGAACATTTATTTTTACTCATCCAATTCTATCAAAATTGTATGTGTGCACTCTTTTTATTGGACGGACACCTTTCTATTGCACAATCGACACATAAACAACAATTATGAACGGGCATTGAGCTATCATAGGTGATAAGAGAGGTTGAGTATGTAGTATCTCAGTATCATTATAATGACACGGGAACCTTTATTTGGCATTGCCCAAACCTTGCACAAGCGTATGTGCGCACTCTTTTTATTTGGCCGGGCACCTTTCATGACTGTTATATACCTCGGGGAAACACCCTGGTCAACCAGCTCCCTCGGACGGTCCACTGCCGCTTTAGTCAATCCCTACCTCGCTCTCTTTCCATGTAAATATCATGTCCCCCCCTCTTCTTTGTGTGTGTGTGTGTGCGCGCGCGTGTGCATGCTTTTGTACATAGAAGAATTAAGATTTAATCTAGGCATCAATACTTAACATGTTTAATCTCACTCAAGATATAGGTTTATGCAGTTGGCATAAGAGGAAACGGCAATTACGAATGAACAATTTTAGGTGAAACATGCAGGTTATGCTCCTCACGATGGTCTAGTATCCTCGTATCGTCGCAATGACGCGAGAACCTTTATCTGGCATAGCCCAAACCTTGCACAATTATATGGATGCACTCCTTTTATGGGACCAGGCACCTTTTATACCACTAGTAGACATGCACGTGCAACACACGTCTCAACCAATGCACATGAAATTGAAGTGATGATTCATATGCTAGAAAATTCAAAAATATGGAAGAAAGAACGGCTATGGAGAAAATATCGAACAATAATATGCAATTTTAAAGCACACCACCAACTCAAATTGCTTCTTCAAGTTTCGAAGCGAAAGCAAATGTATATAAACCATTTTTCTCACAAATAGTATAGTGCAAAGAAATATATCATAAAAAGTGTTGTAAGGGGCATACAACTTTTTTTAATCATGAAAGGAACTGACAACAAATCAAAATATGTGACAATGTTTTGCACAACCGAACTCTCATTTTAAGCTTGTGGGGCTACAACAGATGTCAGTCAAAAGTATTTTTCGGAAGTCCCAACTCCCGTTTCTCTGGCCCCATGAACGATTGCGCCAACCTTGGGCCAAGTCATGCAGCCTGCACCATTGACTATCTATCCTCCTTGGTCTTCTCCAATACCAAGGTAGCTATCAATCACCACCACAAAAGATCCCCCCCAAAATGAATATCTGGGTGGTGTAAAACGAAAATTGAGGCATTAGGCATCGCTAGAAGATCATTACAGAGTGTAGTGTGAGTTTAGATAGTTATACGTTTATATTTGTTGGTGAAGAAAATTCGTAATGGAGGAATTTTTTAACCCAATTTAAGTAACCTATATAAAAAAAACTGAGGATCGCTCTACTTCTTCAGCTTGCATGTTCTCTCTGAAATACAGTCGAAACAGAACTCTAAAAAGTTCAGTAATGTTAAAAATGACATGACCAGGAGTGGCATCTAAGAGAATCGAGATACCTACACACATTTTTCTGTATTTCCTAATTAATAACAAATCACACTGCATATTGAAAACAACTGAATTCAATATATTTTTTCTCTGTCCAACCACATTAGCAACTCGACACATGAGCATTCTATCAAAACTATTAAATTGAATACATATTTTATAACTGCTGAAAAAATAAGGTATAGCAATAATATTTCTGTATTCCTTGAAAATAAGGTGTAGCAACATACTTTTGTATTGCGTAATGAAAAAAATCGCATAGCTTGTTGATTCAAATATATCACATACATCATGTTTCTATGAAATGCTAATCAATTCATACTAAAGAATAAAGTAGGCAAGCATGTGTCTACTCACCTCGATGTCAGTTTCATCCGGAGGTAGTTAAGCATCAGCCTCCCAGCACCTCCCAGTTTAGTATTGGGCACGTCAAGAAAGTTGCAGTTTGCTTCCAAAGTAATCTCATGCACTCAACTGAAAGGAAGATTCTGGTCGTTCAAATATTGAGATTTCAAGGCCTGAATTGAAGATAACTGGCAACTACACCAGACCTGGCCGCTGCCGCTACGTCCCCGATCCACCGCCCTCCATCCAGGTTGATCCATGCACAGGAGACAACACCTCTTAACAGTACAGTTTTCTGTGTGTTTTCACTTCGAACTGAATGACTGACAGTCAAAGTTTCAACAGAGGTACATTTTCAATATGAAAAGACATGTGCTTTCTGAAGATTTGAGTCTTGCAAACCGCACAAAAATCATGGAAAATTATATTGTTTGGTAGGATACAACAACCATACATATTTGAAGGAAGTTCACGGTCATACTGTGAACAGGCTACCTTGCTAGTTGCAATACCCTCTTCCTTATCTTATTTATACTATTATGTAGCAAAACTATGTATTCCTCCTTTCCAGCATAATCAAATTAAATAAAAAAGAGAAAGCTTCACTTAATATATTGAAAATGAAAATGATGGAAATGTCCCATGTAGCGAAGGAGGCGAACATACCAAAACAAAAAGTACCCTTTAATAGTAAAGATTTGAAGTACATTCATAAAGGTACCACCCAATGTTCGTCAATGAGAATTAGATAGTGAATCATTGAGACAAAAGAATTTATCGATATGAAATTATGACACAAAGTATGGGATCAAACTGGAGCTCCTCTTTCCTTTAGTGCATCTACCCCCTAATTGTTTTTCATTTCTGGTGGTATTTCCAAATGGTTTGGCAGTGCTGAATTTTTCATTGAAGTTTTCATACTGTTTCTCATCCAAGACATGATGGGTATATGAATTTCTCATCTGTGTTACTCATCTATGTGTCTTTTAGTATCTTCCTCATTTTTATTTTCTTCTACCGGTGTGCAAATTAACAAGAAAAAATAGAAGGCATGACAATACACAAGTTTGATAGTTTTTTTTGAAAAGATACAAAAATTTAGAATAGGTGGAGTACTTATGTATCAACACCATTGCTGATATAGTAGTATTATTCCCTCTGGTTCCTTCACTATCACATCCGTCCATTTTCATGACCTGCTGAATTCCAATACATTTAGGAGCAGTTGCGGAGGATGGAGGAAAATCAAGGTGGGGCTGACTTTAAACTCCAGAGCACAAAAGAAATGGTTTGATGCAAAACAAAAACAAAGTATTTGACACCTTGACTAGTAACTATCAATAGACCACTACTATGCACAATCTTCAGTTGACAGAAATTCAGAAATTTTTATTGCATCGCTATAAATTCAGAAAAAATGAATTAACAACTATGGTGACCCCTGCCCCTTTGCGTTTGCTGACCCCTGCCTCTCCCCTTCATGTCCAACTTCGGTGACGCTGTGAAGCTGTTGTCGTCCTGCTCTGCCAAAGGCTGCTGTCCTTCCTGCAGAAGACGGGAGTACAAGCTCCAGCATTTAGGCTGGAGCAGAGCCGTCTTCTTGCGCAGTCTGATGCCGACCGTCACACTAATTATTGCAGTACTTGCCTGCCGGAGTACCGGTTGGCGCTAGCGATCGCTTCCTCAGCCAAACACATGATGATTAAGCTAGAAAATGACCGACCAAGCCACACCGACAACGTGCCCTAGTGCCTCGACCCACACTAAAACGGGCATGTTTCACTCGAGCACGCCGGCCAAGCCCATGATTGCTCCTTGTCCAATCCCCCTTTTCTTCTTCCTCTCAGCGATGAATAACACAGCCACAGCCACCACGCACTTTCGCCATCAAATTGTATAGAAACAGTGATTAAGAAATGAAGAAGCAGATGCACCTTAAGACAGGTTGGAACAGAACAGAATCAATGAGACATAAAGTGCAAGAATATACTCGCTCCGTCCGAAAATACTTGTCATCAAAATGGATAAAAAGGGATGTATCTAGAACTAATATACATCTAGATATTTTTCATCGTTTGTCGTCTTATCAATAACTGAAGTTTCTCAGGCAAAGTATCTGAAGCTCAGATTCACATGCTCAAAATCAATCTCTCAAACTTGAACAATAATATGGTGCATGAAACCAAGAATGCATACACTTCTGCGTTCCGAGGATTTTATCAGGATAGTATACACACTTCAAACAGAAATACTTATGTTATTCTGTGGCATTATCTCCCAGCTCATCAATTTCGAAGGAGAAAAATAACCCACCGTCACATAAGATATGTAATTTTGTTAGCAGACATGAAGAAATTTGATCCACATATACTCTATGTTGTAGAAGAAAGCGAGTCAGGAAGCACATGTGAGGGATGCGAAACTTACATCACATGTGAGGCAGGGAGCACGTGTGAGGGATGAAATACTTCCACTTCTTGGCACAAAGTGCTGGTCGTTTGCAGCAGATTTAGATTAAGTACTCAGCGATCTTCCCCGTAGAACGGCCAGCAGGGAGGAGACTAGTGCGGATCTCAAACCGGCAGGGAGCAGACCGCCGCGCCGCGGGCTCGTTCGCCGGCGGCCGCCCTGCATGCACCCACTTCGTGCTTAGGGAGCAGACCGGTGCGATCGAAGAGGCGATGGATGCAGGCGCCATAGCGCCACGGGATCGCTCGCCGGCGGCCGCCCTGCATGCACCCACTTCGTGCTTAGGCAGCAGACCGGTGCGATCGGAGAGGCAAGGGATGCAGGCGCCGCAGCGCCACGCGATCGCTCGCGGCCTCATTCGCCGGCGGACGCCCCGCATGCGCCCGCTTCACGCTGAGTGAAGAGACCGGTGCGGCGCCGCCGCGCTGTGAAGACTTGTGCGGCTGCAGAGGTTAGCGCTAATTTGGGGTTAGATTAGATGGAGGTTAGCGCTAATTTTGGCGACGTGGGTGAGGTGGACCTTTCGTTCGCTTCTGGGTTCTGGCAGAGTTTTCGTCCGCGCTAAGAAATTGCAAAACGCACCTTTGGGTGAGGTTAGTTTTATCTTTACGGTCAGATTTAATTAAGTGATCTTTATCGTGAGGCTGTTATTGATTCGTGTTGTTACGTGGAGCTTAGGCTGGGTGTACTTAGCGTTGTATATGTTTTCTTGTTTTATAGTAGTAGAGATTATCAATAACTGAAGTTTCTCAGGCAAAGTATCTGAAGCTCAGATTCACATGCTCAAAATCAATCTCTCAAACTTGAACAATAATATGGTGCATGAAACCAAAAATGCATACACTTCTGCGTTCCGAGGATTTTATCAGGATAGTATACACACTTCAAACAGAAATACTTATGTTATTCTGTGGCATTATCTCCCAGCTCATCAATTTCGAAGGAGAAAAACAACCCACCGTCACATAGGATATGTAATTTTGTTAGCAGACATGAAGAAATTTGATCCACATATACTCTATGTTGTAGAAGAAAGCGAGTCAGGAAGCACATGTGAGGGATGTGATACTTACATCACATGTGAGGCAGGGAGCACATGTGAGGGATGAAATACTTCCACTTCTTGGCACAGAGTGCTGGTCGTTTGCAGCAGATTTAGATTAAGTACTCAGCGATCTTCCCCGTAGAACGGCCAGCAGGGAGGAGACCAGTGCGGATCTCAAACCGGTAGGGAGCAGACCGCCGCGCCGCGGGCTCGTTCGCCGGCGGCCGCCCTGCATGCACCCACTTCGTGCTTAGGGAGCAGACCGGTGCGATCGAAGAGGCGAGGGATGCAGGCGCCATAGCGCCAATCGCTCGCCGGCGGCCGCCCTGCATGCATCCACTTCGTGCTTAGGCAGCAGACCGGTTGAAAGTGCAACTAATCCCCGGGTGGTTTTGCTAATTAATAACAACATATATATCATTGAACTAATAGTTACTTGAGAATCATTTCAGAAAGTTCAGTGATATGGGTATGGCAAGGACTGAAGAAGTGGACCCCTCAAAATGCTAAGGCAAGCATTGGCAAAAGCTCAAGACTCCATTTTTGGTTTAGTGATCCAAGATCACATTGAGTCCATAGGAAAAGCCAATACTATTAAAAGGGGATGAGGTTATGATGATGATCTGGTTGCTCAAGTGCTTAGTGATACATCTCCTAAACTATCAGCAACTTTCACTGCCATATACACTCATAAGTAGTCTCGGTCCCACCGATTTTCCAAACTCAGTCACACCGAGATGAACCACCTCAGCCATAAAGCCAAACCCTAGAAAACTCGGATTTTCCGATTCTGAACTCGGTCTCACCGAAACTTGAGTTGCCAAGCTTCTGTAACCTTCTGTCATCAAATCGGTGTCACCGAGATGATGAAGTCGGTCCCACCGAAACTGGCATGCTCTTGTCATTGCACGAATCGGACTAACCGAGATTGTATTTTCGGTCCCACCGAAAATCCCAACGTTCACATTATTTGAACTTTCGGTCTCACCGAGTTGTCAACTTCGGTCCCACCGAGATTGGTCAAATGTGTGTAACGGTTGGATTTTGTGTGGAGGCTATTTATACCCCTCCACCCCCTCTTCATTCGTGGAGAGAGCCATCAGAAAGAACTACCACTCCTACCTTACATTTCTGAGAAGAGAACTACCTACCCTTGTGTTGAGATCAAGTTGCTCCACTCCCACCATATGAAGCTT
Source organism: Triticum timopheevii (assembly GCA_963921465.1). Lineage (NCBI taxonomy): Eukaryota > Viridiplantae > Streptophyta > Magnoliopsida > Poales > Poaceae > Triticum > Triticum timopheevii. The sequence continues at coordinate 162,651,238 of OY997274.1, read as the reverse complement.
GATCTCTAGCCTTCCCAAGTTGCTTTCCACTCAATCCTTTCTTCCACCACAGCCAAATCAGTGAGGAGAGTTGAGTGTTGGGGAGATTATCATTTGAAGCACAAGAGCAAGGAGTTCATCATCATCTACACCATCTATTACCTTTTGGAGGGTGGTGCCTCCTAGATTGGTTAGGTGTCGCTTGGGAGCCTCCGTCATCGAGATGTGGAGTTGAACCAAGAAGTTTGTAAGGGCAAGGAGATCGCCTACTTCGTGAAGATCTACCCCGAGTAAGGCTAGCCCTCCGTGGGCGTAGGCCATGATGGAATAGACAAGGTTGCTTCTTCGTGGACCCTTCGTGGGTGGAGCCCTCCGTGGACTCTCGCAGCCGTTACCCTCCGTGGGTTGAAGTCTCCATCAACGTGGAAGTACGATAGCACCACCTATCGGAACCACGAGAAAAATCACCGCGTCTCCAAAATTGCGTTTGCTCTTCTCCACCTCTCTTTACTACATGTGCAATTTACTTTCCGCTGCCTATACTCTAGAATTGCATGTGTAGGGTGATGCTTGACTTGATCATAATTGTGAATCTGCCAAAAACTGTTCTTTGTCAAAAGGCAGAATTTTTATATTGTCAAGTAGTCTAATCACCCCCCCTCTAGACATACTTTCGATCCTAGAAGTGGTATCAGAGCTTTGGTCTCCATTGTATTGCTTTCCATTGCATTGGACTCCATAAGCTTGGTTTCACAACCTAGGAGAGTATGGCGTCTAGTGAGGGTAATTTTCGTAGAGGTCCTTACTTTGATGGTACAAATTTTGCTAGTTGGAAGCATAAAATGAAAATGCATATTCTTGGTCATAACCCAGCCGCATGGGGCATTATTTGTGTTGGTATGCAAGGTGAATTCTTCGAGGAAGGAAAAGTTCCGGATCGCGAAGCTACAACGGAAGAATTGTGGATGTTGCAAAACAATGCTCAAGCTTGTGACATTCTCTTCAATGCCTTGTGTCCCGAGGAGTTCAACAAAATTAGCCGTCTTGAGAATGCAAAAGAGATTTGGGATACTTTGGTTGAAATGCACGAAGGTACCGAGTCCGTGAAGGAATCAAAGCTAGATATTCTTCAAGGTCAACTTGACAAGTTCAAGATGAAGGATGGTGAAGGAGTCGCTGAAATGTACTCTAGGCTTGCTCTCATCACAAATGAGATTGCCGGCTTAGGAAGCGAAGAAATGACCGACCGATTCATCATCAAGAAGATTCTCAGAGCTTTGGATGGAAAGTATGAAACCGTGTGCACTTTGATCCAAATGATGCCAAACTACAAGAATCTCAAGCCAACCGAAGTCATTGGAAGAATTGTTGCTCATGAGATGACACTTAAGGATAAGGAAGAGCTTCACAACAAGTCAAGTGGTGCTTACAAAGCTACAAGTGATGCTCCCACAACCTCAAGTGACAAGTTAGTTTCCAATGAAGAGATAAGCTTAATGGTCAAGAACTTCAACAAATTCTACAAGAATAGAGGCAAAGAGAGAAGCTCAAAGTCTAGATCATATGATGAAAAGAGATCTTCTAGTCGTGATCGAAACTGCTACAATTGTGGAAGACCCGGACACTACTCAAATGAGTGTACGGCTCCCCACAAGAGAAGAGAAGAATCTCCAAGAAGAAGAAGCTCAAGAGATGAGTCACCTCGGAAAGAGAGAAGGAGCAGAGATGATCGTTATGAATGAAGACCCTCTCGGAGAAGCAAGGATTCGGAGAGGAAAGACAAGTCATCAAGGAGCTACACAAGAAGAAAACATCAAGCTCATGTAGGTGAATGGGTCTCCGGCTCCGACTCCGACAATCAATCCGAAGGAAGCTATCACTCCAACTCCGACTACAGTCAAGATGAAGGTGTTGCCGGTCTTGCTCTCGTATCCTCCAACTCCAACTCCTACGACTTATTTGATTCACCAAATGAGGGAATTGGAAGATGCTTCATGGCTAAAGGCCCCAAGGTATCACACCCTGAATTCATTGACTTCGATAGTGATGAGGATGACTTGCTTGGTGAAGATGAGCTCTTACTTGATAAATCCAATGAACCTAGTAACGATGAACATGCTAGTAGTCTTTATAGTCGAGAAGAGTCGAATGACAATGCTATGAAGGAGATTGAGCGTCTAACTAAAGAACTAAACACTCTTAAGTTAGCTCATGAAACAACTCAAGAAGATCATAGAGAGCTCCTAAGATCTCATGAGAAGCTACGCTTCGAGAAGCTCACTCTAGAGCAAGAACATGAGTTTCTAAAAGCAATCAATGACGATCTTCGAAAGAAGAGTTCTTCATATCTTGCCAAATGACTTCTCTTGTCTAATTTCTTGCCACCCATTAAGTCTAAGCATGACAAGCATAAGAAAAATTCTTCCTCTAGTAGTAACAATAACCATGCTAAATCCAATGTTGTTGCTTCTAGTAGTTCTCTTGATTCCACTAACAATGTTCCAAGCCAAGTTACACTTGAGCAAGAAAATAGCTTATTGAAAGGGATCATAGAGAAAGGTGTCTACAAGAGCCTTGCCGGAAGCAAGAACTTTGAGGAAATTGTTCGCAAGCAAGGAAGGCACCGGAAGAATCAAGGAATTGGTTTTGAGCGAAATTTCAATGCCGAAGGTGTTGAATGGGAAGAAGGTCAATATCCTACTCCACAGTTTGTTCCTCAAAAGGAGAAGTATGATCCTACTTCTTCCTATGTGGAACAAGCTCAAGATGACCTTCCACCACAAGACCACAAGCTAAAAGGCAAGGACAAGCTTCAAGAGGAGATTGATGCATTTGTTGAAGCACCTCAAGCCATGGTCAAGTGGGTTCCCAAGGAAACATCAAGTTCTACTTCGTCAAGCTCAACTACAACCCCAAGGATTCCCATCAAGATGATGTGGATCCCGAAGAAGAAGAACTAGAAAGTTCTTGAGGGTGACTCCGCCAACATACTTCACTCACATTCATTTTGGCAAAAACTTGTGCAATCAACTTCCACATCGTGCACTAGTTCATGGAGTCACAAACCCTCTTGTTGGTAAGTCAAGGGACAAGGTAATCATTGCTTTCATGGACATCATCTATTGTGTACTTCAATCTATGTCCATGGATATCCTTGTTTGTTCCTTGTGGGACTAACCCATGTAGGTATTGAAAGTGCCCGAATCCAAAGGATAGCTCCCAACTCTTGATGATCTCCATCAACATTGAGCATCCACATCTTCAACATCTACATGAAGTCTTCTACGACAACCCAAGGTTAGTTTGACCCTTTAAAAGGGGTTCTCACATCTAGGGGGAGCTTTGCTCTAAAAATTGAGCTAAAGCATCTTCAAATGATGTGAACACATCAATGCTTTATGTAAAAGTGGTAACCCCACTTGTGCTTAAACGATGAGTATGACCTATGATCAAATGTTCTCATTTGACTCCTAAGTCAATATACTCATATAAAGATGACCTAGTCATCGACAAATTGTGTGTTAGTTGCTAGAGTTTTGGTTGTGCATGTTTGACACATATTTCATTTGCTATCTTATTGTGTGAGCATGTTGGATGCATGATTTTATCCATTCGAGGACATCCATTTGTTGTTTTGGTCGTTTTGATTTTTCTGACCAAATGGATGGACAAGAATGCCTAAGTACCTCCCCTAGCTATCTATGCTTTCTTGTCTCAAATTCTATTCATGCTTACATCACAAACTTTGAACAAGTCATTTTCGGACCCTCCGGGTGAGGAGCACTCGGAGCCACCGATCCGTCAAGGGCTAATTTCCAAAACCTTCTAATTGATTTCGGTCAGACCAACTCACTCAAACTCGGTCGAACCGAAAGCATTTAGACTGATCTAGGTTTTCATCTCGGTGAAACCGAGTTGTGAATTTCGGCGTGACCGAAGTGCATAACTGCCTAGCAGTTATCCATCTCAGTGCCACCGAGTTTTACAACTCGGTCCCACCGACAGCGAAGGGGTATATATTCTGAGGGCCGCGCGCGTTGATTCCTCCTTCAAACGTTTCGCCCCCACACCCCTTGCTGCCATCGCCTTGGTCTCCGGATCATCGCCGTCGTCGCCTGTGCACCCTCGCCGCAGGTCTCCGTCGCCGTCAACGGACATCTCCTCCGCACCGTTGCCGCCGTAGAAAAACTCCACCAAGTTAGGGTGAGTTTTGATCCCACTCGTGCTCCAATCTCCGATTCAATGCACGTTTGGATTGCCTAGTATCTTGCCACGATTGAAATCCTCCTGTACACCAGATTAGTTCTTTTGGACTAGATTCGAGTAAAAGTTTTAGGGTTAGGTTTCCGCCGAACACATCTCGGTGAGACCGATTTTATAATTTCGGTATGACCGATTTGGCCTATGGCCATTGCACTGCACCCTTCGGTCCAACCGAGTTGTGCAAATCGGTGTGACCGAAATGAAAATTCTGTGAAACCCTAGTGTTTTCGGCAGGACCGAAACCCACTTCGGTCAAACCGAAAGTGGTGTGCCAAGCTCCTGTTTTACACTTTGGATTCACCGAACTTTAAACTCGGTCTGACCGAAATGTCTTCTGTGAAAACCTAATACTAGAATTTGAAATCATTTTTTTGCAAAAACTTCTGCAGTTTGTGATAACTCTTCTTCTCTGCCTACACCTTATCTATTCACAGGTTGTCAGCCATGTCAGATGCCAGTGACAGTCAGAACAGGTCAGAGACACCCATTGCAGACATTCCTGAGGCAGGCACTAGTCCTGATCCTAGCAGCTCATCAGATGATGGTGAGAGGAGTACACCAAGTGGATTGCCTCCTGCAGCCACCAGAGCTAGAAAGAAGAGGAATTCAGATGATGAAGATTCAGATTTTGTCGTTGAGGAAGAGGTAACCTCAAAGCCTAAAAGGAAGGTAGTTGCCAAAGAGCAACAAGGTCAACAAACTAAGAAGGGCACCAGCAAAGTCAAGCAGTCAACTGTTGCTAAGAAGCTGAATTTGGGAGAGGCAGCTGCAAGCAAAGTGAAGAAAACCTCCAAGAGAAAGAGGATAGTGCATGATGCAGCAGTAGAGGATGAGGATGAGGAAGCACCCCAGCCTCCTCCTCAGAAGCCAAAGTTCATGGGTGATGCCATTAAGGCTGGAGCCACATCCAAGCCCAAGCAATCTGCTCCAGCTAAGGCAGCTCCAGCAAAGCCTGCTGCCAAGCCCAAGAAGACCGTCAGAAACATTCCAGCGTCTGAAAAGAACAAGGATGATGTGCCACTAGCTGTGTCAGATGATGAAGGACCAGTTTTGCTGAAACTTCGTCCAAAACTGCCACTACATAATGATGCTCATCCTCAAGCTGAGGATATGAAGGCAAGGAAAGATAGAGGTCTCAGGCTATGGAGACAATCTGACCCATATGCCGTGAGGAGAAGAACTGTTGTAGATCCCAGATTTCACACCAGAGAGCAGCAGGACTTCTATGAGACCGTGCTGATGGACAAGAAGCCCATAGTCGCAGACACCCGATACGTTGACTGGAAGTACATTGACAGCGAAGAGCACAGAGATTTCTTTCCACATGTGCATGAAAGTTTCACTGCATGTGGCGTTGCAGACTTTGTAGGTCAGAAATTCACCAGTTGGAACGATGAGATGATAATGCAATTCTATGCCACAGCTCACTTCTACCCTGATGGGAAGATTGTGTGGATGACTGAAGGTCAAAGATTTTCTTCTTCTGTTGAAGAATGGGCAGAAATTCTGAATGCTCCAGTGCAACGAGAAGATGATATTGATGTATATGGGATTCCAAAGAAGAATTATGAATCCATGAAGAACATGTACAAAGAGATTCCAGCAAAGGATTTGGGAATCTGGAAGCTCGGCTCAGTCTACTATCTCCAGGCAGGCTTACCTACCACTAATACCATTTTGAGGCATACCTTGATGCCCAAGTCTGGAGATCATCGCATGATCAGAGGATACTCTATCAACATGCTGCACATACTTGATGAGAAAGCACCTTTCAAGGTGATGGACTTGATGGTAGAGACCATTAAGAGGACTGCAGCTGACCAGAAAAGGTCATGTGGATTTGCCCCGCAGATTCAGATGCTTATCAGTGCCAAGTTTGGCACGGGCACATTCTTGTTGGATAGAGAACATTTACCGTTGCAGCCAGAGCATGAAGACAATGTTGTTGTGATGAATGAGGAGGATCCAACATCTGTTGAAGGTCAAGCCAAGATCGAAGCTGCCAAGAAAGCCAAAGCTGACAAGGAAGCAGCAGCAGTAGCAGCTAAACCAAAGAGTTTCGGAGAGCAAATACTTGAAGCTACCCAAAGGATTGAACAACGCCTGGCCAGCATTGAACAGTCTCAGGAGAGCCTAGAGAGGATTGTTGAGGACAAGATCCACGCTCTGGATGTGAAGCTGACTGAAGTACAAGTGACCGTCAACAAGCTCGAGGCAGACATTGAGGAAGCAAAGCGGGAGAAGGAAGAGCTTATGCGTGAGATGCAGGATGACTTAGTCCAGGATTTTCAGCAACAGACTGCTCCGGTTCCCACAAGACCCCGATCAGCTGCTATTCCAGTGACTGACACCAGGACTACAGCTTCAGCACCTCCCACAGTTCCAGCAGTTACTCCAACTCCAGCTCCAGTAACCACTCCTCCAGCACAGACATCAGCTGAAGTCTTCGTCGATGCTGTCATATCCACTCCGACATCAACCCAGACGGGAGCCGCCAGCAGAGTCCCCAGTGACGCTTAGCTCTATGCCTTTTCGAACTTTTTGGTAACTTGTTGCCAAAGGGGGAGAAATTGTATAGATCATAGGACTTCGAGAGAGAGAGTGCTGTTGTCGCTTTTGCTCTTTCGTTCTTTTGCGGTTTCTTTGAGACACTTTTGGTTTTCGAGACATTCAGTGTGTTTGATACTCCGTTTGATTCTACCTTAATGAGTGCTTGGTCGTACTATGCTTTAATGTGTGCTTAATGCTTATCATATGCCATTCCTATCTCGTATGATCATTTACTCATGTCTTGGTGATTGGGTGCATGCTGTTCATTCTTATCATTTTGTGCGCTCCACCAAGATGTATGTGACATGGAAGAGTGACCCATGATCCTAATCGATTGTGCATTTGCATTCAAACGCAAATCTTAAATAATGCACAAATTTAGGGGGAGCTCTTGCTTATCACATACTTCTCAAAGCGACGATATTATTCATTGATTATATCCTTTGTCGAAGCTTTGATCTATATGTTGTCATCAATTACCAAAAAGGGGGAGATTGAAAGTGCAACTAATCCCCGGGTGGTTTTGGTAATTAATAACAACATATATATCATTGAACTAATAGTTACTTGAGAATCATTTCAGAAAGTTCAGTGATATGGGTATGGCAAGGACTGAAGAAGTGGACCCCTCAAATGCTAAGGCAAGCATTGGCAAAAGCTCAAGACTCCATTTTTGGTTTAGTGATCCAAGATCACATTGAGTCCATAGGAAAAGCCAATACTATTAAAAGGGGATGAGGTTATGATGATGATCTGGTTGCTCAAGTGCTTAGTGATACATCTCCTAAACTATCAGCAACTTTCACTGCCATATACACTCATAAGTAGTCTCGGTCCCACTGATTTTCCAAACTCAGTCACACCGAGATGAACCACCTCAGCCATAAAGCCAAACCCTAGAAACTCGGATTTTCCGATTCTGAACTCGGTCTCACCGAAACTTGAGTTGCCAAGCTTCTGTAACCTTCTGTCATCAAATCGGTGTCACCGAGATGATGAAGTCGATCCCACCGAAACTGGCATGCTCTTGTCATTGCACGAATCGGACTAACCGAGATTGTATTTTCGGTCCCACCGAAAATCCCAACGTTCACATTATTTGAACTTTCGGTCTCACCGAGTTGTCAACTTCGGTCCCACCGAGATTGGTCAAATGTGTGTAACGGTTGGATTTTGTGTGGAGGCTATTTATACCCCTCCACCCCCTCTTCATTCGTGGAGAGAGCCATCAGAAAGAACTACCACTCCTACCTTACATTTCTGAGAAGAGAACTACCTACCCTTGTGTTGAGATCAAGTTGCTCCACTCCCACCATATGAAGCTTGATCTCTAGCCTTTCCAAGTTGCTTTCCACTCAATCCTTTCTTCCACCACAGCCAAATCAGTGAGGAGAGTTGAGTGTTGGGGAGATTATCATTTGAAGCACAAGAGCAAGGAGTTCATCATCATCTACACCATCTATTACCTTTTGGAGGGTGGTGCCTCCTAGATTGGTTAGGTGTTGCTTGGGAGCCTCTGTCATCGAGATGTGGAGTTGAACCAAGAAGTTTGTAAGGGCAAGGAGATCGCCTACTTCGTGAAGATCTACCCCGAGTAAGGCTAGCCCTCCGTGGGCGTAGGCCATGATGGAATAGACAAGGTTGCTTCTTCGTGGACCCTTCGTGGGTGGAGCCCTCCGTGGACTCTCGCAGCCGTTACCCTCCGTGGGTTGAAGTCTCCATCAACGTGGAAGTACGATAGCACCACCTATCGGAACCACGAGAAAAATCACCGCGTCTCCAAAATTGCGTTTGCTCTTCTCCACCTCTCTTTACTACATGTGTAATTTACTTTCCGCTGCCTATACTCTAGAATTGCATGTGTAGGGTGATGCTTGACTTGATCATAATTGTGAATCTGCCAAAAACTGTTCTTTGTCAAAAGACAGAATTTTTATATTGTCAAGTAGTCTAATCACCCCCCCTCTAGACATACTTTCGATCCTACACCGGTGCGATCGGAGAGGCGAGGGATGCAGGCGCCGCAGCGCCACGGGATCGCTCGCGGCCTCATTCGCCGGCGGACGCCCTGCGTGCGCCCGCTTCAGCTGAGTGAAGAGACCGGTGCGGCGCCACCGGGCTGTGAAGACTTGTGCGGCTGGAGAGGTTAGCGCTAATTTGGGGTTAGATTAGATGGAGGTTAGCGCTAATTTTGGCGACGTGGGTGAGGTGGACCTTTCGTTCGCTTCTGGGTTCTGGCAGAGTTTTCGTCCGCGCTAAGAAATTGCTAAACGCACCTTTGGGTGAGGTTAGTTTTATCTTTACGGTCAGATTTAATTAAGTGATTGTCGTGGGAAACGAACACCTACGGGGCAGGGCCCCTTTTCGGTCCGGCAAGGGAGCGGAGGGCGCACGAAGAGCAGATCGAGGCGAAGCACGCGAGGGATTTTACCCAGCTTCGGAGCTCTCCGGAGAGATAAAACTCCTACTGCTGCTTTGTGTTTCTATTATGTTCTTGCTCAAGAGCGTAGGTGTGTTGTAGTTTCGAATGAGTCGAACCCCTTCTACGTGCGCATGAGCCTCCTTTTTATAGTCTAAAGGGGTCACCGACAGGTGGCAACGCAGAGAGAGGGGTAAAAAAGTAAAAACGCGGGTTGGTACAACCGCTATCAACAGTGCCCCCCTACCTAACTCTGACGGCAGGGGACAAGGGCATTTAATGCCCGTCCGGTCGCCCAAACAGTGCAGGAAGCGACCGTTAGGGGCGCCACCGATCGCCACGATGGCCTCCTAGTCATCTTCACTTGCCACCTCGCACCGCTTGGCTGTACAGCTACCCGCCACGTGCACCAGGAGCGATCCTGCGGCGACACGTCGTCGGATGCGCTGGAGCGTGGGCGCAGAGTTGTGGTTTCGCCGCGGCAAGCGCCTTGCCGCGGTCGCTGTCTTGTCGCACCCGCAAGCTTGTCGCTCGCCGGGTCTTGCCGGGACGCGCAGCGCGTCGCGGCAAGTCTCTTGAAATGCCTTGGTTGGCCTTCCCGGCAAGCTCCTCTTACCGGGGTCTCGTCCTTCCCGGCAAGCTCTTCTTGCCGGGGTCTTGTCTTCACAGTTAAACACTTTGTTCTTGAATGGCAGTAAAATAGGAATAACGAAGGATCTTGGCGGACGTTCGGCAAGCCCTGCCGCGGGACGCTGCGACTGCCCGTGCACAAGTTCGGGGTACTAAGGTACCCCTACTTTAGTACACCGACAGTGATCTTTATCGTGAGGCTGTTATTGATTCATGTTGTTACGTGTAGCTTAGGCTGGGTGTACTTAGCGTTGTATATGTTTTCTTGTTTTATAGTAGTAGAGATTATCAATAACTGAAGTTTCTCAGGCAAAGTATCTGAAGCTCAGATTCACATGCTCAAAATCAATCTCTCAAACTTGAACAATAATATGGTGCATGAAACCAAGAATGCATACACTTCTGCGTTCCGAGGATTTTGTCAGGATAGTATACACACTTCAAATAGAAATACTTATGCTATTCTGTGGCATTATCTCCCAGCTCATCAATTTCGAAGGAGGAAAATAACCCACCGTCACATAGGATATGTAATTTTGTTAGCAGACATGAAGAAATTTGATCCACATATACTCTATGTTGTAGAAGAAAGCGAGTCAGGAAGCACATGTGAGGGATGCGATACTTACATCACATGTGAGGCAGGGAGCACGTGTGAGGGATGAAATACTTCCACTTCTTGGCACAGAGTGCTGGTCGTTTGCAGCAGATTTAGATTAAGTACTCAGCGATCTTCCCCGTAGAACGGCCAGCAGGGAGGAGACCAGTGCGGATCTCAAACCGGCAGGGAGCAGACCGCCGCGTCGCGGGCTCGTTCGCCGGCGGCCGCCCTGCATGCACCCACTTCGTGCTTAGGGAGCAGACGGGTGCGATCGAAGAGGCGAGGGATGCAGGCGCCATAGCGCCACGGGATCGCTCGCCGGCGGCCGCCCTGCATGCACCCACTTCGTGCTTAGGCAGCAGACCGGTGCGATCGGAGAGGCGAGGGATGCAGGCGCCGCAGCGCCACGGGATCGCTCGCGGCCTCATTTGCCGGCGGACGCCCTGCGTGCGCCCGCTTCACGCTGAGTGAAGAGACCGGTGTGGCACCGCCGCGCTGTGAAGACTTGTGCGGCTGGAGAGGTTAGCGCTAATTTAGGGTTAGATTAGATGGAGGTTAGCGCTAATTTTGGCGACGTGGGTGAGGTGGACCTTTCGTTCGCTTATGGGTTCTGGCAGAGTTTTCGTCCGCGCTAAGAAATTGCTAAACGCACCTTTGGGTGAGGTTAGTTTTATCTTTACGGTCAGATTTAATTAAGTGATCTTTATCGTGAGGCTGTTATTGATTCGTGTTGTTACGTGTAGCTTAGGCTGGGTGTACTTGGCGTTGTATATGTTTTCTTGTTTTATAGTAGTAGAGATGAACGTTCTGGCGGCCTGTGACCACTCCCAATAATCTTTAAACTTCGGCTCTCTCAATATCCTATTTCTCCTTGCCCTCTTAAGCTTACTCGGAATATATGTTTATAGAGTTGGCATAAGAGAACACAACAGTTATGAACAGTTCAGTTGTAAGTGAAACATGCAAGTTATACCTCCCACGGCGGTCTAGTATCGTCGTATCATAATAACGACACACGAACCTTATTTTTAATCGCTCAAACTTTTCTCAATCATATGTGTGCATCCTTTATGTTGGATAGGACACTTTTTTATAGCACGTTCCACATGGAAACAAAAATTATGAACGGGCATTGCCAGGAAGGCAGGAACCATTGGGTATTTCCCCGCAAAATTGACACTACTTAAAAGCTGTGGCAAAATTGACACATATAACTACAATTTGTAAGCCATTCCAATATTATTATTATTTTTACTAGATTTTTCTGCGAGGCATGGCAATTATTTGACTGCTTTTCACCAGACTTTCAAATTTTGCACAGCATGACATGATACACCTCGAGCAAAATAGTGGAAATTTTTGTATTCTGTGCGGGTGAGGAAGATGAACATTTATTGTTTTGTTTTCGACGCAAATGAGCAGATTATATTGCCCAGTGAGTGACAGCATTTTACCATAAGACATGATCTCTTCCATTTTTATAATAGTTACTCCCTCCGTCCCGTAATATAAGAGCGTTTTTGAACTACACTAGAGTAAAAAACGCTCTTATATTATCGGAGGGAGGGAGTAGCACTAAGACATGAAAAGTTGCCAAACCTTTGGAATTCTAAAAGCCGACGTCCTTCCTTCTTTCTTTCTACTCCCTTGGTTTCTAAATACAAGTCTTTTTTGAGCTTCCATTATAGAGACTACATTCAGATGTATATGTTTACTCATTTTGCCCCTTATATAGTCTCTATAATGAAATTCCTAAAACGACTTATACTCCGTATTTAGGAACGGAGGAAGTATGTCAGAAGAAAAGCAGTGTACTGCACCTTACACCCATGCAATCAACAACGATACCATGATGAGGCTGTCACTTGGAAAACCAGACGCGCTCAAAGTTCAGAATTCCTTTGTAAATCAGTCAAAAATTAAAATCATTCTGCCAAGCCAACAAGTTCCACAACAATAATCAACCACATCAAGCTAGCTCTTGACCACAATTCTTAAGGCAACCACAACCACCAGCCAGCCTGCCTCCCTCCCTCCTACACTTAGGCACAAAACAACCAATTTGTCTGTAGCTTCAGCCTCACATATGCTTACTAATATTCAAGCAGCAGGCTCGGTTCAACTACACAAACAAACAAGCCAAAGATATCTCCCACTTTGATTCTATGGTTCACAGACAATAAATGGGACGATCTGGAGCATGCCAACATACATCGACTTGGCAGACACTACTACTTGCCCTACAACACAAGTCGCCAGTCCTCCTTCGGAATTTTAGTCCATGTTTGACGCCACATTCTACCTTCTCGAGATCTCGTCATCCTCGTCCATGTTTGATGGCACAGCATGCAGCTTTCTCCCACTTGCCAAGCATGGCATTAACCAAACCTACATACAATGATACAAACAGGAATTGACACTCAAGCCCGTTAATGCACAATAAGTGTAGAACAGCCCTATTATTTATAATAAAACCTTTCAGGTTTGTCAAGCATGGAGCATAGAACGGATTAATCAACAGTGAATGAAAGCAAAAAACTAGGGATGGAGTGTGCTCATGATCCTTGCGTGGTCTCCAGGGTTGTAGCACCGCTGGAGATCGCAGGGAAAGGAGTCGAACATATTCATTTGCTTTGGCACAAACATTGAGCTCAAAAGGCCTTTGGGCAACAATGCCTAGAAAGCCTTTGATATATGCCAAATCAAAACCAGGCTAGCAATCGAGTGCGCACATGTTGACCTGCTCGTGGATGAACGAGTCTCGCTCGCATGCACTGCCCCATGCTCGCATGGTGCTGTACTGCAAACCAAGCTCCCTCCCATGTGCACGAGTGAAAAGCCGGCATAGGAACTTGAGTATAATCTATTAACTGCGCTGTACAAATCTCAGAAACACCTGTAGCATTTATATGACTAAAATCTATAGGTAAACCACAACCAATGACCAAACATAAACATGATGATGTTGTTCTTTTCCCAAATTGCTTGCTATCTAACAGCAGCATACAATATATTATCTAGGCTAGGGTTACCCCTTTTCGAAAAGAAATATGTTACCTGAAAAGCACTGTAGAGACATCTAACAATATTTAGCAAGCCAAAACAGTAGCAATGGCTGTGTGCTCACAGCAAGGGGGGCAGGGACCAGAGGAGCTCTCACCTGGCGAGCGAAATCACAAAGAGCACCACCAGTCCCGTTGACCTTCGCCATCAGGTTGGCCCAGTACTTGGCAAAGTTGCTCATCAACCACTGCAGCAATGGTTGAAATTTTTAGAGTGGTCAGGCAAACACTTGCAACACAGGCTTGAAGGCCTAAACATTGGGGTCTACAAACTACACCGGATGATCCATCACCCCAAACCAAGGCTTACCAAACTCATCCTACGGTCCTACCAAAGCATGAAAGCAACATGTTCCACAACTAGAATCAAACACAACAGAGCTAGCTGTTTGCCACGATTCTGAAAACCTGAAAAGCACTGTAGAGACATCTAACAATAGCAAGCCAAAACAGTAGCAATGGCCATGTGCTCACATCAAGGGGGGCAGGGACCAGAGGAGCGCTCACCTGTGCAAGTTGTTGCCAAGGCCCGACATCATCGCCGCCGTGCCTGTGGCATGGCGAGCGAAATCACAAAAAGCACCAGCAGTCCCATCGACCTTCGCCATCAGGTTGGCCCAGTACTTGGCAAAGTTGCTCATCGACCACTGCAGCAACGTTTGAAATTTTTAGAGTGGCCAGGTAAAGACTTGCAGCACAGGCTTGGAAGCCTAAACATCGGGGTCTACAAACTGAACACAATCTAAGCTATTATTTAAACCAAGAAGGGTTTATTGGCAGGACTTAAATTAATCAAAATCTTAAATGCATTGTCACCAATCAGGGGTAGATGAAAGCAGAAAATACTTGTACTTAGTTAGATGTCATTAGCCTGTACTATTGCTTCTAATCGCAAAGCAGAAGACCACAACACTCAGACAACTTTGTGTTTCCAGATAAGGAGAGTGGTGAGGGCAAGTGCTTTTTCAATTCAGAGCTAGGATTTCATTCTGTAAATTGCATCTAGCTTTTAGTTAACACAGAGTCCAAACATCACGATTTACCAGACATACATGAACTCTTGCAGTTGCCCATAGATCTGCCCCTTCCTCTTCTCTCCTCCTCTGCAAGCAAGATTAAATCATGCTGCAGCTCAGAGAAAGGTAGCAGATCATCATATAAAATACTACTGATAACCAAGGTAGGTAAATTTTTTTTGTAATTATCATGCCATAATGCAGGGTTAAGAACATACAGAACCTTGAGAGGTAGTAGAGCCAATCTTTGTAAAAAATATTTACCGCGGCATGTAAAAATCAATACCCGCCAAAATAAAGGAGAGAACAAGAAGTAGAAATCCCTATACACGAGCAGATCAATTAAAAACTGCATGCTTTACCCCTTGGTCGATTACGAAAGACAGCCAAGAACTTGCAGCGCAAAACCCTGCATCCTTGTTTCATGAAAAGAATACGAAAATAACTGGAAGTCTGAGAAACCTTCAACTCCAGAAGGAAAGGTGAAGAACAGTAGGATGCGATTGGCCTTACAGAGACGGGTTTCGCTACTTCCATGAAGAAGCAAGGAAAAGAGAGACGTGGATTTAGGAGATGATTTTATTTGGTACAACTCAAGAAAATTAAGATGATCAATTAAGAATTCATTCATGCACTCCAAATCAAGGATTATCCATTACTACACCGGATGATCCATCACCCCAAACCAAGGATTACCAAACTCGTCCTACCAAAGCATGAAAGCAACATGTTCCACAACTAAAATCAAACAAAGCAGAGCTAGCTATTCACCACGAATCTGAAAACGAGAAGCTAATCAAACACCACAACAAAACTAACTAACTTGATGAATCTAATCCAAGACAACCAGCTTCTAGTACTCATCGCCGCCGATGATGAAGATGGTCTTGGGGTTCACCACACCGTCCTTCTTCAGGAAGATCTTGAGTACTGGCCTACAGAGGAGCAAGGCCTTGCGTTTCAGGAAGATTTTGAGTACTGGCCTACAGAGGAGCAAGGCCTTGCGTTTCAGGAAGATTTTGAGTACTGGCCTACAGGTTAAGGCACACAGCAAAACAAGAACACATCAGGCACTCGCCGAAAACTGATCAACAGCACCAGAAACACAAAACCACAAGCTCAAATTTACAGATACTGGAAATATAAAGGAAACCTGCTGATTTCCCATGGACCAGGCTCCATCGCTCAGTCTTCTCGCCCAAGATCACTCCGGGTCCACCATCACCAGCATAGATCTCTTTGACGTGCCACCTTTTGCAATGGCCCAAAGTTTGGCACCAAGTCGCCACTGCCGTCATGCATCTATGAGGCTGAATTTTCCTAAGAACAATGTTAACTAAATTAATAAGAACAATATGTTCAAGATTTCCAGCAGTCTAATGAAGAGTGTATCTGTTAGAAGTTAAAACTGACACGCCATCATTATTTCTTCTCAGCTTGTTACATGACCATCTACTTCTATGGAAGGTACACTGATGCATACCTGCAGGCACATGGGCAGCCTCGAGAGTGTTCTGGATTACGCAAATACGCAACATGGTATCTCGGGATTAAGCACTTGTTATCATAGAATCACTCAACTTGAACTGCAGAATCATTGATCTTGTTGTTAGCTTCAACACCGATGGACAGACACAATAATTTGGATTAATATACAAGATATGAGAAAATTAACAGCAAATATTAATTCGGCACTTTATGGGCAATCGCCAAGCTGGGCATGATGGCTGTACTCTAAAACTATTTGTATAAGGATCTTCTTTGTCGTTTTAGAACAAACTGCTGCTGAGTGTTTATTTACACAAATTTGTCAAAACTTACGGTTGTTGTCTGTTGTTTGTTTATTAGATGATGATAACCTATACTTACAGCCATAAAGTGAGCAGTGAAATATGAGCTTATGTTTGTGCATGTCCTCACAATGGTATTTTGTTATGAGGAAGCTAATATCAGAGGGAGCAACCAACCTATAGCATATCCATGACTACAGACTTTTTTTAGCATGACAGGAGCTAAACTCATGACTTGTGTTGCATCAGCGACAGAAAGTCATGACTCCGTGTGCACTTGGCCACTCCCTCTGTCCAGCCCCTACACCCTCACTCATTCATTCAAACGTGTTAGCGGCAGCCATTTTTGTATGTGTTAAGTCTCAGGAGAAAGAAACGAACAAGTGTACATGATGGCCACTGAAGAGTAGAGACTGGATATTGGAGTAGCATATATACTAGCCACTCTTCTACCATGCTCCCTACACAGCGATAGATTGTGCAACTCTCACTGCAAAGTACTCCCTCTGTAAACAAATATAAGACCGTTGTAGCGATGGGGAGTACTTTAATTATTGTCAATTGCACAAACCGAACAACCGCCGCTACACACCAACAACGACAAAGAGGGGCAAACTTAAACCTTCATGAAGCCATGGTTGTTCCTCCTACCACAAGGCTTCTCAAACTTCCTTTCCTTGGAGCGCATGTACAGCTTGGTGTGGTTTTGCGGCATGCCAGGAGCCTTGCCAAAGTGCCTTACCGCCTCAAAGGCATTCTTGGGTCCACTCTAGAGGATCTGCACATGCACACATTTTCCAATATAAGAGTCCACTCACAACATTCGCCGAAAACTGATCAACACCACCAGAGACACAACACGACGAGCTCAAATTTTACAGATACTGGAAACTAAAGGAAACCTGCTGATTTCCCATAGACCAAGCTCCATCGATCAGTATTCTCGCCCAGGATGCGATCACTCTGGGTCCACCATCAAGAGCATAGATCTATTCGACGTGCCGCCTTTTGGGATGGCCCAAAGTTTGGCACCAAGTCATCACTGCCGTCATGCATCTATGAGGCTGAATTTTGCCTAAGAACAATGTTAACTAAATTAGTAAGAACAATATGTTCAAGATTTCCAGCAGTCTAATGCAGAGTTTAAAATGACAATGTTAGAAGTTTAAAATGACACGCCATTATTATTTCTTGTCAGACATGACCATCTACTTCTAGGGAAGGGGTCTGCAGATATATTCTACTCACTTCACAATACAGTAAAGAAATTTTAGCTCCAAATTGAGAAGTAATGCCATTTGAAAAATGAACAATACTGGTGCATACAGAATATTACAAAGAGGCATTTAAAAAAATCACTACCATCTACTGACCACGAGATTATGCGGTTGGGAATAAAGGCTTTTGCTATAAAATCTGTATGAGAAAAGGAGAACACATAGGTAAAAATCAATTTCATGCATAGAAGGAACTACTCTGAAAAAAATTCTTTAGCAACATCAAACAATCAATATCAACAATCATCCCTGAGCTTCAGGGAGGGAAGGTGTAGACACAAAGGGGGACAGGCACATGTGAATGTGATTACAAGCACACAATGGCATGTAAACTATCAGACAGAGGTAGTGTCATTATTATTGTCATTGAAATTAACATCTTATGAATTAACTCGAGACAACTCCAGCATGTCTCTAGCATGATTCGATTTTCAACTATAATGTGCAGAATCCAGTTTCCTCAAAATGAAACACCACCGCACTAGGTTCTACTGGTATGAACTGAGTTATTCACATAAGAAACTAATCAAAGCATACAAGCATTTGATTAACGGTATCCAAGTGAAATAATTGGCTTACTTAAGCTCCACCTTTGGGTTGTTGTGCCTCC
Source organism: Triticum timopheevii (assembly GCA_963921465.1). NCBI lineage: Eukaryota > Viridiplantae > Streptophyta > Magnoliopsida > Poales > Poaceae > Triticum > Triticum timopheevii. The sequence goes on along the minus strand of OY997274.1, from coordinate 162,633,041 downwards.
CGACTTCTTGGCAAAGGAGCTCCTAGAGGAAGAAACAACAAGCACACCATTATAATTCTGGGGATACAGAAGTACCACTCTACGTCAACAACAAAAACTCCAGCGAAATGGCAATCCTTGAAGCGCTCAAACTGATGCATACCTTCAGGCACATGGCAGCCTCGAGAGTGTTCCATATTACACAAATGCACACCATGATATCTCAGGATTAAGCGCTCACTGTTATGACCGTCATATTAGGGGCTTAGCCCAGTGGGTTGTGGCCCAAGTTATCTAATCGTTATTAGGGGCTTAGCCCGTTTATCTTATCGTTTGCTTAGGAGTCAAGCAAACCTCTCTATATAAGGAGAGGAGACGTATCAATCTAATCAAGCAAGAAGCAATCATTATTTGCTCGGCTTCCCTTAGGGACCCGGGAGACCTAAACCCTAGCCGCCTCCTGCCTTCGCCGCCGCTGCTCCCGTCGCAAGGACGGCGCCACGCAGCCGGCCGCCGCGCACCAGCCCTCGTCCTTCCCTCTCCTTCCCCTACAGCTTACGACCAAGACCAGGCAGAACCCTAGCTCCTAACACTCACTATCATAGAATCACTCAGCTTGAACGCGTTACATACTAGAACTGCAGAATCATTGATCCTGTTGTTATCTTCAACACCCATGGACAGACACAATGATATGGATTAATATACAGATCTGAGAAAATTAACAGCAAATATTAATTCGGCACTTTATGGCTAAGCACCAAGCTGGGCATGATGGTTGTACTCCAAAACTATTTGTATAATGATCTTCTTTGTCATTTTAGAACAAACTGCTGCTGAGTGTTTATTTACACAAACTTGTCAAAACTTACTGTTGCTGTCAATTGTTCATATATTAGATGATGATAACCTATACTTACCGCCATAAACTGAACAATGAAATCTATGAGCTTACGCTTGTGCATGTCCTCGCAATGGTATTTTGTTATGAGGAAGATAATATCACAGCAAAGAGAGCAACCAAGCTATAGCATATCTATGACTACAGACTTTCTTTATCATGACAGGAGCTAACTCATGGCTTGTGATGCATTAGCGACAAAAAGCCATGACCCCGTTGCACTTGGTAACTTCCCTCTGTCCAGCCCCTACACCCCTCACTCATTCATTCAAACATGTTAGCTAGCCAGCCATTTTTGCATGTGTTAAGTCTCAGGAGAAAAAAGAAACAAGTGTACATAATGGCCACTAGAGAGTAGAGACATTTAAACATGTTAGTTAGCCAGCCATTTTTGCATGTGTTAAGTCTCAGGAGAAAAACAAACAAACAAGTGTACATAATGGCCACTAGAGAGTAGAGACTGGACACTGGATTGGCATATATACTAGCCACTCTTCTACCATGCTCCCTACACAGCGATAGATTGTGCTACTCTCAGTGCAAAGTACTTTAATTACTGTCAATTGCTCAAACAGAGCAACAGTCGCTCCACACCAACAACAAATAACAAGAGAGGCAAACTTAAACCTTGATGAAGCCATGGCTGTTCCTCCTACCACAAGCCTTCTCAAACTTCCTTTCCTTGAAGCACATGTACAACTTGGTGTGGTTTGTGCGGCACGCCAGGAGCCTTGCCAAAGTGCCTCACCGCCTCACGAGCATTCTTGGGTCCCCACAAGAGGATCTGCAGATGCACACATTTGCAAATATAAGAGTTCATTCCCAACACTACTGGAAGGATTATTAACACAAATAGTTGAACTGTGTTTCTAGAATTAAATTTAAAAGTACAATTCGGCTGCACACCGCTGCCACCCGATTCTTGCATGAAAAACAAAGCCCAACTGAGAGCGAGAGCAGCTCAGACAAACACATCTCCAAACAGCGAAGAACCAGCATCAATTCTAACAAAAAAGTAACGACAAATGCCTTAACGTCACCTAACTATATCAATGGTAACAATAAGCTTCCAACAAAAAACTTACGTAAAAGGAAAGAAGGATCATTCTAGAAGTGGAAATTAGCAACATTGCACAGTTCATCTCTTAATCTTTGAAGTAGGGGGTGATAAAGAAATATCATTAGATTCAACATCTATTCTTTTCAGCATGCGAGAATTCTACTTCGGACGCATGCAGCATAGCTCCTATGTCTCAGTAAGTACTGCCTATACAGTGCTCAAACAGAGCAACAATCACTCCACACCAGCAACAACTAATAAGAGAGAGGCTGACTTAAACCTTGAAGCCACGGCTGTTCCTCCTACCACAAGCCTTCTCAAACTTGCTTCCCTTGGAGCATGTACGGCTTGGTGTGACTGTGCGACACACCAGGATCCTTGCCAAAGTGACTCGATGGCATTCTTGGGTCCCCTTGAGAGGATCTGCAGGTGCACAAATTTGCAAATATAAGAGTCCATTCCCAAGACAACTCGAAGGACTACTAACCACTGCATAATAGTAACGGGAAACCATGCTCTGAAACTACTGTGCTCAGATTTATCTATAACGCTTAGCTCATATCACAAACGACCTATAGAGGGAACTTTTTGGGATTATAGTACAAGCATGGTGATATCTCAGGGTTAAGCACTCATCATAATAGAATCACTCAGTTGAATGTTATTACATATTAGAACAGCAGAATCATTCATCTTGTTGTTATCTTCAACACCTATGAACAGACATAATGATTTAGATTATAATATAATATGAGAGAAAATATAACATCAAATATTAATTCGGCATGTTTAGTTAGTTTAAAGGATAGTAAAATAAAAGAATTCATAAATAAGGTGCCTACCAGACCTACCAAGTGACATTCACGACATGCACATTCCTGGGTTGCAACGGCTGATTTATCCTTTGTCAACATATAATTGAGTTACTTAAATTTATTTTACTGACAACCGTTACTCTCCAAGCGTCCGTTTTGTCATCACCCAACAAGTTGATCTGATCGAGCACAGTGATATTTTGATTCTTCATTAAGTTTTGGGGGAAGATGGTATTATCGTTGAAAAAAGCCTGAAAAATGTTCTGGTAATGTTTTTCTAACACTCTGCTCCCGTGTGAGGTGTTTTGAGTACTCTGCACCTGTGGTGATCATGGCTTCAGGATAGAATTAAACAATGAGAATTGACTGTTTTTCCATACAACATCAGGTAGTAGTGGCATTTGACAGGTGCGTTAGAAAATCAAAAAACCAACATCAATGAAATCAGTGAACATGAAGCATTCTGTATTATATGCAAATATTAGTCATTAGAAGGCTAACCACAAAGAGATAAACCTGATATGAATTCTTAATTTGGGGACCAACTGGAATCAGTGTGAGGGCTCAGATTTCAAAAAAGAATCTCGGAAGAACTGTCGGGTAGCATTTAGAAAAGGTAGCAACTTTCATATTTAGTAACCCACATACATACTGATGTATTGTTGACAGTGGACAAGAGAATTGTGTATCTACTCTCGACCTCTGTTTTTAAGGCGTCCCTAAGGCGTCGCTTAGGAGACGCCTAGGCGTCAGGGCGCCCCCAGGAGCCAAGGCGTCGGCCTTGCCTTACATGTGTGCCTAAGGCGTCCGCCTTAGTCCTTAAGGCGTCCAAGGTGTCCGCCTAGGCGCCACTCTGCCTGCCTTAGGCAAATAAGGACGCCTTAGACAGAGCTGGGTGGTTTAGGCGGGAAACAGATAACTGGGAGGGAAGGAAAGGGCGGGGAAGTCTGTTTTGGCGCCAACAGGTACTAGAGAGAGAGAGAGAGAGAGAGAGAGAGAGAGAGAGAGAGCCCTGTAACCATTTTCAGTTTCCCCCACCCCCAGGCTGGATCTGAGCTTCTCCCCCTCCTCTCTGGCAGCTTCCCCCTCCTCTTTGGCAGATCCCCCTCCCACTCCTCTCCTGCAGTTCCTCCTCCCCCTCCTCTCCTGCAGATTCTCCATCCTCTCCAGAACAACAAGCAAGCAGCACCTCTCCGGCGGTGTATGGCTGTATGCCTAGTTGCCTAATGCCTACCAAATTCTACTTAATTCTGTTGCTTACAAGTCTCTAAGGCGTCGCCTTGCCTTATGCCTTAGCGCTTAGGCAGTGAGGCCCCCCCAGCGCCTCGCCTCGCCTTACCGCCTTAAAAACATAGCTCTCGACAACAAAATTAATTCTTCGGGAAGATGCTTCAGAAGTCGATTTCATAGAAGACCATTTTCTTGTATAGCTATCAAATCTAAAGAAGAAGAAACTACACACGAGGGGTGCACAGGAGATTATGGTGGACAGAAAACTATATGATATCTAGTCTTAATTATGAGCATATCATTCAGTGAAATATGTTGTTATCATCCATATCAACTATATAATAAACCAATCTACTCTATTCAAGCAACGCAAACTAATTTTCCATTCATCAAGTGGAACTGATCTTCCAACAAAGTAACCTAAAATTAACAACCGATCAGACCAACACACGCAGAGAAGATCATATAACCATACTAATTAGGCATATGTTAGTTCTAGTCCATCACACAGAAATGTTTCCTGAGAAGGGAAAATGCAGTTGATTCCCATATATATAATATAACCATTGCCCAATAGATCTATTTAGTACTAACCAGGGATTTGTTAATTCTTGCTCATTACAGTAAAACAAAAAGCGTCCGATGCACTAGTTGATAACAACATATAATTGAGTTACTTAAATTTATTTTACAGACAAACGATTAATACTACCATGACCATGCGGACGTGCAGTTTAGAGCTCAATCTCAAAGTCTAAGAGCAAAAATACAGAGAAATCTTTGAAGAATAGGAATGTTGCAGTCTAGCTAATTTTGGTGATAGCAGTGAGGTCTACAGTCTAGTTACATGAGAAAAGACACACCAAATTTATCATTCATCGTTGACACAACAGTAAGCAAATGAACCAAGTATTGCTGGTTGACACATCAAACGACATCTCTTTTCCTATAGGAATTGAGAGCAGGTCATCTCACTTCTTATGATTTTCCTATTCCTATATTGTTCCTATCCTATGAACCAAGGGAGGCCGAAGACTGAAACTGTGACAAGGTCCAGCACACTCGAAGCAAACCACCGATGCAAAACGAAAAGGTAAATCCGACAACAAACTTTGAGACAATTAATCATGGCATAGGCATACACGGGAAGCCAAAACCACAATCAAGGCATGAACACATCACAACAAGAGATCCATGGCCGACACACAAAGAGGCCATAGCTCTCAAAGGCTAGCTCCCAGGAGCTTACCTCAACAGTTGTATCCAAGGCACCGACGCCGCTCGTGAGAAGACTCAATAACAATCAGCTAATCATCCAGATCAGGTACCAGGTTCTTCTTCATCTAGGCAATGAAACCCCACCATCGACTACCCAGTGCTGCTGCTGCTGCCTAGACACAAAGATTGAACATGTTACACATATCTATGTAGATATCAATTCAAGATGCAAACCATGAATGCACAGTTTTGAACTGGGCATTATGGATGGGGCATGCAACAAGAAAATATACTCCCTTCGTTCAGAAATAAATGACGTGGTTTAAGTTCAAATTAACTAAAACCACGCTAGTTATTCCCGAACGGAGGGAATACATGATTTTACCTTCCTTCTATTGGCGGCCATACAATTTGGCACTCACTAGTTTGACAGTCCATATTGCAACTGTAAGAAAATGGACCAAATCTTGCTTGTTGATACGTCAATAACAGGACCAACTAAGACACATCCTTCGGCCATACAAAAGAAACACTCACTCCCTAGTAAGCACTAGAATATATGTTGAACTCGCTGAAATATCACCTAATCTACCCGCAAAAAAAAATCACCTAATCAAAATTTACTCTCTAGCAAGCGCTAGTAAGACTGGAAGTGCCACACCTACACACACACACCAGCTTAGGTAATAACTGAAAGAAAACCACCAATGCAAAAAATAGAAGGTAAATCCGACAAAAAATTTCAGATATCAAGAACTACTTAGTTCAAATGCCTGCAAATTTGGCAAAATCCCAGTGGTTGGTTTTGAGACCCAGGAGTTATTAATTGCAACTCGATACAACTCAATGAATCATGATCTTTTAATCTGTGCACTACTTGGTGAAGAACTGTAGAGATGCATGTAAATACCCAGGCATTAAAATGGTCACTATGCTAAGATGCTTATTCTGAACATGACATCTTTGCAGTCTGCTTCAAAGTTCAAGAACATGCAGAGAACAAGAAAGAAATTGAACACTGCCTGATAACTACAAATAATAGCATGACTATGCCTCATACAAAGTAGCAACCTCATTTAAATACACAAAGCACAAGGTTCTCCAGGAGTGCAATGCTTTGTTGATCTAACAGCAACAACATGACCATAGTCTCAGGAAGATCTGAAACGTATGTGCATAGACTGAAGAAGCAAAGCACAATCATGTGGTATCAGTTACCTGCAATTGAACCAAGGGCCTTGGCAACTTCATGCTTGACCACTGGGAGGTCGTTTACATTCTTCAGGACACCAGAAACTGCATCTAAAGCAACTTTATTTTGCAGCTGACCAAAATGCATAAGCAACCTGTAGAATAGTAGGAGAAAACATATTATGCTGCAGAAAAAAGAGCAGGCACTAAAACAGCAAGAACAACATAAAATGGTTATGTTGCAGAAAATAATTTCAAAGTTAAGCAAAATGAACAAGAAAATCCTAATGGAATATCATCTACAGAGAAGCCCAGGAAAAAAAAGCCAAACCCAGATCTACAAATGGTGATGGATTGAATTAATTTCAATGAATGAAACACCCTTTACTGATGACTTGAACATGAATCAATAAGCACTGAAGCCATGGTTCTATCGTTCAGTCATGCCGGTTTGCATGCAGCCTAAAATCTTACATTTGCATAATCAAAAAACTGGAGATTGTGATTTTTCATCCTGAGCAACCAAAGCCTACATATATACATGCTCCTGGACATGGACACGAAGAGATAGATAGCCAGAAAATAAAATGATCACACAAGGTTCTACATAGTGTACTAAATTAAGCTAGACTACACTTGTTTGAAAGTGCAACTTCGATCATGAAAACTCAATTCATCTATGGGCAATCGAGTATTGAAGCTCACACCCAAACATGTCATCGAATATTGGAGCTCAAGTCACGGGAAGCCTCGCCACCACCAGGTTCTTCTTCATCTTGGACCATGGACAACGCGGGTGCTCATGATGCAGCCTGTAAAATACAGAGATGGAACATGTTAAAAATATGTATGTAGATATTGATTCAAGATGCAAGTTAACCATGTAGTAGTACAGTGTTGAACTGGGCATGATGGATGGGGGCACGAAGCTAGAAAACAATAGTAGATATTTGACCATATATAGGCTTCCTCTTGGTGGTACAAGTTAGCAATCTGCATCCTTGCCTCACTGAAGAAAGACGGCAAGGAGGCAACAAATCCAGAGACAACATGCCTCCCTATTTGGAAATCTCTCCAAAATTCATAAGATCTGTATCAGAGGCAGAATAAGGTCCAACCTCAACACACATGCTCTAAGTATATAGACTGTCGTCAAGACTACCTGCTAACTCTCACAAGAAAAACATATACCTAAGGATCCCTCTGCTATTTCCCCTACAAACATATAGTATTGTTCAAGACATAAACACAGACATATACAAGCCCTGTCAGACTACTTTGTGCTGGGACTTGTCTACAATTCAAATATATTGTTTGTACATCATCGCTTCGTCACAGGACCTACACAATGGACTTGGGGAACAACAACATGAAATCCATCCCCTGCAATGCATTCTTACTCCCAGAAACGAAAAAGAGAGGGAGGATCCCAAGTGAGGTTCACCGTTGCAGTTGTAGATGCAGTTCAACCGGACGGACTCGCTGCTAGTGCGATGTTCAATCGCTGGGCGGGCGGACAGGCGGTCGCTGGTTGGTGTCCCTTTTTGCTCCAACGGACCTGTGTGAGGGAGGAAACAACATCAGCAAAAGGGGAGAAGAGCATATCCAAATGCAGTCAACCAAGCTTAATATGTACAGGCATAACACCATACGCGAAAGGTTCATCAACATCATTCAATTAAGATACTTAACACCATAAGCTTAATCGAGCACATGCCAGGCAACCTAGCAAATTTGTACAGGCAAGGGGACCCATCAGTCAACCACTTAACCAACGAAGACTCGACTGTTGCCATATATTAATATCTTCCAGAATTTGTGAACAAACACAATGTAGTAATATTCTTCAGTTGAGCAATTTATTTAAGCTCCCAAGTCTATTATAAACATGTTGCTGTGTGAACCGGAGGAAAGTACATGCTGTAAAATTACAGCCAAACAAAAGGAAGGATATAGATTATGTGCTCATAAGAGATTTAACCCTGAATGACTAATCTGTGATAAAAAAAACTACAGAACTAGACAGGCAGGCCCTGGAAGACAAGTCTTTGATCACCTTCTTGATGGCCTAGATTCATCCTATGCACTAACATTCCCGCTGTGCTAACTACTTAACCAACAAAGCATCTCCTGTTGTCATGTCTAAATGACTTACTGATCTTCAATAGGCCAAAGTATCATTTTCAAAGTTAACAAGGGTGCGTACTAAAGAAACCCTCAAACAAGCGACGAATGTTCCATTTCATCCCCCGCAATACATTTTTGCTCTCAGAAAATAAAAGGAGAGGTAGGAGCCAGAGTGAGCCTCACCGTTGCAGTTGCAGTTCAATCAAACGGACACGCTGGTGGTGTGATGTTCAATCGGTGGGCGGGCGGGCAGGCGGTGTCCATTTCTGCTCCTGCGGACCTGCGTGAGGAAGGAAACAACATCAACGGAAGGGGGGAAGAGCATATCGAAATGCCAGTCAACCAAGCTTAATATGTACAGGCATAACACCAAAAGAAAAGGTGCATGAACTGATGGATGCACCCTCCACCCTCCCCGCCCCTCCTAGCCCACCTGCCCTCGAGCCCCGCCGCCGGTGAATCCCCGCCGGCCGCTCCCTCTCAACCCTCCCCGCCCGTCCTAGCCCACCAGCCCTCGAGCCCCGCCGCCGGTGAATCCCAGCCGGTAGTCTTCCCTCCCCTCTCCCAGCCATGGCGACCTCCAGTGCTGACCCTGTGGAGCTCCGAGCGACCCTCTCCGGCAACCGCATGTCCTCCGGCGACCGCTGGTTCGACTCGGAGAGCGAGTCCTCGACGCGCTCGTACAACGACGTCGCACGCACCCCGCCGGTCACCTCCGTGCCGCCCGCGCTTCTAGCCCCTGCACGTGTTGCTGTTGTCGTTCCTCGACAGCCCGCTGCGAGCCGCCTGGGTCCCCGCTCCGAGGTGCACCGCGCTCCGGGCGGCGTCCAGGTCGACGCTGATGGCTTCCAACAGCCGCACCGCCGGAACCGCCACCGCCATCCCCGCCATGACGACGCGCCAAACCCCCCGCTGCCTCGACGGTGCAGCCCTTCCCCAAAGGAGGTCGCCGGACTCTGCTTCCGCTGCTTCGACCCGGGCCACCGGGTGCGTGATTGCACCAACGAGGTCAGGTGTCGCCGTTGCCTCCTGTCCGGCCATGACTCGCGCTCCTGCACCCCTCAGTGCCGGGAGGATGCCCTGCAGGCTCGCGCCGGTTCCAGCCACGCTGGTCCCGCTGCCAGGGCACGCGCTCCCCAGGCACCGCCTGCACCACCACCCCCTCCCGCTGCCCCGATGCTCATCACACCCGCGTCGCATGCGCTCGAGCCGGTGAGGGTCATCATGTCCCACTGTTGTGATGGAGGAAGCCGAGGAGGTTCTGTCGCGCGCGATGGTGGCCTCCATCACCGGTAACCGGCCGCAGGCGTCCGCGGCCGAGGTCGCCGACCCGCTTCTCACCTCCCTCGAGCTCGCCGATGGAGATTTCACGGTCCATGTCCATCACCCTGAAGACTTCTTGATCCTCTTCAACTCGCGCACCACCATGCGTCGTCTCAACGGCGACCACTTCATCAGCTCCCCGCGCTTCTTCCTCTTCGTCCGCCCCTGGAGCAAGCTCGCCCACGCGGGCGCCGGCGAGTTCGAGTATCACGTTGAGCTCGAGCTCCGTGGCATCCCAGCCCAGGCGTGGCATCTCACGACAGCGGAGCACATTCTCGGGGAGAGCTGCTGGATCGAACGCCTCCACCCTGGCACTCGCTCCAGAGCGGACATGGCGGTTTTCCGACTGGCTGGGTGCACGCACGACCCCGCCAGCATCCGCCGCGCCGTCGTCCTGGAAATCGTGGAGCAGATCCCGGCTCGCCTAAGCTCCGAGGCACCAACCATCAGGACTCTCACATACCCCGTCTCCATCGCCCTGTCGCGTGCGGAGAGGAACAGAGCTCCACCTCAACACGCCCAGCCGCGTGATGGACCTGGCGCAGGCCATGCGCGTGATGGCAACGACCAGGGGCGCGGCCCGGGTGCTAGGTCAGCATGACCGCCGCGGCCCCGCCCAACGACATCACCGGGCCAAAAAAGGAAAAGGAAAAAGTAGATCAAAGTGTGCTTTGGCTGAGGGCACATATGCTGTTGCGGTCGGGGAGGTCAGGGACGTGCAGGCGGAGCCAGTTGGCGGCCCCATGCAGGCTGTGACCGCTTCTGCCACATGCACAGAGGCCCCCATGAAACCACTTGGCGCCACTTCTCTGGCTGCGCGCACTCTGGAAGCCCTTGGGGTCTCAAATCAATCACCACGCCTTCGCCCCGAGAAGGATTGTGTTGGCGCCACTTTCGGCTCATCCGATCCGAGGGACGCTCAGGAACTGCCCGAGCTGAGCGAGGTGCGAGACTCGCAGACTGGGCCCACCTGCTTGTCGGGGCAAATGGGTGTCGTGACCACTTCCACCCCTGACGCGGATCAAGCCGCCTCTGACGCAGATCAGGCCAATCCTGACGCATGCCTGGCTGCCCCTGCTGACCAGTCCCCTGTGATGGATAAGTCTACGTACTAGGGTCTTTGTGGGGCTGCAGCACATGGTCCTTATGGCAGTTAGGATAGAATCCTTGACTGGCATCAAGGACTGGCAGTTCGGATAGCATCTTAGACTAGCATCTTAGCAGCATCTTAGACTAGCATCTTAGCATATGCTTGGCTGGCTAGCAGCCTATAAATATGTATCCCCAACCCCTCAGGTTGGCATGGCATTGTGTGAGAAATAAACCAACAAAAATTGTCCCAACTCTCCTAGTGTCATCCACAACTATCAATGCTTAGGCTGAAAGGTCTAACAAGTGGTATCAGAGCCTCGTTATCTTGTACACTGAGCATTTCCTGCTCACCTCTCTCACCGGGAGCTGAGCAGCCTAAGTCGGTAGCAGCAGCTGCTCCGTCTGCCTCTGGCTACCTCCCTCCCTCCGGACTGTCGAGCAGCAGTTCGTCAGCAACAGCCTCCTCTTCACGCAACAGCCCCCCTGCAACGAGTCATGTCTGCAGGTTGCTCTCAGCACACGGCTACCTCGAGCATACGGCGCCGGCAGGAGGCCAAGCGCGCCGTGGCAGAGGAGCGTGAGCGAGCAGCTGCGGTGGCAGCAAGGGTGTCGAGGCTGGCAGCAGCCAGAGTGAAGGTAGAAGCAGCCAAGGCGGAGGTAGAAGAAGCAGCAACAGAAGCAGCACGTGAGGCTACGGCGGATGCCAAGGCACTCCGCGACGGCTCCGGCATCTCCAACAGCTCCGCGCCTGCGGATGACGGCGCCGACGCAGACCGCGCCAAAGTGGCGCAAGAGCGGACGACACAGTGGGCAGCCGAGCACGCCCGCGCTCCAGGTGGAGGTGCGCACCGCGACGACAGCTGCAACGACCAGGACCGCGGACTCTACGAGGTCCGGACTGTGGTCAGGGATGTTGGTCCCAGTGTTGGGTGGCCTACCCTCACTAAAACCAACTACGTCGAGTGGGTCGGGATCATGAAGATCAGGCTCCAGGTGCGGCGCCTGTGGGAGGCAGTCCAGGACAGCAACGTCGACCACCAAGAGGATCGACGGGCGCTGGACGCCCTTATCGCCGCAGTCCCGCCCGAGATGCAGTTCTCGCTTTCTAACAAGCGGACTGCCAAGGAGGTTTTGGGACGCCATCGCCGCGGCACGCATCGGCAGCGACCGTGCTTGCAAGTCCACCCTGCAGGCACTTCGTAAGGAGTGGGAGAGCCTGGGCTTCAAGCCAGGTGAGGACATTGATGACTTTGCTCTCCGTCTCAACACTCTGCTGCAAAAGATGGTGTAGTTTGGCGATGCCACCTACACCAAGGAGAGAGCTGTCGAGAAGCTTTTTCGGTGCATTCCCGAGAAGTACAAGCAGATGGCTCGCTCGATCGAGTCTTTGATGGACCTCTCCACGATGACGATCGAGGAGGCGATAGGTCGTCTCAAGGTCGTCGACACCGACGAGCCACAACCTCCCTTGGGGCCCATCACCACCGGCGGGAAGCTGCTCCTAACTCGGGAGCAGTGGGATGCCAGCCTTGGTGACAGGAAGAAGGGGGAGCCTTCTTCCATGACGGGCGGCCGCAAGCGTGGCAAGTAGCGTAAGGCGCGAAGAGGCCCCCCGGGCAAGGCACAAGGACGTGCCGAAGGTGACGCCCGCGGAGGCGCCAAGGATGGCGCCGCTGGCAAGCCCAAGCCGGCACAAGACAACAGTTGTCACAACTGTGGCCGGCTTGGCCATTGGGCCAATGAGTGTCGACAACCACAACAAGGCCAGGCTCACGTTGCACAGGCGAAGGAGGAGACTACTCTGTTCATGGCGCATGCAAGCATCGAGCTACCCTCAGCGACACCAGTCGCAAAGGCTCTCCTCCACCTCGACGAGCCAAAAGCACACGCTCTTCTCGGCGATGGCTCCGGGAAGGACAAGACTGCAGGGTGGTGCCTCGATACCGGCGCCACCCACCACATGACCGGTCGAAGGGAATACTTCGCCGAGCTCGACTCCGATGCGCGAGGCTCCGTCAAGTTTGGGGATGCCTCCGCTGTGGAAATTAAGGGCGTCGGCTCCGTCATCTTCACCACCAAGAAGGGAGAGCACCGGCTGCTCACCGGTGTCTACTACATCCCCGCGCTAAGGAACTCCATCATCAGCTTGGGACAGCTGGATGAGAATGGCTAACGCGTGCTGATTGAGCATGGGGTCCTATGCATCTGGGATCGCCAGCGTCGCCTTCTCGCCAAGGTACCCAGAGGTGAAAATCAACTCTACGTCCTTGATGCGCAGGTGGCACAACCGGTCTGTCTCGCTGTCCGTCGAGACGACGAGGCATGGCAATGGCATGAGCGCTTTGGGCACCTTCATTTTGAGGCCCTGAAGCATCTAAGTGCTAAGGAGATGGTGCGAGGCCTGCCATGCCTCGACCATGTGGAGCAGTTCTACGACATCTGCGTGCTGACGAAGCAGAGACGACTCCCCTTTCCCCAACAGGCGAGTTTTCAGGCCAAGGAGAGGCTGGAGCTCGTGCACGGAGACCTGTGCAGCCCGGTGACGCCAGCCACACCAAGAGGTCGACGCTACTTCCTGCTTCTCATTGATGATCTCTCTCGCTACATGTGGGTGATGGTCCTCGGCAGTAAGGGAGAGGCGGCGGACGCCATCAGGCGCGCGCAGGTTGGTGTGGAGGCGGAGAGCGGCCGCAAATTGCCCGTGTTGCACACTGACAACGGCGGCGAACTCACGGCGGCTGAATTCGCGTCGTACTGTGCCGATGAGGGCATCCAGCGCCACTACTACGCGTCGTACAGCCCGCAGCAAAACGGCGTCGTCGAGCGGCGCAACCAGACGGTTGTGGGGATGGCTCGGGCTCTCCTCAAGCAGAGAGGGATGCCGGCTGTTTTCTAGGGAGAGGCGGTGCTAACAGCCGTCTACATCCTCAACCGCTCGCCTACTAAGGCACTCGACGGCAGGACACCGTACGAGGCCTGGCATGGGCGGAAGCCGGCGGTCTCCCACTTGCGGTCTTTGGCTACCTTGCATTCGCCAAGGAGCTCGGCCACATTGCCAAGCTCGACGACAGGAGTACTCCAGGGGTTTTCATCGGCTACGCGGTGGGCTCAAAAGCCTACCGCATCCTCGACCCAAAGACACAGCGTGTGCGCACGACGCGAGATGTCTTGTTCAGGGCGAGGGTGGCAATGGGACAAGGCGGTGGACGACGGCTCGACGCCGACGTATGACGACTTCATTGTCGAGTACACCCACTTCAAGGAAGCGGGGGAGCAAGCAGCTCCTCTTCGCCGGGCATGTCTACCCCGGCCCCCAAAATTACATCGAGTCTGGTGCCTGCTATGCCGACGGCACCACAACCGGCGACACCGCATACTCCAGCCCCGGCAGTCACCACTCCGGGCTCGTCTTCATCATCACCAGCTCACGCAGAGCACAACCCGATGAAGTTCGCTTCCCCGCTCACTCACGACTAGGAGCGTATCGACGCGTATCATGGTGGCAAACTACTGCGGTATCGTACGATGGATAATCTACTCGGCAACCAGCCGGTGCCGGGACTGGTGCCACGTGACCTAGAGGCACAGCTAAAACTCGCATGTGAGGACGGCGAACCACGGTCCTTTGCAGAGGCCGAGAGAGATGCGGCATGGCGTGCCACGATGCAGTTGGAGATGGATGCAGTCGAGCAAAACCGCACCTGGGAGCTCGCTGACCTCCCTCGTGGTCACCACGCAATCACCCTTAAGTGGGTGTTCAAGCTGAAGAGGGATGGAGCCGGCGCCATCATCAAGCACAAGGCATGCTTGGTGGCCCGAGGCTTCCTGCAGCAGGAAGGAGTCGATTTCGACGACGCTTTCGCTCTCGTGGCACGGATGGAGTCCGTGCGACTTCTCCTTGCGCTGGCTGCCCAGGAGGGCTGGCGTGTCCATCACATGGATGTCAAGTCGGCATTCCTCAACGGCGACTTGAAGGAGGAAGTCTTCGTGGATCAGCCACCGGGATTTGTGATTCCCGACCAGGAGGGCAAGGTACTCCGCCTGCGCATGGCTCTCTATGGCCTACGACAAGCACCTAGGGCGTGGAACGCCAAGCTGGACTCCACGCTAAAGAAGATGGGCTTCGAGCAAAGCCCGCATGAGGCGGCCGTCTACCGACGGGGCAATGGAGGAAATGCCCTGCTGGTGGGCGTCTATGTTGACGACTTGGTGATCACCGGCACCAAAGATGCAGAGGTGGCGGCGTTCAAGGAAGACATGAAGGCCACCTTCCAGATGAGTGATTTGGGGCTCCTCTCCTTCTATCTAGGGATTCAGGTGCACCAGGATCACTCCGGGATCGCGCTTCGACAGTCGGCCTACGCCAAGCACATCGTTGAGCTAGCTGGGCTCACCGACTGCCATCCAGCTCCCACTCCGATGGAGGAGAGGCTGAAACTGAGCCGTGACAGCACAACGGAGGAAGTGGACGCTACGCAGTACCGACGCCTTGTGGGGAGCCTTCGCTACCTCGCCCACACACGGCCGGACTTGGCATTCTCCGTCGGCTATGTCAGTCGGTTCATGGAGCGACTGACGTCGGAGCACCAACAGGCAGTGAAGAGGATCGTCCGCTACGTGGCAGGGACCCTCGACCACGGCATCCACTACCCTAGGTGTCCGGGGGCGACACACTTCATCAGGTACAGCAACAGTGACCACGCCAGCGACATCGACACCAGCAAGAGCACGAGCGGGATCCTTTTCTTCCTCGGCAAGTGTCTCGTGAGCTGGCAATCGGTAGATCAGCAGGTGGTGGCCCTGTCCAGCTGTGAGGCTGAGTACATAGCGCCCTCCACCGCCTGCACTCAGGCGCTCTGGCTCGCTCGACTACTTGGTGATCTCCTCGTCCGAGACACCAGAACGGTGCAGCTCCTGGTGGACAGCAAGTCCGCCCTGGCCCTGGCAAAGAACCCCGTTTTCCAGGAACGGAGCAAGCACATCCGACTGAGGTATCACTTCATCCGCAGCTGTTTGGAGGAAGGGAGCATCGAGGCGAGCTACGTCAACACCACGGACCAGCTCGCAGACCTGCTCACTGTTGACACACGAACACGTCACGTGTACCCTCAACGCCGGGGGTGATGCACCGCAGCTCACGTCGAAGGAGACCCGACCGACAGCGCGATACGCAAGACAGTCGGCGGGCGCTTTTTCAGACCCGAAACCCCACACCCCCGGGAGGGACCCCGTCAGGGAGTGCGGCGGCTATGGGCTGCCCTAGGTCGATTCGCTCGCCCCTAGAGCCTCGGGATTCGCAGCTCTCAAACACGAAGAACAGCGAAGAACGAGAGAGAAAAACGGTGGAGAGATAAAAAGTAGACAGGAAAAAGTAGTATATTGATTTGTTCGATTGTGTGTTGTTTAATCGGCCGTCACCCCCAACATATATAAGAGGCGGCTGGACTTCCCGTACGAGTAAAGGATTCATCTAGGCTTTCCTTACAAGAAAAATTACATCAATTCGCATCCTAGAGTCCTAGTTCTATTCCAACTCGGATCCAGTCTGAATCTGGCCCAACTTCTGTCTTCCTCCTTGTGCAGGCCGTCGAGCCTCCATATGACCTCCGATCAAGATGGCCCAAATATCAAACTTGTGCGCCTCGACGATACGAACAACTCTCATGTTGATCACTTTTTCAAATAAGGCCATCTTGAATACTTTTCGAGGTCATCTTTACCTTCCAGTCGGACCCGGTCTTGCGGTAGACTGAATTATCCGAGTCTTGTAATGAATTTGCAGGCCATATATTATCTCTGATGACGATGACTCCAAAACCAAAGTTTACCGTCTTGATGATACGCACAACTTCTGTATTGAACACTTCTCCATCCGAGATCATCTTGATAAACTTTTGGGCATATGTTCAGTTTCACTCGGATTTGAGCTCATCCACTCGGATATTAGTCTTTCACTCGACTAGACCTTTTCACTCGGATGACTAACGATGACCACATTTTCAGTCGGAAGACGATCTTTTACTCGATCGGTAGGTTTTCACTCGACCTTTTACTCGATCGGTAGGTTTTCACTTGACCTTTTACTCGATCGGTAGGCTTTCACTCGACCTTTTACTCGATCGGTAGGTTTTCACTCGACCTTGGACTCGATCTGTAGTTTTCACTCGACCGGTGACTCGATCGGTAGGTTTTCACTCGACCGGTGACTCGATCGGTAGGTTTTCACTCGACCGGTGACTCGATCAGTAGGTTTTCACTCGACCTGTGAGTTTTCACTCGGATGGTAAGCTTTCACTCGACCAAAAAACATAGCCTGATCTTGATTTGTCTCTCCAGGCCTCATACGACCTCGAATTCAGACGAATTATATATGAAAATCGATCGGCTCGACGAGACGAAACTTTTCTATGTTGAAGGTTTTTCAATTCAAGGCCGTCTTGAAGGCCGAATTGCTCATGCATTGCATCAGACACTCATCAACATGTGTCTGGTGTCAAGCGTAATATTTAGGTCTCTGGCCAGTCCAGACCGTATTGACTATAACTTTTGCATATGAACTCGGATTGAGATGATTTATATATCAAAATCGATTGCCTCGATGAGACGAAGACAATTCCTTTAGAATACTCCTTCATCCGAGGTCGTCTTGAAGGCAAGATTGGCCGAAAACCACTCGGAATGTTTGAATTTTGTCACTCGGAGTACAACTTCGGCCACCGATATAAGGTCGAATGGCAATAAATTAAACATCAAAGTTATTCCACTCGTCGACCTGAAACTTTGCATGCTGAAAACTCTTTCACTTCAGGCCATCTTACTTGCCTTTCGTACCTTGCCAAAATCCGATGTCAACACATGCCCCCCTGTTTTTCGGCAAAGCTTGCATGCCGAAAAATAATATGCACGGTGTTTGTTCTAAGGACGATGTCAACACTCCATCGGCCATTTATTTTCCTCAGGGCGATAATTATGTATCGGCCATGTTTGTGCTAAGGGCGATAATCGTATATCGGCCATTGTCTACTCAGGCTTCCTGCCACACACTCGGGTGGTACTTCTTCAAATATTTTCCATTGAGAGCTCGGGGTAACAATGCTCCTTGTATTGATTCTACCAAATATGAATTTCCAGGAACAACCCTTGTAATCCTAAAAGGACCCTCCCAACTTGGAGACCACTTCCCGAATTTTTTATCTCTTGAACCAATCGGTAGAATCACTTTCCAAACGAGATCACCAACTTGAAAATTCTTCAACTTGACTTTCTTATTATAAGCTCTTGCAACCCTCAACTTGTCTCTTTCTATGGACTCCAAAGCAACCAAACGTTTATCGGTAACTTCATCAATATTGTCCATCATCAAGTTATAAAAGTCTACTGCCGATAAATCATTTTGTTTGGCTATTCTCAAAGCATTCAAATTTACCTCCACTGGTAAAACAGCCTCTTGACCATATACTAGCTCATATGGAGTCACCTTCGTAGCACCATGCCTTGAAATTCTGTGTGCCCATAAAGCTTCAGACAACAACTCATGCCATCTCCTCGGATTGTCCTTAATCTTCTTCTTGATGAGCTTGATTAGAATTTTATTGCTAGACTCAGCTTGTCCATTAGCTTGGGCATAATATGGAGAGGAATTGAGCAACTTTATATTATAAGATTCGGCAAACTCTCTGACTTGGTGTGACATAAAAGATGAACCTTGATCTGTAGTTAACGTTTGAGGAATACCGAATCTATGAATAATGTGCTCGGTTATGAATTGAATTACCTCCGTATGTGTCATGTTCTTGAGAGGTACTGCTTCAGACCATTTAGTGAAGTAATCAGTTGCCACCAATACGAACCGATGCCCTTTTGAGGAAGACGGGTGGATTTGTCCAATGAAATCTAAACCCCAACCTCTGAAAGGCCATGGTTTGATAATAGGATGTAACATAGCAGCAGGAGCCAATTGAATATCACCAAACTTTTGACAAGCTTCACACCCTTTATAATATCTGAAGCAATCATTAATCATAGTCGGCCAATAAAACCCAGCACGTCGTAATAACCATTTCATTTTGGGAGCCGACTGGTGAGTGCCACAAATATCTTCATGTACTTCTCCCATAGCAACTCTTGCCTGGTCCTCATCCAAACACTTTAGAAGAACATCATCGACTGTTCGGCGATAAAGACCATCATCTCTCATTGTATACTTGAAAGCCATACGCCGAACAGCCCTGTCCACCCTTTCACTCGGATTGCACAAGTAATCAACAATGGGCTTTCTCCAGTCGGAATTATCACCTGCACTAGATTTTTTGTTAATGGCCGAATCAGTGGGTTCAGGTTCGGCCTTTCCCATATTGGCAAGACAAGACATCGGTCTTTGAGAAATATGAAACATGCCACGATCAACATGATATCCAGATGCTTGCTGTGCCAACTCATTTGCTTTCCAGTTGTCATGTCTAGATATATGTGCAATGCTAAAACAATCCAAAGTAGAAATTATATCTAGACATTTATCAAGATAAACATTAAGTGATTCGTCAAAACACTGAAAGACTCTGGATATTTGCTGCACCACTAGTAACGAATCACCGTAAGCCTCAATATGTGTAACACCTATAGCAAGTAACATCTCTAGACCGAATAACAATGCTTCATATTCGGCTTGATTGTTTGTGCAAAAATATTCTAAGCGGCATGAGGCTTCAAAAACAGCACCATGAGGAGATATATAAACAATACCAACACCTTGGCCATTGTTACAAACTAAGCCATCAAAGTACAATCTCCATGGCACTAATGAAACAAGGTTCATATCAACATCATGCTTGTCATTAATCCGATGTTCAACAATGAAATTAGCAACAATTTGGCCTTTCATGGATTTTAGAGATTCATAAGCCAAATCATACTCAATCAAAGCATAAGCCCACTTGCCAATTCTACCACTAAGAATTGGCCTATGCAACATTTACTTAATGACATCGGTTTGACAAGCTACTATACAAGCACTCGGCACTAGGTAATGTCTCAATTTTGTGCAAGCGTAATATAAGCATAGACATAGTTTTTCAATAAATGTATACCTTGTCTCGGCGTCCAATAAACGTCTGCTCAAATATGTAATGGCATGCTCTTTTCCTTCGGTATCTTGAGTCAAAATAGCACCAATAACACCTTCCTCTGCTGCGATATAAAGTTTAAAAGGCTCTCTATGCTTGGGTGCCTTCATCACCGGAGGAGTGCACAAATAATTCTTGATCATATCAAAGGCTTCTTGCTGTTTTGCCCCCCAAGTGAAATCAACATCATTCTTTAACCGAAGGATAGGAGTAAATGCATCAACTTTCCCTGACAGATTAGCTATGAACCTTCTCAAATAATTGACCTTGCCAAGGAACTTTTGCATATCTCTCTTGCATGTTGGAGCCTCCACTTTATGTATGGCCTCTATCTTTTTGGGATCGATTTCAATGCCATCTTCATGAATAATGAAACCCAAAAATTTGCCAGCTGACACGCCGAATGCACACTTCAAAGGATTCATCTTCAGTCCATACTTTTCATCCTTTCAAAAGCTAAACGCAAATCGGCCAAGTGGGATTCAAAAGCATCCGATTTGACAACAATATCATCAATATAAACTTCAAGTATGACACCGAGTAAATCATGAAAAATCAAATTCATAGCCCTTTGATACGTGGCCCCAGCATTTTTCAATCCGAATGTCATCACTGTCCACTCGAATAAACCAAGGAAACCAGGACATCGGAAAGCTGTTTTGTACATGTCCTCTTTGGCCATAAAAATTTGATTGTATCCGGCATTACCATCTAGAAAGCTAATAACCTTATGTCCAGAAGCATCATTAATAAGCATATCGGCTATTGGCATGGGATACTCATCTTTGGGTGTAGCCCTATTCACATCTCTGAAGTCAATGCACACCCTCAATTTGCCGGATCCCTTCTTCTCCACTGGGACAATGTTAGAAATCCACTCGGCATACCTGCAAGGTCGAATGAATTTAGCTTCAAGCAGTCGACCAATCTCTTCCTTGATCCGGTCATATGTTTTCGGATTAAACTTTCTGGCCGACTGTTTATAAGGTCTAAAACCGGCCTTTATAGGCAACCGATGCTCCACTAGCTCTCGGCTCAACCCTGGCATCTCATGATATTCCCATGCAAAGCAACAAACATATTCTTTCAATAGCTCGATTAATTTAGCTTTACAATCGGCTTTCAAATTTTTGTTTATAAATGTCGGTCGACTGACTGATCCGTCTCCGATATCTACCTCTTCTAACGGATCGGCCGATGTAAAACCTTGTCCAAGTTTATCCATGTCATCCAACTCCTCAATAGACTCATACATATCGTTCTCGCTAGACCGATATTTTGCAAGACGTTTTTCTAACCACTCGGAATTAGAATCCATTTGAACATATCATACCTTGGAGCCGATTGTGTTCAGTCGGCTTTAAAGACACGGACACAAAACCATTCTTAGTCGCACTGAGAAAATCAAACTCTGACAAATCACGTCCCGTCAAGCAAGTAGCATTGGGATGTTGCCAATCCACCGATGCATCGGCCAAAGCAACACAGGCCGAATTATCTGCATGAATGACTTCCACTTCATCATCAACCCATTGGATCAGAAACTGGTGCATAGTGGATGGCACGCACTGGTTTGCATGAACCCAATCACGTCCTAGTATAACGTTGTAGTTACCTTGCACCTCAGCGACAAAGAATGCAGTAGCCAAAGTTTTGCTTCCGACTGTAAGCTCCACATACATTACACCTTTGGCTTCAGTTTTCTCTTTGCCTTCAAACCCGTTGAGCACCATATTGGTCTTGATCAATTCTTCATCAGGCAAACCCAATTTCTTGAAGACCGAATAGGGCATAAGATTTACCACAGCGCCACCATCAACAAGCATCCGAGTGAGCGGAGACCCATTGATATGACCTCTGAGATATAATGGTTTCAGATGCGTTACTGGTTCTTTTGGCTTCTCGAATATTGCGTTTTTAGGGCCAAAATCCAGCTGAGCCACTTCCCCTTCCTCATCTACAGCACGAAACTCAGCAGGTAAGTAATACACCATATTGATATCCATACCTTCATGAACCGGCGTAGATTCATAGTCCAACATATCAACCTCTTCTCCAAGTGGATCGACCGATTCTGAAATCTGGCCGAGTGAAGGAGAAGTAAGAAGTGTCGCAGACGATGTAATAGCCGTCACATCGTCCTCCTTGGGTGGTGTAGGCACTTCTGTGATAGATGTAGAAGCTGATGTATCTTGTATTTGTTTAGGCCTCCATACTTGTTTTGCTGGAACCATGGGCCGAGTGTCATTGAACAACTTATCCCTTTGCTTCTCGGCCTCCTGCTCCGCCATCTCTTGATTCCTTAACCTCTGTAGTTTCCTCTTCTGTGTCTTCGTTAGCCCTGGAGGACACCACTTTGGTCGAGTGTATTTAGCATCTCTCACCTTTACTTGGCTGGTGCTTGCTTCATGGTCATTAGCCGAGTGCTTTGGCGCGATAGAAAGTATCGGCTCAGTCGAGTGGTTATGCACAGTCGGCTGATGTATGGGGAATGTTTCGGTGCCCAAGATAAGTGAGTCAACATCCATTTTTTCCTTGCCTTTTCCTGACTCAACTGCTGCAAAACTTGGTGATTTAACACGCCATTCTTTCCGACTTTCCAGATGCATGAAATTTCCACTCGGGCGCACCTTTTTACTCTGATGGACTCCACTCGGATGGATGTCACTCGGATGGAATCCACTCGGATGGAATCCACTTGACCACATTTTTCACTTGGATAGCTTCCACCTGGGTGCATTCTTACACTCGGATAATTTCCATCCGGTCGCATATTTTGGCCAACCGACTGATAGTCCCCGATGTTGAGTCGGCCATTATATGAATAATCAAGTCGATCCCACACAGATTGCCTCTGCTCTTCTGAAAACTGCGCCCTTGGTCCACTCGGTTTTGTATACCGACTGAACATATCAACTGATGGTGACCTTGGTCGTTTCAGATGAGTCGGTCGATTGAAACAAGAACCGGCCGACTGGTTAGCATACTTAGACAGCAACATATCAAAAGTTGGCTTGATCCGCTTGCGCTGCACTTTAACTTCATTCTTCTTCCACTTGCCAACTTCTGGACTCTTGGGCTTGACAAATTTAACACGAGTATTTTCTTGCACTTGCGGTTGCCCCCCGAGTGTAGGATCCTTGATGGTGATTTTGATCACTTCCTTGCCATCGGGTTGCTTATCAAGCACAACCTGTCTCCCCAAGACCTTGTTTTCCTCCTTGTCTTTCATGGGCTCACCAACAATGACATTAGCTTTATTAGCAGATTCGGCTACCTCCGGCCGAATGAGTAACTTCTTCCCTTCTAAATCCATGGTGTTCATTGGAAAGGGCTGTTTATCAACTTGCATCTCAGAAAAGTTCAATCGTCCGTCATTAATGGCCGATTGTATCTGTCGTCGAAAAACATTGCAATCATTAGTAGCATGAGAAAAAGAATTATGATACTTGCAATAAGCACGCCGTTTCAGCTCTTCAAACGACGGTAAAGTATGAGATATTCTAATAATCTTAGCCTGCAGCAAAGCATCAAATATTCTATCACACTTAGCAATGTTAAAAGTAAACTTCATCTCTTCATCACGATTCTTATGAATCGGTTTCAGATCATTGCAAGTAAAGGGTTTGGCCTTAGATGGCCAAACAAATTCAGTAGCAAAAACATCACCCTCATCGTCCGAGTGATCACTATCATATTACACCATATTCACCTTTGGACGATCGGCTTTATATCTATGCACTTCTTTGAGGTCTTTGCTTCGGCTTTCCTGAGCCAAAGCCCTTTGTAAGACTTGGTTAATATTTAGGAACTCGTAGCCTTCTAGCTTTTCTCTAATGGGAGTTCTCAAACCACTCAGCACTAGGTCTGCCAAGTCTCTCTCGGTTATCACCAAACTAAAACACCGGTTTTTCGTTTCTCTGAATCTCTTGACGTAATCGGAGACCGATTCATCATGCTTCTGCTTAACCGATGTTAGATGTGACAACTTGAGTTCATTGTCGCCGCTATAAAAGTGATCATGAAATTTCTGCTCTAGCTGCGACCAAACTCGAATGGAACCATGTGGCAAAGAAGAAAACCATGAAAATGCGGTACCAGTTAATGACAGAGGAAATAAATGCACTTTCAACTCATTTAGTGAGCCCGCCTCACCTAGTTGTGCTAAGTATTGACTAACATGCTCCCATGTGGTTTTTGTGCCCTCTCCATTGAACTTAACAAAATCTGGAATTTTATATCCTGGAGGGCACTGGATAGCATCAAAGTACTCGGGGTACGGCTTTTGGTAAATCCGATTCCGAGGTAACTCAACTCCAAAATTCTCTCGAAGCATCTTAGCCATCTCCTCTCTAAGATTAGCTAAACCATCATCCATAGTGGACGATGAAGCTTGTCGTAGTGGCATAGGAGGAGTAGGGTTACTAGCTGTAGGTAGGAATTGTGGCATGTATGTCGACCCATAATTTGCTAGTGGTCGAGTGGTTGTAGCTGTAGGTAGGGTTTGGTTCGGCGTCACCACCGAACCTGGCATGCTCATAATAGGATTAATTGGTGCAGCCACAATCTGATTGTTTGGGTAGGATAATAAGTCATCGGCACGGGAGGCGCCGATGAGATAGGTAAAGCCAGATTAGGGTTTTGCACACTAGCAACTACACCATCGTTACCACTAGTCGATTGAGATGTATTCTTCTGAGCATTAGTATTTTCTATGAAAGTTTGATAGACTAGATTGTTACCATCAGCAATACGACTTTCAATCTCAGCCCACTGCTCAGGAGAAAAGGCAGTACTTACAGAGGGTTTAACCTGCTTGGCTTGCAAAGGAGGGAACTTGATTTCTTCAATCGGAGTGATGTTGCCTTGGAGATCCTTCTTGAACTTTGCAAGGAACTCCTGCAAGTCCTTCTCCTCGCGCGCCTTCTTGTACTCCTCATAGACTTGGCGATGATCAGCCGATATCTCATCAAGACTGGGCTTAATGATGTTATCGGCGTCTACCTCAGATGGCTTGGGAAGATCGGACATGGTGGATGATAATGATTGATCTTCGATCCCCAGCGGAGTCGCCAAAAAGTGTGTTGACACACGAACACGTCACGTGTACCCTCGACGCCGGGGGTGATGCACCGCAGCTCACGTCGAAGGAGACCCGACCGACAGCGCGATACGCAAGACAGTCGGCGGGCGCTTTTTCAGACCCGAAACCCCACACCCCCGGGAGGGACCCCGTCAGGGAGTGCGGCGGCTATGGGCTGCCCTAGGTCGATTCGCTCGCCCCTAGAGCCTCGGGATTCACAGCTCTCAAACACGAAGAACAGCGAAGAACGAGAGAGAAAAACGGTGGAGAGATAAAAAGTAGACAGGAAAAAGTAGTATATTGATTTGTTCGATTGTGTGTTGTTTAATCGGCCGTCACCCCCAACATATATAAGAGGCGGCTGGACTTCCCGTACGAGTAAAGGATTCATCTAGGCTTTCCTTACAAGAAAAATTACATCAATTCGCGTCCTAGAGTCCTAGTTCTATTCCAACTCGGATCCAGTCTGAATCTGGCCCAACTTCTGTCTTCCTCCTTGTGCAGGCCGCCGAGCCTCCATATGACCTCCGATCAAGATGGCCCAAATATCAAACTTGTGCGCCTCGACGATACGAACAACTCTCATGTTGATCACTTTTTCAAATAAGTCCATCTTGAATACTTTTCGAGGTCATCTTTACCTTCCAGTCGGACCCGGTCTTGCGGTAGACTGAATTATCCGAGTCTTGTAATGAATTTGCAGGCCATATATTATCTCTGATGACGATGACTCCAAAACCAAAGTTTACCGTCTTGATGATACGCACAACTTCTGTATTGAACACTTCTCCATCCGAGATCATCTTGATAAACTTTTGGGCATATGTTCAGTTTCACTCGGATTTGAGCTCATCCACTCGGATATTAGTCTTTCACTCGACTAGACCTTTTCACTCGGATGACTAACGATGACCACATTTTCAGTCGGAAGACGATCTTTTACTCGATCGTTTTCACTCGACCTTTTACTCGATCGGTAGGTTTTCACTTGACCTTTTACTCGATCGGTAGGTTTTCACTTGACCTTTTACTCGATCGGTAGGTTTTCACTCGACCTTGGACTCGATCGGTAGTTTTCACTCGACCGGTGACTCGATCGGTAGGTTTTCACTCGACCGGTGACTCGATCGGTAGGTTTTCACTCGACCGGTGACTCGATCGGTAGGTTTTCACTCGACCGGTGAGTTTTCACTCGGATGGTAAGCTTTCACTCGACCAAAAAACATAGCCTGATCTTGATTTGTCTCTCCAGGCCTCATACGACCTCGAATTGAGACGAATTATATATGAAAATCGATCGGCTCGACGAGACGAAACTTTTCTATGTTGAAGGTTTTTCAATTCAAGGCCGTCTTGAAGGCCGAATTGCTCACGCATTGCATCAGACACTCATCAACATGTGTCTGATGTCAAGCGTAATATTTAGGTCTCTGGCCTGTCCAGACCGTATTGACTATAACTTTTGCATATGAACTCGGATTGAGATGATTTATATATCAAAATCGATTGCCTCGACGAGACGAAGACAATTACTTTAGAATACTCCTTCATCCGAGGTCGTCTTGAAGGCAAGATTGGCCGAAAACCACTCGGAATGTTTGAATTTTGTCACTCGGAGTACAACTTCGGCCACCGATATAAGGTCGAATGGCAATAAATTAAACATCAAAGTTATTCCACTCGTCGACCTGAAACTTTGCTTGCTGAAAACTCTTTCACTTGAGGCCATCTTACTTGCCTTTCGTACCTTGCCAAAATCCGATGTCAACACTCACCAAGCCTCTTGGGAGGATCAAGTTCCTCGAACTTTGCTCCAGGATCGGGATGATTCGACTCTCCCACAAAACGACGTATAAGACTTAGGGGGAGAATGATGGATAAGTCAAAGTACTAGGGTCTTTGTGAGGCTGCAGCACATGGACCTTGTTGCAGTTAGGATAGAATCCTTGACTAGCATCAAGGACTGGCAGTTAGGATAGCATCTTAGACTAGCGTCTTAGCATATGCTTGGCTGGCTAGTAGCCTAAAATATGTATCCCCAACCCCTCAGGTTGGCATGGCATTGTGTGAGAAATAAACCAACGAAAATTGACCCAACTCTCCTAGTGTCATCCACAACTATCAATGCTCAGGCTAAAGGTCTAACACCATGGACCCCATGCGCGTGCCACAGAAGCCAGGGACGAACACCTCGCCATGGTTTGCCCCCCTGAATCACAATCCTACAGCGCTCCCAGGCCCAGCCCACCCCAACCCCGACCAGGCCCGCTGCCGATCACTGCACACCTCCAAGTGCACGCCTGGGCCCAGGCCTGTCTACGTCTGGGCGATTTGCCTCTCCGCCCGTCATCATGTGACGGCCTCACGCTCGTGACCACACGCCACGAAACCTCACATTGGGCGAATTCCTAGCCGCCGCCACCAAACATATCTCTGCTGCCCTGCCGACTCCTGGGAGGAAACAGCGCCGTCCCCTGAACTTCGCTCCACGTCAGGGCCGTTCGGCTTCGACCACTTCCTCAACAGCGGCGCCACCCACCGCCGAGAGACGAGTGGAAGTCCAGATCTTGTGCACGCTTGGGATTGTTGGTATGCACCAGAAGATCACCTCCGCCGAGATGAGCGCCTATGAAGGCATGTTCGCAATGCCGATTCCACTCATGGTGATCAAGGCCTTCGCTACCCCGGTTTATCGCGAGATCCCTGCAAGCATGGCCTCCACACCGACCGCGCAGGTGCAAGTTGAGATGGAGCGAGCAACCTAGGATGATTCTGTACCTAGCCGGACGATCCAGTGTCCATGGATCACGGCCTTAGGATTGTTGTGTGGAACGTGCGCGGCCTAAACACGAGAGCCCGGCGCTTCGCCATCTGCTCGCTGCTGGACACCGCCGCCGCTTCCATCATATGCTTTCAGGAAACAAAGATGGAGTTGCTCTGCTCGCGCGTGTTTCTGGACACCCTCGACTCGGAGTTTGATGATTACACTTACTTCCCAGTGCAGGGCACGCGCGGTGGCATTCTCTTGGCTTGGAAGAGCAGGGCCATGACTATCGCGGACCCATTGTTCACCACGAACGTTGTCACGGCCAAGGTGACCACAACCACCGGCACGCCCTGGTGGATGTCTGTCGTCTATGGCCCCCAAGAGGACACGGAAAAGACCGTGTTTCTGCAAGAACTCCGGAGATACGCCTCGCCTGCCCGGGACCATGGATGTTATGCGGCGATTTCAACTTGATCCTTTGTGATGAGGACAAAAACAACGGAAACCTGAACCGGCGTATGATGGGCAGATTCCGCCGTCTCAACAATGACCTCGCATTGAAGGAAATATACCTCAACGGACGTCGCTTCACTTGGTCTAACGAGCAGTCCCCGCCCACCTTGGTGCACCTGGACCGCGTACTCTGCACCTCGGACTAGGAGGAGGCACATGGCAAGTGTCGTCTTTGTTGCCTCGCGTCCGTCGTCTTGGACCATAGCCCGCTCCTGCTTGACTGCTCCCCCACGCCAGCGACGCACCGGCGCTTTCACTTCGGGGAGTTTTGGTTGAGACTTGATGGGTTTCACAACACAGTGGCCACGGCTTGGGGCTCGGTACATGACCCAGACCCCTTCCATCGCCTCATGTTACGTCTGCAAGCTACAACCCACAGCCTCACTAGCTAGAGTGCCAAGTCGACGGGAAATATCCGGGACAGGATGGCCATCTCACGTGAACTCATTGCGCGCTTTGACAAGGCGCAGGAAGCTCGCGTGCTCACTCCTCCGGAAGAATGGCTGCGAAAGCAGCTCAAGTTTATGTTCCTTGGCCTTGCGTCCCTTGAGCGAACCATCGTCCGACAATGTGCGCGCATTGCCACGCTCAAGGACGGCGACGCCAACACTGGTTTCTTCCACTGGCGATGTTCCTTCCGTCGGTAGAAGAACCAGATTTTCAGCCTGGCCGTGGACGAGCATGTGCTCATTGATCATGATGAGATGGCGCAAGCGGCCTTTGGGCACTTCGACAGAATCTTGGGCATGTCCGCCAATCACGACATCACGCTGGACCTGGAGCAGCTTATTGATCCGGTTGATCTCGCGTATCTAGATGCGCCCTTCACCGCGGAGGAGGTATGGGACGCTGTCAAGCGCCTCCCCGCCTGCAAGGCTTCGGGGCCGGACGGGTTCACCGCGGAGTTTCTCCAAGCTTGCTGGGGCATAGTAAGGCAAGATATCATGGATGGTTTCCAGCAGCTGTACGAGTTGAGAGGCCGTGGATTCCACAAGCTTAACCAGGCCCTCATGACTCTGCTGCCCAAGCGCGCGGGCACCCACGAACTGCGCGATTATTGGCCAATATGCTTGATTCATTTGGTGGCCAATATCTTCACTAAAACACTCTCGCTGCGCCTCGCCCCTAAGCTGGACAATCTGGTTAGTCGCAACCAGAATGCATTCATCATGGGCCGCAGCCTCCACGACAGCTTCATCCTTGTTAAGCAATCGCTTAAGATGCTGCATCAACTGGGAGCCCCGCGGATCATGCTCAAGCTCGACCTCATGCACGCCTTTGACTCCCTGTCTTGGCTGTTCCTCTTCGAGGTATTGCGCCAATATGGATTCGGAGACCGATTCCGAGAGTGGCTTGCGATTCTGCTATCGACGTCCAGCACCCGTGTCCTCCTAAACGGCGAACCTGGCCCGCCGATTTGGCACCGTAGCGGGCTGCGTCAAGCCAACCCCGTGTCCCCACAACTATTCGTGCTAGCAGTGGACACCCTGGGCAGATTGATGTGCCGCGCCATTGACACCGACATTCTGCAGCAGTTACACCCCTGCCGGCACATTCCGGCGATCTCCCTGTACGCCGACGATGTCATGCTATTCTGTCACGCTACGCCGGGAGATGTGGCCACTATCAAGGGTATCTTGACCCTGTTCGGAAAGGCGAGTGGGCTTCAGGTGAATTACACCAAAAGTTCAGCTACCATCCTCCATGGCGGCCCTGCGGCTGATGCGGTGATCGCCGAGCTTGGGTGCCCGGTAGTGCAACTCCCTGTTACCTACCTTTGTATCCCACTGTCAATGCATCGCCTTATTGCCGCCCAACTGCAGCCCCTGGTCGACCCGGCGGCGGCCAAGCTACCAACCTGGAAGGCATGGCTTATGAACAAGGCAGGGTGCCTTGCTCTGGTCAAGTCGGTGCTCAGCTCTATTCCCGTGCACCAAATGCTTGCATTCGCCCCTCCAAAGAAGACACTAAAGTAGCTAGAGAAGATTCAGAGGGGTTTCTTGTGGGCTGGACGCGCCATTGCTAATGGTGGACACTGCCACGTCAATTGGCGACATGTTTGCCGCCCCATCGAGTACGATGGCCTAGGTGTGTGCGATCTGGAGCGCGTTGGGTTGGCGTTGAGGCTGCGATGGCTATGGTTCACCTGTGTGGACACAGACCGTGCCTGGCAAGGGCTTGACCTACAATTCTCCCGCGAGGAGGGCGCACTGTTCTTCGCCTCCACGACCATGGCTAGTGGGAACGACCAGTCTGCCCTGTTTTGGGAGGACCGCTGGATTAGCGGAAAGTCCATCCGCGAGCTTGCTCCGTTGCTCTACCAGCGCATCCCCAAACGGCGACGAAACACGAGGACAGTTGCTGAAGGGTTGGCAGGGTACTCCTCAGTTCGGGATATCCAGGGAGTCATTGGCCTCCATGAGATAGGCCAATACCTCATGATCTGGCAAACCGTGAACCATACCATCCTCTCGAATGAACCAGACCGGCTGCTTTGGAGGTGGACGGCCAACGGTACCTACTCGGCACAGTCATGCTATGAGGCCACTTTCCATGGTTCAATGTGATGCACATCCTCAAAGCTGATTTGGAAAAGTTGGGCGCCACCAAGAGTAAAAAATTTCCACTGGTTGGCGAACCAAGATCGCTGCTGGACGGCAGAGAGGCTCGCCTGGCGCGGGCTGCAGCATCACCCCAGGTGCCTCCTATGCGACCAAGCCTTTGAAACACTCCAGCACTTGCTCTTGGCCTGCCCCTTCGCTCGCCAAACTTGGCATGCCATCTTGTCCTGGATGCGCATGCCGACCCGGCCACCGGACCAGGAGCCCACTGTCATGACATGGTGGCTGCGCGCAAACAAGAATACGCCGGCGACACACCGCAAGGCCCTCAGGTCCATTGCCTTGCTCGTTCCATGGATGATCTGGAAACACAGGAATGCGTGCGTCTTCGATAACGTGACGCCATCGATTGATTGGCTAATTGATAGGATCAAAGACGAGGCCCACTGTTGGGCAAACGCCGGAGCACAGGGACTCAGGGTTGTCCTGCCCACTTCCTGGGATGTACACTGATCTGCCAATGGAATTGTAAAACCCACCTCCTAGGAGGCTTGTTCTCTCTTTCCTTTCAATGAAATGAAACGCGAAGGTCCTCTGTGTTTTCTTGAAAAAAATAACACCAAAAGCGAAAGGTTTATCAGCATCAGTCAATTAAGATTACTTAACACCATCAGCTTCATCTTTTTTTCGACGGGCACCATCAGCTTCATCTAGCACATGCCAGGCAACCAAGCAAAATATGTACAGGTAAGGGCTCATTCTTTACCTATAGTGCTTAGGCCTATAGTATGTTGCCTCCTACTGCTGTTTTTAAATTATTAATAGACACCTTATAAACCAATGTGCCAACCTAGATAACTACTTAACCAGTGAAAAGCCTCTCCTGTTGCCATATATCAATGTCTTCCAGAATTTGCAAACAAGCACAATAATGTAATATTCTTCAGTTGAGCAATTTAAGCTCCCGAGTCAATTATAAGCATGTTGTGTGAACCGAAGAAAACTGTTGGAAATATGCCCTAGAGGCAATAATAAAAGGATTATTATTATATTTCTTTGTTCATCATAATTGTCTTTTATTCATGCTATAATTGTATTATCCGGAAATCGTAATACACGTGTGAATACATAGACCACAATATGTCCCTAGTGAGCCTCTAGTTGACTAGCTCGTTGATCAACAGACAGTCATGGTTTCCTGACTATGGACATTGGATGTCGTTGATAACGGGATCACATCATTAGGAGAATGATGTGATGGACAAGACCCAATCCTAAGCATAGCACAAGATCGTGTAGTTCGTTTGCTAGATCTTTTCCAATGTCAAGTATCTTTTCCTTAGACCATGAGATCGTGTAACTCCCGGATACCGTAGGAGTGCTTTGGGTGTACCAAACGTCACAATGTAACTGGGTGACTATAAAGGAGCACTACTGGTATCTCCGAAAGTGTCTGTTGGGTTGACACGGATCGAGACTAGGATTTGTCACTCCGTATGATGGAGAGGTATCTCTGGGCGGTAATGCATCATCATAATGAGCTCAAAGTGACCAAGTGTCTGGTCACGGGATCATGCATTACGGTACGAGTAAAGTGACTTGCCGGTAACGAGATTGAACGAGGTATTGGGATACCGACGATTGAATCTCGGGCAAGTAACATACCGATTGACAAAGGGAATTGTATACGAGGTTGCTTGAATCCTCGACATCGTGGTTCATCCGATGAGATCATCGAGGAGCATGTGGGAGCCAACATGGGTATCCAGATCGCGCTGTTGGTTATTGACCCGAGAGCCGTCTCGGTCATGTCTACGTGTTTCCCGAACCCGTAGGGTCTACACACTTAAGGTTCGGTGACGCTAGGGTTGTAGAGATATGAGTATGCAGCAAACCGAAAGTTGTTCGGAGTCCCGGATGAGATCCCGGACGTCAGGAGGAGTTCCGGAATGGTCCGGAGGTAAAGAATTATATATAGGAAGTGCAGTTTCGGCCATCGGGAGAGTTTCGGGGGTCACCGGTATTGTACCGGGACCACCGGAAGGGTCCCAGGGGTCCACCGGGTGGGGCCACCTATCCCGGAGGGCCCCGTGGGCTGAAATGCGGAGGGGACCAGCCCCTGGTGGGCTGGTGCGCCCCCCCTTGCCCCCCCTGCGCCTAGGGTTGGAAACCCTAGGGTGGGGGGCGCCTCCACTTGCCTTGGGGGGCACTCCACCCCCCTGGCCGCCGCCCCCTTGGGAGATCCCATCTCCAGGGCCGGCGCCCCCCAGGGGGCCTATATAAAGGAGGGGGAGGGAGGGCAGCCGCACCCTGAAGTCTTGGCGCCTCCCTCCCCCCTTGCTACACCTCCTCCTCCCGTAGTCGCTTGGCGAAGCCCTGCCGAAACTCTGCTGCATCCACCACCACGCCGTCGTGCTGCTGGATCTTCATCAACCTCTCCTTCCCCTTGCTGGATCAAGAAGGAGGAGACATCACGCTGACCGTACATGTGTTGAACGCGGAGGTGCCGTCCGTTCGGCGCTAGGATCTCCGGTGATTTGGATCACGACGAGTACGACTCCCTCAACCCGTTCTCTTGAACGCTTCCGCTCGCGATCTACAAGGGTACGTAGATGCACTCCCCTCTCTCGTTGCTAGATGAACTCATAGATGGATCTTGGTGAACATAGAATTTTTTTATTTTATGCAACATTCCCCAACAGTGGCATCATGAGCTAGGTCTATGCGTAGTTCTCTATTGCACGAGTAGAACACAAATCTGTTGTGGGCGTAGATGTTGTCAACTTTCTTGCCGCTACTAGTCTTATTTTGCTTCAGCAGTATTGTGGGATGAAGCGGCCCGGACCGACCTTACATGTACGCTTACGTGAGACAGGTTCCACCGACTGACATGCACTAGTTGCATAAGGTGGCTAGCGGGTGTCTGTCTCTCCCACTTTAGTTGGAGCGGATTCGATGAAAAGGGTCCTTATAAAGGGTAAATAGAAGTTGACAAATCACGTTATGGTTATTCGTAGGTAAGAAAACGTTCTTGCTAGAACCCTATTGCAGCCACGTAAAAGATGCAACAACAATTAGAGGACGTCTAACTTGTTTTTGCAGCAATTGCTTTGTGATGTGATATGGCTAGAAGTTGTGATGAATGATGAATGATATATTGTGATGTATGAGATCATGTTCTTGTAATAGGAATCACGACTTGCATGTCGATGAGTATGACAACCGGCAGGAGCCATAGGAGTTGTCTTAATTATTGTATGACCTGCGTGTCAATGATTTAACGCCATGTAATTACTTTACTTTATTGCTAAACCGTTAGCCATAGTAGTAGAAGTAATAGTTGGCGAGCAACTTCATGGAGACACGATGATGGAGATCATGATGATGGAGATCATGGTGTCGTGTCGGTGACAAAGATGATCATGGAGCCCCAAAGATGGAGATCAAAGGAGCTATATGATATTGGCCATATCATGTCACTACTATTTAATTGCATTATTATGTTTATGCATCTTGTTTACTTATAATGACGGTTGTAAATAAGATGATCCCTCATAATAATTTCAAGAAAGTGTTCCCCCTAACTGTGCACCGTTGCTAAAGTTCGTCGTTTCGAAGCACCACGTGATGATCGGGTGTGATAGATTCCTACGTTCACATACAACGGGTGTAAGGCAGATTTACACATGCAAAACACTTAGGTTAACTTGACGAGCCTAGCATGTACAGACATGGCCTCGGAACACAAAGACCGAAAAGTCGAACATGAGTTGTATGGAAGATACGATCAACATGGAGATGTTCACCGATGATGACTAGTCCGTCTCACGTGATGATCGGACACGGCCTAGTCGACTCGGATCATGTAACACTTAGATGACTAGAGGGATGTCAAATCCGAGTGGGAGTTCATTAAATAATTTGATTAGATGAACTTAATTATCATGAACTTAGTATAAAATCTTTGCAAAAAATGTCTTGTAGATCAAATGCCAATGCTCATGTTAACATGAACTTCAACGCATTCCTAGAGAAAACCAAGCTGAAAGATGATGGCAACAACTATACGGACTGGGTCCGGAACCTGAGGATCATCCTCATAGCTGCCAAGAAAGCATATGTCCTAGAAGGACCGCTAGGTGATGCACCCATCCGAGAGAACCAAGACGTCATGAACGCTTGGCAGTCACGTATTGATGATTACTCCCTCGTTCAGTGCGGCATGCTTTACAGCTTAGAACCGGGGCTCCAAAAGCGTTTTGAGCAACACGGAGCATATGACATGTTCGAGGAGCTGAAAATGGTTTTCCAAGCTCATGCCCGGGTCAAGAGATATGAAGTCTCCGACAAGTTCTATAGTTGTAAGATGGAGGAAAATAGTTCTGTCAGTGAGCACATACTCAAAATGTCTGGGTTGCACAACCGCCTGTCCCAGCTGGACATTAACCTCCCGGACGAGGTGGTCATTGACAGAATCCTTCAGTCGCTCCCACCGAGCTACAAGAGCTTTGTGATGAACTACAATATGCAGGGGATGGTGAAAACTATTCCAGAAGTATTTTCAATGCTGAAGTCAGCAGAGGTAGAAATCAAGAAGGAACATCAAGTGTTGATGGTCAATAAAACCACTAAGTTCAAGAAGGGAAAGGATAAGAAGAACTTCAAGAAGAACGGCAAGGATGTTGCCGCACCCGGTAAGCCAATTGCCGAGAAGGCAAAGAATGGACCCAAGCCTGAGACTGAGTGCTTTTATTGCAAAGGGAAGGGTCACTGGAAGCGGAACTGCCCCAAATACTTAGCGGACAAGAAGGCCGGCAACACTAAAGGTATATGTGGTATACATGTAATTGATGTGTACCTTACCAGTAATCGTAGTAACTCCTGGGTATTTGATACCGGTGTCGTTGCTCATATTTATAACTCACAACAGGAGCTGCGGAATAAGCGGAGATTGGCGAAGGACGAGGTGACGATGCGCGTCGGGAATGGTTCCAAGGTCGATGTGATCGCCGTCGGCACGCTGCCTCTACATTTACCCATGGGATTAGTTCTAAACCTCAATAATTGTTATTTAGTGCCAAGTTTGAGCATGAACATTGTATCTGGATCTCGTTTAATATGAGATGGCTACTCATTTAAATCCGAGAATAATGGTTATTCTATTTATATGAGAGATATGTTTTATTGTCATGCCCCGATGGTCAATGGTTTACTCTTAATGAATCTCGAACGTAATATTACCCATATTCATAGTGTGAATACCAAAAGATGTAAAGTTGATAACGATAGTCCCACATACTTGTGGCACTGCCGCCTTGGTCAGATTGGTGTCAAGCGCATGAAGAAGCTCCATGCTGATGGACTTTTAGAGTCTCTCGATTACGAATCATTTGACACATGCGAACCATGCCTCATGGGCAAAATGACCAAGACTCTGTTCTCCGGAACAATGGAGCGAGCAACCAACTTATTGGAAATCATACATACTGATGTGTGTGGTCCAATGAGCGTTGAGGCTCGCGGAGGATATCGTTATGTTCTCACTCTCACTGATGACTTGAGTAGATATGGGTATGTCTACTTGATGAAACACAAGTCTGAGACCTTTGAAAAGTTCAAGGAATTTCAGAATGAGGTAGAGAATCAACGTGACCGAAAGATAAAGTTCTTACGATCAGATCATGGAGGAGAATATTTAAGTCACGAATTTGGTACGCACTTAAGGAAATGTGGAATCGTTTCACAACTCACGCCGCCTGGAACACCTCAGCGTAACGGTGTGTCCGAACATCGTAATCGCACTCTATTGGATATGGTGCAATCTATGATGTCTCTTACCGATTTACCGATATCATTTTGGGGATACGCTCTAGAGACAGCTACATTCACTTTAAATAGGGCTCCGTCTAAATCCATTGAGACGACACCGTACGAATTATGGTTTGGGAAGAAACCTAAGCTGTCGTTTCTAAAAGTTTGGGGATGCGATGCTTATGTCAACAAACTTCAACCTGAAAAGCTCGAAACCAAGTCGGAAAAATGCGTGTTCATAGGATACCCTAAGGAAACCATTGGGTATACCTTCTACCTTAGATCCGAAGGCAAGATCTTTGTTGCCAAGAACGGATCCTTTCTGGAAAAAGAGTTTCTCTCGAAAGGAGTAAGTGGGAAGAAAGTAGAACTCAATGAAGTACTACCTCTTGAACCGGAAAGTAGTGCAACTCAGGAAAATGTTCCAGTGGTGCCTACACCAACTGGAGAGGAAATTAATGATGATGATCAAGGTACTTCGGATCAAGTTGCTACTGAACTTCGTAGGTCCACAAGGACACGTTCCACACCAGAGTGGTATGGCAACCCTGTACTGGAAATCATGTTGTTAGACAACGGTGAACCTTCGAACTATGAAGAAGCGATGGCGGGCCCAGTCCAACAAATGGCTTGAAGCCATGCAATCCGAGATAGAATCCATGTATGAAAACAAAGTATGGACTTTGACAGACTTGCCCGATGATCGGCGAGCGATAGAAAACAAATGGATCTTTAAGAAGAAGACGGACGCGGATGGTAATGTTACCATCTATAAAGCTTGACTTGTCGCTAAGGGTTATCGGCAAGTTCAAGGGGTTGACTACAATGAGACTTTCTCTCCCGTAGCGAAGTTGAAGTCTGTCCGAATCATGTTAGCAATTGCCGCATACTATGATTATGAGATATGGCAGATGGACGTCAAAACGGCATTCCTTAACGGCTATCTTAAGGAAGAACTGTATATGATGCAGCCGGAAGGTTTTGTCGACCCTAAGAATGCTAACAAGGTATGCAAGCTCCAGCGATCCATTTATGGGATGGTGCAAGCATCCCGGAGTTGGAACATTCGCTTTAATGAGATGATCAAAGCGTTTGGGTTTATGCAGACTTATGGAGAAGTCTGCGTTTACAAGAAAGTGAGTGGGAGCTCTGTAGCATTTCTCATATTATATGTAGATGACATACTTCTGATGGGAAATGATATAGAACTTTTGGACAGCATTAAGGCCTACTTGAATAAGTGTTTTTCAATGAAGGACCTTGGAGAAGCTGCTTACATATTAGGCATCAAGATCTATAGGGATAGATCGAGACACCTCATACGTCTTTCACAAAGCACATACCTTGATAAGATATTGAAGAATTTCAATATGGATCAGTCTAAGAAAGGGTTCTTGCCTGTGTTGCAAGGTGGGAGATTGAGCTCGGCTCAATGCCCGACCACGGCAGAAGATAAAGAAGAGATGAGTGTCATCCCCTATGCTTCAGCCATAGGATCTATTATGTATGTCATGCTGTGTACCAGACCTGATGTAAACCTTGCCATAAGTTTGGTAGGAAGGTACCAAAGTAATCCCGACAAGGAACACTGGACAGTGGTCAAGAATATCCTGAAATACCTGAAAAGGACAAAGGACATGTTTCTCGTTTATGGAGGTGACGAAGAGCTCGTCGTAAAGGGTTACGTCGATGCTAGCTTCGACACAGATCTGGATGACTCTAAGTCACAAACTGGATACGTGTATATGTTGAATCGTGGAGCAGTAAGCTGGTGCAGTTGCAAGCAGAGCATCGTGGCGGGATCTACATGTGAAGCGGAGTACATGGCGGCCTCGGAGGCAGAGCATGAAGCAATATGTATGAAGGAGTTCATCACCGACCTAGGAGTCATACCCAATATGTCGGGGCCAATCACTCTCTTCTGTGAAAACACTGGAGCTATTGCCCTTGCCAAGGAGCCCAAGTTTCACAAGAAGACCAGGCACATCAAGCGTCGTTTCAACTCCATCCGTGAAAATGTTCAAGATGGAGACATAGATATTTGCAAAGTACATACGGATCTGAATGTCGCAGATCCGTTGACTAAACCTCTTCCGCGAGCAAAACATGCTCAACCCCAGAACTCTATGGGTGTTCGATTCATCACAATGTAACTAGATTGTTGACTCTAGTGCTAGTGGGAGACTGTTGGAAATATGCCCTAGAGGCAATAATAAAAGGATTATCATTATATTTCCTTGTTCATGATTATTGTCTTTTATTCATGCTATAATTGTATTATCCGGAAATCGTAATACACGTGTGAATACATAGACCACAATATGTCCCTAGTGAGCCTCTAGTTGACTAGCTCGTTGATCAACAGACAGTCATGGTTTCCTGACTATGGACATTGGATGTCGTTGATAAGGGGATCACATCATTAGGAGAATGATGTGATGGATAAGACCCAATCCTAAGCATAGCACAAGATCGTGTAGTTCATTTGCTAGAGCTTTTCCAATGTCAAGTATCTTTTCCTTAGACCATGAGATCGTGTAACTCCCGGATACCGTAGGAGTGCTTTGGGTGTACCAAACGTCACAACGTAACTGGGTGACTATAAAGGTGCACTACAGGTATCTCCAAAAGTGTCTGTTGGGTTGACACGGATCGAGACTGGGATTTGTCACTCCGTATGACGGAGAGGTATCTCTGGGCCCAGTCGGTAATGCATCATCATAATGAGCTCAAAGTGACCAAGTGTCTGGTCACGGGATCATGCATTACGGTACGAGTAAAGTGACTTGCCGGTAACGAGATTGAACGAGGTATTGGGATACCGACGATCGAATCTCGGGCAAGTAACATACCGATTGACAAAGGGAATTGTATACGAGGTTGCTTGAATCCTCGACATCGTGGTTCATCTGATGAGATCATCGAGGAGCATGTGGGAGCCAACATGGGTATCCAGATCGCGCTGTTGGTTATTGACCGGAGAGCCGTCTCGGTCATGTCTACGTGTCTCCCGAACCCGTAGGGTCTACACACTTAAGGTTCGGTGATGCTAGGGTTGTAGAGATATGAGTATGCAGCAAACCGAAAGTTGTTCGGAGTCCCGGATGAGATCCCGGACGTCACGAGGAGTTCCGGAATGGTCCAGAGGTAAAGAATTATATATAGGAAGTGCAGTTTCGGCCATCGGGAAAGTTTCGGGGGTCACCGGTATTGTATCGGGACCACCGGAAGGGTCCCGAGGGTCCACCGGGTGGGGCCACCTATCCCGGAGGGCCCCGTGGGCTGAAATGGGGAGGCGACCAGCCCCTGGTGGGCTGGTGCGCCCCCCTTGGGACCCTCCCTGCGCCTAGGGTTGGAAACCCTAGGGTGGGGGGCGCCTCCACTTGCCTTGGGGGGCACTCCACCCCCCTGGCCGCCGCCCCCTTGGGAGATCCCATCTCCAGGGCCGGCGCCCCCAGGGGGCCTATATAAAGGAGGGGGGATGGAGGGCAGCCGCACCCTGAAGTCTTGGCGCCTCCCTCCCCCCTTGCTACGCCTCCTCCTCCCGTAGTCGCTTGGCGAAGCCCTGCCGAAACTCTGCTGCATCCACCACCACACCGTCGTGCTACTGGATCTTCATCAACCTCTCCTTCCCCCTTGCTGGATCAAGGAGGAGACGTCATGCTGACCGTACGTGTGTTGAACGCGGAGGTGCCGTCCGTTCGGCGCTAGGATCTCCGGTGATTTGGATCACGACGAGTACGACTCCCTCAACCCGTTCTCTTGAACGCTTCCGCTCGCGATCTACAAGGTTATGTAGATGCACTCCCCTCTCTCATTGCTAGATGAACTCATAGATGGTCTTGGTGAACGTAGAATTTTTTTATTTTATGCAACATTTCCCAACAAAAACTAGATCCCAGAAAATTATAGCCAAACAGAAAGAAGGATACAGATTATTTGCTCATAAGGTAAGGTTCAGGTGTGTATGTACCCATACCAGATTCACCTTGAACAACAAATATAAGGGTGCTGGATGGGTACCAACAAGCTACATTTGCACCATGAGATGGTAGCTTTCCTAAACAGATAACAGGAAAAGTCAAAATGTGGAGAATGGAAAGAGGACATATACACGCTCCGTGGTGTATGAGTGTTAACCGGGCAGGGACAAACCTATGATCAAAACTGCAGAATTAGACAATTATTAGGCCTGGAAGACAAGTATGAGATCACCCTCTAGATGGCCTAGCTTCATCCCACGGTCCATCGGCGACCTGCATGCACAGATACAAACAGCACCAAGAATCAAGATCCATTGCTTATCTGCACCACCCACCCATCGCCATTGGAAGCAACAGGGTTCAGGAAACGCCCAAGCAAACAACCAACCCGGCGACACATATTTATTTATGCCGAACGTAAATAAAACGTGGACAGTAGCAGCCTCAGTATTTCTGTCAAATTTAAGCGGAGATGTAACAGCAGAGAGGAGCCATCACGTATGTAGAAGATAAATAAAATGAGCCAATTGCAAGTTTGTTTGAACTTTGATTGGCTCGAGAGATTACATACAGACAAGAGTTGAGCAAGATCGATTTGCTTTGCGCGCGCGCACACACACACACACAAGAGCCCTTAACAAGAGCATAACACATGGTTCATTCCACGCACTGAATCAGAAGCTTAACTAGCCAACAATGACTGACTGAATCGGAAGCTACTAACACTGAGTGGAGATGATGATTAATTAACATATAAGAATGTAAGTGCAGCAGAGATGATGATTAATTTGTAAATCCCTCGTTGCCACCAAAATAATTTTGATGTCAATCTAATAAAATTTGTTCTTAGCCAGGGTTGGTGAAGGCACGAGACAAGCAAAGGGCGTTCATCTCCAGCCTCGGGAACTAAGCTAGTCCAAGGTGTGTGCATACAAACAAAACAACAGGGAAGAGGACATAGCAGATGCAGTTTAAACACATTCACTGCAGATTCACTTGGAAACGAAATCACTACTTGAACTCTGACTCTCTATCTCTCTGTCCATCCATCTCTCAAACAAGAGAGGAATGGTGGAGTTCATCCCCTGCAACACATCTTTGCTCTCAGAGAAAAGAAAAGGAAAGGAAAGGAGAGGGAGGAGGGCAAGTGAGAGTCACCGTTGGTTGCAGTTGAGGTAGGTCTGACTCGGACAGTGCCCTTTTGTGCTCCTACGGACCTGCGTATGGGAATGAAACAAGCATCAGCAAAAGAGGCGAAGAGCAGATACAAACAGCAGCAGCAAGAATGAAGATGTGTTGTCTATCATCTGCACCGCCCACTCATCACCATCGGAAGCAACAGGGTTCAGGAAACGCCCAAGCAAGCAACCAACCCGGCCTTGTGTTTCTTGTTTTGTTTTGTGCAGAACATAAATAAAACGTGGACAGATCAGTATTTCACTCCAATTTAAGTGGAGATGTAGCGACAGAAGCCATCACGTATATGTACAAGATAAACAAAAATGAGCCAGTTACAGGTTTTTTTGAACTTGCACTCTGAGTCTCTCTCTCACTCTCCCTATGTATATCCATCTCTCGAACAAGATAGGAACTATCGAGTTCATCCACTGCAAAGCATTTCCGTTGCGAGAAAAGAAAAAGAGAGGGAACTAGCAGCATGTATATGTCCATGTCCACGAGCATGTATATATGTAAGCTTTGGTTGCTCAGGATGAAACATCACAATCTGCAGATATTTTGGTTATGCAAAAAAAAACGATGCAAACCAGCATATGCGTGAACGATAGAACCGAACCATGGGGCATATATATGCCTGAAGGATAGAATATGTTAGACTCTGTATATACTGGGCCCCACGTGTAATTATGTTGTACATGATTATATAATGAAAGGGCCACCCCACGTTGGAGGTGTGCCACAAACCCTAAAACACTTGTCTATTATGGTATCCGACCTAACGATCTAATGTCTTCCGCTCCGCCTCCGCCGCCAGCCGCCGCCGGCACCGCGGTCTCCTCCCCCGCCCTCCTGCTGCCGGCCCCCGTCCACATGGATCACTCGTTCCTCCCGCCGTCCCTCGCGCGTCTCCTCAACGTCGGGACTGTGCCCTACACGGCGGATGGCTCGCTCGGGCCCCTGCAGACCCAATCGGCGGGGTCTCTCTTCGCAGGCCCGGTGTCTTCCCTGTACGCCGGCGTCTCCTCTTCATTGCTTGCTACTTCGGCTCGGTCCCAGCCACCGTCGCCGCCGCTGGCTGCTGTGCACTCCATTGTGCCCGCGCCGCCGCCCCCTACTGCGTCGCATCACATGCGTGCGATCGCGCCTGCTCCGGCTGCCGCCACCTACACCGCCGCCGGCCCTACTGTTGCCAATGCCGCCCACGCCAATCACGGCGGCTACCCACTGTACGCGGCGCCATACGGCCAGTTGCCACACGCGCGTCCCTCCTATGGGGCGTATCCTGGCCACAGCGTGTACCCGGCTCCGCCGCCCTATGGGGCGCCCTACCCGTACGGGCCTTCGCACCCGTACGCGTCGGCTGCGGCGCCATCTGCACCCGTGATCTCTCCAACGTCATACGTGGATGCCGAAGCTGCTCTGGCCGCGAT
Source organism: Triticum timopheevii (assembly GCA_963921465.1). NCBI lineage: Eukaryota > Viridiplantae > Streptophyta > Magnoliopsida > Poales > Poaceae > Triticum > Triticum timopheevii. The sequence continues at coordinate 162,589,656 of OY997274.1, read as the reverse complement.
CTCCTCGCCGCCGTTCTTGTTCTCGCACCTTCTACCGGTGAAGCTCAAACCGGACAATTATCTATATTGGCGTGCTCAGGTGCTTCCTCTCCTTCGCAGCCACTACTTGGAGGGGTTCGTCAACGGTACACTGCCGTGTCCACCGCCACATCATCCGATGTTCCTTGCGTGGATCGCTCAGGACCAGGCCATCCTCTCAGCTATCCAGTCTTCCCTGGGTGAAGGTGTGGCCGGGCTAGTCTTCTTTGCTTCGTCCTCTCATGAGGTGTGGGACATCCTGGAGTCGAGTTTCTCGTCTCAGTCTATTGCTCAATCCATGGCCATCCGCACCAAGCTTGGTGAAACTCGCAAGGACAACGGTACGGTGACCACCTTCTACAACAAGATCAAGAAGTTGGCTGACACTCTTGCGTCCATCGGAGAGCCCCTTCGTGACAGTGAGTTCACGTCCTTGTAACGCCCCGGATTCGATGCGCCAGGTGTCCGCCAGTTATTCGCCGTAGTTGCCATGTCATTTGCTTGCGTGTTGCACTTTGCCATGTCATCATATGCATTTCATATCATGTCATCATGAGCATTTCATTTCGCATTCATGTTCGTCTCATGCATCCGAGCATTTTCCCCGTTGTCCGTTTTGAAATCCGGCGCTCCTATGTCATCCGGCGTCCCCTTTTTGCCTCTTCTCTTGTGCGGGTGTTAAACGTTCTCGGAATGGACCGATGTTTGCCAAGCGGCCTTGGTATAGCACCGGTAGACCATCTGTCAAGTTTCGTGCCATTTGGAGGTCGTTTGATACTTCAACGGTTAACCGGGTAACCGTAAAGCCCTCTTTGAGTTGCAGCCCAACACCCCCTCCAAAGTGGCCCAAAGCCCATCAAACTCCCCTCCATGCTCTCGGTCGTTCGATCACGATCGTGTGGCCGAAAACCGCTCCTCATTTGGACTCTCCTAGCTCCCTCTACCTATAAATTAGTTCCCCTCCCCCGAATTCGCGGTCAAATCCCCCTAACCCTAGCTTCCTTCTTCCTCCGCGCGCCGGACGCGTCCGCCCGGCGCCGGACACGTCCGTCAGCCGCCCCGCGGCCAATCCCCGCGCGCCACGTGGGCCTCCCCGCCGCCAGCCGCCGCCGGCCCGCGAGCCCGCAGCGGGCCCGCGGGGCCCGTCCGCCGCCGCTAGCTTCCCGCGGCCCCGCCGCCGCCGGGGAGCCTCGCGCCGCCGCCCCGCGGCCGCAGCGCGCCGCCGCCCGCGCCTCGCTGGCGACCGCCGCCGCCGGCCGCCCGGCCCCGCCGCCTGCTCGCCGCCGCCCGCGCCCCCGCAGGCCTCGCCGCCGCCCCTCGCCGGAGGCCGGGCCCCGCCCGAGGTCGCTGCTGCCTCCGCCCGAGCTCGCCGAGCCGCCCCGCGCCTCCCGGCCGGCTCGCGCACCGCCGCCCCAGCTTCGCGCCTCGCCGCCCGTCGCTCCGGCCGCTGGCCCCGCGCCGGAGCGCCGCACCGCCACCGCCGTTGGCCGGATCCCGACCGGATCTGGCGACCCGCGGCCTCCTCCGGCCGGATCCAACTCCGGCGCCGCCCTCCCCACATTTTCCGGCAAACTCCGATGTGCCTCGGGAACCGTGCCCCAGATCCAGTCCACGAGGTTGACTTCCCCCCCCCCCCCCCCTCCAAAAATTCCTCCAAGTCCCAGATATTTGCACATTATCATGCCATGTTCATCGCATTGTATCTCTGCATCCGTAGCTCCGTTTCGTGCGTGTAATATGTCAAATTGTTCGTCTCAACGAGTACTTCATTTCATTACATTGCATCATTTTCATTTGAGCTCATCTTTATGCCGGAAGTGCTGTTGGAAGAGTGCATGTTGATGTTAATCTGCTGAAACTGTTATAACTTGCTCATTTGTCATTTTTGCCATGTTTGATGTGTGCATCCTATGAGTATGAGCTCTACATGTGTTTTGATGTATGTTATGCCATCTTTCCAGGGGTGCCAACCATGTATTTTTGTGAGTTGTCTGCTGAGTGTATCAAGCTTGCTAAGTAGGGTAGTTGCTGTTGCTGTTTTCCTGACAGATTCTGTTATATTTGTTGCTATGTTAACATGCTGCTACTAATCATTCTATGCATAATCTGGAGATGTTCTATAAACATGTTTTGATCTACATGTTATTCCCTATCCATCCATGCCCCTGGTTGCATTTATAGCTTGATGTGGATTGTTCATATCTTGCTCCAAAGTTTGCTAAATGATGTTGCTGTCAGCCTGTTAACATTAAGTTCAATGTTTCCATGATTGTTCCCTAGTGATCCATGCACCCTATGAACTTGTTCTTGCCATGCTTAGCTTCATAAACATGTCTTCTTACTGTTGGTTGCCTTTCCATGCCATGTATTGCTCTGTGGTGAGTGGTTCAAGCTCACCAACATGCCTACTTATTGTTGTTCCTGCCAAGTTTGAATCTGTAATATAACTTGCCATGTTTACATGGGTACCATCATATTTTCTTATCCTTTTTGGCTCATGGTCAGTAAGGGTCTTTTGATCTATGCATTTAGTAGTATCATGCCATGCTTTTTTTTGCCATGATAAGTTCCTGTAACATGTTGTTTGATAGCTCTAAACATTGCAACCTGATGTTATTTCCTGATAAGTCTGAAACTGTTACTATTTGCAATCTTTCCATGTCATTTTGAGCATGTTCTAGTCTTTTCTGGAGATAGCTCAGTGTTCATGTTTTGTTATCCTTTACCTATACTTCATGCCCATGCCTTTTGTTATTACGTTGAGATGCTGTAGCATGTTGTTTTAATGCTTGTAAGATGCCTAGTTACTGTTTTGGACAGATTGTTGCTATGACTTGTATAGTGTGCATGTGTTGCACCGTTGCTCCGTTTTGAGTGTGCTCTATATGAAACTTGCTTGTTTTTGCATATAGCTTCATATTATCATGTTGCATCCTTGTTTTGAGGTGTTTGCTTGATGTTTGGGTGCATTTTGCATCAATGCCATGTTTAACTTGTTTTGCTCGTATCTTCTAGGCCGTAGCTCCGAAATAAATGAACTTTATATGTAACTTGACTCGAATTTCGTGTAGATCATCTTGGTGCATCTTAACTTGCTGTTTAATAACTTGAACATAAGGTTTATTCATATCTGGACCAATTTCGAAATTTGCATATGAGGACTTACCGGAATTGTTATATGTTATTCACGGCCTCATTTAAACTTGCCTTGATGTGTTGTTCTTGTTTGCATCATCTCTTGCCATGAGTAGCTCCATGTAGCTTTGCCATGCATCATGCTTGTTGTGCATCATGCCTTGTTCATGTGTGGTGTGTTTACCATGTTGTGTGCTTCTTTTCGATAGTTGCCGTTTCGTTGCGATCGTGAGGATTCGTTCGTCTATGCTTGGTTCGTCTTCGTGGCTTCATCTTCTTCATGGACTCTTTCTTCTTCCTTGCGGGATTTCAGGCAAGATGACCGCTACCTTGGATCTCACTACTATCATTGCTATGCTAGTTGCTTCGTTCTATCGCTATGCTGCGTTACCTATCTTTTGCTCTTCAAGCCTCCCAAATTGCCATGAACCTCTAACCTTTGTCACCATTCCTAGCAAACCGTTGTTTGGCTATGTTACCGCTTTGCTCAGCCACTCTTATAGCGTTGCTAGCTGCAGGTGAAGTTGAAGATTGCTCCATGGTGAACAGGGTTATGTTGGGATATCACAATATCTCTTATATTATTAATGCATCTATATATTTGGTAAAGGGTGGAAGGCTCTGCCTTATGCCTGGTGTTTTGTTCCACTCTTGCCGCCCTAGTTTCCGTCATACCGGTGTTATGTTCCCGGATTTTGCGTTCCTTACGCGGTCGGGTGATTTATGGGACCTCCCTGACAGTTCGCTTTGAATAAAACTCCTCCAGCAAGGCCCAACATTGGTTTTACCATTTGCCTCACCACCACCTATATTTCCCTTGGGAGTAATTAACCCAAGGGTCATCTTTATTCAGCCCCCCGGGCCAATGCTTGTTTAAGTGTTGGTCCGAACTAGAGCCCTTTGCAGCGCCCCCTCAGGGAAACTTGAGGTCTGGTTTTAGTTGTACGGATTGCTCATCCGGTCGTGGCCTGAGACGAGATACGCGCGGCTACTATCAGGATGTCGGCACACCGGGAGGTCTTGCTGGTCTTGTTTTACCATTGTCGAAATGTCTTGTAAACCGGGATTCCGAGACTGATCGGGTCTTCCTGGGAGAAGGTCTATTCATTCGTTGATCGCGAGAGCTTGTCATGGGCTAAGTTGGGACACCCCTGCAGGGTATAAACTTTTGAGAGCCGTGCCCGCGGTTATGTGGCAGATGGGAATTTGTTAATGTCCGGTTGTAGATAACTTGACACCAGATCCGAATTAAAAAGCATCAACCGCGTGTGTAGCCGTGATGGTCTCTTCTCGGCGGAGTCCGGGAAGTGAACACGGTTTCTGTGTTATGATTGACGTAAGTAGGAATTCAGGATCACCTTCTTGATCATTGCTAGTTGACGATCGTTCCGCTTGTTTCTCTTCTCGCTCTTATTTGCGTATGTTAGCCACCATATCATTCTTAGTTGCTGCTGCAACCTCACCACCTTACCCCTTCCTTTCCCATTAAGCTTTGCTAGTCTTGATACCCATGGTAATGGGATTGCTGAGTCCTCGTGGCTCACAGATTACTACAACAACAGTTGCAGGTACAGGTTGTGCGATGATCTTGACGCGAGAGCGATGCTTGCTTGCTTTGAGTTCTTCTTCTGCTTCTTCTTCGATCAGGGGATAGGTTCCAGGTCGGCAGCCTGGGCTAGCAGGGTGGATGTCGTTTGAGTTTCTGTTTGTGTTTCATCCGTAGTCGGATATTGATCTCTTGTATGATGATGTTGTATTCGTGTGGCGTTGTATGCCTCTTGTATGTATCCCCATCTATTATGTAATGTTGATGTAATGATATCCACCTTGCAAATGCGTTCCAATATGCGGGTCTATCCTTGGTGGGACCTTCGAGTTCCTTTTGGATAGGATCGCATATTGGGCGTGACAAGTTGGTATCAGAGCCGACCCTCGCGGTTACACGGATGGTTGCGGACAGGTGCGCAGTCATGTTGTGCATGACGTTTGTGACCCGTCGTGGCACACGGCATGGCACATGTGCTGGACTGGAAGCACAGACGGATGTGCCAAGAGGGAACGTTCCTGTAGCCCGACGAGGACGTCGGTTCCTCTGAGTGTGGGTGTTTGTGATAGCCTAGCTTATTAGGGATGATAGACTACTCATGTCAATAAGGAATTCCTTCTTTTCCGGGAGCCCATTCGGAGAGAACTTCAAAGTTAAGCGTGCTCAGCTTGGAGTAGTTTCAGGATGGGTGACCGACCGGGAAGTTGCTCCCGGGTGCGCACGAGTGAGGACAAAGTGCGCAGAAAAGACTAGTATTGATCTGTGGGGCCAGTCTAGATCCCGCCAGGAGTAACGACCACCGGCGGGTGTGTCCAGAGCGTTACAGTCCTTCATCCTAGCCGGCCTCGACAGCGACTATGACTCTCTTGCCGAGGTGATTAACGAACGGAAGGAGCCTCTTCGTCCTCAGGAGCTTTACAGCCGTCTTCTGGATACGGAGCAACGGCTCAACGCGCGCTGCCCCGATATCTCCACCGACTCCTCCGTCAACGCCGTCTACCGCGGCAAGGGCGGGGGTAGTGGCCCCTCTGCAGCTTCCTTGGGAGGAGGGGGCAAGTCCGGTGGTGGTGGTGGTGCGCCCTCGACACAACAGCAGCAGGCCCCGCGCTCTGGCGCCCCGGTGGTGGTCGTTGATGGCTGCGCTTGCGCCTGCTGTACCACTTGTGGTGCGGCTCAGCCATGCCAGCTCTGTGGCCTGCCTCGCCATGTTGCCTCTCGCTGTCATCGCCGGTTCAAGACGGACTTTCTTGGCCTCGGTAATAATGGCAAGGGCAACGAGCGTCAAGTCAACATGGCGCAACAGGGTCACACCCCTTCTTATCCTGTTGATCCCTCTTGGTACATGGATACTGGAGCAACCACGCACGTCACGAACGAGCTGGGCAAACTGACTGTCCAGCAACCTTACCGCGGGCATGACAAGGTTCACACAGCTAACGGGGCAGGTATGCGCATTTCACATGTTGGTCAGGCATCACTTCTCACAAACACCTCTAGGACATTGCATCTTAGAAATGTTCTTCGTGTTCCCACCGTTGCACGTAATTTACTCTCTGTTCCTAAACTTACACAGGATAATAATGTCTTCTGTGAGTTTCACCCGTTTCATCTCTTTGTTAAGGATCGTGCTACGAGGAACATTCTTCTTAGAGGCCGCTACCGCCATGGTCTATATGCTCTTGATGCCCCCGTCGACGCTCCCGCTCCTGCTGCTGCGTTCCAAGTCTTCAGTGGTGTCCGTGTGTCTCCATCACTATGGCACTCTCGCCTTGGTCACCCAGCATCTCCCATTGTTCGCCATGTCCTCCATCGTCATGAGCTACCGTCCGAGTCTAGTAATAAAGATGCCGCTGCCTGTGATGCCTGCCAGCAGGGCAAGAGTCACCAGTTACCTTTTTCTGTTTCTACACATATAGTCAAAACTCCTCTTGAGCTTGTGTTTTCAGATGTATGGGGCCCTGCCCAGCTATCCGTTAGTGGGCACGAATACTATGTCAGTTTCATTGATGCTTATAGTCGCTTTACCTGGATTTTGTCTTCTCAAGCATAAGTCTGATGTGTTTAATGTGTTTTTACAATTTCAAGCACATGTTGAAAGACTCCAAGATCATAAAATCATTCATGTACAGTCAGACTGGGGGGGGGGGTGAATATCGCAACCTCAGTACCTTCTTTGAAAAACTAGGAATTGCTCATCGTGTTTCCTATCCACATACACATCAGCAGAATGGTTCAGCTCAATGTAAGCACCGTCATATTGTTGAAACTGGGTTAACCTTGCTTGCTCATGCATCTGTCCCGTTTCGTTTTTGGAGCGATGCCTTTACTACAGCGTGCTTTCTTATAAATAGGCTTCCTTCGCGGCTCCTTCATATGAAAACTCCACTTGAACTCTTGCTTGGTCAGACTCCTGATTACACGTTTCTTAAAGTGTTCGGTTGTGCGTGTTGGCCGCATCTCCATCCGTATAATAATCGAAAGCTTGAGTTCTGGTAAAAGAAATGTGTCTTTCTGGGGTATAGTTCTGTTCACAAAGGGTATAAGTGCCTTCATGTCCCATCTAATCGTGTGTATATCTCCCGAGATGTTGTTTTTGATGAGCATGTTTTTCCCTTTGCTGCTCTTCCTCCACCTACCACAAGCTCCACACCGCCAGTGCACCCATCCACTATATTGCCTGATCAATTTGTAGATGCTGCACATTCGCCCTCTTTGTTGTCTGTAACGCCCTCGATGCGGCTATATCTCCCACGTGTCGAAGCACGACTTAGAGGCATAACCGCATTGAAAGCAATGTCGCAAGTGAGGTAATCTTCACACAACCCATGTAACACATAAGGGAAAGAGATACATAGTTGGCTTACGATCGCCACTTCACACAATTACATGAATAAAGCATTACATCATCCAGATACAATCAAGGTCCGACTACGGAACCAAAATAAAAGAAGAACCCCAAATGCGACAAAGGTCCCCGATCGACCCCAACTGGGCTCCACTACTCATCAACTAGAACGAAACAACACAAAAGGCAAGATCTTCATCGAGCTCCTCCTTGAGCTTGATTGCGTCACCTGCTCGGTAACATAGGCACCTGCAAACTGGTTTTGGAAGTATCTGGTGAGTCACGAGGACTCAGCAATCCCATTACCATGGGTATCAAGACTAGCAAAGCTTAATGGGAAAGGAAGGGGTAAAGTGGTGAGGTTGCAGCAGCAACTAAGCATGATATGGTGGCTAACATACGCAAATAAGAGCGAGAAGAGAACAAGCGGAACGGTCGTCAACTAGCAATGATCAAGAGGTGATCCTGAACACCTACTTACGCCAAACATAACACTGAGACCGTGTTCACTTCCCGGACTCCGCCGAGAAGAGACCATCACGGCTACACACGCGGTTGATGCGTTTTAGTTCGGATCAAGTGTCAAGTTGTCTACAACCGGACATTAACAAATTCCCATCTGCCACATAACCGCGGGCACGGCTCTCGAAAGTTTATACCCTGCAGGGGTGTCCCAACTTAGCCCATGACAAGCTCTCGCGATCATCGAAGGAATAGACCTTCACACGAGACACTCCGATCAGACTCGGTATCCCGGTACATCAAGACATTTCGACAATGGTAAAACAAGACCAGCAAAGCCGCCCGATGCGCCGACAATCCCGATAGGAGCTGCACATATCTCGTTCTCAGGGCAACACCGGATGAGACAGGCTACGAGTAAAACCAGACCTCGAGTTGCCCCGAGGGGGCCCCGCAGGCGGCTCGGTTCGGACCAACACTTAGACAAGCACTGGCCCGGGGGGGCTAAATAAAGATGACCCTTGGGTTAATTACTCCCAAGGGAAAAGTAGGTGGTGGTGAGGCAAATGGTAAAAGTCAATGTTGGGCCTTGCTGGACAAGTTTTATTCAAAGCGAACTGTCAGGGGGGTCCCATAAATCACCCGACCGCGTTAGGGACGCAAAATCCGGGAACATAACACCGGTATGACGGAAACTAGGGCGGCAAGAGTGGAACAAAACACCAGGCATAAGGCCGAGCCTTCCACCCTTTACCAAGTATATAGATGCATTAACAATATAAGAGATATTGTGATATCCCAACCAAAATCCTGTCCACCATGGAGAAATCTTCAACTTCACCTGCAACTAGCAACGCTATAAGAGGGGCTGAGCAAAAGCGGGAACATAGCCAAACAACGGTTTGCATAGGAAAGGTGTCAAAGGTTAGGGGTTCATGGCAATATGGGATGGCTGGACAAACAGGTAATAGGTAGCGCAGCATAGCGAAAGAACGAGGCAACTAGCATAGCAATGATAGTAGTGAGATCCAGGGTAGCGGTCATCTTGCCTGAAATCCCGCAAGGAAGAAGAACGAATCCATGAAGAAGATGAAGCCACGAAGACGAACCACACGTAGACGAACGAATCCTCACGATCGCAACGGAAACGGGTACTATCGAGAAGAAGCACACAACATAGGTAAACACACCACACATGAACAAGACATGATGCACAACAATCATGATGCATGACCAAGCTACATGAAGCTACTCATGGCAAGAGATGATGCAAACAAGAACAACACATCAAGGCAAGTTTAAATGAGGCCGGAAACAACATATAACAATTCCGGTAAGTCCTCATATGCAAATTTCGAAATTGGTCCAGAACTGAATAAACATTAAGTTGAAGTTGTTAAACAACAAGTTAAGACGCACCAAGATGATCTACACAAAATTCTAGTCAAGTTACATATAAAGTTCATTAGATTCGGAGCTACGGCCTAGAAGATATGAGCAAAACAAGTTAAGCATGGCATTGATGCAAAATGCATACAAACATCAAGCAAACACACCCAAAAAAAGGATGCAACATGATAATATGAAGCTACATGCAAAAACAAGCAAGTTTCATATAGAGCACACTCAAAACGGAGCAACGGTGCAACACACACACACTATACAAGTCATAGCAACAATCTGTCCAAAACAGCAACTAGGCATCTTACAAGCATCAAAACAATAAACTACAGCACCCCAACATAATAACAAAAGGCATGGGCATGAAGTACACGTAAAGCATAACAAAACATGAACACTGAACTATCTCCAGAAACAACTAGAACATGCTCAAAATGACATGGAGATATTGCAAATAATAACAGTTTCTGACTTTAGCAGAAATATCATCAGGTTGCAATGTTTAGAGCTATCAAACAACATGTTACAGGAAGTTATCATGGCAAACAAAGGCATGGCATGAATCTACTAATAGCATATATCAAAAGACCCTTACTGACCATGAGCCAAAAAGGCACGGAAAATATGATGGCACCCATGTAAACATGGCAAGTTATATTACAGATTCATAACATGGCAGGAACAACAATAAATAGGCATGTTCGTGAGCTTGAACCACTCACCACAGAGCAATACATGGCATGGCAAGGCAACCAACAGTAAGAAGGCATATTTATGAAGCTAAGCATGGCAAGAGCAAGTTCATAGCATACACGGATCAACTACAACGACCTCGTGAAAATTGAATCTCATGAAAACAATCTGTCAGGAAACATTTTCAAGGAACTTTGGAGCAAGAAATGAACATGTTCCAGCAGGCTATAATTGCAACCAAGGGCATGAATGGATAGAGCATGACATGTATATCAAAACATGTTTATATAGAATCTCCAGATTATGCATGGAATGATTAATAGAAGCATGTTAACATGGCATCAAAATATAACAGAATCTGTCAGGAAAACAGCAACAGCAACTACCCTACTTAGCAAGCTTGATACACTCAGCACACAACTCACAAAAATACATGGTTAACACCCCTGGAAAGATGGCATGGCATAGTCCAACATTCATGTAGAGCTCAACCTCATAGGATGCACACATTAATCATGGCAAAAATGATAAAACAGCAAGTTATAACAGTTTCAGCAGATTAACATCAACATGCACTCTTCCAACAGCATTTCGGGCATCAAGATGAGCTCAAATGAAAATGATGCAATGGAATGAAATGATGTACTCGTCGAGGCGAACAATTTGACATATTATACGCGCAAAACGGAGCTACGGATGCAGAGATGCGATGCGATGAATATGGCATGAAAATTACTGAAATCTGGGACTTAGCAGTTTCGGGGTCGACCTCGGGTTGGCACGGTTTTCGAAGCAGATCGGAGCTCGCCAGAGTTGTGGCCGGGGAAGATGCCGGCGAGGTCGGGGGAGGCCGGATCCGTGGCCGGGGAGAGCTCCTCCGGCCGGATCTCGCCGGATCCGGCGCGGGGCGGCGAGGAGGCGCGGGGCCGGGGCTCCCGGAGCGCGGGGCGGAGGGGCGGAGCCGGCGGGCGAGGTCGCCGGAGACGGCAGCCGGCGAGGCGCGGGGTGCCGGGCCGGCGGCGCGGGGCGCCTCGGCGGCCGGCGGTGGGCACCCGGCGGCGCAGGGCCGAGGAGGCGCGGGCGGAGGCGGCGGAGGACGACGGCGGCGGCGGAGATGCGGCGGCGGACGGCGACAGAGGACGTCGGCGGCGCTGCGGCGGAGATGCGGCGGCGGAGGGCGAACGGCGGCGGGGCGCCGGCGGGGGCGCGCGGTCAAACTCGGTCAAACTTGAAGATAGTTTAACAAAGTACAATCTTTTAAGGACAGAGGGAGTGTTACAATAGTACTCCAGAAACATGAAACCAAAATGCAAGTCTCATACCTTTCAAAAAAAAATGCAAGTCTAATAACAATTAGTGTGGCACAAGATCCTAGGCGTGCACAAACATAGTTATTTTATCATTGTCAAAAGAATTTGAGACATAATTTCACAATGACAAGTGTATATATGAATTGGCCTCATAATTTCTTGTATTTATCTACATGTGTACCATCACTTCAGAAGAGACCAACAAAAGATACACCCAGGTTAAGCAGCTTTACTCAAAAACAGTTGGGCGACCCTCCTTCACCGCCTCCTCCTCCAACAACAAAGAAAGTTAGGGTTCATGCCTCTCGTCGGCGCCGGCGCAGGTCCGCCTCGTCTCCGGTGGCCCTAGGGCCATGGAGGCGCGGTGGATCCTGGCAAGGGCCGGCGGGAGGGCTCCGTTCTTAGTCTTTTTTTCAATCTTGTTAGGGTTTGTGTCCTACTCAGGAAGGCGAGACGGCGGCCGCTCCCTGAAGATGGAATTATGGTCTCCCCGCCTAGCCCCCATTCCGGCGGTGCGTCTAGCATCATTGGTGGGCGTGTGGAGGTGTGTCTCTGGCAGATCTATCTTTGGTGGATTTGCTCGGATCTCGTCGTTGTTCGTCTACGTTCGTGTGTCTTCGGTTTGGATCCTTCCGATCTACATTATTTTTCATCGGCGGTGGTTGCTGTTCTGGGGTGCTGGTCCTATGAGTTCTTAGCACGACGACTTCCCAACTGTATACTACAACAAGTTGTGCCCGGCTCCGGCGATGGAGGGGCAATGACGGCGGCGCGCCTTCGGCTCGCTTCGGTGCTTGTAGTCGTCGCTAGGTGGTCTACGAATCTAGATGTAATTTTTATTTCTAGTATTCGTTGTACTGCCATGATTGAAGAGGAATAGATTGGAAGTTTTTCCGAAAAAAAAGCAGCTTTACTCAATAAAAAATACAAAAAGAGAAGACTCGACCGATGCATCTACTCTTACCAGCAGAAAAATGCAAAAAGAACATCTGTTTTAACCATGAGCCAGAAAAAACGCATTCAACATGTACCTATTCTTATTAGGAGGATAAACGAGGAAAAAATGATTATGTGAAGCATCTGTTCTTATCAGTAGCACAATTTTCCTTACCAATGTTGAATCGGTGAAATCATCCCTTTTTGGTAGTGTATATTCTCAACAAGAACAAGAAGTGCATATACGTTCTCATGAGTGGGCTACACTATAAGAAGGCATGAACAAGAAGTGTCCGAGCATTTGCACATGATATCAGGCAAAGAACAAATACAAGTGGTAATCTGATCAATTCGATCAGTTTTCAAGCACAGAATTATACATGTAGAGCAAAACTAAACATCTATCATCAACATCACTTACAGGTTGATGGGTTTACATCCACCGATAGCACTACTTCCAAATCTATTGATTTGCAACCGAAACAGAGAAATATCACACACAAAATAAAAGAAGATAGAGATGGAAATAGATTATATCACCCTGGGAGAAATCATGGAAGATCCACGCAGCTCTTTCAACAAGCACCAAAAAACTGATATTTAAAGTGTTGAAGAAGTAAATGATAAAAATTACCCCATGGCACCATTGTGTTTTTGGAGCTGTGATGTGCGATCCCTGGTTTCTCGATCATAACATAAGTTGGTTTATATATCCCCATGCTTAACTTTTTCTGAATTCACTTCTCTTCTGCAAATTGAGAAGAAACAGATTGATAGCTGATCAATGACAACATGCTTCAAAAAGAAATGGGATAACAGCCAATACTCTAAAAATAATAATGATCCGGCATCAATTTGTTTTCTACTAGAAAGTGTAAAGCTGAACAATAATTTACCTTTAAAGGCATTGGCATATCTGTTTCATTGTTGCCATCGTGGTCATAGCAGAATCATATGGACCCGTGACATTGGCAAGCGATTTCTTCTGGAATTCATTGATTTCTTTCACAATTATCAATCCATGCACAAGAGTCGACATGACCTGAGGGAAAAAATAGAAGCATTTGACTCACAAGCTCACAAGAAAAAAAAATCCAATGGGACCAAGGCACGAACCAATCTGTTAGGTGATTCCTCAATAGTCCAAATAAAGGGTAGGTGAGATGTGTTTACCTACGGAAGATGAGATTCGTGAGGATGCATAATGCATGCGAATTCATCGGGAGAATAGGGCTCCTTAAAAAAAAGGATCAATCCATGCATCAAGAATTTCTTCTACGTGGACGGACTGTACAACAGTACAACTTTGTAAGCTATTCTGGTATGCCGATCAGGAGGGACGAAGCCGCCGAACCGCGATGGATGAAGACGACAACACACGTCTAGGGGAACCCTTGAACTGCGAGGAATGAAGCCAACGGCGCACGCCGCCGCCTTGGGAAGAACCCAGGCAATGTGGTGGAAAAGTCATGAGATTAGGACAGAACGCCGTCTAGGGGAACTCTACTTTCCTGGGCCTAACCTATGTTTCTCAGGGCTGGTCAGCCCGATTAAGGACAGAATGCCTAGGTCCATCAGCGGAGCAGCAGCCTGTTTAGGTGGGTAAGTGGGGCGCGATGACGGAGCGAAAAACGCGCAGGCGCGACCGAGGGAACAAACGGCAGATCTGTAGCGTCTATTAGCCAGATCCGACGGCTAAGGACGTCAAATTGTTGTGGAGGGGCGTGGATAGCTCTGTTTTACTATTTTGTAATGGGTCGAGTACTTCCTTGGCTTGGGCCGGGAACAAACAAAACAAAGAAGTTGATTGGTCCATCGGTAGGTGACACGGATCAATCCCCTTGTTGAGTCCATCACAGCACTTCGTTCCCATCCGACGGATCCATCATACAAGTTGACATCGCAGCTCTTTGATTGGTAAATTTCGTCCGTCCATGGATCCATCACTCCTCTTGAACCCATCCTAGCCATCCGTCCACATCCGGCGGCGCGTAGAGATCCAATCCTAGGTTTCCCTTTACAATGAGTTATACTATACTAACACATATGCCCGTGCGTTGCAACGGGAGAGATATTTTTTTGTGAGAAGCAATGGGAAAGATAATTGTTGTGTTGACCAAAACAAGGGACTACATAATGGTAGGCGACAGAGGAGTTATGGTCTTCTCGCTGTACATGTTTGACATGGAAATCTCGATAGTGGTTGGGTTGGTCGGATTAGTGGCGAGCACCCAACTCATGTTTTTTCCCTCTGGGTCTGCCTCTATCTTCGGGTTGTGCCTGCCTCCTCATTTAGTGGTCGTGCGGCAACCTTCGGGACATAGTTTCTTCGACCACTCTATCCTATGATGGCGTAACTAGGTGGATTATTAATTGCAACACATCAATCCCGTTTCATTAGCATAATCAGGCATGTATGTCCCTTATTTTTTAGGGTTTATTTTCTTTAATTATTTTAGTGCTCAAGTGCCCATAATTTTGCTCTAATTAAAGCCAAACAACATATTCTCTTTTATTGGCACGTGCCCACAATTTCTTTCATTTATAGTCAACCAACATAGAACGACCACGCACCGCTAACCAATGTCAAGCGCGAATATTTAAGAAAACACTATAGCATCAGATTAGAAATAATTTTAATTTTTTTAGAATTGAAAAGAATATGAATTGGCAAATATTCTTGGAAACGTGAACAATTTTTTTAGATCCCGAACAAATTTCAAAAAGATGTGACAATTTTTTTGAAAATTCCAATATTTTTGGAAAAACACGAAAAAATTAGAAACATTAATAGTTTTTGAAATTCACAAACAATATTTTGAAAACTAGAAAGTTTTATAAATCACAAATATTTTCGAATTTTTGATCTTTTTGAAAGGGGAACATTCAAAACAATTTTAGAAAATGTTTTCTTAGACTAAAATATACTTTTAGATTTGTGAACATGTCACTAAAACAGGAATATTCTTAAATATGGAACATTTTGTAAAATGTAATTTTTACTTAAAAATCTCTAAGATTTTTTGAAAACAGACAAAATAATTAAAAATGAAAAAAAATCATAACAAGATTATTTTAAAAGCTTAGAACATTTTTTAAATCAGGAACAATATTTTTGAATTCTGACAATTTTTTGAATATTTGAACAAATTGAAATTCTGATTTTTTTTCTAAATTTGTAATTGACAGGAAAAATAAAAATAAAGATGAAAAGAAGGAAGAGGGAATATAAAAGAGAAAGAGAAAGGGACAGAAAAATATATAATAGAAATAGGGCATCAAAAATGGGGAAACGGGCCGGCCCAGTCTTAGGCGCCATGTGGGCAGCTTCAACTATTTATCCCTCGATGCGACAAATAAGTTCCTCACAAGTGTGTGGGTAATAATAAGTGGGCTGGCTTCGTTGGGCCGGAGCACGCGCGTCCCAATTACGAAATTCTGGACAAATCTTTTTTCTTTTCTAGCGGATAGACGCACAAAAGTTTAGTACCACCTCGGATAGAAAAAAATACTTTCAAAGATGAACGGATGAAAAAATTGAAGAAATGCACCTTGCTTTTATATATATATATATATATATATATATATATATATATATATATATATATATATATATATATATACTAGTTAGTTGCACGTGCTTTGCACGTCAATGCTTAATCATGCGACAACATCGTTGTCGGTAGAAGGGAGTCATAGATTGATGTGTTCGGGTGCAAGGTGGGTGTGGGGAGCTCGCCGACGATAGAATCTGACGGGGATTAGAAGGAGGCCGAAGTGGCAGAAGAGGTGGAGTGGAGCGGGGCAAAGGGTGGGGCGGTGAGTTTTTGGGATGTAGTGGGGGATAGTTCCATAAAGAAGAAGAACAACACCGAATTGGGGAGGAGATGAAGTTGCGGTGAATCGGACTATCAACAGAACTTACTGAAACAAATTATTTTTAGGTATGTGACATGCAGGTGGGCCCTTAATTCAACATTTGAAGGAGTTGTTATTATTTTTCTTGTAGTTTTATCTACATTTTTTTCACATGCCCTTTACCCAGTTAGTGCACTGTGTCGATAAAACCCCGAAATAAACCATTAAAGATTTCCACCATGTATCGTTGATCCTTACGTTAGGCCCATATGGCAGACCACGTGAAGGCTATATTAACAATATATAGAGATTTTTTTTCTTAAATATTAAAATAGTCACAATTCACTATCTTAAACCTAATAAACATGAAAACGATCATAAAATATTTTCGGAGGTTCTCAAATATGCGCTTGACATTTTATCTAAGACACGTGTTTTCCTTAATAAAAGTATCGTATCATCAACATATATCTATTCAATTATTGATTTTGACAACACAAAAAATCATGTATTCATATTATGTCCATATGATGTACGTAGTTTGGAAGATATGAAATGTAAATATTTTTTGGTGGAAATAATACATATTTAACTATGTGCACATATTGCTTTAAATATAGATCGATAAAAAAATGTAAAAGAAGAAAAATATTTACTTTAGGAGAATATATTGTCCAAAAAAATGCAAAATTATATTGGCAGGTGGACCAGCGGGATGTTCTTTTTGCGGCGAACAAAGATAGGTATTTATTTTTTATTATCTAGTATAATAACTTTCCGTTTGTATCATGGAGACTTGAAGCATTTGAGTTTGATTGTTTTCTGGAGGTTTCTACCGAGCAGGACTTCCTTTCGTTTCGCAGGAGTAGATGTAAAAGAAATTAAAAAGGAATCCTGTGGAGCTCACTGGAAGGTGCAGAGATGGGCCCCATATGTTACATGATCAGATCAGCCTGGCAGCTGCCATGTGCGCTTGTAGGAGACAGGCTGCACCCGCGCGAATCCTTGGAGTAGCAGCCGTTCGATTTTCAGATCCAACGGTATATATTGCACCACAGCGATTCAGGACTTGAGCAAACCAATGTCAGCCGTTCGATTGAAACTATCTAGCGGTCCATATTGTGAGTTATATATATATATATATATAAAATAATTATACTTATATTATATAATAATACTACTACTAATAATAATAATACTAATAATAATAATAATAATAATAATAATAATAATAATAATAATAATAATAATAATAATAATAATAATAATAATAATATAGATATAGATAGATATAGATATAGATACTACTAGTATCAAACTAAAATATAGGTGCGTTCGAAATAAATATAACAAACTAGAAACACCCTTTTTGTGAATATATATAGCCTCTCTCTATATATATTATATTTTCCGCCGTGGGACCTGCTCGCCAACACGTTAATTGCCGATCCACATGCTAGAACAATCTACGTGACATGTTTGGTCAGGTTGAGTCGCGTAATACAATGGCTACCCGTTTTTCTCACACGATGAAAAAAAACAAGTTTTTTTGAAGCAAATGTTTTTTGCATTGGAAAAGGTGTCATCATTTTTTTAAATAGATGGTAATGATAAGGAGACGGTACGACCACTCCCGGGCTCCGCACGGTTCGATCTAGCAACGGCGACCGGCATTATTCTTGGGAACAATTGGTTTTGCCAACAGGCATCGACGAAGTGGCCGCGGGTGGGTGGCAGTGCTCGGGTAGGAGGCGACACATTCTCATCCTAGTGACACCGGCGCTCCTTGTCACCATCGCACGTGTGCCGCCACATTCGTTCGTCATTGTGTGCCTCGTGCACCAGGACTCCCGCCCTCGCATCTCTTGGTTCGGACCCATGCTTGTAATAATAAGCTTCACAAAAAAGTGGGATGTATTTCTTCTTTTTGAGAGATAGGGACGAATGACCATGTCGCCTATCCCGCACTCAAATCTGAGGCGGTCATGTCTCCTCTAGAGTTGCATCCAACGGCAGGCAGAGGTGGAGTATGAAGTTGTCGGTCGGTGGGTCAACAAGTTGAACGACGAGTGCGTTGTTGATCGCAAGAGACGCGTTTGAGGAAAGTCGGACGATGGTGGGTTTCTAGTCTACCCTCATCAGGTTCCCCTGGGCATGATGGAGCTTGCTGATAGGTGTGTACATAGTACCAAGTGAGACTGAACCTGGTCGACTTTCACCACTTTAGATCGACAACTCCAAGAGTGCTCCTCATGGCGTCGAGCGCCTGGTGTTAGAAGAACTCGAGCTGGCCCACGAAGATGAACACCTCGAGGGCGCACAAGATGAAGTACTACGGCACCTGCCAGAAGATGGACCGCTAAAAAGAAAACTGCCAGAAGACGGAGATGGGCACGACGTCCTTGTCCCCGTAGAGGCCGCGCCGCACGATGGTGCGGAGGCCGAGGCGGTGAGCATGGTGAAGATGGAGACGACGAGGGCGATGCCCATGCATGCGCTGGAGCTGGGTGAGGGAGCGCACGACGGGGAGGAGGATGCGGTCGTAGACGGGCACCCGGCCAGGAGATGACGTTATCCGTACGTGCACAGCCGCCACGACGATGTACGTACCGTGAACGTCCGTACGTACGGACAGGACATCAGCGGCGTTTCCGTCTACACGTGCGCCTCCTTCCTTCCACGAGCGAGTCCGTTCAGCAGTCGCCCTTTCCGTTTCTCTCTCCCTCGAAAACATGCATGCATACTTCTCTCGCTCCAAGAGAAGGGTTTTTTTTTCGAAACGGAGGCAAAGATTGCCTCATCTATTAATTAACCAGAAGAGAATTGTCCAATTAATTACGGAAAATCGGGAAAAAACCGAAACAACAAGGGCCAAACCCACTCCCATAGACTGAAACACATAGGACAAAGCCCACCCTTATCGACGACAAGTCGGCCTGCGGCCAGACAACGCAGCTCCGACTCAGACGAAAACTCAGAAAAACAAAACCACACACGGCTGGCGCCACGGAAGATCACCGAACGGGTCACCTGCAGCCAGTCATCGTACACCACAGGGCCCCGCCGCCAGCGTCGACTCCATAACAACAAGCAAACCGAGGCAAAACCGTGGAAACGTCGAAGAAGAGCCGACTACCGCAACCATTGCCACGTCGCTGACATCGCTCCCACCATCATCGTTGCCACAGAAGTCTGGTCGCCACAGTGATTCTTTCGGGGCCGCCGCCCCGACATCCCCCGCTCCATCGCGCCCAGCGCAACCGGCACCGCCTTTCGGGGCCGCCGCCCCGCCTCGAGCAGCAACGTCGCACAACCCAGCTGCCTGCAGCCCACGCTGCTCAGGTCAACCGCTCGCAGACCACGAACGCCGCACCACATTCGGGGCCGCCGCCCCGACGTAAAGTCAGATCGCCCCCTCTGGGGCGCATCGACCGAGCCGACACCCCTACCGCCCAAGCGGGACAAGGATGCCACCCAACCAATGTCGAGATAGAGCCCTACCTCATAGGGCTGCCACTCACATTGTTCCCAAGATTGCCATCTCGAGTACAACCAAAAACCTGTAGGGGAACGTAGTAATTTCAAAAAAATTCCTACGCACACGCAAGATCATGGTGATGCATAACAACGAGAGGGGAGAGTATTGTCCACGTACCCTCGTAGACCGAAAGCGGAAGCGTTATGACTACGCGGTTGATGTAGTCGTACGTCTTCACGATCCGACCGATCCAAGTGCCGAACGTACGGCACCTCCGAGTTCAGCACACGTTCAGCTCGATGTCGATCCCCGGACTCCGATCCAGCAAAGTGTCGGGGATGAGTTCCGTCAGCACGACGGCGTGGTGACGATGATGATGCTCTACCGACGCAGGGCTTCGCCTAAGCACCGCAACGATATGACCGAAGTGGAATATGGTGGAGGGGGGCACCGTACACGGCTAAGGAACGATCACGAAAATCAACTTGTGTGTCATGGGGTGTCCCCCTGCCCCGTATATAAAGGAGCAAGGGAGGAGGAGGCCGGCCCTAGGAGGAGGGCGCGCCAAGGGGAGTCCTACTCCCACCAGGAGTAGGACTCCTTCTTTCCTAGTCCAACTAGGAGAAGGGGGGAAAGGAGGGAAGTGGAGAAGGAAGGGAGAGGGGGGCCGCGCCCCAAACCCCTTGTCCAATTCGGACTGGGCTTGGGAGGGGCGCGTGCCACCTCCTGGCTCCTTCCCACTAAGGCCCATTAAGGCCCAATACTCTTCCCCGTATTCCTGTAACTCTCCGGTACTCCGAAAAATACCCGAATCACTCGGAACCTTTCCAATGTCCGAATATAGTCGTCCAATATATCGATCTTTACGTCTCGACCATTTCGAGACTCCTCGTCATGTCCCCGATCTCATCCGGAACTCCGAACTCCTTCGGTACATCAAAACTCATAAACTCATAATAAAACTGTCATCGAAACCTTAAGTGTGCGGACCCTACGGGTTCGAGAACTATGTAGACATGACCGAGACATGTCTCTGGTCAATAACCAATAGCGGAACCTGGATGCTCATATTGGCTCCCACATATTCTACGAAGATCTTTATCGGTCAGACCGCATAACAACATACGTTGTTCCCTTTGTCATCGGTATGTTACTTGCCCGAGATTCGATCGTCGGTATCTCAATACCTAGTTCAATCTCGTTACCGGCAAGTCTCTTTACTCGTTACGTAATGCATCATTCTGTAACTAACTCATTAGCTACATTGCTTGCAAGGCTTATAGTGATGTGCATTACCGAGAGGGCCCAGAGATACCTCTCCGACAATTGGAGTGACAAAACCTAATCTCGAAATACGCCAACCCAACATGTACCTTCGGAGACACCTGTAGAGCTCCTTTATAATCACCTAGTTACGTTGTGACGTTTGGTAGCACACAAAGTGTTCCTCCGGTAAACGGGAGTTGCATAATCTCATAGTTACAGGAACATGTATAAGTCATGAAGAAAGCAATAGAAACATACTAAACGATCAAGTGCTAGGCTAACGGAATGGGTCATGTCAATCACATCATTCTCCTAATGATGTGATCCCGTTAATCAAATGACAACACATGTCTATGGTTAGGAAACATAACCATCTTTGATTAATGAGCTAGTCAAGTAGAGGCATACTAGTGACGTTATGGTTGTCTATGTATTCACACATGTATCATGTTTCTGGTTAATACAATTCTAGCATGAATGATAAACATTTATCATGAAATAAGGAAATAAATAATAACTTTATTATTGCCTCTAGGCCATATTTCCTTCAGTCTCCCACTTGCACTAGAGTCAATAATCTAGTTCACATTGCCATGTGATTTAACACCAATATTCATATCTGTATATGATTAACACCCATAGTTCACATCGTCATGTGACCAACACCCAAAGGGTTTACTAGAGTCAATAATCTAGTTCACATCGCTTATGTGATTAACACCCAAAGAGTACTAAGGTGTGATCATGTTTTGCTCGTGAGAGAAGCTTAGTCAACGGGTCTGTCACATTCAGAGCCGTATGTATTTTGCAAATATACTATGTCTACAATGCTCTGTACGGAGCTACTCTAGCTAATTGCTCCCACTTTCAGTATGTATCCAGATTGAGACTTAGAGTCATCTGGATTAGTGTAAAAGTTTGCACCGATGTAACTCTTCAAGACGGGCTCTTTTATCACCTCCATAATTGAGAAATATTTCCTTAGTCCTCACTAAGGATATTCTTGACCAATGTTCAGTGATCTACTCCTAGATCACTATTGTACTCCCTTGCCAAATTCAGAGCAAGGTATACAATAGGTCTGATACATTGCATAACATACTTTATAGAACCTATGACTGAGGCATAGGGAATGACTTTCATTATCTTTTCTATTTTCTGCTGTGGTCGGGATTTGAGTCTTACTCAATTTCATACCTTTGCAACACAAGCAAGAACTCTTTCTTTGACTGTTCCATTTTGAAATACTTCAAAATCTTGTCGAGGTATGTACTCATTGAAAATCTTATCAAGCGTCTTGATCTATCTCAATAGATCTTGATGCTCAATATGTAAGTAGCTTTGTCGAGGTCTTTCTTTGAAAAAACTCCTTTCAAACACTCCTTTATGCTTTGCAGAATAATTCTACATTATTTCCGATCAACAATATGTCATTCACATATACTTATCAGAAATGTTGTAGTGCTCCCACTCACTTTCTTGTAAATACAGGCTTCACCGCAAGTCTGTATAAAACTATATGCTTTGATCAACTTATCAAAGTGTATATTCCAACTCCGAGATGCTTGCACCAGTCCATAGATGGATTGCTGGAGCTTGCATATTTTGTTAGTACCTTTAGGATTGACAAAACCTTCTGGTTGCATCATATACAACTCTTCTTTAAGAAAACCATTAAGGAATGTATTTTTGACATCCATTTGCTAGATTTCATAAATTGTGGCAATTGCTAACATGATTCAGACAGACTTAAGCATCGCTACAGTTGAGAAAATCTCATTGTAGTCAACACCTTGAACTTGTCAAAAACCTTTTTGCGACAAGTCGAGCTTTGTAGATAGTAACACTACTATCAACGTCCGTCTTCCTCTTGAACATCCATTTATTTTTCTATGGTTTGCCGATCATCGGGCAAGTCCACCAAAGTCCACACTTTGTTCTCATACATGGATCCCATCTCAGATTTCATGGCCTCAACCCATTTTGTGGAATCTGGGCTCATCACCGCTTCCTCATAGTTCGTAGGTTCGTCATGGTCAAGTAACTTGACCTCCAGAATAGGATTACCGTACCACTCTGGTGCGGACCATACTCTGGAAGACCTACGAGGTTCTGTAGTAACTTGATCTGAAGTTTCATGATCATCATCATTAGCTTCCTCACTAATTGGTGTAGAAATCACTAGAACTAATTTCTGTGATGAACTACTTTCCAATTTGGGAGAAGGTACAATTACCTTATCAAGCTCTACTTTCCTCCCACTCACTTCTTTCGAGAGAAACTCCTTCTCTAGAAAGGATCCATTCTTAGCAATGAATGTTTTTTGCCTTCGGATCTGTGATAGAAGGTGTACCCAACAGTTTCCTTTGGGTATTCTATGAAGACGCACTTCTCCGATTTGGGTTTGAGCTTATCAGGATGAAACTTTTTCACACAACTATCGCAGCCCCAAGCTTTAAGAAACGACAACTTGGGTTTCTTGCTAAACCACAGTTCATATGCTGTCATCTCAACGGATTTAGATGGTGCCCTTTTAACGTGAATGCAGCTGTCTCTAATGCATAACCCCAAAACAATAGTGGTAAATCAGTAAGAAACATCATAGATCGCACCATATCCAATAAAGTGCGGTTACGATGTTCGGACACACCATTACGCTGTGGTGTTCCATATGGCGTGAGCTGTGAAACTATTCCACATTGTTTGAAATGAAGGCCAAACTCGTAACTCAAATATTCACCTCCACGATCAGATCGTAGAAACTTTATTTTCTTGTTACGATGATTCTCCACTTCACTCTAAAATTCTTTGAACCTTTCAATCATTTCAGACTTATGTTTCATCAAGTAGATATACTCATATCTGCTCAAATCATCTTGTGAAGGTTAGAAAATAACGATACTTGCCACGAGCATCAACACTCATTGGATCGCATACATCGGTATGTATTATTTCCAATAAGTCAGTAGCTCGTTCCATAGTTTCGGAGAACGGAGTTTTAGTCATCTTGCCCAAAAGGCACGGTTCGCAAGCATCAAATGATTCATAACCAAGTGATTACGAAAATCCATCTTTATGGAGTTTCTTCATGCGCTTTACACCGATATGACCCAAATGGCAGTGCCACAAATAAGTTGCACTATCATTATTAACATTGCATCTTTTGGCATCAATACTATGAATATGTGTATCACTACGATCGAGATCCAACAAATTATTTTCATTGGGTGTATGACCATTGAAGGTTTTATTCATGTAAACAGAACAACAATTATTCTCTGACTTTTAAATGAATAACCGTATTGCAATAAACATGATCAAATCATATTCATGCTCAACGCAAATGCTAAATAACATTTATTTAGGTTTAACACTAATCCCGAAAGTATACGGAGTGTGCGATGATGATCATATCAATCTTGGAACTACTTCCAACACTCATCGTCACTTCCCCTTCAACTAGTCTCTATTTATTCTGTAACTCCTATTTCGAGTTACTAATTTTAGCAACCGAACACGTATCAAATACTCAGGGGCTACTATAAACACTAGTAAGGCACACATCAATAACCTGTATATCGAATATACCCTTGTTCACTTTGCCATCCTTCTTATCCACCAAATATTCAGGGCATTTCCGCTTCTAGTGACCATTTCCTTTGCAGTGTAAGCACTCTGTTTCAGGCTTTGGTCCAGCTTTGGTCTTCTTCACGGGAGTGACAACTTGTTTGCCATTCTACTTGAAGTTTCCCTTTCTTTCCCTTTGCCCTTTTCTTGAAACTAGTGGTCTTGTCAATCATCAACACTTGATGCTCTTTCTTGATTTCTACCTTCGTCGATTTCAACATCATGAAGAGCTCGGGAATCATTTTCGTCATCCCTTGCATACTATAGTTCATCACGAAGTTCTAGTAACTTTAGTGATGGTGGCTAGAGAATTCTGTCAATCACTATCTTATCTGGAAGATTAACTCCCACTTGATTCAAGCGATTGAAGTAACCAGACAATCTGAGCACATGCTCACTAGTTGAGCGATTCTCCTCCATCTTTTAGCTATAGAACTTGTTGGAGACTTCATATCTCTCAACTCGGGTATTTGCTTCAAATATTAACTTCAATTCCTGGAACATCTCATATGGTCCATGACGTTCAAAACATCTTTGAAGTCCCGATTCTAAGCCGTTAAGCATGGTGCACTAAACTATCAAGTAGTCATCATATTGAGCTAGCCAAACGTTCATAACGTCTGCATCTGCTCCTGCAATAGGTTTGTCACCTAGCGGTGCATCAAGGACATAATTCTTCTGTGCAGCAATGAGGATAAACCTCAGATCACGGATCCAATCCGCATCATTGCTACTAACATCTTTCAACACAGTTTTCTCTAGGAACATATCAAAATAAACATATGAAAGCAACAACGCGAGCTATTGATCTATAACATAATTTGCAAAATACTACCAGGACTAAGTTCATGATAAATTAAAGTTCAATTAATCATATTACTTAAGAACTCCCACTTAGACAGACATCTCTCTAGTCATCTAAGTGATCACGTGATCCAAATCAAGTAAACCATGTCCGATCATCACGTGAGATGGAGTAGTTTTCAATGGTGAACATCACTATGTTGATCATATCTACTATATGATTCACGTTCGACCTTTCGGTCTCCGTGTTCCGAGGCCATATCTGTTATATGCTAGGCTCGTCAAGTTTAACCTGAGTATTCCGCGTGTGCAACTGTTTTGCACCCGTTGTATTTGAACGTAGAGCCTATCACACCCGATCATCACGTGGTGTCTCAGCACGAAGAACTTTCGCAACGGTGCATACTCAGGGAGAACACTTCTTGATAATTAGTGAGAGATCATCTTAAAATGCTACCGTCAAACAAAACAGAATAAGATGTATAACAGATAAACATCATATGCAATCAAAATATGTGACATGATATGGCCATGATCATCTTGCGCCTTTGATCTCCATCTCCAAAGTACTGTCATGATCTCTATCGTCACTGGCACGACACCATGATCTTCATCATCTTGATCTATATCAATGTGTCGTCACATGGTCGTCTCGCCAACTATTGCTCTTGCAACTATTGCTATCGCATAGCGATCATGTAAAGCAAATATTTGGCACTTGCATCTTTATGCAACAAAGAGACAACCATAGGGATTCTGCCAGTTGCCGATAACTTCAACAAAACATGATCATCTCATACAACAACTTATATCTCATCACGTCTTGACCATATCACATCACAACATGCCCTACAAAAACAAGTTAGACGTCCTCTACTTTGTTGTTGCAAATTTTACGTGGCTGTTACGGGCTGAGCAACAACCGTTCTTACCTACGCAACAAAACCACAACGATAGTTTGTCAAGTTAGTACTGTTTTAACCTTCGCAAGGACCGGGCATAGCCACACTCGGTTCAACTAAAGTTGGAGAAACAGACACCCGCTAGTCACCTCTGTGCAAAGCACGGCGGTAAAACCAGTCTCGCGTAAGCGTACGCGTAATGTCGGTCCGGGCCGCTTCATCCAACAATACCGCCGAACCAAAGTATGACATGCTGGTAAGCAGTATGACTTGTATCGCCCACAACTCACTTGTGTTCTACTCGTGCATATAACATCTACGCATAAAACCTAGGCTCGGATGCCACTGTAGGGGAACGTAGTAATTTCAAAAAAATTCCTACGCACACGCAAGATCATGGTGATGCATAACAACGAGAGGGGAGAGTATTGTCCACGTACCCTCGTAGACCGAAAGCGGAAGCGTTATGATAACACGGTTGATGTAGTCGTACGTCTTCATGATCCGACTGATCCAAGTGCCGAACGTACGGCACCTCCGAGTTCAGCACACGTTCAGCTCGATGACGATCCCCGGACTCCGATCCAGCAAAGTGTCGGGGATGAGTTCCGTCAGCACGATGGCGTGGTGACGATGATGATGCTCTACCGACGCAGGGCTTCGCCTAAGCACCGCAACGATATGACCGAGGTGGAATATGGTGGAGGGGGGCACCGCACACGGCTAAGGAACGATCACGAAGATCAACTTGTGTGTCATGGGATGTCCCCCTGCCCCCGTATATAAAGGAGCAAGGGAGGAGGAGTCCGGCCCTAGGAGGAGGGCGCGCCAAGGGGAGTCCTACTCCCACCGGGAGTAGGACTCCTTCTTTCCTAGTCCAACTAGGAGAAGGGGGGAAAGGAGGGAAGTGGAGAAGGAAGGGAGAGGGGGGCCGCGCCCCAAACCCCTTGTCCAATTCGGACTGGGCTTGGGAGGGGCGCGTGCCACCTCCTGGCTCCTTCCCACTAAGGCCCATTAAGGCCCAATACTCTTCCCCGTATTCCCGTAACTCCCCAGTACTCCGAAAAATACCCGAATCACTCGGAACCTTTCCGATGTCCGAATATAGTCGTCCAATATATCGATCTTTATGTCTCGACCATTTCGAGACTCCTCGTCATGTCCCCGAACTCATACGGGACTCCGAACTCCTTCGGTACATCAAAACTCATAAACTCATAATA
Source organism: Triticum timopheevii (assembly GCA_963921465.1). NCBI lineage: Eukaryota > Viridiplantae > Streptophyta > Magnoliopsida > Poales > Poaceae > Triticum > Triticum timopheevii. Next base: position 162,562,152 of record OY997274.1, on the reverse strand, counting down.
AAACTGTCATCGAAACCTTAAGCGTGCGGACCCTACGGGTTCGAGAACTATGTAGACATGACCGAGACATGTCTCCGGTCAATAACCAATAGCGGAACCTGGATGCTCATATTGGCTCCCACATATTCTACGAAGATCTTTATCGGTCAGACTGCATAACAACATACGTTGTTCCCTTTGTCATCGGTATGTTACTTGCCCGAGATTCGATCGTCAGTATCTCAATACCTAGTTTAATCTCATTACCGGCAAGTCTCTTTACTCGTTACATAATGCATCATTCTGTAACTAACTCATTAGCTACATTGCTTGCAAGGCTTATAGTGATGTGCATTACCGAGAGGGCCCAGAGATACCTCTCGGACAATCGGAGTGACAAAACCTAATCTCGAAATACGCCAACCCAACATGTACCTTCGGAGACACCTGTAGAGCTCCTTTATAATCACCCAGTTACGTTGTGACGTTTGGTAGCACACAAAGTGTTCCTCCGGTAAACGGGAGTTGCATAATCTCATAGTTACAGGAACATGTATAAGTCATGAAGAAAGCAATAGAAACATACTAAACGATCAAGTGCTAGGCTAACGGAATGGGTCATGTCAATCACATCATTCTCCTAATGATGTGATCCCGTTAATCAAATGACAACACATGTCTATGGTTAGGAAACATAACCATCTTTGATTAATGAGCTAGTCAAGTAGAGGCATACTAGTGACGTTATGGTTGTCTATGTATTCACACATGTATCATGTTTCTGGTTAATACAATTCTAGCATGAATAATAAACATTTATCATGAAATAAGGAAATAAATAATAACTTTATTATTGTCTCTAGGGCATATTTCCTTCAAAACCATCCGGAGCCGCCGCCCCGACGTCCACTGTCCCCAACGACGAAGAGATCCGTGCAAACTGCAAGATGCTGACTCTCCAAGGTGATGCCTCAAAGAAGGAAATGACGTAGCCGCCGACATCACCCTTTTCGACAATCTGAAGCTAGGGATTTCTCCCGGAGAGTCGTGCAATGGAGCACCACGACAACACCTTCAAGAAGGGGAATGACACCATGGCCATGGCGCAGCTGTTGCCGGCACTGACCCAAGGTCAGTGCTGGACTTTCGCCCGGAGCTCCACCACACCTCCAAATCTGAGCAGATCGGAAGCACTGCACATCAAAAATTCCCATAATCGACATCCACCGGCTCCACCTTCCCGCCGCGCCAAGCTATCACCGCCGTTGACCACCAAGCTCACGCGCACTCGACGCCTCGCCAGGGCACCTCCACCACGGCGAAGCACCACACCTGACGGGAGAGCCAGATCCACGCAAAGGCACTGAATCCATGCCCCCACGCTAGCCACCAGGAGGTCACCAGCGACCACGCACCCGGTACGCCGCCCCGGCCTTCACAAGCCGCCACCCCACCTCCCGCGAGGCCCAGGACAGCCAGCACCCTTCACGGCCGCACGCCGAGCCCACCAGTACGACGCCGCCGCGTCGCCGTCCACGATCCGTGGCACGCCACCTCTGCCGCAGATCTGCAGGGGCCAGCCGAAGCTGCCACACCCTGGCCAGCCCGCCTCACGCAGAGGCCTGTCACGGCCGCCACCAACACCGCGGGACCTGGGCGCGGACCCCAGATTCGTGACCTCCACGCCGAAGATCTGCCGAAGCGCCGCACCACCGCCGCCCCGAGGCCGCCGCCCCGGCATGCCTGCGCCAGCGAGCCACCACTCCTGCCCCCAGCCAAGATTGAGGGGACGCCACCTAGGGGAGGAGCCGCCCCCGACAACATTTGGCAGCGGGGGGCCGCCGCCACCGCGGCGCAGTGCCGGCTGTAGCGGCGGCGAGGGGAGCGGGAGAAAGGGGGTCTTCGGCGACGGAAGGTGCCGCCCCCGGTGTCGCCTGGGGAGCAACACGGGAGGGAGGAGTTGCTCTGTTTTCCTTGAAGGGAAGGTTGACTCGCTCGCTCCAAAAATCTCGTCTTTCTTCTTTTCCTTTAAATTGTTTGTTTCGCGCATCTACGAGGACAACGCCCGCCGATGACAAGGGCAGACGGCGCTGGCCGCGCGGCTGCTCAAGCGCTTCGCGGCGGAAAGAACCGGCGGAAACCTCATCTTCTTGCCGATGTCCATCCACGTCGCGCTCGCGTTCATGTCGGCTGGCGCCGGCGGCGACACGCTGGACGAGATCCTCGCGATCGCCGGCGCTCCGTCCCGGGGCGAGCTCGAGGCATTCGTCAAGGGCGTGGTGGTGGATCGCTTCCTCGCCGACAGGTCCGTCATCAGCGGGCCGGCCGTGGCGTTCGCTTGCGGCGCGTGGAGCCACAAGAGGTGGCCGCTCAAGCCCGCGTACCGCGACACCGTGGTCTTTTTTTTTGCATGGTAATACATGTCTCATTTATATCATAAGGATCATAGTACAAGCCACGTACATACCGACCTGACAAAACTGAAAAGACAGCAGAACACTAGCCTTTGCACACAGGAACACCAGCCAAGAAGTAAAATTACAAACAAGACTGAAGATTCCTCTGAGCTTGACACCAACGCCCGTCACCTGCCTCTGGCACCACCATAGCAACCACCAAAGGAGAAAATGACGGATCACCTTCGCACCCGAGCTCGATGCGGCTCCATCGCTGATATGCAGCTTTGCGGACCTCCAAGGTGGCTCGCCAATAAAGGCGAAGCCATTGCCGTTGAATGAATCAGACCGGGGCAATACCCCGGACACGCCATGGAATTCCAGATATGGCACCCCCGCCCAACTAAGACGTTGGAGGAGGAAACCATACATGCATGCCACGAACCACGAACCCAGATCCACCATCTTTTAGATGTCGTCGATGCAGACCACAATCTGCATCTGCTCCTGGACTACCTCCCAAGCTCCACGCCGGCGCTGGAGCAAACGCCGCCGCAACAGCGGAGCCCGAGGACACATGTCCACCACGAGAATGCCGCCGCCGCCGCACCATCCTTGCTTGAAAAGTCTGGTTTCCAAATCCACCCCAAAAGCAGATCGCCTCGTTGGGGAAGGATCTGAAAATTTATTAGTCGGTGCCGCCATCGCCGTTGCCGAAGCCATGACGATGAACAACCCAAAAACCTAAAAAACTAATGCATAAAACAATCCACGCGTGTGGATCCGGTGACCCCCTCACTACCGACGACCGAGTTCGTCAGCGAAGGGGAGCCGCCGGAGGACGATGGCGCAGGAAGGCCCTAGCGGCAGGAGGCGAGATCGCCTTTCTTTCTTCTCCTAGGAGAAGAAAGCGCACGGGATTTCTTTAGCGTAGTGCCTCCGCGACAGCGTGGTCGGGCACGCACAAGGGCGAGACATGGGCCGTCGACTTCCACAATCGTGTACGTACGTGTGTATACGTGTCCCATCCTCTAATCTAACTGAAAAATAACATTCACGTTACTATAATTTGGGCGATGCTACGCGTCCGCCGACGGAAATTCAAAAGGGATCCGCCGCCTTGCTGACCATTGGATTGACATATTAGTATTTAGTAACCGTCCGATCTACCAACGTAACGTAAGCAGCCACCCTTTGTAACAAGAGTGGTGTTTCTGCAACAGTCTGCTTGTTGCAATCCTCCAAGCCCGTATTTTTTATTTTTTGCAGCAGACATCTTATTGTAGAAATTTTTCGCAACAGAAATCTTGTTGCAAAAATTTTAAAGATCATCTGTGCGTGTTTTTTTATTTTCTGCAACAGACATCTTGCTTTAGAATTTTTTCGCAACAAAGGTCTTGTTGCAGAATTTTAAAGATTTCTGCATATGGTCCCTCTTTGCAACAAGAGCTTTGTTTCAGAAACATACTGACTATTACAACAAGAGCTTTATTCAGAAACATGCTCTCCCGAAACCGTCGTTCGTCGTGAGCTTCGCCAGATGGTGGTGAGGGAGGATTGGCGCCGCCCGTCCCCGCCTTCGCGCCGCCGCCGGCGAGCACCCGACTTCAGACCAAAGTCACCTCGTCACCATCCTCCTCTTCCTTCTATTTTCTTCATCTCTCTGTATCTCTCGCTGTAGGAGCGTCACTCGCCAGTATCGTCATGGGTCCTTGTTGTGAAGCTCGCCGTCAACCCTGCTAGACGTTGCCGAGACGAGCTGCCGCCGCTCCCAGGCGTCCCCACTTCCTGCCCGCGGGTCATCCTCGTCAGATCCGGCGAGATTCGACTGGAATCCTCGCCGTCGTCGAACTCCTAGCCGCCCGAGTCTCCACCCCCGTGGCTCCCGGATGTTCCTGCCTCCTGCCCGCGCGCCACCCTCGTCGGATCCGGTTATATTCCTGGCCGCCATCGCCCTCCCGGCCGCACGAGTCACAACTGCTGCAAAAAGCGAGGCAGTTGCAAAACTCCGTTTTTTGAAACAAAGGCTTAGTTGCAGAAACACATGTACACGGGGGTGCTCTCGTCCATCTGATCAACAGAGGATCTGACGGACACTGAGCCGGCGGACGCGCCCATGCGGTCGACTGAAGGTAAACTTTTCCCATATAATTTTGATCGCATTGCCTTATAAAAGTTCTGCGTAAGGTCAATTATGCTGAATTATTGTTCCAGGAATTGATAATCCACACCGCATGGGGCTATTTTGTAAGTTGTCTGAATTTCCTGTTAGGGTAAAATAAGATTGAAAGTGAATAGACGGTTAGTCTTGATTTCTATTTATTCTCAAGTACACACGAAAGATGTGAGAAGAAGAGGTGCCTGTTTGGAGGCAACCTTCACAATAGATATGTGCTCATCTCTATTTTGAATGTAGCAGTTGGTAGTCTCCGCCGGTCAATTTTCGTCCCACCTATCATGGTTTTTTTCCGTCCCACCTTCGTTGGTTTTTTTTCGTAGATTTTTTCATCCCCTCCACCCACTTCATCGGTTTATATCTCTACTCCTAATGTCTCAGTTGGTTGAATAGTACCATGGTTTATTTTTGTCTGGTTTATTTTCGTCCGGTTTATCTTCGTCTCACATCCCACCACCATATCTCCTCACATTGATTTTTTTACCCCCACAATAAAAAACTTTCCTAACTTTTTCCAAGTTTCCTAACTAAACACATTATAAACGGGCAGGAACCGATAGCACATTACCAATAAAAACTTTCCTAACCTTTTCATCTTTCCTAACTAGCCACGTTACAAACCGGCAAGAACCAATAGCACGTTACCAAACAATAAAATCCAGTTTTCTGGTAATTAATTCCAAATCTCAACTTTCCTAACGCAACGATCCATTAAATCCATTAACAGTCGCGGCATGGGCGCCTCCTCCTGCTATCCACGTCATCACGGGTACCGACAAAAAAACGTGTTGGTTACCGCGCGTCTCCCCGCAACCCCGCCTCCTCTCCTTCCGCCGCCGTCGATGCCCATGACCTAGCCCGCGTGTCTCCCCCGTGACCCCCGCCTCCTCTCCTGCTGCAGCCACCGCCGCCGGAGAAGCTCGCCTCCGCACCCATAAGTCTCGGATCCGGCAGGATCTAGGACGAAGAGGGTTGGATGAGACGGGGGAGAAGGAGGAGGAGTGTGTGGGGGCGTCTGGGCACTAGTAGAAAAAAGGGTCAAATTTGAGACACATTAGTGCCGGTTTGATTTTGAGCCGGCACTAATGTGTCCATTAGTGCCGGTTCCAACGGCTAGCCGGCCGCTTTCATTAGTACCGGTTCGTGGCAAACCTTTAGCACCGGTTCGTGCCACGAACCGGTACTAAAGAGAATGGTGGCAGAATGTTGTCAGTCTGGGGCCCCTCCAGCACCTTTAGTACCGGTTCGTGGCACGAACCGGTATTAAAGGTCGTCGTACATAAACCCTTCGTCCACCCGAGCTTGCTCTCTTCTTCCCCTTTCCCCTCACTTTCTCTGTTCTTCCCCTCTCTTCCTCGAGCTCATCACAAATTTTGCCCAAAATTTGTCAAGATTTGAAGGCCCCCATCCATTCAAATGATCACAAAGGTTAGCAACTTTGTCCTTTCATCTCTCATTGCTAGATTAGCTCTTGCAATGCTTTGTATAGTGATTCATTTATGAGTTTAGTAATTTGGGAGGAATTATATGTGCTAGTATTTGATTTATATGCAATTTGAGGTCAAAAATAACACTTAGTTTGCATATGTAGGTGTGGTTTACTTAGTGCCTTCTAAATCTCCGTCGTAACCACCGTTGATCGCCCGCACCGTCCCGTCTCCGGCACCACCTTGTGGTGAGGCTCTTGTTCATGAATGTTTTACATTACCAAATTGATATTTGTGTGATTTGGATATATAGTTACTCGTATAATTATCTTACCCGTACGTTGTTTGTTACATAGTGCCATGGTTTTGATATCCGTCCCCGTCGGCCCTCGTCCTTGTTATGATTCGGATGTGGTATATTCTCTTTTAAAACTAGTTGTTGCATTTTGTGTTTATGACAAATTATGCCCATCAAGTTGACATAGATATTTTTATCTAGGAGGTATGTGAACCGGAAATTCCAACTGAACCTATTGTCGAGAGGTTAAATTTAGTTGAAAGAGAAAACGAGTATTTGAAAGAAAAATTAAAAAGAATTGGAGGGAAGAAGATGGAATTGGAGTTGCAGGTTGCCGATGTCGTCGATGATCACAACATCAAGATGGAGAAAATGCGGTTGAAGATTAGAAAGATTAGAAAATATGTCATTGATAGTGTGGCTTGGTATCATTATGCTGTTGGCTCAATTGTTACCTTAGTTGCGATCTTGATCGCATTTGTTGTTGCATTTAAATTCTTTAGCTAGAGAGTTATTTGTATGTTGCATTTAATTAAGTGTTGTATATGAACTTTATGTATGAACTTGTATTAATTTGGTCTATTTGGTGTTGTGTATAATGAAGATATGAGCGGACAATGGATGTATGATGACCGATGCTCTCCCGGGTTCATTAATGGCGTGCATACTTTTCTGCTTGCCGCTGAGGCAAACAAGCGAGCGGATGGTTTTATGCCTTGTCCATGTGCTGGCTGTAAGAATGGTCACAATTACTCTTCGTCAAGAACCATTCACGTCCACCTATTTGAGTCCGGTTTCATGCCCCACTATAATGTTTGGACCAAGCACTGAGAAAGAGGGGTTATGATGAAAGACAATGAAGAAGAAGAGGACGACGACATCTATCCTGGCCATGGGTTCCCTGAATACGATGATACAACAATGGGGGAAGAAGCTGAGTCGGCAATGCGGGAAGAAGCTGAAGAAGAGGCATCAGATGAGCCCGCTGGTGATCTAGGTCGGGCCATTGCCGATGCAAAGAGAAAATGCGCAAGTGATTTGGAGAGGAAGAAGTTGCAGCGCATGTTAGAGGATCACAAGAAATTGTTGTACCCGAATTGCGAAGCTGACAAAAAAAAGTTGGGCACCACACTGGAATTGCTGCAATGGAAGGCAGAGAATGGTGTATCTGACAAGGGATTTGGAAAGTTGCTGGTAATGATAAAGAATATGCTTCCAAAGGACAACGAATTGCCCGAGAGTACGTATGAAGCAAAGAAGGTTGTCTGCCCTCTAGGGTTAGAGGTGCAGAAGATACATGCATGCCCTAATGACTGCATCCTCTACTGCGGTGAGTACGAGGATTTGAACGCTTGCCCGGTATGCGGTGCATTGCGTTATAAGATCAGTCGCGATGACCCTGGTGATGTCGAGGTCGAGCGCCCCAGGAAGAAGATTCCTGCCAAGGTGATGTGGTATGCTCCTATAATACCACGGTTGAAATGTTTGTTCCAAAACAAAGAGCATGCGAAGGCGATGCGGTGGCACAGAGAAGACCGTAAGAAAGACAGAAAGTTGAGAGTACCCGCTGACGGTTCGCAGTGGAGAAAAATCGAGAGAAAGTACAGGGAGGAGTTTGCAGGTGGCCCAAGGAACGTATGGTTTGGTCTAAGCGCAGATGGCATTAATCCTTTTGGGTAGTAGAGCAGCAACCATAGCATGTGGCCTGTGACTCTATGTTTGTATAACCTTCCTCCTTGGTTGTGCATGAAGCGGAAGTTCATTATGATGCCAGTGCTCATTCAAGGCCCTAAGCAACCCGGCAACGACATTGATGTGTACCAAAGGCCATTAGTAGAAGAACTATTACAGCTGTGGAATGGAACAGGTGTACGTGCGTGGGATGAGCACAGACAGGAAGAATTTGACCTAAAGGCGTTGCTGTTCATGACCATCAATGATTGGCCTGCTCTCATTAACCTTTCAGGACAGACAAACAAGGGATACTGCGGATGCACGCACTATTTGGATGATACCGACAGTATATATTTGGAGAGTTGTAGGAAGAATGTGTACCTGGGACATCGTCGATTTCTTCCGAGCAGGCATCCCGTAAGAAAGAAAGGCAAGCATTTCAAAGGTGAGGCGGATCACCAGACGAAGCCTCGCCACCGTACTGGTGCTGATGTACATGATATGGTCAAGGATTTGAAGGTAATCTTTGGAAAGGGTCCTGGCGGACAACCTGTTCCGAAGGACGCTGACGGACGCGCGCCCATGTGGAAGAAGAAATCTATATTTTGGGACCTGCCCTATTGGAAAGACCTAGAGGTCCGCTCCGCAATCGACGTGATGCACTTGACGAAGAATCTTTGTGTGACCCTGCTTGGCTTCTTGGGCGTGTATGAAAAGACAAAAGATACACCAGAGGCACGGGAGGACCAGCAACGTATGCACGGAAAAGACGGCATACATCAGGGTCAGGCCAGTTACGCTCTTACCAAAGAAGAGAAGGAAATCTTCTTTGAATGTCTGCTCAGCATGAAGGTACCGTCTGACTTCTCATCGAATATAAAGGGAATAATAAATATGGCAGAGAAAAAGTTCCAGAACCTAAAGTCTCATGACTGCCACGTGATTATGACGCAACTGCTTCCGGTTGCATTGAGGGGGCTTCTACCGGAAAATGTTCGATTAGCCATTGTGAAGCTATGTGCATTCCTCAATGCAATCTCTCAGAAGGTAATCGATCCAGAAATCATACCAAGGTTACTGAAGCACACTACACAGTTCTATAGAATTCCGCCTTGGTGGCTCCGTATATGAAGGAACACAAGAATTTTCTACACTCCAAACACCCGGAGAAGTCTGACGACTAGATTACACGTGAACAAACGAGGACTTTCGCCGGTTGGTTGCAGAAACGTGCCATGCATGATGGCGATATTGAAGATGACCTGTACTCACTGTCCCAGTTACCATCTTCGAATATAATCACTTTCAAAGGGTACCAGATAAATGAGAATACATTTTACACGATCGCCCAAGATAAGAAGAGCACCAACCAATATAGTGGTGTCCGCTTTGATGCAACAACCAACACGGGAAAGGAAACATATTATGGTTACATAGAGGACATATGGGAACTTAACTATGGAGGTGGTTTGAAGGTCCCTTTGTTTCGGTGCAAATGGGTCAATATGACACGAGGCGGGGTAACGGAAGACCCACAGTACGGAATGACAATAGTGGATCTCAACAATCTTGCGTATGCAGACGAACCATTCGTCCTAGCCAATGATGTGGCGTAGGTTTTTTTATGTGAAAGACATGTCTACCAGGCCGAGAAAAAGAAAAGATAAGGAAGCGAATGGATCATACGATGAGCCAAAGCGCCACATAGTTCTTTCAGGGAAAAACATTATGGGAGTGGATGACAAGACAGACATGTCAGAAGATTATGAAAAGTTTGATGAAATTGCTCCATTCACAGTGAATATTGACCCGAGCATCCAGTTAAATGATGAAGATTTTCCATGGCTACGGTGCAAAGGGACACACGCGAAGAAAAAGTTTCACACCCAAAAATCTGGGATGTGATCGGCTTCACTATCAACACTTTCTTCTGTGTTTCACACCCAGGAGGGAATCTCTGTAACAGTTAGGTAGTTATGTGTTTTGGCATTTGAAACGCGAAGAAATTTTATGTGCAAACAAATTTTAAAGTTAAGTTAAACATAAGAAACTCTATAATGACAAAACACACTAATAATATTAAACATATGAAAAAAGAATCACTAAAACATCTATTTTCAAAGTTAAGTTATTCACAAACTAGTGATTCACACAAATTTCAAATAATTCAAAATTTAAACTATTCAAATTTGAAAACTACCGGCACTAACCTAAAGGAAAAATATTCACAAAGAAACTCTATAGCAAAAAACAACTCAAAAATAAATAAAACAAAAATAAATAAAGGAAAAAAAATTAAGAAAATAAAAAAGCCCGCCTAATGGGCCAGAGCGGCTTGCATACGACTAGAAACATAACATTTTGTTGGGCCAGGATGCAGGCCTGCAATGGCCGAGTAGGCCCACAGGACAGCACAGAACAGTTAGGCCCAATAGGCCTGCTTTTGGAGAGGAGCTCGAGAGAGCTACCGCACTGGGGCTTATAAACCAGTGCAGACGCCCCTCGGCTAGCGAGGTGGGACTAAACTTGCCGCACGAAGCACCGATCTTTAGTACCGGGTGGTGGCACCAACCGGTACTAAAGGGGAGGGGTCTTTAGTATCGGTTGGAGCCACCACCCGGTACTAAAGGGGGGGGCGTTTCCCGCCGCTTGGCCTGGCCAAAACAGACCTTTAGTACCGGTTGGTGGCTCCAACCGGTACTAAACCGTCACCGCCGCCCCTCGTCGCCGTCCCCGTCACCGTCCCCGTTGCTGTCGCCGCACCGGACGTCCCCGCCCCTCGTCACTGCCCCCATCGCCGTCGCTGCCCCGGCCGTCCCCGTCCCCGTCGTCCTCGGTCGTCCCCGTCCCCACCGTCGTCCCCGTCGCCGCGCCTCGCCCCGTCGTTGTCGCCCCGTCTCGTCGCCCCGTCGTCGCCGCCCTGTCCCGTCGCCCCGTCGTCGCCGCCCCGTCGTCGCCTCGCCGGTGAGCTCATGCCCCGGCCGCCATGTCCACACACACACACGCACACACACACACACACACTACTTTTTTTGTTATAAATTTTACTTATAGAATTTTTTCTTTTTTTAGTTATAGAAATATCTATAGAAATGTTAGAAATTTTTCTGTTTTTTAGTTATAGAAATATTAGAAATGTTAGTTATATATATAAATATTAGAAATGTTAGTCATATATATAGAAATGTTATAAATTTTTTCTGTTTTTTAGTTATAGACATATTTATAGAAATGTTAGCAATTTTTCTGTTTTTTAGTTATAGAAATATTAGAAATGTTATAGAAATGTTAGTTATATAATCAGAAATGTTAGAAGTTATAGAATTAGTTTTAGTTAGATGAATTAGATTAATGTCAAATTGTTAGAATTTGCATATAGAATTTTAGTTATCACAATCCAATCATATAAAAAATGTTACTTTTTGCGGGCATATAGTATTTGTTCTCGATGATATGCCCGGCCCGCATCCTCGCCGTCAACCCGTTCACGACGACATCATGCTTCCGAGGACCAATGTCCGGGACTGGGCTCCGCCGGGCTGGCACTGGTAGGTGCTACCTGGAGGGGCGCGCCGCTTGGTGAGGAACCCGGCCTCGGGTCCCGTCGTCGACCCTGATCTCCTTTGGTGGCGTTCACGTGGGCCACATTCGGTGCCGAGGCAGCCGGCCCCGCCGGAGGTGGTGCGTCGCTGTGTCAGGGAGGAAGACGAGCGGGTCCATCGCTACATGGCTGCTATGGACGACGTCAGGTTCTCCACTACTTGGCAGGTTCTTTTGGCAGATGACCGGAGATATGATCCTGTGATGGTTCCTTCTCTTTGGGTGTCCACCGCCTGCGCCCCAGGAACCGCAAGTGGCGCCCTAGATTCTTCTGTAGTACTCGATCTTTATTAGGTACCTAGCCAGTGATGTATTCGATATATAATATTCGAGACGATGTATTCGAGATTATATCTATTATTCGAGACGATGATGTACTATGTGATTCAGTTTTTCCTTATTGATTGCATCCATGCATTGTAATTTGGATACTAAATTATTTTATATTTCTTCTGTATTAGTTAAGTAAAAGCTATGGTGGACAATAGCGGCAGAGAGAGAGAGAGAGAGAGAGAGAGAGAGGGAGAGAAGAGGAATTGTTCGACATCATACGCAGCCCTCGCAGGCTAGATGATCTGAATGAACCAGATGACTGCTCCCAATATCTGAACAATACCAGAGAGGGTGCCGAAAAGATATTCGATCTCGACGACCGAGCTGATGAAGTCATGAACTATGATTTTGATTATGATGACACAGACAATGTTTATGATGACACAGAGAATGCTGATCTTCAAATAACAAAGACTACCGGCGAGGTATATATTTATATAAGCAGGCATCTCGTGATCATCACATGTTTTATTTTATTTGAAGATATATTAACGAATCGATCTTCCTTCTTTCAGCCCTCCGGATCGAGCAAATCTGCTTCTACAGACAGCAAGACAAAGCGAGGCCTGGGCAAAAAGTTGAAGGACGATGTAAAGTACAACATCGACTCCGTCAAACCTAATGGAGAACCCCGATCTCCTAAGAACATTGCGAACAAGTGGACTCGTCAGTGCGGAGTTCTTGTGAAGGACATACTCCCGATCTCCATTCAAGAATGGAAAGAGCCAAAAACTAAACATCCAGGTGTTACTTGGGTCGACGGACAGAGCAAAAAAACCCTTTGGGATTCTCTGATGGAACATTTCACCCTACCAGATTATTTCACTAAAGCAGATGTGGACAAAGTCAAGGGCGCTGCTCTTAAGAAGATGGCAATTGCATTCAACACCCACAAGAAAACTGTATGGGCCAACTACCTCGCTACAGAAAGGAAGACTCTAGAATTCACGGGAACACTGGAGAAGCAAAGAGAACAGTAGGACGATTTCATGAAATTCAAGGATTCAGAAATATCTAAGGAAGGTCGATAAAAAACAAGGCCAATGTCGCAAAAAGATGTAGTTCCATAGGCTGGGTTCAGGTGGCTACGAGATGGGAATGCTTAAGTGGGATAAGTCTGAGCAAGAGATGGAGGATGCAGGGGTCACTCCAATTACTAGGAGCTGGGCCCCCAGGTGCAGAACTTGGTTCTATGCGCATGGGGGGCGTTGGACCCGAAGACAGGCCTAATTTCGCAGAAGGCAAGTCTAAAAGGAGCTGAACAAAAGATACTTGACGCAATAGAAGAAGCTCGAGCGGGGGTGTTCACGCCCAACAGAGAGAACGACGAGCTTACGCGCGCCCTGGGAAATCTTGAACACCCGGGAAGAACATGAGGCATGGGCATTATTCCCTGGTATGAGGGCTTTTCAGACTGGAACGACGACTACAGGTCCCGTGCAAGAAAGAAGATGGAGGAGGAGAAGAACAGGAAGCTGGAGGAGGAGGAGAGGAAGCAGGACATAGAACGCCTTCAAGGCCTAGAAGCAAGGCACGCGGACTTGGCACTTAAATTCCAGTAGCAGTAGCAGCAGATCGACTCACTTAGCCAGGAAAGGGGGTCTCAGCAGCGGCATCAGCAAGCGGATGATCGTCCATCATTGGATAGCACCGTCCCATCCATGCCGAGAAGCAGCGTTGGTTCTGCCCCGGGCGACACACAGCTGCTGGATACATACCCTGTGGATGACATCATAGAGAACATTAGCTGTGAGCTACACTCCAAAATGAAGAACATATCCATGAAGGTGCCGGACGGTGTTGCTTTCACAATTACCCCGAAGCAACCTTCCATTGCATCCCGATTCCAGAGGGCTATGCTCGTGGCATGGTTGATGAAGTGGTGGAGCCATATTCGATGCTAGCACTTGACATTGCTGGAGGTGACAGCGAGCACACACTGGGAGAGGCCGTACATCGTATCATCCTATGGAGAAAGGATTGCATCATCTTTCCAAGTCCACCGACACGGCGTCGTCTGCCGACTCCTCCTCGAAGTCCGCCATCGAGTCAGCAGACTCCCGCTCCTCCAAGTCCACGAACACGTGAGCCGACTCCTCCTCGAAGTCCGCCACCGAGTCAGCAGACTCCCGCTCCTCCAAGTCCACGAACACGTGAGCCGACTCCTCCTCGAAGTCCGCCACCTCCTCCAAGTCCCCGAACGCGTGAGTAGACTCCTGCTTCATGTCCGGCACAGCGTCAGGCCACTCCTCCTGCTTCAAGTCTGACACAGCGTCAACCACGTCAGCCGTCTCCGCCGTATCAGCAATCGCAGAAGAGACACGCCGCAGCTATGGTGCGTAGCGGTACGAGTCGAGGTAGTACAGGAAGTACAGGCGGAGACAAGTGATATAAATATGGTCTAAGCCTCGCTCCTCTTCCTCAGAGGCCTTACGACATGACCGAGGAGCAAAACGCAGCCATAGTGCAGGCCCAAGTGGACACCCATTTTGGACCGAAACCGGCACCGCCGCCAAAGGAGAAAGTGCCTGAGAAAACGATTGACCACTTCATTCGTATGGCTAGAGCACCAGCTCCCAAGCCTGTTGACTCAGACTATGAGCGCCAAATCAGGAAGCTACATCGAGCACGGCTACAGAAGGAAGCGAGTTCGAGCTCGAGCCAACAAGCAACTGGCAAAAAATACGGGAAAACCGTTCCCCAGCTGGGAGAACAAGCGGCGCAAGCGATCCCCCCGCTTGTTGTGCCAACAACACATGAGAGGAGTACGCGCGCCCAATATTATTGTGGGCAAACCGTTAGCATTTCCCAGCTGGGCGATGTGGTAATAACGGAGGAGCATATAATGCAGGCTGAAATGCTCAAGATCTCTATTGGACAACTCTTCGAAATCGAGCCCATGTCTCCGCTTAGAGAATCGAAAATAAAACGGAAATATGTCCGGGGCCAACCTTTGGTCGAGCCAGACAAGGTCAAGAACCTCCCAACGAAAATGTATGAATTGCATCAATGGTACATGAACATTACCAAGATTTCCAATCGAGAGTCCCTCGTGGTGAATGTCAAGCATGAGCATTACTACCATGAGAAAGCTCTGGTCGTTGAGCATTTAGAACTATTTCAGTTATAAAATCAAGACGCATTCGACAAGTCTATCGTCAGTTGCTATTGTATGTAAGTGATTTCTTTCTGTAATTTAAGTCTCAAGCTAGCTATGTAGTGATAATTTTGATCAATCATTACATGTAATTATCCTTGCTATATTATTTTCTGTGGTATTATATACAGGATGAAGATGTATGAAGTGAAAAAATCTGGACGCTATGGCATTAGGTTCATTGACCTAAATATCATTAACGAGTACATATGGAAGCTTCCAATTTATCAAGCAGGTGTAGAGGAAATCATGCTAGAGTTCTTGAAGCGCCTCAATACCAATGAAGATATACTACTTCCTTACAATTTCATGTGAGTCACACTGTCTTGTAATACAAATTCTGTTTTTGCTTACTAGCTAGCTAGATGTTAATAATTAAGTGTATACGGTTTACGGTAGTTGATTAATTTTATGCACCTACCCGCTTAATTAAGACATGCAAACGTGTGTGCATGCAGTTTCCACTGGATCTTGTTAGACATTAAAGTTGAGGAAGGAAGAGTTGAATTACTGGACTCACTACTTAAAGAAGATAAAGACTACACCATCGTGAAGGGGATAGTCAACAGGTAATTTCAATCATTATTAACTATATCTCGACCTATTATTAGTTCGTCATTTCCTGATATGAACTATTTAATAACCCCTTTATTCATTTTCTTTGCCGGCGGGCAGGGCATGGGCAAAGTTCATCAAGATGACTCCAGGCAAATGGGCAAAAAAGTTGTTTTGGCATCGACCAAAGGTAAGTAATTAAGTAGTAGTAGCTAGCTACCATCTCTCTTTTTTTTTGCAAAAATAGCTACCATCTCTTTAATTCTTGTTTCAATATTATTAATTAATTATCATGCTTGATTAATCATTATCTGATTCAATTCCATTCTCGTAAAGGCCCTGAAGCAGGCGTCGGGGAATGATTTATGTGCATTCTACGTTTGCGAGAACATTCGCATGATGGCGTCCGAAAGGAGCAGATCTGATAGACAGGACTGGTTACGTTTGTTAGAACACTATTCACACTATTATCGATATCTAGTCACACAACTAATACACATGCATATTGATCTCCTTCTTAACAGTTCAGAGAGGTGCGAGATAAGCTCCTACCAGCGGACCGCATACTAGCACTTCAAGAGGAAATAACCGGATTTTTGCTCGACCAGGTCATAGATCCCAAAGGAGAATACTATTACCCGCTACCGCCCCCATGAACCACTTGTCATCGTGCTCCGGAGGCACCAAGGCAACATGTAGGAGAAATTGTATATGTATATACATGTGTATGTGTGAATAACTAATGGTGTTGGTTGTGAGACATTCGATGATATATATATATATATATATATATATATATATATATATATATATATATATATATATATATATATATGCGGTTCTACGTCCGAGAAAATCTATTTATATATATGCATAACGTGTACAATTTGTAGTATCGTGAAATACCAGCAAACAAAAAAAATTAAATGGAAAATAAAGCCAAAACCCCCCCAAACATTTAGTACCGGTTAGTGTACTAATGTCCTACACGCACCCGGGCCTGGCTCGTGCCACGTGGTGACAGTTTACCGCCGGTTCATGACAAACCGGTACTAAAGGGGACCTTTAGTCCCCACTCTTTAGTGCCGGTTGCCGAACTGACACTAAAGGCCGTTACGAACCGGCACTAAAGGCCGGTTCTGCACTAGTGAGGGGGGGAGCGAGGGGTGAGAAGATGAGTCCTAGCTCCCCCGGCGTTGGACATCGGCGGCTTCTACTCCTCCACCGCTCCCTGCCCGCCCCCAAGAAGCCCCGCAGCTCTGCGTCCGCGGCCACAGACGGCAAGCCTCCCGTGATCGTTTACTACCGCCGTCGCCGCAAGAAGCTGCTGTTCGAGGAGCCACGACCGTCCTCGCTGGCGCTGCAGCAGCTGGGTAGGGGCTCATGGCGGAAGCGCCCGCTCAAGCACGAGCTGCTCAGCCTGGGGTCTGTCCTGCACACATTGGGCGCGAATAGAGACGGGGAGGAGCTGCTGGGGCGACGACAGCTGAGGCGTAGAGGAGGAATGCAGAAGCAGCCATGTCCTTGGTGTGTTACTGTCCTCCTTGTCGCTGCTGTCACGAGGCTGGACCGGTGTGTGGCTGCTGCCGAGATGGCCGCAATTTCCTCCTGGTTCATGCATTGTGATGGTATTGAATGATAAACCATTTTTTGGTCTCTTGTACTGTGTTTGACATTACAATTTTGGTGTTCTGTCGGGCAGGGATAGACCTTGGTGGCGTCAAATGCTGGCAACGGGGTTAGAGCAGAGGAACCTGTCATGGTCATTGACCAGATGCTCCGCGTCATGTCACCCAAAGCCACGAAGGGCTTGGTAGCAGTTCTCACGGTGTTTTATCCTTTTGATGGACTGTAGCTTTGTAAAATC
This sequence comes from Triticum timopheevii, assembly GCA_963921465.1. Classification (NCBI taxonomy): domain Eukaryota; kingdom Viridiplantae; phylum Streptophyta; class Magnoliopsida; order Poales; family Poaceae; genus Triticum; species Triticum timopheevii. Next base: position 162,544,690 of record OY997274.1, on the reverse strand, counting down.
GGAGTGGCTCCAAATTAGGTTCTCATGTAGACAATTCTTAGTTTCTTATGTAGATCAAATACACACATGGCTTCAAATATGCTTGGCTGTTGTGATGATTTCAATTTTTTCATAGCTCTGTATGTTGTTTTGTTCCAAATCATAACCTAAGTTTTTCTGAAATTCGTTGGAACTAGCAGGGTGACCCGCGCATTTGCGCGGCTAGATTTTTTATGTATAATCTTCATCATCATTTTACATATTTACTATGTTCACATTTACGTGTTGGTATACTTATGAGATAGACATTTTAACTTATAGATAATGGTGTATCGCAATTTCAACATGGTGAACTTGTTTACTTAGGTGTGTCACAATGAAAATAAAAAGGTCTGTAGCCTGCATCATTCTGTTATAGAATCATCACCCCTTTCTGTTCATCTTTTCATAGTTATTTTGATAATCTTCTACCGTGGATTAAATCGACCGAGCAAGCATGTACTAAAAGTTTACCCCCCCTACTCATATTGCGATCACTTGTATCTTTTGCTAAATTTATATGATTTATCGCTAAGTGAGAACTTTTATCCTATAATATAATATGCCCACTTGAACATTGGTATTACTTTATTATTACTATCAAATATGATGTGTGTCTTCTGTGTTATTTTCATACATGCAACATACATTTGATTGTTCCCTGTTTAACACTTCTCCTTCGGTACCAACTATTGTAAAGTCCAACATGATTTTTATATTTTGCATGCATATGGTTGTCTTTTCAGTGAAAATTGCACTTTTAAGTGACCTATGGACATTGAAGTTTTGATACATCTGACCCCAAGGGACGTTACATTGACACTGGTTCTCCTTCAATACGTCATCATTCATAATACCAACTCAATGTCATTCGATGTATCATGAAATCAATTTTCATACTGTGTAACTTCTGTATTACTGACACATGTGTTTTGTTAGAAGTGATTCACAATATTAAAGTTATACAATATTAATATGAAAATTGAATCATGTTACATCTAGTGATATTGATTTGGTATTGTGAATGTTGCAATTTTTTGCCATAAATCTGGTCATACTCTACCAAGATTGACTTCTACAAAGCTTATATGCAGACTAAAAAGAAACAGGGAGATTACATGCCGGGAAGTTTTATTATACTTGCCAAATTTAATAAACGTGTCCCATTATAATTCCTTGTAACCAAATAATTAGAGTGCAACTTAGAGCCCAAATACCCCTAAAGCCGTTGCTTTGAGAAGTAATGGGTATGCATATCATGCGGGAGCGTGCATGCTACTAAATACTCCCTCCATCCCACAATAAGTATCTCAAATACAAAGTTGTACTAAGTTTGAGACACTTATTTTGAAACAGAAGGATTAGTATGTTATGTACTCGAACTAAAAAAAACTTTAATCTTTACCTCGCACTGATGTAGCTTGGTTTGTGTAATTTTTCATTGGTTGGCTTAGACATGGCTTTTTCCTATCAAGCGCTTGGGTCATAACTGATGCATGTATAGTAGTCTCAAAGATAAACTGAAATATTATATTCAAGTTTCCGGTGTCATGGCCTTTTGACACCATCCATGCTTGCTAGATCAATGTGGTTGTACCGACTTATCATAGACCTTGCCGCCGATCCGCTAGATCGATATCGCCATGCATTTTTGTTGTAGACCTTATCATAAACTGACCACGCCTATGTGTATATTCATCAGATTTGAGGGGGCAATATTAAAAAGTAAATAAACCGAGGCCAGCATGCTTACCTCATAGATGACTGGAAGAGATTCTTTGTCCTATTCCATTGTGAGAGCAGATTGCATTCATCTTCTTCATAGTGCAGAATCTGATAATAGTCAACTGGTTTGGTTAAACAATTGATGAAAGGGTAAAGAGCTTCTTTGTCCTGTTCCATCGTGAGTGCAGAATGCATTCATCATCTTTATAGTGCAGAATACGATTATAATCAACTGGTTTGGTTGCACAGCTTCCACCTCCGCACATCCTCATCAATCAAAATTATCCGTAAGTGTCGGCAGTGTCTCTGGCAGGTCGGCTGAAGTGATGATGGACCTGCTACCTTTCCCTTCGGCGGCAGAAGTTGGTTTATTGGCTAGTACTTTTTTGGCTTCCATGAGGGCCATGGGAGCAGAGAAAAGATTATGGTGTGCGAACACAACGCTGAGAAGCCAACAATACATATAATCAGTCGGTAGCATCTCGCTTGAGTATCTGTTGGCAGCGGTGGAAGCAGGCAGCATGGAAGTAGTAGGACAAGTTGGCCACGCTGCCACTGGGGACCTGAATCAACCCCTTTTTCTGATCTGCGAGGAATATCCTGGTTCTATGGATCCGGTAGTAAAATTTTCTCCTCCTATGGCACGATGGGCTGTGATGGAATTTGCTGCCTATGCCGCCTGTGTCTAGGCGAGGCAGAAAATTTATCAGAGTTGCATGAGTGTGGTTTTGTGTAGCTTGACCTACACGGTACCCCTTATCTTAGCCATCCATTTTGGCATCAAGATCCGTGCAGGCACATTTGTCATTTTTGTTTCTCACAAACGAAACAATGTATAAACTTCAAACTTTGCAGGACAACAAACCATTCTAACTACTATGTGGGAAAAAACTTTCAGATTTTTTCATGCATTTAAAATGCTAAAATTTATTTTTTTAATCAAAAAAAATCCTCATTTTGTATATTTATATATATGTTGGTCCAAAAAATCTGAAAGTTTTTTCACACATTGAAGTTGTAAAGCGTGTTTGATCTGCAAAGTTTGAAGTCCATATGTTCTTTTATTTGAGAGAAACAAAAAAGAGAAATCTACTTCTTGCAAGTTAGTTGGAGAGTACGGATCTCAAAGCAGTGTTGAAGGACTGAAGATAAGAGGTTCCATGTAGGACGAGCTACAATGAAACTTTGTGTATTGAGAACCTGCAAGATCCGAGGCCACTGTCGTTTATCCGACGAAAGATCAGTGTGTTGCTTCTCTGCTGCTGCTACGATGGCTCCGGTGAAGCTGATGGCAAGACTGCGATGGATTGGGCGTCTTGGCATTTATCCGGGACACACGTTAGCCACGGTGGTGATTTAAACCTGCAGCACCACCAGAAATCTTCCCGACAGCAAGGAGCTGCTAAGAGGCTAGGGTTTCCTCACGGAGTAAAGAAAGGGCAAGTGTGGAATTATTAGTTTGGTAGAGATTCGGCGAAGAGATCATGGAATCTGTACCCTTCTCTGTTTTTTATTGAGAACTTATCCATGTCAGCTTGCATGTGCGTCTTATCCTAGGAAAGTGCGTGTTGTCATAGGAAATCAATCAACGTGTATGTATGTTCCATGTCCGTGTCCTTGTGCTTCACTTTTTTTTTCGTGTCCATCTAAACAACTCCGATTGCTTTTCCTGTCCATCGATTTTGGTTATGCTTGAAACATATGTTTGTACGTGACACGTTCAATTGTTTCTATGTAACATTATTTGTATGTAACGTTTATATCTTTAATCTCAACCCTTGATATCTAAAATTAGTGGTCAAGATAATTTAATCTTTGTGGATGAATATAATGGCTTGTTTGCCTCTTGTCTTAATTATATAATAGATAGAAGATAGATAATGGCCCTCTCCTAAGAAAGGAGGCATGCTGTGGTGAAGCACGATACACATTCAACACTCGCCGGGCTCAGAATGCTTCTGTTATTCACAAGGGATGTTGTAGCTACATCATCCTTCTTGTAGTCACAAGGGATACTTTTTTGTGGTATGGTTTCTTTGAAGGTTGATAAAAGCACAGACACTCACCAAGTTCATGTTGCTTTTCTTATGAAGATTTGTGTTGCGCTCTTGCTATGAGGTTCTTCAATTTTTCTTTGCAGGTTGATGAAAGCACACACACTCACCAAGTTCAGGTTGCTGTGAGTATGGCCGTCATGGCTATCGCATGAGCAGGTTCAGCTTCTGTACATCCGCCTTTCGGCTACTTTGCCAGATCTGCAATTTCATATGATGTTAGTTCCTTTCTGCCATACAATGGACTGCTACTTCTTCTCAGATGTATTGCTTTCTGCAGCTCCATTTGGTTGCTTCATTTTAAGTTATATGATAGCTCAGGACATGGGCACCAATTGTTCCGTTAAAATGACAAAACCGACTAAACTTTATCTCTTATACGTGTTACTAAATACTAGAGGTGATTATTTTCTTTCTAGGGATTACTATTTTATAAGCATTAGGCTTTTGAGACATTGAGGCCTGAACTAATTAGTCTTTCAGATCTCAATGCTTATATATATATTTCTGACAATAAGCATTTCCGAAGCTGCAGCCTATGCTAAAAGTAGTAACAATAGTGCTTATTTTTTTAACACGTAGCAAGCAGTGCTTATGGCCATAGTAGGAGACATCAGAACTAATGTGTGACACTTATATTGCAACAACAACATACACGTTTTTCAACATTTTAGCAACCAGCTGGAGGCGGCCTCTCCATCCGAGAGGAGATGGGTAGAGTAAGTTGGATATGTGCTCGCTTCGCAGTGGAACGGCCAGCTAGAATACTTGTTCTTCGTGTAATTTTGACGCTGGCTTTGTCGCAAGTTGGAATTCAGGGTGCCGATCCATAGACGTTTGTCGGTTTAGTGTGCAAGGTAAGTTCTTGATGACGTCTGTTCTGAGCATGTGTTTGTTTCATCACTATATGGAATGCAACAAAACTGGGGCCTAAATTTTGATGTTGAATGCATGTTTTCTGGCCCCAAGATGATGATTGGTACAAGGGTTCCGTCACGGCCTACACGGAACTAACCAAGAATTCTGTATGCTTTCTATATCCCTGGTTCTTATTTTTCTTATTCATGAAACATTGTTGTGGCAGAGTGGATTATCCTCAGTTGAGTTTGATAATCTTTTCTGCATTTTCCTTACTAAAAGGCATGTTATGTACCACTCTGTTTTCCATGTAATGTCTGCACTATGAAGAGTGCCATGTGAAATGTCGTGTAGTTGATATCTAAAGCTAAACAAATTGCAGGTGATGTATGAAGACTTTACCCTAGCTAATGAAAGGATAAATTTTTTCCATTTCATCTGAAGAAATGAAGTGCCTGGACCTGAAATTTGGAACATCTAACCTGGATAAGAAGTGATACGGTGAGCTACTTGCACTTGCTGCCAACTTTCATGACTACCAAGCTGTTGATCCAGATGATCTAGTGTGGGCTAAAATAACAGGTACTCCTATGTCTTTTCCTTATGAGTGCCGATGCTTCTAGCTGTTAACTGTGATTAGATGCCAATGGTCCTTTCTGTTTATTCTTTCTGTCATCACAAGTTTTATTGCATTGTTTGTAATCATTGTCCAGATTACTTTGAACGTTTTACCGTGTGATACTTTATTTATCTGAAAGAAAAGGTGTGCTGGTGATGCCTACATTATGGCTATACCAACTTGGACCTATGTTTCAAAGCCCTAGAAGGCAATGATGGGTTATAATGCTTCTGCGCTGGCCTGGTGGTGAGAAGATGAGCAGAATATATCGGATTAGGCACACGACCTGGTATAATACAGGTGATAAGAGTACAACATGAAAATAGTTTCAACATTTCAATAATTTTAACATCCCCCATGTCTGAAAGTGGTAACGCTACTTCATACTGAAATTTCTATACCTACTACTGTTACAGTATATGTGGATTGTACTAGCCCTTTCCATCAATTCGGACTTTTGGTTGTGTTGGCTAGTGCATGAAGCTTAACATGGTATCAGAGCTAAGGTCTTGAGTTCAAGTCCTGGTTTGCGCAATTTATTTAAAAATTGCTGATAGCCCCCTTTGTGTCCACGTAGAGGCCTCTTGAGTCATACGTGAGTTTCGCGCGCCGTCGCTCTCTTCCGGTTGCACGTGTTGACTTGTCTTCCCCGTCACACGTGAGAGGGGGTGTTACAGTATATGTGGATTGTACTAGCCCTTTCCATCAGTTCGGACTTTTGGTTGTGCTGGCTAGTGCATGAAGCTTAACAACTACAAACTCTACAACTCTAAGGCCAAATTTAGTATTGGTCCTTTTGTGTATTTTTCTTCATACATAATTTCTAGAGCTGGCAGAAGAAACTAAACTGATCCATTCATACTTTTATAAAATTGAATCAAAAGAAACTACTTCCATTTCAGGAATTGTTCCCACACTGACATGGAACATGTTCTTGGTGACAATTTTACATATATCTTTATTGTGTCAACATGATATAAAGTCAGAGCATTTCATTTTCATACGCTCCACTGTATCTTCATCTTCGACGTTACAATTAAATTCATCCACTGCAATATTAGCTCATTTCTCTCACTACCTACCTCTATGTAGCATTTTCTAAAGGCACTGCAGTCCTACCTAACCCCTCTTAGTCCGTGATGTATACCTGATTACCTGTGTGTAGATTTGTGAAGGAATAGACTGTTTGAAAGTTTCTTTTTTATATTACTGCTGCTTACCCAGTTATTTTCCTCTCAAACTGCATAATTTAGTTGTTTCGGTATTATGTTCGATTCTATTGAAATTCTTATGTGCCATTTCTATCGGAAACCCATAGCTTCCTTATTTCTCTAACTACATATTCTCTGAACACATGCTCCACAACACAATGACGAGAAGCCTCCAGAGTACATCATCCCTGGTACCCGTGGTATGGGCTATGGTCTATGGAGGCGTATTGTTCGGTTAAGTTGAATATGGACTAAACTTTTTTCGTTGTCATGTTAAGCTAGGAAAGTCTATGTGGATACAGTTGTATGGAAATAGGGGATTTACTTCTGGAGTTGTGGGTAGTAGTGGTCTTGTATGCACTCTTGCGTGCTCCATAATTTCCCCCCATGGACATCCTCCGATCTGAAATATTTATCTTACCAATTTGATGTTGGTTCACATGCAGGTTCAGGTTCAAAGAGTAGCCCATGCATGAGGACTGTTGGTGATCTTTTTATTGCGACATAACGCTTTCGAGTTGCATGAGATATGGTCATTCTCTAAAGGTAGATCTATTACATATTGATTTAAAATTGGATAGTTGTGCTCTTGTGTTATTTTATTTTTCAGTGCAAAGTTATTGTATAGGATAAGTAGGAAATTTTGGAGAGTCTTGCTTGCTAACTTGTTTACTTTTTTCCTACATAGGAGTCGGGTAGGGGGCTCACACATTTTTTCCATTAGTATGTTTGATGCTTTTGTCGTGTTGTTTTGCTGACCTTATGACGTCAGTCAATACTAGAAAAATTTGAATGCAATGAAGAGTAAATATTTATTGAAGAAATCTCATAGCAGGATTTATAAATTATTTCCAAATTAATCATCCTTTTGTCAAACTGATGATTGGTCTGTTCACGATTTCAAAATTTAGGGACTGGTACCTGGACTCATTCCATGATATCCTGTATTTTCCAGACGTGGGGAATCGACGTGATGAGCTTGTTTTCACGCAGATGAGTAATATGATTGAAGTGTGGCATAATAATGTGGTTCCGACTATGCTTTTGGAGTGCAACAGCTGAAAAATTAACATCTCAGCTCAAGGAAGCTTCCCCCAGGATTACATGTCAAGGATTGGTATTCAGTTATTCACATGCTGGTATGTTTGTGAACATGGTACTACTCTTCTCTCTGGAGCTATATTTATAATCTTTGTCTCACTTCTTGTCATTATATCCTGAATCTTGCTTGTGTTTCGGAACAAATGAAGGATTATGTACCTTTTATAACAGCTGATGTTGTATACTAGAATTCAGTGTTAATCTGTCAAGCAGAGCCTAATAGACTTTTGGTTGATTTGCAAATTTGACTTGTATTGTCAGATAGTTTATTTTGGTTGCTTAACTCGATATGTTTTGTGTTCAAACTTCATGCTACTTGAGCTAACTGTAGAGCGTTATATGGCTTAGAGTAAAAAATTGGCAAAAAAATAAAAACAAATTTGCTTGATGTGTGAGTTCTGTATCAAATCATATATATGTAAGTCAAGTGCTGGTTTTTAGAGATTTGTTCTGGGTTACACCAGCTTGTTTAGTTTCTGTGCAGCATGTGGCTCTGCATGATCCTAAACCACAGCATGACATCATAGGCCTCATCAATACAAAATTGTCCCCCCATGTAGGTAGGTTGAATTTCTATTGATGGTTCCATTTGTTTGAGGGAATATGGATCAGCTACTGAAATCCACATATATGGAGCGTAAGCCCAGCCAATTACCTTTGTTTGTTTCGTGGATTAAATAATGTGTAACCACCAACACCTCTTTGTTTGAGTTGCTGAAACAGTGGGTTCTCACCTGATGATCAGGAAGTATGTTAGTTGAGATACAAATAAACAAGACATAATCTGTACAATCTTGCATTTTTTTGACAGCTTTCCAATTGGTTGAACATAGTTGGCATGGCACAGGTTCACGAATGACGAATGGTTGTAGATGATTTCTTATTTCCACACTTCCACCTCAAGTTGTGTGATTTTCTTATTTCCACACTTCCACCTCAAGTTGTGTGATTTTCTTATTTCCACACTTCCACCTCAAGTTGTGTGATTTTCCTATCAGGCATTTACAAAACTTATTGCCAGTTATATTAAGATCAAAACAATGAAGTATTATATATGTTTGTTGTTGGTTTTTTAGTAGCAATGTGACGATATGCTTGAATGAATTGCTTAGTAGTAGTAGATGTTCCCTCCCGCTAATGCTCTTCTTCCCTTATTTTCTCCAATGAAGGCCATCATAATGTGGAATAATTGTTACAAGAGATCTTGATCGCTTGTCGTTGTTTCTCCTGTACGATGCATACATACGTATACAAGTTGCAATTAATTGGTGAGATACATGAAATGCAAATATATATCAAGGAAAAGGTAACAACTACATACTACATTTGAATTAAGACAAGAATACATTAATAGATGTTTATTGGAAAATTTCTAACCTTATCTTCTGACAAATGTTGTTGATCACAGGCTTCTTGTACTGTCCCTCGCTGGTGTTGGGTGAAATTACGTCAATGTCGGCGAGTTCGAAGGGCGTCATCACTGCTCCATGACCATCTGCTTGGGTACTTATCCCCTGGAGCCTGGACATGATGCCAGGGCTGCAGTCGATCACGTCATCAAACAGGCCGATGGCAAGGTCAGCCGACCTACTGTCGACATCATGAAGTACCAGCAGGATGAGCTCATGGAGCTGCGGAAGAAGCTCCTGCTACCGGCTTCCTCAAACCCAGATTTCCTTCTTATTTTTCCCATGTCCGTTTCCAGTTCGGAGCTGCCTCTTGGAGAGTAGCAGATTGCTGAAATGGGGACCAAGGAGCTTGCCCATTGTTACATGTTTTGATTCTTCATGTTTCTTTCTGAATTTATTCATAAGTTGATGAAAGCTTTTTGTATTATTGCAGCCTGGTCATAACTTGATTATGTAATGGCCAGCTCTAATTGAAGAAATTCTCTTACAAGTGTGTTGAATAGATAACTCTTCTTTTGTAGAAATGCAAAGATTTTGTTTTAATGTCTTATTGATTAGAACAAATAATATAGCCTATTAGTAATATATAAGCCGACGGCTAGGCCGTCGGCATAGATTTTCCACCTATGTTGACGGCCTGGCCGTCGGTTTACCCCTGCCACGTGACCTCTTTTGGTTGGTTTGACTTAACAACGGCGCCGTCAGTTGCAGCCATGCGTTTCTGTGCCGACGGTTGTACGGAAGCCGTCGGCTTAGGGGTCTATGCCGACGGCATATATATGCCAATAGCCTGACAAGACTACACCGTCGATATTGATGTGGAAGGCCCTATGCTGCGGCATAGAGGTTTATTCCGATAGTGATCAGGTCCTGGACATGAAACATTAGTCAAAACAAGTAGGAGCAACAAACAAGTCAGCCCAATGTGAAGAGCCAACATAGCACCAACACAAGTCAACCTAATATACACAACCAACATGGCAACACAAAGGAGCACCATCAGGAGGCCTGCATATATGCATGTGCACTGCCCGTAGCAGATTTTTGTTGTTGAAGGTGTCTCCCTTCTTACTAAACTAAACCTACTGTCATATATACACGTTAACAAATACGACAAATAGATTAGTGTGCACATATTCGCTTTCAGAGGGCGCCACCAGATGGCGCCCCAAACACTGGTACTTCCCTAACAATCTCTACTCCTAATGTCTGTTTGGTCGTTAGTCAGCCTCCCCGTCGATCCCACGTCGCCAGCCCCACCACAGATCTTTTTCCTATGTGAGCCCCGCCCCGAGCACCGATTTTTTCGTACACTAGTAAGCGTGCACGTGCAATGCACGTCTCGAGCAAAGCAACCTATACAATATATGTCGGTATTGAATATCCAAATTGTTATAAAAAATAATTATTTTTCATGTAACCGAAGCTCTTCTGGGTGAAATGAAGCTCACTATATACTATTCCCTGTTTACAAATACTATAATTTGGATATTTCGACATGGACTATATGCGGACTCATTGAGTGAACAAACACAGTAAAACGTGTCTATCTACATCCGGTTCATATAAAAGTTAGAACATCTTATATTTGTGAATGGAGGGAGTACTAAGCGTGTACTTGTGTCATCTTCATCAAAGCAGCCTATGAAATTTATGCGAGTATTGAATTCTAAATTTAGATTCCAGAAATTTGATGCGGGGTGGGGGTTAGAAATATATGTAGTGCCTGATGATCCCCACATATCTCATGGTCAATCTTAATACAAACCCCATCACTTATCTTTTGATGATGTCATGTAAAGTTCAAGAGAGCAAGGAAATCCTAATCCAAGAAATCACAGTCTTATAGTCAAGAATGCAGGATGTCTAATTTCTTGTGTGAACCTGGAAGGACTTATAATAGGTATACTCATTGTCCATGTGAACATGACACAGACACAACTTTGAATACAAATTACAAATATTAAAAAAAAAGTAGTTGTAATCCGTTCCTCTTGGATTCGGCCTACATGTTATCTTCAGAACTGAATTGCTGGACTCAACTACAATGCTGCCCATGGGAGTGATGGTGAGACGATAGAAGAGCCCGCCGGTGGTCAAGACCATTTTGCCCCCATGGTGAGTCTCTCATCACCTGTGGTGCGACATTCATGAACCAAAATGGAATGGAATTTAACATTTTGTATGACATATATGGGATGCTTGTATGACATATATGGGATGCAATATTAGTTCGCAAAGATTAAACACGAATTAAACTTGTCATATCAACATCTCAGTTGTGGAGAAAGGTCTAGTGTTCTAGAATGGCAAACTATACAATAAGGTAAATAGGCATGAGGTAAATAGGCATGAGTAGATCACGCGCCCGAATCATCATTGTTTGCAAAGCTAAACCAGAAAAGAAAAAACCCACACAATATTTAGGAAAACCAAGCCACACAAAAGACGTTTCTAATGAGATGAATATACCCACAAAAAAAACAAATTTAATTAGCAAATTAAGTACTCATTTATACTCGAAATAAATATAAGTGCACCGATCACGTGCATATCCTTCTTGGATTGACAGGTTTAAATTGTTATCAGTGATAGGACCAAATGCACGGGCAAATTCATGCCAATAACTGTGAATAAAAAAGAAAAAGGAAATAGAATAACCTAATTGAGCAACGCTCGACCAAGAATACACTGCAAAGGCGGTGTCATGCAGGGGGGCAAGGGTACATTACTTGAGCAGGTATGAAAGTACATTAAGACATGCATACAAACAACGCTTTGTCATGAGTTGCAAGCACGTTGTTGAAGTTGTATAGCCACAATCAGCATCCTTCAACGGGCTATCACTGGCTTCAAAGTTTTTTCACTTTGTCTAGATTTTTTGCCCTGAATCCTGGGCGCTCTCAGTACACGCACCTCTGAAAAATAGAGAGCACCCATATAAGCTTAAATTGCTTGGCCAAGGTCGGCTTAAATTGCTCTCAGTACACGCAATTCTAAAAAATAGAGAGCATCCACAATTTATTGCTGTTCAGTCAACCTAAATTAAGCTTGAAAAGTATGCAGGTAATCAAGCAGATTGCACCTCGTACATTCAACATGATAGCACAGGAGCATCTCGCATAACTGAACTTAATGAACTGATGATTGTAGATTGAATGCAGAACCAGGATGTCACAACTTCGAAAATATTTACCCTAAAAAATCATGGATGGTGAGCTTGTTCTTGACTTCTGTTAACTCTAACACTCGAATTCTTCATGGAAATATAAAAAACAAGAGGACGAAAAGGCCAAAGATGGTGTCCTTTTTGCCGACACAACCTGCATCTGATCAGGTTCTGGGACCTGGGCATCTCTTGGTTGCTGTCAGTAAAAGTTTTCCAAACGTTGATGCTCAGTTTCAACTTGTCTAAAGGTTCCTAAAAAGGGAAGTTAAATCACAAACGTGATCATTGTAAAGGTTCTTAACAAGTTCAGCTGTACTGGTCATCAAAGAATGAAGGTTAGGATATAAGACACAGAGAAACATGCATAGCATCTTTCTGGATATATAGCAGACTGCCGCTAACTCATAACAAAGAAAATCATTTGCTAAATTGGTTCTACATTAACAGAAAAATTCATCAATTTAAGGGATGTGCTTTAAAAAGATCAAAACAGATGCAGTAGATAAAAAACACCAATTTCCATGGACAAATCACCAACTATATATAAGCTAAACATACTTATGTACTGATATATGGGATAAAATGAAACCATGCTTCCTGGTCATTGCCATCAAGGAGAAAATTACAAGACTGGAGATTCTGAACAAATATTCCCCTGGAGTGTAGTTCTAGCACACCATGCGGCAAATCGGCGCCATATCTGCAAGTTACAGGAAATCATAAAAATATGTAATACTACTCAAGAAAACATCTTCTAAACAGAGCATCATAAGCATTCTCAAAAGGCAATAGGATAATGTGCCTGCACTAAGGTGAGAAAGGATACATGCCAGTTAATCAAACAACACGTTCAACACATAACTGGTAGAAAATTGCAAACTGCATACTTAGGTGACTCTTCTTCTAAAAATGGGTATATTTGCCTCTGCAGAAAAATGCATTATTATTATAATGGGACCAACATTCAGTATTCAGAACGTCAAATATTTAAAAAAATGTGGAGACTTCCATCATACCTTCAAACATCTGACAAAGGGAGCCTTCCACCTTTAAGCCGAGCCATCCTATCCCCAATGGATCCTTCAGAAAACCTCATCACTACACAAAGCTGAAATACATGAAACAAAACTGAGCCACGATGCCATCTTCATTGATTCATTCACAGGCAACCAAACTCAGAAAATAGCATACCCTCCCATTATGCATCGAGATGCCATGTAGGAAGCAGACATTGCCCAGGGCCCCAGGCACTGGCATTTGCGGAAGACCTCGGTGAACCTCGCCAAGAACACATGTAGCTGGTCGTCCCTGACCGGTTGCAGTATCTTCATGTCGAACTCGTGGTAGAGGTCATAACACTCTGCCTCTGGTATCCAGTCGTACACGAAGGGGCTTATATGGCTCGAACCAAGATGAACCAATGCGAAACTTGGAAGAAGCGGACGCAGGCGTCGAGGAGCTGCTGGGACTAGGAAGCGGAATGGGCAGGTCGAGGGAGCAGACCTCGAGGGAGGGCGCCGCGGTGGATCAGCTCCAGACATTGGGCGGCGCCGACGAGGCCCTGCCCGCAATTCACCGCGAACCGCAAGCCCTCGATCCCCTCCGTCTCGCTCGGATGCATATCCGCTGCAGCTTAGGGCATCTCCAGCCGTTGACCCCTCCAGGACGCACAAAAATCGCCCCCTGGGGGCGAGCCGGCGAGACACTCGGCGCTGGGGCGGTTTTTCGCCCAGTCGCCGCCTCCAGCTCGCCCCCCGGCGCCAAAATTGGACCACGTTGCAGCCCAATTTCGGCAAATAAACGGCCCATATGGGCGAGAATAGGCCCATATTCGGCGTGGTTTCGCCCTGTCTCGGCGTTCATTTATCAACATAATTATTCCTTATCACATATTTCATCACAGAAAAATTAAATACTTCAACAAAATAGTACAACAACAAATAGTTCAATACAAATTATATAGTTCAACAAATAAAAACTCGTATTTCATCACGCGGCGTCCCCCTTGAGCCTCCATAGGTGCTCAATCAGATCTTTCTGCAGTTGATGATGCACCTGTGGGTCTCGGATCTCTTGACGCATACTGAGATAGACAGTCCAAGTTGCCGGTAGCTGGTGATCAACTTCGGCTAGAGGACCCTGCCTGTAGTATGGTTCAGTGTCAAACACTGGATCTTCTTGCTCGCTCTCGATGATCATGTTGTGCAAGATGACACAGCAAGTCATGATCTCCCACATTTGATCTTTCGACCATGTCTGAGCGGGGTACCGAACAACAGCGAATCGAGATTGGAGCACACCAAATGCCCGCTCGACATCCTTCCTGCAAGCCTCCTGAACCTTCGCAAACCTGGCGTTCTTGCCTCCTGGCACAGGGTTTGAGATCGTCTTCACAAATGTCGACCATCTCGGATAGATGCCGTCAGCTAGATAGTACCCCTTGTTGTATTGGTGCCCATTGATCTCGAAGTTCACCGGAGGAGAATGGCCCTCAACGAGCTTGGCAAAAACAGGAGAGCACTGCAACACGTTGATGTCATTGTGAGTTCCTAGCATACCAAAGAAGGAGTGCCAAATCCAGAGGTCCTGTGTGGCTACCGCCTCAAGCACCACACTGCAACCGCCTTTGGCGCCTTTGTACATCCCCTGCCAACCAAATGGGCAGTTCTTCCATTTCCAATGCATGCAGTCGATGCTTCCAAGCATCCCAGGAAATCCTCTTGCTGCATTCTGGGCTAGGATCCGAGCAGTGTCTTCCGCATTGGGTGCTCTCAAGTATTGTGGCCCAAACACTGCCATCACTGCCCGACAGAACTTGTAGAAACACTCTATGCTGGTGGACTCGGCCATGCGCCCATAGTCGTCGAGTGAATCACTGGGAGCTCCATATGCAAGCATCCTCATCGCTGTCGTGCACTTCTGGATGGAGGTGAATCCAAGAGCGCCAGTGCAATCCATCTTGCACTTGAAGTAGTTGTCGAACTCCCGGATGGAATTCACAATCCTGAGTGAGGGAGTCCTGGACTAGGGGGTGTCCGGACAGCCGGACTATCAATATCCGCCGGACTCCCATACTACGAAGATAGAAGATTGAAGACTCCGGCTCGTGTCCGGAAGGTACTTTCCTTGGCGTGGAAGGCAAGCTTGGCAATATGGATATGTAGATCTCCTACCATTGTAACCGACTCTGTGTAACCCTAGCCTCTCCGGTGTCTATATAAACCGGAGGGCCTTAGTCCGTAGGACGAACATTACATCTCAACAATCATACCATAGGCTAGCTTCTAGGGTTTAGCCTCCTTGATCTCGTGGTAGATCCACTCTTGTACTACCCATATCATCAATATTAATCAAGCAGGACGTAGGGTTTTACCTCCATCGAGAGGGCCCGAACCTGGGTAAAAACATTGTGTCCCTCGTCTCCTGTTACCATCCGCCTAGACGCACAGTTCGGGACCCCCTACCCGAGATCCGCCGGTTTTGACACCGACATTGGTGCTTTCATTGAGAGTTCCTCTGTGTCGTCACCGATAGGCTCGATGGCATCTTCAACCATCAACGCTGTCCAGGGTAAGACTTTTCTCCCCGGACAGATCTTCGTATTCGGCGGCTTTGCACTGCGGGCCAATTCTCTTGCCCATCTGGAGCAGATCGAAAGCTACGCCCCTGGTCGTCAGGTCAGATTCGGAAGCTTAAACTTCACGGCCGATGACCGCGGAGACTTGATCTTCGACGGACTCGGGCCACAGCCAAGCGCGCCGCACTGTGACGATGGGCATGATCTAGCTCTGCCGCCGGACAGTGCTTTGGTGGCCGCACTCGGATCTGCTTCGGCTACTAGCCCGGAGCCGATTGCCCATATCGAGGGCCGGTGGATAGACGCCGCCCTGGGGGCTTCAACATCCACGGCGATGGAGCCGAATACCAATCTTGTCCCCTGCGAAACTCGTGATCCCGAGGCGCCGGACTCCTCGCCGGACTCCGAGCCTCCCGCGCCCCTACCAATTAATCCGGATTGGGTGCCGGTTATGGAATTCACCGCCGCGGACATCTTCCAGCACTCGCCTTTTGGCGATATCCTGAATTCCCTGAAGCATCTCTCGCTATCAGGAGAGTCCTGGCCGGACCGCGGCCAGGATGATTGGAGTTCGGACGACGAAGAAATTCAGAGCCCACCCACCACCCACTTTGTAGCCACTGTCGAGGATTTAACCGACATGCTAGACTACGACTCCGATGACATCGACGCCATGGACGACGATGCCGGAGACGAACAGGAACCAGCGCCTACAGGGCACTGGAAGGCCACCTCGTCATATGACATGTACATGGTGGATACCCCGAAAGAAGGGGAGGGCGAAAAAGCAGCGGAGGCAGACTCTCTAAAGAAGCAGCCCAAACGCCGACGTCAGCGGCGCCGCTCAAAATCCCGCCACAGCAAGAATGAAGATTCCGGCACCGGAGACAATAACACTCCGGAGAGTGCCGAAGACAATCCTCTCCTGCACGACTCAGCGCAGGAGGATGCGGAAGCAAGCCCCCACGAGAGGGCAGCAAACGAAGGGGTTGAGGATGATAACTACATGCCTCCCTCCGAAGACGAAGCAAGCCTCAACGATGACGAATTCGTCGTACCTGAGGACCCCGTCGAACAAGAGCGCTTCAAGCGCAGGCTTATCGCCATGGCAAACAGCCTAAAGAAAAAGCAGCAACAGCTTCAAGCTGATCAGGACCTGCTGGCCGATCGATGGACCGAGGTCCTCGCGGCCGAAGAGTATAAACTCGAACGTCCCTCCAAAAGTTACCCAAGACGCAAGCTGCTCCCCCGATTAGAGGAGGAAGCATACATACCTTCATCACCAGCGCATGACATGGCTGACCGACCACCCCGTGGTCGTGACAGAGAGGCATTCAGGCCCCCAGCCAAGACTGTACCCCGGCACCGCTCCAAGAGTACGAAGCCAAAAGGGAACGCGCCGGACTTGCGAGACATATTGGAGGACAAAGCAAGACAATCTAGATCCATCTATGGATCACGTGGGCGCCCCACGACCCACGACGAATACCGTCGCGCCGGACATAACGCCGGCCGGGCCGAACATAGCAGACATCGCTCCCTCGAGCTGCGTCGCGATATTGCTCAATACAGGGGCGCCGCACACCCGATATGGTTCACCGACGAAGTAATGGATCATCAGATCCCCGAAGGGTTTAAACCCGTAAATATCGAATCTTACGATGGTACAACAGACCCCGCGGTGTGGATCGAAGATTATCTTCTCCACATCCATATGGCCCGCGCCGACGATCTCCACGCCATCAAATATCTCCCACTCAAGCTTAAAGGACCAGCCCCGCATTGGCTTAACAGCCTGCCCGCAGAGTCAATTGGATGTTGGGAAGACCTGGAGGCCGCATTCCTTGATAACTTCCAAGGCACATATGTGCGACCACCAGACGCCGATGACCTAAGACACATTATTCAGCAGCCAGACGAATCGGCCAGACAATTCTGGACTCGGTTCTTGACGAAGAAGAATCAAATCGTCGACTGTCCGGATGCGGAGGCCCTTGCAGCCTTCAAACATCGTTAATGACCCGCTAGACCGGCACCTGGGGCAGGAGAAGCCGAAATCCATGGCAGCCCTCACATCGTTAATGACCCGCTTCTGTGCGGGAGAGGACAGCTGGCTAACCCGCAGCAACAATCTCCGCAAAAACTCTGGCAGTCCGGACACTAAGGACAACAACGGCAGGTCACGTCGAATCAAAAACAAGCGCCGCATTAACGGCGATGACAAGGAGGATACGGCAGTCAATGCCGGATTTCGAGGCTCCAAACCCGGTCAACGGAAGAAGCCATTTAAAAGAATCACTCCGGGTCCGTCCAATTTGGACCGAATACTCGACCGCTCATGCCAGATACATGGCACCCCCGAAAAGCCAGCTAATCACACCAATAGAGATTGTTGGGTGTTCAAGCAGGCCGACAAGTTAATTGCCGAACACACTGACAAGGGGCTAAATAGCGATGACGAGGAGGAGACCCGGCCGCCGAACAACAGAGGACAGAAGGGTTTCCCCCCACAAGTGCGGACGGTGAATATGATATACGCGACCCATATACCCAAGAGGGAGAGGAAGCGTGCACTACGGGACGTCTACGCGATGGAGCCAGTCGCCCCGAAGTTCAATCCATGGTCCTCCTGTCCGATCACTTTCGATCAAAGAGACCATCCGACCAGCATACGCCATGGCGGATTCGCCGCATTGGTCTTAGACCCAATCGTCGATGGATTTCACCTCACAAGAGTCCTGATGGACGGCGGCAGCAGCCTGAACCTGCTTTATCAGGATACAGTGCGCAAAATGGGCATAGACCCATCCAGGATCAAACCTACAAAGACAACCTTTAAAGGTGTCATTCCAGGAGTGGAAGCCAACTGCACAGGCTCAGTCACACTGGAAGTGGTCTTCGGATCACCGGATAATTTCCGAAGCGAAGAGTTAATCTTCGATATAGTCCCGTTCCGTAGCGGCTATCATGCCCTGCTCGGACGAACCGCGTTTGCAAAATTCAACGCGGTGCCGCATTATGCATACCTAAAGCTCAAAATGCCAGGCCCTCGCAGAGTCATTACGGTCAATGGGAATACGGAATGATCCCTCCGGACGGAGGAACATACAGCGGCGCTCGCAGCAGAAGTACAGAGCAGCCTTCTTAGGCAATTCTCAAGTCCGGCAACTAAAAAGCCGGACACAGCAAAACGCGCCCGGAGCAATGCCAACCTGGCGCGATCAGAGCACGCGTAGCAATGCGGCCCCAACCCTCGCCCGCGCATGATCACAAGAATAACACTCCGCGTACATCATTACGCTTTGGAGATACCATGGGCACAGGGAAAGGGGCACAAGGAACCAAGAGTGCGGCTCGACCACACCAGGGGCTCACACTTATGCCCCCCTTGTTTTTATTTTTATCTTTTCTTTTTTTTTGCGTATACAGGACTCCATTAACCAGAAGCCCTGTCCAATGGCGAACTCGCCGAACCCACGATGCAACAGTCAGGGATTAAAAAAGGCTGCGACGAACAATCAGGTGGTCTCAATTACGAGCATTAAATTCAATTACATACACCAAGTCTGCAGCTCATCCCTGGAGGGGGACATGTTAACTTAGTCCAAATCCCTTGCTTACCGCACTATTTGTATCAGTCCGCTTTATTAGCAGACCTTCTTTCATAAATAACGCAGCACTTCCTTTTTGCAAGTACATTACCTTTTCATTACAATTGCGTTATCTTTTACATATGATTCATTATATGACATCTTGCACCCGTATACTTTGGTACGGCCGAATACGCCAGGGGCTTCTGTTCCCCAGATTATGGTGTGATTAAGTCCGAACACTTTCACAAGTGCGGCACCCCGAACTTATAGCATTATATGAATCAGCTCCGAATCATGTCTTGGGTCAATAGTTGGGTTTCCCGGCTCCCATGTTTTGGTGCCTTACGTTCCGTTCCGTCGGCTAAGGTAGCACTGGGAGAACCACTGCGATTGCGCCCCGGTTGAGACGGGTTAACGCCTTAGTGGAGAAAGCTAAAACTGACTGGCATGATAAGGCGAGAGACTGGTCGCTGTTCGAGAGATTCTTTCGGGTCCTTAAAGGCTCATGCCGCTTCGAGCGAAGTTCCGGATGATGTCCGACGAAGGCGTGGATAGCGCCCCGGATTCGGTCTTCCGAATACCAGGGGCTTCGCCGAAATTTAAAATTATAGAATTCTATGGCTAAGTGAGAGTGTTTAAGCACTATAAGTCCGGTTGCCTTCGTGCTTAGAACAAACTTCGTGCAAGTTATTTTTCGGCACACAAGTTTTGCCGAAAAACAGGGGGGCATGTGTTGACACCAGATTTTGGCATGGTCAAAAACGTAATTAAGAAGGTCTCAAATGGAAAAATGATCAAAGCGAGAAAGTTCTGTATCGTCAAAAGGAGAAATTTTGATATTTGGGCCATAGCCATCCGATCTCTTCTCTAAGGCCGAAGTTGTATTCGAAGTATTGAGATTTTGTGTTCAGAACAGTATTCGGCTGATTACACCCCCAAGATTGCCTCTGATGGAAAAAGTTACAACTGCAAAGTTCTTCGTCTCGTCGAAACGATCGATTTTGATATAAAAATCGTTCCAATACGAGTTCGTATTCAAAAGTTAGAGCCATCGGAATACAGCCCTGTCAGGAGGCAAAAAATGGCGCGCCCCACCAGACACCCTGTCTGATGGGTAGCGCGAGGGATAGCCTGTTTTGCGCGACCGATTTGACCATCAAGATGACCTCTGATCAAAAAACGTTCAACATAAAAGTTGTTCGTCTCGTCGAAATGGTCAAGATTGCTTTTGGGCTCGTTTCCATCCGAGATCGTTTACCACCACAAAAAAGACCCGCAAGGTGCAGCCAGTTTAAACCGAACAGTTTTGGAAAGTTCGGCCAAACCAATCCGAATTTGGCTAGGGTTTTGGACGTGAATCCAAGCCTTTTCCTTGCACGGGAAGTCCAGCCGCCTCTTATATACCTAAGGGGTGACGGCCGATTGAACAACACACAATCGAACAAACACATCTACTACTTTTTCGTGTTCATCTATCTTTATCCCCTACCCTTGTATCTTTCTTTCTCGTTCTTCGTTCGTTCTTCGCGTTGGAGGGCAGCGATCCACGAGGCTCTAGGGGCGAGCGAATCGACCTAGGGCAGCCCATAGCCGCCGCACTCCCTGACGGGGTCCCTCCCGGGCGTGTGGGGTTTCGGGTCTTCAAAAGCGCCCGTCGACTGTCTTGCGTATCGCGCTGTCGGTCGGGTCTCCTTCGACGTGAGCTGCGGTGCATCACCCCCGGCGTCGAGGGTACACGTGACGTGTTCGTGTGTCAACACACTTTTTGGCGACTCCGCTGGGGACGAAGCTTTGAACGGTCTCCGGCCCGTTCTTGCTACGAAGAGATCGTCATCTAGGGTTTGCAATCTACAAAGGTAACATGAATACCCAATTCACTTATGTAGATGCAAATAATGCATATGTTGTTGCTAGATCGTCTAATGAGCATATTGTATCGGCTAGCCCTAGTTTTATCAATCATGCATCTAATTATGTGCAACAGCCGATTCAGAATAATCTTCATGCGTCAACTTCATATAATTTTAGCAACATGCAACATATGAATCCCAACTCCCATGCATCGGCAACCCCACAAATCTATATGCCGATGAACAACATGATGAGTTCGGTTAATCATGTTGAGACACCCAATGTAGGAACTTCCAATAGTATGCAACAAAATATTTCAACTTTTTATTCATCGGAAAATAACTTGCAGTATGTTAATCCAAACGTGCCGGTGGATAGGGGAATTGGCCATGCTACTACTAGTTATTCGGCCAATTACCCTCAAACATCGTATGCTACACCTCATGCTATGAATTTTTCGGCACCATACGCAATTGTAGATATTCGTGATTCGGCTTCGCACCTTCATGCTCATGGCCGAATAAATGAGAATTCTACCAGAGCGCATGTGTCTTTACCTAGTAACGTAGCATATCATGTTGCCCCTGCACAATTACAAAATTTCGGCAACACACCATTGCCGAAAGCGTCTCAAAGTATTGGGGGGCAATCCGATGAAGATTGGGCTGAAATTGGTCGAAAAAAGCTTAAAGATAGACTAGCTGCAATGTTTGCTGAATTTAGACAAGAACAAGCAACCTTGCGAATAAAAGAAAGAAAGAGTGGTGATTCGGATAACAAAGTTAATTTGGTTATTAAAAAAGCCGAATCAAATAGTATGTGTACCGAATCTATCAAAGAAAAAGAGGATGCCAAGGCATTAGAGAGTCATTCAAAAGTGGAACAAAGTATTATTCAAGTGATACAACCATCATGCTCTCCCAACGTATTTGAAGAGGTATGCATAGCGAGTAATTTACCTATTTTCAGATTTGGTCACAACTTTATTGTTGATGCATCTATTAGAAAAATCCTCATAGGTAATTTTGAAAGACCAATGAAGAAGGGTAATTTACTTGTTAGCAATAAAATTGTTCTAGAACATATCGGTCAACCAATTGTGCCATTTATGAAGACCGATAATGACTTATTATTGCAGCCAAAGCTTTCCCCGTTGCTTTATCTAAAGTTCATATCTAGTTGGGTAGCTTTGATTATTTCTTACTTGGCTTGCACTTTGTCTCAATTGAGACATGTGTGTTCTAAATATTTTCATATCAGAAGTTTAAAGCCAAGGTTAATTTCTTTTGAGAAATCCGATGCTAATATAATATCTTATCCAAAGACACCGGAGATAGAGTGGAAAACACAATGTATAGCCGAATGGGAAGATTCCAAATCTGAACCATTCATTTGCTTATCTTCAAAGCCGTTCACACGGCAAGATCGGCTAGAAAGCAAGAAGTTTACCTTCAATTCAAGCATGTGTGACCAAATATTTGATTTATTGCTGAAAAATAATTACATAAGAATTCTTGATCACCATGTCAAGCCATCAATTCAAGGACGAATGTATTGTAGGTTGCATCATTCATTCAAACATAATTTTGAGGATTGCAATATGTTTCGTCAAATAGTTAAATCGGCCATTGATAAAGGACGATTGAAATTTGTTGAAACACCAAGAGATGACCAGTCTATTCCGATTGGTCCCGATGGCAAAAAGTTTTTGCATCGGCTACTTCAAGCCGATCCATTTAAAGAGAAGGTAAAAACTGCAGGTGATGGGATCAAGCTTTCATGTAAAGAAGTTGTTGAAGAGCATAACAAACATAATCTTGAGGGCGAGAATTCCATCGAAGTTACAATGGGGACGCCAAGGACTGGGGGGCAGCAAGCAAATCCAATGATCGATGACAGCAAACCAAAACAAAACAAAGGCCGAAATAAGTGCAAGTATAAGAGATCAAAAATCACCTTCGCTGAACTATTGGATAAATATCAAAAGAAGAGTGAAGAGAAGAATGCTTATCGGCCAAATCATGCAAATAAACCAAGATCACCCCCAAGGCGCAAATATGAGGATCGGTATTGGCAAAGTGCGAATTCTAATGCAACATATTCATATCCTTATTTTGGGCCGCCAATGCCAATGCCGCGGATGCCTCCCTATGCTCATATAGATACATATTCATCATGGGACAGGTATGATACAAGGGCACATTCTCCATCTTATTTTAGACCATCTCACCAATATTATGCAGCTCCAAGAAGATCAACATCTGAACAATCACATGTTAAAGACCGTTTCAATCATAAGGAATCGGTCCAGAGCTCAAGGAAGAAGAAAGAGGTGGTCAAACAAGTTTACCGCGTTAAAAGAGATGGTCGTAAGAGTGCTACTTCAGATTTGATCTCAAATGAAAAAGAGCCAATGAAAGTGTTGACATTGGCTACTACAGGCAATGAGATGAAGCAATCAATTGTTAAGACTCAAAGTGCCAAATCTGAAGAAAAGAAGTTGAGAGTACACAAGGCCAAGAAAGAATTGCCATTGGTCAAAATGGAATCACAGCCGAGATGCCCACTCGGCTTACCGTATTGGCAAAAGAAGAAAGTACAAAAGCTTAGTGCACAAGAACTTGAAAAGATGAACATGGCATGGGTTCCCAAAGGAAGTATTAAAAACAAGAATAATATGCAAGATTCCGTTGCAATAAGTGCGACAAAGGTGAAGAAAGAGAAGAGTGCAAGCTTCGAACAACCAAGTCGAGGGTTTGCACATCAGAATCTTCCGTTCAAACAACATCCATATTCTTCAACTATGTCATTAATGCATATGCCATGGAATTCATCCTCAGGTATGACTGGTTACCCTCCGTGGACTTATTTTGACCCATGGATGCAATATAATTTCTTACATCATGAAAGGGTATTACCAAATCATTATATATTCGATTAGCTTCATTTTTGTTGCTAATCTAAATGGCCGATATATACTTACCGTCCAAAGCACGTACAAAACGGCCGATGGAGTGTTTACATCATGCTTAGAACAAACTTCGTGCAAGTTATTTTTCGGCACACAAGTTTTGCCGAAAAACAGGGGGGCATGTGTTGACACCAGGTTTTGGCATGGTCAAAAACGTAATTAAGAAGGTCTCGAATGGAAAAATGATCAAAGCGAGAAAGTTCTGTATCGTCAAAAGGAGAAATTTTGATATTTGGGCCATAGCCATCCGATCTCTTCTCTAAGGCCGAAGTTGTATTCGAAGTATTGAGATTTTGTGTTCAGAACAGTATTCGGCTGATTACGCCCCCAAGATGGCCTCTGATGGAAAAAGTTACAACTGCAAAGTTCTTCGTCTCGTCGAAACGATCGATTTTGATATAAAAATCGTTCCAATCCGAGTTCGTATTCAAAAGTTAGAGCCATCAGAATACAGCCCTGTCAGGAGGCAAAAAATGGCGCGCCCCACCAGACACCCTGTCTGATGGGTAGCGCGAGGGATAGCCTGTTTTGCGCGACCGATTTGACCATCAAGATGACCTCTGATCAAAAAACGTTCAACATAAAAGTTGTTCGCCTCGTCGAAACGGTCAAGATTGCTTTTGGGCTCGTTTCCATCCGAGATCGTTTACCACCACAAAAAAGACCCGCAAGGTGCAGCCAGTTTAAACCGAACAGTTTTGGAAAGTTCGGCCAAACCAATCCGAATTTGGCTAGGGTTTTGAACGTGAATCCAAGCCTTTTCCTTGCACGGGAAGTCCAGCCGCCTCTTATATACCTAAGGGATGACGGCCGATTGAACAACACACAATCGAACAAACACATCTACTACTTTTTCGTGTTCATCTATCTTTATCCCCTACCCTTGTATCTTTCTTTCTCGTTCTTCGTTCGTTCTTCGCGTTGGAGGGCAGCGATCCACGAGGCTCTAGGGGCGAGCGAATCGACCTAGGGCAGCCCATAGCCGCCGCACTCCCTGACGGGGTCCCTCCCGGGCGTGTGGGGTTTCGGGTCTTCAAAAGCGCCCGTCGACTGTCTTGCGTATCGCGCTGTCGGTCGGGTCTCCTTCGACGTGAGCTGCGGTGCATCACCCCCGGCGTCGAGGATACACGTGACGTGTTCGTGTGTCAACAGCATGGCATGTCTTGGCCATAGCCGGACTATGAGGCCCTTCATAGCCTCCTCAGCTACCTTGTGGAGTTCGACCAGCTGCTTCAGCTAGTCGCTTGGGGGCACCGGATGGCCGGCCTCAGCATACTGAGACCAGAAGACCTTCTCCGTCGAGCTCCCCTCCTCGCCACGATAGAATGCGGCGGCATCAGACGCACTAGGCGGCAGATCTGCAAACGCCCCTGGAGAGCTCCGAATTCGGGTAAGTATCCGGTAGTTTACATTAACGTGCCTGCTCTGCATGAAAAAGGCCTTACCCGCCGCTATCTTCTTTATGCCCTCTACCTCCTGAAGGGCCTTATGGGCCTCGGCCTTGGCGGACTTGGCACTTTCGAGAGCCGAGGCAAGCTTGGACTCTCGAGTGTTGGAGTCACGCTCCAAACTCTCATGCTTTTCCATGAGAGCCTGGAGCTCTTGCCGAACTTCCGCTACCAGGGCCACTTGTTTTTCTCGCTCAGCCCGCTCTGTGGCCGCATTGCGTTCGGCCACGGACACGGCATCCTTCAGGGCTGCCACCTCGTTAGTGGCCCCTGCATTACACATATTATCCTTATTAATTTTGTTTGCAACCAAAACCCTTTTCTGCAAGGTACTTATTTAAAGTGGTGTTATTCACCTTCTTTTTCCTCGAGCTGCCTCTTGGCTTGGCCGAGCTCTTGCTCCGACCGCTTAAGGTCCTTCTTCAGCGCCTCGACCTCCGCCGTTAATGCGGCAGAAGTCAACAGCGCAACCTGCAAACCCATATTGACATATTTTTAGAAACCCTGCGTATATCTTGTTAGATCCTTAGTCCGGCTTTTTTTTCCGAACACCGAACTAAGCATTAGGGGCTACTGTCTATGCGGTATTACATTACATAATTTTAAACTTCTTACCTCAAAGCCTGTTAGAAGGCTGTTGCAGGCTTCGGTCAGCCCGCCCTTGGCGAGCTGGACCTTCTCAATCACCGCACTCATGAGAGTGCGGTGTTCTTCCTCGATGGAAGCGCCTTTAAGCGCCTCCAGCAGGTTATCCAGCGCCTCCGGTTGGACGGAGGCCGCCGGCGTCACGGTCCTGCCCTTCTTTCGAAGGGGCCGCTTGCCGGACTCTGGAACCGCTACGGGTTCCGAGGTAGAGTCCGGCACGAAGTCCGGGGGGCTGCCTGATGGCACCTCCGGAGCCTCCTCCTGGCGGGTCCCTTTGTGGGATTCCACCTCGTCGTCCTCGTCGACGCGTGGGGTAGAGGCAGTCGGGATGGAATTTACATCTGACGGCGCCAAAGACCCGCTCATCGAGTCGGGAAGATCGTCAACGGCCGGACTGCGGGCAGAATGCGGCGTTAGAAGGACACTACATGACATACAATGTACGGCATATAAATGGTCCGAATACTTACGATCCTGCCGGACGCCTGGCCCTTGGAGGCCACTCATCCTGGCCAACGCTGATGTTGACGAAACTGTCCGGGGGGATAGTTCTCCCCCTCTTGGACCCTTTGGCCACCCCGATCGGGGAAGCCTTCCTCTTCTTCTCTCCCTCCTCCGGGAGAGAGTATTCCTCCTCCTCCTCGTCTTCGGGGGAGGAGTCCTCGTCGTCGTCAGACGCCTGATTACGGGAACTCTTTCGAGTCCCCGTGGCCACCTTCTTGGCCTCTTCTCCGGCACCACGTGCGGTGCCGGAACCAGCAGCCCTGCTAAGCGAGCGTCCACTGGTTCTTCTGGCATGGGAGTCGGGCTGATGAGCAGCTTGGCCTTCTCCATCCATTCCTGTCAAAGGAAGAGGCAGATTAAAAACCTCGCTAGAGTCAATCTAATCATCACAAGTGTCCCGTAA
Organism: Triticum timopheevii; assembly: GCA_963921465.1. Taxonomy (NCBI): domain Eukaryota; kingdom Viridiplantae; phylum Streptophyta; class Magnoliopsida; order Poales; family Poaceae; genus Triticum; species Triticum timopheevii. The sequence goes on along the minus strand of OY997274.1, from coordinate 162,517,534 downwards.
TGGGGTCGAATCACTTACCTCGTCAGTCGAAGACTGCGAGCTGAATCCGCGATCTTTGGTCGCGGATGCGGGGGCTTCGGCGCCCTTGAATAGCACCCTCCAGGCACCTTCGTGTGTTGTATCGAAGAGCCCGCTCAATGTCTGGTGCTATTCCGGATTAAACTCCCACAGATTAAATGCCCGTTCTTGGCATGGGAGAATCCGCCGGAGGAGCATGACCTGGACCACGTCGACGAGCCGGAGCCTATTGCTCACCAGCTTCTTGATGCAGTCTCGTAGTCCCGTCACCTCCACCGGATCACCCCACTGCAAGCCCTTCTCTTTCCAGGAGGTGAGCTGCGTGGGGATTCCAGATCTAAATTCGGGGGCCGCCGCCCATGTGGGCTTGCGCGGCTCGGTGATGTAGAACTACCCCGATTGCCACCCCTTGACGGAATCCACGAAGGTCCCTTCTAGCCAAGGGACGTTGGGCAGCTTGCCCAACATGGCGCCTCCGCATTCCGCTTGCGTCCCCTTCACAACCTTCGGCTTGACGTTGAAGGTCTTGAGCCACAGGCCGAAGTGGGGCCGGATGCAGAGAAAGGCCTCGCACACGACGATAAACGCCGAGATGTTGAGGATGAAGTTCGGCGCCAGATCGTGAAAATCCAGGCCGTAGTAAAACATGAGCCCCCGGACGAATGGATGGAGTGGAAAGCCCAGTCCGCGGAGGAAGTGGGGGAGGAAGACGACCCTCTCATGAGGCCCTGGGGTAGGGATGAGCTGCCCCGCGTCGGGCAGCCGATGCGCGATATCGCTGGAAATATATCCGGCGTCGCGCAGCTTGGTGATGTCCTCCTCCTTAGCGGTGGAGGCCATCCATTTACCTCCCGCTCCGGACATATTCGGAGAGGGGTCGAGGTGAGATGCGCGAGCTTGGGCGTTGGAGCTCGAGTTCGCAGGGGTGGATGAGCAAAGGAGGAAGAAGGCGTAGGTGAGAAGGTAAGTCCTTATCCCTTATATATAGGCGGACTAAACTATGCGTCCCCCACCCGCCTGGTAAAACTCGCTTATCTCCCAAGCGCCACCATCAATGGCGCGGTTGGGTTACCCACACACGTATAGATGAGAATCCCGGAATAAGGGGAACACGATCTCTGCTTTGACAAGACGTGCCAAGGAAACCGCTTCACTGAACGTGCTGAGGTGGAATAGTAAAAAATGATTCAAACAAGGGGTTGGCTGCGGCGTGATGTCACGCCGCATAATGCGTCAGCAGATTGAGCTAAGTGTACATTTTATTCTCTCTACGCTGGAATGTGGAATTTATTTTGCAGAGCCGGACACTATCCTGGTGTTCATTACCTTCTCCGGATTATTCAAAGGAGAAACCCGCCTTGCAATGCCGAACATTATGCACGCCGGACTTATCGTCATTGAAGACTGGTTCAGGGGCTACTGAGGGAGTCCTGGACTAGGGGGTGTCCGGACAGCCGGACTATCAATATCCGCCGGACTCCCATACTACGAAGATAGAAGATTGAAGACTCCGGCTCATGTCCGGAAGGTACTTTCCTTGGCGTGGAAGGCAAGCTTGGCAATACGGATATGTAGATCTCCTACCATTGTAACCGACTCTGTGTAACCCTAGCCTCTCCGGTGTCTATATAAACCGGAGGGCCTTAGTCCGTAGGACGAACATTACATCTCAACAATCATACCATAGGCTAGCTTCTAGGGTTTAGCCTACTTGATCTCGTGGTAGATCCACTCTTGTACTATCCATATCATCAATATTAATCAAGGAGGACGTAGGGTTTTACCTCCATCGAGAGGGCCCGAACCTGGGTAAAAACATTGTGTCCCTCGTCTCCTGTTACCATCCGCCTAGACGCACAGTTCAGGACCCCCTACCCGAGATCCGCCGGTTTTGACACCGACACTGAGGAAGAGCTTTCGGCTCATCCGATAACGGCGCCGAAATGTTCTCTCGCCATGAAGTGGAGCATCGGCGAAGTAGTCGGAGTAGAGCATGCAGTAGCCTTGCAGACGATGCCGGTTCTTTGCTTTCACCCGCCCCGGCGCCGAGCCACCTCGACGCGGCTTTTCTTTGCTCGCCAGCAGCTGGACGAGGGCGGCGAGCACCATCAGATGCTCTTCTTCCTGGACGTCGGCCGCGGTTTCCTCCTCCAGCAGCGCGGCGAGATCTTCCTCCTCACCGGAGTCCATCGCCGAGTCAGTCAAAACGCCGAACACCTTGCGCTCGTGGGCGTGTACCCGCCGTTAAACCGCGCCTCCGCGGCCGGAAACGGCGGCCGGCACCGCCTAGTGCTGCGGGGAGGGGTTGTCGCGGCGAACCGCTGCTATTTTCAGGCGGGGATGGCTATCTAGGCGGAGTAGGCCGGCGACCGTGGCCGGGATACAGCTAGTGGTGGCTGAGGGCGCGGGGGGTGCGAGGCGAGTCGGGGAAGAAAAACTTGACTTTTCCCCTGTCGGTGTGGGCCAGACGCGCTTTTCACTAGCGCCGGAGCCCCCAACGGCTCCCCAGCGCGCCGGGTTCGGCCTGTGACCGCCGGGCGGAAAAAAGGCCCGAACCGGCGATTTTCGGCGTCCTGGGGGCGCGACTGGGACGTTTTTTCGGCGCCGGCGCGAAAAAATTGCCTGGGGAGGCCTTCTTGGGGCACGGCTGGAGATTTCCTTAGGGCGTGGGGATACGGGGTAGGGCGGGGCGGCGGCTCACAGCGACCGCAACGGAGCTCGGCCTGCGACGCGGCGTGGCCGTGGAGAAGAGAAGTAAATAGGGGAGATATGGTGTCAATCACGCGAGGCGGCGGCGGAGGCGGGGAGGGCGTTCGTGGGGAGAAGGGGATGGATCGTGGGAGGGGCAGGACATGGGCCGTCTGCCTCGCAGAACAATTAATCTGGAGCGTTAGTTTGTGTCACAAACTTTAGATGTAATATAGACTGTTGGATACGATTTAGTTTGATTGATCTAACGCCTCTGGTTGTTCTGTGTATATTTTTGTTATGTGGCTTTAGGGGAGTTTAAGTTCGCTCTTTTAATACTAGTGTAGACTAGTGTAGAAGTGTAGATGTAGATGAGCCTACTTCCCAGCCGGTTTATTTTGTGCAAAACCGAAAACGCGCTTGGCCCAGCCCACCCACCGTATCCACACCGATCTCTCTCTCTCGACCAGGCGATGCGCTAGGGTTAGCGCTTCATGCCGCCGCCCACGGTCCGATCACCGGCAGCCGTGGACGTCGCCTCCCTGCCTCCCCACCGGCACCCTGCTGCAAGGGGCTTCTCCCCCCGACATTGACGCCCCGCTAGCGGCCTCACTCCTTGACGCCGTCTCCCACACGCCCCATGACGCTACCTCCCCACGCACTGAGTATCTCGCGAACGACCTCGCCCGTATCTTCCTCCACGCAGCAGTCGACGACACCCGACAATTCGTCCCCATTGATTCCACGCCCGTCCCCCAGCCACTGCTCTCGAGTTCAATCCGTCAAATGAGAAAGGGAGATGATGTTGGGTAGCAAGGGCAACATGGCTTCAATGCGGCGGCGACTTGAAGCCTTGGGCTACAGGTCGAGGCCTTCTGGCAGCGCTACTACATGCGGCCCGTCGGCGGCGGCATGTTTGGCATCACCAGCACCTTCATCGGCATATCCGAGAGCAGGCCGCGGTGGCTGCAGTGAGGGTGCGTGCGGCAGAGCAGATGACATTCTGAAGAGTTACTACACCTTGGATCCCGATCCCTCGCTGAAGGTGCTCGATCTTGGTGTTTGAATGCTGCTACCGTACAGCAAGGTCTGTAGCAGCTTTTGCAATGGATTCCTTTTTATGATGGTACAATTTATTTTGATTTAGATTTGGTATTGTTGTTCTGTCCACTTAACCCAGTCTATAGTAACAGATTTTGATGTCATTTCCTTGCCGACAAAGGTCATAACTTAACACGTCTGCAAATGATTTTTTGGCTGTAGTAGGAATAGAGAAGTTCGGTCAGATGCAAGGCATGCTTAGCATCTCATAGTCATAGGCTATTCCGTTTTAACATTGCAGCCATCCAGGTTTTCAGTTTAAGAGATGATTTGGAAACTCATCAGCATAGAAAATTATTTACTCTAATGCAGATTACCAATTAAGGCCTTAATTCTTTTATATCTGTTTTTTTGAGAATGAGTTCTTTTATATTTGTGCTCGTACTAGGCAATATAAGGTCTCCAGTGCAAGCATTATCCCATCTTTAGCTGCTCGTAAGCAGTATCCAGTTGAGGACAGGTACACTCTTGCTAAGGTTAATCTTTGATATATATAATTCGTTGCCCAGATATAGTTTGCAGGTGTATTTCCCCCCTTTTGATCAAGATTTCTGCAATGCAGAATGGCTATTTGCAAGTGTGTTCCGGAACAATGGTTAGTGTCTAATGCAAAAGGTTTAATGACTGCAAATTATATATTGTTTCTGAGATTTGTCTAGAAATTATATGTTATCTCTGATTTTGGAGCTAGAATAATATGTGTGTTGCCTTTAGTTATATATATGTACACTCACTGGTTAACTATGGTTCTTTGGATTATTTCGGCGAACCGCTAAACAATGGACGATGCGGTTGACATTGATTAAGAAGTAGGGAGTATGTAGGTTGTTCAAATTTACTTTTGCCAATGATCAAAGAACTGTCGTTCTGGACGTACACCTATTGGGTTGCGTATCTCGCCGCCATTCATGCTGGCTCTGGTGGCTTACCTTAGGAGTACCACCAATCTTAGAACATGCTCTTAATTTGGGTAAAATATGGAAACGTTTATGGTGGACACATTTTTGATTTCATCCTTTATTAGCTAATTTGTATAGCTTATGATCTCAGAGTTAATGGCCACTTATCATATTCTTTAGGTGTGGAGTTAAAAGCTTCACACAGCTAATGACATAAATGCTATGTTAAACAATATCGACGAAGTCAGTAGTTATCTTTGTCTCTATTTTTTCGGTGACAAGTTCTATTTTTCCTATGAATGGATCAAGTTGTGTTGGGTTAACTTCAAAGTGGTACAAGAAAATTGCAGCTATTTTTTTGTTAGTAATCTTATAAGCAACAGAAAATGGCAGTATGATATTTATGTCATTGTGACATTCAAATCAGTGTTCATGCTTGTAAGTCAGGCCACTAATGTTTGTGCATATAAATCAGGATCCTTGATTTTTCCAGTGACTGTCTCTGATATGTATTTCTATTTCCATCTGGCAGCTTAATTAGCATTTCTATTTCCATATCTCCCTCCTTTTTGTGAGTGATTTCAGCTCCATGAAGAACTCTCTGGTATATATGTCCCCCCAGTCTACTTATTGTAGATGTCTGATCTTGTGGATTCCTTTTGTTGGCTTTGAGTTCTTAATGCAGATGTTTTGCTTCTTCTTCAGTCATCCATACCTTTTGTATGTTTGTTCACTATACATTTTGACGACATTGGGTTTTTATAGGCATGGAGACAAGAGATGGCATCTTACGTTAAGTCTATAGATATTGTGCCCCTCGTGGAGATTAGTGTTGATGGGTATTATGGTCCGTCTACTCTGGAACTTTTGCTCGTCATCCCAGATGATTATTCAGGGCATGTTGGAACGGACTTCGTTAGGAATCATCAAGCATTGTGAATTGATTTAGCTTCAGTTCAAATCTATTCAGGCACTTGGTATGTCTTCATGTCTAATCCCACGTGCATATATAACTGGGGTAGCTATAGCGGCTGAATTAAACCACTTCACAGAAATACGGAATTTACTATCAGGGCCGGGCTTAGGATTTTTTTTGCTAGGTTACCTGAATCAACAGAGGAAAGTCACATTCAATTTGTGAACACTTGGATGCAACAACATATCCACGTTCTGTTATATCATCAGAAAGCAAAAACCATGAGAGGCCACAATAATCATCAAGGTAAATACATCCCTGCAGTCTTTCCTTATGTTTCATTTGCATGTTGGTTTGGTAAACTTAGCATCCTGTAGAGCCATTTTTTAAGATAGTTCAGTCATACTTGGTGCTGCACTAAAAAATACGTGTTAGAACTTTACATGCCTATAGTTAGTCCCACCAGTTTCGATGGCCAGCAATCAGGGGCGGAGCCATCATGTTAGCGTTGGGTTCAAATGAACCCAACGACTTTTCTTGGTGTAGTATACGTACACAGATACGTACTCCTCTGAACCCAACAAAAAACAAGGGATGAACCCATCCAGTTCCAACGCCAAGTGAGCAGCCTAATAAAAAAAGCCCAAAAACCCACTAGTATTTGCCTCTCTAGTCCATGCCGCCTATTCCTACCCCAGTTCTATTCTTCACGCCCTAGATCAGCCGTCATTCGCGAGACGCCACGGCAGTTCGACGGCAGCAAGCCAACAATTGTTGTTTAAAACTCCAAATTCGGGGTACTGAGATCGCATCACCGCATTGCCTCTTTGTTGTTCATACTTCAATTTTGTATTTGCTTACTTCACCTACTTTGACCGTTCTAGGGTATGGAATGATGTTTCTCAAAGACAAAATCGATACCAGATCTGAATAATATCATTCAAGGCCAGCGCGTAGAGGTCGGCAAAGTGCATCATATTTTTGAAAAGGCAAGTCATCAATTTCTACAAATTGTGTGCCTCTGTTTCATCGAATTTTTGCTTCCTAAATTGTATGGTTAGGGTTTTTAATTTTGAGATCATGAGTAATTGGTAGTTGGAATATTGAGACTTGTCAATCTCTAGGGGTGATTCATATTTGGGTCATTCTTTTACGGCCAGACACACCACAATAATCACACAATTCGATCCGTATACTTTAATAGTTAGTACTAATTAAATACCCGTGCATTGTTACGAAATAACAAATGATAATATTTTGGCTTTGCACTCTGAAATAACATAAGTGATATTATGTTTCTCTCTGTAATGTATTTTTAGTGCTATATTTTTTGTTCTTCCTTGAAGTGGACTACTATATATTTGATGTATGGTGGTGTGAAATTTGACTTTACACTAAATTAATTAGACCAAATCCACACAATAAGATAATGAATGAACCCATCGACTAAATTTTCTGGCTCCGCCCCTGCCAGCAATTGCAGCTATGAAGAATAGGATATCTTGTTGATATCAGGGATCAGCCCATCTGATCTTTTACTTGATTGGGGTTGTGATTTCATTGGGTAAATAGTCTTGTGCTGGGTATATGATCATATTTATGCTCGCACCGATGTATGCCCTTACTTATGGTTATTTTGTTGGGCAAATAAATTGCCTCAGTTTTGCTGTCGATGATAGTAATACTACCCTCAATTTAGATCCACTTCAGAAGGTAAAGTCTCATATCAACACCTACGTAGGAGTTTCAGAATATAGACTTATAAGATTGGATACTATTTTTTGATCTGAAAAAATATCTATTGCCGATAAGAATGTATTTCACATAATATATTATTGGTTCATCCTGGAGCTTGAAATGTACTCCTTTTTTCTGTAGGGATTTCTGAAACGAGTAGAAGATTAATAACTTCTACTGACATCAAAGGTCTCTGCGCTTTTAGAGTATGCACCATATTGATTTACTTATTGATTTATTCACACTGTATCAGATTTTCCTTGAATGTGATACTTTATTGATTGCACCGAACACTGGAAGCAAACTGCTTTCTTAATTCAGGATTAGCCTGCACCAATTTCTGTATAAGTTCGCCTTGATACCAATTTGCATACTTGTAACTGGAATTCGAGACACATATAATTCATGATGAAAATATATACGAGTATTCGCAAGGCATCGAATTTTTTAAATTACTATCAGATGGAATTTGGGAATTGGCCTTACAAAGAGAATAGACAAGGAAATATCATATGTCAGTGGTTCTTTTTTTACTGGGCAGATAATGAAACTTTAGCAATTCATGAGTTGTATGAATACGGAACTCGAGATAGTCTGTTAGCATAAGTAAAAATGCTTTTCATTTTATTTCTTGGTTCGACCAAATTATATTTTACCCAAATGTATGGATGATCGAGGGTGGGAGGGAGCAAGGGAGGAAATGGGGAGAGAGATTTTGCAGGTAAACATTGGTAGTACAACCACGTTCCCACATGTATGGATCATCATTGTGTTGGTAAACTTTCATGTCGAATGTGTTGTAGAAATGTTCTTTGATAAATATGTTTTTAGCTCTTCATATTTTAGTAAGCACACATATCACTCCGAAAAAAAAATTATTTGGGAGAAGGAAGAAATGAAGAAAAGATGAGCACTTTAACGGTAAAAAGATGCATGGCATTTCTGGATTGCCAGTAGCCCTGATCTGATTGCTTGATGTACTTATATCATTTTCTTTCCAGTCACCTCTTAATCCGAGCAGGGATGATGAGGGAAAAGAAATGGTCGTGGTGAAAGTCAATTTAGTGCATCAATGATTGGAGGGTGTGAGATTTGCAAGAGGTGATGGAGGACAGTTTGTAGTCAAGGAAGAGTACAAGCATAAGTTGGTTGAGAATTTTTAGAGATTTAGACATATACTTTTGCAATCTATAAGAGGATCAAATATGTTTTGTTCTTCTCAATGTTGACAAGGATGATTTTGGCATTTCTATATAACATACATGTACAATATGTTCATGAAGCTACATGAATGCTCGATGCTCACTTCAAGACTTCTCGAGTAGAAGTGTGTCTCAGTTTATCATTTTCACATCTCTAAATAAAACCATCAATGTTTAACATGATATATATGGGGATCTGGCTGCAGCTTAGCAGGCTTGAGACACAGGCATTTATCAAGATGAGTTTGGAAACACCCGGTGGAGATGCGGGGGTTATTGGGTTCGAGTGAGGGGTACATGAGGTCACCAAAACATCGGAGATGGTGGAAAACCCCCTATTAGTTCCGGTTGGTGAGGGCCTTTTGTCCCGGTTCTTGAACCCGGACTAAAGGGTCGTTACTAATGCCCTAGACCTTTAGTCCCGGTTCTAACACGAACCGGGACAGATGGGCCTCCACGTGGCCGGTGCGCCGAGCCCAGGTAGGAGGGCCTTTGGTCCCGATTGGTGGCACAAACCGGGACCAAAAGGCATCCACGCGTCAGCATTTCAGTGGCTGGGGTTTTTGTTTTTTTTGAAAGGGGGGGAGGGGTTGGGGGTTTTGGGGGGATTAATTTAGGTGTTTCATATATTGTGTCAGCTAGCTAATTAATAGAGATAAGTGTCCTCTCTTATGTCCGTGCTTGGTCGACGCTACGTACTGTACATAGAGAGGCCCTCGACACGCTAGCTAGCAAGAAAATGAAGAGAACCATTAAGTACAGAAGTTCGTCATGCATACCGAAAGAAGTGATCGATCGACCTCTCCTTATCCAAGAGATTGGTCGAACAACAAGTTTTCGTATTATCTATCCGACGCTACTGGCTACATACATATACAATATGTAAGATCTCTTACAATCCCCTAGCATTTGAAATCAACTTCCACATGGTATTCTCCGGCTTTATTGATGACGTGGTCAAGAAAGAATCCCGCCAATTCCTCTTGAATTGCTTTCATGCGATCTTGCTCTAGGAGTTCATTCCGCATCTGCCACGTCTAATTTGAAGAAGGGGGTTAATACATATATGAATGAAACTCAACAGAAATGATGGTGTAATAAAATGAAATTGTGAATATTATTGCTTACGCACTTCATATTGTCTTTTAGAGTAGCCCCGCTTATTTTTCAAAGTCGCGTTGTAGATGAACTCGCACACGTAGTATCCACAGAAATTATTCCCTTCTTCCTGCCACAAGCACTTTACGAGAAATAGAGGTCAATCAAACTGATAATGAAGCATTATAAATGGCATTGATGAAAGTATAGCCATAGAATCAATGGGAGATGTGCGCAACTAGCTAGCTAGTAGTACTTACTTTTGGGTATGTATATCGCAGCTCCTTCGGCAGTCCCGGAGCTTCTGTGGTGAACTGTTTCCAAACCCTGCAAGACAAAGAAAATAATTATTATTACTTGAGATATCAGGAAATGAACAAAAAGTTGCCGATATGGTGCGATAATGATCGATTGAACTTACTTGTTGAGCAATTTAGTCATGTCCGCATAGGTTTCGGGATCTTTTCGCCTCGAGTCTAAGACGTTTACTACTCCCCGCTCAAGCTTAATCTCCAGAAGAACATAGTGGAAGCTGCGCACGCATGCATAACTCATCAATTACATTACTATAACCTCGCTCGAGTAATAAGGGAAACCGAATATGCACACGACAGTAACACTCCCTTGAAGTTGTAAGGAAAGAGTATTAAATCTTTGTTTTGATTTTTGATCAATGATTGTAGCAAGTTGTCCTCGGCCTCTTCGGCGTGCTTTTTAACCAGAAATTCATCTATGACATTTGTGTTAATGAACCCAATATCATACATTTCTTGTTTTTTGCACTCGACGATCTTCAATCTGCATAATATAGTGAGGATAATTAATTGTAAATACATGCAATGAAAGAGCCGAGCTATATATAGAGACTTAATGACATAAATAGTACTTACAGACAGTAGCAAAAGACCATTAATTTATTGAGGGCCTTTTGATTGAAGAACTCGAAGAACTTGTCAAATGGAACAGTCAACAAATCAGTTCCAATGAGGTCGTGCTCCTCTTTAATTCTCAGATACAAAGTATTCGTCCCCCCAGACTCTCTACAGGTTTTCATGTACCAATTATGGAATCTTCGCATCATCGTTGTTAGAGATTTTCCATCTTTGATGAGAGACTTCCCGTACTCGTATCTGTGTTCGTCCACCTCCAAGAAATCAAAATGTACATCATTAGGCAGGTAATCTCCAAGATTGTTATAACCGGGCACCGTCCCCGGAGCATTAGCGACGATGTCGCTAGACACATTGAGCGGGGGGCACGATTGCTTTGCTTGTTCGCCGAGCTAAGTAATTTTTTTCCCAGCTGCTCGTTCTTTTAACCTTTGATCACTGAAAGTACTTCTTGACCGGTTAGCTTCGAGATATGTCTTTGTAGTAATGCGCTCATAGTTGTTTTTCGGCGGAGACTTTGGTGGTTTCCTCAGGGCATCGATAGTGCGCTTTGCTTTCACCGGATCTACCTTCCCCTTCGGAGGTGGATGTCTCTTTGCTTTCAACCCTTCAAAGAAGTCCTTCACTTCGGTCTGCACGATCTTCGCGTTTTCCTCCTCGGTCCTCTCGTACGGTAACTTCTCTAGAGGCTTGAGAGAAGGATCGTATCTGTATTGCCTCCCGCCTCTGCTGGCTGTACTGCTAGACGCCGGAGCAGACGGAGTGGCTGCGGCGTCTGTCTTCTTTCGTGCTTGCTTACGAGGCGGAGGAGAAGGACTACAACGCGCCGGAGCAGCCGGGGCGGCGGCGGGTCTCTTCCGCCCTTGCTGGCGAGTCGGAGAAGGAGGAGGCTGCTGGCTGCTCGGGCGCACCGGCGCAGGCGGAGTGCCGCCACGCCCCGGAGAAGGAGGCCGAGTGCCCTGATCGTCACTCGCCGGAGGAGGAGGCGGTGGAGGAGGCGGAGTGGACTGACTCGTTGTAGGAGGAGGCGTCCAGTTTGGAAGCTTGATGAACTCCTTCCGCCATAGGCATGGAGTCTTCAGAGCAGAACCCAGCCGAGTCTCCCCTTCACCGGTAGGGTGGTCAAGCTGGAGGTCCTCAAATCCCTCTGTTATTTCGTCCACCATCACCCTAGCATATCCTTCTGGAATCGGACGATAGTGAAAAGTTGCGCCAGGTTCAGAAGGTCGAACTTGGCCCACAGCCGCCTTGACTTTTAAGTTCTGCCATTGCGTCATGAGAAGGCAATTTTGAGACTCCGTGATAAAATCCACAGGGTAGCTAGCAGGAGCCGTCAAGACATGCTCCGACTGAAGCAGCTCGGTGGAAGCCACGCTGCTTCTCCGCTGAGATGGCGGGGTAGCTTCGGGGGAAGCTTCGGCAGGTTGTTTGCTGCGATCTGCTTCTCGTTCCTCTAGCCCTTGTACCCTTGCATGCAGCGCCTGCAGTTGGCTATGCTCCACTTTCTTCCTCCTCTCATGGCATTTGTAATTGCCTGCGTCCGGAAAACCAACCTTCCATGGAGTGGAGCCTGGCGTGCCTCGTGTCCGTCCAGGGTGCTCAGGATTCCCGAGGGCCATTGTGAGCTCGTCCTTCTCCTTGTCTGGAACGAACGTCCCTTGCTGCGCTGCATCGATATAGTGCCGAAGCCTACTGGCTGGTATTTTCAGTTGCTCGTCCGTCCAACGGCACTTCCCTGATACAGGGTCCAAGGTTTCGCCAGCCCCGAAGAACCAAGTCCGGCAACGGTCTGGCCAGTTCATTGTCTCTAGTTCGATCCCTTTGTCAAGCAGATCATTCTCAGCCTTGGACCACTTAGGCCGGGCTTTGAGGTAGCCACTTGACCCCGTGCGATGGTGAAACTTCTTCTTCGCAGCATTTTGCTTGTTTGTCGCCGACATCTTCTTTCTCTTTTCCGATGTCTTGTGGGCCACAAATGCGGGCCAGTGATCTCTGATCTTCTCATATTTGCCGATGAATTCTGGTGTCTCTTCTTTGTCGACAAACTTTTTCAGCTCTTTCCTCCACCTCCTGAATAGGGTTGCCATCTTCTTAAGAGCACAAGACTTGATTAATTGCTCTTTAACTGGCTTCTCCGGATCCTCCTCTGGCGGTAGGGTGAAATTTGCCTTCAGCTTAGTCCAAAGATCATCTTTCTGCATATCATTGTTATAAGACACCTCAGGGTCTTCCTCCTTAGGCTTATACCATTGGTGGATGCTGATCGGGATCTTGTCCCTAACAAGAACCCCGCACTGAGCAGCAAATGCGTTCTTTGTCCGGATGGGTTCAATCGGTTCGCCGTCGCGCGCGATTGCTGTGATCTCAAACCTTTCATCCGAGCTCAACTTTTTCTTCGGGCCTCGTCTCCTTACCGAAGTTGTGCTCGATCCGGAGGGCTAGAAAAAAGAAGAAAGACGAGAGTTAATTAATATGTGTACATATACCAAAACAATGAATGCATCAATTAGCTAGTCAGCACAGGCTTAACTAATATATATACCTGGCCAGACTCGGTTCGGTCACCGGAGCCGTCATCACGGTCTCCTTCTTGCACCGTCATTGGGTCACCAGACCCGTCCTCATGGTCTCCTTCTTGCACTGGCGTTGGGTCAAAGGAGCCATCATAATTGCCTGCTTCTTCACCTTGTCCTTCCAGACCATCGGTGTCGTTCAGAAACGATAAGACGACGTCACTTCCATGTGCGATTATCTCCCCCAACATCGCTTCTGTTGCTTCGTCTCGGGGGGTGTCCATAGTTTCTACAAATATTTACAACATGGCAATTATTATTCAAACATGACAGATATGGATATAATAGTGGCAAACATAGAACTAGCTAGCTAATCACAGTAAGGAATCATATTAATTAGTGGCCTCGACGCTGCTTCTCTAGGGTTTCGGGTGGCCTCGACAATGCTTCAAGGGGGTAATATCGACAACGACGAGATACATACACGGGAAAATAATGTTATCGGGGAGGGAGTATATCGACCCCGCCACATGTTGAAGTTATCGGGAGGGGGTATATCGGCCCCCCACGTGTTGAAGTTATCGGGAGGGGTTTATATCGAGAACGACGACATACGTACATGGGAAAATAATATTAATGAGGAGGGGGTATATCGACCCCCCCACGTGTTGAAGTTATCGGGAGGGGGTATATCGACCCCCCCACGTGTTGAAGTTATCGGGAGGGGTTTATATCGACAACGACGACATACGTACATGAGAAAATAATAGTAACGGGGAGGGGTATATCGACCCCCCCACGTGTTGAAGTTATCGGGAGGGGGTATATCGATCGACCCCCCCCCCCACGTGTTGAAGTTATCGGGAGTTTATATCGACACGACATACGTACATGGGAAAATAATATTATCGGGGAGGGGGTATATCGACCCCCCCTCGTGTTGAAGTTATCGGGAGGGGGTATATTGACCCCCCCACGTGTTGAAGTTATCGGGAGGGGTTTATATCGACAACGACGACATATGTACATGGGAAAATAATAATAACGGGGAGGGGGTATATCGACCCCCCCACGTGTTGAAGTTATCGGGAGGGGGTATATCGATCGACCCCCCCACGTGTTGAATTTATCGGGAGTTTATATCGACACGACATACGTAGATGGGAAAATAATATTATCGGGGAGGGGGTATATCGACCCCCCCTCGTGTTGAAGTTATTGGGAGGGGTATATGGACGACGACAGACCCGATAAAACATAAGAAAACGAAGAAGAAATAAAAAGAGGATAAGAAGAAAGGAATAGAGGAGAAGATCGAAGAAAAAAAAGAAGAAAAAAAAAGAGGAGAAGAAGAAAGAAATAGAGAAGAAGAAAAAAATAGATTTTTTTTTCTATTTCTTCTTCTTCTCCTCTATTCCTTTCTTCTTCTCCTCTTCCTTTTCTTCCTCTCCTCTTCTTCTCCTCTTCCTTTTCTTCCTCTCATCTTCTTCTCCTTTTTCCTCTTCTTATTTTCCTTTTTCCTCTCCTAAATATATAAAACTTTTCTAAAAATGAAACTAACCTAAAATGTACTAAATCAGAGAACATATATAGGCAATCCTTTTCTAAATATATAAATCTAACTTTTGCATATATGAACATATATACACAGAGAACATACAAACATATATACATTTTTATAAAAAAGCAAAATACAAATCATCATATATATGAAAAAAAATCTGAAAAGAAGCAATATACACAATACATATACTTACATATATACATATATATATATATATATATATATATATATATATATATATAATCTGAAAAAAACAAGCATGTAATATAAGAAAAAAAATAGGGGAGGGGCGCCGACCGGACCAACAGAGGGGCAGGGGCGCGGGTTCGGCGGCGAGGATGGCAACAGGGCAGGGGGTGCGCGTTCGGCGGCGAGGACGGCGACGGGTCAGGGGCGACGGCCGGCGAGGAAGGGGGCGGGGCAGGGCGACGAAGACAACGGGGGCGGGCTGGGGCGCGCGACGCGCGTCGGGGCAGGGCGGCGAACGGCGACGGCGTCGGGCGAGGGCACGGGCGACGGCGAGCGGGCGATGACGGCGACCTCGGGCGGCTAGGGGAGGCGACGGCGACATCGAGGCAGGGGCCGGTGTCGAGGAGCAGCGCAGCAGCCTGGCGGCGTTGGAGAGAAGAATGGCGGGTGGGGGGAAATTTCCCAAGTGTTTGGTTATATAGGAAAGGCTTTGGTCCCGGTTCGTGGCACAAACCGGGACGAATGCCCCCTTTGGTCCCGGTTCGTGCCACCAACCGGGACCAAAGGCCAGTTTTCGGCAGCCCAAAGAGCGGGAAGCGGCGGCCTTTGGTCCCAGTTGGTGGCACCAACCAGGACTAAAGGGGGGGGGGGGGGGGCATTGGTACCGGTTGGTAGCACCAACCGGAACTAATGCACCCCTTTAGTCCCGGTTGGTGCCACCAACCCGGACCAATCGGCTTTGCACAACGGCGTGGTGGTGGGAGTTTAGTCCCACCTCGCTAGATGAGGGAGAGACACACCTGTTTATAAGATGCGATGCGCCAACCCTCTCGAGCTCCTCTCTAGAGCAGGCTTTCAGGCCTAATCCGTCTCTATGTGCCTGTGGGCCTACTGGGCTTACTACGGGCCTAAATCCTGGCCCATTGTTGGGTTTCTAGTCGTATTCAGGCCATGGGGGCCCAGTAGGAGGCACTTTTTTTTGTTTTCTTTACTTATTGTTGCTATTTTTTTTCCAGATTTTTTGTTTTGTTTTCTGCATTATTTATTTTCTTTCATTTTTTTGCTTTATTTTTTAATTCCTTTTGCTTTTAGTTTTAGAAAAATTATAAACTTTCTGTTAGTGCCATTAGTTTTCAAATTTGAAAACATTTTTTTGTTTTCTTGTTTTCTTTCTTGCTTTATTTATTTTATTTTCTTTCTACTTACAACAAAATACTTATTGTTGCTATTTTTATTTTTTTTCTAGTTTTTTTATTTTGTTTTCTACATTATTTATTTTCTTTTGTTTTTTGCTTTATTTTTTAATTATTTTTTGCTTTTAGTCTTAGAAAAATTATAAACTTTCTGTTAGTGCCATTAGTTTTCAAATTTGAAAACACTTTTTTTTGTTTTCTTTCCTGCTTTATTTATTTTATTTTGTTTCTACTTACAACAAAATACTTATTGTTGCTATTTTTATTTTGTTTCTAGTTTTTTTTGTTTTGTTTTCTGCATTATTTATTTTATTTTCTTTTTTGCTTTATTTTTTAATTCTTTTTGCTTTTAGGTCAGCAAAATTATAAACTTTCTGTTAGTGCCATTAGTTTTAGAAAAATTATAAACTTTCTGTTAGTGCCATCAGTTTTCAAATTTGAATAGTTAAAATTTGAATTCTTTGAAATCTGTGTGAATCACAAGTTTGTGATTAACTTTACTAAAAAAATGAATTTCAGAGAAATTCACTATGAATTTAGGTCAAATTCTCTGTATAGGGGCATCTATTTTCACTTTGAGAGGAGCTCAACAAGGCAGAGAGGGACGGGCTTATAAACCGGTGTGAGCGCCCTTCGGTTGGCGAGGTGGGACTAAACTCTGAGCGCAACGAGGACCAACCCTTTAGTCCCGGTTTGTGACACAAACCGGGACTAATGGTCATGGGCCAGGGGCGAGGCGCATTGGTCCCGGTTCGTGCGTGGAACCGGGACCAAAAGGTCCAGACAAACCGGGACCAATGGCCCACGTGGCTGCCCTCTTGAGAGTGTTCTTGGTGAGAACATAGTTGACAAGGAGCGAACCGGGATTAATGGTATTACGAGGGCCGAACCATAAGACATTAAAGCATTTCAAATGAACTCTAAAAAAGTTGAAAGTTGGCATGGTATCATAATTTCACCCACATAGCATGTGCATGTACAAAATGGACAATGGTATCATACTCGTCTGTTACAAAGTTGGCATGGTATCATCATAATAGTTGCGGGAGAAAGTCTTCACTTTTTCTTCGCTTGTGTCAGTTGCTTATTGTGTCGTAACCATGGATAATCTTCATCATTTATCAGGATGCTTGGGTCAGCCTTGACTTTGAAGGGAGGAATTTCATGAAACTTTTCATAATCTTCAGACATGTCTGTCTTGCCCTCCACTCCCACGATGTCTCTTTTTCCTGAAAGAACTATGAGGCGCTTTGGCTCATCATATGATGTATTCGCTTCCTTATCTTTTCTTTTTCTCGGTCTGGTAGACATGTTCTTCACATAGATAACATGTGCCACATCATTGGCTAGGACGAACGGTTCGTCAGTGTACCCAAGATTTTTCAGATCCACTGTTGTCATTCCGTACTGTGGGTCTACCTGTACCCCGCCTCCTGACAAATTGACCCATTTGCACTTAAACAAAGGGACCTTAAAATCATGTCCGTAGTCAAGTTCCCATATGTCTACTATGTAACCATAATATGTGTCCTTTCCCCTCTCGGTTGTTGCATCAAAGCGGACACCGCTGTTTTGGTTGGTGCTCTTTGATCTTGGTCAATCGTGTAAAATGTATTCCCATTTAGCTCGTATCCTTTCCAAATCGTAACAGTCGAAGATGGTCCCCTGGACAACAAGCACAACTCATCACAAACACTGTTGTCACCTCTGAGACGTGTTTCCAACCAACTGCTGAAAGTCCTGATGTGTTCACATGTAATCCAGTCGTCGCACTGCTCCGGGTGTTTGGAGCGCAGACTGTTCTTGTGTTCATCGACATACGGGGTCACCAAGGTCGAGTTCTGTAGAACTGTGTAGTGTGCTTGAGACCAAGAATATCCGTCCCTGCATATTATTGAGTCCCTTCCAAGCGTGCCTTTTTCAGTCAGTCTCCCCTCATACCGCGATTTAGGGAGACCTATCTTCTTAAGGCCAGGAATGAAGTCAACACAAAACCCGATGACATCTTCTGTTTGATGGCCCATGGAGATGCTTCCTTCTGGCCTAGCGCGGTTACGGACATATTTCTTTAGGACTCCCATGAACCACTAGGAGGGGAACATATTGTGTTGAAATACAAGCCCCAGAATGACAATCTCGTCGACTAGATGAACTAGGACGTGCGTCATGATATTGAAGAAGGATGGTGGGAACACCAGCTCAAAACTGACAAGACATTGCGCCACATCACTCCTTAGCATTTTACGATTTCTGGATCGATCACCTTCTAAGGGATTGCATTGAGGAATGCACATAGCTTCACAATGGCTAATCGTACGTTTTCCGATAGAAGCCCCCTCAATGCAACCGGAAGCAGTTGCGTCATAATCACGTGGCAGTCATGAGACTTTAGGTTCTGGAACTTTTTCTCTGGCATATTTATTATTCCCTTTATATTCGACGAGAAGCTAGTCGGGACCTTCATACTGAGCAGGCATTCAAAGAAGATTTCTTTCTCTTCTTCCGTAAGAATGTAGCTGGCAGGACCTTCATACTGCTTCGGAGGCATGCCGTCTTTTTCGTGCAAACGTTGCAGGTCCTCCCGTGCCTCAGGTGTATCTTTTGTCTTTCCATACACACCCAAGAAGCCTAGCAGGTTCACGCAAAGGTTCTTCGTCACGTGCATCACGTCGATTGAAGAGCGGACCTCTAGGTCTTTCCAGTAGGGTAGGTCCCAAAATATAGATTTCTTCTTCCACATGGGTGCGTGTCCCTCAGCGTCATTCGGAACAGCTAGTGCGCCGGGACCCTTTCCAAAGATTACGTGTAAATCATTGACCATAGCAAGTACGTGATCACCGGTACGCATGGCGGTCTTCTTCCGATGATCTGCCTCGCCTTTGAAATGCTTGCCTTTCTTTCGACATTGATGGTTGGTCGGAAGAAATCGACGATGGCCCAGGTACACATTCTTCCTGCAGCTTCCCAGGTATATACTATCGGTGTCAAGTAAACAGTGTGTGCATGCGTGGTATCCCTTGTTTGCCTATCCTGAAAGGTTACTGAGAGCGGGCCAATCGTTGATGGTCACGAACAGCAATGCCTTTTGGTCAAATTCGTCCTGTTTGTGCTCATCCCACGTACGTGCACCGTTTCCATTCCATAGCTGTAAAAGTTCTTCAACTAATGGCCTTAGGTACACATCAATGTCGTTGCCGGGTTGCTTAGGGCCTTGGATGAGAACTGACATCATAATGAACTTCCGCTTCATGCACATCCAAGGAGCAAGGTTATACATACATAGAGTCACGGGCCAGGTGCTGTGATTGCTGCTCTGCTCCCCAAAAGGATTAATGCCATCCGCGCTTAAAGCAAACCATACATTCCTTGGGTCACTTGCAAACTCATCCCAGTACTTTCTCTCGATTTTTCGCCACTGCGACCCATCAGCGGGTGCTCTCAACTTCCCGTCTTTCTTACGGTCCTCACTGTGCCATCGCATCAACTTGGCATGCTCTCCGTTTCTGAACAGACGTTCCAACCGTGGTATTATAGGAGCATACCACATTACCTTCGCAGGAACCCTCTTCCTGGGGAGCTTGCCGTCAACATCACCAGGGTCATCTCGTCTGATCTTATACCGTAATGCATCGCATACCGGGCATGCGTTCAGATCCTTGTACGCACCGCGGTAGAGGATGCAGTCATTAGGGCATGCATGTATCTTCTGCACCTCCAATCCTAGAGGGCATACGACCTTCTTTGTTGCGTATGTACTGTCGGGAAATTCGTTATCCTTTGGAAGCTTCTTCTTCAATAATTTCAGTAGCTTCTCAGATCCTTTGTCAGGCACAACATTCTCTGCCTTCCACTGCAGCAATTCCAGTACGGTACCGAGCTTTGTGTTGCCATCTTCGCAATTGGGGTACAACCCTTTTTTGTGATCCTCTAACATGCGATCGAACTTCAGCTTCTCCTTTTGACTTTCGCATTGCGTCCTTGCATCGACAATGACCCGGCGGAGATCATCATCATCGGGCACATCGTCTGGTTCCTCTTGATCTTCAGCAGCTTCGCCCGTTGCAGCATCATCGTGCACATCGTCTGGTTCCTCTTGATGTTCAGTAGCATCACCGTATTCAGGGGGCACATAGTTGTCATCGTACTCTTCTTCTTTGCTGTCTTCCATCATAACCCCTATTTCTCTGTGCCTCGTCCAAACATTATAGTGTGGCATGAAACCCTTGTAAAGTAGGTGGCTGTGAAGGATTTTCCGGTCAGAGTAAGACTTCCTATTCCCACATATAGGGCATGGACAACACATAAAACCATTCTGCTTGTTTGCCTCATCCACTTCGAGAAAATCATGCACGCCCTTAATGTATTCGGAGGTGTGTCCGTCACCGTACATCCACTGTCGGTTCATCTGCGTGCATTATATATAATTAAGTGTGTCAAAAATCATTACAGAACATCATGAATAGATAATTAAGTGACCAAATTAATAGAAGTTCATCATCACGTTAAAACCAAAGTACATACATAGTTCTCATCTAACAACATAAAGCTCTGCAGAGCATCTAAATTAATTAAACCATACATTGAAACTATGTAAAACATTTCAATGCGAAAACAAATGCGATCATAATCGCAACCAAGGTAACAACTGATCCAACGACATAATGATACCAAGCCTTGGTATGAATGGCATATTTTCTAATCTTTCTAATCTTCAAGCGCATTGCATCTATCTTGATCTTGTGATCATCGATGACATCCGCAACATGCAACTCCAATATCATCTTCTCCTCCTCAATTTTTCTTATTTTTCCCTTCAGGAAATTGTTTTCTTCTTCAACTAAATTTAACCTCTCGACAATAGGGTCGATTGGAATTTCCGGTTCAACAACCTCCTAGATAAATAAAATCTATGTCACGTTGGTCGGCATAATTGTCATAAACAATAAATGAACCAATAGTTATGAAAAGATAATATAAACCACATCCGAATCATAGACATGACGAGGGCCGACGGGGGCGGATACCAAAACCATCGCACTATATAAGATGCAATAATAAAAGTAAGAAAATAGTACAAGTATCTATCTAAACGTACAAGTAAGAATATTTTTCCTTTCAGAAAGAAGATAAGAACAAGCGGCTCACCACGGTGGTGCCGGCGATGAGATCGGCGCGAGTGATCGACGGTGGTGAAGACGGGGACGGGGCGTGACGGACCGCTAAACCTAGACAAATATTGAGGAAAATGGAGCTTGGAGGTCGAGCTTGGTGAGGAGAAAGATTAAGTAGTGTGGCTCGGGCATTCCATCAAACACCCTGTGTGCATAGGAGGTGAGCTAGAGCACCACCACGCCCTCTCCCCCTCGGCGGCCAGAAAAAACAGAGCAGTGTGCTCTGCTGTTAAGCGGGGGGGGGGGGGGGGTATATATAGGCATCTCATTGGTCCCGGTTGGTGGCATGAATCGGGACTAAAGGGCAGCCTTTGGTCCCGGTTCAAGCCACCAACCGGGACCAATGGTGGTGGGCCAGGAGCGAGGCCCATTGGTCCCGGTTCGTCCCACTAACCAGGACCGAAACGTCCAGACGAACCGGGACCAATGGCCCACGTGGCCTGGCCAGCCCCCGGGGCTCACGAATTGGGTCCAATGCCACCATGGGTCCCAGTTCTGGACTGAACCGGGACTAATGGGCTGACCCGGCCTGGACCTTTGCCCCCTTTTCTACTAGTGGGGGCTTATAGGGATGGCCGGGGTTTGTGGCGTCTTGGGTGGGCGGTGTTGACAGACGATTAGGCAGGTGTAGGTGATCACCAGCATTAGAGATGGTGGTAGGGTTTAGAGGAATTGGCGAGGATGGCGGATGCTGGGGCGGGGCGGCGGCGACAGAAGATTAGGCAGGTGGAGGTGGACGGGTCGAAGGGTGCTCGAGATCACAAGCGTAAAAAGTGGTGGTGGAGTTTTGAGGGATGGCCGGGGGTGGAATGGAGGAAGAAGGCAACATTGGGAGGAAGACATTAGTGTAAGTGCTTCCATCCATCTACATGCTGCAACATTTCATTTGCATAATTCATCCCGGACAATTGTAGAAACGGAAGAAATATGTGCAACCATGTTAGAGATCTATTTGGGTGGCTAAAGTAGGTAGAATGTAGGGCGGGGCCTATGATGGTCCGGATGTGTCACCACCTTCCACACACACGTGTCTCCTCTTTAATCGCCGCTGGTTTCGGATGGAACCGTCGTCATGTGTAAGTGCTTCCATCCATCTTCTTCTATGAGATCCTCGGGATAGAGGAGGGAGAATGTAGCAAATGACTCCATTTAATTTTGTCACCAACTTAGTCATGCCACTTAATCATCAGTTTAATTCATAGAGGAGGACACGATGGTAGCTGTCAAGGATTCAAGAAGGACCATACACCATAGTAGTGGTTGTAATATTAGCCAAGAAGAATCTGAAAAAATAGTCAATATGTAGAGGTATGGTGGATTTTGAAAATCTGGTAGATTTTTGCTAGAGAACAGATCAATGTGTATCCACTGATTGCATTTGCTTCATGGCACAATATGTTGATCATACTATTAAAATGTATTATTTTTTATTCTTTATTTTGTGTTATATAAAACATATTAAAACAAGTAATAGACCGACTCGCGCCATCATGGGGTGGAAGCATTTGTAGTAATATAATATGTTTTATATGAAAAGATTGGTGAAGGGCATCTTTGATGTGCAACTTGATTTGAGGAAGCCTGAACTGTCCACACTATTGAGTTTTGGGGAGCCCACTAACGCCCATTTGATGTTTGAACACGCCCAAACATATGAAGAAGAAATGAGCTTTGAGCTTGTCAAATATCTTAATCATTTATTTGATTCACTTATATACGTTTTAGCCCATAGCAACGCACGGGAATTCTACTAGTGCCATTAGGATATAAAAAGTGTTGTGTAATGCCACGTGGAGCATGTTGAAAAAAAATCGCCCGTTGCAACGCACGGGCATTTGTACTAGTTAACTAATTAAGCGACACCCTCCAAATCGTCACTAACGCCATCTACTTCAAGGGCGAGTGGCGCAAGACCTTCGACAAGGATGACACCGTCGCGATGAGTTCTGGCTTCTTGATGGCAGCAACGTGGACAAGGTGTCCTTCCTGCAGAGGCCATGGAGGATGTACCAGCAGATCGCATGCCACGACGGGTTCAGGGTGTTGAAGCTGTCGTACAAGGCGTACAACGATGACAACCCGCCGGCGTACAACTCCAAGCTATGGGAGGGCCTCCCCGAGATCTCCATGTGCGCCTTCCTCCTTGAGGACCGCGGCGGCTTGTGGAGCATGGTCAACAGGATCAAGGCCCACCCAGAGTTCCTGCGCGAGCACCTACCGAGGGACCATGTCTTTGTCGGCAAGCTTCGGCTGCCCAAGTTCAAGCTGACGTACATGAACAACATCCGTTGCGTTCTTGGAGACCCGGGCCTCCGGCTGCCATTTGATCGCCTTCTGGCCAACATGGCCGGGATCGTCGGGGATGACGAGTCGGTCATGCCGCTGTGTGTAAGCGAGGTTGTCCACAGGGCGGTGGTGGAGATGAACGAGGAGGGGTGCAAGGCAGCCGCCGTCACCGTGGAGTCAGACGATGACTTGGGTTCTCGCTTTACTGCGACTACGAGTACGTGCCACCACCTCCAACAGTGGACTTCGTCGCTGACCACCCGTTCGCCTTCTTCATTGTTGTCGGGGTAACTGACCACGGGTACCCCGAAGATGGCGAGACAATATTTCAAGACATCGGGGCTAGCAAAGCCCCTCAGTCCGACTGCTCAGGCCGCCCCAGACGGCCCCCTGTACGACTACCAGGGCCGGCTCGCCATCCGGCTGCCCAGCCTGCTCTCCGTCCGGCTGCTCCAGTCGGTCTGCTACGTGAAGTCAACTACGACGTCCCATCGGACACGACACAGACAAGACGGTTGTACCACGCACTGTCGGCAAATAGTGGAGCACTGTACACGCATCACCCCAAGCCATCATATATAGTGTCACTTGTCCCTGGGCACTATTTATGAAATGACCGAAAAGACAAGCATAACATCACATGCCCATCTAGCTTACACACGAAGCTAGCTCCCATTATATATATGAGCATTCATCCATCCATCCATCCAAAAGGGACTCACACACACTCATGCATGCATGCTCAGGCACACGCGGCCACAAGCCACGGTCATGCACGCACTTGTGCTCATATGCATATACGAGATCCGGTGCCCATGGCACTGATCTCAGATACAGCTCCAGGAGCACTTTGTACTGCCAGATGCATGCTCCACATATACATTCAAGCATTCAGGACTAGGGGTATTATCTCTTCGGAGAACTCCGAACCTGGGTAAACTAGCGCGTGCTACTCGCATACCCGTCCCCGGAT
The DNA here is from genome assembly GCA_963921465.1 of Triticum timopheevii. Lineage (NCBI taxonomy): Eukaryota > Viridiplantae > Streptophyta > Magnoliopsida > Poales > Poaceae > Triticum > Triticum timopheevii. The sequence continues at coordinate 162,493,096 of OY997274.1, read as the reverse complement.
ATTCCACGACAGTCTTGCCCTCACCTCAAGCTACCCCCGTGGCATTTGTCGACTCACGCGAGAATACTCCAACCGCTTGCGCCCACCGTTGGGTTTGCTGCCGCTGGAACCGCGGTCCGGGCGAGCTTTTTCATCATCACCACCGCGGCGTCGCGCCGTCTCTTCGGTAGCGTCCGGGGGCTCGACATCGACCCGCACTCGGAGCGGCCGCGCGGGACGGCGCGTCCTCCTCGTCGTTGTCGCACTTTTCGTCATCACCACCGTTCCTCCGGCGCTGGTCGGTGGCTCAACATCAGCACGCCCCTGGCGCAAGGCGGCGCGTCGTTGTCGTCCGCCTTCGGTCTACGGGTTCGCCACTCCGGCCCTTTCTCCGCGCCACCCCGTCCGTGACCGTGCGCCTGCTCCACCGCGGCTGGCCAAGCCACCATGCTGCTTCCCGCCCCTTGTACGTGCACGCGCAGGGCATGGCTCCGGCCCCGTCATCTGCACGTCCCCGTGGTCGGTCCGGCCGCGCGCCCGCGACATCCCGTTGTCCGCGCCTCTGCTTCGCCCGCGCGCTGTTCGGCTCGTCTGGCCACGGGGCCTCGTCGGGCGGCCTCCGGCTACTTCTTCCTCCACGCCGTCACCCTTCGACCGCTGCTCCGCCTCTCTTGCTGCTGCCACTCCATTGATGCCACGCATCGCTGCAGCTGTTGGCCATGTTTGCGGCCGGCGCCGACCACCTCCTGCTGTTGGCCAGCATGGCCATAACAACCATTGCCCCTGCACGTCCTACCCTGTTGACGACGTACTCCACTATTACTGTTGCCAACGTCCCGTACTATGCTCAAACAGTGGATGGACACAGCTCGTACAGTGGCCAGACACCAGCTATACGATGCTTGGATAGTGCTTGTATAGTGGCCGGGCACAAGACAGACAATGCCCACGCTGCTTCGCCGGATGGCCCGCGTCGTTCGGGCCGGACTGCTGCTCTACGCTGGCCTGACTCTGCGGTCTGGCTGCCCCGCTGCCTGGTCCGCTCGCTACATCGCCACTGGCCGGGTGCCGCTTCGCGTCCGGCTTCCGCGCTCAGCGGCGCTCTGCGCCCGTGGTTGGCCGCGCCCCCGCGCTCGTCCGCGTCACCCTGCCCGAGCCCCTGCTCCGGCTCGCCACCCGTCGGCCGCACCGCGGAGCCCCGGCTCCCGCACCGTGCGCCCCGGCCGGCTGCGCCTTGATACGTCTCCAACGTATCTATAATTTATGAAGTATTCATGCTATTATATTATCTGTTTTGGATGTTTATGGGCTTTACTAAACACTTTTATATTATTTTTAGGACTAACCTATTAACCGGAGGCTGAGGGAGTCCTGGATTAGGGGGTGCTCGGATAGCCGAACTATATGCTTATGCCGGACTGTTGGACTATGAAGATACAAGATTGAAGACTTCGTCCTGTGTCCGGGTGGGACTTTCCTTTGCGTGGAAGGCAAGCTTGGCAATTCGGATATGTAGATTCCCTTCTCTGTAACCGACCTTGTGTAACCCTAGATCCTCCCGGTGTCTATATAAACCGAAGGACTTAGTCCGGAGAGAAGACTCATTATCATAGTCATACAAGCTAGGCCTCTAGGGTTTAGTCATTACGATCCCGTGGTAGATCAACTTTTGTAATACTCATATTCATCAAGATCAATCAAGCAGGAAGTAGGGTATTACCTCCATAGAGAGGGCCCGAACCTGGGTAAACATCGTGTCCCCCGTCTCCTGTTACCATCGACCTTAGACGCACAGTTCGGGACCCCCTACCCGAGATTCGCCGGTTTTGACACCAACATTGGTGCTTTCATTGAGAGTTCCACTGTGCTGTCGGCAAAGGGTCTGATGGCCCATTCGATCGTCTATAATGACGTTGTCCAGGGAGAAACCTTCCTCCCCGGACAGATCTTTGTATTCGGCGGCTTCGTACTGCAGGTCAACTCGCTTGGCCATCTGGAGCAGATCGACAGCCACGCCCCTGGCCATCAGGTCAGATTCGGAAGCTTGAACTACGTCGCGGACATCCGTGAAGACTCGATCTCTGATGGATTGGAGACTGCGGCAACTGCTCCCCTTCGCCCCGGTAAGCATGGCTTAAGCCTGTTATCGGGCCGCTTCCAGGAGATAGCTCTTGTAACAACTCCGGCCTTAGATCTGGAGCAGATTGAGTCGTCCGAAGATGGGAAGCTCAACCCCATCACGGAGGCTAACGATTCCGCGGCGTTGGAGCCGCACATAGATTCCACTTCATATGATATCTGCATCAACGGAACCCCGGGCTCGTCTCCGACAATAAGTTCCGAACCCTGCGAGTCCGCGGATACCGAACTCGATCGGTTATTGATCTTCAAGTTCAGCGCTGCAGACATCTTTCAGCACTCACCTTTGGGTGATGTGCTAAACTCTTTTAAGAACCTGTCCTTGGCAGGGAACTCACAGCCGAACTATGTCCGGTTCGGGCAAGGGGCTGAGGAGGGAGAATTTTGTTTCCCACCCACCACTCACTTCATAGCCACCATCGATGACTTAACCGACGTGCTTGACTACGGCTCCGAAGACATCGACGGTATGGACGACGATGCCGATCAGGAGCAGGGCCAGGACCCGCCACTTACTGGATGTTGGATGGCCACTTCCTCATACGATGTCTACATGATAGACACACCGAAAAATAACAACGACGATGATAGCAATACCGGCACAGGAGACGACAACACTCCGGATGGCGCCGAAGAACAGAAGAACCTGATGAGCAAACTATCGAACGAGACAATCGGGCGCCAGGGCAAGTCAACCCTGACGAACAGGCCACAGAAGCAGACACGGAGGACGGTAGTTACCATCCGCCCTCCAAAGACGAGACGAGCCTCGGCAACAAAGACTTCATCGTACCTAAGGACCCTCTAGAGCAGGAGCACTTTAAGCTTCAACTCATAGCCACTGCAAGGTGTCGGGGAACGTAGTAATTTCAAAAAACTTCCTACGCACACGCAAGATCATGGTGATGCATAGCAATGAGAGGGGAGAGTGTTGTCTACGTACCCTCGTAGAACGAAAGCGGAAGCGTTAGCACAACGCGGTTGATGTAGTCGTACGTCTTCATGATCCGATCGATCAAGTACCGAACGTACGGCACCTCCGAGTTCAGCACACGTTCATCCCGATGACGTCCCTCGAACTCCGATCCAGCCGAGTGTTGAGGGAGAGTTTCGTCAGCACGACGGGCTTCGCCTAAGCACCGCTACAGTATTATCGAGGTGGACTATGGTGGAGGGGGGCAACGCACACGGCTAAAAGATCAAACGATCATTTGTTGTGTCTCTAGGGTGCCCCCTGCCCCCGTATATAAAGGAGCAAGGGGGGGGGGGTGCGGCCGGCCAAGGGGAGAGGCGCGCCGGGAGGAGTCCTACTCCCACCGGGAGTAGGACTCCCCCCTTTCCTAGTTGGATTAGGACTTGGGAGGGGGGAAAGAGGAGGGAGAGAGGAAGGAAGGGGGGCGCCGCCCCCTCTCATTGTCCTATTCGGACTATGGGGGAGGGGCGCGCGGCTCAGCCCTGGCCGCCTCTCCTCTTCTCCATAAAGGCCCACTAAGGCCCATTAACCTCCCGGGGGGTTCCGGTAACCTCCCGGTACTCCGGTAAAATCCCGAAACACTTCCGATATCCAAATATAGGCTTCCAATATATCAATCTTCATGTCTCGACCATTTCGAGACTCCTCGTCATGTCCGTGATCACATCCGGGACTCCGAACAACCTTCGGTACATCAAAACATATAAACTCATAATAACTGTCATCGTAACGTTAAGCGTGCGGACCCTACGGGTTCGAGAACTATGTAGACATGACCGAGACACGTCTCCGGTCAATAAGCAATAGCGGAACCTGGATGCTCATATTGGCTCCACATATTCCACGAAGATCTTTATCGGTCATACCGCATAACAACATACGTTGTTCCCTTTGTCATCGGTATGTTACTTGCCCGAGATTCGATCGTCAGTATCTCAATACCTAGTTCAATCTCATTACCGGCAAGTCTCTTTACTCGTTATGTAATACATCATCTCACAACTAACTCATTAGTCACATTGCTTGCAAGGCTTATAGTGATGTGTATTACCGAGAGGGCCCAGAGATACCTCTCTGACAATCGGAGTGACAAATCCTAATCTCGAAATACGCCAACCCAACATGTACCTTCGGAGACACCTGTAGAGCACCTTTATAATCACCCAGTTATGTTGTGACGTTTGGTAGCACACAAAGTGTTCCTCCGGTAAACGGGAGTTGCATAACCTCATAGTCATAGGAACATGTATAAGTCATGAAGAAAGCAGTAGCAACATACTAAACGATCAAGTGCTAAGCTAACGGAATGGGTCAAGTCAATCACATCATTCTCCTAATGATGTGATCTTGTTAATCAAATGACAACTCATGTCTATGGCTAGGAAACACAACCATCTTTGATCAACGAGCTAGTCAAGTAGAGGCATATTAGTGACACTATGTTTGTCTATGTATTCACACATGTATTATGTTTCCGGTTAATACAATTATAGCATGAATAATAAACATTTATCATGAAATAAGGAAATAAATAATAACTTTATTATTGCCTCTAGGGCATATTTCCTTCACAAGGAGCCTGAAGGAGAAACAACAGCAGCTTCAAGCTGAACAAGATCTACTCGTCGACAGATGGACTGATGTCCTGACAGCTGAAGAATACGGCCTTAAGTGCCCAGCCAAGAGCTACCCAAAACACAGATTGCTACCTCAGTTCGATGAGGAGGCGCCGGAGCCCATATCTCCCTCACGCAATACGGAACGACCACCACGAGTTCGAAACAGTGCGGTGGACCGACCACCCCGCGGTCGGGATAAAGCGGCAACTCAAGCCGAGCAGCAGCCTGCCCCACCGCCCCGTAAAAACAGAGACAGAACAACTCAAGATTACATGTATGACCTCCGGCAGACCCTGGACAATAGATAAGGACATACAAGATCGATCTACGGATCGCGAGGACATGCCTCGAGACACAACGGCGGCTACCTATTCGGATGTGACAAACCTAACCACGCCTGAGCCGAATGCTGCAGACGGACTCCATTAGAGCTAGTCGTGGTGTGGCCCGATATAGACGTGCCGCACACCCTCTCTGCTTCACAGATGAAGTACTAGATCACGAATTCCCCAAGGGGTTTAAGCCTGTCAATATAGAATCATATGAAGGCATAACCGATCCCGCAGTATGGATCGAGGATTTTATTCTCCATATCCACATGGCTCGCGGAGATGATCTCCACACCATCAAATACCTCCCACTAAAGCTCCAAGGGCCAGCTCGGCACTGGCTTAATAGCCTGCCTGAAAATTCTATCGGTAGCTGGGAGGACTTGGAAGAAGCCTTCCTGGAAAACTTCCAAGGTACATATCTCCGGCCACCAGACCCCGATGACTTAAGCCATATAGTTCAACAACCTGGAGAATCAGCCAGGAAGTTTTGGACTAGGTTCCTAAGTAAAAGGAACCAAATCGTCGACTGTCCGGATGCCGAAGTTATACGTCTCCAACGTATCTACTTTTCCAAACACTTTTGCCCTTGTTTTGGACTCTAACTTGCATGACTTGAATGAAACTAACCCGGACTGACGTTGTTTTCAGCAGAACTGCCATGGTGTTGTTTATTGTGCAGAAAACAAAAGTTCTCGGAATGACCTAAAAATCCAGGGAGATAACTTTTGGAAAATATAAAAAATACTGGTGAAAGAATCAAGGCCAGGGGCCCACACCCTGTCCACGAGGGTGGAGGGCGCGCCCTCCCCCTGGGCGTGCCCCCTGTCTCATGGGCCCCCTGATGCTCCACTGACCTCAACTCCAACTCCATATATTCCGTTTCGCGGAGAAAAAAAATCAAAGAGAAAGTTTCATCATGTTTTATGATACGGAGCCGCCGCCAAGCCCTAATCTCTCTCTTGATCCTATCTTGCAAGTCTATAGTCACCTATTATGTGTTATGATCCGACAATCCTAAAGTGACAATAATCGGGATACTTCTCGGTGATGACCGTAGTTTGAGGAGTTCATGTATTCACTATGTGCTAATGCTTTGTTCCGGTTCTCTATGAAAAGGAGGCCTTAATATTCCTTAGTTTCCACTAGGACCCCGCTGCCACGGGAGGGTAGGACAAAATATGTCATGCAAATTCTTTTCCATAAGCACGTATGACTATATTCGCAATACATGCCTACATTACATTGATGAACTGGAGCTATTTCTGTGTCATCCTATGTTATAGCTATTACATGAGGAATCGCATCCGACATAATTATCCATCACTAATCCAATGCCTACGAGCTTTTCACATATTGTGCTTCCCTTATTTACTTTTCCATTGCTACTATTACAATTACTACAAAACTGTTATCTTTACTTTTGCCACTGTTACCATTACTATCATACTACTTTGCTACTAAATACTTTGCTACAAATACTAAGTTATCCAGGTGTGGTTGAATTGACAACTCAACTGCTAATACTTAAGAATATTCTTTGGCTCCCCTTGTGTCGAATTAATAAATTTTGGTTGAATACTCTACCCTCGAAAGCTGTTGCGATCCCCTACACTTGTGGGTTATCAAGACTAATTTCTGGCGCCGTTGCCGGGGAGCATAGCTCTATTCTTTGAGTCACTTGGGATTTATATCTGTTGATCACTATGAGGAACTTGAAAGACGAAAGAACAAAGATTTTTCCCTCAACTACGAGGGAAGGTAAGGAACTGCCATCTAGCTCTGCACTAGATTCTCCTTCTGTTTTGAGTAAGCTTGCGACACCTAAACCTGCTACTGCTATGAACTTTGGTATGTCGCATGTTATTGATGATGCCACTTCTGCTATGCATTATACTTATGATGAAACTACTTCTGTGCGTGATACTACTTTGCCATTAGGTGAATTTATTGATGAACAACTTGCTTGGGTTAGAGAGAATGAAATTATTGAAGATGCTATTGTTGATGATAGTGATGATGAAAGTTCTCCCCGTGATTATGAATTGCCGGTTGTTCCTGAGGGTTATGTTATGGATGAGGAAGCTGCTAGAGCTATTTTTGCTTGCAAAGATAGATATAATCTTAAGAAGTTATTAGCTAAATGGAAGCAGCAATCTCTTAATGCTAGAATGAAACCTAACCCCGCTTTTGCTACTTCACCTATTTGTGTTACTGATAAGGATTATGAATTCTCTGTTGATCCTGAAATTATTACTTTGGTTGAATCTGATCCTTTTTATGGCAATGAATCTGAAACTGTTGTGGCACATCTTACCAAGTTAAATGATATAGCCATCCTGTTTACTAATGATGAGAAGTCTCGTTATTATTATATCCTTAAGATATTTCCGTTCTCATTAAAGGGTGATGCTAAAACTTGGTTTAATTGTCTTGATCCTGGTTGTGTGCGTAGTCCCTAGGATATGATTTATTATTTCTCTGCTAAATGTTTCACTGCTCATAAGAAACAAGCTGCCTTGCGAGAAATATATAATTTTGTGCAAATCAAAGAAGAGAGTCTCCCACAAGCTTGGGGGAGGCTTCTCCGATTACTTAATGCTTTGCCTGATCATCCTCTTAAGAAAAAAGAAATACTTGATATCTTTTATAATGGACTAACCGATGCTTCCAAGGACTACTTGGATAGTTGTGCTGGTTGTGTTTTCAGGGAAAGAACAGTCGACCAAGCTGAACTACTATTGAATAATATGTTGACTAATGAAAATAATTGGACTCTTCCTGAGCCAATTCCTGCGGCAATCTCTGAGCCAATTAAGCTAACTCCTGAGCCTATACCTAAACCTACTCCGAAGAAGAGGAGTGTTCTATTTCTCAGTCCTGAAGATATGCAAGAGGCAAAGAAATCAATGAAATAAAAAGGTATAAAAGCTGAAGATGTCAAGAATTTACCACCTATTGAAGAAATACATGGTCTTAATATACCACCTGTTGAAGAAACACATTGTCTTGATAACCCGACACAGGTAGTAAAGGTAAATTCTCTCTATAGATATGATAAAGTTGAAATTCCCTCTACTAAATTTCATAGCCCGTGCTTAGATGAATTTGATGACTTTATGGCTAGACAAGAAAGTTTTAATGCTTATGTTGGTAGAGAATTACAGAATAATGCTTTCGAGATAGGACGCTTGAGCGATTATATGGCTAGAGTTAAAGGTGAACTTAAACTCATTAGTAAATATGCTTCTATGGTTACCACTCAAGTGGAGCAAGTACTTAAAGCTCAAAGTGATTTGCTCGATGAATTAAATAATAAACATGACTTTGCTGTTAGAGTGGCTACTAGAACTGGTAGAATGACTCAGGAACCTTTGTATCCTGAAGGCCACCCTAAGAGAATCGAGCAAGATTCTTAGAGAAATAATTTAGAGGCACCTAGTTCTTCTAAAAAGAAGAAAAAGAAAGACGATAGGACTTTGCATGCTTCTAATGAACCTATTGTAGTCACACCTGAGAATCCCAATGATATTTATATTTCTGATGCCGAAACACAATCAGGTGATGAACATGAACCTAGTGATAATGTTAATGATAATATTCATGCTGATGCTCAACCGAGCAAAAATAATGAAGTAGAGGTTGAACCTGCTGTTGATCTTGATAACCCACAATCAAAGAATCAAAGTTATGATAAAAGAGATTTTGTTGCTAGGAAGCAAGGTAGAGAAATAGAACCATGGGTTCAGAAACCCACGCCCTTTCCTCCTAAACCATCTAAGACAAAGGATGATGAGGATTTTGAGTGCTTTGCTGAAATGATTAGACCTATCTTCTTACGTATGCGCTTAACTGATATGCGTAATGTAAATCCTTATGCTAAATACATGAAGGATATCATCACAAATAAAAGAAAGATACCAGAAGCCAAAATTTCCACCATGATTGCTAATTATACTTTTAAGGGTGGAATACCAAAGAAACTTGGAGACCCAGGGGTACCAACTTTACGATGCTCCATTAAAAGAAATTATGTTAAAACAGCTTTATGTGATCTTGGAGCCGGTGTTTAGTGTTATGCCTCTCTCCTTATATTGTAGACTTGAATTGAATAAGTTGACACCTACTGAAATATCTTTGCAAATGGCTGATAAATCAACTGATATACCTGTTGGTATTTGTGAGGATGTGCCTGTTGTGGTTGCAAATGTCACTATCTTAACGGACTTTGTTATTCTTGATATTCCTGAGGACGATAGTATGTCGATTATCCTTGGTAGACCCTTTTTGAATACTGTAGGGGCTGTTATTGATTGCAACAAAGGCAATGTCATTTTTCATGTTAATGGTAATGAGCATACGGTACACTTTCCAAGGAAACAACCTCAAGTTCATAGCATCAATTCTATTGGAAAAATTCCAACTATCATTATTGGAGGTTTTGAATTTCCTCTTCCTACTATCAAGAAAAAGTATGATATTCTTATTGTTGGGGATGTGCATATCCCCGTTGAGGTAACCTAGTGTTATTCGAAATTTCTCCGGTTCTGTGTTATTTGGAATGAGTTTGTTAACAAGACTTGATCAACCTTGTTAGTGGATTCATTTTGATGATCATGAGATGGATGAAACTAGAAGGCACAACCTTCTGTACCCTCTTTTTACTTTTTGTTATTTAGAATAAATAAAGCAAAAATAGTATTATCTGTCTATTTTCTGAATTATCCGTGCAATAAAAAATATCCCGAAAATAAAAGTGCTCCAAATGCCCTGCAAATTTAGTAAGATTTTTTATGAATATTTGAGGATTTTAGGCACTGAAAACACTGCAGAGGGGGCAAGCACCTAGCCACGAGGGTGGAGGGCGCGCCCACACCCCCTGGGCGCGCCCCCTGTCTCGTGGGCCCACGGTGGCCCCCCTCCACTTATTCCTGCACCCACACACTCCATCTTCTTCCCAAAAAAATCCCCATCCAGCTCAAGCACGAGTTCTAGCTCCTTTTGCTGCGATTTTTGATCTCCTTGCTCAAAGCCCCATTCACAAAACTGCTTTGGGAGATTGTTGCTTGGTATGTGACTCCTCCATTGATCCAATTAGTTTTTGTTCTAGTGCTTTATTCATTGCAAATTTTTGCTGCATAGGTGACCCTATTCTTGAGCTTGCATGTTAAATTTATGAGGTCCCAAGTAATTCTAATGCATGATATAGGCTCTAGGCACTTGTAGGAGTAGTTGCTACCAATCTTGCTAGTTTTATTCACTTTTATTTTGAAGTTACTAAAAATTTCAGAAATTTTTAGAAAATGATAAGGAGATTTTTGAGGGGCTCTTCTAGCCAAGGCTCCCAGGAAAAACAAGCTAAAGAGAAGGAAAATGCCAAGTATAATCTTCCTCGCGTAGCGGAAGCCTCACCGACTTCCTCCATGACTAGATGGATCATTAATTATCTTGTCGCGCCGGAAGCGGTGTACGCTCATCAAGGCCAGGCATACGCTCCCGATCCTGAGTCGGAACCTCCACTGGACCCTTATCATCCATCATCTTACCAGTGGGATCCGGAGGAGATGGCCAGCCAGTGGTACCCTGATGACACCCCTTAGTACACTGGGGAGAGTAGCCGCGGTCCTTGGCAATAGACCAACTTAGGCCAAAAGCCTAAGCTTGGGGGAGTACGTATTTCTCACCGACTTTACATTCATGTTCACACACTATTCTAGTCGTCGGTGCTCATACTCTTTCATTGTATTATCCATGCTAGTTTAATTTTCTTTTTGTAGCTTTCTTCTTGTGTGTTTGTTAAACTTTAAGAAAAACCAAAAAAAATAGTTAGTGTAATTTCCATGCCTGTAGTAGTAATTAAAATGAAAACCCAAAAAGATTTCTCGTTCTTCTTTTACTTGTTGGGAACTTTCCCGTGTAAATAGTTTTCTTTTCTTTTCTTTCCTTTGGGGGTCGAGAGTAGAAGACCATATTGAAAATGTTTAGTGGCTCTCATATGCATGATTGTTGATTTAACTTAGAGCCCATATTACTTTGTCTTCTCTCTTGAATTGAATGCTTGCAGATTCCAGCTTAGTCCAATGCATGTGCACTATTATTATTTTACACACCGTTCGGTCGTGCAAGTGAAAGGCAATAATGACGATATATGATGGACTGATTGAGATGAGAAAAGCTGGTATGAACTCGACCTCTCTTGTTTTTGTAAATATGATGAGTTCATTGTTCCTGATTCAGCCTATTATGAAGTAAACATATTTGCAATTTCATTTACACATTATAGTTGCTTGTGCCATGCTTAATTAGCTATGAGTTATAATGGTTTACCTTGCGTGCCAACATGCTATTAAAATTATTATGATGTGGTATGATGGGATGGTATCCTCCTTTGAATGAGTTGAGTGACTCGACTTGGCACATGTTCACGCATGTAGTTGAAAACAAATCAACATAGCCTTCACGATATTTATGTTCCTGGTGGATTATATCCTACTCATGCTTGTACTTGGTGTAAATTAATTTTAATGCATGTTCAGGACTATTGTCGCTCTCTCAGTTGGTCGCTTCCCAGTCTTTTGCTAGCCTTCACCTGTACTAAGCGGGAATACTGCTTGTGCATCCAAACTCCATAAACCCTAAAGTTATTCCATATGAGTCTACCATACCTTCCTATATGCGGTATCTACCTGCCGTTCCAAGTAAATTTGTATGTGCCAAACTCCAAACCTTCAAATGAAATTCTGTTTTGTATGCTCGAGCAGCTCATGTTTCAACTAGGGCTGTCCGTATCTTCCATGCTAGGTGGGTTATTCTCAAGAGGAGTGGACTCCGCTCCTCATTCACGAGAAAATGGCTGGTAACCGGGATGCCCAGTCCCATGATCAAAAGATCAAAGCAAATCAATATAATTAAACAAAACTCCCCCATGGCCGTTGTTAGTTGGAGGCACTCGTTGTTTCGAGCAAGCCATGGATTGATGCTTGTTGGTGGTGGGGGAGTATAAATTTTTACCATTCTGTTTGGGAACCGCCTATAATGCATGTAGTATGGAAGATATCGCCATCTCATAGTTGTTGCGTTGACAGTGAAAGTATGCCGCTCAAAATGTTATTCATCTCTATTTTAAAATCGAGCTCTGGCACCTCTACAAATCCCTGCTTCCCTCTGCGAAGGGCCTATCTATTTACTTTTATGTTGAGTCATCACCTTCTTATTAGAAAGCACCCACTGGAGAGCACACTATCATTTGCATTCATTACTATTAGTTTATATTGGGTATGACTTGATTGGATCTCTTTTACCATGGATTACAATGTTTAGTCAGTCCTTGATCTTTAAAGGTGCTCTGCATTTATGTTTTGCAGTCTCAGAAAGGCTAGCGAGATACCATCTTGTTATATCATATTATGATAGTTTTGATAAAGTGTTGTCATTCGAGTTTTATTATTATTGCTCGCTAGCTGATTATGCCATTAATATGAGTAAATGTGAGACCTAAGTGTTATTATGAGTATGGTTAGTTCATAATCTTTGCTGAAAACTTGAATGCTGGCTTTACATACTTACATAAACAAGAGCAAATAGAGTTTGTAAAAGTTTTTCTTTATCACTTTCAGTTTATCAACTAAATTGCTTGAGGACAAGCAAACGTTTAAGCTTGGGGGAGTTGATATGTCTCCAACGTATCTACTTTTCCAAACACTTTTGCCCTTGTTTTGGACTCTAACTTGCATGATTTGAATGAAGCTAACCCGGGCTGACACTGTTTTCAGCAAAACTGCCATGGTGTTGTTTATTGTGCAGAAAACAAAAGTTCTCAGAATTACCTGAAAATCCATGGTGATAACTTTTGGAAAATATAAAAAATACTGGCGAAAGAATCAAGGCCAGGGGGCCCACACCCTGTCCACAAGGGTGGGAGGCGCGCCCTCCCACTGGGCGCGCCCCCTGTCTCGTGGCCCCCCTGATGCTCCATGGACCTCATCTCCAACTCCATATATTCCGTTTCACGGAGAGAAAACTCAGAGAGAAAGTTTCATCGCGTTTTACGATACGGAGATGCCGCCAAGCCCTAATCTCTCTCGGGAGGGCTGATCTGGAGTCCGTTCGGGGCTCCGGAGAGGGTGATTCACCACCGTCGTGATCATCAAGCATCCTCCATCACCAATTTCATGATGCTCACCGCCGTGCGTGAGTAATTCCATCGTAGGCTTGCTGGACGGTGATGGGTTGGATGAGATTTACCATGTAATCAAGTTAGTTTTGTTAGGGTTTGATCCCTAGTATCCACTATGTTCTGAGATTGATGTTGCTATGACTTTGCTATGTTTAATGCTAGTCACTAGGGCCCGAGTGCCATGATTTCAGATCTGAACCTATTTTGTTTTCATGAATATATGTGAGTTCTTGATCCTATCTTGCAAGTCTATAGTCACCTATTATGTGTTATGATCCGACAACCCCGAAGTGATAATAATCGGGATACTTCTCGGTGATGACTGTAGTTTGAGGAGTTCATGTATTCACTATGTGCTAATGCTTTGTTCCGGTTCTCTATTAAAAGGAGGCCTTAATATCCCTTAGTTTCCAATAGGACCCCGCTACCACGGGAGGGTAGGACAAAAGATGTCATACAAGTTCTTTTCCATAAGCACGTATGCCTATATACGGAATACATGCCTACATTACATTGATGAACTGGAGCTAGTTCTATGTCACCCTATGTTATAGCTATTACATGAGGAATCGCATCTGACATAATTATCCATCACTGATCCAATGCCTACGAGCTTTTCACATATTGTGCTTCGCTTATTTACTTTTCCGCTGCTACTGTTACAATTACTACAAAACTGTTATCTTTACTTTTGCCACTGTTACCAGGTGTGGTTGAATTGACAACTCAACTGCTAATACTAAAAATATTCTTTGGCTCCCCTTGTGTCGAATCAATAAATTTGGGTTGAATACTCTACCCTCGAAAGCTGTTGCAATCCCCTACACTTGTGGGTTATCACGAAGCCCTAGCGGCCTTTAAACATAGCATCTGTGACGAATGGCTCGCCCGCCTCCTCGGCCAGGAAAAGCCAAAATCTATGGCAGCCCTCATGGCACTCATGACCCACTTTTGCGCGGGTGAGGATAGTCGGCTGGCTCGCATCAGAAATACAGCCAGTGAGGCAGACCCCTCCGAGGTCACAGGCAGCAACGGCAGGCTCCAACGTAATAGGCATAAACACCGAAACAATAGCGACAACATCGATGACACGACAGTCAATGCCGGATTCAGTGGCTCCAAGTCCGGCCAGCGGAAGAAGCGGTATAAAAGGAACAATCAGGGACCATCCAGCTTAGACCGCGTACTTTATCGTCCGTGCCAGATACATGGCACCCCAGATAAACCAATCAATCATACCAACATGGATTGTTGGGTTTTTAAACAGGCCGACAAGCTAAATGCTGAAAGCAAGGAAAAGGCATCACAAAGCGAGGATGATGGCAAAGAACCCCGGCAACTGAATATAGGGGGACAGAAGAAGTTTCCCCCCAGGTCAAAATGGTGAACATGATATATGCTACACACATCCCCAAAAGGGAGCGCAAGCGCGCACTCAGGGACGTCTATGCGGTAGAGCCAGTCACCCCAAAATTTAATCCATGGTCGTCATGCCTGATCACCTTTGATGGTCGAGATTGTCCGACTAGTATTCATCATGGTGGTTCAGCCGTGCTGGTCATCGATCCGAAAATTGATGGATTCCAACTGACACGTGTCCTTATGGACGCCGGTAGCAGCCTCAACCTACTCTATCAGGATACAGTGCGGAAAATGGGCATTAACCCCTCATGGATCAAGCCCACAAAGACTACCTTTAAAGGAGTCATCCCCAGCGTAGAGGCCCGTTGTACGGGCTCAATCACGTTGGAGGTTGTCTTCGGATCTCCGGACAACTTCCGTAGTGAAGAACTCATCTTCGATATCGTCCCCTTTCGCAGCGGCTATCATGCTCTGCTCGGACGAACTGCATTTGCTCGATTCAATGCGGTGCCACATTATGCTTATCTTAAGCTCAAGATGCCTGGCCCACACGGCGTTATAACAGTCAGTGGAAATATAGAACGTTCTCTCTATACAGAAGAGCACACCACCGCCCTAGCAGCAGAGGTACAGAGCGGCCTTCTCAAGCAGAACCGGAATCCGGCTGCCGAGCCCCTGACACCATCAAAAGAGTCCGAACGACGCTGCAGGAAGACAGTTCGGCCCGTCCGGAGCTCGCCTAGTAATTAGGACTCCGTCCTAGTCCCAGTTAAGTGGTGAAATTCGTGCTGCACCTACATAATTACGCACTAAAAATACCATGGGAATGGACAGAGGCACAGCTAGACCGCGGTCCACAATGCGGATCAACCGCCCCGGACCCGCACACCTTCACCTTTTTCTTTCTTATAGGTTCCTCTCTTCTTAATGCTCTTCTGATAACCTGATCATCGACCCATCATGGGACGGATACACCAAGGAAGCAAGGAGCTTTGACGTACAAAGGGAATCCCCAGGTGGTCTCTGCTAACGATGGCTATACTTGTTTTACATACCCACACGCAGCTCGCTCTTGGTTAGGACATTTTAAATAGCCCTATTTGCTCATTGCACTACTTGTATACATACGCCTCGACATATTATTCAAATAACAATGGAAAATAATTTGCAGCGTCAGCTTATTACTTTATTTTTTCCTCGGCTGTTTATTTATTACAAATCTCACCCGTACATTGTGGTATGTTTAGTTCGCCAGGGGCTTCAGTGTACCCCATAACACGGCAAGAAAGTCCGAACACTTTCAACAGTGCGGCACCCCGAACTTATAACATTATATGCATCAGCTCCGAATCATGTCTTGGGTCAATAGTTGGGTTGCCCGGCTCCTGCGCTTGCTACCCTACGTTCCGCTATATCGGCTAGGGTAGTAAAGGGAGAACTACTGCGATTGTGTCCCGGTTCTCCCGGATGAGCACCTCAGTAGAGAAAGGCGAAAACTGACTGTCATGATGTGGCGAGAGCTGGTCACTGTTCGAGAGGTTTCAAATCCTTAAGATTTTTTCTGCTTCATGCGAGGAATCGGTCTTTGTACGATTTAGGCGTGTATAGAGCCCCAAGTTCGGCCTTCTGAACCAGGGGCTATGCCAAAATTTAAAATTATAGAACTTCTATGGCTAAGTGAAGGTGATAAAGCTGTATAGTCCGATTGCCTTGTTCGTTATGCTAAACACCTCCTTAAAGGACCAACGACGTGGATGAAGAGTGTTTAGATTTATCCCGAACACCCCTGTACTAGTTACATGGGGGCAGAAGCCGACGACTGGCCAACTCTCAGATTTTGTACACGGCTGCACAAGAGGTAAAATTTTAAATCAAAAAGCATTATATTGCGCAAATGAACTTGTTTCATATTACAGGATGACATGAATGCATTCATTCAAAGATTACATCCTTAGTAAATTGTTCCGCCACAAGGCAGGAGCCCTTCAGGACACTGTCATAATAATTTTCGGGTCGGTGGTGCTCCTTGCCCTTCGGTGGCCCCTTGGTCATCAGCGCCGTGGCATCCATCTTCACCCAATGCATCTTTGCCTGGGAAAAGGCCATCCGCGCACCTTCAATACAAACCGATCACTTTATGACCTCAAGTCGGGGGAAGGCACTCACAAGCCGCTTCACGAGACCGAAGTAGCTGCTGGGCATAGGCTCGGCAGGCCATAGCCGGACTATGAGGTCCTTCATGGCCAGTTCGGCTGCCTTGTGCAACTCGACCAATTGCTTCAGCTGGTCGCTCAAGGGCATCGGATGTTCTGTCCCAAGATATTGAGACCAGAACAACTTCTCCGTTCAGCTCCCTTCTTCGGCTCGGTAGAACTCTGTGGCATCTGATATGATGCGCGGCAGCTCCACAAATGCTCCTGGGGAACTCCAAGTTCGGGTAAGTAAAAAGAATGTCTCCTTCACATGCTTGCCTTGCATAACAACTGCCTTACCCGCCGCAATCTTCTCGGCCGCCTGGATCTCCTGGCGGGCCTTCTGGGCCTCGGCTCTGGCGTCTTGTGCACTCTAAAGGGCCTTGGCAAGCTCGGACTCTCGAGTCTTAGAGTCACGCTCCAAGGACTCATACTTTTGGACAAAATCCTGGAGCTCTTGCTGGACCTCACTGACCCAGGCCTCTTGCTTCTCACGCACGGCGCGTTCCTTGGCCGTTTTGTCTTCGGCCTCGGCCAGCGCCTTCTTAAGGGACACCACTTCGGTCGTGGCCCCTATAAAAGTTCATGACGCTTTTATCAGCAGAAACCATTTATCCTTAATAAGTATACAGGCAGGGTATTTTGTACCTTGGCTTTCCCCCAGCTGCCTCTTGACGAGGACGAGCTCTCCCTCGGTCCGCTCTAGGTCCTGCTTTAGTTCAGAGACCTCTGCAGTACGAGCGGCAGCGGCTAGCAGCAACGCCTGCTTATTCACATAGACATCTCATATCAGACTCCTACGAATATTATTTGCTCCTCTATTTGGCTTTTCTTTCCGAACACCAAACAAAGCATCAGGGGCTACTGTCTACACGGTGATATTCTCTCACAATTTTATTACTTACCTCAAAGCCTGTTAGAAGGCTAGCCCAGGCTTCGGTCAATCCGCTTTTGGCGGACCGGACCTTCTCAATCACCGTACTCATAAGAGTACGATGTTCTTCATCAATGGAAGCGCTGCGAAGCATTTCCAGCAAGCTGTCCGGTGCCTCTGGATGGACAGAGGTCATCGGTATAGGCGGCTCGCCCTCCTTAGGGAGAGGCTGCCTACCTGAATACAGAACCACTTGGGTTTCCGGAGCCATATTCGGCTGGGGACTAAACTGGCTGCGGCCCCATTATCGGAGTCCATGGGGGTCTTACCCCCATGTGCCCGGCGACTGGGATTTCGCCTGGGGGCGTCTCCGGAAATGTCTCCCCTTGGCCTGGTATCCTTCGAGACAACACCTCAGTGTCGTTCACGGCCCTGTGGGAGGAGGCTGTTGGAAGTGAATCACTGTTCATCACCGATGGGTCCAGAGACCCCTCCGAAGAGGAGGATATGTTGATGTTGGATTTGGCCGGACTGCAGGTGCATGTCTGGCATGTTAAGAAGCGATAAAGCAAACATATCGGAAATACTATTGTGTCCGGATACTTACGACTTAGCCAGGGGCTTGACCCTGGGTTCCCACTCCTCGCCGCTATTGGTGGCTGCGGTGGAGTGGTCCGGAAGGAAGGTTTTTCCCTTCTTTGACACCTCGGCCTCCCCATGCGTGGCGGCCTTCCTCTTCTTTCTACCCCTGGTTGGGTGGGGGGGATGGATTTCCTCCTCCTCCTCCTTGTCTTCGATGGAGGAGTGCGTCTCGGTGTCTCTGTACGTCATGTCCGATGCAACCTTGCACCGGAGACCTTATTTGGTCCCCGCGGCCGTCTTCTTGGCCTTTTTCTCTGGCACCTCATAGGGTGCCGGAAACAACATCTTCATAGAAGAGGTGATTCTGGATCTTCAGATAGCGGAGTCGGACAGTTAATCTGCTCCGCTATCACTACCCAGGCTTGTAAAATCGGCATGGAGGCTTAAATTCCTCCTGCGGATGTGCTGGTAAAAGGCATATCTTGCAAAATATGAAAACTTACCAGA
Source organism: Triticum timopheevii (assembly GCA_963921465.1). Lineage (NCBI taxonomy): Eukaryota > Viridiplantae > Streptophyta > Magnoliopsida > Poales > Poaceae > Triticum > Triticum timopheevii. Next base: position 162,474,364 of record OY997274.1, on the reverse strand, counting down.
TTGGCTCGGCGTTTCGCGCTGAGTCTGCGTTCTTCGGTTATGGACGGTGGTACCTCGTTGGCCTTGAAAAGCACCTTCCAGACGTCTTCATGCGTCATGGCAAAGAGGTCATGCAACGTCTGGTGTTCGGCCGAGTCGAACTCCCACAGATTGGAAACCCGACTCTGACATGGAAGAATCCGGCGGAGGAGCATAACCTGGACCACGTTGACGAGCTTGATTTTCTTGATTATCATATTTTGGATGCAAGTCTGAAGTCCGGTCAATTCTTCCGCTGAGCCCCAGGCTAAGCCCTTCTCTTTCCAGGAGGTGAGCACCACGGGGACGCCGGATCAAAATTCGGGGGTCACTGCCCAGTTGGCGTCACGCGGCTCGGTGATGTAGAACCACCCCGATTGTCACCCCTTCACGGTCTCCACAAAGGAGCCTTCGGGCCAGGTGACATTGGGCATCTTGCCCACCATGGCACCTCCGCACTCCGCTTGTTTGACGCCCACCACCTTTGGCTTCACGTTGAAGGTCTTCAGCCATAGGCCAAAGTGGGGCGTGATGCGGAGGAAGGCCTCACACACGACAATAAACACCGAGATGTTGAGGATGAAGTTGGGGGCCAAATCATGGAAGTCCAGCCCGTAGTAGAACATTAGTCCGTGGACGAACGGGTGGAGGGGGAATCCCAGCCCGCAGACGAAGTGAGAGAGGAATACTACCCTTTCCCGGGGTTTTGGGGTGGGGATGATCTTCCCTTCGGCCGGAAGCTGATGCACGATGTTTGTGGATAGGTATCGGCCTCCCAAAGCTTCTTGATGTCCTCCTTCGTAATGGAGGATGCCATCCACTTGCCTCCTGCTCCGGACATGTTCAGATTGTTTTCGAGGAGAAGGTGAAAGCTTGGGCGTTGGAACTCGAGGATGGATGAGCAGAGGAAGAAGGTGTGGGCGAAAAAGGGGAGTCCTTGTATCGTTATAAAGGCAACAGGGATCATGCGCCTCCCCACTTGCCCTAGAAACTAGCTAATTCCCCAAGCGCCATGCTAATGGCGCGGTTGGGTTACCCACGCCCGTATTGATGAGAATCCCGTGATAAGGGGACACGATCTCTGCTTCGACAAGACGTGCCAATAAAACCGCCTTGCAAGATGTGTAGTAGCAGGTTGAGAAAACAGTTCGAATAATGACCGGGCCACGACGTGATGTCACGCAATGGAAAAGTTGTCAGCATATTAGACTCGTCAAATATTGTGCTCTCTACAGTGGTATGAGGAATTTGTTTTGCAGACACGATTCTTGTGTTCAAGATCTACTTTGAAGTGTTTGGAGAAGGAACCCGCCTTGCAATGTCGAAGACAATCTGTGTGCCAGACTCATCGCCATTGAAGCCTAGTTCAGGGGCTACTAAGGGAGTCCTGGATTAGGGGGTCCTCGGACAGCTAGACTATATGCTTATGCAGGACTGTTGGACTATGAAGATACAAGATTGAGGACTTCGTCCCGTGTCTGGGTGGGACTTTCCTTTGCGTGGAAGGCAAGCTTGGCAATTAGGATATGTAGTTTCTCTTCTCTGTAACCGACCTTGTGTAACCCTAGATCCTCCCGGTGTCTATATAAACCGGACGACTTAGTCCGGAGAGGAGACTCATTATCATAGTCATACTGGCTAGGACTCTAGGGTTTAGCCACTACGATCTCGTGGTAGATCAACTCTTGTAATACTCATATTCATCAAGATCAATCAAGCAGGAAGTAGGGTATACCTCCATAGAGAGGGCCCGAACCTGGGTAAACATCATGTCCCCCGTCTCCTGTTACCATCGACCTTAGACGCACAGAGGACCCCCTACCCGAGATCCGCCAGTTTTGACATCAACAAAGGCGCAACCCAAATTGCTGTTTCTTGCCTATTTCAGTGTTTCGAAGAAAAGGAATATCAAACGGAGTCCAAACGGAATGAAACCTTTGGGAGTGTTATTTTTGGAACGGAAGCACTCCAAGAGGCTTGGAGTAGACGTTAGGGAAGCTTTGAGGAAGCCATGAGGCAGGGAGGCGCACCCTACCCCCTGGGCGCGCCCCCACCCTCGTGGGCCCCTCCTGGCTCCCCTGATCGACTTCTTTCACCTATATATGTCCATATATACCCTAAAAACATCGGGGAACAGAATATATCGGGAGTTCCGTCGCCGCAAGCCTCTGTAGCCACCAATAACCAATTGGGACCCTATTCCGGCACCCTGCCGGAGGGAGTATCCCTCACCGGTGGCCATCTTCATCATCCCGGCGCTCTCCATGACGAGGAGGGAGTAGTTCACCCTCGGGGCTGAGGGTATGTACCAGTAGCTACGTGTTTGATCTCTCTCTGTCTCATGTTCTTGAGGTGCTATGATCTTGATGTATCGCGTGCTATTATAGTTGGATCTTATGATGTTTCTCCCCCTCTACTCTCTTGTAATGGATTGAGTTTTCCCTTTGAAGTTATCTTATCGGACTGAGTCTTTAAGGATGTGAGAACACTTGATGTATGTCTTGCATGTGCTTATCTGTGGTGACAATGGGATATCACGTGATTCACTTGATGTATGTTTTGGTGATCAACTTGCGGGTTCCGTGACCTCGTGAACTTATGCATAGGGGTTGGCACACATTTTAGTCTTGACTCTCCGGTAGAAACTTTGGGGCACTCTTTGAAGTTCTTTGTGTTGGTTGAATAGATGAATCTGAGATTGTGTGATGCATATCGTATAATCATACCCACTGATACTTGAGGTGATATTGGAGTATCTAAATGACATTAGGGTTTTGGTTGATATGTGTCTTAAGGTGTTATTCTAGTACGAACTCTTGAATAGATCGATCCGAAAGAATAACTTTGAGGTGGTTTCGTACCCTACAATAATCTCTTCATTTGTTCTCTGCTATTTGTGACTTTGAAGTGACTCTTTGTTGCATGTTGAGGGATAGTTATATGATCCAATTATGTTATTATTGTTGAGAGAACTTGCACTAGCGAAAGTATGAACCCTAGGCCTTGTTTCAACACATTGCAATACCGTTTGTGCTCACTAAGGGAGTCCTAGATTAAGGGGTCCTCAGACAGCCGGACTATATACTTTGGCCGGACTGTTGGACTATGAAGATGCAAGATTGAAGACTTCGTCCCGTGTCCGGATGGGACTCTCCTCTGCGTGGAAGGCAAACTTGGCAATCCAGATATGTAGATCTCCTTCTCTGTAACAGACTCTATGTAACCTAGCCCCCTCCAGTGTCTATATAAACCGGAGGGTTTAGTCCATAGGACAACCACAATCATAATCATAGGCTAGCTTCTAGGGTTTAGCCTCTACGATCTCGGTGTAGATCAACTCTTGTAATACTCATATCATCCAGATCAATCAAGCAGGAAGGAGGGGTTTACCTCCATCGAGAGGACCCGAACCTGGGTAAAACATCGTGTCCGCCGCCTCCTGTTACCATTAGCCTTAGACGCACAGTTCGGGACCCCCTACCCGAGATCCGCCGGTTTTGACACCGACATTGGTGCTTTCATTGAGAGTTCCACTGTGCCGTCGTGATAGGGCTTGATGGGTCGCCTTGTTGTCAAGGACAACATCACCTCTGGAGGAATCCTGGCTGTAGGCCAGATTCTCCGGCTGGGCGGTTTCGTCATGGCCGCCCGTTCGGCTGCCACGCCGACGATGACTTCTCAGGTCATCAAGAACAACCTCCACGTCAGCTCGGAATTCACCAAGCAGATGGATCCAATGGAGCTCTCCTCCCTGAACGAGCTCTTGGATCGCATCGCCGCCCTAGGAGTCGCTACGGACTATGGTCGGATCGGGCTTAAACCCAACCAAAGGGAGATTAACTCTCCGCTGGTCACCCATCAGATAGCGGTGGTCGAGGAAAAAAACAGCGATTCTTCCTCTATTTTGAGGACGAACTACGTCCGGATTCCCGAGCTCTCAGAGCCGAATACCCATCTATGGGAGGACATGGCCCAGGCTCCGAACTTAGAATCGGCCAACGGGCCAGAAATATTGGGCAACATCTTAGAGCCCAAGCTTCCAAGCTCGGGAGCTCCTTTGCCCCTGGGTCTCAGATTGGATCAGGATGTGGACTTAAGTCTACTCAGCCACCCAGACACAAGTGATCTTTCCCACATTAGACAAGAGCCCCAAGAGACAGTACACCACTTCTGGGCCAGATTCCTCCTTGTAATGAGCAAGGTTAAGGACTGTCACGAGGAAGACGCAATCTCATTCTTTTGCAAAAATTGCACGGACAAGGGAATTCTCAACTCCAAAACTCGCCGTGACATAACACACTTTGCCGACTTGGCGGCCATAGTATAGAAGTACTGTGCGATGGAAAGCGCCTGGAAAACCCAAACAAAATTCTGGGATCCTCCGGCTCTAACTAAACCCCTCGTCCGAACTAAAAGGGTGCGCTCTCACAAGTCACCCAATCCAATTACAAAGAAGCCAAAGCCCTCTACAGGGCGTGGAACCATACTGGAGGGATGGCTCAACAGGCTATGCAAAATTCACAGCACACCGGGCATCATACCAACCCACAACCTTAGAGCATGTTGGATACTCCGGCAGGTGGCCAAGAGCAGCGAGGACCTTCTCATCAACAATACCGCGGAGCACCATCCCGCAGAGAATAACAATACAGTACTGACAGTCTTCAAGACTTTTGCCTCAAACAATAGGCGCAAGCGAGCGCTCCGCAGCCTCGCCGAAGTCTGCCACGTCGCAGCGATAAACCCATGGAACGACATGGCCATAACCTTCAATGCCAGCAACGAACCTCAATTCCAAACAGTCTGAGCACCAACCGCTTTGCTCCTTAATCCAATTGTGGACGGCTTCCGGCTTACTAAAGTGCTCATGGACGGCGGCAGCGGATTAAACCTCATCTATGAGGAAACTCTTAACAAAATGGAAATAGATAAGAGCCGCATTGAGCAAAGCAGCACGACCTTCAGAGGAATCATCCCTAGTCGAGAGGCACGATACGCGGGGAAAATAACACTGGATGTCGTATTCGGCACGCCGGAGAATTATAGGTCTGAAGAAATCACATTCCAAGTGGCCCCGTTTAACAGTGGATACCACGCCCTTTTAGGGAGGGATGCATTCACAAGCTTCCAAGCTATACCCCATTACGGGTACATGAAGCTTAAGATGTCGAGGCCTAATGGAATCATCACTCTAGCCAGTGATCCAGACATAGCACTCTGTGCCGAAAATAAAACCACCGCACTAGCCTTGGAGGCATTATCCGAAGCCCTCGCGGCCGAAGAGTTAACTGCGCTACGCTCCAAAGTGGACAGGGATGACGTGATACTCAACAAACGACCCAAGTCCACCCCTTTTAAACCAGTAGACGGAATAGTCAAATTCCAGGTCCACCCAGCGGACCCTACAAAAATAGCATCAATTGGGACACAACTGAACCCCACAATAGATGCCGCACTACGAGAGTTCTTGCGCGAGAATTGGGACATCTTCGCCTGGCATCCTTCAGATATGCCAGGTATCCGACGCAGGTTGGCTGAGCATAGCCTGAACATACTAAAGGGATACAAGCTGGTCAAGCAGACTCTTCGGTGCTTTTCAGAACCCAAGTGACAAGCCATGGGAGAAGAGCTAGCCAAGCTACTCGAGGCCGGATTCATCAGAGAAATTAAACATCCGGACTGGCTAGCAAACCTGGTGATGGTACCAAAGAATGACAAATCCTGGCGCCTATGCATCGATTTCAAGGACCTCAATAAGGCTTGCCCCAAGGATCCCTTCCCCCTCCCCTGCATCGATCAAATCATCGACGCTATTGAGGGAGTCCTGGATAAGGGGGTATCCAGACAGCCGGATGATATGCTTTGGCCGGACTGTTGGACTATGAAGATACAAGATTGAAGACTTCGTCCCGTGTCCGGATGGGACTCTCCTTGGCGTGGAAGGCAAGCTTGGCGATTCGGATGTAGATCTCCTTCTCTATAAACCGACTCCGTGTAACCCTAGCCCCCTCCGTGTCTATATAAACCGGAGGGTTTAGTCCGTAGGACTTAACAACATTGACAACAATCATACCATAGGCTAGCTTCTAGGGTTTAGCCTCTCTGATCTCATGTAGATCAACTCTTGTAATACTCATATCATCAAGATCAATCAAGCAGGAAGTAGGGTATTACCTCCATCGAGAGGGCTGGAACCTGGGTAAACATCGTGTCCCCAGTCTCCTGTTACCATTAGCCTTAGACGCGCAGTTCGGGACCCCCTACCCGAGATTCGCCGTTTTTGACACCGACATTGGTGCTTTCATTGAGAGTTCCTCTGTGTCGTCGCTGTAAGGCTCGATGGCTTCTCCAACCTTCGACAACGCCGTTCTGGGTGAGACTTTTCTCCCCAAATAGATCTTCATGTTTGGCGGCTTCGCACTACGGGCCAACTCGCTTGGCCATCTGGAGCAGGTCGATAGCTACGCCCCGGGCCATCAGGTCAGGTTTGGAAACTTAAACTACACTGCCAACATCCGCGGAGACTTGGTCTTCGACGGGTTCGGGCCCATGTCAGGAGCATCGAACGATCACGACGTGCATGACCTTGATCTGCCGTCGGACAGTACTCGGAACATCGAGCCTGCTATCGGTGTCAAAACCGGCGGATCTCGGGTAGGGGTTCCCGATCTGTGCGTCTTTGGCTGATGGTAACAGGAAGCAAGGGACACAATGTTTACCCAGGTTCGGGCCCTCTCGATGGAGGTAAAACCCTACTTCCTGCTTGATTAATATTGAAGATATGTGTAGTACAAGAGTAGATCTACCACGAGATCGTAGAGGCTAAACCCTAAGAGCTAGCCTATGATGGTATGATTGTAATTGTGATCGGCCTTCTAAGGACCATCCTCTCCGGTTTATATAGACACCGGAGAGCTAGGGTTTACATGGAGTCGGTTACAAGGAAGGAAATATAATATCCGGATCGCCAAGCTTGTCTTCCACGCAAAGGAGAGTCCCACCCGGACACGAGCCGAAGTCTTGAGTCTTGTATCTTGACGCTTCTATAGTCCGGACGATGTATATAGTCCGGCTGTCTGGATACCCCCTTATCCAGGACTCCCTCAGTAGCCCCTGAACCAGGCTTCAATGACGATGAGTCCGGCGTGCAGTCTTGTCTTCGGGATTGCAAGGCGGGTTCCTCCTTCCGAATACTCCAGGGTTATTATCGAACACGTAGACCGTGTCCGGATCTGCAAAATAATCTTCACATACCACCGTAGAGAGAATGATACTTCGGCTGACAATTTCTTGAATGATGTGACATGTTCTTATGGTTGGGTCATTATCCGAGTCGTTTCCCCACGTCCAGCCTCGACGTATATTGCGAGGCGGTTTCCTTAGTACGTCTTGTCGAAGCGAAGATCGTGTCCCCTTATCACGGGATTTTCATCAATACGGGTATGGGTAATCCAACCGCACCGCTAATCGCGGCAAGCGGGAGGTGAGAGGGTTCCACCAGGCAAGTGGGGAGGCGCAAGAAGTTCTTATCTTCTCTTATAAAAAGACAAGGTCCCTTCCTCTTTTGCCCACGCCTTCTCCTTCCGCTAACTCATTCCCCTCTGCTCGAGCCCTAACGCCCAATTGCTCTTCTTCTCCATCGAAGATAGGTTCTCCATAGATGTCCGGATCCAGAGCAGGAGGCAAATGGATGGCCTCTACCGTCCGGGAGAAGGATATCAAGAAGCTCCGGGAAGCCGGGTATCTGGCCAAGAAGATTGGCCACCGTCTCCCACCAGCGGGACAAGTTGTCCCTACTCCAGAGCCCCACGAGAGAGTCGTGTTCCTTCCCCATTTTGTCCGCGGGCTCGGGTTTCCCCTCCACTCATTTGTACGTGGAGTCATGTATTACTATGGGATTGATTTTCATGATCTTTCCCCCAACTCCTTCCTCAATATTTCGACGTTCATCGTCGTGTGCGAGGCCTTTCTCCGGATTCTGCCTCACTTCGGCCTGTGGCTGAAGATTTTCAATGTGAAGCCCAAGGTGGTGAGTGGCAAACGCGCCGAATGCAGCGGCACCATGGTGAGCAAGATGCCCAAGGTTGTATGGCCTAAGGGCACTTTTAACGACTCCGTCAAGGAGTGGCAGCAGCAGTGGTTTTATATCACCGAACCACGAGGCGAAAAGTGGGCAGCAGCTCCTGAGTTCAGATCTGGAGCTCCACTACAGCTCACGTCCTGGCCCAAGAAGGGCCCAAACTGGTGCTCGTCTGATGAGCTCTCGCTGCTCCAGACGCGTGTTCGGAGTATGGTCGACAAGGACGTCAAACTTGTTGACGTGGTCCAGGTGATGCTAGTTCGCCTGGTTCTCCCTTGCCAGCGTCGAGCCTGTACTTTATGGGAATTCAACCCATCCGAGCACAAAACCCTCCGGGAGCTCTATGATTCCTCCCACGAGGATATCTGGAAGGTGCTCTTTAGGTCCGACAAATCATGGTCGAACTCTTCCGAGGACCGGGGTATCAATTATCCCATTCTGCAAGCACGGTAAGTTATAGCCACGCCCTGTCCCTCCAGGCTTCAGCTGGCATATCATGAGGGGGACATTTTAATCGTTCTTCATTGTGGCTTCAGGGATGGATAAAGAAGGTGGAGCAGATGCATTGTCCGGCCCCGCTGCTGGAAGAACCGGCCGGACCTCTTCTAACGAAGATGCTGGTCCCTGCGCCTTACAAAGTGCCGAAGAAGGAGGCCTCCAAGAAGGTCCAGAAGACCTAAAGTGGCCTCCGTCATCACGAGGCTTCGGACGCTAAATCTGAAAGCTCCAGCGATACTCCTTCTTCCGAAGACGAAGAGGAGGAAGCAGAGGAGGACGAGCCTTGCTCTGAAGGCGAGAAGAAGGGTGCAGCTTCCCCGTCCCTGGAGGCCGAACCGCCCAAGAGGGGGAGAGGTTCCCATCCAGAGGCATCCACCACGGCTGCCGATAACAGCTCAGAGTGAGATCCCGATGCCCAGCCCCTGGAAAGATCGTAAGTAACCGAAATCCAAATACGCCTATGTATCCAGGGTCGTCTGGGTACAGTAGTTCGGACTGTTGCCACATTTTGTACAGCCCAACGAGGTCTCCTGCCGGACAATACTCATCGGAGGATTCATTGAGCTCGAATGCTGTGGCAAGCGAGACGCCTCCGGGGACTCCTTTTCCGAAGTCCGGGCGCGGCACCGAGGTGTCGTCTCAAAGAGACTCAGAGCCGAATAAGGTTCCGGAGGCCTCTAAGGCTCCAGGAGGGCGAGCGGCCACCTTCCATGGAGGGAGGTTTGACTACTCCGCCGGCAACCTCTGTCTATGTAGAGCTGCCGGGCGGTCTATCGACAGCGTTAAAGAATGCGTCCGTCGTCGATGAGCATCGGACCCTTATGGGTACGGTGGTTGGAAAGATTCAGGCTGCCGAAAGCGGGCAGAATGAGTCCTGGCTTGGCTTTATAAAGGCTTTTGAGGTATGGTTTCTAAGGAACCTTTTGAAGAATTATCATGATATGAGGAGTAGCCCCTGATACACTGTCTGGAAAAAGAGAGCCGGGCAGGGGATCAAATCCTCTATTGTAATGGGAACCGTAATGATGTATACCCATTCGTTTGAAAACATGCGTCTGCGGAGAGGACAACTGCTCATGATGCGGAAGTGTCGGAACTGAAGGAGAGCCTGAAACGGGCCAAAGAAGAACTTGGTCGTGTCAAGAAGCAATTGGAGGAGAAGCAAGGTATGTTTGAACATTGTCTTGCATTGGGCACAAATGAATAAGTGTGCCTATTGAAAATTGATGTTATATGCCCTAGGAGCGAGTGCGGAGTATGAAGCGCTGAAGAAGGCAGCGACTGATGCCCAAGAGAAGGCTGCCGCCGTACAGGCGCTGCGTGAAAAACATGAGGCCAGGGTCGTCACAGCTGAGCAGGAGCTCCAGGATGCTGTGACGAGGAGCGAGAGCTTGGAGCAGAGTCTAGTAGGGAAAGAATCCGAACTCGCCCAAGCTCTCCAAGCCGCGGAAGATGCTCGAGAAGAAGCCAGAGGTGCTGTACGGGACATTCAGGAGGCCCGGAAAGTTGCGGCTGGTAAGGCCTGTTGTATCTATGGCCATTATTACGTTATAGTGTGGAGAACTCTAAGTGGTAAGATGAATTCTTGATTTTACAGGGGCGTTTGCGGATCTGCCTCGCAGCATATCAGATGCTGCCCAATTTTACCAGATCGACAAGAGAGAGTCTGCGGGGAGGAACTTCTGGTCGCAGTATCTGGCGCCGAACTATCCGGTGCCTTTTATCGATCAGCTGAAGCAGCTGGTCAAACTGCACCAGGCGGCCGAACTAGCCATGAAGGACTTGGTCATCCGGCTGTGGCCTGCAGAGCCAATTCCAAGCAGTTACTTCGGACTCATAAAGCGGATTGTGGGCGCCTGTCCTCGGCTTGATACTATCAAGCGATCAGTCTATATAGAAGGTGCGCGAATGGCGCTTGCCCATGCAAAAGTGCATTGGGGGAAGCTTGATGCGGAGAAACTGATAACTGAGGGGCCACCGGAGGGTAAGGAGCATTGCAAGCCCGAACTGTATTATGAAGGTGTAATGAAGGGTGCCCGTCTGGCGGCGGATAAGTGCACCAAAGATATTATATTTCCCTGAGGGCATTCCTGCCAATGTTTGTAATGTGGGATAATGGCACTTTTATTATATGTTGCTTGTTGTGTTTGAACATATTTTCTTCCTTTGCGGCTGTTTATTGTATGTAAATTCTGAGAGTTGGCCAGTCGTCGACTTCAGCCCCCACGTGAGGAGTACAGGGGTGTTCGGGGTATTTCTGAACACTCTTTATCCCATGATTGGGTCCTTATAAGGATGTGTTTGTCACCACGAACCAGGCAATTGGACTATAGGGCTTTGAGGGAGTCCTGGACTAGGGGGTGTCCGGATAGCCGAACTATCATCATCGGCCGGACTCCAAGACTATGAAGATACAAGATTGAAGACTTCGTCCCGTGTCCGGATGGGACTTTCCTTGGCGTGGAAGGCAAGCTTGGAGATATGGATATGTAGATCTCCTACCATTGTAACGACTCTGTGTAACCCTAGCCCTCTCCGGTGTCTATATAAACCGGATGGTTTTAGTCCATAGGACGAACAACAATCATGCCATAGGCTAGCTTCTAGGGTTTAGCCTCCTTGATCTCGTGGTAGATCTACTCTTGTAATACCCACATCATCAATATTAATCAAGCAGGACGTAGGGTTTTACCTCCATCAAGAGGGCCTGAACCTGGGTAAAACATCGTGTCCCTTGGCTCCTGTTACCATCCGCCTAGACGCACAGTTCGGGACCCCCTACCCGAGATCCGCCGGTTTTGACACCGACATTGGTGCTTTCATTGAGAGTTCCTCTGTGTCGTCACCTATAGGCTCGATGGCTCCTTCGATCATCAACAACGACGCAGTCCAGGGTGAGACTTTTCTCCCCGGACAGATCTTCGTATTCAGCGGCTTTGCACTGCGGGCCAATTCGCTTGGCCATCTGGAGCAGATCGAAAGCTACGCCCCTGGCCGTCAGGTCAGATTTGGAAGTCTGAACTTCATGGCTGACATCCGCGGAGACTTGATCTTCGATGGATTCGAGCCACAGCCTAGCGCGCCGCACTGTCACGATGGGCATGATTTAGCTCTGCAGCCGGATAGTGCCCTGGAGGCCGCACACGAGCCTGCTCCGACCCTCGATTCGGAGCCAGCTGCGCAGATCGAGGACGGGTGGCCAGACACCGCCTCGGGGGCTGCAACCTCTACGGTGATGGAGCCGAACACTGACCTTGTCCCTTGTGAAGCTCGTGACTCCGAGGTGCCGGACTCCTCGCCGGACTCCGAACCTCCCGCTCCCCCTTCAATCGAATCCGATTGGGCGCCGATCATGGATTTCACTGCTGTGGACATCATTCAACACTCACCCTTCGGCGACATCCTGAGTTTGCTGAAGTATCTCTCGTTATCAGGAGAGCCCTGGCCGGACTGCGGTCAGGACGGTTGGGATGCGGACGACGAAGAAATTCAAGGCCCACCCACCACCCACCTAGTAGCCACTGTCGACGATCTAACCGACATGCTAGACTTCGACTCCGAGGACATCGACGGTATGGACGACGATGCCGGAGACGACCAAGAACTAGCACCTACTGGGCACTAGAAAGCCACCTCGTCATATGACATATACATGGTGGATATCCCAAACGATGGGAATGGCGAGGGAACAGCGGAGGACGACCCCTCCAAGAAACAGACCAAGCGCCGGCGTTAGCGGCGCCGCACTAAATCCCGCCACAGCGAGAATGGAGATTCTGGCACCGGGGATAATAATACCCGAGACAGTGCCGAAGACAACCCCCTCCAGCAAGATTCAGCACAGGAGGACGGAGAAGCCAGTCCTCATGAGAGAGCGGTAGACAAAGAGGTAGAGGACGATAATTACATGCCTCCCTCCGGAGACGAGGCAAGCCTCGACGACGACGAATTTGTCGTGCCTGAGGATCCCGTCGAACAAGAGCGTTTTAAACACAGGCTTATGGCCACGGCAAACAGCCTCAAGAAAAAGCAGCAACAGCTTAGAGCTGATCAAGATCGGCTAGCCGACAGATGGACTGAAGTCTGATGTAGGGTGGAACCCTATAGCGGCGATCTTTCACGTTTGGAGTGGGATCCCTCGAAGAACACGATGAACACAGGGAAGAACGGGGAGAAATCACAAGGGGAAACACTCAAGAACAAGCCCAAATCACACATCCACTAGACAATCAAACACACAAGATCCACAAGGTACATGAACAACAAAGTGAAAGATACAAGGTAAGGTTCATCTCCAAGAGGAGGTCTTGATGATATCCTAAATGGATCTTCCCACAAGGGGGTCTTGATGATATCCCGCGGGATCTTCTCCTAGATGGAGGTCTCGGCCTCCAATGGAGTAGTGGTCTCTCTCTCTCAAAAGTAGAGATAGGTAGGAGCAAAGCTCACCTAAGAATGAGCTATCACTTTGCTAACCCTAAAAATGGGGAGGAGGAGGTCTATTTATAGTCTAGTGGGCGAAGGGGTACATGGGCCTCGGCCCGAAATGTTGCACGCAGGCAAGGCCCAGATGATCCGGAAGGGGGTCCGGATGATCCGGCCATCGTCCGGATGATCCGGGAGGGGGCCCGGATGATCCGGCCATCGCTCGGATGATCCGGGAGGGGGCCCAGATGATCCGGCTTCACATGAGGCCTTCGGGTGTCTTCGGACGAATTATCCGGATGATCCGGAGGGGGACCCGGATGATCCGGCTGAGCCCGGATGATCCGGACAGCGGCCCGGATGTCCGGCCTGGCTCCTGCAGCCGCTCCGTCTTCTTCTCCTTTCTTCCGTCTTCTCTTCCACGCTTCCCTCGCGTATGGTGTAGTCGTTCCTTGGCGCTTGCACTCCTCCTTGACATCCGCGAAGCTCCAACAATACCTATGCATGCACACGTAAGGAGTGTCAAGTAGTATACCATCCTCGAGAGTGTCAAGTGAGCACATGTAAAGGAGATGATTCACCTTTGTGTATGTGAAGTAGATGTCGCACGTGTCACTTGCCAAATGGGCTCTTGACGTGGTGATGTCCGTAGGATGCTCCGCATCATCCCCTCCCCCTTGGGAAAGATCCGACCTCGGATCGAAAACCAAATCACCATGGGAAAGAGATGGCGTTGTCGTGTAGAAGTGGTCGATCACCAAGTTCTTGTCATCTTGAAGTTCCAAATAGGCACTCTCCAATGTCGCACCGTCTTGTAATTCCTTCAAAAGTAGCAAAGATAACAAGCACTTGGAAAAACAAATGTGGTTGTCGTAAGAGCAAAACCAAGCATTCAAGAGGTGATTCACCCAACAAGTGTTGTCATCAAGCATAGCATATGGTTTGACAAAGGAGTGTTTCATGATATTTGGACATATAAATTGAGCACAATCAAGTACATCATGGGAACAAGCATGTAAATGGGAGGTCAAGATGCAAATATATGTGATAAGTGAACAAGCATCTACCTCAAGGTCATAGCAAGCATGCGTAAAGAGCTCAATGAACGGTCTATGGTAGGCATAAGAGTCATTCACAACACCAAATATAGTGAAATGTCTAAACACATGGGGCAAGTGCAAGACAATCCAAGCATAACGTGCATAGGGTGTAGAGAAGATATCATGGCACTCAACACAATGGAAAGAGCAATTGTTCATCATGTGTGAGGCAATCAAGTCAAGCATGTGATAAGCAAAGGGACAATGATCAAGATATATCATGTGAGAGGCATGAGCATATATGTCATCAACCCAAGAAAGCAAGTAGTGGAACATGGGTGATGCAATATAGCAAGCAATCATAGCAATCAAGTCGTGCAAACTAGTGGAGCGAAGATGCAACACACTAGAGTAAATCATGGCAATCATGTCATGTGAGAAAATAATAGGCATAGGGAATGCACATGACATATCGCAAGCACGAACACAACGCAATATGAAAGTATCATCATAGGAATGGTGCACAAAATGAACATGGAAAGAACAAGCCATATCTCCACCAAGCTTGCAAATACACATACAAGTACTAGAATCAATCATCATGTGTAATGCAAAGCATGGGTCACAAATGCATGTCAAAGGCATAGGAATGAGTATATCATGCAAAGTGAACATGGCAATACGGGCATATGATATGTAATGAACAATAACCCATAGCCAAGTGAGGGCCATGTAGAATGAATGCGCGTAGTATTTGCGCGAAGAGAGCGGTGGGAAAGACAATCCTTGGGATCCCAAATCATCATTGCTCTCTAGAGCTCATTTTGTCAACTCGTGGGATTGCGAGGTTGACAAGTATTCATGGGTATCTACACAAAAGAGACACAAACCAGAGAAATTGTGCGCGTGGTAAATGTACACATCATTCATCATGATGTGTATGTGCACGTGTGAGTTAGCACAAGATAAGCATCGCTCAAAGAAATTTGATGCATGGTATAAGAACATGTCATCCATCATGAAAGAATAGTTATTGTGTATGACACGATGGGGACACAAATTGAGAATGCAAGTATATGGCACATCAATAGTATGTTTATTCGTGGGTAGCATATGGTGCACACAAGTATGGGGATCATGCAATGAATGGGATGGATCAAATTCCTCTAACATGTATGATGAAACTATGGGGGTCTCCTCATGAGCAATATTGGAAACATCATATGGAGAAAATGGACAACATCCAAAACAATGCATATCCGAAGCTAGGTGGTCATGGCATGGCATATGAGATAAATGATGCAAAGGGAGCATATCAATATCATCGCAAGAGAAACAAATGCCAATAACCATGGGCTTGTCATCTATGCCATATGTGCAAATTGGGTTTATTTTAATGGCATATGCATAGTCACTATGTTGAGATTGTAAAGGTGCAAGATGGGAGATCTCACTCATAGCATATGACAAGTTCAATGGATTGTCAAACATGATGTGACCTAAAGAATTGTCACAAGAAATCCTATGTAACATGGCATCACAACTAATAGACTCCACAATAGAATCATCATACTCATCATAAATGGGCAAATCATCGAATGGGGAAATCATACTAGCATGAAGTATGGCAATAGGTGGATCAACATCATGCAAGCAATCAATGTCAAGAATGTCCACTAGTGGGACTAGAGCATCACCTTCACCTATGTTACCTTTGTCATTCCACTCAAGTGGTGTAGGTGAGGTGGGAAAGACCAAATGGTGGTCATCATCATCATCTTGATGGAACCATGTGGGCGGTGCATCATATTCCACCATGGCCATCGTCTTGTCCAAAGGGAGGACGAAGTCGTCGAGGATTGGCGCGTCATCATAAATGGGACCTAGCACCAAACGAGAAGACACAATAGAGGTAGAGGTCAAGTTGTTAGAAATGCAAATGGCCTCACGAGACCTATCAACTATCTCACTCTCTCTATGTGGTGGTTCACTCACTCCCTCAAAATAGGTGCACTCAAACTCACGTATGGTGGAGTCTCTCATCTCACTCAAGTGGTGGGGGTTGTGGCTCTCCTCACATGGGAATTGTGGCAACTCATCATATATGGGGCTAGTGGTGAAGTCACTCTCACTCTCAATATGGTGGCACAAGTCACTCAAGTCATCATACGTCGCCGTGGTTGAAGGGAGAATCCCATGCTCAACCATCTTGTCGTTGTCGCCGTGGATGAAGGCCGAAGATGGCACATCATCACTCTCCTCCATGACCGAAGGGAAAATCCCATGCTCGATCATATCATCACCGTCGCCATGGATGAAGGCCGAAGATGGCACATCATCACTCTCGCCTCCAAATATGGAAGCATCATCCTTGCTCGCCACCTTGTCGCTCGCCTCCAAAGCTTGGTCCTTGAGGGTCTCCGTAGTCGTTCTCGTCGCCGCACCGTCTTGAAAAAGAGTCGAAGTAGACTCGGCACCATCAATGCCACAAAGAGGGATGGCGGTGAAGTCAAACTTGGGAGCATCGTCTTGGAGCTCGTCGGGCTTGCACATCTTGGTGGTACTAGCCTCATGCTTGTCGTAGAGCTTGGTCGCCGCGAAGTTTGCTTGGGGTGGAGAAGCCTTGGCCTTCATGAGTTCTTGTTCCGCCTTGAGAGCACCAATGTAGTAGTCGTCGATGGACTTGTAGTTCTCGAGGAAGATGGTCTTGGAGATGTCGTTGTGCAATCCCATCATGAAATGGAACTTCATCGAAATGGGGTCGTCCACGCCGGCTCGTCGCAAGGCAATCATCATCTCCTTGAAGTACTTGTCGATGGACTTGGATCCTTGGTGGTGTTCTCCAATTGGCGTCGAAGTTGTTCCGTGTAGGTTGGAGGCACAAACTCTCGTCGTAAAGCTCTCTTCGTCTTGGGCCAACTCATGTCGTAGTACTCCGAAGGTGTGTGAAGCCACCATGTCGAGGCGTAGTCGTGGAAGTTTCTTGTGGCGCACTTCACTTGATCTTCGGGACGAACTTGATATAGCTTGAGGTAGTCGTCCATCAAACGCTCCCACTCGAGGTACTCCTCGGGTTCTTGAGTCCCATAGAAAGGAATCGCGTGGTCGATGTCGAGGTCGTAGTAGCTCGTGGAAGTCGCGGACTTGAGCTTGGGGAGCTTCTCTTGAGCGTAGTCTTGGGGTTCTTGTTGGCGAAGATGTCGTATGTCCGTAGGCGAAGATGCCTTGAAGTCGCTTGGTGAAGATGCCAAGGGAGATGGTGAAGTCATTGAGCGGTTGTTGATGTAGAGCTCTTGACCTTCACGTTCTTGTTGGTGATGGTGTCGATGCCGATGTGATCTTGCCGGCGATGGTAGCTCGGAAGCATGTGCTCTTGAGCGTCTTCTCGAAGATGAGGAAGATCGCTTGTAGGACTTGATGAGGGCTTTG
Organism: Triticum timopheevii; assembly: GCA_963921465.1. Lineage (NCBI taxonomy): Eukaryota > Viridiplantae > Streptophyta > Magnoliopsida > Poales > Poaceae > Triticum > Triticum timopheevii. The sequence continues at coordinate 162,456,874 of OY997274.1, read as the reverse complement.
ATCTCCTCCATTTTAGTTTGCGTCTTGGCGTCGGAGTTGTTGTTCATGGCATCGAACTCGTCGTTGTTGTTGTAGACCGAAGATGAAATGCCTTGCCTATCCATCACAAGACTCGAGTAGAGGTGAGTAGGAAATGAGATAAACAATACCAAGTTACCTTTTCCCAAAGTTGAGGATGTATCCCATGTCACTCAATGTGAGATGAAAGAATAGTGGAATTGGTACCGGACTTGTTCACTCACACCTATCAAGTAAAGCTTATGGTAGAGCTCGGTGAGGATAGTGGCACAAAAATTTGATGCAAAATGTTAGCAAGAGTCAATAATGTTGAAAGAGATTCACAAATTTGCAAGCGAAACAAGTAGACCAATAGCAATATGTGGCTCACGGAAACACACACACAGATAGATAAATGGGGTCGTGCAACCAAGGAATGAGCACAAAATGTGGAATCCACGAAAAACGCTCGTGTTGCACAACTCAAGAGAGACACTAGCACGATTGCTCAATAGGCGGATACGACACTTGTGCACAACCTATAGGATGCAAAATGGATAAACTTTCTATCCCAAGTATGCTATGTATGTATGGTTCCCGGTGTTTCTCTCAAGCATGATATCATATGATGTAGATTTTGGTATGGCTCTTATGTTCAATGGGGTATGATGCTATGGCACTTTCTCACGAGCTCTTTGCTCTCTTTTTCTTTGCTTAAAAGCTTTATTTTTTTTCTCTATGGCCACTTTTGAACAATGCACAAACCAAGATAGCAATTGTGTATATGCGGGAACAAACTTGAGGCACAATGGATGATATGATACCAAGATGATATAGTATGTATGCAATGGATGGTGTAGACCACTAATGTGCACAAGTAACGTTGCCGGCAATACTCAAATGGCTAGTCTCTATAGGCAAGTAACGCAAAATGGACAAGGGGTTAACAATGCAATTGCAAGGGAATATACAATGGTGTCGTCGAGGTTACCGTCCTTGCGATGATGAGTGGCGGTGTTCTTGGTGTAGATACCAAGATGATGGAGACTCGTCCCTAAGTAGCCGAAACACCTTAGGAAACGGAAAAACCGCAAACTCAAAATCTCAAATGACAAATTTCAAATGGTGGTAGCGGAAAGCGGTGGTGGTGTTGCACTAGGCAATGCCGAAGTGGAATGATGTGCTATACACGAGTCGGAGTTGAATTTGCCGTCCCTAAGTAGCCGAAACACCTTAGGAGACACAAGCCACAACTCAAACAAAATTGGGTTAAGTTGGGGTGGAATTGTATGGTGGGCAAGGTTATGCGAAAGTGGTGGTGGTGGTTGATGAAGAAGCAATTGTCCCTAAGTAGCCGAAACACCTTAGGAGACTCAAATTACTACTCAAGCAACCACATATGCAATGGGGAACAAAATGGGTTAGGTTGCGGAAGTCGGTGGTGGTAATGCGGATGATATGGTGGAGGGCCTAGGCAAACTTGCCAAATTTCAGAACATATGATGGAGTCAAATGATGTTGGTGGTATTTTTGTGAGATGGGGGATGTCAAGAGCTTCAAAACGAGCTAAATAACGTCAAAATCGGACTCCGGATGAATTAGTTATGGCCGAAACAAGAATTCAGCCGAGTCAGTGTCAGGGTTACCCGGACATCCGGGAGTAGGTCCGGATGATCCGGGTTCGTCAACCGGATTTCTGTCGTGTGGGGCGTCCGGACATCCGGGAGATGGTCCAGCTGATCCGGGTGGATCTGGATGATCCGGGAGCTCTTCCGGATGATCCGGGCAGGTCAAACTGCTCGGGTTTTGCTCGTGGAGACGAATTTTTGGGCGGAAATGGATGATTTTTGGGGCAAAATTTGATGGATTTCGTGGATGGAAGGTGGGGAAATTTGGGGAAATGCTAGATCCACTTGAAACCAAGCAAATCCACGGATCAAAATCAACAAAACATCATCAAACCAACAAATCACAAAAAAATTTGGGGGCTATTTTTTGGTGGGGATTTTCGGATTTAGGACGAAATCAACAAAATCAAGCTAGAAAAACACGGGGTAGGGGCTCCAAAAACGTGATCAACGTGGCTCATGATACCATATGATGTAGGGTGGAACCCTATAGCGGCGATCTTTCACGTTTGGAGTGGGATCCCTCGAAGAACACGATGAACACGGGGAAGAACGGGGAGAAATCACAACGGGAAACACTCAAGAACAAGCCAAATCACACATCCACTAGACAATCAAACACACAAGATCCACAAGGTACATGAACAACAAAGGGAAAGATACAAGGTAAGGTTCATCTCCAAGAGGAGGTCTTGATGATATCCTAAATGGATCTTCCCACAAGGGGGTCTTGATGATATCCCGCGGGATCTTCTCCTAGATGGAGGTCTTGGCCTCCAATGGAGTAGTGGTCTCTCTCTCTCAAGAGTAGAGATAGGTAGGAGCAAAGCTCACCTAAGAATGAGCTATCACTTTGCTAACCCTAAAAATGGGGAGGAGGAGGTCTATTTATAGTCTAGTGGGCGAAGGGGTAAGTGAGGGCCCGGATGATCCGGCTTCACATGGTTACATGGGCCTCGGCCCGAAATGTTGCACGCAGGCAAGGCCCGGATGATCCGGAAGGGGGTCCGGATGATCCGGCCATCGTCCGGGTGATCCGGGAGGGGGCCCGGCTGATCCGGCCATCGTCCGGATGATCCGGGAGGGGGCCCGGATGATCCGGCTTCACATGAGGCCTTCGGGTGTCTTCGGACGAATTATCCGGATGATCTGGAGGGGGACCCGAATGATCCGGCTGAGCCCGGATGATCCGGACGGCGGCCCGGATGTCCGGCCTGGCTCCTGCAGCCGCTCCGTCTTCTTCTCCTTTCTTCCGTCTTCTCTTCCACGCTTCCCTCGCGGATGGTGTAGTCGTTCCTTGGCGCTTGCACTCCTCCTTGACATCCGCGAAGCTCCGACAATACCTATGCATGCGCACGTAAGGAGTGTCAAGTAGTATACCATCCTCGAGAGTGTCAAGTGAGCACGTGTAAAGGAGATGATTCACCTTTGTGTATGTGAAGTAGATGTCGCACGTGTCACTTGCCAAATGGGCTCTTGACGTGGTGATGTCCGTAGGATGCTCCACATCAAAGTCCTTGCGGCCGAAGAGCATGAGCTCGAACGCCCCTCCAAAAGCTACCCCAAACGCAAGCTGCTCCCCCAATTAGAGGAGGAAGCATATAAACCTGCATCACCAGCGCACAATATGGCTGACCGACCACCTCGTGGCCGCGACAGGGAGGCCTCTAGGCCCTCCGCTAGAACCGTACCCCGGCATCGCTCGAAAAGCACAAAGCCACAGGGGAACGCTCCGGATTTGCGAGATATATTGGAGGATAAGGCAAGACAATCAAGATTGATCTACGGATCGCGTGGGCGCCCCAAGATACGTGACGACAACCGTCGCGCTGGACACAGCAAGTCTGGACGAGCCGAACACAGTAGACAAAGCTCGTTTGAGCTTCGTCGTGATATAACCCAATACAGAGGCGCCGCACACCCACTATGCTTCACAGATGAAGTAATGGATCATCAAATCCCCGAAGGGTTTAAACCCATGAATATTGAATCCTATGATGGCACAACAGACCCGGCAGTTTGGATCGAAGACTATCTCCTTCATATCCATATGGCCCGCGGTGATAATCTTCACGCCATCAAATACCTCCCACTAAAGCTTAAAGGACCAGCTCGGCATTGGCTTAACAGCTTGCTAGCAGAATCAATTGGGTGTTGGGAGGACCTGGAAGCCGCATTCCTTGATAACTTCCAGGGCTCGTACGTGCGACCACCAGACGCTGACGACCTAAGCCATATAATTCAGCAGCCAGACGAATCGGCCAGACAATTCTGGACACGGTTCTTAACTAAGAAAATTCAAATTGTCGACTGTCCGGATGCGGAGGCCCTCACGGCCTTCAAACATAACATCTGCGACGAGTGGCTTGCCTGGCACCTAGGACAGGAAAAGCCGAAATCCATGGCAGCCCTCACATCACTCATGACCCGCTTCTGCGCGGGAGAGGACAGCTGGCTAGCCCGCAGCAACAACCTCAGCAAAAATTCTGGCAGTCCGGATACCAAGGACCGCAATGGCAGGTCGCGTCGCAACAAAAACAAACGCCACATTTACGGCGACAATAATGAGGATACGGTAGTCAATGCTGGATTCAGAGGCTCCAAACCCGGTCAGCGGAAAAAGCCATTCAAAAGAACTACTCCGGGCCCGTCCAATTTGGATCGAATACTCGATCGCTCGTTCCAGATACACGGCACCCCCAAAAATCCAGCTAACCACACCAACAGGGACTGTTGGGTATTCAAGCAGGCAGGCAAGCTAATTACCGAAAACAACGACAAGGGGCTGCATAGCGATGACGAGGAAGAGACCCGACCGCCGAACGATAGAGGACAGAAGGGTTTCCCCCCACAAGTGCGAACGGTGAACATGATATACGCAAGCCACATACCCAAAAGGGAGCGGAAGCGTGCACTCAGGGACGTATACGCGATGGAGCCAGTCGCCCCGAAGTTCAACCCATGGTCCTCCTGCCCGATCACTTTTGATCGAAGGGACCACCCCACCAGCATCCGCCACGGCGGATTCGTCGCATTGGTTTTAGACCGAATCGTCGATGGATTTCACCTCACCAGAGTCCTGATGGACGGCGGCAGCAGCCTGAACCTGCTTTATCAGGATACAGTGCGCAAGATGGGCATAGACCCCTCAAGGATTAAACCCACGAAGAAAACCTTCAAAGGCGTCATACCAGGTGTAGAGGCCAATTGTACAGGCTCAATTACACAGGAAGTGGTCTTCGGATCCCCGGATAACTTCCGAAGCGAGGAGTTAATCTTCGACATAGTTCCGTTCCGCAGCGGCTATCATGCTCTGCTCGGATGGACCGCGTTTGCAAAGTTCAACGCGGTGCCGCACTACGCATACCTCAAGCTCAAGATGCCAGGCCCTCGAGGAGTCATCACGGTCAACGGAAACACTGAACGCTCTCTCCGAACGGAGGAACATACAGCGGCTCTCGCGGCAGAAGTACAGTGCAGCCTCTTAAGGCAATTCTCGAGTCCGGCTGTTAAGCGACCGGACACAGCTAAACGCGCCCGGAGTAACCTACAACAAGACCACCTGGCATGTTCCGAGCATGCGTAGCAATGCGGCCCCAACCCCAGCCCCTACAAAATTGCAAGACTGGTCCTTCACATACATCATTACGCTCTGGAGATACCATGGGCATAGGGGGAGGGGCACGACCACGATAGGCCCAAAATGCGGCTTAACCACACCAGGGGCTCTCAAGTGTGTCATTCTTTTTTCCCTTTTTCTTCCTTTTTTTACCTACAGGACTCCGTTCATTAGAGGCCCTGTCCGGCAGTAGACTGCCGAACTCACGATGCAACAACCAGGGAAGGAGAAAGGCTACGATGAATATCCAGGTGGTCTCCATTACAAGCATTAAATCTGTTTTATACACCATTCCGCAGCCTACCCCTGGAGGGGGACATGTTTAATAGTCCCATCCCTTGCTTACCGCACTATTTGTATCGTTCTGCATTCATAACAGTATTTCTTGAATAAAACAATGCAACACCCTTTTGCTTATAATTGCATTCCTTTCTTATACATATGTTCATTTACGACATGTTGCATCTGTACACTTTGGTACGGCTAAATACACCAGGGGCTTAAGTTCCCCACATTATGGTGTGATAAGTCCGAACACTTTCACAAGTGCGGCACCCCGAACTTATAGCATTATATGCATCGGCTCCGAATCATGTCTTGGGTCAATAGTTGGGTTTGCCCGGTGTCGGTGTCAAAACCGGCGGATCTCGGGTAGGGGGTCCCGAATTGTGCGACTAGGCGGATGGTAACAGGAGACGAGGGACACAATGTTTTTACCCAGGTTCAGGCCCTCTCGACGGAGGTAATACCCTACGTCCTGCTTGATTAATATTGATGATATGGGTAGTACAAGAGTAGATCTACCACGAGATCAATGAGGCTAAACCCTAGAAGCTAGCCTATGGTATGATTGTTGAGATGTAATGTTGTGTCCTACGGACTAAGGCCCTCCGGTTTATATAGACACCGGAGAGGCTAGGGTTACACAGAGTCGGTTACAATGGTAGGAGATCTACATATCCGTGTTGCCAAGCTTGCCTTCCACGCCAAGTAAAGTACCTTCCGGACACGAGCCGGAGTCTTCAATCTTCTATCTTCGCAGTCTGGGAGTCCGGCGGATATTGATAGTCCGGCTATCCGGACACCCCCTAATCCAGGACTCCCTCAGTAGCCCCTGAACCAGTCTTCAATGACGATAAGTCCGGCGTGCATAATGTTCGGCATTGCAAGGCGGGTTCCTCCCTTGAATAATCCGGAGAAGATAATGAACACCAGGATAATGTCCGGCTCTGCAAAAGAATTTCCACATTCCAACGTAGAGAGAATAAAACATATACACCGATCGAATCTGCTGACGTATTATGCGGCATGTCATCACACCGCAGCCAAGCCCTCGTTTGAATCGTTTTTATTATTCCGCCTCAGCACGTTTAGCGAAGCGGCTTCCTTGGTACGTCCTGTCGAAGCAGAGATCGTGTTCCCTTTTATTCCCGGATCCTCATCAATACGTGCGTGGGTAACCCAACCGTTCCCGTCGCCACGCCTCCTCTATCAAAGGGGAATCTCAAACGGTCACGGAGACGGCCCTTGGTATTATTTCCCCTTTATAAGAGGACCAAGGCCTGTCCTTGTCTTTCAACCTCGCATCGAATCTTTTCTCTGCTCCCAGTTCCAACACCAAGAGCTTCAGACTCGAGCGCTTCGGATCCACAGCAATGTCCGGCTCCGACCTCCAGGGCCAGTGGGTGCCCTCCTCCGTCACGGAGGAGGACATATTGAAGTTGCGTGAGGCCAAGTACCTGGCCTACGAAGTCTCGCACAGGTTGCCTGCCCCGGGGCAGGCCGTGCCAGCCCCCGAGCCCGGCGAATATGTCGTTTTCGCATCTCACCTCCGTCGGGGATTAGGCTTCCCGACGGATCCTTTCGTGAGGGGGCTTCTGTTCTTCTACGGGCTGGACTTCCACGACTTGGCTCCGGAGTCCATCCTCCATATCTCCGCATTCATTATTGTCTGCGAAGCCTTCCTCCGCGTCATCCCCCACTTCGGCCTGTGGCTGAAAACATTCAAGGTGGAGCCGAAGATGATCGGGGGGCGTCGAGCGGAGTGTGGCGGGGCGACCATAAGCAAGAAGGTCGATGCCCCGTGGCTTGAAGGTTCCTTCCAAGAGGAACAGGGATTGTGGCAGCAGGAGTGGTTCTACATCACCGCTCCAAGGGGCAGCAAGCAGAAGTCGCCGCCCTCCTTCCGCCCGGGACCTCCACAGCAACTGATGTCGTGGGTCAACCAAGGGCTCAACTGGGGGCCGTTCGAGGATGTGCTCGCACTGCAGGGCCGGATTCGGGACCTCCAAACAAGGGAGATTGATCTGGTCAAGGTGATGCAGGTCATGCTAACTAGGCACCTCCTACCCTGCAAACGTCGTCCTCTCCGTTTATGGGAGTTCAATCCGGAGAGACCTCGTATCCTCCAGCATTTCATGGGTGCGACACCCTTGGAGATGTACGAGCTGTTCTTCGGACCGCAAGTGGCGTGTCCGGATTCGGCCGAGGATGCTGGACTAAGCCGCGATCGTCTGGATACTCAGGTAAATAGCTTAAAGTCTGGACATCCTGTTTTGTATGCCTTTCAAGAGATCGTCTCCTGACCCTTTGTTCTTTTACAGGAATGGGTGGCGCGATCGAGGCTGATAAGGTGTCCGGCACCCCTCCCAGAGACCGCACTGGAGCCCGTGCTGGTCAGAATGTTGGAGGTTGCGCCCACAGAGGGGGGCGACGGGGGAGATAAAGGAGCTAATACTTCGTCCAAAGGGGCGACTGAAGAGGAGGGAACCAAGGATCCCTCCATTCAGGGGGAGAAGAGGACCGCCTCCGAAGATCCGGAGGTCCCAGCCCCTAAGCGTGGGAAGAAATCCCCACCGGGGGGTCCGGCGCCAGGAGAGAATTCGGACGCGCAATCATCGCCCACGGACTAGCCCTCCAACGAGCCGTGAGTATGAAAGAGGAAGTTTAATAAGAAAGTACCTTCGTTTATGTTTCTGTAGGTAACCGAAATATTTATGTCGCAGTTCGGATCTGCAGCCGTCTCAGATGAGTTCGTCCTCGGGGGATCTTCTTCTGGAGATGATGGAGAGCGATACGCCTCCGTCCGACGCGCCGCCAGATGAGGCAGGCGAGCCCGAAGTGTCGTCACGGAGGGCGTCCCCGAGTCCGGAGGGGTCAAAGAGTTCAACACCCACCAGAGCCCGGCCGGGAGAACTGAAGAGTTTGCTTGAGAGGGCGTCCATTTCAGAAGATCACCGCGCGTTAATGCGTATGGTGGTTGGAAGGATTTCGTCCACCGAAAGCGGATTGCGTGATGCTGCCATGAGCTTACTGGCGGGATTTGAGGTATGCGAAAATAGCGTACCCCTTTGTTTTTTAACAGTTGTGCATATAAAAAATGCGCCCTGTATAGATAGTAGCCGCTGAGACTCGGTAGGTTGTCGAAGACGACAGCGTGCCGAGGATCGAAAATCTAAATATCTCAGGTAATAAATATCGCCATTCTGACACAGGTGGCGGATAGTCCGGGGGCCAGCCGGACTGATCAATTTGCCGAACTGAGTCGGCAACTGGACATGGCAGATGTTGACATAGCACTTGTCAATCAGCGACTTGACGAGTCGCAAGGTAAATAAATTCTCCATAGCCGCTTCATTGAGTGGGTTAAAGCCCTCCTCTGATAAGTTATATGCTGTTTGTACAGATAGTGCTGCTGCTGTGGAGAGACTTCGGGCCGAGCTTACACATACCAAGGAGCAAGCCCGAAGGAGTGATGCGGCTGCCGCGAGGGCGGCCGAGGAGTTGAAGGCCGAAAAGGCTGCGCACTGCCTAAGCAGGGCGGAGGTGGCCGGATTGGCCAAGAAATTAAAGGATGCTACCGACCGTAGCGAGGCTTTTGAAAAGGAGCGCCTATTGGAGCGGGAAGACCTGAAGAAGGCCACCGCCGAGACCAAGGATGCCCGCTCTGCAATGCGGGCTATGAAGGAGGAGCTGCGCCAAGCCGGAGAAATCACGGCTGGCAAGCCGTTTCTTATGCGTCGCCGGTTTATGGATGCCAAGTATGCCAAATTTGAAAAGAAATGGTGTTCGGAGGATCCTTACATGGACTTGGCTGCGAGTGCGGCTGACGCCGTTAAGCACTTCCGGAGCCAGGGGATCACGAGGTGGAAGAGTTATATTGGACTCAATTCCACAGTCCGGATCGCCCTCTTCCGCTGTCGGACAGGTTGGCCGAATGGGACGAACTGAATAGACTGTCCGGGCTGGCTATGGCTGACATCGTGGCCCATGTGTGGCCAGAGAGGTCCAAGGCAACGAGCTATTTTGGCCTACTGCAGCAGTTCCTTGGGGCGGTGCCGCATATCAAGGAGATGAAGCGGTCGGCCTGCATCGAGGGCGCGTGGATGGCTCTGGCCCGTGTAAAGGCGCAGTGTCCGGAGATGGATGCCACCGCTGTTGCTGCCCAGGGTTCGGATTGGAACCGGCTTCCTGCCGAACATTATTTCGGGGAAGTTATGCGCGGCGCTCGTATAATAGAGTCGCAGTGCTCGAAGAATGTAACGTTCAATTGAACGCATTAACTTGTTTATGAATGATTATAGTATGAATGCTTTTTATACTTGTGCTTCCAAGTAGTAATACTTCTCCTTGCGGCCGTTTAAGTATACTTGTGTATAACCTGAAAGATGCAGTCTTCGGCTTCAGCCCCCTTGCACAAGGTGCTGGGGTGTTCGCAAAATAGCGCTTTTTCACACTTTAATCCGACGTCTCGGTCCTGTTATAAGGAGGTGGTAGCGTAGCGAACGAGGCAATCCGGACTATAATGCTTTATCTCTTTCACTTAGCCAATGGAGCTCGAGGGTGGGGCTACGATATAGCCCCTAATGGCATCGCACATCTCCGGATTCGGGGTGCGTATGTGCCTGACCGGGAAGCGGCCCTTCGTCAAAGCGGGGAATTCTAAACATTCCGTAGTCGATCAAGTGGCTGACCAGACTCTCGCTATATCATGACAGTCAGTTTTCGGCTTTCTCTACTGAGGTGCTCGCCCAGCCGAACTGGGGCACAATCGCAGTAGTTCTCCTGGTGCCGCGTTAGCCGGGTGATACGGAACGTAAGGCAGCAAAACACAGGAGCCGGGCAAACCCAACATTTGACCAAAGACATGATTCGGAGCTGATGCATATAGTGCCCAACTTGAGACGCCGAACACTCCCTAGGTGTTCGGACTTTATGGTAACGGGCAGAATTATGCCCTAAGCCCCTTGTGTCCAGGTACGGGCATTGTCTTCTGACGCGGCCAATGCCAAAGCGTCAGGCTCCGCCTCGGCTATAGGAAGAAGCCGAGGCCGATTTAGCAACAAGAGACAGTAATAAAAAGGTCTACGTAGGGTCTTAATCTGAAAAGAATCCTTGCGACGGGTCCCTACTGCACGTCTGCGCCTGTGTCTCCGTTGTGCCATTATCCTGGACGGGTACGCACGTTGTTCATCTGTAGAAAAGAGAGGAACATTTCAAAAACAGTTCGTGCGAAAATAATGCAAAAGAATAAGCGTAAATAATTAAGGCTAGGTTTATGTGAAACCGATGCTAGTTGTGCGCGCAGCCCCTTGTGAAAGGGTATGCGGCTAGGGATCCCCTAGCCTGCTGAGTCCGGATTCGTCTATCCGAATCCGGGGTCTTTAAGTGACCCTCGCACTGAAATGGTGCCATGTGGACCGGGCATCTTAAGTGTAAGAGACGCGTAATGCGGTATGGCGTTGAAGCGGACAAAAGCCTTTCGTCCCAATAGTGCTTGATGTTCACTTTTAAATGGGACGATATGGAAAATTAACTTTTCTCGTCGAAATTGTTCGGTGATCCGAACACGACTTCGAGTAATATCGAGCCTTTGCACTTGGCGTAAGGGCCGGGCGTAACTCCTTTGAAGGAAGTGCGGCTGTGTCGAATTTTGGTAGGGTCTATCCTCATCCGACGGATTGTGTTTGAATATAGCAGGTTTAAGTCACTGCCTCCGTCCATTAGGACGTTTGTGAATTGTAGTCCGTCTATTATCGGATTCAATATCAGGGGAGTCCGTCCCGCGGTTCGAACACTTTTGGAATAATCCCGGTGGTCGAAAGTGATTGGTTTTGATATCCAATCTCTATGGTTTGCGGGGCCGGACTGTGCGAAGCTCTTTTTAGAAAGTGCCGCACTGTTTTTCCGTGTCCTCACATGAAGTGAGTTTACTGCTTTGACCCCTTGTGGGAAAGTCTTTTGTTTTCCGATGCTCTGCTGGCGGGGTTTATCTTCTTCGCTTGACGCGTCGAGCCCCTTGCGTTCGGCGTTTAGTCGGCCGGACTGTTTGAAAACCCAACAATCCCTGTGGGTGTGATTTGCAGGCCTTCCGGGGGTACTGTGGATTTGACAGATCCGACCCAGGATTTTGTGTAGGTTAGACAGTTCGTTGCTATCGTCCTTGATGGGTTGAGCTTTATTATTCGGCCGTGAGCTCTTAAATCCGGCGTTGACTGCCGTGCTCTTTGGGCTTTTCTCTTTATTCCGGCACTGATCTTTTCTGCGCCGTGATTTTCCGTTTCCATCTCTTATCTCGGATGTACTTGGGTCGCTAGTGCTGCTTCTTGCCAACCAGCTGTCCTCTCCTGCGCAAAAGCGGGTCATGAGGCTTGTTAATGTGGTCATTGTCCTCGGTTTCTCTTGACCGAGGTGTCTGGTGAGCCATTCGTCTCGGACATTGTGCTTAAAAGCTGCTAAGGCTTCGGCGTCCGGACAGTCGACTATTTGGTTCTTTTTGGTAAGGAACCTGTTCCAGAATTCCGCGCTGACTCTCCGGGCTGTTGAGTTATGTGACTTAGGTCGTCTGCATCCGGAGGCCGGACATAAGTCCCTTGAAAGTTTGCTCTAAACGCTTCCTCGAGCTCTTCCCAACTTCCAACAATGTTTTCTGGGAGGCTTTTGAGCCAATGACGAGCTAGCCCTTTGAGCTTGAGGGGTAGATATTTTATGGCGTGGAGATCGTCTCCTCTGGCCATATGTATATGCAGTATATAGTCTTCTATCCAGACTCCAGGGTATGTTGTTCCATCGTAGGCTTCTATGTTGATGGGTTTAAACCCTGCTGGGAATTCATGTTCCAGCACCTCGTCTGTGAAGCATAGTGGGTGTGCGGCGCCCCTGTACTTGTACGTGCCGCTATCGTCGGACACTTGACGTGTTCCTTTGCTTATTGGGGCTTTCCTTTTGGGTCCGTAGATGGACCTGGCTGGGCCATTTGACGGTGGAGGCTTTATGGCCTCTTCGTCGAATTCTGGGAGCAGCTTGCGCTTCGGGTAGCTCTTCGATTGGTGGCTGTTGCCTTGTTTGTCTGCGGTTTTGAGCACTTTGCTCCATCTTATCCGGAGCGCGTCTTTCGCTGTGTTGAGCTTCCGCTTTTCCTTCTTCAGGCTTCTTGCCGTAGCGATGAGCCTGCGTTTGCAAAGATCTTGTTCGACGGGCTCTTCGAGTTCGTCGTCATCGGGGCTTGATCTGTCCTCGGAGGGAGGTACATGGTTGTGACCCTCAACCTTTTCTTCTGCCGCCCTTTCGTGAGGGCTTGCTTCTACATCCTCCTTCGCTGAGTCTTGCTGGAGGGGTTTGTCTTCCGCACTCTCTGGAGTATTATTGTCTCCCGTGCCGGATTCTCCATTCTTGTTATGGCGGGATTTAGAGCGGCGCCGCTGACGCCAGCGTTTATGCTGCATCTTCAAAGAATCTTCCTCCGCTGCTTTTTCGCCATCCCCTTCCTTTGGGGTATCCACCATGTAGACGTCGTATGACGAGGTGGCCTTCCAGTGTCCCGTGGGCGCTGGGTCCTGATCGTCTCCGGCATCATCGTCCATAGCGTCGATGTCCTCGGAGTCGTAGTCTAGCATGTCGGTTAGATCCTCGACAGTGGCTACAAAGTGGGTGGTGGGTGGGCTCCAAATTTCTTCGTCGTCCGAACTCCAACCGTCCTGTCCATAGTCCGGCCAGGATTCTCCTGATAGCGAGAGATGCTTCAGGGAAGTCAGGATATCGCCAAAAGGCGAGTGTTGAAAGATGTCCGCGGCGGTGAATTCCATAACCGGCGCCCAATCTGGCTTAATTGGTGGGGGCGCGGGAGGCTCGGAGTCCGGCGAGGAGTCCGGCGCCTCGGGATCATGAGTTTCGCAAGGGACAAAATCGGTATTCGGCTCCATCGCCGTGGATGTTGAAGCCCCCGGGGCGGCGTCTATCCACCGACCCTCGTCATGGGCAATCGGCTCCGGATAAGTAGCCGAGGCGGATTCAAGTGCAGCCACCAAAGCACTGTCCGGCGGCAGAGCTAAATCATGCCCATCGTTGCAGTGCGGCGCGCTTGGCTGTGGCTCGAGTCCGTCGAAGATCAAGTCTCCGCGGTCATCGGCCGTGAAGTTTAGGCTTCTGAATCTGACCTGACGGCCAGGGGCGTAGCTTTCGATCTGCTCTAGATGGCCAAGAGAGTTGGCCCGCAGTGTAAAGCCGCCGAATATGAAGATCTGTCTGGGGAGGAAAGTCCCACCCTGGACAGCGTTGAAGGTTGAAGATGCCATCGAGCCTATTGGTGACGGCACAGAGGAACTCTCAATGAAGGCACCAATGTCGGTGTCAAAACCGGCGGATCTCGGGTAGGGGGTCCCGAACTGTGCGTCTAGGCGGATGGTAACAGGAGACGAGGGACACAATGTTTTTACCCAGGTTCAGGCCCTCTCGACGGAGGTAATACCCTACGTCCTGCTTGATTAATATTGATGATATGGGTAGTACAAGAGTAGATCTACCACGAGATCAATGAGGCTAAACCCTAGAAGCTAGCCTATGGTATGATTATTGAGGTGTAATGTTGTGTCCTACGGACTAAGGCCCTCCGGTTTATATAGACACCGGAGAGGCTAGGGTTACACAGAGTCGGTTACAATGGTAGGAGATCTACATATGCGTATTGCCAAGCTTGCCTTCCACGCCAAGTAAAGTACCTTCCGGACACGAGCCGGAGTCTTCAATCTTCTATCTTCGCAGTCTGGGAGTCCGGCGGATATTGATAGTCTGGCTATCCGGACACCCCCTAATCCAAGACTCCCTCACCCGGCTCCCATGTTTTGGTACCTTACGTTCCGTTGTACTATCAGCTAAGGTAGCACTGGGAGAACCACTGCGATTGCGCCCTAGTTGAGCTGGGCGAGCGCCTCAATGGAGAAAGCTAAAACTGACCGTCATGATGAGGCGAGAGCCGGTCGCTGTTCGAGAGGTTTTTTCGAGTCCCTAAATCTTATGCCGCTTAGAGCGAGGAACCGGCTTTGTCCAGCGCAGGCGTGGATAGCGCCCCGAATTCGGCCTTCCGAACACTAGGGGCTTCACCGAAATTTAAAATTATAGAATTCTGTGGCTAAGTGAGAGTGTTCAAGCATTATAAGTCCGGTTGCCTCGTTCGTTGTGTTGAGCGCCTCCCTAGATGGACCCAAAAATGGGAACAAGAGTGCTCAAATTTATCCCGAACACCCCAGCACTCGTGGCATGGGGGCTGAAGCCAACGACTTGCCATCTGTGAAATTTGATAAACGGCCGCACAAAAGGTAATATTTTAAATTAATAAACATTGCTTAGCGCATATAAACAAAGTTTTCAGCGCACAGGATAACAAAATGCGAGTCTACTCAAATATTACATCTTTGGAGCACTCACCCGCAATAATGCGGGCACCCTTCAGGACACTCTTATAATACATCTCGGGCATGCGATACTCCTTGCCCGGCGGCGGCGCGTCCGTCACAAGCTTCTCAGCATCCATCTTGCCCCATTGCACCTTTGCACGGGCAAGGGCCCGACGGGCACCTTCAACACAGGCGGAGTGCTTGATGACTTCAACCCATGGACAACCATCCACCAGCCGCCGCACCAGGCCGAAGTAGCTCCCAGGCATGGCCTCCTTGGGCCACAGCCGAACTACGAGGCCCTTCATGGCCTGTTCGGCCACCTTGTGGAGCTCGACCAGCTGCTTCAGCTGGTCTCTAAGGGGCACCGGATGTCCGGCCTCAGCATACTGAGACCAGAAGACCTTCTCCGTCGAGCTCCCCTCCTCGGCCCTGTAGAAAGCGGCAGCATCGGACACGCTGCGGGGCAGATCTGCAAACGCTCCTGGAGAGCTCCGAATTCGGGTAAGTAATCGGTAATTCACATTCACATGCTTGCTTTGCATGAAAAATGCCTTACCCGCCGCTATTTTCTTCAACGCCTCGATTTTCTGGAGGGCCTTGTGGGCTTCGGTCTTAGCGGCTTTGGCACTCTCAAGAGCCGATGCAAGCTCGGACTCTTGAGTCTTAGAGTCGCGCTCCAAACTCTCGTGTTTTTCCACGAGAACCTAGAGCTCTTGTTGTACCTCCGCCACCCGCGCCTCCTGCTTCTCTCGCTCGATGCGCTCCGCGGCCGCATTACGCTCGGCCGTGGACACCGCCTCCTTCAGGGTCGCCACCTCGTTCGTGGCCCCTGCAATACCCATGTTATCCTTGTCATTCTTCTTGCAACCAAATCCTTTTCTGTAAGGTACAACTTTAATAAGGTGTTACTCACCTTCCTTGTCCTCGAGCTGCTTCTTGGCACGGCCGAGCTCGTTCTCGGACCGCTCGAGGCTTTGCTTCAAAGCATTGACCTCCGCAATCAGTCCGGCAGAGGTCAGCAGCGCAGCCTGCAATCCCATATTGACATATTTTTATGACTCCTGTGTATATCTTTTTAGATCCTCCGTCCGACTTTGCTTTCCGAACACCAAACTGAGCATCAGGGGCTACTGTCTATGCGGTACTATTTTATGTATATTAAAATTCTTACCTCAAAGCCTGTTAGAAGGCTGCTGCAGGCTTCGGTCAGCCCGCTTTTGGCGAGCTGAACCTTCTGAATCACCGCACTCATGACGGTGCGGTGTTCCTCTTCGATGGAAGCGCCGTTGAGCGCCTCCAGCAAGCTGTCCGGCGCCTCCGGTTGGACGGGGGCCGCCGGCGTCACGGTCTTTCCCTTCTTACGAAGGGGCCGCCCGCCGGACTCCGGAACCACTGCAGCTTCCGGTGCGGAGTCCGGTACGAAGTCCGGGAGGTTGCCCTGTGGCACCTCCGGGGCCTCCTCCTCCGGGTGGGTCCCTCTCTAGGATCCCACCTCAACATCGTCGGCATCGCAGGGGGTGGAGGCGGTCGGAAGCGATGTACTATCCACATCCGACGCACCCAAGGACCCGCTCGACGAAGCGGGAAGATCGTCCTTGGGCGGACTGCAGGGTTGTATGCGGCATTAGAAAGACACCATGTGGCGAAAAGAAAAATCATGAAGTTATTCGCGAGTCCGGACACTTACGATCTCGCCAGGGGCTTGGCCCTTGAAGGCCAATCCTCGTCGTCGTCACCGGCGTTGGCGAAACAGTCCGGGGGAAGAGTCCTTCCCTTCTTGGACCCTTCGGCCTCCCTCGTTGGGGAGGCCTTCCTTTTCTTCCCTCCCCCCGCTGGGGGAGAGGCCTCTTTCTTCTCCTCCTCGTCCTCGTGGGAGGAGTCCGCCTCCGAGTCATCAGACGATGAGTCCGATGACACCTGAAGACGAGAACTCTTTTGAGTCCCCGTGGCCTTCTTCTTGGCCTTCTTCTCCGGCACCACGTGGGGTGCCAGAACCAGCAGCCCCGTTAAGCGGGCGTCCGCTGGGTCTTCTGGCAAAGGGGCCGGACAGTTAGTCTGCTCGGCCTTCTTCAGCCAGTCCTGTCAAAGGAGAGGGAGTTTAGATCCCGCATAGAGTCAAACTATGGAAAACAAGTATCCCGTAAAGGGTAAAATCGCTTACCTCGCTAGTCGGACGCTGCGAGCTGAATCCGTGATCTTCGGTTGCGGATGCGGGAGCCTCGGCGCCCTTAAACAGCACCCTCCAGGCCTCTTCGTACATAGTGTCGAAGAGCCTGTTCAAAGTCTGGTGCTGCGCCGAATCGAACTCCCACATATTGAAGTCCCGTTGTTGGCACGGGAGAATCCGGCGGGTGAGCATGACCTGGACTACGTTGACAAGCTTGAGCTTCTTGTTCACTAGCTTTTGGATGCAGGCTTGGAGTCCGTTCAGCTCCTCCGAATCGCCCCATGTTAGGCCACTCTCTTTCCAGGAGGTGAGCCATATGGGGATGCCAGATCTGAATTCGGGGGCCGCTGCCCATTCAGGGTCACGCAGCTCGGTGATGTAGAACCACCCCGATTGCCACCCCTTGATGGTTTCCACGAAGGTGCCCTCGATCCAAGTAATGTTGGGCATCTTGCCCACCATGGCGCCTCCGCACTCCGCTTGGCTGCCCTTCACAACCTTCGGCTTGACACTGAAGGTCTTGAGCCACAAGCCGAAGTGGGGCTGGATGCAGAGGAAGGCCTCGCACACGACGACAAATGCCAAGATGTTGAGGATGAAATTCGGGGCCAGATCATGGAAATCCAGGCCGTAGTAGAACATGAGCCCCTGGACAAAGGGGTGGAGTGGGAAGCCCAGTCCGCGGAGGAAATGGGGGAAGGAATACCACCCTCTCATGGGGCCCGGGGGTGGGGATGAGCTGCCCCTCGTCAGGGAGCCGGTACGCGATGTCGCTGGACAGATATCCGGCGCTGCGCAGCTTTTTGATGTGCCCCTCCGTAACGGAGGAGGCCATCCACTTGCCTCCCGCTCCGGACATAATTGGAGAAGGTTGAGGTGAGATGTGCGGACTTGGGCGCTGGAGCTCGAGTTCGCGGAGATGGATAAGCAAAGGAGGAAGAAGGCGTAGGTAAAAGGGTGGATCTTTATCCCCTTATATGGGCGGACGAAACTATGCGTCCCCACCGGCCTGGTAAAACTCTCTTATCTCCCAAGCGCCATAATCAATGGCGCGGTTGGGTTACCCACGTCCGTATTGAAGGGAATCCCGGAATAAGGGGAACACGATCTCTGCTTCGACAAGACATGCCAAGGAAACCGCTTCGCTAAACGCGCTGAGGTGGTGTAATAAAAAACAATTCGAGTAAAGGCTTGGTTGTGGTGTGATGTCACGCCACAAAATACGTCAGCAGATTAAACTTGTGTAAATATTATTCTCTCTACGGTGTTATGTGGAATTTATTTTGTAGAGCCGGACACTATCCTGGTGTTCACAATCTTCTATGAATTATTCAGAGGAGGAACCCGCCTTGCAATGCCGAAGACAATATGCGCGCCGGACTCGTCGTCATTGAAGCCTAGTTCAGGGGCTACTGAGGGAGTCCTGGACTAGGGGGTGTCCAGATAGCCGAACTATCATCATCGGCCGGACTCCAAGACTATGAAGATACAAGATTGAAGACTTCGTCCCGTGTCCGGATGGGACTTTCCTTGGCGTGGAAGGCAAGCTTGGCGATACGGATATGTAGATCTCCTACCATTGTAACTGACTCTATGTAACCCTATCCCTCTCCGGTGTCTATATAAACCGGATGGTTTTAGTCCATAGGACGAACAACAATCATGCCATAGGCTAGCTTCTAGGGTTTAGCCTCCTTGATCTCGTGGTAGATCTACTCTTGTAATACCCACATCATCAATATTAATCAAGCAGGACGTAGGGTTTTACCTCCATCAAGAGGGCCCGAACTTGGGTAAAACATCGTGTCCCTTGTCTCCTGTTACCATGCGCCTAGACGCACAGTTCGGGACCCCCTACCCGAGATCCGCCGGTTTTGACACTGACAGGCTTTATTACTGTCACTTAGCCATAGGAATTCGAGTATGGTCAGCGCAGCCCCTAGTGTTCGGAAGACCGTACTAGGGGCTCTATTGGCACCTGAACGGAAGACCGGTCCGCCGCAATCTGCATTTTATAGTGGCGTTATGCGGAATAAATCTTTAAGGATTTTGCAACCTCTCAAACAGCTGACCAGCTCTCGCCGCATCATGACAGTCGGTTTTCAGCTTTCTCTACTGAGGTGGTCGTCCAGTAGAACCGGGACACAATCGCAGTAGTTCTCCCAGCGCTACCTTAGCCGACGGAATGGAACGTAAGGTACCAAAACATGGGAGCCGGGCAAACCCAACCAATGACCCAAGACATGATTCGGAGCTGATGCATATAGTGCTATAAGTTCGGGGTGCCGAGCGACCGAGAAGGTGGTCAGACTTTATTGCCATCCTGTGAAGCCCCTAGCATAACCAGGCGTAACATGAAGCATGGCTGCCGTTTTTATGGCAAAGAGGCGTCGATGATAAACGACGGCCGGTGCATGTTTATTTAAGTCTATGCATTGTAGTAGGATGATATGTCTATGCATGTGAATGCGATTTATGATTATGAAAAAGAGATGGTTTTTTGGCGGAACCTGTGATGGCCGGACTGTTGGAAATATGCCCTAGAGGCAATAATAAAATGGTTATTATTATATTTCTTTGTTCATGATAATAGTCTGTTATTCATGCTATAATTGTGTTATCCGGAAATCGTAATACACGTGTGAATGCATAGACCACAACATGTCCCTAGTAAGCCTCTAGTTGACTAGCTCGTTGATCAACAGATAGTCATGATTTCCTGACTATGGGCATTGGATGTCATTGATAACGGGATCACATCATTAGGAGAATGATGTGATGGACAAGACCCAATCCTAAGCATAGCTCAAAGATCATGTAGTTCGTTTAGCTAGAGCTTTGCCAAATGTCAAGTATCATTTCCTTAGACCATGAGATTTTGCAACTCCCGGATACCATAGGAGTGCTTTGGGTGTGCCAAACGTCACAACATAACTGGGTCACTATAAAGGTGCACTACGGGTATCTTCGAAAGTGTCTGTTGGGTTGGCACGAATCAAGACTGGGATTTGTCACTCCGTATGACGGAGAGGTATCTCTGGGCCCACTCGGTAATGCATCATCATAATGAGCTCAATGTGACCAAGTGTCTGGTCACGGGATCATGCATTACGGTACGAGTAAAGTGACTTGCCGGTAACGAGATTAAACGAGGTATTGGGATACCGACGATCGAATCTCGGGCATGTAACGTACCGATTGACAAAGGGAATTGTATACGGGATTGATTGAATCCTCGACATCGTGGTTCATCCGATGAGATCATCAAGGAGCATGTGGGAGCCAACATGGGTATCTAGATCCCGCTGTTGGTTATTGACCGGACAGGCGTCTCGGTCATGTCTACATGTCTCCCGAACCCGTAGGGTCTACACACTTAAGGTTCGGTGACGCAAGGGTTGAGAGATATAAGTATGCAGTAAACCGAAAGTTGTTCGGAGTCCCGGATGAGATCCTGGATGTCACGAGGAGTTCCGGAATGGTCCAGAGGTAAAGAATTATATATAGGAAGTCAAGTTTCAGCCATCGGGAAAGTTTCAGGGGTTACCGGTATTGTAGCGGGACCACCGGAAGGGTCCCGGGGGTCCACCGGGTGTGGACACCTATCCCGGAGGGCCCCATGGGCTGAAGTGGGAGGGGAAACAGCCCTTGGTGGGCTGGTGCGCCCCCCTTGAGACCCCCCTGCGCCTAGGGCTAGGAAACCCTAGGGGTGGGGCGCCTCCACCTGGCTTGTGGGGCAAGTTTCCCCCCTGGCCGCCGCCCCCCCTTGGAGATCCCATCTCCTAGGGTCGGCGCCCCCCTAGGGGGCCTGTATAAAGAGGGGGGAGGGAGGGCAGCCGCACCCATGCTCTTGGCGCCTCCCTCTCCCCTTGCTACACCTCTCCCTCTCGCAGAAGCTTGGCGAAGCCTTGCCGAGATCGCTGCTGCATCCACCACCACGCCGTCGTGCTGCTGGATCTTCATCAACCTCTCCTTCCCCCTTGCTGGATCAAGAAGGAGGAGACGTCTCCCTCAATCGTACGTGTGTTGAAGGCGGAGGTGCCGTCCGTTTGGCGCTATGATCTCCCGTGATTTTGATCACGACGAGTACGACTCCCTCAACCCCGTTCTCTTGAACGCTTCCGCTCGCGATCTACAAGGGTATGTAGATGCACTCCTCTCTCTCGTTGCTAGATGAACTCATAGATTGATCTTGGTGAAAGCGTAGAAATTTTTTATTTTCTGCAACGTTCTCCAACAGTGGCATCATGAGCTAGGTCTATGCGTAGTTCTCTTTGCACGAGTAGAACACAATTTGTTGTGGGCGTAGATGTTGTCAACTTTCTTGCCACTACTAGTCTTATTTTGCTTCAGCGGTATCGTGGGATGAAATGTCCCGGACCGACCTTACACGTATGCTTACGTGAGACAGGTTCCACCGACTAACATGCACTAGTTGCATAAGGTGGCTAGCGGGTGTCTGTCTCTCCCACTTTAGTTGGAGCGGATTCGATGAAAAGGGTCCTTATGAAGGGTAAATAGAAGTTGGCAAATCACGTTGTGGCTTTTACGTAGGTAAGAAAACATTCTTGCTAGAACCCTATTGCAGCCACGTAAAACATGCAACAACAATTAGAGGACGTCTAACTTGTTTTTGCAGCATGTGATTGTGATGTGATATGGCCAAAAGTTGTGATGAATGATGAATGATATATATGTGATGTATGAGATCATGTTCTTGTAATAGGAATG
Organism: Triticum timopheevii; assembly: GCA_963921465.1. Taxonomy (NCBI): domain Eukaryota; kingdom Viridiplantae; phylum Streptophyta; class Magnoliopsida; order Poales; family Poaceae; genus Triticum; species Triticum timopheevii. The sequence continues at coordinate 162,435,058 of OY997274.1, read as the reverse complement.
ACGACTTGCATGTCGATAAGTATGACAACCAGCAGGAGCCATAGAAGTTGTCTTAATTATTGTATGACCTGCGTGTCATTGATTCAACGCCATGTAATTACTTTACTTTATTGCTAAACCGTTAGCCATAGTAGTAGAAGTAATAGTTGGCGAGCAACCCCATGGAGACACCATGATGGAGATCATGATGATGGAGATCGTGGTGTCATGCCGGTGACGAAGATGGTCATGGAGCCCCGAAGATGGAGATCAAAGGAGCTATATGATATTGGCCATATCATGTCACTACTATTTGATTGCATGTGATGTTTATCATGTTTTTGCATCTTGTTTACTTAGAACGATGGTAGTAAATAAGATGATCCCTCATAATAATTTCAAGAAAGTGTTCCCCCTAACTGTGCACGGTTGTGAAAGTTCGTTGTTTCGAAGCACCACGTGATGATCGGGTGTGATAGATTCTAACGTTCACATACAACGGGTGTAAGACAGATTTACACACGCATAAACACTTAGGTTAACTTGACGAGCCTAGTATGTACAGACATGGCCTCGGAACACAAGAGACCGAAAGGTCGAACATGACTCGTATGGAAGATACAATCAACATGGAGATGTTCACCGATGATGACTAGTCCGTCTCACATGATGATCGGACACGGCCTAGTCGACTCGGATCATGTATCACTTAGATGACTAGAGGGATGTCTAATCTGAGTGGGAGTTCATTAAATAATTGGATTAGATGAACTTAATTATCATGAACTTAGTCTAAAATCTTTACAATATGTCTTGTAGATCAAATGGCCCACGTTTTTTTTGAGGGGGTTAGACAGTAGGAAAGGCTCCTACTGCATTTGTATTGCTAATTCACAACCAGCCATGGTTACAAGTGTTACATTGCGTATGTACAAGTGGGGAAGAGTGGAATGCTAGAAAAGAAACAAGGGGGCGCAGTTGATCAAATGTACAACACAACTAAGCTATAGCGCTAAGTATGTCATCCACCAGCTTCTTTTTGTTGTTGGGCATCCTGTAGGCAATGTTAGCAAAATCTCTCCTGAATCTGGCCTCCTAGGATGGAATTGATGGGTCAAATGGCCCACGTTACCCTCAACTTCAACGCGTTCCTAGAGAAAACCAAGCTGAAAGATGATGGCAGCAACTATACTGACTGGGTCCGGAACCTGAGGATCATCCGCATAGATGCAAAGAAAGATTATGTCTTAGAAACACCGTTAGGTGAAGCTCCCCTCCCAGAGAACCAAGACGTTATGAATGCTTGGCAGTCTCGTGCTGATGATTACTCCCTCGTTCAGTGCGGCATGCTTTACAGCTTAGAACCGGGGCTCCAAAAGCGTTTTGAGCAACACGGAGCATATGAGATGTTCGAAGAGCTGAAAATGGTTTTCCAAGCTCATGCCCAGGTCGAGCGATATGAAGTCTCCGACAAGTTCTTCAGTTGTAAGATGGAGGAAAATAGTTCTGTCAGTGAGCACATACTCAAAATCTCTGGGTTGCACAACCGCTTGACTCAGCTGGGAGTTAATCTCCCGGATGACACGGTTATTGACAGAATCCTTCAATCGCTTCAACCGAGCTACGAGAGCTTTGTGATGAACTTCAATATGCAGGGGATGGAAAAGACCATTCCTGATGTATATTCAATGCTAAAATCAGCGGAGGTAGAGATAAATAAGGAACATTAAGTGTTGATCGTGAATAAAACCACTAAGTTCAAGAAAGGCAAGGGAAAGAAGAACTTCAAGATGGACGGCAAGGGAGTTGCCGCGCCCGGTAAGCCAGTTGCCGGGAAGAAGTAAAAGAATGGACCCAAGCCTGAAACTGAGTGCTTTTATTGCAAAGGAAGCGGACACTGGAAGCGGAACTACCCCAAATACTTAGCGGACAAGAAGGCCGGCAACACTAAAGGTATATGTGATATACATGTAATTGATGTGTACCTTACCAGTACTCGTAGTAGCTCCTGGGTATCTGATACCGGTGCCGTTGCTCATATTTGTAACTCAAAGCAGGAGCTGCGGAATAAGCGGAGACTGGCGAAGGACGAGGTGACGATGCGCGTCGGGAATGGTTCCAAGGTCGATGTGATCGCCGTCGGCACGCTACCTCTACATTTACCTACGGGATTAGTTTGAAACCTCAATAATTGTTATTTAGTACCAGCTTTGAGCATGAACATTGTATCTGGATCTCGTTTAATACGAGATGGCTACTCATTTAAATCCGAGAATAATGGTTGTTCTATTTATATGAGAGATATGTTTTATGGTCATGCCCCGATGGTCAATGGTTTATTCTTAATGAATCTCGAACGTGATGTTACACATATTCATAGTGTGAATACCAAAAGATGTAAGGTTGATAACGATAGTCCCACATACTTGTGGCAATGCTGCCTTGGTCACATTGGTGTAAAGAGCATGAAGAAGCTCCATGCTGATGGACTTTTAGAGTCTCTCGATTATGAATCATTTGACACATGCGAACCATGCCTCATGGGCAAAATGACCAAGACTCCGTTCTCCGGAACAATGGAGCGAGCAACCAACTTATTGGAAATCATACATACTGATGTGTGCGGTCCAATGAGCGTTGAGGCTCGCGGAGCATATCGTTATGTTCTCACTCTCACTGACGACTTGAGTAGATATGGGTATGTCTACTTGATGAAACACAAGTCTGAGACCTTTGAAAAGTTCAAGGAATTTCAGAATGAGGTAGAGAATCAATGTGACCGAAAGATAAAGTTCCGACGATCAGATCATGGAGGAGAATATTTAAGTCACGAATTTGGTACACACTTAAGGAAATGTGGAATCATTTCACAACTCATGCTGCCTGGAACACCTCAGCGTAACGGTGTGTCCGAACGTCGTAATCGCACTTTATTGGATATGGTGCGATCTATGATGTCTCTTACCGATTTACCGCTATCTTTTTGGGGATACGCTCTAGATACAGCTACATTCACTTTAAATAGGGCACCGTCTACATCTGTTGAGACGACACCGTATGAATTATGGTTTGGGAAGAAACCTAAACTGTCGTTTCTAAAAGTTTGGGGATGCGATGCTTATATCAAGAAACCTAAAAAGCTCAAACCCAAGTCGGAAAAATGCGTCTTCATAGGATACCCTAAGGAAACCATTGGGTATACCTTCTACCTCAGATCCGAAGGCAAGATCTTTGTTGCCAAGAATGGGTCCTTTCTGGAGAAAGAGTTTCTCTTGAGAGAAGTAAGTGGGAGGAAAGTGGAACTTGATGAAGTACTACCTCTTGAACCGGTGAGTAGCGCAGCTCAGGAAGATGTTCCTGTGGTGCTAGCACCAACTGAAGAGGAAGTTAATGATGATGATCAAGGTACTTCGGATCAAGTTACTACTGGACTTCATAGGTCCACGAGGACACGTTCCACACCAGAGTGGTATGGCAACCCTGTCCTGGAAATCATGTTGTTAGACAACGGTGAACCTTCGAACTATGAAGAAGCGATGGCGGGCCCAGATTCCAACAAATGGCTTGAAGCCATGCAATCTGAGATCGAATCCATGTATGAAAACAAAGTTATGGACTTTGACAGACTTGCCTGATGATCGGCGAGCAATAGAAAATAAATGGATCTTTAAGAAGAAAACGGACACGGATGGTAATGTTACCATCTATAAAGCTCGACTTGTCACTAAGGGTTAGCGACAAGTTCAAGTGGTTGACTACGATGAGACTTTCTCTCTCGTAGCGAAGCTGAAGTCCGTCCGAATCATGTTAGCAATTACCGCATATTATGATTATGAGATATGGCAAATGGACGTCAAAACGGCATTCCTTAACGGCTATCTTAAGGAAGAACTGTATATGATGTAGCCGGAAGCTTTTGTCGATCCTGAGAATGCTAACAAGGTATGCAAGCTCCAGCGATCCATTTATGGGCTGGTGCAAGCATCTCGGAGTTGGAACATTCACTTTGATGAGATGATCAAAGCGTTTGGGTTTATGCAGACTTATGGAGAAGCCTGCGTTTACAAGAAAGTGAGTGGGAGCTCTGTAGCATTTCTCATATTATATGTAGATGACATACTTTTGATGGGAAATGATATAGAACTTTTGGACAACATTAAGGCCTACTTGAATAAGTGTTTTTCAATGAAGGACCTTGGAGAAGCTGCTTACATACTAGGCATCAAGATCTATAGCGATAGATCAAGACGCCTCATAGGTCTTTCACAAAGCACATACCTTGATAAGATATTGAAGAAGTTCAATATGGATCAGTCTAAGAAGGGGTTCTTGCCTGTGTTGCAAGGTGTGAAATTGAGCTCAGCTCAATGCTCGACCACGGCAGAAGATATAGAAGAGATGAGTGTCATTCCCTATGCCTCAGCCATAGGGTCTATTATGTATGCCATGCTGTGTACCAGACCTGATGTAAGCCTTGCCGTAAGTTTGGTAGGAAAGTACCAAAGTAATCCCGGCAAGGAACATTGGACAGCAGCCAAGAATATCCTGAAGTACCTGAAGAGGACTAAGGATATATTTCTCGTTTTTAGAGGTGATGAAAAGCTCGTCGTAAAGGGTTACGTCGACGCTAGCTTCGACACAGATCTGGATGACTCTAAGTCACGAACCGGACACGTGTATATTTTGAATGGTGGGGCAGTAAGCTGGTGCAGTTGCAAGCAAAGCATCGTGGCGGGATCTACATGTGAAGCAGAATACATGGCAGCCTCAGAGGCAGCGCATGAAGCAATCTGGGTGAAGGAGTTCATCACCGACCTAGGAGTCATACCCAATGCGTCGGGGCCGATCACACTCTTCTGTGACAACACTAGAGCTATTGCACTTGCCAAGGAGACAAGGTTTCACAAGAAGACCAGGCACATCAAGCGTCGCTTCAACTCCATTCGTGAAAATGTTCAAGATGGAGACATAGATATTTGTAAAGTACACACGGACCTGAATGTAGCAGATCCGTTGACTAAACCTCTCCCTAGGGCAAAACATGATCAACACCAGAACTCTATGGGTGTTCGATTCATCACAATGTAACTAGATGATTGGCTCTAGAGGCAATAATAAAATGGTTATTTTTATATTTCTTTGTTCATGATAATAGTCTGTTATTCATGCTATAATTGTGTTATCCGGAAATCGTAATACACGTGTGAATACATAGACCACAACATGTCCCTAGTAAGCCTCTAGTTGACTAGCTCGTTGATCAACATATAGTCATGGTTTCCTGACTATGGGCATTGGATGTCATTGATAACGGGATCACATCATTAGGAGAATGATGTGATGGACAAGACCTAATCCTAAGCATAGCTCAAAGATCGTGTAGTTCGTTTAGCTAGAGCTTTTCCAAATGTCAAGTATCATTTCCTTAGACCATGAGATTGTGCAACTCCCGGATACCATAGGAGTACTTTGTGTGTGCCAAACGTCACAACATAACTGGGTGACTATAAAGGTGCACTACGGGTATCTCCGAAAGTGTCTGTTGGGTTGGCACGAATCGAGACTGGGATTTGTCACTCCGTATGACGGAGAGGTATCTCTGGGCCCACTCGGTAATGCATCATCATAATGAGCTCAATGTGACCAAGTGTATGGTCACGGGATCATGCATTACGGTACGAGTAAATTGACTTGCCGGTAACGAGATTAAACGAGGTATTGGGATACCGACGATCGAATCTCGGGCATGTAACGTACCGATTGACAAAGGGAATTGTATACGGGATTGATTGAATCCTCGACATCATGGTTCATCCGATGAGATCATCGAGGAGCATGTGGGAGCCAACATGGGTATCCAGATCCCACTGTTGGTTATTGAGCGGAGAGGTGTCTCAGTCATGTCTGCATGTCTCCCGAACCCGTAGGGTCTACACACTTAAGGTTCGGTGACGCTAGGTTTGTAGAGATATAAGTATGCAGTAACCCGAAAGTTGTTCGGAGTCCCGGATGAGATCGCGGACGTCACGAGGAGTTCCGGAATGGTCCGGAGGTAAAGAATTATATATAGAAAGTCAAGTTTCGGCCATCAGGAAAGTTTTGGGGGTTACCGGTATTGTACCGGGACCACCGGAAGGGTCCCGGGGGTCCACCGGGTGGGGCCAGCTATCCCGGAGGGCCCCATGGGCTGAAGTGGGAGGGAAACCAGCCCCTGGTGGGCTGGTGCGCCCCCCTGGCCCCCCCTGCGCCTAGGGTTGGGAAACCCTAGGGGTGGTGCGCCTCCACCTGGCTTGGGGGGCAAGTTTCCCCCCTGGCCGCCGCCCCCCCTTGGAGATCCCATCTCCTAGGGCCGGCGCCCCCTAGGGGGCCTATATAAAGAGGGGTGGAGGGAGGGCAGCCGCACCCATGCTCTTGGCGCCTCCCTCTCCCCTTGCTACACCTCTCCCTCTCGCAGAAGCTTGGCGAAGCCCTGCCGAGATCGCTGCTGCATCCACCACCACGCTGTCGTGCTGCTGGATCTTCATCAACCTCTCCTTCCTCCTTGTTGGATCAAGAAGGAGGAGACGTCTTCCTCAACCGTACGTGTGTTGAACGCGGAGGTGCCGTCCGTTCGGCGCTAGGATCTCCGGTGATTTGGATCACGACGAGTACGACTCCCTCAACTCCGTTCTCTTGAACGCTTCCGCTCGCGATCTACAAGGGTATGTAGATGCACTCCTCTCTCTCATTTCTAGATGAACTCATAGATTGATCTTGGTGAAAGCGTAGAAATTTTTTATTTTCTGCAACATTCCCCAACACGGACTGGAGAGGGCTGTGAATGGATCAAAAGTGAATCCGAACTGCCGTCTACCTGCATGGTCCTGTCCTTGTGTGTCCAGGCCGACTCCATGCCGCCAAACCTGTTCTGCAGAATAGTTAGTTTGTGAAGGTAAATGCGCGGAGGCCGCCGAACGTCCTCCTGTGGTTTGTCTAAAGGTTCCTCATTGGATCCTAGTGACCCTATCCACTGTACCCGGAAGCAGCACAGACTCCTCAGTTGGTGTCTGGATAGTTGGCTCTCATATCAAAAATATTGATAGGTATGCACGACTTGCTACTCCGGCAGCTGTGTGATTCCGCTCTAGGGGCGGGGTTCGGCCTTGTACGTAGGCGTGAGTATATCACCGGTGTTTGGCCTAATGGCTTACCACGTGGAATCTAGTCAACGTGGTTCATCCTGTTAGCATACGGTGTGATACCTTATGGGGGGGAAGCGCCGATGACATGGCTTTATTTGGTTATCTGAAAACAACCGTTAAAGCGCTGGCCCAATAAACCTGGCCTTTGCACCTGACATTGTAGAAGGTGCTATTTGTAAATTCATACCCGCGGGGGCTTTATGTGTTATGGAGCCCCTAGACTACTAGGTCTGGCGGTACGACAATTGAATTGCCATAGTTTGTGTGATAGGGGGCGATCGGCCGTACTGTTGTGCTTTGGGGGGGGGGGCTCTTGGCTAGACACCTCCCTTCATTGTTTCCGGCACACGACCGGTCGCTTTGTTTTGAAGATTCGGCATTATCTATTGGTATGCTTTGCCGTACTTCTAGGAGTACCGTGAATTACACTCGGTTGATCAAGTATGTGGCTCGGGCCGAATAGGCTTGAGCTGTTCTTTATCCGTTGACCGGGCTGGGATTTGCTGAACTTGATACCAGCTTCCCTGACTTGCCATTTATGACCGTCCTGCCGTGGCTTGAGGCTGCTTCTTCGTGTATCCTTCTTGCTGTCTTGGACCGTTGTGGTGTGCAGACGTCGGGTTGTGTGCCCTTGGTTCTCCTGCTTAGGTTGAGGTAGCCAGTTGTGCCGCGTGTGCCCTTTATTAGGGCGGTCGAGTCCATACTTTTCGGTGGCCAGGATCTTGGTCCACCTACCCATTAGCAAATCCTGGTCGGCTTTAAGCTGCTCTTGCTTCCTTTGCAGACTCTTTGTCGTGGCTATGAGTCGTCGCTTAAAGCGAACTTGTTCCACTGGGTCTTCAGGCACGCCGAATTCGTCATTGTCGAGGCTTACCTCGTCTTTGGAGGGGGGGTGTATAGTTGTCCCTCTCCAAGTATCCCACCATGGCCTGTCCGGCCTGCTTGAAGGTAGGCTGATCAGGATTGTGTTCCTCTTCGGCACTATTTGGATCATCTCCGGGGCCGGTATTGATGTGGCGGGGTTTGGAGTGGCGTCGAAGATGCTCATGTTTTGCTTTTCCTCCCGAGGGGTTGTCCTCCACTGCCTCGTCGCCATTGGTTTCTTTCAGAGTGTCCACCATGTATATATTGTTTGAGGAGGTGGCTGTCCACCGCCCTATGAGCGGTAGCTCCTGTACGTCTCCGGCATCGTCGTCCATACCGTCGATGTCTTCGAAGTCAAAGTCAAGCACGTCGGTTAAGTCATCGATCGTGGCAATGAAGTGGGTGGTGGGTGGGCAGCGAATTCCTTTGTCGCCTGCTTCCCACTCAAGCCGGACATAGTTCGGCTCAGAGCCTCCTAACAAAGAGAGAGACTTTAATGAGTTCAGCATGTCGCCAAAGGGCGAGTGCTGAAAGATGTCCGCAGCGGTAAACTCCATTACCGGAGCCCATCCTGGCTCGACTGGCTCGAGAGTGCGCGGACCGGAGCCAACAACCAGATATGAGTTTGGGGCCCCAGGTTTACAGGCCTCCACAGAGGTGAGACCTGTGTTCGGCTCCACCGCTGATGAGTGTGCGGCCCGCGGGGCGGGGTCCAGCCCTCCGTCCATGGGCAACGCAACCTGCTCCGGATTTAGATCCGGAGCTGCTACGGGGATGACGTCCCGAGCATTGTCCGACAGCAGGTCTAGGCCGTGCTCGTCGTGACTGCCCGGCGCTCCTGGCACAGTCTCGAATCCATCGAAGATCAAGTCTCCGCGAATATCCGCCGTGCAGTTCGAATTTCCGAACCTGATCTGGTGGCCAGGGGTGCCGATGTCGATCTGCTCCAGATGGCCAAGCGAATTGGCCCGCAGTGCGAAGCCGCCGAATACAAAGATCTGTCCGGGGAGAAAAGTCTCCCCCTGGACCGTGTTGTTGACGATTGAAGTCGCCATCAAGCCTCGAAGCGACGACATAGAGGAACTCTCAATGAAAACACCAACGTCGGTGTCAAAACCGGCAGATCTCAGGTAGGGGGTCCCGATCTGTGCGTCTTAGGCTGATGGTAACAGGAAGCAAGGGACACAATGTTTACCCAGGTTCGGGCCCTCTCGATGGAGGTAAAACCCTACTTCCTGCTTGATTAATATTGAAGATATGTGTAGTACAAGAGTAGATCTACCACGAGATCGTAGAGGCTAAACCCTAAGAGCTAGCCTATGATGGTATGATTGTAATTGTGATCGGCCTTCTAAGGACCATCCTCTCCGGTTTATATAGACACTGGAGAGCTAGGGTTTACATGGAGTCGGTTACAAGGAAGGAAATATAATATCCGGATCGCCAGGCTTGTCTTCCACGCAAAGGAGTGTCCCATCCGGACATGAGCCGAAGTCTTGAGTCTTGTATCTTGACGCTTCTATAGTCCTGACGATGTATATAGTCCGGCTGTCCGGATACCCCCTTATCCAGGACTCCCTCACCTGCTACGGCTTCGGACTTCGTTCCAGAGCAGGTCATGCCTTTGGAGGATGGGTGGATGGACCCCACCCAGGAGGCCGCACACTCATCGGTGTTGGAGTCGAACACAGACTCCTCTCCTAAAGGAATCTGTATCTCCAGACCCCTGGACTTGTCTTCGGCCGTGTGTTCCGGACTGCGCGCATCCGTGCCCATCAAATCTAATTGGGCTCCGGTTATGGAGTTCACCGCCACAGATATCTTTCAGCACTCACCCTTCAGAAACATGCTAGATTTATTAAGGTCTCTCTCTCTCTGTCAGGAGATTCCTGGCCGAACTATGTTTGGCTCAAGTGGGAAGCTGGCGATGAAGAAATTCGTTACCCACCCACCACCCACTTAATAGCCATGGTCGATGATTTGACCGACGTGCTTAACTTCGACTCCGAAGACATCGACGGTGTAGACGATGATGCGGGAGAGGAACAAGAACCACCGCCCACAGGGCGCTGGACAACCACCTCTTCATACGCTATATATATGGTGGATACTCCCAAAGAAAACAATGGCGATGAGGCAATAGGAGATAACCCCTCAGGGAAGAAATCAAAGCATGGGCGTCATCGGCGCCGCTCCAAGCCCCGCCATAGCAATACCGGCACTTAAGAAGAAAATAATCCAGATGACGCCAAAGAGGGATACAATCCTGATCAGCCTACCTTCGAGCAGGCCAAACAAGAAGACAGGTAGGTCAGCCCAGATGAACAGGCGGCAGACGGATACTTGGAGGACGATAACTATATGCCTCCTTCCGAAGACGAGGTGAGCCTCGGTGACGATGAATTCGGCGTACCAGAGGATCCCATAGAGCAGGAGCGCTTCAAGCGCCGGCTTATAGCCACTACAAGAAGTCTGAAAAAGAAGCAGCAACAGCTCCACGCTGATCAAGATCTGCGCGCAGACAGATGGACCAAAGTCCTGGCGGCCGAGGAATACGGACTCGAGCCCCCCATCAGGGGATACCCAAAGCACAAATCGCTAGAAGAAGAGGTCGAAGAGCCTGAACTTCCAGCTCAAGATGAGGCTGACCGGCCACCCCGTGGCCGGGATAAAACGGTATATCAGGCCGGATACCAGCCCACACCCCCACGCCGGTTCACTACGGCCCGGGGCAATACGCAGGACCTGCGAGACATATTGGAAAACAACGCAGGTCAACCAAGATCGATATATGGATCACGGGGGCGCGCCATAGCTCATGACACTGATCGTCATGCCGGATGCAATACTAATAAATCCGGCAGAGCCGAACATAACCGACCAGACCTAATTGGACTGCGTCGGGACATAGCCCGGCATAGAGGCGCCGCACACCCCCTCTGCTTCACGGATGAAGTAATGGGACATGGATTTCCAGAAGGGTTTAAACCCGTCAACATCGAGTCATACGATGGCACAACAGACCCCGCGGTGTGGATCGAAGATTTTCTTCTCCACATTCACATGGCTCGCGGTGATGACCTACATGCCATCAAGTATCTCCCACTCAAGCTTAAAGGGCAAGCAAGACATTGGCTAAATAGCCTGCCAGCAAACTCCATTGGCAGTTGGGAAAATCTTGAGGACGCATTCCTCGATAACTTCCAGGGCACCTACGTGCGACCACCGGACGCTGATGACTTAAGTCACGTTGCCCAACAGCCCGGAGAGTCAGCCAGGAAATTCTGGACTCGGTTCCTAACTAAAAAGAACCAAATTGTCGACTGTCCGGACGCCGAGGCCCTGGAGGCCTTTAAGCATAATATCCGCGGCGACTGGCTTGCCCGACACCTCGGCCAAGAAAAACCGAAGTCCATGGCGGCCCTCACGACACTAATGACCCACTTTTGCTAGGGTGAAGACAGCTGGCTGGCTCGCAGTAACACCGTGCCAGGAAACTCTGGCACTTCAGATATCCGTGATAGTAACCGAAAGCCACGACGCAACAGACACAAGCATCGGAACAATGGCGGCAATGTTGAAGATATGACAGTCAATGCCGAATTCAGCAACTCCAAATCTGGTCAGCGGAAGAAACCGTTTAAAAGAAACAATCCGGGATCGTCCAGTCTAGACCGCATACTCGACCGCTCGTGCCAGATTCACGGCACCCCCGATAAACCAGCCAATCACACTAACTGAGATTGCTGGGTGTTCAAACAGGCGGACAAGATAAATGCTGAGAACAAGGACAAGGGGCTGCACAACGATGATGACGAGGAGCCCCGGCGTCCTAACACTTGGGGACAAAAGAAATCCACCCCCAGGTGAAAACGGTGAACATGATCTATGCCACTCACATCCCCAAACGGGAGAGAAAGCATGGACTTAGGGACGTCTATGCGATGGAGCCCGTCGCCCCAAAGTTCAACCCATGGTCATCCTGCATGATCACCTTTGATTGTAGGGACCATCCCACCAGCATCCGTCACGGAGGCTCAGCCGCATTGGTCCTTGACCCAATCATCGACGGATTCCACCTCACGCGAGTCCTCATGGACAGTGGCAGCAGCCTGAACCTACTTTATCAGGACACAGTGTGCAAAATTGGCATCGATCCATCACGGATCAAACCCACCAAAACCACCTTCAAGGGTGTAATTCTAGGGGTAGAGGCCCGCTGTACGGGCTGCTACCTCTTGAGCACTGCATTTGATTTCCCCGAAGAGGAGAGGATGATGCAGTAAAGTAGCGTAAGTATTTCCCTCAGTTTTTGAGAACCAAGGTATCAATCCAGTAGGAGATCACGCACGAGTCCCTCGTACCTACACAAAATGATAGCTACTTGCAACCAACGCGATTAGGGGTGGTCAATCCCTTCACGGTCACTTACGAGGGTGAGATCTGATAGAGATGATACATAATATTTTTGGTATTTTTGATATAGAGATGCAAAGAAAAAAGTAAAAGGCAGAGTAAAAACAAAGCAAGTAAAAAAGTAATGGAGATTGATATGATGAGAATAGACCCGGGGGCCATAGGTTTCACTAGTGGCTTCTCTCAAGAGCATAAGTATTCTACGGTGGGTGAACAAATTAGTGTTGAGCAATTGATAGAAAAGCGAATAATTATGAGATTATCTAGGTATGATCATGTATATAGGCATCACGTCCAAAACAAGTAGATCGAAACGATTCTACATCTACTACTATTACTCCACTCATTGACCGCTATCCAGCATGCATCTAGAGTAAGGGGCAGCCCGGTGCATGTAGCTCCCGCTTGCGCAGGGTCGGGGAAGGGTCCGACCACTTTGGGTCTATAGTACGCAGCCTTTCCCTACACTTCTGTAAGAGGCTGTTTCCAGGACTTCAACCCGTGACCTCATGGTCACAAGGCAGCAGCTTTACCACTGCGCCAAGGCTCCCCTTCAGCATGCATCTAGAGTATTAAGTTAAAAACAGAGTAACGCCTTAAGCAAGATGACATGATGTAGAGGGATAAATTCATGCAATATGATAAAAAAACCATCTTGTTATCCTTGATGGCAACAATACAATACGTGCCTTGCAATCCTTTCTGTCACTGGGTAAGGACACCGCAAGATTGAACCCAAAGCTAAACACTTCTCCCATTGCAAGAACTACCAATCTAGTTGGCCATACCAAACGGATAATTCAAAGAGACTTGCAAAGATAACTCAATCATACATAAAAGAATTCAGAGAAGAATCAAATATTGTTCATAGATAAGCTGGATCATAAACCCACAATTCATCGGTCTCAACAAACACACCGCAAAAAGGAAGATTACATCGAATAGATCTCCACAAGAGAGGGGGAGAACATTGTATTGAGATCCAAAAAGAGAGAAGAAGCCATCTAGCTACTAGCTATGGACCCGAAGGTCTGAAGTAAACCACTCACACTTCGTCGGAGAGGCTATGGTGTTGATGTAGAAGCCCTCCGTGGTAGATGCCCTCTCCGGCAGAGCTCCGGAATAGGCCCCAAGATGGGATCTCACGGATACAAAAAGTTGCGGCGGTGGAATTAGGTTTTTGGCTCCGTGTTTGATCTGACGGAGGTACGTAGGTATATATAGGAGGAAGGAGTACGTCGGTGGAGCAACAGGGGGCCCACGAGGCAGGGGGGCGCGCCCTCCACCCTCGTGACCTCCACAGCTATTCCATGGAGCAGGGTCCAAGTCTCCTGGATCACGTTCGGTGAGAAAATCACGTTCCCGAAGGTTTTATTCCGTCTGGACTCCGTTTGATATTTTGTTTCATCGAAATACTGAAATAGGCAAAAAAAACAGCAATTCTAGGCTGGGCCTCCGGTTAATAGGTTAGCCCCAAAAATAATATGAAAGTGGAAAATAAAGCCCAATATAGTCCAAAACAGTAGATAAAGTAGCATGGAGCAATCAAAAATTATAGATACGTTGGAGACGTATCAAGCATCCCCAAGCTTAACTCCTGCTCGTCCTCGAGTAGGTAAATGATAAAAAAGAATTTTTGATGCGGAGTGATACTTTGGCATAATTTCAGTGTAAATCTTCTTAATTGTGACATGAATATTCTGTTCCGAAAGATTCAATACAAAAGTTCATATTGACATAAAAGTAATGATACTTCAAGCATACAAATTAAAGCAATCATGTCTTCTCAAAATAGCATGGTTAAAGAAAGTTATCCCTACAAAATCATATAGTCTGGCTATGCTCTATCTTCATCACACAAAATATTTAATCATGCACAACCCCGATGACGAGCCAAGCAATTGTTTCATGCTTTAGAAATCTCAAACTTTTTCAACTTTCACGCAATACATGAGCGTGAGCCATGGACATAGCACTATAGGTGGAATAGAATGGTGGTTGTGGAGAAGACAAAAAGGGGTAGATAGTCTCACATCAACTAGGCGTATCAATGGGCTATGGAGATGCCCATCAATACATATCAATGTGAGTGAGTAGGGATTGCCATGCAACGGATGCACTAGAGCTATAAGTATATGAAAGCTCAAAAAGAAACTAAGTGGGTGTGCATCCAACTTGCTTGCTCACAAAGACCTAGGGCACTTTTGAGGAAGCCCATCACTGGAATATACAAGCCAAGTTCTATAATGAAAAATTCCCACTAGATCATGGTGCTATTTTGAAGCACAAGTGTGGAAAAAGGATAGTAGCATTGTCCCTTCTCTCTTTTTCTCTCATTTTTTTATTTGGCCTTTCTCTTTTTTCCCTTTTTTTATGGCCACTCTTTTTTTTATTTGGGCTTCTTTGGCCTCTTTTATTTTTCATAAAGTCCGGAGTCTCATCCCGACTTGTGGGGGAATCATAGTCTCCATCATCCTTTCCTCACTAGGACAATGCTCTAATAATGATGATCATCACACTTTTATTTTCCTTACAACTCAACAATTACAACTCGATACTTAGAACAAAATATGACTCTATATGAATGCCTCCGGCGGTGTACCGGGATATGCAATGAATCATGAGCGACATGTATGAAAATTATGAAGGTGGCCTTGCCACAAATACAATGTCGACTACATGTTCATGCAAAAAGCAATATGACAAAAGTAATGCTTGTCATATGGATGGAACGGTGGAAAGTTGCATGGCAATATATCTTGGAATGGCTATGGAAATGCCATGATAGGTAGGTATGGTGGCTGTTTTGAGGAAGGTATATGGTGGGTGTATGATACCGGTGAAAAGTGCGTAGTAATAGAGAGGCTAGCAATGGTGGAAGGGTGAAAGTGCGTATATTCCATGGACTCAACATTAATCAAAAGAACTCATGCACTTGTTGCAAAAATTTAGAAGTCATCAAAAACCAAAGCACTAAACGCATACTCCTAGGGGGATAGATTGGTAGGAAAAGACCATCGCTCGTCCCCGACTGCCACTCATAAGGAAGACAATCAATAAATAAAAATTTTCTCCGACTTCATCACAAAGCGGTTCACCATACGTGCATGCTACGGGAATCACAAACTTCAACACAAGCATTCTTTAAATTCATAATCACCCCAACTAGCATTGCTTTGATATTATCACCTCCATATCTCAAAACAATTATCAAGCATCAAACTTATCTTAGTATTCAACACACTCAAAATAAAGTTTCACAAATCTTGAATACCAAGTATATTAACATTAAGCAAATTACCATGCTATTAACAACTCTCAAAATAATCTAAGTGAAGCATGCGAGATCAATAGTTTCTTTAAAACAAATCTACCACCGTGCTCTAAAAGATCTAAGTGAAGCACTAGAGCAAAAATTATTACGCTCAAAAGATATAAGTGAAGCACTATGAGAAAAACTATCAAGCTCAAAAGATATAAGTGAAGCACTATTAGCAAAACTATCAAGCTCAAAAGATATAAGTGAAGCACTATGAGCAAAAACTATCAAGCTCAAAAGATATACGTGAAGCACATAGAGTATTCTAGCAAATTCCAAATCATGTATGGCTCTCTCAAAAGATGTGTACAGCAAGGATGATTGTTGCAAACTAACAAGCAAAGACGCAAATAATACAAGACGCTCCAAGCAAAACACATGACATGTGGTGAATAAAAATATAGCTCCAAGTAAATTACCGATGGAAGTAGACAAAAGAGGGGATGCCTTCCGGGCATCCCCAAGCTTTGACTTTTTGGTGTCCTTGGATTATCTTGGGTGTGCCATGGGCATACCCAAGCTTAGGCCCTTGCCACTCTTTGTTCCATAATCCATCAAAAGAATTCACCCAAAACTTGAAAACTTCACAACACAAAACTCAATAGAAATCTCGTGAGCTCTGTTAGCGAAAGAAAACAAAAGACTACTTTAAGGTACTATAATGAACTCATTCTTTATTTATATTGGTGTTAAACCTACTGTATTCCAACTTCCTTATGGTTTATAAACTAATTTATTAGCCATAGATGCATTGAAATAAGCAAACAACACACGAAAAACAGAATCTGTCAAAAAACAGAACAGTCTGTAGCAATCTGTAACTAACGCAAACTTCTGTAACTCTAAAATTCTACCAAAATAGGACATACTGGACAATTTGTTTATTGATCATAAGCAAAAATAATCAATGCAAAAGCACGTTCCTGTGATTTATTGAATTGTTTTCTCGTGAGCGCAAAGTTTCTGTTTTTCAGCAGAATCAAATGAACTATCATCATAGCTTATCCTATAGGTTCTACTTGGCACAAAGACTAATTAAAACATAAAACCACATATAAACAGAAAGTAGATGGATTATTTATTCCTAAACAGAAGCAAAAACAAAAGACACAAAATAAAATTGGGTTGCCTCCCAACAAGCGCTATCGTTTAACGCCCCTAGCTAGGCATAAAAGCGAAGATAGATCTAAGTTTTGCCATCTTTGGTAGGCAATCCATAAGTGGCTCTCATGATAGATTCATATGGTAATTTTATTTTCTTTCTAGGGAAGTGTTCCATACCCTTTTTCAAGGGAAATTGGAATCTAATATTCCCTTCCTTCATATCAATAATCGCACCAATCGTTCTAAGGAAAGGTCTACCAAGAATAATAGGACATGAAGGATTGCAATCTATATCAAGAATGATAAAATATACGGGCAGATAATTCCTATTTGCAACAATAAGAACATCATTAATTATTCCCATAGGCTTTTAAATAGTGGAATCCGCAAGATGCAACTTTAGAGAGCAATCTTCAAAGTCACGGAAATCTAGTAAATCACATAAAATTTTTGGAATAGTGGAGACACTAGCACCCAAATAACACAAGGCATGAAACTCATAATCTTTAATTTTAATTTTGATAGTAGGTTCCCACTCATCATAGAGTTTTCTAGGGATAGAAACTTTCAACTCACGTTTTTCTTCATAAGATTGCATCAAGGCATCAACAATGTGTTCGGTAAAGGCCTTATTTTGACTATAAGCATGAGGAGAATCTAGCACGGATTGCAACAAGGAAATACAACCAATCAAAGAGCAATTTTCATAATTAAATTCCTTGAGATCCAAAATAGTGGGTTTAGCAACATCAAGATTTTTATTTCTTTCAATCCCACTTTCATCAATTTCACCATCAAGATCTAGAAACTCCGAATTCTTAGAATGCCTTCTAGGTAAAGGAAGATCATATTCAGTTTATCAAGATTCATATTGCAAAACAAAGATTTAATAGGGGACACATCAATAACTTTTATATATTCATCTTGATTTTCATAGGAATCGGAAGAACACGCTTTAATAAAGGCATCTTTGGAAGCACGCATCCTAGCGGTTCTTTCCTTGCACTCATCAATGGAAATTCTCATAGATTTGAGAGACTCCTTGATATCATTCTTAGGAGGAATAGATCTAAGCTTTAAAGAATCAATTTCAAGAGAAAATCTATCAACGTTCCTAGCCAAATCATCAACTTTAAGCAATTTCTCTTCAAGCAAAGCATTAAAATTCTTTTGTGAATTCATAAACTCTTTAACACTACTCTCAAATTCAGAGAGCATCTTATTAAAATTTCCATAAGAATTGTTGTAGGAATTTCCATAATTATTAGAAGGATTACTAGGATAAGGCCTAGGATTAAAATTCCCTCTATACGCGTTATTTCCAAAAGTATTACTACCAACAAAATTCACATCCATAGATTCATTATTATTCTCAATCAGAGTAGATAAAGTCATATCATTGGGATCAAGAGAAGTATTTTTAGTAGCAAACATCTTCATAAGTTCACCCATCTTTTCACTCAAAACATTGATTTCTTCTATAGCATGCACTTTTTTACTAGAAGATCTTTCGGTATGCCATTGAGAATAATTAGCCATAATATTGTCAAGCAATTTTGTAGCATCCCCTAATGTAATTTCCATAAACGTGCCTCCCACGGCCGAATCTAAAAGATTTCTAGAAGCAAAATTTAATCCGGCATAAAATTTTTTTATGATCATCCATAAATTTAAACCATGAGTAGGGCAATTGCGAAGCATCAGTTTCATTCTTTCCCAAGATTGGGCAACATGCTCATGATCAAGTTGTTTAAAATTCATAATATCGTTCCTAAGAGTGATGATCTTATCGGGAGGAAAATACTTAGAGATAAAATCATATTTGCACTTGTTCCAAGAATCAATACTATTTTTAGGCAAAGACGAAAACCAAATTTTAGCACGATCTCTAAGTGAAAATGGAAATAACTTCAATTTGACAATATTGTTATCCGTATCTTTCTTCTTTTGCATATCACACAAATCAACAAAATTGTTTAGATGAGTAGCGACATCTTCACTAGGAAGGCCGGCGAATTGATCTTTCATAACAAGATTCAGCAAAGCGGTATTGATTTCACAAGACTCATCATTATTAAGAGGAGCAATCGGAGTACTAAGGAAATCATTATTATTGGTTTTCGAGAAATCACACAACTTGGTATTATCTTGTGCAATGGCAACAAGTAATCCAACACACAAGCAACAAAAAGGCAAACGAGAAAAAGGCAAAAGATAAAGAGAGGAGGAGATTGGGAAAGAGAGGGCGAATAAAACGGCAAGGGTGAAGTGGGGGAGAGGAAAACGAGAGGCAAATAATGTAATGCGAGAGATAGGGATTGTGATGGGTACTTGGTATGGTTGACTTTTGCGCAAACTACCCGGCAACGGCGCCAGAAATTCTTCTTGCTACCTGTTGAGCACTGCGTTGGATTTCCCCGAAGAGGAGAGGATGATGCAGTAAAGTAGCGTAAGTATTTCCCTTAGTTTCTGAGAACCATGGTATCAATCCAGTAGGAGATCACGCACGAGTCCCTCGTACCTACACAAAACGGTAGCTACTCGCAACCAACGCGATTAGGGGTTGTCAATCCCTTCACGGACACTTACGAGGGTGAGATCTGATAGAGATGATAAATAATATTTTTGGTATTTTTGATATAGAGATGCAAAGTAAAAAGTAAAAGGCAAAGTAAAAACAAAGCAAGTAATAAAGTAATGGAGATTGATATGATGAGAATAGACCTGGGGGCCATAGGTTTCACTAGTGGCTTCTCTCAAGAGCATAAGTATTCTACGGTGGGTGAACAAATTACTGTTGAGCAATTGATAGAAAAGCGAATAATTATGAGATTATCTAGGTATGGTCATGTATATAGGCATCACGTCTGAAACAAGTAGATCGAAACGATTCTGCATCTACTACTATTACTCCACTCATCGACCGCTATCCAGCATGCATCTAGAGTATTAAGTTAAAAACAGAGTAATGCCTTAAGCAAGATGACATGATGTAGAGGGATAAATTCATGCAATATGATAAAAACCCCATCTTGTTATCCTCGATGGCAACAATACAATACTTGCCTTTCAACCCTTTCTGTCACTGGGTAAGGACACTGCAAGATTGAACCCAAAGCTAAACACTTCTCCCATTGCAAGAACTACCAATCTAGTTGGCCAAACCAAATGGATAATTCGAAGAGACTTGCAAAGATAACTCAATCATACATAAAAGAATTCAGAGAGAATAAAATATTGTTCATAGATAAGCTGGATCATAAACCCACAATTCATCGGTCTCAACAAACACACCGCAAAAAGGAAGATTACATCGAATAGATCTCCACAAGAGAGGGGGAGAACATTGTATTGAGATCCAAAAAGAGAGAAGAATCCATCTAGCTACTAGCTATGGACCCGGAGGTCTAAAGTAAACTACTCACACTTCATCGGAGAGGCTATGGTGTTGATGTAGAAGCCTTTCGTGGTAGATGCCCTCTCCGGCGGAGCTCCGGAACAGGCCCCAAGATGGGATCTCGCGGATACAGAAAGTTGCGGCGGTGGAATTAGGTTTTTGGCTCCGTGTTTGATCTGACGGAGGTACGTAGGTATATATAGGAGGAACGAGTACGTCGGTGGAGCAACAGGGGCCCACGAGGCAGGGGGCGCGCCCTTCACCCTCGTGACCTTCACGGTTGTTCCTTGGAGCAGGGTCCAAGTCTCCTGGATCATGTTCGGTGAGAAAATCACGTTCCCGAAGGTTTTATTCCGTTTGGACTCCGTTTGATATTTTGTTTCTTCGAAATACTAAAATAGGCAAAAAACAACAATTCTGGGCTGGGCCTCCGGTTAATAGGTTAGTCCCAAAAATAATATAAAAGTGGAAAATAAAGCCCAATATAGTCCAAAACAGTAGATAAAGTAGCATGGAGCAATCAAAAATTATAGATACGTTGGAGACGTATCACGGGCTCAATAACACTAGAAGTGGTCTTCGGATCTATGGATAACTTCTGAAGCGAGGAGTTAATCTTCGACATCGTCCCTTTCCGTAGTGGCTATCACGCACTACCTGGACGAACCGCGTTTGCTCGATTCAATGCGGTACCGCACTATGCATACCTCAAGCTCAAAATGCCAGGACCTCACGGGGTTATAACAATCAATGGAAACACAGACCGCTCCCTCCGTACGGAAGAGCACACTGCGGCCCTCGCGGCAGAAGTACAAAGCAGCCTCCTCCGACAAACAGCCAATTCGGCAACGACAACCCCGAACACCGTCAAGCGAGTCCGGAGCACCCCACAACAGGGCCGTCAGGCACGCCATGAGCTCGACTAGCAATCCGGCCTCCACCCCAGCCCCATTCAGGCAGCGCTCGTGCCACGCGTACACAAATACGCGCTTAAAATACCATGGGCACAGGTGGAGGCGACACGACAATGCGGCCTGCAGTGCGGTTCAGCCGCCATGAGGCCCGCATACCATTTTTCTTTCTTTCTTTCAGGACCCTACTTTCGGGCAGCCCCTTCGGAGAGATTGGATAACCGGACTCATTACAGGAGGGAACACCAAGGAGGCAAGAGGCTTTGTAGACAAGGGAGTACCCAGGTGGTCTCTGTTAATGATCGTTATACCTATTTTACATACCTGCATGCAGCCTGCCCTTGGATAGGACATGTCAAATAGTCCTATTTGTTATTGCTTAATGCATTAATTGTAAACATACGCCTTGACGTATTATACAAATAACAATGGGAAACAGTATAATAGTGCCAGCTTATTACTAATATCTTCATATTTTCCCTTGAATATTTATTTAATATTGCATCCGTACATTTTGCTATGCTCAGTTTGCCAGGGGATTCTTATCGAGCCCCAAAATATGGCAAGAAAAGTCCGAACACTTTCGACAGTGCGGCACCCCGAACTTATAGCATTATATGCATCAGCTCCGAATCATGTCTTGGGTCAATAGTTGGGATAGCCTGGCTCCCTTGTTTTGGTACCTTGCGTTCCATTATATCGGCTAAGGTAGCGCAGGGAGAACTACTGGGATTGTGTCCCGGTTCTTCCGGACGTGCACCTCAGTAGAGAAAGCCGAAAACTGACCGTCATGATGCGGCGAGTGTTGGTCGCTGTTCGCGAGGTACTAAATCGTTAAAGATTTTTTCCGCTTCAGGCGAGGAATCGACCTTGCCCGATTTAGGCATGTATAGCGCCCCAGTTCGGCCTTCCGAATACTAGGGGTTTCACCGAAATTTAAAATTATAGAATTCTATGGCCAAGTGAGAGTTATAAAGCCAAATAGTCCGATTGCCTTGTTCGTTGTGCTAAACACCTCCTTAAGGGACCAAGAATTTGGATAAAGAGTGTTTGGGTTTTCCACGAACACCCCAGTACTAGTTACAAGGGGGCGGAAGCCGACGACTGGCCTACTCTCAGATTTTGATAAACAGCCGCAGAGAAGGTAATATTTTAAATCAAATAAAGCATTATATAGCACAAACAAACTCGTTCTCATATTACAAAGACGACATGAGTACATTCACTCAAAAATTATGTTCTTAGGACATTCATTTGCCACAAGCCGAGCGCCTTTCATAACGCCATCATAATATTTTTCGGGGTAGCGATGCTCCTTACCCTCCGGGGGTCCATCCTTCACGAGCTTCTCAGCATCCAGTTTGGCCCAATGCATCTTCGCGCGGGCAAAGGCCCGTCGGGCGCCCTCAATACAAAGGGACTGCTTGATAACTTCTAGCCGTGGACAGTCATGCACCATCTGATGGATTCATGTACCTAGGGTAGGGTCATAGGCCTGATCTAAGTGCCCTACCCAAGGACACTCTTAGAAGAGATCACCTTCCAGTCGACCTACGAGGAACCCACTCGACTGACTTGAAGGACTTGACCATGAAGACTCACTCGACCACCAGAAGGTCAGGAGGCACTCTGCACTGCAACGGCCTATAATTGAATAGACTTTATGGTAGTTAAGACACTTTATGCGGGGCATTACCAGTAACGCCCCAGACTTAATGTACTTTAAACCCTTCATTACGTGGGCTGGCGGGGGTCCTGGCGCACTCTATATAAGCCACCCCCATCCACAGGCAGAAGGGTTCGCACCCCTGTAACACATATACACATAATCCACTCGACCGCCTCAGGGCTCCGAGACGTAGGGCTTTTACTTCCTCCGAGAAGGGCCTGAACTCGTACATCGCTTGTGTTTACAACCTCTCCATAGCTAGGACCTTGCCTCTCCATACCTACCCCCCACTCTACTGTCAGACTTAGAACCACGACAGTTGGCGCCCACCGTAGGGCCGGTGTTTTAGCGATTTTGTGGAGAAGTTGCGATACTTCCGAGTACTTTCATCATGATGACTGCTGGAGTCTTGGTCGAGGGGCGCGAGATCCGTCTTGGCACTCTCACCTTTGTCGCCGACGACTCTGCATGGCTCCTGGAGGCTCCACTCGACGTTGATGCGCTCCCCGTCCGCGGTGCGACGCATTTTCGCGCATGTGCCCGCGGCGTTCTGCTGCGGCAACCGTCGACCCCGTATCGGTCGACTCCCCTATCGGCCACCCATCCGATCTCCCACCAGCGCAAGCGCTCTGGTCGGTCGAGACTCCAGCGATGGGTGAAACACGCGGTGGCTCGCCAGACAGCCACCGCTCAGGTCGCGGCAATTGAGCCCGACGAGTCTCTCTACGGCCTGTTCGATCTGTCGACTGGCTCCGTAGAGACTGCATCAGAGTGTGACAGCAGTGATCCGGTGGCAGAAATCCTGATGGTCAACGGACCCCGCAGTCCTCCTGGCTTCGCCCTCGAGGGCGGGGCAGGCGGCGGAGGCGACCCCGTACGAGACCACGAAGAGTACCAGCCCGAGACACTCGACTCTCTGCAGAGAGAGGAGCTTCGCCGCAGGAACATGGATGCCCTGCATACTCGCATCGCGGGAGAAACCCCCGAGGCTCGTGCCTTGGAGGAGGCACGTTTGGCCAATCTGGCTGAACGCGCTCGTCTGGAGAACCTCCAGCGGGCACTCGACGAGCGCACGCGGCAACGAGTTCCCGACGCCAATCGACGTCAACTCTTTCCGCCGACTCAGGTATATCGAACCCCAATCCAGAATTTAGCAGCTGCAACCCGTATAGCAGAGTCCATCCAGCCCTCTCAGTCGGAGGCCGGCAGAGGTTTGATGCAGATCAGGGATTTGCTCCTGGCAGCAGGGGACCAGAACTCAGCCGTGTCGCAGTCGCGCAACAGAATTCACAGTCGATCCGTCGCTGTGAATACGGTTCAGTCGGCTCACAGTCCCAGATCGCCTCCGCGGCGGGAAGGGCGCGAGAATCGGCGAGACCAGTATGGAGACCGACACGACCGAGATGACAGGCGTCGAGTGCCCTCTTCCCCTCCGAGGGATGGGTCTTATGCTCCTCGGCGACAGGATGACAGGCGTCAGCTCAGTGTGGGGTGAAGAGTTCCAGTCGACCCCAGGGAATCAGGCTTCGATGCGCGATCCATTATCGTGCAAGGCTTGGTCGACCGAAACAGAGCCCATCGAGGCGGACCCCAGAGAGATGCTCCCACGAGCAGTCGAGTGCATGTTTCTGGTCCAGAATGTTTCAGCAGGGCTATCAGAGCCGCAGTGATCCCCCCCAATTTCAGATTGGCAACAGGAGTCAGCAAGTTCACTGGTGAGTCTAAGCCTGAAACTTGGCTTGAGGACTACCGAGTGGCTGTTCAGATTGGTGGTGGGAATGACGAGGTGGCCATGAAGCATTTGCCCCTCGTGTTGGAAGGTTCTGCCAGAGCATGGCTGAATCAGTTACCTCCTAGCAGCATCTACACTTGGGAAGATCTGTCCTGAGTGTTCGTCAGAACATTTGAAGGAACTTGCAAGCGACCAGCTGGATTGACGGAGCTGCAAGTCTGTGTGCAGAAGACCAATGAGACTCTCAGAGAGTATATTCAGAGATGGATCACTTTGCACCATACTGTGGAAAATGTGTCTGATCATCAGGCAGCTTGCGCCTTCAAAGATGGCGTCAAGAACAGATAATTGAGTCTGAAGTTTGGTCGAACCGGGGACATGACCTTGAGTCGGATGATGGAGATTGCTACCAAGTACGCCAACGGCGAGGAAGAGGACCGACTCCGAAGCGGCAAATACAAGCCAAGTCAGTCGGAGAAGGGAAACTCCAGTCGGAAACAGAAGCGGAAGGCCGAACCAGCAGCTCCTGGAGAGGCCCTGGCCGTGACTCAGGGAAAGTTCAAGGGGAAGCCAAAAGGATCCTGGAATCCTAAGAAAGTAAAGGATAAAGAAGGAAATGACGTGATGGATATGCCGTGTCACATCCACACGAAGAAAGATGAAGAGGGCAATATCATTTACCCAAAGCATACCACTCGCCAATGTCGACTCCTGATCCAGCAGTTTCAGGGAAAACAGTCTAAGGACAAGGAGAAGGAGTCGGACAAGGCCGAAGACAAAGAGGACAGTGAGGAAGGATATCCGCATGTCAATTCCACTCTGATGATCTTCGCAGATGTGGAAAGCAAGAGTCGACTGAAAGTCATTAACCGTGAGGTGAACATGGTTGCCCCAGCAAAACCAAGTTATCTGAGATGGTCCCAAACACCCATCACATTCGACCAATCTGATCACCCGACTCATATTGCCACCCCTGGGAGGCAAGCTTTGGTGGTCGATCCAGTTGTCGAAGGCACTCGACTGACAAAAGTGCTGATGGACGGTGGTAGTGGGCTGAACTTGTTGTATGCAGACACACTGAAAGGAATGGGCATTCCGATGTCCCGACTGAGCACCAGTAACATGAGTTTCCACGGAGTCATACCAGGGAAGAAAGCTGAGTCACTCGGCCAAATAGCTCTGGACGTGGTGTTTGGTGATTCAAAGCATTTTCGCAAGGAAAAGTTGACGTTTGAGGTCGTGGATTTTCAGAGTGCGTACCACGCCATTTTGGGGAGGCCAGCCTACGCACGGTTCATGGCTCGACCATGTTACGTGTACCTCAAACTGAAGATGCCCGGTCCCAAAGGAGTGATCATTGTCACCGGTGATCGGAAAAAGGCAGAAGAGTGCTTTCAAAAGGGCTCGAAGATTGCCGATTCCCAGGTGACAGCGGTCGAGTTTGAAGAGTATAAGCAAAGCGCAGATCCGAGTGATTTGCTGCGATCCAAGAAACCCGCCACAGAATCTGCATTTCAGTCGTCCGGTGAGACGAAGCCTGTCCACATTCACCCGACCGACCCCAATGCAGCCCCGACCCACATTTCCACAACGCTCGACCCGAAATAGGAAGAAGCGCTCATCCAGTTCCTCCGTGAGAACTGGGACATTTTTGCATGGAAGCCAGCTGACATGCCAGGTGTTCCCAGGGGACTGGTTGAGCATTGCCTCAGAGTCGACAAATCAGCAAAACCAGTAAAAGAGCATCTTCGGCAGTCCGCCGTCCAGAAGAGAAAGGCTATTGGTGAGGAAGTGGCTCGACTGTTGGCGGGCGGATTTATCCGAGAGATATACCACTCCGAGTGGCTCGCTAATGTCGTCATGGTTCCCAATAAGGACAAGTCACTCCGCATCTGCATTGATTTCAAGCACATCTATCGGGCCTGCCCGAAAGATCATTTTCCTCTCCCTCGCATAGATCAAATTGTTGACTCGACCGCGGGATGTGAGAGATTGTCTTTTCCAGACGCATATTCCGGGTATCATCAGATCCGTCTGTATGGACCCGACAAAATAAAAACAGCTTTCATCACTCCATTCAGGTGCTTCTGCTATATCACCATGCCATTCGGCCTCAAGAATGCCAGAGCCACATTTATGCGAATGATTCAGAAGTGTCTGCTCACTCAAATCAGTTGGAATGTGGAAGCGTATATGGATGATATCGTTGTCAAGTCGCGAAAGGGTTCCGACCTGCTCGCTGACCTAGCCGAAACATTTGCCAACCTCAAAAGATATGATATCAAGTTCAATCCGTCAAAGTGCACATTCGGGGTCCCTGGTGGAAAGTTACTCGGTTTTCTCGTTTCTGAGCGAGGGATCGATGCTAATCCAGAGAAGATCGGTACTATTCTCCGAATGAAACGCCCTGTGCGCGTGCACGATGTCCAGAAGCTTACTGGATGCTTGGCCGCATTAAGTCGATTCATCTCACAACTCGGTGAAAAGGCATTGCCTCTTTACCGACTGATGAAGAAGGCAGACAAGTTCGAGTGGACTCCAGAAGCTGATGCAGCGTTTCCTGAGCTAAAAGCTCTGCTCTCCACCCAGCCGGTGCTTGTTGCTCCAATCAGCAAAGAGCCTCTGTTGCTTTATATCGCAGCCACAGGACAAGTCGTCAATACAGTGCTTACGGTCGAGCGAGAAGAGGAAGGAAAAGCCTTCAAAGTTCAGCGCCCAGTGTATTATTTGTCCGAAGTCTTGACTCCATCCAAGCAGACATATCCTCATTATCAGAAACTTGTGTATGGAATATACATGACCACGAAGAAGGTTGCTCATTATTTCTCTGATTATTCCATCACAGTCATCAGCGACGCCCCACTATCAGAGATTCTGCACAACAGAGATGCAACTGGTCGAGTGGCGAAATGGGCGATTGAACTTCTTCCCCTTGATATCAAGTTTGAGGCAAAGAAAGCCATTAAGTCCCAGGCAATAGAAGATTTCCTCGCCGAGTGGATTGAACAAAAGTAGCCGACTGAATTTCACTCGGAGCATTGGACCATGTTCTTTGATGGTTCTAAGATGCTGAATGGTTCCGGTGCTGGGGTTGTTCTGGTTTCCCCCAGAGGAGATAAGCTTAGGTATGTGCTCCAGATTCACTTTGATTCCTCCAACAATGAGGCAGAGTATGAGGCCCTTTTATATGGATTGCGTATGGCCATCTCACTCGGCGTCCGTCGCCTGATGGTTTATGGCGATTCAGATTTAGTGGTCAACCAGGTGATGAAGGAGTGGGACGTGAGAAGCCCAGCCATGACTGGATACTGCAATGCAGTGAGGAAGCTGGAAAAGAAGTTCGAGGGGTTAGAGCTCCATCACATCCCCCGACTGAAAAATCAGGCAGCAGATGATCTGGCAAAGATAGGTTCCAAAAGAGAAGCCATTCCGAGTGGTGTGTTCTTGGAGCATATACACACTCTGTCAGTCAAAGAAGATCCTTTCACAGAAGAAGCTCCACAGCCCAAGAGTGCCACAGATCCGACTGAGGTTGAGGTCCCATCAGTGGTCGACTTGGTCATGGAGGTCTTAGTGGTCACTCCCGACTGGACAATTCCCTATATCGCGTATACCCTGAGAAAAGAGCTCCCAGAGGATGAGGAAGAGGCTCGGCAGATCGTCCGTCGATCCAAAGCCTTTACCGTTATCAAAGGACAGTTGTATAGAGAGAGCGCGACTGGAGTTGGACAAAAATGCATAACGCCAGAAGAAGGTCGAATCATTCTTAATGATATCCACTCGGGGACCTGTGGTCACCATGCGTCCTCTCGGACCATCGTGGCCAAAGCATACCGAGCCGGATTTTACTGGCCGAGGGCGAATGAGATGGCAAAGGAAATAGTGGACAAGTGCGAAGGATGTCAGTTCTACTCCAATATGTCACACAAGCCTGCGTCGGCTCTAAAGACCATTCCACTCGTCTGGCCTTTCGCAGTATGCGGGTTGGACATGGTCGGTCCCTTCAGAACAGGTCGAAGTGGTTTCACGCATGTACTGGTAGCAGTCGACAAGTTCACCAAGTGGATTGAGGCTAAACCAATCAAGAATCTTGACGCCGGTGCTGCTGTTACCTTCATCAGGGAGCTGACGTTCAGATATGGAGTCCCGCACAGCATCATTACGGATAATGGGTCGAATTTTGACTCGGAAGAATTCAGGGATTTCTGCAACTCTCAAGGCACACGAGTCGACTACGCTTCAGTCGCCCATCCGCAGTCGAATGGACAAGCAGAACGAGCCAATGGCTTAATCCTCAAAGGTTTGAAGCCCCATCTGATGCGTGATCTCAAGCATGCGGCTGGAGCATGGGTCGACGAACTCCCTTCGGTGCTTTGGGGATTGCGGACCACACCCAATCGGTCGACCGGAAGAACTCCATTCTTCTTGGTCTATGGAGCTGAAGCAGTCTTGCCGAGCGACCTTCTTCACAATGCTCTTCGGGTTGAGCTCTACAACGAAGCAGAAGCTGAGCAAGCGCGTCAGGACGCAGTCGACCTTCTAGAGGAAGAAAGGGAGATGGCTCTGATCCGATCGACCATCTACCAACAAGATTTGCGTCGCTTTCACGCCAGAAATGTGAGAGGTCGAGCCTTCCAGGAAGGAGATCTAGTTCTCCGAGTGGACCAGCAGAAACAACATAAGCTCGCTCCTTCTTGGGAAGGACCCTTCATCGTCACCAAGGTTCTCCACAACGGGGCGTACCGTCTTTACAATGTCGAACACAATATCGAAGAGCCCCGAGCTTGGAATGCGGATCTGCTCCGCCCATTTTATACTTAAAGTTTTCACTCGGATGAGTTGTAATAAAGTACTTCTGTAGTTCATGGATTTCGAAATTATAGTGTCATAATTCCTCCATAATTTTTGTCACTTTTTATTTTTTTTTCCAATAATATTTTCCCCCCAGTGGGTGACTTAGCCGCGAATCCGTTTCGCCTAAGTTTGTAAAAATTCCACCGAGTGGTAAGTCAGACTTCCACTCGGAGGCTTAGCCGCGAATCCGTTTTGCCTAAGTTATAAAAATCCTACCGAGTGGTAAGCCAGACTTCCACTCGGGGGCTTAGCTGCAGCCCAGTGCTCGCCTAAGTTATAAAAATCCTACCGAGTGGTAAGCCAGACTTCCACTCAAGGGCTTAGCTGCAATCCAAGTACTCGCCTAAGTTATATAAATCCTACCGAGTGGTAAGCCAGACTTTCACTCGGGGGCTTAGCTGCAGTCCAAGTACTCGCCTAAGTTATATAAATCCTACCGAGTGGTAAGCCAGACTTCCACTCGGAGGCTTAGCTGCAGTTTAAATACTCACCTAAGTACAACGTATGCTCGCAAGGAGGACGAGGTGCAGGTCGACTGCGACCCTCCCCTCTGAGCTACGCCATAAGTACAACGTACTCTCGCAAGGAGGACGAGGTGCAGGTCGACTGCGACCCTCTCCTCTGGGCTACGCCATAAGTACAACGTACGCTCGCAAGGAGGAAGAGGTAAAGGTCGATTGCGACCCTCTCCTCTGAACTCCTCCACAAATACAACGTAAAAATCCTACCGAGTGAAGAGCAAACCTCTCACTCGGGGGCTTAGCTGCAGCCCAGTGCTCGCCTAAGATATAAAAATCCTACCGAGTGAAGAGCAAACCTCTCACTCGGGGGCTTAGCTGCAGCCCAGCGCTCGCCTAAGATATAAAAATCCTACCGAGTGAAGAGCAAACCTCTCACTCGGGGGCTTAGCTGCAACCCAACGCTCGCCTAAGATATAAAAATCCTACCGAGTGAAGAGCAAACCTCTCACTCGGAGGCTTAGCTGCAGCCCAGTGCTCGCCTAAGGAATAAGTCAACTGCAGAGAGCATCTTGCTGTGAACCTGCAAAGGACATTTCGAGCCAAAAGCAATCATATTCAAACATCAAATCCAAGTTCAGATCAATACCTAAAGGAACCGAAAGTGCTCAGGCGCTAAGCCTGTTAAGGTTTATCGGTTACAACTCCACTCGGCATACCGAGGCAAATTTGAAGTGTCGGGCTTAAAAGAAGTTTTTTACCCCTCCTGTGGAGGGCTGGAAGGAGCAACGAACTCATCAAGGTCGATTCCGTCTGCGATCCAAGTGGCAGCAGCGATGAAGGTTTCCATGAAGGACCTGAAGTCGTGTTTCTTGGTGTTGGCCACCCGGAGAGCCGCCGGCTTGTCTTCTCGCGCGTCTTTGCAGTGGACTCGGGCCAGACACAGAGCAACATCTGCACCGCAATGAGCCGAGGACTTCTTCCACTCCTGCACTCGGTCAGGGACTGCGTTCAGTCGAGCCATCAGTGACTCGAGGTCATTCTGGAGTGTCGCCCTGGGCCAGAGTGTTGAGTCGATGCGGGACGTGGCAACCTTCAGTCTTGCAAGATAGTCCACGACGGCTGCAACACGGGACTCCAGTCGGAAGACATTCATGGCAACTTCATCATTCACTGGAGAATTGACGGGGTCAAGGTTCGGTTCCAACTGGCTAGTCTCTTCTTCAAAGTTTCGACAGAATTCTGCAAGGACAAACACCGAGTCAAGAAAGTGGTCGAATGGAAGCATCACAGTTGAAAATGTATGTCGAGTATAAAGGGTTACCTTCGAGCATAAGGAACAACTTCTTAGCAAGTCCACCCAGGAAGGCCTCCAGGTCATTTTTCTTCCCAGTCAACATCTTGTCGGTTAGAGCAGTCTTGTCAGTCTTCAGTCGACTGACTTCCTTGTTAGCAATCCCAAGAGCAGTCTTCAGATTGGTATTTTCCTCTTCGAGCTTAGTGACTGAAGCTAACTTCTCGTCAGCAAGCTTGGTCTTCTCAGCTAGCTCAAGGTCTTTTTTCTTCTGGGCCTCCTTCACCTTGCCTGCAAGTTACAGAAAGGTTAGATTTTGAAACAAGTGAAGGGAAAAAGGAGTCGTCGAGGTCTCACCGAACATACCTTTGGTCTCCTCCTTCACCTTCGTCAGATTCTCCTGAACCAGCTTCAGATCCAGCTCGAGCTGAATGTGCTTCTATTGAAGCTCGGTATAGCGAGCCGCAAGGTCATAGGATTTCTGCGAAGAACCAGTCGACAAAGTATCAAAGATAATTCACTTCCGAGTGGATAAGAGAAAATCATACGTTTCTAAGACTACAGCCGAATGCAAGCATTCAACCGTAGTCTCGGGGACTACACCCAGTGGGTGCACTCAGCGTGCCCCCACTAGTTCTATCGAAGACAGAGTCGACCAGTCGACCCAAAAAAAAAGAGAGAGAGACGTATTCTTCAGACTATAATCGACTGCCAGCAGTCGACCACAGTCTCGGGGACTACACCCAGTGGGTGCACTCAGCGTGCCCCCACCGGTTTCGGAAATCCATTTGTTTCAGTCGAATGACAGAAAGACTTTACTTATAAAGCCTAAGGCCGACTGCCAGCAGTCGACCTTAGCCTTGGGGACTACACCCAGCGGGTGCACTCAGCGTGCCCCCACTAACACGGAGTTTTAATCAACACACCCACTGGGTGACTGCTATGGATTCCGGAAAGAGAAGTTTTGATAGCATATCCTAACAGAACAAGCGATGGTCGACTGACCTGAACGTTGCTTTGAAGGGCGGAGCTGGCGTCGTAAGCTGCTTGGCTCGCGTCCCGGATGGTCTTCATCTGCTCCATCATGGCCCCTGCTTGGCGTATCGCTTCCTTGGCAGTGCTGGCTTGGTCCTCTGGGACGTGGTGCGTCGTGAAGAGAGAAGGTTGTGCGGCACTCGACGAAGTGGGATGAGCACTCGTCAACGGCACCGCGAAAGACACGATGTGTCGAGTGGTGTTCTCCCCCTCCGTGATCAGAGTTTCGGGCGCCGTCACATCCTGGACCACCTTGCTGGCAGACGCCTTCCTACTCCTCCTATGCTTCAGCGGTTCCTCATCTTCATCATCATCATCGGGAAGGGTGATAACGACATTGGATAGAGCTACAGAAAAGAATCAGAATTAGAGATCATGAGTCAGTCGACTAAAGATGGAATTAAGAGTATAGTACCAGGCTTTGAGGTTGCTGCGTCCTCCATCTCATGGTCGTCAGCCTTGCCTGAGGTCTCAGAAGTTGCAGCACTGCAATTCCAAAGAATCAGTTGACTAATTCAAGTATCAACCAGAGATAAAGCTTGTACAAAACAAGAAGACTTAAGCAGCATATTTACCCTGATATGGTGGGGATGGACACCTTCATCTTCGGCAGGAGCTTGGTTGGTTTTGACGGAGCCACCTTCGACTGCTTCGGCGCCTTTTCAGTCGGCACCGGAGAAGTGGTCCGAGGGCGTTTGGTCGACTGCGAGGCAGTCGCAACCCCCTTGCCACGTTCAGTCGCAGGGTCATGGACAAGTTTCGACCGCCTTTCCGAGCGCAGCGGAGCAACCTCCTCCTCCTCCTCTTCTTCGTCCTCATCATCGTCGTCGTCATCATCGTCATCTTCGGCAGCGTCTGAGTCCCACTCCTCCTGGCTCTCGCCTCCGCTTGCTTCTCCCTCCTCAGTCGGAGCCTGAGCTCCATTGGGCAACGAGTACAGTTTGGTGAGGGCCTGAAAGACGTCAAGACAGAGATCAATCGACCGATTTGCAGAGCATACAGAAATAGACATGACAAAAATACAATGGAAGGCAGAGCAAACGAACCTTGTCGGGAACGCTGTGATGGTCGAGTGGAGGAATCCTCCTGGATCCACGGGGATTATCCTTGTTCCCAGTGACCGCGGCCATCCACCTTTCCACCGTGGCGTCGTCGACTGCTTCCGGGTGGATCCGAGTCTCGTCTTCAGTTCCGCAGTACAACCACATGCAATGGCTCCGGAACTGAAGAGGCTGGATACGCCGCCTAAGAAAAACCTCCAAAAGATACATGCCAGTAACTCCGTCTCGAACCAACTGCACCACGCGATCCATCAACATCTTCACGTCAGCTCTCTCCTCTGGAATCACCTTCAGAGAGGAGGGCTTGTTCACTCGGTCCATGGTGAATTGAGGGAGTCCACTCGACTGCCCTGGCGTCAGCTCATTCTGGCAGTAGAACCAGGTCGACTGCCAGCCTCTGACCGACTCGGGAAACGTCATGGCTGGGAAAGTGCTCTTGTTCCTCACTTGGATCCCCAGGCCCCCACACATTTGGACAACTTGGGTTTTCTCATCGCCTGGGCTCGCCTTCTTCACGGTCTGAGAGCGAGACGTGAATATGTGCTTGAACAAGCCCCAGTGCGGTCGACAGCCCAAAAAATTCTCACACATGGATACAAACGCAGCAAGATATGCAATAGAGTTCGGGGTGAAGTGGTGGAGTTGAGCTCCGAAGAAGTTCAAAAAACCACGGAAGAAAACACTCGGTAGCAAAGAAAATCTGCGGTCGACATGGGTGGCCAGGAGCACGCACTCACCCTCTTCCGGCTGGGGCTGCCACTCTTTCCCCGGAAGCCTTGCGGCGCCGTGGGGGATCAGCCCGTCGTCGGCCATGTCGAGGAGATCCTTCTCCTTGATGGTCGACTGGATCCAATCTCCCTGGACCCAGCCCTTCGGCAGGCGGGATTTAGACGAAGACCCGCTGCGACTGGTAGATCTCCCCTTCGTCTTCTCCGCCGCCGACGCCTTCTTTGGGCGCTCCACCACCGCCGTCGTCTCCTTGACCATGGCTGCCGGCGAGATGCGCGAAGAGAAGCTTTGCAGAGGCGAAAGCGGGCGCGGTGGGCGGAGACGAGGAGAGCTGAGAGGAAATGATGAAGCACTGTTCAGAAAACCCTCGCTGGCCGCCTTTATAAGATCCCTTCTGAGTGGATGACGGGTGGGCCAGGTCAGTCTAATCATATCCCGAAACAGTGGCATTGACGTGATACGTGGTGGAAAAAGCGGCGCGGAGATCGAGGCGTCTATGTCCTATCCCATCCGAGCACCGCGGTCCGTTCCGCTTCGCGCGCTTCCCCAAATTTCGTATCCCATAGAATCCGTGAACGGCAGATCGATCTGTCAGACGCGGGATTTCCTGCGATCCGTCGCTCGGGAACCGGCAAAGTTCAAAAGATCACTCGACGAATAACAAGAATGGATCGAGTCGACTGAAGAAAAGTTGCTCGTTATCAACAAAGAAGGTCTTGATCCAGAGCAACGCATAGCCAGTGAGCAAAAGTCAATCGGAAACAGCATCAACTCCTTCCTCACTCAAGCCTCAATCCATTCGGGGGCTAATGATGGATTCATGTAACTAGGGTAGGGTCATAGGCCTGATCTAAGTGCCCTACCCAAGGACACCCTTAGAAGAGATCACCTTCCAGTCGACCTACGAGGAACCCACTCGACTGACTTGAAGGACTCGACCATGAAGACTCACTCGACCACCAGAAGGTCAGGAGGCACTCTGCACTGCAACGGCCTGTAATTGAATAGACTTTATGGTAGTTAAGACACTTTATGCGGGGCGTTACCAGTAACGCCCCAGACTTAATGTACTTTAAACCCTTCATTACGTGGGCTGGCGGGGGTCCTGGCGCACTCTATATAAGCCACCCCCCTCCACAGGCAGAAGGGTTCGCACCCCTGTAACACATATACACATAATCCACTCGACCGCCTCAGGGCTCCGAGACGTAGGGCTTTTACTTCCTCCGAGAAGGGCCTGAACTCGTACATCGCTTGTGTTTACAACCTCTCCATAGCTAGGACCTTGCCTCTCCATACCTACCCCCCATTCTACTGTCAGACTTAGAACCACGACACCATCCGCTTTATCAGGCCAAAGTAGCTGCCGGGCAGGGGCTCGCCAGGCCACATCCGAACTATGAGGTCCTTCATGGCCCGTTCAGCCACATTGTGGATTTCGACCAATTGCTTTAGTTGGTCACTTAGAGGAATCGGGTGTCCGGCTCCCGTCTATTGGGACCAGAACAGCTTCTCCATTGAGCTCCCCTCTTCAGCACGATAGAACTCCGCGGCATCCAAAATGCTGCGTGGCAGATCTGGGAATGCCCCTGGAGATCTCTGAATTCGTGTAAGTAAAAAAATGACTCCTCCACATGCTTGCTTTGCATAAAGAATGCCTTACCTCCGCTATCTTCTTGGCCACCTGGATCTCCTGGAGGGCCTTTTGGGCTTCGGCCTTGGCGTCTGTCACGCTCTGGAGGGCCTTCACAAGCTTAGACTCTTGCGTCTTGAAGTCATGCTCCAAGGACTCGAACTTCTTGACGAGCTCCTGGAGCTCTTGATGTACCTCTCCCACCCGAGCATTTTGTTTCTCACGCTCGGTGCGCTCCGTAGCCGCCTTGGCTTCGGCTGCGGACAACGCTTTCTTCAGGGCCGCCACTTTGGTTGCGGTTCCTATCAAAAACCATGATGTTTTTTTAGCATCATCAATTTTTTCTCCTCTATACGACACATGGACGGGGTTTCACTTACATTTGTTCTCCTCGAGCTACTTCTTCACGAGGCCGAGCTCTTCTTCGGCCTACCCTAGTTCGCGATTGAGTCCGGCAACCTCAGCCATGCGCGCAGCGGCGGTGAGCAGCAATGCCTGCTTGTTCACATAGACAAGTACTATTAGCTTCCTATGGGTTTTTTTAGTTGACCCTCCGTTTGGCTTTTCCTCCCGAACACCAACTAGAGTATCAGGGGCTACTATCTATCGGGTGATATTTCCTCACACTTTTTCATTACTTACCTCAAAGCCTATTAGTAGGCTGGTGCAGGCTTCGGTCAATCCGCTCTTGGCGAACCAAACCTTCTCAATCACCGTACTCATAAGAGTACGATGCTCATCGTCGATGGAAGCACCTCGAAGCACTTCCAACAAATTATACGATGCCTCCGGCTGGGCGGAGGTCATCGGCACGGCGGGCTCGCCCTCCTTTGCGAGGGGCTACCTACTGGAATCTGGAACCTTTGGAGGCTCCGGCACAGTAACTGACTGGGAGCCAGACTTGCTGTGGCTCCCGTCAGCGCAATCCATGGGGGTCTTACCCCCCGTGCGGCCGATGTCTGGGATTTTGCCTGGGGGCGTCTCCGAAACCGTCACCTCCTGCCCTGGCATCCTTCGGGACAACACCTCGGTGTCATCCGCAGGTCATGGGGAGGTGGCCGTCGGGAGTGAATTCATCTCCGACTCGTCCAGAGACTCCTCCGAAGAGGGCACCCCGAGATTGGACCCGGCCGGACTGCATACACCTGTTCGGCGCTATTACAAACCATGAGGTCAAAGTCACACAAAAAAATATTACAGAATGCGGATACTTACGACCTCGCCCGGGGCTTGCCCCTGGGCAACCACTCCTCGTCGCTGTAAGCGGTGGTAGTGGAGTGATCGGGAAGGGACACCTTTCCCTTCTTCGGCGTCCCAGCCTCCCCCCGACGGGGCGGCCTTCCTTTTCTTCCCCTCCCCAGTGCGGGGAGGAGGCATTTCCTCATGTTCCCCCCCCCCCCCCCCCCGTCTCTGTGGGGGGAGTCCTCCTCGTCGTCCTCGGACGACGAGTCGATCACGGCCCTGCGCCGGAGACCCTTTTGGTCCCAGCGGCCGCCTTCTTGGACCCTTCAGCCCCCTCGGTTGAGGGGCCTTCCTCTTTCTCTCCTCCCCTTTGTGGGAGGAGTGCGCCTCGTCCTCTTCTGGCGAGGCATCGGGTGCGGCCTCGCGCCGAAGACCCTTCCAGGTCCCCGTGGCATTCTTTTCGGTCTTTTTCTCTCGCACCTTGTAAGGCGCCAGAACCAGCATCTGCGTCAGGAGTGCGTCTGCTGGATCCTCATGGAGCGGAGCCGGACAATCGATCTTCTCTGCCGTCTCCACCCAATCCTGTTTGGTCAGCATGGTGACTTATAAATCCTTCCACGAATGTACTAGAAAGGAACATCTTGTGATAATCAGAGGACTTACCGGATTGGCGAGGCGCGTTGCGTTGAGGCCATGGTCCTTGGAAAGGGGAGGAGGAACTTCGCCGGTCTTGAACAGCACCTTCTAGATTTCTTTGTGCGTCGTGTCGAAGAGCTCCAACAGCATCTGGTGTTCGGCCGGGTCGAACTCCCACATATCAAATGCCCGTCTTTGACATGGGAGAATCCGACGAATGAGCATGACCTGGACCACATTGACAAGCTTGATCTTCTTGTCCCTCATACTTTTGATGCAGGTCTCGAGTCCGGTCAGCTCCGTGGGGCCCTTCTTTTCCCAAGAAGTGAGCCGCATGGGGATTCCGGATCTGAATTTGGGGGTCTCCGCCCAGTTGGCCTCACACGGCTCGGTGATGTAGAACCACCCTGATTGCCACCCTTTTTATGGTCTCCACAAAGGAGCCGTCAAGCCATGTGACGTTGGGCATCTTACCCACCATGGAGCCTCCGCACTCCACCTGTTGGCCGCTCACGATCTTTGGCTTCACGCAGAAGATTTGCAGCCACAGGCCGAAATGGGGCTTAATGCGGAGGAAGGCCTCACACACGACGATGAACGCCGAGATGTTGAGGACGAAATTCGGGGCTATATCATGGAAATCTAGCCCGTAGTATACATGAGCCCGCGGACAAACGTGTGGAGTGGAAATCCTAGTCCGCGGACGAAGTGAGGGAGAAATACTACTCTCTCCCGAGACTTTGGGGTGGGGATGATCTGTCCCTCTGCCGGAAGCCTGTGCGCGATGCTCTCAGCCAGGTATCCGGTCGCCCGAAGCTTGGTAATGTCCTCATCCGTGACAGAGGAGGCCATCTTGCCTCCCGCTCCGGACATGTTGTGGTCCTATGGAGAAGGTGAGAACTTGGGCGCTGGGGCTCGAGAGTGCGAGAACGGATGAGCAAAGGAGGAAGAAGACGTGGGTGAAAACGGGAGATCCTTGTCCCTTTATAAAGATAGTGCAGAATGTGCGCCTCCCCACTTGCCTCTCGAAATCACTTGTTTTCCAAGCGCCTCGATTGATGGCGCTAGTTGGGTTACCCATACCCGTATTGATGGAGATCCCGCGATAAGGGGACACGATCCCTGCTTTGACAAGACGTGCCAAAGAAACCGCCTCGTGATGTGTGCGGGATCTGGTTGTGAAAAGCGGTTCGAATTATGACCATACCATGGCGTGATGTCACATTACTAAGAGTTGTCAGCAGATTAGATTCGTGGATTATTGTTCTCTCTATGGGGGTATGTGAAGAGCCGGACAAGGTCCTTGTGTTCGGAATTTATATTGGAGTATTCGGAGATGGAACCCGCCTCGCAATGCCAAAGACAATCTACGCGCCGGACTCATCGTCATTGAAGCCTGGTTCAGGGGCTACTGAGGGAGTCCTGGATAAGGGGGTATCCGGACAGCCGGACTATATGCTTTGTCCGGACTGTTGGACTATGAAGATACAAGATTGAAGACTTTGTCCCGTGTCCGGATGGGACTCTCCTTGGCGTGGAAGGCAAGCTTAGCGATTCGGATGTAGATCTCCTTCTCTGTAAACCGACTCCGTGTAACCCTAGCCCCCTCCAATGTCTATATAAACCGGAGGGTTTAGTCCGTAGGACTTAACAACAATAACAACAATCACACCATAGGCTAGCTTCTAGGGTTTAGCCTCTCTGATCTCGTGGTAGATCAACTCTTGTAATACTCATATCATCAAGATCAATTAAGCAGGAAGTAGGGTATTACCTCCATCGAGAGGGCCCGAACCTGGGTAAACACTGTGTCCCCATTCTCCTGTTAGCATTAGCCTTAGACACATAGTTCGGGACCACCTACCCCAGATCCGCTGGTTTTGACACCGACAGCTACCGCAAGACACGACTCATTGTGTTTCCTCGAGGCATACTCCGGATACCATGAAATCAAGATGGCGGAGTCTGATTAAGCCGCAACGGCATTTATCACTCCATACGACCCCTTTTGTTTTAACACCATGCCTTTCGGGCTCAAAACCGCCGGTGCAACCTATCAACGCATGATTCAGAAAATAGTGGAGGCATACGTAGACGATGTGGTCATCAAAACCAGACAGGTCGAATCTTTAATAGATGACCTGAGGCTTACGTTCGATAATCTCCGAACATATGACATCAAGCTCAACCCAGAAAAATGCATTTTCGGCATACCTGCCGGAAAACTCTTGGGCTTTATCGTTTCCAATAGAGGAATCGAAGCAAACCCGGCTAAAATCCAAGCTCTGTCATAGTTGGCTACCCCAACAGACCTCAAGCAAATCCAGAAATTAACTGGATGTGTGGCCGCCTTAAACCGCTTTATCTCCCGATTAGGAGAAAAGGCACTACCTCTTTATCGCCTACTTCGACGCACCGAACACTTCGAGTGGACGGATGCGGCTACGGCCAGACTGGAGGAAATAAAAGCCCTCTTGGCCACCAATCCAATCCTGGCCGCACCAAATGTCGGCGAACCCATGCTGCTATATATAGCTGCAACACATCAGGTTGTAAGCGCAGTGCTCGTCGTCGAACGAGAGCCAGATGGACATAAGTTCCCGCTTCAAAAGCCGGTATACTACGTATCCACTGTCCTTACTCCATGCAAGTCACGGTACCCACATTATCAAAAGATATCATACGCGGTCTTCATGGCATCCCGAAAACTACGACACTACTTTCAAGAGTGTTCAATCACGGTGGACTCCGAAGTACCACTCAATGACATAATAAATAACCGCGATGCCACAGGCCGGATTGCTAAATTGGCTATCGAACTTCCCCCATTCGACATAACATACAAACCATGACGAGCCATTAAGTCGCAAGTACTGGCTGCTTTCATCGCTAAATGGACAGAAGCCGAATTCCCGAAAGAGTACGACGCGTACTCCAATTGGATTATGTACTTTGTCGGCTCTAAGATGCTAGCTGGTCTAGGGGCAGGCGTCGTCTTGACATCCCCCACCGGAGATATAGTCCAATACGTACTCCAAATACTTTACACAGATTCCAACAATGCAGCCGAATATGAGGCCTTGTTGCACGGTCTTCGGATGGCAATCTCCATGTGTATTCAACACCTAGAAGTGCGTGGGGACTCAAATCTCGCAATATCTCAAATAAATGGAGACTTTGACGCTAAGGACCCAAAAATGGCGACCTACCGCAATGTCGTCCTCAAAATGTCAGCTCGGTTCGAGGGGCTCGAATTCTACCATGTGGTTCGAGAAAACAATCAAGCGGCGGATATTCTTGCCTGCATCGGCTCTAAACGCGACCCCGTCCCACCTAATATCTTTTTGGAAAGGCTGTTCAAGCCATCCGTGGTATGGGAAGGGGAGACCGGCAATACCAGTCCGGATCCACATACAACCCCAGATACCGAACAATCTGACGTAATCGGAGGCTCCGCCACCGAAATAACACCTTCGACCAATGCGATTATGGCTGTCATCGCCCCGTGGACTGAACCCTTCTTAGCCTACTTAAATAGGCAAGAAATCCCGGAGGACCAAAATTACGCACGTTGCATTGTGCGGCACTCTAAAGCCTACAAAGTCCACGAGGGAGAGCTTTATAAGAAAAGCACGACCGGAGTGCTCCAAAGGTGCATCTCCGAAGAGGAAGGATAAGCTCTTCCGGCCAAAATTCATGCTGCACTTGGTGGCCAGCATGCCGCAGCTCGGGCGCTCGTAAGCAAGGCCTTCCGTACATGTTTCTACTGGCCGACAGCCCGGGCAGACGCACAGGACCTTGTCCAACATTATGTCGGTTGCCAGCTTTTTGCAAATCATAGCCATATTCCACCTGCCGCCCTCCAAACCCCATAGCTTGGCCCTTTGTGATCTGGGGGCTCGGTATGGTTGGACCCCTTAAAGGATGAAGCCATAAGAAATACTTGTTGGTCATGGTCGATAAATTCACCAAATGGATAGAAGCCAAACCAGTTAAAACGGCCGAGTCCGGACCAGTGATAGACTTCATATCTGGGTCGTACACCGTTACGGTGTCCCCCACAGCATCATCACCGATAACGGCTCAAACTTCACAGCCGACGAGGTGAAAGTCTGGTGCGGAAAAATGGGCATAAAACTTGATTATGCCTCCATCTATCACCCCCAAACAAACGGTCAAGTCGAACGAGCGAATGGTTTTATCATGAGCGGCATTAAACCCAGACTATCGATCCTTGAAGGAATCAGATTCACACTGGGTCAAGGAGCTCGACTTCGTACTATGGGGGCTGCGGACCACGCCAAATTGCACAATCGGATACACACCATTTTTTATGGTGTACGGCGCAGAGGCATTGCTACCCTGAGATATCATCCATGACTCACCTCGAGTGCGCATGTACGAAGAGAGAGAAGTCGAGCTGGATTGTCAGGACGGCTTAGATGCCCTGGAGGAGGAGTGTGACATCGCAAAGGCCCGTTCCGCATTCTATCAACAGCAGGCTCAAAAGTATCAAAGCAGAGAAGTACGGGACAAAACTTATAACATTGGCGAACTCGTTCTACGCCTACCAGAGAAGAAAAAGGACAAGCTCAAGCCCAACTGGGAGGGTCCCTTCATCATTGATAAAGTTATCACCGGAGGAGCATACCGTTTGCGTGATGCATCAGATAATCGACTCGAGCCGAACACATGGAATGCGGCCAGACTCCGAAGATTCTATGCCTAGTGCCGAACTCTGTGTTTGTCTCCTTACCTCCGTCTCCCTTTTTAAATTATATCCTCTCTCTCTCTCCTTTTTATATATATAGCCTTAACAGCTTCAAGTATGCTTTGACCGCACACCCTTGCCGCGCTATGTGCCCTCAATATACCTGGGGGCTTCTTATACAGAGGCTTAATATAATTATCTTCTGGGCTTTACGCCCACCACATATGCGTCATTTACCTTATGTGCCTTTTTTCACCACTATATGCATCGATATGACTTAAGTTTTAACCAAGCTGGGTTGCCTGGCTCTTGTGTTTATGCCCTACATTCCCGTTAATTCGGCTAGGGTATAAGGGGAGCACCTCTGCGATTGCTACTGTCGGGTCAGCGGATGTGTAGCTCAGACTGGGTGAAGGCGAAAGTTAGCGTTCTTAAGGGAATATTCGATCGGTGAACAAAAGATGTTTTTCACTTATTGCAATACATGCCCCCTAGATGTTTATATCCTACGTCGCTTTTCGCAGTTCGGACATGCACATTAATGCATGCGTACCACGGGAAAGGAACCCTTAATGGAACTATTCTCCCTGGAAGATGTTTCTTACTATCCATGTAATATAACATAGCTAGTTGGGTACTTGTCTGTTCAACCACTTATGACCCCTACGCCTGGTTTCCACACGTGCCCCGCTTTTTACATAACTGAGCGGGTATTCGGATACACTCTAGACTGTCGGGTCCGGAGGTTGAATCGAAAAGGTCTGCCAAGACAAATGATTTACAATACGGCTAGGGACAAATCATGTCCTTTGAAGAAGAAAGTTACTTAGACTGGCTAAA
The DNA here is from genome assembly GCA_963921465.1 of Triticum timopheevii. Classification (NCBI taxonomy): domain Eukaryota; kingdom Viridiplantae; phylum Streptophyta; class Magnoliopsida; order Poales; family Poaceae; genus Triticum; species Triticum timopheevii. Next base: position 162,392,053 of record OY997274.1, on the reverse strand, counting down.
CTCTTCTTCTATACCATCCAACAAGCTGTCTAGCCTACAATCCCGTTGGGAATACCGAGCGGCTAATGCTACCTGGTCATATACCAGACTTACAGGGATCTCTTTCCCATCAGGCTCTACAGGTCCGACCTCGGCCATGTGGTTCGGGTCAGCCTTGGTGTATCGCGTCTTCACCATGGCCCAGGCTTCCCTTGCACCTTGTCGGCAGGCCGATATCTTCAATAATCGGAAGCACCCCCGTGCTCCCTTGAGCATCTCCACAAGCTCCCCCATGCCTCTTGGCAGGGAGAAGGATGGCCAAAAGGCCTGGGCAATGCCCTGCATCACCTGCCGAACTTATTCGTGCAGTTGTGAGAGCTCCTGCAGAAGATCGCCTGCAGATCCGGGCATCTCCTCTTCGGGACGACCTGTCAACATACCTACAGACATAATTCTGTTAGCACGCTTCTTCGCCGAACTTTATAGTGGTTTGTTAGAGCACTCGCTAAATATGCCGCGTCGAAGCCTCTTATTCTCCTTCACGGAGTCAGCAAGCTGGGCCCGCACATCCTTTAATTCGACGTCCAGTTGGGTGTTCGCGTCCTTGAGAGTATTTTTCTCCTGTGTAACCTTTGTAAGCACACGCTCGCCAGTCTTCAGCTATCGCTGAGCATGTTGCTCATCCTCTGGTACGATCTCCGGATTGAAACCGGGATTGTGTGCAGAATCTATTGTTAGATTTGCATTCATGCCGAATACAACTGGTACATGCCTTTACATTATTTTCTATCAAAACAAGTATTACCAGATGGGACCTTCGTGGACTCCTCCATTCCGGCAATTGCGGCCCGCAGTTGGGCTTTGCACTCCTCCAGCTCTTTAGACAGCTGGGTATTCTTCTTTGTCAGAACCTATGCACACGAGGATCCTTAAATCAGTTGTGCCAACTGTTTCAAGTCTCAGGGGCTACTAATATACATACTTATCAAATTTTCTTACCCGTATACACTACAAAAAAATACACTTCCTTGATGATACGTGTTTGTCACAGTAGGTCGCGTTTTTTGTCATGCATGTACATCCATGACAAATTTATGACAGAATCAAGATAGTCATACCTGTGCTGTCGTAGAAGTGTTCGATGACATTACCAAAATTATCATCACGGAAGTGTCCACTTCCATGACGATAAATCGCGCGTCACAGAAATGCTTTTGTCAAGGGTGACCGACACATGGCATCCACCGTAACGGAACGCCGTTAAGGTATCGGGTCGGGTTTTGGATCCGATAGCCCATTAACAGCCCCGACCAATGGGGATTTTCCATGTGTAAAATCATCATTGGCTGGAGGAAACACGTGTCGGCTCACCGTTGGGACAGATGTCATCCACTCATTGGACAGAAAGCGCCTATGATACGTCGACACATGGCATGGCCCAACAGAGGCCCATTCCTGTGAAAAGGTCGGCCCGTTTGACTTGGTCAAAAGGTGGTAGGCCGGCCCATGGAAAGCCTGTTAACGGCCTGTTCGCATATAGCCCATTTACAGCCCGCTAACCCAAGGCCCGTTACGCCCTATCCGAATTAGGCCCAGTAGTGTCATCTGGGCAATCCAATATGATTCCAGCCCGTTTTCACTTCTGGCCCATGTATGGCCCATGACGTCTTTCTGCCCATATGAGGCCCTATGTAACTCTTGGCCTATTAACGGCCCGTGGTGAAACTGGCCCGCAATGAACAGTGTATCACTTTACACCCACTAACGCCCTGTGGTGAAACTGGTCAGTAATGAACAGTATATCACTTTATACCTATTAAGGGCCCGTTATTCAGTTGGGCTGTTTCTAGCAAATGTTATCTTTCGGCCTTCTCAGAGCCCATTTATTCTTAGGCTCATTTCCAGCATTCGTTTACTTACGGCCCGTTACTGTCATTTTCTGCTTGTGGGCCAAATTCAGCATGTGGTTACATCGGCCTGTTTGTGGTCCGTTAATACGTTGGGCCATTTTCATAGCGTCATCAAATACGGCCTATTAACGATGGCCCGTTATGGTCATACGACCCGTAAAAGGCCCATTGATGATATGACCCGTAGAAGGCCCATTATTTCTACGGCCTGTAGAAGGCCCATTATTTCTACGGCCCGTAGAAGGCCCATTGTTTCTACGGCCCGTAGAAGGCCTACTGTTTCTACAGCCCATAGAACGCCCACTGTTTCTACGGCCCGTAGGAGGCCTAGTGTCACTACAGTAAATATTAGCCCATGGTTATTGTGGCCTAATTTTAAAAAGAACTGCACTGACTACAAGCAAACAAATAAACAAGACAACAAGGAAATAAATAAGCAAGCAACTTATGCTAGGCTATCACGGCTGTTACACATATTATATCCACTGGGCATCAATGTTCGCCACCAGTGCAAATATAGGGAACAAAGCAGCATATCATATACACTGGTTGTCAAAGTTGGCGACCAGCGCAAATAAACGCCGCAGCAAAACAAATCCAGAACTGAAACCACTTCAGAAGATCTCAAGAAACAATATCCTGGGTACCCATAATGCTGGCAAGATGCTTAGCAAGCTTATTAACTTTCTCTTGCTTGGCGCTTAAATACTCCAGCGCTTGCTGTTGCACCAGAAAATATGCATCTGAATTCTGCAGGGACTTCCTCGGTCCTTCAGCTTCCTGTCGCAGCACATCTGATCGATGTCTTTCAACTTGAAGTTGAGACTCAAGAAGACGAATGATTCAGGCAGCGAGTTCGAAGAGCTTGTGCCAGCAGTAGTGGACAGTAACTCAAACACTACATCAAGACAGGACTTTTGGGTTCCCTCACTGTCGTCAAGATAGTTTTTATCAACTTTCTTGGAGACCAACAGGGATGTCTCACTATCTTGAACCTTATCTGCATTACTTCCTTTACCATTGGATAACGCGGTACTGTTCTCCAATATTTTGTCCGCATTCTAAAAGAGAAACAAGAAGACACATCACATGTTTACCATGTTGTATATGAAACTCATTTTGGTAAATGAGTTCAGTAGTAAAGTGGACAGGATAACAACATGAAACAAACATATATCTATGTGCCATGGTCACTTTATGGTCTATATCATTCTTGTTTTTGTTGCCAAATCAAGATAGATACATGCTATGTCTTAAGCTTGCGTTGGTTTTCCCCGAAGAGGAGAGGATGATGCAGCACAGTAGCGTAAGTATTTCCCTCGGTTTTTGAGAACCAAGGTAGCAATCCAGTAAGAGGTCACGTGCAAGTCCCTCGTACCTGCACAAAACGATAGCTACTCGCAACCAACGCGATTAGGGGTTGTCAATCCCTTCACGGTCACTTACGAGAGTGAGATCTGATAGAGATAATATTTTTGGTATTTTTGGTATAAAGATGCAAAGTAAAAAGTAAAAGCAAAGCAAGTAAATAAAGTGATGGAGATTGATATGATGAGAATAGACCCGGGGGCCATATGTTTCACTAGTGGCTTCTCTCGAGAGCATAAGTATTCGACGGTGGGTGAACAAATTACTATTGAGCAATTTGACAGAATTGAGCATGGTTATGAGTATATCTAGGCAATGATCATATATATAGGCAACACGTCCAAAACAAGTAGATCGAAACGATGCTGCATCTACTACTATTATTCCACTCATCGACCGCTATCCAGCATGCATCTAGAGTATTAAGTAAAAACAGAGTAACACCATAAGCAAGATGACATGATGTAGAGGGATAAATTCATGCAATATGATAAAAAACCATCTTGTTATCTTCGATGGCAACAATACAATACGTGCCTTGCAACTCTTTCTGTCACTGAGTAAGGACACCGCAAGATTGAACCCAAAGCTAAGCACTTCTCCCATTGCAAGAACTACCAATCTAGTTGGCCAAACCAAATAAGATAATTCGAAGACACTACCAATCTAAACCATGTCTCATATGTATAATGTGTTTATCACATTATGTATGGTGCCCCGCCCCCTACGCCTACAAGTATTTAGATGTGAGTTGCAAACACCACACATTACCACAAATTCAAATAAAATGTGAGAATGTTCGATATATAGTATTATTTAGATTGTTCGATATTTAGTTGTAAGCTGCAAACGCCGCACATTATCACAAATTCAAATAAAATGTGAGATTGTTTGATGTATAGTATGGCTTAGATTGTTCGGCATTTAGCTGTGAGTTACAAACGCCGTGCATTATCACATTATGGTATAACATGTGCGCAGCACGTGTATCACCGCTATATTCATGCATGCAATGTTTAAAACACTATGATCTCCTATTCAAATATATGAATCCGCTTTCATATCAAATTATGATCTTTGTTAGTCTCTTACACCCACACAGTCCTCTAACCTTTGTAGCTACCACTAACTTTCTCTCGTGGATGCACACGCCCTCCTCTCCCTCCCCCTCCCTCGGCATTCTATCCACTGGGCACATTCATTTTTTCCTTTAGGTCGTTCTCCCAGAGTCTCCACAACTCCTTTCCGACACACACCGATCGATAAACCTCTCCAGCGATGCCTGCCTACAGCATACACACACAACTTCAATCTCCTCCTTTATGTGTCCTTGCCTCGTGTCTCTCATATGGTCAGACACACGTGTAAACTCTCACCCCTCTTTTAATCGATCTCACAACCGCACACTCCTCCCCCTATCCAGCTAGTAGTTGGGCCTCTCGCACCACCTCCTAGCTCCATTCTCTCTGTCTATCCGTCTCGCTGGGCCTTATTTGCCTCTAACAAATGGACGTACACCGACCAATCTCTCGCTATACATATAGCCAGCTAGGTCCTTATAACTCGTTTTTACCCACACATCAATCGATCTACCTCATTAGTTGTGTCTCTCCCTTCCTTCGACAAACAACAATTGATCTACCGATCTAGTTAGGTTTGCTTACCAAACAAATGGTTCCCCTTCATCATCCATGGATGTGTCCCCACAGATCTATCACGCACAGGCACACAGAGAAACACATCCCCACTCTTATTGATAACATTGCAGTTCCACCCTCAGTTTGTCTAGTAGGCCTCTCCCAACATCTCCGAGAAGCAACTCCATCACCCATCCAACACTCTACCCCTCTCCCTCCCTCTCTCTCTCCTCTCTCTCTCTCTCTCTGTCCCATCATATTTCCCATCCTTCAGTTATGTATGGATGTCGACCGATCTCCCTCATGACATAGCTGGGTCTCTCCTTCTCAACACATATACGAGTCGTTCTACCTCTATAGTTAGGCCTCTGCCTACCCCTCCCCCCACCCCTCCCCCCCACACACACCGATACATCAAGCGCTCTAGTCATGTCTCCCTGCCACACACAAACTTGACATGTGCCCTCTAACGTTCCGGTAGGCCAGTCGCCCTATATCTTTGACTTGCACACACACGCAATTTCGATGGCTCTCTTCATCGATCTCGCACCCACCCGTACTTGATCCTCTCTTCGACTCTATCGATAACTATGACCCCTCCCTCTCTTCTCGTGGATTGCCCGACCCTCTATGTATGATATGGATAGGCCTCCATTTCACACACATTGCATGCAGATTTTTGTTTGAGATGTCATCGACACATATTCCCACAAAAAATTCACGAAATCAACCCCCCACCCCACCCCCAGCCCCACCACAAAACAAAAAACACTCACGAACGCGGTTTGTATCTCTCACCAACACCCACGTAGGTGGGGGACGTGCACGAAGAGAAGAGGTGCATGCACGACGCACGTACTCTCGTCTCTTTCCCAACCACACCTGCGCGGGTACACGGTGGAGCTCATTTCTGTACGAAAAAGGCAGCCCACATGGTAATTTGGCACGTGTACTGGTTGTCCACTTGGTGGAGGGAGGATCGTCTACCACGGGTGAACAAACAAATTGCGACTTGACGCGTTATGTTAAATTAAAAAGAGAGGCAAACCATGTGGGGCCTACCTTAGAGGCAAGGCTCTATACACTGGAGTACTTTTGATGTGTCCCGTCAACTCGTAGAACGAGGAGAAGCTTCCTTAGTACGCCGTCTCCCCCGCCCACGGGCGCGGTGGCTCGCAGATGAGGTGAAGCTTGCTCCTCCCTCGCCCATGCGCGCGGTGGCTCGTAGGAGGAGGAGAAAAATTTACTACTCCCTCCGTTTACTACTCGTCCCTACTACCTTGGTTATAGAGATTATATCATATTGTTTGGAATATATATGTCCTTAGTAGATTTCAATGTGAACTACTAGTACATACTCCAAACACTGATGTATATAGACGTATTTTAGAGTATACATTCACTCATTTTGCTCCGTATGTAGTAGCACTCTCCCTCGCCCCTCGACCCTCGCCCACGTGGTGGACGTGCAGCAATTCATTCGGTCTCATATAGCTAGAACGATATATACTGCACTACCATTATTGCTCAACTTCCCGAAGAGGCGAAGAGCCAATCGCAAGGTTAATATTTTGGAGATGCCAAGCGCAAGGTTATAGGAGAACGAGTAGTAGGTGCCGCGTGATTTATAAATATATTTTTTTCTTCAGTGGCACGTACGCAGTATGATAGGTTCATATGGAGAGAAAAAGAAACCGCTCCACTATATACATAGTCAGGACAGGCCAACCTACATGGTTGCTTGCTGGGGTTGCTCTCTTCACACTCTCTCTCACAAAACGACTGTGGCCACATCTCTAACATCCCGGCGGATCACGTCCGCTTGGAGAAGGGGTGGATGCTTAGTGTAGATGCGGTGTCCGTCGCCGACGGTGAAAACCCACTGTCGGCACGTCCCGATCAGGGGTCCCCGCTGTTCTCTCTCACAAAGCCGGTGAGGTTGCCTTCGTCCCTTGCTCACTGCTGCGACGTGGGCAGTTGCCGCCTCCTGCCGCCCTCCTCAAGGTCGAGCTACATCCCTCAGGTACAACTCCCTTTACAACCGGCTTGCACCACTGCTCCAGCTGCCCACATCACTCCCTGTGGATATTTCTCTACTTCTTTGCCCCGCACATACCTGATACCTCTACTGGCTTCTACGTACTGTATTTGTGATGAGTTTATGTCTCATCAACTAGTCCTAGTAATCTTATTCTAATCACACTTCTTCAATTTATTTGCCACAGGGATGCTCATCTCGATTTTGGTGAAACTACACAAAATGATCCGATGGTCAAAAGGTTGCAAACTTCATTTATTAGGAAGCTCGAACATTGCCAGCAAATTGAAGCCTGGTCAGGGTTCACGGTTCAAGGGCTAGGGACTGCATGAATCATTTTTTTCTTTAGCTACCTCTGTTCCAAAATAAGTGTCAACTTTAGTAGTAGTACAACTTTGTACTAAAGTTTGAACAAAGTTGAGACACTTATTTTGGAACGGAGGGAGTACATATTTGCTATGATCTGTCAATCATTGAGATGCAATAGCATGCATGTTAGTCTCCTTTGTATTTGATGAAATGTTGCAACGGGCAACCTTCGACGCAATATACATGTAACAGGAGCTGGAAGCTTCATAGCGTTGTACAAATTTATCTCGCTGATAAATTACAGTACGTACTAGTACTATACTAGTACTTCCTCCGTTCCTAAATATAAGTCTTTGTAGAGATCTCACCATTAACCACATGCGGCTGTATATAGATGCATTTTAAGTGTAGATTCATTCATTTTGTTCCGTATGTAGTTCACCTAGTGGAATCTCTACAAAGACTTATCTACTAGTAATAGCTAGCCCCCACTACTAGGAATTCTCTATCCTCTCCTTAAGCCACATCATCAAAATTGACATAGCCGTTTGATGAAGTAAATCAGTCATAATAGCCGCCTGATCTAGACGTTGAGAGGCTCAGCACTAAGCCACATGCAAGCATGCAGAAATACCGTGGCACATCCTTGTGAGTGGGTTTTAAATCACATCAACATGTCTGCATGCAAGCATGCACCGGTAGCATGCATGTAAGTGAGCTTTTAAGTCCCATTAACATGTCAAAAAGAAAAATATAATCCCATTATGCAGTAGGAGTTGGCTGATCTTTTTTCCTTATGTGGGATGATCTAAATGATGATGGGAGTTTATTTAGTTTGGCTACCACATTTGTCATGCGGTCATAGATTTTTTGTTAGTTCTATGAAATCGATAATTTTGCGCAGAGAGATATACCGCTGTTCCGCGGCAACGAGCGGGGACTCATCTAGTAATATTTAGGAACGGACGGAGTACTATGTAAAGAGTTAGGTGTCGCACGGTGATAGTGTGAGGTGGGCCATGTAATCACTGAGCCTGCGTGTTTTCACTGCTCTTGCACTCCTCCGCTGTAAGAATGGAGAAAATTGTAATCTACTACCTCCTTTCGCCGAAAGCGTGGGACATCCAACAGTCCTACCACCTCAGTAATAAAGACCAATGAGCCATCAAATCACATAGACCCAACAGTAAGTTGGATCAACGAAGCAACCATCACTCTTGCGACAGTGAGAGGTCGCGTTCGCTCTGCCCGGGCATGAATGCGGCACCGATTCTTTGGAGCGGCGCTGACCGTTTCGGGCGGGAAGCGCACGCGAGCGGTGGAGGGGCTTTGGGTGGGCCAGGCTGGTCAGGAGCGGGCGTGGCAGCTGTCGGCATGTCCCTACCAGACACGCCCGGAAACGAGATGATGCACCGACTCTCACGGCTAAAATCATACACTACACACCATATCTCTGTAGGAGTAGGTCGATCTGTCGCACTCTCTAACACACACATGCTGTTAAACACACACACGCACACGCATGCACCTTGGTCCCGTTGCACCTTCTAACGTGACTTATTACACCTAGACGGAGGGAGTAGTAAGTATACGAGATACGGTGGCACACTGCCTTAAGTCGAATACAAGTGCCCAAAATTTGTGTGCATGTTATAATAAGGATTCACTTAAAATAGTACGTGAGCGAACAGAGGGATCAATTGGACAGTGTTCCCGAGCAGTAGCGAGATGTGTGAGGTAGTAAGATACACCGCTGGCGCTTTTAATTTTTCTTATTAATTTGTTTGTTTCACCCTCTGACTGGTGGGACCCAACGTACTACGTGGAGAGAGGTAAGGTGACTAAGGCTGCATTATTTCTGCACCACTGTGGATAGTCTTACCACCAAAGCCACATGACACGATTATGATTGAAATCCTAATGACTCCCACACACACACAAAAAAACACGGCATGCCTGTCACACGAATGCAGGAATGTATAAAAGGTTATTTTCCTCTCGTTGAACATAACGGGAAGGTTGTGTAGCTGGTTAGCCTGTTCGCTCATCAAACTTGAGGTCTCGGGTTCGATAACTACACTTGAGCATAATTTTTGCCAGGAGGATTCTTTGACTCGTCAAAATGTTTTCTAGGGTTTGCATGCTTCACACTCTTTCTCCAGTATATATATACACGCTAGAGCCTCAGCGCCTGTAGTTGCTCTCTTCACACTCTCTCGCCCTCTCCCGCTGGATCCTCAGCGCTTGTAGTTGCTCTCTTCACACTCTCTCGCCCTCTCCAAATCTAAACAAGACTTTGTTGGCCTATCTCTCCCCTCACTGCTGCTCAAAGAGCCGGCAAGATCCGTCCGCCGGGAAGGGAAGGAGGCTTAACGCTGTCGCCGTCGGCGAGGGAGGGAATCCACTACCGGCGCAGCTGTTCACTTTCCACCCAGCGGTGGCGCGGGAGGGCCTCCGACCCTTCTTCTTCGCCGTCGTCATGTCGCCCACCGAACCATGCCCCAAGAACCTTAAGGTATATTTTACTTACTCCACATGCATTGCTCTAGCTGCATGTATACCATGAATCTAGGACGTGGTTCAAAGAGGAAAGGAGTGGGGGAAAGTAGTGGGAAAGTTGTATATAGCATGAATCTAGGACGTGGTTCAAAGAGGAAATGAAGGGGGAAAGTTGTATAGCATGAATCTAGGACGTGGTTCAAAGAGGAAAGGAATGGGGGAAAGTAGTGGGGAAAGTTGTATCACATAAATCTAGGACGTGGTTCAAAGAGGAAAGGAAGGGGCGAAAGTACTAGTTCAAAAAGGAAAGGAAGGGACAAGGCTGTAGAGTTTGAGCAGGACTAGATTTGTTGCGCTCACATAGGAAAGGTGTCTAAAGATAACAAATCTGGGACCAACACAAATATGCTCCTTGGTTGTTTGTTCTTTGTTGCAAAAGACTGTGCATGACCACAGTACATCGGTAGATGCACATGGTGCTGGTGCCGTTTGAGAAATGCTACTGTCTTGCTTTCTTTCCCATTTCGATAAGGTAGATGCTTGTTTTTGTTGGCTTCTGTGTCATCCACCGTTATTGAACACTAATTGTTTCCTTTGCACCTCTGTGTAAACAGGGTTATCTACTTCACCTCGTTGCCATTGTGACCTTTTGTTGCACTGCACAAAACACTTTTGTTTTAAGAGTGTTTTGTGTAGTTCAAGCAAAATGTCACAACGACAACGTTGCTTGATTGCTTGATCTTAGTGGAACTGCAGAAGAGGAGATCTTACTTCCTATCCGTTAAGGCGAATTTGGTTCAGATCTTCTTCTTGTGAGTTGTTTGAATTCCGCATCATGAGAGGTCAGTACTAGCCTTCTTTCACATGATTCTGTAGTGTGCTTTCATATGTTGTGCTACTTGTATGATAATGTTGCTTGATTTTAGTGAACTGCACAAATGGAGACAAGACTTCCAATCTATATGTGCACCGTAATATCCCACTGAGGTAAGATAAGGATATTTCACAACTGCTGGCCTGTATTTTGCCACTTTCATCAGAAAATTAAGTTTAGTACTATACTTGTGCTCCCTAATTGACATGCCAAATCTTACATTGAAGGCAAAGCTTGTTTGTTATTGAACCAAGTGATGAAGGGGAAGAACAAGCGGAAGAAAAACAAAAATCAACTCCCGGTGTTATAATGAAGCACTGGAACTGTGATGACACAAGTAATGATATAGTTTTTCATCTTAATTTATTGATATGGCTGGAATGAGCAATTGTTTTGCCACTGATTTGATGTCATACATAATTATCTTTACTTGTGCAAACAGGGATCTTCTTTGAAGATACCATATATTTTAGTGGAACTGCACAAAAAGATGTTGGAAACATTAAACTAATCGAGGAGTATATAGTAAGCATGGCCACCATAGTAGATAGCAATAGATGGTTCCGGAGAAGTGCTTCATCTGTATGCTCTACACAATCAGCCTCCTGACAAAGGTTGGTACTCGCCCACTAATTCATCCATATGATTGAGCTTTGTCATCTCTATTAGCGTTGTGCTACTGTTTAGATACTGTCATGAAAAATTGGTATTGTCCTTGAGAAGTGTTTCATCTGTGTTGTTTTAAATATTTCCTTTCCTTTTCTTCGAGCAAATAGGGATGCTAGCATTTAGTTGTCCTCTTGTCTTTGCACAATAGGATCATCTTCCTCTAAGAAGAATATGGAGTATGTGAAGTGACTAGTTCCGATTATGCCAGGATGAAGAAGCACTGTCTATCTTCTCATCAGAAGGAGCAGTTGGAGGATGGTTACATTACTCCCCACAAGGCCAAACTAACTTCAGCTCACAAGGACTGACAAATCTCCATTTTTTTGCTGTGATGCATGAGTACAATGTTGTTCTAGGATTCTCATCAGAAGGAGCAGTTGAAGGATGGTTACATTACTCCCCACAAGACCAAACTAACTTCAGCTCAGAAGGACTGACAAATCTCCATTTTTTTGTTGTGATGCGCGAGTACAATGTTGTTCTAGGATTATTTCTGGTGAGTTCCATTTTTCTAAAAGTGTGATCTACATGGACCATGTAGGTGCCTATTTAAACTGTCAATTCATAGTACATTTTGCTATATACTAATCATTTTTTTGTATTTGTGCAAACAGGGGTGATCGGCTTGATTTCAATGGGAACTACACAAAATGTTCATGAATACATTGAATCGTTCATTTCCACCACAAGAAAGGAGGTGCCGATAAGTTCAAGGTGTTGCAACATATAAGGGCGAAATCATACAAGCTACGCGTGAATTTGGTTGATTTTGGTGGAACTGCACAAAAAGAACAGTTGGTTTATTTAGCACGAGGTGCCATGTCAATGTTCGAACTGATGGCAAACCCTGCCCATTCCACAATCGTAGCCATTTGATCTTTTGGAATGGGACAACCTTGTCAAATTTTTCTCATTGATTTTAAGACATGCGTTTGATATTTTTCGAATGAGACGCCCTTGCTGTCAGCAGCGTCGATCAATTTTTTCTTTATTCTTTAATTGTGAAGTAAATATTGCCTCTAACATGTGAGTCGCTGAGATGCATAATCATCGATTGTTTTGAATGTTCTCTATGAATTGCTAGCCCTGTGTGTTTGATTGCAATGTACAGAAACGCTAAAAAGCTACTCAAACTCTTTGTACTCCTTATGTTCCTTTTTACTTCGCACATTGTGAAAGTGCATACTTTTTTGTATAAGATTGGTCAAAGTAGAGATACTTTGACTGCAGACAAAACTTGTATAGAAAGGACCGGAGGGAGTACATGTGAAACTGCTGCAAACGAGGTGATCACCCTAGGAATAATGCTAGTACGTATTATTTTGCATGTTCATCCAATGCCAGTGATACAGGAATTCGAACTAATCGAAATAAATTCATTCATACACGGTCGGATTTCATATAAACATGCCAGATTTCATTACATTTCATACATTCTTCAACTAAAAGGGGTGTTTGTGGCCGCATGCATCTCCCAAATGTAGAGGCTGGGGGTCATCCTCCTTTCGAAAAGAACTAAAAAGGGGTGTGATGGAGGTATAATTAATTAACCGAAGCTACCCACCTGTGTCCCGCTGAGCCGAACAGAAGCTTCAGTGACTTAACTGCAGGTGCAGTTGCGTAACTGACATGTGGCTTGTTGGGCCCACGTGTTAGTCAGCCAACTGCACCAGCAGTTAAGTAGAAGCAGCGTTCTTCTCCTGCGCAGCTCTCCGACTCCACGTTGCCGCCAAGAAGCTAACCGGCCGTCAATGGTCAATTGTCGGTAGTAATGGCTGCTATCTCCTTGTGGTCTATCGTCCGCTCGTCCCGAAGAGCGCTGGAGCGCGAGGAAGCCATGGTGGGCAGTAGTGGTGTGGACAGGAGAAAGGCAACGGATGCGGATGATTGTGGCTATGGCCGGCGCAGCAGTTTTAATAGCAATGGTGGGTGGGCAGAGGGACGGACGTGTGACGCCGGAGTAGCCGCCTCGGCAACTGCGTATCATTAATGTGTGCGGCAGATGGACGGACAGATGACACTTGTGTCGTTTGAAGGCGGAGCAATCTCCTGCACCGGGAAGCAGGGCGGCCGGCGCTGACTGTTTCGGGCAGAAAGCGCGCGCGGGCGAGGAGATCACTTTACTTGGATAGGATGACAATGGGGACCCGCCAGGTCCATAGCCTCACGTATGCAAGTGCCTCCTTATTATATATATATATATATATATATATATATATATATATATATATATATATATATATGTATATATATATATATAATTTATTTTGCTTCCTCCTGGTTTCCTGACATCACGGTCCCACACTATTGTCTACCTATGTACTCCCTCCTTTCCGGTTTATAGGGCTTATCTCAAAATTTTAGTTTTTCCATTTTATAAGGCTCAATTTGGTTGTTTTCCATCACATGTTCAGATTCCAAGGTGCATTAAATCTTTGCATGCAAGTATTAAGAGAAAATTGACCAATGCATGTACATTATGCATGCATGCATTGCAATTAATGCATTGATAAACATAATTTTTTGAGGATAACAAGAGCATTAATTAGGTGCTTTTGCAAAACTAGAAAAAGTATTCCACCACTCGCCATCTACCTTGATTGGTGAGATTTTTGAATTGAGCATTATAAACCGGAAAGGAGGGAGTAGTCAATAAATGAGAGAATTGCACAAGAAGCGGCCGACAGCTGGGACCAAGCAGCTCGAGCAGTATTTGTGTTTTTGAGGTGTGAGCACTGCAGAGTTTTTTGATGTTTACCCCAGATATTAATTTTTCTCCTCTGAACAACAACGAAAACATTGCTGCAGGTATTAACTGGGCGGGTTGTGGCCCGTCTAGCCCAGGCCAGATATCCAGCCCGGATTTTAATTTTTTTCAAGCTGAAAATGGCTAGCCCAGCTATACTTTTTTTAGGAATACCCAGGCAAGGTCAAGTTGTTATTCTCCGCCCCGCTGGGCTGCAAATCTTTCCTAGGAGGGATGCATTAGGCTTAACAAGAAAATGGGCTTTAAGAAATAATAAATGGGATGTAATTATAAAAATTGGGTAGTAACTATAAAAAAATGCACCAAACAGTGATTACTTTATAAAATATTATTTTTGGAATATTGAAAATTTTAATTTCATTAATTGTTGCGAGTTGAATGTTTCGTTGGATTTTTACGCAATATAAATTTATATTGAAATTGTATTTAATCTGACTAAAATTTCAGGATAAAAATATTCGGATCCCATCAAAATGTGGGAAATTTTATTGAATTCTGTTTTGAACGGTTGGTTGAAATGGGCTGTACTTTTAACAAACTGTAAATGGGTTGTAGTAAATTCCATTAGAATTCAAAAATGGGCTACACATTCTTACAAATCTCAAATGGGCTATAAGTTCTCTGCCACACACTTCTGGCTTTACTAAGTTGACGCGTCCCCTAAAAAAACAGAGTTGACGGGTATGCAAGGCTTTGTCAACTTATAGTCAACACACGGTTCTAGCAGCAATGGCCGTTGGATGTCCATCCAACGGATGCCGTGCTTCTTTTTCAATCTCGGATATTCTAGCTTCACCCGCCCAAAAAATGATTCATCCCCCTGACATCTGGGGCGCACCGTTTCGGAAGCTGACCTGTGGGCCTACTAAGTTGACGTACCAAGGGCTTTGTCAACTTAGTAAATATAAATGATTCTAGCTGCAGTGCCCGTACGATGTCCATCCAACGGCCGTCGTGCTTCTTCAACCTCTGGTCTTCTTGCTCCAGCCGCCCAAAGCAGCGTCGGTCGTGCCGCCTGCTCCTGCCTCCCGTGGCCGGCTATGCTGCCGCGGAGGCCTCACCGCCCCTACTACTCCCACCGCTGGCCAGGCCATCCTTCCACTCACCCACTGACCCACACCCCCTGTTATTCTGCGGCGATGGCAGCGCAGCCGAACCAGTGAACCCTCGTACTCCTCTCTACGTGTGCATCCACTGCCACGTCTTCCCCGGCTCCGTGTCGTCCCCTTCCTAGGCCTCACCGTCGTCCACCACCGTGGTGCTCTCGGTGCGGCATGGTCAACGTGGTCAAGGAACGACTTCCATCAGACGTGGACTGTATGTGGAGAGGCTGACAGCTGGGTCCACAGCAGCCGCAAGGAAGTGCCTCCTTATTACGCGACAAAATAATTATTCCTCCACCTAACAGCGGGGACCCACCGGACGGGCCACCGTATTTCACAAAAAAATGATTCGCCCCTGACTGCTGGGACCCACGAGCTACATCTTCGCACGCAAGGAAGTGTGTCCGAAAAAAAAGATTTGCCCCCCTGACTGTTGGGACCCACCAGCTACATCTTCGCATGCAAGGAAGTGCGTCTGGAAAAAAACGATTCGTCCCCCGACTGCTGGGACCCACCAGCTACACCTTCGCACACAAGGAAGTGCGTCCGGGCAAAAAAACGATTTGCCCCCTGACTGCTGGGACCCAGCAGCTACACCTTCGCATGCAAGGAAGTGCGTCCAGGCAAAAAAAAACGATTCCCCCCCCCACCCCCCGACTGCTGGGACCCAGCAGCTACACCTTCGCACGCAAGAAAGTGCGTCCGGGCAAAAAAAACGATTCGCCCCCCTGACTGCTGGGACCCACCAGCTACATCTTCGCAGGCAAGGAAGTGCCTGACAGTTGGGACCCACCTGGTCGAAGCGTACGTAGCATTGTCATCCTGGTCGCGGACGTGTACGTACATACTGGTCGATGTAGAGGCGCGCACGTCTCGTAGTAGAGGCGTGCACGTGTCGTAGTAGAGGCGCACACGTAGCATGTACACGTACGTACAGCGGCCAGGGTGCAAGAAAGAAAATACGGTTACGTATGTTTACATACGGGCGGGTTCTCGAACGCCTAGTCGCGCATATCGCAAAACGGAGGAAACGGACCTCCTACGGTCGAAACAGGGGTCCTGTTGATCGGGAGGGGTGTGGCATACCGCAAAACGGACGAAACAGACCTCCTACGGTCGAAACAGGGGTCCTGCTGATCGGGAGGGGTGTTGCGTACCACAAAACGGACGAAGCGGACCTCCTACGGTCGAAACGAGGGTCATGTTGATCGGGAGGGTGTGGCGTACCGCAAAACGGACGAAACGGACCTCCTGCGGTCGAAATGGGGGTCCTGTTGATCGGGAGGGGTGTGGCGTACCGCAAAACGGGACTCCATGGGATACTGTTCATCTCCACCGTCGACCTCCTCCACCCTCCACGGGCTACTGTCGACCTCCTCCAGCCTCCACGAGCTCCTGTTCATCCAGCCTCCACTGCGCGCTACTCCACCGGCTACTGTTCAATCACCCCTCCACGGGCACCCCTCCACCATCTACTGTTCATCCAGCCCTCCACACCACGGGGTCCTGTTCAACCACCCCTCCACGGCCACTGCTCCAACGTCTACTGTTCATCCAGCCCTCCACACCACGGGTTCCTGTTCATCCAGAGGCAACGCCACCGCTCACTGTTCATCCACCCCCCCCCCCCCCCCGCAACGCTCACTGTTCATCCAATCGATCGGCTTCAGTTAGCAGCAGTAGTGAAGGAATCGCTCCATCGGGTTCAGTTAACAGCCATCGATCGATCGCTCGGGTTCAGTAACGCGTAGCCTGCAGTGCAATCGCTCGGGTTCAGTTAGAGCCCAACGCCTCGCTCGGCTTCAGTTAGAGCCAACGCCTCGCACACACACGTGCGTACGTACGAGAGAAACGCGCATCACTCCGCCCCCGACCTCCCTCCGTAACTAGCAACTCCCCGAATTTTTCCTCCCCCTCGCTTCTACCACGGTTTTTTCCGTCATGGACGGCCCAAAGAATGTCATGCAGCTGCGTCTCCGGCTCACCTAGGACGAAAAGCCGATTTTCTGTCATGATTTTTTGTCATAGAAGTAGGAGCCCTCCACATCTATGATGATACCGGGTTTTGTCACAATTATCGTCATAGAAGTGTCATATGTATGACAGAAAAAAAATTCGTTCGGCCCAAAATGTCACGGATGTGTCTTTTTTTGTAGTGATATCCTTTACGTACTGGTCTGTGGCTCTGGTGAGGCCACCTTGAGCACCCGGATGTACGCGTCCCCTGAGTTGAAGGCATTGAATGCCTCTTTAGAGAAATTAGGGTCGCGTAGTGTGGCCCATCGGCGCCTATGATTCATGGCTCTCTCCACTTTGGAGTTTGTAGCGGAGAATCTATCTGCATCCTCTATAGGAGGATCATCCGGCGTTGTCCTTGCGTTGACCTCCGCCCTTGAGTCCGGCCTCGGAGTCCGGCGGGTGGAGGCATGGCCGGCAGGCTCTCCGGATATAGTCCGGTGAGCACTTTTTCTGCCAGAAGACAATAGACATTGTTATATTTTAACGATTATAGTTACGTGGCAGGTTTTTAAACATACCTTCGCAACGGCGTCTCGGTCCTGATCGCTTTCCTTTTAAGCCTACCCGGCTTCGGTGCCCCTTGTTGACGAGTCACCGCGGGTTTGGCATGGTGTCCCGATGTCCTTCCCTGTAAAACGCAATACATGTGCGGTGGGTAAGGCGCAAAGAGGGAATCCTTCTTGGAAGTTGGCACTCCGGTTTTACTTACATGTGATGCGGGGAGTAGGCTAGGATAATCAGCTATGATGGCCACCAACGCACCATCGCAACTTAACTGATAAAATTTCCGGTCAATGAGCTCCACAAATGTGTCCGGATCTTCTTCGAGTCCGGGGTCGAGGGCCCGGTAGGGGTCCTCTAGCTGTTGAGACGGGTTGTGAATCTCCCTCATAGCTTTTCGCAGCTCCGGCTATGAATTGGCAAGGTAAATATTTGTGCTAAAGAATGCGGGAAAGACTGGAATAAAAGATAGCAGCTCACCCAGCTTGGGGGTTGTACATGGAGAATCCATCCCGTGGTTTGATACGGATGAACTCCTCTTCTTCTCCTTTGTACAAATCGGACAGTATCTTCGTCAGAGCGGCGGCGGAGTTCGGACCTTTACGGCCGCAGCGGGTGGCATCGTCTTCTCCATTGAAGTGCCACATGGTTTTCCCCCGATATTGAAGTGGCTGCACTCCCCGCATTATACATATGGACATAACCTCAATTATTGTCAGTCCTGATTTGGCCAGCGTCTTTATCCTGTCCATCAGGAAAAGGATCTCTCTGTTATCTTCCTCCTGGGGGTTCCGGGGGGCGCCAGCTGTGGTGTTTCTTCAATGGGGAATTTACAAACTTGGGAAGGCCCTTCCGAATAGGGTCCGGAAGAGGGACGTCCTCCATATAGAACCACTCTGAAGGCCAGTCTTCGGATCTCTTCTTCGGGGTACCGGATAGGTATCCGGTCCCGGTGATGCGCCATATTTCGGCTCCGCCCACTTGATATATCGACCCCTCCTAAGTGCGGGGTACGAGGCAGAATAGCCTCTTCCTTAGCTCGAAATGAGCTTCTCAACCCAGAAATAGATCGCAGAAGGCAACGTAGCCTGCGATATGCAGTATGGAGGCTGGGGTAAAGTTATGCGGCTGGAGGCCGTAGAACTCCAGGAGCCCGCGGAGGAAAGGATGGATTGGAAATCCGAGTCCCCTCAGCAAATAGGGGACAAAGCATACCCGCTCCCCCTTGGATGGGTTTGGAGAACTCTCCGCTTGCTCCCCGCCATTATAAGTGGCTAGTCCAGCTCGGACGGGGACCACGTACGCAGGCGGGAGAAACCCCTTGGTCTGCAAATCTACTAGTTGGCTATGGGGGACAGAACATTTCTCCCAATCGCCTGGCCTAGTGCTACAGGAGCGAGAGGAGGAGCCGAGACGGCCGGCCATGGTGGTATGGATTTTTCCGGGCGCGCTCTGATGGATACTCGCTGGGAGGAGATGTGTGATTTGGATTTGAGGATCCCCGTCTCTTTAAATAGATGCTTTACTCACATGGTCAGGGTGGCAAATGTAAAAATGCCCCGACTTCTCGCATTCGCTCGACACGTGGAGACAGCCATTATTAAAGCACAGAAGCTGAGGAGTGCAACATTAATGGGAAGCCGGACACCGCGCGTTACAACAGGTACCCTGGAGAATTTGGAGAAGAACCCGCCTTGCAATGCCGAAGACAATCTGCGCGCCGGACTCATCGTCATTGAAGTCTGGTTCATGGGCTACTGAGGGAGTCCTGGATTAAGGGGTCCTCGGACAGCCGGACTATATACTTTGGTCAGACTGTTGGACTATGAAGATGCAAGATTGAAGACTTCGTCCCGTGTCCGGATGGGATTCTCCTTTGCGTGGATGGCAAGCTTGGCAATCTGGATATGTAGATCTCCTTCTCTGTAACCGACTCTATGTAACCCTAGCCCCCTCCAGTGTCTATATAAACCGGAGGGTTTAATCCGTAGGACAACCACAATCATAATCATAGGATAGCTTCTAGGGTTTAGCCTCTACGATCTCGGGGTAGGTAAACTCTTGTAATACTCATATCATCAAGGTCAATCAAGCAGGAAGTAGGGTCTTACCTCCATCGAGAGGGCCCGAACCTGGGTAAAACATCGTGTCCCCCGCCTCTTGTTACCATTAGCCTTAGATGCACAGTTCGGGACCCCCTACCCGAGATCCGCTAGTTTTGACATTGACACTCACTTTTATCATTAGTTACCTTGTTGTTTTTATATTTTCATATTACAAAAACCTATATCTATCATCCATATTGCACTTGTATCACCATCTCTTCGCCGAACTAGTGCACCTATGCAATTTACCATTGTATTGGATGTGTTGGGGACACAAGAGACTCTTTGTTATTTGGTTGCAGGGTTGCTTGAGAGAGACCATCTTTATCCTACGCCTCCCACGGATTGATAAACCTTAGGTCATCCACTTGAGGGAAATTTGCTACTGTCCTACAAACCTCTGCACTTGGAGTCCCAACAACGTCTACAAGAAGAAGGTTGTGTAGTAGACATCACGCCTCGCGCCCCAGCGGCGGCGGCTGCTGTGCGGCTGGCTGCGCCCTGCGCCCTGGTGCTAGTGTCGGTTGCTGCCCTTCGGCAGTCTACGGCCCCGCCTCGGCGCCAGCTGCTGCGCTGCGACACCTCCCAGCTGTGTTGTCTCCTCTGCACCAAGCAGCAGCTCGGGGGCGAGCCAGCAGCGCGAAGTCCCTCCGTCGGGCTCCCGTTCTGCTCCAGGCCGCCTCCGCTGCTGCGGACCCACTCCTCTGCCTGCCCCGCACCCGGCCCCGTCCGGCTCGCCTCCAGCCAACCGCCGTGCTCCTCCCACCTGCTCCAGCCTCGTGCAAACGCCCACCGCCCGGTCCGACTGCTCCGCCTTCCAGCCTCGCTCTCGGCCCCAATAGTCCGCCTGGCCGACTCCCGAGCCCGCCAGCTCGCCACCCCCGCTTCCCCGCATCGGCCCCTGCCGCTTGTTGTAGCCGTCTTCTGCGACGCTGCCTCCGCCTCGCGCGTGCTAGCTCGCTCCTGCAGCCTCCACGCTCATCCGCCCGCTGGCTTGCGCTCACGTCGCTTCAGCCGCACGCCTGCGCCCTCCCCTCCTTCCCGCGCCGGCTGCCGCCGCCTCCCGGCCGCCGGCTGGATGCAGTAGCCAGCCGCTGCCGCATCCCGCGCCCTGCGCGCTAATTTTCACCTGCTTCAGGCAGAGAAAGAACGAAAGAAAAAAGGGAAGAGGAGCCCGGCTGGAAAGAAAGAGCCGGGTGCCCATCTGGCAAAAAAAAAAGGGCCCGTCCGGCTGCCAACACCCGGCCAAAGAAGAAAAAGAAGAAAACAAAAGACGTCTTTGCCCGCCTGCGGTGCCGCTCCGCAGGCAGCCCTACCTGCCGTTCTGGCGCCCGGTCGGCTGTGCCAAGCTCATCCGGCCGCCTCGGGGCATTGCCGACTGTGCCAAGCCGGCTCGGCTGCGTACCGCTCCGCCGTCTGGCCGGTCGGGCCTGACCAGCCGGGCCTGACCGGCCGTGCCCCCCTTCGAGCACGCGGAGGCTCGGAGGCTACACTCAGCGGGTGCGCTCGCGCGCTCCACGAGCGCCAAGCCGTGGCGGCTGTCTTCGTCAACCCTCGTCTACGTCAAAGTAATGTGAGCTCCTCACCCGCATACTTTTGCACCGCGCAAACATGGATAACCTTGAGCTATGCTCAGGGGGCTATCTTCGCATTTTATTATAGTTGAACCACAGTTCGCCACGGCGCCAGCCAGAGTTGGCCCATAGGCTGGCCGCTTGGCCTGAGGCGTTCGTTCCCACAGACGGCTTAGTAGCATGCACGGTACCGAAGGCTCACTCTTTGTCTCGGCAACAGACCGTAGCGCGGCTATCCATCTAGCAAGAGCAAATGTTGGAGGCCACCCACGAGAAAAACGTCCAGAAAGAAAAACAGTTCGGGCGACCTGGCCGTTTGCTTTATGAGTATCTACTCGATCGAATCTACTCCCAGAGTCTGAATACTGTATGCTCCACTCCGTGGCCCAATCTCAGCCACAGACACGACAGCATCAGTCGGCGGACACCGCTTCCTCGCCCCACAGCATCAGTCTGCGGACCCCGCGTCTGCGCCCGACAGCATCAGCCAGCGGACCCTGCAACCACGCCCGACAGCATCAGCCGATGAACTCCCTGTCCGCGTCCAGCAGAGCCCCGCGCCCACCAGCCGGCGGACTCTGTATCCGCACCCGGCACCCTCGACGTTGCCCTCAGCTTCATCATCAACAACAAGACCCTCCGCCCAACTTTTCCAAGTTGCCCGAAGGCTCGGAGGCTACACCCAGCGGGTGCGCTTTCATGCCCCCGCTTGGAACATGCCGCGCCTATTGCACGCTCGCCGCCGACTGCAACCGAACCCTCGACGCAATCGTCTGCACCAACAACCGCGAAAAGCCTCTGCCCAACTTTTCCAAAGTTGCCCGGAGGCTCGAAGGCTACACCTAGCGGGTGCGCTCGCGCGCCCCCGCCGGAAGCAAGCTGCGCTGGCTGCGGCCTGCAGCCGGCCATCATCAAGCATCTTCTACATCAACACCTGCTAAAAAACCTACGGCCAACTTTGCCAAGTTGCCTGGAGGCTCGGAGGCTACTGCCAGGGTAATTGACCAGGGGTACCCCGAAGAGGGAGAGACAATATTTCAAGACATTGGGGCTAGCAAAGCCCCTCAGTCCGCCCTAGATGGCCCCCTGTCCGACTACTCGGGTCATCTCGCCACCCAGCAACCCATCCTGCTCTCCGTCTAGCTGCTCCAGTCGGCCTGCTACGTGAAGTCAACTACGGCATCCCATCAGACACGACACGGGCGAGACTATTGTACCCGGCACTATCAACGAATAGTGGAGCGTTGTACACGCGTCACCCCAAGCCATCATGTATAGTGTCACTTGTCCCTGGGCACTATTTATGAAGTGACCCAGGAGACAAGCATGACATCCCCCATGCCCACCTAGCTTACACACTAAGCTAGCTCCCACTATATATATGAGCATCCATCCATCCATCCTGGAGGGACTCACACACACTCACGCATGCATGCTTAGGCACATGCGACCACAAGCCACGGCCACGCACGCACTTGTGCTCATATGCATATACGAGATCCGGTGCCCATGGCACTGATCTCGGATATAGCTCCAGGAGCACTTTGTACTGCCAGATGCATACTCCACATATATATTCAGACATGCAGGAGTAGGGGTAATATCTCTCCGGAGAGCCCCGAACCTGGGTTAACTAGTGTGTGCTACTCGCATACCCGTCCCCGGATATTCCACGACAGTCTTGCCCTCACCTCAAGCCACCCCCGTGGCATCTGTCGACTCGCGGTATCCCCTGCCAACTGACGCGAGAATACTTCGACAATCGTCGAGGAGACTTTAGGCACCGTTGTCTTCGTTGGGCATGTGCTCGATCCTACCAAGGAAGAGTATAATTCGGGCATGATCGAACCGTGCCGCGTCACTTTTGAGTTTTGGAAGCATCTTACAAAAAATATATGGAAATCACATGCGACTACATGTTTTGGTATAAAATTTATTTAATGTTATTTAGAGGTGTGATGCAAAGTTTCAGGGGCATTTTCCGAAAGATGATAATTGCAGTGGCATTTATCTGAAGGACGCTGATACGTCTCCAACGTATCTATAATTTTTTATTGTTCCATGCTATTATATTATCTGTTTTGGATGTTTTATATGCATTAATATGCTATTTTATATTATTTTTGGGACTAACCTATTAACCTAGAGCCCGGTGCCAGTTCCTGTTTTTTCCTTGTTTTAGAGTTCCGCAGAAAAGGAATATCAAACGGAGTCCAAACGGAATGAAACTTTGCGATAATTTTTCTTGGACCAGAAGACTGATATGTCTCCATCGTATCTTCTTTTCCAAACTCTTTTGCCCTTGTTTTGGACTATAACTTGCATGATTTGAATGGAACTAACCCGGACTAACGTTATTTTCAGCAGAATTGTCATGGTGTTATTTTTGTGTGGAATAAAAAGTTCTCGGATTGACCTGAAACTTCACGGAGATCAATTTTGGAAAATATAAAAAATATCTGTGAAAGAATCAAGTGAAGGGGCCCACACCCTGGCCACAAGGGTGGGGGCACGCCCTCTAACCTTGTGGGGCCCCTGGACCTCCAACGACCTCAACTCCAACTCCATATATTCGCGTTTGGGGACAAAAATTCAGAGAGAAGAGTTCATCGTGTTTCACGATACGGGGCCGCCGCCATCTCCTGTTCTTCCTCGGGGGAGGCAGATCTAGAGTCCGTTTTGGGCTCTGGAGAGCGGAAATCGTCGCAATCGTCATCATCAACCATACTCCATCACTAATTTCATGATGCATATGAAGTAAAGTTGGTAGTTGGTACTGATCTGAACAAAACATTAAGTTAAAGTTGTTAAACAACAAGTTAAAGTGCACCAAGATGATCTACACATTTTTTAATCAAGTTACATGTGAAGTTCATTTGATTCGGAGCTACGACCTAGAAGATATGAGCATCACAAGTTAAACATGGCATTGTTGCAAAAGGCAAGCAAAACACAAGCACAACCACTCCAAAACATGTATGCAACATGTCATGATGAAACTACATGCAAAATCAAGCAAGTTCCATATAAATCATGCTCCTAACGGAGCCACGGTTCAACACATACACACGAAACAAGTTAGAAACACAATATGTCCTAAAACAGCAACTAGGCACATGGCAAGCATCAAAACAACATGCTACAAGAACAAGATAGACACAAACATGACATTCACTCAAAGTACAGATTACACGATTCAGTTATCATCAAGGTTCAGCTTCATATGCATCAAGATTAATCCAACACGATCAAAGCAACAAGCAACTTTATAACACAGATTAGGACACTGAAAAACTGGGCATACATGTGAGTAGGGTTTAATATGATGGCATTTTGGAGGCATGAAACAAAGAAGCTACAATGCATGAACATGGCAAACAAAAGCATGGCATCAATGTACAGGTTAAGCATGGAAAAACATGATTACTAAACATCTCCATATGACCTCTAGATAAATGTCATTCATCAAGACAAGATTGCAAGTTATAACAGATTCCCAGACTTGGTGAAAAATAGGGTATGGCAGAAAACAGATTCATGATGCATACTTTGAGACAACAAAAGGATATGTTACAGGAACTATTCATGGCATCAAAGAGCATGGCAAGCATTTACTAAACACCCTTAATCTAACATCATTACTGAGCATGATAATTGGTGCAACAGATTTGATGATAGCCTCAAGTGAACATGGCAAGAT
Source organism: Triticum timopheevii (assembly GCA_963921465.1). Lineage (NCBI taxonomy): Eukaryota > Viridiplantae > Streptophyta > Magnoliopsida > Poales > Poaceae > Triticum > Triticum timopheevii. Next base: position 162,367,001 of record OY997274.1, on the reverse strand, counting down.
GATATAATAGACTTGGTGAAAACTGGGCATGCTGACAGATATATTTTTAAGCAACTTGAGGGCACCAAAAGAACAAACAACATCAGTTATAATTACAAACAAGGGAATGGATGGATAGACAATAATATGGACATCAAAACATGATTACTGAACATCTATAGATTATCCATAGATTGGATGGTAGCATCAAGCAAACATGGCATCACAATATAACAGATTCAGACTTAGTAGGACAGTAACAGCAAGTAGGTCACTTAGCAAGCTTGTTCCAATCCACAAAGGGAATATCATCACATGATAGTTATACTATGCAAAGAGGACATGATTATGCTCCTAAAACATGTTGACAAGATGCTCAAAAGAAAATCACACAAAAAGTTATGATAAAGACAAAATGACAAGTTATATCAGTTTTCAGCAGTTAACATCACTTAGCACTTTTGCAATGAGGGTAAACATGTCAAGATGCATCCTAACATGATTGAAAACCACACCAACATGTAGAGCATGAAGAGCAGAAGATTTACATATCAAAATCATGACAAATGGACAAACATGTAGATAGTTATGGCCTTCTCAAAACACACATACGAAATGTTTTCAGGAAAAGACTTGGTGAAATATACCCTCGCGAAAATGGGACGAGGAGGACCTGGGACAGATAGATTCGGTGCGGCACAGCATTTGGGTGAGGGAGCGTGGGCGTCCAGGGCGAAGTGGGACGAGGCCGTCCCGGCGTGGCTAAGGAGGCCATGGACGCGGCTACTCCGGCGACGACGGCGGCGTAGGCGAGCAAGGGGGCCTAGAGGTCCAATCTGGCCTGGATCTCGCTGGATCCGGGCGCGACGGCAGTGGGGGGGGCGGGCTCCGGTCGGTGGCGACGGGACGGCGAGCTTGGGGAAAGGGCGGTGGCAGTCGTTGCTCCGGGGTGGAGCTCCGGCTCCGGTGAGCTGCTGCTCGGTAACCTGGCTAGAGCGGCGGAGGGAGGCGGGGGTGACGCGGTGCATGAGGCGATAGGGTTGCTCCGGCGGCTCTTCTTGCCGGCAGCGGGCGGACGACGGCGGTGGGGTCAGTGGCTGGAGGCGTGAAGTGGCGCTGGGAGCGGGGCGAGCGGGTGCGCGACTTGGGCCCAGATCGGCCCGGGGCGGGCCGCGCCTGGGCTTGGGCGGGGAGCTGGGAAGGACAGATGCCAGCGCGCGGTTGGAGCTAGGAGGAGGGGTAGGGGTTAGGGTTAGCCAGATTAGGAAGGCTAGGGCGTCCATATATAATAGGGGTGGCTAGGTGTAACGGCCCGGATTCGATGCGCCAGGTGTCTGCCAGTTATTCGTTGTTGCCATGTCATGTGCTTGCGTGTTGCATTATGACATGTCATCATGTGCATTTCATTTTGCATACGTGTTCGTCTCATGCATCCGAGCATTTTCCCCGTTGTCCGTTTTGCAATCCGACACTCCTATGCCCTCCGGCGTTCTCCTTTTTGTCTCCTGTTGTGAGCGGGTGTTAAACGTTCTCGGAATGGACCGAGGTTTGCCAAACGACCTTGGTATAGCACCGGTAGACCGCCTGTCAAGTTTCGTGCCATTTGGAGGTCGTTTGATACTCCAACGGTTAACCGGGAAATCGTTAAAACCTCTTTTGTCTTGCATCCCAACACCCCTCCAAAGTGGCGCAAAACCCAGCAAACCCCCCTCCATGCTCTCGGTCGTTCGATCACGATCGTGTGGGCGAAAACCATGCCTCATTTGGACTCTCCTAGCTCCCTCTACCTATAAATTAGTCCCCCTCGCCCGAATTCGCGGATGAAACCCTAGTCCTCTTCCTCCCGCCGCCACCGAACATGTCCGGCCGCAGCCGGACACGTCCGCCGCCGTTCCTGGGCGAATCGCCAGCCGCCACCTATCCCTCCCCATCCCGTGCGCCGCCGCGGCCCGCCAGGCCCGCCGCGGGCCCGCGCGAGCCCGGCAGCCCCCGTCGCCCGAGGCGCCCTGGGCCCGAGTGCCTCAGCCCCGCGTCGCCGCCCGCCGGCGCGCCCGCGCCCTCCGCCGCCGCCTCCGGTCGCCTCCCGCGCCGCCGCGGAGCGCCGCCGCTGCCGCCGCCTTCCTCCGCCGCCGCCGCGCCGGATCCGGCCGGACCAGACCGGCCCCCTCCGTCCCCGACCTCCGGCCATCGTCTCCCTCCTCTCCGGCGTCCATCTCTGGCGAGCTCGACCCGTCCGTCCTCGGGAACCGTGCCCGATCTGGATCCAGGTTGACCCCGTTTTTCGTCTGTCCCTGATTCTTTTTGCATTTTGGTCCCCTGTTCATCGCATCATAACTTGTTGGATACTGCTCCGTTTCGCACGTGTAATATATCAAAATGTTCATCATGATGTGCTCTTCATTTTGTTCCATTGTGCCATATTTGTTTGAGGTCATCTTGATGCCCGAATCATTGTTGCAAGAGTGCTATATAATGTTATCTGCTGTCTGTTAACAGAACATGCTCATTTGTCATTTTTGCCATGTTTGATGTGTGCATCCTATGAGGTTGATGCCTACATGTGTTTTGAACTATATCATGCCATCTTTACATATGTGCAATCTATGTATTTTTGTTAGTTATGTAGTGAGTGCATCAAGCTTGTTAAGTAGGGTACTTGCTATTGCTGTTTTGCTAGGCAGAATCTGTTATTTCATGATGCTATATAAACCTGCTACTACAAGTTATTCTATGTATATAATCTGGAGATGTTCACTAAGGATGATTTGTTATGCATGTCATGCTCTATCCATCCATGCCCCTGGTTGCATTTATAGCTTGCTGTACCTTGTTGTAATCTTGCTCTCAAGTTGCTAAATAATGTTGTTGTTAGCCTGTTAACATTAAGTTCAGTTTTGCCATGTGTTTTGCTAGTGATCCATGCACCCTATGAACTTGCTCTTGACATGCTTAGCTTCATAAACATGTCTTCTTACTATTGGTTTCCTTACCATGCCATGTATTTCTCTGTGGTGAGTGGTTCAAGCTCACCAACATGCCTACTTATGTTGTTCCTGCCATGTATGAATCTGTCATATCATTTGCCATGTTTACATGGGTGCCATCATATCTTCTGATCCTTTTTTGGCTCATGGTCAGTAAGGGACTTTTGGCAACATATTAATTTGATCCCATAATAGTCTCCCTTTTTGTGTCAAGCGATAATCCATAAAGTATTCACGTTGATCCAACGTTACTGCCATAACATAATTGAATGGGGTTTTCTCAGGATTATCAAAGTAGTACATAATATCTTGAACATAACGAGCATCGAGGGTTTTAGGAGGTTCCCCATCTCCATGAGTAGCAAGTACACCTAATTTTTTTGGTATTTCGTGTTCCATATCCATAGCTAAAGATATAGAACAACTAAGAACAGCAAATAAAAATTACTTAGTGATAAAGCAAACAAGCACACATGAGAATATTCACCCCACGCTATGACTCCCCGGCAACGGCGCCAGATAAAAGGTCTTGATAACCCACAAGTGTAGAGGATCGCAACAGTTTTCGATAAGTAAGAGTGTCGAACCCAACGAGGAGCTAAAGGTAGAATAAATATTCCCTCAAGTCTCCTTTATCCAATACGCAAACAACCTACTTACTCGGGTCTGTGCTTCTGTCACTCACGCCACCCACCATAAGAAAATCATAAACATATTGCAAACCCTACAGCGGGAATCCCTCACGCTTGCGTGACACAGAGGGCACAAAAGGACAGCACCAATAATAAAACATGCAACTCAAACCAATCATAGCAATTCATCAATCGCCGATAGGACAACAAAAATCTACTCAGACATCATAGGATGGCAACACATCATTGGATAATAATATGAAGCATAAAGAACCATGTTCAAGTAGAGGGTACAACGAGTTGTGGGAGAGTGGACCGCTGTAGATAGAAGGGGGAAGGTGATGGAGATGTTGGTGAAGATGGCAGAGGTGTTGGTGACGATCGTGGTGATGATGATGGCCCCCGGCAGCGTTCCGGCACCACCGGAAGCAAGGGGGAGAGGGCCCCCCTTCTTATTCTTCTTCCTTGACCTCCTCCCTAGATGGGAGAAGGGTTTCCCCTCTGGTCCTTGGCTCCCATGGCGTGGGAGGGGCGAGAGCCCCTCCGAGATTGGATCTATCTCTCTGTTTCTGTGTTCCCTGATTCTGCCCCTTCACCGTTTCTTTTATATCCGGAGATCCGTAACTCCGATTGGGGTGAATCTTTCGCCCAGATTTTTCTCGTAAAATTAGCTATCTTGTGGCAAAAGAAGAGCGTCAACCGCCTTACAGGTGGCCCAGGAGTGTGCCAGGCGCGCCTAGGGGGGAGGGCGCGCCCCCTATCTCCTGGCCACCTCGGGCACCGTTTCGCGTTGATTCTTCCTCCGGAAAATCCCAAATATTTCAAAATAATTCTCCGTCCGTTTTTATCCCGTTTGGATTCCGTTTGATATTGGGTTCCTGCGAAACATAAAACATGCAACAAACAGGAACTGGCACTGGCACTGGATCAATATGTTAGTCCCAAAAATAGTATAAAAAGTTGCCAAAAGTATATGAAAGTTGAAGAATATTGGCATGGAACAATCAAAAATTATAGATACGATGGAGACGTATCAGGCGTTCTATTGCATCGTTACCCTGATGAGAGCATTGCTCGAAAGTGGCTCGGACATGGTATTCAAAGCGAAAACCCATGATCTAACCTCGGTGGTTGGGTCAGATGATGGCGGTGCTTCAACGTCGTTCCCTTCATGGAGGCGTCGCTTTTGGAGAGCCTCTCTCGTAGTCCTTGGTTGTCAAGATATGGTTGACGCCAATGGTCACTGTTGTATATCGCCAATAATTGTTTTCAGTTCTTTGGTTTTTTTCCTCCACCTAGGCATAACATCAGTCTTTTATGACTTTGCTCTTTGCCGACGTGATCATTTGTGTGTGTGTGTGTGTTACTTTTGTTGTGTGCATTCTTGTTATGCAGAGGCCGGGTACGCACTCATTATGATTGTATCCCTCGATGCTGCATTTAGTAAGTAAAAAACACCCTTGGAAAATGTGATGTCATTTGACTGAGACTTGGTTAAGTCTCAGTTGAATGAGACCTAGCCACACTCATTTAAATAACTATACTTAGCTTGCTCATGAGAGACGTGCCATTTAACCAGTCCGACAATGCGGACCCTCGTACCCCTTGATCGCCCCTTTCTAGGGCGATGCGAGGGCGACTCCTCTACCTGCAACCGCCTCCACCCTTCCTCTCCCCCACCCGCCGCTGTCGGAGGACGCCGCCTGGCGAAGCTCGTGTGGCTAATGGTGGCGGCGGGGCCCATCTCTCCCCCCTTCCTTTCTCTGTGGGTGACATGACCTGGTGGTGGTCGGCAATGTCTCGGTTAGATGCGCATCTGGGCGTACAACGGCGGGACTCGGCGAGCGATGGTCGGCTGTGGAGGTCAAGGATCATCTTGTGTCGGTTGAGGGTATCCCAGACTAAGGGGGCTCGGGTTGCCGGCCTATCTCTCATGGGCCGGACGGGTGGGCTGCTCTTGATCCGTCCTTGGAAGGACGAGATATAAGTGACTCCGTGTTCTGGAAGGAAACCTTTGAAGCCTTGGTGTATCCTCCAAGTCAAGATAATGGAGTCAATGTGTTTAACTGACCATGTGTAACCCTAGGTACCCCTGGTGTCCATATAAACCAGAGTGTTTAGTCCGTAGAGGCAAGAACCATCATCCTACTCATCTAGGGTTTAGTTCATCCGATCTCATGGTAGATCAACTTTGTAACCATCATACAAACACATCAATCAAAGCAGGATGCAGGGTTTTACCTCTTCGAGAGGGCCCGAACCTAGGTAAATAATGTCTCTTTGTTCCTTGTTACCCATCGATCCAAGATCTACAGCTCGGAACCCTCCTACCCGATATCTGTCGGTTTTTACACCAACATTTTTGCTTTTGTTGAGAGTTCCACTGTGGGATCATAGAAGGATCAATGGCTCGCTTAGTCATCAGCAATGGCATCCGCATCGGGGGCTAGCTCTTCGCATTTGGCGGCATCGTTCTACATGCCAACTCGACAGGCCACCTTGACCAGATCGATAGTTTCACCCCTAAACAGGAAACCAGGTTCGGCAACCTGGAGTACATCGCCAACACCCGGGGCGATCTAGTCTTTACCGGGTTCTCAGCCTTACCTAAGAAGCTCGGAAATCCCGAAGCTTCAACTCCAGACCTTCTGCCCGCCCCTATCTCCTTGTCAGCCTCTATCTCGGATCTAGATTTGAGCTCGGATCAGAACTCAGCGTTCGAGGACCAAGGGTCGGTAGTGGCCGAACGCACCTCTTGTACTGGCATACCGAAAGTTAACTCCGAAAGACGTCAGGGGATGGATTCGGTCGACCTCTCGCTGTTAAACGAGACGTTAGATCGGATCCAGATGATGAGCATCACGGATGGCCCGTCCTCGGTCTATGATCGGACCGAGCTTAACGTAGGCCACGGGGAATTTTACGTCCCACCCACCACCCACTTAGTAGACACTATCGAGTATCGAAGATTTAACCGATATGCTGGACTACGCCTCCGAGGAGGCCGAGGACATGGACGAGGATATCGACATCATGCCCTATACGGCAGCTTCCCCAACCACCCCCAATACGGGAAAGTGGACTGCCACTTCCACCTACGACGTCTACATGGTCGACACCCCATTTGTAGTACGTAGAAGCTCACGGTTTTGAGAATCTTCTACAGGGTTCCCAGTGGTTTTTATCGGTTTTGGGAACCTTCTAGAAGGTTCCTGAACCAGTTTTCCTTTTTTCTTATTCTTTTTTGTCTTTGTTTTTTTGTTACTGTTACTGTTACTGTTTCTTTTTGTCTTTCTTTTCCTTTTTCGTTTCTATTTTTGTCCTTTTCCTTTTGATTTTTCTGCTTTTCTTTTTTCTATTGCTTTTGCATTGTGTAATTTTTTTTTAAATGTTCGAGTTTCATAAAATGTAGAGGAACTACAAAAAATGTTCTTGCTTTCAAAATGTGTTAATAATCTAATAAAATGTTTGCGTTTCAAAAAAATGCATTTAAAAAAACTAGGATTTAAAAAAAGTTTAGAGATTTCATAAGATATTATTATTTTCTAAATTTGTTCATGACTTCATAAAAGAATTTGTGTTTCCATATTTTTCATGACTTCGTAATATTTTTGTGTTTCAAAAAATGTTTAGGGATTTGAAAAAATGTTCTTGTCTTCAAAATATATTCACATTTTCATTAAATGTTTTGTGTGTGAAAAAATATTCTGGAATTTCAAAAAAGTTCTCATTTTCAAACTTTGTTCACCACTTAAGAAAAATGTTCGTGTTTCAAAAAATGTTTAGGAATTTCAAAAAATGTTCTTGTTTTCAACGTGTTGTTCCAAATTTCAAAAATGTCCCCATGTTTCTAAATTTGTGTTCAAAAAGTTTCAAACAATGTGCAAATGTAAAAACAAATTTTGTTCTTTTACAAACAATGTTCAGAAATTTTCAAAATCTGGAAAAATTCAAATGTTGTTCCTGTAATTCAAAAACTAATTGAAGATTTCAAATTTTGTTCACAATTTCTAAATTTTTCTTATCTTTTTTAAAATGGCTCAAAAAAATTGAACAACATGTATGCCACAGTATATTGGACGCTAGAGTGAATATCACGTTATAGTTAAAAACCGTTCACACTATTACCTGTCACTATCTACAATAATGTATAGTGGCTAGCAGTACGTGTTTGCTACTGCGACGTCAGGAGTTCGAACCTGGCGACTGCGATTCTCTTTTGGGATTTTCTCCACTGTATTTGGGCCAGCCGAATCGGAGACCCTCATGTGCGTCAGGCCGACTGTTTGCTGCAGTTAGCGTCATATAGTAGCTTCCCTTATAACGGGTGTCGTGGGCGCCATATAGGAAATGTCGATAATGACTCCCACCCCCTCGAGTCCCTCCCTGTAAACTATTGCAGCTGATTTCTCTTTTAACCTTCCTCACTAGGCCAATCCTATATGACGCATGCATGCGTCATATAGATCCTATATGACGCATGCATGCGTCATATAGGCACAGCTTCGCTGAAGTGGTGGCACGATGGCCCGACCCATTCGGCAGTGAGCACGCTGCTTTGTATTTTTTTCGTTTGTGACTTGGAAATGGTTTTCTTTTGTTTTTTCCTATGTGCGGTTTTTGTTTTGGTTGTTTTCTTCTCCATTTTTTCCTTATTCTCTTTTTTCAGATTTGCTTTTATTCTGGTTTTCCGGGTTATACATAAACATTTTTCAAATACACACAGAACATTTTTATTTGAACATTTTTTAAGATACGATGAACTTTTTTTAATACACACTGAACATATATGGTTTAATACATAAACTTTTTCATATACACGAACTTTTTTATAAAATGTATGTTGAACAAATTTCTAAAATATATTTTTTTCTTTTATAATAGGTTTTAAAATATCCAGCTTCTAAAAATCAACAGTCAAGTTGAAACTGATTAAGAAACCAAAGAGAGAAATAAATAAATAACCACTCACGGAGTCAGTGGCCCGTCCCATTTTGCCCTGGCTTCAGCGAAATTATGCCTATTTGATGCGTCACATAGGAGCTCTCCCTCATTGGGGAACTCCATGGATTTGTGTGTGTGTGGGGGGGGGTGCACATTGCACTAGGAATGACGAGAGTGTGATGGGTTGAATGTGCATGTCGGTTGTCTCCCACGCCTATGTCCAAGCCCGCAAAAATCACATTCGTGGACACATACAGATAAGCTCCTAGTTATGTAGAATGTGCGGACTATCCCGCGAAACCCACATAGAACCCACAACTTCCCCTAAAAACCAAATTCCGTCCACATCGCCCACATGCGGGAATGTGATGCAATGACTATGGGGATTAGGGTGGTGCAGTCGTTCCAAGTAAATTTTCATCGGCGTGCCAAATCAGTTTTTGTTTCCTAAGTTATCAAGTGGGGGAGTGTGGTTTTCTATGATCTTTGTAATAGTAGCACAGAAAGGGAAGTCCTACAAATAAACAAAGAAAAGTGCTTGTGTATGGGGCTATTACAAAGAAAATGGTAAAGTTACTCTTCCGACTCGTAAAATCTAGAATGCAATTCCTAAAACCTTGTCATCATAAGTTTACTACTTTTACAAAAATAGTGCATAACAATCCGTGCCCCCTCTGGGTAGGTCCTATCATTTCACTTTATGTTGTGTCGTTACTTTCCTCGAGCACCAACTATTGAGAACATCATTATCATTCTTACTGTAATGTACATTTTTTCTAAGTAACGTTAAGTGATGTTAGACTATGATGCTCTCTATTATGAATTCTAATAGCTAGTCATCACATGAGCTTCCTAGGTGTCTTGCAATTATGTAATGCTTCACAAATAAAAGACTTGCAAGATATCATATTGCCATATTGTATTGTGTTCATTTTAATCTTGTTGGTGCTTCGAGATTTCATATTACTAATTTCTAGCTCATTGGGATCCTATCATGAGATAACATGGTTATTAACCTTCTGTTATTCATTTGATCACTCACATGAGATGGTTATAATTTGATCATGTAATAAATTTATATATGTAAACAACCACAAATGTATTAATAAAAGTTTTCTTGTCACCTCAATTTGTCAACTGGATTGCTTGAGGACAAGCAGTAAGCTAAGCTTGGACAAGTTGATATGTCGCATATGTATCTAGTTTTTCGAACGCTTCTGCTATGTTTTTGTCCTCTAATTTGCATAATTATATTTGAAAACTAACAATGCTAATGTTTTTTTCATCACACTTTCCAATGATGTTGTTTTCTATGCAAAAAAAGGTCCCCAATTTTTTTCCTGAAGTTTCATGAAAAATGATCCACAAAGGATGTGCCATAGGGCAACCCGTGAGGCTCACACAACCTTGGCTCACACTGCAACCCTTGGACACGAGATGGGGGTGCATGGGTCCCACAAGCACCCCTGGTGCCGCCTATATTCCCATATATGTTCCCCGGATGAGAAACTTTAAAGAAGGATTTTACCCCTTTTTCTATAGGGTGGAGCCCTGCCTTCACTGACCTTTTCCTCGAGGGTTGCTTAGAGGATGATCTAGCCTTCAGAGAGGGGGTGGGGGCTGTTTAGAGGTTGATCTAGCCTTCAGAGAGGGGGTGGGGGTGTCCTTTACCAGCTCCTTCTCTATCATCACCATCATTATCTCCCACCCATGCCTGAGTAATTTCCCTATAGGCACATGAGGTGGAGGGGAATTAGATGAGATGCCTCATGTAATAGTTATCATATTTAATAGATGGTGATACCTAGTGTCATATATGTTCCGGGATTCATAATGTTATGACTTTGCTACGCTTAATATTATTTTTTGTCACTAGGGCCCAAGTGCCATGATTTCGTATATGAAGCATATCTCTTTTCATAAATATCTATGTGTTTGGGTCATACCTTAGTTTTATGCACATGTTATAGTTTTAAACTGGAGACCCCAAAGTGACAATAATCCGGATATTAGAGGGGGTGACTGTAATTTGAGGATTACATGTACTCATAATGTTAATGTTTTGATCCATTACTTTGTGAAATGGGTAACTTAATTACCCTTAATTTTGATTAGGATCTCGTTGAAATGGGAGGGTACGACAAAAAATGATGTGCAAGTTCTTATTGCAAGTATGCACAATTACATACTTAATACATGCCTACATATGTTGATGAATATGAGCTAGATTGCCAACACCCTTTGTGACTGCTATTACATATTTGATTATACCCACACAACATCCCGTTATCCATCCTCATGCCTACACTTTTGCTAACTATTGATGTCTTTAAGATACTTTGTATTTGGCAACCGCTTGGGTATTTCTACTTTTGTCACTCTATGTTAATCAAACAGTAAGCACTTCATCACATTTGCTACTAATAAATTCTCTCGAGCAAGTAACATATTTTCAGGTGTGTTGAACTGAAAAATCAACTGCTAATGTTTATAAATATTATTTTACTTCCTTTGTGTTGAACCCTTAAAGTTGGGTTGCAGTACTTAAAAGTTGCGATCTCTTACACTTATGGGTCATCAGTTATATCTTTTCCTAGATTTAGCTGTCGCTTCTACTTATTTTCTAGTGTTCTTGTATAGCTTGCTTGGTTTTAGTAACATATTATATGGGGTGTATAACTTAGTTGCATTTATAAAGAACTTATAATTCCACACATACCTCATAAATCAGCTAGGAAATGCTAAAAATTCATAATCACTTATTCATCCCCGCTAGTCGACATCCAAGGCATCTTTGATCCTACAAGAAAGAGGGAAACGAAGCAGGTGTGGTGAGAGATGGCAATGTGCCAAGTTGTTGTACTTAAGAAAATATGATATTTTTATTGGATGAGTATGTCATCAAGGCTGAGCCTTGTGGCCAAGTTTCAGGTCAAAAAGACAAAATGAGTTACATGTTGCTTCCCAATTGTTATCTATGCCCATTTCCAGGGTTTAGATGAATGAGTGTAAATTTGTACTACGGGGCCCCTTGTTTTTTCACAAAATGTGTCGCAATGATCATAGGGAGCTACATGATACTTTCTCTTTTTTTAGACGCCACAAAAGTGGGGTTTGCAATTTATGGCCGAGAATGATAAAAATGGAATGCATTTTAATTCCATATATTTGCATTGGAGCAGAACATATTTTTGTGGAATGTGGTGTATGAGCGGAGAGGAGTCTTTGAGATTTTTATAGATTTATCAAAGCATTTCAGATGGAGGGAGGGGTGCTTTGGAGTGGAATAGTTGTGTTTTTGGAAATAAGGGTTTCTGAAGAGATTCTTCAAGGCAACATGGATCTTGGGTTCTAACTTCCAAGGTTCGAGGTTAGATGACCCAACCAAAGGATATGGTTCCCCAAGAGGGTGAGGAAGACATGAGATGACCCAAGCATTACTCCCTCCTTTCCGGTTTAGACTACCCACAGTGGGAGTAACATAAGTAGGAACATCACACATCTCTAGATAAAATAGATGATGTGGCAAGTAATAAATGAAGAAAGATATGCATGTGGTAACATAGCTAGTTACTACTAGTATGAGTAACATCACACTTATCAAGGCAAGATGAGTCTATAGCCTAATAAATGAAGTGTTGCATGTTATCACACATATATTACTTCCCACTGATGACCCGCAAGTATACGGAATAGTTGTAGCCCCTTTCGATAAATAAGAGTGTCGAACCCAACGAGGAGCTAAAGGTGGAACAAATACTCTCTCAAGTCCTATCGGCCACTGATACGACTCTACGCACGCTTGACGTTCGCTTTACCTTGACCAAGTATGAAACTAGAAGTACTTTGTAGGTGTTGTTGGATAGGTTTGCAAGATAATAAAGAACGTGTAAATAAAAAGTAGGGGCTGTCTAGATAAAGATGCAATAAAGTAAATATAGCGAGTGTGGAAAAGTGGTGGTAGAAGTTGTGAAATTGTCCCTAAGCAATTGACTACTTTACTAGACCGATAGCAAGTTTTATGTGGGAGAGGCCACTGCTAGCATGTCATCCCTGACTTGGAATTCTATGCACTTATGATTGGAACTATTAGCAAGCATCTGCAACTACTAACGTTCATTAAGGTAAAACCCAACCATAGCATTAAGATATATTGGTCCCCCTTCAATCCTGTATGCATCAATTTCTATACTAAGTTGAAGCTTCTGTCACTCTAGCCCTCCAATGCACAGTCCTGTCAACATACAACTAACTGTATGGTGTTATCCACGCGCGCGCTCATATGATGGGCACCAAAGGACAACAACATAACCACAAGTAAATTAAATCAATCATATCAATTCATCAACCACCAATAGGACAACGAAAATCTACTCAGACATCATAGGATGGCAACACATCATTGGATAATAATATGAAGCATAAAGCACCATGTTCAAGTAGAGGGTACAACGGGTTGCCGGAGAGTGGACAACTGTAGATAGAGGGGGGAAGGTCATGGAGATGTTGGTGAAGATGGCGGAGGTGTTGGTGAAGATCGCGGTGATGATGATGGCACCCGGCGGTGTTCCGGCGCCACCGGAAGCAAGGGGGAGAGAGCCCCCCTTATTCTTCTTCTTCCTTGACCTTCTCCCTAGATGGAAGAAGGGTTTCCCCTTTGGTCCTTGGCTCCCATGGCTTGGGAGGGGCGAGAGCCCCTTCAAGATTGGATCTATCTCTCCATTTCTGCGTTCCCAGATTCCGCCCCTTCACCGTTTCTTTTATATCCGGAGATCCGTAACTCCAATTAGGGTGAATTTTTCCCCCAGATTTTTCTCATAAAATTAGCTTTCCTGCGGCAAAAGAAGAGCGTCAACCGCCTTATGGGTGGACCAGGAGAGTGCTAGGCGCGCCCGGGGGGGAGGGCGCCCCCTATCTCCTGGCCACCTCGGGTACCGTTTCGCGTTGATTCTTCCTCCGAAAAATCCCAAATATTCCAAAATAATTCTCCGTACGTTTTTATCCCGTTTGGATTTCGTTTGATATTGGGTTTCTGCGAACCATAAAACATGCAACAAACAGGAACTGGCATTGGCCACTGGATCAACATGTTAGTCCCAAAAATATTATAAAAAGTTGCCAAAAGTATATGAAAGCTGAAGAATATTGGCATGGAACAATAAAAAATTATAGATACGACGGAGATGTATCACCCACTATAAAGGTAGTACTCCCTCCGTTTTTATTTACTCCGCATATTAGCTTTGGTCAAAGTCAAGCTTTGTAAACTTTGACAAAAGTTATAGTCAAAAATATTAACATGTACAATAACAAATCGGTATCATTAGATTCATTATTGAATGTACTTTCGCATCATATAGATTTGTTAGGGTAAATATTTATATTCCTTTCTACAAAATTGGTCAAACTTTATGAAGTTTGACTTCAGTCAACTCTAATATGCAGAGTAAACAAAAACGGAGGGAGTAACAGAGTAGTAACATGTGCATGTTACTATTCTATGTTACTACCCATTGTGGCTAGTCTTATAGGGCTTAAATCTGAAATCTCATCAATCAAGGTAGATGATGAGTGGAGGAATGTATCTTGTAGTTTACAAAATTACTCAAACTTTAATCTGTATTAATTATAGTGTATGCATGGATGACCACTAAATGAGTAGGAATGGTAATATGCATTAGTTGGTTTATTTTAGTCCTTACATGCATCTATTTAATGCACCTTGGAATGTGAACATGTGATGGAAAGAAGTGAAAATAAGATTTGGAATATGAAAGAACCAAGAAAATGAGATGAGTCCAATAAACCAAAAAAGAGCGAATAGTCACTAGGGAAACTACTATCAATACAAGGCACAAACAATAAAGAGGAACGCCCAGAATAATTAATTGGTCAAGACTAAAAAACTTAGGTATCATGAAGGGATGACGCAGAATCAGGAGGGCAATACCGTCACACCGATGCTTAACACGCTAAGGCATACTAGTCTGTCACCACGGGGAAATATCACATGATATGATAAACTCCTCATAATTCAAATTTGTACGAAAAAGGAATACCAACAAGATATGCGTCTACAATCACTAAAAATTTCAGTGACAAATTCGAAATACACATGGAGAAAAAAAAGACAAATCCAACATAAATAGTACTCCCATCGTCCGGAATTACTCGTCGCTCAAACATATGTATCTACTCCCTCCGTGTAGGTGCATATGACATCTAATGAAAGTTTAGTACTCCCTCCTTTTCGGTTCATAGGACTCAATTTAAAAATCTCATCAACTAAGGTAGATGGTGAGTGATGGAATACTTTTTGTAGTTTGCAAAAACACTCAATTAATGATCTTGTTTTTCTTAAAAAAATTATGTTTACCAATGTATTAATTGCAATACATTCATGCATAAAGAACATGCATTGGTTAATTTTATCTTAATACTTGCATGCAACGATTTAATGCACCTTAGAATCTGAACATGTGATGAGGAACAACCAAATTGAGAAGGAGTATGAAGTATAAAAATGCTACACGTACGGCCTCCCCCCCCCCCCCCCCCCCCCCCTTTTCACCCGTGTGGGGCCCCTCACACCCCCATCATCCAGTTAAAATATGCCAAATTAGAGATCAGCCTGTAAACTTAAGTAAGCTTCCATATGTCTAGCAAAACTCGTATGAAGTAAGTCACCATGCGTGGAAGAAACTTCTCATTCCTTATGATCATTAATTTTCATTTTGCATACTGCTATTTTATTGACTGACACATTAAATTACATGGGAAATCGACGTAGTGTTTCGCTCCACCCAATCTTCCAAATGTGCCAAACAGAAGTTGTTATCGTCATTGTTTAATATCCTCCATTCAATCTTCGTACATCTAGTTGTGAGCAACTCCTTTAGATGCTATTTGCACCTAGACGAAGGGAGTAGCACTATTTTGCAGAAGGTCAGAACCACAAACTGCACATTTTTTTCTTTTTGAAAAACTTGCAGATTTAAACTTTAAGACGTGCTATAATGGTATCGTGTGAAGTGCGGTATATCGACCCCTGTCAGCACCTAAAAACCTAGACGCAGGCTATATGGCCTACGAGATGCTTTGGTTGCCCGTACCCTGAGCGTGAGGCCCTGACGCGACCACTCCATGCGCCCCTTGTCATCTTCTTGAACGCCCCCAAATGCCCAACTGAGGCAAACCAGTTCTCATGGCAGTGGGAGCGGCCATTACTACTCGCTCTGTTGATGGCAAAGTGGCCTCGAACTCAACCCGCACGCCGCTTCAGTCCAACCTCTCCTTGACAAGTATCATATAGTAGTATCATGCATACGATACTAGTATACAATACTACCTTCATAGTGCATAGTAACGTAAAGTAGTATTATAGATAACCATATTTATTGTCATGCGTGACACAAAGTATCATAACATTTAACATGATATGGTATCTACCTATGTTACTCTAACACTCTATCTCTTCTTTAATTGTGTGCCACATAAGCATGTTTGCTAATCCCAAGTGCATGTTACCGGTTATGTTAGGCTGGTCATAGTGGGAAGTAACTTAGACTAGTAACATGCATGTGTTACTAGTCTATGTTACTACTTTCATAGTGGCTAGTAACATATGGATGGTAACATGCAAACCTTCATTAATTGAGATATAGACTCATTTTACCTCGGGGTGTGTTATGTTACAGTAACATATTATGTTACCACAAGCATCTCTTTCCTCATTAACTCCATGCCACATAAGCAATTTTTTCTTGGGATGCGCTGTGAGGTCTAGGGTTTGTATTTAGCCATAGCCATGGATTCGAGCTACAAGAGGAATTACAAGGGGAATTGCTCTCGCAGGAGACACACACCACACACGCCACCTAGCCGTTATCCTCTTCGTCGAGTTCGTCCGCCTTGAGCTGGAGTATAAGTAGCGAAGCGTTCTAGGCCCATTCTGGCCCAGCTAGCCGAGCCGGAAGGCGAGGCTGCCTCCTGGGCCTGCACGTCTCTCCAGCTGGCTTATGGCCCACCACCGGTTCGCTGACAATCCCACCCTCCTTAGAAACAGCTTGACCCCAAGCCGGTGCCCTCGGAAATTTCTGTTGCAGTGTCACCTTGTCCTCCCAGGTGGCCATGCCGACTGGAGTTCCACTCCACTTAACCATCACTTGAACCAGAGATCCGGATCCTCGGCGAACCACTCTTTGATTCAAGATCTGTTCAGGAATTTGAAATTGATCATCAGGCTTAGGCAGTTGAGGCAATACCTGGTGCTTTGGCAGTAACACCTTCCGAAGGAGAGATACATGAAACACCGGATGCACTTTACTGTCTGCTGGTAAATCAAGCCGATAAGCCACTGCCCCGATGCGCTCCACTATCTCAAACGGCCCATAGAACTTGAATGCCAACTTATGATTGGCCCGAGGAGCAACTGACGACTGCAAGTAAGGTTGAAGCTTCAGAAAAACATGCTCTCCTACTGCAAATTCACGACCACTCTGATGTTTGTCGGCTTGCGTTTTCATTTGCTGTTGCGCTCGCAATAAGTGCTGTCGAACAGACTCCAAAATGGTCTGACGGCCTGCAAGCCATTGATGCAAATCTTCAGACTGAATTGTATCATCTGCAGCCAACCCAAAGTGTCGCGGTGCATGACCATATATGATCTCAAATGGAGTTTTCCCTGTAGCCGAGTGCCAGTTAGTGTTATACCAGAACTCACATAACGGAATCCACTTGGCCCAGCGAGAGGGATGAGCACTCACGAAGCAACGAAGAAAACACTCGACCTGCTGGTTAACTCTCTCTGTTTGTCCGTCAGATTGCGGGTGACGAGCTGTGCTCATTCTGAGTAAAACACCACACTTCTGAAACAATTCCTTCCAAAACTTGCTGGTAAACACTCGATCACGATCTGAAACGATGGAGATAGGCATACCATGCAGCTTATAAACCGTATTCAAAAACGCTTCAGCCACAATTTCTGCCGTAAACGGGTGATGTAATGGAATGAAATGCCCATACTTTGACAATTTATCAATCACCACCAGTAAGCAATTGAATCGACCAGATACTGGAAGGCCTTCGACAAAATCCATTGTGACCATTTCCCAAGGTGTGTTTGGAACAGGCAAAGGCTGCAGCAAACCTGGATACGGCACTCGCTCGGGCTTTGCTTGCTGACACACCAAGCAATGTTGCACATAGTCTTTCACAAAACCCCTGATACCTTTCCAACAAAAAAACTGACGAACTCTTCTGTAAGTAACTGGGAATCCCGAATGCCCCCCAATAGGACTGTCATGGAAAGCAGCCACAATCTTTGCTTGCAGTTCAGGACACTTGCCCACCCAAACACATTTGTCTTTCTTGAGAATCCCAGCCCGAAGAGAAAATTTGCTGTCAGAGTTGGGAGCAGCAGCTAGCTTTTGCAACAATTCAAAAGCAAACGGATCAGATTGATAACTATGCACAATCTCTTCCAACCATGCAGGCTGAACAGAAACAATAGTATGCAACTCAGGCAACACATCGTTCCCAGTATGTGGTCTTCGAGAAAGAGAGTCGGCAGCACTGTTCTCAGTTCCTTTCTTGTAGGGACAATTGCATTTTTACCCCTAGTTGGTTCCTACCCGCGGGTTTTGCCCTTACTTTTCGAGCTTGCTCAGTTTTGCCCTTACCTTTTCCATCGAGGTCCCTCAAATGGCCTTTGACCGTTTGACCAAAACTTTAAAAATTCATAACTAAATCATACAAACTCAGAAAAATGCAAATAAGATATCAAAATGTTCAGATAAACATTATCTTTATGGACATATCATTTGCATTTAGGACAAAAGCATCGTTTAAACTACCCGAGGTAATTAATGTTATTAACATTATTAAAATAAATAGGTATAAACAATATTTTTTTCATGAATAAAAATTACATGCAAATGTAAGTGATGTTTTCTAAACATTCTGATAACTTATTTGCATTTTTTTGAGTTTGTATCAACTTGTTATGAATGTTCTAACGACTTTGACCATTATTTGGAAACTTCATAACAAGCTGATACGAACTCGGGAAAATGCAAATAAGGTATCAGGATGTTCAGAAAACATCACCCACATTTGCATATAATTTTTATTCACGAAAAAATATTGTTTATACCTATTTATTTATAATAATGTTAATAACATTAATTACCTCGGGTAGTTTAAACGATGCTTTTATCCTAAATGCAAATGATATGCCCATAAAGGTAATGTTTATCTGAACATTATGATATCTTATTTGCATTTTTCTGAGTTCATA
The DNA here is from genome assembly GCA_963921465.1 of Triticum timopheevii. Lineage (NCBI taxonomy): Eukaryota > Viridiplantae > Streptophyta > Magnoliopsida > Poales > Poaceae > Triticum > Triticum timopheevii. The sequence continues at coordinate 162,348,165 of OY997274.1, read as the reverse complement.
TGAATTAGTTATGAATTTTCAAAGTTTTGGTCAAACGGTCAAAGGGCATTCGAGGGACCTCGATGGAAAAAGTAAGGGCAAAACTGAGCAAGCTCGAAAAGTAAGGGCAAAAACCGTGGGTAGGAACCAACTAGGGGTAAAAATGCAATTGTCCCTTTCTTGTAAGCAATAGTGTATTGCAAGCGCAACAGCTTAGTAAGTGCCTTCTGCTGCCACTTAGTGTGTAACCTCTGTTCAGTTAGACTGGCCAAACTGCGCTGATCAGTTCTGATAATAAATTCAGAAACCTGAAGATACTGGCGCCACTGCTCAACTGCAAATAGAATAGCCAAATATTCTTTTTCATAAACTGATAGTGTTTGATTCCTGGGCCCAAGTGCTTTACTGACATAATCCAAAGGGTGACCATCCTGCATAAGCACAGCACCCACACCAACATCACAAGCATCTATCTCCACAACAAAAGTTTTTGAAAAATCAGGAAGAGCCAGAACTGGAGCTGACACCAAAGCTTGTTTCAGTAAAACAAAAGCTTGTTGCTCTACATTTGTCCAATGATAAGGAACACCTTTCTTCAAGAGATTGGACAATGGTTTGCTCAACATTCCATAATGAGAAATGAATTTCCTATAGTACCCAGCTAGCCCCAAAAATCCCCTGACTTCCTTAGCAGAAATTGGTACTGGCCACTCTTGAATAGTAGAGATCTTAGCAGGGTCTGTAGCTACCCCTTCCCCACTAATAACATGCCCTAGATAGCTAATTTTTGTCTGAGCAAAGGCACATTTGGAGAGCTTCGGATGCCATTTGTGTTGTTCCAACAAAGACAACACTTGAGCCAGGTGTTCCAAGTGTTGAGCATAAGTTTTACTGAATATGAGGATGTCATCAAAGAAAACCACTGCACAAACCCTCAGAACAGGTGACAAAGTGTCACACATTGCAAAGTTGAATGTATTGGGTCCACTAGTCAGACCCATTGAAACCACCAGAAATTCATAGTGACCAGTGTGTGTTTGAAAAGCAGTTTGGTACTCTTCTCCATGGGCCAATCTTATCTGGTGATACCCAGCCCTCAAATCCAGTTTAGAGAACCAACTGGATCCTGCCAACTCATCCAACAATTCGTCAATAATTGGAATAGGAAATTTACTTTTTACTGTCAAAGTATTGAGATGTCTGTAATCAATAATAGGCCTCCATGTCTTGTCCTTCTTTTGCACCAAAATCATGGGAGAAGAGAATGGACTATTGCTGTGTCTAATGATACCAGAGGACAACATTTCTTGAACTTGTTTTTCTAATTCATCCTTAAGCACATGAGCCAAACGATAAGGTCTGATTGAAAAGGGTTGGGCTCCAGGAAGTAATGGAATTGTATGGTCATATTTTCTCCTTGGAGGCAATCCTTTGGGGACCTCAAAGACTGAACTGAATTTTGACAACACCTGTTGAATCTCTGCAGGTAACTCAACTGAAACTGTATCATTGCCCACAAGCAGTGCAGATACTTCAACCAGAGCAAAAATTTGAGGAGCTGCATCTTGTCCTAGCAGCGTCACCAGTTCACCTTGTAACTGAAATGAGAGCCAGTGCTCAACCCAATCCACATTCATAGGGCTATGACTTGCTAGCCAGTCCAGACCTAGTATTCCATCATAAGATCCCAACGGAAATACTTTCAAATCACTGACAAACTCATGTCCTGCACAATACCATTGCCCTTTTTTCAATTGTTGATTGCATGGCACAAGAGAGCCATTAGCCACCTTAACCATAGACACAGGCATAGGGACAATACCCTGCAATTTACTGGCCACAGTACAATCCACAAACGAGTGTGTACTGCCAGAGTCCACCAAGAAAATCATGGGGTGGCCCTGTAACTGAATTTTCAGTTTCATAGTTGTAATTGTAGGTGCAGAATTATCCCCCAGAGCAGCAGCAGATAGGAATATTGCATTGGCCTCACCAACAACTTCTTCTTCAGTGTCACTGGTATCCGATGGCATATTCTGAACATAATCAAGTATTTCCTGTACGACATGCACTTGCACTTCTTGTTTGCAACGATGGTCTCGAGCCCATCGTTCTCCACAGATGAAACAAAGCCCTTTGGATTTGCGATAAGCTCTGAGTGAAGCCCATCGATCATCTGGAGTTGTTGTTATTCGACTATTGTCAGTTAACTTCTTCTCCTCAGTGATGCGAGCTACAGTGTGACGACTTGTTGATGGTACTGTCGAACGTTTAGTGCCGGCTGACCCATTCCCTGCAAACAGAGTTTGATCACCCAGTTCTTCAGATAAGAGCGCGAGTGCATAAGCAGAGTCTAAATCAACTGGTTGCTGGATCCCGACCAACAGACGTACCGACGGTACCAGTCCTTCCATGAAACGAGTGACATAGTGGACAGCACTTGGGTTAGACTCATAGGCAGTTAACTGATCATACAGCTCCGAGAAACGCTCAACGTAATCCTCCACTGTGCTCGTTTGCCTGATATGAAACATCTGACGTACCAGGTTCTGGTGCTTATTGCGTCCGAAACGAGACTGTAACAGCCCACAAAATCCAGACCAATTGACATGTGGTGCTCGACGCTGAACCGATTCTAACCAACGAGCTGCAGTTCCCTCAAATTGTGAAGATGCGAACGAAATCCACTGGTGTTGAGGAGTATTCCAAAATCTGAAATAGTCCTCACAACGAGACTGCCACAGTTTCGGATTCGAACCATCAAATCGCGGAAGCTCGATTCGAGGACCAAAATTCACCGCATCCGGAATGAAGGCTCGAAAATTCTCAGCAGCAGGAATCAGATGTCGCGACGGGGCTGGATCCGTGTGCATACCTTGAACTTGAGGAGGAACATAACGGGGACCCGAGCTCCTCTGCTCCAAATCAGCTCGAACCCCGTCCGCCCCGTTCGAACCACCGCTCGCTGGTGCTGGCGGGGGTCCTTGACCAGGTTCCCTCGGTGAGACGGGCGTCGACGTCGCCGGGGTAGATCCTCGTTCGCCCCCGAGTTCGCCACGCAACTCGTCGAGGTCGACGCCGATGGCGAGCTCGACGTCGTCGAGTCGACCGGAGAGCTGATCCAACTTGCTGTCCAGCTTGGCGAAGGCGTTGACCACCTCCTCGCTGCGCTCCGTCGAGGCCTTGGCGAGGGCGGCGTCAAAGTCCGCGTGCAGGAACTCGTAGATCGCGTGGGTCTCCGGGGAAATTTTTTCCATGGTTTCTGCTCGGTGACGTACGGCGAGGCGGGTGTGGCGGGGAAAATTGGCCGGCTCCAGGATTGAACGGCTCTGATGCCAGATTGTGAGGTCTAGAATTTGTATTTAGCCATAGCCATGGATTCGAGCTACAAGAGGAATTACAAGGGGAATTGCTCTCGCAGGAGACACACACCACACACGCCACCTAGCCGTTATCCTCTTCGCCGAGTTCGTCCGCCTTGAGCTGGAGTATAAGTAGCGAAGCGTTCTAGGCCCATTCTGGCCCAGCTAGCCGAGCCGGAAGGCGAGGCTGCCTCCTGGGCCTGCACGTCTCTCCAGCTGGCTTATGGCCCACCACCGGTTCGCTGACATGCGCTATGTTACTACCTAAGTTATGGCTAGCCTTACCCCCGCTATGGCCAGCCTTACTGCGCCAACACCTCCGTTGGCCGGAGCGAATGACTCGTCTCGAGCTACTCGAGCTTGATGAGCTGACGCATGTGCTTAAAGCCATCCCCTCCACTCCATTTCTTCCTCCCCACATCAAACTCCGTCCATTCCACCGCTGTGTGCTCCTGATCGCCACCACAAGTCCACCAGCACTATGCAGCCCGGCAGCGCCAACGGTCCCACTGACGCCGTCGCCGCCTCGTTGCAAATGGCGCCTACGGACGCGTCGGCGTCCGAGTGGGACAACGACTCGGGCCGCCCGGCCTTCCTCAACGTGTTTCTGCCCACCAGCGTCCCAGTTCCGGCGACGGCGATCCGCGCGACCACTCCGGAGCGGGAGCGTCGGACGACCCGCCCGGCCTTCATCAACGTGTTCATGCGCCCGGCCCCCCCTCTCTCAGAGACGACCATGGCCGATCTGCAGCGACGCTTGCAGGACCCCTCGGTCAAGATCATCACGCACCCGCCGCCCAGGAACCAGTTCCGCTTCCGGGCGGACTACCTCACCCACATCGCCCTGCTCGACTACCCCAAGGAGCAGCGCCACGAGGAGGGCATCAACCGCAGCTGCGGCGGCTGCGGGTTCATGGTGGAGACCGACCCCGCCTGCTTCGCGGCGCCTGACCTGGCCCCGGTCCACCTCGTCGTCAACCTCGTGCATCCTCGGAACATCCCCCGCGAGGTCCGCATCAGGTACGGCGATCTTAGGTTCCGCAACGTCGTGCCTGTCCAGATCCTGAGGGTTTGGGACAAGTCCCTGTCCACCGGCGCCGACGGAGAATACGTGCCTATGTTCGAGGCCGCGGCGGCGGCGTCCTAGCTGCCTTCGCTTTGGCTGTTAGCTGGTCTGGGTGAGACCTGGAGGCTGCAAGGGCTTGATGCTCCTTTGGTTCGTAAAGTCTCCATGGATCTGGATCACAGACTAGCTAGCTTGTGCTGTGTGTTGCAGCGATAAGCGCAGCTAGCAACTCTATATGCATGTTAGTTCTTCATCTTGCCGATGTGGTGGTGTTCGTTCAAGTTCGTCTCTTGTCTGTCAAGCATGTTTGGGTGATGGTCAGTGTTTGTAGCTTCTCAGGGGCTTAATTTGTAACCTTGGTGGACCGAAGAGGTCAAGTCAAATGAGCGACCACCGCCCCTTCCGCCCCCCCCCCCCCCCCCTCGCGTCGCCTCCCCCCGGCGGCGCAAGGGGCCCCGAAACCCTAGCGCCGCCAGCTCCCTCTTGCCGCCTCCTCCTGCCGCCGCTGCCGCCGGCGTGGGCCGCGGTGGCGGCGGGCCCGGTGCTGAAGGTTTCCGGGCGGGTGGATGCGGCGGATCCCATCTGAGGCGGCGGGGGTGGCTCCTCTCGTGCGATCCAACGGCAGCAGCTGGGACGGCGAATCCGGGCTGTGCGGCGAGGGCAGGAGCACCATCGCCGGCGGAGTGGCGGCCCTGCATGGATGGCGGCGGTGGCAGCGCCCCATCTGGCGGGGTGGGCTGTCCTGGTCGTGATGGTGACGGCGGTCACTGCGGATCCAACGCCCCGTTTGGATCCGTCCCGGGGAGGCCTTCCGCCGACCGGCGGCGCGTGCAGGGACCGGTGAGGAGATGTCGGATCTCCGCCGGAGTCACGACGGCGACATACGTCTTCGTGGCGAGGTTCCACTCGGTTCCAGCCAGCCGCGAGGTCGGGAAGACGTGGCTTCCGGTGAAAACCGCGCCTGACTGCGGTCTTGGCGGACGATGGCGGCGTCTCAGACGTCATTCCCTTCTGGAGGCATCGTCGTTGCAGGTCACATCAACCTGATCGTGAAGTTCCGGGGGAAACCCTAGATCTGGGTCTACCGGATCGGACGATGACGGTGCCTTCAGTATCGTTCTTCCTCATTGGGGGCATCGTTTTGGAGCAAGTGCTGGTAATTGGAGGGGACAAGAGGAGGAGCGGTGATTCATCTGGTCCATTGATGACGGCGGACCTCGGCGGCGTGGCGCAGTGGAGACCCGGCGCCTGATGTGCGGAGATGGACTCGCGCAGGAGGGTGACGCTGCATGGCGTCATGGTGGCGTCAGTGGCAGCTAGACCGGGCAAGGTTGATGCAACAGTACAACTCTGAAGATGGATTGGTGGCAGGTGGCTGCGGCGGCCTCATACCCTGCAGGCGTCCTGGTTGAGAAGCACGCCGGACTGGTGGGTGCCAACACCCGGCAGGCGTCCTGGTTGGGACCTCAAGTCTTAGATGTTAGGTTTGGCTGCGAGGTTTGTTTGGTATTAGGCCCAGACTTTCAGCGCCCCTACATCAACTGGATAGGGATAGCGACAGATGTTGCTTAGTTGGTGGGTTTAGGCTTATTGTTGTATGACTTTGTAAGGTCTTGTGTCAATAATTAATAAAATGGTCGTATGCATCGTCCAAATGCAAAGGCCGGGGGTCGTCCTCCTTTTCTAAAAAAAAAAATCTTCTTAATCTTGTTTCATGGGAGATTGGAATGAGGAATCCTCGACTTTTCTGCAATTTTGTATCTTTGCCTACAGCTTTATTTGGCAATATAAAGAGAGAGACTAGGTTGTGATGTACTACTCTCTTCTTCCAAAATTCTTGTCTTAAATTTGTCTAGACACGGATGTATCTAGGACGAGGCTCCTCTGACGTACTGCAGGGAACAGTTGGGCCACTGACATGTGGGATCAGAAGCAGGTTGGCCCACCTGTCAGTGAGTCAACTGCACCCTGCAGTAGGTTAGAGGAGCTGAGTCCATGTATCTAATACTAAAACATGACTTGATACATCCGTATTTAAACAAATTTAAGACAAGATTTTTGGGACGGAAGGAGTATCATTGGAGCGAAACATTTAGCGGCAATCGTCTGTTTGCTCCATTTGAATTTGACCTTGTACATGCTCTTTACTCCATGCTCATTTAATGAAAAGACAAAACTTTAGCATTGCTTCATGAGCAAAAAGTTTTTTTTTAGAAAAGGAGGGCCCTTGGCCAGGAATAAAAATATGGCACCCTAATAAACCATTATTTTTAGTTCATGGGGCTTATCTTAGAAGTCTAGGACTGCATAGCAAATTTGAGAAATCCATAATCTAAGGTCAAATTTCTCTAATGCTTTAACCCTCGCTAGGTGCTCTGGTTTGTTGGCCCTTGCGTGTGCATTCTGGCATTGCACCCAGTTGATTTCAGATACAAATATTTAATTTACAAATGGTGGTTGTTCATTTGATGGTATAATTTTCGTAAATTAACATCTAAAACTTTGAAGTGTTTTAGTTATTGCACATTTCTTATTTCTTCAATTTTACTTGTAAGCTCGACTCCAACAAATAGACTTCCGCGGATTAATGGAACCTTTACCATCTAAAATATGAGATGGTGAGCATATGAGAACATGAAGCATCTCTTGAGGCCAACTCCAATGGGCAACCCCAAACGGGTGTCCGCTTTGTCTGGATTTTATCCGTTTGGGTCGGACAAAGGGGCGTCGTCCGACCTCTTTTGCTGATGCGGTGCCGGTGCGGCCGCTGCATTTGGTCTGCCCCCGGCCGGCTGGCGGCCAAATTTTTACAAATATGAAACATTGCATGTAGTTTACAACCAAATATATAACAAATTTTTCATAGTAATAGATATAACGTTTGGTCTGCCCCCTACTTGAGCTGCATGCCTGTCTCGATTAGCAAATTTCGTTGCTGGAATTTTAGATTCCAGATTTGGAAACTCGGGTTTGCCGATTCAGGGTTCCTGATGTTTCTGAAACTCCAATTAACTTAATGTTGTTTGACTGAATTAACTGAATGTTGTTATTGCTGTTTGACTGGATTAACTGAAATGATGAATTTAGGGTTTTGAATTAATTGAATGTTCATGTCCTGTTTGACTGAATTTTAGGGTTCTGAAAATAGGGTGTCACTTTATCTAGCCGGGTGCCTTCCAATGGTGAATTACTCTAGGGTTAGTTAGTGTACTGATTGATAGATGTAGTTTACATTGGAATTATTTTGTGCACTGAATGTAACTGACACCACTACTGAATTTTCAGGGTGTTGTGTAGTGGGTAGATGAGTTAAATTTGGGTTGACTGGTGCAGTGGACAAGTTGACCACAAAAGAAATGAGTCGGTGTACTTACACCATTTTAAGTTATTTGACTGATGTGAGGTGTTAGTAGTTGTGCTCAATTTAATGTTCAAACTGGTTTTGATGTTGTGTTGATTAAAGACTACAAGTGTACCTAACTTGCAATGTTCAGACTTTTTTCAATCAAATCATGGAACTATGGAACAGAATGGCTTGAAGGAACTACACTTAGCTAGAAGAAACTCTCTGTTCCATAGTAAACTGACTGAATAAACTCTAGGCATGTTCTTTGCATTGACACCTAGAGCACACATTTTATCTTCAGTTAACACTACTAAATTCAGTTACACTACTAAAATTCAGTTAAAATGAATTCAGTAAACCCCTGAGCACTACACTACAAGGCTTGCTTACCTTCAACTAATATGATCATCTTACCAAATTTTGACATTTATTTACCTAACTATCTTACAATATTCAGAGGAATTTGCAGTGCTTGAGGCCTTGAGACAACATTCAGAGTCACTTTACAAAAATTCAGATATTTAGCTAACATAGTTCAACAAGATAGCTAGACAATTTTACATAAAGTTTAGACAATCTGAAGGTACCTAGCCTCAAACATTTAAACTAATAGATATATAGATGTAGGAGTCTCACACACATACACACATACTTCTTCAGACGCAAACACACAATTAAGTTTGAAAACTAACTGAATATGTATATTGGTTCAGATCATCATGCATAAGCCGATTACACCATCTGTAAGACCTAGGTGATGCATCAAACTCACTTTTGCTAAAGCTTCTGAAGACGCAGTGATCGACAAACTGGCCCCTGGATGCAGAGTTGCTGCTTCTTCTTCCTCCCGTTACCTATGCCAGTCTCCACCTTCTACGTCCGCTACTGCTGCTCCATTTACGGTGGCTCCATCTCCATAGAGCGAGGGGCAGCACTGGCACCGCCCTCTCGACCGCGTAGTCCACCGGGCGGAGTTGCTCGCGGTTTTGGTACATGTACCAGCGGGACCGCTAGAACGGATCTGGAGAATCCCTAGCCTCCTCCATCGCCCGGACCAAGTTCTCGATGAGTGGGCGGTGGAGGTCTGGAAATCATGACCTCTCCTCCGCCATGGCGCAGGCCCTCACCGCGCGCGCGCATGATTCTGTAGGATTACAACATCGCTGTACTAGGTGCTAACCTCATGCGCGTAGGAGAGCTTCTTGTTGTCGCCGATGAAGATCTCCTGCAGCCTGGTCCCATCCGAGGCCAAACGCCATGGCGCGATGGAGGTTTTCTTGTTGTGGTGGTGGTTTCCATGGAAGTTTCATGGAGAACCTGGTGGTTATCTGTGCGAGAGTGAATGAATGCAGTGGAGTGGCTGACGATGCTGGAGTTTTTTGGAAGGAGAAACCAAACAATCGGCAGTGTATGATCGAACAACCACTTGGTTGGGTTTGGGAAGGAGCAAAGTAAACTAGCCAATTATCGAGCGAACGGGCCGACCCAGTTGACGAGCAAGCCCAGTTAACGAGTGAGGCCCGACCCAACTGCTTTATCCCGAGCGCTAAAAGAAAACGGGGTTTTATCATTTATGCCACTAGTTGTGTCCACTACTCAGTTTTGGCACTAGAAGTTACAACTGCTCAAAAATGCCATTGTTCCGTTAGATGCTTGCTAAAAAATGCCATTAGATATATCAGAAATGCCATCGTTCCGTCAAATGTTTGCTCAAAAATGCCAATAGACATCATCATTATCAGGTCAAACCCGTTGACCATGTTATATGAAAAAATACCCCTAGACCCACATGTCAGCTCTCTTTATCTTACAATGATAAGTGTGGGCCCCGCTTGTTAGGTGTAAGCAAGTAAATAATTTTAGAGGAAAATAAGAATGTTGTTGTGATCAAGTAGGATCTACATTTTATTGTAGTGAGATAGAGGGAGAACTGACATGTTGGTCTATAGGTATTTTGTTCATTATAACATGGAAAACAGGAATGGTGTCCAGTGGCATTTTTGAGAATGCACCTAACGAAGCGATGATATTTTTGAGCAGTTGAAATTCCTAATAGCAAAACTGAGTAGTGAGATCTAATCAGTGATGATAAAAACCAAAAGAAAATTGACGGCCGTCAACACCACGCCGTCACCGCTGTCCGCTGGCTCAAGATCAGCCACGTCAAGACGACATCCATTTTTGTAGTCAATATGTTTATCACTGTCAGCATTTCGATTCGGTACACGATGCAAAATATTCGTAAAGTGATTATAGTGATATACTACGAACAGTGGAGTACTATGATTCTGCGGATTTAACTCACCGAACAGTGCTAAAGTAGTAACGGCTGCGTTGGAGCTGGACGGCAAAATCCCAGCGGCATCCCGCACTCCTCGAAATACCGTCGCACCAGCAATCAGCGCCTCTCCCTAGAGGTTAGGGCCTACGAGATGCCTTTGGTTGCCCATGCCCCGAGGCTCTGACTGACGCGACCACTCCATGCGCCTCTTGTCATCTTCAATGCCCGACTGAGGCAAAGCCAGGGCTCATCAGCTCAACCCTGTGAGACTCTAACAGCTAGCTTTGCTGCTGGGAGAGCGAGAGAGCGTGAGAGCGCCTTGCCCCTCCGCCGTGCGTCACTCCGACGCCGGCGTCCACCTTCCCGCCGACAGCCGCTCCGGCTTCGGCGGCCAACTCCCCTCCCCCGGTCGCCTCGGGGCGGTGACCCTCCCCTTCCCCCCTCCGTGTGCTGCCCGGTTCCCTTGGGGTCAGATCTGGTGCTCATGGCGGGTAGCCCGGGCTCTGCGATGTCCTTGTTCCACGGGGAGCGGCCGGTTGTCTCGGGCCTCGGTCTCTCGTCGGCCTCGGGTGGCTCTGCTGTGGAGGAGGAGGCTGTTGCGGGGTTGCCGTTGGGGGATCCCATGCCCACGCGCAGGATCGCGCCTTGGCAGGAAGCTCCGGCGTCAAAGCGCACGCTTTGGAAGCGCCGTCGCGAGGCTGCTCCGTTGGTGGGGGCGGGAAGGCCCGCTCGCCGCCGCGGAGGGAGGTGACGCCGGAGATGCGAGATCGGTGTTTCAAGTGCCTGGAGAAAGGGCACTTTCTGAAGGACTGCACGAACCAGGTCGTCTGTCTTCGATGTGGTGCGTCGGGGCACGTCGCGAGCCTGTGCAAGCGGCCTCGCAGCCCGTTGCCGGTGGAGGATCTCAGGCGGGATGCGGTCGCGAAGGTGGCCAGGCGGGCGCCGGGTGCTGGTGGGGTCGCGGCTCAGGGCGCGCCCACGCTGGGTGCGGCCGTGTCGCGCGCAGTCTCGCCCTCCCCTCCTCCTCCCCCCCCCCCCCCCCCCCTCCTCGGCGGCCCGTGTCGAGAGCGGCGTCGCCGTTGGGTGGCCTCCGATGGGCGGAGCCTAGGCTTGATGTGCTGGAGGATCTGGACATGGCACCGTCGGAATTGTGTGTCGTCAGGAGGTCCAGGGCCATGGCGGATTTGGAAGGCAGATTACAGAATGCTATGGTCGTGTTTGCGAGTGGTGACAGGTCGGGGCTCTCACCGGAGCTGGTCAGGCGCGCGCGTCAGGCAAGGCTCGGCATTGCTGCGGACAGATTGTCGGTGCACCAGTTCCAGCCAGAGGATTTCTTGGTGGTGTTTGCTAACAGGGAAGACAGGAACAGAGTGAGCTCGCGGCCAGTGATTGAGTTCGATGGGTGCAGGCTCTCGTTTCGACAGTGGATCAGGCAGAACCAGGCGGTGTTTGCTGCGTTGAGGACCAAGGTTCGTCTGGAGATCGAGGGCATTCCCCCGCACGCTTGGGAGCTGGAGGTGGTCGAATGCTTACTGGGGGGCTCTTGCTTCATCGAGATGGTGGCGCCGGAAACGTCGTCAAGGACGGACCTGTCCTCCTTCAAGCTGCTTGCGTGGACGGCGGACCCGGAGATGATTCCTACGCGTAGGTGGCTGGCGGTACCGGAGCCAGAGGAGCAGAGAGAGGTGTTTCAACCCAAGACGCTGCAATACAAGGTGCTCATCCACTTGGATTCAGTCACCACATTCACGGAGGGAGAAGAGCCTTGGTTCCTCGGCGGCAGCTCGTCAGGAAGCGGGCAAAGTGGGTTTCCGGACTCGCCGCCGGAGATGGGCGATGGGCCGAGCACACGCTGTTGCGCCTGGCAGCGTGGCGTGCGTGATAGCAGGGGTGACAACGTTGGCGGAGGCGGAGGATATGGTTCGGCGGCTGGCCGGACTTATGCCGGAGCTGTCCGTGGCACCGGGAAGACAGTGGATTGGAGGATCCCACCCATGGAGCCGGCTTCGCAGGTGGGGCCAGACAGGCCCGTCGCTACAGTGCGTGACAGACTGTCGCTGCGTCACTCCGCTTTTGACCGGCTGGGCGTACCGGGTGGGGTGGAGACCGGGGTGGAAAAGGCTATTTTGAATGAGCCGGGCGCGCTGGTAGTGGAGACCGGGCTGGACAAGACCAACGGGAATCAGGTTGGCGGGAGCGTGGTGGAGACCGAGGCGCTGATCCCGACGGGCGCCATCGTGGCCAGGTCTGGGTTTCCATTGGTTGGTTCGGAGTTGCCAGTGGGTGGGCCAGCGGCGGCGCCAGACATGGGGAGGCCCGCGCCCCAAGAGACACAGGTTTTGCGGGTGCTGGATTCCGGGCTGGATAAGACAAACGTGCAGCAGGCGGGCGGGAGCGTGGTTGAGACCGTGGTGGCCCAGGGGGTGTTGATCCCGACGGGAGCCATCGTGGCGAGCCCCGGGGTGCCTATGGCTGGTGCGGAGCCACCAATGAGTGGGCCAGCGGCGGCTCCAGACTTGGAGGGGCCCGCGCTTCAGGAGACATTGGTGACGAGGGGATTGGTTCCTATCCAGGAGAGGCCGGTCCATCTTGCGGGCGGGACCGTGGAATCAGGGGTTGTTTCAACACATGAGGAGACGCAGCTAGAGGCCATCAGGGGTTTGTACGGGTGTGGGGGAGTCATTGCCACAAAGGATCCGGTCCCCTTATCCTTTGGAGCGGATTGCGAGATGATTGGGCAGGCGTCTCCGGCAGGTGTGGACTGAAGGAAATATGCCCTAGAGGCAATAATAAAGTTATTATTTATTTCCTCATATCATGATAAATGTTTATTATTCATGCTAGAATTGTATTAACCGGAAACATGATACATGTGTGAATACATAGACAAACACATAGTCACTAGTATGCCTCTACTTGACTAGCTCATTAATCAAAGATGGTTATGTTTCCTAACCATAGACATGTGTTGTCATTTGATTAGTGGGATCACATCATTAGAAGAATGATGTGATTGACATGACCCATTCTGTTAGCCTAGCACTTGATCGTTTAGTATACTGCTATTGCTTTCTTCATGACTTATACAAAGTTCCTACAAACTATGAGATTGTGCATCTCCCGTTTACCGGAAGAACACTTTGTGTGCTACCAAACGTCACAACGTAACTGGGTGATTATAAAGGTGCTCTACAGGTGTTTCCGAAGGTACATGTTGGGTTGGCATAATTCGAGATTAGGATTTGTCACTCCGATTGTCGGAGAGGTATCTCTGGGCCCTCTCGGTAATACTCATCACCTAAGCCTTGCAAGCATGTAACTAATGAGTTAGTTATGAGATGACGTATTACGGAACGAGTAAAGAGACTTGCCGGTAATGAGATTGAACTAGGTATTGGATACCGACGATCAAATCTCGGGCAAGTAACATACCGATGACAAAGGGAACAAAGTATGTTGTTATGCGGTTTGACCGATAAAGATCTTCGTAGAATATGTAGGAACCAATATGGGCATCCAGGTCCCGCTATTGGTTATTGACCGAGAATGGTTTTAGGTCATGTCTACATAGTTCTCGAACCCGTAGGGTCCGCACGCTTAACGTTTCGATGACAGTTTTATTATGAGTTTATAAGTTTTGATGTACCGAAGTTTGTTCGGAGTCCCGGATGTGATCACGGACATGACGAGGAGTCTCGAAATGGTCGAGACATAAAGATTGATATATTGGACGACTATATTCGGACACCGGAAAGGTTCCGGGTGATTTCGAAGAAAACCGGAGTGCCGGGGGGGTTACCGGAACCCCCCGGGAGAGTTAATGGGCCACATGGGCCTAGGTGGGAAAAGAGAGGGGCGACCGGGGTGGGCCGCGCGCCCCCTCTCCCTCTAGTCTGAATTGGACTAGGAGGGGGGGCGGCGCCCCCCCTTTCCTTCCCCCATCTCCCTCTTCCTTCACCCTCCTAGTAGGAGTAGGAAAGGGGGAATCCTACTCCTACTAGGAGGAGGATTCCTCCTCCCTTGGCGCGCCCAAGCGGGCCGGCTGGCCTCCCCCCTCCCTCCTTTATATACGGGGGCAGGGGGCACCCCATGGACACACAAGTTGATCTACGGATCGTTCCTTAGCCGTGTGCGGTGCCCCTTCCACCATAATCCACCTCGGTCATATTGTCGCAGAGTTTAGGCGAAGCCCTGTGCCGGTAGAACATCATCATCGTCACCACGCCGTCGTGCTGACGGAACTCATCTCCGGAGCTCGGCTGGATCGGAGGCCAGAGATCGTCATCGAGCTGAACGTGTGCTGAACTCGGAGGCTCCGTACGTTAGGTGCTTGGATCGGTCGGATCGTGAAGACGTACGACTACATCAACCGCATTGTGATAAATGCTTCCGCTTACGGTCTACGAGGGTACGTGGACATACACTCTCCCCTCTCGTTGCTATATCATCACCATGATCTTGCTTGTGCGTAGGAAATTTTTTGAAATTACTACGTTCCCTAACATGGACATACATCGACAACTGGCGTGCCCGGAGGTGGTGATGGAGCAGCGACAAGTGGCGAGCTCTCAGGAAGTTGCGGCGGGCCAGCTGGATCCGGACGTGAATTTGGCCATGCAACGGAGGGAGGATGCTGCGGATGGGGGGATGACGCCCCAGGAAGTGATCGCGTTCGAAAAAATGAAGTGGTTTTGCAATGCTTTGGTGAAGAAGCTCGCGCCTCCGCTTCTTTTGGAGGTCCAGTCGTCCCTGCGTCCAGAGGCCGAGCCTTTTACACCCCGGCGTGCCACTAGGAGTGCGAGGAGGGCTTTGCCGGCCAAGACCAAGGCCTCGCCCGCTGAGAACGTGCTTATGCGTGCGTTAGGTTTGGTGCCTGAGGATTTGGAGGGCCATGAAGACAAGATACCTGAGCTCGCGGAGATCTTTGAGTCCCCTCTCAAAGAGCAGCATATTCGGGTCATCGCGGCCCTGTTCGGCAAGGAGACGCCTCCGGTGCACGCGCGGGATGCTTCTACGTCTGTGGTGGTGGGGGAGGCCTGATTGTTGGGTCGCTCGTTGGGTGGACTCCAGGATGATGTCTCATATGGATTGGAATCCTCGTATATTATCTTGGAACGTGAGGGGCCTTAATAACCCTGCTAAAAGGAACGCGGTTAGGGAATTTGTTATTGAAGCTAAGGTGAACTTGGTGTGTCTCCTCGAGACTAAGCTAGATGTACTTGATACATATGTGGTGATGCAATGCATTGGGCCATCTTTTGATGGTTTTGCCTATCTCCCGGCTATCGACACGAGAGGTGGCATTCTGCTAGCTTGGGAGAGCGCTTACATGGAGATTGACAATCTAACACGAGACGCTAACTTCCTCACGGGCCGTGTGTGTAACAAAGATGGCTGGGAATGGTGGCTTTCCGTAGTGTACGGTCCTCAAGGCGACGAATCGAAGATTAACTTTTTGATCGACCTGCAACATAGGAGAGATACTTGCCCGGGCCCTTGGATGGTTTTGGGTGACTTCAATATGATCCTCAAGGCGGAGGAGAAGAATAATCCTAATCTTAGAGCTATGATGCGGAGATTCAAGTCTTTTGTTGACAATAATGAGCTCAAAGATATCTACATGCACGGAAGGAGGTTTTACGTGGTCGAACGAGAGGGAGAACGTGGCGATGACTAAGATTGATCGTGTGCTAGTTTCGGTGGATTGGGAGCTTTACTACCCGGATGTTTTGCTGCAAGCTCTTTCCACTAATATCTCCGACCACGCCCCGTTGCACCTCTCTACGGCGGCGCCTTTCTGCGCCAGGAAGAGATTTAGGTTCGAGCTGTTTTGGACGCGACTTGAGGGGTTTGAGCATGTAGTGAAGGAAGCTTGGGTGTGCCCGGAGGAGATCTCGGACCCGTTCAAAAGGTTGGATGCTATGCTTAGGAATACGGCGATGACCCTTCAAGCTTGGGGGCAAAGGACGACGGGGAACATTAAGATCCAAATTGCCATTGCAAATTACGTAATCCTGAGGCTAGATAAGGCGATGGAGTCGAGGGTCTTGTCGTGGTTGGAGAGGTGGTTGAGGAAAACTTTGAAACACTCGTTGCTAGGGCTGGCCTCCCTACAACGTACGATTGAGAGGCAAAGATCGAGGCTCAAATGGATCAAGGAGGGCGATGCGAATACTAAGCTGTTTCAAGCGGTGGCTAACGGAAGGAGGAGCAAGAACATTATACCACATATTAGACACAATGGTGAGCTGATCATGGACCAAATTAGGAAGGAGGAGATCTTCACGGAGGTGTATGAGCGGCTGCTTGGGAAGGCTAATGCGAGGGAGGTGGAAGTGGATTTAGACTTTCTTGGTTTGGAGGGCATTGACCTGGTGGAGTTGGAGGGGATGTTCACGGAAGAGGAGGTCTGGAATACGATCAAAGAGATGCCGCCGGACCGGGCCCCGGGCCCGGATGGTTTCATCACGACATTTTATCAGAAAGCATGGCCGATCATCAAGAGGGACGTAATGGCAGTCTTCATGAAATTATATGTGGGGGATGGCCGGGGTTTTGGTAAATTGAACCGCGCGCACATCGTGTTGATCCCTAAGAAGCCCGAGGCGGAGGAGGTGGGTGATTTTAGGCCAATCAGCCTTACTCATAGTGTAGCCAAGTTGTTTGCTAAGATGCTTGCTAATCGTGCGAGGAAGAGGATGAAGGAGATCGTGGAATCAAACCAATCGGCGTTCATTTGTGGGAGACACCTCCATGATAACTTCCTCTTGGTCCGGCAAGTCGCTAGGAAAATTCATGCTCGGAAGGATGCGGGAGTGTTCTTGAAACTGGACATCTCACGAGCTTTTGACTCCCTTGCCTGGCCGTTCTTATTTGAGGTTATGCGCAGGAAGGTTTTTGGTCCTAAGTGGTGCCAGTGGATCGCCATACTCTTAAGGACCGCCAGCACAAAAGTCATTGTGAACGGAGTGCCAGGTAGAAGTTTCGTGCACGCCAAGGGCCTAAGGCAAGGGGATCCAGTTTCTCCCCTTCTTTTTGTGATTGCCATGGACGTTCTCTCGAAGATGATGATTCGTGCTGCAAACATGGGTGTCGTGAGTACCTTCACGGGCATTGCTCCTCACCAAGCGGTGTCCATCTATGCTGACGACGTGGCCTTATTTGTCAAACCTCAGCTCATGGATCTCTATCTCGTCCGGTCGGTGCTCACGACGTTTGGGGAGGCTTCGGGATTGAAGGTGAACTACAACAAATCCTTGGCGATTCTGATCCACGGAGACAGTGCGGACAGGGATCGGGTCGAGGCGGTCTTGCATTGCCGCATGGGTGCCTTCCCATGCAAATATCTTGGGATGCAACTGGCCATTAGGACTCTTTCTAGGGCGGAGTGGCAGCCTATGTTAGATCAAGCGAAGAGCTTTGCGCCGGCCTGGCAAAGGGGATTGATCCACCAGCCGGGTCATCTAGTGCTTGTGAAATCGGTTATCTCGGCCAAACCGATCCATCACTTCATGGTTACGGAGGCTCCGGTCTGGGTGTTGGAGGAGATCGAGCAATGGATGAGGGGTTTCTTTTGGGCTGGTAAGGAGAAGGCCCATGGTGGACAATGCCTGATCGCTTGGGATGCGGTTTGCAAACCCACCTATCTGGGTGGCCTTGGCGTCCGAAACTTGCAGCTGCAAGGGCTAGCTTTGAGGGTGAGATGGCAATGGCTACGCAGAACGGACCCTGACAGGCCTTGGCAAGGCTTGCCAATGATGGAGGACAGAGATGCCCGAACAGTGTTTGATAGCATGGTTTGCATCTCGGTGGGAGAAGGCACGAAGGTGCTGTTTTGGCGTGACCGATGGATCCAGGGTTTCTCTGCAAAGGATATTGCGCCATCTATTTTCTCGATGGTGGATACGAGGACGGCAAATAGGAGAACGGTTGCGGAGGGGCTGGAGAATGGGAGGTGGCTGCGGGATATAACTGGAGATCTCGGTTTTGGTGACCACATGCAGCTCATTCACCTCAATCACGCGGTTAGTTTGGTGCAGCGGGACGTCTCGCGCCCGGATGCCTTCTCGTGGCCCGCTGATCCGTCGGGTGTTTATACCGCGAGGTCGACTTACCAACGGCTTTGTCTTGGTGCTACGGTTGCGCCGTACGCAGTTTGTATTTGGAGGAGTTGGGCTATGCTTAAGTGGAAAATCTTCGCGTGGTTGGCGGTGCAGCATCGTATTTGGACCTCGGACAGGCGGGCGAGGCATGGGTTACAAGATCGTCCCTCTGCATGCTACTTGTGTCTGCAAGAGGAGGATAACGCAGAACACATACTGGTCCAGTGCGTGTATGCCAGGGAGGTGTGGCATCTCATGTTTGAGGCTTTGGGTTTACAGGCAGTCATTCCGGAGGGGCAGGATCGACTCTTGGAATGGTGGTTGGCGCAACGTGCAAGATGGAGCCGGGAAGCTAAGAGGGGTTTTGATACGGTGGTGATTGCGGTGCTTTGGGCTCTTTGGAAGCAGCGGAACGCGAGAGTTTTCAATAGGACGAATCGGCAGCTCAACGCGCCGGATCTGGCGAGGGCGATCAGTGGAGAGCTGCGGGAGTGGAAGGTTGCCGGACTTGGAGGAGGACGTTTTGCCGGATTTTGTGAGAGAGTAGGCTTGTAGTAGTTTGGGGGTGTGTTGGGTGTTCTAACTTGGGGGTTTACCTGTATCCGCCCCAGGTCTCTTGTACATTGTGTTCTGCTCTCTTCTATAAAAGTAAGGCACGCGTTTCGCGGGCTCTCGAAAAAAAATCAGCTCAACCCGCACGCCGCTTCAGTCCAACCTCTCCTTTAACTGCACGCCACCACCCCAGTATACGCCGGAGTTGAATGCCGTGCTGTGCTCCGCTCCACTCCACTCCACACCTGTCTTCTGGTTGCCCGCAGTCCCGCTCCGCTCCACTCCACTCCACTCCACACCTGTCTTCTGGTTGCCCGCAGCCGTCGGTGTTGAGAGAGAGAAAGGCAACTGCAAGCAAGATGCTGCCCGGAAGCTCCCGTCTCCCCGCCGGCGCCTCTGCGCTGGAGGCGCCCGAGGGCCGCCCGGCCTTCGTCAGCGTGCACAAGCGCATCGACCACCCCGTTCCCGCGTCTGCGGTCCGCCGCTGTGCTCCCGACCCCCCGGTGGTTCGCTCCGGCCGTCCGGAGTGCGGGCCCACCGTGTACCTGCAGACGACCCCCGAGATGAGCCGCGTGGCCAGGTGCACCGGCTACGCCTTCATCACCCCCGACCCGGCCGGCCGCGAGGTCGCGGACGTCAAGGCCCTCGTCCGCTCCGCCATCCACGCCGCGGCGCCGGACCTGCAGTTCGACGTGGTTGCCACCTCCCCCATCGTGGCCGACATGGGCCTGCGCTTCGCCTCGCCGGAGGACCGTGCGGCGGCCATCGCCAGGCAGCCGTTCGAGCTGGACGGCTACTCGGTGCAGGTCGTGCCCGAGGGGCAGCAGAGGAACTGCTACCGGTCCCGGCTGGACTACCTCGTCCACATCAACCTGCACAGCTACCCCAGGGAGGAGCGGACGGAGAAGGACATCCGCTCCAACATGGCCAGCATCGGCCACGTGGTGGAGATCGACCCCGCCTGCCTCACCGCGCCGGACCTCTCCCCGCTACGCCTCGTCGTCCGGGTGGAGCACCCTCGCGAAATCGCTCGCGAGCTCCGGATCCGGTACGTTGGCTTTTATGGCAGCGGCGAGGCCTGTCCCAGGGAAGTCACTCGCAGCATCATACCCATCGAGATCGTCAAGGTCTGGGACCAGTCTCAGTCCAACGGCGGCAATGGCGGAAGCTACGTGTCTCCCTTCAGGCCCTCGCCGGCGGGGGCGCCCTAGCTGCTCATGCAGCTAACTAATAATCCTGGTCTGGGCCCTCGGCGACCTGTGGTTAGAACTGCTTAAGCTTCCAGGTTTCCCTAGCTTACATGGATCACAGACCATACCAGCTTAGTTTAGTGAACGGAAAGGTGCTGCTACGCTCGAGTGCACCCACGCACGCTATCCACTCCGTCGATTTTCTGAGGCTATCACAGTGCAGGTCATTTGCAGCATGGGCGGCTGTTATCTAGGTCCATTAGATTTTTTTAGTCCTTCTGTACTAGGGATGCAGTGCTAGGCATTAGCCCATAGGAGGGCGGTGCTGCCAGAGCCGCAGACTGACCGCTATAGCTGAGGCACCATTTGAGGTGACAAGTCCAAGCATGAAGCATCGGGTCCATGTCTGCCACTATAGCCAGCCGCGCTCTCTCTCTCTCTCTGGTACACCAGGTGTTCTCAATTCGCTTGGGCAGCACCGCACCTGCTAGTGCCTCCGAGGGTCAAGTTGGGAAGAGACAAGGCGAGGGTGGAAACACGTCGCGATGCTCGGTCAGACTCGTGCATAGTACTCTCCAAGTTTGACAAGCAGAAGCGGGACATAGTTGAGGATACTGGTGCGTCCAGCCTACTTTGATCTAACTTGTCTCACGCGCAAAACGATGGATTTGCTAGCACGCTTGTTCCTGCTCAGGTTAGTGGAACAGCGGATGTTTGATCATAACAGCGGCTGGAGTAGCAGATATGCGTGCAAACGCCAGCTGCCTAACTCCTGATGTATACATTTTTTTTGCGGGGGAACTCCTGTTCTATACATGGCCCGGGGTTCCTCAGCCTAACTCCTGATCTATACATGACCCGGGGTTCCTCAGCCTCTGGAGTGGACTAGGAGAAAAAAAGCATTCCCGTTCCGCGCGGTGTGCCGTTGCGGAGTTTAATGTATGTCATGAACGGAAGGCCGTTTTGGCTTTGGGGTGCACATGCTACCTTATAAACAATAAATAAATTTTAAATGTTCTAAATTTGTTTAGATGTTCTTGTTAGTGTAACAAGTGTATTTGTCAATTTTTATGCGAAACAAAATAGCAATGCTTCGTCTGTTAAAAAAATAAAAAATAATTGTAATTTAGGTAACATTTAACGTTCGACTTGTTTTATTTGCATAGGTCAAAATGCTTATGATTTTTCTGTAAAATTTTCAAGTAGCATTTGAATCTGACAATGAACACATCTATTTCCTAAAAAGAACCATCGACACTTGTAAAAGATATTTTTAGTGTGCATGAGCATATGCTTCCAAGAGCTGATTTGGATTTCCCGTTATTCGACCTCCTGCCAGGTAGTACCAAATTTGTCTCAACTATCCTGAATTTTCTATTATGCCCGTTACAATGCGACAGATGCTAGCTTGTCAATGATCCGTTTGTCCGGACTAAAACTCTTACCATTTTCTTTTCACTATACAAATCTATGCTCTCTCTGTTGAGTTGAAGGGACACCGATCTAGTTTTTGTTAGGTCTGACATCTTGGTTGTGGTTATCAGGCGGTGACGATGCCTCTCACTAGGAATAATGTCTTCCACGTATGATCCTCGTTTTGATGGTGCGTCTAGCTTCATCAGAGGGTGTTTCAAGGTGTTTCCCTGTCGGATCTCACGGAAGTTGGTCGGTGCCGGTCTTCGATGAATATATTTGGATTGTGTTTTCGTTTTGAGATCAAAGTACCATAAGGATGGGCTGGCAAGAGATCATTTCTGGCTCTCGGGCTCAAGGAAATCCAAAATTTTCAAAAGAAAAAGAAAAGAAAATCACAAGTACTGAGAGGTGTGTCTGCTATATGTGTGTAGAATTTCTTTGGAACTACGTTTGTGACCTGAGTTGTAAAAAATGAAAATCAGGTACTTTATAGTGGATCATGCATGTTCTAGAAATAAATAAATAGTGTGTAGATAGCATAAAAATGAATTTTGCCATGAAAATTTACAGACAAGCACTACACATCTATATGTATTGTGTATTTCTTTAGATTTTGTTGAAACCAAAAAAACGTAAAATTTGATTCTTCACGTAAACCAGGCTCCATGGAGCACGGAAGCTAAACGCAATCTTTGTGGGCAAGCTTTTTTCTCAGGCCCTAGCGAGTTGTAAGGCATGTACAATACGCGCACTGGGCCATGTACTTGATACACATTTGTCCCCTCATCCCCACACTCATGTTACAGGTACACGTCAATGGTCCTACAGGCCAATTCCTGTACCGTGGGAACAGAATAGCGATGAAACACTTGTCGTACATGTACCTCATGGAGCCTGTACCTGGTACAGGTGTGGATCAGGGCGTCGTCCATCACGAGCGGGGCTGTGCGTTGTCGCTCGGTGTGCCGCGGGGACAGCTTGTTCGGATACGCCTTGTACCCGTTGTACATGATGGCTATGTACGGTGCTGTTTCCACTGTCTTCAAATGACATTCATTCACGTGATTCAAAAAACAAATGTACTTCAATTTCTTCAGCATGCAGGACGAGTGAATTCTCCAGCTCGCAAGTGCATGCACCATTATAACAACACACACCATCCGGTGGCAGGCTCAGTGGTGGAATAATTTTGTTTTACAGGGCGTAGTGTGAATATTTTTTTACACGCGGTGAATGGAATGGAATCGGTGAGATGCCATTTTGGCCTTTTTTTTTGGACAACAGAAAATCACGTCACTAGAAGCTCACGCGTTTCACTGCCGGTTGGATGCGTTCCGCCGCAGATTCTCTGGCTTCGATGAGCATGGTTTGTCCAAATACAAACGGTCAAGATTGTCGCCAGCTATAGTCAATTCAGCTGTCTAGTGCGCATCTTAAAGCATGTACAACAGAGTTGAGTCAGCGGGCTATAAGGCATAAACTAGTATATTTCTACTTAGTTGGAGGAAAGAGAAAAGGAAAGAGAAGGTAAGCGGGCTCTTCGTGAAGAGCTAGCTCTAGCACGTGTTCCTAGGCACTTTGTGAGAATGAAAAGTGGGCCACATAATAAAAAAGTAGTACATTTTTTTTATCTACTATTGTACATGTTGGCTATAAGATGGGCTGTAGATGGCATGACACTGGCTTATAGCCAGCAACCGGCTATACTATTAACCATGGTCTTACACGGACAAAGAATACCATAGCCAGCTAGTTGTTCTGTCAAATGGCTACTTTGTAGGGTGATAGCCTACAAAGCTACAAGCTAATACATAGATAGAGACGAGGCAATTGTGGTGGCCGTATGCCATGGTGTGGGCGTGTGGTTGCGCCCACACGCCACCCACCGCGTCTGGTTATGGCCACTTGGAGTGGCAGCACGAGGCATTGGGAGAAAAAATAGCATCACAACACACACACACAAAAGAATCGAGAAATAAACCAGCCGATGTGAGAAGACAAGTCAACACTAATGTGAGGCCAACCAGCTACATGGAAGTGCATGCATGATGAACCCTGGTACATACGAACCCACTTCGAAAAACATATTTTTAAATACTAAAATTCTTAGAATGTTGCACTTTCATGTTCTATGTGCGTGTATAAAGTTTCACGGAGAAAACAACTATTTTTGTGCCCTGTGCAAAAAAAGACAAAAAATTGTGTTGTGAAACGTTATTTAGAAGCACCGAAATTTGTCTTTTTTGCGGAGGCAAACCAAAAAGACGTTTCTTCACAAAACTTTTTCCAGTGCACACACATTTGCGAATATGTATGCATGAAATTTTCTTGTATATTTTTTGACATTTTAAAACATGCTTAAAACGCAAATTTTTTTTCAAAAGTGGGTGCAGTTGCCGCTGTGTTGAGGACGTGCCCACTCACCAATTACACAACAATAGTTTACTTAAATTGGATGTGAAGAGAAAGATGTAAAACCTAGAATTTACTAGTACTTTTTCAGTGGAGTATAAATCTTCCAATTTAACCGAGTAATTGTGTTATAGATTAAAAACTCCGCTTCAGCTTGTGAATTTGTTCCGGGAATAACAGTTGTTCTTGTTCCAAGTACTTATAAGCCCCAGATGGTGTTCCAGATACATATAAGCCCCGGATGATGTACCTCGAGCTTTTCTTGCAGCACCTAGTACACCACGCCGGACACACAACACAACTAGCACAAGGGCATATCCAACGCGGACGCCCAAGCCGCTCGCAAGAGACCAAACCAATGGGTTCAGACACAATTTGTCATCCAATGTGGTGCCTCCTTGGTTTGCACACGTGTCTGACTATCCATTTCCCAGCAAATGAGAATGCAACGGAGGAACGATGGTATAGGGTTTTTTCATGGTCATCGTCTGTGTCAGAGGTCCTTCATTCAATTTCATACTCATAGCTTAAGCAAGCTTTAATTCCTAGCAAAAATAGCGAAGATATTGTCTGTGTCCGTTCCAATGGTGATGTGCACCAGCACTAGTGGCACCTACACGTGCAAGGCCCAACTAAAGGAGTACGGGGCAATGTTATTTGACTGCGGCTGGGGAGATTTCACATATCGACATGGTCTCAAGGGAGGAGACATGCTTGTGTTCTCCATCTATGGGCCAACATTGTGCTAGTTGTTTGTGTTTGACGCCGACGGATGCAAGATGCTCGTGCATGTGGTTGGGAATGTGTTCGAAGGAGGTAGTGGGACCGTATAAGTCACACAAATGCCCACATTGAAGAAACTTTTTTCATTTTGCTCAATCTTGTTAGGTGCGGGAAATTTTCTATTTTGCTTAGGAATCTTATTTTGGGTGTTGTATGGTTCTGTTGGTTGAATGTACCAGGTTCAAGTATGTTTGTGTTTGGTGAATGTACCACGTCCAAGTATAGTTGTGTACACTGAATGTAGTAGAATGTACCAGGTCTTAATATGGTTGTGCCATTGAATGTACCAGGTCCAAGTATGGTTGTGTCAGTTGAATGTATCAGCTTCAAGTATGGTTGAGTCAGCTGAATGTACCAGGTCCAAGTATATGTACTTGGAACAAGAAAGACTTTTGTTCTCGGAGCAAGTTCAGAACTCACCATAAGTATGCACCGGGAACACCATCCGAGGCACATATGTACCTGGAACAAGAACGACTGTTGTTCTCCGAACAAGTTCAGAAATCACCATAAATATGTACCGAGAATACCATCCGAGGCATATAAGTACCTAGACAAGAACGACTGTTGTTCTCCAAACAAGTTCAAAACTCACCACAAACGTGTAACCAGAACACCATTCAAGGCTTATATGTACATAGAACAAGAAGGAATGTTGTTGTCCGAACAAATTCAGACATCACCACAAATATGTACCCCGAACATCATCTGAGGCTTATATGTACCTGGAAGAACAAAGAAATATTGCGTGTTCCCGGAACAAATTCAGAACTCACCATAAATATATACTGGGAACACCATCTGAGGCATATATGTACATGGATCAAGAAAGACTTTTGTTCTCCGACCAAGTTCAGAACTCACCATAAATATGTACCAGGAACCCAATGCACATATGTACCTGGAACAAGAAAATCTGTTTCCGGAACAAGTTCAGAACTCACCATAAATCTGTACCGGGAACACCATCCGACACATATATGTACCTGGAACAAGAATGGCTGTTGTTCCTCGAACAAGTTCAGAACTAACCATAAATATGTACCGGGAACACCATCCATGGCACATATGTACTTGGAACAAGAACGATTGTTGTTCTCCGAACAAGTTCACAACTCACTGTAAATATGTACCAGGAACACCATTGAACAAATATGAATAAAAAAATAAAAAAATATATGCATTTTTTTACAAACATTGACAAAAGTGGTAAGTGCTTGCAAAAATTCGTCATGGAATCACATTTCTAGATGGCATGACAAAAAAAATTGATACTCTGAAAATACTACTTTCATAAGCATTTTGGAACACTAAATTTGTTTTGTTATTGCCACCTTGCAAGAATGTGATTTCATGAAGAATTTTTGCAGGCACTTAAAAAATTTGTCAATTTTTATCAAACAAATGTTGGATTTATTTGATTTTTTTTGATTTTTTGATTAGACTGTTCACCGAGCTCATTTAAGCTCAAGAACAGTAAGACATTTTCGGTGCTCATGCTAATAATTAACATACACCCACATACAAGACGTGGCACATAATCCATGCAACAGGCTGATATGGAGTGGTTCTGTTCCGGGCACAGAATGTTAAAAAAACAAAAAAACCTCATACCACCATACGCGTGTGCGGTGCGGGGTGTGGTGATGCACCTGGCGCATCTGTACAAGGCACAACTGACGCGCGCTTCTATATAGAACTGTTCATCTTTTTTTCTTTCTTTTTTTCATAGTACAGTCGCAAGCGCACAACTGTTCATCTTGTTTGAGAGATAGCAAACTGTGTTCATATGGAGTGGTCAACAGTGGATAACATAGATAAAAAGGTAAAACCAATATGAGGCAGATGTACATCTTTTCTTTTCTCAATCGTGAGTCTATGGACAAAACGAGACCAGATACTGATACAAACCAACACGCGGACCCTATGAACTGGACATGCATTGGACCCTGGTTTTGGCACTGCAACGAGATTCCTGACTAAGCTTCTTTTGTTCATTACTTCATGGGGCACGCTGCTCCCGGTACACAGTTGTGTGAGTCCCCATGTACACAAGCTCGACTAGACACAAAGCAGAAGCACTTTTGACAATTTACGACTGGTATTTTGATTTCTCGACGTTGAAAGTCACTCGACCATACATGCAAATGCCAACATATTTTGTCTTAGCAGGCTGATAGTGTTTACATTTTTTTACGAAGAGCATCGTTTTACTGGAAGTGGATCCTCTAACATTAAGAAGGGATATCACCTAAGCTACAGTGCAATCTAGTGCCAAAAAAAAAGAAAAGTCAGGATCACTGTATCTATCTACTGTAGCAAGTTATATACGTGGTTACTGTTCATGTAAATTAATTTTATTGCATCATAATTTTGTTTGTATGTAATTTTTGTAAGTGTATACAGTAGATTTGTAATTTGCAAATTAATTCAAGTTAATTTAGCCTTAATCATATGGATGTGAAGGAGGAAAGTTAGAAAATTGTAGCTTAGGTGACTTCTCTCATTCATGATAGAGGATCCACTTCCCGTCTTACTGGGTACTGATGCATTCTTGCCAAAAATACGAATTATCAGAAAACACAAACTTAATACGATGGTGACTACCACCATTTTATCGCCTCGTTGGCTCACTTATGCAAAGCTGGACCATAGTAAATGGAAACAGTAGAAGTAACACACCACTCTCAACGGGTATCCCTGATGAGACCACAGCTGTGTCAGGAATCTACACGTACGGACCGGTAAAGGCTGCCCCTCTATATGCATGCACTAGGCTTTTCTTTTTCTTTTTGACCCGTCCCTTTGAAAACTTCAGATGCAGGCACAGGCTATACCAGGCATCCTGGCTTGGGGGTGCAGCCGCCGCTTGGACTGCCAGTGCATGCGAGGCACGCGTTCGCACGATACTGTGGCGTTCTGCTCCTTCAGCCTAAATAGACCGGTCGACGGCGTGCAAGGAGATACATTGAAATCCATCTTTTTCATCCAGCACACGCAAGATCAAGTCTATGTGCAAGTAAATCTTGCGTGTGCATCAGGGTCATGTCTGGTCGATGGATACCGTGTATGATAAACCTGCGTTACCTGCGTAATGCCTCGGAGCTGTCATTGTACATGGGAGCACATGTAAAGTGCCATGTACAGGTGGGTCGATCTGGAATCGGAGCACGCATAATGTATCAGGTACAAGGTACAGGTGGGTTGATCTGAAATGGGAGCAAGCATAATTTACCAGGTACAGGGGGGGTCCATCTGGAAGGGGAGCTCGTGTAATGTACTTCGTACATGTGGGTCGATCTTAAATGGGAGCACACATAATGCACCTGGTAAGAGCAACTCCAACGCGCCCGCATTTTGTCCGTTTGGGTCGGTCCGGTGGACACCCATGTCCGCTTTTGTATTTGGGTCGACGCTTGCATCCAACGCTGTCCCGACACGTTTTTTAGTCGGCGCGAAAAAAAAAACATTCTACCACACATTTTGAAAATAAAAAACGTTAATTAATCATTAATGCCAACCAGAAAAGCCGGTGATAGTCCACTTTTACATTAAATAAAACAGTAAATAAAACTACATGCTACTAGGAGGATCGGCGCAGCCCTAGGCGTCGTCGTCGTCGTCGGGGCCGGTGAGGTCGATGAGCGTCGACGCAGGGACAGCCCACGTCGTCGACCAAGCCCTAGCGACGTCGCTCGCCGTCGGCTGGGATGGTCCAGTGGCGAATCCAGGACGAAAATGGAGGGTGGGCTCAAAGTTAGCGGCGGGAAAAAACGAAACGCTATTTTGTAGAAAAAAAACATCTCGTAATTCTTTTGTCCAAATAAGCTGAGATATTCCCAGATTACTACTGGAAAGATGCAGTATTACTGAAATGTTTCTGGAACTTCTGAAAAATAATAATTTGTGTACCAAATTTTGAATCTGCTTAGCCAAATATCCATAATCTCCTAGTCTATTTGTCTAAATGTTCTCTAATTTCCCCAGAATACTAATGTAGTATTGACTGGAACTTTCTGTAATTTTTGAAAAATATTAATTTTTGAACCAAAGTTTGAACCTACAGAGCTAAATAGACATAAACTCCTAGTCCATTTGTCCAAATGTGCTCGAATTTTCACAGAATACTATTGAAAACATGTAGTATTTACTGCAATTTCTTGGGCTGGGCGCGACTCCGAGCTCCGGCAATTCGCCGCCTCTGCCAGCTCCCTTCTAGGCTGGTCTGCTGCCGGCCAAGGCTAGGTGAGGACGCACGCGGAGCGTGCAGCGGCTCGGTCTTGTGAAACATGTGTTGCACAACTGTTGTTCACTGTGGCCTACACTTAGCAGTTGGGCCGGCTGTTGCCATATTGAGATGCTGTCTTCGGATGAAAGTGTAGTAGTAAAATAATTCATTTTTTTGGAGGGTAGGCTAGAGCCTGTTTAAGCCTAGCTACTGGACTCGCCACTGGGCACGGCGCTCCTCCTCGGTGTCGCGCTCGAGAATTTCGAGGTACTCGCCCTTACGGCGCTCCTCAGTCAGCCATTGCTGGCCCCAATGCTCTGCTTCTGATCTGGCGTCGCCCCCAGCCAGACCGGCGGTGCGCTGACCCACTCGCGCACCACCCGGTCTAGGAGTAGCGCTCGACCGGCTCCGGCTCGGCCTTGGCGGGGAACGATGGGTCCAGCGGCGGCACGACACAGTTGCCAGCCGTGGAGAGCGCCATGGTCGTCGCCATGCGTGCCTGGTAAGCCGCCTCCTCCTCCTCCTCCTTGCGCCGCTCGTCCTCCTCGCTCTCCTGGAGGACATAAGCCAGCGCCGCCTGGTAGGAGGCCTCCGCCTCCTAGTCCTCGTCGCGCACGACGAGGGGCGGCGGTAGGGAGTGACGCGACACATCGCGGACTCCGCGCCTCCCGACCTTCTCATGCTCGAAGGCGAACCATTGCTCCCACGTTGGGGAGTCGAACACGTAGACGGCTTACCAGGCACTGCTCCGGCTTTAGCAACTCCCGTCGGCGCCGCACCTCCTCCACGTGCGCCCTCGCCGATCGCGGCACGATTGGCCCTGGGATCCTCTCCGAATCCATGTGACAGTCGTGCGACAATGTTACGTCGGGATAGGGAAATAGGACGTGGTGCTCCCAATGCCACCTCGCCTGGTGCACTGGGACGCTGACGCGCTGCTGCGGCCGGCGGGCAGAAGACGGCGGAGGAGGAAGGGTAGGAGGGAAGGGGTGGCGGGGCCCTTGCCCTTGCCGGAGAAGAAGCCCATGCCGGATTAGAGGGTGGCTAGGGTTTGTCGGTGACAGGGGAGCACTGGGCGGCGGGATGGAGAAGGGGCTCTCTAAAGCATGTTTTCCGATTAGTGAGGAGTGTGTGATCGTGCGAGTTCTGATGATGATTGGCCGACGCACCATGGTTGACTTTGGAAATAGTGCAGTTGCATAATATTTACCAATGCAAGCAGGTTCAGGAGTCAGTGGCCCACCTTCTATTCCAATGCAGATTAACTACCAGAGTTTGGCGCATGATCAACGATTGATTGGGTCTCCATGATGTGCATCCTTATGGTTGGAGTGACGCGACTTCCGTTAAAGAGTGGTGGAGCCACAATGCTACCAAGAAGACCCAATCGCGAAGGCCACTTGCTTCCTTGATGCTTCTTATCTCTAAGGAGTTGTGGAATGAAAGGAATGCGCAAATCTTTCGTGATAATGTCGTCCCAGTTGGAGTCATCGTCACTAGGACTAAAGAGGAGATGTCGCTTTGGAGCATGGCCGGGGCAAGGCACTTGAGTAACATGATGTCGCGAGAGTGATTGTTGTAATTCGGCCATGGGCATTAACCTCTAAAATTTCTCTCTTAATCAATAAAAATGGCAAATCTTTTGCCTCGTTTAAAAAAAATGCCAGCGTGCTTGTATGCCATTTATAACAAAATTAGTAACACCGTCTATATAAATTAAGAGGCTGTAACACCGTCTATATATGGAATAATTTGATATGAAATAATTTGAAATTTAGTTTATATGGAATATGGTCACTAACCGATGTGTGCTCAATGATACATCTATGGAGGACAAATAAGAATATAGGATATATATTAATGACTCAATTCCTTCCATCTATGCTACGTGATTTCTGATGGGGAAATGCAGGACTATTGATTTAACAGTCTGATATAAAGGGGCACATGCAGAAGGAATAACTATTTCTAGGACTGAAACACACATGCACAAAATGATAACAACTTTCATATCAGACATCAACAGACATGGCCTAGCTCAGTTCTTACATAGATGTTGCAAACAGAAACAATGCTAAGTGTGAAGCACAAACGTTCTACTCCATACCACGCACCTTACATGATGACCTATTATGCCCTGGTTTCCTGCATCGCCCACAAAGGATAGTTCTGGCAAAGGGTGATTTGCCGGAGTTGGCTTGTGGTGGAAATCCCGGTTCAGCGGACCCCGATGGCTGAACGTTTTCGTCTCCGTACAAGCTTGCGACAGGTTTGTTCTTCTGGGTGAACATCTTCACATACTCAAGCCGAGACTTAATTCGTAAGGTTGCTGGCCTCCCTTGTGGCTTGACACGCTTTGGTGGTTTCATTGAAGGCACATTTGTAGCATCCAAAATCGGTATGATGTTGTTTGATATTGGTTTTGATGGTTCTGGATGCAATGTGTTCTTCCGCCTAGAAACCGCCTCTGTCTTGATTTCTCGAAACATCCTCAAGGCCTTTTCCATCATGTCATTGCATAGTGCTACCTCCTTCACTGCTTCCAGAGCTGCCACGTAAAGGATATTCTGTCGGGTTGCTATTTCATCAGCTTGGGTCGTATTGGTGCGCATTGTCATAGCACCAGAGCACCCCTCTTTGGCTTGCCTTGTCCATCTCTTCACTATGTTATGTCTTGGTATCTTCAATATGTCATTGCGTACCATGATCTGATCAATGACAAGGGTATAAATATGTGAAAAGATAAGGCATATAGCAAAATTTTAATTTTATGCAGCATGAACTTCATGAATATTCAAATGTGACCACGAACCTTTATAGCGTGTCGGCACAGCATACCTATATGCTCAAAATATCCGCAATTACACCGTATGAGCTGTCCATCGTCCAGAATGGTTACCTTGAATGGTCTGGCATGATATTCAACCATATACTCAGGCATGGCCTGTTTGACTTCAAACTCATTAGGGCTGATACAATCCGTAACAACCAGTGAGGATGACGCATATAGTTCATCCTCGAATTTGCGATAAACTGCATTTGTGTATATCTGGGCAGCATCCACCTCAAGGGGAAATCCTCCGTTGTATTTTCTTTTCTTCTGCATAAGTAACACATGCGGGTATAATAGTCAGAATTTCATCCAGTTTGACAAATTTTTACCTTTTGACCACGTAAACCATGCAGGCTTTCACAGACACACACACATACACACACACAAGGGGAAGAAAAGGAAGTACTCACCATGTTAGTGATGTGCTGTTCCTTTCCTTCGTCAGTTGTACGAGATCTGAGAAGGTTGTTGTACTGTTTTACAAACAAATGCATTGTCGACGATCTTGGTATGTACTGCTTGAGAAGATGGTTGGCACTCTCACTTCGTTGCGTGCTTGTCATACCGGCACAAAATATCTCTGCAAAGTACGGCTTCGCCCACTTTGTTCGATTCGAATATAGATTTTGCAGGTACTTGTTTTGCTTCAGCTTGTGCCTCTCCAGTAGTTCGCCCCACTTTTCCTCAAATTCCTGCACACAGAGTAGGTCGTTGATAACAGAGTGGAACTCCTTCTTGAAATCATAGTTCTTGCTGTATATTCTCCCAAGATTCTCCTTGGCGCACTTCAAAATGTGCCACTTGCACCATCGGTGCCTCGTGGTTTGCAAGGTGTTCTTGATTGCTGTTTCCATGGCGCGGCATTGATCTGCAAATTATATGAAATCATGATACATAAGGTAAGAGGAAATAAGCTTGAACATTTAATTATAATTGTATTCTCCCGCAGTTCATTGGTCTAACCTGTAAGCATTGTAGCAGGAGGCTTCCCATCCATAATTTCCACAAATGTCTTGAAGGCCCACTCGAACCCAGGCACCGTCTCCTCCCGCAGTAGCACACCTCCGAAAATGATTGACTGAAAGTGATTGTTGACACCTACGAATATTCCAAAAGGCATATTGTAGAGATTCGTACGGTATGTGGTATCGAAAGTGACCACATCCCCAAAGTACATGTAATCCTCTTGGTTCTTCCCACTGCTCCATAATATGGCCTTCACTGAGCCCTCGCTATCATGCTCAACTTTAACAGTCAGGTATGGATCGGCAACCTTCATTTCCTCCAAAAGCTGCCTGGTTCTGTCCATGTCTTCCTTTATTGACTCGCGTGAAATGCGCGAACACAAGTATCTAAGATTCTCTTTACGAAACAGTACACCGGTGTTGTCCCCATGAGCTGCATTTAGAATGTTGTACACCTTGCCAAGACTCACATTGTTTTCACGGAGGCTTCCTATAAAATCAGCCAGAACAGGATCAATCACGCTGTGGGAATTCCATTGCCTCTTTTCTTCACGCCCTTGTGACAACGGGTGGTTATGGGTGTTGTCAAACATGCTCACATACCATCCATGATCTGCTGTCCTAAGGAGACGGAGACTCGCCTTGCACTCTGTTCTGCAAGAGGCAGCATTATCATTCTCACATCTACCCTGCAGACCATGGAGTTAACTATCAAATACATGCCAACTAGGCATCGCTCTAGGATACTAGAACATCATACGCCTTATAAATACAAATGTTTGCAAACACAAACCTGACACTGACACACGAATTCCTGCATCAGTTGGTAATCCGAATCTCTCTTCTTGGTTGAGAATCTGGTTCTGCCATGTCGAATGCCAAATCCATTCTCCCAAGCAAAAAGATTATAAAGTTCGTACGCCTCTTGTGATGAATCAAAATCCATGCCAACAGTAGGTGTAAACATCTCTGTGCCACTCTTATTACCAGCGTTAAGTATGCATTTTTCCAGTGCGCTGACTTTGCTAGGTACAAGTCTAGCATCTGGACCCTTAGTTGTCCTGTTTCTGAACATTGATGACAGAATTCAGTTATCCATCATCACTTAATACCAACATTCAGTATTGTACTCAGATTTAACCAGCGGCAGATATATGATATCAATTTTAGGTGCTTAATTTTTTAGTACAGCTTGACATGAGTACTACTACTATCTATTCATTAAGAAAAGGAAAATTACAGTAACATATCTCTCTAGGATCCTCATATCTAAGGAGTTATTTCTCTCTAAATCTGCTTAAGGGCTATAGATAGGGATATCGCAATCACTTTTATCAGTAATTTTTTTTGGCAGAAGTTTTTGGGTATACAGCTGTACACCCACGACCCAAGCTAGATCCAGCAGTGCTTTAACTGTCTTAAAGATTGGAAGGCAAAATAGAAATTCCTGGTGTTTATGAATGTAACACAATTAAAAAGCCCAATACAGAGCTATCAATGCGTCAACAGTTCAGGGATCATATAACTGAATGTATGAGCACGCTGGATCAAACCAATGGAATGAATAAACAGGACCACAAGGAGCATGCGCCATGTTTCAGGCCGCCTGCAAGTTGGATCCAACCCATGAAAAG
Organism: Triticum timopheevii; assembly: GCA_963921465.1. Classification (NCBI taxonomy): domain Eukaryota; kingdom Viridiplantae; phylum Streptophyta; class Magnoliopsida; order Poales; family Poaceae; genus Triticum; species Triticum timopheevii. The sequence goes on along the minus strand of OY997274.1, from coordinate 162,314,016 downwards.
AAAACCTGGATTCACAGAAGATTATTACCTGTGTTTCCAGCCGCCAGCCAGTTGGCCATCATTTCTGTGTTTATCTTCTCCGGGCGACTTTTCATCCGTGTGGTATGAATCGGGCTTCAGAACTACGCCCGCCGTTTCACATGGTTCAGACTTGAGATTGGAAAGGAGATTGTCATCAAGGGTGGGGATTTGAAGAAGAACATGGTAGCGTGGATGGGAGATCGAACAATAACAAGAACATGCAGATGGGAGAGCAAACAAGAACAGAAGGTGGATCAGAATACCTGAGACATGGCAGCGTGTGTTCACCCTCGGATCTGTCCAAGCCCTCAGCTCCTTTGGGGTCGCGATGTTGGATTGCCATCGCAAGAGCGCCTGCTCCATCCCCGCTGACGACATTGTGCGCGGTGTAAGAAGCCATCGACCCGGGCTGCTGGATGTTGGTCGCCATGGAAAACTTGGACCGGGTAAGAGAGCCGGTGTGCCGTCTAAGAAGAAGAGGAGGAAGAATCGAGAGGATTGCCCTTCGAGGCAGCCTCAAATGTTTTAGAACCACGGGCCGACAAGTGGGCAACAGGAATCCTCTTGAGATGTCAATCAGCCCGATTTTGACAGGTGAACAGTGGCCTAGGGAGGCCGACGGGTTTCAGATTTCGTCACTTTTGACGCTGGTGTTGCTGTGTGACCTGACTGTAATCACAGTTGGGCGCCATATATCAAATCGAATCTCGAGGTTGCACGCCTGTCTACCGGCGGCCAGGATAAGGTGTGTGCATACACTCGGAAGTACAAAATCCATTCTCGTTTTATGTGGTAGTACTCCGTAGTGGCTGCGACGACAGCAATTAGTACTCCGTGCTAGGTTTCGTAACGGAGTATTAGGTTATGCAATCGGTGGTGCTAGTATGGCTTGTTTGCGACTTAATTTCCGGTGGAAGCTGCATTTGTAGTACTATAATCAGTATGGAATGAAATGGCCTGCCGTGTTGGTGCTCTCTCAATGGTTAATGGTTCTATTCACGAAATTACTATGCACATATAATCCCTAGATTTTCACATGATGTAGCTAGTGATTTAATCCAAGGGTGATTGAGCAGTTTGGACAGAAATCATTGTACGAGGATTTGTGGTAATGTAGCAAAGTTATTCTGTTTATGGGCAATCCCAATGCTACGGAAAAAAGAGTGGAGTTTCTCATACTCCCTTCACCAGTCACTTTGGACAGCGAGGATTTTTCTATCAAATTGGCGCTCAACAAGTTTTTGAAATTCTTGGAAAATAGAGAAAACCTCAGATTTGTATCGAAGCAAATAAATCCAAGTGAACTTGCTATAATCATCGATAAAACTGACATAATATTTTTTTCGACCAAAAGAATCTCGGGCATGGCCCCATACATCACTGAAAATAAGTTCTAACGGAGCATGAAACACACTAGTTGACTTGGGATAAGGAAGCTGATGGCTTTTGGCACATTGACAAGCTTCACAGACAGACTCACAAACTGGGCTAGGAGACAAAGAAAGTTTGTCTTTATTGACTATTTGTTTGACAATGATCGAAGATGGATGCCCTAATCGTTGATGCCACTGTGCCAAAGAGGGCTTGATGACGGAGTAGACATGACGACGCTTGCGACCTAGTGCTCCGGATGGAATGGGGTAGAGCCCTCCAACGCATCTACCGTGATGAAGTAGTTCCATCGTTACCCGATCCTTGATGAAAAAATAACGAGGGTGAGTTTCAAAGAAAACATTATTGTCGGTGGCTAGTCGAGACATGGATGCAAGATTTTTGTCAGCTTGAGGGACATGAAGCACATCTCTAAGAACAAGATTGCGTTTAAGTGTCGAGACATGATTCGCCCGCCCAGCCTGCCGCACCTGGCGGCACGCGATCCCAGGCGGATCCTCCCGTGCGCCTGGCCTCATCTGGGCTGGTGGCCGACCAGACTGACCGGGTGGCGCCCACCGGTCCCGCGGCGTCGCCTCGCACCAATCCCGCCGCGCCGTCACCTGCCATGTCCCCACGCGCTGCCAGCCCATGTGCGGGGGGGGGGGGGGGGGGAGCGAATCGGCTGATGCGGCGCCTGCACGGGTCCGTGGGTGCGGGTCGGACCCCATGTCCACGTCGTCTGTTTCCGGGTGTGGGCCCGCGGCGGCGGACGCAACGCGCGCTGATTCGCTTCATGCACTGCGCAGATCCTCCTCAGATCAAGAGCCTGAGCCGGCCGAGCTGCTGCATGGATCCGCCTCGGATCACGTGACGGCTGGATCTTCTGTGGCAGCGATTTCTCCTGTGCTGCCTACATCTTCTCCTCGGCAAACACGGTCTCGGTCGGGTATTGTCAAGGAAAAACAGTACAACGATGGTACAATAAGGTATGACAAAATCAAACGTGCATTCCTTACCACCATCGGTGAACCACTAAATTTGGATGGTGCTCTTGCTAATAAGAATTGGAAGGAAGCTATGGATAGTGAATATAATGCACTTATGAAAAATAAGACCTGGCACTTGGTTCCACCAAAGTATGGAAACAATGTTATTGATTGCAAATGGGTGTATAAGATCAAAAGAAAGTCTGATGGAAGCATAGACAGGTATAAGGCTAGACTAGTTGCCAAAGGATTTAAACAGAGGTTTGGAATTGATTATGAAGATACCTTTAGTCCTGTTATTAAGTCAACTACTATTTGCCTTGTCTTGTCTATTGCTGTTTCCAGAGGATGGAGTCTAAGACAGCTAGATGTTCATAACGCGTTTCTTCATGGTGTTCTTGAGGAAGAAGTGTTCATGCGGCAACCACCAGGATATGAGAATCCTAGCACACCACAACATGTCTGTAAGTTGGATAAAGCTTTATATGGTTTGAAGCAGGCCCCAAGAGCCCGGTACTCCAGACTAAGTATGCAGTTGCAACGTCTTGGGTTCATACCATCCAAGGCAGATACCTCATTATTCTTCTTTAACAAAGGCAATGTCACTATCTTTGTGCTGGTTTATGTTGATGATATAATTGTTGCTAGTTCAAGTTCAGATGCCACTACTTTCTTGCTTAAAGATCTGAAGCTGGAATTTGCTCTTAAGGACTTGGGTGATCTTCACTATTTCCTTGGTATAGAGGTAAAGCAAGTTAAAGATGGCATACTTCTCTCACAGGAAAAATACACAACTGATATTCTCAGGAGAGTAGGGTTGGAAAATTGCAAGCCAGTTAACACACCAATTTCTACCTCTGACAAGCTTTCAGTGGAAGGTGAGTGTTGTAGGTGCCTTGCAGTATTTAACTCTCACCCGTCCTAATATATCTTATTCAGTGAACAAGGTATGTCAATATTTACATGCACCTAGAACCACTCACTGGACTGCAGTCAAAAGAATTTTAAGGTATCTCAAGTTCTCAGAAGGTCTTGGTATCAACATTACCAAGTCCTCTTCTATGCTTGTTACTGCATACTCTGATGCTGACCGGGCAGGGTGTGCTGATGATAGAAGATCTACAGGTGGTTTTGCTGTATTTCTGGGAACTAATCTTGTGTCATGGAGCGCAAGAAAACAGGCCACAGTGTCTAGGTCAAGCACAAAGGCTGAATATAAGGCTCTGGCTAATGCTACAGCTGAAGTGATGTGGATACAAACATTACTTTATGAGCTTGGAGTTAAAACTCCATAGGCTGCGAGATTATGGTGTGATAATATTGGTGCAACGTATCTCTCAGCAAATCCTGTTTTTCATGCACGAACAAAACACATTGAAGTTGATTTCCATTTTGTCAGAGAAAGAGTAGCTCGAAAGCTTCTGGAGATTCGGTTTATTCCCACAGGAGATCAACTCGTAGTTGGTTTTACAAAACCTCTTACTGAAAGAAGGTTGAATGATTTCAAGTACAATCTTAACCTTGGCAAAGCTCCTTGAGGTTTAGATTGAGGGGGAGTGTTGGAATATATGTGTAGTAGAAGTTGTATAGAGATAGAGTTTGTTTAAATTCTGTATTCTGTTCTATCCTTTCTTCTGCTTCTCGATCTCCCTATAATGACCGATCTGGTCGATCTCATCTCACAGTAGAAAAAGGGTCAAATGTGAAGCACATTAGTGCCGGTTTGTATTAGAGCCGGCACTAATGTATACATTAGTGCCGGCTCCAACGGCTAGCCGGGCCGCTCTCATTAGTACCGGTTCGTGGCTAACCTTTAGCACCGGTTTGTGCCACGAACCGGTACTAATGAGAGTGGTGCCAGGATGTTGTCAGTCTAGGCCCCCTCCAGCACCTTTAGTACCGGTTCGTGCCACGAACCGGTACTATAGGTCGTCCTACATAAACCCTTCGTCCACCCGAGCTCGCTCTGTTCTTCCCCTTTCCCCTCTCCTCTCTGTTCTTCCCCTCTTCCTCTCGAGCTCATCACACATTTTGCCCAAAATTTGTCAAGATTTGAAGGCCCCCATCCATTCAAATGATCACAAAGGTTAGCAACTTTGTCCTTTCATCTCTCATTGCTAGATTAGCTCTTGCAATGCTTTATATAGTTACTAATTTGTGAGTTTAGTAATTTGGGAGGAAATATATATATGTGCTAGTATTTGATTTATATGCAATTTGAGGTCAAAAATAACACTTAGTTTGCATATGTAGGTGTGGTTTACTTAGTGCCTTCTAAATCTCTGTCGTAACCACCGTCGATCGCCCGCACCGTCCCGTCACCGGCACCACCTTGTGGTGAGCCTCTTGTTCATGTAATTTTATATAAAAAATTGATGTTTGTGTGATTTGGATATATAGTTAATCATGTAATAATTATCTTACCCGTACGTTGTTTGTTATACATAGTGCCATGGTTTTGATATCCGTCCCCGTCGGCCCTCGTCCTTGTTATGATTCGGATGTGGTATATTCTCTTTTAAAACTATTAGTTGCATTTCGTGTTTATGACAAATTATGCCCATCAAGTTGACATAGATATTTTTATCTAGGAGGTATGTGAACCAGAAATTCCAACCGACCCTATTGTCGAGAGGTTAAATTTAGTTGAAAGAGAAAACGAGTACTTGAAAGAAAAATTGAAAAGAATTGAGGGGGAGAAGATGGAATTGGAGTTGCATGTTGCCGATGTCGTCGATGATCACAAGATCAAGATGGAGAAAATGCGCTTGAAGAATAGAAAGATTAGAAAATATGCCATCGATAGTGAGGCTTGGTATCATTATGCTGTTGGATCAATTGTTACCTTAGTTGCGATCTTGATCGCATTTGTTGTTGCATTTAAATGCTTTAGCTAGAGAGTTATTTGTTTGTTGCATTTAAGTGTTGTATGAACTTTATGTATGAACTTGTATTAATTTGGTCTATTCGGTGTTGTGTAATGAAAATGAGCCGACAATGGATGTACGATGACCGATGCTCACCCCAGTTCGTTGAGGGCGTGCATACTTTTCTGCTTGCGGCTGAGGCAAACAAGCGGGCGGATGGTTTTATGCCTTGTCCATGTGGTGTCTGTAAGAATGGTCACAATTACTCTACGTCAAGAACCATTCACGTCCACCTGTTTAAGTCCGGTTTCATGCCCCACTATAATGTTTGGACCAAGCACGGAGAAAGAGGGGTTATGATGGAAGACAATGAAGAAGAAGAGGACGACGACAGCTATCCTGGCCATGGGTTCCCTGAATACGATGATACAACAATGGGGGAAGAAGCTGAGCCGGTAATGCGGGAAGAAGCTGAGCCGGCAATGCGGGAAGAAGCTGAAGAAGAGGCATCAGATGAGCCCGTTGATGATCTAGGTCGGGCCATTGCCGATGCAAAGAGAAACTGCGCAAGTGATTTGGAGAAGAAGAAGTTGCAGTGCATGTTAGAGGATCACAAAAAATTGTTGTACCCGAATTGCGTAGGTGACAAGAAAAAGCTGGGCACCACACTGGAATTGCTGCAATGGAAGGCAGAGAATGGTGTATCTGACAAGGGATTTGGAAAGTTGCTGGTAATGATAAAGGATATGCTTCCAAAGGACAACGAATTGCCCGAGAGTACGTACGAAGCAAAGAAGGCTGTCTGCCCTCTAGGGTTAGAGGTGCAAAAGATACATGCATGCCCTAATGATTGCATCCTGTACCGTGGTGAGTACGAGGATTTGAACGCTTGCCCGGTATGTGGTGCATTGCGCTATAAGATCAGCCGCGATGAGCCTGGTGATGTCGAGGGCGAGCGCCCCAGGAAGAAGATTCCTGCCAAGGTGATGTGGTATTCTCCTATAATACCACGGTTGAAACGTTTGTTCCAAAACAAAGAGCATGCCAAGGCGATGAGATGGCACAGAGAAGACCGTAAGAAAGACGGAAAGTTGAGAGTACCCGCTGACGGGTCGCAGTGGAGAAAAATCGAAAGAAAGTACGGGAAGGAGTTTGCAGATGACGCAAGGAGCGTATGGTTTGGTCTAAGCGCAGATGGCATTAATCCTTTTGGGGAGCAGAGCAGCAACCATAGCACCTGGCCTGTGACTCTATGTTTGTATAACCTTCCTCCTTGGTTGTGCATGAAGCGGAAGTTCATTATGATGCCAGTGCTCATCCAAGGCCCTAAGCAACCCGACAACGACATTGATGTGTACCTAAGGCCATTAGTTGAAGAACTCTTACAGCTGTGGAATGGAACAGGTGTACGTGCGTGGGATGAGCACATGGGGGAAGAATTTGACCTCAAGGCGTTGCTGTTCGTGACCATCAATGATTGGCCTGCTCTCAGTAACCTTTCAGGACAGACAAACAAGGGATACCGCGGATGCATGCACTGTTTGGATGATACCGACAGTATATATTTGAATAGTTGTAAGAAGAATGTGTACCTGGGACATCGTCGATTTCTTCCGAGCAGGCATCCCGTAAGAAAGAAAGGCAAGCATTTCAAAGGTGAGGCGGATCACCGGACGAAGCCTCGCCATCATACTGGTGCTGATGTACATGATATGGTCAAGGATTTGAAGGTGATATTTGGAAAGGGTCCTGGCGGACAACCTGTTCCGAAGGACGCGGACGAACGCGCACCCATGTGGAAGAAGAAATCTATATTTTGGGACCTGCCATATTGGAAAGACCTAGAGGTCCGCTCCGCAATCGACGTGATGCACGTCACGAAGAATCTTTGCGTGACCCTGCTTGGCTTCTTGGGCGTGTATGGGAAGACAAAAGATACACCTGAGGCACGGGAGGACCAGCAACGTATGCACGGAGAAGATGGCATACATCAGGGTCATGCAAGCTACGCTCTTACCAAAGAAGAGAAGGAAATCTTCTTTGAATGCCTGCTCAGTATTAAGGTACCGTCTGGCTTCTCGTCGAATATAAAGGGAATAATAAACATGGCAGAGAAAAAGTTCCAGAACCTAAAGTCTCATGACTGCCACGTGATTATGACCCAACTGCTTCCGGTTGCATTGAGGGGGCTTCTACCGGAAAACTTTCGATTAGCCATTGTGAAGCTATGTGCATTTCTCAATGCAATCTCTCAGAAGGTAATCGATCCAGAAATCATACCAAGGTTACAGAATGATTTGGTGCAATGTCTTGTCAGTTTCGAGTTGGTGTTCCCACCATCCTTCTTCAACATCATGACGCACGTCCTAGTTCACCTATGCGAAGAGATTAACGTTTTGGGTCCTGTATTTCTACACAATATGTTCCCCTTTGAAAGGTTCATGGGAGTCTTAAAGAAATATGTTCATAACCGTGCTAGGCCAGAAGGAAGCATCTCCAAGGGCCATCAAAATGAGGAGGTCATTGAGTTTTGTATTGACTTTATTCCTGACCTTAAGCCGATTGTTGTTCCTGAATCGCGGCATAAGGGCAGACTGGATGGAAAAGGCACGCTAGGAGGGGAACAAATAATATGTATGGACGGACATTCTCTCACTGAAGCACACTACACAGTTCTACAGAATTCCACCTTGGTGGCTCCGTATATGGATGAACACAAGAATTTGCTACGCTCCAAACACCCGGAGCGGTCTGATGAGTGGATTACACGTGAACAAACCAGGAGTTTCGCCAACTGGTTGCAGACACGTACCATGCATGCCACCTCTATTGAAGATGACCTGTACTTGCTGTCCCAGTTACCATCTTCGAATATAATGACTTTCAAAGGGTACGAGATAAATGGTAATACATTTTACACGATTGCCCAAGATAAGAAGAGCACCAACCAAAACAGTGGTGTCCGCTTTGATGCAGAAACCAAGAGGGGAAAGGATACATATTATGGTTATATACAGGACATATGGGAACTTGACTATCGACGTGGTTTAAAGGTCCCTTTGTTTCGGTGCAAATGGGTCAATATGACACGAGGCGGGGTAACAGAAGACCCGCAGTGCGGAATGACAACAGTGGATCTCAACAATCTTGCGTATGCAGACGAACCATTCATCCTAGCCAATGATGTGGCACAGGTTTTCTATGTGAAGGACATGTCTACCAAGCCAAGAAAAAGAAAAGATAAGGAAGCGAATGCATCGTACGATGAGCCAAAGCGGCACATAGTTCTTTCTGGGAAGAGAAACATCGTGGGAGTGGATGACAAGACAGACAAGTCAGAAGATTATGAAAAGTTTGATGAAATTGCTCCATTCACAGTGAATATTGACCCGAGCATCCCGTTAAATGATGAAGATTTTCCATGGTTACGGCGCAAAGGGACACACACGAAGAAAAAGTTTCACTCCCAAAGATCTGGGATGTGATCGGCTTCACTATCATCACTTTCTTCTGTGTTTCACACCCAGGAGGGAAATGTCTGTAATAGTTAGGGTAGTTATGTGTTTTGGCATTTGAAAAGCAATTCAAATGAACTCAGAAAAGGTTGAAAGTTGGCATGGTATCATAATTTCATATAAATAGCATGTGCAAGAAAGTAGAGAGGGTTACGACAAAAACTGGATGCACTTCGTGTACAAAATGGACAATCTCTTTCGAAGTATCAGGGTTTCCGACGAAAACTGAACTGTTACAAAGGCATTTCATTTTTTTAAATAACCTAAGCATTACTAAATTGAATATAATGATAAAATACACTAATATTGAACATAAGAAAAAAGAATCACTGGAAAAACTTTTTTCAAAGTTAAGTTATTCACAAACTAGTGATTCACACAAATTTCAAATAATTCAAAATTTAAACTATTCAAATTTGAAATCTACCGGCACTAAGAGAAAGTTTGTAATTTTTTGTACCTAAAGCAAAAATATTCACAAAGAAACTCTAAATACAACAAAAAACAACTCAAAAATAAATAAAACAAAAAAAAATAAAGCAAAAAAAAGCCTGCCTACTGGGCCAAAGCGGCCTGCATACGACCAGCGATACAACCTTTCATTGGGCCAGGATGCAGGCCCGCGAAGGCCCAGTAGGCCCACAAGGCGAGGAGGACAGGTAGGCCCAGTAGGCCTAAATAGGAGAGGAGCTCGAGAGAGCTATCGCACTGGGGCTTATAAACCAGTGCGGTAGCCCCTCGACTAGCGAGGTGGGACTAAACTTGCCGCACCGCACCGGCGCCAGCGCACCCCGTTTAGTACCGGGTCGTGGCACAAACCGGTACTAAAGGGGGGGCCTTTAGTACCGGTTTGTGCCACCACCCGGTACTAAAGGGGGTCGCTTCCCGCCGCTTGGCCTGGTTAAAACAGACCTTTAGTACCGGTTGGTGGCACCAACCGGTACTAAAGGTGCCTTCTATATAACTGAACACTTCAAAATTTCGTCAGTTTCTCATCTCCCTCTGCTTCTTCTCCTCTGCACCGTCGCCGCCCCCGTCGCCGCCCCGACCCCGTCGTCGCGGCCCCCGTCGCCGCCCCGACCCCGTCGTCGCCGCCCCCGTCGCCGCCACGTCGTCGCCGCCCCCGTTGCCGCCCCGTCGTCGCCGCCCCCGTCCCCGTCGTCGCCGCCCCCGTCGCCGCCCCGTTCCCGTCGTCGCCGCCCCGTCCCCGTCGTCGCCGCCCCGTCGCCGCCCCCGTCGCCGCCCTGACCCGTACGTCCCCGTCCCCGTCGTCGCCGCCCCGTCGTCGCCGCGCCCGTCGCCGTCCCCGTCGCCTCTCGCCTAGCCGGCCGGTGAGCGCGCGCACACACACACATACATTGTAGAAATTGATAAGATTTGTTAGAATTGTTAGATTTGTTAGAATAGTTAGAAATGTTAGAATTGTTAGATTTGTTAGAAATGTTTGAAATTGTAGAAATTTTTCTGTTTTTTAGTTATAGAAATATATAGTTATAAAAAAGTTAGAATTGTTAGAAATTTTTCTGTTTTTTAGTTATAGAAATAGTTATAAAAATGTTAGTTATATATATAGAAATGTTCTAATTTTTTTTTCTGTTTTTTAGTTCTAAGATATTAAAAATGTTATAGAAATGTTAGTTATATATAGCATTGTTAGAAATGTTATAGAAATGTTAGTTATATATATAGAAATGTTAGAAATTTTAGTTATCAAAATCCAATCATTAAAAAAATGTTACTTTTTGCGGGCATATAGCTAGTATTTGTTCTCGACGATGCCCGGCCCGCATCCTCGCCGTCGACCCGTCCGCGACGACGTCCAGCCGACCCATGTCCGGGACTGGGCTCCGCCGGGCTGGCACTGGGAGGTGCTGCTTGGAGGGGCGCGCCGCTTGACGAGGAACCCGGCCGCGGGTCCAGTCGTCGACCCTGATCTCGTTTGGTGGCGTTCGCGTGGGCCAGTTTCGGTGTGGAGGGACCCGGCCCCGCCGGAGGTGGTACGTCGCCGTGTCAGGGAGGAGGACGAGCACGTCCATCGCTACATGGTTGCGTTAGAGGGCGGCAGGTTCTCCAATACGTGGCAGTATCTTCGGGGATCTCACTTCAGCTATGATCCTGTGAGGGTTCCTTCTCTTTGGGTGTCCACTGCCCGCGCCGGAGGAACCGCGAGTGTCCTAGATTCTTCTGTAGTATTCGATCTTTATTAGCTAATAGCCAGTGATGTACTTTTCTATATTATATATTATTCAAGACGATGTATTCGAGATTATATCTATTATTCTGGACGATGTATTCGAGATTATATCTATTATTCTGGACGATGTATTCGAGATTATATCTATTATTCTGGACGATGTATTCGAGATTATATCTATTATTCTGGACGATGTATTCGAGATTATATCTATTATTCTGGACGATGTATTCGAGATTATATCTATTATTCGAGATTTGAATACTAAATTGTTTTATATTTCTTTTGGATTAGTTAAACAAAAGCTATGGCAGACAATACCGACAGAGAGGGAGAACAGACCATGTTCGATATGATACGCGGGGCAGATGATAATCAAAATGAAGAAGATTATGACGGCTCCGAATTTCTAAACAACACCGGAGAGGGTGATATGATATTCGATCATGACGAAGTCATGAATGATTATGACGATGACGAAGAACATGATCCTGAAACAACAAACACCGACGAGGTATATATATATTTATATAAGCAGGCATCTGGTGATCATCACATGTTTTAAATGACTTGAAGATATATTAACGAATCGATCTTTGTTCTTTCAGCCATCCGGATCGAGCAAATCTTCAGAAAAAATGACGAAACGAGGCCCGAACAAAAAGTTGAAGCCGGGCGTAAAGTACAATATCGAGGCATGCGACCCTACTGGCAAACCAATAGCGCCTAAGAAGATTGCGAACAAGTTCGTTCGTCAGTGCGGAGTTCTTGTGAAGGACCAACTCCCAATCAAACTTCAAGAATGGAGGGCGCCAGCAAAGCCACGTCCAGATGTTACTTATGTCGACAAGAATCAAAAAGATCTGCTTTGGGATACTCTCATGGAACATTTCACCCTACCAGATCATTTCACAGAAGCAGATGTGCAGAAAGTCAAAGAGGCTGCTCTTAAGATGATGGCGAATGCATTCAAGAACTACAAGAATGGTGAATGGAACAAGTACGTCAGCGGAGGAAGGAAGACTCCAGTATTCAAGGGAACACTGGAGAACCAACGTGATCATTGGGCCGATTTCGTGAAATTCAAGGATTCGGAATTAGCTAAGGAACGGTCGAGAATAAACAAGAAGAATGCCGAAAAGAAGGATAAGTTCCATAAGCTGGGGCCAGGTGGCTATGCGGTGGCAATGCCTAAGTGGGATAAGTCTGAGAAAGAGATGGAGGATGCAGGTGTCACTCCGGTTACTAAGAGCTGGCCCGCCAGGGTCAGGACTTGGTTCTATGCGCATGGGGGGGAGTTGGACCGGGAGACAGGAAAAGTTTCGACGAGGGCAAGTCTGAAGGGAGCCGACGATGCGATACTTGTTGCAATAGAAGAGGCACGAACGGGGGTGTTCCAGCCCAACAGAGAGAACGACGAGCTTACGCGTGCCCTGGGAAATCCTGAACACCCGGGAAGAACACGAGGCAAGGGCGCTATTCCGTGGTATGAGGGGTTTTCAGACTGGAACACCGACTACAGAACCCGTGCGAGAAAGAAAATTGCGGAGGAGAAGAAGAGGAAGATGGAGGAGGAGGAGAGGAAGCGGGACTATGAACACCTTCAAGGCCTAGAAGCAATTCAAGCGGAATTGGCAGTCAAATTCCAGCGGCAGCAGGAGCAGATCGACTCACTTACCCATCAAAGGGGGTCTCAACAGCTGCAGCAGCTAGCGGATGATCCAGCATTGGATAGCACCGGCCCATCCATGCCGAGAAGCAGCGTGGGTTCCGTCCCGGACGACACAATGCTGGGTTGATACCCCGTGGATGACATCACGGAGAACACTAACTGCGAGCTACACTACAAAATGAAGAACATATCCATGAAGGTGGCGGACGGCTCTGCTTTCACAAATCCCCCCGAGGCAACCTTCCATGGCAACCCGATTACAGCGGGCTATGCTTGTGTCGTGGTTGATGATGTGCTGGACCCATATTCGGGGCTACAGCTTGACATTGCTGGAGGTGACGGCGAGCGCTTTCTCGGAGAGGCCAAACATCGTATCATCCTATGGAAAAAGGATTGCATCATCTTTCCAAGGCCACCCACACCGCGTCACCCGAGTCCTCGTCGAAGTCCGCCACCGAGTCAGCAGACTCCCGCTTCTCCAAGTCCGGCAAAGTGTCAGGACAATCCTCCTCCTCCAAGTCCGGCAAAGTGTCAGGACAATCCTCCTCCTCCAAGTCCGCCACAGCGTCAGACGTCCACTCCTCCTCCAAGTCCGGCACAACCTCAGGCCACTCCTCCTCCTCGTCCAACTCAGTCCCGTCAGCCATCTCCGCCGCCTCAGCAATCGCAAAGACACCCCGCAGCTCTGGTGCGTAGCCGTACGAGTCGAGGTAGTACAGCTAGAAGTACAGGCGGAGGCAAGCGGTATAAATATGGTCCAAGCCTGAAGCCTCTTCCGCAGAGGTCTTATGAAAAGTCCGAGGAGGAAATCACAGCCATATCGAAGGCCGAGGTGGAAGCCCATTTTGCACCGAAACCGCCACCGCCGCCAAGGGAGAAAGTGCCTGAGGAAACGATTGACCACTTCATTCGTATGGCTCAACCACCAGCTTCCAAGCCTGTTGACACAGACTATGAGCGTCACATCAGGAAGTTAAATCGAGCACGTCTACAAAGGGAGGCGAGCACGTCTACATCGGGATCGAGCAAACAAGAAGCAGCTGCCAAAAAATGCGGGAAAACCATTCCCCAGCTGGGAGAACAGGCGGCGCAATCGATCCCCTCGCTTGTTGTGCCAACAACAGGTGACAGTACGCGCCCCCAATATTATTGTGGGCAAACAGTGCATGTTCCCGAGGTGGGCAATGTGGTAATAACGGAGGATCATATAATGCAGGCTGAAGTTCTCAACATCACTGTTGGACAACTCCTCAAGATCGAGCCCATGCCTTTGCTTAGAGAGGATGAAGTAAAACGGCAATATGTCCGGGGCCAACCTTTGGTCGCGCCAGACAAGGTCAAGAACCTCCCAACGAGAATGTATGAATTGCATCAATGGTACATGAACATGACCAAGATTTCAGATCGAGTGTCCCTCATGGTGAATGTCAAGGAGGACCATTACTACCATGAGAAAGCTGGGTCCGTTGAGTATTTAGAACTGTTTCAGTTATACAATAAGGAAGCACTCAACAAATCTATCGTCAGTTTCTATTGTCTGTAAGTGATTTCTTTCTATAATTTAAGTCTCAAGCTAGCTGTAGTGATCCTTTTGAGATCAATCATTACCTGTAATTATCCTCACTATATTCTTTTCTGTGGTATTATGCAGGATGAAGATATATGAAATGAAAAAAGGTGGACGCTATGGCATTGGGTTCATTGACCCAAACACCGTTAATGAATTCACATGGAAGATAAATGAACACCATGCAAAGGAAGTAGAAAGCAGCATGCTAGAGTTCTTGAAGCGCCTCAAATACAATGAAGATATACTACTTCCTTACCACTTTGGGTGAGTCACACTGTCTTGTACTACAAATTCTCTGTTTTTGCCTACTAGCTATAGCTACATGTTTTTGCTAACATATGCCCGCTTAATTAAGACATGTAAACATGTGTGCATATGCAGATTTCACTGGGTCTTGTGTATCATTAAAGTTGACGCCGGAACAGTTGAAGTACTGGACTCACTAGTCTCAAAAAAAACTGACTTTAACATCTTGTATGGGATAGTCAACAGGTAATTTCAATCATTATTAACTATATATCTCGGCCTATTTAGTTCGTCATTTCATGATATGAACTATTTAATAACCCCTTTATTCATTTTCTTTGTCGGCGGGTAGGGCTTGGGCAAGATTCATCAGCGTCACGCCCGGCGAATGGAAACAAAAGCTTGAATGGTTTCGACCCAAGGTAAGTAATTAAGTAGTACTAGCTAGCTAGCTAGCTAGCTGCCATCTCTTTAATTATCATGCTTGATTAATTTTTATCTGATCAAATTCCATTCTCGTAAAGGCCCTGAAGCAGGCGCAGGGTACTGATCTATGTGCATTCTGCGTTTGCGAGAATATTCGCATGATGGCGTCCGAAAGGAGCAGATCTCAAAGACAGCAATGGGTACGCTTGTCATAACACTATTCACAATTTTTACACCATTATCGATATCTAGCTAGTCACACAACTAATACACATGCATATTCATCTCCTTCTTAACAGTTCAAAGAGGTGCGGGAGAAGCTCATAGAAACGGAGCGCGTAGAAGCACTTCAAGAGGAAATAGCGGGATTTTTGCTCGACGAGGTCATAAATCCGAATGGAGAATTCTATTACCCGCTACCGCCCCAATGAAAACCACTTTCAATTGTCATCGTGCTCCGAAGGCACCAATTAGACTAGCTCCGAAGGCAACATTCATATGTAGGAGAAATTGTATATATCTATACATGTGTGTATGTGTGAATTAATTAATATGGTGGTTTAATTTGTGAGACATTGATGTGATATATATATATGCATGATTGGTTCTACTAGAAATTATATATATATATATATATATGCATAACGTGTACAATGTGTAGTATCGTAAAATACCAGCAAACGAAAAAGAATTAAAATGGAAACACAAAATTAAATGAAAAAGAAATCATAAAACTAAAAACCCACCAAACCTTATAGTACCGGTTGGTGTTACCAACCGGTACTAAAGGCCTCCAGGCCGCCGGCGCTGGCTAGTGCCACGTGGTCGCTCTTTAGCACCGGTTCGTGCTGAACCGGTGCTAAAGGGGGGGGGGGCCTTTAGTGACCACTAATTAGTGCCGGTTATGTAACCAGCACTATAGGGCCTTACGAACCGGTGCTAATGCCCGGTTCTGCACTAGTGTCTGATTGTCTCCTCCTGTAAACTTTTATGCCAAGGCTTTGCCCAATATATACATGTGGCCCGAGACAAAGGGTTCTACGCTTCCCAAAACACTTTTACATGGTAACAGAGCCTCTTCCTCATTCAATCAAGAGAGATTGCATCTAGCTACCTTCGCG
Source organism: Triticum timopheevii (assembly GCA_963921465.1). Classification (NCBI taxonomy): domain Eukaryota; kingdom Viridiplantae; phylum Streptophyta; class Magnoliopsida; order Poales; family Poaceae; genus Triticum; species Triticum timopheevii. The sequence continues at coordinate 162,298,024 of OY997274.1, read as the reverse complement.
ACCGAGACTATGTCCACCACCACCGCAGCCATGACCCCAAGCACCATGGGTACGCTCACCACCACCCCATCCTCCACCTTTGCATCATCTTCCTCCTCCACCCACAACACCACCTCTCTCGGATCGCCACCACAGGAGAAGCTTACACGGGGCAACTTCTTGCTCTGGAAGGCCATTGTGCTCTCGCAGATCAGAGGCGCCCAGATGGAGCACCACCTCGACGCGACGAGCCCGCCACCACCGGCCACCCTCACCATCACCAAGGAAGGCAAAGAGGAACAAGTCGTCAACTTTGCGAGATCCCTCTGGTATGCACAACAGCAACAACTCCAAGGATACTTAATGGGTTCACTTTCCCGTGAGATTCTTGCTCAGGTCGCCACGCTCCAGACGTCGGCCGAGGTGTGGCGCACCATCCACGCCATGTTTGCTGCACAAAGTCAAGCCCAAGCGATAAACACTCGCATCGAGCTCACCAACCTCAAGAAAGCTAACATGTCCATGGCTGATTATCTTGGTAAGATAAAAAGTCTCACTGATGAGGTCGCAAGCACGGCTGCGGCCCTCTCTGATCCGGAGATTTTCTCCAAAATCCTTGCCGGCTTGGACATGGAGTACAACCTGGTGGTTTCTGCACTTGCCGCCAGGGTGGAACCCATCACCGTCCAAGAACTCTACAGCCAACTGCTCAGTTTTGATGCCCGCCTCACCCTCCTCCATGGCGGCGACCTTCGGCAATCCTCCGTCAACTCTGCCTCTCGAGGCCGTGGCCATGGGCGCGGTCACCAGGGGCAGCACGGCGGTGGGTGCGGACGTGGCGCCTCTCCTGGCGATGGTGCACGCTCTGGTGGGGGCTCTGGCCCCCATGGCGGGGGCGGCTACAACAACAGCGGCAACAGCGGCGGCTTCAACAACAACAATGGTCGCCGCCCTCCTTCACGCCCGCGCCCTCGATGCCAGCTCTGCAAAAAGTCTGGTCATGAGGTGATTGACTATTGGCATCGCTACGACGAGGATTTTGTGCCCTCGGATCGCCATGTTGCTGCTGCCATGTGTGAGCAGGGAGGAGACGGCGTCTGGTACGTCGACTCCGGCGCTACGGATCACGTGACAAACGAGCTCGAGCAACTTGCCCTACGTGAGCGCTACCATGGCGCCGATCAGATTCACACCACTAGTGGTGGAGGTATGGATATTTGTCATATCGGTCAAAGTTCTATTAATTCCCCTACACTTAAACGCAATCTTGTTCTTAGAGATGTGCTTCATGTCCCTCAAGCTGACAAAAATCTTGCATCCATGTCTCGACTAGCCACCGACAATAATGTTTTCTTTGAAACTCACCCTCGTTATTTTTTCATCAAGGATCGGGCAACGAGGGAACTACTTCATCACGGTAGATGCGTTGGAGGGCTCTACCCCATTCCATCCAGAGCACTAGGTCGCAAGCATCGTCATTTCTACTCCGTCATCAAGCCCTCTTTGGCACGGTGGCATCAACGATTAGGGCATCCATCTTTGATCATTGTCAAACAAATAGTCAATAAAGACAAACTTCCTTTGTCTCCTAGCCCAGTTTGTGAGTCTGTCTGTGAAGCTTGTCAATGTGCCAAAAGCCATCAGCTTCCGTATCCCAAGTCAACTAGTGTGTCTCATGCTCCGTTAGAACTTATTTTCAGTGATGTATGGGGCCATGCCCGAGATTCTTTTGGTCGACAAAATATTATGTCAGTTTTATCGATGATTATAGCAAGTTCACTTGGATTTATTTGCTTCGATACAAATCTGAGGTTTTCTCTATTTTCCAAGAATTTCAGAAACTTGTTGAGCGCCAATTTGATAGAAAAATCCTCGCTGTCCAAAGTGATTGGGGAGGGGAGTATGAGAAACTCCACTCTTTTTTCCGTAGCATTGGGATTGCCCATCATGTATCTTGCCCTCATGCTCATCAACATAATGGCTCTGCTGAGCGTAAACATCGCCACATTGTTGAAGTTGGTCTTTCTCTGTTAGCTCATGCTTCTATGCCCCTCAAGTATTGGGACGAAGCTTTCATCACTGCCACCTATCTTATCAATAGGCTCCCTAGCAAAGTTATTGGAAACACTACTCCTTTAGAGCGTCTCTATCATCAAAAACCAGATTACAACTATCTCAAGATATTTGGGTGTGCTTGTTACCCAAATTTGTGTCCCTACAATCGCCATAAACTTGAGTTTAGATCCACACAGTGTGTATTTCTTGGCTATAGTAATCTTCATAAAGGTTATAAGTGCCTTGAGATCTCTATCGGATGCATCTATATTTCTCGTGATGTTATTTTTGATGAGACACTCTTTCCGTTTTCCAAATTGCATCCCAATGCGGCCGCCTTGCTTCGTGCAGAGATTGCCCTTCTCTCTAATCCCACAACATTACCTGATAGTGGGGGGAATTAAACGAACGCGATCATATGCAAATATCCCATGACAATCCTGATTCTGTTGATGCTATTTGTGCAAATTTACCCTGTCATTTTATGTGTGAAGAAAAAGACAGGATTGGCATGGAAACCGCGGCAGATCCGGCTGACAGCGGGCGATCCAAGGCTGATTCGCCCACCCAGCCTACCGCACCTGGCGGGGCGCGATCCCAGGCGGATCCTCCCGTGCGCCTGGCCTCATCTGGGCTAGTCGCCGACCAGACTGACCGGGTGGCGCCCACCGGTCCCGCGGCGTCGCCTCGCGCCAATCCCGCCGCGCCGTCACCTGCCATGTCCCCACGCGCTGCCAGCCCATGTGCGGGGGGGGGGGGGGGGGAGCGAATCGGCTGATGCGGCGCCTGCACGGGTCCGTGGGTGCGGGTCAGACCCCATGTCCACGTCGTCTGTTTCCGGGCGTGGGCCCGCGGCGACGGACGCAACGCGCGCTGATTCGCTGCGTGCGCTGCGCAGATCCTCCTCGGATCAGGAGCCTGAGCCGGCCGAGCTGCTGCATGGATCCGCCTCGGATCACGTGACGGCTGGATCTTCTGTGGCAGCGATTTCTCCTGTGCTGCCTACATCTTCTCCTCGGCAAACACGGTCTTGGTCAGGTATTGTCAAGGAAAAACAGTACAACGATGGTACAATAAGGTATGACAAAATCAAACGTGCATTCCTTACCACCACCGGTGAACCACTAAATTTGGATGATGCTCTTGCTAATAAGAATTGGAAGGAAGCTATGGATAGTGAATATAATGCACTTATGAAAAATAATACTTGGCACTTGGTTCCACCAAAGTATGGAAACAATGTTATTGATTGCAAATGGGTGTATAAGATCAAAAGAAAGTCTGATGGAAGCATAGACAGGTATAAGGCTAGACTAGTCGCCAAAGGATTTAAACAGAGGTTTGGAATTGATTATGAAGATACCTTTAGTCCTGTTAATTATTAAGTCAACTACTATTCGCCTTGTCTTGTCTATTGCTGTTTCCAGAGGATGGAGTCTAAGACAGCTAGATGTTCATAACGCGTTTCTTCATGGTGTTCTTGAGGAAGAAGTGTTCATGCGGCAACCACCAGGATATGAGAATCCTAGCACACCACAACATGTCTGTAAGTTGGATAAAGCTTTGTATGGTATGAAGCAGGCCCCAAGAGCCTGGTACTCCAGACTAAGTATGCAGTTGCAACGTCTTGGGTTCATACCATCCAAGGCAGATACCTCATTATTCTTCTTTAACAAAGGCAATGTCACTATCTTTGTGCTGGTTTATGTTGATGATATAATTGTTGCTAGTTCAAGTTCAGATGCCACTACTTGCTTGCTTAAAGATCTGAAGCTGGAATTTGCTCTTAAGGACTTGGGTGATCTTCACTATTTCCTTGGTATAGAGGTAAAGCAAGTTAAAGGTGGCATACTTCTCTCACAGGAAAAATACACAACTGATATTCTCAGGAGAGTAGGGTTGGAAAATTGCAAGCCAGTTAACACACCAATTTCTACCTCTGAGAAGCTTTCAGTGGAAGGTGGAGAAGTTCTTGGACCAGAGGATGCAACAAACTATAGGAGTGTTGTAGGTGCCTTGCAGTATTTAACTCTCGCCCGTCCTGATATATCTTATTCAGTGAACAAGGTATGTCAATATTTACATGCACCTAGAACCACTCACTGGACTGCAGTCAAAAGAATTTTAAGGTATCTCAAGTTCTCAGAAGGTCTTGGTCTCAACATTACCAAGTCCTCTTCTATGCTTGTTAATGCATACTCTGATGCTGACTGGGCAGGGTGTGCTGATGATAGAAGATCTACAGGTGGTTTTGTTGTATTTCTGGGAACTAATCTTGTGTCATGGAGCGCAAGAAAACAGGCCACAGTGTCTAGGTCAAGCACAGAGGCTGAATATAAGGCTCTGGCTAATGCTACAACTGAAGTGATGTGGATACAAACATTACTTTATGAGCTTGGAGTTAAAACTCCACAGGCTGCGAGATTATGGTGTGATAATATTGGTGCAACGTATCTCTAAACAAATCCTGTTTTTCATGCACGAACAAAACACATTGAAGTTGATTTCCATTTTGTCAGAGAAAGAGTAGCTCGAAAGCTTCTGGAGATTCGGTTTATTCCCACAGGAGATCAACTCGCAGATGGTTTTACAAAACCTCTTACTGAAAGAAGGTTGAATGATTTCAAGTACAATCTTAACCTTGGCAAAGCTCCTTGAGGTTTAGATTGAGGGGGAGTGTTGGAATATACGTGTAGTAGAAGTTGTATAGGGATAGAGTTTGTTTAAATTCTGTATTCTGTTCTATCCTTTCTTCTGCTTCTCGATCTCCCTGTAACGACCGATCTGGTCGATCTCATCTGATCGATCTCCTCCTATAAACTTGTATGCCAGGGCTTTGCCCAATATATACATGCGGCCCGAGACAAAGGGTTCTACGCTTCCCAAAACACTTTTACATGGTATCGGAGCCAAGAGGTCTTGAGTTCAAGACCCGGCTGGCGCAATTAAATTGCAGCCCACTTTCGGTCCACGTTTAGGCCTGAGGAAGCCACACGTGAGGGGGAGTGTTGACGTATAATGTGCTGCATAGTCTCTTTCATCAGATCGGTTTTTTGGTTGCATTAGCTAGAGCATGCACTTCTACAGCACCTACTAGTAGATGTCATCCAATTGGAACAGGGTTTTGTTTTCATTCAATAGACCCTATTTCACTCAAAAAAGAAGTTAATCAGATTTATGGAGCCCAAAATTTGCACACGCTCTAACTTCCAAAAAGAAAGAAAAAAGGAGCGCGAACACAGGCTCTTCCTTTTGTCACCGTCACAGGGCACTGACCCGGCTCCTGGCTCCTCCGTGATGACGGCCCGGCCCTGCACTGACAGGGCACTGACCCGGTTCCTGGCTCCGTGAATAAAAAGCACGTAGATCGTCGCACAAACTATGAAACATGAAACAGACATATATATTGGTGGCACTGATTTGTGTCCTTCAGATTTATGTATTCATTTCTGAGCCCAGGCTTATCTGCATCCGTGCTAAAGAAAAGAAAATCAAAACAAATACTAGAAAAATTCAAAAAATTCCATTTTTTTGCATTGTAGATAATTTGATGCGTGAGGTTCGCTTTAATTTTTAGATCATTTGGACATCTGAGTAGCTCCCGGCAAAAAAACAAATTTGGGATATGTAAAAAAGTCAAATTCAGGATATGTAAAAATGTCAAATTTGAGGCCTGTAAAAAAGTTTACTATTCATGTACTGTTCTGACCCAATTTATTTATTTTTTGCCGAGAGCTACTCAGATGTCCAAATGATCTGAAAATCCGAGCGGACCTCACACAATAAATTATCTACCATGAAATTTTTTGTTTTTATTTTTATTTGTTGTGAACTATTTTCTGAACGGGTGGAGATGAGTCAGGGCACCAAATCGCTGCACCCCGTATCCGATACCCTATATTCATACTAAGCATGCATTGTGAATAAAAAGTAATACATAGCACAGACTATGAAACAGACGTAGATCTGCACATTCCGATCACCAAAAGATCACCAACGAATCTCCAAAGCTAGTCAAAGTTCACATAATATCCACACAGGACGGACATGTTCTAACTACTAAATACCTAGAAATTAACGATGAACACGGCAGAGATTCGTGAATTTCTCGCTCGGCCTTTGCCCTTTCGGTCGCCCGTGTAGCTGTAGGCGTCCGCGACAGTTGGTTTTTCGTTGGAGTCTAAGCAGTCGGAGCCGTGATCGTCATCGTCATCGGACGAGAAGTCAAAGAGGACGATGATCCCCTTCATCTGCGGGGCGGCCATGTCCTGTTGCCGCTTGAGCTTGGCCACCCGAGCCGCTGCCTTCGCCGCCTCGTGCTCTGACTGCTCAGTGGCAAGCCAGAGTGCCTTCGCGTTGTTCCTCCGTAGCTGGCGAATGTCCATCTCCGACGTCGTCAGCGACCAGCGGTAAACCCAAGCGAGGAGCCGCTCGTCCTCGTTGGTCTCCGCTAGCAACCCGCGATGGTGGCGCACAAATTGCTCCGCTGTGTCCCTCTCCCTTGCCCGCTGCCTCTCACGGCTGACGCCCTCCTATTCCGGCGTGCGCGTCCGGGCCGGGAGAGCGGGCACTAGCACCCATCGTTGCCATTGTAGCGGCTGCCGGGGGAAGGGGATGTCGCGGACCCCGCAGCCCTTGCGGAGCTGCACACGGGCCCGCATGGGCCAGCTCCAGTGTCTGCGCAGCACCAGGGCGGGAGCGCCGACGGGGAAGATCCAGAGTTTCCCCCCTCCTGTGTCCACCTTGGACCGCTACAGCGCAATGTAGAGGACCAACTCCTCGTCGACCTCGAGGTCGGAGTTAGAGCTCGACATACTCGCCGGATTCGATCCAAATTGGATAAATCGAAGAGGGGAGAGGAAGGGATGGAGTGAGAGAGGAGAGTGAAGTGAGCTAGGGTTATGGATTGGGGTTTATATAGGGATGGAGTGTGTCGGTGGTGGACCGGGCTGACGTGTCGGACGTGCCCCTTAACCGCCCTATATTTTGGCTGGATATGAGGGTGATGCGGCTTGAAACTGCGTCGGTATTTCCCCAAGGAGGAAGGGATGATGCAGTACAACTACGGTATGTATTTCCCTCAGTTGTGAAACCAAGGTATCAATCCAGTAGGAGAACCAAGCAACACTATATAAACGGTACTTGCACACAAAGAACAAATACTTGCAACCCGACGCATAAGAGGGTTGTCAATCCCTCGTCGATAAAAAGATAGATTAATTTGTGGTAGATTGGATAAATAGATCTGAATAAAATACGCCCTCCGTTTTTATTTACTCCGCATATTAGTTTTGGTCAAAGTCAAGCTTTACAAACTTTGACAAAGTTTGTTGACAAAAATATTAACATATACAATAACAAATCAAGACCATTAGATTCGTTGTTGAATGTACTTCCACATCATTTAGATTTGCTATGCTAAAAATTTATATTCGTTTCTATAAATTTGGTCAAACTTTACAAAGTTTGACTTTAGTCGAGTCTAATATGCGGAGTAAATAAAAACGGAGGGAGTACAAAATAAAATAAGTAAAAAAAAAGTGCAGGAAGGTATTTTGGGGTTTTGGAATAATAGATTTGAAAACAAATACGACAAAAGATAGATCGGAAGGCAAATAAGATAAAAGATAGAGCCGGGGACCGTAGATTTCATTTTCTTGAGAAAATAGCACACGGTGGGTAAACAAATTACTGTTGTGCAATTGATAGAAGAACAAATAATTATGACGATATCCAAGGCAATGGTCATGTATATAGGCATCACGTCCAAGATTAGTAGACCAAAATGATTCTGCATCTACTACTATTACTTCACACATCGACCGCTATCCAGCATGCATCTAGTGTATTAAGTTCATGAAGAAAAATGAAGTAATGCAAAAACAACGATGACATGATGTAGATACGATCTATTCATGTAGGAATAGATCTCATCTTTTTATCCTTAATACCAACGATACATGCATGCCTCGCTCCCCATTCTGTCACTGGGTGAGGGCACCGCAATATCGAATCCATCACAAATCACCTCTTCCCATTGCAAGAAAAATCAATCTAGTCGGCATAACTAAACCAAAGATTCGAAGAAGAAATATGAGACCATAAATAATCATGCATATAAGAGATCAAAGAAGACTCAAATAATATTCTTTCTCTCTTTGGCTGGTTATCTGCCACTCCGGCCAAGTGCTCGATGTCCAATAAGACTGATCGGTAATCTTATTTACCCATATCAAGATTGCTCAAACCGCCATGCAGATGAAGTAGCAACCATGCTGCATTAGTGTTAGCTCGATCAAGCCTCTTTTGCTGCCCACCATGAAACCATGTAAATTTATCTCCATTGTACTCAATGTCTTCCAACATGGAATCCGACATGGCATCTTCGGATGTCTGCAACCAGGAGTGTTGACGGGGAGCACCCCCATCCTTCTCCGACGAGTATAGAATCTCATTGAAATCTCCTATCATCATCCACGGCAAGCTCGATTGTGCATGCAAATCCCTAAGGTTTGATAGGTCCTTTCCATATGATCCCATCTAGGATCGCCATATATTCCTGTCATCCTCCCCATGCGCCCATCATGTTCTTCCATGGACACATCAATAAACTCAAGGGTAGTAGTCCAGGAGTAGATCCTCACCTCCTTCTTCCAGACTAATAATAGTCCACCCTTTCTTCCATCTATACTAGGAGCCACCAGTCTATGATCAAACTTTAGTTTCCGCATCAGATCCTCTGCTTTATCATTATCCAAATGTGTTTCAGACAGGAAAATCACATCTGGGTGAAAACGCCTGTGGAAATCCAGAAGCGATCGAACTGTCAGGGCACCGAGAAGGCCTCGTCAATTCTAACTGAAGATTTTCATTGCTCCCGGCGACCGAACACCTTGTTGAAACAAACCAAAACCAGGGTCGTCCATGGGCCTGTGCGAGCTGTGCGCTCGCACAGGGCCTCCAAATTTTAGGGGCCCCCGTTTTGGGCTGAACTTTATCTTGGCATCTTTCTACTGGGTTGGTTGCAGGCTGGCGCTCCCAGTATTGGGCCTCATGGGGGCCGCCGCTCGCTATTTCCCTTCTTCGTGAACTCAATCGATCGTGTACCTCACCTCCAAAAAAAAGAACACTCCAGTCGGTTTTCCCTCTCGTTAGGGTTTTCTCCTCTCGGCGGTGTTCCTGTCGCCGTTGAGTCGTTTTGGCTTCTTCCTTCTGATACGTCTCCAACATATCTATAAGTTATGAAGCATTCATGCTATTTTTTTATTTGTTTTAAATGTTTATGGGCTTTATTATACACTTTTATATTACTTTTGGGACTAACCTATTAACCGGAGGCCCAGCCCATATTGCTGTTTTCTTGCCTATTTCAGTGTTTCGAAGAAAAGGAATATCAAACGGAGTCAAAACGGAATGAAACCTTCGGGAGCGTTATTTTTGGAACGGAAGCAATCCAGGGGACTTGGAGTGCAAGTAAGGGAAGCTTCGAGGAGGCCACGAGACAGGGGGGCGTGCCCTCCACCCTCGTGGCCCCCTCATGGCTCCCCCAACCGACTTCTTTCACCTATATATTCCCATATACCCTAAAAACATCGAAGCGAACAATAGATCGGGAGTTCCGCCGCCGCAAGCCTCTGTAGCCACCAAAAACCTCTCAGGATCCCGTTCCGGCACCCTGCCGGAGGGGGGATCCCTCACCGGTGGCCATCTTCATCATCCTGGCGCTCTCCATGACGAGGAGGGAGTAGTTCACCCTCGGGGCTGAGGGTATGTACCAGTAGCTATGTGTTTGATCTCTCTCTCTCTCTCTCTCTCTCTCTCTCGTGTTCTCTCTATGGCAAGATCTTGATGTATCGTGAGCTTTGCTCTTATAGTTGGATCTTATGATGTTCCCTTCTCCCCCCTCTACTCTCTTGTGATGAATTGAGTTTATCCTTTGAAGTTATCTTGTCGGATTGAGTCTTTAAGGATTTGAGAACACTTGATGTATGTCTTGCCGTGCTTATCTGTGGTGACAATGGGATATCACGTGATCCACTTGATGTATGTTTTGGTGATCAACTTGCGGGTTCTGCCCATGAACCTATGCATAGGGGTTGGCACACGTTTTCGTCTTGACTCTCCAGTAGAAACTTTGGGGCACTCTTTGAAGTACTTTGTGTTGGTTGAATAGATGATTCTGAGATTGTGTGATGCATATCGTATAATCATGCCCACGGATACTTGAGGTGACAATGGAGTATCTAGGTGACATTAGGGTTTTGGTTGATATGTGTCTTAAGGTGATATTCTAGTATGAACTCTATGATAGATTGAACGGAAAGAATAGCTTCATGTTATTTTACTACAAACTCTTGAATAGATCGAGCAGAAAGGATAACTTTGAGGTGGTTTCGTACCCTACCATAATCTCTTCGTTTGTTCTCCGCTATTAGTGGCTTTGGAGTGACTCTTTGTTGCATGTTGAGGGATAGTTATATGATCCAATTATGTTATTATTGTTGAGAGAACTTGCACTAGTGAAAGTATGAACCCTATGCCTTGTTTCCTACCATTGCAATACCGTTTGTGCTCACTTTTATCATTAGTTACCTTGCTGTTTTTATATTTTCAGATTACAAAAACCTATATCTACTATCCATATTGCACTTGTATCACCATCTCTTCGCAGAACTAGTGCACATATACAATTTACCATTGTATTGGGTTTGTTGGGGACACAAGAGACTCTTTGTTATTTGGTTGCAGGGTTGTTTGAGAGAGAGATCTCATCCTACACCTCCTACGGATTGATAAACCTTAGGTCATCCACTTGAGGGAAATTTGCTACTGTCCTACAAACCTCTGCACTTGGAGGCCCAACAACGTCTACAAGAAGAAGGTTGTGTAGTAGGCATCACCTTCCCTCTGTTCTAATCCAGGGATCCTACTCGGGACGATCTAGGAGTGATCCTCGCATCACTGCCCGACCTTGGTTAATCCTCCCTATCTCGGATGGATCGGGTTCGGTCCCTGATACGTCTCCAACGTATCTATAGTTTATGAAGCATTCATACTATTTTATTATCTGTTTTGAATGATTACGGGCTTTATTATACACTTTTATATTACTTTTGGGACCAACCTACTAACCGGAGGCCCAGCCCATATTGCTGTTTTATTGCCTGTTTCAGTATTTAGAAGAAAAGGAATATCAAACGGAGTCCAAACGGAATGAAACCTTCGGCAAAGTTATTTTTGGAACAGAACCAATCCCAGGAACTTGGAGTGCAAGCCAAGGGATCATTGAGGAGGCCACGACACAGGGGGGCGTGCCCACCCCCATGGGCACGCCCTACCCTCTCGTGGGCCCCTCGAGGCTCCCCCGACTGACTTCTTTTGCCTATATAAGCCTACGTACCCTAAAAACATCATATACGAAGATAGATCGGGAGTTCCATCGCCGCAAGCCTCTGTAGCTGATACGTTCATTTTGCATCATGCTTTTATATCGATATTTATCGCATTATGGGCTGTTATTTCACAATATGTCACAATACTTATGGCTATTCTCTCTTATCTTACAAGGTTTACCATGAAGAGGGGGAATGCCGACAGCTGCAATTCTGGCTGGAAAAGGAGCAAATATTAGAGACCTATTCTGCGCAACTCCAAAAGTCCTGAAACTCCACAGAATATCTTAAAATAAATAAAGAAAAATCGTCGCCAAAGATGAAGGTCAGGGGGCCCACACCCTGCTCACGAGGGTGGGGGCGCGCCCCTCCCCCTGGGCGCGCCCCCCTACCTCCTGGCCCCCCTGGTGGCTCTCCGACGCCCATCTTCTCCTATATGAAGTCTTTCGATGAGAAAAAATCAAAAACAACCTTTCGGGACGAGACTCCGCCGCCACGAAGCGGAACCTTGGCGGAACCAATCTAGGGCTCCGGCAGAGCTGTTCTGCCGGGGACAGTTCCCTTCGGGAGGGGGAAATCATCGTCATCATCATCACCAACGCTCCTCTCATCGGGAGAGGGAAATCTCCATCAACATCTTCACCAGCACCATCTCATCTCCAAACCCTAGTTCATCTCTTGTATCCAATTCTTGTCTCCAAGTCCGGGATTGGTGCTAGTAGGTTGCTAGTAGTGTTGATTACTCCTTGTAGTTGATGCTAGTTGGTTTACTTGGTGGAAGAACATATGTTCAGATCCTTTATGCATATTATTACCCCTCTGATTATGAACATGAATATGCTTTCTGATTAATTACGTTTGTTCCTGAGGATAAGGGAGAAGTCTTGCTATTAGTAGTCATGTGAATTTGGTATTCGTTCGATATTTTGATAGGATGTATGTTGTCTAACCTCTAGTGGTGTTATGTGAACGTCGACTACATAACACTTCACCATTATTTGGGCCTAGAGGAAGGCATCGGGAAGTAATAAGTAGATGATGGGTTGCTAGAGTGACAGAAGCTTAAACCCTAGTTTATGCGTTGCTTCGTAAGGGGCTGATTTGAATCCATATGTTTCATGCTATGGTTAGGTTTACCTTAATACTTTTGTTGTAGTTGCGGATGCTTGCAATAGAGGTTAATCATAAGTGGGATGCTTGTTCAAGTAAGAACAACACCTAAGCACTGGTCCACCCACATATCAAATTATCAAAGTACCAAACGCGAATCATATGAGCGCGATGAAAACTAGCTTGACGATATTCCCATGTGTCCTCGGGAGCGCTTTTCTTATTATAAGAGTTTGTCCAGGCTTGTCCTTTGCTACAAAAAGGATTGGGCCACCTTGCTGCACTTTATTTACTTTTGTTACTTGTTGCTCGTTACAATTTATCTTATCACAAAACTATCTGTTACCACTTATTTCAGTACTTGCAGAGAATACCTTGCTGAAAACCGCTTATCATTTCCTTCTGCTCCTGATTGGGTTCGACACTCTTACTCATCGAAAGGATTACGATAGATCCCCTATACTTGTGGGTCATCAAGACTCTTTTCTGGCGCCGTTTCCGGGGAGTGTAGCGCCTTTGTTAAGTGGAATTTGGTAAGGAAAAATTTATATAGTGTGCTGAAATTTTCTGTCACTTGTTACTATGGAAAGTGAATCTCTGAGGGGCTTGTTCGGGGTATCTTCACCCCGTCCAGTAGAGCAAAGAGTTGCTCCTCAACCTACTGAACCTATTGAAAATGAAACTCCTTTTGAATTTCCTTCGGGTATTATGGAAAAACTGCTGGCTAATACTTTTACAGGAGATGGAACAAAGCATCCCGACGAGCATCTACGCTATGTGGATGTTATTTGTGGATTATTTAAGCTTGCAGGTATACCCGATGATGTTGTTAAGAAGAAGGCTTTCCCTTTATATTTGGAGGGAGACGCATTGACATGGTATAGGCTATGTGATGACACGAGATCATGGAACTATAAAAGAGTGATATTGGAATTTCATCAGAAGTATTACCCTATGCATCTTGTTCATCGTGATCGCAATTATATATATAATTTTTGGCCTCGCGAAGGAGAAAGCATCGCTCAAGCTTGGGGGAGGCTTAAATCAATGTTATATTCATGCCCCAATCATGAGCTTCCAAGAGAAATAATTATGCAAAGTTTTTATGCTCGGCTTTCTCATAATAATCAAACCATGCTCGATACTTCTTGTGCTGGCTCCTTTATGATGAAGACTATTGAATTCAGATGGAATTTATTGGATAGAATTAAATGCAACTCTGAAGATTGGGACCTCGACGAAGGTAAGGAGTCAGGTATGACACCTAAGTTTGATTGTTTTAAATCTTTTATGGATACCGATATTTTCCGTAAGTTTAGCACTAAATATGGACTTGACTCTGAGATAGTAGCTTCTTTCTGTGAATCTTTTGCTACTTATGTTGATCTCCCCAAGGAGAAGTGGTTTAAATATCATCCTCCCATAGAAGTAAAAGTAGCTGCACCTGTTAAAGTTGAAGAAGAGACTATCACTTATAATGATCCTATTGTTCCCACCTCTTATGTTGAGAAACCACCTTTCCCTGTTAGAGTAAAGGATCATGCTAAAGCTTCAACTCTTGTTCGTAAAAGCAATACTAGAACTTATACACCTCCTGAGCAAGTCAAAGTAGAACCTAATATTGCTATTGTTAAAGATCTCTCGTGTGATAATATTGATGGGCATGTCATTCAATTCTCTGGTGAAACTGCTAGAATTGCTAAACCCTGTGATAGAGATAAACATAGACCTGTGGTAGGCGTGCCTGTCATTTCTGTTAAAATAGGAGATCATTGTTATCATGGCTTATGTGATATGGGTGCTAGTGCTAGTGTTATACCCATTGACTTATATAAAGAAATTATGCATGATATCGCACCTGCTGAGTTAGAAGATATTGATGTTACAATTAAACTTGCCAATAGAGATACTATATCTGCAATGGGAATTGTTAGAGATGCTGAAGTCTTGTGTGGAAAAACCAAATATCCCGCTGATTTCCTTGTTCTTGGTTCTCCACAAGATAGCTTTTATCCCATTATTTTTGGTAGACCCTTCTTGAATACTGTTAATGCTACGATAGACTGCAAAAAGAATGTTGTTACTGTTGGCTTGGATGATATGGTTCATGAGTTTAATTTCTCTAAATTTAGTAAACAACATCGTGAGGAAGAATTGCCTAGTAAGGATGAAATTATTGGTCTTGCTTCTATTGCTGTACCTCCTAGTGATCCTTTAGAACACTATTTGCTAGACCATGAAAATGAGATGTTCATGAATGAAAGAAGGGAAATAGATGAAGTATTCTTTAAACAGGAACCTATTCTGCAACACAATTTGCCTGTTGAAATCCTAGGGGATCCTCCTCCACCCAAGGGTGATCCCGTGTTTGAGCTCATACCGTTGCCTGATAATCTTAAATATGCTTATCTTGATGAAAAGAAAATATATCCTATTATTATTAGTGCTAACCTTTCAGAGCATGAAGAAGAAAGATTATTGAAAACTCTAAAGAAGCACCGTGCCGCTATTGGATATACTCTTGATGATCTTAAGGGCATTAGTCCCACTCTATGTCAACATAAAATAAATTTGGAAGCGGATGCCAAACCAGTTCGTGATCCTCAACGCCGTTTGAATACTAAAATGAAAGAAGTGGTAAGAAAAGAAATACTCAAGCTTCTGGAGGAAGGTATAATTTATACCCTTGCTGATAGTCAGTGGGTAAGTCCTGTCCATTGTGTCCCTAAGAAGGGAGGTATTACTGTTGTTCCTAATGATAAAGATGAATTGATCCCGCAAAGAATTATCACAGATTATAGGATGGTAATTGATTTCCGCAAGTTAAATAAAGCTACTAAGAAAGATCATTACCCCTTACCTTTTGTTGATCAAATGCTAGAAAGATTATGCAAACATACACATTATTGCTTTCTAGATGGTTATTCTGGTTTCTCTCAAATACCTGTGTCGGCTAAAGATCAATCAAAGACTACTTTTACATGCCCTTTTGGTACTTTTGCTTATAGATGTATGCCTTTTGGTTTATGTAATGCACCTGCTACCTTTCAAATATGCATGATGGCTATATTCTCTGATTTTTGTGAAAAGATTTGTGAGGTTTTCATGGACGACTTTTCCGTCTATGGTTCCTCTTTTGATGATTGCTTGAGCAATCTTGATCAAGTTTTGCAGAGATGTGAAGAAACTAATCTTGTCTTGAATTGGGAAAAGTGCCACTTTATGGTTAATGAAGGTATTGTCTTGGGGCACAAAGTTTCTGAAAGAGGTATTGAAGTTGATAAAGCCAAGGTTGATGCTATTGAAAAGATGCCATGTCCCAAGGACATCAAAGGTATAAGAAGTTTCCTTGGTCACGCTGGATTTTATAGGAGGTTCATTAAGGACTTCTCAAAAATCTCTCGTCCTCTAACTAATTTATTACAAAAAGATGTACCATTTGTCTTTGATGATGATTGTGTAGAAGCATTTGAAATACTTAAGAAAGCATTAGTCTCTGCACCTATTGTTCAGCCACCTGATTGGAATTTACCCTTTGAAATTATGTGTGATGCTAGTGATTATGTTGTAGGTGCTGTTCTAGGGCAAAGAGTTGATAAGAAATTGAATGTTATCCATTATGCTAGTAGGACTCTAGACAATGCTCAAAGAAATTATGCTACTACTGAAAAGGAACTCTTAGCAGTTGTGTTTGCCTGTGATAAATTCGGACCCTATATTGTTGATTCTAAAGTAACTATTCACACCGATCATGCTGCTATTAAATATCTTATGGAAAAGAAAGATGCTAAACCTAGACTTATTAGATGGGTTCTCTTGCTGCAAGAATTTGATTTGCATATTGTTGATAGAAAAGGAGGTGAGAACCCAGTTGCAGATAACTTATCTAGGTTAGAGAATGTTCTTGATGACCCACTACCTATTGATGATAGCTTTCCTGATGAACAATTAAATGTCATAAGCACTTGTCGTAGCACTCCATGGTATGCTGATTATGCTAATTATATTGTTGGTAAATTTATACCACCTAGCTTCACATACCAACAAAAGAAAAAGTTCTTTTATGATTTGAGACATTACTTTTGGGATGATCGACATCTTTATAAAGAAGGAGTAGATGATGTTATTAGACGTTGTGTACCTAAGCATGAACAGGAACAGATCCTATGCAAGTGTCACTCCGAAGCTTATGGAGGACACCACGCTGGAGATTGAACTGCACATAAGGTATTGCAATCTGGTTTTTATTGGCCTACTCTCTTCAAGGATGCCCGTAAGTTTGTTTTGTCTTGTGATGAATGTCAAAGAATTGGTAATATTAGTAGACGTCAATAAATGCCTATGAATTATTCACTTGTTATTGAACCATTTGATGTTTGGGGCTTTGATTATATGGGACCTTTTCCTGCCTCCAATGGATATACACATATTTTAGTTGTTGTTGATTACGTTACTAAGTGGGTAGAAGCTATTCCAACTAGTAGTGCTGATCATAACACTTCTATTAAAATGATTAGGGAAGTTATTTTTCTGAGGTTTGGAGTCCCTAGATATTTAATGACTGATGGTGGTTCACACTTTATTCATGGTGCTTTCCGTAAAATGCTTGCTAAATATGACGTTAATCATAGAATTGCATCTCCATATCACCCGCAGTCTAGTGGTCAAGTAGAATTGAGTAATAGAGAGCTCAAATTAATTTTGCAAAAGACTGTTAATAGGTCTAGAAAGAATTGGTCCAAGAAACTTGATGATGCGTTATGGGCCTATAGAACTGCATAGAAGAATCCTATGGGTATGTCTCCGTATAAAATGGTTTATGGAAAAGCATGTCACTTACCTCTCGAATTAGAACATAAGGCATATTGGGCTATTAAAGAGCTCAACTATGATTTCAAACTTGCCGGTGAGAAGAGGTTATTTGATATTAGCTCACTTGATGAATGGAGAACCCAAGCCTATGAAAATGCCAAGTTATTTAAAGAAAAAGTTAAAAGATGGCATGACAAAAGGATACAAAAGCGTGAGTTTAATGTAGGTGATTATGTATTACTATACAACTCCCGTTTAAGTTTTTTTGCAGGAAAACTTCTCTCCAAATAGGAAGGTCCTTACGTTATTGAGGAGGTCTATCGTTCCGGTGCCATAAAAATCAACAACTTCGCAGGCACAAATCCGAAGGTGGTAAACGGTCAAAGAATCAAACATTATATCTCAGGTAATCCCATAAATGTTGAAACCAATATTATTGAAACCGTAACCACGGAGGAATACATAAGGGACACTTTCTAGAACGTTCCAGACTCCAAAAAGGAATAGGTATGTGGTACGGTAAGTAAACCGACCCCAAAAGAATTTTTAAAGCAATATTTCTCCGTTTTGGAATATTTAGAAAGATAGAAAAATAAGTAGCAGTCCGGGGAGGACACGAGGCCTCCACGAGGGTGGAGGGCACGCCCCACCTCCCTGGGCGCGCACCCCTACCTCGTGAGCACCTCGTGTGCCCTCCGGACTCCGTTTTCTTGCACGATACGTATTTTGGTCGGTAAAAAATCATTACATATTCTCCTGAAGGTTTCGACGACTGTATCACGCAAATATCCTCTGTTTTCGTTTCAAACTGTTTCTGTTGCAGATTTGAGGATTCCGGAGACTCGATCATCCTTCTATGAGGGTGAGACTATGCCATGGAAGGTGGACGACAAGCTTCCATCATCAACAACACCTCCACCGCCAACAACAAAGAAGGAGATATAATCACATGGGTATGGGCACTCCCCTTGGCAACTGCCAAGCTTGGGGGAGGTGCCCCGGTATCGTATCACCATAACAACTCCTATCTTTACCTTTTTCTTAGTTCGATCCTATTAGTAGTATCTTGATTTAGTAGAATAAAGTCATGGCACGATCTAGTTTTGAGTTTTGCTTTATGATCCCTCTATGCAATCGAGTCCGTGAGCTATATATAATAAATATTAGTGTTGAGTCAAGGGCTTGATTACTTTGCCATGATCTTAGGTGAATAAAGAAAAGAATAGAAAGAAACAAAAAGTTCATATTGATCTTATTGAGAGTCATGACTTCACATAAAAAGAGTATGATGATTGAAAGTTGTTGGGAGTTGGTAAATATAGCTTTGGTCATCGTTGCAATTAATAGGAAGTAATAAGGAGAGAGAGGTTTCACATATAGATATATTATCATTGACATCTTTTATGATTGGGAGCACTCATTAAAATATGACATGCTAAAGAGTTGATGTTGGACAAGGAAGACAACATAATGAGTTATGTTTTCTTACATCTGAGATAAAGTATGTTGTCATGGTTCCTCTAACATGTGGAGCTTGCCTTTCCCCCTCATGCTAGCCAAATTCTCAGCACCAAGTAGAGATACTACTTGTGCTTCCAAATACCCTTAAACCAGTTTAGCCATGAGAGTGCACCATACCTACCTATGGATTGAGTAAGATCCTTCAAGTAAGTTGTCATCGGTGCAAGCAATAAAAATTGCTCTTTAAACAAGCATGACTTATTAGTGCAGAGAAATAAGCTTTGTACGAACTTGTTGTGGACGCAATAAAAGCGACGGACTGCATAATAAAGGTTCACATACAAGGGGCAATATAAAGTGACGTTCTTTTTCATTAAGATTTGGTGCATCCAACCATAAAAGCGCATGGCAACCTCTGCTTCCCTCTGCGAAGGGCCTATCTTTTATTGTTATCCTCTACTTTATGCAAGAGTCACGGTGATCTTCACCTTTCCTTTTTCATTTTATCCTTTGGCAAGCTCAGCATGTTGGAAAGAACATGATATATATATCTAATTGGATGTGGGGGAGCATGAATTATTATTGTTGACATTACCCTTGAGGTAAAAGGTTGTGGGGCAAAACTACAAGCCCCTATCTTTCTCTATGTCCGGTTAAAACTCCGTAACCACAAGTATTGCATGAGTGTTAGCAATTATGAAGGACTAAGTGATAGTTGAGTATGTGGACTTGCTTTTAAGCTCTGACATAGACTCTTTCCGATGTTATGATAAATTGCAATTGCTTCAATGACTGAGGGTATAATTTGTTGGTGCTCAATAAGGTTTATGATTCATACTTTGGCTTTGTGAAAGGATCATCACTTGAACATAAGTAATCATATGACAAATCTATATATGTTGCTGTTATGAAAATAATCATGATGCCTTCATGTCCATATTTTATTTTTATCGACACCTCTACTTCTAAACATGAGGACATATTTATTGTTATCGGCTTTTCGCTTGAGGACAAGCGAGGTCTAAGCTTGGGGGAGTTGATACGTCCATTTTGCATCATGCTTTTATATCAATATTTATCGCGTTATGGGATGTTATTTCACGATATGTCACAATACTTATGGCTATTCTCTCTTATCTTACAAGGTTTACCATGAAGAGGGGGAATGCTGGCAGCTAGAATTCTGGCTGGAAAAGGAGCAAATATTGGAGACCTATTCCGCGCAACTCCAAAAGTCCTGAAACTCCACGGAATATCTTAAAATAAATAAAGAAAATCGTCGCCAAAGATGAAGGCCAGGGGGGCCACACCCTACTCACAAGGGTGGGGGGCGCGCCCCTCCCCCTGGGCGCGCCCCTACCTCGTGGGCCCCCTGGCAGCTCTCCGACGCCCATCTTCTCCTATATGAAGTCTTTCGATGAGAAAAAAAATCATAAGCAACATTTCGGGACGAGACTCTGCCGCCACGAGGCGGAACCTTGGCGGAACCAATCTAGGGCTCCGGCAGAGCTGTTCTGCCGGGGACACTTCCCTCTGGGAGGGGGAAATCATCGTCATCATCATCACCAACGCTCCTCTCATCGGGAGAGGTCAATCTCCATCAACATCTTCACCAGCACCATCTCATCTCCAAACCCTAGTTCATCTCTTGTATCCAATTCTTGTCTCCAAGTCCGGGATTGGTGCTAGTAGGTTCCTAGTAGTGTTGATTACTCCTTGTAGTTGATGCTAGTTGGTTTACTTGGTAGAAGATCATATGTTCAGATCCTTTATGCATATTATTACCCTTCTCATTATGAACATGAATATGCTTTGTGAGTAATTACGTTTGTTCCCGAGGACAAGGGAGAAGTCTTGCTATTAGTAGTCATGTGAATTTGGTATTCGTTCGATATTTTGATAAGATGTATGTTGTCTAACCTCTAGTGGTGTTATGTGAACGTCGACTACATAACACTTCACCATTATTTGGGCCTAGAGGAAGGCATTGGGAAGTAATAAGTAGATGACGGGTTGCAAGAGTGACAGAAGCTTAAACCCTATTTTATGTGTTGCTTTGTAAGGGGTTGATTTGGATCCATATGTTTCATGCTATGGTTAGGTTTACCTTAATACTTTTGTTGTAGTTGCGGATGCTTGCAATAGAGGTTAATCATAAGTGGGATTCTTGTTCAAGTAAGAACAACACCTAAGCACTGGTCCACCCACATATAAAATTATCAAACCGAACGCGAATCATATGAGCGTGATGAAAACTAGCTTGACAATATTCCCATGTGTCCTCGGGAGCTCTTTTCCTATTATAAGAGTTTGTCCAGGCTTGTCCTTTGCTACAAAAAGGATTGGGCCACCTTGCTGCACTTTATTTACTTTTGTTACTTGTTGCTCGTTACAATTTATCTTATCACAAAACTATCTGTTACCACTTATTTCAGTACTTGCAGAGAATACCTTGCTGAAAACCGCTTATCATTTCCTTTTGCTCCTCATTGGGTTCGACACTCTTACTTATCGAAAGGACTACGATAGATCCCCTATACTTGTGGGTCATCAGTAGCCACCAAAAACCTTTCGAGAGCCCGTTTCGGCACCCTACCGGAGGGGGAATCCATCACCGGTGGCCATCTTCATCATCCCGGCGCTATCCATGACGAGGAGGGAGTAGTTCACCCTCGGGGCTGAGGGTATGTACAAGTAGCTATGTGTTTGATCTCTATCTCTCGTGTTCTCTCTATGGCACGATCTTGATGTATCGCGAGCTTTGCTATTATAGTTGGATCTTATGATGTTTCTCCCCCCTCTACTCTCTTGTGATGAATTGAGTTTTCCTCTTGAAGTTATCTTATTGGATTGAGTCTTTAATGATTGGTTAACACTTGATGTATGTCTTGCCGTGCTTATCTGCGGTGACAATGGGATATCATGTGCCACTTGATGTATGTTTTGGTGATCAACTTGCGGGTTCCTCCCATGAACCTATGCATAGGGATTAACACACATTTTCATCTTGACTCTCCGGTAGAAACTTTGGGGCACTCTTTGAATTACTTTGTGTTGGTTGAATAGATGAATATGAGATTGTGTGATGCATATCGTATAATCATGCCCACGGATACTTGAGGTGACAATGGAGTATCTAGGTGACATTAGGGTTTTGGTTGATTTGTGTCTTAAGGTGTTATTCTTGTACGAACTCTTGAATAGATTGATCCGAAAGAATAGCTTTGAGGTGGTTTCGTACCCTACCATATTCTCCTCGTTTATTCTCCGCTGTTCGTGGCTTTGGAGTGACTCTTTGTTGCATGTCGAGGGATTGTTATATGATCTATCTATGTTATTATTGTTGAGAGAACTTGCTCTAGTGAAAGTATGAACCCTAGGCCTTGTTTCCTACCATTGCAATACCGTTTACGCTCACTTTTATCATTAGTTACCTTGCTGTTTTTATATTTTCAGATTACAAATACCTTTATCTACCATCCATATTGCACTTGTATCACCATCTCTTCGCCGAACAAGTGCACCTATACAATTTGTCATTGTATTGGGTGTGCTGGGGACACAAGACACTATTTGTTATTTGGTTGCAGGGTTATTTGAGAGAGACCATCTTCATCCTACGCCTCCCACGGATTGATAAACCTTGGGTCATCCACTTGAGGGAAATTTGCTACTGTCCTACAAACATGTGCACTTGCAGGCCCAACAACGTCTACAAGAAGAAGGTTGCGTAGTAGACATCAAGCTCTTTTCTGGCGCCGTTGCCGGGGAGGTGAGTGCTTGAAGGTATATCTTTAGATCTTGTAATCGAATCTTTTTGTTTCTTGTTTTATCACTAGTTTAGTCTATAAAAGAAAACTACAAAAAAATGGAACTGAGTTTGTCTCATACGCTTCCTCTTTTTAATATCTTTCGTGAGTATGATGAAAAGGAAAATTGTGCTCAAGTGCTAGAAGAAGAAATCTATAGAATGTTTGATACTAAATCTTTGAATGATGAGCATGATTGCAATGTTGTTAGTATGAATTCCTTGAATATCCATGATGCTAATGATATGCAAAGCCACAAGCTTGGGATGCTATGTTTAATGAAGATGATATTTTTAGCATCCCAAGTTTTGATGAGCAAATTTATTATGATGATAGCATGCCTCCTATTTATGATGATTATATAGATGAAAGTGGGTTTGGAAGAGTCAACTTTAGGAAGTAGTGATCCCACTATTTTGGAGGATGTTGAATCTTATTGTGATGAACATGAAAGTGGATTTGGAAGAGTGTCAACTTTATTTAGTGATGATTCCACTATTTCGGAAGAGGTTCCAATTGATTATGAGAACAAAGTTGCTATCTATGATGATTATTGTGATGACTTGTATGCTATTAGGAATAATGATAACCATGAAA
Source organism: Triticum timopheevii (assembly GCA_963921465.1). NCBI lineage: Eukaryota > Viridiplantae > Streptophyta > Magnoliopsida > Poales > Poaceae > Triticum > Triticum timopheevii. Next base: position 162,274,809 of record OY997274.1, on the reverse strand, counting down.
CTTGTCATCATGATTTTAGTCTTCAATTGGATTATGCCTCACATGATAATTATTTTGTTGAGTTTGCTCCCACTACTATTCATGAGAAGAATTTTGCTTATGTGGAGAGTAGTAAATTTTCTATGCTTGTATATCATGAAAGAAATGCTTTAGGTGCTGGTTATATTGTTGAACTCATTCATGATGCTACTAAAAATTATTATGAGGGAGGAACATATGCTTGTAGGAATTACAATAATATCAAGTTTCCTCTCTATGTGCTTAAAATCTTGAAGCTATGCTTGTTTTACCTTCCTATGCTAGTCGATTATAGTTCCCATAAGTTGTTTGCTCACAAAATACCTATGCATAGGAAGTGGGTTAGGCTTAAATGTGCTAGTAATATGCTTCATGATGCTCCCGTTATGTTTCAATTCTTATCTTTTATGTGAGCATCAATGTTATCATCATGCCTAGCTAGAAAGGCATTAAAGAAAAGTGCTTGTTGGGAGACAACTGCTACCTCTTGAGCACTGCGTTGGATTTCCCCGAAGAGGAGAGGATGATGTAGTAAAGTAGCGTAAGTATTTCCCTCAGTTTTTGAGAACCAAGGTATCAATCCAGTAGGAGACCACACACAAGTCCCTCGTACCTACACAAAACGATAGCAACTCGCAACCAACGCTTAGGGGTTGTCAATCCCTTCACGGTCACTTACGAGAGTGAGATCTGATAGAGATAATATTTTTGGTATTTTTGATAGATAGATGCAAAGTAAAAATAAAGGCAAAGTAAAAACAAAGCAAGTAAATAATGTAATATAGATTGATATGATGAGAATAGACCCGGGGGCCATAGGTTTCACTAGTGGCTTCTCTCAAGAGCATAAGTATTCTACGATGGGTGAACAAATTACTGTTGAGCAATTGACAGAACTGAGCATAGTTATGAGTATATCTAGGAAATGATCATGTATATAGGCATCACGTCCAAAACAAGTAGATCGAAACGATTCTGCATCTACTACTATTAGTCCACTCATCGACCGCTATCCAGCATGCATCTAGAGTATTAAGTAAAAACAGAGTAACGCCGTAAGCAAGATGACATGATGTAGAGGGATAAATTCATGCAATATGATAAAAAAACCATCTTGTTATCCTCGATGGCAACAATACAATACGTGCCTTGCAACTCTTTCTGTCACTGAGTAAGGACACCGCAAGATTGAACCCAAAGCTAAGCACTTCTCCCATTGCAAAAACTACCAATCTAGTTGGCCAAACCAAAAAGGATAATTCGAAGAGACTTGCAAAAATAACTCAATCATACATAAAAGAATTCAGAGAAAAATCAAATATTTTCCATAGATAATACTGGATCATAAACCCACAATTCATCGATCTCAACAAACACACCGCAAAAAGAAGATTACATCGAATAGATCTCCACGAGAGAGGGGGAGAACATTGTATTGAGATCCAAAAAGAGAGAAGAAGCCATCTAGCTACTAGCTATGGACCCAAAGGTCTGAAGTAAACTACTCACACTTCATCGGAGGGGCTATGGTGATGATGTAGAAGCCCTCCGTGGTGGATGCCCCCTCCGGCGGAGCTCCGGAACAGGCCCCAAGATGGGATCTCGTGGATACAGAAGGTTGCAGCGGTGGAATTAGGTTTTTGGCTCCTGTTCTGATCATTCAGGGATACGTAGGCATATATAGGAGGAAGGAGTACGTCGGTGGAGCTCCGATGAGCCCACGAGGTAGGGGGGCACGTCCAGGGGGGCGTCCTCCACCCTCGTGACCTCCTCGGGCACTGCTTGGAGTAGGGTCTGATGAAGTCATGTACCTAGGGTAGGGTCATGAACCTGTCCAAGGTACCCTCCCCAAGGACATCTTTTGAAGAGATTGCATTCCAGTCGACCTGGAAGGATTCCACTCGACGGACCCGAAGACACTCGACCATGAAGACTCACTCGACCATCGGGAGTTCAAGAGCCACTCTGCATCCAAACGGTCTGTAATTAAGTAGTCTTTATGGCCATGATGACACTTTATGTAAGGCGTTATCAGTAATGTCATGCCTTAATGTACCTTTAACCCTCCATTACGTGGGCTGGCCGGGGTCCTGGCAGACTCTATATAAGCCACCCCCCTCCACTGGCAGAAGGGTTTGCACCCCTGTAACTCATACGCATATAATCCAGTCGACCGCCTCCGGGCTCCGAGACGTAGGGCTGTTACTTCCTCCGAGAAGGGCCTGAACTCGTAAATCCCTTGCGTATACAACTACTCCATAGCTAGGATCTTGCCTCTCCATACAGTTGGCGCCCACCTTGGGGCAGGTGTCTTAGCGACTTATTGGAGAAGTTGCAATTGTTCCGATCGCCTTCATCATGGTTTCTGGCGGAGTTCTGGTCGAGGGCCGCGAGATCCGTCTCGGCGCGCTCACGTTCATCGCCGACGACTCCGCTTGGCTCCAGGAGGCTCCACTCGACATCGACGCGCTCCCCGTTCGCGGGGTGACACACTTTCGCGCATGTGCCCGCGGCGTCCTGCTGCGGCAACCTTCGACTCCATATCGGTCGACTGCTGTGTCGTCCTCCCTCCCTGTCTCTCGCCAGCGCAAGCGCTCTGGTCGGTCGAGGCTTCATCGGTGGGTGAGACATGCAGTGGCTCGCCAATCGGCCACCACCCAAGTCGCGGCGATCGAGCCCGATGAATCTCTCTACGGCCTGTGCAATCTGTCGACTGGCTCCGTAGATACTGCATCCGAGTGCGACAGCAGTGATCCAGCGGCGGAGGTCCTGATGGTCAATGGGCCTCGTAGTCCTCCCGGCTTCCCTCGCACCGAGGAGGCGACCCCGCTCAGGTCCACGAGGAGTATCAACCCGAGCCACTCACTTCTCTACAAAGGGAAGATCTTCGCCACCGGAATATGGATGCTCTGCATACTCCCATCGTAGGAGAAACCCCCGAGGCCCGTGCCTTGGAAGATGAGCGTTTGGCCAACTTGGCTGAGTGCACTCGACTGGAGAACTCCAGCGAGCACTCGACAAGCGCACGCGGCAATGAGTACCAGACTCCAGTCGACGTCAACTCTTTCCGCCGCCGACTCAGGTATATCGAACCCAATTCAGAATCTAGCAACTGCAGCCCGTATAGCGGAGTCGATTCAGCCCTCTCAGTCAGAGGCTGTCAGAGGCTTGATGCAGATCAAAGATTTGCTCCGGGCAGCAGGAGATCAGAATTCTGATGTATCACAGTCACGCAATAGGATTCACAGTCGATCCGTCGCTGCGAATACAGTCTAGTCGGCTCATAGCCCAAGATCGCCTCCGCGGCATGAGGGACGTGGGGGACGACGTGATCAGTATGATGACCGATTCGATCGCGATGATCGGCGTCGGGTGCCCACTCCTCCCCCGAAGGGTGGGTCTTACGCCCCTCGACAGCAAGATGACAGACGCCAGCACAGTGTTGGGCGGAGAGCTCCGGTCAACCCCAGAGAACCAGGCTTTGACGCAAGATCCATTATCGTGCAAGGTTTGGTCGACCGGAACAGAGCTCATCGAGAAGGCCACGACAGAGATGTGCCCACCAGCAGCTGAGTTCATGTTTCAGGACCAGAGTGTTTCAGCAGAGCCATCAGAGCCGCGGTGATCCCTCCCAACTTCAGGTTGGCGACTGGCGTGAGTAAGTTCACTGGTGAGTCCAAGCCAGATACTTGGCTTGAGGACTACCGAGTGGCTGTTCAGATTGGCAGTGGCAATGATGAGGTGGCTATGAAACACCTACCACTCATGTTGGAGGGTTCGGCCAGGGCCTGGTTGAATCAGTTGGCTCCTAGCAGCATTTACACTTGGGACGATCTTGCCCGAGTGTTCGTCAGGACATTTCAGGGAACTTGCAAGCGACCAGCGGGACTGACAGAGTTGCAGGTCTACGTTTAAAAGACGAATGAGACACTGAGGGATTACATCCAGAGGTGGATCACGTTGCATCATACGGTGGAGAACGTATCTGATCATCAAGCAGTCTGTGCCTTCAAGGAAGGCGTTAAGAACAGAGAGTTAAGTTTGAAATTTGGTCGGACCAGAGATATGACCCTGAGTCGAATGATAGAGATTGCCACCAAATACGCCAATGGTGAAGAAGAGGATCAACTCCGGAGTGGCAAGTACAAGCCGAGTCAGTCGGAAAAAGGAAACTCCAGTCGGAAGCAGAAGCGGAAAGCCGAGCCAGCTGCTCCTGGAGTAGCCCTGGCCATGACTCAGGGTAAGTTCAAAGGGAAGCCCAAAGGATCCTGGAACCCCAAGAAGGTGAAGGATAAGGAAGGAAACGACGTGATGGATTTTCCATGCCACATCCACACGAAGAAAGACGAAGAGGGTAACTTCATTTACCCGAAACATACCACTCGCCAGTGCCGGCTCTTAATCCAGCAGTTTCAAGGGAAACAGCCCAAGGATAAGGAGAAGGAGTTGGACAAGGCTGAGGACAAAGAGGACAGTGATGAAGGGTACCCCCATGTCAATTCCACCCTGATGATTTTTTGCTGATGTGAAGAGCAAAAGTCGATTGAAAGTTATCAACCGTGAGGTGAATATGGTTGCTCCGGCGACAACCAGCTATCTGAAATGGTGTCAGACCGCCATTACATTCGACCAGTCTGATCATCTGACACACATAGCCACCCCTGGGAGGCAAGCTTTGGCAGTCGACCCGGTCGTCGAAGGCACTCGACTGACTAAGTTCAGATGGATGGTGGCAGTGGGCTGAATATATTGTATGCGGAGACGCTGAACGGAATGGGCATTCCGATGTCTGGACTCAGTTCCAGCAACATGAGTTTCCATGGAGTCATTCCTGGAAAGAAGGCCGAGTCACTCGGCCAAATAGCTCTTGATGTGGTTTTCGGCGATTCGAAGCATTTTCGCAAAGAAAAGCTAATATTTGAAGTCGTGGATTTCGAGAGTGCTTATCACGCTATTTTGGGCAGGCTAGCTTATGCACGGTTCATGGCTCGACCATGTTACGTGTACCTCAAACTGAAGATGCCTAGTCCCAAAGGAGTGATTACCATCACTAGCAATCGGAAAAAGGCAGGAGAGTGCTTTCAGAAAGGCTCAAAGATTGCCGATGCTCAGATAACAGTGGTGGAGCTGCAGGAATATCAGAAAAATGCAGATCCGAGTGATTTATTGCGGGCCAAGAAGCCCGCCACAGAGTCAGCGTTCCAGTCGTCTGGTGAGACGAAGCCAGTTCACATTCACCCGACCGATCCCAGTGCTGCTCCGACTCATATTTCCACAACACTCGACTCTAAATAGGAAGAAGCGCTCATCCAGTTCCTCCGTAAGAACTGGGACATCTTCGCATGGAAGCCTGCTGACATGCCGGGTGTACCCAGGGGGCTGGCTGAGCATCGTTTACGAGTCGACCCAAAAGCAAAACCTTTCAAAGAACATCTTCGACGGTCCGGCGTCCAGAAGAGAAAGGCCATTGGTGAGGAGGTGGCTCGGCTCCTGGCAGCAGAGTTTATCCGAGAGATTTACCACTCCGAGTGGCTCGCCAATGTTGTCATGGTCCCCAAGAAGGACAAGTCACTTCGCATGTGCATTGATTTCAAACATATCAATCGGGCCTGCCCGAAGGATCATTTTCCTCTCCTTCGCATGGACCAAATTGTCGACTCGACTGCGGGATGTGAGAGATTGTCTTTTTTAGACGCCTATTCTGGGTACCATCAGATCCGTCTGTATGGACCCGACAAATTCAAAACAGCTTTCATCACTCCATTTGGGTGCTTCTGCTATGTCACCATGCCATTCGGCCTCAAGAATGCCGGAGCCACGTTCATGAGGATGATTCAGAAGTGTTTACTCACTCAAATTAGTCGGAACATGGAAGCGTACATGGATGATATTGTGGTCAAATCACGGAAGGGTTCCGACCTGTTGACTGACCTCGCTGAAACATTCGCCAATCTTAGGAGGTATGATATCAAGCTCAATCCATCAAAGTGCACATTCGGAATTCCTGGTGGAAAGTTACTCGGTTTTCTCGTTTCCGAACGAGGAATTGACGCTAACCCAGAAAAAGTTGGCACTATACTCCGAATGAAACGCCCTGTGCGTGTGCACGATGTCCAGAAGCTTACTGGATGCTTGGCCGCGTTAAGTCGATTCATCTCTCGCCTCGGTGAAAAGGCATTGCCTCTTTACCGACTGATGAAGAAGTCAGACAAGTTCGAGTGGACTCCAGAAGCTGATGCAGCGTTTGCCGAGCTAAAAGGTCTGCTCTCCACCCAACCGGTGCTTGCTGCTCCAATCAGCAAAGAGCCTCTGTTGCTTTACATTGCAGCCGTGGGACAAGTCGTCAGTACAGTACTTACGGTCGAGTGGGAAGAAGAAGGGAAAGCCTTCAAAGTTCAGCGCCCAGTGTATTATCTTTCCGAAGTGTTGACCCCATCGAAGCAAAGATACCCTCATTATCAGAAGCTTGTATATGGGATCTACATGACCACGAAGAAGGTTGCTCATTATTTCTCTGATCATTCCATTACAGTCGTCAGCGACGCCCCACTGTTAGAGATTCTGCACAACAGAGATGCAACCGGTCGAGTGGCGAAATGGGCGATTGAACTCCTTCCCCTTGATATCAAGTTTGAGACAAAGAAAGCCATTAAGTCCCAAGCAGTAGCAGATTTCCTTGCCGAGTGGATTGAACAACAGCAGCCGACTCAAGTTCACTCAGAGCACTGGACCATGTTCTTCGACGGTTCTAAGATATTAAATGGTTCTGGCACTGGGGTGGTATTGGTTTCCCTTCGAGGAGATAAGCTCAGATATGTGCTCCAGATCCACTTTGATTCCTCCAACAATGAAGCAGAATACGAGGCGCTTTTGTATGGGTTGCGCATGGCCATTTCACTCGGTGTCCATCGCCTTATGGTTTATGGCGACTCAGATTTGGTGGTCAATCAGGTGATGAAGGAGTGGGACATTAGAAGCCCAGCCATGACTAGATACTGTAATGCAGTGAGAAAGCTTGAAAAGAAATTTGAAGGGTTAGAGCTCCATCATATACCCCGACTGAAGAATCAAGCGGCTGATGATTTGGCGAAGATAGGTTCCAAGAGAGAAGCCATTCCCAGTGATGTGTTCTTGGAGCATATCCATACTCCATCAGTTCAAGAAGATCCTTTTACCGAAGAAGCTCCGCAGCCTAAAAGTGTCACTGATCCGACTGAAGTTGAAGTTCCAGAAGTGGTCGACCTGATCATGGAAGCATTGGTGATTACTCCCGATTGGACAGTGCCGTACATCGCGTATATCTTAAGGAAAGAGCTCCCAGAGGATGAAGAAGAGGCTCAACAGATCGTCCGCCGATCTAAGGCCTTTACTGTGATAAAGGGACAGTTGTACAGAGAAAGCGCGACTGGAGTTGGTCAGAAGTGTATAACGCCATAAGAAGGTCGGATAATCCTTGACGATATCCACTTGGGGGCCTGTGGCCATCATGCGTCCTCTTGGACCATTGTGGCTAAAGCATACCGACCAGGATTTTACTGGCCAAGAGCGAATGAAATGGCAAAGGAGATAGTCGACAAGTGTGAAGGATGTCAATTTTACTCCAATATGTCACACAAACCCGCCTCAGCCTTGAAGACCATTCCACTCGTCTGGCCTTTCGCTGTATGGGGATTGGATATGGTTGGACCGCTGAGAACAGGCAGAAGCGGCTTCACCCATGTGCTGGTAGCAGTCGACAAGTTCACCAAGTGGATTGAGGCTAAACCCATCAAGAATCTTGATGCCGGCACTGCTGTTAGCTTCATCAGGGAGTTGATATTCAGATATGGAGTTCCACACAGCATCATCACTAACAATGGGTCAAACTTCGATTCCGAGGAATTCAGGGCCTTATGCACATCTCAGGGCACACGAGTCGACTATGCTTCAGTTGCTCACCCCCAGTCGAATAGACAGGCAGAACGAGCAAATGGCTTGATTCTCAAAGGATTGAAACCCCGATTGATGCGCGATCTCAAGCACGCTGCTGGTGCATGGGTCGATGAACTTCCGTCAGTACTTTGGGGATTAAGGACCACACCTAATCGGTCGACTGGGAGAACTCCGTTCTTCTTGGTCTACGGAGCTGAAGCGGTCTTGCCGAGTGACCTGCTTCACAACGCACCCCGAGTCGAACTCTACACTAAAGCTGAAGCAGAGCAAGCCCGGCAGGACGCAGACGACCTTCTGGAAGAAGAAAGAGAGATGGCTTTGATCCGATCGACCATTTATCAGCAGGACTTGCGTCGCTTCCACGCCAAAAACGTGAAGAGTCGAGCCTTCCAAGAAGGAGATTTGGTTCTCCGAGTGGATCAGCAGAAGCCACACAAGCTTGCTCCTACTTGGGAAGGTCCCTTCATCGTCACCAAAGTTCTCCACAATGGAGCATACCGCCTTTACAATGTCGAGCACCAGATTGACGAGCCCCGAGCATGGAACGCGGAGTTGCTCCGCCCCTTTTATACTTAAGCATGCACTCAGATGAGATGTAATAAAAGTACTTTTGTAGTTCATTTTTCAAAGACAGTAGTGTTATAATTTTCCCAGTGATTGTTGTTGCTATTGTTCACATAAAGGTCCCCCAGTGGGTGGCTTAGCTGCGAATCCGTTTCGCCTAAGTTTGTAAAAAAATCCTTGCCGAGTGGTGAGCTAGCCTCCCACTCGGGGGCTTAGCTGCGAATCTGTTTCGCTTACGTTTAACAAAATCCTACCGAGTGGTGAGCTAGCCTCCCACTCGGGGGCTTAGCTGCAGTCCAAGTACTCGCCTAAGTTCAACAAAATCCTACCGAGTGGTTAGCCAGCCTCCCACTCGGGGGCTTAGCTGCAGTCCAAGTACTCGCCTAAGTTCAACAAAATCCTACCGAGTGGTGAGTCAGCCTCCCACTCGGAGGCTTAGCCGCAGTCCAAGTACTCGCCTAAGTTTAAACAAAATCCTGTCGAGTGGTGAGCCAGCCTCCCACTCAGGGCTTAGCTGCAGCATAGCGCTCGCCTAAGCACAAATACAACATGCGCTCCGCAAGGTGGACGAGGTACAGGTCGACTGCTACCCTCTCCTTCCGAGCTACGCCACAAATACAACGTACGCTCCGCAAGGTGGACAAGGTGCAGGTCGACTGCTACCCTCTCCTTCCAAGCTACGCCACAAATATCCTACCGAGTGGAGAGCAGACCTCCCACTCGGGGGCTTAGCTGCAGCCCAGCGATCGCCTAAGTTTTTGAAAATCCTACCGAGTGGAGAGCAGACCTCCCACTCGGGGGCTTAGCTACAGCCCAGTGCTCGCCTACGTTTTTGAAAATCCTACCGAGTGGAGAGCAGACCTCCCACTCGGGGGCTTTGCTGCAGCCCAGTGCTCGCCTAAGTTTTTGAAAATCCTACCGAGTGGAGAGCAGACCTCCCACTCGGGGGCTTAGCTGCAGCCCAGTGCTTGCCTAATTTTGTAAAATCCCTACCGAATGGAGAGCAGACCTCCCACTCGGGGGCTTAGCTGCAGCCCAGTGCTCACCTAAGTTTGTAAAAATCCTACCGAGTGGAGAGCAGACCTCCCACTCGGGGGCTTAGCTGCGGCCCAGTGCCAGCCTAAGTATGACGAAGTACAAGTCGATTGCAATCTGTGCTTCATCCCTACCTGCCAAAAAGCATCTCAAACACCAGCACATAGACCGAGCGAAAGACAATGTTCGTTCGGAGGCAGATGCAGACATATTTAACGTCAAATCCAAGTTCAGATAGCGTTCTATGGAACTAGAAGTGCTCAGGCACCAAGCCTGTTAAAGTTTATCGGTTACAAAAACCACTCGGCATACCGTGGAAAATTTAAGGCGTCAAGCATCGAAGTTTTTTACCCCTCCTGTGGAGGGCTGGAAGGCGCAACGAACTCGTCCAGGTTGATTCCATCTGCGATCCAAGTGGCAGCAGTGATGAAAGTCTCCATGAAGGATCGGAAGTCATGTTTCTTGGTATTGGCCACCTTGAGAGCCGCCATCTTGTCCTCTTGCGCGTCCTTGTAGTGAACACGGACCAGAGATAGAGCAACTTCGGCACCGCACCTGGCAGAAGACTTCTTCCGTTCTTGCACTCGACTTGGAACTTCATTCAGTCGAGTCATCAGACACTCAAGGTCATTCTGAAGTGTTTCTCCTGGCCAGAGTGTTGTGTCGATGCGTGACATCGCAACCTTCGGCCTTGCAAGATAGTCGACAACAGCAGCAACGCGAGAATCGAGTCGGAGCACGTTCATGGCGGCTTCATCCTTCACAGGAGAGTTGATGGGATCTAGGCTCGTCTCCAGTCGACCAGTCTCCTCCTCAAAGTTTTGGCAGAACTCTGTAGACACAACCCCAAAGTTAAGGCAGCAGTTTGGTGGTAGGACCATAATTAAAAGCATGTCGGATACAAAAGGTTACCTTCAAGCATGAGGAATAGCTTCTTGGCGAGTCCTCCTAGATAAGCCTCCAGATCATTCTTCTTTCCCACCAATTCGCTGGCCTTGTCACTCAAGGCAATCTTGTCATTCTTCAATCGACTGACCTCCTGTTGGCCGCATCAAGAGCAGCTTTCAGATTGGTATTATCCTCTTCAAGTTTGCCGATCGAAGCCAGCTTCTCCTCTGCGAGCTTGGTCTTCTCTAAAGCTGCTTTCTGCGCCTCAGCAAGGTCAAGGTCCTTCTTCTTCAGAGAATCCCTTAGTTTATCTGTAAAATCACAGTGAGATCAGACTCAGGAATGGACAAGAGACAAAAGCAGTCGTCAAGGTTCTCACCAAACATATCTTTTGCCTCCTCCTTCGCCTTCGTGAAGTTCTCCTGGACAAGCTTCAGATCAAGTTCGAGCTGGATATGCTTCTTCTCCAACTCAGTATAACGAGCTGCAAGATGGCAAGATTTCTGCGAAGGACCAATTGACAGACGACAAAGATAGGTCACTTCCGAGTGATTAAGGAAAATATTGTAGTATCTCGAAGACTGCAGCCGAATTTAAACATTTGACTGTAGTCTCGGGGACTACACCCAGTGGGTGCACTCAGCGTGCCCCCACTAGTTCTATCAGCTAGAGTCGATCAGTCGACCAAAAAAGACAGAAAGGCTAACCACCAGCAGTTAGCCACAGTAAAAAAAGAGAGAGGTGTTCTTCAGACTGTAGTCGACTGCCAGCAGTCGACCACGGTCTCGGGGACTCCACCCAGTGGGTGCACTCAGCGTGCCCCCACCGGTTCTATGATTCCATTCGACCAGATCGAGCATAGAAAGTAATGAGAAAAGGTTCAAGACATAAAGACTATGGTTGACTGCCAGCAGTCCACCATAGCCTTGGGGACTACACCCAGTGGGAGCACTTAGCGTGCCCCCACTAACCCAGATATTATATCGACACACCCAGTGGGCGTACGGCAGACACTAAGATTTTCAGAAAAGTTTTCAGGTATCATATCCTAACAGAACAGGAGGTGATCGACTAACCTGGACATTGCTCTGAAGGGCCGAACTGGCGTCGTAAGCTGCTTGGCTGGCGTCTCGGATCGCCTTCACTTGTTCCATCATGACCCCCGCCTGGCGTATGGCTTCTTTAGCAGCGCTTTCTTGGTCCTCTGGGACGTGGTGGGTGGAGAAAAGTGAAGGCTGATCAGCACTCGACGACGAAGGGCGAGCACTCGTCAGCGGCACCGCAAAGGATACGGTAGGCCGAGTGACGTTGTCCCCCTCCACAACCAACGTCTCAGGTGCTGATGCGACCTGAGCTGTCTTGCCAGCAGACACTCTCCTATTCCACCTCTGCCTCAGTGGTTCCTCGTCATCATCATCAGGAAGATCAATGATGATATTAGATGGAGCTGCAGAAAAGATTCAATGTTAAAAATGAAGATCCTACCAACTGAAAACGAACTACAAAGGTCATACCAGGGTTGGAAGTGACAGCATCCTCCATTTCGTGATCTTCAGGTCTGGTCGAGGTATCAGAAGTAGCAGCACTGCAGTTTCAGAAGTCAGTCGGTCAGCTAACGAATCGACCAAGAATAAATCCATGTGAAACAAGAAAACACAAGTTACACCATTACCCAGAAATAGTGGGGATCGCCATCTTCATCTTCGGCAAGGCCTTCGTCGGCTTCGACGACGCCACTCGAGATTGCTTCGGCGCTTTCTCAGTCGGCGCCGGAGAGGTCGTCCGAGGACGCTTGGTCGACTGCACAACAGGCGCGACCCCCTTACCGCGCTCGGATGCAGGGTCATGGACAAGCTTGGATCGTCTTTCAGAACGGGGAGGTGCGACTTCCTCCTCCTCCTCCTCCTCTTCCTCGTCAGAGCCATCATCTTCATCACCATCATCACCATCCGATTCCCACTCCTCTGGGCTCTCGCCTCCACTTCCTTCCTCTTCCTCGGTCTGTGCTTGCGCCCCATTGTGCATCGAATACAACTCAGTAGTGATATGAAAGACAACAAAACAAGATAAAAGTCAGTCGACTGAGTTGCAGCAAAACAGAATGAACGAAACATGATTACCGTCGGAGATAAGTGGTCATACCTTGTCGGGTTCATAAGACTGGTCGAGTGGTGGGATCCTCCTAGCCCCACAAGGGTTATCTTTGTTCCCTGTGATGGCTGTCATCCACCTCTCCAGTGTGGCGTCGTCGACCTCCTCTGGGTGGACCCGAGTGGTGTCTTCGGTACCAGAGTACAACCACATCGGGTGGCCTCGGTATTGGAGTGGCTGGATGCGCCGTCGAAGGAAAACCTCCAAAAGATCCATGCTAGTGACCCCGTCGCGAATGAGTTGGACTACATGCTCCATCAACATTTTAACCTGAGCCTTCTCCTCCGGAAGCACCTTCAGGGAAGATGGCTTGTTCACTCGGTCCATGGAGAACGGAGGGAGACCAGTCGACTGCCCCGGCGTCGACTCGTCTTGGCAGTAGAACTAGGTCGACTGCCACCCTCTAACTGACTCGGGAAGGGTCATGGCTGGAAAGGTACTCTTACTCCTCATCTGGACCCCAAGACCCCCACACATCTGGATTACTTGGGTCCTCTCGTCATTCGGACTCGCCTTTTTCACCGTCTGAGAACGACAAGTGAATATGTGCTTGAAGAGACCCCAGTGCGGCCGACAACCCAAGAAGTTTTCGCACAAAGACACGAAAGCGGCGAGATAGGCAATGGAGTTGGGAGTGAAGTGATGGAGTTGTGCCCCAAAGAAGTTCAAAAACCCTCGAAAGAAAAGATTCGGCGGCAGAGAGAACCCGCGATCTACATGGGTGGCTAAGAGGACACACTCACCCTCCTGTGGCTGCGGTTGCCACTCCGTCCCCGGAAGCCTTGCTGACCCATGGGAGATCGGTCCCTCATTGGCCAAATCGTCGAGGTCCTTCTGGGTGATGGTCGAGCGGATCCAGTCTCCCTGGATCCAGCCTTGCGGCAAGCTGGACCGCGACGAGGATCCGCCCCGACTGGTAGCTCTCCCCTTCGCTTTTGCCTTCGCCGTCGCCTTCTTCGCCCGCTCCAGGGCCGTCGTCTTCTCCTTCACCATCATTGCCGGCGAGACGCGCGAGGAGAAGATGAGCGGAGATAGAAGCGGGCGCAGCGGGCGAATTTGAGGAAGAGGGAGAGGGGAATGAGGACGCACTATTCAAAAAACCTCTGTCCGGCGCCTTATATAAGGTCACTTCTGAGTGGCTAACTGGTAGGCCCGGGCGATCCTGTCAAATCCCTAAATAGTCGCGCGCACGATACGTGGCGAAAAAGGCGGCGCGGAAATTGAGGCGTCTTTGCCTTATCCCATCCGAGTACCGCGGTCTTCTCTGCTTCGCGCGCTTCCCAAAATTCGGATCCCACTAAATCCATTAACAGCAGAGCAACTTGTCAGACGGCAGATTTCCTACGATCCTTCGCTCGAAAATCCCCCAAGTTCAAAACGTTCACTCAATAGAGGAAAAGAATGGATTAAGGCGACTGAAAGAAAAGTTGATGCCATCGCTAAAAAGTCACTGACCCAGAGTGAGACATACTCGGAACACAAAAAAAAGGTCGGAAAGATTATCAACTCCTTCCTCACTCAAACCTCGATCCATTCGGGGGCTAATGATGAAGTCATGTACCTAGGGTAGGGTCATGAACCTGTCCAAGGTACCCTCCCCAAGGACATCTTTAGAAGAGATTGCATTCCAGTCGACCTGGAAGGATTCCACTCGACGGACTCGAAGACACTCGACCATGAAGACTCACTCGACCATCAGGAGTTCAAGAGCCACTCTGCATCCAAACGGTCTGTAATTAAGTAGTCTTTATGGACATGATGACACTTTATGTAAGGCATTATCAGTAACGCCAGGCCTTAATGTACCTTTAACCCTCCGTTACGTGGGCTGGCCGGGGTCCTGGCAGACTCTATATAAGCCACCCCCCTCCACTGGCAGAAGGGTTCGCACCCCTGTAACTCACACGCATATAATCTAGTCGACCGCCTCTGGGCTCCGAGACATAGGGCTGTTACTTCCTCCGAGAAGGGCCTGAACTCGTAAATCCCTTGCGCATACAACTACTGCATAGCTAGGATCTTGCCTCTCCATACCTACCCCCTATTCTACTGTCAGTCTTAGTACCACGACAGGGTCCAAGTCTCGTGGGTCACGTTCGGTTGGAAAATCATGATCCCGAAAGTTTCATTCCATTTGGACTCCGTTTGATATTATGTTTCTTCGAAATACTAAAAAAGGCAAAAAAATAGCAATTCTGGGCTGGACCTCCGGTTAATAGGTTAGTCCCAAGAGTAATATAAAAGTGGAAAATAAAGCCCAATATGGTCCAAAACAGTAGATAAAGTATCATGGAGCAATCAAAAATTATAGATACGTTGGAGACGTATCAGGCATCCCCAAGCTTAATTCCTGCTCGTCCTCGAGTAGGTAAATGATAAAAAAAGAACTTTTGATGCGGAGTGATACTTTGGCATAATTTCAATCTAAATCTTCTTAATTGTGATATGAATATTCAGATCCGAAAGATTCAAGACAAAAGTTCATATTGACACAAAAACAATAATACTTCAAGCATACTAATCAAAGCAATCATGTGTTCTCAAAATAACATGGCAAAATAAAGTTATCCCTACAAAATCATATAGTCTGGCTATGCTCCATCTTCCCCACACAAAATATTTAAATCATGCACAACCCCGATGACAAGCCAAGCAATTGTTTCATAGTTATGACATTCTCAAAACTTTTTCAATCTTCACGCAATACATGAGCGTGAGCCATGGATATAGCACTATAGGTGGAATAGGAGGGTGGTTGTGGAGAAGACAAAAAAGAGGGAACATAGTCTCACATCAACTAGGCGTATCAACGGGCTATGGAGATGCCCATCAATAGATATCAATGTGAGTGAGTAGGGATTGCCATGCAACGGATGCACTAGAGCTATAAGTATATGAAAGCTCTACAAAAGAAAACTAGTGGGTGTGCATCCAACTTGCTTGCTCACGAAGACCTAGGGCATTTTGAGGAAGCCCATCATTGGAATATACAAGCCAAGTTCTATAATGAAAAATTCCCACTAGTATATGAAAGTGACAAAATGAGAGACTCTCTATCATGAAGATCTTGGTGCTACTTTGAAGCACAAGTGTGGTAAAAGGATAGTAGCATTGTCCCTTCTCTCTTTTTCTCTCATTTTTTATTTGGGCCTTTCTCTTCTCTTTTTTTATGGCCTCTTTTTTTTATTTTTTTTGTAAAGTCCGGAGTCTCATCCCGACTTATGGGGGAATCATAGTCTCCATCATCCTTTCTTCACTTGGGACAATGCTCTAATAATGATGATCATCACACTTTTATTTTTCTTACAACTCAACAATTACAACTCGATACTTAGAACAAAGTATGACTCTATATGAATGCCTCCGGCGGTGTTCCAGGATATGCAATGAATCATGAGTGACATGTATGAAAGAATTATGAACGGTGGCTTTGCCACAAATACAATGTCAACTACATGATCATGCTAGCAATATGACAATGATGGAGCGTGTCATAATAAACGGAACGGTGGAAAGTTGCATGGCAATATATCTCGTAATGGCGATGGAAATGCCATGATAGGCAGGTATGGTGGCTGTTTTGAGGAAGGTATATGGTGGGTGCATGATACCGGCAAAAAGTGCGCGGTATTAGAGAGGCTAGCAAAGGTGGGAGGATGGGAAAAAGTGCGTATAATCCATGGACTCAACATTCGTCATAAAGAACTCATATACTTATTGCAAAAATCTAGAAGTTATCAAAGAAAATATTACGCGCATGCTCCTAGGGGGATAGATTGGTAGGAAAAGACCATCGCTCGTCCCCGACCGCCACTCATGAGGAAGACAATCAATAAATAAATCATGCTCTGAGTTCATCACATAACGGTTCACCATACGTGCATGCTACGGGAATCACAAACTTCAACACAAGTATTCTTTGAATTCACAACTACTTAACTAGCATGACTCAAATATCACCATCTTTATATCTCAAAACAATTATCAAGCATCAAACTTATCTTAGTATTCAATGCACTCAAAAGAAAGTTTCACATATCTTGAACACCAAGTATATTAACATTATGAAAATTACCATGCTATTAATGACTCTCAAAATAATCTAAGTGAAGCATGAGAGATCAAATAGTTTCTTTAAAACAAATCCACCACCGTGCTCTAAAAGATCTAAGTAAAGTACTAGAGCAAAAATTATCACGCTCAAAAGATATAAGTGAAGCACTATGAGCAAAACTATCAAGCTCAAAAGATATAAGTGAAGCACATAGGGATTCTATCAAATTCCAAATCATATATGGCTCTCTCAAAAGGTGTGTACAGAAAGGATGATTGTGGTAGACTAACAAGCAAAGACACAAATAATACAAGACGCTCCAAGCAAAACACATATCATGTTGGTGAATAAAAATATAGCTCCAAGTAAATTACCGATGGAAGTGGACGAAAGAGGGGATGCCTTCCGGGGCATCCCCAAGCTTTGACTTTTTGGTGTCCTGGATTATCTTGGGGGTTCCATGGTCATCTCCAAGCTTAGGCTCTTTTCACTCCTTGTTCCATAATCCATCAAAAGAATTCACCCAAAACTTGAAAACTTCACAACACAAAACTCAACAGAAATCTCGTGAGCTCTGTTAGAGAAAGAAAACAAAAGGCTACTTCAAGGTACTGTAATGAACTCATTATTTATTTATATTTGTGTTAAACCTATTGTATTCCAACTTCTCTATGGTTTATAAACTAATTTACTAGCCATAGATTCATCAAAATAAGCAAACAACACACGAAAAACAGAATCTGTCAAAAACAGAACACTCTGTAGCAATCTGTAACTAATAAAAACTTCTGGATATCCAAAAATTCTACCAAAATAGGAAGTCCTGGAAAATTTGTTTATTTATCAGAATCAAAACGAATCAATGCAAAATCACGTTCCTGTGATTTATGATAACTAAGTTCATTCGCGCAAAGTTTCTGTTTTTCAGCAGAATCAAATCAACTATCATCGTAAGTTATCCTATAGGTCCTACTTGGCACAAACACTAATTAAAACATAAAACCACATCCAAACAGAAGGTAGATGGATTATTTATTCCTAAACATAAGAAAAAACAAAAAACACAAAATAAAATTGGGTTGCCTCCCAACAAGCGCTATCGTTTAACGCCCTTAGCTAGGCATAAAAGCAAGGATAGATCTAGGTATTGCCATCTTTGGTAGGCAATCCATAAGTGGCTCTCATGATAGATTCATATGGTAATTTTATTTTCTTTCTAGGGAAGTGTTCCATACCCTTCTTTAAGGGAAATTGGAATCTAATATTCCCTTCCTTCATATCAATAATTGCACCAGTCGTTCTAAGGAAAGGTCTACCAAGAATAATAGGACATGAAGGATTGCAATCTATATCAAGAACGATAAAATCTACGGGCACATAATTCCTATTTGCAACAATAAGAACATCATTAATTCTTCCCATAGGTTTTTTAATAGTGGAATCCGCAAGATGCAAGTTTAGAGAGCAATCATTAAAATCATGGAAATCTAGCAAATCGCATAAAGTTTTGGGGATAGTAGAGACACTAGCACCCAAATCACACAAAGCATGAAACTCAAAATCTTAAATTTAATTTTAATAGTAGGTTCCCACTCATCATAGATTTTTCTAGGGATAGAAACTTTCAACTCAAGTTTTTCTTCATAAGATTGCATCAAGGCATCAACAATGTGTTCGGTAAAGGCCTTATTTTGACTATAAGCATGAGGAGATTCTATCACGGATTGCAACAAGGAAATACAACCAATCAAAGAGCAATTATCATAATGAAATTCCTTGAGATCCAAAATAGTGGGTTTAGCAACATCACGGTTTTTATTTATTTCAATCCCACTTTCATCAGTTTCATCATCAAGATCTAGAAACTCCGAATTCTTAGAATGCCTTCTAGGTAAAGGAAGATAATCTTCAGATTCATCAAGATTAATATTGCAAAACAAAGATTTAATGGGGGACACATCAATAACTTTTAGATCTTCATCTTGATTTTCATAGGGATTGGAAGAACACGCTTTAATAAAAGCATCTTTGGAAGCACGCATCCTAGCGGTTCTTTCCTTGCACTCATCAATGGAAATTCTCATGGCTTTGAGAGACTCATTGATATCATGCTTAGGAGGAATAGATCTAAGCTTTCAAGAATCAATTTCAAGAGAAATTCTATCAACATTCCTAGCCAAATCATCAACTTTAAGCAATTTCTCTTCAAGCAAAGCATTAAAATTCTTTTGTGAATTCATAAACTCTTTAACACTACTCTCAAATTCAGAGGGAATCTTATTAAAATTTCCATAAGAGTTGTTGTAGGAATTTCCATAATTATTAGAAGGATTACTAGGATAAGGCCTAGGATTAAATTCCCTCTATAAGCGTTGTTTCCAAAACTATTCCTACCAACAAAATTCACATCCATAGATTCATTATTATTCTCAATCAAAGTAGATAAAGGCATATCATTGGGATCAAGAGGAGTATTTTTAGGAGCAAACATCTTCATAAGTTCATCCATCTTTTCACTCAAAACATTGATTTGTTCTATAGCATGCACTTTTTTACCAGAAGATCTTTCGGTGTGCCATTGAGAATAATTAGCCATAATATTATCAAGCAATTTGGAAGCATCCCCTAACGTAATTTACATAAAAGTGCCTCCCGCGGCCGAATCTAAAAGATTTCTAGAAGCAAAATTCAATCCGGCATAAAAATTTTATATGATCATCCATAAATTCAAACCATGAGTAGGGCAATTGCGAAGCATTAATTTCATTCTTTCCCAAGATTGGGCAACATGCTCATGATCAAGTTGTTTAAAATTCATGATATCGTTCCTAAGAGTGATAATCTTAGCGGGAGGAAAATACTTAGATATAAAAGCATCTTTGCACTTGTTCCAAGAATCAATACTATTTTTAGGCAAAGACGAAAACCAAACTTTAGCATGATCTCTTAGTGAAAACGGAAATAACTTTAATTTGACAATATTGTTATCTGTATCTTTCTTCTTTTGCATATCACACAAATCAACAAAATTGTTTAGATGAGTAGCGGCATCTTCACTAGGAAGGCCGGTGAATTGATCTTTCATAACAAGATTCAACAAAGCGGTGTTGATTTCACAAGACTCATCATTATTAAGAGGAGCAATCGGAGTACTAAGGAAATCATTATTATTGGTATTCGAGAAATCACACAATTTGGTATTAGCTTGTGCCATGGCAACAAGTAATCCAGCACACAAGCAAACACAAAGGCAAAGGGAAAAAGGCAAACGGGAAAGAGAGGAGGAGATTGGGAAAGAGAGGGAAAATAAAACGGCAAGGGTGAAGTGGGGGAGAGGAAAACGAGAGGCAAATGGCAAATAATGTAATGCGAGAGATAGGGATTGCGATGGGTACTTGGTATGGTTGACTTGCTTGCGTGAGCCTCCCCGGCAACGGCGCCAGTCTTCTTGCTACCTCTTGAGCACTGTGTTGGATTTCCCCGAAGAGGAGAGGATGATGCAGTAAAGTAGCGTAAGTATTTCCCTCAGTTTTTGAGAACCAAGGTATCAATCCAGTAGGAGACCACGCACAAGTCCCTCGTACCTACACAAAACGATAGCAACTCGCAACCAACGCTTAGGGGTTGTCAATCCCTTCACGGTCACTTACGAGAGTGAGATCTGATAGAGATAATATTTTTGGTATTTTTGATAGATAGATGCAAAGTAAAAATAAAGGAAAAGTAAAAAACAAAGCAAGTAAATAAAGTTATATAGATTGATATGATGAGAATAGACCCGGGGGCCATAGGTTTCACTAGTGGCTTCTCTCAAGAGCATAAGTATTCTATGGTGGGTGAACAAATTAATGTTGAGCAATTGACAGAATTGAGCATAGTTATGAGTATATCTAGACAATGATCATGTATATAGGCATCACGTCCAAAACAAGAAGATCAAAACGATTCTGCATCTACTACTATTACTCCACTCATCGACCGCTATCCAGCATGCATTTAGAGTATTAAGTAAAAATAGAGTAACGTCGTAAGCAAGATGACATGATGTAGAGGGATAAATTCATGCAATATGATAAAAAAACATCTTGTTATCCTCGATGGCAACAATACAATACGTTCCTTGCAACTCTTTCTGCCACTGAGTAAGGACACCGCAAGATTGAACCCAAAGCTAAGCACTTCTCCCATTGCAAGAACTACCAATCTAGTTGGCCAAACCAAAAAGGATAATTCGAAGAGACTTGCAAAGATAACTCAATCATACATAAAAGAATTCAGAGAAGAATCAAATATTTTCCATAGATAATACTGGATCATAAACCCACAATTCATCGGTCTCAACAAACACACCGCAAAAAGAAGATTACATCGAATAGATCTCCACGAGAGAGGGGGAGAACATTGTATTGAGATCCAAAAAGAGAGAAGAAGCCATCTAGGTACTAGCTATGGACCCGAAGGTCTGAAGTAAACTACTCACACTTCATCGGAGGGGCTATGGTGATGATGTAGAAGCCCTCCGTGGTGGATGCCCCCTCCGGCGGAGCTCCAGAACAGGCCCCAAGATGGGATCTCGTAGATACAGAAGGTTGCGGCGGTGGAATTAGGTTTTTGGCTCCTGTTCTGATCTTTCGGGGATACGTAGGTATATATAGGAGGAAGGAGTACGTCGATGGAGCTCCAAGGGGCCCACGTGGTAGGGGGCGCGCCCAGAGGGGGGCGCCCTCCACCCTCGTGACCTCCTAGGGCACTGCTTGGAGTAGGGTCCAAGTCTCCTGGGTCACGTTCGGTTGGAAAATCACGATCCCGAAAGTTTCATTCCGTTTGGACTCCGTTTGATATTTTGTTTCTTTGAAATACTGAAAAAGGCAAAAAAACAGCAATTTTGGGCTGGGCCTCTGGTTAATAGGTTAGTCCCAAAAGTAATATAGAAGTGGAAAATAAAGCCCAATATGGTCCAAAACAGTAGATAAAGTAGCATGGAGCAATCAAAAATTATAGATACGTTGGAGACGTATCAACAACCCAATATTTACCCTTACTATTCTTGTGTGTCCACATGATTATGCTACTGTAGTAATCATGTTTTATAGCTTTTGTTTCAATAAAGTGCCAAGTAAGACCTTTAGGATAGCTTACGGTGATAGTTGTGTTAATCCTGCTGAGAATCAGAAACTTTTGCACCCAGTAAATTAGTTTTTTTAATTCACAAAAACGTGATTATGATCTTATTCTTTTTTGCTGTTGATTGGTACACAAATTTCTTAGGAGTTCCTAATTTGGTAGGATTTTTGGAGTTCCAAAAGTATACGTTTGATACAGATTACTACAGACTGTTCTGTTTTTGACAGATTCTGTTTTCTATGTGTTGTTTGCTTATTTTGATGAATCTATGAGTAGTATCGGAGGGTATGAACCATAGATAAGTTGGAGTACAGTAGATATTACACCAATATGAATTTATAATGTGTTCATTTCAGTACCTAAGTGGTGGTTTTAGTTTCTTATACTAACGGAGCTTACGAGTTTTCTGTTAAGTTTTGTGTTGTGAAGTTTTCAAGTTTTGGGTAAAGATTCGATGGATTATGGAATAAGGAGTGGCAAGAGCCTAAGCTTGGGTATGCCCAAGGCACCCCAAGGTAATATTCAAGGACAACCAAGAGCCTAAGCTTGGGGATGCCCCGGATGGCATCCCCTCTTTCGTCTTGGATAAAGGTTTTGCATTGGTTTATACTAACCTATCTCACGAGTTCTTGTTGAGTTTGTTGTGGATGAAGCTTTTGATAAAAAGAGAAACCATGATATGAGAGGAATTAAGGAGACACAAAAGTTCAAGATTGGGGATGCCCAAGGCACCCCAAGATAATATTTCAAGAAGTCTCAAGCATCTAAGCTTGGGGATGCCCCGTAGGCATCCCACCTTTCTTCTTCAACAACTATCGGTTAGTATCGGTTGAGCCTAAGTTTTTGCTTCTTCACATGAGTTGTGCTATCCTTGCAATGTCATTTTATTTTGTTTTGTTTGCTGTCTGAATACAATACCAAGATCAGAAATTCTTAAATGAGAGAGAGTCTTCGCATAGTTACATAATTATTTAGCTACTCATTGATCTTCACTTATATCTTGTTGGAGTAGTTTGTCATTTACTCGTGTGCTTCACTTATATCCTATGAGTAAATGGTTGGATGAGTTGAATGCCATAAATCTGAAATTATATATGTCTCATTTGCTTATCCCATGGGGAGTAATGACTTCATATCTAAGAAGTAGAGGTTGTAAATTTATTGAAGGTTAGCAAGCATTGTATTGGTCATTTGAACAATTCATGAAAGAATATTGAAGGAAGAGAGATTCCACATATAAATATACTATCCTAGACATCTTTTATAATTGGGAGCACTCATTAAGTATGACATGCTAAAGAGTTGATGTTGGACAAGGAAGACAACGTAATGGGTTATGTTTTCGCACATCTCAGTTAAAGTATATTGTCACGGATCATTCAAACATGTTGAGCTTGCCTTTCCCCCTCATGCTAGCCAAAATTCCTTGCACCAAGTAGAGATACTACTTGTGCTTCCAAATATCCTTAAACCCAGTTTTGCCATGAGAGTCCACCATACCTACCTATGGATTGAGTAAGATCCTTCAAGTAAGTTGTCATCGGTGCAAGCAATAAAAATTGCTCTTTAAACAAGCATGACTTATTAGTGCAGAGAAATAAGCTTTGTACGAACTTGTTGTGGACGCGATGGCAAAGCCTCTTAACGGGGTTAGCCCCGTTAGAAGGCTAACGGCATACTTTGCCATCCGCCAGCAGATGGCAAAGGCTGCAGGCTCTTTGCCATCGGCCAGCAGATGGCAAAGGCTGCAGGCTCTTTGCCATCCGCCAGCAGATGGCAAAGGCTGCAGGCTCTTTGCCATCCGCCAGCAGATGGCAAAGGCTGCAGGCTCTTTGCCATCTGCCAGCAGATGGCAAAGAGCCCAAATAGGCCAGCCCAAATGGAACAGGTAGATGACACGTGGCCTCTTTGCCATCTGCCAACTGATGGCAAAGCTCTTTGCCATCTGCCAGCAGATGGCAAAGTGACTATATTGCCCCATTTAATTCTGTTTTTTCTTATATCAATTCATTTTCACAGAAATCAAACAGAAATATATTTATATGACCAATATAGCATATTCAACACATATTACCAATAGTCATGAACACATATGTATCCAACACATATTACCAATAGTCATGAACACATATGTATCCAACACATATTACCAATAGTCATGAACACATATGTATCCAACACATATTACCAATAGTCATGAACACATATGTATCCAACACATGTTACCAATAGTAGCAAATTTCATCCGTACATATACATAGTTTCATCAATATTACACAGTTTCATCCATAGGTAGCAAGTTTCACAAGGTCAAAACAAAAACTAAATACAAGCACTCCATCAACCCAAGCTTCCGTGATCAATTAAGCAAATCTGTAAAATAGGAAAGAAGAAAGTTAGAAGAAGAAGACTAGAAGAAGAAGATTATTATGATGCAACTAAAATGTGAACATTATTATGATGCAACTTATATCTGTAAAATAGGTCATTTTGGAGCTAATTAAGCTTATTAACTAATTTTGGAGGAAAAGATTCTAAGTATAGGTCATTTTGAAGCTACCTAAGCATATTAAGTCATTTTGGAAGAAAAAAATGCTAAGTATAGGTCATTTTAGAGCTATCCTAGGTCAAATAGGTCATTTTTGAGCGAATTAAGCTTATTATGTAATTTTTGAGCTAGCTAAGCATATTAAGTCATTTTGGAGGAAAAAATGCTAAGTATAGGTCATTTTAGAGCTAGCCTAGGTTAAATAGGTCATTTTGAAGCTAAGTAAGGTTATTATGTCATTTTTGAGCTAGCTAAGCATATTAAGTCATTTTGGAGGAAAAAATGCTAAGTACAGGTCATTTTAGAGCTAGCCTAGGTTAAATAGGTCATTTTGAAGCTAAGTAAGGTTATTATGTCATTTTGGAGCTAGCTAAGCATATGAAGTCATTTAGGACCTAAAATATGTCATTTCTTAAGCATACTATATCATTTTAGAGCTAGCTAAGCATATTAAGTCATTTTGGAGGAAAAGATGCTAAGTATAGGTCATTTTAGAGCTATCATAGGTTAAATAGGTCATTTTTAAGATAGCTAAGCATATTAAGTCATTTTGGAGGAAAATGCTAAGTATAGGTCATTTTAGAGCTATCCTAGGTTAAATATGTCATTTTGGAGCTAATTAAGCTTATTATGTTATTTTGGAGCTAGCTAAGCATGTGAAGTCATTTAGGAGCTAAACTATGTCATTTCTTAAGCATATCATGTCATTTTAGAGCTAGTTAAGCATATTAACTAATTTTGGAGGAAAAGATTCTAAGTATAGGTCATTTTGAAGCTAGCTAAGCATATTAAGTCACTTTGGAGGAAAAAATGCTAAGTATAGGTCATTTTAGAGCTATCCTAGGTTAAATAGGTCATTTTTGAGCGAATTAAGCTTATTATGTAATTTTTGAGCTAGCTAAGCATATTAAGTCATTTTGGAGGAAAAAATGCTAAGTATAGGTCATTTTAGAGCTATCCTAGGTTAAATAGGTCATTTTTGAGCGAATTAAGCTTATTATGTAATTTTTGAGCTAGCTAAGCATATTAAGTCATTTTGGAGGAAAAAAATGCTAAGTACAGGTCATTTTAGAGCTAGCCTAGGTTGAATAGGTCATTTTGAAGCTAAGTAAGGTTATTATGTCATTTTGGAGCTAGCTAAGCATATGAAGTCATTTAGGACCTAAAATATGTCATTTCTTAAGCATACTATATCATTTTAGAGCTAGCTAAGCATATTAAGTCATTTTGGAGGAAAAGATGCTAAGTATAGGTCATTTTAGAGCTATCGTAGGTTAAATAGGTCAGTTTTAAGATAGCTAAGCATATTAAGTCATTTTGAAGGAAAAATGCTAAGTATAGGTCATTTTAGAGCTATCCTAGGTTAAATATGTCATTTTGGAGCTAATTAAGCTTATTATGTTATTTTGGAGCTAGCTAAGCATGTGAAGTCATTTAGGAGCTAAACTATGTCATTTCTTAAGCATATCATGTCATTTTAGAGCTAGTTAAGCATATTAACTAATTTTGGAGGAAAAGATTCTAAGTATAGGTCATTTTGAAGCTAGCTAAGCATATTAAGTCATTTTGGAGGAAAAAATGCTAAGTATAGGTCATTTTAGAGCTATCCTAGGTTAAATAGGTCATTTTCGAGCGAATTAAGCTTATTATGTAATTTTTGAGCTAGCTAAGCATATTAAGTCATTTTGGAGGAAAAAATGCTAAGTACAGGTCATTTTAGAGCTAGCCTAGGTTGAATAGGTCATTTTGAAGCTAAGTAAGATTATTATGTCATTTTGGAGCTAGCTAAGCATATGAAGTCATTTAGGACCTAAAATATGTCATTTCTTAAGCATACTATATAATTTTAGAGCTAGCTAAGCATATTAAGTCATTTTGGAGGAAAAGATGCTAAGTATAGGTCATTTTAGAGCTATCGTAGGTTAAATAGGTCATTTTTAAGATAGCTAAGCATATTAAGTCATTTTGGAGGAAAAATGCTAAGTATAGTTCATTTTAGAGCTATCCTAGGTTAAATATGTCATTTTGGAGCTAATTAAGCTTATTATGTTATTTTGGAGCTAGCTAAGCATGTGAAGTCATTTAGGAGCTAAACTATGTCATTTCTTAAGCATATCATGTCATTTTAGAGCTAGTTAAGCATATTAACTAATTCTGGAGGAAAAGATTCTAAGTATAGGTCATTTTGAAGCTAGCTAAGCATATTAAGTCATTTTGGAGGAAAAAAATGCTAAGTATTGGTCATTTTAGAGCTATCCTAGGTTAAATAGGTCATTTTTGAGCGAATTAAGCTTATTATGTAATTTTTGAGCTAGCTAAGCATATTAAGTCATTTTGGAGGAAAAAATGCTAAGTACAGGTCATTTTAGAGCTAGCCTAGGTTGAATAGGTCATTTTGAAGCTAAGTAAGGTTATTATGTCATTTTGGAGCTAGCTAAGCATATGAAGTCATTTTGGAGGAAAAAATGCTAAGTATATGATTATGTCGCTAGTATCCATATGGCAGAGAACCCGGGCCGACATGACTAGTCATAGAACCAAGGTGGCACAAACGTACAGGGACAGGCATACATGACCCAGCAATGCACGTGTCGGTCATCAGCGAGTGCAACCAAGTCGTAGCAAGCTACAAGGACTTCGGTGATACACCGCGTGACATTTCCTCGTAGGGACAGACACAGGAGCAAAGAAGGACACATGCCGGTCAATCCATGTGTTCCGGAGCAGTAGCGAACTACCATGGCTCAGTGGAAGCACTAGGAGGCATTTCCCTGTATGGAAGGCTACCAAAGGCACACGACTAGGTGTCGAATCCCACACATACAATGCATTTCAAACATACACACATTATGCACGATATGTGTAGATACAACATGGCATCGCAACAAAACTCTATTAAGCAAAACACTTGGGAAACTTACCGTCATCACAGAGGTGTAGGTGTAGGTGTAGGTGTAGGACCGGTCGCGCCAGTGGCAGACGGAGAAGGATCGGTTGATGCTTGTCGGGAGTTACGCTGCACCAAAGATTATTTTCAATGTATCGTTAGCATGATGCACTCAAATGTGAAGACTAGTAACTAATGACCGTTCAAATGAAACTCACCGTGCCCGCCGGAGCAATGACTGGCATCGGCGGAGGGGCTGGCCGTTCTTCTCGCACATGGACTGCACATTTGGTTTTGATGAGTCAGTCATATTAGTTACTAATGTAAGGAACATTGCGTGCATGATTTAGCTAATATGCAGAAGAAACTTACCACGAAGAGCTCGTACATGGCCCGGTTAGCCGAGTCATTCCGGTTCCTCTCCTCCTCCAACAGCCTAGCCGTCCTCTCCTCATTCTACCTGTCCCTCTCCGCCGCCTGTCGGTCCCTCTCCGCCAACTGTCGGTCCCTCTCCTCAAAAGCAGCCTGGGTCTTCACTCTCTTTGCCTCAATAGCAGCCTGCAACACCACTCGTTAGCATTGTAATCATCCACGGCCGCAAACACAATGTAATGGAGGAAAGGCTACTGAGTCCGTATAACAAACCTGGAATTCGATTTCCACTGGTCGTAAACAAGGCGGTATCTCAGGATCAGAGCTGGTCTGGCGCTTCTTGATCCGCGGGAGAGTGCTACTACAACGTATCAGTCCATTACCAAAGGCTAACGAGCCATGGGACCTCCCGCCACCAGATATCATCATCAGCTCTGGATCAAGAGGCCGGCTCGGGTTAAAGTCCGGCCCTTTCCTCGCCTTCCCCTGCTTAACGTACTGCACCATCTTGTGGTGGGAGGCCACGTTGCTGAAGTTCTTTGCATTTTCGAGGTCAGACTCAGAGAATAACTTGGCCTTCTTGTACGGTGCAATATTGGACATGCCATAGAGGTCGAACAGCTCTGGCACTGGAGCCTTGTTGTGTCTTGACTAAAAGAGAGGAACAGAGTATTAGTTAAGGACTCAAGCTAGCACAAAGAATGAATTTGCATGAATCATGAAGCAAACCACACATACCCAGTTTTTCCCGTACCCATGTAGGTCGACGCTGCCTAGATGGTGTGGCACACCTTTCATTTTGAAACGCTTCTCCTTTGCTTTGTTGTGGGCGACGCGCCATTGGGGAGAGCACCACTCATCCACCAACACCTCCCAGCAGTCCATCTTGTCCGCACACCATCTTGGAGGCACCTAAGTTAAGCAAGAGAAATTTGAGCGCTACGCCTACGAATCAAATCAAGGAAACTAAGTACAAGGCCTTAAGAATAGGTAATTACCTTCATGTACTTCTCCTTTCTCAGATACTTGTCCCGGCACTTCTCTTTTCTCCTCCTAATACCAGTCTGTGCGTAGTAGTCTCGAACAGCCTGCGTCCGAGCCTCGTGCCGAAAGTTTCCAAGTAGGCGCCTGCACTCGGCGTCGATAACCCGAGCCGCGGCCTCCTCCTGTCCCTCAGGACACCTGTAGAAGGTCTGCACTCAAACAAGAAAACACGGATTAGAAGGTCTGCAATCAAACAAGAAAACACATGTAGAAGGTATGCAATCAAAGAAGAAAACACAACGTAAATGGCAAAGGAGAAATTACCCAAAACGTGGCGATCACAATGTCGGCCACCGTGCCGCACTCGACATCGCCGACCCTATGCTCCGGCGGGGCTGGGGCAGCCAAGTAGTGCTCCCAGGTCATTCCTAGCTCTGGAACCCGGCCCTCACCGGGCAACGTGACCCACCCCGGGAAGCACTGGCGACAAATCACACCAAGGACAGTGTTGGGCCTGCGGACACCATCTCCGTGTGTCCAAGAACTGCAGTATGACAAGGCCAACGCATTAGATATTCAAAGAAACGACAAGGCAAAAGGTTAAAAAAAGAGTAAATGCACTTACTTCTCCACATTAGGCGCAATCAACCACCTCTGGTCGGGGGT
Source organism: Triticum timopheevii (assembly GCA_963921465.1). Classification (NCBI taxonomy): domain Eukaryota; kingdom Viridiplantae; phylum Streptophyta; class Magnoliopsida; order Poales; family Poaceae; genus Triticum; species Triticum timopheevii. The sequence continues at coordinate 162,245,586 of OY997274.1, read as the reverse complement.
CGCCGGGGTGGGCGGGAGCTTTGTACGACCACGCTGGTAGACTTTGCGCCCCTCAACCAACTCACCCTCGCTATAGCTATCAGGACTATAGTCTCCACCCTGAACACAACTACGGGCACTCGACTCCGTCCAGTCCTCCCATGGGCTCGGCTCCGACTCAGCGTGACCCCGTCTGAGCTCCGGAGTCTCGTGGGGCGAAGACTCGGCAGCCCGAGGCTCGGCGGCCCGAGGCTCGTCGTCGGCCCGAGGCTCGTCTGTCGTAGGCGCGTCTGCCATAGGCTCGTCGGCCGGAGGCTCGTGGAGTGGAGTCCGACACGGGTCCACCTCAGATGGCTCGATCTCAGACGGAGCAGCCCTATGGTCGGGTGACTCAGCTGGGGGTGGCGGCGAGGAAGGCGTAGCAGCCTTCCTACCTCTCCCGACGCCACGTCCACCTCTAGCAGCCTTCTCCTTCTTCTTACCCCCCCGACCTCTCCCGGCCGAAGAAGAAGCGACCGTCGCTGGACTCTGCAAACCGAGATCTAGCGCTCTCCGGAGGCTATGGGGGGGAATGGAACTACCCCTCCCACCACGCGCCGAGGTAGGAGCACCGGAGCGCTCTCGACCCGCGCCCACCATCTGTCAACACCTGGAATGACAAAGAGTAAACGAAATTAGTACAACATAAAAAAATGAATACCTGACACGAATAATAATATGTATATAAATTCATTTTAGAGGAAAAAATGCTAAGTATAGCTCATTTTAGAGCTATCCTAGGTTTTAAAGTCATTTTTGAGCTAATTAAGGTTGTTATGTCATTTTTGAGCTAGCTAAGCATACGAATTCATTTTGGAGGAACAAATGCTAAGTATAGGTCATTTTTAGAGCTATCCTAGGTTAAATATGTCATTTTGGAGCTAATTAAGCTTATTATGTTATTTTGGAGCTAGCTAAGCATGTGAAGTCATTTAGGAGCTAAACTATGTCATTTCTTAAGCATATCATGTCATTTTAGAGCTAGTTAAGCATATTAACTAATTTTGGAGGAAAAGATTCTAAGTATAGGTCATTTTGAAGCTAGCTAAGCATATTAAGTCATTTTGGAGGAAAAAAATGCTAAGTATTGGTCATTTTAGAGCTATCCTAGGTTAAATAGGTCATTTTTGAGCGAATTAAGCTTATTATGTAATTTTTGAGCTAGCTAAGCATATTAAGTCATTTTGGAGGAAAAAATGCTAAGTACAGGTCATTTTAGAGCTAGCCTAGGTTGAATAGGTCATTTTGAAGCTAAGTAAGGTTATTATGTCATTTTGGAGCTAGCTAAGCATATGAAGTCATTTTGGAGGAAAAATGCTAAGTATATGATTATGTCGCTAGTATCCATATGGCAGAGAACCCAGGCCGACGTGACTAGTCATAGAACCAAGGTGGCACAAACGTACAGGGACAGGCATACATGACCCAACAATGCACGTGTCGGTCATCAGCGAGTGCAACCAAGTCGTAGCAAGCTACCAGGACTTCGGTGATACACCGCGTGACATTTGCCCGTAGGGACAGACACAGGAGCAAAGAAGGACACATGCCGGTCAATCCATGTGTTCCGGAGCAGTAGCGAACTACCATGGCTCAGTGGAAGCACTAGGAGGCATTTCCCTGTATGGAAGGCTACCAAAGGCACACGACTAGGTGTCGAATCCCACACATACAATGCATTTCAAACATACACACATTATGCACGATATGTGTAGATACAACATGGCATCGCAACAAAACTCTATTAAGCAAAACACTTGGGAAACTTACCGTCATCACAGAGGTGTAGGTGTAGGTGTAGGTGTAGGACCGGTCGCGCCAGTGGCAGACGGAGAAGGATCGGTTGATGCTTGTCGGGAGTTACGCTGCACCAAAGATTATTTTCAATGTATCGTTAGCATGATGCACTCAAATGTGAAGACTAGTAACTAATGACCGTTCAAATGAAACTCACCGTGCCCGCCGGAGCAATGACTGGCATCGGCGGAGGGGCTGGCCGTTCTTCTCGCACATGGACTGCACATTTGGTTTTGATGAGTCAGTCATATTAGTTACTAATGTAAGGAACATTGCGTGCATGATTTAGCTAATATGCAGAAGAAACTTACCACGAAGAGCTCGTACATGGCCCGGTTAGCCGAGTCATTCCGGTTCCTCTCCTCCTCCAACAGCCTAGCCGTCCTCTCCTCATTCTCCCTGTCCCTCTCCGCCGCCTGTCGGTCCCTCTCCGCCAACTGTCGGTCCCTCTCCTCAAAAGCAGCCTGGGTCTTCACTCTCTCTGCCTCAATAGCAGCCTGCAACACCACTCGTTAGCATTGTAATCATCGACGGCCGCAAACACAATGTAATGGAGGAAAGGCTACTGAGTCCATATAACAAACCTGGAATTCGATTTCCACTGGTCGTAAACGAGGCGGTATCTCAGGATCCGAGCTGGTCTGGCGCTTCTTGATCTGCGGGAGAGTGCTACTACAACGTATCAGTCCATTACCAAAGGCTAACGAGCCATGGGACCTCCCGCCACCGGATATCATCATCAGCTCTGGATCAAGAGGCCGGCTCGGGTTAAAGTCCGGCCCTTTCCTCGCCTTCCCCTGCTTAACGTACTGCACCATCTTGTGGTGGGAGGCCACGTTGCTGAAGTTCTTTGCATTTTCAAGGTCAGACTCAGAGAATAACTTGGCCTTCTTGTACGGTGCAATATTGGACATGCCATAGAGGTCGAACAGCTCTGGCACTGGAGCCTTGTTGTGTCTTGACTAAAAGAGAGGAACAGAGTATTAGTTAAGGACTCAAGCTAGCACAAAGAATGAATTTGCATGAATCATGAAGCAAACCACACATACCCAGTTTTTCCCGTACCCATGTTGGTCGACGCTGCCTAGATGGTGTGGCACACCTTTCATTTTGAAACGCTTCTCCTTTGCTTTGTTGTGGGCGACGCGCCATTGGGGAGAGCACCACTCATCCACCAACACCTCCCAGCAGTCCATCTTGTCCGCACACCATCTTGGAGGCACCTAAGTTAAACAAGAGAAATTTGAGCGCTACGCCTACGAATCAAATCAAGGAAACTAAGTACAAGGCCTTAAGAATAGGTAATTACCTTCATGTACTTCTCCTTACTCAGATACTTGTCCCGGCACTTCTCTTTTCTCCTCCTAATACCAGTCTGTGCGAAGTAGTCTCGAACAGCCTGCGTCCGAGCCTCGTGCCGAAAGTTTCCAAGTAGGCGCCTGCACTCGGCGTCGATAACCCGAGCCGCGGCCTCCTCCTGTCCCTCAGGACACCTGTAGAAGGTCTGCAATCAAACAAGAAAACACGGATTAGAAGGTCTGCAATCAAATAAGAAAACACATGTAGAAGGTATGCAATCAAAGAAGAAAACACAACGTAAATGGCAAAGGAGAAATTACCCAAAACGTGGCGATCACAATGTCGGCCACCGTGCCGCACTCGACATCGCTGACCCTATGCTCCGGCGGGGCTGGGGCAGCCAAGTAGTGCTCCCAGGTCATTCCTAGCTCTAGAACCCGGCCCTCACCAGGCAACGTGACCCACCCCGGGAAGCACTGGCGACAAATCACACCAAGGACAGTGTTGGGCCTGCGGACACCATCTCCGTGTGTCCAAGAACTGCAGTATGACAAGGCCAACACATTAGATATTCAAAGAAACGACAAGGCAAAAGGTTAAAAAAAGAGTAAATGCACTTACTTCTCCCCGTTAGGCGCAATCAACCACCTCTGGTCGGGGGTCGCCGGGGTGGGCGGGAGCTTTGTACGACCACGCTGGTAGACTTTGCGCCCCTCAACCAACTCACCCTCGCTATAGCTATGAGGACTATAGTCTCCACCCTGAACACAACTACGGGCACTCGACTCCGTCCAGTCCTCCCATGGGCTCGGCTCCGACTCAGCGTGACCCCGTCTGAGCTCCGGAGTCTCGTGGGGCGAAGACTCGGCAGCCCGAGGCTCGGCGGCCCGAGGCTCGTCGTCGGCCCGAGGCTCGTCGGTCGTAGGCGCGTCTGCCATAGGCTCGTCGGCCGGAGGCTCGTGGAGTGGAGTCCGAGACGGGTCCACCTCAGATGGCTCGATCTCAGACGGAGCAGCCCTATGGTCGGGTGACTCAGCTGGGGGTGGCGGCGAGGAAGGCGTAGCAGCCTTCCTACCTCTCCCGACGCCACGTCCACCTCTAGCAGCCTTCTCCTTCTTCTTACCCCCCCGACCTCTCCCGGCCGAAGAAGAAGCGACCGTCGCTGGACTCTGCAAACCGAGATCTAGCGCTCTCCGGAGGCTATGGGGGGGAATGGAACTACCCCTCCCACCACGCGCCGAGGTAGGAGCACCGGAGCGCTCTCGACCCGCGCCCACCATCTGTCAACACCTGGAATGACAAAGAGTAAACGAAATTAGTACAACATAAAAAAATGAATACCTGACATGAATAATAATATGTATATAAATTCATTTTAGAGGAAAAAATGCTAAGTATAGCTCATTTTAGAGCTATCCTAGGTTTTAAAGTCTTTTTTGAGCTAATTAAGGTTGTTATGTCATTTTTGAGCTAGCTAAGCATACAAATTCATTTTGGAGGAATAAATGCTAAGTATAGCTCATTTTAGAGCTATCCTAGGTTTTTAAAGTCATTTTTGAGCTAATTAAGGTTCTTATGTCATTTTTGAGCTAGCTAAGCATACAAATTCATTTTGGAGGAATAAATGCTAAGTATAGCTCATTTTAGAGCTAGCTAGGTTAAAACTTGAACTAATTAATAATATATATGTATATAATAATAATGGAATACCTGACATGAACTATAATATTAATCTTCATCGTCATCATTAATAAATGCATCATCATCGTCTATATATGCTTCGTGGTCAATAAATGCATCATCCTCATCACTATCAGTAATGACGTGCTCATCATCATCATCAATAAATTCATCAACATCTGGAAGGCCTCCTGCTTGTAATCGGTCAAGCATTGACAGGTCATCCGCAGCAGTAACCTCTTCTTGTTCAGGCTCTTCTTGTTCCTGCTCAGGCTCGGATTCACTGTCGCTGTCTACTTGAATGTTATGAGGTGAGCGGTTCTTGAAACGTTTTCTGGAAAGACGTGTTTCTTGGAACAATTCTCCTTCATATGTGTCTGGATTAACGTGAGGTTCATAATCCTCTTCATTGGGGGGAGGTGGTCTAACATGTGGCGGCACTTCATAAACGACATCCCAACCTTCGAGATTTGGATCACTTTGGCAGGCCCACGGTAGATAGAAAACTTGGGTTGCCTGTTGAGCCGTAATATAGACATCGGGACCATCCAAATGGGTGCTTTGTTTGATTTCAACTAGCCCTAGATGTTCATGAGTCCTTCTAGTCTCTTTCGGCTGGAACCAATGACATTTGAAGACTACGACGTTCGGTGGGTTTGCACCATAGAATAGAAGTTCATAAATTGCTTCAACTCTTCCATAATACTCGGTATCTCCTTCGCCAATAGCAGAGACACAACAATTTGTAGACTTTCGGTCGGCCATAGATAGCTCTTTGCCATAGGTACGAAAGCGATACCCGTTGATGTCGTATTTGTCAAATGAATGGACCTTATAGTCAAAACCATTAGCGACTTGTCTCAGTTTGGCGTCCATAGACTCTGAACTAGCCTACAAGTTTAATACGAAAGGATTGTTGCATTAGCCAAAAATTAGAAGAAATGAAATGGTCTAATGGAAATTACCGTTTGTTTGAACCAAGAGATGAAACCAGGATAGCCGCCTCCATGCTTTGCCAGAAGCTCATACTCTTCGATGGAATCCTTTTGGATAACCGCTCCATACGAGAATTTGGCGACGTATCGACTGTATCAAATATCTAGGAATAAGAGCAGTTCAAATGAAGTAGAGGTTGCGAAATAATGTACCGAGAACTTACTCGATGTACGGCCGCACTTCTGTTAGATTGTTCAAGATATACAACGTAATGGTCCGCCATTCGTCGTTATCCAACAATAAGGGAGTATAAGCACCGGCTGGTGCGAGCTTCCCTTTGAATAGGCTGAGGTTGGATCCACCCTTTTTAGGGTCGCCAACATTGTACCGAGGCTTCGGATTATGCAAATGACGATTTTTGGCTTTGTAGTGTGCTGTCACGAAGTTTGCCGCCTCCTCAGTAATGAATGCCTCGGCCATAGATGCTTCAATTCGACGTTTATTTTTACATTTTGCTCGAAGCGTCTTCTGCATCCTCTCAGTTGCATAGCACCAACGATTCTGCACGGGCCCCCCCAATCGTGCCTCTGTCGGGAGATGCAAAATCAAATGCTGCATTGGATTAAAGAAGCCAGGTGGAAAGATCTTCTCCAACTTGCAGATCAACTCTGGCGCCAACTCTTCCATTTCTTCTAGCAAGCCAGGCGATAATTCTTTCCCACATAGAACACGGAAGAAATAGCTCAGCTCTGCCAGTACTAGCCATTTATCCTCAGGGATAAAGCCACGCAACATCACCGGCATTACCCGCTCAAGCCATATGTGCCAATCATGACTCTTGAGACCAAATATTTTCAATTTTTCAAGGCTCGCTCCCCTCTTTAGATTCGATGCATACCCATCGGGGAACATCAACTCCTTTTTCACCCACAGGAGTATTTCCCTCATAACCGGCCTTCCAAGATTGAACCATGCCTTTGGCTTCGCACAGTTCTTCTTTCCTTTTGGTTGTTTCATGTTTTGTAGCGGTCTATCACATAGAGCCTCCTGATCGACTCTGGCCTTAGGATTATCCTTCGTTTTCCCCTCTATGCCGAACAATGTACCAAAGAGGGCCTCGCCGACATTCTTTTCAGTGTGCATCACGTCGATGTTGTGTGGGAAAAGGAGGTCTTTGAAGTACGGCAGATCCCACAAGCATATCTTGTGGGTCCAGGCGTGTTCCGTATTATACCCCTTGAAATACCCTGGACGCTTTGGATCCGGCTCGAGAGCGTTTAACTGATCCAGGGTCTGTTGGCCTGTCAATGGAGGTGGTGCAGAGTTTTTGACATCTCTACCTTTGATGAAGTTCTTCTTGTCTTTTCTGAACTTATGGTGAGGATCCAGGAACTGTCTATGCATGTCAAAGCAAGAAAACTTGCCACCCGCCTGCAGCCGATAAAACTCAAGAGCTGCCTTGCATGTGGGGCACGGGAACCTTCCATGCACACACCAGCCAACGAATAGCGCATACGCCGGCAAGTCATGCATTGAGTACATGTACCACACACGCATTAGGAAGTTTTTTTTTTGTAGCGGCGTCGTATGCCTTGATCCCATTATCCCAAGCTTCTTGCAGTTCATCCTTAAGCAGCTGCATGTACACATTCATATTCTTCCCCGGATAGTTGGGCCCCGGAATTATCAACGTCAGGAAAATGTTCTTTCTTTGCATAATCTGTCCGGGGGGGAGATTGAGTGGAATGACAAATACAGGCCAACAACTGTATTGGGCTGCCATCATACCAAACACATTGAACCCATCCGTGCTGACGGCTACTCGAGGATTCCTTGGATCTGCCGCTTTTTCACCATGCAATGCATCGAAGTGTTTCCATGCAGCACCATCCGATGTGTGTACCATCATCAGATTCCCATCTGCATCCCATTTGGTTCTTTTGCCCAGTTTGTGCCATGTCATCTGTCTGGCCGTCTCTTCGACCATGAATAGACGTTGAAGTCTTGGTAAGATTGGCATATACCGAAGAACGTTAATGGGGATTTTGGTCTGACTCTTCTCACCCATACCGTTGTCTACCTCAACATACCTAGAAGACTTGCAAATGGGACAATAGTTCAAGTCCGCATACTGGAGCCTAAATAAGGCACATCCATTCTCACAAGCATCTATCTTCTCATAGGGCATCTTAAGTACACGGAGGATTTTGTCCGACTGGTACAGGTTTGCAGGCATTATATGGCCTTTGGGTAGAAAGCGTCCAAATAGTGTCACTATCGCGTCATAGCATTCTCTGCCCAAGTTGAATTGGGCCTTCAGAGCCATTACTTGTGCGATGGCATCCAGCTGACAAAGCTCGGTGTGCTCATGGAGAGGACGCTTCGAAGACTCCAACATATCATTGAAGGCCTTTGCAGATTCCTCCATCTCATCGTCCGAATCCCGAGCATCATCAAAGTCTTGCACCATGTCTTCCATCCCGGTACCATGCTCATCGGTGCGACGACGGCCCTCCTCAGCTCTGGAACGTTGGGCAGACTCACCATGAAATGTCCACATCGTATAACCGAGCGTAAAACCCCACTTCTGCAGGTGTTTGATCATTTCAAACTCTGTCATCTTACAATGGTTGTCGCACTCGACACAGGGGCACCAGGTTGTTTTCTGCCCATTTGCAAATGCGGCTCTGATAAACCCCTTGGTTTTTGTCATCCATTCAGGGGTCATGTCTTTCTGACTATGGTGACCGGTGTACATCCACGCACGATCACTCATCTTGCCTAGCTACTGGACACACAAGAAATACATACATAACTCAGCAAACCATATTCATCAGTTAATAGAGTTTCTCAGTTTTATTACGTCCATGCAACCTAGACGCTAATAGGTAAAGATAGGTCCTAATCCCACCCGAGTATGTGTAGATTGGGTTCGTTTTCCCATGCTCTGCTCCGGATCCGACACAAAATTTCGGCAGCACCTCCCCGCTGTTCTCCTGATACACGTCTCGGCAATAAGCAGAGAGGATGTGTACCCGGAGAACAACAGAGAGGCACTGACGAAATTCTGCATCGGATCCGGAGCAGAGCATATGGGAAAACGAACCCAATCTACACATACTCGGGCTGTCCATGGATAACGTTGGACAATTCGAAAGAATTACGGTTATAAATATGCAAATGAATGCATATTTATAGATGTAACCCTTTCGAACGGGAGACGCATAGTGGTCACGCATACTGATGATTGAATACACCTATAGCTAGCAAGTTTCATCGGCACGAAGACCGGAACAGAGCAAATGAAGGGGGAGAGGAGGAGATGTCATTTGTGCTCACCCACGAACGCAGGGGCGGAGCTCGTCGAACGCACGGGGAGGTCGTTGAACACCAGACCCTCACAGCGATGAAACAACTGCACATTTAAATACACCCGATCAACGCAAATATATATGATGTTTTTCATAACAAAATTGGAAAATATATGACCTAACTCATAATTCACAAATAAATAGGGAGTGTCTATTTAGTACTTGATTGTTTTCCAATTCGGTATCATTCACATTTCCGGACAAATAAATAGAGGACACTTGTATGTCCAAAAAAAACCACCCCGGCGAAACACCAACCAAACACCTAGGTAGTTTTGGTAAAACTGAGAAAAACGATGGAATTTGTGCTCGTGAACGATCTACTGATGTGTGGATTATTTTTCATTTGTTCATGTTGATCTTTGGATCTGTGGTGCAAATTATTTGTGCAGTGTTCTGTTGTGCTGGATCATTCTTGCCTTTTCTTTTTAAGGAGACATTTTTTAATTATCCGTGCTGAAAAAGTGTAAACTGTGGCTAGCTGGTTGATGATATATTGATCTGGATCGACATTTGTATTTCGACGATGGGAAAGGAGGCCCTTGAACTGTGCGGCCACTAGTTGAGGTGGCTGCTGTACTTAGGCCCCGTTTGATAACTCAGTATTTTCTATGCATTTTGAGAATACTACAGTTTTTGAGAATATCATGGTTTTAATTACAGTGAGTTGTTTGACAGCCACAAAAAACTGCAATATTGATACTACAGTTTGCCCAAAACCTTGGTATTTTCTCTGTAAATAAAAAAGAACCTCCAACCTCTTTTTTTTAAAACTGAGAACACGGAAAGAACGAGCGTGACTTGCTCCCAACCAGCCGCCGGCGATCTGAAGTCATCTCCTCCCAATCTCCTACATTATCAGATCCTCATCTAGTGAAGGTGTGTTGGGATTTTGTTTCGTTTTGCTATGTACGCTAGAGTTGCCAGGTTGTGATGGACTGGTCAGGTCCTTATTGCACGTGTTGGCGTGTACTTCAATAACCTACTCCATTTTATCAGTGTAACATCAAGCTAGTGTATAGTGCATTCAGATTTTGCCTGTCCTCCTAAAATCATGCTCAAAAACTGAAGCAAGGGCGCATGTATGTGAATCTTCAGCGCAAAAAAAAACCTGAATCTCGCCGATGCGCCATGGCGGGGAGGGCCGCCGGAAGGGGGCGGCGCCGTGGCCTCGCTCGTTGGAGGGGCGGGCCGCGGGGCACGCCGCGGTGGCCGGGAGGGCCGCGGTGGCCGAGGAGGGGCGGGGGAGGGCCGCGGTGGCCGAGGAGGGGCAGGGGAGGGCCGCGGTGGCCGAGGAGGGGCGGGGGAGGGCCGGCTCGGTGGAGGGACTGGCGCAGGGGCGAGCTGCGGTGGCGGGTAGGGGCGGGGGAGGGGCGGGGGAGGGCTGCGGTGGCGGGGAGGGCGGGCCGGCGGCGGTGCTGGGCGGTGGTCGGCCGGCGGCGCCCTGGGGTCGTGGGCGCGCGGGTGCGATGGGGTCGTGGGCCCGCGGGTGCGGTAAATCTGGGGCAGGCGTTTTTTTTTACACAAGTGGTGGGTGGGTGAGGTGGGGAGAGAGAGAGGGGGGTGGGGCCGGGCTGGAAGAGAGAGAGAGGGGAGGGGCCGGGCTGGGAGAGATGGCTTGCTAGAGGGAGGGACCTCTTTGCCATCTGCCGGCCGCTGGCTGATGGCAAAGATATGGGCCTTTGCCATCTGCTGGGAGATGGCAAAGAGGTGGGGCTACTGGGTCGTTACAGCACCGTTATCCATTGGACCCACCCACTTCTTTGCCATCCGCCAACAGATGGAAAAGGTTCTTTGCCATCTGCTGGCAGATGGCAAAGAGGTGGGTTGACAGGCTGTTACAGCACTCGACCCTGCCCACCTCTTTGCCATCTGCTGGCAGATGGCAAAGATTATTTGCCATCTGCCAGCAGATGGCAAAGAATTGGCTGATGGCAACCATGTACTTTGCCGTCTGTCAGTTCTTTGCCATCTGTTTTTTATAAGCAGATGGCAAAGAGCTGGCTGATGGCAAATTCCCAGTTTCCAGTAGTGCACCTCTTAGCATAAGGTATGGAATCAACACTTGACATCGAAGCAACTTGAATACCACAACAAAACAAAACAAAGGATTGACTTGCAGAATAAGCCGGAACAAATACATATGATATAGATTCGCCCAATCCCCTATCATGCATCTGTCGGAAAGATATTCTAGGAGCTACTTGAATTCCCACTTATAAACTCTCAAAACTTTCTGGTTATGCAATCCGGTGTTGGGGATACAGGGGAAGCAATATATCTCACCCAAACTAACAATCCCTACATCCAGCTGTATCTATCCGTCAACACATAACCAAGAAAACTCCGGAAATCGTGTACCTCAACCTTCGAAAAGCATCCGTTATATGTGTTATGGCAATACTCCTGAACTCCCGCCCCAGTACTGGGTGGCGTCGAGGTTATCTCACCAACAACTGCATAAAAGAGATTTTCGATGTCGGCAAAACTCAGGTATTCCAGAACTGCAACGATAAAATTGTGATGACAACACCTCGGAGCTCAACTCCCCGGGACACTGCCACAACCCCTAAATGTCAGGAGGCACCAAGAACAATGTTCTCGTCACAAAACTATCGGAACGATCCCAAGATACCCGCGTGATCCTAAAAAAATTTAGTGAAATTTGAGGAGAGGAAAGTCAAAACATCTACGTCATGAGACATCACCAGAGCGACGAAGGGACTAAGGAGTAAAAAGAATCCTACTCTCCGATATATATAATCCTAAGACTCAAAACATTTTTGTTCTAGACTCAACAACGTCAGCGATTCGATCAAGCAGGGGGATCCTAAGTTGGGGATGGCTCTGATTACCAACTTGTAACACCCACGATGCGGCTATATCACCCACATGTCAAGGCACGACTTAGAGGCATAACCGCATGGTGGTTTTGTCGCAAGAAGGGTCATCTTCACACAATCCCATGTAATGAACAAGAATGGGATAAAGAGTTAGCTTACAATCGCCACTTCACACAATGAACATATAATTCATACATCATCCAGAGCACACACATAGTCCGACTACGGACAAAGCCAATAGAAAAGAAGACAACCCAACTGCTAGATCCCCGATCGTCCCAACTGGGCACCACTACTGATCAACATGAAATGAAACATAGAAACGACCAAGATCTTTGTTGAGCTCCCATCTGAGCCATGTAGCATCACCTGCACTTTTATCATCGGCACCTGCAACTGTTGTGATAGTATCTAGTGAGTCACGAGGACTCAGCAATCTCAAAACCCACGAGATCAAGACTATTTAAGATTATGGGTAGGAAAGGGGTAATGGGTTGGAGCTGCAGCAAGCACTAAGCATATATGGTGGCTAACATACGCAAATAAGAGCGAGAAGAGAAGCAACGCAACAGTCGAGAAGCTAGAAGTGATCAAGAAGTGATCCTGAAACTACTTACATTCATACATAACCCAAACCGTGTTCACTTCTCGGACTCCGCCGAAAAGAGACCATCACGGCTACACACGCGGTTGATGCATTTTAATTGAGTCAAATGTCAAGTTCTCTACAACCAGACATTAACAAATTTCCATCTGCCGTGGGCATGGCTCTCGAAAGTTTATACCCTACAGGGGTGTCCCAACTTAGCCCATTATAAGCTCTCACGACCAACGAAGGATATTCCTTCTCCCGGAAAGACCCGATCAGACTCGGAATCCCGGTTACAAGACATTTCGACAATGGTAAAACAAGACCAGCAAGACCACCTGACTGTGCCGACAAATCCCGATAGGAGCTGCACATATCTCGTTCTCAGGACACAACGGATGAGCAATCCGTACAACTAAAACCAGACCTCAAGTTTCCCCGAGGGGGCGCTGCAAAGGGCTCTAGTTTGGACCAACTCTCAGAGGAGCACTGGCCCGGGGGGTTAAAATAAAGATGACCCTTGGGTTGGCCTGCCCAGGAAAGGTTATAGGTTGTTAGGCAAATGTAAAATCAAAGTTGGACCTTGCTGGAGGAGTTTTATTCAAAGCAAACTGTCAAGGGGTTCCCATACACCCAGCCGCGTAAGGAACGCAAAATCAAGGAACATAACACCGGTATGACGGAAACTAAGGCGGCAAGAGTGGAACAAAACACCAGGCATAAGGCCGAGCCTTCCACCCTTTACCAAGTATATAGATGCATTAATTAAATAAGACATATTGTGATAAGAGATATTGTGATATCCCAACATAATCCTGTCCAACATGGAGCAATCTTCAACTTCACCTGCAACTAACAATGCTATAAGAGGGGCTGAGCAAAGCGGTAACATAGCCAAGCAGCGGTTTGCTAGGAAGGGTAAAAAGGTTAGAGGCTAACATGGCAATTTGGGAGGCTTGATAAACAAGGGATAGGTAGCACAGCATAGCGATAGAATGAAGCAACTAGCAAGCAAAGATAGAAGTGATATCGAGGGTAATGGTCATCTTGCCTGAAATCCCACTAGGAATAAGAACAATGCCATGAAGAAGATAAACGGACATAGTCGAACGAATCCTCACAATCGCAACATTACCGGAACTATCGAGAAGGAGCACAACCGGAAAGAAGCAAACAATATGGTAAACAACCATCACATAAACATGGCATGATGCACAATCAACCACGATGCATGTCCGGTTTAAATATGCATGGCATGGCAAAGTGCACAAACAAAACTACAAGTTAAGTGGAGCTCAACATGCAACGAGTTGCATATTGACGAACTTCACAACAATTATTTTGTTCTCTCCCGTTTAAACTACTCAACAATATTAAATGTTGGTTAACATGGCAAGAGGTGAAACATAAAGAAACTATCTATTTATGCAAGTTTAAATGAGGCCAGAAACAACACACAACAAATCTAGAAAATCCCCATGTGCATATTTTGGTTATGGTACTGTTCTACCCTAATCCATATTTTAGAGTTGTTAAACATGCAAAGTAATGCCACCATGTTAAACTATGCATTTTTCTACCCCATTTACATATAAATTTTATTAAATTTGGAGCTACGGTTATTTAGTTATGAATTAAAGCATTTTAGCATGGCATTTGAGCAAATTAAATGCAAACAACAAGTTAAACATTTTAAACATGCATGAAAGTTGGATATTATGAAACTAGATGAAATTCTAAGCATTTTACATGTATAGTTTATTTAAATCTGATGCATGGTTAATTAATTATTATATGCATGAACATGGAGGGGTAATCTATAAATGTGCAGTTTTCTGGATAATAGGCAAGTTCGCAGATGCTGAAGAAAAACACGGCATGGGTCGAAACTGCAGGCTGCTGGGGCGCTCACCATGGGCTAAGCCCAGGTCGGTGGAGATATGGCCCGAAGCAACGAAGGGATGAGGATCGCGTGTGTGCCCGCACGCACGCACGTGAGGGAGGCGGTCTACGCGCCTGGGACGAGCGGGCGAGGCAGGGATTGAGCAAAGCTCCTCTGCTCGATGCAGAGCGAGCAGGGCGCTGCTCAATCCGGCGAGGACGGGCGAAGGGGCACCGGATTCGGGCGACGGCAGGAGGGACTTGGCGACGGCGAGGCAAGCGAAGGCGGCGGCGCCAGGTAGGATCTGGGCAGAGGCTAGGGACTTGGCACTCGAGACGGACAGGAGGGCGCCATCCTCGTTAGGAACTGTTGAAGACGACAGCGACAGGGAGAGAGAACTACGTGAGAGAGAGAGAGAGAGAGAGCAGAAAGCAGAGGAGGCAGGGAAGGAGGGCGGCGACGGAACCTGCTGGTCGGGTGGTCGTCGGTGGAGCTGTTGCTCACCTAGTCGACAACGACGACGAGGCCGTCGGAGGCGTGGGTTGGAGTAGAGGAGGAAGGGGCGGTGCTTGAAGGAGGCCAGCGAAGGAAGGGCATCTCAGGCGACTCCGGGTCGCCGACGACGGGCGCCGTGGGGCTCGGCTGCGGCTCTGTGGTGGCGTGTTCCGGCGATGACGACCGGAGCAGAGGAGTCGAGGCCGCGGTGGGGCTATTGCATCCATGGCGTCCTGTGGAACATAGAGAAGAAAGGGGATTTGAGGAACCAAAGAGAGACAACTCGAGGGGGAGAGAAGTAAACAGGGGCACGACCTGGTTGGCGACTGCTGGACTCCGACGAGGATTTGGACAGGGGGTGGTGGCGGATGAAATGGATGGATGGGACAGGAGGCCTAGAAATTAGAGTTGGGCTGTTTAAATAGCTAGGTGGATTAAGTTAGGGGCAAAACGGACCCTCCGATCAAGATCGAACGGTCAAGAAAAATAGACTAGGAGTCCAAATAAGAAAATGGAGATGTTTTATACATGATAGGGGATAATCCGGACTAAACGGTATCGACAGAGCGGGTCGGGTTCGGGACAACTTTTGGACGCGCGCGAGGGGGTCTGCACTGTGCAAACGGGGGGGGGGGGGGGGTCAAATGGTCAGGCAACAAAAGAACGGTTGGTCTAAGAAAGGTCAACGGAGGCGAGGAAGAAGCGGCAACAACGAACTGCTATGAGTTTTGGAAACAATGTCGATGTAATGCGAATGATGACATTAGATGAGATGCATGACATGAACAAAATGCAAAACAAAAGACAAAAACCCAACCACGGAGGAAATAACATAACACATAGCCATAAATGGCAAGAGTTGGAGTTACAAATATGGAAATTAACATCCGGGGTGTTACACTATGTTTAATGAAGATGATATTTTTGGCATCCCAAGTTTTGATACGCAAAGTTGTTATGATGATAGCATGCCTCTTACCTATGATGATTATATTGATGAAAGTGGGTTTGGAAGAGTGTCAACTTTAGGAAGTAGTGATCCCACTATTTTTGAGGATGTTGAATCTTATTGTGATGAATATGAAAGTGGATTTGG
Source organism: Triticum timopheevii (assembly GCA_963921465.1). Lineage (NCBI taxonomy): Eukaryota > Viridiplantae > Streptophyta > Magnoliopsida > Poales > Poaceae > Triticum > Triticum timopheevii. The sequence goes on along the minus strand of OY997274.1, from coordinate 162,229,580 downwards.
AAGAGTGTCAACTTTATTTAGTGATGATTCCACTATCTTGGAAGAAGTTTCAATCGATTATGATGAGAACGAAGTTGCTACTTATGATGATTATTGTGATGACACTTATGCTATAAATAGTAGTGATGATTATATTTATAAAACTTGTCATGATTATGATTACCCTTTTTCTAAACATTACTCTTTTAATGTGTAAACAATTTATGTATTCAAGTCTCTTATGATACTCCCACTATCCCGAATGAGAAGAATTTTTCTTATGTGGAGAGTAGTAAATTTTCTATGCTTGTAGATCATGAAAAGAATGCTTTAGGTGCTGGTTATATTGTTGAATTCATTCATGACGCTACTGAAAATTATTATGAGGGAGGAATATATGCTTGTAGGAATTGCAATAATATCAAGTTTCCTCTCTATGTGCTTAAAATCTTAAAGTTATGCTTGTTTTGCCTTCCTACGCTAGTTGATTATTGTTCCCATAAGTTGTTTGCTCAAAAAATCCCTATGCATAGGAAGTGGGTTAGACTTAAATGTGCTAGTCATATGCTTCATGATGCTCACGTTATGCTTCAATTCTTATCTTTTATGTGAGCATCATTGTCATCATCATGCCTAGCTAGAAAGGCATTAAAGAAAAGTGCTTGTTGGGAGACAACTCAATATTTACCCTTTATGTTTTTATGTGTTCACATGATTATGCTACTGTAGTAATCATGTTTTATAGCTTTTGTTTCAATAAAGTGCCAAGTAAGACCTTTAGGATAGCTTACGGTGATAGTTGTGTTGATCCTGCTGAAAATCAGAAACTTTTGCACCCAGTAAATTAGTTCTGATAATTCATAGAAACATGCTTATGATCTGATTATTCTTTCTATGGATTTCTACACAAATTTCTTAGGACTTCCTAATTTTGTAGGATTTTTGGAGTTCCATAAGTATACGTTTGATACAGATTACTACAGACTATTCTGTTTTTGACAGATTCTGTTTTCTATGTGTTGTTTGCTTATTTTGATGAATCTATGAGTAGTATCGGAGGGTACAGACCATAGAGAAGTTGGAATACAGTAGATATTACACAAATATGAATTTAGAATGAGTTCATTAAAGTACCTAAGTGGTGGTTTTATTTTCTTATACTAACGGAGCTTACGAGTTTTCTGTTGAGTTTTCTGTTGTGAAGTTTTCAAGTTTTGGGTAAAGATTTGATGGACTATGGAATAAAGAGTGGCAAGATCCTAAGCATGGGGATGCCCAAGGCACCCCAAGGTAACATTCAAGGACAACCAAGAGCCTAAGCTTGGGGATGCCCCGGAAGGCATCCCCTCTTTCGTCTTCGTCTAGCGGTAACCTTACTTGGAGCTATATTTTTATTCACCACATGATATGTGTTTTGCTTGGAGCATCATTTTATCTTGTTAGTATTTGCTTGCTGTTATTTAGAATAATGTTTTGCATCTATATTTTAAATAAAAATGTCAAGGATAGCCTTTACCATGCTTATTTTGCTAGTATACATGTTGCTGTTGAAAACAAAAAGTTTACCGCTGTTGCAAAAATTTCCTAGAAAAGTCAGAGAATGATATAATGTTGAAACCTTTTGCATAATGAGCTCTAATAAATCTTCTACAGCTTAATATTTCTCTCATAATTTTTGGAGTTAGGGAAGTATGATGAATCTTGCATTCTTTATAGACTATACTGTTTTGGAAGATTGCTATTATGGTTGCATTGTTTGCATATGTTTGCTTGTTTAATGATTCTATTTGAGGATAGGAGTATTAAATATGCAGAGGAATTTAGTATGCAATGTTGAATAATAATTTTAGTGATTTGTTACACAGTAGAAAATGATAAGGTTTTGCATTGGTTTATACTAACCTATCTCACGAGTTCTTGTTGAGTTTGGTGTGGATGAAGCTTTTGATAAAAAGAGAAACCATGATATGAGAGGAATTAAGGAGACACAAAAGTTCAAGCTTGGTGATTCCCAAGGCACCCCAAGATAATATTTTAAGAAGTCTCAAGCATCTAAGCTTGGGGATGCCCCGTTAGGCATCCCACCTTTCTTCTTGAAAACAACTATCGGTTAGTATCGGTAGAGCCTAAGTTATTGCTTCTTCACATGAGTTGTGCTATCCTTGCAATATCATTTTATCTTGATTTGCTTGCTGCTTGAATAAAGTACTTAAGATCTGAAATTCTTTAATGAGAGAGAGTCTTCATATAACTACATAACTTTTTAGCTACTCATTGATCTTCACTTATATCTTTTTGGAGTAGTTTGTCATTTACTCGTGTGCTTCACTTATATCCTATGAGTAAACGGTTGAATGAGTTGATTGTCATAAATCTAAAATTATATATGTTTCATTTGCTTATCCCATGGGGAGTAATGACTTCACATCTAAGAAATAGAGGATGTAAATTTATTGAAGGTTAGCAAGCATTGTATTGGTCATTTGAACAATTCATGAAAGAATGTTGAAGGAAGAGAAATTTCACATATAAATATACTATCCTAGACATCTTTTATAATTGTGAGCACTCATTAAGTATGACATGCTAAAGAGTTGATGTTGGACAAGGAAGACAACATAATGGGTTATGTTTTCTCACATCTCAGTTGAAGTATATTGTCATGGGTCATTCAAACATGTTGAGCTTGCCTTTCCCTCTGATGCTAGCCAAAATTCCTTGCACCAAGTAGAGATACTACTTGTGCTTCCAAATATCCTTAAACCCAGTTTTTTCCATGAGTGTCCACCATACCTACCTATATGCGGTGTTTACCTGCCGTTCCAAGTAAATTTGCATGTGCCAAACTCTAAACCTTCAAATAATAATCTGTTTTGTATGCCCGAATCACTCATGTAGCGACTAGGGGCTGTCAGTATCTTCCATGCTAGGTGGGTTATTCTCAAGATGAGTGGACTCCGCTCATCGTTCACGAGAAAAATGGCCGGTATCCGAGATGCCCAGTCCCATGATCAAAAGATCAAAATCAAATCAAATTGCAAGCAAAACTCCAACTGGACAGTTGTTGGTATGGACGGTACCCCGTTGTTTCGGATGGCTGTGGAGTGTGATTGTTGGTGGAGGGGAAGTAAAATCTTTACCATTCTGTTTGGGAGCCTCCTATAATGTATGTAGTATGGAAGATATTGGGAACTCTTGGTTGTTATGTTGACAATGAGATCATACCTCTCAAATTATTTTCATCTCTATTTCAAAATTGAGCTCTGGCACCTCTGCAAATCCCTGCTTCCCTCTACGAAGGGCCTATCTTTTACTTTATGTCTTTTACTTTATGCAAGAGTCAAGGTGATCTTCACCTTTCCCTTTTTTCATTTTATCCTTTGGCAAGCACCTCGTGTTGGAAAGATCCTGATATATATATCCAATTGGATGTAAGTTAGCATGAACTATTATTGTTGACATCACCCAAAGGTGAATACGTTGGGAGGCGAAACTATAAGCCCCTATCTTTCTCAGTGTCCGATTAAAACTCCATAACCATAAGTATTGCATGAGTGTTAGCAATTGTAGAAGACTATATGATAGTTGAGTATGTGGAGTTTGCTAAATCAAAGCTCTGACATAGACCCTTCCTGAAAATAAGATGAATTGTAATTGTTTGATGACTGAGAATGAAGTTTGCTAGCTTTCAAGAAAGTTTATGGTCTATGCTTTAACATGTTAATAGCTTGTTACTTGATCTTGAGAAGTTTTATGAGATGAACTACTGTTTTGACATATAATCATGCTAGAAAAGGTGATTGAAATTATCATTTATCAAACTTGTGCACCTGCTAGTATTCACACTTCATAAATTCTTTCTTTTATCATTTACCTACTCGAGGACGAGTAGGAATTAATCTTGGGGACATTGATACGTCTCCAACGTATCTATAATTTATGAAGCATTCATGCTACTTTTTTATCTGTTTTGAATGTTTATGGGCTTTATTATACACTTTTATATTACTTTTGGGACTAACCTATTAACCGAAGGCCCAGCCCATATTGATGTTTTCTTGCCTATTTCAGTGTTTCGAAGAAAAGGAATATCAAACGGAGTCCAAACGGAATGAAACCTTCAGGAGCGTTATTTTTGGAACGGAAACAATTCAGGGGACTTGGAGTGCAAGTCAGGGAAGCTTCAAGGAGGCCACGAGACAGGGGGGCATGCCCACCCCCTGGGCGTGCCCTCCACCCTTGTGGGCCCCTCGTGGCTCCCCCGACCGACTTCTTTCGCCTATATATTCCCATATACTCTAAAAACACCGGAGCGAACAATAGATTGGGAGTTTCGCCACTGCAAGCCTCTGTAGCCACCAAAAACCTCTTGGGAGCCCGTTCCGGTAACCTGCCAGAGGGGGGGATCACTCACCGTTGGCCATCTTCATCATCCCGGTGCTCTCCATGATGAGGAGGGAGTAGTTCACCCTCGGGGCTGAGGGTATGTACCGGTAGCTATGTGTTTGATCTCTCTCTCTCTCTCTCGTGTTCTCTCTATGGCACGATCTTGATGTATCGCGAGCTTTGCTATTATAGTTGGATCTTATGATGTTTCTCCCCCCTCTACTCTCTTGTGATGAATTGAGTTTACCATTTGAAGTTATCTTGTCGGATTGAGTCTTTAAGGATTTCAGAACACTTGATGTATGTCTTGCTGTGCTTATCTGTGGTGATAATGGGATATCACGTGATCCACTTGATGTATGTTTTGGTGATTAACTTGCGAGTTCGTCCCATGAACCTATGCATAGGGGTTGGCACACATTTTCGTCTTGACTCTCCGGTAGCAACTTTGGGGCACTCTTTGAAGTACTTTGTGTTGGTTGAATAGATGAATCTGAGATTGTGTGATGCATATCGTATAATCATGCCCACGGATACTTGAGGTGACAATGGAGTATCTAGGTGACATTAGGGTTTTGGTTGATTTGTGTCTTAAGGTGTTATTCTAGTATGAACTCTATGATAGATTGAACGGAAAGAATAGCTTCATGTTATTTTACTACTGACTCTTGAATAGATCGAGCAGAAAGGATAACTTTGAGGTGGTTTCGTACCCTACCATAATCTCTTCGTTTGTTCTCCGCTATTAGCAGCTTTGGAGTGACTCTTTGTTGCATGTTGAGGGATAGTTATATGATCCAATTATGTTATTCTTGTTGAGAGAACTTGCACTAGTGAAAGTATGAACCCTATGACTTGTTTCCTACCATTGCAATACCGTTTGTGCTCACTTTTATCATTAGTTACCTTGCTGTTTTTATATTTTCATATTACAAAAACCTATGTCTACTATCCATATTGCACTTGTACCACCATCTCTTCGCCGAAGTAGTGCACCTATTCAATTTACCATTGTATTGGGTGTGTTTGGGACACAAGAGACTCTTTGTTATTTGGTTGCAGGGTTGTTTGAGAGAGACCATATTCATCCTACGCCTCCTACAGATTGATAAACCTTAGGTCATCCACTTGAGGGAAATTTGCTACTGTCCTACAAACCTCTACACTTGGAGTCCCAACAACGTCTACAAGAAGAAGGTTGTGTAGTAGACATCACCTTCCCTCTGTACTGATCCAGGGATCCAACTCGGGATGATCTAGGGGTGATCCTCGCATCACTGCCCGACCTTGGTTGATCCTCCCTATCTCGGATGGATCGGGTTCGCCCCCCCCCCCACACACACACACACACTTTTATTACCTGGTGCTTTTGTAGATCGGTTTGACAGATGGCTGCAGATACAAGAGGCGGATCGGCATCAGCCGGCCGGTCTTCTTCTGCAACAGAGATCGAGAGTTTGATGGCGGAGCTTCGACTCCAGGAGGACGATATGCATGACGTGGTGGTGGATGAAGATGCAGTTCCCAAGGACGCAGCAAGATGGTTGGCAGTGGCGCGGGTTCACATTGACAAAACCTACACCAGGGATGGTTCTTCAGAAACATGGGAGCAGTTTGGAATCTTGCGCATCCTGTAAATTTCAAGCCGCTAGAAGCTAATCTGTACACTTTACAGTTCCATTGCATGGGTGATTGGGAAAGAGTTGTGCAGGAGGGTCCATGGAACTTCAGAGGTAATGCAATCATCATCACGCCTTATGACGGTGTTACTCAGCCATCCATGGTCAAGTTAGATACTTTGGATATCTAGATACAGATTCATGATGTCCCGAGCCTGTTTGCGCATCTAGTACCTGCTTTGGCTTCGAAAGTAGGAGAAGTCTTGTTTACAAAATTGCTTCATATGATTTCACGGGCAATTTTTACCGTGTCTGGGTGAAAATTAATGTCAACAAGCCATTGAAGAACGCAGTGTCTCTTGTCAGGGACGGGAAAAGGCAAATCTATAGGGTGAAATATGAGCGCCTACCTGATTGGTGCCTAGTATGTGGACACTTGGGCCACGTGTTTATAGAGCACGGTGATGGAATTCACCCAAAATCAGCCCTAGTTTTCAAAGACCTAAGAGCATCATGGACTATGCGTTCTGCTGGCCAGAACTCTAGTGGTAGTCAAGGGCGCCATGGAGGTAGAAAACGGGGGACGAGGCAGAGGCAACCGAGAAGCAGGAAGAGGGCTATACAGGGCCGACCATTTTGATGAGGATACGGATACAGGTCCTGCTGCTATGAACATGAATGACCCGAGTAGGAAGAGCGAGAGGACAGAGCTAGAGTCAAGAGGAATAAGGGGCATGAAGAATAGACATCTATATCCAAGGGCAACGAACTGGCACTAGTCACGATCGGGGATGGTGTGGTCAGTCCTCCACCAACAAGAGACCTGAAGCGCACAAAGATGGTAGGAAGCGAGAACGATGAGTAGGGTAACCTGGTGAAAAATTTGGCGGGCTCCTTCAAGGGGTGCCGCCCAGCCCAATGATTTTATTATGTTGGAACAGTCGCGGGGCGGGCAACGCCGTGACGGTCAATGAACTTCGCGAGTTTGCGAAGCAATTTGCCCCTTCCCTCCTGGGCATTGTTGAGACACAGATAGATGGAGCGAGTGTCGAATCTTTAGCTGGTACTTTAGGTTTCGATAAAGCTTATGCAGTCAATAGTCAAGGTAGAAGTGGTGGAATAGGACTTTTTTGGAACAATGAAATAAAAGTTGAAATCTTGGGTTATTCTTGTTATCATTTGGATGTTTATGTCGAGGAGAATGGGCACGAGATCTGGCGTTTGACGTGTGTTTATGGCGAGGCCAAAACCCATCTAAGACACCGAATGCTACGTCTTGAGCTTGTGTTGGTTTTCCTCAAAGAGGAGAGGGTGATGCAGCAAGTGTAGCGTAAGTATTTCCCTCAGTTTTGAGAACCAAGGTATCAATCCAGTAGGAGGCTCCTCAAAAGTCCCACGCACCTACACAAACAAACCGAGAACTCGCAACCAATGCAATAAAGGGGTTGTCAATCCCTTCACGGCCACTTGCGAAAGTGAGATCTAATAAAGATAGTATGATAAGATAAATATATTTTTGGTATTTTATAATATAGATGCAAAAATTAAAGTTGCAAATAAAAGTAGATTGAAAGCAAATATGATAAGAGATAGACCCGGGGGCCATAGGTTTCACTAGAGGCTTCTCTCAAGATAGCATAAGTATTACGGTGGGTGAACAAATTACTGTCGAGCAATTGATAGAAAAGTGCATAGTTATGAGATTATCTAGGCATGATCATGTATATAAGCATCACGTCCATAACAAGTAGACCGACTCCTGCCTGCATCTACTACTATTACTCCACACATCGACCGCTATCCAGCATCCATCTAGAGTATTAAGTTCATAAGAACAGAGTAACACATTAAGCAAGATGACATGATGTAGAGGGATAAACTCATGCAATATAATATAAACCCCATCTTGTTATCCTCGATGGCAACAATACAATACGTGCCTTGGAACCCTTTCTGTCACTGGGTAAGGTCACCGCAAGATTGAACCCAAAGCTAAGCACTTCTCCCATGGCAAGAAAGACCAATTTAGTAGGCCAAACCAAACTGATAATTCGAAGAGACTTGCAAAGATAACTCAATCATACATAAAAGAATTTAGAGAAGATTCAAATATTATTCATAGATAAACTTGATCATAAACCCACAATTCATCGGATCTCGACAAACACACCGCAAAAAGAGTTTACATCGAATAGATCTCCACAAGAGAGGGGAGAACATTGTATTGAGATCCAAAAAGAGGGAAGAAGCCATCTAGCTAATAACTATGGACCCGTAGGTCTGTGGTAAACTACTCACAACTCATCGGAGGGGCAAGGATGTTGATGTACAGGCCCTCCGTGGTTGATTCCCCCTCCGGCAGAGCGCCGGTGAAGGCTCCAAGATGGGATCTCGCGGATACAGAAGGTTACGGCGGTGGAAATTGTGTTTCGTGGTGCCCCCGGATGTTTTCGGGGTACGTAGGTATATATAGGAAGAAGAAGTACGTCGGTGGCTGCCCGAGGGGCCCACGAGACAGGGGCATGCCCTACAGGGGGCGCGGCCTCCTATCTCGTGGGGGCCTCGGGTGCTTCTTGACTTGCACTCCAAGCTCTCCGGATCACGTTCGTTCCAAAAATCACACTCCCGAAGGTTTCATTCCGTTTGGACTCCGTTTGATATTCCTTTTCTTCAAAATACTGAAATAGGCAAAAAAACAGCAATATCGGTTGGGCCTCCGGTTAGTAGGTTAGTCCCAAAAATGATATAAATGTGTAAAAAAAGCCCATAAATATCCAAAAGGGGTAATATAATAGCATGGAACAATTAAAAATTATAGATACGTTGGAGACGTATCAAGCATCCCCAAGCTTAATTCCTGCTCGTCCTCGAGTAGGTAAATGATAAAAAAGAAATACTTGATGTGGAATGCTACCTAGCATAATTCTCAATGTAATTTTCTTTATTGTGGCATGAATGTTCAGATCCAAATGATACAAAATAAAAGTTCATAATGACATAAGAAATAGTAATACTTCAAGCATACTAATCAAAAATAATCATGTCTTCTCAAAATAACATGGCTAAAGAAAGTTATCCCTACAAAATCATATAGTCTGGCTGTTGCTCTATCTTCATCACACAAAGTATTTAATCATGCACAACCCCGCTGACAACCCAAGCAGTTGTTTCATACTTTAATAATCTCAAACTTTTTCAACTTTCACACAATACATGAGCGTGATCCATGGACATAGCACTATATGTGGAATAGAATGGTGGTTGTGGAGAAGACAAAAAAAAGAATATAGTCTCACATCAACTAGGCGTATCAATGGGCTATGGAGATGCCCATTAATAGATATCAATGTGAGTGAGTAGGGATTGTCATGCAATGGATGCACTAGAGCTATAAATATATGAAAGCTCAACAAAAGAAACTAAGTGGGGTGCATCCAACTTGCTTGCTCACGAAGACCTAGGGCACTTTTGAGGAAGCCCATCATTGGAATATACAAGCCAAGTTCTATAATGAAAAATTCCCACTAGTGTATGAAAGTGACAACATATGAGACTCTCTATCATGAAGATCATGGTGCTATTTTGAAGCACAAGTGTGGAAAAAGAGATAGTAGCATTGTCCCTTCTCTCTTTTTCTCTCATTTTATTTTTTTCCTTCGTTCTTTTTTCTCTTTTTTTCTTTTCTTTGGCCTTCTCTTTTTTTTCTTTTTGGACTTTCTCCTTTTTTTCTTCTTTTTTGTAAAGTCCGAAGCCTCATCCCGACTTGTGGGGGAATCATAGTCTTCATCATCCTTTCCTCACTAGGACAATGCTCTAATAATGAAGATCATCACACTTTTATGGATTTACAACTCAAAGCTAGAACAAGATATGACTCTATATGAATGCCTCCAGCGGTGTACCGGGATATGCAATGAATCAAGAGTGACATGTATGAAAATTATGAAGGTGGCCTTGCCACAAATACAACGTCAACTACATGATCATGCAAAAGCAATATGACAAAAGTAATGCGTGTCATATGAACGGAACGATGGAAAGTTGCGTGGCAATATATCTCGGAATGGCTATGGAAATGCCATAATAGGTAGGTATGGTGGCTGTTTTGAGGAAGGTAAATGATGGGTATATGGTACCGGCGAAAGTTGTGCGGCACAAGAGAGGCTAGCAATGGTGGAAGGGTGAAAGGGTGCGTATAATCCATGGACTCAACATTAATCAAAAGAACTCATATACTTGTTGCAAAAATTTAGAAGTCATCAAAAACCAAAGTACTACGCGCATGCTCCTAGGGTGATAGATTGGTAGGAAAAGACCATCGCTCATCCCCGACCGCCACTCATAAGGAAGACAATCAATAAATAAAATTGTGCTCCAACTTCATCACAAAGCGGTTCACCATACGTGCATGCTACGGGAATCACAAGCTTCAACACAAGCATTCTTTAAATTCATACTCACCCAACTAGCATGACTTTAATATCACTACCTCCATATCTCAAAACAATTATCAAGCATCAAGTTGATCATAGCATCCAATTCACTTTCTATGATAGTTTTTATTATACCCAACTTGGATGCTCATCATTCTAGGACCAACTTTATGATCATAGCAAATACCATGCTGTTCTAAAAGACTCTAAAAAATATATAAGTGAAGCATGAGAGGCTAGCAATTTCTTCAAAATTAAGACACCACCATGCTCTAAAAGATATAAGTGAAGCACTAGAGCAAAAACTATCAAGCTCAAAAGATATAAGTGAAGCACATAGAGTATTCTAGCAAATTCTAATCAAATAGGCTTATCCCAAAAAGTGTGTACAGCAAGGATGATTGTGGTAAACTAAAAAGCAAAGACTAATATAATACACGATGCTCCAAGCAAAACACATATCATGTGGCGAATAAAAATATAGCTCCAAGTAAAGTTACCAATGAACGAAGACGAAAGAGGGGATGCCTTCCCGGGGCATCCCCAAGCTTAGGCTTTTGGCTATTCTTGAATATCTTGGGGTGCCTTGGGCATTCCCCAAGCTTAGGATCTTTCCACTCCTTATTCCATAGTCCATAAAAGCTTTACCCAAAACTTGAAAACTTCACAACACAAAACTCAACAGGAAATCTTATAAGCTCCGTTAGTGAAAGAAAACAAAACCACCACATAAGGTACTGCCATGAACTCATTCTTTATTTATTTTGGTGTTAAACCTACTGTATTCCAACTTTCTTATGGTTTATAAACTAATTTACTAGCCATAGATGCATTGAAACAAGCAAACAACACACGAAAAACAGAATCTGTCAAAAACAGAACAGTTTGTAGCAATCTGTAACTAACGCAAACTTCTGGAACTCTAAGAATCCTACCAAAATAGGAAGTCCTGGACAATTTGTTTATTGAACAGCGGAAAAAAGAATCAACGCAAAAGCAAGTTCCTGTGATTTAAAAAAATTATATTCGTGTGCGCAAAGTTTCTGTTTTTCAGCAGAATCAAATCAACTATCATCGTAGGTTATCCTATAGGTTCTACTTGGCACAAACACTAATTAAAAGATAAAAACACATATAACCAGAAGGTAGATGCAAGATTTATTACTAAACAGGAGCAAAAACAAAAAAACATAAAGAAAAATTGGGTTGCCTCCCAACTAGCGCTATCGTTTAACGCCCCTAGCTAGGCATAAAAGCAAGGATAGATCTAAGTAGTGCCGTAATAATAAGATAGATCTTGAAAGCTCATCTCATATTCTCTACGTTCGGCAGCAAGTTTCCTTTGAGGCAAGCAAAAGTAATCAAAAGGGCTAAATTTAGTGGGACAAAGATCCCCAAGATCAATCACAGGAGGAACGGGTTCCTCCTTTGGCCCATCATAATGCACAACTATTTCATCACTAAAAGCATTCTTTTGGCAGAATCTTGTGAGCCTATACTCAAGAGCGTATCCTAACTCATTGTTTCGAAGGGCAAAATCATTATTAAGCTCGTTAATCCAATCAACAAAGACATTAGTAGGAACCTTTTTTCTATGGTTTTCATTAAAAGCGACATAGTCCAAAGATTGAAAACGTCTAAATTCCTCTTGATCATAGAGGATCGCCTCTATGGGAGGACGACCGGCGTCCACCCTATAGTGTGCAAAGATTTCTTTGGCCTCTCTTATGATAAATCTAAACTCATGAACCAAAAAGATAGTAACAGCGTGCTTAACAGAAGAATGCTCAATATTAGAGAATTCTAGGAAAATTCTTTGTATGCAAGGATGCATATGCATAAATTGTCTTTCAAGTTCAACTACAAGCATAGCGATAGCATCCGCAAGACTACTAGTTCTATGAAGAATAGAACAACCCATGGAAGGTAAAGCACCGGCACAAGTAAAGAAATCTTGAATAACACCTTTGCCAATGATGTTACCACTACCGATTCGAAACTTTTTAGTATGCAAGATAGGGGGTTCATCAGCCGGAGCCTCGGGATTTTCTGTGTTATCATTTATTGTCCATATCGACGATAATCTCCCCAATTTCAGACATAGCGGCAAACAAAAGCAAGGCGGAAGAAGGCGAGCGAAAAAGAGAGGATGAGATTGGGAAAGTGAGGGCGAATAAAACGGCAAGTGTGAAGTGGGGGAGAGGAAAACGAGAGGCAAATGGCAAATAATGTAAATGTGAGGGAGATGGGTTTGTGATGGGTACTTGGTATGTCTTGACTTGAGCGAAGACCTCCCCGGCAACGGCGCCAGAAATCCTTCTTGCTACGTCTTGAGCTTGCATTGGTTTTCCTCGAAGAGGAGAGGGTGATGCAGCAAGTGTAGCGTAAGTATTTCCCTAGGTTTTGAGAACCAAGGTATCAATCCAGTAGGAGGCTCCTCAAAAGTCCCACGCACCTACACAAACAAACTGAGAACTCGCAACCAACGCAATAAAGGGGTTGTCAATCCCTTCACAGCCACTTGCGAAAGTGAGATCTAATAAAGATAGTATGATAAGATAAATATATTATTGGTATTTTATAATATAGATGCAAATAAAAGTAGATTGAAAGCAAATATGATAAGAGATAGACCCGGGGGCCATAGCTTTCACTAGAGGCTTCTCTCAAGATAGCATAAGTATTATGGTGGGTGAACAAATTACTGTCGAGCAATTGATAGAAAAGCGCATAGTTATGAGATTATCTAGGCATGATCGTGTATATAGGCATCATGTCCATAACAAGTAGACCGACTCCTGCCTGCATCTACTACTATTACTCCAAACATCGACCGCTATCCAACATGCATCTAGAGTATTAAGTTCATAAGAACAGAGTAACACATTAAGCAAGATGACATGATGTAGAGGGATAAACTCATGCAATATGATATAAACCCCATCTTGTTATCCTCGATGGCAACAATACAATACATGCCTTGCAACCCTTTCTGTCACTGGATAAGGTCACCGCAAGATTGAACCCAAAGCTAAGCACTTCTCCCATGGCAAGAAAGACCAATCTAGTAGGCCAAACCAAACTGATAATTCGAAGAGACTTGCAAAGATAACTCAATCATACATAAAAGAATTCAGAGAAGATTCAAATATTATTCATAGATAAACTTGATCATAATCCCACAATTCATCGGATCTCGAGAAACACACCGCAAAAAGAGTTTACACTGAATAGATCTCCACAAGAGAGGGGGAGAACATTGTATTGAGATCCAAAAAGAGAGAAGAAGCCATCTAGCTAATAACTATGGACCCGTAGGTCTGTGGTAATCTATTCACAACTCATCGGAGGGGCAAGGATGTTGATGTAGAGGCCCTCCGTGGTTGATTCCCCCTCCGGCAGAGCGCCGACGAAGGCTCCAAGATGGGATCTCGCGGATACAGAAGGTTACGGCGGTGGAAATTGTGTTTCGTGGTGCCCTCGGATGTTTTCGGGGTACGTAGGTATATATAGGAAGAAGAAGTACGTCAGTGGCCGCCCGAGGGGCCCACGAGACAGGGGGCGCGCCCTACAAGGGGGGCGGCCTCCTATCTCGTGGGGGCCTCGGGTGCTTCTTGACTTGCACTCCAAGCTCTGCGGATCACGTTCGTTCCAAAAATCACACTCCCGAAGGTTTCATTCTGTTTGGACTCCGTTTGATATTCCTTTTCTTCGAAATACTGAAATAGACAAAAAAACAGCAATATGGGCTGGGCCTCCGGTTAGTAGGTTAGTCCCAAAAATGATATAAATGTGTAAAATAAAGCCCATAAACATCCAAAAGGGGTAATATAATAGCATGGAACAATCAAAAATTATAGATACGTTGGGGACGTATCACCGAACATGGACGGCTTTGAAGAATATTAGCACTTTGAGCTCTCTCCATTGGCTGTGTATTGGCGATTTTAGCGAAGTTCTACTTCCAAACGAACATGTGGGAATAGTTCAGCGGAGTAATGCGGAAATTCAGGCATTTAGAGAGGCAACAGATGTTTGCATGCTAATGGATATTGGCTACAAGGAAAGGTTTTGGAACTTTGAGAAGAAAGTGACGGGGGGCACTTATACCAGATGCAGGTTGGACACGGCGCTAGCTAGCCCCCAGTGGATGACACGGTTCCCTCTAGCGACCCTTGAACACCATACTGCGGCCACGTCTGACCATAGCCCGATTGTTCTTGATATGAGATGAGCTCAAGAAGGTGTACGACATCGGACTTTTCGGTATGAGTCCATGTAGGAGAGGCATGATGGTTTTGGGGATGTTGTTAACTATGAATGGCTTGCTGATGGGCCATGTGAAAGTGTTCAGGAGCTGCGGGATAAACTGTCAGGGGTCTCGCGAGAGTTAAATAACTTGAGTAAACAGTCTTTTGGAAGCGTTCGTCGTGAGATCAAAGGGCTCATAAGGAAGCTAGAAGAGTTAAGAGGTGACCTGATAACCCACAAGTATAGGGGATCACAACAGTTTTCGAGGGTAGAGTATTCAGCTCAAATTTGTTGATTCGACACAAGGGGAGCCAAAGAATATTCTCAAGTATTAGCATCTGAGTTGTCAATTCAACCACACCTGGAAACTTAATATCTGCAACAAAGTGTTTAGTAGCAAAGTAATATGATAGTGATGGTAACGGTAACAAAGTAAAGACAGCAAAAGTAATGTTTTTGGTATTTTTGTAGTGATTGTAACAGTAGCAACGGAAAAGTAAATAAGCATAAACCAGTATATGGAAAACTCGTAGGCACCGGATCAGTGATGGATAATTATGCCGGATGCGGTTCATCATGTAACAGTCATAACATAGGGTGACACAGAACTAGCTCCAATTCATCAATGTAAGGTAGGCATGTATTCCGAATATAGTCATACGTGCTTATGGAAAAGAACTTGCATGACATCTTTTGTCCTACCCTCCCGTGGCAGCGGGGTCCTAATGGAAACTAAGGGATATTAAGGCCTCCTTTTAATAGAGAACCGGAACAAAGCATTAGCACATAGTGAATACATGAACTCCTCAAACTATGGTCATCACCGGGAGTGGTCCCGATTATTGTCACTTCGGGGTTGCCGGATCATAACACATAGTAGGTGACTATAGACTTGCAAGATAGGATCTAGAACACACATATATTCATGAAAACATAATAGGTTCAGATCTGAAATCATGGCACTCGGGCCCTAGTGACAAGCATTAAGCATAGCAAAGTCATAGCAACATCAATCTCAGAACATAATGGATACTAGGGATCAAACCCTAACAAAACTAACTCGATTACATGATAAATCTCATCCAACCCATCACCATCCAGCAAGCCAACGATGCAATTACTCACGCACGGCGGTGAGCATCATGAAATTGGTGATGGAGGATGGTTGATGATGGCGACGGCGACGAATCCCCCTCTCGGGAGCCCCGAATGGACTCCAGATCAGCCCTCCCGAGAGAGATTAGGGCTTGGCGGCGGCTCCGTATCGTAAAACGCAATGAAACTTTCTCTCTGATTTTTTTCTCCCCGAAAGCCAATATATGGAATTGGAGTTGGTGTCGGAGGGCCATCAGGGGGCCCACGAGGTAGGGGGGCGCGCCCAGGGGGGAGGGGCGCGCCCTCCACCCTCGTGAACAGGGTGTGGGCCCCCTGGTCTTCATCTTTGGCGTGGATTTTTTATTATTTATTCTAAGATATTCCATGGAGTTTCAGGTCATTCCGAGAACTTTTGTTTTCTGCACATAAAACAACACCATGGCAGTTCTACCGAAAACAGCGTCAGTCCGGGTTAGTTTCATTCAAATTGTACAAGTTAGAGTCCAAAACAAGGGCAAAAGTGTTTGGAAAAGTAGATACGACGGAGACGTATCAACTCCCCTAAGCTTAAACCCTTGCTTTGATCTTTTTGGATCATGGGACTGGGCATCCCGGTTACCGGCCCTTTCTCGTGAATGAGGAGCGGAGTCCACTCCTCTTGAGAATAACCCACCTAGCATGGAAGATATAGGTAGCCCTAGTTGCACATGAGCTGCTCGAGCATACAAAACAGAATTTCATTTGAAGGTTTGGAGTTTGGCACATACAGATTTACTTGGAACGGCAGGTAGATACCGCATATAGGAAGGTATGGTGGACTCATATGGAACAACTTTGGGGTTCAAGGAGTTTGGATGCACAAGCAGTATTCCCGCTTAGTACAGGTGAAGGCTAGCAAAAGACTGGGAAGCGACCAACTGAGAGAGCGACAACAGTCGTAAGCATGCATTAAAATTAATTTACACCGAATATAAGCATTAGTAGGATATAATCCACCATGAACATAAATATTATGAAGGCTATGTTGATTTGATTCAACTACATACGTGAACATGTGCCAAGTCGAGTCGCTCAATTCATTTAAAGGAGGATACCATCCTTTCATACCACATCATAATCATCTCAATAGCATGTTGGCACGCAAGGTAAACCATTATCACTCATAGCTAATCAAGCATGGCACAAGCAACTATAATCTCTAAATGTCATTGCAAATATGTTTACTTCATAATAGCTAAATCAGGAATGATGAATCATCATAATTACAAAAACAAGAGAGGTCGAGTTCATACCAGCTTTTCTCATCCCAATAAGTCCATCATATATCATCATTATTTCCTTTCACTTGCACGACCGAACGGTGTGTATAATAATAAGAGTGCACGTGCATTGGACTAAGCTGGAATCTGCAAGCATTCAACTCAAGGGAGAAGACAAGTAATATGGGCTCTAAGTTAAATAAACGATCATGCATATGAGATCCACTAAGCATTTTCAATATAGTCTTCTCGACCCCCAAAGAAAGGAAAAGAAATAAAAACTATTTACACGGGAAATCTCCCAACAAGCAAAAGAAGAACGGGAAATGTTTTTGGGTTTTCTTTTTAATTACTACCACTACAGCAGGAAAAATAAACTACTACTAATTTTTTGTTTTTTCTTAAGGTTTATTAAACACACAAGAAGAAAGCAGGAAAAAGGGAAATAAACTAGCATGGATATTACAGTGAAAGAGTATGAGCACCGACATCTAGCAATGAGTGTGTGTGAGCATAAATGTAATGTCGGTGAGAAATACGTACTCCCCCAAGCTTAGGCTTTTGGCCTAAGTTGGTCTATTGCCAGGGATAGCCTAGCGGATACCCATAGGTGTAGCTGGGGTCATACTGTGACGCAGAATAGTTGGGATCATAATGTGA
Source organism: Triticum timopheevii (assembly GCA_963921465.1). Classification (NCBI taxonomy): domain Eukaryota; kingdom Viridiplantae; phylum Streptophyta; class Magnoliopsida; order Poales; family Poaceae; genus Triticum; species Triticum timopheevii. Next base: position 162,211,898 of record OY997274.1, on the reverse strand, counting down.
TGAAGAGGACTCTGATTGCCACTGGCTGGCAATCGCCTCAGGATCCCAAGAATAAACAGAAATTCGTGGAGGCTCATCTTGTGGCTCCGGTTCCGAGGCTGGTGTAGGATTCCGATAGGCTTGAACAGCCGCCCACGGAACAATGTAAGGCCCTGTAGACAAGTTAAACAAAGAGGGAGCAGGCAAAGTAATAGTCTCAGGGTGATGTTTATCAAAGTACAATTTATATTTAAGCTCCCCTTCGCGACTCTTAACAAGAAAATCATGCGCTAGCATACTCTTATAATCTAAATAAGCACGGGGCAGTGTTGTTTCTTCTTTCTCCTCATGCCTAATAGGTATTTCAAAATATTCAGCTAGATGGGAAGCATAAATGCCTCCAAAGACGGGGCCCTTAGTACGGTTCAGACTTAACCGTCTAGCAACAATTCCACCCATACTAACAGAGTTATTGTGGTATAAACCATGGAACAATCTCCCCAAGCAGTTTTGCGAGAGGTGCTTTGAGCAAGGAGATCGGAAATCACAGCAAAAGAGGCTGGAACACGAGCTTGAGTTGGTTTTTCGGGTTTGTGCGAGACAGAGGAAGAAGATGGGTGCAGGGATAAGTGGAGGAGGGCCACCATGGGCCCACGAGGCAGGGGGTGCGCCCAGGGGGGTAGGGCGCGCCCTCCACCCTTGTGGCCAGGTGGCAACTCCCCCCGCGGTAATTTTTGCACAGTAAATCCTCAAATATTCCTGAAAAAATCATATTAAATTGGCATGGCATTCTGAGGACTTTTATTTTCGGGATATTTTTATATTGCACGGATAAGTCAGGAGACAGACAGAAAAATATTATTTTACTTTATTTCTACTAAATAACAGAAAATATAAAGAGGGTACACAAGGTTGTGCTTCTAGTTTCATCCGTCTCATGCTCATCAAAAAGAATCCACTAACAAGGTTGATCAAGTCTTGTTAACAAACTCATTCCGATAATTATGGAACCGGAGAAATTTCGAATAACACTATGTTACCTCAACGGGGATATGGACATCCCCAATAATAAGAATATCATACTTTTTCTTGACAGTAGGGAGAGGAAATTCAAAACCTCCAAATATAATCGAGGGAACTTTTCCAATAGAGTTGATACTATAAACTTGAGGTTGTTTCCTCGGAAAATGTACCGTGTGCTCATTGCCATTAACATGAAAAGTGACATTACCTTTGGTGCAATCAATAACAGCCCCTGCAGTATTAAGGAAAGGTCTTCCAAGAATAATAGACATACTATCATCCTTGGGAATATCAAGAATAACAAAGTCCGTTAAAATAGTAACGTTTGCAACCACAACAGGCACATCCTCACAAATACCGACATGTATAGCAGTTGATTTATCAGCCATTTGCAAAGATATTTCAGTAGGTGTCAACTTATTCAAGTCAAGTCTACGATATAAAGAGAGAGGCATAACACTAACACCGGCTCCAAGATCACATAAAGCAGTTTTAACATAATTTCTCTTAATGGAGCATGGTATAGTAGGTACTCCTAGATCTCCGAGTTTCTTTGGTATTCCACCCTTAAAAGTATAATTAGCAAGCATGGTGGAAATTTCAGCTTCGGGTATCTTTCTTTTATTAGTAATAATATCCTTCATATACTTAGCATAAGGATTTGTTTTGAGCACATCAGTTAATCGCATACGCAAAAAGATGGGTCTAATCATTTCAGCAAAGCGCTCAAAATCCTCATCATCCTTTTTCTTGGATGGTTTAGGAGGAAAAGGCATGGGTTTCTGAACCCATGGTTCCCTTTCTTTATCGTGTTTCCTAGCAACAAAATCTCTTTTTTCATAACGTTGATTCCTTGATTGTGGGTTATCAAGATCAACTGCAGGTTCAACTTCTACATCATTATCATTACTAGGTTGAGCATCAACATGAACATTATCATTAACATTATCACTAGGTTCATGTTCATCACCTGATTGTGTTTCAGCATCAGAAACAGAGATATCATTTGGATTATCAGGTGGTTCAGCAATAGGTTCACTAGAAGTTTGCAAAGTCCTATCATTTTTCTTTTTCTTCCTCTTAGAAGAACTAGGTACATCAATATTGTTTCTCTGAGAATCTTGCTCGATTCTCTTAGGGTGGCCTTCCGGATACAAAGGTTCCTGAGTCAATCTACCAGTTCTAGTAGCCACTCTACCAGCATAATCATTTTTCTTACTATTCATTTCATCAAGCACTTCTTTCTGAGCTTTAAGTACTTGTTCTACTTGAGTGGTAACCATAGAAGCATGTTTGCTAACAAGTTTAAGTTCACCTCTAATATCAGCCATATAATCACTCAAGCGTTTAATCATAAAGGTATTCTGTTTTAATTGTGTACAAAATAAGCATTAACGTCATCTTGCTTAAACATAAAGTCATCAAACTCATCCAAGCACTGACTAGCAATTTTAGTAGGAGGGACTTTAGCTTTATCATACCTATAGAGAGAGTTTACCTTTACTACCTGTGTCGGGATATCGGGAGGTTCTTCAGTAAATAAGTAATTGAGATCATATACTTCTTCAACAGGCGGTAAATTAAGACCATGTATTTATTCAATAGGAGGTAAATTCTTAACATCTTCAGCTTTAATACCTTTTTCTTTCATAGATTTCTTTGCCTCTTGCATATCTTCGGGACTGAGAAATAGAACACCTCTCTTCTTAGGAGTGGGTTTAGGAATAGGTTCAGTAATTGGCTTAGGAGCTAGCTCGGGAGGTGCCCAATTATTTTCATTTGCCAACATATTATTCAATAGAATTTCAGCATCATCCGGTGTTCTTTCCCTGAAAAGAGAACCAGCACAACTATCCAGGTAATCTCTGGAAGCATCGGTTAGTCCATTATAAAAGATATCAAGTATTTCAGGTTTCTTAAGAGGATGATCAGGCAAAGCATTAAGTAGCTTGAGAAGCCTCCCCCAAGCTTGTGGGAGACTTTCTTCTACAATTTGCACAAAATTATATATATCCCTCAAAGCAGCTTGTTTCTTATGAGCAGGGAAATATTTAGCAGAGAAGTAATAAATCATATCCTGGGGCTTTGCACACAACCAGGATCAAGAGAATTAAACCATTTCTTAGCATCACCCTTTGATGAGAATGGAAATATTTTGAGTAAATAAAGGTAGCACGATCTCTCATTATTGGTAAACAGGGCAGCTATATCATCTAACTTACGAAGATGTGCCACAACAGTTTCAGATTCATAGCCATAAAAAGGATCAGATTCAACCAAAGTAATTATATCTGGATCAACAGAAAAATCATAATAAACCTGATCAGCAACACAGATAGGTGAAGTAGCAAAAGCAGGGTCGGGTCTCATCCTATCTCTAAAAGATTCTTTACTCTACTTAATTAGCAACCTCTTACATTCAAGACTATCCTGGCAAGCAAGAACAGCTTCAATAGATTCAGCATTAAAAAGATAACCCTCAGGAATGGCAAGCATATTTTAATCATCACTAACATCATCGTGTTCAGTTTCAATAATTTCTCTTTCCCTAGACCTAGAAATTTGTTCATCTAGAAATTCACCAAGGGGCACAGTAGTACCAAGCATAGAAGTAGTTTCATCATAAGTATCATGCATAGCAGAAGTGGCATCATCAATAACATGTGACATATCAGAATCAATAGCAGTAGTAGGTTTAGGTGTCGCAAACTTACTCATAACAGAAGGAGAATCTAGTGCAAGGCTAGATGGCAATCCCTTACCTCCCCTCATAGTTGAGGGCAAAATAGTAGTTCGATCATCTTTCAAGTTCTTCATAGTGTCCAGCAGATATAAATCCCAAGTAACTCAAAGAATAGAGCTATGCTCCCCGGCAACAGCGCCAGAAAAAGGTCTTGATAACCCACAAGTATAGGGGATCGCAACAGTTTTCGAGGGTAGAGTATTCAACCCAAATTTGTTGATTCGACACAAGGGGAGCCAAAGAATATTCTCAAGTATTAGCAGCGGAGTTGTCAATTCAACCACACCTGGAAACTTAATATCTACAGCAAAGTGTTTAGTAGCAAAGTAATATGATAGTGGTGGTAACGGTAACAAAGTAAAGACAGCAAAAGTAATGTTTTTGGTATTTTTGTAGTGATTGTAACAGTAGCAACGGAAAAGTAAATAAACGTAAACTAGTATATGGAAAACTCGTAGGCACCGGATCAGTGATGGATAATTATGCCGGATGTGGTTCATCATGTAACAGTCATAACATAGGGTGACACAGAACTAGCTCCAATTCATCAATGTAATGTAGGCATGTATTCCGAATATAGTCATACGTGCTTATGGAAAAGAACTTGCATGACATCTTTTGTCCTACCCTCCCGTGGCAGCGGGGTCCTAATGGAAACTAAGGGATATTAAGGCCTCCTTTTAATAGAGAACCGGAACAAAGCATTAGCACATAGTGAATACATGAACTCCTCAAACTATGGTCATCACCGGGAGTGGTCCCGATTATTGTCACTTCGGGGTTGCCGGATCATAACACATAGTAGGTGACTATAGACTTGCAAGATAGGATCTAGAACACACATATATTCATGAAAACATAATAGGTTCAGATCTGAAATCATGGCACTCGGTCCCTAGTGACAAGCATTAAGCATAGCAAAGCCATAGCAACATCAATCTCAGAACATAATGGATACTAGGGATCAAACCCTAACAAAACTAACTCGATTACATGATAAATCTCATCCAACCCATCACCGTCCAGCAAGCCTACGATGCAATTACTCACGCACAGCGGTGAGCATCATGAAATTGGTGATGGAGGATGGTTGATGATGGCGACAGCAACGAATCCCCCTCTCCGGAGCCCCGAACAGACTCCAGATCAGCCCTCCCGTGAGAGATTAGGGCTTGGCGGCGGCTCCGTATCGTAAAACGCAATGAAACTTTCTCTCTGATTTTTTTTCTCCCCGAAAGCCAATATATGGAGTTGGAGTTGGCGTCGGAGGGCCACCAGGGGGCCCACGAGGTAGGGGGCGCGCCCAGGGGGAGGGGCGCGCCCCCACCCTCGTGAACAGGGTGTGGGCCCCCTGGTCTTCATCTTTGGCGAGGATTTTTTATTATTTATTCTAAGATATTCCATGGAGTTTCAGGTCATTCCGAGAACTTTTGTTTTCTGCACATAAAACAACACCATGGCAGTTCTGCTGAAAACAACGTCAGTCCGGGTTAGTTCCATTCAAATCGTACAAGTTAGAGTCCAAAACAAGGGCAAAAGTGTTTGGAAAAGTAGATACGACGGAGACGTATCATGACCCGTTGCGCATTGGCCTGTCTCATGTTGAGTTAAAAATAAACGAGAGGCTGGTCGAGCTATATCACCGAGACGAACTTATGTGGAGAGAGCATGCACGCACTGAATGGCTTTCATCCGGGGATAAAAACACAAAAAAAAATCACCTTCGAGCTAGTCTGAGCAGAAAGAAAAATATGATTAAAGCTCTTGAGAACTCCAAGGTGTGTTGGTGGGTAATCCGGAGGAGCTAAGGGCTATGACAAATGCTTTCTACCAAGACCTTTACACATTCAAGGGTGTACAGGGTCTAGACGAGGTTCTTGCTCATGTTCCCTATAAATTAACAGCCACCATGAACGATATTTTATGTGCGTCGTACACTAAGGAGGAGGTTAAGAACACATTGTTCCAAATGTTTCCCACTAAAGCGCCGGGGCCGGATTGGTTCCCGGCCCAGTTTTATCAGAAGCACTGGGATGTGTGTGGGGATGATGTGTCCAATATTGTGCTCAGGATTGTTCGAGGGGAGGAGAGCCCAGTATGTATAAACGACAATACCCTTGTCCTAATACCAAAGGTGACTAACCCTACTTTGCTCTCACAATTCAGACCTATCAGTTTATGCAACATCCTTTATAAGATAGCCTCTAAGGTGATAGCAAACATATTAAAGTAAATACTCCCAGATATTATCTCCAGGGAACAGTCTGCTTTTGTCCCCGGAAGGTTGATTACAGATAATATTATTTGTGCTTATGAATGTCTACACTTCACGAAGCGAAACAAGTCAAAGAGCAACAGCTTTTGTGCTCTTAAGTTGGATATGATGAAATCCTACGATAGGACGGAGTGGGAATATCTTAGGGCCATTATGAGCAAGTTGGGATTCGCCCAGGTATGGATTAATACAGGGATGGCTATGGTCTCATCTGTTTCTTTTTCAGAGCTCTTTAATGGTGAGAAGCTTGAAAGTTTTCATCCATCCAGAGGAATCCGGTAGGGAGATCCTATCACCCCTTACCTTTTCTTGATTGCAGTAGAGGGCCTTTCATGCCTCCTGAAATCCATTTCTCAGCCATCATTGTTGGAAGGTATTAGGGTGGCGCCCACGGCTCTGCCGGTGAATCACCTTTTATTTGCTGATGACAGCCTGTTGCTTTTCAAGGCTAGTGTGGAGGGTGCTGAAGAGGTTTCAAACCTACTGGACAGGTATTGTATGGCTTTGGGGAAAAAAATTAATAATGTAAAATCATCCATTTTCTTCAGCAAAGGGTGCCCACAGATAGTAAGAGAAGGGGTGAAAACCAAACTAGAAGTACAAAATGAATCGCTCAGTGATCGACATTTGGGGATGCCAACTGAGGTTTGTCATTCTAAAAATGGGACTTTTAAATATTTAATGGACAGAATGTGGGAGAAGGTTAAAGGTTGGATGGGAAACCTTTTGTCTGCTGCTGGTAAGGAGATTTTGATAAAATCAATAGCTCAAGCAATCCCTGTTTTTTCGATGTCTTGCTTCAAGCTCCCGAGAGGTCTTTGTGGAAGTGTTTCATCCATCATACGTCAGTTTTTGTGGGGACACAAGAGAGGGAGACGCAAACCAGCATGGGCTACATGGGATGCCATGACTAGGCCAAAGCATATGGGTGATCTTGGTTTCAAGGATCTAGAGCTCTTTAATCTTGCCCTCTTGGCAACGCAATCGTGGAGGCTAATGACTGAACCAGATTCGTTAAGTGCAGGCATTCTGAAAGCTGTCTATTTCCCTAACTGTTCATTTCTTGATACTGGATTGGGAACTCACCTCTCACAAGTATGGAGAGCCATCATGGATGGGAGAGACATTATGGCGCAGGGAATTGTAAGGAGGATAGGAGATGGTGAAACCACTAACATTTGGGATCATAACTAGATCCCGCGGGCAAGCTACAAAAGACCAATTACTTCTTTTAGTGCAGGATCCTCCACAAAGAGTAACTGAGTTAATTGAGCAGTCCACAGCGACATGGAAAGAGGGAGTTGTTCGCTCGGTTTTTACACCTTTTGATGCTGAAGCAATCCTCAAAATACCACTTTGCACAAGAAAGATTGATGACTTCTGGGCCTGATATGAGGAGACGTGAGGTTTCTTCTCAGTTGGCTCGGCATATCGGATGTTAGTACGAACAAAGTATAATAGAGAGGGCTGGCTAGAGGGGTGTGAGAGTTCATCGCATGTGGAGACAGAAAGGAAGGAGTGGAAATCACTGTGGAGAGTTCAAGTCCCTTCAAAACTTTGAGTATTCATTTGGCGGCTGGCAAGACATTCCATACCTTCTAGTGAAGTACTCCAGCGTCGGAATATGGCCACCACTTCTTCATGCAATCTGTGTGGAGCTCACGATACGTGGAGACACGCATTACTGAACTGTCCGGTGTCTCGAAGCACTTGGGCATTATCTTCAGAGGATATCCTTGATCAAACGAGCATCCATCATGAGGAGGACGCAAAGTCGTGGATCTTAACTATGAACAGAGCTTTATCATCGGAGGAATTTGTGAGGTTGGTGGTTACTTTATGGGCCATCTGGAGTTCACATAGGAAGTCCATTCATGAGGATATCTTCAAAATCCCTCATGCGATACATGGGCACATAACTTCTTATCTAATGGAGTTGAATGCTCTATCAAACAAAGCTGAGACGGGAAGCAGGGTGCAGCAGTGGCACACTGGGTGGATTGCACCTCCCGATCATCATGCTAAGCTGAATGTCAGTGCCACTGTCATTAAGGGACACAAAGGAGCGGTTGGAGTGGTTTGCTGAAGTGAGCAGGGATTTTTTCTTGGAGCCTCGGCGATAGTTTTTAACAGCATTGATGATCCAGCGACACTGGAGGCTCTGGCTATTCGAGAGGGGTTGGCTCTGGCAGAAGATTTGAACCTACTGTTGGGGAACGTATCAATAATTCAAAATTTTCTATGCATCACCAAGATCAATCTATGGAGATTCTTGCAATAAGAGAGGTATAGGATGAGTTGATCTTCATACCCTTGAAGATCGCAATGCGGAAGCGTTACAAGAACGCGGTTGGTGGAGTCGTACACGCAGCGATTGAGATCACGGTCGATTCCGATTTAAGCGCCGAACGGACGGCGCCTCCGAGTTCAACACACGTACAGCCCGGGGACGTCTCCTCCTTCTTGATCCATCAAGGGGAGAGGAGAAGTTGAGGGAAAACTCTAGCAGCACGACGGCGTGGTGGCGATGGAGCTCGTGGTTCTCCGGCAGGGCTTCGCCAAGCACTACGGAGGAGGATGAGGTGTTGGAGGAGGGAGGGGCTGCGCCGAGGGAAGGGTGCGGCTGCCCTCTCTCTCCCTCACTATATATAGGGGGAGGGGGCGTGGAGGAGGCGCCCTAGGGTTCCCTAGGGGTGGGGTGGCGGCCACAGGGGAAACCCTAGATGGGTTTGGGCACCCCCACCCCTAGGAAACTTGCCCCCTAAGCCGGGAGGGGCGGCTGCCCTAGGGGAGACGCCCCCACCTCTCCAGGTTACATGAGAGGGGTTGGGAGGGGCGCACAGCACCTTAGTGGGCTGGTGTGCCCCCTCCCCTTGGCCCATAAGGGCCCCCAACGCTTGCCGGGGCCTCCGAAACACCTTTCGGTCACGCTGGTCGTCACCCGGTACTCCCAAAACAATACCGGACTCCAATACCCTTCGTCCAATATATCGAACTTCACCTTCGGACCATTCTGGAGTTCCTCGTCACATCTGGGATCTCATCCGGGACTCCGAACAACCTTCGGTAACCACATACTATTTCCCATAACAACTCTAGCATCACCGAACCTTAAGTGTGTAGACCCTACGGGTTCGGGAACCATGCAGACATGACCGAGACGTTCTCCGGCCAATAACCAACAGAGGGATCTGGATACCCATGTTGGCTCCCACATGTTCCACGATGATCTCATCGGATGAACCACGATGTCGGGGATTCAATCAATCCCATATACAATTCCCTTTGTCAATCAGTATGTTACTTGCCCGAGATTCGATCGTCGGTATCCCAATACCTCGTTCAATCTCGTTACTGGCAAGTCACTTTACTCGTTCCGTAATGCATGAACCCGTGACTAACTACTTAGTCACATTGAGCTCATTATGATGATGCATTGTCGAGTGGGCCCAGAGATACCTCTTCTTCATACGGAGTGACAAATCCCAGTCTCGATTCGTGCCAACCCAACAGACACTTTCGGAGATGCCTGTAGTGTACCTTTATAGCCACCCAGTTACATCGTGAATTTTGGTACACCCAAAGCATTCCTACGGTATCCGGGAGTTGCACAATCTCATGGTCTAAGGAAATGATACTTGACATTAGAAAAGCTTTAGCAAACGAACTACACGATCTTTGTGCTAGGCTTAGGATTGGGTCTTGTCCATCCCATCATTCTCCTAATGATGTGATCCCGCTATCAATGACATCTAATGTCCATGGTTAGGAAACCATGACCATCTATTCATCAACGAGCTAGTCAACTAGAGGCTCACTGGGGACATGTTATGGTCTATGTATTCACGCATGTATTACGGTTTCCAATTAATACAAATATAGCATGAACAATAGACAATTATCATGAACAAGGAGATGTAATAATAACCATTTTATTATTGCCTCTAGGGCATATTTCCAACAGTCTCCCACTTGCACTAGAGTCAATAATCTAGTTCACATCACTATGTGATTGTAATGAATCCAACACCCATTGGGTTTGATCATATCTCGCTTGTGAGAGAGGTTATTAGTCAATGGGTCTGAATCTTTCAAATCCGTGTGTGCTTTACAAATCTCTATGTCATCTTCTATATGCAGCTACGACGCGCCATTTGGAACTATTCCAAATAATAGCTCTACTATACGAATCCGGTCTACTACTCAGAGTCATCCAAATTAGTGTCAAAGTTTGCATCGGCGTAACCCTTTACGACGAACTCTTTTACCACCTCCATAATCGAGAAAATTCCTTAGTCAACTAGTTACTAAGGATAACCTTGACCGCTGTCCTGTGACCCATTCCTGGATCACACTTGTACCCCTTGACTGACTCATGGCTAGGCACACTTCAGGTGCGGTACACAGCATAGCATACTATGGAGCCTACGTCTAAAGCATAGGGGACGACCTTCGTCCTTTCTCTCTCTTCTGCCGTGGTCAGATCTTGAGTCTTACTCAATGCTCACACCTTATAACACAGCCAAGAACTCCTTCTTTTCTGATCTATTTGAACTCCTTCAAAATCTTGTCACGGTATGTATTCATTTGAAAGTAATATTAAGCGTTTTTTATCTATCCATATAGATCTTGATGCTCAATGTTCAAATAGCTTAATCTAGGTTTTCCATTGAAAAACACCTTTCAAACAACCCTATATGCTTTCCAGAAATTCTACATCATTTCCGATCAACAATATGTCAACAACATATACTCATCAGAAATTTTATAGTGCTCCCACTCACTTCTTTGGAAATAAAAGTTTCTCATAAACTTTGTATAAACCCAAAATCTTTGATCATCTCATCAAAGCATATATTCCATCTCCGAGATGCTTACTCCAGTCCTTAGAAGGATTACTGGAGCTTTGCATACTTGTTAGCATCTTTCAGGATTGACAAAACCTTCTGGTTGTATCACATACAACCTTTCCTCAAGAAAATCGTCGAGGAAACAATGTTTTGACATCCTATCTGCAAGATTTCATAAATAATGCAGTAACTGCTAATATAATTCCAACAGACTCTTAGCATCGCTACGAGTGAGAAAGTATCATCGTAGTCAACTCCTTGAACTTGTTGGAAAACATCTTAGCGACAAGTCAAGCTTTCTTAATGGTGACACTTACCATCATTGTCCGTCTTCCTTTTAAAATACATCTGTACCCAATAGCCTTACGACCATCAAGTAGTTCTTCCAAAGTCTATACTTTGTTTTCATACATGGATCCTCTCGAATTTTATGGCCTCGAGCCATTCGTCGGAATCCGGTCCCACCATCGCTTCTCCATAGCTTGTAGGTTCTTTGTTGTCTAGCAACATGACCTCCAAGACAGGATTACGTACCACTCTGAAATAGCACGCATCCTTGTCGACCTACAAGTATTGGTAGTGACTTGATCTGAAGTTTCGTGATCACTATCATCAGCTTCCACTTCAATTGGTGTAGGTGCTACAGAAACGACTTCCTGTGCCCTGCTACACACTGGTTGAAGTGATGGTTCAATAACCTCATCAAGTCTCCACCATCCTCCCACTCATTTCTTTCGAGAGAAACTTTTCCTCGAGAAAGGATCCGGTTCTAGAAACAATCTCTTTTGCTTTCGGATCTGAATAGGACGTATACCCAACTGTTTTGGGTGTGCTATGAAGATGCATTTATCCACTTTGGGTTCGAGCTTATCAGGATAAAACTTTTCACATAAGCGTCACAACCCCAAACTTTTAAGAAATGACAGCTTAGGTTTCTCTAAACCATAGTTCATACGGTGTCATCTCAATGGAATTACATGGTGCCCTAAAGTGAATGCGGTTGTCTCTAATGCCTAACCCATAAACAATAGTGGTAATTCGATAAGAGACATCATGGTATGCACCATATCCAATAGGGTGTAGCTATGATGTTCGGACACACCATCACACTGGTGTTCCAGGCGGTATTAGTTGTGAAACAATTTCCACAATGTCTTAATTGTGTACCAAACTCGCAACTCAGATATTCATCTCTATGATCATATCATAGACATTTTATCCTCTTGTCACGAAGATCTTCAACTTCACTCTAAAATTGCTTGAACCTTTCAATAATTTCAGACTCGTGTTTCATCGAGTAAATATACTTAGAATCTACTCAAATCATCTGTGAAGTAAGAGCATAACGATATTCACTGCGTGCCTCAGCACTCATTGGATTGCACACATCAAATGTATTACTTCCAACAAGTTGCTCTCTTGTTTCATCTCACTGAAAAACGAGGCCTTTCAGTCATCTTGCCCATGTGGTATGATTTGCATGTCTCAAGTGATTCAAAATCAAGTGAGTCTAAACGATCCATCTGTATGGAGTTTCTTCATGCATATATACAATAGACATGGTTCGCATGTCTTAGTCTTTTCAAAACGAGTGAGTCCAAAGATCCATCAACATGGAGCTTCTTCATGCGTTTTATACCAGTATGACTCAAATGGCAGTGCCACAAGTATGTGGTACTATCATTACTATCTTATATTTTTTGGTATGAACATGTGTATCACTACGATCGAGATTCAATAAACCATTCATTTTAGGTGCAAGACCATTGAAGGTATTATTCAAATAAACAGAGTAACCATTATTCTCCTTAAATGAATAATCGTATTGCGATAAGCATAATCCAATCATGTCTATGCTCAACGCAAACACCAAATAACAATTATTTAGGTTTAACACCAATCTCGATGGTAAAGGGAGCAGGCGATGCTTGATCACATCAACCTTGGAAACACTTCCAACACACATCGTCATCTCACCTTTAGCTAGTCTCCGTTTATTCCATAGCTCTTTTATTTCGAGTTACTAACACTTAGCAACCGAACCGGTATCTTAATACCTGGTGCTACTAGGAGTACTAGTAAAGTACACATTTAATATAATGTATATCCAATATACTTCTGCCAACCTTGCCAGCCTTCTCGTCTACCAAGTATCTAGGGTTCTGCTTCAGTGACCGTTCCCACATTATAGAAGCACTTAGTCTCGAGTTTGGGTTCAACCCTGAGTTTCTTCACTAGAGCAACAACTGATTTGTTGTTTCATGAAGTATCCTTCTTGCCCTAGCCCTTCTTGAAACTAGTGGTTTTACTAACCATCAACAATTGATGCTCCTACTCGATTTCTACTTTCGCGGTGTCAAACATTGCGAATTGCTCAAGGATCATCATGTCTATCCTTGATATGTTATAGTTCATCACGAAGCTCTAATAGCTTGGTGGCAGTGACTATGGAGAACCATCACTATCTCATCTGGAAGATTAACTCCCACTCGATTCAAGTGATTGTAGTACTCAGACAATCTGAGCACATGCTCAATGATTAAGCTTTTCTCCCTTAGTTTGCAGGTTAAGAAACTTGTCGGAGGTCTCATACCTATTGACGTGGGCACGAGCCTGAAATCCTAATTTTAGCTCTTGGAACATCTCATATGTTCTGCGACGTTTCAAAAATGTCTTCGGTGCCTTAATTCTAAACCGTTTAACATTACGCACTGAACTATCACGTAGTCATCAAAATGTGTATGTCAGATGTTCGCAACATCCACAAATGACGCTCGAGGTTCAGCACACCGAGCGGTGCATTAAGGACATAAGCCTTATGTGTAGCAATGAGGATAATCCTCAGTATACGGACCCATTCCGCATAATTGCTACTGTCAACTTTCAACTAAATTTTCTCTAGGAACATATCTTAAAACAGTAGAACTAAAGCGTAGGCTACGAGATAATTTGCAAAGACCTTTTGACTATGTTCATGATAATTAAGTTCTTCTGATTATTTAATGAACTCCCACTTAGATAGACATCCCTCTAGTCATCTAAGTGATACATGATCCGAGCCAACTAGGCCGTGTCCGATCATCACGTGATACGGACTAGTCATCATCGGTGAACATCTTCATGTTGATCGCATCTGCTATACGACTCATGTTCGACCTTTCAGTATCTTGTGTTCTGAGGCCATGTCTGTACATGCTAGCCTCGTCAAGTCAACCTAAGTGTTTTGCATGTGCAAATCTGGCTTGCACCCGTTGTATGTGAACATTAGAATCTGTCACACCCGATCATCACGTGGTGCTTTGGAACAACGAACCTTCGCAACGGTGCACAGTTAGGGGGAACACTTTCTTGAAATTTTATGAGGGATCATCTTATTTATGCTACCGTTGTTCTAAGCAAATAAGATGCAAAAACATGATAAACATCTCATGCAATCAAATAGTGACATGATATGGCCAATATCATTTTGCTCCTTTTGATCTCCATCTTCGGGGCGCCATGATCATCATCGTCACCGGCATGACACCATGATCTCCATCATCATGATCTCCATCATCGTGTCTTCATGAAGTTGTCTCACCAACTATTACTTCTACTACTATGGCTAACGGTTTAGCAATAAAGTAAAGTAATTACATGGCGTTATTCAATGACATGCAGGTCATACAATAAATTAAGACAACTCCTATGGCTCCTGCCGGTTGTCATACTCATCGACATGCAAGTCGTGATTCCTATTACAAGAACATGATCAATCTCATACATCACATATCATTCATCACATTCTTTTGGCCATATCACATCACACAGCATATGCTGCAAGAACAAGTTAGACGCCCTCTAATTGTTGTTGCAAGTTTTTACATGGCTGCTATAGGTTTCTAGCAAGAACATTTCTTACCTACGCCAAAACCACAATGTGATATGCCAATTGCTATTTACCCTTCATAAGGACCCTTTTCATCGAATCCGATCCGACTAAAGTGGGAGAGACTGGCACCCGCTAGCCACCTTTATGCAACAAGTGCATGTCAGTCGGTGGAACCTGCCTCGCGTAAGCGTACGTGTAAGGTCGGTCCGGGCCGCTTCATCCCACAATACCGCCGAAACAAGATAGGACTAGTAACGGTAAGCAAATTGAACAAACCAATGCCCACAACTACTTGTGTTCTACTCGTGCATAGAATCTACGCAATAGACCTACCTCATGATGCCACTGTTGGGAAACGTAGCAATAATTCAAAATTTTCTACGCACCACCAAGATCAATCTATGGAGATTCTAGCAACAAGAGAGGGATAGGATGAGTTGATCTTCATACCCTTGAAGATCACGATGCGGAAGCATTACAAGAACGCGGTTGGTGGAGTCGTACACGCAGCGATTCAGATCGCGTTCGATTCTGATCTAAGCGCCGAACGGACGGCGCCTCCGCGTTCAACACACGTACAGCCCGGGGACGTCTCCTCCTTCTTGATCCAGCAAGGGGAGAGGATAAGTTGAGGGAAAACTCCAGCAGCCCGACGGCGTGGTGGCGATGGAGCTCGTGGTTCTCCGGCAGGGCTTCGCCAAGCACTACGGAGGAGGAGGAGGTGTTGGAGGAGGGAGGAGCTGCGTCCGGGGAAGGGTGCGGCTGCCCTCTCTCTCCCTTACTATATATAGGGGGAAGGGGGTGGAGGAGGCGCCCTAGGTTTCCCTAGGGGAGGGGTGGCGGCCACAGGGGAAACCCTAGATGGGTTTGGGTGCCCCCACCCCTAGGAAACTTGCCCCCAAGCCGGGAGGGGCGGCTGCCCTAGGGGAGGCGCCCCCACCTCTCCAGGTTACGTGAGAGGGGTTGGGAGGGGCGCACAACCCCTTAGTGGGCTGGTGTGCCCCCTCCCCTTGGCCCATAAGGGCCCCCAACGCTTGTCGGGGCCTCCGAAACACCTTTCGGTCACACTGGTCGTCACCCGGTACTCCCAGAACAATTCCGGACTCCAATACCCTTCGTCCAATATATCGATCTTCACCTCCGGACCATTCCGGAGTTCCTCGTCACGTCCAGGATCTCATCCGGGACTCCGAACAACCTTCGGTAACCACATACTATTTCCCATAACAACTCTAGCGTCACCGAACCTTAAGTGTGTAGACCCTACGGGTTTGGGAACCATGCAAACATGACCGAGACGTTCTCCGGCCAATAACCAACAGCGGGATCTGGATACCCATGTTGGCTCCCACATGTTCCACGATGATCTCATCGGATGAACCACGATGTCGGGGATTCAATCAATCCCGTATACAATTCTCTTTGTCAATCAGTATGTTACTTGCCCGAGATTCGATCGTCGGTATCCCAATAACTAATTTATCTTGGTATCACTGTGTATTAAATAACTAATTTTTCTCATATATTAATCTTGGTAAATACTCCCTCCGTCCCATAATGTAAGACGTTTTTTGACTCTAGTGTAGTGTCAAAAAAGTCTTACATTGTGGGACGGAGGGAATAGTATACTGAATATTTCTATATTAATATTATCATATTTTGTGTATATATGCATCAATTTTAGCCCTACATTTACTCTTTAGCGTCAATATTTGATATATTTCAGAATATTGTACAAAGTTCTATGATTAAGCATAGTGTATACTCTAAGGGTCAGTCTAGGGCTATAAATTTTTTTTAAAAAAATTAGGGGCCCATGTTGTATGTCACACCGCGGCCTCAAATTTCTGGAGATGGCCCTGACCAAAACCAAAACCAATTCTCTGTCCAGACCGTCCAGATCAACGACACGTGCACGTGCAACTAAGAGCAGCACAACAACACAAAGACTCACTCTCTTCTCCTTAATCAATGAAAATGACAAATCTTTTGCCTTGTTTCAAAAACACACACACACAAAGACTCTGATGGTCCACGGACTGGGAAAGCACCAGACCACCTGAAGGAGCCGGCTAGGACATCGATAAACGCCCAGGCATGAACCAAGTTCATGACGGGGCCACCGCAAAGAATAAAAAAAACCTTCATGACGGGGCGGAGAGAAAACAGGTCAATCTGACGAAGCAAATTGGCTGGAGATAATAGGATCGCCCTACCGCCATGCGGACGGAGGGGTAGGAGAAGCAACGGCGGTGTCGCTGCCGCTGTAGAGGCGGACCGCGGTGGCAGCCGACGCAAGACCTAGATGTGTTGCCACAGCCCACGTTCCCAACGCGTACACGGATCCTCTACCTTTTTTTTGGGGGTAAAGCATAGCTTTATAGCTTAACCGTGCTTAGGCAAATCGCCCATAGCACAAGCAGCCACATTGGCTGGTACATCAGTGTCCCACACTACAGATTGGTTTGGTTCACACATTCGACCCATACTAGCCAGTACACGGATTCTCTACCTTTTTTAAGCACAAAATTGCACGGTTTTTTTCCTTTCCTGTATAACCCTTCGCTTTTTTTCCGATACCTGCTTCGCTGTTGTAGTTTCCTATGTTAATACGTGTAGCAGAAAGAACGTTTCGAAGTCCAGTCGGATTCATGATCAATTGTTGTTATAAAAACGGAGGTGATAGGAACTTCAAAAAAAAAAAAAACAGAGGTGATAGGTACGTACGTTGGGACTAATTTTGTGTGCGTGACCGGTGATCGATCCTAAGTGCCGCCGCGAGAGGCAACATGTCGATGCGTACCCCGTACGTCTCTCTCCAACATTGTTTCCTCATGGATTTATTTGTTGAAGTTTTTCCTCACGAGTTTCTTTTTTATATCTCAACTGAGACCAATGTATTTATTTTCTTTGATTTTTTTATTTATTCATAAAAGAACATTGGTTTACTCTAGTCTAGATCTTTTTTCCCCTATCATGTATTTTCTTCTTCAGAAAAACGTGTTTCTCATCTACTTTTTCTGTCTAGGTTTACTAGCCTCCTTCATGTTTTGAAAACGAAAAAAAACATATAACTATTTTTCTCGCAGTGGCGGACATAGGATCTTAGTATTGAGGGGTGCCCCAATTTTACACATACAAAAATAGGGGGTGTTCGGGCATTTCTTTACTAGTAATTATTTTTGCGAGAATATAAATAATACTTTCTCTGTCCATATTTATAAGACTTTGAAGACACTTCAGACAAAGCACAAAACAGCCTATTTTGAATTGTCTGAAATAAATTACAAAAGTGAACGGAGGGAGTATAATTTTTTGTGGGGTACAAATAATATGATTTGGTCTAAAGACGGTCCTAATTCCAATAATCAAACCCGAAATAGCATTAAGTTGCCAGATAATTATTGTTCTTTTGTGGGTTTTTAGTATGCGAGAGACGTGACACGTGAGCGAGCGCTTGTTCCTGCGCGCTGGGCACCGTCAGCTCCCCCTCTCGCCCTCCCCTCCCCACCCCCGCCTAGGAAGAAAGCTTCTCTCTTTCCCCCTTGCCGCGCCGGGGCGAAATCTCCAAAACCCTAGAACCACCCTGCCGGCCCCCGGGAAAATATCTGGTGCTCCGGGAGCACCTAAGCTTAGGTGCTCCCGTGCGACCTCGGCCGTTGGATCTCAAATCCAACAGCTCCTGTGAGATGGTGAACATTTTTGCAAGAAAGCCCTCATAGAATCTAAAAAATGCGCGCAAGTACAGCAGCTACAGCAGCTTCTCATTCACCGTTGGATCTGAGATCCGACGGCCCAAAAGCCCGTATCATGGGAGCATCTAAGCTCCCGTATCACAGGATACTCTCCCGCCGGCCCCCATGCCGCCCAGACGACGCCCCGGCCACCCGTTGATATTCCGTCTTCCAGATGGCCGAAGCATCAATGTCTACACCGACGACGATGGGGATTTTGTCACCGGCGGATCGGAGCCACGACTCGTCTCTGATCTCTGCAGAGAAATCAACTCCGAAATGCGGCGCCGGCACGACCTTTCCCGCAGCCGCCTCTCCCTTCCTCCATCAGCTACCGCCTCCCCTCCACCACCAGCCGACCCTCCCCCCTCCTCTCCCCTCCGCCATCAGCCGCAACGTCCAGTGCCACCTCCCCTCCGCCATCAGCGCAGCGTCCAGGGCCACCTCCCCTCCACCGTATGTTAGATACAACTAATAAGAATTATTACAATGAGATCTCCTTGTATCGATCTTTGCAAAATAATAATAATTTATATTCCACAGTCTTATTCATATCTTGTTTTTTCAGCAGCGAGGACACCGAGCAGGCAGTGCGTATTGAGGCCCCACCACCGCCAAGGCCTTTCCCACCTGTTTCTTCATTGATGCCAACAAGATTGCTCATTAAATATTTTCTGAGGGTTGATGCTGATGGACTCTTTCACACATATCCTCATCGAGGTGGTCCGTTTAAGAGCTTGAAAGAAGCTCAGGATGCTATAGACTCCCATCACACTAATCTGTGTAAATTCAAGTAAATCTTCTCTCAATTTTCTTTCTATGTGCAAGTGCTGAAAAATTCTTATATGTATATGCTATGTCCTATGCTAGCACCTTATATGCAAGTATATTTCTTTTTAGCTCACTCGTAACTTATAGTTAAGCCGCCACTAGCTTGGCACACCCCATGGTGACAGGTAGCAGTTTCAGTTTAGTGGACAGAATAGTATTGTGACACAAAAGATCAATTTGTTAAAGTCAGTGTATCTAAAAAGATCAATCATCCAAGCTTGTACTTTTACTCAGCTATGTGACTGTATTTTCAGATTCCTGGCCCAGTGTTGTTTTACGGGTCAGGACTTAAGGGCTTCTTGTTGCTTGTTGGTGATCACTGTGGACCATTGCCGCTGTGATATAAGAGCAAACCATTGAGACCTTCTTTGGTTTACAGGAATTTTGAAGGAATTCTAGAGGACAGGAATTTTGTAGAAAAAATTAATTTGAAGCCCTTTGGTTTGTAGGAATGGATTTCCTATTCCTATGTAGGATAGGAACCAATCCTTAACATTTCAAAGGGGAAAAAATATTAGCCTAGACCCAATGGAAAAGTTCCTATCCTATGAATCAAATGTCATCTCTTTCCTAATTGGAATTGAGATACATGTCATTTCATTTCCTATGGTTTTCCTATTCCCATAATTTCCTATCCTACGAACCAAAAAGGGAAATCTCCCACGGAGCAAGTAAAAATCTGAGCATAAATGTCTTAATTAGCCAGTGCTTCCCCAAAACAGAAAACTTCACTTTTCAGGAAGTTGATTTTAAGTCCAGTCAAACACTAAAACACACACAGAATTATGTTAAGATTTCTAGCCTTCTCTAAATCATCCTCAAGCATAAAAATGGTGTTGTCAGCATACTTCTGTATGGCTAAACCACCATTGTGCAGCTGAGGACTAAGCCTTTAATGAAACCTTATTCTTGGGCTCTTTTGATCCGAGTAACCAGAACATCAGCGGCAATATTATAAAAAAGTAAAGGAGAGAAGGGGTCTCCTTGCCTGAGCCCCTTCCTTGTAACAAAGTATTAGCCATAAACCTATCATGTCATTCAGAGTATTAGCAACCTTGCCATTGCAGACAACAGCTTTAGTCCACCGAACAAACTTCCTAGGGAAACCTTTCCCTTTTAGGACTGAAAACATAAACTCCAAATCGATTTTGTCGTATGCCTTCTCAAAATCTACTTTAAGAGCTTACAAGAAGCTCAGGACGCCATTGACTGTCATCACACTAATCTGTGTAAATTCAAGTAAATCTTCTCTCAAATTTGTTTCTATTTGTAAGTGTTGGAAAATGCTTATATGTATATGTTGTGTCCTATGCTAGCACCTTATATGCAAGTATATTTCTCTTTCGCTCAATCGTTACTTGTACAGTTAGGCCACTATTTGGTACACCCAATGGTGATAAGTAGCAGTTGTAATGAAGTGGACTGAATACTGTTGTGACACAAAAGATCAATTTGCTAATGTCTGCTGTATCTGAAGATCAATCATCCAAATACTCATAGCAATTAGCTGAACAATCTTAAATGAAGTGATCCGCAATTAACCAACTTTTGTCATAGCCCATCTTCTATCACAAAAACCTAAACCAGTAAGAAATACAAAAGGCTAATCCCTTATAAAGGTAGTAGATACTGCTTGCTAACTAACTTTCACTGGCAATGGTACTCTCAAGTGCCCCTGAACCTGAGTCTACAACACACAAATTTGCTTAACGGACCTTTTGTTTCCTGTGCTGTTTTGGGTCCAGGTTAGCTAGGGCTCGTAGTTATATGCTGAGGACGGTCGTTTTTCCTTTCTTCATTCTTGGCTTCACTGTTGATGGGTGTTTGTAAATATTGGTTTCGATCCATCTTAGTG
The DNA here is from genome assembly GCA_963921465.1 of Triticum timopheevii. Classification (NCBI taxonomy): domain Eukaryota; kingdom Viridiplantae; phylum Streptophyta; class Magnoliopsida; order Poales; family Poaceae; genus Triticum; species Triticum timopheevii. The sequence continues at coordinate 162,190,737 of OY997274.1, read as the reverse complement.
ATTTCTTCTTAATGAAAAATGACAACGGTTCCATGCAGGTTTAAGAAAATATAATTATCTCAATTAAAATCCTCAAATTGACGTTTAATGAGCATCGTGGTGAATGCTAGATTTTGTCCCAGCTCACAACAGTGTGTTGATAATTTTATTGGTCTGTAATAGGGATTACCCCCCCCCCCCCCCCCCCCATTAAGTATGTAGGAAATTCAGTTTTGCTTAGCCTTTTATTGTTTATTGCTACCATGAATTGTGTTAGCCTTGGGGGTTGTTTGGTCTATCTCTTATTCTCTTTGCACTAGGTACATGGGGGATCTTTCAGAGGAGGATATTCATGTGTGGCAGACCCTGTACTGGCCTAATGGTACAAGGATGAATTCCAAACAAGCTTCGGATGTGATGATGAACCGTCGCCCCAAATGGGATGTGCTTAACGCTTTACTGGACAAGTACAATGAGGACCATCATCTTTTTGGGGTTTGCCCTCTCCCTCACTCCCTTTTGGCTTTGCTCTTGATTCTTTCATTACTGATATGATGTATATTTACCATGTTAGGATTTTGCATATGAACTGAAGGAAATTGTGAGTTACAAACCACATTTTCAGGGGAAGAACTCTCCATACAAATGCAGATCATTCTCTCATTTAAATTTGATTATCAAGAGTCGGTCGAGTGCTGTCGGCGACCTTTTCTTCGCTGAAATTACATGTATGAAGGATGGCGAGTTGGAGGAATATGTGCTCAGCTGTATATGTGTTGTTACGCCAGAAGCTAACGGTATATTCTGCCATTCAGTATATCAATATACACGTCTACTTATTTCCTCCGCTGCTATTTCTGTTTAGTCATTTTTCTGAACGTTGGAGCTTGTTATTTTTACATGTATGCTCACAGTCAAGCTTCTTAAAGATGAACATTTTCTAAGTTAGCTAAGCAACTACCACAAAAGGCTATTCCTGCAATAGAGTTTTGAGTGAATCCGATGTCTACATGGTTCAAATGCTGAAGCACCATCATGGTCTAACATTTTAGATTTTCCACCATCATATTAACAATATGGGAGCATGTTCTCCAGTTATTCTTAGGTACAAAAAGAGCATACCAATACCTTGAACCTGATGGTGTCCGGGAAACAGCCTAAATAGGACCTGAATGGTGGTGCTCCTGCTGCTTTATGTAAGCAATCATATGAGTCTGGTGGTTTGCACTGACACTGCACACAACACATGTAGAGCGTGACATTTGAAGGAGTGCATCTCTCCAAGTGTAGGCACTAACTAATTATGGTTGTAATGCTAGCGATGCATGGTCCGTAAGCACTAGGCTACTAGCATGTCCAGGCATGCTCCATATATTAATAACGTATAGAATTAAAATTCCAACATGTCTCTTAATTTATCAGATTTTATGGAAAAACAATTCTTGCACTTGCAGTTATCAGGTTTTACGAAAGCAGTTACCAGGTTCTCAGATATAATTGCCAAACTGTTTTGATGCGGTTGTCGGGTTTTGTGGATGCAATTACCAGATTCTCAAATGTAGTTGCCAGGTTGTTTTGCAGTAGCTATGGGATTCTGAAAAACAATTACTAGGTTGTTTACAAAGCAGTTATTGGTTTGTTTAATATTATAGTTTAGGTTCATCGGTTTGTACGCATATACATGTTTATACTCGCGAAGGATAGCGTCAAGGATAAACGGTCGTGCTATCCAGTGGTTCGGTATTAGCTACATATTTTGTGGTATTAGGTTACCATTGAAATTAAAAAGGTACTTAACCTTAGTCTCTGCAAGTATGAATTTCATGTCTTGTTTTAGAGACTATAAATTTTTTGAGAGGGAGAGACGTGAACATCGAAGAACAGAAGCATGCATACATCTCCTGCACCCCCGTCAGAAAAAGCAGGTCTCCTGCACAAATGCTGCAGCGTCCCTATAGGCTAGAGCAACCATTCAAACCTCGCTGTAGCGCTACTGTCGTGTTAATGTAGCACTTGCAGAAAAGATTCACGCTTGTGTCACCCCAGCAGATCGGGTGCGCCCAATGGAAATCCTACGCGGCCATGAGCCACCACACGCTAAGGCAGCCGTGCGACCGTGTCCAAAGTAGATTTTCGAATGAATTGGTTTACTAGTCCTAAAGACGTGCCCCTGACATTTGAAAATATGTTTCGTTAGAAACTTGTTGGTGCTAGAGAATTGTGCTGCTATGCGCAGTGTACAACCAGTAATTATCAAACAGCGGAAGACCAAATGAAGGAAACACATTAACAATATTACAATTCCTGATGGATGGAGATAACTAGTCAACAGAACAATTCCTGATCTAGGCATCTAGTAACTACCTCCTCCGTCACATAATATAAGAGCGATTTTGACTCTAAACTAGTGTAAAAAACGCTCTTATATTATGGGACGGAGGGAAGTAGTTTATTTTTTTAGGGATAAGGAGGGCGAGCTTTACCTGAACGGAGCTGGCTGCCAAGAGCATCGGAGGTATGGCAGTAACATGGGTGAGCTCCTTGTCGGGAGTGCCTGGAAGAGGGGAGGATGTCGCGGCGGCAGCCCGGAAAGGTAGCAATGTGCCCATAGGTCATCAAGGGTCCGCAAGAACTGCTCCACACCGTCAGTACAACGAGAGTCTCACCTTCGATGCCGAAGCTGCAAGAGCGGTGCTGCAGATGTAGGAGGAAGTGCATCAGGTTGGGCGCATTCGAGCTGCTGCAGCCATCCACGCGCGTATTGTTGAGCGTTGACATCCACCATGATGAGGTTGTTCTCATTGTTGGCCTTTGGGCGACGCCTGCGCAGTGTCCTGGCTCAGTGTCTGATGATGGGCAGCGCATCCACCATGACGAGGTCGTTGCTGTGGCTGAACTTGGGCGAGCGTCGTGGCTTGCCTTAGGTAACGCCTCTGCAGCATCGTGGTGGGGCAGCACCTCCGCATCCAAGGGCGGGTTCTTGGCAGCGTCGTGGCTGCCTGCCTCGTGTGTCACCTGAGCATCCAAGGGTGGCGCGACGGCAGCGTTGTGGCTGGCATCCTCGACATCTAGGGGTGGTGTGGACGGGGAGATCAGACTGGGCTGGATTTGCTAGGGTTTGGAGAGATTAGAGGAGGAGAAGAGGATGAGGAGAGAAGGTGGAGGAGCCCGCGTGGCGGACGAAACTGGGGGAGAGGGGCTGGCAGCGCCGAGACGGGAGCGAGAGATGGTGGCCGTGAGATGTGAGGGGAGAATGGGGCACAGGGGCCCGAAACGGGTTTGGGAGGGCTGCAAACGAGCTTTTCAGGGTTTGCATGAGGTCCTCGTTTGTGGCGGGAGGTAGGATCTACCCTTGTTTGCAGTAGAAGTTAGCCAATCGGGCGATACCAAAATAGTACAATGAAGTGGATAGGCTGGGAGGACTTCGAAGCAGCTTTTCTCCCGAGGAATTCTCATTTTGCATTATATTAGTCACTCATTCTGCCATTTAGTATACTCTCTGCTTGCTATTTTTGTTCATTATTTTCTCCATAATGCTAGGGCCAAAATCTTTGTGAATGTTTGTTTGTTCCAGACTTCCAGTCCTATTTTGTATTTTGAATAGTATCAGATTTATGCGTCAGATGTTGATTAACAAAACTACAACATAATTATAGGCGAGTGCTGTGGATGCGGAGATGATGTGAAGCACCCCACTGGTGTTGAGTACAAAAAGCGGGACAAGTTGCCTGTTCGGCGCAATGGTTGTAGGCGAATGTCAGAAGAATTATTCAATGAGGTATTATTAGTCACACAAAAAACTTGAAATGTTATGAATGTGGAGATGAGCCGTTGTTAGTTTCATTCTTTTCCTTTTTGCAGTTTATTGTTATTCGTGATGAGGATTGGCTGGATGCGGAGGAGGCCAGGGTGAGACGAGAGTTTAGGATGAGCAACAAAGGAGATGGCCAGGGAATGAGGGGCAGCTACGTGATACCGGCAAAACGGTAGATGTGCAAGCATAGAGTGCATTTCTGCATGTCAAAGCAAGGCGGGTGGTAGAGAGTGAAGCGATTGGCTAGTCAGGTTTCCGTAGCTCCCTTTTGTTCTGTTTCAGTATGCTTAGATCTCAAGACTCCTCTATAGTGGTGTCTTTAGAATGCCAGAAAAAGAAGAAAGAACCTGTGGCAAGACGAGAAAGTCGCCGAGCCATTGTAGCTTGTGGCCTGTTGCATTGCTATCGTTACAGTCGGTACCAGTGGTACTGAGCAGGTACTCTGTGCGTGTGTCTGTTGGATGTTTCATACTCCCTCCGTCCCATGATATAAGAGCATTTTGTGTAAACGCTCTTATATTATGGGACGGAGGGAGTAGTATCTTGCTGCTGTAGAAGCCTTTGTTGGGTGGGTGTGAATGTAAGGGCATCTCCAGCCGCGCCCCCAAGAAGGCCTCCCCAGGCGTTTTTTTCGCGCCGGCGCCGAAAAAAGGGCCCAGTCGCGCCCCAGGAGCCCGATTTTCGCCGGCTTGGGCCGAAACAGCGCCGGCGGACCCAGCCCGAACCCGGCGCGCTGGGGGGCGCTCGGGGGCGCCGGGCGAACTTTTTTGGCGCGAAGAAACCGCGGGTCCGACGCGTCAGCGACACGGATTACTTCTCGACCCTTCGTCGTCCTCATCGCCTCGTTTCCCGCGGCGAATCAATGCCAACGCTGTCGCGCTGCCGCGCCGGTCAGCCTGCGCCATTGATGCTTCACGGGCGGCGCAGTGAAGGCCGGACGACGCGCGTCCCTCGCCCTCGCCTCGCCCGCCACGCGTACGCACGGTGCCACGCGTGTGGGCGGCGCGTCGACCTATATATGCCGCGCCTCGGCGCACTCGGTCGTCTCGCACTTCCCCTCCGCCGTCGCTCCTCCCTCCCTCTCCTCTCCTCCTTTCGCCGTCTCCAGTTCAAACCAATGGCAGAACGCTTCCCAGGCGACGGCACGGCGGCGAACGGCTTCGGCCGCCGCCATCTCCATGAAGACGAGGCTCGCCTCCTTTACGAGGCCGAGTACCCGGTCCCGCCGGACATGCGGGTGCCCGGGGCGTGAAGAATCAGCGCGGGCGGTGTACCGTTGCCCCCGGTACCCACCGGCGCGGTGCGGCGTGCGGAGACCGCTCGCATCCGCTCGAACCTGCCGCGTGCGGCGAGGGAGGCGCCACGGTACGCCCCCGACAGCCCGCTGTGGGAGCCGTACTTTCGCCGCCGTCACGCCCAGCAGTTCGAGGCCACCAGCGGCGTCGTGCCCTCCGGCAGGCAAAACTCCGCCGGCCGACGTCGATGGTGGGGCGTGCCAGGGCGCACGCTGGACGCCGTCCTCGAGTACATCGAGGGCGGCAACACGCCGCGCCTCGACTACCCCGCTCCCCCTTCCTTTTCACGCCGCCGGGGAAGCTCCTGGACCCCGAGGCGCATGGAGACCGGGGGGTCCTCCTCTTCGTCCGGCGGCTCGTCCTGCCTCCGCCCCGTCAAGCCGGAGCCCTAGGACACGCCGGTGGCCGCACGCACCCGCAGCTCCGGCGTCCGTATCGGCGCCAACGCCTCGCCACCCACCGGCCGTTTCGTCCTCGTCGAGCCCAAGCCGGAGCCCGGCCTCCCCGCGGAGTACGAGGAGATAGCCCGGCGCGGCTTCTCCGATGAGGACGCCATGCAGTGGGCGCGGGACGACTACCTCCGCAACGAGACGGTCCGGCAGTGCCGGGCCCTGGAGGAGATCGCCGCCCGCAAGCGTGGGCGTGAGGACGAGCGCGGCGTCGTGATCCTCGACAGCTACGACGACGCCCCCGGATCTTCCAACCCGCCGCCGCGCCAACCGGGGGAGGGTGTAGCAGGGACGCCGGAGGTTTAGGCGGGGGCGGGGGCGACGACGATGACGACGACGACGGCGGCGACTACACGCGGTTCTATAGCCTCCTCGGCATGTAGCCGCGTGGGCGGGCGGCGAGGCGGGCGGCGAGGCGGGCGGCGAGGGAGACGGCGGGAGTAGCCCGCGTTTTTTTTTTTGTAAAATATGTTTAAGTTTGAACGAACTCGCCGTGTTTACGTTTAAATTTGAGTCGTTTTGCGCCGTGTTTGCTATTTTTGCTCGAACCGTGGACGCCGCGACTGGGGGGGCATCACGCCCCCAGTGCGCGGTTTAGCGCCAGTGCGCCCCTAGGGGGCGATTTTTTGCCCCTCCTGGGGGGGCCAACGGCTGAAGATGCCCTAAGCAGGCAGAACCAAAGTGGCTTCTTTTTTAGCCTTTGGCACTGTGTTGTGTTCGTGGTTTGGTTTGGAAAAGCAATGCCATTGCAGTGGATGATTGAGAGTTTCAAGACCTGCCGTGATAGTGAACTGATCATAGAAATTCAGGGTAGCTGTCGTGCCATGGTGCGGCGCTGGCTGGACAGACTCTCGAGCTAGAGGTTGTATTTGTACTCAACGATGCACATGGGCGCTAGAATTTTACTAGATCGGCACGCGCGCCATTCTACTTTTGTAGTCGGGTACTTTGTTGGGTCTTTATTATTGGGTGCAAGAAGGGTAATTGCATAGGATGTCATGGGAGCTCCACCCACCAGGCCACCAACTATCAGAAAACTTACTAGATGAGTTGCAACGGCCGTATCCCCTGGTGACGACCTAGGGTTTTACCACCCTAGGTCATCCCTTGGCGACGACCTAGGGTTTTACCAGGCTGCCGCCAGCGAATGATGCCGGCGGCCACCACAAGACCTGGATGCATGCCCTGTACTCATGTTTTGGCCTCCTTCCCTTCCCGGCAGTTTCTACCTCCTCCGCTAGTGGCGATGCCTATGGTTCTTCGTCCTCTTGCTGGGTCATCCCGACTTCGCTACCCAGTATGATGTGGCCCGCCGCGACGGCGCTCAGCTCGACCTGGCGTATGTTTTGCTACCCCCGTCGGAGGAGGAGGAGACGGAGGTGGCGTACCAGGCCGCACTGCAGAAGGCGCTCCAGCGCACCCTGAAGGAGAACCAGCGCGGGGAGGACGCACACTGGGAAGGCTTCGAGGAGGCCCTCGCAGTCAATGACGAGGGACTGCGGCTACCCTCCCCCCCCCCCCCCCCTCGAAGCCGCCGCTGCGTGAGCCTACCCCCACGCACATGCAGCTGCCGTCGGACCTCGGCGAGCGGTACCAGTGGCAGGGCTATATTCGGGAGTGAGTGAGTGCGCCACCCGTGTGTCTAGGTGCGACGCTGGAGCAGGAGGCGGCGTACCTCCAGCAATGAAGGGCCCGCGCGCTGGCGAAGGAACGGGAGGACGGCAAGTGACGCATGCAGCAGGAGCGGGCGCAGCGATAGGCACGCGAGGAGGAGGAGTGCGCGTGCCGTGCAGCCGATCCGCTGGCGCCAGGTCCGCCGGTGCCGCATACCGCAGAGGAGGTGGCACATGCGAGATATAGCAACAGGCCTTCACCTGGGCGGGGCCGCCGTCGGACTTTGTCGACCTCACCGGGCCGAACGACGACACGTAGGGCAGCGTGCTGGGCGGCAGTGTTTTCTTAGTTTTAAATTTATGTTTAATAAGTTTAAGTGGACTTTGGCAATTTTAATGTTTAATCATGTTGACTTTATATTAATTATGTGCATGTTTTGTACTTTTTTTATTTGGGTCCACGTGAAAGATGCGCCGGCCACCGTTGGGCGAGCTGATCGACCCAAATGAAAAACCGAACACTCGTTCGCTCGGCTCGCTCGGCTGACCCAAACGAACAAAATTTGCGTTGTTTGCGTCAGCACATTGGAGTTGTCTTAAGGCAGAAAATCTCCATTGTGATATGTCAGGGATGGAGGTGTCCGTTAGTGACGGACTTTGTCTGAGATTCATATAAACTATACTGATATCCATGTTCACAGTGGGTTTCTCGGTGATGCTTGAACTTGCTTTACCCTCTCCCGTCTCATTCTCTGGACTTTGTATTTTCGTTATGCGGCAGTAATTGAAAGGAGTTATGGCCGGTTAAAAAAATATCCATGTCTATGTAAACAGTGATTCATGGCACTTCAGTAGTTTGCACGGAGAACAAGAAGGGAGCCGGAAGCATCTTACTTGGGACTATTTGAGAGATCTCCATGCTATGGTAATTTTGCCATGGTTGATACTTGACAGGAGGGAACTTGAATGAAGTTTTGCATGGATATGAGGAAGATGGGGGCTATATTCGTCTCAGAGATGTGCTCAATTAGTGTGATCTGGAAGATTGTGGTTATCATGCCCTTTTCAGTGCTTCATGGTGGACAGGTGCGAAGCATGCCACATAAGCAAAAAAAATTGATATGACACATCACTTAAGAAGGAGAGAGCACTTTGGTGACCCTAGAAAGAACCAATGCCAAGCACGTGAACCTAGGTAAACTATTGAAAGAATTTGACCAATGCATGAAAGATTTTAGATGCTAAATCATTAAATAAAATGAGCTTAGCAACAACAAGTTAAGCACCTATGCATTGGGGAATTGAGTTGCTAACTCATTTAATGCATTTAGCACCTCATCTAAGCATCTTTGCATTGGAGGAGGCCTCGTGGTGACATATTTATCTGGAGAAGAGAACACTGAGAGAGCGACTCGACAGGGTGGTGGGAAATAAAGGCTGGTCGTGCATGTTCCCACCACATCGCGTGACTAATGAGGAATTCAATAAGTATGATCACCGGCCGATAGCCATTGACACTAAGGCTGGTCATAGTGGGAGTAACATAGGTAGTAACATACATGCCACATAAGCAAAGAAGATGATGTGTCAAGTAATTAATGAGGAGAAAGGCAAATAGAGTAACATAATATGTTACCATCACATAGCGCTTCCCAATGCAAAATGAGTCTACAAAGCAATAAATGAAGATTTATAAGTTATCACACTTATGTTACTACCCATTGTGGAGGTAGTAACATAGACTAGTAACATGTGCGTGTTACTACTCTAAGTTACTCCCCACTATGACTAGCCTAAATACTAGGAGTATGCGCAGCTTAGACTAGCCACAATGGGTAGTAACATAGACTAGTAACCATGTTACTAGTCTATGTTGGTTACTAGTCTATGTTACTACCTCTATAGTGGGGAGTAACATATGTGTGATAACATGCAACATTTCATTTATTAGGTTATAGACACATCTTGCCTTGATATGTGTGATGTTACTCATACTACTAGTAACTAGCTATGTTACTACTTTCCTTTCTTTCTTCATTTATTGCTTGCCACATCATCTACTTTATCTAGATATGTGTGATGTTACTACCTATGTTACTCCCACTGTCGGTAGTCTTAGGAGACATGCAGTGCTAAGAACTAGAGTGGTTAAATATCTTTCCATGAAAACACTAACATCGCCATCCACCTTGTTTCTTCCACGGTTCCACCGGCAGGCCCTCTGTTTCGAAGATTGCATCATCCATATCTTCTTTTGATAGTCCAAGATCCTTTAGCATAGCCTCACCATGCCTTGTCGTTCCCGACATGGAACCCGATACATACTTTTCCATGGCTAAAAATCCTACTTCGATCTACTCGGGTCCCAGTAAGAAGCACAACCCCCCAGGTCCTGTTGCTGGCCACCAATGCTGGGAAGTGGTTCAAGACCACCCTGGAGTCAGCTCAAGGGAGCAGCGGACGAGGAAGCCGAAGAAGTGGATGGGAAACTCAATGACGACATGACCCGGTGAGGGAAAGAAGAACCCTAAAAAGAAGGAAAGCTTGAGATTTACGATCACTCACATCAGATACCCAACATCTTTTTTTCTCTGAGAGATTGATACCCAACATCTGTTTGTTGAGAGACCGAAGGAAGGAGATGAAGAAGTTGTGCGCACCACTGCTTCTCTCTTGTTGGTTCGGGCAATTTCCTCCGGCCTCCAAATGGATAGATCTCTGATCTCTACTATAGTAGATTAGCAGAGGTTATATCTCGCTTATAGCGAGACGGTAGGAACTCTCGCTCAAAGGGTCTACTATAACGGGCCGGACCATTAGCTTCTAGCTTGAAAGAAATACAGTAGGAAAAGCGAGCGCACGAGGACAACATTCCCCTCTCGCTAGGGTTCTTCATTCTCTCGGGGCGACATGTCGCCGCCGGCGAGTTTTTCTCCCCTACCACCGATCGAGTTTCCTCCAGGATCTCTTGATTCGGGTAGAATACGGGGTGATCCTTGGATCGCCGCCGGGCCTGGGTCACAATTCTCAGGGATCGGAGGAACTAGGGATTTTGCAACACCTGATCGAGTCAAGTTTCAGATTAGGTTTCAAAAAGATGGTGGCTGGACAATCCTCTGGAATAGAAGGGGAGGAAGACCAGGCGGTTGTGTCCACAGATGTATACATGCAAGATGCAGATTGTTGTAGAAAGACAAAGGCTGATGCTAGTTCGGCTAATCAAGTTCATGTCACTGACTCCGAGGGGAACCAATTGACAATAGTTCTTGCAGGTAACACAATTCTTAGTCCACCTTCGAAGAGAGACCCCAAGAGATCAAAGATGAAGACAGATGGGAAAGATGGCAACAACACTTTTGCAAAAAGAATTGGCGGGCTCCCTAGAGGGGCGCCGCCAAGTCCAATGAGTGCTTTTTGTTGAAATTGTCATGGAGCAGGTAAACCTGCGACAGTTCGAGAAATTCGCAATTTTGCAATTAAGTTTACCCCTATCGTGCTTTGTACAGTTGAGACACAAATAAGTGGTGCACGTGTAGAAGCTTGTAACGCCCTCGATGCGGCTATATCTCTCACGTGTCGAAGCACGACTTAGAGGCATAACCGCATTGAAAGCAATGTCGCAAGTGAGGTAATCTTCACACAACCCATGTAATATATAAGGGAAAGAGATACATAGTTGGCTTACAATCGCCACTTCACACAAATACATGAATAAAGCATTACATCATCCAGATACAATCAAGGTCCGACTACGGAACCAAAATAAAAGAAGAACCCCAAATGCGACAAAAGTCCCCGATCGACCCCAACTGGGCTCCACTACTGATCAACTAGACCGAAACAACACAAAGGGCAAGATCTTCATCGAGCTCCTCCTTGAGCTTGGTTGCGTCACCTGCAAACTGGTTTTGGAAGTATCTGGTGAGTCACGAGGACTCAGCAATCCCATTACCATGGGTATCAAGACTAGCAAAGCTTAAAGGGAAAGGAAGGGGTAAGGTGGTGAGGTTGCAGCAGCGACTAAGCAAGTATGGTGGCTAACATACGCAAATAAGAGCGAGAAGAGAACAAGCGGAAAGGTCGTGAAGCTAGCAATGATCAAGAGGTGATCCTGAACACCTACTTACGTCAAACATAACACAGAAACCGTGTTCACTTCCCGGACTCCGCCGAGAAGAGACCATCACGGCTACACACGCGGTTGATGCGTTTTAATTCGGATCAAGTGTCAAGTTATCTACAACCGGACATTAACAAATTCCCATCTGCCACATAACCGCGGGCACGGCTCTCGAAAGTTTATACCCTGCAGGGGTGTCCCAACTTAGCCCATGACAAGCTCTCGCGATCATCGAAGGAATAGACCTTCACCCAGGAAGACCCGATCAGTCTCGGAATCCCGGTACATCAAGACATTTCGACAATGGTAAAACAAGACCAGCAAAGCCGCCCGAATGTGCCGACAAATCCTGATAGGAGCTGCACATATCTCGTTCTCAGGGCACACCGGATTGTCCAAACTTCCGGTAGGCCAGCCCAGAGTTGCCCCTGGTGGCCACCGGCGGTTGACGGTTTGGACCAACACTCACAACGAGCACTGGCCCGGGGGGGTAAATAAAGATGACCCTCGAGAGCGCGACTCCCAAGGGAAAAAGGGCTAGGTGAGGCAAATGGTAAAAGGCAATGTTGGGCCTTGCTGGACAAGTTTTATTCAAAGCGAACTGTCAGGGGGGTCCCATAAATCACCCGACCGCGTAAGGGACGCAAAATCCGGGAACATAACACCGGTATGACGGAAACTAGGGCGGCAAGAGTGGAACAAAACACCAGGCATAAGGCCAAGCCTTCCACCCTTTACCAAGTATATAGATGCATTAATAATATAAGAGATATTGTGATATCCCAACCAAAATCCTGTCCACCATGGAGAACTCTTCAACTCCACCTGCAACTAGCAACGCTATAAGAGGGGCTGAGCAAAGCAGGAACATAGCCAAACAATGATTTGCTAGGAATGGTGTCAAAGGTTAGAGGTTCATGGCAATATGGGATGGCTTGACAAACAAGTAATAGGTAGCACAGCATAGCGAAAGAACGAGGCAACTAGCATAGCAATGATAGTAGTGAGATCCAAGGTAGCGGTCATCTTGCCTGAGATCCCGCAAGGAAGAAGAACGAGTCCATGAAGAAGATGAACGGATGAAGCCGAACCAACCGAAGACGAACGAATCCTCACGATCGCAACGAGACGGGAACTATCGAGAAGAAGCACACTACATAGGTAAACACACCACACATGAACAAGACATGATGCACAACAAGCATGATGCATGACAATGCTACATGAAGCTACTCATGGCAAGAGAAGATGCACACAAGAACACACATCAAGGCAAGTTTAAATGAGGCCGGGAACAACATATAACAATTCCGGTAAGTCCTCATATGCATATTTCGAAATTGGTCCAGAACTGAATAAACATTATGTTGAAGTTGTTAAACAGCACGTTAAAGATCACCACGATGATCTACACGAAATTCTAGTCAAGTTACATATAAAGTTCATTAGATTCGGGGCTACGGCCTAGAAGATATGAGCAAAACAAGTTAAGCATGGCATTGATGCAAAATGCATACAAACATCAAGCAAACACCTCAAAACAAGGATGCAACATGATAATATGAAGCTACATGCAAAAACAAGCAAGTTTCATAAAGAGCACACTCAAAACGGAGCAACGATTCAACACCCACACACTATACAAGTCATAGCAACAATCTGCCCAAAACAGCAACTAGGCATCTTACAAGCATCAAAACAACATGCTACAGCACCCCAACATAATAACAAAAGGCATGGTCATGAAGTACACGTAAAGCATAACAAAACATGAACACTGATCTATCTCCAGAAATCACTAGAACATGCTCAAAATGACATGGAGATATTACAAGTAATAACAATTTCAGACTTTGGCAGAAATAACATCAGGTTGCAATGTTTAGAGCTATCAAACAACATGTTACAGGAACATATCATGGCAAACAAATGCATGGCATGAATCTACTAATTGCATATATCAAAAGACCCTTACTGACCATGAGCCAAAAAGGCACGGAAAATATGATGGCACCCATGTAAACATGCCAAGTTATATTACAGATTTATACATGGCAAGAACAACGATAAGTAGGCATGATCGTGAGCTTGAAACACTTACTACAGAGCAATACATGGCATGGCAAGGCAACCAACAGCAAGAAGGCATGTTTATGAAGCTAAGCATGGCAAGAGCAAGATCGTAGCATACACGGATCAACTACAACGACCCCGTGAAAATCGACTCTCATGCAAACAATCTGTCAGGAAACATTTTCAAGCAACTTTGGAGCAAGAAATGAACATGTTCCAGCAGGCTATAATTGCAACCAAGGGCATGAATGGATAGAGCAAGACATTTATATCAAAACATGTTTATAGAGAATCTCCAGATTATGCATAGAATGATTAGTGGAAGCATGTTAACATGGCATGAAAATATAACAGAATCTGCCCGGAAAACAACAACAGCAACTACCCTACTTTACAAGCTCAATGCTCTCAGCACACAAATCACAAAAATACAAGGTCAACACCTCTGGAAAGATGGCATGGCATAGTCCAACATTCATGTAGAGCTCATACTCATAGGATGCACACATAAATCATGGCAAAAATGTTAAAACAGCAAGTTATAACAGTTTCAGCAGATTAACATCCTGAAGCACTCTTCCAATAGCATTTCGGGCATCAAGATGATCTCAAATGAAAATGATGCAATGGAATGAAATGATGTACTCGTCGAGACGAACAATTTGACATATTATACGCGCGAAACGGAGCTACGGATGCAGAGATGTGATGCGATGAAAATGGCATGATTTTGACAAAAATCTGGGACAGTCAATTTTTACCCTCCGGGAAAACCGGGATGGAGCCATGCGGGACGGGCAGATCCGGGACGCGGGCGCGGGTGTTTGGATCGGGGACGGGTGGATCTCATCCACCCGCCCAGATCCGGCGACGAGGGGCCGGTGCCGGGGCTCCGGCGAGCGGGGCGGCCGGCGGCGAGGTTTGACGACGGCGAGGCGGCACAGGGCAGGCAGACGGCGGCGGCGCCGGAGGAGGCTGGGGACGGTGGCCGGAGGGGCAGAGAGAGCGCGGCGGCGCCGTGGAGGGCCGGAGGCGCAGGGCGCTCGGGGCCGTGCGGCGCGCCGGGAGCGAGGCGCGGGGCAGGCGCGGAGGAGCTCCGGCGCGGGGGAGCTCCGGCGCGGGCGGCGGATGCCGGGCGCGGCGGCGGGGGCGCCGGCGGCGGAGGCGGCGGGGCACGCCGGCGAGGGCGGCGGCTGCCGGGCGCGGCGGCGAGGAGGTGGGCCCGCGGGGGCCGGCGACGGGCCAGGCGGGCCGGCGGCGCGGGGGCGGCGTACGCGCCATGTGGCGGCGCCTGACTGGCTCGGGCGCGACGGGGCGGACGTGTCCGGCGGAAACGGACATGTCCGGCGGCGAAGGCAGGGATGGATCTAGGGTTAGACCCGAAAATTCGGAGGGGGAGGTGTATAAATAGGCATAGAGGGAGCTAGGAGAGTCCAAAAGAGGTGCGGTTTTCGGCCACGCGATCGTGATCGAACGACCGAGAGCATGGAGAGGAGTTTGGTGGGTTTTGGGCCACTTTGGAAGGGGTGTTGGGCTGAAACAAAAGAGGACTTTTACGGTTACCCGGTTAACCGTTGGAGTATCAAACGACCTCCAAATGGCACGAAACTTGACAGGCGGTCTACCGGTGTTATACCAAGGCCGCTTAGCAAACCTCGAGCCATTCCGAGAAAGTTTAATACCCGCACACAACAGAAGACAAAAAGGGGACGCCGGGGAACATAGGAGCGCCGGATTGCAAAACGGACAACGAGGAAAATGCTCGGGTGCATGAGACGAACACGTATGCAAAATGAAATGCACATGATGACATGATAAAATGCAAATGATGACATGGCAAAGTGCAACACGCAAGCAAATGACAAGGCAACGACGGCGAATAACTGGCGGACACCTGGCGCATCGGATTCGGGGCGTTACAACACTTCACCACTACGAGAGGATCTCGTCCCGAGATCTAGGATGGCACCGGAGAGAAACTGAAGAGGAAGAGAAGAGGTAAACTAAGTTGCTTCTTTGACCAATGAGTGAAGCCAAAGAACCTTGAGAGGTTGATCAATTTAAAAGAAAGAGTGCAACAAAGATGAACGAAATTGCAAACAACCCGGTAGAAAAGAGAAGAAAACTTGATGAGGTGAAAAGATATTGAAGAGATGATACAACACTCCGTTTAAATGGATAAGCACGAAAAGATCATGATCCTCACAATTCGAGATGATGAGTGAACAGAGCAACATCACAATGCCTTCGAAAGAAAGAATAGAAGATAGACCGTCGGAATAAGAGAATGTTGAAGGAAATGATAACTTCTACCGCAATTGAATTTGAAAAGCATCCTGACAAGAGGGATTGAACGTAGTTGTTGGAAAACCAACATCGAAAAGAATAAACTTGTAGTGGGCTTATGGAAACATCTCAAAATGATGAGGAGACAACCGGCCACCAACGGAAACAAATGATTGGATGAGATCAATGAAGAGATGAAAACTGCTTCACCAAGATGATAGAGATATAACTTGGATCATTGATAAGCACCCCAAATAGCAACATTCCTTCAGGAAGGCTTTAGTTGAAATATGACACAAGATAACTCCAACGAAGAAGTTGATTGGTCGAAAAGATCTCTTGAACGAAGAGAAAATGATGGATTTAAAATACCTCATTCTTGACAACATATGAATCATGAAACATGAATGGAAATTGCCAAGAATGATATAACACCATCTCAAAAGATAAGGTAGAAAGAATTGCACTTCGGAATGCAAGAAGAAGAATACTTGAGCTCCTCAAAACAAAACAAGTGTTGAGCACCATGTTTAGTTTTGAGTATAGCTTGGCGGATCATAACTTCGAGAGAAATCTTGAAGAACAATTGAAGAATGAAAAGAATCCTTGATGAACCACCATGTAGAGCCTCCATGAAGAACTCCGGTAAACAAAAGGATGATAAAAGAAAGAGAAGTTGAAAACACAAGGTGAATCCTTGCAATGATTTAGATGGATCTCCGGATGACAAACTGAGAAAACTCTTGAATATCTCCTGATGGGTGAAAAAGATTCTCACAATCGAAAACAATTATGAGAGGATGGCATGAAGCTAGAACCATGAATCTTGAAGAGAATGGAGCAAGATTAAAGAGAAACTCTTCTTCGGTCTTCACATGATGAGAATGACAATGAGAAACACCACCAAGAATTATTGAGGCACACCGGAAGAATCAAAAGCGAAGAGGTTGAGCCAACTATGAAAAGAATTTGAAAGATCTTGGAGAAAAGCATTTGACTGATGATAAATCATTCTTACATCAAACTTGGAGAAGAATTTAGGATAGCTCTGGGAAAATAGAAGAGTCAGGTAAGATCCTGGGAAAACACCTGTGGGTTAGGGCCCACTCAAGGAAAACATCGTTGAACGATTTAAAAGAGATGTTGCACCGGTTGAATTAAATGACTTGAATGAGATAGCATCCTCAAAAGAACTTGAGTGAATTGAGAATGGAAACTTGAATCTTCTGAGATAACTTTGGCACTCCAGAACAAATGAATGGCGAGAAGTGAGTGATTGAGAGGTGCACCGACATGAGAAAGCATTTGACACGAGGAAAAGAATATGATCAACACTGAAATCTTGAATTGGATCCACCGGAGAAGCAAAAGAACGAAGGATGATGAACTAGTAGAACATCTTCGTGGGAAATCACCGGATAAGAACATTGATTGAAAAGAATGAAGAGACTTCACATGAATAAATGGATACTTGATTAAGAAATCTATGTCCTTGAAGAAAAAGGGTGGGAGGGTGGGGAAACAAAGGCAACTTGGGACGGATGAAACAAACACCGTTGAGAAAACTTAGAATTGATCTTGCGGATGGGGAGAATGATCGGATCCACTTGAAGAGAAGCACGCCGGTAGGAAAAGAATTAACATGACAACCTCAATGATCAAAAAGGATTAGTATTCACATAGCAATATGAGAACACCGTTTAGGAAAGGTATGGATTCAACATTTGACTTCGAAGCAACTCGAATACCACAATTAAAACAAAACAAAGGATTGGCTTGCAGAATAAGCCGGAACAAACATATGATAGAGATTTCGTCCGAAGTTTTCGTGGTGGGGCCTACACGGGCTCAATCGTACAGCACCATCATGTACAAGGCAGTGCACATGACATACGAAGCGTCCCCGAGTCGGCATAGCCAAGGACTCTTTAAGACACAACGAGACCACTGTAAAACCAACCGTGAATAGGCGGACCACTAGACGTCGAACCCCAATTTCATATCATACATCCGTCGGAAAGATATCCTAAGAGCTACTTGAATTCCCACCTATGAAACTCCCGAAATTTTCCGGTTATGCAATCGGGTGTTGGGGATACAGGGGAAGCAATATATCTCACCCAAACTAACAATACCTACATCCAAGCTGTATCCATCCGTCAACACATAACCAAGAAACCTTCGGAAATCGTGTACCTCAACCTTCGAAAAGCATCCGTTATACGAGTCATGGCAATACTCCCGTACTCACCTCAGTACTGGGTTAGCGGGGTTATCTCACCAACAACTGCATAAAAGAGATTTTCGATGTCGGCGTACTAAACTCAGGTATTCCAAAACTGCAACGATAAAATTATGACGACAACACCTCAGAGCTCAACTCCCCGGGACACTTCCACAACCCCTAAATGTCAGGAGGCACCAAGAACAATGTTCTCGTCATAAGAATATCGGAACGATTCCAAGATACCCGCGTGATCCTAAAAATTTTTTTTAGTGAAATTTGACAAGAGAAGAGTCAAAACTCTACGTCAGGATACCTCACCAGAAGGTCGAAGGGACTGGGGAGTAAAAAGAATCCTACTCTCTGATATATAATTCCTAAATGACTCAAAACATTTTTTCTAGACACAACTCGGCCACTAAAAACGATCAAGCAATGGGGCTCCTAAGGTCGGGGAAGGCTCTGATACCAACTTGTAACGCCCTCGATGCGGCTATATCTCTCACGTGTCGAAGCACGACTTAGAGGCATAACCGCATTGAAAGCAATGTCGCAAGTAAGGTAATCTTCACACAACCCATGTAATATATAAGGGAAAGAGATACATAGTTGGCTTACAATCGCCACTTCACACAAATACAAGAATAAAGCATTACATCATCCAGATACAATCAAGGTCCGACTACGGAACCAAAATAAAAGAAGAACCCCAAATGCGACAAAAGTCCCCGATCGACCCCAACTGGGCTCCACTACTGATCAACTAGACCGAAACAACACAAAGGGCAAGATCTTCATCGAGCTCCTCCTTGAGCTTGGTTGCGTCACCTGCAAACTGGTTTTGGAAGTATCTGGTGAGTCACGAGGACTCAGCAATCCCATTACCATGGGTATCAAGACTAGCAAAGCTTAAAGGGAAAGGAAGGGGTAAGGTGGTGAGGTTGCAGCAGCGACTAAGCAAGTATGGTGGCTAACATACGCAAATAAGAGAGAGAAGAGAACAAGCGGAACGGTCGTGAAGCTAGCAATGATAAAGAGGTGATCCTGAACACCTACTTACGTCAAACATAACACAGAAACCGTGTTCACTTCCCGGACTCCGCCGAGAAGAGACCATCACGGCTACACACGCGGTTGATGCGTTTTAATTCGGATCAACTGTCAAGTTATCTACAACCGGACATTAACAAATTCCCATCTGCCACATAACCGCGGGCACGGCTCTCGAAAGTTTATACCCTGCAGGGGTGTCCCAACTTAGCCCATGACAAGCTCTCGCGATCATCGAAGGAATAGACCTTCACCCAGGAAGACCCGATCAGTCTCGGAATCCCGGTACATCAAGACATTTCGACAATGGGAAAACAAGACCAGCAAAGCCGCCCGAATGTGCCGACAAATCCTGATAGGAGCTGCACATATCTCGTTCTCAGGGCACACCGGATTGTCCAAACTTCCGGTAGGCCAGCCCAGAGTTGCCCCTGGTGGCCACCGGCGGTTGACGGTTTGGACCAACACTCACAACGAGCACTGGCCCGGGGGGGGGGGGTAAATAAAGATGACCCTCGAGAGCGCGACTCCCAAGGGAAAAAGGGCTAGGTGAGGCAAATGGTAAAAGGCAATGTTGGGCCTTGCTGGACAAGTTTTATTCAAAGCGAACTGTCAGGGGGGTCCCATAAATCACCCGACCGCGTAAGGGACGCAAAATCCGGGAACATAACACCGGTATGACGGAAACTAGGGCGGCAAGAGTGGAACAAAACACCAGGCATAAGGCCGAGCCTTCCACCCTTTACCAAGTATATAGATGCATTAATAATATAAGAGATATTGTGATATCCCAACCAAAATCATGTCCACCATGGAGAACTCTTCAACTTCACCTGCAACTAGCAACGCTATAAGAGGGGCTGAGCAAAGCGGGAACATAGCCAAACAATGGTTTGCTAGGAATGGTGTCAAAGGTTAGATGTTCATGGCAATATGGGATGGCTTGACAAACAGGTAATAGGTAGCGCAGCATAGCGAAAGAACGAGGCAACTAGCATAGCAATGATAGTAGTGAGATCCAAGGTAGCGGTCATCTTGCCTGAGATCCCGCAAGGAAGAAGAACGAGTCCATGAAGAAGATGAACGGATGAAGCCGAACCAACCGAAGACGAACGAATCCTCACGATCGCAACGAGACGGGAACTATCGAGAAGAAGCACACTACATAGGTAAACACACCACACATGAACAAGACATGATGCACAACAAGCATGATGCATGACAATGCTACATGAAGCTACTCATGGCAAGAGAAGATGCACACAAGAACACACATCAAGGCAAGTTTAAATGAGGCCGAGAACAACATATAACAATTTCGGTAAGTCCTCATATGCATATTTCGAAATTGGTCCAGAACTGAATAAACATTATGTTGAAGTTGTTAAACAGCACGTTAAAGATCACCATGATGATCTACACGAAATTCTAGTCAAGTTACATATAAAGTTCATTAGATTCGGGGCTACGGCCTAGAAGATATGAGCAAAACAAGTTAAGCATGGCATTGATGCAAAATGCATACAAACATCAAGCAAACACCTCAAAACAAGGATGCAACATGATAATATGAAGCTACATGCAAAAACAAGCAAGTTTCATAAAGAGCACACTCAAAACGGAGCAACGATTCAACACCCACACACTATACAAGTCATAGCAACAATCTGCCCAAAACAGCAACTAGGCATCTTACAAGCATCAAAGCAACATGCTACAGCACCCCAACATAATAACAAAAGGCATGGTCATGAAGTACACGTAAAGCATAACAAAACATGAACACTGAGCTATCTCCAGAAATCACTAGAACATGCTCAAAATGACATGGAGATATTGCAAGTAATAACAATTTCAGACTTTGGCAGAAATAACATCAGGTTGCAATGTTTAGAGCTATCAAACAACATGTTACAGGAACATATCATGGCAAACAAAGGCATGGCATGAATCTACTAATTGCATATATCAAAAGACCCTTACTGACCATGAGCCAAAAAGGCACGGAAAATATGATGGCACCCATGTAAACATGGCAAGTTATATTACAGATTTATACATGGCAAGAACAACAATAAGTAGGCATGATCGTGAGCTTGAAACACTTACTACAGAGCAATACATGGCATGGCAAGGCAACCAACAGCAAGAAGGCATGTTTATGAAGCTAAGCATGGCAAGAGCAAGGTCGTAGCATACACGGATCAACTACAACGACCCCGTGAAAATCGACTCTCATGCAAACAAGCTGTCAGGAAACATTTTCAAGCAACTTTGGAGCAAGAAATGAACATGTTCCAGCAGGCTATAATTTCAACCAAGGGCATGAATGGACAGAGCAAGACATGTATATCAAAACATGTTTATAGAGCATCTCCAGATTATGCATAGAATGATTAGTGGAAGCATGTTAACATGGCATGAAAATATAACAGAATCTGCCCGGAAAACAACAACAGCAACTACCCTACTTTACAAGCTCAATGCTCTCAGCACACAAATCACAAAAATACAAGGTCAACACCTCTGGAAAGATGGCATGGCATAGTCCAACATTCATGTAGAGCTCATACTCATAGGATGCACACATAAATCATGGCAAAAATGTTAAAACAGCAAGTTATAACAGTTTCAGCAGATTAACATCCTGAAGCACTCTTCCAACAGCATTTCGGGCATCAAGATGATCTCAAATGAAAATGATGCAATGGAATGAAATGATGTACTCGTCGAGGCGAACAATTTGACATATTGTACGCGCGAAACGGAGCTACGGATGCAGAGATGTGACGCGATGAAAATGGCATGATTTTGACAAAAATCTGGGACTTAGTCAATTTTTACCCTCCGGGAAAACCGGGACGGAGCCATGCGGGACGGGCAGATCCGGGACGCGGGCGCGGGTGTTTGGATCGGGGACGGGTGGATCTCATCCACCCGCCCAGATCCGGCGACGAGGGGCCGGTGCCGGGGCTCCGGCGAGCGGGGCGGCCGGCGGCGAGGTTTGACGACGGCGAGGCGGCACAGGGCAGGCAGACGGCGGCGGCGCCGGAGGAGGCTGGGGACGGTGGCCGGAGGGGCGGAGAGAGCGCGGCGGCGCCGTGGAGGGCCGGAGGCGCAGGGCGCTCGGGGCCGTGCGGCGCGCCGGGAGCGAGGCGCGGGGCAGGCGCGGAGGAGCTCCGGCGCGGGGGAGCTCCGGCGCGGGCGGCGGATGCCGGGCGCGGCGGCGGGGGCGCCGGCGGCGGAGGCGGCGGGGCACGCCGGCGAGGGCGGCGGCTGCCGGGCGCGGCGGCGAGGAGGTGGGCCCGCGGGGGCCGGCGACGGGCCAGGCGGGCCGGCGGCGCGGGGGCGGCGGACGCGCCACGTGGCGGCGCCTGACTGGCTCGGGCGCGACGGGGCGGACGTGTCCGGCGGAAACGGACATGTCCGGCGGCGAAGGCAGGGATGGATCTAGGGTTAGACCCGAAAATTCGGAGGGGGAGGTGTATAAATAGGCATAGAGGGAGCTAGGAGAGTCCAAAAGAGGTGCGGTTTTCGGCCACGCGATCGTGATCGAACGACCGAGAGCATGGAGAGGAGTTTGGTGGGTTTTGGGCCACTTTGGAAGGGGTGTTGGGCTGAAACAAAAGAGGACTTTTACGGTTACCCGGTTAACCGTTGGAGTATCAAACGACCTCCAAATGGCACGAAACTTGACAGGCGGTCTACCGGTGTTATACCAAGGCCGCTTAGCAAACCTCGAGCCATTCCGAGAAAGTTTAATACCCGCACACAACAGAAGACAAAAAGGGGACGCCGGGGAACATAGGAGCGCCGGATTGCAAAACGGACAACGGGGAAAATGCTCGGGTGCATGAGACGAACACGTATGCAAAATGAAATGCACATGATGACATGATAAAATGCAAATGATGACATGGCAAAGTGCAACACGCAAGCAAATGACAAGGCAACGACGGCGAATAACTGGCGGACACCTGGCGCATCGGATTCGGGGCGTTACAACACTCCACCACTACGAGAGGATCTCGTCCCGAGATCTAGGATGGCACCGGAGAGAAACTGAAGAGGAAGAGAAGAGGTAAACTAAGTTGCTTCTTTGACCAATGAGTGAAGCCAAAGAACCTTGAGAGGTTGAGCAATTTAAAAGAAAGAGTGCAACAGAGATGAACGAAATTGCAAACAACCCGGTAGAAAAGAGAAGAAAACTTGATGAGGTGAAAAGATATTGAAGAGATGATACAACACTCCGGTTAAATGGATAAGCACGAAAAGATCATGATCCTCACAATTCGAGATGATGAGTGAACAGAGCAACATCACAATGCCTTCGGAAGAAAGAATAGAAGATAGACCGTCGGAATAAGAGAACGTTGAAGGAAATGATAACTTCTACCGCAATTGAATTTGAAAAGCATCCTGACAAGAGGGATTGAACGTAGTTGTTGGAAAACCAACATCGAAAAGAATAAACTTGTAGTGGGCTTATGGAAACATCTCAAAATGATGAGGTGACAACCGGCCACCAACGGAAACAAATGATTGGATGAGATCAATGAAGAGATGAAAACTGCTTCACCAAGATGATAGAGATATAACTTGGATCATTGATAAGCACCCCAAATAGCAACATTCCTTCAGGAAGGCTTTAGTTGAAATATGACACAAGATAACTCCAACGAAGAAGTTGATTGGTCGAAAAGATCTCTTGAACGAAGAGAAAATGATGGATTTAAAATACCTCATTCTTGACAACATATGAATCATGAAACATGAATGGAAATTGCCAAGAATGATATAACACCATCTCAAAAGATAAGGTAGAAAGAATTGCACTTCGGAATGCAAGAAGAAGAATACTTGAGCTCCTCAAAACAAAACAAGTGTTGAGCACCATGTTTAGTTTTGAGTATAGCTTGGCGGATCATAACTTCGAGAGAAATCTTGAAGAACAATTGAAGAATGAAAAGAATCCTTGATGAACCACCATGTAGAGCCTCCATGAAGAACTCCGGTAAACAAAAGGATGATAAAAGAAAGAGAAGTTGAAAACACAAGGTGAATCCTTGCAATGACTTAGATGGATCTCCGGATGACAAACTGAGAAAACTCTTGAATATCTCCTGATGGGTGAAAAAGATTCTCACAATCGAAAACAATTATGAGAGGATGGCATGAAGCTAGAACCATGAATCTTGAAGAGAATGGAGCAAGATTAAAGAGAAACTCTTCTTCGGTCTTCACATGATGAGAATGACAATGAGAAACACCACCAAGAATTATTGAGGCACACCGGAAGAATCAAAAGCGAAGAGGTTGAGCCAACTATGAAAAGAATTTGAAAGATCTTGGAGAAAAGCATTTGACTGATGATAAATCATTCTTACATCAAACTTGGAGAAGAATTTAGGATAGCTCTGGGAAAATAGAAGAGTCAGGTAAGATCCTGGGAAAACACCTGTGGGTTAGGGCCCACTCAAGGAAAACACCATTGAACAATTTAAAAGAGATGTTGCACCGGTTGAATTAAATGACTTGAATGAGATAGCATCCTCAAAAGAACTTGAGTGAATTGAGAATGGAAACTTGAATCTTCTGAGATAACTTTGGCACTCCAGAACAAATGAATGGCGAGAAGTGAGTGATTGAGAGGTGCACCGACATGAGAAAGCATTTGACACGAGGAAAAGAATATGATCAACACTGAAATCTTGAATTGGATCCACCGGAGAAGCAAAAGAACGAAGGATGATGAACTAGTAGAACATCTTCGTGGGAAATCACCGGATAAGAACATTGATTGAAAAGAATGAAGAGACTTCACATGAATAAATGGATACTTGATTAAGAAATCTATGTCATTGAAGAAAAAGGGTGGGAGGGTGGGGAAACAAAGGCAACTTGGGACGGATGAAACAAACACCGTTGAGAAAACATAGAATTGATCTTGCGGATGGGGAGAATGATCGGATCCACTTGAAGAGAAGCACGCCGGTAGGAAAAGAATTAACATAACAACCTCAATGATCAAAAAGGATTAGTATTCACATAGCAATATGAGAACACCGTTTAGGAAAGGTATGGATTCAACATTTGACTTCGAAGCAACTCGAATACCACAATTAAAACAAAACAAAGGATTGGCTTGCAGAATAAGCCGGAACAAACATATGATAGAGATTTCGTCCGAAGTTTTCGTGGTGGGGCCTACACGGGCTCAATCGTACAGCACCATCATGTACAAGGCAGTGCACATGACATACGAAGCGTCCCCGAGTCGGCATAGCCAAGGACTCTTTAAGACACAACGAGACCACTGTAAAACCAACCGTGAATAGGCGGACCACTAGACGTCGAACCCCAATTTCATATCATACATCCGTCGGAAAGATATCCTAAGAGCTACTTGAATTCCCACCTATGAAACTCCCGAAATTTTCCGGTTATGCAATCGGGTGTTGGGGATACAGGGGAAGCAATATATCTCACCCAAACTAACAATACCTACATCCAAGCTGTATCCATCCGTCAACACATAACCAAGAAACCTTCGGAAATCGTGTACCTCAACCTTCGAAAAGCATCCGTTATACGAGTCATGGCAATACTCCCGTACTCACCTCAGTACTGGGTTAGCGGGGTTATCTCACCAACAACTGCATAAAAGAGATTTTCGATGTCGGCGTACTAAACTCAGGTATTCCAGAACTGCAACGATAAAATTATGACGACAACACCTCAGAGCTCAACTCCCCGGGACACTGCCACAACCCCTAAATGTCAGGAGGCACCAAGAACAATGTTCTCATCATAAGAATATCGGAACGATTCCAAGATACCCGCGTGATCCTAAAAATTTTTTTTAGTGAAATTTGACAAGAGAAGAGTCAAAACTCTACGTCAGGATACCTCACCAGAAGGTCGAAGGGACTAGGGAGTAAAAAGAATCCTACTCTCCGATATATAATTCCTAAATGACTCAAAACATTTTTTCTAGACACAACTCGGCCACTAAAAACGATCAAGCAATGGGGCTCCTAAGGTCGGGGAAGGCTCTGATACCAACTTGTAACGCCCTCGATGCGGCTATATCTCTCACGTGTCGAAGCACGACTTAGAGGCATAACCGCATTGAAAGCAATGTCGCAAGTAAGGTAATCTTCACACAACCCATGTAATATATAAGGGAAAGAGATACATAGTTGGCTTACAATCGCCACTTCACACAAATACATGAATAAAGCATTACATCATCCAGATACAATCAAGGTCCGACTACGGAACCAAAATAAAAGAAGAACCCCAAATGCGACAAAAGTCCCCGATCGACCCCAACTGGGCTCCACTACTGATCAACTAGACCGAAACAACACAAAGGGCAAGATCTTCATCGAGCTCCTCCTTGAGCTTGGTTGCGTCACCTGCAAACTGGTTTTGGAAGTATCTGTGAGTCACGAGGACTCAGCAATCCCATTACCATGGGTATCAAGACTAGCAAAGCTTAAAGGGAAAGGAAGGGGTAAGGTGGTGAGGTTGCAGCAGCGACTAAGCAAGTATGGTGGCTAACATACGCAAATAAGAGCGAGAAGAGAACAAGCGGAACGGTCGTGAAGCTAGGAATGATCAAGAGGTGATCCTGAACACCTACTTACGTCAAACATAACACAGAAACCGTGTTCACTTCCCGGACTCCGCCGAGAAGAGACCATCACGGCTACACACGCGGTTGATGCGTTTTAATTCGGATCAAGTGTCAAGTTATCTACAACCGGACATTAACAAATTCCCATCTGCCACATAACCGCGGGCACGGCTCTCGAAAGTTTATACCCTGCAGGGGTGTCCCAACTTAGCCCATGACAAGCTCTCGCGATCATCGAAGGAATAGACCTTCACCCAGGAAGACCCGATCAGTCTCGGAATCCCGGTACATCAAGACATTTCGACAATGGTAAAACAAGACCAGCAAAGCCGCCCGAATGTGCCGACAAATCCTGATAGGAGCTGCACATATCTCGTTCTCAGGGCACACCGGATTGTCCAAACTTCCGGTAGGCCAGCCCAGAGTTGCCCCTGGTGGCCACCGGCGGTTGACGGTTTGGACCAACACTCACAACGAGCACTGGCCCGGGGGGTAAATAAAGATGACCCTCGAGAGCGCGACTCCCAAGGGAAAAAGGGCTAGGTGAGGCAAATGGTAAAAGGCAATGTTGGGCCTTGCTGGACAAGTTTTATTCAAAGCGAACTGTCAGGGGGGTCCCATAAATCACCCGACCGCGTAAGGGACGCAAAATCCAGGAACATAACACCGGTATGACGGAAACTAGGGCGGCAAGAGTGGAACAAAACACCAGGCATAAGGCCGAGCCTTCCACCCTTTACCAAGTATATAGATGCATTAATAATATAAGAGATATTGTGATATCCCAACCAAAATCCTGTCCACCATGGAGAACTCTTCAACTCCACCCGCAACTAGCAATGCTATAAGAGGGGCTGAGCAAAGCGGGAACATAGCCAAACAATGATTTGCTAGGAATGGTGTCAAAGGTTAGAGGTTCATGGCAATATGGGATGGCTTGACAAACAGGTAATAGGTAGCGCAACATAGCGAAAGAACGAGGCAACTAGCATAGCAATGATAGTAGTGAGATCCAAGGTAGCGGTCATCTTGCCTGAGATCCCGCAAGGAAGAAGAACGAGTCCATGAAGAAGATGAACGGATGAAGCCGAACCAACCGAAGACGAACGAATCCTCACGATCGCAACGAGACGGGAACTATCGAGAAGAAGCACACTACATAGGTAAACACACCACACATGAACAAGACATGATGCACAACAAGCATGATGCATGACAATGCTACATGAAGCTACTCATGGCAAGAGAAGATGCACACAAGAACACACATCAAGGCAAGTTTAAATGAGGCCGGGAACAACATATAACAATTCCGGTAAGTCCTCATATGCATATTTCGAAATTGGTCCAGAACTGAATAAACATTATGTTGAAGTTGTTAAACAGCACGTTAAAGATCACCACGATGATCTACACGAAATTCTAGTCAAGTTACATATAAAGTTCATTAGATTCGGGGCTACGGCCTAGAAGATATGAGCAAAACAAGTTAAGCATGGCATTGATGCAAAATGCATACAAACATCAAGCAAACACCTCAAAATAAGGATGCAACATGATAATATGAAGCTACATGCAAAAACAACCAAGTTTCATAAAGAGCACACTCAAAACGGAGCAACGATTCAACACCCACACACTATACAAGTCATAGCAACAATCTGCCCAAAACAGCAACTAGGCATCTTACAAGCATCAAAACAACATGCTACAGCACCCCAACATAATAAAAAAAGGCATGGTCATGAAGTACACTGAGCTATCTCCAGAAATCACTAGAACATGCTCAAAATGACATGGAGATATTGCAAGTAATAACAATTTCAGACTTTGGCAGAAATAACATCAGGTTGCAATGTTTAGAGCTATCAAACAACATGTTACAGGAACATATCATGGCAAACAAAGGCATGGCATGAATCTACTAATTGCATATATCAAAAGACCCTTACTGACCATGAGCCAAAAAGGCACGGAAAATATGATGGCACCCATGTAAACATGGCAAGTTATATTACAGATTTATACATGGCAAGAACAACGATAAGTAGGCATGATCGTGAGCTTGAAACACTTACTACAGAGCAATACATGGCATGGCAAGGCAACCAACAGCAAGAAGGCATGTTTATGAAGCTAAGCATGGCAAGAGCAAGGTCATAGCATACACGGATCAACTACAACGACCCCGTGAAAATCGACTCTCATGCAAACAATCTGTCAGAAAACATTTTCAAGCAACTTTGGAGCAAGAAATGAACATGTTCCAGCAGGCTATAATTTCAACCAAGGGCATGAATGGACAGAGCAAGACATGTATATCAAAACATGTTTATAGAGCATCTCCATATTATGCATAGAATGATTAGTGGAAGCATGTTAACATGGCATGAAAATATAACCGAATCTGCCCGGAAAACAACAACAGCAACTACCCTACTTTACAAGCTCAATGCTCTCAGCACACAAATCACAAAAATACAAGGTCAACACCTCTGGAAAGATGGCATGGCATAGTCCAACATTCATGTAGAGCTCATACTCATAGGATGCACACATAAATCATGGCAAAAATGTTAAAACAGCAAGTTATAACAGTTTCAGCAGATTAACATCCTGAAGCACTCTTCCAACAGCATTTCGGGCATCAAGATGATCTCAAATGAAAATGATGCAATGGAATGAAATGATGTACTCGTCGAGGCGAACAATTTGACATATTGTACGCGCGAAACGGAGCTACGGATGCAGAGATGTGACGCGATGAAAATGGCATGATTTTGACAAAAATCTGGGACTTAGTCAATTTTTACCCTCCGGGAAAACCGGGACGGAACCATGCGGGACGGGCAGATCCGGGACGCGGGCGCGGGTGTTTGGATCGGGGACGGGTGGATCTCATCCACCCGCCCAGATCCGGCGACGAGGGGCCGGTGCCGGGGCTCCGGCGAGCGGGGCGGCCGGCGGCGAGGTTTGACGACGGCGAGGCGGCACAGGGCAGGCAGACGGCGGCGGCGCCGGAGGAGGCTGGGGACGGTGGCCGGAGGGGCGGAGAGAGCGCGGCGGCGCCGTGGAGGGCCGGAGGCGCAGGGCGCTCGGGGCCGTGCGGCGCGCCGGGAGCGAGGCGCGGGGCAGGCGCGGAGGAGCTCCGGCGCGGGGGAGCTCCGGCGCGGGCGGCGGATGCCGGGCGCGGCGGCGGGGGCGCCGGCGGCGGAGGCGGCGGGGCACGCCGGCGAGGGCGGCGGCTGCCGGGCGCGGCGGCGAGGAGGTGGGCCCGCGGGGGCCGGCGACGGGCCAGGCGGGCCGGCGGCGCGGGGGCGGCGGACGCGCCACGTGGCGGCGCCTGACTGGCTCGGGCGCGACGGGGCGGACGTGTCCGGCGGAAACGGACATGTCCGGCGGCGAAGGCAGGGATGGATCTAGGGTTAGACCCGAAAATTCGGAGGGGGAGGTGTATAAATAGGCATAGAGGGAGCTAGGAGAGTCCAAAAGAGGTGCGGTTTTCGGCCACGCGATCGTGATCGAACGACCGAGAGCATGGAGAGGAGTTTGGTGGGTTTTGGGCCACTTTGGAAGGGGTGTTGGGCTGAAACAAAAGAGGACTTTTACGGTTACCCGGTTAACCGTTGGAGTATCAAACGACCTCCAAATGGCACGAAACTTGACAGGCGGTCTACCGGTGTTATACCAAGGCCGCTTAGCAAACCTCGAGCCATTCCGAGAAAGTTTAATACCCGCACACAACAGAAGACAAAAAGGGGACGCCGGGGAACATAGGAGCGCCGGATTGCAAAACGGACAACGGGGAAAATGCTCGGGTGCATGAGACGAACACGTATGCAAAATGAAATGCACATGATGACATGATAAAATGCAAATGATGACATGGCAAAGTGCAACACGCAAGCAAATGACAAGGCAACGACGGCGAATAACTGGCGGACACCTGGCGCATCGGATTCGGGGTGTTACAAAGCTCTTGCGGGTACTCTAGGGTATGATAATTCTTATTCTATTAGTAGTCAAGGAAGAAGTGGTGGCCTGGGTATGTTTTGGAATAATACAAGCAAAGTTGAGATTCTAGGAAACTCCGTTTATCACATTGATGCTAAGATTGAAGAGGCTGGCCATGATCCGTGGAGGCTCACATGTGTCTATGGCAAGGCACAAACTCATCTCTCCGTCACCAGACGTGGGATATTTTGAAAGGAATCAATACAGTTAGTGACTTGCCATGGCTTTGTTTCGGCGACTTCAATGACGTATTACGACCGGAGGAACATGAAGGAGTAGCTAACATGCGTAACCCACAGATCCAAGGATTTCGAGATGCTGTTGATGGTATTTGAAATAACATTAGCTTAGCCTCAAGATGTGTATGTAGCACTGAGTTTAAGCTCTTACTCCGCTGATTGCCGCTCAATCCTAGGAAACAACGCCCCTCAAGGTATAGAGCACACCGCAACTTTCTCATCTTATACATCTGATGCAGCCAAGACTCCTTAGTTGTTACTTTATTCTGTTGTAAGAATTGTAACCATTTTCTCTCATGCTCTTCAATGGAAGATGTATCATATATGAAAGATCTGAATTCCTTCTTTACCGCTCATCATGCAAATGGCGTGCAATGTTCTGCTGAATGCGCCATATACACAACCTATGGTTTGAGTCGGGCCACACCATCCTGATTGCTCTCTGTATATTGCAAGGTCTCCATCTGTGATCACAGATATCAGATGCTTCTGTCCCATGGCATCAGAAGAGGTCCATAACATCCACTCGTATGCCTGACTTGTTTCATAAGAAATGACACCACATCCAAAAATAATAGTGCCGCGGAGGTGATTCAACCCGACAAACGACACAAATGGCAAACTGTACTTATTGGTTCTATATGTGCTATCAAAAACAATAATGTCTCCAAGAGCCTCGCAGTCAAGTCGGGATTGACTATCACACCAGAACAGTCCCTTTAGATGGCCAACATCATCAACCAAGTAGCTGAAAAAAAATCTGAATCTTGCTGTCGCCGCGCCACCATGTGATTGAGCACCGTTTGAGCATCACCGAAAGCGATTGATTCCTGCTTGTTAGCATGGTAGAAATTGTAAATGTCCCTCATCATGCATCCAACCTCATCATACCCACCATTGCATGCACAAAATATCCATAATATGGTTCCTGATCCCAGATTTTTCCATGTCTGCAATGTCCGCTCTCTGCTCATCGCTAATTCTTTTGTGTGAACATAAAAGACACGAAAGATCCCGTGGGGCTAGAGGATGGTTGTGTTCATCGATGAAATCCTTAACAAACCACCGACCTGTTTCCTCCTATCTTGCAATCACCAATTTAGCTTTACACCCTACACGAGTTATACTCGGTGGTCTCCCCTTTCTATATTCCATCTTCCTCTTCATGTGCTTCTCTTCACGAACCCCTTCACGACTACACAGAATTTTTCTTAAAATTATATGGTTGTTGGATCCATCCCGCTCAACATAGCTTCTCCGGACACTATTTGTTATAGAATATATAACCTTCATCCTCACTATCAAACATCTTGTTGGCAATATGATAGTACTCCAACATAGACTCATGACTTACATCCGTCATGTCTACCTGCATCACCATTTAGATGAATAAAAAGCTCAAACAACAAACAAAATGCATGCAAAAGCGAGTATGAAATCTTGTGAGGAATTCCAAAATTTGCTCCTTGTACATGTTATGCCAACTGATCATCAACGTCCATAAACTAGTGAACTGACCATGGATGATGAAAAATCCTAAATTGAATTGCATGCACTAGGGAAACCTAAATCGATGATGACTGAACTGATCTATGTAGGAAGTGCAGGCTACGAATCCAAGTCAAGTCGGGAAGCGATGGGATCGGCGAGGGGGGGAGAGGAGTTCCTATAGCGCCGTCGTCGTCGCCAACACAGCCGCCGCAGATGTGATACCTTCTTCTTCTTCTTGCCACCGGACACGTCTTTTATAGTGAAGGGGACGAGGATGAGGCCAACGACTGTGAATTGGTTCCTCTCGCCGGGCACATCGGAGACAAGGAAGGGGACGAGGACTTGACCTCCTGGATCGACTAGAGGTGGTTCTGGTCGTGGACTTGACCAGTTGAAAGCACAATATTTTACCCTAGACCATTATGCCCTTCTCAGATTAAATAAATAAAATTTATTCAATTTTAATCCCCACCAGATCGTACGGCTAATAAAAATCAGCCGGAATTCTAAAAAGTGCATACGCACTACTTAGCGGAATTGAGCGCCGGCTCTCACACATGCATGCAGATAGTTTTGTGGCCAAAATTTTGTCTTTATGCATGACATGGCAGATATTAATGGCATATTCACGCGAGCAAGAGATTCCTTATCTGATGGGTGTGCATGTGCGTTTATTTTGGATTTTCAATTTTTTTTAAAGTCATATCTTTCAAACTGTGCATCAAAATTCAGATCCGTCTTCATTGTTGGATTCTTCCGGCGAGATCTTTGGAACTAGATTCTGCATGAGTATGTTTTGATGAATATTTTTTATGCCAACTTTCGTGCTACATGGTGCAACTTTAGTAATGTATTATGCAGCTTTAGTACTGAATGGTGTAACTTTTTCACAAAATTGGTTTTTGTAGCTGCATGATCCAACATTCTACGAGGTTGTAACCTACCAACCATGACACGTAATATGCAACTAGTCTACTGCCCCAGCCAACAACCTAGTAGTCAACGTGCAACCCTCATCCCTATTCGTGGATGTGTAGTTTTCACTCTTTGCACACCCTGCCCTCCCCCTACCAGTGCTATGTGCAACCTAGTCTGTTGTTCATGCCAATAGCCTATTAGTCAATGTGCAACTCCTTACCCTCCCTTTTTGTGATATGTAGTTTCAGTTGGCGGGGGCAAATATACGGAGTTGCACAAGTCCGCTAGGCAGTTGGCCGGGGCAACATACGAAGTTGCACATCTCACAAGCAAGATAATTGGATGGTGAAAACTCCACATTCATGAGGGTAGTGAAAAGTTGCATATAGACACGACGCTGAAGTTGTGCATCTCACTTGCAGGGGTGGTTTGGCCTAGGTGCTACCAGGGAAACTACACACCCATGGAATACAAAGAAAAGTTGCACATCGTTGCTAGACAGTTGGCCGTGGCAGTATCCGAAGTTGCACATCCACTGGTAGATAGTTAGCCGATGCATCAAACAATGAAAGCACATCCATGGGCAGAGGAAAAGATGCACATCAATTACTAGTCACAGACGAGGTTGCACATCTAAGTGGAAGGAGTTAGTTTAGGGTGGAGGTGTCATCAATGAAAAACGCACATCCGCGGGGTAGATGGAAAGTTGAACATCTAGTGTCAGTAGTTACACATCAACGACTAGACAGTTGCACAAAACAGGGACTAAATTGCACAACTTTTTTTTGTCGAAACATATCCATGCGGGATCTAGTTTCGAAGACAACGGTGAAAACGTATCTTACTTTCGATGTGTGGTTTGAAAATTATGGTTTTTAAAAATTTTGAAAACTAAATTTAAGTGTGTTCACACTTGTTCACGTGGGTGCTTTGCAATTTTTTCTATTCACACCTGTTCGCTTTTAGTAATATGGGTTAGGAGAACAAACTATTTCTATTTATAGATTGAGGGATAAAATATTTTTTTTTTGGGTAGGCCACTCCCAAGCGCTAGTGGGCTAACGGCCACCCACTATACGCATCCAAAAATCAGAGGGGCAAGTACTGGTTAGTACTCCCAATACTACACCAATTACAACTTTTGTTTATCAAATCCATATCACACTCACTCTTACACATGGCGTACGTTCCAAGAAGTCGGTCAAACACAGAAACGGCTACGTTGGAGCTGCGCGGCAAAATTCAGCGGCATCCCGCACTTCGTTCTCCATCGGCCAAATTTCGTATTTTAACCCTTTTCTGAAAGTTAAGCCAGATCTGACCGCCTACCGCCATGTATCTTGACGGTAGAACTTAACTGCGTCGTCATCCCGTGAAAAATATCCTACCGCCAGAGTCCTTGCCGGTAGGCTGTGCAACCCTACCGCCAAAGAGCCTGGCGGTAGGCAGTACAACCTGATAGCGCGCATGCGACTGGTGGCACGGTGTCATTCATGTCTTGTCTATCCTGTCCGTCATACATAGCCCTGCCTGCCTCTCGTACTTAGCCCTGCATGTCTGCCCGTCCTGTAGGATCACCTTTGCTGGTGGTTGCGATTATTATCAGCCTACTTTGCCTGCTGGCGTGCCTAGCCACTAGCTAGCTAGCTACTAGGAGCATGTACAGGCCCACACGCTTGCCTAGTCGCTAGATACTACCTCTGTCCTGGTTTATTGGTCCTCATTGTATTTCGTCTTAAATTTTGACCATAAATTTAACTAACAAAATGTTCATGCATGTCACCAAAAATTATATCTTTGAAAACTATATTCAAATATGAATCCGGCGATATAATTTTTATTGACATGCATTAACATTTTGTTAGTGAAATCTTTGATCAATGGCAAAGATTACAAAGGGGGCTAATAAACCAGGACAGAGGTAGTAACTACTAGGTATGTACCAACACATACTTAAAAGGTTGCATGTGAGTGCAGCGCAGTAGCATATAAATGAGACGACATTGGATGGAATGGACCGCATGCATGCAGGTTTGTGGGCATTAGTGCAGACTCCTGCAGTCAAGGACTATGATGGTAGGGTATAACGGGCTACCGCCAAGAACCTTGATGGCAGGGTCTTTTTTCACACTAAACGAACGTGACAGTGTCGGTAAGTCCTACCGCCAGAGACGCTGACGGTAGGTTGTATAACCCTATCGTCAAGCTGCCCGACGGTAGCAAAAGGGTCAGATCTCAAATTTTTTATAAAATGAGGTCTGATCTGAATTAACTTTCATAAAAGAGTCAAAACACGAAATTTTGCCTCCTCCATCAATACCGTCGCACGAGCGCTCAACGCCTACGAGATCCTTTGGTTGCCCATGCCCTGACGCTACCCCTTGCCCTCTTCAATGCGCAACTGAGGCAAACCAGCGCTCATGGCAGTTCCGCCATTACTACTACTCGCTCGTTGATGGCAAAGTGGCCTCGAACTCAGCCCGCACGCCGCTCCAGTGATCCAGTCCGATCTCTCCTTTACTGCGCCACCACCCGCCGTGTAGGCCGAAGTGAATGCTGGGCTGTGCTGTGCCTAAAGCCGGCCACCACCCGCACGCCATTCCTCTTCCTTGGTCCTCCACCGGACTCTCTTCCCGGCTTCCTCCACTCCTGTCTTCTGCTTGTGCGCTGCCGTCGGTGTTGAGAGAGAGGGGCAACTGCAAGTGCAAGCAAGATGCCGCGCCGCCGCTCCCGATCCCGCCGCCGCCCCGGCGCCTCTCGGCTGGAGGCGCCCGAGGGCCGCCCGGCCTACGTCTGCGCGCCCAAGTCCCTCGACTACCCCGTCCCGGCGTCTGCGGTCCGCCACTGGGCTCCGGACCCCCCGGAGGTCAGCTCTGGCCGCCCGCACCGCGGGTCCACGGTGTACGTGCAGATGACACCCGAGATGGACCTCGAGGCCAGGCGCATCGGCTACGCGTTCATCACCCCCGACCCCGAGGCCGCTGGCCTCGAGGACGCGGACACGAAGGCCCTCGTCCGCTCCGCCATCCACGCCACGGCGCCGGACCTGCAGTTCGAGCTCTTCGCCGTCTCCCCAATGATGGCCGACATGTGCCTGCGCTTCGCCTTGCCGGAGGACCGGGTGGCGGCCATGGCCAAAAAGCCGTTCGAGCTCGACGGCTACTCGGTACAAATCGGCCCTGACCCGAAGAGCTGCATCCAGTCCCGGCTGGACTACCTCGTCCACATCAACCTGCACAACTACCCCAAGGAGGAGCGCGCGGAGAAAGACATCCACTCCAACTGCTCAAGCATCGGCCACGTGGTCGAGATCGACCCCGCCTGCTTCGCCGCGCCGGACCTCTCCCCGCTCGGGCTCGTCGTCGTTGGACCGGGTCAAGCCCTCGCCGCAGGTCGTGCCGGACGGGCAGCCGGCGGCAGCAGAGGAACTGCTGCCCGTCCCGGGCTCTCGGCTCGACTACCTCGTCCACATCAACCTGCACAACTACCCCAGGGAGGGGTGGACGGAGAAAGACATCACCTCCAACATCGGCCTCTCCATCGGCCTCGTGGCCGAGATTGACCCCGCCTGCTTCGCCGCGCCTGAACTCTCCAGGCTCCGCCTCGTCGTCCGGCTGGAGAACCCTTGCGACATCCCCCACGAGCTCCGGATCAAGTGCGGTGGTTGGAATGGCAGCGGCGGCGTCTGTCCCAGGGAAGGCCCTCACAGCGTCGTACGCGTCGAGATCGTCAAGGTCTGGGACCACTCTCCGTCCAACAGCGGCAATGGTGGAAGATACGTGTCTCCCTTCAAGCCGTCGCCAGCGGGGGCGCCCTAGCTGCTCATAAAATGCAGCTAAGTAGTAATAATGATCTTGGTGTGGGTCCTCTCCTCGGCGAGGTTGCATTTGCAGGGATTCGAGGCTCCTTTGGTTAGAAGTTAGAACTGCTCAAGCTTCCAGGTTTCCCTATGCTCCATGGATCACAGACCAGCTTAATTATGTACTTAGTGGCTACGATGACAGCGGGTAGTAGTTTCTATGTGTAACGCTGCTAGGTTTCGTCAGTGGTCATATATGACTCATGTTTGTTCAAGGTTTATGTTGTTGAATTGGTGCTATGCTTAGTGTTATCTTATTTATTGGGGGCATAACTTCTGGTCGGAGCTACACTTCTCATCAGTAAAATCGTAGGTACAATTTTGCAAACTATCATCAACTGTAAGAACAAAACTGAAGAAATCAGATAGAGCATGTATACCAATGATATGGAATTAGGGACTAGGGGGGAGGTAGTGAAGATTTACGAGCTTGGCATATCAACCATGTTCTAAGAGTAAGAGCAACACCTCTAAGATCAGAAAATGGCCAGGAACAAAGTAACCAAAGTCAACATGGCATTTGAATTTGGATTAAATGTAACCTACAGGGATACGAGAGTACTGCAGTTTGAGGTTTCGAATTTCATGAGCATGGCGCATGCAAGGTACTCCGTCCACGGTAATCTTTTTCATAAAATAGTGAAAATTTAGAGGTCTATAAAACCTTATTGCCATTTTAGCACAGTGCGGAGCAAATCCATTGTCAATCACACACAGCATCGGACGGATTTGTTTAGGGAGGCACGGATATATAGCAGAGTATGGCTGGATAGAAAGACTCTGTTCTAGAGGGTGGAAGAAAATTAAGCTAGGCTGGAGAGAAAGGCGTCTCAGAGAAGAACACGTCTCAGAGAAGAACACGTCTCGATCTTGTGCAAAGCGACACGGAAACGAAGACGTTCTCGTGTTGGATCAGGTCCAGCCCGCCAGCCGCGGCCGCGTAGATAGATAGATGGATAGATACAGGCCTTCCCACCTGATCGATTCCACAAGCAATACACGATCCAGAGAAGGCGAAATCAAACGGCGATGTCGGCGGCTCTTCGGTACGCTGCCAGGAGGGCCTTCGGAGGCCGCGCACTGCAGCGAACGCGGAGGCTCGTCCACAGCGGCACGCCTCTCTCTGTTCCTCGCGCGTCTCCCTTCTCCACCGCCTCCCGCAGCAACACAAAGGTATTTTTCTTGCAAGTTGTAACCAGCAAAAACCATAATTTATCCAACAGACCTGGATTGTTTTCTAAGGGAAGCAAACAAGCATAATTTGTTCAATATATCATGATAGTTTTCTAAGGGATACAAACACGCGTGATCTGAATTTCTTCTTCTTTTGTACTGTAACACACTATATAAAGAGCCTGTTTTCATTAAAATAAAAGGGCCAGTTTCAGACACCATTCTAAATCATGCGCCAAAGGGCATGATTTCAGACTTTTTAAATATTTTCTTCCTTTGCTATTATTCACCAATCACCATACTTATACATTTTGTATTGTTCTATGTATTCTAGCAGCCAAACATCCATGATTTTAGCAAAGGAATCCCTATTCTTATTATTATCCAATGTTTAATAACAAAACTCATAAAGAAACAAATCTGTGAGCGCTGCTGCAGGGCCTCGCCAGTGAAAACGAGGGGCAAATCAAGAAGATGAAAGAGGAGCTGTACACTGCTATTGCCGAGCATGAAAAGAACAACACAATTTACGACAGTTTAGTATCGCCAAACCTTGGGCTGCTGGAAAATCTTTCCGTGCAGCTGGAACCAAAACACAACGATCCACGCTGGTACGTACTACAAATCTGCACAATATACTCTCCTGAAACCCCTCCTCTTGTTTGTTCTACTCTACGTTAGGCTACGGTTCTGTTTCTTATATCATCATCTGGACCTGTAGGCGCTCATATCGACGAGGAAAAAGGATCAGCGATTGCCTGAGGTTTGCAGGGATTTATTTTCTCACTACTACGGTCTTGGAAACACTGTTTGGCTCCTCGATGGAATCTGATCCAGAGGGCAGAGCAACCAAGAGGGACCTAGCGTGATGTTACTTACTGGGTTTTGCTTATCTTCCTGTGGTTGCTGAAGCTCAGATCATCTGGGTTATGTTTTTCTTCCTGTGTGAAAGCTACCGAGACGTTTAGAAATATGCTATCCGGCTAAGTGAATAGGAACTTGTGTTGTGGTTTCTTCACTCTTGATTTCCCCCCTTCTGTTTCCGTCCTTAACTGATGATATGTTGTTTGATGATTGTGAGACAAAGTAGCTGGTCGTTCGTTCATGGAGCCACCACGTGCATGCTATGTTTTATTTTTATTTTTTAAGAGCCGCCCTCTAGGCACTTTATTCATTCAGACGGTTTTTCTCCGATTGAACAATCTCAACCAGGTGCACGGGTAACAGGAAAACTAACTACCTCAGCTATGCTATTCAGAGCTTCACTGCGCACATAAGTGGGCAGCTCCATTGGCTTCCCTTCCTACCTACAAAGCGAAAACTGTACAGGCCAGTTGACAGTCAGTTTCAAGCACTACGGACTGAAACCCCTCTTCAACAACGAGTACAACAACATCACGACAGGCCAGGATCTCTGCAGTAAATGGGTCAGAAATCCCCTGATATTTGGTGCTCCTTGCTGCAACAAATGCTGCGCACCACCACCCTCCACATTCAGTTTTATCGAGCCAAGCTCCGGTGCTGTCCATGTTTGCTTCACGCGCATCTTGTTCTCATTTTGCTTAACCGGGAGCTCCACCCAACGGACCAACTCATCGACCAGCTGCATCGACTGTGGTGGCTGGTAGTACTTTTTTCGAAACAAAGGCAAAAGATTTGTCTCATCCATTAAATGAGAGGAGAATAGAGTTAAGAGTGTTATAAATGGCCACAAAACGGCATGACAGTTACTCGTGTAATACAAGATTCCCTAATTTCTTGG
Source organism: Triticum timopheevii (assembly GCA_963921465.1). Taxonomy (NCBI): domain Eukaryota; kingdom Viridiplantae; phylum Streptophyta; class Magnoliopsida; order Poales; family Poaceae; genus Triticum; species Triticum timopheevii. The sequence goes on along the minus strand of OY997274.1, from coordinate 162,150,736 downwards.
CTCGCGGTAATCCAAAGATTTGCCTCCTCCACGATAAGCTTTAGGAGGATAGGCGGCGACACATTCTTGTGGCGGAAAACCATGGAGTTTCTCTCATTCCATATTGTCCGCGACACTAGCATGATAAGAGGGGCCATATCAAGTCTATTGATGTTGCTCGAGTTGGTTTGTTTATCCCACCACTCCAAAAGGGATCCGGCAAGGTGCCAGTCATTGGTGTCCACGTGCACTAAACCATATTTATCAATGATCAACTGCCACAGTCTAGTCGTGAAGCGGCATTTAACGAAGAGATGGATGCCCGTCTCTTGCTCCCGCTTGCAAAGAGGGCAAAGGTCACAGTTTGCCCAACCACGCCGCTCAAGCAGGTCGGCGGTCCAAATCCTATCTTGTAAGGCCAACCAAGGAAAGAATTTGACTTCGGGGGCCCCCACACCTTTCAAACCATGAAATTACCCCTTGTAAGCGGTACTTCCATATAGCCCACATTATTGAGATAATGACAACACTCTGTTTTCTTCCAATAAACTGAGGATCCAACAAGTCCCTTGCCCAAGTTACTGGGTGCATCTTTGGTAATTTGATTTCAAAGAACTCCAATGCTGAAACCCAAAACAACTTAGCATGGTCACGTGCATGCTATTGGCTTCCTTGGAATCCCGGAGGATTTCATTCGTCTGGAATTTTTCCTTTCATATAGGGTGTGTTAAACTGAACTGGAGCTCTCTCACCAAAGAACACGCCCCAATGCAAATTGCAAAAGTTATCAAGGTACTCCCTCCTTCCATCTATATAAGGAGTAATGAGATTTTTAAGACCGCCTTTGACTATTGACAAGATTAATAATACATGACGTGCACAATGTGAAAATTATATCATTGAAAGAATCTTTCACAGACGAAGTTAACGGTGTGCTTTGTGTAAGTTGCATGTCATATATCATTGCTCTAATATTTGGTCAAAGTTAGCATCGAAAAATGCATTAGGCCCTATATAGATGGAAGGAGGGAGTACCTCTTGTTGGACATTCAACAGATAAAAAGTCAGAATATGTTTCCTATGGGCGGTTCAAGAAAATACATTTTTTAGTTACAAGAACTATGGCTTTATGGGGTACACTTTCTCTTTCTGGTATTCGACCTCAGAGTTTTGGCGGTAAATTTGGTTACTGCCCGGTCATCGAGTTTATCGACCCTGCACTTATACCTGGCCATAAATCGGGCCGGGCCTAGCCAAGCCCGACGAAAAAACCCAGGCCCGAGCCCGGCCCGGCCCGGCCATCGGGCCTGTTTTCTAGGCCCGAGCCTGGCCCGAACACGTAAAAGCCCGTTGGGCTCAGGAGCTGGGCCGGGCCGGCCCGACCTTCAGAGAAATGCAAAAACGACGGGCCTGGGCCCGGCCCGGCCCGGCCTTCGGGCTCAAAATCTAGGCCCGAGCCTGGCCCGGGGGCAGCGTCGGGCCGGGCCGGCCGGGCTGGGCTTCCCATCGCCAGGTATACCTGCACTGTAAACATCCATACCAAGCAAAAAAATACCAAAAAATTGAATTTAAATTCGTTTGAAAAATAAAATAGACCGAAAAAGGGGACTGTGGGTCTGTCAAACCCGCAACCAAAATACAGCCGGTGGAGCAGGCAAACATTTTGTCAGCGGTAGAATTCTGATGATTGCTACAGCCAAACATTATGTATACCATGTCAAAAAAATTGAATCCAATTTTTTTTTTTGAAATTTTTGAGCGTTATTTTTCAATAACCATGGTAGTAACCGCATTTCTTGCCCACTCTCAGTAAAATTTTAGGATTCGGTTGCGAAAACCTTGTCCCTCCTCTTGCCTGCTTCTAGTTCAAAGATGGAATCCTTAGGGTCACCCAAGTGCACTTGCATCCGCCATCAAAACCCTTGTTGTTTCTTTTGGTTTTTTTTTGAGCCGACCCTTGTTGTTCGTGGCACAACTAATGACACGCATATGTACTGTTGGAATTTTGCTAGTAGGCCTTTGTCCCAAAGCCCAACTAAAATTTTGAAATTCTCTAGGCCCATTCATGCACACATGTGAGTGGAGTGAGTGAGACTAAAATTTAGTCCCACCCCGGAAGTTGAGAGAGAGTTGCACCTCTTTATAAGGTGAGCTCTTCTAGCACTTATATGAGCATGAGAAGAGGAGACCTACACGCGCGCTCCTACTCCTCACTTGCCACGCCACGCCTCGTCCCGCCGTGCCGCACCGCGCCGAGCTATGCCTGTTGTCTATATTTTTGCTGCTCGGGAAAATTAATGAGTCATTAATTAATAATTAACGGACACGTTAATTACTGAACCGTTTCCGATTCTTTTGGATCGTGAGGACTCGGACGTGGAGTTTACTCCCATGACCTACCCGACCCACACTATATAGTCAGGCAGACGTCTACCCTAGCCGCCGCCGCTTCGTATGGTTTCTCACCACCGTTCCAGATCATTGCGCCGCCAAGCAAGCCTTCTTCATCCCTCCTTTCGTCATGCACCGGGAGAAGGGCAACAGGCCTCCGGAACCCCGTCTCTCGTGATCCTGTACGGGAGAGGGGCGATCAGGTTTTTGGGGAGCGCACTCGCGCGACTGCTGGCAGCGACGACTTCGCGAACGACGACTTCTTCCCCGACCTCGGCAACCTCATCCTCGACGACATGGGCGACAACGTCAACACCGGCGGTGCTGCTCCCGCTGCATCATATGTGATTCTATCCTTCCTGTTCGAGATCGTGGTAGAATTCATGTTTCTAGTATGTGCCCTAGATGTGATATGTTCATCTACTGTGCTAGTTTGCATGATTAGTTTAATCTCTGCTATTGCTGTCATGAATTATCTTTTGTTCATTCGGATTAAATCTCGTAGTAATTTGCTCATATTTTCAACAATCCAAAAACCTGATTATAGGCAATTTGCTCCGAGTGGTTTTGTTGCGCATCTGAAGCCGCCTGACTTTAAGGGGGCACAATATAAGAGGTGGCGCACGAGAGCAGTCTACTGGTTTCAGACCATGGGCTGCTATGACGCCACTAAGGGCAAGCCTGAGGGCGATCTTAATCCAGCACAGCTGGAAACTTTTGAGAAGATCGATACTCTCTTTAAAGGCGCTCTTCTGGGTGTTCTTGATGACTCCATTGTGGACTCGTGTATGTCGTTTGACAATGGCAAGGACATGTGGGCTGCGCTCGAGGCCAAGTTTGGTGCCTCAGACGCCGACAGCGAGTTGTACATCATGGAGCAATTCTATGACTACAAGATGACTGATGAGCGCTCTGTTGTACAGCAAGCTCATGAGATACAGTCGCCCGCAAAAGAACTTGAGTACTTCAAGTGTGTGTTGCCGGACAAATTTGTTGCCGGAGGCATCATTGCCAAGCTTCCACCTTCGTGGAACAATTTTGCTACTTACCTGAAACACAAGAGACAAGCGTTTTCCGTTGTGGATCTCATTGGTACTCTTGATGTTGAAGAGAAGGCGAGAGCAAAGGACACACGTGCTCGAGTTGCTGAGGGAGCTTCTAGTGCCCACATGGTATAGAAGAAGAACTTCCAGCCCAACAAGTTCAAAAACAACAAGAACAAAACTCAGGGCAAAGGCAAGTTTGATACAAAGAACAAGCCATCACATTCTACCAACTTCAAGAAGAATTCTCACAAGAAGGGGAAGGGACTTTGCCTTGTCTGCGGTGATCCTAATCACTGGGCTCTGAAGTGTCCTAACCGCTTTGAGGAGCGTGAACATGAGAAGAGTGGCAAGTCCGTTAATGTTGTCATCGATGATACTGATATGAAGGAATCTGGGTACGGTATTCTTCCTACCATCCTTTCAGCATTTCAATCTCCCGATTGGTTAATTGACACCGGTGCCAATGTACATGCTTGTGCTGACGCCTCTATGTTTTCTTCTTACCAGGTCACAGGGACTTCTCCCGTGCTGATGGGGAACGGGTCACATGCCATCGTTCGAGGTGTCGGTACGGTCGATCTGAAGTTTACTTCGGGCAAGACCGTGCGTCTGGAGAACGTTCATCATGTGTCGTCCATCAATAAAAATATCGTTAGCGGTTCCCATTTATGTCGAGATGATTTTAAATTGGTTTTTTTGACTCCAATAAAGTTGTAATTTTCAAGTGTGGACAATTTGTTGGAAAAGGCTATGAGTGCGGAGGCTTGTTCCGCCTATCTTTGTCAGATATTTGCACTAAAGTTATTAATTATGTTTGCCACAATAATGAGTCGGATATTTGGCATTCACGACTTTGTCATATTAAGTTTGGTTGCATGACGTGGCTAGCCAATATGAATTTAATTCCAAAAATGCCTACTGTCAAAGGCTCCAAGTGCCAAGTATGTGTGCAAGCTAAGCAACCTCGCAAGTCCCAGAAGACTGCAGAGGCAAGAGACTTGGTGCCGCTAGAGCTTATACATTCTGATCTTTGTGAGATGAATGGCGTGTTGACAAAAGGTGGAAAGAGATATTTCATGACGTTGATTGACGACTCCACTAGATATTGTTATGTGTATCTTCTGAAATCAAAAGATGAGGCTTTAACTTTCTTCAAAAACTATAAAGCTGAAGCGGAGAACCAACTTGACCGGAAAATTAAACGTCTAAGGTTCGATCGTGGTGAAAAGTATTTTTCCAATGAATTTGATTTGTTTTGTGCGGAACATGGTATAATCCATGAGAGGACGCCTCCCTACTCACCTCAGTCTAATGGGGTGGCCGAAAGAAAGAACCGGACTCTAACTGATTTGGTTAATGCCATGTTAGACACATCGGGTCTTTCCAAGGAATGGTGGGGGGAGGCGCTAATGACTGCGTGTCATGTCCTAAACCGAGTTCCTACAAAGCATAAGACCATGACTCCATTTAAGGAATGGGAAAGGAAAAGGTTGAAACTCTCTTACCTACATTCTTGGGGTTGTTTGGCTAAAGTCAATATACCAATTGTTGGGGAACGTAGTAACTTCAAAAATTTTCCTACGCACACGCAAGATCATGGTGATGCATAGCAACGAGATGGGAGAGTGTTGTCTATGTACCCTCGAAGACCCGAAGCGGAAGCGATCACAACGTAGAGGAAGTAGTCGTACGTTCTCCTCGCGATCCGACCGATCCCGGCGCCGTTACTCCGGCGCCCCCGAGTTCTTGACACACGTACAGCTCGATGACGTCCCTCGTACTCCGATCCAGCCGAGTGTCGAGGGAGAGTTCCGTCAGCACGACAGCGTGGTGACGATCTTGATGTTCTACCGGCGCAGGGCTTCGCCTAAGCTTCGCGACGATATGACCGAGGTGGAATATGGTGGAGGGGGCACCGTACACGGCTAAGGAACGATCCGTAGATCAAACTTGTATGTTCTAGGGTGCCCCCCTGCCCCCGTATATAAAGGAGGGAGGGGGGAGGTGCGGCCGGCCCAAGGGAGGCGCGCCGGAGGAGTCCTACTCCCACCGGGAGTAGGACTCCCCCCCTTTCCTAGTTGGAGTAGGATTGGGGGAGGGGGAAGAGGAAAGGGGGGCGCCGCCCCCCCCCTCCTTGTCCTATTCGGACTGGGGGGGAGGGGGCGCGCGGCCACCCCTGGCCGGCCCCTCCTCTTCTCCCTCGAGGCCCACTAAGGCCCATTTAGTTCCCGGGGGGTTCCGGTAACCTCCCAGTACTCCGGTAAATTCCCATTTTCACCCGGAACCATTCCGAACTCCAAATATAGGCTTCCAATATATCAATCTTTATGTCTCGACCATTTCGAGACTCCTCGTCATGTCCGTGATCACATCCGGGACTCCGAACTTCTTAGGTACATCAAAATACATAAACTCATAATAACTGTCATCGAAACCTTAAGCGTGCGGACCCTACGGTTCGAGAACAATGTAGACATGACCGAGACACGTCTCCGGTCAATAACCAACAGCGGGACCTGGATGCCCATATTGGTTCCTACATATTCTACGAAGATCTTTATCGGTCAGACCGCATAACAACATACGTTGTTCCCTTTGTCATCGGTATGTTACTTGCCCGAGATTCGATCGTCGGTATCCAATACCTAGTTCAATCTCGTTACCGGCAAGTCTCTTTACTCGTTCCGTAATACATCATCTCACAGCTAACTCATTAGTTGTAATGCTTGCAAGGCTTAAGTGATGTGTATTACCGAGAGGGCCCAGAGATACCTCTCCGACAATCGGAGTGACAAAACCTAATCTCGAAATACGCCAACCCAACATCTACCTTTGGAGACACCTGTAGTACTCCTTTATAATCACCCAGTTACGTTGTGACATTTGGTAGCACCCAAAGTGTTCCTCCGGTAAACGGGAGTTGCATAATCTCATAGTTACAGGAACATGTATAAGTCATGGATAAAAGCAGTAGCAACATACTAAACGATCGTGTGCTAAGCTAATGGAATGGGTCATGTCAATCAGATCATTCTACTAATGATGTGACCTTGTTAATCAAATAACAACTCTTTGTTCATGGTCAGGAAACATAACCATCTTTGATTAACAAGCTAGTCTAGTAGAGGCATACTAGTGACATGTTGTTTGTTTATGCATTCACACATGTATCATGTTTCCGGTTAATACAATTCTAGCATGAATGATAAACATTTATCATGAAATAAGGACATAAATAATAACTTTATTATTGCCTCTAGGGCATATTTCCTTCAGTCTCCCACTTGCACTAGAGTCAATAATCTAGATTACATAGTAATGATTCTAACACCCATGGAGTTTTGGTGCTGATTATGTTTTGCTCGTGGAAGAGGCTTAGTCAACGGGTCTGCAACATTCAGATCCGTATGTATCTTGCAAATCTCTATGTCTCCCACCTGGACTAAGTCCCGGATGGAATTCAAGCGTCTCTTGATGTGCTTGGTCCTCTTGTGAAATCTGGATTCCTTCGCTAAGGCAATTGCTCCAGTATTGTCACAGAAGATTTTCATTGGACCCGATGCACTAGGTATGACACCTAGATCGGATATGAACTCCTTCATCCAGACTCCTTCATTAGCTGCTTCTGAAGCTGCTATGTACTCCGCTTCACATGTAGATCCCGCTACGACGCTTTGTTTAGAACTGCACCAACTGACAGCTCCTCCGTTTAGTGTAAATACGTATCCGGTTTGCGAATTAGAATCGTCCGGATCAGTGTCAAAGCTTGCATCAACGTAACCGTTTACGATGAGCTCTTTGTCACCTCCATATACGAGAAACATATCCTTAGTCCTTTTCAGGTATTTCAGGATGTTCTTGACCGCTGTCCAGTGATCCACTCCTGGATTACTTTGGTACCTCCCTGCTAGGCTTACAGCAAGGCACACATCAGGTCTGGTACACAGCATTGCATACATGATAGAGCCTATGGCTGAAGCATAGGGAACATCTTTCATTTTCTCTCTATCTTCTGCAGTGGTCGGGCATTGAGTCTTACTCAACTTCACACCTTGTAACACAGGCAAGAATCCTTTCTTTGCTTGATCCATTTTGAACTTCTTCAAAATTTTGTCAAGGTATGTGCTTTGTGAAAGTCCAATTAAGCGTCTTGATCTATCTCTATAGATCTTAATGCCCAATATGTAAGCAGCTTCACCGAGGTCTTTCATTGAAAAACTTTTATTCAAGTATCCCTTTATGCTATCCAGAAATTCTATATCATTTTCGATCAGCAATATGTCATCTACATATAATATCAGAAATGCTACAGAGCTCCCACTCACTTTCTTGTAAATACAGGCTTCTCCAAAAGTCTGTACAAACCCAAATGCTTTGATCACACTATCAAAGCGTTTATTCCAACTCCGAGATGCTTGCACCAGTCCATAGATGGATCGCTGGAGCTTGCATACTTTGTTAGCACCCTTTGGATCGACAAAACTTTCTGGTTGCATCATATACAACTCTTCTTCCAGAAATCCATTCAGGAATGCAGTCTTTACATCCATTTGCCAAATTTCATAATCATGAAATGCGGCAATTGCTAACATGATTCGGGCAGACTTAAGCATCGCTACGGGTGAGAAAGTCTCATCGTAGTCAATCCCTTGAACTTGTCGAAAACCCTTTGCGACAAGTCGAGCTTTGTAGACAGTAACATTACCGTCAGCGTCAGTCTTCTTCTTGAAGATCCACTTGTTTTCTATTGCTTGCCTACCCTCGGGCAAGTCAACCAAAGTCCATACTTTGTTTTCATACATGGATCCCATCTCAGATTTCATGGCCTCAAGCCATTTTGCGGAATCTGGTCTCACCATCGCTTCTTCATAGTTCGTAGGTTCATCATGATCTAGTAGCATGATTTCCAGAACAGGATTACCGTACCACTCTGGTGCGGATCTTACTCTGGTTGATCTACGAGGTTCTGCAGTAACTTGATCTGAAGTTTCATGATCAACATCATCAACTTCCTCTCTACTTGGTGTAGATGTCTCAGAAACCGGTTTCTGCGACAGACTACTTTCAAGTAAGGGAGAAGGTACTATTACCTCATCAAGTTCCACTTTCCTCCCACTCACTTCTTTCGAGAGAAACTCCTTCTCCAGAAAGGATCCATTCTTAGCAACGAATGTCTTGCCTTCGGATCTGTGATAGAAGGTGTACCCAACTGTCTCCTTTGGGTATCCTATGAAGACACATTTCTCCGATTTGGGTTCGAGCTTATCAGGTTGAAGCTTTTTCACATAAGCATCGCATTCCCAAACTTTAAGAAACGACAACTTTGGTTTCTTGCCAAACCACAGTTCATAAGGTGTCGTCTCAACGGATTTCGACGGTGTTCTATTCAGTGTGAATGCGGCCGTCTCTAGAGCATAACCCCAAAACGATAGCAGTAAATCTGTAAGAGACATCATAGATCGCACCATATCTAGTAAAGTGCGATTACGACGTTCGGACACACCATTACGCTGTGGTGTTCCGGGTGGCGTGAGTTGCGAAACTATTCCGCATTGTTTCAAATGTAGACCAAACTCGTAACTCAAATATTCACCTCCACGATCAGATCATAGAAATTTAATTTTCTTGTTACGATGATTTTCAACTTCACTCTGAAATTCTTTGAACTTTTCAAATGTTTCAGACTTATGTTTCATTAAGTAGATATACCCATATCTGCTTAAGTCATCTGTGAAGGTGAGAAAATAACGATATCCGCCACGAGCCTCAACATTCATCGGACCACATACATCTGTATGTATGATTTCCAACAAATCTGTTGCTCTCTCCATAGTACCGGAGAACGGGGTTCTAGTCATCTTGCCCATAAGGCACGGTTCGCAAGTGCCAAATGATTCATAATCAAGTGACTCCAAAAGTCCATCAGTATGGAGTTTCTTCATGCGCTTTACACCGATATGACCTAAACGGCAGTGCCACAAATAAGTTGCACTATCATTATCAACTCTGCATCTTTTGGTTTCAACATTATGAATATGTGTATCACTACTATCGAGATTCATCAAAAATAGACCACTCTTCAAGGGTGCATGACCATAAAAGATATTACTCATATAAATAGAACAACCATTATTCTCTGATTTAAATGAATAACCGTCTCGCATCAAACAAGATCCAGATATAATGTTCATGCTCAACGCAGGCACCAAATAACAATTATTTAGGTCTAAAACTAATCCCGAAGGTAGATGTAGAGGTAGCGTGCCGACCGCGATCACATCGACTTTGGAACCATTTCCCACGCGCATCGTCACCTCGTCCTTTGCCAGTGTTCGCTTAATCCGTAGTCCCTGTTTCGAGTTGCAAATATTAGCAACAGAACCAGTATCAAATACCCAGGTGCTACTGCGAGCTCTAGTAAGGTACACATCAATAACATGTATATCACATATACCTTTGTTCACCTTGCCATCCTTCTTATCCGCCAAATACTTGGGGCAGTTCCGCTTCCAGTGACCAGTCTGCTTGCAGTAGAAGCACTCAGTTTCAGGCTTAGGTCCAGACTTGGGTTTCTTCTCCTGAGCAGCAAATTGCTTGCTGTTCTTCTTGAAGCTCCCCTTCTTCTTCCCTTTGCCTTTCTTCTTGAAACTAGTGGTCTTATTGACCATCAACACTTGATGCTCCTTCTTGATTTCTACCTCCGCAGCCTTTAGCATTGCGAAGAGCTCAGGTATAGTCTTTACTAACCCTTGCATATTATAGTTCATCACGAAGCCTTTGTAGCTTGGTGGCAGTGATTGAAGAATTCTGTCAATGACACAATCATCTGGAAGATTAACTCCCAATTGTGTCAAGTGATTGTAGTACCCAGACATTCTGAGTATGTGCTCACTAACAGAACTATTCTCCTCCATCTTGCAGCTATAGAACTTATTGGAGACTTCATATCTCTCAATTCGGGCATTCTGTTGGAATATTAACTTCAACTCCTGGAACATCTCATATGCTCCATGACGTTCAAAACGTCGTTGAAGTCCCGGTTCTAAGCCGTAAAGCATGGCACACTGAACTATAGAGTAGTCATCAGCTTTGCTCTGCCAGACGTTCTTAACGTTGTCAGTTGCATCAGCAGCAGGCCTGGCACCCAGCGGTGCATCCAGGACGTAACTCTTCTGTGCAGCAATGAGGATAATCCTCAGGTTACGGACCCAGTCCGTGTAATTGCTACCATCATCTTTCAACTTTGCTTTCTCAAGGAACGCATTAAAATTCAACGGAACAACAGCACAAGCCATCTATCTACAATCAAACATAAACAAGCAAGATACTATCAGGTACTAAGTTCATGATAAATTTAAGTTCAATTAATCATATTACTTAAGAACTCCCACTTAGAAAGACATCTCTCTACTCATCTAAGTGATCACGTGATCCAAATCAACTAAACCATAACCGATCATCACGTGAAATGGAGTAGTTTTCAATGGTGAACATCTTATGTTGATCATATCTACTATATGATTCACGCTCGACCTTTCGGTCTCCGTGTTCCGAGGCCATATCTGCATATGCTAGGCTCGTCAAGTATAACCCGAGTATTCTGCGTGTGCAAAACTGGCTTGCACCCGTTGTAGATGGACGTAGAGCTTATCACACCCGATCATCACGTGGTGTCTGGGCACGACGAACTTTGGCAATGGTGCATACTCGGGGAGAACACTTCTTGATAATTTAGTGAGAGATCATCTTATAATGCTACCGTCAATCAAAGCAAGATAAGATGCATAAAGGATAAACATCACATGCAAATCAATATAAGTGATATGATATGGTCATCATCATCTTGTGCTTCGTGATCTTCATCTCCGCAGCACCACCATGATCACCATCGTCACCGGCGCGACACCTTGATCTCCATCGTAGCATCGTTGTCGTCTCGCCAATCTTATGTTTCTACGACTATCGCTACCGCTTAGTGATAAAGTAAAGCATTACAGGGCGATTGCATTGCATACAATAAAGCGACAACCATATGGCTCCAGCCAGTTGCCGATAACTTCGGTTACAAAACATGATCATCTCATACAATAAAATATAGCATCACGTCTTGACCATATCACATCACAACATGCCCTGCAAAAACAAGTTAGACGTCCCTTACTTTGTTGTTGCAAATTTTACGTGGCTGCTACGGGCTTAAGCAAGAACCAGTCTCACCTACGCATCAAAACCACAACGATACTTCGTCAAATAGACTCCGTTTTAACCTTCTCAAGGACCGGGCGTAGCCACACTCGGTTCAACTAAAGTGAGAGAGACAGACACCCACCAGTCACCTTTAAGCAACGAGTGCTCGTGGCGGTGAAACCAGTCTCGCGTAAGCGTACGCGTAATGTCGGTCTGGGCCGCTTCATCTCACAATACCGCTGAACCAAAGTATGACATGCTGGTAGGTAGTATGACTTGTATCGCCCACAACTCACTTGTGTTCTACTCGTGCAAAACATCAAACCATAAAAACCTAGGCTCGGATGCCACTATTGGGGAACGTAGTAATTTCAAAAAATTTCCTACGCACACGCAAGATCATGGTGATGCATAGCAACGAGAGGGGAGAGTGTTGTCTACGTACCCTCGTAGACCCGAAGCGGAAGCGATCACAACGTAGAGGAAGTAGTCGTACGTTCTCCTCGCGATCCGACCGATCCCGGCGCCGTTACTCCGGCGCCCCCGAGTTCTTGACACACGTACAGCTCGATGACATCCCTCGTACTCTGATCCAGCCGAGTGTCGAGGGAGAGTTCCGTCAGCACGACGGCGTGGTGACGATCTTGATGTTCTACCGGCGCAGGGCTTCGCCTAAGCTTCGCGACGATATGACCGAGGTGGAATATGGTGGAGGGGGGCACCGTACACGGCTAAGGAACGATCCGTAGATCAAACTTGTGTGTTCTAGGGTGCCCCCTGCCCCCGTATATAAAGGAGGGAGGGGGGAGGTGCGGCCGGCCCAAGGAAGGCGCGCCGGAGGAGTCCTACTCCCACCGGGAGTAGGACTCCCCCCCTTTCCTAGTTGGAGTAGGATTGGGGGAGGGGGAAGAGGAAAGGGGGGCGCCGCCCCCCTCCTTGTCCTATTCGGACTGGGGGGGAGGGGGCGCGCGGCCACCCCTGGCCGGCCCCTCCTCTTCTCCCTCGAGGCCCACTAAGGCCCATTTAGTTCCCGGGGGGTTCCGGTAACCTCCCGGTACTCCGGTAAATTCCCATTTTCACCCGGAACCATTCCGAACTCCAAATATAGGCTTCCAATATATCAATCTTTATGTCTCGACCATTTCGAGACTCCTCGTCATGTCCGTGATCACATCCGGGACTCCGAACTTCTTCGGTACATCAAAATACATAAACTCATAATAACTGTCATCGAAACCTTAAGCGTGCGGACCCTACGGTTCGAGAACAATGTAGACATGACCGAGACACGTCTCCGGTCAATAACCAACAGCGGGACCTGGATGCCCATATTGGTTCCTACGTATTCTACGAAGATCTTTATCGGTCAGACCGCATAACAACATACGTTGTTCCCTTTGTCATCGGTATGTTACTTGCCCGAGATTCGATCGTCGGTATCCAATACCTAGTTCAATCTCGTTACCGGCAAGTCTCTTTACTCGTTCCGTAATACATCATCTCATAGCTAACTCATTAGTTGTAATGCTTGCAAGGCTTAAGTGATGTGTATTACCGAGAGGGCCCAGAGATACCTCTCCGACAATCGGAGTGACAAAACCTAATCTCGAAATACGCCAACCCAACATCTACCTTTGGAGACACCTGTAGTACTCCTTTATAATCACCCAGTTACGTTGTGACGTTTGGTAGCACCCAAAGTGTTCCTCCGGTAAACGGGAGTTGCATAATCTCATAGTTACAGGAACATGTATAAGTCATGGATAAAAGCAGTAGCAACATACTAAACGATCGTGTGCTAAGCTAATGGAATGGGTCATGTCAATCAGATCATTCTACTAATGATGTGACCTCGTTAATCAAATAACAACTCTTTGTTCATGGTCAGGAAACATAACCATCTTTGATTAACAAGCTAGTCTAGTAGAGGCATACTAGTGACATGTTGTTTGTTTATGCATTCACACATGTATCATGTTTCCGGTTAATACAATTCTAGCATGAATGATAAACATTTATCATGAAATAAGGAAATAAATAATAACTTTATTATTGCCTCTAGGGCATATTTCCTTCACCAATTCCCAAGAAGCGCAAGCTTGGACCAAAAACCGTGGATTGTGTTCTCCTGGGCTATGATTTTCATAGCATTGGCTATAGATTTTGATAATACAATCTAAGGTATCCGACATGTATGTTGGTACTATTATGGAGTCTAATGATGCAACTTTCTTTGAGGACATATTTCCTATGAAGGATATGTTGAGTTCATCAAATCAGGAGATACCTACTCCATCTAGTGAGGAACTCACTGTAATTCCTGAACCCACCATTGCGATGGAACACGTTGAGAATCCTATTGAGGGTGACAATGAAACTCCTGTAAGGAGTAAGAGACAGAGGATTGCAAAGTACTTTGGTGATGATTTCATTGTGTACCTTGTGGATGACACACCCAGGACTATTTCAGAAGCCTATGCATCTCCTGATGCTGACTACTGGAAGGAAGCTGTTCGTAGCGAGATGGATTCCATCTTAGCTAACGGAACCTGGGAGATCATTGACCGTCCTTATGGGTGCAAACCTGTAGGATGTAAGTGGGTGTTCAAGAAGAAGCTTAGACCCGATGGTACGGTTGAAAAGTACAAGGCACGGCTTGTGGCTAAGGGTTATACCCAGAAAGAAGGTGAAGACTTCTTTGATACTTACTCACATGTGGCTAGACTGACCACAATTCGGGTGCTACTATCACTGGCTGGCTCACATGGTCTTCTCGTTCATCAAATGGACGTTAAGACGGCTTTCCTCAATGGAGAGTTGAAGGAGGAAATCTACATGGATCAACCAGATGGTTTTGTAGTACCTGGTCAGGAAGGAAAGGTGTGCAAGTTATTAAAGTCATTATATGTCTTTAAGCAAGCTCCTAAGGAGTGGCATGAGAAGTTTGAAAGAACATTAACTGCTGCCGGCTTTGTAGTAAATGATGGTGACAAGAGTTTGTACTATTACCGTGGTGGAGTCGAAGGAGTTATCTTTGTCTGTATGTCGATGACATACTAATCTTTGGAACCAAACTTGATCTAATCAAGGTGGTTAAGGATTTCCTATCTCACTGTTTTGAGATGAAGGATCTAGAAGTAGCTGATGTTATCTTGAACATCAAGCTGTTGAGAGATGAGAATGGTGGGATCACACTTCTTCAGTCTCACTATGTGGAAAAGGTCTTGAGTCGTTTTGGGTATAGCGACTGCATGCCTTATCCAACTCCATATGATGCTAGTGTGTTGCTTCGAAAGAATCGACGGATTGCTAGAGATCAACTGAGGTATTCTCAGATTATTGGCTGGCGTATGTATTTGGCGAGTGCCACGAGGCCTGACATCTCTTTTGCGGTGAGCAAGCTGAGTCGGCTTGTGTCAAAACCGGGAGATGATCATTGGCGCGCGCTTGAGAGAGTTATGCACTACTTGAAGGCACTGCGAGCTATGGGATTCACTACACCGGGTATCCAAGGGTACTGGAGGGTTATAGTTACTTGAACTGGATATCTGATGCTGATGAGATTATGGCCACATGTGGTTATGTTTTTACACTTGGTGGTGGCGCTGTTTCCTAGAAGTCTTGCAAGCACACCATCTTAACAAGGTCAACTATGGAAGCAGAACTCACAACGTTAGACACTGCCACTGTTGAAGTAGAGTGGCTTCGTGAGCTATTGATTGACTTACCTATGGTTGAAAAACCAATACCCCCTATCCTGATGAACTGTGATAATCAAACTGTGATCGTCAAGATAAACAGTTCTAAGGACAATATGAAGTCCTCAAGGCATGTGAAGAGGAGACTTAAATCTGTCAAAAATTGAGTAACTTCGGAGTTATTACGTTGGATTATATCCAAACAACGAAAAACTTGGAAGACCCTTCACAAAGGGTTTATCACGTAATTTGATAGATAATGCATCAATGGAGATGGGCTTGAGACCCACTGCATGAGTTATCCATAGTGGTAACCCAATCTATGTGATCGGAGATCCCGTGAAGTAGAAGTGGGAGACAAGCTGTTGGTCAGCTGAGAGGAGAGTATCCCTATTTTAATTATCCCACTCCATGTAGATGCAATACTCTCTTGATTTGCATGGCAGGTTGATATTTATCTTAATGTGTTCCAAGTGGCTTATTTGAGTAAGCAGAGATGTTGTCCTGCAGAGCATCTTCTGAGGAGCACACCTATATGAATTTGACTGTTAACGTCGCAGTCTGTGAGAAATGGGTGTTCTCTAATAAATTCATGAAAGGCCCTGGAGTATGGCGTATACGCTCCACCCGCGGGGAAGCCCTGCGGCAGCCCAGTATCGGTCAAGAATTTGTGTGAAACTAGTTTCGTAGAAAACTTGTAGTTCAAGGCATAGTCCACTATTCAAGTTGTGATCTCGTGTAGCATAAAACTCTAAGTGGAAGTTCAACTTCATAGTCTCCACTAAGCACCGGTATATAAACAATGTTTTGGAACTAAATGATGAGATGTGCCAATGAGACTTTGTGGGGGATTGTTGGAACTTTGCTAGTAGGCCTTGGGCCCAAAGCCCAACTAAAATTCTGAAATTCTCTTGGCCCATTCATGCACACATGTGAGTGGAGTGAGTGAGACTAAAGTTTAGTCCCACCCCGGAAGTTGAGAGAGAGTTGCACCTCTTTATAAGGTGAGCTCTTCAACCACTTGTATGAGCATGAGAAGAGGAGACCTACACGCGCGCTCCTCCTCCTCGCTTGCCTCGCCACGCCACGGCTCGCCATGACGCGCCGTGGGTTGAGGGATTGAGCCGAGCCAAGGACAGAGCTACGCATGTTGTCTATATTTTTGCTGCTCGGGAAAAATTAATGAGTCATTAATTAATAATTAACGGACGCGTTAATTACTTAACCGTTTCCGATTCTTTTGGATCGTGATGACTCAGACGTGGGGTTTACTCCCACAACCTACCCGGCCTGCACTATATAGTCAGGCAGACGTCTACCCTAGCCGCCGCCGCTTCGTATGGTTTCTCACCACCGTTCCAGATCATTCACCACCAAGCAAGTCTTCTCCATCCCTCCTTTTGGCATGCACCGGGAGAAGGGACAGCAGGCCTCCGGAACCCCACCTCTCATGATCCTATACGAGAGAGGGGCGATCAGGTTTTTGGGGAGCGCACTCCCGCGGCTGCTGGCAGCGACGACTTTGCGAACGAAGACTTCTTCCCCGACCTTGGTGTTTTAGTGATTGATGACAATGCTTTTGCGGACTAATCGTGTGCGTTGAGATTTTCAGAGATTCATCCTTTGGCACGAGACGATTCCATCCCCTCAGTGTTTTTATTCAAGACGGTGTAGCTCCTTTGTTTCTCTGTTGGTGGACTAGTTTCGTAGGAGTCATCGTACTATCAAGAGGGGATCCTCTTTGGTAAGGCTAGGGTGGAATCAACACGTACACATCCTTATCACACCCGACGTTCCTTTCCGCTTCATTGGAGCTACCTTTTCTCTCCTTGCCTGCCTTGACCTGCCCCAGCGGTAGTACCGCCGTCCTCAGCGGTAGTACTGCCGAAGCACGTCAAGCGGTAGTACCGCTCCCCAAGCGGTAGTACCGCTTGCTGTCTTCGGCCGTAGTACCGCTGTGGTTCCAGGCTACTACCGCCTCGACTCGAGACCCCTGTTTTTCGTGTCGGGTTTTGCGGTACTAGTAGCGGCAGTAGTGGCGGTAGTACCGCTCCAAGCGATAGTACCGCCCATACTCCCACGGTAGTACCGCTCTGGGACCAAGTCCCCGCTACCCTTGTGAGCGCGGCAGTACCGCTGGGAGGGAACGGTAGTACCGCTGGCTCAGCGGTAGTACCGCCTTGCCCAAGCGGTAGTACACGCTGTACGTGGCTGCTTGGGGGGGGGGTAACGGTTAGATTGTTCCCCCACTATATAAAGAGGTCTCTTCCCCAATGTTGACCTACCTCTTCCCCCAAAAGCTCCATTGTTGCTCCAAGCTCCATTTTCGCCCGATCTCTCTCCCTAGCCAATCAAACTTGTTGATTTGCTCGAGATTGGTTGAGAAGGCCCCGATCTACACTTCCACCAAGAGAAATTTGATCCCCCCACTAATCCCTAGCGGATCTTGTTACTCTTGGGTGTTTGAGCACCCTAGACGGTTGAGGTCACCTCGGAGCCATAGTCCATTGTGGTGAAGCTTCATGGTGTTGTTGGGAGCCTCCAATTAAGTTGTGGAGATTGCCCCCAACCTTGTTTGTAAAGGTTCGGTCGCCGCCTTCAAGGGCACCAATAGTGGAATCACGGCATCTCGCATTGTGTGAGGGCGTGAGGAGAATACAGTGGCCCTAGTGGCTTCTTGGGGAGCATTGTGCCTCCACACCGCTCTAACGGAGACGTACTTCCCTTTAAAAGGAAGGAACTTTGGTAACACATCCTCATCTCCACCGGCTCCACTCTTGGTTATCTCGTGCCTTTACTTGTGCTAGCTTATTTGTGTTGCATCCCTTGCTTGCTTTTGTGCTAGTTGTTATTGCATCATATAGGTTGCTCACATAGTTGCATATCTAGACAACCTATCTTGTTGCAAAGTTTAATTTGGTAAAGAAAAGTTTAAAATTTGTTAGTTGCCTATTCACCCCCCTCTAGTCAACTATATCGATCCTTTCAATTGGTATCGGAGCCTCGTCTCTTTATTAAGGACTTTGTCATCCGAAGAGTATGGTTGACACCATAGACGGTGGGGAGGAGGAGCACTCCGATGTGAATCCGATCTCGTCTACGGGTAATGGGGAAACCGCGGTGTCCCGTGTGGAATTCAAATGTGGCCTTGGACACATTGAAAACCTCCATGACAACCACGGTTGAAATCATGTTTAATAAATTCTTAGGAGGACTTAAACTACCTACTCGCCGTTTAAAGTGGGTGATCCCGCTAACAAGGTTACGGATGCTAACTCCGATGAGGGGGAAGCTAATAGTGAGAAGGGTCCTTCTACTAGTGGTAGAAATAGCACCGGCATCTTTGCCCATGTGTAACCTCCAATTTATGGAGGACCGATTCCCTCTACTCATTTAAATCATGCCGGTCCTCCTCCTAAGATTGTGAAAAATGAGGATTTTGATTCTTGGGTGTATCGCTTCAAGCGTCAATTAAATCATGTGAATACTAACCTTTGGAGAATCATTGAAGAAGGTTTGTATCCACATGACCGAAGCAACTTCACCCCGAGAGAAGTGGTGGATAATCAATTCGATGAGACTTCTCTCTTCATCATCCAAGATGCAATCCTTCCCGAAGATCTCCCTCATCTTCGACCCCATGCCATGGCCAAAGACGCATGGCAATGCGTTGTGTCTCTCTATCGAGGAAGTGCTAGCATTAAACGCTCCAACTATGAAGTGGTGCAAAATGAAGCCGATGAGTTTGCAATGAAAGAAGATGAAGAACCTCGTGAGCTCTTTCGAAGAGTGACCAAACTCGCGGTCTCACTCCGAGATCATGGGAGCAAGGACACGGATGACAATTGGATCAAGTGCAAGTTCCTCAAGGCCATGATGCCCTACAACAAGGCCATGTCCTCCGTCATTCATCAAAGACCGGACTTCCACTCCATGACCTCAAGCGAAGTGTTGGATGAGTTTGTTGCAATGAGCAACTTGGACAATACCACCGACAATGCGGTGCTCCGTTCTCAAAGGGCAAAGAATCCCAACCTTGCATTGAAGGCCAAGGTGAAAGTGCAACTAATCCCCGGGTGGTTTTGGTAATTAATAACAACATATATATCATTGAACTAATAATTTCTTGAGAATCATTTCAGAAAGTTCAGTGATATGGGTATGGCAAGGACTGAAGATGTGGACCCCTCAAAATGCTAAGGCAAGCATTGGCAAAAGCTCAAGACTCCATTTTTGGTTTAGTGATCCAAGATCACATTGAGTCCATAGGAAAGCCAATACTATTAAAAGGGGATGAGGTTATGATGATGATCTGGTTGCTCAAGTGCTTAGTGATACATCTCCTAAACTATCAGCAACTTTCACTGCCATATACACTCATAAGTAATCTCGGTCCCACCGATATTCCAAACTCAGTCACACCGAGATGAACCACCTCAGCCATATAGCCAAACCCTAGAAATCTCGGATTTTCCAATTCTGAACTCGGTCTCACCGAAACTTGAGTTGCCAAGCTTCTGTAACCTTCTATCATAAAATCGGTGTCACCGAGATGATAAAGTCGGTCCCACCGAGATTGGCAAGCTCTTGTCTTTACACGAATCGGACTAACCGAGATTGTATTTTCGGTCCCACCGAAAATCCCAACGTTCACATGATTTGAACTTTCGGTCTCACCGAGTTGTCAACTTCGGTCTGACCGAGATTGGTCAAATGTGTGTAACGGTTGCATTTTGTGTGGAGGCTATAAATACCCCTCCACCCCCTCTTCATTCGTGGAGAGAGCCATCAGAAAGAACTACCACTCCTACCTTACATTTCTGAGAAGAGAACTACCTACCCTTGTGTTGAGATCAAGTTGCTCCACTCCCACCATATGAAGCTTGATCTCTAGCCTTCCCAAGTTGCTTTCCACTCAATCCTTTCTTCCACCACAGCCAAATCAGTGAGGAGAGTTGAGTGTTGGGGAGATTATCATTTGAAGCACAAGAGCAAGGAGTTCATCATCATCAACACCATCTATTACCTTTTGGAGGGTGGTGCCTCCTAGATTGGTTAGGTGTCGCTTGGGAGCCTCCGTCGAGATGTGGAGTTGAACCAAGAAGTTTGTAAGGGAAGGAGATCGCCTACTTCGTGAAGATCTACCCCGAGTAAGGCTAGCCCTCCGTGGGCGTAGGCCATGATGGCATAGACAAGGTTGCTTCTTCGTGGACCCTTCGTGGGTGGAGCCCTCCGTGGACTCTCGCAGCCGTTACCCTCCGTGGGTTGAAGTCTCCATCAACGTGGATTGACGATAGCACCACCTATCGGAACCACGAGAAAAATCACCGCGTCTCCAAAATTGCGTTTGCTCTTCTCCACCTCTCTTTACTACATGTGCAATTTACTTTCAGCTGCCTATACTCTAGAATTGCATGTGTAGGGTGATACTTGACTTGATCATCATTGTGAATCTGCCAAAAACTTGTCTTTGTCAAAAGGCAGAATTTTTATATTGTCAAGTAGTCTAATCACCCCCCCCTCTAGACATACTTTCGATCCTACACAAGGTTATTGTGGAAGAAGAGGAAGAAGAGGAGGATGAGGAGAGCAACCCCGAAGATACGAAATATGATTATCATGAGCACATGGCTCTTGCTTCAAGACAATTTTGGAGCAAGAAGAATTCAAGACCCAACTTCAACAAGAACAACTCAAGTGGTGTCAAGGGCAAGCAACGAGTTAGAACTTGTTTCAACTGTGGCAATGTGAGCCATTTCGTTGCAGATTGTCCTTACGAGAAGCGGGAAGACAATGGTGGCAAGTTCATCCGAAAAGACAAAGCCAAGTCCTTCCCCAACAAGAACAACTTCACCAAGAAGACTCCTACTCGTGGGTTGGTGGTTCAAGAATAATACCGTGAGGATGATGATGATGATGATGATGATGAAAGAGAAGCAATGGCCATGGCATCTGTTGCCATTGCCACATCTCCCAGGATGTCTCTCTTCGATTCACCTAACGAGAACATCACCGCCAAGTGCCTCATGGCTAAAGCCACCAACAAGGTAACCCCCAACATCAAAACCACCATCATTACTATCCCTCTCTGACGGATGGCATTGATAAAAGTGAGGGGTCTAATGAAGAAGTAAATGAATTTGAGTCTTTTATGAGTAAGCTCAAGGGCAAATCCAAGAAGCACTTTGTTGCTCTCTTGGAACAACTTGGTGAAGCCAATGACATGATCGAGGCTCATGAAGAAACCATCTCTAAGATGGAAGGTCATAGTCGTGACTATGCCGATGAGATATCGGATCTCTCCAATGCTCTTGAGGAAGAGCGTGGGCATCGTTTGGCTCTTGAGGAGTCACACAGCGGTGACCATGCCAAGTTAAAGAAAGATCTTGATCATGCTCTTGTTGTGTCTCGTGTGCTAACTTCCAAGAAGGCTAAACTTGGGGTTGATCATGCTAGACTCAAGGAGGAGTTTGATGTACTTGACAAGGCCCACAAGGTCTTGAAGGGTGCACATGCAAACCTCAAGGAGTATCATGCTCAACTCCAAGTTGAGCTAACCAAGGAAAAGGCCACCTTTCCTCATATCGTATTAATTGATCATGCATATGCCACTAACCCGTGTTGTGAGCATGTGCATCTTGTGGAGGAGAATGCCAAATTGAAGGATCAACTTGAGAAAGGCCTTGTGACATGCATTCAAGGTGAGAAGAACCTCAACAACATTTTGAGAAATCAAAAGGAAGTTGTGGCCAAGGAAGGAATTGGATTCGCACCCAAGTCCAAGAACAAGAAGAAGAACGACAAGACCAAATGACCTCCCCCTCTCAAGCAAACCTTTGTGAAAGAGGGAGAGGGTGCTCCTAAGAAGAAGAACAATGTGAAGGGTGTTGATGTCAAAAAGGGCAACGCCACCTCCCCCTCCTTCAACAAAGCCAGTGACTTTAACCCTTCTTATGTGTTGTGCCATGCTAGTGATGGACAAGTTTATGCTAAATTTGTTGGTTCTTCTTGTGAGTACATTGAGTGGTCTATTTTGGTTCCTAAGACCCTTGTTACTAACATCAGAGGACCCATTACTAAATGGGTACCTAAAACCAAGCATTGATCTCTTGTAGGTATTTGCTTCCGGTGGGGGATCCTGGTTGCTCGATAGTGGAGCAACAAATCATATGACCGGGAGCAAGGACTTGGTGGTGGACATGCAAAAGATTCCATCTATGCCCACCAATGTCGAGTGGGGTGATGCCTCACATTCTAAGGTATTGGGTCTTGGCAAGGTTGTCATTTTTCATGATCTAACGATCGAGAAAGTCATGCTTGTTGAGTCCCTTGCATACAATTTACTTTCCGTTCGTCAACTTGCACTCATGGGTTTTGCCACTTTCTTTGACATTGATACTGTGGCCCTCTTATGGAGCAAGACTCTTAAAGTAGCCTTTGTTGGGCATGTCGAGAACGGTCTCTATGTGATTAACTTTTCGGAGCGACCCACTAAGACCATGACATGCCTAATGGCTAAAGTTGACGTGGGATGGCTTTGGCATCTCCGTTTAGCCCACGTCAATATGAGATCTTTGCAAAGTCTTCTCAAGGGGGACCATGTCCGTGGACTAACAAATGTTAGTTTTGCCAAAGATCATGCTTGCAGTGCTTGTATCGAAGGAAAGCTTCATGAGACGGCTCACCCTCCCACGACTATCATCTATTCAAAGAGACCCTTGGAGCTCCTTCACATGGACCTCTTTGGGCCGCCATCCTTTGATAGTCTTGGGGGAAGAAAGTATTGCTTGGTGATTGTGGATGATTATTCAAGATACACGTGGGTATATTTCTTCAAGAGGAAGAGTGAAACTCAACAAACCGTCATCGACTTTGCAAATGAATCTCAACGACAACATGGTGCAAAATCTTGACAATGAGAAGTGACAACGACACCGAGTTCAAGAACTACACCTTGGATGAATTCCTTAGTGATGAAGGGATCAAACATCAATATTCCGCTCCATACACCACTCAACAAAATGGTGTTGCGGAGAGGAAGAACCGGACATTGATGGATGCGGCAAGGACCATGATGGTGGAGTTCAAGTCTCCATACAACTTTTGGGACGAAGCCATCAACACCGCATGTCATGCATCAAACCGGCTCTATCTCCGCAAAGGCTTGAACAAGACTCCTTATGAAATTCTCACCGGTAACAAGCCCAATCTCAAGTACTTCCGGGTATTCGCGTGTAAGTGTTTCATTCTCAAGAAAGGTGTTCGTTTGTCTAAATTTGAGGCTAGAGCTTATGAGGGCATATTTGTTGGCTATGCTACAAACTCTCATGCTTACCGTGTCCTCAACTAGTCCACCGGACTCATTGAGGAGACGTGTAACGTGGATTTTGACGAAAATAACGGCTCCCAAGTGGAGCAAAGTGGTACTTGTGATACAAGTGATGAAATTCCTCCCCAAGCCATAAGAAGAATGGATATTGGTCATATTCTACCCATTGAGGAACCCCTTGTGGCCGAAGGAGAAAGACAATGCTCCACTCAAGTGGAGCCATCACCTCCCCAAGACCCACACGCTTCCAAAGAACAAAGTGAAGGTCCTCAACCTCATGAACAAGACCAAGGGCAAGATCAACCTCAAGATGGTGGTGAACCACCAAATGAAGCCCAAGGTCAAGTTCTCCCCCTCGAGCAAGTTCACGATCAAGAGCAAGCTCAAGATCTCGAACAAGCTCAAGACGGCGCTCAAGATACTCAAGTTGATCCTCCTCCCTCCACATCTGAGGAGGAATTAGAGCGTTGTGCCGCAAAGATTGCTTCCAAGCTCACCACCAAAAGGCATCTCATGGAGAATGTGGTTGGAAGCCTAAGAAAGGGGGTAAGCACTCGTAGACAATTAGCAAACTATTGTGAACATCGCGCGTTTGTCTCTTGTGTTGAACCCCAAAAGGTCTATGAGGCGCTCGAAGATTTGGATTGGCTCAATGCCATGCATGAAGAACTCAACAACTTCGAGTACAACAAGGTGTGGAGATTGGTGCCACGGCCATCGGGGAACCATAACGTCATTGGAACCAAGTGGATTTTCAAGAACAAGCAAGACGCTCATGGGAACATCATTCGCAACAAGGCAAGATTGGTAGCACAAGGCTACTCCCAAGTCGAGGGTATCGACTACGGTGAAACCTTTGCTCCTGTTGCTCGCCTTGAATCCATTTGTTTGTTGATTGCTTATGCTTCCCATCACAACTTTAAGTTACAACAAATGGATGTGAAAAGTGCTTTTCTTAATGGACATATTAATGAGTTGGTTTATGTCAAGCAACCCCCTGGGTTCGAGGATCCTTACTTCCCGGATCATGTGTATCAACTCGATAAGGCACTCTATGGCCTTAAACAAGCCCCACGTGCGTGGTATGACCACCTTACCGAGTTGTTACAAGATCGTGGTTTTGAAGTTGGACAAATCGATCCCACTCTTTTTACTAAGAAGGTCAAAGGGGAGTTGTTTGTATGCCAACTATATGTTGATGAAATTATCTTTGGTTCCCCTAACAAGCTTTCAATGAAGAATTTGCCGCTCTTATGACCTCTAAGTTCAAGATGTCTTTGATGGGAGAGTTGAAGTTCTTCCTTGGTTTTGATATCAAACAAAGAAGAGAAGGTACCTTTATCAACCAAGCCAAATACACTCAAGACATGCTAAAGAGATCAAGCTAAGTGATGTCAAGCCGGCTTCTACTCCAATGCCTACCAAGTGCCAACTTGAAATTGATCCCAATGGTAAAGCGGTGGACCAAAAGATATATTGCTCTATGATTGGATCCTTGCTTTACCTTTGCGCATCTAGACCGGATATCATGTTGAGTGTGGGAATGTGTGCACGGTTTCAAGCCGCACCAAAGGAAAGCCACTATGTGGCGGTCAAGTGAATCTTTCGATATTTGGATCATACCCCAAACTTTGGTCTATGGTACCCAAGAGGAGCAAACTTCAAGCTTGAAGGATTTACGGATTCTGATTGGGCGGGAGACAAAGTGGATAGGATGTCCACTTCAAGAGGGTGTCAATTTCTTGGGTGCTCTTTGGTGAGTTGGTCTTCCAAGAAGCAAAGTTGTGTGTCTCTCTTGTCCACCGAAGCGGAATATGTGGCGACCGGTAGTTGTTGTGCACAAATCTTATGGATGAGGCAAACTTTAAAGGAATACGGTGTCATTTGTGACAAAGTGCCTCTTTGGTGTGATAATGAAAGTGCCATCAAGATTTCTCTCAACCCGGTGCAACATTTCAAGACGAAACATATTGAGATTCGGTATCACTTCATCCGGGATCACATTAGGCGAGGGGAGATCAAGCTCAAGTATGTCAACACTCATGATAACATTGCAGATATTTTCACGAAGCCCTTGGATGAAGCAAGATTTCGCGAGTTAAGGCATGAGCTAAATATCATTGATTCGAGCAATGTGACTTAAACCCTTGCACACCCCACCTCACTCAACTTGTTGTCTAGTTTAGATGTAGGCATGGACATAGGGGGAGTGTTGTTCTCTCAATGAACTCTCCCTCCCCCCATTATGCATAAATTGATCTAGTCTTTCACTTTAACCATTTTTTATGGTACTTGTGCTTCAAGGACGAGTTTTGGTCATGGATCCAAGGTTAAAATCTTCGCGACGCCCTCTCTTGAAGAGGTGTGTTTTGGCCCTTTGTTAGTGTGTTTGTGGCCGTGTTGGTCTTTCCTCCTTCTTGGCTGTGTTTCTCCGTTTCTTTTTGAGCTTAGCTGCTTTGCCTAGTGCTTTTTGTTGCTGGGCGGTACTACCGCTGGTGGTGCGCGGTACTACCGCTTTAAGCGGTACTACCGCCCACCAGCGCGGTACTACCGCTGCGGGGCGGGGTCAGGGGGTTAAGTCGTGGGCAGAGGGAGGTTTCCCTTCCCCATACCCATTCGCTCGCCCCCTCGCTCCATCTCGTCTCTCCAGCAACCGGCGCCGCGGGAGGGCTCCGGCGGATCTCCTTCTCCGGGGTGTCCCTCTCCATTCCCTTCGGTGGAGTCGATCCCCACCTTGTCCTCTTGCCATGGATGCCAGTATTGCCCCCGTTCCCTATCTCTTCTTGTTTAGATTTCCAATCTAGCATCTTAGGGGCAATAGTAGTTGCATCTCTAGATTTTTGGCCAAATCTAGGCTTGAGTAGGATGGAGAAGGCATCTAGGCAGTTTGGATTAGTGGCTGGTAGAAGTATTTATGAATTTGATAGGACGGTAGTGCCGGATCTGACCATGGTAGTAGGAAACTGTTGTTTCCCCATTTCAAGCGGTACTACCACTCCATCTGGAGCGGTACTGCCGCTCACGGTTCACGGTACAACCGCCCTCTACCAAGTTCCATCTTACTCTTACCACTCAGTGATCTTTTTGTTGTGTTTGGTGGCTTATGCTCGCTCTTTCTGGTCGTTTGTGTGTTCTTGTGTGTGGTTCCAGGTGATGAACATCCGGAGCATCAGGCTCGATGTATCAACCCCGGTCGTGCCACTTCAAAGCGTTACCGCACAACTGAGTCTGCAGGAGGTTCCTCAAGTGCTCCACCTCTACCTCAACTCAAGAAGAAGCTGTCAAGCTGAAGCAATCTGGAAAAACCGTGCCGGAAATGCAAGCCAAGGAGTTCTGGGCAAGGCGTCGCTGCTGTTGGGGAACGTAGTAATTTCAAAAAATTTCCTACGCACACGCAAGATCATGGTGATGCATAGCAACGAGAGGGGAGAGTGTTGTCTACGTACCCTCGTAGACCTGAAGCGGAAGCGATCACAACGTAGAGGAAGTAGTCGTACGTTCTCCTCGCGATCCGACCGATCCCGGTGCCGTTACTCCGGCGCCCCCGAGTTCTTGACACACGTACAGCTCGATGACGTCCCTCAAACTCCGATCCAGTTGAGTGTCGAAGGAGAGTTCCGTCAGCACGACGGCGTGGTGACGATCTTGATGTTCTACCGGCGCAGATCTTCGCCTAAGCTTCGCGACGATATGACCGAGGTGGAATATGGTGGAGGGGGGCACCGCACACGGCTAAGGAATGATCCGTAGATCAAACTTGTGTGTTCTAGGGTGCCCCCCTGCCCCCGTATATAAAGGAGCAAGGGGGGAGGTGCGGCCGGCCTAGAGGAGGCGCGCCGGAGGAGTCCTACTCCCACCGGGAGTAGGACTCCCCCCCTTTCCTAGTTGGAGTAGGATTGGGGGAGGGGGAAGAAGGAAGGGGGGCGCCGCCCCCCTCCTTGTCCTATTCGGACTAGGGGGGGAGGGGGCGCGCGGCCTGCCCTGGCCGGCCCCTCCTCTTCTCCCTCGAGGCCCACTAAGGCCCAATAGCCTCCGGGAGGGTTCCGGTAACCCCCCGGTTTTCCGGTAAAATCCCGATTTCACCCGGAACCATTCTGAACTCCAAATATAGGCTTCCAATATATCAATCTTTATGTCTCGACCATTTCGAGACTCCTCGTCATGTCCGTGATCACATCCGGGACTCCGAACTTCTTTGGTACATCAAAATACATAAACTCATAATATAACCGTCATCGAAACCTTAAGCGTGCGGACCCTACGGTTCGAGAACAATGTAGACATGACCGAGACACGTCTCCGGTCAATAACCAATAGCGGGACCTGGATGCCCATATTGGCTCCTACATATTCTACGAAGATCTTTATCGGTCAGACCGCATAACAACATACGTTGTTCCCTTTGTCATCGGTATGTTACTTGCCCGAGATTCGATCGTCGGTATCCAATACCTAGTTCAATCTCGTTACCGGCAAGTCTCTTTACTCGTTCCGTAATACATCATCTCATAGCTAACTCATTAGTTGTAATGCTTGCAAGGCTTCAGTGATGTGTATTACCGAGAGGGCCCAGAGATACCTCTCCGACAATCGGAGTGACAAAACCTAATCTCGAAATACGCCAACCCAACATCTGCCTTTGGAGACACCTGTAGTACTCCTTTATAATCACCCAGTTACGTTGTGACGTTTGGTAGCACCCAAAGTGTTCCTCCGGTAAACGGGAGTTGCATAATCTCATAGTTATAGGAACATGTATATGTCATGGATAAAAGCAGTAGCAACATACTAAACGATCGTGTGCTAAGCTAATGGAATGGGTCATGTCAATCAGATCATTCTACTAATGATGTGACCTTGTTAATCAAATAACAACTCCTTATTCATGGTTAGGAAACATAACCATCTTTGATTAACAAGCTAGTCTAGTAGAGGCATACTAGTGACATATTGTTTTGTCTATGCATTCACACATGTATCATGTTTCCGGTTAATACAATTCTAGCATGAATGATAAACATTTATCATGAAATAAGGAAATAAATAATAACTTTATTATTGCCTCTAGGGCATATTTCCTTCAGTCTCCCACTTGCACTAGAGTCAATAATCTAGATTACATAGTAATGATTCTAACACCCATGGAGTCTTGGTGCTGATCATGTTTTGCTCGTGGAAGAGGCTTAGTCAACGGGTCTGCTACATTCAGATCCGTATGTATCTTGCAAATCTCTATGTCTCCCACCTGGACTAAGTCCCGGATGGAATTGAAGCGTCTCTTGATGTGCTTGGTCCTCTTGTGAAATCTGGATTCCTTCGCTAAGGCAATTGCTCCAGTATTGTCACAGAAGATTTTCATTGGACCCGATGCACTAGGTATGACACCTAGATCGGATATGAACTCCTTCATCCAGACTCCTTCATTAGCTGCTTCCGAAGCTGCTATGTATTCCGCTTCACATGTAGATCCCGCTACGACGCTTTGTTTAGAACTGCACCAACTGACAGCTCCTCCGTTTAGTGTAAGTACGTATCGGGTCTGCGATTTAGAATCGTCCGGATCAGTGTCAAAGCTTGCATCAACGTAACCGTTTACGATGAGCTCTTTGTCACCTCCATATACGAGAAACATATCCTTAGTCCTTTTCAGGTATTTCAGGATGTTCTTGACCGCTGTCCAGTGATCCACTCCTGGATTACTTTGGTACCTCCCTGCTAAACTTATAGCAAGGCACACATCAGGTCTGGTACACAGCATTGCATACATGATAGAGCCTATGGCTGAAGCATAGGGAACATCTTTAATTTTCTCTCTATCTTCTGCAGTGGTCGGGCATTGAGTCTTACTCAACTTCACACCTTGTAACACAGGCAAGAACCCTTTCTTTGCTTGATCCATTTTGAACTTCTTCAAAATTTTGTCAAGGTATGTGCTTTGTGAAAGTCCAATTAAGCGTCTTGATCTATCTCTATAGATCTTAATGCCCAATATGTAAGCAGCTTCACCGAGGTCTTTCATTGAAAAACTCTTATTCAAGTATCCCTTTATGCTATCCAGAAATTCTATATCATTTCCGATCAGCAATATGTCATCTACATATAATATCAGAAATGCTATAGAGCTCCCACTCACTTTCTTGTAAATACAGGCTTCTCCAAAAGTCTGTATGAACCCAAATGCTTTGATCACACTATCAAAGCGTTTATTCCAACTCCGAGATGCTTGCACCAGTTCATAAATGGATCGCTGGAGCTTGCACACTTTGTTAGCTCCCTTTGGATCGATAAAACCTTCTGGTTGCATCATATACAACTCTTCTTCCAGAAATCCATTCAGGAATGCAGTCTTTACATCCATTTGCCAAATTTCATAATCATAAAATGCGGCAATTTCTAACATGATTCGGACAGACTTAAGCATCGCTACGGGTGAGAAGGTCTCATCGTAGTCAATCCCTTGAACTTGTCGAAAACCCTTTGCGACAAGTCGAGCTTTGTAGACAGTAACATTACCGTCAGCGTCAGTCTTCTTCTTGAAGATCCACTTGTTTTCTATTGCTTGCCGACCCTCGGGCAAGTCAACCAAAGTCCATACTTTGTTTTCATACATGGATCCCATCTCAGATTTCATGGCCTCAAGCCATTTTGCGGAATCTGGGCTCACCATCGCTTCTTCATAGTTCGTAGGTTCATCATGATCTAGTAGCATGATTTCCAGAACTGGATTACCGTACCACTCTGGTGCGGATCTTACTCTGGTTGATCTACGAGGTTCTGCAGTAACTTGATCTGAAGTTTCATGATCAACATCATCAACTTCCTCACTACTTGGTGTAGATGTCTCAGAAACCGGTTTCTGCGACAAACTACTTTCAAGTAAGGGAGAAGGTACAATTACCTCATCAAGTTCTACTTTCCTCCCACTCACTTCTTCCGAGAGAAACTCCTTCTCTAGAAAGGATCCATTCTTGGCAACAAATGTCTTGCCTTCGGATCTGTGATAGAAGGTGTACCCAACTGTCTCCTTTGGGTATCCTATGAAGACACATTTCTCCGATTTGGGTTCGAGCTTATCAGGTTGAAGCTTTTTCGCATAAGCATCGCATCCCCAAACTTTAAGAAACGACAACTTTGGTTTCTTGCTAAACCACAGTTCATAAGGTGTCGTCTCAACGGATTTCGACGGTGTTCTATTCAGTGTGAATGCGGCCGTCTCTAGAGCATAACCCCAAAACGATAGCGGTAAATCTGTAAGAGACATCATAGATCGCACCATATCTAGTAAAGTACGATTACGACGTTCGGACACACCATTACGCTGTGGTGTTCCGGGTGGCGTGAGTTGCGAAACTATTCTGCATTGTTTCAAATGTAGACCAAACTCGTAACTCAAATATTCACCTCCACGATCAGATCGTAGAAATTTAATTTTCTTATTACGATGATTTTCAACTTCACTCTGAAATTCTTTGAACTTTTCAAATGTTTCAGACTTATGTTTCATTAAGTAGATATACCCATATCTGCTTAAGTCATCTGTGAAGGTGAGAAAATAACGATATCCGCCACGAGCCTCAACATTCATCGGACCACATACATCTGTATGTATGATTTCCAACAAATCTGTTGCTCTCTCCATAGTACCGGAGAACGGGGTTTTAGTCATCTTGCCCATGAGGCACGGTTCGCAAGTGCCAAGTGATTCATAATCAAGTGACTCCAAAAGTCCATCAGTATGGAGTTTCTTCATGCGCTTTACACCGATATGACCTAAACGGCAGTGCCACAAATAAGTTGCACTATCATTATCAACTCTGCATCTTTTGGTTTCAACATTATGAATATGTGTATCACTACTATCGAGATTCATCAAAAATAGACCACTCTTCAAGGGTGCATGACCATAAAAGATATTACTCATATAAATAGAACAACCATTATTCTCTGATTTAAATGAATAACCGTCTCGCATCAAACAAGATCCAGATATAATGTTCATGCTCAACGCAGGCACCAAATAACAATTATTTAGGTCTAAAACTAATCCCGAAGGTAGATGTAGAGGTAGCGTGCCGACCGCGATCACATCGACTTTGGAACCATTTCCCACGCGCATCGTCACCTCGTCCTTTCCCAGTGTTCGCTTAATCCGTAGTCCCTGTTTCGAGTTGCAAATATTAGCAACAGAACCAGTATCAAATACCCAGGTGCTACTGCGAGCTCTAGTAAGGTACACATCAATAACATGTATATCACATATACCTTTGTTCACCTTGCCATCCTTCTTATCCGCCAAATACTTGGGGCAGTTCCGCTTCCAGTGACCAGTCTGCTTGCAGTAGAAGCACTCAGTTTCAGGCTTAGGTCCAGACTTGGGTTTCTTCTCCTGAGCAGCAACTTGCTTGCTGTTCTTCTTGAAGTTCCCCTTCTTCTTCCCTTTGCCTTTCTTCTTGAAACTAGTGGTCTTATTGACCATCAACACTTGATGCTCCTTCTTGATTTCTACCTCCGCAGCCTTTAGCATTGCGAAGAGCTCAGGTATAGTCTTTACTAACCCTTGCATATTATAGTTCATCACGAAGCCTTTGTAGCTTGGTGGCAGTGATTGAAGAATTCTGTCAATGATACAATCATCTGGAAGATTAACTCCCAATTGTGTCAAGTGATTGTAGTACCCAGACATTCTGAGTATGTGCTCACTAACAGAACTATTCTCCTCCATCTTGCAGTTATAGAACTTATTGGAGACTTCATATCTCTCAATCCGGGCATTCTGTTGGAATATCAACTTCAACTCCTGGAACATCTCATATGCTCCATGACGTTCAAAACGTCGTTGAAGTCCCGGTTCTAAGCCGTAAAGCATGGCACACTGAACTATAGAGTAGTCATCAGCTTTGCTCTGCCAGACGTTCACAACATCTGGTGTTGCTCCTGCAGCAGGCCTGGCACCTAGCGGTGCATCCAGGACGTAACTCTTCTGTGCAGCAATGAGGATAATCCTCAAGTTACGGACCCAGTCCGTGTAATTGCTACCATCATCTTTCAACTTTGCTTTCTCAAGGAACGCATTAAAATTCAACGGAACAACAGCACGAGCCATCTATCTACAATCAAACATAAACAAGCACGATACTATCAGGTACTAAGTTCATGATAAATTTAAGTTCAATTAATCATATTACTTAAGAACTCCCACTTAGACAGACATCTCTCTAGTCATCTAAGTGATCACGTGATCCAAATCAACTAAACCATAACCGATCATCACGTGAAATGGAGTAGTTTTCAATGGTGAACATCTTATGTTGATCATATCTACTATATGATTCATGCTCGACCTTTCGGTCTCCGTGTTCCGAGGCCATATCTGCATATGCTAGGCTCGTCAAGTATAACCTGAGTATTCTGCGTGTGGAAAACTGGCTTGCACCCGTTGTAGATGGACGTAGAGCTTATCACACCCGATCATCACGTGGTGTCTGGGCACGACGAACTTTGGCAACGGTGCATACTCAGGGAGAACACTTCTTGATAATTTAGTGAGAGATCATCTTATAATGCTACCGTCAATCAAAGCAAGATAAGATGCATAAAGGATAAACATCACATGCAAATCAATATAAGTGATATGATATGGTCATCATCATCTTGTGCTTCGTGATCTCCATCTCTGCAGCACCATCATGATCACCATCGTCACCGGCGCGACAACTTGATCTCCATCGTAGCATCGTTGTCGTCTCGCGAATCTTATGCTTCTACGACTATCGCTACCGCTTAGTGATAAAGTAAAGCATTACAGGGCGATTGCATTTCATACAATAAAGCGACAACCATATGGCTCCTGCCAGTTGCCGATAACTTCGGTTACAAAACATGATCATCTCATACAATAAAATATAGCATCACGTCTTGACCATATCACATCACAACATGCCCTGCAAAAACAAGTTAGACGTCCTCTACTTTGTTGTTGCAAATTTTACGTGGCTGCTACGGGCTTAAGCAAGAACCAGTCTCACCTACGCATCAAAACCACAACGATACTTCGTCAAATAGACTCCGTTTTAACCTTCTCAAGGACCGGGCGTAGCCACACTCGGTTCAACTAAAGTGAGAGAGACAGACACCCGCCAGTCACCTTTAAGCAACGAGTGCTCGTAGCGGTGAAACTAGTCTCGCGTAAGCGTACGCGTAATGTCGGTCCGGGCCGCTTCATCTCACAATACCGCTGAACCAAAGTATGACATGCTGGTAGGTAGTATGACTTGTATCGCCCACAACTCACTTGTGTTCTACTCGTGCAAAACATCAAACCATAAAAACCTAGGCTCGGATGCCACTGTTGGGGAACATAGTAATTTCAAAAAATTTCCTACGCACACGCAAGATCATGGTGATGCATAGCAACGAGAGGGGAGAGTGTTGTCTACGTACCCTCGTAGACCTGAAGCGGAAGCGATCACAACGTAGAGGAAGTAGTCGTACGTTCTCCTCGCGATCCGACCGATCCCGGCGCCGTTACTCCGGCGCCCCCGAGTTCTTGACACACGTACAGCTCGATGACGTCCCTCGAACTCCGATCCAGCCGAGTGTCGAGGGAGAGTTCCGTCAGCACGACGGCGTGGTGACGATCTTGATGTTCTACCGGCGCAGATCTTCGCCTAAGCTTCGCGACGATATGACCGAGGTGGAATATGGTGGAGGGGGGCACCGCACACGGCTAAGGAACGATCCGTAGATCAAACTTGTGAGTTCTAGGGTGCCCCCCTGCCCCCGTATATAAAGGAGCAAGGGGGGAGGTGCGGCCGGCCTAGAGGAGGCGCGCCGGAGGAGTCCTACTCCCACCGGGAGTAGGACTCCCCCCCTTTCCTAGTTGGAGTAGGATTGGGGGAGGGGGAAGAAGGAAGGGGGGTGCCGCCCCCCCCTCCTTGTCCTATTCGGACTAGGGGGGGAGGGGGCGCGCGGCCTGCCCTGGCCGGCCCCTCCTCTTCTCCCTCGAGGCCCACTAAGGCCCAATAGCCTCCGGGAGGGTTCCGGTAACCCCCCGGTTTTCCGGTAAAATCCCGATTTCACCCGGAACCATTCTGAACTCCAAATATAGGCTTCCAATATATCAATCTTTATGTCTCGACCATTTCGAGACTCCTCGTCATGTCCGTGATCACATCCGGGACTCCGAACTTCTTCGGTACATCAAAATACATAAACTCATAATATAACCGTCATCGAAACCTTAAGCGTGCGGACCCTACGGTTCGAGAACAATGTAGACATGACCGAGACACGTCTCCGGTCAATAACCAATAGTGGGACCTGGATGCCCATATTGGCTCCTACATATTCTACGAAGATCTTTATCGGTCAGATCGCATAACAACATACGTTGTTCCCTTTGTCATCGGTATGTTACTTGCCCGAGATTCGATCGTCGGTATCCAATACCTAGTTCAATCTCGTTACCGGCAAGTCTCTTTACTCGTTCCGTAATACATCATCTCACAGCTAACTCATTAGTTGTAATGCTTGCAAGGCTTCAGTGATGTGTATTACCGAGAGGGCCCAGAGATACCTCTCCGACAATCGGAGTGACAAAACCTAATCTCGAAATACGCCAACCCAACATCTGCCTTTGGAGACACCTGTAGTACTCCTTTATAATCACCCAGTTACGTTGTGACGTTTGGTAGCACCCAAAGTGTTCCTCCGGTAAACAGGAGTTGCATAATCTCATAGTTACAGGAACATGTATATGTCATGGATAAAAGCAGTAGCAACATACTAAACGATCGTGTGCTAAGCTAATGGAATGGGTCATGTCAATCAGATCATTCTACTAATGATGTGACCTTGTTAATCAAATAACAACTCCTTCTTCATGGTTAGGAAACATAACCATCTTTGATTAACAAGCTAGTCTAGTAGAGGCATACTAGTGACATATTGTTTTGTCTATGCATTCACACATGTATCATGTTTCCGGTTAATACAATTCTAGCATGAATGATAAACATTTATCATGAAATAAGGAAATAAATAATAACTTTATTATTGCCTCTAGGGCATATTTCCTTCAGCTGCAACCCCTATGAGGCAGACCAAGATCCCACTTTGGTCAACCGTCCGTTCTGGAACAGGTTTCAGTTTGCCATATTCTTTGACATGCTCAAGGCCAAGAAGAACCTCTTTGTTAACATGCACTCCATCGACACCGACCATATGGAGAAGGATCCTGAATACTTTGGTGAAGCTCTTCAGATGTGCACTCAACTGAACATTCTTGGTATTATGCAATTCAACAAAGATTATGATGCTGATATTGTGGCCCAATTCTATGCCACGGTTCATCTCGGGACTGATGAGGACATGACACTGACTTGGATGACGAATGGCAAGTTGCTTTCTGTCAAGTGGAAGGTGTTCATGGAGTTGATTGGGGTGGAAGATCACGGGCTTGCGTCTCCTGTCGGCTTTCGCCCACACCGCAACACCACCTCCACTCACAAGCAAGCACTCTGGCCCTACTGCACTCTGAAGATCAACCCTGAGACGAAGAAGGAAACGTATGAGCTGCCTGCCTTTCTGGACGTTCTTCACCGTGTCTTCCGTGAGACTCTTTTCCCTCGCATCGGGAATCTGGATATGGTTCATTCTTATCTCGTGGACATTCTTCTCTTCTGCCAGCATGAGAAGGAAGAAAACACCAGCGAGTCCCTGGATATCTCTCATGTCATGTGGTCTGAGCTCTTATCTACTATCTCCGAATGCAAGTGCCCGATTTACGGTCCGTTCATCATGCTACTTATTGAGAAGGCCTGGGATCATGTCTATCCCAAGGTGATGCTAGAGACTGGAGAGTTGGTCTCACATGACATCAAGCGTGTGAGGAAGAAGGACAACTGGGGCACTCAGGTCCCTAAATTTGGAGGTCCTTCGTCTGCTGCTGCCATGGAGACTGAAGAGGAGGCCGAGGCTGAGGATGATGATGACTATGTGCCTTCTGGGGCAGAGCCCTCTTGGGCCAAGAAGCTCAAGCTCAAGATGAAGAAGCTATTCTGCTTGGAGTCTCACGGTCAGTACATGACTCATGTGGCTGAGAAGAAGGCCCGAGGTCATCACAAGGAGCTCATGCATCAGTTGGGTGCCACAGTTATCAGTGGATCTGAGGACCAGCTTAGTGAGGAGGAGGAGTGGATTCAGCAACACTGCCCGTGGACAGATTCTGATGCCGAGTAGTTCCCGACCGACGACGGTGGCGAAGACGATCCCGTTGAGATCTGATATTTGAGACCCTCACTTGCTATCACCTGGAGCCGTAGCAACACTCCCTCTCCTTTTTGGTGTCTCGATGCCAAAGGGGGAGAGAGTTTAGGGATTTGTATCTTTCATCTTCTGTGTGGTGTGTTTGTGTTTTCTCGCCGTTTGCTTTGTTTGGTTTTGTGTCAGTGAGACCTAAGTTCCAGACATATGGTGTGAGACATATGCTAACTTATCTTTAGATTATATTTATCTATGTCTATCTAGCTTATGAGTTGCATGCTTATCCTATTATTTATTTTGCTCTCATATACCCTGCTTAGGTTGTTGGTCTCTAAAACGTAGGGGGAGCGTTGATCCTAGTATGTGTGTCGTGCAGTCCAAAGCACTTTTCTAGATAGCACACATCTAGGGGGAGCTCATCTACATTTTAGGACGGTGGGGTTTTGCGCATGTCCTATGTTTTTTCCCCGTTTGTGCAAATCCCGTATTGTCATCAATCCACCAAAAAGGGGGAGATTGTAAGGGCATATTTATCCCTAAAGTGTTTTGGTGATTGATGACAATGCTTTTGTGGACTAATCGTGTGTGTTGAGATTTTTAGAGATTCATCCTTTGGCACGAGACGATTCCATCCCCTCGGTGTTTTTATTCAAGACGGTGTAGCTCCTTTGTTTCTCTGTTGGTGGACTAGTTTCTTAGGAGTCACCGTACTATCAAGAGGGGATCCGCTTTGGTAAGGCTAGGGTGGAATCAACACATACACATCCTTATCACACCCGATGTTCCTTTCTGCTTCATTGGAGCTACCTTTTCCTCTCCTTGCCTGCCTTGACCTGCCGCAGCGGTAGTACCACGGTCCTCAGTGGTAGTACCGCCAAAGCACGTCAAGCGGTAGTACCGCTCCCTAAGCGGTAGTAACGCTTGCTGTCTTCAGCCGTAGTACCGCTGTGGTTCCGGGCTACTACCGCCTCGACTCGGGACTCCTATTTTTCGTGTCGGGTTTTGTGGTACTAGTAGCGGCAGTAGTGGCGGTAGTACCGCTCCAAGCGGTAGTACCGCCCATACTCCCGCGGTAGTACCGCTCTGGGCCCAGGTCCCTGCTACACTCGTGAGCGCGGCAGTACCGCTGGGAGGGAACGGTAGTACCGCTGGCTCAACGGTAGTACCGCCCTGCCCAAGTGGTAGTACCGCTCTGTACGTGGTTGCTTGGGGGGAAGGGGGTAACGGTTGGATTGTTCTCCCACTATATAAAGAGGTCTTCTTCCCCAATGTTGACCTACCTCTTCCCCCAAAAGCTCCATTGTTGCTCCAAGCTCCATTTTCGCCCGATCTCTCTCCCTAGCCAATCAAACTTGTTGATTTGCTCGGGATTGGTTGAGAAGGCCCCGATCTACACTTCCACCAAGAGAAATTTGATTCCCCCACTAATCCCTAGCGGATCTTGTTACTCTTGGGTGTTTGAGCACCCTAGACGGTTGAGGTCACCTCGGAGCCATAGTCCATTGTGGTGAAGCTTCGTGGTGTTGTTGGGAGCCTCCAATTAAGTTGTGGAGATTGCCCCAACCTTGTTTGTAAAGGTTCGGTCGCCGCCTTCAAGGGCACCAATAGTGGAATCACGGCATCTCATTGTGTGAGGGCGTGAGGAGAATACGGTGGCCCTAGTGGCTTCTTGGGGAGCATTTTGCATCCACACCGCTCTAACAGAGACGTACTTCCCTTTAAAAGGAAGGAACTTCGGTAACACATCCTCTTCTCCACAGGCTCCACTCTTGGTTATCTCGTGCCTTTACTTGTGCTAGCTTATTTGTGTTACATCCCTTGCTTGCTTTTGTGCTAGTTGTTAGTGCATCATATAGGTTGCTCACATAGTTGCATATTTAGACAACCTATCTTGTTGCAAAGTTTAATTTGGTAAAGAAAAGTTTAAAATTTGTTAGTTGCCTATTCACCCCCCCTCTAGTCAACTATATCGATCCATTCACAAGAGACAAGCGTTTTCCGTTGTGGATCTCATTGGTACTCTTGATGTTGACGAGAAGGCGAGAGCAAAGGACACACGTGCTCGAGTTGCTGAGGGAGCTTCTAGTGCCCACATGGTACAGAAGAAGAACTTCCAGCCCAACAAGTTCAAAAACAACAAGAACAAAACTCAGGGCGAAGGCAAGTTTGATACAAAGAACAAGCCATCACATTCTACCAACTTCAAGAAGAATTCTCACAAGAAGGGGAAGGGACTTTGCCATGTCTGCGGTGATCGTAATCACTGGGCTCTGAAGTGTCCTAACCGCTTTGAGGAGCGCGAACATGAGAAGAGCGGCAAGTCCGCTAATGTTGTCATCGGTGATACTGATATGAAGGAATCTGGGTATGGTATTCTTCCTACCATCCTTTCAGTATTTCATTCTCCTGATTGGTTAATTGACACCGGTGCCAATGTACATGCTTGTGCTGACGCCTCTATGTTTTCTTCTTACCAGGTCACAGGGACTTCTCCCGTGCTGATGGGGAATGGGTCACATGCCATCGTTTGAGGTGTCGGTACGGTCGATCTGAAGTTTACTTCGGGCAAGACCGTGCGTCTGGAGAACATTCATCATGTGTCGTCCATCAATAAAAATCTCGTTAGCGGTTCCCATTTATGTAGAGATGATTTTAAATTGGTTTTTTGAGTCCAATAAAGTTGTAATTTCCAAGTGTGGACAATTTGTTGGAAAAGGCTATGAGGGCGGAGGCTTGTTCCGCCTATCTTTGTCAGATATTTGCACTAAAGTTATTAATTATGTTTGGCACAATAATGAGTCGGATATTTGTCATTCACGACTTTGTCATATTAACTTTGGTTGCATGACGTGGCTAGCCAATATGAGTTTAATTCCGAAAATCCCTACTATCAAAGGCTCCAAGTGCCAAGTATGTGTGCAAGCTAAGCAACCTCGCAAGTCCCAAAAGACTGCAGAGGCAAGAGACTTGGTGCCGCTAGAGCTTATACATTTTGATCTTTGTGAGATGAATGGCGTGTTGACAAAAAGTGGAAAGAGATATTTCATGATGTTGATTAACGACTCCACTAGATATTGTTATGTGTATCTTCTGAAATCAAAAGATGAGGCTTTAACTTTCTTCAAAAACTATAAAGCTGAAGCGGAGAACCAACTTGACCGGAAAATTAAACGGCTAAGGTTCGATCGTGGTGGAGAGTATTTTTCCAATGAAATTGATTTATTTTGTGCGGAACATGGTATAATCCATGAGAGGACGCCTCCCTACTCACATCAGTCTAATGGGGTAGCCGAAAGAAAGAACCGGACTCTAACTGATTTGGTTAATGCCATGTTAGACACATCGGGTCTTTCCAAGGAATGGTGGGGGGAGGCGCTAATGACTGCGTATCATGTCCTAAACCGAGTTCCCACAAAGCATAAGACCATGACTCCATTTGAGGAATGGGAAAGGAAAATGTTGAAACTCTCTTACCTACATTCTTGGGGTTGTTTGGCTAAAGTCAATATACCAATTCCCAAGAAGCGCAAGCTTGGACCAAAAACCGTGGATTGTGTTCTTCTGGGCTATGCTTTTCATAGCATTCGCTATAGATTTTGATAATACAATCTGAGGTATCCGACATGCATGTTGGTACTATTATGGAGTCTAATGATGCAACTTTCTTTGAGGACATATTTCCTATGAAGGATATGTCGAGTTCATCAAATCAGGACATACCTACTCCATCTAGTGAGGAACTCACTGTAATTCCTGAACCCACCATTGCGATGGAACACGTTGAGAATCCTGTTGAGGGTGACAATGAAACTCCTGTAAGGAGTAAGAGACAGAGGACTGCAAAGTCCTTTGGTGAGGATTTCATTGTGTACCTTGTGGATGACACACCCAGGACTATTTCAGAAGCCTATGCATCTCCTGATGCTGACTACTGGAAGGAAGCTGTTCGTCGCGAGATGGATTCCATCTTAGCTAACGGAACCTGGGAGATCACTGACCGTCCTTATGGGTGCAAACCTATAGGATGTAAGTGGGTGTTCAAGAGGAAGCTTAGACCCGATGGTACGATTGAAAAGTACAAGGCACGGCTTGTGGCTAAGGGTTATACCCAGAAAGAAGGTGATGACTTCTTTGATACTTACTCACATGTGGCTAGACTGACCACAATTCGGGTGCTACTATCACTGGCTGCCTCGCATGGTCTTCTCGTTCATCAAATGGACGTTAAGACGGCTTTCCGCAATGGAGAGTTGAAGGAGGAAATCTACATGGATAACCCAGATGGTTTTGTAGTACCTGGTCAGGAAGGAAAGGTGTGCAAGTTATTAAAGTCGTTTTATGTCCTTAAACATGCTCCTAAGGAGTGGCATGAGAAGTATGAAAGAACATTAACTGCTGCCGGCTTTGTAGTAAATGATGGTGACAAGTGTTTGTACTATCGCCATGGTGGGGGTGAAGGCGTTATTCTTTGTCTGTATGTCAATGACATACTAATCTTTGGAACCAAACTTGATCTAATCAAGGAGGTTAAGGATTTCCTATCTCACTGTTTTGAGATGAAGGATCTAGGAGTAGCTGATGTTATCTTGAACATCAAGTTGTTGAGAGATGAGAATGGTGGGATCACACTTCTTCAGTCTCACTATGTGGAAAAGGTCTTGAGTCGTTTTGGGTATAGCGACTGCACGCCTTCTCCAACTCCATATGATGCTAGTGTGTTGCTTCAAAAGAATCGACGGATTGCTAGAGATCAACTGAGTTATTCTCAGATTATTGGCTCGCTTATGTATTTGGCGAGTGCCGCGAGGCCTGACATCTCGTGATCCTGTACGGGACAGCAGGCCTCCGGAACCCCACCTCTCGTGATCCTGTACGGGAGAGGGGCGATCAGGTTTTTGGGGAGCGCACTCGCGCGACTGCTGGCAGCGACGACTTTGCGAACGATGACTTCTTCCCCAACCTCGGCAACCTCATCCTCGATGACATGGGCGACAACGTCAACGCAAGCGGTGCTGCTCCCGCTGCACCGTATGTGATTCTATCCTTCCTGTTCGAGATCGTGGTAGAATTCATGTTTCTAGTATGTGCCCTAGATGTGATATGTTCATCTACTGTGCTAGTTCGCATGATTAGTTAAATCTCTGCTATTGCTGTCATGAATTATCTTTTGTTCATTCGGATTAAATCTCGTAGTAATTTGCTCATATTTTCAACAATCCAAAAACCTAATTATAGGCAATTTGCTCCGAGTGGTTTTGCTGTGCATCTGAAGCCGCCTACCTTTAAGGGGGCGCAATATAAGAGGTGGCGCGGGAGAGCAGTCTACTGGTTTCAGACCATGGGCTGCTATGATGCCACTAAGGGCAAGCCTGAGGGTGATCTTAATCCAGCACAACTGGAAACTTTTGAGAAGATAGATACTCTCTTTAAAGGCACGCTTCTAGGTGTTCTTGATGACTCCATTGTCGACTTGTATGTGTCGTTTGACAACGGCAAGGACATGTGGGTGATAACCCACAAGTATAGGGGATCACAATAGTTTTCGAGGGTAGAGTATTGAACCCAAATTTATTGATTCAACACAAGGGGAGCCAAAGAATATTCTCAAGTATTAGCAGTTGAGTTGTCAATTTCAACCACACATGGATAACTTAGTATCTGCAGCAAAGTATTTAGTAGCAAAGTAGTATGATAACAATGGTAACAGTGGCAAAAGTAATGATAAAAGTTTTGTAGTAATTGTAACAGTAGCAACGAAAAAGTAAATAAGCAACGCACAATATGTGAAAAGCTCGTAGGCATTGGATCAGTGATGGATAATTATGTCGGATGCGATTCCTCATGTAATAGTTATAACATAGGGTGACACAGAACTAGCTCCAGTTCATCAATGTAATGTAGGCATGTATTCCGAATATAGTCATACGTGCTTATGGAAAAGAACTTGCATGACATCTTTTGTCCTACCCTCCCGTGGCAGCGGGGTCCTAATGGAAACTAAGGGATATTTAGCCCTCCTTTTAATAGAGAACCGGAACAAAGCATTAGCACTTAGTGAATACATGAACTCCTCAAACTATGGTCATCACCGAGAAGTATCCCGGTTATTCTCACTTTGGGGTTGTCGGATCATAACACATATTAGGTGACTATAGACTTGCAAGATAGGATCAAGAACTCACATATATTCATGAAAACATAATAGGTTCAGATCTGAAATCATGGCACTCGGGCCCTAGTGACAAGCATTAAGCATAGCAAAGTCATAGCAACATCAATTTCAGAACATAGTGGATACTAGGGATCAAACCCTAACAAAACTAACTTGATTACATGGCAAATCTCATCCAACCCATCACCGTCCAGCAAGCCTATGATGGGATTACTCACGCATGGTGGTGAGCATCATGAAATTGGTGATGGAGGATGGTTGATGATGACGACAGCGACGAATTC
Organism: Triticum timopheevii; assembly: GCA_963921465.1. Lineage (NCBI taxonomy): Eukaryota > Viridiplantae > Streptophyta > Magnoliopsida > Poales > Poaceae > Triticum > Triticum timopheevii. The sequence goes on along the minus strand of OY997274.1, from coordinate 162,107,387 downwards.
CCCTCTTTGGAGTCCCGAACGGACTCCAGATCAGCCCTCCCGAGAGAGATTAGGGCTTGGCGGCGGCTCCGTATTGTAAAACGCGATGAAACTTTCTTTCTTATTTTTTCTCTCTGTGAAACGGAATATATAGAGTTGGAGTTAAGGTCGGTGGAGCATCAGGGGGCCCACGAGACAGGGGGCGTGCCCAGGGGGAGGGGGCGTGCCCCCCACCCTTGTGGACAGGGTGTGGGCCCACTGGACTTGATTCTTTCGCCAGTATTTTTTATATTTTCCAAAAGTTATCTCCGTGGATTTTCAGGTCATTCCGAGAACTTTTGTTTTCTGCACAATAAACAACATCGTGGCAGTTCTGCTAAAAAACAGCGCAAGTCCGGGTTAGTTTCATTCAAATCATGCAAGTTAGAGTCCAAAACAAGGGCAAAAGTGTTTGGAAAAGTAGATACGTTGGAGACGTGTCAACTCCCCCAAGCTTAAACCTTTGCTTGTGCTTAGGCAATTCAGTTGATAAACTAAAAGTGATAAAGAAAAACTTTTACAAACTTTGTTTGCTCTTGTTGTTGTAAATATGTAAAGCCAGCATTCAAGTTTTCAGCAAAGATTATGAACTAACCATATTCACACTAACACTTAGGTCTCATAATTACTCATATCAATGGCATAATCAACTAGCGAGCAATAATAATAAATCTCGGATGACAACACTTTCTCAAAACAATCATGATATGATATAACAAGATGGTATCTCACTAGCCCTTTCTGAGACCACAAAACATAAATGCAGAGCACCTTTAAAGATCATGGACTGACTAAACATTGTAATTCATGGTAAAAGAGATCCAGTCAAGTCATACCCAATATAAACTAATAGTAATGCATGCAAATGACAGCGGTGCTCTCCAACAGGTGCTTTTTAATAAGAAGGTGATGACTCAACATAAAAGTAAATAGATAGGCCCTTCGCAGAGGGAAGCAGCGATTTGTAGAGGTGCCAGAGCTCGATTTTAAAATAGAGATGAATAACATTTTGAGCGGTATACTTTCGCTGTCAACGCAACAACTATGATATCTCGATATGTTCCATGCTACACACATTATAGGTGGTTACCAAATAGAATGGTAAAGTTTATACTCCCCCACCACCAACAAGCACACTCCCCGGCCATCCGAAACAACAGGGTACCGACCATACCAACAACAGTCCTGGGGGAGCTTTGTTTTAATTAATTTGATTTGCTTTGATCTTTTTGATCATGGGACTTGGCATCCCGGTTACCAGCCATTTTCTCGTGAATGAGGAGCGGAGTCCACTCCTCTTGAGAATAACCCACCTAGCATGGAAGATACAGACAACCCCAGTTGAAACATGAGCTGCTCGAGCATACAAAACATAATTTCATTTGAAGGTTTGGTGTTTGGCACATACAAATTTACTTGGAACGGGAGGTAGATACCGCATATAGGAAGGTATGGTGGACTCATATGGAATAACTTTGGGGTTTATGGAGTTTGGATGCACAAGCAGTATTCCCGCTTAGTACAGGTGAAGGCTAGCAAAAGACTGGGAAGCGACCAACTGAGAGAGCGACAACAGTCATGAACATGCATTAAAATTAATCAACACCGAGTGCAAGCATGAGTAGGATATAATCCACCATGAACATAAATATCGTGAAGGCTACGTTGATTTGTTTTCAACTACATGCGTGAACATGTGCCAAGTCGAGTCACTCAATTCATTCAAAGGAGGATACCACCCTATCATACCACATCACAAGCATTTTAATAGCATGTTGGCACGCAAGGTAAGCCATTATAAGCTCCTAGCTAATTAAGCATGGCATAAGCAACTATAAGCTCTAAATGTCATTGCAAACATGTTTACTCATAATAGGCTGAATCAGGAACAATGAACTCATCATATTTACAAAAACAAAAGAGGTCGAGTTCATACCAGCTTCTCTCATCTCAATCAGTTCATCATATATCGTCATTATTGCCTTTCACTTGCACGACCGAACGGTGTGTATAATAATAATAGTGCACGTGCATTGGACTAGGCTGGAATCTGCACATTCAATTCAAGAGAGAAGACAAGGTAATATGGGCTCTAAGTTAAATCAACAATCATGCATATGAGAGCCACCAAACATTTTCATTATGGTCTTCTCCTCCTGACCCCCAAAGGAAAGAAAAGAAATAAAACTATTTACACGGGAAAGCTCCCAACAAGCAAAAAGGAGAACGAGAAATCTTTTTAGGTTTTCTTTTAATTACTACTACAAGCATGGAAATTAAACTAACTAATTTTTTTTGGTTTCTCTTAAGGTTTATCAAACACACAAGAAGAAAACTAGAAAAAGAAATTAAACTAGCATGGATAGTACAATGAAAGAGTATGAGCACCGACAACTAGAATAGGTGTGTGAACATGAATATAAAGTCGGTGAGAAATACGTACTCCCTCAAGCTTAGGCTTTTGGCCAAAGTTGGTCTAATGCCAAGGAAAGCCTGGCTGATATCCGAAGTTATAACCGGGGTCGTACTGAGATGCAGCAGCCAATGCCTCCTGAGCTGCGACATGTTGGCGAGCTGCCTCCGCTCTCCTCTCGTGTTCGGCTGCCTCCTCCCCGGTGACAACATATCTTCGTTTTGCCTGGTTATCAAAAAGGGAAGGAGCCTGACCATAGCGTCAAAATCTAAATAAGCGGCAGGCAACTCTATTTCACCCTCACGTGGAGATATACCAAGATAATTAGCAACACGGGTCTCTTAAATTCCTCCAAATAAATCTGCAGATATACCATTATTGTGCAACCTACGTGCAACTATTGCCCCCAAGTTGTAATCTTTATTACCTAATACAACACTCTTGAGGACACAAAGATTGGGAACACACATGTGACATGCTTCATCTTTACCGTTAGTGCATCTACCAATGAAGAGAGCAAAATAATGTATAGCAGGAAAATGAATGCTCCCTATGGTAGCTTGTGCTATATCCCTAGATTCTCCCACGATGATATTAGCAAGAAAATCTTTATATTCAGATTTGTGGGGTTCATTAACATTGCCCCACTATGGGAGTTTGCAAGAAGTTGTAAAATCTTCTAGGTCCATGGTATAGGATTGATCATAAATATCAAACAGGACATTTTGAGAATTACGTGAAGATGTATATTTAAATCTTCTCACGAATGAATCAGTCAATTGGTAGTACCGAGGACACTTATCTTGTATGAAGTCCTCAAGATCGGCATTACGCACATATGCGTCAAATTCATCCTTGATGCCTGCATTAACCATAAAATCTTCTGACGGCCATTCACAAGACCGCACCTCATCTTCCCTTGGTGGTTCATCGTCTTGCTCACGCATAGCACGCCTGGGTCCTCTCTTTGTTGAGGAACCACCTTGGTACATTTGCTGGACATATTTCTTCCTCTGAAAAATTTCTAATTTTTTTAGTCACTTTAGAATAAAAGTGAATCAAACTAAACAAGGTTGATAGCAACTACTCCCACAAGTGCCTAGAGCCTATATCATGCATTAGAATTACATGGGACCTCATAAATTTGACATGCAAGCTCAAGAACAGGGTCACCTATGTAGCAAAAATTTGCAATGAATAAAGCACTAGAACAAAAACTAATTGGACCAATGAAGGAGTCACATACCAAGCAACAATCTCCCAAAGCAGTTTTGTGAATGGAGCTTTGAGCAAGGAGATCGAAAATCGCAGCAAAATGAGCTAGAACTCGTGCTTGAGCTGGATGGGGATTTTTTTGGGAGGAAGATGGAGTGTGCGGGTGTAGGAATAAGTGGAGGGGGGCCACCGTGGGCCCATGAGACAGGGGGGCGCCCAGGGGGAGTGGGCGCACCCTGGACCCTCGTGGCCAGGTGTTTGCCTCCCCTGCTGTGTTGTCAGTGCCTAAAATCCTCAAATAATCCATAAAAAATCATACTAAATTTGCAGGGCATTTGGAACACTTTTATTTTTGGGATATTCTCTATTGCATGGATAATTCAGAAAACAGACATATAATACTATTTTTTCCTTTTTTATTCTAAATAACAGAAAGTAAAAAGAGAGTACAGAAGGTTGCGCCTTCTAGTTTCATCCATCTCATGATCATCACAAGGAATCCACTAACAAGGTTGATCAAGTCTTGTTAACAAACTCATTCCGAATTACATAGAACCGGAGAAATTTCGAATAACACTAGGTTACCTCAACGGGGATATGAACATCCCCAACAATAAGAATATCATATTTTTTCTTGACAGTAGGAAGAGGAAATTCAAAACCTCCAATAATGATAGTTGGAATTTTTCCAATAGAATTGATGCTGTGAACTTGAGGTTGTTTCCTCGGAAAGTGTACCGTATGCTCATCACCATTAACATGAAAAGTGACATTGCCTTTGTTGCAATCAATAACAGCCCCTGCAGTATTCAAAAAGGGTCTACCAAGGATAATTGACATACTATCGTCCTCGGAAATATCAAGAATAACAAAGTCCGTTAAGATAGTGACATTTGCAACCACAAGAGGCACATCCTCACAAATACCGACAGGTATAGCAGTTGATTTATCGGCCATTTGCAAAGATATTTCAGTAGGTGTCAACTTATTCAATTCAAGTCTACGATATAAAGAGAGAGGCATAACTCTAACACCGGCTCCAAGATCACATAAAGCAGTTTTAACATAGTTTCTTTTAATGGAGCATGGTATAGTTGGTACTCCTGGATCTCCAAGTTTCTTTGGTATTCCACCTTTAAAAGTATAATTCGCAAGCATGGTGGAAATTTCAGCTTCCGGTATCTTTCTTTTATTTGTAATAATATCCTTCATGTATTTAGCATAAGGATTTACTTTAAGGATATCAGTTAAGCGCATACGTAAGAAAATAGGTCTAATCATTTCGGCAAAGCGCTCGAAATCCTCATCATCCTTTGTCTTGGATGGTTTAGGAGGAAAAGGCATGGGTTTCTGAACCCATGGTTCTCTTTCTCTACCGTGCTTCCTAGCAACAAAATCTCTTTTATCATAACGTTGATTCTTTGATTGTGGGTTATCAAGATCAACAGCAGGTTCAATCTCTACATCATTATTATTGCTAGGTTGAGCATCAACATGAACATTATCATTAACGTTATCACTAGGTTCATGTTCATCACTTAATTGTGTTTCAGCATCAGAAACAGAAATATCATTGGGATTCTCAGGTGTGTCTACAACAGGTTCACTAGAAGCATGCAAAGTCCTATCATTTTTCTTTTTCTTCTTTTTAGAAAGACTAGGTGCATCTAAATTATTTCTCTGAGAATCTTGCTTGATTCTCTTAGGGTGGCCTTTAGGATACAAAGGTTCCTGAGTCATTCTACCAGTTCTAGTAGCCACTCTAATAGCAACATCATGTTTATTATTTAATTCATCGAGCAAATAACTTTGAGCTTTAAGTACTTGCTCAGCTTGAGTGGTAACCATAGAAACATATTTGCTAATCAGTTTAAGTTCACCTTTAACTCTAGCCATATAATCACTCAAGCGTCCTAGCATGAAAGCATTACTCTTTAATTCTCTACCAACATAATCATTAAAACTTTCTTGTCTAGCCATAAAGTCATCAAATTCATCTAAACATTGGCTATGAAATTTAGTAGATGGGATTTCAACTTTATCATATCTATAGAGAGAATTTACCTTTACTACCTGTGTCGGGTTATCAAGAAATGTGTTTCTTCATCAGGTGGTATATTAAGACCATGTATTTCTTCAATAGGAGGTAAATTCTTAACATCTCCAGCTTTAATACCTTTTTCTTTCATTGATTTCTTTGCCTCTTGCATACCTTCAGGACTTAGAAATAGAACTCCCCTCTTCTTCATAGTTGGTTTAAGAATAGGCTCAGGAGTTGGCTCAATTGGCTCAGTAATTGGCTTAGGAAGAGTCCAATTATTTTCATTAGTCAACATATTATTCAATAAAAATTCAGCTTGGTCGACTGTTCTTTCCCTGAAAACACAACCAGCACAACTATCCAAGTGGTCCTTGGAAGCATCGGTTAGTCCATTATAATAGATATCATGTATTTCATTTTTCTTAAGAGGATAATCAGGCAAAGCATTAAGTAATCGGAGAAGCGTCCCCCAAGCTTGCGGGAGACTCTCTTCTTTGATTTGCACAAAATTATATATTTCCCGCAAGGCAGCTTGTTTCTTATGAGCAGGGAAATATTTAGCAGAGAAGTAATAAATCATATCCTGGGGACTACGCACACAACCAGGATCAAGAGAATTAAACCAACTTTTAGCATCACCCTTTAATGAGAATGGAAATATCTTAAGGATATAATAATAGCGAGACTTCTCATCATTAGTAAACAGGCTGGCTATATCATTCAACTTGGTAAGATGTGCCACAACAGTTTAAAATTCATGGCCATAAAAAGGATCAGATTCAACCAAAGTAATTATCTCAGGATCAACAGAGAATTCATAATCCTTATCAGTAACAAAGATAGGTGAAGTAGCAAAAGCAGGGTCATATTTCATTCTAGCATTCAGAGTTTTCTGTTTAAGTTTAGCTAGTAACTTCTTAAGATCAGATCTATCGTTGCAAGAAAAAAGATCTCTAGCAGTTTCTTCATCCATAACATAACCCTCAGGAACAACAGGCAATTCATACTTAGGGGGAGAACCTTCATCATCACTATCATCAATAATTTCATCATCAATAATTTCGTTCTCTCTAACCCTAGCAAGTTGTTGATCAAGAAATTCACCTAATGGCAAAGTAGTATCAAGCACAGAAGTAGTTTCATCATAAGTATCATGCATAGCAGAAGTGGCATCATCAATAACATGCGACATGTCTAAATTCATATCAGTAGCAGGTTTACGTGTCGCATGCTTACTCAAAACAGAAGGAGAATCTAGTGCAGAGCTAGATGGCAGTTCCTTACCTCCCCTCGTAGTTGAGGGAAAAATCTTAGTTCTTTCGTCTTTCAAGTTCTTCATAGTGATCAGCAGATATAAATCCCAAGTGACTCAAAGAATAGAGCTATGCTCCCCGGCAACGGCGCCAGAAAATAGTCTTGATAACCCACAAGTATAGGGGATCGCAATAGTTTTCGAGGGTAGAGTATTCAACCCAAATTTATTGATTCGACACAAGGGGAGCCAAAGAATATTCTCAAGTATTAGCAGTTGAGTTGTCAATTCAACCACACCTGGATAAGTAGATATCTGCAGCAAAGTATTTAGTAGCAAAGTAGTATCATAATAATGGTAACAGTGGCAAAAGTAATGATAGCAGTTTTGTAGTAATTGTAACAGTAGCAACGGAAAAGTAAATAAGCAAAGCACAATATGTGAAAAGCTCGTAGGCATTGGATCAGTGATGGATAATTATGTAGGATGCGATTCCTCATGTAATAGTTATAACATATGGTGATACATGATACGTCCATTTTGCATCATGCTTTTATATCAATATTTATTGCATTATGGGATGTTATTACACGTTATATCTCATTACTTATGGCTATTCTCTCTTATTTTACAAGGTTTACCATTAAGAGGGGGGATGCCGGCAGCTGGAATTCTGGCTAGAAAAGGAGCAAACATTGGAAACCTATTCTGCACTGCTCCAAAAATCCTGAAACTCCACAAAACCTGTTTTTGGAATTAATAAGAATTATTGAGCGTAAGAAATACATCAGGGGCCCACACCCTTGCGAGGAGGATGGGGGGTGTGCCCACCCCTACTAGGCGCGCCCCTTGTCTCCGGGGCCCCCTGGTGGTCCCCCGGTGTCCATCTTCTGCTATATCAGAGCTTTTACCCTAGAAAAAATCGTGGGCAAGCTTACGGGACGAAACTCTGCCGCCACGAGGCGGAACCTTGGCAGAACAAATCTAGAGCTCCGGCAGAGCTGTTCTGCCGGGGACACTTCCCTCGGGGAGGGGAAAATCATCATCAACGTCATCACCAACAATCCTCTCATCGGGAGGGGGTCAATCTCCATCAACATCTTCACCAACACCATCTCCTCTCAAAACCCTAGTTCATCTCTTGTATCCAGTCTTGTATCAAAACCACAAATTGGTACCTCTGGGTTGCTAGTAGTGTTGATTACTGCTTGTAGTTGATGCTAATTTGTTTACTTGGTGGAAGATCATATGTTCAGATCCTTAATGCATATTATTACTCCTCTGATTATGAACATGAATATGCTTTGTGAGTAGTTACATTTGTTCCCGAGGACATGGGTAAAGTCTTGCTATTAGTAGTCATGTGAATTTGGTATTCGTTCGATATTTTGATGAGATGTATGTTGTCTTTCCTCTAGTGGTGTTATGTGAATGTCGACTACATGACACTTCACCATTATTTGGGCCTAGAGGAAGGCATTGGGAAGTAATAAGTAGATGATGGGTTGCTAGAGTGACAGAAGCTTAAACCCTAGTTTATGCGGTGCTTCGTTAGGGGCTGATTTGGATCCATACGTTTAATGATGTGGTTAGGTTTACCTTAATACTTCTTTTGTAGTTGCGGACGCTTGCAATAGGGGTTAATCATAAGTGGTATGCTTGTCCAAGTAAGGGCAGTACCCAAGCACCGGTCCACCCACATATCAAATTATCAAAGTACCGAACGCGAATCATATGAGCGTGATGAAAACTAGCTTGACGATAATTCCCATGTGTTCTCGGGAGTTCCTTTCTCATTATAAGAAATTGTCCAAGCTTATACTTTGCCACATAAAGGATTGGGCCACCTTGCTGCACTTTATTTTATTTACTTGTTTCTCGTTACTATTTATCTTATCACAAAACTATATGTTACCGACAATTTCAGTGCTTGCAGAGAAAACCTTACTGAAAACCGCTTATCAATTCCTTCTGCTCCTTGTTGGGTTCGACACTCTTACTTATCGAAAGGACTACGATAGATACCCTACACTTGTGGGTCATCAAGACTCTTTTCTGGCGCCATTGCCGGGGAGTGTAGCGCTTTTGGTGAGTGGAACTTGGTAAGGAAACATTTATATAGTGTGCTGAAATTTTCTGTTACTTGTCACTATGGAAACTAATCCTTTGAGGGACTTGTTCGGGGTATCTTCACCCCGACCAGAAGAGCAAAGAGTTTCTCCTCAAGCTACTGAACTTTTTGAAAATATTTACTTTGAGATTCCTTCGGGTATGATAGAGAAACTGCTAGCTAATCCATTTACAGGAGATGGAACATTGCATCCTGATTTACACCTTATCTTTGTGGATGAAGTTTGTGGATTATTTAAGATTGCAGGTATTCCCGATGATGTTGTCAAAAGGAAGGTCTTCCCTTTATCTTTGAAGGGAGATGCATTGACATGGTATAGGCTATGTGATGATACGAGATCTTGGAATTATAAACGATTGAAGTTGTAATTTCACCAGAAGTTCTATCCTATGCATCTTGTTCATCGTGATCGTAATTACATATATAATTTCTAGCCTCGCGAAGGAGAAAGCATCGCTCAAGCTTGGGGGAGGCTTAAATCAATGTTATATTCATGCCCCAATCATGAGCTCTCCCGGGAAATGATTATTCAAATTTTTTATGCTCGGCTTTCTCTTAATGATTGCAACCTGCTCGATACTTCCTGTGCTGGTTCTTATATGGCGAAGACTATTGATTTCAAATGGGACTTATTGGAAAGAATTAAGCGCAACTCTGATGATTAGGGTTCCGACGATGGTAAGGAGTCAGGTATGACACCTAAGTTTGATTGTGTTAAATCTTTTATGGATACCGATGCTTTTCGTGGATTTAGCACTGAGTATGGACTTGACTCTGAGATAGTAGCCTCTTTCTGTGAATCTTTTGCTACTCACATTGATCTCCCTAAAGAGAAGTGGTTTAAATATAATCCTCCTGTTAAAGTGAAAGTAGTTGCACCTATTATAGTTGAAGAAAAGACTATAACCTATAGTGATCCTATTGTTCCTACTACTTATGTTGAGAAACCCCCATTTCCTGTTAGGATAAAGGATCATGCAAAAACTTTGACTGTTGTTCAAAAGAGTAATACTAGGACTTATACACCTCCTGAGCAAATCAATGTTGAACCTAGTATTTCTATGGTTAAAGATCTCTTGGATGATGATTTAGATGGGCATGTTATTTATTTCTATGGTGAGACTGCTAATATTGCTAGACCAGACACTAAGATACATAGACCTGTCGTAGGCATGCATGTTATTTCTGTTAAAATAGGAGATCATTGTTATCATGGTTTATGTGATATGGGTGCTAGTGCTAGTGCAATACCTTTACCTTATATAAAGAAATTATGCATGACATTGCACCTATTGAATTAGAAGACATTGATGTTACTATTAAGCTTGCTAATAGGGATACCATTAAACTAGTTGGGATTGTTAGAGATGTTGAAGTTTTGTGTGGGAAGGTTAAATACCCTGCTGATTTTCTTGTTCTTGGCTCCCCACAAGATGATTTTTTCCCATTATTTTTGGTAGACCCTTCTTAAATACAGCTAGTGCTAGGATTGATTGTGAAAAAGATACTGTCACCGTTGGCTTAGATGGTATGTCTCATGAGTTTAACTTTGCTAAGTTTCATAGACAATCTCGTGATAGAGAATCACCTAGTAAGGATGAGATTATAGGTCTTGCTTCCATTGCCATGCCTCCTACTGATCCGTTAGAAAAATGTTTGCTAGACCATGAAAACGATATGTTTATGAAGGAAAGAAGGGAAATAGATGAAGTGTTCCTTAAACAGGAACCTGTGCTGAAACATAACCTTCCCGTTGAAATTCTTGGGGATCCTCCTCCACCCAAGGGTGATCCCGTATTTGAACTTAAACCATTACCTGATAATCTTAAGTATGCTTATCTTGATGAAAAGAAAATATATCCTGTTATCATTAGTGCTAACCTTTCAGAGCAAGAAGAAGAAAGATTATTGAAAACTCTGAAGAAGCACCGAGCTGCTATTGGATATACTCTGGATGATCTTAAGGGCATTAGTCCCACATTATGCCAACACAAAATTACAGTGGAGAAAGATGCCAAACCAGTTAGAGATCCTCAACGACGACTGAATCCCAAGATGAAAGAAGTGGTAAGAAAGGAGATACTAAAGCTCCTTGAGGAAGGTATAATTTATCCCGTTGCTGATAATGAATGGGTAAGCCCCGTCCATTGTGTTCCTAAAAAGGGAGGTATTACCGTTGTTCCTAATGATAAAGATGAATTGATCCCGCAAAGAATTATTACATGTTATAGGATGGTAATTGATTTCCGTAAATTAAATAAAGCTACTAAGAAAGATCATTACCCTTTACCTTTTATTTATCAAATGCTAGAAAGACTATCCAAACACACACATTTCTGCTTTCTAGATGGTTATTTTGGTTTCTCTCAAATACCCGTGTCAGCGGGGGATCAATCAAAAACTACTTTTACTTGCCCTTTCGGTACTTTTGCTTATAGACGTATGCCTTTTGGTTTATGTAATGCACCTTCTACCTTTCAAAGATGCATGATGGCTATATTCTATGATTTTTGTGAAAAGATTTGTGAGGTATTCATGGATGACTTCTCCCTTTATGGATCCTCTTTTGATGATTGCTTGAGAAACCTTGATCGAGTTTTGCAGAGATGCGAATACACTAGTCTCGTCCTAAATTGGGAAAAGTGTCACTTTATGGTTAATGAAGGCATTGTCTTGGGACACAAGATCTCCGAGAGAGGTATTGAAGTTGATAAAGCTAAAGTTGATGCCATTGAAAAGATGCCATGTCCCAAGGAAATAAAAGGTATAAGAAGTTTCCTTTGTCATGCCGGTTTTTGTAGGAGGTTCATTAAGGACTTTTCTAAAATCTCTAGGCCTCTGACTAATTTATTGCAAAAAGATATCCCTTTTGTCTTTGACGATGATTGTGTAGAAGCAATTGAAATACTTAAGAAAGCTTTGATCACTGCACCTATTGTTCAGCCACCTGATTGGAATTTACCTTTTGAAATTATGTGCGATGCTAGTGATTATGTTGTAGGTGCTGTTCTAGGGCAAAGAGTCGATAAGAAATTGAATGTTATCTAGTATGCTAGTAAGACTCTTGATACTTCCCAGAGAAATTATGCTACTACTGAAAAAGAGTTCTTAGCAGTTGTGTTTGCATGTGATAAGTTTAGACCTTATATTGTTGATTCCAAAGTTACTATTCACACTGATCATGCTGCTATTCAATATCTTATGGAAAAGAAAGATGCTAAGCCTAGACTCATTAGATGGGTTCTCTTGCTCCAAGAATTTGATTTGCATATTATTGATAGAAAGGGAGCTGACAACCCCGTTGCAGACAACTTGTCTAGGTTAGAGAAAATGTTCTTGATGACCCACTGCCAATTGATGATAGCTTTCCTGATGAACAATTAGCGGTCACTAATGCTTCTCGTACTGCTTCTTGGTATGCTGATTATGCTAATTACATTGTCGCTAAATTTATACCTCCTAGTTTCACATACCAACAAAAGAAAAAGTTCTTTTATGATTTAAGACATTACTTTTGGGATGACCCTCACCTTTATAAAGAAGGAGTAAATGGTGTTATTAGACGTTGTGTGCCTGAGCATGAACAGGAACAGATCCTACGCAAGTGCCACTCTGAATCTTATGGAGGACACCACGCTGGAGATAGAACTACACACAAGGTACTGCAATCTGGTTTTTATTGGCCTACTCTCTTCAAAGATGCTCGTAAGTTTGTCTTATCCTGTGATAAATGTCAAAGAATAGGTAACATTAGTAGACGCCAAGAAATGCCTATGAATTGCTCTCTTGTTATTGAACTGTTTGATGTTTGGGGCTTTGATTATATGGGACCTTTTCACGCCTCTAATGGTTATACACATATTTTAGTTGCTATTGATTACATTACTAAGTGGGTAGAAGCTATTCCAACTAGTAGTGCTGATCATAACACTTCTGTTAAAATGCTTAAAGAAGTTATTTTTCCGAGGTTTGGAGTCCCTAGGTATCTTATGACTGATGGTGCTTGATTATTCATGGTGCTTTCCGTAAGATGCTTGCTAAGTATGATGTTAATCATAGAATCGCATCGCCTTATCATCCGAAGTCTAGTGGACAAGTAGAGTTGAGCAATAGAGAGCTCAAATTAATTTTGCAAAAGACTGTCAATAGATCTAGAAAGAGTTGGTCCAAAAAACTTGATGATGCATTATGGGCCTATAGAACTGCATATAAAAATCCTATGGGTATGTCTCCTTATAAGATGGTTTATGGAAAAGCTTGTCATTTACCTCTTGAACTTGAACATAAAGCATATTGGGCTATTAAAGAGCTCAATTATGACTTCAAACTTGCCGGTGAGAAGAAGTTGTTTGACATTAGCTCACTCGATGAATGGAGAACCCAAGCTTATGAGAATGCCAAGTTATTCAAAGAAAAAGTCAAACGTTGGCATGATAAAAGGATACAAAAGCGTGAGTTTAACGTAGGATATTATGTGTTATTATTCAACTCTCGTTTAAGATTTTTTGCAGGAAAACTTCTCTTAAATGGGAAGGTCCCTACGTTAGCGAGGAGGTCTATCGTTCTGGTGCCATAAAAATCACCAACTTCGAAGGCACATGTCCAAGGGTGGTAAACGGTCAAAGAATTAAACATTATATTTTAGGTAATCCTATCAATGTTGAAACTAATATTATTGAAACCGTAACCCCGGAGGAATACATAAGGGACACTTTCCAGAACGTTCCAGACTCCGAAAAGGAATAGGTATGTGGTACGGTAAGTAAACCGACTCCAGAACAACTCCAATGGCAATTTTTATCAGTTTTGGAATATTTAAGAATTTTAGGAAGAAAGATGTAGTCCAAAAGGGACACGAGGCCCCCCCGAGAGTGGAGGGCGGGCCCACCCTTACTGGGCGCGCCCCCTGTCTCATGGACACCTCGTGTGCCTCTGGGACTCCGTTTTCTTGCACGTTACGAATTTTGGTCGGTAAAAATTCATTATATATACCCCCGAAGGTTTTGACCACCGTATCACGCAAACATCCTCTGTTTTCGTTTCGAGCTGTTCCTATTGCAGATTAAAAGCAAGATGTCTTCTCAAGAGTAAGTCGGGGAGAGTCGGGTGTCTCACCCAACACCAGGTCCAGGAGCAAATAGCGATGCTTATCACTTTGGACCATCAACGAAGGATGAGATGGAGGCTGATTTGAAAAGGATAGATGCCATGGAGGAAGATCAAGAAGTTACCTCTCGTCTCCAAGAAGAATTCATGATAGGGGAACTACCTAGCTTGGCTATTCCAACTTCGGTCATCCCTTCTAACTTTAGATTTCTTTTTTATGAAAATATGAAAAAGAGTTTCACTTGTTCTCCAGAAGCTATGCAGCACCTTGGGTAAAGGGAGCTTTGGCCATTACGGACAAGCTCCACAAAGAAATTATGGATCTCAAATAACAAGTCAATAAGCTCGAGGAGGAGAACCGTATCCTGAGGGGCATCATCGCCAAGAAGATCATAACGCGAACCGTGAAGAAGGAGACATAATTACATGGGTATGGGCACTCCCCTTGGCAACTGCCAAGCTTGGGGGAGGTGCCCCGGTATCGTATCACCATCACACTCCTATCTTTACCATTTTATTTAGTTCTATCCTTTTAGTAGTATCTTGATCTAGTAGATTGAAGTTTTAGTATCAAGTAGTTTTGAGTTTTGCTTTGTGATCTCTTTATGTAATCGAGTCCGTGAGCTATCTATAATAAAGATTAGTGTTGAGTCAAGGGCTTTGCTATCTTTCTATGATCTTGAGAAACTAGAAAGAATAAAAGAGTTTATATTGATCTTATGGTTAGTGATGACTTCACACATAGAAAGTATGAGGCATGAAAGTTGTTGAGAGTTGATAAACGTAGTTTTGGCCATCGTTGCAATTAATAGGAAGTGATAAGGAAAGAGGGGTTCACATACAAATATATTATCTTGGACATCTCTTATGATTGGGAGCACTCATTAAGTATGACATGCTAAAAGGGTTGACGTTGGACAAGGAAGACAACGTAATGGTTTATGTTTTCGCACATCTCAGTTAAAGTATACTAGTCATCAATCCGTGCATCTACACGGGCTAGTTTTGTAATGGTACATTGGTTGAATACTTTGGTAGCCATTTTCTCCATCTAGTAGAAAAATACATTTGTCGCGTGCAAACCATTGAAGGATGATGAATATGAAAATACATCAATAATATCTTGAAAGTTTAATAATCATCAAAGTGATTTTTTTATATTAGAACAAACTGGAAAACAAATTGGTATTATTTGTTAGCATCCCGAAACATAACGCAGATATCCTATAAGTAACTTAATTTTTAATGGTAAGTATAATAATAATTCATTTAGTTAATATTCATTCTTTTTTCTTGTTAAGGTTTTTGGATTAAGCATGGGGCATTTTCATCATCCTCTATTAAAATAAGCAAACATAATATTTTGTTTTCTTCAAAAGCTTAAGTTAGTTAGTTTAGTTCAGAGTACTATATAGTTAGTCTCCGTTTATTTTAATATTTTTAACCTTAACTCTACCTGGTTTGAACTGGCCACTATGTTTAATTTAGTATAAGACATAAGGTAATTCTAAGTTCTAGAAGGTCGTAAAAAATGTACACACGTAGATATCAGGTAGGGCATACATATATAGGATTTGGCAAAATAATATGATAATTTTTCACACGAAGAAAACAATATGATAATTTGTGATATCTACCTACTGTAGTTTAACTACATTTTTTGCGGCATGTATCCGTTATCATTACCTATTGTTGCTTAATTAGTGCGTGTTTACTGAATTTGTTAATTTTCTTAGCTAAAAAATTAACAAATTTCCTCGTATGGATATTTACATGTGTCTATATATATGTTATAAACACATGTAAATTTTATACTTTAAAAGTATATTAAAATATGATTTTGCCCAAGTTAAGTTCTAATGCTGTCAAATTAATTGTGGGCGTACTATGCAAGCTATTTTTCTGGATATCAGTAGAGTTTAGATGTATATGCAGCTAGTGCCTGCACGGAGAAGCTTGTCAACTAAACTTACCGCATATATTCACATTGCCATGCATATCGTACAAATCATACCCTGAATGTAAACTACTCTATTCTACTATTCAAAGACTAGTTCAGCACCTTGTAATTTTTATTGTTTTCATTGTTTTTGTTAGAATAATTGTACTGTCGGCTTGTGAAAAATCTTCTAGTGTTGGCAAAGATCAAGATCATGCTCTTTTGTTTGATGATATGAAAATTGCTTACCGCCAACCAAAGCAGACTTCTAGTGTGTAGATTGTGCCGGCGCTTGAACGTCTGCTCCAGGAGCAATTGTTTTTCTGCTAACCATGGCATGGAGGCACAAATGTCAAGGAAAAGAAGGAAAGAGGCACGTTCCATATATTTGCAATGGAAAAGATAATACGAACTGCTCAAATACCTGGACCCCGTCGCCGTCGGTGTCGTTCGCTCGCTCCAGGATCAGTTTGTGTACGCGTGCCGTGTACGCATCCAGCCGCAGGAACTATTCCTCCTGCCTCCCGATGGCTTCATTTACATGTGTTTGTCAAGGTCAAAACTACCGGCCACCAGCTTCGGACAGCGCCATAACACGCTCGCCAGAAAGTCTTCGCTGAGCTGCAAGATCATCAGATCGGTCTTTTGAACCATGGAACATGCTTCTTGCAGCGCTAGTATTTCTTACGGGGTTAACAAACTTCATCAGTTTTTTATGAAATCATAAAGGTCCAAGGACTGGAAGACTCACGTGATGCAGTAGGCGTAGAGGAGGAAACAGATTAGATGGAGGTTAGGGAGGTTAGGAGGCGTAGAGGAGGAAACAGATTAGATGGAGGTTTTTTTTTGCTGATCAGATAGAGGCTTAATTGGTTGGAAGTAGTGGAAATTTCATAACAGCCATTGATTGATGATTTGGCGTCTGGTATGGTTAGGGAATCATTAGGAGATAAGAGTCCAAGGGCTGTACAACTCATGTGCGTGGGATAACCAAGGGGCGGGTTATGCTTCATCGTACGGCTACAAATACATTGTAATTTAATCAGATGGACATAATTAATTAATCTTTAGGATTAACGTGGTGTCTCGTATGGTGCCTCTAATTAGTAAATATAAGATTGTTATTGATCTTTCAAACATGTTGAGCTTGCCTTCCCCCCATGCTAGCCAAATTCCTTGTACCAAGTAGAGATAATACTTGTGCTTCCAAATACCCTTAAACCCAGTTTTGCCATGAGAGTCCACCATACCTACCTATGGATTGAGTAAGATCCTTCAAGTAATTTGTCATGTTGCACGCAATAAAAATTGCTATCTAAATATGTATGACTTATTAGTGCAGAGAAAATAAGCTTTATACGATCTCGTTGTGGAAGTAATAAAAGCGACGGACTGCATAATAAAGGTCCACATACAAGGGGCAATATAAAGTGACGTTCTTTTGCATTAAGATTTTGTGCATCCCACCCTAAACGCACATGACAACCTCTGCTTCCCTCAGCGACGGGCCTATCTTTTACTTTATGTTTTACTTTATGCTTGAGTCAAGGTGATCTTCACCTTTCCTTTTTTCATTTTATCCTTTGGCAAGCTCCTCGTGTTCGAAAGATCATGATATATATATATATATATATATATATATATATATATATATATATATATATATATATATATATATATATATATATATATATATCCAATTGGATGTAAGTTAGCATGGATTATTATTGTTGACATTACCTAAACGTGAATACGTTGGAAGGCAACACAATAAGCCCTTATCTTTCTCAGTGTCCGACTGAAACTCCATAACCAGAAGTATTGCGTGAGTGTTAGCAATTGTAGAAGACTACTTGATAGTTGAGTATGTGGACTTGCTGAAAAGCTCTATTGTTAACTCTTTCTGATGTTATGATAAATTGTAATTACTTCAATGACTGAGATTATAGTTTGTTAGTTCTTAATGAAGTTTCTGAACCATACTTGACATTGTGAATCGATCGTTACTTGAGCATAAGAAATCATATGATAAAATCTATATATGTTGTTGTTATAAGAATGACCATGATGCCCTCATGCCCGTATTTTATTTTTATCGACACTTCTATCTCTAAACATGTGGACATATTTTTCGATATCGGCTTTTGCTTGAGGACAAGCGAGGTCTAAGCTCGGGGGAGTTGATACGTCCATTTTGCATCATTCTTTTATATCAATATTTATTGCATTATGGGCTGTTATTACACGTTATATCTCATTACTTATGGCTATTCTCTCTTATTTTACAAGGTTTACCATGAAGAGGGGGAATGCCGGCAGCTGGAATTCTAGATGGAAAAGGAGCAAACATTGGAAACCTATTCTGCACTGCTCCAAAAATCCTGAAACTCCATGAAACCTATTTTTGGAATTAATAAGAATTATTGAGAGGAAGAAATACATCAGGGGGCCCACACCCTGGCCAGGAGGGTGGGGGCGCGCCCACCCCTACTGGGCGTGCCCCCTGTCTCCTGGGCCCCCTAGTGGCCCCCCGGTGTCCATCTTCTGCTATATGAGGGCTTTTACCCTGGAAAAAATCGTGGGCAAGCTTACGGGATGAAACTCCGCCGCCACGAGGCGGAACCAATCTAGAGCTCCGGCAGAGCTGTTCTGCCGGGGAAACTTCCCTCTGGGAGGGGGAAATCATCACCAACGTCATCACCAACGATCCTCTCGTCGGGAGGGGGTCAATCTCCATCAACATCTTCACCAGCACCATCTCCTCACAAAACCCTAGTTCATCTCTTGTATCCAATCTTGTATCCAATCTTGTATCAAAACCACAAATTGGTACCTGTGGATTGATAGTAGTGTTGATTACTGCTTGTAGTTGATGCTAATTGGTTTACTTGGTGGAAGTTCATATGTTCAGATCCTTAATGCATATTATTACTCCTCTGATTATGAACATGAATATGCTTTGTGAGTAGTTACGTTTGTTTCTGAGGACATGGGTAAAGTCTTGCTATTAGTAGTCATGTGAATTTGGTATTCGTTCGATATTTTGATGAGATGTATGTTGTCTTTCCTCTAGTGGTGTTATGTGAACGTTCGATATTTTGAAGCTTAAACCATAGTTTATGCGTTGCTTCGTTAGGGGCTGATTTGGATCCATACGTTTAATGATGTGGTTAGGTTTACCTTAATACTTCTTTTGTAGTTGCGGACACTTGCAATAGGGGTTAATCATAAGTGGGATGCTTGTCCAAGTAAGGACATGACCCAAGCACCGGTCCACCCACATATCAAATTATCAAAGTACCGAACGCGAGCGTCATGAAAACTAGCTTGATGATAACTCCCATGTGTTCTCGGGAGCTCCTTTCTCATTATAAGAAACTGTCCAGGCTTATCCTTTGCTACATAAAGGATTGGGCCACCTTGCTGCACTTTATTTACTTTATTTACTTGTTTCTCGTTACTATTTATCTTATCACAAAACTATCTGTTACCTACAATTTCAGTGCTTGCAGAGAAAACCTTACTGAAAACCGCTTATCAATTCCTTCTGCTCCTCGTTCGGTTCGACACTCTTAATTATCGAAAGGACTACGATAGATTCCCTACACTTGTGGGTCATCAACACAGAATTAGCTCCAGTTCATCAATGTAATGTAGGCATGTATTCCGAATATAGTCATACGTGCGTATGGAAAAGAACTTGCATGACATCTTTTGTCCTACCCTCCCGTGGCGGCGGGGTCCTAATGGAAACTAAGGGATATTAAGGCCTCCTTTTAATAGAGAACCGGAACAAAGCATTAGCACTTAGTGAATACATGAACTCCTCAAACTATGGTCATCACCGAAAAGTATCCCGATAATTGTCACTTCAGGGTTGTCGGATCATAACACATAATAGGTGACTACAGACTTGCAACATAGGATCAAGAACTCACATATATTCATGAAAACATGATAGGTTCAGATCTGAAATCGTGGCACTCGGGCCCTAGTGACAAGCATTAAGCATAGCAAAGCCATAGCAACATCAATCTCAGAACATAGTGGATACTAGGGATCAAACCCTAACAAAACTAACTTGATTACATAGTAAATCTCATCCAACCCATCACCGTCCAGCAAGCCTACGATGGAATTACTCATGCACGACGGTGAGCATCATGATATTGGTGATCGAGGATGGTTGATGATGACGGCGGCGACGAATCCCCCTCTCCGGAGCCCCGAACGGACTCCAGATCAGCCCTCCCGAGAGAGATTAGGGCTTGGCAGCGGCTCCGTATTGTAAAACGCAATGAAACTTTCTCTCTGATTTTTTCTCCGCGAAACAGAATATATAGAGTTGCAGTTGAGGTCGGTGGAGCATCAGGGGGCCCATGAGATAGGGGGCGCGCCCAGGGGGAGGGGCGCGCTCCCCACCCTCATGGACAGGGTGTGGCCCCCCTGGCCTTGATTCTTTCGCTAGTATTTTTTATATTTTCGAAAAAAATTCTCTGTGGATTTTCAGGTCATTCCGAGAACTTTTGTTTTCTGCACAATAAACAACACCATGGTAGTTCTGCTAAAAACAGCGTCAGTCCGGGTTAGTTTCATTCAAATCATGCAAGTTAGAGTCCAAAACAAGGGCAAAAGTGTTTGGAAAAGTAGATAAGTTGGAGACGTATAAGTGGGCTGCGCTCGAGGCCAAGTTTGGTGCCTCGGACGCCGACAGCGAGTTGTACGTCATGGAGCAATTCTATGACTACAAGATGACTGATGAGCGCTCTGTTGTACAGCAGGCTCATGAGATATAGTTGCTCGCAAAAGAACTTGAGTACTTCGAGTGTGTGTTGCCGGACAATTTTTTTGCCGGAGGCATCATTGCCAAGCTTCCACCTTCATTGAACAATTTTGCTACTTCCCTGAAACACAAGAGACAAGGGTTTTCCGCTGCGGATCTCATTGTTACTCTTGATGTTGAAGAGAAGGCGAGAGCAAAGGACACACGTGTTCGAGTTGCTAAGGGAGCTTCTAGTGCCCACATGGTACAGAAGAAGAACTTCCAGCCCAACAGGTTCAAAAACAACAAGAACAAAACTCAGGGAAAAGGCAAGTTTGATACAAAGAACAAGCCATCGCATTCTACCAACTTCAAGAAGAATTCTCACAAGAAGGGGAAGGGACTTTGCCATGTCTGCGGTGATCCTAATCACTGGGCTCCGAAGTGTCCTAACCGCTTTGAGGAGCGCGAACATGAGAAGAGCGACAAGTCCATTAATGGTGTCATCGGCGATACTGATATGAAGGAATCTGGGTACGGTATTCTTCCTACCATCTTTTCAGTATTTCAATCTCTTGATTGGTTAATTGACACTGGTGCCACTGTACATGTTTGTGCTGACGCCTCTATGTTTTCTTCTTACCAGGTCACAGGTACTTCTCCCGTTGAGGGAGTCCTGGATTAGGGGGTATTCGGACAGCCGGACTATATATATCGTCCGGACTATTGAAGCGTGAAGATACAAGACTCAAGACTTCGGCCCGTGTCCGGATGGAACTCTCCTTTGCATGGAAGGCAAGCTTGGCGATCCGGATATTGTGTTTCCTTCCTTGTAACCGACTCCATGTAAACCCTAGCCCTCTCCGATGTCTATATAAACCGGAGAGGTTGGTCCTTAGAAGGCCGATCACAATTACAATCATACCATCATAGGCTAGCTCTTAGGGTTTAGTCTCTACGATCTCGTGGTAGATCTACTCTTGTACTACTCGTATCTTCAATATTAATCAAGCAAGAAGTAGGGTTTTACCTCCATCGAGAGGGCCCGAACCTGGGTAAACATTGTGTCCCTTGCTTCCTATTACCATCTGCCTAGACGCACAGATCGGGACCCCCTACCCGAGATCCGGCGGTTTTGACACCGACATTGGTGCTTTCATTGAGAGTTCCTCTGTGTCGTCACCGCAAGGCTCAATGGCTCCTTCAATCATCATCAACAACACGGTCCAGGGTGAGACTTTTCTCCCCAGACAGATCTTCGTGTTCGGCGGCTTCGCCCTGCGGGCCATCTGGAGCAGATCGGCAACTATGCCCATGGCCATCAGATCTGGTTCGGAAACCTGAACTACACGGCGGACATTCGCGGAGACTTGATCTTCGACGGATTCGAGCCTATGCCAGGAGCACCGGACAGTCACGACGAGCATGTCTTAGACCTGTTGTTGGACAAAGCTCGGGGTATCATCCCCGCAGTAGCCTCAGACCTAAATCCGGAGCAGGCTGCGTTGCCTAAGGACGGAGGGCTGGATCCCACCCCGCAGACTGCACATCATTATTATTGCTAGGTTGAGCATCAACATGAACATTATCATTAACATTATCACTAGGTTCATGTTCATCACCTAATTGTGTTTCAGCATTAGAAACAGAAATATCATTGGGATTCTCAGGTGTGTCTACAACAGGTTCACTAGAAGCATGCAAAGTCCTATCATTTTTCTTTTTTCTTTTTAGAAGGACTAGGTGCATCTAAATTATTTCTCTAAGAATCTTGCTTGATTCTCTTAGGGTGGCCTTTAGGATACAAAGGTTCCTGAGTCATTCTACCAGTTCTAGTAGCCACTCTAATAGCAACATCATGTTTATTATTTAATTCATCGAGCAAATCACTTTGAGCTTTAAGTACTTGCTCAGCTGGAGTGGTAACCATAGAAGCATATTTGCTAATGAGTTTAAGTTCACCTTTAACTCTAGCCATATAATCACTCAAGCGTCCTATCATGAAAGCATTACTCTTTAATTCTCCACTAACATAAGCATTCAAACTTTCTTGTCTAGCCATAAAGTCATCAAATTCATCTAAATATTGGCTATGAAATTTAGTAGATGGGATTTCCACTTTATCATATCTATAGAGAGAATTTACCTTTACTACCTGTGTCGGGTTATCAAGACAATGTGTTTCTTCATCAGTCGGTATATTAAGACCATGTATTTCTTCAATAGGAGGTAAATTCTTAACATCTCCAGCTTTAATACCTTTTTCTTTCATTGATTTCTTTGCCTCTTGCATACCTTCAGGACTTAGAAATAGAACTCCCCTCTTCTTCAGAGTTGGTTTAAGAATAGGCTCAGGAGTTGGCTCAATTGGCTCAGGAATTGGCTTAGGAAGAGTCCAATTGTTTTTCATTAGTCAACATATTATTCAATAACAATTCAGCTTGGTCGACTGTTCTTTCCCTGAAAACACAACCAGCACAACTATCCAAGTGGTCCTTGGAAGCATCGGTTAGTCCATTATAAAAGATATCAAGTATTTCATTTTTCTTAAGAGGATAATCAGGCAAAGCATTAAGTAATCGGAGAAGCCTCCCCCAAGCTTGTGGGAGACTCTCTTCTTTGATTTGCACAAAATTATATATTTCCCGCAAGGCAGCTTGTTTCTTATGAGCAGGGAAATATTTAGCAGAGAAGTAATAAATCATATCCTGGGGACTACGCACACAACCAGGATCTAGAGAATTAAACCAACTTTTAGCATCGCCCTTTAATGAGAATGGAAATATCTTAAGGATATAATAATAGCGAGACTTCTCATCATTAGTAAACAGGCTGGCTATATCATTCAACTTGGTAAGATGTGCCACAACAGTTTCAAATTCATGGCCATAAAAAGGATCAGATTCAACCAAGGTAATTATCTCAGGATCAACAGGGAATTCATAATCCTTATCAGTAACAAAGATAGGTGAAGTAGCAAAAGCAGGGTCATATTTCATTCTAGCATTCAGAGTTTTCTGTTTAAGTTTAGCTAGTAACTTCTTAAGATCAAATCTATCGTTGCAAGCAAAAAGATCTCTAGCAGTTTCTTCATCCATAACATAACCCTCAGGAACAACAGGCAATTCATACTTAGGGGGAGAACCTTCATCATCACTATCATCAATAATTTCATCATCAATAATTTCGTTCTCTCTAACCCTAGCAAGTTGTTCATCAAGAAATTCACCTAATGGCAAAGTAGTATCAAGCACAGAAGTATTTTCATCATAAGTATCATGCATAGCAGAAGTGGCATCATCAATAACATGCAACATATCAGAATTCATAGCAGTAGCAGGTTTAGGTGTCGCTAGCTTACTCAAAACAGAAGGAGAATCTAGTGCAGAGCTAGATGGCAGTTCCTTACCTCCCCTCGTAGTTGAGGGAAAAATCTTAGTTCTTTCGTCTTTCAAGTTCTTCATAGTGATCAGCAGATATAAATCCCAAGTGACTCAAAGAATAGAGCTATGCTCCCCGGCAACGGCGCCAGAAAATAGTCTTGATAACCCACAAGTATAGGGGATTGCAACAGTTTTCGAGGGTAGAGTATTCAACCCAAATTTATTGATTCGACACAAGGGGAGCCAAAGAGTATTCTCAAGTATTAGCAGTTGAGTTGTCAATTCAACCACACCTGGATAACTTAGTATCTACAGCAAAGTATTTAGTAGCAAAGTAGTATGATAATAATAGCAACAGTGGCAAAAGTAATGATAGCAGTTTTGTAGTCATTGTAACAGTAGCAACGGAAAAGTAAATAAGCAAAGCACAATATGTGAAAAGCTCGTAGGCATTGGATCAGTCATGGATAATTATGTAGGATGCGATTCCTCATGTAATAGTTATAACATAGGGTAACACATGATACGTCCATTTTGCATCATGCTTTTATATCAATATTTATTGCATTATGGGCTGTTATTACACGTTATATCTCATTACTTATGGCTATTCTCTCTTATTTTACAAGGTTTACCATGAAGAGGGGGAATGCCGGCCGCTGGAATTCTGGCTGGAAAAGGAGCAAACATTGGAAACCTATTCTGCACTGCTCCAAAAATCTTGAAACTCCACAAAACCTTTTTTTGGAATTAATAAGAATTATTGAGCGGAAGAAATACATCAGGGGGCCCACACCCTGGCCAGGAGGGTGGGGGGGGTGCGCCCACCCCTACTAGGCGTGCCCCTTGTCTCCTGGGCCTCCTGGTGGCCCCCCGGTGTCCATCTTCTGCTATATCAGGGCTTTTACCCTGAAAAAATCGTGGGTAAGCTTACGGGACGAAACTCCGCCGCCACGAGGCGGAACCTTGGCGGAACCAATCTAGAGCTCCGGCAGAGCTGTTCTGCCGGGGACACTTCCCTCCGGGAGGGGGAAATCATCACCAACGTCATCACAAACGATCCTCTCATTGAGAGGGGGTCAATCTCCATCAACATCTTCACCCACACCATCTCCTCTCAAAACCCTAGTTCATCTCTTGTATCCAATCTTGTATCAAAACCACAAATTGGTACCTGTGGGTTGCTAGTAGTGTTGATTACTGCTTGTAGTTGATGCTAATTGGTTTACTTGGTGGAAGATCATATGTTCAGATCCTTAATGCATATTATTACTCCTCTGATTATGAACATGAATATGCTTTATGAGTAGTTACGTTTGTTCCTGAGGACATGGGTAAAGTCTTGCTATTAGTAGTCATGTGAATTTGGTATTCGTTGGATATTTTGATGAGATGTATGTTGTCTTTCCTCTAGTGGTGTTATGTGAACGTTGACTACATGACACTTCACCATTATTTGGGCCTAGAGGAAGGCATTGGGAAGTAATAAGTAGATGATGGGTTGCTAGAGTAACAGAAGCTTAAACCATAGTTTATGCGTTTCTTCGTTAGGGGCTGATTTGGATCCATACGTTTAATGATGTGGTTAGGTTTACCTTAATACTTCTTTTGTAGTTGCGGATGCTTGCAATAGGGGTTAATCATAAGTGGGTTGCTTTTCCAAGTAAGGGAAGTACCCAAGCACCGGTCCACCCACATATCAATTTATGAAAGTACCGAACGCGAATCATATGAGCATGATGAAAACTAGCTTGACGATAATTCCCATGTGTTCTCGGGAGCTCCTTTCTCACTATAAGAAATTGTCCAGGCTTATCCTTTGCTACATAAAGGATTGGGCCACCTTGCTGCACTTTATTTACTTGTTTCTCGTTACTATTTATCTTATCACAAAACTATCTGTTACCTACAATTTCAGTGCTTGCAGAGAAAACCTTACTGAAAACCGCTTACCAATTCCTTCTGCTCCTCGTTGGGTTCGACACTCTTACTTATCAAAAGGACTACGACAGATACCCTACACTTGTGGGTCATCAAGACTCTTTTCTGGCGCCGTTGCCGGGGAGTGTAGCGGTTTTGGTGAGTGGAACATGGTAAAGAAACATTTACATAGTGTGCTGAAATTTTCTGTTACTTGTCACTATGGAAACTAATCCTTTGAGGGGCTTGTTTGGGTTATCTTCACCCCGACCAGAAGAGCAAAGAGTGCTCCTCAACCTACCGAACTTTTTGAAAATATTTAATTTGAGATTCCGTCGGGTATGATAGAGAAACTGCTAGCTAATCCATTTGCAGGAGATGGAACATTGCATCCCGATTTACACCTTATCTTTGTGGATTATTTAAGCTTGCAGGTATTCCCGATGATGTTGTCAAAAGGAAGTTCTTCCCTTTATCTTTGAAGGGAGATGCATTGACATGGTATAGTCTATGTGATGAGATGAGATCTTGGAATTATAAATGATTGAAGTTGGAATTTCACCAGAAGTTCTATCCTATGCATCTTGTTCATCGTGATCGTAATTACATATATAATTTCTAGCCTCGCGAAGGAGAAAGCATCGCTCAAGCTTGGGGGAGGCTTAAATCAATGTTATATTCATGCCCCAATCATGAGCTCTCCTGGGAAATGATTATTCAAAAAATTTATGCTCGGCTTTCTCTTAATGATCGCAACCTGCTCGATACTTCCTGTGCTGGTTCTTATATGCTGAAGACTATTGAATTCAAATGTGACTTATTGGAAAGAATTAAGTGCAACTCTGAAGATTGGGGTTCCGACGATGGTAAGGAGTCAGGTATGACACCTAAGTTCGATTGTGTTAAATCTTTTATGGATACCGATGCTTTTCGTGGATTTAGCACTAAGTATGGACTTGACTCTGAGATAGTAGCCTCTTTCTGTGAATCTTTTGCTACTCACGTTGATCTCCCTAAAGAGAAGTGGTTTAAATATAATCCTCCTGTTAAAGTTAAAGTAGTTGCACCTATTACAGTTGAAGAAAAGACTATAACCTATAGTGATCCTATTGTTCCTACTGCTTATGTTGAGAAACCCCCATTTCCTATTAGGATAAAGGATCATGCTAAAACTTCGACTGTTGTTCGTAAGGGTAATACTAGGACTTATACACCTCCTGAGCAAATCAATGTTGAACCTAGTATTGCTATGGTTAAAGATCTCTTGGATGATGATTTAGATGGGCATGTTATTTATTTCTGTGGTGAGACTGCTAATATTGCTAGACCAGACACTAAGATACATAGACCTGTCGTAGGCATGCCTGTTATTTCTGTTAAAATAGGAGATCATTGTTATCATGGTTTATGTGATATGGGTGCTAGTGCTAGTGCAATACCTTTACCTTATATAAAGAAATTATGCATGACATTGCACCTGTTGAATTAGAAGACATTGATGTTACTATTAAGCTTGCTAATAGGGATACCATTAAACTAGTTGGGATTGTTAGAGATGTTGAAGTTTTGTGTGGGAAGGTTAAATACCCTGCTGATTTTCTTGTTCTTGGCTCCCCACAAGATGATTTTTGTCCCATTATTTTTGGTAGACCCTTCTTAAATACAGCTAGTGCTAGGATTGATTGTGAAAAAGATACTGTCAACGTTGGCTTAGATGGTATGTCTCATGAGTTTAACTTTGCTAAGTTTCGTAGACAACCTCGTGATAGAGAATCACCTAGTAAGGATGAGATTATAGGTCTTGCTTCCATTGCCATGCCTCCTACTGATCCGTTAGAACAATATTTGCTAGACCATGAAAACGATATGTTTATGAAGGAAAGAAGGGAAATAGATGAAGTGTTCCTTAAACAGGAACCTGTGCTGAAACATAACCTTCCCGTTGAAATTCTTGGGGATCCTCCTCCACCCAAGGGTGATCCCGTATTTGAACTTAAACCATTACCTGATAATCTTAAGTATGCTTATCTTGATGAAAAGAAAACATATCCTGTCATCATTAGTGCTAACCTTTCAGAGCAAGAAGAAGAAAGATTATTGAAAACTCTTAAGAAGCACCAAGCTGCTATTGGATATACTCTGGATGATCTTAAGGGCATTAGTCCCACATTATGCCAACACAAAATTACAGTGGAGAAAGATGCCAAACCAGTTAGAGATCCTCAACGACGACTAAATCCCAAGATTAAAGAAGTGGTAAGAAAGGAGATACTAAAGCTCCTTGAGGAAGGCATAATTTATCCCGTTGCTGATAGTGAATGGGTAAGCCCTGTCCATTGTGTTCCTAAAAAGGGAGGTATTACCGTTGTTTCTAATGATAAAGATGAATTGATCCCGCAAAGAATTATTACAGGTTATAGGATGGTAATTGATTTCCGTAAATTAAATAAAGCTACTAAGAAAGATCATTACCCTTTACCTTTTATTGATCAAATGCTAGAAAGACTATCCAAACACACACATTTCTGCTTTCTAGATGGTTGTTCTGGTTTCTCTAAAATACCTGTGTCAGCGGGGGATCAATCAAAAACTACTTTTACTTTCCCTTTCGGTACTTTTGCTTATAGACGTATGCCTTTTGGTTTATGTAATGCAACTGCTACCTTTCAAAGATGCATGATGGCTATATTCTCTGATTTTTGTGAAAAGATTTGTGAGGTATTCATGGATGACTTTTCCGTTTATGGATCCTTTTTTGATGATTGCTTGAGAAACCTTGATCGAGTTTTGCAGAGATGCGAAGACACTAGTCTCGTCCTGAATTGGGAAAAGTGTCATTTATGGTTAATGAAGGCATTGTCTTGGGACACAAGATCTCCGAGAGAGGTATTGAAGTTGATAAAGCTAAAGTTAATGCCATTGAAAAGATGCCATGTCCCAAGGAAATAAAAGGTATAAGAAGTTTCCTTGGTCATGCCGGTTTTTGTAGGAGGTTCATTAAGGACTTTTCTAAAATCTCTAGGCCTCTGACTAATTTATTGCAAAAAGATATTCCTTTTATCTTTGACGATGATTGTGTAGAAGCATTTGAAATAGTTAAGAAAGCTTTGATCACTGCACCTATTGTTCAGCCACCTGATTGGAATTTACCTTTTGAAATTATGTGCGATGCTAGTGATTATGTCGTTGGTGTTGTTCTAGGGCAAAGAGTCGATAAGAAATTGAATGTTATCCAGTGTGCTAGTAAGACTCTTGATACTGCCCAGAGAAATTATGCTACTACTAAAAAAGAGTTCTTACCAGTTGTATTTGCATGTGATAAGTTTAGACCTTATATTGTTGATTCCAAAGTTACTAATCACACTGATCATGCTGCTATTAAATATCTTATGGAAAAGAAAGATGCTAAGCCTAGACTCATTAGATGGGTTCTCTCACTACAGGAATCTGCTACTTTGCCATCTGCCACGGCGGACGGCAAAGGCATGGATGGCGTACGACAAAGGTCTTTGCCGTTAGCCGTGGACGGCAAAAGGTGATGGCAAAGTAGGGGACGGCTAAGAGCTGCGTTGCCGTCTTCTTCGGGCAGCTAATGGCAAAGGGGCCTTTGCCATCAGCAGCGGATGGCAAAGAAGACGGGCGACAATAAATGCGTTGTTACTCCATTAGGTGGTTAACGGCAGGCCTTTGCCGTCCGCTGCGGACGGCAAAGCCTTTGCCGTCAGCCACTGTGGGCAAACTGACCAAATTGGTCAGCCTCCCAGGAAGCACAGTTGCCTGCCACGTGGCCTCTTTGCCGTCCGCTGCTGATGGCAAAGATCTCTTCGCCGTCGGTGGCAGACGGCAAAGATCCTGCATATTGTCTCTTTTTTTCTGTTTTTTTACTCCAACAATTTTCACAGCAAATATATAAGACAGCAATTATATATCACATATCCAGCACATAAGTTTCATATCACATATCCAGCACATAAGTTTCATATCACATATCACATCAGTTTCACACATCAGTTTCATCCATACACATTGTTCATACATAAGCAAGTTCCATCCATACACATTGTTCATACATAAGCAAGTTCCATGATAGCAAGCTAGATACAATGCAAAGTTTCATCAAAGGAAAAGCAAGCACTCCATCATAGCAAGCTAGCTTCCATGAAGTGAATGAAATCTGCAAAATGGTAAATAAGAAAGTTAGAAATAGGTGACTAGAACAAGAAGAAGACTAGAATAAGAAGTATATGTCATTTATGAGCTAACTTAGGTGAAATGGATCATATATGAG
The DNA here is from genome assembly GCA_963921465.1 of Triticum timopheevii. Taxonomy (NCBI): domain Eukaryota; kingdom Viridiplantae; phylum Streptophyta; class Magnoliopsida; order Poales; family Poaceae; genus Triticum; species Triticum timopheevii. Next base: position 162,076,919 of record OY997274.1, on the reverse strand, counting down.
CTAACAAAGTTGAAATGGGTTGTTTATGAGCTAACTTAGTTGAAATGGATCATTTATGAGCTAACTTAGTTGAAATGGGTCATTTATGAGCTAACTAAGGTGAAGGGCATCGTTTTTGAGCTAAGTAAGGTGAAATGGATCGTTTTTGAGCTAACTTAGGTGAAATGGATCATTTATGAGCTTTTATGAGCTAACTTAGTTGAAATGGGTCGTTTATGACCTAACTTAGGTGAAATGGATCATTTAAGAGCTAATTTAGGTGAAATGGATCGTTTTTAGCTAACTTAGGTGAAATTGATCGTTTAGGAGCAAATCTAGGTGTAATGGGTCATTTTGGAGCTAACCTACGTGAAATGGGTCATTTTGGAGCTAACCTAGGTGAAATGGGTCATTTTGGAGCTAACCTAGGTGAAATGGGTCATTTTAAAGCTAACGTAGGTAAAATGGATCATTTACGAGCTAATCTACTAAAATGGGTCATTTTAGAGCTAACTTGGATAAATTGGATCACTTGTAAGCTAACTAAGGTAAAATGAGTCATATTAGAGCTAACTTAGGTAAACTGGATCGTTTATGAGCTAACTAAGTTAATTATGCAATTTTTGACATAAGTAAGCTTATTAAGTCATTTTGAAGGAAAAGAAGCTAACTCTAGGTCATTATGGTAAGCATATTGGAGGAAATAAAGCTAAGTCTAAGTCTAGAGAAACTTACCGTGATCAGGGAGGTGTAGGATCGGGCTGGCTCGTGCCGGTAGCTGGAGAAGGATCGTGCGATGCGTTTCTGGAGTTAAGCTGCACCAAAGATCATTTCCAATGTCTCGTTAGCATTATGACACTCAAATGTTAAGACTAGCAAGTAATGTCCATTCAAATTAAACTCACCGTGCTCCCAGGAGCAATCACTGGCATCGGCGGAGCAGTCTGACCGGACTTCTCGCACACAGACTACACATTTGGTTTTCACAACAGAGTCATACTAGTTAGTAATGAGACTCAAATGTTAAGACTAGCAAGTAATCTGCAGAAGAAACTTACCACAAGGAGCTCATACATGGCCCTTGCCTGCATGTCATTCCGTGCCCTCTCCTCCTCCAACATCTTTGTCGTCCTCTCCTCCAACTCCCGCTGCCTCTCCGCTGCCTCCGCCAGAAGTTTCTCCGTTCTATCTCTCTCACTCTGTATAGCAGCCTGCAACACCACTCACATGACCATTTGTAATCATTGATGGAAGCGCACACAATGTAATGGAGAAAGATAGCTGAGTACGTATAACTAACCTTGATGGCGAGTTGGACTGGCCGTTCACGAGGCCTTATCTCAGGAGCGGAGCTCGACTGGCGCGCCTTGATCTCTGGGAGAGTGCTAGGACAATGGATAAGTCCATCTCCCATGGCTATGGAGCCATGGGACCTCCCGCCACCAAATATCATCAGCAACTCTGTATCAATGGGACCCTGGCTCGGGTTAAAGTCCTCCCCTTTCCTTGCCTTCCCCTGATCTCTATATTGCACGAGCTTCTCGTGGGCGGAGATGTTGGTGAAGTTCTTTGGATCATCGAGGTCAGACGCAGAGAATGCCTTGACTTTCTTGTAAGAGCCAGTGTGGGCCATGGCATACAGGTCGTACACCTCTGGCACCTTATCCGGCTTATTGTAGCGTGCCTGAAAGAGAGAAACAAAGTAAATTAGTAATTAAAGGGCTAAAGCTAGCATGATGATGAATTGCATGAATCATGAAGCAAACCACATACCCAGTTCCGCCCTTACTGAAATAAGTTGGAGCTGCCTTGGTGGTGTGGCACACCTTCCATTTGGGCACGTTTGTCCTTGGCCTCGTTGTGGTGGCCCGCCATTCTTTTGAGCACCACCCATTGACCAACACCTCCCAACAATCCATCCGATCCGCACACCATCTCTGAGGGGCCTAAGTTAGCAAATAGAAAATTCAGCGCTACGGCTCTGAATTACTAAATGAAGGAATTAAGTACAAGGCCTTAAGAATTACCTTCATGTACTGCTCCTTACTCAAGAACTTATCGCGGCACTCCTACTTGGACTTCTTGATACCACGGTCGGCGTAGTAGTCTCGAACAGACTGCACCCGAGCCTCATGCCGTAAGTTGTGAAGTAGGCGCTTGCACTCCTTGTGGATAACATCTTCCGCCTCCTCCTCGTATCCCTCCTCACACCTGTAGAATGTCTGCAATCAAATGAGACAATATTGATTAGTACAATTAATAACTAGCTAGTTGAACATTTTTAATTGTGTAAAGGAGAAATTACCCAGAACTTTCTGATCACCATGTCTGCCCTCGTCTTGCACAAGACACTGTCGATAATCTCACCCGGCGGGGCCGGGGCAGCCAAGTAGTGCTCCCAACTCAATCCAACCTCTGGAAGCCGACCTTCACCAGGCAACGTGACAAACCCCGGAAAGTTTTGCCGAATCAGAACTCCAAGGACGGAGTTGGGCCGGCGGACACTTTCATGGTGGTCCCAACCCCTGCAACATGACAAGGCCAACGCATTAGTTATTTGAAGAAACGTGAATGCAGAAGGTACAAAAAGATTAAATGCACTTACCTCTCCCCATCAGGGAAAATCAACCACCTCTGCTCGCGGGTCGCCGGCACGGACGGGAGCCGTGTAGCACCACGCTAGTAGACGTTGCCCCCTCCTCCCCCTCCTCCTCAAAATCAGTCGGCTCCCCGCCATCATCAGCATGGCCACTCGGCTCCCCGCCGTCATCAGCATGGCCACTCGGCTCCTCAGGCTGACCCAACCAAGTACCCCATCCAGACGTGTGCTCCTCCGGGTTCTCGTGGGCCCAACTCTCATGGTCCGAAGGCCCGTCGACCCGAGGCTCGTGGGCCGAAGACCCGTGGACCGGAGGCTCGTGGACCGGAGTCTGTGTGGCCTCCTCCTCAGACGAGTCCACCCTAGCAGTCACGTGCTCGGGTGAAACAGCTAGGGGCGGCGGCGAGGAAGGCGCCGTAAGAGTCACCCTACCTCCTCTCCCGCAACCACGTGCTCCACCTCCTCTCTTCTTCTTACCTCGTCCCCTGCTGGGCACCGCGGTCGACGAAGAAGGGCCCGACGGTGTCGCCATACTGCCCAGCAACGCTCGGCGGAGAGGTGCGTGTGGAATGGAAGACCTCACACTACACGCCAACGAAGAAGGGGCCTCGGCGCGCTCCCGACCAGCGCCCACCATCTTTCAACACCTGCCATGACAAAGAATAAACAAAATTAGTACAACATGAAAAAAGTACCGACATGAATAATAATATGTATATCACTTAAGTGTATCATCATCAAGTACAACATAAACAACTGCTCATTTAAAACTACCCGATCAACACAATTATATATGATGTTTTTCATAACAAAATCGAAAAATATATGACCTAACTAATAATTCACAAATATATGACCCCGTCGGCCTTTGGAAGGCCAAAGAACACCTTTTTGGGGTGTCATGTCGGTGTCGGGGTGCCGTGTCGGGGTCGGGGTCGGGGTGTCGAGTCAGGGTGCCGGGTCGGGGTCGGGGTGCCGTGTCGGTGTCGGGGTCGGGGTGTCGGATCAGGCTCGGGGTTGGGGTGTCGGTGTCGGGGTCGGGGTCGGGGTCTCGGGGTCGGGGTGTCAGGTCGGGGTGCCTGGTCGGGGGCGGGGTGTCGTGTCGGTGTCGGGGTTGGGGTGTCGGGGTCGGGGTGTCGGGGTCGGGGTGCCGTGTCGGTGTCGGGGTCGGGGTGTCGGGTCAACCTCGGGGTCGGGGTGCCGGGTCGGGGTCGGGGTGCCATGTCGGTGTCGGGGTCGGGGTGTCGGGTCAGGCTCGGGGTCGGGATGTCGGTGTCGGGGTCAGGGTCGGGGTCGGGTTGTCGTGGTCGGGGTCGGGGTCTCGGGGTCGGGGTGTCGGGTCGGGGTGCCGGGTCGGGGTCGGGGTGCCGTGTCGGTGTCGGGGTCGGGGTGTCGGGCCAGGCTCGGGGTCGGGGTATCGATGTCGGGGTCGGGGTCGGGGTGTCGGGGTGCCGGGTCGGGGTCGGGTTTTTTTCCTTTTTTTCCTCTTCTTCTTCTTCCTCTTCTTCCTTTTCCTCCTTTTCTTCCTTTTTTTTCCTTCTCCTTCTTCTTCTTCTTCTTCTTCTTCTTCTTCTTCTTCTTCTTCTTCTTCTTCTTCTTCTTCTTCTTCTTCTTCTTCTTCTTCTTCTTCTTCTTCTTCTTCCTCCTTTCCTTTTTCCTCTTCTTCTTCTTCTCCTCCTGTCCTCTTTTTTCTTCTTCTTCTTCCTCTTCTTCTTTTTTCTTCTCCTCCTCCTCTTCTTCTTCTTCCTTTCCTTTTTCCTCTTCTTCTTCTCCTCCTCTCCTATTTTTTTCTTCTTCTTCTTTTTCTTTCCTAAACCTGAACTAAACCTAAAACTAAACCTAAATCTAATCTAAACATAAACCTAAAACTAAAAAAACAGAAAAAGGGAAAAAACTAAATCTAAACCTAAAACTAAACTAAAACTAAACCTAAACCTAAAACTAAACCTAAAACTAAAACTAAATCTAAATCTAAACTAAACATAAACCTAAAACTAAAAAAACAGAAAAAAGGAAAAATAGAGGAGAGGTAGAGCTCACCTGGGCCGGTGGAGGAGGTGTCCGGTGGAGGAGGGGGGCGGGGCGGCCTGGGGCGGTGGCGCCGGGCCCAGGGCAGTGGGGCGCGGGGGGGCCGGGGCGCGGCAGCGCCGAGACGACAGGGCGGCGAGGGCGATGGGGCGGGGGGCCGGTGGGGCGACGGCGCCTGGCGGCAGTGGCGACGAGGCGGGGGGCCGGTGGAGGAGGGGAACGGGGCGTCGGCGCCGGGCCCGGGGCGGTGGGGCGCGGGGGGCCGGGGCGCGGCGGCACCGAGACGGCAGGGCGGCGGGGGCGGTGGGGCGACGGGGCCGGTGGGGCGGCGGGGCGGTGGTGCGACCGGGCGGTGGCGAGTGGTGGGGGCGGCGGCGCGTGTGTGTCTGCAGGGGAGAGAAACAGAGAGAGAGGGGCGGGGTGGGCGCGCCGTTAGATATGTTTAATCTTTGCCGTCCGGCACCTTTGCCGTCCGCTAATGTGCTCTTTGCCGTCCGCTACCGGACGGCAAAGAGGGGGGCCGTTAAGTACTTTTTAACCAGCTCCTCAGTGGGCCCCCCTCCCTCTTTGCTGTCTGCTAGCGGACGGCAAAGATTCTTTGCCGTCTACTAGCGGACGGCAAAGAACAGGCTGATGGCAAAGGCTTTCTTTGCCATTAGCCAGTTCTTTGCCGTCTGCTTTCGGGTAGCTGAAGGCAAAGAGCTTCTTTGCCGTCTGCTAGCTGACGGCAAAGAGCTGGCAGATGGCAAAGTAGCTGATTCCAGTAGTGTCTTGCTCCAAGAATTTGATTTGCATATTATTGATAGAAAGGGAGCTTCCAACCCCGTTGCAGACAACTTGTCTAGCTTAGCGAATGTTCTTGATGACCCACTACCAATTGATGATAGCTTTCCTGATGAACAATTAGCGGTCATTAATGCTTCTCGTACTGCTCCTTGGTATGCTGATTATGCTAATTACATTGTCGCTAAATTTATACCTCCTAGTTTCACATACCAGCAAAAGAAAAGGTTCTTTTATGATTTAAGACATTACTTTTGGGATGACCCACACCTTTATAAAGAAGGAGTAGATGGTGTTATTAGACGTTGTGTGCCTGAGCATGAACAAGAAGAGATCCTACGCAGGTGTCACTCAGAATCTTATGGAGGACACCACGCTGGAGATAGAACTACACACAAGGTACTACAATCTGGTTTTTAGTGGCCTACTCTCTTCAAAGATGCTCATAAGTTTGTCTTATCCTGTGATGAATGTCAAAGAATAGGCAACATTAGTAGACGCCAAGAAATGCCTATGAATTACTCTCTTGTTATTGAACCGTTTGATGTTTGGGGCTTTGATTATATGGGACCTTTTCCCGCCTCTAATGGTTATACACATATTTTAGTTGCTATTGATTACGTTACTAAGTGGGTAGAAGCTATTCCAACTAGTAGTGCTGATCATAACACTTCTATTAAAATGCTTAAAGAAGTTATTTTTCTGAGGTTTGGAGTCCCTAGGTATCTTATGACTGATGGTGGTTCATTATTCATGGTGCTTTCCGTAAGATGCTTGCTAAGTATGATGTTAATCATAGAATCGCATCTCCTTATCATCCGCAGTCTAGTGGACAAGTAGAGTTGAGCAATAGAGAGCTCAAATTAATTTTGCAAAAGACTGTCAATAGATCTAGAAAGAATTGGTCCAAAAAACTTGATGATGCATTATGGGCTTATAGAACTGCATATAAAAACCCTATGGGTATGTCTCCTTATAAGATGGTTTATGGAAAAGCTTGTCATTTACCTCTTGAACTTAAGGAGCTCAATTATGGCTTCAAACTTGCCGGTGATAAGAGGTAGTTTGACATTAGCTCACTCGATGAATGGAGAACCCAAGCTTATGAGAATGCCAAGTTATTCATAGAAAAATCCAAACGTTGGCATGATAAAAGGATACAAAAGCGTGAGTTTAACGTAGGAGATTATGTGTTATTATTCAACTCTCGTTTAAGATTTTTTGCAGGAAAACTTCTCTCTAAATGGGAAGGTCCCTACGTTATCGAGGAGGTCTATCGTTCTGGTGCCATAAAAATCAACAACTTCGAAGGCACAAGTCCAAGGGTGGTAAACGGTCAAAGAATTAAACATTATATTTTAGGTAATCCTATCAATGTTGAAACTAATATTATTGAAACCGTAACCCCGGAGGAATACATAAGGTATACTTTACAGAACGTTCCAGACTCCGAAAAGGAATAGGTATGTGGTACGGTAAGTAAACCGACTCCAGAACAACTCCAATGGCAATTTTTATCAGTTTTGGAATATTTAAGAATTTTAGGAAGAAAGAAGTAGTCCGAAAGGGACACGAGGCCCCCACGAGAGTTGAGGACGGGCCCACCCTTACTGGGCGCACCCCCTGTCTCGTGGACACCTCGTGTGCCTCTCGGACTCCGTTTTCTTGCACGTTACGAATTTTGGTCGGTAAAAATTCATTATATATACCCCCGAAGGTTTTGACCACCATATCACGCAAACATCCTCTGTTTTCATTTGGAGCTGTTCCTGTTGCAGATTAAAAGCAAGATGTCTTCTCAAGAGTCAGTCGGGGAGAGTCAGGTGTCTCACCCAACACTAGGTCCAGGAGCAAATAGCGATGCTAATCACTTTGGACCATCAATGGAGGATGAGATGGAGGCTGATTTGAAAAAGGATAGATGCCACGGAGGAAGATCAAGAAGTTACCTCTCGTCTCCAAGCAGAATTCATGATGGGGGAACTACCTAGCTTGGCTATTCCAACTTCGGTCATCCCTGCTAACTTTAGATTTCTTTCTTATGAAAATATGAAGAAGTGTTTCACTTGTTCTCAAGAAGCTATGCAGCATCCTTGGGTAACGGGAGCTTTGGCCGTTACGGGCAAGCTCCGCAAAGAAATTATGGATCTCAAACAACAAGTCAATAAGCTCGAGGAGGAGAACCGTATCCTGAGGGGCATCATCGCCAAGAAGATCATAACGCCAACCGTGAAGAAGGAGACATAATTACATGGGTATGGGCACTCCCCTTGGCAACTGCCAAGCTTGGGGGAGGTGCCCCGGTATCGTATCACCATCACACTCCTATCTTTACCATTTTATTTAGTTCGATCCTTTTAGTAGTATCTTGATCTAGTAGATTGAAGTTTTAGTATCAAGTAGTTTTGAGTTTTGCTTTCTGATCTCTTTATGTAATCGAGTCCTTGAGCTAACTATAATAAAGATTAGTGTTGAGTCAAGGGCTTTGCTATCTTGCTATGATCTTGATAAACTAGAAAGAATAAAAGATTTTATATTGATCTTATGGTTAGTGATGACTTCACACATAGAAAGTATGAGGCATGAAAGTTGTTGAGAGTTGATAAACGTAGTTTTGGTCATCGTTGCAATTAATAGGAAGTGATAAGGAAAGAGGGGTTCACATACAAATATATTATCTTGGACATCTTTTATGATTGGGAGCACTCATTAAGTATGACATGCTAAAAGGGTTGACGTTGGACAAGGAAGACAACATAATGGTTTATGTTTTCGCACATCTCAGTTAAAGTATATTGTCATTGACCTTCCAAACATGTTGAGCTTGCCTTTCCCCCTCATGCTAGCCAAATTCCTTGCACCAAGTAGAGATACTACTTGTGCTTCCAAATACCCTTAAACCCAATTTTGCCATGAGAGTCCACCATACCTACCTATGGATTGAGTAAGATCCTTCAAGTAAGTTGTCATGTTGCAGGCAATAAAAATTGCTATCTAAATATGTATGACTTATTAGTGCAGAGAAAATAAGCTTTATACGATCTTGTTGTGGAAGTAATGAAAGCGACGGACTGCATAATAAAGGTACACATACAAGGGGCAATATAAAGTGACGTTCTTTTGCATTAAGATTTTGTGCATCCAACCCTAAACGCACATGACAACCTCTGCTTCCATCTGCGAAGGGCCTATCTTTTACTTTATGTTTTTTACTTTATGCTTGAGTCAAGGTGATCTTCACCTTTCCCTTTTTCATTTTATCCTTTGGCAAGCTCCTCGTGTTTGAAAGATCATGATATATATATATATATATATATCCAATTGGATGTAAGTTAACATGGATTATTATTGTTGACATCACCTAAAGGAGACTACGTTGGGAGGCAACACAATAAGCCCCTATCTTTCTCAGTGTCCAGCTGAAACTCCATAACCACAAGTATTGCATGAGTGTTAGCAATTGTAGAAGACTACTTGATAGTTGAGTATGTGGACTTGCTGAAAAGCTCTATTGTTGGCTCTTTCTGATGTTATGATAAATTGCAATTGCTTCAGTGACTGAGATTATAGTTTGTTAGTTCTCACTGAAGTTTCTGAACCATACTTGACATTGTGAATCGATCGTTACTTGAGCATAAGAAATCATATGATAAAATCTATATATGTTGCTGTTATAAGAATGATCATGATGCCCTCATGTCCGTATTTTATTTTTATCGACACCTCTATCTCTAAACATGTGGACATATTTTTCGATATCGGCTTTCGCTTGAGGACAAGCGAGGTCTAAGCTCGGGGGAGTTGATACGTCCATTTTGCATCATGCTTTTATATCAATATTTATTGCATTATGGGCTGTTATTACACGTTATATCTCATTACTTATGGCTATTCTCTATTATTTTACAAGGTTTACCATGAAGAGGGGGAATGTCGGCAGCTGGAATTCTGGCTGGAAAAGGAGCAAACATTGGAAACCTATTCTGCACTGCTCCAAAGATCCTGAAACTCCACGAAACCTGTTTTTGGAATTAATAAGAATTATTGAGCGGAAGAAATACATCAGGGGGCCCAAACCCTGGCCAGGAGGGTGGGGGCGCGCCCACCCCTACTGGGCGTGCCCCTGTCTCTTGGGCCCCCTGGTGGCCCCCCGGTGTCCATCTTATGCTATATGAGGGCTTTTACCCTGGAAAAAATCGTGGGCAAGCTTACGGGACGAAACTCCGCCACCACGAGGCGAAACCTATCTAGAGCTCCGGCAGAGCTGTTCTACCGGGGACACTTCCCTCCAGGTGGGGGAAATCATCACCAACGTCATCACAAACGATCCTATCATCGGGAGGGGGTCAATCTCCAACAACATCTTCACCAGCACCATCTCCTCTCAAAACCCTAGTTCATCTCTTGTATCCAATCTTGTATCAAAACCACAAATTGGTACCTGTGGGTTGCTAGTAGTGTTGATTACTGCTTGTAGTTGATGCTAATTGGTTTACTTGGTGGAAGATCATATGTTCAGATCCTTAATGCATATTATTACTCCTCTGATTATGAACATGAATATGGTTTGTGAGTAGTTACGTTTGTTCCTGAGGACATGGGTAAAGTCCTGCTATTAGTAGTCATGTGAATTTGGTATTTGTTCGATATTTTGATGAGATGTATGTTGTCTTTCCTCTAGTGGTGTTATGTGAACGTAGACTACATGATACTTCACCATTATTTGGGCCTAGAAGAAGGCATTGGGAAGTAATAAGTAGATGATGGGTTGCTAGAGTGACAGAAGCTTAAACCCTAGTTTATGCGCTGCTTCATTAGGAGCTGATTTGGATTCATACGTTTAATGATGTGGTTAGGTTTACCTTAATACTTCTTTTGTAGTTGCGGACGCTTGCAATAGGGGTTAATAATAAGTGGGATGCTTGTCCAAGTAAGGGCAGTACCCAAGCACCGGTCCACCCACATATCAAATTATCAAAGTACCGAACGCGAATCATATGAGCGTGATGAAAACTAGCTTGACGATGATTCCCATGTGTCCTCGAGAGCTCCTTTCTCATTATAAGAAATTGTCCAGGCTTATCCTTTGCTACATAAAGGATTGGGCCACCATGCTGCACTTTATTTACTTGTTGCTCATTGCTATTTATCTTATCACAAAACTATCTGTTACCTACAATTTCAGTGCTTGCAGAGAAAACCTCACTGAAGACCGCTTATCAATTCCTTCTGCTCCTCGTTCAGTTCGACACTCTTACTTATCGAAAGGACTACGATAGATTCCCTACACTTGTGGGTCATCAACACAGAAATAGCTCCAGTTCATCAATGTAATGTAGGCATGTATTCTGAATATAGTCATACATGCTTATGGAAAAGAACTTGCATGACATCTTTTGTCCTACCCTCCCGTGGCAGTGGGGTCCTAATGGAAACTAAGGGATATTAAGGCCTCCTTTTAATAGAGAATCGAAACAAAGCATTAGCACTTAGTGAATACATGAACTCCTCAAACTATGGTCATCATCAAGAAGTATCCCGATTATTGTCACTTCGGGGTTGTCAGATCATAACATATAATAGGTGACTATAGACTTGCAAGATAGGATCAAGAACTCACATATATTCATGAAAACATAATAGGTTCAGATCTGAAATCATGGCACTCGGGCCCTAGTGACAAGCATTAAGCATAGCAAAGCCATAGCAACATCAATCTCAGAACATAGTGGATACTAGGGATCAAACCCTAACAAAACTAACTTGATTACATGGTAAATCTCATCCAACCCATCACCGTCCAGCAAGCCTACGATGGAATTACTCACGCACGGCGGTGAGCATCACGGTATTGGTGATGGAGGATGGTTGATGATGACGACGGTGACGAATCCCCCTCTCCGGAGCCCCGAACGGACTCCAGATCAGCCCTCCGAGAGATATTAGGGCTTGGCAGTGGCTCCGTATTGTAAAACGCGATGAAACTTTCTCTCTGATTTTTTCTCCGTGAAATGGAATATATAGAGTTGGAGTTGAGGTCGGTGGAGCATCAGGGGGCCCACGAGATAGGTGGGGGCGCGCTAAGGGGGAGGGGGCGCGCCCCCCACCCTCATGGACAGGGTGTGGGCCCCCTGGCCTTGATTCTTTCACCAGGATTTTTTATATTTTCCAAAACAATTCTCCGTGGATTTTCAGGTCATTCCGAGAACTTTTGTTTTCTGCACAATAAACAACACCATGGCAGTTCTGCTAAAAACAGCATCAGTCCGGGTTAGTTTCATTCAAATCATGCAAGTTAGAGTCCAACACAAGGGCAAAAGTGTTTGGAAAAGTAGATACGTTGGAGACATATCAGTGGGCTGCGCTCGAGGCCAAGTTTGGCGCCTCGGACGCCGGTAGCAAGTTGTACGTCATGGATCAATTCTATGACTACAAGATGACTGATGATCGCTCTTCTGTACAGCAAGCTCATGAGATACAGTCGCTTGCAAAAGAACTTGAGTACTTCAAGTGTGTGTTGCCGGACAAATTTGTTGCCGGACAAATTTGTTGCCGGAGGCATCATTGCCAAGCTTCCACCTTCATGGAACAATTTTGCTACTTCCCTGAAACACAAGAGACAAGGGTTTTCCGCTGCGGAGCTCATTGGTACTCTTGATGTTGAAGAGAAGGCGAGAGCAAAGGACACACATGTTCGAGTTGTTGAGGGAGCTTCTAGTGCCCACATGGTACAGAAGAAGAACTTCCAGCCCAACAGGTTCAAAAACAACAAGATCAAAACTTAGGGAAAAGGCAGGTTTGATACAAAGAACAAGCCATCGCATTCTACCAACTTCAAGAAGAATTCTCACAAGAAGGGGAAGGGACTTTGCCATGTCTGCGGTGATCCGAATCACTGGGCTCCGAAGTGTCCTAACCGCTTTGAGGAGCGCAAACATGAGAAGAGCGGCAAGTCCAATAATGTTGTCATCGGTGATACTGATATGAAGGAATCTGGGTACGGTATTCTTCCTACCATCCTTTCAGTATTTCAATCTCCTGATTGGTTAATTGACACCGGTGCCACTGAACATGTTTGTGCTGACGCCTCTATGTTTTCTTCTTACCAGGTCACAGGGACTTCTCCCAGAGGGAGTCCTGGATTAGGGGGTATCCGGACAGCCGGACTATATACATCGTCCGGACTATTGAAGCGTGAAGATACAAGACTCAAGACTTCGGCCCGTGTCCGGATGGAACTCTCCTTTGCGTGGAAGGCAAGCTTGGCGATCCAGATATTGTGTTTCCTTCCTTGTAACCGACTCCATGTAAACCCTAGCCCTCTCCGGTGTCTATATAAATCGGAGAGGCTGGTCCTTAGAAGGCCGATCACAATTACAATCATACCATCATAAGCTAGCTCTTAGGGTTTAGCCTCTACGATCTCGTGGTAGATCTACTCTTGTACTATCTTCAATATTAATCAAGCAGGAAGTAGGGTTTTACCTCCATCAAGAGGGCCGAACCTGGGTAAACATTATGTCCATTGCTTCCTATTACCATCAGCCTAGACGCACAGATCGGGACCCCCTACCCGAGATCCGCCGGTTTTGACACCGACACCCATGCTGATGGGGAACGGGTCGCATGCCATCATTCGAGGTGTTGGTACGGTTGATCTGAAGTTTACTTCGGGCAAGACCGTGTGTCCAAAGAACGTTCATCATGTGTCGTCCATCAATAAAAATCTCGTTAGCGGTTCCCATTTATGTTGAGATGGTTTTAAGTTGGTTTTTGAGTCCGGTAAAGTTGTAATTTCCAAGTGTGGACAATTTGTTGGAAAAGGCTATGAGTGCGGAGGCTTGTTCCGCCTACCTTTGTCAGATATTTGCACTAAAGTCATTAATAATGTTTGCCACAATAATGAGTCGGATATTTGGCATTCATGACTTTGTCATATTAACTTTGGTTGCATGACACGGCTAGCCAATATGAATTTAATTCTGAAAATCCCTACTGTCAAAGGCTCCAAGTGCCAAGTATGTGTGCAAGCTAAGCAACCTCGCAAGTCCCATAAGACTGCAGAGGCAAGAGACTTGGCACCAGTAGAGCTTATACATTCTAATCTTTGTGAGATGAATGGCATGTTGATGAAAGGTGGAAAGAGATATTTCATGACGTTGATTGACGACTCCACTAGATATTGTTATGTGTATCTTCTGAAATCAAAAGATGAGGCTTTAACTTTCTTCAAAAACTATAAAGCTGAAGCAGAGAACCAACTTGACCGGAAAATTAAACGACTAAGGTCCGTTCGTGGTGGAGAGTATTTTTCCAATGAATTTGATTTGTTTTGTGCGAAACATGGTATAATCCATGAGAGGACGCCTTCCTACTCACCTCAGTCTAATGGGGTGGCCGAAAGAAAGAGCCGAACTCTAACTGATTTGGTTAACGCCATGTTAGACACATCGGGTCTTTCCAAGGAATGGTGGGGGGAGGCGCTAATGACTGCGTGTCGTGTCCTAAACCGAGTTCCCACAAAGCATAAGACCATGACTCCATTTGAGGAATGGGAAAGGAAAAGGTTGAAACTCTCTTACCTACGTTCTTGGGGTTGTTTGCCTAAAGTCAATATACCAATTCCCAAGAAGCGCAAGCTTGGACCTAAAACCGTGGATTGTGTTCTTCTGGGCTATGCTTTTCATAGCATTGGCTATATATTTTATAATAAAATCTGAGGTATCCGACATGCATGTTCGTACGATTATCGAGTCTAATGATGCAACTTTCTTTGAGGACATATTTCCTATGAAGGATATGTCGAGTTCATCAAATCAGGAGATACCTACTCCATCTAGTGAGGAACTCACTGTAATTCCTGAACCCACCATTGCGAACGAACACATTGAGAATACTGTTGAGGGTGACAATGAAACTCCTGTAAGGAGTAAGAGACAGAGGACTGCAAAGTCCTTTGGTGATGATTTCATTGTGGACCTTGTGGATGACACACCCAGGACTATTTCAGAAGCCTATGCATCTCCTGATGCTGACTACTGGAAGGAAGCTGTTCGTAGCGAGATGGATTCCATCTTAGCTAACGGAACCTGGGAGATCACTGACCGTCCTTATGGGTGCAAACCTATAGGATGTAAGTGGGTGTTCAAGAAGAAGCTTACACCCGATGGTACGATTGAAAAGTCCAAGGCACGGCTGTGGCAAAGGGTTATACCCAGAAAGAAGATGAAGACTTCTTTGATACTTACTCACCCGTGGCTAGACTAACCAGAATTCGGGTGCTACTATCACTGGCTGCCTCATATGGTCTTCTCGTTCATAAAATGGACGTTAAGACGGCTTTCCTCAATGGAGAGTTGAAGGGGGAAATCTACATGGATCAGCCAGATGGTTTTGTAGTACCTGGTCAGGAAGGAAAGGTGTGCAAGTTATTAAAGTCGTTATATGGCCTTAAACAAGCTCCTAAGGAGTGGCATGAGAAGTTTGAAAGAACATTAACTGCTGCCGGCTTTGTAGTAAATGATGGTGACAAGTGTGTGTACTATCGCCGTGGTGGGGGCAAAGGATTTATTCTTTGTCTATATGTCGATGACATACTGATGTTTGGAACCAAACTTGATCTAATCAAGGAGGTTAAGGATTTCCTATCTCGCTGTTTTGAGATGAAGGATCTAGGAGTAGCTGATGTTATCTTGAACATCAAGCTGTTGAGAGATGATAATAGTGGGATCACACTTCTTCAGTCTCACTATGTGGAAAAGGTCTTGAGTCGTTTTGGGTATAGCGACTGCACGCCTTCTCCAACTCCATATGATGCTAGTGTGTTGCTTCGAAAGAATCGACAAATTGCTAGAGATCAACAGAGGTATTCTCAGATTATTGGCTCGTTTATGTATTTGGCGAGTGCCACGAGTCCTAACATCTCTTTTGCTGTGAGCAAGCTGAGTCGGTTTGTGTCAAAACCGGGAGATGGTCATTGGCGTGCGCTTGAGAGAGTTATGCGCTACTTGAAGGGTACTGCAAGCTATGGTATTCACTACACCAGGTATCCAAGGGTACTGGAGGGTTATAGTGACTCGAACTGGATATCTGATGCTAATGAGATTATGATAACCCACAAGTGTAGTGGATCGCAACAGCTTTCGAGGGTAAAGTATTCAACCCAAATTTATTGATTCGACATAAGGGGAGCGAAAGAATATTCTTGAGTATTAGCAGTTGAGTTGGCAATTCAACCACACCTGGATAACTTAGTATCTGCAGCAAAGTATTTAGTAGCAAAAGTGGTATGATAATAAAGGTAACGGTAATGAAAGTAATGTTTTTGGGTTTTTGTAGTAGTTGTAACAGTAGCAACGAAAAAGTAAATAAGCGAAGAACAGTATGTGAAAAGCTCGT
The DNA here is from genome assembly GCA_963921465.1 of Triticum timopheevii. Taxonomy (NCBI): domain Eukaryota; kingdom Viridiplantae; phylum Streptophyta; class Magnoliopsida; order Poales; family Poaceae; genus Triticum; species Triticum timopheevii. Next base: position 162,061,132 of record OY997274.1, on the reverse strand, counting down.
AGGCAATGGATCAGTGATGCATAATTATGTCGGATGTGATTGCTCATGTAATAGCTATAACATAAGGTGACACAGAAGTAGCTCCAATTCATCAATGTAATGTACGTATGTATTCCGTAAATAGTCATGCGTGCTTATGGAAAAGAACTTGCATGACATCTTTTGTCCTACCCTCCCGTGGCAGCGGGGTCCTAGCGGAAACTAAGGGATATGAAGGCCTCCTTTTAATAGAGAACCGGAACAAAGCATTAGCACATAGTGAATACATGAACTCCTCAAACTATGGTCATCACCGAGAAGTATCCCGATTATTGTCACTTCGGGGTTGTCGGATCATAACACATAATAGGTGACTATAGACTTATAAAGATAGGATAAAGAACACACATATATTCATGAAAACATAACAGGTTCAGATCTGAAATCATGGCACTCGGGCCCTAGTGACAAGCATTAAGCATAGCAAAGTCATAGCAACATCAATCTCAGAACATAGTGGATACTAGGGATCAAACCCTAACAAAACTAACTTGATTACATGGTAAATCTCATCCAACCCATCACCGTCCAGCAAGCCTACGATGGAATTACTCACGCACGGCGGTGAACATCATGAAATTGGTGATGGAGGATGGTTGATGATGACAACGGCGATGAATCCCCCTCTCCGGAGCCCCGAACGGACTCAAGATCAACCCTCCCGAGAGAGATTAGGGCTTGGCGGCGGCTCCGTGTCGTAAAACGCGATAAAACTTTCTCCCTCATTTTTTCTCCCTGAACGTGAATATATGGAGTTGGAGTTGAGGTCGGTGGAGGTCCAGGGGGCCCACGAGATAGGGGCGTGCCCAGGAGGAGGGGGCGCCCCCCCTATCTCGTGCACAGGGTGTGGGCCCCCTGGTCTTGATTCTTTCGCAAGTATTTTTTTATATTTTCCAGAAAGTGCCTCCGTGTATTTTCAGGACATTCTGAGAACTTTTATTTTCTACACATAAAACACCATCATGGCGGTTCTGCTGAAAACAGCGTCAGTCCGGGTTAGTTTCATTCAAATCATGCAAGTTAGAGTCCAAAACAAGGGCAAAAGTGTTAGGAAAAGTAGATACATTGGAGACATATCAACTCCCCCAAGCTTAAACCTTTGCTTGTCCTCAAGCAATTCAGTTGATAAACTAAAAGTGATAAAGAAAAACTTTTGCAAAATTTGTTTGCTCTTGTTGTTGTAAACATGCAAAGCCATCATTCAGGTTTCAGCAAGTATTATTAACTAACCATACTCACAATAACACATAGGTCTCACAATTACTCATATCAATAGCATAATCAGCTAGCGAGCCATAATAATAAAACTCGGACGACAACACTTTCTCAAAACAATCATAACATGATATAACAAAATGGTATCTCGCTAGCCCTTTCTGAGACCGCAAAACATAAATGTAGAGCACCTTTAAAGATCAAGGACTGACTAAACATTGTAATTCATGGTAAAAGAGATCCAGTCAAGTCATACCCAATATAAACCAATAATAATGAATGCAAATGACAGTGTGCTCTCCAGCGGGTGCTCTTTAATAAGAAGGGTGATGACTCAACATAAAAGTAAATAGATAGGCCCTTCGCAGAGGGAAGGAGGGATTTGTAGAGGTGCCATAGCTCGATTTTAAAATAGAGATTGAATAACATTTTGAGCGGCATACTTTTGCTGTCAACGCAAAAACTATGAGATGGCTATATCTTCCATACTACATGCACTATAGGCAGTTCCCAAACAGAATGGTAAAGGTTTATACTCCCCCAACCACCAACAAGCATCAATCCATGGCCTGCTCGAAACAACGAGTGACTCCAACTAACAACAGCCCTGGGGGAGTTTTGCTTAATTAATTTGATTTGCTTTGATCTCTTTGGATCATGGGACTGGGCATCCCGGTTACCGGCCCTTTCTCGTGAATGAGGAGCGGAGTCCACTCCTCTTGAGAATAACCCACCTAGCATGGAAGATATAAATAGCCCCAGTTGAAACATGAGCTGCTCGAGCATACAAAACAGAATTTCATTTGAAGGTTTGGAGTTTGGCACATACAAATTTACTTGGAACGGCAGGTAAATACCGATTATAGGAAGGTATAGTGGACTCATATGGAACAACTTTGGGGTTTATGGAGTTTGGATGCACAAGCAGTATTCTCGCTTAGTACAGGTGAAGGCTAGCAAAAGACTGGGAAGCGACCAACTGAGAGAGCGACAACAGTCATAAACATGCATTAAAATTAATTCACACCGAATACAAGCATGAGTAGAATATAATCCACCATGAACATAAATATCATGAAGGCTATGTTGATTTGTTTCAACTACATGCGTGAACATGTGCCAAGTCGAGTCACTCAATTCATTCAAAGGAGGATACCATCCCATCATACCACATCATAATCATTCTAATAGCATGTTGGCATGCAAGGTAAACCGTTATAACTCATAGCTAATCAAGCATGGCACAAGCAACTATAATCTCTAAATGTCATTGCAAATATGTTTACTTAATAATAATCTGAATAAGAAACGATGAACTCATCATATTTACAAAAACAAGAGAGGTCGAGTTCATACCAGCTTTTCTCATCTCAATAAGTCCATCATATATCGTCATTATTGCCTTTCACTTGCACGACCGAACGATGTGTATAATAATAAGAGTGCACGTGCATTGGACTAAGCTGGAATCTGCAAGCATTCAACTCAAGAGAGAAGACAGGGTAATATGGGCTCTAAGTAAAATAAACAATCATGTAAATGAGAGCCACTAAAACATTTTCAATATGGTCTTCTCGACCCCCAAAGGAAAGAAAAGAAAATAAAACTATTTACACGAGAAAGCTCCCAACAAGTAAAAGAAGAATAAGAAATCTTTTTGGGTTTTCATTTTAATTCTACTACAAGCATGAAAATTAAACTAACTAATTTTTTTGGTTTTTCTTAAGGTTTATCAAACACACAAGAAGAAAGCGAGAAAAAGAAAATTAAACTAGCATGGATAATACAATGAAAGAGTATGAGCACCGACGACTTAGTGTGTGAACATCAATGTAAAGTCGGTGAGAAATACGTACTCCCCCAAGCTTAGGCTTTTGGCCTAAGTTGGTCTAGGAGCAAGGACCGCCTGGCTGATATCCATAAGTGAAACTGGGGTCGTACTGAGATGTAGAGGCAACCGCCTCCTGAGCTGCGGCGTGTTGGCGAGCTGCCTCCGCTCTCCCCTCGTGTTCAGCTGCTTCCTCCCTGGTGACAACATATCTTCCTTTTGCCTGATAATCAAAAAGGTATGGAGCAGGAAGAGTAACATGGACGACCTCGCGTCTGTTATATATTAGTCGATATTGGAGGAATTGTTCATTCCTCCTAAGAAATTGATGATTGACCATAGCTTCATTATCCAAATAAATAGGAGGTATTATCATATCCCCCTCTTGTGGGGCTATATTAAGAAAATTAGCCACACGGGTTGCATAAATTCCTCCAAATAAATTTCCCTTTCTACTATTATTCTGCAACCTACGTGCAACTATTGCCCCCAAGTTATAACCTTTATAACCTAACACAGCACTCTTGAGGACACACAGATCAGGGACACACATGTGACATGCCTCATCTTTACCGTTAATGCATCTACCAATGAAAAGAGCAAAATAATGTATCGCGGAACCTATACATGCTCCCTATGGTAGCTTGTGCTATGTGCCTGGATTCTCCCATAGTAATATTAGCGAGGAAATCTCTAAATTCAGATTTGTGAGGATCATTAATATTACCCCACTGCGGGAGTTTGCAAGCAGTTGTAAAATCCTCTAAGTCCATGGTATAAGATGTATCATATATATCAAATAGGACACTAGGAGAATTACGCGTATAGTTATATTTAAACCGCCGCACAAAGGAATCAGTCAATTGATAGTACTGAGGACACTTATCTTGTAAGAAGTCCTCCAGCTCAGCATTACGCACATACGTGTCAAATTCCTCCTTAAAGCCTGCTTCGACCATAAAATCATCGGATGGCCACTCACAAGCTCGTACATCCGCGTCCCTCGGCAATTCAACATCTTGCTCATGAATAGCAATCCTGGGCCCTTTCTTCACCGAGGAACCACCTTGGTACATTCTCCTAGACATAATTCTTTTTCTGAACATTTTCTAAAATTTTAGTAACTTCAAAATAAAAGTGAATAAAACTAAACAAGATTGGTATCAACTACTCCTACAAGTGCCTAGAGCCTATATCATGCATTAGAATTGCTTGGGACCTCATAAATTTAACATGCAAGCTCAAGAACATGGTCACCTATGTAGCAAAAATTTGCAATGAATAAAGCACTAGAACAAAAACTAATTGGACCAATGGAGGAGTCACATACCAAGCAACAATCTCCCAAAGCAGTTTTTGGAATGGAGCTTTGAGCAAGGAGATCGAAAATCGCAGCAAAATGAGCTAGAACTCGTGCTTGAGCTGGATGGGGGTTTTTTGGGTAGAAGATGGAGTGTGTGGCTGCTGGCATAAGTGGAGGGGGGTCACCAGGGGCCCACGAGACAGGGGGCGCACCCAGGGAGAGGGGGCACGCCCTCCACTCTCGTGGCCTGGTGCTTGCCCCTCCTGTAGTGATTTCAGTGCCTAAAATCCTCAAATATTCCAAAAAAATCATACTAAATTTGCAGGACATTTGGAGCACTTCTATTTTCGGGCTATTTTTTAATGCATGGATAATTCAGAAAATAGACAGATAATACTATTTTTGATTTATTTAATCTAAATAACAGAAAGTAAAAAGTGGGTACAGAAGGTTGTGCCTTCTAGTTTCATCCATCTCGTGATCATCAAAATGAATCCACTAACAAGGTTGATCAAGTCTTGTTAACAAACTCATTCCGAATAACACGGAACCGGAGAAATTTTGAATAACACTAAGTTACCTCAACGGGGATATGAAAATCCCCAACAATAAGAGTATCATACTTTTTTCTTGGCAGTAGGGAGAGGAATTCAAAACCTCCAATAATGATAGTTGGAACTTTTCCAATAGAATTGATGCTATGGACTTGAGATTGTTTCCTCGTAAAGGGTACCGTATGCTCACTACCATGAACATGAAACGTGACATTGCCTTTGTTGCAATCAATAACAGCCCCTGCAGTATTCAGAAAAGGTCAACCAAGGATAATCGACATACTATCGTCCTCGGCAATATCAAGAATAACAAAGTCCGTTAAGATAGTGACATTTGCATCCACAACAGGCACATCCTCACAAATACCGACAAGTATAGCAGTTGATTTATCAGCCATTTGCAAAGATATTTCAGTAGGTGTCAACTTATTCAATTCAAGTCTACGATATAAAGAGAGAGGCATAACACTAACATCGGCTCCAAGATCACATAAAGCAGTTCTAACATAATTTCTTTTAATGGAGCATGGTATAGTTGGTACCCCCGGATCTCCAAGTTTCTTTGGTATTCCACCCTTAAAAGTGTAATTAGGAAACATGGTGGAAATTTCAGCATCCGGTATCTTTCTTTTATTTATGATGATATCCTTCGTATACTTAGCATAAGGATTCACTTTAAGCATATCAGTTAAGCGCGTACGTAAGAAAATAGGTCCAATCATTTCAGCAAAGCGCTCAAAATCCTCATCATCCTTTGACTTGGATGGTTTAGGAGGAAAGGGCATGGGTTTCTGAACGCATGGTTCTCTTTCTTTACCGTGCTTCCTAGCAACAAAATCTCTCTCGTCATAATGTTGATTCTTTTATTGTGGGTTATCAAGATCAACAGCAGGTTCAATCTCTACTTCATTGTTTTTGCTAGGTTGAGCACCAACATGAACATTATCATTAACATTATCACTAGGTTCATGTTCATCACCTGATTGTGTTTCAGCATCAGAAATACAAATATCATTGGGATTCTCAGGTGTGTCTAAAGTAGGTTCACTAGAAGCATGCAAAGTCCTATCGTTTTTCTTTTTCTTCTTCTTGGAAGAACTAGGTGCCTCTAAATTGTTTCTCTGAGAATCTTGCTCGATTCTCTTAGGATGGCCTTCAGGATACAAAGGTTCCTGAGTCATTCTACCAGTCCTAGTAGCCACTCTAATAGCAAAGTTAGATTTATTATTTAATTCATCAAGCAAATCATTTTGAGCCTTAAGTACTTGCTCGGCTTGAGTAGCAACCATAGAAGCATTTTTGTTAATGAGTTTGAGTTCACCTTTAACTCTAGCCATATTATCACTCATGCGTCCTATCTCGAAAGCATTATTCTTTAACTCTCTACCAACATAAGCATTAAAACTTTCTTGTCTAGCCATAAAGTCATCAAATTCATCTAAGCATTGGCTATGAAATTTAGCAGAGGGAATTTCAGCTTTATCATATCTATAGAGAGAATTTACCTTCACTACCTGTGTCGGGTTATCAAGACAATATGGTTCTTCAACAGGCGGTATATTAAGACCATGTATTTCTTCAATAGGAGGTAAATTCTTAACATCTTCAGCTTTAATACCTTTTTCTTTCATTGATTTCTTTGCCTCTTGCATACTTCAGGACTGAGAAATAAAACACCTCTCTTCTTTGGAGTGGGTTTAGGAATAGGTTCAGGAGTTGGCTTAATTGGTTCAGGAATTGCCTCAGGAATTGGCTCAGGAAGAGTCCAATTATATTCATTAGTCAACATATTATTCAATAGTAATTCAGCTTCGTCGACTATTCTTTCCCTGAAAACACAACCATCACAACTATCCAAGTAGTCCTTGGAAGCATCGGTTAGTCCATTATAAAAGATATCAAGTATTTCATTTTTCTTGAGAGGATGATCAGGCAAAGCATTAAGTAACCGGAGAAGCCTCCCCCAAGCTTGTGGGAGACTCTCTTCTTTGATTTGCACAAAATTATATATTTCCCACAAGGTAGCTTGTTTCTTATGAGCAGGGAAATATTTAGCAGAGAAGTAATAAATCATATCCTGGGGACTACGCACACAACCAGGAGCAAGAGAATTATACCAAGTCTTAGCATCACGCTTTAATGAGAACGTGGTATCTTAAGGATATAAAAATAGCGAGACTTCTCATCATTAGTAAACAGGGTAGCTATATCATTCAACTTGGTAAGATGTGCCACAACAGTTTCAGATTCAAGGCCATAAAAGGATCAGATTCAACCAAAGTAATAATCTCAGGATCAACAGAGAATTCATAATCCTTATCAGTAACACAGATAGGTGAAGTAGCAAAAGCAGGGGTCAGGTTTCATTCTAGCATTAAGAGACTACTGCTTCCATTTAGCTAATAATTTCTTAAGATCATATCTATCATTGCAAGCAAATATAACTCTAGCAGCTTCTTCATTCATAACATAACCCTCAGGAACAACATCAATTCATAATCATTGGAAGAAATTTTCATCATCACTATCATCACTAATAGCATCTTCAATAATTTCATTCCCCCTAACTCTAGCAAGTTGTTCATCAAGAAATTCAACTAATGGCAAAGTAGTATCACACACAGAAGTAGTTTCATCATAAGTATCATGCAAAGCAGAAGTGGCATCTTCAATAACATGCGACATATCAGAATTCATAGCAGTAGCGGGTTTAGGTGTCGCAAGCTTACTAATAACAGAAGGAGAATCTAGTGCAGAGCTAGATGGCAGTTCCTTACCTCCCCTCGTAGTTGAGGGCAAAATCTTGGTTCTGTTGTCTTTCAAGTTCTTCATAGTGATCAACAAATATAAATCCCAAGTGACTCAGAGAATAGAGCTATGCTCCCCGGCAACGGCGCCAGAAATTAGTCTTGATAACCCACAAGTGTAGGGGATCGCAACAACTTTCGAGGGTAAAGCATTCAACCCAAATTTATTGATTCGACATAAGGGGAGCGAAAGAATATTCTTGAGTATTAGCAGTTGAGTTGTCAATTCAACCTCACATGGATAACTTAGTATCTGCAACAAAGTATTTAGTAGCAAAAGTGGTATGATAATAAAGGTAACGGTAATAAAAGTAATGTTTTTGGGTTTTTGTTGTAGTTGTAACAGTAGCAACGGAAAAGTAAATAAGTGAAGAACAATATGTGAGAAGCTCGTAGGCAATGGATCAGTGATGGATAATTATGTCGGATGCGATTCCTCACGTAATAGCTATAACAAAGAGTGACATAGAACTAGCTCCAATTCATCAATATAATGTAGGCATGTATTCCGTAAATAGTCATACGTGCTTATGGAAAAGAACTTGCATGACATCTTTTGTCCTACCCTCCCGTGGCAGCGGGGTCCTAGCGGAAACTAAGGGATATTAAGGCCTCCTTTTAATAGAGAACCGAAACAAAGCATTAGCACATAGTGAATACATGAACTCCTCAAACTATGGTCATCACTGAGAAGTATCCCGATTATTGTCTCTTCGAGGTTGTCGGATCATAACACATAATAGGTGAATATAGACTTGCAAGATAGGATCAAGAACACACATATATTCATGAAAACATGATAGGTTCAGATCTGAAATCATGGCACTCGGGCCCTAGTGACAAGCATTAAGCATAGTAAAGTCATAGAAATATCAATCTCAAAACATAGTGGATACTAAGGATCAAAGCCTAACAAAACTAACTTGATTACATGGTAAATCTCATCCAACCCATCACCGTCCAGCAAGACTACGATGGAATTACTCACGCACGGCGGTGAGCATCATGAAATTGATGATGGAGGATGGTTGATGATGACGACGGTGACGAATCCCCCTCTTCGGAGCCCCGAACGGACTCCAGATCAGCCCTCCCGAGAGAGATTAGGGCTTGGCGGTGGCTCCGTGTCGTAAAACGCGATGAAACTTTCTCCCTCATTTTTTCTCCCCGATATGGAGTTGGAGTTGAGGTCAGTGGAGGTCTAGGGGGCCCACGAGATAGGGGGCGCGCCCAGGAGGAGGGGGCGCGCCCCCCTGTCTCGTGGACAGGGTGTGGGCCCCATAGTCTTGATTCTTTCGCCAGTATTTTTTATATTTTCCAAAAAGTGCCTCTGTGGATTTTCAAGACATTCCGAGAACTTTTCTTTTCTACACATAAAACAACATCATGGCAGTTAGGCTAAAAACAGCGTCAGTCCGGGTTAGTTTCATTCAAATCATGCAAGTTAGAGTCCAAAACAATGGCAAAAGTGTTTGGAAAAGTAGATACGTTGGAGACGTATCAGATTAAGGTCACAAGTGGTTATGTTTTTACACTTGGTGGCGGTGTTGTTTCCTAGAAGTCTTGCAAGCAGACCATCTTAACAAGGTCAACTATGGAAGCAGAACTCACATCGTTAGACACTGCCACTGTTGAAGCAGCGTGGCTTCGTGAGCTATTGATGGACTTACCTATGGTTGAAAAACCAATACCCCCTATCCCGGTGAACTGTGATAATCAAACTGTGATCGTCAAGATAAATAGTTCTAAGGACAATATGAAGTCCTCAAGGCATGTGAAGAGGAGACTAAAATCTGTGAGAAATTGAGGAACTCCGGAGTTATTACGTTGGATTATATCCAAACAACAAAAAACTTCGCAGATCCCTTCACAAAGGGTTTATCACGTAACGTGATAGATAATGCATCAATGGAGATGGGCTTGAAACCCACTGCATGAGTTGTCCATAGTGGTAACCCACTCTATGTGATCGGAGATCCCGTGAAGTAGAAGTGGGAGACAAGCTGTTGGTCAGCTGAGAGGAGAGTATCCCTATTTTAATTATCCCACTCCGTGTAGATGCAATACTCTCCTGATCTGCTTGGCAGGTTGATATTTATCTTAATATGTTCCAAGTGGCTTATTTGAGTAAGCATAGATGTTGTCCTGCAGAGCATCTTCTGAGGAACACACCTATATGAATTTGACTGTTAACGTCGTGGTCTGTGAGAATTGGGTGTTCTCTAATAAATTCATGAAAGGCTGGCTCTGGAGTATGACGGATACGCTCCACCCACGGGGAAGCCTTGCGGCAGCCCAGTATCGGTCAAGAATTTGTGTGAAACTAGTTTCGTGGAAAACTTGTAGTTCAAGGCATAGTCCACTATTCAAGTTGGGATCTAGTGTAGCATAAAACTCTAAGTGGAAGTTCAACTTCACAGTCTCCACTAAGCACCGGTATATAAACAATTTTTTGGAACTAAATGATGATATGTGCCAATGAGACTTTGTGGGGGATTGTTGGAACTTTGCTAGTAGGCCTTGGGCCCAAAGCCCAACTAAAATTCTGAAATGCTCTTGGCCCATTCATGCACACATGTGAGTGGAGTGAGTGAGACTAAAGTTTAGTACCACCCCGGAAGTTGAGAGAGAGTTGCACCTCTTTGTAAGGCAAGCTCTTTTACCACTTGTATGAGCATGAGAAGAGGAGACCTACACGCGCGCTCCTCCTCCTCGCTCACCTCGCCAAACCATGCCTTGTCACGACGCGCCGCGGGTTGCGGGATTGAGCCAAGCCTAGGACAGAGCGACACACGTTGTCTATATTTTTGTTGCTCGGGAAAAATTAATGAGTCATTAATTAATAATTAATGGACGCGTTAATTACTGAACCGTTTCTGATTCTTTTGGATCATGACGACTCGAACGTGCGGTTTACTCTCAGGAAGACGTCTACCCTAGCTGCCGCCGCTTCGTATGGTTTCTCACCACCGTTCCAGATCATTGCGCCATCAAGCAAGTCTTCTCCATCCCTCCTTTCAGCATGCACCGGGAGAAGGGACAGCAGGCCTCCGGAACCCCGCCTCTCATGATCCTGTACGGAAGAGGGGCGATCAGGTTTTTGGGGAGCGCACTCGCGCGACTGCTGGCAGCGACGACTTTGCGAATGACGACTTCTTCCCCGACCTCGGCAACCTCATCCTCGACGACATGGGCGACAACGTCAATGCTGGTCGTGCTGCTCCCGCTGCACCGTATGTGATTATATCCTTCCTGTTCGAGATCGTGGTAGAATTCATGTTTCTAGTATGTGCCCTAGATGTGATATGTTCATCTACTGTGCTAATTCGCATGATTAGTTTAATCTCTGCTATTGCCGTCATGAATTATCTTTTGTTCATTCGGATTAAATCTCATAGTAATTTGCTCATATTTTCAACATGTACTCCTACCATAGAGCATCTACAGCCGGACTTGACAAATCCGACCCCTATACGTCTGGGGATGGGCCCAGAGTAGGCAGTAACCGGTCACCCCTCATATTTACTTCACCACATCCAACTGCGTATTTGATAACTCAAATCCATACAAAGCATTCAAAATAAAATTTACGTACTACATAGATAACCTAAGCTAGCCAACATCAACTCATCGTCCGAGATGTCAAAGTTCTCCATGCCCGGCTTTGGGTAGATGGCCACCTACCACAACTCTGACTCCCCCTCCTCCAGATCGGTGAGGGCATCTTCAATCTCCGCCTTCCGCCAGGGGAGGAAGCGGTGGTTGGCCTCCACCTTGACCTCCAACTGAATGGAGTCGAGGATGGCATACTACTCCGCCGTATCCTCCGCTTGGGACACCGGCCTCCTACTCCTCCATGGCATCGGCTATGGCAAAGCCCAGAGCCAGAAATGCCGGATCTGCCTCGCCCGCATCGTCGTCCTATTCCTCCATCTCTGCGTCCCGCTCCTCCTCCTTCTCCCCTCCTCCTCCTCCTCCTCCGGCTCCCCCGAGTCAAGAGGCGGGCCGACTGTGATCCGGGCTTCGCGTCACCTCCGGATCTCCTCGAGCAGTTCAAGGCGCTGCTCCGATGTGATCATGGCATATGTCGTCACCTTCTGTCGGGACATGAATATCGGGCGACGGCGAGCGGATATGAGGGTTGGTGGCGAGGAAAGGAGGGACAGGGAGAGGGAGAGAAATGGATAAGGCTAGGGTTGGGATCATCGTCTGGTTTAAATAGGCGGACTTTGACCCTCGAGTGGCGAACCGGAGCGGTGCCATATGGTGGCATGAATGCGTCCACACCTATCCTGGAGGAGAAGAGCCCATCGGGCCGATGGGTTAACTATTGTTTCCGCATGGGACCCCGTCGGTAAGTCCGACATGGCGGATGTGCCCGGGCACGACCGGGCTCCTCACATCTGCCCTAGACATTTTTTGAAAACCCCCCTATATTAATTAATTAATAATGTTATTACAGTCATTCATTACAAAATTCACCACACAGGGAGGAACACTATTAAGAAGAATCCCATTAGATTTAATTATAAAGCTAAACTTCGCAATTTCGTGCGCCACCTTATTGGCCTGCCGATTATTTTTGCAAATTTAAAATTCTTGAGCATCGTCAATATACTCAAGGCTTCTTTCTTCAGATCAACGAGCGGAGACCTATCAAGATTCTCATTTTCAAGGAAAGAACAGACAAAAGGACAATCAGTCTTCAAAATAATGCATTGGTGAAGAGTAATACCTATATAAAGGCCTGCCAAACAAGCACGTGGCTCGGCTTTGTTCACGCTGCAACACGACCCAGAAAGTCCCACGAAGAAATAATAACTTCACCAGATGAGTTCCTAACAACCACCCCCACACTGGCCGCACTAATACTCTCCACATAGCTGGCATCGACATTGATCTTGATATAATCATCTGGTGGAGGCTCCATCCCACCTGTTCTTGTGATGTTGCAAAAACTGGTGTAGCACCTCCCATTTTCCCTTTACCTTTGTTACTAGTAACAACTTCAATAGAGTTGTGACCGGACGTAAAAGAAGACCAATAGTTTACCACAAAATTGCAGATGCAGCAATGGATTCCTTCCCTTTCCCAAAAATTAAATCATTTCTCAGGTGCTAGGCTTGCCAGAACAGAAACAAAACTTGCTCTATCTGTTGCAAGCTCAAAAGATCCAACAAAATCAATAGCCAATCTGGTCCCTAGAATTTGAACCACTCTTCATCAGGAATATTCCACGATTCTCTCAAAGCCAATCGTAGTGCACGAGCCTTAGGACAAATAACAAGGGCCTGAAACGTGCTTTCCTCTTCTACTCCACAAATAGAGCACATACCTGAAGTAATCTGATGGTGCTTAACTCTATTGGTCTGGACCGCCAAGCTATCGGTCGCGGCCCTCCAAGCAAAAATCCTTATCTTCTGAGGGATATTAGCCTTCCAAATTAAATTCCACAATCTTCTTTCTCCGCATGGATCGCCACTAGATTGACCCAATTTATCTTGACTATCCTTCAACTTAAGTGCTAAATTGTACGCACTTTTAACGGAAAATATACCGTTATTCTCATAGTGCCACACAATAAAATCCCCATCCCCATAAGCATGAATACGAATCTTAAGAACCTCCTTTGCATCATGGGGATAGAAAAGATACTTGATCAAATTTTCATCCCATGCCTTTCTCCCACTCAAGAACAAATCAGAGACCCACTTCAGTCTAGTATTATGCCTTTTAGCTGAAATTTTAAGTCCAGTTTTCCTGGGTAACCAATTATCCCTCCAAATATTAATGCTAGATCCATCACCCACCCGCCAAATGACACCATTCTTAACCAATTCCAGACCATGCATAATACCATGCCAAGTCACTGATGCAAACTGAGGAAACACTCTATCAATAATATGTCCATGAGGGTAATACTTTGCCTTCATCAGCTTAGCACACAACGAATCTGGATGAACCAATAACCTCCATGCTTGTTTGGCTAAGAGGGCTTGGTTAAATAATCTGAGATCCGGAATCCCATACCTGCCTTACCTTTAGACCTAGTTAATTTGTCCCAAGCTAACCAATGTGTTTTTCTTCGATCTACCTCATCCCCACCAAAAATTCCTGATAATCTGTGTTAACTCCTCACAAAGGGAAGCCGTAAACTTAAAAATACCCATAGCATACACAGGTAGAGCTTGAATAACTGATTTTATTAAGTCTTCTTTCACCCCACATGAAGCGTATTTCTCTATCCAGTTAGAGAGCCTTTTCAAAACCTAATCTTTAGTAGATTGAAACTTACCAGCTTTCATTCTTCCCTCAGGAACCGGAAGTCCAAGATATTTATCTTCGAACCTATCGACCGTAATTTTTAAGATTACCATAATAGCCACTTGATTCTCCAAACTGCACTTTTTCCCAAACATCATGGAACATTTATCAGGACTTAATAACTGCCCAGTTCCTTCTTCGTACTTCGTCAGAATATTTTTAATGACAATTGCTTGATCAATGGAGCCTTTGAAAAATAACATACTGCCGTCCACAAACAACAAGTGAGAAATACCTGGAGCATGTCTATTCAAATGAAACTCCTGAAGAGATCCTCTGGCTGAAGCATCATTAAGCAGCAAAGAAAGTGCCTCAGCAACAAAAAGGAACAAGTACGCAGATAAAGGTTCCCCCTGCCTAAGTCCCCTAGAAGGTGAAAAAGACTCCAGCAACTGTCCATTGAAGCAGACGGCAAATTTCACCAATGTAACACACGACATAATCCAATTTATCCACCTCGGCGCAAAACCCAAATCCCCCATCATACATTGCAAGAAATTCCAGTCTACACGATCATAAGCTTTCACCAAATCCAACTTATACGCACAAAATTCCCCTCTTAAATCTTTAAGCATACTCAACGAATGCATACATTCAAAGGCTATGAGAGCATTGTTATAAATTAACCTTCCCGGAATAAACGCACTTTGAGTAGGGGAAATCATACCATAAGGAGCGGCCTCAGTTTGTTAACAAGGCATTTGGAAATAATCTTGTAGATAACATTGCACAAACTGATCGGCCTGAAATCTTTAATAGACTGAGGGTTCTTAATTTTCGGGATGAGAACAATAGTTGTGTTATTAATCCCCTCAGGCATAACTCCAGAAAAAAACTGTTGGACATCCTTAATAATATCCTCCTTGATCAAACCCCAATTCTGCTGGAAAAACTTTGCAGGAAAACCATCCAGCCCCGGAGCCTTTAACGGCCCCATTTGGAAAAGCGCATCACTAATCTCTTGATCCGTAAAAGGTTTGCAAAGCTCCTCATTCATATCATCAGAGACAAGGGGATTGACCAGCGAAATAATATGGGACGGGTCAACTAAATCATCACATGAGTAAAGTTGTTTAAAGAATGAGTTAGTGATACCTTTCATCTCCACCAAATTTTCCGTAAGGCACCCATCCTCCTTCCTTAGAGCAGAAATATGATTTTATTCTTTGATCTCCAGGAAGCCTTCCTCTAAAAATAATTAGTATTACGGCCTCCTCCTCTTATCTTGTCCAACCGAGATCTTTGCTTCCAAAGAACTAGCCAGGTGTCCCGCGCATTTGCGCGGCTAGATTTACCATATTATTTTTTATACCCATTGTGAATTGGCATTGAACTTGATTCTATATTATATTAAGATTCATTTGTGTTGTTGTTTGGTATCCTTTTGCACTCATATCTAGGTTCGGCAATTGGATGTCATGTTTTCCTGCCATTAAGCAGTAGCAGAATAGTTGTTTCCTTTTCTTCTAAAATACTAGATGTTTCATGCACCATCCTGTGGTTGGATGGTTAGGAAGACAGTGGTATCTTCATCCCACTAGAGTTCAAATCCTAGGCATGACACTGGTGCTCACATTTTTCTGGATTTGTTCCAGGCCTTCCGGCGATGTGCGTTGAGATGGAGAAGACGTTCCCGTTGACTATGAAGAATTCCGTGGCGACTTCGTCAATCTCAAAATGAAGTCTTTATGGTAGGGTGTGCGTCCGTCATAGCGGTGACTGTATGTCCGTATGTATGAGTATCTGCATCTTTGTTGTGCTAAAAAAAGTAAATGTTTCCTCCTACTGTATGAGTGCCTACATAGTAGGTTGAATTTCGTTTGCAAACCTAAGTCCTAATTTCTCCTTTAGCAATACTGAATATAGCTATGCTATTTGCAGACTTTTTACTGCGTTCATATGAAAATGTGTATCTTTATTTTCTTATTTAGTATTTCAATACTCATACGAAATGAGTCCATAAGAAGTTTCTATGAAAACCAAGTTGTAAATTATTTTTATTTGTGTATTATAATTTCATATGAAAGGCTAATTTTCCTGCCTCTCTTATTATATATTTCCTATATCAGCATAATTACATTGATTATCCATCGAAGAAGAGTTTCTCATGTATAATAAAGTTGTTAAAACATTATATCTCACTCACTCTCCTTATAACTACATTGCTTATTACAAATTAATCTGCTTCTTATTTGTGGTTTCTCTTTTTATTTTTATTATCAACTTGAGGTATTTTCTTACTCGATGGGAATCTTGGAAGAGTATGAATAAACAAAACATAGCTTGGCATATGTCAATAATAGTTGTATAGAGGAAGCATATGGTCATTTAGGAGAGAAAATTAACATAAAACGTGGTTGTTCCAAAACAAAATATCCACTTTGGATTTGTCAAATGATAATTTGTACGATAAAAACTAACTTAAGAAATGAATGTTTCAACAGAGTTGGAGGGAAAGAGCAGAATGGAAGCGTAATGCCCAGTCTATGTTTGTTTTTATAAAAATAATCGGCTCCGGTACATATAAATCGGCTCCTGTATATATTCATGACATGTGAGTTCATATCAACAATCTGCTGCGTTATGGTGTTCAAAATAGAAAAAAACAGTGTGCATCCCCAACTAAAAAAACTGCTCACCCAGCAAGATGGCCAGAGCCTAATTGATTTTTTTAATGAACTTAACTGATTTGTTGTGCTGAAAACCGAGCATATGCATTTTTTTTACATTTCTCAGATGATTAGCGTCACATGCTCCGTCCTGATCATGTATGTCCGGCAGGGGCTTTATTGATTGGCTGTGCTTGGTCCCATACAAACACAAACACGTACATGTTTTTTTGGTTATGCAATTGTTTTTTTCCTATTCTTTCGTCAGATGATTAGCGTAACACGCTTCGTCCTGATCATGTATGTCCGGCAGGAGCTTAATTGATTGGCTATTTTTTGTCCGATACAAACACGTACATGTATCTTTTTGTGTACATTTTTTTCTATACAATGCATGTGTGCATACATGCATGACTTGCTTTCCTAGCCATCACATCCGGATTAGAGCCTGACTTGACTTTCCTTTTTTTTACCGTGACTTGACTTTCCTATTGCTATCTTTTTCTTCTCTTTTTCTAAACGTCCTATAACGTGACAACATGGAAGTTCAATACTACTGGTACATATATTTTTCAAGGTTATGTAAAAATCTTTAAATCTTAGCCGTTATTACTCTAATCAAACAGTGTCGAAAATATTAGCATATGTGGACGAACGTGACGGCTTATTTGACTCTTGTTTTAAATATATAATAGATTTCTTCCTTTATAAGAAGTTCATCCATCTCTGCAAGTATTTTCTTCCTTTCCAAACCTGCAGAATGATCATTACTTCTAAACAACTTTTTTTAGTCTTTTACGAGCCCACTCCAGTTTCTTTAGCAGATACCCAATATGAACGCGACACCACCCATGAAGAGATTTCAGTTTGTCTAGCTTATTTGCAACATCACCAAGATCATTAATATTAGAATCTCTATTCCAGCAAGCACTAATCTGATCATCCAAAGCCTCACCTTCCATCTCCCAATAAGATTCATATTTTAACTGTTTAGCAAAAGTGCCAACTTTGGGAGAACCCAACAACTCAATAAAAATGGGACAGTGATCAGACCTAGAGCTTATAAAATGGGATACCTTACATCGAGGGAACATACACTACAAAAAAATACACTTCCGTGATGATTTGTCACAGTAGGTCACATTTTGTGTCATGCATGTACATCCATGACGATTTTATGACAGAATCACGATAGTCATACCTATGCTGTCGTAGAAGTGTTCTATGACATTACCAAAATTATCATCACGGAAGTGGCCACTTCCACGATGATAATTCACACGTCATAGAAGTGCTTTCATCAAGGGTGACAGACACATGGCATCCACCGTAACGGAACGCCGTTAAGCTGTCGGGTCCGGTTTTGGATACGATAACCCGTTAACAGCCCCGACCAATGGAGATTTTCCATGTGTAAAATCATCATTGGCTGGAGTAAACACGTGTCATCTCAACGTTGGGACAGATGTCATCCAATCATTGGACCCAAGGCGCCTATGATACGTCGACACGTGGCACGGCCCAACAGAGGCCCATTCCTTTGAAAAGGCCGGCCCGTTTGAGTTGGTCAAAAGGTGGCGAGCCGGCCCACGGAAAGCCTGTTAACGTCCTGTTCGCATATGGCCCATTTAAAGCCCGCAAACATAGGGCCCATTACGGCCTATCCGAATTAGGCGCAGTAGCTTCATCTGGGCCATCCAATAAGATTCCAGCCCGTTTTAACTTCCGGCCCATGTATGGCCCATGACGTCTTTTGGCCCATATGAGGCCCTTTGTAACTCTTGGCCCATTAATGGCCCGTGCTGAAACTGGCCCGTAATGAACAGTGTATCACTTTATACCCATTAATGACCCATTATTCCATTGGCCCGTTTCCAGCCCATGTTATCTTTCGGCCTTCTCAGGGCCCATTTATTCTTGGGCTCATTTCCAGCATTCGGATAGTTACGGCCCGTTACTGTCATTTTCTGCTTGTGGGCAAAATTCAGCCCGTTGTTACATTTGGCTCGTTTGTGGCCTGTTAATATGTTGGGCCATTTTCATAGCGTCATCAAATATGGCCTATTAATGACGGCCCGTTATGGTCGGTCCATGAACGTACCATACCATCTCTAGCCCGTTTACGACCATAATGCGGTCTATTATTGGCCCATGTTTGGCCAATCGATCATCCGGCCCATATAAGGCCCATTGATGATACGGCCCATAGAAGGCCCATTGTGTCTATGTCCCATAGAAAGCCCCTTGTTTCTACGGCCCGTAGAAGGCCCATTGTTTCTACGGCCGGTAGGAGGCCCAGTGTAACTACAGTAAATATGTAGCCCATGGTTATTGTGGCCTAGTTTTAAAAAATAGGTTATTGTGGCCACTAGCAAACCGCGGAAAAAGAACTGCACCGACTACAAGAAAAAAAACAAGACAGCAAGGAAATAAATAAGCAAGCAACTTATGCTAGGCTATCACGGCTATTACACATATTACATCCACTGGGCATCAAAGTTCGCCACCAGTGCAAATATAGGGAACAAAGCAACGTATAAACGCCGCAGCAAAATAAGTCCAAAACTGAAACCACGTCAGAAGAGCTCAAGAAACAATATCCTGGGTACCCATAATGCTGGCAAGATGCTTAGCAAGCTTATTAACTTTCTCTTGTTTGGCACTTAAATCCTCCAGCGCTTGCTGTTGCACAAGAAAGTACGCATCTGAATTCTGTAGGGACTTCCTCTGTCCTTCGGCTTCTTGCCGCAACACAGCTGACTGATGCCTTTCAGCTTGTAGCTGAGACTGAAGAAGCCGAAGTGATTCAGGCAGCGAGTTCGAAGAGCTTGTGCCCGCGGTACTGGCCAGTAACTCGAACACAACATCAACGCAGGACTGTGGGGTTTTCTTACTGGTACAAGACCATTTTTATCACCTTTCTTGGAGACCAACAGGGTTGTCTCACTATCTTGAACCTTATATGCATTACTTTCTCTATCCTTGCATAGTGGGGTGCTCTTCTCCAATATTCGGTTTGCATACTACAAGAGAAACAAGCAGACACATCATAGGTTTAGCTTGTAGTATAAGAAACTCATTTTGGTAAACCGGTTCAGTAGTATAACAGCATGAAACAAACATATATCTATGTACTATGGTCACTATATTATCCATATCATTCTAGTTTATGTTGCCTAATCAAGATAGAGACACAGTTCAACTCATATATTTTTAAGACAAAACAGCATAGACAGAATATAAGTGTGAGAAACTACACAGCATTGCCAACACTTGTAATGTGCGTCACATGAGAACATAACTGTTTATACAACTTAAACTGAAATCAACATAGAGCAAGAAGTTAGAACAACAATCCAGTTAAAGAAATAGGTTTAAAACATACTTGTTGCGGCATTGGAGTTTCAATTGGATCCTTCAAATTCGGAAGTAGTTGGTATGAGTAAATACAGTGATGCAACAGCAAAGGAGTTTGGATCATAGCTACGGAATCTGACCTGAGAACAGTTGCTCTTCTGCTTTAAATGTGGAGTTTGGGTTAGCTGTGGTGGTCTTCATGCTTTGGGCGCTGCAGTAGCTTTACAAACTGCTCGTGTGGGGGTACTCTGTGGTGTACATGGTGCTTTGTCAACTAGAAGTGGGTTACTATCCGCTGGGGTTGCGGTTAGATGGGTTGTAGCTGGTTCTCTACCCAACGGTGTAAGTGTGCAATCTGGAAGAGTCTCGATTATGTGTGGTGGGGCTAGTTTGCGGGCCAGTACAACCATGACTCTGTATGCATCGACGGGTAGCACTGTCTTTTGTGAAGAATGGGTTTTTGCTCCCTTAGATACTGCCATCACCCCCTCCAATTCAAATGGCTGATAAACAAGAAAAGAAATTGAATGTATAGACATTGTATGATAGACAAATGTGGTAATTCACATATATGTTGTCTAACCAAACAGGACAGCATGCACAATTTCACATATATGATGCCTAACTAAACAGGATAGCATGACACAGTTTCAGATATATGATGGATAACTTAACAGGATATAATGGCATAATTCAACATATGATGAGTATCTAAACAGGATGACATGACAAAACTATATGATGTCTTTCTAAAATAGGTTGGGATGAAATAGTTCACATACATGTTGTCTAAGTATATAGGATGGCATGATATAATTGACATAATTGATTCATATCCTAAGCAGCTGGCACTCGCATGTATGATCTCTAAACTAAGCAGATGGAATTCAATATTGTGCATATGATGTCTAAACTAAGCAATTCAAGACACCATATGCATCATATGAGAAATATAAACATTGCAACTTAGAGCATACACGTCAGGTGGGATATAGGAATGGTCATTTGTCTCTGAATCCTCCTCTGAGTTCCCTGTAACCATCAAGATATATGCTTCAACAGGTACCATTACCTGCTCTGAAGACCTTGTTTTCACTCCAGATTTTTCCATAACCGGCTCAAATGGCTGATACACATGAAGAGTAGTTCAATATACACAGATTGTCGACAAATGGAATAAGTAATGAAAAAAAAGATGTCATGAGATAATTCACATATATGATGCCTGGCTACATGGCGGTGCATAATTCACATATATGATAACTGGCTGAAAAAGATGGCATTGCATAATTCACATATCTGATATAGAAAGCAAACAGGAGGCATTCACACAAAGCATGTCTAATCTAAGCAGGTGGCATGGCAATGCTAGACACAATATGCATGATATGAGCAATATAACCCAGCCAAGTTAGAGCATGCACCTCGGGGGGGGGGGGATACGAGTGGTCATCTATCTCTGAATCCTCCTCTGAGGAGCTATCTGTAACCAGCAAGAAATCTGCATCGACAGGTAGCACTAACTGCTCAGAAGACCTTGTTTTCACTCCAGATTTTCCCATGACCGACTCAAATGGCTGATGCACAGGAAGAGTAGATGAATGTATAAACATTGTTGACAAATGGAATACATTATGGAAAAAAACATGGCACGATACAATTCACATATACGATGACTGGCTAAACACGATGGCATTGCATGATTCACATATATGATGCCTGGCTAAAGAAGATGGCATTGCATAATTCCCATATACTCCCTTCATTCCTAAATATTTGTCTTTTTAGAGATTTCAAATGGACTACCACATACGGATGTATATAGACATATTTTAGAGTGTAATTCACTCATTTTGTTCCGTATGTAGTCACTTGTTGAAATCTCTAAAAAGACAAATATTTAGGAATGGTGGGAGTGTGATATAGAAACCAAATAGGTGGCATTCACATAAAGCAAATCTAAACTAAGCTAATGACATATAAGATGTATAATGTAAGCAATGCGAGGCGCCATATGCATGATACGACCAACATCAGCATGCCAGGTTAGAGCAAACACCTCAGGTGGTAAACAGGCGTGGTCGGCTCCTTCTGAATCTCCATCTGAACAGTTATCTTCCTATGGAATACAATCTAGAAATGCAGGAGGGGGGCACTTCACCCACCATGGAGCGGCGTCTGCATGACATTATATTCCCACGCAATGGTCTTCTCTTTTTCTCTACATGTTCAGTATGATTGTGTACAATATCTGACATGCATAATAAAAAAATAGTAAGATTTTGTAAGGCCTAAGGGGTGCATGCAAAAAATCAAGACTGATGGTAGCATACGAGTGGATGGATCCAAAACTAATGATAGCAGGTAGATTGCCGCTTCAGTTTAAAAAGATAGACAATGGATCATCTATTGTTTGTTGCCCACCCAACATGAACCACATAGAAGACCCTAGATGAACCAGATAGTAGACAGATACTATTCGTTGCTGCCTCGATATGAGACCCACGGGCATTTCAAAACTGAAGTTTGAATGATAAAGTAGCAGGTAATAATAACCGATGTATAATGTATGCAAACACGAAAGACTGGGACCTCTCTTCCGGAACTGTGTAGTCCTCAGGTTCATCTGCTCAGTCGATGATGGTAATGCAGTTGGCGTGGCTGCCGGCAATGGGGAAGATGATCTGAGGTGGCGAAAGAAAGTCTGCAGGGGGGATCTCTGCTGCAGTGAACGCTTCTGTCGATGGTGCACCTCAGGTGGGTGGATGACGGCACGGTAGGAGTAGGACAAACACACAGAGTTTTCTTTGACGCCTATCTGAAATGAAGTAAATCTCTAAGGGCTCCTTAGAATTGGAGGATCCTATAAATGCAGGGACAGGAAAAACACAAGAATATGATAGGAATGCACGTGCAAAACAGAGCATTTGGAAACATAGGATTTCAGTCAACCTGGGTGTTTGGTTCACATGAATTGGAAGAACACAAGAATGGAGAAACGTGGTCAAGTCAAACCATGTGAAAATGAAAAAATAAGAATCTTATTATGCCAGTAATGCAATTAGTTCTGTTCTTCATGCATATTAATTTGAAAGGGACGTCCAAGTGAATATTAAAATTCCTACGTTTTTTCTTCGAAAGAGACACCAAAGGAAAAAAAATCCTCCAGTTTTGCTTTGCTCCACTCCTTCTAACCAAATGCATGAATAGTAGTTCCATAGCAAAGGATCGTTGAGGGGTCGACATGAATGTAGAGTAATAAAGTGATGCGACGAGTGTACAACCTCTTTGGCATAGCCTTGTGGAGCTCAGCATCATTGGGTTGGACTTGGAGGATGGTGATGCTGGTGTGACTGTCGGAGGCGGGGAAGAAGATCCAAGGCCTCTGGATACGGCGCCGAGGGTACTGCTCTGCTGTGATGGACGGTTCCGTTGTTGGAGCAGCTTCGATGAGGTGTACGGCGGCGAGGTTGAAGCAGGACAAGACAAACAACGTTAATCTGAAGTGGGACCCTAATATCATCTGCAATAGATGATGTAAAATACATCACCAAAAAGTGCTAGATGTAAAACGCATCAGCCGCGCCATGGCCGCTCTGACAGATGCTGTAAGTACTGTTCACTCTGAACTTAACTGAAGAAACTGAACTTTACAGTCGAAACTGAATTTTACTGTCGAAACTGATTGAACTAGTAGCAGAGCATTGCAATAGATGTTTAGGGTGTTCCACCACTAGTAGCAGAGAAGCAATGACCTAAATCAGCAGACGCTCGAGCAGGGAACACACTAGCAGAGAACAAGTCGTGCAGTAGCATAGTGAGCGAGTGCTAAAGCAGCAACTCCTATAGCTGTCGGAGGTCGTGCAGCAGCAGCAGTGCAAGAGAGAGCAAGAGCAGGGCAGCAGCACGAACGATAGCAAGAGCAGTGCAGCAGCGCGACCGACAGCAAAAACAAAGCTGCAGCACGAGCGAGAGCCGGAGCAGCTGCAGCTAGTGCCGGTGTGGAAGTCGCCGCCGAGGAAGCAACGACACGGGGGAGAGACGCTGTGGATGATGTGGCCGGCGACGTCGCCGTCGATGGAGGCCCTCCATGCCTGCTCGGCATCAAGCACCGGCAGCCCCGTGAGATCGAATAAAAGATAAAATGCAGCGGTGAGTGCAGAACCTCCTCGGTGGCGTCGAGTTGGCCTCGGCTTCATCGGAGGAATTGGTGAGGGTGTTGCGGTTCTGGTGGGGCAGGTCAAGACGGTGGTGTGGGGATTGAGGTGGCGCGATAGATGAGGCAAACGTTGGGGCAGCTCCTTGGAGGTGGAGGACTGGGCGGCTGATCCGGCGGGACGACGAGGTCGACGATGTATCCTGATCCGGTGCGGTGGATGAGGGACGGCGAGCTGTTGCGGCGGACGAGTAGTCAGGGAAGAGTCTCCGGCTGGGCGGCGGTCGGGAGGCCGACGGAGGAGCATGGGGTTTTGCGGGTTTTGGCGGCCTCGGTGTACGAATGGGGATCGAATGGGAAGGGAGGGGGAGCCAAGCTTAGGGGCGCACTTGTCCGAAATGTAGTGTAAGTTACCAGCGTACCCTCACCAGTTTTGACACCGCGGTGTGGAGCTTCATTTCTGGCTAAGGGGTAGAAGGGGGATTTCGCGTGTCTAGGCTGTGGGACCGATTTCGGATGAGGAGGGAGTTTTCGCGCGCGTCGTAATGTCGGGATAACAAGGCGCGGCGCGGGTTGAAGAGGTGGGAGTTTCAAAGCAGGTGAGACAAAAGATACTCGAGCTTGAAAATTCGGAATAAGAAGGTGTGGATTCCTTGTTCGGCTGAACAAACTTAACATGTAAAAAAACAATTCATACAAGACACAAGAGAGTCATGTCCCCTTTTACTATATTGCTATAGATGCCATTGAAAAAAATACAAGAAAAATGTAAAAAAAATCAGGAGAACAAGATTACCCTATACAGTACCAAATCGGTTCGCACTTCCCTCAACATCAACAAAAAACAAATCAATTCCCACCAAAAGAAAGATTAATGTCCCTTTTTATATGATTACAAATGATCTCGAATTTCAATTTTTGAATCCACGTTATGTTGAATTGAAATATATCATTAGGTGACCTTGTAGTTTATAATTGATGTAGTCGTACATTTTGATCTTCCATCATATATGAACATTTCACTCCACCATGTGAACATATATATTGTCGTCTACCATATGGACTAAATTCAAATATTTGTATCCATTTTATGTTGAACTCAAATCATAGTACATTATTGGTCTAGGTAGCGACATGTTCGGGATAATCTAAACCATGTTTTCATATGTATAATTTTTGGCTAAATTGGGACAAGTTTTGGTATAAGCTTCTTCCAAAACCGGAGATTCTCTCAACAAGCCTCGTGGTTCCGAGAGGGAAACATGTCACCTTTGTGTGCGAAACGATATACGCTGCCTCCCCCCTGATTTTCTTTACAGAGGCAACATAGAACTATATGAGTGCCCTATTAAATTTTGGAATTATTTCGGGTTCGTTTGGCCTTTTTATACATTAATTGAGTTTCTGGACTTTAAATGTGCATAATCCAAATTTGAACTGCAGGCACATGCTCCGGTGCACCAAAGTTGGTTGAAAACTCACATGTGTGTCCTTGGTTGAATTTCTAGGTCCCCTGGAAGAAATGAGAATGAAATTTAAACATCTGGGCGTCGTGACTCGGCCGAGAACATCGAGAAACATAGATTTTAAATTCATGTAAATCCAAAACTCGCCCGCCTTGAGTTTCTTTACAAAGGCAACATAGAACTACATGAGTGCCCTGTTAAATTTTGGAATTATTCTGGGTTCATTTGTCATTTTTTATTGATTAATTGAGTTTCTGGTCATTTAATATGCATAAGTCAAATTTGAACTACAAGCACATGCTCCCATGCACCAAAGTTGGTTGAAAAATCACATCTGTGTCCTCGGGTGAATTTCTAGGTCCCATGCAAGAAATGAGAATAAAATTCAAACATCTGGGCATCATGGCTCGGCCGAGAACAATGAGAAACTTGGTTTTAGAATTCTTGTAAATCCAAATGATGTCTGAAAATCATGAAACTTGGCATGGTGTCATGTCATGGTACTACCATGCTGTGGTAAAAAAATTGGCCGAATAGGAACAGATTTTGGTATAAGCTTCTTGCAAACCGAAGCTTCTCTCAAGAAGGCTCGTGGTTCTAAGAGGGAACGTGCCACCTTTGAGTGCGAAACGATATATGTTGTCCCCCTTGAGTTTATTTACAAAGGCAACATAGAACTACATGAGTGCCCTGTTAAATTTTGGAATTATTCCAGGTTCGTTTGGCCTTTTTTACACATTAATTGAGTTTTTGGCCATTTAATGTGCATAATTCAAATTTGAAGCACATGCTCCCGTGCACCAAAGTTGGTTGAAAAATCACATCTGTGTCCTCGGGTGAATTTCTAGGTCCCATGCAAGAAATGAGAATAAAATTCAAACATTTGGGCATCGTGACTCGGTCGAGAACATTGAGAAACTTGGCTTTAAAATCATGAAACTTGCATGGTGTCATGTCATGATAGTACCATGCTGTGGTAAAAAAACTGGCCGAATAGGAACAAATTTTGGTATAAGCTTCTTGCAAACCGGAGCTTCTCTCAAGAAGCTTCGTGGTTCTGAGAGGGAACGTATCACCTTTGTGTGCATAATTCAAATTTGAAATACAAGCACATGCTCCAGTGCACCAAAGTTGGTTGAAAAATCACATGTGTGTCCTCGGGTAAATTTCTAGGTTCCATGCAAGAAATGGGAATGAAATTCAAAATTCTGGGCGTCGTGGCTGGGCTGAAAACATTGAGAAACTTAGTTTTTTAATTCCTGTAAATCCAAAACACGCATGAAAATAATGAAACTTGGCTTGGTGCCATGACATGGCACCAACATGTTGTGGTAACTTTGGAGTCCGATTTGCGAAGGCGCACCACATTAACAATCAACAAAGTCATTTTGGAACAAGTGTTGTCACGTTACAATCGGAAACACAAGTATTATTGAAACTGTGGGCGTTCTATTTACTACCATTTATGTGCCGCCACGCGTCCCCTTTTTTTATTAGCTAGGAGGCGCCGTGCAGGGTAGCTATTTGAGTACGAGAGGCGTGCGATCAGACCCCTACGCGTGCTTATCGGGAGAAGAGCCCTTTGACCTCCATCTGCCATCCACCTCTCTCCCAAGGTCTCCATTAATGGCGCCCGAGCCTCTGTTTAATGGCGTGGCTATGTCTCACTCGACTGAGATTTAAGAGAGAAAAAAGAAAATTGAAAGGACGGATCTTGATGTAAGATCCGACGGACCTATATAGCATCTACTGTGACTTATAGCAAGACTGATGAATATATAACGACGATTAATTGTCTTACATAATTAGGAAGATAATTCAAAAAGCCACATGCGGCTACGCCCGAAATACACAAGGGCAAAAGAAGAAGGAAGACAAGGATCTGGCTCGCTGATCTCTACTTTCTTGATACGTTGCTGCAGGCCGCGGGAACTAGTCTTCGCGGCGAGCGGCGATGAGCTCTTTTGTGTCCTCAAGACGCTGCTTGAGAACATCCACGGATTCCTCCACCAGCCTTTGGCGCTCGATGAGGAGCATGTCACTCTCGTCGATAAGTTTCTTGACGATGACGCCGGTTTTCTTCAACAAGGCAGTGGTCTCCTCCTGCTGCTCCACACTTCCGACGATCTTCGCCCTCAGCAGGTCGCGCTCGGCCTGGAGCCTCTCATTGCCCTCCCTTAGTTGCCAGATGACGCCGGTAGCATGTTCAAATGAGGATTTCATGTCGTCCTGCAACCTCGCCCAGCCGGAGATCTAATCCATCTGGCTAAGGATGATCGCATGCATGTGCCTGTAAGAGTCGTCGCCTTCCCGCGAGACATTTTCCCAGGACGTCGCGGTGCAGCGGGACATCTCTGCTGCATTTGCGGTGCTGCGGGACATCTCTGTTGCTTCCGCGGTGCGGCAGGTGTCGTGGTATTCTCACGGGGGGTGTAAGACGACATATGCCACAAGGGCTTCGTGTGAGGGTAAGACTGCTGCTGATAGGCCCGGGAGCGGGCATGCGAATAGCACGCGGTAGTTTACCCAGGTTCGGGGCTCTTCAGAGAGATAATACCCCTACTCCTGCATATCTGAGTATATCTGGTATTTCTGGTACAGAGTGCTCCTGGAGCTGTATCTGAAAGTAGTGCCACAGGCATCTGGTTTCATATATGCATGTATGTGGCATGCTCTTAGTGGCCGGCCATGCTCATGGCTCATGGCTGTGAGCATGTGTGTGCTCATGCGTGTCTCTGTGGATGGATGGATGGATGCTCATTATATAGTGTGGGCTAGCTTAGAGAGTAAGCTAGGTAGTGGCATGGGCAAGGCATGGTGGGTGTCATCCTTGTCCCCTGGGTCACTTCATAAATAGTGCCAGGGGACAAGTGACACTATACATGATGGCTGAGATGACACGTGAATAGTGCTCGGGTACCGCCGTCTCGTCGGTGTCGGGTCAGGCTGCAGTCTGCAGCCGACTGGTTGGCGCAGTCGACAGCCGGCAGCCGACCGGGCAGAGCAGTCGGACGAGGAGCCGGCAGGAGCCGCCGAGCAGTCGGACTGAGGGGCTTTGCTAGCCCCGATGTCTTGATTTATTGTCTTGCCGTCTTCTGGGTACCCGTTGTCAATTACTCCGATCGTAGCCCCCAAGCCTCCGGGCAACTTGGCAAAGTTGGGCGGAGGTTTTTTTGCGGGTGTTCGTGGAAATGATCATGCAAAAGACAAAGTTAGTCCACGCAGATATATCAAATGATTGCTTTTAGCATTGCAAGTTTTATGCGGAGGGTGCCGACTCGGTTTCGTCCGAGCCCCCTTCAATCTTTTTCGTGTTCCCTCTGCTTCTTGGCTTGTGCTCTCGCTTGCCGAACAGCCGCTCTGCGGTCTGTAGCTGAGAGTGGGCCGCGAAGCAGAGTGTACAGTACTCAGACTCCGGGAGCGGATTTAACCGAGCAGATACTCATAAAGCAAATGGTCGGGTCGCCTGAAGCATTTCTTTTCCCGGACGTTTTTCGCGTGGGGTGACCTCCAGCTTTTGCTCTCGCTAGCCGGACAGCCGCTCTGCGGTCTGTGGCTGAGAGGTGGGCTTTGGTACTGCACACGCTACTAAACCGTCTGCGGGAAAAAATGTCTCTGGCCAAGCGGCCAGCCCCCGGTCCAACTCTGGCTGGCACCGGGGCGAACAGTAGTGCAAAAGTAATAAAATGCGGAGATAGCCCCCGAGCATCGCTCGAGGCTATCTGTGCTTTCGTGGTGCAAAAAATATGCGGGTGAGGAGCTCACATTGATTTTCGTCGAGTTGGAGTTTGCCGAAGACAGCCGACGCGGCTCAGCGCTTGCTGAGCGCGCCGGCGCACCCGCTGGGTGTAGCCCTCGAGCCCCCGGGTGCTCGAGGAGGGTCCAGCCCGTCGGGCTTGACCGGCCAGGGGGTGAGCAGGACGCGGCCGAGCCGGCTTGGCACAGTCGGCCAGGCGGCGAGGCGTAGTGAAAAAACTCTTTTTTTTTGTCTGCAATCTTCCGCAGGAGCGCGCCAGCGCACCCACTGGGTGTAGCCCCCGAGATTTGGCCGACTGCTGAGCAGTCGGGCCGGATCTCCCGGCAACTACTTTGTCTTCTTTCTCACGGGACGCGCCAGCGCACCCCTGGGTGTAGTCCCCGAGATTCGGGCCAACTGCTGAGCAGTCAGGCCGGATCTCCCGGCAACTACTTTGTCTTCTTGCTCGCGGGACGCGTCAGTGCACCCGCTGGGTGTAGCCCCCGAGATTCGGGCCGACTGTTGAGCAGTCAGGCCGGATATCCCGGCAACTACTTTGTCTTCTTGCTCGCGGGGGCGCGTCAGCGCACCCGCTGGGTGTAGCCTCCGAGATTCGGGCCGACTGCTGACTAGTCGGGCTGGATCTTCCGGCAACTACTTTGTCTTCTTGCTCGCGGGGGCGCGTTAGCGCACCCGCTGGGTGTAGCCCTTGAGCCTCCGGGTGCTCGAGGAGGTGCCGGTCGGGCTTGATCGGACAGGGGGTGAGCGGGACGCGGCCGAGCCTGCCTGGCACAGCCGGCCAGGTGGCGAGGCGTCTGGCAGCGCCCTTTACTTCTTTTTCTTCTTCAGCCGGCTGGGCGGGCGGACCCCGACACAGCAGTCGGGCTCTTTACAGCCGGCCAGGCAGCCAGCGGTCGGACGCACATCTCGTAGTCGGACGCACATTTCTTTTCTGCTCTCTCTTTTTTCTTTTTTTTGCCCAGCGGCCGGCAGCCGGCTGTTTGACTTGGTCAGTGTGAGCAGCCGGACGCACTTTTTCTAGCCGGCCAACAGGCAGTCGGCTTCTCTTTCTTCTTGACATTTCTGTCGGACTCTTCATTTTCTTTCTTGTCCCAGCCGGCCTCTCGGAGAGTCGACTTGCGAGCAGGGCCGGCTTTGGACCAGTGCGAGAGGTGCGACGGCCCGGGGCCCGGACTAAAAGGGGGCCCATAGTATATATGCAGTATATATATATATATATATATATATATATATATATATATATATATATATATATATATATATATATATATATATATATATATTATGGAGCAGTGAAAAAAAAAAGAATGACTAACGTCCAGCCCAGGTAGCTCTGAGCCTAGCACGCAACCACCACTAGGCCTAGCCAACCAAGCCCAGGCAACGCACGTCGTTCTCCTGGAAGAGAAACGCACCGACACAGTAGCACGGAGACGCATCGACACAGCGGCCGCCGCCTGACGCCGACACCAGCGCACCGCTCCGAACCTAGAGCTGAGTTTGGGGATCAAATCGGCAAGAATTCGGGGAAGAGATCAACTGATCAACATCATCATTCAGAAGGTAATAATTCTCAGATCAATCTATTCATAAATCCTAATCTATATGCGAATATTTTCCAGTGGTCTCAATTCTGAAACTTCTCATCTAAAAACATAACATCTTCAATCTCTAATACTGTATTCGTGTTTCTCACTTGCAGCATAATCATGTTACCTAAAAAACATCTATCTGGCTGTGAGAAAAGAAACAACAAGAAAATAGTAGACAAGTTGATTAAATCTCAGGAAGGCGCTATGAATAAGTTTGTCTTAAGGACTGGTACTGCTACAAATTCAGAGCAATTATATATCACAAATGGTGAAGAACAACCTGATGATACTAAGATTGAATGGATTGGCCATGTGCTGCATTGAGAAGGATATGCTGGACAGTATTGATCTTGACAGTCTCATTGATGATTTTGCATCAAAAAATGCACGAAAGTCTCGTTTCACATGATCACTGGAGGTTAGCATGCTATTTCTATATTTTTTTCTGCGTTGTAACTTCCATGATACTTGGTTTGGAACAAAGACAGGGAAAATAACATATGCTTGATTCTAGTAAAAAAATATTAGTTTTATGATTTAATAGCAATTTTATATTTTCATTTATCAAATTGGATTTTTCACTCTATTGGGCCCACTGGTCGGGTTCGCACCGGGGCCTTCGAAATCATAGAGCCGGCCCTGCTTGCGAGGACTGGAGCGACGGGAAGCCAGCAGCCGGCCAGGCCGGCCGGGTGGCAAGCAGGCGAAGTCGGGTGGCGGGCGGAGCCGGCCGTCCGGGTGCCGGGACTTGGGCGACTTGGCGCAATGCGAACGGCGGTCGGCGCGCCTGAGACAGCGAGCGCGCGGGAGGCGGGCGGCCCGGCGCGGAGGCAGAGCAGCCGACCAGGCGCAGGCGGTGTGGGCCGGCCGGGTGCGGGCAGAAGCCGGCGCGTGAGGATGCGCGCGGCACAGAGCGGGGAGGTGGGCCGGCCGAAAGCGGACGCGCGAGGCGCACGGCGCGGGAGCCACCACCGGCCGGAGGAGACGGCGTGAGCCGCTCGGCGCACGGCGCGGGAGCCGGCCTGGAGCCGCGGCCAGCTCGAGGAGACGGAGCGCGGCGCAGGAGCCGGGGGGCCGCAGCAACACGGGCGCGCAGACGCACGCTGTGGAGCCGCCTGCGAGCGGGAGGCCGGGCCCCTGCGGGAGGCCGCAGGCGGAGGAGCCAGCAGGGGCGCGGGCCGGTGCCGGCCGGGGCGGGAGAAGGCACAGCGTGGCCGGCGCGCCCGCGGAGTGGACCTGAGTTCGAGGAAGATCCTCGCGGGGAGTTCGGCGGAGCTGGACCCGCCTAGGCACGAGGTAGCGCCACGCAAGGGGCAGCATGGCAGCGGCCGGCGCGCAGGGGTGGAGCCGGCGACCAGCGCGGCGATGTGGAGGTCCAAGCCGGAGCCAGCGGAGGACGCGGCAGCGGCCGGTCGTGTGGGAGGAGCTGGACGGAGCTGGAGCAGCGAGATGGTGATCGAGTAGAACAGACATCAGCATCCCTGTGCGCTCGCGAGGAATAGAATGCAGCAGGGGAGGAACGAGGGAGCTATCATTGAGCTATAGCCCGGATCGGTGTGGAGGCGAGCTAGTACGTACTCTACGTACGTACGTACGTAGCTCTCGGCAAGCTAGCTGAAGAATCCATCAAGCTGCCAGGCTGTGTACTTGCTTGCTAGCTTTGCATATGCGTGAAACTGCAGGAGAGGTGGGCGGCAGCCAGGAGCTCGGAGCAGAGGACGGACGCGACGCTCGGAGCAAAGGACGGTCGGAGCTGCGGGCACACAGCGGAGGTGCCGGGCTGGAGCTCGGCGATGCGGGAGCAGCGGCCGTAGCTATGGAGGCTCAGGAGCGAGCGCTGGTTTGCTAGTGCACAACCATTGTCTGGCTTGTGTACAGGCCGTATCCGACCTGTATCTGAGAAGTGTATGGGTTGTGTATGGGCAGCGACAAATAGCAGCAGCTGCAGATTGCGGCGAAGCCGGAGGAAGAGAGCGACACGGGCGGCGCGCGGATGGAGGTGGCAGACCGAAGCGAGGCCCCGCGTGCGGCACGCACGGACGGACGGCCAGCGTCGCAACGGTGGTGATGAAGGGCCCGACGGCAAGGACGCGCCACCCCTCGCGGCCGCTCTGGGGGCGGGTCGATGTCGAGCCCCTGAGCGCCACCGGAGAGACGGTGTGACACCGCGACGGTGATGATGAAGATGGCGAGGCCAACGGCGAGGATGCAGCGCCCCTCGCGGCCACTTCGGGGGCGTGTCGATGTCGAGCCCCCGACCGCTATCGGAGAGACGACGCGACGCTGCGACGGTGGAGACGAAGATGGTCCCGCCCGGACTCTGTAGCATAGTACCGCCCCAAGGTGGGCGCCAAATGTCGTGGTATTCTCACAGGGGGTGTAAGACGACATATGGCACAAGGGCTTCGTGTGAGGGTAAGACTGCTGCTGATAGGCCCGGGAGCGGGTATGCGAATAGCACGTGGTAGTTTACCCAGGTTCGGGGCTCTCCGAAGAGATAATACCCCTACTCCTGCATGTCTGATTATATCTGGTATATCTGGTACAGAGTGCTCCTGGAGCTGTATCTGAAAGCAGTGCCACAGGCTGGTTTCATATATGCATGTATGTGGCATGCTCTTAGTGGCCGGCCATGCTCATGGCTCATGGATGTGAGCATGTGTGTGCTCATGCGTGTCTCTGTGGATGGATGGATGGATGCTCATTATATAGTGTGGGCTAGCTTAGAGAGTAAGCTAGGTAGTGGCATGGGCAAGGCATGGTGGATGTCATCCTTGTCCCCTGGGTCACTTCATAAATAGTGCCAGGGGACAAGTGACACTATACATGATGGCTGAGATGACACGTGAATAGTGCTTGGATACCGCCGTCTCGTCGGTGTCTTGTCGGTGTCGGGTCAGGCTGCAGTCTGCAGCCGACGGGTTGGCGCAGTCGGCAGCCGGCAGCCGGCCGGGCAGAGCAGTCGGACGAGGAGTCGGCAGGAGCGGCCGAGCAGTCAGACTGAGGGGCTTTGCCAGCCCCGATGTCTTGATTTATTGTCTTGCCGTCTTCGGGGTACCCGTCGTCAATTACTCCGACAGTAGCCCCCAAGCCTCCGGGCAACTTGGCAAAGTTGGGCGGAGGTTTTTTGGTGGGTGTTCGCGGAAATGATCATCCAAAAGACAAAGTTAGTCCACGCAGATATATCAAATGATTGCTTTTAGCATTGCAAGTTTTATGCGGAGGGTGCCGACTCGGTTTCGTCCGAGCCCCCTTCAATCTTTTTCGTGTTCCCTCCGCTTCTTGGCTTGTGCTCTCACTTGCCGGACAGCTGCTCTGCGGTCTGTGGCTGAGAGTGGGCCGTGAAGCGGAGTGTACAGTACTCAGACTCTGGGAGCGGATTTAACCGAGCAGATACTCATAAAGCAAACAGTCGGGTCGCCTGAAGCATTTCTCTTCCCGGACGTTTTCGCGTGGGGTGACCTCCATCTTTTGCTCTCGCTAGCCGGAGAGCCACTCTGCGGTCTGTGGCTGAGAGGTGGGCCTTTGGTACTGCACACGCTACTAAGCCGTCTGCGGGGAAAACGTCTCTGGCCAAGCGGCCAGCCCCCGGGCCAACTCTGGCTGGCACCGCGGAGAACAGTGGTGCAACTGTAATAAAATGCAGAGATATCCCCCGAGCATCGCTCGAGGCTATCCGTGCTTTCGTGGTGCAAAAAATATGCGGGTGAGGAGCTCACATTGATTTTCGTCGAGTTGGAGTTTGCCGAAGACAGCCGACGCTATACAGGGGCATGGGCAAGGCATGGTGGGTGTCATCCTTGTCCCCTGGGTCACTTCATAAATAGTGCCAGGGGACAAGTGACACTATACATGATGGCTGAGATGACATGTGAATAGAGCTCGGGTACGGCCGTCTCGTCGGTGTCTTGTTGGTGTCGGGTCAGGCTGCAGTCTGGAGCCGACTGGTTGGCGCAGTCGGCAGCCGGCTGCCGGCCGGGCAGAGCAGTCGAACGAGGAGCTGGCAGGAGCGGCCGAGCAGTCAGACTAAGGGGCTTTGCCAGCCCCGATGTCTTGATTTATTGTCTTGCCGTCTTCGGGGTACCCGTCGCCAATTACTCCAACAGCTGGACCAGTCTGCTGCATCGACAGTGTGGCCGGACATCCGTGCTGCTAGTTCCGCACGGCAGGACATGTCGGCTGCTTTCGCAGCGAGGCAGGACATCTCTCGTGCTTCCGCTTCCATGCTCGCCTCTCCCTGGTGGCAATCTCTCGACCCAGAACTCACGCTGGCCATGGCAGACGCAAGGGACGGATGCTGAATGACTTGTTTGTTTTTGTTGATGAGGAGTTGAGGTGGAATGTGCAGTCATCTTGGCATAGTAGTATTTATAACCGAGTACTAATACGCTCCTAAGTGGAAAACCGTTTAGGTTGTGATCGGTGTGAACAGGTTTGCGATTCAATATAGCATGGTACTAATACGCTCCTAAGTGGGAAACCGTTTAGTTTGTGATCGAAGTGAATAGGTTTGCAATTCAATATAGCGTGGAGTAATTTGGAATGTGACGAAACGCAAGCTCAAAATTTATTGACGGTTCTAGTTTCGAAGTGCGGCACTATTCCCGGATGGCGTTACGTGGGCACGTGTTCTCGGCCATGGTGTAGCATATGCCATGGTAGTTCTTTTTCTACTGCTGTGTACGTGCAATAACTGGCACCGTCGTATACATATCTTACGGTTAATGGGCCGTTTGACAGGAATAGCCGCATAGCGAGCTATAGGCTAGTTTTTTTCAGACGCATTAAACCTATCTCTCGGGACTTCTCGCACGCACCATCGTGTCACCCACAAAAACATTACTTTGAGTTTAGTACGTTATACAGGAAGAGAAGAGGTGCGCGCACGCACTCGTCCTCTCACACACGTGTCTGTTTTTTCTCAAAAAGGAGGACGATGACCCCCGGCCTCTGCATCTGGGAGTCACACACGCATCTGTAGCTACGAATTGTAGTGTTCTCAACCATCCGATTGGCTCTATCATGGATGTACCTATATGCTAAAACATGTCTAGATACATCTATATTTTGACAAATGGAAGGCATGTATTGTGGTTCGGAGGGAGTGCTTGTCATCAAAATGGATAAAAAGGGACGTATCTAGAACTAAAATACGTCTACATACATCTCGTTTTATCCATTTTGATGACAAGTAGTACTTCTTACCCAAAGGAACTTTATATCCAACAGACACAAAATATTCGTTCGATTGTTGGAAATTACTGATCTGATGTCGAAGTGATTGCTGCATCGCCACCAAAACCCACCATTTCTTAAGCTAAAATAGACCGAGGTAATCCCTATATTAGCGTATTACTAAGATAAACAGAAGGCACTGTAGAAACATTTAGGACGTGAGCTTGTCAATATGAATGTGGAGGGACACCAGCTTAGCCCCGGCCAGCAGCTTGGGCAGAACTGTGAAGAAGGTCAGCTCCTGCACAGCGACGTCGCTGGGATCCTTGCTGCTTGTCACCTCCATTTCCACCTTGATTGCGTCGGTCGTGCCTTTGGGCTCCCCCGGCGGACCGTTCGCCCACCGCTTGGCCACGTAGTGCGGCAGTGGGGACGCCTCCGCTCTGATGTAGACGACCGACACGACGATAGGTGCGCCGATGTCGAGCACGCCGCCGACCAAGAAAAACATGCGGTCGTCCTCCTCCGCGAACAGCAAGAGTCATGGCTCCGACAGTGGCACTTGCAGCTGGAGCACCTTGCCGTACTGGATCCTGTGCACGGTGCTGATGTGGTGGTAGAGCGCCGACGGCGGGCCTTCGTAGCCGCAGACGGTCATGGGGCATTTGCAGGGCGTGAGCGGACACACACTCTGGTAATCGACGAGCTTGTGGTAAGTGACGTAGAGCCCACAGCCTTCGTGCGGGCACTCGACCCTCACTGATGAAAGGACGTCGTCCACCGCCGTGTTCCGCATGTTGAAGCCACCGCCATGCTCGCACTTCTGGCACTGCCGCTGGTTCCCGGGGCGCTCGACGCGGCAGTCCGCGCAGACCAAGTGCCCTCCCTTGCACTGCAGAAATCAACCGAACAGCACATCAATCAAGAAACCTGCTGATGGAGTCCTGGATTAGGGGGTATCCGGACAGCCGGACTATTAGACTATGAAGATACAAGACTCAAGACTTCGTCCAGTGTCCGAATGGGACTCTCTTTTGCATGGAAGACAAGCTTGGCGATCCGGATGTTAGATCTCCTTCTTTGTAACCGACTCTGTATAACCCTAGCCCCCTCCGGTGTCTATATAAACCGGAGGGTTTAGTCCGTAGGACAAGGAACAATCAAAATCATCATAGGCTAGCTTATAGGGTTTAGCCTCTACAATCTCATGGTAGATCAACTCTTGTAATACTCATATCATCAAGATCAATCAAGCAGGAAGTAGGGTTTTACCTCCATCGAGAGGGCCCGAACCTGGGTAAAACATCGTGTCCCCTGCCTCCTGTTACCATTAGCCTTAGACGCACAGATCCGGACCCCTTACCTGAGATCCGCCGGTTTTGACACCAACATTGGTGCTTTCATTGAGGGTTCCTCTGTGTCGTTGCTGCAAGGCTCGATGGCTCCTTCAATCATCAACAACAGTGCGGTCCAGGGTGAGACTTTTCTCCCCAGAAAGATCTTCGTGTTCGACGGCTTCGCACTGCGGGCCAATTCGCTTGGCCATTTGGAGCAGATCGACAGCTACGCCCCTGGCCATCAGGTCAGGTTCGAAAACTTCAACTACACGGACGATGTCCGCGGAGACTTGATCTTCGACAAATTCGGGTCTACGCCAGGAGCGCCGAGCAGTAACGACGAGCACAGCCTAGACCTGCTGTCAGACAATACTCGGGATATCGCACCTGCAAGAACTCCGGACCTAAATCCGGGGCAGATCGCGTTGTCCGAGGACGGGTGGATGGACCCCGCCCCGGAGGCCGCATACTCATCGGCGATAGAGCCGAACACGGACTCCATCCCCAAGGAAGTCTGTGTCACTGCACCCCCGGACTTGTATCCGGTTGTAGGTCCCAGACCGCGCGCCCCCGAGCCCGCCGAATCTGGTTGGGCTCCGGCAATAGAGTTCACCGCCGCGGATATCTTCCAGCACTGGCCCTTTGGCAACATGCTGAATTCATTAACGTCTCTCTCTTTGTCAGGAGACTCTTGGTCGAACTATGTCCAGCTTGAGTGGGAAGCAGGAGACGAGGAAATTCGTTTCCCACCCACCACCTACTTCAGTGCCACTATCGATGATTTAACTGACGTGCTCGACTTCGACTCTGAAGACATCGACGATGTAAACGATGATGCAGGAGAAGAACAGGAACCACCGCCCATGGGGCGCTAGATGGCCACCTCCTCGTATGATATATATATATATATATATATATATATATATATATATATATATATATATATATATAGGGTGGGTCTATTATGATAACACCCTTAAGACTCTTATTCTGCTAACACCGTTTTATTCTGCTAACACCTCTGACTCACCCCGATAGCTACGAACTAAACTGCAAATGAACCCAACTAAACTCCGGAAGAGAAAATCCCACCCCACCTTATCCTCTCGTCGCCCAACCACCTCTCTCTCCCGTTGCTGCTCAATCAAGACTACACACCTCTCGTTCTAGCCCGCCGCCGCACCATCTCCTCCCCGGCACCACCGCACCACCTCACTCCCCGCGCCGTGCCACCACCCCCTCCCAGCGCCGCCGCACCATCTTCTCCCTAGCACCACCTCACTTCCCATTCGTGGCACCACCCCCTCCCAGCGCCGCCGCACCTTCTTCTTCCCGGCACCACCGTACCACCTCACTCCCCGCGCCGTGGCACCACCACCTCCCCGCGCCACCACCGTAGCTCCCTCCCCGCGCCACCCCACCCTCTCCAACCACCTCCCTCCTCGGGCCACCTGCCCCCGCGTCGGCCAGCCGTCGGATCTGCCCCATCACCATCCTCCCGTGGCTACCCGATGTCAGATCCGGTCGTAGCCGTCCTAGGGGCGTCAGCGACAGCCGACTTCAAGGATGGGAGGGGTTCCCTTGAGCTTGGGGGTCGCCGGAGACCCACCCCTCCACCCCTGCCCAGATGGCGTGCACCGGTTCCTGCTGCCCGTCCCTCCGCCGCCGCACGTGTCTTGCGGTTGACTTTTTTTGTTTTTGCTACTGAAATCTTCAATGCATCGCGAGGGATGGCTCTGGGGCTCCTCCGACATCCTCCAAATGTGAATGTTGAAGTCCCTCCCCTCTCTTCCACTACGTTGCCTGATTCCCTCCACTTCCTCTGTTTTGCAGGTTCGGCAGCACTCCCGCGTCAATGCAGATCACTTCGTACATATGGGTAGTTTTTTTGTTCAAACTACAGCTCACTTCATCCACAGCGTCCAGAACAGCGTGAGCGTGTGGGGCGTCCATTCCATGTAGCCCGACGACCGCACCCCTGCAGTCCACAAACGAGGCCGTGAAGTTGAAGAGTGGCCGGTGCGGCGCCCCTTACCAACGAGCACACCATGTAGTGCTATCGAGCGTGGCATGCGGTGCAGCTCGCCCTGGCGTGCAGTCTACGCCCCACTCCAATGAGCACATCATGCAGTGCTATCGAGCGTGGCGTGCAGTGCAGCTCGCCCTAGCGTGCAGTCTACGACTCTCACCTGCAGCTCTCTCCTTCACTTCTTGTCCGCAGGCGGCGGGAGACAAGTGCACTGCACTAGGGTGGCCAGCGCATACTTATTTTTTAGTAGTTCATCTTTGTTGTATGTTTTGTTGCCTTTTCAGATTTTGTTTGGGCGCAACACCGCAGTTTGCCTGGGTCATCACTGCGGTGCAGCCGGATGTGCAGTCCACCAGCGAGGGTAATTGCAGTGCGGTGGCGTGATGCTAGCGGTCGGATGTGCATGCACTGCTATTCGCTCCCCTGCCAAGACTTGCTGTGGAGTTCGGCTGGCACGGTCCTATGGTTCAACCACCTCAAAAAAGGGGTGTGATTTGGTACTGTACGGTGCGTTGGAGTGCCCTGCTGCAGTTTGGCTAGGACAACATTGTGGTTAAGAGTTTAAATTCATGTCAGATGTGCTGTAAAAAAACTCGGGTGTGTTTTGGTGCGTTGGAGTGCCCTGCTGCAGTTTGCTGTGGAGTTTGGCTAGGATAGCATTGTGGTTAAGAGTTTAATTTTGTTGTTTAATCTGCAGTGCGCTATCCATGTCTTGAATAAATTTTTTTGAAGAGAGGCAAAAAAATGTAATTCACTCCATTTGTGTAGCAGCTCATTACCCCTTCGTATGAAGTGTAATTTGTTTTGTGTGTCTCAAATATCCAGTCGACTACATTAACACCTGCAGTGCGGTTGGTTCTTGGATGTGGTCCATCTTTGAGAGTCATGCTGTTCACTTGTGCACAGCATAGAGCTGTGAAGAAAATTATCGAAACAGTAAAATAGTAATGAGGTTCACTTTGATATATGTCGAGGTTCACTTCTCTCGTCTCTGCGGTCCACCCTCGTTCATAAAAAATGTTGAAAAAAAAAACTCACAAAAACTCGTGTGAGAAAGTTTACTCCCGACAAAAGAAATCATGCAGTGCATTTGTCCGTCTGATGAAGTGTGGTTTTTAGTCTGAAGCAGTGCGCTCATCTGTCTGATGCAATATACATGATGATTTGGGTGACGCGAAAAACATAGTGTCCGCGTTTAAGTAAATTCAAAATTGCTCTTAAACCGTAAGGAATTAGAAAGCGTGTTCCACATGAAAAAGTTGCATATCGTCGATATCTTTCCAATGGTATATAATTTGAATTATTTTGACCAGCCGTTCGTAAAAATTTCGCGAAAAAACAGCCGCTGCCTCTCGAAGTCAGCCGCACGATTTTCAAAATTAACTAAAAATTGTAAGGAATCTCAAAAACATTTCAACATATGAAAGTTGCGCCTTGTCCGTAGCTTTCCAACAGCGTATCATACACCTCGTTTCGACAAACGGTTCAAAAACTAGAGCGAAAACAGTACCAAAAATTTGAAAAAATTTGAAAAACAGAGTTCCGCGATTTAGTAAATTTGAAACTGCTCTTAAACCGTAATGAATTAGAGAAAGATTTATATACGAAAAAGATGTGCCTCGATGATATCTATCCAACAGCGTATCATTTTCTTCATTCCGACAAGCGGTTTAGAAAAAAAGCCGAAAAAACGCTCGCTGCCACTCGTCATCCGCCGCACTATTTTCAAAACTGCTCTTAAACCGTGTGGAATCTCGAAAAGTGTTCAACATGTCGAAGTTGCACCTAATCCATAGCTTTTCAATGATATATTACACGCCTCATTCCGATAAACGGTTAAAAAGTTAGAGTGAAAACAGTACCGAAAAAATAACACGTACAGTTTTTTCCGACGAGAAGTTCACTAGTCTCTATTGCAGTGCTCGTGGTCAAAATGATGCAGTGCGCTTCTGTTGAGCGTGCAGTGCCGAAGTGGTGTGCAGAATAGTTATTCTGCTAATATTAGCAGAATATATATGGTGGACACCCCAAAGAAACCAACGGCGATGAGGCAATGGAGGATAACCCCTCAAGGAAGAAATCAAAGCATGGGCGTCATCGGTGCCACTCCAAGCCCCGCCACAGCAATACCGGCACAGGAGACGAAAACAATTCGGATGGTGCCGAAGATGAATACAATCCCGATCAGCCTGCCTTCGAGCAGGCCGAACAGGAAGATGGGCAGGTTATCCCAGACGAGCAGGCGACGAACGGATACTTGGAGGAGGATAACTACATGCCCCCCCTCCGAAGATGAGGTGAGCCTCGGCGATGATGAATTCGACGTGCCTGAGGATCCCATAGAGTAGGAGCGCTTTAAGCGCAGGCTTATGGCCGCTGCAAGAAGCCTGGAAAAGAAGCAGAAGCAGCTCCAAGCTGATCAAGATCTGCTCACAGACAGATGGACCGAGGTCCTGGCAGCCGAGGAATATAGACTCAAGTGCCACCCCACAGGTTACCCAAAACACAAGTTGCTACCTCAACTTGAGTAGGAGGCCCTAAGGCCCACACAAGACGAGGCTGACCGGCCACCTCGTGGCCGGGATAAAACGATGTATCAGCCTGAATACCAGCCCGCACCCGCACGCCAATACACTACGACCCGGGGCAATAGGCAGGACCTGCGAGACATACTAGAAAACAAGGCAGGACAGCCAAGATCGATCTACAGATCATGGGGGCGCGCCCCAACACGTGACGATGATCGTCATGCTGGATACACTATCAACAAGTACGGCCGGGCCGAACATAGCCGACTAGACTTATTCGAACTGTGTAGCCACATAGCCTGGCATAGAGGCGCCGCACACACCCTCTGATTCACTGATGAAGTAATGGATCATGAATTCCAAGAAGGGTTTAAACCCGTAAACATCGAATCATACGATGGCACAACAGACCCCGCAGTATGGATCGAAGATTTCCTTCTCCACATTCACATGGCCCGCGGTGACAATCTACATGCCATCAAGTATCTTCCCCTCAAACTCAAAGGACCGGCCCAGCACTGGCTAAATAGCCTGCCGGCAAATTCCATCGACAGTTGGGAAAACCTTGAGGACGCGTTCCTCAACAACTTCCAGTGCACTTACGTGCGACTGCCGGATGCTGATGACTTGAGTCACATTACCCAACAGCCCGGAGAGTCAGCCAGGAAATTCTGGACTCGGTTCCTAACTAAAAAGAACCAAATTGTCGACTGTCCGGACGCCGAAGCCTTGGCGGCCTTTAAGCATAATATCCGCGACGAGTGGCTCGCACGACACCTCGGCCAGGAAAAACCGAAGTCCATGGTGGCCCTCACGACACTCATGACCCGCTTTTGCGCGGGCGAGGACAGCTGGTTGGCTTGCAGTAGCACCACGCCAATAAACTCCGGCACTTCAGATGTCCGCGACAATAACGGTAAGCCACGGCGCAACACACATAGGCGTCAGAACAATGGCGACAACACTGAAGACACGGCGGTCAACGCCGGATTCAGTGGCTCAAAATCCGGACAGCGGAAAAAGCCGTTCAAAAGAAACAATCAGGGATCGTCCAGTCTGGACCGCACACTTGATCGCTCGTGCCAAATTCAAGGCACCCCTGATAAGCCAGCCAACCACACTAACAGACATTGCTGGGTGTTCAAACAGGCCGGCAAGATAAATGCCGAAAACAAGGACAAGGGGCTGCACAGCAACGATGACGAGGAGCCCTGGCGTCCGAACACTGAGGGACAGAAGAAATTTCCTCCTCAGGTGAAAACGGTAAACATGATCTATGCCACCCACATTCCCAAACGGGAACGAAAGCGAGCACTAAGGGACGTCTATGCGATGGAGCCAGTCGCCCCAAAGTTCAACCCATGGTCAGCCTGTCCGATCACTTTTGATCCTAGGGACCACCCTACCAGCATCCGTC
Source organism: Triticum timopheevii (assembly GCA_963921465.1). Classification (NCBI taxonomy): domain Eukaryota; kingdom Viridiplantae; phylum Streptophyta; class Magnoliopsida; order Poales; family Poaceae; genus Triticum; species Triticum timopheevii. The sequence goes on along the minus strand of OY997274.1, from coordinate 162,017,639 downwards.
ATGGCGGTTCAGCCGCATTGGTCCTCGACCTAATCATCCACGGATTCCACCTTACGCGAGTCCTTATGGACGGTGGCAGTAGCCTGAACCTGCTTTACCAGGACACAGTGCACAAAATGGGCATTGATCCTTCGAGGATCAAGCCGACCAAAACCACCTTCAAAGGTGTAATTCAAGGAGTAGAGGCCCGTTGTATGGGATCCATAACACTGGAAGTGGTCTTCGGATCCCCGGATAACTTCCGTAGCAAGGAGTTAATCTTTGATATCATCCCTTTCCGTAGTGGCTATCATGCACTGCTCGAACGAACCGCATTCGCTCGATTCAATGCGGTACCACATTATGCATACCTCAAGCTCAAGATGCTAGGACCTCGCGGGGTTATCACAGTCAATGGAAACACAAGCCGCTCTCTCCGTACAAAATAGCACACTGCGGCTCTCGTGGCAGAAGTGCAAAGCAGCCTTCTCCGGCAAACCACCAATCCGGCGACAACAACCCCGAACACCATCAAGCGAGTTCGGAGTACCCGGCAACAGGATCACCAGGCACGCCAAGAGCGCGACTAGCAGTCCGGCCTCCGCCCTAGCCCCATTCAGGCAGCATTTGTGCCGCGCGTACACAATTACACACTCAAAATACCATGGGCATAGGCGGAGGCGCAATGGTGATGCGGTCAACAGTGCGGTCCGGCCGCAACATTCTTTAATAACCTTCTTTCTCTTTCAGGGCCCTACTTTCGGGCAGCCTCTTTAGAGAGCCGGATTATCGGACTTATCACAGGAGGGAAAACCAAGGAGGCAAAAGGCTTTGCGCACAAAGGGAATACCCAGGTGGTATCTGTCAATGACCATTATACCTGTTTTGAATAGCCGCATGCGGCCCGCCCTTGGATAGGACATGTCAAATAGTCCTATTTGATTCTGCTTAACGCATTAATTATACACATACGCTCGGACGTATTATTTCACAATGGGAAACAGTATATAGCGTCAGCTTATTATTCCTATCTTCACATTTTTCCTGTAAATGTTTATTTAATATTAAATCCATACACTTTAGTACGTTCAGTTTGCCAGGGGCATCTTATGGTGCCCAATAATATGGCAAGATAAGTCCGAACACTTTCGACAGTACGACACCCCGAACTTATAGCATTATATGCATCAACTCCGAATCATGTCTTGGGTCAATAGTTGGGTTTGCCCGGCTCCCTTGTTTTGGTACCTTACGTTCCGTTATATCGGCTAAGATAGCGCAGGAAGAACTACTGCGATTGTGTCCCGGTTCTTCCAGACGAGCACCTCAGTAGAGAAATCCGAAAACTGACTGTCATGATGCGGCGAGAGTTGGTTGCTGTTCGAGAGGTCTTGAATCCCTAAAGACTTTCTCCGCTTCAGTCGAGGAATCGGCCTTGTCCGATTTAGGCGTGTATAGCACCCCAATTTGGTTTTCCGAATTCTAGGAGCTTCGCCGAAATTTAAAATTGTAGACTTCTATGGCTAAGTGAGAGTTAAAAAGCCGCATAGTCCGATTGCCTTATTCGCTGTGACGAACACCTCCTTCAAGGACCAAAAATTTGGATAAAGAGTGTTTGAGTTTTCCACGAACACCCCAGCACTAGTTACGCGGGGGCAGAAGCCGACGACTGGCCTACTTTCAGAAATTTTTAAACAGCCGCACAGAAGGTAATATTTTAAATTAACAAAGCGCCATATATTGCAAACGAACTAGTTTTCATATTACAAAAGGCGACATGAGTACATTCATTCAAAGATTACGTCCTTGGTACATTCATCGGCCATGAGGCGAGCGCCTTTCATAACGCCATCATAATATTTCTCGGGGTAGCGATGCGCCTTGCCCTTCGGCGGTCTATCCTTCACCAGCTTCTCTGCATCCAGCTTGGCCCAATGCATCTTCGCATGGGCAAAGGCCCGGCGGGCACCCTCAATACAAACGGATTTCTTTAACTTCGAGTCGCGGACAGGCATTTACCATCCGCTTTACAATGTCGAAGTAGCTATCGAGCAGGGGCTCACCACGCAATATCCGGACAATGAAGTCCTTCATGGCCACTTCGGCCGCCCTGTGGAGTTCAACCAACTGCTTCAGTTGGTCACTCAGAGGCATTGGGAGTTCGGCTCCAGCATACTGAGACCAGAACAACTTCTCCGTCGAGCTCCCCTCTTTGGCACGGTAGAACTCTGTGGCATCCGATACGCTGCGCGGCACATCTGCGAATGCCCCTGGAGAGCTCCGAATTCGGGTAAGTAAAAGAAATGTCTCCTCCACATGCTTGCTTTGCATAATGAATGCCTTACCCACCGCTATATTCTTGGCCGTCTGGATTTCCTACTATGCCTTTTGGGCTTCGGCCCTGGCGTCTTTCGCGCTTTGAAGGGCCTTCGAAATCTCAGACTCTTTTGTCTTGAAGTCACGTTCCAAGGACTCGAACTTCTTGCCGAACTCGAGCTCTTGTTGTACCTCGCCCACCCTAGTATCTTGCTTTTCACGCTCTATCCGCTCCGTGGCCACCTTCTCTTCGGCCTCGGATAGCGCTTTCTTCAAGGCCGCCACTTTGGCGTGGCCCCTATTAAAAAGTCGTGACACTTTTTGTTAGCATCACCAATTTTTTTCTCGTCTATATGACACATGAACGGGGTATCAATTACCTTTGTTCTCTTCGAGCTGCCTCTTCGTGAGGCCGAGCTCCTCTTCGGCCTGCTTCAGGTCCCATTCGAGTCCGGCGACCTCTGTTGTACAGGCAGCAGCGGCAAGTAGCACCGCCTGTTTATTCACATAGACACATACTGTTAGATTCCTACGGTTTAAAGTTGACCCTCCGTTTGGCCTTTCTTTCCGAACACCAAACAGAGTATCATGGGCTACTATCTATTGGGTGATAATTTCTCACACTTTTGTTTAATTACCTCAAAGCCTGTCAGGAGGCTGGTGCAGGCTTCGATCATTCCGCTTTTGGCGGACCGAACCTTCTGAATCACCGCACACATAAGAGTATGGTGCTCTTCATCCATGGAAGCGCCGCGAAGCACTTCCAGCAGACTATCCGACGCCTCTAGCTCAACAGAAGTCATCGGCATGGCCGGCTCGCCCTCCTTAGTGAGGGGCTGCCTACCTGAATCCGGAACCTTTGGAGGTTCTGGCACAGTGTCCGGCTGAGAGCCCAACTTGCTGCGGCTCTCGTCAGCATAATCTATGGGGATCTTACTCCCCATGTACCCGACATTTGGAATTTCGCCTTGTGGCGCCTCCAGAGCTGCCTCCCCCTGCTCTGGTACCCTTTGAGACCACACCTCCAAGTCATCCCCAGGCCGAGGGGAGGTGGCCGTCGGGAGCGAATTCATCGCCGAGTCGCTCAGAGACCCATCCGAAGAGGATATATCGGGATGAGCCCTGGCCGGACTGCATATACGTGTTCGGCGTCATAAAAACTATGAAGCTAAGTCGCACTAAAGTATTATAGAGTGCGGATACTTACGATCTCACCAGGGGCTTGCCCCTGGGCAGCCACTCCTCCTCGCTGTAGGCAGCCGTGGTGGAGTGATCCGGAAGGGACGCCTTTCCCTTCTTTGGTGTCCTAGCCTCCCCCTGCGGGGCGGCTTTCCTTTTCTTCTCCTCCCCAATGTGGGGAGGCAAAATTTCTTCGTGTTTCCCCCGCCTCCGCGGGAGGAATCTGCCTCGTCGTCCTCGGACGATGAGTCTATGACGGCCTTGCGCCGGGGACCCTGCCTGGTCCCCAGGGCCGCCCTCTTAGACCCTTCGGCCTCCCCGGATGGGGCGGCCCTTTTCTTCTCCTCCTCCCCTTCATGGGAGGAGCGTGCCTCATCGTCTTCGGACGAGGCGTCCGGTGCGACCTTACGCTGGAGACCCTTCCTGGTCCCCGTGGCCTTCTTTTTGTCCTTCTTTTCCGGCACCTTGTAAGGCGCCGGGACTAGCATCTCCATCAAGAGAGCGGTTGATGGATCCTCCAGCAGTGGAAATGGACAGTCGATCCGCTCCTCCGTCACCACGTAATCCTGATTAAATACACATAATGACTTAAAATCCTCCCATGAGTATGCTGGGAAAGGTACATCTGGTGATGATCAGAAAACTCACCGGATGAGCAAGCCGCATGGCGTGGAGTCCACGGTCCTCGGATGTGGGAGGAGGTATTTCGGTGGCCTTGAATAGCACCTTCAATGCGTCCTTGTGCGTCGTGCCGTAAAGCTCTTGAAGTGTCTGGTGTTCGGCCGGATCGAAATCCCACAGATTGAATGCCCGTCTTTGGCACGGAAGGATTCGGCGAAAGAGCATGACCTGGACCACGTTGACAATTTTGATCTTCTTGTCCATCATATTTTTAATGCAGTTCTTAAGTCCTATCAGCTCCGCAGGTTTGCCCCAGGCCAGGCCTTTCTTTTCCCAGGAAGTGAGCCGCATGGGAATTCCGGATTGGAATTCGGGGGCCGCCGCCCAGTTAGCGTCGCGCGGCTCGGTGATATAGAACCACCCCGATTGCCACCCTTTCATGGTCTCTGCGAAGGAACCGTCAAGCCAGGTAACATTAGGCATCCTGCCTACCATGGCGCCTCCGCACTCCGCTTGCTAGCCGCTCACGATCTTTGGCTTTACACAAAAGATTCGTAGCCACAGGCCGAAGTGGGGCTTGATGCGTAGGAAGGCCTCGCACACGACGATAAACGCTAAGATGTTGAGGACGAAATTTGGGGCTAGATCATGGAAGTCCAGCCCATAGTGATGGATTCATGTACCTAGGGTAGGGTCATAGGCCTGACCTAAGCGTCCTACCCAGGGGCACTCTTAGAAGAGATCATATTCCAGTCGACCAAAGAGGAACCCACTCGACTGATTGGAAGGACTCGACCATGGAAGACTCACTCGACCATGAAGATACACTCGACCACCAGAAGGTCAGAAGGCACTCTGCAACGCAACGGCTTGTAATTGAATAGACTTAATGATAGTTAAGGCACTTTATGAGGGGCGTTACCAGTAACGCCCCAGGCTTAATGTACTTTAACCTCTTCATTATGTGGGCTGGCTGGGGTCCTGGCGCACTCTATATAAGCCACCACCCTCCACAGATAGAGGGGTTCGCACTCTTGTAATACCTACACAGATAATCCACTCGACCGCCTCTGGGCTCCGAGACGTAGGGCTTTTACTTCCTCTGAGAAGGGCCTGAACTCGCACATCGCTTGTGTTCACAACCTCTCCATAGCTAGGACCTTGCCTCTCCATACCTACCCCCACTCTACTGTCAGACTTAGAACCACGACAGTTGGCGCCCTCCGTGGGGAAGGTGTTTTAGCGATTTTGTGGAGAAGTTGCGGTACTTCCGAGTACTTTCATCATGATGACTGCTGGAGTTTTGGTTGAGGGACGCGAGATCCGTCTCGGCGCTCTCACCTTTGTCGCCGACGATTCCGCGTGGCTCTAGGAAGCTCCACTCGACATCGAGGCGCTCCCCGTCCGCGGGGCGACGCACTTTCACGCATGTGTCCGCGGCGTTCTGCTGCGACAACCGTCGACCCCATATCGGTCGACTCCTCTATCGGTCGCTCACCCGGTCTCCGGCCAGCGCAAGCGCTCTGGTCGATCGAGACTCCAGCGGTGGGTGAAGCACGCAGTGGCTCGCCAGACAGCCACCGCCCAGGTCGCGGCGATTGAGCCCGACGAGTCCCTCTACGGCCTGTTCGATCTGTCGACTGGCTCCGTAGAGACTGCATCCGAATGCGATAGCAGTGATCCAGCGGCGGAAATCCTCATGGTCGACGGCCCGCGCAGTCCTCCCGGTTTCGCCCACGGTGGCGGAGCGGCCGGTGGAGGCGACCCCGCGCAAGAGCACGAAGAGTACCAGCCCGAGACACTCGACTCTCTGCAGAGAGAAGAGCTTCGCCGCAGGAACATGGATGCCCTGCATACTCCCATCGCGGGAGAAACCCCCGAGGCTCGCGCCTTAGAGGAGGCACGTTTGGCCAATGTGGCTGAACGTGCTCGCTTGGAGAATCTCCAACGAGCACTCGACAATCGCGCGCGGCAATGAATTCCTGAAGCCAGTCGACGTCGTCTCTTCCCGCCGACTCAGGTATACTGCACGCCGATTCAGAATTTAGCAGCTGCAACTCGCATAGCAGAGTCCATCCAGCTTTCTCAGTCAGAGGCTGGGAGAGGCTTGAGGCAGATCAAAGATTTACTCCGAGCAGCAGGAGACCAGAACTCAGCCGTATTGCAGTCGCGCAACAGAATTCACAGTCGATCCGTCGCTGCGAATACTGTCCAGTCGGCTCACAGTCCCTGATCACCTCCGCAGCGAGAAGGGCGCGACAACCGGCGAGATCAGTATGGAGACCGGGATGACAGGCGTCGAGTGCCCCTTTCCCCTCCGAGGGAAGGGTCGTACGCTCCTCGGCGGCAGGATGACAGACGTCAGTTCAGTACGGGGCGAAGAGTTCCAGTCGACCCCAGGGAACCAGGCTTTGACGCGCGATCCATTATCGTGCAAGGCTTGGTCGACCGGAACAGAGCCCATCGAGGCGGACCCGAGAGAGATGCACCCACCAGCAGTCGAGTGCATGTTTCTGGTCCGGAGTGTTTTAGCAGGGCTATCAGAGCCGCAGTAATTCCCCCCAATTTTAGATTGGCAACAGGAGTCAGCAAGTTCACTGGGGAATCCAAGCCTGAAACTTGGCTTGAAGATTACCGAGTGGCTGTTCAGATTGGTGGTGGGAATGATGAGGTGGCCATGAAGCATTTGCCCCTCATGTTGGAAGGTTCTGCCAGAGCATGGCTGAATCAGTTACCTCCTAGCAGTATATATACTTGGGAAGATTTGTCCCGAGTGTTCGTCAGGACTTTTGAAGGGACTTGCAAGCGACCGGCTGGTTTGACAGAGCTGCAAGTTTGTGTGCAGAAGACAAATGAAACTCTCCGAGAGTACATTCAGAGGTGGATTACTCTGCACCATACTGTGGAAAATGTGTCCGACCATCAGGCAGTTTGCGCCTTCAAAGATGGCGTCAAAAACAGAGAATTGAGTTTGAAGTTCGGTCGAACCGGCGACATGACCCTGAGTCGAATGATGGAGATTGCCACCAAGTACGCCAACGGCGAGGAAGAGGACCGACTCCGAAGCGGCAAGTACAAGCCAAGTCAGTCGGAAAAGGGAAATTCCAGTCGGAAGCAGAAGCGGAAAGCCGAGCCAGCAGCTCCTGGAGAGGCCCTGGCCGTGACTCAGGGGAAGTTCAAGGGGAAGCCGAAAGGATCCTCGAATCCTAAAAAAGTAAAAGATAAAGAAGGCAATGACGTGATGGATATGCCATGCCATATTCACACGAAGAAAGATGAAGAGGGCAACATCATTTACCCGAAGCACACCACTCGCCAGTGTCGACTCCTTATCCAACAGTTTCAAGGAAAACAGTCTAAGGACAAGGAGAAGGAGCCAGACAAGGCTGGAGATAAAGAGGACAGTGAGGAAGAATATCCGCATGTCAACTCCACTCTGATGATCTTCGCGGATGTGGAGAGCAAAAGTCGACTGAAAGTCATTAACCGTGAGGTGAACATGGTTGCCCCAGTAAAGCCAAGTTATGTGAAGTGGTCCCAAACACCCATCACATTCGACCAATCTGACCATCCGACTCACGTAGCCACCCCTGGGCGGCAAGCGTTGGTGGTCGATCCAATTTTCGAAGGCACTCGTCTGACGAAAGTGCTGATGGATGGTGGTAGTGGGCTGAACTTGTTATATGCAGATACATTGAAAGGGATGGGCATTCCGATGTCCCGACTGAGCGCCAGTAACATGAGTTTCCACGGAGTCATACCAGGGAAGAAGGCCAACTCACTCGGCCAAATAGCTCTGGACGTGGTTTTTGGTGATTCCAAGCACTTTCGCAAGGAAAAGTTGACCTTTGAGGTCGTGGATTTTCAGAGTGCATACCACGCCATTTTGGGGAGGCCAGCCTACGCACGATTCATGCCTCAACCATGTTACATGTACCTCAAACTGAAAATGCCAGGCCCCAAGGGAGTGATCACTGTCACCGGCGACCGGAAAAAGGCAGAAGAGTGCTTTCAGAAGGGCTCGAAGATTGCCGACTCCCAAGTGACAGCGGTCGAATTCGAGGAATACAAGCAAAACGCAGATCCGAGTGATTTGTTGCGATCAAAGAAGCCAGCCACAGAATCTGCATTTCAGTCGTCTGGTGAGACGAAGCCAGTCCATATTCACCCGACTGACCCCAATGCAGCCCCGACCCACATCTCCACGACACTCGACCCGAAATAGGAAGAAGCGCTCATCCAGTTCCTCCGTGAGAACTGGGACATTTTCGCATGGAAGCCAGCTGACATGCCAGGTGTTCCCAGGGGACTGGCTGAGCATCGCCTCCGAGTCGACAAGTCAGCAAAACCAGTCAAAGAGCATCTTCGGCGGTCCGCCGTCCAGAAGAGAAAAGCTATTGGTGAAGAAGTGGCTCGACTGTTGGCGGCAGGATTTATCCGAGAGATATACCACTCCGAGTGGCTCGCTAATGTCGTCATGGTTCCCAAAAAGGACAACTCGCTCCGCATGTGCATTGAATTTAAGCACATCAATCGGGCCTGCCCGAAGGATCATTTTCCTCTCCCCCGCATAGATCAAATTGTTGACTCGACCGCGGGATGTGAGAGATTGTCTTTCCTAGATGCATATTCCGGGCATCATCAGATCCGTCTGTATGGACCCGATGAAATAAAAACAGCTTTCATCACTCCATTCGGGTGCTTCTGCTATATCACCATGCCATTCGGCCTCAAGAATGCCGGAGCCACATTTATGCGAATGATTCAGAAGTGTCTTCTCACTCAAATCAGTCGGAATGTGGAAGCGTATATCGATGATATCGTCGTTAAGTCGCGAAAAGGTTCCGACCTGCTTGCTGACCTCGCCGAAACATTTGCCAACCTCAGAAGGTACGATATCAAGCTAAATCCGTCAAAGTGCACATTCGGAGTCCCTAGCGGAAAATTACTAGGTTTTCTCGTTTCCGAACGAGGGATCGATGCTAATCCTGAGAAGATCGGCACTATTCTCCGAATGAAACGCCCTGTGCGAGTGCACGACGTCCAGAAGCTTACTGGATGCTTGGCCGCATTAAGTCGATTCATCTCACGACTCGGTGAAAAGGCATTGCCTCTTTACCGACTGATGAAGAAGGCCGACAAGTTCGAGTGGACTCCAGAAGCTGATGCAGCGTTTGCCGAGCTAAAAGCTCTGCTCTCCACCCAGCCGGTGCTTGCTGCTCCAATCAGCAAAGAGCCTCTGTTGCTTTATATTGCAGCCACTGGACAAGTCGTCAGTACAGTGCTTACGGTCGAGCGAGAAGAGGAAGGAAAGGCCTTCAAAGTTCAGCGCCCGGTGTATTATTTGTCTGAAGTCTTGACTCCATCCAAGCAGAGATATCCTCATTATCAGAAGCTTCTGTATGGCATATACATGACCACGGAGAAGGTTGCTCATTATTTCTCTGATCATTCTATCACAGTCGTCAGCGACGCCCCTTTATCAGAGATTCTGCACAACAGAGACGCAACCGGTCGAGTGGCGAAATGGGCGATTGAACTTCTTCCCCTTGATATCAAATTTGAGGCAAAGAAAGCCATTAAGTCCCAGGCTATAGCGGATTTCCTCGCCGAGTGGATTGAGCAACAGCAGCCGACTGAAGTTCACTCGGAGCATTGGACCATGTTCTTTGACGGCTCTAAAATGTTGAATGGTTCCGGTGCTGGGGTTGTTCTGGTTTCCCCCAGAGGAGATAAGCTTAGGTATGTGCTCCAGATTCACTTTGATTCCTCCAACAATGAGGCAGAGTACGAGGCCCTCTTATATGGATTGTGCATGGCCATCTCACTCGGCGTCCGTCGCCTGATGGTCTATGGCGACTCAGATTTAGTGGTCAACCAGGTGATGAAGGAGTGGGACGTGAGAAGCCCAGCTATGACTGGATACTGCAATGCAGTGAGGAAGCTGGAAAAGAAGTTCGAGGGGTTGGAGCTCCATCACATCCCCCGACTGAAAAATCAAGCAGCAGATGATTTGGCGAAGATAGGTTCCAAAAGAGAAGCCATTCCGTGTGGTGTGTTTTTGGAACATATACACACTCCGTCAGTTAAAGAAGATCCCTTCACAGAGGAAACTCCACAGCCCAAGAGTGCCACAGACCCGACTGAGGTTGAGGTCCCAGCAGTGGTCGACTTGGTCATGGAAGTTTTGGTGATTACTCCAGATTGGACAATTCCTTATATCGCATATATCCTGAGAAAGGAACTCCCAGAGGATGAGGAAGAGGCTTGGCAGATCGTCCGTCGATCCAAAGCCTTTACCGTTATCAAAGGACAACTGTATAGAGAAAGCCCGACTGGAGTTGGTCAAAAATGCATAACGCCGGAGGAAGGTCGAGTCATTCTCCACGATATCCACTCGGGGACCTGTGGTCACCATACGTCCTCTCGGACCATTGTAGCCAAAGCATACCGAGCCGGATTTTACTGGCCGAGGGCGAACGAGATGGTGAAAGAAATAGTGGACAAGTGCGAAGGATGTCAGTTCTATTCCAATATGTCACACAAGCCTGCGTCAGCCCTGAAGACCATTCCGCTCGTCTGGCCTTTCGCAGTATGGGGGTTGGACATGGTCGGTCCCTTGCGAACAGGTCGGAGCGGTTTCACGCATGTACTGGTAGCAGTCGACAAGTTAACCAAATGGATTGAAGCTAAACCAATCAAGAGTCTTGACGCCGGTACTGCTGTTTCCTTCATCAGAGAGCTGACGTTCAGATATGGGGTCCCGCACAGCATTATCACGGATAATGGGTCAAATTTTGACTCGGAAGAATTGAAGGATTTCTGCAACGCTCAAGGCACACGAGTCGACTACGCTTCATTCGCCCATCCACAGTCGAATGGACAGGCAGAACGAGCCAACGGATTAATCCTCAAGGGTCTGAAGCCCCGACTGATGCGAGATCTCAAGCATGCGGCTGGAGCTTGGGTCGACGAACTCCCTTCAGTGCTTTGGGGTTTGCGGACCACGCCTAATCGGTCGACCGGAAGAACTCCATTCTTCTTGGTCTATGGAGCTGAAGCAGTCCTACCGAGTGATCTTCTTCACAATGCTCCCTGAATTGAACTTTACAATGAAGCAGAAGCTGAGCAAGCGCGTCAAGATGCAGTCGACCTCCTAGAAGAGGAAAGGGAGATGGCTCTGATCCGCTCGACCATCTACCAGCAAGACTTGCGTCGTCTTTACACCAGAAATGTGAGAGGTCGAGCCTTCCAGGAAGGGGATCTGGTCCTTCGAGTGGATCAGCAGAAACAACATAAGCTCGCTCCCTCCTGGGAAGGGCCCTTCATCGTCACAAAGGTTCTCCACAACGGGGCATATCGTCTCTACAATGTCGAACACAATATCGAAGAGCCCCGAGCTTGGAATGCGGATCTGCTCCGCCCGTTTTACACTTAAAGTTTTTCACTCGGATGAGTTGTAATAAAACACTTCTGTAGTTCATGGGCTTCGAAATAATAGTGTCATAATTCCTTCATAGTTTTTGTCACTCTTTATTTTTGTCCAGTAAAATTTTCCCCCAGTGGGTGGCTTAGTCGCGAATCTGTTTCGCCTAAGTTTGTACAAATCCTACTGAGTGGTAAGCCAGACTTCCACTCGGAGGCTTAGCTGCAGCCCAGTGCTCGCCTAAGTTATAAAAATCCTACCGAGTGGTAAGCCAGACTTCCACTCGGAGGCTTAGCTGCAGCCCAGTGCTCGCCTAAGTTATAAAAATCCTACCGAGTGGTAAGCCAGACTTCCACTCGGGGGCTTAGCTGCAGCCCAATGCTCGCCTAAGATATAAGAAATCCTACCGAGTGAAGAGCAAACCTCTTACTCGGGGGCTTAGCTGCAGCCTAGTGCTCGCCTAAGTAACTAAAAATCCTACCGAGTGGCAAGCCAAACTTCCACTCGGGGGCTTAGCTGCAGTCCAAGTACTCGCCTAAGTACAATGTGTGCTCGCAAGGAGGACGAGGTGCAGGTCGACTGCGACCCTCTCCTCCGAGCTACACCATAAGTAACATGTGTGCTCGCAAGGAGGACGAGGTGCAGGTCGACTGCGACCCTCTCCTCCGAGCTACACCATAAGTATGATGTGCGCTCGCAAGGAAGACGAGGTGCAGGTCGACTGCGACCCTCTCCTCCGAGCTTCGCCACAAATACAACGGAAAACCTACCGAGTGAAGAGCAAACCTCTCACTCGGGGGCTTAGCTGCAGCCCAGTGCTCGCCTAAGATATAAGAAATCCTACCGAGTGAAGAGCAAACCTCTCACTCGGGGGCTTAGCTGCAGCCCAGTGCTCGCCTAAGGTATAAGAAATCCTACCGAGTGAAGAGCAAACCTCTCACTCGGGGGCTTAGCTGCAGCCCAGTGCTCGCCTAAGGTATAAGAAATCCTACCGAGTGAAGAGCAAACCTCTCACTCGGGGGCTTAGCTGCAGCCCAGTGCTCGCCTAAGGTATAAGAAATCCTACCGAGTGAAGAGCAAACCTCTCACTCGGGGGCTTAGCTGCAGCCCAGTGCTCGCCTAAGGAATAAGTCGACTGACGTAGGCATCTCGCTGTGAACCTGCAAAGGGCAATTCGAGCCAAAAGCAATCATATCCAAACATCCAATCCAAATTTAGGTCGATACCTAAAGGAACCGAGAGTGCTCAGGCACTAAGCCTGTTAAGGTTTTATCGGTTACAATTCCACTCGGCATACCGAGGCAAATTTAAAGTGTAAGACTCAAGGAAAGTTTTTTACCCCTCCTGTGGAGGGCTGGAAGGAGCAACGAACTCGTCGAGGTCAATCCCATCTGCGATCCATGTAGCAGCAGCGATGAAAGTCTCCATGAAGGACCTGAAGTCGTGTTTCTTGGTGTTGGCCACTCGGAGAGCCGCCAGCTTATCTTCTCGTGCATCCTTGCAATGGACTCGCGCCAGACACAGGGCGACATCTGCGCCACACCGAGCCGAAGACTTCTTCCACTCCTGCACTCGGTCAGGGACGGCGTTCAGTCGAGCCATCAACGACTCGAGGTCATTTTGGAGTGTCGCCCCGGGCCAGAGCGTCGAGTCGATGCGGGACGTAGCAACCTTCAGCCTTGTGAGGTAATCCACGACAGCGGCAACACGGGACTCCAGTCGAAAGACGTTCATGGCAACTTCATCATTCACCGGAGAATTGACAGGGTCAAGGTTCGTCTCCAACTGGCTGGTTTCTTCTTCAAAGTTGCGACAGAACTCTGCAAAGACAAAACCCCGAATCAAGAAAATAGTCGAATGGGAACATAACAGTTGGAAGAATTGGTCGAGTGTAAAAGACTACCTTCGAGCATAAGGAACAATTTTTTAGCAAGACCACCCAGGAAGCCTTCCAGGTCATTCTTCTTCCCAGTCAACTGGTTGATCTTCTCAGTCAGAGTGGTCTTGTCAGCTTTTAGTCGGTCAACATCCTTGGTGGCAATGGCCAGAGCAGCCTTCAGATTGGTGTTGTCCTGTTCGAGCTTGGTGACTGAAGCTAGCTTTTCGTCGGCAAGCTTGATCTTCTCAGACAGCTCAAGCTCCTTCTTCTTCTGGGCCTCCTTCACCTTGCCTGTAAATTACAGCAAAGTCAGGTTTGAAGCAAATGAGGGGAGAAAAGAGTCGTCGAAGTCTCACCAAACATACCTTTGGTCTCCTCCTTTGCCTTCATCAGATTCTCCTGCACTAGCTTCAAGTCCAACTCGAGCTGAATATGCTTCTGCTCCAGTTCAGTATAGCGCATCGCAAGATCACAGGATTTCTACGAAGAATCAATCGACAAAATGTCAAAGATGATTCACTTCCGAGTGAATAGAGAAAAATGATACGTTTCTAAGACTACAGTCGAATGCAAGCATTCGACCGTAGTCTCGGGGACTACACCCAGTGGGTGCACTCAGCGTGCCCCCACTGGTCTTATTCAAGACAGAGTCGACCAGTCGACCAAAAAAAAGAGAGTCGACCAGTCGACCAAAGCTTCTTCAGACTGTAATCAACTGCCAGCAGTCGACCACAGTCTCGGGGACTACACCCAGTGGGTGCACTCAGCGTGCCCCCACTGGTTTCAGAAACCCATTCGTTTCAATCGAGTGATGATCAATATTTACTTATAAAGCCTAAGGCCGACTGCCAGCAGTCGACCTTAGCCTTGGGGACTACACCCAGCGGGTGCACTCAGCGTGCCCCCGCTAACACGGAGTTTTTATCAACACACCTAGTGGGTGACTGCTATGAATTCCAGAAAGAAAAGTTTTGATAGCATATCCTAACAGAACAGGCGGTGGTCGACTGACCTGAACGTTGCTTTGAAGGGTGGAGCTGGCGTCATAAGCTGCTTGGCTCGCATCCCGAACGATCTTCACCTGCTCCATCATGATCCCTGCTTGACGGATCGCTTCCTTAGCAGCACTAGCTTGGTCCTCCGGGACGTGGTGCGTGGCGAAGAGCGAAGGCTGCCCAGCACTCGACGAAGTGGGTCGAGCACTCGTCAACGGCACCGTGAAGGACACGGTATGTCGAGTGCTGGCCTCCCCTTCCGTCGCAACAGTCTCAGGCGCCATCACATCTTGGGCTGCTTTGCCAGTAGATGCCTTCCTGCTCCTCCTATACCTCAATGGTTCCTCATCCTCATCATCGTCGTCGGGAAGGGTGATAATGTCATTGGTTGGAGCTTCAGAAAAGAGTCAAAGTTAGAAACTATGAGTCAGTCGACTAAGAACAGAATTAAAGATGCAGTACCGGGATTTGAGGTCGCCGCGTCCTCCATCTCATGGTCCTCGGCCTTGCCTGAGGTTTCGGAAGTCGCAGCACTGAAGTTCCAAAGAATCAGTCGACCGATTCAAGTATCAACCAGAGACAGAACTTGTACAGAACAAGAAGACTTAAGTGATTTGTTTACCCTGATATGGTAGGGATGGACACCTTCATTTTTGGCAAAGGCTTGGTTGGCGTCGACGGAGCTACCTTCGACTGCTTCGGCGCCTTCTCAGTCGGCACCGGAGAAGCGGTCCGAGGGCGTTTGGTCGACTGCGAGGCAGTCGCAACTCCCTTACCGCGTTCAGCCGAAGGGTCATGCACAAGTTTCGACCGCCTTTCCGAGCGCGGTGGTGCAACCTCCTCCTCTTCCTCCTCTTCTTCATCCTCGTCATCATCATCGTCGTCATCGTCATCCTCAGCAGCGTCTGAATTCCACTCTTCCTGGCTCTCGCCCCCGCTGGCTTCTCCCTCCTCAGTCGGAGCCTGAGCGCCATTGGGCATTGAGTATAGCTCGGTAAGGGCCTGGAAACGTCAAGGCAGAGCTCAATCGACCAAATCACAGAAACACATTCGACAGACATACAATGAAAAGCAGAGCAAATGTACCTTGTCTGGAACGCTATTATGGTCAAGTGGAGAAATCCTCCGGGATCCGCGAGGGTTGTCCTTGTTCCCAGTGATCGCGACCATCCATCTTTCCACTATGGCGTCGTCGACTGCCTCCGGGTGGACGCGAGTCTCGTCTTCAGTTCCGCAGTACAGCCACATGCAGTGGCTCCGGAACTGAAGAGGCTGGATTCGCCTCCGAAGAAAAACCTCCAAGAGGTCCATGCCAGTCACACCGTCCCGAACCAGCTGTACCACGCGATCCATCAACATCTTCACATCAGCTCTCTCCTCTGGAACCACCTTCAGGGAGGAGGGTTTGTTCACTCGACTCATGGTGAATGGAGGAAGACCACTCGACTGTCCCGGCGTCGACTCATTCTGGCAGTAGAACCAGGTCGACTGCCAGCCCCTGACCGACTCGGGAAAAGACATAGCTGGGAAGGTGCTCTTATTCCTCACTTGGATTCCTAGGCCCCCGCACATCTGAACTACTTGGGTCTTCTCATCACCAGGACTTGCTTTCTTCACAGTCTGAGAGCGACATGTGAAGATATGCTGGAACAAACCCCAGTGCGGTCGACAGCCCAGGAAGTTTTCGCACATAGACACAAATGCAGCAAGATACGCGATGGAGTTTGGAGTAAAATGGTGGAGCTGGGCTCCAAAGAAATTCAGAAAGCCACGAAAGAAAACACTCGGCGGAAGGGAAAATCCTCGATCAACATGGGTGGCCAGGAGCACACACTCACCCTCCTCCGGCTGAGGCTGCCATTCTTTGCCAGGAAGCCTTGCGGCGCCGTGGGGGATCAGCCCGTCGTCGACCATATCGAGGAGATCCTTCTCCCTGATGGTCGACTGGATCCAATCTCCCTGTACCCAGCCCTTCGGCAAGCGGGATCTCGACGAAGAACCGCTGCGGCTGGTGGATCTCCCCTTCGCCTTCTCGGCCGCCGACGCCTTCTCCGCCGCCGACGCCTTCTTCGCGCGCTCCAGCACCGCCGTCTTCTCTTTGCCTATGGCCGCCGGCGGAGTGCGCGAGAGAGAGAGAGTAGCAGGAGCGGCTGCAGTTGCGGTGGGCGGAGGCGAAGAGAGCAGAGGAGGAAGAACGGGGTACTGTGCAGAAGCCCTCACAAGCCGCATTTATAACATCCCTTCCGAGTGGATGACATGTGGACCCGAGCAATCCAATCATATCCCGAAACAGTTGCACTGCACGATACGTGGCGGAAAAAGCGGCACGGAGATCGAGGCATCCATGTCATGTCCCATCCGAGCACCGCGGTCCGTTCCGCTTCGCGCGCTTCCCCAAATTTCGTATCCCGCAGAATCCGCAAGCGGCAGATCGACCTGCCAAGTGCGAAATTTCCTGCGATCCATCGTTCGGGAACAGCGAAGTATAAAAGATCACTCGACTAGAGAACAAGAATGGATCGAGTCGACTGAAGAAAAGTTGCTTGTTATCAACAAAGAAGATCTTGATCCAGAACAACACATAGCCAGTATGCAAAAGACAATCGGAAACAGCGTCAACTCCTTCCTCACTCAAGCCTCAATCCATTCGGGGGCTAATGATGGATTCATGTACCTAGGGTAGGGTCATAGGCCTGACCTAAACGTCCTACCCAGGGGCACTCTTAGAAGAGATCATCTTCCAGTCGACCAAAGAGGAACCCACTCGACTGACTGGAAGGACTCGACCATGGAAGACTCACTCGACCATGAAGATACACTCGACCACCAGAAGGTCAGAAGGCACTCTGCAACGCAACGGCTTGTAATTGAATAGACTTAATGATAGTTAAGGCACTTTATGAGGGGCGTTACCAGTAACGCCCCAGGCTTAATGTACTTTAACCTCTTCATTATGTGGGCTGGCTGGGGTCCTGACGCACTCTATATAAGCCACCCCCCTCCACAGATAGAGGGGTTTGCACTCTTGTAATACCTACACAGATAATCCACTCGACCGCCTCTGGGCTCCGAGACGTAGGGCTTTTACTTCCTCCGAGAAGGGCCTGAACTCGTACATCGCTTGTGTTCACAACCTCTCCATAGCTAGGACCTTGCCTCTCCATACCTACCCCCCACTCTACTGTCAGACTTAGAACCACAACACATAGTAAAACATGAGCCCGCGGACAAATGGATGAAGTGGAAATCCCAGTCCGCGGATGAAATGGGCAAGGAACACGACCCTCTCGTTGGGTCCCGGAGTCGGAACGATCTGCCCTGCGTTCGAGAGCCGGTGCGCACTGTCGGCGGCCAAGTATCCGGCCGCCCGAAGCTTCGCAATGTGCTCCTCCTTGACGGAAGAAGCCACCCACTTGCCTCCCGCTTCGGATATGTTTGGTTGTGCGGAGAAGGCGAGAACTAGGGAGCTGGAGCTCTAGGATGCGAGAATGGATGAACGAAGCAGGAAGAAGGTGTGGGTAAAAATGGGAGATCCTTATCCCTTTATAGAGGTGGGAGAAACGGTGCGCCTCCCCGCTTGCCTGAGGAAATCGCTTATTTTCCAAGCGCCACGGCTGGTTTACCTGTATTTATGAGGATCCCGTGATAAGGGGACATGATCTCTGCTGCAACAAGACGTGCCGAGGAAACCGCCTCGCAATATGTGCAGTGCCTGGTTGTGTGAAAACGGTTCGAATTATGACTTGACCATGGTGTGATGCCACATTGTCTAAAGTTGTCAGTAGATTATATTTGTGGAATATCGTTCTCTCTACGATGGAATGCGGAAATTATCACACAGAGCTGGACGCGATCCTCAATATACTTTGGAGTATTCGGAGATGGAACCTGCCTTCCAATGCCGAAGACAATCTGCGCGCCGGACTCATCGTCATTGAAGCCTGGTTCAGGGGCTACTAAGGGAGTCCTGGATTAGGGGGTATCCGGACAGCCGGACTATATACTTTGGCTGGGCTGTTGGACTATAAAGATACAAGACTCAAGACTTCGTCCCATGTCCGGATGGGACTCCCCTTTGCGTGGAAGACAAGCTTGGCGATCCGGATGTTAGATCTCCTTCTTTGTAACCGACTCTGTATAACCCTAGCGCCCTCTGGGGTCAATTAAACTAGAGGGTTTAGTCCGTAGGACAAGGAATAATCATAATCATCATAGGCTAGCTTCTAGGGTTTAGCCTCTACGATCTCGTGGTAGATCAACTCTTGTAATACTCATATCATCAAGATCAATCAAGCAGGAAGTAGGGTTTTACCTCCATCGAGAGGGCCCAAACCTGGGTAAAACATCGTGTCCCCTGCCTCCTGTTACCATTAGCCTTAGACGCACATATCGGGACCCCCTACCCGAGATCTGCCGGTTTTGACACCGACACATGCACCTTGCTCAATCAGTCGAACGGACAAGGTGTATTTGAACCTCATACAGTGGAGGCGTCAAGGGGTAGAGGCACAAGGGGCAGTGGAGCACGGTGAGGTCCATCGAGACCTTAGAGAGCTCCATCGCCGGGTCCTGTTCCGTCTGCATGATCTCGCCCACCTCGTGCACAATCATCTCTCGCTTGGGCTGGGGTATTACAAAGCTTCACCGTCACATATTTTATACTACTTCAAGGTGCATTATATCAACACATGCAAGTATCAAAAGGAGAGTCACGGCATGCATGCATGCGTTGTAATTAATGCATCAGCAAATGCAAATTATTGAAATATATCGAGTGCAGTGCTTTGATGTGTCACGTCAACTCGTACATCAACGAGAAGTTTGATTATCCTCTCCCTCGCGGACTTAACTGCACCTGCCTTTGGTTGTATGACAGGTTGGCCACCCACCTGTCGGGCCCACTTGTCATACACGCAAAGGCAGGAGCGTCCCTCCCTCGCCCATGAGCGTGGTGGCTGGCAAGATTAGGAGAAGCTGTCGCTACACGCTCTCCCTCGCGCACGTGGTGGACATGCAGCAGTTCAATCGGTGTCAGATGGCCAGAAGCGTACTGTAGTACTCATCCAGTGCAGTAGTACTATTGTTCGACTTTCCGAAGAGGCGAAGAGCCAAGCGCAGCCCGGACGCTCGTTTGGCAGTTTCATGTGTAGAGTACTAGGATAGCATGTACCGTGCCTGTAAGCTTAAAATCGTTGGGGTCGGCTCCATGCTATGTGGCCGTCTCGAAGTTTTTTTAAGAAAATTAAAATAGTTTTCTGGCCCTACCTTTCACCCTGGTGATTGTAGTTTGCACGCTCATCCGGTCAAGACAGGAATATATATTTTAATTTGTGGTGGGTAAATGTTAGAGGTTGCAGCAAATATATTGTACAATGCAGGTCTTTCAGCCAAGTTTAGAGGCAAGCATGTGGGGCCAGTGCTATGATGTGTCGCGTCAACCCATACAACAAGGAGAAGCTTGATTTTACTACTACACGCCTTCTCCCTCGCCCATGTGCGTGGTTGCTCGCAAACGAGGACAGGCTACTACAACAAGCTATCCCTCCCGCTCGCGGTGGACGGACATGCAGCAGTGGATTCGACACTATAGAAGCAGTAGCAGTAACATCATTGTTCATCTTCTTGAAGAGGCGAAGAGCCAAGCGCAGCCCGAACGTGGCAGTTGTGAACATTGGAGCACGCATATAGCCAGGCTCTTGCATGAGACAAAATTGCTATGTGAGCCCACTATTGTACTACTCCCTCCATTCCTAAATATTTGTCTTTTCAGAGATTCAAATGGACTACTACATACGAATGTATACAGACATATTTTAGAATGTAGATTCACTCATTTTGCTCCGTATGTAGTCACTTGTTGAAATCTCTAGAAAGACAAATATTTAGGAATGGAGGGAGTAGTACGTACTACTACTTGCTAGTATAGCCTTGTAAACTAGAAAAGAGTATTTGCCTTTCTAGAGATTTCAACAAGTGACTAGAATACATCGAGACGGAGTACATATGGACCAAAATGAGTGAATCTGCACCGTAAATAAATACGTACTTCTCTCATCCTCTTCGAGGTGCACAATATTGAGTATACTGACTAGTCTCTTTTTGACACGCATTTATGTTTTTTTGACACAGTACAGACGCAAGCGCTCATATACACGCGCATACACTCACCCCTATGAACGCACACACGCATGGCACTATCATCTTGAAATTTACAAAGTCACCATAGGCACCTCGTCGTCGACGAGAACGTCTCCTAACACGTGATAGACGCGAGTGCCAGTCGCCTCCATAGGTGCTTGAATGCCAACGAGGGAGAGGGTAGCGGTTCCCGAGACGTTGAACGGTCAATGATGCATCCTCAATTACATGCAGAGGGAATTAATTGGAGAAGCAGAATAGAGCCAGCACGATGTGAATGCAACAGAGTTTGGACTCTCATATAAAGGCGCCCCACCACTCCAATCCAACTACTCCTACGTCTCTGCACAACACTGCTCACTCCAATCCAAGACCAAGTGACCAGAAGCCACAAGCACCTATGGAGGCGATGGACGCGAGCGGGAGTCGGCTGTGCCAAATCATCCAAGGCGTTGGCCTGCGGCCCCGCACCGTGCAGCGTTTCCAGATGGTGCTGGCAACCGCCAGCATCATAGCCCTCGCCAAAGCCGGCTTCGCCTCTCGCATGGACGACATGATGGTCAACTCCATCCGCAAGTTCACCGCCGTCAAGAAGCGCGCGGACGACCTTGCCGTACTGCTCCAACCCGCGCGCCCATGCTCCTCATTGCCTGCCACCCTCATCGGCCTCCATGGTGACCAACTCTTTCAAGCCCTGGTGGGCCTGCAGGTGTTGAAGGTCGCGACAAAGAATGTGCACCTCGAGGCCGCGCTCGCCGCGCAGCGCCTCGCCATCCAAGAAACCGCCGACCTGCACATCCACGTCTACAAGGAAATCGTCTACATAGGCCACTACAAGGCAAGAAAGGATAGAAAGACGTTGGCCTTCTTCCAGCGGCTGGAATCTTTGGATGCCATTGTTCAGAAGCACGTCAACCTGGCCAGGAAAGCCGCTGCTACTTAGGTGTCGTTCGGTGGGCCGGCGCCCTGAGTCGAGGAGGTGGACGTCGTCGATGGATGCATCTCTTCTTCTTGCCTCCTGTAACCAGCACTGCATCGCCTCATGGCCTTAATGCTTTATTAGTATAGTAGTCCCTCCGTTCCCAAATATAAGTCTTTCTAAATATTCTAGCAAGTGACTACTACATACGGAGCAAAATGAGTGAATCTACACTCTAAACTATGTCTACATACATCTGTATGTTGTATTCCATTTGAAATAGTATCTAAAAAGGCTTATATTTAGGAACAGAGGGAGTATATGGCATTTTTATTCCAGTCGTAACGTTTTCACTGTGAGGTGGGGCCGTAGTTGAGCAAACCCACCCCGCCCACCGGGTGTCGGCCTAGTTTATAATTAGAAGAGAGAAACGAGGGAGGAGAGCTAGCTGTAGCACAGACGCTGTTGTCAGATGGGACTCGTGTTGATAGAATAGGAGAACTGAGCAATCGTACCTCTTTTTTTTTAGGGAAAAATTAGTCGTATGTCTAGTACCACTAGGTGGGTGCGTGCGACCTATAGCTGTCATCACTTTAGGTCTCCTTTTCGAACCGCAGCTACGCTTCATAGTACATATTTTTTTCACGTATTTTTCCTCCTATATGTACTCCTAGGCTATTTCCACGTGCTCCCATTCGCCGACATGTGGAACATAGAGCATCTGGGTCGTAGTGCATGCACGACTCGGAGCATATGTCGGGGTACTTTACATTTCAGACCTCACGAATTACATGCAAACCCCCCGTAGAAGAATAAATAAATAAATGAATTACTACATGAAACTAGATTATTTTCGTAGAAACCGGAGCACGTTCATTAAATTTTGGACATAACACGTTTATAAAAAATGACCGGACCTAACCAGTCTAAGGGCCTCTTTGATTTTTCCCGCAAAAAAGGGCCTCTTTGATTCGCAGGATACTAAAAACACAGGAATGGGGAAAGTATGATGGCGATGAACCGAGACGAGGAGAACTCTAACTCAGTTAGGGGTTAGAGTTAACCCTGAACTAACTCTAAACCAAAGAGGTGTATGGATGGAAGGGTTAGATTGACAATAAATGCTCTTTCTCAATCATTTGACTACTTTGGACCCTATTTCCTGCTGGATTTGGTGTGGCCTCCTCCCGCTCACAATTGACATAAACGAACCATTTTTACAAATCAAGCATGCAAAACATGATAATTTTTCCTTTGTCCGTACAAATGATATATCCCACTTAAACATACAAGTCATCAATCAAGCTTCACAAAAAAAATACTCCATGAATCAAAGCATGAGCTAACTCATCATGGAAGTCATTCACGATAGGGAGGGACCCGGAGCCCCTCACGCACCGAGGGAGGAGCTCGCCATCGTCGCTCTGGATGAAGGCTCTGTAGAGCCCAAGCCCCGGGAACCCCTCTGACACTGGCCCTTACGAGTTGAGGTCGACACCGGCATGGGTAGCAGGGCCGCTTGCCGCCGACTGGGAACTTAATCTTTGGGCCTCTAGAAATAATGCAAGCCTGAAACTAAAATACCTAGAAAGGTGAACTGAATCTTTGGGCCTCTAGAAATAATGCAAGCCTAAAACTGAAATACCTAGAAAGGTGAACTGAATCTTTGGGCCTCTAGAAATAATGCAAGCCTAAAACTGAAATATCTAGAAAGGTGAACTGAATCTTTGGGCCTCTAGAAAGATCTATTACCTCCTCAAGCAGCATCAAACAATTCCATGCGTGCACCACAAATCTATACCAAGTTTGATCAGGATCTACTTTCCCAAATCAGAATTAGCGCTAGAGTGAGTGCTACCTCTTGAGCACTGCGTTGGATTTCCTCGAAGAGGAGAGGATGATGCAGTAAAGTAGCGTAAGTATTTCCCTCAGTTTTTGAGAACCAAGGTATCAATCCAGTAGGAGACCACGCACAAGTCCCTCGTACCTACACAAAACGATAGCAACTCGCAACCAACGCTTAGGGGTTGTCATTCCCTTCACGGTCACTTACGACAGTGAGATCTGATAGAGATAATATTTTTGGTATTTTTGACAGATAGATGCAAAGTAAAAAAGTAAAGGTAAAGTAGAAAAACAAAGCAAGTAAATAAAGTGAAATAGATTGATATGATGAGAATAGACCCGGGGGCCATAGGTTTCACTAGTGGCTTCTCTCAAGAGCATAAGTATTCTACGGTGGGTGAACAAATTACTGTTGAGCAATTGACAAAATTGAGCATAGTTATGAGTATATCTAGGCAATGATCATGTATATGGGCATCACGTCCAAAACAAGTAGATCGAAACGATTCTGCACCTACTACTATTACTCCACTCATCGACCGTTATCCAGCATGCATCTAGAGTATTAAGTAAAAACAGAGTAACGCCGTAAGCAAGATGACATGATGTAGAGGGATAAATTCATGCAATATGATAGAAACCCCATCTTGTTATCCTCGATCGCAACAATACAATACGTGCCTTGCAACTCTTTCTGTCACTGAGTAAGGACACCGCAAGACTGAACCCAAAGCTAAGCACTTCTCCCATTGCAAGAACTACCAATCTAGTTGGCCAAACCAAAAAGGATAATTCGAAGAGACTTGCAAATATAACTCAATCATACATAAAAGAATTCAGAGAAGAATCAAATATTTTCCATAGATAATACTGGATCATAAACCCACAATTCATCGGTCTCAACAAACACACCGCAAAAAGAAGATTACATCGAATAGACCTCCACGAGAGAGGGGGAGAACATTGTATTGAGATCCAAAAAGAGAGAAGAATCCATCTAGCTACTAGCTATGGACCCGAAGGTCTGAAGTAAACTACTCACACACTACTAGGGAAAAGCCTAGCAGCAGCGCGGGTTTTGGGCCTATTAGTAGCGCGGGGGCCGGCGCTACTAATAAGGCACTACAGCTAACTTATAGCAGTAGCGTGGGTAAAAACCGTGCTACTACTAATCTATAATCTGTGAATATATTTTTTGAATTTTTTTTATTTTTTTTTCATTTTTTCCCCTAATTTTCAAATTTCTGAATTATTTTAACCTCAAATCTCTAATCACCCCTCATCGCTGCTCAAATTAATCTCTAATCAACCCTCATCATTCCAAATCATCTAACTTCCCAGACGGTCACCCATCCTCTCACTACTCCAGCCTGAGCACGCTTAACTTCCGGGTTCTATTCTCCCTCGTTTCCAAGTCTGCACTTGTTGTTTTCCTGACAATAGTAAGATGTCAATCCTATTAACCTCAGGAATTTAGCTTGAGCATGAGGTCACACATTTCACTGTTTGAGTTTGAAACTATTGTTCTAAAAAATTAGTAACACTAATATTTCTTGAATAATTAGTTTGACCATAGTTTGACCACAGTTTGACCATAGTTTGACCAGATTTGACCAAATTCAAAAAAACTAAAATAATTATTTAGTAACACTAATATTCTTGAATAATTAGTTTGACCATAGTTTGACCAGATTTAACAAAAAAAATTGATTTTTTTTGAATTTTTTGCCTCCAGATCTTAAAAGCCCCGTAACTTTTTTCTGTTAGGTTTTTGAGGATTTTAAAAATGTTTAACGGGGTTCCTTCGGATGTAACTTTTCGAGTAGATGATTTTTCATATAAAAAACTTTTTCATCCGAGTTCGTATGCAAAAGTTATGGCCATTTTACAAATTTCCAGAGAGATTTTGCAAATAAAGTCAAAATTCATATTTGCAAATTTTCCCAACAACTAGACCACATATCACATGGGAAACTTATTTTCTTTTATTTTTTTTGACATTTTTATCATTTTATTTTATTTATTTTTTAAACTGAAAAGGCGGTCCACCGGGGGGGTAGGCTTTGACAAATAGGCCATACCCCACGCTACTACTATGGCAGCCGATTAGCAGTAGTGCGGGTTTTTAACACTCGCTACTACTAAGTTGATAGTAGTAGCGCGGGTTTATAACCATCACTACTACTATGGCATGGTCCAGGGGCCACTTAGTAGTAGCGAGGGTTAAAAACCCGCGCTACTGCTATCAACTTAGTAGTAGCAAGGGTTAATAACCCACGCTACTACTATGGCATATCCCGGGGGGCACGGTAGAGACCTCTTAGTAGTAGCGAGGGTTACAAACCCGCGCTGCTGCTATCAACTTAGTAGTAGCGAGGTTTAAAACCTGCGCTGCTAGTAAGTAGCAGTAGCGAGGGTTTTTGACCCTCGCTGCTGCTAAGATTCTGTGTATAGCCTTTTCCCTAGTAGTGACACTTCATCGGAGGGGCTATGGTGATGATGTAGAAGCCCTCCATGGTGGATTCCCCCTCCGGCGGAGCTCCGGAACAGGCCCCAAGATGGGATCTCGTGGATACAGAAGGTTGCGGCGGTGGAATTAGGTTTTTGTCTCCTGTTCTGATCATTCGGGGATACGTAGGTATATATAGGAGGAAGGAGTACGTCGGTGGAGCTCCGAGGGGCCCACGAGGTAGGGGGCGCGCCCAGGGGGGCGTGCCCTCCACCCTCGTTACCTCCTCGGGCACTGCTTGGAGTAGGGTCCAAGTCTCCTGGGTCACGTTCGGTTGGAAAATCACGATCCCGAAGGTTTCATTCCGTTTGGACTCCGTTTGATATTCTATTTCTTCGAAATACTGAAAAAGGCAAAAAACAGCAATTCTGGGCTGGGCCTTCAGTTAATAGGTTAGTCCCAAAAGTAATATAAAAGTGGAAAATAAAGCCCAATATAGTCCAAAACAGTAGATAAAGTAGCATGGAGCAATCAAAAATTATACGTTGGAGACGTATCAGGCATCCCCAAGCTTAATTCCTGCTCGTCCTCGAGTAGGTAAATGATAAAAAAGAATTTTTGATGCGGAGTGATACTTTGGCATAATTTCAATGTAAATCTTCTTAATTGTGATATGAATATTCAGATCCGAAAGATTCAAGACAAAAGTTCATATTGACACAAAAAAATAATACTTCAAGCATACTAATCAAAGCAATTATGTCTTCTCAAAATAACATGGCAAAAGAAAGTTCATCCCTACAAAATCATATAGTTAGGATATGCTTCATATTCGTCACACAAAGATGTTCCCAACGTCTATACCCCCGATGACAAGCCAACCAATTGTTTCATACTTAAATAATCTCAAACTTTTTCAACCTTCACGCAATACATGAGCGTGAGCCATGGATATAGCACTATGGGTGGAATAGAATATGATGATGGGGATTGTGTGGAGAAGACAAAAAGGAGAAAGTCTCACATTGACGAGGCTAATTAATGGACTATGGATATGCCCATCAATTGATGTCAACATGAGGAGTAGGGATTGCCATGCAACGGATACACTAGAGCTATGAATGCTCAACAAAAGAAAACTAGTGGGTGTGCATCCAACTTGCTTGCTCACGAAGACCTAGGGCATTTGAGGAAG
The DNA here is from genome assembly GCA_963921465.1 of Triticum timopheevii. Classification (NCBI taxonomy): domain Eukaryota; kingdom Viridiplantae; phylum Streptophyta; class Magnoliopsida; order Poales; family Poaceae; genus Triticum; species Triticum timopheevii. The sequence goes on along the minus strand of OY997274.1, from coordinate 161,990,698 downwards.
CCCATCGTAGGAATATACAAGCCAAGTTCTATAATGAAAAATTCCCACTAGTATAAAAAGGACAACTTATGAGACTCACTACATGAGGAACAAGGTGCTACTTTGAAGCACAATATATGAGACTCACTACATGAAGAACAAGGTGCTACTTTGAAGCACAAGTGTGGAAAAAGAGATAGTAGCATTGCCCTTTTTATTTTCTTTTTTTGGGCCTTTCTTTTTTTCTTTTTGGCATTTCTCTTTTTTTTATTATTTGGGCAATGCTCTAATAATGATGATCATCACACTTCTATTGATTACAACACAAGGATTACAACTCGAAACTTAGAACAAGATATGACTCTATATGAATGCCTCCAGCGGTGTACCAGGACGGTGTAATGAATCAAGAGTGGCATGTATGGAAAATAATGCATGGTGGCTTTGCCACAAATACGATGTCGACTACAAGATCATGCAATGGCAATATGACAAAAGTAATGTATGTCATGATGATGATGGTGGAAGTTGCATGGCAATATATCTCGGAATGGCTATGGAAATGCCATGATAGGTAGGTATGGTGGCTGTTTTGAGGAAGATATAAGGAGGTTTATGTGTGATAGAGCGTATCACGGGGTTTGGATGCACCAGCGAAGTTTGCGCCAACTCTCAAGGTGAGAAAGGGCAATGCACGGTACCGAAGAGGCTAGCAAAGGTGGAAAGTGAGAGTGCGTATAATCCATGGACTCAACATTAGTCAAAAGAACTCATATACTTATTGCAAAAATTTAGAAGTCATCAAAAATTCAAGCACTACGCGCATGCTCCTAGGGGGGTAGATTGGTAGGAAAAGACCATCGCCCGTCCCTGACCGCCACTCATAAGGATGCACAAGCCAGGTACACTTCATGCTTCAAATTTGTTACACAACTTTAACCATACGTGCATGCCACGGGATTTGCAAACTTCAACACTAGTATTTCTCAAATTCATAATCACCCAACTAGCACAACTTTGATATTATCACCTCCATATCTCAAAACAATTATCAAGCATCAAACTTATCTTAGTATTCAATTCACTCAAAAGAAAGTTTCACATATCTTGAACACCAAGTATATTAACATTAAGCAAATTACCATGCTATTAAAGACTCTCAAAATAATCTAAGTGAAGCATGAGAGATCAATAGTTTCTTTTAAAAAAAATCCACCACCGTGCTCTAAAAGATCTAAGTGAAGTACTAGAGCAAAAATTATCACGCTCAAAAGATATAAGTGAAGCACTATGAGCAAAACTATCAAGCTCAAAAGATATAAGTGAAGCACATAGAGTATTCTAACAAATTCCAATTCATGTATGTCTCTCTCAAAAGATGTGTACAGCAAGGATGATTGTGGTAGACTAACAAGCAAAGACACAAATAATATAAGACGCTCCAAGCAAAACACATATCATGTTGGTGAATAAAAATATAGCTCCAAGTAAATTACCGATGGAAGTGGACGAAAGAGGGGATGCCTTCCGGGGCATCCCCAAGCTTTGACTTTTTGGTGTCCTTGGATTATCTTGGGGGTGCCATGGGCATCCCCAAGCTTAGGCCCTTGCCACTTCTTGTTCCATAATCCATCAAAAGAATTCACCCAAAACTTGAAAACTTCACAACACAAAACTCAACAGAAATCTCGTGAGCTCCGTTAGAGAAAGAAAACAAAAGACTACTTCAAGGTACTGTAATGAACTCATTCTTTATTTATTTTGGTGTTAAACCTACTGTATTCCAACTTCTCTATGGTTTATAAACTAATTTACTAGCCATGGATTCATCAAAATAAGCAAACAACACACGAAAAACAGAATCTGTCAAAAAACAGAACAGTCTGTAGAAATCTGTAACTAACGCAAACTTCTGGAACTCTAAAAATTCTACCACATTAGGAAGTCCTGAAAAATTTGTTTATTGATCATCAGAAAAAAGAATCAATGCAAAAGCACGTTCCTGTGATTTATCATAACTAAATTCGTGTGCGCAAAGTTTCTGTTTTTCAGCAGAATCAAATCAACTATCATCGTAGGTTATCCTATAGGTCCTACTTGGCACAAACACTAATTAAAACATAAAACCACATCCAAACAGAAGGTAGATGGATTATTTATTCCTAAACAGAAGAAAAAACACAAAAACACAATAAAATTGGGTTGCCTCCCAACAAGCGCTATCGTTTAAAGCCCCTAGCTAGGTATAAAAGCAAGGATAGATCTAGGTCGTGCCATAATAATAAGATAGATCTTGAAAGCTCATCTCGTATTCCCTACGTTCGGCAGCAAGTTTCCTTTGAGGCAAGCAAAAATAATCAAAAAGGGCTAAATTTACCGGGACAAAAATCCCCAAGATCAGTCACGGGAGGAACGGGTTCCTCCCTGTTCCTCCCTTGGTCCTTCATACTGCACAACTATTTCATCACTGAAAGCATTCTTTTGGCAAAATCTTGTGAGCTTATACTCGAGAGAGTATCCTAGCTCATTATTTCTAAGGGCAAAATCATTATAAAGCTCGTTAATGCAATCAACTAAGACATTGATAGGGACCTTTTTTCTAAGGTTTTCATTGAAAGCGACATAGTCTGAAGATTGAAAACGTCTAATTTCCTCTTGATCATAGAGGATTGCTTATATGGGTGGACGACCGGCGTCCACCCTATAGTGCGAAAAGATTTCTTTGGCTTCTCTTATGATAAATCTAAATTCATGAGCCAAAAAGATAGTAACAGCGCGCTTAATAGAAGAGTGCTTGATATTGGAGAATTCTAAGAAAATTCTCTGTATGCAAGGGTGCATATGCATAAATTGTCTTTCAAGTTCAACCACAAGCATAGCTATAGCATCCGCAAGGCTACTAGTTCTATGAAGAATAGAACAGCCCATGGAAGGTAAAGCACCGGCACAAGTAAAGAAATCTTGAATAACGCCTTTGCCAATGATGTTACCACTACCGATTCGAAACTTTTTGGTATGCAAAATAGGAGGTTCATCGGTCGGAGCCTCGGGATTTTCTATATTATCATTGTTGTCCATATCGACGATAATCTCCCCAATTTCAGACATAGCGGCAGAAAAAGCAAGGCGGCAGAAAGCAAACAAAAGGAAAAGGAGGAGGAGATTGGGAAAGAGAGGGCAAATAAAATGGAAAAGGTGAAGTGGGGGAGAGGAAAACGAGAGGCAAATGGAAAATAATGTAATGCGAGAGATAGGGATGGCGATGGGTACTTGGTATGGTTGACTTGCTTGCGTGAGCCTCCCCGGTAACAGCGCCAGAAATTCTTCTTGCTACCTCTTGAGCACTGCGTTGGATTTCCCCGAAGAGGAGAGGATGATGCAGTAAAGTAGCGTAAGTATTTCCCTCAGTTTTTGAGAACCAAGGTATCAATCCAGTAGGAGACCACGCACAAGTCCCTCGTACCTACACAAAACGATAGCAACTCGCAACCAACGCTTAGGGGTTGTCAATCCCTTCACGGTCACTTATGAGAGTGAGATCTGATAGAGATAATATTTTTGGTATTTTTGATAGATAGATGCAAAGTAAAAAGTAAAGGTAAAGTAAAAACAAAGCAAGTAAATAAAGTGATATAGATTGATATGATGAGAATAGACCCGGGGGCCATAGGTTTCACTAGTGGCTTCTCTCAAGAGCATAAGTATTCTACGGTGGGTGAACAAATTACTATTGAGCAATTGACAGAATTGAGCATAGTTATGAATATATCTAGGCAATGATCATGTATATAGGCATCACGTCCAAAACAAGTAGATCGAAACGATTCTGCACTGTAACGCCCCGGATCCGATGCGCCAGGTGTTCGCCAGTTATTCGCCGTCCTTGCCATGTCATTTGCTTGTGTGTTGCACTTTGCCATGTCATCATATGCATTTCATATCATGTCGTCATGTGCATCGTATTTGCATACGGGTTCGTCTCATGCATCCGAGCATTTTCCCCGTTGTCTGTTTTGCAATCCAGCACTCCTATCTCATCCGGCGTCCCTTTTTTTGCCTCTTCTCTTGTGCGGGTGTTAAACATTCTCGGAATGGAACGTGATTTGCCAAGCGGCCTTGGTACACCACCGGTAGACCGCCTATCAAGTTTCGTGCCATTTGGAGTCTGTATGATACTCCAACGGTTAACCGGGTAGCCGCAAAAGCCTCTTTTGTGTGCAGCCAACACCCCTCCAAAGTGGCCCAGAACCCATCCTAACCCCCTCCATGCTCTCGGTCGTTCGATCACGATCGTGTGGGCGAAAACCGTGCTCCTTTTGGACTCTCCTAGCTCCCCTATCTATAAATATGTGCATCTCCCCCGAAATCCTGGCCTAACCCTAGCCATCTTCATCCTCGCGCCGCCGGACACGTCCGCGCCACAGCCGGACACGTCCGCCCTCGCCCTCGCCCAACCAGGAGCCGCCACCTGTCCCCGTCGGCGTCCTCTCTCTCCGCGCGCTGCTGTAGGCCCGTGAGGCCCAAGGCCGGCCCGCCCCAGCCGCGCCGGGCCCGAGCGCCTCCGCTCCGCCCGCCTCCCCGCGTTGGAGCCCAGCCCCGCCGCCGGCTGCCGCCGCGGGAGCCGCGCTGCCCCTCACCCGCCTGCCCCCGTCGCCTCGCCTTCTCACAGCCAGCCACCAGCGCCGCCACCGGAATGCGCCCCGTCGCCCGCGCACCCGGCCCGGTCGCCGGACCCCGCCCTCCAGCGCCGCCGCCCGCTCGGCCCCCCCGCCGTCGCGCTCGTCCCGCGCCTCGGCCCTCCGGTGTGCCGTCCCCGCCACCATGCGTCTCCCCCGCCGCCGGATCCCGTCGGTCGCCGCCCCCGGCCGCCGCCCGCGCCCGGCCCGCGTCGTCTTTGCCGGAGCTCGGCCGGATCCGGCGAGATCCGGCCGGATCCGCCTTGTCCCCCCCTTGCAAGACCTCGTCGGCCCCGTCTCCCTCATCTCCGGCGTCTTCTCCGGCGAGCTTTGAAAACTGCGCCCCGATCTGGATCTGGAAGACAAAGGTTGATCCCGTTTTTCGCCTGTCCCGAATATTTTTGCATTTCGGTCCCCTGTTCATCGCATCATAACTTGCTGCATACTGCTCCGTTTCGTGCGTGTAATATGTCAAATTGTTCGTCTCGACGAGTAATTCATTTCATTCCATTGCATCATGTTCATTTGAGTCCATCTTGACGCCTGAATCATCGTTGCAAGAGTGCTATGTGATGTTAACCTGCTGAAACTGTTACAACTTGTTGTTTTGTCTTTTTCATTGCATTTTGTGTGTGCATCCTGTGAGCATGAGCTCTACATGTGTTTTGTGCTACATCATGCCATCTTCACAGGGGTGCAATCCATGTATTTTTTTGAGTTGTGTAGTGAGTGTATCAAGCTTGTTAAGTAGGGTACTTGTTGTTGCTGTTTTGCTAGACAGATCCTGCTATATCTTGATGCTATGTTAACCTGCTGCTACAAGTCATTCTATGCATAATCCGGAGATGTTCACTAAGGATGTTTTATTATACATGTCTTTTTCTATCCATTCATGTCCCTGGTTGCATTTATAGCCTGCTGTAGCTTGTTGTAATATTGCTCCAAACTTGCTAAATAATGTTGCTGTCAGCCTGTTAACATTAAGTTCAGTTTTGCCATGAGCTTTGCTAGTGATCTATGCACCCTATGAACTTGCTATTGCCATGCTTAGCTTCATAAACATGTCTTCTTACTGTTGGTTACCTTGCCATGCCATGTATTGCTCTGTGGTGAGTGGTTCAAGCTCACCAACATGCCTACTTATTGTTGTTCCTGCCATATATGAATCTGTCATATCATTTGCCATGTTTACATGGGTGTCATCATATCTTCTATTCCTTTTTGGTTCATGGTCAGTAAGGGACATTTGTTATATGCAATTAATAGATTCATGCCATGCCTTTGTTTGCCATGTTAAGTTCCTGTAACATGTTGTTTGATAGCTCTAAATATTGCAACCTAATGTTATATCTGCTAATGACCGAAATTGTTATTATTTGCAATCTTGCCATGTACTTTTGAGCATGATCTAGTGATTTCTGGAGTTAGCTCAGTGTTCTTGTTTTGTCATGCTTTACCTGTACATCATATCCATGCCATTTGTTTTCCTATTGTGGTACCGTAGCATGTTGTTTTGGTGCTTGGTATATGCCTAGTTGCTGTTATGGACAGATTGTTGTCATATCTTGTTTCATGTGTGTGTGTTGAACCGTTGCTCCGTTTTGAGTGTGCTCTATATGAAACTTGCTTATAATTGCATGTAGTTTCATATTATCATGTTGCATCCTTGTTTTGAGGTGTTTGCTTGATGTTTGAGTGCCTTTTGCATCAATGCCATGTTTAACTTGTTTTGCTCATATCTTCTAGGCCGTAGCTCCGAACTAAATGAACTTTATATGTAACTTGACTAAAACTTCGTGTAAATCCTCTTGGTGCTCTTTAACTTGCTGTTTAACAACTTCAACTTAAGGTTTGTTCAGTTCTGGACCAATTTCTAAATTTGCATATGAGGACTTACCGGAATTGTTATATGTTGTTCCCGGCCTCATTTAAACTTGCTTTGATCTCTTGCCATGAGTAGCCTCATGTAGCTTTGTCATGCATCCTTCTTGTTGTGCATCATGTCTTGTTCATGTGTGGTGTGTTTACTATGTTGTGTGCTTCTTCTCGATAGTTCCCGTTTCATTGCGATCGTGAGGATTCGTTCGTCTACGCTTGGTTCGTCTTCGTGGCTTCATCTTCTTCATGGACTCGTTCTTCTTCCTAGCGGGATTTCAGGCAAGATGACCGCTACCCTGGATCTCACTACTATCATTGCTATGCTAGTTGCTTCGTTCTATCGCTATGCTGCGCTTCCTATTACTTGTTCTTCAAGCCTCCCCAAATTGCCATGAACCTCTAACCTTTGACACCCTTCCTAGCAAACCGTTGTTTGGCTATGTTACCGCTTTGCTCAGACCCTCTTATAGCATTGTTAGTTGCAGGTGAAGTTGAAGATTGCTCCATGGTGGACAGGAATTTTGGTTGGGATATCACAATATCACTTATTTAATTAATGCACCTATATATTTGGTGAAGGGTGGAAGGCTCGGCCTTATGCCTGGTGTTTTGTTCCACTCTTGCCGCCCTAGTTTCCGTCATACCGGTATTATGTTCCCGGATTTGGCATTCCTTACGCGGTTGGGTGATTTATGGGACCCCCTTGACAGTTCGCTTTGAATAAAACTCCTCCAGCAAGGCCCAACCTTGGTTTTACCATTTGCCTCACCACCACCTACTTTTCTCTTGGGAGTAATTAACCCAAGGGTCATCTTTATTTTAGCCCCCCCCCCGGGCCATTGCTTCCCTAAGTGCTGGTTCGAACCGAGTAGACTGCAGGGCCCCCTCGGGAAAACTCGAGGTCTGGTTTTACTCGTAGGATGTCACATCCAGTGTTGCCCTGAGAACGAGATATGTGCAGCTCCTATCGGGATTGTCGGTGCATCGGGTGGCTTTGCTGGTCTTGTTTTACCATTGTCGAAATGTCTTGTAAACCGGGATTCCGAGACTGATCGGGTCTTCCTGGGAGAAGGAATATCCTTCGTTGATCGCGAGAGCTTATCCTGGGCTAAGTTGGGACACCCCTGCAGGGTTTAAACTTTCGAGAGACGTCCCCGCGGTTATGTGGCAGATGGGAATTTGTTAATGTCTGGTTGTAGATAACTTGACACCAGATCCGAATTAAAACGCACCAACCGCGTGTGTAGCCGTGATGGTCTCTTTTCGGCGGAGTCCGGGAAGTGAACAAGATTTCTGTGTTATGATTGACGTAAGTAGGAGCTCAGGATCACTTCTTGATCATTACTAGTTGACGACCATATATGCTTAGTCGCTGCCGCAACCTCACCACTTTACCCCTTCCTTTCCCATTAAGCTTTGCTAGTCTTGATACCCATGGTAATGGGATTGCTGAGTCCTCGTGGCTCACAGATTACTACAACAACAGTTGCAGGTACAGGTTTATACGATGATCATGACGCGAGAGCGATGTTTGCTTGTTTTGGAGTTCTGCTTCTGCTTCTTCTTCGATCAGGGGATAGGTTCCAGGTCGGCAGCCTGGGCTAGCAGGGTGGATGTCGTTTGAGTTTCTATTTGTGTTTCATCCGTAGTCGGATGGTGCTCTTATGTAAGATATTGTTGTACTCGTGTGGCATTGTATGCCTCTTGTATGTATCCCCATCTATTATGTAATGTTGATGTAATGATATCCACCTTGCAAAAGCGTTTCAATATGCGGTTCTATCCTTGGTGGGACCTTCGAGTCTCTTTAGGATAGTATCGCATATTGGGCGTGACAAGTTGGTATCAGAGCCTCGACCGACCTAGGAGCCCCCTTGATTGATCGTGTAGTTTGGCCGTTGTTGAGTCTAGAAGAAAACTATTTTCGGAGTCTAGTTATATCGGAGAGTAGGATTTCTTTTTACTCCTCAGCCCCTTCGTCGCTCTGGTGAGGAATCTTGACATAGGTGTTTTGAATTACTCCTCTTCCCCTTCAAATTTTCTTTAGGTTCACGCGGTTAGTTTTTCGTTCGTTTGTTCTCAGCTCTTTTCATCCTGTGCATTTCTCGTCAAGTTGACTCAAGTCTCTTCTTCTTTGCCAAGTTCAATCCTCAGTTGTTTTCTTTTCCACCCGCCCTCCCCTTTTTCTCCTCGGAACTAGAGTCCGTAATCGAGTATCCATCCTACTCGTGCGAAGTCTTTGCAATCTTTCCTCAATGATTTCAACCGGTGTTTTCCTCCTGAAGTAATTCAGTGATTTTCCCCTTCCAAGTTGCCTTTGTTTTCCTGCCCTCCCACCCTCTTCTTCCCGGAGTCTGAGTCTGTTTCGAGCATCAATTTCATTCGTGCGAAGCCTCTTCAGTCTTTCGTCAATTGTTTCAACCGGTGAATTCTCGTCTCGTTCGTCATTCTTCATCTCTTTCTTTTCCGGTGGATTCAATTCAAGTTATTCAGGTTGACCATATTCTTTTCCTTGGGTCAAGTGTTTTCCCTGCTCGTTCGCCTCTCGCCATTTTATCATTCCGGAGTTCGGAAGACATCTCAGGAGATTCGTCTGCGTTCGAATTAATTCGAGGTTGTCACCTTATTCAAATATTTCAATTGTTTCGGTGCATCATCTATCTGTTCAACAATCCTTTTCAATGGTGTTTTCTTTTAGTGGGCCCTAACCCATAGTTCTTTTCCCAGGATCTTACCGGACTCTTCTAATTTCCCGGAGTTATTGTCAAATCCTTTTTGAAGTTTGACATAAGTATGAATTTCATCAGTCAGATATTTTCCAAGACTGATTTCAAATTCTTTTCATTGTTGGCTCAACCTCTTTGATTTTCATTCTCCCAGAGTATCTCAGTAATTTCGGTGGTGTTTCTCGTTGTCATTCTCAGCTTTGAAGATCGGAGAAGAGTTTCTCTAAATCTTACCCGTTCTCTCGAGGACGCGTGATTCTATGTCTTGTTATCCTCGCAAATTATTCCATTTGTCAGATATTCTTTTCATCCATCCGGAGCATTCAGGAGTTGCTTTCTCGCTCCATTATTTGGAGGCCATCTTTTCGGAATATCTCTCTGTTCTAAGTTTTTTTTAAATTTGTTCTCCAATTATTCCATATCCGTGCCCCTTCGTTTGTCTGAATATTCTTCGGGTGCTTCGCTCAAGTGTTCTTTAATCAGCTCATGATCTCTTTGCTCTCTTGCATCTAAATCCCCTCAAGCATATTTGTTCTTTTAATTCTTTATGGTGATTCATTCTCTTTCATTAGTCATTTTCGAAGTCTTACGGTGGTTCGTTCAACATTCTTTTTCCTTGATTATCATTTTAATTCATTCGTTCTTTCAATCCTACCGGTGGTTCATGAAGACCTTCTCAAGTTTGAGATATGTCACTTCTCAATCCTTTTCAAGAAGAATAAGTAGTATGCAAATGCTTGTCATCAATTTAATTTGATGTAGGATAAGCATACAATAAATCTTATTCTTATTTCATCCAAGCGATTAATCCCTTCCTTCAGAGCTTGTTCTTGAGAAATAAATTCTAGTTCCAAGTCTTTTCATCTTTTCTTTTCCGGAGTTCAAATTTCCTCGGCTATTTCGTCGGAACCTCCATCTAAGTCACCGCAAGCTTTAATCTTATTCTTTTCTCCTTCATTCTATCTCATCATTCCTTTTTTCACCGGAGTTCTTCATGGTGGTTCTTCATGATTTCATTCATTCTTCAAGTGCTCATCAAGATTTTGTTGGAGAAATTCTAGTATCTTTTCTTCTCACGTCTCGAAGTACAATTAATTCTCCGTATTCTATTGAAGTGGAGTTTTGCATATTTTCGTTCTTCTCAGCTATCCAATCATTTCTGTGTGTGGCCGGTTATCACCTTATGATCTTGAGATGTTACCTTTAAGACCACAACAGGCTAATTCTTTTCGTTGTTGATTTTCTCAACAACTCCGTTCAATCCTTCCTTCTAAGTTCTTTTCATTCAAGTCTTTCAATTCTTCCGAAGGCATTGCATTGTTCATCTCGTCAAGTGCCATCTCATTGGGTGAAGTTCATGTTCTATTCCTTCCATTTTCAGCCGGATTGCTGCCTAAATCCTTTCAGTCTTATTCGTTTCTTATCTCGTGCTAACCGGAGTGGTTTTATAGTCTATCTGATTCCGTGAGCTTTCGATTCCCGTCATTCTCGTCGTTCCTCTCTTCTTCTCGAGTGCTCTCGATTCTTTGCTTCTTTTCTTGGGTTCTTGCTTCATCTCATCCTCCCCCCCCCCCCCGTCTCGGCCCTAAGATCTCGGGACGAGATCTCTTGTTACTGGAGGAGTGTTGTAACGCCCTGGATCCGATGCGCCAGGTGTTCGCCAGTTATTCGTCGTCCTTGCCATGTCATTTGCTTGAGTGTTGCACTTTGCCATGTCATCATAAGCATTTCATATCATGTCGTCATGTGCATTGCATTTGCATACGGGTTCGTCTCATGCATCCGAGCATTTTCCCCGCTGTCCGTTTTGCAATCCGGCACTCCTATGTCATCCGGCGTCCCCTTTTCTTGCCTCTTCTCTTGTGCGGGTGTTAAACGTTCTCGGAATGGAACGTGATTTGCCAAGCAGCCTTGGTACACCACCGATAGACCGCCTGTCAAGTTTCGTGCCATTTGGAGTCTGTTTGATACTCCAACGGTTAACCGGGTAGCCGCAAAAGCCTATTTTGTGTGCACCCCAACACCCCTCCAAAGTGGCCCAAAACCCATCCTAACCCCCTCCATGCTCTCGGTCGTTCGATCATGATCGTGGGCGAAAACCGTGCTCCTTTTGGACTCTCCTAGCTCCCCCTATCTATAAATATGTGCATCTCCCCTGAAATCCCGGTCTAACCCTAGCCATCTTCATCCTCGCGCCGCCGCACACGTCCGCGCCGCAGCCGGACACGTCCCCCCTCGCCCTCGCCCAACCAGGAGCCGCCACCTGTCCCCGCCGGCGTCCTCTCTCTCCGCGCGCCGCCGCTGGCCCGCGAGGCCCGAGGCCGGCCCGCCCGAGCCGTGCCGGGCCCGAGCGCCTCCGCTCCGCCCGCCTCCCCGCGCTCGAGCCCGGCCCCGCACCGGCCGCCGCCGCGGGAGCCGCGCCGCCCCTCGCCCGCCTGCCCCGCCGCCTCGCCTTCTCGCCGCCGGCCACCAGCGCCACCCCTCGCCCGCCTGCCCCGCCGCCTCGCCTTCTCGCCGCCGGCCACCAGCGCCGCCGCCGGAGTGCGCCCCGTCGTCCGCGCACCCGGCCCGGTCGCCGGACCCCGCCTTCTAGCGCCGCCGCCCGCTCGCCCCCCCACCCCCCTCCCCGCCTCTGCGCCCGTCCCGCGCGTCGGCCCTCCGGTGCGCCGTCCCCGCCGCCATGCGTCTCCCCCCCCCCCCCCGCCGGATCCCGTCGGTCGCCGCCCCCGGCCGCCGCCCGCGCCCGGCCCGCGTCGTCTTCACCGGAGCTCGGCCGGATCCGCCTCGTCCCGCCCCTGCAAGACCTCGCCGGCCCCGTCCCCCTCATCTCCGGCGTCTTCTCCGGCGAGCTTTGAAAACCGCGCCCCGATCTGGATCTGGAAGACAAAGGTTGACCCCGTTTTTCGCCCGTCCCGAATATTTTTGCATTTTGGTCCCCTATTCATCGCATCATAACTTGCTGCATGCTGCTCCGTTTCATGCGTTAATATGTCAAATTGTTCGACTCGACGAGTACTTCATTTGATTCCATTGCGTCATGTTCATTTGTGTCCATCTTGATGCCTGAATCATCGTTGCAAGAGTGCTATGTGATGTTAACCTGCTGAAACTGTTATAACTTGCTGTTTTGTCTTTTTCATTGCATTTTGTGTGTGCATCTTATGAGCATGAGCTCTACATGTGTTTTGTGCTACATCATGCCATCTTCACAGGGGTGCAATCCATGTATTTTTGTGAGTTTTGTAGTGAGTGTATCAAGCTTGTTAAGTAGGGTACTTGTTGTTGCTGTTTTGCTAGATAGATCCTGCTATATCTTGATGCTATGTTAACCTGTTGCTACAAGTCATTCTATGCATAATCTGGAGATGTTCACTAAGGATGTTTTGTTATACATGTCTTTCTCTATCCATTCATGTCCTTGGTTGCATTTATAGACTGTTGTAGCTTGTTGTAATATTGCTCCAAACTTGCTAAATAATGTTGCTGTCAGCCTGTTAACATTAAGTTCAGTTTTGCCATGAGCTTTGCTAGTGATGGATGCACCCTATGAACTTGCTATTGCCATGCTTAGCTTCATAAACATGTCTTATTACTGTTGGTTACCTTGCCATGCCATGTATTGCTCTGTGGTGAGTGGTTCAAGCTCACCAACATGCCTACTTATTGTTGTTCCTGCCATGTATGAATCTGTCATATCATTTGCCATGTTTACATGGGTGTCATCATATCTTCTGTTCCTTTCTGGCTCATGGTCAGTAAGGGACATTTGTTATATGCAATTAGTAGATTCATGCCATGCCTTTTTTTGCCATGTTAAGTTCCTGTAACATGTTGTTTGATAGCTCTAAACATTGCAACCTGATGTTATTTCTGCTAATGACCGAAACTCTTATTATTTGCAATCTTGCCATGTCCTTTTGAGCATGATCTAGTGATTTCTAGAGTTAGCTCAGTGTTCTTGCTTTGTCATGCTTTACCTGTACATCATGTCCATGCCATTTGTTTTCCTATTGTGGTAGTAGCATGTTGTTTTGGTGCTTGCTATATGCCTAGTTGCTGTTATGGACAGATTGTTGTCATATCTTGTTTCATGTGTGTGTGTTGAACCGTTGCTCCGTTTTGAGTGTGCTCTATATGAAACTTGCTTATAATTGCATGTAGTTTCATATTATCATGTTGCATCCTTGTTTTGAGGTGTTTGCTTTATGTTTGAGTGCCTTTTGCATCAATGCCATGTTTAACTTGTTTTGCTCATATCTTCTAGGCCGTAGCTCCGAACTAAATGAACTTTATATGTAACATGACTAAAACTTCGTGTAGATCCTCTTGGTGCTCTTTAACTTGCTGTTTAAAAACTTAAACTTAAGGTTTGTTCAGTTCTGTACCAATTTTTAAATTTGCATGTGAGGATTTACCGGAATTGTTATATGTTGTTCCCGGCCTCATTTAAACTTGCTTTGATCTCTTGCCATGAGTAGCCTCATGTAGCTTTGTCATGCATCATGCTTGTTGTGCATCATGTCTTGTTCATGTGTGGTGTGTTTACTATGTTGTGTGCTTCTTCTCGATAGTTCCCGTTTCATTGCGATCGTGAGGATTTGTTCGTCTACGCTTGGTTCATCTTCGTGGCTTCATATTATTCATGGACTTATTCTTCTTCCTAGCGGGATTTCAGGCAAGATGACCGCTACCCTGGATCTCACTACTATCATTGCTATGCTAGTTGCTTCGTTCTATCGCTATGCTGCGCTTCCTATCACTTATTCTTCAAGCCTCCTCAAATTTCCATGAACGTCTAACCTTTGACACCCTTCCTAGCAAACCGTTGTTTGGCTATGTTACTGCTTTGCTCAGCCCCTCTTATAGCGTTGTTAGTTGCAGGTGAAGTTGAAGATTGCTCCATGATGGACAGGAATTTTGGTTGGGATATCACAATATCTCTTATTTAATTAATGCACCTATATATTTGGTGAAGGGTGGAAGGCTCGGCCTTATGCCTGGTGTTTTGTTCCACTCTTGTCGCCCTAGTTTCCGTCATACCGGTATTATGTTCCCGGATTTTGCGTTCCTTACGCGGTTGGGTGATTTATGGGACCCCCTTGACAGTTTGCTTTGAATAAAACTCCTCCAGCAAGGCTCAACCTTGGTTTTACCATTTGCCTCACCACCACCTACTTTTCCCTTGGGAGTAATTAACCCAAGGGTCATCTTTATTTTAGCCCCCCCTGGGCCAGTGCTTCTCTAAGTGCTGGTTCGAACCGAGTAGACTGCGGGGCCCCCTTGGGGAAACTCGAGATCTGGTTTTACTCGTAGGATGTCTCATCCAGTGTCGCCCTGAGAATGAGATATGTGCAGCTCCTATCGGGATTGTCGGCGCATCGGGCGGCTTTGCTGGTCTTGTTTTACCATTGTCGAATCGTCTTGTAAACCGGGATTCCGAGACTGATCGGGTCTTCCTGGGAGAAGGAATATCCTTCGTTGATCGCGAGAGCTTATCATGGGCTAAGTTGGGACACCCCTGCAGGGTTTTAACTTTTGAGAGCCATGCCCGCGGTTATGTGGCAGATGGGAATTTGTTAATGTCCGGTTGTAGATAACTTGACACCAGATCCGAATTAAAACGCACCAACCGCGTGTGTAGCCGTGATGGTCTCTTTTCGGCGGAGTCCGGGAAGTGAACACGGTTTCTGTGTTGTGATTGACGTAAGTAGGAGCTCAGGATCACTTCTTGATCATTACTAGTTGACGACCGTTCCGTTTGCTCTCTTTTGCGTATGTTAGCCACCATATATGCTTAGTCGCTGCCGCAACCTCACCACTTTACCCCTTCCTTTCCCATTAAGCTTTGCTAGTATTGATACTCATGGTAATGGGATTGCTTAGTCCTCATGGCTCACAGATTACTAAAACAACAGTTGCAGGTACAGGTTTATGCGATGATCATGACGCGAGAGCGATGTTTGCTTGTTTTGGAGTTCTGCTTCTGCTTCTTCTTCGATCAGGGGATAGGTTCCAGGTCGGCAGCCTGGGCTAGCGGGGTGGATGTCGTTTGAGTTTTTGTTTGTGTTTCATCCGTAGCCGGATGGTGCTCTTATGTAAGATGTTGTTGTATTCGTGTGGCATTATATGCCTCTTGTATGTATCCCCATCTATTATGTAATGTTGATGTAATGATATCCACCTTGCAAAAGCATTTCAATATGCGGTTCTATCCTTGGTGGGACCTTCGAGTCTCTTTAGGATAGTATCGCATATTGGGCGTGACATGCACCTACTACTATTACTCCACTCATCGACCGCTATCCAGCATGCATCTATATTATTAAGTAAAAACAGAGTAACGACGTAAGCAAGATGACATGATGTAGAGGGATAAATTCATGCAATATGATAAAAACCCCATCTTGTTATCCTCGATGGCAACAATACAATATGTGCCTTGCAACTCTTTTTCTCACTGAGTAAGGACACCGCAAGATTGAACCCAAAGCTAAGCACTTCTCCCATTGCAAGAACTACCAATCTAGTTGGCCAAACCAAAAAGGATAATTCGAAGAGACTTGCAAACATAACTCAATCATACATAAAAGAATTCAGAGAAGAATCAAATATTTTCCATAGATAATACTGGATCATAAACCCACAATTCATTGGTTTCAACAAACACACCGCAAAAAGAAGATTACATTGAATAGATCTCCATGAGAGAGGGGGAGAACATTGTATTGAGATCCAAAAAGAGAGAAGAAGCCATCTAGCTACTAGCTATGGACCCGAAGGTCTGAAGTAAACTACTCACACTTCATCGGAGGGGATATGGTGATGATGTAGAAGCCCTCCATGGTGGATGCCCCCTCCAGTGGAGCTCCAAAACAGGCCCCAAGATGGGATCTCGTGGATACAAAAGGTTGCGGCGGTGGAATTAGGTTTTTGGCTCCTGTTCTGATCGTTCGGGGATACGTAGGTATATATAGGAGGAAGGAGTACGTCGGTGGAGCTCCGAGGGGCCCATGAGGTAGGGGGCGCACCCTCCACCCTCGTGACCTCCTCCGGCACTGCTTGGAGTAGGGTCCAAGTCTCCTGGGTCACGTTCGGTTTGAAAATCACGATCCCGAAGGTTTCATTCCGTTTGGACTCCGTTTAATATTATGTTTCTTCGAAATACTGAAAAATACAAAAAACACCAATTCTGGGTTGGGCCTCCGGTTAATAGGTTAGTCCCAAAAGTAATATAAAAGTGGAAAATAAAGCCCAATATAGTCCTAAACAGTAGAGAAAGTAGCATGGAACAATCAAAAATTATAGATATGTTGGAGACGTGTCAGTGAGCATGATCAATGATATGGCTGTGAGACAGAGAAGGAACAAACAAACTCACCCCTCTCGCGACCTCCCTGGTAGATGTGCCGCCGCTGAGCACGACAAAGGGAGAAAAATGACCAGTGAAGGGGGAGCGGGGCGGACCTTCGAAGGCCGGAGGGAGAGGGCGGCCGGAGTAGGGCGGCGGAGGCTGGAAGGAGAGGGTGGCCGGAGGAGAGAGAGGGCGAGGGGCGCTTGGGCGGGCGGCCCTGTGGGGAATAGAGAGGAGTCGTGCGAGAGGGGGGAGCGATCTGGTGCGGGCAGGGGAGTTTTTTTAGTTCTCTTTTAGTGGGCCCAAGGATAACTAACCCAAAGATAACCTCTCCATCGGGCTAGCTTTTTTAGCTGGGTTAGAGCAAACTAGCTCAAACTAATCCCTCATGTTTCAATAATTTGAGGCTATTTCAACGCAAACTAGCTCTAACTCAGGGATCCAAACAAAAAGGAGTAGAACTATACATGTTACAGTGTGGACCGTAGCACATTGTTCTTTACAGCCATATCACCACATTGTTTTCTACTGCTGGTTCACTGGGCTACCGTGGTTCGCACTGCTGGTTCACTGGGCTGTCATGGTTCGCACTCCTCCGACCTGAGTAGTAGTAGTATATACTGCATCATTCTTTGCTCCTTCTTACTACTACGTAGTACTTCGCCGACATGTGGGAGAGCCAGCATCCGGGTCGACGTGTCATGCACCACATTAGAGTGCGGAACGGAAGGGGGGCATCACCCCGGTTGGAGCGCCAGTAATTCATGACTATAGCGAGTGGTCATATCACAAGTCTTTACAACAGTAACGCGCCATCAAATCGCACAGCCTAACCTTTCCAGCAGTATGTTTGAGAATGCGCCACTCGCTCACCCTCCTCGCCTGTTTGTCAAACCGCCTACCCGAAAATTGCCGCGCGTACTACCCGGGAAAAGCCCCGCCCTCAACTTTTAACTACGCGAAAATAGTTCGAGCTTGTTCGTTCTATATAAACACTTATTGTATGTTTATTCACCCGTGGGGTTGTTCAAATGGAGGGGCGGGGAGCACAAGTGAACAATAGTACTACTACTAGTAGTAAGTAGGAGTCATACAGTAGTCACCTCAAATAGAGAGTTTCTTTTCTTTAATGCCACATACACAAATTGAAATGCTTGTTATGGACAGAGAAAGATAATCACTCCACTATATATGTACGCAGGGGCCTGAGCGCTTGCTTTACTAGGGTTGCTCTCTTCATTCTCTCATCCTCTCCAGATCTAAACAAGACAGTGGTAGCGACATTTTCTCTCTGCTCACCGCTGGTCACAGATCCGACTGGATCCCTTCGGTCGGTGTGTGTAGAGGACTAAAAGGTGCATCGTTCACACGGTCATCACCGCCGAGGGAGGAAACCCACAGCTGCCGGTGAGACCAGATCCTCTGTCCGTGTCGTTCTCTCCGACACATCGCCGGCTCGGGAGGTCCTCCGACCCTTCTTCCTTCCTGTCGTATTGTGCGCAGATCGGACCTGCCACCGCCGACATCCCGACGAACCTTAGGTACAAGTTCTTCGAAAGTGGCCTTTCTCTACTGCCCCAGCTCCCAACGTGTCTGCATGTGCATCTTTTTCTACTTCCATAGCTCTTCCAAATCCACCTAATTTTTTAGTGTTATTAGAGGTAAAGCTACTTCATGCATTCGAATATAGGACTTGGTTCAAACAACCAATGAAGGGGGGAAAGTCGTAGCATGAATCTAGGACTTAATTCAAAGAGGAAATAATAGGGGGAAAGTAGTAGAGACCGGGTACCCAACCGGTCTCTTGGTTGAAAAGGGAAATAATGGGAACACTCAGTACAAACTGGATAAGGAACAGATCTATTATTGGTTAAAAGTCGTAGCATGAATCTAGGACTTGATTCAAAGAGGAAATAACAGGGGGAAACTAGTAGAGACCAGGTACCCAACCGGTCTCTTGGTTGAAAAGGGAAATAATGGGAAAACTCAGTACAAACTGGATAAGGAACAGTTTATTATTGGTTGAAAAATGGATGGAAAGTGGCGGCTGGTGGACAAGTCAACAGAGTATGTCCAGGATTAGATTTTCTTTCCTCACATAGTAAAAGGTCTCCAGGATTAGATTTGCTGCCCTCACATTGTAAAAGGTCTCCAGGATTAGATTTGCTGCCCTCACATAGTAAAAGTTCTCCAGGATTAGATTTGCTGCCCGCACATAGTAAAAGTTCTCTAGGATTAGATTTGCTGCCCTCACAGAGCATGAACAAACTCGCCATCACCACTTTATGCCTCTTTGTAGGTACATTGTGCTGACGCGTCCACTGTCACTTGTCCTTATACCAACCTTTTGTTGTTGTTAATGTAAAGGTGCATGTAAAATGAAGCGATCACACTGTTACCTTAAGGACATGTCTAACCTGTGTTATTGTTAATCTAATGCCTCCAGTGATATGATGCAATTAAACTGTGTGAACAAATGGTACTCCTGCTGTTTTCCCAAGTATGATAAGTAAGTTGCTTCTTTACGCTGCTGAGTGACCTGGTGTCCCCATGGTCCCATGCCCTTAAACCAACTCTTTAGCTGCTGTTGATTTACTGTATCTGGTAAACAAGCAATGCCACAATTAAAGTAATCCCATATTTGACGAATGTCATAGTTGATCGCAATGCTTCCGATAACATGAAGCATTACTTAAGTTTTTAAAATTTCTATTGTCCTTGCGTGATTGTCATGAACATAATTAAGATGCTTCTTTTCATTTCATGTATGTTTCATATATTCTTATTGACCAGCAACTGTTTACTTCTATCTTTTTGTGCAGATAGGGATGTCTCTTCACCTTGTTGCTATTGTGACCTTTTGGTGAACTGCACAAAATACTTTTTTTGGAATGAGTGTCTTGTGCTGTTCAACTAAAATGTCACATGGGAAACATCTCTCAATTTTGGTGGAACTGCACAAAATGGTGACTGGAGTTCCCAAAATCTCCGTCAAATTCTATTGGTAATCTCGTGCAACATTTTATTAGCCTTTGCAAGATGAGTCGTCACTATCACCACAATGGCACTTTATTTTAGTGGAACTGCACAAAAGGATAAGAAAATTATAGTTGCACCTTACATGAGCAGGACAACCAACCTTAATGTTGCTCAATTTTAGTGCAACTACTAAAGAACCTGCCAGCTCACGAGAGCAAGTACTTCTTGCTAGCTGAATGATGCAATCTTTGCTTCATTTCAGGTGAACTGCAGAAAAAGGTGCATGAATTGAATCATGGAGCTGGAGGTTGACCTCATTCGAGTGGAGTTGCAGGTTCACCAGATCGAGTCGTGGCGGCATAGGTCCCCTCACACCGGTCAGTACTGTCCTTTATCAACATGATTGTGCTTTGTCATGTTGTGCCAACGTTGTATTTTTTAAATAAAGCTATTCTATCGCAATCTTTTCTCGTTTTGGAAATAAAGTTTGCTTCAACTAGTGCCACTATTATATTAATTTCAAGGGATGTGCAAAGATTGACGCATCACGAACATAGATAGAATTGGTGGCCAAAAGAAAAGGCCAATGTTTGTACAACCATCTCTACGGCTGCTGGAGTCCTAAACCCATGCTCTTTCTTATCTGTGCAAACGGGAATACTCTACTACAGATGTTGTGATGGTCAAGAGCATTCGCCAAGTTCTTGGGTTGTATGACACGGCTAGCCAAGATGGATTTAATCCCGATATTCACTTTATCAAAAGGCTCTAATGGGTTGGTTCTGAATCTTGCAAGCTGGGAATCAATGAGATGTGTAGGCATCTTTGTTGTACTTATTATTTGAATCTTATTTGTTGGTTCTAAATCTTGGAAGCTGGGAATCAATGAGATGTGTACGCATCTATGTTGTACTTATTATTTGAATCTTATTTGTTGGTTCTGAATCTTGCAAGCTGGGAAACACGGCATGATGATGTAGAGGGCAGCAACCATAACAAACTGTTCAAACTTGGTAGTATTGTTTGTGTGAAAGTGCGGCAAATGTGCTGATCATGTGCGTCCTGAGAATAATAATTCTAATTGTTGTGCATGTTGATCATGTGGCACTGATAGAACGAGCCAATGCATTGCTTGTTTTAAGAATACATTTTAATTAAAGCTAATTAAATTTAAGTAAACTGACCACTAACACTTGTTATTACAGTACCAATACAGACTCGCTCGTGAACCGATGTGTGTGGCCGGAATAGGTTTCTTAATGGAGGCATTCGAATACGCCGAGGGTGCATATTCTGTAGGGCGTGCAGTGGGTGAGGGAGGGGTCATAACTGTTGTCGCCTATACACACTCAGTCTACTGTTGAATCCAGCTCCCCAAGAGCTGAAAAACGAACTGCTGTTACCGCCTACTCACTCGTTCACTTGAAGAGACTCCAATGGCGATCCGAGGGGTGAGCCTGCTGGATATGGACTTTAGCAAGGAGTTCACCTTTGAGTTCTCCGTTCAGTCCCATGGCAGCACCAAGTTGAATGTGATGTACACCAACGATCCGGACTCGGTGAAGCTCTTCCTCGCCGAGTTCAAGCAGTACCTATAGGACGAGAAAGCACAAGGTCGCGGGACTAGACCTTGTTCCCATCCATTCGTCTCCTGATAGGGACCAGCAGATCGCGGTCACCTAGGTATGCGTGCGGGACGAGGTTCTCTTCTACCACTACTGTAGGGCCATCAGAGGTTCTGGAGCATTCGCCCGTTTCATCGGCAGCGCCGACTGCACCTTCGCTACGGTGGAGAGAAGGAAGAACGCGACGATTCGGCCATCTAGAGCAGTAAGCTTGTTGGCAACCAGAAGCAATACAAGATCATCGGCAATGGGTAGGAGAAGGACTCTGTGGTTCACCTCGCCAAGACCATCACCAACCCATGCTACACCAATAAGAAAGAAGACAACGATACCAAGGAGCTCCACCGGCAACCCTGCATCTGAACAAGTCAACCCTCGTACTCCTCTCCACCTGCATCTTACCCCGCTCTGGTTCGTCCGGTACACGGTCTCAATGTCATCCTCCACCTTGGTGTTGTCGCCGTGGCGCCGCCGTCTATCGTCCCCAACATGGTCAGCAAAATAAGAGGAATCGGGAGACAACTGTTCGTCGAGAGGCTGACAGTCCCGGGCCCACCAGGTCCATGGCCTAGGTTTTGTTGTTTAACATGGGCAGCTCACGAGGACGGGCCGTCGACCCGTTGGCTGGGCAGCTTGAGGTTGCTGCCAGCCCACACGAGTTCAAGTCCCGGTTTGGACGTGTGGTGCTCACGGAGTTTCTCCTATAAAAAATGCCAACGAGGGTTAGCCCTTTGGTTGTTCTCATTTTTTTGACATGGGCAGCCCACGGCATGTTTCAACGTTTTTTGGATCTAGCAGCCTCTGGGCCTCCCAACCTAGCTTGTCTATAACATCAGCAGCCCAAGTTATGTTTGTTTTTTCAAGACGATGCACAACTCAGTTCTTTCTCTTTCTTTTTCGATGTAAACTGAGTTTTCTCTCAGTACATTTCCCTAGAACCAACTCAACTGTCCCATGTCTAGCCTAAAAATAATAATACCCCATGTCCTATTAACTCATCAAATTAAAATGATATTTTATTTCGTAAATTGAAAGTTCTTACAAAATAATAATAATAATAATTTATATATAACTTGGCAAGTTAACTCCTAGTGATTGCGTACATAAGCTTGCAAAGATTTTACTGACCAATGTAGTAATAGACGTGCAATCATGTGTTTATGTTTTTATAAAAATTCTCCGTCCAGCCCAAACAAGATATTTTCACCTAGCCCAGCAAGTCGTGAATTTCGAGAAAAATGCAAATGGGCTTTAAATTCTACCATATATATAAAGGGGTTGCATAGATGCTACATCATTGTTTCACCCAGCCCACCAAATGGACTAAAAAACAAATGAACTGGCTGACATGTGGGCCAGTAGGTCGAAGCCTAAGCAAGGCGTTGGATTTACATCCAACGGCCGACATTCTTCTTCAATCTCTCGTCTTCTTCCCCCAGCGCTGCCGGGACCGCCTGCTCCAGCCTCCGGTGTCCAGCGGCGTTGTTTTGCGCACCTCGCAGCGAAACGCTACCCTGCCGACGGCCAGGCCATCCCTCCACTCCGCACCTCCTGTTATTCTCTGCCAAGTGTAAGCCCACCCCGCACCTGAACCAGTCAAGTTTCCCACTCCTCTCCGTCTGCGACTCCACTGCCGCGTCTTCCCCATCTCCGGGTCGTTCCAGTCTGGGGCCTCGCCGTCGTCCACCGTTTTGCTGCGCTCGGCGCGGCGTGGTCAACAAACGAGAGTCATCGGAAGAGGACTGTACGTGAGAGCCTGACGGCTGGGACCAATGGTCGCACACAAGGAAAGTTTCTCCTTATTAAGCTGTTTCCTTCCCCTGACAATTGGGACCCACCGGCTGTATCTTCGCACGGAAGGAAGTGCCTCCTTGTTATGCGAAAGAAACTATTCCTTCCGGTGACAGCTGGGACCCGGCAGATTTGGTGGCTGACTTGTGGACCCACCATATTTCGCGAAAAAAATGTTCCCCCCGCTGTCAGCTCGGACCCACCGGAAGTGCCTCCTTATTATGCACAAAAAAATGAATACTTCCCTTGTTAGCTGGGATCCACCTTGGTGGGAGTCTGACTTGTGGGCCTACTAAGTTGACGAGGATAGAGGGCTTTGTCAACTTAGTCAATATGAACGATTCTAGCTCCAGTGACCGTACGATGTCCACCCAACGGCCGTAGAGCTTCTTCAACCTCTGGTCTTCTTGCTCTAGCCGCCCAAAGCAGCGACGGTCGTGCCGCATGCTCCTACCTCCCATGGCTGGATGTGCTGTCACGGAGGCCTCACCGCCCCTACTATTACTACCGCTGGCCAGGCCCTGTGGCGACGGCAGCCTCACACCATAGTCGAACCAGTGAACCCTCGTACTCCTCTCCACGCGGGCTTCCACTGTTGCGTCTTCCCCGGCTCCGCGTCGTCCCCTTCCTAGGCCTTGCCGTCGTCCACCGCCCTGGTGCTCTCTGCACGGCATGGTCAACATGGTCAAGGAACGACTTCCATTGGAAGAGTATTGTACGTGGAGAGGCTGACAGTGGGTCCATGGCGGCAGTAAGGAAGTGCCTCCTTATTATGCGTAAAATAATTATTCCTCCACCTGACAGCAGGGACCCACCAGACGGGCCACAGTATTTCGCAAAAAAAACATTTCCCCCCTAACTGCTCGGACCCACCAGCTACACCTTCGCACGCAATGAAGTGCGTCTGGGCAACAAATACGATTCGCCCCCCTGACTGCTGGGACCCACCAGCTACATCTTCGCACGCAAGGAAGTGCCTGACAGTCGGGACCCATCTGGTCGAAGCGTACGTAGCATTGTCATTCTGGTCGCGAACGTGTATGTACATACTGGTCGATGTAGAGGCGCGCACGTGTCGTACTAGAGGCGCACACGTAGCATATACACGTACGTACAATGGCCAGGGTGCAAGAAAGTAAATATGGCCACGTACGTACATACGGGCGGGGTCTCGAACGCCTACACGCGCATACGTATGGCCATGGCTTGTGTACATGGCTTGGTCGGAACGAAGAAACTATGTCATCGTCGTGTTCGTGGGGAGGCAACGAAATGTGTCGTGTTCATCGGGAGGCAACGGAATGCTCGTGTTCATCGGGAGGCAACGGAACGCGTGGGAGCCAACCAGCTTGGACGGAACAGGCGATGGAAATGAGGCCTGGCATACCACAGAACGGAGGAAACGACCTTTTGTTCGACCGACCACGTTCGAAACGGGTCCCTGTTCATCGGGAGGGGTCTGGCATACCGCAAAACGGAGGAAACGGACTTGTGTTGGACCTCCTACGGTCGAAACGGGGTCCTGTTGATCGGGAGGGGTGTGGCGTACTGCAAAATGGACGAAACAGACTTGTGTTGGAGCGCTACGGTCAAAACGGGGGTCCTATTCATCGGGAGGGGTGTGGCATACCGCAAAACGGGACTCCACAGGATACTGTTCATCTCCACCGTCGACCTCCTCCAGCCTCCACGGGCTACTGCTCATCGACCGTCGACCTCCTCCAGCCTCCACCTGCGACTGTTCATCCACGGGCTCCTGTTCATCCAGCCTCCACCGCGCGCTACTCCACCAGCTACTATTCAACCACCCCTATCCACGGACTCCTGTTCAACCACCCCTCCACGGGCTACTGTTCATCCACCCCTCCACCATCTACTGTTCATCCAGCCCTCCACGGGGTCATCCTGTTCATCCTGTCCTCCACGGGGTCCTGTTCATCTAGCCCCAACCGGCTCGATCGATCGGGATCATGTTCATCCAGAGGCAACACCACGGGGTCCTGTTCATCCACCCCCACCGCTCACAGTTCATCCAACCCCCCCCCCCCCCCCGCGTGCAATGCTCACTGTTCATCCAGAGGCAGCATTGATCGGCTTCAGTTAGCAGCAGTAGCGAAGGAATCACTCGATCGGGTTCAGTTAACAGCCATCGATCAATCGCTCGGGTTCAGTAACGCGTAGCCTGCAGTGCAATCGCTTGGGTTCAGTTAGAGCCCAACGCCTCGCTCGGGTTCAGTTAGAGCCAACGCCTCGCACACACGCACGTACGTGTACGAGAGAAACGCGCATCGCTCGGCCACCGACCACCCACTGTAACCGGGAACTCGCTGAAATTTTCCTCGCCCTTGCTTCTACCATGGTTTTTTCATCATGGACGGGCCAAAGAATGTCATGCAGCTGCGTCTCCAGCCCGCAAAGGACGAAAAGACCATTTTCTGTCATGATTTTTTATCATAGAAGTAGGAGCCCACTGTCGGTGTCAAAACCAGCGGATCTCGGGTAGGGGGTCCCGAACTGTGCGTCTAAGGCTAATGGTAACAGGAGGCAGGGGACACGATGTTTTACCCAGGTTCGGGTTCTCTCAATGGAGGTAATACCCTACTTCCTGCTTGATTGATCTTGATTATATGAGTATTACAAGAGTTGATCTACCACGAGATCATAGAGGCTAAACCCTAGAAGCTAGCCTATGATTATGATTGTTGTTGTCCTACGGACTAAATTCTCCGGTTTATATAGACAGCGGAGGGGGCTAGGGTTACACAGAGTCGGTTACAGAGAAGGAAATCTACATATCCGAATATCCAAGCTTGCCTTCCACGCAAAGGAGGGTCCCATCTGGACACGGGACGAAGTCTTCAATCTTGTATCTTCATAGTCCAACCGTCCGGCCAAAGTATATAGTCCGGCTGTCCGAGGACCCCTTAATCCAGGACTCCCTCAGTAGCCCCCGAACCAGGCTTCAATGACGATGAGTCCGGCGTGCAGATTGTCTTCGGCATTGCAAGGCGTGTTCCTTCTCCGAATACTCCATAGAAGATTTAGAACATAAGGATCGTGCCCGGCTCTGCGAAACAAATTCCACATTCCACCGTAGGGAGCATAATATTCCACCAATCTAATCTGCTGACAACTTTTTGTAGTATGACATCATGCCACGGTTCGGTCATTATTCGAACCGTTTTTCACAACTAGCTACTGGACGTAATGCGAGGTGGTTTCCTTGACATGTCTTGTCGAAGCAGAGATCGTGTCCCCTTATCACGGGATTCTCATCAATACGGGTATGGGTAACCCAACCGCGCCATCAATCGTGACGTTGGGAAATAAGCGATTTCAACGGGCAAGTGGGGAGGCGCACAGTTTCTACCGCCTTTATAAAGAGATAAGGGTTCTCCTCTTTCACCCACCCCTACTTCCTTCTTCGCGCATCCATTCTCGCACGCTCGAGCTCCAGCGCCCCAGTTCTCACCTTTCTCCGCACAGCTAATCATGTCCAGAGCGGGAGGCAAGTGGATGGCCTCCTCCGTCAAGGAGGAGGACATTACGAAGCTCCGGGCGGCCGGATACTTGGCCGCAGATATTGTGCACCGGCTCCCGGACGCAGGGCAGATCATTCCGACTCTGGGGCCCCATGAGAGGGTCGTGTTCCTCGCCCACTTCGTTCGTGGACTGGGATTCCCCCTCCACCCATTTGTCCGCGGGCTCATGTTCTATTACGCGCTGGATTTTGATGATCTGGCCCCTAACTTCATCCTCAACATCTCGGCATTTATCGTCGTGTGCGAGGCTTTCCTCCGCATCAGGCCCCACTTCGGCCTATGGCTGAAGATCTTCAACGTGAAGCCGAAGATAGTGGTCGGCCAGCAGGCGGAGTGTGGAGGCGCCATGGTGGGCAAGATGCCCAACGTCACCTGGCTCGAAGGCTCCTTTGTGGAGACCGTGAAGGGGTGGCAATCGGGGTGGTCATACATCACCGAGCCGCGCGACGCCAACTAGGTGGCGGCCCCCGAATTCCGATCCGGCATCCCCGTGCGGCTCACCTCCTGGAAGAAGAAGGGCCTAGCCTGGGGTGCATCCGCGGAACTGACCGGACTCCAGAACTGCGTCAAGAACATGATAACCAAGAATATCAAGCTTGTCAACATGGTCCAGGTCATGCCATTTCGCCGAATTCTCCCGTGTCAAAGACGGGCATTCAACCTGTGGGAGTTCGACGCGGCCCAACACCAGACACTTCAAGAGCTCTTCGATAGAATGCACGAAGACGTCTGCAGGGTGTTGTTCAAGTCCAGCGAAGTTCCTCCTCCCACTTCCGAGGACCGCGGACTCAGCGCCAAGCGCCACGCCAATGTGGTAAGCATTCTTCATTTCGCAAGATGTGCCTTTCCTCAGTATATTCACGGGAGGAACTTAAACCACCGTATTGATCTGACAGGAATATGTGGCGATAGCGGAGCGGATCAACTGTCCGGCTCCGTTACCTGAAGATCCGGCAACCGCTCTCCTAATGAAGATGCTGGTTCCGGCGCCCTATGAGGTGCCGGAGAAGAAGGCCAAGAAGGCCACGGGGACCAGGAAACGTCTCCGGCGCAAGGTGGTGCCGGACTCATCGGCCGAGGACACCGAGGCGCACTCCTCCAATGACAATGAGGAGAAGGAGGAAAACCCTCTCCCCTAACCCGAGGGGGAGAAGAAAAGGAAGGTCGCCCCTTCTGGGGAGGCCGAAGGGTCCAAGAAGGGCAGGACACTCCCTCCGGACCACTCCACAACCGCCGCCTACAGCGAGGAGGATTGGCTACCTAGGGCCAAGCCCTTGGCGAAGTCGTAAGTATCCGGATGCCATAATACCTTTTGCATGTTTTTAGCTTTACTTATTATGTCAAGATTTGCTTGTGCAGTCCACCCAAAGCCCACATCAACTTGCCCTCCTCGGATGGGTCCTTGAGTTCGTCGGAGATGAATAGCTATTCGCTCCCGACGGCTTCCACTCCCCTACCCGCGGATGACACCGAAGTGTTATCTCAGAGGATACCGACCCAGGAGGAGGTAGTCCTGGAGACGCCTCAAGGCGAGACGCCCAACGCCAGACTCATGGGGGGAAGATCCCCATGGATTCAGATGAGGGGGACCGCAGCAGGATTGTGTTGGGGAACGTTGCAGAAAATTAAAAATGTTCCTACGGTTTCACCAAGATCCATCTATGAGTTCATCTAAGCAACGAGTCAAGGGAGTGAGTTTGCATCTACATACCACTTGTAGATCGAGTGCGGAAGCGTTCAAGGGAAGGGTAATGATGGAGTCGTACTCGCCGTGATTCAGATCACCGATGACCAAGTGTTGAATGGACAACACCTCCGCGTTCAACACATGTACGGAATGGACGACGTCTCCTCCGTCTTGATCCAGCAAGGAGGAAGGAGAGGTTGAGGAAGATTGCTCCAACGGCAGCATGACAGCGTGATGGTGTTGGTGCAGCAGTACTCCGACAGGGCTTCGCCAAGCACGTAACGGAGGAGGAGAGGTGTTCGGGAGGGGAGGGGCTGCGCCTTGGGATGTGTGTACAGCAGCCCTCCCCTCACCCCTCTATTTATAGGGGAAGGGGCAAGGGGGGCCGACCCCTCTAGATGGGATCTAGAGGGGGGCGGCGGCCAGGGAGGGGGGACTTGCCCCCCAAGCAAGGGGGGCGCCCCCCTTAGGGTTTCCCCCCCAACCCTAGGCGCATGGGCCCAAGGTGGGGGGTGTGCCCAACCCTCCAGGGGCTGGCTCCCTGCCCCATGCGGCCCATGTGGCCCTCCGGGAGGGGTGGCCCCTCCCGGTGGACCCCCAGAACCTCTCCGGTGGCCCCGGTACAATACCGATATGCCCCCGAAACTTTCCGGTGTCCGCATGACAACTTCCCATGTATAAAACTTCACCTCCGGACCATTCCGGAACTCCTCGTGACGCCCGGGATCTCATTCGGGACTCCGAACAACATTCGGTAATCACATACAAGTCTTCCTAATAACCCTAGCGTCACCGAACCTTAAGTGTGTAGACCCTACGGGTTCGGGAGACATGTAGACATGACCGAGACTACTCTCCGGTCAATAACCAACAGCGGGATCTGGATACCCATGTTGGCTCCCACATGTTCCACGATGATTTCATTGGTTGAACCACGATGTCGAGGATTCGATCAAACCCCGTATACAATTCCCTTTGTCAATCGGTACGTTACTTGCCCGAGACTCGATCGTCGGTATCCCAATACCTTGTTCAGTCTCGTTACCGGCAAGTCAGTTTACTCGTACCGTAATGCATGATCCCGTGACCAACCACTTGGCCACTTTGAGCTCATTATTATGATGCATTACCGAGTGGGCCCAGAGATACCTCTCCGTCATACGGAGTGACAAATCCCAGTCTCGATCCGTGTCAACCCAACAGACACTTTCGGAGATACCTGTAGTGCACCTTTATAGTCACCCAGTTACGTTGTGACGTTTGATACACCCAAAGCACTCCTACGGTATCCAGGAGTTACACGATCTCATGGTCTAAGGAAGAGATACTTGACATTGGAAAAGCTCTAGCAAACGAACTACACGATCTTGTGCTATGCTTAGGATTGGGTCTTGTCCATCACATCATTCTCCTAATGATGTGATCCCGTTATCAACGACATCCAATGTCCATAGTCAGGAAACCATGACTATCTGATGATCAACGAGCTAGTCAACTAGAGGCTCACTAGGGACATATTATGGTCTATGTATTCACACGTGTATTACGATTTCCGGATAATACAGTTATAGCATGAATAAAAGACAATTATCATGAACAAGGAAATATAATAATACTTTTATTATTGCCTCTAGGGTATATTTCCAACAGATTGGCCCCCAGCCGGATACTGCACCGGAACCTCCAGTGGTTCCAGATTCAGGCAGGCAGCCACCCGTCAAGGGGGGCGAGCCTTCTGTGCCGATGACCTCTGTCCATCCAGAGGCATCGGATAATTTGGTGGAAGCGCTTCAGAGCGCTTCCCTTGACGAAGGACACCGTACTCTTATGAGTATGGTGATTGCGAAGGTTCAGTCCGCCAAAAGCGGATTGACCGAAGCCTGCGCCAGCCTCCTGACAGGCTTTAAGGTAAGTATTATAAATTATGAGAAAGTATCACAGTGTAGACAGTAGCCCCTGATGCTCTGTTTGGTGTTCGGAAAGAAAAGCCGAACAGAGGATCAAATATTATTCCCAGTAGTCTAATCATATATTGTCTTTGTGAATAAGCTGGCGTCGCTTCTGGTCGCCGCTGCTACCACTGCGGAGGTCTCCAGACTGAGGAAGAGACTGAGGCGGGCCGAAGAAGAGCTCGGCCTCGTAAAGAGGCAGCTCGAGGAGAACAAAGGT
The DNA here is from genome assembly GCA_963921465.1 of Triticum timopheevii. Taxonomy (NCBI): domain Eukaryota; kingdom Viridiplantae; phylum Streptophyta; class Magnoliopsida; order Poales; family Poaceae; genus Triticum; species Triticum timopheevii. The sequence goes on along the minus strand of OY997274.1, from coordinate 161,960,295 downwards.
AAGCAATACCTCGTCTGAATGTTATATATAAAGGAAAACATCGTTGACTCTAATAGAAGCATGATTAACTTTACTAGGGGCCACGACCGAAGTGGTGGCCCTTAAGAAGGCGCTATCTGAGCCGAAAACAAAGCGGCCAAGGAGCGCACCGAGCGCGAAAAACAAGAGGTGCGAGTTGATGAGGTCCAGCAAGAGCTTCAGGACTTCGTCAAAAAATTCGAGTCCTTGGAGCGTGACTCCAAGACGCAAGAGTGGGAGCTTGCGAAGGCCCGTCAAAGCTCACTAGACGCCAAGGCCGAAGCCTAGAAGGCCCTCCAGGAAATTGAGGTGGCCAAGAAGATAGCTGCGAGTAAGGCTTTCATTATGCAAAGCAAGCATGTGGAGGAGACTTTCCTTTTACTTACCCGAATTTGGAGTTCTCCAGGAACATTCGCAGATCTGCCGCACAACATCTCTGATGCCGCAGAGTTCTACCGGGCTGAGGAGGGGAGCTCAATGGAGAAGCTGTTTTGGTCCCAGTATATTGGGGCCGAACACCAGATGTCCGGCTGTGGACCAGCTAAAGCAATTGGTCGAACTTCACAAGGCGGCCGAACTGGCCATGCAGGACTTCATAGTCCGGCTGTGGCCTGGCGAGCCTCTGCCTAGCAGCTACTTCGGCTTTGTCAAGCGGATGGTTAATGCCTATCCGCGGCTTGAAGTCATTAAGCGGTCCGTATGTATTGAGGGTGCACGCAGGGCCTTGGCCCGTGCAAAGGTGCACTGGGGGAAGATGGACGCCGAGAAGCTGGTGCCGGAGGGGCCGCCGAAGGGCAAGGAACATCGCCACCCCGAACAGTACTATGACAATGTCATTAAGGGTGCCCGCCTTGTGGCGGATGAATGTACGAATGATGTGATATTTGAATGAATATAATCATGTCATCCTGTATTATGAAAACTAGTTCATGTGCGCTATGTAGTGCTTGTTAATTTAAAATATTACCTTCTGTGCGGCCGTTTAAAAAATCTTGAGAGTTGGCCAGTCGTCGGCTTCCGCCCCCATGTAACTAGTACTGGGTGTTCGGGATGGGTATAAACACTCTTTATCCAAGTTTTTGGTCCTTTTAAGGAGGTGTTTAGCACCACGAACGAGGCAATCGGACTATACGGCTTTATCGCCCTCACTTAGCCATAAAAGTCTACAATTTTAAATTTTGGCGAAGCCCCTAGTATCCAGAAAACCGGACTCGGGGCGCTATACACGCCTAAATCGGACGAGGCCGATTCCTCGCTTGAAGCGGAAAAAATCTTTAAGGATTTGAGACCTCTCGAACAGCGACCAGCTCTCGCCTTGTCATGACAGTCAGTTTTCGGCTTTCTCTACTGAGGTGCTCGTCTGAAAGAACCGGGACACAATCGCAGTAGTTCACCCTGCACTACCTTAGCCGATATAGCGGAATGTAAGGTACCAAAACATAGGAGCCGGGCAAACCCAACTATTGACCCAAGACATGATTCGGAGCTGATGCATATAATGTTATAAGTTCAGGGTGTCGCACTGTCAAAAGTGTTCGGACTTGTATTGCCAGGTTATGGGGTACTGAAGCCCCTGGCAAACTGGTCGTGCCAAAATGCACGGGTATAATAAATAAGTAGTAAAGAAAAAGGGGCAAATAAACTTAATAGCAAGATGACGCTGTATACTATTTTCCCTTGTTATTCAAATGATACGTCAAAGCATACATATACAAGTAGTGCGATAAGCAGAATAGGATTGTTTGACACATCCTGACCAGGAGCGGGCGGTATGCGGGTATGTAAAACAGGTATAACGGTCGTTATCAGAGACCACCTGAGGATTCCCTCGTACGCCAAAGCTTCTTGTCCTCCTGGTGTGTCCATCCCACCATGTGTCCGATAGCCGGTCTTTCAGAAGAGCCTCCTAAAGATAGGGACCTGAAAGAAAAAGGGGTGCAAAAATGCGTGTGTCCTAGGGCGGTCGAACCGCATTGTGGACCGAGTTATGGCCGTGCCTCTGCCTATGCCCAGGGTATTTTAAGTGTGTAGTTGTGTATGCGTGGCACGAATGTCGCCGCTTGTCTGGGACTAGGGCGGAGGCCGAATTGCTAGTCGAGCTCTGGGCGTGCCGGACGTTCATGTTGTGGAGTACTCCGGACTCGCTTGACAGTATCCGGGTTCTTTATCGCTGAATTGGTTGTTTGCCTAAGAAGGTTGTTTTGTACTTCCGCCGCGAGGGCCACAGTTAGGGCTGGACGAACGAGCTACTCGACTCGTTAAGCTCGTGATCGTTAGGCTCGCGATTGTTAAGCTCGTGATCGTTAAGCTCGTTAACTTTAACGAGCTCAAACTCTTGATCGGCTCGGTTCGTTAAATACTCGTTAAGCTCGTGAGCGCTCACAGTGCTCGTTACAGTTGTAAACATTACAAAAGCATTCCATCATATAATAAATATTTAAACATGTAGCAAAGTAGTAATGCATCACCCTTTGCCAAATTTACTCTTTCCAAATAGCAACACATAATGCAGCAACCACCGGCAACACAGAGTGACACAATCATAAGTCAGACCACCATTATGGTTCATACTTCATACACAATCGCTAGGTGAACAACAACAATAAGTAGGGCCATTGACAAAGACAAGTCCAGGACTTCAAAAGAGAAATCCAAACATGGCTTAGTCACTCACCATTGGATCAAGTTCGATTAGCAGACTAGTAGTACATATTATATTAACTACTTCGCCACTTCAGCACGACAGTTCAAACATAAGGTCTTACATAAATAACAATGACCGAAATAAAATGATAGCTGCTAGATGAGGAAATGCAAAGTAGCTCCTGCTCCTCACATAAGTTGCTCATCAGTTCATCAATTCATCTTCCTGCATAGACATACAGAAATTCACTAGATATGATGCAAGCAAATATACAATAGTACAATGCTACAACAATACAATCACACTTAATAAAAATATGGGAAGCCTACTAGTTGCTTTCCGTCGTATCTTCAGGAAATGGAATGAACTCGACATCGTCATCATTGCCATCTTCCTACAAAGGTAAGTGCAAATATGCTATTTCAGTTAACATTTAGCAAGAGTTTAAGGTTAAAAGAAGATAATACACAGTAGAGAACAAGTAATATTACCACTACAATTGTAGGCTTAAGTTGGTTTTCTTTTGATCCTTTAATGTAGCTAGAAGCACACACAAGTGCCTCAACCATGTTTGGGCTGAGAGAGCTACAATAGTCATCAAGAATTCTGCCGCTCATAGAGAATGTTGACTCTGATGAGACACTAGTTGCTGGTATAGTCAAGAACTTCTTTTCCATCCTTGCCATGATACGATATCTATGAGCATTCAACCTCCACCAATCAACTACGCTGAAGTTTGGATCCAGAATTGGATGGGTTTTGTCTTCAAGGTAACTGGTCAATTCAGATTTAGATGGCTCTGAATTTGTCTCCTCTAGGAAGGACTGAAACCCACTTGACAATGAGGACATAGAGGTACTTGTTTGCCTACTAGATATTGAACTCTATTCATTATTGTTGGCAGCCTCATTCTTGCGATTTTCCATCTCATAAGTAGCATAGAGATCAAAGAATTCAGATTTGATTTCCTCAGCCTCACTACTGCCCTTCTCTTTACCATACATTTTCTTAAAACAGTAATCAACAAGTTTCACCTTAAACCTAGGATCAAGAATGGTGGCAATGACCATGACATTGTTCTTTTCCTTTTTTTTGTTTTTTCCCACTATTTTCATTTCCCTCACCTTCACTATTGCTATCCCAATATTTATCAAACTTATCAAGCATTGCTTCTCCCATCTTTTTCAAGTATGCATTTGAACCCATGGCATGCTCTATGATAGCAATCTTAACATTCATGATATATGGATAAAAAATGTTGGCAATAGGATAGGTAGATCCTGATAATACAGTTGTTACCTCGGCAAATGATTTCAAGATGGGTTGAATCTTCTCATATAATGCCCACTCCTTATCTTCAGGCTGCCATTTGTAGGTAGCATCTACCTCTGCATACTCCTTGAAAGCAGCTCTATACACAGTGCAAGCCTCTACCATTTTGCATGTAGAATTTCATCTAGTAGCAACATCCAGGCATAAACCTCTCCCAATTTCCATATTCAGATACTTGCAAACCATCAATAATTTGTACATGCGTGTTGGGGATTTTTTTCAAATACTTGACAGTATCCCTAAGCTTATTGATCAAAGTTTGCAATAGATCAATGCCATCATTCACTATCAAATTGACAATGTGCGCATAGCAGCGAACATGGAAGTACTTAGGAATAAATTTAGCCGATTTCCCAGCAATGATCTTGTCCATCAATCTCTTGGCAGCATTATCATTTGAGGAAGCATTATCCATAGTGATTGTCATGATCTTATCTTCTATTTTCCATTCTTGGCAACACTCAAAAACTGCTTGAGCTATGATCCCCCAGGAGTATAAGCAAACAATTTAGCACAATGCAAACATTTTGCCTTCGTAACAACCTCCCCTAGCATCCTCTCACTTACAGCCTTGACCTCCTTGAAATGCTGCCAACATTCTGCACGTTTAAGTCTCGTTTTCTTCACCTTCACCTTAGTAGTATCCACTGCTACCTTTTTCCTTTTTCCTCCTTTCTTTGCTCTCTCTTTGCCATTGACCTCAACTTCTATGTCATTTCAATTGTCTCCTGATCCAAGGGAGGGCTCTTACATATCATCAGCCATATCATATGCCTCTGCCTCGTCAACCTCCTCATACCCTTCATTAACCTCTACCCATTCATCTTCATCGCCATCATCTTCTTGTGGAAAATGAAATAGAATGATTCAGATTTTACAAGCCAAACATTTACAAAATACTATTAATGCGAATTGATTCATTGATTGATTGATTGATTGATTAGGAATACAAATAATGAACCAAAACACATACAAAATTAGAAGTTGCATTAAGTAGTAGTAAGTGATATTGTGATTTAGAACACGTACAAAAATTTAGGGAATGAAATTATACTCCACAAACATTCAGCTAGGTACTTGAACATGACTAATCTGGTGCGTGTGTCAGTGTGTGTGTGACAAAGTATTTCCACAATCAACTAAATACAGTTGGTATTTTAGCAGATTCACAATCAATTAACTACAATTTGGATGACCTAGGGCGTCAAAGATTCAAAGTATATGTTAATATGAACTGGAATTAATAGAAAATGAAAAGGAGAGTGTGAGACAAACAATCTCACCGGTCCTGATCCAACGCCAACGGCATCGGCATCAGCGTCAGAGCATCTCGGTGATGTCGCCGCCTATGCTCTTGGACGCCTTTGTCCTTGCGCTTGCTTGTAACGCCCCGAATACAACTGTCCATATTCGTAACTCCAACTCTTGCCTTTTCCGGAGATGCTATATGATACTTCCTTCGTGGTTGGGTTTTTGTCTTTCGTTTTGCATTTTGTTCATGTCATGCATTTCATCATCGCATCATTCGCATTGCATCGGCATCGTTTTCATAAAACTTGCATCCGCTCGTAGTTGCCGTGTCCCCCCTTGCTTTTGTTGGCCGTTCCGAGACCAACCGGGTTTTTCGAGTCCCTCGTGTCTGGCTGCTTCTCTCTTTGTCTTCATTGACATGTTGTCAGACCGCTTGCCCTTGTTGACCTTCCCTCAGACCGTTTGAACCCCTCTCTTCTCTCTTTCTCCGAGACCACAAAACCCCCCTTGTCTTCGTCGACCTCTCTCAGGTCCCTCGCAGGCGTCCGAAACTTGACCCGAACCTGAACCGGTCTATCGTTACCGTTGGGTCCGGATCATCCCCTAACATCTATAAAACATCTCCGTTTTGTTATTTGGGCTCCCTAACTATTTTATTCGCGACCGTCCGATTTTAATCGAAGGGACCAAATGACCCTAAGTCTACCCACTCGCTATATATAACAGTCTAACCCTAGAATCTAGGGATCTGTCCCATCCTCCCAGCCGCGCCGCCACTCCACCTGTTTTCCTCGGGATCCCTCCCGGACCAACCAACAGTTTCCTCCCGATCCAAAATCCCCCATTCTCCCTCGATTTCGCCCGCAAGCGCAGCCACTTGCCTGCCCGGTCCTCCCGCTCGATCCCTCCCGAGCGCCTCCTCCCGAGCCGACCTCACCGCCCGAGCCCCGAGCGCCTCGCCTCTGCACTCACGCCATGGCCCCGCCGTCAAGCCGCTCCGACCCGCAGGTCCTCCTCACCGCGTCTCCTCTCCGTTTCTCATTGTTCTTCTCCTACTGCTGCCGCTAACCGCGTGGTCGCCGTGTTTTCTCCTGCAAGGGCTGCGCCACCAAGTCAAGAACGTCGTCGGCTCCTTGCTGCCTCCGTTTCGAACCGCCCGCTCTCCTTCTTCTGAGGGAACTCGCCGGAGCTCCCATGGCCGACGCCTCGAAGCTGCAGCGCCGCCGTCAAGTCGCCATGGCCTCGAACTCTGTCGCCTCCGTGCCGCCCTGCCTTTTCCCGTCCGCCATCAAGACCGGCTGGATCCGGACGAACCCGAGCTCCACCGCCCGAATCCGCGCCTCCCTCCGCGTCCCTGCAGTTCCGCCGCTGCTGCTCTGCTTCTGCTCCCTGTCGAGCAGGAGAACGCTCGCCGTGCCCGTTGACTCTGTCGTCCCGCGCATGGGCCACGATGGCGCCGAGTCCTAGTAGCGCTTTCCTTCGCCAGCTCCTGCGGCCCAGCTCCCGCGCCAAGCCTGCCAGCCTCCGCGGGCCAAAGGCCTCAAGGGCCCGATGTGAGGAGCTCCTCCCAGTCCTCTCTGTTGGCCCAGACAGATGCGGCCCGTGTTATTTTTTTTCCCTGCGCTGTGATTTTAGCTTTACCCATGTTTTACAAATTTGCAGAAAAGTCCCTCATGTTCATGCATTTAATAACACCACAACTGTGCATCGGTTTAAAATGATTTATATATGAAAAATGCTTAGAATTTTATCTAGTTTCACAATATGCCACTTTCATCCCATGTTAATATGTTTAAAATGTTGTTTACATTAATTTGCTTAAATGCCATGTTAAAATGATTTATTTCATAACTAATTAACCGTAGCTCCGAATTTTATAAACTTTATATGTAAATGGGGTGGAAAAATGCCTAGATTAACATGGTCCACTTTATTTTCCTGTTTATCAACTTTAAAATATGTTTTAGGGCAGAACAGTAGCAAATTCATAAATATGCACATGGGGATTTTTTCCGGAATTGTTATTTGTTGTTCCGGCCTCATTTAAACTTGCCTAGTTAGGTAGTTTTCATATGTTTCACCCCTTGCCATGTTTAACAACATTTAATATTGTTGTGTTCCTAAACGAGAGCAAACTAAATAACTCGGATGTGGTGTTTTGTCAATAGGCAACTCGTTGCATATTGAGCTCCACTTAACTTGTAGCATTGTTTGTTGCACTTTACCATGCCATGCCTCATTAAACCGGATATGCATCATACTTGATTGTGCATCATGCCATGATTATGCTTGTGTGTTTACCATGTTGTTTGCTTCTTTCCGGGTTGCTTCTCTTGTTAGCTTCGGTTTCGTTCCGGAGTTGTGAGGATTCGTTCGACTGCGTCCGCTTGTCTTCTTCATGGACTCGTTCTTCTTCCTAGCGGGATTTCAGGCAAGATGACCGCTACCCTGGATCTCACTACTATCATTGCTATGCTAGTTGCTTCGTTCTATCGCTATGCTGCGCTACCTATTACCTGTTTATCAAGCCATCCCAAATTGCCATGAACCTCTAACCTTTGACACCATTCCTAGCAAACCATTGTTTGGCTATGTTACCGCTTTGCTCAGCCCCTCTTATAGCATTGCTAGCTGCAGGTGAAGTTGAAGATTTCTCCATGGTGGACAGGATTTTGGTTGGGATATCACAATATCTCTTATATTATTAATGCATCTATATACTTGGTAAAGGGTGGAAGGCTCGGACTTATGCCTAGTGTTTTGTTCCACTCTTGCCGCCCTAGTTTCCGTCATACCGGTGTTATGTTCCCGGATTTTGTGTTCCTAACGCGGTCGGGTGATTTATGGGACCCTCCTGACAGTTCGCTTTGAATAAAACTTGTCTAGCAAGGCCCAACCTTGGTTTTACCATTTGCCTCACCACCACCTATCCCTTTCCCTTGGGTCGGCCAACCCAAGGGTCATCTTTATTTTAGCCCCCCCCCCCCCCCCCGGGCCAGTGCTTGTCTAAGTGCTGGTTCGAACCGAGTAGACTACGGGGCCCCCTCGGGGCAACTCGAGGTCTGATTTTACTCGTAGGATGTCTCATCCGGTGTTGCCCTGAGAACGAGATATGTGCAGCTCCTATCGGGATTGTCGGCGCATCGGGCGGCTTTGCTGGTCTTGTTTTACCATTGTCGAAATGTCTTGTAAACCGGGATTCCGAGACTGATCGGGTCTTCCTGGGAGAAGGTCTATTCCTTCGTTGATCGCGAGAGATTGTCATGGGCTAAGTTGGGACACCCCTGCAGGGTATAAACTTTCGAGAGCCGTGCCCACGGTTATGTGGCAGATGGGAATTTGTTAATGTCCGCTTGTAGATAACTTGACACCAGATCCGAATTAAAATGCATCAACCGCGTGTGTAGCCGTGATGGTCTCTTCTCGACGGAGTCCGGGAAGTGAACACGGTTCCTGGGTTATGTTTGACGTAAGTAGGTGTTTAGGATCACCTCTTGATCATTGCTAGCTTCACGACCGTTCCTTTGTTTCTCTTCTCGCTCTCATTTGCGTATGTTAGCTACCATATCTTGCTTAGTCGTTGCTGCAACCTCACCACTTTACCCCTTCCTTACCCATTAAGCTTTGCTAGTCTTGATACCCATGGTAATGGGATTGCTGAGTCCTTGTGGCTCACCAGATACTTCCAAAACCAGTTTGCAGGTGCCGATGAAACCGTGCAGGTGACGCATCCGAGCTCAAGGAGGAGCTCGATGAAGATCTTGCCCTTTGTGTTGTTTCGTTCTAGTTGATCAGTAGTGGAGCCCAGTTGGGGTCGATCGGGGACCTTTTGTCGCATTTGGGGTTCTTCTTTTATTTTGGTTCCGTAGTCGGACCTTGATTGTATCTGGATGATGTAATGCTTTATTCATGTATTTGTGTGAAGTGGCGATTGTAAGCCAACTATGTATCTCTTTCCCTTATGTATTACATGGGTTGTGTGAAGATTACCTCACTTACGACATTGCTTTCAATGCGGTTATGCCTCTAAGTCGTGCTTCGACACGTGGGAGATATAGCCGCATCGAGGGCGTTACAAGTTGGTAATCAGAGCCTTCCTCGACCTTAGGAGCCCCACTGCTTGATCGTTTTTAGCGGCCGAGTTGTGTCTAGAAAAATGTTTTGAGTCATTTAGGATTATATATATCGGAGAGTTAGGGATTCTTTTTACTCCCCAGCCTCTTCATCGCTCTGGTAAGGCATCTTGACGTAGAGTTTTGACTCTTCTCTTCTCAAATTTCACTAAAAAAAATTTTAGGATCACGCGGGTATTTTGGAATCGTTCCGATGGTTTTATGATGAGAACATTGTCTTGGTGCCTCCTGTCAGGGGTTTAGTGGAAGTGTCCCGGGGAGTTGAGCTCTGAGGTGTTGTCGTCATAATTTTATCGTTGCAGTTCTGGAATACCTGAGTTTAGTACGCCGACATCGAAAATCTCTTTTATGCAGTTGTTGGTGAGATAACCCCGCTAACCCAGTACTGAGGTGAGTACGGGAGTATTGCCATGACTCGTATAACGGATGCTTTTCGAAGGTTGATGTACACGATTTTCGGAGTTTTCTTGGTTATGTGTTGACGGATGGATACAGCTTGGATGTAGGTATTGTTAGTTTGGGTGAGATATATTGCTTCCCCTGTATCCCCAACACCAGATTGCATAACCAGAAAGTTTTGGGAGTTTTGTAGGTGGGAATTCAAGTAGCTCCTAGAATATCTTTCCGACAGATGCATGATATGGGATTGGGTAAATCTCTATCATATGTTTGTTTCCGGCTTATTCTGCAAGCCAAATCCTTTGTTTTATTTTATTTGTGGTATTCGAGTTGCTTCAATGTCAAGTGTTGATTCCATACCTTTCCGAAATGGTGTTCTCATACTCCGATGTGAATACCAATCCTTCCCAACAATCGAGATTGTCATGTCAATCCTTTTCAACTGGTGTGTTTCTCTTCAAGTGGATCCGATCACTTCAACATTAGCAAGACCAATTATCATTTCTTCTCAACGGTGTTTGTTTCATGCATCTCCAAGTTGCCTTTGTTTTTTCCCGCCCACCCACCCTTTTTCCTCAAGGACTAAGATTTCTTTACCAAGTATCCTTTTATTTTTTGTGAAGTTTCTCCATTCTTTTCCGTCAATGTTCTTACCCGGTGGTTCTCAAGAAGATGTTCTACTAGTTCGTCATTCCTCATTCCTTTCTCTTCTCCGGTGGATTCAAGTCAAGTTTTGTTGATCATACCTTTTTCCTCATTTCAATGTCTTCTCATACCGGTGCACCTCTTTATCATTCTACTTCTCGCTATTTGTTATTCCGGAGTGCTCAAGATATCTCGAAGATTCGTGTTTCCACTCTGCATTCGTTCAAGCTCTTTCGAGATTGGTATCTCATTCAAGTTATTTAATTCAACCGGTGCAATATCTTTTTAAATCATTTCAACGGTGTTTCTCTTGAGTGGGCCCTAACCCACAGGTCTTTTCCCAGGATCTTACCTGACTCTTCTATTTTCCCAGAGCTATCCTAAATTCTTCTCCAAGTTTGACGTAAGAATGAGTTATCATCAGTCAAATGCTTTTCTCCAAGATCTTTCAAATTCTTTCATAGTTGTCTCAACCTCTTCGCTTTTGATTCTTCCGGTGTGCCTCAATAATTCTTGGTGGTGTTTCTCGTTGTCATTCTCATCATTTGAAGACCCAAGAAGGATTTCTCTTAAATCTTGGTCCATTCTCTTGAATATTCATGGTCCTAGCTTGATGCCATCCTCTCATAATTGCTTTCGATTGAGATAACTTTTTTCTTACCATCCGGAGCATTTCATGAGTTGTTTCCATTTCTTTCCTCCGAAGGCCATCATGTCATAATTCTTCATTCTCAGCTTGTACCTATCGTTCTCCAAATCTTACCGGTGATTCGTTCAAATATCCTCTAATCAGTTCTTGATCTCTTTGTTCTCATGTATCTAGTTTGTCTCAAGCACCTTCGTTCATTTGCTAATTCTTACCGGTGATGCACCCCTACTTCGATCATTTTCAATTCTTACGGTGGTTCTTTCAAGATCTCTCTTCCTTGTTCATCATATCAATTCATTTGTTGTTCCAATCCTACCGGTGGTTCGTTGAAGACCTTCTCAAGTTTTGATATATCTCTTTTAATCCTTTCTACGGGAATAAGTAGTATGCCAAATCCGTTGCTTGTCATCAATTTAATTTGATGAAGGATAAGCATACAATAAATCTTATTCTTATTTCCTCGAGGTGATTGAATTCTTTTCTTCCGGAGGTTGTTCATGATGAAGTAATTCTCGGTTCTAGTGTTTCATCTTTTCTTTTCCGGAGTTCCAAGTTTTCCGCATTATCATCGCGAAGCTCCATCTAAATCATTGCAAGGCTTCACCTTGTGTTTTCAACTTCTCCTTCTTTCTATGATCCTTCTATTACCGGAGTTCTTCATGGAGGCTCTAAATGGTGGTTCGTCAAGGATTCTTTTCACTCTTCAATTGTTCTTCAAGATTTCTCTTGAAGTTATGATCCGCCAAGCTATACTCAAAATTAAACAGGGTGCCCAACACTTGTTTTGTTTTGAGGAGTTCAAGTATTCTTCTTCTTGCATTTCGAAGTGAAATTCTCTCTACCTTATCTTTTGAGATGGTGTTATGTCACTCTTGACAATTTCCTTCATGTTTCATGATTCATATGTTGTCAAGAATGACATATTTTAAACCCATCACTTTCTTCCTTGGAGTTATCTTGGTTTAGGTTACACCTAAAGACTTCCCTAAGGAATGTTGCTATTTATGGTGCTTTTAAATGACCCCAAGTTCTTCATTTATCCTCCCGGTGAAAGAAGTCTCTCGTCTCTTTGTTGATATCAATCCAATCATTTGTTTCCGTTGGTGGCAGAAGCTCACCTCATAATTTTGAGATGTTTTCATAAGCCCGCCACAAGCTTATTCTTTTCGTTGTTGGTTTTCCAACAACTCCGTTATAACCTTCTTGGAAGGGTGCTTTCCGAGCCCATTTGTGGCAGAAGTTTGCATTTTCTCCTACATTCTGTTATTCCAGTGATCTATCTTCTATTCTTTTGTTCCAGAGGCATTGTGATGTTACTCTCTTCGACCCATCATCTCATTTTGTAAATATCATGTAATTTTCCTTGCTTATCCGTTTAGCCGGAGTGTCATGTTTTCATTCGAGTTCTCTCATCTTATCAAGTTTTGCCTCCCTTCTCAACCAGAGTGCGGTTTGTAATGTTTCCTACCCCTTGTGCCATTCTTTCAATTCCGGAGGCAGTGTGTTGTTGATTTCATCTTGTATCCTCTCATCTTGTCAAGTTCATGTTCAATTCCTTCCATTTACAGACGGAGTGCTGCCCAAATTATATCAATCTTATTCCTCCTCTATCTAGTTTTAACCGGAGTGGTTTCAATATCTATCTTATCACTAAACCTCTTGGTTCTCGTCGTATCCCATGTTCCTCTTTTCTAACAGAGTGCTTTCAACTTTGTTCATCTTCGTTGTTTTCTTTCTTTCATTTTGTTCAACCTCTCAAGGTTCTTTGGTTTCACTCGTATGTCAAAGAAGCAACTATGTTTTACATCTTCCTCTTCCGTTTCTCTCCGGTGCCATCCTAGATCTCGGGACGAGATCCTCTTGTAGTGGTGGAGTGTTGTAACGCCCCGAATACAACTGTCCATATTCGTAACTCCAACTCTTGCCTTTTCTGGAGATGCTATATGATACTTCCTTCGTGGTTGGGTTTTTGTCTTTCGTTTTGCATTTTGTTCATGTCATGCATTTCATCATCGCATCATTCGCATTGCATCGGCATCGTTTTCATAAAACTTGCATCCGCTCGTAGTTGCCGTGTCCCCCCTTGCTTTTGTTGGCCGTTCCGAGACCAACCGGGTTTTTTGAGTCCCTCGTGTCTGGCCGCTTCTCTCTTTGTCTTCATTGACATGTTGTCAGACCGCTTGCCCTTGTTGACCTTCCCTCAGACCGTTTGAACCCCTCTCTTCTCTCTTTCTCCGAGACCACCAAACCCCCCTTGTCTTTGTCGACCTCTCTCAGGTCCCTCGCAGGCGTCTGAAACTTGCCCCGAACCCGAACCGGTCTGTCGTTACCGTTGGGTCCGGATCATCCCCTAACATCTATAAAACATCTCCGTTTTGTTATTTGGGCTCCCTAACTATTTTATTCGCGACCGTCCGATTTTAATCGAAGGGACCAAATGACCCTAAGTCTACCCACTCGCTATATATAGCAGTCTAACCCTAGAATCTAGGGATCTGTCCCATCCTCCCAGCCGCGCCGCCACTCCACCTGTTTTCCTCGGGATCCCTCCCGGACCAACCAACAGTTTCCTCCTGATCCAAAATCCCCCATTCTCCCTCGATTTCGCCCGCAAGCGCAGCCACCTGCCTGCCCGGTCCTCCCGCTCGATCCCTCCCGAGCGCCTCCTCTCGAGCCGACCTCACCGCCCGAGCCTCGAGCGCCTCGCCTCTGCACTCACGCCATGGCCCCGCCATCAAGCCGCTCCGACCCGCAGGTCCTCCTCACCGTGTCTCCTCTCTGTTTCTCGTTGTTCTTCTCCTACTGCTGCCGCTAACCGCGTGGTCGCCATGTTTTCTCCTGCAAGGGCTGCGCCACCAAGTCAAGAACGTTGTCGGCTCCTTGCTGCCTCCGTTTCGAACCGCCCGCTCTCCTTCTTCCGAGGGAACTCGCCGGAGCTCCCATGGCCGACGCCTCGAAGCTGCAGCGCCGCCGTCGAGTCGCCATGGCCTCGAACTCTGTCGCCTCCGTGCCGCCCTGCCTTTTCCCGTCCGCCATCAAGACCGGCTGGATCCGGACGAACCCGAGCTCCACCGCCCGAATCCGCGCCTCCCTCCGCGTCCCTGCAGTTCCGCCGCCGCTGCGCTGCTTCTGCTCCCTGTCGAGCAGGAGAACGCACGCCGTGCCCGTTGACTCTGTCGTCCCGCGCATGGGCCACGATGGCGCCGAGTCCCAGTAGCGCTTTCCTTCGCCAGCTCCTGCGGCCCAGCTCCCGCGCCAAGCCTGCCAGCCTCCGCGGGCCAAAGGCCTCAAGGGCCCGATGTGAGCAGCTCCTCCCAGTCCTCTCTGTTGGCCCAGACAGATGCGGCCCGTGTTATTTTTTTTCCCTGCGCTGTGATTTTAGCTTTATCCCATGTTTTACAAATTTGCAGAAAAGTCCCTCATGTTCATGCATTTAATAACACCACAACTGTGCATCGGTTTAAAATGATTTATATATGAAAAATGCTTAGAATTTTATCTAGTTTCACAATATGCCACTTTCATCCCATGTTAATATGTTTAAAATGTTGTTTACATTAATTTGCTTAAATGCCATGTTAAAATGATTTATTTCATAACTAATTAACCGTAGCTCCGAATTTTATAAACTTTATATGTAAATGGGGTGGAAAAATGCCTAGATTAACATGGTCCACTTTATTTTCCTGTTTATCAACTTTAAAATATGTTTTAGGGCAGAATAGTAGCAAATTCATAAATATGCACATGGGGATTTTTTCCGGAATTCTTATTTGTTGTTCCGGCCTCATTTAAACTTGCCTAGTTAGGTAGTTTTCATATGTTTCACCCCTTGCCATGTTTAACAACATTTAATATTGTTGTGTTCCTAAACGAGAGCGAACTAAATAACTCGGATGTGGTGTTTTGTCAATAGGCAACTCGTTGCATATTGAGCTCCACTTAACTTGTAGCATTGTTTGTTGCACTTTACCATGCCATGCCTCATTAAATCGGATATGCATCATACTTGATTGTGCATCATGCCATGATTATGCTTGTGTGTTTACCATGTTGTTTGCTTCTTTCCGGGTTGCTTCTCTTGTTAGCTTCGGTTTCTTTCCGGAGTTGTGAGGATTCGTTCGATTGCGTCCGCTTGTCTTCTTCATGGACTCGTTCTTCTTCCTAGCGGGATTTCAGGCAAGATGACCGCTACCCTGGATCTCACTACTATCATTGCTATGCTAGTTGCTTCGTTCTATCGCTATGCTGCGCTACCTATTACCTGTTTATCAAGCCATCCCAAATTGCCATGAACCTCTAACCTTTGACACCATTCCTAGCAAACCATTATTTGGCTATGTTACCGCTTTGCTCGGCCCCTCTTATAGCGTTGCTAGCTGCAGGTGAAGTTGAAGATTTCTCCATCGTGGACAGGATTTTGGTTGGGATATCACAATATCTCTTATATTATTAATGCATCTATATACTTGGTAAAGGGTGGAAGGCTCGGACTTATGCCTAGTGTTTTGTTCCACTCTTGCCGCCCTAGTTTCCGTCATACCGGTGTTATGTTCCCGGATTTTGCGTTCCTAACGCGGTCGGGTGATTTATGGGACCCTCCTGACAGTTTGCTTTGAATAAAACTTGTCCAGCAAGGCCCAACCTTGGTTTTACCATTTGCCTCACCACCACCTATCCCTTTCCCTTGGGTCGGCCAACCCAAGGGTCATCTTTATTTTAGCCCCCCCCCCCCCGGGCCAGTGCTTGTCTAAGTGCTGGTTCGAACCGAGTAGACTACGGGGCCCCCTCGGGGCAACTCGAGGTCTGGTTTTACTCGTAGGATGTCTCATCCGGTGTTGCCCTGAGAACGAGATATGTGCAGCTCCTATCGGGATTGTCGGCGCATCGGGCGGCTTTGCTGGTCTTGTTTTACCATTGTCGAAATGTCTTGTAAACTGGGATTCCGAGACTGATCGGGTCTTCCTGGGAGAAGGTCTATTCCTTCGTTGATCGTGAGAGCTTGTCATGGGCTAAGTTGGGACACCCCTGCAGGGTATAAACTTTCGAGAGCCGTGCCCGCGGTTATGTGGCAGATGGGAATTTGTTAATGTCCGGTTGTAGATAACTTGACACCAGATCCGAATTAAAATGCATCAACTGCGTGTGTAGCCGTGATGGTCTCTTCTCGGCGGAGTCCGGGAAGTGAACACGGTTTCTGGGTTATGTTTGACGTAAGTAGGTGTTCAGGATCACCTCTTGATCATTGCTAGCTTCACGACCGTTCCTTTGTTTCTCTTCTCGCTCTCATTTGCGTATGTTAGCCACCATATCTTGCTTAGTCGTTGCTGCAACCTCACCACTTTACCCCTTCCTTACCCATTAAGCTTTGCTAGTCTTGATACCCATGGTAATGGGATTGCTGAGTCCTCGTGGCTCACCAGATACTTCCAAAACCAGTTTGCAGGTGCCGATGAAACCGTGCAGGTGACGCATCCGAGCTCAAGGAGGAGCTCGATGAAGATCTTGCCCTTTGTGTTGTTTCGTTCTAGTTGATCAGTAGTGGAGCCCAGTTGGGGTCGATCGGGGACCTTTTGTCGCATTTGGGGTTCTTCTTTTATTTTGGTTCCGTAGTCGGACCTTGATTGTATCTGGATGATGTAATGCTTTATTCATGTATTTGTGTGAAGTGGCGATTGTAATCCAACTATGTATCTCTTTCCCTTATGTATTACATGGGTTGTGTGAAGATTACCTCACTTACGACATTGCTTTCAATGCGGTTATGCCTCTAAGTCGTGCTTCGACACGTGGGAGATATAGCCGCATCGAGGGTGTTACATTGCTATCGAGGATGAGAAGGCTTTGCTGCCGTCGAAGGAGACTCCCGTGATGCTAAATCGGAGGCCGAAGTCCTCTTCCTCACCACCTTCTTTCGGGCCTTGGACTCCATGCTTGGAGTCGCGGCTGCAGGTGCTGGTCGCTCGCGCTGTTCCATGGGGACGAGGATGGAGATGGTGGAGGCGTGCTGAAGTCGTCACTGGCGGCCGCCGGAGTAGAGAAGGAAGCAGAGCCACGGCGCCACGCCGGGGTCAAAGAGACGAAGACCTAGATATAGCCGCCGCTCCCTGCTACTCTGCTACTGCTGCTAGTCTCCTCGACTCCTCCTCTGGTCTCTTCGAAAGGCCAACTGAACAAATTCCCATGAGGCCATAAAAGTGAAAAGAACGTGGGGGAAGAGCCGAGGAGGTGGTGGGTTGTGGCCTGTGACGGTGGGATGGGCTGAGCACTAGTATTTTTCATCTAATAATTAAACTAAAAATTAGTGATCTGAAAATTAACGAGCCAAATGAGCTACTCGTGATACTCGCGAGCTAGCTCGTTAAGCTCGTTTATATTAACGAGCTAAAATTGTTGTTTAGCTCGGCTCATTAACTAACGAGCACGAGCCTTATCGAGTCGAGCTTCCGAGCGCTTGTTAAACTCACGAGTAATGAGCTTTTCGTCCAGCCCTAGCCGCAGTGTGCTCCTCTGTACGAAGCGAGTGTTCTGGTTTCCATTAACTGTAATAACCCCGCGAGGTCCCGGCATTTTGAGCTTGAGGTATGCATAATGCGGTACCGCATTGAATTTGGCAAATGCGGTTCGTCCGAGTAGTGCATGATAGCCGTTGCGGAAGGGGACGATGTCGAAGATTAACTCCTTGCTCCAGAAATTGTCCGGAGATCCGAAGACTACTTCCAATGTGATTGAGCCCGTACAACAGGCCTCCACACCGGGTATGACACCCTTGAAGGTGGTTTTTGTGGGCTTGATCCTTGAGGGGTCGATGCCCATTTTGCACACTGTATCCTGATAGAGCAGGTTAAGGCTGCTGCCACCATCCATGAGGACTCGTGTGAGATGGAATCCGTCGATGATGGGGTCAAGGACCAATGCGGCCGAACCGCCATGACGGATACTGGTAGGATGGTCCCTACGATCGAAAGTGATCGGACAGGAGGACCATGGGTTGAATTTTGGGGCGACTGGCTCCATCGCATAGACGTCCCTTAGTGCATGCTTCCGTTCCCACTTGGGGATATGGGTTTCGTATATCATATTCACTATTTTCACCTAGGGAGGGAATTTCTTCTGTCCTCCCGTGTTCGGTGGTCGGGGCTCCTCGTCGTCGTTGCTATGCGCCCCTTTTCCTTGTCTTCGGCATTCAACTTGCCAGACTGTTTAAACACCCAGCATTCCCTGTTTGCGTGGTTGGCTGGTTTGTCGGGGGTGCCGTGAATTTGACACGAGCGATCGAGAATGCGGTCCAAGCTGGACGAGCCTAGACTATTTCTTTTGAATGGCTTTTCCCGCTGTCTGGATATAAAGCCTCTGAATCCGGCATTGACTGTCGTGTCTTCGGCGTTGTCGCCATTATTGCGACGCTTGTGTCTATTCCATCGTGGCTTGCCGTTGCTATCCTTGGCGTCTGAATCGCCTGAGTTTTTGGGTGTGATGTTGCTGCGAGCCAGCCAGCTGTCCTCGCCCACGCAGAAGCGGGTCATGAGTATCATGAGGACTGCCATGGACTTTGGCTTCTCTTGGCCGAGGTGTCGGGCGAGCCATTCGTCGCGGATGTTGTGCTTGAAGGCCGCTAAGGCTTCGGCATCCGGACAGTCGACAATTTGGTTCTTTTTGGTTACGAACCGAGTCCAGAATTTCTTGGCTGACTCTCCGGGCTGTTGGGTTATGTGACTTAAGTCATCATCATCCGGTGGTCGCACGTAAGTGCCCTGGAAGTTATCGAGGAACGCGTCTTCCAGATCCTCCCAACTGCCAATGGAGCTTGCTAGCAGGCTATTCAGCCAATGCCGAGCCGGTCCTTTGAGCTTAAGTGGTAGGTACTTTATGGCATGTTGGTCATCGCTGTGAGCCATGTGAATGTGGAGAAGAAAATCTTCGATCCATACCGCGGGGTCTGTTGTGCCATCGTATGATTCAATGTTTACGGGTTTAAACCCTTCTGGGAATTCGTGATCCATAACTTCATCAGCAAAGCATAGGGGGTGTGTGGTGCCTCTATGCCGGGCTACATCCCGACGTAGTTCAAATGAATCCGGTCTATTGTATTCGGCCCGGCCGGACTTTGGTTTATTGTATCCGGCGTGACGGTCATCATCACGTCTTGTGGTGCACCCCGTGATCCGTAGATCGATCTTGATTGTCCTGCTTTGTTTTCCAATACATCTCGCAGGTCCTTCAAGTAGCCCCGGGCCTTTGTATTATCGTTTGATTGGCGACGGGGTGTGGTCTAGATTTTGGGCTGGTACGCCGCTTTGTCGCGGCCACGGGGTGGCCGGTTAGCCGCATCATGCGCTGGTAGCATGGGCTTTAAAGCCTCCTCCTCGAGTTGAGGTAGCAGCCTGCGCTTGGGGTAGCTTTTGCTAGGGCGCTTGAGTCCGTATTCCTCGGCAGCCAGGACCTCAGTCCATCTGTCAGTTAGCAGATCTTGATCAGCTTGAAGTTGTTGCTGCTTTTTCCTCAGGCTTTTGCAATGGCTATAAGCCGGCGTTTGAAGCGCTCCTTCTCGACGGGATCCTCCGCCACGATGAATTCTTTGTCGCCAAGGCTCAGTTCGTCTTTGGAGAGAGGCATGTAATTATCGTCCTCTGATTCTCCATTAGTTGCCTGTTCTTTAGGGCTAGCTTGCCCATCCTCTTGCTTGGCCTGCTCGACGCCTGGCTGGGCAGGATTGTCTTCATCTTCGGCACCATCCGGATTGTTATCTCTTGTGCCGGTATCACTATTTTTGCTATGGCGGGGCTTGGAGCGGCGCCGATGACGTCGGTGTCTAGATTGCTTCTCCAAGGGGTTATCTTCCATTGCCTCATCGCCATTGGTTTCTTTAGGGGTGTCCACCATGTAAATATCATATGATGAGGTGGCAGTCATGCGCCCTATAGGCGGTGGTTCCTGTTCTTCTCCTGCATCGTCGTCCATACCGTCGATGTCTTCGGAGTCGAAGTCAAGCATGTCGGTTAAGTCATCGACAGTGGCTATAAAGTGGGTGGTGGGTGGGGGACGAACTTCTTCATCGTCCGCTCCCCACTCGAGCCGGACATAGTTCGGCCAAGAATCTCCTGATAAGGAAAGAGACCTTAATGAGTTCAACACATCACCCAAGGGCGAGTGCTAAAAAATATCCGCGACGGTGAACTCCATACGGGTGCCTAATCTGATTCAATAGGCATGGATGCACGCGGTTCAGATTCTGCAACCGGAGATGAGTCTGGGGGTCCGAGGACGCCACCCTCACAGGAGGTGGGATCAGTGTTCGGCTCCGACGCTGATGAGTGTGCGGCCTTCGTGGCGGGGTCCACCCACCCGCCCTCGAAATGCACGATCTGCTCCAGATCGATTCCCGGTGCCAACGCAGGCGCGATCTCCCGAATCTTGTCCGGCGGTAGATTGAAGTCATGCCCGTCATGGCAGTTCGGTGCACCCAACATGGGCTCGAATCCGTCGAAAATCAAGTCTCTGCGGATGTCAGCAGTATAGTTTAAGCTTCCAAACCTGACCTGATGGCCAGGGGTGTAGCTATCGATCTGCTCCAGATGGCCAAGCGAGTTGGCCTGCAGTACAAAGCCGCCGAAAATGAAGATCTGTCCGGGAAGCAAAACCTCCCCCTGGACTACGTTGTTGAAGATGATTGAAGGATCCATCAAGCCTTATTGCGACGACACAGTGGAACTCTCAATGAAAGCACCAATGTCGGTGACAAAACCGGTGGCTCTCGGGTAGGGGGTCCCGAACTATGCGTCTAAGGCTAATGGTAACAGGAGGCAGGGGACACGATGTTTTACCCAGGTTCGGGCCCTCTCGATGGAGGTAATACCCTACTTCCTGCTTGATTGATCTTGATGATATGAGTATTACAAGAGTTGATCTACCACGATATTATAGAGGCTAAACCCTAGAAGCTAGCCCATGATTATGATTGTTGTTGTCCTACGGACTAAACCCTCCGGTTTATATGGACACCGGAGTGGGCTAGGGTTACACAGAGTCAGTTACAGAGAAGGAAATCTACATATCCAAATATCCAAGCTTGCCTTCCACGCAAAGGAGAGTCCCATCCAGACACGGGACGAAGTCTTCAATCTTGTATCTTCATAGTCCAACAGTCCAGCCAAAGTATATAGTCCGGCTGTCTGAGGACCCCTTAATCCAGGACTCCCTCACCTACCACATCTATGATGATATCGGGTTTTGTCACAATTATCATCACAGAAGTGTCATAAGTATGACAGGAAAAAAATTTGTTCGACCCAAAATGTCACGGATGTGTCTTTTTTTTGTAGTGATAGAAGACCAAAGCGGGCAAGCCACCGCACGATCAAGCCGTACCTTAACATTCTTGAACCCATATTGCTTATTATCATACGTCCAAGGCACACCATGAAAACCCAAGTCATATAGATTACATTCGGACAGGGCTTCCCTAAAATTAGCCATAAGCCTAATAGACCGCTTGTGGCGAGAGAAATGCTCATTTTGCCACATAGCTTCGTTAAAATCTCCCACCATAAACCAAGCTCCTACAGCAAGAGGTTTTAACCGTCTCAAGAGATCCCACATAACGTACCTTTGGCTTGCCTTAGGCTCACCGTAAATGAAAGTGCACCTCCACTTTGTTCCATCTCCCTTGCCGACATACATATCAATAAAATGATCCCCATATTTGTTCAGCTCACAAGAGTAGGCCTCATCCCAAAACACAGCTAGTCCTCCAACTTTACCATGGCTAGAAACAAACATTATTCATACCCAACCTGTAGCGCAAACTCTCAACATACTCTTTATTTTTCCTTGTTTCAGATAAAAAGATAACATTGGGTCTGTGCGTCTTAGAAAGGCACACCAACTCTTGAACTGTACGAGGCTGACCCAAGCCTCGGCAGTTCCAACTCAACATTTTCATGGCTCCTGGCGGGCGTCATCTGCGCCCGTCAGGTCACTGGCATCCCCAAGCCGGTAGCTTCCTTTGTTGCACCCCCATCCTCTTTTTCCTCCCCCACTGATTCCCTCATCCTATCCCAAGCCTCCTCCTCTCTTCCCTCCCTTTCCTCGGTTACATGAACAATAGACCCATCTACACCAACTACAGCCTCAACCCTCTTAGTACAGACTCTTTCACAAGAAACAATTCTATCATTTGCACTCTTATAGTCTAAGCTCTCAGAACTAGTGCTATCCATACTAAACACTAAATTTTGATCATCAGGAAGACTCCTTTTGCTACCAGCCGTGCTCTCCAGGATGGCTGCAAAGGCACCCTTGCGACTGGACATTTCGCTGCCACTGTTTGGGGGCGAAGGGACCCCAGACTTCACATGCTTGGCACACACGCCTTGAACGGCAGCGCGCTTCAGTTGCTCATCTCTATACAACTTTTTTCATCAGCCCCAAATAGATTCAGCAGCCACCCCTTTAGCATGGGCGCTCATGTTGATGTCGCTAGCACCCACGCCATTAGTGCCCTCCACCTCCGTTAGATCTCCATGGCTGACTATAGGAGCACCATCAGTATCTTCCATGTGCCGCAACTCAGCAGCAGCAGGGGTCTCAGGAGCACTCAAGATGATGGAGGGAGTGCCCCCCTTAACCCCTACAGCAGCTTGATCCAGCCCGTCTTCCATGCCAGACGCAATGTTCATCTCAGCATCATGGAGGTAGAGGCCCCCAGCCGCCAGCGTCTCCTTCCCACAAGTCTGCATACCAACAGAAGTGGGGAACAAAGGCGCCACAGCGATTGATAGATTTTGGACACCTGTGGTCACCGCCTTTATCATATTCTTTGGGAGCTTGGGCCTGCCCACCGCCTCCGCATCTCCAGGGGCCACCGACAGCCCTCCATAATCGAGGAGAGGCCCGGACGAAGCCCCCCAAGCGTGCAAATCCCTCGGGTGTGCTGGAGCCTTATGGTCGATGGAGAAGTTCTTCTTCTGTAGCTCACTAGGGAGTCCACAGAACTTAGCCGTAGTGTGCCCCACGATGCCGCAGCACAAATAGAAATTAGGCAGCTTTCATATTTAACTGGAAACTAAATATTTTTAGTGCCCCCTGCGTCGGTTGTGTCGGTGAAATTCCTCACTGGCTCGAGCACCTGATGCTCGACGCGAACATGAATGTACTCGTCGATGATCTTCTTGTTCTTGTGTGACACCGCAATGACGGTGCCGAGCTTGTCGCCTAGCACTACTAGGGAAAAGCCTATACACAGAATCTTAGCGGTAGCGCGGTTCAAAATGGGGCGCTGCTGCTAACTAGTTGTAGCGCGTGTTATGTAAACTCGCTGCCGATAAGGATTTAGCAGTAGCGCGCTCGGCCAGAAACGCGCTGCTACAAATATCGACCGGCGGTGTCCACCTAACTCTAAGTAGCAGTAGCGCGGTCGCAAGAACAGCGCTACTGCTAAGTATGTAGTAGTAGCGCGCTTTCTTCGAGATCGCTGCTGGTAAGTTTCAAATTGCCACAATTTTTTGTCCCAATTAGCAGTAGCGCCGTACTGCGAAGCACGCTGCTGCTAAATTCTTAGCAGCAGCGCGTTTTCACTCCCGCGCTAGTGCTAACCCGCACCAACCCAACACCTTTCCCCACCCGTCCCTCCCCTCCCCCTCCTCTTTTCCGTTCCCCCTACCTCCCCCTCTCTTCCCTTCCCCCTACCTCCACCACATTCTCCCACTCTCACTCTTCTTCTTCTCCTCAATACTTCTCCCCCATTACTCTCTCTCTTCTATCCACCTTTCTCTCTCTTCATTACTCCTACATAACTACACCACCTCCATTAATGCATCTCCTTTCTCTTTTTCCTTCCCCCTCCACTAGTTGAAGTTGTCTCCTCCCAAATTAGGTAGCTAGGTAGATGTAGGATTTAGTTAAGTGACCTATTTGCCCACTAACTAGATCTATCTTTGTCAAGAAGAGCTTTGTGCACTTTTGATCTCCCTACAACATCATCTCCATCGTGTGCTCGATCTCGATCGAGATAGAGGTGATGAAAATTTCATGCTTTTGCAAAATGGAAATGTGTTTATGTGTGTGTGATATGTTTGTGGAAATTGTGTGTGTGGCATGAGTTGACGCCGCCAAATTGTGCTTTTGAGTTGCCTATGTTTTGCCAAAATGTCGATTTATTTCCGTTTTGGTGAATTCCGGGCAAACCCTAGATCCATATATGTCCTATTTTTAGGGAAGGTCATGCCAAATTTTTTTTATGACTTTGATGCATGCATGCATTTTTATAATCAATTTTTTTATTATTACCGTGCAGAGTTGACGATGGTCAGTGGAACGATGGTGGACAGGTGGTTGCGGTCGGCGGTGCAGGACATGAAAATAACCTTGATCAAATGCATATCTGTAAGAATGTCCTTGAGAGCTTGCTCGCAACACTGATGAACATACCGGATAAGACCAAGGATGGGCCGAAGGCAAGAAAAGACTTGCAAGATTTGAAAATCAGGGAAGATCTGCACATGCCGCCCTGTAAAATGTCAGACGAGACAAAGACGGAGACAGAGGCACGGGAGAAGAAGGGCAAGAAAATAAAGAAAGAGGATTATTGCCCCCCTTCTTGCTTCACCTTAAGTCAGGCTGAGATCAATCAATTCTTTAAGTGCCTTACCGGAGTGAAAGTTAGTTCCGGTTACTGTGGCAAGATAAGCAGATATCTAGACACGGACAAGAAAAGGTTCAGCGGGATGAAGTCTCATGACTGTCATGTGATGATGACGCAGATACTACCTATTGCCCTTAGAGGGATAATGGACAAGCACGTCCGTGACATGCTTATTGGTCTCTGCAACTTTTCGTCATCTCTCGAAAGTTGATCAGTGTGAAACAGCTCCAAAGGCTACAGGAAGAGATCGTTGTGATACTGAATGAGCTTGAGATGTACTTCCCGCTCGCGTTCTTCGACGTGATGGTGCATCTGTGTGTCCATATTGTGGATGACATAATAGACCTGGAGCCGTCATTCCTGCACAACATGATGCCGTTTGAGAGGATGAATGGGATCATCAAAGGATTCGTTCGTAACATGTCCCGTCCGGATGGAAGCATCGTCCAGGGCTATTTGGCACAAGAGTGCATCTCTTTCTGTGAGAATTTTCTATATGGCGCAGACCAGCCGCCTGGTGTTAGTGTTGGTTTGCCCGTTAACAAGCACGATGGGAGGCTCGAAGGAGATGGTCACTGCAACGTTCGCAGGGAACTGCACGTGGCATACTCAGATCGACGCAGCGACTTTGACAGAGCAAACTTGGTAGTGCTACAACACCTAGACGAGGTAGATCCTTTCATGGCGCTGCACAAAGAAATTATCGCAAAGAAGTATCGTGACCGGGGGGTATGCAGGACGGACGCCGAAGTTACTAGAGATCACAACTCCACTTTCCTGCATTGGTTCAAAGAGCATATTATTGCTAATCCCCCGGAGGAGGGCTCTAAGGACGGATTGCTCATATACGCCTTAGCACATGGCCCCTCGCCCAACCTCGTAACCTATCAGGCATACGATATCAACGGATACACGTTCTACACGGAGGCAAAAGATATGGACAGTGATGATCAGAACTCAGGGGTGATGATGGAATGCATGACCGGCAGCGACAACGGCACAACTGAACGATTTTACGGAAGGGTCGAGGATATCTTGGAGCTTGACTACTCTGGACTGCACAACACGACGATGTTCCGTGTCAGATGGGCTAAGAATGTCGAAAGAGAAAGCCGGATGTTCACTACCATGACTATACCCGACGCCAAGAGCGCTACCGTGAACGCTATCGCAAAAAATGAGCCATGGGTACACGCTAAGCACGTGACACGATGCTTCTTCATAACTGACCCGCGTAATCCCAGCCATGTTGTCGTGAGGAGAGGCAAAAGGAACATCATTGGAATGGATGGAGTCGCCAATGAGGAAGACTATGATCAGTACGGCAACCCAATGAGGGAAGATGACGATGATGATGAAGTATACGTCAAAAGAAGAATCAATACTACATTACCTAAGAAAAATCGTACTCCATGGAAAAGGCAAAGTCACAATGAGGGGCTCAATTATTCTTCGACGAACAAGAAGGGAAAGAAGCTGACTCAA
Source organism: Triticum timopheevii (assembly GCA_963921465.1). Classification (NCBI taxonomy): domain Eukaryota; kingdom Viridiplantae; phylum Streptophyta; class Magnoliopsida; order Poales; family Poaceae; genus Triticum; species Triticum timopheevii. The sequence goes on along the minus strand of OY997274.1, from coordinate 161,934,097 downwards.
AAACGAAAACGTCAGCACTGAGGAAACGTATGTTATGGGTCCAATGATGTGTAATATATATATGTTCCTATTTTGTATACACACTTAGCAATTATTATGCATGGGTCCAATGATGTGTAATATATATGTTCCTATTTTGCATACATATTTAACCGTCAAATGATGCAATATATATCGCCCTCCCTTCATTCACTGCCCTCGGGAAATAAAAGTGGGATAAAATAAAGGAAAAGAAAAAGGGAAACTGGCAGTAGCGACGGTAGTAGCAGCGCGTTTCTCCTAAACCGCTGCAGCTACAGATCTTAGTAGTAGCGCGTTCCTCCTAAACCGCTGCAGCTACAGATCTTAGTAGTAGTGCGTTTCACCTAAACCACTGCAGCTACTGAATTTAGTAGCAGCGCGTTTTGACATAACGCGCTACTGCTACGTCCACTTAACCCAAAATTCTCACTCGCCCTGCTTCATCCCGCCATTTCCCCCCAAATCCCCACTCTCTCTCCCCCGTCGCACCGCCGCGCCCGACCCGGCCCCGGTGCTCGCCCCCGACTCCGCCGGCGCCGGCGCTAGCCCCGGCGCTAGCCCCAGTCCCGGCCCTCGACCCCGACCCCGGCGCCGGCGCTAGCCCCCGACCACACCGCTCACCCCCGACCCAGCCGCTCGCCCCCGACTCCGGCGCCGGCGCTCGCCCCCGACTCGTCGGCCCTCCCCTCCCTCCTCTCCCCTGCCGGCCGTCGTCGGGCCTGCCTCCTCGCCCCTGCACTCTCTGTAAACCCCCCCCCCTCTGCTAGGGTTCTTCATGTTAATTAATTAGGTTATCTATTTAGTTATGAATTTAGCTAGGTTTCAAAATTACCTGAATTTATATGCAAATTTGAACTGGACATGTGATATGTGCATATATATGTCATGTTTCGGACATGTCATGTTTGGAAAATGATCCGAGTGGCCCATGTTACGCCGGAATGTTGATTCATTTCCGTTTCGGTGAATTTCAGGCGCTCGATATGTCCATTTTTTAGCAAATGTCATGCCGAAATTTCCCGTGAATAAAGGCATGATTTGTGCTACATAGTTGGCATATCGAGTGCTGGCACATAGATTTCTTTTTATGTCATTTCTCATTTATTCATACTTTTAGAAATAAATGAGGCCACTTAATCATAGGAAACATGTCGAACAACGAAGAAACTGGGCCTTCTGACCAAGATGCAGACGAGATGGATTATGAGGGTGAACAAGAGTACCTCGACTATTTGACTGCTAAGCAAGGTTTGCAGGTCGGCCTCGATGATGGTATTGACGCCGACATCGACACCGACGGCGCCGGCACCGATGGCGGCACCGAGACCGGTGGGGAAGGTACCGGCGGGGAAGGTACCGACTTGGAAGGTACCAGCCCCGATGCCGCTACCAAAAAGAGGAAGCATAAGAAGCAGAGGATACGAAAACCTAACAAACTAGGGATTGGACGACTTGTGATCACAAAGATGGCACCAGGCAAGTTTGAGCCGTTAGAGCCGGAAGAACCTCGCAAGTGCTATGGGAACCAAGTAGGATGCATCCTACGGGAATGCGCGAGCATCAACGACGATGACTTAAGGAGTAAAGAACATTTGACGCAGTTGCTCCTAACGAAGTTGCACAAGAGATTCAAGTTCCCCGACCGGGATGATAACATAGAACAACCGTGGGATGATCCGAAGATGAAAAAGAATAACAATCACGCCATGGGCATGTTCAGCAATGATTTGGCCTCCTGGAAAGGGAGGGTGAAACGAGCTATTGAGGCTGATGAACCCGTGTCCAAGATTCTGGAGGAAAATCCGACACTTACGGAAGAGGAGTTCGAAAAGTTCAAGGACACTTGCGCTACCGAGGCAGCCAAGGCTAAGGCTGCGAAATTCAAAAGCCTTCAGCTCCGGAACACGGGGAAGCATCGCCTCGGAAACCGTGGCTACCTCGGTAAAAGGCCCATATGGGATAAGGAGGACGCGGAACGTGAAGCCGCGGGTCTCCCAGACCCCTTCGCGAAGTTCACCAACCCCTTGGAGCATGACTTCATCAGGGCCCGCTACAAGTGGGACAAGGAGAAAAAGGTTTTTTACACGGACAAGATCACGAGGAAATTGATTAGACTACTGGAGAAGCAACACCGGCTTGCAGCCGAAAGCCCTACTTCTCCGATGAGGCCCAAGTGGGATACCCCTCTCAACCGGGCCTTGAACGAACTTAAGGGACTCCCGTTGGACCAGTGGCCACAATATGGTCATGTGCACGGCGCTGGAGACGGCGCCACGTGGAAGGCGCTTTACAACGACGGCCCGTAGGCCAAGAAGCAGAAAAAGAAGTTTAGTCAGGCGGACATCGACCCAAAGGTGAAGCTTGCGGTCGAGAAAAAAGTAGCTGAGGATGCGAAAAAAGCAGCCGAGGAAAAATATGTGTTGCTACAGCAGGCAGTCAATGCAGCTGTAACTGCCTGCAGAAATGATTTCGCTACTAACTTGGTTCCAGTTATCATCAACTGGGCGAAGGAAAATCCAGACAAGACGGTACATGATTTCCCGATGCCCAGTTTCGTCGCGAGCAACTCCATGAACAACAACACCATTGCACCCTCACTTGCTCAAGCAACCGGGCCTCCTCTCGCAGCCGCTCCCGCTCATAGCAGCCCGTCCTCAGTCTCAGGCGCGCTAGGTGGGCCTTCGTCTTTGGCTGAGCTCGACGCCGTCACAGTAATTACATGTCGCACCCACATATATATATATATATATATATATATATATATATATATATATATATATAATATTCCATTTTTGTTGCCTTTCGGTTGTTTTACGCCACAGACATATGTGTTTGCAGGCGAAAGAAACCCCGTGCACCATACTCTACTTGATCAAAGGCCAGAAGGTGGACGTGGGAAAGGGGATGATAATGGACCCCTCTCAACGCACGTTCCACAACCAGCCGATCCCTGCTGGGCACTTCAGGGTTAGCTTGACCAGTGTGAAATCGGGGCACGAGGATTTGCCTCCTCCAGTACAACATGTGGGAGCGGACGACGAGACCCCGCCGCGGATTGGAAGCTGCAAGGGTTGGGTGCTGCTATGGCCGAAGAATCTTATTCTTCTGGAGCCGGCCGAGAGCACACCAATAACTACCACACATCAACAAGCATGTGCGGAGACCACCACCCCGCCTACGCAATTACCAGCTCCCGTAGTGCCGGGTGAGAGAGGCGGACGACATGATGAAGGGGGTGCAATAGTACTGGCTGATGTAATTTCTCCAGTAGAACAGAGAATGGATGATGAGACTGAGGTCGACCCTATGGATTACCTCAACACAAACGCGTATGACTGTGACATAGATATGATGAGTCAACCATATGACGAATCGGGCTATCAGCTTGATAATGAGGATATGGATGATATGCCCGGGCAGGGTCGTACCATGGATTGCAAAAAGTCTCTCTTCATGAAATCCTCACAGGACACGCCTGAAGATGTCGCCTCAACACATGCTCAACTAGCCGGGCGCGAGGGTCGTACAGTACTTAGCCCGGGAACACTTGGGCAGGGGTTAAGGAAGGGTTTGGAAGGTGTGCCCAAGAAAAAGGAGAGAAGAGATCGGGGAAGGTAACTGCCTCCAAACAAGCCAGAGCACACAACAGCCAGACGATGCATTATGAAGAGCGTGTATCCGTGAAAGGTGCGGTCATGTTCCATCTCACGGGCGAGCCGAATCTACCGCCGAAACCGCTGGAGGCACTATTAGGGGATCTCAGGAGACTGCACAATCATGTGCTGTCAACTGAGAAAAGCCTACTAGCCTCAAAGGATCCAGGATATCCGACATACGCGGCTCGTGTGCCTGAGGGGAAGTGCTACGTCGACACACGGCCCGCGGAGGTGTTCTCCCTGCGGTTTGACCATATCTTTGAGATGTTTCTAACAAGGCGGCTTGATTTTACTATCGTCCGCCTTTTTGCGCTACATATGAGCTCCGTCATGAAGAGTGAAGAAGTCTCGCAAATCTGTGTGGCGGATCCGTACTACATGCACGAGTCTTTCTTGAGTCTCGGTGACTTTGAGCGTGAAACTGCTAGGGAGTACCTCCAAAACTTCATGGTACAGAATAAGGACCGGGAAATTGTCCTCGTGCCTTATCATCCAAAGTAAGTCAGTTCCGGACAACCCTTTCGTACATTTCAATCATTCCTTCTCTCTCATATGGGGAATAATTTAAGGTGTCTTTTCCCCGCAGTAACGGGCGCGCCGTGTCAGGACCCCGACTCAATGCCACATCGATCTAGCATGTAACACCTCATATCACTTTGCGGCCTCACGCATGGTATTTCCACGGGTGTCGCCTTACCTTTGCCCGGGACCGTTTGCGCCTTTTGGCACACGTATATGATAGTGTCGCTAGCATCCATATGACTTACAGGGACAGACTTACAGGGACAGGCATCCATGACCCAGCATCGAACGTGTCGGTCATCAGCGAATAAGTTCTGGGCTGTAGCACTGGGCTAGCAGGACTCCGGTAAACCGGGCTGTAGCGGGATAACAGGACTCCGGTACTCAACGCGTGACATTTCCCCGAAGGGACAGACACAGGAACGAAGAAGGACACATGCCGGCCAGCCTAAGTGTTCCGGAGCAGTATCAAGCTACCATGGCTCGGTGGAAACACTAGGAGACATTTCCCGGTAAGAGAGGCTACTAAAGATAAACAACTAGATAGTCAGATCCCACACATACCAAGCATTTCAATAACATACACACAATATGCTCGATATGTGCAAATACAACATGGCATCACAACATGACTCTACGACTCGAGTATTTATTCATTAGGCTCCGAGGAGCGAGATATTACAAACATGGGTCTCATGACCCAACATTCAGAGCATACAAGTCAAAGCACAAGCGGAAGCTAATATGTCTGAGTACAGACATCTACAAATCAAAAAGGCTTAGAAGCCTGACTATCATCTAGATCCTGCCGAGGGCACAAGATCGTAGCTGAGGTAACAAGCTAAACGTCGAAGTCCAAGCGGAACTACTAGCGAGACTGACGTCTCTCTGCAAAAACATAAAATAGGCAAACGTGAGTACAAATGTACCCAGCAAGACTTACATCAGAACTAACTACATATGCATCATTATCAACAAAGGGGATGGTGGGGTTTAACTGCAGCAAGCCAGCTTTGACTCGGTGGCTGTCCTGAACTACGACTGCAAGTAACTCTTTTGAGGTGGCGCACACGAGTCCACATATTCACCATATCAATACCCACTATGGATCCGCTCCCGTCTTCCTACGAGAACGCCATCCATAGCACTCACGCTTATCTTGCGTATTTTAGAGTATCCACTTTCACTTGTCTATGAACTGTTATAGGCAACCCAGAAGTCCTTTACCGCGGACACGGCTATTCGAATAGATGATGTTAACCCTGCAGGGGTGTACTTCTTCATACATGTTTCCACCACTTAGCGTCTGCACACGACATGTGCTCGGCAGACTTCAAGCGAAAGCCGACGTGGGTGTAGACCACGACCTACCTAGACACTCAAGTCTCTAGTCCAGGTTTATCGCCTATTTGGGTTCCATCTATGAGGAGTTCCGGCCGAAGTTTCGCTCACAGCCCCAAACGATGTGAACAGGGTTCTGTGACACCAATCGGGCGCCCGGTTTACCCGGCCACGTGCCTACCGCATCACAGCCCACCCCTACGGTCAGCACTGCGCACGGCCTCCAGCATACTACAAACACCAGAAACTACTTGCAACTCCTGGACAGAGGACAAGGGTGAATAAGAAGTCGAGCGGGGTCATATTTCAGGGCCCAATGCATGGTAGTAGCTGAATCATGGATCACAAACACAGAACTCAGTTCCTAAGGACGGCTTCAATGAGACAACCCACCATGTACTCCTACATGGCCTCTCACCGATACCTTTACCAAATCGTGTTCACACACTTAGCTCACACACAGTAGGACATGTTCACACACCTCTGATTCATCCTCGATGGATCAGACCCGACTCAACTCTAAGCAGTAGCAGGCATGACAAACAAGCATGTATGAGTAGGCACAACAAGGCTCAAACAACTCCTACTCATGCTAGTGGGTTTCATCTATTTACTGTGGAATGACAGGTCATGCAAAGGATAAAGGGGTTCAGCTACCGCAGCAAGTAACAGGTGAATCGTTGTTGTCCTAATGCAGTAAAATAGAGCAGGAGCGAGAGAGTGGGGTTATATCGGAATGAACAAGGGGGTTTTGCTTGCCTGGCACTTCTGAAGATATTATACTTTTTCATCGGTGTCATCGAACTCGTCGTCGAAACCACGTCTATCGAGAGGGGACAATTACCGGCAAACAAGAGGGACACAGTCAATGCAATGCAACAAATATGATGCATGATAATGTCATGGCAATATGCTGTTGATTGAGCTAATGCAACTACAACCAGAATGGTTTGATCTTATTTGAATCAAAAATTCAAATATAAGCCTAAGCTATGAACTCAAATAAGTTCGTTATCATGTTTCATCTAAACAGCAAGGTTAGGTTGCTTTAGCATGCATGAAACCAGTACAGATGGATAGGTTGGATTTTTCTGATCATTTTTCATATATAATTTATTTGATTTGGAGCTACGGTTGATTTTATATGAATTTTAGAAGTTTTGGTTATTTTCTGGAATTTCCTATATAAAAATAAATCCAGTAAATAAGTTACTGCGTCAGCCTGACATCATCATGACGTCAGCAGGTCAACGGGGCGGCCAGGTCAAACCTGACGCGTGGGTCCAGTGTGTCAGTGCGATTAGTTTAGTTGAAATTTAATTAAAACTAAACTGGATTAGTTAACAGGGCTGGGCCCCACCTGTCATTGACTCAACAGAGTCAACCAGGGCCCACCCGTGGTCAAAGACAAAGTCGGCTGCGCCGGCGTTTAGCCGCCGGCGAGCCCGACGCGGCGGCGGAAGTGGTTTTGGCCGTTCCGGCCACCAAATGGGACGCGGAAGGCATCAACGTGGAGCTGGGGACGAGCCGCGGCTCTTGGCGGAGTCAGTTGGGGTCGGGGTGGTCGGAGTTGGCACCGGCGATGAGCTCGGCGGCGGCCGAAGCTCGGGCCAGCTCGGGCGCGGGGCTGCGGTGGCCTAGGCGGCGTGGTGCTAGCACCTACGGCCTCTACGCGGTGCGAGGAGTGTGACGGGCACAAGCCCGTGACCAAATGGTCACCGGAGCAACGCCGGCGACGTGGTCGGGCGGCGGCGCGTGCGGTGAGCTTCGTGCAGTTGCTACGATGCATGAGAAGGCAAACGGAGAGGATGAAGAGGTAGCTGAGCTCACGGCGGTAGCGTAGAACCAGACGGCGCAGCCGGGGACGAACTGATGCGGCGGCGACGGCGAAGGGGATCTGCGGCGGTGCTCGGTGAAGTCGAGCTTGAAGAAGACGAAGCAGAGCGCGCGAGCGCTCGGGGCTTAGGCTGCTCGACGGAGAGGAGGGCCGCGGAGCTCCTTGACAAGGTGGCGTGGCACGGGGACGACGGAGGGCACTGTATGGCGACGGCGCGGCTACGGCAGCGTCGGCCATCATGGGAGAGAGCAAGGGAGAGGAAACAGGGGACGGTGCGGGTGTCGGCGAGGTCGGGGAGAGTGAGGGGGTTCGTTCCCACATCGCCAGCTCGACCAGGGAAGCGGCAAGGCGGCGGCAGCTGCGTGGCACACATGCTGTGCTCGCCGTCGAGCACCTGCCTGCCTGCCTGGCCGAGCCAAGCAGCTCGCTGGCGCGGCAGCTGGGCTGGGCCGGGAGGTGGGCCTGGTGGGTGGCGTCAGGTAAGTCTCTGCTCTGTTTTATTTATTTTTTTGTTCTGTTTTCTATTATTCTGTAGATTTAGGGCTTTATTAAAAATAGCTAAGAACTTTCAAAAATCACCAAACTGCACATGCCCATTGTTTGGAATATTTCCAACTGTAAACATTTCAGTTTGAGATTATTTGAGCATTTAAAATATTATTAGCAATTAAATGCCCAAATGCAAATACTATATAATTTAATTCAAAAATCCAGGAATAGCCTATAAATATGTTCATCATTTTTGGAAGAGGTTTCCACCTTTAACAGAAATCATGAACATTTCCAAAGGGCATTCTGGGTTATTGAAGATATTTTTATTGAACCTAGTTAAATTTCATTTGGTGCTAGGGTTTCAACAATCCCCATTTCAGGTTTAAATGAAATTTAAACATGATGCAACACTCTAATGCATGCACTAGGCATTGTCAGAACTAGGGATGTGACAACTCACCCCCACTAAACAAGAATCTCGTCCCGAGATTCAAGACGTGAGGTAAGAAGACAAAGGGGATACTAAGTATCACAAACTTCATGATCCAACTGTCTTCTCGAGGGTGTTGATCTGTTGACTCAATCGACCTTGACGTTTTTGCTTGCAAGATTTTTATCCAACACGAGGAGAGAGACACTCTACAAGGATGGATCATCTTAATGATCGCAAGATCAACTAACGGAATGAGATGTAGAACATCTCTTGAACTGAGAGGTAAACCACACATCATGAAGGTCGGAGGAAACAATTTGATGAGGTTTCAAAGTAGCGAGGGAAAAAGTTGCCATGATACCACAACGAGACACCTTAGGGAAAGTGACTTGTAGGAATATCCCCTTGAGTGGCAAAAGAATTACCTTTGATTCAGAGATCATTGAAAATCTTTATACCAGCCTAAGGCAATCACAATCGATCACTTGGCGGGGTTCAAAAGAATGACATTCTCGGGCCAGAATGGATGATGTGGATTACCTTGTTAAAAACAACACAAGGGTTGATTTTAGTAACTGGGGAGAAGCTCAGCAGTAGAGAGTGAGTCCACTGTTGGAATGGTTATAACATAACCGAGGAAACTGAGAGCACTATGCAATTAACGCTGACAACAAAACCTATCACTTACGCGTGCCCTCAAGAACTTGAGCATTTCCATATTCATCAAGGTTTTATCAACATCTGTGTCAAGGGTGCTGACAACACAACATACTACCATGATGAGTAGCGATGGACGATGCAGATAAAAAGGAAGACAACACTTTCTCAGATTTCACCTTAGCGGCCAAGGGGACTAAATCTGGATGATCGACCGAGAGACATTTAGCACTCCGCTTCTAATGTTCTCCTTGATGTACTAGCGTATCCCATTCATTGAAATGGTCTGGTATCTAGAACATCAAGTAAAGGTCGGACTTCGGAACACAAAAATCATAAGGCACAGCTAGGGAGTAAATCCTATAAAGTCCTTATGGGGAGGTGGCCAACTGCTTCAATCAAGATATTACAGTAACAGGTCTTCCGGCTGGGTGTGTTGGCCACGACATCCATTTTACCGGGCTACAGAGAAACCAATAATATAATTCTTGGTAAATGTTCCAACCATCATATCTGCCTGAGATTCAGATCTGGTTGGTGTTAGAATAATCTAGACTCATCGAGTCTAGAAAGTAAAATGAAAGTTTGCAACACAAATCGACGAGATAACGTTGCAAGATTCTCGGGGAATGAACTATGGTAGTAAGCTCCAAAACACGAGCCGGTTCTGCTACAACATGTGAACACGTTGTCCGAGATAAGCATGACCACATAGTAGTCTTATAATAAAACACTACCGAGTTCAGGAGGGAAACCATCATCGAGGATATCGAAGTCCTTGCATAAGTCTCGAGCCTACGAAGGAACTTCTTCTCCTTGAACAAATCAATCAGTGGCTTGGTGTGCTAGGAACACATATGGACTGGAGGTAATTAATCTACCAAACCATAGAATACTTCGTACGTATGCATGACTGACTTGGGATGATTCCAAGGAAGCAACATTGACTTTACCGAATTCATGGCAGCAACTTACACCAAGTACCGCGAATTAGAGGAAGTCACTTCTTTCATCCGAACATATACCTCATGAACGGAGCATGAAGGCAATGCTTACAAAGTTTCCAAACACTAGCTTAATGTTCAACAAAATCATGGAGGAGATAAGGGTGTTGTCGATGGGCTCAACAACAATTCATCCTGGTTCCCATGGAGATGGAATTCCATAACTATGTGAACAAGGTGATAGTATTGGTCAGACCCAAAAGACATAATGGTGTATGCTCGAGGAAAATCCACGAGTAAGACAACATTACGAACATCGTTGGTTCTGATTTGATTTGAGAATAGCCCACACTCAAATCAAAGTTTTTGGCAAGACAATAGCTCCAACAACTGGTCACGAGGATCAGTCGATGAAGATACCATCTTTCTTCAACACACACACGAAAACATCCCTTTGGAATGAGCTAAGTCGGACAAGCTTTTATCTTCCAACTCTCCAAGTTGTTGTTTAGCTTAACCAACTAGCTCAGGGGTATGCAACACAGATTCTTGGAGAAGGGGATGGTTTGTAAAAAAAAACCAACTTGATCACGAACTCAACATAGCGGTCAGGTGACAACCTGGTAATACTTTCGAGAAGATATTCGGAGAATCACGAACCACCGGTATGTTACTAAGCTCGAGAGCAATCTTGCTTTTCAGGGCAGGACGATATGATCAATAGAGCGAAGATTTGAAATAAACCTAACTAATTGATCGAGGAGTGCACCAGGGAAAATGGACTAGGTGGCATGATCAATCTTAGGGTGATGGTTCAACAACCAACACGCTAAGAGTGAAATTATTGTCCTTTAACTACCAAGCAACAGAGTTGCTAGCAGTATTGAGTTCTCACATCATGAATCACATGTCGGCATTCCGGTTGCGACAACACGGAACCGAGGAATGAGTAATGATGGCGAGGAGTATTAGTACATCAAGAATTCTTAGGATGGTGTGCAATTCCCATGACATTCTTGATATAAAGATGGTAATACTCCAAGGTAGAACAGAACAAAAGCTGGATTGGCATTTTGATCTGCGGAATACAACTACTTTGACCCGATCCTGGAAATGGATAAGGTACTGAAGTTTGTTTCTCCTGTTTATTCCGGGATAGAATGACTTGACGGACCACAAGAGTAATAGGCATCGATGGACGAATGCACGCATTCTCTTGACTAACAATTGATAGATGAAGGTCAGAATACATCTAAGGAGGAACAACTCATGGAACTTATAACTTTCTGAGTTGAGGATGCATAAATTAGTATGTCGAACCAAGTTCAACATGTTTCTTCCAGACAATTCATGCAGAGAGGTAGGACTGGCAGAGTCACAATATAAAATGGAGAACTCCTCAAGAGTACTCTGATTGTGATCTTTTGGTTTAAAAGAACTCCTGCCAAGAATGGTTCATAGTATTTGGAAGAAGGAAATACCACGGACCTTGAGGATTAATGCAAAGGTTACTAATTACCTAAAGGAACTAGCAAACACTATCAACATGAAGTAAGTAGAGTGAATCTCGGGTTCGAGGACCCAGGAATAGAATACCTACTACTAAGTAGCATCACGGGATGCTTTCGAGAATAAAGGCCAGAGTCATCACAATGGGACACAAAACGTGGCTAGATTACTAGGTGATACTCTAGACACCTAGGGTCATAATAATAATTCCAACATATATGTCGAGGCAATAGAATACCTCAACTCAGCAATTAGTGTGATTAACCTGGCCCAAAGGAACATAAAAACCAGAGGAAAAGGATTTGCAAGTGCATCAGATTGTTTAGAAACCTGGGATGACTCGGACAGCATAACGGCTGTAAATGCTCAAAATGATTGGAGACATGCTACAAAATGGTGGCATAGCCACTCCGAAGCACAATATCAAGGTTTCGAGATCAACAGTTATGAACATACGGAAGTAGTAAAACTGAACTGAGATTTTAAACTAACAATTCTATAAGTCTACGGATTAGTAACGCGTCATCCTGATAGATAGATGAGAAGGCCTAGTTCTTAAACCCCGTAGAAGAGAAGAGGATGACTCAGATCAGAAGGCCATGAGGTATAAGGAGTAAAAAGAGCCTTACGTTCCATCCCACAATCAATTCCCCTACATATAACTAAAGCATCTAGACACAACTTCGACTAGTTTGGCTTGGTAATCCTACAGGCAGTCAAGCTCTGATACCAAAGCTGTCAGGACCCCGACTCAATGCCACATCGATCTAGCATGTAACACCTCATATCACTTTGCGGCCTCACGCACGGTATTTCCATGGGTGTCGCCTTACCTTTGCCCGTGACCGTTGGCGCCTTTTGGCACACGTATATGATAGTGTCGCTAGCATCCATATGATAAGGAGCCCGGGCTGACATGGCTAGTCGTAAACCCAAAGTGGCACAGACTTACAGGGACAGGCATCCATGACCCAGCATCGAACGTGTCGGTCATCAGCGAATAAGTTCTGGGCTGTAGCACTGGGCTAGCAGGACTCCGGTAAACCGGGCTGTAGCGGGCTAACAGGACTCCGGTACTCAACGCGTGACATTTCCCCGAAGGGACAGACACAGGAACGAAGAAGGACACATGCCGGCCAGCCTAAGTGTTCTAGAGCAGTAGCAAGCTACCATGGCTCGGTGGAAACACTAGGAGACATTTCCCGGTAAGAGAGGCTACTAAAGATAAACAACTAGATAGTTAGATCCCACACATACCAAGCATTTCAATAACATACACACAATATGCTCGATATGTGCAAATACAACATGGCATCACAACATGACTCTACGACTCGAGTATTTATTCATTACGCTCCGAGGAGCGAGATATTACAAACATGGGTCTCATGACCCAACATTCAGAGCATACAAGTCAAAGCACAAGCGGAAGCTAATATGTCTGAGTACAGACATCTACAAATCAAAAAGGCTTAGAAGCCTGACTATCATCTAGATCCTGCCGAGGGCACAAGATCGTAGCTGAGGTAACAAGCTAAACGTCGAAGTCCAAGCGGAACTACTAGCGAGACTGACGTCTCTCTGCAAAAACATAAAATAGGCAAACGTGAGTACAAATGTACCCAGCAAGACTTACATCAGAACTAACTACATATGCATCATTATCAACAAAGGGGATGGTGGGGTTTAACTGCAGCAAGCCAGCTTTGACTCGGTGGCTGTCCTGAACTACGACTGCAAGTAACTCTTTTGAGGTGGCGCACACGAGTCCACATATTCACCATATCAATACCCACTATGGATCCGCTCCCGTCTTCCTACGAGAACGCCATCCATAGCACTCACGCTTATCTTGCGTATTTTAGAGTATCCACTTTCACTTGTCTATGAACTGTTATAGGCAACCCAGAAGTCCTTTACCGCGGACACGGCTATTCGAATAGATGATGTTAGCCCTGCAGGGGTGTACTTCTTCATACATGTTTCCACCACTTAGCGTCTGCACACGACATGTGCTCGGCAGACTTCAAGCGAAAGCCGACGTGGGTGTAGACCACGACCTACCTAGACACTCAAGTCTCTAGTCCAGTTTATCGCCTATTTGGGTTCCATCTATGAGGAGTTCCGGCCGAAGTTTCGCTCACAGCCCCAAACGATGTGAACAGGGTTCTGTGACACCAATCGGGCGCCCGGTTTACCCGGCCACGTGCCTACCGCATCACAGCCCACCCCTACGGTCAGCACTGCGCACGGCCTCCAGCATACTACAAACACCAGAAACTACTTGCAACTCCTGGACAGAGGACAAGGGTGAATAAGAAGTCGAGCAGGGTCATATTTCAGGGCCCAATGCATGGTAGTAGCTGAATCATGGATCACAAACACAGAACTCAGTTCCTAAGGACGGCTTCAATGAGACAACCCACCATGTACTCCTACATGACCTCTCACCGATACCTTTACCAAATCGTGTTCACACACTTAGCTCACACACAGTAGGACATGTTCACACACCTCTGATTCATCCTCGATGGATCAGACCCGACTCAACTCTAAGCAGTAGCAGGCATGACAAACAAGCATGTATGAGTAGGCACAACAAGGCTCAAACAACTCCTACTCATGCTAGTGGGTTTCATCTATTTACTGTGGAATGACAGGTCATGCAAAGGATAAAGGGGTTCAGCTACCGCAGCAAGTAACAGGTGAATCGTTGTTGTCCTAATGCAGTAAAATAGAGCAGGAGCGAGAGAGTGGGGTTATATCGGAATGAACAAGGGGGTTTTGCTTGCCTGGCACTTCTGAAGATATTATACTTTTTCATCGGTGTCATCGAACTCGTCGTCGAAACCACGTCTATCGAGAGGGGACAATTACCGGCAAACAAGAGGGACACAATCAATGCAATGCAACAAATATGATGCATGATAATGTCATGGCAATATGCTGTTGATTGAGCTAATGCAACTACAACCAGAATGGTTTGATCTTATTTGAATCAAAGATTCAAATATAAGCCTAAGCTATGAACTCAAATAAGTGCGTTATCATGTTTCATCTAAACAGCAAGGTTAGGTTGCTTTAGCATGCATCAAACCAGTACAGATGGATAGGTTGGATTTTTCTGATCATTTTTCATATATAATTTATTTGATTTGGAGCTACGGTTGATTTTATATGAATTTTAGAAGTTTTGGTTATTTTCTGGAATTTCCTATATAAAAATAAATCTAGTAAATAAGTTACTGCGTCAGCCTGACATCATCATGACGTCAGCAGGTCAACGGGGCGGCCAGGTCAAACCTGACGCGTGGGTCCAGTGTGTCAGTGCGATTAGTTTAGTTGAAATTTAATTAAAACTAAACTGGATTAGTTAACAGGGCTGGGCCCCACCTGTCATTGACTCAACAGAGTCAACCAGGGCCCACCCGTGGTCAAAGACAAAGTCGGCTGCGCCGGCGTTTAGCCGCCGGCGAGCCCGACGCGGCGGCGGAAGTGGTTTTGGCCGTTCCGGCCACCAAATGGGACGCGGAAGGCATCAACGTGGAGCTGGGGACGAGCCGCGGCTCTTGGCGGAGTCAGTTGGGGTCGGGGTGGTCGGAGTTGGCGCCGGCGATGAGCTCGGCGGCGGCCGAAGCTCGGGCCAGCTCGGGCGCGGGGCTGCGGTGGCCTAGGCGGCGTGGCGCTAGCACCTACGGCCTCTACACGGTGCGAGGAGTGTGACGGGCACAAGCCCGTGACCAAATGGTCACCGGAGCAACGCCGGCGACGTGGCCGGGCGGCGGCGCGTGCGGTGAGCTTTGTGCAGTTGCTACGATGCAAGAGAAGGCAAACGGAGAGGATGAAGAGGTAGCTGAGCTCACGGCGGTCGCGTAGAACCAGACGGCGCAGCCGGGGACGAACTGATGCGGCGGCGACGGCGAAGGGTATCTGCGGCGGTGCTCGGTGAAGTCGAGCTTGAAGAAGACGAAGCAGAGCGCGCGAGCGCTCGGGGCTCAGGCTGCTCGACGGAGAGGAGGGCGGCGGAGCTCCTTGACAAGGTGGCGTGGCACGGGGACGACGGAGGGCACGGCTATGGCGACGGCGCGGCTACGGCAGCGTCGGCCATCATGGGAGCGAGCGAGGGAGAGGAAACAGGGGACGGTGCGGGTGTCGGCGAGGTCGGGGAGAGTGAGGGGGTTCGTTCCCACGTCGCCAGCTCGACCAGGGAAGCGGCAAGGCGGCGGCAGCTGCGTGGCACGCATGCTGTGCTCGCCGTCGAGCACCTGCCTGCCTGCCTGGCCGAGCCAAGCAGCTCGCTAGCGCGGCAGCTGGGCTGGGCCGGCAGGTGGGCCTGGTGGGTGGCGTCAGGTAAGTCTCTGCTCTGTTTTATTTATTTTTTTGTTCTGTTTTCTATTATTCTATAGATTTAGGGCTTTATTAAAAATAGCTAAGCACTTTCAAAAATCACCAAACTGCACATGCCCATTGTTTGGAATATTTCCAACTGTAAACATTTCAGTTTGAGATTATTTGAGCATTTAAAATATTATTAGCAATTAAATGCCCAAATGCAAATACTATATAATTTAATTCAAAAATCCAGTAATAGCCTATAAATATGTTCATCATTTTTGGAAGAGGTTTCCACCTTTAACAGAAATCATGAACATTTCCAAAGGGCATTCTGGGTTATTGAAAATATTTTTATTGAACCTAGTTAAATTTCATTTGGTGCTAGGGTTTCAACAATCCCCATTTCAGGTTTAAATGAAATTTAAACATGATGCAACACTCTAATGCATGCACTAGGCATTGTCAGAACTAGGGATGTGACACGCCGTGTATGCAGAGGTGTTCTTTACCCGCAAGTCTCCCACGCCATGTATTTTGACCCTTCCAGAGACTACGAGAAAAATGACTACACCCACATAATGAATATTCTAGATGATGCTCTCCAAGGCTTCAGCTTTAGAGGTGGCCACGTGCATATCAAGAAACAAAGGAACAAGAAGATGGGTTTCGCGCATAAAACTAACTTCTCCTGCATCCATGTCCCAAAACCAAGCAAGAAGGATGGATTCTGCATCGTCCATCTCATGATTCAGTTCAACACGGATCACCAAAAGCTTCGCATTAACAGCAGAAATGATGATCATATCCACAAGTGGCTAGAATCTCATGGAGAAGCGAATTATAAACTTAGAGACGACTTCTTTCACATCCAAAGCGACATTGCGACGATCATCATGAAAGAAGTCATCGATGAGAAGGGGATGTTCCACCACGGCCCTATATCGCGAACTGACATCCGAACTCGCATAGGCATGCAACGTCTAGACCTCACGCCGTTCAAGAAGCTAGGGTTCGTCCTCGATGATATGGAAGGATGGAACTTCTAGTGATTTATGATGCCGATGATGATGATATGTGTCGGTTGAACTTGTATACTTTTTGTAGCGATGAAACTTTGTGATGTCCACGGTCCCTCCCGAATTTGCGTAACGCTACTTA
This sequence comes from Triticum timopheevii, assembly GCA_963921465.1. Classification (NCBI taxonomy): domain Eukaryota; kingdom Viridiplantae; phylum Streptophyta; class Magnoliopsida; order Poales; family Poaceae; genus Triticum; species Triticum timopheevii. The sequence continues at coordinate 161,917,192 of OY997274.1, read as the reverse complement.
GTTAGTTTGCGTACGATGACCTGCGTACCTCTAGTTAATTAATTTGCGTACTGTATATGTTGCATCTAGTTGCTAACCTTTCTTTTTTGGTGTTGCTCTAGTATATTTTGTTGCATATATATGATTGTACATCCTCTTCATGAACATGCATATCTAACAGGTACCTATTTCTTGATGGCGAGATGGAAATGCTATGTCGTGTACAAAGGGAAGGTTCCGGGGGTGTACAACGAGTGGCATGAGTGTCAGGCGCAAGTGAATGGGTTCACGGGCGCCATCCATAAAGGCTTCAAAAGCAGACAAGAAGGAGAAGCTAGTTACTTGAGGTTCACGCTAGCGCGAGAGAGGACTCGTAACCGCCACCTCATGTACTGCATAGTTCCGCTCTCACTCATAGTGATAGCACTTCTTGCGTATACCTTTGTTTAGATGGATGACGTTGTTATAGTTGCAAGTATTCGAGACTTGCATGTATTGCTATTTTCGAGATGATGACAAAATATCACTTTGTGTTGGATGATGATTATGATGAGACTATTTGTATGTACATGCTATGATTATATTTGTGGTCTCGCAGGCATTTGTATGTGTATCATGATGACATTTCTATGTGCTAAAGATTCTTCTACAAAGCCGGTTCAAATACAAAACAAATATGCCAAAAAAACTACTTAAATTAGCAGTAGCGAGTGTATAAAAGTTAGCAGCAGTGCCTCAATAGCAGTAGCGCGTCCAACCAAAGAGCGCTAGCGCTACTAGCGGTAGCGAGCTTCCTCTAACCGCACTGCTGCTACACTTGTGTAGCAGTAGCGCGGGTGCACACGCGCTACTGCTATGAGTTAGCTGTAGCGCCTTATTAATAGCGCGGGTACCCGCGCTACTGATACATCTAAAACCCGCGCTGCTGCTAGCCTTTTCCCTAGTAGTGTAGAGTCCTTCCCATTTCCACGGTCTTGATCGGAACTGGCAACCCATGGATTTGCACCCAAATTCTGAAAGAATCCAGGGGAACATCCATGGGGTCGCCGCTTCCATCAAACGCCGCGAGCAGGACGACATCATTTATGTAGTGCCATGGTCCAGCTTGCAGCACATGATGTCGGTCTCCCTCCTCCGAGAAGGTGATGACGAACCGCCCATCTTCGCTTTTGACCCTCTGGGCTGCCGCCTCGCCGCGCAGCCGCCAAGGCCCTTTCAGCTCATTGACGACAGGCTGGGGGTCAGCCAGGTACGGCGAAAGTACCCGGCCCACCACCAGCTTGTCCGCCATCGCCCGCAAAGCCGCCTCCATGTCGATGATGATCGGCTTGTCGTTGATCAGCTTGGCCTTGCTGTTCCTACGGTGGGTAGGGGGCGTCATCGTCATGGCAGCGAAACCAATGGAGGCCCTCGGAGTAGCCAGAACCAGGACACTCGGCCCCCCTACAGTTGCCTTGCCTTTCATCAGGGGAGGCGAGGCAGTGGTTGTCGTCGGCTCGCTGTTCACCACAACCTGGGAGGTTCCTCCTCCATCAGCCCATCCTGACCGCTGACAGACCCGGCCGCAGCAGCCTGAGCAACTTTGTTCTTCTGAGCCATAGCCAAAGGGGAGCCCTGGCATGTCATGTTTCCCTGAAACAAACGAACAGCATAGCGACTGGAAGCAATGACTGGAGATTGCGACCCAAAATCGTGCCCCGCTCCCGTGAAATAAGCCTCACCCTCCTCAAAATTTTGTCTCCAAATCAAAACTAGTAACTCCTGAATTTAATTTCAAACAAGAAACAATGCTATTTCCAAATCCCCCGTTCACCAGGTTGTTGAACGCACCGGAAACTTCCCCTTTCTCTCCCTAATTACTCATCAGATCGGCCTCCGATGAAGAATCCGGCTTCAACAAATCCGGTGCGACCGCCTCAATCGTCGCCGTAGCTCTCCCTTCCTTCAATTGTGAATCCTCTCGGTCTAAATTGAAGAAGCCTTGCATCCTCTGCCGAAGACGCCGCAGACAGCCCTATGGATCCCGCGCTCTCCGAAGGATCTCCCTTCTCCGCCTCCTAAAGATGCTCCACTCGTCGCCGATGTGGCCATCCAACCTCCGTCGCTCCTCGCGGCCTGACCCGCTGCCGCCATTCCCGTCACGAGCGAGTCGCCCTGGGTGTCGCCAGAGCTCCTCCCCGAAAAATCTGCCCTAGATTTTGGGCTGGATATGAGGGGCGCCGATCAGCCCGGGCGTTTAGGGCCGGTATGCATGAGGCATCCGTCAGGATCTTTCTTTAACCGATAGTGACCGATATGGAGGTTTTGGGGCTGCCGGCTGTGGATGCTCTTAGTGGACAATCCAATGCTCCCACGATGGCTCCTATCCTCCCTCCTAAAACATCTGTTGATGTCGGCTCCATACCACGATTCTCAAGCAATCCTAATGATAATGGTGAAACACGATCCCTCGTCATCTTTCTTACAGGGTGTGGTAGTAGTCGTCGGAAGGTCGCCCTAGGCCGATGGCAACACTTACGACTATAGGTGCAGCAACTGTACCAGTACAAAAATCAATCTTACAAGTGGGAAGGGTCGTTTTGGCTTCGGGAGCAAAAAAAAATTGAAAAAGGAGGTAAAACCCCGGGCCTCTGCATCAATCAATGCATGCAGCCATCTTATTAACGATAAAGTACCAAAGTTTAGGGTCACTAGGGGCCCATAATCAAAGTGCAAAACGAAATAAAACAAAGAAAGATGCCACATCCGGCAAAACAGATCAGGCTACGATGCCTATACACCTAGCCTATTATCAGCACACCATCCAAATCGGCTGAAGATAGCCCGTGCTACCATCTTCCAACGGTTGCACCCAATAACCAAAAGCTCCCTGGAGTCCACACAAGTGGGTAATGACCAGATACGGATCGACATTGTTGCTCTGTAGATTACATGAAAAAAATCCTTGAAGTTTGTCCCATTAAAAATCACATCATTTCTAGTATTCCACGCCCATAGTAATGCACATATCCCTATCCAAATATGTTTCGCTGTATGTAAGTCTACTACATTGAGCCACGTCCCAAATAACATGTTTATGCTTGTTGGGGGATGAACGTTAAAAGCTATATGAATTGAACGCATAATAATTTTGCAAGTGGGCACTCGAGAAAAAGGTGCATATGCTTCCGGACGAACAGTACATTCAAAATAAATAGTAAAAAAGATTCAAAGCTTCTGGTTTTTGTGTGGATGTCATGTTAGTCTAACAAGCGTGCTCGACAATTTTCATGTGAAATGGAACAACAGTGCTTCACCGATGTGTAACATTTTGGCATTAGTTTTTTTTTTGCACAGGTCAAATACCTTAAGCTTTTCCACTAAAATTTACAGGTATCATTTAGGTCTGACAATGAACACATCTATTTTCTTAAAAAAATGGACATTTGCAAAACTATTTTTCTCATGCAGAAACATATGCTTCCAAGAGCTAAATTGAATTTTTGTAACCAGTGTGTCTTTGTTTGCCTTGGTGTTTCGTCGTAATTCTGATTAGCTTTGGTAATTCAAAACTACTGTCTTGAGCCTACACATTTCTAGAAAAAGTACAAGTTAAACTAGTTCTAGCTACCAGAGTTTAAGTCCTAACTTGACATTAGTGCTCACATTTTTTTTTGGATTTATTTCAATCCTTTCGGTGATGTGCGTTTAGTGGGAGGAGACATTCTCATTGACTACAAAGACGATTGTGACGGCTACATCAATCTCAAGATGTTGCGCGGACTCAGATTCTCGGATGTGCTCATCGGAAGGGGTAGCATGTGTGTGCATGCGTTCATAGGAGTGAGTGCATGTGCATCTGTATAACCATCGATGTCTTTATTATTTCAAGAAAATAATAATTAATTTCATCAAATTCAGCTATAACTAATCCGACGATCTTGGGTAGAAGCGGTGATAAAATGTTGTGTACTCGCTCCATCTCCCAAAACAGACTATCACTACTCCTAATGGAGCAGTTGGTAGTCTCGCTTCCAGTTTTTTTTCGTCCCACCTCTCATGGTTTTTTTTGGTACCTCGTCCCACCTCACACTGAGCCGCCACGAACCGCAAAAACCGCGTACCAAAGCCCCCACCCGCCCTCACGCATTCCAGGGCCTAACCTCCGATCGCACCCAAGACAATTCAGCGGAAAAAAACCTACGAAAATTAACCAGCGAAAAAAAACCTAATGGAGGAGTTGGTAGTGCGGTACGGTTTATTTTCAACACTTTCCTAATGACAAAAGATCATGGATCTAACTTTCCTACCTTAGCCAAATCAACGAATCTCTCTCATTAATGCAATTTGCTTTAGGAAACAAATAATATATTCTTTTCTACCTTAGCGAAATCAACGGATCTCTCCCATTAATGCAATTTGCTTTAGAAAACAAATATTAGATTATTTCCTACCTTAGCTAAATCAACAAATCTCTCTCATTAATGCAATTTTCTTTAGGAAACAAATAATAGATTCTTTCCTACCTTAGCCAAATCAACGGATCTCTCCCATTAATGCAATTTGCTTTAGCAAACAAATACTAGATTCTTTCCTACCTTAGCCAAATCAACGGATCTCTCTCATTAATGCAATTTGCTTTAGGAAACAAATAATAGATTTCAGGAAACAAATAATATCTAATCTCATCTCTAATTCTCTAATAATAATAATTAATATAATATTATAATAATAATAATAATACCTAAAAGAAACGCAGCGTTCCGTTTCCCGTCTTGCGTCGTCGAACCCTTCGTCGAGCCTCCCTCCCGTGCGCTGTTGGTTTTCCCTGCGTACGTTCCACCCCAAACGTGATTCGTTCTTCTTAATTACGTGGTCCCACCCCCATGCGATCTGGCGAAAGAACCAGCAAAACTGTCATACCCATGCATGCAAGCAACGAAAAATCCACGCAAGCTGTGTCTCCTCCTCCCTGTTCAAACCCTAGCCGCCCCTTCCCAGTTGACGCCGCTAGCGAGTAGCGCGTAGCACAGGCACCAGTGCGGCCCTTCCGTGGTCCCCCTTGACCTCGCAATGAAACAGCTCATCGGCATCGACGACGAGCCGGTGCGTCTAGTGTTGATTCCTGTGGATGGGTCAAGCAGGACAGAGGGCGGTGGATCCGGGACATAGCCATGAAGTCTGCTTCGATGCGCGCCCAGTATTGTCTCAAGTGCATGGGTCGATCCTGGACGGCGGGTGATGGATCAAGGAGGTACATAGCAGCTTTCACCTACGCAAACGGCTGACTATTCAACCTCCTCTCGGCGGTGGCAGCGGCCAGGTCTGGTTAGCTACCATTTATCTTTAATACATGCCATGGAAGGCGATCAAGAGGAGCAATCATAAGCAGCGAGGTGTTCCAGGGCTACGAGCGCCAGTACTGCGACTCTGCGTCTGCGAGGTCTTCGCCAAGATCGCCACCCTCTCTTCCTGTGCCTATTTCTATTCGCTGTTGTTGGTTTCGTCTTACATGGTGAGATCTAAGCAGACAATATGAAGCAGAGGCTCTCTGAGATCCAGTCCAACGTGCAGGATACTGAATCGCTGGTAAATACTAGATTGTGTTTTACGATTTGATCATCCATTCTGCTGCCTTACATACTGCCTTTGGGACATTTGGCAGGTGGAGGCTTCATTTTGGATGTAGGTGAATGTGTGATTTCTGGAAGCTCTGTATATTAACTTCATGATCTACTCTTGATTTTCTCTTGGGGACTAGATTTGAAGATTTGCCAGCTACACCATCTAAAAATCAGGCAGCTCATCCGGGTACATTGCTACTCGGAGACGTTGGTGCATTCGCACTTCTCATGGATCTTTGTATTAGCCTGATAGTGTTGGGATCTCGAAATTTTGCTGTAGGTGAAGAAGGGATTCCTATCTCGAAATTCTGTTGTAGGTGAAGCGCCTCCTGTAGGCCATGGAGATGACCAGGGATGCATTGGGAGGCGGGCGATGTAAAGTGCTGGAAAGGAGTATTGTATTATGTATGGTCCTCCTTCGCTTTTTGGAAGGTTGTATAGTCGTTTTGATACACAAGATATAATTTCAGGTTCTACATACATATTGGTTTGAGATGTTTTCATTTTTTATCATGTCAATGAATAATGCAATCTGGATTTGTTTTATCATGCCAATTTGAGGCATTCTGTATACTCCCTCACCCCCTCCTGCGTGAGGACGATCGATCCCTTAGCATTTATTGCTCCCGTAGTCATCTTCAACCTTGAGCCTCACTTTCTAGCTTCTGCATACAGCTCGAGGAGCACCATTGTAACCCGAGATATCCCGGTTTGAGTGACAGACAGGCAGGAGTACGGGTCTTACCTCCTCATGAGGGCCCTGAACCTAGGTAGATCCTTGTGTGCTTTGCTTTCTTCTGTTCGTGTTCTTCTATGAGCGTTTCGCGTGCTATCCCTCCCCAGATCCACCAGCGTTCATCGGCCCCAACATTAGCCATCCCATGGCATCTGTCTTGACCATACGTCGACACTATAGTTTTGCAAAATGCTTTCCAATATATCCTTAGCCTCTACTATAGTTTTTCCCATAAAAATGTTGGGGAACGTAGCAGAAATTCAAAAATTTCTACGCATCACCAAGATCAATCTATGGAGTAACTAGCAATGAGAGAGAGGGGAGTGCTTCTTCATACCCTTGAAGATCGCGATGCGGAAGCGTTGCAAGAACGCGGTCGGTGGAGTCGTTCACTAAGCGATTCAGATCGCGGCCGAATCCGATCTAAGCACCGAACAACGGTGCCTCCGCGTTCAACACACGTACAGCCCGGGGACGTCTCATCCTTCTTGATCCAGCAAGGGGAGAGGAGAAGTTGAGGGAGAGCTCCGGCAACACGACGGCGTGGTGGTGGAGCTTGCAGTTCTCCGGCAGAGCTTCTCCAAGCACTACTACGGAGGAGGAGGAGGAGGTGTTGGGGAGGGAGAGGGCTGCGCCAGGGGAAGGGTGAAGCTCCCATGCACCTCCCCACTATGTATAGGGCTGGAGGGGGCTGGTTTCTTGCCCTCCAAGTCCATTAGGGCGTTGGCAAAGGTGGGAGGAAAGAAATCCCATCATTTCCTTCCCCACCGATTGTTATCCCCTTTTTTAGGGATCTTGATCTTATCCCTTCGGGATATGATCTTATTCCTTCTAATGGGGGATCTTGGTGCGCCTTGACCAGGGGTGTGGGGCTTTGCCCCCACTACCCACGTTCATGTGGGTCCCCCCATGCAGGTGGGCCCCACTCCGGAACCTTCTAGAACCTTCCTGGTACAATACTGAAAAATCCCGAACATTTTCCGGTGGCCAAAATAGGACTTCCCATATATAAATATTTACCTCCAGACCATTCCGGAACTCCTCGTGACGTCCAAGATCTCATCCGGGACTCCGAACAACATTCGGTAACTGCACACTAATTCCCATAACAACTCTAGCGTCACCGAACCTTAAGTGTGTAGACCCTACGGGTTCGGGAATCATGCAGACATGACCGAGACAACTCTCTGGCCAATAACCAACAGCGGGATCTGGATACCCATATTGGCTCCCACATGTTCCACGATGATCTCATCGGATGAACCACGATGTCAAGGATTCAAGAAATCCCGTATACAATTCCCTTTGTCAATCGGTACGTTACTTGCCCGAGATTCGATCGTCAGTATCCCAATACCTCGTTCAATCTCGTTACCGGCAAGTCACTTTACTCGTTCCGTAATGCATGATCCCATGACTAACTACTTAGTAACATTGAGCTCATTATGATGATGCATTACCGAGTGGGCCCAGAGATACCTCTCCGTCACACGGAGTGACAAATCCCAGTCTCGATTCGTGCCAACCCAATAGACACTTTCGGAGATACCCGTAGTGCACCTTTATAGCCACCCCAGTTACGTTGTGACGTTTGGCACACTCAAAGCATTCCTACGGTATCCGGGATTTGCACAATCTCATGGTCTAAGGAAATGATACTTGACATTAGAAAAGCTTTTAGCAAACGAACTACACGATCTTGTGCTATGCTTAGGATTGGGTCTTGTCCATCACATCATTCTCCTAATGATGTGATCTCGTTATCAATGACATCCAATATCCATGGTCAGGAAACCATAACCATCTATTGATCAATGAGCTAGTCAACTAGAGGCTCACTAGGGACATCACTACTGGAAACAGGGAATTTGCCATCAGCCAGCTCTTTGCCATCTGCCAGCTGATGGCAAAGAACGTCTTTGCCATCTGCTTATAAAAAACAGATGGCAAAGAACCGACAGACGGCAAAGAACATGATTGCCATCAGCCAATTCTTTGCCATCTGCTAGTGGATGGCAAATAATCTTTGCCATCTACCAGCAGATGGCAAAGAGGTTGGCAAATCCTGTGGCCGTCAAAAGTGTAACGGCGTACCAGCCCCACCTCTTTGCCATCTGCCAGCAGACGGCAAAGAGATGGGGTTATTTCTTTCTAGGTAAAAAAACTATGGGGTTATCCCCTCCCTCTCTCCCCACCCATCCAGGTAAAAAAAACTTCGCATCTCATCCACATTGTCCCCGTCGATGGCGCTCTAGGCTCGCCCGCCGCCACCCTGTCGCCGGCCCCATCGCTTCCCCGCCCTATCGCCGGCCGCGTCACTCCCCCGCCCCATCGTCGTCGCTCCCCCGCCCCGTCGCCAGCCCTCCCCCGCCACCCTGTCGCCGGCCCCGTCGCTCCCTGCTGCAGGCACCGCCGCCGCTGCCATGTCCAAGTCGGGAGCCCTGGATCTCGCGTCGGGCCTTGGCGGGAAGATCGACAAGGAACAAGTCAAATTGGCGGGAAGCTTGGGATGTTACTGCCGTCCTGATCCATGGATCAGGACGGATACTTTCCGGCAAACGCCGGCAACGCGCGCAGTAACTGCAGTGCGCGGGGCGGTTACGGGGCTATCTTCTACCTCCCATTTGTGGATCCTCCATTGTTGAGCTCAACCAAGTGGCGGCCATAGATCTGGCGACCGGCGACAGGCGCGACTTGGAGCTCGGGCGACATGGAGTCTTTTGACACAGCTGATTAATAGGTACGGATCTGCTCTGTCCTTGATGCCCATTAGTGGCCATTTAGTGCTAGGGTTTGTACAAAGATCTGATTTTTTTTCCTGCTGGCTAATTGTGCAAGAAGTAGAACTCTGCTAGAGGACATCCGCCGGGATGGAGCCTCTTCATTAACCGGTGATGACGCCGCCGGTGTGCGAGTTGCCGGCCAGGACAGCATCAAGTGCAGATGGGCAGGTCTGCATAGAGGGCGTTGGTCGAGAAGCAGGAAGTGCAGACAAGGGCCAAGCTTCAGAGCAGTCGATTGAGCAGGTGGATCCGAAAACACCTGGGTGGACGCAAAGGTATGCTCTTAGTAAGTGGCTCAGTGCCTTGCCTATATGATTAAATCTAGAATATAGTCATACATTCAGGAAAAAATAATACTAGAATCAGATTTGACTGTATGGTGATAGTTCACTGTATGTACATAGCCCCTGTCAGTAAATGATTTTTTCTACAAACTACTTAGAACCTGAATATGCTCTTCGTCAGTGCCTTGCAATTATGATTAAATCTAGATTGTAGAGATACATTCAGTGAAAAAAAAAGATTAGACTCAGATTTGACTGTATGGCCATAGTTGACTGCATGTACATATCCTTGTCGCGCTAGGCAGAGACCCATGGGAAAAAAAGATGCATTCAGTTAATGATTTTGTCCATAAACTACTTAGAACCTGCCTACATATGCAATGACAAATCCATAGTCTTGAACTCGTTGTGATCTGCTGCGACACATACACCCATTTTAATTGTCAAACTATAAAAAGGGGATTTGATTCTGTGGATGTGTTTTCATGGCATTGCAGAGTGCGTGTTGGGGCTGCCGCACTAGGCAGAACCCCAGGCCCTGATAGGATTTCACCACTGAAGAGAGCAATTTGGTGTTTTGCAGAGGAGCCTGGCCAGATTGTCATTGTACCGGAGATAGGCACGAGTTTTGACACTCTTGGTGAGGCATATGATTTCTACAATCTGTACTATTGGGAAAAGGTTTTGGCATCAGATATGGAAAGAGCAGACTAAATGTGAACCTAACAAAATGCATGTGAGAGATTGTGTGCGGCTGCACGGTACTGTTAATTTGAAGCTCTTCCTGTAGTTAGTTACTTGCCTGTCTGAAATTGGTGTTAGAAAAATCTGAATTTTATTGATTGAAATTTTTACAAGGAAAACCAATAGTTGAGAACACTCGATCGTGTCGCTGCCATGGTCACCGGCCTCTGCGTTCTGTCGCGCCTGCAACGTTGATGAAAGGTGAAGGAGATGGAAATTTCAGAGAGGAAAGCGTAAAAATTATTTAGGCATGACTTTACCACTACAAAAATGTTCAGTCACTGCCCTCGTGCCAATTCTTGTGTGCTTTATCCATGAAACAGTCCATGCTTCCCCAAAATTCATGCATTTGAAGCTTCGAACTGAGGCTTAGTTCATTTAGGGAAATGAATTGTAGACGTATTTTTAAATTTATGTTTAGTACTAGAATTCTGTGAGTGTGAAGTGGCTGAACTGATGTTTCAAATTCATAATCTTCATTGCAAGTACATGAACTGATGTTTTTTCCCGCATATTGCTCAATTTATACTATGTCTTTAATTTACTAGATGAACTGCACACCTCAACGCAGCACTAATGATAAGATTCTGCATCTTGGTCGGCTGCTCATGGCGGGGCTTGTGTCTGGTGCTTGCGACAGTGGCAGAGCAGTGCCCGCGAGCGCGGCGCAAGCAGTGGCCCCTGCTATGTGGGCTGATGCAAGCGCGGCGCAAGCACTTCAAGTCTGACAATGTCCACTCTACAAGGTACATAGGCACTCGTGCAAAGATCTAACATCTTCATCGACTAGTACTAAGGTATGTGTTTTCTTCTGCCCATGTGATGTGGTGATTATTTGTTCTGCATATGTTTGTATATGTTAGTCATTATTTGGGAGATATGAGATGGTTTGCCAGATAAGATATAGAACAAGAACAAGCAGGAGCTTTAGTTGGGCCATGTCATTGTGAACTTGGAGCACAAAAATGTATAGGAAGTGGTCGTCGTAAAACTGGGTGCTTAAGATCTACTGAACTATAACATTTTTTTGAGTCTTAAGTAAAGCAAGATGACGGGCGCCAACTCAGTGTTGGGCGAAGAGCTCCGGTCGACCCCAGGGAACCAGGCTTTGACGCGAGATCCATCATCGTGCAAGGTCTGGTCGATCGGAACAGAGCTCATCGAGGTGGTCACGACAGAGATGCGCCCACTAGCAGCCGAGTCCATGTTTCAGGTCTTGAATGCTTTAGCAGAGCCATTAGAGCCGCAGTGATACCCCCCAACTTCAGGTTGGCGACTGGGGTAAGTAAGTTCACTGGTGAGTCCAAGCCCGAAACCTGGCTTGAAGACTACTGAGTGGCGGTAGAGATTGGCGGCGGTAATGATGTGGTGGCCATGAAGCACTTACCACTCATGTTGAAGGGTTCGGCCAGGGCCTGGTTGAATCAGTTAGCTCCTAGCAGCATTTACACTTGGGAAGATCTTTCTCGAGTGTTCGTCAGGACATTTGAGGGCACTTGCAAGCGACCAGTAGGATTGACCGGGTTGCAAGTCTGCGTGCAGAAGTCGAATGAAACCCTGAGAGATTACACCCAGAGATGGATCACTTTACATCATACCGTGGAGAATGTGTCTGATCATTAAGCGGTCTATGCCTTCAAGGATGGTGTCAAGAACAGAGAGTTAAGTCTGAAGTCTGGTCAAACTGGGGATATGACCCTGAGTTGAATGATGAGATTGCCACCAAATACGCCAACGGTGAAGAAGAGGATAGACTCCGGAGTGGCAAGTACAAGCCGAGTCAGTCGGAAAAAGGGAACTCCAGTCGGAAGCAGAAGCGGAAAGCCGAGCCAGCTGCTCCTAGAGAGGCTCTGGCCATGACTTAGGGCAAATTCAAAGGGAAGCCCAAAGGATCCTGGAACCCCAAGAAGGTGAAAGATAAGGAAGGAAATGACGTGGTGGATCTGCCGTGTCACATCCACACGAAGAAAGACGAAGAGGGTAACTTCATCTACCCAAAACATACCACTCGCCAGTGTCGGCTCTTAATCCAGCAGTTTCAAGGAAAACAGCCCAAGGACAAGGAAAACAAGTCAGACAAGGCTGAGGACAAGGGGGACAGTGATGGAGGATCTCCTCATGTCAATTCCACCCTGATGATTTTTGCTGATGTGGAGAGCAAAAGTCGATTGAAAGTTATCAACCGTGAGGTAAATATGGTCGCTCCGGCGACACCAAGCTATCTGAGATGGTCTCAAACTGCCATTATGTTCGACCAGTCCGATCATCCGACTCACATAGCCACCCCTGGGAGGCAGGCTTTGGTGGTCGACCCAGTCGTCGAAGGCACTCGACTGACGAAGGTGCTGATGGATGGTGGTAGTGGACTGAATATATTGTATGCGGAGACGCTAAAGGGAATGGGCATTCCGATGTCCAGACTCAGCTCCAGCAACATGAGTTTTCATGGAGTCATTCCTGGAAAGAAGGTTGAGTCACTCGGCCAAATAGCTCTAGATGTGGTGTTCGGCGACTCGAAGCATTTCCGCAAAGAGAAGCTGACATTTGAAGTCGTGGATTTCTAGAGCGCTTACCACGCTATTTTGGGGAGACCAGCTTATGCACGGTTCATGGCTCGACCATGTTACGTGTACCTCAAATTGAAGATGCCTGGCCCCAAAGGCGTGATCACTATCACTGGCAATCGGAAGAAGGCAGAAGAGTGTTTTCAGAAAGGCTCGAAAATTGCGGATTCCCAGATAACAGTGGTAGAGTTAGAGGAATACCAGAAAAATGCAGATCCGAGTGATTTGTTGCGGGCCAAGAAGCCCGCCACGGAGTCAGCGTTCCAGTCGTCTGGTGAGACGAAGCCCGTTCACATTCACCCGACCGACCCCAGCGCAGCTCCGACCCATATTTCCACAACACTCGACTCAAAATAGGAAGAAGCGCTCATCCAGTTCCTCCGTGAGAACTGGGACATCTTTGCATGGAAGCCTGCTGACATGTCGGGTGTTCCCAGGGGGCTGGCTGAGCATCGTCTAAGAGTCGACTCAAAAGCAAAACTTGTTAAAGAACATCTGCAACGGTCCGCCGTCCAGAAGAGAAAGGCCATTGGCGAGGAGGTAGCTCGACTCCTAGCAGCAGAGTTTATCCGAGAGATATACCACTCCGAGTGGCACGCCAATGTCGTCATGGTCCCCAAGAAGGACAAGTCACTTCGCATGTGCATCGATTTCAAACATATCAATCGGGCCTGCCCGAAATATCATTTTCCTCTCCCTCGCATCGACCAAATTGTCGACTCGACTGCGGGATGCGAGAGATTGTCTTTTTTAGACGCCTATTCCGGGTACCATCAGATCCGTCTGTATGGACCCAACGAGATCAAAACAGCTTTCATCACTCCATTCGGGTGCTTCTGCTATGTCACTATGCCATTCGGTCTCAAGAATGCCGGAGCCACGTTCATGAGGATGATTCAAAAGTGTTTACTCACTCAAATCAGTCGGAATGTTGAAGCGTATATGGATGATATTGTGGTCAAGTCGTGAAAGGGTTCCAACCTGTTAACTGACCTCGCTGAAACATTTGCCAATCTCAGGAGGTATGATATCAAGCTTAATCCATCAAAGTGTACATTCGGAGTTCCTGGTGGAAAGTTACTCGGTTTTCTCGTTTCAGAACGAGGAATCGATGCTAACCCAGAAAAAGTTGGCACCATACTCCGAATGAAACGCTCTGTGCATGTGCATGATGTCCAGAAGCTTACTGGATTCTTGGCCGCGTTAAGTCGATTCATCTCTCGCCTCGGTGAAAAGGCATTGCCTCTTTACCGACTGATGAAGAAGGCAGACAAGTTCGAGTGGACTCCAGAAGCTGATGCAGCGTTTGCCGAGCTAAAAGCTCTGCTCTCCACCCAGCCGGTGCTTGCTGCTCCAATCAGCAAAGAGCCTCTGTTGCTTTACATTGCAGCCACAGGACAAGTCGTCAGTATAGTACTTACGTTCGAGCGGGAAGAAGAAGGGAAAGCCTTCAAAGTTCAGCGCCCAGTGTATTATCTTTCCGAAGTTTTGACCCATCGAAGCAAAGATATCCACATTATCAGAAGCTTGTGTATGGGATCTACATGACCACGAAGAAAGTTTCTCATTATTTCTCTAATCATTCCATTACAGTCGTCAGCGACGCCCCACTGTCAGAGATTTTGCACAATAGAGATGCAACTGGTCGAGTGGCTAAATGGGCGATTGAACTCCTTCCCCTTGATATCAAGTTTGAGGCAAAGAAAGCCATTAAGTCCCAAGCAATAGCAGATTTCCTTGCCGAGTGGATTGAACAACAGTAGCCGACTCAAGTTCAATCGGAGCATTGGACCATGTTTTTTGATGGCTCTAAGATGTTAAATGGTTCCGGTGCTAGGGTAGTGTTGGTATCCCCCCGAGGAGATAAGCTCAGATATGTGCTCCAGATCCACTTTGATTCCTCCAATAATGAAGCAGAATACGAGGCACTTCTATATGGGTTGCGCATGGCCATTTCACTCGGCGTCCGTCGCCTTATGGTTTATGGCGACTCAGATTTGGTGGTCAATCAGGTGATGAAGGAGTGGGACGTTAGAAGCCCAGCCATGACTGGATACTGCAATGCAGTGAGAAAGCTTGAAAAGAAATTTGAAGGGTTAGAGCTCCATCATATACCCCGACTGAAGAATCAAGCGGCTGATGATTTGGCTAAGATAGGCTCCAAGAGGGAAGCCATCCCCAGTGATGTATTCTTGGAACATATCCATACACCATCAGTTAAAGAAGATCCTTTTACCGAAGAAGCTCCGCAGCCTAAGAGTATCACAGATCCGACTGAAGTTGAAGTTCCAGCAGTGGTCGACCTGATCATGGAAGTTCTGGTGATCACTCCCGATTGGACAGTACCGTATATCGCGTATATCTTAAGGAAAGAGCTCCCAGAGGATGAAGAGGAAGCTCGACAGATCGTCCGTCGATCTAAAGCCTTTACCGTGATAAGGGGACAGTTGTACAGAGAAAGCGCGACTGGAGTTGGTCAGAAATGCATAACACTAGAAGAAGGTCGAATAATCCTTGACGACATCCACTCGGGGACCTGTGGCCATCATGCGTCCTCTCGGACCATCATAGCCAAAGCATACCGAGCCGGATTTTACTGGCCAAGAGCGAATGAAATGGCAAAGGAGATAGTCGACAAGTGTGAGGGATGTCAATTTTACTCCAATATGTCACACAAGCCCGCCTCAGCTTTAAAGACCATACCACTCATCTGGCCCTTCGCGGTATGGGGGCTGGATATAGTTGGACCCTTGAGAACAGGCAGAAGCGGTTTCACACATGTGCTGGTAGCAGTCGACAAGTTCACCAAGTGGATTGAGGCTAAACCCATCAAGAACCTTGATGCCGGCACTGTTGTCAGCTTCATCAGAGAATTGATATTCAGATATGGAGTCTCGCACAGCATCATCACTAACAACGGGTCAAACTTCAATTCCGAGGAATTCAGAGCGTTCTGCACATCTCAAGGCACACGAGTCGACTATGCTTCAGTCGCTCATCCTTAGTCGAATGGACAGGCAGAACGAGCCAACAGCTTGATTCTCAAAGGGTTGAAGCCCCGATTGCTGCGTGATCTCAAGCATGCAGCTGGTGCATGGGTCGACGAACTTCCGTTAGTACTTTGGGGATTAAGGACCACGCCTAACCGGTCGACTGGGAGAACTCCGTTCTTCTTGGTCTACGAAGCTGAAGCGGTCTTGCCGAGTGACCTGCTTCCCAACGCTCCCCGAGTCGAGCTCTACACCGAAGCTGAAGCAGAACAAGCACGGCAGGATGTAGTCGACCTTCTAGAGGAAGTGTCGGTGTACTAAAGTAGGGGTACCTTAGTACCCCGAACTTGTGCACGGGCAGTCGCAGCACCCCGCGGCAAGGCTTGCCGGGCGCCCGCCAAGACCCTCCGTCATTTCCTATTTACCGCCATTCAAGAACAAAGTGTCAACTGAGAAGACAAAGATCCCGACAAGAGAGGCTTGTCGGAGAGGACAAAGACCCCGGCAAGAGGAGCTTGCCGGGAAGGCCAACCAAGGCGCTCCAGAGAGACTCGCCGCGACGCCCCGCGCGTCCCAGCAAGGCCCGACGACCGGCAAGCTTGCCGGCACAACAAGAGAAGGGCCGCGGCAAGGCGCTTGCCGCGGCAAGGCCGCCACCCTGCACCCAAACTCCAGTGCATCCAGCAATGTGTCACTCCAGGGCCACCCCAGGAGCACGTGGCGAGGCGCTGCACAGCCATGCGGAGCGAGGTGGCGAGCGGAGATGACAAGGAGGCCATCGTGGCAACCGGTGGCACACCTAACGGTCATTTCTTTGCACTGTTGGGGCGACCGGACGGGCATTAAATGCCCTTGTCCCCTGCCGTCAGAGTTAGGTAGGGGACACTGTTGGACACTGTTGTACCAACCTGCGTTTTTACTCTTTTACCCCCTCTTCCTATGCTGCTACCTGTAGGTGCCCCCTTCAGACTATAAAAGGGAGGCCCATGCGCACGTAGAAGGGGTTCGGCAGTTCAGAACTTTTCCACGCAAGGGTTCTGCCGTTCGTAGATCCAACACCACCACACGCTCGCGCCCTCGAGCAAGAACAAATAAAAACACAAGGCAGCAGTAGGAGTTTTATCTCTCCGGAGAGCTCCGAAGCTGGGTAAAAGTCGCCCGTCTCCCCCGCGCGCTCGACCTCGATCTGCTCTGCTCGCGCCCTCCGCTCCCTTGCCAGACTAGAAGGGGCCCCCTGCCCCATAGGTGCTCGTGGCCACAGAGAGACGCCCCGACATCTTTGGCGCGCCAGGTAGGGGTGCGTCGAGGTCGTGAGCATCTGATCCGGTCTCCGCGCGCGCTACATCAACATCTTCATCAACATGCCACCAAAGAAGAAGCCTTCGGAGGTGGCCGCTCCGTCTACATCGATTCTACCACCACCGCCGGCGCAAACGGGCGGTGGGGCGGACGCCGGCGGAGGAGCGGGCGCCGACGGTGGGACTCACGTCGTCACCAGGTCCAAAAACAAGGCCCCACAAGTGTCGGTGACCGTGCAGACACCACACCCTTCCCAGGAGGTGCAAGGTCGACAACGCCCCGGTGCTCCTAGCACCGTGCTCGCGTTGGAGCAAGGCCAAGCTGGTGGGTCGCGCGACGTTCGAGACCAGCATGCACGCCAGCATGCTGGCGCGAGTGAGGTGCGGTCGCCCGGACGGGGTGTTGCTCCTTCCAATCCATTTGGGAGTCCGAGCACATCCCGCTCCTCGCGCCGCTCATCGCCACCACCACCCAAGACAGCTGAGGAAGCGCTGGCCCGGGCCCAGCTGCTTCTAGATTACCATCCGGCGCCACACAAGATCGACGACTGGAGGATGACCATTTACAGCCTCATCGGCTTCGCCAACGGCGACAAGCCCCGGCAACCGAGCGCATCGAAGCCCCGGCAAGGCGCCCAGGCGCGAGCCGACGCCGACAAACCGCTGGGGGTGCCACCTCCGTGCACTCCCAGCCCCGAAGGCCAAGATCGCCGACTCGCCGGACCAACCCCGATGCCGACTCCACCGCGTCGTCGGACCCGCGAACCCGCCGTGATCAACGCCACGTTCTCCAAGAATGATGGCACGAAGACGCTCGCACTCGCATCGAGCGCAGAAGAGAAGCGCGACGTCAATCTGACCAGCGCGCTGGGCCCACTGTCGATATGCATGCACCTGGGGAACCAGGCGACTTGCCGTACGCGGCAGGTTGCCCTGCGTTCACCCGTGAGCTGCGGCAAGTCCAGTGGCCCAAGACCAAGAACTTCAAGCCCGATGTGCCCGAGAAGTATGATGGCAGGATACATCCGTCGGAGTTCCTCAGCATCTACACCATCACGGTGCAGGCTGCCGGAGGACGCGACGAGAAGATCCTCGCCAACTACTTCCCGCTGGTACTCAAGCCCAACGTCAGATCTTGGCTCATGCACTTGCCAGACGGCTCCATCTCTTCATGGGCGGACCTGTGTCATCAGTTTGTCGGCGCCTTCACAGGCGGCCACAAACCCCATGGCCAGGAGAGCGATCTGCATCTGCTCGTCCAGAAGGAGGGAGAGCCCCTGCGCAAGTACATACAGAGATTCAGCCAAGTGCAGCGCAACATCCCAGACGTCCACCCTGCCGCGGTTATCAGCGTGTTCCACCAGAACGTGCGTAACCGCAGGATGAGAGAGGAGATGGCGATGTGCAAGATCAGGGATGTCAGCGAGCTTTATGCTCTGGCCGACAAGTGTGCACGGGCTGAGGAGGGGAGGAAAATCCCCGGAGAGACTGCAGGAGCAGAAGGATCTGACAGTGAGGATGCCGCCCCGGCAAGGAAGAACTAGAGGCGGAACAACAGGAAGAGAAAGGCTAAGGATGTGCTAGCTGTTGAGCATTCCGGCAACGGAGGCGGCTCCAACAAGGCCAAAGCTGATGACTCCGGCGAGGCTGTGGTAGCCGCCGACAAGCAGGATGGCTCCGGCAAGCGGTATTGCAAGATTCACCGCACCAAGGGCCATGACCTCCAAACCTGCAAGAAAGTTGAGCAGATGGCGGAGCTACAGAAGGCTGAGTACGAGTGCCGCGACAAGGAGAGAGCCCAAGGAGGTGGCGGAGGATCCGGCAGGAAGTTCCCCGCCCGGGGAGGGCACCGTGGCAAGGCCAAGCCGCGGCAAGGAGACAGGCCTCCCCGTGGCCGCGACAAGGACGAAGATGAAGATGAGGATGATGAGATGGAGGAAGATGAGACTGATGACCAAGAGTTTCAGAAGGCAACGGAGGTGTTGTGCATCGACGGCGGTGCCTCTCTGCACACCTCGCACCGCCAACTCCAGCAGTGGGTGCGAGAAGTAAACGCAGTGGAGCCGTCCGTCGAGTCGCGCAAGCCTCTGAAGTGGTCCAGCACGCCCATCGTCTTCGATGTTGAGGATCACCCTGATCGCATCACTGCGGTCGGGTGCTTGCCAATGTTGGTCTCACCAACAATCCGCAACCTCAAGGTCACGAAGATGTTGGTTGACGGCGGGGCCGGCCTGAATTTGATTTCCTCCGCACTGCTCAAGAAGCTCCACATCCCCGACAGCGAGCTCGAAGAAACTGGTGCCTTTCAAGGGATAAATCCGGGAAGGAGCAAGCCGAAGGGGAAGATCACACTGCCAGTGACGTTTGGCAGCGAGCTGAATTTCAGGACAGAGAAAGTCACATTTGATGTTGCTGATATCCCATTGCCCTACAATGGGATACTAGGCCGTCCAGCGCTCGCCAAGTTCATGGTAGCCTCTCACTACGCCTACAATGTGCTCAAGATGCCTGGTCCGATAAGTGTCATTTCTGTCCAAGGCGACAAGAAAGATGCCCTTATCTGCACCGACAAGATCTACCGGGAAGCAGCAGCCGCAGTTGAGCGCAAGCCACTTCCCGCTGAAGCTCCCCGGGGGAAGAAGAATGCCAAGTCCGGCAAGAGCAGCTCTGATGCCCACTCCGGCAAGCGCACCTCTCCGGAGTGCTGCGCTGGTGTCGAGGATGCACCATCGAGCTCCACCGGCAAGCGCAAGAGGGCAAAAGCAGTTTCACCAAAGACTAAGTCCGGCAGGAATAGCTCTGGTGCCTACTCCGGCGAGCGCGCTTCTCCGGAGTGCTGCGCCGCCGTCGAGGACGCGCCATCGAGCTCCACCGGCCAGTAGAGCAAAGGGAGCAGCCAGCTTCAAACTTTTGGGTCGTGTTCCTTGAAAGGCCGTACCTTGTATGGAAAACCTGTGCGCAAAGGGGTCGAATCGTGGCTAAGTTGCGCCCTTGATCTGTTCCGAGTCCGCTCAACGATGAAGGCGCGCTGCAACTAGCCCGACGAGTTTTTCCTGCCGGAGGCAACACCGCCAGCGGGCTGCTGATGTTCCGCACTCAGCAAGTGTGTTTGCACCGGCGGGTTCCCTGAAAGCATGAGGGTGAAGACGTACAAGGGAGGGAATCAAGGGAGAAGTGCGGCCTTGCCGAAGCACAGAAGACGGAAAAGCTAAGTCGCCCAAGTTTGAGTACAGAACACGTTCAGTTTAAATTTCTATGTTATATTCCTTGAACGTTCGTGCCTTGTATGGAAAACCTGTGCGCGGGGGAACCAACTCGTGGTTAAGTTGCGCCCTTGCTTTGTTTCGAGTCCGCTCAACAATACAAGTGCGCTGCAACTGGCCCGACAAGGTTTCTTGCCGGAGACAGCACTGCCAGCGGGCTGCTGATGTTCCGCACTTAGCAAGTGTGTTAGCGCCGGCAAGTTTCCTAAAAGCGTAGGGTAAAAACATACAAGGGATGTGATGGGGTAGAGGATGTAACGTAGCAAGCCTTGCCGTGGGACGTCCTTTGTATGGGAAACTTGTGCGCGGAGGAGCCGACTCATGGCTAAGTTGCGCCCTTGATTCGTTTTCGAGTCCGCTCAACGATGAAAGCGCGCTGCAACTAGCCCGACGAGGTTTCTTGCCGGTGGAAACACCGCCAGCGGGCTGCTGATGTTCCGCACTCAGCAAGCGTGTATGCACCGGCAAGTCCCCTGAAAGCGTAGAGTATAAACATACAAAGGGCGCAGCGTAGCATTGCTTCGCCCGACATGAAGCTACGTTGCAAAAAGTAACTTATTATGGCACTATCTAAGTTATTCTCATGACTGAAATAGCAGCGACAAGGAAAGAGCAAAAGGGCGCACCGGCAACTGAGCCCCGGCAAGACACGCATTACCGGGGGCTGCAGGCACCAAGGTCCCTCCGCGGCAAGCCAGGGTCGCCGGGGGCTGCGATGCCAGCGGCAAGAGCAAAGGAAAAGGGCGCAGGCTCCTGTGTCCCGACAAGCCAGAGTTGCCGGGGGCTGTGATATCAGATAAGTTTTTCATCCCTCATCATGCATCCTCTTATGGACTGGGGAATGCGAGGCCGCGTCCTTGAACGAGTGTGCCTTGTATGGAAAACCTGTGCGCAGAGGAACTGACTCGCGGTTCAGTTGCGCCCTTGATTTGTTTTCGAGTCCGCTCAACAATACAAGTGCGCTGCAACTGACCCGACAAGGTTTCTTGCCGGAAACAGCACCGCCAGCGGGCTGCTGATGTTCCGCACTCAGCAAGTGTGCTTGCGCCGGCAAGTTCCCTCATAGCGTAGGGTGGAAACATACAAGGCACGGAATCAAGTAAAGGATATAACCCGGCAAGCATTCCCCTCTTTTCATTAAAAAACATCCCATTTCAGTACAAGTCCATAGAGGATGAAAAACATGAAAGAGAGGATTACAAGTTTTTAAATGCAGCTAAGGCCCGAAGGCTTACAAATTGAAAAAAGATAAGATGCCCGTAATCCCTCTCCTGTTTCTCTCTCCAGGAGGTAGGTCAAGGAGGCCCCGGCAAGAGAAGTTTGCCGGGAAGGGCAAAAGGGGCGCCTAGGTGAGCTACGGGTGCCAGAAGACACCAAGAGAACATCCCGGGGGCCGGCCAGGGGCTTGGCGGAGACGGAGGCGCCGGAAGCAGAGCTTGAAGACGGGGCGGCAGGACGTCAGCACGCTGTCGAGGGCACCACGCCCTCGTACTTCGACTTGACGGCCTAGCCGCCACCCCTCTTCCTCTTCTGCAGCCTCCCTACGCCAGCCGCCCAAGGAGACGGCCCCGGGGAGTTCAGAAGGCCGGCGACCCGGATGATGGGGTCGCCGGTGGCGCACGAGGCGACGGCCGATGCCTAGTCGGACCCACCGCCGTCCTCGTCGTCGCTGTCGCTCCCCTCCTCATCACTCTCGCTCGAGGGGGAGTCTTCGCTATTGGAGGAGCTGTCCACGCAGCATCTCGCCCGGGTGCCGGAGTCCCCGAAGACCTTGACGGCGAGAAGGTCGCCCTCCATTAACTTAAAATGGAGGGTGAACCCCGCCGTCAAGCTATGGATGCGGGCGAACGTCTTCCACCCTCGATCGAAATACATCACGCCGGGGGCTGGGGATACGACACTAACTCACGTGCCGCTGATCCCACAGCCCCTCATGCGCAATTCCAACATCTCAGGCGGGTCCGGCTCCATCGCGCTCGCAAACGGAGCCGGAAGATGGAGGCGACGACGAGGTGCCCGGCGCAGCTTGACGAAGAACTCCCAGGGATCGTCCCCGGTGTGGACCGCCTCGAGGAGAGGAGCCGCCGGCGGAGGCGGGGGTGGCGCATCGCCCCGGCCGCCTCTTCCCCGGGCGCTTCGACCACGCCCTCGACCTCGCCCATGACCTCGTCCCCTCCCTCTTCCCCTCGTGGCTGGCTCCGCCACCACTGGCGCGGGATAGGGAGAGGCGCGCTGCCTGGTGGCGACCCTTGCCGCCACCGATGAAGGACCAGGGTTCCCTTCCTCCATGGCGGGTGAGAGGAAAAGAAGCAGAAGTTGAAGAAAGGGGAAGAGGAGGAAGTGCGGGATTTCTGCGCTCCCCTTCCGCCCCTTTTTAAGGAGCGAGGTGGGGGCTCGGCCGCCCCACTCGGCCCTTCGGAGCACGGGGGAGCAGAGGAACGGGGCCGACCCACCACCTCCGCCCGTGATGGCTCGGTTTCCCACCTTCACCGCGCACGACCCCACGCGCATGGGAGCCGCGTGGCGGGGAGGCGAAGCCGGGGCGACAGATGAAGTGACCTCACCCTGCCCCGTGATCGCAGGGGTGGACGCCTTGAAGATCGCGTGCACTACCCACGCCTCCCACGACGCCGCAATCGACGCGTGCCGTTGCGGGAGGGCGCGGTGGGACCGGAGTCTGATTGTGTGTGGACCCAGGACGCGCGTGCCCGTGCACTGTTTTGGGCCTGGCCCAACAGCGCTCGGCACCGTGTATGGCCCAGGCCCGGGGGCTCCTGTCGGTGTACTAAAGTAGGGGTACCTTAGTACCCCGAACTTGTGCACGGGCAGTCGCAGCACCCCGCGGCAAGGCTTGCCGGGCGCCCGCCAAGACCCTCCGTCATTTCCTATTTACCGCCATTCAAGAACAAAGTGTCAACTGAGAAGACAAAGATCCCGACAAGAGAGGCTTGTCGGAGAGGACAAAGACCCCGGCAAGAGGAGCTTGCCGGGAAGGCCAACCAAGGCGCTCCAGAGAGACTCGCCGCGACGCCCCGCGCGTCCCGGCAAGGTCCGACGACCGGCAAGCTTGCCGGCACAACAAGAGAAGGGCCGCGGCAAGGCGCTTGCCGCGGCAAGGCCGCCACCCTGCACCCAAACTCCAGCGCATCCAGCAACGTGTCACTCCAGGGCCACCCCAGGAGCACGTGGCGAGGCGCTGCACAGCCATGCGGAGCGAGGTGGCAAGCGGAGATGACAAGGAGGCCATCGTGGCAACCGGTGGCACACCTAACGGTCGTTTCTTTGCACTGTTGGGGCGACCGGACGGGCATTAAATGCCCTTGTCCCCTGCCGTCAGAGTTAGGTAGGGGACACTGTTGGACACTGTTGTACCAACCTGCGTTTTTACTCTTTTACCCCCTCTTCCTACGCTGCCACCTGTAGGTGTCCCCTTCAGACTATAAAAGGGAGGCCCATGCGCACGTAGAAGGGGTTCGGCGGTTCGGAACTTTTCCATGCAAGGGTTCTGCCATTCGTAGATCCAACACCACCACACGCTCGCGCCCTCGAGCAAGAATAAATAAAAACACAAGGCAGCAGTAGGAGTTTTATCTCTCCGGAGAGCTTCGAAGCTGGGTAAAAATCGCCCGTCTCCCCCGCGCGCTCGACCTCAGTCTGCTCTGCTCGTGCCCTCCGCTCCCTTGCCGGACTAGAAGGGGCCCCCTGCCCCATAGGTGCTCGTGGCCACAGAGAGACGCCCCAACAGGAAGAAAGGGAGATGGTTCTGATCCGGTCGACCATTTACCAGCAGGACTTGCGTCGCTTCCACGCCAAAAACGTGAGAAGTCAAGCCTTCCAGGAAGGAGATTTGGTTCTCCGAGTGGATCAGCAGAAACCACACAAGCTCGCTCCTTCCTGGGAAGGTCCCTTCATCGTCACCAAGGTTCTCCACAATGAAGCGTACCGTCTTTACAACGTCGAGCACAACATCGACGAGCCCCTAGCTTGGAACGCGGAGCTGCTCCGCCCCTTTTACACTTAAGTAGCCACTCGGAAATGTAATAAAAACACTTCTATAGTTCATTTTTTCAAAAGACAATACTGTTATAATTTTCCCAGTGATTGTTATCACTTTTGTTTGATTCAATAAAATCCCCCCCCCAGTGGATGGCTTAGTTGCGAATCCATTTCGCCTAAGCTTGTAAAAATCCTACAGAGTGGTGAGCCAGCCTCCCACTCGGAGGCTTAGCCGCGAATCTGTTTCGCCTAAGTTTCAAAAAAATCCTACCGAGTGGTGAGCCAGCCTCCCACTCGGAGGCTTAGCTGCAGTCCAAGTACTCGCCTAAGTTTCAATAAAATCCTACCAAGTGGTGAACCAGCCTCTCACTCGGGGGCTTAGCTGCAGCATAGCGCTCGCCTAAGTACAAGTATAATGTGCGCTCCGCAAGGAAGACGAGGTGCAGATCGACTGCTACCCTCTTCTTCTGAGCTATGCCACAAGTATAATGTGTTCTCCGCAAGGAGGATGAGGTACAGGTCGACTGCCACTTCTCCTTCCTAGCTACGCCACAAGTATAATGTGCGCTCCGCAAGGAAGACGAGGTGCAGGTTGATTGATGCCTTCTTCCTCGAAGAAACGCCGCAAAAATCCAATCGAGTGGAGAGCAGACCTCCCACTCGGGGGCTTAGCTGCAGCCCAGCGCTCGCCTAAGTTTTTGAAAATCCTACCGAGTGGAGAGCAGACCTCCCACTCGGGGGCTTAGCTGCAGCCCAGCGCTCGCCTAAGTTTTTGAAAATCCTACCGAGTGGAGAGCAGACCTCCGACTCGGGGGCTTAGCTGCAGCCCAGCGCTCGCCTAAGTTTTTGAAAATCCTACCGAGTGGAGAGCAGACCTCCCACTCGGGGACTTAGCTGCAGCCCAGCACTCGCCTAAGTTTTTGAAAATCCTACCGAGTGGAGGGCAGACCTCCCACTCGGGGGCTTAGCTGCAGCCCAGCGCTCGCCTAAGTTTTTGAAAATCCTACCGAGTGGAGAGAAGACCTCCCACTCGGGGGCTTAGCTGCAGCCCAGCTCTCGCCTAAGTTTTTGAAAATCCTACCGAGTGGAGAGCAGACCTCCTACTCGGGGGCTTACCTGCAGCCCAGCGCTCGCCTAAGTTTTTGAAAACCCTACCGAGTGGAGAGCAGACCTCCCACTCGGGGGCTTAGCTGCAGCCCAGTGCTCGCCTAAGTACGTTGAGGAGCAAGTCGATTGCAATAAGTGCTTCATCCTAGCCTGCAAAAGACACCTCAAACCAAATGCCAACATATTCAACGTCGAATTCAAGTTCAGATAACATCTTACGAAACCGAAAGTGCTCAGGTGCTAAGCCCGTTAAGGTTTATCGGTTACAAAAATCACTCGGCATACCGAGGCAAATTTAAAGTATCAAGCATAGAAGTTTTTTACCCCTCCTGCGGAGGGCTGGAAGGCGCAACAAATTCGTCCAGGTCGATTCCATCTGCAATCCGAGTGGCAGCAGCGATGAAGGTCTCCATGAAAGATCAGAAATCATGTTTCTTGGTATTGGCCACCTTGAGGGCTGCCAGCTTGTCCTCTCGCGCTTCCTTGCAATGAACACGGGCCAGAGACAGAGCAACATCTGCACCACACCTGGCAGAGGACTTCTTCCATTCTTGCACTCGACTTGGAACATCATTCAGTCGAATCATCAGAGACTCGAGGTCGTTCTGAAGCATCTCTCCTGGCCAGAGTGTTGTGTCGATGCGGGAAGTTGCGACCTTCAGCCTTGCGAGATAGTCGACAACAGCAGCAACGCGAGATTCAAGTCGAAGCACATTCATGGCGACTTCGTCCTTCACAGGGGAATTGATGGGATCTAGGTTCGTTTCCAGTCGACCAGTTTCCTCTTCAAAGTTCTGGCAGAACTCTGCAAGCACAACACCAAAGTCAAGACAGAAGTCTGATGGCAAGATCATAGTTAAAATGTCTATTTGGTACAAAAGGTTACCTTCAAGCATGAGGAATAGCTTCTTGGCGAGCCCTCCCAGATAAGCCTCCAGATCATTCTTCTTTCCCACCAACTCACTGGCCTTGTCATTCAAGGCAATCTTGTCAATCTTCAGTCGACTGACCTCCTTGTTGGCCGCATCAAGAGCAGCTTTCAGATTGGTAGTTTCCTCTTCAAGCTTGGTGATTGAAGCCAGCTTCTCATCTACGAGCTTGGTCTTCTCTAAAGCCGCTTTCTGCATCTCAGCCAAGTCAAGGTCTTTCTTCTTCAAAGCATCCCTCAGTTTGTCTGCAAAGTCACAGTGAGATCAGACTCAGAAATGGGCAGGAGACAAAAGCAGTCGTCGAGATTCTCACCAAACATACCTTTTGCCTCCTCCTTTGACTTCGTGAAGTTCTCCTGGACGAGTTTCAGATCAAGCTCGAGCTGGATTTGCTTGTTCTCCAACTCAGTGTAATGAGCCGCAAGCTCGCAAGATTTCTGCGAAGAACCAATCGACAGATGTCAAAAACAGTCCACTTCCGAGTGATTGAGGAAAAATCATAGCATTTCTAAGACTACAGCCGAATATAAACATTCGACCATAGTCTCGGGGACTACACCCAGTGGGTGCACTCAACGTGCCCCCACTAGTTCTATCAGTTAGAGTCGATCAGTCGACCAACAAATAGCCCAAAAAAGGGGGTATCTTCAGACTGTAGTCGACTGCCAGCAGTCGACCACAGTCTCGGGGACTACACCCAGTGGGTGCACTCAGCGTGCCCCCACCGGTTTATGAATCCATTCGACCTGGTCGAGTAAAGAAAAAGCTTAAGACATAAAGACTATGGTCGACTGCCAGCAGTCCACCATAGCCTTGGGGACTACACCCAGTGGGTGCACTCAGCGTGCCCCCACTAATCCGGAATTCCAATCGACGCACCCCGTGGGTGTACGACAGATACTAAAATTTCCAGAAAGAAAGATTTTTAGGTATCATATCCTAACAGAACAGGCGGTGACCGACTGGCCTGAACATTGCTCTGAAGAGCTGAACTGGCATCATAAGCCGCCTGACTGGCATCTCGGATTGCCTTCACTTGCTCCATCATGACCCCTGCCTGGCGTATTGCTTCTTTAGCAGCACTGGCTTGGTCTTCTGAGACGTGGTGGGTCGAGAAAAGTGAAGGCTGAGCGGCACTCGACGACGAAGGGCGAGCACTCGTCAGCGGCACCTCAAAGGATACGGTAGGCCGAGTGACGTTGTCCCCCTCCACGACCAATGTCTCGGGTGCTGACCCGTCCTGAGTCGCCTCGCCAGCAGACGCTTTCCTACTCCTCCTCTGCCTCAGTGGTTCCTCGTGATCGTCGTCAGGAAGGTCAATAACGACGTTAGATGGAGCTGCAGAAAAGAGTCAAAATTAAAGACAACAAGCCAACCGACTGAAGACGGAACTACAAAAGTCATTCCAGGCTTTGAAGTGACAGCATCTTCCATCTCGTGATCTTCAGGTCTGGTCGAGGTGTCAGAAGTAGAAGCACTGCAATTCCAGAAGTCAGTCGGTCAGCTCACGAATCAGCCAAGAATAAATTCATGTGAAACAAGAAAACTCAAGTTACACCGTTACCCTGAGATAGTGGGGATCACCATCTTCATCTTCGGCAAGACCTTCATCGACTTCGACGGTGCCAGTCGAGATTGCTTCGGGGCTTTCTCAGTCGGCACCGGAGAAGTCGTCCGAGGACGCTTGGTCGACTGCGCCGCGGGCGCAACCCCCTTACCACGCTCGGCTGCAGGATCATTGGACAAGCTTCGAGCGTCTTTCCGAACGGGGAGATGCAACTTCCTCCTCCTCCTCCTCTTCCTCCTCATCAGAGTCATCATCTTCATCGTCGTCATCAGCATCCGAGTCCCACTCCTCCGGGCTTTCGCCCCCACTTCCTTCCTCCTCCTCAGTCGGCGCTTGCGCTCCATTGGGCATCAAGTACAACTCAGTGGTGGTCTGACAGACAACAAAACAAGATAAAGGTCAATCGACCGATTTGCAGTGAAACAGAATGAATAAAACAAGATCACAACCGGGGATAAGTGGTCATACCGTGTCCGGTTGGTAGGTATGGTCGAGTAGTGGGATCCTCCTAGCCCCTCAAGGGTTATCCTTATTCCCCGTGATGGCGGCCATCCACCTCTCCAGTGTGGCATCGTTGACCGCCTCTGGATGGACCCGAGTGGTATCTTCGGTGCCGCAGTACAGCCACATCGGGTGGCCTCGGTATTGGAGCGGTTGAATACGCCTTCGAAGGAAAACCTCCAGAAGGTCCATGCCAGTCACTCCGTCCCGAATGAGCTGGACTACACGCTCCATCAACATTTTAACCTGAGCCTTCTCCTCCGGGAGCACCTTCAGAGAAGACAGCTTGTTCACTCGGGCCATGGAGAATGGAGGGAGACCAGCCGACTGACCCGGCGTCGACTCATCTTGGCAGTAGAACCAGGTCGACTGCCACCCTCTAACCGACTCGGGAAGGGTCATGGCTGGAAAAGCGCTCTTACTCCTCACTTGGATTCCAAGACCCCCGCACATCTGGATAACTTTAGTCCTCTCATCATCCGGACTCGCCTTTTTCACCGTCTAAGAGCGACAAGTGAATATGTGCTTAAAGAGACCCCAATGCGGTCGATAACCCAGGAAGTTTTCGCACAGAGACACAAAAGTTGCAAGGTAGGCAATGGAATTGGGAGTGAAATGGTGGAGTTGCGCCCCAAAGAAGTTCAGAAACCCTCGGAAGAAAAGACTCGGTGGCAGGGAGAATCCGCGATCTACATGAGTGGCTAAGAGAACACACTCATCCTCCAGCGGGTGCGGTTGCCACTCGGCCCCCGGAAGTTTTGCTGACCCATGAGAGATCAGTCCCTCATTGGCCAAATCGTTGAGATCCGCCTGGGTGATGGTCGAGCGGATCCAATCTCCTTGGACCCAACATTGCGGCAGGCGGGACCTCGACAAAGATCCACACCGACTGGTCGCTCTTCCCTTTGCTTTCGCCGTCGCCGTCGCCTTCTTCGCTCGCTCCAAGGCCGTCGTCTTCTCCTTCACCATCGTAGCCGGCAAGACGCGCGGGGAGTGGATGGGCGGAGGCAAAAGCGGGTGCAGCAGGCGGGGGTGAGGAAGGCGGAGAGGGGAATGGAGATGCACTGTTCAAAAACCCTCGCCCGGCACCTTATATAGGGACGCTTCCGAGTGGCTGACAGGTAGGCCCGGGCGGTCCTGTCAAATCCCGAAACAGTCGCACGAGCGATACGTGGCAAAAAAGGCGGAGCAGAAATCGAGGCGTCTTCACGTTATCCCATCCGAGTACCGCGGTCCTCCCCGCTTCGCGCGCTTCCCAAATTCAGATCCCACAAAATCCGCTAACAGCAGAGCAACCTGCCAGACGGTAGATTTCCTACGATCCGTCGCTCGGAAGTTCACCAAGTTCAAAAGTTCACTCGATAGAGGAAAATAATGGATCAAGGCGACTGAAAGAAAAGTTGATGCCATCACTAAAAAAGGTCATTGATCCAGGATGAGACATGCTCAGAACACAAAAACAGGTCGAAAAGATTATCAACTCCTTCGTCACTCAAACCTCGATCCATTCGGGGGCTACTGATGAAGTCATGTACCTAGGGTAGGGTCATGAACCTGTCCAGAGTACCCTCCCCAAGGACATCTTCAGAAGAAGCTGCCTTTCAGTCGACCAAGTGGGATTCCACTCGACGGACTCGAAGACACTCGACTATGAAGACTCACTCGACCACGAGGAGATCAAGAGCCACTCTGTATCCAGACGGTCTGTAATTAAGTAGTCTTTATGGCCATGATGATACTTTATATAGGGCGTTACCAGTAACGCCAATCCTTTATGTACTTTAAACCCTGCATAACTGAGGGCCGGAGGGGTCTGGCAGACACTATATAAGCCACCCCCCTCCTCAGTGTAAAGGGTTTGCACCCCTGTAACTCATACGCATATAATCCAGTCGACCGCCTTCGGGCTCCGAGACGTAGGGCTGTTACTTCCTCCGAGAAGGGCCTGAACTCGTAAATCCCTTGCATATACAACTACTCCATAGCTAAGATCTTGCCTCTCCATACCTACCCCCCATTCTACTGTCAGTCTTAGTACCACGACAAGTGGCACTCAGCAAAGTTGGCCCTCGGCCTGTTCTCCTGGTCCCACATGTCAGGAGCTGACACGTGTCAGCCACCTATTGGGTGGCTTTGCCGAGAGTGGCTCTCGACAAAGTTGGCACTCGCCCTGTTCGCCTGGTCCCACATGTCAGGAGCTGACACGTGTCAGCCACCTACTGGGTGGCTTTGCCGAGAGTGGCTCTCGGCAAAGTTGGCCCTTGGCCTGTTCGCCTGGTCCCACATGTCAGGAGCTGACACGTGTCAGCCACATACTGGCTCTCTTTGTTGAGAGTGGCACTCGGCAAAGAAGGCCCTCGGCCTGTTCGCCTGGTCCCACATATCAGGAGCTGACACGTGTCAGCCACCTACTGGGTGGCTTTGCCGAGAGTGGCTCTCGGCAAAGTTGGCCCTCGGCCTGTTCGCCTGGTCCCACCTGTCAGGAGATGACACGCGTCAGCCACCTACATATTCATGTGTAGCATTGTGTAGTACTCCTTCAAGTGCCGCTTCCACCGCACCAACTCCCAGGGCCACGGCCACGGCCAGGGCTAGGGAAGCCGCCCTTCTTCGCCCCCTGCACATGTCGTGGCCAACGCGGTGCCGCTACATCCGGCGTCGCCGTCCTCGTCCTCCGACACCGTCGCGACCCAGTGACGCAGCCCAAGCATCGGCCTCGAGAATCAAGAACGCTCGGCAACGGAGAGGAAAGGGAAGATCATATACATGTCATAAGAAAGGGAGTTTATTACTGCTCCCTCGATGCATTGTTTCCTTTGTTTGGAGATTGATTACCATCCGTGAGTTAAGGTAAGGTTAATGTGATTGAGTGATTTTTTGAAAATCAATTATTTGTTTTCTAATTAATGTGATTGAGTGGTTTAAGGCAAGGTTAATTAATTTAGATTTGATCTTTAGAGATTGTTCGTGATTGATTCTACATTACTAAATAACTTGTGCTACTATGGAAAGTTCTGATCTGTTCAGATTTCTTTCGTTGTGTGAGAGGGTGACGTGAAAATAAACCGATGAAGTGGGGGAGGGACGAAAAAAAATCTACGAAAAAAAACCAACAAAGGTGGGAGGAGGTACCAAAAAAACCATGGAAGGTGGGACGAAAAAAACCTGGAAGCGAGACTACCAACTCTTCCACTAGGAGTAGAGATTCTGTTGGGTGTAGTCATCACTAAACCCATCCTATGGCATTCGCGCGCCGTTGGGTCGGATGTGACAGCGAGGCTTGAATCGGCTTGAAAGAGGAATCGATCTATGGAAGGTGACGAACGATCAATCATTAAGCAGCAATCAAGTAACTATTGTCGTATATGGATCGATATGTAAGAGATGCCAAGTAACCAATCAATCGTAGGGCCAATTAACAGGCCCAGCCTCGACCCGCTTCCGATTCAAAGAATATATTAAGCCACTTGTTCTCGGATGGACGGTTGCGATTTAATCAACGGAGGGGCAATCCGTGGGATGTGCCGATCGACCAAAGAGGTGAGATCAATTCATGGGTAGTAGTAAGAGAGAGAGAAATACCCTCCACCAAAAGCGAGCGAACAAACGTACGAACCCCCACGTGCTAGCCCGCTTCCGTGTTTTGTGTTTTGTTGGACGTATGGACAGATGGATGGCTGTGATTTAATCCATAAGAGGGTGATCCGTGTGACGTGTGGATGCACCAATGAGGTGAGATCAATCCGTGGGAGCAGCCTCACCTCATCTCATCTCAGAAGCTAAACAGCCAACCAACCAAAAATTAGTCCCTCCCCACATCGAACGGCGCTGCAACCCACCCTCACACAGACCTCGCCACCGCCGCCGCCCATGGCCTCCGCCCATGCCCCCTCTCTTGTTTATGTGTTCTTTTCTCTCATTTTGCCCCTTCTCTGTTTGCCATGCTACTGGGTTTGGTTTCTTTCTTTCTTGGCCTATAATTTTAGCTTATTACCAGTGGAAGAACCCTTCAGGTTGCTGGCTAAATTATAAATTTTCTTTCTTTGCTCCTTCAAGTTGGGAATTTGTATGCATTTATCTTAATGTTCATGATGCAATAAAGGTTACATTTTTTTGTAGCATGGCTATTTGTTGATTGATCTCAAATATTGTTGTGATATCAATTTGTGTTGTGTCCATTCAAGAGACACTCGACTTTGTTGTTACAAGCTGAGGGAGCTTGCTGTTCTTGTAAGTTGTTTACGGGCACTGGCTGTCGACAAGGACGAGCCGCCTTGAAAGGTGCTCGAGGTGGCCGCCCAAGACCAAGCCTTGCCTCATCCATAGTCGCGGTCCATTACACAAATTGGAGCAGACCAGCAGCCGGTTTGGCTTTTGCTGTTTTGGTTTTCTGTATGGTCTGGTCTTGAGTACTCCCTCCGTCCGGAATTACTTGTTGCTCAAATGGATGTATCTAGCACCATTTGAGCGACAAGTAATTCCGGACGGAGCGATTACTAAATTAAATTTGCTTGAGGGAACATGCATTTGAGTTTTGGCACTGTCAGCAGTTTTAGCTTATGATAGCTATGAGTGGTCCAAGTTTATAGCTTTATCAAATATGTAGGTGTTCTCAACATCTGTTCTTAAGTGTCTCACATCTATTCTTAGGTGGCACATTTATTAATTGAACCGAGAGGCGCTGTTTGTGGTCTGTTAGATGCTATTTGCTCGATTCTGAATACACATCAAGTTTTGGTTCAATTTGTGTGTGCATGGTTAAACTTTGACTAAAACTAAAGTATCATTTTTTATGTTCAGTTTCTTCTATGAATATACATCATTTTTTGTTCAATCAAACTCAAATTTCTCCCTGTTGTGGATGATGAAAAAATCTGCCTCTTGTAAGGATGTGCCTGCTATATGTAGTTGCATGGTGTGTTGTTGTCTTTGAGGATCGTGATGCTTTTGTGCCATTGTTGGTTTCATCTGCTGTTTGTTGATGAGTTTCTTTGCTGTGTTGTGTGATTGAATGGATGCTCAGGGCTTACGACAGGCGGTGCTCGACTACAGCAGCGGGGATGAGGCCAGCCCAAGGGGCCAACATGACCTTGGCCAACATCCCTCATCTCCCTTCCTTCTCTCCATCACTGGGCATTACAGGAGTCTTGGGATTTTCCTCCCTAGCGTGTGAGACTAAAACTGTCCTACCAAACCCTTCTTGGTTTAAAAAATAGCTTAGTTTGAGTTCAGTTTGTAGACCCCCAATGTTTAGGCTTGCAGGCCTATGCTACAAGTGTTTACTTGACCACTAAAAATTTCAACCGTTGCTGCAGTGATCAATGAGCAACTATGCCAGCACAGGGCCAACCTGATGGCGAAGGTAGATAGGGCTGGTGGCGCTTTTTGTGGTTTCGCTCGCCATGCCGCAGCCATGGCGGTGGTGTTGTCAGGCCTTGGTAACTTGCACAGGTGAGAGCACCTCTGGTCCCTGCCCCCCTTGCTGTGAGCTCATGGCCATTGCTACTGTTTTGGCTTGCTAAATATTGTTAGATGTCTCTACAGTGCTTTTCAGGTTATTTTTTTCTTATCAAAAAGGGGATAACCCTGGCCTCTGCATCATACCGATGCACACTGCCAAGTTTTTCAGGTTTAGTATGTGTAATGAACTAGGGAGAGATAAGATATTTTATGCTATTGTTAGATAGCAATCAATTTGGGATATACATGTGCGTGTCATTGATTGGTCGGTTGATAAATAAGGTGCCCACGCGTACGAATCTTTCATACATATTACTATGTTTGTTGCTGCTACTAATAACGATAGACAGAGTTTAGTTAGTGCTACTTAACTCATTTTTTTGTCGTTCTGAACTGAAAAATAGGGATCCCATCCCGACAATTCATTTTGTGTCGTTCTGAACTAAAAAATAAAGGGGATATTGTTGTGCCTAGCGTGAAAGGCAGGTTGGGCATCAATGAACCATAGTTTACTTTTGGTGGCTGTTTTATGTATTATAATTTTGCTTTTTCTAAAACCACATGTACTAATCCGAGCGATCTTCTTTGTATGAGCAGTTTCTGAGCATCCAGGGAAGGCACGGTGGTGGTGCCTGATCATGTGGATGATTTGATTTATTATTTGTCTCTGCTCCTCGTGTGTGCAGTCTATGATGGAGGCTTTGGAAAACCAGGTGAAGAGCAAGGTGTTCTCACCATTGGAAAACCAGTCAAGGTACGTGCTTTAAAAACAAAGTTGTCATTTTTTGCGCCATTTCGGTGTTTGCCTGCTCAGTAGGCTCGGTATTATTTGCCATATGCAACGGTGAATTAATTTGTCTGGTTCTGAAGTTGTGAACTTTTGGGGCATGATGAATATGTTTGCTTTTCTAAACCAACCTATACCCGCATGACACGTGGTACCAATTCTAAGTCGCAGTGCAGTTTAGCTTGTTTGTAAATGAAATAAACTTTAGCTTTTTTTTCTCTTACACATATTGCTTACGGAAAATACGGTTCAGAGTTTCCAAGGCCCGAAGGGCGAAGATCCTGGGAAATATGACTTGCTTATGTTGTTCTGAGTTCCAGGGATGTCGCACAATTCAGGATAACTCATGAGTTGTGTAAAAACTCTGTTTTACAAAACAAAATCTGTCGCTATAATGTGTGCTCACAACTAAATGAGGGGTTACTATTGCAGAATTAGAATGCTTGTTGTTTGCTTTCACTAAATGCTCATGTATGTGAATTAGATACATACATGTTTTTGTCCACATGAGCAGGAGGGTTGAAGTAGATTACCGGTGGTGGAAGGGCCAATCTATCTTGTACAATACTACTCTACAAGAAGATCCCTCCCTCCCAAAATAAAATGGTTACGTCCACACCAAGGGTTCACCCCACTGATCACACACTTGACATTTATTATTTATAAAAGAAAGAAAGTTACGACAGAAAAGTAATGTAACTTGTTGCTGAAAGAACGAGAGATCGATAGATCAATGGATTACTCCCATGATGTCAAGGACTCTTACCTTTTTTCTGTATGCACACTTAGCAGCTACCTTGTTTGGTACTACTTGCTGTTGCATCCTGACATGAGGATTAGCTTTGCTGGTGAGTGGTGCTATGTTGTTCTGCAGACTGTCATATATTGTGTTGTTTGTGCTGAATAGATTGATTATATTTTACACACTCTGTAGTTTGTAGCTTTGCACTGCTCATGTAATACACCATCCATGTTTACTGCTTAGGTTACAAATTTGAACTTCTGGTCCTTGGCTTGTGTCCTTTTCTTAAAGGAATGTGATTTCCTTCCTGACGCAGGCCAATATCACTAGCGGCTAACCCTTTCCATGGCTTGGTCCGAGACCAACTAATTATCAGTGGTTGGAGCATCAGAATCAGCAAGCTCAGTGGTCAGCTTTCCAAACCCCCTATAACTAAGGTGACTTAACAAACCTCTTGCTCAGGAAATACCATCTATTGTTTTGTGCCATGGATGGTTTTATCTGTTTATTGCTGATGAGTGCTTGTCATGTGTTGTATGATTCAATGGATGGTTGTGGCGCTCGACTACATCAGTCAGGATGCGGCTGAACCCAAGGTGACAACGTGACCTTGGCCAAGATCCCTCTTCGCCTGCCTCCTCTCAATCACTAGACGTTACTGGAGTCTTTGGAGTTTCCTCCCTAGCGTGTAAGATTGAAACTGTCCTGCCAATAAATCCTTCTTGGTTTAAAAAAGAGCTTAGTTTGAGTTCAGATTGTAGACCCCAATGTTTAGGCTTTCAAGCCTGTGCTGCAAGTGTTTACTTTGCCACTCTAAAAATTCCAACCGTTGCTGCAGTGATCGATGATCAACTTTGCTAAGTACTGGGCCAACCTGATGGCGAAGGTCGACGGGACTGGTGGTGCTTTTTGTGATTTCGCTCGCCATGCCACAGCCATGGCGGTGGTGATGTCAGGCCTCGGCAACAACTTGCACATGTGAGAGCTCCTCTCGTCCCTGCCCCCCTTGCTGTGAGCACATCCCCATTGCTACTGTTTTTGCTTGCTACATCTTGTTAGCTGTCTCTACAGTGCTTTTCAGGTTATTTTTTTTCTTTTCGGAAAGGGGATAACCCTGGCCTCTGCATCATATGATGCACACAGCCAAGCTTTTCAGGTTTAGTATGTGTAATGACCGGGGAGAGAGATAAGATATTCTATGCTACTGTTAGATAGCAATCAATTTGGGATAAGAATAATAGCATCATGTTTATGTTTGGTCTTTGGTTGTGGTTTACCTAGATTTTAGTCATATATATGCTACATGTATTTCTGAGATTTGTACTGCGCAGTTAATAGATTATGCTCAAGTTCCTATGTTGGATTTTCACTCGTGCACATGGGAGTGAGCTTGGTTCGCAGTACGGCATGCGACAAGACTTGTTCGTCCACGAGCAGGTCGGGAATAAAAAATGGACGCTGAGTAAATCTGTAATATTCCTATTAGCCATGTCACTTAGGGAAACTTCTGGGCGTGGCCCGGCATTATAAGAAGACCGGTAACAAAGGAAGGAGACTATCTATTTGCTGAGACTATGGTTACTCTTAGCTAACATGTGCGCACTCGATTGATAGCCTGGTTTTGTTTTGGCATATATCAAAGGCTTTCTAGGCGTCATTGCCCAAAGACATTTTGAGCTCAATGTTGATCTCCAGCGGTGCTACCCTGGAGACCACGCAAGGATCATGAGCACACTCGATCCCTAATTTTTTTGCTTTCATTCACTGTTGATTTAATTCGTTATTTGCTCCATGCTTGACAAATCTTTAAGATTTTTTATTATAAATAATAGTTTTACTAGGGCTGGTCTACACTTGTTTGTGCATTTAACCAGCTCAAGTGTCAATTCTTGTTTGTATGTAGGTTTGGTTAATGCCATGCTTGGCAAGTGAGAGAAAGCTGCATGCTGTGTCATCAAACATGGACCAGGATGATGAGATCTCAAGAAGCTAGAATGTGGCGTCAAACATGGACTGAAATTCCGAAGGAGGATCAGCGACCTCTGCTGTAGGGCAAGTAATACGTTACGGGCTTGTTCGGAACGGAGGAATTTGCAAACAATTCGGAATGGAGGAATTTGAAAACAAAGGAACCGTAGGAAATACATAAAAGTGATGTTTGGAATGTAGGAATGCAAATCAAAGGTTCCCAAAATTTAGGTGTTGAACAAAACATTACGGTCAAATAAAATAATTATCCTCTCCCCAAAATCAACAAAAATAGCTAGTGGGCCGGAAGAAACGTGGGCTCTACCAGTTTTACCGTCCCATCTTATCCTCTCCCCACGTTATCTACTACTCCCTCCGTCTAGGTGTGTAAGTCATCTTACAAAAATCAAATAATCCCAAAACACTTAGGCGCGGTGCATTAAATTCTACCTCGTTTCTTGTTTCTTGACATATCAACCAATAAGAGATGTGGGGTGTGCATGTTTTTAATGACTTGAGACTACCAAACACAACATGCAGTGGTTAGGCTGGTCATAGTGGGGAGTAACTTAGAGTAGTAACATGCATACGTTACTACTCTATATATGTTACTACCCTTATAGTGGGAAGTGTCATGTGTAGTAACATACACATGTTCATTTATTGTCTTGTAGACTCATTTTGCATTGGAAAGCGCTATGTGATGGTAACATATTAGGTTACTCTATTTGCCTCTCTCCTCATTAACTACTTGCCACATCAACATTTTTGCTTATGTGGCATCTATGTTACTACCTATGTTACTCCCACTATGACCAGCCTTAGTGCATTGCATGCAATGCTATTAATTAGCAAATGAACACTAAGTTCTCTCGTTTTCCCCTCCTCCTTGGTCACGGTGCACAATCTAAGATGACTTACTCACCTAGACGAAGGGAGTAGTGATTTGCGCGAGTAATGGCCACGGTTCTATTAGCTGGCAAATGGAATAATGTGTGTTACGAAAAGCACATGTACACAACGGTGTTTTATGTTTGAAACACATATATAAGACATCTTTCATGGGATGATGGGAAATACAATACGTTGTAGTCTAAAGAACAGAATTGCAGTTCAGAACACTGAAAGATAGCAATTGCATGGAAGCAACTACACAATTGCTTGGCCTGCAAAAATGGCAACAAAAGAAGAGCGTAAATAAGCAAGGCTTTTCAACAGTCGCTGGGGCATCTGTTCCCTTGTCCGAAGTCTGCTTTTGTTTGGGAAGCATTGCGTTGTCCAAGATTGGATCTTCACCAAGGAGTACAGATGGCAACGGGCCCGATCCCCGATGGGGAATTCTTCTATTAGGGGGTGTCATGAGCAACAGCGGTAACGAACCAAAATAAATTTGAAGTTCAAAATCATAGAAAAGAGATCGATGCATATACAAAA
The DNA here is from genome assembly GCA_963921465.1 of Triticum timopheevii. Taxonomy (NCBI): domain Eukaryota; kingdom Viridiplantae; phylum Streptophyta; class Magnoliopsida; order Poales; family Poaceae; genus Triticum; species Triticum timopheevii. The sequence goes on along the minus strand of OY997274.1, from coordinate 161,878,457 downwards.
TCAAGGCAAAAAACTGCATACGCATGGAACATGTCATTTGACACCAATGGGTAGTAAATTTCTAACTATAACAGTAGGCAGTCAAAAAGAGCCACACTGACAAACCTTTGCATGTAAATATTGATGACAGAATTCCACCTGGAACCGGACTGACTACATCTAAACAAAGTCTTACTGAGAATCACAAGCATGAAGGTCAAATTATACTTGTAAGAAAAGAAACCATTATAAGACATCCAAACAAATTTTGCAAGCAGAGCCTACAATATATAGCAATTAGGGGGGCATGTGAGCATCTGGCCACCACCAACTCTTACACTATTTCTTGTATGAACAAACAAGAAAACAATTCAAACGAAGCAACAATAATTCCATCATACAATTCCGCTGCCGTTCCACAGAATCATCCTAACTGAAAGTAATTGCAGTTGTACGCTAGCACAGAACGAGAAAACAGCACCATAATACAAATTATTTAAAATCCATTAACATCATCCAAACATAAAGGGTGTTGCCACTCCAAGAAGTACACATGGTAACATTTGAGAGCTGTGCAAACTACCCCTACAGTTCTAAGCCCCCTAAAAAAATACTCATCACAACGTTCCAGAGCTGGCAAGAAACAGCTGATAGTCTACTCAGAATCAGAATCAGAATCAGAATCAGAATCAGAGCTGGCATACTTATAAGGATCAGGGAACTGAACCGGGGTCAACAACAGAAGGTCGAGCGGATAGAGAAGGGACGGGAGACGTGCCTGAAACCAGGCAATGTTGTGAGTACCTTTCAGTACGGGATCAGCGGTATCCTCTACCACTTCTTGGCCAAACTTTTTAACTCTGTCTAAGAGCCAATTGATCACAACCTTCTGATCAAGTCCTTGGACTATTTCCTTAGCTTCCTTGGCGAGACGTACGAGCGTAAGTGCTGAGTTCTTGAGGAATAGGAGGTCTTTCAGGAAGCCCCCTTCCAGGTTGGCCTCCGGAGAAGCGAGGAGGGGATACAGATCATGCTTGATCTTGTGGAGCTCCAGCGCCACGCCTGCTATGAGCGAGAGGAGAACCAACTGGCGGCACTTCCAGTACCTGCGCTGAGTAATATTGACCTCGATGGGATAGTCCCTCGGGCCCTGAATCAGGTTGAGGAGGAGTTTACACGAGTCGCTCGCTATGCGCAGGGAATCCAGAGAGACGAGCTCTACGGACAGGAGCTGATCGGAGCGTTTCCGCAGGGCTTGGAGGTCGGCATGGCACAAGATGCGTACGCGGACCATCTTTCCCTTTCCCTTTCCCTTTTATGGAGATGCGGCGGCGGCGGCGGCGACACGGAGGTGCGGCGGCGGCGAGGAGGAGATGGTGGTGGTGAGTGGTGGCGGCGGCGATATGGATCTAGCCAGCCGCTGTTTTTATATAGGCCTATGGATGGGGGCGATCTGTTTGCTAGCGTTAGATGGGACTAGCTTAGCCCGCGCGGCGACACGCCGCGCCCGTCCATAATTCGCGACTATATGTAGACTATGGTCTAAAATATATATTAGTACACGAAACGACTCCTTGGCGATCGATCGCGGGAGCGATCGATTCCGACCGCGCTCGTCATTCCCCCTGTTCCCTTTCTATTTTCTAGCCTTTTTCCTTTTCTGGAAAGCCCAGCCGTCCGCCTTTTCCCTTTCCCCTTTCCATCCCCTCCTCCACTGCAGCTGCCCTGCTGCCCCCTCCTCGGCGAGGCGCATCACGAGCGCCGCGAGGTCAGCGCGGGAGCCGCGCCCGCACGAGCGCCGCGAGGGAGGTGGCCAGTACGGCGAGGCGCCGTGCCCGCACGAGCGCCGTGAGGTCAAAGTGCAGCGGCGGCCAATACGGGGAGGCGCAGCGACCGCACGGGCTCCGCGAGGTCCAGGGGCGGAAGCAGCCAATACGGCGAGCGGTGCCTGTCCGGCGACCATACGGCCTCCGCGGCGTGCTCGACCTTGCTCCTACGCCTCCTACCCGGGCTGGACATCCCCCCGTGCGTCGTCCCCACCCGCATCACCAAGCTCCCCAACGGCGTCCGCGACTCCCCGTCGCCTCCGAGGATTTCCAGGTACTACCCACCTCTCCCTCCCCTCTTCCTTCCGATGAGTCCATGGCTGACAGCGGCCACCGTCTCCGAGCTCACGAACACCCAGATTTGACAGGGAGCAGCACAGGGATGGCGATTTTGGTAGCTCTGCTTTGATGATGCCGTCAGAGCACAGCTTGCTCGTTTTCAGCATGAGGAAGAAGATGATTTGACAGGGAGCAGCACAGCTTGCTTGTTTTGTTTCTCTGTAGCAAGTTATTCTATAAATACTGAACACTATGCAAGGAAATCAGCAGCTGCCATTGTTCAAGAATGTACTAATTCTCTGAACATTGTTTTGTTTTTCTGTAGCAAGTTATTTCTATAAATACTGAACATTGCAAGGAAATCAGCAGCTTTCATTGTTAAGAGAATGAGCTAATTCTCTGAAAATCTTTTTGTTTTTCTGTAGCAAATTATTGTATGAATTATGAACATTTGTGCAAAGAAACTGTTGCTCCTTTGGATCGATGCCCAGATGCTCCCTGCCATTCACAGCGTCTTGCCACGTACAATACTACAACCAGGCAAGTAGCTCTTCTCGTATGTGGTGCTGAAGCAATGCCGGCTCCTTTTTTGGCCAAAACCTTCTTGCAAATGATTTAATAAATTATTTAATCCCATGGTTCATTATTCCGTTTAGTGTATGCTTACTTTTGGCACTACTAGTTCTGATGTTGCTGGTGTCCTAGAATTTTTGGTTGCAGTGATGAGTTATGTGCTCCAGCAAATCGTTGCCGTAATTCTGAATTGTAGTAGTTCCTTCTGTTGTCGTTTTACATGATGTGTATCATCACTATCAGTTAAGAAATGGATATGTGAAAGCAGTACTTTTCATATCCAAACTCCAAATACTATGTCATTTCAGTTTGTTGATAATTTAGAGGTTCCAATCCAAGTTGAAAATACCGAACTGAGCTATGCAAGGTTGATTCAATCCAAGTTGGAGTTGCTTTATTATTGATTAAGTGACGGCAATATCGTTGAATACAAGTATTCCATGCTTATACTCTGCATTTTGACCTCTGTTTTATGCCTATATGATTTAGTACAGTAATAGTTTTCCATGGATGCATCCGAGGTGGTTGAGCTTAACTAGGAACATTCAGTCTTGTTCATCAAACCGAACTGGTCCTTGGAATCAATCAGTGTTTCTGCAAAATCAAAGTAGTATTGAAGTGAGTGAAATTAAGTGGAGTACATGGCTGTTATCTCTTCTTCAGTATCTCCATGTAACAATCTTGTAATTGGAGTACATGGCTAGAGAGCTTGTTCAGAAGCTGAGTACTTTGTGCTGATCCTGCTGGATTTGCTGCATCATTTGCCCCCAAATGTCACAAATGTGTCGCCAACTTTGGAAAGAAAAATAATTGTTAAGAAAATCAGCAGCTTTCATTGAATGAGCTAATTATTAAGAGAATGCTGCATCATTTTGTAGCAAGTTATTTCTATAAATACTGAACACTGCAAGGAAATCAGCAGCTTTCATTGTTAAGAGAATGAGCTAATTCTCTGAAAATCTTTTTGTTTTTCTGTAGCAAATTATTGTATGAATTCTGAACATTTTGTGCAAAGAAACTGAGCTCTGAACATCATTCAAACAACAGAGATAGAGCACAATCTTCTCGTATGTGGTGCTGAAGCAATGCCGGCTTCTTTTTTGGCCAAAACCTTCTTGCAAATGATTTAATAAATTATTTAATCCCATGGTTCATTATTCCGTTAAGTGTAATCTGTCCATTCAAGCATTATCTTGTTCATGCTTTGTTTCAGCAGCGTTTTGTTTGTTTAAAAAAAGGCACATTAACAGTTTTTTCTTTTTCTAATTGGAACAGCTTCTGAGGATCGAGGAGGAGCTGGGCGACGCTGCGGTGTACGCTGGCCTCAAGTTCGCCTGACTTCCGTCAAAGTGTAATCATGTTGTACACAGTACACTGTTCTCCATCGGCGTCGACTCCCAAGGTCTGGTCCGGTTCGGTCCACCCCTTTCGATGCTTCCCATTCATCTGTTTAGCCTCAAAGATTTGCAATTTATTCGTTCGTTTCCAACCATCAGCAGCAGCTGGCATGACGAGCACTGCACAAGGTCCCTGCTGCCTGCTGACTGTCAATGGCTCCCTTCCCTGCTGCAGGTAGCATCTTCACCTATTCAGTTCAGACATGCAGAGCAAAAAATATGTGGCTAGCTGAATTCTAAATAACGACGTCAGTTCAGACATGTTAAGAGAATAAGCAGATTTCATTGTTAAGAGAATGAGTTAATTCTCTGAAAATCGTTTTGTTTTTCTGTAGCAAATTATTGTATGAATTCTAAACATTTGTGCAAAGATACTGTTGCTCTGAACATTATTCAAACAACAGAGATAGAGCACAGTCTGTATATACATGAGCATTAAGCTAGGAGAATTCTTAGCTAATCCTTGATGAGACATTGGTGTGCTGAATTATCTCTGTTACCCACCATAATTTATTTTTTTATATGAAATATGCATGCTTGTATGTGTTGTCCCATTTTTTAGTACTTGCGGTGTCATCTTCAATTTTTTTCTCATAAATTATGATTTTGTTTAGTTATAAATTTTTAGGTTTCTAATCTGGTGCCTGCTACTCCTTTTGACCATTTTTGCAGGTCGTAGTTGAAATAGACCCACAAGACAGAACTCAGCTCCGGATTAGTCCTTCCGAAGCTGAGTTATTTTACATCAGTTTACCCCCTTTTAGCAGCTGCCATTATTTTCGGTACTCCTTTTGAGCATTGTTCAAAGAAATCAGCAGCTGCCATTATTTTACATCAGTTTACCCCCTTTCAGCAGCTACGATTATTTTCTGGTACTCCTTTCGAGCATTGTTCAAAGAAATCAGCAGCTGTCATTGTTCAAATTAATAGCTGATAGCTGTCATTATTTTCTGAATCTTTTTTTGTATTTCTGTAGCAACTTATTGTATGAATTCTTAACACTGTGCAAGGAAATCAGCAGCTGCCATTGTTTAGAGAATGAGCTAAATCTCTGAAAATCGCTTTTTTTTCTGTAGCAAGTTAATGTATGAAAAACCGAATATTGTTCAAAGAAGTCAGCAGCTGCCATTATTTCTACATCAGTTTACCCCCTCTTAGTAGAAAGGAACAACTCACTTCTCTCGCTACTCCTAATTTTTTGTTGTGCTTTTCTGTAGGAGGAGAAATTCATCATCAGATCACAAGAACCACAGAACAGCAAGGGTGATATTCAGGTTGACATATTTCCATAGACAATCTAACCTGTACAGGGATGAGTAAGAGATGAAAAACATCAATTGAAAGCACCGCAAAGGTGTCTAAGCAATGGTAACATCATTTGAAGAACATCCCTTTCCTTCCCCTGATTTATCGTAGGTTAATAACTTACAGCGTAAATGTCAATATGTTACAGCATAATTATCTTTTTATAGGCAGTCTTTCACACTAAAACGATAACACATGCCTTACAAGATACTTCCTTTTTTTGTACACTGTTCTTCGTGCTAGTATCAGGTTCAGTAACATAAACACAAGTAAAAATGCTCATCGTTTCTCTCTGCGCCCACCATGCAAAAAAAGAAGTGCCCCAAGAAGATAATTGCCTCCATTTCTTTTCCCATAGCATCCTATGCGCGTTGTAGCTCTCTGGTCCAGCCCATGACGCCGCGTTATGTTGTCTGTTTCTGGAGGACAGATAAAGGAAATTAGTCCCTTCTGCTTTCTATATAATAAAATATGATAGCCGTAATAAATCCTATAAGATTAACACTGCTAGTCCAGAAAATTTAAGCATTACCTGGTTATTTTGGGGGCATTGTGGCTTTTTATGGCCTGGCAGCCTGCACTTGGAACACTTCCTTACTGCTTTTTGTTTCTTAAGCTTATCAGAAGCCTTTTCATACATGGACTTTGGCCTATCACCAAGGTTGAAACCTTTTGTGCGTGACAGCGGGGGGTCTCTCAAACTAAATGTTTGATGCACCTCAACTCCACCCATGCTAGACGCACCAATGGTAGACACAACGTTTTGATGCACCTGCGTAGGGATATGCAGGTCGCCATCCCCCTCCTGCCTGGCATCAACATTCAGTTGCTGAGGATCATCAATACACCGTCGCTTCCCACCTGAGAGTTGTTGTTCTTGGCGGAGCCGCTTGTCTAACCTGACTTTGTTTATTGCCTCACCAATTCCTTCCACGAACAGGTCGTACGACCTGTCGTCTGTGCATTCGTTTGACAATGCGTCCGACACCTGGCTCATGACTATAGAATGCCTGACTGTCAAGTGTGTTCTCTGTCCATTTTGACCAACATTTCCATCCGTCATCATAGCTAACACATGCCCTGCAGCTACTGTCCACCTAGGATTTATAAAGCTTTCAGGGAGGCTACTCAACCCAATGTGTCTTGCTACCGCTAGGACGTGGCAGCAATGCAACCCGTCCCGATTGAACTTGGAACATGAGCAGCGGTAGACATCATCAGGTGATATTGACACAGTGTATATCCTCTTTGAAAACTCTGCGTCCTGGTATTCGCCACGCCTTGTCACCAGAAATATTCTTGTTTCACCAGCAGCAGCAACGACCTCAACTCTGTAAGCTGTGGTTTTTTTCATCTCTTCCACAAATTTGGCGTATATTGGTGGTGTGTATATCTTTGCAGCCTCTCTTTCCATAGGGTCGTAACTCCAGTAACGTTGTTCTCTCAGTTCTGATTTCTCTCTCAGTTCTGATTTCTCTCAGTGGTCTTAGCATAGCGCGAGTCGAGGCGGACGTCGTCGCGGTAGCGACGACGGACGCCGAGACGAGCACGTGACACCACCGCCACCCTGTCTTAGCGTAGCGCGAGTCGAGGCGGACGTCGTCGCGGTAGCGACGACGGACGCCGAGACGAGCACGTGACACCACTGCCACCCTGTCGTAGCGTAGCGCGAGTCGAGGCGGACATCGTCGCGGTAGCGACGACGGACGCCGAGACGAGCACGTGACACCACTGCCACCCTGTCTTAGCGTAGCGCGAGTCGAGGCGGACGTCGTCGCGGTAGCGACGACGGACGCCGAGACGAGCACGTGACACCACTGCCACCCTGTCTTAGCGCAACGCGAGTCGAGGCGGACGTCGTCGCGGTAGCGACGACGGACGCCGAGACGAGCACGTGACACCACTGCCACCCTGTCTTAGCGTAGCGCGAGTCGAGGCGGACGTCGTCGCGGTAGCGACGACGGACGCCGAGACGAGCACGTGACACCACTGCCACCCTGTCTTAGCGTAGCGCGAGTCGAGGCGGACGTCGTCGCGGTAGCGACGACGGACGCCGAGACGAGCACGTGACACCACTGCCACCCTGTCTTAGCGTAGCGCGAGTCGAGGCGGACGTCGTCGCGGTAGCGACGACGGACGCCGAGACGAGCACGTGACACCACTGCCACCCTGTCTTAGCGTAACGCGAGTCGAGGCGGACGTCGTCGCGGTAGCGACGACGGACGCCGAGACGAGCACGTGACACCACTGCCACCCTGTCTTAGCGTAGCGCGAGTCGAGGCGGACGTCGTCGCGGTAGCGACGACGGTCGCCGAGACGAGCACGTGACACCACTGCCACCCTGTCTTAGCGTAGCGCGAGTCGAGGCGGACGTCGTCGCGGTAGCGACGACGGACGCCGAGACGAGCACGTGACACCACTGCCACCCTGTCTTAGCGTAGCGCGAGTCCAGGCGGACGTCGTCGCGGTAGCGACGACGGACGCCGAGACGAGCACGTGACACCACTGCCACCCTGTCTTAGCGTAGCGCGAGTCCAGGCGGACGTCGTCGCGGTAGCGACGACGGACGCCGAGACGAGCACGTGACACCACTGCCACCCTGTCTTAGCGTAGCGCGAGTCGAGGCGGCCGTCGTCGCGGTAGCGACGACGGACGCCGAGACGAGCACGTGACACCACGGCCACCCTGTCTTACCGTAGCGCGAGTCGAGGCGGACGTCGTCGCGGTAGCGACGACGGACGCCGAGACGAGCACGTGACACCACCGCCACCCTGTCTTAGCATAGCGCGAGTCGAGGCGGACGTCGTCGCGGTAGCGACGACGGACGCCGAGACGACCACGTGACACCACCGCCACCCTGTCTTAGCATAGCGCGAGTCGAGGCGGACGTCGTGGCGGTAGCGACGACGGACGCCGAGGCGAGCACGTGACACCACTGCCACCCTGTCGTAGCGTAGCGCGAGTCGAGGCGGACGTCGTCGCGGTAGCGACGACGGACGCCGAGACGAGCACGTGACACCACTGCCACCCTGTCGTAGCGTAGCGCGAGTCGAGGCGGACGTCGTCGCGGTAGCGACGACGGACGCCGAGACGAGCACGTGACACCACGGCCACCCTGTCTTAGCGCAACGCGAGTCGAGGCGGACGTCGTCGCGGTAGCGACGACGGACGCCGAGACGAGCACGTGACACCACCGCCACCCTGTCTTAGCGTAGCGCGAGTCGAGGCGGACGTCGTCGCGGTAGCGACGACGGACGCCGAGACGAGCACGTGACACCACCGCCACCCTGTCGTAGCGTAGCGCGAGTCGAGGCGGACGTCGTCGCGGTAGCGACGACGGACGCCGAGACGAGCACGTGACACCACTGCCACCCTGTCGTAGCGTAGCGCGAGTCGAGGCGGACGTCGTCGCGGTAGCGACGACGGACGCCGAGACGAGCACGTGACACCACTGCCACCCTGTCTTAGCGTAGCGCGAGTCGAGTCGGACGTCGTCGCGGTAGCGACGACGGACGCCGAGACGAGCACGTGACACCACTGCCACCCTGTCTTAGCGCAACGCGAGTCGAGTCGGACGTCGTCGCGGTAGCGGCGACGGACGCCGAGACGAGCACGTGACACCACTGCCACCCTGTCTTAGCGTAGCGCGAGTCGAGGCGGACGTCGTCGCGGTAGCGACGACGGACGCCGAGACGAGCACGTGACACCACTGCCACCCTGTCTTAGCGTAGCGCGAGTCGAGGCGGACGTCGTCGCGGTAGCGACGACGGACGCCGAGACGAGCACGTGACACCACTGCCACCCTGTCTTAGCGTAGCGCGAGTCGAGGCGGACGTCGTCGCGGTAGCGACGACGGACGCCGAGACGAGCACGTGACACCACTGCCACCCTGTCTTAGCGTAGCGCGAGTCGAGGCGGACGTCGTCGCGGTAGCGACGACGGACGCCGAGACGAGCACGTGACACCACTGCCACCCTGTCTTAGGGTAACGCGAGTCCAGGCGGACGTCGTCGCGGTAGCGACGACGGACGCCGAGACGAGCACGTGACACCACTGCCACCCTGTCTTAGCGCAACGCGAGTCGAGGCGGACGTCGTCGCGGTAGCGACGACGGACGCCGAGACGAGCACGTGACACCACTGCCACCCTGTCTTAGCGTAACGCGAGTCGAGGCGGACGTCGTCGTGGTAGCGACGACGGACGCCGAGACGAGCACGTGACACCACTGCCACCCTGTCTTAGCGTAGCGCGAGTCGAGGCGGACGTCGTCGCGGTAGCGAGGACGGACGCCGAGACGAGCACGTGACACCACTGCCACCCTGTCTTAGCGTAACGCGAGTCGAGGCGGACGTCGTCGCGGTAGCGACGACGGACGCCGAGACGAGCACGTGACACCACTGCCACCCTGTCTATCTTAGGGTAACGCGAGTCGAGGCGGACGTCGTTGCGGTAGCGACGACGGACGCCGAGACGAGCACGTGACACCACTGCCACCCTGTCTTAGCGTAACGCGAGTCGAGGCCGACGTCGTCGCGGTAGCGACGCCGGACGCCGAGACGAGCACGTGATACCACTGCCACCCTGTCTTAGCGTAATGCGAGTCGAGGCGGACGTCGTCGCGGTAGCGCCGAGACGAGCACGTGACGCCACTGCCTCCTTGTCTTAGCGTAACGCGAGTCGAGACGGACGTCGGCGTGGTAGCGACGACGGACGCCGAGATGAGCACGTGACACCACTGCCTCCCTGTCTTAGCGTAACGCGAGTCGAGGCGGACGTCGCCGCAGTAGCGACGACAGACGCCGAGACGAGCACGTGACACCACTGTCACCCTGTCTATTTTAGGGTCAGACGAGTCGAGGCGGACGTCGTCGCTGTAGCGACGATGGACGCCGAGACAACCACGTGACACCACTACCTCGAGGCGGACATCGTCGACCTTGTCACGCCAAATTCACACAAAAAATGTTCGTGTTATGAAAATTTGGCAGAAATTTCAGAAAATGTTGTCCATTTCAAAAAATGTTCGTGTTTTAAAAAATGTTCTTGTTTTCATAAAAAATTCACAAATTCAAAAGTTGTTCATTTCTATAAATATGTTCTTGCTTTTTATATTTTCTTATTAATTTAAAACTTGTTCGTAGTCGATCAATTTAATGTCAATTCAACCGAAAAGCAGTAGATCAATTTACTTCAGTACGCTATTTTTTGGTTTAACTAAATTATGTTTCTGGATAGTATTAATCGAAAGGGAATAGAGGGATAGGCTAATTTTTGTGTGTGTAAAAGTAGCTATTCGTCTTTGTTTTTTGGGGGTTGAAAGTGCTAGTTCATTTCAATTAAAAGTGAGATTTCCCGCCCATTATTGTCCCTGAAAAACCGCTGGCCCAGAAAGGGAATGGGCTGAATAGGTAGTACCGGCAAAAAAAAAACGAAGAAAGGGAATAGAGCCTAGGTGCGGTATTGGGCCAAGGCTGGGCCAAACTCACGAAACTGGAGCGCTCAAGGCTGGGACAGATCGCGAAAGGGAATAGAACGAGGGAAGGGTGATCGCTAACTTGTCGTTTGCTGTCGGATCTATCTGGTCCGAAATCGAGCGCGCCTTCTACGACGCGCGCGCGCGCGTATGATATATTAGTTTCTTCTTTCTAACACCGAGTCAATGTACTTGATGGCTTGGTTGTTTCTGTTATTTGGATCTCTAATCATTTCTAACGTAGCCTTGGTGGTTTGGTTGTTTGGCCTATGAAGAGCTATTTAGTATTTTAATTGTGCAACATCCCCATGATGGTGCGGTGGGATTTTGTCCCCTATTCATAGCAATTCAGCTTTTTTTTCATGATTAGCTTCATGGGAGTGGGAAAGGACTGCTAGACAGTTATAATATGGGTTGATTTCTCATAGATAATGATTTGATAAGTTATTATGCCATGCGCACATGCATTCTCAGGTATTTATAACATTAATCCATTTCTTGATGGAGTATTAATGTTGACAGAATCAAGGCGGAAGATATAAAATCACGACTTATGGGCGCATTCGACATAGCCTTCTTCTAGATGATTAACTAGATCTGATTTAGCACCACAATATACATTTAACTTTGAGTTTCTAATTAAGTGTGCGTGGGCATCCATTGTTCAAAATTTTCTTCCAATGCAATGTAAAATATGCTACATGACAATTCATGAAACAACAAATAGGTGATATTTTTTATCCAATTTATTAACATATTGTCTTGGTAATATATAGTTAGTAAAAGGAAGTGGAATAGTTAATAGAGCAATACATTATCGCATAAAAGATTTTTGTGTACATTGTTTACCGGTACCACAATTTACATCATTTAATGGAAGATCACATATAGCGCTGAAATGTAAATAACTAGCCCGTGTGAACGCGCGGGTTCACGACTAGCTATTTATCTAATTTTCTTTAAACATTTTTTTTGTAAAAGCCAGGGCGCTAGGGCCCATAGGTCAGTGGCACAGGGGCCTTGCGGAGCGGGCGTAACGGACGGCCGGGTGGGACGGACCCGCCAGGTCTCGCGCACACACATCCGAGGTGTGGCCGCGGCCAAGGCGTGCTGCGAGTGGGCATGGCGCGACGAGGCAGGGCCTGCGGCGGGAGGGGCCGTGGTGGCGCGGGAGAGATGGTGGCATCAAGTCTGGCAGGAGGTAGCAGCGGGGCGTGCACGCGCGGGGTAGGTGGCAAGCGCGGTGACGGCGGTGCAGGGAGGGTGGGTGCGCGCGGCGTAGCACTAGGCAAGCGGCACGGCGAAGTGGGGACAAAAGCGGGCGGCGTTCGGGCGAGGCGCACGCCGTGAGCGCGAGCACGGCCACCGGGCGCGTGCGGGGCGGTGACCGTAGGTGGTGGCCGGAGCGGGGGTGCGGGAGGCGACCTATGGTGACCGGATCACTGGGGAACGGAGCAAAGACGGTCGATGCCTCACCGGTGCCCTGTAGTTGTGCAAATGTATGCTCAGGGAGGGGCTGGAGATGCGTTTCTGGCGATGGGGCGGCGGGGCAGTGTCTGGGGGCGCGGCACAAGATTGGGAAGAGGCAGCGGCGTCCGAGGCGTCGCGGCAAGGGGGGCTTTGGGAGGAGGGCGAGGCTTCAGGCAGGGGGTTCTCCGGGCGGTGGGCGGCGTCGGGAGCGCCGCGGGGTCGAGCCCCCGATCTGGATCGAGGGGGAGGGAGAGCGAGCGACGTGGGAAGAGTGGGGGAGATCGAGGGGAGTGGGGAACGTGGGGGTGAGGGGGATCGTGCGGGGGGAAAAGATCTGAAGGAGCTAACGAGGAGAGGGGGGACTCGGTCTTATCCCCACTCGGCGTGGGCTGGTAGGCCAGCTGGGCCAGTTGGGCTAGTGGGAGGAGGTCTTTTTTTGTTTCTCCTTGTTCTTTTATCTACTTTTATTGTTTGATTAAATTTTGAATTTTGAAATTGAACGTGATTGAATCATCGCGAGGTTAACAATAGTAATTGTGGTGACGTGGCATCATTAGCATGGGATTACTGTAGCATAATTATACGGGCGTTACAATAGATCTTGATGCTCAATGTGTAAGCAGCTTCACCGAGGTATTTCTTTGAAAAATTCATTTCAAACAATCCTTTATGATTTCCAGAAAATTCTACATCATTTTCGATCAACAATATGTCACTCACATATACTTATCAAAAAGGCTATAGTGCTCCCACTCACTTTCTTGTAAATACAGACTTCACCGCAAGTCTGTATAAAACTACATGCTTTGATCAACTCATCAAAGCATAAATTCCAACTCCGAGATGCTTGCACCAGTCCATAGATGGATCGCTGGAGCTTGCACATTTTGTTAGCACATTTAGGATTGACAAAACCTTCTGGTTGCATCATATACAACTCTTCTTTAATAAATCCATTAAGGAATGCAGTTTTTTGACTTCCATTTGACAGACTTCACAAAAGGTGGCAATTGCTAACATGATTCAGACAGACTTAAGCATCGCTACGAGTGAGAAAAGCTCATCATAGTCAACACCTTGAACTTGTCGAAAACCTTGCAACAAGACGAGCTTTGTAGATAGTAACACTACCATCAGCATCCGTCTTCCTCTTGAAGATCCATTTATTCTCTATGGCTCGCCGATCATTGGGCAAGTCAACCAAAGTCCACACTTTGTTCTTATACATGGATCCTATCTCAGATTTCATGGCCTCAAGCCATTTATCGGAATCTGGGTTCATCATCGCTTCCTCATAGTTCGTAGGTTCGTCATGGTCTAGTAACATTACTTCTAGAATAGGCACTACAAGAAATATGTCAACTAGTGACCTTCTGTCAGCGACCCTGGAAAAATTGGTCATAGATCTATGACCATTTGAGACCAATTGGTCAAAAGCTGTTCGGGGGGCTCCAAACCCTAAACCATTGCGACCATTTTGGTCAGAAAGGTCGTAATTTCCTTACACGAAATGGTCATAAAGCAAACAGCGCTGGTCCGCTGCCTTATTTCTAGTTGTTAACGACCAATATAGATGGTTATAGCCTTGTAAATTGTGGTGGGTTGTGATGACTAGGCGCCATCTCATCAGTTTTGCCTATGTGTCATGTCCATGTGTCAATTTTTGCCCTAGGTTGTGAAGCAACCTATATTTCTGTTATTCCAAAAATTCCCGAAAAATTCTCATAAATTGTTTGAATCATATCTTCATCAAATATGTCAAAAACCTGCCTTGCCTAGTTCAAAAATAACTCAACAATATTCATTTTCCTATTATGTTCAGAGCGGCACTTTGTGAAGGAAGCGGGCGCGCCGGCGGACGGGCGCCGTCGCGGCTAGGGCTTGGGGCGGCGGTGGCTAGGGTTCCGGCTCCTTCGGGAGCCGGGAAATAGAAGATTATAATGTCTTTATTGCTTCATCTCAAACAATGTCTTACAACTAGTATTTATAACTTTAGCCTAAGATAACTTGCCTAAGTTAACTTGTGGGCCAAGCCCCTAATACTAATGCCCGGTGGGCCTCTTCCTAGTATAAACTAAACCGGTCATAACATCTCTCCCCGCCTGCGCAAACAGCTCGTCCTCGAGCTGAAAGTCTGGATAGTGTTGGCGGAATTCCTCGCGCTGCTCCCAAGTAGCCTCCTCCTTCGGAAGGCCCGCTCACTGAACGAGGACGAACCACACGTCACGACGGAGCTGTACCTACAACACCTTTGTCGGCTCTGGAAGAATGCGACCATCGGCGGTTGGCGGAAGCGCCGGAGGAGCCGCCGGTGGCTCACCATGGAAGAGCTTGAGCAGCCCCACATGGAACACGTCATGGATGCGAGTGAAGGAAATATGCCCTAGAGGCAATAATAAAGTTATTATTTATTTCCTCGTATCATGATAAATGTTTATTATTCATGCTAGAATTGTATTAACCGGAAACATAATACATGTGTGAATACATAGACAAACACAACGTCACTAGTATGCCTCTACTTGACTAGCTTATTAAGCAAAGATGGTTATGTTTCCTAACCATAGACATGTGTTATCATTTGATTAATGAGATCACATCATTACGAGAATGATGTGATTGACATGACCCATTCCGTTAGCCTAGCACTTGATCGTTTAGTATATTGCTATTGCTTTCTTCATGACTTATACATGTTCCTGTAACTATGAGATTATGCAACTCACGTTTACCGGAGGAACACTTTGGGTACTACCAAACGTCACAACGTAACTAGGTGATTATAAAGGAGTACTACAGGTGTCTCCAAAGGTACATGTTGGGTTGGCGTATTTCGAGATTAGGTTTTGTCACTCCGATTGTTGGAGAGGTATCTCTGGGCCCTCTCGGTAATGCACATCACTATAAGCCGTGCAAGCAATGTAGCTAATGAGTTAGTTACGGAATGATGCATTACATAACGAGTAAAGAGACTTGCCAGTAATGAGATTGAACTAGGTATTGGATACCGACGATCGAATCTCGGGCAAGTAACATACCGATGACAAAGGGAATAACGTATGTTGTTATGCGGTTTGACCGATAAAGATCTTCGTAGAATATGTAGGAACCAATATGGGCATCCAGGTTCCGCTATTGGTTATTGACCAAGAATAGTTCTAGGTCATGTCTACATAGTTCTCGAACCCGTAGGGTCTGCACGCTTAACGTTACGATGACAGTTTTATTTTGAGTTTATAAGTTTTGATGTACCGAAGTTTGTTCGGAGTCCCGGATGTGATCACGGACATGACGAGGAGTCTCGAAATGGTCGGCACATAAAGATTGATATATTGGAAGCCTATGTTTGGACATCGGAATAGTTCCGGGTGAAATCGGGATTTTACCGGAACACCGGGGGGTTACCGGAACCCTCCCGGGGGTTAATGGGCCTTAGTGGGCCATGAGGGAGAAGAGGAGGGCGGCCAGGGCAGGCCCCACACCCCCTCCCCCCCCTCCTAGTCCGAATAGGACAAGGAAGGGGGGGGGGGCGCCCCCCTTTCCTCTTTCCCTCCCCCCAAGTCCTAATCCAACTAGGAAAGGGGGGGAGTCCTACTCCCGGTGGGAGTAGGACTCCTCCGGCGCGCCTCCTCCTAGGGCCGGCCGCACCCCGCTTGCTCCTTTATATACGGGGGCAGGGGGCACCCTTGGACACACAAGTTGATCTACGGATCGTTCCTTAGCCGCGTACGGTGCCCCCCTCCACCATATTCCACCTCGGTCATATCGTCGCGGAGTTTAGGCGAAGCCCTGCGCCGGTAGAACATCATCATCGTCACCACGCCGTCGTGCTGACGGAACTCATCCCCGACGCTTTGCTGGATCGGAGGCCAAGGAACGTCATCGATCTGAACGTGTGCTGAACACGGAGGTGTCGTACGTTCGGTGCTTGGATTGGTCGGATCGTGAAGACGTACGACTACATCAACCGCGTTGTCATAACGCTTCCGCTTACGGTCTACGAGGGTACGTGGACAATACTCTCCCCTCTCGTTGCTATGCCATCACCATGATCTTGCGTGTGCGTAGGATTTTTTTTGAAATTACTACGTTCCCCAACTGTGGTATCTGAGCCAGGTTTTATGCGTAGATGTCATATGCACGATTAGAACACAAGTGAGTTGTGAGCGATACAAGTCATACTGCTTACCAGCATGTCATACTTTGGTTCAGCGGTATTGTGAGATGAAGCGGCCCGGACCGACATTACGCGTACGCTTACGCAAGACTGGTTTCACCATTACGAGCACTCGTGCTTAATGGTGGCTGGCGAGTGTCTGTCTCTCTCACTTTAGCTGAATCGAGTGTGGCTACGCCCGGTCCTTGCGAAGGTTAAAACAGCACTAACTTGCCGAACTATCGTTGTGGTTTTGATGTGTAGGTAAGAATGGTTCTTGCTAAGCCCGTAGCAGCCACGTAAAACTTGCAACAACAAAGTAGAGGACGTCTAACTTGTTTTTGAAGGGCATGTTGTGATGTGATATGGTCAAGATGTGATGCTATATTTTATTGTATGAGATGACCATGTTTTGTAACCGAAGTTATCGGCAACTGGCAGGAGCCATATGGTTGTCGCTTTATTGTATGAAATGCAAACGCCCTGTAATTGCTTTACTTTATCACTAAGCGGTAGTGATAGTTGTAGAAGCAATAGATGGCGTAAACGACAACGATGCTACGATGGAGATCAAGGTGTCGCGCCGGTGACGATGGTGATCACGACGGTGCTTCAGAGATGGAGATCACAAGCACAAGATGATGATGGCCATATCATATCACTTATATTGATTACATGTGATGTTTATCCTTTATGCATCTTATCTTGCTTTGATTGACGTTAGCATTTTAAGATGATCTCTCACTAAAAATATCAAGAAGAGTTCTCCCTGAGTATGCGCCGCTGCCAAAGTTCGTCATGCCCAGACACCACGTGATGATCGGGTGTGATAAGCTCTACGTCCATCTACAACGGGTGCAAGCCAGTTTTGCACACGCAGAATACTCAGGTTAAACTTGACGAGCCTAGCATATGCAGATATGGCCTCGGAACACGGAGACCGAAAGGTCGAGCATGAATCATATAGTAGATATGATCAACATAGTGATGTTCACCATTGAAAACTACTCCATCTCACGTGATGATCGGTTATGGTTTAGTTGATTTGGATCACGTGATCACTTAGATGACTAGAGAGATGTCTGTCTAAGTGGGAGTTCTTAAGTAATATGATTAATTGAACTTAAATTTATCATGAACTTAGTACCTGATAGTATTTTGCTTGTCTATGTTTGTTGTAGATAGATGGCTCGTGCTGTTGTTTCGTTGAATTTTAATGCGTTCCTTGAGAAAGCAAAGTTGAAAGATGATGGTAGCAATTACACGGACTGGGTCCGTAACCTGAGGATTATCCTCATTGCTGCACAGAATAATTACGTCCTGGAAGCACCGCTGGGTGCCAGGCCTGCTGCTGATGCAACTGACGACGTTAAGAATGTCTGGCAGATCAAAGTTGATGACTATTTGGTAGTTCAGTGTGCCATGCTTTACGGCTTAGAACCGGGTCTTCAACGATGTTTTGAACGTCATGGAGCATATGAGATGTTCTAGGAGTTGAAGTTAATATTTCAAGCAAATGCCTGGATTGAGAGATATGAAGTCTCCAATAAGTTCTATAGCTGCAAGATGGAGGAGAATAGTTCTGTCAGTGAACACATACTCAAAATGTCTGGGTATAATAATCACTTGATTCAACTGGGAGTTAATCTTCCTGATGATAGTGTCATTGACAAAATTCTCCAATCACTGCCACCAAGCTACAAGAGCTTCGTGATGAACTATAATATGCAAGGGATGAACAAGACAATTCCCGAGCTCTTCGCAATGCTAAAAGCTGCGGAGGTAGAAATCAAGAAGGAACATCAAGTGTTGATGGTTAACAAGACCACCAGTTTCAAGAAAAAGGGCAAAGGGAAGAAGAAGGGGAACTTCAAGAAGAACAGCAAACAAGTTGCTGCTCAAGAGAAGAAACCCAAGTCTGGACCTAAGCCTGAAACTGAGTGCTTCTACTGCAAGCAGACTGGACACTGGAAGCGGAACTGCCCCAAGTATTTGGCGGATAAGAAGGATGGCAAGGTGAACAAAGGTATATGTGATATACATGTTATTGATGTGTACCTTACAAGAGCTCGCAGTAGCACCTGGGTATTTGATACTGGTTCTGTTGCTAATATTTGCAACTAGAAACAAGGACTACAGAATAAGCGAGCACTGGCCAAGGACGAGGTGACGATGCGCGTGGGAAACGGTTCCAAAGTCGATGTGATCGCGGTCGGCGCACTACCTCTACATCTACCTTCGGGATTAGTTTTAGACCTGAATAATTGTTATTTGGTGCCAGCGTTGAGCATGAACATTATATCTGGATCTTGTTTGATGCGAGACGGTTATTCATTTAAATCATAGAATAATGGTTGTTCTATTTATATGAGTAATATCTTTTATGGTCATGCACCCTTGAAGAGTGGTCTATTTTTATTGAATCTCGATAGTAGTGATACACATATTCATAATGTCGAAGCCAAAAGATGCAGAGTTGATAATGATAGTGCAACTTATCTGTGGCACTGCCGTTTAGGTCATATCGGTGTAAAGCGCATGAAGAAACTCCATACTGATGGACTTTTGGAATCACTTGATTATGAATCACTTGGTACTTGCAAACCGTACCTCATGGGCAAGATGACTAAAACACCGTTCTCCGGTACTATGGAGAGAGCAACAGATTTGTTGGAAATCATACATACAGATGTATGTGGTCCGATGAATGTTGAAGCTCGTGGCGGATATCGTTATTTTCTCACCTTCACAGATGATTTGAGCAGATATGGGTATATCTACTTAATGAAACACAAGTCTGAAACATTTGAAAAGTTCAAAGAATTTCAGAGTGAAGTGGAAAATCATCGTAACAAGAAAATAAAATTTCTACGATCTGATCGTGGAGGAGAATATTTGAGTTACGAGTTTGGTTTACATTTGAAACAATGCTGAATAGTTTCGCAACTCACGCCACCCGGAACGCCACAACGAAATGGTGTGTCCGAACATCGTAATCGTACTTTACTAGATATGGTGCGATCTATGATGTCTCTTACTGATTTACCGCTATCATTCTGGGGTTATGCTTTAGAGATGGCCGCATTCACATTGAATAGGGCACCATCAAAATCCGTTGAGACGACGCCTTATGAACTGTGGTTTGGCAAGAAACCAAAGTTGTCATTTCTTAAAGTTTGGGGCTGCGATGCTTATGTGAAGAAACTTCAACCAGATAAGCTCGAACCTAAATCGGAGAAATGTGTCTTCATAGGATACCCAAAGGAGACAATTGGGTACACCTTCTATCACAGATCCGAAGGCAAGACATTCGTTGCTAAGAATGGATCCTTTCTAGAGAAAGAGTTTCTCTTGAAAGAAGTGAGTGGGAGAAAAGTAGAACTTGATGAGGTAATTATACCAGCTCCCTTATTGGAAAGTAGTTCATCACAGAAATCGGTTCCTGTGACACCTACACCAATTAGTGAGGAAGCTAATGATATTGATCATGAAACTTCAGATCAAGTTTCTACGGAACCTCGTAGGTCTACCAGAGTAAGATCCGCACCAGAGTGGTACGGTAATCCTATTCTGGAAGTCATGTTACTTGACCATGATGAACCTACGAACTATGAGGAAGCGATGATGAGCCCAGATTCTGCAAAATGGCTAGAAGCCATGAAATCTGAGATGGGATCCATGTATGAGAACAAAGTGTGGACTTTGGTTGATTTGCCCGATGATCGGCAAGCCATTGAGAATAAATGGATCTTTAAGAAGAAGACTGACGTTGATGGTAATGTAACTGTCTATAAAGCTCGACTTGTTGCAAAAGGTTTTCGACAAGTTCAAGGGGTTGACTACGATGAGACTTTCTCACCTGTAGAGATGCTTAAGTCTGTCCGAATCATGTTAGCTATTGCTGCATTTTATGATTATGAAATTTGGCAAATGGATGTCAAAACTGCATTCTTGAATGGATTTCTGGAAGAAGAGTTGTATATGATGCAGCCAGAAGGTTTTGTTGAACCAAAAGATGCTAACAAAGTGTGCAAGCTCCAGCGATCCATTTATGGACTGGTGCAAGCATCTCGGAGTTGGAATAAACACTTTGACAGTGTGATCAAAGCATATGGTTTTATACAGACTTTTG
Organism: Triticum timopheevii; assembly: GCA_963921465.1. Lineage (NCBI taxonomy): Eukaryota > Viridiplantae > Streptophyta > Magnoliopsida > Poales > Poaceae > Triticum > Triticum timopheevii. The sequence continues at coordinate 161,857,867 of OY997274.1, read as the reverse complement.
GAGAAGCCTGTATTTACAAGAAAGTGAGTGGGAGCTCTGTAGCATTTCTGATATTATATGTAGATGACATATTATTAATTGGAAATGATATAGAATTTCTGGATAGCATAAAGGGATACTTGAATAAAAGTTTTTCAATGAAAGACCTCGGTGAAGCTGCTTACATATTGGGCATCAAGATTTATAGAGATAGATCAAGACGCTTAATAGGACTTTCACAAAGCACATACCTTGATAAAATTTTGAAAAAGTTCAAAATGGATCAGGCAAAGAAAGGGTTCTTGCCCGTGGTACAAGGTGTGAAGTTGAGTCAGACTCAATGCCCGACCACAGCAGAAGATAGAGAGAAAATGAAAGATGTTCCCTATGCTTCAGCCATAGGCTCTATCATGTATGCAATGTTGTGTACCAGACCTGACGTGTGCTTAGCAATAAGCTTGGCAGGAAGGTATCAAAGTAATCCAGGAGTGGATCACTGGACAGCGGTCAAGAACATCCTGAAATACCTGAAAAGGACTAAGGATATGTTTCTCGTATATTGAGGTGACAAAGAGCTAGTCGTAAATGGTTACGTCGATGCAAGCTTTGACACTGATCCGGACGATTCTAAATCGCAAACCAGATACGTATTTTTATTAAACGGTGGAGCTGTAAGTTGGTGCAGTTCTAAACAAAGCGTCGTGCCGGGATCTACATGTGAAGCGGAGTACATAGCTACTTCGGAAGCAGCAAATGAAGGAGTCTGGATGAAGGAGTTCATTTCCGATCTAGGTGTCATACCTAGTGCATCGGGACCAATGAAGATCTTCTATGACAATACTGGTGCAATTGCCTTGGCAAAGGAATCCAGATTTCACAAGAGGACCAAGCACATCAAGAGACGCTTCAATTCCATCCGGGACCAAGTCCAAGTGGGAGACATAGAAATTTGCAAGATACATACGGATCTGAATGTTGCAGACCCGTTGACTAAGCCTCTCTCACGAGCAAAACATGATCAGCACCAAGACTCCATGGGTGTTAGAATCATTACTATGTAATCTAGATTATTGACTCTAGTGCAAGTGGGAGACTGAAGGAAATATGCCCTAGAGGTAATAATAAAGTTATTATTTATTTCCTCATATCATGATAAATGTTTATTATTCATGCTAGAATTGTATTAACCGGAAACATAATACATGTGTGAATACATAGACAAACACAACGTCACTAGTATGCCTCTACTTGACTAGCTTATTAATCAAAGATGGTTATGTTTCCTAACCATAGACATGTGTTGTCATTTGATTAATGAGATCACATCATTAGGAGAATGATGTGACTGACATGACCCATTCCGTTAGCCTAGCACTTGATCGTTTAGTATATTGCTATTGCTTTCTTCATGACTTATACATGAAGGAAATATGCCCTAGAGGCAATAATAAAGTTATTATTTATTTCCTTATTTCATGATAAATGTTTATTATTCATGCTAGAATTGTATTAACCGGAAACATAATACATGTGTGAATACATAGACAAACATAGTGTCACTAGTATGCCTCTACTTGACTAGCTCGTTTATCAGAGATGGTTATGTTTCCTAGCCATGGACAAAAGAGTTGTCATTTGATTAACGGGATCACATCATTAGGAGAATGATGTGATTGACTTGACCCATTCCGTTAGCTTAGCACATGATCGTTTAGTATGTTGCTATTGCTTTCTTCATGACTTATACATGTTCCGGTAACTATGAGATTATGCAACTCCCGTTTACCGGAGGAACACTTTGGGTACTACCAAACATCACAACGTAACTGGGTGATTATAAAGGAGTACTACAGGTGTCTCCGAAGGTACATGTTGAGTTGGCGTATTTCGAGATTAGGTTTTGTCACTCCGATTGTCGGAGAGGTATCTCTGGGCCCTCTCGGTAATGCACATCATTATAAGCCTTGCAAGCAATGTAACCAATGAGTTGGTTACGGGATGATGCATTACAGAACGAGTAAAGAGACTTGCCGGTGACGAGATTGAACTAGGTATTGGATACCGACGATCGAATCTCGGGCAAGTAACATACCGATGACAAAGGGAACAACGTATGTTGTTATGCGGTTTGACCGATAAAGATCTTCGTAGAATATGTAGGAGCCAATATGGGCATCCAGGTCCCGCTATTGGTTATTGACCGAGAATAGTTCTAGGTCATGGCTATATAGTTCTCGAACCCGTAGGGTCCGCACGCTTAAGGTTTCGATGACAGTTATATTATGAGTTTATGAGTTTTGATGTACCGAAGGAGTTCGGAGTCCCGGATGAGATCGGAGACATGACGAGGAGTCTCGAAATGGTCGAGACGTAAAGATCGATATATTGGACGACTATATTCGGAGTTCGGAAAGGTTCCGAGTGATTCGGGTATTTTTCGGAGTACCGGAGAGTTACGGGAATTCGCCGGGGAGAAGTATTGGGCCTTATTGGGCCCTGCGGGAAACAGAGAGGGGCTGCCTAGGGCAGGCCGCGCGCCCCCCCATGGCCTAGTCCGAACTGGACTAGGGGGAGGGGGCCGCACCCCCTCCTTCCTTCCCTTCTCTCTTCCCCTTCCTTGTCTCCTACTCCCAATACATGGAAGGACTCCTAGTTGGACTAGGAAAGGGGGAATCCTACTCCCGGTGGGAGTAGGACTCCCCATGGTGCGCCATAGTAGAGGGCTGGCCTCCTCCTCCCTCCCTCCTTTATATACGGGGGCAGGGGGCACCCAGAGACACACAAGTTGATCTATGGATCGTTCCTTAGCCGTGTGCGGTGCCCCCCTCCACCATATTCCACCTCGGTCATATCGTCGCGGAGTTTAGGCGAAGCCCTGCGCCGGTAGAACATCATCATCGTCATCACGGCGTCGTGCTGACGGAACTCATCCCCGACGCTTTGCTGGATCGGAGCCCGGGGATCGTCATCGAGCTGAACGTGTGCTGAACTCGGAGGTGCCGTACGTTCGGTACTTGGATCGGTCGGATCGTGAAGACGTACGACTACATCAACCGCGTTGTCATAACGCTTCCGTTTACGGTCTACGAGGGTACGTGGACATACACTCTCCCCTCTCGTTGCTATGCCATCACCATGATCTTGCATGTGCGTAAGAAATTTTTGAAATTACTACGTTCCCCAACAGTGGCATCCGAGCCTAGGTTTTATGCGTTGATGTTATATGCACGAGTAGAACACAAGTGAGTTGTGGACGATATAAGTCATACTGCCTACCAGCATGTCATACTTTGGTTCAGCGGTATTGTTGGATGAAGCGGCCCGGACCGACATTACGCGTACGCTTACGCGAGACTGGTTCTACCGACGTGCTTTGCACACAGGTGGCTGGCGGGTGTCAGTTTCTCCAACTTTAGTTGAACCGAGTGTGGCTACGCCCGGTCCTTGCGAAGGTTAAAACGGAGTCTATTTGACAAACTATCGTTGTGGTTTTGATGCGTAGGTGAGAATGGTTCTTGCTAAGCCCGTAGCAGCCATGTAAAATTTGCAACAACAAAGTAGAGGACGTCTAACTTGTTTTTGCAGGGCATGTTGTGATGTGATATGGTCAAAACGTGATGAGATATAAGTTTTTGTATGAGATGATCATGTTTTGTTGAAGTTATCGGCGACTGGCAGAAGCTCTATGGTTGTCTCTTTGTTGCATAAGATGCATGTGCCAAATAAATTGCTTTACTTTATCGCTATGCGATAGCAATAGTTGCAAGAGCAATAGTTGGTGAGACGACCATGTGATGACACATTGATATAGATCAAGATGATGAAGATCATGGTGTCGTGTCGGTGACGATAGAGATCATGACAGTACTTTGGAGATGGAGATCAAAGGCGCAAGATGATCATGGCCATATCATGTCACATATTTTGATTGCATATGATGTTTACCTGTTATACATCTTATTATGTTTTGTTTGACGGTAGCATTTTAAGATGATCTCTCACTAATTATCAAGAAGTGTTCTCCCTTAGTATGCACCGTTGCGAAAGTTCTTCGTGCTGAGACACCACGTGATGATCGGGTGTGATAGGCTCTATGTTCAAATACAACGGGTGCAAAACAGTTGCGCACGCGGAATACTCAGGTTAAACTTGACGAGCCTAGCATATACAGATATGGCCTCGGAACACGGAGACCAAAAGGTCGAGCGTGAATCATATAGTAGATATGATCAACATAGTGATGTTCACCATTGAAACTACTCCATCTCACGTGATGATCGGACATGGTTTAGTTGATATGGATCACGTGATCACTTAGATGACTAGAGAGATGTCTGTCTAAGTGGGAGTTCTTAAGTAATATGATTAATTGAACTTAAATTTATCATGAACTTAGTCCTGGTAGTATTTTGCAAATTATGTTGTAGATCAATAGCTTGCATTGTTGCTTTCATATGTTTATTTTGATATGTTCCTAGAGAAAATTGTGTTGAAAATGTTAGTAGCAATGATGCGGATTGGATCCGTGATCTGAGGTTTATCCTCATTGCTGCACAGAAGAATTATGTCCTTAATGCACAGCTAGGTGACAGACCTATTGCAGGAGCAAATACAGACGCTATGAACGTTTAGCTAAACTCAATATGATGACTACTTGATAGTTTAGTGCACCATGCTTAACGGCTTAGAACCGGGACTTCAAAGACGTTTTTGAACGTCATGGACCATATAAGATGTTCCAGGAGTTGAAGTTAATATTTCAAGCAAATACCCGAGTTGAGAGATATGAAGTCTCCAACAAGTTCTATAGCTAAAAGATGGAGGAGAATCGCTCAACTAGTGAGCATGTGCTCAGATTGTCTGGGTACTTCAATCGCTTGAATCAAGTGGGAGTTAATCTTCCAGATAAGATAGTGATTGACAGAATTCTCTAGTCACCATCACTAAGTTACTAGAACTTCGTGATGAACTATAATATGCAAGGGATGACGAAAGTTATTCCTGAGCTCTTCGCGATGTTGAGATCGGCGAAGGTAGAAATCAAGAAAAGAGCATCAAGTGTTGATGGTTAACAAGATCACTAGTTTCAAGAAAAGGCAAAGGGAAAAGAAGGGGAACTTCAAGAAGAACAGCAAGCAAGTTGCTGCTCAAGTGAAGAACCCAAGTCTGGTCCTAAGCCTGAGACTAAGTGCTTCTACTGCAAAGAGACTGGTCACTAGAAGAGGTACTACCCCAAGTGATTCGCGGATAAGAAGGATGGCAAAGTGAACATAAGTATATTTGATATACATGTTATTGATGTGTACTTTACTAGTGTTTATAGCAACCCCTCAGTATTTGATACTAGTTCAGTTGCTAAGATTAGTAACTCGAAATGGGAGTTGCAGAATAAACAGAGACTAGTTAAAGGGTGAAGTGACGATGTGTGTTGGAAATAGTTCCAAGATTGATATGATCATCATCGCACACTCCCTATACTTTCGGGATTAGTGTTGAACCTAAATAAGTGTTATTTGGTGTTTGCGTTGAGCATGAATATGATTTGATCATGTTTATTGCAATACGGTTATTCATGTAAGTTAGAGAATAATTGTTGTTCTGTTTACATGAATAAAACCTTCTATGGTCATACACCCAATGAAAATGGTTTGTTGGATCTCGATCGTGTGATACACATATTCGTAATATTGAAACCAAAAGATGCAAAGTTAATAATGATAGTGCAACTTATTTGTGGCACTGCCGTTTAGGTCATATCGGTGTAAAGCGCATGAAGAAACTCCATAAAGATGGATTTTCGGAATCACTTGGTTATGAATCACTTGATGCTTGCGAACCGTGCCTTTTGGGCAAGATGACTAAAACTCCGTTCTGGGAACAATGGAACGAGCTACTGACTTATTGAAAATAATACATACTGATGTATGCAGACCAATGAGTATGAAGGCTCGTGGCAAGTATCGTTATTTTCTGACCTTCACAGATGATTTGAGCAGATATGGGTATATCTACTTGATGAAACATAAGTCTGAAATAGTTGAAAGGTTCAAAGAATTTCAGAGTGAAGTGGAAAATCATCGTAACAAGAAAATAAAGTTTCTGCGATCTGATCATGGAGATGAATATTTGAGTTACGAGTTTGGTCTTCAATTAAAACAATGTGGAATAGTTTCACAGCTCACGCCACCTGGAACACCACAACGTTATGGTGTGTCCGAACGTCGTAACCGCACTTTATTTGATATGGTGCGATCTATGATGTCTCTTACCGATTTACCACTATCATTTTGGGGTTATGCATTAGAGACAGCTGCATTCACTTTAAATAGGGCACCATCAAAATCCGTTGAGACGACGCCTTATGAACTGTGGTTTGGTGAGAAACCAAAAGTTGTCGTTTCTTAAAGTTTGGGGTTGCGATGCTTATGTGAAAAAGTTTCAACCTGATAAGCTCGAACCCAAATCGGAGAAGTGCGTCTTCATAGAATACCCAAAGGTAACTATTGGGTACACCTTCTATCACAGATCCGAAGGCAAGTTATTCATTGCTAAGATGGATCCTTTCTAGAGAAGAAGTTTCTCTCGAAAGAAGTGAGTGGGAGGAAAGTAGAGCTTGATAAGGTAATTGTACCTTCTCCCGAATTGGAAAGTGGTTCATCACAGAAATCAGTTCCAGTGATTGCTACACCAATTAGTGTAGAAGCTAATGATGATGATCATGAAACTTCCGATCAAGTTGCTACAGAACCTCGTAGGTCTTCCAGAGCAAGATCCGCACCAGAATGGTGTAGTAATCATGTTCTGGAAGTCATGTTACTAGACCATGATGAACCTACGAACTATGAGGAAGCGATGATGAGCCCAGATTCCGCGAAATGGCTTGAGGCCATAAAATCTGAGATATGATCCATGTATGAGAACAAAGTATGGACTTTGATTGACTTGCTCGATGATCAGCAAACCATGTTAAATGAATGGATCTTCAAGAGGAAGACGGACACTGATAGTAGTGTTACTATCTACCAAGCTCAACTTGTTGCGAAAGGTTTTCAACAAGTTCAAGGTGTTGAATACGATGAGATTTTCTCACTCGTATCGATGCTTAAGTCTGTCTGAATCATGTTAGCAATTGCCACATTTTATGAAATCTGGCAAATGGATGTCAAAACTGCATTCCTTAATGGATTTATTAAAGAAGAGTTGTATATGATGCAACCAGAAGGTTTTGTCAATCCTAAAGGTGCTAACAAAATGTGCAAGCTCCAGCGATCCATCTATGGACTGGTGCAAGCATCTCGGAGTTGGAATATACGCTTTGATAAGTTTATCAAAGCATATAGTTTTATATGGACTTACGATGAAGCCTGTATTTACAATAAAGTGAGTGGGAGCACTACAGCCTTTCTGATTAGTATATGTGAGTGACATATTGTTGATCAGAAATGATGTAGAATTTTTCTGCAAAGCATAAAGGAGGGTTTTTAAAGGAGTTCTTTAAAAGGAAAAGACCTCAGTAAAAGCTACTTACATTTTGAGCATCAAGATCTATTGAGATAGATCAAGACGCTTGATAAGATTTTCAATAAGTACATACCTTGGCAAGATTTTGAAATAGTTCAAAATGGAACAGTCAAAGAAAGAGTTCTTGCCTGTGTTGCAAAGGTATGAAATTGAGCAAGACTCAAATCCCGACCACAGCAGAAAATAGAAAGAGAATGAGAAGTCATTCCCTATGCCTCAGTCATAGGTTCTATAAAGTATGCTATGCTATGTACCAGACCTATTGTATACCTTGCTCTAAATTTGGCAAGAGAGTACAATAGTGATCTAGGAGTAGATCACTGGACATTGGTCAACAATATCCTTAGTAAGGACTAAGGAGATGTTTCTCGATTATGGAGGTGATAAAAGAGTTTGTTGTAAAAGTTACATCAGTGCAAACTTTTACACTGATCCAGATGACTCTAAGTCTCAATCTGGATACATATTGGAAGTGGGAGCAATTAGCTAGAGTAGCTCCATGCAAAGCATTGTGGACATAGAATATTTGCAAAATACATACGGCTCTGAATGTGACAGACTCGTTGACTAAGCTTCTCTCACGAGCAAAACATGATCACACCTTAGTACTCTTTGGGTGTTAATCACATAGCGATGTGAACTAGATTATTGACTCTAGTAAACCCTTTGGGTGTTGGTCACATAACTATGTGAACTATGGGTGTTAATCATATACAGATATGATTATTGGTGTTAAATCACATGGTGATGTGAACTAGATTATTGACTCTAGTGCAAGTGGGAGACTGAAGGAAATATGCCCTAGAGGCAATAATAAAGTTATTATTTATTTCCTTATTTCATGATAAATGTTTATTATTCATGCTAGAATTGTATTAACCGGAAACATAATACATGTGTGAATACATAGACAAACATAGTGTCACTAGTATGCCTCTACTTGACTAGCTCGTTTACCAGAGATGGTTATGTTTCCTAGCCATGGACAAAAGAGTTGTCATTTGATTAACGGGATCACATCATTAGGAGAATGATGTGATTGACTTGACCCATTCCGTTAGCTTAGCACTTGATCGTTTAGTATGTTGCTATTGCTTTCTTCATGACTTATACATGTTCCTGTAACTATGAGATTATGCAACTCCCGTTTACCGGAGGAACACTTTGGGTACTACCAAACGTCACAACGTAACTGGGTGATTATAAAGGAGTACTACAGGTGTCTCCGAAGGTACATGTTGAGTTGGCGTATTTCGAGATTAGGTTTTGTCACTCCGATTGTCGGAGAGGTATCTCTGGGCCCTCTCGGTAATGCACATCATTATAAGCCTTGCAAGCAATGTAACCAATGAGTTGGTTACGGGATGATGCATTACAGAACGAGTAAAGAGACTTGCCGGTGACGAGATTGAACTAGGTATTGGATACCGACGATCGAATCTCGGGCAAGTAACATACCGATGACAAAGAGAACAACGTATGTTGTTATGCGGTTTGACTGATAAAGATCTTCGTAGAATATGTAGGAGCCAATATGGGCATCCAGGTCCCGCTATTGGTTATTGACCGAGAATAGTTCTAGGTCATGTCTATATAGTTCTCGAACCCGTAGGGTCCGCACGCTTAAGGTTTCGATGACAGTTATATTATGAGTTTATGAGTTTTGATGTACCGAAGGAGTTCGGAGTCCCGGATGAGATCGGGGACATGACGAGGAGTCTCGAAATGGTCGAGACGTAAAGATCGATATATTGGACGACTATATTCGGAGTTCGGAAAGGTTCCGAGTGATTCGGGTATTTTTCGGAGTACCGGAGAGTTACGGGAATTCGCCGGGGAGAAGTATTGGGCCTTATTGGGCCCTGCGGGAAAGAGAGAGGGGCTGCCTAGGGCAGGCCGCGCCCCCCACCCCCATGGCCTAGTCCGAATTGGACTAGGGGGAGGGGCCGCACCCCCTCCTTCCTTCCCTTCTCTCTTCCCCTTCCTTGTCTCCTACTCCCAATACATGGAAGGACTCCTAGTTGGACTAGGAAAGGGGGAATCCTACTCCCGGTGGGAGTAGGACTCCCCATGGCGCGCCATAGTAGAGGGCCGGCCTCCTCCTCCCTCCCTCCTTTATATACGGGGGCAGGGGGCACCCCAGAGACACACAAGTTGATCTACGGATCGTTCCTTAGCCGTGTGCAGTGCCCCCCTCCACCATATTCCACCTCGGTCATATCGTCGCGGAGTTTAGGCGAAGCCCTGCGCCGGTAGAACATCATCATCGTCATCACGCCGTCATGCTGACGGAACTCATCCCCGACGCTTTGCTGGATCGGAGCCTGGGGATCGTCATCGAGCTGAACGTGTGCTGAACTCGGAGGTGCCGTACGTTCGGTACTTGGATCGGTCGGATCATGAAGACGTACGACTACATCAACCGCGTTGTCATAACGCTTCCGCTTACGGTCTACGAGGGTACGTGGACATACACTCTCCCCTCTCGTTGCTATGCCATCACCATGATCTTGCATGTGCGTAAGAAATTTTTGAAATTACTACGTTCCCCAACAATACATGTGCCTGTAACTATGAGATTATGCAACTCACGTTTACCGGAGGAACACTTTGGGTACTACCAAACGTCACAACGTAACTGGGTGATTATAAAGGAGTACTACAGGTGTCTCCAATGGTACACGTTGGGTTGGCGTATTTCGAGATTAGGTTTTGTCACTCCGATTGTTGGAGAGGTATCTCTGGGCCCTCTCGGTAATGCACATCACTATAAGCCTTGCAAGCAATGTAGCTAATGAGTTAGTTACGGAATGATGCATTACATAACGAGTAAAGAGACTTGCCGGTAACGAGATTGAACTAGGTATTGGATACCGACGATCGAATCTCGGGCAAGTAACATACCGATGACAAAGGGAATAACGTATGTTGTTATGCGGTTTGACCGTTAAAGATCTTCGTAGAATATGTAGGAACCAATATGGGCATCCAGGTTCCGCTATTGGTTATTGACCGAGAATAGTTCTAGGTCATGTCTACATAGTTCTCGAACCCGTAGGGTCTGCACGCTTAACGTTACGATGACAGTTTTATTATGAGTTTATAAGTTTTGATGTACCGAAGTTTGTTCGGAGTCCCGGATGTGATCACGGACATGACGAGGAGTCTCGAAATGGTCGACACATAAAGATTGATATATTGGAAGCCTATGTTTGGACATCGGAATAGTTCCGGGTGAAACCGGGATTTTACCGGAACACCGGGGGGTTACTGGAACCCTCCCGGGGGTTAATGGGCCTTAGTGGGCCATGAGGGAGAAGAGGAGGGCCGGCCAGGGCAGGCCGCGCGCCCCCTCCCCCCCCCCCCCCCTAGTCCGAATAGGACAAGGAAGGGGGGCGGCGCCCCCCTTTCCTCTTTCCCTCCCCCAAGTCCTAATCCAACTAGGAAAGGGGGGAGTCCTACTCCCGGTGGGAGTAGGACTCCTCCGGCGCGCCTCCTCCTAGGGCCGGCCGCACCCCCCTTGCTCCTTTATATACGGGGGCAGGGGCACCCTAGGACACAGAAGTTGATCTACGGATCGTTCCTTAGCCGTGTGCGGTGCCCCCCTCCACCATATTCCACCTCGATCATATCGTCGCGGAGTTTAGGCGAAGCCCTGCGCCGGTAGAACATCATCATCGTCACCATGCCGTCGTGCTGACGGAACTCATCCCCGACGCTTTGCTGGATCGGAGCCCGGGGAACGTCATCGAGCTGAATGTGTGCTGAACACGGAAGTGCCGTACGTTCAGTGCTTGGATCGGTCGGATCGTGAAGACGTACGACTACATCAACCGCGTTGTCATAACGCTTCCGCTTACGGTCTACGAGGGTATGTGGACAATGCTCTCCCCTCTCGTTGCTATGCCATCACCATGATCTTGCGTGTGCATAGGAAATTTTTTGAAATTACTACGTTCCCCAACAGCGAGCGCGGACTGGAAGCTGAAGATGATAGGCCACCTTCCCAATGCGCTCCACGATAGGGAAGGGCCCGGCGTAGCGAGGGCCGAGCTTGTGCTTTGCGCGCGGGTCCAGTGTCTGCGTAGAGCAGTGGAGAAGACACGGCCACACCCAGTCACCCACCGCGAACTCTGCCTCATGATGATGATCGTCGTAGTAGTGCTTGGCCATCTACTGGGCCTGAAGGAGACGCTCATGGACCTTAGCCAGCATCTCGTCACGGGTGCGGATAAGGTCACCCGCAACCGCTGTCCGAGCCATCTCCGGGTCGACCGGAAGAATAGGTGGGGGTGGTCGACCATAGACCACCTCAAACGGCGTCGCGCGCAGGGCGGAGTGATAAGAAGTGTTGTAGCAGTACTCCGCCCAAGAGAGCCAGTCCACCCAAGCGCGAGGCCGATCACCTGTCACACAACACAAATACATGGCAATGAACTTGTTAACCACCTCGGACTGACCGTCCGTCTGAGGATGAAACGTTGTACTAAGGTAGAGCTGGACACCCGCCATCCGAAGAGGTCGCGCCAGACATGGCCCGTGAAGACTGGGTCCCGATCACTCATGATCGAAGCAGGGAACCCGTGTAGACGGACGATGTCATCGAAGAAGGCCCGGGCCACGGACGCCGCCATGTACGGATGGCCGAGCGCGATGAAGTGGGCGTACTTAGAGAAGCGATCGACCACCGTGAGGATGACCGACTTGCCCTCCACCTTGGGAAGGCCCTCGATGAAGTCCATGGATATATCTGCGCAGACCTGAGACGGCACCTCCAAGGGCTGAAGTAGCCCAGCCGGCCGCAGGGTCTCCGTCTTGTTGCGCTGGCAAGTCTGACAAGACCGAACCTAGTCGCGGACCAGGGCACGATCGCCAGGGATGTAGAAGTCGGCGCGAAGACGATGGAGGGTTTTCTGCACACCCTCATGGCCCGTCGAGTGGGCGAGCTGCAACACCTGGTGACGGAGATCATCATGTGCCGGAACAAAGATCCGGCGCCCATGGAGGAGCAGTCCGTCAGAGAAGCGCCAAGGCTCCTCCAAGTCGCCGGCCCCGAGCTGCTGCTGAAGAAGGGCGGCGGCGTCCGCCGTCGTAGTGGCGCGGCGAATGTCGGCGAAGAGACCGAACGATGGCTCGGAGCGGAGGCACAGGGCCGTCCCGGCGGTCGCGTCGGTGGATGGCGCGAGGTCGGAGTCGCGACGGGACAGCGCGTCGGCCACGGTGTTAAGACGGCCCGGCCGATACTCGACAGAGAAGTCGAAGCCGAAGAGCTTGCTGATCCACTGGTGTTGCAGAACGGTCGACAGCCGTTGATCCAGCAAGAACTTCAGGCTGTACTGGTCCGTGTGAATATGGAAGGTCCGCCCCCACAAGTATGGCCACCAATGACGAACAGCCTGGACAAGGCCAATGAGCTCCCGCTCGTAAGCTACCAACTTAAGATGGCGCGGAGCGAAAGGCCGGTTGAAGAAAGCGAGCGGCCCATCGCCCTGATGAAGCACGGCGCCGAAACCGGCGCCCGAGGCGTCACAGTCCACCACGAACGGGCGGTCAAAGTCGGGCATCTGGAGGACGGGGCCCATTGTGAGGGCCCCCTTGGGGCCTTGAATGCCGTCGTCGCGTCGTCGTCCCAGTCGAAGGCGTCGCGGCAAAGCAACCGCGTGAGGGGCGCCGTGATGAGTCCGAACTCCCGGATAAATTTCCGGTAGTAGCCGGCGAGTCCGAGGAACCCGCGGAGAGCCCGTGGCGAGTGAGGCATAGGCCATGCGGAGACGGCCGCCACCTTGTCGGCGTCCATAGCCACCCCGTCGGCCGAGATGACATGGTCGAGGTAGGCGACGGAAGGCGTCCCGAACGAGCACTTCGAGCGCTTAAGGTGGAGGTGGTGCGCCCGAAGCTCGTTGAAGACGATGGCGACGTGCTGGAGGTGCTCGGCCCATGTGGCGCTGTAGATAAGAATGTCATCAAAGAAAACAAGCACAAACCGCTGTAAGTAGGGTCGAAGGACGTCATTCATCAGGGCCTGGAACGTCACCGGGGCGTTGGCGAGGCCGAAGGGCATCACCAAGAACTCGAAGTGGCCATGGTGGGTGCAACACGTCATCTTGGCGATGTCGTCCGGATGCATGCGCACCTGATGATAGCCCAACCAGAGATCGAGCTTGGTGAAGAAGCGCGCCCCATGGAGCTCGTCGACCACCGGTATAGGGAACTTGTCCTTGAGCATGAGCGCATTGAGGGCGCGGAAGTCGATGCAGAAGCGCCATGTGCCGTCCGACTTACGGATGAGAAGCACCGGCGCCGAGAAGGGCGACGTGGACGGATGATGCCCGCGGCGAGCATCAGGGCACACTGGCGCTACAACTCATCCTTCTGCAGCTGGGGAAGCGGTAGGGCCAAACCGCCACTGGAGTGGAGCCCGATACGATGTGAATATGATGGTCTTCCACCCGGGCAGGCGGAAGACCTCGCGGCTCGTCGAAGAGGTCGCTGTGCTGCTGCAGAAGGGGATCCAGCAGGGGATGCTCGGCCTCCGAGGACGCGGCGACCAGCTGGAGGTGTGGCACGGCCGGCGCGGCGCCTCCAAGGCCCTCCCACCGGATGCGCGGCCCTGCCGCCAGAACGTCATCATGAGCGCGTCGAAATCCCACAGGATGGGACCGAGAGTCCGGAGAAAGTCCACCCCGAGAATGAAGTCAAAGCAGCCGAGGTCGATCCCTGCACAGGTAATGGAGAAGTGTTCGCCGCCGATGGAGATGGGAACGTCGTGGGCGAGTCCATGACACCGGAGGCGATCGCTGCTCGCCACCATGATCCGCAGGCGCTCCCCGCCCGTCGTCGGAAGGGCTAGCCGATGCATGGTCGTCTCAGGCAGAAAGTTGTGGTTGGAGCCTGTATCCAGCAGGGCCACCAGTCGCGCGCCATGGATCGTCACGGGCAGCAGCATGGTCCGCTCGCCCCGGATGCCGGCCAGGGCGTGAAGGGAGACGATGCACGCCGTCACCGCGGTATCCGCGGCCTCGTCCTTGGTCGCCGCAGGTGGAGGTAGCGTGTCGGGCGAGTCGTCCGCCTCGGTGTAGTCGACCGTCTCCAAATAAAACAGGCCGGGGCAGACATGGGTCGGCGTATAGGGCTCATCGCAGCTGAAGCAGGGACCCTGACGGCGACGCTCCTGCTGCTCGGCCGGTGACAACCGACGGAAAGGCCGTGTGGCGGCCGGGGGTGTGGTCGTCGCGGCTGGAGGAGGCCAACCCGTGGCTGGAGGAGTCGGTGCTGGCCGACTGGGCTGGCGGCCACTCCGTCCGAGTGGCTGTTGCAGCTCCTGGGCCCGTTGCTCGAAGGCCCGGGCGTAGTACATGGCCATCTGGAGGTCGGGGGGATCCCGGAGCTCGACGTCCACGCGAATATGGTCCGGCAGGCCGCCCACGAAGAGCTCGGTACACTGATTCGCGGAGATGCTCGGCGCATGGCACGCCAGGGCCTGGAAGCGGTCGGCGTAGTTCTGCACCGTAGATGTGAAAGGTAAACGGCCGAGGGCCACCAGTCGGCTCCCGCGGATAGGAGGCCCGAAACGGAGGAGACAGAGCTCCCGGAAGCGCTCCCATGGTGGCATGCCGCCCTCGTCCTGCTCGAGGGCGTAGTACCAGGTCTGCGCCGCGCCTCGAAGATGATATTACGCGAGCCAGGTACGATCCGAAGCGAGCGTCCGCTGCCCTCGAAAGAACTGCTCGCACTGGTTGAGCCAGTTGAGGGGGTCCTCCGTGCCCTCGTAGGTGGCGAAGTCCAGCTTGGCGAAGCGAGGGGGTGTCGGCCCGCCGTGCCCGGGGGCGGCCGCAGTCGCCGGCAGCGCGTATGCCGGGTCCGGAAGCGTCGGCCTGTAGTTCGCCGAGTTGGAGGGGTGATCAAACCGCAGGGAGGGCGTCGGGTGTTCCGGCGCCGTGGAGTATACCGGGCCCGGAGATGAGCCGGTCGCCCACGCGGGAATTGGCGATGGTGACGGTGGAAACTGCACCTGGTGCAGGGGCCGACCCGTGGCCCGAGGCGCGGGTGGTGGTGCTGTCGATGGTGGCGGCGCCTGGTGGAGCTGTTGCACCAGCGCCTGCGTCGTGGGGGCCGGCGGTGGCGCCGGGAGAAACTACTAGGTCGGGCCCCCCAGCGGCGCGGTGGAAGCCGACCACGCTGGCCAAGGCTGTCCCACGGCCGAGTAGTGCGGCGGCAGCAGCGGGGGCGGGGGCGCCCCTCCGTAGGGCGCCTGGAAGGCCGGGGAGGGCCACTGCAGCGGCGGCGGCCCATAGGCAGTGGTGGCGGCGCTCGGTGGCGGGGGCTGGTTCCCGGCGAGGTAGAGGGTAATGCCTCTGACCGCCTGGACAAGCTCCCACAGGGTGCCCGACACCTCCTCGGGTGAGAGGAGCGGGTGCGGATCCGCCGTGGTGGTGATTGGCGCGGGCGAGGTGGTGGTGGTGGTGCCGGACGTGATCGCCGTCATCGGTGTGGACGTGGCCGGCGGCAACGAGAGCGGGGGGGAGGTGGATGGCAGCGGCGGCGGTGATGGAAGGAGCGACATGATCGGCCTGGTGTCTCTGGATACCAAATTGGTAGGACTAGGGTTCCTACCAGGCCTCCGGCGTAGGTTGTATGGGCAAGGAGGAGGGGGACGAGGGCTGGAGCGGGCGCGCCGGCGGACGGGCGCCGTCGCGGCTAGGGCTTGAGGCGGCGGTGGCTAGGGTTCCGGCTCCTTCGGGAGTCGGGCAACAGAAGATTATAATATCTTTATTGCTTCATCTCAAACGATGTCTTACAACTAGTATTTATAACTTTAGCCTAAGATAACTTGCCTAAGATAACTTGTGGGCCAAGCCCCTAATACTAATGCCCGGTGGGCCTCTTCCTAGTATAAACTAAACCGGTCATAACAGTTTGCATGATGTTCAAGTTAAACACTTCTGCAACAATGCCAAGATAACATATTGTTCTACCTTTGCAAATATTTATTGATGCAAACATATCGTTCTTCCCTATTTCTCTATCACATCATGGATCAATATAGATCCCAAATTTGTAAGCTAGCCCTAATCTCTTATCATGGTCAATAAATTTCAGCCTTTTAAATGAATATTACTTCACTGTATTATTCTAGGCTGAAAAACTAATGGTCTCCACCATATCTACTCCCTCCGTCACGGTTTAGAAGGCGCGCTTGAAAATTCTCTGGGACCTAGGTGGTTATCTATTGGTTGTGAGATGGGCTAAAAAATAGCAATCACACTACGCATGCATATAGAAATAGTACTCTGGAGTACTTAGCTACTAGAAATAAATGCAATGCGCCCTAAACCTTGTCTATTGTGAAAACGCACGTAAATTTAACTGTGCCTTCTAAATCGTGACGGAGGGAGTACTAGATTTCCGGTTCGCATGAAAAATATCACCATATTGGGGGCAAAGAGTTAATTCCATAAAAAAACTAATCAATATCATATTTTTCATGCTGAATGGTTAATATTCGTAATCTTATAACTACTTTTTTTTTCTTTGAGACCTGCAATATATCCTAAAATATGATCTATTAGTTTCTTCTTTCTAACACCGAGTCAGTGTACTTGGTGGCTTGGTTGTTTCTGTTATTTGGATCTCTAATCATTTCTAACGTAGCCTTGGTGGTTTGGTTGTTTGGCCTATGAAGAGCTATTTAGTATTTTAATTGTGCAACATCCCCATGATGGTGCGGTGGGATTTTGTCCCCTATTCATAGCAATTCAGCTTTTTTTTCATGATTAGCTTCATGGGAGTGGGAAAGGACTGCTAGACAGTTATAATATGGGTTGATTTCGCATAGATAATGATTTGATAAGTTATTATGCCATGCGCACATGCATTCTCAGGTATTTATAACATTAATCCATTTCTTGATGGAGTATTAATGTTGACAGAATCAAGGCGGAAGATATAAAATCACGACTTATGGGCGCATTGTTTCGACATAGCCTTCTTCTAGATGATTAACTAGATCTGATTTAGCACCACAATATACATTTACCTTTGAGTTCCTAATTAAGTGTGCGTGGGCATCCATTGTTCAAAATTTTCTTCCAATGCAATGTAAAATATGCTACATGACAATTCATGAAACAACAAATAGGTGATATTTTTTATCCAATTTATTAACATATTGTCTTGGTAATATATAGCTAGTAAAAGGAAGTGGAATAGTTAATAGAGCAATACATTATCGCATAAAAGATTTTTTTGTACATTGTTTACCGGTACCACAATTTACATCATTCAATGGAAGATCACATATAGCGTTGAAATGTAAATAACTAGCCCGTGTGAATGCACGGGTTCACGACTAGTTATTTATCTAATTTTCTTTAAACATTTTTTTTGTAAAAGCCAGGGCGCTAGGGCCCATAGGTCAGTGGCACAGGGGCCTTGCGGAGCGGGCGTAACGGACGGCCGGGCGGGACGGACCCGCCAGGTCTCGCGCACACACATCCGAGGTGTGGCCGCGGCCAAGGCGTGCCGCCGGTGGGCATGGCGCGACGAGGCGGGGCCTGCGGTGGGAGGGGCCGCGGTGGCGCGGCAGAGAAGGCGGCATCAAGCGCGGCAGCAGGTAGCAGCGGGGCGTGCACGCGCGGGGCAGGTGGCAAGCGCGGTGACGGCGGTGCAGGGAGGGTGGGTGCGCGCGGCGTAGCACTAGGCAAGCGGCACGGCGAAGTGGGGACAGAGGTGGGCGGCGTTCGGGCGAGGCGCATGCCGTGAGCGCGAGCACGGCCACCGGCCGCGTGCGGGGCGGTGACCGTAGGTGGTGGCCGGAGCGGGGGTGCGGGAGGCGACCTATGGCGACCGAATCACTGGGGAACGGAGCGAAGACGGTCGAGGCCTCACCGGGGCCCTGTAGTTGTGCAAATGTATGCTCAGGGAGGGGCCGAAGATGCGTTTCGGGCGACGGGGCGGCGGGGCAGTGTCTGGGCGGCGCGACACAAGATTGGGAAGAGGCAGCGGCATCCGAGGCGTCGCGGCAAGGGGGGCTTCGGGAGGAGGGCGAGGCTTCAGGCAGGGGGTTCTCCGGGCGGTGGACGGCGTCGGGAGCGCCGCGGGGTCGAGCCCCCGATCTGGATCAAGGGGGAGGGAGAGCGAGCAACGTGGGGAGAGTGGGGGAGATCGAGGGGAGTGGGGAACGTGGGGGGTGAGGGGGATCGTGCGGGGGGAAAAGATCTGAGGGAGCTGACGAGGAGAGGGGGGACTCGGTCTTATCACCACTCGGCGTGGGCTGGTAGGCCAGCTGGGCCAGTTGGCCTAGTGGGGGGAGGTCTTTTTTTGTTTCTCCTTGTTCTTTTATCTACTTTTATTGTTTGATTAAATTTTGAATTTTGAAATTGAACGTGATTGAATCATCGCGAGGTTAACAACAGTAATTGCGGTGACGTGGCATCATTAGCATGGGATTACTGTAGCATAATTATCCAGGCGTTACAATAGATCTTGATGCTCAATGTGTAAGCAGCTTCACCGAGGTATTTCTTTGAAAAAATCCTTTCAAACAATCATTTATGCTTTCCAGAAAATTCTACATCATTTCCGATCAACAATATTTCACTCACATATACTTATGAAAAAGGCTATAGTGCTTCCACTCACTTTCTTGTAAATACTGGCTTCACCGCAAGTCTGTATAAAACTACATGCTTTGATCAACTCATCAAAGCATATATTCCAACTCCAAGATGCTTGCACCAGTCCATAGATGGATCGCTGGAGCTTGCATATTTTGTTAGCATATTTAGGATTGACAAAACCTTCTGGTTGCATCATATACAACTCTTCTTTAATAAATCCATTAAGGAATGCAGTTTTTTGACTTCCATTTGACAGACTTCACAAAAGGTGGCAATTGCTAACATGATTCGGACAGACTTAAGCATCGCTACGAGTGAGAAAAGCTCATCATAGTCAACACCTTGAACTTGTCGAAAACCTTGCAACAAGACGAGCTTTGTAGATAGTAACACTACCATCAGCATCCGTCTTCCTCTTGAAGATCCATTTATTCTCTATGACTCACCGATCATTTGGCTAGTCAACCAAAGTCCACACTTTGTTCTTATACATGGATCCTATCTCAGATTTCATGGCCTCAAGCCATTTATCGGAATCTGGGCTCATCATCGCTTCCTCATAGTTTGTAGGTTCGTCATGGTCTAGTAACATTACTTCTAGAATAGGCACTACAAGAAATATGTCAACTAGTGACCTTCTGTCAGTGACCCTGGAAGAATTGGTCATAGATCTATGACCATTTGAGTCCAATTGGTCAAAAGCTGTTCGGGGGGCTCCAAACCCTAAACCATTGCGACCATTTTGGTCAGAAAGGTCGTAATTTCCTTACACGAAATGGTCATAAAGCAAACAGCACTGGTCCGCTGCCTTATTTCTAGTTGTTAACGATCATTATAGATGGTCATAGCCTTGTAAATTGTGGTGAGTTGTGATGACTAGGCGCCATCTCATCAGTTTTGCCTATGTGTCATGTCCATGTGTCAATTTTTGCCCTAGGTTGTGAAGCAACCTATATTTCTGTTATTCCAAAAATTCCCGAAAAATTCTCATAAATTGTTTGAATCATATCTTCATCAAATATGTCAAAAACCTGCCTTGCCTAGTTCAAAAATAACTCAACAATATTCATTTTCCTATTCTGTTCAGAGCGGCACTTTGTGAAGGACGTGTTATTTATATATTCTTGATTTCCCTAAAAAATTGTGAAGACATTCTTCTTAGTATATGATCATCCTCAGCCAAAACTCACGCCCATTGGCCATGTGCATTTCCCATATCGCTAATCAAATACTTGGCTGCTAATTCATCTTTGAGCATAGTTCGATCTCCTCAAGAGAATATTATGTTGTAATTTTCTTCCTAGCACCTACCTGGGGAGTGCCCAACCCACTAGACATGCCTAGGCCGCCCCAAACGCATGGCAATGCCACAGTCTTGCGGTGACCACGCGGCAGGCATGCGAGCTTATGCGCTCTAGAGTTGGGGCCCTCGGCCACCGTCCAAACCTCGATGTCTCGCCATCAAATCATGTATTTCTGATCAATAGATACTTATGTACCTAGAAATGATTTTTGGAAAAAATAAAGAGCAAACTATGAGGCAGCTGCAGTTCAAATTTGACCCGCTTCCTACTGAATCGGCGGGAATTTGTCTTTTTCACAAGAGGTGGATCAAAACTTTTAACACCCAACCATTTTGTCAATTGTGCATTCAATTTGGCCTAGTATTTTATAAAACTGATTAGGTCCAATTTTGCAACAAATATATGGTAGGTCCTTCACACAAAAAAACTCATTTCGGGCACTCGGAAAATGGAAAATGAATTTTCCGTGCAAATAAAATGAAAAGTCCCTTCGGCAACATTATTTGGAATGCCAAGATGAGATCATTTGAGCAAACTATGCCATGAATGTGGCCATAAGATTGATCATTTGGCTTGAAAGCCATGAATCTTCACGCATGATAGCTCATTTCTGAGAACACTTTTTCAAAATAATTGTCGTATTACAAGTTTATTATTTTTCCTGGAAACTTGGTCACATATAATGACACAATGCGAAGGTTTTCCTATTTTTTTATTTTTTTTTTTGAATTTTTTATGCCTGTTTCAAAATGCGATCAAAGCGGCGGGCTTGGCCGTTTCTAGCTAGTTGTTGAATCTTGGAAAACTATTGGTGTTTCTCTGATTAAATAGATACTTATGTACCTAGAAATGATTTTTGGAAAAAATAAATAGCAAACTATGAGGCAGTTGCAGTTCAAATTTGACCGCTTCCATCTGAATCGGCGGGAATTTGTCTTTTTACCAGAGGTGGATCAAAACTTTTGACACCCGAACATTTTGTAAATTGAGCATTAAATATGGCCTAGTATTTTATAAAATTGATTAGGTCCATTTTTGCAACAAATATATGGTATGTCCTTCACAAAAAAACTCATTTCGGGCACTCGAAAAATGGAAAATGAATTTTCCGTGCAAAGAAAATGAAAACTCCCTTAGGCAACATTGTTTGGGATGCCAAGATGCACCCTTGTGCACAATATGAGATCATTTGAGCAAACTATGCCAAGAATATGGCCATAAGATTCATCATTTGGCTTGAAAGCCATGAATCTTCACGCATGATAGCTCGTTTCTGAGAACACTTTTTAAAAATAATTGCCATATTACAAGTTTATTATTTTCCTTAGAAACTTGGTCACATATGATACAATGCAAAGGTTTTCCAATTTTTTGATTTTTTTTTTGAATTTTTTATGCGCGTTTCAAAATGCGGTCAAAACAGTGGGCTTGACTGTTCCTAGCTAGTTGTTGAATCTTGGAAAACTATTGATATTTCTCTGATAAAATAGATACTTATGTACCTAGAAATGATTTTTGGAAAAAATAAAGAGCAAACTATGAGGCAGTTGC
Organism: Triticum timopheevii; assembly: GCA_963921465.1. Lineage (NCBI taxonomy): Eukaryota > Viridiplantae > Streptophyta > Magnoliopsida > Poales > Poaceae > Triticum > Triticum timopheevii. The sequence goes on along the minus strand of OY997274.1, from coordinate 161,835,894 downwards.
AGTTCAAATTTGACCCGCTTCCTACTGAATCGGCGGGAATTTGTCTTTTTCACCAGAGGTGGATCAAAACTTTTGACACCCAACAATTTTGTCAATTGTGCATTAAATATGGCCTTGTATTTTATAAAATTGATTAGGACCATTTTTGCAACAAATATATGGTAGGTCCTTCACAAAAAAACTCATTTCGGGCACTCGGAAAATGGAAAATGAACTTTCCGTGCAAAGAAAATGAAAACTCCCTTAGGCAACATTGTTTGTAATTCCAAGATGCACCCTTGTGCACAATATGAGATCATTTGAACAAACTATGCCATGAATGTGGCCATAAGATTGATCATTTGGCTTGAAAGCCATGAATCTTCACGCATGATAGCTCGTTTCTGAGAACATTTTTTAAAAATAATTGCTGTATTACAAGTTTATTATTTTTCCTGGAAACTTGGCCACATATAATGATACAATGCAAAGGTTTTCCAATTTTTTGATTTTTTTATGAATTTTTTATGTCCGTGTCAAAATGCGGTCAAAACGGCGGGAATGACCGTTCCTAGCTAGTGGTTGAATCTTGAAAAAAATTTAGGTGTTTCTCTGATTAAATAGATACTTATGTACCTAGAAATGATTTTTGGAAAAAATAAAGAGCAAACTACAAGGCAGCTACAGTTCAAATTTGACCCGCTTCCTCCTGAATCGGCGGAAATTTGTCTTTTTCACGAGAGGTGGATCAAACTTTTTACACCCAACCATTTTTTTAATTGTTCATTAAATATGGCCTAGTATTTTAGAAAATTTATTTGGTCCAATTTTGCAACCAATATATAGTAGGTCCTTCACAAAAAAACCTCATTTCGGGCACTCAAAAAATGGAAAATGAATTTTTCGTCCAAAGAAAATGAAAACTCCCTTAGGAAACATTGTTTGGAATTCCAAGATGCACCCTTGTGCACAATATGATCATTTGAACAAACTATGCCATGAATGTGGCCATAAGGTTGATCATTTGGCTTGAAAGCCATGAATCTTCACGCATGATAGCTCGTTTCTGAGAACACTTTTTAAAAATAATTTCCATATTACAAGTTTATTATTTTTCCTGGAAACTTGGCCACATATAATGACACAATGTGAAGGTTTTCCTATTTTTTGTTTTTTTTTGAAATTTTTATGCCCGTTGCAAAATGCGGTCAAAACGGCAGGAATGACCGTTCCTAGCTAGTGGTTGAATCTTGAAATTTTTTGGTGTTTCTCTGATTAAATAGATACTTATGTACCTAGAAATGATTTTTGGAAAAAATAAAGAGCAAACTACGAGGCAGGTACAGTTCAAATTTGACCCGCTTCCAACTGGATCGGCGGAAATTTGTCTTTTTCACGAGAGGTGGATCAAACTTTTTACACCCAACCATTTTGTCAATTGTGCATTAAATATGGCCTAGTATTTTATAAAATTGATTTGGTCCAATTTTGCAACATTTATTTGGTAGGTTCTTCACAAAAAAACCTCATTTGGGGCACTCGAAAAATAGAAAATGATTTTTTCATCCAAAGAAAATGAAAACTTCCTTAGGCAATATTGTTTGCCATTCCAAGATGCACCATTATGCACAATATGGGATCATTTCTTTGAATTTTTCATGTGAAAAAGTAGAAAATGACCCCCCTCCCCCTAAAAACTCATTTCTCATAACAATTTTAAAAAGATATTTGTCTTATTCCAATTCCAAGTTTGTAGTTTTCCTAAAAACTATGTCACATTTGATGACACAATGAGAATGTTTCTTTTTGAATTTCTCATATCATAAAACAGTTTATATGATTCAACACCTTTTTTTGAAAAATATGGTTCAACACCTTATTTTTAGTCAATTACGACCAATTTAGAAGGTCATAACGTGTACTGCGTTCTGATTGGTCCGTAGACATGTCACGCGGGTCATGCTCAAACACCGTCGGATGCTCTCAGATCTGACGGTAGCCCTTTCTCCCTCACCCCCCTCCCCCTCTTTATCTGAAAAAATAAAAAGAAAAAAGAAAACTCCCTCACCCTCTCACCCCACAAACCCTAGCGCTCCACTTCCTACACCCGCTCATGCGCTCCCTCTCCCCCATCACCGCCGCCACCCCGCCGATCCATTCTCCCCAATTCAGATATGACCCCGCCGCCCGCGCCCGCGCGCCACCACCTGCTCCCACCACGCTACATGCCCCACGCCGGAAAAGGGAAGGCAAGCCACCTCCGCCCTCCCCTCGCCCCCGCGCTGGTCCCACTACCGAACCCAGTTCCCCTCACTTCTCCGTCCAAGCGCCGTCGCCATCAATCAATCTCCCGAGCAAGCGATCTCCTTTCCCGATCTACTCGTTGGTTATGGCGGAGGAGCCGGAGGGGTGAGGGGAGGGGGAGCGTGGACGCCAACTGGCGCCCCACCCAAGACTCAGATCCCGCCACCACGGCCGCCGGAGGAAGGGTTGACTCGAACGCACCAGCACCCCACCGCCGGAGGCGACTAGCGCTCCGGGCTCCATCTCGACGCCCGCGCCAGGATCGTATGGCGACTTTCTTAGGTCAATTTAAAGGTTGTCGGTGGTGCCGTCGGAGCGACGCTCTTGTTGGTTGGATGGTTGTGCGCAGTGCCGTCATGCCGCCGCGACAGGAGGATTCGCCACCAGCACCGCTGATGTGCAGTGGGATGGGGAACTGGGTTGCTCCGCCGTGAGGTGGTGGGCGTCGGTGGTGCTGTCCGACGAAGAGGGGGCAGGGGCAGCGTGGCCGTCTCCTCCATCGTCCACCGGCGCCACCCCGGTTAGAGTACGTCCTGGACCCATCGCATCCGCACCCAGGCCCCATTCCCATTCCGTTTGTTCCATTCACTCTTTGATCCCTACTTTTGCTACTAGTAATTTTGGAATCTGCACAATTTTTTTGGTACATATTGTATTTGCTGTGCTTGATGGGATTATCAATCTAATTTAGTTTCAGCATCATAATGTACATTTACATGTACCCAAGTTCACTGTCCATACACATCTCTGAATTACTTATAAGCAACACAAACCATTGTTAGGTCCAGTAAAAGCATCACATAACCAGCATAACTCATTTTTGTTCCACCAAGGATGACAGTGCTTGATTGATGATCTTACAAAAATTGACTCAGTGATCTTCAATCTTGAATTTCTACAGCCCTGATAATATTGCCTCATTCACTATGCAGTTCATGTACATCAGGTGCCACTTGTGTAACGCACAAGGCTGGGCATTGGAACCTAATGTAGGTTATGTCGGCCTAATGTAGGAAATTTACTTGACACTATTGCTCGATTTGGCAGCCCTGTGGTATGCTGTTACTTTTGTTGTTGGAGAATTATCTATTGTGGTTGCCATGGCATAGTTAGCTTTACTTTTGATGCCTCACGATTCTCTTCAGTTGGTGTTTTGTTGGATTTGATGAGAAGTTAACAATCCTGGCGGGTGTAGGACCTGCAGGCCTTTGGATTTTGGCGCTTGAATGATTCACTTAGGAATACCCAGAACTGCAGCAAAATGCTTGCATGCTTTTCTGTTTTGTTACCCAGATCCTGGCGGGTGTTTGTTCATAGGATCTTGTTAGATGACTGTTTTCATGTGATGTCAGCTTTCCTACTCGGTTGTGCTCATTGTGCATATATCAATTAAAGCATGATTTTTCTTCTCTGGTATTGCAGAACGAGGACGACACCAAGGTTGAGTACAGGGTGTGGAACCCCTTCAGATCAAAGCTGGCTGCCGCTGTTCTTGGTGGCATCGACAACATCTGGATTGTAAGTTCGTTGTGCTTTAGCATGTATTCTTTGTGTCAAAACCTTCGTGCTCCAGGTTGTTTTGTAGATTAAACTTATATCATTATTTATGTCCTGACCCTGCACTTGTTAATTCTGGCTCCTGGTGCTCGTGTGTTGTATCTTGGTGCTACCTTAGGAACAACAATGTCTCATGTGTCTGACATTGTTGGACCAGTGAGATCTCATGGCTACTTATTATAGGTCAATGGTTTCCATTAAAGGAAGTTGCTATCTTACATCAATCTTGTGACATGGCCTCAAGGTAGCACAACTGCGCAAGCACATTACTCTGTTCCTCTTTGCTAGCTGAAACTTCATCTAATTTGTAGCCGACAGCCGAGGAAATATGTAACATGAGTTATTTATACCCCCTGTATCTCAAGGTTAATGTTCATGTGATGGTCTGAATCTGTTCATTCTCTGCTTTCCAGCCCTTGTAGACTCCATTTGTTCTGTAATAATGATATATTGATAGCTTAACATGTTAGAAACTAGGTGGTTTATTATTCTGCACTGAAATTATATATGATGATTTATTGTAACTTTTATGTGTAATTGGGCTCGGTTTGTGACCTGTGTTGTTGGGTGTAATGAGTAGGGGAGGTTCTCCCAATTCCTAGGCATCTAGTTCCTATACTAAAATACTTGTACTGCTCATGCCGCTATTGCTAGTGGTCTTGTAGCACAACACAACACTTCTAGTTCCTATACTAATATATTTGTACTGCTCATCCAACTCTATATGATTCAGGTGCATTAGTATGCAGTTCTCATTGTCAGTTCTTGTTTTCTTGATTCATTTATACTATATGATTTAGGTTTTACACTTTTCCAGTAGGTAGCTCATACTGCCCGCCTGCTTCTGCTTTGAATATTGTGGTCTGCATGCTTTAGTCACTGTGCCCTTAGTTCTTTTTTTGTAGGGAGCTATGCTTATCATCAGAAACTCTTGGTGATGATGTTATTCCTCTTTTGGTTCATGTGTTGCAATTATATAACACATAATTCTACACCATGTGGTGCACTTAAGTATCTTAGTGACTTCATTCGATGTGTGTATTTCTGTTAATTTTAAGCTTATGTTGCTGTGAAAATGTACCTCACTGACTGTCTGTCTATTTATTGTGTACTTCTTGCATGAGGTGACTAGTGATGCGGCGCGCCAAGCAGCAGTAGGGGAAGGGGGTCTGCTGATCAAGGAGGCAGAGGAGTAGGGGCGTGCCCAGCCGGCAGCCATGTCCTGCTCGTGGGGGAGGGGCAGGAGGGGTCTGCTCCTCTACTTCCATTGCGACCGTGGCAGGTAGCTCCTCCATCTCCCTCCCCCTCTTCCCGTGCTCACTACTTCTGCAGCTAAGTTGACGAATATGTGATGCACTTGTCCCAAGGAATTTTAGAGGGATCTGTATGAACAAGTCATGTTTTTATTTTATTTTATTTAGGTTGTTAGTTACCAAACAGAGAGGGAAGATGAGCTCCTGCTTGGATTTTTTTCTGCCAGCACATGATTTGTATGTATGCAATCATCATCTAATTTGATGCTACCTTGTCGTACATGTTGTGTGCAGTGATTCCCACAAACTATAACCTGATTTGATGCTACCTTGTCTTCTTTTCAATTGATATTTGTCTCATCTAGCACTCTAACTATAAATGTGTTGTTTTAATCCTGATGATGATGATGTAGTATAAGGTGGACACCATATTCCTCTTTTAACCCAAAATGAATAATTTTGTTTCATCATGTCCTGGTTTACCCAAGTCAGATTGTTTTTGGTTTGTACTTTGGACCCTGTGTGTTTCTCACATGAACTAGTGTTGTTGTAACATGAACTGTAGTAGGTGGCTTCATCTCTTCCTCATTTGATCATTTTTGTGGCCCATATGCATGCTACATGTTGGCTGACTTGGCATGATGTGCACGAAAACTGTTTGGGCATCCATACTAAACAACACTTCTTAATTTTCATGTAGACTTGCTCTAGCTCTTCTTAATTTTCATGCATGTTTCTTTCCAGACTTGATCTTACTACTAAATAGCACCCCCATCACATGTTGTTGTTGTTGTTGTTGTTGTTGTTATTCACCCTATCCTTGCTGTTATGTTATCTTGTTGGCAGATAATTTGAGTAAATTCAAGACGAAAGATGTGCAAAGAAGCTCCAAGACATTCTTATATAGCAAGTTATGTAATAATAGTTGGGTTCTTTGGGAATTTAATGTATCTTCTCTCTACTTGTGAATGGAATAGTAATTATGTATGTGATTTAATGTATCTTCTCTCTGTGAATTTCATGTATGTTTCAGAATTACAATTTCTGTTTCATATGAAATAGTGATTATGTATGTGATTGAAAATGTGTGCAATCAAAACATGACTCATGTGACCCACTTATCAAAATAATTTGAGCACATTTGAAATTTCTGACGCGTGGGACCAGTGTATGATATTATGATATTTGGGACAAATGTAAAACAGTGGAAAATAAAATGGCAAAAAATAAAAGATCATATGCTGTAAAAGGCTGCATCTAGAAATAAAAAGGCTGAATTGCTGGGCCAGGCCCATGTAGCTAGCAAAAATTAATAGGAAAAACAAATACATCAAAAAGGCCGAATTGTTGGGCTAGGCCCATGTAGAAAACCGAATTGGACTGGGCTGATTCTTGTGCCACATCAGCTTGCCACGCCGGATGCCTACGTGGTCTGGGGAGGTTGCTAGTGACCAAAACAAAACAGTAGGCATATTTTGGTCATAAAAGTCTACGACCATTCTAGAAGAAACGTCAAAAATGTCAGTTTACGATGGCCAGCTTTTGACCTTCTAGTTTTGGTCACAAAAAGGTCACAAATGGAAAACTATGACCATTCAGTGACCAATAGTGGTGGTCACAAGTTGACATATTTCTTGTAGTGAGGATTACCATAACCCCGGACCGATAACTTCTACATGATAGGGGGGACGTCGGACATGCATGAGAGAGAGATGTGGTCCGCTCGTCGAACATGTCATGTGGATTTTTTTTGTTCATATAGAAAACTCCGGTAACTTCGACATGAGGGGGGACGTCGATCAACCCCCTCTCGCCCGACCAACTCTCGAGTCCACCCAAACCGGGACTGAAAAAGCATTGTCGAGGCCACTCCATACCCTAGAAAAAAGCGTTGTTGATCTCCTACCCCCTCCCGCCCACTACCCGACAAACTCTCGAGGCCACCCAAACCCCAAAAAGAAAACTCCGATAAATTCACCATGAGGGGGGATGTCGATCAACCCCCTCTCGCCCAACCAACACTCGGGTCCACCCAAACGGGGACTGAAAAAGTGTTGTTGAGGCCACGCCAAACTGGAACAAGTCTAGATATATTAAGGCCACCCAAACCCTGAAAGTATAACCCCGGCCCGATACTTTGACATGAGGGGGGACGTCAGACATGCATGAGAGAGGCGGTCCGCAACAGATCCATTGCTCATATATGCATATGATTCCTTGTTGTGATATTAGCTAGGTCTATGTTTTCCACTAATTTATCCATCTCTCATGTTTGTATATTGCCATGTTGTAATATTTGCAGAAACTATGGATTGTTAGGAAGAGTTATTGGGGGATATAATCCACGACGAACGTGATGTCTTATCGTTTCTCAACGACACCGATGGTCGGGAAGGAGAGGATGATGGCTCCGGTGATCGAACAATGGAGGAGGAAGGACATGATCATGACGGCTCCGGTGACCGAATGGCGGAGGAAGAAGGAGACCATGATGACGACTCCAGTGACCAAACGGAGGAGGGAGCTATTGCAAAGTCCGGTGAGGTATATATATTAATTAAGCCTGTGCTGACTAATTGATGCATTAATTGTTTTTGTATGTATATATATTAAAGCTTGTTTCTTCTTTTATAGCCCTCCGGATCGAGCCAAACTTCTATAATGAGACGAGGCCTGAAGAAAAGGTTGAGCGAGGATGATAGGTTCACGATCACAGAAATCGCGGATGATGGCCAACCGATTGAACCCAAGCGGAAAAAGGACACATTTGTTGCTTAGTGCAGAGCTATTGTTAGGGATAACATCCCGATCATCATCTAGAAATGGAATAAGCCTAAGGACGATCCTGAAGTTTCTTATGTCAACGATAGAAAGAAAGATGATCTTTGGACCTTGCTAAAGGCAAATTTCACCCTACCGCCAGAGGAGGATCCGAATAAGCTAGTTATAGAGCCAAAGGTCAAGGCTTGTGCCCTTAAGAAGATGGAAGATCTATTCAGGAGGTGGAAGAAAGAGTTGAACACAAAGTTTGTCGACAAAGGGGAGACTCTAGAATTCACCGGTCGATATGAGAAGATAAGAGATCACTGGCCCGCATTTGTGGCCTACAAGACATCAAAGAAGGGTAAGAAAATGTCGGAGACAAACAAGAGAAATGCTGCAAAGAAGCGGTATCACCATCACACGGGGTCAGGTGGCTACCTCAAAGCCCAGCCGTTGTGGGCCAAAGCTGAGCAAGACCTGCTTGCTAAAGGGGTCCAACCATCGACATTGAACTGGCCAGACCGTTCAAGGACTTGGTTCTTTGGGGTTGGGGGAACTTTGGACCCAGAAATAGGGAAGTGTCATTGGACGGACGAGCAACTTGCAATACCCGTCAAGAAGCTTCAGGATTATATCGCCGCAGCGCAGAAAGGGATGTTCATTCCCGATAGAGAGAAGGATGAGTTGACTGAGGCCCTCGGGAATCCTGAGCACCCTGGACAAACACGAGGCACACCAGGCTCCGTTCAGTGGGTGGTTGGGTTTCCCGGCGCATGCGGTTACATAAGTCGGGAGAGAAAGAGGAAAGCGGAGCTGAGCAAAATGCAGAAGCTCAATGCAAGACTAGTAAAGCTAGAGGAACTTGCAGCTGCCGACCAACCATCTCAGCGGCATGAAGCTACCCCGCCATCTCAACGGAGAAGCAGCATGGCTTCCACAAAGCTCGTTCAGCCCGATTTCACGGCTCCTCGCTACCCCGTGGATACTATCACGGAGGCTCAACATTGTGAGCTTATGAAGAAATGGCAGAACCTGACTTTGAAGGTGGTTGTCGGCTCTGTTGCACCTCCTCTAGCTGAAGTAACTTTTCACTGCCGTACGATTCCACATGGCTATGCTGTTGTGACGGTGGATGAAATAATGGAGGGATTTGAGGAGCTGGAGCTTGACCACCCTACAGGTGAAGGGGAGAATCAGCTGGTTAATGCTTTGAGGAGTACATGCCTATGGAGGAAGGAGTACATCAAGCTTCCAAACTGGACGCCTCCTCCTCCTCCTCCTCCGGTGAGTTAGGGCACTCCGCCTCCTCCTCCTCCTCCTCCTCTGACAACGACGAGTGATCAGGGCACTCCGTCTCCTTCTCCGCCTCCTCCGGCGCGTGAGGGCACTCCGCCTCCTCCTTCGCCTCCTCCTTCGCCTCCTCTGGTGCGTCGGAGCAGTCCGCCTCCTCCTCCGCCTCGTCAGCAACGGCAGAAGACAGACGCCGCCACTCTGGCTGCTCCGGCGCATCAGAGCACTCCGCCTCCTTCTCTGCCTCGTCAGCAACGGCAGAAGAGAGACGCCACCACTCCGGCGGCTAGCAGTGCAAGTAGAGGCGGGGGCCAATCCAGATACGGTCCATCTCTCAAGGCTCCAGAAAATTTACCATATGAGAGGACCGACAAGGAAAATGAGGACATCGGTCTTGCCCAAGTGAGGGACTTTCTTGCAAAGAAACCTCCACCTTCGAAGGAGATGATAGATCCGGTGAAAGCGAAGCGCACTATCGATGCCTTGAAGCGACCACCACCGCCTATGCCGGATTCTAACTATGTCCGATGTCTTAAAAAGACATATCAAGATGCGCGGCAATCGGGAAGTACTTCCAGTGATGCAAGGTTAGCAGAACGAAGAAGTGGGAAAAAAACCAGCTCAGCGAACAGGCGAACCAATCGTGCCCCCCGCTCAAGGTTGAAGGAAATATGCCCTAGAGGCAATAATAAAGTTATTATTTATTTCCTTATTTCATGATAATTGTTTATTATTCATGCTAGAATTGTATTAATCGGAAACATGATACATGTGTGAATACATAGACAAACAGAGTGTCACTAGTATGCCTCTACTTGACTAGCTCGTTAATCAAAGATGGTTATGTTTCCTAGCCATAGACATGAGTTGTCATTTGATTAACGGGATCACATCATTAGGAGAATGATGTGATTGACATGACCCATTCAGTTAGCTTAGCACCCGATCGTTTAGTATGTTGCTATTGCTTTCTTCATGACTTATACATGTTCCTATGACTATGAGATTATGCAACTCCCGTTTACCGGAGGAACACTTTGTGTGCTACCAAACGTCAAAACGTAACTGGGTGATTATAAAGGTGCTCTACAGGTGTCTCCGAAGGTACTTGTTGGGTTGGCGTATTTCGAGATTAGGATTTGTCACTCCGAATGTCGGAGAGGTATCTCTGGGCCCTCTCGGTAATGCACATCACTTAAGCCTTGCAAGCATTGCAACTAATGAGTTAGTTGTGAGATGATGTATTACGGAACGAGTAAAGAGACTTGCCGGTAACAAGATTGAACTAGGTATTGGATACCGACGATCGAATCTCGGGCAAGTAACATACCGATGACAAAGGGAACAACGTATGTTGTTATGCGGTCTGACCGATAAAGATCTTCGTAGAATATGTAGGAACCAATATGGGCATCCAGGTCCCGCTATTGGTTATTGACCGGAGACGCGTCTCGGTCATGTCTACATTGTTCTCGAACCATAGGGTCCGCACGCTTAAGGTTTCGATGACAGTTATATTATGAGTTTATGAGTTTTGATGTACCGAAGGAGTTCGGAGTCCCGGATGAGATCGGGGACATGACAAGGAGTCTCGAAATGGTCGAGACGTAAAGATCGATATATTGGACGACTATATTCGGAGTTCGGAAAGGTTCCGAGTGATTCGAGTATTTTTCGGAGTACCGGAGAGTTACGGGAATTCGTATTGGGCCTCATTGGGCCATACGGGAAAGGAGAGAAAGGGCCAAAAGGGTGGCCGCACCCCTCCTCTTGGACTAGTCCGAATTGTACTAGGGAGGGGGGCACCCCCTTCCTTCCTTCTCCTTCTCTCTTCCCTTTCCTTCTCTCCTACTCCTACTACATGGAAGGGTTCCTAGTTGGACTAGGAAAGGGGGAATCCTACTCCCGGTGGGAGTAGGACTCACCTAGGGAGCGCCATAGAGAGGGCCGGCCCTCCCCCTCCTCCACTCCTTTATATACGGGGGCGGGGGGCACCCCATAGACACACAAGTTGATCTTCGTGATCGTTCCTTAGCCGTGTGCGGTGCCCCCCTCCACGATATTACACCTCGGTCATATTGTAGCGGTGCTTAGGCGAAGCCCTGCGACAGTTGAACATCAAGATCATCACCACGCCTTCGTGCTGATGGAACTCCTCCCCGAAGCTTTGCTGGATCGGAGCCCGGGGTGCGTCATCAAGTTGTACGTGTGTCAAGAACTCGGAGGTGCCGGAGTAACGGTGCTTGGATCGGTTGAACCGGGAAGATATATGACTACTTCCTCTACGTTGCGTCAACGCTTCCGCTTCGGTCTACGAGGGTACGTAGACAACACTCTCCCCTCTCGTTGCTATGCCATCACCATGATCTTGCGTGTGCGTAGGAAAATTTTTGAAATTACTACGTTCCCCAACAGTGGCATCCGAGCCTAGGTTTTATGGTTTGATGTTATATGCACGAGTAGAACACAAGTGAGTTGTGGGCGATATAAGTCATACTGCTTACCAGCATGTCATACTTTGGTTCGGCGGTATTGTTGGATGAAGCGGCCCGGACCGACATTACGCGTACGCTTACGCGAGACTGGTTTTACCGTCGTGCTTTGCACACAGGTGACTAGCGGGTGTCAGTTTCTCCAACTTTAGTTGAACCGAGTGTGGCTACGCCCGGTCCTTGCGAAGGTTAAAACAGCATCAACTTGACAAACTATCGTTGTGGTTTTGATGCGTAGGTGAGATTGGTTCTTGCTTAAGCCCATAGCAGCCACGTAAAACTTGCAACAACAAAGTAGAGGACGTCTAACTTGTTTTTGCAGGGCATGTTGTGATGTGATATGGCCAAGACATGATGCTATATTTTATTGTATGAGATGATCATGTTTTGCAACCGAAGTTATCGGCAACTGGCAGGAGCCATATGGTTGTCGCTTTATTGTATGAAATGCAAACGCCCTGTAATTGCTTTACTTTATCACTAAGCAGTAGCGATAGTCGTAGAAGCAATAGATGGCGTAAACGACAACGATGCTACGATGGAGATCAAGGTGTCGCGCCGGTGATGATAGTGATCATGATGGTGCTTCGGAGATGGAGATCACAAGCACAAGATGATGATGGCCATATCATATCACTTATATTGATTGCATGTGATGTTTATCCTTTATGCATCTTATCTTGCTTTGACTGACGGTAGCATTTTAAGATGATCTCTCACTAAAAATTATCAAGAAGTGTTCTCCCTGAGTATGCACCGTTGCCAAAGTTCGTCGTGCCCAGACACCACGTGATGATCGGGTGTGATAAGCTCTACGTTCATCTACAATGGGTGCAAGCCAGTTTTGCACACGCAGAATACTCAGATTAAACTTGACGAGCCTAGCATATGCAGATATGGCCTCGGAACACGGAGACCGAAAGGTCGAGCGTGAATCATATAGTAGATATGATCAACATAAGATGTTCACCATTGAAAACTACTCCATCTCACGTGATGATCGGTTATGGTTTAGTTGATTTGGGTCACGTGATCACTTAGATGACTAGAGAAATGTCTGTCTATGTGGGAGTTCTTAAGTAATATGATTAATTGAACTTAAATTTATCATGAACTTAGTCCTGGTAGTATTTTGCAAATTATGTTGTAAGATCAATAGCTTGCGTTGTTGCTTTCATATGTTTATTTTGATATGTTCCTAGAGAAAATTGTGTTGAAAAATGTTAGTAGCAATGATGCGGATTGGATCCGCGATCTGAGGTTTATCCTCAGTGCTGCACAGAAGAATTATGTCCTTAATGCACCGCTAGGTGACAGACCTATTGCAGGAGCAGATGCAGACGTTATGAACGTTTGGCTAGCTCAATATGATGACTATTTGATAGTTTTGTGCACCATGCTTTATGGCTTAGAATCGGGACTTCAAAGATGTTTTGAACATCATGGACCATATGAGATGTTCCAGGAATTGAAGTTAATATTTCAAGCAAATACCCGAGTTGAGAGATATGAAGTCTCCAACAAGTTCTATAGCTAAAAGATGGAGGAGAATCGCTCAACTAGTGAGCATGTGCTCAGATTGTCTGGGTACTACAATCGCTTGAATTAAGTGGGAGTTAATCTTCTAGATAAGATAGTGATTGACAGAATTCTCTAGTCACCATCACCAAGTTAGTAGAACTTCGTGATGAACTATAGTATGTAAGGGATGACGAAAATGATTCCCGATCTCTTCGTGATGTTGAAATCGACGAAGGTAGAAATCAAGAAAGAGCATCAAGTGTTGATGGTTGACAAGATCACTAGTTTCAAGAAAAGGGCAAAGGGAGAGAAAGGGGAACTTCAAGTAGATTGACAAGCAAGTTGTCACTCCCACGAAGAAGCCCAAAGCTGAACCAAAGCCTGAAACTGAGTGCTTACACTGCAAAAGAAATGGTCACTGGAAGCGGAAATGCCCTAAATATTTGGTGGATAAGAAGGATGGCAAAGTGAAATAGGGTATATTTGATATACAGGTGTTTGATGTGTGCTTTACTAGTGTTTATAGCAACCCCTCGGTATTTGGTACTGGTTCAGTTGCTAAGAGTAGTAACTTGAAACGGGAGTTGCAGAATAAACAGAAACTAGTTAAGGGTGAAGTGACGATGTGTGTTGAAAGTAGTTCCAAGATTGATATGATCATCATCGCACACTCTCTATACTTTTGGGATTAGTGTTAAACCTAAATAAATGTTATTTGGCGTTTGCGTTGAGCATGAATATGATTTGATCATGTTTATTGCAATACGGTTATTCATTTAAAATCAGAGAATAATTGTTGTTCTATTTAAATGAATAAAACCTTCAATGGTCATACACCCAACGAAAATAGTTTGTTGGCTCTCGATCGTAGTGATGCACATATTCATAATATTGATGCCAAAAGATGCAAAGTTAATAATGATAGTGCAACTTATTTGTGGCACTGCCATTTAGGTCATATCGGTGTAAAGCGCATGAAGAAGCTCCATACTGATGGACTTTTGGAACCACTTGATTATGAATCACTTGGTACTTGCGAACCATGCCTCATGGGCAAGATGACTAAAACGCCGTTCTCCGGTACTATGGAGAGAGCAACAGATTTGTTGGAAATCATACATACAGATGTATGTGGTCCGATGAATGCTGAGGCTCGTGGCGGATATCATTATTTTCTGACCTTCACAAAATGATTTGAGCAGATATGGGTATATCTACTTGATGAAACATAAGTCTGAAATAGTTGAAAGGTTCAAAGAATTTCAGAGTGAAGTGGAAAAACCATTGTAACAAGAAAAATAAAGTTTCTACGATCTGATCGCGGAGACAAATATTTGAGTTACGAGTTTGGTCTTCAATTAAAACAATGTGGAATAGTTTCACAAATTCATGCCACCTGGAACACCACATCATAATGTTGTGTCCGATGTCATAACCGTACTTTATTGGATATAGTACAATCTATGATGTTTTTTACCGATTTACCAATATCGTTTTGGGATCATGCATTAGAGACAACTGCATTCACGTTAAATAGGGCACCATCTAAATCCGTTGAGACGACACTATATGAACTGTGGTTTAGCAAGAAACCAAAGTTGTCGTTTCTTAAAGTTTGGGGCTGCGATGCTTATGTGAAAAAGTTTCATTCTGATAAGCTCAAACCCAAATCGGAGAAGCGCGTCTTCATAGAATACCCAAAGGAAATTGTTGGGTACACCTTCTATCACAGATCCGAAGGCAAAACATTCGTTGCTAATAATGGATCCTTTCTAGAGAAGGAGTTTCTCTCGAAAGAAGTGAGTGGGAGGAAAGTAGAATTTGATGAGGTAATTGTACCTTCTCCCTTATTGGAAAGTAGTTCATCACAGAAATTTGTTCCGGTGACTACTACACCAATTATTGAGGAAGCTAATGATGATGATCATGTAACTTCAGATCAAGTTACTACCGAATCTCGTAGGTAAACCAGAGTGAGATCCGCACCAGAGTGGTACGGTAATCCTGTTCTGGAAGTCATGTAACTAGACCATGATGAACCTACGAACTATGAGGAAGCGATGATGAGCCCAGATTCCGCGAAATGGCTTGAGGCCATGAAATCTGAGATGAGATCCATGTATGAGAACAAAGTGTGGACTTTGGTGGAGTTGCCCAATGATCGGCAAGCCATAGAAAATAAATGGATCTTCAAGAGGAAGACGGACGCTGATAGTAGTGTTACTATCTACAAAGCTAGACTTGTCGAAAAAGTTTTTTGACAAAATTCAAGATGTTGAATACAATGAGATTTTCTCACTCGTATCGATGCTTAAAAGTCTGTCCGAATCATGTTAGCAATTGCCACATTTTTTGAAATCTGGCAAAAGGATGTCAAAACTGCATTTCTTAATGGGTTTTTTAAAGAAGAGTTGTATATGATGCAACCAGAAGGTTTTGTCAATCCTAAAGGTGCTAACAAAATGTGCAAGCTCCAGCGATCCATCTATGGACTGGTGCAAGCATCTCGGAGTTGGAATATACGCTTTGATAAGTTGATCAAAGCATATAGTTTATGCAGACTTGCAGTGAAGCCTGTATTTACTAGAAAGTGAGTGGGAGCACTACAGCATTTCTGATAAGTATATGTGAATGACATATTGTAGATCGGAAATAATGTAGAATTATTCTGCAAAGCATAAAGGAGTGTTTGAAAGGAGTTTTTCAAAGAAAGACCTCGGTGAAGCTGCTTACATATTGAGCATCAAGATCTATAGAGATAGATCAAGACGCTTGATAAGTTTTTTCAATGAGTACATACCTTGACAAGATTTTGAAGTAGTTCAAAATGGAACAATCAAAGAAAGAGTTCTTGCTTGTGTTACAAGGTGAGAAATTGAGTAAGACTCAAAACCCGACCACGGCAGAAGATAGAAAGAGAATGAAAGTCATTCCCTATGCCTTGGCCATAGGTTCTATAAAGTATGCCATGCTATGTACCAGATCTATTGTATACCCTGCACTGAGTTTGGCAAGGGAGTACAATAGTGATCTAGGAGTAGATCACTGGACAGCGGTCAAAATTATCCTTAGTGGAATAAGGATATGTTTCTCGATTATGAAAAGTGACAAAAGGTTCGTCGTAAAGGGTTATGTCGATGCAAGTTTTGACACCGATCTGGATGACTCTAAGTCTTGATCTAGATACATATTGAAAGTGGGAGCAATTAGCTAGAGTAGCTCCGTGCAGAGCATTGTAGACATAGAAAATTGCAAAATACATAATGGATCTGAATGTGAAAGACCCGTTGACTAAGATTCTCTCACAAGCAAAACATGATCACACCTTAGTATTCTTTGGGTGTTAATCACATAGCGATGTGAACTAGATTACTGAATCTAGTAAAACCTTTGGGTTGGTCACATGGCGATGTGAACTATGGGTGTTAATCACATGATGATGTGAACTATCGATGTTAATCACATTGTGATGTGATCTAGATTATTGACTCTACTGCAAGTGGGAGACTGAAGGAAATATGCCCTAGAGGCAATAATAAAGTTATTATTTATTTCCTTATTTCATGATAATTGTTTATTATTCATGCTAGAATTGTATTAATCGGAAACATGATACATGTGTGAATACATAGACAAACAGAGTGTCACTAGTATGCCTCTACTTGACTAGCTCGTTAATCAAAGATGGTTATGTTTCCTAGCCATAGACATGAGTTGTCATTTGATTAACGGGATCACATCATTAGGAGAATGATGTGATTGACATGACCCATTCAGCTAGCTTAGCACCCGATCGTTTAGTATGTTGCTATTGCTTTCTTCATGACTTATACATGTTGCTATGACTATGAGATTATGCAACTGCCGTTTACCAGAGGAACACTTTGTGTGCTACCAAATGTCACAACGTAATTGGGTGATTATAAAGGTGCTCTACAGGTGTCTCCGAAGGTACTTGTTGGGTTGGCGTATTTCGAGATTAGGATTTGTCACTCCGAATGTCGGAGAGGTATCTCTGGGCCCTCTCGGTAATGCACATCACTTAAGCCTTGCAAGCATTGCAACCTATGAGTTAGTTGTGAGATGATGTATTACGGAACGAGTAAAGAGACTTGCCGGTAACGAGATTGAACTAGGTATTGGATACCGACGATCGAATCTCAGGCAAGTAACATACCGATGACAAAGGGAACAACGTATGTTGTTATGCGGTCTGACCGATAAAGATCTTCGTAGAATATGTAGGAACCAATATGGGCATCCAGGTCCCGCTATTGGTTATTGACCGGAGACGTGTCTCGGTCATGTCTACATTGTTCTCGAACCGTAGGGTCTGCACGCTTAAGGTTTCGATGACAGTTATATTATGAGTTTATGAGTTTTGATGTACCGAAGGAGTTCGGAGTCCCGGATGAAATCGGGGACGTGACGAGGAGTCTCGAAATGGTCGAGACGTAAAGATCGATATATTGGACGACTATATTCGGAGTTCGGAAAGGTTCCGAGTGATTCGGGTATTTTTCGGAGTACCGGAGAGTTACGGGAATTCGTATTGGGCCTCATTGGGCCATACGGGAAAGGAGAGAAAGGGCCAAAAGGGTGGCCGCACCCCTCCCCTTGGACTAGGGAGGGGGGGGCGCCCCCTTCCTTCCTTCTCCTTCTCTCTTCCCTTTCCTTCTCTCCTACTCCTACTACATGGAAGGGTTCCTAGTTGGACTAGGAAAGGGGGAATCCTACTCCCGGTGGGAGTAGGAGTCCCCTAGGGCGCGCCATAGAGAGGGCCGGCCCTCCCCCTCCTCCACTCCTTTATATACGGGGGCGGGGGGCACCCCATAGACACACAAGTTGATCTTCGTGATCGTTCCTTAGCCGTGTTCGGTGCCCCCCTCCACGATATTACACCTCGGTCATATTGTAGCGGTGCTTAGGCGAAGCCCTGCGACAGTTGAATATCAAGATCGTCACCACGCCGTCGTGCTGACGGAACTCCTCCCCGAAGCTTTGCTGGATCGGAGCCCGGGGTGCGTCATCGAGCTGTACGTGTGTCAAGAACTCAGAGGTGCCGGAGTAACGGTGCTTGGATCGGTTGAACCAGGAAGACGTACGACTACTTCCTCTACGTTGCGTCAACGCTTCCGCTTCGGTCTACGAGGGTACGTAGACAAAACTCTTCCCTCTCGTTGCTATGCCATCACCATGATCTTGCGTGTGCGTAGGAAATTTTTTGAAATTACTACGTTCCCCAACAAAGGTGTCTAGCGATATCGTCACTAATCAGCCGGGGAAGGTGCCTGGTACCAATCCTGCAGATTACCTGAGCGATGATGTAGAGTTTGAAATAATGGAGGTGGGCGAATTCAGATACCAGTACGGGCAGCCTCTCGTCAAACCTGATCATCCTCCTCTAACAACGATGATGCGAGATTGCATGAATGGTACATGAAAACCTACAGCGAGTCTGGGAAGGATACTTTAATGCTGAGAATTAAAGAGGAGCGCGACTCGTTGGAACTGAGCTGTTGCATGTTGAATTGGTGAGTTATTCCAGTTATACAATCAATTGGCCCTCAATAAACAACTCATGACTTGCTACTGTCTGTAAGTATTACTTCTGTAATTAAGCCTGTATATATAGTCAGCTCTTTCATTGCATGTATATATAATTATCCTCAGATTAAAGGTCGTCGAATGCAGAAAAGCACAAATCTATGGCATTGGTTCATTAACCCAAATGTCATACATGAATGGATGGTTAAAAACAATGTCACAGAAACAGAGCACAACTTGCTACAATTGTTGCTTAAAAAAAGATAAAATACTCTTTCCTTACAACTTCAAGTGAGTGTTACTGTCTTGTGCATATTTGGTTTCTCTTATTACTTGAGGTTATAGTAATGTAATTGATGAGTTATGCATGCATGCGCAGGTTCCACTTTATTCTGCTAGAGATTAAGCTTGACCGGGGAGTAGTAACCGTCTTAGACTCGAGACGAAAAGATCCCCAGGACTATGCGGACATGACTGAAATGCTCCAGAAGTAAGTTCAATCGATTATTATTGCACCATATTGGCAACTTTGTTCATTTCCTGATATCAAATGAATATTTTCTTTGTCTGGCAGGATTTGGAAAGAATTCACCAGAATTGTTCCGGGACTGCCAAGGAGCTGCGATTTAAACACCCAAAAGTATGTACTACTAGCTAGTTCCGCGCATCTCTCATTGATTCTAGCTAGTTTCATCAATACCATTTAGTGTGCTTGCTTATCAATTTGATTGACCTCTATTTCTCGTAAAGTGCTTATGGCAGGAAGCCGGGAATGATTTTTTGTGGATACTATGTTTGCGAGTTCATCTACAACGCGATGGCCTCTCTGCGGGGCTACTATGAAAAATAATATGAAGTACATAAACAAAAATATTCACAATTTTATTTTATTACCATCATTTATGTTGAGTTTCATTCATATATATGTATTGACCCCCTTCTTTAAATTAGATGTGGCAGATGCAGGATGAACTCCTACCACATGATCGCATAAGAGCAATTCAAAAGGAATTGGCGGGATTCTTTCTTGATCACGTCATACATAAAGCCGGAGAATACCATGTGGAAATTGATATAGACATGAGATGTTAGGGATTATAAGAGATCTTATATTGTATATATGTAGCTAGTAGCGTCGGATAAATATACGAAAACTTGTTGTTCGACCAAATCTCTCGGAGAAAGAGAGGTCACTCCTCTCTGTATATGTGCATGACGATCTTGTGTAATTAATGGTTCCTTTATTTTCTTACTAGCTAGCGTGTCGAGTTCTCTCTATATGTATATAGTAGATAGGTCGACCAAGCACGAAGAAAGAGAGGACACTTCTCTCTATTAGCTAGCTAACACAATATATGAAACCCCTAAATTAACCCTCCAAAACTCCCTACCCCCCCCCTTCAAAAAAACAAAAACCCCAGCTCCTGCCAGCTGCTGACGCGTGTATGCCTTTTTGGTCCCGGTTGGTGTTACCAACCGAGACTAAAGGTCCTCCTGCCTGGGCGCCCCGCACTGGCCACGTGGAGCCCCTTCTGTCCCGATTCGTAAGCGAACCGGGACTAAAGGTTTTGGGCTTTAGTACCGACCCTTTAGTCCTGGTTCCAGAACCGGGGCTAAAAGGCCTCTGGAACCGGGTCTAATGGGCTGTTTTTTACTAGTGCACAAATACACAAAATTTCAAACAATTGTTGATGTCAACAACATAAATCACTCACTTGAAATAAAGGATGATGAGTTTGACAACAATCGTGACCTAAATGCACCTCGTGGAGCTAGTGTCCACATCCCTTGGTAGTAATCATTATAGCTGCAACAGAAGGCTCTGATGTTGCATCGAATATATTTGGGTGCCCGATCATGCACATAGAAAATTTTGATACCATCGATGGTGAAGAGTAAAAAAGATGTAGGTTACCCAAAAATATATTCAACTTAAAAATAATACTCCCTTTATAAAGAAACATAAGAGCGTCTAGATTCTTTACAAAGGGAATATATGTCAAATACTATACGATCCGGTAGAAAACAGCTACCTTACTTTAGCGACATCCATTACTGCAGGTGTTGTTGCGGTTGACGGTCAGTTGGTCAATAGGCAAAGGCACGTACATCAGTTTGAGCTCTGAGTCGTTGAAGATATGTCGAGAGACCAATTCAACGGGGATGACTATGCCGGTCTCCCAGCAAGAGAGCTGCTTCTCCTGTGAGCTCTCACTCGAGGGAAGCGAGGCATGCAGAGCTAGCCTGGTTCCCAACACCTGTGAGCTCCCCATCTCGTTGTAAACTTGAGTACTTCTTGTCCTGGTCTCTCCATGGAGTGCGTATACATATAAACGGTATAATCAGTCACTAGATGGCCAACTCCCCTATGCTAATATGTGCATACGATGTGATCATCCAATGTCCTTTACACCATTGATTGATTGATGGAAGCAGCGCCTGATGCGATCAATATAGTGGTACTAACGTACCTGACCGGAACACGAGACTACGCTACCCCATCCGAGTTGAGGCCAGAGTACCGTCGGCAGGCACGGCCGCGTTCGCGTCAGGCATGGCTACGGAGGACGTGGGAGTCGTTGGCTGCCTGCCTTATTGCGTCGAAGGTCAATTCGTCAATGTGGTGAGGTGTTGCAGTGGGTCGGCGGTGTCCTCGGCATCCGGGTTGACGGCACCACGCAACGAAGGGAGGAGTTGCATGGCGTCTAGATCGATGCGTCCGCTCGCGAGGGCCGCTGCTGAAGGCGGCGACAGCTTTGCTGAGGCGAGCCTATCTTTTGCAGAAGTGTGTTGGTTATGATATTTTTATATATGTATATATCTAGAGTCCTATATCCAATCAAAAATAAGAGTTCTATGTTCAACAGTCTCATGGAATATTGAGGGGAGACGAGAGAAAAAAAAAGACGTGTGTACCTTTGTGCCTGGCTCAGACGAATGCGACCTAAAAAAATTAGGCTAACGAAAGTATTTTTCAGGTAATTATGTATGTATATTTAAGATCTATACACATTTTTCTTGGGATTTTTTCATATATAACATGTTAGTTAGAGTTTAAAATATCAATATTCAGAAGCATTTAATATTTCAGAAAAAAAATTAAATAGGAAAAAGGAAAAAGAATTGAGACCACCTGGGCTCGAACCCAGGTCTGCCGTATGGATGATTCACTCTCTGGCCAACGAACTAATTCAGTGCTTGGCATATCTTAGGAGATCGTACATAAACCAAAGAGCACTCCGTGACTTGTGAAGAAAAAAGCAAATCGTTTTTCCTAATTTATGTGTGGCATGGTGGGTAATTTGTGGCAACTTTAGGGATTAATTTAATGACGTATGACCAGAAGCAATAAGTGTCTTATTATTATTAGCAAAAATGCCCGTGCGTTGCAACGGGAGAAAAAACGCTATGTGTGTGTGTGTGTGTGTGGGGGGGGGGGGGGGGGGGGAGGTTATCACTTCTATATGGGTAAAGGTAAAGGGTAGTCCTACCATTTTCAAATTGTCGGCATGAGTGCTAGAGCTATTATCCCAGACATTTTTATGCCCACATAAATCAAGTACTCCCTCCGTCCAAAAAACTGTGTCCCTCAAATGGATGTATCTAGCACCAAGTTAGTGCTAGATACATCCATTTGAGGACAAGCTTTCTTGGACGGAGGAAGTACTAATGATATCACTTAATTGTACCAATAATATACTTATGTTACATCACCCAGAAAAATATTATGGTAAAAAGGAACGGATTGAAAAATAATTGGTTCGCAATCATATATGCATGCAGGGGATCAAAATTTTGCTTCAAAGTTCTATGAAGAGTTTGTGGATCATGCCTCATTACATTCAGAAGAAGAAAATCTTGTCATCTGTAGGTGGGCGCTAGCACTCTGCAGGAGTTGTATCTTCGAGATTCATTCTTAAGTAAAATTCAGAAGTGCAAAAACAGATCTAACAGTAGTCACAGTACAACTCCAGCTTCCTCGTTTGTTAACTTGCCGTTGTTCTGATGTAGATTTGGCACCAGCCTCTCTAGCAGAAGGAAAATCCATGTCAATAATAGACTCTGAAAACTCAAAGTACATACTAAATGAAATCCTTCTGAAGTGTGTTTCTGCTTCCACAATAATAATAAAAAAATCTACTTAAATGAGTGTCAAAAGGGATACTTATTGTAGATTACATGAGGAGCCAATAACTGTTTTACCTAATAGAAAACAACACGTAGAGAATATTGTGTCAATAAAATCAATCCTTGGTGATTCAGAAATGGACGATGAACTACACGTACATGGTGGACCCTAGACTACCAGTGTGACACTTGATGTTGGTTGTGTTGCCAAAGTTACAACAGAGTTGCTGCTAAATTGGTACTCCACATAAACATAGTCCATCATTGCTGCTAAACTGGTAATCCACACGAACAAAGTCAATCAGCCATGTATCGAATTTATCTCTGAACTGTAGTACGCGAAGGACACAGAACCTACTACGAAAACATAAGTGCCGAGTCATCTAATTCATACTACTACTTAGTCTAAGGTGATAAGAGTAATGGTAAGTAGCCATTGCTGGGAGATGTGATTTATTGTTGCATACTACATTGTACATGAACATTTTACAAATGCTTAGAATATATAAACATCAATTTATATATATCTACATGGGAGCATTTCAGAGAACACATGGTGAGCATGAGTGTCTCACAAACCTGCAGCTTCCTAGATTTCGATGTCTCATACATGGTGGTGGGCAGAAGCTGTAGCATGTTACTCCTTAGCTTGGGGGCCTGGTCATGGAGGACCCTGCTGGCCAGGGGGCAAGGGGGCAGCGGCCAGCAGCACCCACGTAAACCTGTAGCTTTGCATCAAGGCGCCTCTCATGCCAACTACAACAGCAAATTTTACAGAGTTGGAAGCGGGTAGTGGAGGCTTACTCACATCAATCTGAAAAAAGGACAAAGGACGTCGGATCTTGATGATGGGTAGCTGGGACCGATGAGGCGCCTGGACAACCTGAGGCAGCAGCACAGTAGCTCTGTCATGCTGGCGTCTGGACGTTGATCCCTGGCACCACGGTAAGAAGGCAGGAAGGAGAGGGAGCTCCCAAAGGGTGACGGCGACCTGAGATCCCTCGCGTCGGCAGAGCCATCGACCTTCACGAACCAGAAGTGATGGAGAAGCAGCATAGTAGTACAGGTCAGTGCTTGAATGGATACTACTGAAATATGCCCCTGGGATCCAAAGAAAATAAGACGTTACCAAACAACATATACGGGTTGGCAGCACATAGGGACATATTCAGGAAATCAAGCATGTGATTTTCTTAGAGCTAGTAAATTAGTGATGTTATTCTTCGTACCAAAATTCTGATCAGCAAAAGTATTGGGCCAGCTGAGAAAATGGAGACTATTTAACAAATAGTAGCATTATACATGTAATCTAATAAAGATACGTTGCAACAGCTTTGCTTCTCATAGCATCACCATTGGTGCATGCGCTTAGTTAGATAGTGGCGGTGTTTGTCTGCCTTTCAATCAATATACAAAATATGCTTACGATTAGCATGAAGGGAAATACTCACATCAAAATCCCATTCACTATAGAGGTCAGGATCATCTACATTCCCCCATATGTATGCATAGGCGATCACTGTATCCCGCGAATCCTGCAAATCTGAAGTACTCAATCCTCTTTTCGTGGAACAGTCTAGTGAAGAATTGCTCTCTAAGTGCCAAAGGAAAAGTGGTCTTTCATGATAGAACAAAACCAATTGATAGCAGTTTTATCTGCGTGCCCCAAAACAGAAGGCTCAATCATGAAAAGGGGTGTCAGGATAACTGATTTGAACTAAACATTCCACTGAATTTTCCAACTCGACATGAATCTGGCTACCATGAGCTGAAGCAGAGACGTAGGCCGGTGAATGCACTTACGGTCAGTGAGATGCCAACAACTTCCCTCACATACTCTTCTTCTTCAAATGTGTCCAGCACATCGAGCTCCCCATCAGTGATCCCCTTCCAAACCTACAGCGTAGACACATGAACAGATTGTCACTTGTTCTGCACTTCAACCGTTCCATACTAACAGTACTCGCAATTGTTCACATCTTAACTTGCAGTGGACAAACTAAGAAATTAACACCAAGTATATGGGATGTGTGTGCGTGGGACGCTCACCTAAGAGAGAATCGCCGCGAAGGACATCCCCGGCGGCAGTGTGAGGTCCTGCACATCTTCACCGGCGCCCTTGTCGTTGCCTTAGCTTCCCTCTCCTCTCTGAGCAGACAATAGTCACCGGCGCTGCCGCAGGTGAATCCCCTTCCGTGGCCGGGAGCGCCGGGAGGCCGAGTCGGTCGAGGACGCATAGGAGGAGGCCCAGTCGGCCTTCGGGGAGTTGCTGGCGACGTGGGCGGTCCCGTCCATTGAAAAGGGGTCTGCTGGAGTTGAAGCCCCGCCGCTAGACCTCCTCCCGCTCCTTGTAGATCGCCTCCATGTTGTCCCCGGAACAGGATCCGGCCCCTACCTCGCCTCCTCGACCGGATCTGGCCGGAGATTGCCGCCGCCGCGCCCGGCGTCGTCTGCATCGTAGCCCCATCTCGCTCGGAACTGGCGAGGAATGCCACCGCCATGTACTTGGACTTGAAGCTCCACCGCTGGACCTCCTCCCGCGCCTCCTAGATCGCCCCGGCCTCGCCTCCTCGACGGGATCTGGCCGGAGATCGCAGCCGCGCGCCGGGTATCGTCTGCATCGCGGCCAACCTCGACCTCCACCTCGTCTCGCTCGCCAGCAACCGAATAACAAAATGCAGGGTCCTTTTTGTATGAACGGCGTATATCATAGTATCCACTTAAAAAGGGACTGCGGGTTGAATACCAGAAACGATAGGGACTTTTATGCAAAATCGCGCGCGACGACGTACGGGCAGAAACCCAATTCTCTTTATTATTAGGTAAAGACTAGCAAAAGAGCCCGTGCGTTGCAACAGGAGAGAAAACATAACACACACTCTTAACCCAACAATCATCACCCAAGACCACAATTGGTCCATCTCCTTTATTTTTGCGAGGCATCATATTTTTTTTAGCATTGAGGCATCATATTTGTGTTGCCTCTTATCCTCCTTCTCACCCTCGCCGGCGATGGCCTCGGTGTTCAGACAAAACAAAAAAACGTGTTTGAATATGTTTAATCCTAAGGCGTCTCTCTCTCCCTCTCTCCTCCCTCCCTCTCTCTCTCTCGCTTTCTCTCACTCTTGCGATGAGAAATCTGTTGTTTTCCCCTGCGACATGTTTCAAAGGTATGCATGTGTAGTTATCGATATTTTCTTTTTCCTATATTGGGGTGTTTATTTGCAATCCGGGTCGCCGCCGGTACGAAAGGAAAACAGATCTTACGCTATAAATTACAAGTTTGCTCCCAAAAGAATATTCTAAAAATATTTAACAGGTAAAATTAAAATCATATTTAGATTCCACATATTTTTCTAATAAAATTTCATATATAATATGTTAAAATCGAAGTTACGGTTTAAAAGATATGGATAATTTAGAAAAATCATTTATTTGACTTAAATATATTCCAAAATAATATTTAAAAATACTTAACAAGTGAAAATAATCTCATATTCATATTCTACATATTTTTTTAATCAAATTTCATATATAACATGTTCAAATCGGAGTTACGGTTTAAAAGATATGGATGATTTAAAAAAAATTATTTGACTTAAATATGATCCGCGGATGAATTACCTAAAACATCGGGGGGTTGAAAAATGTAAAATAACGGTTCGGGTGTGACTTAAATCCGGACCGCGGGTTGATTTCAACAAAACACAGGAAGTTTTGTGTAAAATATGGAAAAACGATTCGTTTTAACTTAAAACAGGACTGCGGGTTGAATTCTCTGAAATAGAGGGACTTTTCTGAAAAATGACATGACGGACGAAAGAAACCCAATTTGCTTTATTATTATATATATGTAAAGATTAGGGAAAGATTTTTCCCTCCTAGATGACGACAATATTGCACAAACTCTATTTAACATGGTGAGTGTTCTGTGTTTTTTAACTAATATTGATTCTTTTAGGTAGGAATCATTTGTTCTTCTATGAAAGCAAAATCAAGGAGGGAGGTCAAGAAGATAAAGCAGGGATGACTTATATATGTCAAATGCACGGCCCCAATATTTCAAAAAGTAACGCTAGCGTGGATTGAAAATGGTGCGCCATCAATTAAGTCTATGGATAGCCATTTCTCTACTTGTGTGAACATTTTTCAAAAAGACAAATAGATTTCAATTTTTCACAAAAAAAATGAAAACAGGGACATTTTTAACATTCTAAATAATGTTTAGACAAAAAAGAACAATCTTCAAATTCCTGTAAATGTTTTGAATTTATAAAAATATTGAAACTTTGAATAAAATTTTAAAACATGGACATTTTCGAAATTTCTGAACATTTATTGAAATCACGAACAATTTTTAAAAACCCAAACATTTTTTGAAATCACGAACATTTTTTTAAAAACCCAAACAATCTTTTTTTATGTTTCAAAATTTCACGCTTCCACCTAATACGAATAATGCACCTTTTGAATTTTTCCTAGCTTCGAACCTGTGTCTTACATTGTATTCATTTTGCTATGGTCGCCTAGATATATGCTTACATGCCTTCGTCTCATAATGGTCTATATCACAAAAATATGTATTCACATAAATCTTTTCTTGTTTATGTTTCAAAATTTCTTGCTTCCACCTAACATGAATAATGCACACTTTTGAACTTTCCCTAGCTTCGGACATGTATCCTTCTACATTGTATTCATTTTGCTATGGTCGCCTAGATATATGCTTCCATGCCTTCGTCTCATGATGGTCTATTTCAAAATTATGTATCCACATAAAAAAATTGTTTATGTTTCAAAATTTCATGCCTCCACCTAACATGAATAATGCACACTTCTGAATTGTTACTAGCTTCATTTCGTTGTGCTTCTACATTGTTCCTATTTTGCTACAGTTGTATAGAAACATGCTTCCACGCCAATATCTCATAATGGGTTTTAATAGGCTTGGTTCCATACAACTATGTTCAATTGTTAACATATTACATTCCATATGTTCTCAGGTGACATTCAAAAATGAAGAAAGACGATGGGCTTCATATGCTCAAGAGCCGATAGGCCGTTGGTTGGTTACATGATATTGTCAAAGGTCTGCCGAAGAAACAGAAAGACCTCGTTCGTGAGAAAAAATGGGTTAATCTTCTTAATGCTCTTTCTCAGCTCCAGAGGGTCTCCTAGAATGGATCATTGACAGGATTGACCCGACGCTTAGCAAATTTAGAAATCCATGCAACAATACCAGCATTCATCATTATCATCAAAGTTGTTGTTTCCCCCATCATTTTCTTGAACTTTTCCAAACGCAGCCTTGTTCCTCAATTTTGTACCTGTGTGAATATAACAGTAATAAGTTAGTTCTGTGTACGGCCGCACCCAAAAAACACTAAAGAAGCATAACAACAATACTGACGATGCAACAAATACAAGTACTAGAATCGGAATCGCTGTAACTCCATACCCAGACCATAACGGCGCTACTTTCGCCTCGCCAAGCAATCCAGCATTGTCCTCCGGTCAAGCCTAGTTTCTTGGATGTACTCGTACTGCTTAACAAATTGCCAAACCAACACCATCTGCTGCCATTCTTCTACTGTGTCCGTCCAGTTCTTCAAAAAACACAGTACATGGCTGAACCTACTGAACATGAAATTCCTAAGCTTCCACAATGCATTTGCAGTGCATCACATACCTACTCAAAAAGCTTCCAACAAAATACTAACAGAATATCTTCCAGAAATCAACTACCCCCACATAACCACACTGTAGTCCTTCCTATACTAGAGAAATATCCATCCACTAACAAGTATCATCATACAGAACTTAATTTTCGTCACAATCATCTGGCAAAAATGAAACAATAGGCACGCTCATCAATTTACCTCTTCACCTCCATGGTTCCAATCTGCCAATGGAACCCAGATGCAGCATCTCCTGCTGCTTCCGAACTCATACCAGACCACCAACCACCTAATACGTACACCAGTAGGACGACGCATGTCTAGAATAGGGATCCCACGGTACTCAATCTCACGGGCCAGGTGCGCCATTTTTGTATCAATTGGTCAGGAGCATCTACTGTGGAAGCAACCTGGAATGGAGGAGGAAGAAACGCACGCAGAGTTACCCCCGATAGTGGTGTGCGTTCATTGCAGGAGCAGTTACAAACAATCAAACAGGCAATCAGGGACCGAAACTGTTGGAAATATGCCCTAGAGGCAATAATAAAAGTATTATTATATTTCATTGTTCATGATAATTTTCTTTTATTCATGCTATAACTGTATTATCTGGAAATCGTAATACACGTGTGAATACATAGACCACAATATGTCCCTAGTGAGCCTCTAGTTGACTAGCTCGTTGTGATCAATAGATAGTCATGGTTTCCTGGCTATGGACATTGGATGTCGTTGATAACGGGATCACATCATTAGGAGAATGATGTGATGGACAAGACTCAATCCTAAGCATAGCACAAAGATCGTGTAGTTCGTTTGCTAGAGCTTTGCCAATGTCAAGTATCTCTTCCTTCGACCATGAGATCGTGTAACTCCTGGATACCGTAGGAGTGCTTTGGGTGTATCAAACGTCACAACGTAACTGGGTGACTATAAAGGTGCACTACAGGTATCTCCGAAAGTGTCTATTGGGTTGACACGGATCGAGACTGGGATTTGTCACTCCGTATGACGGAGAGGTATCTCTGGGCCCACTCGGTAATGCATCATCATAATGAGCTCAAGGTGACCAAGGTGTTGGCCACGGGATCGTGCATTACGGTACGAGTAAAGTCACTTGCCGGTAACGAGACTAAACAAGGTATTGGGATACCGACGATCGAGTCTCGGGCAAGTAACGTACCGATTGACAAAGGGAATTGCATACGGGGTTTGATCGAATCCTCGAGATCGTGGTTCAACCGATGAAATCATCGAGGAGCATGTGGGAGCCAACATGGGTATCCAGATCCCGCTGTTGGTTATTGACTGGAGAGTGGTCTCGGTCATGTCTACATGTCTCCCGAACCCGTATGGTCTTCACACTTAAGGTTCGGTGACGCTAGGGTTATTAGGAAGACTAGTATGTGACTACCGAATGTTGTTCGGAGTCCCGGATGAGATCTCGAACGTCACGAGGAGTTCCGGAATGGTCCGGAGGTGAAGTTTTATATATGGGAAGTTGTCATACGGACACCGGAAAGTTTCGGGGGTCTATCGGTAATGTACCGGGACCACCGGAGGGGTTCCGGGGGTCCACCGGGAGGGGCCACCCCTCCCGGAGGGCCACATGGGCCGCAAAGGGGAGGGAGCCAGCCCCTGGAGGGCTGGGCGCGCCCCCACCTTGGGCCCATGCGCCTAGGGTTGGGGGGTAAACCCTAAGGGGGGCGCCCCCCTTGCTTGGGGGGCAAGCCTCCCCTCCCTGGCCGCCGCCCCCCCTCTAGATCCCATCTAGAGGGGTCGGCCCCCCTTGCCCCTTCCCCTATAAATAGAGGGGTGAGGGGAGGGCTGCTAAACACAACTCCAAGGCGCAGCCCCTCCCCTCCCCAACACCTCTCCTCCTCCGTTACGCGCTTGCGAAGCCCTGTCGGAGTACTGCTGCACCAACACCACCACGCCGTCGTGCTGCCGTTGGAGCGATCTTCCTCAACCTCTCCTCCCCCCTTGCTGGATCAAGAAGGAGGAGACGTCTCCCGTCCCGTACGTGTGTTGAACGCGGAGGTGCTGTCCGTTCAGCACTTGGACATCGGTGATCCGAATCACGTCGAGTACGACTCCATCATCACCATCCCCTTGCAAGCTTCCGCACGCGATCTACAAGTGGTATGTAGATGCAAACTCACTCCCTTGACTCGTTGCTTAGATGAACTCATAGATGGATCTTGGTGAAACCGTAGGAAAATTTTTAATTTTCTACAACGTTCCCCAACAGTGGCATCATGAGCTAGGTCTATGCGTAGTTCTCTAATGCACGAGTAGAACACAATTTTGTTGTGGGCGTGGATCTTGTCAACTTGCTTGCCACTACTAGTCTTATCTTGCTTCAGCGGTATTATGGGATGAAGCGGCCTGGACCAACCTTACACGTACGCTTACGTGAAACCGGTTCCACCGACTGACATGCACTAGTTGCATAAGGTGGCTGGCGGGTGTCTGTCTCTCCCACTTTAGTTGAAGCGGATTCGATGAAAAGGGTCCTTATGAAGGGTAAATAGAAGTTGACAAAATCACGTTGTGGTTATTCGTAGGTAAGAAAACGTTCTTGCTAGAACCCAATTGCAGCCACGTAAAAGATGCAACAACAATTAGAGGACGTCTAACTTGTTTTTGCAGCGATTGATCATGTGATGTGATATGGCCAGAAGTTGTGATGAATGATGAATTGTGATGTATGAGATCATGTTCTTGTAATAGGCTTCACGACTTGCATGTCGATGAGTATGACAACCGGCAGGAGCCATAGGAGTTGTCTTTATTTTTTGTATGACCTGCATGTCATTGAAGAACGCCATGTAAACTACTTTACTTTATTTCTAAACGCGTTAGCCATAGAAGTAGAAGTAGTCGTTGGCGTGACAACTTCATGAAGACACGATGATGGAGATCATGATGATGGAGATCGTGGTGTCAAGCCGGTGACAAGATGATCATGGACCCCCAAAGATGGAGATCAATGGAGCTATATGATATTGGCCATATCATGTCACAACTATATAATTGCATGTGATGTTTATTATGTTTATACATCTTGTTTACTTAGGACGACGGTAGTAAATAAGATGATCCCTTACAAAAATTTCAAGAAGTGTTCTCCCCTAACTGTGCACCATTGCTACAGTTCGTCGCTTCTAAGCACCACGTGATGATCGGGTGTGATGGATTCTTACATTCACATACAGCGGGTGTAAGACAGTTTTACACAGCAAAAACACTTAGGGTTAACTTGACGAGCCTAGCATGTACAGACATGGCCTCGGAACACGGAGACCGAAAGGTCGAACACGAATCGTATGGAAGATATGATCAACATGAGGATGTTCACCGACAATGACTAGTCCGTCTCACGTGATGATCGGACATGGGCTAGTCGACTCGGATCGTGTAACACTTGGATGACTAGAGGGATGTCTAATCTGTGTGGGAGTTCATAATTTGATTAGAACTTAATTATCATGAACTTAGTCTAAAAATCTTTGCAAATATGTCTTGTAGATCAAATGGCCAACGCTCATGTCAACATGAACTTCAACGCGTTCCTAGAGAAAACCAAGCTGAAAAATGATGGCAGCAACTATACGGACTGGGTCCGGAACCTGAGGATCATCCTCATAGCTGCCAGGAAGCAATATGTCCTAGATGGACCGCTAGGTGACGCTCCCGTCCCAGAGAACCAAGACATTATGAACGCTTGGCAAACTCGTGCTGATGATTACTCCCTCGTTTAGTGCGGCATGCTTTACAGCTTAGAACCAGGGCTCCAAAAGCGTTTTGAGCATCACGGAGCATATGAGATGTTCGAAGAGCTGAAACTAGTTTTTCAAGCTCATGCCCGGGTCGAGAGATATGATGTCTCCGACAAGTTCTACAGTTGTAAGATGGAGGAAAACAGTTCTGTCAGTGAGCACATCCTAAAGATGTCTGGGTTGCACAACCGTATGACCCAGCTGAACATTAACCTCCCAGATGAGGCGGTCATTGACAGAATCCTCCAGTCGCTCCCACCAAGCTACAAAAGCTTTGTGATGAACTACAACATGCAGGGGATGGTGAAGACCATTCCTGAAGTGTTCTCGATGCTGAAGTCAGCAGAGGCTGAAATCAAGAAAGAACATCAAGTGTTGATGGTCAATAAGACCACTAAGTTCAAGAAGGGCAAGGGCAAGAAGAACTTCAAGAAGGACAGCAAAGATGTTGCCACGCCCGGTAAGCCAGTTACCGGGAAGAAGTCAAAGAATGGACCCAAGCCTGAGACTGAGTGCTTTTATTGCAAGGGGAAGGATCACTGGAAGCGGAACTGCCCCAAATACTTAGCGGATAAGAAGGCCGGCAACACCAAAGGTATATTTGATATACATGTAATTGATGTGTACCTTACCAGTACTCGTAGTAACTCCTGGGTATTTGATACCGGTGCCGTTGCTCATATTTGTAACTCACAGCAGGAGCTGCGGAATAAACGGAGACTGGCAAAGGACGAGGTGACGATGCGCGTCGGGAATGGTTCCAGAGTCGATGTGATCGCCGTCGGCACGCTGCCTCTACATTTACCCACGGGATTAGTTTTGAACCTTAATAATTGTTATTTAGTGCCAAGTTTGAGCATGAACATTGTATCTGGATCTCGTTTAATATGAGATGGCTACTCATTTAAGTCTGAGAATAATGGTTGTTCGATTTATATGAGAGATATGTTTTATGGTCATGCTCCGATGGTCAATGGTTTATTCTTAATGAATCTTGAGCGTAATATTACACATGTTCATAGTGTGGATGCCAAAAGATGCAAAGTTGATAACGATAGTCCCACATACTTGTGGCACTGCCGCCTTGGTCACATTGGTGTCAAGCGCATGAAGAAGCTCCATGCTGATGGACTTTTAGAGTCTCTTGATTATGAATCGTTTGACACATGCGAACCATGTCTCATGGGCAAAATGACCAAGACTCCGTTCTCCGGAACAATGGAGCGAGCAACCAACTTGTTGGAAATCATACATACCGATGTGTGCGGTCCAATGAGCGTTGAGGCTCGCGGAGGATATCGTTATGTTCTCACTCTCACTGATGACTTAAGTAGATATGGGTATGTCTACTTAATGAAACACAAGTCTGAGACCTTTGAAAAGTTCAAGGAATTTCAGAATGAGGTGGAGAATCAACGTGACCGAAAGATAAAGTTCCTACGATCAAATCGTGGAGGAGAATACTTAAGTCACGAATTTGGCACACACTTAAGGAAATGTGGAATCGTTTCACAACTCACGCCGCCTGGAACACCTCAGCGAAACGGTGTGTCCGAACGTCGTAATCGCACTCTATTAGATATGGTGCGGTCTATGATGTCTCTTACCGATTTACCGCTATCATTTTGGGGATACGCTCTAGAGACAGCTACATTCACTTTAAATAGGGCACCGTCTAAATCCGTTGAGACGACACCGTATGAATTATGGTTTGGGAAGAAACCTAAGCTGTCGTTTCTAAAAGTTTGGGGATGCGATGCTTATGTCAAGAAACTTCAACCTGAATCGAACCCAAGTCGGAAAAATGTGTCTTCATAGGATACCCTAAGGAAACTGTCGGGTATACCTTCTACTTAAGATCCGAGGGCAAGATCTTTGTTGCCAAGAACGGATGCTTTCTGGAAAAAGAGTTTCTCTCGAAAGAAGTAAGTGGGAGGAAAGTAGAACTCGATGAAGTACTACCTCTCGAACGGGAAAGTGGTGCAGCTCAGGAAACTGTTCATGTGATGCCCACGCCAACTGAAGAGGAAACCAATGATGATGATCAAGGTACTTCGGATCAAGTTGCTACTGAACTTCGTAGGTCCACAAGGACACGTTTCGCACCAGAGTGGTACGGCAACCCTGTCCTGGAAATCATGTTGTTAGACAACGGTGAACCTCCGAACTATGAAGAAGCAATGGCGGGCCCAGATTCCAACAAATGGCTTGAAGCCATGAGATCCGAGATAGAATCCATGTATGAAAACAAAGTATGGACTTTGACAGACTTGCCCGATGATCGGTGAGCGATAGAAAATAAATGGATTTTTAAGAAGAAGACGGACGCGGATGGTAATGTTACCATATATAAGGCTCGACTTGTTGCTAAGGGTTATCAACAAGTTCAAGGGATTGACTACGACGAGACATTCTCTCCCGTAGCGAAGCTAAAGTCCGTCCGAACATGTTAGCAATTGCCGCATACTATGATTATGAGATATGGTAGATGGACGTCAAAACGGCATTCCTTAACGGACATCTTAAGGAAGAGCTGTATATGATGCAGCCGGAAGGTTTTGTCGATCCTAAGAACGTTAACAAAGTATGCAAGCTCCAGCGATCCATTTATGGACTGGTGCAAGCATCTTGGAGTTGGAACATTCGCTTTGATGAGATGATCAAAGCGTTTGGGTTTATGCAGACTTATGGAGAAGCCTGCGTTTACAAGAAAGTGAGTGGGAGCTCTGTAGCATTTCTCATATTGTATGTAGATGACATACTCTTGATGGGAAATAATATAGAACTTCTGGACAGCATTAAGGCCTACTTGAATAAGTGTTTTTCAATGAAGGACCTTGGAGAAGCTGCTTATATATTAGACATCAAAATCTATAGAGATAGATCGAGACGCCTCATAGGTCTTTCACAAAGCACATACCTTGATAAGATTTTGAAAAGGTTCAAAATGGATCATTCCAAGAAAGGGTTCTTGCATATGTTACAAGGTGTGAGATTGAGCTCGGCTCAGTCACCGACCATGGCAAAAGATAAAGAAGAGATGACTGTCATCCCCTATGCTTCAGCCATAGGATCTATTATGTATGCCATGCTGTGTACCAGACCTGATGTAAACCTTGCCGTAAGTTTGGTAGCAAGATACCAAAGTAATCCCGGCAAGGAGCACTGGACAGCGGTCAAGAATATCCTGAAGTACCTGAAAAGGACAAAGGACATGTTTCTCGTTTATGGAGGAGACGAAGAGCTCGTCGTAAAGGGTTACGTCGACGCTAGCTTTGACTCAGATCTGGATGACTCCAAGTCACAAACCGGATACGTGTATATGTTGAATGGTGGAGCAGTAAGCTGGTGCAGCTGCAAGCAGAGCGTCGTGGCGGGATCTACGTGTGAAGCGGAGTACATGGCAGCCTCGGAGGCAGCGCATGAAGCGATTTGGGTGAAGGAGTTCATCACCGACCTAGGAGTCATACCCAATGCGTCGGGGCCAATCAAACTCTTCTGTGACAACACTGGAGCTATTGCCCTTGCCAAGGAGCCCAGGTTTCACAAGAAGACCAGGCACATCAAGCATCGTTTCAACTCCATCCGTGAAAATGTTCAAGATGGAGACATAGAAATTTGCAAAGTACATACGGATCTGAATGTCGCAGATCCGTTGACTAAACCTCTCTCGCGAGCAAAACATGATCAACACCAGAACTCTATGGGTGTTCGATTCATCACAATGTAACTAGATTGGTGACTCTAGTGCAAGTGGGAGACTGTTGGAAATATGCCCTAGAGGCAATAATAAAAGTATTATTATATTTCATTGTTCATGATAATTGTCTTTTATTCATGCTATAACTGTATTATCTGGAAATCATAATACACGTGTGAATACATAGACCACAATATGTCCCTAGTGAGCCTTTAGTTGACTAGCTCGTTGTGATCAATAGATAGTCATGGTTTCCTGGCTATGGACATTGGATGTCGTTGATAACGGGATCACATCATTAGGAGAATGATGTGATGGACAAGACCCAATCCTAAGCATAGCACAAAGATCGTGTAGTTCGTTTGCTAGAGCTTTGCCAATGTCAAGTATCTCTTCCTTCGACCATGAGATCGTGTAACTCCTGGATACCATAGGAGTGCTTTGGGTGTATCAAACGTCACAACGTAACTAGGTGACTATAAAGGTGCACTACAGGTATCTCCGAAAGTGTCTATTGGGTTGACACGGATCGAGACTGGGATTTGTCACTCCGTATGACGGAGAGGTATCTCTGGGCCCACTCGGTAATGCATCATCATAATGAGCTCAAGGTGACCAAGGTGTTGGCCACGGGATCATGCATTACGTTACGAGTAAAGTGACTTGCCGGTAACGAGACTGAACAAGGTATTGGGATACCGACGATCGAGTCTCGGGCAAGTAACGTACCGATTGACAAAGGGAATTGCATACGGGGTTTGATTGAATCCTCGACATCGTGGTTCAACCGATGAAATCATCTAGGAGCATGTGGGAGCCAACATGGGTATCCAGATCCCGCTGTTGGTTATTGACCGGAGAGTGGTCTCGGTCATGTCTGCATGTCTCCCGAACCCGTAGGGTCTTCACACTTAAGGTTCGGTGACGCTAGGGTTATTAGGAAGACTAGTATGTGACTACCGAATGTTGTTCGGAGTCCCGGATGAGATCCCGGACGTCACGAGGTGTTCCGGAATGGTCCGGAGGTGAAGTTTTATATATGGGAAGTTGTCATACGGACACCGGAAAGTTTCGGGGGTCTATCGGTAATGTACCGGGACCACCGGAGGGGTTCCGGGGGTCCACCGGGAGGGGCCACCCCTCCCGGAGGGCCACATGGGCCGCAAAGGGGAGGGAGACAGCCCCTGGAGGGTTGGGCGCGCCCCCACCTTGGGCCCATGCGCCTAGGGTTGGGGGGGAAACCCTAAGGGGGGCGCCCCCCTTGCTTGGGGGGCAAGCCTCCCCTCCCTGGCCGCCGCCCCCCTCTAGATCCCATCTAGAGGGGTCGGCCCCCCTTGCCCCTTCCCCTATAAATAGAGGGGTAAGGGAGGGCTGCTAAACACAACTCCAAGGCGCAGCCCCTCCCCTCCCCAACACCTCTCTTCCTCCGTTACGCGCTTGCGAAGCCCTGTCGGAGTACTGCTGCACCAACACCACCACGCCGTCGTGCTGCCGTTGGAGCGATCTTCCTCAACCTCTCCTCCCCCCTTGCTGGATCAAGAAGGAGGAGACGTCTCCCGTCCCGTACGTGTGTTGAACGCGGAGGTGTTGTCCGTTCAGCACTTGGATATCGGTGATCCGAATCACGTCGAGTACGACTCCATCATCACCATCCCCTTGCAAGCTTCCGCACGCGATCTACAAGTGGTATGTAGATGCAAACTCACTCCCTTGACTCGTTGCTTAGATGAACTCATAGATGGATCTTGGTGAAATCGTAGAAAAAATTTTAATTTTCTACAACGTTCCCCAACAGAAACATCCTCTCTCGCGGGTCCTGGTCACAACGCATCGGACGCCCCTGGTTGTTCATATGCAACGGTAGATGACTAGTTTGATGGATGCACAACATCACTAGTCTGATGCCTAGTGCCTCCCACTTGAACAAAAGAGTCGTTCCATGGGAAGGATAGATAGCGACAAATTTCTTCCATACTCTTGAAACTCCTTTTCCCTAGCTGCAGTTGTTGATTTGCAGCTTCGTTGGTCATTGTCGCGGCTCTTGTTCCACGCTGCACAAAACAACACTCTCATTGTGGTTGTTTGTGTTTTGTAAAATGTTAATATTTTCAAAATTTCTTCACAAATTCAAAAGCTACCTGTGTTTAGAAATATACGGGCAATTCAAAAAGTGTTGGTCGTAATTTCAGAAAATATAGGTGTTTTCAAATTTCGTTCCAGTTTTTCCAAAAATGTACGGGTTTTGCAAAACAAATGTCTATAAATTTCAAATGTTGTTCACCTTTAAACTTTTTTTCAGATACTATTCAGAATTGGGAAAAATGAACACTACAGTAATAGCCCATTAGTAAATTTATAAATGAATTATTTTAAATATTCCAAGATTTATATAAATGTATTAATGGATTATTACTGTAGCGCTTATTTTTCTGTTTCGAACAGTTTACAAAAAAATTAAAGGTGAATAAAATATGAAATTTCTATGTTTTTTTTTATGCAAAATCGGAACATTTTTGGAAAAACATTTACTAATGGATTTTATAAAGTGGAAAACGTTTTGTAGATTAAAACATTACTACAACATATTGAACTGCTACAGTGCCGCGATTTGCTACACAACCCGCTGCTACATGGGCCGACCCAAGACGAAATGTCGTGTGCGTCACGCTCGGAATAGTAGCTCCCGGCGCTAGTTACTAAGAAAAAACTAAAAAGAGTTATACTAATAAAGGGGAAAACGTTTTGTAGAGAAAAAAATTACATTTATTTGTTGAGAGTGGGATTCGAACCCACGACCTTTCGGAACACACCCTTAATGTGCCGCCGTAAACCACTCCGCCACCCCAACAGTTGTGGATAGTAATATATATTATTTAATAAATAATTTAATCATGACTATTCCGGGAAAAAACACGACAGTGATTATTAATATATTGTTAATGTACCGATTTTTTTTTCAATTTCGAACATTTTAGAAAAATAATTTTATAAAAGGTGAAAACATTACAACATATTGGGCTTTTTTTAGGATAAAGCCAGCTTTATTAATCGAAGTCCATAGAGAGTGGGATACAAGATGGGTCATGGGGTTGGCCAAGCCACAGATAGCGCCCCGGTCCCGTTCTAAGAGAGAATCTGGCTAGACTATGTGCTTCATAATTTACATCACGACACTCAAAAGAATAAATACATTGAAAAAGGGTAGCTCTAAGATTGATCTCGGACAGAATGACACCGTATTGCTCTCTACCTCCCGAGTTTATATCAGAGACAACTTGCTTGCAATCAGAGGCCACAATGTAGTTGTTGATAAGGAGATCCTCTGCCAAACACATTGCCTCCCTGCATGCCATAGCTTCCAGAGAAGCCGGATCATCCACTCCTTCCACCACTAGGGCTGAACTCCCTAAATAATTTTCGTTTGAATCACGACAAACCGCAGCTGCTGACCCACCTCTCCCTGGTCGTACTGCAGCGTCAACGTGTATTTTCGCAAAACCCGCCGGAGGTGCCTTGGGTCTCTGCG
Organism: Triticum timopheevii; assembly: GCA_963921465.1. Taxonomy (NCBI): domain Eukaryota; kingdom Viridiplantae; phylum Streptophyta; class Magnoliopsida; order Poales; family Poaceae; genus Triticum; species Triticum timopheevii. The sequence goes on along the minus strand of OY997274.1, from coordinate 161,796,374 downwards.
GTCCCACTGGAGCATTAGGTGCACTTGTTCGTCTTACTGTCGGGCGGATCATATTAAGCTCGTCACGGTATCTGTTGATGAAAATTTGTGTTGCCTGAGGACTCTGAAAAGTCCCCTCATGGATCGCCTTGCGCCTCGCGTGCTGGATTGACCACAGTGTAATCGACAGGAGGACAAACTCATCATGTGTGAGGGACTCAATAAGTGCGAACAGCCATTGCTTCGCTTTAGGCTCTATCAGCGCCATCATTTTATGTGCAAGTTCCTCATCCACCAAGGCCCATACACATCTAGACATTGTGCATTGAATCAGCGAATGTTTCCACGAATCCGGCATCCCACATAGCCCGCAGCTACTAGACGTCGTCATATGGCGGTGAGCTCGCACATCCTCAGTGGGAAGGGAGTGTTTAGACAATCTCCATAGAAACATCCAGACTTTGCCTGGTACTTCGGTTTTCCACAGTTTTTTCCACATCCCTTCCTCTGACTGCGACGATGACGTTCCTGGTGCCCCATTAAGCCATGCCTCAGGGCGCTGTTTAGTTTCAGAAAGCATTATGTACGCTGATTTAACTGAGAAAGTGCCTTTGCTCTCAAAGTTCCACGACCAGAAGTCGTCTATGTTGCGTGTACAGAGAGGAATGCCCAATATAATATTTGCGTCCATTGGCATGAAGACCTTGTTCCCCCTTTGCTTAATCCAGCTAGCTGAAGTTGGATCTATCAATTCTGACATGAGCTACGATGGGTTCGACGAGATGCACCCATAGGGCCGAAGCATCTCTTTTCTTGGGAGCCAATTATTCGTCCATATATTGGTGGTAGCATCGTTTCAGACTCGTCGTATCAGCCCCTGTTTCAAAACGTCACGGCCCTCGATTATTGATCTCCATATCTGGCTCTGGTGACCCCCCAAAGAAGCTTGCAGGATATCACCATTCGGATAGTATATGCTCTTTAGTAATCTGGCACTGAGAGAGTTGGGTTCCTGCAAAAGTCTCCATGCATGCTTTGCCAACATAGCCAGGTTAAAAAGTTCGAAATCTTTAAAACCAAGACCGCCCATGCCCTTCGGCTGAGTCATAGTTTCCCAAGAGACCTAGTGTGGTTTTCTTTTGCCTTCCTTTGAGCCCCACAAAAACTTCCTGATTAACATATTAGGGTGCTCACATAATCCTGTCGGTAACTTGAAACATGACATGGAAAAGACAGGGACCGATTGTGCAACTGCTTTTACTAGGACCTCCTTGCCTGCCGTAGACATGCAATTCTCGATCCACCCCTGCACCTTGCTCCAAAGTCGGTCTTTCAGATACTTAAAAGCCCCATTTTTTGAAGTACCAATATAAGACGGCATGCCAAGGTATTTTTCATTCAATGTCTCATTTGGAACATTCAACATCGTTTTTATCTCCAAACGTGTGCTATCTGGAACCCCTTTGCTAAAAAAGATTGAAGATTTATTATAATTGATCCTCTGACCTGAAGCGTGACAGTAAGCTTCCAGAGCTAGGTTCACCTCGGTAGCACCCACACCGTTGGCCTTGAAAAACAGCAGGCTGTCATCAGCGAAAAGGAGGTGGTTTACTGGTGGCGCAGAATGTGATACCTGTAAACCATGCATATTTGATAACTCGTCTTTGGATTTTAGGAGGCACGGAAGGCCCTCTACTGCTATCAAGAACAAGTATGGAGATATCGGGTCCCCTTGTCTGATTCCTCGAGATGGCTTGAATTCTTCTAACTTTTTGCCATTGAACATAACTGAAAAGGAAACTGTGCTGACCAAGCCCATGACAATATCCACCCAGTTTTCAGAGAAGCCCAACTTGAGCATAATGGCACGAAGATATGCCCATTCACCTCTATCATATGCCTTCATCATGTCAAGTTTGAGCGCACATGATTGATGTTTCTTGGCCTTGTTTCTCTTCATGAAGTGCAAACATTCATACGCAGCTATGATGTTGTCAGCAATCAGCCTCTCCGGGACAAAGGCCGACTGCTCCTCAGAAATGATGTCAGGTAACACTAACTTCAGGCGGTTAGAGATCACCTTTGATGCTATCTTGTATAAGACATTGCACAGACTAATGGGTCGAAATTGTGTTAACAAAGTTGTGTTTTTTACCTTGGAGATTAGGACCAGGATAGTCTCATTGATACTCTCCGCAGATTCGGTGCCCTCCACAATTTTGATCACCACCTTTGTCACATCACTTCCACATAGGTCCCAGTGACGCTGGAAGAAGTGTGCTGGGAAACCATCTGGACCAGGTGCCTTCACTGGAAACATCTGGAATAGAGCTTTTTTAACCTCATCGGCATTGTACGGGGCGTTGAGAGAATCGTTCATTGCTAGCGTCACCTTGGATGGGACCGTGTCAAGAACTTGTTCCATGTTTAAGACCCCCTCTGAGGTGTAGAGGTTTTTACAAAAGGACGTGGTTATCGCCTCCATTTCCTCCTTATTATCTGTCACCTGGCCATCCGGATGTTGAAGCTGTTTTATTTGGTTTTTCCTCCTTCTGCTGGCTCGCAAATGAAAAAAATACGTATTTTTGTCGCCATGAACAAGCCACTCCAGCCTCGCCCTTTGACGCCAGAGGATCTCCTCTATGTGGTATAGTTCAACCAGCCTATCACAGACCTTGGTTTCAGCATGTGTGGGCCCAGCTCTCCCCGGGCCCTCGGAACTCCTGTAGCTGCAGCTTGAGGCGGGCGATTTCTTGTCGTATGTTGCCAAAATGCAATCGCTCCCAGGTGCTCAAGTCTCCCACCACAGACTGTAGCTTATCATGCAATGATTGCACCGAGTCTACGTTGCCTTTTTCCCATCCTTCTGCCAACACTATCGCCAAAGATTCTTCTCGTTCCCAGGCTAGCTCATATTTAAAGGCCCGTGGGGCCCTCCTGCATGCATGCATGTCTCGTAGCGTGAGAAGGATAAGTACGTGATCCGAAGATGCTGCTAGTTTGTGCTCAGGAACGGCCGATGGGTGATAACCCACAAGTGTAGGGGATCGCAACAGCTTTCGAGGGTAAAGTATTCAACCCAAATTTATTGATTCGACACAAGGGGAGCCAAAGAATATTATTGAGTATTAGCGTTGAGTTGTCAATTCAACCACACCTGGATAACTTAGTATCTGCAGCAAAGTATTTAGTAGCAAAGTGGTATGATAATAAAGGTAACAGTGGCAAAAGTAAAGATAAAAGTTTTGTCGTAGTAATTATAACAGTAGCAATGGAAAAGTAAATAAGCGAAGCACAATATGTGAAAAGCTCGTAGGCATTGGATCAGTGATGGATAATTATGTCGGATGCGATTCCTCATGTAATAGCTATAACATAGGGTGACACAGAACTAGCTCCAATTCATCAATGTAATGTAGGCATGTATTCCGAATATAGTCATATGTGCTTATGGAAAAGAACTTGCATGACATCTTTTGTCCTACCCTCCTGTGGCAACGGGGTCCTAGTGGAAACTAAGGGATATTAAGGCCTCCTTTTAATGGAGAATTGGAACAAAGCATTAGCACATAGTGAATACATGATCTCCTCAAACTATGGTCATCACCAAGAAGTATCCCGATTATTGTCACTTCGGGGTTGTCGGATCATAACACATAATAGGTGACTATAGACTTGCAAGATAGGATCAAGAACACACATATATTCATGAAAACATAATAGGTTCAGATCTGAAATCATGGCACTCGGGCCCTAGTGACAAACATTAAGCATAGCAAAGTCATAGCAACATCAATCCCATCATTTTCTTGAACTTTTCCAAACGCAGCCTTGTTCCTCAATTTTGTACCTGTGTGAATATAACATTAATAAGTTAGTTCTGTGTACGGCCGCACCCAAAAAACACTAAAGAAGCATAACAACAATACTGACGATGCAACAAATACAAGTACTAGAATCGGAATCGCTGTAACTCCATACCCAGACCATAACGGCGCTACTTTCGCCTCGCCAAGCAATCCAGCATTGTCCTCCGGTCAAGCCTAGTTTCTTGGATGTACTCGTATTGCTTAACAAATTGCCAAACCAACACCATCTGCTGCCATTCTTCTACTGTGTCGGTCCAGTTCTTCAAAAAACACATTACATGGCTGAACCTACTGAACATGAAATTCCTAAGCTTCCACAATGCATTTGCAGTGCATCACATACCTACTCAAAAAGCTTCCAACAAAATACTAACAGAATATCTTCCAGAAATCAACTACCCCCACATAACCACACTGTAGTCCTTCCTATACTAGAGAAATATCCATCCACCAACAAGTATCATCATACAGTGTAACGCCCCGAGACCGACGCCCCAGAAGACTTCCAGCTATTCCGAGCTTTGCTGTGTGTTTTATTTGCTTGTTGCATTGCATCATGCCATCATGCCATCTCTTGCATTGCATCATGTCATCATGCCATCATCTCATAAATCTTTTGCAACTCAACTAAATAAATGGCATGGATCTTTGATCCATTTAAATCGAGGAAATTCACATGGTGATTCTCTTTAAAACATATCCTCTCGATATTTAGAGAGCTATAGTAAATATTCCAATTATTTGGATTTACCGCAAACACACTTACAAAATATCCTAATGCCTTTGTTGTCTTAATTCTTGATCTCCAACTTTGCCATTTATTCTTTCATCATCTTCCGGAGCTCCACCAAAAATCCTCAACATTTTTGGCCACACCAAAAACCTAGTCCCAATTCAAACCCTATTCAAATGAGTTTGAATTCAAATCTTGCATTCGTGCCAACTTCCTTTTTCTTGGACCAAGTATATTTTTGTGAGTCCGGGAAAATAATCCCCATGCCCAAACTCTCCTCCTAGCATTTCTTTTCTTCTCCTTTCTATTTTCTGCTAAGAGATTAGCCAGAGAGAGGGCGAAGAGAGCCCATCAGCCTCCCAGTAACCCAACTATTTTGGCCCAAGGCCCAGCCACGCCACCAGCTCTAACCCTAGGCGCTCCCTTGCCCGATCCACCCCCTCTCCCTCTCGTTCCCTTCCACCCAGCGCCGCCAGGGAACCGCTGCCCGACCTCTCTCTCGATCCCATCTCCTCCTCATCGCCACACCATCTCTCGCCCGATCCCCTTCACACCCACACGGCCCCGCGCCTCCCCGTAGACCTTGCCGCCTTCGCACCACCAGCCGGCCACCGGAGCCCGCCGCCACCGCCGGATCAGGCTGCGCTGCTAGGGCCCTCCCCTGCCGCCGCCTCGGCCCTGCTGGAGCTCCTCTGCCGCCGGGAACCAGGAGCTCCCTCGTCCTCGCCGTCCTTCAGCTCTTCGTCGCCCTTGCCATCTCCGGCGCCGCGCGGGCGAGTGCCACCGTCGGGGCTCCAACCCGCCGGCCGACGAGGCCACGCCAAGCTGGAGCCTCCTCTCTGCCTTCGCGCCAGCAGGAGCCACCGCCCGTCCTCCTCCAACGCCAGGATCAGTCCCGCGCAGCCTCTCCTCCTGCTTCTCCTCATCGTCACCAACCCGCCTCGACCTCGCCGCCGGCAGCAGCAGCTGCTGCTGCACCCAGCCGTTGTTTCCGATGACCTCTACCTCCCCGTCGCTGTGCCAGCCTCCTGCATCGTGCCAAGTCCCAGCATCGCGCCCCTGTTTGCTGTTGACGCCAAGCACAACAGTCACCGAGTGTGAAATTTGCCAAGTACCACCAAGTTCCTGATGGATGCGCCAAGTCCCCAGCGAGACCTGTTTTCGTCAAGTTCGACTACACGGCTATGACCTCGGAGTTGGACCGCAAGCGCCAAGTACCCCACTGGCAAGACCACACGGACGCTCGAACGACTACAGGACCGGAACGCCTACTACATGGATACCCCAAGTTCTGCTTCGAACGTGTACAACTACCGTCGCCGTGAATGACTACTTCCACGACGTCCGTGAACCACTACTTCCACTACCGCCACGAGAACGACTACTTCCTCTACATTGTACCGAACTCGATCCGCCCCGAAAAAGCACGCTACAAAGGTATAACCCCAAGACGCCGTCCGAGGACAGAATGCATGTGTTGTATGAGATGAACCGTATGTTTGCATCGTGCCCGTTTGTTTCATGCACGTCCCTCCTCGTTTGCCATGCCGCCGTCCCGTGGGAACCCGGTAACTGGGAGCACCCCACCATCTTTTCATGAGACGCTCATGCCACTTTCTTTTGCACCGACATCTCAATAAGTTGTTGGATCACCGGAATGTTGCCGTGGCACCATTTCCGTTGTAGTTGCCGTGGCACCCCTTTCGTTCCGCCACGGTGACAAATGCTTCATAACATACTTATGTCAACATTTTCATAAAAATTGCATAAAACTTGCATATGTCATCCGCATCATGATAATAACAATTAAAATGTTTAAAATTGTTGCTTGCTTTAAATTGCTAAATAACATGGGGATTTACGGAAGTGTTGTTTGTTATTTCCGGCCTCATTTAAACTTGCCTAAATATGTAGTTTAATTATGCTTCACCTCTTGCCATGTTAACCAACATTTAATATTGTTGAGTATCATAACCGAGAGAGAACTAAATAATTGATGTGGTGTTTTGTCAATATGTAACTCGTTGCATATTGAGCTCCACTTAACTTGTAGTATTGTTTGTTGCATTTTGCCATGTCATGCCTCATTAAATTGGACATGCATCATACTTGTTTGTGCATCATGACATGTTTATGCTTGTGTGTTTACTATGTTGTTTGTTTCTTTCCGGGTTGCTTCTCTCGTTAGCTTCGGTTTCGTTCCGGAGTTGTGTGGATCCGTTCGACTTCGTCCGTTTGTCTTCTTCATGGATTCGTTCTTCTTCCTAGCGGGATATCAGGCAAGATGATCATACCCTCGAAATCACTACTATCTTTGCTATGCTAGTTTGCTCGCTCTTTTGCTATGCCAATGCTACGATGCCTACCATTTGCTTGTCAGCCTCCCAAATTGCCATGTCAAACCTCTAACCCACCATGTCCTAGCAAACCGTTGATTGGCTATGTTACCGCTTTGCTCAGCCCCTCTTATAGCGTTGCTAGTTGCAGGTGAAGTTGAAGATTGCTCCATGTTGGAACGTGGTGATGTTGGGATATCACAATATCTCTTATTTAATTAATGCACCTATATACTTGGTAAAGGGTGGAAGGCTCGGCCTTATGCCTGGTGTTTTGTTCCACTCTTGCCGCCCTAGTTTCCGTCATACCGGTGTTATGTTCCCAGATTTTGCGTTCCTTACGCGGTCGGGTGATTTATGGGACCCCCTTGACAGTTCGCTTTGAATAAAACTCCTCCAGCAAGGCCCAACCTTGGTTTTACCATTTGCCTACCTAAGCCTTTTTCCCTTGGGTTCTGCAGACTCAAGGGTCATTTTTATTTTACCCCCCGGGCCAGTGCTCCTTCGAGTGTTAGTCCAAACTAGAGCACCGTGCGGGACCATTCCTTGGCAACTTGGATTACGTCGGTACCTGTACGCTTAGCTTATCCGGTGTGCCCTGAGAACGAGATATGTGCAGCTCCAATCGGGATTTGTCGGCACAGCGGGTGGTCTTGCTAGTCTTGTTTTACCATTGTCGAAATGTCTTGATGTACCGGGATACCGAGTCTGATCGGAGTGTCTCGGGTGAAGGTCTATTCCTTCGTTGATCGCGAGAGCTTGTCATGGGCTAAGTTGGGACACCCCTGCAGGGTATAAACTTTCGAGAGCCGTGCCCGCGGTTATGTGGCAGATGGGAATTTGTTAATGTCCGGTTGTAGATAACTTGACACCAGATCCGAATTAAAATACATCAACCGCGTGTGTAATCGTGATGGTCTCTTTCCGGCGGAGTCTGGGAAGTGAACACGGTGTTGGAGTTATGTTTGACGTAGGTTGCTATAGGATCACTTCTTGATCATACTTTTATCGACCGTGCTTTGCCTTCTCTTCTCGCTCTCATTTGCGTATGTTAGCCACCATATATGCTAGTCGCTTGCTGCAGCTCCACCTCATTACTCCATCCTTCCTATAAGCTTAAATAGTCTTGATCTCGCGGGTACGAGATTGCTGAGTCCCCGTAGCTCACAGATTCTTCCAAAACCAGTTTGCAGGTGCCTATGTTACCGAGCAGGTGACGCAACCAAGCTCAAGGAGGAGCTCGATGAAGATCTTGCCCCTTTGTATTGTTTCGTTCTAGTTGATCAGTAGTGGAGCCCAGTTGGGGTCGATCGGGGACCTTTGTCGCATTTGGGGTTCTTCTTTTATTTTGGTTCCGTAGTCGGACCTTGATTGTATCTGGATGATGTAATGCTTTATTCATGTAATTGTGTGAAGTGGCGATTGTAAGCCAACTATGTATCTCTTTCCCTTATGTATTACATGGGTTGTGTGAAGATTACCTCACTTGCGACATTGCTTTCAATGCGGTTATGCCTCTAAGTCGTGCTTCGACACGTGGGAGATATAGCCGCATCAAGGGCGTTACAAGTTGGTAATCAGAGCCATCCCCGACCTTAGGAGCCCCACTGCTTGATCATTTTTAGCGGCCGAGTTGTGTCTAGAAAAATGTTTCGAGTCATTTAGGATTATATATATCGGAGAGTTAGGAATTCTTTTTACTCCCCAGTCTCTTCATCGCTCTGGTAAGGCATCCTGACGTAGAGTTTTGACTCTTCTCTCCTCAAATTTCACTAAAAAAAATTTTAGGATCACGCGGGTATCTTGGAATCGTTCCGATGGTTTTATGATGAGAACATTGTCTTGGTGCCTCCTGTCAGGGGTTTAGTGGAAGTGTCCCGGGGAGTTGAGCTCTGAGGTGTTGTCGTCATAATTTTATTGTTGCAGTTCTGAAATACCTGAGTTTAGTACGCCGACATCGAAAATCTCTTTTATGCAGTTGTTGGTGAGATAACCCCGATAACCCAGTACTGAGGTGAGTACAGGAGTATTGCCATAACTTGTATAACGGATGCTTTTCGAAGGTTGAGGTAGACGATTTCCGAAGGTTTCTTGGTTATGTGTTGAAGGATGGATACAGCTGGATGTAGGATTTGCTAGTTTTGGGTGAGATATTATGCTTCCCCTGTATCCCCAACACCTGATTGCATAACCGGAAAATTTCGGGAGTTTCATAGGTGGGAATTCAAGTAGCTCTTAGGATATCTTTCCGACGGATGTATGATATGAAATTGGGGTTCGACGTCTAGTGGTCCGCCTATTCACGGTTGGTTTTACAGTGGTCTCGTTGTGTCTTAAAGAATCCTTGGCTATGCCGATTCGGGGACGCTTCGTATGTCATGTGCACTGCCTTGTACATGATGGTGCTGTACGATCGAGCCCGTGTAGGCCCCACCACGAAAACTTCGGACGAAATCTCTATCATATGTTTGTTCCGGCTTATTCTGCAAGCCAGTCCTTTGTTTTTGTTTTGAGTTGTGGTATTCGAGTTGCTTCAATGTCAAGTGTTGATTCCATACCTTTCCGAAATGGTGTTCTCATACTCCGATGTGAATACCAATCCTTCTCGACAATCGAGATTGTCATGTCAATCCTTTTCAACCGGCGTGTTTCTCTTCAAGTGGATCCGATCACTTCAACATCAGCAAGATCAATTTTAAGTTTTCTCAACGGTGTTTGTTCCATCTTCCCCAAGTTGCCTTTGTTTTCCCGCCCTCCCACCCCTTTTCTTCAAGGACTAAGATTTCTTTACCAAGTATCCTTTTATTTTTGTGAAGTTTCTCCATTCTTTTCCGTCAATGTTCTTACCCGGTGGTTCTCAAGAAGATGTTCTACTAGTTCGTCATTCCTCATTCCTTTCTCTTCTCCGGTGGCTTCAAGTCAAGTTTTGTTGATCATACCTTTTTCCTCATTTCAATGTCTTCTCATACCGGTGCACCTCATTATCATTCTACTTCTCGCTATTTGTTATTCCGGAGTGCTCAAGATATCTCGAAGATTCGTGTTTCCACTCTGCATTCATTCAAGCTCTTTCGAGATTGGTATCTCATTCAAGTCATTTAATTCAACCGGTGCAACATCTCTTTTAAATCTTTTCAACGGTGTTCTTTTGAGTGGGCCCTAACCCACAGGTCTTTTCCCAGGATCTTACCTGACTCTTCTATTTTCCCAGAGCTATCCTAAATTCTTCTCCAAGTTTGACGTAAGAATGAGTTATCATCAGTCAAATGCTTTTCTCCAAGATCTTTCAAATTCTTTTCATAGTTGGCTCAACCTCTTCGCTTTTGATTCTTTCGGTGTGCCTCAATAATTCTTGGTGGTGTTTCTCGTTGTCATTCTCATCATTTGAAGACCGAAGAAGAGTTTCTCTTTAATCTTGCTCTATTCTCTTCAAGATTCATGGTGCTAGCTTGTTGCCATCCTCTCATAATTGTTTTCGATTGTGAGAATCTTTTTCACCCATCCAGAGCATTTTAGGAGTCTTTTCAGTTTCATTCTTTGAAGCCCATCATCTCAGTATTATTCATTCAAGCTTTCAGCTCTCGTTCTCCAAATCATACCGGTGCATCATTCAAGTATTCTCTAATCAGCTCGTGATCTATTCGTTCATTTGTATCTAAATACCCTCAAGTATCTTCATTCATTTTGCAATTCTTCCCGGTGATTTGTGCATTTGCTACGTTCAATTTCAATTCTTACGGTGGTTCGTTCAAGAGTTCTCTTTCTTTGTTATCATATCAATTCGTTCGTTCTTTCCAAATCCTACCGGTGGTTCGTTGAAGACCTTCTCAAGTTTATGCCATATCTCTTTAATCCTTTCTACGAGAATAAGTAGTATGACAAATCCGTTGCTTGTCATCAATTTATATTGGTGAAGGATACGCATAACATAATTCTTATTGCTGTTTCATCCAAGTGATCTAGTTTCTTCTTTCCAGAGTTGTTCATCATGTCACATTTCTCGGTTATCTCGTCGCGAAGCTCCATCTAAATCATTGCAAGGCTTCACCTTGTATTTTCAACTTCTCCTTATTTCCACCATCCTTTTAATACCGGAGTTTCTTCATGGTGGTTCATCAAGGATTCTTTTCATTCTTCAATTGTTCTTCAAGATTTCTCTTGAAGTTATGATCCGCCAAGCTATACTCTAAGATAAACATGGTGCTCAACACATGTTTTGTTTTGGGGAGTTCAAGTATTCTTCATCTTGCATTCCAAAGTGCGATTCTTTCTACCTTATCTTCTGAGGTGGTGTTAGGTCATTCTTGATAATTTCCCTTCACATTTCATGATTCACAAGTTTTCAAGAGTGACATATTTAAATCCATCTTTTTCTCTTTGTTCAAGAGATCTTTTCAACCGTCAATCTCTTCGTTGGATTTATCTTGTGTCATGTTTTCACCTAAAGCCTTCCCTAAGGAATGTTGCTATTATGGTGCTTATCAATGATCCAAGTTTTCTCCTATCCTCTTGGTGAAAGAAGTTTTTCATCGCCTTGGTGCTCTCACTCAAATCAATGGCTTCCTTTAGTGGCCGGTTGTCACCTCATAATGTTGAGATGTTTCCATAAGTCCACTACAAGCTTATTCTTTTCGTTGTTGGTTTTCTAACAACTCCGTTCAATCCTTCTTTTTAAGGAGGCTCTTTCAAATTCAATTGTGATAAAAGTTGTCATTTTCTTCTCCGTCCCTTTATTCCAATGATCTACTTCTATTCTTTCTTACGGAGACATTGTGATGTTGCTCTTTTCACTCATCATCTCGATTGTGAGGATCGTGTTCTTTTCGTGCTTATCCATTTAACCGGGGTGTTGTGTTCTCATTCAAGTTCTTTCATCTTATCAAGTTTTCCTTCCCTTTTCACCCAGAGTGCTGTCCGAATTTGATCTTCCTTGTTCCTTGTTTATCTTGTTTCAACCAGAGTGGTTCCAATTCTTTCTTGTTCATTGTACTTGTCATTCATAACTTTTCAACCTCTCAAGGTTCGTGGTTTCACTCGTTCGTCAAAGAAGCAACTTAGTTTACCTCTTATCTTCCTCTTCCTTTTTCCTCCGGTGCCATCCTAGATCTCGGGACGAGATCCTCTTGTAGTGGTGGAGTGTTGTAACGCCCCGAGACCGACGCCCCAGAAGACTTCCAGCTATTCCGAGCTTTGCTGTGTGTTTTATTTGCTTATTGCATTGCATCATGCCATCATGCCATCTCTTGCATTGCATCATGTCATCATGCCATCATCTCATAAATCTTTTGCAACTCAACTAAATAAATGGCATGGATCTCTGATCCATTTAAATCGAGGGAATTCACATGGTGATTCTCTTTAAAACATATCCTCTCGATATTTAGAGAGCTATAGTAAATATTCCAATTATTTGGATTTACCGCAAACACACTTACAAAATATCCTAATGCCTTTGTTGTCTTAATTCTTGATCTCCAACTTTGCCATTTATTCTTTCATCATCTTCCGGAGCTCCACCAAAAATCCTCAACATTTTTGGCCACACCAAAAACCTAGTCCCAATTCAAACCCTATTCAAATGAGTTTGAATTCAAATCTTGCATTCGTGCCAACTTCCTTTTTCTTGGACCAAGATATTTTTGTGAGTCCGGGAAAATAATCCCCATGCCCAAACTCTCCTCCTAGCATTTCTTTTCTTCTCCTTTCTATTTTCTGCTAAGAGATTAGCCAGAGAGAGGGCGAAGAGAGCCCATCAGCCTCCCAGTAGCCCAACTATTTCGGCCCAAGGCCCAGCCACGCCACCAGCTCTAACCCTAGGCGCTCCCTTGCCCGATCCACCCCCTCTCCCTCTCGTTCCCTTCCACCCAGCGCCGCCAGGGAACCGCTGCCCGACCTCTCTCTCGATCCCATCTCCTCCTCATCGCCACACCATCTCTCGCCCGATCCCCTTCACACCCACACGGCCCCGCGCCTCCCCGTAGACCTTGCCGCCTTTGCACCACCAGCCGGCCACCGGAGCCCGCCGCCGCCGCCGGATCAGGCTGCGCTGCTGGGGCCCTCCCCTGCCACCGCCTCGGCCCTGCTGGAGCTCCTCTGCCGCCGGGAACCAGGAGCTCCCTCGTCCTCGCCGTCCTTCAGCTCTTCGTCGCCCTTGCCATCTCCGGCACCGCGCGGGCGAGTGCCACCGCCGGAGCTCCAACCCGCCGGCCGACGAGGCCATGCCAAGCTGGAGCCTCCTCTCCGCCTTCGCGCCAGCAGGAGCCACCGCCCGTCCTCCTCCAACGCCAGGATCAGTCCCGCGCCGCCTCTCCTCCTGCTTCTCCTCATCGTCACCAACACGCCTCGACCTCGCCGCCGGCAGCAGCAGCTGCTGCTGCACCCAGCCGCTGTTTCCGATGACCTCTACCTCCCCGTCGTTGCGCCAGCCTCCTGCATCACGCCAAGTCCCAGCATCGCGCCCCTGTTTGCTGTTAACGCCAAGCCCAACAGTCACCGAGCGTGAAATTTGCCAAGTACCACCAAGTTCCTGATGGATGCGCCAAGTCCCCAGCGAGACCTGTTTTCGTCAAGTTCGACTACACGGCTATGACCTCGGAATTGGACCGCAAGCGCCAAGTACCCCACCGGCAAGACCACACGGACGCTCGAACGACTACAGGACCGGAACGCCTACTACATGGATACCCCAAGTTCTGCTTCGAACGTGTACGACTACCGTCGCCGTGAATGACTACTTCCACGACGTACGTGAACCACTACTTCCACTACCGCCACGAGAACGACTACTTCCTCTACATCGTACCGAACTCGATCCGCCCCGAAAAAGCACGCTACAAAGGTATAACCTCGAGACGCCGTCTGAGGACAGAATGCATGTGTTGTATGAGATGAACCGTATGTTTGCATCGTGCCCGTTTGTTTCATGTACGTCCTGAAGGAAATATGCCCTAGAGGCAATAATAAAGTTATTATTTATTTCCTTATTTCATGATAAATGTTTATCATTCATGCTAGAATTGTATTAACCGGAAACATGATACATGTGTGAATGCATAGACAAACAATATGTCACTAGTATGCCTCTACTAGACTAGCTTGTAAATCAAAGATGGTTATGTTTCCTAACCATGAACAAAGAGTTGTTATTTGATTAACAAGGTCACATCATTAGTAGAATGATCTGATTGACATGACCCATTCCATTAGCTTAGCACACGATCGTTTAGTATGTTGCTACTGCTTTTATCCATGATATATACATGTTCCTGTAACTATGAGATTATGCAACTCCCGTTTACCGGAGGAACACTTTGGGTGCTACCAAACGTCACAACGTAACTGGGTGATTATAAAGGAGTACTACAGGTGTCTCCAAAGGCAGATGTTGGGTTGGCGTATTTCGAGATTAGGTTTTGTCACTCCGATTGTCGGAGAGGTATCTCTGGGCCCTCTCGGTAATACACATCACTGAAGCCTTGCAAGCATTACAACTAATGAGTTAGCTGTGAGATGATGTATTACGGAATGAGTAAAGAGACTTGCCGGTAACGAGATTGAACTAGGTATTGGATACCGACGATCGAATCTCGGGCAAGTAACATACCGATGACAAAGGGAACAACGTATATTGTTATGCGGTCTGACCGATAAAGATCTTCGTAGAATATGTAGGAACCAATATGGGCATCCAGGTCCCGCTATTGGTTATTGACCGGAGACGTGTCTCGGTCATGTCTGCATTGTTCTCGAACCGTAGGGTCCGCACGCTTAAGGTTTCGATGACGGTTATATTATGAGTTTATGTATTTTGATGTACCGAAGAAGTTCGGAGTCCCAGATGTGATCACGGACATGACGAGGAGTCTCGAAATGGTCGAGACATAAAGATTGATATATTGGAAGCCTATATTTGGAGTTCGGAATGGTTCCGGGTGAAATCGGGATTTTACCGGAACACCGGGGGGTTACCGGAACCCTCCCGGAGGCTATTGGGCCTTAGTGGGCCTCGAGGGAGAAGAGGAAGGGCCGGCCAGGGCAGGCCGCGCGCCCCCTCCCCCCCTAGTCCGAATAGGACAAGGAGAGGGGGGCGGCGCCCCCCCTTCCCTCTTCCCCTCCCCCAATCCTACTCCAACTAGGAAAGGGGGGGAGTCCTACTCCCGGTGGGAGTAGGACTCCTCCGGCGCGCCTCCTCCTAGGCCGGCCGCACCCCCCCCCCCCTTGCTCCTTTATATACGGGGGCAAGGGGGCACCCTAGAACACACAAGTTTGATCTACGGATCGTTCCTTAGCCGTGTGCGGTGCCCCCCTCCACCATATTCCACCTCGGTCATATCGTCGCGAAGCTTAGGCGAAGCTCTGCGCCGGTAGAACATCAAGATCGTCACCACGCCGTCGTGCTGACGAAACTCTCCCTCCCCGAAGCTATACTGGATTGGAGCCCGAGGAGCGTCATCGAGCTGTACGTGTGTCAAGAACTCGGGGGCGCCGGAGTAACGGCGTCGGGATCGGTCGGATCGCGAGGAGAACGTACGACTACTTCCTCTACGTTGTGATCGCTTCCGCTTCGGTCTACGAGGGTACGTAGACAACACTCTCCCCTCTCGTTGCTATGCATCACCATGATCTTGCGTGTGCGTAGGAAAATTTTTGAAATTACTACGTTTCCCAACAGTGGCATCCGAGCCAGGTTTTTATGGTTTGATGTTTTGCACGAGTAGAACACAAGTGAGTTGTGGGCGATACAAGTCATACTACCTACCAGCATGTCATACTTTGGTTCAGCGGTATTATGAGATGAAGCGGCCCGGACCGACATTACGCGTACGCTTACGCGAGACTGGTTTCACCGCTACGAGCACTCGTTGCTTAAAGGTGGCTGGCGGGTGTCTGTCTCTCTCACTTTAGTTGAACCGAGTGTGGCTACGCCCGGTCCTTGAGAAGGTTAAAAAGGAGTCTATTTGACGAAGTATCGTTGTGGTTTTGATGCGTAGGTGAGATTGGTTCTTACTTAAGCCCGTAGCAGCCACGTAAAAAATTTTGCAACAACAAAGTAGAGGACGTCTAACTTGTTTTTGCAGGGCATGTTGTGATGTGATATGGTCAAGACATGATGCTATATTTTATTGTATGAGATGATCATGTTTTGTAACCGAAGTTATCGGCAACTGGCAGGAGCCATATGGTTGTCGCTTTATTGTATGAAATGCAATCGCCCTGTAATGCTTTACTTTATCACTAAGCGGTAGCGATAGTCGTAGAAGCATAAGATTGGCGAGACGACAACGATGCTACGATGGAGATCAAGGTGTCGCGCCGGTGACGATGGTGATCATGGTGGTGCTGCAGAGATGGAGATCACGAAGCACAAGATGATGATGACCATATCATATCACTTATATTGATTTGCATGTGATGTTTATCTTTTATGCATCTTATCTTGCTTTGATTGACGGTAGCATTATAAGATGATCTCTCACTAAATTATCAAGAAGTGTTCTCCCTGAGTATGCACCGTTGCCAAAGTTCGTCGTGCCCAGACACCACGTGATGATCGGGTGTGATAAGCTCTACGTCCATCCACAACGGGTGCAAGCCAGTTTTGCACACGCAGAATACTCAGGTTATACTTGACGAGCCTAGCATATGCAGATATGGCCTCGGAACACGGAGACCGAAAGGTCGAGCGTGAATCATATAGTAGATATGATCAACATAAGATGTTCACCATTGAAAACTACTCCATTTCACGTGATGATCGGTTATGGTTTAGTTGATTTGGATCACGTGATCACTTAGATGACTAGAGAGATGTCTGTCTAAGTGGGAGTTCTTAAGTAATATGATTAATTGAACTTAAATTTATCATGAACTTAGTACCTGATAGTATCTTGCTTGTTTATGTTTGATTGTAGATAGATGGCTCGTGCTGTTGTTCCGTTGAATTTTAATGCGTTCCTTGAGAAAGCAAAGTTGAAAGATGATGGTAGCAATTACACGGACTGGGTCCGTAACTTGAGGATTATCCTCATTGCTGCACAGAAGAGTTACGTCCTGGATGCACCGCTAGGTGCCAGGCCTGCTGCAGGAGCAACACCAGATGTTGTGAACGTCTGGCAGAGCAAAGCTGATGACTACTCTATAGTTCAGTGTGCCATGCTTTACGGCTTAGAACCGGGACTTCAACGACGTTTTGAACGTCATGGAGCATATGAGATATTCCAGGAGTTGAAGTTGATATTCCAACAGAATGCCCGGATTGAGAGATATGAAGTCTCCAATAAGTTCTATAGCTGCAAGATGGAGGAGAATAGTTCTGTCAGTGAGCACATACTCAGAATGTCTGGGTACTACAATCACTTGACACAATTGGGAGTTAATCTTCCGGATGATTGTGTCATTGACAGAATTCTTCAATCACTGCCACCAAGCTACAAAGGCTTCGTGATGAACTATAATATGCAAGGGTTAGTAAAGACTATACCTGAGCTCTTCGCAATGCTAAAGGCTGCGGAGGTAGAAATCAAGAAGGAGCATCAAGTGTTGATGGTCAATAAGACCACTAGTTTCAAGAAGAAAGGCAAAGGGAAGAAGAAGGGGAACTTCAAGAAGAACAGCAAGCAAGTTGCTGCTCAGGAGAAGAAACCCAAGTCTGGACCTAAACCTGAAACTGAGTGCTTCTACTGCAAGCAGACTGGTCACTGGAAGCGGAACTGCCCCAAGTATTTGGCGGATAAGAAGGATGGCAAGGTGAACAAAGGTATATGTAATATACATGTTATTGATGTGTACCTTACTAGAGCTCGCAGTAGCACCTGGGTATTTGATACTGGTTCTGTTGCTAATATTTGCAACTCGAAACAGGGACTACGGATTAAGCGAACACTGGCAAAGGACGAGGTGACGATGCGCGTGGGAAATGGTTCCAAAGTCGATGTGATCGCGGTCGGCACGCTACCTCTACATCTACCTTCGGGATTAGTTTTAGACCTAAATAATTGTTATTTGGTGCCTGCGTTGAGCATGAACATTATATCTGGATCTTGTTTGATGCGAGACGGTTATTCATTTAAATCAGAGAATAATGGTTGTTCTATTTATATGAGTAATATCTTTTATGGTCATGCACCCTTGAAGAGTGGTCTATTTTTGATGAATCTCGATAGTAGTGATACACATATTCATAATGTTGAAGCCAAAAGATGCAGAGTTGATAATGATAGTGCAACTTATTTGTGGCACTGCCGTTTAGGTCATATCGGTGTAAAGCGCATGAAGAAACTCCATACTGATGGACTTTTGGAGTCACTTGATTATGAATCACTTGGCACTTGCGAACCGTGCCTCATGGGCAAGATGACTAGAACCCCGTTCTCCGGTACTATGGAGAGAGCAACAGATTTGTTGGAAATCATACATACAGATGTATGTGGTCCAATGAATGTTGAGGCTCATGGCGGATATCGTTATTTTCTCACCTTCACAGATGATTTAAGCAGATATGGGTATATCTACTTAATGAAACATAAGTCTAAAACATTTGAAAAGTTCAAAGAATTTCAGAGTGAAGTTGAAAATCATCGTAATAAGAAAATTAAAATTCTACGATCTGATCGTGGAGGTGAATATTTGAGTTACGAGTTTGGTCTACATTTGAAACAATGCGGAATAGTTTCGCAACTCACGCCACCCGGAACACCACAGCGTAATGGTGTGTCCGAACGTCGTAATCGTACTTTACTAGATATGGTGCGATCTATGATGTCTCTTACAGATTTACCGCTATCGTTTTGGGGTTATGCTCTAGAGACGGCCGCATTCACACTGAATAGAACACCGTCAAAATCCGTTGAGACGACACCTTATGAACTATGGTTTAGCAAGAAACCAAAGTTGTCGTTTCTTAAAGTTTGGGGATGCGATGCTTATGTGAAAAAGCTTCAACCTGATAAGCTCGAACCCAAATCGGAAAAATGTGTCTTCATAGGATACCCAAAGGAGACAGTTGGGTACACCTTCTATCACAGATCCGAAGGCAAGACATTTGTTGCCAAGAATGGATCCTTTCTAGAGAAGGAGTTTCTCTCGAAAGAAGTGAGTGGGAGGAAAGTAGAACTTGATGAGGTAATTGTACCTTCTCCCTTACTTGAAAGTAGTTTGTCGCAGAAACCGGTTTCTGAGACATCTACACCAAGTAGTGAGGAAGTTGATGATGTTGATCATGAAACTTCAGATCAAGTTACTGCAGAACCTCGTAGATCAACCAGAGTAAGATCCGCACCAGAGTGGTACGGTAATCCTGTTCTGGAAATCATGCTACTAGATCATGATGAACCTACGAACTATGAAGAAGCGATGGTGAGCCCAGATTCCGCAAAATGGCTTGAGGCCATGAAATCTGAGATGGGATCCATGTATGAAAACAAAGTATGGACTTTGGTTGACTTGCCCGAGGGTCGGCAAGCAATAGAAAACAAGTGGATCTTCAAGAAGAAGACTGACGCTGACGGTAATGTTACTGTCTACAAAGCTCGACTTGTCGCAAAGGGTTTTCGGCAAGTTCAAGGGATTGACTACGATGAGACCTTCTCACCCGTAGCGATGCTTAAGTCTGTCCGAATCATGTTAGCAATTGCCGCATTTTATGATTATGAAATTTGGCAAATGGATGTAAAGACTGCATTCCTTAATGGATTTCTGGAAGAAGAGTTGTATATGATGCAACCAGAAGGTTTTATCGATCCAAAGGAAGCTAACAAAGTGTGCAAGCTCCAGCGATCCATTTATGGACTGGTGCAAGCATCTCGGAGTTGGAATAAACGCTTTGATAGTGTGATCAAAGCATTTGGGTTCATACAGACTTTTGGAGAAGCCTGTATTTACAAGAAAGTGAGTGGGAGCTCTGTAGCATTTCTGATATTATATGTAGATGACATATTGCTGATCGGAAATGATATAGAATTTCTGGATAGCATAAAAGGATACTTGAATAAGAGTTTTTCAATGAAAGACCTCGGTGAAGCTGCTTACATATTGGGCATTAAGATCTATAGAGATAGATCAAGACGCTTAATTGGACTTTCACAAAGCACATACCTTGACAAAATTTTGAAGAAGTTCAAAATGGATCAAGCAAAGAAAGGGTTCTTGCCTGTGTTACAAGGTGTGAAGTTGAGTAAGACTCAATGCCCGACCACTGCAGAAGATAGAGAGAAAATGAAAGATGTTCCCTATGCTTCAGCCATAGGCTCTATCATGTATGCAATGCTGTGTACCAGACCTGATGTGTGCCTTGCTATAAGTTTAGCAGGGAGGTACCAAAGTAATCCAGGAGTGGATCACTGGACAGCGGTCAAGAACATCCTGAAATACCTGAAAAGGACTAAGGATATGTTTCTCGTATATGGAGGTGACAAAGAGCTCATCGTAAACGGTTACGTTGATGCAAGCTTTGACACTGATCCGGACGATTCTAAATCGCAGACCGGATACGTATTTACACTAAACGGAGGAGCTGTCAGTTGGTGCAGTTCTAAACAAAGCTTCGTAGCGGGATCTACATGTGAAGCGGAATACATAGCAGCTTCGGAAGCAGCTAATGAAGGAGTCTGGATGAAGGAGTTCATATCCGATCTAGGTGTCATACCTAGTGCATCGGGTCCAATGAAAATCTTCTGTGACAATACTGGAGCAATTGCCTTAGCAAAGGAATCCAGATTTCACAAGAGGACCAAGCACATCAAAAGACGCTTCAATTCCATCCGGGACTTAGTCCAGGTGGGAGACATAGAGATTTGCAAGATACATACGGATCTGAATGTAGCAGACCCGTTGACTAAGCCTCTTCCACGAGCAAAACATGATCAACACCAAGACTCCATGGGTGTTAGAATCATTACTATGTAATCTAGATTATTGACTCTAGTGCAAGTGGGAGACTGAAGGAAATATGCCCTAGAGGCAATAATAAAGTTATTATTTATTTCCTTATTTCATGATAAATGTTTATCATTCATGCTAGAATTGTATTAACCGGAAACATGATACATGTGTGAATGCATAGACAAACAATATGTCACTAGTATGCCTCTACTAGACTAGCTTGTAAATCAAAGATGGTTATGTTTCCTAACCATGAACAAAGAGTTGTTATTTGATTAACAAGGTCACATCATTAGTAGAATGATCTGATTGACATGACCCATTCCATTAGCTTAGCACACGATCGTTTAGTATGTTGCTACTGCTTTTATCCATGACATATACATGTTCCTGTAACTATGAGATTATGCAACTCCCGTTTACCGGAGGAACACTTTGGGTGCTACCAAACGTCACAACGTAACTGGGTGATTATAAAGGAGTACTACAGGTGTCTCCAAAGGCAGATGTTGGGTTGGCGTATTTCGAGATTAGGTTTTGTCACTCCGATTGTCGGAGAGGTATCTCTGGGCCCTCTCGGTAATACACATCACTGAAGCCTTGCAAGCATTACAACTAATGAGTTAGCTGTGAGATGATGTATTACGGAACGAGTAAAGAGACTTGCCGGTAACGAGATTGAACTAGGTATTGGATACCGACGATCGAATCTCGGGCAAGTAACATACCGATGACAAAGGGAACAACGTATATTGTTATGCGGTCTGACCGATAAAGATCTTCGTAGAATATGTAGGAACCAATATGGGCATCCAGGTCCCGCTATTGGTTATTGACCGGAGACGTGTCTCGGTCATGTCTGCATTGTTCTCGAACCGTAGGGTCCGCACGCTTAAGGTTTCGATGACGGTTATATTATGAGTTTATGTATTTTGATGTACCGAAGAAGTTCGGAGTCCCGGATGTGATCACGGACATGACGACGAGTCTCGAAATGGTCGAGACATAAAGATTGATATATTGGAAGCCTATATTTGGAGTTCGGAATGGTTCCGGGTGAAATCGGGATTTTACCGGAACACCGGGGGGTTACCGGAACCCTCCCGGAGGCTATTGGGCCTTAGTGGGCCTCGAGGGAGAAGAGGAAGGGCCGGCCAGGGCAGGCCGCGCGCCCCCTCCCCCCCTAGTCCGAATAGGACAAGGAGAGGGGGGGCGGCGCCCCCCCTTCCCTCTTCCCCTCCCCCAATCCTACTCCAACTAGGAAAGGGGGGGAGTCCTACTCCCGGTGGGAGTAGGACTCCTCCGGCGCGCCTCCTCCTAGGCCGGCCGCACCCCCCCCCCCCCCTTGCTCCTTTATATACGGGGGCAAGGGGGCACCCTAGAACACACAAGTTTGATCTACGGATCGTTCCTTAGCCGTGTGCGGTGTCCCCCTCCACCATATTCCACCTCGGTCATATCGTCGCGAAGCTTAGGCGAAGCTCTGCGCCGGTAGAACATCAAGATCGTCACCACGCCGTCGTGCTGACGAAACTCTCCCTCCCCGAAGCTCTACTGGATTGGAGCCCGAGGAGCGTCATCGAGCTGTACGTGTGTCAAGAACTCGGGGGCGCCGGAGTAACGGCGCCGGGATCGGTCGGATCGCGAGGAGAACGTACGACTACTTCCTCTATGTTGTGATCACTTCCGCTTCGGTCTACGAGGGTACGTAAACAACACTCTCCCCTCTCGTTGCTATGCATCACCATGATCTTGCGTGTGCGTAGGAAATTTTTTGAAATTACTACGTTTCCCAACACGTCCCTCCTCGTTTGCCATGCCGCCGTCCCGTGGGAACCCGGTAACCGGGAGCACCCCACCATCTTTTCATGAGACGCTCATGCCACTTTCTTTTGCACCGACATCTCAATGAGTTGTTGGATCACCGGAATGTTGCCGTGGCACCATTTCCGTTGTAGTTGCCGTGGCACCCCTTTCGTTCCGCCACGGTGACAAATGCTTCATAACATACTTATGTCAACATTTTCATAAAAATTGCATAAAACTTGCATATGTCATCCGCATCATGATAATAACAATTAAAATGTTTAAAATTGTTGCTTGCTTTAAATTGCTAAATAACATGGGGATTTACGGAAGTGTTGTTTGTTATTTCCGGCCTCATTTAAACTTGCCCAAATATGTAGTTTAATTATGCTTCACCTCTTGCCATGTTAACCAACATTTAATATTGTTGAGTATCATAACCGAGAGAGAACTAAATAATTGATGTGGTGTTTTGTCAATATGTAACTCGTTGCATATTGAGCTCCACTTAACTTGTAGTATTGTTTGTTGCACTTTGCCATGTCATGCCTCATTAAATCGGACATGCATCATACTTGTTTGTGCATCATGACATGTTTATGCTTGTGTGTTTACTATGTTGTTTGTTTCTTTCCGGGTTGCTTCTCTCGTTAGCTTCGGTTTCGTTCCAGAGTTGTGTGGATCCGTTCGACTTCATCCGTTTGTCTTCTTCATGGATTCGTTCTTCTTCCTAGCGGGATATCAGGCAAGATGATCATACCCTCGAAATCACTACTATCTTTGCTATGCTAGTTTGCTCGCTCTTTTGCTATGCCAATGCTACGATGCCTACCATTTGCTTGTCAGCCTCCCAAATTGCCATGTCAAACCTCTAACCCACCATGTCCTAGCAAACCGTTGATTGGCTATGTTACCGCTTTGCTCAGCCCCTCTTATAGCGTTGCTAGTTGCAGGTGAAGTTGAAGATTGCTCCATGTTGGAACGTGATGATGTTGGGATATCACAATATCTCTTATTTAATTAATGCACCTATATACTTGGTAAAGGGTGGAAGGCTCGGCCTTATGCCTGGTGTTTTGTTCCACTCTTGCCGCCCTAGTTTCCGTCATACCGGTGTTGTGTTCCCGGATTTTGCGTTCCTTACGCGGTCGGGTGATTTATGGGACCCCCTTGACAGTTCGCTTTGAATAAAACTCCTCCGGCAAGGCCCAACCTTGGTTTTACCATTTGCCTACCTAAGCCTTTTCCCTTGGGTTCTGCAGACTCAAGGGTCATCTTTATTTTACCCCCCCCCCCCGGGCCAGTGCTCCTTCGAGTGTTGGTCCAAACTAGAGCATCGTGCGGGACCATTCCTTGGCAACTTGGATTACGTCAGTACCTGTACGCTTAGCTTATCCGGTGTGCCCTGAGAACGAGATATGTGCAGCTCCAATCGGGATTTGTCGGCACAGCGGGTGGTCTTGCTAGTCTTGTTTTACCATTGTCGAAATGTCTTGATGTACCGGGATACCGAGTCTGATCGGAGTGTCTCGGGTGAAGGTCTATTCCTTCGTTGATCGCGAGAGCTTGTCATGGGCTAAGTTGGGACACCCCTGCAGGGTATAAACTTTCGAGAGCCGTGCCCGCGGTTATGTGGCAGATGGGAATTTGTTAATGTCCGGTTGTAGATAACTTGACACCAGATCCAAATTAAAATACATCAACCGCGTGTGTAACCGTGATGGTCTCTTTCCGGCGGAGTCCGGGAAGTGAACACGGTGTTGGAGTTATGTTTGACGTAGGTTGCTATAGGATCACTTCTTGATCATACTTTTATCGACCGTGCTTTGCCTTCTCTTCTCGCTCTCATTTGCGTATGTTAGCCACCATATATGCTAGTCGCTTGCTGCAGCTCCACCTCATTACTCCATCCTTCCTATAAGCTTAAATAGTCTTGATCTCGCGGGTGCGAGATTGCTGAGTCCCCGTGGCTCACAGATTCTTCCAAAACCAGTTTGCAGGTGCCTATGTTACCGAGCAGGTGACGCAACCAAGCTCAAGGAGGAGCTCGATGAAGATCTTGCCCCTTTGTATTGTTTCGTTCTAGTTGATCAGTAGTGGAGCCCAGTTGGGGTCGATCGGGGACCTTTGTCGCAATTGGGGTTCTTCTTTTATTTTGGTTCCGTAGTCGGACTTTGATTGTATCTGGATGATGTAATGCTTTATTCATGTAATTGTGTGAAGTGGCGATTGTAAGCCAACTATGTATCTCTTCCCCTTATGTAATACATGGGTTGTGTGAAGATTACCTCACTTGCGACATTGCTTTCAATGCGGTTATGCCTCTAAGTCGTGCTTCGACACGTGGGAGATATAGCCGCATCGAGGGCGTTACATACAGAACTTAATTTTCGTCACAATCATCTGGCAAAAATGAAACAATAGGCACGCTCATCAATTTACCTCTTCACCTCCATGGTTCCAATCTGCCAATGGAACCCAGATGCAGCATCTCCTACTGCTTCCGAACTCATACCAGACCACCAACCACCTAATACGTACACCAGTAGGACGACGCACGTCTAGAATAGGGATCCCATGGTACTCAATCTCACGGGTCAGGTGCGCCATTTTTGTATCAACTGGTCAGCAGCATCTACTCTGGAAGCAACCTGGAATGGAGGAGGAAGAAACGCATGCAGAGTTACCCCCGATAGTGGTGTGCGTTCATTGCGGGAGCAGTTACAAACAATCAAACAGGCAATCAGGGACCGAAACATCCTCTCTCGCGGGTCCTGGTCACAACGCATCGGACGCCCCTGGTTGTTCATATGCAACGGTACATGACTAGTCCGATGGATGCACAACATCACTAGTCTGATGCCTAGTGCCTCCCACTTGAACAAAAGAGTCGTTCCATGGGAAGGATAGATAGCGACAAATTTCTTCCATACTCTTGAAACTCCTTTTCCCTGGCTGCAGTTGTTGATTTGCAGCTTCGTTGGTCATTGTCGCGGCTCTTGTTCCACGCTGCACAAAACAACACTCTCATTGTGGTTGTTTGTATTTTGTAAAATGTTAATATTTTCAAAATTTCTTCACAAATTCAAAAGCTGCATGTGTTTAGAAATATACGGGCAATTCAAAAAGTGTTGGTCGTAATTTCAGAAAATATAGGTGTTTTCAAATTTCGTTCCAGTTTTTTCAAAAATGTACGCGTTTTGCAAAACAAATGTCTATAAATTTCAAATGTTGTTCACCTTTAAACTTTTTTCAGATACTGTTCAGAATTGGGAAAAATGAACACTACAGTAATAGCCCATTAGTAATTTTATAAATGAATTATTTTAAATATTCCAACATTTATATAAATGTATTAATGGATTATTACTGTAGCGCTTATTTTTCTGTTTCGAACAGTTTACAAAAAAATTAAAGGTGAATAAAATATGAAATTTCTATGTTTTCTTTTTTTAAAATCGGAACACTTTTGGAAAAACATTTACTAATGGATTTTATAAAGTGGAAAACGTTTTGTAGATTAAAACATTACTACAACATATTGAACTGCTACAGTGCCGCGATTTGCTACACGACCCGCTGCTACATGGGCCGTCCCAAGACGAAATGTCGTGTGCGTCACGCTCGGAATAGTAGCTCCCGGCGCTAGTTACTAAGAAAAAACTAAAAAGAGTTATACTAATAAAGGGGAAAACGTTTTGTAGATAAAAAAATTACATTTATTTGTTGAGAGTGGGATTCGAACCCACGACCTTTCGGAACACACCCTTAATGTGCCGCCTTAAACCACTCGGCCATCCCAACAGTGCTAGTCGTAATTTCAGAAAATATAGGTGTTTTCAAATTTCGTTCCAGTTTTTCCAAAAATGTATGCGTTTTGCAAAACAAATGTCTATAAATTTCAAATGTTGTTCACCTTTAAACTTTTTTCAGATACTGTTCAGTATTTGGAAAAATGAACACTACAGTAATAGCCCATTAGAAAATTTATAAATGAATTATTCTAAATATTCCAACATTTATATAAATGTATTACTGGATTATTACTGTAGCGCTTATTTTTCTGTTTCGAACAGTTTACAAAAAAAATTAAGGTGAATAAAATATGAAATTTCTATGTTTTTTTTGGAAAATCGGAACACTTTTGGAAAAACATTTACTAATGGATTTTATAAAGTGGAAAACGTTTTGTAGATTAAAACATTACTACAACATATTGAACTACTACAGTGCCGCGATTTGCTACAGAACCCGCTGCTACATGGGCCGACCCAAGACGAAATGTCGTGTGCGTCACGCTCGGAATAGTAGCTCCCGGCGCTAGTTACTAAGAAAAAACTAAAAAGAGTTATACTAATAAAGGGGAAAACGTTTTGTAGAGAAAAAAATTACATTTATTTGTTGAGAGTGGGATTCGAACCCACGACCTTTCGGAACACACCCTTAATGTGCCGCCTTAAACCACTCGGCCATCCCAACAGTGTTGGTCGTAATTTCAGAAAATATAGGTGTTTTCAAATTTCGTTCCAGTTTTTCCAAAAATGTACGCGTTTTGCAAAACAAATGTCTATAAATTTCAAATGTTAAATTACATTTATTTGTTGAGAGTGGGATTCGAACCCACGACCTTTCGGAACACACCCTTAATGTGCCGCCTTAAACCACTCGGCCATCCCAACAGTTGTGGATAATAATATATATTATTTGATAAATAATTTAATCACGATTATTCCGGGAAAAAACACGACAGTGATTATTAATATATTGTTAATGTACCGATTAATTTTTCAATTTCGAACATTTTATAAAAATAATTTTATAAAAGGTGAAAACATTACAACATATTGAACTACTACAGTTCTGTGAGTTGCTACATAAACCCGCTGCTACATGGGCCGACCCAAGACGAAACGTCGTGTGCGTCACGCTCGGAATAGTAGCTCCCGGCGCTGGTTAGTAAGAAAAAACTAAAAAGAGTTATCTATAGTCTATATCTATAGTCTATAGCTACTAATAATAGAAATAGTTATTCTTAGTCCGTCATGCTATTTCATAAAACAACAACAACAAAGCCTTTAGTCCCAAATAAGTTGGGGTAGGCTAGAGGTGAAATCCATAAGATCTCGCAACCAACTCGATGCTATTTCATAGAAAACCCCCTAATTTTATTTACATTAAACCCGCGGTAGATATCAAATATTTTTTTAAATACTCATATCTTCTTAACCATAACTCTAAATTTAACATGTTATATATGAATTTTATTAGAAAAATATGTAGAATCTGAATATATATGTTGTTATTTTACCTGTTAACAATTTAAGAGAATACAATCTAAGTTAGTGATTATGGTGCAATCTTAATCAATAATGCTTTATCCCTCTTTCTTTCAAACCGGTAGTGATTCGGATAGAATACACGTGGAATCTTGAACTGCGCTTTTCTTGGTTAAGACCACATTTGTTTGGGTCGTAATTACAAATTCTCAGATTATAGACCACTTTTCGTGAATTAAGAGCGTGTGATATTTTTTTCTCCCGTAGCAACGCACGGGCATTTTTGCTAGTGATACCAAATGTTGGAACCGAGGATCGACAAACAATCACAAGAACACGAGAAGAAGAATTTTGCCGGGCGACGAACACCCGCAGTGATGGACGCCCGCCCCAGACGAAGGCCAGGGACTTTTTCTTTCTCTGTATTCACTTGGCTCATGCAAACAGTACAAAGGCGGGGGATTATACACGGGGCACACACATCCGGTCCACCACACGCACGCACTAGCTAACTAACTATCTATCCTACTTCTGCGCCACACACGCACCAACAACCACGATGCCACCCGGCCACTAACTAATCCATGCACCAACACAGGACTCGGCTAGAACAGGCGCGCATGCAACTAACTAATCAAGATTACTATTAATAATTATTTAGGAAGAAATTGATTTATTGGTTTTTTTTTTGAGGGTCAAAGCAAATTGCTTTATTACGCAACCAGGTTAGGCATTTCGCCTAAAACAAGACCCGCCACAGACGGCGGGACATTGACTTCCCATATGGTGGGTTCATTCACATTACATTCATATCCTAACTTAGCGAGCTCGTGCGCAGCACCGTTGGCTTCCCGCCTACATGCAATAACATCACACTTTGAGAACCAAAGCCTCATTTGGATCTTCAGGTCGTCCAGGGCCGAGGCATATGCTGAGAAGCTTGGTTCCCTCTGCGTGAGGGCCGCCTGGAGAAGCTGTGAGTCAGTCTCAATGCAGATCCGGATCGCCCCCAGATGGGCGGCCAGCTCGACGGCACCCTCAGCCGCACGTAGTTCTGCTGCGAAAGCATCATGTACATGCTCATTCCTCCCTGCCATGCAAGCAACTGCGTCTCCATTGAGGTCCCGGGCAATCACTCCCCATGCAGACTGAGAGTTTCCTGGGATGTGGGCACCATCAATGTTAAACTTCAGTACGTCAGCTTCAGGCGCCTGCCATTTTGTCTTCTCCTTTGGAGTATGCCGCTCCTTCTTTCCCACAACTTCCCAGTATTCCTTGGTGGCTAGCTTAGTCCGGTGCACTATCTCCTCTGGCCGGGTTCTGCCTTCATTCTTCCTGACTCGGTTCCTCTCATTCCACCACTCCCACCAAAAAAACAAAATCTGCACTCTATCCTCCATTTTCAGTGACCACATGTGGTCCATGACAGCTTCCACTGAGTTGTATCGCTCCATCTCCAGCCGGACAGCTTCCTTCCCCATCGCTCTCCACACCTCTTTCACTGCCTTGCACCGTAAAAATAGGTGGCCACCGTCCTCTACGTTCCTCGCACAAAAGAGACAGCGAGTGTCCTCAATGTCCATTGCTCTACTCTCTAAGTTGGCGCGTGTGGCTAGCGAGTTATGGGCCAGTCGCCATGTGAACATTCTGATTTTACTCTGGCACGGCATCTTCCATATCCGGCTCCAGTACGTGTTCTTGCAAGCATCAAGTGATCCATGTATCTCTCCACTCCGGCCTGCCTCTAAACCACTCGCTATCTCCTGCACCTTTACCTGCAGTTTATATGCCTGTTTTACCGAGTGTAGGCCCTTCTCATCATAGTGCCAAGCGATGAAGTCCTGCATGCCTTCCCGGAGAGGAATCCCAAGTATCAGGTTGGCATCTTTAGGGACAAAAATATCCCGTACTAGTTGTTCATCCCACTTCCCATTGATGGGGCTTATAAGTTCATGGACCATGTTGAGCAGGACCCCGTTCCTCGGCGTCTGCACTCGCCTAGTCCAGGCCTTTGGCAGCCACGGGTCATCCCATATATTGACTTGCTGATCATCACCAATACGCCATATGTAGCCGTGCTTAACCAGCTCAAGTCCATGAAGTAAGCTTCTCCATGTGTAAGAGATGCCATCCTTCGGTGCTGCATTCAGTATATTGCCGTCAGGGTAATACTTGGCCTTCAGTACTTGGGCACACAAGCTCTCAGGCCTTTGGATCAGCCGCCAAATCTGCATCGACAACATCGCTACATTGAAGGTGTGTATGTCCCTGAATCCTAGGCCTCCAAGCGCCTTGGATTTCGTCAGTTTTGGCCACCCAATCCAGTGCATTTTAGACTCATTATCCTGTTGGCTCCACCAAAATCTTGCAACTAGCGAGCTTATCTCATCACAGAGAGTCTTTGTGAGGTAGAAACAAGACATGGCATATGTCGGGATGGCTTGCGCCACGGCCTTAACCAGCACTTCCTTGCCCACCTTATCTAGGAGCCGCTCCTTCCATCCCTGCATCCGTCGCCAAACTGCATCCTTTATATATGCAAAGACTTGCTTGCGTGAACGGCCCACATACACTGGTAGTCCCAAGTAGCGTTCATTCCAGGTTTCACATGCAACGCCTACACCTCTCTTCACCTCCTCTTTCTGCTCTGTCCGTGTATTTGCACTGAACATAACAACACTCTTCTCCTTATTTATGCACTGACCCGAGCATTCCTCATATAGGTCCAGGATCCGCTTCAGTTCATTCGCCTCATTACTGTTCGCTTTGATCATTAGGACCGAGTCATCAGCGAAGAAGAGATGGGAAATGGCAGGAGCCCCTTGGCATACACGGACACCACCCAGCCTCCCTTCTCTCTCCGCGGCATGCAGCAGCGCTGACAGACCTTCTGCACAGATGGCAAACAGATACGGCGAAAGGGGATCCCCTTGCCGTAAGCCCCGTGTAGGCATGAACTGCTCCGTGAGGCTGCCATTAACCTTAACTTGGTAACGTACAGTGGTGACACATCTCATTATCAGCCCGACCCACGCATCACAAAAGCCCAGCTTCTCCATCATCGCCTTGAGGAAGCTCCATTCGACCCAGTCATACGCTTTGCTCATGTCAGCCTTGATCGCTGCAAAGCCCTCCTTACCTTTCCTCATTATACAGCAACATGTGTGTAAGCTCGTATGCAACAAGGACGTTGTGCGTGATCAATCGGCCAGGCACAAACGCACTTTGGTTATCTGAGATCACCTCGGGCAAGATTAATTTTAAACGGTTGGCTAACACCTTGGAGACAATCTTGTATAGAACATTACACAAGCTTATAGGCCTCAAGTCCTTGATTCTGCTGGGATTCTTCACCTTCGGTATCAAGACCACATATGTATCATTCCACCCTATCGGCATTTGTCCGCCATTCAGCACACGTAGCACCTCCTCGACAATCCTTTCTCCCATCATGCCCCAGTGTTTTTTATACACCAGAGATGGCATACCATCAGGTCCCGGTGCCTTCAAATCTCCGATATGATCAAGGGCTGCTTTTATCTCTTCTTATGTGAACTCCTTCATGAGGCACTCATTCATTTGCGGTGTGACCCGCTTCTGAACATGTTGTGTCAATTCCTCAACCCTGCTGCTATGTTTTGAAGTGAACAAATCCTGAAAAAAAGAACACACATAGTTAGTCATCTCGGGTCCCTCCGCCACCACCGAGCCATCCTCTCTCCTCAAGTCCTTGATCTTATTATTTTTTCTTCCTTGCTGTAGCACACTTATGCAAAAATTTAGTGTTCCTCCCCCATTCCTTCAGCCACCAGACATGTGCTCTTTGCCTCCACTTTATGTGAACTAGCTCCTCCAGACGTGCTACCTCCCCTCTCCACCACGCCTCCTCCTTTACTTTCTCCTCTGAGATCCCACGCCGTCTCCATTTCTCAAGTTCACAGTTTGCCTTCCTTAACCTCGCTCCTAGCTCGCCCACAACTTCCTTATTCCACTTCGTCAGCCTTCTAGCAACTCCCTCCAGCGCCCTTGACACCTCTCCTGTCCCTTCCGTCCAACTATCCTCCCACGCCTTCTTAATAACTTCATCGTATCCGTCCTCCTGCATCCACCGGGCCTCAAACCGAAAGGCTGTATCGCGTGTCCCCACTTCTGTAGCTCCGTGTTCCGTAGACACCACCACCGGCCTGTGATCAGAGTGCCTTGGGTCACCATTAACCACCCGGAACTCAGGAAACTGAGTGCACCATCCATCATTTGCCACTACCCGGTCTAGTCTCTCACATATGTAGGTTGTGCTCTCTTCACTATGGTTGCGCCATGTAAACATGTCTCCTTCAAAACCTATATCCTGTAGTTCGCAGAAAGATAGAGCCTCCCGGAACCGGTCCATATAAGCTTGGCCTCGCGGTAGCCCTCCCACCTTTTCATCGTTGCTCAATATCTCATTGAAGTCTCCAAGACAGAGCCACGCTCTACCCTCTTGGTGTTGCTGCTTGAGTGTGCGTAGTACCCTCCAAGTTTCCACCTTCCTCTCCCATTGTGACTCTCCATACACCCCAGTAAGCCTCCAGACCCCCTTCTCATCCATAACATCTGCATCTATGTGCCTCCTCCCCATCGATCTTAGTGTGACATCCACCCCCCTCCTCCAAAACAGCGCCACCCCCCTACTCCTCCCCTCCGGGTTCCAAGCCACCATGCTAGCGAGCCCTAGCTTCCACCATAGCCAATCCATCTCCTCCCCCGTCAATCGAGTCTCAGCCAAGAACATAATATCAGGATCCTCCTTTCTCCCAAGCTCTAGGAGTGCACGAACTGCCGGGCCGTTCCCTAGCCCCCGGCAGTTCCAGCTTACTATTTTCATTGCTCCCGGCGGGGCTGCTCCTGCAGCCCGACCGATGTGTTATTGCTGTCGGTCCCGACAAGGTTCTCCTCAGTAACTTGCTCCTCCGTCCTTCGCTCCCTCTTTGTTGTTCTGTTATCCTCTTCCTCCACCTCCTCCTCTTCACATGATCTCTTCCTCCTTCCTCCTGCTCCATATTGAGACCCCCGTCCTTCATCCTCCCTCCTTGTTCTCTCCCTCCTCCTGAACTTTCCTGGCAACCTGCCCTTACCTTCATTGCCACCTTTAATTTTTGGGGTCCCTACTAGCTTCCCACCCTTCCCCTTCTCTTCCTCATCCTCGATCCTCCCCAGCAAATCAATCTCCATCATCCCAACCGCCTTCCCTACCTCACCCTTCTCCTTGATCACCAAAGGATTAGCCATGGCCTCGCCCTGGTGTGCATCTATGGCTTTGTCGCTGAAGGTGATCTTCCTTCCAGTGCCCTCCTTCCCTCCCGTCATTTTTGCCTTGTTCGGGCTTGTCACTTCCGTACCCTTCTCCACGTCACCCCCTCCTCCCGACCTGCTTCCATCCTTCCTCCATGAACGGCTGTCGCTGCCCGACCGAGATGAAGGCCGCCCGAAGCCATACGCACGACTACCACTGCTTCCACGCGAAGAGCTCCTCCATATCCCATCCGGTGCCCCGCCCCTTCTCATGCCCATGTCCGCCTTCAACCATTTGCCAAACTGCGCCCTCTCCCCTTTCTTCAGCTTGATCGAGCAGTCCCGATCGAGATGTCCCAGCATCCCGCAAATGTAACAAAAGTCGAGCAGATACTCATACTCAAAGCGGCACCATGGGTCCACCTCTTCATCTGTCTTGTTCTTCTCTGCTTCCTTATTCATCGCCACCCGGTTATCTTCCTCCTCACTTCCCTCCTCATCTTGTTTTGTATCAAGCCTAAAGCCCCTCATCAATGGTTTCCCAATCTGGATGCGCACCTTCACTCTGAGGTATTTCCCAATGGCCCTTCCATCTGCACCGGTGTCAGTTTCTACGAATTCTCCCACCATGTTCCCGATCCTCTCTCCAGTGTCCTCATCCATATCACCAAGTGGCAGCCCATACACCCTGATCCAGATCGGTATTTCTTTAAACTCATAGTCGTCAATCCGCTTCCTTGGTACGAACTCCTCCATCACCACCAAGTCATTGTCGAACATCCACAGGCCATCGTCCAAAGCTTTCCTCTTCTCCCTCTCCTGATTGAAGGTGAACAAGAATATATTATCGCCCAGCTCCTTGCATTCCACTCCGCGGATGGGGCTCCACACCTTTCCCAGCGAGTTGCATATTGCATCTGGGTGCGCCGGCCTCTCCGCCATGACCTTCCCGATCGCCTGGATCTCGATCTGCTTTCCTTTTCCCTCCACAGTCCTCCTTATCTTCATCCCTTTCCTCTCCTCCTCCGACAGCCTCAGGTTCTCCAGCATCCCCGCCATCTTCTCCATCTCCACGGACTCTGATCACGACTAGGGTTTTGGTGGTTTACGATCGCACGCCCCTAGTGTGCGCGAAAGGCTTATGTGGATTGGGTTAGGTTCGCCTCCGTCCAGGAGAGCGATGGACAGAGACCAGATGCGGTTCGGATCGTGGTCACCTCGGAGATCCTAAGCAGCACGGCGGCGGCTAGCGCTAGACGAAGGACGGTGACGAGGAAAAACCCTAATCGCCTCCGTAATTGCCGCTACCAAACGCTGACCGTACCCCTTCGGGACGGACCTCAAATGGACAGTTTTAGTTTGTACTCCAATTCCCGAGGCTTGCCATTATCGTTTATTAAAACAAGAGCTCTCTTCAAATCAACAATGTTCCATTTTGCATTTGCGCCAAAAGTCCTTAGTCGTTGTTTCCCTCCCGAAATTTGAGTCCATATCTATACTATCAAGAATTGCCATTTCGATTCAACTGGCTGACTTTATATCAACAGCTAGACACGCCATATCGCCTCCACCAAAATCCATCACTTCAGAGCATGAGAAGCAACTGCAGCAGTGTCGTAGTGTGTATACTCCCGATCGACGATAACGCCGATTCCTTGATGGAGAAGGAACCTCATACATGGCAAGCCATGGTAGACCGCAACTCTTGTTTTCTTGCATGTTTGCATGCACGTAATCACGCTCGGTTTGATTTCATGTTGTTAAAGTGCCATTCACATTTAACTAATTTATACAATGCATTTTTGTCCTTGATAATATATGTAATACACACTTTGGTATATCTTGTTTTTCAGGAGATTTCTGTACATTTGTAATGCTTTCCTACTCTCAGTAATTCTTTCCGGCTATAAGAGCTTGGTTAATAATATAGCTAGCTGATGGCTACATTGAACCCTATTTTATCTATAGCTGTTGAGTATATGATTATTAGGAAGTATAGGATAGACTAGGATTTGCTCCTGCCTTGTCTTGTACTCCAAATTGATCATTGTACACATATATATATATGCCCACGAGGCTCAAGCAATACATTTAACTATTCTATCAATCCTTCTCTCTCCCTTCTAACATGGTATCAGCCTAGCCGATCCAACCCTAGCTGTTGCCCGCCGCTTCCGCACCCGCCCCCCGCCCCCGGGGTGGTCGGCCTCCAAGAACGCCGCCCGGGACCGCGCCACCCGTACCTAGAGTTCGTTCGCCAGTCGTGTTGACCGGCAGCCCTAGAGAATCTTTTTCCCGAGCCCTTGCTCCGGGTTTTTCTCTCTCCTGCCGGTGACCTTGATCGGCGCGTTCTCTTTTTGGTTTTCCGATCTATGCTTGATCGGTTTGCGTCGCCCGCCGCCGCCGTCGACATCCCGCGCCTCTACTCCAACACCGGCGCGACCGGCCGGGTACTTCACCGACCCGGCGGCCTCGCGTGACAGGCGGACCCTCGAGGCCGTCGTCCGCGTGCTGGCCTGCCCGTCACCCTGCGCCGGCCTTCACTACCCGGCTCCGACCGGGACAGCTACATCGCCTACACCCGGCGGCCTCGCGCTATGCGGCGGCCAATCATAGCCGCCGCTCGCGCATCGGCCCGCCAATCGTTCCACGCCACCCGCCTCCGTCACGTCTACATTGGTCGCTCGGGCGCCGCTGCTCCGTTGGTCGCTCGGGCCTCGCTTCCCGGGCGTCGGTGCTGCATTGGTGGCCCGGGTGTCGGTGCTGACGCGCTCGTCCGCACGTCGTCCCACACCGTCCATCGTCGCTAACTTCATCTCAGACTCCGCATCAACGGAGCGGCGTCTCCGACCTCGCCCGCGATCGCATTGTTCAGCCGCCCGCCGCCGCGATCAGAATAAAGGGGAAAACGTTTTGTAGAGAAAAAAATTAATTTATTCGTTGAGAGTGGGATTCGTACCCACAACCTTTTGGAACACACCCTTAATGTGCGGCCTTAGACCACTCGGCCATGCCAACAATTTTGGATAAAAACATTTATCATTTAATAAATACTATAATAACTATTACTGTGAAAACCAATCCGAGAGTGATTATTAATTTATTATTACTGTATTGGTTTTTTTAAACTTCGAACATTTTTTTAAAACTGCTTTCATAAAAGGTGAAAACATTACAGCATATTTGAACTGCTACAGTAGCTGCGAGTTGCTACATGGGCCGGCCCAACACGAAAGGCTCTGTGCGTCACGCTCGTTATTAGTAGCTCCCGGCGCTACGTGCAACGAATAATCCATTAACAAATTTATATATTATATAGTGTATAAGGGGAAAACGTTTTGTAGAAAGAAAAAAATTATTTATTTGTTGAGAGTGGGATTCGAACCCACGACCTTTCGGAACACACCCTTAATGTGCCGCCTTAGACCACTCGGCCATCCCAACAATTCTGGATATAAACATTTATCATTTAATAAATACTATAATAACTATTACTGTGAAAACAAATCCGAGAGTGATTATTAATTTATTATTACTGTATTGTTTTTTTTAAACTTCGAACATTTTTTTAAAACTGCTTTCATAAAAGGTGAAAACATTACAGCATATTTGAACTGCTACAGTAGCTGCGAGTTGCTACATGGGCCGGCCCAACACGAAAGGCTCTGTGCGTCACGCTCGTTATTAGTAGCTCCCGGCGCTACGTGCAACGAATAATCCATTAACAAATTTATATATTACTATAAGCGTGCACGTGCAACGCACGTTTTCATTAATATTACAACCAGAACCATACTATATGGTAATGCATAAAGAAGATATTATGATAGCACGACATAATATTACGACTATAATTTCATGAATTAATCATCGACTTGTACGGCACTTGTACGACATCATGATGTTGTTTGTAGTTGCATTCTCGATATAGTTGAGAAGGTGAAAGTCGATTCCTTGGCTCACAATCATCCTCTGAAGATTATGAGTTATTGTGTGAAGAGTTTTCAGCGGTATAATGCAAACATGTGCAACCGTGAATACTCACCCTCCAAGCTGAATAACAGGATCTTTTCTATTATTCCATCAATGCATAAAACTAAAAAAAATTAACAAGACAAGACAAGTTCCTAAAAGCTGCATAGACCAATGTATTACAGTATCTTGAGCATTGAGAGATGCTTGTAGTGATTTTCAGAAGTAACCGCTTGTTTTTTTTTTTTGGAACACATGTTAGTAATGGACAATGCAAAAAATAAAAATAAAACATCATGTCATGTTCTTGAAAGTTATAAGACCGAATGATGCGGCAGATATGAAAGAGTCCAAAATACAGATCTCAAATATGCCTGAATGTTAGAAGCCCACAACCCATATTGATGAACAGAAAGAGCGCATTACAATTGCCAAAAATTCTTAGGCATTTTTTCCAGGACAAGTGTTGGAGATGCTACAATACTCCCTATCAGACAACCTAGCCACCGGCGTGTGGTCAAAGCTATAAGTGCATATCAAGCCCGTGGAATCCATAGCCTGCCTTCATCCTCAGGAGCTGTGCCCATTCATTTAGAAGAGAATTGCCCGAACAATGCATTCAACCAGGCCTCAAACCAGATACAAAGGGCAGCACTGCCGAGGTCAACGAAATTCTCAGACATAACAGGAGCAACAAATCTTGGTGATAACATGAGTGAAAGAAACCAATATACAAAATAACATTGCCAAAATATATTGCTAACAGAAAACAATGTTTCCAAAAATGGTGAGACGGGAAGTA
Source organism: Triticum timopheevii (assembly GCA_963921465.1). Lineage (NCBI taxonomy): Eukaryota > Viridiplantae > Streptophyta > Magnoliopsida > Poales > Poaceae > Triticum > Triticum timopheevii. Next base: position 161,758,452 of record OY997274.1, on the reverse strand, counting down.
AAAAATAATGAGCTATATGCTACGTTTTCTCATCACCACATCATCTTCTTTGGGAATGATAAAATGTTGCATTGAGTTTGCAGTAAAAGGCACCTTAATTGCATTGTGTGGCCATCAACTATTGCTCCACGGTTCCACAAAATAGAAAACAAGCAACAAGGAAGGTAATGAAAAGAAAAGGGAAGGTATATAAATACACGTTTTAAAATATCTGTATGTACCTAAACTGAATGAGCTCTGTACACTTGAGGCATAACATAGTAAAATGTAGTTAAATTAATCTATCATGTAAAAAACAAAATACAGATATGAGCAGAGAACATACCAGTATTATTGATGATTCACTATGGGTGGTACTGTCCACAGTCCACACATGCTATGAGATCTCTGCCACCACCGTAACATTCACCAAAATGTCACAATTAAAAATAATAAAGGTAATGGATACAACAGAAACAATGTAGGAAAATATGCTAGTAATCACGGACATCACTAAACCCCATGTAGGGCTTCAGGGTTGCCTCTCAATTTTAAGATCTGCTATGTAATTCCAATTATGACAGGGGCTATATAACACATTCTTGATTTTTGGCCTATCCTTGTCATTTTGTATAAAATATAGTATCGCAAAAATAACGAATAGAAACCAAACAAAAACTCAGCCAGGATTAGGCTGGAAACTCCAACTTTTTTCAGATTCTTCTTAAATTTTCAATACAATATGTGAATAGTAGTTTGAACAGTTTACCATTAGTATTTGGATTGCTGACTAAGAAATGACAAACATTTGGCGATCTGCGTGCTGCCGTTGCCTTACATTGATTGCCAATTCTCTAAGCATCTCGACATATAACCATAAAAAATTCAGACACCTAGCTTGTTCGCGCACAAGTGAGGTTGCTTTATCCAAACTCTAGTTAGGTTGCTGGTTATCAAACTCTAGTTATTTTGCTTTATCCACTCTACTTAGGTTGCTGGTTATCAAACTCTAGTTACTTTTCTTTATTCTACTTAGGTTGCTTTATCCAAACTTAATATAATAAAATACATAGAACTTACTTGGACTGCGTGGAGTTTGATGTTTCTACACATCGCTAACCTGATGCACAATAAGAAAAACTCTAGTAATCTTGCGCGTGCAATGCCCGTCTCAAAGTTACAGATATAAATTCAACAAAAGCACACTACAGGTAATAACACTTCTATTTTAAAGATCCTGTACAATAAATCTCCACTAATAAGGAAAAAATCGTGAACTAAATTACATATTCTAACTTATCATAAAAATCATTATTTTAGCTTAAACTGCATCCAAATTTCATAGAAAGGAGAAATTGCATCAAAAAATCATTAATTTAGAAAGGAGAAATTGCATTTAGCTTTTTTAAAAGCTTACATCAGGCTATGATTGTCAAAGTATTCGCAGTGGTAGCGCTGCCACGTCCTGCTACGGATGTGGCCGGACCGTCATCCCCAGGCAACTCTGAAATTTCATGAATTAATCATCGACTAAAGCAGTCCACAAACTCCTCATCGGAATGGTTTATAGCTAAAAGTCATGAAAACATATTCTACAAAGATAAAGATAACAATTATTGGAGATGCTAATTCTGCACATTTGTTTTTGGTAAAGAGACGGAAATATACTTGTGAACATTCCAGATTCAGAAGTCATAAATTGGCACCAAACTGATGGTATTTAACAAGCCAGCGTATGCAAATATGATATCAAAACAATTATTGTGCAATCAGAATATGTGAGGAAATAAAAACAAACACAATTACTATAACACCTAGAACGGACAAAACCAAAGTTCAGTTCAAAATCCTCTGAAGATATTAATTATGGTCCTGATACAGTAGTTATCACACTATCAATCACACGAGCATGGCAGGCCCTAAACATGCAAGAAGCAGCTATATTTGTGTTAACATCTAACACAACATCTGAGCATTGCATATCAAATTCGACGTAATCGGCACATGCCTTAATTTTGTGTTTCTCTTGTTATTTTCAATCCCAAGGACCTCCAGTTGATCCGGTTTGCACTCCCAAGCTTCTGGACATCTGCAAGCAAACGCACCGCAAATCAATTAAACCCAATCTCATCCCCCAAATCAGAAGAACAAATTTAACCTCACAGTCCACTCACCCATGTTAATACAGAAGTTCTTCCTGGAGCCCAAGCAACCGTCCTGAGCTTCCCTGAGAATTTTGTCCGACGGAACTCCGAGACAAACTGCGAGAGCTGAAGTTTGTGTGGCTAGTAAAGCACAACTTGGGAGTCACGTCCTCCGCTTCCGCTTCATCCCCATCATCCTCGCTCTCACTACCTTCTGCCTCCTTTTAGTAATAAAATGACATCTGAACTTCAGTTAAACCTACACGCATAGCCAGATTACCAGATATGGCGTTCGCGTGGAGTGTGGCGCCGGTCACATCGAGGAAGTGGTGTCCGCGTGGTTTCAGGCGCAGGCAGCAACGGAATCAGCATCCGGGCCGTTCCGTCGACGACGTCCTTGCGGTGGAAGGATGTGACATCCCCCTGCGATGGAGAAGAGGAGGAAGGGAGGAGCTGGGTTACCGTCGGGCGACCATCGCAAGGGAGCGCAATGGACGCCTCGATCTGTAGGGGCTCGCCGTGTGGGGATGGGCTGGGCTGTAGAGAAGGGGACAGGATATGTGGTGGACGCCAGCGGCTTGGGAAGAGGAGGACGAAGGGGATCGGGGCGTGGGGACGGAGAAGTGGGTGGTGCGTCAGGGTGTGGAGTACCAGAGGAGCACCGCTGGAGGTCGGGGTTGGAGAAGCGCCGTAAGAGGTCGACGTGGCGTCTGGTGCCGCTGATCATGCTTGCAGGCGAACCCTCGACCCCGACGGGTGAGGCGTGGCAAGCGGCAACCGCGCAATGGGCGCACGGACGGCGAGGCGGCGTCGAATCAGGGCCGAAGCGCACGGAGCGGCGGCAAAACATTCCTTGGATTGGGGAAGCGATGTATTGGGTGGATGCGGGGAGCGCGGAAGTTTGGTTCGGCAGAGTTTTCGTCCGCCAAAGCAAATTGCTAAATGCAGCCTCGGCTGAGGATTAGCATAATCTTAACGGTTAGATTAAATTAAGTGTCCTGATCGTGAGGTTGGAATTGATCTGTGTTGTTATGTGTACATTAGGCTGTGTGCACTTAAGGATGAATATGTTTTCTTGTTTAATAGTAGTAGAGATATAGTGTATAAGGGGAAAATGTTTTATAGAAAGAAAAAAATTATTTATTTGTTGAGAGTGGGATTCGAACCCACGACCTTTCAAAACACACCCTTAATGAGACGCCTTAGACCACTCAGCCATCCCAACAATAAATAATTTATCATCTAATAAATGCTATAATAACTATTACTGTGAAAACAAATCCGAGAGTGATTATTAATTTATTATTACTGTATTCGTTTTTTTAAACTTCGAACATTTTTTTAAAACAGCTTTCATAAAAGGTGAAAACATTACAGCATATTTGAACTGCTACAGTAGCTGCGAGTTGCTACATGGGCCGGCCCAACACGAAAGGCTCTGTGCGTCACGCTCGTTATTAGTAGCTCCCGGCGCTACGTGCAATGAATAATCTATTAACAAATTTATATAGTGTATAAGGGGAAAACGTTTTGTAGAAAGAAAAAAATTATTTATTTGTCTATACTACTATTAAACAATCAAACTAATTCTTTCTTAAAGCCACACAGCACATGTACACAATTTAATTAGCATCGTACGATTAGACCCACTAAATTTAATCTAACAGCTAGCGTTAGCCTAAACTGTTCTTCGGTGTGCACTTAGTAATTTATGTTGGCTGAACGGGCTTCACCGCGGAGGAATATGCGAAGCCCCGCACCTATGCAATCCCTACAATCACGCAAGGGAAGAAAAGAAAAAGGAAAGCAATGGCAATCAAATCCCCTCGCTGGCTAACTCCCCCATGATATGGCCGTGACCCACGCCGCCTGCCTCTGGCCACCGGACAAGGGTCGGACACCCACGCCACAAAAGCTGCCACCTGACCCTCCTCCGCCACCGCAACCGCCGCAGAACCGATCAGTGCGCCGCGCCACTCCCACCGCGACCCGCGGCGCCGGCAGTACCTCCATCTCCTCCTATAATCTTCCCTATCCCTACCCAGCAAACGACCAGAGGAGGTGGAGCTGACATCTCCATCCTTCATGTACACCGACGATGAGGTGAGATGACGCCCTCTTGTGCACGCCCTTGATCTGGACGGCACCGCCGAGCCCGTCGCGCTCCTCCCCAGTTCATCGGATCCAGCCAATATCTGTCCCGTCCTCCCAGATTCGGCCACCATGGCCGTCCTCCTATGCACCCAAGCTTTGTCCATCAGCCCCATGTGCATTAGAAGGTTTGAGCCGGCAGTTGGATCGAGCAAGTCACAGGAGCTTGCTGGCAACACCCAATCTTTGATTTGGTTTGTTGTTCATCTCAGGTGATTTTTACTCTGGAAAATAATTTGGCACATTAAAACCTGCTTTTTTAAATGGTTCATGCAAACTGAATTTTATCTGTTCTGCATTCATGAAAAAATTATGAATAGGACAATCGTGTTTGCTTTCAGAGGTTCTGGTGTATCATATCCCTCTGCACTGCATACATTGGGATTGAAACGATGCCATGATAGTTGCCATTCACGATTCAGGTATGAGATCAGCTCAAATTTCTCCAATTAGTTTTCTTTCTTGCTATCCAGGTCATAGAACAACAGACAGTCTTTGAACAAGGGATGTATGGGAGTACACAGTTTGGACCTCTCTGTAGATTGAAACATTTTCCTGATACACAATTTACAATTTTCACAACTTAAACATAGGTAGGTTCCAGTTGCAATTCCAATTAGTATTATGTCATGTTGCTTCATCGTCCCCTTTTGTTTGCTCTTAGACTTGGAACGCTTATTCCCACCGGCTGTATATATTGCTATAGTGAACGTACTGTTTTGTGAAATTTTGATCAAATTTGTAATGCAGGGCTTGTCAGCTTGTATTGTCTATCTTGTTCATTTGTAAGTCAAGTTAAACTAATTCTGCCAGTTGTATTTGGTTGAATAATAGCATGAGCTTACAATTTGCAAGTGTGTGATTTGATTTCGCATATTTATTTGACAAGTGCGACTGTATTTGGTAACCTATTTTTTAATTTTCAGTGCTCCTATTGTTTAGTATGTCAACGCAATTTGTACGAGGGCCAAGGTATTATCCAAGATCTCCGTAAAGAGAAAATAGCATAGAGAGTAAGATCCGCACATACATGGATCACCGATGTGATAATAACATATTCGAATTTTGAATTTGAGAGTAATCTCGATGCAGTACATGTCAGGAGTTTAATTCCTATGGAAATAAGAAATATTGATCCCACGGGAAATTTTGTATTTTGAGCTTTGGGGTGTATGGTCTGAAGCAACAACTTCAGATAAAAGATTCTTCAAGTTGGCTTTTACTTTCAAGTTATTAGATAACACGCTTCAAATTATTTAATATATAATATTGCCTTGCATCATATATGTAGGTAGTAATAAAGTGTCTTATATTCAGGGATCCAGTTAATACTTTCTTACTTTTGAATCTTGGTATCTAGATTTCAAGTGATGGTTTTCCATATTACATGACTTCCAAAATATATGCGTATGACACGAGATATTTTTTTTGTTGCATATTTTGTGTCCATGTCAGATTTCCCACATCTACTTGAGAAGAAACCGTGCTGCTATATAGGAGAAGTTGCGCAAGATTTGAAGCGTGGTTTAAATTTGTAGGTTTGGTCTCCTAATAGATATTAGTACTATTATGATAACCATGTTATCTGAAGGATTGTGCTTCACTATTAATTTTTTATGTCGTTCCTTGCATATTTTGTAACCCAGCGTCATTGCATCGAAGATGGCTAAGAGGTTGAAGATATGTCGTGTGAAAGGCGCGGGGAGGCAAGGATGGGACAGGCGGGACACTGGAATGGAGGAGGAACGCTGCAACAAGGTATGTGCAGAGAACAACCACCGTCGCTAAGTCACGACTCCTCGCTTGCGTGTCCACTTCTCCTTGGCTGCTTGGTAATCTTATTGCGATCTAGAGCGGATAAATTTGATGGCAGTAACTTGCCATAACTGTTATGTTTATTCTATTATGTGTCGGGTTTATTAGCAAGATTTGGTCTGTTTTGATACATTTTCATGTTAGATTCCATCTATGAGTTACTGTTCCATCACAGTAATTTATTTGGAAGCAATTCTTATTCAGACTGAGACTTTCTGGGTAGGTTGTCAGAAATATTTAACTTATGATTTCAGTTTGAGATACAACCGGCAATCTAAAATTAGTACTTCTGCATAATAATATGCCTGCTACTTTTTTTTGCGGGAAAGAATATGCTTGCTACTTTGGGATATTGCGGTGTTAAATGACCGCTTCATAAATCATAATATGAGATGGTGTTTTGTCAACCAAATACCAAGAATATTGGAACAAAAAGACGAAGAATATTGGTCAACCAAAGGCAAATTCACTTGATGTTGCAAAAAAAAAAAATCTTAGTTCTTTAAGATTGGTTTTAGATGGAGAGCTGGGCAGAGTTTGGATTGCCAATGTTGGTTTTTAGATCAGTCAATGGTTCATTGCAGCATATGTTCTCCATATAATTTGATATGCAAGCTTTTGATGCTAACTACTACATCCTTACAAGGGGATTCTAATTTCTTACTGGGTTATAATGTAACAATATGATTTGCAAATTTTAAATGGTTGTATACTTGACCCGTACTATGGGTCAAGGCCTGCCTATAAATGTTGTTCACATACTGCAAATGAACTACAGGAGATTGTAAACGCTTGGGCACCATGTGTTGAGAAATTGGGCATTGAGATAAAAGATTATATAATTGATGCAAATGTGTGTTATATTTGTTTCAGGAAGAATGTTGATTCATGAAGAATGATATTATAAATTATTTGTATGATTCATGAATTAGGTGTTGTGCACTTTGTGAAATTTCAATTTTTTTTTGAGAAATCTATCCTGTATCAGGTCATGTTTCATATATAATGTGTGTTGGTCCAAACGTGCGTTGCACGTGCACGTTTACTAGTTGAGAGTGGGACTCGAACCCACGACCTTTCGGAAAACACCCTTAATGTGCCGCCTTAGACCACTCGGCCATCCCAACAATTCTGGATAAAACCATTTATCATTTACTAAATACTAGAATATCTATTACTGTGAAAACAAATCCGAGATTGATTATTAATTTATTATTACTGTATTGTTTTTTTTAAACGTCGAACATTTTTTTAAAACTGCTTCCATAAAAGGTGAAACATTACAGCATATTTGAACTGCTACAGTAGCTGCGAGTTGCTACATGGGCCGGCCCAACACGAAAGGCTCTGTGCGTCACGCTCGTTATTAGTAGCTCCCGGCGCTACGTGCAACGAGTAATCCATTAACAAATTTATATATTATATAGTGTATAAGGGGAAAACGTTTTGTAGAAAGAAAAAAGTTATTTATTTGTTGAGAGTGGGATTCGAACCCACGACCTTTCGGAACACACCCTTAATGTGCCGCCTTGGACCACTCGGCCATCCCAACAATTCTGGACAAAAACATTTATCATTTAATAAATACTATAATATCTATTACTGTGAAAACAAATCCGAGATTGATTATTAATTTATTATTACTGTATTTTTTTTTTAAACTTCGAACATTTTTTTAAAACTGCTTTCATAAAAGGTGAAAACATTACAGCATATTTGAACTGCTACAGTAGCTGCGAGTTGCTACATGGGCCGGCCCAACACGAAAGGCTCTGTGCGTCACGCTCGTTATTTAGTAGCTCCCGGCGCTACGTGCAACGAATAATCCATTAACAAATTTATATATTATATAGTGTATAAGGGGAAAACGTTTTGTAGAAAGAAAAAAATTATTTATTTGTTGAGAGTGGGATTCGAACCCACGACCTTTCGGAACACACCCTTAATGTGCCGCCTTGGACCACTCGGCCATCCCAACAATTCTGGACAAAAACATTTATCATTTAATAAATACTATAATATCTATTACTGTGAAAACAAATCCGAGATTGATTATTAATTTATTATTACTGTATGTTTTTTTTAAACTTCGAACATTTTTTTAAAACTGCTTTCATAAAAGGTGAAAACATTACAGCATATTTGAACTGCTACAGTAGCTGCGAGTTGCTACATGGGCCGGCCCAACACGAAAGGCTCTGTGCGTCACGCTCGTTATTTAGTAGCTCCCGGCGCTACGTGCAACGAATAATCCATTAACAAATTTATATATTATATAGTGTATAAGGGGAAAAAGTTTTGTAGAAAGAAAAAAATTATTTATTTGTTGAGAGTGGGATTCGAACCCACGCCCTTTCCGGAACACATCCTGAATGTGCCGCCTTAGACCACTCGGCCATCCCAACATTTGTGTCTAATAGTATATACCATATAATAAATAATGTAATCATCCTCAAAAAAAATATGTAATTACAATATTTCGGGAAAAACAATCTGACAGTGTTTATTGCAAAACTTGGTAACTTGTCAAAGTGATGATATTCGTTGCTTGTTTGGTTCCCTTATATGTATGGCTATTTCTCCATTTATGGCTTTCTACTATTAGATGACCCGTTACCAAATGGTGCAAGGTCACATTTAAGAGCATCAGTTATGTGCAAATGGAGACTTAGCATTAAGCCTTCAATGGTGGTACATGGGAATTAAGCTGAAGCATTATAACATAGGATTAGTGCCTGTACAGGTACTAGGCCTGTTAGTGTTATGTCTTACATAGAGACATGGATTCAACAAAGGGAAACACTTTGTATCTGTAGTCTGCTAAAGACTCCAACGTCAGACCAATGCTGCGTCTTCGATGTAATTGAAATCGAACGCTCCAAAGTTGTCCTTCTATTTTAATTATAATAAGTTAATCTATACCTACTATTAAAGCAAGGTGATGTTCTTGGTTTCGTCCCGCATCTGATACTATGCTGATTAATTGAATTATACGCGAGGTGGTACTAATTCTTGGGTCACGCGTGCACACCGTTAGTTTCAATTGCTTTTGGATTCTCGTACGCTCGTACGTTGCCCGAGTGGGCCTCAGCCCATTAATTAAGTGCGGCCGAGTCAGCCGGCCCAGCTGCTATGGTAGCCGGCGCAAAAAGTTAGGTGCTGGTGTTTGGGATCGAACTCCAAACCTCTGGCCCAACACCAAGGCCTATGTACAATTGAGCTGCATCCACTTTGTGCATAGAAATTGGACTGGTTCTCTGTTAAATAATACCACATTGCTTTCCTAAATCCTAGGTTGCCAATTTAAATACATCTAAGATTTAAAATCAGTACATCGTCTTGAGAGTCAATAAACAGATTGGATCCCATTTGGTCACAAATAAGCAACAAAAATAAGGCAACGAGAGGCTGGACGGTGACATGCAAATATATGAATGAGGTGTGCATGCGGCTAGATGGACAAATATATGGCTATTATGAAATAAACCAGTGACACATGAAGGCCATGGACGGCCGGCACATATAGACGGATGGCAGAGCAGACGGTCTCTCGGCCTGATAGCGCACACGGTTATGCACGATGTGCTCGCCACACCAGCAGCCATGTTTAAGGACCAGCACGATAGAGGACAAAAGACACAGATATGGCCAGCATCTTCAATTTAAAGTAGAGACGCTTTTTTTAATCAAAGAGCTAAGAAATTTTATATTGGAAAAATTGATTGATACCAGCTAAGAATTTTAGATTGAAACATGGATTAAAAAATGAACAAATGCAAATTGTGCAGATACTACGATGTGCGAAAAAAATGTCTGGCCAAAACATGTTAAAAAAATTCACATAACTGAATGAATCTAAAAATAATAGCTAAACAAATATAATAGGAATATTAGTGGATATTCAAATAACATTATAGCCTCCATTTTAAAAATAAAAATGTACAAAAACAAATTGGTCCAATCCAAATGCAACATCTTTGTAAAGAATCTTGTCAATGAATATAAATCATATAGTGGAGAAAGTAGAGAGAAAAAAATATGGTTGCACACATCCATGTGCAAATGAAATACCGTAAATCACACAAAGGAATTATCAATTTTTTTGCCGTGGATGTGTCTTGCATACAAATCAGCGTAAAATGTAATATGAACCTAATAGAAGTTCCCAGAAAACTAAGGATATTCAGGCAAAACTATATAAATTACAGGAAAAAAAACTAACAAGGATTTTGGTTCAGATTGTTCCAACTGTGGATTTGGTTGGTAAAACATTTGGTATTTCTTTGATATATTATAACCATGTACTGAATGCACATGGAACATAAAGTCATACAATTTAAAAAGTGAGTGTAAGTATAAGAGAGGGTGTATGGATCAACTGTAGCTGGCAGAGTGCCGGCCTCACGTCCAGGTGGATGGGATTAATTTTATAAGTTTTAAACTTTCCTTTTACTTGCGCGGATCAATGACATGTGTGTCGTGGGATGACCAAGATAGGATTGAGAATATTTTAACACATTGTGATTAGGTGGCCACCACAAGCACTATCAGGCAAGGCGAAAATTCAGATATGAGATAATATAGGTGAGGCGCCGTGTTAAAATAGATGACCGGGAGATGTGGAGGGCCTTGAGTCATGATTATTGAGCTAGGAGCATGTAAAAAATAATCTCCCGTTGCAACGCACGGGCATTTATGCTGTTAAATAAAAACAATCAGTAGGGAGCTCACCCCCGCAACGTCCGCGCATAATCAGCTCCTAATTCCCAGATTCCAAACGGCCGCACCGTTTGGAGCTCTTCCTCCACCTCAAGCGAACCACAGCTCGCTTGCCTCGCCAGATCTCCCCTGGCTCCGCCCCTGCTCCGGTCCTCTTTCTCGAGCTTCGTCCAGCAGCACAACAAGCTCACCGGCCAGGTCCAACCAACCGCTCCTCCTTCTATCCTTGTCGTCAAGCCGCCCGGCGAGCCTTCGTCCACTCCACCGATGTGTCCCCCAGCCCGGGGCGAGATGTGACGTGCGCCATCCTGAAATTAGGGGGTCGGGCCCCCAATCCTTAACCGCGATTCATGGGTCGGCAGGTTACAAATTTCCTGCCGGTGTAGCAGCGGCTTGCCGGAGAAACGGCAGTGGGTTGCAACCCCCCAACCCCATCCCTGTCAAAGCTGACATATCGAAATCGAAGGTATTATTTTTCCTCTATTGCCCTTGATTTTGATGATTCATCGTCTGACTAGTATTCATGAAGTTCATACGTTAGGTCATGTATCTATTGATGAATTTTTTTACATATTTCGATCACACATGGCTATGTACGCATCAATCGTGCCTATTACGTAGTTTCAATGTTCAGTATTCTAATGAATATGACAAATGCAGATAAATTTTTCTGTCATTGCTTCAAACGGATTCCAAAAAAAATGTATCATCAGTTGGCGTGATTTTTCTTTTATGTTATGTATCATCAGATTTCAAAATTTGATGCTTCCTCCTAACACTAGAAATGCACCCTTTGCATCATTTCCTAGCTTCATACTTTTGTGCTTCTACATTGGACTCATTTTGCTACGGTCGTATAGATGTATGGTTCCATGCCTTTGTCTCATAATTGTCTATTCCACAAATATGTATCCACAGAAATATTTCTTTTGTTTATGTTTCAAAATTGCATCCTTCCACCTAATACGAATGAAGCACACTTTTGATTTCTTTTTCCTAGCTTCATACCTATCTGCTTCTACATTGTATTCATTTTGCTACGGTTGCCTAGATATATGCTTTCATGCCTTTGTCTCATAAAGGTCTATATTCCAAAAATATGTATCAACAGGAATCTTTTTTTGTTTATGTCTCCAAATTTCATGCTTCCACATATCAGGAATAATGCACACTTTTGAATTTTTCCTAGCTTCGTACATGTGTCCTTCTACATTGTATTCATTTTGTTACGATCGCCTAGATATATGCTTCCATGCCTTCATCTCATAATGGTCTATATTCCAAAAATATGTATCCACAGGAATAAATTTTTTTATGTTTCCAAATTTCATGCTTCCACATAACAGGAATAATGCACACTTTTGAATTTTTCCTAGCTTCGTCCCTCTGTCCTTCTACATTGTATTCATTTTCTACGGTCGCCTAGATATATGCTTCCATGCATTCGTCTCATAATGGTCTATATTACAAAAATATGTATCCACATAAATCTTTTTTTATGTTTCAAAATTTCACGCTTCCACCTAATACGAATAATGCACCTTTTAAATTTTTCCTAGCTTCGAACCTGTGTCCTACATTGTATTCATTTTGCTATGGTCGCCTAGATATATGCTTACATGCCTTCGTCTCATAATGGTCTATATCACAAAAATATGTATTCACATAAATCTTTGCTTGTTTATGTTTCAAAATTTCTTGCTTCCACCTAACACGAATAATGCACACTTTTGAATTTTCCCTAGCTTCGGACATGTATCCTTCTACATTGTATTCATTTTGCTATGGTCGCCTAGATATATGCTTCCATGCCTTCGTCTCATAATGGTCTATTTCAAAATTATGTATCCACATAAAAAAATGTTTATGTTTCAAAATTTCATGCCTCCACCTAACATGAATAATGCACACTTCTGAATTGTTACTAGCTTCATTTCGGTGTGCTTCTACATTGTTCCTATTTTGCTACAGTTGTATAGAAACATGCTTCCACGCCAATATCTCATAATGGGTTTTAATAGGCTTGGTTCCATACAACTATGTTCAACATACATCTAATCTATCCCTTTATTCCCCTTGCATTCTTTTCAATTGTTAACATATTACATTCCATATGTTCTCAGGTGACATTCAAAAATGAAGAAAAACGATGGGCTTCATATGCTCAAGAGCCGATAGGCCGTTGGTTGGTTACATGATATTGTCAAAGGTCTGCCGAAGAAACAGAAAGACCTCGTTCGTGAGAAAAAATGGGTTAATCTTCTTAATGCTCTTTCTCAGCGCCAGAGGGTCTCCTAGAATGGATCATTGACAGGATTGACCCGACGCTTAGCAAATTTAGAAATCCATGCAACAATACCAGCATTCATCATTATCATCAAAGTTGTTGTTTCCCCCATCATTTTCTTGAACTTTTCCAAACGCAGCCTTGTTCCTCAATTTTGTACATGTGTGAATATAACATTAATAAGTTAGTTCTGTGTACGGCCGCACCCAAAAAACACTAAAGAAGCATAACAACAATACTGACGATGCAACAAATACAAGTACTAGAATCGGAATCGCTGTAACTCCATACCTAGACCATAACGGGGCTACTTTGGCCTCGCCAAGCAATCCAGCATTGTCCTCCGGTCAAGCCTAGTTTCTTGGATGTACTCGTACTGCTTAACAAATTGCCAAACCAACACCATCTGCTGCCATTCTTCTACTGTGTCTGTCCAGTTCTTCAAAAAACACAGTACATGGCTGAACCTACTGAACATGAAATTCCTAAGCTTCCACAATGCATTTGTAGTGCATCACATACCTACTCAAAAAGCTTCCAACAAAATACTAGCAGAATATCTTCCAGAAATCAACTACCCCCACATAACCACACTGTAGTCCTTCCTATACTAGAGAAATATCCATCCACCAACAAGTATCATCATACAGAACTTAATTTTCGTCACAATCATCTGGCAAAAATGAAACAATAGGCACGCTCATCAATTTACCTCTTCACCTCCATGGTTCCAATCTGCCAATGGAACCCAGATGCAGCATCTCCTGCTGCTTCCGAACTCATACCAGACCACCAACCACCTAATACGTACACCAGTAGGACGACACACGTCTAGAATAGGGATCCCACGGTACTCAATCTCACGGGTCAGGTGCGCCATTTTTGTATCAACTGGTCAGGAGCATCTACTCTGGAAGCAACCTGGAATGGAGGAGGAAGAAACGCATGCAGAGTTACCCCCGATAGTGGTGTGCGTTTATTGCGGGAGCAGTTACAAACAATCAAACAGGCAATCAGGGACCGAAACATCCTCTCTCGCGGGTCCTGGTCACAACGCATCGAACGCCCCTGGTTGTTCATATGCAACGGTAGATGACTAGTCTGATGGATGCACAGCATCACTAGTCTGATGCCTAGTGCCTCCCACTTGAACAAAAGAGTCGTTCCATGGGAAGGATAGATAGCGACAAATTTCTTCCATACTCTTGAAACTCCTTTTCCCTAGCTGCAGTTGTTGATTTGCAGCTTCATTGGTCATTGTCGCGGCTCTTGTTCCACGCTGCACAAAACAACACTCTCATTGTGGTTGTTTGTATTTTGTAAAATGTTAATATTTTCAAAATTTCTTCACAAATTCAAAAGCTTCCTGTGTTTAGAAATATACGGGCAATTCAAAAAGTGTTGGTCGTAATTTCAGAAAATATAGGTGTTTTCAAATTTCGTTCCAGTTTTTCCAAAAATGTATGGGTTTTGCAAAACAAATGTCTATAAATTTCAAATGTTGTTCACCTTTAAACTTTTTTAGATACTGTTCAGAATTGGGAAAAATGAACACTACAGTAATAGCCCATTAGTAAATTTATAAATGAATTATTTTAAATATTCCAACATTTATATAAATGTATTAATGGATTATTACTGTAGCGCTTATTTTTCTGTTCGAACAGTTTACAAAAAAAAATTAAAGGTTAATAAAATATGAAATTTCTATGTTTTTTTTTTTTGCAAAATCGGAACATTTTTGGAAAAACATTTACTAATGGATTTTATAAAGTGGAAAACGTTTTGTAGATTAAAACATTAATACAACATATTGAACTGCTACAGTGCCGTGATTTGCTACACAACCCGCTGCTAGGATTAACAAAGCCGGGAGGTTGTTTAACATAAACTTCCTCCTCAATTTCACCATTTAGAAAAGCACTTTTAATGTCCATTTGGTACAAGGTGATATCATGGTGATTAGCATAGGCAAGTAAGATGCGAATGGACTCAAGTCTAGCAACGGGAGCATAAGTCTCACCATAGTCCATACTTTCGACTTGTGTGTAGCCTTGGGTGACGAGACATGCTTTGTTGCGAACTACTTGTCCATCTTCATCTTGCTTGTTGTGAAACACCCATTTGGTACCGATGATGTTGTGGTTGTTGTCGGGCTTCTCAACCAATGTCCAAACTTGATTTCTCTCAAAGTTGTGTAGCTCTTCATGCATGGCATTTATCCAATCCGGATCTTCCAATGCTTCTTCAACCTTCATAGGTTCAATGCTAGAGATGAATGAATAGTGTTCACAAAAGTTAACTAAACGAGTTTTAGAGCGAGTGATTCTCCCGGTTTGGATATCATTGTAGATTTGCTCGACGGGATGATATTTAGCAATTCTTGCTCGAACTCGTGTCAGCTTTTGCTTGGGTCTTGGTTGAACATCTTCTTCATCTTGTTCATCTTCTTGGCGTTCTTCATTGTTGGCGTTGTCGTTCTCTTGTCGTGGTGGAGAAGGAGGTTGTTGACGTTCATCTTGATGCACTTCCTTGTTTTCTTCATCTTTGTGTGTCCCACTTATGGATACTTCCATATCAACACTTGGTTCACCTTGTCGTGAGGTAGAAGCTTCCACTTGGACGGACGAGGTACTTTCCTTCACCTCCGTTGGACGAATCTTGCCAATAGACAAGTCTTGGATTGCTTATGAGGGGTCTTTGTCTCCTACATCAATTGGCAATTGCTCTACTTGCAAGCCGTTAGATTCATCAAACTTCATATCTATCGTTTCTTCAACCTTTTGGGTGAAATTGTTGTAGACACGGTATGTGTGAGAGTTTGAGCCATAACCAAGTAGGAAACCTTCATGAGACTTAGGAGCAAATTTAGAACGACGATTCTTATCAAGGATGTAGAACATCGAGCCGAATACTCGAAAGTATCCAACTTGGGGTTTGTTACCGGTGAGGAGCTCGTATGCCGTCTTGCCGAGTAGCTTGTGAAGATACAAGCGATTTGTTGCATGACAAGCTGTCTCAACCGCTTCCGCCCAAAAGTGCTTCGGTGTCTTGTATTCATCAAGCATCGTTCTCGCCATTTCGATGAGCGTCCGGTTCTTCCTCTCAACAACTCCATTTTGTTGAGGTGTGTACGTAGCCGAGAACTCGTGTGAAATCCCTTCTTCGTCAAGAAAGGTGTCCACATTTGCGTTCTTGAACTCTGTTCCATTGTCGCTGCAAACCTTCTTGATCTTCACTTCAAATTGATTTTGGGCCTTCCTAGCGAAGTTTTTGAAGATCTTTTGAACCTGTGATTTATCATCGAGAAAGAAGACCCACGTAAATCTTGAAAAATCATCAACTATAACTAGACCAAAAGAATTTCCACTGAGATTTTGTAAGAGTTGGGACCAAAGAGATCCATATGAAGTAGCTCGAGTGGCCTCCTTGTGGTCATGATGTTCTTCACGGGATGCCTCCCTCCAACCTATTTACCTGCCTAACAAGCGCCGCAAAGTCTATCCTTATGAAATATGACATCGTTAACTCCAAGGATATGATTTCCTTTAATAAGCTTGTCAAGGTTTCTCATGCCAACATGACCCAATTGTCTATGCCATAACCAACCTTTAGAAGGATTTAGCAATAAAGCAAGTTCTAGGTTGAGCCTTTTTATTGAAATCAACAATGTATAGATCACCTCTACGCACACCGGTAAAGACCATTTTATGATTATCACTATGAAACACTTGGCAATCTACTTCAGTAAATAGGACAATGAAACAGAAATCAGCAAGTCTAGATACTGAAAGTAAGTTGTAGCCAAGAGATTCAACGAGCATGACATTTTGTATGGAGCTATCATGTGATATGGCCACCTTACTGAGGCCAACCACCTTACCCTTTGTGATGTCACCGAAAGTGACATACTTTCGAGGACCATCGTTTTCAGCAAGCTCCTGAAACATGTCTTTATCTCCGGTCATGTGATCGGTACGTCCACTATCAAGAACCCATTCCTTTCCTCCTACCATATATCCCCGAAGATTTGCCATAAGACCAAAGTTTCTCATTTCATCATCAAGATCGAAGTCACTATCATCATCCTCATCATAGTATCCATGTTCAACATCGTCATGTGGTGGATCAAATCCTAGAGAGGGTAATTCGTTAGAGTGATTTTGACAATGATCTTGTTTATGAATTTTTGTAGCTTCGAAAATAATATCACTAATAATTCCAACATCTCCTTTGGCACGCATAAGGTTTGTAAGCTCAAATAGACAATCACCAAACATAGGATCACTAGAATTCATCTTACTCAAGGCAATAGACTTATGGAGAATTCCATCTAGGTTTTTCAAGGAATAATTTGGAAAGCATTCCTAAAAAAATTTCCATATAGTGTAGGCACACTTAAGAGTAGGCAAACATCCTATCAAGTTTCTAGGCAAGCCTATTGAGGGAGTCCTGGACTAGGGGGTGTCCGGATAGCCGGACTATCAATATCCGCCGGACTCCCAGACTACGAAGATAGAAGATTGAAGACTCCGGCTCGTGTCCGGAAGGTACTTTCCTTGGCGTGGAAGGCAAGCTTGGCGATACGGATATGTAGATCTCCTACCATTGTAACCGACTCTGTGTAACCCTAGCCTCTCCGGTGTCTATATAAACCGGAGGGCCTTAGTCCGTAGGACACAACATTACATCTCAACAATCATACCATAGGCTAGCTTCTAGGGTTTAGCCTCCTCGATCTCGTGGTAGATCTACTCTTGTACTACCCATATCATTAATATTAATCAAGCAGGACGTAATATTACCTCCATCGAGAGGGCCTGAACCTGGGTAAAAACATTGTGTCCCTCGTCTCCTGTTGCCATCCGCCTAGACGCACAGTTCGGGACCCCCTACCCGAGATCCGCCGGTTTTGACACCGACATTGGTGCTTTCATTGAGAGTTCCTCTGTGTCGTCGCCAATAGAGCGGATGCCTTTACCCGTCTTCAAAGACGGTGTTTTCGCCGGAGGGGCCTTGGCCGCCGGTCAAACAATCCGGCTTGGTGGCTTCCTTATGACAGCCAGTCCGGCCGTCGCTTCGGCAATGACTTCTCAAGTCGTCGGAAGCAATCTTCGCGTCAGCCCTAAAGCTGCCGAACAGTTAGATCCAATCGAGCTCTCGTCTGTTAACGAGCTCTTGGATCGCATCGCCGCCCTGGGAGTCGCTACGGACTACAATCAGATCGGGCTTAAAACCGATCTGAGAGAAATTAACTCTCCCCAGGCTACCCACCACGTCGAGGTGGTGGAGGAACAACTCGGCAATTCTTCGCTAGTATTGAAAACAGTCCGTGTCCGGGTTCCCGAACCCTCCATGCCGGATTCCCGCGGAGGGACGAACTCTGATCGAGCATCGAACCTAAAATCATGCGTCGCTCCGGACTCGCTGGGCTGTTTCCAGCAAATCAAGCTTCCGAATTAGGAAGTCCCTCGGCCTTTGAGCCCAAAGATGGGCAAGGATCCGGATTTTATTCCACCCACCCGCCCAGACATATGCGACCTATCTCTAATTCGGCAAGAGCCTTCAGAAACAGTACATCATTACTGGGCCAGATTCCTCCTGGTTATGGACAGGATAAAGGACTGCCGAGAGGAAAACGCAATCTCAATCTTCTGCAATAACTGCACGGACAAGGGAATCCTGAACGCCATTGATCGTCGCAAGATTACACGTTTTGCCGATCTGGCGTCCATAGTACAAAAGTACTGTGCGATGGAAAGTTGCGGGAAAACTGAAAATAAATTCTGGGATAATCCGGCCCCAAACCCAGTCCGCAGTAAAAGGGCGCCTCACAAACAGGCCCCAGATGCAAAAACCAAAAAGCAAAAACCCAGCAAGGGAAACGGAACCGTACTGGAGGGATGGCTCAATGGACCCTGTAAACTTCATAATACAGAGGGAGCTGTCCCAACACATAGCCTTCGAGCATGTTGGATACTACGGTAGGTGGCCAAAAGTGGCGAAGAGCTTCTAGCTCCAGGCAACCACTCCAACAATACCAGCACGGAATCAACAGTCTTCGAGACTTTCGCATCAAATAATATGCGAAAACGAACAATCCGCGAACTCGCCGAAGTCTACCAAGTAGCAACAGCAAATCCATGGAGCGACACAGCTATCACCTTCAGCGCCAGCAACGAGCCCACATCTCGAACTACCAGAGCCCCAGCCGCACTGGTACTTAGTCCCATAGTGGACGGCTTTCGACTGACAAAAGTCCTCATGGACGGCGATAGCGGACTAAACCTCATTTATGAGGAAACCCTGCGGAAAATGGAAATCGATTGGAGCCGTATTGAGCGAAGCAGCACAACCTTCAGAGGAATAATCCCTAGCCGGGAAGCGCGCTGCACCGGAAAAATCACACTCGATGTGGTGTTCGGCTCTCCGGACAATTACAGATCCGAAGAAGTCATGTTCCAGGTGGCCCCGTTCAGCAGCGGCTATCACGCCATATTAGGACGAGAGGCATTCACAATTTTTCAAGCAATACCTCATTACGGGTACATGAAGCTCAAAATGCCTGGGCCCAGCAGAATAATCACTCTCGTCAGTGATCCGGACACAGCACTCCGCGCTGAAAACAAGACAGCCGCACTAGCCCTCGAAGCACTATCCGAAGCCTTAGCGGCAGAGGAACTCACCGCGTTGCGCTCTACAGTAAACAGGGACGATGTGATACTTGATAAAAGATCCAAGTCCACCTCCTTCAAACCAGCAGATGAGATAGTTAAATTTCAGGTCCACCCAACGGACCCAACAAAGACGGCCTCCATCGGGGCACAGTTGAACCCCGAAGTTGACGCCGCACTGCGCGAATTCCTTCGGGAAAATTGGGACATCTTCGCCTGGCACCCTTCAGACATGCCCGGAATCCCTCGCAGGTTGGCAGAACACAGCCTAAACATCCTAAAAGGATTTAAGCCAGTCAAACAGGCTCTTCGACGATTTTCCGAGCCCAAAAGACAGGCAATGGGAGAAGAGCTAGCCAAGTTAATGGAAGCCGGATTCATTAGAGATATCAAACATCCGGACTGGCTAGCAAATTTGGTGATGGTACCAAAGAAGGATAAATCCTGGCGCCTCTGTGTCGACTTCAAAGACCTCAATAAGGCTTGCCCAAAGGATCCTTTCCCCCTCCCCCGCATCGATCAAATTATCGACGCCACGGCAGGACACGACTCGTTGTGCTTCCTGGACGCATACTCTGGCTATCATCAAATCAAGATGGCGGAAGCAGATCAAGCCGCAACGGCATTCATTACTCCATACGGACCATTCTGCTTCAACACGGTGCCCTTCGGACTTAAAAACGCCGGCGCAATATATCAGCGCATGATTCAAACATGTCTGGCTACCCAGATAGGCAAAACAGTCGAGGCATACGTAGACGACGTAGTCGTCAAAACAAAACACGTCGAAACTTTAGTAGACGATTTGAGGCTCACATTCGACAACCTTAGAGCATATGACATTAAGCTGAATCCGGAAAAATGTGTTTTCGGTGTACCAGCCGGAAAGCTGCTGGGCTTCATCATATCCGGTAGAGGAATTGAAGCAAATCCGGCCAAAATCCGGGCTCTGTCGCAGTTGGATATTCCAAAAGACCTCAAGCAAATACAAAAGTTAACAGGATGCGTGGCAGCTCTAAGCCGTTTTATCTCCCGTTTAGGAGAGAAGGCGTTGCCCCTTTATCGCCTCCTAAGGCGCACCGAACACTTCGAGTGGACGGATGCCGCCACTGACGGACTCGAAGAAATAAAGGCCATATTGGCAACAAATCCGGTCCTGGCTGCGCCCACTCAGGGCGAACCAATGTTGTTATACATCGCTGCAACACATCAAGTGGTAAGCGCTGTCCTCGTCGTCGAACGAACAACAGAAGGGCATAAATTCCCTCTTCAAAAACTAGTGTATTACGTATCCACTGTGTTAACCCCCTGCAAATCCCGTTACCCGCACTATCAAAAGATAGCATATGCGGTGTTCATGGCGTCTCGGAAGCTCAGGCACTACTTTCAAGAGTGTTCGATAACAGTGGCCTCTGAAGTACCACTCAATGACATTATAAATAACCGCGACGCAACGGGAAGGATTGCAAAATGGGCCATTGAGCTCTTGCCATTCGACATAACTTACAAACCTCGGCGAGCCATAAAGTCACAAGTTTTGGCTGACTTCGTCGCCGAATGGACTGAAGCCGAACTACCTAAAGAGTACGGCGCATACTCCAATTGGACTATGCACTTCGACGGCTCCAAAATGTTGGCCGGACTGGGGGCTGGCGTCGTACTGACGTCCCCCACCGGAGATACAGTCCAGTATGTACTTCAAATAATGTACACGGACTCCAACAATGCAGCCGAATACGAGGCCCTGTTACATGGTCTCCGAATGGCAGTCTCCATGGGCATCCAACGCCTAGAGGTGCGCGGGGATTCAAACCTTGCAATATCCCAAATAAATGGAGACTTTGATGCCAAGGATCCGAAAATGGCGGCATATCGTAATGCTGTCCTGAAAATGTCAGCTCGGTTTGAAGGACTCGAATTCCATCACATAGCCCGAGATAATACCAAGCGGCCGACGTCCTGGCACGCATCGGTGCGAAACGTGATACTGTCCCTCTAAATATCTTCCTGGAACGGCTCTTCAAGCCATCCGTACTATGGGAAGAGGAGTCCGGTAGCGACAAACCGGAGAAAGCCGCACCAACGGGTGACTCAGCAGACGACATAACACCATCAACCCACGATATAATGGCAGTAATTGCCGCGTGGACAGAACCTTTCCTAGCCTACTTACTTAGGCAGGAACTTCCCGAAGACCAAAATGAGGCCCGCTGCATAGTCCGGCGATCGAAGGCCTACAAGGTCCATGAGGGAGAACTTTATAAGAAAAGTACTACCGGAGTCCTTCAAAGGTGTATCTCCGAAGAAGAAGGGCGAAACCTCCTGGCTGAAATCCACGCCGGATTAGGTGGACACCACGCAGCAGCCCGGGCCCTGGTAGGAAAGGCATTCCGTACAGGATTTTATTGGCCGACGGCTCGGGCAGATGCACAGGACTTGGTCCAGCGATGCGTTGGTTGCCAGCTCTTTGCTAATCAGAGCCATATGCCACCCACCGCCCTCAAAACCATACCCATTACCTGGCCGTTCGCGGTCTGGGGGCTTGACATGGTCGGACCCCTTAAAGGGGGAACCCATAAGAAAAAGTACCTATGCATCTTGTTCATCGTGATCGCAATTATATATAATTTTTGGCCTCGCGAAGGAGAAAGCATCGCTCAAGCTTGGGGGAGGCTTAAATCAATGATATATTCATGCCCCAATCATGACCTCTCAAGAGAAACAATTCTTCAGAATTTTTATGCTCGGCTTTCTGATAACAATCGCACCATGCTCGATACTTCTTGTGCTGGCTCTTTTATGATGAAGACTATTGAATTCAGATGGGATTTATTGGATAGAATTAAACGCAACTCTGAAGATTGGGACCTCGACGAAGGTAAGGAGTCAGGTATGACACCTAAGTTTGATTATGTTAAATCTTTTATGGATACCGATATTTTCGTAAGTTTAGCACTAAATATGGACTTGATTCTGAGATAGTAGCTTCTTTCTGTGAATCTTTTGCTACTTATGTTGATCTCCCTAAGGAGAAGTGGTTTAAATATCATCCTCCCATAGAAGTAAAAGTAGCAACACCTATTAAAGTTGAAGAAAAGACTATCACTTATAATGATCCTATTGTTCCCACCTCTTATGTTGAGAAACCACCTTTCCCTGTTAGAGTAAAGGATCATGCTAAAGCTTCAACTGTTGTTCGTAAAAGCAATATCAGAACTTATGTACCTCGTGAGCAAGGTAAAGTAGAACCCAATATTGCAATTGTTAAAGATCTCTTGTCTGATAATATTGATGGGCATGTTATTCAGTTCGAAGGTGAAACTGCTAGAATTGCTAAACCCTGTGCTAAAGATAAACATAGACCTGTGGTAGGCGTGCCTGTTATTTCTGTTAAAATAGGAGATCATTGTTACCATGGCTTATGTGATATGGGTGCGAGTGCTAGTGTTATACCACATACTTTATACAAAGAAATTAAGAATGAAATTGCACCTGCTGAATTAGAAGGTATTGATGTCACAATTAAACTTGCCAATAGAGATACTATTTCACCAATTGGGATTGTTAGAGATGTTGAAGTCTTGTGTGGGAAAACTAAATATCCTGCTGATTTTCTTGTTCTTACTTCTTCGCAAGATAATTTTTGTCCCATTATATTTGGTAGACCCTTCTTGAATACTGTTAAAGATACGATAGACTGCAAAAAGAATGTTGTTACTGTTGGCTTGGATGATATGGTTCATGAGTTCAATTTCTCTAAATTTAGTAAACAACATCGTGGGGAGAATTGCCTAGTAAGGATGAAATTATTGGTCTTGCTTCTATTGCCGTACCTCCCAGTGATCCTTTGGAACATTATTTGCTAGACCATGAAAATGATATGTTTATGAATGAAAGAAGGGAAATAGATGAAGTATTCTTTAAAAAGGAACCTATTCTGAAACACAATTTGCCCGTTGAAATCCTAGGGGACCCTCCTCCACCCAAGGGTGATCCCGTGTTTGAGCTTAAACCGTTGCCTGATAATCTTAAGTATGCTTATCTTGATGAAAATAAAATATATCCTGTTATTATTAGTGCTAACCTTTCAGAGCATGAAGAAGAAAGATTATTGAAAACTCTAAAGAAGCACCGTGCCGCTATTGGATATAATCTTGATGATCTTAAGGGCATTAGTCCCACTCTATGTCAGCATGAAATAAATTTGGAAGCAGATGCCAAACCAGTTTGTGATCCTCAATGGCGTTTGAATCCTAAAATGAAAGAAGTGGTAAGAAAGGAAATAGTCAAGCTTCTGGAGGCAGGTATAATTTATCCCATTGCTGATAGTCAGTGGGTAAGTCCTGTCCATTGCGTCCCTAAGAAGGGAGGTATTATTGTTGTCCCTAATGATAAAGATGAATTGATCCCGCAAAGAATTATCACAGGTTATAGGATGGTAATTGATTTCCACAAATTAAATAAAGCTACTAAGAAAGATCATTACCCCTTACCTTTTATTGATCAAATGCTTTCTAGATGGTTACTCTAGTTTCTCTCAAATACCTGTGTCGGCTAAAGATCAATCAAAGACTACTTTTACATGCCCTTTTGGTACTTTTGCCTATAGACGTATGCCTTTTGGTTTATGTAATGCACCTGCTACCTTTCAAAGATGCATGATGGCTATATTCTCTGAATTTTGTGAAAAGATTTGTGAGGTTTTCATGGACGATTTTTTCGTCTATGGTTCCTCTTTCGATGATTGCTTGAGCAATCTTGATCGAGTTTTGCAGAGATGTGAAGAAACTAATCTTGTCTTGAATTGGGAAAAGTGCCACTTTATGGTTAATGAAGGTATTGTTTTGGGACACAAAGTTTCTGAAAGAGGTATTGAAGTTGATAAAGCCAAGGTTGATGCTATTGAAAAGATGCCATGTCCCAAGGACATCAAAGGTATAAGAAGTTTCCTTGGTCACGCCGGATTTTATAGGAGGTTCATTAAGGACTTCTCAAAAATTTCTCGGCCTCTGACTAATTTATTACAAAAAGATGTACCATTTGTCTTTGATGATGATTGTATAGAAGCATTTAAAATACTTAAGAAAGCATTAGTCTCTGCACCTATTGTTCAGCCACCTGATTGGAATTTACCCTTTGAAATTATGTGTGATGCTAGTGATTATGCTGTAGGTGCTGTTCTAGGGCAAAGAGTTGATAAGAAGTTAAATGTTATCCATTATGCTAGTAAGACTCTAGACAATGCTCAAAGAAATTATGCTACTACCGAAAAGGAACTTTTAGCAGTTGTATTTGCTTGTGATAAATTCAGACCCTATATTGTTGACTCTAAAGTAACTATTCACACCGATCATGCTGCTATTAAATATCTTACGGAAAAGAAAGATGTTAAACCTAGACTTATTAGATGGGTTCTCTTGCTGCAAGAATTTGATTTGCATATTGTTGATAGAAAAGGAGCTGAGAACCCCGTTGCAGATAACTTATCTAGGTTAGAGAATGTTCTTGATGACCCACTACCTATTGATGATAGCTTTCCTGATGAACAATTAAATGTCATAAGCACTTCTCGTAGCACTCCATGGTATGCTGATTATGATAATTATATTGTTGCTAAATTTATACCACCTAGCTTCACATACCAACAAAAGAAAAAGTTCTTTTATGATTTAAGGCATTACTTTTGGGATGACCCACATCTTTATAAAGAAGGGGTAGATGGTGTTATTAGACGTTGTGTACCTGAGCATGCACAGGAACAGATCCTATGCAAGTGTCACTCCGAAGCTTATGGAGGACACCATGCTGGAGATAGAACTGCACATAAGGTATTGCAATCTGGTTTTTATTGGCCTACTCTCTACAAGGATGCCCGTATGTTTGTTTTATCTTGTGATGAATGTCAAAGAATTGGAAATATTAGTAGACGTCAAGAAATGCCTATGAATTATTCACTTGTTATTGAACCATTTGATGTTTGGGGCTTTGATTATATGGGACCTTTTCCTGCCTCTAATGGATATACACATATTTTAGTTGCTGTTGATTACATTACTAAGTGGGTAGAAGCTATTCCAACTAGTAGTGCTGATCATAACACTTCTATTAAAGTGCTTAAGGAAGTTATTTTTCCGAGGTTTGGAGTCCCTAGATATTTAATGACTGATGATGGTTCACACTTTATTCATGGTGCTTTCCGTAAAATGCTTGCTAAATATGACGTTAATCATAGAATTGCATCTCCATATCACCCACAGTCTAGTGGTCAAGTAGAATTGAGTAATAGAGAGCTCAAATTAATTTTGCAAAAGACTGTTAATAGGTCTAGAAAGAATTGGTCCAAGAAACTTGATGATGCATTATGCGCCTATAGAACTGCATATAAGAGTCCTATGGGTATGTCTCCGTATAAAATGGTTTATGGAAAAGCATGTCACTTACCTCTTGAACTAGAACATAAGGCATATTGGGCTATTAAAGAGCTCAACTATGATTTCAAACTTGCCGGTGAGAAGAGGTTATTTGATATTAGCTCACCTGATGAATGGAGAACCCAAGCTTATGAAAATGCCAAGTTGTTTAAAGAAAAAGTTAAAAGATGGCATGACAAAAGGATACAAAAGCGTGAGTTTAATGTAGGTGATTATGTATTGCTATACAACTCCCGTTTAAGATTTTTTGCAGGAAAACTTCTCTCTAAATGGGAAGGTCCCTATGTTATCGAGGAGGTCTATCGTTCCGGTCCCATAAAAATCAACAACTTCGCAGGCACAAATCCGAAGGTGGTAAACGGTCAAAGGATCAAACACTACATCTCAGGTAATCCTATAAATGTTGAAACTAATATTATTGAAGCCGTAACCCCAGAGGAATACATAAGGGACACTTTCTAGAATGTTCCAGACTCCGAAAAGGAATAGGTATGTGTTACGGTAAGTAAACCGACTCCAAAACAAATTCTATGGCAATATTACTCCATTTTGGAATATTTAGAAAAACAGAAAAATAAGTAGCAGTCCGGGGAGGACACGAGGCCTCCACGAGGGTGGAGGGCACACCCCCTCCCCCTGGGCGTGCCCTCCTACATCGTGAGCACCTCGTGTGCCCTCCGGACTCCGTTTTCTTGCACAATACGTATTTTGGGCGGTAAAAATTCATTATATATTCTCCCGAAGGTTTTGACTCCCGTATCACGCAAATATCCTCTGTTTTCATTTCGAGCTGTTTCCGTTGCAGATCTGAGGATTCCGGGGACTCGATCATCCTTCTATGAGGGTGAGCCTATGCCATGGAAGGTGGACGACAAGCTTGTATCATCAACAACACCTCCACCGCCAACAAAGAAGGAGACATAATCACATGGGTATGGGCACTCCCCTTGGCAACTGCCAAGCTTGGGGGAGGTGCCCCGGTATCGTATCACCATCACAACTTCTACATTTACCGTTTTTCTTAGTTCGATCCTATTAGTAGTATCTTGATTTAGTAGAATTAAGTCATGGCATGATTTAGTTTTGAAGTTTTGCTTTATGATCCCTCTATGCAATCGAGTCCGTGAGCTATATTTAATAAAGATTAGTGTTGAGTCAAGGGCTTGATTACTTGGCCATGATCTTGAGTGGATAAAAGAAGAGAATAAAAAGAAACAAAGAGCTCATATTGATCTTATTGAAAGTAATGACTTCACATAGAAAGAGTATGATGATTAAAAGTTGTTGGGAGTTGGCAAATATAGCTTTGGTCATCGTTGCAATTAATAGGAAGTAATAAGGAGAGAGAGGTTTCACATATAGATATATTATCATTGACATCTTTTATGATTGGCAACACTCATTAAAATATGACATGCTAAAGAGTTGATGTTGGACAAGGAAGACAACATAATGAGTTATGTTTTCTTATATCTGAGATAAAGTATGTTGTCATGGTTCCTCTAACATGTTGAGCTTGCCTTTCCCCCTCATGCTAGCCAAATTCTCAGCACCAAGTAGAGATACTACTTGTGCTTCCAAATATCCTTAAACCAGTTTAGCCATGAGAGTCCACCATATCTACCTATGGATTGAGTAAGATCCTTCAAGTAAGTTGTCATCGGTGCAAGCAATAAAAATTGCTCTCTAAATATGCATGACTTATTAGTGCAGAGAAATAAGCTTTATACGAACTTGTTGTGGACGCAATAAAAGCGATGGACTGCATAATAAAGGTTCACATACAAGGGGCAATATAAAGTGACGTTCTTTTGCATTAAGATTTTGTGCATCCAACCATAAAAGCGCATGGCAACCTCTGCTTCCCTCTGCGAAGGGCCTATCTTTTATTATTATTCTCTACTTTAAGCAAGAGTCACGGTGATCTTCACCTTTCCTTTTTCATTTTATCCTTTGGCAAGCCCAGCATGTTGGAAAGAACGTGATATATATATCTAATTGGATGTAGGGGAGTATGAATTATTATTGTTGACATTACCCTTGAGGTAAAAGGTTGTGGGACAAAACTATAAGCCCCTATCTTTCTCTGTGTCCGGTTAAAACTCCATAACCACAAGTATTGCGTGAGTGTTAGCAATTATGAAGGACTAAGTGATAGTTGAGTATGTGGACTTGCTTTTAAGCTCTGACATAGACTCTTTCCGAAGTTATGATAAATTGCAATTGCTTCAATGACTGAGGGTATAATTTGTTGGTGCTCAATAAGGTTCTGATTCATACTTTGGCTTTATGAAAAGATCATCACTTTAACATAAGTAATCATATGACAAAATTTATATATGTGGCTGTTATGAGAATAATCATGATGCCTTCATGTTCGTATTTTATTTTTTATCGACGCCTCTACCTCTAAACATGAGGACATATTTATTGTTATCGGCTTTTCGCTTGAGGACAAGCGAGGTCTAATCTTGGGGGAGTTGATACGTCCATTTTGCATCATGCTTTTATATTGATATTTATCGCATTATGGGCTGTTATTTCACATTATGTCACAATACTTATGGCTATACTCTCTTATTTTACAAGGTTTACATGAAGAGGGAGAATGCCGACAGCTGGAATTTTGGGCTGGAAAAGGAGCAAATATTGAAGGGCTATTCTGCGCAACTCCAAAAGTCCTGAAACTCCACGGAATACCTTAAAATAAATAAAGAAAAATCGTCGCCAAAGATGAAGGCCAGGGGGCCCACACCCTGCTCACGAGGGTGGGGGCGCACCCCTCCCCCTGGGCGCGCCCCCCTACCTCGTGGGCCCCCTAGTGGCTCTCCGACGTCCATCTTCTCCTATATGAAGTCTTTCGATGAGAAAAAAATAACAAGCAACCTTTCGGGACGAGACTCCACCGCCACTTGGCGGAACCAATCTAGGGCTCCGACAGAGCTGTTCTGCCGGGGACACTTTCCTCAGGGAGGGGGAAATCATCGCCATCATCATCACCAACGCTCCTCTCATCGGGAGAGGGTAATCTCCATCACATATTCATCAGCACCATCTCATCTCCAAACCCTAGTTCATCTCTTGTATCCAATTCTTGTCTCCAAGTCCGGGATTGGTGCTAGTAGGTTGGTAGTAGTGTTGATTACTCCTTGTAGTTGATGCTAGTCGGTTTTTTTGGTGGAAGATTATATGTTCAAATCCTTTATGCATATTATTACCCCTCTGATTATGAACATGAATATGCTTTGTGAGTAGTTACGTTTGTTCCTGAGGACACGGGAGAAGTCTTGCTATTAGTAGTCATGTGAATTTGGTATTCGTCTGATATTTTGATGAGATGTATGTTGTCTAACCTCTAGTGGTGTTATGTGAACGTCGACTACATAACACTTCACCATTATTTGGGCCTAGAGGAAGGCATTGGGAAGTAATAAGTAGATGATGGGTTGCTAGAGTGATAGAAGCTTAAACCCTAGTTTATGCGTTGCTTCGTAAGGGGCTGATTTGGATCCATATGTTTCATGCTATGGTTAGGTTTACCTTAATACTTTTGTTGTAGTTGCGGATGCTTGCAATAGAGGTGAATCATAAGTGGGATGCTTGTTCAAGTAAGAACAACACCCAAGCACCGGTCCACCCACATATCAAATTATCAAAGTACCGAACGCTAATCATATGAGCGTGATGAAAACTAGCTTGACGATATTCCCATGTGTCCTCGGGAGCGCTTTTCCTATTATAAGAGTTTGTTCCGGCTTGTCCTTTGCTACAAAAAGGATTGGGCCACCTTGCTGCACCTTATTTACTTTTGTTACTTGTTGTTCGCTACAATGTACCCTATCACAAAACTATCTGTTACCACTTATTTCAGTACTTGCAGAGAATACCTTGCTGAAAACCGCTTATCATTTCCTTCTGCTCCTCGTTGGGTTCAACACTCTTACTTATCGAAAGGACTACGATAGATCCCCTATACTTGTGGGTCATCGCCGGCCCTTTCTCGTGAATGAGGAGCGGAGTCCACTCCTCTTGAGAATAACCCACCTAGGATGGAAGATATAGGCAGCCCTAGTCGAAACATGAGCTGCTCGAGCATACAAAACATAATTTCATTTGAAGGTTTGGAGTTTGGCACATACAAATTTACTTGGAACGGCAGGTAAATACCGCATATAGGAAGGTATGGTGGACTCATATGGAATAACTTTGGGGTTTAAGGATTTTGGATGCACAAGCAATATTCCCGCTTAGTACAGGTGAAGGCTAGCAAAAGACTGGGAAGCGACCAACTGAGAGAGCGACAACAGTCATGAACATGCATTAAAATTAATTCACACCGAGTACAAGCATGAGTAGGATATAATCCGCCATGAACATAAATATCGTGAAGGCTATGTCGATTTGTTTCAACTACATGCATGAACATGTGCCAAGTCGAGTCACTCAATTTATTCAAAGGAGGATACCATCCCATCATACCACATCATAATCATTCTAATAGCATGTTGGCACGCAAGGTAAACCATTATAACTCATAGCTAATCAAGCATGGCACAAGCAACTATAATCTCTAAATGTCATTACAAATATGTTTACTTCATAATAAGCTGAATCAGGAATGATGAACTCATCATATTTACAAAAACAAGAGAGGTCGAGTTCATACTAGCTTCTCTCATCTCAATCAGTTCATCATATATCGTCATTATTGCCTTTCACTTGCATGACCGAACGATGTGCATAATAATAATAGTGCACGTGCATTGGACTAAGCTGGAATCTGCAAGCATTAAACTCAAGAGAGAAGACAAAGTAATATGGGCTCTACGTTAAATAAACATGCATATGAGAGCCACTAAACATTTTCAATATGGTCTTCTACTCTCAACCCTCAAAGGAAAGAAAATAAAACTATTTACATGGGAAAGCTCCCAACAAGTAAGAAGAAGAACAAGAAATATTTTGGGGTTTTGTTTTAATTTCTACTACAAGCATGGAAATTAAACTAACTATTTTTTTTGGTTTTTCTCAAGGTTTATCAAACACACAGAAAGAAAACTAGAAAAAGAAAATCAAACTAACATGGATAATACAATGAAAGAGTATGAGCACCGATGACTAGAATAGTGTGTGAACATGAATGTAAAGTCGGTGAGAAATACGTACTCCCCCAAGCTTAGGCTTTTGGCCTAAGTTGGTCTAATGCCACGGACCGTGGCTACTCTCCCCGGTGTACTGAGGGGTGTAATCAGGATACCACTGGCTGGACGTCTCCTCCGGATCCCACTGGTAAGATGATGCTCGATAAGGGTCGAGTGCAGGTTCCGGCTCAGGCTCAGGTTCTAGAGTGGATGCTTGGCCTCGATGAGCGTACACTGATTCCGGCGTGACAAGAAAATTATCTGCAATCAAATCAAACAACAGAGGTGCAGGCAAAATAATAGTCTCATTGTGTTTCTTATTAAATCTCAGGTTATACAAGAGCATCTTATCTTTGTTGTCAGCAATGAACTCGTGTGCTACCATGCTCTTGTAATCTAAAATGTAAGGAGGCAATTTTGTCTCCTCTTTCTCATGGTGCCTAATAGGTATCTCAAAATGTCTAGCAAGACGTGCAGCATAGATACCTCCAAAATGGGGCCTTTTGTACGATTCAGGCTTAGCCGTTTAGCAATAACAACACCCATATTAAAACTATTATCTCCAAACAAGGCATGGTGAAGAATAATAATATCAGGAACATTGAAGTTTCCACTATTTCCACGACCAATCAAGCATCTACTAGCAAATATGGCAAAGTAGCGTAAAACAGGAAAGTGTATGCTAGAGATTCTCGCATTAGAACCCTTCTTTGGATCCCCTACAGTGATAGTGTTAACAAAACCATCCACATCTTTACAATGGGGTTCCTCTAATTTTCCCTCAAAGGGTATCCTACATACCGTGCAAAAATTACGTAAAGTCATTTCCCTGAATTCATCATATAAATGAAATGAAACTAAAGGCGGTGACTTCTTAGGATAATAATAAAAGTTTTGCACGAAAGTATTGGTGAGTAAAAGATACTGATCGGTCCGATCGTGGAGGAAATCGGTGAGGCCTGCATTCTCGATCAAAGAATAAAAATCTTCATAAATTCCAGCTTCTCTCAAGAAATTATCGCATGGCCATTCACACGGCCATACTTCCGCTATGCGAGGAAGATTATACTTGGCATTTTCCTTCTCTTTAGCTTGTTTTTCCTGGGAGCCTTGACTAGAAGAGCCCCCCAAAAATCTCCTTAACATTTTCTGAAAATTTCTAAAATTTCTGTAACTTCAAAATAAAAGTGAATGAAACTAAACAAGATTGATAGCAACTACTCCTACAAGTGCCTAGAGCCTATATCATGCATTAGAATTACTTGGGACCTCATAATATTAACATGCAAGCTCAAGAACAGGGTCACCTATGAAGCAAAAATTTGCAATGAATAAAGCACTAGAACAAAAACTAATTGGACCAATGGAGGAGTCACATACCAAGCAACAATCTCCCAAAGCAGTTTTGTGAATGGAGCTTTGAGCAAGGAGATCAAAAATCGCAGCAAAATGAGCTAGAACTCGTGCTTGAGCTGGATGAGGATTTTTTGGGAAGAAGATGGAGTGTGTGGGTGCTGGCATAAGTGGAGGGGGGCCACCAGGGGCCCATGAGACAGGAGGGCGCGCCCAGGGGGTGTGGGTGCGCCCTCCACTCTCGTGGCCTGGTGCTTGCCCCTCCTGCAGTCATTTCAGTGCCTAAAATCCTCAGATATTCCATAAAAAATCATACTAAATTTGCAGGGCATTTGGAGCACTTTATTTTTGGGATATTTTTTTATTGCACAGATAATTCAGAAAATAGACAGATAATACTATTTTTGTTTTATTTATTCTAAATAACAGAAAGTAAAAAGAGGGTACAGAAGGTTGTGCCTTCTAGTTTCATCCATCTCATGATCATCAAAATGAATCCACTAACAAGGTTGATCAAGTCTTGTTTACAAACTCATTCCGAATAACACGGAACCAGAGAAATTTCGAATAACACTAAGTTACCTCAACGGGGATATGAACATCCCCAACAATAAGAATATCATATTTTTTTCTTGACAGTAGGAAGAGGAAATTCAAAACCTCCAATAATGATAGTTGAACTTTTCCAATAGAATTGATGCTATGAACTTGAGATTGTTTCCTCGGAAAGTGTACCGTATGCTCATTACCATTAACATGAAAAGTGACACTGCCTTTGTTGCAATCAATAACAGCCCCTACAGTATTCAAAAAGGGTCTACCAAGGATAATCGGCATACTATCGTCCTCGGGAATATCAAGAATAACAAAGTCTGTTAAGATAGTGAAATTTGCAACCACAACAGGCACATCCTCACAAATACCGACAGGTATAGCAGTTGATTTATTGGCCATTTGCAAAGATATTTCAGTAGGTGTCAACTTATTCAATTCAAGTCTACGATATAAAGAGAGAGGCATAACACTAACACCGGCTCCAAGATCACATAAAGTAGTTCTAACATAGTTTCTTTTAATGGAGCATGGTATAGTTGGTACCTCCGGATCTCCAAGTTTCTTTGGTATTCCACCTTTAAAAGTGTAATTAGCAATCATGGTAGAGATTTTAGCTTCCGGTATCTTTCTTTTATTTGTAATGATATCCTTCAGATATTTAGCATAGGGGTTTACTTTAAGCATATCAGTTAAGCGCATACGTAAGAAGATAGGTCGAATCATTTCAGCAAAGCGTTCAAAATCCTCATGATCCTTTGTCTTGGATGGTTTAGGAGGAAAGGGCATGGGTTTCTGAACCCATGGTTCTCTTTCTCTACCGTGCTTCCTAGCAACAAAATCTCTCTTATCATAACGTTGATTCTTTGATTGTGGGTTATCAAGATAAACAACAGGTTCAACTTCTACTTCATTATTTTTGCTAGGTTGAGCATCAACATGAACATTATCACTAACATTATCACTAGGTTCATGTTCATCACCTGATTGTGTTTCAGCATCAGAAACAGAGATATCATTGGGATTCTCGGGTGTGTCTACAACGGGTTCACTAGAAGCATGCAAAGTCCTATCGTTTTTCTTTTTCTTCTTTTTAGAAGAACTAGGTGCCTCTAAATTATTTCTCTGAGAATCTTGCTCGATTCTCTTGGGTGGCCTTTAGGATACAAAGGTTCCTGAGTCATTCTACCTGTTCTAGTAGCCACTTTTGCAGCAAAATCAGGTTTGTTATTTAATTCATCAAGCAAATCATTTTGAGCTTTAAGTACTTGTTCAGCTTGAGTAGCGACCATAGAAGCATATTTGCTAATGAGTTTAAATTCACCTTTAACTCTAGCCATATAATCACTCACGCGTCCTATCTCGAAAGCATTATTCTTTAATTCTCTACCAACATAAGCATTGAAACTTTCTTGTCTAGCCATAAAATCATCAAATTCATCTAAGCATGGGCTATGAAATTTAGTAGAGGGAATTTCAACTTTATCATATCTATAGAGAGAATTTACCTTTACTACCTGTGTCGGGTTATCAAGACAATGTGGTTCTTCGACAGGCAGTATATTAAGACCATGTATTCCTTCAATATGAGGTAAATTCTTCACATGTTCAGCTTTAATACCTTTTTCTTTCATTGATTTCTTTGCCTCTTGCATATCTTCATGACTGAGAAATAGAACACCTCTCTTCTTCGGAGTGGGTTTAGGAATAGGCTCAGGAGTTGGCTCAATTGGTTCAGGAATTGCCTCCCGAATTGGCTCAGGGAGAGTCCAATTATTTTCATTAGTCAACATATTATTCAATAGTAATTCAGCTTCGTCAACTGTTCTTTCCCTGAAAACACAACCAGCACAACTATCCAAGTAGTCCTCGGAAGCATCGGTTAGTCCATTATAAAAGATATCAAGTATTTCATTTTTCTTAAGAGGATGATCAGGCAAAGCATTAAGTAATCGGAGAAGCCTCCCCCAAGCTTATGGGAGACTCTCTTCTTTGATTTGCACAAAATTATATATTTCCCGCAAGGCAGCTTGTTTCTTATGAGCAGGGAAATATTTAGCAGAGAAGTAATAAATCATATTCCGAAGATTACGCACATAACCAGGATCAAGAGAATTAAACCAAGTCTTAGCATCACTCTTTAATGAGAACGGAAATATCTTAAGGATATAATAATAGCGAGACTTCTCATCATTAGTAAACAGGATGGATATATCATTTAACTTGGTAAGATGTGCCACAACAGTTTCAGATTCAGTGCCATAAAAAGGATCGGATTCAACTAAAGTAATAATCTCAGGATCAACAGAGAATTCATAATCCTTATCAGTAACAAAGATAGGTGAAGTGGAAAAAGCAAGGTCATGTTTCATTCTAGCATTTAGAGTCTTTTGTTTCAGCTTAGCTAATAATTTCTTAAGATCTGATCTATCATTGCAAGAAAGAAAATCTCTAGCAGTTTCTTCATCCATGACATAACCCTTAGGAACAACAGGTAATTCATAATCAGGGGGAGAACTTTCATCATCACTATCATCAATAATAGCATCTTCAATAATTCCATTCTCTCCAACCCTAGCAAGTTGTTCATCAAGAAATTCACCTAGTGGCAAAGTGGTATCACGCACAGAAGTAGTTTCATCATAAATATCATGCATAGCAGAAGTGGCATCATCAATAACATGCGACATATCAGAATTCATAGCAGTAGCAGGTTTAGGTGTTGCACACTTACTCATAACAGAAGGAGAATCTAGTGCAGAGCTAGATGGCAGTTCCTTACCTCCCCTCGTAGTTGAGGGCAAAATCTTGGTTTTTGCGTATTTCAAGTTCTTCATAGTGATCAACAGATATAAATCCCAAATGACTCAAAGAATAGAGCTATCCTCCCCGGCAACCGCGCCAGAAATTAGTCTTGATAACCCACAAGTGTAGGGGATCGCAACAGCTTTCGAGGGTAAAGTATTCAACCCAAATTTATTGATTCGACACAAGGGGAGCCAAAGAATATTATTGAGTATTAGTAGTTGAGTTGTCAATTCAACCACACCTGGATAACTTAGTATCTGCAACAAAGTATTTAGTAGCAAAGTGGTATGATAATAAAGGTAACAGTGGCAAAAGTAAAGATAATAGTTTTGTCATAGTAATTGTAACAGTAGCAACGGAAAAGTAAATAAGCGAAGCACAATATGTGAAAAGCTCGTAGGCATTGGATTAGTGATGGATAATTATGTCAGATGTGATTCCTCATGTAATAGCTACAACATAAGGTGACACAGAACTAGCTCAAATTCATCAGTGTAATGTAGGCATGTATTCCGAATATAGTCATACGTGCTTATGGAAAAGAACTTGCATGACATCTTTTGTCCTACCCTCTCGTGGCAACGGGGTCCTAGTGGAAACTAAGGGATATTAAGGCCTCCTTTTAATGGACAACCGAAACAAAGCATTAGCACATAGTGAATACATGAACTCCTCAAACTATGGTCATCACCAAGAAGTATCCCGATTATTGTGACTTCGGGGTTGTCGGATCATAACACATAATAGGTGACTATAGACTTGCAAGATAGGATCAAGAACACACATATATTCATGAAAACATAATAGGTTTAGATCTTAAATCATGGCACTCGGGCCCTAGTGACAAGCATTAAGCATAGCAAAGTCATAGCAACATCAATCTCAGAACGTAGTGGATACTAGGGATCAAACCCTAACAAAACTAACTTGATTACATTGTAAATCTCATCCAACCCATCACCGTCTAGAAAGCCTATGATGGAATTACTCACGCACGGCGGTGAGCATCATGAAATTGGTGATGGAGGATGGTTGATGATGACGACGACGACGAATCCCCCTCTCCGGAGCCCCGAACGGACTCCAGATCAGCCCTCCCGAGAGAGATTGGGGCTTGGCGGCTGCTCCATATCGTAAAACGCGATGAAACTTCCTCTCTGATTTTTCTCTCCGCGAGACGGAATATATGGAGTTGGAGTTGAGGTCAGCAGAGCCTCAGGGGGCCCACGAGACAGGGGGCGCGCCCAGGGGGGTGGGCGCGCCCCCCACACTCGTGGACAGGGTGTTGGCCCCCTGGTCTTGATTCTTTCGCCAGTATTTTTTATATTTTCCAAAACTTTCCTCTGTGGATTTTCAGGACATTCCAAGAACTTTTGTTTTCTACACATAAAACAACATCATGGCAGTTCTGCAGAAAATAGCGTCAGTCCGGGTTAGTTTCATTCAAATCATGCAAGTTAGAGTCCAAAACAAGGGCAAAAGTGTTTGGAAAAGTAGATACGTTGGAGACGTATCAATGGGAAGGCAATGCTCCATGCTGGATTAGCCACCGCTCTGTCCAATCGCACTCTAGTGAACGTCCCTCCAGTCACCTTCTTCTCCCAAGTCCAGTTGTTACCAATGTATCCAATATCCGATAAGCCATACGAATCAAGTGCATCCCGAAAGCCATCCATCTGCGCCTGGCTTCTCATCCCCACTCCGTCATGTTCGTGCCCACGAAGCACTTCATTGAAGTCACCTAGTACCACCCAAGGCAGGTTGGAAGATCCAACAATACCTCGTAATGTGTCCCATGTTTTGTAACGTTCATTGACCTGGGCTTCGCCATATACAAAAGTGACTTTAGTTGGTATGTGATACGTCTCCAACGTATCTATAATTTATGAAGCATTCACACTATATTACTATCTGTTCTGAATGATTATGGGCTTTATTGTACACTTTTATATTACTTATGGGACAAACCTACTAACCGGAGGCCCAGCACATATTGCTGTTTTATTGCCTGTTTCAGTATTTCGAAGAAAAGGAATATCAAACGGAGTCCAAACGGAATGAAACCTTCGGCATCGTGATTTTTTGGAAGAATATCATCCTGGAGACGTGGAGTTCAAGTCAGAAGATACTCGAGGACTCCACGAGATAGGAGGGCGCCCCCCCTGTAGGGCGCGCCCCTGTCTCGTGGACCCCTCGAGCACCCCCCCGACCGACTTCTTTCGCCTATATAGTCCCACGTACCCTAAAAACATCCAGGGAGAAGATAGATCGGGAGTTCCGCCGCCGCAAGCCTCTGAAGCCACCAAAAACCTCTCGGGAGCCCTTCCCGGCACCCTGCCAGAGGGGGGATCCATCACTGGTGGCCATCTTCATCATCCCGGCGCTCTCCATGACGAGGAGGGAGTAGTTCACCCTCGAGGCTGAGGGTATGTACCAGTAGCTATGTGTTTGATCTCTTTCTCTCGTGTTCTCTCTCGTGTTCCCTCTATGGCACGATCTTGATGTATCCCGAGCTTTGCTATTGTAGTTGGATTTTATGATGTTTCTCCCCCTCTACTCTCTTGTGATGAATTGAGTTTTCCCCTTTGAAGTTATCTTATCGGATTGAGTCTTTTATGAGAACACTTGATGTATGTCTTCCCGTGCTTATCTGTGGTGACAATGGGATATCATGTGCCTCTTGATGTATGTTTTGGTGACCAACTTGCGGGTTCCGCCCATGAACCTATGCATAGGGGTTGGCACACATTCTTGACTCTCCGGTAGAAACTTTGGGGCACTCTTTGAAGTACTTTGTGTTGGTTGAATAGATGAATCTGAGATTGTGTGATGCATATCGTATAATCATGCCCATGGATACTTGAGGTGACAATGGAGTATCTAGGTGACATTAGGGTTTTGGTTGATTTGTGTCTTAAGGTGTTATTCTAGTACGAACTCTTTAATAGATCGATCCAAAAGAATAAATTTGAGGTGGTTTCGTACCCCACCATAATCTCTTCGTTCGTTCTCCGCTATTAGTGTCTTTGGAGTGACTCTTTGTTAAATTTTGAGGGATTGTTATATGATCTATCTATGTTATTATTGTTGAGAGAACTTGCACTAGTGAAAGTTTGAACCCTAGGCCTTGTTTCCTATCATTACAATACCGTTTACGCTCACTTTTACCACTTGTTACCTTGCTGTTTTTATTATTTCAGATTACAAAAACCTTTATCTACTATCTATTTTGCACTTGTATCACCATCTCTTCGCCGAACTAGTGCATCTATACAATTTACCATTGTATTGGGTGTGTTGGGGACACAAGAGACTCTTTGTTATTTGGTTGCAGGGTTGCTTGAGAGAGACCATCTTCATCCTACGCCTCCTACGGGTTGATAAACCTTAGGTCATCCACTTGAGGGAAATTTGCTACTATCCTACAAACCTGTGCACTTGCAGGCCTAACAACGTCTACAAGAAGAAGGTTGTGTAGTAGACATCAGTATGTCAACAAGCTCACCCAAGAAAGCATCAATATGATACTTTATACCCTAAAATTTCAAGCTTTATTCTCTCATTCCAAAAGATTCCAAGTCCTCCGCTCCTACCGGAGCTACTTACAGCAAAACTTTTATTATAACCTAAAGATACAGCCATATCCTCCACCCTGGAGCCCTCGATTTGAGTTTCAACAATGCAAAGGATCGAGGGGGCAAATTGCCTCGCTAGATTGCGAAGCTCACGCACTGTCGCGGGTTTGCCAGCTCCACGACAGTTCCAGCATAAGTAACTCATTGCGCTCAGCGCGACTCCTCGAGGAGCCCGCCAAACACGCATTGGATAGGTTGTTGCTGACTATAGACTTCATATTTCCTTGCTCAAACATCATCACCGTGGCCTTGGTCCTCTTTGGTTCTTGCTTGGAATCTGGGCTAGGGGAAACAACCGGCAGAGGCAAAATGAGGAGCTGTTGTACATTGTTGCTTATTTTTGCTGCATGTTCTGGTTCGATCGGGCTTCCCATGTTCACTTGCATAGATCCACGCTTCCTGTTGCTCTCAGCATCTCTCATCAGTGCATCATCTGGTCTAGGGTTAGCCCCATCCTGCTCCATCCACTCTGGACCGTTTCTTTGGCTCCTCCCATGACCTGCACCACGGCCTGCTCGGCCTCTGCCTCTGCCCGCCCCTGTCGAGCTTCCAGCTCCCGGGCCACGACCTGGACCTTTGAACCATTCAGCTTGAAGGTTTTTAAAACCTAGTGCCGAAGGGGGATGGATCCCATTGCCGTTCTCTTTGTACAAGTGCCCTAGCATGCCACAAACAGCACACCAGTCTGGCAACCTCTCGTACTTCACTCGGAAGATCTCCCTCTTCCTCTTTATCACCAGAGACACAACATTCTTTAGGGGTTTTGTAACATCCACTTATTCTGACCCGGAAGAAGTTACCCTCAAAATCCTGAGACTTGGGTTCAGCAAAGATGAAATCTCCCACAATTGC
The DNA here is from genome assembly GCA_963921465.1 of Triticum timopheevii. Lineage (NCBI taxonomy): Eukaryota > Viridiplantae > Streptophyta > Magnoliopsida > Poales > Poaceae > Triticum > Triticum timopheevii. Next base: position 161,717,911 of record OY997274.1, on the reverse strand, counting down.
CGCCAAAGACTTGATCAGGCCAAAAAAGAGCTCTGGTAGGTCGTGAATCTAGATCCACGTCTCAATCTTGTTCAGCTCTATCAATGATGGCCTGGTGATTCCATCATACGGCTCTATGACAACTGCCTTGCCCTTGAACGTCCACGATCCATCTTCCATTACTCTCTCCCAATCACCCAGGCAGGAGAATTGCAGTGTGTATAGGTTTTCTTCAAGCGGCCGGAATTTTACCTCCCTTGCTAGATCCCAGGCAACTCACATATTACGATAGAACCAGTATTGGTTGTACTGTTTGTCCGTGTTCACGCGAGCTATGGCCATCCAGCGGGCAACCTCCTCTGGGATGTCGCCATCTTCCACAACCATGTCCACCAGATCATCTTCCTTCAGCCCTAGCTCCTTCATCATCGCTTCCATCTCGCTCGTCGCCGCATCAGACGCTGACGTCGAGCCGATCGTTGGATCTCTTGCCCGAGAAAACACTGGTTCCGCGGGCGGGAAGTTCCCTATACCGACCCCCCTCGTCCACCCTAGCTCGCCGCCCAAGGACGCCAGCGATCGATGGTGGGAGGCGGAGGGGATCGAGGTCTCCACGTCGATGCCGAGGCGCCACCGGGAGGAGAACAAACCCTAACTAGAGGGGAGCCGCTGTCTAGCCACTCAACAACAACATATTGGGCTGCTACAGTAGCCTCGAGTTGCTACATAACCTGCTGCTACATGGGCCGTCCGAAGACGAAACTTCCTGTTTGGAATGGTAGATCCCGGTGATGGTTACTAAAATATATATATATATATATATATATATATATATATATATATGCTAATAAATAAAGGGGAAAACGTTTGGTAGAGAAAAGAAATATATTTATTTGTTGAGAGTGGGATTTGAACCCACGACCTTTCGGAACACACCCTTAATGTGCCGTCTTAGACCACTCGGCCATTCCAACAGTTGTGGATAACAATATATATTATTTAATAAATAATTTAATCACGATTATTCCGGGAAAAAACACGACAGTAATTATTAATATATTTTTAATGTAGCGATTATTTTTTTCAATTTCGAACATTTTAGAAAAATGATTTTATAAAAGGTGAAATCATTACAATATAGTATTGAACTGCTACAGTTCCGCGAGTTGGTACATAAACCCGCTGCTACATGGGCCGACCCAAGACGAAACGTCGTGTGCGTCACGCTCGGAATAGTAGCTCCCGGCGCTGGTTAGTAAGAAAAAACTAAAAAGAATTATACTAATAAAGGGGAAAACGTTTTGTAGAGAAAAAAATAAAATTATTTGTTGAGAGTGGGATTCGAACCCACGACGTGTCGGAACACACACTTAATGTGCCGCCTTATACCACTCGGCCATCCCAACAATTATGGGTAAAAGCATTTATCATTTATTAAATACTATAATAACTATTACTGTGAAAACAAATCCGAGAGTGATTATTAATTTATTATTACTGTATTATTTTTTAAACTTCGAACATTTTTTTAAAACTGCTTTCATAAAAGGTGAAAACATTACAGCATATTTGAACTGCTACAGTAGCTTAGAGTTGCTACATGGGCCGGCCCAACACGAAAGGCTCTGTGCGTCACGCTCGTTATTAGTAGCTCCCGGCGCTACGTTCAACGAATAATCCATTAACAAATCTATATATTATATAGTGTATAAGGGGAAAACGTTTTGTAGAAAGAAAAAAATTATTTATTTGTTGAGAGTGGGATTCGAACCCACGCCCTTTTCGGAACACATCCTGAATGTGCCGCCTTAGACCACTCGGCCATCCCAACATTTTTGTATGATAATATATACCATATAATAAATAATGTAATCATCCTCGAAAAAAATGTAATTACGATATTTCGGAGAAAACAATCTGACAGTGTTTATTGCAAAACTTGGTAACTTGTCAAAGTGATGATATTCGTTGCTTGTTTGGTTCCCTTATATGTATGGCTATTTCTCCATTTATGGCTTTCTACTATTAGATGACCCGTTACCAAATGGTGCAAGGTCACATTTAAGAGCATCAGTTATGTGCAAATGGAGACTTAGCATTAAGCCTTCAATGATGGTACATGGGAATTAAGCTGAAGCATTATAACATAGGATTTGTGCCTGTACAGGTACAAGGCCTGTTAGTGTTATGTCTTACATAGAGACATGGATTCAACAAAAGAGTCATTCCATGGGAAGGATAGATAGCGACAAACTTCTTCAATACTCTTGAAGCTTCTTTTCCTAGGTGCAGTTGTTGATTTGCAGCTTGGTTGGTCATCGTCATGGCTCTTGTTCCACGCTGCCCCAAACAACACTCATACCATTGATGATTAGATTAACAACCAAAAAATAGCATGGGTGTAGAAATGATATTTTTGGTCGTTTAGAAGTTCTGCATGATGTGTGCCTAACAGTGCCTTGTTGGGGGTCTTTGGCCCAAAATCTCCACCAGCTTCTAGAAGATTATTCTAAAAACCAAAACAAACAGACTTTATTATTGGACATGTGAGATAACTGAAGGCAAATTACGCAAAGACTACCTCTGGCATGTTTTGGCATGTCGTTGTCCGATGAAAGTGGCATTTCCACTGTTATACTAACTTTTCACCATCTTCCCAAAGATTATTCTAAAAGGCAAAATTGAAAACTTCATCAGTATTGGCATGAATTAGTAATCTTACACTTTCTATTTCTGGTAGCAACCTCTAAAGTAACAACCGGGAAGAAGTAATCATCATTTAAAAAAAAATGCAAAAAACACAGAGGCAAGGCCATAGGCATTTTTTTGGAAAGGAGGATTACCCCGGCCTCTGCATCACTATGACACACACAACCATCTTTATTAATTATTCACCAGAGTCTGACATAATTAATACAAGGATCAACCCGAAGCCCCCTTCTAGGCGAACAAAGTCGCTACACCTACAACAATACAAATGTGCCTTGTCCGCATAACAGACACAATCTAATCCAGAGGTCTTAATACCATCCGGTCTATGCGCCCTATAACATGCACCACCTGCGCATGCTGAAGGATCCGCCACCGCCATCTTCCGCCATCCCGTCTTCAGGAGGAATCACTCTATAGATCTTGCCAGTCCCATCTGCCAAGGACGTCACCACGATACCAGACAGCGCCACCAGCCTGCGCGCGTGATCAGACCGCGTCCAACTATGAGACTCCACTGCTCCACGCCACCGAGGCCCACCATCTTCAATGCGGTCGATGTAACACCGATCCACCTGTTGGCCTCTCCAGTGAATCACTGCTCCAAGACGATGCCCCCAGGAGGGAACGACACCCAAAGTCTTTGTCATCATCCGATCTGGGAGTCCCAGACCTAGGGTTTCCCCCGCCTGGAGGAAGAGGGGCACGTCATCTGCAAGACTGCAACTGCCGACGCACCTAAGTGGTGCCCACCGCCACAAGCTCTCACGGCGATGCCTTCAAGAAGGACACGACGCCAAGAGCGTCGTCACCACCTTAGGGTTTTCACCCGATAGACTGTAGGTGGGAAAAGGTATGGCGGATCCGTACGACGTCTCCAAGAAGAAAAATGACGCCCTCGGGTGTCCTCCCCATCGCAGCCAGCATGAGTCGACCTAGGAATTATCCCAATCCGGATCCCCACCTCCCGCTCCATCCCAACCCGGTAACCGGCTAGCAGCGCGGCCATTTCTGGTAAGACGGAGTGCACGCAACATGGGTTGGAGGAAGAAGCAGCTTGGCGCCATTGGCCACCAGGGCAGCAAGCCGCGGCACCAACCTGCCGATGAATCTCCGGCCATCCGGTCCGATCCCCGGCGGCCATCCCGCCCCGTCGCGCCACCGGACAGGGAGGTTATCCCAGGGGCCGCTGCCCCTGATCCAGGGCCCTCTGCCCCAGATCGATAAGGGTTGCGCCAGTCCTGCTGCCAAGGCCACTACTGGGACGCTGGCAGGCCTCCATGCCGTCGTTGTCCATCCAGGCGCCATGGTCCAGATCGACGCCACCACGATCCAGATCGGGATCACACCCTTGAGATGAGGCGTCATGCGCCACCCGTAGACCCGAGAGGGGAGGCAGTACCTCCGCCGCCGTCGTCGGACGCACGGGCTTTGCCCGGTGTCGATCACCGGCGGCGGCGTAGGAGGGGGAGGGGAGGGGGAAGGGAAAGGCGGGTAGGACCGGCGTCTATGGCTAAGGCCCCTTGGTCGCCCGCGCGGGAGGCGACGGAGGGGAAGTAGAGGAGGGAAGGGGCAGCCATGATCTGTTGGCGGCGGCGGCGGCTAGGCATGAACTAGATCATTGATGGAGCCCCCGTCTATTTAGTAGTTTTATGATAGAGATAGTATTTTTCGGTAGATATAAATTAATATAATATAAACCATGGAAAATTACAAAATAGACTAAAATAAGTTGTTTCACAATTTTCTCTTCCCGTTGAAATGGGAGACGTTCCAATATTTTATTTACCAAGCTGGGACAGATGAACAACTAACTTTCACTCAGTGAACGAATGGCAGTAACCTTAAACAAGAATTTGAAAGAAATTGCGAGAATGCATAGAAGATATCATTGATGGGCATCTTGTATTTGCAGTCCTGCACCCAGCTATAGGGAAGAAAGATATCAAAATGCAATAGTTACTGTGAGGATGCAAGTAAAATCTTCATATTCTTCTCTTGGCTTTGCATACATGATACATTCTTCTCTGGACCTATGCCATAGACCGTCTTAATTAGCCTTACCATCTGAACCTGTGCCAGCATTGCCAAGCCTATCAACGCGCGGACACGATCGTCTGCCTCGACAGTGGACTGTCCACACATCATTCTCGAAAGTCCAGTGGAGCGGGACGACCCCGTCGCTGTCTTCTTCGACTCGGCGGATCGCGTGCCTCCTCTCCCACCCCACGCCGACAACAACCTGCAGGAGATCGACCAGACCATCCCCAACGCGTTTGCCGCCCCTCTCGAGTTCACCTCCGGGCATATCACCGCCGCATGCCGCGCCTCACCATCGAGCATCTCCACCACAGTTCAGGTTGGCGCGATGACGCAATAGGTGATGCAGCTTCATCTGGACAACGGCGACGATCACGCAAGACAGAGCAACAACCTCTTCACTGACGCTCCGGTGCCGTTCATCTCCGCCCCTCCGGCCCGTCGCACTTCAGCGCGACCCCGGCCAGGCAGAGTGCGTGGCAGGACTGCGCCAGCACCGGGGTGCCGGTGGCGCAGCGCACCTCCCTGCTGCTCGTCAAGAAGCTCGGCTTGCTCAGGCCAAAGGAAGCCATGACAGCCAAGGGGGCCGAGGCCCTCATCAAGCATTGCGATGAGCCCCTCGCCGACGAGGATATCACCATCATCGCTAAGCTTACCCGCCTCAAGCGCTGCGCATTGCGAGCGGCCTTGCCGTCCCGGATGCTGCTGCTGATGCTGCTTAGCCATGTTTTTTTAGAACAAAGGCCCAAAGGGAGCCCGACTTTGAATTAACAAAGCCATCAACCGGCCAGGATTACACAAGGCCAACAAGCAAGAGCGACCGAAAGATACAAGGGAGCTGACAGAGCAGTTTACAACGCAACACACACTACCGCACACATAGAAATATAAATGAAAAACCTGCAAGTAATGTTGAAGCCCGCTGCACATCGGCACCAAGAGCAAGGGAGCAGAGTAGTGTCAAGGATCAGCCAAAGGCCTGCAAGAACTGCGCGCAGCCGGATCGTGGGATTGGGATCACGAAAACAGTCTTCCAACGCCGAAGAAGACCCCAATCCTCTCGCCTAGGCTCGAAGGCGCCGCACCGTCGGGTCGTTGGGCACTCACCCGAGAGCAAGAGCAGGTGCCGGTTGAAACCCAGAGCAGGCATAACTCACAGTCCTCACCACGCCGAAGGCACACCACTAGCTGCACTGTCACCTGTCTGGGGCCACCGAGAGCAGAATGAAAACCACTGGGAGGATTGTCGAAGAAGCAAGATGCAAATACCCAAGGGCGAAGCTTGGGAAGCCTCTGCTTGGACTCGCAGCCGACGAGCGCTCTCCTACCGCGGCACCACTCACCCGGAGAACCAGACAAACCCAAGGCGGTGCCTCCAAGGAGGGAACGACGTGCAGGACGCCGCTACCGCCTAACCCGAGACGAGTTTTGGGCTTTCACCCGGGATCTGGGACGGGGATGGATACGGGAGACCTCAGCGGCGCCTCGAAGGAGAAAAGGCGATGCACGCACGCGCCCTCACTGCCGTGGTCAAAGATCCGACCAAGGGTTTCCCCCCGGACTCGAGATATGCCACCGGCACCCCGCCAGCACCAGAACTGGCAGCAAAAGCTGCAGATCAGAAACAGCCGGAGGGGAAGAGTGAGCAGAGGAGGAGGAGCAGCTCGACCTTCTGATCAGGAGCGGAAGGACCGCGCCACGACCACCACCCACCGGATCCGCGCCGCCCGAGCAGCCGAGGACGCCGGCCTTCACATCCCACGCACGCCGCCTGTCGCAGGGGCTGCGCCGCCTCGCTGTCCGGGGCCGCCGCCTCGGTGTCCGGGGTCCTTCGCGCATGAACGAAGCGACGAGAGGCCTCGCCGCCACCTTCATTGTCGGTCGCCGGGGCTTGCCAGGCGTCCCTCAGGTCGCGGCGAGGGGAGGAGATGTAGGAGAGGGTGGCGGCGGCGGGGGGAAACCCTAGTCGCCCCCGGGTCGCCCGCTGGGGACGACATGGGAGCCGCGCGGGGGGGGGGGGGGGGGGGGATAGCTAGTATCCCTCCCTGCTTAGCCATGTTAGGTCGACCATGCACTAGTATTAGTATTAGTCTCCAACAGCGATTGGCCTTGAGCCAATTTGAGATAGGATTGATGTTAGTCATCTGTAGCTCCTGTGATAGGCTTAGTTGGTTGGTTTCGCATCAGAGAATCCTGGGGCCTATTAGTGGTCTCTGGTGCGCCCATGTTATGCTGGATGTGTACCCATGTTTGAATTGCATCAATAGAAATTTGCTGTTGTTGGAGAATTTGATTGTGCCCAATGAGTAACACACCCTTTTCAATTATGTGCTGGAATGTGCTACCTCTTGAGCCTGCGTTGGTTTCTTGAAAAGGAAAGGATGAGGTAACAAACTAGAGTAAGTATTCCCCTCAGCTTTTGAGAACCAAAGTATCAATCCAGTAGGAGACAACACACAAGCCACTGAATACACGCACAAACAAACACCAACTTGCACACAACGCGACAAAGGGGTTGTCAATCCCTTCACGGTTATTTGCAAAGTGAGATCTGACATAGATGGATAAATGGTAAAGTAATATTTTTGGTATTTTTGGTTTATGGAACGGAAAGTAAAAGATTGCAAAGGAAGTAAATCGTAAACTAAAATTGTAGATCGGAAACTTATATGATGGAAAATAGACCCGGAGGCCATTGGTTTCACTAGAGGCTTCTCTCAAGATAGAAAATATTACGGTGTGTGAACAAATTACTGCTAAGCAAATGATAGAAAAGCGCAAAGTTATGACGATATCTAAGGAAATGATCATGAATATAGGCATCACACCGAAACGATTCTACATCTACTACTATTACTCCACACATCGACCGACTCATGCGTGCATCTAGAGTATTAAGTTCATGAAGAACAGAGTAACACATTAAGTAAGATGACATGATGTAGCGGGATAAACTCAAGCAATATGATGAAACCCCATCTTGTTATCCTTGATGGCAACAATACAATACGTGTCTTGCTGCCCCTACTGTCACTGCTAAAGGACACCGCAAGATTGAACCCAAAGCTAAGCACTTCTCCCATTGCAAGAAAAACCAATCTAATTTGCCAAACCAAATCGATAGTTCGAAGAGATTTGCAAAGATATCAAATCATGCATATAAGAATTCAGAGAAGATTCAACTAATATTCATATATAAACTGATCATAAATCCACAATTCATCAGATCTCGGCAAACACACCGCAAAAGAGTATTACATCGAATAGATCTCAAAGAACATCGAGGAGAACATGGTATTGAGAATGAAAGAGAGAGAAAAAAGCCATCTAGCTACTAGCTATGGACCCGTAGGTCTGTGGTAAACTACTCACGCTTCATCGGAGAGGCAACGGTGTTGATGTAGAAATCCTCCGTGATCGAATCCCCCTCCGATAGATGGGATCTCATGGGTACAGAAGGTTGCGGCGGTGGAAAAGTGGTTTCGTGGCCCCCCTAGTAGGTTTTGGGGTATATGAGAATATATAGGCGAAAGAAATAGTTCGGTGGAGTCACGAGGTTCCCACAAGGGTGGGGGCCGCGCCCTACCCCCCTGGGCTCGCCTCGTGTCTTTCTTCACGTGCACTCCAAGCCCTCTGGATGTCTTCTGGTCCAAGAAAAATCATCACGGAAGTTTCATTCCGCTTGGACTCCGTTTGGTATTCCTTTTCTGCGAAACTCTAAAACAAGGAAAAAACATGAACTGGCACTGGGCTCTAGGTTAATAGGTTAGTCCCAAAAATCATATAAAATAGCATATTAATGCATATAAAACATCCAAAACAGATAATATAATAGTATGGAACAATAAAAAATTATAGATACGTTGGAGACGTATCAAGCATCCCCAACCTTAATTCCTGCTCGTCCTCGAGTAGGTAAATGATAAAAACAAATTTTTTTGCTGTGGAATGCTACCTAACATATTTATCCATGTAATTCTCTTTATTGTGGCATGAATGTTTAGATCCGTATGATTCAAAACAAAAGTTTAATATTGACATAAAAACAATAATACTTCAAGCACTAACAAAATAATTATGTCTTCTCAAAATATCATGGCCAAAGAAAGCTTATCCCTACAAAATCATATAGTCTGGCTATGCTCCATCTTCATCACACAAAATATTTCAATCATGCACAACCCCGATGAAAAGCCAAGCAATTGTTTCATACTTTTAAAGTTCTCAAACTTTTTCAACTTTCACGCAATACATGAGCATGAGCCATGGACATAGCACTATAGGTGGTAAAGACGGTCGTTGTGGAGAAGACAAAAAGGAGATAGTCTCACATCAACTAGACGTATCAACAGGCTATGGAGATGCCCATTGATAGATATCAATGTGAGCGAGTAGGGATTGCCATGCAACGGGTGCACTAGAGCTATAAGAAAGCTCAAAAAGAAACTAAGTGGGTGTGCATCCAACTTGCTTGCTCACGAAGACATAGGGCAATTTGAGGAAGCCCATCATTGGAATATACTCCCTCCGTCCCAAAATATAAGAACGTTTTTGACACTAGTGTAGCTCAAAAATGTTCTTGTATTATGGGACAGAGGGGGTACAAGCCAAGTTCTATAATGAAAATTCCCACTAGTATATGAAAGTGATATCATAGGAGACTCTCTATCATGAAGATCATGGTGCTACTCTGAATCACAAGTATGGTAAAAGGATAGTAACATTGCCCCTTCTCTCTTTTCTCTCATTTTTTATTTGGGCCTTCTCTCATTTTTTTTGGCCTCTTTTTTTTCGTCCGGAGTCTCATTCCGACTTGTGGGGGAATCATAGTCTCCATAATAGGTAGGTATGGTGGCTGTTTTGAGGAAGGTATATGGTGGGTTTATGGTACTGGCGAAAGTTGCGCGGTACTAGAGAGGCTAGCAATGGCTGAAAGGTGAGAGTGCATATAATCCACGGACTCAACACTAGTCATAAAGAACTCACATACTTATTGCAAAAATCTATTAGTCATCGAAACAAAGTACTACACGCATGCTCCTAGGGGGTAGATTGGTAGGAAAAGACTATCGCTCGTCCCCAACCGCCACTCATAAGGAAGACAATCAATAAATAAATCATGCTCCGACTTCATCACATAACGGTTCACCATACGTGCATGCTACGGGACTCACAAACTTTAACACAAGTATTTCTCAAATTCACAACTACTCACTAGCATGACTTTAATATCACCATCTTCATATCTCAAAACAATCATAAGGAATCAAACTTCTCATAGTATTCAATGCACTTTATATGAAAGTTTTTATTATATCCCTCTTGGATGCCCATCAAATCTTTACCTAATAATAAAGCAAATTGGGTTTCTTTCGTCCGTCATGGCATTTTTTAGAAAAGTCCCTCTATTTCAGAAAATTCAACTCGCAGTCCTGTTTTAAGTCAAAACGAATCATCTTTTTCATATTTTACACAAAAGTCCCTGTGTTTTCTTGAAATCAACCTGCCGTCCAGATTTAAGTCACACCCGAACCGTTATTTTATGTTTTTCGAAAACCCCTTGACATTCTAGGTTATTCATCCGCGGATCATATTTGAGTCAAACAAATACTTTTAAAATCATCCATATCTTTTAAACCGTAACTCCGATTTGAACATGTTATATATGAAATTTGATTAGAAAAATATGAAGAATATGAATATGAATATGTAGAACATGAACATGTTACCTATTAAGTATTTATAATATTATTTTGGAATATATCTAAATCAAACAAATGATTTTCTAAATTATCCGTATCTTTTAAACCGTAACTTCGATTTTAACATATATATGAAATTTTATTAGAAAAATGTGTGGAATCTAAATATGATGTTAATTTTACCTGTTAAATATTTTAAAAATATTGTTTTGAAAGCAAACTTATAATTTCTAGCGCAAGATCCCTTTTTCTTTTATACCGGCGGTGATCCGGATTGCAAATAAATACCCCACTATAACCATATAGGCAAAAGAAAACATCAATAACTACACGTGCATACCTCTGAAAAATGTCGCAGGGGAAAACAACAGATTTCTCATCACGAGAGTGAGAGAAAGCGAGAGAAAGGGGGGAGGGAGAGGGAGAGGGAGGAGAGAGGGAGAGAGAGACGCCTTAGGATTAACCATATTCAACACACGTTTTTTGTTGTTTTGTGTGATCACCGAGGCCATCGCCGGCGAGGGTTAGAAGGAGGATAAGCGGCAACACAAATATGATGCCTCACAAAAATAAATGAGATGGACCTATTGTGGTCTTGAGTGATGGTTGTTGAGTTAAGAGTGTGTGTTATGTTTTCTCTCCCGTTGCAACGCACGGGCTCTTTTGTTAGTTAGGACTAAATTTATAACCAAAGCAAATTACCATGCTATTTTAAGGACTCTCAAAATAATAAAGTAAAGTGTGAGAGTTCATCAATTTCTATAAAATAAAACCACCGTCGTGCTCTAAAAAGATATGAGTGAAGCACTAGAGCAAAATTACCTAGCTCAAAAGATATAAGTGAAGCACATAGAGTATTCTAATAAATCATGATTCATGCATGTCTCTCTCAAAAGGTGTGTACAGCAAGAATGATTGTGGCAACTAAAAAGCAAAGACTCAAATCATACAAGACGCTCCAAGCAAAACACATATCATGTGGTGAATAAAAATATAGCCTCAAGTAAAGTTACCGATAGACGAAGACGAAAGAGGCGATGCCTTCCGGGGCATCCCCAAGCTCAGGCTCTTAGTTGTCCTTGAATATAACCTTGGGGTGCCTTGGGCATCCCCAATCTTAGGCTCTTGCCACTCCTTATTCCATAGTACAGCAAATCCTTACCCAAAACTTGAAAACTTCACAGCACAAAACTCAACAGAAAATCCCATAAGCTTCGTTAGTATAAAAAATAAATCACCACTTTTGGTACTGCTGTGAACTCATTCTTTATTTATATTTGTTGGGGAACGTAGTAATTCAAAAAAATCCTACGATCATGCAATATCTAACTAGGAGATGCATAGCAACGAGACGGGAGAGTGTGTCTACGTACCCTCGTAGACCGAAAGCGGAAGCGTTTAGTAACGCGGCTGATGTAGTCGAACGTCTTCACGATCCAACCGATCCAAGTACCGAACGTACGGCACCTCCGTGTTCAGCACACGTTCAGCACGATGCCGTCCCTCAAGCTCTTGATCCAGTTGAGGATGAGGGAGAGTTCTGTCAGCACGACGGAGTGGCAACGGTGATGATGAAGTTACCGGCGCAGGGCTTCGCCTAAGCACTAAGACGATATGACCAAGGTGTGTAACTGTGGAGGGGGGCGCCGCACACGGCTAAGAGAAAACTTGGTGTACCTTTGGGTGCCCCTGCCCATGTATATAAAGGAGGGAGGGAGAGAGGCCGGCCCTCTTAGGGGCGCGCCAAGTGTAGGGAGTCCTACTAGGCCTCCCAAGTCCTAGTAGGATTCCCTTTCCTTTTCGGAGTGGGAAAGAAGGAAAGGAGGGAGACGGAGAAGGGAAGGGGGGCGCCCCCACCCCTCGTCCAATTCGGTTTGGGCAGGGGGAGGCGCGCGCCACCTCGTGGCCCTTCTTCCCTATCTCCACTAAAGCCCAATAAGGCCCATTAACTTTTCCCGGTTGAGGGAGTCCCGGATTAGGGGGTGTCCAGTGACTGGACTATAACCTTTGGTCGGACTCCTGGACTATGAAGATACAAGATTGAAGACTTTGTCCCGTGTCCGAATTGGACTTTCCTTGGTGTGGAAGGCAAGCTTGGCGATACGGATATGTAGATCTCCTCCATTGTAACCGACTCTGTGTAACCCTAGCCCTCTCCGGTGTCTATATAAACCGGAGGGTTTTAGTCCATAGGACGAACAACAATCATACCATAGGCTAGCTTCTAGGGTTTAGCCTCTCTGATCTCGTGGTAGATCACCTCTTGTACTACCCATATCATCAATATTAATCAAGCAGGAGTAGGGTTTTTTACCTCCATCGAGAGGGCCCAAACCTAGGTAAAAACATTGTGTCCCTTGTCTCCCTTTACCATCCGCCTAGACGCACAGTTCGGGACCCCCTACCCGAGATCCGCCGGTTTTGACACCGACATTGGTGCTTTCATTGAGAGTTCCTCTATGTCGTCATCTTTAGGCCCAATGGCTCCTCCGATCATCAACAACGACGCAGTCCAGGGTGAGACTTTCTTCCCCGGACAGATCTTCGTATTCGGCGGCTTTGCACTGCGGGCCAATTCGCTTGGCCATCTGGAGCAGATCAAAAGCTACGCCCCTGGCCATCAGGTCAGATTTGGAAGCTTGAACTACACGGCTGACATCCGCGGAGACTTGATCTTCGACGGATTCGAGCCACGGCCGGGCGTGCCGCACTGTCGCGATGGGCATGATCTAGCTCTGCCGCCGAATAGTGCCCAGGAGGCCGCCCCGGTGTCCGCTTCGACCCTTAGTTCGGAGCCGACTGTGCCAATCAAGGACGGATGGCTGGACACCGCCTCGGGGGCTGCAATCTCTACGGCGATTGAGCCGAACACCAGTCTTGTCCTTTGCGAAGCTCGCGACTCCAAGGTGCCGGAATCCTCTCCGGACTCCGAACCTTCCGCACCCCTGCCGATCGAACCCGATTGGGCGCCGATCATGGAGTTCGCCGTCGCGGACATCTTTCAGCACTCGCCCTTTAGCGACATTCTGAATTCACTAAAGTCTCTCTCCTTATCAGGAGAGCCCTGGCCGGACTATGGTCAGCAAGGTTGGGATGCGGACGACGAAGAAATTCAAAGCCCACCCACCACCCACTTCGTAGCCACTGTCGATGATTTAACCGACATGCTCGACTTCGACTCTGAAGACATCGACGGTATGGACGCCGATGCAGGAGACGACCAAGACCCAGCGCCTCTAGGGCACTGGAAGGCCACCTCGTCATACGACATATACATGGTGGACACCCCAAAAGAAGGGAATGGCGATGGAACAATGGAGGATGACACCTCCAAGAAGCAGCCTAAGCGCCGGCGTCAATGGAGCCGCTCTAAATCCCGCCAAAGCAAAAACGGTGATTCCGGCACGGGAGATAATAACACCCCGGATAGTGCCGAAGACAACCCCCTCCAGCTGGATTCAGCACAGGAGGATGGAGAAACCAACCCTCATGAGAGAGCGGCAGACAGAGAGGTAGAGGACGATAATTACATGCCTCCCTCCGAAGACGAGGCAAGCCTCGACGACGACGAATTTGTCGTGCCTGAGGATCCCGTCGAACAAGAGCGTTTCAAACGCAGGCTTATGGCCACGGCGAGCAGCCTCAAGAAAAAACAGCAGCAGCTTAGAGCTGACCAAGACTTGCTAGCCGACAGATGGACTGAAGTCCTTGCGGCCGAAGAGTATGAATTCGAACGCCCCTCCAAGAGCTACCCAAAGGGCAGGCTGCTACCCCGATTAGAGGAGGAAGCACCTAAACCTACATCACCAGCGCACGACGCGGCCGACCGGCCACCTCGTGGCCGCGACAAAGAGGCCTCTCGGCCATCAATTCAAGCCGCACCCCGACGCTGCTATACCAAGGCACGGGGAAATGCGCCGGACCTGCGAGACATATTGGAGGACAAGGCAAGGCAAACAAGATTGATCTATGGATCGAGTGGGCGCCCCACGGCACGTGACGATAACCGTCATGCCGGATATGGCAAATACGGCCAGGCCGAAAACATAAGAGAAAGCTCATTTGAGCTACGTCGTGATATAGCCCAGTACAGAGGTGCCGCACACCCACTATGCTTCACAGATGAAGTAATGGATCATCAAATCCCCGAGGGTTTTAAACCCGTAAACATCGAATCATATGATGGCACAACAGATCCTGCGGTATGGATCGAGGATTATCTCCTTCATATCCACATGGCCCACGCTGATGATCTACATGGTATCAAATATCTCCTACTCAAGCTTAAAGGACCAGCTCGACATTGGCTTAACAGCTTGCCAGCAGAGTAAATTGGTTGCTGGGAGGACCTGGAAGCCGCATTCCTTGACAACTTCCAAGGCACCTATGTGCGACCACCAGACACCGATGACCTAAGCCACATCATTCAGCAGCCAGAGGAATCGGCCAGACAATTCTAGACACGGTTCTTAACCAAGAAAAATCAAATAGTCGACTGTCCAGACGCAGAGGCCCTCGCAGCCTTCAAACATAACATCCATGACGAATGACTTGCCCGGCACCTAGGACAGGAAAAGCCGAAATCCATGGCAGCCCTCACAACACTCATGACCCGCTTTTGCGTGGGAGAAGACAGCTGGCTAGCTCGTAGTAATAACATGACCAAGAGCCCTGGTAATTCGAATACCAAGGACAACAATGGAAGATCGCGTCGCAACAAACACAAGCGCCGCATTAACGGCGATAATGCGGAGGATACGGCAGTTAACGCCAGATTCCGAGGCTCTAAACTCGGTCAGCGGAAAAAGCCATTCAAAAGAAGTACTCTGGGCTCGTCCAATTTGGACGGAATACTCGATCGCTTGTGCCAGATACACAGCACCCCCGAAAAACCAGCCAATCACACCAACAGGGATTGTTGGGTGTTCAAGCAGGCAGGCAAGTTAAGCACCAAAAACAGAGACAAGGGGCTGCATAACGATGACGAGGAGGAGCCCCGGCCGCCGAACAATAGGGGACAGAAGGGCTTTCCCCCACAAGTGCGGACGATGAACATGATATACGCAACCCACATCCCTAAAAGAGAACGGAAGCGTGCACTCAAGGACGTATATGCGTTGGAGCCAGTCGCCCCAAAGTTCAACCCATGGTCCTCATGCCCGATCACTTTCGATCGAAGGGACCACCCCACTAGCGTCTGCCATGGCGGATTCGCCGCATTGGTTCTAGACCCAATCATTGACGGATTTACCTCACTAGAGTCCTTATGGACGGCGGCAGTAGCCTGAACCTGCTTTATCAGGATATAGTGCGAAAAATGGGCATAGATCCCTCATGGATTAAACCCAAAAAAACGACCTTTAAAGGCGTCATACCAGGTGTAGAGGCCAACTGCATAGGCTCAGTTACACTGGAAGTGGTCTTCGGATCCCCGGATAATTTCCAAAGCGAGGAGTTAATCTTTGACATAGTCCCGTTCCGCAGTGGCTATCACGCCCTGCTCGGACGAACCGCATTTGCAAAGTTCAATGCGGTGCCGCACTACGCATACCTCAAGCTCAAGATGCCAGGCCCTCGAGGAGTCATTACGGTCAATGGAAACACCGAACGCTCTCTTCGAACGGAGGAGCATACGGCGGCCCTCGCGGTGGAAGTACAAAGTAGCCTCTCAAGGCAACTCTCCAGTCCGGCTATTAAACGTCCGGACACCGTCAAGCGCGCCCAGAGTAACCTACAAAAGACCGCCTGGCTCGTTCTGAGCAAGCGTAGCAGTGCGGCCCCGACCCCAGCCCTCGGGAAATTGTGAAACCAGCATTACGCGTACATAATTACGCTCTAGAAGTACCATGGGCATAAGGGGAGGGGCACAACCACGGCACGCCCAACATGCGGCTCAACCGCACTAGGGGCTCCAAATTTTTTCATTTCTTTTTTCTTACTTTCAGGACTCCATTCTCCTAAAGGCCTGTCCGGTAGTACAATCGCCGAACACATGATGCAACAGCCAGGGAGGCAGCAAGCTACGTCAAATGTCCAGGTGGTCTCTATAACGAGCTAAATACCTGTCTTACATAAAGTCCCGCAGCTTGCCCCTGGAGGGGGACATGTCAAATAATCCCATCTCTTGCTTATCGCACTATTTGTATCGTTCTGCTTTCACGACAGACTTTTAATAAACAATACATAGCTCTTTTCTATTCTTGCATACATTTTTTATGTAAATATGTTTAGTTATGACATTATGCAACCGTACACTTTGGTACGGCCAATACAGTAGGGGCTTAAGTACCCCAGAATATGGTGAGAGAAGTCCGAACACTCTCACGAGTGCGGCACCCCGAACTTATAGCACTATATGCATCGGCTCCGAATCATGTCTTGGGTCAAAAGTTGGGTTTGCCCGGCTCCCATTTTTGGTACCTTACGTTCCGCTATATCTGCTAAGGTAGCGTTGGGAGAACTACTGCGATTGTGCCCCAGTTGAGTTGGGTTAAGCACCTTAGTAGAGAAAGCTAAAATTGACTGTCATGATAGGGCGAGAGCCGGTCGCTGTTCAAGAGGTTTTTGAGTCCCTAAAGACTTATGCCGCTTAGAGCGAGGAGCTGGCTTTGTCCAGCCTAGGCGTGGATAGCGCCCCGAACTCGGTCTTCCGAATACTAGGGGCTTCGCTGGAATTTAAAATTATAGAATTCTATGGCTAAGTGAGAATGATAAAGCATTATAGTCCGATTGCCTTGTTCGTTGTGCTGAGCGCCTCCCTCGAAGGACCCAAGAAGGGGAACAAGAGTGCTCAGGTTTATCCCGAACACCCCAGCACTCGTGGCATGGGGGTAGAAGCCGACGACTTGCATCTCTCAGATTTAATAAACGGTCACACAGAAGGTAATATTTTAAATTCAAAAAGCATTGCTTAGCACATATGAACAAGTTTTCAGCGCACAGGATAAACACGAGTGAGTTTACTCAAAAATTAAATCCTTCGAACATTCATTCGCCACAAGGCGGGCACCCTTCAGGACGCCCTCATAATACATCTCGGGCCCGCGATGCTTCTTCCCCTTCGGTGGCCCATCTGTCACCAGCTTCTCAGCATCCAGCTTGCCCCAGTGTACTTTAGCACGGGCAAGGGCCCTACGGGCGCCTTCAATGCATACGGAGCGCTTGATGACTTCAAGTCGTGGACAGGCATCCACCAGCCGCCTCACCAGCCCAAAGTAGCTCCCGTTCATGACCTCGCCAGGCCATAGCCGGACTATAAGGCCCTTCATGGCCTGTTCGGCTACCTTATGGAGCTCGACCAGCTGCTTCAGCCGGTCGCTCAAGGGCATCGGCTGTCCGGCCTTAGCATACTGGGACCAGAACACCTTCTCCATCGAGCTCCCTTCCTCGGCCCGGTAGAATGCGGCAGCATCGGACACACTGCGGGGCAGATCTGCGAATGCTCCTGGAGAGCTCCGGACTCGGGTAAGTAATAAGTAATTCACTTTCACGTGCTTGCTTTGCATATAGAATGCCTTACCCGCCGCTATCTTTTTCATCGCCTCAATTTCCTGGAGGGCTTTTTGGGCTTCGGCCTTGGCGGATTTGGCGCTCTCAAGGGCAGAGGCAAGCTCGGACTCTCGAGTCTTTGAGTCAAGCTCCAATCTGTCGTGTTTCTTCACAAGAGCATGGAGCTCTTGCTGCACCTCTGCCACCCGCGCCTCCTGCTTTTCTCGCTCGGTGCGGTCCATGGCCGCATTGTCTTCAGCCTTGGACAGCGCTTCCTTCAGGGTCGCCACCTCGGTTGTGGCCCCTATAACACTCATGTTGGTCCTATGACTATTTGCAACCAGGTATTTTCATATACTTACATAAGGTACTACTTACCTTCTTTGTCCTCGAGCTGCTTCTTGGCAAGGCCGAGCTCGTTCTCGGACCACTCAAGGCTCTGCTTCAATGTATCGACCTCTGCATTCAGTGCGGCAGAGGTCAGCAGCGCAGCCTGCATTCCCATATTGACATATTTATGTTAGACTCCTGCGTATATCTTTTTAGATCCTCAGTCCGGCTTTTCTTTCCGAACACCAAACTTAGCATCAGGGGCTACTGTCTATGCGGTAATATTTTTACATATCTTAAATACATACCTCGAAGCCTGTTAGAAGGCTGGCACAGGCTTCTGTCAGCCCGCTTTTGGCAGATGAACCTTCTGGATCACCGCAGTCATAATAGTGTGGTGCTCCTCGTCGATGGAGGCGCCGTTGAGCACCTCCAGCAAATTATCCGGTGCCTCCGGTTGGACGGAGGTCACCGGCATCGTAGGCTTGCCCTTCTTACGAAGGGGCCGCTTGCCGAACTCCGGAACCACTGATGGTTCACCGGTGCGGTGTCCGGCCCGGGGCCGGACTTAGAGCCCTTTGGGGTTTTATCCCCTTTGCGCCTGGAATCCGGAAGGTCACCTTGTGGCGCCTCCGGGGCTACCTCCTCCTGGCGTGTCCCCTTTTGGGTCTCCACCTCGGCATCGTCCGTGGGGCGAGGGGAGGTAGCAGTCGGGAGTGAAAGACTATTCACATCCGACGAATCCAGGGATCCACTCGACGAAGCGTCGAGCTGGGCCTTGGGCGGACTGCATGATTATGTTCGGCGTTAGAAGATACTATGCAGTAAAGGAACACCATGAGTTATTCTGGTATCCGGATACTTACGATTTTTCCAAGGGCTTGGCCCTGGATGCCACTCCTCTTCGCCGTCATCGGCGTTGGTGGAGTAGTCCGGGAGAAGGGTTTTTCCCTTCTTGGACCCTCCGGCCCCCCTAGTTGGGGTGGCCTTCCTTTTCTTTCCTCCCCCCGTTGGAGGGGGAGAGGCCTCTTCTTCCTCCTCCTCGCCTTCGTGGGAGGAGTGCACTTTGGAGTCATCGGACGAGGAATCTGACACTACCAGGCGCCGGGAACTCTTTCGAGTTCCCGTGGCCTTCTTCTTGGCCTTCTTCTTCGGCACCACGTGAGGTGCCGGGACCAGCAGCTTCGCCAAGCGGGCATCTGCTGGGCCTTCGGTCAAAGGAGCCGGACAGTCGATCTGTCCGAACTTCTTCTGCCAGTCCTGTTAAAGGAATGGGAGCTTAGATCCTGCATAGAGTCAAACTATGAAAAACAAATATCCTGTAATTGGTAAAATAAGCTGACCGCGCAGGCTTGGCGCTTCACGCAGAATCCGCGATCCTCGGTAATGGGAGGGTGAACCTCGGAGCCCTTGAATAGCACCTTCCAGGCATCTTCGTGCGTTGTGTCGAAGAGCCTGGACAAAGTTTGGTGTTGGGCCGGGTCGAATTCCCACAAGTTAAAAGCCCGTCGTTGACACGGGAGGATCCGGTGGAAGAGCATGACCTGGACTACTGTGACAAGTTTAACCTTCTTGTCGATCAGGTCTTTGACGCAGGTTTGGAGTCCGGTCAGCTCTTCCGAATTACCCCACGGCAGGCCCGTCTCTTTCCAGGAGGTGAGCCGTGTGGGGATGCCAGATCGAAATTCGAGGGCCGCTGCCCATTCAGGGTCGCGCGGCTCGGTGATGTAGAACCACCCCGATTGCCACCCTTTGATGGTTTCCACAAAGGAGCCCTCGAGCCATGTGACGTTGCCATCTTGCCCACCATGGCTCCTCCGCATTCCGCCTGCTGGCCGCCCACTACCTTCGGCTTGACATTGAAGATCTTCAGCCATAAGCCGAAGTGGAGCTTGATGCGGAGGAAGACCTCGCACACGACGATAAACGCCGAGATGTTGAGGATGAAGTTTGGGGCCAGATCGTGGAAATCCAGGCCATAGTAGAACATGAGCCCTCGGACAAATGGGTGGAGTGGGAAGCCTAGTCCACGGAGGAAATGGGGGAGGAACACCACCCTCTCATGGGGCCTGGGGGTGGGAATGAGCTGCCCCTTGCCTGGGAGCCAGTGCGCAATGTCGTTGGACAAGTATCCGGCCTTCCTCAACTTTTTGATGTGCCCCTCCGTGACGGAGGAGGCCATCCACCTGCCTCCCGCTCCGGACATGGCTGGAGAAGGTTGAGGTGGGAAGTGCGGACTTGGGTGCTGGAGCTCGAGTGCGCGGAGATGGATAAGCAAAGGAGGAAGAAGGCGTAAATGGAAAGAGTGGATCCTTATCCCCTTATATGGGCGGACGAAACTATGTGCCCCCACCAGCCTAGTAAAACTCGCTTATCTCCCAAGCGCCGTGATTAATGGCGCGGTTGAGTTACCCTCGCCCGTATTGATGAGAATCCCGGAATAAGGGGACACGATCTCTGCTTTGATAAGACGTGCCAAGGAAACCGCCTCGCTAAACGCGCTGAGGTGGGACAGTAAAACGATTCAAATAAAGGCTTGGCCGTGGCATGATGTCAAGCTGCGAGACACGTCAGTAGATTAGATTTATACAAACATTATTCTCTCTACGGTGGTATGTGGAACTTATTTTGCAGAGCCGGACACTATTCTTGTGTTCAAAATCTTCTATGAAGTAAAGGAGGAACCCGCCTTGCAATGCCGAAGACAATTGGCGCGCCGGACTCGTCGTCATTGAAGACTGGTTCAGGGGCTACTAAGGGAGTCCCGGATTAGGGGGTGTCCAGATGACCGGACTATAACCTTTGGCCGGACTCCTGGACTATGAAGATACAAGATTGAAGACTTCGTCCCGTGTCCGGGTGGGACTTTCCTTGGCGTGGAAGGCAAGCTTGGCGATACAGATATGTAGATCTCCTCCCATTGTAACCGACTCTGTGTAACCCTAGCCCTCTCTGGTGTCTATATAAACCGGAGGGTTTTAGTCCATAGGACGAACAACAATCATACCATAGGCTAGCTTCTAGGGTTTAGCCTCTCTGATCTCATGGTAGATCTACTCTTGTACTACCCATATCATCAATATTAATCAAGCAGGAATAGGGTTTTACCTCCATCGAGAGGGCCCGAACCTGTGTAAAAACATTGTGTCCCTTGTCTCATGTTACCATCCGCCTAGACGCATAGTTCGGGACCCCCTACCCGAGATCCGCCGGTTTTGACACTGACACCGGCGAATTCACGTAACTCTCCGGTACTTCGAAAAATACCCGAATCACTCGAAACCATTCTGATGTCCGAATATAGCCTTCCAATATATGAATCTTCACCTCTCGATCATTTCGAGACTCCTCGTCATGTCCGTGATCTCATCCAGGACTCCGAACAAACTTCGGTCATCAAATCACATAACTCATAATACAATTCGTCATCGAACATTAAGCGTGCGGACCCTACGGGTTCGAGAACTATGTAGACATGACCGAGACACATCTCCGGTCAATAACCAATAGCATAACCTGGATGCTCATACTGGCTCCTACATATTCTATGAAGATCTTTATCGATCAAACCGCATAACAACATACGTTGTTCCCTTTGTCATCGGTATGTTACTTGCCTGAGATTCGATCGTCGGTATCCTCATACCTAGTTCAATCTCGTTACCGGCAAGACTCTTTACTCGTTCTGTAATGCATCATCCCGCAACTAACTCATTAGTTACATTGCTTGCAAGGCTTATAGTGATGTGCATTACCGAGAGGGCCCAGAGATACCTCTCCGGTACACGGAGTGACAAATCCTAATTTTGATCTATGCCAACCCAACAAACACCTTCGAAGACACCTGTAGAGCATCCTTATAATCACCTAGTTACGTTGTAACGTTTGATAGCACATAAGGTGTTCCTCCGGTATTCGGGAGTTGCATAATCATAGTGAGAGGAACATGTATAAGTCATGAAGAACGCAATAGCAATAAAACTAAACGATCATAATGCTAAGATAACGGATGGGTCTTGTCCATCACATCATTCTCTAATGATGTGATTCCATTCATCAGATGACAACACATGTCTATGGCTAGGAAACTTAACCATCTTTGATTAACGAGCTAGTCAAGTAGAGGCATACTAGGGACACTCTGTTTGTCTATGTATTCACACATGTACTAAGTATCCGGTTAATACAATTCTAGTATGAATAATAAACATTTATCATGATGTAAGGTAATATAAATAACAACTTTATTATTGCCTCTAGGGCATATTTCTTTCAGTCTCCCAGTTGCACTAGATTCAATAATCTAGACCATATCGCCATGTGATTTAACACCAATAGTTCACATCACCATGTGATTAACACCCATAGTTCACATCGACATGTGACCAACACCCAAAGGGTTTACTAGAGTCAGTAATCTAGTTTACATCGCCATGTGATTAACACCCAAAGAGTACTAAGGTTTGATCATGTTTTGCTTGTGAGAGAGGTTTAGTCAACGGGTCTGCCACATTTAGATCTATATGTGTTTTGCAAATTTTTATGTCTACAATGCTCTGCACGGAGCTACTCTAGCTAATTGCTCCCACTTTCAATATGTATCCAGATTGAGGCTTAGAGTCATCCGGATCAGTGTCAAAGCTTGCATCGACGTACCCTTTACGATGAACTTTTTGTCACCTCCATAACCGAGAAATATATCCTTATTCCACTAAGGATAATTTTGACCGTTGTCCAGTGATCTACTCCTGGATCACTATTGTACCCTCTTGCCAAATTCATGGTGAGGTACAGCATAACATACTTTATAGAACCTATGAATGATGCATAGGGAATGCCTTTCCATTCTCTTTCTATTTTCTGTCGTGGTCGGGTTTTGAGTCTTTACTCAACTTCACACTTTGCAACACAGGCAAGAATTCCTTCTTTGACCGTTCCATTTTGAACTTCTTCAAAATCTGGTCAAGGTATGTACTCACTGAAAATACTTATGAAGCCTTTTTGATCTATCTCTATAGATCTTGATGCTCAATATGTAAGCAGCTTCAGCGAGGTCTTTCTTTGAAAAAACTCTTTTCAAACACTCCTTTATGCTTTCCAGAAAATTCTACATCATTTCCGATCAACAATATGTCATTCACATATACTTATCCGAAAGGTTGTAGTGCTCCCACTCACTTTCTTGTAAATATAGGCTTCACCGTAAGTCTGTATAAAACTATATGCTTTGACAACTCATCAAAGCGTATATTCCAACTCCAAGATGCTTGCACCAGTCCATAGATGGATTGCTGGAGCTTGCACATTTTGTTAGCACCTTTAGGATTGACAAAACCTTCTGGTTGCATCATATAAAACTCTTCTTTAATAAATCCATTAAGGAATGTAGTTTTGATATCCATTTGCCATATTTCATAAAATGCGGCAATTGCTAACATGATTCGGACAGACTTCAACATCGCTACGACTGAGAAAATCTCATCGTAGTCAACACCTTGAACTTGTCAAAAACCTTTTTCCGACAAGTCTAGCTCTGTAGATAGCTACTATCAGCGTCCGTGTTCCTCTTGAAGATCCATTTATTCTCTATGGCTTGCCGATCATCGTACAAGTCCACCAAAGTCCATACTTTGTTCTCATACATGGATCCCATCTCAGATTTCATGGTTTCGAGCCATTTCGCGGAATCTGGGCTCAACATCGCTTCCCCATAGTTCATAGGTTCGTCATGGTCTAGTAACATGACTTCTAGAATAGGATTCCTGTACTACTCTGGTGCTGAACGTGCTCTAGTTGACCTACGAGGTTCGGTAGCAACTTGATCTGAAGTTTCATGATCAGCATCATTAACTTCCTCACTAATTTGGTGTAGGCATCACTGGAACTGATTTCTGTGATGAACTACTTTCCAATTGGGGAGAAGGTATAATTACCTCATCAATTTCTACTTTCCTCCCACTCAATTCTTTCGAGGGAAACTCCTTCTCTAGAAAGGATCAATTCTTAGCAACGAATATCTTGCCGTCGGATCTGTGATAGAAGGTGTACCCAACAATCTCCTTTGGGTATCCTATGAACACACAATTCTCTGATTTGGGTTCAAACTTATCAGGTTGAAGCTTTTTCACATAAGCGTCACAACCCCAAACATTAAGAAACGACCGCTTAGGTTTCTTGCTAAACCACAGTTCATACGGTGTCGTCTCAACAGATTTAGATGGTGCCCTATTTAGCGTGAATGCAGCTGTCTCTAATGCATAATCCCAAAACGATAGTGGTATATCGGTAAGAGACATCATAGATCGTACCATATCCAATAAAGTACGGTTACGACGTTCGGACACACCATTACCCTATGGTGTTCCAGGTGGCGTGAGTTGTGAAACTATTCCACATTGTTTCAAATGAAGACCAAACTAACTCAAATATTCACCTCCACGATCAGATCGTAGAAACTTTATTTTCTTGTCACGATGATTTTCCACTTCACTCTGAAATTCTTTGAACTTTTCAAATGTTTCAGACTTATGTTTCATCAAGTAGATATACCCTTATCTGGTCAAATCATCTGTGAAGGTCAGAAAATAACGATACCCGCCATGAGCCTCAACACTCATCGGATCGCATACATCAGTATGTATTATTTCCAAAAAGTTAGTTGCTCGCTCCATTGTTCCGGAGAACGGAGTCTTAGTCATCTTGCGCATGAGGCATGGTTCGCAAGCATCAAGTGATTCTTAATCAAGTGATTCCAAAAGCCCATCAGCATGAAGTTTCTTCATGCGTTTTACACCAATATGACCTAAACGGCAATGCCACAAATAAGTTGCACTATCATTATTAACCTTGCATCTTTTGGCTTCAATATTATGAATATGTGTATCACTACGATCGAGATTCAATTAACCATTTATAAGTGTATGACCATAGAAGGTTTTATTCATGTAAACAGAACAACAGTTATTCTTTGACTTAAATGAATAATCGTATTGCAATAAACATGATCTAGTCATATTCATGCTCAACGCAAACACCAAATAACATTTATTTTAGGTTGAACTCTAATCCCAAAGGTAAAAGGAGTGTGCGATGGTGATCTTATCAACCTTGGAATCATTTCCAATACACCTCGTCACCTCGTCCTTAACTAGTCTCTGGTTATCTTACAACTCATGTTTTCATGTTACTACTCTTAGCAACTGAACCAGTATCAAATACCGAGGGGTTGCCATAAACACTAGTAAAGTACACATCAATAACATGTATATCAAATATAGCTTTGTTCACTTTGCCATCCTTCTTATCCACCAAGTATCTAGGGTAGTTCCACTTCCATCGGCCATTTCCTTTGCAGTTGATGCACTCAGTTTCAGGCTTGGGTCTAGCTTTGGGTTTCTTCATGGTAGTGGCAACTTGCTTGCCATTCTTTTTGGAGTTCCCTTTCTTTTCCTTTGCCCTTTTACTTGAAACTAGTGGTCTTGTTAACCATCAACACTTGATGCTTTTTCTTGATTTCTACCTTCACCGATTTCAGCATCGCGAAGAGCTCAGGAATTGTTTTCGTCATCCCTTGCATATTATAGTTCATCACGAAGTTCTAGTAGCTTGGTGGTAGTGACTAGAGAACACTATCAATCACTATATTATTTGGAAGATTAACTCCCATTTGATTCAAGCGATTGTAGTACCCATACAATCTGAGCACATGCTCACTGGTTGAGCTATTCTCCTCCATCTTGTAGGCAAAGTACTGTCAGAGGTCTCATACCTCTCGACACGGGCATGAGTCTGAAATACTAATTCCAACTCTTGGAACATCTTATATGCTCCATGACGTTCAAAACGCTTTGAAGTCCCGGTTTTAAGCCGTAAAGCATGGTGCACTAAACTATCAAGTAGTCATCATATCGAGCTTGCCAACCGTTCATAACGTTTGCATATACTCCTGCAATAGGTCTGTCACCTAGCGGTGCATCAAGGACATAATTCTTCTATGCAGCAATGAGGATAATCCTCATATCATGGACCTAGTCCGTATCATTGCTACTACCATCTTTCAACTTAGTTTTCTCTAGGAACATATCAAAAATAAAACACGGGAGCTATACGCGAGCTATTGATCTCCAACGTAGATATGCAAATACTATCAGGACTAAGTTCATGATAAATTAAGGTTCAATTAATCATATTACTTAAGAACTCCCACTTAGATAGACATCCCTCTAGTCATCTAAATGATCACGCGACCCATATCAACTAAACCATGTCCGATCATCACGTGAGATGGAGTAGTTTTCAATGGTGAACATTTGTTGATCATATCTACTATATGATTCACGTTCGACCTTTCGGTCTCAGTTGAGACTATCAAGAGGACTGCAGCAGACCAGAAGAGGTCGTGTGGATTTGCCCCGCACATTCAGATGCTTATCAATGCCAAGTTTGGCACGGGCACCTACTTGTTGGATAGACCCCACTTGCCACTGCAGCCTGAGCATGAGGACAATGAAGTTGTGATGACTGAGGATGATCCCACGTCTGTTGAAGGTCAAGCAAAGTCTGAAGCTGCCAAACAAGCTAAAGCTGAGAAGGAAGCAGCAGCAGCAGCAGCTAAACCCAAGAGTGTTGGAGAACAGCTCCTTGAAGCTACCCAGAGGATTGAACAACGCCTGGCCAGCATTGTGCAGTCTCACGAGAGTCTTGAGAGGATTGTTGAAGACAAGTTCCATGCTCTGGATGTCAAGCTGACTGAAGTGCAAGTCACCGTCAACAAGCTTGAAGCAGACATCGAGGAAGCTAAGAGGGAGAAGAAAGAGCTCATGAAGGAGATGCAGGATGACCTAGTCCAGGATGAATATGAACAGCCTGCTCAGGTTCCTACCAAACCCAGATCAGCTGCTATTCCAGTGACAGACACCAGGACTACAGCCTCAGCACCTCCCACAGCTCCATCAGTTCCAGCTCCAGCTCCAGTGACCACTCCTCCAGCTCCACAGACATCAGCCAAAGCCTTTGCAGATGCAGCTATCTCAACTCCATCAACCCAGACAGGAGCCGCCAGCAGAGTCCCTAGTGACGTTTAGCTCTATACTTTTCGAACTTTTTGGTAACTTGTTGCCAAAGGGGGAGAAATTGTATAGATCATAGGACTTCGAGAGAGAGAGTGCTTGTTTTTGCTCTTTCATTCATTTGCGGTCTTTTTGAGATACTTTTGAGTTTTCCGAGACATTCTGTGTGTTTGATACTACGTTTGCTCTACTTTGATGAGTGCTTGATCATACTATGCCTTAATGTGTGCTTAATGCTTATCATATGCTATTCATATCTTGTATGATCATTTACTCATGTCTTGGTGATTGGGTGCATGCTATTCATTCTTATCATTTTGTGCGCTCCACCAAGATGTATGTGACATGGAAGAGTGACCCATGATCCTAATCGATTGTGCATTTGCATTCAAACGCAAATCTTAAATAATGTACAAATTTAGGGGGAGCTCTTGCTTATCACATACTTCTCAAAGCGACGATATTACTCATTGATTATATCATTTGTCGAAGCTTTGATCTATATGTTGTCATCAATTACCAAAAAGGGGGAGATTGAAAGTGCAACTAATCCCCGGGTGGTTTTGGTAATTAATAACAACATATATATCATTGAACTAATAGTTTCTTGAGAATCATTTCAGAAAGTTCAGTGATATGGGTATGGCAATGACTGAAGATGTGGACCCCTCAAAATGCTAAGGCAAGCATTGGCAAAAGCTCAAGACTCTATTTTTGGTTTAGTGATCCAAGATCACATTGAGTCTATAGGAAAGCCAATACTATTAAAAGGGGATGAGGTTATGATAATGATCTGGTTGCTCAAAGTGCTTAGTGATACATCTCCCAAACCATCAGCAATCTTTCATTCCAACATACACTCATAAGTAATCTCGGTCCCACCGATTCCATAAACTCAGTCACACCGAGATGAACCACCTCAGCCACAAAGCCAAACCCTAGTAATTTCGGTTTTTCCGATTCCAAACTCGGTCTCACCGAAACTAGTGTTGCCAAGCTTCTGTAACCTTCTGTCATCATATCGGTGTCACCGAGATGATAAAGTCGGTCCCACCGAGATTGGCAAACCCTAGTCTTTGGAAGAATCGGACTCACCAAGATTGTATTTTCGGTCCCACCGAAAATCCCAACGTTCACAAGATTTGAACTTTCGGTCTCACCGAGTTGTCAACTTCGGTCTGACCGAGATTGGTCAAATGTGTGTAACGGTTGGATTTTGTGTGGAGGCTATAAATACCCCTCCACCTCCTCTTCATTCGTGGAGAGAGCCATCAGAAAGAACTACCACTCCTACCTTACATTTCTGAGAAGAAAACTACCTACCCTTGTGTTGAGATCAAGTTGCTCCACTCCCACCATATGAAACTTGATTTCTAGCCTTCCCAAGTTGCTTTCCACTCAATCCTTTCTTCCACCACAGCCAAATCAGTGAGGAGAGTTGAGTGTTGGGGAGATTATCATTTGAAGCACAAGAGCAAGGAGTTCATCATCATCAACACCATCTATTACCTTTTGGAGGGTGGTGCCTCCTAGATTGGTTAGGTGTCGCTTGGGAGCCTCCGTCAAGATGTGGAGTTGAACCAAGAAGTTTGTAAGGGCAAGGAGATCGCCTACTTCGTGAAGATCTACCCCGAGTAAGGCTAGTCCTCCGTGGGCGTATGCCATGATGGCATAGACAAGGTTGCTTCTTCGTGGACCCTTCGTGGGTGGAGCCCTCCGTGGACTCTCGCAGCCGTTACCCTCCGTGGGTTGAAGTCTCCATCAACGTGGATTGACGATAGCACCACCTATCGGAACCACGAGAAAAATCTCCGTGTCTCCAAATTGCGTTTGCTCTTCTCCACCTCTCTTTACTACATGTGCAATTTACTTTCCGCTGCCTATACTCTAGAATTGCATGTGTAGGGTGATACTTGACTTGATCATCATTGTGAACTTGCCAAAAACTTGTCTTAATCAAAAGGCTAAATTTTTATATTGTCAAGTAGTCTAATCACCCCCCCTCTAGACATACTTTCGATCCTACAAGTGGTATCAGAGCCTTGGTCTCCATTGGATTGGTTTCCATTGCATTGGACTCCATAAGCTTGGTTTCACAACCTAGGAGAGTATGGCGTCTAGTGAGGGTAATTTTCGTAGAGGTCCTTACTTTGATGGTTCAAATTTTGCTAGTTGGAAGCACAAAATGAAAATGCATATTCTTGGACATAACCCTGCCGCATGGGGCATTATTTGTGTTGGCTTGCAAGGTGAGTTCTTCGAGGAAGGAAAAGTTCCAGATCGTGAAGCTACAGCTGATGAATTGCGGATGTTGCAAAACAATGCTCAAGCTTGCGACATTCTCTTCAATGCTTTGTGTCCCGAGGAGTTCAACAAAATCAGCCGTCTTGAGAATGCAAAAGAGATTTGGGATACTTTGGTCGAAATGCACGAAGGTACCGAGTCCGTGAAGGAATCAAAGCTAGATGTTCTTCAAGGTCAACTTGACAAGTTCAAGATGAAGGAAGGTGAAGGAGTCGCTGAAATGTACTCTAGGCTTGCTCTCATCACAAATGAGATTGCCGGCTTAGGAAGCGAAGAAATGACCGACCGATTCATCATCAAGAAGATTCTCAGAGCTTTGGATGGAAAGTATGACACCGTGTGCACTTTGATCCAAATGATGCCAAACTACAAGAATCTCAAGCCTACCGAAGTCATTGGAAGAATTGTTGCTCATGAGATGACACTTAAAGATAAGGAAGAGCTTCACAACAAGTCAAGTGGTGCTTACAAAGCTACATGTGATGCTCCCACAACCTCAAGTGACAAGCTAGTTTCCAATGAATAGATAAGCCTAATGGTGAAGAACTTCAACAAATTCTACAAGACTAGAAGCAAGGAAAGAAGCTCAAAGTCTAGATCATATGATGAAAAGAGATCTTCTAGTCGTGATCGAAACTGCTACAATTGTGGAAGATCCGGACACTACCCAAATGAGTGTTCGACTCCCCACAAGAGAAGAGAAGAATCTCCAAGAAGAAGAAGCTCAAGAGAAGAGTCACCTCGGAAAGAGAGAAGGAGTAGAGATGATCGTTATGAACGAAGATCCTCTCGGAGAAGCAAGGATTCGGAGAAGAAAGACAAGTCATCAAGGAGCTACACAAGAAGAAAACATCAAGCTCATGTAGGTGAATGGGTCTCCGGCTCCGACTCCGACAATCACTCCGAAAGAAGCTATCACTCCAACTCCGAATACAGTCAAGATGAAGGTGTTGCCGGTCTTGCTCTCGTATCCTCCAACTCCAACTCCTATGACTTATTTGATTCACCAAATGAGGGAATTGGAAGATGCTTCATGGCTAAAGGCCCCAAGGTATCACACCCTGAATTTATTGACTTTGATAGTGATGAGGATGACTTGCTTGGTGAAGATGAGCTTTTACATGATAAATCTAGTGAGCCTAGTAATGATGAACATGCTAGTAGTCTTTATAGTCGAGAAGAGTCGAATGACAATGCTATGAAGGAGATTGAGCGTCTAACTAAAGAACTAAACACTCTTAAGTTAGCTCATGAAACAACTCAAGAAGATCATAGAGAGCTCCTAAGATCTCATGAGAAGCTACGCTTCGAGAAGCTCAATCTAGAGCAAGAACATGAGTTTCTAAAAGCTATCAATGACGATCTTCGAAAGAAGAGTTCTTCATATCTTGCCAAACGACTTCTCTTGTCTAATTTCTTGCCACCTATTAAAACTAAGCATGACAAGCATAAGAAAAATTCTTCGTCTAGTAGTAACAATAACCATGCCAAATCCAATATTGTTACTTCTAGTAGTTCTCTTGATTCCACTAACAATGTTTCAAGCCAAGTTACACTTGAGCAAGAAAATAGTTTATTGAAAGGGATTATAGAGAAAGGTGTCTACAAGAGCCTTGCCGGAAGCAAGAACTTTGAGGAAATTGTTCGCAAGCAAGGAAGGCATCGGAAGAATCAAGGAATTGGTTTTGAGCGAAAGTTCAACGCCGAGGGTGTTGAATGGGAAGAAGGTCAATATCCCACTCCAAAGTTTGTTTCTCAAAAGGAGAAGTATGATCCTACTTCTTCCAATGTGGAACAAGCTCAAGATGACCTTCCACCACAAGACCACAAGCTAAAAGGCAAGGACAAGCTTCAAGAGGAGATTGATGCATTTGTTGAAGCACCTAAGGCCATGGTCAAGTGGGTTCCCAAGGAAACGTCAAGTTCTACTTCGTCAAGCTCAACTACAACCCCAAGGATTCCCATCAAGATGATGTGGATCCCGAAGAATAAGAACTAGAGAGTTCTTGAGGGTGACTCCGCCAACATACTTCACTCACATTCATTTTGGCAAGAACTTGTGCAATCAACTTCCACATCTTGCACTAGTTCATGGAGTCACAAACCCTCTTGTTGGTAAGTCAAGGGACAAGGTAATCATTGCTTTCATGGACATCATCTTTTGTGTACTTCAATCTATGTCCATGGATATTCTTGTTTGTTCCTTGTGGGACTAACCCATGTAGGTATTGAAAGTGCCCGAATCCAAAGGATTGCTCCCAACTCTTGATGATCTTCATCAACATTGAGCATCCACATCTTCAACATCTACATGAAGTCTTCTACGACAACCCAAGGTTAGTTTGACCCTTTAAAAGGGGTTCTCACATCAAGGGGGAGCTTTGCTCTAAAGAATTGAGCTAAAGCATCTTCAAATGATGTGAACACATTAATGCTTTATGTAAAAGTGGTAACCCCACTTGTGCTTAAACGATGAGTATGACCTATGATCAAATGTTCTCATTTGACTCCTAAGTCAATATACTCATATATAGATGACCTAGTCATCGACAAATTGTCTGATAGTAGCTAGAGTTTTGATTGTGCATGTTTGACACATATTTCATTTGCTATCTTATTGTGTGAGCATGTTGGATGCATGAGTTTATCCATTCGAGGACATCCATTTGTTGCTTTGGTCTTTTGGATTTTCTTTTTGACCAAATGGATGGACAAGAATGCCTAAGTTCCTCCCCTAGCTATCTATGCTTTCTTGTCTCAAATTCTATTCATGCTTATATCACAAACTTTGAACAAGTCTTTTTCGGACACACCGAGTGAGGAGCACTCGGAGCCACCGATCCGTCAAAAGCTTAACTTCCAAAACCTTCTAAGTATTTTCGGTCAAACCAACCCACTCAAAATCGGACAGACCGAAAGCACTTGGATTGATCTAGGTTTTCACCTCGGTGAAACCGAGTTGCAAATTTCGGCGTGACCGAAGTGTGTAACTGCTTGCAGTTAACCATCTCGGTGCCACCGAGTTTTACAACTCGGTCCCACCGACAGCAGAAGGGTATATATATCTGAGGGCAGCGCGCGTTGATTCCTTCTTCAAAACGCCTCGCCCCCAAACCCTTTGCTGCCGTCGTCGTGGTCTCCGGATCGTCTCCGTCGTCGCCTGTGCGCCCTCGCCGCGGGTCTCCGTCGCCGTCAACGGACATTCTCTCCGCGCCGTTGCCGCCGTAGAGAAACTCCACCAAGTTAGGGTGAGTTTCGATCCCTCTCGTGCTTCAACCTCCGATTCTATGCACGATTGGTTTGTCTAGCTTCTTGCCACATTTGAGATCTTCCTATCCAGCAGATTAGTTCGTTAGAACGAAAATCGAGTAAGAGTTTTAGGGTTAGGTTTCCGCCGAACACATCTCGGTGAGACCGATTCTACATTCTCGGTAAGACCGATTTGGCTTCTGGCCATTGCACTGCACTTTTCGGTCCAACCGAGTTGTGCAAATCGGTGCGACCGAAATGAGGATTTAGTGAAACCCTAGTGTTTTCGGCAAGACCGAAACCCATTTCGGTCCAACCGAAAGTGGTGTGAATGGTTTTGTTAGAACACTTCGGATTCACCGAATTTTAGACTCTGTCTGACCGAAATGCATTCTGTGAAAACCTAAAACTGAAATTTGAACTCATTCTTTTTGCAAAATCTTCTGCAGTTTGTGATAACTCTTCTATTCTGCCTATACCTAATCTATTCACAGGTTGTCAGCCATGTCAGATGCCAGTGACAGCCAGAACAGGTCTGAATCTCCAATTGAAATTCCAGAGGCAGGCACTAGTCCTGAGGCCAGCAGCTTTTCTGATGATGGTGAGAGGAGCACACCAAGTGGTTTGCCTCCTGCTGCCACCAGGGCCAGGAAGAAGAGGAATTCTGATGAAGAAGACTCTGATTTCATAGCTGAGGAAGAGATTTCCTCCAAGCCAAAGAGGAAAGTGGTTGCCAAAGAGCATCAAGGGCAACAAACCAAGAAAGGCACCAGTAAAGTGAAGAAGTCCACTGTTGCCAAGAAGCTGAGCATGGAAGAAGAAACCTCGAGCAAGGTGAAGAAAACTTCCAAGAGGAAGAGAATTGTGCATGATGAAACAGCAGATGATGATTCTGATGAGGAAGCTCCACAGCCTCCTCAGAAGCCTAAGTTGATGGGTGATGCCATCAGGGCAGGAGCACCTTCAAAGTCTAAGCCATCTGCTCCAGCAAAGGCAGCTCAAGCCAAGCCTGCTGCCAAGGCCAAGAAAACTGTCAGAAACATTCCTTCTTCAGAGAAGAAGAAAGACAATGTGCCACCAGCTGAGTCAGATGATGAGGCACCAGTATTGCTGAAACTCCGTCAGAAACTGCCAGTCCACAATGATGCTCATCCTCGAGCTGAAAACATGAAGGAAAGAAAAGACAAAGGTCTCAGGCTATGGAGACAAGCTGATCCATATGCTGTGAGAAGAAGGACTGCTGTAGATCCAAGGTTCCACACCAGAGAGCAGCAGGATTTCTATGAGACTGTGCTTATGGACAAGAAGCCCATTGTTGCAGACACTCGCTATGTTGATTGGGCATACATCGACCGTGAAGAGCACAAAGACTTCTTTCCACATGTGCATGAGAGCTTTACTGCATGTAGTGTTGCTGAGTTCGTTGGTCAGAAGCTGACAGATTGGAATGATGAGATGATCATGCAATTCTATGCCACAGCTCATTTCTATCCAGATGGCAGGATTGTATGGATGACTGAAGGTCAGAGATTCTCTTCTACTGTTGAAGAATGGGCAGCACTGCTGAATGCTCCAGTGCAGAGAGAGGATGATGTTGATGTCTATGGTATTCCCAAGAAAAACCATGAGTCTATGAAGAACATGTACAATGAGGTACCAGCTAAGGATGTAGAATTCTGGAAGCTCGGCTTAGTGTATCATCTCCAGGCAGGTCTCCCTACCACAAACACAATTCTAAGGCATACCTTGATGCCCAAGTCTGGAGATCATCGCATGATAAGAGGCTATTCTATCAACATGCTGCATATACTAGATCAGAAGGCACCTTTCAAGGTGATGGACCTGATAGTTGAGACTATCAAGAGGACTGCAGCAGACCAGAAGAGGTCGTGTGGATTTGCCCCGCACATTCAGATGCTTATCAATGCCAAGTTTGGCACGGGCACCTACTTGTTGGATAGACCCCACTTGCCACTGCAGCCTGAGCATGAGGACAATGAAGTTGTGATGACTGAGGATGATCCCACGTCTGTTGAAGGTCAAGCAAAGTCTGAAGCTGCCAAACAAGCTAAAGCTGAGAAGGAAGCAGCAGCAGCAGCAGCTAAACCCAAGAGTGTTGGAGAACAGCTCCTTGAAGC
This sequence comes from Triticum timopheevii, assembly GCA_963921465.1. Classification (NCBI taxonomy): domain Eukaryota; kingdom Viridiplantae; phylum Streptophyta; class Magnoliopsida; order Poales; family Poaceae; genus Triticum; species Triticum timopheevii. The sequence continues at coordinate 161,682,904 of OY997274.1, read as the reverse complement.
TACCCAGAGGATTGAACAACGCCTGGCCAGCATTGTGCAGTCTCAGGAGAGTCTTGAGAGGATTGTTGAAGACAAGTTCCATGCTCTGGATGTCAAGCTGACTGAAGTGCAAGTCACCGTCAACAAGCTTGAAGCAGACATCGAGGAAGCTAAGAGGGAGAAGAAAGAGCTCATGAAGGAGATGCAGGATGACCTAGTCCAGGATGAATATGAACAGCCTGCTCAGGTTCCTACCAAACCCAGATCAGCTGCTATTCCAGTGACAGACACCAGGACTACAGCCTCAGCACCTCCCACAGCTCCATCAGTTCCAGCTCCAGCTCCAGTGACCACTCCTCCAGCTCCACAGACATCAGCCGAAGCCTTTGCAGATGCAGCTATCTCAACTCCATCAACCCAGACAGGAGCCGCCAGCAGAGTCCCTAGTGACGTTTAGCTCTATACTTTTCGAACTTTTTGGTAACTTGTTGCCAAAGGGGGAGAAATTGTATAGATCATAGGACTTCGAGAGAGAGAGTGCTTGTTTTTGCTCTTTCGTTCATTTGCGGTCTTTTTGAGATACTTTTGAGTTTTCCGAGACATTCTGTGTGTTTGATACTACGTTTGCTCTACTTTGATGAGTGCTTGATCATACTATGCCTTAATGTGTGCTTAATGCTTATCATATGCTATTCATATCTTGTATGATCATTTACTCATGTCTTGGTGATTGGGTGCATGCTATTCATTCTTATCATTTTGTGCGCTCCACCAAGATGTATGTGACATGGAAGAGTGACCCATGATCCTAATCGATTGTGCATTTGCATTCAAACGCAAATCTTAAATAATGCACAAATTTAGGGGGAGCTCTTGCTTATCACATACTTCTCAAAGCGACGATATTACTCATTGATTATATCATTTGTCGAAGCTTTGATCTATATGTTGTCATCAATTACCAAAAAGGGGGAGATTGAAAGTGCAACTAATCCCCGGGTGGTTTTGGTAATTAATAACAACATATATATCATTGAACTAATAGTTTCTTGAGAATCATTTCAGAAAGTTCAGTGATATGGGTATGGCAATGGCTGAAGATGTGGACCCCTCAAAATGCTAAGGCAAGCATTGGCAAAAGCTCAAGACTCTATTTTTGGTTTAATGATCCAAGATCACATTGAGTCTATAGGAAAGCCAATACTATTAAAAGGGGATGAGGTTATGATAATGATCTGGTTGCTCAAAGTGCTTAGTGATACATCTCCCAAACCATCAGCAATCTTTCATTCCAACATACACTCATAAGTAATCTCGGTCCCACCGATTCCATAAACTCAGTCACACCGAGATGAACCACCTCAGCCACAAAGCCAAACCCTAGTAATTTCGGTTTTTCCGATTCCAAACTCGGTCTCACCGAAACTAGTGTTGCCAAGCTTCTGTAACCTTCTGTCATCATATCGGTGTCACCGAGATGATAAAGTCGGTCCCACCGAGATTGGCAAACCCTAGTCTTTGGAAGAATCGGACTCACCGAGATTGTATTTTCGGTCCCACCGAAAATCCCAACGTTCACAAGATTTGAACTTTCGGTCTCACCGAGTTGTCAACTTCGGTCTGACCGAGATTGGTCAAATGTGTGTAACGGTTGGATTTTGTGTGGAGGCTATAAATACCCCTCCACCTCCTCTTCATTTGTGGAGAGAGCCATCAGAAAGAACTACCACTCCTACCTTACATTTCTGAGAAGAAAACTACCTACCCTTGTGTTGAGATCAAGTTGCTCCACTCCCACCATATGAAACTTGATTTCTAGCCTTCCCAAGTTGCTTTCCACTCAATCCTTTCTTCCACCACAGCCAAATCAGTGAGGAGAGTTGAGTGTTGGGGAGATTATCATTTGAAGCACAAGAGCAAGGAGTTCATCATCATCAACACCATCTATTACCTTTTGGAGGGTGGTGCCTCCTAGATTGGTTAGGTGTCGCTTGGGAGCCTCCGTCAAGATGTGGAGTTGAACCAAGAAGTTTGTAAGGGCAAGGAGATCGCCTACTTCGTGAAGATCTACCCCGAGTAAGGCTAGTCCTCCGTGGGCGTATGCCATGATGGCATAGACAAGGTTGCTTCTTCGTGGACCCTTCGTGGGTGGAGCCCTCCGTGGACTCTCGCAGCCGTTACCCTCCGTGGGTTGAAGTCTCCATCAACGTGGATTGACGATAGCACCACCTATCGGAACCACGAGAAAAATCTCCGTGTCTCCAAATTGCGTTTGCTCTTCTCCACCTCTCTTTACTACATGTGCAATTTACTTCCCGCTGCCTATACTCTAGAATTGCATGTGTAGGGTGATACTTGACTTGATCATCATTGTGAACTTGCCAAAAACTTGTCTTAATCAAAAGGCTAAATTTTTATATTGTCAAGTAGTCTAATCACCCCCCCTCTAGACATACTTTCGATCCTACAAGTGGTATCAGAGCCTTGGTCTCCATTGGATTGGTTTCCATTGCATTGGACTCCATAAGCTTGGTTTCACAACCTAGGAGAGTATGGCGTCTAGTGAGGGTAATTTTCGTAGAGGTCCTTACTTTGATGGTTCAAATTTTGCTAGTTGGAAGCACAAAATGAAAATGCATATTCTTGGACATAACCCTGCCGCATGGGGCATTATTTGTGTTGGCTTGCAAGGTGAGTTCTTCGAGGAAGGAAAAGTTCCAGATCGTGAAGCTACAGCTGATGAATTGCGGATGTTGCAAAACAATGCTCAAGCTTGCGACATTCTCTTCAATGCTTTGTGTCCCGAGGAGTTCAACAAAATCAGCCGTCTTGAGAATGCAAAAGAGATTTGGGATACTTTGGTCGAAATGCACGAAGGTACCGAGTCCGTGAAGGAATCAAAGCTAGATGTTCTTCAAGGTCAACTTGACAAGTTCAAGATGAAGGAAGGTGAAGGAGTCGCTGAAATGTACTCTAGGCTTGCTCTCATCACAAATGAGATTGCCGGCTTAGGAAGCGAAGAAATGACCGACCGATTCATCATCAAGAAGATTCTCAGAGCTTTGGATGGAAAGTATGACACCGTGTGCACTTTGATCCAAATGATGCCAAACTACAAGAATCTCAAGCCTACCGAAGTCATTGGAAGAATTGTTGCTCATGAGATGACACTTAAAGATAAGGAAGAGCTTCACAACAAGTCAAGTGGTGCTTACAAAGCTACATGTGATGCTCCCACAACCTCAAGTGACAAGCTAGTTTCCAATGAATAGATAAGCCTAATGGTGAAGAACTTCAACAAATTCTACAAGACTAGAAGCAAGGAAAGAAGCTCAAAGTCTAGATCATATGATGAAAAGAGATCTTCTAGTCGTGATCGAAACTGCTACAATTGTGGAAGACCCGGACACTACCCAAATGAGTGTTCGACTCCCCACAAGAGAAGAGAAGAATCTCCAAGAAGAAGAAGCTCAAGAGAAGAGTCACCTCGGAAAGAGAGAAGGAGTAGAGATGATCGTTATGAACGAAGATCCTCTCGGAGAAGCAAGGATTCGGAGAAGAAAGACAAGTCATCAAGGAGCTACACAAGAAGAAAACATCAAGCTCATGTAGGTGAATGGGTCTCCGGCTCCGACTCCGACAATCACTCCGAAAGAAGCTATCACTCCAACTCCAAATACAGTCAAGATGAAGGTGTTGCCGGTCTTGCTCTCGTATCCTCCAACTCCAACTCCTATGACTTATTTGATTCACCAAATGAGGGAATTGGAAGATGCTTCATGGCTAAAGGCCCCAAGGTATCACACCCTGAATTTATTGACTTTGATAGTGATGAGGATGACTTGCTTGGTGAAGATGAGCTTTTACATGATAAATCTAGTGAGCCTAGTAATGATGAACATGCTAGTAGTCTTTATAGTCGAGAAGAGTCGAATGACAATGCTATGAAGGAGATTGAGCGTCTAACTAAAGAACTAAACACTCTTAAGTTAGCTCATGAAACAACTCAAGAAGATCATAGAGAGCTCCTAAGATCTCATGAGAAGCTACGCTTCGAGAAGCTCAATCTAGAGCAAGAACATGAGTTTCTAAAAGCTATCAATGACGATCTTCGAAAGAAGAGTTCTTCATATCTTGCCAAACGACTTCTCTTGTCTAATTTCTTGCCACCTATTAAAACTAAGCATGACAAGCATAAGAAAAATTCTTCGTCTAGTAGTAACAATAACCATGCCAAATCCAATATTGTTACTTCTAGTAGTTCTCTTGATTCCACTAACAATGTTTCAAGCCAAGTTACACTTGAGCAAGAAAATAGTTTATTGAAAGGGATTATAGAGAAAGGTGTCTACAAGAGCCTTGCCGGAAGCAAGAACTTTGAGGAAATTGTTCGCAAGCAAGGAAGGCATCGGAAGAATCAAGGAATTGGTTTTGAGCGAAAGTTCAACGCCGAGGGTGTTGAATGGGAAGAAGGTCAATATCCCACTCCAAAGTTTGTTTCTCAAAAGGAGAAGTATGATCCTACTTCTTCCAATGTGGAACAAGCTCAAGATGACCTTCCACCACAAGACCACAAGCTAAAAGGCAAGGACAAGCTTCAAGAGGAGATTGATGCATTTGTTGAAGCACCTAAGGCCATGGTCAAGTGGGTTCCCAAGGAAACGTCAAGTTCTACTTCGTCAAGCTCAACTACAACCCCAAGGATTCCCATCAAGATGATGTGGATCCCGAAGAATAAGAACTAGAGAGTTCTTGAGGGTGACTCCGCCAACATACTTCACTCACATTCATTTTGGCAAGAACTTGTGCAATCAACTTCCACATCTTGCACTAGTTCATGGAGTCACAAACCCTCTTGTTGGTAAGTCAAGGGACAAGGTAATCATTGCTTTCATGGACATCATCTTTTGTGTACTTCAATCTATGTCCATGGATATTCTTGTTTGTTCCTTGTGGGACTAACCCATGTAGGTATTGAAAGTGCCCGAATCCAAAGGATTGCTCCCAACTCTTGATGATCTTCATCAACATTGAGCATCCACATCTTCAACATCTACATGAAGTCTTCTACGACAACCCAAGGTTAGTTTGACCCTTTAAAAGGGGTTCTCACATCAAGGGGGAGCTTTGCTCTAAAGAATTGAGCTAAAGCATCTTCAAATGATGTGAACACATTAATGCTTTATGTAAAAGTGGTAACCCCACTTGTGCTTAAACGATGAGTATGACCTATGATCAAATGTTCTCATTTGACTCCTAAGTCAATATACTCATATATAGATGACCTAGTCATCGACAAATTGTCTGATAGTAGCTAGAGTTTTGATTGTGCATGTTTGACACATATTTCATTTGCTATCTTATTGTGTGAGCATGTTGGATGCATGAGTTTATCCATTCGAGGACATCCATTTGTTGCTTTGGTCTTTTGGATTTTCTTTTTGACCAAATGGATGGACAAGAATGCCTAAGTTCCTCCCCTAGCTATCTATGCTTTCTTGTCTCAAATTCTATTCATGCTTATATCACAAACTTTGAACAAGTCTTTTTCGGACACACCGAGTGAGGAGCACTCGGAGCCACCGATCCGTCAAAAGCTTAACTTCCAAAACCTTCTAAGTATTTTCGGTCAAACCAACCCACTCAAAATCGGACAGACCGAAAGCACTTGGATTGATCTAGGTTTTCACCTCGGTGAAACCGAGTTGCAAATTTCGGCGTGACCGAAGTGTGTAACTGCTTGCAGTTAACCATCTCGGTGCCACCGAGTTTTACAACTCGGTCCCACCGACAGCAGAAGGGTATATATATCTGAGGGCAGCGCGCGTTGATTCCTTCTTCAAAACGCCTCGCCCCCAAACCCTTTGCTGCCGTCGTCGTGGTCTCCGGATCGTCTCCGTCGTCGCCTGTGCGCCCTCGCCGCGGGTCTCCGTCGCCGTCAACGGACATTCTCTCCGCGCCGTTGCCGCCGTAGAGAAACTCCACCAAGTTAGGGTGAGTTTCGATCCCTCTCGTGCTTCAACCTCCGATTCTATGCACGATTGGTTTGTCTAGCTTCTTGCCACATTTGAGATCTTCCTATCCAGCAGATTAGTTCGTTAGAACGAAAATCGAGTAAGAGTTTTAGGGTTAGGTTTCCGCCGAACACATCTCGGTGAGACCGATTCTACATTCTCGGTAAGACCGATTTGGCTTCTGGCCATTGCACTGCACTTTTCGGTCCAACCGAGTTGTGCAAATCGGTGCGACCGAAATGAGGATTTAGTGAAACCCTAGTGTTTTCGGCAAGACCGAAACCCATTTCGGTCCAACCGAAAGTGGTGTGAATGGTTCTGTTAGAACACTTCGGATTCACCGAATTTTAGACTCTGTCTGACCGAAATGCATTCTGTGAAAACCTAAAACTGAAATTTGAACTCATTCTTTTTGCAAAATCTTCTGCAGTTTGTGATAACTCTTCTATTCTGCCTATACCTAATCTATTCACAGGTTGTCAGCCATGTCAGATGCCAGTGACAGCCAGAACAGGTCTGAATCTCCAATTGAAATTCCAGAGGCAGGCACTAGTCCTGAGGCCAGCAGCTTTTCTGATGATGGTGAGAGGAGCACACCAAGTGGTTTGCCTCCTGCTGCCACCAGGGCCAGGAAGAAGAGGAATTCTGATGAAGAAGACTCTGATTTCATAGCTGAGGAAGAGATTTCCTCCAAGCCAAAGAGGAAAGTGGTTGCCAAAGAGCATCAAGGGCAACAAACCAAGAAAGGCACCAGTAAAGTGAAGAAGTCCACTGTTGCCAAGAAGCTGAGCATGGAAGAAGAAACCTCGAGCAAGGTGAAGAAAACTTCCAAGAGGAAGAGAATTGTGCATGATGAAACAGCAGATGATGATTCTGATGAGGAAGCTCCACAGCCTCCTCAGAAGCCTAAGTTGATGGGTGATGCCATCAGGGCAGGAGCACCTTCAAAGTCTAAGCCATCTGCTCCAGCAAAGGCAGCTCAAGCCAAGCCTGCTGCCAAGGCCAAGAAAACTGTCAGAAACATTCCTGCTTCAGAGAAGAAGAAAGACAATGTGCCACCAGCTGAGTCAGATGATGAGGCACCAGTATTGCTGAAACTCCGTCAGAAACTGCCAGTCCACAATGATGCTCATCCTCGAGCTGAAAACATGAAGGAAAGAAAAGACAAAGGTCTCAGGCTATGGAGACAAGCTGATCCATATGCTGTGAGAAGAAGGACTGCTGTAGATCCAAGGTTCCACACCAGAGAGCAGCAGGATTTCTATGAGACTGTGCTTATGGACAAGAAGCCCATTGTTGCAGACACTCGCTATGTTGATTGGGCATACATCGACAGTGAAGAGCACAAAGACTTCTTTCCACATGTGCATGAGAGCTTTACTGCATGTAGTGTTGCTGAGTTCGTTGGTCAGAAGCTGACAGATTGGAATGATGAGATGATCATGCAATTCTATGCCACAGCTCATTTCTATCCAGATGGCAGGATTGTATGGATGACTGAAGGTCAGAGATTCTCTTCTACTGTTGAAGAATGGGCAGCACTGCTGAATGCTCCAGTGCAGAGAGAGGATGATGTTGATGTCTATGGTATTCCCAAGAAAAACCATGAGTCTATGAAGAACATGTACAATGAGGTACCAGCTAAGGATGTAGAATTCTGGAAGCTCGGCTTAGTGTATCATCTCCAGGCAGGTCTCCCTACCACAAACACAATTCTGAGGCATACCTTGATGCCCAAGTCTGGAGATCATCGCATGATAAGAGGCTATTCTATCAACATGCTGCATATACTAGATCAGAAGGCACCTTTCAAGGTGATGGACCTGATAGTTGAGACTATCAAGAGGACTGCAGCAGACCATAAGAGGTCGTGTGGATTTGCCCCGCACATTCAGATGCTTATCAATGCCAAGTTTGGCACGGGCACCTACTTGTTGGATAGACCCCACTTGCCACTGCAGCCTGAGCATGAGGACAATGAAGTTGTGATGACTGAGGATGATCCCACGTCTGTTGAAGGTCAAGCAAAGTCTGAAGCTGCCAAACAAGCTAAAGCTGAGAAGGAAGCAGCAGCAGCAGCAGCTAAACCCAAGAGTGTTGGAGAACAGCTCCTTGAAGCTACCCAGAGGATTGAACAACGCCTGGCCAGCATTGTGCAGTCTCAGGAGAGTCTTGAGAGGATTGTTGAAGACAAGTTCCATGCTCTGGATGTCAAGCTGACTGAAGTGCAAGTCACCGTCAACAAGCTTGAAGCAGACATCGAGGAAGCTAAGAGGGAGAAGAAAGAGCTCATGAAGGAGATGCAGGATGACCTAGTCCAGGATGAATATGAACAGCCTGCTCAGGTTCCTACCAAACCCAGATCAGCTGCTATTCCAGTGACAGACACCAGGACTACAGCCTCAGCACCTCCCACAGCTCCATCAGTTCCAGCTCCAGCTCCAGTGACCACTCCTCCAGCTCCACAGACATCAACCAAAGCCTTTGCAGATGCAGCTATCTCAACTCCATCAACCCAGACAGGAGCCGCCAGCAGAGTCCCTAGTGACGTTTAGCTCTATACTTTTCGAACTTTTTGGTAACTTGTTGCCAAAGGGGGAGAAATTGTATAGATCATAGGACTTCGAGAGAGAGAGTGCTTGTTTTTGCTCTTTCATTCATTTGCGGTCTTTTTGAGATACTTTTGAGTTTTCCGAGACATTCTGTGTGTTTGATACTACGTTTGCTCTACTTTGATGAGTGCTTGATCATACTATGCCTTAATGTGTGCTTAATGCTTATCATATGCTATTCATATCTTGTATGATCATTTACTCATGTCTTGGTGATTGGGTGCATGCTATTCATTCTTATCATTTTGTGCGCTCCACCAAGATGTATGTGACATGGAAGAGTGACCCATGATCCTAATCGATTGTGCATTTGCATTCAAACGCAAATCTTAAATAATGTACAAATTTAGGGGGAGCTCTTGCTTATCACATACTTCTCAAAGCGACGATATTACTCATTGATTATATCATTTGTCGAAGCTTTGATCTATATGTTGTCATCAATTACCAAAAAGGGGGAGATTGAAAGTGCAACTAATCCCCGGGTGGTTTTGGTAATTAATAACAACATATATATCATTGAACTAATAGTTTCTTGAGAATCATTTCAGAAAGTTCAGTGATATGGGTATGGCAATGACTGAAGATGTGGACCCCTCAAAATGCTAAGGCAAGCATTGGCAAAAGCTCAAGACTCTATTTTTGGTTTAGTGATCCAAGATCACATTGAGTCTATAGGAAAGCCAATACTATTAAAAGGGGATGAGGTTATGATAATGATCTGGTTGCTCAAAGTGCTTAGTGATACATCTCCCAAACCATCAGCAATCTTTCATTCCAACATACACTCATAAGTAATCTCGGTCCCACCGATTCCATAAACTCAGTCACACCGAGATGAACCACCTCAGCCACAAAGCCAAACCCTAGTAATTTCGGTTTTTCCGATTCCAAACTCGGTCTCACCGAAACTAGTGTTGCCAAGCTTCTGTAACCTTCTGTCATCATATCGGTGTCACCGAGATGATAAAGTCGGTCCCACCGAGATTGGCAAACCCTAGTCTTTGGAAGAATCGGACTCACCAAGATTGTATTTTCGGTCCCACCGAAAATCCCAACGTTCACAAGATTTGAACTTTCGGTCTCACCGAGTTGTCAACTTCGGTCTGACCGAGATTGGTCAAATGTGTGTAACGGTTGGATTTTGTGTGGAGGCTATAAATACCCCTCCACCTCCTCTTCATTCGTGGAGAGAGCCATCAGAAAGAACTACCACTCCTACCTTACATTTCTGAGAAGAAAACTACCTACCCTTGTGTTGAGATCAAGTTGCTCCACTCCCACCATATGAAACTTGATTTCTAGCCTTCCCAAGTTGCTTTCCACTCAATCCTTTCTTCCACCACAGCCAAATCAGTGAGGAGAGTTGAGTGTTGGGGAGATTATCATTTGAAGCACAAGAGCAAGGAGTTCATCATCATCAACACCATCTATTACCTTTTGGAGGGTGGTGCCTCCTAGATTGGTTAGGTGTCGCTTGGGAGCCTCCGTCAAGATGTGGAGTTGAACCAAGAAGTTTGTAAGGGCAAGGAGATCGCCTACTTCGTGAAGATCTACCCCGAGTAAGGCTAGTCCTCCGTGGGCGTATGCCATGATGGCATAGACAAGGTTGCTTCTTCGTGGACCCTTCGTGGGTGGAGCCCTCCGTGGACTCTCGCAGCCGTTACCCTCCGTGGGTTGAAGTCTCCATCAACGTGGATTGACGATAGCACCACCTATCGGAACCACGAGAAAAATCTCCGTGTCTCCAAATTGTGTTTGCTCTTCTCCACCTCTCTTTACTACATGTGCAATTTACTTTCCGCTGCCTATACTCTAGAATTGCATGTGTAGGGTGATACTTGACTTGATCATCATTGTGAACTTGCCAAAAACTTGTCTTAATCAAAAGGCTAAATTTTTATATTGTCAAGTAGTCTAATCACCCCCCCTCTAGACATACTTTCGATCCTACAAGTGGTATCAGAGCCTTGGTCTCCATTGGATTGGTTTCCATTGCATTGGACTCCATAAGCTTGGTTTCACAACCTAGGAGAGTATGGCGTCTAGTGAGGGTAATTTTCGTAGAGGTCCTTACTTTGATGGTTCAAATTTTGCTAGTTGGAAGCACAAAATGAAAATGCATATTCTTGGACATAACCCTGCCGCATGGGGCATTATTTGTGTTGGCTTGCAAGGTGAGTTCTTCGAGGAAGGAAAAGTTCCAGATCGTGAAGCTACAGCTGATGAATTGCGGATGTTGCAAAACAATGCTCAAGCTTGCGACATTCTCTTCAATGCTTTGTGTCCCGAGGAGTTCAACAAAATCAGCCGTCTTGAGAATGCAAAAGAGATTTGGGATACTTTGGTCGAAATGCACGAAGGTACCGAGTCCGTGAAGGAATCAAAGCTAGATGTTCTTCAAGGTCAACTTGACAAGTTCAAGATGAAGGAAGGTGAAGGAGTCGCTGAAATGTACTCTAGGCTTGCTCTCATCACAAATGAGATTGCCGGCTTAGGAAGCGAAGAAATGACCGACCGATTCATCATCAAGAAGATTCTCAGAGCTTTGGATGGAAAGTATGACACCGTGTGCACTTTGATCCAAATGATGCCAAACTACAAGAATCTCAAGCCTACCGAAGTCATTGGAAGAATTGTTGCTCATGAGATGACACTTAAAGATAAGGAAGAGCTTCACAACAAGTCAAGTGGTGCTTACAAAGCTACATGTGATGCTCCCACAACCTCAAGTGACAAGCTAGTTTCCAATGAAGAGATAAGCCTAATGGTGAAGAACTTCAACAAATTCTACAAGACTAGAAGCAAGGAAAGAAGCTCAAAGTCTAGATCATATGATGAAAAGAGATCTTCTAGTCGTGATCGAAACTGCTACAATTGTGGAAGACCCGGACACTACCCAAATGAGTGTTCGACTCCCCACAAGAGAAGAGAAGAATCTCCAAGAAGAAGAAGCTCAAGAGAAGAGTCACCTCGGAAAGAGAGAAGGAGTAGAGATGATCGTTATGAACGAAGATCCTCTCGGAGAAGCAAGGATTCGGAGAAGAAAGACAAGTCATCAAGGAGCTACACAAGAAGAAAACATCAAGCTCATGTAGGTGAATGGGTCTCCGGCTCCGACTCCGACAATCACTCCGAAAGAAGCTATCACTCCAACTCCGAATACAGTCAAGATGAAGGTGTTGCCGGTCTTGCTCTCGTATCCTCCAACTCCAACTCCTATGACTTATTTGATTCACCAAATGAGGGAATTGGAAGATGCTTCATGGCTAAAGGCCCCAAGGTATCACACCCTGAATTTATTGACTTTGATAGTGATGAGGATGACTTGCTTGGTGAAGATGAGCTTTTACATGATAAATCTAGTGAGCCTAGTAATGATGAACATGCTAGTAGTCTTTATAGTCGAGAAGAGTCGAATGACAATGCTATGAAGGAGATTGAGCGTCTAACTAAAGAACTAAACACTCTTAAGTTAGCTCATGAAACAACTCAAGAAGATCATAGAGAGCTCCTAAGATCTCATGAGAAGCTACGCTTCGAGAAGCTCAATCTAGAGCAAGAACATGAGTTTCTAAAAGCTATCAATGACGATCTTCGAAAGAAGAGTTCTTCATATCTTGCCAAACGACTTCTCTTGTCTAATTTCTTGCCACCTATTAAAACTAAGCATGACAAGCATAAGAAAAATTCTTCGTCTAGTAGTAACAATAACCATGCCAAATCCAATATTGTTACTTCTAGTAGTTCTCTTGATTCCACTAACAATGTTTCAAGCCAAGTTACACTTGAGCAAGAAAATAGTTTATTGAAAGGGATTATAGAGAAAGGTGTCTACAAGAGCCTTGCCGGAAGCAAGAACTTTGAGGAAATTGTTCGCAAGCAAGGAAGGCATCGGAAGAATCAAGGAATTGGTTTTGAGCGAAAGTTCAACGCCGAGGGTGTTGAATGGGAAGAAGGTCAATATCCCACTCCAAAGTTTGTTTCTCAAAAGGAGAAGTATGATCCTACTTCTTCCAATGTGGAACAAGCTCAAGATGACCTTCCACCACAAGACCACAAGCTAAAAGGCAAGGACAAGCTTCAAGAGGAGATTGATGCATTTGTTGAAGCACCTAAGGCCATGGTCAAGTGGGTTCCCAAGGAAACGTCAAGTTCTACTTCGTCAAGCTCAACTACAACCCCAAGGATTCCCATCAAGATGATGTGGATCCCGAAGAATAAGAACTAGAGAGTTCTTGAGGGTGACTCCGCCAACATACTTCACTCACATTCATTTTGGCAAGAACTTGTGCAATCAACTTCCACATCTTGCACTAGTTCATGGAGTCACAAACCCTCTTGTTGGTAAGTCAAGGGACAAGGTAATCATTGCTTTCATGGACATCATCTTTTGTGTACTTCAATCTATGTCCATGGATATTCTTGTTTGTTCCTTGTGGGACTAACCCATGTAGGTATTGAAAGTGCCCGAATCCAAAGGATTGCTCCCAACTCTTGATGATCTTCATCAACATTGAGCATCCACATCTTCAACATCTACATGAAGTCTTCTACGACAACCCAAGGTTAGTTTGACCCTTTAAAAGGGGTTCTCACATCAAGGGGGAGCTTTGCTCTAAAGAATTGAGCTAAAGCATCTTCAAATGATGTGAACACATTAATGCTTTATGTAAAAGTGGTAACCCCACTTGTGCTTAAACGATGAGTATGACCTATGATCAAATGTTCTCATTTGACTCCTAAGTCAATATACTCATATATAGATGACCTAGTCATCGACAAATTGTGTGATAGTAGCTAGAGTTTTGATTGTGCATGTTTGACACATATTTCATTTGCTATCTTATTGTGTGAGCATGTTGGATGCATGAGTTTATCCATTCGAGGACATCCATTTGTTGCTTTGGTCTTTTGGATTTTCTTTTTGACCAAATGGATGGACAAGAATGCCTAAGTTCCTCCCCTAGCTATCTATGCTTTCTTGTCTCAAATTCTATTCATGCTTATATCACAAACTTTGAACAAGTCTTTTTCGGACACACCGAGTGAGGAGCACTCGGAGCCACCGATCCGTCAAAAGCTTAACTTCCAAAACCTTCTAAGTATTTTCGGTCAAACCAACCCACTCAAAATCGGACAGACCGAAAGCACTTGGATTGATCTAGGTTTTCACCTCGGTGAAACCGAGTTGCAAATTTCGGCGTGACCGAAGTGTGTAACTGCTTGCAGTTAACCATCTCGGTGCCACCGAGTTTTACAACTCGGTCCCACCGACAGCAGAAGGGTATATATATCTGAGGGCAGCGCGCGTTGATTCCTTCTTCAAAACGCCTCGCCCCCAAACCCTTTGCTGCCGTCGTCGTGGTCTCCGGATCGTCTCCGTCGTCGCCTGTGCGCCCTCGCCGCGGGTCTCCGTCGCCGTCAACGGACATTCTCTCCGCGCCGTTGCCGCCGTAGAGAAACTCCACCAAGTTAGGGTGAGTTTCGATCCCTCTCGTGCTTCAACCTCCGATTCTATGCACGATTGGTTTGTCTAGCTTCTTGCCACATTTGAGATCTTCCTATCCAGCAGATTAGTTCGTTAGAACGAAAATCGAGTAAGAGTTTTAGGGTTAGGTTTCCTCCGAACACATCTCGGTGAGACCGATTCTACATTCTCGGTAAGACCGATTTGGCTTCTGGCCATTGCACTGCACTTTTCGGTCCAACCGAGTTGTGCAAATCGGTGCGACCGAAATGAGGATTTAGTGAAACCCTAGTGTTTTCGGCAAGACCGAAACCCATTTCGGTCCAACCGAAAGTGGTGTGAATGGTTCTGTTAGAACACTTCGGATTCACCGAATTTTAGACTCTGTCTGACCGAAATGCATTCTGTGAAAACCTAAAACTGAAATTTGAACTCATTCTTTTTGCAAAATCTTCTGCAGTTTGTGATAACTCTTCTATTCTGCCTATACCTAATCTATTCACAGGTTGTCAGCCATGTCAGATGCCAGTGACAGCCAGAACAGGTCTGAATCTCCAATTGAAATTCCAGAGGCAGGCACTAGTCCTGAGGCCAGCAGCTTTTCTGATGATGGTGAGAGGAGCACACCAAGTGGTTTGCCTCCTGCTGCCACCAGGGCCAGGAAGAAGAGGAATTCTGATGAAGAAGACTCTGATTTCATAGCTGAGGAAGAGATTTCCTCCAAGCCAAAGAGGAAAGTGGTTGCCAAAGAGCATCAAGGGCAACAAACCAAGAAAGGCACCAGTAAAGTGAAGAAGTCCACTGTTGCCAAGAAGCTGAGCATGGAAGAAGAAACCTCGAGCAAGGTGAAGAAAACTTCCAAGAGGAAGAGAATTGTGCATGATGAAACAGCAGATGATGATTCTGATGAGGAAGCTCCACAGCCTCCTCAGAAGCCTAAGTTGATGGGTGATGCCATCAGGGCAGGAGCACCTTCAAAGTCTAAGCCATCTGCTCCAGCAAAGGCAGCTCAAGCCAAGCCTGCTGCCAAGGCCAAGAAAACTGTCAGAAACATTCCTGCTTCAGAGAAGAAGAAAGACAATGTGCCACCAGCTGAGTCAGATGATGAGGCACCAGTATTGCTGAAACTCCGTCAGAAACTGCCAGTCCACAATGATGCTCATCCTCGAGCTGAAAACATGAAGGAAAGAAAAGACAAAGGTCTCAGGCTATGGAGACAAGCTGATCCATATGCTGTGAGAAGAAGGACTGCTGTAGATCCAAGGTTCCACACCAGAGAGCAGCAGGATTTCTATGAGACTGTGCTTATGGACAAGAAGCCCATTGTTGCAGACACTCGCTATGTTGATTGGGCATACATCGACAGTGAAGAGCACAAAGACTTCTTTCCACATGTGCATGAGAGCTTTACTGCATGTAGTGTTGCTGAGTTCGTTGGTCAGAAGCTGACAGATTGGAATGATGAGATGATCATGCAATTCTATGCCACAGCTCATTTCTATCCAGATGGCAGGATTGTATGGATGACTGAAGGTCAGAGATTCTCTTCTACTGTTGAAGAATGGGCAGCACTGCTGAATGCTCCAGTGCAGAGAGAGGATGATGTTGATGTCTATGGTATTCCCAAGAAAAACCATGAGTCTATGAAGAACATGTACAATGAGGTACCAGCTAAGGATGTAGAATTCTGGAAGCTCGGCTTAGTGTATCATCTCCAGGCAGGTCTCCCTACCACAAACACAATTCTGAGGCATACCTTGATGCCCAAGTCTGGAGATCATCGCATGATAAGAGGCTATTCTATCAACATGCTGCATATACTAGATCAGAAGGCACCTTTCAAGGTGATGGACCTGATAGTTGAGACTATCAAGAGGACTGCAGCAGACCAGAAGAGGTCGTGTGGATTTGCCCCGCACATTCAGATGCTTATCAATGCCAAGTTTGGCACGGGCACCTACTTGTTGGATAGACCCCACTTGCCACTGCAGCCTGAGCATGAGGACAATGAAGTTGTGATGACTGAGGATGATCCCACGTCTGTTGAAGGTCAAGCAAAGTCTGAAGCTGCCAAACAAGCTAAAGCTGAGAAGGAAGCAGCAGCAGCAGCAGCTAAACCCAAGAGTGTTGGAGAACAGCTCCTTGAAGCTACCCAGAGGATTGAACAACGCCTGGCCAGCATTGTGCAGTCTCAGGAGAGTCTTGAGAGGATTGTTGAAGACAAGTTCCATGCTCTGGATGTCAAGCTGACTGAAGTGCAAGTCACCGTCAACAAGCTTGAAGCAGACATCGAGGAAGCTAAGAGGGAGAAGAAAGAGCTCATGAAGGAGATGCAGGATGACCTAGTCCAGGATGAATATGAACAGCCTGCTCAGGTTCCTACCAAACCCAGATCAGCTGCTATTCCAGTGACAGACACCAGGACTACAGCCTCAGCACCTCCCACAGCTCCATCAGTTCCAGCTCCAGCTCCAGTGACCACTCCTCCAGCTCCACAGACATCAGCCGAAGCCTTTGCAGATGCAGCTATCTCAACTCCATCAACCCAGACAGGAGCCGCCAGCAGAGTCCCTAGTGACGTTTAGCTCTATACTTTTCGAACTTTTTGGTAACTTGTTGCCAAAGGGGGAGAAATTGTATAGATCATAGGACTTCGAGAGAGAGAGTGCTTGTTTTTGCTCTTTCGTTCATTTGCGGTCTTTTTGAGATACTTTTGAGTTTTCCGAGACATTCTGTGTGTTTGATACTACGTTTGCTCTACTTTGATGAGTGCTTGATCATACTATGCCTTAATGTGTGCTTAATGCTTATCATATGCTATTCATATCTTGTATGATCATTTACTCATGTCTTGGTGATTGGGTGCATGCTATTCATTCTTATCATTTTGTGCGCTCCACCAAGATGTATGTGACATGGAAGAGTGACCCATGATCCTAATCGATTGTGCATTTGCATTCAAACGCAAATCTTAAATAATGCACAAATTTAGGGGGAGCTCTTGCTTATCACATACTTCTCAAAGCGACGATATTACTCATTGATTATATCATTTGTCGAAGCTTTGATCTATATGTTGTCATCAATTACCAAAAAGGGGGAGATTGAAAGTGCAACTAATCCCCGGGTGGTTTTGGTAATTAATAACAACATATATATCATTGAACTAATAGTTTCTTGAGAATCATTTCAGAAAGTTCAGTGATATGGGTATGGCAATGGCTGAAGATGTGGACCCCTCAAAATGCTAAGGCAAGCATTGGCAAAAGCTCAAGACTCTATTTTTGGTTTAATGATCCAAGATCACATTGAGTCTATAGGAAAGCCAATACTATTAAAAGGGGATGAGGTTATGATAATGATCTGGTTGCTCAAAGTGCTTAGTGATACATCTCCCAAACCATCAGCAATCTTTCATTCCAACATACACTCATAAGTAATCTCGGTCCCACCGATTCCATAAACTCAGTCACACCGAGATGAACCACCTCAGCCACAAAGCCAAACCCTAGTAATTTCGGTTTTTCCGATTCCAAACTCGGTCTCACCGAAACTAGTGTTGCCAAGCTTCTGTAACCTTCTGTCATCATATCGGTGTCACCGAGATGATAAAGTCGGTCCCACCGAGATTGGCAAACCCTAGTCTTTGGAAGAATCGGACTCACCGAGATTGTATTTTCGGTCCCACCGAAAATCCCAACGTTCACAAGATTTGAACTTTCGGTCTCACCGAGTTGTCAACTTCGGTCTGACCGAGATTGGTCAAATGTGTGTAACGGTTGGATTTTGTGTGGAGGCTATAAATACCCCTCCACCTCCTCTTCATTTGTGGAGAGAGCCATCAGAAAGAACTACCACTCCTACCTTACATTTCTGAGAAGAAAACTACCTACCCTTGTGTTGAGATCAAGTTGCTCCACTCCCACCATATGAAACTTGATTTCTAGCCTTCCCAAGTTGCTTTCCACTCAATCCTTTCTTCCACCACAGCCAAATCAGTGAGGAGAGTTGAGTGTTGGGGAGATTATCATTTGAAGCACAAGAGCAAGGAGTTCATCATCATCAACACCATCTATTACCTTTTGGAGGGTGGTGCCTCCTAGATTGGTTAGGTGTCGCTTGGGAGCCTCCGTCAAGATGTGGAGTTGAACCAAGAAGTTTGTAAGGGCAAGGAGATCGCCTACTTCGTGAAGATCTACCCCGAGTAAGGCTAGTCCTCCGTGGGCGTATGCCATGATGGCATAGACAAGGTTGCTTCTTCGTGGACCCTTCGTGGGTGGAGCCCTCCGTGGACTCTCGCAGCCGTTACCCTCCGTGGGTTGAAGTCTCCATCAACGTGGATTGACGATAGCACCACCTATCGGAACCACGAGAAAAATCTCCGTGTCTCCAAATTGCGTTTGCTCTTCTCCACCTCTCTTTACTACATGTGCAATTTACTTTCCGCTGCCTATACTCTAGAATTGCATGTGTAGGGTGATACTTGACTTGATCATCATTGTGAACTTGCCAAAAACTTGTCTTAATCAAAAGGCTAAATTTTTATATTGTCAAGTAGTCTAATCACCCCCCCTCTAGACATACTTTCGATCCTACAAGTGGTATCAGAGCCTTGGTCTCCATTGGATTGGTTTCCATTGCATTGGACTCCATAAGCTTGGTTTCACAACCTAGGAGAGTATGGCGTCTAGTGAGGGTAATTTTCGTAGAGGTCCTTACTTTGATGGTTCAAATTTTGCTAGTTGGAAGCACAAAATGAAAATGCATATTCTTGGACATAACCCTGCCGCATGGGGCATTATTTGTGTTGGCTTGCAAGGTGAGTTCTTCGAGGAAGGAAAAGTTCCAGATCGTGAAGCTACAGCTGATGAATTGCGGATGTTGCAAAACAATGCTCAAGCTTGCGACATTCTCTTCAGTGCTTTGTGTCCCGAGGAGTTCAACAAAATCAGCCGTCTTGAGAATGCAAAAGAGATTTGGGATACTTTGGTTGAAATGCACGAAGGTACCGAGTCCGTGAAGGAATCAAAGCTAGATGTTCTTCAAGGTCAACTTGACAAGTTCAAGATGAAGGAAGGTGAAGGAGTCGCTGAAATGTACTCTAGGCTTGCTCTCATCACAAATGAGATTGCCGGCTTAGGAAGCGAAGAAATGACCGACCGATTCATCATCAAGAAGATTCTCAGAGCTTTGGATGGAAAGTATGACACCGTGTGCACTTTGATCCAAATGATGCCAAACTACAAGAATCTCAAGCCTACCGAAGTCATTGGAAGAATTGTTGCTCATGAGATGACACTTAAAGATAAGGAAGAGCTTCACAACAAGTCAAGTGGTGCTTACAAAGCTACATGTGATGCTCCCACAACCTCAAGTGACAAGCTAGTTTCCAATGAATAGATAAGCCTAATGGTGAAGAACTTCAACAAATTCTACAAGACTAGAAGCAAGGAAAGAAGCTCAAAGTCTAGATCATATGATGAAAAGAGATCTTCTAGTCGTGATCGAAACTGCTACAATTGTGGAAGACCCGGACACTACCCAAATGAGTGTTCGACTCCCCACAAGAGAAGAGAAGAATCTCCAAGAAGAAGAAGCTCAAGAGAAGAGTCACCTCGGAAAGAGAGAAGGAGTAGAGATGATCGTTATGAACGAAGATCCTCTCGGAGAAGCAAGGATTCGGAGAAGAAAGACAAGTCATCAAGGAGCTACACAAGAAGAAAACATCAAGCTCATGTAGGTGAATGGGTCTCCGGCTCCGACTCCGACAATCACTCCGAAAGAAGCTATCACTCCAACTCCGAATACAGTCAAGATGAAGGTGTTGCCGGTCTTGCTCTCGTATCCTCCAACTCCAACTCCTATGACTTATTTGATTCACCAAATGAGGGAATTGGAAGATGCTTCATGGCTAAAGGCCCCAAGGTATCACACCCTGAATTTATTGACTTTGATAGTGATGAGGATGACTTGCTTGGTGAAGATGAGCTTTTACATGATAAATCTAGTGAGCCTAGTAATGATGAACATGCTAGTAGTCTTTATAGTCGAGAAGAGTCGAATGACAATGCTATGAAGGAGATTGAGCGTCTAACTAAAGAACTAAACACTCTTAAGTTAGCTCATGAAACAACTCAAGAAGATCATAGAGAGCTCCTAAGATCTCATGAGAAGCTACGCTTCGAGAAGCTCAATCTAGAGCAAGAACATGAGTTTCTAAAAGCTATCAATGACGATCTTCGAAAGAAGAGTTCTTCATATCTTGCCAAACGACTTCTCTTGTCTAATTTCTTGCCACCTATTAAAACTAAGCATGACAAGCATAAGAAAAATTCTTCGTCTAGTAGTAACAATAACCATGCCAAATCCAATATTGTTACTTCTAGTAGTTCTCTTGATTCCACTAACAATGTTTCAAGCCAAGTTACACTTGAGCAAGAAAATAGTTTATTGAAAGGGATTATAGAGAAAGGTGTCTACAAGAGCCTTGCCGGAAGCAAGAACTTTGAGGAAATTGTTCGCAAGCAAGGAAGGCATCGGAAGAATCAAGGAATTGGTTTTGAGCGAAAGTTCAACGCCGAGGGTGTTGAATGGGAAGAAGGTCAATATCCCACTCCAAAGTTTGTTTCTCAAAAGGAGAAGTATGATCCTACTTCTTCCAATGTGGAACAAGCTCAAGATGACCTTCCACCACAAGACCACAAGCTAAAAGGCAAGGACAAGCTTCAAGAGGAGATTGATGCATTTATTGAAGCACCTAAGGCCATGGTCAAGTGGGTTCCCAAGGAAACGTCAAGTTCTACTTCGTCAAGCTCAACTACAACCCCAAGGATTCCCATCAAGATGATGTGGATCCCGAAGAAGAAGAACTAGAGAGTTCTTGAGGGTGACTCCGCCAACATACTTCACTCACATTCATTTTGGCAAGAACTTGTGCAATCAACTTCCACATCTTGCACTAGTTCATGGAGTCACAAACCCTCTTGTTGGTAAGTCAAGGGACAAGGTAATCATTGCTTTCATGGACATCATCTTTTGTGTACTTCAATCTATGTCCATGGATATTCTTGTTTGTTCCTTGTGGGACTAACCCATGTAGGTATTGAAAGTGCCCGAATCCAAAGGATTGCTCCCAACTCTTGATGATCTTCATCAACATTGAGCATCCACATCTTCAACATCTACATGAAGTCTTCTACGACAACCCAAGGTTAGTTTGACCCTTTAAAAGGGGTTCTCACATCAAGGGGGAGCTTTGCTCTAAAGAATTGAGCTAAAGCATCTTCAAATGATGTGAACACATTAATGCTTTATGTAAAAGTGGTAACCCCACTTGTGCTTAAACGATGAGTATGACCTATGATCAAATGTTCTCATTTGACTCCTAAGTCAATATACTCATATATAGATGACCTAGTCATCGACAAATTGTGTGATAGTAGCTAGAGTTTTGATTGTGCATGTTTGACACATATTTCATTTGCTATCTTATTGTGTGAGCATGTTGGATGCATGAGTTTATCCATTCGAGGACATCCATTTGTTGCTTTGGTCTTTTGGATTTTCTTTTTGACCAAATGGATGGACAAGAATGCCTAAGTTCCTCCCCTAGCTATCTATGCTTTCTTGTCTCAAATTCTATTCATGCTTATATCACAAACTTTGAACAAGTCTTTTTCGGACACACCGAGTGAGGAGCACTCGGAGCCACCGATCCGTCAAAAGCTTAACTTCCAAAACCTTCTAAGTATTTTCGGTCAAACCAACCCACTCAAAATCGGACAGACCGAAAGCACTTGGATTGATCTAGGTTTTCACCTCGGTGAAACCGAGTTGCAAATTTCGGCGTGACCGAAGTGTGTAACTGCTTGCAGTTAACCATCTCGGTGCCACCGAGTTTTACAACTCGGTCCCACCGACAGCAGAAGGGTATATATATCTGAGGGCAGCGCGCGTTGATTCCTTCTTCAAAACGCCTCGCCCCCAAACCCTTTGCTGCCGTCGTCGTGGTCTCCGGATCGTCTCCGTCGTCGCCTGTGCGCCCTCGCCGCGGGTCTCCGTCGCCGTCAACGGACATTCTCTCCGCGCCGTTGCCGCCGTAGAGAAACTCCACCAAGTTAGGGTGAGTTTCGATCCCTCTCGTGCTTCAACCTCCGATTCTATGCACGATTGGTTTGTCTAGCTTCTTGCCACATTTGAGATCTTCCTATCCAGCAGATTAGTTCGTTAGAACGAAAATCGAGTAAGAGTTTTAGGGTTAGGTTTCCGCCGAACACATCTCGGTGAGACCGATTCTACATTCTCGGTAAGACCGATTTGGCTTCTGGCCATTGCACTGCACTTTTCGGTCCAACCGAGTTGTGCAAATCGGTGCGACCGAAATGAGGATTTAGTGAAACCCTAGTGTTTTCGGCAAGACCGAAACCCATTTCGGTCCAACCGAAAGTGGTGTGAATGGTTCTGTTAGAACACTTCGGATTCACCGAATTTTAGACTCTGTCTGACCGAAATGCATTCTGTGAAAACCTAAAACTGAAATTTGAACTCATTCTTTTTGCAAAATCTTCTGCAGTTTGTGATAACTCTTCTATTCTGCCTATACCTAATCTATTCACAGGTTGTCAGCCATGTCAGATGCCAGTGACAGCCAGAACAGGTCTGAATCTCCAATTGAAATTCCAGAGGCAGGCACTAGTCCTGAGGCCAGCAGCTTTTCTGATGATGGTGAGAGGAGCACACCAAGTGGTTTGCCTCCTGCTGCCACCAGGGCCAGGAAGAAGAGGAATTCTGATGAAGAAGACTCTGATTTCATAGCTGAGGAAGAGATTTCCTCCAAGCCAAAGAGGAAAGTGGTTGCCAAAGAGCATCAAGGGCAACAAACCAAGAAAGGCACCAGTAAAGTGAAGAAGTCCACTGTTGCCAAGAAGCTGAGCATGGAAGAAGAAACCTCGAGCAAGGTGAAGAAAACTTCCAAGAGGAAGAGAATTGTGCATGATGAAACAGCAGATGATGATTCTGATGAGGAAGCTCCACAGCCTCCTCAGAAGCCTAAGTTGATGGGTGATGCCATCAGGGCAGGAGCACCTTCAAAGTCTAAGCCATCTGCTCCAGCAAAGGCAGCTCAAGCCAAGCCTGCTGCCAAGGCCAAGAAAACTGTCAGAAACATTCCTTCTTCAGAGAAGAAGAAAGACAATGTGCCACCAGCTGAGTCAGATGATGAGGCACCAGTATTGCTGAAACTCCGTCAGAAACTGCCAGTCCACAATGATGCTCATCCTCGAGCTGAAAACATGAAGGAAAGAAAAGACAAAGGTCTCAGGCTATGGAGACAAGCTGATCCATATGCTGTGAGAAGAAGGACTGCTGTAGATCCAAGGTTCCACACCAGAGAGCAGCAGGATTTCTATGAGACTGTGCTTATGGACAAGAAGCCCATTGTTGCAGACACTCGCTATGTTGATTGGGCATACATCGACAGTGAAGAGCACAAAGACTTCTTTCCACATGTGCATGAGAGCTTTACTGCATGTAGTGTTGCTGAGTTCGTTGGTCAGAAGCTGACAGATTGGAATGATGAGATGATCATGCAATTCTATGCCACAGCTCATTTCTATCCAGATGGCAGGATTGTATGGATGACTGAAGGTCAGAGATTCTCTTCTACTGTTGAAGAATGGGCAGCACTGCTGAATGCTCCAGTGCAGAGAGAGGATGATGTTGATGTCTATGGTATTCCCAAGAAAAACCATGAGTCTATGAAGAACATGTACAATGAGGTACCAGCTAAGGATGTAGAATTCTGGAAGCTCGGCTTAGTGTATCATCTCCAGGCAGGTCTCCCTACCACAAACACAATTCTAAGGCATACCTTGATGCCCAAGTCTGGAGATCATCGCATGATAAGAGGCTATTCTATCAACATGCTGCATATACTAGATCAGAAGGCACCTTTCAAGGTGATGGACCTGATAGTTGAGACTATCAAGAGGACTGCAGCAGACCAGAAGAGGTCGTGTGGATTTGCCCCGCACATTCAGATGCTTATCAATGCCAAGTTTGGCACGGGCACCTACTTGTTGGATAGACCCCACTTGCCACTGCAGCCTGAGCATGAGGACAATGAAGTTGTGATGACTGAGGATGATCCCACGTCTGTTGAAGGTCAAGCAAAGTCTGAAGCTGCCAAACAAGCTAAAGCTGAGAAGGAAGCAGCAGCAGCAGCAGCTAAACCCAAGAGTGTTGGAGAACAGCTCCTTGAAGCTACCCAGAGGATTGAACAACGCCTGGCCAGCATTGTGCAGTCTCAGGAGAGTCTTGAGAGGATTGTTGAAGACAAGTTCCATGCTCTGGATGTCAAGCTGACTGAAGTGCAAGTCACCGTCAACAAGCTTGAAGCAGACATCGAGGAAGCTAAGAGGGAGAAGAAAGAGCTCATGAAGGAGATGCAGGATGACCTAGTCCAGGATGAATATGAACAGCCTGCTCAGGTTCCTACCAAACCCAGATCAGCTGCTATTCCAGTGACAGACACCAGGACTACAGCCTCAGCACCTCCCACAGCTCCATCAGTTCCAGCTCCAGCTCCAGTGACCACTCCTCCAGCTCCACAGACATCAGCCGAAGCCTTTGCAGATGCAGCTATCTCAACTCCATCAACCCAGACAGGAGCCGCCAGCAGAGTCCCTAGTGACGTTTAGCTCTATACTTTTCGAACTTTTTGGTAACTTGTTGCCAAAGGGGGAGAAATTGTATAGATCATAGGACTTCGAGAGAGAGAGTGCTTGTTTTTTCTCTTTCGTTCATTTGCGGTCTTTTTGAGATACTTTTGAGTTTTCCGAGACATTCTGTGTGTTTGATACTACGTTTGCTCTACTTTGATGAGTGCTTGATCATACTATGCCTTAATGTGTGCTTAATGCTTATCATATGCTATTCATATCTTGTATGATCATTTACTCATGTCTTGGTGATTGGGTGCATGCTATTCATTCTTATCATTTTGTGCGCTCCACCAAGATGTATGTGACATGGAAGAGTGACCCATGATCCTAATCGATTGTGCATTTGCATTCAAACGCAAATCTTAAATAATGCACAAATTTAGGGGGAGCTCTTGCTTATCACATACTTCTCAAAGCGACGATATTACTCATTGATTATATCATTTGTCGAAGCTTTGATCTATATGTTGTCATCAATTACCAAAAAGGGGGAGATTGAAAGTGCAACTAATCCCCGGGTGGTTTTGGTAATTAATAACAACATATATATCATTGAACTAATAGTTTCTTGAGAATCATTTCAGAAAGTTCAGTGATATGGGTATGGCAATGGCTGAACATGTGGACCCCTCAAAATGCTAAGGCAAGCATTGGCAAAAGCTCAAGACTCTATTTTTGGTTTAATGATCCAAGATCACATTGAGTCTATAGGAAAGCCAATACTATTAAAAGGGGATGAGGTTATGATAATGATCTGGTTGCTCAAAGTGCTTAGTGATACATCTCCCAAACCATCAGCAATCTTTCATTCCAACATACACTCATAAGTAATCTCGGTCCCACCGATTCCATAAACTCAGTCACACCGAGATGAACCACCTCAGCCACAAAGCCAAACCCTAGTAATTTCGGTTTTTCCGATTCCAAACTCGGTCTCACCGAAACTAGTGTTGCCAAGCTTCTGTAACCTTCTGTCATCATATCGGTGTCACCGAGATGATAAAGTCGGTCCCACCGAGATTGGCAAACCCTAGTCTTTGGAAGAATCGGACTCACCGAGATTGTATTTTCGGTCCCACCGAAAATCCCAACGTTCACAAGATTTGAACTTTCGGTCTCACCGAGTTGTCAACTTCGGTCTGACCGAGATTGGTCAAATGTGTGTAACGGTTGGATTTTGTGTGGAGGCTATAAATACCCCTCCACCTCCTCTTCATTTGTGTAGAGAGCCATCAGAAAGAACTACCACTCCTACCTTACATTTCTGAGAAGAAAACTACCTACCCTTGTGTTGAGATCAAGTTGCTCCACTCCCACCATATGAAACTTGATTTCTAGCCTTCCCAAGTTGCTTTCCACTCAATCCTTTCTTCCACCACAGCCAAATCAGTGAGGAGAGTTGAGTGTTGGGGAGATTATCATTTGAAGCACAAGAGCAAGGAGTTCATCATCATCAACACCATCTATTACCTTTTGGAGGGTGGTGCCTCCTAGATTGGTTAGGTGTCGCTTGGGAGCCTCCGTCAAGATGTGGAGTTGAACCAAGAAGTTTGTAAGGGCAAGGAGATCGCCTACTTCGTGAAGATCTACCCCGAGTAAGGCTAGTCCTCCGTGGGCGTATGCCATGATGGCATAGACAAGGTTGCTTCTTCGTGGACCCTTCGTGGGTGGAGCCCTCCGTGGACTCTCGCAGCCGTTACCCTCCGTGGGTTGAAGTCTCCATCAACGTGGATTGACGATAGCACCACCTATCGGAACCACGAGAAAAATCTCCGTGTCTCCAAATTGCGTTTGCTCTTCTCCACCTCTCTTTACTACATGTGCAATTTACTTTCCGCTGCCTATACTCTAGAATTGCATGTGTAGGGTGATACTTGACTTGATCATCATTGTGAACTTGCCAAAAACTTGTCTTAATCAAAAGGCTAAATTTTTATATTGTCAAGTAGTCTAATCACCCCCCCTCTAGACATACTTTCGATCCTACAATCATCTCATACAACAATTTATATCTCATCACGTCTTGACCATATCACATCACAACATGCCCTGCAAAAACAAGTTAGACGTCATCTACTTTGTTGTTGCAAGTTTTACGTGGCTGCTACGGGCTTCTACCAAGAACCGTTCTTACCTACGCATCAAAACCACAACGATTTTTTGTCAAGTGTGTTGTTTTAACCTTCAACAAGGACCGGGCGTAGTCAAACTCGATTCAACTAAAGTTGGAGAAACTGACACCCGCTAGCCACCTGTGTGCAAGGCACGTCGGTAGTACCAGTCTCATGAACGCGGTCATGTAATGTCGGTCTGGGCCGCTTCATCCAAGAATACCGCCGAATCAAAGTAAGACATTGCTAGTAAGCAGTATGACTATTGTCGCCCACAACTATTTGTGTTCTACTCGTGCATATAACATTTACGCATAGACATGGCTCGGATGCCACTGTTGGGGAACGTAGTAATTCAAAAAAATTCCTACGATCACGCAAGATCTAACTAGGGGATGCATAGCAACGAGACAGGAGAGTGTGTCTATGTACCCTCGTAGACCGAAAGCGTAAGGGTTTAGTAACGTGATTGATGTAGTCAAACGTCTTCACGATCCAACCGATCCAAGTACCGAACGTACGGCACCTCCGTGTTCAGCACACGTTCAGCACGATGACATCCCTCGAGCTCTTGATCCAGTTGAGGACGAGGGAGAGTTCCGTCAGCACGACAGCATGGCAACGGTGATGATGAAGTTACCGACGCAGGGCTTCACCTAAGCACTACGACGATATGACCGAGGTGTGTAACTGTGGAGGGGGGCACCGAACACGGCTAAGAGAAGACTTGGTGTACCTTTGGGGTGCCCCCTGCTCACGTATATAAAGGAGGGAGGGAGAGAGGCCGGCCCTCTTAGGGGCACCGCCAAGTGTAGGGAGTCCTACTAGTAGGATTCCCTTTCCTTTTCGGAGTGGGAAAGAAGGAAAGGAGGGAGAGGGAGAAGGAAAGGGGGGCACCCTCACCCCTTGTCCAATTCGGTTTGGGCAGGAGGGAGGCGCCGCCACCTCGTGGCCCTTCTTCCCACTTGATGTCTACTATGCAACCTTCTTCTTGTAGACATTGTTGGGCCTCCAAGTGCAGAGGTTTGTAGGACAGTAGCAAAATTCCCTCAAGTGGATGACCTAAGGTTTATCAATCCATGGGAGGCATAGGATGAAGATGGTCTCTTTCAAATAACCCTGCAACCAAATAACAAAGAGTCTCTTTGTGTCTCCAACACACCAATACAATGGTAAATTGTATAGGTGCACTAGTTTGGCGAAGAGATGGTCACTACTAGGAAAAGGGCTATAGATAGGATTGATACTAATGGCGCGCCGTGGAACTAGTGCGCCACTACTATATACTAATGGCGCACCAGTTGGTGATGCGCCATTAGTGTGGAAGACACTAATGGCGCACCAGAAACAGGGTGCACCACTAGTATTGAATATATTCTTTCCATTTTTCCATACATACTAATGCCGCATTAGGACGAAGTGCGCCATTACTAGTTCTAACTAGTAATGGCGCACCAGGCACGCAGTGCGCCATTACTAGTTTAAACTACTAATGGCGCACTATGACCCTGTTGGGGATATTACCACTAGGTGTAAACCGGCCAGCTTGGGCCGGGTTAGCTCCGTTAGTGGTATAATCAGAGAAAGGCCCAAGGCCTATCGTCGGTTTAGAACTTGTAGCCATAAACCGGCCTGATGTATGACTTGTATTGTAAGTTAGGAATAGAGAGATACCAACCGGGATACGAGTATGAACCGGTTGGGACTCTACGAACCGACGGGCGTCACTCGTGTACATAAGGGGACGACCCGGCGGCGGTTCAAGGACAGATAACCACAACTCGAGCCTAGGCGAAGCTTATTTGCTCCCTAGCCATCGAGACTACATCAATTCCATCACAACTAGACGTAGGCTTTTACCTTCATCGAAGGGGCCGAACTAGTATAAAATCCTCGTGTCTTTGTGTCCGCTTTAACCCCTGCAAGTAAACCCGTAGCGATGGCTCCACGACTAAGTCCTTACGCTAGGACATCTGCCGTGACAAATCCACGACAGTTGGCGCCCACCGTGGGGCTATCGCACGATGGTTTGACGATCTTGGAGGGCAAGCTCAAAGGACTCGAAGGCTACGTCGTGGGCCGGATGACCAAGAGTCGTCGCGGCCGGATCTACATCGACGACGCCGGATGGGGTCCCGAGGCCGATTCAATCGAGTATGGATACCGGGTCCCCTTCGGCGGCATACACGTTTTCATCGGCAAGATTGGGGAGCCTGGGCCTGAGCCGGACATCTGCACTGACCTCATCGAGACGGCTCAGTGTGCGCGACCTGCCCAGGTTAAACCGGCCGTGAAGCATGTCTTCGTTGGAGTCACCCATGGAGGGGAGTACGACGCCGGTTCAGAACACGGTAGTGAGACCGTCGTTTATTCGGGCGATGAATCTTCAACAGGAGAGACCAAATCATTGTACCAGCTGCAGGATGATATGATCAGGGGCTGTTCCGACGGTGACAGTATTCCAGACCCCCCAAGCCAGTTAAACCGGGTCGGAGTATTCATGGCCGGTACGCAGGCAGCGAACCACTCTTCAACCGCAGCAGCGATGCTCTCCGGTTCAGCAGCGGCAGCAGGGGCAGGAGGCCCGGTGCGCCCGCCGGTTCAAGTTCTGTCAGATCTGTTTGATGCACTAGCAGTGCTTATGGCGGAGGACAATCCGGCGGATCGGGAGGCTCATAATGCAGAAATCGCAAAGGTGAAGGAGCAGATCGCGCAAGCCAAAGCGGATCTAGCGTCAGAGAAGGAGCGTATGGCCGCAGAGCGGGCCGCTTTAGACGCACAAGCTTATAAACTCATGCTTGACCAGAGTGCATCGCAGGAGGTGTTGAAGCGGAAGTATAGATCGCGCCTGCCATCAGGATTTGATCCTAGAAATCTCTTTCAGACCCCGGGAGCCGGACCCAGTAACCCGCCCCAGCACAGGGAGGTAAACCGGATTGAGGCACCAGGAGCAAGAGCGACGGTCCAACCGCGCCTGATGGAGCCTCCGCAGCAGCACACGGTGGTTCCTCCGCCGGTACAGACACCCCCAGGTCATTATTCCAATCCCATGGACAAACTGGTTGCAGCCGCTGCACGATTGGAGGCGATCCCAGTCGAAGGAGATTCCCCACAAGCTGTTGAGACACGCCGGGTTAAGGAGCTTCTCCGGACTGCGCTGATACAGCAGGAGGCATATTCATACAGTCGTGATCGGATTCATTCTACGCCCCGTCCAAGCCGGAGCTACAGCAGGCGCGTGGATGAACCGGCAATATCAAGCAACGTGCGGGACCGTGAAGCGGCCCGAGGCAATCACCAGATGGGTGGTATTCGTGATGCTCAGGATGTAGTGGATCGGGCCCGGGCACGCAGGGAGGCCGAGTTAGCAGCACAGGATGATGCGGATCAACACACCCCGGTGCGCCCTACCACCTTCGCCGGACCAGGAGTCGCATCCGCTTTAGGGGTGCCCTGTTTAATCCCCGCTTTACGCAATGTGCGTCTGCCTAAGGATTTTAAGGGCCCGCGCAAGGTGCCGAATTACACTGCAGATTTGTCCCCTGAAGCATGGGTTGAAAGTTATGAGATGGCCATGGAGATGCTAGATGTTGATGAGACCGCATGTGCAAAGTACTTCACCATGATGCTGGAGGGCACAGCCCGTACTTGGTTGAAAAGCTTACCGCCCAATTCTATCAGTTCATGGGGCCAGTTACGGGCCCGGTTTATCCAGAACTTCAAGGATACGTGTAAGCAGCCCAAGTCCATAGTAGATCTGGCGGCTTGCGTCCAGGAAGAAGGGGAGTCAACAACCCGTTGGGTACGCCGTGTGTCTGAGATTTTGCACTCTTCTGACCGGATCAACGCTGACTCGGCGATCATAACATTAGAAGGCAACTGCCGGTTTGAGCCTTTGAAATTAAAATTGGGACGTATGAAGCGGTTCTGCAATGATATGGGAACCCTCATGGCCGCTTTGGTAAAGTATGCCGATTCAGACAGTACCAAGGATCCTGAAGCTGATGATGATGAAGCAGGGAAGGGAAAGAAGAATGGCGACTCCAAGGAGCAGCAGTACAAACCGGCGGGTCATGGAAACGGTGGCAAGCGCAAGGCTGATGGCAACCCGGATTTCGTAGCCAACACTAATGCGCAGGACAGAGGCCCGCGGCGCAGAGGCAAGGCGAATCGGGGTCCAAATCCTAATACAAGCCGTTTGAATTACTTGTTAAATCAGCCTTGTCCCAAGCACGGGACGAAGGAGTCCCCATCGAATCATCTTTGGAAAGACTGTTATATTATGCAGGAGTTCAAAAACTCCAATGCTTTCCGATATGACCAGGGGTCAGGTGGTGGTTCAGGATCCGGTTTCCATGGGCCGGGTCAGGACGGAGCTTCTGGTTCAGGGCCTAACCAGGGCAATCACAATAATCAGAGTGATCAGGGTGGCCAGCAGCAGCAGCAACAGTCAGGTTATCAGAGCCAGCCAAAGCAGTTGAATAGTGGGCAGTATCATGTTTTCACAACCAGTTTGGACAAACGGGATCGGAAGCTTCACAAACGGGCAGTAAACTCTGTTGAACCGGCTTTGCCGCGGTATTTGCGCTGGTCAGAGCAGCCTATCGTATGGAGCAGAGAGGACCATCCCCCCCGGGTTGATAATCCGGGTCAGCTGGCATTGGTGGTAGACCCTCAGGTGGGGGGCTATAAGTTTACTAAGGTGCTTATGGATGGAGGAAGCAGTATCAATATATTATACTATGAAACTTTCCGTCGCATGGGTCTCACAGACAAAGATCTCAGACCGTCCAATACGGTGTTCCATGGTGTAGTACCAGGCAAATCTGCTTATCCTGTTGGTAAGATAGCCCTGGATGTGGCTTTTGGAGATGAGCATGATTCCCGGTCTGAAAAGCTAACTTTTGAAGTGGTGAAAATCCGGAGTCCATATCATGCCTTGTTTGGACGGCCAGCTTATGCTAAGTTCATGGCACGACCTTGTTATATTTACTTGCAGCTCAAAATGTCGGGTTACAAAGGAACGATAACGGTGCATGGAAGCCACCGAGTCGCTTTGGAATGTGAGGAAGGAGATGCAGCTTATGCAGAGGCGGTCTGTGCCACGGATGAGTTGAAATTCTACAAGGACAACGTTGACCCGGCGGATAT
Source organism: Triticum timopheevii (assembly GCA_963921465.1). Lineage (NCBI taxonomy): Eukaryota > Viridiplantae > Streptophyta > Magnoliopsida > Poales > Poaceae > Triticum > Triticum timopheevii. The sequence goes on along the minus strand of OY997274.1, from coordinate 161,650,846 downwards.
GACCCCTTTGAAGAAACCCACTACAGAGCATGAATCGGATCTGAAGTTTAAATCGGCAGCTGAGACTAAGCTTGTTGACTTCGTGCCAGGCGATTCGTCCAAGCAGTTTACTGTCAGTGCTAACCTAGATCCCAAATAGGAAAGCGCGCTCATCGAGTTCATCCGTGAGAACCGGGATATCTTTGCATGGAAGCCATCTGACATGCCAGGTGTACCGAGGGAACTCGCTGAGCACACACTTAATGTGGATCCTAAGTATAAACCGGTGAAACAGTTCCTCCGCCGGTTTAATGAAGAGAGGCGCAAGGCTATTGGAGAAGAAGTAGCCAGGCTTCTGGCGGCTGGCTTTATCATTGAGGTTTTTCATCCAGAGTGGCTTGCTAATCCGGTGCTAGTCCTTAAGAAAAATGGCACCTGGCGTATGTGTGTGGACTACACAGATCTTAACAAGGCTTGTCCAACAGATCCTTTTGCCCTCCCCCGCATTGATCAGATTATTGATGCCACGGCAGGATGTGAGCGTTTAAGTTTTTTGGACGCATACTCTGGATATCATCAGATCAAAATGGCGGTTAAGGACCAGGAGAAGACAGCATTTATAACTCCCTTTGGAGCCTTCTGCTATGTATCTATGCCTTTTGGGCTCAAGAGTGCCCAGGCTACTTATCAGCGGTGTGTACAGAATTGCTTGCATACGAAGATTGGCCGCAATGTGCATGCTTATGTAGATGATATTGTGGTGAAATCAAGACAAAAGGAGACACTGGTGGAAGATTTGAAGGAAACCTTCGAGAACTTGCGCATTTATAAGATGATGCTTAATCCGGCCAAGTGTGTTTTTGGTGTTCCGGCTGGCAAGTTATTGGGTTTCCTGGTGTCTAACAGAGGAATTGAGGCTAATCCGGAGAAAATTAAAGCTATCACTTCCTTGGCTAAACCGAAGTGTATCAACGATGTTCAGCGTCTGGCGGGCAGGATTGCTGCGTTGAGCCGGTTTATCAGCCGCCTCGGAGAGAAGGCCATTCCCTTATACCAGATGCTGAGGAAGACGGATAATTTTGTCTGGAGTCCAGCTGCTGACGAAGCATTTGAGGATCTAAAGCGGCAATTGGCCAACCCGCCTGTTCTTGCGGCTCCGGTTGACAAGGAACCGCTGTTGTTATATCTGGCAGCCAATGCTCGAGCAGTAAGCGTGGCCATTGTGGTAGAGCGCAAGGAGGCAGGCAAGGAGCATCCGGTTCAACGGCCGGTTTATTATATCAGTGAGGTGCTTATTGAGTCCAAGCAGAGATGTCCGCATTGGCAGAAGCTAGTCTATGGTGTTTTTATGGCCAGTCAGAAAGTGAAGCAATATTTCCAAGGGCACCCTATCACAGTGGTTAGTTCAGCTCCTTTGGGTGATATCATACAGAACCGAGAGGCGACTGGCCGGATTGCAAAGTGGGCCATCGAGCTTGGGCCGCATGGACTAAAGTATATACCACGCACAACAGTGAAGTCACAAGCACTTGTTGATTTCATTAATGACTGGACGGAGTTACAAGCACCAGAGGAGAAGCCGGATCACACATACTGGACTATTCATTTTGATGGATCCAGGCAATTGGAAGGCTCGGGGGCTGGAGTCGTTTTAACTTCCCCATGAGGTGATAAGTTTTGTTACGTTCTCCGTTTAATGTTCCCTTGTACTAATAATGCAGCTGAGTACGAAGCCTTGCTCCATGGTCTCCGGATGGCTAAGGAGATGAATTTAAGCCGGGTTAAGTGCTTTGGTGACTCGGACCTGGTGGCCCAGCAAGTATCTGGCACTTGGGATTCTAAAGACCCCCTCATGGCCGCATATCGTCGAGAAGTGGATAATATAGCAGGTTGCTTCAAGGGCTATCAAGTGGATCATGTGGATCGCCGGAAGAACGAAGTGGCAAACGCTTTAAGCCGGTTGGGTTCTCAGCGTAAACCGGTCCCGCCTAATGTCTTTTTGGACGTCTTGCACAACCCGTCGGTCCAGCTCCCTGGTGAAGCGGATTTGGCTATTCCTGATCCGGAGGCTCAGTTGGTGGCAGCATTACATGCTATTCCAGATTGGACGATTCCTTACCTTGCGTATATGACTCGAGGAGAGTTGCCAGAAGATGAGGTTCTGGCTAGACAGATAGTCCGGCGCTCCAAATCTATGACGATTCTTAATGGTGAGCTACATCATTGTAGTGTGTCAGGGGCGTTTCAACGCTGTGTTTCCCCTGAGGAAGGCTGTGAAATTTTAAGGGAAATCCATGAAGGGGATTGTGGACATCATGCCGGTTCAAAGTCCTTGGTGGCGAAGGCGTTCCGTCACGGATTTTACTGGTTGACTGCCCATGCTGATGCGGAGGATTTGGTTAAACGGTGTGATGGATGTCAGAAATTTTCAAGGCGTGCTCATGTGCCGGCACAAGAATTGAGGATGATCCCAATAACGTGGCCGTTTGCGACTTGGGGGCTGGATATGGTTGGACCCTTTAAACGATCCAAGGATAAGAAGACCCACCTGTTGGTGGCAGTGGACAAGTTCACCAAGTGGGTTGAAGCGGAGCCTGTCAGTAAGTGTGATGCAGCAACAGCGGTACAGTTCATCAAAAAGGTGATTTTCCGGTTTGGCTTTCCGCACAGTATAATTACTGATAATGGCACTAATCTATCCAAGGGGGCTATGAAAGAGTTCTGTGAATGCGAGCACATCCGGCTTGACGTGTCGTCAGTGGCGCATCCCCAGTCCAACGGGCAGGCAGAACGAGCCAATCAAGAGATCTTACGAGGTATCAAACCTCAGCTTATGGTTCCATTACAGAGAACGCCAGGGTGCTGGGTAGAAGAGTTACCATCGGTGTTATGGAGTATTAATACTACGCCAAACCGGTCCACTGGATATACGCCGTTCTTCATGGTCTACGGAGCGGAGGCAGTTCTCCCCAGCGATATCCGGCACGACTCGCCCCGTGTAGCAGCTTATGTTGAAGCGGACAACGAGATGGCACGGCAGGACGCTTTGGACCTATTGGATGAGGAGCGTGATATGGCAGCCGCTCGTTCAGCGATTTACCAGCAAGATCTTCGTCGTTATCACAGTCGCCGGGTTAAAACCAGAGCCTTTCAGGAAGGAGATTTGGTGCTTCGTCTCATCCAAGACCAGGCAGATATGCACAAGTTATCCCCACCTTGGGAAGGACCTTTCGTGGTCAGCAAGAATCTACACAACGGATCATACTATCTGATTGATATTCGAGAGCATAAAGACTCACGTACATCAGAAGAGGAGACCAATAGGCCGTGGAATATAGCTCATCTTCGACCTTACTACACTTGAGTCATCGGCTCAGTTTATGTACATAGCATGACAATGTATATATTATCTTCGATATAATAAAAACCGGAGCCTCAGCTAAAGCGGGGTCTCTGTCTTTCTTCTCATGCGTGGTTACATGGAGTGTTTCTGTTTTTAAAGCGGCCTCCGGTTTACCCCTTGACAATTATATTTATCACTTGGGGGCTTGGTCGTGTCCGAACCAATGCAACACCTCTTGATAGGCGAAAGCCACCAGATCATTTGGGGACACGGTCACGTCTGAACCGGTCACGCCTCTTGGTCGGCCAATAGGGCCAGCGTCATTTGGGGGCTTGGTCGAACCCGAACCAATGTCATGCCACTTGGCCGGCGTACTCGCCAAGAGTCTTTTGGGGACCTGGCCGACTAGCACCATCGCTACGCCTTCAGGGGGCTTGGTTGCGTCTGACCATGGTAATGCCATCTGACCAGCTCCATGAAGCTTTACTTTTGCAAAGAGTTATTGCCTTTGTTGCCATATTTTCACATAATTGGTATTCGATTTTTTGTTGCGTTTTTTAACCCGACGAATATTTTTATCCGGTTTAACTGTCAGTCACAAACTGACAGGACACGGTTTGGTATTGCACCGGAGTTTTTATCTGCCCGGTTTACCTTCTTCCGGTTCATCCTCATGGAATAACACAGGGGCTTGTGCTGATTCAGCACGCTTATATGGGCGTTATTATCTCCCCAGACGGTCATGGTTTTTAAGGCCTCCGCTTCAAGGTTGGCTACGCCAGCTTCATGCCCAGATACGGCAGGTATTTGTATCACATACTTATTGATTTTCGATATATATATATATTGAATACCATAAACCGGCTGGCGGTGTCGCCGCCACCGAGGTTCAACTTTTTGGTTGCAGGGAGTATGAATCAAACAAAAGTTTCACCTATGCACGAAGGCATATCCAGGCAGAAAGTTTTAACTAAGGCTATTACAAGGCAACACAGTGCCCAAATGAGATCATTGTTCTTTGGGCAAACCGCCCACGACAGATGTTTAACCCGGCTACCGGTTCAAGACTGTTCTTCATCTTCCGCCGCTTCAGCATCTTCATCCCTACCCATTGGCTGGAAATCCACAGTAGTCCAGTCGATTCCCATTAGCGCTTGGAAAACAGCCTCTTCGTGAATCAAAGACGACGGTTCAATGTCGGGTGCGTAAGTATGCTTACGGATTGGAGGGATCAGGTTTTCCGGTTCAAAGGTTGGGGCAGACACTCGCTTGTTCTGATCATTATAATGGGCTTGGTAATGCTCCAAGTCGGCTTCTTCGGCCAATTGACAAGCCAGCGGGCGTACCGCACGGTTTATCGCCCGCAAGTCCCCTTCGCTGAAATCAGAGCCATCTTCTTTCACGCTGGGATAGCCTTGAGCTGCTTCCACGGGATCAAAATCCGGTACCCATGCCTTGGCTCGGATCAAGGCGTTGATGGCTCCGGTTCGTGCAGCAGATTTCTTCACCTCTTCAATCCGGGAAGGAAGGATTGATAGCCGGTTCAGAGTATCTTGAATCAGGGAAGGCGCTGGATTGTTATGTGACATTGTGGTGATAACGCGCTGGGCTCCGGTATATAACTGCTCAACTAAAGTGTAGACAGCCTTCAGTTTCTTCCGCACGTCATTTCCCAAGTGCCCAACACGTGTGCCTGCATACAATAACGGGATAGTTTTAAACCGGATTAATGATGCAGCAGGAGTAACATATCACAATTATTCACAGGGAGCTTACCGAAGATGGCTGCAGTCATAGAATGTACTTGCCGCTTTACGGCTGTCAGATCATCCACCACCGGTTTAAGGGCAGCTTCAGCATTTTCTGCCCGTTTTATTAAATTGGCCTTTTCAGTGGCCCAGATTGCCTGCTCTTTCTTCAGGCCTTCTTTCACCTGTTCAGCAGCGGTCAAGGCACTGGTTAATTCTTTCTTGGCCTTTTCTGTCTCGACCTGCTGGGTTTTCAAAGCCGCTTGTAAATCGGCAATCCGATCATCCTTGATTTTCACCTCAGCCTGCGCATTGATAGTACGTTCAGCTAGCAATTCAAGTTAAAGTCTCAACCACACAACACAGTTATATGCTTGACACTTGGGGGCTAATGTACCTTCAATTTTTCTACTGCTAATACATGGCAAAGTCCCAAGCTCAATACGAGTATTCAACTTGGCACTTGGGGGCTAATGACTATTTGATTCTACCAATGTTTTGTCAGGAAGTTTTTATTGAGGTACCGGTTTAAGTATGCAGAGTTAAACCGGCCCTGGTGGTTATGCGGGAAGATTGCAAAATGGATCAAAGAAAACAATCAAGTCCCGGTTTGATCAAGATTACAAACCGGACCTTGGGGGCTACAAGGACTAATATACTGGTAATAAGGAAAGGAGTGTTACCTCAAACTTGTCCCTCATTAATTTCACCAAGCCAGCTTCATAGTCACGGCTACTGTAAAGCCGGTTCAAATATCCAGAATGAAGGTCTTGGGCGCTCAAAGCGGCATATGTTTCCAGCTCCACATCCCATTTTCCTTTATTAAAAGTGAAAGAGTCCTCTTTCACAGTATGCCGGGTTAAAGTTGCCGGATTCCCCGGCTCAGAGCGGCCCATTCCAGTAATCACAACGTCATCATCTTTCGACTCGACGGATTGTGTGGGCACGGCTGTTTCAGTAGGACTGCGAGGCTTCTCAAACCGGACAGTACTGGCAGGTGGATCAACAGATATTGAAGTATTTACAGGCCTCTCTTCAGGAATAACCTCCTCTTGAACCGGAGGGTCATTTGGAATATCTTCAGAGGCAACGTTTTCGAGATCCGGCGCTCGCTCATGATCTGAAGCGGCAGCCTCTTCAACTGTTTTGTCCAAGCGGGCCTTCTTGCTGGGTTTTGGTTTGGTTCTAAAGAGACAAAAGTCAGGAAAAAAGCATATCCATTACAGAAAGTATCAGAAAGCATATGGCTGTATGGACTTACCCGGCGGCTATTTTCAATGGCAGTAGCTGAGTGGCAGAGGATTCGCCAGAGGATGAATGGGAAGTAACCTGATAATCGGAGTCGGACGGATTAAGAGGTTGACGGAAGAAACCCGCTTTGAAATTTAAAGCAATAAAAGGGTCGGAAACCTCGGTGCGGCGCTTTCGAACTGGGCTGTTGGGTAAACCGGCAGAGGTAACTACCTGTCCGCTGTGCCGGGTTGTGCGGCGAGCTTCATGTTGCTGTGTCTTCATAACAAGTTTGGGATCCAAGTAAGCAAGAGGGTGAGAAAAGTTAACTTTCCGGGTTGCCCGGCGAAATTTTGGTGAAGGCAAATTTGTTGAATCGGAAGAAAGAATGGTTACCTCAGCAAATCCTGCGTTGCTGGCTTTAGCGTCATCCTGACAAGCATCATCATCAATAAGGCGTGTAAAAAGCAAGCCAAGAGAATCAAGTTCCGGATTACCCACATCATCGTCAATGGCCGGGTCAGATGAAGCAGTAGTCTTTCTCTTGTGGGCTGATTTCTTGACAACTTTTGTTTTGGGCCGATTTGGCCGCCCAGCTTTGTCCGCTTTGTCTTGAGAAAGTTTCTTGCTCCAAAACGGATTATCACCCTGGATCAGAAATAATTAAAAGTTGGATATATGAAAGTAATAACAGGTTTTAATGATGACAGTCAGAGACTTACCGCAGGTGGTGCGTTGGTGGTGCAGTAAGGAGCCAAGCCGGTTTGAGCGCAGAGATGCTCCGGTTCATTCAGCATTCTTCTTACTGAATCCGTAACTTCATCCTCAGAAAGTTCAAGTTTGGTGTGTCGGAGTGGGTCATCGACGCTACCGGTATACTGGCACATCAAACCGGAACGCCGGCTCAAAGGCAGTATGCCCCAAGATAACCAGCAGCGTGCAAGATCAATTCCAGTCAAACCGTTGGCCATAAAGGCTCGGAGCTTGGACAGTTGTGGGGCATATTTGCTTCTCTCTTTGGCAGTCAATCTTTGAGGAAAGGGATGAGTATTGCTTAGCCGCTCTGGACGAAAGCCAGGTAAAGGATTTTCACCTTCAGGAGAAGTATCTTTGCAGTAGAACCAAGTCGCATTCCACTCTTTGGAGTGAGTATGGAGTTTGACGTGGGGATAGGTGATCTCTTTCCTTTTCTGGATAGCCATACCGCCTAATTCTGTATTGGGGCCGTCGGTGAATTCAGTACGACGGTTTAGATGGAAGAGATCTCTGAACAGTTCAACAGAAGGTTCCTCTTGCAGATATGCTTCGGATAGCACTTGAAAGTGGCACAGGTTGGTGACGGAGTTGGGGCCAATGTCTTGGGGACGGAGCTGAAAATTGGCCATCACGTCCCGGTAAAATTTTGACCCGGGCGGTTTGAAACCCCGGGCCAGGTGATCCGCGAAAACTACAACTTCCCCTTCCTAAGGAGTGGGAGGACATTCCTCTCCAGGAACCCTCCAATGGACTGTGTTTTGCTCATCTAAAGCGCCAATCGATACCAGTTCATTCAACTGTGTCTCGGAGACGCGGGAAGGAACCCAGTTGCATTCATACACCTGTTTGGCCATGATAAGATCTACAAAGAAAGGGATCCGGTTTAAGAGCGTGCTTATTACAGAGTGATTGATCCATGTTATGATAAACCGGAGGCAGTTTTTATAAATCAGTTCATTGTGATATGATGTCAGATGCGTTCTGGCGGTTCAACAAGGGGACTAATGGTGTACCTATGCCGGTTTAGCAGCTTTTATTATGGTGAGTTAAACCGCCTAATCTAGGCCTTGGAGATAATTGAAGTCATGGACAGTTTACAGAAACAAGTTTCACAAGGTCTCATGTTTACTACGGATCAAACGCGGGTTTTCAGAAAACAGGAAATATTCCGCGGAAGTAAAAGAAGAAACGGAAGTGGACCATAAGGCATATGTATATATGCAGAAGATCCATGGGATTAAAATGAGAAAGTACAGCGGATACGCAGGAGTCATCATTAATACAGAACAAGATTCATAGCATGGTTCAAGGCTAAAAGGATGAAAACGCACGAAGAACATGGTATGAAGCTCGAACCCTAAAAACAGATCTAAGTGCAGAAACAGATTGAAGAAGGGGAAGAAGCTTACCGGGAATGGAGAAGATGCGGAAAGAGGCCGCAGTGTTCTGGTACGTTCAGGTCGATGCAGCGGCCTAGGATGAAGCAGAAGTCGATGACGATGGCGGAGCTCCAAGGGCAGCAGCACGAGGAAGACGAAGAAGAGGAAGCGAAGGGAGGAAAAGAATGACCCTTCGGTCCTATTTATAAGGCAGTAAAGCTAGGTCAAGCGCGTGGATCCAGGGACTGCTAGTAAAGAAGGCGTTATAAAGGATAAAATTTCAAGATGACGTCATGCCGGTTTATAGTGACCAGAAGCAACGACGTCATGCCGGTTTACAGTGATCAGAAGCAACGACGACGTGGCGGTTTATTAAACAAAAGAAGATGTCCAAGGTACAGGCTTTGTGAAGGATTGACATGAACCAGTTCAAATCAATCTGGGGCCTAATGTTGGGGATATTACCACTAGGTGTAAACCGGCCAGCTTGGGCCGGGTTAGCTCCGTTAGTGGTGTAATCAGAGAAAGGCCCAAGGCCTATCGTCGGTTTAGAACTTGTAGCCGTAAACCGGCCTGATGTATGACTTGTATTGTAAGTTAGGAATAGAGAGGTACCAACCGGGATACGAGTATGAACCGGTTGGGACTCTACGAACCGACGGCCGTCACTCGTGTATATAAGGGGACGACCCGGCGGCGGTTCAAGGACAGATAACCACAACTCGAGCCTAGGCGAAGCTTATTTGCTCCGTAGCCATCGAGACTACATCAATTCCATCACAACTAGACGTAGGCTTTTACCTTCATCGAAGGGGCCGAACTAGTATAAAATCCTCGTGTCTTTGTGTCCGCTTTAACCCCTGCAAGTAAACCCGTAGCGATGGCTCCACGACTAAGTCCTTACGCTAGGACATCTGCCGTGACAAATCCACGACAGACCCGGTGTGCCATTAGTATATATATATATATATATATATATATATATATATATATATATATATATATATATATATATATATATATATATATATATATGTTTGGGACACCTAGGTGCCCAGGCACCTTGCCTAGATGCCGTTAGATCTGATATTGGGTATGACCCGTTAAGAAAAGTTGTATACTTTATGCATTTTATTTCCATCGGTAAGAAAATTAGTTTCCATAATTCTGTTTGTAATTCATACCCCATACGAACTTACCAAAAATAATTGATGCATGCGAATTGAATACCTTGCTAGGAAAATTGAATGGCGTGGAATGTGCATTAATGGTCCATTGTTTTTGAAAAAACAAACCGAACAATACATGGGTTTGGAAAGGGTATAACATGGAAAGGGTATTGCCTTCCAAAAAATAGGGCTGTCATCAATGGTCAATCGTTTTGGCGAAATTAAACCAAACTGATTTCCCGTCGGATACCTTCCAAAATTTTTGCAGTCGTGTGTATTATGGAAATGGTATAACTAGGCAATGAAATACCTTCCAAAGATGGGCCTCTAATTAGTGTACTTTTTTTAAAAAATAATGAAACTGAAATAATTCCCGCACACACTGGCATGTATGGTAGCTGATAGGTAAAATATACAAGATCTCTACGAATAATTGCAAAAATCATTAATTGTTGAATGTCATTTTTCTAGTCTGGGTCATGTAGGTATATGTACATATAATTAGAAATAATTCAGAAGTAAAATTATCAAAATAGTTGGGTATGACGTAATACTTTGTAAGCAGATTCTGCTTTGTTGAAATTTCTTAAATATCTTTTCCGTTGCCTTTTCGTCCCGAAGGTTTAATCACATATTTAGTTGTTAAGATATCGACAAACATTGGGTATCGACAAACATGATCAAGGAATGGCAATGGAGATAACAACAGACAGTAGGATGATTCTCAGTCCGAACACACGTTTTTCCAGCTACCTGGGTATTAAACACATTAAACAGTTGGCAGAGAGGACGACACTAGATAAACACGACCATTGCTTAGTGTTATGCAAAAAAAAACAAAATCAATGTGAAATCATAAATATCTTGGCACTGATATTATCAAGGACGAACAGTACATGCTTCAATAAGATGAAGGGAATTTTGGAAGAAAACTAATGCACTTGTACTGAAACGTATCAGGTATGTAAAGGAGGATCGCCACATGTGGAAGTGTTATGGCCAGGAAGTTGGCACTTCTTGCAGACTTTATTAATCTTTGACCTTGTCAAATTCTCTGGGTTTTGAGGACAACCAGTTCTGTAGTGTCCTTTCTCTTGGCAGAATGAACATTTCCGTTTTTTACCTACACCACCTTCGGCAACAGATTTGAGCCTTGCTGTCCTCGGACGTCCTCGCTTCTTGCGTCGGTCAGGTGGAAGCACGTCGTCATGCAGTTGAGCTTCAAAGATGTCCTCGTCTTCCATTTCATTGGCGCACTCATCATCTGATTCTGCACATAAATGTGTAGACGTTGTGTGGACTTGAGGTATAGCCGTAGCATCTTCTTGGGTTGGCAGCAAACGGATCTCCTGTAAAGCTTCAGTAATTTTCCTCATTGCAACATGGTGCGCATCAACTGATGAGTCACCTTTGGACGATAGGTCCATGCAAGCTTCGAATAACAGGGTACGCCGGTGAGTCCTCGAAGCAGCAGCATCCATGTCGAATCTGCTTTTATTTCCTTCTCTGGCATTGCTCGTCCATCTTTTCTTGATGTATTTGTCTGGAAGAGTCCGGCACCCAATATGCATCATAACCTGAAACAAAAATAAATAATATAATTTGACTCTAATTTCCTTGGAAAAAGAAGACTAGTACTGAAAGGTTACATTGTTCATACCCTGATTATGTGTGAGCATAATATGCCCATGTGTTCAAACAATCTACAAATACATCTGTATTCCTCTTCATCTTTATTTACATGAACTGGAAACTCCAACTTACTCCAGTTTTCCCTCGTATCACATTCCATGTAAACAGTTATGTATGTGCCATCATCTCTGATTTCTTGGACAAAGTAAGATGCACTCATGTATACCTGGTCGCTGAACTTAGCAAACATGGTGTCCGTGTAAACTTTAGCAGCTTTCCTCTCTATTGGCGAACCACATCTCGGTTGCCTTGCATCCTGTGAATAGGAGTGGGATAGAAGTGGCAACGGCATGAGGTATGGGTAATGAATCACATTTAGAAAATGGAAAAGGTATATTTGTATTATATTATAAATGTACCTTCGAAGTGTCGAACTCAAGTTTGTCCTCAGCCGCAATCCTATCCGCAATAAATTTATCATATTGTTTAACAAAGTTATGCATGGTTGATGATGGTGAAACATAGGCTTTGAGCACATGATTCATGCACTCGCTGCGTTGCGTTGTCGTCATCTTTGCGAAGAAATAATCTTTGAAGTATGGTGGCGCCTAGCGATCACGTTTATCCCACACTTCTTGTAGCCAGGTGTTGCTATGGAGATCATACTCAGCAATAAGTGAGTTCCAAGCACTTTCAAACTCATCTATGGTCCTTGTATGATTAAGAACTCTATGGAACTTGTCTTTGAAATCAGATGTCTTGCTGTAAAGAGTAGGACCGATATGTTCTTTGGCTTTATAAAAAATGTGCCATTTACACCACCTATGGATTGTGTTAGGGAATACAGCTTTGATGGCAAGTTCCATGGCCCTGTTCTGGTCTGTATTATTTGTAGAAAATAAATTAGAATGTTTGAACAAAAGAAAACGGGAAAGTGCTTTAAGGGTATGTGGAGAGTAAACCTGTGAGAATTCCAACTGGATGCTTATCTTCGACAGCTTTGAGAAAAGTACTAAACAACCACTTGAAGGCATCCTCTGATTCTTCTATAACCAGTGCGCAGCCAAAGATGATAGTCTGGAAGTGATTGTTTACACCCACAAAAGGAGCAAATGGCATACCGTATATATTTGTTTGGTAGGTAGTATCAAATGCAACCACGTCACCAAAGTGCTTGTAACTAAGCCTAGACCAAGCATGCGACCAGAAAATATTTTTTATCTTGCCATCCTTTCCAACATCGACAGCATAAAAGAAATCTTTGCTTGATTTTTGCATTTCTACAAATAGCTGTAATGTCTTCTTGATGTCATCTGTATTTTCTTCAATTCAGATTGATTGTTTAACACTTTGAAAATACGTTCTAGTGTAAGGCAGCATCGATGCTCCTCCAGCAATCCCGGCTAAATATCCATACATTTGAGTTGTGGTGCTGTTGTTTTCCATCATTTCTTTCATAATGCGTCTGGTGCCCTCACCGATTTTGTTATGTGATTTCCAGTTGCGGGTCATACCTGTACTGGTTGTAAGGGGGTGATTGTGTTCTTGCCGGAGTTGTGTGATGATCCACTTATGTTCTTCATGTCTGTGTATGCGCATCATGGCACCGCAACCTCTCTTCACAGATTTTTGAACCCCCTTAGATGGCTTGCCCTGGGAAAGGAAAGACAAGACAATAGGGAAATTGTATGATCCCACAATCATGAATTAATTTAGTTCGAGTAATAAACGATAAGTAGTACATACCTCGCATGAGCAAACAAATTCGATGTAAGTAGTGTCACCAGCAACATTTTGGACTTGTTTTCGAATTCTTATACCAAACCCTTTTCTCAACGCGTACATGTTATAAAACTGGAAGGCATCCGTGTCTTCATGGAATACCTGGCCTAAAAAAGGATCCATAATCGTTGCATCACAATATTCTGGTGGAATAGTAACCAGCGCAGTTCCGGAGTCATCACTAATTGTGGAATATAGAATGAGTCAATACTCAGTACAAGTTTCTAGAACAAAAACGACTAATGTGTGCATTACGTAGGGAAGACGGGTATAGTAGTATCAGAAATCACCTGCCACTGGTAGTCCTGCCTTGATTAGAACAATCCAGCGAAGAACATCCATCCGTGCCACCAGCGACATCTCCTTCAGAAGGAGTGGCCATTAGGTTGCGCTTCAGTCTATGGTGTTTCGTTGTGAAATGGTGTGTCTGGGAAGGAGGGATTCTCCTTTTAAATACCCATACGTGAGATTGGAGACTCCACTAGCCATGATCAGTAACTGATTCGGGTTATTAACTCATAGTTATTGGTGCGATTCATTGCCAAATTACTAGGAATTAGTGATTTGTTGCATTCACTAGTAGTGGTACAGCGTACAAGGCAGTGCACAAGCACTTGCTCAGCTTCCATATTTACGAAAGATTTTAGATTGATTCTTAATTGCAAGACACCTAGTTAAAGAATCGTCGCTGATCTTGTATTAAAAGTTGATGTGTGCTATGATCCTCTGACTTACATTTTTTGTTAAGTATTGAACTGGGTACTAGCACTACAGAAGGTGTGGATATTGGTTATTTGGAACGACAAGAAATGTAGTGAGTATGGCGCTGGTAGGGTTAGTCGAGAATAATAACGTAAAATAGTAGTGAGTATGGCGGTCCCGATTTGCATGGATGCGTCAAACCCACAGCAGAGCAGTTGCTACCCTCTGAGCCCGCCATGATATCTGTGGCGCCATTTAGCTGACCCATGTCGACGCGCAGTTGGCATTTCCCTAAACCGCAGCACACCATCCGCCGAACTTAATTAATGACTTGTCGGTACGTAAAATTTTAAGTTGATATCGTCGAATATTAAGTATAAACCTGAGGTATGATGCTACGATGGCCAAGTACTACAGGAGAAAGATTAGTGTATGTATGAAACAGAATGTAATATTCAGATTTTGTTTTTATTGGAGTATGGGAGACCCAAACGAGTTGAATTGTAAATCCGAAATGGAGAAAATAATTGTAGTCTAATTTGTATGAAGCTTCGTGTATTAATTATACATGTCGGCGCTAAAAAGTGTGACAATAAGACATGTCCGTGGGAATCTGGACTGACAACATGATACCCAAGGAAACGTATGAAGGAATTGACCAATAATTCGGCAGTTGTTCTGGCATAACATGAAGCAAATAATCGTACTTATTACATATAATGTTCAATACTTTGTCCCAAAATGACAGCTAGTTCGATATACTTATGTAAAATATGAAATAAAGGTAATAAGGCAGTCTTCATTTCTTCACGACGACTCCATCCTCGTATTGCCTCACAAGTTGTTTGACGAAATCTGGAAGTGCCGCTACATTATCTCTGATGGTAAGAATGTCCATTAGAATGTTGGCCCTAACCTTGTCCATGCAAGCCTGTGTTGAGAATAGGAAGTAAGTAATGCAACACAAGGATGATAGTTTTTTTTAATGGAAATTATTCTAAGAAAAATTATGGATGCTTACTGGATTGAGCTCTTTGGCGACTTCTATCCCATTCCAATTCTTCATGTACTCTAAAGTATAAACACCACTCTCAACCCTGCATAATTGGATGTAACTAGTATATAAGTAAACAGTTATGAACTATCATGAGATGTAAGGTTAGCCAGAATAATTTCTTACTCAAATCGGTGTCTTGGCACAACAGGTTCGTTATAAGCCCATGTAGCTACATCTTCTTTCCAGTCACTGAAGAAGAGGGTCAAGCATTGTTGCATGGCAGAAGCCAACATAGGTACAATCCAAGTATGTCTACTATATTGCTTAACATCTGCGCTAATTTTGGTCTTACTAGAGTCAAGGATGTAAATAACTCTGTGACGCAAGTTGAATGTATAACAAGACCAGTGTGTAATGTCGCATAGGGAAACATGAATCTGCATTGACCATATACCCGGCCGTTAGACAAAGCACATTAATCAAGATTAGCGAAAAAATGTACTTGAATCTGAACAACGCTTACATTTTCACACTTGGAGACGTTGTAGTTGAGGTGCGGACCAGTGAACTGTTGTCGAAATAATTCCGGGTTCCAACAATCTCCACCAGCAATTGCATGAACCTGCAAACGTCTTCCGTAAATAAAAGTTTGGGTAATAAATCCAAATTTACGGAGCAGGATAATGATATAACTAACCCCAAAATCAGGCTCAATAAAGTGGCGCTTTCCATAAGCGTCAGTTTCCCCATACATTTCAAAATCCAGTTGAATGAGCCTTCTAGTGTAAAGACTCATAGTTGGATATTCAACCCTGTCATTGCCTTCAATGAAATTACGGACGTCTGTCCCCGTTAGTTTGATCGCAGTTGGCTTGACATGAGCTACCCAAGTAGAGCTATATGTAGGGGATAATTAATAAACATTGTGAAATTCAGCGGTTAGTATACTACCAAAAAAATTATGAAGTTCAAATACCTGGATACATCTTCAGTCTGATAGTTCTTAATCCAGTTAACTAATACATTCGTCACGTCTTCTGGACAGGAATGTACAGCGGCCACGTTGCCAAATGGAGAGTTAATAGAAGACTTGAAGCGCTGACGCTGAGGTTTGTCATGGGTAGAAAGACTGAAGTCCAAGTGTTTGGGTTCAGGGTACTCTCGTTTTATGCCACACACATGCTTTAGTTCCCCTTGGCTGTTCTCAACGTACATGTCTTGTAGAATAATGCAGCTAGATGCTGCTATCTCACGTGACATAGAACGTGGTGAGATGGAACGACGGTAGTCCGCAGAATCTGAGAAAAAATGTAGGAAAAGTAATTAAGAAATGTAGATGAGAAAGGAATGAAAATGTATGTAACTAATACCTTTCTTTGATTCTTGTGCTGGTGTTAGGTCAATGCCGAGATCAAAAGAGGGTGGCTCTATATCGCACAATGAAGGACGTGGGTATGTTTTGTTGAGGTTTAGGCTCGTCTCTTCCTCACTCTTAACCGACCGATTTAAATCGAGTGATCCAATGTAACCTGGTGTACTCATTGATGTAGATGTTCTGGCATGCAGATTATTTGCTGCATGTATGTTGGTCGTAAATTTCATATGAGCTAGAGCTGAAATGAAATACAGTAACCATTACTTACTAAAATTGCTATCCGTCGTCCATGAAAGTTCTGAATGTACCTGACGGATGCAGCAGCTGAACATGAGAAGTTTGACGAAATACATTGGCGCAGGAATCCATATTTCCATCTGGCAAATTGTCCCTTTGCAGGAATGCTTGCTGGACTATCTGTAAACATATATACGCAACGTGTTGGTTTGCAGACACTACGCTAAACGAATATAACTAGAGAATTATGAAAATACCTTGCTATTATCAGGATTGTTATCTGATGGGATAGCAGCACTTTCAGCTCGAAAAGCCGACATCATACCCACATTAGGTCTGCTGTAATAGACATCACTTCTTGGACGTAGCTGCAAGAAAATAATGCATGTAAGGGCATAAAAATGAAAATAAAAATGTCTAAATAGGTCCTAATTCAATATGATCGACAGACTATAATGTAACAATCAGACTGTTTTCTACCTTCATCATCCCAAACTGGGTTGGCTTGTATTGATTCTTCTCTTTGAGGTCCATACTCATTCTTACTTTTATTGCGTGTTTATCATACGCCATAATTCGTGGGAAGCAATCATGCTTGAGACTTAGCGGACCCAATTCCAAGTTGTCCAAGTAGAATATCTGAATGTAGAATGTATTATTAATTCAAACTATATGCAAGCTGTTTATGCAAACTTAGTATTGTTAGGAAATGTAAATACCTGCAGAAATATGACACATCCGTTTATATACGTGGCTTTTGTATCATCAGTGAGCTTGTTGGCCAATGCTCGTGCTGCTGCTATAATGTCATTGACGACATACCTCGCCCAGTTCCAGTTAGGGATGTCATCTAAATTCTTGAGCGCCATAAAATATTTCGGACATATATTGTCCAACAAAGTTTGTGGTGCGAGAAATTTTGTCATCAAAAGGAGAATGAAGGCAGTCTTGAAGGCAGCAATTTCGTCATCCGACATTGGTGCTTCATGTTTCTTGCTCAGAATATCAGTGAGTACACTTCTCGTGATTTTTTTAAACTCCGAGACATTCAGTCGGATGCATATTACATTTTTTATGTGACTGACTTCTTCCGGGGAAGGAATTCGCAACTCCTTTCCCGAGAATGGGATACCCAGAACTTTGTGAACATCACCATCAGTGAAGTGTAGAAGAGTTCCATCACCCATTCTAATTGCTATTTCTTGAGTGGATACCCTAGATAGAAGGTTGTGACTAAATTCCCGAGAGTTTGTGATTTCCGGTAGTTTCAAAATTCCGTCAAACTTCATTTCAATGACTAAGCGTTTCTTTTCATCGTTAAAATCCTTCACGATGGACGAAATAGAAACGGGTGTGCATCTAGAAATCGGCGCTACGTATTTAACGGGAAGTGATGTTGACCTAACCGGTAGCTCCATAAAGTCGTCATCATGGTCTATAGCGGCAGCCATCTTGCCACGACCAACACCAACAACTTTCTTTCTTCTAGCAGTAGCACACCTTTGTAACCTGGGCATGGATATACCTACAATTGGAAAAGAAAAACGTAAATTGCTATAGCTGTGGTGGAGAAAAACGCCCGCAATCGGCGACCATGGAGGTGACACTGGCTACCATGGCCAAGCTATATGAAGGGAGGGATGATCACCTAGTATGCTCGTGTGAAGATGAACGATGGACCGATGATGATCTGATGCTTGCGGAGAGGACGAACGAAGGAGAGGTGCAATCGGCGGGGAGTAGAAAAAGAATCGGGGAGAGTGGACCACGTATAGGTATGTAAAATGTGTGCTGGATGCTTTGATTTCGTCCAGCTTTAATTCGTCGGCCAAATTATGGCAGTGCATGAGCCTTTCTTTTGGGTAAGCAATCAAATTAAAGCGCAACCTTTATTTTTGGAAACAGTCGAATTAAATAACAACAGAATAATGCGAGACATTATGACAGGTCCTAAATGATCCGCATGCAATATTTTTGGAAGGAGGAATCGTGACTGGCTAATAAATGCTTTCAATACTATTATGGAAGGTCATAATTCGTGTGCATGCCGATGTATTTTAATGTTTTAACGGGTTGGGCAGCTGTAAACCCGATATACCTCGATCGGATGATGAGTTGATCGAACGGTTGATACTCTAGGTGCCCAGGCACCTAGGTGCCCCAAACAATTTACCTATATATATATATATATATATATATATATATATATATATATATATATATATATACACATATATATATATATACTTTTCTGCAAAACTAATAATGGCGCACCACCTGCAGGTGCGCCATTAGTAACCAGGGTTACTAATGGCGCATTTGTTGTTGGTGCGCCATTAGTAACCTGGGACCCCCAACAAGATATTTTGGACAGCCCCACGCCTACCCACTCACTTTCCCCACTTCATTCCCTCCACCTCCTTCTCCAAGCTTTCGGCTACCTCCTCCTCCTCACCTCATTTCCACCATAGATTCATCAAAATTAAGTGGTGAAATTACCTTTTTTTTATAGGTAAGTAAGGGGAAAGCTATCTTCATGATGTAGATCTACTTTTTTTCTCCCTAGCTCGCTCCAACAACGTGCACGTGCACTTTTTGTGGCCTAGCTAGATCTATGTATGTTTGTGGTGTTGCATGTGTTTGTGGTGTTGCATATATGTTTGTGTTTGCAGGTACCGGTATTTGAAATGCGATAGTTGCCAATATTTTGCCGGAATGTTGATTCATTTCCGTTTTGGCGAGAATTTTGGCACTATGCATTCTTTTTGGTCCTATTTTTAGGGAAGGTCATGCCAAATTTTTTCTTGGTTCTAAAATATCGTTTTGCTATACCCGAAAATCCGAAGGCATCGTGAATAGGTTTTTGAGCTCCGCGAAGGCCGAGATGCTTCAAAAGAACGAGACGGAGATAAGATGTCCGTGTCGAAGATGCAAGCTAAAGAGCCTTATTGCGGACCCGGATTCCGGGCAGGTGCGGGACCACCTGCTCTTGCGTGGTTTCATGGATGCCTATCGGTGGCAAGGTGATGAAGATGACTATGAAGTCATCCATGGGGGCCGGGCAAGAAATGAGGAAGGGCAACAAGACAAGTACCACCGCGGCAAGGGCGGGCGAGAAGACGACGAATCTCCAGGACATGATCACGGCGGTAATGTTGTACACAGTCATCATGTAGAAGATGTCGTACATGATGATGAGGAAGATCAAGACGAAGTGCATGATCATGAAGATGAAGATGCCGGAGCAGACGACGATGGAGGCTGGGTGCAGGACCCTCATATTCAAGAGCTGCTTCTCAAGCAGACGGATAACGCAAGAGCTGCCGCCCGAGAGAAAGCCAAGCTGGATCAACTGGAGATAGACGCGGTTACTCCATTGTATGAAGGATGCATGCCCGAGGATACCCGCCTGAAAGTAACGCTCATGGCTCTGGAGATGAACGTAAAACACAAAATGACCAACGCATGCTTCGACGAGAACATGTCATTCTGGCACGAACGTCTTCCCAAGGGGAACAAGTGCCCGACCAGTTTTGAGGAGGCGAAGAAAATCGTGTGTCCTCTGGATTTACCGCACGTGAAATACCATGTGTGCATGAACAATTGCATCATTTATCGGGACGAGCACGTGGAGTCTACCATATGTCCGGTGTGCGGCGTCACTCGATACAAGAAGAGGAAGAAAGCTCCTCGAAAATCGGTGTGGTACTTTCCGATCACTCCTCGTCTACAGTGGTATTTCACGGACCCTAAGGTAGCAAAGCTCCTGCGTTGGCACGCGGATAGGGAGGAGAAGAAGCAGGAAGATGACGGAAATGATCCGGAGATAAATAAAAAAGACAAGATGCTGAGTCACCCTAAGGATGCGAGCCAGTGGCAAGCGTTGAACTTCGAATACCCAGAATTTGGGAAGGATCCAAGGAACCTCGTGCGGGGCGCGAGCACCGATGGAGTCAATCCGTTTGGCAGCCAGAGAAGCACACATAGCACCTGGCCTGTGTTTGTGTGGATGTACAACCTTCCCCCTGGTTGTGCATGAAGAGGAAGTACATTCACATGAGTATGCTAATTGAAGGGCCAAAACAACCAGGGAACAACATCAATCTGTATCTGGGGCTGCTGAAGGAGGAGCTAGACACGCTGTGGAAAATGCCAGCCAATACGTGGGACGCCGCAGAGAAAGAATATTTCCCTATGAGAGCCGCACTGCTCACGACGGTGCACGACTATCTCGGTTACGGATATCTCGCGGGGCAGGTAGTCCACGGATTTTCTGGATGCGTAAGGTGCATGGATGACACAACGTATCGCCAGCTAGATAGAGATCTCGGGTCTTCGAAAACCGTGTTCATGGGACATTGAAGGTGGCTTCGCGACGATGACCCGTGGAGGAAACGCAAGGATCTATTCGATGGTGACCCATCGAAGGTGGCTTCGTGAAGATGGCTTACTTTCCCAAGTAAGTCATCCCTTAACCGCCCTGTAACATATGATTTCTTAGATTTCGATCATTTTTTTCTAACATTCCGTGTTCTGTGCAGTGACACACATTGCACACACATCCTATTAAGCCCGAAATATTCCATGGCCACGTATTTCGACCCGAACCGTAACTCCAAGATAGACTACACAAATGTCAAGAAAGTTCTTGATGATGTTCTCCCCGGCTACGCCAAATCTGGAGGCACCTTCACCAGGGTAGTTCGTAAGTACGGCAAGCACATGTTCTCACACAATACGAAGTTCTGCTGCATCAAGCAGCCGCCTGGCGGTCAAAAGGATTCCTATTACGCCCTCCATCACATGCGGGCGATCGTAAGGGACCATCATCAACTTCTGCTACCAGATAATCTCAAATATTGGGCCGCGAACTTGTCGGCAATCCAGGACGCGGACCTCAGACAAGAATTCTTTCGCATCCAGTCGGACTTTACGGACATCATCCATCAAGATGTCCTTCATACCTCGGGGCAGTTCTTCCTCAGATATCAACCGTCCAACAATGAGATAGATGGAATGCTACAAATGCAGGTTGACAACGACCGCGATTTCATGACCATCACGACAGACGGCGGCTTCATCCACGCTCCTGTCCGATGAGTCGAGTCGAAAGTAGTGATGTGTAGTTCTGAAACATTGATTGGCTCATGTTGTAATTAAACTTTAATGAATTCCTATGTCGCTTTGGTTTGGATAGTTGTTCAACTTAGATGTAATCGATGCTATTTATTAGTAGGACCATGAATCGTGCTATTAATGTCTTGCTTTTCTCTTTCGATCCTTTTGTTGCATACTTACATATTGCTTATGTATTGTCTGTTGTTTGGCTTGTGCATAGAGATGTCGTCGTATGTCGTGTACAAGGGTAAGGTTCCCGGAGTCTACGACGACTGGGAGGAGTGTCGGAGACAGGTTCACCGTTTCAGCGGTAACAGTTACAAAGGGTACACCACTAGGGCGGAGGCCGAATCTAGATACGCCCGCTATCTAGCGGGAGAGAGGAGGGAGCGTTGGAGGAACAGGATGAAGACCAGTTTGATCACGATGATGCTCATCGTGATGACCACAACTCTCTTATATGTGATGGTAGTTTAGATGATCGATATCGACTTGTAATGTGAAGACAAACTCGATACTCGCGGTCTTGAGACTTGTAATGTTTTATCTTTGTTCGGTCTTTTGAATTCGGAGACTAATATGATGAATTGTATTCGGAGACTAATATTCTATTGTATTCAATGAATCTGATGTTGCTGTGTGCTGCTGTCTATATTCTGTCCAATAATATATTTTGTAACATGTGCAAAAATCAGAAAAGTAAAAAAACAAATATTCATACTAATGGCGCATCACCACCAGGTGCGCCATTAGTGTGCCAAAGGATACTAATGGCGCATCAACACATAATGTGCCATTAGTATGACAAAGCACATGCTTACGTATGGCCCCCCGGGAGGCACACTAATGGCGCATGGTGTTACATACAAATGGCGCACTGCTTGGTGCGCCATTAGTATACCAGATACTAATGGCGCACCAGTGGCGTGCTACTAATGGCGCACTGGTAATGCGCCATTAGTAGGCAAAACCAGTGCGCCATTAGTAGGCCTTTTCCTAGTAGTGGGTGATACAAGTGCAATATGGATGATAGATATGAGTATTTGTAATCTGAAAATATAAAAACAGCAAGGTAACAAGTGGTAAAAGTGAGCGTAAACGGTATTGCAATGCTAGGAAACAAGGCCTAGGGTTCATACTTTCACTAGTGCAAGTTCTCTGAACAATAATAACATAATTGGATCATATAACTAGCCCTCAACATGCAACAAAGAGTCACTCCAAAGTCACTAATAGTGGAGAACAAACGAAGAGATTATTGTAAGGTACGAAACCACCTCAAAGTTATTCTTTCGGATCGATCTATTCAAGAGTCTGTACTAGAATAACACCTTAAGACACAAATCAACCAAAACCCTAATGTCACCTAGATACTCCAATGTCACCTCAAGTATCCATGGGTATCATTATATGATATGCATCACACAATCTCATATTCATCTATTCAACCAACACAAAGAACTTCAAAGAGTGCCCCAAAGTTTCTACCGGAGAGTCAAGACGAAAACATGTGCCAACCCCTATGCATAAGTTCACAATGTTACGGAACCCGCAAGTTGATCACCAAAACATACATCAAGTAGATCACGTGAATATCCCATTGTCACCACAGATAAGCACATGCAAGACATACATCAAGTGTTCTCAAATCCTTAAAGATTCAATCCGATAAGATAACACTAGTGCAGAACCGGGCATTAGCACCGGTTCGTAAGGCCCTATAGTGCCGGTTACATAACCGGCACTAATTTGTGGTCACTAAAGCCCCCCCCCCCCTTTAGTACCGGTTCAGCACGAACCGGTGCTAAAGGGCAACCACGTGGCACGAGCCAGCTCCGGGGACCTGGAGCCCTTTAGTACCGGTTTGTAAGACCAACCGGTACTATAAGGTTTGGAGGGTTTTTAGTTTTATGATTTATTTTTCATTTAATTGTGTGTTTCCATTTTAATTCTTTTTCGTTTGCTGGTATTTTACGATACTACACATCGTACACGTTATGCATATATATATATATATATATATATATATATATATATATATATATATATATATATAGAATTTCTAGTAGAACCAATCATGCATATATATATATATATATATATATATATATATATCACATCAATGTCTCACAAATTAAACCACCATATTAATTAATTCACACATACACACATGTATAGCTATATACAATTTCTCCTACATATGAATGTTGCCTTCGGAGCCAGTCTAATTGGTGCCTTCGGAGCACGATGACAATTGAAAGTGGTTTTCATGGGGGCGGTAGCGGGTAATAGAATTCTCCATTCGGATTTATGACCTGGTCGAGCAAAAATCCCGCTATTTCCTCTTGAAGTGCTTCTACGCGCTCCGTTTCTATGAGCTTCTCCCGCACCTCTTTGAACTGTTAAGAAGGAGATCAATATGCATGTGTATTAGTTGTGTGACTAGATATCGATAATGGTGTAAAAATTGTGAATAGTGTTCTGACAAGCGTACCCATTGCTGTCTTTGAGATCTGCTCCTTTCGGACGCCATCATGCGAATGTTCTCGCAAACGCAGAATGCACACAGATCAGTCCCCTGCGCCTGCTTCAGGGCCTTTACGAGAATGGAATTTGATCAGTTAAAAATTAATCAAGCATGATAATTAAAGAGATGGCAGCTAGCTAGCTAGCTAGTACTACTTAATTACTTACCTTGGGTCGAAACCATTGAAGCTTTTGTTTCCATTCACCTTCCGTGACGCTGATGAATCTTGCCCAAGCCCTGCCCGCCGACAAAGAAAATGAATAAAGGGGTTATTAAATAGTTCATATCATGAAATGACGAACTAAATAGGCCGAGATATATAGTTAATAATGATTGAAATTACCTGTTGACTATCCGATACAAGATGTTAAAGTCAGTGTTTTTTTAGATTAATGAGTCCAGTATTTCAACTGTTCCGGCGTCAACTTTAATGATACACAAGACCCAGTGAAATCTGCATGCACACACGTTTAGATGTCTTAATTAAGCGGGCATATGTAAGCAAAAACATGTAGCTAGCTAGTAGGCAAAAACAGAGAATTTGTAGTACAAGACAGTGTGACTCACCCAAAGTGGTAAGGAAGTAGTATATTTTCATTGTATTTGAGGCGCTTCAAGAACTCTAGCATGCTGTCCTCTACTTCCTTTGCATGATGTTCATTTATCTTCCATGTGAATTCATTAACGGTGTTTGGGTCAATGAACCCAATGCCATAGCGTCCACCTTTTCTCATTTCATATATCTTCATCCTGCATAATACCACAGAAAAGAATATAGTGAGGATAATTACAGGTAATGATTGATCAAAAGGATCACTCCAGCTAGCTTGAGACTTAAATTATAGAAAGAGATCACTTATAGACAATAGCAACTGACGATAGATTTGTCGAGTGCGTCCTGATTGTATAACTGAAACAGTTCTAAATACTCAACGGACCCAGCTTTCTCATGGTAGTAATGGTCCTTCTTGACATTCACCATGAGGGACACTCGATCTGAAATCTTGGTAATGTTCATGTACCATTGATGCAATTCATACATTCTCGTTGGGAGCTTCTTGACCTTGTCTGGCGCGACCAAAGGTTGGCCCCAGACATATTTCCGTTTTACTTCATCCTCTCTAAGCAAAGGCATGGGCTCGATCTCGAGGAGTTGTCCAACAGTGATGTTGAGAACTTCAGCCTGCATTATATGCTCCTCCGTTATTACCACATTGCCCACCTCGGGAACATGCACTGTTTGCCCACAATAATATTGGGGGCGCGTACTGTCACCTGTTGTTGGCACAACAAGCGAGGGGATCGATTGCGCCGCCTGTTCTCCCAGCTGGGGAATGGTTTTCCCGCATTTTTTGGCAGCTGCTTCTTGTTTGCTCGATCCCGATGTAGACGTGCTCGCCTTCCTTTGTAGACGTGCTCGATTTAACTTCCTGATGTGGCGCTCATAGTCTGTGTCAACAGGCTTGGAAGCTGGTGGTTGAGCCATACGAATGAAGTGGTCAATCGTTTCCTCAGGCACTTTCTCCCTTGGCGGCGGTGGCAGTTTCGGTGCAAAATGGGCTTCCACCTCGGCCTTCGATATGGCTGTGATTTCCTCCTCGGACCTATCATAAGACCTCTGCGGAAGAGCCTTGAGGCTTGGACCATATTTATATCGCTTGCCTCCGCCTGTACTTCCTGTACTACCTCGACTCGTACCGCTACGCACCATAGCTGCGGGGTGTCTCTTCTGCGATTGCTGAGGCGGCGGAGACGGCTGACGGGACTGAGTTGGACGAGGAGGAGTGGCCTGAGGTTGTGCCGGACTTGGAGGAGGAGTGGACGTCTGACGCTGTGGCGGACTTGGAGGAGGAGGATTGTCCTGACACTTTGCCGGACTTGGAGGAGGAGGATTGTCCTGACACTTTGCCGGACTTGGAGGAGCGGGAGTCTGCTGACTCGGTGGCGGACTTCGACGAGGATTCGGGTGACGCGGTGTCAGTGGCCTTGGAAAGATGATGCAATCCTTTTTCCATAGGATGATATGATGTTTGGCCTCTTCGAGAAAGCGCTCGCCGTCACCTCCAGCAATGTCAAGCTGTAGCCCCGAATATGGTGGGTCCACCTCATCAACCAAGACACGAGCAAAGCCCGCTGGAATCGGGTTGCAATGGAAGGTTGCCTCGGGGGGATTTGTGAAAGCACAGCCGTCCGCCACCTTCATGGATATGTTCTTCATTTTGACGTGTAGCTCGCAGTTAGTGTTCTCCGTGATGTCATCCACGGGGTATCTACCCAGCATTGGGTCGTCCGGGACGGAACCCACGCTGCTTCTCCGCATGGATGGGCCGGTGCTATCCAATGCTGGATCATCCGCTAGCTGCTGCAGCTGCTGAGACCCCCTTTGATGGGTAAGTGAGTCGATCTGCTCCTGCTGCCGCTGGAATTTGACTGCCAATTCCGCTTGACTTGCTTCTAGGCCTTGAAGGCGTTCATAGTCCCGCTTCCTCTGCTCCTCCTCCATCTTCCTCTTCTTCTCCTCCGCAATCTTCTTTCTCGCACGGGTTCTGTAGTCGTTGTTCCAGTCTGAAAACCCCTCATACCACGGCAGAGCGCCCTTGCCTCGTGTTCTTCCCAGGTGTTCAGGATTTCCCAGGGCACGCGTAAGCTCGTCGTTCTCTCTGTTGGGCTGGAACACCTCCGTTCGTGCCTCTTCTATTGCAACAAGTATCGCATCGTCGGCTCCCTTCAGACTTGCCCTCGTCGAAACATTGCCTGTCTCCCGGTCCAACTCCCCCCCCCCCCATGCGCATAGAACCAAGTCCTGACCCTGGGGGGCCAGCTCTTAGTAGCCGGAGTGACACCTGCATCCTCCATCTCTTTCTCAGACTTATCCCACTTAGGCATTGCCACCGCATAGCCACCTGGCCCCAGCTTATGGAACTTATCCTTTTTTTCGGCATTCTTCTTGTTTATTCTCGACCGTTCCTTAGCTAATTCCGAATCCTTGAATTTCACGAAATCGTCCCAATGATCACGTTGGTTCTCCAGTGTTCCCTTGAATACTGGAGTCTTCCTTCCTCCGTTGACGTACTTGTTCCATTCACCATTCTTGTAGTTCTTGAATGCAGTCGCCATCATCTTAAGAGCAGCCTCTTTGACTTTCTGCACATCTGCTTCTGTGAAATGATCTGGTAGGGTGAAATGTTCCATGAGAGTATCCCAAAGCAGATCTTTTTGATTCTTGTCGACATAAGTAACATCTGGACGTGGCTTTGCTGGCGCTCTCCATTCTTGAAGTTTGATCGGGAGTTGGTCCTTCACAGGAACTCTGCACTGACGAACGAACTTGTCCGCAATCTTCTTAGGCGCTACTGGTTTGCCAGTAGGGCCGCATGCCTCGATATTGTACTTTACGCCCGGCTTCAACTTTTTGTTCGGGCCTCGTTTCGTCCTTTTGCCTGAAGATTTGCTCGATCCGGATGGCTGAAAGAACAAAGATCGATTCGTTAATATATCTTCAAGTCATTTAAAACATGTGATGATCACCAGATGCCTGCTTATATAAATATATATACCCCGTCGGTGTTTGTTGTTTCAGGATCATGTTCTTCGTCATCGTCATAATCATTCATGACTTCGTCGTGATCGAATATCATATCACCCTCTCCGGTGTTGTTTAGAAATTCGGAGCCGTCATAATCTTCTTCATTTTGATTATCATCTGCCCCGCGTATCATATCGAACATGGTCTGTTCTCCCTCTGTGTCGGTATTGTCTGCCATAGCTTTTGTTTAACTAATCCAAAAGAAATATAAAACAATTTAGTATTCAAACCTCGAATAATAGATATAATCTCGAATACATCATCCAGAATAATAGATATAATCTCGAATACATCGTCTCGAATAATATATAATATTGAATAGTACATCACTGGCTATTAGCTAAAAAGATCGAATACTACAGAAGAATCTAGGACACTCGCGGTTCCTCCGGCGCGGGCAGTGTACACCCAAAGAAAAGGAACCCTCACAGGATCATAGCTGAAGTGAGATCCCCGAAGATACTGCCACGTATTGGAGAACCTGCCACCCTCTAACGCAACCATGTAGCGATGGACGTGCTCGTCCTCCTCCCTGACACGGCGACGTACCACCTCCGGCGGGGCCGGGTCCCTCCGCACCAAAACTGGCCCACGCGAACGCCACCAAACGAGATCAGGGTCGACGACTGGACCCGCGGCCGGGTTCCTCGTCAAGCGGCGCGCCCCTCCAAGCAGCACCTCCCAGTGCCAGCCCGGCGGAGCCCAGTCCCGGACATGGGTCGGCTGGACGTCGTCGCGGACGGGTCGACGGCGAGGATGCGGGCCGGGCATCGTCGAGAACAAATACTAGCTATATGCCCGCAAAAAGTAACATTTTTTTAATGATTGGATTTTGATAACTAAAATTTCTAACATTTCTATATAACTAACATTTCTATAACATTTCTAACAATGCTATATATAACTAACATTTCTAATATTTCTATAACTAAAAAACAGAAAAAAAAATTATAACATTTCTATATATATAACTAACATTTTTATAACTATTTCTATAACTAAAAAACAAAAAAATTTCTAACAATTCTAACTTTTTTATAACTATTTCTATAACTAAAAAACAGAAAAATTTCTAACAATTTCAAACATTTCTAACAATTCTAACAATTCTAACATTTCTAACTATTTCTAAAAAACAGAAAAATGTCTAACAATTTCTTAAAAACAGAAAAATCTATAACTAAAAATGTATGTGTGTGTGTGCGCGCTCACCGGCCGGCTAGGCGAGAGGCGACGGGGGGCGCGCGGCGACGGGGACGGCGACGGGCGCGGCGACGACGGGGCGGCGACGACGGGGGACGGGGACGTACGGGCCGGGGCGGCGACGGGGGCGGCGACGGGGCGGCGACGACGGGGACGGGGCGGCGACGACGGGGACGGGGCGGCGACGGGGGCGGCGACGACGGGGACGGGGCGGCGACGACGGGGACGGGGCGGCGATGATGGGGACGGGGCGGCGACGATGGGGACGGGGCGGTGATGATGGGGACGGGGCGGCGAAGGGGGCGGCGACGACGGGGCGGCGACGACGGGGACGGGGCAGCGACGGGCCGGGGCGGCGTCGAGGGATATGGAGACGGCGGGGGCGGCGGGCGACGGTGCAGAGGAGAAGAAGCAGAGGGAGAGATGAGAAACTGACGAAATTTTGAAGTGTTTTCTTATATAGAAGGCACCTTTAGTACCGGTTGGAGCCACCAACCGGTACTAAAGGTCTGTTTTGGCCAGGCCAAGCAGCGGGAAGCGACCCCCTTTAGTACCGGGTGGTGGCACAAACCGGTACTAAAGGCTCCCCCTTTAGTACTGGTTTGTACCACCACCCGGTACTAAAGGGGGTGCGCTGGCGCAGGTGCGGTGCGGAAGTTTAGTCCCACCTCGCTAGTCGAGGGGCTACCGCACTGGTTTATAAGCCCCAGTGCGGTAGCTCTCTCGAGCTCCTCTCCTAATCAGGCCTACTGGGCCTACCTGTCCTCCTCGCCTTGTGGGCCTACTGGGCCTTCGCGGGCCTGCATCCTAGCCCAACGAAAGGTTGTGTCGCTAGTCGTATGCAGGCCGCTTTGGCCCAATAGGCGGGCTTTTTTTTCTTAATCTGTTTTTGCTTTATTTTTTTGTTTTATTTATTTTTGAAATGTTTTTTGCTGTATTTAGAGTTTCTTTGTGAATATTTTTGCTTTAGGTACAAAAAATTACAAACTTTCTGTTAGTGCCGGTAGATTTCAAATTTGAATAGTTTAAATTTTGAATTATTTGAAATTTGTGTGAATCACTAGTTTGTGAATAACTTAACTTTGAAAAAAGTTTTTTCAGTGATTCTTTTTTCTTATGTTTAATATTAGTGTGTTTTATCATTATATTCAATTTAGTAATGTTTAGTAATTTAAAAAATGAAATGCCTTTGTAACAGTTTAGTTTTCGTCGGAAACCCTGATACTTCGAAAGAGATTGTCCATTTTGTACATGAAGTGCATCCAGTTTTTGCCGTAACCCTCTCTACTTTCTTGCACATGCTATTTGTATGAAATTATGATACCATGCCAACTTTCAACCTTTTCTGAGTTCATTTGAATTGCTTTTCAATTTCAGGGTCATTTAGCTGGAAAAAAAATCAGTAAATGCATGAAAAGAATTTGTTTGCAGATAAAATTTCTTCGCGTTTCAAATGCCAAAACACATAACTACCCTAACTATTACAGACATTCCCTCCTGGGTGTGAAACACAGAAGAAAGTGATGATAGTGAAGCCGATCACATCCCAGATCTTTGGGTGTGAAACTTCTTCTTCACGTGTGTCCCTTTGTGCCGTAACCATGGAAAATCTTCATCATTTAACGGGATGCTCGGGTCAATATTCACTGTGAATGGAGAAATTTCATCAAACTTTTCATAATCTTCTGACTTGTCTGTCTTGTCATCCACTCCCACGATGTTTCTCTTCCCAGAAAGAACTATGTGCCGCTTTGGCTCATCGTACGATGCATTCGCTTCCTTATCTTTTCTATTTCTTGGCTTGGTAGACATGTCCTTCACATAGAAAACATGTGCCACATCATTGGCTAGGACGAATGGTTCGTCTGCATACGCAAGATTGTTGAGATCCACTTTTGTCATTCCGTACTGCGGGTCTTCCGTTACCCCGCCTCGTGTCATATTGACCCATTTGCACCGAAACAAAGGGACCTTTAAACCACGTCGATAGTCAAGTTCCCATATGTCTTGTATATAAGCATAATATGTTTCCTTTCCCGTCTTGGTTTCTGCATCAAAGCGGACACCACTATTTTGGTTGGTGCTCTTCTTATCTTGGGCGATCGTGTAAAATGTATTACCATTTATCTCGTACCCTTTGAAAGTCATTATATTCGAAGATGGTAACTGGGATAGCAAGTACAGGTCATCTTCAATAGAGGTGTCATGCATGGTACGTGTCTGCAACCAGTTGGCGAAACTCCTGGTTTGTTCACGTGTAATCCACTCATCAGACCGCTCCGGGTGCTTGGAGCGTAGCAAATTCTTGTGTTCATCCATATACGGAGCCACCAAGGTGGAATTCTGTAGAACTGTGTAGTGTGCTTCAGTGAGAGAATGCCCGTCCATACATATTATTTGTTCCCCCCCCCCCCCTAGCGTGCCTTTTCCATCCAGTCTGCCGTTATGCCGCGATTCAGGAACACCAATCGGCTTAAGGTCAGGAATAAAGTCAATACAAAACTCAATGACCTCCTCATTTTGATGGCCCTTGGAGATGCTTCCTTCTGGCCTAGCACGGTTATGAACATATTTCTTTAATACTCCCATGAACCTCTCAAAGGGGAACATATTGTGTAGAAATACAGGACCCAAAACGTTAATCTCTTCGCATAGGTGAACTAGGACGTGCGTCATGATGTTGAAGAAGGATGGTGGGAACACCAACTCGAAACTGACAAGACATTGCACCAAATCATTCTGTAACCTTGGTATGATTTCTGGATCGATTACCTTCTGAGAGATTGCATTAAGAAATGCACATAGCTTCACAATGGCTAATCGAACGTTTTCCGGTAGAAGCCCCCTCAATGCAACCGGAAGCAGTTGCGTCATAATCACGTGGCAGTCATGAGACTTTAGGTTCTAGAACTTTTTCTCTGCCATGTTTATTATTCCCTTTATATTCGACGAGAAGCCAGACGGTACCTTAATACTGAGCAGGCATTCAAGGAAGATTTCCTTCTCTTCTTTGGTAAGAGCGTAGCTTGCATGACCCTGATGTATGCCGTCTTCTCCGTGCATATGTTGCTGGTCCTCCCGTGCCTCAGGTGTATCTTTTGTCTTCCCATACACGCCCAAGAAGCCAAGCAGGGTCACGCAAAGATTCTTCGTGACGTGCATCACGTCGATTGCGGAGTGGACCTCTAGGTCTTTCCAATATGGCAGGTCCCAAAATATAGATTTCTTCTTCCACATGGGTGCGCGTCCGTCCGCGTCCTTCGGAACAGGTTGTCCGCCAGGACCCTTTCCAAATATCACCTTCAAATCCTTGACCATATCATGTACATCAGCACCAGTACGGTGGCGAGGCTTCGTCCGATGATCCGCCTCACCTTTGAAATGCTTGCCTTTCTTTCTTACGGGATGCCTGCTCGGAAGAAATCGACGATGTCCCAGGTACACATTCTTCTTACAAGTATTCAAATATATACTGTCGGTATCATCAAAACAGTGCGTGCATCCGCGGTATCCCTTGTTTGTCTGTCCTGAAAGGTTACTGAGAGCAGGCCAATCATTGATGGTCACGAACAGCAACGCCTTGAGGTCAAATTCTTCCCCCATGTGCTCATCCCACGCACGTACACCTGTTCCATTCCACAGTTGTAAGAGTTCTTTAACTAATGGCCTTAGGTACACATCAATGTCGTTGCCGGGTTGCTTAGGGCCTTGGATGAGCACTGGCATCATAATGAACTTCCGCTTCATGCACAACCAAGGAGGAAGGTTATACAAACATAGAGTCACAGGCCAGGTGCTATGGTTGCTGCTCTGCTCCCCAAAAGGATCAATGCCATCTGCGCTTAGACCAAACCATACGCTCCTTGCGTCATCTGCAAACTCCTTCCCGTACTTTCTTTCGATTTTTCTCCACTGCGACCCGTCAGCGGGTACTCTCAACTTTCCGTCTTTATTACGGTCTTCTCTGTGCCATCGCATCACCTTGGCATGCTCTTTGTTTTGGAACAAAAGTTTCAACCGTGGTATTATAGGAGAATACCACATCACCTTGGCAGGAATCTTCTTCCTGGGGCGCTCGCCCTCGACATCACCAGGCTCATCGCGGCTGATCTTATAGCGCAATGCACCACATACCGGGCAAGCGTTCAAATCCTCATACTCACCGCGGTAGAGGATGCAATCATTAGAGCATGCATGTATCTTCTGCACCTCTAACCCTAGAGGGCAGACAGCCTTCTTTGCTTCGTACGTACTCTCGGGCAATTCGTTGTCCTTTGGAAGCATATCCTTTATCATTACCAGCAACTTTCCAAATCCCTTGTCAGATACACCATTCTCTGCCTTCCATTGCAGCAATTCCAGTGTGGTGCCCAGCTTTTTCTTGTCACCTACGCAATTCGGGTACAACAATTTTTTGTGATCCTCTAACATGCGCTGCAACTTCTTCTTCTCCAAATCACTTGCGCAGTTTCTCTTTGCATCGGCAATGGCCTGACCTAGATCATCAACGGGCTCATCTGATGCCTCTTCTTCAGCTTCTTCCCGCATTGCCGGCTCAGCTTCTTCCCCCATAGTTGTATCATCGTATTCAGGGAACCCATGGCCAGGATAGATGTCGTCGTCCTCTTCTTCTTCATTGTCTTCCATCATAACCCCTCTTTCTCCGTGCTTGGTCCAAACATTATAGTGGGGCATGAAACCGGACTCAAACGGGTGGACGTGAATGGTTCTTGATGTAGAGTAATTGTGACCATTCTTACAGCCAGCACATGGACAAGGCATAAAACCATCCGCCCGCTTGTTTGCCTCAGCCGCAAGCAGAAAAGTATGCACGCCCTCAACGAACTGGGGAGAGCATCGGTCATCGTACATCCATTGCCGGCTCATCTTCATTACACAACACCGAATAGACCAAATTAATACAAGTTCATACATAAAGTTCATACAACACTTAAATGCAACAAACAAATAACTCTCTAGCTAAAGCATTTAAATGCAACAACAAATGCGATCAAGATCGCAACTAAGGTAACAATTGATCCAACAGCATAATGATACCAAGCCTCACTATCGATGGCATATTTTCTAATCTTTCTATTCTTCAAGCGCATTTTCTCCATCTTGATCTTGTGATCATCGATGACATCGGCAACATGCAACTCAAATTCCATCTTCTCCCCCTCAATTCTTTTCAATTTTTCTTTCAAGTACTCGTTTTCTCTTTCAACTAAATTTAACCTCTCGACAATAGGGTCGGTTGGAATTTCCGGTTCACATACCTCCTAGATAAAAATATCTATGTCAACTTGATGGGCATAATTTGTCATAAACACGAAATGCAACAAAATAGTTTTAAAAGAGAATATACCACATCCGAATCATAACAAGGACGAGGGCCGACGGGGACGGATATCAAAACCATGGCACTATGTATAACAAACAACGTACGGGTAAGATAATTATTACATGATTAACTATATATCCAAATCACACAAACATCAATTTTTTATATAAAATTTCATGAACAAGAGGCTCACCACAAGGTGGTGCCGGTGACAGGACGGTGCGGGCGATCGACGGTGGTTACGACGGAGATTTAGAAGGCACTAAGTAAACCACACCTACATATGCAAACTAAGTGTTATTTTTGACCTCAAATTGCATATAAATCAAATACTAGCACATATATATATTTCCTCCCAAATTACTAAACTCACAAATTAGTAACTATACAAAGCATGGGAAGAGCTAATCTAGCAATGAGAGTTGAAAGGACAAAGTTGCTAACCTTTGTGATCATTTGAATGGATGGGGGCCTTCAAATCTTGACAAATTTTGGGCAAAATTTGTGAGGAGCTCGAGGGGAAAGGGGAAGAACAGAGAGGAGAGGGGAAAGGGGAAGAACAGAGCGAGCTCGGGTGGATGAAGGGTTTATGTAGGACGACCTTTAATACCGGTTCGTGCCACGAACCGGTACTAAAGGTGCTGGAGGGGGCCCAGACTGACAACATCCTGCCACCACTCTCATTAGTACCGGTTCGTGGCACGAACCGGTGCTAAAGGTTAGCCACGAACCGGTACTAATGAGAGCGGCCCGGCTAGCCGTTGGAACCGGCACTAATGTATACATTAGTGCCGGCTCTAATACAAACCGGCACTAATGTGTTGCACGTTTGTCCCTTTTTCTACTAGTGTAACTTCAAAGGGAAAACTCAATCCATTACAAGAGAGTAGAGGGGGAGAAACATCATAAGATCCAACTATAATAGCAAAGCTCGCGATACATCAAGATCGTACCACCTCAAGAACAAGAGAGAGAGAGAGATCAAACAGATAGCTACTGGTACATACCCTCGGCCCCGAGGGTGAACTACTCCCTCCTCGTCATGGAGAGCGCCGGGATGATGAAGATGGCCACCGGTGATGGATCCTCCCAATTGGTTTTTGGTGGCTACAGAAGCTTGCGGCGGCGGAACTCCCGATCTAGATTATGTTCTGGAGGTTTCTGTATATATAAGAGGTTTTGTCGTCGAGAACAAGTCAGGGGGTCTCCGGGCTGTCCACGAGGTAGGCGGGCGCGCCCAAGGAGTGGGCGCGCCTCCGACCCTCATGGGCAGCCCGGGACTCTTCTGGCCCAACTCTTTTACTCCATGGCCTTCTTCTGGTCCAAAAATAAGCTCCGTCAAGTTTCAGGTCAATTGGACTCCGTTTGGTTTTCCTTTTCTGCGATACTAAAAAACAAGGAAAAAAATAAACTGGCACTGGGCTCTAGGTTAATAGGTTAGTCCCAAAAATCATATGAAATAGCATACAAATGCATATAAAACATCCTAGAAGGATAATATAATAGCATGAATACTTCATAAATTATATATACGTTGGAGACGTATCACCTCTCTCCACTAAAGCCCAATAAGGCCCATTAACTTCCCCCGGCGAATTCTCGTAACTCTTCGGTACTCCGAAATTACCCGAATCACTCGGAACCATTCCGATGTCCGAATATAGCCTTCTAATATATGAATCTTTACATCTCGACCATTTTGAGACACCTCGTCATGTCCGTGATCTCATCTGGGACTCTGAACAAACTTCAGTCATCAAATCACATAACTCATAATGCAAATCATCATCGAACGTTAAGCGTGTGGACCCTACGGGTTTGAGAACTATGTAGACATGACCGAGACACATCTCCGGTATATAACCAATAGCAGAACCTGGATGCTCATATTGGCTCCTACATATTCTACGAGGATCTTTATCGGTCAAACCGCATAACAACATACGTTGTTCCCTTTGTCATCGGTATGTTACTTGCCCGAGATTCGATCGTTGGTATCCTCATACCTAGTTCAATCTCGTTACCGGCAAGTCTCTTTACTCATTCCGTAATGCATCATCCCGCAACTAACTCATTAGTTACATTGCTTGCAAGGCTTATAGTGATGTGCATTACCGAGAGGGCCCAGAGATACCTCTCTGATACACGGAGTAACAAATCTTAATCTTGATCTATGCCAACCCAACAAACACCTTCGAAGACACCTGTAGAGCATCTTTATAATCACCCAGTTATGTTGTGACGTTTGATAGCACACAAGGTGTTCCTCCGGTATTCGGGAGTTGCATAATCTCATAGTGAGAGGAACATGTGTAAGTCATGAAGAAAGCAATAGCAATAAAATTAAACGATCATAATGCTAAGCTAACGGATGGGTCTTGTCCATCACATCATTCTCTAATGATGTGATCCCGTTCATCAAATGACAACACATGTCTATGGCTAGGAAACTTAACCATCTTTGATTAACGAGCTAGTCAAGTAGAGGCATACTAGGGACAGTTTGTTTGTCTATGTATTCACACATGTACTAAGTTTCCGGTTTATATAATTCTAGCATGAATAATAAACATTTATCATGATTAAGTAAATATAAATAACAACTTTATTATTGCCTCTAGGGCATATTTCCTTCAATATTGGTGTAATATCTACCCTATTCCAACTTTTCCATGGTTTATACCCCCCGATACTTGAAGGAAATATGCCCTAGAGGCAATAATAAAGGTGTTATTTTATATTTCCTTATATCATGATAAATGTTTATTATTCATGCTAGAATTGTATTAACCGGAAACTTGATACATGTGTAGATACATAGACAAAACATCGTGTCCCTAGTAAGCCTCTATTAGACTAGCTCGTTAATCAAAGATGGCTAAGTTTCCTAACCATAGACTGTTGTCATTTGATGAACAGGATCAGATCATTAGGAGAATGATGTGATGGACAAGACCCATCGGTTAGCTTAGCATAATGATCGTTAAGTTTTATTGCTATTGCTTTCTTCATGACTTATACATATTCCTTTGACCATGAGATTATGCAACTCCTGGATACCGGAGGAATACCTTGTGTGCTATCAAACGTCACAACGTAGCTGGGTGATTATAAAGATGCTCTACAGGTATATCCAAAGGTGTTTGTTGGGTTGGCATAGATCGAGATTAGGATTTGTCACTCCGAGTATTGGAGAGGTATCTCTGAGCCCTCCCGGTAATGCACATCAGAATAAGCCTTTTAAGCAATGTGACTAATGAGTTAGTTACGGGATGATGCATTACGGAACGAGTAAAGAGACTTGCCAGTAACGAGATTGAACTAGGTATGAAGATACCAACGATCGAATCTCGGGCAAGTAACATACCGATGACAAAGGGAATAACATGTGTTGTCATAACGGTTCGACAGATAAAGATCTTTGTAGAATATGTGGGAGCCAAAATGAGCATCCTGGTTTTGCTATTGGTTATTGACCGGAGAGCAGTCTCGGTCATGTCTACATAGTTCTCGAACCCATAGGGTCCGCATGTTTAACGTTCGATGACGATTTGTATTATGAGTATGTGTTTTGGTGACCGAAGATTGTTCGGAGTACCGGCTGAGATCACGGACATGATGGGGAGTCTTGAAATTGTTGAGAGGTAAAGATTGATATATTGGACGATAGTATTCGGACACCGGAATTGTTTCGGAGTGTTTCGGATATTTATCGGAGTACTGGGAGGTTACCGGAACCCCCCGGGGAAAGTAATGGGCCACATGGGCCATAAGGGAGAGAGAGGGCAGCCCACAAGGGGGTGGCGCCCCCCTCCCCCCCATGGGGAGTCCGAATTGGACAAGGGGAGGGGGCACGGCCCCCCTTTCCTTCTCCCTCTCCCTCTCCTTTCCCCTTTCCCCCTCCGAAAGAAGGAAGGGGGGCGACTAGGACTAGGAGTCCTAGTGGGTTTCCCCCCACTTGGCGCGCCCCCTAGTGCCGACCTCCTCCCCTCTCCTCCTTTATATACGAGGGCAGGGGGCACTCCAAAGCACATCAATTGTTTCTTAGCCGTGTACGATTCCCCCCTCCACAGTTTACTCCTCCGGTCATATTGTCGTAGTGCTTAGGCGAAGCCCTGCGCGGATCACTTCACCATCACCGTCACCATGCCGTCGTGCTGATGAAACTCTCCCTCGACACTTTGCTGGATCAAGAGTTCGAGGGATGTCATCAAGCTAAACGTGTGCAAAACTTGGAGTTGTCGTACGTTCGGTGCTTGATCGGTTGGATCGAGAAGACATTCGACAACATCAACCGCGTTAAGATAACGCTTCCGATTTAGGGCTACGAGGGTACGTGTGTTGGGGAACGCAATAATTTCAAAAAAAAATCCTACGATCACATAAGATCTATGTGATGCATAGCAACGAGAGGGGAGAGTATTGTCTACGTACCCTCGTAGACTGTAAGCGGAAGCATCAAGTGACGCGGTTGATGTAGTCGAACGTCTTCGCGATCCAACCGATCCTAGCACCGATAGCACGACACCTTTGCAATCTGCACACGTTCAGCTCGGTGACGTCCCACAAACTCTTGATCCAGCTGAGGCCGAGGGAGAGTTCCGTGATCACGACGGCGTGGTGATGGTGTTGATGAAGTTATCGACGCAGGGCTTTGCCTAAGCACCACAACAATATGACCGACAAGGAAATCTGTGGAGGGGGCACCGGACACGGCTAAACAATGTCAAATTCTATGTTCTAGGGTGCCCCTCTGCCCCTGTATATGAACGACAGAGGGAGGAGGAGGCCGGCCCTGATAGAGCGCGGCCAAAGCGTGGAGTCCTACTAGGACTCCCTAGTCCTAGTAGGATTTCACCTCCCATATGGAGTAGGAAAAGGGGAAGGGAGAAGGAGAAGGAAGGAAGGGGGCGGCCCCCTTCCTAGTCCAATTCGGACCAGTCCATGGGGGCGGCGTGCGACCACCCTTGAGGCTTTTCTATCCTTTCTTGTATGGCCCATTAAGGCCCAATACGAATTCCCGTAACTCTCCGGTACTCCGGAAAATACCCGAATCACTCGGAACCTTTCTGATGTCCGAATATAGCCTTCTAATATATCAATCTTTACGGCTCGATCATTTTGAGACTCCTCATCATTACCGTGATCTCATCCAAGACTCTGAACAACTTTCGGTCATCAAATCACATAAACTCATAATACAAATCGTCATCAAACGTTAAGCGTGCGGACCCTACGGGTTTGAGAACTATGTAGACACGACCGAGACACATCTCCGGTCAATAACCAATAGTGGAACCTGGATGCTCATATTGGCTCCTACATATTCTTCAAAGATCTTTATCGTCCAAACCGCATAACAACATACGTTGTTCCTTTTGTCATCGGTATGTTACTTGCCCGAGATTCGATCGTCGGTATCCTCATACCTAGTTCAATCTCGTTATCGGCAAGTCTCTTTACTCGTTCCATAATGCATCATCCCGCAACTAACTCATTAGTTACAATGCTTGCAAGGCTTATAGTGATGTGCATTATCGAGAGGGCCCAGAGATACCTCACCGACAATCGGAGTGACAAATCCTAATCTTGATCTATGCCAACTCAACAAACACCATCGGAAACACTTGTAGAGCATCTTTATAATCACCCAGTTACGTTGTGACGTTTGATAGCACACAAAGTGTTCCTCCAGTTTTCGGGAGTTGCATAATCTCATAGTCAGAGGAACATGTATAAGTCACGAAGAAAGTAATAACAATAAAACTAAACGATCATTATGCTAAGTTGTTGATGGGTCCTGTCCATCACATCATTCTCTAATGATGTGATCCCATTCATCAAATGATAACACATGTCTATGGCTAGGAGACTTAACCATCTTTGATTAACGAGCTAGTCAAGTAGAGGCCTACTAGGGACACTCTGTTTTGTCTATGTATTCACACATGTATCAAATTTCCGGTTAATACAATTCTAGGATGAATAATAAACATCTATCATGAAATACGGAAATAAATAATAACTTTATTATTGCCTCTAGGGCATATTTCCTCCCACTTGCACTAGAGTCAATAATCTAGTTCACATCACCATGTGATTTAACACCAATAGTTCACATCACCATGTGACCAACACTCAAAGGGTTTTTCTAGATTCAATAATCTAGTTAACATTGCTTATGTGATTAACATCCAAGAGTAATAAGGTGTGATCATGTTTTGTTTATGAGAGAAATTTTAGTCTACGGGTGTGCCACATTCAGATCCGTAAGTATTTTTGCAAATTTCTATGTCTACAATGCTTTGCACGGAGCTACTTTAGCTAATTGCTCCCACTCTCAATATGTATCCAGATTGAGACGCAGAGACATCTGGATCGGTGTAAAAGCTTGCATCGATGTAACTCTTTACGACGAACTCTTTGTCACCTCCATAATCGAGAAATATTTCTTTAGTACCTAAGGATAATTTTGAGCGTTGTCCAGTGATCCACTCCTGGATCACTATCGTACCCCCTTGCCAAACTGGTGGCAAGGTACACAATAGGTGTGGTACACAACATAGCATACTTTATAGAACCTATGACTGAGGCATAGGGAATGACTTTCATTCTCCTTCTATTTTCTGCCGTGGTCAGGTTTTGAGTCTTACTCAACTTCACACCTTGTAACACAGGCAAGAACTCCTTCTTTG
Organism: Triticum timopheevii; assembly: GCA_963921465.1. Lineage (NCBI taxonomy): Eukaryota > Viridiplantae > Streptophyta > Magnoliopsida > Poales > Poaceae > Triticum > Triticum timopheevii. Next base: position 161,610,044 of record OY997274.1, on the reverse strand, counting down.
ACTGTTCCATTTTGAACTACTTCAAAATCTTGTCAAGGTATATACTCATTGAAAAATCTTATCAAGCATCTTGATCTATCTCTATAGATCTTGATGCTCAATATGTAAGCAGCTTCACCGAGGTCTTTCTTTTGAAAAACTCCTCTCAAATACTCCTTTACGCTTTCCAGAAAATTCTACATCATTTCCAATCAACAATAAGAACTCCTTCTTTGACTGTTCCATTTTGAACTACTTCAAAATCTTGTCAAGGTATATACTCATTCAAAAATCTTATCAAGCGTCTTGATCTATCTCTATAGATCTTGATGCTCAATACGTAAGCAGCTTCACCGAGGTCTTTCTTTTGAAAAACTCCTTTCAAATACTCCTTTACGCTTTCCAGAAAATTCTACATCATTTCCAATCAACAATATGTCATTCACATATATTTATCAGAAAGGTTGTAGTGCTCCCACTCACTTTATTTTAAATACATGCTTCACTGCAAGTCTGTATAAAATGATATGCTTTGATCAACTTAACAAAGCATATATTCCAACTCCGAGATGCTTGCACCAGTCCATAGATGGATCGCTGGAGCTTGCACATTTTGTTAACACCTTTAGGATTGACAAAACCTTCTGGTTGCATCACATACAACTCTTCTTAAATAAATCCATTAAGGAACACAGTTTTGTTATCCATTTGCCATATTTCATTAAATACAACAATTGCTAACATGATTCAGACAGACTTAAGCATCGATACGAGTGAGAAAATCTCATCGTAGTCAACACCTTGAACTTGTGGAAAACCTTTTGCGACAACTCGAGCTTTGTAGATAGTAACACTACTACCAGCATCCGTCTTCCTCTTGAATATCCATATATTTTCTATGGCTTGCCGATCATCGGGCAAATCCATCAAAGTCCATACTTTGTTCTCATACATGGATCCCATCTCAGATTTCATGGCCTCAAGCCATTTCCTGGAATCTGGGCCCATCATCGATTCCTCATAGTTCGTTAGTAACATGACTTCCAGAATAGGATTACCATACCACTCTGATGCGGATCGTGCTCTGGTTGATCTATGAAGTTCTATAGTAACTTAATCTGAAGCTTCATGATCATCATCATTAGCTTCCTCACTAATTGGTGTAGGCATCACTCAAACTGATTTCTGTGATGAACTACGTTCCAATTCGGAGAAGGTACTATTACCTCATCAAGTTCTACTTTCCTTCCACTCACTTCTTTCGAGAGAAACTCCTTCTCTAGAAATGATCCATTCTTAGCAACGAATATCTTACCTTCGGATCTATGATAGAAGGTGTACCCAACAGTTTCCTTTTGGGTATCCTATGAAGACGCACTTCTCCGATTTGGGTTCAAGCTTATCAGGTTGAAGCTTTTTCACATAAGCATCGCAGCCCCAAACTTTTTAAGAAACGACAGCTTAGGTTTCTTGCCAAACCACAGTTCATACGGTGGCATCTCAACGGATTTAGATGGTGCCCTATACAATGTGAATGCAGCTGTCTCTAATGCATAACCCCAAAACAATAGTGGTAAATCGGTAAGAGATGTCATAGACTGCACCATATTTAGTAAAGTACAGTTGCAACGTTCGGACACACCATTACACTGTGGTGTTCAAGGTGGCAAGGTTTTGTGAAACTATTCCACATTGTTTTGAATGAAGTCCAACTCGTAACTCAAATATTCGTCTCCGCGATCGGATCATAGAAATTTAATTTTCTTGTTACGATGATTCTCCAGTTCACTCTAAAATTCTTTTGAACTTTTCAAATGTTTCAGACTTGTGTTTCATTAAGTAGATATAGCTATATCTGCTCAAGTCATCTGTGAAGGTCAGAAAATAATGATACTTGTTGCGAGCCTCAACACTCATTGGACCGCATACATCAGTATGTATTATTTCCAATAAGTCAGTAGCTTGCTCCATTGTTCCGGAGAACGGTCTTCTAGTCATCTTGCCCATGAGGCATGGTTCGCAAGTATCATATGATTCATAATCAAGTGATTCCAAAAGCCCATTAGCAAGGAGTTTCTTCATGCGCTTTACAATAACATGACTTCCAGAACAGGATTACCGTACCACTCTGGTGCGGATCATGCTCTGGTTGATCTATGAAGTTCTTTAGTAACTCAATCTGAAGCTTCATGATCATCATCATTAGCTTCCTCACTAATTGGTGTAGGCATCACTCGAACTGATTTCTGTGATGAACTACGTTCCAATTCGGAGAAGGTACTATTACCTCATCAAGTTCTACTTTCCTCCCACTCACTTCTTTAGAGAGAAACTCCTTCTCTAGAAAGGATCCATCCTTAGCAACGAATATCTTGCCTTCGGATCTGTGATAGAAGGTGTACCCAACAGTTTCCTTTTGGGTATCCTATGAAGACGCACTTCTCCGATTTGGGTTTGAGCTTATCAGGTTGAAGCTTTTTCACATAAGCATCGCAGCCCCAAACTTTTTAAGAAACGACAGCTTTGGTTTCTTGCCAAACCACAGTTCATACGGTGTCATCTCAACGGATTTAGATGGTGCCCTATATAACGTGAATGCAGCTGTCTCTAATGCATAACCCCGAAACGATAGTGGTAAATTGGTAAGAGACATCATAGACTGCACCATATCTAGTAAAGTACGGTTACGACGTTCGGACACACCATTACACTGTGGTGTTCAAGATGGCGAGAGTTTGTGAAACTATTCCACATTGTTTTAAATGAAGGCCAAACTCGTAACTCAAATATTCGTCTCGGTGATCGGATCGTAGAAATTTTATTTTCTTGTTACGATGATTCTCCACTTCACTCTGAAACTCTTTTGAACTTTTTCAAATGTTTCAGACTTGTGTTTCATTAAGTAGACATACCCATATATGCTCAAATCATCTGTGAAGGTCAGAAAATAGTGATACCTGTCGTGAGCCTCAACACTCATTGGACCGCATACATCAGTATGTATTATTTCCAATAAGTCAGTAGCTTGCTCCATTGTTCCGGAGAACGATGTTCTAGTCATCTTGCCCATGAGGCATGGTTCGCAAGTATCATATGATTCATAATCAAGTGATTCCAAAAGCCCATTATCATGGAGTTTCTTCATGCGCTTTACACCAATATGACTTAAACAGCAGTGCCACAAACATGTGGCACTATCATTATTAACTTTGCATCTTTTGGCATCAATATTATGAATATGTGTATTACAACGATCGAGACTCAATAAACCATTGACATTGGGTGTATGACCATAGAAGGTTTTATTCATATAAAGAGAACAACAATTATTCTGTGACTTAAATGAATAACCGTATTGCAATGAACATGATCCAATCATATTCATGCTCAACGCAAAACACCAAATAACATTTATTTAGGTCCAACACCAATCCCGAAGGTATAGGGAGTGTGCGATGGTGATATTATCAACCTTGGAATTACTTCCAACACACATCGTCACCTCGCCCTTAACCAGTTTCGATTTATTTTACAACTCCCATTTCGAGTTACTACTCTTAGCAACTAAACCAGTATCAAATACTGAGGGGTTTGCTATAAACACTAGTAAAGTACACATCAATAACATGAATATCAAATATACACTTTGCCATCCTTCTTATCCGCCAAGTATCTAGGGCAGTTCCACTTCCAATGACCATATCCTTTGCAGTAGAAGCACTCAGTTCCAGGCTTGGGTCTAGCTTTGGGCTTCTTCATGGGAGTGGCAACTTGCTTGCCATTCTTCTTGAAGTTCCTCTTTCTTTTCCCTTTGGACTTTTTCTTGAAACTAGTAGTCTTGTTAGCCATCAACACTTGATGCTCTTTCTTGATTTCTACCTTCGCTGATTTCAGCATCGTGAAGAGCTCGAGAATTACTTTCTTCATCCCTAGCACATTATAGTTCATCACGAAGTCCTAGTAACTTGGTGATAGTGACTAGGGAACTTTGTCAATTATTATCTTATCTGGAAGATTAACTCACACTTGATTCAAGCAATTGTAGTACCAAGACAATCTGAGCACATGCTCATTGGTTGAGCTATTCTCCTCCATCTTGTAGGCAAAGAACTGTTAGGGGTCTTATACCTCTTGAAACAGGCGTGAGTACGAAATACTAATTTCTGCTCTTGGAACATCTCATATGCTCCATGGCATTCAAAACGTTTTTGAAGTCCCGGTTCTAAGCCGTAAAGCATGGTGCACTAAACTATCAAGTAGTCATCATACCAAGCTTGCCAAAACGTTCATAACATCTGCATCTGCTCCTGCAATAGTCCGTCACCTAGCGGTGCATCAAGGACATAATACTTCTATGCAGCAATGAGGATAATCCTCAGATCACGGAGCTATTCCGCATCATTGCCACTGACATCTTTCAACTAATTTTTCTCTAGGAACATATCAAAATATAAACGGGGAGCTACATCACGAGCTATTGATCTACAACATAGATATGCTAATACTACCGGGACTAAGTTCATGATAAATTAAAGTTCAATTAATCATATTACTTGAGAACTCCCACTTAGATAGACATCCCTCTAATCATCTAAGTGATCACATGGTCCAAATCAACTAAACCATGTCCGATCATCACGTGAGATGGAGTTGTTTTCAACGATGAACATCACTATGTTGATCACATCTACTATATGATTCACGCTCGACCTTTCGGTCTCAGTGTTCCAAGGCCATATCTGCATATACTAGGCTCGTCAAGTTTAACCCGAGTATTCTGCGTGTGCAAAACTGGCTTGCACCCATTGTATGTGAACGTAGAGCTTATCACACCCGATCATCATGTGGTGTCTCGGCACGACGAACTTTCACAACGGTGCATACTCCGGGAGAACACTTATACCTTGAAATTTAGTGAGAGATCATCTTATAATGCTAACGTCAAGCAAAGCAAGATAAGATGCAGAAACGATAAACTTCACATGCAATCAATATAAGTGATATGATATGGCCATCATCATCTTGTGCCTTTGATCTCCATCTCCAAAGCACTGTCATGATCACCATCGTCACCGGCGCGACACCTTGATCTCCATCATAGCATCGTTGTCGTCTCGCCAACTATTGCTTCTACGACTATCGCTACCGCTTAGTGATAAAGTAAAGCAATTACATGGCGATTGCATTTCATACAATAAAGTGACAACCATATGGCTCCTGCTAGTTGCCGATAACTTTGTTACAAAACATGATCATCTCATACAATAAAATTTAGCATCATGTCTTGACCATATCACATCACAACATGCCCTGCAAAAACAAGTTAGACGTCCTCTACTTTGTTGTTGCATATTTTACGTGGCTGCTACGGGCTGAGCAAGAACCGTTCTTACCTACGCATCAAAGCCACTATGATTTTTCGTCAAGTGTGCTATTTTAATCTTCAACAAGGACCGGGCGTAGCCACACTCGATTCAACTAAAGTTGGGGAAACTGACACCCGCCAGCCACCTGTGTGCAAAGCACGTCGGTAGAACCAGTCTCGCGTAAGTGTACGCATAATGTCAGTCCAGGCCGCTTCATCCAACAATACCGCTGATTCAAAGTATGACATGCTGATAAGTAGTATGAGTATTATCGCCCACAACTCATTTGTGTTCTACTCATGCATATAACATCTACGCATAAACCTGGCTCGGATGCCACTATTGGTGAACGCAGTAATTTCAAAAAAAATCCTACGATCACGCAAGATCTATGTGATGCATAGCAACGATAGGGGAGACTGTTGTCTACGTACCCTCGTAGACCATAAGCGGAAGCGCCAAGGGACGCGGTTGATGTAGTCGAACGTCTTCACGATCCAACCGATCCTAGTACCGAAAGTACGACACCTCCGCCATATGCACACGTTCAGCTTGGTGACGTCCCACGAACTCTTGATCCAGCTGAGGCCGAGGGAGAGTTCCGTCAGCACGACGGCGTGGTGATGGTGTTGATGAAGTTATCGACGCAGGGCTTCGCCTAAGCACTACAACGATATGATCGAGGTGGAAATCTGTGGAGGAGGGCACCGCACACGGCTAAACAATGTCAACTTCTGTGTTCGAGGGTGCCCCTCTGCCCCTGTATATAAAGGAGGGAGGGAGGAGGAGGTTGGCCCTCATAGGGGCGCCCAAAGTGTGGAGTCCTACTAGGACTCCCTAGTCCTAGTAGGATTCCACCTCCCATATGGAGTAGGAAAAGGGGAAGGGAGAAGGAGAAGGAAGAGGGCACTCCCCCTGGGAGATCCTACTCGGCGTAGTAGGCGCCCGAACATGCCAATGGCGCCTACAGTGGGGCCCTTTGCGGGCCAATTCTACGCTCGGCCCAGGAACAACACGAAAAAAAAGCACGCAAAAAATTGACACAGCGGTGATTCGATCCCGCACCGCACTTGCGTTTAACTTCTTCGCTTAACCACTACACCTACATAACAATAGTGAACAAAAGCAACGCGAATAGGTTTAAAACTAATGCAACGCGCTATGTATTACTCATTCATTTACTATACCACGCGAATAGTTATTTGATTTTTTTGGGAAAATTTTTATTTTTTTTCTAATGAAAAACAATTCGTTCAATTTTGTAAAAAGTTCAATAAGTTTTTAAAAAACTTCACCAATTTGGAAAAAGTTCATCGAAAATGAAAAAAGTTCATCAGATTTGTAAAAAGTTCACTGGTTTTGAAAAAAAAAGTTCATCAATTTAAAAAAATGATCGATTTTGAATTTTTTTTCATCAAATTTGAAAAAAGTTCATCGTATTTGACAAATAGTTCATCTAATTTTAAAAAGTTCATTGGTTTTGAAAAAAAGTTCACGAACTAAAAACCCGTGTGTTTAAGAAAAAGATAAAAGAAAAATGAAACGAAGTAAAAAAAAGTAAAAGAACAAAACGAACTGACAAAGAAATACAAGGGGGAAACGAACGAACAGTACATGAAGCTGATTAGTAGCCTACTGGTTGTCGCGCTTCCTTTCTAACGATCAGGTCACGAGTTTGATCCCAGGATCAACATCTTGAGTTCCACCCTTGAGGCCTTTCTCTCATTTCCCATATGGGCCATTATGGCCCAATACGAATTCCCGTAACTCTCCGGTACTCCAAAAAATACTCGAATCACTCGGAACCTTTCCGATGTCCGAATATAGCCTTCCAATATATCGATCTTTACGGCTCAATTATTTCAAGACTCCTCATCATGTCTGTGATCTCATCCGGGACTCCAAACAACCTTCGGTCATCAAATCAAACAAACTCATAATACAAATCATCATCGAACATTAAGCGTGCGGACCCTACGGGTTCGAGGACTATGTAGACATGACCTAGACACATCTCCGGTCAATAACCAATAGCAGAACCTAGATGCTCATATTGGCTCCTACATATTCTTCAAAGATCTTTATCGGTCAAACCGCATAACAACATACGTTGTTCCTTTTGTCATCAGTATGTTACTTGCCCGAGATTCGATCGTCGGTATCCTCATACCTAGTTCAATCTCGTTATCGTCAAGTTTCTTTACTCGTTCCGTAATGCATCATCCCGCAACAAACTCATTAGTTACAATGCTTGCAAGGCTTATAGTGATGTGCATTACCGAGAGGGCCCAGAGATACCTCTCCGACAATCGGAGTGACAAATCCTAATCTCGATCTATGCCAACTCAACAAACACCATGGGTGACACCTGTAGAGCATCTTTATAATCACCCAGTTACGTTGTGACGTTTGATAGCACACAAAGTGTTCCTCTGGTATTCGGGAGTTGCATAATCTCATAGTCAGAGAAACATGTATAAGTCATGAAGAAAGCAATAGCAATAAAACTAAATGATCATTACGCTAAGCTAACGGATGGGTCTTGTCCATCACATCATTCTCTAATGATGTGATCCCGTTCATCAAATGACAGCACATGTCTATGCCTAGGAAACTTAACCATCTTTGATTAACGAGCTAGTCAAGTAGAGGCCTACTAGGGACACTCTGTTTTGTCTATGTATTCACACATGTATCAAGTTTCCGGTTAATACAATACTAGCATGAATAATAAACATTTATCATGAAATAAGGAAATTAATAATAACTTTATTATTGCCGCTAGGGCATATTTCCTTCAATGTGGACACACTCTCCCCCTCTCATTGCTATGCATCTGCTAGATAGATCTTGCATGATCGTAGGAATGTTTTTGAAATACATGCTACGTTCCCCAACAGTGGCATCCGAGCCAGGTCTATGCGTAGTTGATATGCACGAGTAGAACACAAAGAGTTGTGGGCGGTGATAGTCATACTGCTTACCACCAATGTCTTATTTTGATTCGGCGGTATTGTTGGATGAAGCGGCCCGGACCAACCTTACATGACCATGTTCATGAGACCGGTTCCAGCGGCAGACATGCAACTACTTTTGCATAAAGGTGGCTGGCGGGTGTCTGTTTCTCCAACTTTAGTTGAATCGAATTTGACTATGGTCGGTCCTTGTTGAAGTTTAAATAGCAAACTTGAGGAAACACCGTTGTGGTTTTGATGCGTAAGTAAGAACGGTTCTTGCTAGAAGTCTGTAGCAGCCACATAAAACTTGCAACAACAAAGTAGAGGACGTCTAACTTGTTTTTGCAGGGCATGTTGTGATGTGATATGGTCAAGACATGATGTGATATACGTTGTTGTATGAGATGATCATGTTTTGTAAAAGTTATGGGCAACTGGTAGGAGCCTAATGGTTCTCACTTTATTGTATGAAATGCAAACGCCATGTAATTACTTTACTTTATCACTATGCGTTAGCGATAGTTCTAGAAGCAATAGTTGTCGAGACGAACACGACGCAATGATGGAGATCAAGGTGTCGAGCTGGTGACGATGGAAATCATGATGATGCTTTGGAGATGGAGATCAAAAGCATAAGATGATGATGGCCATATCATGTCACATATTTTGATTGCATGTGATGTTTATCTTTTATATGCATCTTATTTTGCTTAGTACGGCGGTAGCATTATAAGATGATCCCTTAACTAAATTTCAAGGTATAAGTGTTCTCCCTGAGTATGCACTGTTGCGGAAGTCCTTCGTGCTGAGTCACCACGTGATGATCGGGTGTGATAGGCTCTACATTCATATACAAAGGGTGCAAGACAGTTTTGCACATGCGGAATACTCGTGTTAAACTTGACGAGCCTAGCATGCACAGACATGGCCTCGGAACACTGGAGACCGAAAGGTCGAACGTGAATCATATAGTAGATATGATCAACATACACTAGAAAACAAAGACATGTCCGTGACATTTTGGGCCGAACGAAAAAAAAATTGTCATACTTATGACACTTCTATGACGATAATTGTGACAAAACCCGGTATCATCATAGATGTGGTGGGGTCCTACTTATGTGACAAAAAATCATGATAGAAAATGGGCTTTTCGTCCTGGGCGGGCCGGAGACGCAGCTGCATGACATTCTTTGGGTCGTCCATGATGGAAAAAACCGTGGTAGAAGCAAGGGCGAGGAAAATATCGGGGTGTTCCTGGTTACGGTGGGTGGTCTGGGCCGAGCGATGCGCATTTCTCTCGTACACGCACGCGCGTGGGTGCGAGGCGTTGGGCTCTAACTGAACCCGAGCGAGGCATTGGGCTCAACTGAACCCGAGCGATTGCACTGCAGGCTACGCGTTACTGAACCCGAGCGATCGGTCGATGGCTGTTAACTGAACCCGATCGAGCGATTCCTTCGCTACTGCTGCTAACTGAAGCTGATCGATGCTGCCTCTGGATGAACAGTGAGCGTTGCTGGGGGTGGATGAATAGTTCCCAGTGGGGGTGGGTGAACAGGACCCCGTGGTGTTGCCTCTGGATGAATAGGACCCCGATCGATCGAGTCGGTTGGGGCTGGATGAAAAGGACCCCGTTGGAGGGCTGGATGAACAGGACCATCCCATGGAGGCACTACAAGGGAAAAGCCTAGCAGCAGCGCGGGTTTTGGGTGTATAAGTAGCGCGGGTGCCCGCGCTACTGATATGGCGCCACAGCTAACTTGTAGCAGTAGCGCGTGTTGACACACGCTACTGCTATACATGGTTAGCTGTAGCGTGCGTTGCAAACAGCACTACTGCTAATTAGCTGTAGCGGGTCTTATACCCCGTGCTACTGCTATTACTTTCAAAAACAAAAAAATCTTGATCCCGTGCGTGCTGTCAATGGCAGCAGTGGTAAGATATAGCGATGATTGGCGTCGCCGGAGGCATGAACGGACAGCGGAAGACCAGATCCAGCAGTGGCTGTTGGAGAGGGCCCGTTTCTATGGCAGAGCCAGGCCGCGGCATGGGGCTCCTCTTCCCTACCATGCCAGATAGCTCTGGGTCATCCATGGCGACGACCTGCACGGGCATGGACATGGGAGGGTGAGTGAAACCAGAGGGAGAGAGAGAAAAGGAAAACCGAGGGAGAGAGGAAGGTGATGTAGGGAGCATCGGAGCTAGTCACCGGTGGCGAGGTGCTCCAGTGTGGTGGTGCGGGGCGGCGGCCTCCTAGACGTCGGTGGAAGACCGGCGAGCTCCTAGATGCCGGTGGCGCGAGGCGGCGGCCACTTTCGGCGCCATGGAGGAGGATGGGTGCATGGGCAAGAGGTCCATGTGAGAGCGTATGGAAAGTGAGAGGAGAGAGTGGTGGACGAGAGGAGGGATTTGGGGGAGGAGATGGGGATTCGGCCAAGGATATGGCGACTTCACCTAGTAGTAGCGAGGGGTATAAAACCGCGCTACTACTATCAACTTAGTAGTAGCACGGGTTTATACCCCTCGCTACTACTATGGCATGTGTCGGGGGGGCACGGTAGAGACCGCTTAGTAGTAGCGAGGATTAAAAACCCGCGCTACTACTATCAACTCAGTAGTAGCAAGGGTTAAAAACCCGCGCTACTGCTAATTAGCAGTAGCGCTTCTTTTTGTTCCACGCTGCTGCTAAGATTCTGTGTATAAGGTTTTCCCTAGTAGTGAGGGTTGGATGAACAGTAGACGATGGATGGTTGGATGAACAGTAGCCCGTGGAGGGGTGGTTGAACAGTAGCGCGCGATGGAGGCAGGATGAACAGGAGCCCGTGGATGAACAGACGTAGGTGGAGGCTGGAGGAGGTCGACGGTGGATGAACAGTAGCCCGTGGAGGCTGGAGGGGGTCGACGGTGGAGATGAACAGTATCCCGTGGAGTCCCGTTTTGCGGTACGCCACACCCCTCCCGATAAACAGGACCCCCGTTTCGACCGTAGTGCTCCAACACAAGTCTGTTTCCTCCGTTTTGCGGTAAGCCAGACCCCTCCTGCAGGATCCCGTTTCGACCTTGGCCGGTCGAACACAAGGCCGTTTCCTCCGTTCTGCGGTACGCCAGGCCTTGTTTCCATTGGCTGTTCCGTCCAAGCCCTCCCGATGAACATGACGACGCATTTCATTCCGACCCAGCCGGTTGGCTCCCCATGAACATGACGACGACGCAGTTTCTCCGTTCCGACCCAGCCATGTAAACGAGCCCTGGTCGTACGTATGCGCGAGTAGGCATTCGAGACCCTTCTCGTATGTACGTACATGGTCGTATTTTCTTTCTTGCACACTGGCCGCTGTACATACATGTACATGCTACGTGCGCGCCTCTACTACGACACGTGCGCACCTCTACATAGACCAGTATGTACGTACACATTCGCGACCAGAATGACAATGCTACGTATGCTTCGACCAGGTGGGTCCCGACTGTCATGCACTTCCTTGCCTGCGAGGATGTAGCTGGTGGGTCTTACCAGTCAGGGGGGCAAATTGTTTTATTTTTTGCCCGGACGCACTTCCTTGCGTGCGAAGATGTAGCTGGTGGGTCCCAACAGTCAGGGGGGAACATTTGTTTCATGAAATACAGTGGCCCGTCCGGTGCGTCCCCGCTGTCAGGTGGAGGAATAATTATTTTGCGCGTAATAAGGAGGCACTTCCTTGATGCGGCCATGGACCCAGCTGTCAGCCTCTCCACGTACAGACCATGTCCGATGGAAGCCGTTCCTTGACCACGTTGATCACGCCGCGCCGAGAGCACCAGGGCGGTGGACGACGGCGAGGCCTAGGAAGGGGACAACATGGAGCCTAGGAAGACACGGCAGTGGATGTCCACGCGTAGAGGAGTATGAAGATTCACTGGTTCGCTACGGTGTGAGACTGCCGTCGCCGCAGAATAATAGGGGGTGTGGGTGAGTAGAGGGATGGCCTGGCCAGCGGTGGGAGTAGTAGGGGGTGGTGAGGCCTCCGCCGCATCGTAGCCGGCCGCGGGAGGCAGGAGCACGAGGCACGACCGGCGCTGGTTTGGGCGGCTAGAGCAAGAAGACCAGAGGTTGAAGAAGCACTACGGCCGTTGGATGGACATTGTACGGTCACTGGAGCTAGAATCGTGCATATTGACTAAGTTGACAAAGCCCTCCGTCCCTGTCAACTTAGTAGGCCCACAAGTCAGCCTGCCACTATACTGGGTCCCAGCTAGCAGGGGGAGTATTCATTTTTTTGTGCATAATAAGGAGACACTTCCTTGCGTGCGAAGATATAGCTGGTGGGTCCAAGCTGCCAGTGGCGGTAATGTTTTTTTCATGAAATACAGAGGCCCTTCCGATGGGTCCCACATGTCAGGTGGAGGAATCATTATTTTGCGCGTAATAAGGAGGCATTTCCTTGCATGCGACCGTGGACCCAGCTGTCAGCCTCTCCACATACAGTCCACTTCAGATGCATGTCGGTCGTTGACCACGTTGACCAGGCCGCGCCAAGAGCACCAGGGTGGTGGACGACGGTGAGGCCTAGGAAGGGAACGACACGGAGGCAGGGAAGACTCGGCAGTTGTTTCCCATGCGGAGGGGAGTACGACTGTACGAGGGTTTACTGGTTCGTCTGCCGTCACCGGAGAATAACAGAAGGTGTGGGTGAGTAGAGGGATGGCTAGGCCAGCGATGGGAGTACGGTGGGGCGGTGAGGCCTACAAGGCAGCACAGCCGACCGTGGGGAGGAGAGAGCAGGCAGTCCCGTCGGCGCTTGTTTGAGCGGCTGGAGTAGGAAGAGCAAAGATTGAAGAAACACGACGGCCGTTGGATGGACATCCAACAGTTACTGCTTGTGCGTCAACCTTTTTTTAGGAAAGCCTCAAATCATACAACCCATCTGCCATTATTTCTAATAATTTACAGCCCATTTGCTAATTCTTAAGGTTTTTTTGGAGCCCATATTCTTTTCTCGGCCAGCCGAATGAAGCTCTCCTCGTCTTGAAAGATTTGCAGCCCAACAGGCCTGACAAAGCGACTTACTTGGCAAATCACAAAAAAACTGGGTTGTGGCTGTGGACCCAGCTGTAGCCGTGGACCCAGCTATCAGCCTCTCCACGTACAGTACTCTTCCGATGGAAGTCGGTCGTTGACCACATTGACCACACCGCGCCGAGAGCACCAAGGCGGTGGACGACGGCGAGGCCTAGGAAGGGATGACGCGGAGCCGGGGAAGACGCGGTAGTGGATGCCCACGCGGAGAGGAGTACGAGGGTTCACTGGTTCGGCTACGGTGTGAGGCTGCCGTCGCCGCAAAATAACATGGGGTGTGGGTGAGTGGAGGGATGGCCTGGCCAGCGGTGGGAGTAGTATGGGGGTGGTGAGGCCTCCGCGGCAGCACAGCCGGCCACGGGAGGAAGGAGCAGGCGGCACGACCGGCGCTGCTTTGTGCGGCTGGAGCAAGAAAACCAGAGGTTGAAGAAGCACCAAGGCCGTTGGATGGACATCGTATGGTCACTGGATCTAGAATCGTTCATATTGACTAAGTTGACAAAGCCCTCCGTCCCCGTCAACTTAGTAGGCCCACAAGTCAGCCTCCCACTGTGGTGGGTCCCAGCTGGCAGGGGGTATTCATTTTTTGTGCGCAATAAGGAGGCACTTCCTTGTGTGCGAAGATATAGTTGGTGGGTCCTACCTGTCAGCGGAGGAAACATTTTTTTCGCGAAATACAGAGGCCCTTCTGGCGGGTCCCATATGTCAGGTGGAGGAATCATTATTTTGCGCGTAATAAGGAGGCATTTCCTTATGTGCAGCCATGAACCCAGCTGTCAGCCTCTCCACGTACAGTCCACTTCTGATGGATGTCGTTCGTTGACCACGTTGACCATGCCGCGCCGAGAGCACCAGGGCGGTGGACGACGGCGAGGCATACAATGGGAACGACGCGGAGCCGGGGAAGACATGGTAGTGGCTGCCCACACGGTGGAGAGTATGAGGGTTGACTGGTTCGGCTGCCGTCGCCGGAAAATAACAGGAGGTGTGGGTGCGTAGAGGGATAGACAGGCCAGGGATGCGAGTATATGATGGGGCCGTGAGGCCTGGCCGGCAGCACAGCCGGCCACGGGAGGTGGGAGCAAGCGGTTCCGACGGCGCTGGTTTGGGCGGCTGGGGCAGGAAGATCAGAGACCGAAGAAGCACGATTGTCGTTAGATTGACATCTAACGGTCTGATGTTGGTAGAGTCGATTGTTGACTAAGCTTCTTTTTTGATAAACCTTGTGTACGCATGAACTTAGTGGGCCCACAAGTCAGCCTCTAAATCTGTGGTAGACAACATAGAGCCCATTTGCTATTTTTTAATAATGTGCAGCCCATTTATTAATTCTTAAGTAATTTATTACAGCCCATTTTCTGCCCAGGACCATGGTCAAAAAGTTCAACCTTATTTTACATATTTAGGTGGAGTTCGAACTTTTGTAATCCCGAAAAGATAATCATTTTTTAAGAACTTATTGATTTGCCAAAAAAATGGTTTTGTTTTTGTAAGCAAATAAGACATGGGACAATTGAGTTGGTTAAGGGAAAACCAGTGGTAAAAAAATAAGCGCTGGGAGGGAAAACAACAAAAATAAGGATGTAAATATGAAAAGTGAATTTTACGTACAATATAATGATACATGTATATGAACTAGTAAAACTATAGGTAGAGATTAGAAAACGAATGTAGGACATGCGTTTCAAGAGGAAAATAGAACTGGGTTGTGTGTTTGATTCAGTAAAAAAACTGCCTGCGGATGTTGTAAGACAAAATATAACTAACGCTGGCGGGCCAGAGGCCAGTAGATACCTGCTGGATCTTTGTACCCCGATGTCGTCATGGGCTGGGCTTGTTAAAAACAAAACCAAGTCTGGGCAATCTACACCCCAGTTGAAACTTGCTCGACCTGAAAAAACAATATACTTGCTCAATAAACGAGAGAATTCTGCAAGTACAGACTGATAACTGAGATGCAGCAGGGATATTTTTTGTTCATCATGATAATAAGAGCATGCACTTGTTTCAAAAAAATTGAAGAACTGGGAATTCAAATGGCAGGTGCTTATGCTACCCATCAAATAAAAATTAGGTGCCTGAAAATTTGTTTCGAAACAAATAATTCAGCTTTGTATCCACATCAACCCTCGGCATGATGGTTGGAAGCAAATGCCAAGTTCACACCAAAAGATCGTTAACAACAATACCAACTTGCGGACGATAAGGTAGTACAAGTACCAATACCAAACTAACTTATAATCTTTTTACTCCTGGCCCTAGTGTTCGTCTGGTAGAAAATCTTGCAGAGGACCAGCTCCCGCTCCTTCTTTTGCTCCAGGTCCCCAAGGTGGTACTGGTGCATCACCCAGTTGGTCCTCTGCTGGTCGAAGTTCTTGTTGGTGTGCAGCACCAGAACCTTTTTGCTGCCCGTCTGCCGGTCGTTGACCATCACCGGCAAGGTATTGCCGATGTTGTGCCACATCGCGTGCATGCCGCACTCCGATTGTATCTTGCGACGCGTCCACGTGCCCCTTTTGAACGCCCTAGAATTGCGCTGGAAGAAATGCTTGCTTAGGCCACTCAGTATGATACCTGCAGTATTGTCGAATACAGGTTTTAGTATACGTAGTTGGCATTTTCATAACATCTTTGGCACGTTGCAGTCACTTGTTTCACTTTTTATTAACTGTCAAATTGTAATTGCTTCACCAGGTCTACGTCTAAAAAATAGAGCTATAAACAAAGGAATATGTTTGTGCAAGTAGACACCGACCGGTGTCTTACCTGGAAGTTTCTCAGGATGGGTGTAGCATATGCCGTGCTCGCTGTCGATGGTTGATATGAACAAATCGATGAGAGGGTGAGATCTCGCGCTGTCAGCACTCACTTTGGCATCAAGGTGCTCGATCAGCTCCTGATCCGTGGGATCGAACTTGACGCCAGCCGGCAGCACTGGCCAATCCTTTCGACTTGCATGGGTTAATTTCAGTTATATGGTACTCAATGTATGACCAATCGACTGAAGTGAATGATGAAAGATTTCAACAGATAAGTGGTACTCCAAATCTGAACTCCAGAATACCCGAACACGCCGCCGGGATTCTTGTATCACCTCACGCGCAGCGTGTTGTCACGTCAATTTAATATGTGGACATGATGAATAATTTAACCGATGTATACTAGTACTGCTACTGTACTACTTACTAGTCGTATTTTAGTGTCACATTTTAACCATAGGTTTAACTAACAAGTACGCACTTAAAGTCTAAGTGATATATATAGGGAAAATGCATCCTACTACCGGGTGTTGTTACACCCATTTCTCATATACTACTATGTGATAGTATATACTCTACTTTACTATTTTTAATATGTCCATATACTATATCTAAGATACTATAAAGCGAGTTATGTGAAAAAATTGCATGTGAGCCCATGTTTTTATAATATTTGTCAAATACGTACATATTTGTACATAAAAAGGAGTATGCTCAAAATATACTACATACTACCTAAAAATAGCATATATACTACCTAAAGATTCTTATATACTACATACTACGCGTACATACTCTCCGATATGATAGATACTACCTAGAACGTATGAAACAAAAGTGGGAGTAACTACACCCGGTAGTAGGAAAAATTTGTCCATATATATAATATTATTTATACATATCTAATATCTAATATTATTTATGATTATCATTTTTTATATGCATGAAACTTTTCAAATGCACACATTTAGTTTTTTAAACACATGATTACATTTTGTGAAATACGTATTAACATTAACATTTTTTTGAATTACACGTTTAGTTTTCTAATTGCTAAACCATATAGCAAGATTCACGAAGGAGTTCATTATTTTTCTATTCTTATACTTTTATATTGTTTAATTGGTTTCGAGATTTTTCTATAAGGAAAAACCTTTTTAGAGTTATACAATGAAAAACCTGTTTTTTAGAAAATAATGAATTTTTTTCAGATAACTGACCATCCTTCCCAAATGATAATAATGAAAAACTTGTTATTTTCCCATTTTTGTTGGGCCAAATATATGTTTATTTAGTAATATGAGGGCATCCCACATTTCTTCCTAGATGGGCCGAGGCCTACATGGCACACAGATTTTTTTTAAAGGAGGTGGCCTCGTTCCACCGAGGCCCAAGCCCACCTTGGGCGACACCTTAAGTACCAATGCATCCACGTTCACAACCTCATGACCATTTATATTGGTCGTAATCAGGTAGAAATAAGGTCGTCGACCACTCTTGTCTGCTTTATGACCATTTGGTGTAAGGCAATTTCAGGGTTTGAGCCCTTCCAAGCGAAATGGCCGTGGATTTACAACCAATTTAGCTGGGGTCACTGATAGAAGGTCACAAGTTGACATATTTCTTGTAGTGCGGGCGCGCAGACGACGAAAATAAAAGGGAAAGACCGGCATGCCATACCTGATCCTCGATGTTGGCGCCGCTCATCGAGCGAGCGGCGATCTCCTCGATGTTCCCATGACATTTGTTGCACGCCGTTTGGGTGAGCCCCAATGGTTCGCCATTGCCTTCGACCCGCACTGCATGTAGACGCCTTTGAAGTAGGGGTCGACGAGCTTGCACTCGTCGAACTCGGCCTTGATGCGCTCCCAATGCATGTCGACGCTCCGGTTCGTGCCGGTGATCGGGTCGAGGCAGACAACTTTCCACGCTCCGGCGAGGCACTCGTCCTCCTTGGACGCCCACTTGATGCGCGGCTTGTCGATCCTGGCAGCCTACTTCTTCTTCTTCCCTTTCTCGGTCGGAGCAGGCGCCGGCTCCTCCTCCTCCTCCTCCTCCTCCGGCTCCTCCTCACCGTACTCGAGCTCGCCGTCCATGTCGCCGTTGAGGTCCACTATGTCGTCATGGGTAGTGAACCAGGGGGAGGCAGCGGCGGCGGCCAAGCCGGTCGTAATGATGTCATCCATGTTGGCCTCCATCGGGTCGGTGTCGATGAGATGCGACGAGGAGGCTTGTGAGAAGACGAGCGCGCCACGGCGGAGAGGTGGTGTCAGGGAGGTGTTGGAAATATGCCCTAGAGGCAATAATAAAATGGTTATTATTATATTTCTTTGTTCATGATAATTGTCTGTTATTCATGCTATAATTGTATTATCCAGAAATCGTAATACACGTGTGAATACATAGACCACAACATGTCCCTAGTGAGCCTCTAGTTGACTAGCTCGTTGATCAACAGATAGTCATGGTTTCCTGACTATGGACATTGGATGTCATTGATAACGGGATCACATCATTAGGAGAATGATGTGATGGACAAGACCCAATCCTAAGCATAGCTCAAAGATCGTGTAGTTCGTTTAGCTAGAGCTTTTCCAAATGTCAAGTATCATTTCCTTAGACCATGAGATTGTGCAACTCCCGGATACCGTAGGAGTGCTTTGGGTGTGCCAAACGTCACAACGTAACTGGGTGACTATAAAGGTGCACTACGGGTATCTCCGAATGTGTCTGTTGGGTTGGCACGAATCGAGACTGGGATTTGTCACTCTGTATGACGGAGAGGTATCTCTGGGCCCACTCGATAATGCATCATCATAATGAGCTCAATGT
The DNA here is from genome assembly GCA_963921465.1 of Triticum timopheevii. Taxonomy (NCBI): domain Eukaryota; kingdom Viridiplantae; phylum Streptophyta; class Magnoliopsida; order Poales; family Poaceae; genus Triticum; species Triticum timopheevii. The sequence goes on along the minus strand of OY997274.1, from coordinate 161,591,092 downwards.
GACCAAGTGTCTGGTCACGGGATCATGCATTACGGTACGAGTAAAGTGACTTGCCGGCAACGAGATTAAACGAGGTATTGGGATACCGACGATCGAGTCTCAGGCAAGTAACGTACTGATTGACAAAGGGAATTGTATATGGGGTTGCTTAAATCCTTGACATCGTGGTTCATCCGATGAGATCATCGAGGAGCATGTGGGAGCCAACATGGGTATCCAGATCCCGCTGTTGGTTATTGACCGGAGAGGCATCTCGGTCATGTCTGCATGTCTCCCGAACCCGTAGGGTCTACACACTTAAGGTTCGGTAGTGCTAGGGTTGTAGAGATATGAGTATGCAGTAACCCGAAAGTTGTTCGGAGTCCCGGATGAGATTTCCGGACGTCACGATGAGTTCCGGAATGGTCCGGAGGTAAAGAATTATATATAGGAAGTGAAGTTTCGGCCATTGGGAAAGTTTTGGGGGTTACCGGTATTGTACCGGGACCACCGGAAGGGTCTCGGGGGTCCACCGGGTGGGGCCACCTATCCCGGAGGGCCCCATGGGCTGAAGTGGGAGGGGAACCAGCCCCTGGTGGGCTGGTGCGCCCCCCTTGGGCCCCCCTGCACCTAGGGTTGGAAACCCTAGGGGTGGGGGCGCCTCCACTTGCCTTGGGGGCAAGCCACCCCCTGGCCGCCGCCCCCCCTTGGAGATCCCATCTCCTAGGGCCGGCGCACCCCCTTAGGGGGCCTATATAAAGGGGGGAGGGAGGGCAGCCGCACCCATTCTCTTGGCGCCTCCCTCTCCCCTTGCTACACCTCTCCCTCTCGCAGAAGCTTGGCGAAGCCCTGCCGAGATCGCTGCTGCATCCACCACCACGTAGTTGTGCTGCTGGATCTTCATCAACCTCTCCTTCCCCCTTGCTGGATCAAGAAGGAGGAGACGTCTCCCTGACCGTACATGTGTTGAACGTGGAGGTGCCGTCCGTTCGGCGCTAGGATCTCCGGTGATTTGGATCACGACGAGTACGACTCCATCAACCTCGTTCTCTTGAACGCTTCCGCTCGATCTACAAGGGTATGTAGATGCACTCCTCTCTCTCTCTTTGCTAGGTGAACTCATAGATTGATCTTGGTGAAACCGTAGGAAAAATTTTATTTTTGTGCAACGTTCCCCAACAGTGGCATCATGAGCTAGGTCTATGTGTAGTTCTCTTTGCGCGAATAGAACACAATTTTGTTGTGGGCGTAGATGTTGTCAACTTTCTTGCCACTACTAGTCTTATTTTGCTTCAGCGGTATTGTGGGATGAAGCGGCCCGGACCGACCTTACACGTACGCTTACGTGAGACAGGTTCCACCGACTGACATGCACAAGTTGCATAAGGTGGATAACGGGTGTCTGTCTCTCCCACTTTAGTTGGAGCGGATTCGATTAGAAGGGTCCTTATGAAGGGTAAATAGAAGTTGACAAATCATGTTGTGGCTTTCACGTAGGTAAGAAAACTTTCTTGCTAGAACCCTATTGCAGCCACGTAAACATGCAACAACAATTAGAGGACGTCTAACTTGTTTTTGCATCATATGATTTGTGATGTGATATGGCCAAAAGTTGTGATGAATGATGAATGATATATTGTGATGTATGAGATCATGTTCTTGTAATAGGAATCACGACTTGCATGTCGATGAGTATGACAACCGGCAGGAGGCATAGGAGTTGTCTTAATTATTGTATGACCTGCGTGTCAATGATTTAACGCCATGTAATTACTTTACTTTATTGCTAAACCGTTAGCCATAGTAGTAGAAGTAATAGTTGGCGAGCAACTTCATGGAGACACGATGATGGAGTCATGATGATGGAGATCATGGTGTCATGCCGGTGACGAAGATGATCCTGGAGCCCCGAAGATGGAGATCAAAGGAGCTATATGATATTGGCCATATCATGTCACTGTTTAATTGCATGTGATGTTTATTATGTTTATGCATCTTGTTTACTTAGAACGACGGTAGTAAATAAGATGATCCCTCATAATAATTTCAAGAACGTGTTCCCCCTAACTGTGCACCGTTGCGAAAGTTCGTCGTTTCGAAGCACCACGTGATGATCGGGTGTGATAGATTATAATGTTCACATACAACGGGTGTAAGACAGATTTACACATGCAAAACACTTAGGTTAACTTGACGAGCCTAGCATGTACAGACATGGCCTCGGAACACAAGAGACCGAAAGGTCGAACATGAGTCGTATGGAAGATACGATCAACATGGAGATGTTCATCGATGATGACTAGTCCGTCTCACGTGATGATCGGACACGGCCTAGTCGACTCGGATCATGTATCACTTAGATGACTAGAGGGATGTCTAATCTGAGTGGGAGTTCATTAAATAATTTGATTAGATGAACTTAATTATCATTAACTTAGTCTAAAATATTTACAATATGTCTTGTAGATCAAATGGCCCACGTTACCCTCAACTTCAACGCGTTCCTAGAGAAAACCAAGCTGAAAGATGATGGAAGCAACTATACGGACTGGGTCCGAAACCTGAGGATCATCCTCATAGCTGCCAAGCAAGACTATGTCCTAGAAGCACTGCTAGGTGAAGCACCCATCCCAGAGAACCAAGACGTTATGAACGCTTGGCAGTCTCGTGCTGATGATTACTCCCTCGTTCAGTGCGGCATGCTTTACAACTTAGAACCGGGGCTCCAAAAGCGTTTTGAGCAACACGGAGCATATGAGATGTTCGAAGAGCTGAAAATGGTTTTCCAAGCTCATGCCCGGGTCGAGAGATATGAAGTCTTCGACAAGTTCTTCAGCTGTAAGATGGAGGAAAATAGTTCTGTCAGTGAGCACATACTCAAGATGTCTGGGTTGCACAACCGCTTGACTCAGCTAGGAGTTAATCTCCCAGATGACGCGGTTATTGACAGAATCCTCCAGTCGCTTCCACCGAGCTACAAGAGCTTTGTGATGAACTTCAATATGCAGGGGATGGAAAAGACCATTCCTGAGGTATATTCAATGCTGAAATCAGTGGAGGTAGAGATCAAGAAAGAACATCAAGTGTTGATGGTGAATAAAACCACTAAGTTCAAGAAGGGCAAGGGTAAGAAGAACTTCAAGAACGACGGCAAGGGAGTTGCCGCGCCCGGTAAGCCAGTTGCCGGGAAGAAGTCAAAGAATGGACCCAAGCCTGAGACTGAGTGCTTTTATTGCAAGGGAAGTGGTCACTGGAAGCGGAACTGCCCCAAGTACTTAGCGGACAAGAAGGCCGGCAACACTAAAGGTATATGTGATATACATGTAATTGATGTGTACCTTACCAGTACTCGTAGTAGCTCCTGGGTATTTGATACTGGTGCGGTTGCTCATATTTGTAACTCAAAGCAGGAACTACGGAATAAGCGGAGACTGGCGAAGGACGAGGTGACGATGCGCGTCGGGAATGGTTCCAGAGTCGATGTGATCGCCGTCGGCACACTACCTCTACATTTACCTACGGGATTAGTTTTAAACCTCAATAATTGTTATTTAGTGCCAAGTTTGAGCATGAACATTGTATATGGATCTTGTTTAATACGAGATAGCTACTCATTTAAATCCGAGAATAATGGTTGTTCTATTTATATGAGAGATATGTTTTATGGTCATGCCCCGATGGTCAATGGTTTATTCTTAATGAATCTCGAATGTGATGTTACACATATTCATAGTGTGAATACCAAAAGATGTAAAGTTGATAACGATAGTCCCACATACTTGTGGCACTGCCGTCTTGGTCACATTGGTGTCAAGCGCATGAAGAAACTCCATGCTGATGGACTTTTAGAGTCTCTCGATTATGAATCATTTGACACATGCTAACCATGCCTCATGGGCAAAATGACCAAGACTCCGTTCTCTGGAACAATGGAGCGAGCAACCAACTTATTGGAAATCATACATACTGATGTGTGCGGTCCAATGAGCTTTGAGGCTCGCGGAGGATATCGTTATGTTCTCACTCTCACTTACGACTTGAGTAGATATGGGTATGTCTACTTAATGAAACACAAGTCTGAGACCTTTGAAAAGTTCAAGGAATTTCAGAATGAGGTAGAGAATCAACATGACCGAAAGATAAAGTTCCTACGATCAGATCATGGAGGAGAATATTTAAGTCACGAATTTGGTACGCACTTAAGGAAATGTGGAATCATTTCACAACTCACGCCGCCTGGAACACCTCAGCGTAACGATGTGTCTGAACGTCGTAATCGCACTTTATTGGATATGGTGCGCTCTATGATGTCTCTTACCAATTTACCGCTATCTTTTTGGGGATACGCTCTAGAGACAGCTACATTCACTTTAAATAGGGCACGTTCTAAATCCGTTGAGACGACACCGTATGAATTATGGTTTGGGAAGAAACCTAAGCTGTCGTTTCTAAAAGTTTGGGGATGCGATACTTATGTCAAGAAACTTCAACCTGAAAAGCTCGAACCCAAGTCAGAAAAATGCGTCTTCATAGGATACCCTAAGGAAACCATTGGGTATACCTTCTACCTTAGATCCGAAGGCAAGATCTTTGTTGCCAAGAACGGGTCCTTTCTGGAGAAAGAGTTTCTCTCGAGAGAAGTAAGTGGGAGGAAAGTGGAACTTGATTAAGTACTACCTCTTGAACCGGTGAGTAGCGCAGCTCAGGAAGATGTTCATGTGGTGCCAGCACCAACTGAAGAGGAAGTTAATGATGATGATCAAGTTACTTCGGATCGAGTTACTACTGAACATCGTAGGTCCACGAGGACACGTTCCACACCAGAGTGGTATGGCAATCCTGTCTTGGAAATCATGTTGTTAGACAACGGTGAACCTTCGAACTATGAAGAAGCAATGGTGGGCCCAGATTCCAACAAATGGCTTGAAGCCATGCAATCCGAGATAGGATCCATGTATGAAAATGAAGTATGGACTTTGACAGACTTGCCCGATGATCGGCGAGCGATAGAAAACAAATGGATCTTTAAGAAGAAGACGGACGCGGATGGTAATGTTACCATCTATAAAGCTCGACTTGTCGCTAAGGGTTATCGACAAGTTCAAGGGGTTGACTACGATGAGACATTCTCTCCCGTAGCGAAGCTAAAGTCCGTCCGAATCATGTTAGCAGTTGTCGCATACTATGATTATGAGATATGGCAAATGGACGTCAAAACGGCATTCCTTAACGGTCATCTTCAGGAAGAACTGTATATGATGCAGCCGAAAGGTTTTGTCGACCCTGAGAATGCTAACAAGGTATGCAAGCTCCAGCGATCCATTTATGGGCTGGTGCAAGCATCTCAGAGTTGGAACATTCGCTTTGATGAGATGATCAAAGCGTTTGGGTTTATGCAGACTTATGGAGAAGCCTGCGTTTACAAGAAAGTGAGTGGGAGCGCAGTAGCATTTCTCATATTATATGTAGATGACATACTTTTGATGGGAAATGATATAGAACTCTTGGACAGCATAAAGGCCTACTTGAATAAGTGTTTTTCAATGAAGGACCTTGGAGAAGCTGCTTACATACTAGGAATCAAGATCTATAGGGATAGATCGAGACGCCTCATAGGTCTTTCACAAAGCACATACCTTGATAAGATATTGAAGAAGTTCAATATGGATCAGTCCAAGAAAGGGTTCTTGCCTGTATTGCAAGGTGTGAGATTGAGCTCGGCTCAATGCCCGACCACAGCAGAAGATAAAGAAGAGATGAGTGTCATCCCCTATGCCTCAGCCATAGGATCTATTATGTATGCCATGTTGTGTACCAGACCCTATGTAAACCTTGCCGTAAGTTTGGTAGGAAGGTACCAAAGTAATCCTGGCAAGGAACACTGGACAGCGGTCAAGAACATCCTAAAGTACCTAAAAAGGACTAAGGATATGTTTCTCATTTATGGAGGTGACAAAGAGCTCGTCGTAAAGGGTTACGTCGATGCTAGCTTCGACACAGATCTGGATGACTCTAAGTCACAAACCGGATACGTGTATATTTTGAATGGTGGGGCAGTAAGCTGGTGCAGTTGCAAGAAAAGCGTCGTGGCGGGATCTACATGTGAAGCGGAGTACATGGCAGCCTCGGAGTCAGCGCATGAAGCAATCTGGGTGAAGGAGTTCATCACCGACCTAGGAGTCATACCCAATGCGTCGGGGCCGATCAAACTCTTCTGTGACAACACTAGAGCTATTGCACTTGCCAAGGAGCCCAGGTTTCACTAGAAGACCAGGCACATCAAGCGTCGCTTCAACTCCAATCGTGAAAATGTTCAAGATGGAGACATAGATATTTGTAAAGTACATACGGACCTGAATGTGGTAGATCCGTTGACTAAACCTCTCCCTAGGGCAAAACATGATCAACACCAGAATTCCATGGGTGTTCGATTCATCACAATGTAACTAGATTATTGAACTCTAGTGCAAGTGGGAGACTGTTGGAAATATGCCCTAGAGGCAATAATAAAATGGTTATTATTATATTTCTTTGTTCATGATAATTGTCCGTTATTCATGCTATAATTGCATTATCCGGAAATCGTAATACACGTGTGAATACATAGACCACAACATGTCCCTAGTGAGCCTCTAGTTGACTAGCTCATTGATCAACAGATAGTCATGGTTTCCTGACTATGGACATTGGATGTCATTGATAACGGGATCACATCATTAGGAGAATGATGTGATGGACAAGACCCAATCCTAAGCATAGCTCAAAGATCGTGTAGTTCGTTTAGCTAGAGCTTTTCCAAATGTCAAGTATCATTTCCTTAGACCATGAGATTGTGCAACTCCCGGATACCGTAGGAGTGCTTTGGGTGTGCCAAACGTCACAACGTAACTGGGTGACTATAAAGGTGCACTACAGGTATCTCCGAAAGTGTCTGTTAGGTTGGCACGAATCGAGACTGGGATTTGTCACTCCGTATGACGGAGAGGTATCTCTGGCCCCACTCGGTAATGCATCATCATAATGAGCTCAATGTGACCAAGTGTCTGGTCATGGGATCATGCATTATCGTACGAGTAAAGTGACTTGCCGGCAACGAGATTAAACGAGGTATTGGGATACCGACGATCGAGTCTCAGGCAAGTAACGTACCGATTGACAAAGGGAATTGTATACGGGGTTGCTTAAATCCTCGACATCGTGGTTCATCCGATGAGATCATCGAGGAGCATGTGGGAACCAACATGGGTATCTAGATCCCGCTGTTGGTTATTGACCAGAGAGGCATCTCGGTCATGTCTGCATGTCTCCCGAACCCGTAGGGTCTACACACTTAAGGTTCGGTGACGCTAGGGTTGTAGAGATATGAGTATGCAGTAACCCTAAAGTTGTTCGGAGTCCCGGATGAGATCCCGAACGTCACGAGGAGTTCCGGAATGGTCCGGAGGTAAAGAATTATATATAGGAAGTGAAGTTTCGGCCATCGGGAAAGTTTCGGGGGTTACCGGTATTGTACCGGGACCACCGGAAGGGTCCCGGGGGTCCACCGGATGGGGCCACCTATCCCGGAGGGCCCCATGGGCTGAAGTGGGAGAGGAACCAGCCCCTGGTGGGATGGTGTGCCCCCCCCCCCCTGGGCCCCCCTGCGCCTAGGGTTGGAAACCCTAGGGATGGGGGGCGCCTCCACTTGCCTTGGGGGGCAAGCCACCCCCCTGGCCACGGCCTCCCCTTGAAGATCCCATCTCCTAGGGTCGGCGCACCCCCTTAGGGGGCCTATATAAAGGGGGAGGCAGGGCAGCCGCACCCATGATCTTGGCGCCTCCCTCTCCCCTTGCTACACCTCTCCCTCTCGCAGAAGCTTGGCAAAGCCCTGCCGAGATCGCTGCTGCATCCACCACCACGCCGTCATGCTGCTGGATCTTCGTCAACCTCTCCTTCCCCCTTGTTGGATCAAGAAGGAGGAGACGTCTCCCTGACCGTACGTGTGTTGAACGTGGAGGTGCCTTCCGTTCGGCGCTAGGATCTCCGGTGATTTGGATCACGACGAGTACGACTCCATCAACCCCATTCTCTTGAACGCTTCCGCTCGATCTACAAGGGTATGTAGATGCACTCCTCTCTCTCGTTGCTAGATGAAATCATAGATTGATCTTGGTGAAACCGTAGGAAAATTTTTATTTGCTGCAACGTTCCCCAACAGGAGGCTGTGTAGGCCGGCGACGAGTAGGTGTACGGAGGGTACTGCACGCCGGCGAAGGCAGGCGAGGGCGTGCGCTGGGCTGGGTGACCATGTGGGAAGGTGATGTTGGGGTTGAACCCGTCGTGCGCGTCGCCGTCGGCATAGCCCGGTGATGGCGTGCACCCCAGGGTTGGGGCGACGACGAGAACCCGGCCGGAGACCCGACGCTTTGCTGGCTCCAGGACACGTACGGGCCGTGGCCGTCGGGCGGGTTCATCATCCCCGCGTGAGCCGCCTTGATTTGTTTGGTCGATCGCTCCACCTGCTCCGCCACCGCCGCAGCCGCGATCTCCGCCATCTCCCGGGCCTTCTTGGCGTTCGCCATGTTCCAACAGCCTCCCGGCGCTGAACTTCCGCCCTCCAGTCGGTGTTAGACATGCCGAGGGGATTGGACCGCGGCGCCCTCTACTTCCTCTGCTTCGGCTGGGTGGCGGTGGCGGTGGCATCCGTCGCGTCGCGGGGGGCGCGTACTTCTTGGGCGCCATGGCGGATGGCTGGGACGGGAGGAGGAGGAGAATGGCAGGAGGAATGGAGAATGGGAGGGAAGCCGAGGGGGGAAGCCGGGGAAAATGGCCTCCTCTCGCCGACAGAGCGGCCCCACGCCCCTTTTCGCTTCTGCCGGCGCCCCCAGGCGACCCCCGGACGCTTGGGTTCGACCTGGGTTCGTTGGTTGTTATTTTGGCCCAAACTGGCGCTAAATGAGATCCTGGGGCGCGACTGGGCCGATTTTCGGCCGCCGACGCTAAAAAATCGCCTTGGGGGCTGTTGGGGGCGCGGCTGGAGATGCTCTTAGGGTTGCCGGTTTATACGGGACACCTTCGACTAGTCCATCTCCAGTTCATCATCGACAGAATCAGGGCGAGGCGGGCGGGCTGGAAGGGAAGGCTGATGCCTCTGGTGGGCTGTTGCGTCCTCGTCCGGTGCGTGCTAAGCGCCATGCCAACGTTCGCGCTCACTGTCCTTCGGGTCCCCATGAAGCTGCATAGAGAGATCGACAAGTGCAGACGACGGTTCCTCTGTCGCCAAGATGAAGAGATCTCCGGGGCCAGCTGCAAAGTCAACTGGCCCGCGTTGTGCGTGCCGACAGAGCAAGGGGGACTGGGCATCCACGAACTCCAGCGCTTCGGCAGGCGCTCCGGTTGCGCTGGTTGTGGATCACCTGGCACCACCCAGAGCGGCCGTGGGTGGGCATAGAGCTGCCATGCGACGAAGGTGACAGAGCTCTCTTCACGGCCTCAACATACATGACCATCGGAGATGGGGCTCGGGCCTCCTTCTGGCTCTCTCCCTGGCTAGGGCATGGCAGCCTCGCGCAGCAATTCCCGGCGCTATTCAAGCACTCGCAAAGGAAGAACAGATCGGTGCAGGAGGCCATCAGTGACGATACATGGATCCGCGACCTCGCACATGGAAACCACCAGTAGCTCCTCGCGGAGTTCCTCATCTTACACCGCATGGTGCAGGAGGCGACCATGAGCATGCGGCCGGGCGAGCCAGACGCGCTCTCCTGGAACAGGGAGAGCTCAGGAGTGTACTCGGCCAAGTCGGCCTACCAGGCGCAGTTCCAGGGCCGGACGGCAACAAGCTTCGACCACCTTGTCTGGAAGGCGTGGGCGCCCGAAAAGATCAAGATTTTTGCCTGGCTACTGCTCCAAGATCTGTTGTGGTGCAATGACAGACTACAGCGGCGCGGCTGGACAAATGCCTACTTCTGCCAAATGTGTGTCAGGAGCTTGGAATCCTCTCGCCACCTCTTCTGGAACTGACCGGAGTCCAGGAAGGTTTGGGCCGAGCTCGGGCAATGGCATGGCTGCTCCGCGCTCTCTCCAAGGGAAAGTTGGCACCAAGGTAACACCACCACGATCATCAAGAGCACCTTGGAGCAGACTGACCCCCAATGGCGAAAGGGGGCACGAACAACCCTCATGTTGGCATGCTGGGAAATCTGGCAAGAGCGGAACAACTGCACTTCCCGATCGCACCTACCATGCGTGAGAAGCATCGTCAAGCGAACCAGGGACAGCATCGAGCTATGGCGGATCACGGGAGCAACATGCATCGAGAGCCCCTTCGGGGAACCACCATGAAACATACACCTTTTGATTAGGGTTCTGCCGTTTGTGGCAAACCCACCTTTTGATCTTAGGATTCACACCACCACTGTATTCTTTTCCCGCTGCTTTCTGCTATGATCAATGAAAATGCCATTAATTGTTGGATCTTCCAAAAAAAAAAGATGAGACAGCTGCGCCTGAATCTCCAGCGAAGCATTACCAAGGAGTTGTCGAAGTTTACAGGTTGGGGCCTGACAACCCAGATGTTGTGCAAGGAGTATGACACAAGCTGCAACCAATGCTCGCATGCAATAGAAGTTTCTTAACCTGGCACTTCAACTACAGTCGTAGTAAACTTAATGGGGAGCAAAAAAGACAGCATGCAGCTACATCAGTTCACCGGTTCCACCTACAATATCCTCGGCACATTCAGTTGCAAGCATAACCTTTCGATAATGGGTCAAAACAGTGAAAAAGTCATGCTGAGGCGGCCCTCACGCCTCCCCAACAGCAAGAAGGTTCATATAAGAGTTTTATTCACGACCTTCGGAACGAAACGCCTCACAGCAGAACGAAAAGAGAGAAAAAAGCTTGTACAGGCCAAAACTTTAAGACGGTGTGTGCACAGGCTGGACAACCCGAGCCTGCGAAGGGTTATTTTTGCATGGGTTTCTCGCATCAGGGGAACTTGATCGGCTCTGGTTGCAATGCTTTCTTCACCAGCTCTGACTGCTCCGACATGATATTGACTTTCACGGATGGGTCGTTGCGCCTTAGGATGGCTAGCTGGTGGACAGATGACCTTCACTCGCCCATCGTCAACAAAAACTCCCTTTTTAGCTTCAGGACCATCATTCACTTCACTAGTGTGAGTCCCTCGTGCCTCTATCAGAGCTGCACAAACACAACAAGCCCAACTTCATTAAGACCAATCCAACAACATAATCAACTTATTTATGTAGCTTCAAGCAATTAAGGAACACCGATTACCTCGATCTGCTGAGTACAAGAGGGGACGAATGATTTCGGACGATTGGAAGCAGCGGTGTCCCAGACCTTCCCTCGGAACCGGAGGACCATCGTCGCCGGAGCAGCATAGGCAGTTCAGGGACAGTTTGGAGTGGTCGTGAACTTCCAGATGAGCTGACTGGTGTTGGCGTGACATAGTGCCTTTGTGGTGCATTGCGCTGGAGTATCGTGTTCAGAACAGGAATGCCCGACAGCATCATCGTCATTGCACACAGTACCACAATGAGACATACTGCAAGGAAGACGACGAGGGCCCATGGTAGCCAGTACCACTGGAAGTGTGAGCGTGGTACCGGCAGGGAGGGAGTAGATGGCGCATCCATGTCCGACACAGCTGCAGGTGAGCCACCACGCTGGGCTGGAGTACGTCGCGTGATGTCAGCTCCAGCTCCGGCGTCTTCACCGCAGTCCTCGTCGAGCTGCGCAGCAATGCAGGGGTCTCCCCCGCATTCTCTGAACATCCTAACAATATCGTTGCCCCCTGCCACGGATGACATTCGATAGAAAGGCTGCGCCGTGACTGAGCAGAAACATGCCATCCCTCGTCCCACCGTCGCCATGACCGCGTTGCAGCAGTCGTGGGTCTGCTCGTCTTCTTCGCAGCTGTTGACCAGAAGAACCGCAAGCTTCTTTGAGTTACATGAAGCATCAAGAGTCATCCTCCTCCTGCTGGTCCCTGCACCCAGAAAATCATTGGTGACTGCCAGCGTTTAGATCAAACAAAATAGGGAGAACCACTTGAGAGCTGAATGTACTTCTATAAATGTACTCTGAATTCTAATGCTGAATCTGAAGAAATTTTCTTATTTGCTCTGTACTGAATGATCTAAGGGGTACTAATTAGGCATGTAGTAATGGCATTGCATATCAGTTTGCTTTGTAAAGTTAATTTGAGGAGCTCCACCCGCTCCGCTCCCGAGTGGAGGAGTGGAGGGCTACCGAACACAGCCTGCGGGCCGAAACCCCTTCCAACTGACAGCCTTGCTGCTGGAAGAAATAGGGAGAAATCATAGGGTTTTACCTGCTTTGTCGGCGGAGGAGAAGGTTGTGCGGGAGTCAGGCAGAGGAGCGGAGGTGGGGATGCTCGACGAAGGCACACTCGAGGACGGAGAATGGCGAGGGGTGGAGGAGGCCGCGGCCGCGGTGACACGGTGGCTGTCCCCGGTGGCGTTGGTGGCCAGGGACGCCCCGGAGGCGGACAAGACGAGCAGGGCGACGGTAACCCAGGCGAGCGGCGACATCTGCGGGGGGGGGGGGGGGGGGGGGGGGATTTGGTTTATAGACGACGACGCTTTGTTCCGCGCACGTAACGCTGGGCCCGATATGTCAGCGGGTCATCTTAATGAGGCTGCTGAGTTAACTTGGTTTTGTAATCTTAGAGCATATACCTCTTAATAATAAAAGAAAAAGAAAAAGAAATCTTAGAGCATACCCTGTATATCACCACTTTCTCTAAAATAATCATCGTTTTCAGACATGGACGGACATTTGTCCTACGCAGGTCTCACAAAATGGGTCGTCCCAGATTCTTTTTTCTTTTTGCAGTAGCGGCATATTTCAGCCGACACCCTGCATATGTCCAGTTTCCCTCGTCGTTTTTTGCCGCTCCCTCGCACGACTTGGCAGGAGGGACATTTTCATCCCCTTCTTTGCCGCCTTCGCCAACGCCGTCGTCGATCTCTCCGGCATCGTCCCGTCTCGCCTCGCTGTGTCTCTCAAATCGTCGGCATTGAGCACTCGAAGCCACAGGCCGACACATTTCATGCGTCGCCTCGTCCCCATCGGTGCCGACTTGTCCTCCTGTGTTTCCCGCCGCCATGCCCTCCGTTGCCACGACAACTCTCTGTCGGCCACGTGAAGCGGGAGCGGCAAGGGAACCACGTCGTCCATGGAGTTGGGCCCGCCGCTGTCGTGCTCCCTCCCGTTGCGATCGCCGCTCGAGGACAGGCGCCTCCTCCACCCCCTCCGCGCGGACGACCGAATTCGCAATCTAAGGGCCCGAGGAAGAAGGCGGTTGCGGCTTGAGGATGGGCGCCTCATCCACCCCCTCTGACGGGCCATGTGCCCGGCGATCCCGTTGACTCTACCGATGTCCACAACATGTTCTGTCAAACGCCGGAGAGGTAAGTTTTTTTTCCTTTTGCTCTGATGAATCTTGGTTCGACTTTGGATTGTTTCTATATTGTTTTTGTAGCTACAACGTTCATACATAATATGTGAATATTGTTGGAGGAGAACGAGGTGGACTTGAGTGCTCCACTTGACACATTCAATTCGGGCATGCAAACGGAGGTCGAAGCCAAGGTGGAAGAGGGGGTGACGGCTATGATGAAGTACACTAGCTTGAAGGGGAGGATTTCGATGCTACACAAGCAAAAATTTGGAGGTGAACTATTGTGTCATGAGTATTTAATTCGGTGCGGTGCATATATTTATATAAACTTCTAGTTGATGGCAATATGAGTATGAAAACTGATTTGCGGTACCGCGAGGGTTACGGCGAGGAATAGATCCTGCAAAGTCATACCGTAATTTTTTTCGGTACAAGTTTACGGGATCTATTCCGTCCGACCCCTCGCGCGGTACTACAAATCAGCTTGCGGGTGAACCGTAAAATGATTTTTCGGGATGTCGATGTGCGGGCTCTGATAAGGTCACCTACTATAGATGGGGTCAAGAAGCAGACATGTTGGACTAACCTAGGGCCCCGCGTTATCAAACAATAAGACCCTCGGGCCACAAGCACACTCAGGTGTTCACCAAGAATATTCCGTTTGGATGTCATACATCCACTCGGACGTAGTCTGGCCACTCGGATGCTCTGCAGTCACTTGGCTACCTCGCCTGCACTCAGACAAGGAAGGCAAAGGGACCGCGTGGAATCTGAAGCAACCAAGGAGCACGACGTTGGGCGTTACTAGTGATTAAACCTTCAGTTACCATTAGTAACACCTGGAATAAACATATTCATCAACCCCTCCTTGTAATGGGCAAGCTCAAGGGGCGGTGCACTCTATATAAGCCGCCCCGTAGGGTTAACATCCCTTGTACTCATCGGGACATAAGAAAAACAGCTCCAACAGCTCGAGACGTAGGATCTTTTCCTCCACCGCGAGGGGCCCGAACTCATAAACCTCTTGTGTCGCACCTTCACCATAGCTATACCACTCTCCTTCATCCTACCCATCTCTTACTGTCAAAATCGTTCTCATGACAGTTGGCACCTGATATGTCTCCAACGTATCCATAATTTTTGATTGTTTCATACTATTGTATTATCTATTTTGGATGTTTAATATGCATTAATATGCTATTTTATATTTTTTTAGACTAACTTATTAGCCTAGTGCCCAGTGCCAGTTTCTGTTTTCCCCTTGTTTTTTACTTTTTTACAGAAAAAGAATACCAAACGGAGTCCAAACGAAATAAAAGTTTACGATGATTTTTCTTAGACCAGAAGAAACCCACGAGACTTGGAGAGGAGGCCAGAAGCCCTACGGGGAGGCCACAAGCTGTAGGGGCGCGCCCCGGGGGGGGGGCGCCCCCAGGGCTTGTGGGCCCTCCGTAGACCTTCCAACCCAAATCTTCGTTCTATAAATGCCCAAATATTCTCCCTATACCATAGGGCACACCAAAAATACGTTTCCGCCGCCGCAAGCCTCTGTTCCCGTGAGATCCCATCTTGTGGCATTTTCCGGCACTCCGCCGGAGGGAGATTCGATCACGGAGGGCCTCTACATCAACCTTGCTGCCCTTCCGATGATGTGTGAGTAGTTTACCACAGACCTATGGTGCCATAGCTAGTAGCTAGATGGCTTCTTCTCTCTCTTTGATCTTCAATTCAATGTTCTCCTCGATGTTCTTGGTGATCTATTCGATGTAATCTTCTTTTGCGGTGCATTTGTTAAGATCCGATGAAAGAAGGGGTACCGCAAATCAGTTTGCGAGCGAACCATAAAATGGTTTTTCAGGACGTCGATATGAGGGGTCTGATGGGGTCACCTACTACAGGTAGGGTCAAGAGGCAGACATGTTGGACTAACCTAGGGCCCCGCATCATCAAACAATAAGACCCCGGGGCCACAAGCACACTCAGGTTCACCCAAGGATTATTCCACTGGGATGTCATCCATCCACTCCGACATAGTCTGGCCACTCGGCTGCTCTGCAGTCACTTGGCTACCTCACCTGGACTCGGACAAGGGAGGTGAAGGGACCGCGCGGGATCTGAAGCAACCAAGGAGCACGACGCCGGGCGTTACTAGTGATTAAACCTTTAGTGTGCCCCTACAATTATCATCATCACGTCATTAAATGACATAGGGATGCATGTGCAGACAATGTGTACATGTAGGACCACAACTAGATAGATATACTATTGTAGTTGAGTTTAGACTCTCTGTTTGAAGAAAGATAACCGGATCCTTGAATTGAGCAACATTTTCTGTTTTACTAATTAAATAAATTAATCAATTCCACACAACTCATGCCACCAAACTGACTCTTGTCAAAATACCTAATTGTCGCCACCAAGCGGCGGCATCAACTCCACCTTGTCATTCCTAGTATTTCATTTCACCGACTTGCCCCTCTAGAGACACTTCTCGCCACCATCTTATCGGCCAAAAAATCGCAAGTATAATTTACACAGATTGCATCAATCATGGATAGCACTCCAGCACATCAAAACATAGCAAGATAACTATAGATATTGCTTGGACCAGATGACACTGGTCACTGGTCTCGTACTATATCCATTATTATCAACTACTCACTATCAACTACTCCCTCCGTCCCATAATATAAGAATGTTTTTCAAGTTATGTTAGTTTCTTATATTATATTATTGGACGGAGGGAGTAACAAGGAAATCATCATATATAGGACTAGACTAAATCCAGCGGCGAAAACAAGCACACACTATATGCATGTTAATTCTGAAATGATTCCCCTTGGCCACAAAACATTATGCATATTATTCATTCAGTTTGAAAATGTGGTAACATGATGGCTTATGTTTCAGTCAAGAAAAATGGAATTGACAAACCTAATATACGACTACATTTTCCAAGCAACCAAGATAATCCTCAACTCTACAACTGGCCAGACATTCACTGTGCTGTCGTACAACAATGACTCGGCAAAGAAAGCAAAAATAAAACAACTATTTACATTTGTTATGCCATCAAACAAAGCACCTCTCCAGATTATGTTTATTCTAGCTGTACAACAACAATGACACCACTGAAACCAGCCATTGCACTTGAAGAGCACCACAGGTCTCAAATCCACTCTTCACCAAAGTCGCACGTCGACGCAGACAAGGCCATGGCTCAATTTCAACAGTTGTTCATGGGGTTCAATACCAGCCTTGCCCCGCATTCAATGCTTTAGTACCTCGTGCGTGAGGACACATTCGGTTGGCTGTAGCAATAGTGACGCTGAGGAACCACTCTGCATGTGCAATCTCTATTGCTTCAAGGTACTTATGCCCCTGTTCTGCCCTGCGCCAACCATGAACAGGAAACTAATTAGAACAAAGAAGAGATGGTCATTCTTTGTGAATGAGCAGACAGAGAACAGATTCTACAAATAGTGCTACTGGAGCAACATCAGAGAGTCCAAATCCCATGCAATTATCATAAAGGAATTTGAATGCTCAGAACACCAAGTTTCCACTTATAAAATAAAACCATGATTATACAGTGAGGAAATCAACTAAATCAATCATTGTATTTGACAAAACTAACTCAAAGCTAGCACCCAGCAAAACAAGAAACCATCCAGGCACTTGCCAGAACTCATCCACAGCACGAGCACAACATCACATTCAACAACAACCCAAGACGACTAGCTCAGGTTTAAACTTTTGGGAGGTAAACTAGGACTTACCAGAATGGATGCCTGGGGTGCACCATCGGATCAAAGATGAAGAACCCAAATGATGAAGGCAGACATGTCATCGCTCGCCATCTTGTTATAGTCTTCGTCCCTTCAGCTTGACGGCCAACGCAACTTCCCTCAGCCAGCGACTTCAAGGTCTCTCTCTCTCTGATGAACACAACAACAACAAAACAGAGGCGCATGCTCAAAAAACATCTGGTATATGCAGGGAACAGACCAGGGGCTAAAATACGACATTGCGACACAAAATGATGCCACAAAATCAATGGACATAAAATCAAGCAAATGGTTCATTTGGAAATACAAGCATGCTGACAGGTAAAGTACCATCATAGACCAAAAACTTGTACATAACCTACAGTGAGCATAAACCAAATACGGGTGCTGTTGCACAGGGCCTATAGTGGACTCTTATTTGATCTCTTTCCAAGAAGTGCATAGAAGAAAATATAGTTTGACAAGATGAGCTAGTAGGCCTTGAGATGTTGGCTAGCAAATATAACACTTTTTTAATAACATATTTTTATGGACGAAGACCCTTTTTAATTTGGACTAAGCAAGCAATGGCGCAAACTGACCATGCCTACTAGCTCCGGTTACAGCAAACTAAACCCTCCCATTGATCCAACTCTAGCAAGTAAGACGCATGATGAAAAACTCCACTGAGGACCCGTTAGACTGTACAAGTAAGTGGTTAGCTCATAACTGACTGAATCAAGTCAATTTTGCGGGTTATAATAGAGAGTAAAACTGCTCCCTTGAATTGACCGAATCTAGTTCAAAGATCATATTATTATCTAGTCAAAACTAGCAAAAAGGATCCTAACTCTGTAATCATTGATGTGACAGCCTGATTTTTGGCCCTTTCTTTTTCTTTTGTTTTTCCGAGGTTTTTGCCTGAGTTTTTCTTTTTCGTGGCTTTGTGGTTTGGAAACTGAAGAAGATGCCCTCTTCTTTTTTTCCAGAGTGGCTTGTCATTCCCAAATCTTTCCCTAGACCCTGTCATTTCCATCCTAGCCCAAATCCCAATATTCTTTTTATTGGGACTATTCCTTTTCTATTAAAGGAATAACTCAAATCGCCCTAGCTTGTGAAGCAACCTATATTTCCATCACTCCAAAAATTCCCAAATAATTCTCATCAATTGTTTTGGGTCACATCTTGCTTAAATATGGCAAAACTTTTCATTGCCATGTTCAAAAATAATTCCCCAATAATTATTCTTCATTTCTGTCCAGTGTGGTTTTCTGTGAAGGAAGTGCCACCTATCTTTTCTTAATTGCTCCCCAACTCCTTGGGCATGCTTATATGTCCAAATAATTGCCTCATGCACAAGTTCAAATTTATTTGCCTAGCCAATCTTCCTCAAAAAAATTCAAGGTTTCTGTCAAACAGAAGGCTTTGTGAAGGAAGTACTAGCTAGGAGTTCCCAAATGAGTTGAACTTTTTCACACTCCTTAATGTGCTCACATTAACCCCTTCCACCCATTTGCAGCCCCATCCAATCATTTATGTGAGCACAGGAGCCAATCTTTGATTCTGGCAATATTTTCAGGTTGTGAAGCAAGTGTATTTTATATTACTTCAAAAATCCTAATAAATTACCAAATAATTATTATACCCATAAAACATCTCTCCACCCATTTTGGGCATATTTCATTAAGCCATTATCCCTCTAGGATTTTTGCAAGTTTCTGTCCAGAGGAGATGCTTGTGAAGGAAGTACCATTTTGGTTTATCCAAATGGTATGAAACCTTTCTCATCATCTTCATATGATCAAATAACCCTGCCTTGCTCAAACTCAGCTCAATCCAATCAACCATGTGAGTGCATCATCATGATCTTCATTTCTGACCAGATTATGTGGTTGTTAAGCAACTATATTAAATCTTGATCCATTTACCCTCAAACTCCCCAGGACTGTAGTCCTTCCTAGACTAAACACCCCCAGAAAACTTATTTGGCCCATAGCATATCCCTGTTGACCACATTGAGCTGATAAAGTTTACTGCAGTAAACTTCAGAGCTCACTAACTATTTAACCAGTGCCTGTTTAACCAAGTTACCACCGTAGTTGAGACCACCCTTTGAAGTACTTACCACTAGACAACATTGGCCAGCTGTTTGCCTCCAACACATGCCAGCACTGGTGGTGACCACCGTTTTGACATGCCATGAGCGCGTCCAGTGGTTGTTTGTGCTATACCCCTCCCCCTCTCGTCGGCTTCCGCTCGTGATGATGTCCAGTAGATAGCCCTTGTCGTCGTCGTTCCCCTGGACCCCTCTCCCCCTCCGTCCGCTTGCTCACCGACGCTCGCCGGCGAACGCCCACGGGCGCACTGTGGCTGACCGAGCTTTAATGGCGCTCGACCTCTTCCTCTGCCCCTCCCTTGGTCGTCTCTTCCCCGTGAGCTCTTCCATGTGCCCTCCCCGTCGTTTGCCCCCGAGCTCATGCACGAGCACACGCGTCCGCGGCGCCTTCCACGCGTCCGCGGTGGTGCCAGCTCGGTCGCCTCGCCCTACGGCTATATAAGCCCTCCCCCGAGCCTTTAGAGCTCACCTGCAGCCTCGCCACCCTCCTCTAGCCCCTCCAAGCCTCTCACCCGAGCCCCGGAGCTCTCCCTGCCGCCCATTGCCGCCATGGCTGCCGTCGGGTTCCGCTCAAATCCGAGCAGCCCCGGGCTCCTCCCCTCCTTCTCCCACCTCTAGCCATCCCCTTCACCGCCAGCAAGCCGCCCCAGAACCTCTCTCCCTCCTCGGGTGGCCTCCTGCAGTAGTTTCGCCGGCGCCCGAAGCCCTCCTCCGCCGTGTCCCCTGCCCCGCCCCTTCCGGTGACCCTCAGCGCTTTCTACGACCGGGAACGGGTGCGGCTCGTCCCCCTGAGCTCGCCCGTAGGTCGCGCGGCCTGAGTGGTGGCCGGAGTCTGCCGGACTCGTCGCCGAAGCGCGTGGCCTCGCCTCTGCCCAGCGCCCCGTCGGGAGGAAGAAGACAGGGGCGTTGACCCCCCTGGAGCCTGCCAGCTAGCCGTGGGCCCCTCCTGTCAGCCTCCCAGCCGCCGGTCCCACATTGACCAAGCCGGCCCCGCTTTGACCCTGCCCCGCCACGTCAGCATAAGTGGAAACGTAGTTTCCAAAATACGTTTTCTGTTTTTTTGTCCAGGCCCCTGTTTGAAAATCTTTTCATTGCAGATAGGTCTCTGGCAGAAAAACATCCATATCTTTTTATCCGTAACTCCAAATAAGGTGAAACCAACGCCCACTTCTTTGTTTCGTCGAGCCTATTCTGTTGGTCTCATTTTCTCTATGGTTTGACGCTGTTAAAATGACCTTTTTGCCCTTGCGCGTAAACAGCCCCTCCGAGAGAGAACTGTTTCCGGCAAATCTTTCTGCGGCTTCACCGCACTTCTCCCCGGTGCCTTATTCATCCCCAGGCAAGCCACAATACCCACTTGCATGATAGTCATGTAGTAGCCATGGTTTCAACTTGAATCTTTATTAAACGTTTGCTTGTTGAAAAGATGGTTATCGTTGTTCCGGTGATGTTTAGATTTGCATGTTCACTTTTGAGCTATGTTGTCTTGTACTCTATTATCATGTTCTACCTGCTAGTATTACCTTCCATATGTTTATGCTTGCTAGTAGTACATGTTGATGTTGGTGATGGTCATGCTAGTCAGTATGCCATGCTCAGTGGATATGATTTATTGTTGATATGGTGGATAGTTATGTGATACCCTCATGATTATGCTGATATCATGTTCATGCATTTTATCATGGCTCAGCATATTTGCATTCAAGTTAATCGGATTAAATTGAACTTGAACAACTGTTGGCTGAGTCATGATATCGCTAAATCGATGCTGACCAGTGCAACCACGCTTACCGGTACGGGACGGTCCTAACTGGGTCTATTGTCGTACCTCTCGCCGGTGCCTCCAACGAGGGAAGGTTATGGGCGTGTTGTACCCTGGCCCGGTAAGCAGGCATAACCTTGTGTGCCCGTTGTTGAGTTTTCTTTTTTTTTGGATCCATGTCCACGGGTGGGACGGGCCACGACAGTGGTCGTTGTGTCTTGAGGTAGACACGGGGCCACCCATGACTTAGCCCAGTGGGGAGTGAGTCAGAGTGGCCGGGAGAGTGTCATGGCAGTAGGACGGTTTTGTCGGAACGCTGTTGGTCCACCCGAATGGGAGTGCGAGGCCATGGGTTCCGTAGTGTGGGTACAGTGTACTAACCTCTGCAGAGTGTATATTAAATCTATCGATAGCCGCGCCCGTGGATAAGGGCCCAGGTCAAAAGTAGGTCACACCGTGAGTCAACAGTAATAAGAATAACTTGATTAATGACAACTCGTGGTTGTGATCGCCGTAAGGATCACGGGCCAAGTATTGGTCGGGTTGTGATCGCCGTAAGGATCACGAGCCATTTATAGGTCGGGTTGTGATCGCCGTAAGGATCACGGTTTGGGGCCAAGTGTTGGTCGGGTTGTGATCGTCGTAAGGATCACGGTTTGGGGCCAAGTGTTGGTCGGGTTGTGATCGCCGTAAGGATCACGGTTTGGGGCCAAGTGTTGGTCGGGTAGTGATCGACGTAAGGATCACGATGGTATCAAGGATACCGAGTCATTGTATATTCGTGATGTTGTGCGAGAGTCGTGGGTAAAAACCAAGCTCCTTGGGGTCATTTAATGATCGCTATGGTATTGTTTATACCAAGCTTGATTTGATCCTGAGATGATCGTGTGATGTCCGAGGTTGTTAAGTGATGCATATGTTGGTTACGAGGTAACCCGAGCAAGATAAGTGGTGCATATGGTGTCATCATGTTGCATGCTAGTATTGTCGGACTAATATGCTCATATTGTTCAAGTTGGATCATGTTTATGTTGGTCATGCCATGTTATTCTAATGATCTCATGATAATTCCTGTTTAACCTGTAATTGCCATACTGTTGTCTGTCTTGAATGCTTCTGATTATTATGAGCTTGCAAGTACATTCAATGTACTGACCTGGCGTGTCATGCCAGTTTGCAGGTTATTCCGGATTTGATTGTTTGCTTGTCGTGGTTTCCGTTCGAGCGAGCTAGGATAAGCGTTCCAGCCAGAGTCCCTGCGGAGTGGAGTTCACCACCGTCGCCGTTGTTCCGCTGCTAGAGTTCTTCCGCTGCATCGTGTTGTTCTGCTGCTTGCATAGAGCAACAGTGGATGGCGTAGTGTCGTCGTACCGATGTTATTCATTGTAATATCGGGGACCTTGTATTCATATTCGTGTAATAATAGAAAGCTGGTTTGTTCTATGCTAAGCAGTGACGTATTCCAGAAGACTTCTCCTCGATCTCTAGGCTAGAATACGGGGCGTTCCGGTTTCTCTGAGCCGGGATGCCACAATTGAGTAGCCACTCAAACCAAAATAAAGAAAGAGTTGTTCACCAAAATAGGATCAGGAAGTTTAACACCAACATATAAAAAGTATTGTGCACTACTGACTATACAGTCCAGGTAACAAGTTTATTTGATTCGGTTGTGCTTGTGGCTTTCATAAGAGCAAGATTGCTTTACACACAAGGGCAAGATTTAAAGCAGAGGAAGGAGAGGAGGCTATGCCACAGCCGGGACGTCGTTTACGACCTGCAGCTCATCAGGAGGTAGTCCGCTGAACCGTAGGTAGCCGGACTTGGAGGTTACGAGGAGGTAGTCCGCTGACCCGTAGGTAGCGGGACTTGGAGGTTACGACGACGCAGGCACCTCCATCCCCCTTTTGCCCTGAACATACACATGATTCATAGGTATTACTGGACAGGTAAGAGTAGATAAATACCGTTACACAAAAAGCAGTAGCGGGCGCGGGCGTACGTTCGTGTGTGTGTGTGTGTGTGTGTCTGTGTGTGTGTCTGCGTGCGTGCGTGTGTGAGAGAGAGAGAGAGACCAGTCTGATTGACAAAGAAAGAGAAAGATGATGATTGTGGTGGAAGACCGCCACCAGCACAGATCCAGAACACTAAATCACCAAAGTTGCCCATGGCTCGATGGCCAGCACAATAAGTAAAAAGAGGCAAGCTCGATGGTCAGCACAATAAATAAAAAGAGTTGCCCAACACTTCTTTATTGTTTCGACACTTGCTCATTAAAAAGTGGCAAGATGATTTACGTATCATTGAGGTATGTACTGTGAAAAAAGAATCCTAGGAGGAATCAAATAATCATGTCACTGGACAGTACATAAAAGGAGGCTTAAAGTATCAGCTGAGGGGTAAATCCAATAAGCAAACACTAGAAATATTTGCATCAGCAGCACAGCCCAAAACAAACACTAGAAATTGAGAGAGAGAGAGAGAGAGAGAGAGAGAGAGAGAGAGAGAGAGAGAGAGAGAGAGAGAGCAGAGCAGAGGAATCACCACCTATGCCAGAAGCAAGCATCGGGTGAGGGCTGGAGCAGCTAGGAAGAGCAAAACTTGTGCGTGCCTCAGCACCGGGGTACGGCCAGCAACAAGCAACCCTGGTGTCCGCCAGTGCCTAAGGTTGGCCGCTGGTGATCGATGTTGGTTCCATAAGTTGGGCGTGCACCTGCGTGAGGAAGGAAACTAGCCAAGCCAACCAAAAGAGCATCAGAGAGAATGGAAAGGAAGGGAAGAAGAGCAAACCGAAGATGGGTGAGAGGGTACCTAACTTGACAAGGAGCGGCCTGCGCTAGGGTGGGCGCAGGGGAAGAGCGGCGTCTCTCCATGGCGTCGGAGCAGTGGACGAGCCGCTGCCGTTAACCTCAGCGGTCTATGTCACTGCGAAAGTAACATGATCTGCAAGCACAGTTCAGTGGACAGATTCAGTTAGACTGAAGCTTAAGCTGTCATTATAGTTGACTGCATTTGTATTTTTTGGGGGGTTTCACTGTACATGTTAGCAGGTAAAATAAATTCATTGAAACTTTTTAAACTACTTCATATGTTCTCATGTCTGTTTGACAAGATTTCAAGCGAAAAATGAAAGCATACGCCAAAACTTTTTGTCTGTATCTTTTTTCTTCTCTCCCTCGGTCCACAACAGTTATTTTCTGTCTATTTTCTCATAATAAACCAGCAAATTCCATTCTTCGTTTGAAGGAAATTAAGGAGAGATGCAACTCACTAACTCCCTCTGACTAGGAAAACAAATCTGTTTACCAATAATCCTAGAACAGGGCTTTCGTAAAGCTAAAATATACTAGAAATGAGGCCTTCCGTAGCCAGAGACGGTGAACATCAAGCACACATACATGATATGCAACCCCATACTCAAAGAGGTGGGAATACCTCGTCTGGTGCCTGCAGCTCGTCGGGAGGAGGCTTAAGTGCCTGCTGCTGCGAGTTCCCACTCTTCTGCTCTGCGGGAGGAGAAGAGAGCCCTTCCATGGAGGCGGCTCCTGTGGGAAGAAACACAAAGAAATGGTTCCATCACTATGGACCTGTCTTTTTAAGAACATCATCATGCAAGAAACAGGAGGGATTTTTATTTTACATATTTGAACAGAGCACCCAATAAATAAAGAGAAACAATATCATTTTAAACACCAATCTAATGCATGGCCTTCGAAAGAGTTCATTTTTTTCTCATTACATCCAGAAAGACAACGAGGTACCAGTGCTTGAGTGTTGGGTCGTGGTTGATCTTGGTATTGTTAAGAGAAGAAGATCAAGACAAACAGAGCAATCTATACGAAGCTAAATTTGGAAGACAACTCAGTCCCATAGATGTTCTTTGACCATGCAATCATTTCCGCAAGTCATTACACGTCTATAACTGTAAAATTGGCTCATCACAGTTGTCAAAACCAGAACACTAGGATAGTATCAATGGGGATTTTATGTGTGTGGCACGTACATGTATGTAAGAGCCGCCGGTGCCCTGGGAGAGAGAACTCGGAGGGCACATGAGAGGGGCGAATCAGGATACAACGGGATGATGTTGCTTCAAGGGAACGAGTCCATTGGGAACCGATCAGACTCGAGAGACTGATCATCCCAATGACCAGATGACGAAGCACAAAACAAATCGCAAGTTGAGACTTGATGATGAAGCACACAAAATTCATAGCAGATGTGAAACTACAGTTCGAATAAGATGGTATTCATATTGAAGCAGAAAATCATGGAAAACACAAGTCCACCTAAAGATATGGCCTGCAATTTTATCACTGAATGTGGGCATGAAAATGCCTCCTCCACGACCCATTTCAAAGAAAAGAAAATGTTTCAAAAAAAGCAAATGCCTCCAGGACATGACTGCTCTGGTACAGGCAGCTAGTGCGCATGCATGCCAGCTATCATTGACCCCATCAGTAACAGAAGGGTCATGATCCAACGATCAAGATTAAAAGCTGGCAATCAAACTCAGCTAAGAGAGACAACAAGGAACATGTAGATATGCAATTTCTAGCCATTCCTTAAGCGGACAGAAGCAATGCCACTACAACACAGACAAGAAATCAGATTGATACTTCACAGTAGAACCAGAAACAAGATGGATATGCCTCAGTAACCAAATACATGGACATGCTTGAGCAAAGATTGAAATTTTATTGACATTAAGTTGACAAATTCTCTTGATTCATTAGAGGTATATGATCAAAATAATTAGAGCTAGTACAATTAGAAGCCTTATTTTTTTTTAGATTATAGGCTCCACAGAAGCATAGAAAATCTCTACAGTTAATTATGCATAACACCACCATAGACCAGCACCACTAGATTATCGGCTCAAAGGCCGCAGCAGAGCACAGCTCAAAGGGTATGTCCCAGAGCAGGTACAGAGGATAAAGGAGAGACCAGGGACTCACTAAGTAGCTGTAGCCGAGTACAAGGCTACGGGCTGACAACCCCGCCGCCTCGCCAGAGCCGAAAGCATGGAGCCGCATCACCATCGGCGGAGATCGTGACGACAACCACCAGGTCACGGCAACAAGAGCGAAGGGTCTGCATGCACGCGACGCCAGGACCAACCTGTCCATACATTAAGGTTAGTTTCCACCAAACATCATGGTCAGCGAGAGATAAAATAAGCAACATGTCTACACTACACTTAACATGCAGCAAATTACATGTAAATCTGGTAAAGCATGTAACTACTCAAAGTGTTACCAACTAATCAGCCAGAAAAAGAAAAGTAGCACTTTGTTTTGACTTTTGATAGCTCAAATGCTCTTGAAATGAGCTTAACAAAAGGACATATGTAGAATGACGTATTAGCTACTTCTGCAACTCACATAGCCACCCATGGCTTCCACAGCACGTATGAGGTAGCCACCCAGGGCTTCTACAGCACGTATGAAGTCCCACTCTACCACTTTCACATTTGGCAGCTTAGCCCTCACAAGATTCTGACAGGTGCTAGCAAGAATGCAAATTTTGTTGAGGAGAAAGATGACATATGCAGATTAAAAAATGGTAGCAAAATCCATAAGTTCTGCAATAAGATGAACTAACATTATGTCATGTACATGCACAATTGCACACACCGTGCATGGATATGCAATGGAAGCATATTACATATCCATGCAATCTCTTTTGAACAAACAAATGCTACATTGTTCACACAATTTATAAACACTTCACTTAATAAGAAGCAAGGTTTTCTCTAATGAATAAGATCTAATTTAAACAGGCAAAAATATATCGCGCAGAAAGAAGTTGGTATTAGTAGTTGGCCCTGCTGTTCGAATCAGCATGCCCTACAAAGACCTTAACTCGGCATAGAAAACTCTCCAGTTCATTATGTGTAGGACCATAGGACAGACCACCACCACAGAACACGAGCACTAGATCATCGGCTCAACAGCCAGAGCAAAGCATGGTATAGCCTTAGGTCAAAGGCAATGTACTAGAGCAGATAAAGAGGAAAAATGAGAGATGAGGGGCTCACCTAAGTTGCTCTAGCCAAGGAGGGAGTCGTGGGAGCCGAGGCCAAGGCTACAGAGCAACAACCCTGTCGTCTCGTCAGCTGCGGAAGCAAGGCGGCGGCGGCGCACCACCGTTGCCGGAGACGACAACCACCAGGTCGCGCCGACGAGAGCTGAGTGTCTGAATGCACTCGACACCAGGACCAACCTGCCCATACATCAAGGTTATTTGATGCGAAACATCCCGGTCAATGAGAAAGATAAAAATATGGATTATGTCTACACTGCCCAGTCAATGAGAAAAATAATATCCAATGCAGATAATAATGGTCCGGTTTATCCACAACCTTCAGCTGTATCCGATTTATTTCACAAGTACACAGGAAAGCAGCGAAGAAACAGAATCAAAATGGATATGCCTAAGCAATGATTGAAATTCTATTGACATGAAGTTGCCAAATTATATTGATCCATTAGAGAAATACATGATCAAAATGTTTGAGCTAGTACAATTAAAAGTCCAGAAAAGTTATTTGCAAGGATAGATGTCAGAATAATTCATTTGTTCCCATGTGAGATTAAATCAAGTTAAAAGGGGGGGAAATCCATTCTTTATCATGACAGTAGCATTACAACACATGATGCACCTGTTGAGTCAGTAGAAATAACAAACAAGTGTCCGAGATGGCAGCCACTGGAGAGTAGAGACTAAGACTAGACACTAGAGTCGCATATTTACTCGCCACTCTAACATGCTCCCTAGCCTCAGTGTGTACGTGATGGACACTAGAGTAGCATATTAGGAGATAAAAAAATTTAGAGCTAATCTAGCACAAGTGTCCGATCAAGCATATGTAGTTGGGCTCTGTGTAACCATGTTAACAACTCATTAACTGAATAATGAGAAAGATGAATTAAACATCAAGGTTAGT
The DNA here is from genome assembly GCA_963921465.1 of Triticum timopheevii. Lineage (NCBI taxonomy): Eukaryota > Viridiplantae > Streptophyta > Magnoliopsida > Poales > Poaceae > Triticum > Triticum timopheevii. The sequence continues at coordinate 161,563,090 of OY997274.1, read as the reverse complement.
TGCTGCCAACATACCGGTCAATGAGAACCATTGTCAGGGAGAACCTCTTAACATCAGCGGCAAATGTATTTGACCTCAATGTAATTTCAGTCCGCATCATGGTAGGATCGCTCATAGGCAACCCTCATCATCTAGTTCAATTAACCTTCAAGACTTTCAGAGTTCTGTACATTATTCCTCCACACAATCCAATTAACCTTCCAATAGCAAAAACCACTAGGCATCTACTTCAAGAATAGACAATGCACAAATCAGAAAATATAAAAGCATGAACCCATGAGGCAGCTTAGATGTAAAATGGGTTGTAAGTTTATTTATCAGCACAAAGAGATAAATCCCTTAAGAGTGGTGCATGAGCATGACTTTTCTAGTCATAGCCTTCTGTTTCCACAGAACAGATGCAAATGTGTCAGTTTGACTTTTGTTTCCCAAAGGCAAAAGCATGTCCATTTTACAAACAGAATTAACAAGGAAAAACAAGTAATTCAGATGCAATGCAAGAAAAAAACAAAGTATCAACCAACAGAGAAGGACACTCCATTTGTTTTCACTCCCGTGTCCATTCAAAATAGGGAGGAGAAATACGTTCAAGATAGAGAGGATTGGAAAGAAAACCATCAGCAGCAAATATATTTGACCTCAATACAATTTCAGTCAGCATCATGATAGGATAGCTCTTGGTCAACCCTCATCATCTGGTTCTGTACATTATTTCCAAAAAATCTTGAAGACTTCCATTTTCAAAACTAAAGCATTTAACAAATGGCCAAAGCTGGAAATAGAAAGAACAAGAACGAGACATCTATGGCAGGAATAGCCAATAAACAAGAAAGACAGAAGTGGGTATCCATGAGGCCGCTCAGATGTAAAATGGGTTGCAAGTTTGCTTATCAGCACAAAGAGATAAATCTCTTCAGAGTGGTGCAGGACTTTTCTCATCATAGCATTTTGCTTCACCAGGAAGCACAATGTCATGGAATACCTCAGATTTGTCTTTTGAAGGCATATTACTAGAAAAGTACCTCAGATTTGTCATTGGATGTCATTTTACATCTGCTTTCTCAAGAGGTTCTCCCTGAAACAGGGGCTTGAGTCCACAGAGCATCCATTTTGCAGACAGAATCGTCACCGGAAAACGGCAAATAATTCATATTTAAGATATCATGCAACAAAGGCAGTAGCTATATAAGCAATCACACACCTCAATTCAATCTGAACTACTAAAATCACTGGGCACTAAGCAGCAAATATTATAGGATATCTCAGATTCGTTTATTGATGTCATATTATATCTGCTTCATCAAGAGGTTCTCGCAGAAACAGGGGCTTGAATCCATAGAGCATCTATTTTGCGGACATAATCATCATTGGCAAAACTTAAATAAACAACAGATATGTATCATGCAACGAAGGCATTTGCTAAATCAGAAATCACACCCCACAATTCAATCTTACTACTACTAAAATCACTACACAGCAAGCATCACGTTATTGTATAATGTCTCAGATTTGTCGATTTGTCCATCAGATTCATCAAGAGATTCTCCGTCTTGAATCCGCAGAGAATCTATTTTGCAGACAGAATCATCATTGACGCCAAATTCGAGGAAAACCATTGTCACATGTCAATGTTTGTTAAGTGACAACATCAATAGATAGCTACAGTAATTTATCGACCCCCTGCAAACAGTTTCGCCACTATGACATGCACTCTAGCTAGGGCCTCTTTGAAAAAAGTTTCAGTTTTCTCAGTGCAGCAATAAAATTGGACATCAATCAAATTCAGAAGTTAAAAACGAACAGAGGGGTAGAGAGAGCAGAGAGAGAGAGAGGAGGGGATGATACCTACACGAGTTCCATAGCTTCGGCAGTAGGGTCGGTGCAGCGGAAGAGCGGCGTCACGGGAAGAGGCGCACCGTGGTCTGCGCGTGAAGAGACCGCTTCAGGGAAACTTAACTTGACGGCGGCCAAATGGAAACGAATAGAGGGGGAGGAGAAGGGACCTTGACGAGCTCGATACCTTCCATGGCTGGGGCGGGTCCGATCTCCATGGCGGCGTTGCCGGAGAGAAGAAGGGCACGAAGGAAGGCCTGATGCGTGGTTGTGGAGAAGTGGCGCGAGGTCGTGGTCGCCGGGAGCAGAGGAGACGGACAGCGGAAGGCCATCGTGGAGATGGAGCTCCAACCTCCAGGTCGAAGAAGCCCGCGACGGCCGTGGGGATCTGGGCAGGGCCGTCGCCTGGGCTGCTCGCTCCCCTCTTTGATCTCTTCTGATAATGGGAGGGGAGGGGAGGGGACAGAGGCGAGGCCATTGCCGGCGGCGAGGTCCGAGGGGGACGGGGCGGCGCTCTGAATCGGGAGGGGTGGGTGGGGGTTGGGTGCTTGGCGTCCGAGACGGAAGACTGGATCTTTTGCCCCACTTTACTTGGGCATTACTACTAGATTATTGAGTTAATACCATTTCTAGTACATAAACTTGTCCTGGTAGGAACAAGTTCATCCAAGAACTAAAAAACCCCACAAAAGTACTACAACAACTTTCTAACAGAACATTTTAGTCCATTTCCGTCTATTCTGCCGGTGCGTCATCTCCTGCCGTTATAACGTGCTTCCACAGTTGCTGACGTGAAACCGGGCCCGCATGTCAGTGTCACAAAGAAAGAACAATAAACCAAAACAACAAAATAGCAAGCTAAGGGGTTTCGCTCGCGCACAAGTTTGCTTGCAGGTAGCAGCGCGCTAACCACCCCAACATAAGGTAGCCATCGATCTAAATAGAGCTGCACATCTTATAGTCTCTCGGTCGCACACGGCACGAGAACACTTCAACCGATCACCGATCAGTATACCTAAACGAAATACGTACTCCTACTTAATACTAACTAGCAAAAGAGCCCGTGCGTTGCAACGGGAGAAAAAAATAACAGACACTCTTAACCCAATAACCATAATATGGTCATGTCCTTTATTTTAGCGAGGCATCATTTTTGTGTTGCCGCTTATCCTCCTCACCTTCAGTGGCCTCAGTGTTCACACAAACCAAATTGTGTCTGAATGTTATTTTTCCCCTGCTAGTTTGTTCAGAGGTGCTCATGTGTGGTTATCGATGTTTTCTTTCGTCTCTTTATGATTTTAGTGGTTGTTTATTTGCAATCCAGATCGTCACGGTATGAAAGAAAAACGGACGTGCCCTATAGGTTACAAGTTTGCTTTTAAAATATTTAATAGGTAAAAATAGCATCATATTCAAATTCTACATATTTTTCTATTCAAATTTCATATATAACATGTTAAAATCACAGTTACGGTTTAATAGATATGGATAATTAAGAAAAATATTTGTTTGACTTAAATATCTTCCAAAATAATATTTTAAAAATATTTAACAAACAAAATAACGTCATATTCAGATTCTACACATTTTTCTAATCTATTTTCATATATAACATGTTAAAATCGGAGTTACGGTTTAAAAGATATGGATAATTTAGAAAAAACATGTTTTGACTTATATATAATCGGCGGGTGAATTATCTAATACGTTAGGGGGGTTTCGTAAAAATGTAAAATAACGGTTCGGTTTGACTCAAGTATGTACTGCGGGTTAATTCATAAAAAACGCAGGGGATTTTCTGCAAAAGTGCGTGACGGACCGCCGAAACCCAATTTGCTTTATTATTAGGTAGAGATATAATACTTTTTGTGGGCCTAAGAGCAACTCCAACTGAGCAAACCATTTCGTACTCCCATGTCCGTTTAGGTCGCCGCGGACAAAATCACCGGCCCAACGCACCGACCCATTTCAAAAAACGTCCGCTTCGAGTCCGCGCAGACCCATTTCCGGCCCAAAATTGCGCCTCAAATGCGTCGGCACGGACGCGACACATCCCTCGGTGTCCGCCGCGGTCCCACTTGGCGGCCACGCAACTACCTCCCGTCATCTAATTTATGACGACCACCGACACCGGGCCCACTAGTCAGCCAGTCGAAGTGTCGTTTTTTAACCCACGCGTGCGGGGGAGGGGGCGATCTCATCCTCTTCCGTCCACATCTGGCCCCACCACCCCTTCGTGCTTCCTCGCCAGCGACAACCCAAACCCTAGCAATGGGCCTCTTCGGCAGCAGCTCCGACAGCGACAAGGGCAATGGTGCCCCCGGCGCCTCATCCTCCCGTGCTCCTCCTCCCCCTCCTCCTTCACCGCCGGCGCGTTCCTGCTCAGGTCGGCAGCGTCTGCACATCTCAGTGCACCAAACGCGGTGGCACTAGGAGTACAGGCAACCGCTGCCTTACCCTAACGTGACGCTGTCACACCACTAGCACCTCGATCCATAGTAGATCCCGGTGCCGGCGGTTCCGCGGTCACAGCCGGCGCACGACGAGGAGGTGCGCAGGTGCCGCGCGTAGCTCACACCGGCGCAGCGGCGGATGCCCGATTACACCGCCGACTCTCCCAACTGGGAGGCCTGGTTTGCCCTTGAACACGAGGAGCAACTGCGGCAAGGTGTCCACATCAACCCCCAGTTTCCACCGCCGCCCCTTAGGGTAGAGCCGGAGGAAGAGAAGGAGAGTACCAAGCCACCCTCGAGGAGGCCCTGCAGCACGCGCTGGAGGCGAGCCGGCTCGAGGAGGATGCCCATTGGGATGGGCTGGAGCAAGCCCTTTTGTCCGCGACGGGGGACTCCGTCCGGGCACCCTTATTCGTGCCGCCACCGCCGTCGGCGCCGCCCGTCGTCGAGCTCAAGGCCGAGCCGGTGCAAGCGGTCACCACCGCTCCCCTCTTGGCCGGAGGAGACCTACTCGTGGACCGGCGAGGTCCGCGAGTGGGTGAGCGCGCCTCCCTGCTACTTCAACGTCATGCCGGAAGAAGAGGCGGCCCACCATGAGCGCTGAAGGCGCATTGACTCGCCAAGGAGGGGGACGACGGCGAGCGGCAAATACGCTATGATTAAATGTTGCGCCGTGACGAGGAGGCTCTGCAGCTTGAGGAGGAGGAGGAGGAGGAGGAGCGCGCCCGCTTTGCTGCTATGCCGCCGCCGCAGCAGACGCCGTCTTTTTTTAAGACTCGCACACACAATAAAGAATCCTATTTTGTTTGAAATTGTGCTTCTATGCAAAACAACTTCCCATGCTATAATTATGCCTCTATATCGAGTGATGCACACAACCAATGATTTATGATTACTGATGGTGAATTATGAGAAAATGATTCCCTACAGTGGCCGCCACCCCAAAACTAGGGTTTCTTTGCCTCCCACCGACATCATCCCTGGTCCGCCTCGCCTCCTGTGAAGGGGACAGTGTTGTGTTGTGGGATAGTGACTGTATCGGCGGGATGAAGGGTCTGCTCAATGTTGCCAGCACAAAAATATAGCTATGTTAGCTGGCCCGATTATTTGGTCTCGGTCGTTGAAGAGATGCCAGTGGTTCATATATCAAAGCTAGTGAACAGCGGCATCGTGGTCCGGCTCATGTACAAGAAACCCTGGCTCAAACGTGAAGCATACTCCCTCCGGCCCTTTTTAGTTCGCATATAAGATTTGTCTGAAGTCAAGCCTCATAATGTTTGACCAACTTTATAGAAAAAGATATCAACATTCATAATGTGAAATCGACATCATTAGATGCATCATGACTTTATTTTTCATATCGTATAACTTTAGCATTGTAGATGTTGATATTTTTTCATATAAATATGGTCAAACTTTGTAAAGTTTGACTTCGAACAATTTTTATATGCAGAGTGAAAAGGACTATAGGGAGTACATACTCAAGTGGATCACTGAATGTATCTTTAGCGAGGAATACAGCCCTCGGTATTTAAGAAAATATTATGAGTGTAAACTGTGCGTGAATAAATGATTATAAAGCTTGCAGCTCCAATTAGTACAACAAGTGTCTTCGGTCAGGGTGGTTAGCGCGATGCAGTTTTGGCACTCAGACTGAGTCCGCGAGGTCTCCGTTTCGAATCCGGCTGCGTACTATTTTATGGTGTGGTTTATTCTTTTGTGTGCGACACTGACAAATGGGACCGGTTCCATGTCAGCGAACGTTATAACAGTCTGCGAGGTCTCCGTTTCGAATCCGGCTGCGTACTATTTTATGGTGTGGTTTATTTTTTTGTGTGCGACACTGACAAATGGGACCGGTTCCATGTCAGCGAACGTTATAACAGCGGAGACAGTGCACCGGCAGAATAGACGGAAATGGACTAAACTGTTCTGCTAGCAAAGTTGTTGTACTACTTTTGTGGGGTTTTTTAGTTTTTGTATGAACTTGTTCCCAACAGGACAAGTTTATGTACTAGAAGTGGTATTAACTCTAGATTATTTTATGGTGTGGTTTATTCTTTTGTGTGCGACACTGACAAATGGGACCGGTTCCATGTCAGCGAACGTTATAACAGCGGAGACAGTGCACCGGCAGAATAGACGGAAATGGACTAAACTGTTCTGCTAGCAAAGTTGTTGTACTACTTTTGTGGGGTTTTTTAGTTTTTGTATGAACTTGTTCCCAACAGGACAAGTTTATGTACTAGAAGTGGTATTAACTCTAGATTATTTGCCCCATTTTACATAGGATTAGATCATTTGCCCCACTTTTCACTTTTTTTTGATGATTTGCCCTTTTCAATTACTGTAATTATTTCGATTTTGTATCCCTTTTTCACCATGCGAAAAGACACAATTGCCCCTGTGGCTAATTTACAATTTGACACTGTACAAATCTTTTTTCTTTACAAGGCTGTATCCAACCGAAGCAACTAATTAACAGGGAACAAATCACATTACTTTCTTTACATGGCTTTACCCAACGGAACCAACTACTGACAAATCATAGATTGATTATGTTGTGTCGTGGTGTTCATGGCTAGTGGAGAGGCGGATCCACCGACGACCCCTGCACAGCGAGGCTTCACACAGATGACCGTTGAGACGATCCCACATACTGCCGGACAGGGAGGCGACTGTTGCGTCCATGGATCACCACGATCTGCTCCAAATTGGTCAGTATATTATCTCCCCTTCCTCCCACCCCACCCCAAACACACACAGTGCCATACGGATCCAGGGTTTGAACCTCTTGGCATCTCCTCGCTAGGCAGCCCGTAACACTGCTACACTTGTAGTAACCCTGCAACTGCAACAATATGATGGACACATAATTATCAGGATTCAGGAGTATAAAGTTCTAAAATTATCCAAATCTTTAAACCATGTGGGTGAATACTTCTAGGAGGATCATGAATCCAATGACATGGGCATACACTTAGTTTTACTGGACAATGAATATTAAACAATTTGTTACTTGTTTCCTAACATAACAAAATGACAGTTAGATGACGCCCTTATGTCCCCTCCATAACTAAAAATCTTTTGTTCTCCAAGTAGGTCTCGGCCGGTGGCTAGCAATGATACATATGTACTCCCTCCGTAAACTAATATAAGAGCGTTTAGATCACTACTTTAATGATCTAAATGCTCTTATAATAGTTTACAGAGGGAGTATCAACTATGGAAGGAAGTATTGATTGGTCTTGAGATAGCACCAATGAATGATGAAGAAATTGATGTTCCTACAACAGAAGAGAACATGTGCTCGGTGCTTGGCATCAATGACGAACCTAAGCATCGGAAAATTGTATCTGAAGCAGCTATGAAAGCCTCCATTGCAGATGTTGATGCATGTGTGGCTGCTATTGATGAGGATTTACTTGCTGATGCGGCTCTTCCCGTGCCTGACCATATGCCTGAAGAGGATCACTTTTGGTATGATAAGGAACATCCTGTGATAGAGGAAGGATCTTTGTTTCGTTCAATGAACGAGTTTAGGATGCTCATGAGAACATTTGCTATTAGAGGCAAGTTTGACATCAAGACCAAGGATAGTGACACTACTAGATTTGTGGGTCACTGTAAAGGAAATGCATGTCCTTGGAGAATAACTGCTAGGACAATAGAAGATGGAAAAACAGTCAGGGTACAAACTTATCTAACATGAATCATCTTTTATGTTAAAACTATCTTTTCTAAATTACTTGCAACTAATGGTTGGTATTGTGTTTTCTGCAGGTAAACAAGATAGTAAAGCCTCATAAGTGTTCATCAACCGCTGCAGTGATTACAAGCATGGCAGACCAAGCATGGGTGGCAGAAAAGGCAATGGGGTATCTTCAAACTGAACCAAACATTGGTGCCAGCGAGCTCCGAAAAAAGCTACAAGCTGAATACAAATGTACTATTGGGTATCATACTGTTGACAAGGGAAAAGAAAGGGCCAAGAATAGTTTATATGGGACCAGGGGGAAAGCTTTCAGTCATTGTTGAATTTCAAAGCTGAGATTGATAAAAGATCTCCCGGTAGCATTGTTGAGGTTGATGTCAAGAGGGAAGGAGGTGAAGAACATTTCCGCAGATTTTTTATGGCACTTAAGCCGTGCATTGATGGCTTCTTGGCTGGTTGTAGACCATATGTCAGTATAGACTCCACATTTTGACTAGAAAGTGGAGTGGTCAATTAGCAGCATGTACATCACTAGATGGACAAAATTGGGTGTTTCCTTTAGCATTTGGTTTCTTTGGTACGGAGATCGAGGGTAACTGGATTTGGTTTATGCAACAACTGCATAGGGCAATAGGACATCTTCAAACTCTAGCGATTTGTACTGATGCATGCAAAGGGTTAGAGAATGCAGTTAAAATTGTGTTTCCTCAAGCTGAGCAAAGGGAATGCTTTAGTCATCTAATGGCAAACTTCAAAAAGAAGTTTCACAGAGATGTTTTTGGTCGCATGTGGCCAGCAGCCAAGGCTTATCGTCTGGAAACATTTAATTATCATATGGGCAAGATATTTACCGAAAAAGGCTTTCGCCCCGCTTTATATATAAAGCATAGATAAACAGTATCCGGTACAACCGTACTCACCCACCACAAACGCACACACACACCCAAGGCAGGATACATAGGCGCTGAGCGCAGCAACACACTCCCTAGCACTACAAGAGCCGCCGGGGGCTCCAGCCGTGAACATCGCGAAGAAGTGAAGCCGCATATGACGAACCATGGGCTCCAAGGCGGTGCCTTCAGGAAGGATACGGTACCGAAGCGCCGCCATCGCCCGATCTGAGGATCAGAGTTTCCCCTAGAGCAACACGACGAACAGTGATAGTCACGACAACGCCTTCAAGAAGGGAGCGATCTTCGCCGTCGCCAGTCCATCCGAAGATAGAGTAGGTTTTCTGTTGGAAATATGCCCTAGAGGCAATAATAAATTAGTTATTATTATATTTCCTTGTTCATGATAATCGTTTATTATCCATGCTATAATTGTATTGATAGGAAACTCAGATACATGTGTGGATACATAGACAACACCATGTCCCTAGTAAGCCTCTAGTAGACTAGCTCGTTGATCAATAGATGGTTACGGTTTCCTGACCATGGACATTGGATGTCGTTGATAACGGGATCACATCATTAGGAGAATGATGTGATGGACAAGACCCAATCCTAAGCCTAGCACAGAGATCGTGTAGTTCGTATGCTAAAGCTTTTCTAATGTCAAGTATCTTTTCCTTAGACCATGAGATTGTGCAACTCCCGGATACCGTAGGAATGCTTTGGGTGTACCAAACGTCACAACGTAACTGGGTGGCTATAAAGGTGCACTACAGGTATCTCCGAAAGTATCTGTTGGGTTGGCACGAATCGAGACTGGGATTTGTCACTCCGTGTAAACGGAGAGGTATCTCTGGGCCCACTCGGTAGGACATCATCATAATGTGCACAATGTGACCAAGGGGTTGATCACGGGATGATGTGTTACGGAACGAGTAAAGAGACTTGCCGGTAACGAGATTGAACAAGGTATCGGTATACCAACGATCGAATCTCGGGCAAGTATAATACCGTTAGACAAAGGGAATTGTATACGGGATTAATTGAGTCCTTGACATCATGGTTCATCCGATGAGATCATCGTGGAACATGTGGGAGCCAACATGGGTATCCAGATCCCGCTGTTGGTTATTGACCGGAGAACGTCTCGGTCATGTCTACATGTCTCCCGAACCCGTAGGGTCTACACACTTAAGGTTCGATGACGCTAGGATTATAAAGGAAGTTTGTATGTGGTTACCGAATGTTGTTCGGAGTCCCGGATGAGATCCCGGACGTCACGAGGAGTTCCGGAATGGTCCGGAGGTAAAGATTTATATATGGGAAGTCCTATTTTGGCCACCGGAAAATGTTCGGGATTTTTCGGTATTGTACCAGGAAGGTTCTAGAAGGTTCCGGAGTGGGGCCCACCTGCATGGGAGGACCCACATGAACGTGGGTAATGGGGGCAAGGCCCCACACCCCTGGTAAGGCGCACCAAGATCCCCCCTTAGAAGGAATAAGATCATATCCCGAAGGGATAAGATCAAGATCCCTAAAAAAGGGGGATAACAATCGGTGGGGAAGGAAATGATGGGATTTCTTTCCTCCCACCTTGTCCAATGCCCCAATGGACTTGGAGGGCAAGAAACCAGCCCCTCCACCCCTATATATAGTGGGGAGGCGCATGGGAGCTTCACACGAAGTTCTGGCGCAGCCCTCCCCCTCTCCCAAGTCCTCCTCCTCCCCGCGGTGCTTGGCGAAGCCCTGCAGGATTGCCACGCTCCTCCACCACCACCACGCCGTCGTGCTGCTGCTGGATGGAGTCTTCCTCAACCTCTCCCTCTCTCCTTGCTGGATCAAAGCATGGGAGACGTCACCGGGCTGTACGTGTGTTGAACGCGGAGGTGTCGTCCGTTCGGCACTAGGATCTCCAGTGATTTGGATCACGACGAGTACGACTCCTTCAACCCCGTTCTCTTGAACGCTTCCGCTTAGCAATCTACAAGGGTATGTAGATGCACTCTCCTTTCCCTCGTTGCTAGTCTCTCCATGGATAGATCTTGGTGACTCGTAGGAAAATTTTGAATTTCTGCTACGTTCCCCAACAGTGGCATCATGAGCTAGGTCTATTGCGTAGATTCTTTGCACGAGTAGAACACAAAGTAGTTGTGGGCGTTGATTTTGTTCAATATGCTTACCGTTACTAGTCCAATCTTGTTTCGACGGTATTGTGGGATGAAGCGGCCCGGACCGACCTTACACGTACTCTTACGTGAGACAGGTTCCACCGATTGACATGCACTTGGCGCATAAGGTGGCTAGCGGTTGCCAGTCTCTCCCACTTTAGTCAGAACGGATTCGATGAAAATAGTCCTTATGAAGGGTAAATAGCAATTGGCATATCACGTTGTGGTCTTGCGTAGGTAAGAAACGTTCTTGCTAGAAACCCATAGCAGCCACGTAAAACATGCAACAACAATTAGAGGACGTCTAACTTGTTTTTGCAGGGTATGCTATGTGATGTGATATGGCCAAGAAGAATGTGATGAATGATATGTGATGTATGAGATTGATCATGTTCTTGTAATAGGAATCACGACTTGCATGTCGATGAGTATGACAACCTGCAGGAGCCATAGGAGTTGTCTTTATTTATTGTATGACCTGCGTGTCATTGAACAACGCCATGTAATTACTTTACTTTATTGCTAACCGGTAGCCATAGTAGTATAAGTAATAAGTTGGCGAGACAACTTCATGGAGACACGATGATGGAGATCATGATGATGGAGATCATGGTGTCATGCCGGTGACGATGATGATCATGGATCCCCGAAGATGGAGATCAAAAGGAGCAAAATGATATTGGCCATATCATGTCACTATTTGATTGCATGTGATGTTTATCATGTTTATGCATCTTGTTTACTTAGAACGACGGTAGTAAATAAGATGATCCCTTACAACAATTTCAAGAAGTGTTCTCCCCTAATTGTGCACCGTTGCTAAAGTTCGTCGTTTCGAAGCACCATGTGATGATCGGGTGTGATAGATCCTTACGTTCACATACAACGGGTGTAAGACAGTTTTACACATGCAAAACACTTAGGGTTAACTTGACGAGCCTAGCATGTACATACATGGCCTCGGAACACAGAGACCGAAAGGTCGAGCATGAGTCGTATGGAGGATACAATCAACATGAAGATGTTCACCGATGATGACTAGTCCGTCTCACGTGATGATCGGACACGGCCTAGTTGACTCGGATCATGTAATCACTTAGATGACTAGAGGGATGTCTATCTGAGTGGGAGTTCATGAGATGAACTTAATTATCCTGAACATAGTCAAAAGATCTTTGCAAATTATGTCGTAAGCTCGCGCTTTAGTTCCACTGTTTAGATATGTTCCTAGAGAAAATATAGTTGAAAGTTGACAGTAGCGATTATGCGGACAGTAGAAAGCTTATGTCCTTAATGCACCGCTCAGTGTGTTGAACCCCAAACGTCGTTTATGGATGTTGCGAACATCAGACATACACATTTTGATAACTACATGATAGTTCAGTTAAACGGTTTAGAGTTGAGGCACCAAAGACGTTTTCGAAACGTCGCAGAACATATGAGATGTTTTCGAGGGCTGAAATTGGGATTTCAGGCTCGTGCCCACGTCAAGAGGTATAAAACCTCCGACGATTTTCTTAGCCTACAAACTAAGGGAGAAAAGCTCAATCGTTGAGCTTGTGCTCAGATTGTCTGAGTGCAACAATCACTTGAATCGAGTGGGAGTTGATCTTCCATATGAGATAGCGATGTTTCTCCAAAGTCAGTGCCACCAAGCTGCTAGAGCTTCGTGATGAACTATAACATATCAGGGATAGATATGATGATCCATGAGGTATTCGCGATGTTTGACTCCGCGAAAGTAGAATTCAAGAAGGAGCATCTGTTGGGGAACGCAGCAGAAAACAAAAAATTTCCGACCTACGCACCAGCCCAGGACCACTATGGAGACTGCATACATGGTTTGATCTTTTTCGTTACCGACTCGTAGCGCAGCGGGAAGTAGAGTCGATGACGAACGGCGGTGCAGATCCCCGCAGCTAGGATTTACAACCTCCCAACCGCGAGGATGTATACCCTCATCTGCTTCTCAGACATCCCTCCGGGAGGCGGTCGAACAGCCCTCCGGACGGTGTCGCGGACAGCCCTCCGGGAGGACCTTCGAAACTCGAACGGTCACTCGAACAGCCCTTCGGGAGGACCTTCAAAACTCGGACGGTCACACGGACAGCCCTTCGGGAGGCACTCACGAACTAAGACCGAAACTACGATCTCTCTACAGAGTTGCACACATACGGTGTCATCTATCCGGCAGGGCTTCACCGTCCAGAACTAGTTCCTGCCGGAACCCAGACAGCCTTTCGGCTCTACGAAACTATTTCGCTGGGAGGGAGAGAAGAAGCCAGATCATGCATGGCACTTGTATGTGAGAAAGAGTGAGTGTGGAGGGCTGCCCCTCCACCTCTATTTATAGGAAATCCCAAGGGGTAGGGTAGTTTAACACAAAAACCCAAAATGCACATGAATGAAGTCCTTCCTCAAGGGCATAAGAGTGAAAACCAAGGAACAAGAGGGGCTCCAAGGTGGAGCCCCAAGTGTGGCCGGCCACACCCCTTGGGGGGCCCCCATGAGGGCCTCCCAATCCATCCATGTCATCCCTAGATCTTTTGGGTAAAGCCCCAAAAGGTGGCTTTCCATAAAATATCCCAAAAAGCACTTTCACTATTCACGACGACATTTTTCAGCGTCCGTTCGAACTGAAAATATTTATGTGGGCTTTAGAATATTTCCAATACCCACCATAATAATTTTCAACGCGTTTTGGAACAATTCCAGTTTAGTGATTTTCATCTGCGAAAAGCATCTGAAGCGGTTCCGGCAGCTCCGGAACATTTCCGGTTTTTATCTCAGAAAATTCCAAAAAGCTTTCAGAATAATTCTGGCACCCTTCAAGAATTATCAAGCATTTGCTGAAACCAAATTGACTTAATGGTATATCCCGAAACAACTTTTCGGTATCATCGAAACTCATCCGATGACCTCTCTCTGCGGTACGATTCCGCTGTCCGAAACTTTTCCGGTGTCCGAAACTTTTTCGGTGATTTTCTCTCAGACTCCCTGTCTAGTATTCAACAGATAGATGACCCTTAAGTGTGTGACCCTATAGGTTCGGTGAAGTATAGACATGACCCGGAACCCCTTCCGATCAATGATCAACATCGGAGCCGTGGACACCCATATTGACCCCTATACCCACACGAATGAATATTCGAGTGAACCTCCAGTTGCCGTGTGATATTCCTATTGCTTCGCGATATGTTACAAAGACCCGAGGTGAGATTTACTTGCGTCCCCGTGGATCAACAATTTGTCCACTATGCTAGTTACCTCATTACTGGTTTTGTTCTCTTTTCTCGTTTCCGTGTTCCGGCATACCTGTGATCAAATCACACTGTGTCTGGCCAGACGATGATGGATACCGTAACACCGAGAGGGCCCGAGAATATCTCTCCATAGTTGGAGGAGCAAATCCCAATCTTGAGCTATCAAGTTACTTGACACACTTTTCCATGAACCCGTAAGCCGCCGTAATAGCCACCCATTTACGGATGACGTTTAACAAACCCCAAAGTTCATGAAGCAAGCATGAAGAAACTCGATACTCTCATGGTCTAAGGAATCATGCAAACGTTAACCATCTCTGTGTTATTTACCATTAACTTGTGACGAATGAATCTCTTGCATAACATCAAACCGGGTCGATTCAACACAAATGTTCTCTTAACATTGTGCCCTCAAAGTTGCTGGCATAGACATAACCATGATCAGGAAAACAGAACCATCATGCAACACTTGAGCTAGTCTTAGAGGCTAGACTAGGAATACTTCTTACCGTTTATTATTCCACACGTGCATATGAGTCTTCCTCCGAGCCTCGTGGATATTGCAGACTCGAGAATCATTGCAGTTATAGCATGGAACATAAACATAACTATGAACTCGGAGATAAATAATAGCATTTATTATTGCCTCTAGGGCATATCTCCTACAGCATCAATTGTTGATGGTTGGTGAAACCACTAGTTTCAAGAAGGGCAAGGGCAAGAAGGGATACTTCATGAAACGGCAAATCAGCTGCTGCTCAAGTGAAGAAACCCAAGGTTGAACCCAAACCCGAGACTAAGTGCTTCTGTGATAAGGGGAATAGTCGCTAGAGCGGAATTACCCTAGATACTTGGTAGATGAGAAGGCTGGCAAGGTCGATAGAAGTATATTGGATATACATTATGTTAATGTGTACTTTACTAGTACTCCTAGTAGCACCAGGGTATTAGATACCGGTTCGGTTGCTAAGTGTTAGTAACTCGAAATAAAAGAGCTACGGAATAAACGGAGACTAGCTAAAGGTGAGCTGACGATATGTGTTGGAAGTATTTCCAAGTTTGATGTGATCAAACATCGCACGCTCCCTCTACCATCAAGATTAGTATTAAACCTGAATAATTGTCATTTGGTGTTTGCGTTGAGCATAGACATGATTGGATTATGTCTATCGCAATACGGTTATTCATTTAAGGAGAATAATGGTTACTCTGTTTATTTGAATAATACCTTCAATGGTATTGCACCTGAAACGAATGGTTTATTGAATCTTGATCGTAGTGATACACATGTTCATGCCAAAAGATATAAGATAGTAATGATAGTACCACATACTTGTGGCACTGCCACTTGAGTCATATTGGTATAAAACGCATGAAGAAGCTCCATGTTGATGGATCTTTGGACTCACTCATTTTTTGAAAAGATTGAGACATGCGAACCATGTCTATTGGTATATACGCATGAAGAAACTCCATGCAGATGGATCGTTTGGACTCACTTGATTTTGAATCACTTGAGTCATGCAAATCATACCACGTAGGCAAGATGACTGAAAGGCCTCGTTTTCAGTGAAATGGAACAAGAAAGCAACTTGTTGGAAGTAATACATTTTGATGTGTGCAGTCCAATGAGTGCTGAGACACACAGTGGATGTCTTTATGTTCTTACTTCACAGATGATTTGAGTAGATGCTGAGTATATTTACTTGATGAAACACAAGTCTGAATTATTGAAAGGTTCAAGTAATTTCAGAGTGAAGTTGAAGATCATCGTGACAAGAGGATAAAATGTCTATGATATGATCATAGAGATGAGTATCTGAGTTACGAGCTTTGGCACGCAATTAAGACATTGTGGGAATTGTTTCACAATTAATACCGCCTGGAACACCATAGTGTGATGGTGTGTCCGAACATCATAGTTGCACCCTATTGGATATGGTGCGTACCATGATGTCTCTTTTTGAATTACCACTATCGTTCATGGTTTAGGCATTAGAGACAACCACATTCACTTTAAATAGGGCACCATGTAATTCCGTTGAGATGACACCGTATGAACTATGGTTTAGAGAAACCTAAGTTGTCATTTCTTAAAGGTTTGGGGCTGCGACGCTTATGTGAAAAAGTTTCAGGTTGATAAGCTCGAACCCAAAGCGAATAAAATGCATCTTCATAGGACACCCAAAACAGTTGGGTATACCTCCTAATTCAGATCCGAAAGCAATAGGGATTGTTTCTTGAATCGGGTCCTTTCTCGAGGAAAAGTTTGTCTCGAAAAGTTGAGTGGGAGGATGGTGGAGACTTGATATGGTTATTGAACCGTCACTACAACTAGTGTGTAGCAGGGCACAGGAAGCTGTTCCTGTGGCACCTACACCAATTGAAGTAGAAGCTTATGATAGTGATCATGAAACTTCGGATCAAGTCACTACCGTACCTCGTAGGGTGACAAGGATGTGTACTGCTTCAGAGTTGTACAGTAATCTTGTCTTGAAGGTCATGTTGCTAGACAACAATGAACCTACGAGCTATGGAGAAGCAATGGTGGGCCCAAATTCCGACAAATGGTTAGAAGCCATGAAATCCGAGATAGGATCCATGTATCAGAACAAAGCATGGACTTTGGTGGACTTGCCCAATGATCGGCAAGCCATTGAGATAAATGGATCTTTAAGAAGAAGACAGACGTGGATGGTAATGTCACCATCTATGAAGCTCGACTTGTGGCGAAGAGTTTTTCACAAGTTCAAGGAGTTGACTACGATGAGATTTTCTCATCCGTAGCGATGCTTAAGTCCGTCGGAATCATGTTAGCATTAGCTGCATTTATGAAATCTGGCAGATGGATGTCAAAACGAGTTTCCTTACCAGTCTTCGTAAGGAAAGGTTGTATGTGATACAATCCGAAAGTTTTTGTCGATCCTAAGGATGCTAAAAGGTATGCTGGCTCCAGTGATCCTTCTAAGGACTGGAGTAAGCATCTCGGAGTTGGAATGTACGTTTTGATGAGATGATCAAAGATTTTGGGTTTATACAAAAGTTTATGAGAAACTTGTATTTCCAAAGAAGTAAGTGGGAGCACTATAGAATTTCTGATGAGTATATGTTATTGACATATTGTTGATCAGAAATGATGTAGAATTTCTGGAAAGCATATAGGGTTATTTGAAAAGTGTTTTTTCAATGGAAAACTTGGATTAGGCTTCTTGAACAATAAGCATCAAGATCTATAAGATAGATCAAAATGCTTAATAGTACTTTCAAATGAGCACGTACCTTGACATGATCTTGAAGGTGTTCAAGATGGATCAGTCAAAGAAGGAATTCTTGCCTGAGATGTAAGGTATGAAGTTAAGACTTAAAGGCTCGACCACGGCAGAATAGAGAGAAAGGACGAAGGTCGTCCCCTATACTTCAGACGTAGGCTCTATAGTATGCTATGCTGTGTACCGCACCAGAAGTGTGCCTTGCCATGAGCCAGTCAAGGGGTACAAGAATGATCCAGGAATGGATCATTGGACAGCGGTCAAAATTGTCCTTGGAGTAAATAAGGACATGTTTCTCGATTATGGAGGTGATAAAGAGTTCGGCGTAAAGGGTTACGTCGATGCAAGCTTTAACACCTATCCGAGTGACTCTGAGTAGCAAACCGGATACGTATAGTGGAGCAACCATTTGGAATAGCTTCAAGTGGAGCGTGGAAGCAGCATTTACAATATAACCTAGAGATTTGCAAAGTACATACGGATCTGAATGTTGTAGACCCGTTGACTAAAACCTCTCTTACAAGCAAAACATGATCAAACCCCAGAACTCATTGAGTCTTAATCACATGATGATGTGAACTAGTTTAGTGACACTAGTAATCTCTTTTGATGTTGGTCACATGGCGATGTGACCTGTGAGTGTTAATCACATGGCGATGTGAACTAGATTATTGACTCTAGTGCAAGTGGGAGACTGTTGGAAATATGCCCTAGAGGCAATAATAAATTAGTTATTATTATATTTCCTTGTTCATGATAATCGTTTATTATCCATGCTATAATTGTATTGATAGGAAACTCAGATACATGTGTGGATACATAGACAACACCATGTCCCTAGTAAGCCTCTAGTAGACTAGCTCGTTGATCAATAGATGGTTATGGTTTCCTGACCATGGACATTGGATGTCGTTGATAACGGGATCACATCATTAGGAGAATGATGTGATGGACAAGACCCAATCCTAAGCCTAGCACAGAGATCGTGTAGTTCGTATGCTAAAGCTTTTCTAATGTCAAGTATCTTTTCCTTAGACCATGAGATTGTGCAACTCCCGGATACCGTAGGAATGCTTTGGGTGTACCAAACGTCACAACGTAACTGGGTGGCTATAAAGGTGCACTACAGGTATCTCCGAAAGTATCTGTTGGGTTGGCACGAATCGAGACTGGGATTTGTCACTCCGTGTAAACGGAGAGGTATCTCTGGGCCCACTCGGTAGGACATCATCATAATGTGCACAATGTGACCAAGGGGTTGATCACGGGATGATGTGTTACGGAACGAGTAAAGAGACTTGCCGGTAACGAGATTGAACAAGGTATCGGTATACCGACGATCGAATCTCGGGCAAGTACAATACCATTAGACAAAGGGAATTGTATACGGGATTAATTGAGTCCTTGACATCGTGGTTCATCCGATGAGATCATCGTGGAACATGTGGGAGCCAACATGGGTATCCAGATCCCGCTGTTGGTTATTGACCGGAGAACGTCTCGGTCATGTCTACATGTCTCCCGAACCCGTAGGGTCTACACACTTAAGGTTCGATGACGCTACGGTTATAAAGGAAGTTTGTATGTGGTTACCGAATGTTGTTCGGAGTCCCGGATGAGATCCCGGACGTCACGAGGAGTTCCGGAATGGTCCGGAGGTAAAGATTTATATATGGGAAGTCCTATTTTGGCCACCGGAAAATGTTCAGGATTTTTCGGTATTGTACCGGGAAGGTTCTAGAAGGTTCCGGAGTGGGGTCCACCTGCATGGGGGGACCCACATGAACGTGGGTAATGGGGGCAAGGCCCCACACCCCTGGTAAAGGCGCACCAAGATCCCCCCTTAGAAGGAATAAGATCATATCCCGAAGGGATAAGATCAAGATCCCTAAAAAAGGGGGATAACAATCGGTGGGGAAGGAAATGATGGGATTTCTTTCCTCCCACCTTGGCCAACGCCCCAATGGACTTGGAGGGCAAGAAACCAGCCCCTCCACCCCTATATATAGTGGGGAGGCGCATGGGAGCTTCACACGAAGTTCTGGCGCAGCCCTCCCCCTCTCCCAAGTCCTCCTCCTCTTCCGCGGTGCTTGGTGAAGCCCTGCAGGATTGCCACGCTCCTCCACCACCACCACGCCGTCGTGTTGCTGCTGGATGGAGTCTTCCTCAACCTCTCCCTCTCTCCTTGCTGGATCAAAGCATGGGAGACGTCACCGGGCGGTACGTGTGTTGAACGCGGAGGTGCCGTCCGTTCGGCACTAGGATCTCCAGTGATTTGGATCACGACGAGTACGACTCCTTCAACCCCGTTCTCTTGAACGCTTCCGCTTAGCGATCTACAAGGGTATGTAGATGCACTCTCCTTCCCCTCGTTGCTAGTCTCTCCATGGATAGATCTTGGTGACTCGTAGGAAAATTTTGAATTTCTGCTACGTTCCCCAACATTTTCACCCCGGCCAACACTCACCGCCCCCGAACGCCACACCCCGGCTACCACGCCGCCCACACAGCCGTGGTAGCCGGGCAGCATAGAGGCACGAGCTCTGCCCATGAGCACCGTGCCACCACCACCAGGGCCGCCCCCCGGAATCCAAGACCTTGACACCAAGTCCCCTGAGCCCCACCGCTACCCCAACCGCAGAGACGGGCGGAAAGGGACCACCTTTCGCACCCCTGGCCGGACCCAGCGCCGAGACCCAATAGGCCGGCCACAACAAGCCTCCATCGAGCTGTCTTGCTACACCGGGCGCGAGACGAACGCAGTCCTGCCGCCGGGCGCGAGACGGGTCGGTCCTGCTGCCGAGCGCGAGACGAGCGCAGTCCTGCTGCCGGGCGCGAGACGGGCCAGACCTGTTGCCGGGCGCGAGACCAGCTCAGTCCTACGACACCGGGTGCGAGACGGTCGATGGACCGCAGCCGGGAGACGGCCAGCCCTCCGGCAAGAGAAGCGAACGGACATCGAGGAAAGGGGTCAAGGCCACCACCACCACCACCACCGTGCCCACAAGGAACCGCGAGCACATCCCAGGCCAGGCCCGACACCTCCTACCCGAAGCAACAGCTCTGATCCGCCCCGGGCCTCGAGCTGGCCCGCCCGAGCACGAACCCTAGATCTGCGCCGACCCCTATGCGCGTGTGGCTGGCGCCGCACCACCAGCGCCCGCACAGCCCCGCGCACCGTAGGCACATCTCCGGGGGCAGGAGGCCGCCACCACCATGCTACGCTGCCCGCAAAGCCCCAGCTGCAGCACTGCCGGAGCTCGCAAGGCACGTCCACCGCCCCACCCCTACCAAGGCCCTGGACAAGCCCTAGCCGGCAACAGGGCACCACCGCCACCGGTCCCTGCAACCAAGAAGCAGAGATGACCCACCGGCCAAAGCCGCCGCGGCCCGCGTCGTCCGCTGGCTGAAACCACCGCTGCCCGGACACGCACCTCCGTCACGCAGCCCTTCACGCCGCCGCCGCCACGTCCGCGCCGAAGAAGCACGCCGGAACGCCGCCGCGCCGCGGCACCCCGCGCCCGCGCCACACCGCCACGCGAGGGAGAAGCCAGGCCCCGCCGCCGCCGGCGCCGGCCAGGCTTCGCCCAACCGTGCCCTTTGGCGGCGGCGAGGGTGGAGGAGGGCGGGGGAGGGTTGCTGGGGCGGAGATCGGAGGCCCTCCCCGACGCCCCGCAAGTGGCGGCGGGGGAGGGGATCATGGGCAAGATATTTGAAGCTGAACCTGTAGTGATTACCTACTTGTGTACCTATCATAACTTAAAGTGGATGAGATGTGACTTCAACACAGAAATAAAATGTGATTACATTCACTATAATCTAGCTGAGTGCTTCAATAGTTGGATCAAAGGAACAAAGGAGCTGCCCATGGATGAGCTAGCCGATGCAATAAGAGAGAAAATTATGATACTTGTTTATAGAAGGACAAGGATTGGGGAAATGCTCCAGGGAGAGATATTGCCTGCCATAATTCAACAAATAAATAATAGAACTAGGCAACTTGACCATTTGGTTGTTGGAAGATCAACTGGAGAAAGTTGTGAGGTAAGGACACTAGCAAGAATAATCTTAGGCATGTTGTGAAGATAAGCAGCCATGAGTGCACCTGCCTAGAATGGAAACACACTGGAAAGCCATGTGAGCATGCACTTGCATTCCTTATAGAGACGGCAGATGTGAACTTTCAACCATATGTACATGAGTACTACTCCGTGAGTAGGTTTCGGGCTGCCTATGCTGGAGAGATTGAACCAATCACGGACAAGTCTCAATGGCCTCATGTTAATCTAGATTTTGAGATGGTGCCACTGGATTTAAAGAGCTCCGTTGGGAGACGGAGGAAGCAGAGAATCAAAAGTTGCCTTGAAGACGGTGGTGGCAGCAAACGGGAGAAAAAAGATGATAATGGCAAAACAAATGACCAAGAAGGAGGTGACAAAGAGAAGGAAAAGGAAAAGAAGAGATTTGGCAGCAATAGGTGCAAAGAATGTGGGATATCTGGGCACAGGAAAGCAACTTGCAAAAAAGAATAAAGCTAAAGAGAGGTAACCCATGCACTAGTATCTCCTTTATATTAGTATCAAATTAGTACTATTATACCATTTCTAACATCCTGTGTGATTGAACTTTCTAGTGATGTGTCTGCTCACGAGCTCGCTCCAGTTGTTGTTGCGACACCTACACGCACAACAACAATCACACTGCCTCCTGTTAGGAATATGCAACTTGTATTCCCATGGGGCCATAGGCCAGTATATATACATGTACAGGTGCAGGTAATATGCAGAAAACCCTTATACAATGGGGTAAAGACAAAAGGCTACATGGCTATATATATATATATAACTCTAACACGCCCCCTCAAACTCATGGTGGATAAACAACACTGAGTTTGGAGAGATAGAAACCATGTTGTGCTCTAGTTTGGGCCTTCGTAAAGAAATCCGCCAACTGCAACTCGAAAGGCACATACTGAAGAGCAATAACCTGATCCTGCGCACCAGCGCGCACATAAAAAGCATCAACACCAATATGCTTGGTGAGCTCATGCTTCACAGGGTCGCGCGCAATGCTAATAGCACCTATACTGTCAAACAGTAGAAGAGTTGGTGTAGTGACAGAAACACCAAAATCCTGAAGCAACCACCGTAACCAAGTCACCTCTGCCGTCAAAAGAGCCATAGCTCGCAATTCAGCCTCTGCACTCGAACGGGAAACTGTAGTCTGTTTCTTCGTCTTCCAGGCAATGAGAGAACCACCAAGAAAAACACAGTAAGCAGAAAGTGAACAGCGATCCGAGGGATCACTGGCCCACGTAGCATCCGAATAGGCCTGAAGCTATAATGAACCGGAGCGAGGAAAGAACAGACGGTGAGAGATCGTTCCTCGAAGATATCGGAGAACACGAAGGAGGTGACTGTAGTGAACCGAAGTGGGAGCAGAGACAAACTGACTCAGAATATGGACCGGATAAGATATATCCGGTCGAGTGACAGCTAGATAGACAAGACTCCCAACAAGATGACGATAACACGTCGGATCAGACAAGGGGTCACCATCAGTATCACGGAGGTGAACATTGAGCTCCATGGGAGTTTCAATAGTGCGCTCATCAGTGAGAGCAGCACGAGCAAGAAGATCCTGGATATACTTTTCCTGGGAAATAAAAAAGCCATCAGAGGTAGAAGAGACTTCGATCCCAAGAAAGTAGCGAAGAGGGCCAAGATCAGACATCAGAAACTGCTCACTAAGACGGGCCTTCACAAAGGCAATATACTCAGGGTCGTCGCCGGTGATGATCATGTCATCAACATAGAGAAGAAGAAGAGTCCGACCACGAGCGGAAATGTGGACAAACAACGCTGGATCATGATCACTCGCTGAAAAACCAGCGGCAGTCACCACGGAGGAAAAACACTCAAACCAGGCACGAGGGGCTTGCTTAAGGCCATAGAGAGAGCGACGAAGACGACAGACCATGCCATCAGGAACAGAATACCCAGGTGGGGGCTGCATGTATACCTTCTTACGCAGCTCACCATTAAGAAAGGCATTCTTAACATCAAGCTGAGAAACAGACCAATGTCGAATAGAGGCCACAGCGAGAAGTGTGCGGATAGTGGTCATATGGGCCACAGGAGCAAATGTCTCATCGTAATCACGACCATGCTCCTGCTGAAAACCACGAGCCACAAGACGAGCTTTGTAACGCTCAAGAGAACCATCAGAGCGAGTCTTAAACTTGTAGACCCACTTACAAGTGATGGGACGAACACCGGGAGGAAGAGAAACAAGATCCCACGTGTCGGTGCGCTCAAGAGCAGCAAGCTCCTCTGCCATCGCAAATTGCCATTCAGGATGAACAACAGCATCGCGATAAGATGTAGGCTCAAGTACAGCCGAAAGAGCATATCGACTAGGAGAATAGCGGTCAGGGGGAGGGCGAGGCCGAGCCCAAAGACCATAAGTCGGCTGGGATGAGGAGGACGACGCACCAGAAGTAGATGGCACGTCAGTGGATTTATCCAGAACACGTGGACGACGAGTATAATGAAAAGGAAAGGAGGGAAGAGCTGGAATCACTGGAGGTGGAGACGGAGAATGTAGTGATGATGAAGCTGAAGAAGGGGAAGGTATCGGTGATGAAGGTGGAGATGGGAAATGTGTCGGTGATGAAGGTGGAGAAGAATCCGTAGGAGAGGATGGCGTCGGATCTGCAACAGCAGGACGAGGAATAGGAATACTGGGCACAGAGGGAGGTGTGTTAGGAAAACTGAGGAAAGAGATATCCTCCACTGAAAAGGTCGAGGAAGATGGACGCGGGTAGAAAGGACGAGACTCATCAAAAGTTACATCCCGAGAAATACGCATCCGACGACCGATAGGATCCCAACAACGATAGCCCTTATGCTCATCACTATAGCCTAAGAAGACACACTCAGCAGACTGAGCGGACAGTTTGGTGCGTTCACGAGGGGCTAGAAGAACATAGCAAACACAATCAAACGAACGAAGCATCGAGTAATCAGGAGAACAATCAAAGAGACGCTTGAAAGGAACGCCACCCTGCAAAGCAGCGGACGGCTAAAGGTTGATGAGATAGGTGGAAGTGGAAACAGCCTCAGCCCAAAAGTGAGGTGGAAGAGAGGCGGCGATCATCAATGCACAAGCCGTCTCAAGAAGGTGACGATGCTTGCGCTCAGCCACGCCATTCTGAGCATGAGCACCAGGACAAGAGAACTGAGCAAGAGTACCTTGCTCGGCAAGAACTCCACGCAACATCTTGGAGATATACTCTCCAGCAGAGTCAGCACGGAACACACGAATAGGCGTAGAGAATTGAGTGTGAACCATGGCAGCAAAATGCTTATAGATAGATAAGACCTCACTACGAGAAGACATAAAATATATCCATGTGTGCCGAGAGAAATCATCTATGAAGATAATATAGTAGCGATGACCTCCCTTCGAGGCAAAGGGAGCTGGACCCCACACATGAGAGTGAACAAGGTCGAAAGGACGCTGAGACACGGTCTCGCTATGAGGATAAGGTAACTGGATCTGTTTACCAAGTCGACAACCCTGACAGTCTAAAGACACACCACCGGAGACGGATCCAAGAAGGCCACGTCGAACTAAAGAGGAGAGACGAGAGCCACACAAATGAC
Source organism: Triticum timopheevii (assembly GCA_963921465.1). Taxonomy (NCBI): domain Eukaryota; kingdom Viridiplantae; phylum Streptophyta; class Magnoliopsida; order Poales; family Poaceae; genus Triticum; species Triticum timopheevii. Next base: position 161,537,829 of record OY997274.1, on the reverse strand, counting down.
CAAGGCGATGATGCCACTGCTGAAAAGAGCTGGTAGACAAGGCAACAGAGGTGGAGAGACTGGCGGCGGTAGCAGCGGAGGAAAGGTGAAGCCAGTCAAGCTCCCAGAGACCTTGAGAGTCACGGCGCCGGGGGCCAGCACCAAGGAGAGCACCAGTGTGACGGTCCAGAACAGAACAAGAGTCAAAGTCCAGAATGACCCGGCAACCCGAGTCAACAATCTGGCCACCAGAAAGAAGCTACATGGTAAGTCGAGGAACATGAGCAACATCAGGAACATGAAAAGATGAAGTGCTAAGAATGCCTCGACCAGTAACCGGGAGAGAGGTACCATCAGCAGTAAGAACATGAACAGGAGAATCGAGAGTACGAAGAGAAGATAAAGTGGATGAATCATGAGTCATATGAAAAGATGCTCCAGTATCAAGAATCCACGGAGATATACCTGACTGTGTAGAAGGTGGTCTCTCAATGCCAGAAGAGTCAGTAGCAGAACTAGCAGAACCTGTCGATGAAGAACCGGAAGATGGAGCTAGCAAGCATCGAAGTCGCACAATCTCCTGCTCGGTCAGGGGCTCAACTGAAGAGGTCGACGAAGATACACCCGATGACAATAGAGAGCCGGAGGTACTCAGCAGGGCGCGAAGTCGCGCAATCTCTTCCTTAGTGAAGGACGGAGCTGAAGTAGTCAACGCAGTACCATCAGGAGAAGAGCGGCCGCCACCACATGTGGAATCCGCTAAATGTGGCGGTGGAGCATAACCAGCAGCGTCCGCAAAGGCTGGTGAAGGAGACGAGGCTGTATGCAGACAAGCACCAAGCGCCAAAGAAAGATGCGTGGGCAAGACGCAGTCGATGGAGTCATATGCACCAGCACAGCCGGTGCAAGTCGCGAGAGGAGCAATCCTGCGCGTACCAACACAGTGCATCAGCGGATCGGGGATGCAGCAACCAAGCGCAGTAGCGGCGCCTAGGCGGGAGTGGCGGACGGCATGGAGCAGCGCAGCCGGAGAGAGAAAACGCGGCGGCGTGATGGGATCTTAGCACGAGTTGCGCGTGCGGAAAAAAAACCTAAAGCTCTAATACCATGTTAGGAATATGCAACTTGTATTCCCATGGGGCCATAGGCCAGTATATATACATGTACAGGTGCAGGTAATATGCAGAAAACCCCTTATACAATGGGGTAAAGACAAAAGGCTACATGGCTATATATATATAACTCTAACACCTCCCAGCCTTCATAACAGCCCTGTGCCTATCACAAGCAGGTACCTATTATATTTGTCATATGCACATTTGATTCATGCAAAAGAAAATCTTACTTTTATAACATTGGTGTGTAAACATGCAGGAGGCTTGCTATAGCCATAGCTGGAGACGATGCATCACAGCCATCTCGGACAAGTACTGTTAATTCTACAGCATCACCTACTTCTCACTTCCCTTCACGCTCTATGGCATGCAAGAAAAAATTGACCCCAAAGAGGAAGAAGCTCTAATTTTAGTGCATTCAATTCTATTTTAAATTCGTAGTGGTGTTGAAATTTGTCAATTTCAAAGATATTGGCTTGGAAAAATACCTTTTGCTTGATGTAAACTCGGATTAATTTATCATGTCACTTGAACCAAGCAACCTTTTTGTGGCATCAGTTCGTGATTTCGGTGTGATATATTCTCTCAATTCCATGTGCTAAGTGAACATATGTTTGTCAGTCTATTTTTTTTACCTATGAAGATGTTATATGTTGTCAATTTCCAATGAAATGCATATGCCATCATATATATAGATCTCTCACCAGTGACTAAAGTAGATCCAGCAAGAGATGAAGCATATATATTTTAAGTGTGATACAATTAAAGTCTGAAGCATCTGGAGGAGATAACTGAACAAAGCATTTTATATAATGTACCCAGCTCCATGATTGAAGCAGTACCAGGTGCTAGGGTAATTAGTGCCATCAACACTGTCGTCCAGCCATAGCTATATCCGGCAACGCAGCGACCTGACACACAGCAGAACTGTAAATCCATTAGTCCTTGGAAGAAGGTAGTTTTTACCAGCAACGGGCGCGCCATCTGCCGAGCTGCAGCTGGAGCCCCGGAATCCGCCGGTTCGCCGAGCTGCAGCGGGAGCCGCCGCCCCGGGCCGAGGAGCTGCAGCGGGAGCCACGGAACCCGCTGGTCCGCCGAGCTGCGGCGTGAGCCCCGGAAACCGCCGGTCCGCCGAGCTACAGCCGGAGCCGCAGCGGAGCCCCGGACCGGCGCCGGCCGACGATCTGCAGCGGGAGCTGCCGCGCCGGGCCGCTGCTGCCAAGATGAGGGCCAAGGTGCCGTCGTCGGCCTCCTCTGGTACGAGTAATGGGGAAAGAAGAACACTGGAAAGGCGTTGAACTGGGGAACAGTGAGCTCGTCGATGCAACTAGTATCAGTCGCGGTGTCAAACTGTAAATTAGTCAAGGGACAATTGTGTCTTTTCGCATGGTGAAAAAAGGGATACAAATCGAAATGATTACAGTAATTGAAAATGGCAAATCATCAAAAGAAAAATAAAAAGTGGGGCAGATGATCTAATCCTATGTAAAATGAGGCAAATCATCTAATGCCCAAGTAAAGTGGGTCAAAAGATGACAAAGGAAGGCTGGGCTGCGGCTGCGATGCGATGGAACTTCTGCTTGTTCCTTTCCTTCCTGTGCTACGGATTGCTTCTCCTCTATTGGTCCATTGACTTGTGCCACGGATTGATATACATCCAGCCGCCGTTGAGATTCATCTGATGGATGGCATGAGATACTAGTAATTTTCTGGATTACGCCACCAAACCTCCTCTGTGATGAAATTTTTGCTTACCGGGCCACGAATTGCTCCTTCTCTAGTTGGTCAGTTGTCCTGTTCCACGGATTGATTTTTTTTTTGCGGGATAATGTGGGTTTTATTCCTCAGAAACAGAATTACAGTCCGCTAGAACATCATGAGTAACGATGTCTGGCAAACGGCGCAACCAACAAGCGGTGCTACCATCAGATCTTCCTATACTAACTAAACTATGAGCAACTCTATTTTGATGACGCTCAATTTTCAACGGAATAAACCCACGCGAGTCCAGAGTTTTCTTGATCTCCAACATGAGATGGCCGTATGCAGAACGGTCCAACGAGTCATCAGTCAATGCAGCAACAACGGTCGCGTTATCGGATTGGATCACAATTGGCAATTCTGACCGCTGTATACTCATTGACAATCCTTCAAGAATAGCGCTAATCTCCGCTTCAAGGGCATCTTTGCAGTTGAACAGGTACCGATAAGCCGAGAAGATAACCTCCCCCTCGGAATCCCTAAGCACCATGCCGGACCCAGCTAGTCATGTCTCCTTCACAAATGATCCATCCGTAGATAGTGCGACCCATCCCAGGGGAGGTTTTGGCCAGGGTGCACGTTTAGCACTAATAGGAGCCGGGATGGCCACCTGTTCATCCACGGTCATTTTTCCTTTAATGATATCCTCAATGTTGTGCTTCTGGGCCTGATTGAAAGAAGATAAATAGCTGCATAAAAAGTCTTTTGTGATGTCAAGCGGTGGAATGGCTTTATGGTGCAACTGGTCATTCCGTACAGACCATATACGCCAAAGCAACATGATAATCATTGCACGTATCTTCTCTGTCCTATCCGCAAGCAGTGACATTAACCATTCCGGCCCCGTGTAGATTAACTCATCATTAGTCGGGAGTGGCCAAACCTGCCTCATTGTATTCCATATTGCGACAGAGCTTGGACATGTTATTAATGCATGAAATGAGTCATCCTTTGAATCTCCGCACAGCCGACAAACTTCAGATTCGCTAATGTGATGCTTTACTTTGCATGCTGCAGTAGCTAACACGCCAACCGAGCCCTTCCATGCAAATGTTCGCATTTTATGTGGTACTCGGGCCTTCCACACCCAGTTCCAACGACCCCCCTCGGGTCTTGAGCTGCTAGCACCTGGGTTGTGACGTCGTATGTGCTCCTGCATCGCCCAATGGTAGGCCGATTTGATTGAGAATTGCCCGAACTTGCCCGGAAACCATGCAAGAAAATCATCATCCTGGCTCGGTGATGTTCGAATGCTCCGGATCACTTGCACGTCTACCGGCCAAAAATGTTCATTTAGAAGATCAATATTCCAATTACCTCAAAAACTCTGTTCAGTCGACATCTTCTTTTTGGGAAATTGTTCCGTCGTGGCAGGCGGAGGAGGAGCGCGCATGGATGTCCCTCTTGTTCTCATGCTCATACAAGTGGGGAAGGAGCCTCCCTTATAAAAAGGTCCAACCCCCTCTAAACTAGCAATGTGGGACTAAACTTTTAGTAATATCCCTTGCCTTGCACAAATGGACTAAGTGGGCTTTTAAGATTTATTAGAAATTTCTGAAATAGTTATTGGGCTGCTCAAATAGACTAAATTCCAGCGGATGGCGTTAGCGACGACGTGGACGGTGTCGCTTACGTTGGACAGGTCGAGCACCTCCGTGATGAGGTTCCTCGTGGCCTTGGCCACCCATGCGTTGATCTCTTTCCTTGATTCCACAGCCTGCACGCGAAAAAGTTTTAGACAACAATGCGATCTGAATTAAGGATGAGACACGATGTTTTTTTAGGGTGATGAGACACGATGTATACAGGTACATGATTGTGGAAGTCGACGGCCCATGTCTCGCCCTTGTACGTGCCGACGACGGTACCTCGCCATCGTCCGACTTTTCTCAAATGCGTCTCTCGCGATCAATAACGCACTCGCCGTTGAACCTGTTGACCCACCAACCCGCAACTTCGTACTCCGCCTCTGTTGTTGGATGCAACTCTAGAGACATGACAGTCCCAACTTGGCAACTTTGAGTGCGGGATAGGCGACACATGATCATTGGTCCCTATCTCTCAAAATGAAAAAAATACATCCCACTATTTATGAAGCTTATTGTTACAAGCATGGGAGCGTGGCGGTCGGCACTCGAGGCATATCACAAGCGTGGGTCCAAAGCATAAGGTGTGGGGCCCGGAGTCCGAGTGCACGAGGCACACAACGATGAATGTGGTTGCACACACACGATGGTGACAAGGAGCGCCCGCGTCACTAGGACGAGCCGTTCTCCTCCCCGAGCACTACCACCCACCCGCGGCCACGTCGTCGGTGCCTGTTGGCAGAACCGATTGTTCCCAAGAATAATGTCGGTCACTGTTGCTAAATCGAACTGTGTGAAGCCCGGGAGTGGCCGTGTGTACGTCTCCTTATCACTACCATCTATTTAAAAAAGATGACACGTTTTTCAATGCAAAAAGTATTTCCTTTAAAATCGTTTTTTTAATCGTGTGAGAAAAACGGGTAGCCATTGTATTACGCAACTCAACCTGACCAAACATGTCACGTAGATTGTTCTAGCATGTGGATCGGCAATTAACGCATTGACGAGCGGGTCCCACGACAAAAAATTATATATATATATATTCAAAAAAAAGGGTCTTACTAGTTTGATATTTATCTCAAACACACGTATATTCTAGTTTGATACCAGTATATAATTCATTGAAAAGGGAAACCTATGATTGGATCTCCGTGCGCCGTCGGATGTGAACAGATGGCTGGGATGGGTTGGAGGGGAGTGACGGATCCGTGGACAGACGAAATTGACCAATCAAAGAGCAGCGACGTCAACTTGTATGATGAAACCGTCGTATCGGAACAAAGTGTTGTGATGGACTCAACAAGGAGATCGATCTGTGTCACCTACTGATGGACCAACAGCTTCTTTGTTTTGTTTGTTCCCAATCCCAACCCAAGCCAAGGAAGCACTCGACCAACCCAGTTGGCAACTCGTCAATCAAGGACCGCGAGATTTGTGGGACGTTGGATCAATTTCATCTGAGTAATCAAAGAAAGGACGGACGGCTGAGATGGGACGGAGCTGGGGTCGATCCGTGGGATGTTTAGGAGTGGACCAATAGGAATCAACCAACTGAGTCGATGGGCTGCGATAGAAACGAGAAAAACGTGAGAGTAAAAAAATCTCTCTTTCCTCTGCCAATTCTCATTCCCCACCCCACCCCACCCTCGGACAGAGATCAGGTGACATGCACGTTTGCATGTCACCATGTGCCTTGATTCAAATTTAAATATTGCGAAAAAATCTGAAAAAAATCATGCATGTTCACAACACATATTAAGATAACCCCTAAAAAATTTAGATCAAAATTCAAAACATACATCAAAAAACAAAAAAGAGAAACTCAGATGTGAATAGTTTATAGAGAACCATTCGTGAACTATTCATGACAAATTTCTCTTTTTTGTTTCTTGATGTATGTTTCGAATTTTGATCTAAATTTTTTAGGGGTTATCTTAATATGTGCTGTGAACATGCATGATTTTTTCAGATTTTTTCACAATGTTTAAATTTGAATTCCGGCCGCAAGACACACGGTGTGCATGTCACCTCATCTCTGTCCCCCGCCCTCTCCACTCCCACTATCCATCCGCCCCCGCCACTCACCGGCGACAAGGACGGCCCTCATCAAGCAGGCCATGGCGCTCCCACACTCGCGGCGACCGCAGCGGATTCGCCCCCACGTCGATCTGGTGGTCACGGCCGTCCATGCTAGCAAAGACTACCGGCGGCATCGCTAATCAAGGTACCCCCTCCCGGGAAATACACTTTGGAACCTGCATGTATATACACCCTATACGGGATTTTTTTTTATTTCAATAAAAAGTCAAAATAGGTAAGAACTATTTTGACAAAACACTTGACTTACTTTTGCACTAGTAAAAAAATCTGGATGAAAAAAAAACAAAAGTTGACTTCACAGAAAAAAGACAGAATTTATTTGCTATTATAGGTCACTATTCACACTATTTTAGCCAAAAATTTGTCTTTTTTGAAAAGAAGTCAAAGGGATATTTTTTTTTGTGGATTTATTTTCTCACGAGTACAATAGGAGGTCAAGTTTATTTCAAAAATATTTTCAGGAATTTTCGACTTTTGGTTGAATTACTAATTTTTTTTTGCATATAGGGTGTATATACACCCATAGACCAAAAGTTCCCTCCCACCCCCTCCCCTCCAAATCTGCACTCTCTTCTGACCCCCTCTCGCCAGCGAGCTGAGATAGAGCGGCTGGAAAGTCTCGTTAACTCTCCTAGCCTGGAGAGTGGGTGGAAATTTCTCTTACTGTAGACTGTAGTTTTTCAACTCTGCAGAGTTATCATCTTCAGGCTCTGGTTGATACGGACGGATATCCTCTAGTCTGTCTCTGTCCCCAAAAAATCACACAAATAAGCTTTGCCATTTTAAAATAGATAGATGCATCTTGAATCTCAGGTTAAACGCTGATTGAGCTACAGCAAATGGTGATGCATTGAATTTATTTTAATGAATGAAACACCGTATTTTGATTCCTTGAACATGAATCAGTAAGCGCACAACAGCCATGGTTCTATTCTATCCTTCACGCATATATATGCCCCATGGTTCGGTTCTATCGTTCAGGCATATACCGGTTTGCGTTGATTTTTATTTTTATTTTTTTGCATAACCAAAAGAATCTGCACATTGTGATTTTTCATCCCGAGCAACCAAAGCTTACACATATACATGCTCATGGACATGACATGGACATATATACATGCTGCTCGTTCCCTCTCTTTTTCTTTTCTCGCAATGGAAATGCTTTGCAGTGGATGAACTCGACAATTCCTATCTTGTTCGAGAGATGGATATATATAGGGACTAGGAATTTGCCCGTGCGTTGCAACGGGGTATAAATGTTCTGGTACATTAGCCCACAAATTACCTGTCCATATTACATGATTGCGTACATAAATGTAAATCCAGTCCGTGATTTTATGTCGTAATCACTAGGAAGATGGGATAGTAAGGCGATTTTCAAGGAATGATCATTAGGAAAAATAGTTAACTGCCCGTGCTTTCAATACGGTCACAAAATTCGACTGCAATAACGAAATGTAGTTGATCTTTTCTCTACCATTAAGTCGAACTCTCGTCTTCTTCCGCAACATCGTATCTTCATCTCCCCAAACAATGTTCGCCACCTTCGTTTATACCTCATCCGTCTCACGCCCACACTTTGAATTTTAAGCACAAAATCACATAGTTGTTAACATAAGAAATATTCACACATGGTGCAATTACAAGATTTTCATAAAGAAAAATTATTTGTGAATTATATGAATAAACTTATCTTTCCTCTCATATTTTCTTGCTCCCTTGAGCTCCTCCTTCCTAGCTCAATGCCCGTGCACTGCCACGGAATAGAAATTAAATAAAGTAATGAAACAATTTATACAATTATGAATTGTGTGCCAACGTCATGGCATGTGGTCTCCATTCATATAGTAGCAAACTGATCATGTCCGTTTCTCCTCTTTTTTTTGTGGTAATGTCCGCTTCTCCTCCCCTCACATGCAATTCTCATGCCTCCTTAGAGGCCATCTACTAAATCGACATCTTTCTCTTTACCCTTCATTTCACTCTGCTTTCATTATTGACATCGTGTGTGAGCTCTCTTTGTAAAATCTTGTGTTTCCACATTTTTTTGATCAATTTGAAATATTATTTTCATCTCTTCTGTTGACAATCAATCAATTTAAAAGGAAAACTAAGTTAAGTGCCTCTCAAAACTATATAAACATGAACTATGGTGAAATAGAAGAATGAAATCTATTTTTTTTGAAAAAATGTAACCCTCACTATCCCAAACCCAAAGGAAAAAAGAAGACTACCGAAGATATACATCAACTGCAAAATATCTGAACTTCAGGCCAAGTCACAGAAAGCTTTACACTCTTAAACGCCAAAGCATATGATGTAATCACCTCCAACTTCCAATTTTACCATTAGCCTAAAATATGTTTGGTAGATCTCATGTAGCTGCAGACCAAAGCTCCAAGCATGACTAAAAATCAAGAGCAATATGATGAGTTAGTTAGGAATTAAGTAGGACAACATATGTATCTGGTTAACAAAAACTGTCGATAACAGAAAAAGATGATGCCACACTACTGTCCCACATAATATGTAAAGTTTAGGTTGTGTATGTGTTTTTAAGTCAACACACAATATTAGTTCAGCTTCTTGTACATAAACCTTCTTCTCCTTCTTATATGAAAAGGCAGTGCTCCTGCCGGTTCCTCAAAAAAAAAATATTAGTTCAGCTTAATTGGCCATATTAAAATCTTAAAATCAGCTTCAGTCTGTCACCAATGAACTTTCGTTCTTAGTAGAGAATTTACATACAGAACTGACGTTTTTTTTTTTAGGGTCATACAGAACTGACGTTGATATGATGTAGTAGAGGTAGAGCACTTGCATATTTATTGGGATCTACCAAAATCAAAACAAAAAGAAGAAGAAAAAGATTTTCACTGTGGTTGTGTGTCTCCCACGTACCTTGGAATTAAGGCCGAACGAGGACAGCCACATCTGTTGTTCCCGCTGCTGAGCGCGAGGCGGTGGACGTCTCCTCCACCGATGCCGCGTGTGAGACGCTCGTTTTGGTGTGTCCGTGAGGAGGGGTGGCCTGCCCCATCTCTCCCCTGCTGGGGACTACGCCGGCCACCTCCTACGGCGCTCAGACATGGCCTCCTACCAGGGTGAATGAGGACGAGGAGGACCGTCACTACTGCCATGCCATGGATCTGGAACCGAAAGGAGATGAGGGCTCACGTATGCCGCCGTTGCTCCCTTAGTTCGTCCGCCGCCGCCGCACCCTTAGTTCGTCCGTCGCAACCGCCCTCGTTCGTCCACCGCCGCAAGTTCCGCAAAAAAGAAAAAAGGTTTTCTCTAGCTATACATACAAAAGAAAGGCCGATGGATTGGTCCTTTTAAGTTCGAGCGTACATTTTCTGGAAGGGCCCATGGATTGCTTAGGAGAGGGAGATCTGTACCAACAAGGAAAGATGGTGATATGCCTCATCCGTGATTGATTACTTCATGGTGATTTTATTCTGTTACCAAATAGGAGTACCTGTTACGAACACAATTGATACATTCCTTTTGATTGATTCCTTCCATTCTTTTTGAATGCGAGTTAGCAGGATTGCCCACCGTGAATTGAGTCCTTTCCATGTGACCTTTATTGCGTAATAATTACCAAAGATCTGATTGATATGATTTGGCAGTCCAGATAAAAACCGATTTAAATAGAAAACCAGATGGATGGAAAACCAGATGCGTGGGGGATAGAAACGGTGGGAGGTGGGAACGTACGAGGGAGTTGAACGAAGGGGTTGGACGAAACGTAAGAGGGGAGAGGGAACGTTACGTTTCTTTTAGATAGTAGAGATAGTGAGAGAGAGACTCAGAGTTCAAGTTGTGATTTTGTTTCCAGTTGAATCTGCCATGGATGTGTTTTAACTGAATCTGCTGTCAACTCTTCCCTGTTTTTTTATTTGTATAAACACATTTTCGACTAGCTTAGCTTGTGAGGCTCGAGATGAACGCCCTTTGTTTGTCTCCTGTCGTCACCAACCCTGGCTAAGAAGAAAACTTGTTAGATAAAAAAAAGCATTTTTTATGGGGCAACCAGGGATTTACAAATTAAGAGTCATCTCTGCTGCACTTACATTCTTATATATTAATATCACCATCTTCACTCAGTGTTAGCTTCCGATGTTCCGATTCTGTCAGTGCCAGCTAGTAGTAGGTTCAGATTTAGTGCGTACAATGAACCATGCATTACGCTCTTGTCAAGGCCTCGCGCGCGCGCGCGTGTGTGTGAAGCGAATCAAATCTTGCTCTGCTCGTCTGTATGTAATCTCTCAAGGCAGTGCAAGTTCAAAAAAACCTGTAACTGACTCATTTTTGTTTGTCTTGTACATATACGTGATGGCTTCTGTTGCTACATCTCCGCTTAAATTTGAGTGAAATATTGATCTGTCCACATTTTATTTATGTTCTGGACAAATAAAACACGAGCCAGGGTTGGTTGCTTGCTTGGGCGTTTCCTGAACCATGTTGCTTCTGATGGTGATGAGTGGGCAGTGCAGATGATAGACGGCGCATCTTCATTCTTGTTGCTGTTGTTTGTATCTGCTCTTCGCCTCTTTTGTTGATGCTTGTTGTTTCCTTCCCATACGCAGGTCCGTAGGAGCACAAAAGGGCACCGTCCGAGTCAGGTCTACCTCAACTGCAACCAACGGTGACTCTCACTTGCCCTCCTCCCTCTCCTTTTCTTTTCTCTGAGAGCAAAGATGCATTGCAGGGGATGATTCCACCATTCCTCTCTTGTTTGAGAGATGGATGGACAGAGAGATAGAGAGTCAGAGTTCAAGTAGTGATTTCGTTTCCAAGTGAATCTGCAGTGAATGTCTTTAAACTGTATCTGCTATGACCTCTTCCCTGTTGTTCTGTTTGTATGCACACACACCTTGGACTAGCTTAGTTCCCGAGGCTGGAGATGAACGCCCTTTGCTTGTCTCCTGCCTTCACCAACCCTGGCCAAGAAGAAATTTTATTAGATTGACAAAAAAAATATTTTGGTGGCAACGAGGGATTTACAAATTAACCATCATCTCTGCTGCACTTACATTCTTATATGTTAATTAATCATCATCTCCACTCAGTGTTAGTAGCTTCCGATTCAGTCAGTCAGTGTTGGCTAGTTAGTAGCTTCTGATTCAGTGCGTGGAATGAACCATGTGTTATGCTCTTGTTAAGGGCTCGTGTGTGTGTCTCTGTGTGTGTGTGTGTGTGTGTGTGTGTGTGTGTGTGTGTGTGTGTGTGTGTGTAAAGCAAATCGATCTTGCTCAACTCTTGTCTGTATGTAATCTCTCAAGCCAATCAAAGTTCAAGCAAACTTGCAATTGGCTCATTTTATTTATCTTCTACACATACGTGATGGCTCCTCTCTGCTGCTACATCTCTGCTTAAATTTGACAGAAATACTGAGGCTGCTACTGTCCACATTTTAGTTACGTTCTGCATAAATAAATTTGTGACGCCGGGTTGGTTGTTTGCTTGGGCGTTTCCTGAATCCTGTTGCTTCCGATGGCGTGGGTGGGTGGTGCAGATAAGCAATGGATCTTGATTCTTGGTGCTGTGCATGCAGGTCGCCGATGGACCGTGGGATGAAGCTAGGCCATCAAGAGGGTGATCACAGACTTGTCTTCCAGGCCTAATAATTGTCTAATTCTGCAGTTTTGATCATAGGTTTGTCCCTGCCCGGTTAAAACTCATACACCATGGAGCGTGTATATGTCCTCTTTCCATTCTCCACATTTTGACTTTTCCTGTTATATGTTTAGGAAAGCTACCATCTAATGCTGCAAATGTAGCTTATTGGTTCCCATCTAGCACCCTTATATTTGTTGTTCAAGGTGAATTTGGTATGGGTACATACACACCTGAACCTTACCTTATGAGCAAATAATTTGTATCCTTCTTTCTGTTTGGCTATAATTTTCTGAGATCTAGTTTTCTCCGGTTCACACAACATGCTTATAATTGACTCGGGAGCTTAAATTTCTCAACTGAAGAATATTATGTTGTGCTTGTTTGCAAAATCTGGAACATTGATATATGGCAACATGAGAGGCTTTTCACTGGTTAAGTAGTTAGCTAGGTTGGAACATTGGTTTATAAGGCGTCTATTAATAATTTAAAAACATCAGTAAGAGGCAACATACTATAGGCCTAAGCACTATAGGTAAACAATGAGCCCTTGCTTATACATATTTGCTTGGTTGCTTGGCATGTGCTAGATGAAGCTTATGGTGCCCGTAAAAAAAGATGAAGCTTATGGTGTTAACTAATCTTAGTTGACTGATGCTGATAAACCTTTCGCTTTTGGTGTTATGCCTGTACATAGTAAGCTTGGTTGACTGGCATTTCGATATGCTCTTCTCCCCTTCCTTTGATGTGTTTCCTTCCTCACGCAGGTCCGTAGGAGCAAAAATGGGCACCGCCTGCCTGCCCGCCCGCCGATTGAACATCACACCACCAGCGTGTCCGTTCAATTGAACTACAACTGCAATGGTGAGGCTCACTCTAGCTCCTACCTCTCCTTTTCTTTTCTGAGAGAAAAAATTCATTGCAGGGGATGAAATCGAACATTCCTCGCTTGTTTGAGGGTTTCTTTAGTACACACCCTTGTTAACTTTGAAAATGATACTTTGGCCTATTGAAGATCAGTAAGTCATTAAGACATGACAACAGGAGATGCTTCGTTGGTTAAGTAGTTAGCACAGCGGGAATGTTAGTGTATAGGATGAAGCTAGGCCATCGAGAAGGTAATCAAAGACTTGTCTTCCAGGGCCTACCTGTCTAGTTCTGCAGTTTTTTTTATCACAGATCAGTCATTCAGGGTTAAATCTCTTATGAGCACATAATCTATATCCTTCCTTTTGTTTGGCTGTAATTTTACAGCATGTACTTTCCTCCAGTTCACACAACAACATGTTTATAATTGACTTGGGAGCTTAAATAAATTGCTCAATTGAAGAATATTACTACATTGTGTTTGTTCACAAATTCTGGAAGACATTGATATATGGCAACAGTCGAGTCTCCGTTGGTTAAGTGGTTGACTGATGGGTCCCCTTGCCTGTACATATTTGCTAGGTTGCCTGACATGTGCTGGATTAAGATTATGGCATTAAGTATCTTAATTGACTGATGTTGATGAACCTTTCGCGTATGGTGTTATGCCTGTACATATTAAGCTTGGTTGACTGCAATTGGATATGCTCTTTTCCCCTTTCATTGATGTTGTTTCCTCCCTCACGCAGGTCCGTAGGAGCAGAAAGGGACACCACCAGCGACCGTCTGTCATACGCAGGTCCTTCATGCCCCCAATCGTAATGCCCAGTTCAAAACTATGCATTCATGGTTTGCCTGAATCGATATCTACATAGATATCTGTAACATTTAACATGTTCCATCTTTGTGTATTGTAGGCCGCAGCAGCAGCACTGGGTAGTCGATGGTGGGGTTTCATTGCCTAGATGAAGAAGAACCTGGTACATGATCTGGATGATAAGCTGATTGTTATCGAGTCTTCTCACGAGCGGCGTCGGTGTTGTACTGCCTTGGATACAACTGTTGAGGTAAGCTCCGGGAGCTATCCTATGAGAGCTATGGCCTCTTTGTGTGTCGGCCATGGATCTGATGGAGTTATCTTGTTGTGATGTGTTCATGCCCTGGTTGTGGTTTTGGCTTCCTGTGTATGCCTATGCCATGATTAATCGTCTCAAAGTTTGTTGTCAGATTTACCTATTTTCGTTTTGCATCAGTGGTTTGCTTCGAGTGTGTTGGACCTTGTCACAGTTTCAGTCTTCGGCCTCCTTTGGTTCATAGGATAGGAACAATATAGGAATAGGAAAATCATAAGAAGTGAGATGACATGCTCTTAGTTCATATAGGAAAAGAGATGTCATTTGATGTGTCGACCAACAATACTTGGTTCATTTGCTTACTGTTGTGTCAACGATGAACAATAAATTTGGTGTGTCTTTTGTCATGTAACTAGACTGTAGACATCATTGCTATCACCCAAATTAGCTAGACTTCAACATTCCCGTTCTTCCAAGATTTCTCTGTATTTGCTCTTAGACTTTGAGATTGAGATCTAAACTGCATGTCCGCATGGTCATGGTAGTATTAATCGTTTGTCTGTAAAATAAATTTAAGTAACTCAATTATATGTTGTTATCAACTAGTGCATCAGATGCCTTTTGTTTTATTGTAATGAGCAAGAATTAACAAATCCCTGGTTAGTAATAAATAGATCTATTGGGCAATGGTTATATTATATATATGGGAGTCAACTGCATTTTCCCTTATCAGGAAACATTTCTGTGTGATGGACTAGAATTAACATATCCCTAATTAGTATGTTTATATGATATTCTCTGTGTGTGTTGGTCTGATCGGTTGTTAATTTTAGGCTACTTTCTTGGAACATCAGTTCAACTTGATGAATGGAAAATTAGTTTGTGTTGCTTGAATAGAGTAGATTGGTTTATTATATAGTTGATATGGATGATAACAACATATTTCACTGAATGATATGCTCATAATTAAGACAAGATGTCATATAGATTTTCTGTTCATCATAATCTCCTGTGCACCCCTCGTGTGTAGTTTCTTCTTCTTTAGATTTAATAGCTATACAAGAAATGGTCTTCTGCAGAGAGAGCCTTGGCTCAGTGGTTGGGTATGCGGTTGTGCAGCCCAACGACCCGAGTTCAATTCCTAGAATTGACAGGTGATGCACAAGGGTTTTTCCCCGTTTATTGAGGATCAAGCTTGGTGTGTGGTGGAACCACTCATCAATAAATATCTTGATACTCATTTAAAAAATTCTGAGGACCATGTTTATCTTGGTACTCATACTAAAATGGCCGTATGCATCCTTAGTTGGTGCAGAGGCCGTGAAGTGAAAATCTCTCCCATTAAAAAGGTCGTCCGCTCCGGGCGACTCGGGGGCGAAACCCTAGCCGCCCCCAGGTTTCTCCCGCCTCCCCTCCTCCTCCCCCGCCGCCGCCGGCAGCCGCCCGCGCGGCAGTAGGCGGCGGCGGGGCTTCCCCGCGCACCCTCCTCGACGTGGAGACGCCCCCTCCCCGCATCAGACGCCGCCGCCCACCTCCTCAACTCTTGGTGGCCGCCGAACTGCCAGATCAGGCCGGAGCGGCCCTGGATCGGGGATGGCTCCTCTCTGGCGGCTGGTGGGCCGGGGAGTGCCGGATCCGCCTGGATCTGGCCGGCGCGGCCCTGCTTCGTCGCCCGACTTGGGTGTTCGCGGCGTGGTCTCCCTGGTGGCGGCGATGTGGGTCGTTCTCCGTGTCTTGATGGGATGTGCGCGGTGGGTGGATGCCGGGGCGGCGGCCTCGGACGGCGTGGACGGCGTGGCCTCTCGACGGGCGACGACCGTGGGAGCTGGTGGTCCGCGACTTCGGCTGTGCGGGCGGCGAGGTCTCGGTGGACGTCTACTACGGTGGGTCGGGGTGCCCCGTCACCCGGCGTGCCTGCTACGATGAAGTCCGACACCTTCTCCGGCTGCGGGCGCTCCCCTGGCCAGGTCTTTGGTCGGGTGGTTGGGACGGGGGCGGGATTGGGGGAAACCCTTGGCCGTCGGCGGAGGCCACGACAATGGCGGCGCCTTGTGGGCGTCGGTTCCCTTCTTGGAGGCCTTGTCGAGGTCCTATCCCGTCTCTCACTGTGCTCTTCATTTGGGTGAAAGCTCTAGTTCCCCTTGCGGGCGACGGCGTCGTCCCTTCGTCGCGCTCCTTCTTGAAGGCGTCGCCTGGGGTCTCCGGAAGCACAGTGGGCGCTTCGTGGTGCGTGTGAGGTGTTTGGCGGCGGCAATGTGTGCGGCGATTTATCTATTCTACCGCTGATCTTCATCCTGTGGTAGCGCTCCATCTGCTTGGTGATGTTCTACCGTAGGTGGTGGTCGTCATTTGGCGTCATGGTGGCGTTGATGGCGGAGGGCCTGCCAAGGATGGCACCTCAATCTGCTTGGAGATGGACCAGTGGAAGATGGTGGAGACGACACCTGCGAGTGCGTCAGACCGGTTTATGCCCCAGACACGGTATGTGGCTAGGCTGGGGATTCCGGCTTTCGATGTTAGGCTTAGGTGAGTGGTCTGGGTAGGGGCCCAGCTAGCACCCCTTCATTATATAGATAGGAGTAGCGGCATATGTTGCCTAGTTGGTGGATTCAGGCTTATTGTTGTAACACTTTGTAAGGTCCTCGGGAATAATCAATAAAGTGGCCGTATGCATCTTCCAGATGCAGAGGCCGGGGGTCATCCTCCTTTTCTAAAAAAAAACAAGAAATGGTCTTCTATGAAATCCACTTCTGAAGCATCTTCCTGAAGAATTAATTTTGTTGTCAAGAGTAGATACACAATTCTCTTGCCCACTGTCAACAGTACATCAGTATGTATGTGGGTTACTAAATATGAAAGTTTCTGCCTTTTCTAAATGCTACCCGACAGTTCTTCAAAGATTCTTTTTCGAAATTTGAGCCATCACACTGATTCCAGTTGGTCCCCAAATTCAGAATTCATATCAGGCTTATCTCTTTGTGGTTAGCCTTATAATGACTCATATTTGCATATAATACAGAATGCTTCATGTTCACTACTTTCATTGATGTTGGTTTTTTGATTTTCTAATGCACCTGTCAAATGCCAATGCTACCTGATGTTGTATGAAAAAACATTCAATTCTCATCGTTTAACTCTATCCTGAACCCACGATCACCACAGGTGTAGAGTACTCAAAACACTCACATGGGAGCAGATTCTTAGAAAAACATTATGTCGTGGAATTAACACATCAAATGTCCTTAGTGTAAGGACTTAGTCGCAAGGCCAACACATCTATGTGGTAGCTTGAGAGGGGTTGAGCGGAATCGAGAGACGCAACACACAAGACAAGGGTTTAGACAGCTTCGGGCCCCGAAAAACATCATCCGGTAAAAACTCTACATGCTGTTTGAGGCTAGATCTCATTATCATCACGAGGGAGTCGCCATAAACCGGCTCTCCCCTAGTTGTGTCTAGCCCTAGAGATTGTTTCTTGCTTCTCCCTCTTTAGGGAGCCCTGCCCCTCCTTATATAAGTTAGAGGAGCGGGTTACATGTGGAGTCCTAGTAGGACTAGGACTAGTCTATCTTCTCTTACAAGGTAAATACAAGTCCGGGTCTTGCTTCCTCATAAAGGAAATATTTGTCATCCCTTTAAGCCGGCCCATCATAACGTGAGCCGACCTTCTGGGTTTTGGGCCTTGTTGTCCATCTGACCCGCTCGCCGAGTTACTAATGAGTCGCCAATATCGGGCGGGTTATCTGTGAATCGCCAAGCTCCAGGCGGGTCACCAGTGAGTCGCCACGCTCCAGCCGGGTCATACATCCGGCGGGTTACACCGCGGGGTATATCCCCGAAATTAGCCCCCAGTTTAAGTTGGATTTATCCATGTTAAACTGATCCTGCAAAATAACTCAAGAGCAAATTTGACAGGTTGTACTCCGGGTTAAATATTCTTGTAAGCCGGCACCTGATCATCCTTAAGTCCTTGACATTTCTTCCTTGATATGTATCCATGATCTCATAGCAAATCTCCTTAGCAGATATGTCCCAATTTTACCAATGCAAAAGATCCAGATACTTCCTTTGAGAAAACCGGGTCAACAGGCCAGCTTCAGAGTCAATTTGCTGACATTGGTCTCTTGTTGAGAAATATTATAAGAAATAATCCATTTGAGTCGGTTTCCAAACTCCGGCTTAATAAACATATTGGACTCAAGATTCGTCTAGTGATCCGTCGGTTTAAAGATGTAGAGGCTGGCTAGTTAAAACTGCCAAAATTACCGGCTTGTAAATATTGATAGCACCGGGTAATAACTGTTTCCGACGCCGGGTCATAATTATTGGTGACACCGGATCATGATTGTTGCAAACACCGGGTCAATCTGACCTACTCAAAACTGAGAATTTGAAGATTTTTTCCCTTATATGTATATCACCTGTAGCCCCCAAGTGTCGGGTTGCCATGCTTGCAGCAACCTGGGACTTGTAATTGCCTTATGCTCATAAAACTTCAACCAGTGTAGCCCCCAAGGGCCGGGTCATTATGCAATAATGAGCAGGGACTTTGTAAATATTATCATGTAAACTGGAGCAGCAACGTGTAGCCCCCAAGGGCCGGCTCAGTAAGATATTACTGAGCTGGGACTTTGTATATAATTCATTGATAATAACATCATATGATGTAATCTCCACCATGGGGCTTGAACCCATGTCCACAAGGTTAAGAGCTTTGTGCTTTACCAACTGAGCAATGGATCCTTCAATATAATGGATTAAGACTTGTGTACCTTGCACTGTTGACAGGAGCAATTGGTAGCCCCCAAGGTCCGGCTCATTACGATGTGATGAGTCGGGTCTTCAATGAGGTGAACAAAAATGACTTTGCATTAGCCCCCAAGTGTCATGGTGCATGCTTGCAGCGACATGAGACTTGCATATTTGATGTAACCTCAATTTGAATAATGTAGCCCCCAAGTGCTGGGTCGTAAGCCTGCAGCGACTCGAGACTATTCCTTCCATTGTAGAATAAATCATATCCATTAACAAAATAATAGACATTGCGCCAAAGCGACTTTGAATACCACATCTGTTGATAAGTAAATCCAGAGTTTAAATACCCGACGGCTCTTGGCCGATGGCGATTTAATACACCTCCATTGTAAGCCGGAATTTTTATAACCCGGCGGTTTATAGCCTTTGAGAAAAATCCAGAACGGATAATCATTTTGAAGTATCAACTTTGGTAATGAGCTTGAACTTAATCATTTATATGTCATATTTCTGCAAATCCTGCAAAGAATTTAAACAACATATGCCCTGGTGACTTAACATCAAAAGCCAGGGCGGGTAACCACCCAAATGTAGTCTTATCTTGCGCACAAGTAGATCACAAGATCCCTATGATCCTTTGAATGATACCGCGGCTTATGTGACCCGGACAGTGAAGTTGATAACTCAACTCTGTAAGAGCCGGCACATATGATATTTGTGACAACTCAAATACTTGCGATTGTATAAAAACAGATAAAATTTTTGAGGCTTCTGATTCGAATACGATCAGTAAACCGTTCCAAAGGGGTTAAGCTAAGATTCGAATACGATCATATAGCCCCCAGTGGCGTTGGCGTTGCCGATCAAAGTGGGTATCGACAGCTATGTTCTCTTTGGTTCGAATACGACCTATGTTTGAACAGGAAGCCCCCAAATGACCTTAAAAGTTGTTTAACGACGCTGATTCGAATACGATCCACGTCGATTCCCAAAGGGGTTGAGCTATGATTCGGATACGATCAAGAAGCCCCCAAGTAGGTTCAGCAGTTTGCTAATCAAAAGGGTATCGACAGCTATGTTCTCTTTGGTTCGAATACGACCTATGTTTGAACAGGAAGCCCCCAAGTGACCATATAAATTTTGGCATTGCGCCGATCAAGAGGGTACTGATAGCTATGCCCGATGAGCAGGAAGCCCCCAAGTGACCATAATAAAATAAGCCGTAAGGCAGGATACCCATGTTTTGAACCGTGCATCATGGCCGCAAGTTCCCCTTGGTAACCATTAATTTGTCTGAGATCTCGAACTTGCGAGAGATTAATTCTTTTGAACCGGAACTTTAAACCGGATTTGAAAGCTTCAAAAAATTGTGAGGGACAAATTTACCTTGAGCCGGATTTGAGAGCTTCAAAGCTTTGTGGTAGATAAATTTCCCTTGAACCGGTTTTTAAACCGGATATTAAGAGCTTCAGTGCTTTGTGGGAGAGAGATGTCTCCTGAACCAGATTTTGAGCCGGAAATCTTCTGACGGCCTTTAAATTTTCATCGATCTTGCAGTAATCTCCGGGCCCAGGTTCCCTTCAATGACATGGAGTTCTTGAATTCATTGAAACCGGCTAATTTTGCTGAGTCATACCATTGTAGCCCCCGAGTCTCAAGACGACTCAAGGAGTTGACTTGAGATTCTCCATATTTGACCAGAGCAGAATGTGTATATCATCGGCGTTGATAGCGCGATGTGAATCCGCAGAAGGTTGAGGTGACTGCGGCAGGTTATAAATGATCCCGTATGAGCCGTGTCAGCAACACGGCCAATGGTTCCTTCCAACTGGTTGTTCGAAGTTTAACTAAACTGTAGTTGCGGCGACTTGTGCGCCTACCCATTGAGCCATCCAGTGCAGACGGCGGCTGATAAGACATGATAACTTGCCTCCAATTTGGAAGAAAACCGGGCTTCCCAAGCAGTGACTTGCTCATACTCAATAAACAGCTCATCCAGACAAGTGCGGCCCGGTGTGTTGATGTAGACCAGGCCGCGAGAGATGGACGGTAAAGACGACCGCAAGGTCTGAGGCGGCACAAACAGATAAACTAGTCGTGGTGTTCTAAGCCGGTGCGGACGGGAAAGACGGCCGCGGTGTTGTAAGCTGGCGCGGACGAGCAAGTTGTCCTCCGCGTTGTAAGCCGGTGCAGACGCGAGAAACGACCACGACGTTGTAAACCGGTGGGGGGGTCCGTTAAGTAACGACAATCACCGGTGCCGAATGATGCTGGCGCGTCTCCATCTCCATGGTATAACAATCCCTTTGTCATCAGTAATTATCCTGCGTAAAAATATTGCAAGACCAAGTAATTGTTCTCAAACAATTTAACGTGTACTAATAAAATACATAGAAAGGATAGCACCTGGTAATTTGTTGGATAATCTCAGATGAAAAAGATAATCGGATGGATGCACGTCTAATGTGGCACCAGCACCCACGTGGGTCTTCATTTGTCTTTTCCTCCCCCTCTTTTTTTTTTGAGTAATGATTGCCTCTTTTCTTTTGTACAATGACCAATCAGCGGTCAGGTACGTAGCAGATGCAAAATTGGCCATTGTGATTCAGTCAAACCTTGACCACTGGTATCTTTGAGTAGTAGTATCAATTTTAGAACATCTGTACTCCGGCTCCTTGGACTTCACGTATGGCCATCCAGTAGGCCTAGTACGTATTTGTCAAACCTTGATTCCTGTGCCAATAAACAATGTGCTATTGCTGTTTTGCCTTTTCCTGTCTTCCGTGCATGCGATTGACCAAAGCGCTCTTGAGGCCGCAGGACCGAGCTGAGCTGAGCTGTAGGTGCATGCGATTGACCAATGTGCTAATGATCCGGTCTTGAGGCCGCAGGACCGAGCTGAGCTGTGGCGAGCCGTAGGTGGGTCATAAGCGCGTCTCAGGCGCAGAGGTGAACCGGCCACATCGAGGCACTCCGGCGGGTTGACGAGGTACGTCCGCTGCCACGGCAAGTTGGAGTGGCACGGTGGAGACGAGACCCAACCAATGCGCGCGCAAGCAGCCGGGTTAAACGCGGACGCGGCGGATTAACACAGCGGGGCGAGCGGCGGGTCAGCGCCCGGCGGTTTGACGGAGCTGGGCGAGCGGCGAGTCAGCACCCGACGGTTTAACGGAAGCAGGAGGCTGAGCCGCCCGGCAAGTTTTAGCAGCGGAGTCCCTCGCGAGGCAGACCGGCAAGGCTTGATGCCGTCAATTTCAGAGACACGCCGCGCCAGTGGCGTCCCGGCGGCTTGGGATCAGCCGGCGTAGAGCAAGGCAGAGCCGGCCACGGCAGAACGCTTGGCATCTTTGATCAAGGCGGCTCAGAGGTGTAAAGGAAATGGCGTGGCGGGCCGACCGTGGCCGGTTTAGGCGCAAGAGCTGGGATCGGAGCGGGTTTGGCCGGGGGCCGGTCAACTTGGTGGAGCCGGCGCACATGCGGCCGCGGGAGCTGGCGAGGCGCGCGGCTCGCGGCGGTACAGAGAAGGGCGAGGCCGAACCGGCGGGCGCTATGGTGAGCCGGCAACCATTAGGAGTGCGAGAGCCAGCCAACCAGAGGGGCCACGGCCTGGATAAAGTGACCATCGTTGGCGGCTTGACGGCAGACCAGGCGATGGCGCGAAGCAGAGGGGCGCCGGCCGGTGAAGAACAGAGGCACCACGGCATGGCGGAGTCTGCGGGAGATCGGCGCGAGCGACCAGCTAGGACGGCGATAGGAAACAGTCAAAGCAGGGCGGGTTGCGGCGACGGAAGCGGCAACTCGGAGATGGCGGCGCTCAGCGAAGCAGTGGCAACTTGCTCACTTGCGGGAGACTGCTGCCGGCGGATCCTTCACTATCAAGGCGGCTCATGGCGCGTTCCCAAGCGCTACGGCAGCAGAGAGGCGAGACGAGCGGGAGCGGCAGCTCAACGACTCGCGGGTGGAGCTTGTAAGCTGTGCCACAACTCATTCATTTGGGGAGAAGGTCGGTACTGATATCCAAATCCTGTAAAATACCTTGATTGGTGCTGATTTCTCGGAGGCTGCTCACTAACAAAGAATTTGCTGAGTACGTGCTTGCCTCTCCGCTTGATGTGAAATGGTACTGGTTTTGTATCTTCCATGAACCAGCGCTCGTGGATAGGACATGCAGGAGCCATGTATGGAGCAGCCGTTCTAGCATTGACCAGTCTGCAGGTGATATTGCACACAATGAAGGTATGCAGACGTCTAGTTCTTCTGTTGGAGCATCTCGACCAGTTTGCACTATGCAAAGAAATATCCCTCTGCCCTCTGCTTTTTGTTTCTGAAGATGAGAGAACAAGCAGCAGCTGGATCTGAACCCCAGAAAACGTTGGCGGATAGCATGGCAAAACGCTGGGGGCTACTTGAAACATGGCCGGCTTGTGGCAAGGTTGTTTGCGGAGCCAAGGCGAGGTGAGATGGCGATTTGCAAGTGAGATTGAGTACTTGGCGGCTCTCAGCAGTAGTTGGTCAGAACCATGGCGGAGAAGGGAGCTCGAGCGGCGCTTCAAGGTCACAGAGGCCGCAGGTGCTTGGGGCGATTTAGGCAGGCGGCTTAGGGCAGAGACGGCCGCTCAAGACCACGGCGAGACGGCCGCGAGGCAAGGTCGGCTTGAGGCGGGACGGCGCAGGTGAGGCCTCGGAGGCGCGGGCCGCGAGGGCGGCTCTGAGCGAGGATGAAACGGCGACGGAGACACGAGGCGCCGGGCGGCCCAACGAGGCGACTTAGGCAGGCGGCGGCTCGGTTCCGCTGCGGCCGAGGGGAACTGCTCGCGGTGCGGTCGGAGAGGCGCCGGCGAGTCGAATGACGTGGGCGCGATGGCGACGACCGACCCGGAGGCGATGGAAGACCGTAGTGGCTTGACAGAGGCGGGCGCCTCGAGGCGAGGACGCGGGCGCAGACGATGGATGAGTCCGGGTTGCGGCCGGCTCTGTTTCCGGGTCATGGGCTGCTTTTCCATTTTTTTATATGCTGCTGATTGGACCCTTTCCTTGACTTTGATTTCAACGCTGAAGTGTTTGCACGGCAACTTTGAACAAAGCCACGAGAACGGCGGCTGCTGTACTAGTGGATATCAACTCGTTTCCGGATTCGACGGATCTCTGGTTCATATCTGCCTGCCGCACTGCCAGCTTCATCGTTGACCATCTAATTTAATTAACCCGGCTGCAGCTCTGTCCAATACTGTTGCTTCATGCCAAGTATTCTTCGTCCGATGAATTGCTAGCTTCTTGAACCCTAGAAAAGATCCCTTCAAAAACTCAACACCACCGTGAGCGGGCCCCACGGTGGGCGCCAACTGTCGTGGAATTAACACGTCAGATGTCCTTAGTGTAAGGACTTAGTCGCAAGGCCAACGCATCTATGTGGTAGCTTGAGAGGGGTTGAGCGAAATCGAGAGACGCAACACACAAGACAAGGGTTTAGACAGCTTCGGGCAGAAAACATCATCCGGTAAAAACCCTACATGCTGTTTGAGGCTAGATCTCATTATCATCACGAGGGAGTCGCCATAAACCGACTCTCCCCTAGTTGTGTCTAGCCCTAGAGATTGTTTCGTGTTTCTCCCTCTTTAGGGAGCCCTGCCCCTCCTTATATAAGTTAGAGGGGCGGGTTACATGTGGAGTCCTAGTAGGACTAGGACTAGTCTATCTTCTCTTACAAGGTAAATACAAGTCCGGGTCTTGCTTCCTCATAAAGGAAATATTTGTCATCCCTTTAAGCCGGCCCATCATAACGTGAGCCGGCCTTCTGGGTTTTGGGCCTTGCTGTCCATCTGACCCGCCCGCCGAGTTACTAATGAGTCGCCAATATCGGGCGGGTTATCTGTGAATCGCCAAGCTCCAGGCGGGTCACCAGTGAGTCGCCACGCTCCAGCCGAGTCATACATCCGGCGGGTTACACCGCGGGGTATATCCCCGACACATTACCAAGCATTTTCCAGGCTTTTTTCAACAAAAATACCATCTTCCCCCAAAAACTTAATGAAGAATTAAAATATGATTGTGCTCGTTTTGATCAACTTGTTGGGTAATGACAAAATGGACGCTTGCAGAGTAACGATTGTCAGTAAAATAAATTTAAGTAACTCAATTATATGTTGACAAAGGATAAATCAGCCATTGCAAACCCAGGAATGTGCATGTCGTGAATGTCACTTGGTAGGTCTGATAGGCACCTTATTTATGAATTCTTTTATTTTACCATCCTTTAAACTAACTAAACATGCTGAATTAATATTTGACATTATATTTTCTCTCACCTTATATTATAATCTAAATCATTGTCTGTTCATAGGTGTTGAAGATAACAACAAGATGAATGATTATGTTGTTCTAATATGTAATAACATTCAACTAAGTGATTCTATTATGATGTGTGCTTAATCCTGAGATATCACCATGCTTGTACTATAATCCCAAAAACTTCCCTTTGTAGGTCGTTTGTGATATGAGCTAAGCGTTATTGGTAAATCTGAGCACAGTAGTTTCAGAGCATGATTTCCCATTGCTATTATGCAGTGGTTAGTAGTCCTTCGAGTTGCCTTGGGAATGGACTCGTATATTTGCAAATTTGTGCACCTGTAGATCCTCTCAAGGGGACCCAAGAATGCTATTGAGTCACTTTGGTAAGGATCCTGGTGTGTCGCGTGTTAAACATCATGTCACGATGGCATAGGTCACGTAGGCTTCGGTACAGGATAGTTAGGAGATAGTTTAGATTCTCTCCAAACCGAATGTATTTATCTCTATCTCTTATTCTTTTCTTGCCTTCCAAGATGTAATCTCTCCAACTACTTGTATGCATATCCAGGGATAAGCCCCTGCTATAGAACACGAAGGCGCAACCCCGAACAGGGTACGGCGCTTCCTGCCTATCGCACATGGTATACAGAACCCCTCTTTTCCATTACATCTAGTTTGCTAGGTTTTCCTTCCACCAAAGCTCGCCGCCATGTCCTCCTCTGCCGCAGCCAACTCCAACCTCTCGGGCCAGGTCACCGAGAGGCTATCCCGCACAAACTACGTCCTCTGGCGCACCCAAATCACCCCGCAGATCAGAGGAGCCGGCTTCTTCGGATACGTGGCTGGAACCACGCCAGAGCCGGCCAAGCACGTCGTCACCAAGGACAAGGATGGGAAAGAAGAAACAATTCCCAATCCTCTCCACTCGGTTTGGATCCGAGAAGATCAACAGGTATTAAGCTATCTGTTGAACAACCTGACAAAAAAAGTACTAGTGCAGGTCACCTCCATCGATCATGCGCATGAGCTCTGGGCAGCACTAGCAGGGATGTTTTCCTCGCAGTCGCTGTCTAGGGTAAACAATATCCGCATCGCGCTCTCTCATGCACAGAAGGGAACGCAGTCCGTGGCGACGTACTTCGCATACATGTGGTCGCTTGCGGATGAGCTTACTGCTGCGGGCAAGCCTCTTCAAGACGACGAGCTGGTCTCCTACATCCTCGCCGGCCTCGACATGGAGTACCAACCCCTCGTCTCCGCCCTCGACGCGCGCACACAGCCGGTCACCATCGACGAACTCTTCTCCCAGATGAGCAACTTCGACTAGCGAGTTGCACTCTTCCAGGGAAACAGCGGCTTCAAGTCGTCGGCCAATTCCGCCACTCGCGGCCGTGGTGGTTGCTGCGGTGGCGGATCACGCTACCACGGGCCACCGCGGAAGAGCAAGACCGGCAACAGTGCCAACGCCAACAACAGCAACTTCCGCGGCCCCGGCAACAACAACGGCAGCGGGCGGCCCTCCTAAACCAACTCCAAGGGCCGTCGCAACTCCCCCAGGTCACGCCCTGACACCATCCGGTGCCAAATTTGTGGCAAACCGGGGCACTCAGCGAAGGATTGCTGGTATCGCTTCGAAGAGGATGACGACTCCTCTCAAGATGAAAAGGTTGCTGGCGGGGCAGAGGCCTCGTACGGAGTCGACACCAACTAGTATGTTGACAGTGGTGCTACCAACCACATCACCGACGAGTTAGAGAAGGTCACCATGAGGGAGAAATACCGCGGCCCGGAGCAAGTCCATGCCGCAAACGGAGAAGGTGTTGGAAATATGCCCTAGAGGCAATAATAAAAGTATTATTATATTTCATTGTTCATGATAATTGTCTTTTATTCATGCTATAACTGTATTATCCAGAAATCGTAATACACGTGTGAATACATAGACCACAATATGTCCCTAGTGAGCCTCTAGTTGACTAGCTCGTTGTGATCAACAGATAGTCATGGTTTCCTGGCTATGGACATTGGATGTCGTTGATAACGGGATCACATCATTAGGAGAATGATGTGATGGACAAGACCCAATCCTAAGCATAGCACAAAATCGTGTAGTTCGTTTGCTAGAGCTTTGCCAATGTCAAGTATCTCTTCCTTCGACCATGAGATTGTGTAACTCCTGGATACCGTAGGAGTGCTTTGGGTGTATCAAACTTCACAACGTAACTGGGTGACTATAAAGGTGCACTACAGGTATCTCCGAAAGTGTCTGTTGGGTTGACACGGATCGAGACTGGGATTTGTCACTCCGTATGACGGAGAGGTATCTCTGGGCCCACTCGGTAATGCATCATCATAATGAGCTCAAAGTGACCAAGGGGTTGGCCACGGGATCATGCATTACGGTACGAGTAAAGTGACTTGCCGGTAACGAGACTGAACAAGGTATTGGGATACCGACGATCGAGTCTCGGGCAAGTAACGTACCGATTGACAAAGGGAATTGTATACGGGGTTTGATCGAATCCTCGACATCGTGGTTCAACCAATGAAATCATCAAGGAGCATGTGGGAGCCAACATGGGTATCCAGATCCCGCTGTTGGTTATTGACCAGAGAGTGGTCTCGGTCATGTCTGCATGTCTCCCGAACCCGTAGGGTCTACACACTTAAGGTTCGGTGACGCTGGGGTTATTAGGAAGACTAGCATGTGACTACCGAATGTTGTTCGGAGTCCCGGATGAGATCCCGGACGTCACAAGGAGTTCCGGAATGGTCCGGAGGTAAAGTTTTATATATGGGAAGTTGTCATACGGACACCGGAAAGATTCGGGGGCTTATCGGTGATCTGAATCACGTCGAGTACGACTCCATCATCACCATCCCCTTGCAAGCTTCCGCACGCGATCTACAAGTGGTATGTAGATGCAAACTCTCTCCCATGACTCGTTGCTTAAATGAACTCATAGATGGATCTTGGTGAAACCGTAGGAAAATTTTTAATTTTCTGCAACGTTCCCCAACAGTGGCATCATGAGCTAGGTCTATGCGTAGTTCTCTAATGCACGAGTAGAACACAATTTTGTTGTGGGCGTGGATCTTGTCAACTTGCTTGCCGCTACTAGTCTTATCTTGCTTCAGCGGTATTGTGGGATGAAGTGGCCCGGACCAACCTTACACGTACGCTTACGTGAGACCGGTTCCACCGATTGACATGCACTACTTGCATAAGGTGGCTGGCGGGTGTCTGTCTCTCCCACTTTAGTTGAAGCAGATTCGATGAAAAGGGTCCTTATGAAGGGTAAATAGAAGTTGACAAAATCACGTTGTGGTTATTCGTAGGTAAGAAAACGTTCTTGCTAGAACCCAATTGCAGCCACGTAAAAGATGCAACAACAAATTAGAGGACGTCTAACTTGTTTTTGCAGCGATTGTTCATGTGATGTGATATGGCCAGAAGTTGTGATGAATGATGAATTGTGATGTATGAGATCATGTTCTTGTAATAGGATTCACGACTTGCATGTCGATGAGTATGACAACCGGCAGGAGCCATAGGAGTTGTCTTTATTTTTTGTATGACCTGTGTGTCATTGAAGAACGCCATGTAAACTACTTTACTTTATTGCTAAACGCGTTAGCCATAGAAGTAGAAGTAGTCGTTGGCGTGACAACTTCATGAAGACACGATGATGGAGATCATGATGATGGAGATCATGGTGTCAAGATGGTGACAAGATGATCATGGAGCCCCGAAGATGGAGATCAATGGAGCTATATGATATTGGCCATATCATGTCACAACTATATAATTGCATGTGATGTTTATTATGTTTATGCATCTTGTTTACTTAGGACGACGGTAGTAAATAAGATGATCCCTTACAACAATTTCAAGAAGTGTTCTCCCCTAACTTTGCACCGTTGCTACAGTTCGTCGTTTCGAAGCACCACGTGATGATCGGGTGTGATAGATCCTTACGTTCACATACAACGGGTGTAAGACAGTTTTACACAGCAAAACACTTAGGGTTAACTTGACGAGCCTAGCATGTACAGACATGGCCTCGGAACACGGAGACCGAAAGGTCGAACACGAGTCGTATGGAAGATACGATCAACATGAAGATGTTCACCGACGATGACTAGTCCGTCTCACGTGATGATCGGACACGGCCTAGTCGACTCGGATCATGTAACACTTAGATGACCAGAGGGATGTCTAATCTGAGTGGGAGTTCATAATTTGATTAGATGAACTTAATTATCATGAACTTAGTCTAAAACCTTTGCAAATATGTCTTGTAGATCAAATGGCCAACACTCATGTCAACATGAACTTCAACGCGTTCCTAGAGAAAACCAAGCTGAAAGATGATGGCGGCAACTATACGGACTGGGTCCGGAACCTGAGGATCATCCTCATAGCTGCCAGGAAGCAATATGTCCTAGAAGGACCGCTAGGTGACGCTCCCGTCCCAGAGAACCAAGACATTATGAATGCTTGGCAAACTCGTGCTGATGATTACTCCCTCGTTCAGTGCGGCATGCTTTACAGCTTAGAACCGGGGCTCCAAAAGCGTTTTGAGCATCACGGAGCATATGAGATGTTCGAAGAGATGAAACTAGTTTTCCAAGCTCATGCCCGGGTCGAGAGATATGATGTCTCCGACAAGTTCTATAGTTGTAAGATGAAGGAAAACAGTTCTGTCAGTGAGCACATCCTGAAGATGTCTGGGTTGCACAACCGTATGACCCAGCTGAACATTAACCTCCCAGATGAGGCGGTCATTGACAGAATTCTCCAGTCGCTCCCACCAAGCTACAAGAGCTTTGTGATGAACTACAACATGCAGGGGATGGTGAAGACCATTCCTGAAGTGTTCTCAATGCTGAAGTCAGCAGAGGCTGAAATCAAGAAAGAACATCAAGTGTTGATGGTCAATAAGACCACTAAGTTCAAGAAGGGCAAGGGCAAGAAGAACTTCAAGAAGGACGGCAAGGATGTTGCCGCGCCCGGTAAGCCAGTTACCGGGAAGAAGTCAAAGAATGGACCCAAGCCTGAGACTAAGTTCTTTTATTGCAAGGGGAAGGGTCACTGGAAGCGGAACTGCCCCAAATACTTAGCGGATAAGAAGGCCGGCAACACCAAAGGTATATTTGATATACATGTAATTGATGTGTACCTTACCAGTACTCGTAGTAACTCCTGGGTATTTGATACCGGTTCCGTTGCTCATATTTGTAACTCACAGCAGGAGCTGCGGAATAAACGAAGACTGGCGAAGGACGAGGTGACGATGCGCGTCGGGAATGGTTCCAGAGTCGATGTGATCGCCGTCGGCACGTTGCCTCTACATTTACCCACGGGATTAGTTTTGAACCTTAATAATTGTTATTTAGTGCCAAGTTTGAGCATGAACATTGTATCTTTTAATACGAGATGGCTACTCATTTAAGTCTGAGAATAATGGTTGTTCGATTTATATGAGAGATATGTTTTATGGTCATGCTCCGATGGTCAATGGTTTATTCTTAATGAATCTCGAGCGTAATGTTACACATATTCATAGTGTGGATGCCAAATGATGTAAAGTTGATAACGATAATCCCACATACTTGTGGCACTGCCGCCTTGGTCACATTGGTGTCAAGCGCATGAAGAAGCTCCATGCTGATGGACTTTTAGAGTCTCTTGATTATGAATCGTTTGACACATGCGAACCATGCCTCATGGGCAAAATGACCAAGACTCCGTTCTCCGGAACAATGGAGCGAGCAACCAACTTGTTGGAAATCATACATACCGATGTGTGCGGTCCAATGAGCATTGAGGCTCACGGAGGATATCGTTATGTTCTCACTCTCACTGATGACTTAAGTAGATATGGGTATGTCTACTTAATGAAACACAAGTCTGAGACCTTTGAAAAGTTCAAGGAATTTCATAATGAAGTAGAGAATCAACATGACCGAAAAATAAAGTTCCTACGATCAGATCGTGGAGGAGAATATTTAAGTCACGAATTTGGCACACACTTAAGGAAATGTGGAATCGTTTCACAACTCACGCCGCCTGGAACACCTCAGCGAAACGGTGTGTCCGAACGTCGTAATCGCACTCTATTGGATATGGTGCGGTCTATGATGCCTCTTACCGATTTACCGCTATCATTTTGGGGATACGCTCTAGAGACAGCTACATTCACTTTAAATAGGGCACCGTCTAAATCCGTTGAGACGACACCGTATGAATTATGGTTTGGGAAGAAACCTAAGCTGTCGTTTCTAAAAGTTTGGGGATGCGATGCTTATGTCAAGAAACTTCAACCTGAAAAGCTCGAACCCAAGTCGGAAAAATGCGTCTTCATAGGATACCCTAAGGAAACTGTCGGGTATACCTTCTACTTAAGATCCGAGGGCAAGATCTTTGTTGTCAAGAACGTATGCTTTCTGGAAAAAGAGTTTCTCTCGAAAGAAGTAAGTGGGAGGAAAGTAGAACTCGACGAAGTACTACCTCTCGAACGGGAAAGTGGTGCAGCTCAGGAAAATATTCCTGTGATGCCCACACCAACTGAAGAGGAAAATAATGATGATGATCAAGATACTTCGGATCAAGTTGCTACTGAACTTCGTAGGTCCACAAGGACACGTTCCGCACCAGAGTGGTACGGCAACCCCGTCCTGGAAATCATGTTGTTAGACAACGGTGAACCTTCAAACTATGAAGAAGCGATGGCGGGCCCAGATTCCAACAAATGGCTTGAAGCCATGAAATCCGAGATAGAATCCATGTATGAAAACAAAGTATGGACTTTGACAGACTTGCCCGATGATCGGCGAGCGATAGAAAACAAATGGATTTTTAAGAAGAAGACGGACGCGGATGGTAATGTTACCATTTATAAGGCTCGACTTGTCGCTAAGGGTTATCGACAAGTTCAAGGGATTGACTACGACGAGACATTCTCTCCCGTAGCGAAGCTGAAGTCCGTCCAAATCATGTTAGCAATTGCCGCATACTACGATTATGAGATATGGCAGATGGACGTCAAAACGGCATTCCTTAACGGACATCTTAAGGAAGAGCTGTATATGATGCAGCCGGAAGGTTTTGTCGATCCTAAGAACGCTAACAAAGTATGCAAGCTCCAGCGATCCATTTATGGGCTGGTGCAAGCATCTCGGAGTTGGAACATTCGCTTTGATGAGATGATCAAAGCGTTTGGGTTTATGCAGACTTATGGAGAAGCCTGCGTTTACAAAAAAGTGAGTGGGAGCTCTGTAGTATTTCTCATATTATATGTAGATGACATACTCTTTATGGGAAATGATATAAAACTTCTGGACAGCATTAAGGCCTACTTGAATAAGTGTTTTTCAATGAAGGACCTTGGAGAAGCTGCTTATATATTAGGCATCAAGATCTATAGAGATAGATCGAGACGCCTCATAGGTCTTTCACAGAGCACATACCTTGATAAGATTTTGAAAAGGATCAAAATGGATCAGCCCAAGAAGGGGTTCTTGCCTATGTTACAAGGTGTGAGATTGAGCTCGGCTCAGTCACCGACCACGGCAAAAGATAAAGAAGAGATGAGTGTCATCCCCTATGCTTCAGCCATAGGATCTATTATGTATGCCATGCTATGTACCAGACCTGATGTAAACCTTGCCGTAAGTTTGGTAGCAAGATACCAAAGTAATCCCGGCAAGGAACACTGGACAACGGTCAAGTATATCCTAAAGTACCTGAAAAGTACAAAGGACATGTTTCTCGTTTATGGAGGAGACGAAGAGCTCGTCGTAAAGGGTTACGTCGACGCTAGCTTCGACTCAGATCTGGATGACTCTAAGTCACAAACCGGATACGTGTATATGTTGAATGGTGGAGCAGTAAGCTGGTGCAGCTGCAAGCAGAGCGTTGTGGCGGGATCTACGTGTGAAGCGGAGTACATGGCAGCCTCGGAGGCAGCGCATGAAGCGATTTGGGTGAAGGAGTTCATCACCGACCTAGGAGTCATACCCAATGCGTCGGGGCCGATCAAACTCTTCTGTGACAACACTGGAGCTATTGCCCTTGCCAAGGAGCCCAGGTTTCACAAGAAGACCAGGCACATCAAGCGTCGTTTCAACTCCATCCGTGAAAATGTTCAAGATGGAGACATAGATATTTGCAAAGTACATACGGATCTGAATGTCGCAGATCCTTTGACTAAACCTCTCTCGCGAGCAAAACATGATCAACACCAGAACTCTATGGGTGTTCGATTCATCACAATGTAACTAGATTGGTGACTCTAGTGCAAGTGGGAGACTGTTGGAAATATGCCCTAGAGGCAATAATAAAAGTATTATTATATTTCATTGTTCATGATAATTGTCTTTTATTCATGCTATAATTGTATTATCCGGAAATCGTAATACACGTGTGAATACATAGACCACAATATGTCCCTAGTGAGCCTCTAGTTGACTAGCTCGTTGTGATCAACAGATAGTCATGGTTTCCTGGCTATGGACATTGGATGTCATTGATAACGGGATCACATCATTAGGAGAATGATGTGATGGACAAGACCCAATCCTAAGCATAGCACAAAGATCATGTAGTTCGTTTGCTAGAGCTTTGCCAATGTCAAGTATCTCTTCCTTCGACCATGAGATCGTGTAACTCCCGGATATCGTAGGAGTGCTTTGGG
Organism: Triticum timopheevii; assembly: GCA_963921465.1. Taxonomy (NCBI): domain Eukaryota; kingdom Viridiplantae; phylum Streptophyta; class Magnoliopsida; order Poales; family Poaceae; genus Triticum; species Triticum timopheevii. The sequence goes on along the minus strand of OY997274.1, from coordinate 161,503,984 downwards.
TGTATCAAATGTCACAACGTAACTGGGTGACTATAAAGGTGCACTACAGGTATCTCTGAAAGTGTCTGTTGGGTTGACACGGATCGAGACTGGGATTTGTCACTCCGTATGACGGAGAGGTATCTCTGGGCCCACTCGGTAATGCATCATCATAATGAGCTCAAAGTGACCAAGGGGTTGGCCACGGGATCATGCATTACGGTACGAGTAAAGTGACTTGCCGGTAACGAGACTGAACAAGGTATTGGGATACCGACGATCGAGTCTCGGGCAAGTAACGTACCGATTGACAAAGGGAATTGTATACGGGGTTTGATCGAATCCTCGACATCGTGGTTCAACCGATGAAATCATCGAGGAGCATGTGGGAGCCAACGTGGGTATCCAGATCCCGCTATTGGTTATTGACCGGAGAGTGGTCTCGGTCATGTCTGCATGTCTCCCGAACCCGTAGGGTCTACACACTTAAGGTTCGGTGACGCTAGGGTTATTAGGAAGACTAGTATGTGACTACCGAATGTTGTTCGGAGTCCCGGATGAGATCCCGGACATCACGAGGAGTTCCGAAATGGTCCGGAGGTGAAGTTTTATATATGGGAAGTTGTCATACGGACACCGGAAAGATTCGGGGGCTTATCGGTATTGTATCGGGGCCACCGGAGAGGTTCCGGGGGTCCACCGGGAGGGGACACCCCTCCCGGAGGGCCACATGGGCCGCAAAAGGGAGGGAGCCAGCCCCTGGAGGGCTGGGCGCGCCCCCCACCTTGGGCCCATGCGCCTAGGGTTGGGGGGGAAACCCTAAGGGGGCGCCCCCCTTGCTTGGGGGGCAAGTCCCCCCTCCCTGGCCGCCGCCCCCCTCTAGATCCCATCTAGAGGGGTCGGCCCCCCTTGCCCCTTCCCCTATAAATAGAGGGGTGAGGGGAGGGCTGCTGTACACATCTCCAAGGCGCAGCCCCTCCCCTCCCCAACACATCTCCTCCTCCGTTACGCGCTTGCGAAGCCCTGTCGGAGTACTGCTGCACCAACACCACCACGCCGTCGTGCTGCCGTTGGAGCGATCTTCCTCAACCTCTCCCCCCCCCTTGCTGGATCAAGAAGGAGGAGACGTCTCCCGTCCCGTACGTGTGTTGAACGCGGAGGTGATGTCCGTTCAGCACTTGGACATCGGTGATCTGAATCACGTCGAGTACGACTCCATCATCACCATCCCCTTGCAAGCTTCCGCACACGATCTACAAGTGGTATGTAGATGCAAACTCTCTCCCATGACTCGTTGCTTAGATGAACTCATAGATGGATCTTGGTGAAACCGTAGGAAAAATTTTAATTTTCTGCAACGTTCCCCAACAGAAGGTATGAGAATAAGTCAGAGCTCCTCTGGTCCCTGCCCCCCTCTTGTTGTGAGCACATGGCCATTGCTACTGTTTTGGCTTGCTAAATATTGCTAGATGTCTCTAGTGAGGTTATTTTTTTTTCTTTTCGAAAGGGGGATAACCCCAGCCTCTGCATCATATGATGCACACCGCCGAGCTTTTCAGGTTTAGTATGTGTGATGACCGGGGGAGAGATAAGATATTCTATGCTACTGTTAGATAGCAATCAATTTGGGAAAATCACAACAACATCATGTTTATGTTTGGTCTTTGGTTGTGGTTTACCTATTTAGATTTTAGTCATATATATGCAACAAGTGTTTTTGAGATTTGTACAGCGCAGTTAATAGATTATACTCGAGTTCCTGTGCTGGCTTTTCACTCGTGCACATGGGAGGGAGCTTGGTTCGTAGTACGACACCGTGCGAGCATGGGGCAGTGCATACGAGTGAGACTCGTTTATCCATGAGCACGTCAACTTGTGCGCCCTCGATTGCTAGCCTGTTTTTGATTTGGCATAAATCGAAGCAGGCTTTCTAGGCATCGTTGCCCAAAGGCTTTTTGAGCTCAATGTTTGTGCCAAAGCAAATGGATATGTTCGACTCGTTTCCCTGCGATCTCCAGCGGCGCTACATCCCTGGAGACCACACAAGGATCTTGAGCACACTCCATCCCTAATTTTTTTGCTTTCATTCACTGTTGGTTAATCCGTTCTTTGCTCCATGCTTGACAAATCTGAAAGATTTTATTATAAATAATAGGGCTGATCTACACTTGTTGTGCATTAACCAGCCGCATTCTTGTTGGTATGTAGGTTTAGTTAATGCCATGCTTGGATGATGAGATGATGAGATGTCAAGGTAGAATGATGAGATGTCAAGATGATGGGATGATGAGAAAGCTGCATGCTGTGTCATCAAACATGGACCTGCAGGACGATAAGATCTCAAGAAGGTAGGATGTCGCGTCAAACATGGACTAAAATTCCGAAGGAGGATCAGTGACTCGTGTTGTAGGACAAGTAGCTAGCTAGTAGTGTCTGCAAGGTCGATATATGTTGGCATGCTCCAGATTTATTGTCTGTGAAGCATAGTATCAAAGTGGTTTGGCTTGTTTGTCTGTGTAGTTGAACCGAGCCTGCTGCTTGAATGTTATCAAGCATATGTGAGGCTGAAGAGCTACCGACAAATTGGTTGTTTTGTGCCAAAGTTTAGGAGGCAGACATGCTAGTTGTGTTGTGGTGTTGAAATAGCTTGTCGATTGCCTTAAGAATTGTGGTCAAGAGCTGGCTTGATGTTCCCCGCAAAAAAAAGGAGCTAGCTTGATGTGGTTGATTATTGGTGTGGCCTGGCAGAATGATTTTGATTTTTGAATGATTTACAAAGGAAGGAATTCTTATCTTTTGAGTGCATCTGGTTTTCCATGGGACAACTTCTTCTGTCATCCTATATCCTTACTAGCAATGCCCGCGCGGCGGCACGCCGCGCCCTGTCGATACGTTATGTGTATATGTATATATTTATATGTTATTTTTATTTCTTGTGATGAAAAATAAGTCTTTTATGAGCATATGTTTGGAGTCACAAAAAAGCAAGACATGCACATGAACAATTTGGAAAGGATATATTTATTATCAGCATGAGTGCTATATCTTGCAACATGGAAATTACACATTGGCAACTTTTTCAAACAACGCTGGACACATTACATCTATTTGCAGCTTATATCCTTCTTGTGAATCCTCCTGCGGGATTGGCACATGCGATAAAATGATAGAGAACCTTTACAAATTGTTTCATGCGACCTATGGGTGCTTAGAAGCAGTGTATCCAACAATGATTTTGAACAAATAAAAGAGGCATCAATATGATATGCATTTAGTTTAGAATTGACCACAGTTGCTCTATCAATAAACAGAAAGGTGAGTTGAAACAGAAGTAAAATTTCTCATTCAAGCATATTTAATTACCCTCTTTGCCCTCCCATATGTTCTATTATTTTGTGATGTTACATAATGATGTTCGTGGCATGTTTCATGTAAGATTTCCTACGCAAAGCTACATTTGTTAAAATAGTAAATCAAATAGTGTCATGTTGATTATTGCTATCAAGAACGAAAGGAAAATATATCAAAGAATAAACTAATACTTAGCATCGTCGACATACTGTTAATCAAAATGGATACTTCTTAAATTTAGACAACAATTTGTAAAATCAAAGCAAATCTGTTTTGGTCCAATGTATATCCCGGCCCTTGTTATAAAGTGGATGTGCATAATTATGAACCAGCAGGAAAATAGTTAAGCGGTTAGGCATCATTTGCCACAAATACTGCAACAAGTATGTACCTAAGATCTGAATCCAAACAATTACAGCGGCGGCACGCCGCATCTGTTGATATGTTGTGTGAGAAATTAGAAAAAAAAGAAATTATGTGTATGGTGATATCAAATTGTATCTTTTAATCATTTTATTTATTATTCAGTTTTTGCGTGTTAACTAATTTTTTTATGTTATGGTTTATGTCAAAAAAATTATGTTGGTACGGAGGCTGAAATATTCCAACAAGAAAAAATTTATTGAATGAAAAGAGTCGGTGCATTATAGATAAATGGGATACATAGTGGCATTGCATGATTTTTCCATACTTTGGCAACTCACAGTGTCCTTGTTCGACCGCCCGCTGGATTTGTAGCCGTGATAAGATGATACAGATTTTTGTCTATACTTTGTGTTGACATTACACATGATAAAAGGAAGACACGTCTATTCATTTTTCAACTGTTTGATTGATTGCTAGTTTGGACATCATCTTTTTGTTCCGACGTACTGCATGCCGTAAGGTGATCAATGAACCATGCTCAGGTGAACCAAAGTACTCGAAAGCCAAACACTGCAGGCTTCAGAAATTAACTTGTAAACATATTGAAATGAAAGACACCAACATGACATATTTGACTAGAGCACCTGTTTTAGAATCATCTTCCCCGCCAGTAGCTAAAGCAAGAAACGGCACAGAAGTAGCTCTGCTCTTAGGATTTGAATCATCTTTTGGAATGTTAAATCGCTTTCTAGAATACAAAAAGCAAAATCTCCTATCTCGAGGTGTAGTCCCATAATTGTGAACTCCTGCACCCCCATTTGCAGGTGCTATAGCATCATTAGGTCCCAATTCTACCTGGTTGGCATCGAATGAATTTGATAAGGAACAACATTTGAGCTCATCTTTTTCTCTATCAGCCAAGGTGTTCCAACTTTCAAATTTACCAACGTCTTGACATCATTAAACAAAGTTGGAACTATGTCACTTTTGAATTAGATAAAATAACCTCTACCCGCCCTCCATGAGGGAATAAAACTAACTAAAAGTGTGCCTTAGCACGCATCAGCCATATACTATACACATAAACTATACGTAGGAGCCAGGCTGATCACAACTCGGAAAAAAGGATACAGTACATACCCCTTGAAACTTGAAAGCACCTTGGAGATGCACATGCACGTAGTCACATCAGCTTTTGCTAGTGCACACAAACGCTGGCCAATCACAACTCTATGTAAACTAATAGAACACGCGGTTGCCATGCAGCAGGCTAACTTCATTCAACAAGATAAAATCAAGTGATACATAGCTTCAAGCCCGTAAAAGTACAGATACTCAGGAGCCAATATTACACGTTGGGCGTTCACTCAGTCGCCCGCGCGTCGAACACACGCCTTCGGCAGCCCGCGCTCCTCCCACGCGCGCTCGCCCTGGCCGCTGCCGATGGCAAACACGTGTGTCAGCGACACGGTCCTGTACTGAAGTACTAGCCGGCGGCACCATGATGACATCACGAAGGGCTGTCCTCGGGTCGGCAGCACGCGGCGGTGCTCCCCGTCCCGTGATGGGCCCAGGCCGGCGCCAGTTTGATGCATCTGAGTCTGAGGGACCATGGCAGATGGCACTATGGCAGCAAACCGACGCAGGAGCACACAGAGGCATCCCTCGACAGCGCAGACCGTTAGCACGCACATTGGACACAGGCGATGTAGAGGCGGGCGTCGTGGCCGTCAGGCCGTGTGCCTTGGTCGACCGGGAGTGAAGCGACGGGGTGAACATGGCGTCCGCTCGCCACTTCGCCAGGGAATGTCACGGCTGACAGTGCGATCCCTCGACTGCGTGAAACCGAGTACACATATGGGTGCAGACGACACAAAAGCAGGCGCTGTACTCGCACGCCTTGGTTGACCAGGAGGAGAGGATCGCCCGGACGTGCCCGCCGCACGCCAAGGAAGCAACGACGCTACCGTCGGCATCGGGAGAAACGAACACTAAGCAGATTGCTAGAACCACGTGAAGAGCGGCAGAGTTGTCCTGGTGACGCCGCCGCCAACAACCTGCGTGTCCGACATGGAATAAAATGAAAACACGTACGACGCCCGGAGGAAACCGAGCCGGAGGGCGTCGTTGTGCCGGGCGTCGTGTGCTGGAGGGCGCTCACCGGATGGCCTTGCATGCCACGACACCGCTCCACCACCGGGATCTTGGCCGGGAGCCGCCGCCCGCTGCTTCCACGTTGAGATGGGTGTCTCTTCGAGACCGGGTCACGTGGGTGAGCGCTTCTCACTACTAGATTTTGCAAATAGCCCTAGGGCCTGATACCCTAAGCAAATGGGCAAAAACGCTAGGGAAAGGGGTTTCCCTAGTGTATACCCTAGGGAACCATTGGTGGGGGAATCTCGGTTTCCCTAGGGTGAGGAAAGAATACCCTAAGTATAGTTCTTTTTCCCTTGGGTTTTGTACCCTAGGGAAACAAGCGACAGCTGGCAAGCATGCTGACCTGTAAAGTAGATATCCTTTGGGTTAGTTTCACTCCCTAGGGAAATATTATGTAACGGTAGCTGCCGTTAGTCCATTTTATATCCCTTGGGTTTACAAACCCTAGGGAATCATTATTTCAAAATATTGCATTATTAGAAAAATTAATATTGTTCTGTAGAAATTAAACTATTACAAATAATTGTATATAATCACTCCAAAAATTAGAAAACAGTCACATAAATTATGTATTTCAACCACCATCATTATACATGGCAACATCAAAGAGTTTACACAATAGTACCACTCTTTACAAAAGATGGCATCTAGCTTAGTACCTAGAACTCACAAAATGTCATCTACCTAGGATTGCCAATTAGTAGCCTGGAATAATACAACATGCATCGTATAAGTCACTGATCCAAGACATCACAACCATAACCAAGTGCATGGCCAAAAGGATAATTGTCCATTTGCTTCCAATTAATCAACAAAAAAAGTTCAGACCACTTCCTTCCCATGATGAGATATCTCAAAATGTAGGTAAATCATCACCAGGTGGTGGGAAAGTTCCAGCAACAACACCATTCGCATCATTACCATTTGCATCAAAGAAGCCGCCAAACATTCCATCTTCCGCTCCATGCAATGTATTATCTATATTTTCAGCATAGTTTGTTGATTCGCCGGTGGAGGGCTGCACAAATGTCATTATTAGTATTCTGGGAAACTTTTAATCGTATTTTCCTAACCAATTAAATAAAATAAAATGGAAATACCAATTCAACCCCTATTTGGTAAAAAGTGAACCAAAATAACAAATGCCCAGAAAATTATGAAATTTTGACAGAAGGACAACCATATGATGCCTAGTATTCTGGGAAATTCTCAATCATATTTGCCAAATCCATTAAGAAGTAAAATTAAAATACCAATTCGGGCACTATTTGGCCAAAAATTTGAAACAAAAAACAAAGTGCAACCATATGTCGACCACTATTCTGGGAATTTTCACTCACTGTTGCACATTTGCTGATATACTCACAACATATTCTTTTTCTGTTCTCATTTAGCCTATTTGGTGCTATTGCATTTAAAAAAACATAGGTACATACCATTTCTGGAGAAAAGATCGCAGAGAATGTGGTTAAAGTTGGAAAAACTGGAGGTGGGGGTATAACAATGCATGGAATCTCAGGCCCTGGAATTCCTTGAAGGGATGCGATGGTCTGATTTTTTTAGACAAATGAGAAAGTCATGTCAAGTGGCTACAATAGAAAGAAAATGGCTGCAAAAGAAATATACACACCATTAGAAACTTGTGCACACCACCAAGGCTACTCTCCACTGTAGTCTGCACAGATTTCCCCCAATCAACCATACTTTGTGCATGTCTTTTCATTAACTCGTTATGCTGGGCAATCCTTTTATCATGTTCTAGTCGTTGGCGCTTTGACGAAGACGAAGAGCGTTTGATCTGCACCTCCTTAAGAGCCTCTTTACCCTCCACAACACCATTCAATAGTGGCCACTTTCCGTGCGGCTTCCCACCACCAGCTTCATAAAGGGCTTGTGGTTCAACAGGAGAATGCTTCCAATCATAGTCCTCACCATGCATGCTTACAACCTTCTCTTGGTATGAATCCTTTAGATGGCAAACAATATGCAAAGATGATTAAAAGATAATGTACCACAAAACAAAACATAAACTCAGTATCAAGTAATGGATGGATACTGTACCAAGCATTCCGTGGCTTCAATGCTATTTAACGCATCATGATTCTTTGGATCTTTTCCTCTGTGTGTGTATATCCATGCCTCAATCTTAGATACCTCTCTTCCTTCTTTCTCAGACTAAGATAAGAAAAACTAAGTTACTACATAAAAAAACTTACTTAATTTATTCAAAAGTTAGGAGGGTACCAGTTTTTGGCAAACTGTTGTCAAGGAATTAGATCCACCTCTATGGGCCTTGTACTTAGAGTTGAGGCGATTATCACGATTTTTCTTAGATGTCGCAATCCATTTATCATCACACCATTCATCAACTAAGGCCTCCCAGGAAACAACAGTGCACCACCATGGTCTGACAGCCATGTACTCGTGTTTTTCAAGATAATGTCGTCCAGCGAATTTTTCTTTCAGTTTGCGATTCTCAAGTTTTTAATAATGGTCCCTTACGGCCTGTATGCGAGCATAGTACAGAACACTAGCCAGGAGTTGGTTGCAACACCTGCCAATATGGAGCTTTGCACTTGCTTCATACTCAGCCTCATGCCTAAACCTCAGCTGCAATATAGGTCACAGAAAATAAATTGTTACTTATACTTACTACAGTAGTACACTTGTAAAAGAAATCAACTGTTACTTATATTTACTACAACAATACACTTCAAAAAGGAACCAGATCCGTCAAAGCCCTCCGCCTCCTCCGTCCGAAGCTGTCGAGGGAGGCAGGTCAGTCAAAGCCCCCGCCCCCGCCGGCGGCCGCGGCGGCGGCAGCCGCGGGAGGTCAAGTCTGCAAGGCGACAGCGGCGCCCTACTGCAGTGGCGATGGCTTGAGCAGGGCACCGGCAGCAGGACGATGGACGAGCTGCGCCACCGCTGGTTTGGGTCAATGTGGCGGCGCTCTCGGCACAGCGGTGGGATTTGGGGGAAGTGTACAGCGGTGGGGGGAATTGGGGGAAACCCTTCGCGCGTGTATAGGGGAAATTTTGGCGCGTGTACAGGGGAGGATTGGCGCGTACAACAAATTATGCGCGCGCTCGCTAAAAAAAAATCTGACGGGCTGAATACGCGTGTAATACGACCAAATCTGCGCGTGTGTACACTAATTTTGGCCGTACTGAATTAGCATCTGCATTTTGGCCCTACTTAACTACATTAAGCTGCGAGCCAACCTGTGGTTGGATGGTTAGAGGGACTGTGGTATCCCCAGCCCACCAGGATTCAAATCCTGGTGCTCGCATTTATTCCTGGATTTATTTCAGGATTTCCGGCAATGCGCATTCAGTGGGAGGAGACGTTCCCGTCGACGACGAGGCGCCTACGGTGACTTCGTAAATCTCAAGATGATATGGCGGCTCAGTCTTTCGGAGGTGTCATAGAGGTAGGGTGTGCGTGTGTGCGTTCATAGGGGTGAGTGTATGCGCGTGTATATGAGCGCTTGTGTTTGTACTGATGTTCAAAAAAAAACTACATTAAGCTATTTTTAATATGTAATCTTAAAAGAAATTATACACTTATTTTCACTATTATATGTATATATTTCCATCAAGTGTGTGCACAAAAATAGATTGAAGAACTTATATTTTTCCGAAAAAGTGATCGATCAACATATATTTCGTGTTATTTCCGCATGTATTTCTTTCGTGTAGATTTTTTCTGTGTATATTTAAAATATAATTCTTAGGTATAAAACATATTTTGAAAATCAAATGTGTGCAGATTTCCCTAGAGTTAAGACCAGAACCCTAGGGGTAGTTTACGGTGTTAGTAAGGGAACGGTGGGAGCCGTTAGTGTTGTGTGCTCTTTCCCTACGTTTCATTTGTTGACCCTAGGCATAGACCTTTCCTAAGGTTCAGGAAGTAACCCCTAAGGAACGTTGCCAACGTGGCTTCAGTATGGTCCCACAGGGTGAATATCCCTTGGGTCTCGCACCTAACCCTAAGGAAACAATACAATCCCTTGGGTTCTCAGTTCGGGCCCTAGCAAAACTTTGTGTCCTTAGGGTGCCCTTTCTAACTCTAAGGAATCATTTCAGTCCTAGGGCTATCTGCAGATTCTAGTAGTGTCTGTCCGTGCGGCTCCATACGGGAACTGCACCGACGGCCTACCCAGTTTGCCGGAACTGCAGGTCGAGGCCATTGGAGCGATTTTTCGTCAAAAGAGACCACCTGCCGGATTGAAATGACAAAAAGACCACCTCTGGGTCAGATTGACAAAAAAGACCCCCTCATCGTGACGGCAGACGCGGCAGGCGACACATGGCCCCTGCCGCCACGACGTGAGGCGGCCGGCCCCGCCGCCACGCTGCCAGGCGGCCAGTCGTTGGCAACAGAAATCCAGGCCAGCGATGGAACGGAGTTGGGTATGGTGGGCCACGCCGCCACCGTATGAGGCGGCCGGCACTGTAGCCCTGGGAGCGACACTGTAGCGATGCACTGCTGCTGCGGGCCATGCCGCCACCCGTTGAGGCGGCTGGCACGGTTACTGGTGCAAAGCGGGACGAGCAGCACTGCTACTGCTGCACGCGGCCTGTCGGGGACATAGCATTTCATTATAGAGAGCATGGTATTATTTTATTATAAGAGCATGGCCTTTTCTTTTACTAAGAGCACAACATTTTCATTATCAAGAGCATCACACTTTTATTATAAAAGAGCATGCCATTTTTTCTATAGAGCATGGCAGTTTTTATTTTTAAAGAGCATGGAATTTTTTGTTAGTAAGAATATGGCATTCTTATCATTAAGAGGATGGACATTTTTTTAAGAGCGTGATCTTTTTAATCTATAGCATGGTAAAAAATGGCATGGTATTTTTAGTTTTTCTAAATCATGTAATGTTTCTTTTTTGTGTGATTTTTTTGATTCGGATAACCAAAATATAGGACATGGCAATTTTAATTTTTATATTGTGGCATTTTTATTTTTCAGTGTTATGGCATTTCTATTATCTTGATCGGGCCATTTTCCTTTTATACATTTTCTCAAAACTTTACCATATACGAGTTTATATGATGGCCTTTAACTAAAGTATTGTACATGATCAAATTTAATCATGACGCTGTTTTGTTTACGCGATGGCATTTTCATATGTTGTTTTGGAGAAAATCCAGTTTTAAAGGATTTTTAGTATTGTCTCATGAAAATGGGTTTTTTAGTCCATTTTTGAAGGCTTATATGAGTGCGAAAAGGGCTCGAACTTGAGATCTCACTGTAATTGATGACATTTTCTATGGACTAATGGTTGCCTTGAGTTATATTTGAAGGATTTATCCATAGACATGAAGTCCATGTGTTGGTTTCAAGGAGTTTATAAGTTGACCAAGGTGTTATTCAAGGAATTATCCAAAGTTTGGTAAGAGAGAAGACATGATATAAGGTTGATCAAGACTAAGTCAAGGAGTGAATCAAGTTGATCAACACATAAAGCGTACAAGATGTACTGAAAGGGATCAAGTGATCCCATGGTATGGTAAGCATTGTTCATTATGCTTTGTGTACTAACCCATGGTCTACGTGAGAGTTCTGTGTGGGGTTAGGTATGTTTCCATGGGCCTGCATCAAGTGGAAGATCTCATATAACCTATGGAGGATGACATCAAGTGGTGATCGTCATCAAGACTGCGGTGTGCAAGTTCAAGTGAAGCATCACAAAGAGATCATGCTTAGAACTTGTTGTCCATTGTGGTGACAATGGACTTGTGAAGATGTGCCGAAGAGTGGCTCACACATAGTGGAGTATGGGGAGAAATCAACTAGTCTTCATTGAGCCAATGCAATCAAGAAAGGTCTCATGGTGGTAGTTGGAGGGAGGCAGGTCCGTCAAAGCCCCCGCCCCCACCGGCGGCCGCGGCGGCGGCAGCCGCGGGAGGTCAAGTCTGCAAGGCGGCAGCAGCGCCCTACTGCAGTGGCGATGGCTTGAGCAGGGCACCGGCAGCAGGACGATGGACGAGCTGCGCCGCCGCTGGTTTGGGTCAATGTGGCGGCGCTCTCGGCACAGCGGTGGGATTTGGGGGAAGTGTACAGCGGTGGGGGGAATTGGGGGAAACCCTTCGCGCGTGTATAGGGGAAATTTTGGCGCGTGTACAGGGGAGGATTGGCGCGTACAACAAATTATGCGCGCGCTCGCTAAAAAAAATCTAACGGGCTGAATACGCGTGTAATACGACCAAATCTGCGCGTGTGTACACTAATTTTGGCCGTACTGAATTATCATCTGCATTTTGGCCCTACTTAACTAAATTAAGCTGCGAACCAACCTGTGGTTGGATGGTTAGAGGGACTGTGGTATCCCCAGCCCACCAGGGTTCAAATCCTGATGCTCGCATTTATTCCTGGATTTATTTCAGGATTTCCAGCAATGCGCATTCAGTGGGAGGAGACGTTCCCGTCGACGACGAGGCGCCTACGGTGACTTCGTAAATCTCAAGATGATATGCCGGCTCAGTCTTTCGGAGGCGTCATAGAGGTAGGGTGTGCGTGTGTGCGTTCATAGGGGTGAGTGTATGCGCGTGTATATGAGCGCTTGTGTTTGTACTGATGTTCAAAAAAAACTACATTAAGCTATTTTTAATATCTAATCTTAAAAGAAATTATGCACTTATTTTCACTATTATATGTATATATTTCCATCAAGTGTGTGCACAAAAATAGATTGAAGAACTTATATTTTTCCGAAAAAGTGATCGATCAACATATATTTCGTGTTATTTCCGCATGTATTTCTTTCATGTAGATTTTTTCTGTGTATATTTAAAATATAATTCTTAGGTATAAAACATATTTTGAAAATCAAATGTGTGCAGATTTCCCTAGAGTTAAGACCAGAACCCTAGGGTAGTTTACGATGTTAGTAAGGGAACGGTGGGAGCCGTTAGTGTTGTGTGCTCTTTCCCTACAGTTTCATTTGTTGACCCTAGGCATAGACCTTTCCTAAGGGTTCAGGAAGTAACCCCTAAGGAACGTTGCCAACGTGGCTTCAGTATGGTCCCACAGGGTGAATATCCCTTGGGTCTCGCACCTAACCCTAAGGAAACAATACAATCCCTTGGGTTCTCAGTTCGGACCCTAGCGAAACTTTGTGTCCTTAGGGTGCCCTTTCTAACTCTAATGAATCATTTCAGCCCTAGGGCTATCTGCAGATTCTAGTAGTGTCTGTCCGTGCGGCTCCATACGGGAACTGCACCGACGGCCTACCCAGTTTGCCGGAACTGCAGGTCGAGGCCGTTGGAGCGATTTTTCGTCAAAAGAGACCACCTGCCGGATTGAAATGACAAAAAAGACCACCTCTGGGTCAGATTGACAAAAAAGACCCCCTCATCGTGACGGCAGACGCGGCAGGCGACACGTGGCCCCTGCCGCCACGACGTGAGGCGGCCGGCCCCGCCGCCACGCTGCCAGGCGGCCAGTCGTTGGCAACAGAAATCCAGGCCAGCGATGGAACGGAGTTGGGTATGGTGGGCCACGCCGCCACCGTATGAGGCGCCCGGCACTGTAGCCCTGGGAGCGGCACTGTAGCGATGCACTGCTGCTGCGGGCCATGCCGCCACCCGTTGAGGCGGCTGGCACTGTTACTGGTGCAAAGCGGGACGAGCAGCACTGCTGCTGCTGCACGCGGCCTGTCGGGGACTGGCACTATATTGCTAATTAACTAATTTGTCTCGCATATATGCTGCACAAATTGCAGCGTTCAACCTTTGATGCAATTTATTTTTAATTTCAGCATTGGGTGTGTCATCACGTCCACTAGAATATATGGGTTTTGATAAATAGAAATGAAGAGGAAACATCCTGCGGTTGACTTGATGAAGTCACAGAGAAGACCTATTGATCCATCATAAGTGAGAGTATTGTTAGAACAAAGGTAGTAATATATATATGCAGCAGCAGCAACAGTGCAGCAGCTACAGTGCCCTCAGCCTCATCAGGTGGTGGCATGGCCCTGCACCAGCAGTGCATCGCTACAGTGCCGACCCCAGGTGATGTAGGGTGGAACCCTAATTCGTCGATCTTTCACGTTTGGAGGGGATCCTACGGAGAACACGATGAACACGGGGAAGAACGGAGAGAAATCACAAGGGGAAACACTCAAGAACAAGTCCAAATCACACATCCACTAGACAATCAAACACACAAGATCACAAGGTACATGAACAACAAAGGGAAAGATACAAGGTAAGGTTCATCTCCAAGAGGAGGTCTTGATGATATCCTAGATGGATCTTCCCACAAGGGGGTCTTGATGATATCCCGCAGGATCTTCTCCTAGATGGAGGTCTTGGCCTCCAATGGAGTAGTGGTCTCTCTCTCTCAAGAGTAGAGATAGGTAGGAGCAAAGCTCATATACAAATGAGCTATCACTTTGCTAACCCTAGAAAGGAGGTGGAGGTGGTCTATTTATAGTCTAAGCCACGAAGGGGTAAGTGGGAGAGGGATACAAGGCCAAAGGCCCGCGGCTGCGCACAGGCAGGGCGGTAGTACCGGACTCATGGGCGGTAGTACCGCTTGAGCGGTAGTACCGCTCGCTTTCGGCGGTAGTACCGCTTGAGCGGTAGTACCGCTTGCTTTGGGCGGTAGTACCGCCCTTTCTGGACTGGGCAAGTCCTTTTTCTTCCGTCTTCGCTTCCATGCTTCCCTTGCGGACGGTGTAGGCGTTCCTTGGCGCTTGCACTCCTCCTCGTCGTGCGTGAAGCTCCGACAATACCTATGCATGCACACGAGTGGAGTGTCAAGTAGTATACCATCCTCAAAGGGGTCAAGTGAACACGTGTAAAGGAGAAGATTCACCTTTATGTATGAGAAGTAGAGGTCGCACGTGTCACTTGCCAAACGGACTCTTGACATGGTGATGTCCGTAGGATGCTCCGCATCATCCCCTCCCCCTTGGGAAATATCCGACCTCGGATCGAAAACCAAATCACCATGGGAAAGAGATGGCTTCGCCATGAAGGAGTGGACGTTCACCAAGTACTCGTCATCTTCAAGCTCGCAATGGGCACTCTCCAATGTCGCACCGTCTTGGGATTCCTTCAAAATGAGCAAGGAAAACAAACACTTGGAAAAACAAATGTGGTTAGCATTAGTGCAAAACCAAGCATTCAAGAGGTGATTCACCAAACAAGTGTTGTCATCAAGCATAGCATATGGTTTGACAAAGGATTGTGACATGGCATGTAAGGACATAATTTGAGCACAAGCAAAGATATCATGGGGACAATCATGTAAATGTGAGGTAGAGATGCAAATATATGTGACAATAGCATAAGCATCCACCTCAAGGTCATAGCAAGCATGCATAAAGCGCTCGACAAATGGTCGATGGTAGGCATATGAATCATTCACAACACCAAATAAGATGAGATGTCTAAACACATGGGTCAAGTGCAAGACAATCCAAGCATAATGTGCATAGGGTGTAGTGAATATAGTGTGGCACTCAACACAATAGAAAGAGCAATTGTTCATCATGTGTGAGGCAATCAAGTGAATCATGTGACAAGCAAAGGAACATGGCAATGTGACAAGCATGGAAATGTGATTATCATGGGTGCAAGCAATATCTCGAACATGCGTGCAAATGGTGCAAGCAACACATGAAGTATGATCCAAAATATCCAAGCTCAAGAAGGATGTCACCTTGCAAGCGTGTCCTTGTGCATTCTTCACAATGCCGAAGTGGTAGGAAATGTGGTGTAGAAGCGAGTCGTGGTAGAATGTATGAGGCTCGCTCTCAAGAGCTCGAATGGTCAACTCACGTGAAGTGGAAGTCGACACGAAGTCCAAGTATCCTACACATGCAGAAAACAAGGCAAAGAACGTATGCGCATGGTAGATAAACACATCATCCATCATGATGGTTCTCTTCTCTTGCACATAACCATTAGAAGCACAAGTGCATGAATAATATGATTCAATAATGGCGATATTCAAGGCACTAGGTATATGGTGCAAAGAGGGAAGACAAGCATGCTTCACAAGGAGTACGTCAAAATCTCCAAACATATGTGAGAATGCTATGGGGGAAATCTCATGAGCAAGACTATAAGCATTGTTGCACTCAATACATGGCAAATCATCTAGCATGAGAGAGGCAACACATGGAGATATATGACACGAAGCAATATGAATCATGTGCAAAGCATATAGATGGTTGTCATCAACCGCATGAGATGAGCAAGTATGACACAAGAGACAATGATCAAGATATATCATGTGAGAGGCATGAGCATATATGTCATCTACCCAAGAAAGCAAGTAGTGGAACATGGGTGATGCAATATAGCGAGCATTCATAGCTAGCAAATCAAGCAAGCTATTAGTGCAAAGATGCAACATACTAGGAGGAATCATGGCAAACATGTCATTGGTGCAAATAGTGGGCATGAATAATTCACAAGTCATAGCACAAGCATGAAAGCAAGATATGAGTACAATATCATGAATGTATTGGCGAGAGGCCATATGTGAATAGCAATGGGTCATCATGACTCTCCCAACACAACAAGCATCAATAGAATGGGGCACATGATAAACATGGCAAAAGCAACAAGGATCTCCACCAAGCATGCAAATACACATAGGAATATCATAATGGAGAATCATGGGTAGATGCAAACAAGGGTCACAATTGCATGGCAAAGGCATAGAAGCAAGCATAACATGCAAAGTGAACACGGTAAAATGAGCATAATGTGAGAAGTGGTAAATGGCCCATAGCCGTGTGAGAGCCAAGTAGAGGAGTTGCGCGTAGTCCTTGCGCGAAGGGAACGGTGGTAAGGATAGTCCACGGGATCCCAAATCATCATTGCTCTCAAGAGCTCGTTTTGTCAACTCGTGGGATTGCGAGGTTGACAAGTATTCCTGGGTACCTACACAAAAGAGACACAAACGAAAGAAATTGTGTGTGTGGTAAATGTACACATCATCCATCATGATGTGTATGTGCACGTGTGAGTTAGCACAAGATAAGCATCGCTCAAAGAAATTTGATGCATGGTATAGGAACATGTCATCCATCATGAAAGAATAGTTGTTATGTATGACACGATGGGGACACCAATTGAGAATGCAAGTATATGGCACATCAATAGTATGTTTATTCGTGGGTAGCATATGGTGCAAACAAGTATGGGGATCATGCAATGAATGGGATGGATCAAATTCCCCTAACATGTATGAGGAAACTATGGGGGCCTCCTCATGAGCAATATCGGAAACATCATATGGAGAAAATGGACAACATCCAAAACAATGCATATCCGAAGCTAGGTGGTCATGGCATGGCATATGAGATAAATGATGCAAAGGGAGCATATCAATATCATCACAAGAGAAACAAATGCCAATAACCATGGGCTTGTCATCTATGCCATATGTGCAAATTGGGTTTATTTTAATGGCATATGCATAGTCACTATGAATAGATTGCAAATAAGAAATATGATGGATCTCATGCATAGCATATGACAAGTCCAGCGGATTATCAAACATGATGTGACCTAAAGAATTGTCACAAGAAATCCTATGTAACATGGCATCACGACTAATAGACTCCACAAGAGAATCATCATACTCATCATAAATGGGCAAATCATCGCATGGGGAAATCATACTAGCATGAAGCATGGCAATAGGTGGATCAACATCATGCAAGCAATCAATGTCAAGAATGTCCACTAGTGGGACTAGAGCATCACCTTCACCTATGTTACCTTTGTCATTCCACTCAAGTGGTGTAGGTGAGGTAGGAAAGACCAAATGGTGGTCATCTTCATCTTGATGGAACCATGTGGGGGGTGCATCATAATCCACCATGGCCATCGTCTTGTCCAAAGGGAGGACGAAGTCGTCGAGGATCGGCGCGTCATCATAAATGGGACCTAGCACCAAACGAGAAGACACAATAGAGGTAGAGGTCACGTTGTTAGAAATGCAAATGGCCTCATGAGACCTATCAACTATATCACTCTCTCTATGTGGTGGTTCACTCACTCGCTCAAAATAGGTGCACTCAAACTCACGTATGGTGGAGTCACTCATCTCACTCAAGTGGTGGGGGTTGTGGCTCTCCTCACATGGGAATTGTGGCAACTCATCATATATGGGGCTAGTGGTGAAGTCACTCTCACTCTCAATATGGTGGTACAAGTCACTCAAGTCATCATACGTCGTCGTGGTCGAAGGGAAGATCCCATGCTCAACCATCTCGTCGTCGTCGCCGTGGATGAAGGCCGAAGATGGCACATCATCACTCTCCTCCATGACCGAAGGGAAAATCCCATGCTCGATCATCTCGTCACCGTCGCCGTGGATGAAGGCCGAAGATGGCACATCATCACTCTCCTCCGTGACCGAAGGGAAAATCCCATGCTCGATCATCTCGTCACCGTCGCCATGGATGAAGGCCGAAGATGGCACATCATCACTCCCGCCTCCAAAGATGGAAGCATCATCCTTGCTCGCCACCTTGTCGCTCGCTTCCAAAGCTTGGTCCTTGAGGGTCTCCGTAGTCGTACTCGTCGCCGCACCGTCTTGAAAAAGAGTCGTGATAGACTCGGCACCATCAATGCCACAAAGAGGGGTGGTGGTGAAGTCGAACTTGGGAGCATCGTCTTGGAGCTCGTCGGGGTTGGACATCTTGGTGGTACTAGCCTCATGCTTGTCGTAGAGCTTGGTCGCCGCGAAGTTTGCTTGGGGTGGAGAAGCCTTGGCCTTCATGAGTTCTTGTTCCGCCTTGAGAGCACCAATGTAGTAGTCATCGATGGACTTGTAGTTCTCGAGGAAGATGGTCTTGGAGATGTCGTTGTGCAATCCCATCATGAAGTGGAACTTCATTGACATGGGGTCGTCCACGCCGGCTCGTCGCAAGGCAATCATGATCTCCTTGAAGTACTTGTCGATGGACTTGGATCCTTGGGTGGTGTTCTCCAATTGGCGTCGAAGTTGTTCCGTGTAGGTTGGAGGCACAAACTCTCGCCGTAAAGCTCTCTTCGTCTTGGGCCAACTCATGTCGTAGTACTCCGAAGGTGTGTGAAGCCACCATGTCGAGGCGTAGTCGTGGAAGTTTCTTGTGGCGCACTTCACTTGATCTTCGGGACGAACTTGATGTAGCTTGAGGTAGTCGTCCATCAAACGCTCCCACTCGAGGTATTCCTCGGGTTCTTGAGTCCCATAGAAAGGAATCGCGTGGTTGATGTCGAGGTCGTAGTAGCTCGTGGAAGTCGCGGACTTGAGGTTGGGGAGCTTCTCTTGAGCGTAGTCTTGGGGTTCTTGTTGGCGAAGATGCAGTATGTCCGTAGGCGAAGATGCCTTGAAGTCGCTTGGCGAAGATGCCAAGGGAGATGGTGAAGTCATTGAGCGGTTGTTGATGTAGAGCTCTTGACCTTCACGTTCTTGTTGGTGATAGTGTTGATGCCGATGTGATCTTGCCGGAGATGGTAGCTCGGAAGCATGTGCTCTTGAGCGTCTTCTCGAAGATGAGGAAGATCGCTTGTAGGACTTGATGAGGGCTTTGATCTCCTCCATTTTAGCTTGCATCTTGGCGTCGGAGTTGTTGTTCATGGCATCGAACTCGTCGTTGTTGTTGTAGACCGAAAATGAAATGCCTTGCCTATCCATCACAAGACTCGAGTAGAGGTGAGTAGGAAATGAGATAAACAATACCAAGTTACCTTTTCCCAAAGTTGAGGATGTATCCCGTGTCACTCAATGTGAGATGAAAGAATAGTGGAATTGGTACTGGACTTGTTCACTCACACCTATCAAGTAAAGCTTATGGTAGAGCTTGGTGAGGATAGTGGCACAAAAAATTGATGCAAAATGTTAGCAAGAGTCAATAATGTTGAAAAAGATTCACAAATTCGCAAGTGAAACAAATGGACCAATAGCAATGAAAGGTACACGAAAACACACACACGGATAGATAAATGGGGTCGTGCAACCAAGGAATGAGCACAAAATGTGGAATCAACGGAAAACGCTCGTGTTGCACAACTCAAGAGAGACGCTAGCACGATTGCTCAATAGGCGGATACGACACTTGTGCACAACCTATAAGATGCAAAATGGATATTCTTTCTATCCCAAGTATGCTATATATGTATGGTTCCCGGTGTTTCTCTCAAGCATGATATCATATGATGTAGATTTTGGTATGGCTCTTATGTGCAATGGGGTATGATGCTATGGCACTTGCTCACGAGCTCTTTGCTCTCTTTTTGCTTAAAAGCTTTTTCTCCTTTTTTTTTCTATGGCCACTTTTGCACAATGCACAAACGAAGATAGCAATTGTGTATATGCGGGAACAAACTTGAGGCACAATGGATGATATGATACCAAGATGATATGGTATGTATGCAATGGAAGGTATGGACCACTAATGTGCACAAGTAACGTTGCCGGCAATACTCAAATGGCTAGTCTCGATAGGCAAGTAACGCAAAATGGGCTAGGGGTTAACAATGCAATTGCAAGGGAATATACAAAGGTGTCGTCGAGGTTACCGTCCTTTGCGATGATGAGTGGCGGTGTTCTTGGTGTAGATACCAAGATGATGGAGACTCGTCCCTAAGTAGCCGAAACACCTTAGGAAACGGAAAAACCGCAAACTCAAAATCTCAAATGACAAATGTCAAATGGTGGTAGCGGAAAGCGGTGGTGGTGTTGCACCAGGCAATGCGGAAGTGGGATGATGGGTTATACACGGTGTAAGAGTTGGAAGCACACGGTCCCTAAGTAGCCGAAACACCTTAGGAGACACAAGCCACAACTCGAAAAAGCTCAAACAACAATTGGGTTAAGTTGGGTTGTCGGAAGTGTATGGTGGGCAAGGTTATGTGGAAGTGGTGGCGGTGGTGGTGGTTGATGAAGAAGCAACCGTCCCTAAGTAGCCTAAACACCTTAGGAGACTCAAATCACAACTCAAACAACCACTAATGCTATAAGGAACAAAATGGGTTAGGTTGCGGAAGTCGGTGGTGGTTATGCGGATGTTGTGGTGGAAGCCCTAGGCAAAGATGCCAAAATTCACCAAATGTGATGGAGTCTAATGGTGTTGTAACCTATCTAGGTGGATGGATAATGTCAATAGCTTCTCAACGAGCTAAAGAACGCGAAAATCGGACTCCGGATGTGGAAGTTATGGTGGAAATGGTGAAACTCGGAAAGCTGGAAATGGCCAGGGCGGTAGTACCGCTCGGGAGGGCGGTAGTACCGCTCGTGTCGGGATTTTTCGACTATTTTGGCTGGAAGGGGCCTGGCGGTAGTACCGTTCGCGGGGCGGTAGTACCGCTTGAGGTTCTCAGCGGTAGTACCGCTCTGTAGGGCGGTAGTACCGCTCGTGTCGGGATTTTCTCGATTGCTCGAATGGTTTCGCGATTTTGGGGCGGAAATGGGTGATTTCGGGGTCAAAATTCGATGGATTTTGTGGATGAAAAGGGGTGAAACTTGGGGGAATGCTAGATCCACTTGAAACCAAGCAAATCCACGGATCAAAATCAACAAAACATCATCAAACCAACAAATCACAAAAAAAATTGGGGCTATTTTTGGTGGGGATTTTCGGATTTAGGACGAAAACAACAAAATCAAGCTAGAAAACATGGGGTAGGGGCTCCAAAAACGTGATCAACGTGGCTCATGATACCATATGATGTAGGGTGGAACCCTAATTCGTCGATCTTTCACGTTTGGAGGGGATCCTACGGAGAACACGATGAACACGGGGAAGAACGGAGAGAAATCACAAGGGGAAACACTCAAGAACAAGTCCAAATCACACATCCACTAGACAATCAAACACACAAGATCACAAGGTACATGAACAACAAAGGGAAAGATACAAGGTAAGGTTCATCTCCAAGAGGAGGTCTTGATGATATCCTAGATGGATCTTCCCACAAGGGGGTCTTGATGATATCCCGCAGGATCTTCTCCTAGATGGAGGTCTTGGCCTCCAATGGAGTAGTGGTCTCTCTCTCTCAAGAGTAGAGATAGGTAGGAGCAAAGCTCATATACAAATGAGCTATCACTTTGCTAACCCTAGAAAGGAGGTGGAGGTGGTCTATTTATAGTCTAAGCCACGAAGGGGTAAGTGGGAGAGGGATACAAGGCCAAAGGCCCGCGGCTGCGCACAGGCAGGGCGGTAGTACCGGACTCATGGGCGGTAGTACCGCTTGAGCGGTAGTACCGCTCGCTTTCGGCGGTAGTACCGCTTGAGCGGTAGTACCGCTTGCTTTGGGCGGTAGTACCGCCCTTTCTGGACTGGGCAAGTCCTTTTTCTTCCGTCTTCGCTTCCATGCTTCCCTTGCGGACAGTGTAGGCGTTCCTTGGCGCTTGCACTCCTCCTCGTCGTGCGTGAAGCTCCGACAATACCTATGCATGCACACGAGTGGAGTGTCAAGTAGTATACCATCCTCAAAGGGGTCAAGTGAACACGTGTAAAGGAGAAGATTCACCTTTATGTATGAGAAGTAGAGGTCGCACGTGTCACTTGCCAAACGGACTCTTGACATGGTGATGTCCGTAGGATGCTCCGCCTCATACGGTGGCGGCATGGCCCACCATACCCAGCTCCATTCCGTTGCTGGCCTGGCAACATGGCGGCGAGGCCGGCCGCCTCACGTCGTGGCGGCAGGTGCCACGTGTCGCCTGGCGCGCCTGCCGCCACGGCGAGGGGGGGTCTCTTTTGTCAATCTGACCCAGAGGTGGCCTTTTTTGTCATTTCAATCCGGCAGGTGGTCTCTTTTGACAAAAAATCCGTTGGAGCGGGGCTGCGCCGCAGCCCGAAAGATGTCCTCGGCCTTTGGGTTGCTGCATGTGGCAGACATCGAGGGTGCTCGCGGGAGACGATAGCAGACTAACCTGATTGCGCTAGGAGGATTAGATAGGTGTCGTTGCCGTTGTGAAGCCGCCGCCACGCCATATCGGCTCCATCCGGCCACCGCGTCATGGTTGGAGTGCCTGGGCCTGGCTGGGAGGAGGACGACAACATGAAGAACGAACCATGGAGGTAATGTAAGCAAAAAGAGGAAATGAACCAGAGAAGATAGGCGAAATACAGGAAGGAAGAACACCTATTTATAGTGTACAAAGAGATGGAAGGAAGAAAACAAACTCAAACACAAATTGTGGAACAGCGGCAAGGCTAGAATGACCCATATAGGCGGTACTGCTTGCAAAAAGCAATCAGTCAAACAGTTTGCTGTCGATGAGCCGGCTGTCCGACCGCCCACGCCCTCTTGTCTTGTTGTCATTGGATTGACATACGCATTCCCTGGGCACCGCTTCGGCCGACTACCATTGTTCAGGCATATATGCAGGCGCCCCACACCGGTTTCGCTGCATGATTGCGCCCATGTCTCTCGTCGTTTTGCTGCTGGACTCAAGTGCGAATCTCCTGGCCACCGCTTCAATCAGTTCCAATTGGTCGGTCGTAGACCCACGCGGCATCGCTCAATTCGGCTGCATGCATGCAGCACCTTAACTCACTACGTACCTCTACCGCCTTGTGTCTAGACGCAAGTGCACACCGACAACCGCCGCTCTGCTCATTTCTTCCCGCCGTACGTGGTGCTCCTACAATGCAAACACGTAGCTGTAGTCTCTGTGCCACATGCTGACCTATTGCATGCTAGAACGGTGCAGGGAAAGGAAAGGAAAGGAAAATTTTAAAATCTGCATGGTAAAACAGTGCAAGAGAGGAAAGCAAGATTAGGATAGGAAAGCAAGATCAGGAACGAACACATCACATGGAGCAGACAGACCTGGAATGGCTAGAGGCACACGGTAAGGAAGCAATCACGTTCAAAAAATTTACAAAGAAAACACACGGCCACACTTGGGTTTCTACCCCACCACATCCCAAAGAAATACACGCGTCAAGAAATCAAATGCCCATAAGTTGCTTTCATCCAAGTGGCTAAACGTGAAGGCAAAAAACTTGCCTGGAATAGAGGCTTGGGTATTGATTGCATGGGTGGACAGCAGAGTACACTGCTTTTGTATGTGAATGCCTCTGATAGAAAAGAAAGAAGGACGTACGTTGGCTTTTAGAAATCCAAAGAGGCTTGACAACTTTTCATGTCATGTGCTAACTGTTTATAAAAAGGGAAGAGATTAAGATGTTGTCACTAGCTCACCGGGTAACATAATCTCTTCATTTGCGTCGGAAAACAAAACAATGAAAGTTCATCTGCCGCCGCACACGCGCGATCACAAGAAAAAAAGAAACCTTGTACGTGCTCGATGAGCTGTCCTGTTTGCGCGAAATCTAAAAATTTGATGAAAAGTTAGTCACACAATTGCCACACCTTGTGTAATATATCTAGTCATAATAATAATAATAATAATAATAATAATAATAATAATAATAATAATAATAATAATAGTATATATGTTAGTTTTACCACAGAAGCTGCTAGCCTTTAAGTAGTTGCGGGCCATGACCAAAGAAACCCTTAATTCAGCGCTAGAAATGCCCGTCACGGCCGGCCAGGCTTTAAGTAAAAGGCGTCTGAAAACCCGTGCCACCTACAGTAATTCCTTTTCTTGGAAACAGATTATCGTCATCACCACCATTTTATTAAGCGCTATCGGGATGGCAACTAGTCAGTTGGCCACGTCAGTGATCCGCGGCACCGTGGCCGCCTCTTCCTCTCCGCCATGCCTTGTGTCCTCTTATTCATGTTCTAAGGCCACCTCTGTCTATCTATCTCTATATATATATTGGAAAGAGACATCCATCCGCGTGCGGGGTGCGCGTGCGACTTAGGTCTTGGGACTCGAGGCGAGAGAGAGGGAGAGGGAGAGAGAAGGCTGTTAGGCCGGCGGTGAGCATGATGGTCGTCGCTCCTCCGTTAGCGGCGGGCGCGGCATTGACGACGACGACCCAGATGAGGAGCGCCAGCAGTGAGCGACCGGGCGGTGAAGCGCTGGCGCATCGGTGGGTCGCCGGCCTTGATCCAGTAGTGAGCAATGCGCCGATTAGATTAGATTGGACGGCGGCGCAGGAGGACGGACGTTGGCGGCCGGGATTGCCGAGGAGGAACGACGACATGCACCGGCAACTGGCGCGCATGCCCCTACATCCTCGGTACACACTACACACATACTTCTCCATTGTCGTGTCACTCTGCTTTGCTCTGCTTCTGTTCTTGGTGTTCATGGCATCATCAAGGTGTTTGATTGATCGGTTGCATGCAGCGAACGAGTGCTGCGAGCGGCTGGCCCTACTACGGCTTGAGCACCAACCTCGTCAACTTCATGAAGGACCGGATGGGCATGGCCAACGCCGCCGCCGCCAACAACGTCACCAACTGGGGCGGCACCTGCTACATCACCCCGCTCATCGGCGCCTTCCTCGCCGAGGCCTACCTCGGCCGCTTCTGGACCATCGCCTCCTTCATGATCATCTACATCTTCGGCCTCGGCCTGCTCACCATGGCCACCTCCGTGCACGGCCTCGTGCCCGCCTGCGCCTCCAAGGGCGTCTGCGACCCCACGCCGGGCCAGTCCGCCGCGGTCTTCATCGCGCTCTACCTCATCGCGCTCGGCACCGGCGGGATCAAGCCATGCGTCTCCTCCTTCGGGGCCGACCAGTTTGACGAGCACGACGACGTGGAGCGCAAGAGCAAGAGCTCGTTTTTCAACTGGTTCTACTTCTCCATCAACATCGGCGCGCTCGTGGCCTCGTCCGTGCTCGTGTATGTGCAGACGCATGTCGGGTGTGTCACGACCGTGGGCCAGAACGAATCGCCGGCGACGAGGTAGCTAGCAACCGGAGCAGGGTAGCGCTCTCATGGCGAGAGGAAGGAGAAAGGAGAGCGGCTCGGGTATTGATAAGAGCAGGAGAGGGGAAAACAGATGAGAGGCTCAGAATGATTTCAGATTTCAAAACTTGTCTGTTACAGTGACACTCGCTTGCTTATAAACCCGCAAGCCCACGCAACACCCATACGGCCCACTGGCTCACGGCCACACACGGCCCACCACACGGCACGCCACGCCCATTCACTTCTTCCCGCTTCCACCAGATCTCTCTCGCCTCTTCTTGCGTCTGTCAGCACTGTCTGAACCTGATGCCATCGCCTCGGCACTTACAGTACCTGCCCCTGAAGAACCAGCATGTCCCCATGCTGGTGCAGCTGGAAACCTCTGCTTGAGCACCTCGTAATCTTCCCACGTAGCGGAAGTTGCCGGTATGGTAGCCCACTTAATCAGCACTTGCAATTGAGAAGTGTTTCCCTTCTTGACCAGACGACGATCCAGAATCTCTTCAGAAAAAACGCCAGGAGCAGACAGATCGATCGAACAGGCAACGACGAGAACACTGGTGTATGATCTGGCACATGGTTCTTCAGTTGCGACACATGAAAAACTGGGTGCATTTGACTGCCTCGCGGTAATTCCACGCGATAAGCTGCTGTTCCAACCCTGTCCAGTATTTTGTAGGGCCTCGTGCCCGCCTGCGCCTCCAAGAGGGTGTGCGACCCCACGCCGGGCCAGTCGGCGGCCGTCTTCATCGCGCTCTACCTCATCGCGCTCGGCACCGGCGGGATCAAGCCATGCGTCTCCTCCTTCGGGGCCGACCAGTTCGACGAGCACGACGACGTGGAGCGCAAGAGCAAGAGCTCGTTTTTCAACTGGTTTTACTTCTCCATCAACATCGGCGCGCTCGTGGCCTCGTCCGTGCTCGTGTACGTGCAGACGCATGTCGGCTGGAGCTGGGGCTTCGGCATCCCCGCCGTCGTCATGGCCATCGCCGTCGGCAGCTTCTTCGTCGGCACGCCGCTCTACAGGCACCAGCGCCCCGGCGGCAACCCGCTCACCCGCATCGCGCATGTGCTCGTCGCCGCCACGCGCAAGCTCGGCGTCCCCGTCGACGGGTCGGCGCTGTACGAGACGGCGGACAGGGAGTCCGGCATCGAGGGGAGCCGCAAGCTGGAACACACGCAGCAGTTCAGGTTCCTCGACAAGGCGGCGGTGGAGACGCAGGCGGACAAGGCGGCGGCCGGGCCGTCGCCGTGGCGGCTGTGCACGGTGACGCAGGTGGAGGAGCTCAAGAGCGTGGTGCGGCTGCTGCCCATCTGGGCGAGCGGCATCGTGTTCGCCACGAAATTCAAGATCCCCTCCGCCTCGCTCTCCACCTTCGACACCCTCAGCGTTATCGCCTGGGTGCCCGTCTACGACCGTCTCCTCGTCCCCGCAGTGCGCTCCATCACCGGCCGCCCCCGCGGCTTCACCCAGCTACAGCGCATGGGCATCGGCCTCGTCGTCTCCATGTTCGCCATGCTCGCCGCCGGCGTGCTCGAGCTCGTCCGCCTCCGCACCATCCGCAGCGCGGCCTCTACGGGGAGCACGACGTCGTGCCCATCTCCATCTTCTGGCAGGTGCCGCAGTACTTCATCATCGGCGCCGCCGAGGTGTTCACCTTCGTGGGCCAGCTCGAGTTCTTCTACGACCAGGCGCCCGACGCCATGAGGAGCATGTGCTCCGCGCTCTTAGAGCAACTCCAGCAGATGCCGCGCAAAAGTGGTCAAACCTCTGTACTCCCTCCTTCCATCTATATAGGGCCTAATGTGTTTTTCAAGACAGCCTTTGACTATTGACAAGATTAATAGCACATGAGATGTATACTATGAAAATTATATTATTGGAAGCTCCTTTGACATACAAATTTGAAGGTATGCTTTGTGTAAGTTGCATGTCATATATTATTGCTCTAACGTTTGGTCAAAGTTAGCCTCAAAAAACGCATTAGGACCTATATAGATGGAAGGAGGGAGTATTTATAGTATAGGTTGAAAAAAATGCATCGAATAGATCCCTAAAATAGAAGATTTTAGAAAAAAAATTATAGGTTACCGCATATTATCACCCACATACCCATATATGTAGTTTTCAAGCCTATTTTCGAGGCGATAAACGAGTCAACGCCAGAGCAGGCGGGGGAGCTGGGCAGCGGTCGTCGGAGTGTCACTGGAGCACCGTCGGAGCAGGCGCGCACGGCAGGCCAGGCGCGGGCACAGAAGCCCGTTGGGATCGGGCACGTCTGCGTCCGCGGACACCCCCATCGAACCGTGTGCATCACACGTCCACCCCATCCAAAACCAAAATAGTAGGAATTTATGCTTATGTTCACAAGACTATCAGAAGAAATTGGATCTCTAGTAATCTAAACTTTTTCTTACCCCTCTAAGTATTTCAAAGAAACATAATATGAACATAGGTAAACTTCCGCGGAAAACGCTCAGTCACCTCTCATTTGTTCGCGTCTACAACAGACATAGATGTGGGTTCTTTTCTTTCTTTATATTTGAGAAATTGTTTTTTCTCTATACCATGGCATTTTTTTGCTATATATCACAGCAAATTTATGATTATAGCATTTTTTGTATGTTTTAGTGGGAGATGATGTTCTCGTCGACTACGAGACGTCTATGATGACTCGTCAATCTTAAAATATTGCGGGCTTACGTGTTGTGTGTGTGTGTTTATAAGGCTAAGTCTATGCGTGTGTATGTTAACGTCTGTGATTGTACTGTGTACACTACAATCTTGCCGATTCAGATAAATGCCACTGCAATTATCATCTTCTGAAAAATGCCACTGAAACTTTGCATAACACCTATAAATACCATTATGTAAAATTTCAGACCAAAACATATAGTCGCACGTGATTTCCATATAAGTTTTGTATAAGATGCTTCCAAAACTCAAAAGTGACGCGGCATGGTTCGATCATGCCCGGAGTCTACTCTTCCTTGGTAGGATATCATGCCCGGAGTCTACTCTTCCTTGGTAGGATCGAGCACATGCCCAGCGAAGACAACAGTGCCTGGGCTGGTTGGAGGAATATTATTTTTTTACGCACTATGTGTGAACATGTTGAAGGGGCATGACCATCAACGAGCTTGTGGCAGAAGTTTGAATGTGAGTAGCTCCTATCTTTTGTGTACTTATTTTCAGTCTATTAATCAAAGGGAAGAATGATTACACGTGCAGTTATTTTGGTGTGAGCTTTGACAAGGGATGCCGATTGTTATGTTGAAGAGGCTAAAATCTTCCTCAGTAAGTGATGTGCATTATGCATCTGATAAAAAAAATAGGCTTTAGGGAGTTGATTGTGCCCATGAGAGGTGGTCCTGATATTAGGCTTGCTATAACATGTCATATTTAACACGTAATGTTCTTTACCAACCAAATGTTCACGTTTTAGATTATAAAGAATGATGACCTCAAAGACAAAGAGCTCCAAGAACTCGGTTCTGAAACTTTTGGTTAGTCTGAGTAATGAAATGTGACCCTACTGGAAGTTCTACCTCATTTCAGTTCTTCTCTTTTCCATTTAATTATCTATTTCATTCCAAGCTAACTGTCTTACATACCTATATATTTCAATGCAAGACTACACGAGGACTATGGTCTATGGGATATCAAGCTCCTTTAAATAATCTGCACTAGTTCTTTTGGAGAATAATCTGTATGCATGGTCTACAATGGAGTTTACAAGTTCACTTACTCAAAGATTCAGCCTAACATTTTCCATAAGGATTATGTATGTTATACAAACTCTCAGTAATCTCTACTACTAATGTCTTAGTTGGTAGTCTCGCCTCACCCCACCTCATCCCACCACTCCTATCTTTCGCCCACCTTTGACATCATCACATCACAGCATTGGGCTGGCCCATTAACATGTATGTGAACGCAATCCTCCCATCGCCTGCCCTCCTCGCGATAATTCCGACGTCCTCGCGTTGCCGTCCTCTTCTCCCTGATCTCCTCTACCAGCGTGCCTTCCTTGCGATCCTCCCGACGTGTCCTCACGTCGCCGTCCTCTTCTCCCCAAACTCCTCTACCAGGGGGACTCCTCTATGACCCAGGGGGAGCGAACATTGTACGCAGGTTTTTTTGGCTTTCACCGGTTCATTCTCTAACCCTCCTCCATGACTCCCTCACCATCGATTTTTTTCGACGTCTAAATGCAATCCCTCCGTGGGGAAGTATGATGTGAAGGAGAGAGGCCGCGATGGCAAAGGTGAGGTGGGCGTCATCCCGTTTTAAAGGAGAGGGCTCCAGCAAGAAATGTCTCACTACGGCGAAAACCGAGCAGAAGGGGAGGTCCGACAGGAAAACATAAGAGTGTGTCATGGGGTGGAGTTTTTATGTTGCTACACTAGATCGCGGGAACCTGCCGTCGACCTTGAGGTTGGTGTATGAGAGAGAAATAAGCTTCAATATCAATAATTTGTCTGATTCATTTATATAAGTATAGCCCGTAGCAACGCACGGGCGTTTTACTAGTATATATAACTTTCCCTCTTTTCTCCAAATATAAGGCATATGATAATTTGGACCAATTACTCCCTCCGTTTTTATTTACTCTGCATATTAGATTTGACTGAAGTCAAACTTCATAAAGTTTGATCAAGTTTATAGAAAAAAAGAACATTTGAAATAGCAAATCTATACGATGTGAAAGTATATTCAATAATGAATCTAATGATATTAATTTTTATTATGTATATTAATAGTTTTGTCTATAAACTTTGTCAAAGTTTACAAAGTTTGACTTTGATCAAAATTAATCTGCAGACTAAATAAAAACGGAGGGAGTGCAAGTTAAGATGAGTGGATGATTAATGGCTTGATTGGTTCGACATGGCAAGTTAGGCGTTCGCTAGGGAACTCCAGACATTGCGGTCCTTTATTTGAGATCAAAGGGAGCAGGTCCTAATTACATCCAAAATGCTGCATGAGAAAACAAGTGGTTATTCTTGGACACTGCATAGGACCTAATGCGGGGGCGAACCTTAGTCCGGAGCTCTCCCATGTGATCATACTTGAGGCCAAACAAGGTGACACGGAGCACGCTGTCCCAACGATCCTTGCGACGCAGGACGTTCTCGACGAGGCAGAACCTGCCGCGGCCCATGCAGGTGAGGGTGGCCTTGAGGTGCCGGCCGCCGTTCTGGTACGTCTTCTCGCCGTTACGGAGGAACAGCTTCTTCCCCTTCAACACCCTGCACTCCGGCGGCCGTCCGGCGGCGGCGCTGCGGGAGGCGACGGGGCAGCAGCAGACGTGGCCGTCCCCCTCGCGGTGGATCCCGACCCACGCGTCCAGGCCGGCGTCGAAGTAGGCCTGGCCTTTGAAGGGCAGCACCCAGTCCCCGAGCTCCCTCCACGCGCCGTCGCCGGTGTCCAGGGAGTGGGTGGCGTAGGCGGTGGACACGAAGAGGGTGCGCCCGTCCGGGTGCAGCGCGTGGGCGACGACGTCCATCCCGCAGCACGGCGGCGGCGGCGATGATGACGGTGCGGCGTTCCAGAACCAGTCCGCCCGGTCTACTCTGGCGGCGAGGTCCCACGACAGGGCCTGCAGGCAGGGCGCCTCGGGATGGCAGGGGCTTGTTAGGGCGTAGAGCTTGCGACCGGCGGCCATGGCGGCCTCCAAGCTGTGGAGCCCGGTCGGAAGGGGCGGGCCCACGGCGAGGGCGGCGGCCTGCGTTTCGTAGACGAAGGTTGTGGGCGGGGCGTCGTCACCGTGGAAACGCGGGCCGGCGCCGAAGAAGATGTCGGTGCCCAGAGCGGCGAAGTGCACGGGGCCGCGCACTGGCCACCTGATCCGGATGGCGGCGGGCTCGGGAAGCTTGCGCACTCCTCCAAAATCGTCGTCCAAGATGTCGTCGGCGTCGAGCTTGTGCCGTCCCAGTCGTCCAGCGCCAGATAGAGGTGCTGCTTCCGCCGCGGCCTCCTACTCTCAGCGCAGTCGCAGTCACAATCCCGCCGCCGCCGCTTAGACGACGACGACGACGACGAGGAGGAGGAGGAGGACCCCTCGTCCAACCAGCCGGCCATCGCGAGCAGCTACCAAAATCTAATCTGTGGTCGATGGCTCAGTTGATTATGAAGCGGTGTAGAATAGGTGCTCTCTCTGCTGGCGGGAGATTGACTTATAATAGGTGACGGAGCTGCGGGGTGAAGAATCCAAGTTGTGATCGATTTCTAGTCGGCATCGGCACCCGGCAACCAAGACGCGGCAGAATCGGAAGACTCGCACACTGCGGCTATTACCCGATTCAATTCAAGCCCACTGCAGGGGCAATCGGTAACGGAGGCAATACAGTACAGACACAAGATAGATTTTCAGGCTTACAGAAAACACAACCATTTTAATATCTCCTCTGCATTTCACACGCGAACGAACGTCTAAGTACAAAAGGTACCATGCATGACTCATCGTAAAGCATATCTCTCTCTACCTTATTCTCACTGTTATGCAAGGTGCAGCAGATCTAACCAGCGTGACAACGGCCTTGCATACCAGGGTTTATTCTCCGATCGAGATATAAAAGGATAACAGGGGGTGGATACAGGGGCAAGGCTCACTCCTTCCCCAGGAGGGCAAGGAGCATGCTCTCGTAGTCGCCGGAGGTGTCGCCTGCGACGGCCTTCTCCAGGGGAACACTGTTTCTCTTCTGATACGCCTCTTTGATCAGCTTCAGGTCCACCTCGGCGCGGGTGGTTATGACCCTAGTGAGGGAGTTCTCATCAGTTCCATTGCCTGCAATGGCCAGCCTGGCCACCTTCTCAAAGTACCTATCAGGGCAGGTGAAGCACCGGATAACAGCCCGCAGGGTTTTGAGGAACTCATCCTTGGGGTCAGCCTTCAGATCCTGTAAAAAAACAGAGATTGTGAGAAAGCATGCCTTTGGATAAAACAAATCTAGAACGAATTGAATTGGTCAAGCAAGATTGTCCCGAAACTCATATGTGAATTTCGCTAAATATCATAAATTGTAATAACAAAAGTGAGGAAAGCAGATAACACAAAAGAATATATGTATACAAATGATTCAAACCAACTATGGAAGGGAAATTTTCAGTTTGCAGAGTAGTGAAGATTTATAAGAATAGCTCGTTCTGGTATGTCCTAAAAACAGATCAGGTAGGCAGATACTATTAAATTCTTGCTTCTAAGTTGTAAGTAACCAGTTAAAAGGGTTTTACAAGAAAAATGGAGCGTTGAGAGCCACACATACATCTCAGCGACAAAAAAAAAATCTCAACTATGCAGAATAGCAGAATAATTCTTAGTAATAGGAACTCTTAAAATAACTAGGAATTTATTCAAATTTAACAATATGCATCTTTTTGAAAGAAAAAAAAAACACCAAGGCAACAGATCCAGAGAATATGCATATGGAAATTTATCTAAAATCCAGCTGGGTACAAAAGGCAGAATAAAGTTAAGCTTCAATTTTTTTTTTTAAGTGATGCTAACGCCACGGCATGAGCTTGATCCAGCTCGTGCGTCGTCGGGTGTGCTTCCATTCGGGCACAAAGTTAAGCTTCAATTTGAATACATAGGCTCCTACCAGGCAGAGCAAGTAAAGACTACTTGTTGATTAATTCCCATCAGAACATGTAGTGGAGTAGCACTACCAAAGATCATTAATCATGTGAAACTGAGATAGATTATGCTATGTTGCATATTACATATTCTCTGAAACAGAGATGCATCTTACTTATTGAACTTCTGGTAAAGCAAAACAGAGCAAAGGTAGGCACAACAAATAGAACATAATGAGCTGGTTACATCCTGTCAGATTTTCAACAGCAGAAGGGAAAAAAACAGAGTATAAGATATTTCTGCACCTTGGTGATCGGGTGACCAAATGTATCATTGTAATTATTGAATGTTGCAAGCAGCTGGGCTTTGCTCCTAGTGGTGAGAATTCTGATGACCTCATCATCAGCATAAGCCTTATGCTCAATCTTCTCATGTAGTAATTTGGCTTCTGAATGAGCCAACCTTGTGTTGACCTCTGGTCCCTCGTAGCGGTGTGAGCTTACAAGTGGCACCAAAAGCTGAAAAAGAATAAAGAAAATTCAGGCCCCACTCTGCCACAATTATCTAGTATATCTGCACAAATTTCCACCTCTAAAATCAGAAAATGGCCAGGAACAAGGTAACCAAAGTCACCGTCGCAACTGAATTTGATCTGAATGTAGCCCAAAGGGATAAGATACTGCATTTTGAAATTTCAAATTTCATGGTTCATGAGTTAACACTAACAGCATGCTAAATAGTGCCCACTGGATCAACCGATTCTATCAAATAGAAGAAGCACTTTCATACCGTTTTCTACGAGAGAAGATCGGAGTCATTAACAAAAGGATCCACAGTAATTTCCTTTCATAGCAGTGAATATTTGGATCCATAAACCTTACTGGCATTTTAGCACAGTGCACGCAGATCAAATCCATTGTAAATGACAGCACAGCTTCGAATGATTTTTTTAGCACCGGGTAATTATATTCAGTCAATTAAGGGACGCATCGGTATCTAAGACTGAATGTGCAGGAAGATACGAACATGACAACACAGTACCTTGCGGAAGTCGCCGGTGACGTGTGAAGCGACGTCCTCCTCGAGCGAGCGCTTGAAGCGGTCATGGTAGGCCTGCCTGACAGCGAAGAGCTGCTTGGAGCCGCGCGCGCAGGCGATCTCGACCAGCACGGGGTTCCCGGGGTGCCACTTCTTGGCGGTCTCGTTGGCGAGCACCGCGTCCCGCTCCGCCGGGTCCAGCGTCCACAGGATCACGGCCCTCTGGTCCCAACAACCCGATCAGTCAGAGATCTGAGAAGGCTCGACCTCTCCAGGGTATGTGCGAGGGGAAAGGCATACTGGTGGGCCGGTGAATTAATTACCTCGAAGTCGCCGGAGATCTCGTCGGTGATGCTCCGGAGCAGCTCCTCGCCGTAGGTGTCGGCGTAGTGCTTGCGGATGGCGCGGCGCTGCGCGGCGTCGCGGTGGCCGAGGATGGAGATGATGAGCGCCTCGTTCGTGCCCCACCCTGCACGCAGACGAAAAGAAAAAACCCGACAGATCAGACGATCGTCCCGCACGGGGAAACATTGGGGACGACGGGGGGAGCGGCGAGTGGGCGTACCTTGGAAGGCCTTGCGGAGGTTGTCGCAGTCGTCGGCGAGGGCCGGCACGGAGGAGGGGACCTTGAGCGTCGCCATGGGGATCGGGTGTCTGCCGGGGCGATGCGGGATCTCGAGATCGGGCGGGGAATGGACGGATTGCGCGTTTCTGCGGAGGGGAGGAGGGGGGCTATTAAAATGGGTGGGGAGAAGAGGGGTTTAAGGAAAGCGATGGTGGGTGGCTGCCATGTACTGTAATTAGTGGGGTAGCACTGATTATCTGATCTGGATTACAGTAGTATGATTAGTGTATGGGCGCGTGATGCACGGGGGCCGGGCCGTGTCCTGGAAACATCCCAGAGTCTTAAGCGCTAAGTCTGCAGAGATGAGCTGAAAATGGAAATGTGTGATTAGTTTGGCGTGAATTGGCACGGGCAACAGCTCATGGTGAATAAGAAAATGATGGTGTGAATAAAGACGACAGCTCGTTTTGAGGGTGGGAGTGGGAGGCCGGGTGTGTCGTCGATGGTCTGAGGGGGAGCCATGTGTGTTTGCGTGGTTCATCGTCTTTTGGACTTTTGGAGTGCACTCGCTTGGATTGGAGGTTGGTGGGTCGCCGCCTCGCCGGTGCACCATGTGTGAACGGCCGCGACCATTTTGTCGCTCCTGGTGAAGTGGTAGCCATCGTGCTGCTCTGGGCTAGAGGCTGCTCCGAGTGGCGAGTGGCAGTGATTCAGAAAACAAGAAGAATGCTATTTGGCGAATGTTCGCTGGGAGGGGTTTCGCGTTGAACGCCCTCTTAGCCGTTGGATGAAAAAAGCGGGTCTTAAAGCATCTCGTCGGACGGACCAGCCCGTTCGCTGCGAAGCTGGCCGTGGTGAACGCTCTGGGCTAAAAGCTACTCCGAGTGGCAAGTGGGGGTGATTCAACAACAAAAAAAACAAGGGAAATGCTATTTGCCGAATGTTTACTGGGAGGGATTTCCCAGTGAACGCCCTCTTAACCGTTGGATGGAAAACGCAGATCTTAAAGCGTCTTAGGTTGCCATGTTGGAAGGACCAGCCCGTTAGCTGGGAAGCTGACCGCAATGAACATGTTGACACCCTAGTCAACACCGTGCCCCTCTTCGCATCCACTCCCCCCCCTAGAGAGAGAGGGGGGGGGGGGGATTTGGCAGCCTCGACAACAATCTCGCCCGGCATCCTAGACAATGACCTCTCGACGGTGTCCTCAATGGGGACCGCTGCAGGATCCGTCGGATAATGTGCTAGCTAGGCGCTAATCACCTATGCTCTCTAGCCTCGTGAGGTGAGGACGACGGCGCCTGGTGATGGTGCCGGCAGCGGAACGCGAGCTGACAATGATGGGGGTCATCGTGTGCCTTCTCTACTATCGGGGAAGGTCATAACCGACAACGCACGCCTCCCTGCGAAATGCATCTCACCAAACGCCGAAGGCTGGTGCTCGCCGATTTGCTTGCGACCGGTGTTGCGGTTGGCCTCTGTGGAGGAGGAGGCTGGTGCTGGCCTGGAGTGAGGTGGCGGGGGCGAGGGCACTGGGGTTGTCGGATATTTGCAATGGTATCGAGTTGAGGGGGAGACCGGCGACCGGGTCAAAGCTATTGGAGCTCATGAAGGTTGACCCCCCCCCCTCTTCTTCTTCCTGCACCTACGTTATTCTCTCTAGTTTTCTATTGTTCGCTTTTATCCATTCTCCGTGTATTGCTATGAAGTAGGCCTGGGGGAGGGAGGAAATTGCCATGATTTTGCATATAAAATGCATGGAACTATGAAGAAATTGTCGTGTAGAATTAAAACAACGGATAGAGATTGCCATGGGCAGATCAATGTCAAAACTGCAACAATCTTACTTTACCTTGTGTGCATTTTCATGTAGTTGCCACATTGTTTTGTAGTTCAGTCATGATTTTTTGACATGCTCATTTTGATACATCTCTGAAGTTTTTTTTTTGTCTGATTGTATGGCATTTTGTATTCATTTTGTCTCGCTAGTGCTCTGGCTAGTGCTTTGTCCCAAAATGGTTCTTCTTCTTTTGTTTGCATGGCATGGTCATTTTACCTGGCAACTTTTGTGTGCTCTAGCTAGTACGTACTTCCAGTGCTACCAAACAATGGCAAAAATGATAGCAATCCATTGGCCCTATTAATATGATTTTGTTCTAAAATACATGGCATTTTTGTGCGACGTGGCATGGCAATCTTGAAAACTCATATGGAAAATTCAACACATGGCAGTTTTCGCTTAGTCAAACATGACTTTCTTCATAGCATTTTGTATTGATCACATGTCATTTTTGTGTGAAGTGGCATGGCATTTACAGTGTGTATATGTAAGTCCATCTAGTGCCCCTTGGTGATTTTGGTGTATTGAAGACTTATAGGTTAAGGGACTAATATGTTTGTGAGTGTACACATGCTCTATAAGTCATTGAGGAGTTTGATATTTACAGTGAAAGTCGACCCCTAAAAATGAATGTCTTCAGCTGAAGACTTTGAAAGTGAAGAAATTGGTGTGACCTTGAAGACTTCGATATTCATGCGAGGAATCTGGAGCGTGAAGACTTCTGTTTTCGTAGTTTCATTTTCTTCTTCTTGAATCATAGGAAACACCATACTGTTAAAAGGGGGTCGAGGTAATACTAAGGAAACAGATTTCCAAGTGATACTCATCTCAAAATCCTACACCTACCCAATCCTTCGAGTGAAGCCATTGGAAATCTCACATCAGTTCAGTCAATTTCTTCAGTGACAGAGACGAAGATCTTTTGGTCTCTGAGGAATTTGTTCTGACTGAGGAGTTAGGAATTCGCCAGTGCGGATTACCTACACAGTGAGGAACATGATAGCCCTGAGGAATTCGAACCTCAAACTATCCGACAGTTGCTGAGCCGCGCGCTAGCCGTTCCAAAATATCTACCACCTAACAGTCATATCATTGAAGGGCATTTATGTCTTATCATGTCGGGCTACTCCCTAGGCTATAAATAGCCGCCCCCTACAACCACTAGCTGGTTGGTTGCTCCCAGAGAAACTGACACTTGTCAATTGAGAGCATCCCATCCTCCGAGGACTTTGAGCTAAAACCATCAAGTGAGGAAAACCCAAATCCCAAACCCAAACCTACAAACCCCAAAGTGATTGAGCATCACTGAAGAGATTGTTCCTGTGTGGAACCGACGCTTGTTACTTTTGAGGACTGTGTATCCTCTAGACGGTTAGGCGTCATGGTCTGAGCATCCAAGAGGAATTGTGGATTGCCGAGTGACCTAGTCAGTGAAGGTTTGGAAGTCACCTGTGAAGACTTACCACTACTGTTGGGCGAGATTTGCGTGATCTTAGCTCAAGGAGAATACGGAGAGTACTGTGTGTCCAGGACTGTGTGTCTTCGAGTTTAAATACTCAGCCGCTCCAACCAGACGTACAACTGTCACAGCTATTGGAACTAGTCGAACAAATCATTGTCTTCACCAAGCCAACTGGTTCTATTTCCTCAACCCTTTCATTTCCTCAGTTATGTGTTGATGTACCTGATCATTACTGCTTGAAGACATTGACTGAAGACTTTCTCTATTTCCTCAATCCTAATTCTTCAGTCTGTTTGTCTTCATCCTGCTTATCCTGTGTTTACGCTTCCTGTACTCAGTGCTTGTCTTTCATTTCATCATGATGACTATGCTGTTACTCTGTTTTGCCTATACCTGAGTACTTATTCCGCTGCAAGTAGTTCTTCACTTAGGAATTTCCTCACCTTGAAATTCCTTAGTGAAGATTTCTTAAAAATCGCCTATTCACCCCCCTCTAGTCGACGTAACGCACTTTCAATTGGTATCAGAGCAAGGTACTCCCTTGTTCTGTGTGATTTTGGTTTAACCGCCTAGAGTTTTAGTTATGTCGACTGCAGGAATGAGGAGTGCGTCCTGCCCCATCTTTGACGGTCATGAGTATCCCCGATGGAAGGCCATGATGAAAAAGCGACTCATGGCAATGAACAGCGAACTGTGGACCGTCACTGAGATTGGTCCTACCGATCTATGCAAGATGGCGGAGGCTGATGACATTCGCAAGTACACTCTACTCAACCTCACAGCAAAGGATGTCATCTGCTCCTGTTTGTCTCAAAATCAGTTCAGGAATGTCATGCATCTCAACCATGCGAAGCTAATCTGGGACCGGCTCTCTGAGGTCTACGAAGGTCATCGTACTCGTCATGATCCCTGGTTTGAGGATTTCAAGGAATCTCTCAAGGAGATGACTGTCGCACCTGAATCATCATCCTCTTCACCATGCCTTATGGCAAAGGGTGCCAAGGTAACTGAATGCTACCTTTCCAAATCTAGTGATGATGAATCAGGTGATGAATTTGGCCCCAGCTATGTCAAACTTGCTTCCCTTGCCACTAAACAACAAAGAGCTCTTGGAAAAGTTCAAAACATGCTTGATGAAAGCGATGATATGTTGGGTGAGAAATTGGATCAAAATAAGGCTTTTGACTGATAGTCTTTAAAAACTTTAGTCAAAGTTTGACAACCTTCAAAATCATCATAACACTCTCTTTTCCGATTCAAAATTCTTCTTCAGCTTCTCTTGTTCAGAGATACTGAATTCAAACTTGGGATTGGCTTTCTGAGCTTTGAGCTCTTGGGTTTTCAACTGGCTTTTCAAATCAGCAATCTCCGCCTCAAATTGACTTGCGGTGGCCTACATTGACATCAGGTTATGGTAAGAATCTTGGTAAGATAACATTTAAGTCCCAAATATTTTACAAGTAAAGATACTTGGCGCTTGGGGGCTAATGTATGTTTAAAGAATTTTTAAGTTTATTTTACCAAGTTACACATATTAAGTCTCAAGCACTTTACAAGTAAAAGTACTTGACACTTGGGGGCTAATGTGACCCAAATTTAGCGTTTCATGTTATCTCCGGGTTAAATATATTCAATTTAAACCGGACAAACTAATGGCTAGCAGATTACTAAGTCTACAGCATATTCAGTCATAAGCAATAGACTAGGGGGCTGGTACAGTAAGTAAGATTCAGAGTAAAATCTTAAATTTTACCTCAGATTTATGATGTATTTGCTTCACCATGTCAATTTCCAGGTGACGACTACTGTGTACTTGGTTCAGATAGCCCGAGACTATATCACCAATACTTAAGTGAGAGTAATCGGTGATGTCTTGTTTGGACTTCGGACGCTGGGAAAATTCCTCGTTGGCGGTGCATTGGGCAAGGGCAGTAGGCCGGCCCTGTTCAACGTATTGGCTCTTCACAATCTCAACCTCCGGGTCAACAGTCTTGGCCGGGCTAAGAGTTTCCGGGTCATCCAAGTTGTGAATCACGTCTTCTGCAGGCGGGTCAGAAGTTGGCTCCGGAATGTCAGAAGCCGGTTCAGGCGGTGGCTGAGGAGTGGAGCTGTCTGGAACGAATGAGTCAAGCACCGGTTCAGTAACCACCGGGTCTTGGGACGGCTTATCTTTCTTTGCCTTCTTGCTGGGCTTTACTTGCCCGCTGTCAATCAAAATGGAAGGGTAAGTATCAAAGCATAAGTATGGATAAACTCAAAGAAGGAAAGGTTATATTACCCGGGAGCCGTTTTGAAAGCCGACATGTTCGATTGCATCAACTCATCAGAAGAAGGGGAGGTATCCTGATAGTTGGAGTCAGACGAATTGAGAGGTTGGCGAATCAAACCCATCAAGGGTAAAACGAAACGTAAGTCGGAGATAACCTCGGTCCGACGCTTCCTGGTTACATCGGGTAAGCCGGAGGAAAGCTCTGCATCTTGGTTGGCCCGAGTCTGCCGCCGATTCTCAAGCTGCTGTTGCTTCAAAAGAAATTGAGGATCTTGGTAAGCGAGAGGGTGTGAAAACCTTACTTTTCGGGTCACCCTTCGGATTCTTTGTGTTGGCAAAGGCTCTGAGTCGGAGGAAATTATAGTTACCTCTTCGCCAGCTGCTTGGCTGTTCCCAGTATCCTCCTGAAAGGATCTAAATGTCAGTAAGGTAACGGTGAAGGAATTAAAGAAAATTAAAAAGATTACCTCTTCCTCATCTGAAGAAGAGTCGTCCAATCTCATCATATCAGAGGCGTTGGGGTTCTTCTTTTTAGAGGTACCCGTCCTGGCGGTTTTCCTTTAGGTCTTCTCTGCCGCCCGGGCCAGCTTTGCAGCCTCATGGTCATACTTGACCTTCCAGAAGTTGTCATCGGCCTGTGGAAAAAGACAAGGAATCATAAGTACTAGAAGGTAACATATCAAAGAGTATTTGTGAAGATTAGTAACTTACTGCAGGAGCCGGATTCTTCTTGCAGAAGGGAAGCAAACTGAAAGTATTACTGGTTACAGTGCCCTCCTTCAATAGTGACTGGACTGTAGCATCTGCCACATCATCTGGTAAGTCCTCGGGACTGTGACGCATTGAGTCGTACTTTTCGCCTATGTAAGTACACATTAAGCCGGAGCGGCGGCTTAATGGTAATATCCGCCAGGTGACCCAGACCCGGACGAAATCAATGCCAGTTAACCCGTTGCCCAAAAGGGCCTTGATCTTTCTGATGGTGGGGTTAAGAGGCAGGCGCTCAACAGCAGTTAACTTGTCCGCCAGAGGATGGTTGGACTCAAGGCGCAGGGCGCGAAAGCCGGGCAGAGGCTTCTCGTCAGCCGGAGAGGTGTCTTGGCAGTAGAACCACGTCTGGTTCCAGTCTTTGGGATGACTCGGCAGCTCAGCATAAGGAAAAAGGCAGTCTCTCTGCCGCTGGATTGAGATTCCGCCAAGTTCAAGACTAGGTCCGCTGGCGCACTCATTCTGCCGGTTCAAGTAAAAAGCTCCCTAAACAACAGCAGGCTTGGTTCTTCTCCTAAATAAACCTCACAGAAGACTTGGAAATTGCACAGATTAGACACGGAATTGGGTTCGATGTCTTGAGGCCTCGGGTCAAAGAAAGCCAGAACTTCTCTGAAGAATTTTGAGCCGGGAGGGGCAAATCCCCGGTTCATATGGTCTGTGAAAACTACTACCTCTCCGTCTTTGGGTTGAGGTATCTCCTCAGACGGGTGGGGGGCACGGTAGGACATAACCTCCTTTTTTGGCAGATGGCCCGACGCTACAAACTCGGCAAGTTTGCTTTTGCTGACTGTGGATGGAGCCCAGTTGCAAGTCACAGAGGCCTTAGCCGCCTTAGGAGCCATAACAGCAGTGGCCTACGACAAAGTAAAAGTTTTGGTTCACATTTAACCCGGCAGGAAATATTCAAATCCATTTAAAATAGCGGCTTAAGCAAGGGGTCTAATGATATAAGGGTGATTGAGCAGTAAAGTTTAAGCCATTAGCCGGATCAACATGGATTCGAAGATTTTTAAGGTCATGAGAGGAAGGCAAGGCTTACAGTTCAGTGTCACTTATTTAAGCCGGACGCCTATACAGGGATGATAAAAGTAAGTTTTCAGAAGAAGCTTTCCGGGTGATGGAAACAAGTTTCACGGATAACAATTATTATTATG
Source organism: Triticum timopheevii (assembly GCA_963921465.1). Classification (NCBI taxonomy): domain Eukaryota; kingdom Viridiplantae; phylum Streptophyta; class Magnoliopsida; order Poales; family Poaceae; genus Triticum; species Triticum timopheevii. The sequence goes on along the minus strand of OY997274.1, from coordinate 161,461,635 downwards.
GATCAAACTGTTGCTCTAAAGGAAAAATTTCTAGACCTAAAACAGGACATAAAAGTTCATGCATTCAAGGGAGGATTCCAAACAAGAGAAATGAGATCTATTTCTATACAAGATCAACACAAACTACTACCGCAACGTTTCTGCACAGTTTTTACAACCTAAACAGGCTGTGGAAGTGCATCTAGCAAGGATTCACGTCGGGCGGCGATGAACCTGATGAACTTGGCAGAGCTTTGAGATAGATCTAAGGAAAGGGAAGAAAAGAACTCACGGATGAGGTTGAGCTGCGGAGGCTCGCCGTCGATCTCTGGTTACAGATAGGTTGATGCAGCGGCCTGGGTCGACGAAGACGAGGGGGTCGATGGTGACGGCGGCGGAGCTTTAGCGGCAGAGAGGAGAGGAAGAAGACGACTGAAGGGGTAAAAGGGAAAGGACCCAAGTCGCGGCTATTTATAATGAGAAGATGACTGAGACGGCGTGGGAAACGAGGAGATAACAATTATTATCCAGCGGCCCCGACGCCTCGATTTTTGGAACGGTCAGTAAAGAAGAGATCCGTTGAAGGATTCGGTGGAATAAAAAATGAGTTAAAGGAAGGATGACGTCACGCCGGGTTAAGATGGATCCAAAGGATGACGTCATGGCGGGTTAACAAAAACCCTCTGTGCAGTCAGAAGACTGAAGATTTAATTATTTACAAATATTTTGTAGATTGACATGAACAGGTTCAAATCAATCCGGGGCCTAATGTTGGGGATATGACTATTTGTGTAAGTGGCCATGAGGGGCCGGGTTACGCAAAGAGTACTCATCAGAGGAAGCCCAAGACCAAGCATGAAGATGGCGGTTCAATAAGGAGCTTAAGGCCCATGGGAGACTTAAGCCCATTGTAGTAAACCGCCATGATGGCATGACTTGTAATGTAAGGTAGATTTAACTGGTCACCGAGCCGGACTCTGTTAATAAACCGGTCGGGACTCTGTAAGCTGCAGGTGTCAACTCGTGTATATAAGGGGACGACCTGCGGGCGACTTAGGGCAAGAAACAACTCATCGAGAGCCGGGCATAGCGTATCTCGCTCCTTGGTTATCGAAACATCAATACCAACCCAACTAGACGTAGGCCTTACCTTCACCGTAAGGGGCCGAACTAGTATAAACCCTCTCGTGTCCCTTGTCCTGATTTAACCCCTTCAAGCTTCCTAGTTGCGATGGCTCCACAACTAAGTCCTTTCACGAGGACATCTGACGTGACTATTCCACGACAATAACACTCTCTTAATTAATCATGAGATGCTTTCTTATGAATTTCTTCAGAGAAAGCAAGATCTTGAGACATTAAAAGTGAGTTATGAAGATCTTCAGAAGGAAAATGATTCATTGCTTGCTCAACAGATCAGTTCCGCTCAGGAAGAATTTGTTCCACCATGTCTTAAATGCATTGAGCGTGAATCTGCTAATTCATCACCTGAATGTTCAAATGCTTCTATCTCTGCAAATTCTTCAACTATCTCTGTGGTCACAAATTCCTCATCTGAGGATACCACATGTATCACTGACGATAATGCAGGGCTGAAGGAATTGTATGTGACAGGCATTTACAAAAGCCTCAAAGGGCATCAGGCTCTTTGTGATGTGCTCAAAAAGCATATCTTGAACAGGAACCCTAGGAAAGAGGGTATTGCTTTTGAGAGGAAAGTCAATGCTGATGGAACCTACTGGAAACCTGAGCAGTACCCCAAAACCTCATGGGTTGCTGCGAAAGGACCTCCTGTAGATCCATGCAATTTATCTGTCTTTACCTCTGATTCCTCATATTCCTCTAATGAGTCATTTGACTCCAATTATAAGTTGTTCAAAAATCAGAACGGTGAAGTATTTGCTCGATATGTTGGTACTAACTGCAGGAACGGACCCCCTATGAAGAAAATCTGGGTTCCTAAAAGTTGCCTTGAAAATCTTCAGGTGAATGTCATCATGACACCACCCATGAAGAATAGGAACCCCATATCAAATTCCTCGTATGGACCAAATTCTTCACGTGGATCAAATTCCTCACATATGGATCAAAATCCTCATATGAACATCATCGTGCTAACACTTCTGTTTCGCAGGGAAAGTCTAAGGGCCATGAATATGTGCATTATTCTTCAAACCATTATGTTCATAAGTCCTCGAAGAATTTCTCTGCTTATTCATATGCTTACCCTAACCACTCTTTTGTGAAACGAAGTGCACTGGCTTCTATGCCATCATTTTCTTATGGAGATCGCAGAATGATGAACTTTTTGCCACCCCTCCAGATGTGGGTGGTGAAGAAAAAGAACTAATCTCTTATGCAGGGTCAGGTCTCCAGACGAACTTGATCGTCTAAAGAATTTGCTGGAGACCTGAATGTGCTTGAAAGGACGCAAACTAATCATGAAGAAATGAATTATTCATTTCTCACATCCTCATATTGCTATATTTGTTACTGTTGATGAAATTGATATCATATTCTTCACTAATGAAGTATATGGGTCTGTAAGTTGCACTAATTCATTTGCAGGATGAACAACCCAAAGCTACTGAGTGAGTCCTCGACAGTGGATGTACAAATCACATGACTGGTGACAGAAGCTTGCTGATGGACACTGATTTGTCACCATCTCATCTGAAGCATATCACCTACGCTGAAAAAGGCAAAAGCAAGGTATTGGGTCTAGGTAAGGTTGCAATCTCAAAGGATAAACACATGGACAAAGTCATGCTTGTTGAGTCCTTAGGTTTCAATCTTATGTCAGTCTCAATGCTTTGTGATATTGATATGGTTGTTGTCTTCGGCAAATTTTGCTACCTTGTGCTAATGGAATATGACAACTCCAAAGTCTTCGAAGGCTTTAGGAAAGGAGACTTGTATATTGTTGATTTCTCTGCAGGACCACAGCCTGCCACATGTCTACTTGCAAAAGCTTCAGAATGCTGGTTATGGCATCGACGACTTGGTCATGCTGGGATGAGGAACTTGCATACACTCGCAAAGAAGAAGCACGTCATTGGCATCAAGGGTGTCAAATTCCTCAAAGATCATCTTTGTGGGGCTTGTGAGGCTGGAAAGATCACCAGAGCCAAACATCCCGCGAAGACTATCATGACCACTTCTCGTCCCTTTGAATTACTTCATATCGATCTATTTGGCCCTACTCATTATGCCACGTTCACTAATTCTGCATCATTATATGGCTTTGTCATAGTTGATGACTATTCTCGTTACACATGGGTGCATATCATCACTTACAAAAATCAAGTGCAGGAAGTCTTCAGACGTTTTTCCTCAAGGGCTTCCACAAACTTCGGTGTGAAGATCAAGCATATCAGGAGTGATAATGGAACCGAGTTCAAGAACACTGGCCTTGATGAATATCTCGATATGCTTGGTATTACTCATGAATTATCTGCTCCTTATACTCAGCAGAATAGCGTCGTGGAGCGCAAGAACATGACTCTTGTTGAGATGGCTCGCACTATACTTGATGAATACAAGACAGCTGAGCGCTTCTGTCCTGAAGCAATTGATACTGTGTGCCACATCATCAATAGGGTATTATCTTCACAAATTCTTCAAAAAGACCTCATATGAACTCCTCACTGACAAGAAACCCAATGTAAGTTATTTCAAAGTCTTCGGTGCTAAATGCTGAATTAGAGATCCTCACCATCACTCTAAATTTGCACCAAAAGCACTTGAGGGCTTTATGCTTGGTTACGGAAAGGACTCGCACACCTACAGAGTCTTCAACACCATTCACCACAAGGTTGTTGAAACTGTAGATGTGCGGTTTGATGAAACTAATGGCTCGCAAAGAGAGCACCTACCTCCTGTGCTAGATGAAATGTCACCTGAGGAATCCGTCAAGTTCAAAGCTACTGAGGATGTCATCCCTACCAACGAAATTGCTGAAGAAATCATTCCTGCTCGTGAAGAAAAGCATGCTGGTGTTGCTGAAGAAACTGGTCCTAAAGAAACTGCTGGGCCTAAGCAAAGTCGTCAACCCGCACATCCTCGCATTGCAAATGAAGTGCAAGTCGAGAAGATCATCGATGACATTCGTGCACCAGGTCCCCTCACGCGCTCAAAAGCATCACATTTATCTAACTTTTGTGGGCATTTTGCATTTGTCTCTATCACAAAGCCCACTAAAGTAGATGAAGCCTTCATGGAATCTGAGTGGATTCAAGCCATGCAAGATGAATTGCATCAATTCGAGCTCAACAATGTGTGGGAGCTTGTCAAGCGACCAGACCCACGCAAGCACAACATCATCGGTACCAAATGGATCTACCCAACAAACAAGACGAAAATGGCCTCGTGGTGAGGAATAAGGCTCGTCTTGTAGCTCAAGGCTACACACAGGTTGAAGGAATTGATTTCGATGAAACTTTTGCACCTGTTGCTAGACTTGAGGCTATTCACATATTGCTTGCTTATGCTAACCATCATAATATCATCTTACAGCAAATGGATGTGAAAAGTGCATTCCTCAATGCTAAGTTTGAGGAAGAAGTATATGTTGCTCAACCACCAGGTTTTGAGGATCCAAATTTTCCAGATCACGTCTACAGACTCAACAAGGCCCTCTATGGCCTCAAGCAAGCACCTCGGGCGTGGTATGACACACTGAAGGAATTCCTCATGAAGAAAGGCTTCAAACCCGGTTCACTTGACCCAACTCTTTTCACCAAATCATATGATGATGAATTATTCGTGTGCCAAATATATGTTGATGATATTATCTTTGGCTGTACTAACCAACGTTACAGTGATGAATTTGCCTATATGATGTGTGAAGAATATCAAATGTCTATGATTGGAGAATTGAAATTCTTCTTAGATCTTCAGATTCGTCAACAATACAATGGCATATTCATATCACAGGAGAATACCTCAAGGATGTATTTAGGAAATTCGGCATGCAAGACTGCAAAGGCGTCAAAATTCCTATGCCCACAAATGGCCATCTCTGCACTGATGAAAATGGTAAAGACTTCGATCAAAAGGTATACCGCTCCATGATTGGTTCTTTATTGTACTTATGAGCATCTAGGCCGGATATTATGCTTAGTGTTTGCATGTGTGCCCGATTTCAAGCTACACCGGAGGAATCACACCATAAGGCTGTGAAGCATATTCTTCGATATCTAGCTCACACACCAACACTTGGATTATGGTATCCCAAGGGCTCTTCCTTTGATCACATTAGATATTCAGACTCTGACTATGCTGGCGATCGGGTGGACCGCAAGTCAACGTCAGGCACATGTCATTTCCTCGGACGATCCTTGGTATGTTGGTCCTCGAAGAAGCAGTACTGCGTATCACTCTCCACTGCAGAAGCTGAGTACATTGCTGCTGGATCTTGCTGTGCTCAACTACTATGGATGAAGCAAACACTCAAGGACTATGGCATCAACGTGAAGAATGTGCCTCTCTACTGCGACAATGAGAGCGCTATCAAGATTGCTCATAACCCAGTTCAGCACTCGAAGACAAAGCACATCCAGATTCGTCATCATTTTCTTTGTGATCATGTGTTGAAGGGCGACATCTCCATCAACCACGCAAGCATTGAAGACCAGCTGGCCGATATCTCCACTAAGCCCTTGGATGAGAAGAGATTTAGCAAGTTGCAGTGTGAGCTAAATATCCTAGAATCTTTGAATGTTCTTTGAAAAGGACACACATCCTAACACTTATGTTGACTTGATGAGTTAGATGTGCAACATACGAAGTAACGTTTTTCTTCAATCAATGAAGACTAACCCTCTAAGTGTGAAGAAATTCTTGAAGAAATTGATTCTCAGAACCCTACGAGAATTGTACGCGGTGTCTGAAATCAACTTTCTTATACGGTGGGTTACGCCACCAACCTAAGTTGAAAATCTTCAATTTGAGTTTTTTCTTCATTTTTGAAATTCCTCGGTTTTTCAAATTCTTCAACTTTGCATTGTTTTCACTCTTTCCGTCGTTGTTCTTCATTTGACTATATATATATATATATGAGTTTATGTCCTCTACAACATTCACTTATAGCTAATTCTTCAAGTTGACTTTTTCTGCTAAGTGAATGTGATCGGACCATTCCCCCTCTATGCTAAACTCAACTCAATCTGTTCACAAATTCTTCATGTGCGTTCTATTTGAAACTCGTTCAAATTCTTCATTGTGTCCTTGTCAGCTGAAGAAATTGCGAACGAAACTTTAAAATATTCTTATCTGAAATTTTTGGCTTTTGCCACTCAAACCATTACACATTCCACGGTATACTTATCTATTCACCCACGGTCTCACACGATCTCCACTTCACAGTACGTGGGTGACACATGTCGTGCGAATGAGAAGGGTCAGGGGCATGTTCGTCCAAATTCTTCAGGCGAACAGTTATTCATCTCCACTATAAATACCCCTCCCCTTCCTCATTTCACTTTTACTCCGCTCGATCTCACTCCCTCGCTCGAGCTTCTCAAACCCTAGCGCCGCCGCTAACTCCATCGTCGCCGGTGAGTAAGAGCTTCGCTGCCTCGACCTCGTCGCCGTCGTACTCGCGTCGGCCACGGATATCTTCCCTCCGCCGCCGCCGTAGGTGTCTTCCTCCGCCAAGTTAGGGCGTGGAAGATCCGAGCCGACGAACTTCCAAATCTACACTTATAGTTCATCGTGTTCTTCATCAAGGGTAATTAAAAGTTACTTTTACTGCATTTATTCTACTAATGATTTTCATCAAATCCTCAAAAGGTGTTTATTCTTCGATCTCCACACTCTAAACACCTAGCACAAATCTTCAGTTCTTGATCGGTTTCTCTAAGTGACGTTTTTCTTCATGATTCCTCAATTGTGTGAATCTCATGATCCGCACAACTCTGGAACCTAAGACAAAGAATGCTTAGTGAAATTCTTCAAGACACATCGGGTCAATTTCCTCAAACCTCATCAAATTTTACAAAACCTTCTAAGAACACATATGACCTCTCCAAATTCTTCGCACCTATACTCTGTTAACAGGTACTCATGTCAGCTGCTGGATCACTAGGTTCTCATCAACTTAACTCATTTGCAGCATTCCTCGAAGAAAAGTTGCATACTTCTTCAGAGAACTCAATTGTGCAAATTCCTCAGCTGAAGAAAATGGCTGACGGTAAACGTCCTCAGAAAGGAGGAAAGAGTCTTGAAGTAAATACTGTCTTTGAGATCCTTGCGGACATCTATGCAGGGTACTGCATGCCTGATGAGGCAAAATTTGGCAAGGAAACGAAGAATGAGCGCAAAGTGTGCATTCAGAGGATCGAAAGGAGATGGGCAAGAGAGTGGAGGGAGTACAGATATGTTACTCCCAAGTACATGAAAAAATTCGCTCTCAATCCTCCGTGCTCAAGACCTCCTCTGGCACCTGTCCAGCTAGCTGATCCAACAAGCCTTAAACATGGTGAGGATTATGCTGATGAATGGGTCAGGCGGCAAGAAAAGTTGGCCAAGCAGGCCAAAGAAGCAGTGAAGAAATTCAATGAAGATTCTGTTGCTGCCGCTGCCACTGCTGAAACTTCTTCAAGTAAGAAGGCCATGCCTAAGAAGCCAGCAAAGAAACCACCAAGTTCTTCTGCAATGCCCTCACGGCCAATTTCCTCAGTGTCACCGAGGCTAATTCCTCAAGCTGCCCTAGTTCCTCAAGTTGCACCAATTCCTTGGGCTTCAAAACCCTCAGCTCCTCCGGCAAAGTCCTCAACACCCGTGCATCTCGCCACGTGCCAACGGACCACAGGCATATCTATTGCCTCAGGAGCTTCAGCTAGTTCTTCAGCTCACCCTTCATCAACCGGTCCCACTCTGCTGAAGACCAAGGCCACTGCTGGACGAGGCACTAGACCAAGTCCACACAAGAAGCAGGTGGTCTTTCAAACTCCATCTGATGATGATGAGGTTGATGATGATGAACTTGCCAATATCATCAAGGACAGACAGCAGCGGACTGCTAGAGCCAAAGGGAATGTTGTGCCCCTTCTAATCGATCCGAAGAAAATGCTCGATTTTATCGACCTATTGCACAAGGATCCAAATGCTCCAATGCCAGAGTTGGGCCTTACTCTTGGACAAAGTCACATTCTGACTGCGTTCATCACTGAAGAAAAATGGAAGTTTGACCAAGCTAGGTCAATCCGGAAAGCGCAGTACAAGAAGCAGCGCTACTTAAAGGACAATGTCCTCAATCTTTTGCTTGAGCAACTCATTGCACTGCAAGCTGAAATCAAGAAGCTAGGCGAAGAATTTGAAGCCTACAAGGCTGACTGGAAGGGCCAAGGCCAGATTCGTCAAGCTGACGAAGACATTCACTTCAAGTGTTGCTGCTCCTGTGTGCATTGAAGTCACTCCGGCTGAAGCATCTGCCCAAGCCACTGAAGGAATTGCCAGCAACGCTGATGAATTTCAGGCTGCTGATGAAACTGCAAGCACCAGGACTGCTGAAGAAATTCCAGCCTATGAAGAAACTACCAGGGCAACCACTAGTGTTGCGCCTGAAGAAATTGTCAGGCCAGCAGAAGACTCTGTCGCTGCGCCTGAAGAAACTGTTCAAGACAGGCCAACTGCATCAGTTGTGCCTGAAGAAATTGATCCCACTGCCACTGCTCCGCCTGCACCAATACCAAGTTCGATTCTTCCTTCTGCACTAGAAGTGAAGAAAACCAAAGCTGTAGAGCGTGCTGCTTTGAAGAAGAGGAAGGCATCAGCTGCATCAGAATCTTCGGCACCCAAGAAGGCGAAGATTTTGACAAGTTCACTGGATAATCCCATTGATGTTGTTCCTCTCGCAAGCATGCCATCCAAGGAACTTGTTCCTCATGGCAAAGAATATCAGATTCCCGAAGAATCTGCAGAAGAAGATCCCTCTATTGCTTCCATGGAGCAGATGGATGAAGAATTTGAGGTTGAAGCTTTCACCTCAACCCCTCAGGTATCATCGCCAACGCCTCAGTTCACTGCTGAAGAGGCCGGCATAGAAGAAATGGAAGTGGATGAAGATGTGGACATTGGTTGCACCACTCCCGTGGTGAATGATGATTTTTGGGAGAGTCAGCACCCCAACTCACCTCTGCTCACACCGCTCCAGCAGATTCCTCAGTCCCCGGCTCCAACTGAAGTTCTCATGGGTTCTGAAGAAATTCATGCCACCCCTTCCATTCCTGAAGAGATTCCAGCCACTAGTGTTGATGAACATGTTGCTGAAGAAATGGAGGTCCAAGCTGCAAATGAAGCAGAAGCTGAAATTCCTCAGCCTGCAGCTCCTGAAATTGAAGTCCTAGAAGTTATTCTTCAAATCACTGACACTCATCAGCCACAACCAAAGAATCCATTCTCCAAGACTCCAAAGTTCAAGGCTGATGCATTCTTCAACGAGCATGTATTCTTCACTGAATATAATCCATATGATTCAGCTCGTCTGAGGAGAAAGCGATTCTGGACTGCCAGCCAGGCAAACTTCTATTCTTCAGTGCTACTCAACAAAGACAAGGTCTTCGATCATGAGCATATTCCTCACTTGGATATGGAACCACTACCCTTCTTTGCGCCAGTCCTCGCTGCCATTCATAATGCTGGCCTGCTCAATTTCTGCACTGACATATGCGATTGGAATGAAGAACTCATTCTTCAATTCTACGCGACGCTGCACATCACCGACAATGCTGAAGATGTGAATTCATGGGTGTTGGACTGGATGACTGAAAACACTCACTACAAGGCACTAGCAACTGAATTGTTTCGTGCCATGCCAGTCAGTCCTTCCCCAGAAGGTGCGCTCTGATATATTCTAAAACTGAGCTGTCTGATCATTTTATGCAAGTGCTGATGAAGCCGCTGAAGCCTTGATACATCTCCAACGTATCTATAATTTTTTATTGCTCCATGCTACTTTATCTACTGTTTTGGACTATATTGGGCTTTATTTTCCACTTTTATATTACTTTTGGGACTAACCTATTAACCGGAGGCCCAGCCCAGAATTGTTGTTTTTTGCCTTTTTCAGTATTTCGAAGAAACAGAATATCAAACGGAGTCCAAACGGAATGAAACCTTCGGGATCGTGATTTTCCAACCGAACGTGATCCAGGAGACTTGGACCCTACTCCAAGAAGCCTCCGAGGAGGTCACGAGGGTGGAGGGCGCCCCCCCTTGGGCGCGCCCCCTACCTCGTGGGCCCCTCGGAGCTCCACCAACGTACTCCTTCCTCCTATATATACCTACGTATCCCCGAACGATCAGAACGGGAGCCAAAAACCTAATTCCACCGCCGCAACCTTCTGTATCCACGAGATCCCATCTTGGGGCCTGTTCCGGAGCTCCGCCGGAGGGGGCATCCACCATGGAGGGCTTCTACATCATCACCATAGCCCCTCCGATGAAGTGTGAGTAGTTTACTTCAGCCCTTCGGGTCCATAGCTAGTAGCTAGATGGCTTCTTCTCTCTTTTTGGATCTCAATACAATGTTCTCCCCCTCTCTCGTGGAGATCTATTCGTTGTAATCTTCTTCTTTTTGCGGTGTGTTTGTTGAGACCGATGAATTGTGGGTTTATGATCCAGTATTATCTATGGAAAATATTTGATGCTTCTCTGAATTTTTTATGTATGATTGAGTTATCTTTGCAAGTCTCTTCGAATTATATTTTTGGTTTGGCCAACTAGATTGGTAGTTCTTGCAATGGGAGAAGTGCTTAGCTTTGGGTTCAATCTTGCGGTGTCCTTACTCAGTGACAGAAAGAGTTGCAAGGCACGTATTGTATTGTTGCCATCGAGGATAACAAGATGGTTTTTTTATCATATTGCATGAATTTATCCCTCTACATCATGTCATCTTGCTTACGGCGTTACTCTGTTTTTACTTAATACTCTAGATGCATGCTGGATAGCGATCGATGAGTGGAGTAATAGTAGTAGATGCAGAATCGTTTCGATCTACTTGTTTTGGACGTGATGCCTATATACATGATCATTGCCTAGATATACTCATAACTATGCTCAATTCTGTCAATTGCTCAACAGTAATTTGTTCACCCACCGTAGAATACTTATGCTCTTGAGAGAAGCCACTAGTGAAACATATGGCCCCCGGGTCAATTCTCATCATATCAATCTATATCACTTTATTTACTTGCTTTGTTTTTACTTTGCCTTTACTTTTTACTTTGCATCTATCTATCAAAAATACCAAAAATATTATCTCTATCAGATCTCACTCTCGTAAGTGACCGTGAAGGGATTGACAACCCCTAAGCGTTGGTTGCGAGTTGCTATCGTTTTGTGTAGGTACGAGGGACTTGTGTGTGGTCTCCTACTGGATTGATACCTTGGTTCTCAAAAACTGAGGGAAATACTTACGCTACTTTACTGCATCATCCTCTCCTCTTCGGGGAAATCCAACGCAGTGCTCAAGAGGTAGCACGAAGAATTTCTGGCGCCATTGCCGGGGAGGCTCACGCAAGCAAGTCAACCATACCAAGTACCCATCGCAACCCCTATCTCTCGCATTAAATTATTTGCCATTTGCCTCTCGTTTTCCTCTCCCCCACTTCACCCTTGCCGTTTTATTTGCCCTCTCTTTCCCAATCTCCTCCTCTCTTTCCCGTTTGCCTTTTTTCGTTGCCTTTCTGTTTGCTTGTGTGTTGGATTACTTGTTGCCATGGCACAAGATAATACCAAATTGTGTGATTTCTCGAATACAAATAATAATGATTTCCTTAGTACTCCAATTGCTCCTCTTAATAATGACGAGTCTTGTGAAATCAATATCGCTTTGTTGAATCTTGTTATGAAAGATCAATTCGCCGGCCTTCCTAGTGAAGATGCCGCTACTCATCTAAACAATTTTGTTGATTTGTGCGATATGCAAAAGAAAAAATATACGGATAACAGTATTGTCAAATTGAAGTTATTTCCGTTTTCGCTTAGAGATCGTGCTAAAGTTTGGTTTTCGTCTTTGCCTAAAAATAGTATTGATTCTTGGAACAAGTGCAAAGATACTTTTATCTCTAAGTATTTTCCTCCCGCTAAGATTATCACTCTTAGGAACGATATCATGAATTTTAAACAACTTGATCATGAGCATGTTGCCCAATCTTGGGAAAGAATGAAATCAATGCTTCACAATTGCCCTACTCATGGTTTGAATTTATGGATGATCATACAAATTTTTTATGCCGGATTGAATTTTGCTTCTAGAAATCTTTTAGATTCGGCCGCGGGAGGTACTTTTATGGAAATTACGTTAGGGGATGCTACCAAATTGCTTGATAATATTATGGCTAATTATTCTCAATGGCACACCGAAATATCTTCTAGTAAAAAAGTGCATGCTATAGAAGAAATCAATGTTTTGAGTGAAAAGATGGATGAACTTATGAAGATGTTTGCTCATAAAAATACTCCTCTTGATCCCAATGATATGCCTTTATCTACTTTCCTTGAGAATAATAATGAATCTATGGATGTGAATTTTGTTGGTAGGAATAGTTTTGGAAACAACGCTTATAGAGGGAATTTTAATCCTAGGCCTTATCCTAGCAATCCTTCTAATAATTATGGAAATTCCTACAATAACTCTTACGGAAATTTTAATAAGATGCCCTCTGAATTTGAGAGTAGTGTTAAATAGTTTATGAATTCACAAAAGAATTTTAATGCTTTGCTTGAAGAGAAATTGCTTAAAGTTGATGATTTGGCTAGGAACGTTGATAGAATTTCTCTTGAAATTGATTCTTTAAAGCTTAGATCTATTCCTCCTAAGCATGATATCAATGTCTCTCAAAGCCATGAGAATTTCCATTGATGAGTGCAAGGAAAGAACCGCTAGGATGCGTGCTTCCAAAGATGCTTTTATTAAAGCGTGTTCTTGCAATCCCTATGAAAATCAAGATGAAGATCTAAAAGTTATTGATGTGGCCCCCATTAAATCTTTGTTTTGCAATATGAATCTTGATGAATCTGAAGATTATCTTCCTTTACCTAGAAGGCGTTCTAAGAATTCGGAGTTTCTAGATCTTGATGATGAAATTGATGAAAGTGGGATTGAAATAAATAAAAACCGTGATGTTGCTAAACCCACTATTTTGGATCTCAAGGAATTTAATTATGAAAATTGCTCTTTGATTGGTTGTATTTCCTTGTTGCAATCCGTGCTAGAATCTCCTCATGCTTATAGTCAAAATAAGGCCTTTACCGAACACATTGTTGATGCTTTAATGCAATCTTATGAAGAAAAACTTGAGTTGAAAGTTTCTATCCCTAGAAAACTCTATGATGAGTGGGAACCTACTATTAAAATTAAAATTAAAGATTTTGAGTTTCATGCTTTGTGTGATTTGGGTGCTAGTGTCTCCACTATACCCAAAACTTTATGTGATTTGCTAGATTTCCGTGATTTTGATGATTGCTCTCTAAACTTGCATCTTGCGGATTCCACTATCAAAAAACCTATGGGAAGAATTAATGATGTTCTTATTGTTGCAAATAGGAATTATGTGCCTGTAGATTTTATCGTTCTTGATATAGATTGCAATCCTTCATGTCCTATTATTCTTGGTAGACCTTTCCTTAGAACGATTGGTGCAATTATTGATATGAAGGAAGGGAATATTAGATTCCAATTTCCCTTAAATAAGGGTATGGAACACTTCCATAGAAAGAAAATAAAATTACCATATGAATCTATCATGAGAGCCACTTATGGATTGCCTACCAAATATGGCACCACCTAGATCTATCCTTGCTTTTATGCCTAGCTAGGGGCGTTAAACGATAGCGCTTGTTGGGAGGCAACCCAATTTTATTTTGTGTTTTTTGCTTTTTCTTCTGTTTAGGAATAAATAATCCATCTACCTTCTTTTCGTATGTGGTTTTATGTTTTAATTAGTGTTTGTGCCAAGTAGGACCTATAGGATAACCTACGATGATAGTTGATTTGATTCTGCTGAAAAACAGAAACTTTGCGCGCAAGAATTTAGTTATGATAAATCACAGGAACGTGATTTTGCGTTGATTCTTTTTGCTTATGATCAATAAATAAATTTTTCAGGACTTCCTATTTTGGTAGAATTTTTAGAGTTCCATAAGTTTGGTTTAGTTACATATTTATACAGACTGTTCTGTTTTTGACAGATTCTGTTTTTCGTGTGTTGTTTGCTTATTTTGATGAATCTATGGCTAGTAAATTAGTTTATAAACCATAGAGAAGTTGGAATACAGTAGTTTTAACACCAATATAAATAAATAATTAGTTCATTACAGTACCTTGAAGTAGTCTTTTGTTTTCTTTCTCTAACGGAGCTCACGAGATTTCTGTTGAGTTTTGTGTTGTGAAGTTTTCAAGTTTTGGGTGAATTCTTTTGATGGATTATGGAACAAGGAGTGGCAAGAGCCTAAGCTTGGGGATGCCCATGGCACCCCCAATATAATCCAAGGACACCAAAAAGTCAAAGCTTGGGGATGCCCCGGAAGGCATCCCCTCTTTCGTCCACTTCCATCGGTAATTTACTTGGAGCTATATTTTTATTCACCAACATGATATGTGTTTTGCTTGGAGCGTCTTGTATTATTTGTGTCTTTGCTTGTTAGTCTACCACAATCATCCTTGCTGTACACATATTTTGAGAGAGCCATACATGAATTGGAATTTGTTGGAATACTCTATGTGCTTCACTTATATCTTTTGAGCTTGATAGTTTTGCTCATAGTGCTTCACTTATATCTTTTGAGCGTGATAATTTTTGCTCTAGTACTTCACTTAGATCTTTTAGAGAATGGTGGTGGATTTGTTTTAAAGAAACTATTTGATCTCTCATGCTTCACTTAGATTATTTTGATAGTCTTTAATAGCATGGTAATTTGCTTAATGTTAATATACTTGGTGTTCAAGATATGTGAAACTTTCTTTGAGTGAATTGAATACTAAGATAAGTTTGATGCTTGATAATTGTTTTGAGATATGGAGGTGATAATATCAAAGTCATGCTAGTTGGGTGATTATGAATTTGATAAATACTTGTGTTGAAGTTTGCAAGTCCCGTAGCATGCATGTATGGTTAAAGTTGTGTAACAAATTTGAAACATGAAGTGTACCTGGCTTGTGCATCCTTATGAGTGGCGGTCGGGGACGAGCGATGGTCTTTTCGTACCAATCTATCCCCCTAGGAGCATGCGTGTAGTACTTGAATTTTTGATGGATTCTAAATTTTTGCAATAAGTATATGAGTTCTTTTGACTAATGTTGAGTCCATGGATTATACGCACTCCCACCTTTCCACCTTTGCTAGCCTCTTCGGTACCGTGCATTGCCCTTTCTCACCTTGAGGGTTGGCGCAAACTTCGCCGGTGCATCCAAACCCCGTGATACGATACGCTCTATCACACATAAATCTCCTTATATCTTCCTCAAAACAGCCACCATACCTACCTATCATGGCATTTCCATAGCCATTCCGAGATATATTGCCATGCAACTTCCACCATCATCATCATGACATGCATTACTTTTGTCATATTGCCATTGCATGATCTTGTAGTTGACATCGTATTTGTGGCAAAGCCACCTTGCATTATTTTCCATACATGTCACTCTTGATTCATTGCACCATCTCAGTACACCGCCGGAGGCATTCATATAGAGTCATATCTTGTTCTAAGTTTAGAGTTGTAATCCTTGTGTTGTAATCAATAGAAGTGTGATGATCATCATTATTAGAGCATTGCCCAAATAAAAAAAGAGAAAGGCCAAAAAGAAAAAAAAAGAAAGGCCCAAAAATATATATAAAAAGGGGCAATGCTACTATCTCTTTTTCCACACTTGTGCTTCAAAGTAGCACCATGTTCTTCATGTAGTGAGTCTCATATATTGTGCTTGAAAGTAGCACCTAGTTCTTCATGTAGTGAGTCTCATATATTGTGCTTCAAAGTAGCACCTTGTTCCTCATATAGTGAGTCATAAGTCTTTTTATACTAGTGGGAATTTTTCATTATAGAACTTGGCTTGTATATTCATACGATGGGCTTCCTCAAATGCCCTAGGTCTTCGTGAGCAAGCAAGTTGGATGCACACCCACTAGTTTTATTTTGTTGAGCATTCATAGCTCTAGTGCATCCGTTGCATGTCAATCTCTACTCACTCACATCGATATCTATTGATGGGCATCTCCATAGCCCGTTGATACACCTAGTTGATGTGAAACTTTCTCCTTTTTTGTCTTCTCCACACAATCCCCATCATCATATTCTATTCCACCCATAGTGCTATATCCATGGCTCACGCTCATGTATTGCGTGAAGGTTGAAAAGTTTGAGATTATTTAAGTATGAAACAATTGCTTGGCTTGTCATCGGGGGTATAGAAGTTGGGAACATCTTTGTATGACGAAAATGAAGCATAGCCTAACTATATGATTTTGTAGGGATGAACTTTCTTTTGCCATGTTATTTTGAGAAGACATGATTGCTTTGATTAGTATGCTTGAAGTATTATTATTTTTGTGTCAATATGAACTTTTGTCTTGAATCTTTCGGATCTGAATATTCATATCACAATTAAGAAGATTTACATTGAAATTATGCCAAAGTATCACTCAGCATAATTTTTTTTTTATCATTTACCTACTCGAGGACGAGCAGGAATTAAGCTTGGGGATGCTTGATACATCTCCAACGTATCTATAATCTTTGATTGCTCCATGCTACTTTATCTACTGTTTTGGACTATATTGGGCTTTATTTTCCACTTTTATATTACTGTTGGGACTAACCTATTAACCGGAGGCCCAGCCCAGAATTGCTGTTTTTTGCCTTTTTCAGTATTTCAAAGAAACAGAATATCAAACGGAGTCCAAATGGAATGAAACCTTCGGGATCGTGATTTTCCAACCGAACGTGATCCAGGAGACTTGGACCCTACTCCAAGAAGCCTTCGAGGAGGTCACGAGGGTGGAGGGCGCGCCCCCTACCTCGTGGGCCCCTCGGAGCTCCACCGACGTACTCCTTCCTCCTATATATACCTACGTATCCCCGAACGATCAGCACGGGAGCCAAAAACCTAATTCCACCACCGCAACCTTCTGTATCCACGAGATCCCATCTTGGGGCCTGTTCCGGAGCTCCGCCAGAGGGGGCATCCACCATGGAGGGCTTCTACATCATCACCATAGCCCCTCCGATGAAGTGTGAGTAGTTTACTTCAGACCTTCAGGTCCATAGCTAGTAGCTAGATGGCTTCTTCTCTCTTTTATCTCAATACAATGTTCTCCCCCTCTCTCGTGGAGATCTATTCGATGTAATCTTCTTCTTTTTGCGGTGTGTTTGTTGAGACCGATGAATTGTGGGTTTATGATCCAGTATTATCTATGGAAAATATTTGATTCTTCTCTGAATTCTTTTATGTATGATTGAGTTATATTTGCAAGTCTCTTCGAATTATCTTTTTGGTTTGGCCAACTAGATTGGTAGTTCTTGCAATGGGAGAAGTGCTTAGCTTTGGGTTCAATCTTGTGGTGTCCTTACTCAGTGACAGAAAGAGTTGCAAGGCACGTATTGTATTGTTGCCATCAAGGATAACAAGATGGTTTTTTTATCATATTGCATGAATTTATCCCTCTACATCATGTCATATTGCTTACGGTGTTACTCTGTTTTTACTTAATACTCTAGATGCATGCTGGATAGCGGTCGATGAGTGGAGTAATAGTAGTAGATGCAGAATCATTTCGATCTACTTGTTTTGGACGTGATGCCTATATACATGATCATTGCCTAGATATACTCATAACTATGCTCAATTCTGTCAATTGCTCAACAGTAATTTGTTCACCCATCGTAGAATACTTATGCTCTTGAGAGAAGCCACTAGTGAAACCTATGGCCCCCAGGTCTATTCTCATCATATCAATCTATATCACTTTATTTACTTGCTTTGTTTTTACTTTGCCTTTACTTTTTACTTTGCATCTATCTATCAAAAATACCAAAAATATTATCTCTATCAGATCTTACTCTCGTAAGTGACCGTGAAGGGATTGACAACCCCTAAGCGTTGGTTGCGATTTGCTATCGTTTTGTGTAGGTACGAGGGACTTGTGCGTGGTCTCCTACTGGATTGATACCTTGGTTCTCAAAAACTGAGGGAAATACTTACGTTACTTTACTGCATCATCCTCTCCTCTTCGGGGAAATCCAACGCAGTGCTCAAGAGGTAGCAAGCCTGTACAAGCATCAAGGACCAAATTCCTCGTGAAGGAATTGCAGTATGTGCTGAGGACAGTCTATCGTATTCTGACAATGACTTTGAGTCCAATCAAGGGCCACGACTCAAATGATGAGGAAGTCGTTGGCATCATGAAGAATCTATTGTTCAGCATCATGCACGGTATTCCCATAAATTATCATGATTTCTTCATGAGGACTCTGGCAAATGTCGCTACGTCCCCATTTGAGCTGAAGCCTTACGCTCCATGGATCATGAGATTCCTCAGAACAAGGTTTTCACTCAATTACAAAGCTGATACGCTCAACCGTGGCAGCTTCTTGCCCCCGATTGAAGTCCTCAAACAGACATTTTCCTCAGCTGATGAGAAGGGCAAGGCCACTGCTGTCATTGATGAGGGCATTCGTCCATTGGATGGACAGTTCCGCAAAGCTGCTTCATACTCCACCAATGATGACTCTGCCACTCATGATACTGCCGCAAATGCTTCAAAGGAAAGTCCTCAGGCAATAGCTCCAAGGTGATGACTGATCGTGAGCTTCTCCTTAGTCTTCATCAGAAGGTGGATCGCAATCACAAGTGGGTGAAATGCCAGTTTGGTTCAATTCTTCACAATATGACTGCCACGTATAATTCAGTGAAGAAGAACCACTACTACCTCAACGAAATGTTCGATCGCACCTAGGCTATATTGTCTCACCTTTACGATGATGAGGATCTCAAGCAGATGGGCTTCAAGCAGGATTTCAGCTGGGCTAAGCCTCCACCGAAGAAATTCAAGAAGGTCGAAGTTGCTTCTTTGGTGCCCAGTTCATATTCCTCGTCCCGCGACACTGATGAAAATGAAGATCTGGACGACACTGCGACAGGCCCCCCTACTCCGACCGACGACCCCAACAACGATGGCGCTCCTCCATCGACTTCGTGAAGAAATTCTTCAGGGGCGTTAGTCCTCACTTTTCGTCCCTTTTGGTCATTTGATGACAAAGGGGGAGAAATTTGAGTTAGTCTTCAAGCGGGTCTATATATATAATGGGCATTTTTTTGTTAAGTTGCAACTCTCGCTCTTCTAAAGCTTTTGTTGATTGAGTTGTAAACTTAAGTCCGATGGTGACCTGATACTTTTGCTCTATTTTTCTGCATGCTATTTCCTCATTAATCCTATGCACGCATGCTGAATTACATCAGTCACCATATTTCATCATGCATTTCAAATTATTCATTCTATATGTTAAATGCGTGTATGAATTACAAGATATAGGGGGAGATCTCCATGATTCTACTCTTCAAGTGTGCATTGCTTCAAAAGCAAATACCTCACTATGCACATCTTCAGGGGGAGTTCTTCTATATCTTGCAATCAAATTCCTCAATTTTGAGTACTTTCAATTCATATGTTTATCCCCGTTGAAAACTTAACCTATTTTGTCATCAATCACCAAAAAGGGGGAGATTGTAAGTGCATCTATTGCCTCTTAGTGATTTTGGTGTATTGAAGACTCATAGGTTAAGGGACTAATATGTTTGTGAGTGTACACAGGCTCTATAAGTCATTGAGGAGTTTGATATTTACAGTGAAAGTCGACCCCTAAAAATGAATGTCTTCAGTTGAAGACTTTGGTTCTCCTGAGGACTTTGAAAGTGAAGAAATTGGTGTGACCTTGAAGACTTCGATATTCATGCGAGGAATCTGGAGCGTGAAGACTTTTGTTTTCGTAGTTTCATTTTCTGGTCTCTGAGGAATTTGTTCTGACTGAGGAGTTAGGAATTCGCCAGTGCGGATTACCTACACAGTGAGGAACATGATAGCCCTGAGGAATTTGAACCTTAAACTATTCGACTGTTGCTGAGCTGCGCGCTAGCCGTTCCAAATATCTACCACCTAACGGTCATATCATTGAAGGGCATTTATGTCTTATCATGTCGGGCTGCTCCCTAGGCTATAAATAGCCGCCCCCTACAACCACTAGCTGGTTGGCTGCTCCGAGAGAAACTGACACTTGTCAATTGAGAGCATCCCATCCTCCGAGGACTTTGAGCAAAAATCATCGAGTGAGGAAAACCCAAATCCCAAACCCAAACCTACAAACCCCAAAGTGATTGAGCATCACTGAAGAGATTGTTCCTGTGTGGAATCGACACTTGTTACCTTTGAGGGTTGTGTATCCTCCATACGGTTAGGTGTCATGTTCTGAGCATCCAAGAGGAATTGTGGATTGCCGAGTGACCTAGTCTGTGAAGGTTTGGAAGTCACATGTGAAGACTTACCACTACTGTTGGGTGAGATTTGCGTGATATTAGCTCAAGGAGAATACGGTGAGGACTATGTGTCCGGGACTGTGTGTCCTCAAGTTTAAATACTCAGCCGCTCCAACCAGAGGTACAACTGTCACAGCAGTTGGAATTGGTCAAACAAATCATTGTCTTCACCAAGCCAACTGGTTCTATTTCCTCAACCCTTTCATTTCCTCAGTTATGTGTTGATGTACCTGATCATTACTGCTTGAAGACATTGACTGAAGACTTTCTCTATTTTCTCAATCCTAATTCTTCAGTCTGTTTGTCTTCATCCTGCTTATCCGGTGTTTACGCTTCCTGTACTCAGTGCTTGTCTTTCATCTCATCATGATGACTATGCTATTACTCTGTTTTGCCTATACATGAGTACTTATTCCGCTGCAAGTAGTTCTTCGCTTAGGAATTTCCTCACCTTGAAACTCCTCAGTGAAGATTTTTTTTAAATCGCCTATTCACCCCCCCTCTAGTCGACGTAACGCACTTTCAGTATATCATGAAATTATTTCAAAAGCATGACATTTTTATTTTAATGAGCTTGGAATTTTCTGTTATCAAGAGTATGCCATATTTGTTATTAAGAGCATTTCACTTTTATTTGCAAAGAGCATGGCATTTTTATTATCAAGAGCATGGCATTTTTTTATTGTTAAGAGCATGGCCTTTTCTTTTACTAAGAGCATGCCATTTTCATTATAAAGAGCATGTCACTTTTATTTTAAAGAGCATGCCATTTTTATCATAAAGAGCATGACATTTTTGTGTGTACAAGCATGACACTTTTATTTCAAAGAGCATGGCATTTCATTATAGAGAGCATGATATTCTTTTATTATAAGAGCATGGCCTTTTCTTTTACTAAGAGCACAACATTTTCACTATAAAGAGCATCACACTTTTATTATAAAAGAGCATGCCATTTTTTCTATAGAGCATTGCAGTTTTTAGTTTTAAAGAGCATCACATTTTTTGTTAGTAAGAATATGGCATTCTTAGGATGGACTTTTTTTATTAAGAGCGTGATCTTTTTAATCTATAGCATGGTAAAAAAATGGCATGGTATTTTTAGTTTTTCTAAATCACGTAATGTTTCTTTTTTGTGTGGTTTCTTTGTTTCCGATAAACAAAATATAGGACATGGAAATTTTAATTTTTATACCGTGGCATTTTTATTTTTCAGTGTTATGGCATTTCTATTATCTTGATCAGGCCATTTTCCTTTTATACATTTTCTCAAAACTTTACCATATACGAGTTTATATGGTGGCATTTGAGTAAAGTATTGTACATGATCAAATTTAATCATGATGGTGTTTTGTTTAATTATGTGATGGCATTTTCATATGTTGTTTTGGAGAAAATCCAGTTTTAAAGGATTTTAGTATTATCTCATGAAAATGGTTTTTTTAGTCCCTTTTTGAAGGCTTACATGCGTGCGAAAAGGGCTCGAACTTGAGATCTCATTGTTGCAAGGTGAAAGTACATGTGGTGCCCCCATGTGTGGTTTTGGTAATTGATGACATTCCCTATGGACTAATGGTTGCCTTGAGTTATATCTGAAGGATTTGTCCATGTGCATTTCTTGAAGTCTATGCATTGGTTTCAAGGAGTTTATGAGTTGACCAAGGTGCTATTCAAGGAATTATCCAAAGTTGGGTCAGAGAGAATACATGATACAAGGTTGATCAAGACCAAGTCAGGGAGTGAATCAAGTTGATCAACACATAAAGCGTACAAGATGTACCGAAAGGGGTCAAGTGATCCCATGGTTGTTGGGGAACGCAGTAATTTCAAAAAAATAATCCTACGATCACACTAGATCTATCACTAGGTGATGCATAGCAACGAGAGGGGAGAGTCTTATCTACATACCCTCGTAGACCGAAAGCAGAAGCGTTATGACAACGCGGTTGATGTAGTCATACGTCTTCACGATCCGACCGATCCTAGCACCGAAGGTACGGCACCTCTGTGATCTGCACACGTTTAGCTCGGTGACGTCCCATGAACTCGAGATCCAGCTGAGGTCGAGGGAGAGTTTCTCCAGCACAACGGCATAGTGACGGTGATGATGAAGTTACCGGCGCAGGGCTTCGCCTAAGCACTACGACGATATGACCGAGGTATGTAACTGTGGAGGGGGGCACCGCACACGGCTAAAACAATTGTCAACTTGTGTGTCCTAGGGTGTCCCCCTGCCCCCATATATAAAGGAGCAAGGGGGAGGCCGGTCGTCCCTCCAAGGGCACGCCCCCAATAGGGGAATCCTACTAAGACTCCAAGTCCTAGTAAGTTTCCACCTAAAGGGAGAGAGGGGGAAGGAAGGAGAGGGAGAGGGGGAAGCCAAGGGGGGCGTCGCCCCCCTCCCCCTTCCTTGTCCTATCGGACTCAAGGGGAGGGGGCGCGCGGCCTGCCCTGGCTGGCCCCTCTCTCTCCACTAGGTCCCATCGAGGCCCATTGTTCCCCGGGGGGTTCCGGTAACCCTCCGGCACTCCGGTTTTATCCGAAACTTCTCCGAAACACTTCTGATGTCCGAATATAGTCGTCCAATATATCAATCTTTATGTCTCGACCATTGCGAGACTCCTCGTCATGTCCGTGATCACATCCGGGACTCCGAACAATCTTCGGTACATCATATCACATAAACTCATAATAACAATCGTCATCGAACGTTAAGCGTGCGGACCCTATGGGTTCGAGAACTATGTAGACATGACCGAGACACGTATCCGGTCAATAACCAATAGCATAACCTGGATGCTCATATTGGTTCCTACATATTCTACGAAGATCTTTATCGGTCAAACCGCATAACAACATACGTTGTTCCCTTTGTCATCGGTATGTTACTTGCACGAGATTCGATCGTTGGTATCACCATACCTAGTTCAATCTCATTACCGGGAAGTCTCTTTACTCGTTCCGTAATACTTCATCCCGCAACTAACTCATTAGTCACAATGCTTGCAAGGCTTATAGTGATGAGTATTATCGAGAGGGCCCAGAGATACCTCTCCGAAACACGAAGTGACAAATCCTAACCTCGATCTATGCCAACCCAACGAACACCTTCGGAGACACCTGTAGAGCACCTTTATAATTACCCATTTATGTTGTGATGTTTGGTAGCACATAAAGTGTTCCTCCGGTATTCGGGAGTTGCATAATCTCATAGTCTAAGGAACTTGTATAAGTCATGAAGAAAGCAGTAGCAATGAAACTAACACGATCATAATGCTAAGCTAACAGATAGGTCATGTCCATCACATCATTCTCCTAATGATGTGATCCCATTCACCAAATGACAACACATGTCTTATGGTTAGGAAACATAACCATCTTTGATTAACGAGCTAGTCAGGTAGAGGCATACTAGGGACTATATGTTTTGTCTATGTATTCACACATGTACTAAGTTTCCGGTTAATACAATTCTAGCATGAATAATAAACATTTATCATGAATTAAGGAAATAAATAATAACTTTATTATTGCCTCTAGGGCATATTTCCTTCAATGGTATGGTAAGCATTGTTCATTATGCTTTGCGTATTAACCCATGGTCTACGTGAGAGTTCTGTGTGGGGTTAGGTATGTTTCCATGGGCCTGCATCAAGAGGAAGATCTCATATAACCTATGGAGGATGACATCAAGTGGTGATCGTCATTAGACTGCCGTGTGCAAGTTCAAGTGGATCATCATGAAGAGATCATGCTTAAAGCTTGCCGTCCATTGTGGTGACAATGGACTTGTGGAGATGTATCGAAGAGTGGATCACCCATAGTGGAGTATGGGGAGAAATCAACTAGTCTTCATTGAGCCAACGCAATCAAGAAAGGTCTCATGTTGGTAGTTGGGAGACCGGGTTATAGGATCGATTGCCATACTATCAAGGGGGCGGGGGGCTCTCAAGTGAGTAGCTTGATTATATTGTTCATAAAGAGCTCAAACCATTACATCCTTGCATCATCTTTCTTGGTTCTTGTTTGGTGTTTCTGTTGTGAGATTTAGAGCTTTTGGTCATCTTCATGACAAGCTTGAGTTCATAAAAAATGGAGTTCACTTATGCATCTTCTATGATGTTTTTGATGATGGAGTTTTTGTCGGTTCTTCTTTCATAGAGGTTTCACATCTCTATTTCATTGGTATTTCTCTACTGCCTCTTCTCACTATAGCCATTCGCTTTTTGGATAATACTCGTCGTCATCTATCCAACAAGCTTGAGTTTGCTCAATTCGGAGCTCATTTGCAATAGTTATAGCAGTTTCAGTATTGGAGCATCATTCTATTTTGCTTGGGTGGTTTTTTAGCTCTGAGTGGTAGTAGAGTGGTAGTACAGAGCGGTACTACCGGACTGCTACTTTCGCTGCTTATATTTATGCCTCTGGAACTCATCACGAATTTCGCGGTAGTAGCGAGCAGTAGTACCTCTTATAAGCGGTAGTACCTCTTCCCAGAGCGGTACTACCTCTCAAGCGGTACTACCTCTCCCCCGAGCGGTACTACCTGTCTGGCAGACCTACAACTTGTGTTTTTCTGTCTCATTGGTCTGTTTTGACCATGCTAAGCGGTAGTACCGCTCCCCCAAGAGGTAGTACCGCTTGCATGACTTGTGGGCATAACGGTTGGATTCGGGGGTGCCTATTTAAGGGGGTCTTCTTCCCCAATGGTCCCTATCTCTTGATCTCGTGTTCTTCCCCCATTGTTGACCTTCTTCGAGCTTGCTATCTCTCAATCCCTCCAATGATTCTTGCTAGTTCTTGAGGGAAAAGAGAGAGGAGATCTAGATCTACGTTTCCACCAATCACTTTCTCCTCTACGTGAGGGGAACCCCTTAGATCTAGATCTTGGAGTTCTTCATGTTCTCTTCTTTGTTCTTCCTCTCACTTTCCTCCCTAGCATTAGTTGCTTTGGTGGGATTAGGGAGAGAAGGACTTGGGCA
Source organism: Triticum timopheevii (assembly GCA_963921465.1). Lineage (NCBI taxonomy): Eukaryota > Viridiplantae > Streptophyta > Magnoliopsida > Poales > Poaceae > Triticum > Triticum timopheevii. Next base: position 161,436,135 of record OY997274.1, on the reverse strand, counting down.
CTTCGTATGCCCTTGCCATTGCATTTGGTGCATCGGTTTGAGTTCTCCACGATGATACGTGGAAGTGAAGTTGAGAAGCATGTTATTCTTGGGTGTTTGAGCACCCTAGAGCTTGTTCCTCTTGGGTGCCTTGGTGCCCTAGACGGTTGGTGTTGTCGGAGCTCAATCATTATGGTGTAAAGCTCCGGCCAAGCGTCGGGATCTCCAATTAGGTTGTGGAGATCACCACGAGCAATTTGATGGGTACAGGTGACCGCCTCAAGGGTTGCCAAAGTGTACGGGTTCGATGACCGTCCCCAAGGGTTACCATTTGTATGGGTTTGGTGACCACCCTTAAAGGTCCCTCAGTGGAATCACAACATCTTGCATTGTGCGAGAACGTGAGGAGATTACGGTGGCCCTAGTGGCTTCTTGGGGAGCATTGTGCCTCCACACCGCTCCAAACGGAGATTAGCATCCGCAAGGGTGTGAACTTCGGGATACATCGTCATCTCCACGTCCCTCGGTTATCTCTTACCCGAGCCCTTTACTTATGCACTTTACTTTGTGATAGCCATAGTGTTTCATGTTATATATCTTGCTATCACTTAGTTGTTTATCTTGCTTATCATAAGTTGTTGGTGCACATAGGTGAGCCTAGTTGTTGTAGGTATTGTGCTTGACAAACTAACTGCTAGGTTTATTCCGCATTTGTTCAAGCCTAAACCATAATTAGTTTAAAGCGTCTATTCACCCCCCCCCCCCAGGCGACATTCATGATCTTTCACAAAGGTGCACCAACCACTAGGCCAACTTGTCACTGTTGCACATCATCTTCCTTTCTTTTATTTATACTACATGAAATGTGCCCCCTATGTTTTCTTTTTTCTTTTCTTCTTTTTTGTAATTTGTTTTTTTTTCTTAAATGTGTGAACTTTTTCATATCGATATTTTTCCAAATTTGAAGAATGTTTTTGAAAATCAATGAAGTATTTTTCAATTTTGGGCGAACATTTTTTGAAAATCGATGAATTTTTTCCAAATTAGATGAACTTGTTCAGTTTGATGAACCTTTTCTTAAATTCGATGAGATTTTTTAGAATCGATAAACTTTTTTTAAAACTTGATGATTTTTGTTTAAAATTTAATGAACTTTTTTCAAAATTGATACACTTATTTAAAATTCATAAAAAAGTCAAAGTTTGTGAACATTTTTTCAACTTTGTGGGCAATTTTGAATTTTTCTCGATTTTTTATTTTATTCTTTTTTCATTTTTTAAAGAATGGTCAAGCGGTCAACCGCGACTGAGGAACGACATCGAGCAACCAGGCGAGCGCTGGTCTTCTTCTTGGGCCCGCCCACAAGCGGGGAGCGTGGGTACAAAGACGCTCAACCGACGCCTAAGGCACCGAAATCCCTAATTAAAGAGTACTCGTTACAAAGATGCGACAAGTGGCACGTCATTTGTCGCAACCTAGGAGTTTTCTCTTTTTTGTAGAATCGTTTATCAAAATATTTTATCTCTTAAACTGTGTGTTCAAATCTCGAACCATTCTCATCATTGGATTCCTTGCGTCGAGATCTTCAAAAAATAGATCCCATGTCTGATAGGTTTCCACCAATTTTTCTTCATGAAAAAACCGGCCGAACCTGAGCACGTTTTCTCCCTTTATGAAGATGCACGCTTTTTTTTTCCTTTTCCGAAAGGCACGACCGTGCTTCTCACGGAAGCAAATTCGTGCCTCCATGAGAAGTAACTTTGTGTCTCTCGCGAAAGGGAAAAAAAGAAAACACGTTTTTTTCCTTTTCGAGAGGCACATCGCGAAAGCAAATCCATACCTTCCACAGAAGGAAAAAAATGTGCTTTTTTTATCCAAAGACGAGGGAAGACCGAAAAGCCGAAGAAACACGAAAAAATCATTTAAAAGCCCAAAACACCTACAGAAAAAAGAACAAATTCCGAAGGGAGTGCCCAGAACTCCACTTTGTTTTTGAACGCCAATATCTGGCGACCGTGCTCGGTACCAGCAACAGCAAGCCTTCTCGGAGCTCCTATACGGCGAGAGCAACTATATTTTTTTTACAACTTATGACGAGAGCAACTAATTGAGGAGTACTCGTTTGGAAGTCCCGCAAGGTCACTTGGTGTGGGTTGGGAGAGCGTCAATTGGCACGCTCTCGGTCGCAGACATGTGTCGCGCTTTGGAAGCTCCCTTTGGAATTTGTTTTTTTGGGCTCGCCTTCTGGAGTTTTGGGCCGTCGCCGCGAGCAAGGCCAGGCCGACCGAGTCTTCTTCCACTTCCCGGGCCCGCACGGCGCCGCAAGCCCGCGACCGCGCAGCGCCCTCCCCGTCCCCGCCATGCCGCGTGGCACTGGGCAACCGCGGCAGCGCGGCCGAGCCGAGAGAGCAAACGAGACGGAGCACCTCGCCTCACGTGTCCTCCTCTCCCCCAAATCCACCCCGCCACGCGCCGCTCCCCCTCCCCCTGCCTGCCTCACTCCTCTCGCGGTCTCGCCCCCGCCTCCGACGCCGCCTCGACCTCCGCAGAGCCACTCGCTCTCGATCCCAGCGACCAGCGCCCGGAAGAGGGCGAGGACGAGGACGGGCCCGCCCATGCTGACCTCCTCGCCCGGCCCCTAGGCTCTCGGCAGCGCCACAGGGGCGCGCGTGTCGCGGAGAGATGGGGTACCTGCCGTCGCTGGGCGGCAAGGCGGCGCACCTCGTCTCCGACCTCGCCACCGTCATCCTCAACCCCGTCTCCGGCCACGAGCGGGAGCGCTCCTCCCACCTCCCCGTGAGCATCCCCCTCCCTTCTCCTCTGTACGTTTCGCCTTGGGCGTACACCCGCCCCAAGTGCTCGTCTCCATTTCCGCGCCTGTACTTCGTAATCCGCTCGATCGGCGAGCTCCTAGGATGTATGCATGGCTTGCGACTGGAGATCATGTCTGTATGTCTCTGGACTACGCGGCGCGCAATCCTAGCGGTTTGTGGCATCCTTTCCTGTTGTGCTGCTAATTGAGATGGCTGACCCTTTACTAGGATGATTATTGGTACGTATCTGAATGTTTTAAGGCCGCTATCGGTCAAATATAAACCGTGGGAGCGGGAGCATGGAGATCAGTTTGGACTTTGGAGCAGAGCTGTACAAGCAAACTAGAGGGGTATTGTGCGATTGACCAACCAATAGGTATTAGGTAGTTTCGACTGATGAATTGGTGCCTATTCCAGTTCTCATGTGTGTGTTTGGACTTTGGAGAACCCTGACAAGAAAGGTTACTAAGTTTAACATCTAATTTAGGGTGATATGATGTTTGGTTTCTGGGGTTTGCAATTATTTCCCCTTTCTGTTAACATGCTCGGCTCGCTAATGGCAATTTGTCAAGTGCCAAAGGCAAAGGTTCAGATGGAAAATATCATTGTTGCCCATTGCTGCTGCTGCAACCCTTTATTTTTTGTGATTGGAGAGTGGATGGTTTCACCTACCGCGTGAGTGCCTGGGTCTGGGTGGAGACCCGACCAGGACCTCACGCTAGTGCACATTCAACAGCCATAAGTCATTGAGTTCCTGTTTGTATGGTAGTTTTGTGAAAGAAAAGAAACTGAACCTGACATTCATGATAACTTGTTTAGGAGCAATTGGCAACTACAACGGCATGTACTGATCATTTTATTGATCATGCTTGGGCTAGAAGCTTAAAGTTCATATCTATCTTGTAGGAGGCCACTGAAGGGCAGGAAAATCTTTATGGTGATGAAGAATCTGAAATTCCTAATGGCCCCGACACATCTTCGTTTCGAGCATTTCTGATGTCATTTATGTCTGCGTCAAGCTCTAGCGATGATTCGATGGAGATCATACCTGAGCAGGATCTGGATATGGAATATCCGACTTTAACACCCGTTGGGAAGGGAATCAAGGAAAGGAAGGGGTTGCTTAGTAGAGGCAAGCATTCCATTGGAAAGATTATTAACAAGGCAGGTAGACTTGGTGGTTTCAGACAAAAATCCGGCAACATCATTGATAATGAAATAGCAAATCAAATAGAGTCAATGTCGTCCGGTTTCAATCTCAAGGTATCAAAGGGGTCCGCTTCAAATCATAAGTTGCCACCTATGTCTGAACCATCGATGCTTTTATCAGAAATGATGCGAAATGTTCTTTATCCATCTCTTCCTGTCCTTGTTCAAGGAAAGAACTGGATGCTGGTTTACAGGTTATCGTTTGAATCCAAATATGTAGTGATTATTATCATTTTGCGGATGCAATTGATTATCTGATGTCTATTTCATAAATTGTGCAGTACCTGGAGGCACGGGGTATCTCTATCTACTCTGTACAGAAGGAGCATGCTTTGCTCTGGTGATTCACTTCTGGTATGCTACATACCATGCTGTTGCATATCTTCCATTTTCATGCCCTCATGTGCAATATAATGTCATCTGAATATAGTATCGAAAGATACATGCTTGTCAAGTAGCACTGGCAAGTTTATATAACCTTCTTCATTCACCCAATTAATTTCGCATTCCTAGGCTATTCTATTAGAAGTTTGAGGACGTGCTAATGACTTCATTTTACTGGTGCATATGAAATTTTCCCGACAATATGTCTTTGGTCCTAGGCTCTAAGCACCAAACTTGCTTTGGTTGCGTTCCACACCTTCCACCATGTTCTATACGAACCTGGATCATACATGCAGTGGCGTAAACAGGGGGGGACCAGCAGGGGCCCTGGCCCCCCTAACGTCAGAGATTTGCTACTTTGATGATAAACAGTGTAATATCAGTCATTATTTGCTGTTAAAAGTGTATTTTCCTCCTGTTTGGCCCTCTCCAACATGTTTTAACAGCTCTCTGCCCCCTTGACCCATTTTTTCTTGCTCCGCCACTGCATACATGCATCTTAAAATTTCGCTGACTTTGGTGATATTACATTGTTGTTATACAATTTCCGAATTTCTGTCTACGTAATTCCCTGGAGTGAAGGAACAGGTTGTTTGGAAACTAAACATCATGCAGTCGTGAACACAAGGGAAGCTCATTGTCTAGTTCCAATTTATTTATGAGCAGTGCATGGATCACCAGAAGAAAAGATGATATGTTTACATATATATTTTTAGCTTCTGACGTCTAGTTCCAATTTGTTTGTGAGCAGTATTGAGGTCAGTAAGTTAAGTTGCTGCATGCATCACCAGAAGAAAAGACGATATGTTTACATATATATCTTAGCTTCTGACTTTCTAAGCAAACAATTCCACTCTTTTGTGTCGTTTGATTTCGTCCTTAGACACTGCAATCCTGGGGGCTTGAGCTACAGAAATTACTTTTTTTTAACACAGCTATAGAAATTACTGTATACACAACTATAGAAATTACTGTTTTTGTTTTGGTTAGAACAATGCTTCTCTTGATTTTTGTATAATTTAGTTGCTCGCTTCCATCTCCTAATTTGTGCTTTGACAGATAATTGGGGATAAAAAGGGAGCAGTTTTTGGTGGTTTGGTAGAGGCCCCTTTGCGGCCGATCATGCAAAGGAAGTATCAGGTTTCACTTCCACACATATTCTTATGGTGTTTCTTCGATGTGTATTCTACCTTACAGGGTTACACTGATTGTGTTTACGCCATCTTTCAGGGGACCAAGAATTGCTTCGTGTTCACCAATGTAGCTGGCCGCCCTGTTGTATATCGTCAAACAGGTAGGAGTACTTCTCTTTTACTTTGACAGGATTTGCATTGCATAAGAGAAATACACTCTTTTCTGCATTAGTGTCCACCTTTATAACAACCAGATGTGCTATTAGCACTAATAAGGTGATTCCCTGGTACAAACCATGAGATGTGCCTTTACAGAAGATCAGAAGATTAATACATTTTTATATGTTGTTGTAGACCCTATAGTAATTGATGTCTCTTCAGAGAAAATGTTGTGATAACTTTATTGCCTTATTGTGGGGACCCCTCGTATTTCTAGAAGTAAATATCAGTTTTGTGCTCCTAATTTTCTTGCTTCCTTAGGATTACGGTTAAAATTTTCCAATTGCAGGTGCTAATAACTATTTCACGTTTTGTTCCCCCGAGTACTTGGCAATGGGAGGTGGTGGTCACTTTGCACTTTATCTTGGTGAAGACCTGTAATCTACTAATCTCTGACCTATCTTTCCACGTTGTCACACATAAATTTTATTTCGTTCTCATGTTAATGTGCCCGTGTGCCAACTTTAGCCACAAGCATGTGTTTTTACACCCTTCTTTGCAAGTGTCATCAGCTTAACATCTTGTTGATCAAGTGAGTCACATGCTCACTTTTGCTGTTTGATCTGTGCAGCCTGAATGGTTCAAGTTCCACCTCAGAAACGTTTAACAACCCATGCCTGTCACTTTCCCAGGACTTTGAAGTCAAACATGTTGAGGTACATGATCAGATTACTATGCATATGGGTCAATTCTCAGCATCCCTATTTCCTCATGATCAAACTTGAGAGTAACAACGTTTTCCGACGCAGTTGTGGGGCTTCGTCAATGCTTCCAAGTATGATGAGCTGCTCACCGTCTGCCGCACCGAGAAACCTGGAATTTGGAATTTGTGAATGTTCACAACTTTTCGGAACCGTTGAGACTTGATGCTAGGTGTTGTTCTGATGACTTGTACAGTTTAGTAAGTATATAGGCCTCGTTAGAGTCTGACTGGAAGTGGTAAAGTAAAAGGTATGTAGGAAAACTAGTTCGCTTGTGGATCTATGGAGCTGAAACAAGAGCGCAACTCTGGGACTTGACTGGAGCAACTTCCTGACCGTGCTTGTAAATATTGTAGTGTAACCGAATTCTAAGCACTTAGATATGTACCGGTATACATTCCCCATGTGGACATGTTCAGCTTATCTTACCAATAGTACATTTGAATAGCTGTGCCAATATCATATGAGAATGCACACCTGGTGCAATCCTTTTGAGATCAAGAATGAGAAATATAGTATATCATTTGATTTACTTTGTTCTGAACACCTCCACCTGTGTGCTTGAGGAAAGGAAAGGGGAGGAAGATGACATCTACAAAATCGACACTTGATGTGGCCTCATGGGAAGGAAGGAGGGAGATGACATCGCGAAACTTCAAAGTTTTTCTCCTTCGGTTGGCGCCGCCGCCGGGGCGTGCTTAAGATTGCCTTTGGGCCAGAACATGCGGTGCCCCCTTGGTTTTGGTAATTGATGACAATCTCTATGGACTAATGGTTGCCTTGAGTTATATTTGAAGGTTTTGTCCATAGGCTTTTTTTTGAAGTCCATGTGTTGGTTTCAAGGAGTTTATGAGTTGGCCAAGGTGCTATTAAGGAATTATCCAAAGATTGGTCATGTGAGTGTTGAGCTTATTGCAAGCATGTCTTGAAGAAGAAGATTGTGTGATCATTCATATTTACCTTCAAGACATCATCCAAATGAAGAGAGTTGGAAAGATTCAAGGTTGATCAAGACTAAGTCAAGAGTGAATCAAGTTGATCAACTCTCAAAGCGTAGAAGATGTACCGAGAGGGATCAAGTGATCCCATGGTTTGATAAGCATTGTCCATTGCACTTTGTGTACTAACCCATGGTCTATGTGAGAGTTCTATGTGGGGTTAGGTACGTGTCCATGGGCTTGCGTCAAGAGAAAGATATCATACAACCCATGGAAAGGATGACATCAAGTGGTGATCGTCATCAAGATTGCCGTGTGCAAGTTCAAGTGGAGCATCACGAAGAGATCAAGTGCTTGAATCTTGCCATCCATTGTGGTGTCAATGGTCTTGTGAAGATGCGCCGAAGAGTGGCTCACCCATAGTGGACTATGGGGGAGCAATCATCTAGTCTTCATCGAGCCAACGCAATCAAGAAAGGTGGTCCAACTTGAGGGGGTCAAGATCGTCATCATCTAGCTCAAGTGGACCATGTGCAAGGCAAAGGTTTGCCCTTGACAGGTTTTCTATTTTACCAGTCTCGTGGTGGTACTTGGGAGACCGGGTTATAGGATCGTTTGCCGTACTATCAAGGGGGGCTCTCAAGTTGGTAGCTTGATCGTATCGTTGGTAGAGAGCTCAAACCATTGCATCCTTGCATCATGTTTCTTGGTTCTTGTTTGGTTCTCTTTGTGAGTCTTAGAGCTTATGGTCATCTTGATGACAAGGTTGAGTTCATCGAAAACGGAGTTCGCATGCGTCTTCTATGATGTTTTCGGTGTTGGAGGTTTTACCGGTCTTATCCAAGGAAGGGTTCTCACCATTTTCTTATGGTCCTTTTATATTTGCTTCTTATTGATATTTCTTTCAAGATTGTGTTAGCCCTTGTCGCTAGCTTTCCAACAAACTTGGTTTCATCGAATTCGGAGTCCGTTTGCAAAAGTTGTGGCAGTTTTGGTGTTCTGAAAAGGCTGCAGCGCTACTACCGCGAATTGGAGCGGATGTAATTTTTTACTACCGCTCCAGAGCAGTACTACCGCGGCTCCTACATCGGTAGTGCCGCTCCGGACCAGAAACTCGTCCCAAGTCCTGCGGTGGTAGGCCCGGATGTAATTTTTTAGTACCCCTCGCAAGAAGTAGTACCGCTACCCTTAGCAGTAGTACCGCTACCCCTAGCGGTAGTACCGTGAGGTCAAGCGGTACTACCGCTCCGACGGTTCTTCTGGCCTTTTTGCCTCCTCGCTGTTGTGTTTCGAAGGGGGTAGTACCGCTCTGTGCGGGCTATGGGCATAACGGTTGGATTTTTCTCCACCTATAAAAGGGGGTCTTCTTCCCCATTGAACCTCATCCTTGGAGCTCGTGTTCTTCCCCCATTGTTGACCTTCTTCGAGCTTGCTAACTCTCAATCCCTCCTATGATTCTTGCTAGTTCTTGAGGGAAAAGAGAGAGGAGATCTAGATCCACGTTTCCACCAATCACTTTCTCCTCTAAGTGAGGGGAACCCCTTGGATCTAGATCTTGGAGTTCTTCGTGTTCTTCTTTCGTTCTTCCTCTCATTTTCCTCCCTAGCATTAGTTGCTTTGGTGGGATTTGGAAGAGAAGGACTTGGGCACTCCGTGTGCCCTTGCCATTGCATTTGATGCATCGGTTTGAGTTCTCCACGTGATACGTGGAAGTTCCAAGTTGAGAAGCTTATTACTCTTGGGTGCTTGGTGCTCTTGAGCTTGTTCCTCTTGGGTGCTTGGGCGCCCTAGACGGTTGGTGGTGTTCGGAGCTCAATCATTGTGGTGTAAAGCTCCGGGCAAGCGTCGAGGTCTCCAATTAGGTTGTGGAGATCGCCCCGAGCAATTTGACGGGTACCGATGACCGCCCCCAAGGGTTGTCAAAGTGTACGGGTTCGGTGACCGCCCCCAAGGGTCGCCATTTGTACGGGTTCGGTGACCGCCCTCAAGGGTCCCTTAGTGGAATCACGGCATCTTGCATTGTGCGAGGGCGTGAGGAGATTACGGTGGCCCTAGTGGCTTCTTGGGGAGCATTGTGCCTCCACACTGCTCCAAACAGAGATTAGCATCCGCAAGGGTGTGAACTTCGGGATACATCGTCGTCTCCGCGTGCCTCGGTTATCTCTTACCCGAGCCCTTTACTTATGCACTTTACTTTGTGATAGCCATATTGTTCTTTGTCATATATGTTGCTATCACATAGTTACTTCTCTTGCTTAGCATAAGTTGTTGGTGCACATAAGTGAGCCTAGTTGTTTTAGGTTTTGTGCTTGACAAATTAACCGCTAGGTTTATTCCGCATTTGTTCAAGCCTAAACCGTAATTATTTTAAAGCGCCTATTCACCCCCCTCTAGGCGACATCCTCGATATTTCAATTGGTATCAGAGCCTCGTCTCTCCTTTTAGAGCTTAACCGCCTAGAGAGTAAGGATGTCTACTAGGGGTTTAGGATTCTCTGACACTCTTAGTTTCGATGGCACAAATTTTGATGTTTGGGTAATTCGCATGCTTAATCTCTTTAGGGTCATAGACCCAAATTTAGAGCGAATTGTAGATATGGGTTTTTCTCCTCCAAAGGATCCCAAAGATTATCTTTAGAGGATGAGAAAAACTCTTATCTCAATGCTCAAGCTTCTAATGTGCTTTTTGATGCTTTGAGCAATGTAGTTATATTTCAACTCATGCCATTCCGGGATGTTCATGAGTTGTGGACAAAGCTTCAAGATAAATATGGTGTGTCCAAGTTTTGTAAGGATGATTGTTCTCCCTCCACCTACGTCCACGTTGTATTCTCAACTTCTTCTACTTCACCTACATGTGGTTTGCCACAAGGTAATGACATGGTGAGTAGTGGTGTTCATTGCAATGATGATAATGGGCTTATTGTTGATAATCCTTCATCACTTTCTTATTGCAATGCTTCATCTTTGGACTATAACACTTCTAGCACTCCAAATGTTTCACATGCTTGTGTTGATAGTCCTTGCATATCATGTAGGAATTGCTTGACTAAATCTCATGATGATATGCTTGCTATGTCTTGTTGCCATGATTAAAATGCATCTATTTCCTCGAATTGTTGTGCTAACAATGTAGAGGAAACCGAACACTCCATGGAACAAGATGTGGTGTTTAATGGTGCCTCAAGGGATCCTACATCATCATCTATTGCTTTTTGCCTTATGGCTAAGGCGTCAAAGGTATCTCCTACCTTGTACCCCAATATGCGAAAATGCTGTTTGGTGGACGAGCTACTTGGAGCTCGATATCTCCTGCGTCAGCCTTTATCGTGATTTGTTCCAGCCACGTATTCTTTGCATGTATTCCATCCATCAGCTATTTACACGCGGCCATATTCTCTCCATTTATGCACAGTGATATCACATGTCGATCAGGTCGCCCTACCAGCCGAGGCCCACGTACCATTAGGATACCCTTTATGTTCCATAATATAGTGGGGTCAAGGCAATCGAACATGGGCTTGACTTGGTCGTGAGGTGCCTCTTCAAAATCTTTTAGCCGTTTGGGTTGATTGTGGTGATTACTTGCCCATGTCGTTTTGCTGAAATTGTGAGACGTGAAGGAACGACAGATTAACAGATACAGTTATCTCTACGGTTTCGCAAATTCAGTTAGCACATGCGTCATTGGCAAGTAGGATTACCGACAGCCGATCGAGAAGAACTTTTGCCTGTCATCAGCACCATGGTACGTAGTACGTATTATTGTAGAATACGAACAAGTTCAGCAATTTTCTGATTCACAATTCTACTACATGATGTTCAATGCGACAAATAATACAGTCTCGACGTTATTCAGGAACTAGCCATGAACTGCACATGGACGTTCTACATTTTGACCGCATGGGCATGGGTAACCTTGACGAGTCACGAATGTGATATCTGGCAGAAGATTACCCTGAATCGCACCTCTCCAAGAATAATTTCATCCCATCCATAGAAAAAGAGCTTCTGTCTACTGCTCTAGTGGTAGGGGATGCATTTTTTCTGACAAAAGAAACTTTTTTTGGCAGGTGATTTTATTTTTAGAAAGGGAGAGATAGTCTAACAAGGCAAAGCGGTGGATAGAATGTAATTAATTAGTTCTCTTTTTTTGCCACAAACTGTAAATGGTTCTCTATCACACCACCAGCATACCGATTGTCATTTAATGTCCCACCAGTCCCTCAAAAAAATTAATGTCCTACCAGCCCGGCCCTGACGCTGCATGGGGCAAATTCAAATCAGCCCAGGAGGAACATCATGTCCGTGCAAAATCTGCCGTGGCCAAGGCCCATGTACTAATCAAGCACAGCAGCTGACGGCACCGGTGTATTCCCCCATTAAAGCCCGCGTATTAAACCTGGAAACACATGCCGCACACATCACAACGATCGAACGCCCGGACAAGATTACGAGACCCATGGAGCTCGTCCTCCAAAACGCCTCACTCCCCAATATGTCTCTTGATGATGATGTTGATGCTAATGATGATGAGGATAATGATGAAGAGAATGATAATGTTGCCTCCTTAAAAACTAAGGGGGAAATGATCTTTAAAGCTCTTCATAAAAAATAAAATTACTCGTTCCAACTTCATGGAAATAATGTCCATTGCCATTGATGGCAAGAAATACATTGAGGAGTTGGAATCTCATCTAGAGGAGCATGAGGCCACCATTGAGAAAATGGAAGCTCATGGGCGTGATTACGCAAATGAGATCGCGGAGCTATCTCAAGCTCTTGAACATGAACAAACCACCTCTGAATCTCTTGAGGAGACTTTTGCTCTAGAATTATCTAGAGTGAGGGAATCTCATGATAGAGCTCTTGAGGTGGCCAATGATTTCAAAACTAAAAATGCTAAGCTTGAAGTTTCTCATGCTAGACTCCTTGAGGATTTTGAGCACCTCAAAAATGGCTCAAGGGTCATCAAGGGTGAGCTCATCAAACTCACCGAGTCTCATGCCCAACTTGAAGCTTCTTATTTAAAAGAGCTTGCCAAGTTGTCCTCTCCTATTGTTGTAAATGATGATGCTGTTGGGGAACGTAGTAATTTCAAAAAATTTCCTACGCACACGCAAGATCATGGTGATGCATAGCAACGAGAGGGGAGAGTATTGTCCACGTACCCTCGTAGACCATAAGCGGAAGCGTTATGACAACGCGGTTGATGTAGTCGTACGCCTTCACGATCCGACCGATCCAAGTACCGAACGTACGGCACCTTCGAGTTCAACACACGTTCAGCTCGATGACGATCCCCGGACTCCGATCCAGCAAAGTGTCGGGGATGAGTTCCGTCAGTACGACGGCATGGTGACGATGATGATGTTCTACCGGCGCAGGGCTTCGCCTAAACTCCGCGACGATATGACCGAGGTGGAATATGGTGGAGGGGGGCACCACACACGGCTAAGGAACGATCACGTAGATCAACTTGTGTGTTCTAAGGTGCCCCCCTGCCCCCGAATAAAAAGGAGCAAGGGGGGTGCAGCCGGCCCTAGGAGGAGGCGGTGCCGGAGGAGTCCTACTCCCACCGGGAGTAGGACTCCCCCCTTTCCCTAGTTGGACTAGAACTTGGGGGGAAGGAGGAGAGGGGGGAAAGGAAAGGGGGGGCGCTGCCCCCCCTCCTTGACCTATTCGGACTTGGGGGGGGGGGGGGGGAGGGGCACGCGGCTGCCCCTTGGCCTCCTCTCCTCTTCCTCCACTAGGCCCAATAAGGCCCATTAGGTCACCGGGGGGTTCCGGTAACCTCCCGGTACTCCGGTAAAATGCCGATTTCACCCGGAACACCTCCTTTTTACAAACATAGGCTTCCAATATATCAATCTTTATGTCTCGACCATTTCGAGACTCCTCGTCATGTCCGTGATCACATCCGGGACTCTGAACAAACTTCGGTACATCAAAACTTATAAACTCATAATGAAACTGTCATCGTAACGTTAAGCATGCGGACCCTACGGGTTCGAGAACTATGTAGACATGACCTAGAACTATTCTCGATCAATAACCAATAGCAGAACCTGGATGCCCATATTGGCTCCTACATATTCTACGAAGATCTTTATCGGTCAAACCGCATAACAACATACGTTGTTCCCTTTGTCATCAATATGTTACTTGCCCGAGATTCGATCGTCGGTATCCAATACCTAGTTCAATCTCGTTACCGGCAAGTCTCTTTACTCGTTACGTAATGCATAATTCTGTAACTAACTCATTAGCTACATTGCTTGCAAGGCTTATAGTGATGTGCATTACAGAGAGGGCCTAGAGATACCTCTCCGACGATCGGAGTGACAAAACCTAATCTCGAAATACGCCAACCCAACATGTACCTTCGGAGACACCCATAGTACTCCTTTATAATCACCCAGTTACGTTGTGACATTTGGTAGCACCCAAAGTGTTCCTCCGGTAAACGGGAGTTGCATAATCTCATAGTTACAGGAACATGTATAAGTCATGAAGAAAGCAATAGCAATATACTAAACGATCAAGTGCTAGGCTAACGGAATGGGTCATGTCAATCACATCATTCTCCCAATGATGTGATCCCATTAATCAAATGACAACACATGCCTATGGTCAGGAAACATAACCATCTTTGATTAATGAGCTAGTCAAGTAGAGGCATACTAGTGACGTTATGTTTGTCTATGTATTCACACATGTATCATGTTTCCGGTTAATACAATTCTAGCATGAATAATAAACATTTATCATGATATGAGGAAATAAATAATAACTTTATTATTGCCTCTAGGGCATATTTCCTTCAGTCTCTCACTTGCACTAGAGTCAATAATCTAGATTACATAGTAATGATTCTAACACCCATGGAGTCTTGGTGCTGATCATGTTTTGCTCGTGGAAGAGGCTTAGTCAATGGGTCTGCAACATTCAGATCCGTATGTATCTTGCAAATCTCTATGTCTCCCACCTGGACTTGGTCCCGGATGGAATTGAAGCATCTCTTGATGTGCTTGGTCCTCTTGTGAAATCTGGATTCCTTTGCCAAGGCAATTGCACCAGTATTGTCACAGAAGATCTTCATTGGTCCCGATGCACTAGGTATGACACCTAGATCGGAAATGAACTCCTTCATCCAGACTCCTTCATTTGCTGCTTCCGAAGCATCTATGTACTCCGCTTCACATGTAGATCCCGCCACGTCGCTTTGTTTAGAACTGCACCAACTTACAGCTCCACCGTTTAATAAAAACATGTATCCGGTTTGCGATTTAGAATCGTCCGGATCAGTGTCAAAGCTTGCATCGACGTAACCATTTACGACTAGCTCTTTGTCACCTCCATATACGAGAAACATATCCTTAGTCCTTTTCAGGTATTTTAGGATGTTCTTGACCGCTGTCCAGTGATCCACTCCTGGATTACTTTGGTACCTTCCTGCCAAACTTATTGCTAAGCATACGTCAGGTCTGGTACACAGCATTGCATACATGAGAGAGCCTATGGCTGAAGCATACGTGTGACGCCCCCGATTTAATCGTACACTAATCATGCACGCAAATGTGTACGATCAAGATCAGGGACTCACAGGAAGATATCACAACACAACTCTAAAACATAAATAAGTCATACAAGCATCATAATACAAGCCAGGGGCCTCGAGGGCTCGAATACAAGTGCTCGATCATAGACGAGTCAGCAGAAGCAACAATATCTGAGTACAGACATAAGTTAAACAAGTTGCCATAAGATGGCTAGCACAAACTGGGATACAGATCGAAAGAGGCGCAGGCCTCCTGCCTGGGATCCTCCTAAACTACTCCTAGTCGTCGTCAGCGGACTGCACGTAGTAGTAGGCACCTCCAGTGTAGTAGGGGTCATCGTCGACGGTGGCGTCTGGCTCCTGGACTCCAGCATCTGGTTGCGACAACTAGAAAGAAAGGAAAGGGGGAAAAGGGGGGGGGAGAAAGCAACCGTGAGTACTCATCCAAAGTACTCGCAAGCAAGGAACTACACTACATATGCATGGGTATATGTGTAAGGAGGCCATATCAGTGGACTGAACTGCAGAATGCCAGAATAAGAGGGGGATAGCTAGTCCTATCGAAGACTACGCTTCTGGCAGCCTCCGTCTTGCAGCATGTAGAAGAGAGTAGATTGAAGTCCTCCAAGTAGCATCTCCAAGTAGCATCTCCAGTAGCATCGCATAGCATAATCCTACCCGGCGATCCTCTCCTCGTTGCCCTGTGGAAAAGCGATCACCGGGTTTTCTGTGGAACTTGTCTGGGTGTGTTTTATTAAGTATCCGGTTCTAGTTGTCATAAGGTCAAGGTACAACTCCGGGTCGTCCTTTTACCGAGGGACACGGCTATTCGAATAGATAAACTTCCCTGCAGGGGTGCACCACATAACCCAACACGCTCGATCCCATTTGGCCGGACACACTTTCCTGGGTCATGCCCGGCCTCGGAAGATCAACACGTCGTAGCCCCACCTAGGCACAATAGAGAGGCCAGCCCTCTGGTCTAAATCCTATGCGCGCAGGGGTCTGGGCCCATCGCCCATTACACACCTGCACGTTGCGAGGGCGGCCGGAAACAGACCTAGCAACCTCCATTACAAAGGAAGTTGCGTTAACGCAGTCCAATCCGGCGCGCGCCGCTCCGTCGCTGACGTCAAGAAGGCTTCGGCTGATACCACGACGCCGGGATACCCATAACTACTCCCGCGTAGATGGTTAGTGCGTATAGACCAAATGGCCAGACTCAGATCAAATACCCAGATCTCGTTAAGCGTGTTAAGTATCCGCGAACGCCGAACAGGGCCAGGCCACCTCTCTCCTAGGTGGTCTCAACCTGCCCTGCCGCTCCGCCACAAGTAACAGTCGGGGGCCGTCGGGAACCCAGGCCCACCTCTATCGGGATGGAGCCACCTGTCCTTTCAGCCCCCATCTCCGAACAGTATCACAGGTAATGTATCAGTGTAAAGTATATAGTATATGCCCGTGATCACCTCCCGAAGTGATCACAACCCAGTAGTATAGCATGGCAGACGGACAAGAGTGTAGGGCCACTGATGGAACACTAGCATCCTATACTAAGCAGTAGGATAGCAGGTAAAGGTAACAACAGTAGTAGCAAGGACAGGCTATGCATCAGGATAGGAATAACGGAAAACAATAACATGCTACACTACTCTAATGCAAGCAGTATAGAGTAGAATAAGCGATATCTGGTGATCAAGGGGGGGGGGGCTTGCCTGGTTTCTCAGACAAGGAGGGGTCGTCGGTGACGTAGTCGACCACAGGGGCATCAGCATCGTCACAGGGTCTACCGGAGAGAAGAGGGGGGAGAAACAGTAAATACATAGCAAGCAAGTGCATAATAGGACAACAAGCAGAGCTAGACATGTTCTATCGCGGTATGAGGTGATACTGGTGAAGGGGGGAAACATCCGGGAAAGTATCCCCGGTGTTCCGTGTTTTCGGAGAGATGAACCGGAGGTGAAATGTTGCAGGTTCACTATGCTAGGGACGCGTGGCGAATGAACGGGCTGCGTATCCGGTTCCGTCTCGTCGTTCTGAGCAACTTTCATGTTGAAAATGATTTAATTCGAGTTACGGATTAAAAGATATGATTTTCTAAAGATTTTAATAATTTCAGGAATTTAATTAATTATTTAATTTAATTCGAAAATGTATTTATGACATCAGCATGATGTCATGCTAACGTCAGCAGTCAACAGGGTTGACTGGTCAACCCGACGTGTGGGCCCAGTGGGACCCACCTGTCATACAGGTTAATTAGGGTTTAGTTAAACTAATTACTATTTAATTAAGCTAACAGGTTAATTAGATTAATTAATTAGGATTAATTAACTTAATTAATTTAGTTAATTAATAAACAATTAATTATTTTTATTACTAATTATTTATTTATTTATTTATTTTAATTATTTCTTTTAATAAAAAAAATGTTCTGGGCGTGGGGCCCATCTGTCATAGGCCCCAGGGGCCTTGGTGGGTTCGGGCGCTAGTGGGCGTTGGGCGCCGGGTGCGGGCGTGGCGGTTTCGGGCAATGGGCGCCCGTGCCCGAGGCCACCGCAGCGAGGGCGCGAGGTCCAGCTGCGTCGGCGGCCTCGCTCGACAGCGGCAGGAGGTGGGGAACAGGGGAGGCCCCGGACAGCGACGGCCCTGGCGGGCGCGGCAAGGCGCCGCGGGATGGAGGCGGTGGTGGTCGGTCAGCGATAGGGGCTGCACGGGGAGTGCGGTCGGGAGTAGAGGCGGACGCAGCGCGTGCGGGACGGCGCGGGGGGGGGGGGGGGGTGAGCGCGCATCGGACGCAGCCGGAGCGCGTCAACCGCGGGCGAGATCGGCGGGGACCGCGGCGACGAGCGCGAGCGTGCGAGGGAGAGGGAGGGAGCGAGGAGGGACTCACTGGGGCCGTAGGGGGAATGGCAACGGGCTCGACGAAGGTCGGGGAGGTCCGTTGTGGAGGAGGACGGGGACGATGTCGACGTAGGAGGAGGCAGGCCGGCGATGAGGTCCCGGCGAGGTGCGGGGCTCCGGGCGGCGACGATGGCCGGCGACGGCGGGGCTGAGGAGGAAGCCCAGCACGGGGCGGCGTCGTTCGGGGGAGGTGCTGGCGTCGGGGGAGAGCGGCTCCGGGCTCGGGGCGTTTCCGACGGGGAGGAGGACGAGGAGGCGGCGCCGGTGAGGTAGAAGCGGGGCGACGGGGTCGTCCTGCCCCCGATCCAGATCGGGACCGAGAGGAGGGGCGCGAGGAGAGAGTGGGGGATCGGGGGAGAATGTGGGGTGGGTCGTGGGGGTAGTTAGGGTTTGGGGTGTGGGGGTTATAGAGGAGTCGGGGTGGGCTGGCCAATTTGGGGCCGGCCTGGCTAGCAGCTGGGCCAACGGGCCTAGCGGGGGGGGGGGGGGGGTCTTTCTTCTCTGTTACTTTTCTGTTAATTTCCTTTTTATTTATTTCTTTTCTGTTTTCACTTATCTCTTAAGTTTATTTAGTTTTATTAATTACTGCAATAGATCCTAAGTTGCTAGTTCTAATTATACCACAACCACATTAAATTGGGAACTTTAAATAAATTAGTTTTCCTTTGTTTTAATATTTTCAAACCGTTTAAATAATTGTTTTTGCTACTGTTTAAATCATTTCAGAGTATTCTAACATTTTATAAAAGTGTGATTTCTCCACCATAAATACCTATGTATTATTTGGCACAACTCAAACATTTTAGTTTTAATGTTTGAAAACTTTTACCGTTTGGCCTATTTTGAATTTGACGTTTGAACCGGTTTTGAACTAACGAGAGATTAGCAACAGTAACCGGGGTGACGTGGCATCGTTAACGTGGGATTACTGTAGCTTAATTATCCGGGCGTCACAATTCTCCTCCACTACAAGAAATCTCGTCCCGAGATTTAAGAGGTAGTGAAAGGGGGGAAGGTTTGGTAACGAATCTAGCGGTTCTTCTCATCCTGGCTTGCTCTTCTCGAAGAGGCCAGCCCAATATATTGAGGTCTTCATTTCTCTGTTTTAGGTCATCATGATGAAGTCGGCGTCCTTTCTTCAGGAACTCCATCGTACTTACGAAAGAATAAAGAGTGGGCTTTCCGGGAGAATAGACCTTCGCAAGGTCGACTATCTGGTCGATAACATCGGGGAGGGTGGCGGATAGCAACTCTCGAATTGAAACTTAAGAAAATATCGTGAGCAAAGTAAGAAGGTGCAAAATAGAAGTTTCAAGCGCATAGGCAATCGTTCGTTGCCTGAAACAAAGTGTGAAAGGGGTTCAGAGCAATGGGGATAAGTATTGCGTCTGATAGCAGAACTGATGATCTCTCGGAAGGTGGCTCGTGAATTACTTACGAGGCCACGCGCGAGGAACAACCTTGGCAACAGGGGGTTTACCGGAGAGTCAGGTTTCGATCCTGTGGAACTGTGGGTTACGGGCCCACCATGTGGTTCAAAAGTAGGAAGGGGGCCGACATCTTGCAGGTCATGATAGTAAGGCGTGTCAGAGGGTAGCCTATCAGTTATGTCGGCAGCAACATCGATACCAAGGGCGAGGGACGAAGAGAACCATTTTCCTGCTCGTTGAACGAGGCGGGCCAATAGGCAAGGTTCTCGTCCATCGGTGGCTACCGGAATGTCATCAACAATAGTAACAGGGTCTTACTGATAGAGCGGTACCACGAGGTGTTTACATAAGCAGGAGAATATTACTGCTTAGGTCATATAGATCACAAGAAACGTTAACCCAACAAATGGAAAGAAAAATATGATTATCAGATTAAACAGAACAATGTAAAGGAAAATGTGTTTAAACACATATTTCAAAGGTATATCCTTCAGAAGGACGAGCAGAGCATGATATCCATGACAGGATATAATGTAGTAAACTCTTTAGGTAAGGGGAAGAATTTTCATGACATTACCCATACAGGGGTGTTTGGATAATTGAGCAGGAAACATCTTAGCATTGGGCTTCAAATGTTCTTGTTGAAAATCGGAGTACCACGGACATGGTTCGAGATAGCATTGACATGGTCTTCAAGCAAATGTCAGACTTTGGATACAAAGGATCCATTGGAAACAACTTATAGAATAAGTCTTACCATTTCCTCATGGAAGAATGGATAACCTTGCTGAAAAGGAATATATAACAATAGGGCCTCCGGCCAGGTGTGCTAGGCATGACATCACCTTATCGGTTCATATAAGGACCAATGTTATGACTCTTGGAAAATATCCGAACCATCATATCTGACCGAGTTTCAGATCTGGTTGGGGTCATGATACCTCAGACTCATGATGCCTGAGAAGGAAGGTGCAACACAAGTTGTCGAGATGACATTGTAAGATTCTCGGGAATTGAACTATGGAAGCGAGTTCCAAAACAAGAGTTCATCATTAAATCAAGGAGAGGTGAGGAGGTGGCTGATTGACTCAGCAACAATTCATTGAGAATTTCAAAGGATGATTTCCACAATTATGTGAACAAGGAGATAACATTTGTCAGATCAAATGATATAATGAGATATGCTCGAGGAAAACATACCCAAGTAAACAACAGTTGAAAGGTGCACCCGAAATATGGGCTAGGTAGCACGATCAATGTTTGAATGATGATTCAATAAGCCATAGACGTAAAATGAAACTATAGACCAATAAATTCAAAGCAATAGGGTTTCTAGAAGTTTAGAATTTACACATCACAGACCATTTGTCGGTATTTCGGTTAGAAACAACACGGTGACCAAGAAAAGAATGGTGATGTTAATAAGTATCACTTGTATCAAGAATTCTTAAGGGTGGTGAATTTCCCATGACATTTTTGACATAGAAGATAGCAATACTCCAAGGTAGAACATAACACAGGTTGGGAAGGCGTACTGATCTGCAGAAGGCAAGTAATTTAACTTGTCCGAGAAATAAAATCAAAGGAGAACAAACATGGTGGGAACCACGGTTGCAAAGGATCAATTCACAGCTACCAGATGATATTTATCAAGGAAATATTTATTATTACAAGAAGTTTCCATGATAGGATCTACATCATGTCCATGGGCATGAACACAAAGTTCAAGGTCGACTCCCACTTCTTCAATGCATAACCTTCCATTCACTTCTCGCTTTGATAAAGGCATTAGTGTTGAAAGTTTTGCCTGGTGAAATACCAGATGAGTATGACTCGTTAAAACTTCCGAGTTCACACATATAAAGGAAGGCATAGGTTCAACCCGTCAGGGTATCGTGAAAACATATACCACAAGCTTCAATAGTAAATACCACCAGCTCGAAAGCAGAGCATGGTTGGCCAAGAAGATGATACAATTTACCAAAGGCACTATGTATCAGGGGAAGAACTCACAAGGTGATTGAATATGAAGGACACTATCGGATAGCAATCCAACAATGGATCGGGCGATCCACAACGGAGTTGAGGTGAGTATCGGTATTCCAGAAAGAATGCACGGACATCATATTATAGAACATCGGAATAATTCGATGCTTAGATAACAAAGGAATTATGATTTCCAAAACAAAGGATCAGAAGCAGTCGCTCTGACCAAGGATGGATAAGTTGGATAAACCAGAGGCACAATTGGCGACAAATAGTTTGGTCGAGAACCAGCTCATGTTCAAAAATGATGTCTGAGTCAGAAAGATAATTTAGAAGGGTTGATAGATGATTGTGTGCATTCGCACACATGTTGAATCAATAGGATCAAAATGACGGTATCAAAAGATACTTGTGAATATTGCCAGATATATGGGAAGCATCCATAATGCTAGTAGACAAGTATTTGCAGAGCAATAAAGCCGCTAAGGATTTTCGGAGGATTGAATAGTATTTCAAATACTTTTGTGAAACACCTGAACAACGGGGGATGAGCGGATACTCGGAAAGTGCGAGAAATTATTCTTAGGGGTATTCAGGTGGCAAAGAACTGCAAGGCAGTAGGCACAAAATATTCTCGTGGTATCTTGTAATAACAAGATCGACTGGGAATAAAAGTAAGCACGACAGGTGTAAGTATTTATCCATAGGGATATTTCGGTGGAAGGGAATTGCAAAAGCAACAGGCACAAGGTCTCGAGAGAATATCGGAGAGTATATTCGAAATCTTCTGGTGCAAACGGCGATCATCTGGACTGAAGGGGCTATCCGAGAGAAAGTATTTTCGAGAACCTAAAGTTAGATTTTAGTAAAAATCGTTTAACCCGAATAGAAGAGAGTTTAGAATCCCGGAGTAAAGATCGAGGAGTAAAAAGATCCTAATACCACCCAATGGCGACGAGGGCCCATGGGCCGTGATGGAGTCATGTACCTAGGGTAGGGTCATAGACCTGATCTAAGTACCCTGCTCAAGGGCACCCTTAGAAGAGACCACCTTCCAGTCGACCTACGAAGAACCCACTCGACTGACTTGAAGGACTCGACCATGAAGACTCACTCGACCACCAGAAGGCCAAGAGGCACTCTGTACTGTAACGGTCTGTAATTAAGTAGACTTTATGGTAGTTAAGACACTTTATGTGGGGCGTTACCAGTAATGCCCTAGACTTAATGTACTTTAAACCCTTCATTACGTGGGCTGGCAGGGGTCCTGGCGTACTCTATATAAGCCACCCCCCTCCACAGGCAGAAGGGTTCGCACCCCTGTAACTCATATACACATAATCCACTCGACCGCCTCCAGGCTCCGAGACGTAGGGCTTTTACTTCCTCCGAGAAGGGCCTGAACTCGTACATCTCTTGTGTTTACAACCTCTCCATAGCTAGGACCTTGCCTCTCCATACCTACCCCCCACTCTACTGTCAGACTTAGAACCACGACAGTTGGCGCCCACCGTGGGGTGGGTGTTTTAGCGATTTTGTGGAGAAGTTGCGATTCTTCCGAGTACTTTCATCATGGTGGCTGCTGGAGTTTTGGTCGAGGGTCACGAGATCTGTCTCGGTGCTCTCACCTTCATCGCCGACGACCCCGCTTGGCTCCAGGAGGCTCCACTCGACATTGATGCGCTCCCCGTCCGCGGTGCGACGCATTTTCGCGCATGTGTCCGCGGCGTTCTGCTGCGACAACCGTCGACCCCGTATCGGTCGACTCCCCTGTTGACCACCCTCCCGGTCTCCCGCCAGCGCAAGCGCTCTGGTCGGTCGAGGCTTCAGCGATGGGTGAGACACGCGGTGGCTCGCCAGACGGCCACCACCCAAGTTGCGGCAATCGAGCCCGACGAATCTCTCTACGGCCTGTTCGATCTGTCGACTGGCTCCGTAGAGACTGCATCCGAATGTGACAGCAGTGATCCGGTGGCGGAAATCCTGATGGTCAACGGACCTCGCAGTCCCCCTGGCTTCGCCCATGAGGGCGGGGCAGGCGGCGGAGACGACCCCGCACGAGACCACGAAGAGTACCAGCCCGAGCCACTCGACACTCTGCAAAGAGAGGAACTTCGCCGCAGGAACATGGATGCCCTGCATACTCCCATCGTAGGAGAAACCCCCGAGGCTCGCGCCTTGGAGGAGGCACGTTTGGCCAATTTGGCCGAACACGCTCGTCTGGAGAATCTTCAGCGGGCACTCGACGAGCGCGTGCGTCAACGAGTTCCCGACGCCAATCGACGTCAACTCTTCCCGCCGACTCAGGTATATCAAACCCCAATCCAGAATTTAGCAGCTGCGACCCGTATAGCAGAATCCATCCAGCCCTCTCAGTCGGAAGCTGGCAGAGGCTTGATGCAGATCAGGGATTTGCTCCGGGCAGCAGGGGACCAGAATTCAGCCGTGTCGCAGTCGCGCAACAGAATTCACAGTCGATCCGTCGCTGCGAATACGGTTCAGTCGGCTCACAGTCCCAGATCGCCTCCGCGGCGTGAAGGGCGCGAGAATTGGCGAGACCAGTACGGAGATCGACACGACCGAGATGATAGGCGTCGAGTGCCCACTTCCCCTCCGAGGGGTGGGTCGTACGCTCCTCGGCAGCAAGATGACAGGCGTCAGCTCAGTGTAGGGCGAAGAGCTCCAGTCGACCCCAGGGAACCAGGCTTCGACGCGCGATCCATTATCGTGCAAGGCTTGGTCGACCGGAACAGAGCACATCGGGGTGGTCCCGACAGAGATGCGCCCACAAGCAGTCGAGTGCATGTTTCTGGTCCAGAATGTTTCAGCAGGGCTATCAGAGCCGCAGTGATCCCCCCCCCCCCCCAATTTCAGGTTGGCAACAGGAGTCAGCAAGTTCACTGGTGAGTCTAAGCCTGAAACTTGGCTTGAGGACTACCGAGTGGCGGTTCAGATTGGTGGTGGGAATGACGAGGTGGCCATGAAGCATTTGCCCCTCATGTTGGAAGGTTTTGCCAGAGCGTGGTTGAATCAGTTACCTCCTAGCAGCATTTACACTTGGGAAGATCTGTCCCAAGTGTTCGTCAGAACGTTTGAAGGAACTTGCAAGCGACCAGCTGGATTGACGGAGCTGCAAGTTTGTGTGCAGAAGACGAATGAGACTCTCAGAGAGTACATTCAGAGATGGATCACTTTGCATCATACCGTGGAGAACGTGTCTGATCATCAGGCAGTCTGCGCCTTCAAGGATGGTGTCAAGAATAGGGAATTGAGTTTGAAATTTGGTCGAACCGGAGATATGACCCTGAGTCGGATGATGGAGATTGCTACCAAGTATGCCAACGGCGAAGAGGAAGACCGACTTCGAAGTGGCAAGTACAAGCCGAGTCAGTCGGAGAAGGGAAACACCAGTCGGAAACAGAAGCGGAAGGCTCCGGCAGCTCCTGGAGAGGCTCTGGCCGTGACTCAGGGAAAGTTTAAAGGGAAACCAAAAGGATCCTGGAACCCTAAGAAGGTGAAGGATAAAGAAGGGAACGACGTGATGGATATGCCGTGTCACATCCACACGAAGAAAGATGAAGAGGGCAATATCATTTACCCGAAGCATACCACTCGCCAATGTCGACTCCTGATCCAGCAGTTTCAAGGAAAACAGTCTAAGGACAAGGAAAAGGAGTCGGACAAGGCCGAAGACAAGGAGGACAGTGAGGAAGGATATCCGCATGTCAACTCCACTCTGATGATCTTCGCAGATGTGGAAAGCAAGAGCCGACTGAAGGTCATTAATCGTGAGGTGAACATGGTTGCCCCAGCAAAACCAAGTTATCTGAGATGGTCCCAAACACCCATCACATTCGACCAATCTGATCACCCGACTCATATTGCCACCCCTGGGAGGCAAGCTTTGGTGGTCGATCCAGTTGTGGAAGGCACTCGACTGACGAAAGTGCTGATGGACGGTGGTAGTGGGCTGAACTTGTTGTATGCAGACACACTGAAAGGAATGGGCATTCCGATGTCCCGACTGAGCACCAGTAACATGAGCTTCCACGGAGTTATACCAGGAAAGAAAGCCGAGTCACTCGGCCAAATAGCTCTGGACGTGGTGTTTGGTGATTCAAAACATTTTCGCAAAGAGAAGTTGACGTTTGAGGTTGTGGATTTTCAGAGTGCGTACCACGCCATTTTGGGGAGGCCAGCTTACGCACGGTTCATGGCTCAACCATGTTACGTGTACCTCAAACTGAAGATGCCCGGTCCCAAAGGAGTGATCACTGTCACCGGTGATCAGAAAAAGGCAGAAGAGTGTTTTCAGAAGGGCTCAAAGATTGCCGATTCCCAGGTGACAGCGGTCGAGTTTGAAGAATACAAGCAAAACGCAGATCCGAGTGATTTGCTGCGATCCAAGAAACCCGCCACAGAATCTGCATTTCAGTCGTCCAGTGAGACGAAGCCTGTTCACATTCACCCGACCGACCCCAATGCAGCCCCGACCCACATCTCCACAACACTCGACCCGAAATAGGAAGAAGCGCTCATCCAGTTCCTCCGTGAGAACTGGGACATTTTTGTATGGAAGCCAGCTGACATGCCAGGTGTTCCCAGGGGACTGGCTGAGCATCGCCTTAGAGTCGACTCATCAGCAAAACCAGTCAAAGAGCATCTTCGGTGGTCCGCCGTCCAGAAGAGAAAGGCTATTGGTGAGGAAGTGGCTCGACTATTGGCGGCAGGATTTATCCGAGAGATATACCACTCCGAGTGGCTCGCTAATGTCGTCATGGTTCCTAAGAAGGATAAATCGCTACGAATGTGCATTGATTTCAAGCACATCAATCGGGCTTGCCCGAAAGATCATTTTCCTCTCCCTCACATTGATCAAATTGTCGATTCGACCGCGGGGTGCGAGAGATTGTCTTTTCTAGACGCCTATTCCGGGTACCATCAGATCCGTCTGTATGGACCCGATGAGATAAAAACATCTTTCATCACTCTATTCGGGTGCTTCTGCTATATCACCATGCCATTCGGCCTCAAGAATGCCGGAGCCACATTTATGCGAATGATTCAGAAGTGTCTGCTCACTCAAATCAGTCGGAATGTGGAAGCGTATATGGATGATATCATCGTCAAGTCACGAAAAGGTTCCGACCTGCTCACTAACCTCGCCGAAACATTTGCCAACCTCAGAAGGTATGATATCAAGCTCAATCCATCAAAGTGCACATTCGGAGTTCCTGGTGGCAAGTTACTCGGTTTTCTCGTTTCCGAGCGAGGGATCGATGCTAATCCAGAAAAGATCGGCACTATTCTCCGAATGAAACGCCCTGTGCGAGTGCACGATGTCCAGAAGCTTACTGGATGCTTGGCCGCATTAAGTCGATTCATCTCACGACTCGGTGAAAAGGCATTGCCTCTTTACCGACTGATGAAGAAGGCAGACAAGTTCGAGTGGACTCCAGAAGCTGATGCAGCGTTTGCCGAGCTAAAAGCTCTGCTCTCCACCCAGCCGGTGCTTGCTGCTCCAATCAGCAAAGAGCCTCTGTTGCTTTATATCGCAGCCACAGGACAAGTCGTCAGTACAGTGCTTACGGTCGAGCGGGAAGAAGAAGGAAAAGCCTTCAAAGTTCAGCGCCCAGTGTATTATTTGTCTGAAGTCTTGACTCCATCCAAGCAGAGATACCCTCATTATCAGAAGCTTGTGTATGGAATATACATGACCACGAAGAAAGTTGCTCATTATTTCTCTGATCATTCCATCACAGTCGTCAGCGACGCTCCACTTTCAGAGACTTTGCACAACAGAGATGCAACTGGTCGAGTGGCGAAATGGGCGATTGAACTTCTTCCCCTTGATATCAAGTTTGAGGCAAAGAAAGCCATTAAGTCCCAGGCAATAGCAGATTTCCTCACCGAGTGGATTGAACAACAGCAGCCGACTGAAGTTCACTCGGAGCATTGGACCATGTTCTTTGATGGCTCTAAAATGCTGAATGGTTCCGGTGCTGGGGTGGTCTTGGTTTCCCCCAGAGGAGATAAGCTTAGATATGTGCTCCAGATTCACTTTGATTCCTCCAGCAATGAGGCAGAGTATGAGGCCCTCTTATATGGATTACGCATGGCTATTTCACTCGGCGTCCGTCGCCTGATGGTCTATGGCGATTCAGATTTAGTGGTCAACCAAGTGATGAAGGAGTGGGACGTGAGAAGCCCAGCCATGACTGGATACTGCAATGCAGTGAGGAAGCTGGAAAAGAAGTTTGAGGGGTTAGAGCTCCATCACATACCCCGACTGAAAAATCAGGTAGCAGATGATCTAGCAAAGATAGGTTCCAAGAGAGAAGCCATTCCGAGTGGTGTGTTCTTGGAGCATATACACACTCCGTCAGTCAAAGAAGATCCTTTCACCGAAGAAGCTCCACAGCCCAAGAGTGCCACAGATCCGATTGAGGTTGAAGTCCCAGCAGTGGTCGACTTGGTCATGGAGGTCTTAGTGGTCATTCCCGACTAGACAGTTCCATATATCGCGTATATCCTGAGAAAAGAGCTCCCGGAGGATGAGGAAGAGGCTCGACAGATCGTCCGTCGATCCAAAGCCTTTACCGTAATCAAAGGACAGTTGTATAGAGAGAGCGCGACTGGAGTTGGTCAAAAGTGCATAACGCCAGAAGAAGGTCGAATCATTCTCAATGATATCCACTCGGGGACCTGTGGTCATCATGCGTCCTCTCGGACCATCGTGGCCAAAGCATACCGAGCCGGATTTTACTGGCCAAAGGCGAATGAGATGGCAAAGGAAATAGTGGACAAGTGCGAAGGATGTCAGTTCTACTCAAATATGTCACACAAGCCTGCGTCAGCTCTGAAGACCATTCCACTCATCTGGCCTTTCGCAGTATGGGGGTTGGACATGGTCGGTCCTTTGAGAACAGGTCGAAGTGGCTTCACGCATGTACTGGTGGCAGTCGACAAGTTCACCAAGTGGATTGAGGCTAAGCCAATCAAGAACCTTGACGCCGGTACTACTGTTAGCTTCATCAGGGAACTAATATTCAGATATGGAGTCCCGCACAACATCATTACGGATAATGGGTCGAACTTTGATTCGGAGGAATTCAGGGATTTCTGCAACTCTCAAGGCACACGAGTCGACTACGCTTCAGTCGCCCATCCGCAGTCGAATGGACAGGCAGAGCGAGCCAATGGCCTGATCCTCAAAGGATTGAAACCCCGACTGATGCGTGATCTCAAGCATGCGGCTGGAGTGTGGGTCGACGAACTTCCTTCGGTGCTTTGGGGACTACGGACCACACCTAATCGGTCGACCGGAAGAACTCCATTCTTCTTGGTCTACGGAGCTGAAGCAGTCTTGCCGAGTGATCTTCTCCACAATGCTCCTTGAGTTGAACTCTACAACGAAGCAGAAGCTGAACAAGCGCGGCAGGACGCAGTCGACCTTTTAGAGGAAGAAAGGGAGATGGCTCTGATCCGATCGACCATCTACCAACAAGACTTGCGTCGTTTCCACGCCAGAAATGTGAGGGGTCGAGCCTTCCAGGAAGGGGATTTAGTTCTCCGAGTGGATCAGCAGAAACAACACAAGCTTGCTCCTCCTTGGGAAGGGCCCTTCATCGTCACCAAAGTTCTCCACAACGGGGCGTACCATCTTTACGACGTCGAACATAATATCGACGAGCCCCGAGCTTGGAACGTGGAACTACTTCGCCCATTTTACACTTAAGTTTATCACTCGGATGAGTTGTAATAAAGTACTTCTGTAGATCATGGATTACAAAATAATAGTGTCATAATTTCTCTATAATTTTTGTCACTTTTTATTTGCTCAATAAAATTTTCCCCTCAGTGGGTGACTTAGCCGCGAATCCATTTCTCCTAACTTTGTAAAAAAATCCTTACCGAGTGGTGAGCCAGACTCCCACTCGGAGGCTTAGCTGCGAATCCGTTTCGCCTAAGTTTAAATAAAATCCTACTGAGTGGTGAGCCAGACTCCCACTCGGGGGCTTAGCTGCAGTCCAAGTACTCGCCTAAGTTATAAAAATCCTACCGAGTGGTAAGCCAGACTTCCACTCGGGGGCTTAGCTGCAGCCCAGCGCTCGCCTAAGTTATAAAAATCCTATCGAGTGGTAAGCCAGACTTCCACTCGGGGGCTTAGCTGCAGCCCAGCGCCCGCCTAAGTTATAAAAATCCTACCGAGTGGCGAGCCAGACTCCCACTCGGGGGGCTTAGCTGCAGTTTAAACACTCGCCTAAGCACAACGTACGTTCGCAAGGAGGACGAGGTGCAGGTCGACTGCGACCCTCTCCTCTGAGCTACGCCACAAATACAACGTACGCTCGCAAGGAGGACGAGGTGCAGGTCGACTGCGACCCTCTCTTCTGAGCTACGCCATAAGTACAATGTGCGCTCGCAAGGAGGACGAGGTGCAGGTCGACTGCGACCCTCTCCTCTGAGCTACGCCATAAGTACAACGTGCGCTCGTAAGGAGGACGAGGTGCAGGTCGACTGCGACCCTCTCCTCTGAGCTACGCCATAAGTACAACGTGCGCTCGTAAGGAGGACGAGGTGCAGGTCGACTGCGACCCTCTCCTCTGAGCTTCGACACAAGTACAACGTGAAAATCCTACCGAGTGAAGAGCAGACCTCTCACTCGGGGGCTTAGCTGCAGCCCAGTGCTCGCCTAAGATATGAAAATCCTACCGAGTGAAGAGCAAACCTCTCACTCGGGGGCTTAGCTGCAGCCCAGTGCTCGCCTAAGATATAAAAATCCTACCGAGTGAAGAGCAAACCTCTCACTCGGGGGCTTAGCTGCAGCCCAGTGCTCGCCTAAGATATAAAAATCCTACCGAGTGAAGAGCAAACCTCTCACTCGGGGGCTTAGCTGCAGCCCAGTGCTCGCCTAAGATATAAAAATCCTACCGAGTGAAGAGCAAACCTCTCACTCGGAGGCTTAGCTGCAGCCCAGTGCTCGCCTAAGTTACAGAAATCCTGCCGAGTGAAGGGCAAACCCCTCACTCGGGGGCTTAGCTGTAGCCCAGCGCTCGCCTAAGGGAATTAAGGAACAAGTCGACTGCAGTGAGCGTCTTGCTTTGAACCTGCAAAAGACATTTCGAGCCAAACGCAGTCATATTCAAACATCAAATCCAAGTTCAGATCGATACCTAAAGGAACCGAAAGTGCTCAAGCGCTAAGCTTGTTAAGGTTTATCGGTTACAAATTCACTCGGCATACTGAGGCAAATTTAAAGTGTCGAGCTTAAAGAAGTTTTTTACCCCTCCTGTGGAGGGCTGGAAGGTGCAACGAAATCATCAAGATCAATTCCGTCTGCGATCCGAGTGGCAGCAGCAATGAAGGTTTCCATGAAGGACCTGAAGTCGTGTTTCTTGGTGTTGGCCACCCGGAGAGCTGCCAGCTTGTCTTCTTGCGCATCTTTGTAGTGGACTCGGGCCAGACACAGAGCAACATCTGCACCGCACCGAGCCGAGGACTTTTCCACTCCTGCACTCGACCAGGGACCGTGTTCAGGCGAGCCATCAGCGACTCGAGGTCATTCTGGAGTGTCTCCCTTGGCCAGAGCGTTGAGTTGATACGAGAAGTGGCGACCTTCAGCCTCGCAAGATAGTCCACGACAGCTGCAACACGGGACTCCAGTCGGAAAACATTCATGGCAACTTCATCGTTCACCGGAGAATTGACGGGGTCAAGGTTTGGTTCCAGCCGGCTAGTCTCTTCTTCAAAGTTTTGACAAAATTCTACAAGGACAATCACCGAGTCAAGGTAATGGTCGAATGGAAAGATCACAGTTGAAAATGATTGTCGAGCGTAAAAGGTTACCTTCAAGCATAAGGAACAGCTTCTTGGCAAGACCACTCAGGAAGGCCTCTAGATCATTTTTCTTCCCAGTCAACTGGCTGACTTTGTCGGTCAGGGCAGCTTTGTCAGTTTTTAGTCGACTGACTTCCTTGTTGGCAATCCCAAGAGCAGCTTTCAGATTAGTATTTTCTTCTTCGAGCTTGGTGACTGAAGCTAACTTCTCGTCAGCAAGCTTGGTCTTCTCAGCTAGCTCAAGGTCTTTTTTCTTCTGGGCCTCCTTCACCTTACCTGCAAGTTACAGCAAGGTCAGGTTTTGAAACAAACGAAGGGAAAAAGGAGTCGTCGAGGTCTCACCGAACATACCTTTGGTCTCCTCCTTCGCCTTTGTCAGATTCTCCTGAACCAGCTTCAGATCCAGTTCGAGCTGAATGTGCTTGTGCTCCAGCTCGGTATAACGAGCCACAAGGTCACAGGATTTCTGCGAAGAATCAATCGACAAAATATCAAAGATAATTCACTTCCGAGTGGATAAGAGAAAATCATGCGTTTCTAAGACTACAGCCGAATACAAACATTCGACCGTAGTCTCGGGGACTACACCCAGTGGGTGCACTCAGCGTGCCCCCACTAGTTCTATTAAAGGCAGAGTCGACCAGTCGACGCCCAAAAAAACGCTCAAGACATATTCTTCAGACTGTAATGAACTGCAAGCAGTCGACCACAGTCTCGGGGACTACACCCAGTGGGTGCACTCAGCGTGCCCCCACCAGTTTGGGAAATCCATTCGCCATAGTCGAATGACGGAAAGACTGAACTTATAAAGCCTAAGGCCGACTGCCAGCAGTCGACCTTAGCCTTGGGGACTACACCCAGCGGGTGCACTCAGCGTTCCCCCGCTAACACGTAGTTTCAATCGACACACCCAGTGGGTGATCGCTATAGATTCCGGAAAGAAAAGCTTTTTGATAGCATATCCTAACAGAACAAGCGATTCGACTGACCTATACATTGCTTTGAAGAGCAGAACTGGCGTCGTAAGCTGCCTGGCTCGCATCCCGGATGGCCTTCACCTGCTCCATCATGATCCCCGCCTAG
Source organism: Triticum timopheevii (assembly GCA_963921465.1). Taxonomy (NCBI): domain Eukaryota; kingdom Viridiplantae; phylum Streptophyta; class Magnoliopsida; order Poales; family Poaceae; genus Triticum; species Triticum timopheevii. Next base: position 161,403,956 of record OY997274.1, on the reverse strand, counting down.
CGTATCGCCTCCTTTGCGGCACTAGCTTGGTCCTCTGGGACGTGGTGCATTGTGAAGAGGGAAGGTTGTGCGGCACTCGACGAAGCGGGGAGAGCACTCGTCAGTGGAACTGCGAAGGACACGGTGTGTCGAGTGGTGTTCTCCTCCTCCGTGACCAGAGTCTCGGGTGCCGTCACATCCTGGGCCACCCTGCCGGCAGACGCTTTCCTGCTCCTTCTGTGCTTCAGCGGTTCCTCATCGTCATCATCATCAGGAAGAGTGATAACGACATTGGATGGAGCTACAGAAAAAGAATCGGAATTAGAGATCATGAGTTAGTCGACTAAAAACGGAATTAAGAGTATAGTACCAGGGTTTGAGGTTGTTGCGTCCTCCATCTCATGGTCGTCAGCCTTGCCTGAGGTCTCAGAAGTAGCAGCACTGCAGTTCCAAAGAATCAGTCGGCTAACTCAAATGTCAACCAGAGATAAAGCTTGCACAAAACAAGAAGACTTAAGCAGCAGGTTTACCCTGATATGGTGGGGATGGACACCTTCATCTTTGGTAGGAGCTTGGTCGGCTTTGACGGGGCCACCTTGGATTGCTTCGGCGCCTTTTCAGTCGGCGCCGGAGAAGTGGTCCGAGGGCGCTTGGTCGACTGCGCGACAGTCGCAACCCCCTTGCCACGTTCAGTCGCAGGGTCATGGACAAGTTTCGACCGCCTTTCCGAACGCGGTGGAGCAACCTCCTCCTCTTCTTCTTCGTCCTCCTCATCGTCGTCATCATCATCGTCATCCTCAGCGGCATCCGAGTCCCACTCCTCCTGGCTCTCGCCCCCGCTCGCTTCTCCCTCTTCAGTCGGAGCCTGTGCTCCATTGGGCATCGAGTACAGCTCGGTGAGGGCCTGATAGACATCAAGACAAAGATCAATCGACCGATTTGCGAAGAAAACAGAATTAAATATGACGAGAATACAATGGAAGGTAGAGCGGACATACTGAAAGCACATTTGCTCCCTGGGTGGTTTTGGTAATTAATGACAGCATACTTTGTGGTTGGACTAATGCTTTTATCAAGTATGTTTTAGGAAAGTCAATCACTCCTGGCATGGCAAAAGGACTGGAGAGGTGAACCCCTAGGATGCTAAGGAAGGCATTGGCAAAAGCTCAAGACTCCATTTTTGGTTTAGTGATCCAAGATCACATTGAGTCCATAGGAAAGCCAATACTATTAAAAGGGGATGAGGTTATGATGATGATCTGGTTGCTCAAAAGTGCTTAGTGATTTATCTCCTAAACTATCAGCAATCTTTCATTCCAACATATACTCATAAGTAATCTCGGTCCCACCGATTTCATAAACTCAGTCACACCGAGATGAACCACCTCAGCCATATACCCAAACCCTAGAAATTTCGGATTTTCCGATTCCAAACTCGGTCTTACCGAAACTAGTGTTGCCAACCTTCTGTAACCTTCTGTACTCAAATCGGTGTCACCGAGATGATAAAGTCGGTCCCACCGAGAATGGCAAACCCTAGTCTTTGGAAGAATCGGACTAACCGAGATTGTATTTTCGGTCCCACCGAAAATCCCAACGTTCACAAGATTTGAACTTTCGGTCTCACCGAGTTGTCAACTTCGGTCTGACCGAGATTGGTCAAATGTGTGTAACGGTTGGATTTTGTGTGGAGGCTATAAATACCCCTCCACCTCCTCTTCATTCGTGAAGAGAGCCATCAGAAAGAACTACCACTCCTACCTTACATTTCTGAGAAGAAAACTACCTATCCTTGTGTTGAGATCAAGTTGCTCCACTCCCACCATATGAAACTTGATTTCTAGTCTTCCCAAGTTGCTTTCCACTCAATCCTTTCTTCCACCACAGCCAAATCAGTGAGGAGAGTTGAGTGTTGGGGAGATTATCATTTGAAGCACAAGAGCAAGGAGTTCATCATCACCAACACCATCTATTACCTTTTGGAGGGTGGTGCCTCCTAGATTGGTTAGGTGTCGCTTGGGAGCCTCCGTCAAGATGTGGAGTTGAACCAAGAAGTTTGTAAGGGCAAGGAGATCGCCTACTTCGTGAAGATCTACCCCGAGTAAGGCTAGTCCTCCGTGGACGTAGGGCATGATGGCATAGACAAGGTTGCTTCTTCGTGGACCCTTTGTGGGTGGAGCCCTCCGTGGACTCTCGCAGCCGTTACCCTCCGTGGGTTGAAGTCTCCATCAACGTGGATTGACGATAGCACCACCTATCGGAACCACGAGAAAAATCTCCGTGTCTCCAAATTGCGTTTGCTCTTCTCCATCTCTCCCTTACTACTTGTGCAATTTACTTTCCGCTGCCCATACTCTAGAATTGCATGTGTGGTGTGTTGCTTGACTTGTATGCATGATACTTGACTTGGTCATCATTGTGAACTTGCTAAAAACTTGTCCTAATCACAAGGCATAAACTTTTATCTTGTCGAGTAGTCTAATCACCCCCCCTCTAGACACTCTTGCCTTCAACGATCCTACAATTGGTATCAGAGCATTGGTCTCCATTGCTTTGGTTTGCACACCATTGGAGGAAGATGGACGTGTCTACGTTTGGGAGTGTTAGTCATAGAGTGCCTATTCTTGATGGAGTGTCCTATAACTCATGGAGGATTGAAATGCTTGCTATCTTTAAGATGTACAACTTGCGCAAATATGTTGAAACCCCATATGTACCTCCAGTTGACCCCTTGCACCCTACTATGGATGAAGAGCTTGATTTGCTTCGTAACCTTAAAACTGTAAATCTCATCATTGGAGGCTTGCCCGATAACTTACTTGAGCTTGTCACAAACTTTGAGTGCGCCTATGCTATGTGGAAGTTCTTGGAAGAACTTTATCCGGACTACTCTTTGAGAGGTCTTGATGAAATTCTATACAAGACTATTGAATTTGATATGATGCACCCCAATGATCCCAACTTTGATAAATGCTTCTTTGAGCTTCGTGACCTTATGAAAAAGAAGGGTGATCCCGGACTTATCAATGTTCTAATTAGAAATGCTCTTGTATTGCATTCCGATGATTATTGTCACATTGACAAAACTGATGCAAGTCATTGTCAAATTGACCTAGGTATTGATGATGAATTATCTATGGGTCAATATGATGATGAGCATGAGCATGATGATGATTACTCTGATTCGGACACCGAGCTAGACAAGATCATGAAGAGTCTCAATCTTATGGCAAATTTGAGAGACTACATATCCGGTGGAAAAGAGTGGATTCTTGATAGTGGATGCACCGATCACATGACCGGAGATGAAGACATGTTTCGAGAGCTTGCAAAGAACGATGGTCCACGCAAGTATGTGACTTTTGGAGACAACTCCAAGGGTAAGGTACTTGGCCTTGGTAAGGTGGCCATATCTCATGATAGCTCCATTAAAAATGTCATGCTTGTTGAATCACTTGGATACAATTTACTTTCCGTGTCTAGATTAGCTGACTTTGGATTCAATGTGCTATTCACCGAAGTAGATTGCCAAGTTTTTCGTCGTGACAATCATAACATGGTTTTTACCGGTATCCGTAGAGGTGACCTATACATCGTTGATTTCACTAAGAAAGCTCAACCAAGAACTTGCTTCATTGCTAAATCCGCTAAAGGTTGGCTTTGGCATAGAAGGCTTGGACATGTTGGTATGCGTAATCTAGATAAGCTAATCAAAGGTGATCACATTCTTGGTGTTAAAGATGTTTTCTTTGACAAAGATAGACTCTGTAGTGCCTGTCAAGCAGGAAAACAAGTAGGTGGAAGTCATCCCGTGAAGAACATCATGACCACAAGGAGACCGCTTGAGCTTCTTCATATGGATCTCTTCGGTCCCAATGCTTACAAAAGCCTTGGTGGTAACTCCTTTGGTCTAGTTATTGTTGATGATTTTTCCAGATTTACGTGGGTATTTTTCCTTGATGACAAATCGCAGGTTCAGAGAATCTTCAAAACCTTTGCTAGAAAGGCCCAAAATCAATTTGAGGTGAAGATCAAGAAAGTTCGGAGCGACAATGGAACGGAGTTCAAGAACGCCCATGTGGACTCTTTTCTCGATGAGGAAGGGATTCTACATGAGTTCTCGGCTACGTACACACCTCAACAAAATGGAGTTGTTGAGAGGAAGAACCGAACGCTCATTGAGATGGCGAGAACGATGCTTGATGAATACAAGACACCGAAACACTTCTGGGGTGAAGCCGTCGAGACAGCTTGTCATGCTATCAACAGGCTTTATCTTCACAAGCTCCTCGGCAAGACTTCATACGAGCTCCTCACCGGTAACAAACCCCAAGTGGGATACTTTCGTGTCTTTGGTTCAAAATGCTATATCCTTGATAAGCATCGTCGGTCTAAATTTGCTCCTAAAACTCATGAAGGCTTTTTCCTCGGTTATGGATCAAACTCCCACACCTACCGTGTCTACAACAATTTCACCCGAAAGGTTGAAGAGACGGTAGATGTGAAGTTTGATGAATCTAATGGCTCGCAAGTAGAGCAAATGCCTATTGATGTAGGAGACAAGGACCCATCGGAAGCCATTCAAGACTTATCCATTGGAAAGATCCGTCCCATGGAAGTGAAGGAGAGTACCTCATCTACATATGTGGAGCCCCCTACCTCACGGCGAGATGAACCTCAAGGCAACATGGAGGCGTCCACAAGTGGAACTCACCAAGATGAGGAAGTGCAACAAGAAGATCCACCACAACCTCCTTCTCCACCACCTCAAGACAACACCAACAACAATGAAGAAGAAGAGGAAGATGAGGATGATGAGGAAGCTCAGCCGCGACCATAACAAAAGCTATCTCGAGTTCGAGCAAGAGTCAAGAAGAATCATCCCGTGGAACAAATGATGAATGACATCGACTCTGGGAGAATTACTCGCTCTAAAACTCATTTAGCTAACTTTTGTGAGCATTACTCATTTATTTCTAGTCTTGAACCTATGAAGGTAGAAGAAGCGCTTGAAGACCCGGATTGGGTGAACGCTATGCACGAAGAGCTACACAACTTCGAGAGGAACAACGTTTGGACTTTGGTAGAGAAGCCCAATGATGACCAAAACGTCATTGGAACCAAATGGGTGTTTCGGAACAAGCAAGATGAAGATGGACAAGTCATCCGCAACAAGGCTCGTCTCATAGCACAAGGTTACACACAAGTCGTGGACCCTTCGTGGGTGGAGCCCTCCGTGGACTCTCGCAGCCGTTACCCTCCGTGGGTTGAAGTCTCCATCAACGTGGATTGACGATAGCACCACCTATCGGAACCACGAGAAAAATCTCCGTGTCTCCAAATTGCGTTTGCTCTTCTCCATCTCTCCCTTACTACTTGTGCAATTTACTTTCCGCTGCCCATACTCTAGAATTGCATGTGTAGTGTGTTGCTTGACTTGTATGCATGATACTTGACTTGGTCATCATTGTGAACTTGCTAAAAACTTGTCCTAATCACAAGGCATAAACTTTTATCTTGTTGAGTAGTCTAATCACCCCCCCTCTAGACACTCTTGCCTTCAACGATCCTACACATACCTTGTCTGGAACGCTGTGATGGTCGAGTGGAAGAATCCTTCTGGCTCCACGGGGGTTATCCTTGTTCCCAGTGACCGCGGCTATCCACCTTTCCACCGTGGCATCGTCGACTGCTTCCGGGTGGATCCGAGTCTCATCTTCAGTTCCGCAGTACAACCACATGCAATGGCTCCGGAACTGAAGAGGCTGGATACGCCGCCTAAGGAAAACTTCCAAGAGATCCATACCAGTTACTCCATCTCAAACCAGCTGAACTACACGCTCCATCAGCATCTTCACGTCGGCTTTCTCCTCCGGAATCACCTTCAGAGAGGAGGGCTTGTTCACTCGGTCCATGGTGAACTGAGGGAGTCCACTCGACTGCCCCGGCGTCGGCTCATTCTGGCAGTAGAACCAGGTCGACTGCCAGCCTCTGACTGACTCGGGAAATGTCATGGCTGGGAAGGTGCTCTTGTTCCTCACCTGGATCCCCAGACCTCCACACATTTGGACAACTTGGGTTTTTTCGTCGCCTGGGCTCGCCTTCTTCACGGTCTGAGAGCGACACGTGAATATGTGCTTGAACAAGCCCCAATGAGGTCGACAACCCAGAAAATTCTCACACATGGACACAAACGCGGCAAGATAGGCGATAGAATTCGGGGTGAAGTGGTGGAGTTGCGCTCCAAAGAAGTTCAAGAAACCACGGAAGAAAACGCTCGGTGGCAAAGAAAATCCGCGGTCGACATGGGTAGCCAGAAGCACGCACTCACCCTCTTCCGGCTGGGGCTGCCATTCTTTCCCCGGAAGCCTTGCGGCTCCGTGGGGGATCAGCTCGTCGTTGGCCATGTCGAGGAGATCCGACTCCGTGATGGTCGACCGGATCCAATCTCCCTGGACCCAGCCTTTGGGCAGGCGAGATCTAGACGAAGACCCGCCGCGACTGGTGGATCTCCCCTTCGCCTTCTTCGTCGCCGACGCCTTCTTCGCGCGTTCTAGCACCGCCGTCTTCTCTTTCACCATGGCTGCCGGCGAGACGCGCGAGGAGAGGTTGTGCAGAGGCGAGAGCGGGCGTGTTGGGCGGAGACGAGGAGAGCAGAGAGGGAATGCAGAGGTACTATTCAAAAACCCTCACCGGGCGCATTTATAAGATCCCTTCCGAGTGGATGACAGGTGGGCCCGGTCGATCTAATCATATCCCGAAACAGTCGCTCAGACGCGATACGTGGCGAAAAAGGCGGCACGAGAATCGAGGCGTCCATGCCCTATCCCATCCGAACGCCGCGGTCCGCCGCGCTTCGCGCGCTTCCCCAAATTTCATATCCCGCGGAATCCGCAAATGGCAGATCGGTCATTCAGACGTGGGATTTCCTGCGATCCGTCGCTCGGAAATTGTCAAAGTCCAAAAGATCACTCGACGAAAGAAAAGAATGGATCGAGTCGATTGAAGAAAAGTTGTTCATTATCAACGAAGAGATTCTTGGTCCAAAACAACGCGTGGCCAGTATGCAAAAGCCAATCGGAAACCACATCAACTCCTTCCTCACTCAAGCCTCAATCCATTCGGGGGCTAATGATGGAGTCATGTACCTAGGGTAGGGTCATAGACCTGCTCTAAGTACCCTGCTCAAGGGCACCCTTAGAAGAGATCACCTTCCAGTCGACCTACGAAGAACCCACTCGACTGACTTGAAGGACTCGACCATGAAGACTCACTCGACCACCAGAAGGCCAAGAGGCACTCTGTACTGCAACGGTCTGTAATTAAGTAGACTTTATGGTAGTTAAGACACTTTATGTGGGGCGTTACCAGTAACGCCCCAGACTTAATGTACTTTAAACCCTTCATTACGTGGGCTGGCAGAGGTCCTGGCGTACTCTATATAAGCCACCCCCTCCACAGGCAGAAGGGTTCGCACCCCTGTAACTCATATACACATAATCCACTCGACCACCTCCGGGCTCCGAGACGTAGGGCTTTTACTTCCTCCGAGAAGGGCCTGAACTCGTACATCTCTTGTGTTTACAACCTCTCCATAGCTAGGACCTTGCCTCTCCATACCTACCCCCACTCTACTGTCAGACTTAGAACGACGACAGGCCGCACAGCCATGTTAGTAAAACAGTTTTCATCGACTAGACTCAACTTCGGCCAAGGAGTTGGAAAGGGGATTTCTACAGGCAGTCGGCTCTGATACCAACTTGTGACGCCCCCGATTTAATCATACACTAATCATGCACGCAAATGTGTACGATCAAGATCAGGGACTCACGGGAAGATATCAAAACACAACTCTAAAACATAAATAAGTCATACAAGCATCATAATACAAGCCAGGGGCCTCGAGGGCTCGAATACAAGTGCTCGATCATAGACGAGTCAGCGGAAGCAACAATATCTGAGTACGGACATAAGTTAAACAAGTTGCCATAAGATGGCTAGCACAAACTGGGATACAGATCGAAAGAGGCGCAGGCCTCCTGCCTGGGATCCTCCTAAACTACTCCTGGTCGTCGTCAGTGGACTGCACGTAGTAGTAGGCACCTCCAGTGTAGTAGGGGTCGTCGTCGACGGTGGCATCTGGCTCCTGGACTCCAGCATCTGGTTGCGACAACCAGAAAGAAAGGAAAGGGGGAAAAAAGGGGGGAGAAAGCAACCGTGAGTACTCATCCAAAGTACTCGCAAGCAAGGAACTACACTACATATGCATGGGTATATGTGTAAGGAGGCCATATTAGTGGACTGAACTGCAGAATGCCAGAATAAGAGGGGGATAGCTAGTCCTATCGAAGACTACGCTTCTGGCAGCCTTCGTCTTGCAGCATGTAGAAGAGAGTAGATTGAAGTCCTCCAAGTAGCATCTCCAAGTAGCATCTCCAGTAGCATCGCATAGCATAATCCTACCCGGCGATCCTCTCCTCGTTGCCCTGTGGAAAAGCGATCACCGGGTTTTCTGTGGAACTTGTCTGGGTGTGTTTTATTAAGTATCCGGTTCTAGTTGTCATAAGGTCAAGGTACAACTCCGGGTCGTCCTTTTACCGAGGGACACGGCTATTCGAATAGATAAACTTCCCTACAGGGGTGCACCACATAACCCAACACGATCGATCCCATTTGGCCGGACACACTTTCCTGGGTCATGCCCGGCCTCGGAAGATCAACACGTCGCAGCCCCACCTAGGCACAACAGAGAGGTCAGCCCGCCGGTCTAAATCCTATGCGCGCAGAGGTCTGGGCCCATCGCCCATTACACACCTGCACGTTGCGAGGGCGGCCGGAAACAGACCTAGCAACCTCCATTACAAAGGAAGTTGCGTTAACGCAGTCCAATCCGGCGCGCGCTGCTCCGTCGCTGACGTCAAGAAGGCTTCGGCTGATACCACGACGTCGGGATACCCATAACTACTCCCGCGTAGATGGTTAGTGCGTATAGACCAAATGGCCAGACTCAGATCAAATACCCAGATCTCGTTAAGCGTGTTAAGTATCCGCGAACGCCGAACAGGGCCAGGCCACCTTTCTCCTAGGTGGTCTCAACCTGCCCTGCCGCTCCGCCACAAGTAACAGTCGGGGGCCGTCGGGAACCCAGGCCCACCTCTACCGGGATGGAGCCACCTATCCTTTGAGCCCCCATCTCCGAACAGTATCACAGGTAATGTATCAGTGTAAAGTATATAGTATATGCCCGTGATCACCTCCCGAAGTGATCACAGCCCAGTAGTATAGCATGGCAGACGGACAAGAGTGTAGGGCCACTGATGGAACACTAGCATCCTATACTAAGCAGTAGGATAGCAGGTAAAGGTACAACAGTAGTAGCAATGACAGGCTATGCATCAGGATAGGAATAACGGAAAACAATAACATGCTACACTACTCTAATGCAAGCAGTATAGAGTAGAATAGGCGATATCTGGTGATCAAGGGGGGGGGGCTTGCCTGGTTGCTCAGACAAGGAGGGGTCGTCGGTGACGTAGTCGACCACAGGGGCATCAGCATCGTCACAGGGTCTACCGGAGAGAAGAGGGGGGAGAAACAGTAAATACATAGCAAGCAAGTGCATAATAGGACAACAAGCAGAGCTAGACGTGTTCTATCGCGGTATGAGGTGATACTGGTGAAGGGGGGAAACATCCGGGAAAGTATCCCCGGTGTTCCGTGTTTTCGGAGAGATGAACCGGAGGTGAAATGTTGCAGGTTCACTATGCTAGGGACGCGTGGCGGATGAACGGGCTGCGTATCCGGATCCGTCTCGTCGTTCTGAGCAACTTTCATGTTGAAAATGATTTAATCCGAGTTACGGATTAAAAGATATGATTTTCTAAAGATTTTAATAATTTCTGGAATTTAATTTAATTTAATTCGAAAATGTATTTATGACATCAGCATGATGTCATGCTGACGTCAGCAGTCAACAGGGTTGACTGGTCAACCCGACGTGTGGGCCCAGTAGGACCCACCTGTCATACAGGTTAATTAGGGTTTAGTTAAACTAATTACTATTTAATTAAGCTAACAGGTTAATTAGATTAATTAATTAGGATTAATTAACTTAATTAATTTAGTTAATTAATAAACAATTAATTGTTTTTATTACTAATTATTTATTTATTATCTATTTATTTATTTTTTTATTTTAATTATTTCTTTTAATAAAAAAACGTTCTGGGCGTGGGGCCCATCTGTCATAGGCCCCAGGGGCCTTGGTGGGTTCGGGCGCTAGTGGGCGTTGGGCGCTGGGTGCGGGCGTGGCGGTTTCAGGCAATGGGCGCCCGTGCCCGAGGCCACCGCAGCGAGGGCGCGAGGTCCAGCTGCGTCGGCGGCCTCGCTCGACAGCGGCAGGAGGCGGGGAACAGGGGAGGCCCCGGACAGCGACGGCCCTGGTGGGCGCGGCAAGGCGCCGCGGGATGGAGGCGGTGGTGGTCGGTCGGCGATAGGGGCTGCACGGGGAGTGCGGTCGGGAGTAGAGGCGGACGCAGCGCGTGCGGGACGGCGCGGGGGGGGGGGGGGGGGCGCGGTGAGCGCGCATCGGACGCAGCCGGAGCGCGTCAACCGCAGGCGAGATCGGCGGGGACCGCGGCGATGAGCGCGAGCGCGCGAGGGAGAGGGAGGGAGCGAGGAGGGGCTCACTGGGGCCATAGGGGGAATGGCAGCGGGCTCGACGAAGGTCGGGGAGGTCCGTTGTGGAGGAGGACGGGGACGACGTCGACGTAGGAGGAGGCAGGCCGGCGATGAGGTCCCGGCGAGGTGCGGGGCTCCGGGCGGCGACGATGGCCGGCGACGGCGGGGCTGAGGAGGAAGCCCAGCATGGGGCGGCGTCGTTCGGGGGAGGTGCTGGCGTCGGGGGAGAGCGGCTCCGGGCTCGGGGCGTTTCCGACGGGGAGGAGGACGAGGAGGCGGCGCCGGTGAGGTAGAAGCGGGGCGACGGGGTCGTCCTGCCCCCGATCCAGATCGGGACCGAGAGGAGGGGCGCGAGGAGAGAGTGGGGGATCGAGGGAGAATGTGGGGTGGGTCGTGGGGGTAGTTAGGGTTTAGTGTGTGGGGGTTATAGAGGAGTCGGGGTGGGCTGGCCAATTTGGGGCTGGCCTGGCTAGCAGCTGGGCCAACGGGCCCAGTGGGGGGGGGGGTCTTTCTTCTCTGTTACTTTTCTGTTAATTTCCTTTTTATTTATTTCTTTTCTGTTTTCACTTATCTCTTAAGTTTATTTAGTTTTATTAATTACTGCAATAGATCCTAAGTTGGTAGTTCTAATTATACCACAACCACATTAAATTGGGAACTTTAAATAAATTAGTTTTCCTTTGTTTTAATATTTTCAAACCGTTTAAATAATTGTTTTTGCTACTGTTTAAATCATTTTAGAGTATTCTAACATTTCATAAAAGTGCGATTTCTCCACCATAAATACCTATGTATTATTTGGCACAACTCAAACATTTTAGTTTTAATGTTTGAAAACTTTTACCGTTTGGCCTATTTTGAATTTGACGTTTGAACCGGTTTTGAACTAACGAGAGATTAGCAACAGTAACCGGGGTGACGTGGCATCGTTAACGTGGGATTACTGTAGCTTAATTATCCGGGCGTCACAATAGGGAACATCTTTCATCTTTTCTCTATCTTCTGCTGTGGTCGGGCATTGAGTCTGGCTCAATTTCACACCTTGTAGTATGGGCAAGAACCCTTTCTTTGCCTGATCCATTTTGAACTTTTTCAAGGTATGTGCTTTGTGAAAGTCCAATTAAGCGTCTTGATCTAGCTCTATAAATCTTGATGCCCAATATGTAGGCAGCTTCACCGAGGTCTTTCATTGAAAAACTTTTATTCAAGTATCCCTTTATGCTATCCAGAAATTCTATATCATTTCCGATTAATAATATGTCATCTACATATAATATCAAAAATGCTACAGAGCTCCCACGCACTTTCTTGTAAATACAGGCTTCTCCAAAAGTCTGTATAAAACCATATGCTTTGATCACACTATAAAAACGTTTATTCCAACTCCGAGATGCTTGCACCAGTCCATAAATGGATCGCTGGAGCTTGCACACTTTGTTAGCACCTTTTGGATCAACAAAGCCTTCTGGTTGCATCATATACAACTCTTCTTCCAGAAATCCATTCAAGAATGCAGTTTTGACATCCATTTGCTAAATTTCATAATCATAAAATGCGGCAATTGCTAACATGATTCGAACAGACTTAAGCATCGCTACGGGTGAGAAAGTCTCATCATAGTCAACCCCCTGAACTTGTTGAAAACCTTTCGCAACAAGTCGAGCTTTATAGACAGTTATATTACCATCAGCGTCAGTCTTCTTCTTAAAGATCCATTTATTCTCAATGGCTTGCCGATCATCGGGCAAGTCAACCAAAGTCCATACTTTGTTCTCATACATGGATCCCATCTCAGATTTCATGGCCTCTAGCCATTTTGCGGAATCTGGGCTCATCATCGCTTCCTCATAGTTCGTAGGTTCATCATGGTCAAGTAACATGACTTCCAGAATAGGATTACCGTACCACTCTGGTGCAGATCTTACTCTGGTAGACCTACGAGGTTCAGTAGAAACTTGATCTGAAGTTTCATGATCAATATCATTAGCTTCCTCACTGATTGGTGTAGTTGTCACAGGAACCGGTTCTTGTGATGAACTACTTTCCAATAAGGGAGCAGGTACAGTTACCTCATCAAGTTCTACTTTCCTCCCACTCATTTCTTTTGAGAGAAACTCCTTCTCTAGAAAGGATCCGAATTTAGCAACGAAAATCTTGCCCTCAGATCTGTGATAGAAGGTGTACCCAACAGTCTCTTTTGGGTATCCTATGAAGACACATTTCTCCGATTTGGGTTCGAGCTTATCTGGTTGAAGTTTCTTCACATAAGCATCGCAGCCCCAAACTTTAAGAAACGACAACTTTGGTTTCTTGCCAAACCAAAGTTCATGAGGCGTCGTCTCAACGGATTTTGATGGTGCCCTATTTAACGTGAATGCGGCCGTCTCTAAAGCATAACCCCAAAACGATAGCGGTAAATCAGTAAGAGACATCATAGATCGCACCATATCTAGTAAAGTACGATTACGACGTTCGGACACACCATTTCGTTGTGGTGTTCCGGGTGGCGTGAGTTGTGAAACTATTCCGCATTGTTTCAAAAGTAGACCAAACTCATAACTCAAATATTCTCCTCCACGATCAAATCGTAGAAATTTTATTTTCATGTTACGATGATTTTCCACTTCACTCTGAAATTCTTTGAACTTTTCAAATGTTTCAGACTTGTGTTTCATTAAGTAGATATACCCATATCTGCTCAAAGTATCTGTGAAGGTGAGAAAATAACGATATCCGCCGTGAGCCTCAACATTCATTGGACCACAAACATCAGTATGTATGATTTCCAACAAATCAGTTGCTCGCTCCATAGTTCCGGAGAACGGCGTTTTAGTCATCTTGCCCATGAGGCACGGTTCGCAAGTACCAACTGATTCATAATCAAGTGATTCCAGAAGTCCATCGGTATGGAGTTTCTTCATGCGCTTTACACCGATATGGCCTAAACGGCAGTGCCACAAATAAGTTGCACTATCATTATCAACTCTACATCTTTTGGTTTCAACACTATGAATATGTGTATCACTACTATCGAGATTCAACAAAAATAGACCACTCTTCAAGGGTGCATGACCATAAAAGATATTACTCATATAAATAGAACAACCATTATTCTCTGATTTAAATGAATAACTGTCTCGCATCAAACAAGATCCAGATATAATGTTCATGCTCAACGCTGGCACCAAATAACAATTATTTAGGTCTAAAACTAATCCCGATGGTAGATGTAGAGGTAGCGTGCCGACCGCGATCACATCGACTTTGGAACCATTTCCCACGCGCATCGTCACCTCGTCCTTAGCCAATCTTCGCTTAATCCGTAGTCCTTGTTTCGAGTTGCAAATAGTAGCAACAGAACCAGTATCAAATACCCAGGTACTACTGCGAGCATTAGTAAGGTACACATCAATAACATGTATATCACATATACCTTTGTTCACTTTGCCATCCTTCTTATCCGCCAAATACTTGGGGCAGTTCCGCTTCCAGTGTCCAGTCTGCTTGCAGTAGAAGCACTCAGTCTCAGGCTTAGGTCCAGATTTGGGTTTCTTCTCTTGAGCAGCAACTTGTTTGCTATTCTTCTTGAAGTTCCCCTTCTTCTTCCCTTTGCCCTTTTTCTTGAAACTGGTGGTCTTGTTAACCATCAACACTTGATGCTCCTTCTTGATTTCTACCTCTGCGGCTTTTAGCATTGCGAAGAGCTCGGGAATAGTCTTGTCCATCCCTTGCATATTATAGTTCATCACGAAGCTCTTGTAGCTTGGTGGCAATGATTGAAGAATTCTGTCAATGACACTATCATCGGGAAGATTAACTCCTAGTTGAATCAAGTGATTATTATACCCAGACATTTTGAGTATGTGTTCACTGACAGAACTATTCTCCTCCATCTTGCAGCTATAGAACTTATTGGAGACTTCATATCTCTCAATCCGGGCATTTGCTTGAAATATTAACTTCAACTCCTGGAACATCTCATATGCTCCATGACGTTCAAAATGTCGTTGAAGACCCGGTTCTAAGCCGTAAAGCATGGCACACTGAACTATCGGGTAGTCATCAGCTTTGCTCTGCCAGACGTTCTTAACGTCGTCAGTTGCATCAGCAGCAGGCCTGGCACCCAGCGGTGCTTCCAGGACGTAATTCTTCTGTGCAGCAATGAGGATAATCCTCAGGTTACGGACCCAGTCCGTGTAAATGCTACCATCAACTTTCAACTTTGCTTTCTCAAGGAACGCATTAAAATTCAACGGAACAACAGCACGATTCATCTATCTACAACAAACATAGACAAGCAAAATACTATCAGGTACTAAGTTCATGATAAATTTAAGTTCAATTAATCATATTACTTAGGAACTCCCACTTAGATAGACATCCCTCTAATCCTCTAAGTGATTACGTGATCCATATCAACTACACCATGTCCGATCGTCACGTGAGATGGAGTAGTTTCAACGGTGAACATCAATATGTTGATCATATCTACTATATGATTCACGCTCGACCTTTCGGTCTTCGTGTTCCGAGGCCATATCTGTTATATGCTAGGCTCGTCAAGTTTAACCTGAGTATTCCGCGTGCGCAACTGTTTTGCACCCGTTGTATTTGAACGTAGAGCCTATCACACCCGATCATCACGTGGTGTCTCAGCACGAAGAACTTTTGCAACGGTGCATACTCAGGGAGAACACTTCTTGATAATTTAGTGAGAGATCATCTTAAAATGCTACCGTCAATCAAAGCAAGATAAGATGCATAAAGGATAAACATCACATGCAATCAATATAAGTGATATGATATGGCCATCATCATCTTGTGCTTGTGATCTCCATCTCCGAAGCACCGTCGTGATCACCATCGTCATAGGCGCGACACCTTGATCTCCATCGTAGCATCGTTGTCGTTATGCCATCTATTGCTTCTACGACTATCACTATCGCTTAGTGATAAAGTAAAGCAATTACAGGGCGTTTGCATTTCATACAATAAAGCGACAACCATATGGCTCCTGCCAGTTGCCGATAACTTCGGTTACAAAACATGATCATCTCATACAATAAAATATAGCATCGCGTCTTGACCATATCACATCACAACATGCCCTGCAAAAACAAGTTAGACGTCCTCTACTTTGTTGTTGCAAATTTTACGTGGCTGCTACGGGCTGAGCAAGAACCGTTCTTACCTACGCATTAAAACTGAAGGAAATATGCCCTAGAGGCAATAATAAAGTTATTATTTATTTCCTTATTTCATGATAAATGTTTATTATTCATGCTAGAATTGTATTAACCGGAAACATAATACATGTGTGAATACATAGACAAACATAGTGTCACTAGTATGCCTCTACCCGACTAGCTTGTTGGTCAAAGATGGTTATGTTTCCTAACCATAGACATATGTTGTCATTTGATTAATGGGATCACATCATTAGGAGAATGATGTGATTGACATGACCCATTCCGTTAGCCTAGCACTTGATCGTTTAGTATGTTGCTATTGCTTTCTTCATGACTTATACATGTTCCTGTAACTATGATATTATGCAACTCCCGTTTACCGGAGGAACACTTTGGGTGCTACCAAACGTCACAACGTAACTGGGTGATTATAAGGGAGTACTACAGGTGTCTCCAAAGGTACATGTTGGGTTGGCGTATTTCGAGATTAGGTTTTGTCACTCCGATTGTCGGAGAGGTATCTCTGGGCCCTCTCGGTAATGCACATCACTTAAGCCTTGCAAGCATTGTAACTGATGAGTTAGTTGCGGGATGATGTATTACGGAACGAGTAAAGAGACTTGCCGGTAACAATATTGAACTAGGTATTGAGATACCGACGATCGAATCTCGGGCAAGTAACATACCGATGACAAAGGGAACAACGTATGTTGTTATGCAGTTTGACCGATAAAGATCTTCGTAGAATACGTGGGAGCCAATATGGGCATCCAGGTCCCGCTATTTTTTATTGACCGGAAACGTGTTTCGGTCATGTCTACATAGTTCTCGAACCCGTAGGGTCCGCACGCTTAACATTACGATGACAGTTTTATTATGAGTTTATAAGTTTTGATGTACTGAACGAGTTCGGAGTCCCAGATGAGATCGGGGACACGACGACGAGTCTCGAAATGGTCGAGACGTAAATATCGATATATTGGACGACTATATTCGTACTTCGGAAAGGTTCCGAGTGATTCGGGTATTTATCGGAGTACCGAAGAGTTACGGGAATTCGCCGGGGAGAAGTATTGGGCCTTATTGGGCCATACGGGAAAGAGAGAGGGGCTGCCTAGGGCAGGCCCCCCCCCCCCCCCCAAGGCCTAGTCCGAATTGGACTAAGGGGAGGGGCCGCACCCCCTCCTTCCCTTCTCTCTTTCGTTTCCTTCTCTCCTACTCCTACTACATGGAAGGTCTCCTAGTTGGACTAGGAAAGGAGGGAGTCCTACTCCCGGTGGGAGTAGGACTCCTCCCTGGCGCGCCCTCCCTTGGCCGGCCTCCTCCTCCCCCTTGATCCTTTATATACGGGGGCAGGGGGGCACCCCAGGACACACAAGTTGATCTACGGATCGTTCTTTAGCCGTGTGCGGTGCCCCTCCACCATATTCCACCTCGGTCATATCGTCGCGGAGTTTAGGCGAAGCCCTGCACCGGTAGAACATCATCATCGTCACCACGCCGTTGTGCTGACGGAACTCATCCCCGAAGCTTTGCTGGATCGGAGCCCGGGGATCATCATCGAGCTGAACGTGTGCTGAACTCGGAGGTGCCGTACGTTCGGTGCTTGGATCGGTCGGATCGTGAAGATGTACGACTACATCAACTGCGTTGTGCTAACGCTTCCGCTTACGGTCTACGAGGGTACGTGGACAACACTCTCCCCTCTTGTTGCTATGCCATCACCATGATCTTGCGTGTGCGTAGGAATTTTTTTGAAATTACTACGTTCCCCAACAGTGGCATCCGAGCCTAGGTTTTATGCGTTGATGTTATATGCACGAGTAGAACACAAGTGAGTTGTGGGCGATACAAGTCATACTGCTTACCAGCATGTCATACTTTGGTTCGGCGGTATTGTGAGATGAAGCGGCCCGGACCGACATTACGCGTACGCTTACGCGAGACTGGTTTCACCGTTACAAGCACTCATGCTTAAAGGTGACTGGCGGGTGTCTGTGTCTCTCACTTTAGCTGAATCGAGTGTGGCTACGCCCGGTCCTTGCGAAGGTTAAAACAGCACTAACTTGACGAACTATCGTTGTGGTTTTGATGCATAGGTAAGAACGGTTCTTGCTAAGCCCGTAGCAGCCACGTAAAATTTGCAACAACAAAGTAAAGGACGTCTAACTTGTTTTTGCAGGGCATGTTGTGATGTGATATGGTCAAGACGTGATGCTATATTTTATTGTATGAGATGATCATGTTTTGTAACCGAAGTTATCGGCAACTGGCAGGAGCCATATGGTTGTCGCTTTATTGTATGAAATACAAACGCCCCGTAATTGCTTTACTTTATCACTAAGCGGTAGCGATAGTCGTAGAAGCAATAGATGGCGTAACGACAATGATGCTACGATGGAGATCAAGGTGTCGTGTCGGTGATGATGGTGATCATGACGGTGCTTCGAAGATGGAGATCACAAGCACAAGATGGTGATGGTCATATCATATCACTTATATTGATTGCATGTGATGTTTATCCTTTATGCATCTAATCCTGCTTTGATTGACGGTAGCATTTTAAGATGATCTCTCACTAATAATCAAGAAGTGTTCTCCCTGAGTATGCACCGTTGCGAAAGTTCTTCGTGCTGAGACACCACGTGATGATCGGGTGTGATAGGCTCTACATTCAAATACAACGGGAGCAAAACAGTTGCACACGCGGAATACTCAGGTCATACTTGACAAGCCTAGCATATACAGATATGGCCTCGGAACACGGAGACCGAAAGGTCGAACGTGAATCATATAGTAGATATGATCAACATAGTGATGTTCACCATTGAAACTACTCCATCTCACGTGATGATCGGACATGGTTTAGTTGATTTGGATCACGTGATCACTTAGATGACTAGAGAGATGTCTGTCTAAGTGGGAGTTCTTAAGTAATATGATTAATTGAACTTAAATTTATCATGTACTTAGTCCTGGTAGTATTTTGCAAATTATATTGTAGATCAATAGCTTGCGTTGTTGCTTTCATATGTTTATTTTGATATGTTCCTAGAGAAAACTGTGTTGAAAAATGTTAGTAGCAATGATGCGGATTGGATCCGTGATCTGAGGTTTATCCTCATTGCCGCACAGAAGAATTATGTCCTTGATGCACCGCTAGGTGACAAACCTATTGCAGGAGCAGATGCAGACGTTATGAACGTTTGGCTAGCTCAAATGATGACTAGTTTAGTGCACCATGCTTAAACGGATTAGAATCGGGACTTCAAAGACGTTTTGAACATCATGGACCATATGAGATGTTCCAGGAGTTGAAGTTAATATTTTCAGCAAATACCCAAGTTGAGAGATATGAAGTCTCCAACAAGTTCTATAGCTAAAAGATGGAGGAGAATCACTCAACTAGTGAGCATGTGCTCAAGTTGTCTGGGTACTTCAATCGCTTGAATCAAGTGGGAGTTAATCTTCCATATAAGATAGTGATTGTCAGAATTCTCTAAGTCACCATTACTAAGTTACTAGAACTTCGTGATGAACTATAGTATGCAAGGGATGACGAAAACGATTCCCCGAGCTCTTCGTGATGTTGAAATCGACGAAGGTAGAAATCAAGAAAGAGCATCAAGTGTTGATGATTGACAAAGCTCACTAGTTTCAAGAAAAGGGCAAAGGGAAAGAAAGGGAAACTTCAAGTAGAATGGCAAACAAGTTGTCACTCCCATGAAGAAGACCAAAGCTGGACCAAAGCCTGAAACTGAGTGCTTACACTGCAAAAGAAATGGTCACTGGAAGCGGAAATGCCCTGAATATTTGGTGGATAAGAAGGATGGCAAAGAGAACAAGGGTATATTTGATATACAGGTTATTGATGTGTGCCTTACTAGTGTTTATAGTAGCCCCTGAGTATTTGATACTTGTTCAGTTGCTAATATTAGTAACTCGAAACAGGAGTTACAGAATAAACAGAGACTAGTTGAGGGTGAAGTGACGTTGAGTGTTGGAAGTAGTTCCAAGATTGATATGATCATCATCGCACACTCCCTATACTTTCGGGATTAGTGTTAAACCTAAATAAATGTTATTTGGCGTTTGAGTTGAGCATGAATATGATTTGATCATGTTTATTGCAATACGGTTATTCAATTAAAGTTAGAGAATAAATTGTTATTCTGTTTACATGAATAAGACCTTCGATGGTCATACACCCAATGAACATAGTTTGTTGGATCTCGATCATAGTGATACACATATTCATAATATTGATGCCAAAAGATGCAAAGTTAATAATGATAGTGCAACTTATTTGTGGCACTGCCGTTTGGGTCATATCGGTGTAAAGCGCATGAAGAAACTCCATAAAGATGGATTTTCGGAATCACTTGGTTATGAATCATTTGATGCTTGCGAACCGTGCCTTTTGGGCAAGATGACTAAAACTCCGTTCTCCGGAACAATGGAACAAGCTACTGACTTATTGGAAATAATACATACCGATGTATGCGATCCAATGAGTGTTGATGCTCGTGGCAAGTATCATTATTTTCTGACCTTCACAAGATGATTTGAGCAGATATGGGTATATCTACTTGATGAAACATAAGTCTGAAATAGTTGAAAGGTTCAAAGAGTTTCAGAGTAAAGTGGAAAAATCATCGTAACAAGAAAATAAAGTTTCTGCGCTCTGATCGCGGAGACGAGTATTTGAGTTACGAGTTTGGTCTTCAATTAAAACAATGTGGAATAGTTTCACAGCTCACGCCACCTGGAACACCACAATGTTATGGTGTGTCCGAACGTCGTAACCGCACTTTATTGGATATGGTGCGATCTATGATGTCTCTTATTAATTTACCATTGTCGTTTTGGGGTTATGCATTAGAGACAGCTGCATTCACGTTAAAAGGGCACCATCTAAATCCGTTGAGATGACACCATATGAACTGTGGTTTAGCAAGAAACCCAAGTTGTTATTTCTTAAAGTTTGGGGCTACGATGCTTATGTGAAAAAGTTTCATCCTGATAAGCTCAAATCCAAATCGGAGAAGTGCATCTTCATAGAATACCCAAAGGAGACTGTTGGGTACACCTTCTATCACAGATCCGAAGGCAAGATATTCGTTGCTAAAAATGGATCCTTTGTAGAGAAGGAGTTTCTCTCGAAAGAAGTGAGTGGGAGGAAAGTAGAGCTTGATAAGGTAATTTGTATCTTCTCCCGAATTGGAAAGTAGTTCATCACAGAAATCAGTTCCAGTGATTCCTACACCAATTAGTGAGGAAGCTAATGATGATGATCATGAAACTTCAGATCAAGTTACTACAGAACCTCGTAGGTCTTCCAGAGTACGGTCCGCACCAGAGTGGTACGGTAATCTTGTTCTGAAAGTCATGTTACTAGACCATGATAAACCTACGAACTATGAGGAAGCGATGATGAGCCCAGATTCCGCAAAATGGCTGGAGGCCATAAAATCTGAGATATGATCCATGTATGAGAACAAAGTATGGACTTTGCTTGACTTGCTCGATGATCAGCAAGCCATGTTAAAAAATGGATCTTCAAGAGGAATACGGACGTTGATAGTAGTATTACTATCTACAAAGCTAGATTTGTCGAAAACAGTTTTTGACAAAGTTCAAGGTGTTGACTACAATGAGTTTCTCTCAACTGTAGTGATGCTTAAGTCTGTCCGAATCATGTTAGCAATTGCCACATTTTATGAAAACTGGCAAATGGATATCAAAACTGCATTCCTTAAATGGTTTTCTTAAAGAAGAGTTGTATATGATGCAACAAGAAGGTTTTGTCAATCCTAAAGGTGCTATCTCCAGCAATCCATCTATGGACTGGTGCAAGCATCTCGGAGTTGGAATATACACTTTGATAAGTTGATCAAAGCATATAGTTTTATACAGACTTGCAGTGAAGCCTGTATTTACAAGAAAGTGAGTGGGAGCACTACAACATTTCTGATAATTATATGTGAATGACATATTGTTGATCGGAAATAATGTAGAATTATTCTGCAAAGCATAAAGGAGTGTTTGAAAGGAGCTTTTTCAAAGAAAGACCTCGACAAAGCTACTTACATATTGAGCATCAAGATCTATTGAGATAGATCAAGACGCTTGATAAGATTTTCAATCAGTACATACCTTGACAAGATTTTGAAATAGTTCAAGATGGAACAGTCAAAGAAAGAGTTCTTGCCTGTGTTGCAAAGGTGTGAAATTGAGTAAGACTCAAATCCCGACCACGGCAGAAAATAGAAAAGAGAATGAAAGTCATTCCCTATGCCTCAGTCATAGGTTCTATAAAGTATGCTATGTTATGTACCAGACCTATTGCATACCTTGCTCTGAATTTGGCAAGGAAGTACAATAGTGATCTAGGAGTAGATCACTGGACATTGGTCAAGAATATCCTTAGTGAGGACTAAGGAAATATTTCTCGATTATGGAGGTGATAAAAGAGCCCGTCGTAAAGAGTTACATCGGTGCAAGCTTTCACACCGATCCAGATGACTCTAAGTCTCAATCTGGATACATATTGAAAGTGGGAGCAATTAGCTAGAGTAGCTCCACGCAGAGCATTGTAGACATAGAATATTTGCAAAGTACATACAACTCTGAATGTGACAGACCCGTTGACTAAGATTCTCTCACAAGCAAAACATGATCACACCTTAGTACTCTTTGGGTGTTAATCACATAACAATGTGAACTAGATTATTGACTCTAGTAAACCCTTTGGGTGTTGGTCACATAACGATGTGAACAATGGGTGTTAATCATATACAGATATGAATATTGATGTTAAATCACATGGCGATGTGAACTAGATTATTGACTCTAGTGCAAGTGGGAGACTGAAGGAAATATGCCCTAGAGGCAATAATAAAGTTATTATTTATTTCCTTATTTCATGATAAATGTTTATTATTCATGCTAGAATTGTATTAACCGGAAACATAATACATGTGTGAATACATAGACAAACATAGTGTCACTAGTATGCCTCTACTCGACTAGCTTGTTGATCAAAGATGGTTATGTTTCCTAACCATAGATATATGTTGTCATTTGATTAATGGGATCACATCATTAGGAGAATGATGTGATTGACATGACCCATTCCGTTAGCCTAGCACTTGATCGTTTAGTATGTTGCTATTGCTTTCTTCATGACTTATACATGTTCCTGTAACTATGAGATTATGCAACTCCTGTTTACCGGAGGAACACTTTGGGTGCTACCAAACGTCACAACATAACTGGGTGATTATAAAGGAGTACTACAGGTGTCTCCAAAGGTACGTGTTGGGTTGGCGTATTTCGAGATTAGGTTTTGTCACTCCGATTGTCGGAGAGGTATCTCTGGGCCCTCTCGGTAATGCACATCACTTAAGCCTTGCAAGCATTGTAACTGATGAGTTAGTTGCGGGATGATGTATTACGGAACGAGTAAAGAGACTTGCCGGTAACGAGATTGAACTAGGTATTGAGATACCGACGATCGAATCTCGGGCAAGTAACATACCGATGACAAAGGGAACAACGTATGTTGTTATGCGGTTTGACCGATAAAGATCTTCGTAGAATATGTGGGAGCCAATATGGGCATCCAGGTCCCGCTATTGGTTATTGACCGGAAACGTGTTTCGGTCATGTATACATAGTTCTCGAACCCGTAGGGTCCGCACGCTTAACATTACGATGACAGTTTTATTATGAGTTTATAAGTTTTGATGTACCGAAGGAGTTCGGAGTCCCAGATGAGATCGGGGACATAACGAGGAGTCTCGAAATGGTCGAGACGTAAAGATCGATATATTGGACGACTATATTCGGACTTCGGAAAGGTTCCGAGTGATTCGGGTATTTATCGGAGTACGGAGAGTTACGGGAATTCGCCGGGGAGAAGTATTGGGCCTTATTGGGCCATACGGGAAAGAGAGAGGGGCTGCCTAGGGCAGGCCGCACGCCCCCCCAAGGCCTAGTCCGAATTGGACTAAGGGGAGGGGCCGCACCCCCTCCTTCCCTTCTCTCTTCCGTTTCCTTCTCTCCTACTCCTACTACATGGAAGGTCTCCTAGTTGGACTAGGAAAGGAGGGAGTCCTACTCCCGGTGGGAGTAGGACTCCTCCCTGGCGCGCCCTCCCTTGGTCGGCCTCCTCCTCCCCCTTGATCCTTTATATACGGGGGCAGGGGGCACCCCAGGACACACAAGTTGATCTACGGATCGTTCTTTAGCCGTGTGCGGTGCCCCCCTCCACCATATTCCACCTCGGTCATATCGTCGCGGAGTTTAGGCGAAGCCCTGCGCCGGTAGAACATCATCATCGTCACCACGCCGTCGTGCTGACGGAACTCATCCCCGATGCTTCGCTGGATCGGAGCCTGGGGATCGTCATCGAGCTGAACGTGTGTTGAACTCGGAGGTGCCGTACGTTCGGTGCTTGGACCGGTCGGATTGTGAAGACGTACGACTACATCAACCGTGTTGTGCTAACGCTTCCGCTTACGGTCTACGAGAGTACGTGGACAACACTCTCCCCTCTCGTTGCTATGCCATCGCCATGATCTTGCGTGTGCGTAGGAATTTTTTTGAAATTACTACGTTCCCCAACAAAAACCACAACGATAGTTCGTCAAGTTAGTGCTGTTTTAACCTTCGCAAGGACCAGGCGTAGCCACACTCGATTCAGCTAAAGTGAGAGAGACAGACACCCGCCAGCCACCTTTAAGAACGAGTGCTTGTAACGGTGAAACCAGTCTCGCGTAAGCGTACGCGTAATGTCGGTCCGGACCGCTTCATCTCACAATACCGCCGAACCAAAGTATGACATGTTGGTAAGCAGTATGACTTGTATCGCCCACAACTCACTTGTGTTCTACTCGTGCATATGACATCTACGCATAAAACCTGGCTCTGACGCCACAGTTGGGGAACGTAGTAATTTCAAAAAATTTCCTACGCACACGCAAGATCATGGTGATGCATAGCAACGAGAGGGGAGAGTATTGTCCACGTACCCTCGTAGACCGTAAGCGGAAGCGTTATGACAAGGCGGTTGATGTAGTCGTACGTCTTCACGATCCGACCGATCCAAGTACCGAACGTACGGCACCTCCGAGTTCAGCACACGTTCAGCTCGATGACGATCCCCGGACTCCGATCCAGCAAAGTGTCGGGGATGAGTTCCGTCAGCACGACGGCGTGGTGACGATGATGATGTTCTACCGGCGCAGGGCTTCGCCTAAACTCCGTGACGATATGACCGAGGTGGAATATGGTGGAGGGGGGCACCGCACACGGCTAAGGAACGATCACGTAGATCAACTTGTGTGTTCTAAGGTGCCCCCTGCCCCCGTATAAAAAGGAGCAAGGGGGGGGTGCGGCCGGCCCTAGGAGGAGGCGCGCCGGAGGAGTCCTACTCCCACCGGGAGTAGGACTCCCCCCTTTCCCTAGTTGGACTAGGACTTGGGGGGAAGGAGGAGAGGGGGGAAAGGAAAGGGGGGGCGCCGCCCCCCTCCTTGTCCTATTAGGACTTGGGGGGAGGGGCGCGTGGCTGCCCCTTGGCCTCCTCTCCTCTTCCTCCACTAGGCCCAATAAGGCCCATTAGGTCACCGGGGGGTTCCGGTAACCTCTCGGTACTCCGGTAAAATGCCGATTTCACCCGGAACACTTCCAATGTCCAAACATAGGCTTCCAATATATCAATCTTTATGTCTCGATCATTTAGAGACTCCTCGTCATGTCCGTGATCACATCCGGGACTCCGAACAAACTTCGGTACATCAAAACTTACAAACTCATAATGAAACTGTCATCGTAACGTTAAGCGTGCGGACCCTACGGGTTTGAGAACTATGTAGACATGACCTAGAACTATTCTCGGTCAATAACCAATAGCGGAACCTGGATGCCCATATTGGCTCCTACATATTCTACGAAGATCTTTATCGGTCAAACCGCATAACAACATACGTTGTTCCCTTTGTCATCGATATGTTACTTGCCCGAGATTCGATCGTCGGTATCCAATACCTAGTTCAATATCATTACCGGCAAGTCTCTTTACTCGTTACGTAATGCATCATTCCGTAACTAACTCATTAGCTACATTGCTTGCAAGGCTTATAGTGATGTGCATTACCGAGAGGGCCCAGAGATACCTCTCCGACGATCGGAGTGACAAAACCTAATCTCGAAATATGCCAACCCAACATGTACCTTCGGAGACACCTGTAGTACTCCTTTATAATCACCTAGTTACGTTGTGACGTTTGGTAGCATCCAAAGTGTTCCTCCGGTAAATGGGAGTTGCATAATCTCATAGTTACAGGAACATGTATAAGTCATGAAGAAAGCAATAGCAATGTACTAAACGATCAAGTGCTAGGCTAACGGAATGGGTCATGTCAATCACATCATTCTCCTAATGATGTGATCCCGTTAATCAAATGACAACACATGCCTATGGTCAGGAAACATAACCATCTTTGATTAATGAGCTAGTCAAGTAGAGGCATACTAGTGACGTTATGTTTGTCTATGTACTCACACATGTATCATGTTTCCGATTAATACAATTCTAGCATGAATAATAAACATTTATCATGATATGAGGAAATAAATAATAACTTTATTGTTGCCTCTAGGGCATATTTCCTTCAGATGCTTGTGCTACTAACTCTATTACTTGTGAAGCATCCATTTTGAAGGAGAATGTTGAGCTACGGGCTCAACTTGAGGTGCAATATAGCAATTATGGGAAATTGGAAGAAAGTCATGAAAAGCTCTCAAGATCTCATGATGATCTTCTAGTATCCCATAGTGTGCAAAAGATAGCTCATGAGGCCATGATTGCTAAGGTAACATCTAGTGAACCTCATGTGGATACTAGCACTACTTCTAGTCAAAATAGTATATTGCCATGTGCTAGTCCTTGTAATTCATCTACTCACAATGTTGGTACATCTTGTGATGAATTGCTTTCCTTGCCTTGTTGCTCTAACAATGAAGCTTATACTTCCTCTAGTACTTGTGTTGAGACTAACCATGTAGAGGAAATCAAAGAGCTCAAGGCCCAAGTCACTTCTTTGAAGAAAGACTTGGAAAAGAGTCATCAAGGGAAATCCACACTCAACAATATCTTGAGTGTGCAAAAATCCCCCAATGACAAAGGTGGACTTGGATTCAACTCCAATAAGAAGAAGTCCAAGATGAACAAAAGGAAGGGCCAAGAACAAGTCAAGAATTCGGCCAAGATTGTTTGCTTCAAGTGCAAAGTAGAAGGGCATCATGTTAGATCTTGCCCATTGAAGAAGGCCATTAGTGTCAAGCAACAAGGGAAGAGGGCACAAGTTCAATCTCATGCTCAACCTCAAGTTGAAGAAAGGCCTCTTCTCAAGAAGACTCAAGTTAATGCTTCTCTTGTTGAGAAATCAAGTGAGAAGAAAGTGAAGAGTAGACGTTGCTACTTATGTCGTGAGAAAGGCCACGTCACTTCTTCATGCACTAGTGGTAACTTATCCAACCAAATTACTATTGATGATATCTGTTCTCTTGGGAAGGATAAGGTTGGCAATGTGTTTGCCAAGTTTGTTGGTACTCAAAGTGGTGTTAAGAAAAGAACCATTTGGGTTGCCAAGCCTATTGTGACTGACCTCTTAGGACCCAACTTGGTTGGGGACCACCAAGCTCAAACTTGATCAATAGGTGTTGATGGAGGGCATTGGAGACTTGGCTACATTAGGAAGAATTAAGAGGACTTCATCATTCTTATTGTCTCAAGCCAAGTCAATTGGATTATCAAGTTTCTATCTTATATCCAATGTGCCTCGCGGTAACTTGTACTTAAATTGTTTACATTGAAAGTTACTTGCCCCCTTGCATGTTTTGGTTTTGTTCCTTGCTTGTGTTTGTATATGTTGTGTTTCCAACTTGCTTATCTTGAATTCTTTCCATCTACTTCTTGTCTTTTGATAATTGGTAGTCACTTATGTGTGGTAGAATTTATTGATCATCTTTACATTGGCTTTTGCTTTTATTTGCCTTTTCTCTTGCCAAGGTTTGTGTCAACTCCCGTTGTCTTCCATACCACTTATGGATCATGTTTATTTCTTGTTCTTGTCTAGGGTTTTCTAGATATAGTGAAAGTGGTGATCCCACCTTGTGCATTTTGTATTCAAATACAAATCCCCTATATAATGCACAACTCGTGGGGGAGCTATCCTATTTTCTCTAGAACACTCTTATTGTGATCCTTATCAAGTGTGTTTTAGTGGAAGGCAAGCCATTTATTTTTGGTACTTTGTGCCATCATGAAACTTTGTTGAGAGCTTGGTTTGTTTGGAACCATCCTCTCTTTGGGAGTTTGACATCTTTAGTTTAGTGTGTATCAATGGATATCTCATTCCTTGATGTATCTTTAATGATATCTTCCAAGTGATGATTTCTCCATTTGGTATCCTTTTCACTTGGCATTTCTTTGTCTTTTGGTTTCGGGTTTTGAAAGTCTTGAGCATGCATGTTTACTTCATGTATTTCATTTGGAATGCTTTCTTTCTTTGACTCAATATATAGGGGAAACTCCACCTAGTCTCAATTTGGATGAGATGTGCATGAAATTCATTTTCATATCTATATGCACATATTTATGTGGAGTTTGTCCTATGTATTGGTGTTTCTAACTATTTGGTCTCGATGAGTTTGGGTACCGTTTAGTTTGTGTTGTTCTTCTAGGAACATTTGGAGATGCATTGGATGCTCGGCTCACTCACAAGGAAGGTGTTGCCACCATGTGCATATTGGAGTCAAGCTAGGATGATCAATGAACTACTATCTACCTTCAATTGGTATCTACTACATCCTTCCAATGATATCTCGGTAACAAGTATCTATTCATGCTTTCCCTTCTTGCATTCAACCTTGTGTAGGTTGTATCTTGGCATGATATTCATTTCATATCTTGTGATACTTGTTTCCTTTCTCAAAGCATCCCAACAATGATCTCATGTTGCTAGTTGTGATGTCTTTGATGGTTGTGTGGTAAGAATTCGTTTATATACAATAAGACCATATCTAGCCAAGTGCTATGCTTTCAAGCAAATATCTTATTGGTATATTTATGACTTCCTTGCGGATATCTTGTTCCTTCGTGTTGTAACTATTTCGGGTGTACATCCTTCTTTGTAGATATATATCGTCATCATTTCATCTACCTAGAACCTTACACACTTGAGAGAAATTACATCTCTAGTTGATATCCTCTCTTTCACGTCCACCCTGTCTTTCTTATGTTATTTCTTTGGTGGCTCCGTGAAAGCTTTTGCCTTGAGTGTGTGTTCTCTATCGTTGCATCTTGTTGCACTCTTGTGTGGTGAAGATTATGTTCCTCTTGCTTATCTTTACGAGGCTTTTGCCATCTTAATTGGTATCCCTCGTCTTGATGAGCCTCTCTCGTCTATCTTCACCACGGGTTGTCACAAGCATAGGTTCTCTTTTGCTTATTAGTAAGTTTGTGAACTCATTTGCCAGTTGTATGTGGGAATGATAGGCCTTGCACCGTGTGTCTCATTCCTTCAAGACTATGTTGATGCTTAATGCTCATCCTAATTTTAGTCTTCTCAAGTGCTTCGCCATGACTCACACACATCATTTTGGTTGAGCCTTTTCTTAAGTTGCCTCTTTTACATGTTGCTCAACCATGTGTTTGTTGCAAGCGCTAGGCTTTGTTTCCTATATGCTCACTTGCACTGGAGGTGAGTTTCTATTGATTTTGGGGGAGCTATGATCCTATTTTGTTCACTTTGTATTCAAATACAAAAATTCTTGTGTGCACAAATCATGGGGAGCTTCTCTAGTTTCTTTAGAACACTCCTTTGCGCTTATCATAATATTTTTATTCTTGTGGCACGTAGGATCATTGGTCTAGTTGGTTCAATTGATATCCGTTGATTGCTTGCTTCAATCGGTATCTTCTGATTGCTTGTGTCTCTCTTTGTTATGTCTTTGTGGCATATCTTTCTGTTGCAATCTTTGGGCC
Source organism: Triticum timopheevii (assembly GCA_963921465.1). Lineage (NCBI taxonomy): Eukaryota > Viridiplantae > Streptophyta > Magnoliopsida > Poales > Poaceae > Triticum > Triticum timopheevii. Next base: position 161,374,055 of record OY997274.1, on the reverse strand, counting down.
TCAATATAGTTTGTCTTCCTCCAAGTATTTACCATTGGATATGTGTATTGCATTCCACTCTTTGAGAGATACACAATTTATGGAGGAACACTCTTTATATTGGCCTTCTTAGCTTTTCACCCATTTTGGCAATCGATGCCAATGGGGGAGGAGTTTCAGAGAGTTTTGTGGAGAAGTCTTCTGAGTTTTCTCCTTGCTTTGGTTTTGGTTCCTAAGCATTTGCATCTCATTCTCATGCATCATTGGTTGTTGCATTGCATGGTAATGCATAATTCCTTGTATAAACTCTCTTGAAAGTGATTGTCCTCAATTACCAAAATGGGGGAGATTGAAAGAACATGCGGTGCCCCCACGTTTGGTTTTGGTAATTGATGACAATCTCTATGGACTAATGGTTGCCTTGAGTTATATTTGAAGGTTTTGTCCATAGGCTTTTCTTGAAGTCCATGTGTTAGTTTCAAGGAGTTTATGAGTTGGCCAAGGTGTTATTAAGGAATTATCCAAAGATTGGTCATGTGAGTGTTGAGCTTATTGCAAGCATGTCTTGAAGAAGAAGATTGTGTGATCATTCATGTTTACCTTCAAGACATCATCCAAATGAAGAGAGTTGGAAAGATTCAAGGTTGATCAAGACTAAGTCAAGAGTGAATCAAGTTGATCAACTCTCAAAGCGTAGAAGATGTACCGAGAGGGATCAAGTGATCCCATGGTTTGATAAGCATTGTCCATTGCACTTTGTGTACTAACCCATGGTCTATGTGAGAGTTCTATGTGGGGTTAGGTACGTGTCCATGGGCTTGCGTCAAGAGGAAGATATCATACAACCCATGGAAAGGATGACATCAAGTGGTGATCGTCATCAAGATTGCCGTGTGCAAGTTCAAGTTGAGCATCACGAAGAGATCAAGTGCTTGAATCTTGCCATCCATTGTGGTGTCAATGGTCTTGTGAAGATGTCCCGAAGAGTGGCTCACCCATAGTGGACTATGGGGGAGCAATCATCTAGTCTTCATCGAGCCAACCCAATCAAGAAAGGTGGTCCAACTTGAGGGGGTCAAGATCGTCATCATCTAGCTCAAGTGGACCATGTGCAAGGCAAAGGTTTGCCCTTGACAAGTTTTCTATTTTACCGGTCTCGTGGTGGTAGTTGGGAGACCGGGTTATAGGATCATTTGCCGTACTATCAAGGGGGGCTCTCAAGTTGGTAGCTTGATCGTATCATTAGTAGAGAGCTCAAACCATTGCATCCTTGCATCATGTTTCTTGGTTCTTATTTGGTTCTCTTTGTGAGTCTTAGAGCTTATGGTCATCTTGATGACAAGCTTGAGTTCATCGAAAACGGAGTTCGCATGCGTGTTCTATGATGTTTTTGGTGTTAGAGGTTTTACCGGTCTTATCCGAGGAAGGGTTCTCACCATTTTCTTATGGTCCTTTTATAATTTGCTTCTTATTGATATTTCTTTCAAGATTGTGTTAGCCCTTGTCGCTAGCTTTCCAACAAACTTGGTTTCATCGAATTCGGAGTCCGTTTGCAAAAGTTGTGGCAGTTTTGGTGTTCTGAAAAGGCTGCAGCGCTACTATCGCGAATTGGAGCGGATGTAATTTTTTACTACTGCTCCAGAGTAGTACTACCGCGGCTCCTACAACGGTAGTACCGCTCCGGATCAAAAACTCGTCCCAAGTCCTGCGGTGGTAGGCCCGGATGTAATTTTTTAGTACCGCTCGCAAGCAGTAGTACCGCTACCCTTAGCAGTAGTACCGCTACCCCTAGCGGTAGTACCGTGAGGTCAAGTGGTACTACCGCTCCGACGGTTCTTCTGGCCTTTTTGCCTCCTCGCTGTTGTGTTTCGAAGGGGGTAGTACCGCTCTGTGCGGGCTGTGGGCATAACGGTTGGATTTTTTCCCACCTATAAAAGGGGGTCTTCTTCCCCATTGAACCTCAACCTTGGAGCTCGTGTTCTACTCTCAATCCCTCCTATGATTCTTGCTAGTTCTTGAGGGAAAAGAGAGAGGAGATCTAGATCCACGTTTCCACCAATCACTTTCTCCTCTAAGTGAAGGGAACCCCTTGGATCTAGATCTTGGAGTTCTTCGTGTTCTTCTTTCGTTCTTCCTCTCACTTTCCTCGCTAGCATTAGTTGCTTTGGTGGGATTTGGGAGAGAAGGACTTGGGCACTCCGTGTGCCCTTGCCATTGCATTTGGTGCATCGGTTTGAATTCTCCACGTGATACGTGGAAGTTCCAAGTTGAGAAGCTTATTACTCTTGGGTGCTTGGTGCTCTTGAGCTTGTTCCTCTTGGGTGCTTGGGCGCCCTAGACGGTTGGTGGTGTTCGGAGCTCAATCATTGTGGTGTAAAGCTCCGGGCAAGCGTCGCGGTCTCCAATTAGGTTGTGGAGATCACCCCGAGCAATTTGACGGGTACCGGTGACCGTCCCCAAGGGTTGCCAAAGTGTACGGGTTCGGTGACCGCCCCCAAGGGTCACCATTTTTACGGGTTCGGTGACCGCCCTCAAGGGTCCCTTAGTGGAATCACGGCATCTTGCATTGTGCGAGGGCGTGAGGAGATTACGGTGGCCCTAGTGGCTTCTTGGGGAGCATTGTTCCTCCACACCGCTCCAAACGGAGATTAGCATCCGCAAGGGTGTGAACTTCGGGATACATCGTCGTCTCCGCGTGCCTCGGTTATCTCTTACCCGAGCCCTTTACTTATGCACTTTACTTTGTGATAGCCATATTGTTCTTTGTCATATATCTTGCTATCACATAGTTACTTATCTTGCTTAGCATAAGTTGTTGGTGCACATAGGTGAGCCTAGTTGTTTTAGGTTTTGTGCTTGACAAACTAACCGATAGGTTTATTCCGCATTTGTTCAAGCCTAAATCGTAATTATTTTAAAGCGCCTATTCACCCCCCCTCTAAGCGACATCCTCGATCTTTCAGCCGTGGAGGTGTGGAGGGACCTCGGCCCCGCCGGCAGGAGGTGTGGAGGATATCGGCTTGCTTCAGTGCTTGTATTCATCGCTAGGTGGTCCATCAACTTGATTGTAATTTTTATTATATCTGGTGTTCAAGTGACCTCCATGAGAGCACATGGCAAGCTGATATTGGTCCTTTTCAAAACTGTGTCTAGCATCCTTGTTCTGTGTTTTAGAAGGAAATACTATTTTCAGCGACCATCGGAAGAATAGAGTTGCTTGGTAATTTTTATAGAAACTTTGGGTGATTCAATCTCTACAACTCCGTCCAATTCATATTAATTGTCGCTAATTTGGTACATATTAAATCAGCAACAATTAATATGGATCAAAGTAAATATTTTTTCTTAGAAGAAAATAGTGTTTCTCTTCCGTCGGGCAGAGCGCTTACCTCAAGCGTAGGTACGTTCCCCCTTCCGCATTTCATTTTGATTTTCTTCCTCTCCTATCTCTAGTTTTGTCCACAAATTTTATTTCAAAAACATTTTAATTGTCTCACCTTTTATCGATTTACCAAATAAAATTATGTGTCCTTTGGTAAGCCAATACGTTCTTACCATATAAAATTCTAAAATTATTTATGTAGGTCTCACGGGCAGGGTTTGATAAAGCATTTACTTACACAATCACATAGGTAAATCACGGGCTAACGTACAAGAATATTTATACCCCACTGCAACACACGGAAAATTATTTAGTTCTAGAAAATTCCTGTGTAGAACCAATTGGCCAAAGGATTAGAGTTTTTGAATTCCTAAGAAGCGTTCCCTAATTTCATATAAAGTTCCACATGAGCTCAAAAGTTTAGGACCTCTTTGATTTGCAGGATTTAAAAACATGTGAACAGGAAAAAGGATCGGAATGCCATATATGAAAATGAAGGATTCTTCCAAAAAGTTTTGAGTATATGTTAAAATTCATATGGAATCTAGTGCAAAGGAAACCTTAGCGGAAAATCCTATATGATTCAGTCCTCTGAATCAAACAACCAACATAGAAATACTTTGTAAGAATTATAATCCTCCTAAGTTCCTATGAAAATCATTTGAATCAAAAGAGCCCTTTTTGTTTATGAGAAGTCCCGTGAAATATGTCTGGCGTTTTCTCCCGAGTTCCTCCATGATTTCTATGTTATTTTCTCACAAAGCCTTCAAAAGCTCAAAATTCTACACTTTTTTCGATCTTGTACAAATCCATAATATGACATTCATTCTTGTATGCTTTAATATTGAACGGGAAATGCTATGTTTATAGCCTCACTATATTTTGACAGGCGAGTTGCAGAAGAGATGATTTTCCACACATCATTTTTCTAGGGGACACATCTTTTTTCAGCCTTTCAGGGTAGTTTTGATACTGGGCTCAAAACACGGAGCCCATCTAACTGGCCCTCTCTCCGGTCCTCCTCTCCACTCGCAGCGGGTCACCGGAGGGCGAAGATTGCTGGGCTGGCGGCGGACCCGACGGACGGCGGCTGGGCAGGTGGGTGGCGGCGGACCTCGAGCTCCCCCCACCCATGGCGGTGCCAAGAGTTCAATCCCGGCGAGTCCCTCCGAATGCATTGAATGGTACGACGATACGGCACAGTGTCCTTTTGTTCAACGTGCGGGGAGAGCTTAGGGCAATTTTAGTATAGAAACGCTCTCTAATTACTTCATCACTCCTCTAGATTCCGCAAATCGTCGTATTAATTGAGCTCATAAACTGTGTGTTTATGGCCAAAACTGGCATTATCTTGCTGTAATTCACTCGAAAATTACCGCCAGGTTACCACGATTCAGTAGACTGGTGCCTCCGTGCATTGATTGGGCAGACAGGAAGTGTGCAGTTTAATTTTCTTGAATTGGTTGGTTGGGTAGGGAGGAAATGTAAGGTGATGTGCACTGTGATTTGATTGTTCCTGCTACTTTCCACCATTGCTGATGTACCATCCAAGCATCCTCCTAGCTCCTTAGGTTGAAAGAAGAATTTCTCATGTTTCTCGGTGCCCACCATTTTCTGCTCCTTAGGTTATCCTTTGTGTCCTGGAGAAACTTAAAATATACCAGACTTCACAACTTGAGCCGAAGTCTGAAACACGATTCTTAGGCTCGGGTTGTAGAGAGCGTCGAATCGACATGTGCACTGATCCACTCTATGCTTGGCAACTGAAGATGCTGTTGTTATCTGTATCATATCAAATTTCAGACGCGTAAATAGAAGTTAGAACAAAATATCTATTTACCCAGCTTAAAGAGTATACCTGCAACTTCAGAAGTATAAGGGTAACAGTTGACATGTGTCAGGGCAACAACAAAACTGTCGTGATTATGTATAGTTTGACCTTAAGCAAGAAGTTAATGTATAACTATTTATTTCTGTGTCATATGGACTGACTGACTGCCTAGTTACTCCTTACCAGTGGAAGCTATTTATCTGATAAGATTGGTCATGACCTGTCTATTTTTCTTTCCCAGTTCTACCAAACACGCAAGTCTAGGTGTGGTGTAGTAGTTGAAACCTATGATTAGACTTGAGTTTTCATTTTTATCAGCGGCACATGAAACGTATTGTTCTGTCCAACATATAGTGATGTAAATGCATATGACCTTTTTCTCTTCTATAAATATGTATGCGCTCTCTTAAAGTAGTGATGAATCTGTTATACTCTTAAAGCGGTATTTTGCAAGTGGAGTAATTGGTGGTTGCAATGAAGATATGCACCATGATTTAGCATTTGCGCTTTTTGCATTTTTGGAAAGCATATAAGCACACATCTTAGTGTTGATGTTGATGTTAGGTTGCTACCTCTTTAAAACATGTTTTCGGAGTCAATTTCTTGGAGGAAAAGGGGGCAAACTTTTACCTGCTCTAAGGCAAGGACATGCTGACCCTGACAGGAAGAAAAAATGCTAGCAATCCTTCATAGAAGCTTATGTTTATGACAGTTAAATATTCCGGCATGTTTTTCAGCTAGCTGTTTGGGATTTTCCTGTAATTCCTACCAGTTTTCAGTCACTGTTGGTTGACATGACAGAATTTAGTCAATCCTCTTGCTACCTGACTCAACAAACTTCTTCTGCATGCTCGTGTTTTTAGTTTTATTTTTCGCACTATCTGTAATAGCATCTAGATGGCTTCAGTCATTCTAGATCACCAAACAGTACTTCAGGAAAAGCATTTAGAAGCTGCATAAAGTGCAATCAGGCAAGCTTTTCTTTATGTTAGTTCTGCTATATATGATAGATGACCTCTGGTGTGGTAGCAGTGAGCGGTATTTTTCTTTCACGCGTGTTGTCAGTCAAGCTATATCATCGCACCATTTGTATCAAAATTCAAAATGACCTATTTTCGAGCAACTAGGACAAAACAGTACTCCAGGAACTAAGATATAGTGGCAGAGAGAGAAAGGAAGAACAACCCAAGCAACCTTACATGTGTATTATATGTACACATACATACCATAGTAGTCAGAATAAAAACATCTCATGCTTGTAGGCTTATCTACGGACTCCTTTCTGAGCCTACAAGTGCATGAAAAATAAATCTAAAGAAACTATGTAAAAAAGTGGTAAAATGATAAGCCTAAATTCCAAAAATACAAGCCACTGGCTAGTATGCAATTCAAGCTAGGGAATTCAGGTTACATCATGCAAACTCGCTCAGCAGCTCTTCATCAAGGAGGATTTCCGACCAGCTGGGAAACGGACTACTGACGCCGTCGCAGTTTGAGGTGCTGATGGTATTACAAATGTTGGAAGCCGCCATGTCAGCGAGTGGTGGAAGGGAGTTTTCAGAGAGAAACTGCCTTTTCTTGCTGCTGCTCTCTCCCTCACTGCGGTGTTGCCCACTGGTTTCAACATGGTTATTTGAACCCGGGTTGATGTCACCAATTGTGTGATCAAATGTAATGCTAGGCATTTGGTACTGAGACACCTGCCCTGCTAAGTCTATGCCACCAGTACCCTCAAGTACGCTTGGAGAAAGCATTTGCGGAGGGCTCAGGAAGTTGATCTGCTCCAGGTCCATGGTGAGACTGTTGAGGCTGCTGCTGGTAGTGGGGCTGGCGGCAATGGAGGCTGCAGAGTGAAGCAGTGACTGCACGTACTGGAGATTGGCAGCCTGGGCTGTCTGAGCTTGCAGCCGGGCAGTGTGGTCATCCAATGGTTGCTGAGTGATGAACTGCCGAAGGTTGGCGAGTGCGATGAGCTGCGGGAGAGCAGCAAAGAAGTCTGTTCTCGGACGGTGGGTCATCGGATCGATGCCCATCTTGATGAGCTTCTTCCTGAGGTGGGTGTTCCAGAAGTTCTTGATCTCGTTGTCTGTCCGTCCAGGGAGATGCTTCGCAATAGCCGACCACCTGGTACGGTTACATACATATTAGCTAAAACTTTTCGTGTGAGATTTATTCAGTGGATGTAGGTGCAGTTAGTACTTGTTGCCAAGGATGGTATGCAGCTGGAGGATGGTTTGCTCTTCCTCCTGGGAGAACTTCCCTCTCTTGATGTCTGGCTTCAGGTAGTTGGTCCATCTTAGCCTGCAGCTCTTACCACACCTGTTCAGGCCTGCAAGAAAAATATGGTGAACAACATTCTTGGTAAAGGAAATGTGCATGAGGCAGAGAAAGAGAGATGTGTCATATGTATGGGTACCAGCAAGTTGAGGCAGGGCCCTCCAGCTTCCATGGCCATGCTTCTGGATGTAGCTCATGAGCTTCTCGTCTTCCTCAGTAGTCCAGGGGCCTTTCTTGAGGCCATTCTCATCGCTAGAAGGTGGCCTCCCCATTGATGGATGAGAGGATAGGTAAATGCTGGCAGGATGGGGGAGACGACACGATCTGCCTCCCCTTCACACCTTAGCGTTCCTGTCTTCCGGATTGCTGGTCACCTGAACATACCTTCCTATATATAATGGCTTGCTGATCCATGTTTCCTAGAGGAACAACACCATGCTAGACATAATCATTCAAGTGGAAAAAGACTGATGTGCCCTTAGCATTTGCGTTCACTTTATGGTAGATAGCTTGTTGCTGGTGCATGCAATTGCATGTGCATGGTCTTGGGCTGGGGTCTTGTCTGTGTCCATACAATAAAAAAATTATGGCACTTGGTTCTGTTGACTTGAGTATGCTGGCCATTTGAGCAATCACTATGACCACAATGTGATGGCGACACAAATCTCACCTGCTTCTTTCCTCCTACCTTTGTCCTCTGCTACTAGTTGTTTTATGTGTGTAGCCTTGCGCTTGGTTCTGTTAGTTGTAGATATTTAACAATAGTTTCATGAGATAGTTTGCTTTTGAACGATCATGAAATTGAATAATTGATGGTCCATATTTTTTTTCCTTTTCATCTGAGCCTGTATGGTTTTATGGAACAGAAGGTAACCGGGTGATAAAGCTTAATTTCAGTATGCTTTGACTTGAAAAATTGCATTTGTTGGGCGTACATGCTTACACTATGTTCCTTACTGAAAATTGCACAGGATAGGGAACATGGAAAGGCAAATGAAACTCTGAATGAAGAAAGTGAAGGATCCGTGTTCAAGGCACGGAATATAACAGGTAGCCAAGAAATTTCGTGGCTGCTAGCTACTAGCCTGGCGTAGTGGCGCATAATGCATTCAGATTATTCAGTGAAGCTACATCAGAGTTTCAGCAGGATACAAGATTGGACAAACAGCTGAACAGGGTTTGCTGGACAACGCCAAGTTCTGAAAAATGGTGAAGCCCAGATCATGTCACTTGTTCGCTCTGAGTTCCAACAATTGCACGCACGGAGATATAAGAAAAATCACATCACTCTTCACCTTGAATTTAAACAAATGGAAGCCTAAACTCCATGAGAAAACATGAGGGCACTGGGAAAACACGCAATATGAGAATTCACTTTTCTTGTCTCCTCTTGATAAGTCGTAACTACCAACTCCAGGTATTGTTTTTGTCTGGTTTCATGTAGCATGCGGTATCCGTCATTCCACGTGCTTTACCAGGTGTGGGTTCAGATTTTATATTTCTGAAATCCATCCATGCACGCAACGTGAGACGAAAGCAGCCATGGAGCTCTCGTCACTCGTCACCTTGTCTTTCTTCCTGTCCTGTTATTTGGGTCCATAAACAAATGCAGAATCAAGTGTGTCCACCACTGGACAGAAGCATAATGCTCTGAGAAATATAGGCCAACGCTAATCACTGCTTTTTTCTGTTCATATATTTATGTTGTTTTCTGATGTCCCTTGACTCCTGGACTTATATCATCTAGTATGTTATTGGTTAATTTGTTTAACTAGGTTGTTATTTGTCTGGAGTATTCTAGACCTCTCTAATTTTTTTGCAAATTAATACAAAGATTAAACAGAAATTGTGCCTGGTAACTTTAGGACTGGCCTGATCCTATCAAATGGTTAATATTGCGGTCGAATTTGAAGGCTTCGTTTAAATGAGTCTTGGTTGCTAATTCCAATTTGGTCTTGGTGTTTACTTGCAGAGTTAGATCATTATATTCTCTGTTTTAAGTTTCAATGGTCTTTTAAATAGCGAATCCCACTGTCCCAGTCAAAGTTGGTTGAGTCTGCCGTCCTCGATGATCTCATTAGTCATTACATCTAACAGTCCTATGTTCTTTAACTAAGGCATTACTTGGTTAGGCTTCTTCATGCCGTGTCAAGCCGTATGCACTATGCATATATCCGTTTAGTTAAGGAGTGATTATGGTGTTATTTTGTTTATTCATTTTATGAACACTTGCAAAAAAGTTAGCCATTTTTTGTATTGCTCTGTTTGCACCATCCCTACCCCATCTTTTACTGTGGTAAATTAGAGAACCACATTGTTATGTTTTCCTTGTCAGAAATATCAATGTGAATCAGCATGCAGAATAGTCAAAGCCGCACAGGACATCGTGTTTATCATCCCAATGCACATTAGAAGGGAAGTTTTACTCTTCTTAAAAGCTTGTAGCATAGAAGATAAATACTCTACATGTATATGTCATGAGTTAGCACTCCCAATGGGTTAAAACTCTCACCAACTACCTTTTTCTTGTAGGTTCCAGCAGGTTGTAAACTTGTAATACATAATCGGCCCAGATCTTTGCTGATGTCTTGTAGTTGGCCATTTTTTGTATAGCTCTGTTTGAGGACCACATTGTTATTTTTTTCCTTATCATTCTGAAATATCAATGTGAATCAGCATGTAGAATAGTCAAAGCCACAAAGGCAATTGTGTTTATCATCTCATGCACATTGGAAGGGAAGTTTTACTCTTCTTAAAAGCATGTAGTATAGTAGATAACTATTCTACATGTATATGTCATGAGTTAGCACTCCAGCGGGTTGAAACTCTCACCAACTACACTTTTCTTGTAGGTTCCATTTGCAATACATAATCTGCCAAGATCTTTGCTGATGTCTTCTACCTGACGAATAGAAAAATCAAGTGAAAAGTACTGGTTTTTCTTTGGATGAATGGTTTGCAGTACTCCACTGAAGAAGGCTATTCTAATTTGTAAGGCGTTGTTGTCCTATTTCAGGGACCTTCCACCCCGAGGAACAGGTGACCTACTGATGAGTTTGTGTACCAGTGCCAGGATCTTATCCATTTCCAAATTTGCCATGCATGGCTGCAAATGATTGTACAGGAACAAATAATTGGTTTAGATGATTGAACACAGGAATATATGGTAAGTACATTCTAGGATATATATAGTACGAGCAGAGTGTATATTTTAACACCATTATGATTGGTATCATTTGACTTAATTGTTCTGGGTACGTCTTCCACTGTATCATTAGACGGTCAAACACCCACGCATTCACATGTGGTTCATTACAAGTGCATGAATGTGTTGTAATTCAGCCATAGCCTATGGTCAGAAGCCTAGGATTTGCAAGTATAGGTTGTGGAAGAGAATGCCTGTACCTGATATTCAAGTTCAACACAAGATGATGGCATCAATGACACCAGCCTTTGACATGTGTGCAGGAAAACAAAAGTTGGTGCAGGCAAGTGGGCACCAGTAGCACCTGGAGCCTGGAGCAATCCAATTAGTTTAGTTATCTGCTTCCAATGAGAAACAGTGTCGTCCTTCATCGATGACGGATTTTGCCGCTCTGGACACTCCAGAAGTAGCAGCCTCCATCAACTAACCGCCTTTGTTAAATCTTGTAGTGTTTGTGAACTGTTGTAGCGTCGTCGCTCCTGTGTATTTGGGTATGCAACACTATGCTATGGAGAATCTGACCACTACAACCTCCATTCACAAGTGCTCATTGTTCTTTATTACACATCTACAATTGACCTATGTTTTTTCCTGTTTTTTATATGGAATTCTTTATTGTGTATATTTCATTTGTTTTTTTACTGTGCATAGTAAATTGACAAATATTTTTCTGGCATGAAATGGAAGTGATTATTAATATACTCCCTCAATCCAAAATACATGGCATATTAAATTTTGTTTGGACAAACCTTTGACCAACGGATACACTTATTTTTGAGTATGAACCTAGCGTCAATTTTATATCACATGCAATGTAATATTGATATTTGTTAGTCAGAGGTTTGCCCTACCGACAGAGGAGTATTATATAGCCAATTAAATCCAAAATATTCTCTGAAGACTAGAATCAGCAGCAGCCAACAGGTCTAACTTCACTCCTTGATCCCTATTGACAATTTGCGAAAAGGCAGGTTGGTTAACCCCCAGTTTTTCCTAACTGCTTTACACCCAACTTCGCAGGAAGCAAAGGTTATTCCACAATTTTCATTTTTGTTTTCATTTTGCAAGTTTCCCATTATCTATTGATTATGGACCTGTATTTTGCTGCAAGGAAGAGAACCAGTTATCCCAAGATCTTCATGTGTCTACTACCATATTGACACTTCTCATAGCAAAGTCTATCTTGTCCTGACAGGCAAAATCAAATTAGTACATCCGCGTCCATGGCATAGTCAAAGATAGTTAGCCCGTCATATAATCTTTCATGACATTAGTGGTTTGACTAACATACATGATGGGAGAGTGCAAAACACAATAATAAGGCCCTCTCCTAGTTAGTTTGATAGTCACTCTCAAAACTAAGGTTCCATGTGCTGCGAACCTCGGATGAGTAGCTCAGTGGCTCAGGCTGAAACTATAAGTGGCGAACAGGAGTATGAGACTGCCAGGCTTGTTTTCTTCTTCATCCTATGTTTGCAGGACTTTGGTCGAATCTTTGCTAGGTTTCCTTGATATCTCTATCTCTACCTAATTTATTTTAATTTTAATTTTAATTTTAATTTTAATTTGAATAATAATAAAGAGAATTGGGTTTCTGCCCGTACGTCATAATAACTACCCTCGAAGTTGCTCTAAATTACCCACTATGCCACCTATACGTGAAAAAAACGATTCAGTTTCTTTTTCTTGAAAGCCGCCAGGGAGTTTGATTATTATACGATGGTACCCTAATAAAGCATAGTTAGAATATTGCCGTACTGGTCTGTGCTTCGACACTTGATGTGGGAGACCCGGGTTTGATCCCCAGTTCACCTCTTTTCTCCTTTTTTTCCCCCGGAAGGGGTCGTCCTTGTCCGGCACATGTTACAGGTGTGATGTCTTTTCCTTTTTTTTAAACTTTTTTCTTCTTATTTCTGTTCATGTTTTTCTCTTTTAAATTCAACGGAAAAATTCCAAATTTTAAAAGGTTGTGAGTTGAATTTTGTGTAGAAATCGTAAAATGTTCGCGAATTCAGAAAATGGTAGAGAAATCATAAAATAAATAAGATTAAGAAACTGTCTGCATAGTATAAAAACATTATTTCAAAACAAATATTCATGATTTTTAAAAGGTGATTGTGAATTCAAAACATATTCAACAATTTGAAAATTATGTCCATAAAATTTTAGAAAATGTTTGCAAAAATTCAAACAGATACGTAAATAACGAAAAGATGAACCATCACTTAAATATTTTTTAGGGGATACATAGAAGTTGTTTTATGATTTTATTTAGTCCATGACGCATCGGTTAAAAAAGGGGTTTTGTGTTCTATACAATGCTTGCTCCCAGAAAAATTGACACAACTTTCTATGGCGCAATGCTAGGTCAAGATGAGACATAGTTTATGACATGACATTTTAAAAGTCCTTATCTCATCCTGACATAGTCTAATTCTTTTTCCCCATTGCAACACACAGGCATATTTGCTATATCTCTACCTAATAGAGGATAAGCGGCAACACAAATATGATATCTCGCGAAAATAAAGGAGATGGACCTATTGTGATCTTGAGTGATGGTTGTTGCATTAAGAGCGTGTGTTATGTTTTCTCTTCCGTTGCAACGCACGGGCTCGTTTGCTAGTATAACAAATGTTACAAACGGCGACTTGCTCAGCACAGGAATAGTGGGCAGTGATCATTCATGATAGATGTAACCAATTGAAGGAGATCTCAATAATGGAACATCAACACCTACTTTTCTAACCAAGATCAATGATGAGATTTTGGCTCATGGACTGATAAATAGCCACCTCAAGATTTGGCAAGTTAGGTTCAGCCAAAGCATTTGGTAAATAGCAACCTCAAGATTTGGCTAGCGTCAACGCGTGCAAAAATAAATAAATCATGTGACAAGGCCTAAAATTACTATCACCTTCCTCAGCCATCAGATCAAGGTTGAAGGATATCTCCCTCTTATGTAGTATATCTCCTGTGGTGCTATAGCACAATTCTGAACCTACGGTGTAAACTGTGGCAGCCAGAGAGGGATTGTGCCCACTCCAACTCACAACACCATATTACTTGCGAACCATAAAGCTAATGTCAAACACAGCCACGAGCCAAACATGCATACATGATCATAGAAACGGAAGGAATCTCCCAAATTACGCATGCTTGCATAGTAGATTAAACTGGACATCACAGGAAGTTGGATGGGAATAAGGATGGGGCATCACAGACAAAATTTACAAGCGTCGTCAATTCCCATAGACAAGTCCAAACATAACTACTGGGAGAATCCATGAAGTTCATATTTTGAACATTGTCTGTCACCCAAAAGGCTGAAGACGGTTCACGATCTCCATTTGCAAACTTGATGTCCAACTCCGTCAGGTAGACCTAATTGACCAAAAGACCTGAATTTTTTAGTAAAAAGTAAACATGGTTGGTTAGACAATAGTAAAAAAAATGTATGATAGAAAATTGTGTGGGGAAGAAGATGATGAAATAGGAGTTCTGGTGGTCGTTGACAAATGGCAAGCAAGGACACTATACATGTATATAAAGTTTTTCTTCAGGGAACCAGCGGGAGCGCTGCCTTTTCGTTAAGATAGAAGAGAGAAGAGAGAACAAAGTATGCAGGAGTCAGCAGGTCTTTAAGGGGAACACACCAAAACCCCAAATGAAAACAAAAGGCATACGACATGCACGCCAAAAGCCCTGGCCATGCACGCTAAGAGTGAGCTTGTACTGCTTTATATCCTTGAAAGCTAGATTTGCCAGTTCGATTACATATGTAATGTCTTCCCTCAGATATGACACATACATGATATCAAGATTCGGATGTAGAAATGACTTAGTTGAACATATGTGGTTTTGTCATTCTTTTAAACTGCCAATACAGCAAGGTGAGTACTGTTTCTGAGACCATCCAAGGGTGTGCCTTTCTCAAGAACTGTGAAAATCAATTTTGCTGCACAGAACTACAGATACTCATGCAAAAGTGGAGTATGCAATACAAATGCCTATTTATTGGGGAGGGCAAGACAAGCATAATCTTGCATAGAGCACCTACGGAATGCTACTTCCACCACCCAAACAATCCAAGAGCAATTCATAAATGCCTAGCATGTACTCCCTCCGTAGAGAAATATAAGAGCGTTTAGATGACTAAAGTAGTGATCTAAACGCTCTTATATTTCTTTACGGGGGGAGTAATCAACAAGTAAAATCAAAATTTTGGCCAGCTGTTTTTATTCCTGTTTACAACTAACTGCGACGTAGCAAACAGAGTTAAGGCAAACTAAATCATAATAAAACAAGTTCCGCAATTATTCAGCCATGTGAAGTACCACACAGTCATAAAAAGTTCAATAAATATCCCATAAATGCCTTGCATGTAAGCAACTAGTTTGGCAGAAATCAAATTTTTGGCCAGCTGTTTTTTTATGTTCACAACTAACTGTGATGCAGCTAACAGAGTTAAGGCAGACTAAATCATTATAAAACAAGTTTTACAATTATTTCAGCCATGCGAACTACCAGCAGAAAAAGATGCATGTAAGCAACTAGTTTGGCGGAAATCGGAAATTTGGCCAGCTGTTATTTTTTCATCTTCACAACTAACTGCGATGCAGGAAACAGAGTTAAGGCAGACTAAATCATAATAAAACAAGTTTCACAATTATTTCAGCCATGTGAACTACCAACAGAACAAGATGCCTAGAAATGAACTTTTAAAATAATCAGTTCAAATATTCAACCAATGCTGGCGCAATAATATGAACAATTTACCTGCTCTAAGTGCATGTTCGAATTTCAGTATCCCACACCCTCACAAGTCATCGTTCATAGTAGGAACTTTGTCTGATAATGTAGACCTGCACCATTTACATAACAAAGGCAGCATTGTTAGCAAGGTCCAATTTGTCATTCTGTTTAAATAATTAGACAATGTAGGCAAGTTTCATCTTCATTTGTAAATAGATCTGCAGCTCAAGTCAACGGTTTAATTCTACAACATACGGAACCACAGAAGCCCAATGCATAATGTCTACAGTTATTACATGATCATAGCGAGAATTTCTCATGAATTAACTCGATCAACTTCACATTATTACTTGGATGTACAAATATTGTGGAACATTCATGATAATGGCAGCAGCACCAAACATGAAAGCTTCAAGATTTTCTAGAATTGTAAGATGCAACTGGAACGCAATTTTGCAGAAATTGTATGAAATGCACATCCATTCTCACTAGATACAGCGTTCCAAAGGTAGATATTTAGAATCTCACCTTGAACGTCGTCCGGTTGGTCAGCTCGAACACCAGACAATCACCATCAACCAGGTTGTGCTGCATGGCGAACCCTCTCCATCCAGCACTGAGGCCGTTCTTAAGCGCAAGGTAGAGCGTTTCGGACTCGACACCCTGCTCATCCTCCAAAGTGAGCCTCTCGTCACGCTTCGGGAGATGCTTCCGGCAGAAGGGCAACGGGAGGCCCTGCCAGTAATCCAAATGAACAACCCCACAATTATCAACACATCGTCGGTTTCGATCAGCGAGTGAACTGAATGCAATGGTGGGGGCATTTTTCTTACCAGCCAGAACCCTCCGGTGACATGTGACTGCGTCATGGGCTTGACAAAACTGGGGTAGTCGGACCGAAGCTTGGCCTGCAGCTCTTCGGCCATGGTGGTGGCATACTCTCTGGCCTTGTCTGTAGCGTACACTCGATTAATCAAGTCGCTCCTTGTGCTGGTCGTCGTCCTGCGCCCCCTGCTCGAAGACAACCAAGAAACCAGATTACTAAATATACATCAAATTCATCACTGGAGAGGAAGAGTTGGGCGAGGCATTACCTCCTGATCTTCTTCTCGAGGACATGAAAGACATCCTGCACGCATCACATAAAAGATGCATTCTTCGGTTAGCAATCGAACGAAGGCAAAGAAAAAGGAAAAAAAGAAAGTCAGCAGCCTCACATCGAATCGGTACTTGGGCTGCTCGGGGAGGCTGGCGACGCGGCCGGACCGCCGGATCGGGGCGTCCTCGCCGGCCTCCCGCGGCACCCGCTTCCGCTTCAGGGACTTGGCCTGCGACACCGACCCAGAACCAGGCGAGTCAAAGAAACGGACACACGAGAAGGCGAATCGAAGCGGAGGGAGGGGGCGATGGCGGCGGATCTGACCGGCGAGGGCTTGGGGGTGGCGGCCTCCCTGACGGCGGCGGAGAGGTGGTGCAGCTTGAGCTCCTCCAGCTTCCGCTTGTTCTCCTCCACCTGCCGCCGGCGCTGCTCCTCGTACGCGATCGCTCCGGCCATCCCCTCCCTCCTCCTCGATTTCCTCTGCCTCTCTCTCGTGGTCTGAACTGGTGGGGGAGGCGAAGGCGGCAGAATGGATGGGATTGGGGGAGGAGGCGAGAGGGGAAAGCTGCGGCGGGCTATAAATTAGACTTGTGGGTGCCAGCGGAGGATTCCACGAGGACCTGGTCTATGGACCGTGGGCGTCTGGACCGTTTGTCGAGGGGTCTGGTCTCTGGTGTGTTCGTTGGGTGTGGACAGGCGCATGGGCTGGGTCCTGGGATGGCGGGGGTGCCAAGCGAAGAGCCGCGAGATTCGAAAGTTCAAACGTTCGAAATCTCTCTCACGAGGTTTTTTTTTGGGGGCAGCTGTGCAGTGCACCCCGTGATTTTCAGCGGGGGCCACGAGTCAGTGTGACGCACATGGTGGGTGGTAACTGGTAAGTCTCGTGTGCCTTTACTGGTGTGATCACGCTTCATTTACGGGCCAGCACGCGTGATATTGGTGGGGTCATTCCACAAAGAAATCTCGTAGGAAGAAGCATGCCTTTAAAAGAACATTTACTGCAAAAACATATTTTCTAAAAAAAAAGACACTATGAACATATGTTCTCCTTTTCCTTGCGGGTAACATGTGTTGTCCTTTAGAAATGTTGGGAAGAATATATGGTATAGCTTGAATTGTCTACATTTGAGTTTTCATCGTGATTTTTCTGTCTAATATTTAGCTAATGGTTACAAAATCATTATGTAATGAGAGCTTCTAAATATGAACTGAATGGTGTCTATTATGGTCTAATGTAAAATAGTTTCTCCTTTTACTATTCTTGAAATGTTGAGCGTACATAATAAGTATTATACACACAGAGAGGAATAGTATGTAGCGGCTAGGATTTTGCAGGAGGGAGTGAGTGAGTTAGATTCACTCCACATGCCAACGCCTCCTTATATAGGTCGTCGGGTAGATGGGCCTGGACTTAGGCCCATGACCGAGTCCGTGAACAGCCCACGGTCCAAAGTCTCGGACGGTGGCATTTCTGTTAGCGACTCATTAGTTAATCTACAATTAATTAATCATTCTTGACCGGCAAAAATAAGCCTCGGCTCAGCTCATTCACGCAAACCGCGTCGCGCGTGCACGTCTGACGAGGCGAGACTGGCGATGAAGGAGGGGGAGCGGGCGTTTACAGCTCCTCTTCCCAAGCTCTCAGTGGCTTGTGGTAGAGCAGCCCTTATGAATGGGTCTCACTCTTACTACTGAATCAATATGGTACTAAACTTCCCACCACTTGCCATGCACCATGGATTATTGTCTTATATGGGCGAACGCCCATCTACAATCCAACAACTACAGGCCCTGTTTGTTTGGGCTTTTGCTTCTGCTTTTACATCTTTTTCACTTTGGCCAAAAAAGCCATAAAAGCTCCTAAATAGGTGATTTTGAAGCTTTTATGGCTTTTGGATTCATCAAAAGCCATAAAAGCTCCAAAATCACATACTTAGGAGCTAGGAGCTTTTATAGTTTTTTGGTCAAAGTGGAAAAGCTGCAAAATCAAAAGCAAAAGCCCAAACAAACAGGGTCTACAAGTGCTACTGAAATAATTTTGGAATAGTTTTGTGATAGACACCAGGGAAACAAATCATACTTGGGGACATATTTGGATAACAGCCCCAAAATGCCAGGCCTGAAAGCCTAATCATTGGCATTGACCAGGTGCATGGGCATTTGTTGGATTGCAACCCATTCTTTGGCCTGTTTGGGTTGGTTTCAACTTTCTAGTTCACTTTTTCGCCAATGCGCTGCGAGATATGGGTAGCTGAAATGCTTTAGCGGGGCAATGGTGGGCAGAATTCAAGCAAGCCCTACATTTCCTTCCACTCTGGTTTAGAGCTCAAAAATTCCCATTTGACGCTTAAGACGCCAAATAGTACTCATTCCCTACAAAGTGCATAACTACTAGAGCGAGTGTTCTATAAACCGGCCAACCCATGTAGAAATGTAGAAACCATGTTATGTGGAAATAGATTTGGGAAGCTTTCAACTGTTTTTTTCTTATTATTTTTCTTTTCTACATTTTCTGTTCTGGTTTACTAGTTTTCATTCCTTTTTTGGTTTATTTTTTCCATTTTTGAAAATTCATAAAAAAATTAAAAAAATCTTGACATTTTTCAAAGTTTGATGTTTTTCAAATTCATGAACACATTTTTGATTATTTAAAAAAATGTGACATTTAATCATTAAAAAATGATCATTCAAATATGTTCATGACACGCCCCCGCACCATGGGTCGGCCCGACAATGAGGTGGGCAACTTGCTCGCAATGCGTTAGTTTCTTGGTCGCATGTTTTCGAGTTGACCGGGTGCGGTTGGTCTGTCCACTGATGACTAATTGACCATTGACTTTCCAGCAAAATGCGAAAAATTCAAAAGCTTGGAAATTTGAAAATATGTTCACGATTTTGAAAAAGTTCAGAGTTTCAAACAAAAAAATTGCGGATTTGATAAAATTTCACAAAGTCGAAAAATTTCACGGTGTCAAAAAAAGTTTGTGGATTTTATACAACTTCATGCATTCAAAAAGTATTTGTGGTTTTGAAAAATTCCATGAACTCGAAAAAGTTCATGGGCTCAATAATGTTCGCGGGATTTCGAAAAAGTTCACGCATTCAAAAAATATTCGTGGATTTGTAGAAACTTCATGGATTTGAAATAGTTCATGAATTTTTAAAAAGTTGACACATTTGAAACAAAAGTTCATGAAATAAAGGAAAAAGAAAAGGCAAAATAAGAAAACTCAATAAGAAAAAATAAAAAGAAAAAACCCAGATGGAAAACCAAGAAATCCAGTTGGAAGCATCTAGAAGCTTACCAAAAGTGGTCAGAAGCTTCTAGAAGCTTCACAAAACGGGTCGGGGACTTTTAGGAAGAAAACGACTGTCACATTGGTTGATCCATTCACTTCTGATGCGTGAGTTTCGGAATGAGCCAAAAATTGTGGTTGGAAAGTAAAGGAGAAAAACAACTAATGGGTCGAGCCCAAGGTGGAGGAGGGTATGCGTCGGTTTGTAGAAACGCCTACAACTAGTGCTAAGGGCGTTAAATAGGAATTGGTCTAGGTCGGCTCAGTCAAATGTTATGTTTCTTCATTTCTTTCTTGTTCGATTTTCTTCTTTCTTTTGTATCTTTGTTTAAATTTCAAAATATTCTATATATATTTTTTCTAAAATAAATTTACTATTTTTAAAGTTCACCATGCATGTTCATGTAATGCAAAAAATATTGTTTGTGCAATTTGTAAAAAAATGTTCATGCCATTAAAAAAAATCTTCATTACATTTTAAAAATTCTCATGTGTTTCAAAAATTATGTTTGTGGCACTTTTCAAAAATGTTGATACACTGTACAAAAATTGTTGTCATAACTTTGGAAAAAAGTTCCGTATCATTCCAAAATAGTATGCCACGTTCTATATTCCTAAGAGAGTCATCCCCACTAACTTATTTTTCTCAATATGCAAGTATGTCACCTCGTCATACAACTATGAATGGGATAAAACCCACCTCAACATCCAATCATGCATGGAAAGACCCACCACAACATTCAACCATGCATGAGAATTTTATCCCATTCAATTATTCTACTTATATGCAGTAAATTTGTTATAGCTATTTATAATCAAATATAATAAGTCATATGTATTTTAAATTTTTATTCTCATGTTATCATATTAAATTTTCATCAACCCCACAACAACAGGATATCATCTGGTTTAAAAAATGTTTGTAACTCTTCAAAAAAGTTTCAGATGTTTGAAAAAATCTTCGTTGCATTTATGAAAAGCGTTGAATGTGTACTAGAATTTTTTATTGTATATTTTGAAATGTTCAACGTGCATTTCACAAAATGTTCAACATATATTCGAGAAAATATTAAATATGTATATAAAGGATGTTCGATGTGCATCTAACAAATCTTCAACATGTATTTGTGTTAAAATGTTTAACATGTATTTGAAGAATGTTCAATATGTATCTACAAAATGTTCAACTTGTACTAAAAACAGTCAATATGTATTTGGGGAAAAAAATGAAGAACGAAAATTGGATTTTTTGAATGATAATATGAGAGTTGTTCTATTAATTGTAAAGAAGAAGATGGTACAAGGACCCAAACTGCTTGGTTTATTAAAGGAAAGCCGGGCAAAAACCTGAACAACCGCAAGTCACACCTAGCTAACCAAAACAATGTCTAGCTCGACTAGGCATGAAACACCACAATACATACAAAGCGCGAGAAAGTCAACACCACATAACACACCCGGCCAGACACTCGAGCGCCTTCGCCGCACCTAAGTACACACCAAAAACCGTCGTATTTATACTGGGCTGCTACAAGTCTGCCTGCGAAGCTCGATGGCATCATAGATGAACGATATATCTAGAGTGAACCTATGATGCTCCGATCCCACGAGGTTGACAAACATAACTCACTTGACGCTCTTTGTATGTGGAGGGTGCTTCTGTTGGGGAACGTAGTATTTCAAAAAAAATCCTACGATCACGCAAGATCTATCTAGGAGAAGCATGTCAACGAGCGGGGAGAGTGTGTCCACGTACCCTCGTAGACCGAAAGCGGAAGCGTTTAGCAACGCGGTTGATGTAGTCGAACGTCTTCGCGATCCAACCGATCCAAGCACCGAACGTACGACACCTCCGCAATCAGCACACGTTCAGCTCGATAACGTCCCTCGAACTCTTGATCCAGTTGAGGCCGAGGGAGAGTTCCGTCAGCATGACGGCGTGGCGATGGTGATGATGAAGTTACCGGCGCAGGGCTTCACCTAAGCACTACGACGATATGACTGAGGTGTGTAACTGTGGAGGGGGGCACCGCACACGGTTAAGAGAAACTTGTGTGTTCTAGGGTGCCCCCTGCCCCCGTATATAAAGGAGGGGAGGGGAGTCCGGCCGGCCCTCCTAGTGAAAGGATCAATATAGTTGACTAGAGAGGGGGGGGGGTGAATAGGCAACTAACAATTTTTAGCTTTTCTTTACCAAATTAGACTTTGCATCAAAGTAGGTTGTCTAGATAAACAACAATAAGCATACAACCAAGCAATGGATAGACCAGAATAAAAACTTGCACAAGTAAAAGGTAAGAAATAACCAAGAGTGGAACCGATGAAGACGAGGATGTGTTACCGAAGTTCCTTCCCTTTGAGGAGAAGTACATCTCTGTTGGAGTGGTGTGGAGGCACAATGCTCCCCAAGAAGTCACTGGGGCCACCGTATTCTCCTCACACTCTCACACAATGCGAGATGCCGTGATTCCACTATTGGTGCCCTTGGAGGCGGCGACCGAACCTTTACAACAAGGTTGGGGCAATCTCCACAACTTAATTGGAGGCTCCCAACGACACCACGAAGCTTCACCACGATGGACTATGGCTCCGAGGTGACCTCAACCGTCTAGGGGGCTCAAACACCCAAGAGTAACAAGATCCGCAAGGGATTAGTGGGGGAATCAAATTTCTCTTGGTGGAAAGTGTAGATCGGGGCCTTCTCAACCAATCCCTAGAAAATCAACAAGTTTGATTGGCTAGGGAGAGAGATTGGGCGAAAATGGAGCTTAGAGCAACAATGGAGTTTGGAGATAGAAGAGGTCAATCTTCTTGGAGAAGAAGACCCCTTTATATAGGGGGGGGGGACAATTCCAACCGTTACCCACTACTCAACCCGCGACCCGCGGTACTACCGCACCAGAGGAGCGGTACTACCGCAAGGGCCTACGGTACTACCGCGGGGGCTCGCGGTACTACCGTGGGCGCGGCAGGGCCTGGACCTGACCAGATGAGCACCGACAGGGTGCGGTAGAACCGCTAGCGCGGTACTACCGCGACCCCGTGCGATACTACCGCATGGCAGGCACTGTCCAGGCACGGTAGGCACAGATATAAAAAATTACATCTGTGACTACATCTTCTGAGATTTTGTCAATGCAAAAGTCCGACACGGTACTACCGCAACAGGTGCGGTACTACCGTGTAGGGCGCAGATGTAAAAAATTACATCTGCCCCTACCTCCGCTCATGTCGCTGTGCCTGGCCAAGCTGCAGGGTACTACCGCGCCCTAGCACGGTACTACCGTGTAGGACGCGGATGTAAAAAATTACATCCGCCCCTACTACTGCTTGCGCATCAGCGTCAGGCCAGAGCTCACGCGGTACTACCACTCAGGTGGAGCGGTACTACCGTGGGCGCTCACGGTACTACCATGCCTTGGCCCGGTACTACCGCTGGTGCCTGCGGTAGTACCGCTCTGGGGAGCAGTACTACCGCCAGGCTATGAACAACAGCACTTAGAAGTTCTTCATTCTGCAGGGACACGGTGAGACGGAGGAAACTCCAAAGAGCCAAAGGAAAGGGGGTGCAGAAGGAACATGTGTACGTGAGATTCCACCCAAACCTTTCCAACGCGGACCCCCTCTTAATAGTACGGCTTTCCTACGACTCAAATCCACCAAAAAGAAACTTAGAGAAACACCGTCTTCAATAATCTTCGAGGGGCATCAAACCGCCTTGTGTTAACTCATGATATATCTGAAAAGCTCAATGCACGCGATTAGTCCACAAATGCATTTTCATCAATCACCAAAACTACTAAGGGATAAATATGCCCTTACAATCTCCCCCTTTTTGGTGGATTGATGACAATACGGGATTTGCACATAGGGAAATAAGGAGAGGCACCGGCAAACCCACCATCTATAAAATATAGACGGGCTCCCCCTAGATGTGTACACTCTAGAGATGTGCTTTGGACGGCATGGCACACATACTAGGATCAACACTCCTGTCGGTGTCAAAACCGGCGGATCTCGGGTAGGGGGTCCCGAACTGTGCGTCTAGGCGGATGGTAACAGGAGACAAGGGACACAATGTTTTACCCAGGTTCGGGCCCTCTTGATGGAGGTAAAACCCTACGTCCTGCTTGATTAATATTGATGATATGGGTAGTACAAGAGTAGATCTACCACGAGATCAAGGAGGCTAAACCCTAGAAGCTAGCCTATGGTATGATTGTTGAAATGTATATTGTCCTACGGACTAAAGCCCTCCGGTTTATATAGGCACCGGAGAGGGCTAGGGTTACACAAAGTCGGTTACAATGGTAGGAGATCTACATATCCGTATTGCCAAGCTTGCCTTCCACGCCAAGGAAAGTACCATCTGGACACGAGCCGGAGTCTTCAATCTTGTATCTTCGTAGTCTTGGAGTCCGGCGGACAATGATAGTCCGGCTGTCCGGACACCCCCTAGTCCAGGACTCCCTCAGTAGCCCCTGAACCAATCTTCAATGACGATAAGTCCGGCGCGCATAATGTTCGGCATTGCAAGGCGGGTTCCTCCCTTGAATAATCCAGAGAAGATCATGAACACCAGGATAGTGTCTGGCTCTGCAAAATAAATTCCACATTCCACCGTAGAGAGAATAAAATGCACACTTAGCTCAATCTGCTGACGTATTATGCGGCGTGACATCACACCGCAACCAAGCCTTTGTTTGAATCGTTTTTTACTATACCACCTCAGCACGTTTAGCGAAGCGGTTTCCTTGGCACGTCTTGTCGAAGCAGAGATCGTGTTCCCCTTATTCCGGGATTCTCATCAATACGTGCGTGGGTAACCCAACCGCGCCATTGATGGTGGCGCTTGGGAGATAAGCGAGTTTTACCAGGCCGGTGGGGGACACATAGTTATGTCCGCCTATATATAAGGGATAAGGATTCACCTTCTCACCTACGCCTTCTTCCTCCTTTGCTTATCCATCCCCGCGAACTCAAGCTCCAACGCCCGAGCTCGCGCATCTCGCCTCGATCTTTTCCGAATATGTCCGGAGCGGGAGGTAAATGGTTGGCCTCCACCGCTAAGGAGGAGGACATCACCAAGCTGCGCAGCGCCGGATACCTTTCCGGCGATATCGCGCATCGGCTGCCGACGAGGAGCAGCTCATCCCTACCCCCGAGCCTCATGAGAGGGTCGTCTTCCTCCCCCACTTCCTCCGCGGACTGGGCTTTCCGCTCCATCCATTTGTCCGGGGGCTCATGTTTTACTACGGCCTGGATTTCCATGATCTGGCGCCGAACTTCATCCTCAACATCTCGGCGTTTATCATCGTGTGCGAGGCCTTTCTCTGCATCCAGCCCCACTTCGGCCTGTGGCTCAAGACCTTCAACGTCAAGCCGAAGGTTGTGAAGGGCACGCAAGCGGAATGCGGAGGCGCCATGTTGGGCAAATTGCCCAACGTCCCTTGGCTGGAAGGGACCTTCGTGGACTCCGTCAAGGGGTGGCAATCGGGGTGGTTTTACATCACCGAGCCGCGCAAACCCACATGGGCGGCGGCCCCCGAGTTTAGATCTGGCATCCCCACGCAGCTCACCTCCTGGAAAGAGAAGGGCTTGCAGTGGGGGAATCCGGTGGAGGTGACGGGACTCCGAGCATGTATCAAGAAGATGGTGAGCAATAGGCTCAGGCTCGTCGACGTGGTCCAAGTCATGCTCATCCGGCGGATCCTCCCATGCCAAGAACGGGCATTTAATTTGTGGGAGTTCAATCCGGAACAGCACCAGGCGCTAAGCGGGCTCTTCGATACAACATACGAAGGCGCCTGGAGGGTGCTGTTCAAGGGCGCCGAAGCCCCCGCGTCCGCGACCGAAGACCGCGGATTCAGCTCGTAGTATCCAACTGACGAGGTAAGTGATTCAACCCCATTACGGGACACTTGTGATAATTAGATTGACTCTAGTGAGGTTTCATTCTGCCTCTTCCTTTAACAGGAATGTATGGAGAAGGCCAAGCTGCTCATTAGCCCGGCTCCCATGCCAGAAGACCCTGTGGACGCCCGCTTAACAGGGCTGCTGGTCCCGGCACCGCACGTGGTGCCGGAGAAGAAGGCCAAGAAGGTGGCCGCGGGGACTCAAAAGAGTTCCCGCAATCAGGCGTCTGATGACGACGAGGACTCCTCCCCCGAAGACGAGGAGGAGGAGTACTCTCTCCCGAAGGAGGGAGAGAAGAAAAGGAAGGCTTCCCCCATCGGGGAGGCCGAAGGGTCCAAGAGGGGGAGAACTATCCCCCCGGACAGTTTCGCCAACATCAGCGTTGGCGAGGATGAGTGGCCTCCAAGGGCCAGGCGTCCGGCAAGATCGTAAGTATCCGGATCCTTGATGTGTAATTTCTTTTATGTCGCGTAGTATCCTTCTAACGCCGCATTCTGCCCGTAGTCCGGCCAATGATGATCTCCCCGACTCATCGAGCGGGTCATTGGCCTCGTCGGATGTGAATTCCATCCCGACTGCCTCCACCCCACGCGCCGACGAGGACGTCGAGGTGGGATCCCAGAGAGGGACCCATCAGGAGGAGGCTCCGGAGGCGCCGTCAGGCAGCCTCCCGGACTTCGTGCCGGACTCTACATCGGAACCCGCAGTGGTTCCAAAGTCCGGCAAGCGGCCCCTTCGAAAGAAGGGCAGGACCGTGACGCCGGCGGCCTCCGTCCAACCGGAGGCACCGGATAACCTGTTGGAGGCGCTCAAAGGCGCTTCCATCGAGGAAGAACACCGCACTATCATGAGTGCGGTGATTGAGAAGGTTCAGCTCGCTAAGAGCGGGCTGACCGAAGCCTGCAGCAGCCTTCTAACAGGCTTTGAGGTAAGAAGTTAAAATTATGTAATGTAATACCGCATAGACAGTAGCCCCTGATGCTTAGTTCGGTGTTCGGAAAGAAAAGCCGGACTAAGGATCTAACAAGATAACGCAGGGTTGCCTAAAATATGTCAATATGGGTTTGCAGGCTGCGCTGCTGACCTCTGCCGCACTAACGGCGGAGGTTGACGTGCTGAAGAAGGATCTCGAGCGGTCCGAGCAAGAGCTCGGCCATGCAAAGAAGCAGCTCGAGGAAAAAGAAGGTGAGTAACACCTCTTTGAATAAGTACCTTACAGAAAAGGATTTTGGTTGCAAATAAAATTAACAAGGATAATATGTGTATTGCAGGGGCCACTAACGAGGTGGCAGCCCTGAAGGATGCTGTGTCCGCGGCCAAACGCAGTGCGGCCGCGGAACGGGCTGAGCGAGAAAAGCAAGAGGCACGGGTGGCGGAAGTTCGGCAAGAGCTCCAGGCTCTCATGGAAAAGCATGAGAGTTTGGAGCGCGACTCCAAGACTCGAGAGTCCGAGCTTGCCTCGGCTCTCGAAAGTGCCAAGTCCGCCAAGGCCGAGGCCCGTAAGGCCCTTCAGGATGTTGAGGACATAAAGAAGATAGCGGCGGGTAAGGCATTTTTCATGCAAAGCAGGCATGTTAGTGTGAACTACCTGGCACTTACCCGAATTCGGAGCTCTCCAGGGGCGTTTGCAGATCTGCCGCGTAGTGCGTCTGATGCCGCCGCATTCTATCGTGGCGAGGAGGGGAGCTCGACGGAGAAGGTCTTCTGGTCTCAGTACTCTGAGGTCGGCCATCCGGTGCCCCCAAGCGACCAGCTGAAGCAGCTGGTCGAACTCCACAAGGTAGCTGAGGAGGCCATGAAGGGTCTCATAGTCCGGCTGTGGCCTGGACAGGCCATGCTTGGGAGCTACTTTGGCCTCGTGCGGCGGCTGGTGGATGCATGCCCCAGGCTGGATGTAGTCAAGCGCTCCGCCTGTATTGAAGGCGCTCGTCGGGCCCTTGCCCGCATAAAGGTGCAATGGGGAAAATTGGATGCGGAGAAGCTTCTCACGGACCCACCGCCGCCGGGCAAGGAGTATCGCACGCCGGAGAAGTATTATAAAATTGTCCTGAAGGGAGCCTGCGATATTGCAGATGAGTGCTCCCGAAATGTAATCTTTGAGTGAACTCGCTGTGTATTTATCCTGTGCGCTGAAAACTTCATTCATATGCGCCATGAGCAATGCTTGTTTTAATTTAAAATATTACCTTCTGTGCGGCCGTTTATAAAATCTGAGAGATGGCAAGTCGTTGGCTTCAGCCCCCAAGCCGCGAGTGCTGGGGTGTTCGGGATAAACATGAGCACTCTTGTTCCCATTGTTGGGTCCATCGAGGGAGGCGCTCAACACAACGAACAAGGCAACCGGACTTATAATGCTTGAACACTCTCACTTAGCCATAGAATTCTATAATTTTAAATTTCGGCGAAGCCCCTGGTATTCGGAAGACCGAATCCGGGGCGCTATCCACGCCTTCGTCGGACATTATCCGGAACTTCGCTCGAAGCGGCGTGAGTCTTTAAGGACCCGAAAAAACCTCTCGAACAGCGACCAGTCTCTCGCCTTATCATGCCAGTCAGTTTTAGCTTTCTCCACTGAGGCGTTAGCCCGGCTCAACCAGGGCGCAATCGCAGTGGTTCTCCCAGTGCCACCTTAGCCGACAGAACGGAACGTAAGGCACCAAAACGTGGGAGCCGGGCAAACCCAACTATTGACCCAAGACATGATTCGGAGCCGATTCATATAATGCTATAAGTTCGGGGTGCCACACTTGTGAAAGTGTTCGGACTTTATCACACCATAATTTGGGGAACAGAAGCCCCTGGCGTATTCGGCCGTACCAAAATATACGGGTGCAAGATGTCATGTAATGAACATATATATAAAAGATAATGCAATTGCAATAAAAAGGTGCTGCATTATCTATGAAAGAAAGTCTGCTAGTAGAGCGGACTGATACAAATAGTGCGGTAAGCAAGGGATTTGGACTAAATAAACATGTCCCCCTCCAGGGATGAGCTGCAGACTTGGTGTATATAATCGAATTTAATGCTCGTAATTGAGACCACCTGAATGTTCGTCGCGGCCTTCTTTAGTCCCTGACTGTTGCATCATGAGTTCGGCAGGTTCGCCACCGGACAGGGCTTCTGGTTAACAGAGTCCTGTGTACATAAAAGAAGAAGAAAAATAAAATAAAAAAGAAGGGAGGCGCACTTGCGAGCCCCTGGTGTGGTCGAGCCGCACTCTGGGTCCATTGTGATTGTGCCCCTTTCCCTGCGCCCATGGTATCTCCAAAGCGTAATGATGTACGCGGAGTGTTATTCTTGCGATCATGCGCGGGCGAGGGTTGGGGCCGCATTGCTATGCGTGCTCTGATCACGCCAGGTGGTCTTTGTTGGTATTGCTCCGGGCGCGCTTTGCTGTATCCGGCTTTTTAACTACCGGACTTGAGAATTGCCTTAGAAGGCTGCTCTGTACTTCTGCCGCGAGAGCCGCTGTATGTTCCTCCGTTCGGAGGGAGCGTTCTGTATTCCCATTGACCATGATGACTCCACGAGGGCCTGGCATCTTGAGCTTTAGGTATGCATAATGCGGCACCGCATTGAATTTTGCAAACGCGGTTCGTCCGAGCAGAGCGTGATAGCCGCTGCGAAACGGGACTATGTCGAAGATTAACTCTTCGCTTCGGAAATTATCCGGGGATCCGAAGACCACTTCCAGTGTGACTGAGCCTGTACAGTTGGCTTCCACTCCTGGGATGACACCTTTAAAGGTTGTCTTTGTAGGTTTAATCCTTGATGGGTCTATGCCCATTTTGCGCACTGTATCCTGATAAAGCAGGTTCAGGCTACTGCCGCCGTCCATCAGGACTCTCGTGAGGTGAAATCCATCGACGATTGGGTCTAAAACCAATGCGGCGAATCCTCCATGGCGTATGCTGGTCGGATGGTCTCTTCGATCGAAGGTGATCGGACAAGAGGACCATGGATTGAACTTTGGGGCGACTGGCTCCATCGCGTAGACGTCCCTTAGTGCGCGTTTCCTCTCCCTCTTGGGTATGTGGGTCGCGTATATCATATTCACCGTCCGCACTTGCGGGGGGAAACCCTTCTGTCCTCTGTTGTTCGGCGGTCGGGTCTCTTCCTCGTCGTCGCTATTTAGCCCCTTGTCATTGTTTTCGGCAATTAACTTGCCGGCCTGCTTGAACACCCAGCAATCTCTATTAGTGTGGTTAGCTGGCTTTTCAGAGGTGCCATGTATCTGGCATAAGCGGTCGAGTATTCGGTCCAGATTGGACGGACCTGGAGTGGTTCTTTTGAATGGCTTCTTCCGCTGACCGGGTTTAGAGCCTCGGAATCCGGCATTGACTGTCGTATCCTCCTTATCGTCGCCGTTAATGCGGCGCTTGTTTTTGCTTCGTCGTGACCTGCCGTTGTTGTCCTTGGTATCCGGACTGCCAGAGTTTTTACAGAGATTGTTGCTGCGGGTTAGCCAGTTGTCCTCTCCGGCGCAAAAGCGGGTCATTAACAATGTGAGGGCTGCCATGGATTTCGGCTTTTCCTGCCCCAGGTGCCGGGCTAGCCATTCGTCCCGGATGTTATGTTTGAAGGCTGCAAGGGCCTCTGCACCCGGACAGTCGACGATTTGGTTTTTCTTTGTCAAGAACCGTGTCCAGAATTGTCTGGCCGATTCGTCTGGCTGCTGAATGATGTGGCTTAGGTCATCGGCGTCTGGTGGTCGCACATATGTGCCTTGGAAGTTATCAAGGAATGCGGCCTCCAGGTCTTCCCAACACCCAATTGACTCTGCGGGCAAGCTGTTAAGCCAATGCCGAGCTGGTCCTTTAAGCTTGAGTGCGAGGTACTTGATGGCGTGGAGATCATCGCCGCGGGCCATATGGGAAGATAGTCTTCGATCCACACCGCGGGGTCTGTTGTGCCATCGTAAGATTCGATGTTTACTGGTTTAAACCCTTCGGGGATCTGATGATCCATTACTTCGTCAGTGAAGCATAACGGGTGTGCGGCGCCCCTGTATTGAGCGATATCGCGACGCAGCTCGAGAGAGCGCTGTCTGCTGTGTTCGGCCCGGCCGGGGTTATTGTATCCGGCACGACGGTATTCGTCGTGGGTCATAGGGCGCCCACGTGATCCATAGATGGATCTGGATTGCCTTGCCTTGTCCTCCAATATGTCTCGCAAATCCGGCGCGTTCCCTCTTGGCTTCGTACTTTTGGAGCGATGCCGGGGTACGGTCTTGGCTGGGGGCCTGGATGCCTCTCTGTCACGACCACGGGGGTGGTCGGTCAGCCATATCGTGCGCTGGTGATGGAGGTATGTATGCTTCCTCCTCTAATCGGGGGAGCAGCTTGCGTCTTGGGTAACTTTTGGAGGGGCGTTCGAGTTTATACTCTTCGGCCGCGAGGACCTCGGTCCATCGATCGGCCAGCAGGTCTTGATCAGCTTGGAGCTGTTGCTGCTTTTTCTTTAGGCTGTTTGCTGTGGCGATAAGCCTGCGCTTGAAGCGCTCTTGTTCGACGGGATCCTCAGGTACGACGAATTTGTCATCGTCGAGGCTTGCCTCGTCTTCGGAGGGAGGCATATAGTTATGATCCTCAACCTCTTCGTCTGCCGCCCTCTCGTGAGGGCTTGCTTCTGCATCCTCCTGCGCTGAGTTTTGCTGGAGGGGATTGTCTTCGGCACTCTCTGGAGTATTATTGTCTCCTGTGCCGGAATCTCCATTCTTGTTGTGGCGGGATTTAGAGCGGCGCCGCTGACGCCGGCGTCTGGGCTGCTTCTTTAAAGAGTCTGCCTCCGCTGTTTCTTCGCCGTCCCCGTTTTTTGGGGTGTCCACCATGTATATGTCGTATGACGAGGTGGTCTTCCAGTGCCCTGTAGGCGCTGGTTCCTGTTCGTCTCCGGCATCGTCGTCCATAGCGTCGATGTCTTCGGAGTCGTAGTCTAGCATGTCGGTTAGATCGTCGACAGTGGCTACAAAGTGGGTGGTGGGTGGGCTCTGAATTTCTTCATCGTCCGTATCCCAACCATCCTGGCCATAATCCGGCCAGGACTCTCCTGATAATGAGAGATGCTTTAGTGAATTCAAGATATCGCCAAAAGGCAAGTATTGAAAGATGTCCGCGGCGGTGAATTCCATAACCGGCGCCCAATCCGGATCGATTGGTAGGGGCGCGGGAGGTTCGGAGTCCGGCAAGGAGTCCGGCGCCTCGGAATCACGAGTTTCGCGGGGGACAAGATTGGTGTTCGGCTCCATCGCCGTGGATGTTGAAGCCCCCAGGGCGACGTCTATCCACCGGCCCTCGATCTGGGCGATCGGCTCCGGGCTAATGGCCGAAGCAGATCTGTGTGCGGCCACCAAGGCACTGTTCGGTGGCAGAGCTAGATCATGCCCATCGTCACAGTGCGGCGCGCTCGGCTGTGGCTCGAGTCCGTCGAAGATCAAGTCTCCGCGGACATCGGCCGTGAAGTTTAAGCTTCCAAATCTGACCTGACGGCCAGGGGCATAGCTTTCGATCTGCTCCAGATGGCCAAGTGAATTGGCCCGCAGGGCGAAGCCGCCGAATATGAAGATCTGTCCAGGGAGAAAAGTCCCACCCTGGACAGCGTTGCTGGTTGAAGATGCCATCAAGCCTATCGGTGATGACACAGAGGAACTCTCAATGAAAGCACCAATGTCGGTGTCAAAACCGGCGGATCTCGGGTAGGGGGTCCCGAACTGTGCGTCTAGGCGGATGGTAACAGGAGACAAGGGACACAATGTTTTACCCAGGTTCGGGCCCTCTCGATGGAGGTAAAACCCTACGTCCTGCTTGATTAATATTGATGATATGGGTAGTACAAGAGTAGATCTACCACAAGATCAAGGAGGCTAAACCCTAGAAGCTAGCCTATGGTATGATTGTTGTAATGTATGTTGTCCTACGGACTAAAGCCCTCCGGTTTATATAGGCACCGGAGAGGGCTAGGGTTACATAGAGTCGGTTACAATGGTAGGAGATCTACATATCCGTATTGCCAAGCTTGCCTTCCACGCCAAGGAAAGTACCATCCGGACACGAGCCGGAGTCTTCAATCTTGTATCTTCGTAGTCTTGGAGTCCGGCGGACAATGATAGTCCGGCTGTCCGGACACCCCCTAGTCCAGGACTCCCTCAACTCCCTATATTTTATAGACAAGGCATCTCTTGCAATAGTAAAATGAACACTAAGTAAGTAGGCAAGATGATGGATATAACTAAGTAACGAAGACATAAAGATAAGTGGAGTGCATATGTCTTACACCATATGATAGAACTTAGTCTCACAAGCACAAACCAAACCAAAGCAAACAAAGTTCAACAGACCGACAGACCGAAAGCAAAGCGACACGACAAAACTCATGACACACGACGCGCAAATCCTACACTCTCTCCCCCTTTGGCATCGAGACGCCAAAAAGGCAGAGAGGACACCTACAACCCAAGTGGTGGCTCAAGCGGAGTAATCACTTGCACACTTCTCGTTAGACTCGGCAGCTGGGATAGGCTCCTCCTCATAATCAGTCCACTTGAAGCCCTGTTTAGCCATCCATTCAACCTCTAGAGTTATGTGCTTCTCGGATCCGCTGGAAACTTCCTCTCCAAAAGTCCTCAAGATCCTCTGGTCGCGGCGGCGAGCCTCCTTGGAGGCAACGTGAGTCCGGTACTGCCCCTTTGCTTGCATGCAGAACAAGGCCTTCATCTTGGCCTTCAACTTCTTAGCCCAAGAGGGCTCATTAGAGGGAGGAGCATACCCAGAAGAAGTGTCCTCATCCGCTGCCTCCTCCTCAATCTCATCCTCATCAATATTCATCTTAGCAGCCTCTTCCTCAGCACGAGTGGTGGTGTTAGCCCACTGAGGTTTGATGCGGAGCTTGATGGGCTCATGACGAATCTAGCCTGGGGCTTCAAACTCATCATTGGGATAGAGCTTCTACCAAGTCTTGGAGATCAAGTGAAACAGGTAAGGCCCATAGATAGGGACCTTTCGGTTGAAGACGGCAAACTGGAGCTCACACCACATGATATGTGAGACATCAAGTGGTTGAGTCTGAGCCTGACGAGCATCCTCACAAATGAGCATCATATCAACAAGGTAAGCATGCACCTGGCCCATGTCACCAATGCGTGGGAAAAGGGTGTTGCGGAAGAGCCGATGCATGATGTCAAGGAAGGGGTTCAGCACCCACACCTTCTTCATGCTAGGAAGAGTCTTCTCAACAAGGAAGGGCATGAGCTTGTTCTTGTTGGCAGACTCAGAGTTGGCATGAGGGCGAACTCCAACTGGCGTGTCGAGCCCCGCATCAGGAACTTGAAGCAACTCCATGAAATCCTTCCATTTAGCAGTCATCCGTTGACCATTGGTCATCCATGTCATGGTCCTTGCTTCTTCGAGATCAAAGTGGACCGAAGCAAAGAACTGAGCCACAATTTCTGGATCAAAGTCCATGTGAAAGGTAAGCATGTGCTCAATGTCGAACTGCTCCACCAGATCCAAGGCCTCTCCAAAATAGCCACGGTGCTTGTCCAGCCTCATATGATGCATGTCTATCCAGTGAACTTCCACGTAGATGTTCTGCTTGGCCTTGATCACATCCAGATAGATAAGGTTCTGTAGCTTGGTCCAGAACAGATCATTGCCTCTGAAGTTAGCACGGGGATTGACATATGGGTTGATCTTCCTTCGAACAATGAACTCGGCCAGAGGCATCTCATCCATGCCCATGACAGGTGGTGGCGGTGTGCTTGGTTTTGCGTTGGGAGGCATTGGAGCCCTCTGCAGCTTCATCTTGGTTGCGCAGCCGCTTTGACCCAGTGTCACGGCTGGGATTCGAGCGACGAACATGGGAACCGGAGCCACCACCTAGACACAAAGCACAAGAACACACATGAAAAGAAAGAAGGATCAATGCAAATGCCAAGGCCAGAGCCAAACGAAACAGATAAGCAAGAGATTTGGACAGAAAAATAGCGCAAGATGCATCTACGGTAGTACCGGGCCGTTGTACAGATGTAAAAAATTACATCCGCACCAGCCGCGGTAGTACCGTGCCAGGGTGGCACGGTAGTACCGCGCCTGGAGCGGAAATAATTTTTTACTTCCGCGCTCCAAGTGGTAGTACCGCACCAAGGAGCGGAAGTACCGCACGGAGCTAGCTACGAGCGAGGGTGCGGTAGTACCGCTCCAGGAGGAGCGGTAGTACCGCACGGACAAAAATCGCTATAGGAGCCGCGAATCTGGATCTAGAGCATCCGCAAATCTAGATCGGTACTACCGCTGATCAACCTGAACTATTTTGACAATCCAAAAAGCATGCTTACTACACTACCACTCTCCTACAAATCCCTCTTGCACAGATTTAGCCAAAAATCTCATGAACACGCATGCATCTCCCCAAGACCTTAGAAGAACAAGAACAGAAGAAAAAGCGAAGAACTTGGGGAAAAACCTTGGTCCATGGCAAGGGGGCGAGGTGGGGAATGATCCCACCGGTCGTAATCCGAGGAGAGCGGCCCGAGACGGAGATCCGGCGAGGGCCTCCGGCGCCATTCTTGGGCAGGAGAGAGAGAGAGAGACGGAGTGGGGAAGAAAGATGAATGGGTATGGGGGAGTTAGAACTCCCCCTGCCCCGCTCTTAACCCCCACCCGCTCGGGTGGGTGCGGTAGTACCGCGGTCATCGCGGTAGTACCGCTCGGGCAGAAGTTCCGCGCGCTGGGCGGTAGTGTCGCTCTTCCAACGACAGTAAAAAATTACTGCCGCGATGGAAGTGGTAGTACCGTGCCCTTGGGAAGCAACTATGCACACACACAACAAACAGCCCCTGTGGTTGTACCGTGGCTCGCCACGGAAGTACCGTGACCCCAAGAAAATGCAAGTTTCACCGAGAGGAAAACAACATTTGCAAGACACCCTTCAAGACGCCGAACAACCAAGAGGCAAGCACTAACGACGACACAAACACGGCACAAAGAAAAAGGCAAAAGACAACTAAGACCAAAACACTAACCACAACTCTCAGGAGGAGAGGGCGGTGGCCGAAGCCACCTATGTATGAGTCACTTGGTATCGCACCACGAAGAATTATCCTTGGGCCCATGACCGAGACTCGTCTTTGAAGCACAAGTACCATAAAAATAGCTAATGTGAAAGAGTTTGATCAATTTATGCATAATGGGGGGAGGGAAAGTTCATTGAGAGAATAACACTCCCTCTATGTCCATGCCTACACCTAGACAGGATAGTATGATGAGTATGGTGGGGTGTGCAAGGGTTCAAACCACATTGCTCGAATCAATGATATTTAGCTCATGCCTTAACTCGCGGAATCTTGCTTCATCCAAGGGCTTCGTGAAAATACCTGCAAGGTTATCATGAGTGTTGACATACTTGAGCTTGATCTCCCCTCGCCTAATATGATCCCGGATGAAGTCTTACCAAATCTCAATATGCTTCGTCTTGAAGTGTTGCACCGGGTTGAGAGATATCTTGATGGCACTTTCATTATCACACCAAAGAGGCACTTCGTCACAAATGACACCGTAATCCTTCAAAGTTTGCCTCATCCATAGAAGTTGAGCATAACAACTACCGGCAGCCACATACTCCGCTTCGGTGGACAAGAGAGGTACACAACTTTGCTTCTTAGAAGACCAACTCACTAGAGAGA
Source organism: Triticum timopheevii (assembly GCA_963921465.1). Classification (NCBI taxonomy): domain Eukaryota; kingdom Viridiplantae; phylum Streptophyta; class Magnoliopsida; order Poales; family Poaceae; genus Triticum; species Triticum timopheevii. The sequence continues at coordinate 161,337,634 of OY997274.1, read as the reverse complement.
AACCAAGCAATTGGCACCCTCCGGAGGTGGACTTCCTATCCACTTTGTCTCTCGCCCAATCTGAATCTGTATGGCCCAAAAGATCAAAGTTGGCTCCTCTTGGGTACCATAAGCCAAAGTTTGGGGTATGAGCCAAATATCGAAAGATTCGCTTGACCGCCACAAAGTGGCTTTCCTTAGGTGCGGCTTGAAATCATGCACAAATTCCCACACTCAACATGATATCCGATCTAGATGCACAAAGGTAAAGCAAGGAGCCAATCATGGAGCGATATACCTTTTGATCCACCGCTTTACCATTGGGATCAATGTCAAGTTGGCACTTGGTGGGCATTGGAGTGGAAGCCGGCTTGACATCACTTAGCTTGAATCTCTTTAGCATGTCTTGGGTGTATTTGGCTTGATTGATGAAGGTTCCTTCTCTTCTTTGTTTGACTTCAAATCCAAGAAAAAACTTCAACTCTCCCATCGAAGACATCTTGAACTTAGAGGTCATGAGAGTGGCAAATTCCTCATTGAAAGCTTTGTTAGGGGAACCAAAGATAATATCATCAACATATAGTTGGCATACAAACAACTCCCCTTTGACCTTCTTAGTAAAAAGAGTGGGGTCGATTTTCCCAACTTCAAAACCACGATCTTGCAACAACTTGGAAGGTGGTCATACCACGCACGTGGGGCTTGTTTAAGGCCATATAGTGCCTTATCGAGTTGATACACATGATGGGGGAAGTAGGGATCCTCGAACCCGGGGGGTTGCTTGACATAAACCAACTCATTAATAGGACCATTAAGAAAAGAACTCTTCACATCCATTTGTTGTAGCTTAAAGTTATGATGAGAAGCATAAGCAATCAACAAACGAATGGATTCAAGACGAGCAATGGGAGCAAAGGTTTCATCGAAGTCGATACCCTCGACTTGGGAGTAGCCTTGTGCTACCAATCTTGCCTTGTTGCGAACTATTGTCCCATGAGCATCTTGATTGTTCTTGAATATCCACTTGGTTCCAATGACATTGTGGTTCCCCGTTGGCCTTGGCACCAATCTCCACACCTTGTTGTACTCGAAATTGTTGAGTTCTTCATGCATGGCATTGAGACAATCCGGGTCTTTGAGCGCCTCATAGACCTTTTGGGGTTCAACACAAGAGACAAACGCGTGATGTTCACAATAGTTTGCCAATTGTCTACGAGTGCTTACCCCCTTTTGAATGCTTCCAAGCACATTCTTCATGAGATGACCCTTGGTGGAGAGCATGGATGCAATCTTGGCAGCACGACGCTCCAATTCCTCCTCGGGGGTGAGTCGAGGAGCAGTCATTTGATCATCTTGAGCATCGTCTTGAGCTCATTCTTGATCTTGAGGAAGCTCTTGATCTTGAACTTGCTCGAAGGAGAGAACTTGACCTTGGGCGTCACTTGGTGTTTCAACATCGTCTTGAGATTGATCTTGCCCTTGGTCTTGTTCATGAGGTTGAGGGACTTCACTTTGTTCTTCGAAAGCGTGTGGGCCTTGGGTTGGTGAGGGCTGCACTTGAGTGGAGCATTGTCCTTCTCCTTCGGCCACAAGGGGTTCCTCAATGGGTAGGATAAAACCAACTCCCGTTCTTCTTATGGCTTGAGGAGGAATTTCATCACCTACATCACAAGTGCCACTTTGCTCCACTTGGGAGCTATTATTCTCATCAAACTCTACGTTACACGTCTCCTCAATAAGTCCCGTGGACTTATTGAGGACATGGTAAGCATGAGAGTTTGTAGCATAACCAACAAATATTCCCTCATAAGCTCTAGTCTCAAATTTAGACAACTGAACACCTTTCTTGAGAATGAAACACTTACACCCGAACACCCGACAGTACTTGAGGTTGGGCTTGTTACCGGTGAGTATTGATGTCTACTACACAACCTTCTTCTTGTAGACGTTGTTGGGCCTCCAAGTGCAGAGGTTTGTAGGACAGTAGCAAATTTTCCTCAAGTGGATGACCTAAGGTTTATCAATCCGTAGGAGGCGTAGGATGAAGATGGTCTCTCTCAAACAACCCTGCAACCAAATAACAAAGAGTCTCTTGTGTCCCCAACACACCCAATACAATGGTAAATTGTATAGGTGCACTAGTTCGGCGACGAGATGGTGATACAAGTGCAATATGGATGGTAGATATAGGTATTTGTAATCTGAAAATATAAAAACAGCAAGGTAACTAATGATAAAAGTGAGCACAAACGATATTGCAATGCTAGGAAACAAGGCCTAGGGTTCATACATTCACTAGTGCAAGTTCTCAACAATAATAAAATAATTGGATCATATAACTATCCCTCAACATGCAACAAAGAGTCACTCCAAAGTTACTAATAGCAGAGAACAAACAAAGAGATTATGGTAGGGTACAAAACCACCTCAAAGTTATCCTTTCTGCTCGATCTATTCAAGAGTCCGTAGTAAAATAACACGAAGCTATTCTTTCCGTTCAATCTATCATAGAGTTCTTACTAGAATAACACCTTAAGACACAAATCAACCAAAACCCTAATGTCACCTAGATCCTCCATTGTCACCTCAAGTATCCATGGGCATGATTATACGATATGCATCACACATTCTCAGATTCATCTATTCAACCAACACAAAGTACTTCAAAGAGTGCCCCAAAGTTTCTACCAGAGAGTCAAGACGAAAACGTGTGCCAACCCCTATGCATAGGTTCATGGGCGGAACCCGCAAGTTGATCACCAAAATATACATCAAGTGGGTCACGTGATATCTCATTGTCACCACAGATAAGCATGACAAGTCATACATCAAGTGTTCTCAAATCCAATAAGATAACTTCAAGGGGAAAACTCAATTCATCACAAGAGAGTAGAGGGGGAGAAACATCATAAGATCCAACTATAATAGCAAAGCTCACGATACATCAAGATTGTGCCATAGAGAGAACACGAGAGAGAGAGAGAGATCAAACACATAGCTACTGGTACATACCCTCAGCCCCGAGGGTGAACTACTCCCTCCTCGTCATGGAGAGCGTCAGGATGATGAAGATGGCCACCGGTGAGGGATTCCCCCTCCGGCAGGGTGCCGGAACGGGCTCCCGAGAGGTTTTTGGTGGCTACAGAGGCTTGCAGCGGCGGAACTCCCGATCTATTGTTGTCTTCGATGTTTTTAGGGTATATGGGAATATATAGGCGAAAGAAGTCGGTCAGGGGAGCCTCGAGGGGCCCACGAGGGTGGAGGGCGCGCCCCCTGCCTCGTGGCCTCCTTGAAGCTTCCCTGACTTGCACTCCAAGTCCCCTCGATTCCTTCCGTTCCAAAAATAACGCTCCCGAAGGTTTCATTTCATTTGGACTCCGTTTGATATTCCTTTTCTTCGAAACACTAAAATAGGCAAGAAAACAACAATATGGGCTGGGCGTCCGGTTAATAGGTTAGTCCCAAAAATAATATAAAAGTGTATAATAAAGCCCGTAAACATCCAAAACAGATAATAAAATAGCATGAATGCTTCATAAATTATAGATACGTTGGAGACGTATCAGCATCCCCAAGCTTAATTCCTGCTCGTCTTCGAGTAGGTAAATGATAAAAGAAAGAATTTATGAAGTGTGAATGCTAGCAGGTGCACAAGTTTGATCAATGATAATTTCAATCACCTTTTCTAGAATGATTATATGTCATAACAGTAGTTCATCTCATAAAACTTCTCAAGATCAAGTAACAAGTTGTTCACATGTTAAAGCATAGACCATAAACTTTCTTGAAAACTAGCAAACTTCATTCTCAGTCATCAAACAATTGCAATTCATCTTATTTTCAGGAAGGGTCTATGTCAGAGCTTTGATTTAGCAAACTCCACATACTCAACTATCATATAGTCTTCTACAATTGCTAACACTCATGCAATACTTATGGTTATGGAGTTTTAATCGGACACTGAGAAAGATAGGGGCTTATAATTTCGCCTCCCAACGTATTCACCTTTGGGTGATGTCAACAATAATAGTTCATGCTAACTTACATCCAATTGGATATATATATCAGGATATTTCCAACACGAGGTGCTTGCCAAAAGATAAAATGAAAAAGGGAAAGGTGAAGATCACCTTGACTCTTGCATAAAGTAAAACATAGGTCCTTCGCAGAGGGAAGCAGGGATTTGCAGAGGTGCCAGAGCTCGATTTTGAAATAGAGATGAAAATAATTTTGAGAGGTATGCTTTCATTGTCAACATAACAACCAAGAGCTCCCAATATCTTCCATACTACATACATTATAGGCGGTTCCCAAACAGAATGGTAAAGATTTTACTCCCCCTCCACCAACAATCACACTCCACGGCTTGTCCAAAACAACGGGTGTCGTCCATACCAACAACAGTCTTGGGGAGTTTTGTTTGCAATTATTTTTGATTTGATTTTGATCTTTTGATCATGGGACTGGGCATCCCGGTTACCAGCCATTTTTCTCGTGAATGATGAGCGGAGTCCACTCATCTTGAGAATAACCCACCTAGCATGGAAGATACTGACAGCTCCTAGTCGCTACATGAGCGATTTGGGCATACAAAACAGATTATTATTTGAAGGTTTAGAGTTTGGCACATGCAAATTTACTTGGAACGGCAGGTAAATACCTCATATAGGTAGGTATGGTGGTCACTCATGGCAAAAACTGGGTTTAAGGATATTTGGAAGCACAAGTAGTATCTCTACTTGGTGCAAGGAATTTTGGCTAGCATGAGGGGGAAAGGCAAGCTCAACATGTTTGAATGATCCATGACAATATACTTTAACTGAGATGTGAGAAAACATAATCCATTACGTTGTCTTCCTTGTCCAACATCAACTCTTTATCATGTCATACTTAATGAGTGCTCACAATTATAAAAGATGTCCAAGATAGTATATTTATATGTGAAATCTCTCTTCCTTCAATATTCTTTCATGAATTGTTCAAGTGACCAATACAATGTTTGCTAACCTTCAATAAATTTACAACCTCTATTTCTTAGATGTGAAGTCATTACTCCCCATGGGATAAGCAAATGAAACATATATGATTTCAGATTTATGACATTCAACTCATTCAACCATTTACTCATAGGATATAAGTGAAGCACACGAGTAAATGACAAACTACTCCAAAAAGATATAAGTGAAGATCAATGAGTAACTAAATAATTATGTAACTATGTGAAGACTCTCTATCATTTAATAATTTCAGATCTTGGTATTTTATTCAAACAGCAAGCAAAGAAAAATAAAATGACATTGCAAGGATAGCACAACTCATGTGAAGAAGCAAAAACTTAGGCTCAACTGATACTAACCGATAGTTGTTGAAGAAGAAAGGTGGGATGCCTAACGGGGCATCCCCAAGCTTAGATGCTTGAGACTTCTTGGAATATTATCTTGAGGTGCCTTGGGCATCCCCAAGCTTGAACTTTTGTGTCTCCTTAATCCCTCTCATATCATGGTTTCTGTATTTCTCAAAAACTTCATCCACATAAAACCCAACAAGAACTTGTGAGATAAGTTAGTATAAACCAATGCAAAACCTTATCATTTTCTACTGTAACAAATTACTAAAATTATTATTCAACATTGCATACTAAATGTCTCTGCATATTTAATACTCCTATCCTCAAATAGAATCATTAAACCAGCAAACATATGCAAACAATGCAAACATAACAGCAATCTGCCAAAACAGTACAGTCTATAAAGAATGCAAGATTCATAATACTTCCCTAACTACAAAAATTATGAGAAAAATACTACGCTGTAGAAGATTTATCATAGCTTATTATGCAAAAGGTTTCAACAAGTTATCACATTCTGACCTTTCTAGGGAATTTTTGCAACAGCGGTAAACTTTCTGTTTTCAAACAGCAACATGTATACTAGCAAAATAAGCATGGTAAAGGCTATCCTTGACATTTTTATTGAAAATATAGATGCAAAACATTATTCTAAATAACAGCAAGCAAATACTAACAAAATAAAATGACGCTCCAAGCAAAACACATATCATGTGGTGAATAAAAATATAGCTCCAAGTAAAGTTATCGATGAACGAAGACGAAAGAGGGGGTGCCATCCGGGGCATCCCCAAGCTTAGGCTCTTGGTTGTCCTTGAATATTACCTTGGGGTGCCTTGGGCATTCCCAATCTTAGGATCTTGTCACTCCTTATTCCATAGTCCATCGAATCTTTACCCAAAACTTGAAAACTTCACAACACAAAACTCTCAACAGAAAACTCGTAAGCTCCGTTAGAATAAGAAAATAAAACCACCACTTAGGTACTGTAATGAACTCATTATAAATTCATATTAGTGTAATATCTACTTTTACAACTCCTCTATGGTTCATACCCTCCGATACTACTCATAGATTGATCAAAATAAGCAAACAACACATAGAAAACAGAATCTGTAAAAAACAGAACAGTCTGTAGTAATCTGTATCAAACGTATACTTATGGAACTCCAAAAATCCTACAAAGTTAGGAAGACCTGAGAAATTTATTTACCAATCCGGATCAAAAAGAATCAGATCAGAAGCACGTTTCTGTGAATTATCAAAACTAATTTACTGAGTGCAAAAGTTTCTGATTTTCAGCAGGATCAACACAACTATCACCGTAAGCTATCCTAAAGGTCTTACTTGGCACTTTATTGAAACAAAAGCTATAAAACATGATTACTACAGTAGCATAATCATGTGAACACACAAAAACAGTAAGGGTAAATATTGGGTTGTCTCTCAACAAGCGCTTTTCTTTAATGCCTTTTTTAGCTAGGCATGATGATGACAATGATGCTCACATAAAAGATAAGAACTGAAACATATCGGGAGCATCATGAAGCATATGACTAGCACATTTAAGTCTAACTCACTTCATATGCATAGGGATTTTGTGAGCAATCAACTTATGGGAACAATAATCAACTAGCATAGGAAGGCAAAACAAGCATAACTTCAAGATTTTAAGCACATAGAGAGGAAACTTGACATTATTGCAATTCCTACAAGCATATGTTCCTCCCTCATAATAATTTTCAGTAGCATCATGAATGAATTCAACAATATAATCAGCACCTAAAGCATTCTTTTCATGATCTACAAGCATAGGAATTTTATTACTCTCCACATAAGCAAAATTCTTATGAATAGTAGTGGGAGCAAACTCAACAAAATAAATATCATGAGAGGCATAATCCAATTGAAAACTAAAATCATGATGACAAGTTTCATGGTTATCATTATTCTTAATATCATACAAGTCATCACAATAATCATCATAGATAGCAACTTTGTTCTCATGATCAATTGGAACCTCTTCCGAAATAGTGGATTCATCACTAAATAAAGTCATGACCTCTCCAAATCCACTTTCATAATTATCACAATAATATTCAACATCCTCCAAAATAATGGGATCACTGCTTCCTAAAGTTGACACTCTTCCAAACCCACTTTCATCAATATAATCATCATAGGTAAGAGGCATGCTATCATCATAACAACTTTGCATATCAAAACTTGGGAGGCTAAAGATATCATCTTCATTAAACATAGCATCCCCAAGCTTGTGGCTTTGCATATCATTAGCATCATGGGTATTCAAGGAAATCATACTAACAACATTGCAATCATGCTCATCATTCAAAGATTTAGTGCCAAGCATTTTAATGCATTCTTCTTCTAGCACTTGAGCACAATTTTCCCTTCCATCATTCTCATGAAAGATATTAAAAAGATGAAGCGTATGAGACAAACTCAACTCCATTTTTTGAGTAGTTTTATTTTATAAACTAAACTGGTGATAAAACAAGAAACAAAAATATTCGATTGCAAGATCTAAAGATATACCTTCAAGCACTCACCTCCCCGGCAACGGCGCCAGAAAAGAGCTTGATGTCTACTACACAACCTTCTTCTTGTAGACATTGTTGGGCCTCCAAGTGCAGAGGTTTGTAGGACAGTAGCAAATTTCCCTCAAGTGGATGACCTAAGGTTTATCAATCCATAGGATGTGTAGGATGAAGATGGTATCTCTCAAATAACCCTGCGACCAAATAACAAAGAGTCTCTTGTGTCCCCAACACACCCAATACAATGGTAAATTGTATAGGTGCACTAGTTCGGCGAAGAGATGGTGATACAAGTGCAGTATGGATGGTAGATATAGGTATTTGTAATCTGAAAATATAAAAACAGCAAGGTAACTAATGATAAAAGTGAGCACAAAGCCACAAACGATATTGCAATGCTAGGAAACAAGGCTTAGGGTTCATACTTTCACTAGTGCAAGTTCTCTCAACAATAATAACATAATTGGATCATATAACTATCCCTCAACATGCAACAAAGAGTCACTCCAAATTCACTAATAGCGGAGAACAAACGAAGAGATTATGGTAGGGTATGAAACCACCTCAAAGTTATCCTTTCTGCTCGATCTATTCAAGAGTCCGTAGTAAAATAACACGAAGCTATTCTTTCCGTTCAATCTATCATAGAGTTCATACTAGAATAACACCTTAAGACACAAATCAACCAAAACCCTAATGTCACCTAGATACTCCATTGTCACCTCAAGTATCCGTGGGCATGATTATACGATATGCATCACACAATCTCAGATTCATCTATTCAACCAACACAAAGTACTTCAAAGAGTGCCCCAAAGTTTCTACCGGAGAGTCAAGGCGAAAACGTGGGCCAACCCCTATGCATAGGTTCATGGGCGGAACTCGCAAGTTGATCACCAAAACATACATCAAGTGGATCACGTGATATCCCATTGTCACCACAGATAAGCACGGCAAGACATACATCAAGTGTTCTCAAATCCTTAAAGACTCAATCCGATAAGATAACTTCAAGGGGAAAACTCAATTCATCACAAGAGAGTAGAGGGGGAGAAACATCATAAGATCCAACTATAATAGCAAAGCTCGCGATACATCAAGATCGTGCCATAGAAAGAACACGAGAGAGAGAGAGAGAGAGAGAGATCAAACACATAGCTACTGGTACATACCCTCAGCTCCGAGGGTGAACTACTCCCTCCTCGTCATGGAGAGCGCCGGGATGATGAAGATGGCCACCGGTGAGGGATTCCCCCTCCGGTAAGGTGCCGTAACGGGCTCCCGAGAGGTTTTTGGTGGCTACAGAGGCTTGCGGCGGCGGAACTCCCGATCTATTGTTGTCATCGATGTTTTTAGGGTATACGGGAATATATAGGCGAAAGAAGTCGGTCGGGGGAGCCTCGAGGGCCCCAAGAGGGTGGAGGGTGCGCCCAGGGGGGTGGGCGCGCCCCCTACCTCGTGGCCTCCTCAAAGCTTCCCTGACTTGCACTCCAAGTCCCCTGGATTGCTTCCGTTCCAAAAATAACGCTCCCGAAGGTTTCATTCCGTTTGGACTCCATTTGATATTCCTTTTCTTCGAAACACTAAAATAGGCAAGAAAACAACAATATGGGCTGGGCCTCCGGTTAATAGGTTAGTCCGAAAAATAATATAAAAGTGTATAATAAAGCCCGTAAACATCCAAAATAGATAATAAAATAGCATGAATGCTTCATAAATTATAGATACGTTGGAGACGTATCAAGTATCTCATATGGAGTCTTGTTCAAGCCTTTGCGGAGATAGAGCCGATTTGATGCATGACACACAGTGTTGATGGCTTCGACCCAAAAGTTGTATGGAGACTTGAACTCCGCCATCATGGTTCTTGCCGCATCCATCAACGTCCGGTTCTTCCTCTCCACTACACCATTTTGTTGAGGAGTGTATGGTGCGGAATATCGATGCTTGATCCCCTCATCACTAAGAAATTCATCCAAGGTGTAGTTCTTGAACTCGGTGCCGTTGTCACTTCTTATTGTCAAGATCTTTGCATTGTGTTGACGTTGGGCTTCATTTGCAAAGTCAATGACGGTTTGTTGGGTCTCACTCTTCCTCTTGAAGAAATATACCCAAGTGTATCTTGAATAATCATCCACAATCACCAAGCAATACTTTCTACCCCCAAACTATCAAAGGATGGAGGCCCAAAGAGATCCATGTGAAGGAGCTCCAAGGGTCTCTTCGAGTAGATGATAGTTGTGGGAGGGTGGGCCTTCTCATGTAGCTTTCCTTCGATACAAGCACTGCAAGCACGATCTTTGGCAAAACTAACATTTGTTAGTCCACGAAGATGGCCCCCCTTGAGAAGACTTTGCAAAGATCTCATATTGACATGGGCTAAACGGCGATGCCAAAGCCATCCCACATCAACTTTAGCCATTAGGCATGTCACGGTCTTAGTGGGTCACTCCGAAAAGTTAATCACATAGAGACCGTTCTCGACATGCCCAACAAAGGATACTTTAAGAGTCTTGCTCCACAAGAGGGCCACATAATCAATATCAAAGAAAGTGGCAAAGCCCATGAGTGCAAGTTGACGAACGGAAAGTAAATTGTATGCAAGGGACTCAACAAGCATGACTTTCTCGATCGTGAGATCATGAGAAATAACAACCTTGCCAAGTCCCAATACCTTAGAGGACAAGGCATCACCCCACTCGACATTGGTGGGCATAAATGGAATCTTGTGAACGTCCACCACCAAGTCCTTGCTTCCAGTCATATGATTTGTGGCTCCACTATCGAGCAACCAAGATCCCCCACCGGAAGCAAACACCTACATGAGATCAATGCTTGGTTTTAGGTACCCATTTTGTAATGGGTCCTTTGATGTTAGAAACAAGGGTCTTAGGAACCTAAATAGACCATTCAATGTACTCATAAGGAGAACCAACAAATTTAGCATAAACATGTCCATCACTAGCACGACATAACACATAAGAACAGTTAAAGTCGCCGGCTTTGTTGGAAGGAGTAGCATTGCCCTTCTTGGCATCACCACCCTTCCCATTGTTCTTCTTATCCTTAGGAGCACCCTCTCCCTCCTTCACAAATGTTTGCTTGAGAGGAGGGGGTCGTTTGGTCTTGTCATTATTCTTCTTGTTCTTGGATTTGGGTGCGAACCCAATCCCTTCCTTGGGCACAACTTCCTTTTGATTGCTCAAAAGGTCGTTGAGGTTCTTCTCGCCTTGTATACACGACACAAGGCCTTTCTCAAGTTGCTCCTTCAACTTTGCATTCTCCTCAACAAGATGCACATGCTCACAACAAGGGTTAGTAGCATTTGCATTATCAATTAAAACCATATGAGGAAAAGTGGCTTTCTCCTTGGTTAGCTTCACTTGGAGTTGATCATGAGACTCCTTGAGGCTTTCATGAGCACCCTTCAAGACCTTGTGGGCCTTGTCGAGTAAATCAAACTCCTCCTTGAGTCTAGCATGGTCAGCCCCAAGTTTAGCCTTCTCGGAGCTTAGCACACGAGACACAACAAGAGCATGATCAAGATCTTTCTTTAATTTAGCATGGTCATTGTTGTGTGATGATACATCCATTTTGCATCATGCTTTTATATCGATATTTATCACTTTATGGGCTGTTATTTCACGATATGTCACAATACTTATGGCTATTCTCTCTTATTTTACAAGGTTTACCATGAAGAGGGGGAATGCCGGCAGTTGGAATTCTGGCTGGAAAAGGAGCAAATATTGGAGACCTATTCTGCGCAACTCCAAAAGTCCTGAAACTCCACGGAATATCTTAAAAGAAATAAAGAAAAATCATCGCCAAAGATGAAGGCCAGGGGCCCACACCCTACTCACGAGGGTGGGGGGCGCGCCCCTCCCCCCTGGGCGTGCCCCCCTACCTCGTGGCCCCCCTGGTGGCTCTCCGACGCCCATCTTCTCCTATATGGAGTCTTTCGATGAGAAAAAAATAATAAGCAACCTTTCGGGACGAGACTCCGCCGCCACGAGGCGGAACCTTGGCGGAACCAATCTAGGGCTCCGGCAGAGCTGTTCTGCCGGGGACACTTCCCTCTGGGAGGGGGAAATCATCGTCATCATCATCAACAACGCTCCTCTCATCGGGAGAGGGCAATCTCCATCAACATCTTCACCAGCACCATCTCATCTCCAAACCCTAGTTCATCTCTTGTATCCAATTCTTGTCTCCAAGTCCAGGATTGGTGCTAGTAGGTTGCTAGTAGTGTTGATTACTCCTTGTAGTTGATGCTAGATGGTTTATTTCGTGGAAGATCATATGTTCAGATCCTTTATGCATATTATTACCCCTCTGATTATGAACATGAATATGCTTTCTGAGTAGTTACGTTTGTTCCTGAGGACAAGGGAGAAGTCTTGCTATTAGTAGTCATGTGAATTTGGTATTCGTTCAATATTTTGGTAAGATGTATGTTGTCTAACCTCTAGTGGTGTTATGTGAACGTCGACTACATAACACTTCACCATTATTTGGGACCAGAGGAAGGCATTGGGAAGTAATAAGTAGATGATGGGTTGCTAGAGTGACAGAAGCTTAAACCCTAGTTTATGCGTTGCTTCGTAAGGGGCTGATTTGGATCCATATGTTTCATGCTATGGTTAGGTTTACCTTAATACTTTTGTTGTAGTTGCGGATGCTTGCAATAGAGGTTAATCATAAGTGGGATGCTTGTCCAAGTAAGGGAAGTACCCAAGCACCAGTCCACCCACATATCAAATTATCAAAGTACCGAACGCGAATCATATGAGCGTGATGAAAACTAGCTTGACGATATTCCCATGTGTCCTCGGGAGCGCTTTTCCTATTATAAGAGTTTGTCCAGGCTTGTCCTTTGCTACAAAAAGGATTGGGCCACCTTGCTGCACTTTATTTACTTTTGTTACTTGTTGCTCGTTACCATTTATCTTATCACAAAACTATCTGTTACCACTTATTTCAGTACTTGCAGAGAATACCTTGCTGAAAACCGCTTATCATTTCCGTCTGCTCCTCGTTGGGTTCGACACTCTTACTTATTGAAAGGACTACGATAGACCCCCTATACTTGTGGGTCATCAAGACTCTTTTCTGGCGCCGTTGCTGGTGAGTGTAGTGCCTTTGGTAAGTGGAATTTGGTAAGGAAAAATTTATATAGTGTGCTGAAATTTTCTGTCACTTGTTACTATGGACAGTGGATCTTTGAGGGGCTTGTTCGGGGTATCTTCACCCCATCTAGTAGAGCAAAGAGTTTCTCCTCAACCTACTGAACCTATTGAAAATGAAACTCCTTTTGAATTTCCTTCGGGTATTATGGAAAAACTGCTAGCTAATACTTTTATAGGAGATGGAACAAAGCATCCTAACGAGCATCTACGCTATTTGGATGATATTTGTGGATTATTTAAGCTTGCAGGTATACCCGATGATGTTGTTAAGAAGAAGGCTTTCCCTTTATCTTTGAAGGGAGATGCATCGACATGGTATAGGCTATGTGATGATACGAGATCATGGAACTATAAAAGAATGAAATTGGAATTTCATCAAAAGTATTACCCTATGCATCTTGTTCATCGTGATCGCAATTATATATATAATTTTTGGCCTTGCGAAGGAGAAAGCATCACTCAAGCTTGGGGGAGGCTTAAATCCATGTTATATTCATGCCCCAATCATGAGCTCTCAAAGTTGACAATTCTTCAGAATTTTTATGCTCGGCTCTCTGATAATAATAAAACCATGCTCGATACTTCTTGTGCTGGCTCTTTTATGATGAAGCCTATTGAATTCAGATGGAATTTATTGGATAGAATTAAACGCAACTCTAAAGATTGGGACCTCGATGAAGGTAAGGAGTCAGGTATGACACCTAAGTTTGATTGTGTTAAATCTTTTATGGATACCGATATTTTCTGTAAGTTTAGCACTAAATATGGACTTGACTCTGAGATAGTAGCTTCTTTCTGTGAATCTTTTGCTACTTTTGTTGATCTCCCCAAGGAGAAGTGGTTTAAATATCATCCTCCCATAGAAGTAAAAGTAGCTGCACCTATTAAAGTTGAAGGAGAAACCATCACTTATAATGATCCTATTGTTCCTACCTCTTATGTTGAGAAACCACCTTTCCCTGCTAGAGTAAAGGATCATGCTAAAGCTTCAACTGTTGTTCGTAAAAGCAATACTAGAACTTTTACACCTCCTGAGCAAGTCAAAGTAGAACCTAATATTGCTATTGTTAAAGATCTCTTGTCCGATAATATTGATGGGCATGTCATTGAATTCTCTGGTGAAACTGCTAGAATTGCTAAACCCTGTGATAGAGATAAACATAGACCCGTGGTAGGCGTGCCTGTTATTTCTGTTAAAATAGGAGATCATTGTTATCATGGCTTATGTGATATGGGTGCGAGTGCTAGTGTTATACCACATACTTTATACGAAGAAATTAAGAATGAAATTGCACCTGCTGAATTAGAAGGTATTGATGTCACCATTAAACTTGCCAATAGAGATACTATTTCTGCAATGGGAATTGTTAGAGATGTTGAAGTCTTGTGTGGGAAAACCAAATGTCCCGCTGATTTTCTTGTTCTTGGTTCCCCACAAGATAGCTTTTGTCCCATTATATTTGGTAGACCATTCTTGAATACTGTTAATGCTACGATAGACTGTAAAAAGAATGTTGTTACTGTTGGCTTGGATGATATGGTTCATGAGTTTAATTTCTCTAAGTTTAGTAAACAACATCGTGAGGAAGAATTGCCTAGTAAGGATGAAATTATTGGTCTTGCTTCTATTGCCGTACCTCCTAGTGATCCTTTAGAACACTATTTGCTAGACCATGAAAATGAGATGTTCATGAATGAAAGAAGGGAAATAGATGAAGTATTCTTTGAACAGAAACCTATTCTGAAACACAAGTTGCCTGTTGAAATCCTAGGGGATCCTCCTCCACCCAAGGGTGATCCCGTGTTTGAGCTTAAACCGTTGCCTGATAATCTTAAGTATGCTTATCTTGATGAAAAGAAAATATATCCTGTTATTATTAGTGCTAACCTTTCAGAGCATGAAGAAGAAAGATTATTGAAAACTCTGAAGAAGCACCGTGCCGCTATTGGATATACTCTGGATGATCTTAAGGGCATCAGTCCCACTCTGTGTCAACATAAAATAAATTTGGAAGCTGATGCCAAACCAGTTTGTGATCCTCAACGACGTTTGAATCCTAAAATGAAAGAAGTGGTAAGGAAAGAAATACTCAAGCTTCTGGAGGCAGGTATAATTTACCCCGTTGCTGATAGTCAATGGGTAAGTCCTGTCCATTGTGTCCCTAAGAAGGGAGGTATTACTGTTGTCCCTAATGATAAAGATGAATTGATTCCGCAAAGAATTATCACAGGTTATAGGATGGTAATTGATTTTCGCAAATTAAATAAAGCTACTAAGAAAGATCATTACCCCTTACCTTTTATTGATCAAATGCTAGAAAGATTATGCAAACATACACACTATTGCTTTCTAGATGGTTATTCTGGTTTCTCTCAAATACCTGTGTCGGCTAAAGATCAACCAAAGACTACTTTTACATGCCCTTTTTGTACTTTTGCTTATAGACGTATGCCTTTTGGTTTATGTAATGCACCTGCTACCTTTCAAAGATGCATGATGGCTATATTCTCTGATTTTTTTGAAAAGATTTGTGAGGTTTTCATGGACGACTTTTCCGTCTATGGTTCCTCTTTTGATGATTGCTTGAGCAATCTTGATCGAGTTTTGCAGAGATGTGAAGAAACTAATCTTGTCTTGAATTGGGAAAAGTGCCACTTTATGGTTAATGAAGGTATTGTCTTGGGGCACAAAGTTTCTGAAAGAGGTATTGAAATTGATAAAGCCAAGGTTGACGCTATTGAAAAGATGCCATGTCCCAAGGACATCAAAGGTATAAGAAGTTTCCTTGGTCATGCCAGATTTTATAGGAGGTTCATTAAGGACTTCTCAAAAATTTCTCGGCCTCTGACTAATTTATTACAAAAAGATGTACCATTTGTCTTTGATGATGATTGTGTAGAAGCATTTGAAATACTCAAGGAAGCATTAGTCTCTGCACCTATTGTTCAGCCACCTGATTGGAATTTACCCTTTGAAATTATGTGTGATGCTAGTGATTATGCTGTAGGTGCTGTTCTAGGGCAAAGAGTGTATAAGAAATTAAATGTTATCCATTATGCTAGTAAGACTCTAGACAATGCTCAAAGAAATTATGCTACTACCGAAAAGGAACTTTTAGCGGTTGTATTTGCTTGTGATAAATTCAGACCCTATATTGTTGATTCTAGAGTAACTATTCATACCGATCATGCTGCTATTAAATATCTTATGGAAAAGAAAGATGCTAAACCTAGACTTATTAGATGGTTTCTCTTGCTGCAAGAATTTGATTTACATATTGTTGATAGAAAAGGAGCTGAGAACCCCGCTGCAGACAACTTGTCTAGGCTAGAGAATGTTCTTGATGACCCACTACCTATTGATGATAGCTTTCCTGATGAACAATTAAATGTCATAAGCACTTCTCGTAGCACTCCATGGTATGCTGATTATGCTAATTATATTGTTGCTAAATTCATACCACCTAGCTTCACATACCAACAAAAGAAAAAGTTCTTTTACGATTTGAGACATTACTTTTGGGATGACCCGCATCTTTATAAGAAGGAGTAGATGGTGTTATTAGACGTTGTGTACCTGAGCATGAACAGGAACAGATCCTACGCAAGTGTCACTCCGAAGCTTATGGAGGACACCACGCTGGAGATAGAACTGCACATAAGGTATTGCAATCTGGTTTTTATTGGCCTACTCGCTTCAAGGATGCCCGTAAGTTTGTTTTGTCTTGTGATGAATGTCAAAGAATTGGTAATATTAGTAGACGTCAAGAAATGCCTATGAATTATTCACTTGTTATTGAGCCATTTGATGTTTGGGGCTTTGATTATATGGGACCTTTTCCTGCCTCTAATGGTTACACTCATATTTTAGTTGCTGTTGATTACGTTACTAAGTGTCACATCCCTAGCTTTACCCTGGCCTTGGACTAGCTTGGTTGCTGAATCATGTTTAAATTCAAATGAAATTTGAATTGAGGAATTTTCAAAGCCTCAGAATCCTTTAAAAAAATGATCAAGATAAAAATTGCTTCAAATAAGTCCAAGAAAATGTTCTTGTTAGCCTCTGGAAATATTGGCAAGAGGTAAAATCCAAACCAATATTTTCGGTATCTCAGAAACATTTATTTTGGGTATTTGAATTAAATCAATAGCTATTTGAATTGGACTTATATCTACTGTTAAATAAATATAGGTCCAATAATTCTGAAATATTTTGTGGAGCATTGTTTTAATTCTTTTAGCTCCTAAAAATATTGTCAGAAGCAAAATAAATTGAATTGGTTTCAAAACCAAATTCAAAACAAACCTGCAAAATAGAAAACAGAACTAAAACAGAAAGAGAGAGAGAGAGAGTTTTACCTGGCCCCTTACATGGCCGGCCCAGTGGACAGCCTAGCCCACTGGCCTGGTGCCAGTCGTCCTCTACCTCTGCCAGTAGGCAGAGGAGGGAGACAGCGCACGCGCGCCCGCGGCGCCACGCACCTCCCTGCTTGCCTGTGTCATCAAGGCCACCGCGACGCCTCGGGCCTTCCCTTCGGCGCCGCCCCGAACCCCTGGACACCACTCTCCCCCCCTACGCTCTCTGCCTCGTCTCTCTCCCTCTCTCTCCCAAAGCCGAACGCCGTCGTAGTCACCGACGCCGTTCGCCGTAGCCACCGTGCTCCTCACTACCACCCGAAGTGCCCAAGAGATCCGCCTCGACCACCTCTTCCTCCTCGTCGAGAAGCGCACCGTGGGAGCCCCTGCAACATCGCCACCGCCATCGTCTTCAACCTCCAGCGCCCGAGCTCGCCTCCGGTCGATTCAGCGCCGCTAGGACCTCCCCGAGCTCGCTGACCTCCTATTCGGCATGGCGGTGAGCCCCGTCGTGTTTCCCCTCTCTCCATTCGCTCGCCCCCATGCTGTACCCGCCGTCTCATCGCAACCGGAGCTCGCTGCCGCCGGCCATGTTGCCGTCGCGGCCATGGCTTGTTTCGGTCGCGTCCGAGCACGGCTTTGAGCTCGTGGGGCTCACAGGAAGCCCATGCGCAGCTCACCTTGTCCAAAACACCACCAGGGCCTCGCGCTCGTTACCACCCGAACTCCGGCGCCGCCGCAAGCTCCGTTCCGGCGAGCCCCGTCGTTCACGTAGCCTCCCACCTACCCCATCAGATGCGGGAGAGCCCGGGCTATGCCCCGGTGCCCTCAGCCGCCGCCTCCGTCGCCTTTAGCGCAAGTCCGGCGCGTTGCCGCCGCCATTTTGGTCGCCGGCGTCCAACTCCGGTGGCTGGTGACGTGGCGATGTCATTAAACGCTAATGACGCACTAACTAACCCCCTCTCTCACTGACTACCGGGGCCCACGCCTTAACTAACCGTAGTTTAGTTTATGATTAGTTTTAACTAATCACAGAGGCCCCACAAGTCAAAGTTGACCGTGCTGACGTGTCTGTTGACCGGACCCACCTGTCATTGACCCTAGGCTGCACTTGGTCATTGACCAGTGGACCCCACTGGTCAGGTTTGACCCGGACCAGCCCTGTTGACCCTGCTGACGTCATAGTGACGTAGTGCTGACGCATTAATGCCTTTTCTGGATTTATTTTTATTCAGAAAATTCCAGAAAATAGTATAAACTTCTAAAAATCATAGAAATTCAACCGTAACTCCAAATGAAATAAATTATATATGAAAAATGATCAGAAAAATCCAATCTATCCATCTGTACCATTTTCATGCATGTTAGAACAACTTATAGCTGCTGTTTAGCACAAATCATATAATGGCATTTAAACTTCAAATATGGAGTTTGGATTTGAACTTAGGGTTCAAACCAACTTCATTTAACTTTGTTGCTAGTTGCATTAGCTCAAAACACAAGCATATTGCCGTGTTACATTCATGCATCATATTGTTGCATTGCATTGATGGTGTTTCCTTCTGTGTTGCCGATGTTTGTCCCCTCTCAGTAGACGACGTACCGACGATGAGTTCGATGACACCGATGAAGAACTATATTATCTTCAGAAGTGCCAGGCAAGCAAAACCCCCTTGTTCATTCCGATACAATCCCACTATCTCGCTTCTGCTCTCTTTTACTGCATTAGGACAACAACGATTCATCTATTACTTGCTGCGGTAGCTGAACCCCTTTATCCTCTGCATGACCTGTCATTGCCACAGTAAATAGATGAAACCCACTAGCATGAGTAGGAGTTGTTTGAGCCCTGATGTGCCTACTCATTCATGCTTGTTTGTCATGCCTGCTATTGCTTAGAGTTGTGTCAGGTCTGATTCATCGGGGATGAATTGGAGGTGTGTGAACATGTCCTACCGTGTGTGAGCTAAGTGTGAGAACACGATTTGGTAAAGGTAGCGGTGAGAGGCCATGTAGGAGTACATGGTGGGTTGTCTCATTGCAGCCGTCCTCAGGAACTGAGTTCTGTGTTTGTGATCCATGAACAGCTACTACCACTCATTGGGATCCTTAATTGACCCTCTCGGCTTCTTAATCACCCTTGATCTCTGTCCAGGAGTTACAACTAGTTTCTGGTGTTTGTAGGTAGTGTTAGTAGTCTACCAAGTGGCACCCGGTACAGGTGGGCTTGGGACAGACTAGGCACAGTGGCCCGGTGTACCAAGTAGCACCCGAATGGTGGGCTTGGGAACACTGCTCACATCGTTTGGGGCCGTGAGCGACACCCCGGCCGGATCTCCTTGCGGATGGAACCCGAATAGGCGATAAACCTGGACGAGAGACTTGAGTGTTTAGGTAGGCCGTGGCCGACTCCCTCGCCCGGCTTCCGCTTGAAGGTTGCCGAGGTACATGACGTGTACAGGGCGATAAGTGGCGAGAGCGTGTGTGAAGAAGTACACCCCTGCAGGGTTATCATTATCTATTCGAATAGCCGGATTCCTCGGATATGGAAACTTGGACCCCTTGCATAGTTCATAGACAAGTGAAAGTGGATACTCTAAAATGCGCAAGATAAGCGTGAGTGCTATGGATGGCGTTCTCGTAGGGAGACGGGAGCGGATCCACAGTGGTGTATTGATATGGTGAATATGTGGACTCGTGTGCGCCACCTCAAAAGAGTTACTTGCAGTCGTAGTTCAGGATAGCCACCGAGTCAAAGCTGGCTTGCTACAGTTAAACCCCACCATCCCCTTTGTTGATAATGATGCATATGTAGTTAGTTCTGATGTAAGTCTTGCTGGGTACATTTGTACTCACGTTTGCCTACTTTATGTTTTTGCAGAGAGACTTCGGTCTCGTTAGTAGTTCCGCGTGGACTTCGACATTTAGCTTGTTACCTCAGCTACGATCTTGTGCCCTCGGCAGGATCTGGTAGATAGTCAGGCTTTCAAGCCTTTTTTCATTTGTAGATGTCTGTACTCAGACATGTTAAGCTTCTGCATGTGCTTTGATTTGTATGCTCTGATTGTTGGGTCATGAGACCTATGTTTGTAATATCTCGCTCCTCGGAGCCTAATGAATAAATACTTGAGTCGTAGAGTCATGTTGTGATGCCATGTTGTATTTGCACATATCGAGCATATTGTGTGTATGTTATTGAAATGCTTGGTATGTGTGGGATCTGACTATCTAGTTGTTTATCTTTAGTAGCCTCTCTTACCGGGAAATGTCTCCTAGTGTTTCCACTGAGCCATGGTAGCTTGCTACTGTTCCGGAACACTTAGGCTGGCCGGCATGTGTCCTTCTTTGTTCCCGTGTCTGTCCCTTCGGGGAAATGTCACGCGATGAATACCGGAGTCCTGCTAGCCCAGTGCTACAGCCTAGATTCACTCGCTGTCGACCGACACGTTCGATGCTGGGTCATGGATGCCTGTCCCTGTAAGTTTGTGCCACTTTGGGTTTACGACTAGCCATGTCAGCCCGGGCTCCTTATCATATGGATGCTAGCGACACTATCATATACGTGTGCCAAAGGGCGCAAACGGTCCCGGGCAAAGGTAAGACGACACCCGTGGGAATACCGTGCGTGAGGCCGCAAAGTGATATGAGGTGTTACATGCTAGATCGATGTGGCATTGAGTCGGGGTCCTAACAGCTTTGGTATCAGAGCTTGACTGCCTGTAGGATTACCAAGCCAAACTGGTCAAAGTTGAGTCTAGAAATGCTTTAGTTATATGTAAGGGAATTGATTGTGGGATGGGAACGTAAGGCTCTTTTTACTCCTTTACCTTATGTCCTTCTGATCTGAGTCACCCTCTTCTTCTCTACGGGTTTAAGAACTAGGCCTTCTCTTCTTTCTATCAGGATCACGTGTTACTAATCCGTAGACTTATAGGATTGTTGGTTTCAAGCCTCAGTTAAGTTCCTACTACTTCCGTATGTTAATTATTGATCTCGAAACCTTGATATTGTGATGATCGAGTGGTTATGCCACCATTTTTGTAGCATGTCTAAATCTTTTTGAGCATTTACAGCCGTTATGCTGTCCGAGTCATCCCAGGTTTCTAAATAGTCTGATGCATTTGCAAATTCCTTTCACCGTTCTGAAGATCCTTTGTGCCAGATCAACCACACTAACTAGTGTGTTGAGGTATTTCTTTGCCTCAGCATTTATGTTGGAGCTAGTATTATGACCCTAGATGTCTAGAGTATCACCTAGTAATCTAGCCATGCTTTGTGTTCCCAGTGTGATGATTCTGGCCATCATTCTCGAAAGCATCCCGTGATGCAACTTAGTAGTAGGTATTCTACTCCTGGGTTTTTGAACCCGAGATTCACCCCACCTACTTCATGTTGATAGTGTTTTCTAGTTACTTTAGGATGTTAGTAACCTTTGCGATAGTCCTCGAGGTCCGTGGTATTTCCTTCTTCCAAATACTATGAACCGTTTATGGCAGAAGTTCTTTGAACCAAAAGATCACAACCAGAGTGCTCTTGATGGGTTCTCCATTCTATATTGTGAATCTGCCAGTTCTACCTTCTGCATGGGTTATCCGGAAGAAATGTTGAGCTTTGCTCGACATACTAATCTATGCATCCACAACTCAGAAAGATATATGTTCCTTTGAGTTGTCCCTCTTCAGTCGTATTCCGATCTTCGTCTATCAATTGATAGTCAGAAGTAATTGTGCATTCGTGTTATCGATTTATTATTCTTGTGGTCCGTTAAGCCATTCTATTCTGGAATGACTAGGAGAAACAAACTCCAGTACCTCATCCATATCTAGGGTTGGGTCAAAGAAGTTGTATTCCATAGATCAAAATGCCAATCCAGCTTCTGGTCTGTTCTACCTTGAAGTATTGCCTTCTTTATGTCAGGATTGTCATGAGAATTGCACCACCTCTTATGAATTCTTGACGCAGTGATACTTCTCGCCATCATTTTCATTTCTCGGTTCCGTGTTGTTGCAACCGGAATGCCGACGTGTGAATCATGATGTGTGAACTCAATACTCCTAGCAACTGTGTTGCTTGGTAGTTAATGGACAATAATTTCATTCTTAGTGTGTTGGTTCTTGAATCATCATTCTAAGACTGATTGTGCTACCTAGTCCTTATTTCCTGGTGCACTCTTCGATCAATGAGTTAGGATTTTGGCAATCCCTCGCTCTTCTGGTCATATCGTCTTGCCCTGAAAAGCAAGATTGTTCTCGAGCTTAGTAACATATCGGTGGTTTGTGATTCTCCGAATGTCTTCTCGGAGGTATCACCAGGATGTCACCTGACCGCTATGTTGAGCTCGTGATCAAGTTGGTTTTCGAAACCACCCTTTCTCCAAGAATCCGTGTTGGATACCCCAGAGCTGGTTGGTTAAGCTAAACAACAACTTGGAGAGTTGGAAGATAAAAGCTTTGCCAAGTTTAGTTCGTTCCAAAGGGATATCTTTACGTTTGTGTGTGTTGAAGAAAGATGATATATCCATCGATTGATCCTCGTGGTCAATTGTTGGATTTAATGTCTTACCCCAAACCTTTGATTTGAGTATGGGCTATCATCAAATCAAATCAGAACCAACGATGTTCGTAATGTTGTCTTACTCGTGGATTTTCCTTGAGCATACACCATTATATCTTTTGGGTCTGACCAACACTATCACCTTGTTCACATAATTATGGAATTCCATTTTCATGGAAACCTGGATGAATTGTTGTTGATTGAGCCCATCGACAACATCCTTGCCTTCTCCGTAATTTTGTTGAACATTAAGCTAGTGTTGGAAACTTTTGAAAGCATTTCTTCATGCTAGCTCATGAAGCATATGTTCGAATGAAAGAAGTGGCTTCCTCTAATTCATGTGCATTTGATGCAAGTTGCCACCGTGGATTCGTGAAAGTCAATGTTGCTTCCTTTGGAATCATCCCAAGTCGGTCATGCATACGTGCGAAGTATTCTGTGGTTTGGAGACTTGCAACCTTCATTCTATATGTATCCTTAGCACACCAAGCCACTGACTGATTTGTTCTAGGAGAAGAAGCTCCTTCTTAAGACCCGGGGCTTATACAAGGACTTCGATATCCTCGATGATGGTTCCCCACCTGAACTCGGTAGTGTTTTGTTGTAAGACTACCATGTGGACATGCTTGTCTGGGACAGCGTGCTCACATGCGTTTAGCAGAACCAGCTCATGTTTTGGAGCTTACTATCGTAGTTCATTTCCCGAGAATCTCGCAACGTCATCTCGTCGATTGTGTTGCAAACTTTCTTTTCAGACATGTTGAGTCTGAAGTATCCTATCACCAATCAGATCTGAATCTCAGGCAGATATGATGGTTGGAACATTCCCTACAGTTGCATTTTGTTCCCAGTTTGCATCGCCATTGTGCCAATTTCCATGGGCTGCCCCTCTCAGCAATTGTTGTTCAGGATCATCTTCAGAGGTGGTCCTACCATGGGTCCCATCCATTTCCAATGATAAGCAAAAAAATCATCCATTGCGTTGTCTTCAACAAGGTAGTCCACATCATCCATCCTAGTCTGAGTATGTCATTCCTTCGAACACCTTCCAATGATCGATTGTGATTTGCCTTAGGCTGGTATAAAGAATCTCAATGATCTCTATATCAAAAGTAATTCTTTTTGCCACTTAAGGGAATATTTCTGCGGGTCACCTTCCTTAAGATGTCTCGTTATAGTATCATGGCAACTCAACTCCTCGTTACGTGGACATCCGTTCACCACCCTCTTAAGGCGGGATTGTTGTCTACCTAGTGAACCTTCCTCATCTGTTTCACCCCATCCCTTTGGATGTTTGCGTCGTGTCTCAGCCCGCGAGATGTATTAATGTCTCATTCCGTGAGTTGATCCCGAGTTGCTCGATCTTCGAGAAGATCGATTCCTGTAGAATTTCTTTCTGTCGTCATCGTGTTGGACAAAGACCTCGAAGGCAAAGGTACCAAGATCAACATCTACCAGAAGGGCAATCGGATCATGAAGATCGTGTTAGCTTGTGTCCCTCTGTTTTTTTTACCTCACGACTTGAATCTCGGGACGAGATTCTTATTTAGTAGGGGTGAGTTGTCACATCCCTAGCTTTACCCTGGCCTTGGACTAGCTTGGTTGCTGAATCATGTTTAAATTCAAATGAAATTTGAATTGAGGAATTTTCAAAGCCTCAGAATCCTTTAAAAAAATGATCAAGATAAAAAATGCTTCAAATAAGTCCAAGAAAATGTTCTTGTTATCCTCTGGAAATATTGGCAAGAGGTAAAATCCAAACCAATATTTTCGATATCTCACAAACATTTATTTTGGGTATTTGAATTAAATCAATAGCTATTTGAATTGGACTTATATCTACTGTTAAATAAATATAGGTCCAATAATTCTGAAATATTTTGTGGAGCATTGTTTTAATTCTTTTAGCTCCTAAAAATATTGTCAGAAGCAAAATAAATTGAATTGGTTTCAAAACCAAATTCAAAACAAACCTGCAAAATAGAAAACAGAATTAAAATAGAAAGAGAGAGAGAGAGAGTTTTACCTGGCCCCTTACCTGGCCGGCCCAGTGGACAGCCCAGCCCACTGGCCTGGTGCGAGTCGTCCTCTACCTCTGCCAGTAGGCAGAGGAGGGAGACAGCGCACGCGCGCCTGCGGCGCCACGCACCTCTCTGCTTGCCTGTGTCATCAAGGCCACCGCGACGCCTCGGGCCTTCCCTTCGGCGCCGCCCCGAACCCCTGGACACCACTCTCCCCCCTATGCTCTCTGCCTCGTCTCTCTCCCTCTCTCTGCCAAAGCCGAACGCCGTCGTAGTCACCGACGCCGTTCGCCGTAGCCACTGTGCTCCTCACTGCCACCCGAAGTGCCCAGGAGATCCGCCTCGACCACCTCTTCCTCCTCGCTGAGAAGCGCACCGCGGGAGCCCCTGCAACGTCGCCACCTCCAGCGTCTTCAACCTCCAGCGCCCGAGCTCGCCTCCGGTCGATTCAGTGCCGCTAGGACCTCCCCGAGCTCGCTGACCTCCTATTCGGCATGGCGGTGAGCCCCGTCGTGTTTCCCCTCTCTCCATTCGCTCGCCCCCATGCTGTACCCGCCGTCTCACAGCAACCGGAGCTCGCTGCCGCCGGCCATGTTGCCGTCACGGCCATGGCTTGTTTCGGTCGCGTCCGAGCATGGCTTTGAGCTCGTGGGGCTCACAGGAAGCCCATGCGCAGCTCAGCTTGTCCAAAACCCCACCAGGGCCTCGCGCCCGTTACCACCCGAACTCCGGCACCGCCGCGAGCTCCGTTCCGGCGAGCCCCGGCGTTCACGTAGCCTCCCACCTACTCCATCAGATGCGGGAGAGCCCGGGCTACGCCCCGGTGCCCTCAGCCGCCGCCTCCGTCGCCTTTAGCGCAAGTCCGGCGCGTTGCCGCCGCCATTTTGGTCGCCGGCGTCCAACTCCGGTGGCTGGTGACGTGGCGATGTCATTAAACGCTAATGATGCACTAACTAACCCCCTCTCTCACTGACTACTGGGGCCCATGCCTTAACTAACCGTAGTTTAGTTTATGATTAGTTTTAACTAATCATAGAGGCCCCACAAGTCAAAGTTGACCGTGCTGACGTGTCTGTTGACCGGACCCACCTGTCATTGACCCTAGGCTGCACTTGGTCATTGACCAGTGGACCCCACTGGTCAGGTTTGACCCGGACCAGCCCTGTTGACCCTGCTGACGTCATAGTGACATAGTGCTGACGCAGTAATGCCTTTTCTGGATTTATTTTTATTCAGAAAATTCCAGAAAATAGTATAAACTTCTAAAAATCATAGAAATTCAACCATAACTCCAAATGAAATAAATTATATATGAAAAATGATCAGAAAAATCCAATCTATCCATCTGTACCATTTTCATGCATGTTAGAACAACTTATAGCTGCTGCTTAGCACAAATCATATAATGGCATTTAAATTTCACATATGGAGTTTGGATTTGAACTTAGGGTTCAAACCAACTTCATTTAACTTTGTTGCTAGTTGCATTAGCTCAAAACACAAGCATATTGCCATGTCACATTCATGCATCATATTGTTGCATTGCATTGATGGTGTTTCCTTCTGTGTTGCCGGTGTTTGTCCCCTCTCAGTAGACGACGTACCGACGATGAGTTCGATGACACCGATGAAGAACTATATTATCTTCAGAAGTGCCAGGCAAGCAAAACCCCCTTGTTCATTCCGATACAATCCCACTTTCTCGCTCCTGCTCTCTTTTACTGCATTAGGACAACAACGATTCATCTGTTACTTGCTGCGGTAGCTGAACCCCTTTATCCTCTGCATGACCTGTCATTGCCACAGTAAATAGATGAAACCCACTAGCATGAGTAGGAGTTGTTTGAGCCCTGATGTGCCTACTCATTCATGCTTGTTTGTCATGCCTGCTATTGCTTAGAGTTGTGTCAGGTCTGATTCATCGGGGATGAATTGGAGGTGTGTGAACATGTCCTACCGTGTGTGAGCTAAGTGTGAGAACACGATTTGGTAAAGGTAGCGGTGAGAGGCCATGTAGGAGTACATGGTGGGTTGTCTCATTGCAGCCGTCCTCAGGAACTGAGTTCTGTGTTTGTGATCCATGAACAGCTACTACCACTCATTGGGATCCTTAATTGACCCTCTCGGCTTCTTAATCACCCTTGATCTCTGTCCAGGAGTTGCAACTAGTTTTTGGTGTTTGTAGGTAGTGTTAGTAGTCTACCAAGTGGCACCCGGTACAGGTGGGCTTGGGATAGACTAGGCACAATGGCCCGGTGTACCAAGTAGCACCCGGATGGTGGGCTTGGGAAACCTGCTCACATCGTTTGGGGCCGTGAGCGACACCCCGGCCAGATCTCCTTGCGGATGGAACCCGAATAAGCGATAAACCTGGACGAGAGACTTGAGTGTTTTGGTAGGCCGTGGCCGACTCCCTCGCCCGGCTTCCGCTTGAAGGTTGCCGAGGTACATGACGTGTACAGGGCGATAAGTGGCGAGAGCATGTGTGAAGAAGTACACCCCTGCAGGGTTATCATTATCTATTCGAATAGCCGGATTCCTCGGATATGGAAACTTGGACCCCTTGCATAGTTCATAGACAAGTGAAAGTGGATACTCTAAAATGCGCAAGATAAGCGTGAGTGCTATGGATGGCGTTCTCATAGGGAGACGGGAGCGGATCCATAGTGGTGTATTGATATGGTGAATATGTGGACTCATGTGCGCCACCTCAAAAGAGTTACTTGCAGTCGTAGTTCAGGATAGCCACCGAGTCAAAGCTGGCTTGCTGCAGTTAAACCCCACCATCCCCTTTGTTGATAATGATGCATATGTAGTTAGTTCTGATGTAAGTCTTGCTGGGTACATTTGTACTCACGTTTGCCTATTTTATGTTTTTGCAGAGAGACTTCGGTGTCGTTAGTAGTTCCGCGTGGACTTCGATGTTTAGCTTGTTACCTCAGCTACGATCTTGTGCCCTCGGCAGGATCTGGTAGATAGTCAGGCTTTCAAGCCTTTTTTCATTTGTAGATGTCTGTACTCAGACATGTTAAGCTTCTGCATGTGCTTTGATTTGTATGCTCTGATTGTTGGGTCATGAGACCTATGTTTGTAATATCTTGCTCCTCGGAGCCTAATGAATAAATACTTGAGTCGTAGAGTCATGTTGTGATGCCATGTTGTATTTGCACATATCGAGCATATTGTGTGTATGTTATTGAAATGCTTGGTATGTGTGGGATTTGACTATCTAGTTGTTTATCTTTAGTAGCCTCTCTTACCGGGAAATGTCTCCTAGTGTTTCCACTGAGCCATGGTAGCTTGCTACTGCTCTGGAACACTTAGGCTGGCCGGCATGTGTCCTTCTTCGTTCCTGCGTCTGTCCCTTCGGGGAAATGTCACGCGATGAATACCGGAGTCCTGCTAGCCCAGTGCTACAGCCTGGATTCACTCGCTGTTGACCGACACGTTCGATGCTGGGTCATGGATGCCTGTCCCTGTAAGTTTGTGCCACTTTGGGTTTACGACTAGCCATGTCAGCCCGGGCTCCTTATCATATGGATGCTAGCGACACTATCATATATGTGTGCCAAAAGGCGCAAATGGTCCCGGGCAAAGGTAAGACGACACCCGTGGGAATACCGTGCGTGAGGCCACAAAGTGATATGAGGTGTTACATGCTAGATCGATGTGGCATTGAGTCGGGGTCCTGACACTAAGTGGGTAGAAGCTATTCCAAGTAGTAGTGCTGATCATAACACTTCTATTAAAATGCTTAATGAAGTTATTTTTCCGAGGTTTGGAGTCCCTAGATACTTAATGACTGATGGTGGTTCACACTTTATTCATGGTGCTTTCCGTAAGATGCTTGCTAAATACGATGTTAATCATAGAATTGCATCTCCATATCACCCGCAGTCTAGTGGTCAGGTAGAATTGAGCAATAGAGAGCTCAAATTAATTTTGCAAAAGACTGTCAATAGGTCTAGAAATAATTGGTCCAAAAAACTGAATGATGCACTATGGGCCTATAGAACTGCGTACAAAAATCCTATGGGTATGTCTCCGTATAAAATGGTTTATGGAAAAGCATGTCATTTACCTCTTGAACTAGAACATAAGGCGTATTGGGCTATCAAAGAGCTCAGTTATGACTTAAAACTTGCCGGTGAGAAGAGGTTGTTTGATATTAGCTCACTTGATGAATGGAGAACCCAAGCTTATGAAAATGCCAAGTCGTTTAAAGAAAAAGTTAAAAGGTGGCATGATAAAAGGATACAAAAGCGTGAGTTTAATGTAGGTGACTATGTATTGCTATACAACTCTCGTTTAAGATTTTTTGCAGGAAAACTTCTCTCCAAATGGGAAGGTCCTTACGTTATCGAGGAGGTCTATTGTTCCGGTGCCATAAAAATCAACAACTTCACAGGCACAAATCCGAAGGTGGTAAACGGTCAAAGAATCAAACATTATATCTCAGGTAATCCCATAAATGTTGAAACCAATATTATTGAAACCGTAACCCCGGAGGAATACATAAGGGACACTTTCCAGAACGTCCCAGACTCCGAAAAGGAATAGATATGTGGTACGGTAAGTAAACCGACCCCAAAACAATTTTTAAAGCAATATTTCTCCGTTTTGGAATATTTAGAAAAATAGAAAAATAAGTAGCAGTCCTGGGAGGACACGAGGCCTCCACGAGGGTGGAGGGCGCGCCCTACCCCCCTGGGCGCGCCCACCTACCTCGTGAGCACCTCGTGTGCCCTCCGGACTCTGTTTTCTTGCACGATATGTATTTTGGTCGGTAAAAATTCATTATATATTCTCCCGAAGGTTTTGACGACTGTATCACACAAATATCCTCTGTTTTTGTTTCGAACTGTTTCCGTTGTAGATTTGAGGATTCCGGAGACTCGATCATCCTTCTATGAGGGTGAGCCTATGCCATGGAAGGTGGACGACAAGCTTCCATCACCAACAACACCTCCACCGCAAACAACAACGAAGGAGATATAATCACATGGGTATGGGCACTCCCCTTGGCAACTGCCAAGCTTGGGGGTGGTGCCCCGGTATCGTATCACATCACAACTCCTATCTTTATCATTTTTCTTAGTTCGATCCTATTAGTAGTATATTGATTTAGTAGAATAAAAGTCATGGCATGATCTAGTTTTGAAGTTTTGCTTTATGATCCCTCTATGCAATCGAGTCCATGAGCTATATATAGTAAAGATTAGTGTTGAGTCAAGGGCTTGATTACTTTGCCATGATATTGGGTGAATAAAGAAAATAATAAAAAGAAACAAAGAGTTTATTTTGATCTTAGTGAAAGTAATGACTCCACATAGAGAGTATGATGATTAAAAGTTGTTGGGAGTTGGAAAATATAGCTTTGGTCATCGTTGCAATTAATAGGAAGTAATAAGGAGAGAGAGGTTTCACATATAGATATATTATCATTGACATCTTTTATGATTGGGAGCACTCATTAAAATATGACATGATAAAGAGTTGATGTTGGACAAGGAAGACAACATAGTGAGTTATCTTTTCTTACATCTGAGATAAAGTATATTGTCATGGTTCCTCTACTGTGTTGAGCTTGCCTTTCCCCCTCATGCTAGCCAAATTCTCAGCACTAAGTAGAAATACTACTTGTGCTTCCATATACCCTTAAACCAGTTTTGCCATGAGAGTCCACCATATCTACCTATGGATTGAGTAAGATCCTTCAAGTAAGTTGTCATCGGTGCAAGCAATAAAAATTGATCTGTAAATATGCATGACTTATTAGTGTGGAGAAAATAAACTTTGCACGAACTTGTTGTGGAGGCAATAAAAGTGACGGACTGCATAATAAAGGTTCACATACAAGGGGCAATGTAAAGTGACGTTCTTTTGCATTAAGATTTTGTGCATCCAACCATAAAAGCGCATGGCAACCTCTGCTTCCCTCTGCGAAGGGCCTATCTTTTATTATTATCCTCTACTTTATGCAAGAGTCACGGTGATCTTCACCTTTCCTTTTTCATTTTATCCTTTGGCAAGCTCAGCATGTTGGAAAGAACATGATATATATATATATATATATATATATATATATATATATATATATATATATATATATATATATATATATATATATATCTAATTGGATGTGGGGGAGCATGAATTATTATTGTTGACATTACCCTTGTGGTAAAAGGTTGTGGGGCAAAACTACAAGCCCCTATCTTTCTCTGTGTCCAGTTAAAACTCCGTAACCACAAGTATCGCGTGACTGTTAGCAATTATGAAGGACTAAGTGATAGTTGAGTATGTGGACTTGCTTTTAAGCTCTGACATAGACTCTTTCCGATGTTATGATAAATTGCAATTGCTTCAATGACTGAGGGTATAATTTGTTGGTGCTCAATAAGGTTTATGATTCATACTTTGGCTTTGCGAAAAGATCACCACTTGAACATAAGTAATCATATGACAAATCTATATGTGTTGCTGTTATGAAAATAATCATGGTGCCTTCATGTCCGTATTTTATTTTTATCGACGCCTCTACTTCTAAACATGAGGACATATTTATTGTTATCGGCTTTTCGCTTGAGGACAAGCGAGGTCTAAGCTTGGGGGAGTTGATACGTCCATTTTGCATCATGCTTTTATATTGATATTTATCGCTTTATGGGCTGTTATTTCACGATATGTCACAATACTTATGGCTATTCTCTCTTATTTTACAAGGTTTACCATGAAGAGGGAGAATGCCGGCAGCTGGAATTCTGGCTGGAAAAGGAGTAAATATTGGAGACCTATTCTGTGCAACTCCAAAAGTCCTGAAACTCCACGGAATATCTTAAAAGAAATAAAGAAAAATCGTCGCCAAAGATGAAGGCCAGGGGGCCCACACCCTGCTCACGAGGGTGGGGGGCGCGCCCCTCCCCTTGGGCGCGCCCCCTACATCGTGGGCCCCTTGGTGGCTCTCCGACGCCCATCTTCTCCTATATGAAGTCTTTCGATGAGAAAAAAAATAATAAGCAACCTTTCGGGACGAGACTCCGCCGCCACGAGGCGGAACCTTGGCGGAACCAATTTAGGGCTCCGGCAGAGCTGTTCTGCCGGGGACACTTCCCTCTGGGAGGGGGAAATCATCGTCATCATCATCACCAACTCTCCTCTCATCGAGAGAGGGCAATCTCCATCAACATCTTCACCAACACCATCTCATCTCCAAACCCTAGTTCATCTCTTGTATCCAATTCTTGTCTCCAAGTCCGGGATTGGTGCTAGTAGGTTGCTAGTAGTGTTGATTACTCCTTGTAGTTGATGCTAGTTGGTTTATTTGGTGGAAGATCATATGTTCAGATCCTTTATGCATATTATTACCCCTCTGATTATGAACATTAATATGCTTTGTGAGTAGTTACGTTTGTTCCTGAGGACAAGGGAGAAGTCTTGCTATTAGTAGTCATGTGAATTTGGTATTCGTTCGATACTTTGATAAGATGTATGTTGTCTAACCTCTAGTGGTGTTATGTGAACGTCGACTACATAACACTTCACCATTATTTGGGCCTAGAGGAAGGCATTGGGAAGTAATAAGTAGATGATGGGTTGCTAGAGTGACAGAAGCTTAAACCCTAGTTTATGCGTTGCTTCGTAAGGGGCTGATTTGGATCCATATGTTTCATGCTATGGTTAGGTTTACCTTAATACTTTTGTTGTAGTTTCAGATGCTTGCAATAGAGGTTAATCATAAGTGGGATGCTTGTCCAAGTAAGGGCAGTACCCAAGCACCAGTCCACCCACATATCAAATTATCAAAGTACCGAACGCGAATCATATGAGCGTGATGAAAACTAGCTTGAGGATATTCCCATGTGTCCTCGGGAGCGCTTTTCCTATTATAAGAGTTTGTCCAGGCTTGTCCTTTGCTACAAAAAGGATTGGGCCACCTTGCTGCACTTTATTTACTTTTGTTACTTGTTGCTCGTTACCATTTATCTTATCACAAAACTATCTGTTACCACTTATTTCAGTATTTGCAGAGAATACCTTGCTGAAAACCGCTTATCATTTCCTTCTGCTCCTCGTTGGGTTCGACACTCTTACTTATTGAAAGGACTACGATAGATCCCCTATACTTGTGGGTCATCATGTGACTCCTCAAGAGCCAAACAATGCACACACTCTTCCTCAAGAGCATTAGAAAGATCCAAAATCTCATCGGCATAGTCACGACTATGACCTTCCATCTTAGAGATGGTTTCTTCATGAGCCTCGATCATGTCATTGGCTTCACCAATTTGTTCCAAGAGAGCAATGAAGTGCTTCTTGGATTTGCCCTTGAGCTTACTCATAAAAGACTCAAATTCATTTACCTCCTCATTAGACCCCTCACTTTCATCAATGCAATCCGTCAAGGAGGGGGTATTAATGATGGTGGTTTTGATGTTGGGGGTTACCTTGTTGGTGGCTTTAGCCATGAGGCACTTGGCGATGATGTTCTCGTTGGGTGAGTCGAAGAGGGATACCCGTGGAGTTGTGCCAATGGCAACAGAGGCCATGGCCACGACTTCACTATCTTCTTCATCATCATCATCCTCATGGTATTCTTCTTGAACCACTAACCCTCTAGTTGGAGTCTTCTTGGTGAAGTTGTTCTTGTTGGGGAAATACTTGGCTTTGTCTTTTCGGATGAGCTTGCCACCATTGTCTTCCCTATTCTCCTAGGGGCACTCCGCAACAAAATGGCTCACATTGCCACAATTGTAACATGTTCTCACACGTTGCTTGCCCTTGAATCTACTTGAGTTATTCCTGTTGAAGCTTGGCCTTGTGTTCTTCTTGCTCCAAAATTGCCTTGAAGCAAGAGCCATGTGTTCATGATAATCATACTTAGTATCTTCGGGGTTGCTCTCATCTTCTTCCTCATCATCCTCTTCTTCCACACTAACCTTGGCCTTCAAGGCAAGGTTGGGCTTCTTTGCTCTTTGAGAACGTAACACCGCATTGTCGGTGGTCTTGTCCAAGATGCTCATATCCACAAACTCATCCAACACTTCACTTGAGGACAATATGTGGAAGTCCGGCCTTTGACGAATGACGGAGGACATGGCCTTGTGATAAGGCATCATGGCCTTGAGGAATTTGCGCTTGATCCAATTGTCATCCGTATCCTTGCTCCCATGATCTCAGAGTGAGACCGCGAGAGCAGTTAGTCTCCGATAGAGCTCACGAGGTTCTTCATCTTCTTTCATTGCAAACTCATCGGCTTCATCTTGCACTACTTCATAGCTGGAGCGTTGAATGCTTGCGCTTCCCCTGTAGAGAGAAACAACCTGCCGCCATGCATCCTTAGCCGTGATGAAGGGTCGGAGATGTGCAATATCTTCGGGTGGAATTGCTTCTTGGATGATGAAGAGAGCATTCTCATTGAATTGATTATCCGCTGCTTCTCTAGGGGTGAAGTTGCTTCGGTCGTGCGGATAAAAACCTTCTTCAATGATTCTCCAAAGGTTAGTACTAACATGATTCAAATGATGCTTAAAGCGATAAACCCAAGAATCAAAGTCCTCATTTTTCACAATTTTAGGGGGAGGACCGGCATGATTCAAATGAGTGGAAGGAATCGGTCCACCATAAGTAAGTGGAGGTTCCACATGGGAAAAGATGTCGTTGCCATTTTTACCACTAGTAGAAGGAGCCTTTTCACTAGTAGCTCCCCCCTTGTCGGAGTTAGCATCCGTCACCTTGTTAGTGGGATCACCCACTGAAAGCACAAGTGCTCCCTGGGTGATTTTGGTAATTAATGTCAACATAACAAGTTCAACAATGGAGTGGCATGGACTAAAGGATGTGGAACCCCTTCAAGATGCTAAGGACAAAGGATTGGCTCAAGCTCCAAGAACAAGGCTCTACATTTTCTATTTTAGTGATCCAAGATCACATTGAGTCTATAGGAAAAGCCAATACTATCAAGAGGGGATGAGGTGTTGCTTAATGGCTTGCTTGCTCAAAGTGCTTAGTGATATGCTCCAAAGGCCTAAACTACTTTCTCACATCCACATATGTCCTAAACCAAAAGTCTAACTCGGCCCTACCGATTCTTTCTATCCGGCACCACCGAGTTCAGATGTCTTAGCCACTGCCACAAGCCCTAGGCAAATCGGTCTCACCGATAGGGATCTCGATCTCACCGAGATGGGATTGTAATCTCTTTATGTATGTCCATTACCAAAATCGGTCTCACCGAGTCTAAGTAATCGGTACTACTGAGATTACAATGCAAACTCTCTGGTTAGCCTATTACCAGAATCGGTCCCACCGAGTTTGTGTAATCGGTCAAACCGAGTTTGCCTGACCAACTCTCTGGTTAGCTTATTACCAAAATTGGTCTCACCGAGTTTGTGTAATCGGTCTCACCGATATTACGTTATGCCCTAACCCTAACCATATCGGTCCTACCGAGTTGCATGTCGGTCCCACCAAAAATCCTAACGGTCACTAGATTTGCTAAATCGGTCCGACCGAGTTCTTCAATTCGGTCCCACCGAGTTTGGTAAGTTGTGTGTAACAGTTAGATTTTGTGTGGAGGCTATATATACCCCTCCACCCACTCTTCATTCGTGGAGAGAGACATCAGAACGAACCTACACTTCCAACTTGCATTTTCTGAGAGAGAACCACCTACTCATGTGTTGAGGCCAAGATATTCCATTCCTACCATATGAATCTTGATCTCCAGCCTTCTCCAAGTTGCTTTCCACTCAAATCTTCTTTCCACCAAATCCAAATCCTGTGAGAGAGAGTTGGGTGTTGGGGAGACTATCATTTGAAGCACAAGAGCAAGGAGTTCATCATCAACACACCATTTGTTACTTCTTGGAGAGTGGTGTCTCCTAGATTGGCTAGGTGTCACTTGGGAGCCTCCGACAAGATTGTGGAGTTGAACCAAGGAGTTTGTAAGGGCAAGGAGATCGCCTACTTCGTGAAGATCTACCGCTAGTGAGGCAAGTCCTTCGTGGGCAACGACCATGGTGGGATAGACAAGGTTGCTTCTTCGTGGACCCTTCGTGGGTGGAGCCCTCCGTGGACTCGCGCAACCGTTACCCTTCGTGGGTTGAAGTCTCCATCAACGTGGATGTACGATAGCACCACCTATCGGAACCACGACAAAAACATCCATGTCTCCAATTGGGTTTGAATTCTCCAAACCCTTACCTTTACATTCTTGCAAGTTGCATGCTTTACTTTACGCTGCTCATATACTCTTTGCATGATTGCTTGTTATGTATTGTGAGTGTTAAACTTGTGCCTAAACTCCACTTAAACTTAAAGAAGTTAAAAACTGCAACTTTTGGTACTTATTGTCTAATCACCCCCCCTCTAGACACCTCTTCTCGATCCTTTCACCCACTTTCATCGGTGCGGTAGATAGTTTAAGCCCTTCTAAGAATTTATGAAACATGCTTTCAACCTCGGTCGTCATGGAGGTTTTCAATGTGTCCAAAGCCACATTGAATTCCTCATGAGAGACCGCGGTTCCCCCATCGGCCGTAGACGAGATTGGATTCACACCTGAGTGCTCCTCACCACCGTCTACAGTGTCAACCATACTCTTTGGACGGCAAGGTCCTTAATAAAGAGACGAGGCTCTGATACCAATTGAAAGGATCGATATAGTTGACTAGAGGGGGGGTGAATATGCAACTAACAATTTTTTAGCTTTTCTTTACCAAATTAAACTTTGCATCAAAGTAGGTTGTCCAGATATGCAACTAAGTGAGCAACCTATATGATGCAACAACAATAAGCACACAAGCAAGCAATGGATAGACCACAATAAAAACTTGCACAAGTAAAGGTAAGAAATAACCAAGAGTGGAACCGATGAAGACGAGGATGTGTTACCGAAGTTCCTTCCCTTTGAGGGGAAGTACGTCTCCGTTGGAGCGGTGTGGAGGCACAATGCTCCCCAAGAAGCGACTAGGGCCACCGTATTCTCCTCACGCCCTCACACAATGTGAGATGCCATGATTCCACTATTGGTGCCCTTGGAGGCGGCGACCGAACCTTTACAAACAAGGTTGGGGCAATCTCCACAACTTAATTGGAGGCTCCCAACGACACCACGAAGCTTCACCATGATAGACTATGGCTCCGAGGTGACCTCAACCAACTAGGGTTCCCAAACACCCAAGAGTAATAAGATCCACAAGGGATTAGTGGGGGAATCAAATTTCTCTTGGTGGAAAGTGTAGATCGGGGCCTTCTCAACCAATCCCTAGAAATCAACAAGTTTGATTGGCTAGGGAGAGAGATCAGGCGAAAATGGAGCTTAGAGCAACAATGGAGTTTGGAGATAGAAGAGGTCAATCTTCTTGGAGAAGAAGACCCCTTTATATAGGGGGGGGGGAACAATTCCAACCATTACCCACTACTCATCCCACGACCCGCGGTACTACCGCAAGGGCCTGCGGTACTACCGTGGGCGCGGCAGGGCCTGGACCTGACTAGATGAGCACCGACAAGGTGTGGTAGAACCGTTAGCACGGTACTACCGCGACCCCGTGTGGTACTACCGCATGGCAGGCACTGTCTAGGCACGGTAGGCACGGATATAAAAAATTACATCTGTGACAACATCCGCTGAGATTTTGTCAATGCAAAAGTCCGACACGGTACTACCACAACAGGTGTGGTACTACCGCGTAGGTCGCGGATGTAAAAAATTACATCCGCCCCTACCTTCGCTCATGCCGCTGTGCCTGGCCAGGCTGCACGGTAATACTGTACCCTGGCACTGTACTACCGCATAGGGCACGGATGTAAAAAATTACATCCGCTCCTACTACCACTTGCACAGCAGCATCAGGCCAGAGCTCATGGTACTACCGCTTAGATGGAGCAGTACTACCATGGGCGCCCACGGTACTACCGTGCCTTGGCCCGGTACTACCGCTGGTGCCTGCGGTAGTACCGCTCTGGGGAGCAGTACTACCGCCAGCCTATGAACAACAACACTTAGAAGTTTTTCATTCTACAGGGACACGGTGAGACAGAGGAAACTCCAAAGAGCCAAAGGAAAGGCAGTGCAGAAGGAACATGTGTACGTGAGATATCTTCGAGGGGCATCAAACCGTCTTGTGTTAACTCATGATATATCTGAAAAGCTCAATGCACACGATTAGTCCGCAAATGCATTGTCATCAACCACCAAAACTACTAAGGGATAAATATGCCCTTACACCTAGGGTGCGCCAGAAGAGGGGAATCCTACTAGGACTCGAAGTCCTAGTAGGTTTCCACCTAAGGAAGAGGGGGAAGAAGGAAGGAAGAGGGGGAAGGGAAGGAAAGGGGGGGGGGCGCCGACCCCTTCCCCTAGTCCAATTCGGACCCAAGGTGGGGGGGGGGCAGGCCCTCTTGGCCCTTCCTTCCTACTAAGGCCCATCGAGGCCCATTAGTTACCCCGAGGGGTTCCGATAACCCTTCGGCACTCCGATAATTATCCGGTACCTCTCGGAACTCATCTGGTGTCCGAATAACATCGTCCAATATATCAATCTTTACGTCTCGACCATTTCGAGACTCCTCGTCATATCTGTGATATCATCCGGGACTTTGAACAACCTTAGGTCATCAAATCACATAAACTCATAATACAAATCATCATCGAACGTTAAGCATGCGGACCCTACGGGTTCAAGAACTATGTAGACATGACTGAGATACATCTCAGGTCAATAACCAATAGCGGAACCTGGATGCTCATATTGGCTCCTACATATTCTACGAAGATCTTTATCGGTCAAACCGCATAACAACATATGTTGTTCCCTTTGTCATCGGTATGTTACTTGCCCGAGATTCGATCGTCGGTATCATCATACCTAGTTCAATCTCGTTACTGGCAAGTCTCTTTACTCGTTCCGTAATGCATCATTCCTCAACTAACTCATTATCCAAATTGCTTGCAAGGCTTATAGTGATGTGCATTACCGAGAGGGCCCAGAGATACCTCTCTGATTCACGGAGTGACAAATCCTAGTCGCGATCTATGCCAAATCAACTAACACCATCAGAGACACCTGTAGAGCATCTTTATAATCACCCAGTTATGTTGTGACGTTGATAGCACACTAAGTGTTCCTCCGGTATACGGGAGTTGCATAATCTCAAAGTCAGAGGAACATGTATAGGTCATGATGAAAGAAATAGCAATAAAACTAAACGATCATTAATGCTAAGCTAACGGATGGGTCTTGTCCATCACATCATTCTCTAATGATGTGATCCTGTTCATCAAATGACAACACAAGTCTATGGCTAGGAAACTTACACTACTAGGGAAAAGGCTATACACAGAATCTTAGCAGCAGCGAGGGTTAAAAACCCTCGCTACTGCTACTTACTAGCAGCGCAGGTTTTTAAACCTCGCTACTACTAAGTTGATAGCAGCAGCGCGGGTTTATAACCCTCGCTACTACTAAGCGGTCTCTACCGTGCCCCCCGGGATATGCCATAGTAGCAGCGAGGGTTTTTAACTGTCGCTACTACTAAGTTGATAGCAGTAGCGCGGGTTTTTAACCCTCGCTACTACTAACCCGCGCTACTGCTATCAACTTAGTAGTAGCGAGGGTTAAAAACCCGCGCTACTGCTAATCGTCTGTCATAGTAGTAGCGCGGGGTATGGCCTATTTGTCAAAGTCTACCCCCTCCCCCCCCCGCCCTCGTGGACCGTCTTTTCAGTTTTTAAAAAATAAAAGAAAACGATAAAATGTCAAAAAATAAAAGAAAATAAGTTTCCCATGTGATATGTGGTCTAGTTGTTGGGAAAATTTACAAATATGAATTTTGACTTTATTTGCAAAATCTCTCTGAAAAATTGTAAAATGGCCATAACTTTTGCATACGAACTCGGATGAAAAAGTTTTTTATATGAAAAATCATCTACTTGAAAATCCTCAAAAGCCTAACAGAAAAAAAGTTACGGGGCTTTTAAGATCTGGAGGCAAAAAAATTCAAAAAAAATGATTTTTTAATTTTTGTTAAATCTGGTCAAACTATGGTCAAACTAATTATTCAAGAATATTAGTGTTACTATTTAATTATTTTAGTTTTTTTGAATTTTGGTCAAATCTGGTCAAACTATGGTCAAACTGTGGTCAAATCTGGTCAAACTATGGTCAAACTGTGGTCAAATCTGGTCAAACTGTGGTCAAACTATGGTCAAACTAATTATTCAAGAAATATTAGTGTTACTAATTTTTTAGAACAATAGTTTCAAACTCAAACAGTGAAATGTGTGACTTCATGCTCAAGCTAAATTCCTGAGGTTAATAGGATTGACATCTTACTATTGTCAGGAAAACAACAAGTGCAGACTTGGAAACGAGGGAGAATAGAACCCGGAAGTTAAGCGTGCTCAGGCTGGAGTAGTGAGAGGATGGGTGACCGTCTGGGAAGTTAGATGATTTGGAATGATGAGGGGTGATTAGAGATTAAATTGAGCAGCGATGAGGGGTGATTAGAGATTTGAGGTTAAACTAATTCAGAAATTTGAAAATTAGGGAAAAAAATTCATAAATTTTTTTTTTGAAAAAAATCAAAAAAAATTCAGAGATTACAGATTAGTAGTAGCGCGGGTTTCTACCCACGCTACTGCT
The DNA here is from genome assembly GCA_963921465.1 of Triticum timopheevii. Taxonomy (NCBI): domain Eukaryota; kingdom Viridiplantae; phylum Streptophyta; class Magnoliopsida; order Poales; family Poaceae; genus Triticum; species Triticum timopheevii. The sequence goes on along the minus strand of OY997274.1, from coordinate 161,296,981 downwards.
ATACGTTAGCTGTAGCGCGGGTTGCACCCGCGCTACTGCTATAAGTTAGCTGTAGCGCCTTATTAGTAGCGCGGGTACCCGCGCTGCTGCTAGGCTTTTCCCTAGTAGTGTTAACCATCTTTGATTAACGAGCTAGTTAAGTAGAGGCATACTAGAGACACTCTGTTTTGTCTATGTATTCACACATGTACTAAGTTTCCAGTTAATACAATTCTAGCATGAATAATAAAAATTTATCATGATATAAGGAAATATAAATAACAATTTTATTATTGCCTCTAGGGCATATTTGCTTCAGTCTCCCACTTGCACTAGAGTCAATAATCTAGATTACATAGTAATGATTCTAACACCCACGGAGTCTTGGTGCTGATCATGTTTTGCTCGTGCGAGAGGCTTAGTCAACGGGTCTGCAATATTCAGATCAGTATGTATCTTGCAAATTTTTATGTCTCCCTCCTTGACTTGATCGCGGATGGAATTGAAGCGTCACTTGATGTGTTTGGTTCTCTTGTGAAATCTGGATTCCTTTGCCAAGGCAATTGCTCCAGTATTGTCACAAAAGATTTTCATTAGACCCGATGCACTAGGTATGACACCTAGATCGGATATGAACTCCTTCATCCAGACTCCTTCATTTTCTGCTTCCAAAGCAGCTATGTACTCCGCCTTACACGTAGATCCCGCCACGACGCTTTGCTTAGAACTGCACCAACTGAGAGCTCCACCATTCAATATAAATACATATCCGGTTTGTGACTTAGAGTCATCCGGATCAGTGTCAAAGTTTGCATCGATGTAACCATTTATGACGAGCTCTTTGTCACCTCCATAAACAAGAAACATATCCTTAGTCCTCTTCAGGTGTTTCAGGATGTTCTTGACCACTGTCCAATGATCCAGTCCTGGATTACTTTGGTACCTCCCTCGTAAACTAATAGCAAGGCACACATCAGGTCTGGTACACAGTATTGCATACATGATAGAACCTATGGCCGAAGCATAGGGAATGACTTTCATTTTCTCTTTATCTTCTGAAGTGGTCGGGCATTGAGTCTGACTCAACTTCACACCTTGTAACACAGGCAAGAACCCTTTCTTTGCTTGATCCATTTTGAACTTCTTCAAAACTTTATCAAGGTATGTTCTTTGTGAAAGTCCAATTAAGCATCTTGATCTATCTCTATAGATCTTGATTCCCAATATATAAGCAGCTTCACCGAGGTCTTTCATTGGAAAATTCTTATTCAAGTATTCTTTTATGCTATCCAGAAATTCCATATCATTTCCGATCAACAATATGTCATCCACATATAATATCAGAAATGCTACAGAGCTCCCACTCACTTTCTTGTAAATACAGGCTTCTCCAAAAGTCTGTATAAAACCATATGCTTTTATCACACTATCAAAGCGTATATTCCAACTCCGAGAGGCTTGCACCAGTCCATAAATGGATCGCTGGAGCTTGCACACTTTGTTAGCACCTTTTGGATCGACAAAACCTTCTGGTTGCATCATATACAACTCTTCTTTAAGATATCCATTAAGAAAGGCAGTTTTGACATCCATTTGCTAAATTTCATAATCATAAAATGCGGCAATTGTTAACATGATTCGGACAGACTGAAGCATCACTACGGGTGAGAAGGTCTCATCGTAGTCAACTCCTTGAACTTGTCGAAAACCTTTCATAACAAGTCGAGCTTTGTAGACAATAACATTACCGTCAGCGTCGATCTTCTTCTTGAAGATCCATTTATTCTTTATGGCTTGCCGATCATCGGGCAAGTCAACCAAAGTCCCCACTTTGTTTTCATACATGGATCCCATCTCAGATTTCATGGCCTCAAGCCATTTCGTGGAATCTGGGCTCATCATCGCTTCCTCATAGTTCGTAGGTTCATCATGGTCAAGTAACATGACCTCCAGAACAGGATTACCATACCACTCTGGTGTGGATCTTACTCTGGTTGACCTACGAGGTTTGATAGTAACTTGATCAGAAGCTTCATGATTATCATCATTAGCTTCCTCACTAATTGGTGTAGGAATCACTGGAACCGATTTTTGTGATGAACTACTTTCCAATAAGGGTGCAGGTACATTTACCTCATCAAGTTCTACTTTCCTCCCACTCACTTCTTTCGAGAGAAACTCCTTCTCTAGAAAGGATCCATTCTTAGTAACAAATATCTTGCCTTCGGATATGTGATAGAAGGTGTACCCAACAATCTCCTTTGGGTATCCTATGAAGACACATTTCTCCGATTTGGGTTCGAGCTTATCAGGTTTAAGCTTTTTCACATAAGCATCGCATCCCCAAACTTTAAGAAACGACAACTTGGGTTTCTTGCCAAACCACAGTTCATATGATGTCATCTCAACAGATTTAGATGGTGTACTATTTAATGTGAATGCAACCGTCTCTAAAGCATAACCCCAAAACGATAGCGGTAAATCGGTAAGAGACGTCATAGATCGCACCATATCTAATAAAGTACGAGTACGACGTTCGGACACACCATTACGCTGTGGTGTTCCAGGTGGCATAAGTTGTGAAACTATTCCACATTGTTTCAAATGAAGAACAAACTCATAACTTAAATATTCACCTCCACGATCAGATCGTAGAAACTTTATTTTCTTGTTACGATGATTTTCCAATTCACTCTGAAATTCTTTAAACTTTTCAAATGTTTCAGACTTATGTTTCATCAAGTAGATATACCCATATCTGCTCAAATCATCTGTGAAGGTCAGAAAATAACAATACCCGCCGCGAGCATCAACACTCATCAGATCGCATACATCAGTATGTATTATTTCCAACAAGTATGTTGCTCGCTCCATTGTTCCGGAGAGCGGAGTCTTAGTCATCTTGCCCATGAGGCATGGTTCGCAAGCATCAAGTGATTCCAAAAGCCCATTAGCATGGAGTTTCTTCATGCTCTTTATACCAATATGACCTAAATGGCAGTGCCACAATAAGTTGCACTATCATTATATTATATCTTTTGGCTTCAATACTATGAATATGTGTATCACTACTATCGAGATTCAACAAAAATAGACCACCCATCAAGGATGCATGACCATAAAAGATATGACTCATATAAATAGAACAACCATTATTCTCTGATTTTAAATGAATAACCGTCTCGCATCAAACAAGATCTAGATATAATGTTCATGCTTAACGCTGGCACCAAATAACAATTATTCAAGTCTAAAACTAATCCCGAAGGTAGATGTAGAGGTAGCGTGCCGACGGCGATCACATCGACTTTGGAACCATTTCCCACGCGCATCGTCACCTCGTCCTTAGCCAATCTTCGCTTACTCCGTAGCCCCTGTTTCGAGTTGCAAATATGAGCAACAGAACCAGTATCAAATACCCACGCGCTACTACGAGAATTAGTTAGGTACACATTAATAACATGTATATCAAATATACCTTTCGCTTTGCCATCCTTCTTATCCGCCAAATATTTGGGGCAGTTCCGCTTCCAGTGACCAGTCCCTTTGTAGTAGAACCACTCAGTCTCAGGTTTAGGTCCAGACTTGGGCTTCTTCACTTGAGCAGCAACTTGCTTGCCATTCTTCTTGAAGTTCCCCTTCTTCGCTTTACCCTTTCTCTTGAAACTAGTGGTCTTGTTAACCATCAACACTTGATGCTCCTTCTTGATTTCTACCTTCGCAACCTTTATCATTGCGAAGAGCTCGGGAATTGTCTTATCCATCCCTTGCATATTATAGTTCATCACATAGCTTTTGTAGCTTGGTGGTAGTGATTGAAGAACTCTGTCAATGACACTATCAACAGGAAGATTAACTCCCAGTTGAGTCAAGTGATTGTGGTACCCAGACATTCTGAGTATATGTTCACTGACGGAACTATTCTCCTTCATTTTGCAGCCGTAGAACTTATTGGAGACTTCATATCTCTCAATCCAGGCATTTTCTTGAAATATTAACTTCAACTCCTAGAACATCTCATATGCTCCATGACGTTCAAAATGACGTTGAAGTCCTGGTTCTAAGCCGTAAAGTATGGCACACTGAACTATCGAGTAGTCATCAGCTTTGCTCTGCCAGGCGTTCATAATGTCTGGTGTTGCTCCTGCAGCGGGTCTTGCACCTAGCGGTGCTTCCAGGACGTAATTCTTCTGTGCAGCAATGAGGATAATCCTCAAGTTACGGACCCAGTCCGTGTAGTTGCTACCATCATCTTTCAACTTAGCTTTCTCTAGGAACTCATTAAAATTCAAAGGAACGGTAGCACGGGCCATTAATCTACAACAACATAGACATGCAAAATACTATCAGGTACTAAGTTCATGATAAATTAAAGTTCAATTAATCATATTAGTTAAGAACTCCCACTTAGATAGACATCTCTCTAGTCATCTAAATGATCACGTGATCCATATCAACTAAACCCTGCCCGATCATCACGTGAGATGGAGTAGTTTTCAATGGTGAACATCACTATGTTGATCATGTCTACTATATGACTCACGCTCGACCTTTCGGTCTCAGTGTTTCGAGGCCATATCTGCATATGCTAGGCTCATCAAGTTTAACCCGAGTATTCTACGTGTGCAAAACTGGCTTGCACCCGTTGTATGTGAACGTAGAGCTTATCACACCCGATCATCACGTGGTGTCTCAGCACGACGAACTGTATCAACGGTGCATACTCAGGGAGAACACTTATACCGTGAAATTTAGTGAGAGATCATCTTATAATGCTACCATCGTACTAAGCAAAATAAGATGCATAAAAGATAAACATCACATGCAATCAAACTAAGTGATATGATATGGCCATCATCATCTTGTGCCTTTGATCTCCATCTCCAAAGCACCATCATGATCACCATCGTCACCGGCTTGACAACTTGATCTCCATCGAAGCATCATTGTCGTCTCGCCAACTATTGCTTCTACGACTATCGCTACTATTTAGTGATAAAGTAAAGCAATTATATGGCGATTGCATTTCATACAATAAAGCGACAACCATAAGGCTCCTGCCAGTTGCCGATAACTTTTACACAACATGATCATCTTATATATCATCACGTGTTGACCATATCACATCACAACAAGCCCTGCAAAAACAAGTTAGACGTCCTCTACTTTGTTATTGTAAGTTTTACGTGGCTGCTACGGGCTTCTAGCAAGAACCGTTCTTACCTACGCATCAAAACCACAACGATTTATCGTGAAGTGTGCTATTTTAACCTTCAACAAGGACCGGGTGTAGTCAAACTCGATTCAACTAAAGTTGGAGAAACAGACACCCACTAGCCACCTGTGTGCAAAGCACGTCGGTAGAACCAGTCTCATGAACGCGGTCATGTAATGTCGGTCTGGGCCGCTTCATCCAACAATGCCGTCGAATCAAAGTAAGACATTGCCGATAAGCAGTATGACTATTATCGCCCACAACTCATTATGTTCTACACATGCATATAACATCTACGCATAGACCTGGCTCGGATGCCACTATTGGGGAACGTAGTATTTCAAAAAAATTCCTACGATCACGCAAGATATATCTAGGAGAAGCATAGCAACGAGCGGGAGAGTGTGTCCATGTACCCTCATAGAACGAAAGTGGAAGCGTTTATCAACGCGGTTGATGTAGTCGAACGTCTTCGCGATCCAACCGACCCAAGCACCGAACATACGACGCCTCCGTGATCAGTACACATTCAGCTCGATGACGTCCCTCAAACTCTTGATCCAGTTGAGGCCGAGGGAGAGTTCCGTCATCACGACGGTGTGGCGACGGTGATGATGAAGTTACTAGCACAGGGATTCGCCTAAGCACTACGACAATATGACCGAGGTGTGTAACTGTGCAGGGGGGCACCACACACGGTTAAGAGAAACTTGTGCGCTCTAGGGTGCCCCTGCCCCCGTATATAAAGGAGGGGAGGGGAGGCCGACCAGCCCTCCTAGGGTGTGCCAATAGAGGGGAATCCCACTAGGACTCCAAGTCCTAGTACGTTTCCACCTAAGGAAGAGGGAGAAGTAGGAAGGAATAGGGGGAAGGGAAGGAAAGGGGGGCGCCGCCCCTTCCCCTAGTCCAATTCAGACCCAGGGGGGAGCGGCCAGCCCCTTGGCCCTTCCTCTCTTTCCACTAAGGCCCATCGAGGCCCATTAGTTCCCCCGGGGGGTTCCGATAACCCTCCCGCACTCCGATAATTATCCGGTACCTCTTGGAACTCATCCGGTGTCCGAATAACATCATCCAATATATCAATATTTATGCCTCGACCATTTCGAGACTCCTCCTCATGTCCTTGATCTCATCCGGGACTCCGAACAACCTTCGGTTATCAAATCACATAAACTCATAATACAAATCATCATCGAACGTTAAGCGTGCGGACCCTACGGGTTCGAGAACTATGTAGACATGACCGAGACACATCTCCGGTCAATAACCAATAGCGGAACCTGGATGCTCATATTGGCTCCTACATATTCTACCAAGATCTTTATCGGTCAAACCGCATAACAACATACGTTGTTCCCTTTGTCATCGGTATGTTACTTGCCCGAGATTTGATCGTCGGTATCATCATACCTAGTTCAATCTCGTTACAGGCAAGTCTCTTTACTTGTTCCATAATGCATCATTCCACAACTAACTCATTAGTCACATTGCTTGCAAGGCTTATAGTGATGTGCATTACCGAGAGGGCTCAGAGATACCTCTCCGATTCACGGAGTGACAAATCCTAATCTCGATCTATGCCAACTCAACAAACACCATCAGAGACACCTGTAGAGCATCTTTATAATCACCTAGTTATGTTGTGACATTGATAGCACACTAAGTGTTCCTCCGGTATACTGGAGTTGCATAATCTCATAGTCATAGGAACATGTATAAGTCATGATGAAAGCACTAGCAATCAAACTAAACGATCATTAATGCTAAGACAACGGATTGTCTTGTCCATCACATCATTCTCTAATAATGTGATCCCGTTCATCAAATGACAACACATGTCTATGGCTAGGAAACTTAACCATCTTTGATTAACGAGCTAGTCAAGTAGAGGCATACTAGGGGCACTCTGTTTTGTCTATGTATTCACACATGTACTAAGTTTCCGGTTAATACAATTCTAGCATGAATAATAAACATTTATCATGATATAAGGAAATATAAATAACAACTTTATTATTGCCTCTAGTGCATATTTCCTTCAGCTTCTACTGCTCACCACCATCGGCCAAGCGACAAGTCTCAAATCGATGCACGACCATGGCTCCACGCTCACCAAAAAGCTGCCCCGCTCCTGATCAACCACACGACCACTGATTCAGTGCTCCCAACACAAGACTTGACTACAAAGTAATGCTTCCAACGAAGTAATTGCCACCACGAGCGCCACCATCACCGTTCGATAGAACGAATCACAGTTTTCACCGGGAGCAATCCTTGACATTGGGAGAGATATCGGATCCCCTCGGTGACGCCTCCAACAAGGAAAACCATACCCATAGGCATGGTTTGCCACCAGTCCGACCGAAATCAAGTAGAACTTTCGCCCGAAGAACCGAACACCTATGCTGGGCCAACGACCACAACACACCACCATCAGCCTGGCTTAGCACCTGCCACATGCTGCACCGCGTAGGTCTGGCCAGAGCACCACCAATGGTACAAGCATGGATGCACGCCGAAAGGGCCATACAAAACCGACACCACTACAGACCACCAACTCATGGAGCAGCCCCATGCAATCTGCTTGCGAACTAGCTATTGGCTGAGCCAAATTGAAACAAAATGACAACCCCAATAAAAAACATTACCGAGAAGATACAGAAAATGAAAAGGAATAAAAATTTCTAAAATTGTTCTGAACCGTCCATGAAAAGTTTCCCAAAAGTGTTATGATAAGATGCATGAATGCACAGTGGGCCGACTCACTAGGGAAAGCGCCAGAGACAAGATGGTATTGTTTGGCAATAGGCGAGACATAGCCCTACCACGAGCTCCATAGGTTTATGAAATTTTCAGGTACCCCTTGCAAAGGTTTCCCATCTTCTCTGGTGGTGACAAGTGAAGTACCACACGTGCGCCACTTGTCGCAATAAGGGAGTTCTTTTGGGGTATTGCCACCTCGCGCGTGAGGGTGGGAGGTTATCTGTTTGTGGCTTTTTCCGTAAAAAAGATTTATCTCGTAAACCGCGCGTTCAAGTCATGAACCGTTTTCATCATTGCGTTTCTCACATTGAGATCTTGGAAACAAAATCCCATGTCGATATGATTGAGCAAAAAAAAATTTAGACAAATATATGCTTCTACCTAGTAGTAACTTGTGCTTCTAGTATCAACTAAAATTGTGCTCCCAATTCAAATTAAATCACACTTGTCGACGAAGCACAACTATATTCCCCGAAGGTGGAACACTATTGTGCTATACGCGGAAGCAAAACAACACAACTATATTATTTTCACACAGAGAAAGCACACCCATGCTTTCCGCAGAAGCACACGCTCACGCTCACAAACCAAAACACCTACAAGGAAAAAGTTAACCCCCTTCCCTGGCACCTCCCAAATAAATAAATAAATGTCTAAGAAGAACGGAAAAACATGAAAAAATGCTCTGATGAAAAAAGCGCCCAACACATGACATGTGCTAGCGCTTAGGGATGGCCCCCGCAGGGTATGGGTACAGGTGGAGCTACCCATACCCTTACCCATCCACCCTGAACTTACCCATCACCCATACCCATACCCGTCAAGGGTACAATTTTTTTCCATACCCATCACCCGATAGGGTATATGGGTACCCGCGGGTAAAAATACCTGCATTTACAACACATCAATTGAGTATAAAATAGTTGTAAAAAGCAATATATAATCATAAATTATTAACAGCGACAAAGTTTAAACAACAATGCACAACAACATATTGTAACAACAACACATTCTCATAAACAAAAATACTTGCCTATAAAGTGACACATAAAAATGTTAAAAAACAACACATAATCATAAATAAAAACACATAGGCATACACTTTATGTTCACAAAATCATAGAGATAATTTGGCTACACATTAGAGTTTTTACCTAGCATGATTAGGAGGGGAAAATTAATACGTTAGGATATTAACGGAAACCCATTTGTCAACATTTTAGATGGGTATATGGGTACGCGGGCATGGGTTATACGATCCCATACCCGTACCCTTTCTACCCGACGGATATGATATTTTTCCATTTAAGTACCCATGAGTAAATTTTCATCCCCATACCTTTACCCTAATAGGGTTTTTACCCGCAGGGTACGCGGGTAATGGGTACCCATTGCCATCCCTATTAGCGCTAGAGCACGCCACATGGCATGCTGCGACACTCCCACGTTAGGAGAAGTGCTCCCGTGAGGGGCACCCTCCAACTAGGTTTTTTATGGCCTGTTTGGATGTTGATATTCGACGCTAGAACTTGGTATTAACATTCAAGTTACCCGAATGTGGTTGTTTGGATGGTCTTCGAATTCAACCATGGAATCTTATCACGATATTGAGTAGGGCTATGCAACACTAGTTCGACCCCCTCCCGAATACAGAGCTCCACCCATCCGATTTTGGTTGAATCGATATTTGCTTCGCCCCGCACTCAAAAGCACACATGTCGTCACTCCAACTCGTCCCAGCCTCCCTTTGCGCCCTCGCTGCCTCCTCCTTCCCAACCCATTCCTCGGGCTCCCCTTCTCGGCCCTCTCACACCGCCCCACCTCCTCCTTCCCAACCCATTCCGCTGGAGGAGAGCTGCTGTTGCTCGTCAAGGGGAGCGCGGGAAGGGATGGCGAGGTACGGGACGCGAGCACAACGACTAGCTGTTGTCCATGATTTGGCAGCATTACCGGCCGTCGCGCTCTAGTGCATTCCTTTAGTTATCTTTGAAAATGTTAATTCCACTATACTCCCTGATATGTGCATCTCCCCGTATTGACATGTGGATACATGATAGCTTTTGTTGGTTAAGTGTTCTTTGGGGTTGGGCAAAGCCTGTACGTAATGAGATTATACTCCTGTGCATTTACAAATGGTTGATTTTTCTTTCTTGTAATAGTTTTTTGGTGCATTAGAATATTTCAAGGACATTAGTTTATGTGTTTATCTCTTTTGTAGAGAGGTGCATGTTTGGTATCTCTGCCCTGGTGAGCTAAATGATCAGTCCCAACTAGGATGTATAAACAACTCCTTTCTCCTGCTGAAAAAGAGTATGCTGACTCTATAAAGGAAACAACGCTGCGGAAACATGCTATGTTGTCCTGTGCATTGAAACGCACCACCCTCTCAAGATGTATGTAAGCACCAACTTCCTTTTGCATTGTCTGTCACATTTAATTATTTAATTGAAGTTTCATTCCTATTTCCATCATTAAAGAGACCGTGTTGTCTATATTCTTTTTAATAGGAGTTAGGGAAATTGTCTGCTGATGTTCGATTCACAAGTGTACATTGCTTAGAATTAACAACACATAGGATCCTCTCCTTGGGTCGTGGTGACTCTATAAAAAAACTTGTCTTAGTCTATATACTGTAATTATGGGGAAAACTCGGTATTCTTGTAACAAAAATAGTTTAATATTTCTGGACATTCAGCTGTTTTATGCAATTTATTGCTTTGGATGCAATGAGTCCATGAGTTATTCCTTTTGAAGTTTTTCCTGCATCTAGGCGCATGGCTTCCATTCGTGCATTTTTTGACGTGAACAGCAAGAGCACTGCCTTTGCATTGTAGGAAACCATTCGAGCATTCATCTGTCTTAATATATGGAGAACATATGATTCAAGATCAATGTAACTTTTGACCTCTTTCATCCACAGATGACTTTTTCTTTCTCAAGTAACACTTTAGGACCTATTAGGTGTCCAATCACTTTCTGATGCATGTGCAGTTCCCAAAAAGAGTCATAAAAATGGAGAATGAAACCATCTGCCCTTTTGACTTGTAATAATATGGAAGCTTGTCACGCTGCTCCATGTTTGAGTTTGTCAGCATTTTATCTTGTCAACAATTAGAATATATGCTTGTTTTGTCTGTTGTTACTGATCGCATAACAGGAATACTGATATGCTATTGCTTATTACTAATATGTTTAAATTAGACTGGATACAGATTGTAAAATTGATCCGAAGTCGTTTGAGTTTAAGTACAACAATTTTCGCAAACCTGAGGTAAGAGGTTAGGCTTCAGGTTCTTTTTTCTGCAATTTAAAGCCTTGTAACAACTGTCTTTGGTTGCTTTCCATGTCTGATCAGATATTGTGGCCATCCGATGATACTGTGGAGTTGCCCTTGCATTTCAACATTTCACACACTACTTCTTTGATTGCCTGTGGCATTGCCATGGATGCTAATGTATGTTGTTTCCCCCTGTGACAGCCAAAAGTGAAAAAGACATGACCATGTTTCTGTTGCTGTGAAAGTTATTCAGTTACTATTGCTGTTTTATGTATCTTTTCAGATTGGCATTGATATTGAAGAGAAGAAGCGGAAGACAACCAAGAGTATTTTATCTCTAGCTCGTCGTTTTTTCACCCCTTCAGAAGCTGATTATCTCGCTGAGATTTCTGATTCGTATGCTCAGGAAAAGGAATTCTTCAAACTATGGACTCTTAAAGTTAATGAGTCTCTCTTTAGCCCTCTATTATATAGCCCTTTCGTATGCAACCACTTCATTGTGCTATACAGTCTTTTGAACATTGAGAAGTTATGGTACTTTTTACTACAAGGCTAGAACACATCAACTGCCCTATCATGTAATGTAAGATACGACTTATAAAAGTTTAAAACATACTGTAGCTGACTTCGTTGTTCTTTGCTATAGAAATGCAGGTTTGGTATATGTATCTCGTGCAAACCCTTTCTAGATGCTAACTTGCTAGCTCCACATATAACTATATTAAATAAATCAAATTGAAGTACACGTAGGTGGGCATCTTATGAATGGTCCATTTGAGGAAAAAGGAATGTTATGAGAAGAATTAGCACCAAATATTGCCCTATTTGAATTAAATATTCATAATTCTGATACGATGCTGCAAAATAAATTTCTTATATGGAAGCATAGTTGATTTCTAATTTTATAGGAAGCATATGTAAAGGCTCTTGGATTGGGTTTGTCAGGTGCTCCACTCAATGAGTTTACAATCAACTTGGCAACAAGCAAGGGAATTTGGGTTTCTAAGGTATGTAACTTTGACCTTTCCCCTTCTTTTTTTCCTACATATAATACATGAGTGAGGGAGCTTTAGAACTATGTGTCTGAACAAAATTCACATGATATTTTGTGACACCTATGTCTTAGCCCAAATGTCAGATTTCATGTTAAGCAATTTTCATACGGAAAAAATGCTGCTATGTGATGGTGTACCGTTGGTTCTTAAAACAACCAGGATAGCATCTCACCCTCTATTTTGGTCATCTCTGTCAATGGTTGAGATATAATATATCCTGCCACTCACCCTCACATATCATGTCAGCCTTTTTTTCTCACTGCACGGGCTCCACCATGTTCCAAAACATTCAATAGTAGTTTCATGTATATTTTGCAAAATTTCAACACATGTTTTGCAGTAGGTTAATTAGGTTTTGCTGTAATCCAAACTAAGTTTCACTAAACAATTCAATACATTTTACATGGATCTTAACCGAGCCAATAAATTTCAAAAGACTCATAGGAGTATTTAATAGCAGAAATTAGTATTTATTTCAAATAGAAAAACAACGGGGCAAACCTCCAATAAGAAAGAAGAAATCAGTATTGCATGTGTGAGGTCCACCATGTGCTATGCAAATCATGCCAACACAATTAAAGCATTGCCCGCACACAGAATCAAAATTAGATGCCTACCGTTTCTTCAAAAAAGAAAAAAGATGCCTACCCTGTTTTTTCGTTTTGGATGGTAACACCGTCCTATATTTTTTTCAAAAGGAAAAGTATCTGGTTTTTATGCATCATAGGACATCACAGAAGTCAGGTGCATTACGTTATTGCAATTTAATAACAAATCATTTTTTGATCTGCCTCGTCTCTTGTTGAACATCCAACTCTGGTTGTGGTCATCTGTCCGAGAATTGGCTATTTGCACTCGCGGAGCTAAATAGTTCTCATTACATGGCAGTTTGTATGGAGGATAAGTCAAGATGTCTAGGTTTGTGTTGCCGGCCTTGGGACAAAGAGTTCAGTGATCTCATTCTTTCAGTCACTCCATTACTATTGGTGTATATGTTTCAGGTCCTGAAAGTAGTCCAGCGCCAGTAGGATTAAAAGTATGGAAGACTATACCATTTGTAGAAGATACACTTGTCTCTGGAACAGAAGCTGTCAAACTTATTGCTTGACTTCACCGTGCTGTTGACAGTAATATTTCACCAAATCACAGTATGATGCAAGATTTGGTGCTTTCATCAGGTTGCACCAAGTAGGATGCTAACATTGATAATTCTTGATGCATCAATTAACTCTCTATGCCCGCAATATTTGGGGCGCTCAGGAAAGTTGCAGATTCTGCTTCGCTTCTTCCCTCCTGTTGGTTCCCTGCGGCAGTCGTTTTTTTATCAGTCTGATTCGGCTTATGTACTTGCTGCCAGATTGCTCGTTGCTGATTTTTGGCAAAAAGAAAAAATGTCTTCTTCAATTATCTGGAAAGCTCAGGGTGATCACTCATGTGATTTTTGGGAGTATTAGAAAAATCAACTTTACAAATAATTGCTCATATTCTCTTGTGTTGAAACTGATGTACTGAACCGAAGATCTTAGGACATTGTTTTTATTTTGTAGGCAAAGGGGAGTTGTATTCCATAATTACAGGGTTACAATCAACTGGCAAGAGATCATCAATACACAGAGGGCCTCTCAGTAGTACAACATTCTGTACGCCTGTAGTTAGCCAGACAATCTACTACCCCATTTTGACCCCTGCAAATCTTCTGGGGAATAAACTCCCTCTCCTCCATCAGGGCCTTGATCTCAGCTACCAAGTGCCCATAAGCTCACCGTGAGAGATTCTCATTTGATAAGATGGACAATGCCTCAATTGAATCTTAGGACAATGTTGTATGTGAACAGTTATTTGTAAAGCTGACGAGTTTAGCATATCCAACACATCAGCCCTTCAAATATAAACAACAACACATATATAACAACAACATTTATAAATAACAACAATACAACAACATCACAACAATGTAAAAAGCAACACAACTGCACATATAACAGCAGCACATCAACACATCAGCACAACACCAAATATAGTAATAGGTCCATAACTACCACATATAAGTCCATAAGTACCACACATAAGTTCCATACAAGCAACAAGTCACACATAGAAGCACGCTACTGCAATACAAGCAACAAGATGCTGCAACAATGAAATGAGCTCCACCGGTCGACGGCGTTCGCGATGAAAACCTACAAGTTCGGGAGCAAAAGCATGAGTTTACAAGTTGAAAGCAAATGGTCGAGAAGCACAATCATTAGCTTATTACAAGTTCGGAAGCAAGCATATTAGGATCTAACCTGGAGTTACTATTGTTGAGAGGTCGAAGTGCCATGAGCCATCTCCGGACTTCCAAGAAAGTGGCCAGATGGACCTCCTGGCATATTGTTTGATCCAACACTCGAATTGAGCTATAAACATTAGACGGTTAGATGTATTAGGTAACAATGAAAATGGTACTATATTCGAAAGTATGGAAAGAAGACAACTAGGTCAACAAGGTAGCAAATAACCTTTAGCTTAAATATCTCATCAGATAGTAATGCTTTGATGTCTTCGTTAGTTATACGCTACAAATAACGAGAATAACTCGTCAACTGCTATGTATAGTAGACTTCTATAGTTGTAAGCAAATATCAGGACGCAAATTTCTAAGGAAACTAACTAACCATTCAAATGAGTAACATATATAAAGACAATGTACTTGTTGAGTAACAAAATATAGAACCAAAGGTTACTGGCAAATGAAATTAATGGATGTCTTAATTATCAACTAGTGCCTGATTATTAGAGAGAATTAAAAAGGTTGAGAATATCATTGAAACGATATGATGTATCAATTACCACCTTTTTCTTCTCTGCAACCTCTTTGTAGCGTTTAAAAAAATCCTCAAATTCGTTGTCACTGATCTCATATCCAAGCTACACATTTGGCAATAACGTGTCACTATAAAATCGGGAAAAGAAGACCTCCTGCTGTAACTTGAAAATGAAGGTCAAGAAGACCTCCTAGAGCAATACCTCCACTAGTACAGATCTAACAGCATGCCTTCCACTGAAAAAGAATATCAGAAAGCATAATTATGAATGGGAATCTGTAATCTAATATCGAGTTTGGCTAGTCTAAAAGAGTAAACATGGCAGATACATTCGACCTCAGTGACTCTAGGACACCTTGACGATTTATACATATAGTAAAGAAACAAAAAGTAGTGGAGGTTTCCTCTATGAGAAGTGATCCATGTTCAACTTCATGAATATATAGTATGTCATAGATTTTAGTATAAAAGTGAATGATTGATCATATTATATAAATACTCAAAGTGTAAGCGTTCGGATTAGGCCATTGAACATGCACCAATTACTAGAGTTCATCAAAGAGATGAAAACCAAGGGACATCACAGAAGATTCTTTGCACTACATTAACCATGGGGGTGGGGGTGACATTTGCATGATACCTCAGCTTCCCAAGAACAATACCAGAGTCGTTGGCACGTGTTAAACCAATATCATCAGGCGATATTATTTCATAAGTTCCTTTGTATTTAAGCATCCCATCCTGAAAAAACCCCGACAAAAGTGAGCCAGAGCGTAGGATTATTATTATGCGCGCTGCCCACCGAGCTGTAACAAGATTAGGAAAAAAGTAACTGCATGTACACCACTCCGCAGATCCAACCCACCCCACGTGGTTCCAAACTTTTGATCGTAAGTGTCAAGCCACATTTAGTAATTTGCACCGTATGTGTTACTACAGCGTGATACTTTTCAACTTTACGGTGATCAGCCATGTGAAAATCCCTCCATTACTTTAGCAAATACTCTACTTTACCATTGGAGAACTCTTATTACTACTAATGCTCATTACATTTACTAGCACAATTGTCCAAACGGTAACGATTATGATGGTTGATTACTATATAGCATAAGTATTTTGCGAGCCATGGAAATTGGAGCGGACACTAATAAAATTAGATCGTGCAGCAGTAACGTAATAGATTCTTTTACTATCTTTCCTATTGTTCATTACTATGTGATATGTGCATGGACCGTGAACGAGTGGGAGGCAATAATTAATATGGTTACTAGATTTCCCACTAAATTTACTACTAGGTGGAAGAAAAATACGTGAGGTTTGATTGTTCGTTGATTAGAGAGGCGAGGGAGTGGTGCACGCAGTCTGACCGGAGCGCACGATTAGCAACTTTGCGCTCAGGCGCATTTTAGCGCAGCCGTATAGAATGAGCATCCAAGGTATTTCCCCCGTCCCATAATATAAGAACTTTTTTGACACTTTCATAATATAAGAATGTTTTTGACACTAGTGTAGTGTCAAAAACGTTTTTATATTATGGGACGGAGGGAGTATAATTTATACTGTAATGTGATTAATCAATCATAAATGAACTAAAATAATCTCCAAAGTTAACTACATTCACAAAAATAAATTGATTGCCCCATGTTTATTACACTTAAGCTAAGTTTTTCTAGTCATCACATGCATGTAAACAGATGGCAGAAACATTCAAATTCGCAAAAATATTGTTAAGCGGTAAACTGTATAGTCATAAATAAGAACCAACGTTACAAGATTGAATTATTTTACATAATGAAGCAAACTGGAGTTATGCTATAAAAACGAAAGATGTCAACCCATCCATACTAAAAAGCCAATCTAGGAACTTCAATGGTAATAAGAAAGTGCAAAATTAGTCACCTGATGAATTCCACTTTCATGAGCAAAGGCATTGGCACCAACAATAGCTTTATGAGGTTGTACGTGAAGTCCACTGTACTCTTGTACCTAGAATAGTTTGATCATTTTTCACAAGAAATTTCAGTTTGTAAGAAATGCAAAAGGTACCCGAAAAAAGCGTCCAAGACACAAAATTATACCATTTTGCTTGTCATAGTAATATGGTGGGTATTAATTCCAGTATACATGCCATCTAAAAGTTCCGGGCGACATTTAAGTGCCATCACAACCTGAAATTGTGTCAAATATTAGACATGTAGCTAGCAAGTACTGAGGCCATATTAGACCACATTCCTAAACTTTACAACCCATTCAAATGAGCATGAATTTTGCAAAAAAGAAAAAAAGAAAAAAAAAAGAGAACATGGAGCAGTGCCCAGAAATATTATAGGGCACACCTCCTCCAACGCAGCATTTCCAGCTCTTTCACCGATACCATTAATAGTAACTTCTAATTGCCGTGCTCCCGCATATGCACCCTAGAGGCTAGTTAAATTAGTACTAGTGGCATGATTAGACAAATGATAATATTAGATGGTACAAATAAATAAGGAGAAGGGAGTACCGCCAATGTGTTGGCAGTTGCAAGGCCAAGGTCATTATGGCAATGAGTAGAAATAATGGCATTATCAATCCCAGGAGTATTAGCTTTTATGTCAGATATTAATTTGCCGAATTCAACAGGAAGATTGGACCCAACAGTATCCGCAATGGTGATGGTTGTTGCTCCGGCTTGTATGACTTCCTCTAGAATATGATAAAGGAACTCTTTATTTGACCTGGATGACAAACAGAAACCGATCATGACATACGCGTATGCACACAATTATGAACCACCATAAAATAACTTATTTCCCTCAAAATAAGAAAATAACCTAGTACTATATTACGAAGAATAATCAAATTAAACTAAGTAATCACTTTCCATATCTAAAAATATGTCAAATGAAACCACAAAACTATCTTTATATTTATCTATAGAACCACAATATATGAGGTCTGTTCCCTTTTTAGAGCAAGTCTAGCAGACCCCGCAAAATGCCCCGGCCCGCAAAAAATTTTGCGGGCACGGCAAATCTTCTCCCTCAACCTCTATCTTCACGGGCTGGGAGCCCGACCCGAGCTCAACCCCCATCCGGCGCGAGATTTGTCGGGAGGGACATTTCCGCGCCCCCTTTCCCGCTCCCCGCACCCTCTGCCACCATTGCCCCCCCCCCCCCTCCGAAAGCTCCGGTTGCTCCTCCCCGGCCGTCCCTCGCCGCCATGGACGACCCCATGCTGTCCCCCGTCACCGTCGAGGTCGCGCACGCCCCTTCCCCTCGGGCGGATCTCGTCGCCGGCCATGTAGGCCCCGCCGGCGTCGACGAAGCACACGCCATGCCTGCCCGCAAGCGACAGGGCAACGTGCTTGTGCAGGGCGGGAATCCGGCTGCCCCCGCCGCGATGGACCACGCTCCGGGCGCCAATGCCGCTGTGCCCTCCCGGACGACGACGGAGAAGGCCGGCAAGGTCGCGGGCGTAAAGCGGAGGAAGGTTCCGACTTCAAGGAACAAATCTTCTTCAACCTCTCACTCCATCCCCCCGCAAGGTGGTGCTCCGGCGATGCCGTTCAACGGTGCCACTCCACCCGCGAGCGACGTGTTCGACGAAATGGCCGGAAGGTATATCTCTTCGGACTTTGGTGATTCTCTTTCATTTTCGCCATTGTTTTTCGATAGCTCGTGACTTGTTATCGTTTGGTATAGCGGTGGTTCGAACAATGCAACAACCGAGTTCGTGAACTTGTTCGACACGAACGCGGTTGACATTGATCAAGCCCCTTTCAAACCTTTCGACTACAATGAAACGGAGGGCGGCGTGGACGATCATGGTTGTGCGGACGACTTGGCGGAGATCGAAGCGAAAGCGTTTGAGAATTCACAAGCAAAAGCTGGGAAAAGCCAAAGATCAAAAAACTACACCATCTTGGAAGATCAAGCTTGGATCAAAGCATGGAGTGCGGTGTCTCTTGATGCATGCACGGGTACTAATCAAACCGCCAAGAGATATTGGAAAAGGATCGAAGATCAATACTTCTGCATTATGAAAAACTACCTCAACAAGACTCCACGCACATTTCGGTCGCTTCAAGGTCGTTGGGAGAACATCAAGCCTATGTGTAGCCGTTGGGCAGCTTGCTTGGAGCAAGCACGCAATGCACCTCCAAGTGGCACCGTGGAGTCCAACTATGTGAGTTTGCTTTGCCTTTGTTCAAGTTGTGCATCATCATAATGTATCATGAAAAATGATTGCATCACCTTGTTCGCATTGTGTAGGACAAGATTGCTCAACAAATATACAAGGACATGGAAGCTTCGGAAGGCAGATTCTTCAAATTAGAGCATTGTTGGGAGTTGCTCCAAAAGTGCGAGAAGTGGAAGTTGATCGACAAAGAGTCCCCACCCAAGAGAGGCTCACTTACAAACATGGATGAAGATGAGGATGATGATGGCCCAAGAAATTTGAACAAGCCCGATGGCGACAAGAAGACTAGAGAGAAGATAAAGAAAGAGCAAGAAGCATCGAGCTTGAGGGAGAAGATTGATGCCATGGTGCAATCAAACGAGTTAATGTTGTTGAAGTCGTTGGAGATCAAGAAAGAGTTGGCCGAAAAGAAAGCAAAAGAGAAGCAAGAAAAATGGCAAATGCTCAAGGAAGAGGGGCTGCGCAGAGCTGCCATTGAGGAGAGAAAAGTACGCGCCTCTGAAAACAAATCGCTGTCATTGTTGCTCGCTGAAGAGAACAAGATCATGTCAATGAACCGCAATGACATGGACGAGGTCACCAAAACATGGCATGATATGGCAAGGAGAGAGATCTTGAAGAGGAGAATGGTCGCCTCGGTCGGTCCGTCTGCCAGTTCGGGTGATGTTTTCTCTGCTCCACATGGTGGCAATGTGGATGATTTCGGTGCGCGAGTTGGAACAAGCGACAGAGGTGGCTACGGTGGCGCCGATGAAGTTTTAAATGGACTCCATGGCGCCGAGTGAAGATCGACCCCCAAGATGATGCCGGACATGGGCGCATACCTTTGCATGCCTTCTTTTACGTAATGAACTTCGCTTTTATTCGCGCGCAAACTGTTTATGTCATTTGAATTTGAACTTGTTTGTGAAACCCTATGACAAATTTCAGATTTGCAATTTTTCTGTTTGCGGGTCATTGCGCTGGTGCCCGAGCAGAACCCGCATAGCCGACCCGTAAAAAAGCATATTCCGCGAATATACTTTTTTACGGGTCCGTTTGGGGGGTCTGCATCTGTGCTAGCCCTCGCCGGCCCGCAAAAGCGGTTTTGCGCGAACTGCAAACGCGTTTTGCGGGCCGGCGTTTTGCGGGGTCTGCTAGAGTTGCTCTTAAGCGATAGATACGAACGCATTCCTACTCCCCTTTAGTAACATGCATGTATGTATCAGAATGACTCCCTCTTCTCCCTATGTACATTTTTTTTTGCGGGGAAATACTTTGTATTACTGAAATACTAGTAGGATTACACTCAGCATGACATTGTTCGATGACCTCATCAGGTCCTGATCCTAGACAAACGATAGTATGTCTATGTAATCTACCAAAGTTCACCAACAAATGGCTTGCCTGATTTTGAGCACGACGTACATGAGTAATACAGATATTTATTTCCTCCATCTTACTTTTTATTTCATTTACTATAAATGTGAATCGTGATCTATCAATGTCGCCGGCCTTCAAAAGATTAGATGCCTTCAGACAATCTGTTTCCACAGGAATAGGGAGATTACTCCATTGTAAAGCCAGATTCAAGCCTTCATTTAGTGCAAGCAACTCGGCTTGCAAAGCATCATGCCATGAGAAGAGCTGTCGGCAGGCTCTATAAATGATTGTGCCTGCGTCATCCCTTAGGACCATGCCACTTCCCGCTGAGTTGTCAGATGGATCAAACGACCCATCACAATTTAGCTTGACCCATCCTTGCTTCGGTGGCTCCCAACAGCGAGTGGCCTCACATGGGTCAACAGAGCCATACTAAATTGGAAAATTGTTTTCACACTAAAAAATCCTTCGTGACAAGATCTTTAAAACTAGATATCATGTTTGCCCATGTTAGAAAATAGATGTATTGATTATTGCTACCATATGAAACATCAGATTGATGGTTGAAAATTGTGCTATATTTCTAAAACTAATATTCAATGGTTCGCCGGTTAACTTTTTCCTTTGCTTTTACATACATATTTTACTTTAATCGCTCAAGGCAAAATATTTTTTTCATGCCAATTTAACTTGCGCGGACCGTGGCAAAATTTACATTTTAACGCCATGGCAAATTTCACTTTACATCCATGATTTTTTTTAACTTTCATTTTTTATGGGATTTTTGTCTTTTATGGGACCGTGGTAAATTTACTTTATGAAACATGGCAATTACTACCAAACAATAATGATACGCTTTTTCGTGTTCTACATGATCGTGATTTTTTAATCCATATTTTTTTGTGTCTTCATGTATATAGTAAAATACCTCACATTTTTTAATGCATATTTTTTGTCACTATGTACCGATGCAAATTGCCATTTCCTTTCTTGTGCTATTGATTTTTTTTTGAACCATGGCAAACATTGCTTTTAAAGATGATGGCAATCCTTTTTTTCATGGTCTATTGACATTTTTTGTTTCCGAACCATGGCAAATTTTACCAAGTTTATTTCCCTTTATTTTGGGCCATGGCACCTTTTTCATAGCATGGCAAAATTAAAATAGGGCTTTATTAGTCACAAAAAAAGAATGGCGAGTGATCCTAAAAAAACAAAGCAAAATTTGAGTTTTTTAGGCCAACTTCAACACACGACCCCATCTTATCCGCGTTTGTTTGTTTGGCTCCCAAACGGACAGACATCACGGCCCAACGCGCGATCGCATCCGTATAATCTGTCCGGTTGACGTCCGGCCCGCCCCATTTCCGGCACAATCCTGCGCCCGGTTTGCGTCCACACGGACGTCGAAAGGACGGGCACACGATTGCTCCTCGTCCGCCTTGGGGACGTGTGGCGGCCGTCCAACTACCTTCACTGCCCAAAATTAATGCGCATGCGCGGCGTGCCCCGTCTTTCAACCACCCAACTGGTGGGTCGTTGTCCTTCGTAATGTGGAAGCCGTGGACCGGCCAGTCCACAGCTTCCACTTCCAAGCCCGTCTGCCTCCTCCTTCCCCGAAACGAGGTAGCAAACCCTAGTCGCCATCATCGGTTCCACCTACTCGCCGGCGCCATGGGCTGGCATTGGATCAGCAAGGGGAAGCACGACCATGAGGCCAGCTCCTCCTCTGGTCGCCACCGCACCAGCAGGTCCGCGCCGCCCACACCACCTTCTTCGCCTGCACCACCTGCTCCGCCTGCTTTTGAGATCGCACCGCCGGCTGTCGGGCAGCGTGATAGGCCATACGTCCACGCCGACGTCTGCCGGCACTACTGGGAGACCACGAGGACACTCCCGCGGGGAGATGTCCACCTCCCCAACAACTGGCATCTCTCCACGGATTGCGTGCCGATCCCACTAGTGCTGGTGAGCGGCCGCGCCCGCCGTGACGAGATCAACCGACACAAAGCCCGCCTACCAGAGGATCTGCTCTATGCCCCCATGTACGCCATGGATTCGCCACTATGAGATATGTGGCTCCGCGACGAGCATGACCTACGACGTCAATCGTTTTTCGCCGATCGTCCTCCGAGCCCACGTCCCCCGCGTCCTGCTCGTGCTGACAGCCCGCCCCAAACGCGCGGTCGTAGGCGTGTGCGTGGCGTCACACTGACGCCATCTCCGTTCCCGTCCCCGCCCCCGCCACCTTCCATGACCGAGGAGGAGCCGAGCTCATGAGGCATGTCATGGAGGACTCCATGAACACCCACGACGAGCACCAATGGGAGGGCCTCAAAACCATGATAGCCCTCTCTGCAGCCGGCAAAGTGGCCATCCCGGAGCTGGACATGTCCGTCAAGGAGGAGGTGCGGGAGGAGGAGGAGGTGGTGGTGGTGGTGGAGCCGCCCATTGCCGCGTGGAACCCGCCTCTGGTCGGCCAGCGGTGGAGTTGGTCGTGCACGGCGCCGGAGATGGCCGCCTCAGTCGGTGTCGGCCCATGATCGGTCAATAGAGCAAGAGCAGGAGCCATGGGAGGAGGTGATGCAGGCGCCTCCGGTCTAGCAGGGGCCGCCTGCCCACCTTTGGCAGCCACCTCCATACGTCGACCTCACCGGCGGCGACGGCCACCGGCGACGGGCCTTTATCTAGTTTATTTTATGTCTTTTATTAAGTTTTAGTTTAACTAATACTCCCTCCGTCCGAAAATACTTGTCATCAAAATGGATAAAAGGGGATGTATCTAGATGTATTTTAGGGGGTGTTTGGTTCAGAAGTCCTAGGACTTTTTCTAGTCCCAGGGACTAATCAAAAAAGACTCTCTAGTAGAGTCTTTTTCTAGTCCCTGTAGAAAAAGTCCCTCCCGTTCGGTTTCTAGGGACTTTTTAGGGACTTTTTCTAGTCTCTGGGACTAAAAAGTCCCTGAACCAAACGCCCCCTTAGTTCTAAATACATCCCTTCTTATCCATTTTGATGACAAGTATTTTCGGAGGGAGGGAGTAACCGTTTTGAACTTGGGTACTATGAACGTGTGGACGTTAATGTTTATATTTATGTTTTCATATTATTTACAAGTTTATTTGGTTTTTTTTTAGCAAAATCGAAGTCCAAAAACAAGGATGGTTTGGGATGAGCCGTGCTGGTTGGGCGCACGATGGTTGCACGACCGCAAGTAAATGGTCGTGTCTGTTTTGTTGTCTCAAACGGTCAAAAGTCGGACGAAACGGACGTCCGTTTGATGTCGGTTTAAGGTCGTGTTGGAGTTGGCCTTAGTCACAGACGAAAGTGGGCTTTTTTTTTTACCTGTAGAGCGCTGGAAGGGTGCTCAGGCTGAGGGGGTTTTGCTGTCGTTCCATCGACCGACCTCCTAGTAGGGTACTTCATAATAGTCCAAATTTGAATCGTACGCATACCTGCCGGAGTCTTCGGGGCAGAACTCTACATCGGGGCATCCAAGAGCGCGCGCGTAGGCCACCATCTCCCTGGCGATGGCCACCACCTGCTCGGGCGTCTTCCGCAGCTTGTGCTGCATGTGGATCTCGCTCGTGGCGATGAAGGTGTTGATGCGGGGGCGCCGGGCGTGCCTGACGGCATCCCACGCAGCATCGATGTCCCTCTCGTTGCACCGGGCGAGGCCGCCGATCACGGGGATGTGGCCGCCGACGGGCGTGTTCCCAACCTCGATGGCGATGGAGCGCACGGCGCGGAAGTCGTCGGGTGAGGAGGCCGGGAAGCCTGCGTCGATGACATCGACGCCGAGGAGCGCGAGCTGGCGCGCGATGACGAGCTTCTCGGCGCTGGTCATGGTGGCCCCCGGGGACTGCTCGCCGTCACGGAGCGTGGTGTCGAAGATGCGGATGTAGTTGGGGTCGTCGATGCGGTTGGGGACGTACTCCGGCCGCCGGCGCGGCGCCGCCAGGGAGGCCCGGGCGGACGCGCGGGAGACCCGACGGTTTGCAGCGACGGTGAAGCCATGAGAGAGGAGGCGGCAGGAGGGGAAGGAGTGGGACGCTGGTGCGAGGTTGGGGAAGCCGAAGGTGGTTGCCGCGGTGCTCATTCCAACTCGGAGATGTGAGTAAATCCGCGGTAGTATACGGGCACTGCACGATGGCTTTGGCGTACTAGTACTAGTACTGTCTTATTTATTATTGAATCGGTTCCAAAATTGTTTTTTTTATTTTGCATTGTAATACGTGTCTCATTATAATATGGGAAGTGTTTAGAAACGGCGCACCGGCCGAACCGTTCCGCCGGTTCGCACGCCACGCTGGCAGACGCGCCCGCGCGATCCCCGCCTCCTTCCTTACGTGCCTCCATCCCCTACCTTCAGCCTACGTGCGCGCATCTCCCCTCCCCCGAGCTGCGACTGGGCCTCCACGAACTCCATCGCCGGCGGCCAGGCGCTCCCTCGCCGGCGGCCAGGCGCTTCCTCGCCGGCCGCCATGGCTGCCTGCTGCCATGGTCAGATCCACCCCTAACCTACAGCCTTCAAGGGCGCGCATCCCCTCCCCTCCTCCTCCTGGGCAGCGACTGGGCCACCACAAGCTCCATCGCCGGCGGCCAGGGCGCTCCCTCGCCGCCCACCATAACTGCCTGCCCGCCATGCCCGGATCCACCCGCGTATAGAAGTGTTGCAACCGTCACCTAAAAAAGCTTCAACGGCCATTCAAAAAAGCTTCAACCATAGACATAGAAAGTTTCAATGGCACTGCACAACAAGGGGAAGCTGCAACCATAGTTGAATTTTGCTACCACCGGCGAAGCTTTTTGCTACATCCATCAGGCGGAGCTCGGACCTCGCGACGACGACAACGATGTTTTGCTGCAACCGTAGCAGGATTTTGCTACAACTAGCATCCTTTTTTGCTACAACCGGCATAATGTTTTGCTACATCCATCACGGCCGAGCTGCGACCCGCGACGACGACGATGGCTTTTTGTTACAACTGTCATAGGTATTTGCTACGTCCGGCAACGGGCTTTGTTACATCCGTTCATTTTTTTAGAATGCAAATGTTCTGCTACAACCCGTTTTTTTGTTGCAACCATGTCTCCATTTTGCTACGACCAACAACGAAAAATGCTACAACGGCCAATTATATTTGCTGGAACCAGTCAATCGTCAGCGAGGCGGAGCTGCATCCATGGCGTGCGCAGGCGGGATCCATCCATGGCGAGCGCGGACGGCGAAGCTGCATCCATGGCGAGCGCGGCCAGCGGAGCTGCATCCATGGCGAGCGCGGCCAGAGGAGCTACATCCATGGCGAGCGCGGATCTCCGACGAGCCCGGGCGGCGGAGCTGCATCCATGGCGACCGCTGTTCTTGGGCAAACGCAGAAGGCCGGCGAGGGCGCCCACCGGCGACGAGGGAACGCCGCGGTGGTGCTTCAAGCTCGGCTGTTCTCTCGCGCGGTATGGCGTGGTCTCGGCGGCGCTCGGGGGGAGGAGACAACGTTTCTGCGAGAGGAAGAAGGGAGCTGGGCGAATCGTTTTTTACCTAGATCTGACGGTCTCCGCGATTTGATCTGACGGCCCGCGCGCGACCGGCCAAAACGTTGGGCCGGTGCGCCGGCGCAAATCACCGCCCTTATAATATAATAAAGAACAAAATACAAGTCATGTAAAGATCGACATAACAAAACTGAAAAGACAGCAGGACATCTCTGAGGTTGACACCAACGTCTGTCACCTGCCTCCGGCATCACGAATAAAAGAATGACGGATCACCTCCTCACCCGAGCTCGACGCGGCTCCATCGCTGATTTGCAGCTTTGCGGACCTCCAAGGTGGCGCATCAAAAGTGAAGCCAGTGCCGTTGAAAGAATCAGACCGGGGCAATACTCCGGACACGCCATCGAACTCCAGATTTGGCACCTCACCACGACTAAGACGCCGAAGGAGGAAACCATACCTGCCATCCACGAATCACGAGCCCAGCACACGTCATGTCTTCCAGATGTCGTTGATGCAGACCATAATCTACATCCGCTCCTGGACTACCTCCCAAGCTCCACGCCGATGCTGGAGCAAACGCCGTCGCAACGACGGAGCCCGAGGACACAGGACCACCACGAGGATGCCGCTATCGCTGCCACGCCATCCTTGCTTGAACAGACTGATTTCCAAATTCATCCCCAACCATAGAACCGATGGCCTCGTCAGGGAAGGATCCGAAGAATCTTTATTCCGCGCTGTCATCGTCATCGCCGAAGCCAAGACAATGAACAATCTAAAAACTTAGACTACAAGGGAGTAAAAACGATCCACGCGCGTGAATCCGGCGACCCCCTCCCCACCGACGACCGAGGTCGCTGGCGGAGGGGAGCCACCGGAGGACGGCGCTGAAAGATGGCCTCTCCTGGCGGCGGCTAGGGTTCCAGCCGCCAGGGAGGAGAGAAAAACGATCGGTTCCAAAAACTTTCTAAAAGGAGAGCAAAAGCTGCTGGGAGTCATAACTACGGTCTCAACTATGTACGGTCTCGCGCGATCTTGCTACTGCAGGAATGCCCGCTGCCTACTACGGTGGGAAGATCTACGGATGGGTCTTTCAAGCATGTGAAAGAGTCCTAAAGCAAAAGTTACTAGGTGAAAAGGACAAGGTTTTTCACAGGCTGCGAGGGAAGTGTTGGTGAAGTCGGGGTTGCAAGCAACACTGACATATCCAATAAGTTGCTTTGATCTCTTCAAGAAGATGTGTCGGAACCTGAAATCTATCTCGTCAAAATTTTGATGGGGAGCAGACGCAAAGTCCACTGGGTGTCGTGGGACAAAATGTGTACAAGAAAACTGGAAGGTGGAATGCGGCTCAGAAATTTTGAGAATTTCAACCAAGCTCTTCTAGCAAAGCAGGTGTGGCGGATCATTATGGTGCCAAACTCACTTTGCGCCCGTGTTCTAAAAGTTAGATATTTTCAGGACATGGATATAATGTTGGCTCCCTGTCCACAAGGATGCTCGTTTACTTGGAGAAGCTTAATGCATGGGAGGGATCTGTTATCACATGGGTTGGTCTGGGGAGTGGGTGACGGCTTTGCAATCAATGTACATCATAGTAATTGGATTTCCATGGCCGGGAGCATGGCACCGCTGGGTGTTGTGTTCGTCCCAAACTTAACCAAAATGGCAGATTTCCTAAAGTTATAGTCCTTTGGGTGGGATGTTGGCAAACTGAACCGGGTGTTCTCTGAAGGAGATGTTGCAGATATCAAAAATATTGTCCTGGGTGGGCAGGGGAAAGAGGACTACAAGGCTTGGAATTTCACCAAGAGTGGGCACTTTACAGTCCACTTGACTTTACAGGCACGGGAGACTCATGATACATCTTCAACGTATTTATAATTTTTTATTGTTCCATGCTATTATATTATCTGTTTTGGATGTTTAATGAGCTTTAATATGCTCTTTTATATTATTTTTGGGACTAACCTATTAACCGTAGGCCCGGTGTCAGTTTCTGTTTTTTGTGCCTATTTTAGAGTTTTGGAGAAAAGGAATACCAAACGGAGTCCAAACGGAATGAAACCTTCGTGATGATCTTTCTTGGACCGAAAGCAAACCAGAAGACTTGGAGTTGAAGTCAGAGACGCAACGAGGCGTCCACGAGGCAGGAGGGCGCGCCCAGGGGGGTAGGCACGCCCCCACACTCGTGGGCCCCTCATAGCTCCACCGACCTACTTCTTTCACCTATATATACTCTTATACCCTAAAAACATCAGGAGGAGCCACGAAACCACTTTTCTACCGCCGCAACCTTCTATACACATGAGATTCCATCTTGGGGCCTTTTCCGGCGATCTGCCGGAGGGGGAATCGATCACGGAGGGTTTCTACATCAATATCATTGCCTCTCCGATGAAGCGTGAGTAGTTTACCACACACCTTCAGGTCTATAGTTATTAGCTAGATGCCTTCTTCTCTCTCTTTGATTCTCAATACAAAGTTATTCTCGATGTTCTTGGAGATCTATCCGATGTAATACTCTTTTGCGGTGTGTTTGCCGAGATCCGATGAATTGTGGATTTATGATTAAGATTATCTATGAATATTATTTGGTTCTTCTCTGAATTCTTATATGCATGATTTGATATTTTTGCAAGTCTCATCGAATTATTGATTTAGTTTGGCCTACTAGATTGATCTTTCTTGCCATGGGAGCAGTGCTTAGCTTTGGGTTCAATCTTGTGGTGTCCTTTCCTCGTGACAGTAGAGGTAGCAAGGCATGTATTGTATTGTTGCCATAGAGGATAAAAAGATGGGGTTTATATCATACTGCTTGAGTTTATCCCTCTACATCATGTCATCTTGCTTAATGCGTTACTCCATTCTTATGAACTTAATACTCTAGATGTATGCTGGATAGCGGTTAATGTGTGGAGTAGTAGTAGATGCAGAATCATTTCGGTTTACTTGACACGGACGTGATGCCTATGTTCATGATCATTGCCTTAGATGTCATCATAATTATGCGATTTTCTATCAATTTCTCGACAGTAATTTGTTCACCCACCGTAATACATGCTATCTCGAGAGAAGCCACTAGTGAAACCTGTGGCCCCGGGTCTCTTTTCAATTATATTGCATCTCTTTGAAACTCGTTTACTATTTTGCAATCTTTACTTTCCAATACAACAAAAATACCAAAAATATTTACTTTATTATCTCTATCAGATCTCACTTTTGCGAGTGACCGTGAAGGGATTGGCAACCCCTTTATCGCGTTGGTTGCAAGGTTCTTGATTGTTTGTGCAGGTATTCAGTGACTTGTGCGTCGTCTCCTACTGGATTGATACCTTGGTTCTCAAAACTGAGGGAAATACTTACGCTACTTTGCTGCATCACCCTTTCCTCTTCAAGGGAAAACCAACGCAAGCTCAAGAGGTAGCAAGAAGGATTTCTAGCACCGTTGCCGGGGAGATCTACGCCTAGTCAAGCCATACCAAGTACCCATCATAAAATCTTCTCCCTTGCATTACATTATTTGCCATTCGCCTCTCGTTTTCCTCTCCCCCACTTCTAAAACGATTTTCAAAAACCTTTGCCTTTGCTTCGCCCCTCTTCCGTTCATTTCTTTTCGCTTGCTTCTTGTGTGCTTGTGTGTTGGATTGATTGTTTGTCACGATGGCTCAAGATAATACTAAATTGTGTGACTTTTCCAGTACCAACAACAATGATTTTATTAGCACTCCGATTTCTCCTACTACCGATGCTGAATCTTGTGAAATTAATACCGCTTTGTTGAATCTTTTTATGAAAGATCAATTTTTTGGCCTTCCTAGTGAAGATGCCGCAACCCATCTAAACAACTTCGTTGATTTGTGTGATATGCAAAAGAAGAAAGATGTGGATAATGATATTGTTAAATTGAAACTATTTCCGTTTTCGCTTAGAGATCGTGCTAAAACTTGGTTCTCTTCTTTGCCTAAAAATAGTATTGATTCATGGAATAAGTGCAAAGATGCTTTTATCTCTAAGTATTTTCCTTCCGCTAAGATCATCTCCCTTAGGAACGTATTATGAACTTTAAGCAACTTGATCATGAGCATGTTGCACAGGCCTGGGAGAGGATGAAATTAATGATATGTAATTGCCCTACACATGGTTTGAATTTGTGGATGATTATACAAAACTTTTATGCCGGATTGAATTTTGCTTCTAGAAATCTTTTAGATTCGACCGCGGGAGGCACTTTCATGGAAATCACTCTAGGAGAAGCTACTAAACTCCTAGATAATATTATGGTTAATTATTCACAATGGCACACCAAAAGATCCATT
Source organism: Triticum timopheevii (assembly GCA_963921465.1). Classification (NCBI taxonomy): domain Eukaryota; kingdom Viridiplantae; phylum Streptophyta; class Magnoliopsida; order Poales; family Poaceae; genus Triticum; species Triticum timopheevii. Next base: position 161,266,529 of record OY997274.1, on the reverse strand, counting down.
AGCAAAAAAGTTCAAGCGATTGAAGAAATTAATGTTTTGAGTGGAAAGATGGACGAACTTATGAAATTGTTTGCTAATAAAAGTGTTTCTTCTGATCCTAATGATATGCCTTTGTCCACTTTGATTTAGAATAATAATGAATCTATGGATGTGAATTTTTTTGGTAGGAACAATTTTGGTAACAACGCATATAGAGGCAATTTTAATCCTAGGCCATTTCCTAGTAATTCCTCTAATAATTATGGTAATTCCTACAGCAACTCTTATGGAAATTTTAATAAGATGTCCTCTGATTTTGAGAATAGTGTTAAAGAATTTATGAGTTTGCAAAAGAATTTCAATGCTTTGATTCAAGAAAAATTGCTTAAGATTGATGAGTTGGCTAGAAACGTGGATAGAATTTCTCTTGATGTTGATTCTTTGAAACTTAGATCTATTCCACCTAAGCATGATATCAATGAGTCTCTCAAAGCCATGAGAATTTTCATTGATGAGTGTAAAGAAAGAACCGCTAGGATGCGTGCTAAAAAAGATTGGTTTGTGAAAGCGTGTTCTTCTAGTTTTCATGATAATAATGATGAAGATCTAAAAGTGATTGATGTGACTCCTATTAGATCTTTATTTTCCAGTATGAATCTTGATAAAGATGGGACTGGAGATGAGTCAACTTTAATTAAAAGGTGTCCCAATGATTCAGAGTTTTTAGATCTAGATGCAAAAATTGATAAAAGTGGGATTGAAGAGGTCAACACTTTATATAGCAATAAACCCACTATTTTGGATTTCAAGGGATTTAATTATGATAATTTCTCTTTGATAGATTGTATTTCCTTGTTGCAATCCGTGTTAAATTCTCCTCATGCTTATAATCAAAATAAAGCTTTTACTAAACATATCGTTGATGCTTTGATGCAATCTTATGAAGAAAAGCTTGAACTAGAAGTTTCTATCCCTAGAAAACTTTATGATGAGTGGGAACCTACTATTAAAATTAAGATTAAAGATTATGAATGTTATGCTTTGTGTGATTTGGGTGCTAGTGTGTCCACGATTCCAAAAACTTTGTGTGATGTGCTAGGTTTCCGTGAATTTGATGATTGTTCTTTAAATTTGCATCTTGCGGATTCCACCATTAAGAAACCTATGGGAAGGATTAATGATGTCTTATTGTTGCAAATAGCAATTATGTACCCATAGATTTCATTATTCTTGGTATAGAGTGCAATCCTACATGTCCTATTATTCTTGTTAGACCTTTCCTTAGAACGATTGGTGCAATTATTGATATGAAAGAAGAAAATATTAGATTTCAATTTCCGTTAAGGAAGGCATGGAACACTTTCCCAGGAAGAAAATTAAATTGCCTTATGAATCTATTATGATATCCACTTATGGATTGCATACCAAAGATGGCAACACCTAGATCTATTCATGTTTTTATGCCCAACTAGGGGTGTTAAACGATAGCGCTTGTTGGGAGGCAACCCAATTTTATTTTTGTTATTTACTTTTTGCTCCTTTTTAGTAATAAATAATTCATCTAGATTATTTTTAGATGTGGTTTTATGTTTTAGTTAGTGTTTGTGCCAAGTAGAACCTTTGGGAAGACTTGGGTGAAGTCTTTGCGATCTTGCTGTAAAAAACAGAAACTTTTGCGCTCACGAGAATAGCTGTCATGTTTTACAGAAGAGTGCTTTTAGGTTGATTCTTTTGCAGATGATTAATAGACAAATCCCTCATGTCCACCAATTTATTTCAGAATTTTTGGAGTTGTAGAAGTATTCGAAAGTTACAGATTGCTACAGACTGTTCTGTTTTTCGTGTGTTGTTTGCTTATTTTGATGAATCTATGAGTAGTATCGGGGGGGGGGGGGGTAGGAACCATAGAGAAGTTGGAATACAGTAGGTTTAACACTAATATAAATAAAGAATGAGTTAATTACAATACCTTAAAGTGGTGGTTTATTTTCTTATACTAAAGGAGCTCATGAGATTTTCTGTTGAAGTTTTGTGTTGTGAAGTTTTCAAGTTTTTGGGTAAAGATTTGATGGATTTTGGAATAAGGAGTGGCAAGAGCCTAAGCTTGGGGATGCCCAAGGCACCCAAGGTAAAATTCAAGGACAACCAAAATCCTAAGCTTGGGGATGCCTGTAGGATCGAAAGTATGTCTAGAGGGGGGGTGATTAGACTACTTGACAATATAAAAATTCTGCCTTTTTACAAAGAACAGTTTTTGGCAGATTCACAATTATGATCAAGTCAAGCATCACCCTACACATGCAATTCTAGAGTATAGGCAGCGGAAAGTAAATTGCACATGTAGTAAAGAGAGGTGGAGAAGAGCAAACGCAATTTTGGAGACGCGGTGATTTTTCTCGTGGTTCCGATAGGTGGTGCTATCGTACTTCCACATTGATGGAGACTTCAACCCACGGAGGGTAACGGCTGCGAGAGTCCACGGAGGGCTCCACCCACGAAGGGTCCACGAAGAAGCAACCTTGTCTATTCCATCATGGCCTACGCCCACGGAGGACTAGCCTTACTCGGGGTAGATCTTCACGAAGTAGGCGATCTCCTTGCCCTTACAAACTTCTTGGTTCAACTCCACATCTCGACGGAGGCTCGCAAGCGACACCTAATCAATCTAGGAGGCACCACCCTCCAAAAGGTAATAGATGTTGTTGATGATGATGAACTCCTTGCTCTTGTGCTTCAAATGATAATCTCCCCAACACTCAACTCTCCTCACTGATTTGGCTGTGGTGGAAGAAAGGATTGAGTGGAAAGCAACTTGGGAAGGCTAGAGATCAAGCTTCATATGGTGGGAGTGGAGCAACTTGATCTCAACACAAGGGTAGGTAGTTCTCTTCTCAGAAATGTAAGGTAGGAGTGGTAGTTCTTTCTGATGGCTCTCTCCACGAATGAAGAGGGGGTGGAGGGGTATTTATAGCCTCCACACAAAATCCAACCGTTACACACATTTGAGCAATCTCGGTGGGACCGAAGTTGACAACTCGGTGAGACCGAAAGTTCAAATAATGTGAACGTTGGGGTTTTCGGTGGGACCGAAAATACAATCTCGGTGAGTCCGATTCGTGCAATGACAAGAGCATGCCAGTTTCGGTGGGACCGACTTCATCATCTCGGTGACACCGATTTGATGACAGAAGGTTACAGAAGCTTGGCAACTCATTTTTCGGTGAGACCGAGTTCAGAATCGGAAAATCCGAGTTTTCTAGGGTTTGGCTTTATGGCTGAGGTGGTTCATCTCGGTGTGACTAAGTTTGGAAAATCGGTGGGACCGAGATTACTTATGAGTGTATATGGCAGTGAAAGTTGCTGATAGTTTAGGAGATGTATCACTAAGCACTTGAGCAACCAGATCATCATCATAACCTCATCCCCTTTTAATAGTATTGGCTTTCCTATGGACTCAATGTGATCTTGGATCACTAAACCAAAAATGGAGTCTTGAGCTTTTGCCAATGCTTGCCTTAGCATTTTGAGGGGTCCACTTCTTCAGTCCTTGCCATACCCATATCACTAAACTTTCTGAAATGATTCTCAAGAAACTATTAGTTCAATGATATATATGTTGTTATTAATTACCAAAACCACCCGGGGATTAGTTGCACTTTCAATGCCCCGGAAGGCATCCCCTCTTTCGTCTTCGTCTATCGGTAACTTTACTTGAGACTATATTTTTATTCACCAAATGATATGTGTTTTGCTTGGACTATCTTGTATGATTTGGGTATTTGCTTTTTAGTTTACCACAATCATCCTTGCTGTACACAGGGAGAGACACGCATGAATCAGAATTTATTAGAATACTCTATGTGCTTCACTTATATCTTTTGAGCTAGACAATATTGCTCTAGTGCTTCACTTATATCTTTTTAGAGCACGGTGGTTGTTTTATTTTATAGAAATTGTTGATCTCTCATGATTCACTTATATTATTTTGAGAGTCTTTTAGAACAGCATCGTAATTTGCTTTGGTTATCAAATTAGTCCTAATATGATGGGCATCCAAGATGGGTATAATAAAAACTTTCATATAAAGTGCATTGAATACTATGAGAAGTTTGATTCTTTATGATTGTTTTGAGATATGAATATGGTGATGTTATAGACATGCTAGTTTAGTAGTTGTGAATTTGAGGAATACTTGTGTTAAAGTTTGTGATTCCCGTAGCATGCACGTATGGTGAACCGTTATGTGATGAAGTTGGAGCATGATTTATTTATTGATTGCCTTCCTGATGTGTGGAGGTCGGGATCGCGCGATGGTTAACTCCTACCAACTATTTCCCTAGGAGCATGCGTGTAGTACTTTGTTTTGATAACTTGTAGATTTTTGCAATAAGTATGTGAGTTCTTTATGACTAATGTTGAGTCCATGGATTATACGCACTCTCACCCTTCCACCATTGCTAGCCTCTCTAGTACCGCACAACTTTCGCCGGTACCATACACCCACCATATACCTTCCTCAAAACAGACACCATACCTACCTATTATGGCATTTCCATAGCCATTCTGAGATATATTGCCATGCAACTTTCCACCGTTCCGTTTATTATGACATACTCCATCATTGTCATATTGCCTTGCATGATCATGTAGTTGACATCGTATTTGTGGCAAAGCCACCATTCATAATTTTTTCATATATGTCACTCTTGAATCATTGCACATCCTGGTACACCGCCGGAGGCATTCACATAGAGTCATATTTTGTTCTAAGTATCGAGTTGTAATTCTTGAGTTGTAAGTAAATAAAAGTGTGATGATCTTCATTATTAGAGCATTGTCCCATGTGAGGAAAGGATGATGGAGACTATGATTCCCCCACAAGTCGGGATGAGACTCCGGACTAAAAAAAGAGGCCATAAAAAAAGAAAAAGAAAAGGCCCAAATAAAAAAATGAGAGAAAAAGAGAGAAGGGGCAATGCTACTATCCTTTTTCCACACTTGTGCTTCAAAGTAGCACCATTATCTCCATGATAGAGAGTCTCCTATGTTGTCACTTTCATATACTAGTGGGAATTTTTCATTATAGAACTTGGCTTGTATATTCCAATGATGGGCGTCCTCAAAAGTGCCCTAGGTCTTCGTGAGCAAGCAAGTTGGATCCACACCCACTTAGTTTCTTTTGTTGAGCTTTCATACACTTATAGCTCTAGTGCATCCATTGCATGGCAATCCATACTCACTCACATTGATATCTATTGATGGGCATCTCCATAGCCCGTTGATACGCCTAGTTGATGTGAGACTATCTTCTCCTTTTTGTCTTCTCCACAACCACCATTCTATTCCACCCATAGTGCTATGTCCATGGCTCACGCTCATGTATTGCGTGAAGATTGAAAAAGTTTGAAAATACTAAAGTATGAAATAATTGCTTGGCTGAAACCGGGGTTGTGCATGATTAAATACTTTGTGTGATGAAGATAAAGCATAGCAAACCATATGCTTTTGTAGGGATAACTTTCTTTGGCCATGTTATTTTGAGAAGACATGATTGCTTTGCTAGTATGCTTGAAGTATTATTATTTTTATGTCAATATTAAACTTTTGTCTTGAATCTTTCGGATCTGAACATTCATGCCACAATAAAGAAAATTACATTGATAAATATGTTAGGTAGCATTCCACAAAAAAATCTTTTTTTATCATTTACCTACTCAAGGGCGAGTAGGAATTAAGCTTGGGGATGCTTGATACGTCTCCAATGTATCTATAATTTTTTATTGTTCCATGTTATTATATTATTTGATTTGGATGTTTAATGGGCTCTAATATGCCCTTTTATACTATTTTTGGGACTAACCTATTAACCGGAGGCCCAGTGCTAGTTTCTGTTTTTCTTTCCTATTTTAGAGTTTTGCAGAAAAGGAATACCAAACGGAGTCCAAATGGAATGAAACCTTCGCGATGATCTTTCTTGGACCAAAAGCAAACCTGAAGACTTGGAGTTGAAGTTAGAGATGCAACGAGGCGTCTACGAGCCAGGAGGGCACGCCCCCACCCTCGTGGGCCCCTCGTAGCTCCACCGACCTACTTCTTTCGCCTATATATACTCCCATACCCTATAAACATCAGGGGGAGCCATGAAACCACTTTTCCACCACCGCAACCTTCTGTACCCGTGAGATCCCATCTTGGGGCCTTTTCCGGTGATCTGTCGGAGGGGGAATCGATCATGGAGGGCTTCTACATCAACACCATTGCCTCTCCGATGAAGCGTGAGTAGTTTACCATAGACCTTCAGGTCCATACTTATTAGCTAGATGGCTTCTTCTCTTTCTTTGATTCTCAATACAAAGTTCTCCTCGATATTCTTAGAGATCTATTCGATGTAATACTCTTTTGCGGTGTGTTTGCCGAGATCCGATGAATTGTGGATTTATGATTAAGATTATCTATGAACATTATTTGGTTCTTTTCTTAATTCTTATATGCATGATTTGATATCTTTGCAAGTCTCTTCGAATTATCGGTTTATTTTGGCCTACTAGATTGATCTTTCTTGCCATGGGAGAAGTGCTTAGCTTTGGGTTCAATCTTGCGGTGTCCTTTCCCAGTGATAGTAGGGGCAGCAAGACACGTATTGTATTGTTGCCATCGAGGATAAAAAGATGGGGTTTATATCATATTGCTTGAGTTTATCCCTCTACATCATGTCATCTTGCTTAATGGGTTACTCCGTTCTTATGAACTTAATACTCTAGATGCATGCTGGATAGCGGTTGATGTGTGGAATAATAGTAGTAGATGCAGAATCGTTTTGGTCTACTTGACATAGATGTGATGCCTATGTTCATGATCATTGCCTTAGATGTCATCATAATTATGCGCTTTTCGATCAATTGCTCGGTAGTAATTTGTTCACCCACCGTAATACATGCTATCTTGAGAGAAGCCACTAGTGAAACCTATGGCCCCGGGTCTCTTTTCCATTATATTGCATCTCTTTGAATCTCGTTTACTATTTTGCAATCTTTACTTTCCAATCTATACAACAAAAATACCAAAAATATTCACTTTATTATCTCTATCAGATCTCACTTTTGTGAGTGACCGTGAAGGGATTGACAATCCATTTATCGCGTTGGTTGCAATGTTTTTGATTTTTTGTGCAGGTATTCGGTGACTTGTGCGTCGTCTACTACTGGATTGATACCTTGGTTCTCAAAACTGAGGGAAATACTTACGCTACTTTGTTGAATCATCATTTCCTTTTCAAGGAAAAACCAACGCAAGATCAAGAGGTAGCAACTCATCCGATTGAAGATCCAAAGCGGATCGTTCAACGAGTGTTGTACAAGGCGGATGAGTGGAGGTCGATCATGGACACTATGATCAAATGGCAACGGTAAGTGGAACGAATACGTGAAGCAAACCTGATGAAGGTTGGGTCAAAGATAATTCGAATGGGGCGCTGGCCAAACACCAAGGATCAGGAGGAGGCGGAGTTGTTCTCAGGAACGACCATGGTAATTTCATTGCAGGGTCGTGCCATTTTTTCCTCTTGCTGCTATCATGGAGACGGTGGAATTGTTATTGTGCCGAAGAGCAGTCGTCCTTGCCCAAGAACTGAACATCCAGAAGGTGATCCTCGAAACTGACTCCCAAGCGGCCGTCCGGAAGATCTCGAGTGAACAAAAGGATTTGTCTGGTAATGGGCAATTAGTAGAAGAGTTGAATACGCTACTCTCTACGTTTAGTGAGTTTAAAATTGTTTGGGTGTGTCGGTCTGTGAATAAAATCGCACATATCCTAACTAGGGAAGCTTGTAAGAAATTTCTCTATAAAATTTGGCTTCATGTACCTCCAGAGTGTATTAGCTCAGAGATTACAGCAAATGGAGCTGTGAACGTCTAATAAAGTTTAAATCTTCCCCTCAAAAGAAAAAACCCATAAATGGTGGGCGAGGTTTCGAGGGGTGTGCTCGTCACTAAGAGCATCTACAACCATGTCAACTATGGCCCCTCAAACGCGGCGCTCTGCGTGCAGTGACCGGGCATGCCACAAATTTCAAAAGTTGCATCCGGACTTCTCCTACTAGATTCTCAAATTCATACAAAGACATGCAAACTAAATAAACCTATGTACTATGTCGATCACCTAGCTACTCGTCGTCAGAGATGTCGACGATCTCCGTGCCCGGCTCCGGCAGCATGGGCGGCAGCTGCAACTGCAGCTCCTCCGGCTCCTCCGCTCCAACCTCCTCCGCCTCTATCTTCGTGTCAAGTTCGACGAAGAGCGCGTCGGACGCCTTCTGCTCCTACGGGAGGAACTCCCGGTTGTCCTCCACATAGGCCTCATCCTGGATGGACTCAAGGATGGCTTGCAGCTCCGCCATCTCCTCCGATTGGGCGAAGGCGAACTCCGCCTCCGCCTGCTCCATGTTGAAGCCCGGCAGCTCCTGCTTCGGCAGCTCCGCCTCCTCAACCTCCATCGGAGCCAGTTTCTCTCCCTCCTCTTCCCCCGGACCCTCCTCCTCCTCCTCTGGATCAGGCGAGTCTGGAGGCAGCCCGGCAGCAATGCGGGCTGTGCGTGGCCTGTCTCGCCCAGATCTCCTGCTGGAACTCGTATTGGCGCTCCGGCGTGAGCATTGCATAGTAGGTGATCTTTCTCCGGACCTGCGGAGTGCCGAAACGTGGGCAGAACGCCGGAGCGGGAGAGGGAGGAGGTGGATGGGCTCGGACTAGCGGCGTGGAGAGGGAGGAGGTGGATGGGTTAGGGTTGCGGGACGCCAGCTGGATTTAATAGCCGGATTTGGTCTCGGGCAGCGAGCCGGAGCTGCGCCACGCGACGTTCACACCACGGCGACGGATGCGGCGTCCGTCGGACCAACGGGTTTCCAGGCGTTTCCGCGTGAGACCCCGTCGTCAGACCGACGTGGCGGGTGTGCCCGGGCACCCCCTTATCCGCCCCATATTTGGGTTGGATATGACAAGTGCCGGTTAGCCCGAGCATTTTGAGACCCGTTTGAGTAGCCCGTCTGGGTCGAAAAATCGTGACCGAGCGGGCCGTCAGGGCGTTTGAGGCTGGTTTGGGGCGCCCGACTGTAGATGCTCTAACCTCCCGCCATTATTAACCTGTTAGCAATGACAGATGTGTTATCCAGGAATGTAGCACCCCTATATGAACATTAAGTTTTAAAAAATACTGGGAAATTCTAAAAACATCTAGGGTTTTGGGATATGAAACCTAGTACTCAATCTACTTTCGTGTGATATTTCATGAAAAAATACTAGAAAACGTATTCGCGGCAAAAAAAAACAAAAAATCCCTATGTATATAATAAACTGTTTGGATGGATTTTAATTCGGACATTATTATCTTTGCCATAGATACATTTCCTTGTATTTTTTCCATGAAACTTCATACATGAGTAGATTGGGCACCAAAGTTTGAGATCCCAAGATTTCAATTTTTTTGAATTTTTCTGGTATTTTTGAACTTAAATTTTATATATGGGGGTGGAGCACCCAGGTTCTCCTGTGTATTTTCCGTGTTATCCGCCACTAATAATATTTCTACCTGGAGCCGCATGTACTCATTGGCGCCCATCAGTTATATATTATGTCAAGCCAAAAGAAAAGTTGTTGCCATGGCAGTGTCTTTGGTTGTCGTGATAATATTTTTCATTTAGCAGTAATAGGCATCGTAGAGTCATATATAACATAGTTTAAGAGCACACTTTAGTTTAACAACTTTCTATTGTTTAAAACTTACACATAACACTATAATAACCGCATACGACATATATGTTCAATAAAGTGCCAGTACAATACATGCGTAGGACATCGGCATCAACACGGAAACTGTGTTATGGCAGCTGGGGGACATCGTACCATAGATAGACATCATACGTATCATATACTTCGCCAAGATATAGTAAGAACACATTCTCAGCTTTCATCCTTAACTCTATTGCAATCCGTATCCAACTAGGACCATCAGTGGTGACCATAAGAGCAACTCTAGCAGACCCCGCAAAAGACACCGACCCGCAAAATAACTGCCAAAACATTGGTCGGCGCGGAAAATTCTGAGGTCTCGGCCGGCAGCGGAGAAGGTCGCCAAGGTCTTGGGCGTAAAGCGGAGGAAGATTCTAGCTACAAAGCAGCCGTCTACTTCATCCACTCCCTCCGGCCCGGAAAGAGGTTCCCCGGCGATCCCGCTCAACGGTGTTGCGCCCACCGCAGGCGATGTGTTCGACGAAATGGGCGCAAGGTATGACTCGGTCATCCACTCCCTCTTCGGTCATGGAAATTTTCTTTGTTTTCGTGATAGCTCGTGACTTGTTGTCGTTCATTATAGCGGTGGTTCGAAAAATGCAACTGCCGAGTTCGTGAACTTGTTGGACACCAACGGAGTTGACATCGATGAGGCCCCGTTCGCCGCATTTGAATACAATGAACCGAAGGGCGGCGTGGATGATCATGGGGGTGAAGAAGAATTGGAGGAGATCGATGAGATGGCATATGAGCAATCGCAAGCAAGAAGTGGAAAAAGCCAGAGTTCGAAGAACTACACGATCTTGGAAGATCAAATCTTGATCAAGGCATGGAGTGCGGTATCTCTTGATGCATGCACGGGTACTTCTCAAACCGCCAAGAGGTATTGGCAAATGATCGAAGATCAATACTTCCGCATGATGGCAAGGTTTTCCAATAGGACTCCACGCACCTTTTGGTCGCTCCAAGGGCGTTGGGATGTGATCAAGCCCATTTGCAGCCGTTGGGCAGCTTGCTTGGAGCAAGTACGCAATGCACCTCCAAGTGGAACCGTGGAGTCCGACTATGTGAGTTCATTTTACCTTTGTTAAAGTTGTGCACATCATATTGCATCATATGAAAATGGTTTCATCATACGAATCGTTTGCATCGTTCTAATTGTGTAGGACAAAATTGCCCAACAAAGATACAAAGACATGGAAGCTTCGGAAGGCAGATTCTTCAAACTAGAGCATTGTTGGGACTTGCTCAAGAATTGCGAGAAGTGGGCGTTGATTGAGAAAGAATCCCCACCAAAGAGAGGTTCACTTACAAACATGGATGAAGATGAGGATGATGATGTCCCAAGGAACTTGAACAAGCCCGATGGCGACAAGAAGACTAAGGAGAAAATGAAGAGAGAGCACGAAGCGTCGAGCTTGAGGGAGAAGATTTATGCCATGGTGCAATCAAATGAGATGATGTTATTGAAGTCGTTGGAGATTAAGAAAGAGTTGGCCGAGAAGAAGGCACGGGAGAAGCAAGAGAAATGGCAATTGCTCAAGGAAGAGGGGTTGCGCAAAGTGGCCATTGAGGAGAGAAGAGTACGTGCCGCTGAGAACAAAGCCACGTTCATGTTGCTCGCTGAAGAGAACAAGATCATGACAATGAACCGCAATGACATGGACGGCCTCACCAAAGAATGTCATGATATGGCAAGAAGAGAAATTTTGACGAGGAGAATGGTTGCGTCGGCCAGTGCGTTTTACCGTGCGGGAGGTGGATTCAGTGCGGGGTTTGGAGCCAATGTTGCCGATGCGTCCAGTGCACCAGCTGATGATTTCGGTGCGGGAGTTGGAATAAGCGCCGGAGGTGGATTCGGTGGTTCCGATGATCTCCATGGACTCGATGATCATATACCATATCAGCTTCCCTTATACACGTATGAAAAATACAGTTTGCATTTATACGTAAAACTACGACACTATTTCCCAGCTCGGGCAAACTAACAGTGAGTTAAAATATTAATTAAAAACATAAGTAAAACCTAGATCTAGTCGCTTTTGTTTTCGTCGGTCACTTGGCTAATCATGTGGCCTTCACTAGGGCCGTTCGAACCAACCCTTCTAACAATGATCAATAGTTGCAGCTCTCGCAAAAAATAAAACAAAAAGCAAGCAACCGATTCAGTCTGCAGGGAAAATATCGATGCAACTGTGTATGGATTTTCTCATTGATCATTAGCATGTGGCTCCGTGCGTCTAGCATTGTTTCGGCTAATGCATATTTGTTTATGCATAGAACATGAGGTGAATAAGAATTAGTACATAAATGGCAGTTGGTTGGACGCCTTGCCGGTGGCGGTTAACGTATTTAATAAGCCACATGCTAATAATAAATGAGGAAATCCATACACAGCTGCATGGATATTTTCCCTGTAGACTGAATCGGTTGCTTTTGTTTTGTTTTTTGCGAGAGCTGCAACTATTGATCACGGTTAGAAGGGTTGGTTCGAACGGTCGTAGCCTTAGTGAAGGCCACATGAGCCAAGTGCCGACGAAAACAACAGCGAGTAGATCTAGGTTTTACTTATGTTTTTAATTAAGATTTTAGCTCAATTAATGTACGGACCGTCTTTTTTTTGAACATTATACAGACGCAAGCGCTCATACATACGCGCATACACTCACTCCCATAAAGGCACACACGCGTTCGACAGACTTTTGATGGCAATGTATATTTTTTAGTTTAAAAATTGGTCAAGATCTGAAATGCTTCCCGACGCGTTCGACGCATCTATGATTCTGGACACAGTCAGACTTTGGTGTCCACCTAACCGACCGATCCAAATGGGCACATTGCGTTTTCGTTGGATCCACCATTGGAGTTGCCCTAAGTACGTAGCCGCCGGCTAGCTCTTGCCACCTACTATATGGGGCAGCGTTTGCCTTAGAAAAAAGAAGCGCGCCTCAATTTCTACCACCGTGTCGCCGGCACGCATGCGCAAGGAGCACACGTAGGTAGTATCGACCGGTGACGGGATGCACGCTTTCGTGTCGTGCCACATGCATCGTCTCATCCCGTCTGCTGCCCCGGCGGCGATAAACACAGCGACCCCCAGGTCGGTCGTCGGCGTCGCCGATGATAGCCAGCGGCTGAGCCAAAGGATGGTGCCCAGTTGGAGGAGCAACAAGGCGGTGGCTACTGCACGCGCGGCGGTACCCAACCGGGGCGGAAGGGCGGACGATGGCGACGGCAAGGTGGAAGGGACTCGGTCCGGCAACGGCTCTTTGGCAAGAACAACTGACGGCGAGCGATCGCAGCAGCAGCCCTGGACGCCGCCGGAGCTAGCCGTCGCGCCGGACGCCGTCATCAACCTAGAGCTGTGCGTGTGCTTCGTGTACTCTTCGTGCCGGCCGTGACAGTAGGTGATTGCGCGTGAATCATCTGGCGACTAAATGTGTTCTTCTTTCTTGGTTGCCGCTCGTGCAGCGGCGACCCGACCATGTACGAGGCGTTCTGGAAGGAGGCCGGGGAGTGCACTGCGGTCGTGATCCCCGGGTGGCAGGGGATGAGCTACTTCGCCGACGCCGGGGGGCTCTGCTGGTTCCTCGAGGCGGAATTCGAGCGCGAGGTGCGCCGCCTCCATCGCCTCGTCGGCAACGCAGCGGTCGATGGCTACCACCTCGTGGTCGGTACTGGTGCCACCCAGTTATCCCAGGCGGCCATTTACGCCCTGTCTCCCGCCGACGCAAACCATCCCATCGACGTCGTATCGCCGGCGCCGTACTATTCGGTAAGATCATGCAGCTAATTAAACAGTACAAAACGATGAGCTAGTGTCTGACATGGTTGTGATCTTGACTTGGACCGACGTGCGGCGTGGCAGGCGTATGCGCCACAGACGGACCTCCTGCTCTCGGGGTTCTACCGCTGGGCCGGCGACGCCAACGCCGTGGGCGTTGACAGCCACATCGAGCTGGTCTGCTCACCAAACAACCCCGACGGCGCCATCCGTGAGGCCGTCCTGAGCTCCAAGCCTGGCAAGGCGATCCACGACCTCGTGTACTACTGGCCGCAGTACACGCCCATCATCGGCACGGCAGCCCACGACATCATGCTCTTCACCATGTCCAAGATCACTGGCCACGCCGGCACGAGACTCGGGTAATTTACTAATTATTCCACGACTCGGCCAGGTCGTAATATCATATGAAGAAAAAATATAGCGCGTTATAACAAAACAGTGTCAGCTTCAAAATACGCTATTAGCGTGCTATATCGCGCAATAGCGTGTTATTAGTGACGCGTTGTACACTGATTATTTAGCGAACCAATTATCAGCATGTTATAGCAACACTATAGTGCACTATTTTTTTAGTGTATAAAATTTGTTCTCCTTGTTCCTGCAAAAAAAAAGCAGTCTCCTTGGTAATTAATGACGAATCGGTGGCGGGGCTTTCTGACTGATGCAGGTGGGCGCTAGTGAAGGACCTAGAGATGGAGAAGAAGATGACTTACTTTGTCGACCGGAGCACCATTGGCGTGTCCAGGGACTCACAGCTCCGTGCCGCCAAGATCCTTACCTTGGTCTCTGACGCATACGATGACGACAAGGACACAAGGCGGCTCTTTGACTTCGCGCGGCGGTGCATGGCAAACCGCTGGAAGGCCCTACGCGCCACCGTGGCGTCCACCGGCATGTTCAGCCTCCCGGAGGAGACATCCGGCTACTGTACCTTCACCAAGCAAATCGTGCCATCTTACCCTGGTATCGTAACCAATTACAATCATTTCGTCATTGTTACCGATATATAATTAATAGCAACGCTAAAAAAATTGACGTCTGATTTTTAACCATGGCAAATCTGATGATTTTGATGGCAAATTACGCTATTCAGATCATGGCAACTTCTTCAGCAAACATGGAAAATCTGGCCATTCGCAGGTTCTTGCCAGGATTAGCCATGGCTGCTGAAAGAATTTTCCATTCTCCCAACAACATAATTTATTACCAAAATCATCAGATTTGGCATGGTTAAATTTTGATATCAGATTTGTATGAAAATCCTATAATTAATGCTCTGAATTGTCACTAGATTAAATCGATTGTCTTGTGCTTCCCCAGCGTTTGCGTGGTTGCGCTGTGAGAAGGAAGGCGTGGAAGACTGCAGGGAGCTCCTGCATGGTCATGGCGTCCTGGCGCAGGGCGGTGAGCTGTTCGGGGGAGACGCGAGGTGCGTTAGAGTCAACATGCTGGAAAGGGATGGAGTGTTTGATGTACTCATACAACGTCTCTCCTCTATTGAATGAATAATGATGAATTGTTGATTACTATGAGAATATTTTTAAATATTCAGTAATGGCCAATGTAATTTGTTGTGTGATTTTAATTAAGAGCTCTTCTACAATGGTTGCTAGAAATAATAGATTAAAATCAGGGTTCAAATAGCCTCTTTTCTCCCTTTGAATTAAATAAATATGGTGTATATGTGTATGTACTATAAAAGGTATGAGAGTGCAATACATATTGGTTCTTTTTCTTTTGAGAGAACACCGGCTTTATTAGTCAATCAACAATATTACACAAAGTTCCCCGGATACAATCCGGAACCGGAATAGAAAATATTAGGAATAACAGAGTACATATAGAATTTAGCTAATAAAGGAGCTGGTACATTACAATGCCGCGGAACGTGCTTAAACACCATGGAGGCAAAGCCACCAGTGATCAGCTTAATGTCAGCCACCAACGAGCCAATTGAAGAGCAGTCGAAAGCTGAAGAGTTAAGTCTCTACACCATGGAGAGGCAATTGGAGGGGAAGATAGCATTTGAAATATGTTCATCCAATGCCAACTAGACAGCTCGCCGAAGGGCTAAAGCCTCGGCCATATCAGGAATTCAGGATCCAAAACAACAGTAATTGGCTCGCTATGCTATGACAAAGCGACCCTCATAATCCCTACCAACCACACTCTACCTTCCCAAATCAAAAAAAAAAAAAAATTTGCAGTGTCGGAGTTGAAAGCAGCGGTACCTGCCGGCGGCGGTGACCAAGCTATGGAGGACATGTTGGTAACACGCCTGTGAGCAGTGGCTGTGTGTTATTGATGCTGCAGAATTAGGTGCACATATGCCTTGATCTTCTCAGTTGTAACTGTACGCCAAGCATGTGCGGCTTTAGGGTTGTTCCTGACATAGTTTCGGGCCTCCTAGATGTGCCAAAAGTTCACCGCCAAATATGTGTGATCATGATCCAAAGAACAAGTCGAGAAATCAAACAAGCCATAGTTTAGGGAACATGGAGAAATCAAACAAGCCATAGTTTAGGGAACATGAAATCATAGCGTCTAAGCCTAATACCATATGTATCCTTGATTGCATCCCAAACATCTCTAACGTATGAGTAGGAGAGCATGTTTAACTGATTAAGGTCGGGCATAAAAGCAACACAACTCAGATCGTAGGTACCTAACGACTAAGAATTGAGATCCTGTTCGCAAAGAATCGTGAGCAAAACGCCACAAGACAATCTACATTTTATTAGGAAGTTAGGAACCTTGACCGCCCATATGGATTTCCATTGCTTTAGGCAGCTAGGTCTGAACACGGGCCCTGTCCATTCTTACTACAAGCCAACAGAAAGCATACCACATCCTCCCGAAAACAAATCTAGGGTTCCTCTGCCTCTCGTCAACTCCGCCGCCGGTCCGCCTCGTCTCCGATGCCCTTAGGCCATGGCGGCATGGTGGATTCCGGCCCTTGCCGATGGGAGGGCTTTATATTTAGATGTTTTCTCGAGTTTTGTTAGGATTTGTGTCCTGCCCAGGAAAACGAGACAGTGACAACTCCCTGGAGATGGAATAAGGTTCTCCCTGCCCAACCCTTGTCATGGTGGTGTGTCTAGCATCATTGGTGAGCGTGTGGAGTTGTGTCTCCGATAGATATTTCTTGGTGGATTTAGTCAGATCTGGTCGTAGTTCATCTACGTTCGCGTGTCTTCAGGTTGGATCCTTTCGATCTATACTACTCTATAACGACGGCGGTTGCTGTTCTGCTGCGCTGGTCCTATGGGGCTTAGCACCACAACTTTCGACTGTCTACTATAATAAATTTTGCCCGACTCCGGTGAGGGAGGGGTGAAGATGGCGGTGCGTCTTCGGCTCATTTCAGTGCTTGTAGTCGTCGCTTGGTGGTCTACGGATAATATAATATTTATTATTTCTGGTATTCATTGTACCGCCATAATTGAAGATGAATAGATCAAAAAATTTCCCTAAAAACCCGTAATGCATATTGGTTTATGCATAGAACATGACATGAATAAGAATTGGTGGTTAAAACGTAATGACAGTTCATTGGACGCCATGGCCGGTAGCAGTTGACGTATTTAATTGCCACATGATAATTAATGAGGAAATTCATACAGTATTGAACGATCATGTGGGCGTGTTTGGTTGCCCGTAGTCTACAGTAACTGCATTGCATAGCCTTCTCGACTCAGCCTGACTATACAAATGCAGCCTCAAATGCATTATCTGCAAGTTGTTTGTTTGCCTGCATGTCTTTTTGCCTGCATGGGCTGAACCACACTGCCTATCTTGCCGAGATCTTCATCCCTAAAGATACTTGACAATAGTATTATTGGAGTGGATCCACAACTCACAAAAAATACAAGAAGCCGACTAGGCCTGGTGTTTGGTTGCCTGCATGTTAGTGGACAAACCCAAAACATGGTGTTTGGTTGTATGCAATGCCTGGTGTGTGGTAACCTCTTTGCCTAGTTGGTGAGGTTACCAGCAAACTTCGGCACAACCATGTACCACACATCATAAGTAGAGCAGAGCATAAACAGAGCATCAACTACTTAACAGCATGATTCAGATGACATAACGTACTAGACATTATAAAGATAGTTCATACAGTTCAACACATAAACCATAAAGCAGACTCAATGGTACTTAGGAAGGAGGTGCCCCGGCCCTAGTCCCTGGCGGCGAAGGATTCGTCGTGCTTCCCGCACTTGTTGACCACCTCAATGCCATCGTTGTCGAAGATGGTGACCTTGAGGGTGTTGGGAGTCAGGAGCTTGAACGTCATCATGTAGTCGATCTTGATCTGATGAACGGCGGCGTAAGTGGCCTGATACGTCTCCAACGTATTTATAAGTTTTGATTGTTCCATGCTATTATATTACCCGTTTTGGATGTTTATGAGCTTTACCTTACACTTTTATATCATTTTTGGGACTAACCTACTAACTGGAGGCCCAGCCCGAATTGCTGTTTTTTGCCTATTTCAGTGTTTCGAAGAAAAGGAATATCAAACGGAGTCCAAACGGAATGAAACCTTCGGGAGCGATCTTTTTGGAACAAACGCAATCCAAGGACTTGGCGTGGACGTCAAGCAACAAACGAGGCGGCCACGAGGGTGCCCAGCGCGCCCCCTGGGGGTGGGCACACCCCCCACCCTCGTGGGCCCCTCGAGCGTCAACCAACCTACTTCTTCCTCCTATATATATCCACGTACCCCGTAAACATCTAGGAGCACCACGAAAAACTATTTCCACCGCCGCAACCTTCTGTATCCGCGAGATCCCATCTTGGAGCCTTCGTCGGCGCTCCGCCAGAGGGGGAATCGACCACGGAGGGCCTCTGCATCATCTCCAAGGCCTCTCTAATGAGTTGTGAGTAGTTTACCACAGACCTTCGGGTCCATAGTTATTAGCTACTCCCTCCGTTTCTAAATATTTGTATTTTTAGGATTTCAAATGGACTACCACATATAGATGTATATAGATACATTTTAGAGTGTATATTCACTTATTTTGCTCCGTATCTAGTCGCTTGTTGAAATCTCAAGAAAGACAAATATTTAGGAACAGAGGGAGTAGATGGCTTCTTCTCTCTCTTTGAATCTCAATACAAAGTTCTCGTCGATCTTCTTGGAGATCTATTCGATGTAACCATTTTTGTTGTGTGTTTGTCGAGATCCGATGAATTGTGGGTTTATGATCAAGTTTATCTATGAGAAATAATTGAATCTTCTCTGAATTCTTTTATGTATGATTGATTATCTTTGCAAGTCTCTTCGAATTATCAGTTTAGTTTGGCCTACTAGATTGATCTTTCTTGCAATGGGAGAAGTGCTTAGCTTTGGGTTCAATCTTGTGGTGTCCTTTCCCAATGACAGCAGGGGCAGCAAGGCACGTATTGTATTGTTGCCATCGAGGATAAAAAGATGGGGTTTATATCATATTGCATGAGTTTATCCCTCTACATCATGTCATCTTTCTTAATGCGTTACTCCGTTCTTATGAACTTAATACTCTAGATGCATGCTGGATAGCGGTCGATGTGTGGAGTAATAGTAGTAGATGCAGGCAGGAGTCGGTCTACTTGTCATGGACGTGATGCCTATATACATGATCATGCCTAGATAATCTCATAATTATTCGCTTTTCTATCAATTGCTCGATAGTAATTTGTTCACCCACCGTAATACTTATGCTATCTTGAGAGAAGCCACTAGTGAAACCTATGGGCCCCGGGTCCATCTTTTATTATATAACTTTTTCCATCTACTTTTATTTGCATCTTTTATTTTGCAATCTATATCATAAAAATACCAAAAATATTTATCTTATCTTATTATGTCTATCAGATCTCACTTTCGCAAGTTACCGTGAAGGGATTGACAACCCCTTTATTGCGTTGGTTGCGAGGTTCTTGTTTGTTTGTGTAGGTGCGTGGGACTTTTGAGGAGCCTCCTACTGGATTGATACCTTGGTTCTCAAAAACCGGGGGAAATACTTACGCTACTATTGCTGCATCACCCTTTCCTCTTCAAGTAAAACCAACGCAAGCTCAAGACATAGCATGTGACAAGGAGTTCGGCCCTTGGAAGGAGCGCGCGGTACTTAGGCTCTTCAAACATTGAGCACGAGCGAAACACCCACTGGGGCGGCTGGCGGCAACCGGCGAAGCCGGCTGGCGAGCAGCCGATCATGCGATAAGTTATGGTGGCGGGGCCGGGTTGGCCAATCCGGCAGACCTGACTTAGTATTTCACAACGTGTTGGTGCTTTGGCCTGTAATTCTTGTGGCCAACAGCCGAAGCCGGTTCTGTGGCGTAGGGCGAAGTGGAGGGCCAAGGCAACCTGAACACGCCGAGATGTACTAAGGAAGGCGGCGGGTGGTGGTCAAGTCGGCCAGCCCCCGAGCCCCGGGGTTGAGCGATTCAACCCGGCGGTGGGTTTTTTTTAGAAAAATTGCACAAATGTGTGGATCACAATAACTTGGCTGGAAAGGGCAGCCCCCGAACGTCATTCGGGGACCCCATAGTTTCTCATGCGGTTACAAAAGGTGGTGATACATCCGTGCACACAGCTAACTGTAAACCGGGTGGAGGAGTTCTGCATTCCACGGTCGGTTTGTCTCTTCGCCGGCGGTGTCTCTCTTGCGCTTGTTCAATTTGCGGGCATCGATGAGGTAGTAGGCGTTGCGGTCGCACAGGGCTTTGCTAATGATGAAGGGGCCCTCCCATGGGGAGGACAACTTGTGGTGACCGGCTTGTTGTTGGACAAGCCAGAGGACAACGTCTCCCTCACGAATGCGAGGGGCTTGATCTTGTTGCTGTGGTAGTGCCTCAGGCCTTGCTGATAGATGGCGGATCGGCTGAGTGCCAAAAGGCGTGCTTCTTCAAGTGGGTCGATGCCGTCTTCATGGGCCTCCTTGGCTTTGGCTTCAGTGTATATTATGACTCACGGTGAGTCGAACTCAATGTTGGTTGGGATGACGGCTTCTGCTCCGTATACGAGGAAGAACGGGGTGAACCCGGTCGACCGGTTGGGCATTGTGTGGAGGCTCCAGAGGACGGCCGGTAGCTCGTCAAGCCAGCTGTCGGGTGAACGGACAAGTGGCTCGATGAGCCGCGGCTTGATGCCGGATAGGATGAGGTCATTGGCTCGCTCGACTTGCCGTTGGACTGAGCGTGGGCCACAGAGGCCAAGTGTGGGACCTTGAGAAGAGGTGTCTAGAGGGGGGGATAGACACTAAGTACCAAAGTTGCAGTTTTTAACTTCTTAAAGTTTAAGTGGAGTTTAGGCACAAGTTTAACATTCACAATACATAACAAGCAAGCATGCAAAGAGTATATGAGCAGCGGAAAGTAAAGCATGCAACTTGCAAGAATGTAAAGGGAAGGGTTTTGGAGGATTCAAACGCAATTGGAGACACGGATGTTTTTGTCGTGGTTCCGATAGGTGGTGCTATCGTACATCCACGTTGATGGAGACTTCAACCCACGAAGGGTAACGGTTGCGTGAGTCCATGGAGGGCTCCACCCACGAAGGGTCCACGAAGAAGCAACCTTGTCTATCCCACCATGGCCGTTGCCCACGAAGGACTTGCCTCACTAGCGGTAGATCTTCACGAAGTAGGCGATCTCCTTTCCCTTACAAACTCCTTGGTTCAACTCCACAATCTTGTCGGAGGCTCCCAAGTGACACCTAGCCAATCTAGGAGACACCACTCTCCAAGAAGTAACAAATGGTGCGTTGATGATGAACTCCTTGCTCTTGTGCTTCAAATGATAGTCTCCCCAACACTCAACTCTCTCTTATAGGATTTGGATATGGTGGAAAGAAGATTTGAGTGGAAAGCAACTTGGGGAAGGCTAGAGATCAAGATTCATATGGTAGGTGTCGGTGTCAAAACCGGTGGATCTCGGGTAGGGGGTCCCGAACTGTGCGTCTAGGCGGATGGTAACAGGAGACAAGGGACACGATGTTTTTACCCAGGTTATGGCCCTCTCAATGGAGGTAAAACCCTACTCCTGCTTGATTAATATTGATGATATGGGTAGTACAAGAGTAGATCTACCACGAGATCAGAGAGGCTAAACCCTAGAAGCTAGCCTATGGTATGATTGTTGTTCGTCCTACGGACTAAAACCCTCCGGTTTATATAGACACCAGAGAGGGCTAGGGTTACACAGAGTCGGTTACAATGGTAGGAGATCTACATATCCGTATTGCCAAGCTTGCCTTCCACGCTAAGGAAAGTCCCATCCGGACACGGGATGAAGTCTTCAGTCTTGTATCTTCATAGTCCAGGAGTCCGGCTAACGGTGATAGTCCGGCCATCCGGACACCCCCTAATCCAGGACTCCCTTAGTAGCCCCCGAACCAGGCTTGAATGACGATGAGTCCGGCGCGTAGATCGTCTTCGGCATTGCGAGGCGGGTTCTTCTCCAAATTCCATATACTTGTCGAATAGTGTCCGGTTTCTTATAAATGATGCGCTCCTTGGCTTCCATGCCCAATAATGTCCATCTTCCACGTGTCGAACGAATGCAAAAAGCCAGGGTATTTTTACACCTTCCCCCCTAGCTGTGCAAATGAGCCGCCTATAAAAAGAGACGAGGATCTAGATCCGAATCACACCATCCCCCCTCCGCAAGCTTTCATCGGAGCGCCTCTGACAAAAATCCATTCCATCATGGACAGTCGACGCGGCTCCTCCTCTCGCGCTCCTGGCCCTCAGCCTGGGGATTGGGAGAGATGTTCAGTCCCACATAGCAAGCTAGTGACGCTCCAAACCAAGGGATTTCTTCCCCCATCCTTCATGGTTCCGGTTCGAGCCGGACTCGCCACCTATAAGGGCGGAAAGCAAGCGGAGAGCGTCCCCGATCCTTCCAAAGGAGAGCGGGTATGCTTTGTCTCTTATCTGATAAGAGGACTCGGATTTCCAATACATCCGTTTCTCTGGGGGATCCTGGAGTTCTACGGCCTCCAGCTGCGCCACCTTACGCCTGCCTCCATTCTGCACATCGCGGGCTTCGTGGCCCTTTGCGAACTGTTCTTGGGTGTCGAGGCTCATTTTGTGCTGTGGAAGAGATTATTCTGCCTCGTACGCCGTTCTCATGAGTGGTCAATATATCAAGTGGGCAGAGCCGAGCTATGGCGCATCGCCAGGACCGGATACCTATCCGGAACCCCGAAGAAGGCGTCCAAAGACTGGCCTTCGGAATGGTTTTATGTAGAAGACACCCCGCTACCGGACCCCATTCGGACTGGCCTTCCAGAGTTCAGCAATGCTCCCTTGAAGAAACGCCTAAGCTGGCGCCCGCGGAGCCCCCAGAGGGAAAATGACAGGGATGTCCTCTACCTGATGAGCCGAATAAGGTTATTAGCTCATTCCGGCCTGACTATGATCGGAGTCATGGCCACATGCATTATGCGGGGGGTGCAGCCGCTCCAGTATAGGGGCCACCCCATGTGGGATTTCAACGGGGAGGATGATGCCACCCGCCATGGCCGTAAGGGGCCGGGATCGGTCGCCGATCTGGTAAAGATCTTGTCCGGCCTGTACAAAGGGGAAAAGGAGAAATTTCTCCGTGTTAGTCCACTGAACGGATTTTCTATGAACAATCCTCGAAGCTGGGTAAGCGGATTCTTTTTGCCTATCCGATCCCCATTCCCATGGTTAAGTATCTCATTTTGTGATTTCGACGCAGGAACTGCGCCGGGCCGTAGAGGATATACACAGCCTGCCTCCACAACCCAAGGATCCAGAACGGTCCCTCGATCCGGCCTCCGAAGAGGATCCGGACATAAAGGTGGAGCTGATCGATGGGGTGTTCTACCAACTTAGCATCGACAATGCTTTGGTCGCCATTACGGCCGACTACCCCGGAATATTTCCAGCTTCCCAGGTAAGTGTGACCGAAGTCCTGATACCATGACCCATCCGTGCTTATTTCTGATCACCGCATACCAATGGTGTTCCGCAGGAGGTGCCTTTGAGGCGGGAAGCCGAGCCCGCGGCGGCTGGCCAACAAGGGGCAGCTCGGCCCTGCAGGCAGAAAAGAAGTGCGGTGTGGATCGAGACATCACCGCAACGGCATGGCGCGCCACCGTGTTTCAAGGAAAGATTCCTGGAAGGCATACTAACGCTCGTGACTTTTTCAGGAAAAAGAGCGCTCGCCGGACTATGTCTGAAGAGGTTGCCAATCGAGCCTCCGCCGGCCAGGCTCCAAAGCCAGGTCCGGAAGGGGAGGCGAACACAAGGCGCGCGTCGGATGATCCTCTAACCGAGGATGCCGACAGATTGTCCGCCACCAAATCTGAGGTGGAGAGCGCGATGAATCATAGGCGCCGCTGGACAATTCTCCGTGACGCATGTTTCTCCCAAGAGGCATTGAATGCCTTTAATTCGGGAGATGCGCACCTCCGTGCCGCTCAAGATGGTCTAGCCAGAGCCACGGAGCAGTATGTGAAAGACATACGGGTGAGGAATTTTGACGGTTATATATGCCAGTAGCCCCCGAGACTTAAAATAGTTAGAATAACTGATTTAAGGATTATTTGTTATGCAGGATCTTACAGAAAAGAATACCCAACTGTCCAAGGAGCTTCAAGAGTGCAAGGCCCAACTTGAGGCCGCACTAGCCGCCGCAGGGGGAGCCACAGAGACCCCCTCTGGTAATATATACTTCAAAAAATAAGTAGTTTGTGAAGTGCGACATGTGTATAAGTCTGACAATAACATTGCAGATGGCGCCGACGTAGATCCGAACAAGCAACAGCTCCTGCGCCGGTTAAAAGCCGGTGAGAATGTGCTTATAAGGGTGCGGCAAGAGAAAAATAACCTCCAAGATGCCAACACCCAGCTGGGCGAGGAACTAAAAGATGTTCGTGCCCAGCTGTCTGACTCCGTTAAGGAGAATCGGCGGCTTCGTCGCGGCATTTATAGTAAGTGCTTGAGCAAACTTATGAAAAGAAGAGTTCAGCGAGGAAGTCGATTAACAGAAATATGTCTATAGGTATGCTCAGAGGTCGTCCTGCAGAGGAAATGCCCGGTTCAACGGGTGACCTACTTCCCGAGCTGCTGCAACTGCACGAACGAGTTCGGCAGGTGATGAGAGGCGTCGCCCAGGCCTTGTGGCCATCCATCTCCCTACCCGAAGGCCTTGGAGAGCTTGCAGAGAAGCTTCAGGGAGCACGGCGGCGCGTCCGGCTATGGAAGATATCGGGCTGCCGTCAAGGCGCCAGGGAGGCCTGGGCCATGGTGAAGACGCGGTACACGAAGGCTGACCCAAACCACATGGCCGAGGTTGGACCTGTGGGGCCCGATGGGAAGGAGATCCCTGTGAGCTTAGTGTACGGCCAAGTAGAGTTGGCCGCAAAGTATTCCCAGCGGGACTGTAAACTAGACAGCCTACTAGATGGTATTGAAGAGGAATACAATCAGTCAATTTGACTATGTAATTTAAAAATGACATGTAAAATGCCTTCTAGCCGGATTGTAGATCGTTTGTCGTAGCGGACCTTTTCGCTTCAACCTCGGGACCCGACAGTCCGGAGTGTGTCCGAATACCCTCGCGGTTATGTAAGAACCGGGGCATGCATGGAGACCAGGCGTAGGGGTCATGAGTGCTTTATCAGACAAGTGCCCAACTAGTTATGTTATATTACATGGTTAGTAAGAAACATCTTCCAGGGAGAATAGTTCCGTTAGGGGTTCCTTTCCCTGGGAGGCATGCCCAAAAGTGCATGTCCGGACTGCGAAAAAAGCAGAAAAACATCTGGGGGCAGATAAATGAATAAGTAAGAATTCATCTTTTAGTTCACCGACCGAATATTCCCTTAAGAACGCTAGCTTTCGGCTTCACCCAGTCTAAGGTACACGTCCGGATGACCCGGCGGTAACAATCGGAGAGGTGCTCCCTTTACCACCTAGCCGAACAATCAGGAATGTAGGGGTAAGCATAGGAGCCAAGCAACCCAACTTGGCCAAAACTTAAGTCATATCGATGCATATAATGGTGAATAAAAGGTACATGCGGAAGTGTGACACATGTGTTGGGCATAAAGCCTGTATAAATAAGCTTCTGTTAAAGAAGCCCCCAGGTATACTGAGCGTGGATAACGCATCAAGTGTGTGCAAACAGTGCACAAATGAGCCTTCAACGGCTTCAGAAAAAAGGAGGGAGAAGGAGAGAAATAAAAGACAGTTAAAGTATAAAATATAGACGGAGGAAGGAGACGAACTCAGAGTCTGGCGCTAGGCATAGAATCTTCGGAGACGGGCTGCGTTCCATGGGTTCGGCTCAAGTCGGTTATCCGATGCGTTCCGCAGACGGTATGCTCCGCCGGTCAGGACTTGGTCGATGATGAAGGGACCCTCCCATTTGGGCTTGAGTTTGTCCTTTTTCTTATCCGGCAGGCGTAGAACTAATTCTCCAACATTGTAAGCTTTTGCCCGTACTTCTCTACTTTGGTATCTTCGAGCCTGCTGTTGATAGAATGCGGAACGAGCTTTTGCCACGTCGCGCTCCTCCTCCAAGGCGTCCAAACTGTCCTGCCGATCGAGCTCGGCTTCTCTTTCTTCGTACATGTGCATGCGAGGTGCGTCATGAATTATGTCGCAGGGCAAAACTGCCTCTGCGCCATATACCATAAAAAATGGTGTGAATCCGGTAGTGCGATTCGGCGTGGTCTGCAGCCCCCAGAGTACGGAGTCGAGCTCCTCTACCCAGTGCGTGTTAGATTCCTTGAGGGACCGCACTAGTCTGGGTTTAATGCCGCTCATGATTAGACCATTTGCTCGCTCGACTTGACCGTTAGTTTGAGGGTGATAGACTGAAGCGTAGTCGAGCTTGATGCCCCTGTTTTTGCACCAGAGTTTAACCTCGTCGGCCGTGAAGTTCGTGCCATTATCAGTGATGATGCTATGGGGGACGCTGTAACGGTGTACTACCCCTGATATGAAGTCTATCACGGGTCGGGATTCGGCCGTCTTAACTGGTTTGGCCTCTATCCATTTGGTGAATTTATCCACCATGACCAATAGGTATTTTTGCTTGTGGGTTCCTCCTTTAAGGGGTCCAACCATGTCAAGCCCCCAGACCGCGAACGGCCAGGTGATGGGTATAGTTTGGAGGGCGGTGGGTGGCATGTGGCTTTGATTAGCAAAGTGCTGGCAATCGACGCATCGTTGGACTAAGTCCTAAGCATCTGCCTGGGCCGTCGGCCAATAAAATCATGTACGGAAGGCCTTGCCTACAAGGGCCCAGGCTGCGGCATGGTGCCCACCGAGTCCGGCATGAATTTCAGCCAGAAGATTTCGCCCTTCCTCTTCGGAGATACACCTTTGAAGGACTCCGGTTGTGCTTTTCTTATAAAGCTCTCCCTCATGGACCTTATAGGCTTTAGACCGCCGTACTATGCAGCGGGCCTCGTTTTGGTCCTCGGGAAGTTCCTGCCTAGTTAAGTAGACTAGGAATGGCTCGGTCCACGGGGCAATGACTGCCATTATTTCGTGGGCTGAAGGTGTTATTTCATTGGCAGAACCACCGATTGTGTCAGAATGTTCGGTGTCGGGCGGTGCGGTTGGGTCCGGATTGTTGTTTCCGGGCTCCCCTTCCCATAGTACGGATGGCTTGAAAAGCCGATCCAGGAAGATGTTGGGAGGGACGGCATCGCGCTTTGCACCGATGCGTGCCAATACGTCCGCCGCCTGGTTATTATCCCGGGCTATATGGTGAAATTCGAGCCCTTCAAACCGAGCTGACATTTTTAGGACGGTGTTACGGTAACCTGCCATTTTCGGATCCTTGGCGTCGAAGTCTCCATTTATTTGGGATATCCCGAGGTTCGAATCCCCGCGCACCTCTAGGCGTTTAATGCCCATGGAGACCGCCATCCGGAGGCCATGTAGAAGGGCCTCGTATTCGGCTGCATTGTTGGAGTCCGTGTACATTATCTGGAGTACGTATTGGACTGTGTCTCCGGTTGGGGACGTCAGGACGACGCCAGCCCCCAGGCCGGCCAACATTTTGGAGCCGTCGAAGTGCATGATCCAATTGGAATATGCGCCGTATTCTTTAGGGAGTTCGGCTTCAGTCCATTCGGCGATGAAGTCAGCCAAAACTTGCGACTTGATGGCTCGCCGTGGTTTATAGGTTATGTCGAATGGGAGGAGCTCAATGGCCCATTTGGCAATCCAGCCTGTTGCATCGCGGTTGTTTATAATGTCATTAAGAGGTACTTCAGAGGCTACTGTTATCGAACACCCTTGGAAGTAGTGTCGCAGCTTCCGGGATGCCATGAACACCGCGTACGCTATCTTTTGATAATGTGGATACCGGGACTTGCATGGAGTTAGGACAGTGGACACGTAGTAAACTGGTTTTTGAAGGGGAACTTGTGTCCGTCCATTTCTTGTTCGACGACGAGCACCGCGCTTACAACTTGATGTGTTGCCGTGATATATAATAACATTGGTTCGCCCATGTTGGGCGCGGCCAGGACCGGATTTGTTGACAATATGGCTTTTATTTCTTCGAGTCCGGCCGTGGCGGCATCCGTCCACTCGAAGTGTTCGGTGCACCGGAGGAGGCGATAAAGGGGTAATGCCTTTTCTCCCAAACGGGAGATAAAGCGGCTTAGAGCCGCCACGCATCCAGTCAATTTTTGTATTTGTTTGAGGTCTTTTGGGATATCCAATTGTGACAGAGCTCGGATCTTGGCTGGGTTTGCTTCAATTCCTCTACCGGATACAATGAAGCCCAAGAGCTTTCCGGCTGGTACGCCGAAAACGCATTTTTCCAGATTCAGCTTAATGTTGTATGTTCGGAGATTGTCGAATGTGAGCCTCAAGTCGTCTACTAGGGTTTCGACATGCTTGGATTTGACGACCACATCATCTATGCATGCCTCCACTGTTTTGCCGATCTGGTTTTCCAGACATGTCTGAATCATGCACTGATATGTTGCGCCGGCGTTTTTGAGCCCGATGGGCATTGTGTTGAAGCAAAATGGGCCGTATGCAGTGATGAATGCCGTTGCGGCTTGGTCTGGCTCTACCATCTTAATTTGGTGGTAGCCGGAGTATGCGTCGAGGAAGCACAATGAATCGTGTCCTGCGGTAGCGTCAATAATTTGATTGATGCGGGGGAGGGGGAAGGGATCCTTTGGGCAAGCCTTGTTAAGGTCCTTGAAGTCGACACATAGGCGCTAGGATTTATCCTTTTTTGGTACCATCACCAGGTTTGCTAGCCAGTCCGGATGTTTTATATCTCTGATGAATCCGGCTTCCAATAGTTTGGCTAGCTCCTCTCCTATTTCCTGTCTTTTGGGTTCGGAAAATCGCCAGAGCCTGTTTGACTGGCTTGAATCCTTTTAGGATATTTAGGCTATGCTCGGCCAGCCGGCGTGGGATTCCTGGCATGTCTGAAGGGTGCCAGGAAAAAATATCCCAATTTTCGCGTAGGAATTCTCGCAGTGCGGCGTCTACATTAGGGTTTAACTGTGCCCCAATGGATGCCGTCTTTGTAGGGTCCGTTGGATGGACTTGGAATTTGACTATTTCGTCCGCTGGCTTAAAAGAGGTGGACTTGGATCTCTTATCGAGTATCACATCGTCCCTGTTCACCGTGGAGCGCAACATAGTGAGTTCCTCGGTCGCTAGGGCTTCGGATAGTGCCTCGAGGGCTAGTGCGGCTGTCTTATTTTCGGCGCGGAGTGCTATGTCCGGATCACTGGCAAGAGTGATGATTCCGTTGGGCCCGGGCATTTTGAGCTTCATGTACCCGTAATGGGGTATAGCTTGAAAAATTGTGAATGCCTCTCGCCCCAATAAAGCGTGATATCCGCTGCTGAACGGGGCCACTTGGAACGTGACCTCCTCGGACCTGTAATTGTCCGGCGAGCCGAACACCACATCTAGTGTAATTTTTCCTGTGCAGCGTGCTTTCCGACTAGGGATTATTCCTCGAAAGGTTGTGCTTCTTCGCTTAATGCGGCTCCAGTCTATTTCCATTTTTCGAAGGGTTTCCTCATAGATGAGGTTTAATCTGCTGCCGCCATCCATGAGTACCTTGGTAAGGCGAAAGCCGTCCACTATTGGACTGAGGACCAATGCAGCTGGTGCTCGGGCTGTTCGAAATTTAGGTTCGTCACTGGCATTAAAGGTAATAGCCGTGTCACTCCATGGATTTATTGTTGCTACTTGGTAGACTTCGGCAAGGTTGCGGAGTGTTCGTTTCCGCATATTATTTGATGCGAAAGTCTCAAAGACTGTTAATACCGTACTGGTGTTGCTGGGCTGGTTCTCTGGAGCTAGAAGCTCTTCGCCACTTTTGGCCACCTGCTGTAGTATCCAACATGCTCGAAGGCTATGAGTTGGAGTGGCGCCCTCTGTACTATGAATTTTGCAGGGTCCATTCAGCCATCCCTCCAGTACGGTTCCGTGCCCTTTAGGGGGGTTTTGCTTTTTGGCATTTAACCCAGGTGCATGGCGATGATGCACCCTTTTATTTCGGACTAGGGTTGTATTCGGAGCCGGATTATCCCAAAATTTGGTTTCGGTTTTCCAGGCGCTCTCCATCGCACAGTACTTTTGTACTATGGACGCCAAGTCAACAAAGCGTGTAATTTCACGACGACTTATGGCGTTTAGGATTCCCTTGTCCGTGCAATTATTGCAGAAAAGTGAAATTGCGTCTTCCTCGCGGCAGTCCATTATCTTGTCCATAACCAGGAGGAATCTGGCCCAGTAATGGTGTACTGTTTCAGCGGGCTCTTGCCAGATTCGGGATAGATCACTTATGTTTGGGTGGGCCGGTGGAATTAAGTTCGGAACACCGTCCAATCTAAGACTCAAGGGCCGAAAAGTTTTCGAACTTGGAAGCTTGGGCTTTTGGATATTGTCCAATGAATCCAGCCCGCTGCCTGACTTTAGGTTCAGGACTTGGACGTCCGTCCCTCCGCGGGAATCCGGCATGGAGGGGTCGGGAATCCGGACATAGCTAGTCCTTAATATAGAAGAAGGGCCGCCGTACTGTTCCTCCACCACAGCAACGTGGTGGGTAGCCTGGGGAGAGTTGATCTCTCTCAGATCGGTTTTAGGCCCAATCTGATCGTAGTCTGTAGCGACTCCCAGGGCGGCGATGTGATCCAAGAGCTTGTTTAAGGAGGAGAGCTCCATCGGATTTAGCTGCTTGGCAAGTTCCGAGTTAACGTGAAGATTGCTTTCGATGACCCGAGAAGTCATCGTCAGCGCGGCGGCCGAACAGGCGGTCATAAGAAAACTGCCTAGCCAGAGAGTTTGGCCGATGGCCAAAGCTCCTTTAGCAACGGTGTCGTCTTTAAAGACGGGACGAGGCATCCTTCCTGATGGCGACGGCACAGAGAAACTCTCAATGAAAGCACCAATGTCGGTGTTAAAACCGGCGGATCTCGGGTAGGGGGTCCCGAACTGTGCGTCTAGGCGGATGGTAACAGGAGACATGGGACACGATGTTTTAACCCAGGTTCGGGCCCTCTCGATGGAGGTAAAACCCTACTCCTGCTTGATTAATATTGATGATATGGGTAGTACAAGAGTAGATCTACCACGAGATCAGAGAGGCTAAACCCTAGAAGCTAGCCAATGGTATGATTGTTGTTCGTCCTATGGACTAAAACCCTCCGGTTTATATAGACACCAGAGAGGTCTAGGGTTACACAGATTCGGTTACAATGGTAGGAGATCTACATATCCGTATTGCCAAGCTTGCCTTCCACGCCAAGGAAAGTCCCATCCGGACACGGGACGAAGTCTTCAATCTTGTATCTAAATAGTCCAGGAGTCCGACCAATGGTGATAGTCCGGCCATCCGGACACCCCCTAATCCAGGACTCCCTCAGTAGGAATGGAAAATCTTGGCCTCATGAGTAGGTAGTTCTCTCTCAGAAAATGTATGCTGGAAGTGTAGGCACGTTCTGATGGCTCTCTCCACGAATGAAGAGGACATGGAGGGGTATATATAGCCTCCACACAAAATCTAACCGTTACACACAATTTACCAAACTCGGTGGGACCGAATCAAGAAACTCGGTCGGACCGATTTAGCAAATCTAGTGACCGTTAGGATTTTCGGTGGGACCTACATGCAACTTGGTAGGACCGATATGATTAGGGTTAGGGCATAACGTAATCTCGGTGAGACCGATATTGGTAATAAGCTAACCAGAGAGTTGGTTAGGCAAACTCGGTTTGACCGATTACGCAAACTTGGTAGGACCGATTTTGGTAATAAGTTAACCAGGAGGTTTGCATTGTAATCTCGGTAGTACCGATTGCTCAAACTCGATGGGACCGATTTTGGTAATGGACATACACAGAGAGATTACAATCCCATCTCGGTGAGACCGAGATCCCTATCGGTGAGACCGATTTGGCTAGGGTTTGTGGCAGTGCCTATGACATCTGAACTCGGTGGCGCCGG
Organism: Triticum timopheevii; assembly: GCA_963921465.1. NCBI lineage: Eukaryota > Viridiplantae > Streptophyta > Magnoliopsida > Poales > Poaceae > Triticum > Triticum timopheevii. Next base: position 161,234,516 of record OY997274.1, on the reverse strand, counting down.
ATAGAAAGAATCGGTGGGGCCGAGTTTGACTTTAGGTTTAGGTCATATGTGTGGAAGTGGGAAAGTAGTTGAGGGTTTTGGAGCATATCACTAAGCACTGTGGAGCAAGAAACTCATTAAGCAACACCTAATCCCTTCTTGATGGTATTGGCTTTTCCTATAGACTCAATGTGATCTTGGATCACTAAAATGTAAAATGAAGAGTCTTGAGCTTGAAGCTTGAGCCAATCCTTTGTCCTTAGCATCTAGAAGGAGTTCCCACATCTTTTAGTCCATGCCACTCCATTGTTGAACTTATCTGAAACATACTAGATAAAAGTGTTAGTCCAACAAGAGATATGTTGACATTAATTACCAAAACCATCTAGGGAGCACTTGTGCTTTGAATCTCCCCCTTTTTGGTAATTGATGACAACATACATCAAAGCTTTAGATAAAGATATGAAAAATAGCAAGTAAAGCTTTGGAAAGACATGTAACAAGCATAGGCTCCCCCTACATGTATGCAATCATGTGAATATGGAATATAGAAGCATGTGAGAGCATAACCATGATAGAGCAGGCAATGTGTTACATGTATCTTGGCCATATGCATCAGAGCAAAGAATATTAAAGAAAATACCTTCATGCTCATGAGTCCTTCTTGCAAACTGTATGTACATCAGCAAGAATTCCTCATACACATGATTGTGATGCATATACTTACCTTGTAGTCTTGAGTTGGCTAGGATGGAATGAACCTGCGTAAACAAGGTTAGATAACATAGGTACATCTACTAGCCAGAGCAAACAGAAGAAACCACAAGAATACCAAGACTGGGATGACATGTAGAGAGTGAGTACTAAGTACCACATTGGATTAGACATGTCCCCAAGAGTAAAGATATGCAATGAATTTAAATGATTTCTTTCCCTTAGATGTCTTGCTCCCCCTGAATCTAGCATGGGATACTGGGAGAAGATAGGGAACAGAAAATTAGAGATGAAAGATATAAATGAACAGAGCTAATGCAAATAAGCACATATGAACATGTCTTTCCCCTCAAGAAGACATGTGGCATCTCTCCTCTTGAACACCAAGCATCTGGGATCCTTGAGAAATACTTTCTACTTGAGTATTCTCTCCCCCTGGAGATCTCTTTCTCCCCCTGAGGAGGTGATACTCTCTCTCTGATGTGATCTCTCTAAGTGATAAGCTTTGATGTGATCTCTCTCTCCCCCTTTGACATCAATTTCCAAGAAGGGTTTGATCCTTGAGTCACAGCACAAAGCATACATATAAATGTGATGCTTGTAGAGGACAAGATTCATTGAGTGGAGCTAGATCAGAAGAAACACAGAATAAGTGGCAAACTGTTTTTCCTGTTGTGAAATCGGTGGCACAGAGTGGTATGCTTCGGTTGTACCGAAAGGATTTGGTTGGACCGAAAATAACAAATCGGTGAAACCGAGTTCATCGCAGAGAAAACACTTGTCACCTCAGCTCACTAGACTAGTAAGATCTCACAAAGATTTGCAAGGAATTGACTGAATGATATGCAATGAATTGGATGCAGAAAATGCAGAGCAAACAGAAAGAAATCTAGATGAAGTTTTTTTTGAAAGGGGAAACAAATATGCATGAGACAAATGCAAAAACACAGAAAAGAACACAAGAGAACTTCATCTAGAGATGGTCGGCGACAAAGTCACCTATGTTAGAGTATATTGACTTAGGAGTCAAGTGAGATCACTTGATCATAGGTCATACTCATCGTTTAAGCTCAAAATGGGGTTGCCATTTTTTGTTTAAGCATCTTGATGTATTCACATCTTGTCGAGTTGCTTTAGCTCATGACTTGGAGTAAAGCTTCTCTAAGATGGAATAACATACCTTGGTTGGTGGTGTTGAACATGTAGTTGAACTTGTGTGGGTTGCTCAAGGTTGATGTAGCTCATCAAGAATTGGGAGCACCATTTGGAATTTGAGTCCATCTTCCTACATGGGTTAGTTCTTGCAAGGAAGATCACTTGTGTATCCAAAAATGACAATCATGAAGCTCAACATAGAATTTGTCAAAGGATATGTTTGAATGGTTCCGTGCTTCCTTCTCTTCAACCACCATAGTGTAGAAACTTGGTGATGTAGAGATTGCTCAAGATGTGAGTAGATTACAATCTCATGGAATTTGATTCCACCAAGTACCTACATGGGTTAGATAACATGCAAGATCCAAATATATCCAAGACATAAGATTTTCATTCTAAGAGAAATATCAAGGATTAGTCATAAGCTCATGTCTTGCATGTATCCAATGGAGTTCCTACTCCAAGTTTGAAGCATCAATGATGTTCAATTCTCCTCTTAACCCGCAAAACACTTTCTCATCAAGAGGTTTAGTGAATATTCTGCTAATTGATTTTCGGTGCGAACATGCTTAAGATTAATGTCACCCTTAGCAACATGATCTCGAATGAAATGATGACGAACTTCAATATGCTTAGTTCGAGAATGTTGTACAGGATTATGACCAATTTTAATAGCACTTTCATTGTCACAAAGCAATGGAACATGTTTCACATATATCCCATAATCTTTAAGAGTTTGGTTCATCCAAAGTAATTGAGCACAACATGAACCAGCTGCAATGTATTCCGCTTCGGCGGTGGATAAGGATACCGAGTTTTGTTTCTTGGAGGACCAAGAGACAAGAGATCTACCAATAAATTGACAAGTACCCGAAGTGGACTTTCTATCAACCTTGTCTCCGGCATAGTCTGAGTCGGAGTAGCCAACAAGATCGAAAGAGGCCCTCTTAGGATACCAAATGCCAAAATTTGGTGTATGGATTAAGTATCTCACTATCCTTTTCACGGCCTTAAGATGACATTCTTTAGGAGCAGCTTGATATCGTGCACACATGCACACACTTAGCATGATATCGGGACATGAAGCGCATAGATATAACAATGAACCAATCATAGAGCGATAAACCTTTTGATCAACCGGTTCACCATCTTTGGTCAAGTCAAGATGTCCACTAGTAGGCATGGGTGTAGACATACCTTTGCACTCTTGCATATTGAACTTCTTGAATAAGTCCTTGGTGTACTTCGTTTGAGAAACAAAAGTACCTTCCTTAGTTTGCTTGATTTGCAATCCAAGAAAGAATTTGAGTTCACTCATCATAGACATCTCAAACTTCTCCGACATTAGCTTCCCAAACTTTTCACTAAAATGGGGGTTAGTTGAACCAAATATAATATCATCAACATAGATTTGGCACACAAATAATTCTCCATTAACCCTTTTAGTAAAAAGAGTAGAATCAATTTTCCCAATTTCAAAGCCTTTTTCAATAAGGAACTTGGTCAAGCATTTATACCATGCTCTAGGAGCTTGTTTAAGACCGTAAAGAGCTTTGTGAAGTTTGTAAACATGATTGGGTTTCTTAGGATTGACAAAGCCGGGAGGTTGTTTAACATAAACTTCCTCCTCTATTTCACCATTTAGAAAAGCACTTTTAATGTCCATTTGGTACAAGGTGATATCATGATGATTAGCATAGGCAAGTAAGATGCGAATGGACTCAAGTCTAGCAACGGGAGCGTAAGTCTCACCATAGTCCATACCTTCGACTTGTGTGTAGCCTTGGGCGACGAGACGTGCTTTGTTGCGAACTACTTGTCCATCTTCATCTTGCTTGTTGCGAAACACCCATTTGGTATCGATGATGTTGTGGTGGTTGTCAGGCTTCTCAACCAATGTCCAAACTTGGTTCCTCTCAAAGTTGTGTAGCTCTTCATGCATAGCATTTATCCAATCCGGATCTTCCAATGATTCTTCAACCTTCATAGGTTCAATGCTAGATATGAAATAATAGTTTTCACAGAAGTTAGCTAAACGAGTTTTAGAGCGAGTGATTCTCCCGGTTTGAATATCATTGTAGATTTGCTCGACGGGATGGTCTTTAGCAATTCTTGCTCGAACTCGTGAAAGCTTTTGCTTGGTTCTTGGTTGAACTTCTTCTTCATCTTGTTCTTCTTCTTGGCCTTCATCATTGTTGGCGTTGTCGTTCTCTTGTCGTGGTGGAGAAGGAGGTTGTTGACGTTCATCTTGATGCACTTCCTCGTTTTCTTCATCTTGGTGTGTCCCACTTGTGGATGCTTCCGTATCAACTCTTGGTTCACCTTGTCGTGAAGTAGAAGCTTCCACTTGGACGGACGAGGTACTCTCCTTCACCTCCGTTGGATGGACCTTGCCAATAGACAAGTCTTGGATTGCTTCCGAAGGATCTTTGTCTCCTACATCAATTGGCAATTGCTCTACTTGCGAGCCGTTAGATTCATCAAACTTCACATCTACCATCTATTCAACCTTTCGGGTGAAATTGTTGTAGACACGGTAAGTGTGAGAGTTTGAGCCATAGCCTAGTAGGAAACCTTCATGAGACTTAGGAGCAAATTTAGAACGATGATGCTTATCAAGAATGTAGCACTTTGAGCTGAATACTCGAAAGTATCCAACTTGGGGTTTGTTACCGGTGAGGAGCTCGTATGCCGTCTTGCCGAGTAGCTTGTGAAGATACAAGCGATTTGTTGCATGACAAGCCGTCTCAACCGCTTCTGCCCAAAAGTGCTTCGGCGTCTTGTACTCATCAAGCATCGTTCGCACCATTTCGATGAGGGTCCGGTTCTTCCTCTCAATAACTCCATTTTGTTGAGGTGTGTACGTAGCCGAGAACTCGTGTGAAATCCCTTCTTCGTCAAGAAAGGTGTCCACATTTGCGTTCTTGAACTCCGTTCCGTTGTCGCTACGAACCTTCTTGATCTTCACTTCAAATTGATTTTGGGCCTTCCTAGCGAAGTTTTTGAAGATCTTTTGGACCTGCGATTTATCATCGAGAAAGAACACCCACGTAAATCTTGAAAAATCATCAACTATAACTAGACCAAAAGAATTTCCACCGAGACTCTTGTAAGAGTTGGGACCAAAGAGATCCATGTGAAGTAGCTCGAGTGGCCTCCTTGTGGTCATGATGTTCTTCAGGGGATGCCTTCCTTCAACCTGTTTACCTGCTTGACAAGCACTGCAAAGTCTATCCTTATCAAATATGACATCGTTAACACCAAGGATATGATTCCCTTTAATAAGCTTGTCAAGGTTTCTCATGCCAACGTGACCTAGTCGTCTATGCCATAACCAACCTTTTGAGGATTTAGCAATGAAGCAAGTTTTAGGTTGAGCCTTTTTAGTGAAATCAACAATGTATAGATCACCTCTACGCACACCGGTAAAGACCATTTTATGATTGTCTCTGCGAAACACTTGGCAATCTACTTCAGTAAATAGGACATTGAAACCGAAATTAGCAAGTCTAGATATTGAAAGTAAGTTGTAGCCAAGAGATTCAACGAGCATGACATTTTGTATGGAGCTATCATGTGATATGGCCACCTTACCGAGGCCAACCACCTTACCCTTTGAGTTGTCACCGAAAGTGACATACTTTCGAGGACCATCGTTTTCAGCAAGCTCACGAAACATGTCTTTATCTCCGGTCATGTGATCGGTACATCCACTATCAAGAACCCATTCCTTTCCTCGTGACATATATCCCCGAAGATTCGCCATAAGACCAAAATGTCTCATTGCATCTCCAAGATCGAAGTCACTATCATCATCCTCATCATAGTATCCATGTTCAACATCGTCATGTGGTGGATCAAGTCCTAGAGAGGGTAATTCATTCGAGTGAGTTTGACAATGATCTTGCTTATGAATTCTTATAGCTTCGGAAATAATATCACCAATAATTCCAACATCTCCTTTGGCACGCATAAGGTTTGTAAGTTCAAATAGACGATCACCAAACATAGGATCACTAGTATTCATCTTACTCAAAGCAATAGACTTATGGAGAATTTCGTCTAGATTTTTCAAGGAATAATTTGGAAAGTGTTCCTCAAGAAATTTCCATATAGTGTAGGCACACTCAAGAGTAGGCAAGTTTCTAATCAAATTTCTAGGCAAGCCTCTAGTGATAAGATTAACAGTTCTAAGATTCCGAATCATGTCAATTGACTCATCAAGAGTAGGATGCATAGGATCAACATGAGGTGCACAAGGGCTAGCAATGTACTTGTTCAAATGATATTGATTGAAAATTACAAGCATCTCATTTTTCCACTCATGAAAATACTCCCCATCAAGAATAGGTACTCTATGTCTAAGACTTCCCAAAGTAGACTCATCCATCTTCCTCCAATGGTGATTCAACCAAGGCAATGGAGACCAATGCTCTGATACCACTTGTGGGACCTTGAGAAGAGGTGTCTAGAGGGGGGGGGGGTTAGACACTAAGTACCAAAGTTGCAGTTTTTAACTTCTTTAAGCTTAAGTGTAGTTTAGGCACAAGTTTAACATTCACAATACATAGCAAGCAAGCATGCAAAGAGTATATGAGCAGTGGAAAGTAAAGCATGCAACTTGCAAGAATGTAAAGGGAAGGGTTTTGGAGGATTCAAAAGCAATTGGAGACACGGATGTTTTTGTCGTGGTTCCGATAGGTGGTGCTATCGTACATCCACCTTGATGGAGACTTCAACCCACGAAGGATAATGGTTGCGCGAGTCCACGGAGGGCTCCACCCACGAAGGGTACACGAAGAAGCAACCTTGTCTATCCCACCATGGTTGTCGCCCACGAAGGACTTGCCTCACTAGCAGTAGATGTGACACCCCCGATTTAATCGTACACTAATCATGCACGCAAACGTGTACGATCAAGATCAGGGACTCACGGGAAGATATCACAACACAACTCTAAAAGTAAAATAAGTCATACAAGCATCATAATACAAGCCAGGGGCCTCGAGGGCTCGAATACAAGTGCTCGATCATAGACGAGTCAGCGGAAGCAACAATATCTGAGTACAGACATAAGTTAAACAAGTTGCCATAAGATGGCTAGCACAAACTGGGATACAAATTGAAAGAGGCGCAGGCCTCCTGCCTGGGATCCTCCTAAACTACTCCTGGTCGTCGTCAGCAGCCTGCACGTAGTAGTAGGCACCTCCAGTGTAGTAGTCGTCGTCGACGGTGGCATCTGGCTCCTGGGCTCCAACATCTGGTTGCGACAACCAGAAAGAAAGGAAAGGGGGAAAGGGGGGGAGAAAGCAACCGTGAGTACTCATCCAAAGTACTCGCAAGCAAGGAGCTACACTACATATGCATGTGTATATGTGTAAAGGGGCATATCAGTGGACTGAACAGCAGAATGCCAGAATAAGAGGGGGATAGCTAATCCTGTCGAAGACTATGCTTCTGGCAGCCTCCGTCTTGCAGCATGTAGAAGAGAGTAGATTGAAGTCCTCCAAGTAGCATCTCCAGTAGCATCGCATAGCATAATCCTACCCGGCAATCCTCTCCTCGTCGCCCTGTTAGAGAGCGATCACCGGGTTGTATCTGGCACTTGGAAGGGTGTGTTTTATTAAGTATCCGGTTCTAGTTGTCATAGGGTCAAGGTACAACTCCGGGTCGTCCTTTTACCGAGGGACACGGCTATTCGAATAGATTAACTTCCCTGCAGGGGTGCACCATATAACCCAACACGCTCGATCCCATTTGGCCGGACACACTTTCCTGGGTCATGCCCGGCCTCGGAAGATCAACACGTCGCAGCCCCACCTAGGCACAACAGAGAGGTCAGCCCGCCGGTCTAAATCCTATGCGCGCAGGGGTCTGGGCCCATCGCCCATTGCACACCTGCACGTTGCGAGGGCGGCCGGAAGCAGAACTAGCCCCCTTAATACAAGAGCAGGCTTACGTTCCAATCCGGCGCGCGCCGCTGACGTCAAGAAGGCTTCGGCTGATACCACAACGTCGGGATACCCATAACTACTCCCGCGTAGATGGTTAGTGCGTATAGACCAAATGGCCAGACTCAGATCAAATACCAAGATCTCGTTAAGCGTGTTATTATGAAGCAACCGCGGACGCCGACCAAGGCCAGGCCCACCTCTCGCCTAGGTGGTCTCAACCTGCCCTGTCGCTCCGCCACAAAGATCCACACAGAGGGCCGTCGGGACAAAGGTCCTTTCAGCCCCCAATCCGTGAATCATTCGCGGGTACTCTTCGAGCGGACCCGACTTTAGTCACCATCTGTAGTATGTATGTATGTATAGTATATACCCGTGATCACCTCCCGAGTGATCACGGCCCAATAGTATAGCAAGGCAGACTGACAAGAATGTAGGGCCAATGGTGGTAAACTAGCATCCTATACTAAGCATTTAGGATTGCGGGTAAGGTATCAATGACTGTAGCAACAATGACGGGCTATGCAACAGAATAGGAGTAACCGAACAGTAACATGCTACACTACTCTAATGCAAGCAGTATAGAAAAGAATAGGCGATATCTGGTGATCAAGGGGGGGGGCTTGCCTGGTTGCTCTGGCAAGAGAGAGGGGTCGTCAACTCCGTAGTCGTATTGGGCAGCAGCAGCGTCGGTCTCGTAGTCTATCGGAGAGAAGAGGAGGGAAGAAACAATGAATACCATGCAAACAGATGCATATCGATGCATGACAAGACAAGTAACGATGCTAGGTGTGCCCAATCGCGGTAGTAGGTGATACCGACGAAGGGGGAAAACATCCGGGAAAGTATTCCCGGTGTTCCGCGTTTTCGGACCGGTGAACCGGAGGGGGAAAGTTGCGTGTTCGGTATGCTAGGGGTGTGTGGCGGATGAACGGGTTGCGTAACCGGATTCGTCTCGTCATTCTGAGCAACTTTCATGTAGAAAGTATTTTCATCCGAGTTACGGATTAAAAGATATGATTTTCTAAAGATTTAAATCATTTTTTGATTTTAATTATTTATCTAAAGCCAACATTATCCACAACAGTGTCTGATGACGCAAGCATGACATCAGAGTGATGTCAGCAGGTCAACTGGTCGGTTGACCAGTCAAACCAGACAGGTGGGTCCAGTGGGACCCACATGTCCTTGTCAGGGGCATTAACAGAGTTTTGAAACTAATTAAATGGGTTAATTAGCAGGTAGGGCCTAGTAGTCAGTGAGAGATTAGGTTTTAATTAATTTTAATTAATTAGCAGTTTATCTATTTGTTTTTATTTGTTTTATGAGATGGGGCCCGCATGTCAGTGGCAGTAGCTGCCACGTCAGCGCGGTTGACTTGGTCAACGTGGCCAGTTGGGCCCCCCAGGCCCACAGGCAGCGACCCAGGGGGTGGGGCCCGCCTAGCCACGTCGGCGGACGGTGCCGGAGTGACTCCGGCGACCCAACAGAGGCGGCCCCTCGCCGGAGTTGGCCGGAATCGTGCTACGGGGCACCAAATCGGGCGCGGCCAGGCTCTCTGGAACGGCCTCTTCGCGCCGCGTCCGATGGAGGAGAGCACGACGGCGTGAGTGGCCGGAATGGTCGCCGGCGACGAGCGCGGCGGGCTGCAGTTTGGGCGCGGACGAAGATGGCGACACAGCGCGCTTCGGGGCGAATGGGAAGGCTAGGGTGGACCTGCGCGACGCGCTGAGCACAAAGGACTCGGCCCCGTGACCATTTGGTCACCGGAAGGGCGCCGGCGACGCGCGCAGGCGCCGGCGCGGTCGGGTCCCCGACGAGAAACGCGCTAGTAGGCACGGGAAGGCTATTGCGCGGGCGCGTTGGGCTCCTAGGAATCCCAGGAGTGCAACGGCGAGTCCGGGCGTGCGTGACGGCGGTCGTGGCCACGGCGGCGAGGTACGCCGCGGCGACCAAAGCCTCGGCAATGGCGGCGGCTGGCTACAGAGTGCTAGGGGGGCCAACGAAGAGCAGCAGGGGGAGGAGAAGCTCACCTAGCGGCACGCACGATGGCCGGTGAATGGGTTAGTAGCTGCAGGGGCGTCGACGGAGATGAAGAATAACGGCGGCGACGTTTGTCGGAGCAGAGGAAGAAGACGGCGGTGTCGGGGGCGTTGCGGTGACTCCGGTCTCCAACGGGTTGCGCCAGACGAGGGAGTGGACGACGGCGGCCCTTGGAGACACCGTGGGGCGGTGAGGTGGGCTCGGTGGCCGTGGTTAGGCCGGAGCCATGGCGTCGGTGGCGTCCGGATGCGAGGGGAACGAGGGGGGAGAGGCGCGGTGGATCTGGAGGGGCGGAGAAAATATCTGCGGGGGGAGGGGGATCTGACGAGGCCGAGAGGGGGCCGTGGCGGCCTTATCCTCCCCCGTCGCCGGCGAGCGGGTCCGGTGGCGACCGCGCCCTGTAGCGGCGCGCGTCCGAGGAACAGGAAGGAAGGGGTGCGGGGCGAGGAGCTAGGCCGGCTGGGCCGGCCAGGCTGGCTGCGGGCCAGGGGGGGCATGGACGGTGGCTGTGCGGTTGGTTTGGGCTGGCTGGTCCTGGGGGCTTCCCCCCTTTTTTTGTTTTTTTGTGTAATTTCTTTCTTTTATTTATTTTCCCTTTCTGTTTTATTTAGTTTTAGGGCATTTAGGCATTTTATAAAAAGGTGTTTGCTTCACCATAATTACCAGTGCAATATTTGACAACCCCCGAACATTTTCTCTTTGACTTTTGAAAACTTAGGGTGTTTGTCACTAATTCATATTTTGAATTTGCAATGATTTTGAACTACCACTTGATTAGCAACAGTAACACAGATGACATGGCATCATTAGAAGATTTTTACTGTAGTCTAATTATCCGGGCGTTACAGTAGATCTTCACGAAGTAGGCGATCTCCTTGCCCTTACAAACTCCTTGGTTCAACTCCACAATCTTGTCGGAGGCTCCCAAGTGACACCTAGCCAATCTAGGAGACACCACTCTCCAAGAAGTAACAGATGGTGCATTGATGATGAACTCCTTGCTCCTGTGCTTCAAATGATAGTCTCCCCAACACTCAACTCTCTCTCATAGGATTTGGACCTGGTGGAAAGAAGATTTGAGTGGAAAGCAACTTGGGGAAGGCTAGAGATCAAGGTTCATATGGTAGGAATGGAATATCTTGGCCTCAACACATGTGTAGGTAGTTCTCTCTCAGAAAATGTATGCTGGAAGTGTAGGCACATTCTGATGGCTCTCTCCACGAATGAAGAGGATGTGGAGGGGTATATATAGCCTCCACACAAAATCTAACCGTTACACACAATTTACCAAACTCGATGGGACCGATTTAGCAAATCTAGTGACCGTTAGGATTTTCGGTGGGACCGACATGCAACTCGGTAGGACCGATATGATTAGGGTTAGGGCATAACGTAATCTCGGTGAGACCGATTACACAAACTCGGTGAGACCGATTTTGGTAATAAGCTAACCAGAGAGTTGGTCAGGAAAACTCGGTTTGACCGATTACGCAAACTCGGTAGGACCGATTTTGGCAATAAGTTAACCAGGAGGTTTGCATTGTAATCTCGGTAGTACCGATTGCTCAAACTCGGTGGGACCGATTTTGGTAATGGACATACACAGAGAGATTACAATCCCATCTCGGTGAGACCGAGATCCCTATCGGTGAGACCGATTTGGCTACGGTTTGTGGCAGTGGCTATGACATCTGAACTCGGTGGCGCCGGATAGAAAGAATCGGTGGGGCCGAGTTTGACTTTAGGTTTAGGTCATATGTGTGGAAGTGGGAAAGTAGTTGAGGGTTTTGGAGCATATCACTAAGCACTGTGGAGCAAGAAACTCATTAAGCAACACCTCATCCCTTCTTGATAGTATTGGCTTTTCCTATAGACTCAATGTGATCTTGGATCACTAAAATGTAAAATGAAGAGTCTTGAGCTTGAAGCTTGAGCCAATCCTTTGTCCTTAGCATCTAGAAGGAGTTCCCACATCTTTTAGTCCATGCAACTCCATTGTTGAACTTATCTGAAACATACTAGATAAAAGTGTTAGTCCAACAAGAGATATTGACATTAATTACCAAAACCACCTAGGGAGGACTTGTGTTTTCACCAAGTCGAGGCGGATGCCGAAGACAGAGAAATAATGCGCGAGCGCGCCCTTGGCGAAGTTGGTGCCGTTGTCCATGATGATGTTGTGCGGGACATCATAGCGGACGACGATGTCCTTGATGAACCGGACGGCTGTCAGCCCGTCCAACTTCTTGTTCAGTCGCGCCTTGATCCACTTGGTGAACATCTCCACTGCCACCAGCAAGTGCGTCATGCCGCCTCGAGCGGTCTTGAAAGGTCCCACCATGTTGAGTCCCCGGATCATGAAGGGCCAGGTGACCGGGATGGTTTGCAGTGCTGAAGCCGGCTGGTGGCCGCACTTGCTGAAGCGCTGGCATCCCTAACACTTGAGGACAAGTGATTCAGCCTCTTGGAGGGCCGTGGGCCAGTAGAAACCATGACGGAAAGCCTTGTCCGCCAGGGAACTCGAGGCGGCATGGTGCCCTCACTCGCCCAGGTGTATGTCGAGGAGGATCTCTATGCCCTTGTCCTGCTCGATGCAGCATTGGAAGATGCCCGTCGAGCTGCGCTTGACGAGCTCGTTGTTGATGATGCTGTAGGCGGACGCCCGACACTAAATCTGCCGGGCCTCGGTCTCGTCCATGGGGAGGACTCCGTTCTCTAGGAACTCTGAGATTGGCAGGGCCCATGATGGAGCCGTCACCACAGCGAAGATGGCCGCCATGATGGGCTATGGGGCGGCAGCCCTCGGGCCGGAGATGGCGGCGGCCGGGTTGAGCATGGCAACCCCTGGGCCGGGTTTTGCAGTCCCCGGGCCGGGTTCCACAACCCCCGGGATAAGGTCGGAGTCGGCATTGGCTGGATTGGACACAACATTTCCCGAGCCGGGATCGTCAGTCCCCGGGTCAGGTTCTGCGACTTATGGGTTCGGGTTGGAGACGACAACCCCCGAGCTTGGGCCTGTGACCGCCGGGTCCGTGCTGGGAAGGGGTGCGGCTGGGCCGTCCAAGATGAAGATGGACTCGGAGTCCGGAGACGGCTTGACGGACGGCTTGTGCGGGTGCTCGAGGGAGACGCCGGACGGAATGGCCTGCTGGGATGAGCTAATCTTAGCTAGTGTGTTAGCCGCTTCGTTTTCTACGTGCTGGACATGGAGGAACTCGCAGCCATCAAAGAAGCCAGAGAGCTGCTAGATGAGGAAGCGGTAGCTGCCCATGTTGGCATCTCGGGCATCCCACTCGCTGGAGCACTGCTGTACCACCAGGTCCGAGTCGTTGTAGCACACAGGATGCATCAGGTGCTGAGTTCCTTGGCAAGCCGGAGACCATGCGCAAGGGATTCGTACTCGGAAACTTTGTTGGAGGCGGCGAAGTGGATCTGGAGTGCATAGCAAAGCCGGTCGCCCTTCGGGGATGACAGCACGATGCCGGATCCCAAGCCGGAACGCATCTTGGAGTCGTCGAAGTGCACGCGCCAGTACGTTGAATCCGGCGGCGACGACAGGTACTTGGTTTCTGTCCAGTCGACGAGGAAGTCGGCCAGGGCTTGGGACTTCATCATGGTGCGGGGCTCGTAGAGGATGGTGTGGCTGGCTAGCTCGATCGCCCATTTGGCAGCCCGGCCACAGGCATCCCGGTAGCCCATGATTTCGCCGATGGGGGCCGTGCTGACCACGGTGACAACAAGCTCTTGGAAGTACTACTTCAGTTTCTTGGCGGTGTAGTACATGCCGTAACACATCTTCTGGTAGTGCGGTTAGTTTTGCTTGGAGGCGGAAAGAACTTCGCTCAGGTAGTAAACCGGGCGCGGGACAGACTAGATCTTGCCCTTCTCTGATAGCTCGACCACCAGCACCATGCTGACCAACCGCGAGGTGGCGGCAATGTAGCGAAATAACGTCTCCTTTTCGGCTCGTGCGGCCAGGACGGGTGCGGTGGAGAGCATGCGCTTGAGATCCTGGAAAGCTTTGTCCGCCTGGTCGTTCCACTCGAATGGCATCGTCTTCTTCATCAGCTGATAGAGGGGCAAGGCCCTCTCGCCAAGCCGGCTGAGAAACCGGTTGACCGAGACCAAGCAATCGTGAATTTCTTAACAGCACACAGCCGGGCCGGCTTGCGCATGCGCTCGGTGGCCATGATCTTCTTCGGGTTCGCCTCAATGCCGCGCTCCGAGATGAGGAAGCCGAGTAGCTTTCCGCCGGCACACCGAAAATGCATGTCTCTAGGTTGAGCTTGATCTGGTACTTGCGCAAAATGGCAAAAGTTTCCTTCAGGTCGTCGAGGAGCGTGAGGTGCTGCTTGGTCTTCACCACGATGTTGTCCACATAGACGCGGATGTTGCGGCTGAGCTGCGGCAGCAAGCATTTCTGCATGCAGCACTGGAAGGTGGCGCCGGCATTATTTCAAGTCGAATGACATGGTGATGTAGCAATACGCCCCAAAGGGCGTGATGAAGGACGTCTTCAGAGCGTCGGTTGGGTCCAGCTTGATCTGATGATAGCCGAAGTAAGCATCCAGGAAGGACAGGAGCTTGCAGCCGGTGGTGGAGTCGATGACTTGGGCGATCTGCGGGAGGGCAAAGGGATCCTTCGGGCAAGGCATATTCTAGCTGGTGTAGTCTATGCACATTCGCTAGGTTTTTTTCTTCTTTAGGACGAGGACTGGGTTGGCCAGCCACTCGGGGTGGAACACTTCCATGATGAAGCCGGCCGCCAAGAGGTTGGCGATCTCTTCACCGATGATTCTTCTCTTCTCTTCTGAAAAGCGACGTAGGGGTTGGTGGACAGGCTTGGCATCCTTGCGGATGTGGAGTTTGTGCTCCGCAAACTTCCTCGGAATACCCGGCATGTCCTTTGGGGTCCATGCGATGATATCCCGGTTCTCACGGAGGAAGTCGACGAGCTTGCCTTCCTATTTGCTATCAAGGTGGGTGCCCACGACGACGTACTTGCTGCAGCTAGGGTCCTCCGGGTTCAGCTTGACTCTCTTGGTTTCCTGGAGGGCTGGAACGAGGCCTCGCCAGCCGGCTCCTTAGCCGAAGTTGGCATGGCTGATATCTAGTTGGCCAGCGCGACGATCCGGTCGAGCTGGTGCCGCTCCTCGGCTATGACCAGCGCTCGGCCTGTTTGGCACCGGCTTGGGTGCACTCCAGGGACTTGCGGTAGTCACCGGCGACGGTGATGAGGCCCTTCAGACCCGGCAGCTTCATCTTCAGGTAGGCGTAGTGGGGAACCGCCATGAACTTGGCGAGCACGGGCCGGCCCAGCAACGTGTGGTACGAGCTGGACAGGTCCAACACCTGGAACCAGATCGGATCGCGTCGAAAATGGTCTTTGCTGCCGAATAGGACGTCGAGCCGGGTTCGGCCGATGGGGGAGCATGAGAGGCCGAGTACGATGTCGTGGAAGATCGCCCGGGTTGGCTCCAAGTCCTTGGCCTCAAGGCCAAGCTTGGTCATGGTGTCGCGGTAGAGGATGTTGATGTTGCTGCCTCCATCAATGAGGACCCGCGAGAACTTGCAGGTGCGCCGGGGTGTGACGATTGTGGGGTTAAGGGCGTAGCCACCCGGGTTCCGCATGATGGTCGGGTGGTCCTCTTGGGTCCAGGTGACTGGGGGCTCTGACCAATGCATGTATTCCAACTTGGCCGGAATGACGGTGTTCATCTCCTGCCGGAGCAGGTCCTTGCTATGCTTGTCATCGCTGAGGCCGGTGAAAATGACGTAGCTTCCATTCTGGTCGGGGTAGGCGTCATCGCCCATCGCGCCGTTGGCTGGGGACGGGGGCGGAGGAGGCGGAGCCGGCGGCCCTGCTCCCAGAGACGGAGGCGGCGGAAGCGGGATGTCGCCCCTCATGATGTGCTTGGTGATGGCGCATTGCCGGAGCGTGTGCGTGGACGGCCTTGAAGGAAATCTGCCCTAGAGGCAATAATAAAGTTGTTATTTATATTTCCTTATATCATGATAAATGTTTATTATTCATGCTAGAATTGTATTAACCGGAAACTTAGTACATGTGTGAATACATAGACAAACATAATGTCACTAGTATGCCTCTACTTGACTAGCTCATTGAATCAAAGATGGTTAAGTTTCCTAGCCATAGACATGAGTTGTCATTTGATTAATGGGATCACATCATTATAGAATGATGTGATTGACTTGACCCATTCCGTTAGCTGAGCACTTGATAGTTTAGTTTGTTGCTATTGCTTTCTTCATGACTTATACATGTTCCTATGACTATGAGATTATGCAACTCCCAAATACCAGAGGAACACTTTGTGTGCTACCAAACGTCACAATGTAACTGAGCAATTATAAAGGTGCTCTACAGGTGTCTCCGATGGTACTTGTTGAGTTGGCATAGATCGAGATTAGGATTTGTCACTCCGATTGTCGGAGAGTTATCTCTGGGCCCTCTCGGTAATACTCATAACTATAAGCCTTGCAAGCATTATGACTAATGAGTTAGTTGCGGGATGAAGTATTACGGAACGAGTAAAGAGACTTGCCGGTAACGAGATTGAACTAGGTATGATGATACCGACGATCGAATCTCGGGCAAGTAACATACCGATGACAAAGGGAACAACATATGTTGTTATGCGGTTTGACCGATAAAGATCTTCATAGAATATGTAGGAGCCAATATGGGCATCCAGGTTCCGCTATTGATTATTGACCAGAGAGGTGTCTCGGTCATGTCTACATAGTTTTCGACATGTAGGGTCTGCACACTTAACATTCATCAACGATATAGTATTATATGAGTTATGTATGTTGGTGACCGAATGTTGTTCGGAGTCCCGGATATGATCACAGACATGACGAGGAACTCCGAAATGGTCCGGAGATAAAGATTGATATATGGGATAATAGTGTTTGGTCTTTGGAAGGGTTTCGAAATTCACCGGAAGGGGTTCCGGATGTTTCTAGAAATGTTTGGGTACGGGAACACTTTATTTGGGCCAAAGGGGAAAGCCCACAAGGTTTTTGGAAAGCGCAAGAGGATGTTTTGCGGAGTCCAGGGGCCAGACGCCAGGGTCCCTGGCGTCTGGTCCAGACGCCGGGAACCCTGGCGTCTGGCCCTGGAGTCCGAGAAGGACTCTTGCCTTTCGGGTGAAACCGACTTTGTGGGGGCTTTTACTCCGAGTTTCGACCCCAAGGCTCAACATATAAATAGAGGGGCAGGGCTAGCACCAAAGAGACATCTAGAAACACCAAGCCATGTGCCGGCAATCCCGTCCCCTCTAGTTTATCCTCCATCATAGTTTCCGTAGTTCTTAGGCGAAGCCCTGTGGAGATTGTTCTTCACCAATACCATCACCATGTTGTCGTGCTTCCGGAACTCATCTACTACTTCGCCTGTCTTGCTGGATCAAGAAGGCGAGGAAGTCATCGAGCTGAACGTGTGCTGAACGCGGAGGTGTCGTACGTTCGGTACTTGATCGGGGCAGATTGTGAAGGTGTACGACTATATCAACCACATTGATAAACGCTTCCGCTTAGCGATCTTCAAGGGTATGAAGATACACTCCTCCTCTCATTGCTATGCATCACATAGATAGATCTTGCGTGATCGTAGGAAATTGTTGAAATTACCACATTCCCCAACAGTGGCATCTGAGCCAGGTTTATGCGTAGATGTTATATGCACGAGTAGAACACAAGTGAGTTGTGGGCGATACAAGTCATACTGCTTACCAGCATGTCATACTTTGATTCGGCTGTATTGTTGGATGAAGCGGCCCGGACCAACATTACGCGTACGCTTATGCGAGACTGGTTCTACCAACGTGCTTTGCACACAGGTGGCTGGCGGGTGTCAGTTTCTCCAACTTTAGTTGAATCGAGTGTGGCTACGCCCGGTCCTTGTTGAAGGTTAAAACAACACTAACTTGACGAAATATCATTGTGGTTTTGATGCGTAGGTAAGAACGGTTCTTGCTCAGCCCGTAGCAGCCACGTAAAACGTGCAACAACAAAGTAGAGGACATCTAACTTTATTTTGTCGGGCATGTTGTGATGTGATATGGTCAAGACATGATGCTAAATTTTATTGTTATGATCATGTTTTGTAACAGAGTTATCGGCAACTGGCAGGAGCCATATGGTTGTCGCTTTATTGTATGCAATGCAATCGCCATGCAATTGCTTTACTTTATCACTAAGCGGTAGCGATAGTCACAGAAGCAATAGTTGGCGAGACGACAACGATGCTACTATGGAGATCAAGGTGTCACGCCGGTGACGGTGGTGATCATGACGGTACTTTGGAGATGGAGATCAAAGGCACAAGATGATGATGGCCATATCATATCACTTATATTGATTGCAGGTGATGTTTATATTTTATGCATCTTATTTTGCTTTGATTGACAGTAGCATTATAAGATGATCTCTCACTAAATTTCAAGGTATAAGTGTTCTCCGTAAGTATGCACCGTTGCCAAAGTTCGTCGTGCCGAGACACCACGTGATGATCGGATGTGATAAGCTCTACGTTCACATACAACGGGTGCAAGCCAGTTTTGCACATGCAGAAATACTCGGGTTAAACTTGACGAGCCTAGCATATGCAGATATGGCCTCAGAACACTGAGACCGAAAGGTCGAACGTGAATCATATAGTAGATATGATCAACATAGTGATGTTCACCATTGAAAACTACTCCATTTCATGTGATGATCGGACATGGTTTAGTTGATTTGGATCACGTGATCACTTAGATGATTAGAGGGATGTCTGTCTAAGTGGGAGTTCTTAAGTAATATGATTAATTGAAATTTAATTTATCATGAACTTAGTCCTAATAGTATTTTGCAAATTATGTTGTAGATCAATAGCGTTATAGCTTCCCTATGTTTTTTATATGTTCCTATAGAAAACTATGTTGAAATATTATAGTAGCAATGATGCGGACTGGATCCGTAATCTGAGGTTTATCTTCATTGCCGCACAGAAGAATTATGTCCTTGATGCACCGCTAGATGTCAGGCCTATTGCAGGAGCAGATGCAAACGTTATGAACGTTTGGCTAGCTCAATATGATGACTACTTGATAGTTTAGTGCACCATGCTTTACGGTTTGGAATCGGGACTTCAAAGACGTTTTGAACGTCATGGACCATATGAGATGTTCCAGGAGTTGAAGTTAATATTTCAAGCAAATACCTGAGTTGAGAGATATGAAGTCTCCAACAAGTTCTATAGCTAAAAGATGAAGGAGAATAGCTCAAGCAGTGAGCATGTTCTCAGATTGTGTGGGTACTACAATCGCTTGAATCCAGTGGGAGTTAATCTTCCAGATAAGATAGTGATTAACAGAGTTCTTTAGTCTCCATCACCAAGTTACTGGAACTTCATGATGAACTATAGTATGCAAGGGATGATGAAAACGATTCCCGAGCTCTTCGTGATGCTGAAATCGATGAAGGTAGAAATCAAGAAAGAGCATCAAGTGTTGATGATTGACAAGACCACTTGTTTCAAGAAAAGGGCAAAGGGAAAGAAAGGGAACTTCAAGCAGAATGGCAAGCAAGTTGTCACTCCCGTGAAGAAGCCCAAAGCTGGACCAAAGCCTGAAACTGAGTGCTTCTACTGCAAAGTAAATTGTCACTGGAAGCGGAAATGCCCTGAATATTTGGTGGATAAGAAGGATGGCAAAGTGAAAAAGGTTATATTTGATATACAGGTTATTGATGTGTACCTTACTAGTGTTTATATTAGCCCTTGAGTATTTGATACTTGTTCGGTTGCTAATATTAGTAACTCGAAACAGGAGTTATAGAATAAACAGAGACTAGTTGACAATGAAGTGACGATGTGTGTTGGAAGTGGTTCCAAGATTGATATGATCATCATCGCACACTCCCTATACTTTCGAGATTAGTGTTGAACCCAAATAAATTTTATTTGGTGTTTGCGTTGAGCATAAATATGATTAGATTGTGTTTATTGCGATACGATTATTCATCTAAGACAGAGAATAAATTGTTATTCTGTTTATATGAATAAAACCTTCCATGGTCATACACCCTACGTTGATGGTTTATTGAATCTTGATCGTAGTGATACACATATTCATAATAATTGATGCCAAAGGATGCAAAGGTTATAATGATAATGCAACATATTTGTGGCACTACAGTTTGGGTCATATCGTTGTAAAGCGCATGAAGAAACTTCATAAAGATGGACTTTTGGAATCACTTGATTATGAATCATTTGATACTTGCGAACCTTGCCTTATGGGCAAGATGACTAAAACTCCATTCTCCGGAACAATGGAACGAGCTAGTGACTTATTGGAAATAATACATATCGATGTATGCGGTCCAATGAGTGTTGAGACTCGTGGCGGGTATCGTTATTTTCTTACATTCACAGATGATTTGAGCAGATATGGTTATATCTACTTAATGAAGCACAAGTCTGAAACATTTGAAAAGTTCAAAGAATTTCAGAGTGAAGTGGAGAATCATCGTAACAAGAAAATAAAGTTTCTACAATCTGATCGTAGATGAGAATATTTGAGTTACGAGTTTGGCCTTCATTTAAAAACAATGTGGAATAGTTTCACAGCTCACGCCACATAGAACACCACAGCGTAATGGTGTGTCTGAACGTCGTAACCGCACTTTATTGAATATGGTGCAAACTATGATGTATCTTACCGATTTACCACTATCGTTTTGGGGTTATGCATTAGGGACAGCTGCATTCACTTGAAATAGGGCACCATCAAAATCCATTGAGACAACGCCTTATGAACTGTCGTTTGGCAAGAAACCAACGTTGTAGTTTCTTAAAGTTTGGGGCTGCGATGCTTATATGAAAAAGTTTCAACCTGATAAGCTCGAACTCAAATCGGAGAAGTGCGTCTTCATAGAATAATACCCAAAGGAAACTGTTGGGTACACCTTCTATCACAGATCCGAAGGCAAAAATCTTTGTTGCTATGAATGGATCCTTTCTAGAGTAGGAGTTTCTCTCGAAAGAAGTGAGTGGGAGGAAAGTAGAAACTTGATGAGGTAATTGTACCTTCTCTCAAATTGGAAAGTAGTTCATCACAGAAATCGGTTCCAGTGATTCCTACACCAATTAGTGAGGAAGCTAATGATGATGGTCATGAAACTTCAGATCAAGTTATTACCGAACCTCGTAGGTCTTCCAGAGTACAATCCGCACCAGAGTGGTACGATAATCCTATTCTGGAAGTCATGTTACTAGACCATGATGAACCTACGAACTATGGGGTAGCGATGATGAGCCCAGATTCCGCAAAATGGCTTGAGGCCATAAAATCTGAGATGGGATCCATGTATGAGAACAAAGTGTGGACTTTGGTGGACTTGCCGGATGAACGGCAAGCCATAGAAAATAAATGGATCTTCAAGAGGAAGATAGACGCTGATAGTAGTGTTACTATCTACAAATCTCGACTTGTCACAAAAGTTTTTCAACAAGTTCAAGGTGTTGAATACGATGAGATTTTCTCACTCGTATCGATGCTTAAGTCTGTCCGAATCATGTTAGCAAAATTGCCACATTTTATGAAATTTGGCAAATGGATGTCAAAACTACATTCCTTAATGGATTTCCTAAAGAAGAGTTGTATATGATGCAACCAGAAGGTTTTGTCGATCCTAAAGGTGCTAACGAAATGTGCAAGCTCCAGCAATCCATCTATGGACTGGTGCAAGCATCTCGGAGTTGGAATATACGCTTTGATGAGTTGATCAAAGCATACAGTTTTATACAGACTTGCGGTGACATATATGTGAATGACATATTGTTGATTAGAAATAATGTAGAATTTTCTGGAAAGCATAAAGGAGTATTTGAAAGGAGTTTTTCAAAGAAAGACCTCGGTGAAGCTGCTTACATATTGAGCATCAAGATCTATAGAGATAGATCAAGACGCTTGATAAGTTTTTTCAATGAGTACATACATTGACAAGATTTTTAAGTAGTTCAAAATGGAACAGACAAAGAAAGAGTTCTTGCCTGTGTTACAAGGTGTGAAATTAAGTAAGACTCAAAGCCCGACCACAGCATAAGATAGAAAGAGAATGAAAGTCATTCCCTATGCCTCAGCCATAGGTTCTATAAAGTATGCCATGCTGTCTACTAGATCTATTGTATACCCTACACTGAGTTTGGCAAGGGAGTACAATAGTGATCTAGGAGTAGATCACTGGACAACGGGCAAAATTATGCTTAGTGGAATAAGGATATGTTTCTTGATTATGGAGGTGACAAAAGGTTCATCGTAAAGGGTTACGTCGATGCAAGTTTTGACACTGGATGACTCTAAGTCTCAATCTGGATACACATTGAAAGTGGGAGCAATT
The DNA here is from genome assembly GCA_963921465.1 of Triticum timopheevii. Taxonomy (NCBI): domain Eukaryota; kingdom Viridiplantae; phylum Streptophyta; class Magnoliopsida; order Poales; family Poaceae; genus Triticum; species Triticum timopheevii. Next base: position 161,212,263 of record OY997274.1, on the reverse strand, counting down.
AGCTAAAGTAGCTCCGTGCAGAGCATTGTAGATAGAAGTTTGCAAAATACATACGGATCTGAATTTGGCAGACCCATTGACTAAACTTTTCTCACGAGCAAAACTTTGATGGTACCTTAGTACTCTTTGGGTGTTAATCACATAGCGATGTGAACTAGATTATTGACTCTAGTAAACCCTTCTGGTGTTGGTCACATGATGGTGTGAACTATGGGTGTTAATCGCATACAGATGTGAATATTGGTGTTAAATCACATGGTGATGTGAACTAGATTATGGACTCTAGTGCAAGTGGAAGACTGAAGGAAATATGCCCTAGAGGCAATAATAAAGTTGTTATTTATATTTCCTGATATCATGATAAATGTTTATTATTCATGCTAGAATTGTATTAATCGGAAACTAAGTACATGTGTGAATACATAGACAAACATAATGTCACTAGTATGCCTCTACTTGACTAGCTCATTGAATCAAAGATGGTTATGTTTCCTAGCCATAGACATGAGTTGTCACTTGATTAATGGGATCACATCATTAGACAATGATGTGATTGACTTGACCCATTCCGTTAGCTGAGCACTTGATCGTTTAGTTTGTTGCTATTGCTTTCTTCATGACTTATACATGTTCCTATGACTATGAGATTATGCAACTCCCTAATACCGGAGGAACACTTTGTGTGCACCAAACGTCACAATGTAACTGGCTGATTATAAGGTGCTCTACAGGTGTCTCCGATAGTACTTGTTGAGTTGGCATAGATCGAGATTAGGATTTGTCACTCCGATTGTCAGAGAGGTATCTCTGGGCCCTCTCGGTAATACTCATCACTATAAGCCTTGAAAGCATTGTGAATAATGAATTAGTTGCGGGATGAAGTATTACGGAACGAGTAAAGAGACTTGCCGGTAACGAGATTGAACTAGGTATGATGATACCGACGATCGAATCTCGGGCAAGTAACATACCGATGACAAAGGGAACAACGTATGTTGTTATGCGGTTCGACCGATAAAGATCTTCGTAGAATATGTAGGAGCCAATATGGGCATCCAGGTTCCGCTATTGGTTATTGACCAGAGAGGTGTCTCGGTCATGTCTACATAGTTCTCGAACCTGTAGGGTCCGCACGCTTAACGTTCGTTGACGATATAGTATTATATGAGTTGTGTATGTTGGTGACCAAATGTTGTTCGGAGTCCCGGATATGATAACGGACATGACGGGGAACTCCGGAATGGTCCGGAGATAAAAGATTGATATATGAGATAATAGTGTTTGGTCTCCGGAAGCTTTTCGGAATTCACTGGAAGGGGTTCCGGATGTTTCTCGAAATGTTTGGGTACGAGAACACTTTATTTGGGCCAAAGGGGAAAGCCCACAAGGTTTTTGGAAAGCGCAAAAGGAAGTTTTGAGGAGTCCAGGGGCCAGACGCCAGGGTCCTTGGCGTCTGGGTCCAGACGCCGGGAACCCTGGCGTCTGGCCCTGGAGTCTGAGAAGGACTCTTGCCTTTCGGGTGAAACCGACTTTGTGGAGGCTTTTACTCCAAGTTTCGACCCCAAGGTTCAACATATAAATAGAGGGGCATGGCTAGCACCAAAGAGACATCAAGAAACACCAAACCATGTGCCGGCAACCCCGTCCCCTCTAGTTTATCCTCCGACATAGTTTCCATAGTGCTTAGGTGAAGCCCTGCGGAGATTGTTCTTCTCCAATACCGTCACCACGTCGTCGTGCTGCCGGAACTCATCTACTACTTTTCCCGTCTTGTTGGATCAAGAAGGCGAGGACGTCATCGAGCTGAACGTGTGCTGAACGCGGAGGTGTCATACGTTCGGTACTTGATCGGGGCGGATCATGAAGCTGTACGACTACATCAACCGCGTTGATAAACGCTTTCTCTTAGCGATCTTCAAGGGTATGAAGATACACTCCCCCTCTCGTTGCTATGCTTCACATAGGTAGATCTTGCGTGATCGTAGGAAATTTTTGAAATTACCACGTTCCCCAATAGGCATCGTCCTGCTGTGATGCTTGCAGGGAGCGTCGAGCATTTCCTCGAAGCTCATGGCGGGTTGCCATGCCGTGTTGCCGGTTTGACGGTGTTTGGCGGCCGGGTCGGCTGCGGGCGCTTGCTTGGCGGCTGCGATGAGGCTGTTGTCGTAGCGCTGGGCCGACTGGTCGGTCTTTCGTTTGTTGTTCTGCTTGTTGTTCTGCTACCGGCTGCTTTCGCCGGCCAGCTTGGGAGGCGGCACCTGCTTTTCCTTGCCAGCTTCGTCCAGCGCCACCTGGATCTTCATGGCGGAGTTGGCATTGGCATACTTATCCGCCATAACCATGAGCGCAGCCATGTTGGCCGGCTCGGAGCGTAGGAGCTTGTGCTTGAGAAGGGTGTCGTCCCGGCACCCGCTGACGAAATAATGGATGGCCTGGACCTCGCGGATGCCCTCACAGCTGTTTCGGAGCTCGGTCCAGCGGGCGAGGTATTCGCAGCCGGTCTCCGTCGGCCCCTTCACGCACATAGCAAGCTGGCTGGGGCGGCAAGGACGCTTGTAGGTGCCGGTGAAGTTGCGCACGAAGGCTTGCTCGAAGTCGACCCACGCGTTGATGTTGCCGGCCGTCAGGCTATTCAACCACGTGTTGGCCGAGCCCTGGAAGCATGAGCGGGGTGTAGCGTACGGCGAGGCGGCGATTGCCGCCCGCGATACCGATGGCAATGGTGTAGTCGATGAGCCAGTCCTCTGGCTTGACGGTGTCATTGTACTTGGGGGGTGTCGCGAGGGAGCGTGAACCCTTTGTGGAAGGGCTCATCCCAGATGCACGGACCAAAGCAAGCCGGCAAAACAGCGTTGTCCTCCTCCAACTCCAACGAGAGGGCAAGCTGGTCAAGGCGGTGACGAGCATCGGTGTCGTCGATGGCGCGTGGGCCCAGCCGGCTCCCGACCGGGCCGCTGGGAGCCGGGTCGGCGGAAGTCGGACGAACACGTCGGCTGAATGGCAGGGGAGGAGCTGGTGGGCGCTGGTCTTCCGGAGCCGGCTCGTCGGCCAAGCCGCCGCCGGTCGCCGGGGCGCAGTTGCCTCGGATCCGGGTGTGGCCGGAATGCTCTTCACCGAGCGGCAAGGACGCCGTGTTCTACTGCTCAGGGTCGTCGGTGTGGCGCGAGACGGATCCCGCAGGCTTGAGGACCGCGGTTGAGGCGGTCCTGTTGCGTGTTGGCGGCGCTGGGAAGCTCGTTCACGCGTTGCAGGCGTTCTTTCAAATCTTGCCTGGAGCTACTCCAGGACGACTGCGGCCGACTGCGCGGCGCGCATATTCTTCATGGGGGTTTCATTGACCGGCGGGAGTGCGCCGAGGGTGCGGCCGATGGCGCCGCCCCGGGCACACACATCAGTGACCCGGCTTGGCTCGGCAGCGGTAGGCGTGAAGCCGTACGCGGCGTCGCACTCCCGCTGAGCGGAGTCCAGACGGTGCTACGTGGCAGCGAGCGTTTCAAACAAGTCCAGCAGGCGCTGGTGGTCTTCCTCGAGCCGAGCCCGGGTCTCGGCGGCGTTAGTGGCGTCGACGTCAGTGGCGATCGGAACGCGAAGGCTCTGCATCGTGGCACGCAGTGGGTTTGGTGCACTGGTGCGATCCGCTGCGGCCTTGGCTTCGGCAGCCTTCCTCGCAGCGTTGGACGGGGAAGAGTCGGTGTCGGTGTTGAACACCTCTACTCGGATGCGAAGGTCCATTGCCCCGGCGGAAGCGTCGTCGTCGAGGGGAATGGGAGAGTCGGAGACGTTGAGTACCTCGCCGGGGTACTCCTCGGCCGTGGGCGCATCGGAGATGCGCAGCGCGGCGATGGAGGCGGAGAGCACGTCGATGACATCGGCTCCGAGAGAGACAGGCTCGTCGGAATCGGAAAGGAGCCCCGTCTAGAACATGCTTCCGGTCGGGACCTCGAGCTACCCCATGGTTGGCGCCAACTATCGTGGTGGGCGCACGGCAGATGACAAGGGATGGCTAAAGAGAGGAGGAGGCTCGAGGGCACCGATGGGCTCCAGAGGAGAGGTCGGCAAGAGCGAGCGAGGGACGCAAGACATACCCAGGTTCGGGGCTCTCCGGAGAGATAATACCCCTAGTCCTGTCGAGTGTGGTTTATATGGTATGGTACAGAGTCGCTCCTAGAGTTGTTTGGAGGAAGAAGGAAGACATGCCAAGGCTCAGGCTGCTCCCTCTCCTGGTGTGTGTGTTCAACTGATGATCTGATCGCCTCGCCTCCGTGCATGGAGGCCTCCTAGGGGGGTTTATAGGTCAAACCCCCAGGGTTACAATGGTAAAGACACAAGGCCGCGGGGCCGGGATGTCAGCGTCCGGGAAGCCGGTACTGGGGCCTGCCGGGTGCCAGGACTCGCCGGGTTCTCCGGGCGCGGGCCCGTGCGCTGCGGGGCACTATTCTTTGTCTTGTCGATCGTCACAAAGTGGCCGGGTCATCGTTGGCCTGCGTCAGCAGTGACAATGGGCGCACTGCAGCCACGCCGGCCTCGGTCAGCGGAGTGGACGGGCCACTGTTTCCACGCCCCTGCCCGTGAAAGGAGTTGACGGGCCACTGTTGCCACGCCTCTGCCAGTCAGAAGAGTTGGTGGGGTACTGTGGCCACGCTCATCCCCTCTTCGGGGACTCGTCCCATTGCACGCCTTGGATGGGACGGGAGCTAACCCGTGACCGGGTTGAGGGTGGCGCTACGCGGGAGCTGGCTTGCCGGGGAAGTCTTGGCTCTGCCGGGTCGAAGGACTTCGCCGAGTTGAGGGACTTGGCCGGGTTGACGAACCGGGCCAAGTGCGTGCCGGATTGAGGGGCGATGCCGGCCCCGACATTTTTGAAAAGGATCCGGATTCCGTTGCCTGCCCGAGGTTCAGCCCCTCGACAAACTTATTATTTGATATAGGTAAATCAAAGGTCAAAGTTTGACCCAAACTAAAAGGAGGACTAATAAATTTTGTAGTTTGCATAAGTATTTAACTACCGCCAAAAAATGATGTTTACCAATGCATTAATTACAATGCATGCATGCAAAGGCAGAGGACGAAAAAAAATTAAGGTGGAGCGAACTCTTAAGAATTTTTCTTTATGCAAAACCTATACGCCGTGAAGGACACTTTCACAGGTGCTTGGGTTTGAGCTAGTGTCAATACCAAGTACTTCAAAATTTCTTGTTAAATCTGTTGTTCACATTTGAAATTGTCATTAAAATTCATCAAAACCTATCAACATGGGATCTAGTTTTAAAGATCTTGACGCGAGGTACCCAACGGCGAAAGCGGTTCGAGATTTGGACGCACGGTTTAAGAGATAAAACGTTTTGAATAAACGGATCTACGAAAAAAGGGAAGACTCCCATGTTGCGACAAGTGGCGCACTGCAGGCGCACATGCAGCGCGCCACTTGTCACAACCTGGGGAATTTGGAGTGATCTCCGCAAGGAGTACTCCTTAACTATTGATTTCGATCATGATGTCGACCTTTCACACAGGGAGGTCACGATCTACCGTTGAGATGGGCCGGCCCGTTCATGTGTTCTTCGTTCCTGGTTTCAGGATGCTTTTAGGAGGTTCCAGTCGGTCTTTTCCGGTTTTAGGAATCTTCTAGAAGGTTCCTAAACCGGGTCTTTTATTTCTTTTTTGTTTTCTTTTCATTTTTAGTTTTTCATTTTTTTTGTTTCTTTTTTCCTTTTCTGTTCTTCTTTGTTTCATTTTTAGTTTCCAATTTTAAATAAATTCAAAAAATTCAGAATTTCATAATTTGTTTGGAATTTCAAATTTAGTACAAAATTTCAAACAATGTTCAGAAAAATTAAATTTTGATCGTGTTATCTAAATAAATGATAAAAAAGTAAAAAAATGTTCAGATTTTCAAAAGTTTGTTCACATATAGAAAACTTGTATTTTTAATACAAAAAATGTTTGAGTTTCAAAATTTGTTCGCATTTTTAATTATGCTCTCTGTTTGCATTTTGAAATTTTGTTTCTATTAATTTAAAAATGATCGAATTCAAAACTTGTTCTCATTTTCAAAATATGTAGATTTTCAAAATTTTGTTCACATTTTCAAACGTTGTTTCCATTAATTCAAAAAATGTTCGAGTTCCAAAACTTGTTCACATTTTCAAAAAATGTTCAGATTTTCAAAATTTTGTTCACATTTGAAATCTTGTTTAAATTAATTCAAAAAATGTTTGAGTTTAAAATCTTGTTCGCATTTTCAAAAAATGTTCACAATTCAAAATATTGTTCGCATTGCCAAATTTTGTTCAGAGTTACAAAAAATGTTCCCTTTCTCAAAAATTGTTCACGGATTCAAAAATATACTCGCTTTCTTCAAATTTTGTTCCAAGTTTCAAAAAGTTCATTTTTTCTATTTTATTTAAAATTTTATGATTTTTTTTGTTTTTCAAAATGTGTTCAACATTACGAAAAAACTTTGCTATTTTTCAAAAATTTGTTCACTGGTCAAAAAATGTTCAACATTTTAAAATAATTATTCGCTATTTTTTGATCTGTTTTAAAATTGGTTTTTCCTGCAAAAAAAAAAGAATGAACTGCATTCAAACTTCTAAAAAAGTTTAGATCTGTTGTGGATTATGTTCTTATAGTGTTTGCTGCTTAACATTTGTAAAGAACGTGTAGTGGTGCAATGGCTAGTGCACGCAGGTATTAAATGGTAGGTCTCGAGTTTGATTCTCCAGCCGCCCTCAGTTTTTTGCGGTGTATTTTATGCCAGTAGCTGGTCCTTTGTGGGCGGGCCCAAACGAAGCACCCCCTGTGCGAAGCCCCTCCAGTCTGCCGCAGAATGCGGCAGATAGGAGGTCCCCAATGTGCCAGCTATTTTTTCAGTAATGGCTGTGCCTATGTCTATGCGTAGCACGTAGGTATACAAGAAAATTTGTATCGATTCAAGGTATGGCGGCCGCCAGACCTTGCCCACTGGGGTCCTCCGCCAGTGCATGCATGCATGACCACTGAATGTCCATGAACTTCTACATGCATTGCTGAGTTTTCTCTTAATACGTGTAACGGGTGATTTAATGCACCTTGAAATCGAAACATGTGCAGGTAAATAGTAGAACTGAGACTTATAAAATGGAAAAACGAAGTTTTTCAGATGAACTTTGTAAACTGGAAAGGAGAGAGTACATCAAAGCCATATCCGTTTCACGACTGTTTGTATCAACGTGTCTGCTGAAAGAGTCACACTGTAACAGGAGTAAGATTACTCTGATACAAGTGAAGGTTTTATTTGGGAGGGAACGGTGTTGTATAGCTGTAAGTCTAGCATGATACCTGGAAAGAAGGTATTTTAGACCTCTGATTTGTAGGATTCTTTTTAGAGTTTTCCTTTTCTTTTGAGAATATTTAGAGTTTTCCCATGCAGATCGTAGGTCGCGTGCAAGCGACCGCACGCCCACCCCCGCTCCCCCCGCCACGTACATGTGGGCCGGCCCAACTAGGTTTTCTTTTTTTTCTTGTTATTTCTTTCGGGGTTTTCTCCTTCCCTTTTTCCTTTTTCCTATATCTTTAAGTTTTCGGGTTTTCCTTTTATCCTTTTTAATTTTTTCTTTTTTGTTTTTCCTTTCCAACTTTTGAGAACATTTTCTGAAAATCGAGTAGGTTTTTTCCAAATGGATGAACATTTTTAGAAATTTGAACATTTCTTTCAAATCAGGGTGAACAATATTTGAATTCAAAATCTGCTCAATGAATTCAAACAAATGTTAATATTTATTCAAATAGCAAACAAATTAACAATTTTTGATAATTTTCCAATTAAAAATATTTATCAAATAGTGAACAATTTTTCAAACCATTAAATTTTTTGAAATCATGAACATTTTTAAAATTTAGTCAGAATTCGAAAATCATGAATATCTTTTAAAATTCTGAACATTTTTTACATATTGTGAACATTTTTATCGAATTTGACGAATATTTTTTGAAATTGTGTGCTTCTTAATTATGTAGAACATTTTCGAATGGACATTAATTTAAAATTGTGCACATTTTTTAAATACACTAACATTTTTATAAATCATGAACATTTTCTGAATCTGTGAGCATTTCTCATTTCCTGGAATTTTCACAATTCACAACTTATTTGAAATCCTGAATTATTTTAAAACAAATTGAAAACTGAAAAGAAAAAACAAAAGAGCTTCCACCGTTCACATTGGCCGACCCATGATGGCGCACTGGGTGCGGGGAATACGCGCTTAGCACATGCGGCGACTTCTCACAAAAAGAGGGAGGACATGGCGACTTCTCTCAAAAAACAAAAAAGATGCAGCGCCTACATCTCGCAATAAGCGGATCAGTAGAAAGTATCGCTGATGGTTCTATGATAATTTGGTAAAGCCCATTCGTTCGCGCACAATAAAGGTAAAAAACCCAGGAAAGGGGGTAAGCAGGAATCGATTTCTGCTAGCCACTCCGCCCAAGTCACATTCATGGTAAGTAGAAGGGGCGCGTCCTATATGAGGCGATCCGAGCGGGTTTTCTCCGGGTTTATTTTCATTTTCCTTTGTTTCTTTTATTTGTCTTCATCGCCTTTTTTTCATTCTTTTTTGCATTTGTTTTCTTTGTTTTTTTTCATTTTGTTTTCTTTTTCGGTTTTCTTTGTTCCTTTTGCTTTTATTCCACTTTTGTTTTGTATATGTCAACAATATTTTCATAATACACGTTTTAACAATTTTCCAATACAAATCTAACATTTTTGTAATACATGGCTAACATTATTCCTATACACATTTTTTTAAAAGCTTAATGAACAATTTCAAATACAAAATTTACATTTTTTTAAATATTTTATGTCTATTTTTCTATCTATTTCAAATATTTTCATCTATTTCAAATATTTTCAAAATGATTTATTAACACTTTCATTTAAAAAGATTTTTAAACATAGAATACATGGGCAACAACTTTTCTATACATTTTGAACATTTTTCAAACATATTTCCATTATTTTATAGCATTTAACATTTTCCAAGTGCTTGATCAGCAGTTTTCAAAATATTTGTTCAAGATTTTTTAAATGCTTGATTAACATTTTAATATACGTGATCAATAAAATCATCATTTTTTAATACATGGTCAACATTTTTTCGATACACATTTAACAATTCACAAATGCTTGATTAACATTTTTTCAAGTACTTCGGGCGGCCAGATACTTGGCCGCGGATATAGCGCACCGTCTACCAGACACCGGGCAGGTCATTCCGACCCCAGGACCCCACAAGAGGGACGTATTCGTCGCCCACTTCGTCCGTGGACTGGGATTTCCACTCCATCCCTTCGTCTGCGGGCTTATGTTCTACTATGGGCTAGATTTCCACGATCTAGCCCTAAATTTCGTCCTCAACATCTCGGCGTTCATCGTCGTGTGCAAGGCCTTCCTCCGCATCCGGCCTCACTTCGGCCTATGGCTGCAAACTTTCTGCGTGAAGCCGAAGGTGGTAAGCGGCCAACAGGCAGAGTGCGGAGGGCCCATGGTGGGCAGAATGCCCAACGTCACATGGCTCGACGGCTCCTTTGCGGAGACCGTAAAAGGATGGCAATCGGGGTGGTTCTACATCACCGAGCCGCGCGGCGCCAACTGGGCAGCGGCCCCCGAGTTCTGATCCGGAGCCCCCATGCGGCTCACCTCCTAGGAGAAGAAGGGCCTGTCCTGGGGCGATCCCACGGAGCTGGCCGGACTCCAAACATGCATCAAAAGCATGAAGGACAAGAACATCAAGCTTGTCAACGTGATCCAGGTCATGCTCGTTCGCCGGATCTTGCCCTGCCAGAGGCGGGCAGTCAATCTATGGGAGTTCGTCCCAACCGAGCACCGGACGCTCTAGAGGCTCTACGACATGACGCACAAAGGCGCATGGAAGGTGTTGTTCAAGGCCTCCGAAGTACCTCGTCCAACATCCGAGGACCGTGGGCTTCACGCCGTGCGGGCTGATACGTCTCCAACGTATCTATAATTTTTGATTGCTCCATGCTACTTTATCTACTGTTTTAGGCAATATTGGGCTTTATTATCCACTTTTATATTATTTTTGGGACTAACCTATTAACCGGAGGCCCAGCCTAGATTTGCTGTTTTATGCCTATTTCAGTGTTTCGAAGAAAAGGAATATCAGACGGAGTCAAAACGGAACGAAATCAACTGGAGAAGTTATTTTTGGAAGGAAAGCAACCTAGGGAACTTGGAGTGCACGTCAGGGGAGATACGAGCTGCCCACGAGGGTGGGGGGCGCCCCCCCGGCGCGCCCCCTACCTTGTGGGGCCCCCGTAGCTCCACCGACGTACCCCCTGCACCCATATATACCTGCGTACCCTAAAACTTCCAGAACAGAAGATAGATCGGGAGTTCTGCCGCCGCAAGCCTCATTAACCACCAAAAACCTCTCGGGAGCCTGTTTCGGCGCCCTGCCGGAGGGGGATCCCATCACCGGTGGCCATCTTCATCATCCCGGCGCTATCCATGATGAGAAGGGAGTAGTTCACCCTTGGGGGCTGAGGGTATGTACCAGTAGCTATGTGTTTGATCTCTCTCTCTCGTGTTCTTGATTTGGCACGATCTTCGAGGTGTCCACGAGGCAGGGTGGCGCGCCCACCTCCCCTGGGTGTGCCCCCACCCTCGTGGGCCCCTCGTGGCTCCCTTGACCGACTTCTTTCGCCTATATATCTCAATATACCCTAAAAACATTGGAGAGCATAATAGATCGGAAGTTTCGCCGCCGCAAGCCTTCGTGGCCACCAAAAACCTCTCAGGACCCTGTTCCAGCACCCTGCCGGAGGGGGGATCCCTCACCGGTGGCCATCTTCATCATCCCGGCGCTCTCCATGACGAGGAGGGAGTAGTTCACCATCGGGGCTGAGGGTATGTACCAGTAGCTATGTGTTTGATCTCTGTCTCTCTCGTGTTCTCTCTCGTGTTTCCTCTATGGCACGATCTTGATGTATCCCGAGCTTTGCTATTGTAGTTGGATCTTATGATGTTTCTCTCCCTCTACTCTCTTGTGATGAATTGAGTTTCCCCTTTGAAGTTATCTTATCGGATTGAGTCTTTTATGAGAACACTTGATGTATGTCTTGCCGTGATTATCTGTGGTGACAATGGGATATCATGTGCCACTTGATGTATGTTTTGGTGATTAACTTGTGGGTTTCGTGACATTGGGAACCTATGCATAGGGGTTGGCACACGTTCTTGACTCTCCGATAGAAACTCTGGGGTACTCTTTGAAGTACTTTGTGTTGGTTGGATGAATCTGAGACTGTGTGATGCATATCGTATAATCATGCCCACGGATACTTGAGGTGACAATGGAGTATCTAGGTGACATTAGGGTTTTGGTTGATTTGTATCTTAAGGTGTTATTCTAGTACGAACTCTTTTATCGATTGATCCGAAAGAATAACTTTGAGGTGGTTTCGTACCCTACCATAATCTCTATGTTTGTTCTCCGCTATTAGTGGCTTTGGAGTGACTCTTTGTTGCATGTTGAGGGCTTGTTATATGATCTATCTACGTTATTATTGTTGAGAGAACTTGCACTAGTCAAAGTATGAACCCTAGGCCTTGTTTCCTATCATTGCAACACCGTTTACGCTAACTTTTATCATTAGTTACTTTGCTGTTTTTATTGTTTCAGATTACAAAAACCTATATCTACCATCCATATTGCACTTGTATCACCATCTCTTCGCCGAACTAGTGCACCTATACAATTTACCATTGCATTGGGTGTGTTGGGGACACAAGAAACTCTTTTTTATTTGGTTGCAGGGTTGCTTGAGAGAGACCATCTTCATCCTACGCCTCCTACGGATTGACAAACCTGAGGTCATCCACTTCAGGGAAATTCGCTACTGTCCTACAAACCTGTGCACTTGCAGGCCCAACAACGTCTACAAGAAGAAGGTTGTGTAGTAGACATCAAGCTCTTTTCTGGCGCCGTTGCCGGGGAGGTTAGCGCTTGAAGGTATATCTTTAGATCTTGCAATCGAATATTTTTGTTTCTTGTTTTATCACTAGTTTAGTTTATAAAAGAAAACTACAAAAAAATGGAATTAAGGATGCCTCATATGCTTCATCTTTTTAATGTCTTTCGTGAAAATGATGGGAAGGAAAATTGTGCTCAAGTACTAGAAGAAGAATTACATAGAATGCTTGGCATAAAATATGTGAATGATGAGCATGATTGCAATGTTGTTAGTATGAATTCCTTGAATATCCATGATGCTAATGATATGCAAAGCCACAAGCTTGGGGAAGCTATGTTTGATGAAGATGATATTTTTTGTCCCCCAAGCTTTGATGAGCAAATTTACTATGATGAAAGCATGCCTCCTATCTATGATGATTATTGTGATGACACGTATGCTTTAAATAATAATGATAACCATGAAACTTGTCATCTTGATCCTAATTTTAAATCATATGATAGTTATTTTGTTGAGTTTGCTCCCACTACTATTCATGAGAAGAATTTTGCTTATGAGGAGAGTAGTAAATTTTCTATGCTAGTAGATCATGAAAAGAATGCTTTAGGTGTTGGTTACATTGTTGAATTCATTCATGATGCTACTGAAAATTATTATGAGGGAGGAACATATGCTTGTAGGAATTGCAATAATATCAAGTTTCCTCTCTATGTGCTTCAAGTTTTGAAGCTATGCTTGTTTTACCTTCCTATGCTAGTTGATTATCGTTCCCATAAGTTGTTTGCTCACGAAATCCCTATGCATAGGAAGTGGGTTAGACTTAAAAGTGCTAGTAATATGCTTCATGATGCTCCCGTTATGTTTCAATTCTTATCTTTTATGTGAGCATCATTGTCATCATCATGCCTAGCTAGAAAGGCATTAAAGAAAAGCGCTTGTTGGGAGACAACCCAATACTTATCCTTAATGTTTTTGTGTGTTCACATGATTATGCTACTGTAGTAATCATGTTTTATATATTTTGTTTCAATAAAGTGCCAAGTAAGACCTTTAGGATGGCTTACAGTGATAGTTGTGTTGATCCTGCTGAAAATCAGAAACTTTTTCACCCAGTAATTTAGTTTTCTTAATTCACAGAAACGTGCTTATTTTCTGAATATTTTTGCTCTGGATTGGTACACGAATTTCTTAGGGCTTCTTAATTTGGTAAGATTTTTGGAGTTCCATAAGTATACGTTTGATACAGATTACTACAAACTGTTCTGTTTTTGACAGATTCTGTTTTCTATGTGTTGTTTGCTTATTTTGATGAATCTATGAGTAGTATCGGAGGGTATGAACCATAGATAAGTTGAAGTACAGTAGATATTACACCAATATGAATTTAGAATGAGTTCATTACAGTACCTAAGTGGTTGTTTTATTTTCTTATACTAACGGAGCTTACGAGTTTTCTGTTGAGTTTTGTGTTGTGGAGTTTTCAAGTTTTGGGTAAAGATTCGATGGACTATGAAATAAGGAGTGGCAAGAGCCTAAGCTTTGGGATGCCCAAGGCACACCAAGGTAATATTCAAGGACAACCAAGAGCCTAAGCTTGGGGATGCCCCGGATGGCATCCCCTCTTTCGTCTTGTTCATCGGTAACTTTACTTGGAGCTATATTTTTATTCACCACATGATATGTGTTTTGCTTGGAGCGTCATTTCCTTTTGTTAGTTTTTGCTTTCTGTTGTTTAGATTAATGTTTTGCATCTTTAGTTTCAATAAAGAAGTCAAGGATAGCCTTTGGCATGCTTATTTTGCTAGTATGCATGTTGCTGTTTGAAAACAGAAAGTTTACCGTTGTTGCAAAAATTCCCTTGAAAAGTTAGAGAGTGGTATAATGTTGAATCTTTTTGCATATTGAGCTATGATAAATTTATTACAGTGGGAATTTTAGTTCATAATTTTTGGAGTCAGGGAAGTATTGATACTCTTGCATTCTTTACATACTGTACTGTTTTGGCAGATTGCTGTTATGGTTGCATTGTTTGCATATGTTTGCTTGATTAATGATTCTATTTGAGGATAGAAGTATTAAATATGCAGAGGCATTTAGTATGCAATGTTGAATAATTATTTAAGTGATTTGTTACAGTAGAAAATGATAAGGTTTTGCATTGGTTTATACTAACCTATCTCACGAGTTCTTGTTGAGTTTGTTGTGAATGAAACTTTTGATAAAAAGAGAAACCATGATATGAGAGGAATTAAGGAGACACAAAAGCTCAAGCTTGGGGATGCCCAAGGCACCCCAAGATAATATTTCAAGAAGTATCAAGCATCTAAGATTGGGGATGCCCCCGTTGGCATCCCACCTTTCTTCTTCAACAATTATTGGTTAGTATCAGTTGAGCCTAAGTTTTTGCTTCTTCACATGAGTTGTGCTATCCTTGCAATGTAGTTTTCTTTAGCTTTGCTTGCTGTTTGAATAAAGTATCAAGATCTGAAATTATTAAATGAGAGAGAGTCTTCGCATAGTTGCATAATTATTTAGCTACTCATTGATCTTCACTTATATCTTTCGGAGTAGTTTGTCATTTGCTCTAGTACTTCACTTATATATTTTAGAGCACAATTGTGGTTTTATTTTGAAGAAATAGATGAACTCTCATGCTTCACTTAGATTATTTTGAGAGTCTTAAATAGCATTGTAATTTTATTAATGTTAATATACTTGGTGTTCAAGACATGTGAAACTTTCTTTTGAGTGAATTGAATACTAAGATAAGTTTGATGCTTGATAATTGTTTTGAGATATGGAGGTGATAATATCAAAGTCGTGCTAGTTGAGTAATTGTGAATTTGAGAAATGCTTGTGTTGAAGTTTGCAAGTCCCGTAGCATGCACGTATGGTTAAAGTTGTGTAACAAATTTGAAACATGAAGTGTACCTGGCTTGTGCATCCTTATGAGTGGCGGTCGGGGACGAGCGATGGTCTTTTCCTACCAATTTATCCCCCTAGGAGCATGCGCGTAGTACTTGCTTTTTGATGACTTCTAAATTTTTGCAAAAAGTATATGAGTTCTTTTGACTAATGTTGAGTCCATGGATTATACACACTTTTACCTTTCCGCCATTGCTAGCCTCTTCGGTACCGTGCATTGCCCTTTCTCACCTTGAGAGTTGGTGCAAACTTTGCCGGTGCATCCAAACACCGTGATACGATACGCTCTATCACACATAAACCTCCTTATGTCTTCCTCAAAACAGCCACCACACCTACCTATCATGGCATTTCCATAGCCATTCCGAGATATATTGCCATGCAACTTCCATCATCATCATGGCATACATTACTGTTGTCATATTGCCATTGCATGATCATGTAGTTGACATCGTATTTGTGGCAAAGCCACCATGCATTATTTTTCATACGTGTCACTCTTGATTCATTGCACCATCCCGGTACACCGCCGGAGGCATTCATATAGAGTCATATTTTGTTCTAGTTTCGAGTTGTAATCCTTATGTTGTAATCAATAGAAGTGTGATGATCATCATTATTAGAGCATTGCCCAAACAAAAAAAGAGAGAGAAAGTCCAAAAAAAGAAAGGCACAAAAAAAGAAAATAAATAAAAAGGGCAATACTACTATCTCTTTTTCCACACTTGTGCTTCAAAGTAGCACCTTGTTCTTCATGTAGTGAGTCTCATATATTGTGCTTCAAAGTAGCACCTTGTTCTTCATGTAGTGAGTCTCATGAGTTGTCTTTTTGTACTAGTGGGAATTTTTCATTATAGAACTTGGCTTGTATATTCCTACGATGGGCTTCCTCAAATGCCCTAGGTCTTCATGAGCAAGCGAGTTGGATGCACACCCACTAGTTTTCTTTTGTTGAGCATTCATAGCTCTAGTGCATCCGTTGCATGCCAATCCCTACTCCTCATGTTGACATCAATTGATGGGCATCTCCATAGCCCGTTGATTAGCCTCGTCAATGTGAGACTTTCTCCTTTTTTTTGTCTTCTCCACACAATCCCCATCATCATATTCTATTCCACCCATAGTGCTATATCCATGGCTCACGCCCATGTATTGCGTGAAGGTTGAAAAAGTTTGAGATTAGTTGAGTATGAAACAATTGCTTGGCTTGTCATCGGGGGTATAGAAGTTGGGAACATCTTTGTGTGACGAAAATGAAGCATAGCCTAACTATATGATTTTGTAGGGATGAACTTTCTTTTGCCATGCTATTTTGAGAAGACATGATTGCTTTGATTAGTATGCTTGAAGTATTATTATTTTTATGTCAATATGAACTTTTGTCATGAATCTTTCGGATCTAAATATTAATATCACAATTAAGAAGATTTGCATTGAAATTATGCCAAAGTATCACTCCGCATCAAAAATTCCTTTTTATCATTTACCTACTCGAGGACGAGCAGGAATTAAGCTTGGGGATGCTTGATACGTCTCCAATGTATCTATAATTTTTTATTGCTCCATGCTACTTTATCTGCTGTTTTAGGCAATATTGGGCTCTATTATCCACTTTATATTATTTTTGGGACAAACCTATTAACCGGAGGCCCGGCCTAGATTTGTTGTTTTATGCCTATTTCAGTGTTTCGAAGAAAAGGAATATCAGACGAAGTCAAAACGGAATGAAATCAACTGGAGAAGTTAATTTTGGAAGGAAAGCAACCCAGGGAACTTGGAGTGCACATCAAGGGAGATACGGGCTGCCCACGAGGGTGGGGACCCCCCTAGGCGCGCCCCCCTACCTAGTGGGGCCCCCGTAGCTCCACCGACGTACCCCCTGCACCCATATATACCTGCGTACCCTAAAACTTCCAGAACAGAAGATAGATCGGGAATTCCGCCGCTGCAAGCCTCTGTAACCACCAAAAACCTCTCGGGAGCCCGTTCCGGCGCCCTGCCGGAGGGGGATCCCATCACCGGTAGCCATCTTCATCATCTCGGCACTATCCATGACGAGGAGGGAGTAGTTCACCCTCGGGGCTGAGGGTATGTACCAGTAGCTATGTGTTTGATCTCTCTCTCTCTCTCTCTCTCTCTCTCTCTCTCTCGTGTTCTCTCTCGTGTTTCCTCTATGGCACGATCTTGATGTATCCCGAGCTTTGCTATTGTAGTTGGATCTTATGATGTTTCTCCCCCTCTACTCTCTTGTGATGAATTGAGTTTCCCTTTGAAGTTATCTTATCGGATTGAGTCTTTTATGAGAACACTTGATGTATGTCTTGCCATGATTATCTGTGGTGACAATGGGATATCATGTGCCACTTCATGTATGTTTTGGTGATCAACTTGCGGGTTTCGTGACATTGGGAACCTATGCATAGGGGTTGGCACACGTTCTTGACTCTCCGATAGAAACTCTGGGGTACTCTTTGAAGTACTTTGTGTTGGTTGGATGAATCTGAGACTGTGTGATGCATATCGTATAATCATGCCCACGGATACTTGAGGTGACAATGGAGTATCTAGGTGACATTAGGGTTTTGGTTGATTTGTATCTTAAGGTGTTATTCTAGTACGAACTCTTTTATGGATTGATCCGAAAGAATAACTTTGAGGTGGTTTCGTACCCTACCATAATCTCTATGTTTGTTCTCCGCTATTAGTGGCTTCGGAGTGACTCTTTGTTGCATGCTGAGGGCTTGTTATATGATCTATCTACGTTATTATTGTTGAGAGAACTTGCACTAGTGAAAGTATGAACCCTAGGCCTTGTTTCCTATCATTGCAACACCATTTACGCTCACTTATATCATTAGTTACTTTGCTGTTTTTATTATTTCAGATTACAAAAACCTATATCTACCATCCATATTGCACTTGTATCACCATCTCTTCGCTGAACTAGTGCACCTATACATTTTACCATTGTATTAGGTGTGTTGGGGACACAAGAGACTCTTTGTTATTTGGTTGCAGGGTTGCTTGAGAGAGACCATCTTCATCCTACGCCTCCTACGGATGATAAACCTTAGGTCATCCACTTGAGGGAAATTTGCTACTGTCCTACAAACCTGTGCACTTGCAGGCCCAACAACGTCTACAAGAAGAAGGTTGTGTAGTAGACATCACGGGCTCCTAGGCCGGTGAGTTCTTAGACTAACACCGGACCCAGTTCTTCCCGATATATTCATGGGAGTGCCTTAAGTAGTTGTGCATATTTGCTTCAGGATTACATGGAGACAGCGGAGCAGGTTTACTGCCCGGCTCTGCTGCCAGAAGACCCAGCAGATGCTCTCCTGACAGAGATGCTGGTCCCGGCGCCGTACAAGGTGTCGGAGAAGAAGGCTGAGAAGAAGGCCCTGGGGATCCGGAAGGGTCTCCGGCGTAAGGTTGTGCCGGAAGCCTCGTCCGAAGACAACGAGGCGGACTCCTCCCACGAAGGGGAGGAGGACGAAGAAGACGCCCCATCCGGAAAGGATGAGGGGTCCGGTGAGGCGGACCAGGGGGCCGGAAAAGGCCCCCGGCGCAAGGCCGTCATACCCCTGTCGTCGGATGACGATGAGTTAGATTCCTCCCGCGGAGATGGGGGGAATCAAGAAGAAATTCCACCTCCCCGCACTGGGGAGGGGAAGAAAAGAAAAGCCGCCCCGGAGGGGGAGGCTGGGGCGTCCAACAAGGGGAAGGTGCCCCTTCCGGACTATTCCGCCATGGCCGCTCATAGTGAGGAGGGGTGGCTGCCCAGGGGGAAGCGCCTAGTGCGATCGTAAGTGTCCGCATCCTATCATGATTTCACTTCATAGTTTTTGCATTTTGTAATGCCGAACATATGTGCAGTCCGGCCAGGGATATTCCCGAAGTGTCTTCCTCCGGGTCCCTGAGTGATTCAGAGATCAATTCTCTTCCGACAGCCACTACTCCTCAACACGCGGATGACACAGAGGTGTTGTCCTGAAGGCTCCCAGAGCGGGGGGAGGTGACTCTGGAGACGCCCCGAGGCGGGGTCCCAGACGTCGGACACGCGGGGGTCAAGATCCCCACGGATCGTGTCGATGAGGGCCTTGGCCAGCCAAGCTCTCATCCGAACACAATTCCGGAACCTTCGATGGTTCCGGACTCAGGCGGGCGACCCCTCGCTAGGGAGAGCGAGCCGTCTGTGTCGCGGACTTTCGTTGCGCATGAGGCACCGAACGGTCTGCTGGGAGCGCTTCGCGGCGCTTCCTTGGATGAAGGGCACCGTACTCTTATGAGTACGGTGATTCGGAAGGTTTCATCCGCCAAGAGCGGATTAACCGAAGCTTGCACCAGCCTCCTAACAGGCTTCAAGGTAAGTAATAAATATGTGCAAAATTACCACCCAATAGGTAGTGGCCCCTGATACTCTGTTTGGTGTTCGGAAAGAAAAGCCGAGCAGAGGGTCAATTATAATCCGCAGGAGTCTAATCATAAGTATTATTGTGAATAAGCAGGCTGTGCTGCTTGCTGCTGCTGCCCGTACTGCCGAGGTTGCCGAGATGAAGCGGGACCTGGAGCAGGTGGAGGGAGAGCTCGACCTCACGAAGAGGCAGCTCGGAGAGAACAAGGGTAAGTAATTCCCGCTCTTATATATTTAAGGATAGGCAGAATTGGTGGGTCTAACACCTAAGTGTCGTGACCGTGTAACAGGGGCCACCGCCGAAGTGGCGTCCCTGAAGAAGGCGTTGTCCGAGGACGAAGACAAGGCGGCCTCGGAGTGTAAGGAGCGCGAAAATAAAAGTGCTAGGGTAGGTGAGGTATAGCAAGAGCTCTAGGACCTCGGCAAGAAATGTGAGTCCGTGGAGCATGATCTGAAGGCGAAAGAGGCCGAGATTGCGAAGGCCCTTACGAATTTGAAAGACGCCAAGGCCGAAGCCGAGAAAGCACAACAGGAGATCCAGGAGGCCAAGAAGATAGCAGCGGGTAAGAAGTTCTTTATGCAAAGCAAACATGTGGAGGAGGCGTTTCTTTTACTTACTCGAATTCGGAGCTCTCTAAGGGCATTCGGGGATCTGCCACGCAGCGTATCAGACGCTGCGGAGTCCTACCGTGCCCAGGAGGGGAACTCAACGGAGAAGCTATTTTGGTCCCAATATGCTGGGGCCGAACACCCGATGCCTCTGAGTGACCAACTGAAGCAGTTGGTCGAACTCCACAGGGCGGGCGAACTGGCTATGAAAGGTTTCATAGTCCGGATGTGGCCTGGTGAGCTCATGCCCAGTAGCTACTTCGGCTTGATCAAGCGGATGGTGGATGCCTGCCCGCGGCTTGAGGTGACCAAGCGATCCGTGTGCATCGAGGGTGCCCGCCGGGCCTTTGCCCGCGTGAAGGTGCATTGGGGCAAGCTGGATGCGGAGAAGCTGGTCAAGGACGGGCCGCCGGAGGGCAAGGCGCATCACCATCCCGAGTTGTACTATGATGGCGTTATGAAGGGTGCTCGTCTCGTGGCTGACGAATGTACCAAGGACACCATTTTTGAATGAATTCACTTCTGTCATGTTTCTATTTTAAGGATGAAGTTAGTTGCGCTATGTAGCGCTTTTGTTATTTAAAATATTACCTTCTGTGCGGCTGTTTATAAAATCCTGAAAGTAGGCCAGTCATCGGCTTTCGCCCCCACGTGACTAGTACTGGGGTGTTCGTGGAAAACCCGGACACTATTTACCCAAGTGTTTGGTCCCTTAAGGAGGTTTCCGGCGTAGCGAACGAGGCAATCGAACTATGCAGCTTTATAACTTTCACTTAGCCATAGAAGTCTACAATTTTAAATTTCAGCGAAGCCCCTAGAATCGGGAAGGCCGAATTGGGGCGCTATATATGCCTTGATCGGACAAAGTCGATTTATCGCCTAAACCGGAAAATATTTAAGGATTTTAGTACCTCTCGAACAGCGACCAGCTCTCGCCACATCATGCCGGTCAATTTTCGGCTTTCTCTACTGAGGTGCTCGTCCGGAAGAACCGGGACACAATCGCAGTAGTTCTCCCTGCGCTACCTTAGCCGATATAACGTAACGTAAGGCACCAAAACAAGGGAGCCGGGCTATCCCAACTGTAGACCCAAGACATGATTTCGAGCTGATGCATATAGTGCTATAAGTATGGGGTGCCACACTATTGAAAGTGTTCGGACTTTTAGTTGCCATATTACGAGGCGCCATGAGAAGCCCCTGGCAAACTGACCGTACCAAGGTGTATGGATGCAAAACCAAATAAACATTTATAGGAGAAAAAGTGCTCCGATAAGAATAATAAGTTGACGCTATATATAGTCTCCCATTGACGAAAAATACGCTTAAGCGTATGTTTACAACAGATGCGTTAAGCGGAGATAAATAGGACTATTTGACATGTCCTATCCAGGGGTAGGCTGTGTACAGGTAGATAAAGCAGGTATAATGATTGCAAATAGATTCCACCTGGGCTTTCTTCTGTTCTGCACGTCTGTTGCCTCCTTGGATGTCTCTCCCCTATGAGTCCAGCAATTCGGCTCTTCTGAGGATGCTGCACTAGCGAGGTGTCCTGAAAGGTAAAAGGGAAAGAGTATGAAGGTATTTGGTGGTTACCCGCATTATCAACTGAGTCGTTGATGCACCTCCGCCTATGCCCATGGTATCTTGAGTGCGTAATTGTGTACGCGCGGCACGAATGCTGCTTTGGAGGGGCCTAAGCGGAGGCCGGACTACTAATCACGATCTTGGTTTTCCTAATGATCCTGTTGCAGGGTGCTCCGGACTCGCTTGACAGTGCTCGAAGTTGTCGCCGGATTGGTGTGTCGGAGTAGGCCGCATTGTACTTCTGCCGTGAGGGCTGTCGTATGCTCTTCTGTTCGAAGGGAGCGGTCCATATTTCCATTGACAGTGATGACCCCGCGCGGTCCTGGCATCTTGAGCATGAGATATGCATAATGTGGTACCGCATTGAATCTAGCGAATGCGGTTCGTCCGAGCAGTGCGTAGTAACCATTGCGGAAAGGGACGATATCGAAGATTAACTCTTCGCTCCGGAAGTTATCTGGGGATCCGAAGACCACTTCCAACATTATAGAGCCCGTACAGCGAGCCTCTACTCCGGGGATTACACCTTTAAAGGTAGTTTTGGTGGGCTCGATCCTTGAAGGATCAATGCCCATATTGCGCACTGTGTCCTAATAAAGCAGGTTCAGGCTACTACCGCCGTCCATAAGGACACGCGTGAGGTGGAATCCGTCGATGATTGGGTCTAAGACTAGTGTGGCTAAGCCGCCATGACAGATGCTAGTGGGATGATCCCTATGATCAAAAGTGATCGGACAGGCTGACCATGGGTTGAATTTGGGGGCGACTGGCTCCATCGCATAGACGTCCCGTAGTGCTCGCTTCCGTTCCTGTTTGGGGATGTGAGTGGCGTATATCATATTGACCGTTTTCACCTAGGGGGGATTTCTTTTGTCCCCCCGTATTCGGACGCCGGGGCTCATCGTCATCGTCACTGTGCAGCCCCTTGTCCTTGTTTTCGGTGTTTATCTTGCCGGCATGTTTGAACACCCAACAGTCTCTATTGGTGTGGTTGGCTGGTTTGTCCGGTGTGCCATGAATTTGGCACGAGCGCTCTAGTATGCGGTCTAGGCTGGATGGTCCCTGATTATTTCTTTTGAACGCCTTTTTCTGCTGTCCGGACTTAGATCCGCTGAATCCGACATTGACTGCCGTGTCTTCTGTGCTGTCGCCGTTGTTCCGTCTCTTATGTCTGTTGCGCCGTAGCTTGCCGTTGGCATTGCGGCCGTCCTAAGCGCCGGAATGTGGCGTGGTGCCGCTACGAGCGAACCAACTATCCTCACCCGCACAAAAACGGGTCATTAGGGTTGTGAGAGCGGCCATAGACTTGGGTTTTTCCTGGCCGAGGTGTCGAGCGAGCCACTCATCACGGATATTATGCTTAAAAGCCGCCAGGGCTTCAGCGTCCGGACAGACGACTATTTGGTTCTTTTTAGTGAGGAACCGAGTCCAGAATTTCCAGGCTGACTCTCCGGGCTGTTGAGTAATGTGGCTCAGGTCATCGGCCTCCGGTGGTCGCACGTATGTGCCCTGGAAGTTATCAAGGAATGCGTCTTCCAGGTTTTCCTAGCTGTCAATGGAATTTACTGGCAGGCTGTTTAACCAGTGTCTGGCTGGTCCTTTGAGCTTAAGGGGGAGATACTTGATGGCGTGTAGATCATCTCCGCGGGCCATGTGAATGTGGAGAAGGAAATCTTCGATCCATACTGTGGGGTTTGTTGTGCCATCGTATGATTCGATGTTTACGGGTATGAATCCTTCTGGGAATTCATGATCCATCACTTCGTCAGTGAAGCAGAGGGGGTGTGCGGCGCCTCTGTGCCGGGCTATGTGGCTACGCAGGTCGGATTGGTCTAGGTTGCTATGTTCGGCCCGGCCGGACTTGTTGATGATGTATCCGGCGCGACGGTCATCGTTGCGCACTGGGGCGCGCCCCCTCGATCTGTAGATCGATCTTGGCTGTCCTGCTTTATTTTCCAGAATATCTTGCAGGTCGTGCATGTTGCCCTGAGCCGTAGTGTATCAGCGTGGGGGTGTGGGCTGGTATCCGGGCTGGTATCCCGTTTTATCCCGGCCACGGGGTGGTCGGTCAGCCGTTTGGCATTCGAGTCCATATTCCTCGGCTGCCAGGACTTCAGTCCATCTATCTGTGAGCAGGTATTGATCAGCTTGGAGTTGCTGCTGCTTCTTCTACAGGCTCCTCGCAGTGGCTATAAGCCTACGCTTGAAGCGCTCCTGCTCCACGGGATCCTTAGGCACGCCGAATTCATCGTCGCCGAGGCTGATCTCATCTTCGGAGGGGGCATGTAGTTGTCCTCCTCCGGGAATGTGTCTGTTGCCTGTTCTTCTGGGCTGACCTGCTCATCTTCCTGTTCGGCCTGCTCGAAGGCGGGCTGGTCAGGGTCATATTCTTCTTCGGTGCCATCCGGATTATTTTCGTCTCCGGGGCCGGTGTTGCTGTGGCGGGGCTTGGAGCGGCGCCGACGACGCCCATTCTTTGATTTTCTTCCCGAGGGGTTGTCCTCCGTTGCCTCATCGCCATTAGTTTCCTTCGGAGTGTCCACCATATATATATATATCATATGAGGAGGTGGCCGTCCACTGCCCGATGAGCGGTGGCTCCTGTAATTCTCCTACATCGTCATCCATACCGTCGATGTCTTTGGAGTCAAAGTCAAGCACGTCGGTTAGATCATCGATCGTGGCAATGAAGTGGGTGGTGGGTGGGCAACGAATTTCGTCGCCGTCTGCTTCCCACTCGAGCCGGACATAGTTCAGCTCGGAGTCTCCTAACAAGGAGAGAGACTTCAATAAGTCCAGCATGTCGCTGAAGGGCGAGTGCTGAAAGACGTCCACCGCGGCGAACTCCATCACCGGAGCCCAACCAGGATTGGCGGGCTCAGGGGCGCGCGGACTGGAACCTGCATCCAGATATGAATCCGGGGGTCCGGAGTCACAGGTTCCCTCAGAGGTGAGACATGTGTTCGGCTCCATCGCCGATGAGGGCACGGCCTGCGGGGCGGGGTCCAGCCCTCCGTCCTTAGGCGAAGCAACCTGCCCCAGATTTAGATCTGAGACCTCTGCAGGGGTGATATCCCGAGCAACGTCCGACAACAGGTATAAGCTGTGCTCATCGTGACTGTTCAGCACTTCTGGCGCTGGCCCGAATCCGTCGAAGATCAAGTCTCCGCGGACATCCGCCGTGTAGTTCAGGTTTCCGAACCTGATTTGATGGCCGGGGGCATAGCTGTCGATCTGCTCCAGGTGGCCAAGCGAATTGGCCCGCAGCGCGAAGCCGCCGAACACGAAGATCTGTCCGGGGAGGAAAGTCTTACCCTGGACAGCGTCATTGATGACGATTAAAGGAGCCATCGAGCCTGACAGCGACGACACAGAGGAACTCTCAATGAAAGCACCAATGTCGGTGTCAAAAACGGCGGATCTTGGGGTAGGGGGTCCCGATCTGTGCGTCAAGGCTGATGGTAACAAGAAGTAAGGGACACAGATGTTTACCCAGGTTCGGGCCCTCTCGATGGAGGTAAAACCGTACTTCCTGCTTGATTAATATTGATGATATGGGTAGTACAAGAGTAGATCTACCACGAGATAGTAGAGGCTAAACCCTAGGAGCTGGCCTATGATGGTATGATTGTAATTGTGATCGGCCTTCTAAGGACCAACCTCTCCGGTTTATATAGACACCGGAGAGGGCTAGGGTTTACATGGAGTCGGTTACAAGGAAGGAAATATAATATCCGGATCGCCAAGCTTGCCTTCCACGCCAAGGAAAGTCCCACCCGGACACGGGCCGAAGTCTTGAGTCTTGTATCTTCACACTTCAATAGTCCGGATGTTGTACACAGTCCGGTTGTTCGGATACCCCCTAATCCAGGACTCCCTCAGTGAGCACAAAGCAAAATATATCACATAACATCAGAGTCGAACTCTCTTCTATGTGTCGGCATGTCATAAAAGAACAATTCATGCACACATAATAAAGGCCAATGTAGTATAAATAGTTTCTTGCAATTTTATCATGTTAGAAACATAGAGAGGCGGAGAGGTAGTTCCTCTCTCATAATAATTGCAAGTACGAGAAGCAATCACATGATTATTATACCCATTAAAATCATCATATGCAATGGTAAAACGCAACCCATCAATATGATCATTAATAAACGCAAACTTCTTTGATATAGTGTAGTTTGAAGAAATCAAAAAGATAATTGGACTATCATTTATGGGTGCCATAGCAACAATTTCATTCTCAACATTAGGAACTATAGCAATTTCATCTCCATAAGCATCATTCATATTGGCATCATGACCACAAGCATAGCAAGCATCAAGTTCATCAGAAAGAGATATTTCAAACAAATCCAAGGGATCATAGCAATCATCCTTTGATAAGCACGAAGGGAAATTAAACAATGTATGAGTTGAAGAGTTACTCTCATTAGAAGGTGGGCACGGGTAGCTAATCCACTCTTCCTCCTTTTGTTCTTTGCTCTCCTCGTCATTTTTTTCATCTAATGAACTCAGTTTTAGCAATTTCTTCTTTCATAGATTCTTGCAAAATATTAGTCTCTTCTTGGACAATAGAGACATTCTCAATAAATTCATCAATATTCATGGTCAAAAAAAATTCATCAATATGGGCATTGTATTTATAATTCTTATAGCAATATTTAAGTATAGCATAATTTTCAGATCTGTAAGAGCGTACTTTTCAATCAAAGATTCAATTTCATAAGCAGCCTTAAAAGCAGCAAATTCTTCTATTTGTTCCACATCATAGTAATCATATACACCATTAGCATAAGAAGACAAGATTTCATTATCATTAAATTCACATTGAAAGGGGGGATGGAGCCTCCATCCTAGAGCAACAAGTATAGTCATACATTAAGCACAAATTCAAAGCATACCAACGCAACATTTTAATTCAATCCCATAAAAGTTTCCCTTTTTGAGACAAGCAATAATCCTTAAAGTATTCCTGGTGATCCAAAGTGTCTCCCATTATCAAATTGAATGGGGATTTATCAGGATTATCAAAGTAGTGTTTAATATTTTCCACATAATGAGTATCAAGGGTTTTAAGAGGTTCCCTATTTTCATGAGTAGCAAGTATAACTAATATTTTGGTATTTCATGTTCCATATCCATAACTTAAAATAGAGAAAAACTTAGAATAGAAAATAAAAACTACTTAGTGATAAAGCAAACAAGCACACACACAAGAATAATCACCCCATGCTATTGCTCCCCGGCAATGGCGCCAGAAAAAGGTCTTGATAACCCATAAGTATAGCAGATCAATTGTAGCCCTTTTCGATTAAGTAAGAGGGTCAAACCCAACGAGGAGCTAAAGGTAGTATTAATATTCCCTTCAAGTTCTATCGACAACCGATACAACTCGATGCACACTTAACGTTTGCTTTACCAAGAGCAAGAATAAAACTAGAAGTACTTTGTAGGTCTAAAGGGATAGGTTTGCAAGATAATAAAGAACGTAAAAATAAAAGTTAGGTGTTGTTTTAATAAAAGTACAATTAACTTAGTATATCGAGTGTGGAAAAGTGGTGGTAGGATTTGCGGAATTGTCCCTAAGAAATTGGCTAAGTTACTAGACTAATAGCAAGGTTTTATGTGGGAGAGGCCACTGCTAGCATGTCCTCCCTTACTTGGAATTCTATGCACTTATGATTGGAACTATTAGGAAGCATCCACAACTACTGAAGGTCATTAAGGTAAAACCCAACCATAGCATTAAGATATATTGGTCTTGAATCCCGTATGAATCAATTTCAATGGTACGAAGAAGCTTCTGTCACTCTTTCCCTCCAATGCATAGTCCTATCAACATAAAACTAACCCTATGGTGTGACTGATAACCAGGGGAGCCAAAGAATATTCTCAAGTATTAGCAGCTGAGTTGTCAATTCAACCACACCTGAAAGACTTAATAACTGCAGCAAAGTATTTAGTAGCAAAGTAGTATGGAAGTAACGGTAATGGTGGCAAAAGTAACAACAATAGTTTTGTAGTGATTGTAACAGCAGCAGTAATGAAATTAACTAAGCAAAGATCAATATGTGAAAATCTCGTAGGCAATGGATCAATGATGGATAATTATGTCGGATGGCATTCATCATGCAACAGTTATAACCTAGGGTGACACAGAACTAGCTCCAATTCATCAATATAATGTAGGCATGTATTCTGAATATAGCCATACGTGCTTATGGAAAAGAACTTGCATGACATATTTGTCCTACCCTCCCATGGCAGCGGGGTCCTAATGGAAACTAAGGGATATTAAGGCCTCCTTTTAATAGAGAACCGGACCAAAGCATTAGCACTTAGTGAATACATGAACTCCTCAAACTACGGTCATCACCAGGAAGTGTCCCGATTATTGTCATTCTCGGAACGTGAATATGTGGAGTTGGAGTTGAGGTCGATGGAGGTCCAGAGGACCCACAAGGTAGAGCCGTAGGGGAGCACGCCCTCCACCCTTGTGGATAGTAGGCGGGTCCCTCTCGGTTGATTCTTTCACCATTATTTTTTATTTATTCCAAAAATATTCTCCGTGAAGTTTCAGGTCATTCCGAGAACTTATATTTCTGCACAAAAATAACACCATGGCAATTCTGATGAAAACATCGTCATTCTGGGTTAGTTCCATTCAAACCATGCAAATTAGAGTCCAAAACAAGGGCAAAAGAGTTTGGAAAAGTAGATACGATGGAGACGTATCAACTCAACCTAACTTAACCCATTGCTTCTCCACAAGCAATTCAGTTGACAAACTGAAAGTCATAAAGGAAAACTTTTACAAACTCTGTTTGATCTTGTTGTTGCAAATATGTACAGCCAGCATTCAGGTTTTCCGCAAATATCATGAACTGACCATATTCACAATAACATTTAGGTCTCACGTTTACTCATATCAATGGCATAATCAACAAGCGAGCAATAATAATAAATCTCGTATGACAACACTTTTTCATAACAATCATGATATGATATAACAAGATGGTATCTCTCTAGCCCTTTCTGAGACCGCAAAACATAAACGCAGAGCACCCCTGAATATCAAGGACTGACTAGACATTGTAATTCATGGTAAAAGAGATCCAGTCACAGTCATACTCAATATCAATTAATATCAAAGCATACAAAATGACAGTATTGCTCTCTAACTAGTGCTTTTTATAATAGGATGATGACTCAGCAATAAAAGTAAATAGATAGGCCCTTCGCAGAGGGAAGCAGGGGTTTGCAGAGGTGCTAGAGCTCGAGTTTTTGAAACAGAGATAAATAATAATTTGAGCGGTATGATTTCATTGTCAACACAACAACCAAGAGATCTCGGTAGATACATTATAGGAGGTTCCCAAACAGAATGGTAAAGTTTTTATTCCCCCTCCACCAACAAGCACATTCCACGTCCCGTCCGTAAAAACGGGTACCGTCCAACTAACAACAATCCTGGGGGAGTTTTGTTTGAAGTTATATTTTGATTTGATTTGAACATGGAACTGGGCATCCCAATTAACAGTCATTTTCTCATGAATGACAAGCGGATTCCACTCATCGTGAGAATAACCCACCTAGCATGGAAGATACTGATAGCCCCCAGTTGCTACATGAGCGACTCGGGCATACAAAACAGATTATCATATGAAGGTTTAGAGTTTGGCACATGCAAATTTACTTGGAACGGCAGGTAAATACCGCATATAGGTAGGTAATGGTGACTCATATGGAACAACTTTGGGTTTATGGAAGTGGATGCAAAAGCAGTATTCCCATTTAGTACAAGCGTAGGCTAGCAAAAGATTGGGAAGCGACCAACGAGAGAGCAACAATAGTCATAAACATGCATTGAGATTAACCAACATTGAGTGCAAGCATGAGTGGGATATAAATCACCATGAATGTTGGGGAAAATATACAGGGGTATATCTTATCCCCTGACTCGTGCACGGACAAGCCAAGATCGAACCAAGATGTACAATAAACCAAGAGATTCAAAGGACCAATGAGCAGATCAGAGACCAAGGCCAAGCCAGGGAAGCAAGATATCGTCAAGAAAGGCCTCCTTTGCCGGGAAGGCGAGCCCGGCAAAGGGCGAGGCCACCCCCAGAAGAAGGTGACCAAGACATCCCGATAGGGCCTACCGAGACTTGTGGAGGCCAAATCACCTCACCGACCACTCCACCACGACTCACGTCATCGATAAGTGCGGTGTCAAGCCACAGAGTGATTAAGTGGCATCCATTCGCCACATGGCAGCCCCTTTCTACCAAGAAAACCCACAGATGACACTCATCCTATGACGTGTGAGACAAGTAGGCGTGGAGCTGGCGAGATAGCCCGGCAAGCCTTGCCGGAAAACCAGCGACGTGACGTTAAGCGGCGCATTAAATGCGCACTGTCAGCCTGCAGAGTTAGGTATGGTAGCACTATTTGCTATCTTATCAGTATCTAATGACTAATTTGCCACTGTGGTGACCCCTTAACCTATAAAAGGAGGCCCATGGTGACGGTAGAAGGGGTTTGCGAGGTTAGAAGGTTGGATAACCCACATCCCCATACATGCGTAGCCGCAGCCGCCCTGAGGCAACCCTTGCCGGGCAAGTGTACTAAGCTCCACCACCACATTTCCACCATCAATCGACTAAAGAAGGAGTAGGGTTTTACGCCTCGCGGCGGCCCGAACCTGGGTAAAACTTCCCCGTGTGATCTTTGCCTTGCTGCCTCACGTTCGTCTGCTCTTTGTGCAATGCGACTCCCCCCTGCCGAACCAGCAAGGGGCCATCCTGGTCCCATAGGTGGTCGTGGTTTCCCGTGACATCTTTGGCATGCTAGGTAGGGGGATCACTTGCACGAACCAGAAGGCGTGAGTAGCGCGGCATCTTCATCGCCATCTGCATCTTCGGCGACGCCATCGACCGTGGCACCCATGAAGATGCAGAAGCAAAGCGGGGCCATCCCAGCACCACATTGTTGGTCTCCGCGCCTTGCCGTAGACACGGCCACAGAGAAGATCTTCGCTGGTGGCAAGAGACCTGTCCCGGCGGCCTGCATGGTGTACCCACCATTCGGACGCCATTCAGAGAAAGGGCACGAAACATGTGGGCACGAGCTCCCTCCTTCCCGTCCCTTCCCTTCGTCAGCAGTCGAATCGCTTTAGCCCCGGTGTCATCGATGTCGATGATTACTGCGTGTCGGGGCTCTCTGTGGCCTCGAGCACCTATGGGGCACTGGGGGCCCCTTCTGGTTCAGCAAGGGAGCGGGGGTCGTGCGCAGAGCAGATCGAGGTCGAGCGCGCGGGGGAGACGGGCGATTTTTACCCAGCTTCGGGGCTCTCCGGAGAGATAATACCCCTACTGCTGCTTTGTGTTTCTTATTTGATCTTGCTCGAGCGTGCGAGCGTATGGTGGTGTCCTGGGTATCGAATGGATCGAACCCCCTCTACGTGCGCATGGGCCTCCCTTTTATAGTCTGAAGGGGGTACCCACAGGTGGCAGCGTAGGAAGAGGGGGTAGAAAGATAAAAACGCAGGTTGGTACAACAGTGCACAACAGTGCCCCTACCTAACTCTGACGGCAGGGGACAAGGGCATTAAATGCCCGTCTGGTCGCCCCAACAGTGTAAAGAAACGACTGTTAGGTGAGCCACCGGTTGCCACGATGGCGCCTCTGTCGGCTCTGTTTGCCACCTCGCTCCGCATGGCTGCGTAGCACCTCGCCACGTACCCTTGGGATGGCCTTGCGATGACACATCGCTGGGTGCGCTGGAGTCTGGGTGGCAGCCTTGCCGCGGCAAGTGCCTTGCCGCGGCCCTTCTCCTGTCGTGCCGGCAAGCTTGCCGGCCGTCGGGCCTTGCCGGGGCGCGCGGGGCGCCACGGCAAGTCTTCTGGTGAGGCCTTGGTTGATCTTCCCGGCAAGCTCTTCTTGCCGTGGCCTTCGTTCTCTTGGTCAGTACTTTGTTCTTGAATGGCAGTAATAAGGAGTGGTGGAGGTCCTTGCCGGGCGCCCGGCAAGCCTCGCCGCGGGGGTGCTGCGACTGCCCGTGCACAAGTTCGGGGTACTAAGGTCCCCCCTACTTTAGTACACCGACAGGAGCCCCCGGGCCTGGGCCATACACGGTGCCGAGCGTTGTTGGGCCAGGCCCAAAATAGTGCACGGGCACGCGTGGCCTGGGTCCGCACAGCAACGGGCTCCGCGTCCACTGTGCTTCCCCGCAACGGCACGCGTCGATTGCGGCATCGTGGGAGACGTGGGTGGCGGGTGCGATCTTCAAGGCGTCCACCCCCGTGGTCACTGGGCAGGGCGAGGTCACTTCATCCGTCGCCCCGTCTCCGCTTTTTCGCCACGCGGCTCCCATGCGCGGGGGGTCGTGGGCGGCGAAGGTGGGAAACTGGGCCGTCACGGGCGGAGATGGTGGGTCGGCCCCGCTTTTTTGCCTCCCTCGTGCCCTAATTGGCTGAGCGGGGCGGCTGAGCCCCCACCTCGCTCCTTTAAGAAGGGCTGAAGGGGAGCGCAAAAATCCTGCACTCCATCACCTTCCCCTTCCTTCATCTTCCGTTACTCTTCCTCCCATCTGCCATGGAGGGAGGGAATCCTGGTCCTTCTTCGGTGGCGGCGAGGGTCGCCACCAGGCAGCGCGCCTCTCCCTATCCTGCGCCTGCGGCGGCGGAGCCGGCCGTGAGGGGAAGAGGGAGGGGGCGAGGCCGCGGACGAGGTCGTGGACGTGGTCGGAGCGCTCGGGGGAGAGGCGGCCGGGGCGATGCGCCACCCCCGTCTCCGCCGGCAGCTCCTCTCCTCGAGGCGGTCCACACCGGGGACGACCCCTGGGAGTTCTTCATCAAGCTGCGCCGAGCACCTCGTCGCCGCCTCCGGCTGCCGGCCCCGTTCGCGAGCGCGATGGAACCTGATCCGCCCGAGATGTTGGAGTTGCGCATGAGGGGCTGCGGGATCAGCGGCACTCGAGTGAGTGTCATATCCCCAGCCCCCGGCGTGATGTACTTCGACCGAGGGTGGAAGACATTCGCCCGCATCCACAGCTTGACGGCGGGGTTTACCCTCCATTTTAAGTTAATGGAGCGCGACCTTCTCGCCGTCAAGGTCTTCGGGGACTCCGGCACCCGGGCGAGATGCTGTGTGGACAGCTCCTCCGATAGCGAAGGCCCCTCCTCGAGCGAGAGTGACGAGGAGGGGAGCGACAGCGACGACGAGGATGGCGGGTCCGACTAGGCGTCGGTCGCTGCCTCGCGCGCCACCGGCGACCCCATCATCTGGGTCGCCGGCCTTCTGAACTCCCCGGGGCCGTCTCCTTGGGCGGCTGGCGTAGGGAGGCTGCGGAAGAGGAAGAGGGGTGGCGGCAAGGCCGTCAAGTCGGAGTACGAGGGCGAGGAGCCCTCGACAGCGTGCTGACGTCCCGCCGCCCCGTCTTCAAGCTCTGCCTCCGGCGCCTCCGTCTCCGCCAAGCTCCTGGCCGGCCCCCGGGAAGTTCTCTTGGTGTCTTCTGGCACCCATAGCTCACCTAGGTGCCCCTTTTTCCCCCCCGGAAAGCTTCTCTTGCCGGGGCCTCCTTGACCTACCTCCTGAACAGAGAAACAGGAGAGGATTACGGGCATCTTATCTTTCAATTTGTAAGCCTTCGGGCCTTAGCTGTATTTAAAATTTGTAATCCTCTCTATCATGTTTTTCATCCTCTTATGGACTTGTACTAAACTGGGATGTTTTTAATGAAAAGAGGGGAACGCTTGCCAGACCAAGTCCTTTACTTGATTTTGTGTCTTGTACGTTCCCACTCTACGCTTCTAGGGAACTTGCCGGAGCGAACACACCTGCTGAGTGCGGGACATCAGCAGCCCGCTGGCGGTGTTGCTTCCGGCAAGCAACCTTGCCGGGCTAGTTGCGGCGCGCTTGTGTTTGTTGAGCGGACTCGGAAACAAAACAAGGGCGCAACTCGGCCGTGACTCGGCTCCTCCGCGCACGGGTTTTACAAGACACACTCGTTCAAGGACGCGGCCAAGCCTTCCCCGGTCCATAAGAGGATGCATGACGAGGGATGAAAAACTTATCTGACTCCGCAGCCCCCCGGCGACATTAGCTTGTCAGGGGAGGGGATCTTGGCCTTCGCAGCCTCCGGCAACTCTGGCTCCGCCAAGATCCAGGTGCTGGTGTGCCTTCTTTTGCCCTTGTCGCTGACGCCGCAGCCTCCGGAGGCCCTGGTCCGTCGCGAAGGAGCTTCGGCGCTTGCAGCCCCCAGCGAAGCTGGCTTGCCGGGGCTCGTGCGCCAGCGCGCCTTCTGGCTTCTCCTTGTCACTGTGATTATAGCCACGAAAATAACTGAGACAGCGCTGTAGTAAGCTATTCTTTCATGGTGCGACTCTGCAACGCGATGCCATGCTTTGCCCTTCGTATGTTTACACTCTACGCTGCTAGGGAACTTGCCGGCGCTAACACACTTGCTGAGTACGGAACATCAGCAGCCCGCTGGCGGTGTTGTTTCCGGCAAGAAACCTTCTCGGGCTAGTTGCAGCGCACTTGAATTGTTGAGCGGACTCGAAAACAAATCAAGGACGCAACTCAGCCGCGAGTTAGTTCCTCCGCGTACAAGTTTCTCATACGAAGGGTGCCCTACGGCAAGGCTTGCTACATTACGCCCTCCACTTCGTTATATCCTTTGTACGTTTTTACCCTACGCTTCTAGGGAACTTGCCGGCGCTAACACACTTGCTGAGTTCGGGACATCAGCAGCCCGCTGGCGGTGTTGTTTCCGGCAAGAAACCTCCTCGGGCCAGTTGCAGCGCACTTGTATTGTTGAGCGGACTCAGAAACAAAGCAAGGACGCAACTTAACCCCGAGTTGGTTCCTCTGCGCGCAGGTTTTTCGTACAAAGGATAAACGCTCGAGGGACATAACACAAGGCTATAGGACTAAAAAGTGCTCTGTACAAAAGCTCGAGTGACTTAGCTTTTCCGTCTTCAGCAATCCGGCGGGGTCGTGCTTCTTCCCCGATTTCCGCCCCCCCCCCCTTGTATGTTTTATTCCTTACGCTTTCGGGGAACCCTTCGGCGCAAACACACTTGCTGAGCGCAGGACATCAGCAGCCCGCTGGCGGTGTTGCCTCCGGCGGGAAGAACTCATCGGGCTAGTTGCGGTGTGCTTTTATCGTCGAGCGGACTCGAAGCGGTTCAATGGCGCAACCTAACCACGGTTCGACCCCTCTGCGCTCGGGTTCTTCATACAAGGTATGGACTTTCAGGGAGCACAACTCAAAAGTTCGAAGTTTGGCAGCTTTCTTTGCCTCATCGGCCGGCAGAGCTCGATGGCGCGTCCTCGACGGCAGCGCGGCACTTCGGAGAGGCGGGCTTGCCGGAGTGAGCGCCAGAGCCGTTCTCGCCGGGCTTAGTCTTTGGTTGGTCTGCCTTTGCCTTCTCGCACTTGCCGGTGGAGCTCGATGGTGCGTCCTCGACGGCAGGGCAGCACTCCGGGGAGGTGCGCTTGCCGGAGTGGGCATCAGAGCTATCCTTGCCGGACTTGGTCTTCTTCTTCCCCCGGGGAGCTTCAGCGGCAAGTGGCTCGCGCTCTGCTGCGGCCGCTGCTTC
This sequence comes from Triticum timopheevii, assembly GCA_963921465.1. NCBI lineage: Eukaryota > Viridiplantae > Streptophyta > Magnoliopsida > Poales > Poaceae > Triticum > Triticum timopheevii. The sequence continues at coordinate 161,177,140 of OY997274.1, read as the reverse complement.
CCGGTAGATCTTGTCGACGCAGATGAGCGCATCCCTCTTGTCGCCTTGGACAGAGATAACACTCATCGGACCGGGCATCTTGAGCACATTGTATGCGTAGTGAGAGGCCGCCATGAACTTGGCGAGTGCGGGTCGGCCGAGTATCCCGTTGTAGGGTAAGGGGATATCAGCCACGTCAAACGTGACCCTCTCGGTCCTGAAGTTCAGTTCGCTGCCGAACGTCACTGGCAATGTGATCTTCCCCTTGGGTTGGCTCCTTCCCGGATTTATCCCTTGAAAGGTGCCAGTCTCTTCAAGCTCACTGTCGGGGATCTGGAGCTTCTTGAGTACTGCGGAGGAAATCAAGTTCAGGCCGGCCCCGCCTTCAACCAGCATCTTCGTGACCTTGAGGTTGCGGATTGTTGGTGAAACCAACATCGGCAAGCACCCGACCGCAGTGACGCGATCAGGGTGGTCCTCAACGTCGAAGACGATGGGCGTGCTGGACCACTTCAGAGGCTTGCGCGCCTCGACGGACGGCTCCGCGGCGTTCACTTCTCGCACCCATTGCTTGAGTTGGCGGTGCGAGGTGTGCAGGGAGGCGCCGCCGTCGATGCACAGCACCTCTGTTGGCTTCTGAAACTCCTGATCATCAGTCTCATCTTCCTCCATCTCATCATCCTCATCTTCATCTTCATCCTTGTCGCGGCCGCGGGGAGGCCTGTCTCCTTGCCGCGTCTTGGCCTTGCCGCGGTGCCCTCCCCGGGCGGGAAGCTTCTTGCCGGATCCTCCACCACCTCCCTGGGCTCTCTCCTTATCGCGGCGCTCGTATTCAGCTTTCTGCAGCTCCGCCATCTGCTCCACTTTCTTGCAGGTTTGGAGATCATGGCCCTTGGTACGGTGGATCTTGCAATACCGCTTGCCGGAGCTATCCTGCTTGTCGGCGGCTACCACAGCCTCGCCGGAGTCCTCGGTCTTGGCCTTGTCGGAGCCGCCTCCGTTGTCGGAATGCTCAACAGCTAGTACATCCTTAGCCTTTCTCTTCCTATTGTTCCGCCTCCGGTTCTTCCTTGCCGGGGCGGCGTCCTCACTGTCAGATCCTTCTGCTCCGGCAACCTCTCCGGGGATCTTCCTTCCTTCCTCAGCCCGTGCACACTTGTCGGCCAGAGCGTAGAGCTCGCTGACATCTCTGATTTTGCACATCGCCATCTCCTCCCTCATCCTGCGGTTACGCACGTTCTGATGAAATGCGCTAATAACCGCGGCAGGGTGGACGTCTAGGATGTTGCGCTGCACCTGGCTGAATCTTTGTATATACTTGCGCAGGTGCTCCCCTTCCTTCTGGACGAGCAAGTGGAGGTCACTCTCCTGGCCATGAGGCTTGTGGCCACCCGTGAAGGCGCCGACAAACTGATGACACAGGTCCGCCCATGGAGAGATGGAGCCGTCCGGCAAGTGCATGAGCCAAGATCTGACGTTAGGCTTGAGTACCAGCGGGAAGTAGTTGGCGAGGATCTTCTCGTCGCGCCCTCCGGCAGCCTGCACCGCGATGGTGTAGATGCTGAGGAACTCCGACGGGTGTATCCTGCCGTCGTACTTCTCGGGCACGTCTGGCTTGAAGTTCTTGGTTTTGGGCCACTGGACTTGCCGCAGCTCGCGGGTGAATGCAGGGCAACCTGCCGCGTACGGCAAGTCGCCTGGTTCCCCGGGTGCATGCATGTCGACGGCGGGCCCAGCGCGCTGGTCGGATTGACGTCGCGCTTCTCTCCGGCGCTCGATGCGAGTGAGAGCGTCTTCGTGTTGTCGTTCCTGGAGAACGTGGCGCTGATCGCGGCGAGTCCGCGGGTCCGACGACGCGGTGGAGTCGGCGTCAAGGTTGGTCCGGCGAGCTGGCGATCTTGGCCTTCGGGGTCGGGAGTGCACGGAAGCGGCACCCCTGGCGGTCCTGTCGGCGCCGGCCTGCGCCGGGGCGTCTTGCCGGGGCCTCGACGCGCTCGGTCGCCGGGGCTTGTCGCCGTTGGCGAAGCCGATGAGGCTGTATATGGTCATCCTCCAGTCGTCGATCTTGTGCGGCGCCGGAGGGTAATCTAGAAGCAGCTGGGCTCGGGCCAGCGCTTCCTCTGCTGTCTAGGGTGGCGGTGGCGACGAGCGGCGCGAGGAGCGGGATGTGCTCGGACTCCCAACCGGATTGGGAGGAGCAACACCTCATCCGGGCGACCGTACCTCAATCGCGCCAGCATGCGGGCGTGCATGCTGACCTCGAGCGTCCCGCGACCCACCAGCTTGGCCTTGCTCCAACGCGAGCATGGTGCTAGGAGCACCGGGGCGTTGTTGACCTTGCACCTCCTGGGAAGGGTGCGGCATCTGCACCGTCGCCGACGCTTGCGGGGCCTTGTTCTTGGATCTGGTGACGACGCGAGACCCACCGGCGGCACCCGCTCCTCCGCCGGCGTCCACCTCACCGCCTGCTTGCTCCGGCGGTGGTGGTGGAATTGATGTAGACGGAGCGGCCACCTCTGTAGGCTTCTTCTTCGGTGGCATGTTGACGATGACGCTGATGTAGCGCGCGTGGAGACCGGATCAGATGCTCACGACCTCGACGCCCCCCTACCTGGCGCGCCAAAGATGTCGGGGCTCTCTGTGGCCTCGAGCACCTATGGGGCACTGGGGGGCCTCTTCTGGTTCGGCAAGGGAGCGGGGGTCGTGCGCAGAGCAGATCGAGGTCGAGCGCGCGGGGGAGACGGGCGATTTTTACCCAGCTTCGGGGCTCTCCGGAGAGATAATACCCCTACTGCTGCTTTGTGTTTCTTATTTGATCTTGCTCGAGCGTGCGAGCGTATGGTGGTGTCCTGGGTATCGAATGGATCGAACCCCCTCTACGTGCGCATGGGCCTCCCTTTTATAGTCTGAAGGGGGTACCCACAGGTGGTAGCGTAGGAAGAGGGGGTAGAAAGGTAAAAACGCAGGTTGGTACAACAGTGCACAACAGTGCCCCTACCTAACTCTGACGGCAGGGGACAAGGGCATTAAATGCCCGTCTGGTCGCCCCAACAGTGTAAAGAAACGACCGTTAGGTGAGCCACCGGTTGCCTCGATGGCGCCTCTGTCGGCTCCGTTTGCCACCTCGCTCCGCATGGCTGCGTAGCACCTCGCCACGTGCCCTTGGGATGGCCTTGCGATGACACGTCGCTGGGTGCGCTGGAGTCTGTGTGGCAGCCTTGCCGCGGCAAGTGCCTTGTCGCGGCCCTTCTCCTGTCGTGCCGGCAAGCTTGACGGCCGTCGGGCCTTGCCGGGGTGCGCGGGGCGCCGCGGCAAGTCTTCTGGTGAGGCCTTGGTTGATCTTCCCGGCAAGCTCTTCTTGCCGGGGCCTTCGTTCTCTTGGTCAGTACTTTGTTCTTGAATGGCAGTAATAAGGATTGGTGGAGAGCCTTGCCGGGCGCCCGGCAAGCCTCGCCGCGGGGGTGCTGCGACTACCCGTGCACAAGTTCGGGGTACTAAGGTCCCCCCTACTTTAGTACACCGACACCGCGCGACACTCGGTCTAGTAATTCTTCTATTTCGGGTAATCCTGAGCGAAGCGCTGGTATGAGTCCGTCGATGGACGCCCCGATGACTATATTTCAGTGAGGCTGCCTCCATCGGCGGTCACTGGACTGACCCAGGTGTTGTGGGCGCGCCTGGTGCACGCGGCCCAGCAGAGGGGAAAGAAGCTCAGAATTAAAAGCAAGTTTACATTATCACTTCTTGATTTGATGCATTAGAGAATTTTGCAGTCATTTATCCCTTAACTCTAGTGAGCATTCATATTGTGAAAACCCTCATGTGATGGAACCTTGGTTCGCTTCTTTGGTCGCGCCATCGTCCTATCTAGAGCCATCCTCACAAGACGGGAGGCTGCACCAAGAACTACCTGGGAAAAACTTGCCGGGGCGCATCCATGCCAAGATGACTGATAAGGGCCGGACCCTTATGACAATCGTGGCAATATGATACGAGCAGGCATCCACAACATACATAGGGGTCGATGCTACGAACACAAACGTACAGGGCTCAAAGGGATAAACACGCGTTTAAAATTCAGCTAGGAATATGGGTTTCACACAAACGTCAGAGATACAATGACTAAACGCAAAATGTACATCATGTGTCATTATAGGGCAACGCAGAAGCAACAGTGACCCAGTACTTGGCTCGGTGGCCAGATGAAGCGATTCAAACTTGGAGAACCTTGTCGTCCCATGAAGCAACTTTCTCCTTGGTGGCTGCAACGTCGGCACCCGCTGGCGGGTTCTTGAATCTGTCGTCAAGGTCGAGGTCTGGATGGCGGCAGGCGATATTGCTCAAGACCATGAAGAGGGCATTACGAGCAAGCTTCCGGGCCTCGGTCGTGAACCGCTCAGCCCTCCCTTCTTCGTGCACTCTCAGCTTCTCGGTCAGCTCATTGAAGAAGATTCCCAGCTTAACGACTGGGACCTCTTGCTTGCTAACCGAGAAGACTGGGCCGTCCATGCCCATCGTCGCAGCCTGAGCACTGAGACGATCGTCCATGTCGACCAGGCTCTTGATCCAGAGGCTGCTCAGATTGACCTGATTCTTCAGCTTGTCCTCGGCATCCTGCCGGAGATGCTCGGCGGTATCCAAATCCTTGGACAGCAACTGCTGGCAGGACTAAAGTGACTCGGTTGAGCGCTCCAATGTGCCAATCCTCGCCTTCATGTACGAGATGTTGCTGTTGGTGGTTTCAAGGCTCTGAGTCTTGGAAGAAAGTTGTGACTGCACATCAGCCAGGAGAGTCTCCGCCTTCCATGCTTCTTCCTTAAGAGCTTCCATCTCCTAGGCGTTCCCGGCAAGATCTTTCGCCAGCTTAGACACCTGCCGGTCAAGATCAGTATTGGCAGATGACGTGGCAGCCAGGTCATCAGTCAGCTTGTTTAGCCGGGCAGCAGAGTCAGTGACAACGACGTCCAGGGCCGCTCCATGCTTGTCCTCCAGATCCTTGGTGCGCTAACAAACAAGAGCCTCCAGATCATCATCTTTGGTGCGAAGGGTGGATTCAAGCTTCTCCTCCCGGAGGGAAATCTCTCGCTCTCTGGAGTCCAGGGATGCCTTGCAGTCCGCCAGGCGCGCCTCGCGAGCCATGACGTCCTCCCGCGTCATCTGGAGCATCTCTTGCTGCCTCAAGAGCACCTTGAATTGCTTGTCATGCCACGCGCCGCAGCTTGAAGCTTTTATCCTTCAGCTTTTGGTTCATGATGTTGACAGATTCGTGCTGCTCCTTGAGCGCCTGCCACTTTTGATTGTGCAGGGCCTGCATCTCCTTCACGCCCACCGCCATAGATTCCATGAAGTACAAATCCATGGCGACGGCGGCTGAGTCGTCAGCCTCCCCAGCTCCCTAATAAAGCGGAGCCAGGATACATTGAAGCTCCTCATCAAGCTTAGCCTCCATCGTTAGGGACAGGCCCGGGGCTCCGGCTCCGGGTGGCGACAGCACCATGGCCAGCGTGCTCGAGGAGGATGGCAGGATCTCATTGACGGTCCCGGTGGCGGAGAGTGGGCCCATGGTCTAGAAAGGGATCCCCCTGCCGGGACGTCATCCGGAGAATGCTCCGTCTCCACCATGGAATCATGCGCATTCCAGGTAGTAAGATCCAGTCCCTCGGCAGCAGCGACCTCGCGGCTTCATCTGTGGTGGCCCTTCCTACGTCCGCTATCACCTCCAACAAGTCTGGTTCATCAGCTTCAGGGGCTGCATATGGGAGAGCCAGTGAGTCACGAAGAAACAAAAGTCTTAAGCAAATAGAGAAGCCAGGAGAAGCAACCAGAGCAAGAAAGAAAAGAAGGAACAAATGAATACCTTTAGAAGTCTGCCAGGCAGGTGTTGAAGAACGTAGTAATTTCAAAAAATTCCTACGCACACGCAAGATCATGGTGATGCATAGCAACAAGAGGGGAGAGTGTTGTCCATGTACCCTCGTAGACCGAAATCGGAAGCGTTAGCACAACGCGGTTGATGTAGTCGTACGTATTCACGATCTGACCGATCAAGTACCAAACGCACGACACCTTCGAGTTCAACTCACATTCAGCTCGATGACGTCCCTTGAACTCCGATCCAGCCGAGCTTTGAGGGAGAGTTTCGTCAGCACGATGGCATGGTGACGATGATGATGTTCTACCGATGCAAGGCTTCGCCTAAGCACCGCAACGATATTATCGGGCTGGATTATGGTGGAGGGGGGCACCGCACACGGCTAAGAGATCAATGATCAATTGTTGTGTCTAGAGGTGTCCCCCTGCCCCCGTATATAAAGGACCAAGGGGGAGGGGGCGGCCGGCTAGGGGAGGGTGCGCCAGGGAGGAGTCCTACTTCCACCGGGAGTAGGACTCCCTCCTTTCCTTGTCCAAGTAGGAGAGGGGAAGGAAGGGGAGAGGGGAGGAAGGAAAGGGGGCGCCGCCCTCTCCTTGTCCTATTCGGACTAGAGGGGGAGGGGGTGCGTGGCCTGCCCTGGCCGCCCCTCCTTTGCTCCACTTTGGTCCCATGAGGCCCATTAACCCCCCGGGGGGTTCCGGTAACCCCCCGGTACTCCGGTATACATCCGATAACCCCCGGAACCATTCCGGTGTCCGAATATAGTCGTCCAATATATGAATCTTCATGTCTCGACCATTTCGAGACTCCTCGTCATGTCCGTGATCACATCCGGAACTCCAAACTAACTTTGGTACATCAAAACACATAAGCTCATAATATAACCATCATCTAACTTTAGGCGTGCGGACCCTACGGGTTCGAGAACTATGTAGACATGACCGAGACATGTCTTCGGTCAATAACCAAATGCGGAACCTGGATGCTCATATTCGCTCCTACATATTCTACGAAGATCTTTATCGGTCAAACCGCATAACAACAAACATTGTTCCCTTCGTCATCGGTATGTTACTTGCCCGAGATTCGATCTTCGGTATCTCAACACCTAGTTCAATCTCATTACCAGCAAGTCTCTTTACTCATTACGTAATGCATAATTCTGTAACTAACTCATTATCTACATTGCTTGCAAGGCTTATAGTGATGTGCATTACCGAGAGGGCCTAGAGATACCTCTCCGACAATCGGAGTGACAAATCCTAATCTCGAAATACGCCAACTCAACATGTACCTTCGGAGACACCTATAGAGATCCTTTATAATCATCCAGTTACATTGTGATGTTTGGTAGCACACAAATTGTTCCTCTGGTAAACGGGAGTTGCATAATCTCATAGTTGTAGGAACATGTATAAGTCATGAAGAAAGCAATAGCAACATACTAAACTATCAAGTGCTAAGCTAACGGAATGGGACAAGTCAATCACATCATTCTCCTAATGATGTGATCTCGTTAATCAAATGACAACTCATGTCTATGGTTAGGAAACACAACCATCTTTGATCAACGAGCTAGTCAAGTAGAGGCATACTAGTGACACTATGTTTGTCCATGTGTTCACACATGTATTATGTTTCCGGTTAATACAATTCTAGCATGAATAATAAACATTTATCATGATATAAGGAAATAAATAATAACTTTATTGTTGCCTCTAGGGCATATTTCCTTCAGTCTCCCACTTGCACTAGAGTCAATAATCTTGATTACACAGTAATGATTCTAACACCCATGGAGCCTTGGTGTTGATCATGTTTTGCTCGTGGAAGAGGCTTAGTCAACGGGTCTGCAACATTCAGATCCGTATGTATCTTGCAAATCACTATGTCTCCCACCTGGACTTGGTCCCGGATGGAATTGAAGCATCTCTTGATGTGCTTGGTTCTCTTGTGAAATCTGGATTCCTTTGCCAAGGCAATTGCACCAGTATTGTCACAAAAGATTTTCATTGGTCCCGATGCACTAGGTATGACACCTAGATCGGATATGAACTCCTTCATCCAGACTCCTTCATTTACTGCTTCCGAAGCAGCTATGTACTCCGCTCCACATGTAGATCCCGCCACGACGCTTTGTTTATTACTGCACCAACTGACAGCTCCACCGTTCAATATAAACACGTATCTGGTTTGCGATTTAGAATCGTCTGGATCAGTGTCAAAGCTTGCATCGACGTAACCATTTATGACTAGCTCTTTGTCACCTCCATAAACGAGAAACATATCCTTAGTCCTTTTCAGGTATTTCAGGATATTCCTGACCGCTGTCCAGTGATCCACTCCTGGATTACTTTGGTACCTCCCTGCTAAACTTATTGCTAAGCATACATCAGGTCTGGTACACAACATAGCATACATGATAAAGCCTATGGCTTAAGCATAGGGAACATCTTTCATTTTCTCTCTATCATCTGCTATGATCGGGCATTGAGTCTGACTCAACTTCACACCTTGTAATACAGGCAAGAACCCTTTCTTTGCTTGATCCATTTTGAACTTTTTCAAAACTTTATCAAGGTATGTGCTTTGTGAAAGTCCAATTAAGTGTCTTGATCTATCTCTATAGATCTTGATGCCCAATATATAAGCAGCTTCACCAAGGTCTTTCATTGAAAAACTTTTATTCAAGTATCCTTTTATGCTATCCAGAAATTCTATATCATTTCCAATCAACAATATGTCGTCTACATATAATATCAAAAAATGCTACAGAGCTCCCACTCACTTTCTTGTAAATACAGGCTTCTCCAAAAGTCTGTATAAAACCATATGCTTTGATCACACTATCAAAGAGTTTATTCCAACTCCGAGAGGCTTGCACCAGTCCATAAATGGATCGCTGGAGCTTGCACACTTTGTTAGCACCTTTTGGATCGACAAAACCTTCTGGTTGCATCATATACAACTCTTCTTCTAGAAATCCATTCAGGAACGTAGTTTCGACATCCATTTGCCATATTTCATAATCATAAAATGCGGCAATTGCTAACATGATTCGGACAGACTTAAGCATCGCTATGGGTGAGAAAGTCTCATCTAGTCAACCCCTTGAACTTGTCGAAAACCTTTCGCAACAAGTCGAGCTTTGTAGACAGTAACATTACCATCAGCGTCAGTCTTCTTCTTGAAGATCCATTTATTCTCGATGGTTTGCCAATCATCGGGCAAGTCAACCAAAGTCCATACTTTGTTCTCATACATGGATCCCATCTCAGGTTTCATGGCCTCAAGCCATTTTGCGGAATCTGGGCTCATCATCGCTTCCTCATAGTTCGTAGATTTGCCATGGTCAAGTAACATGACCTCTAGAATGGGATTACCGTACCACTCTAGTGCAGATCTTACTCTGGTTGACCTACGAGATTCGGTAGTAACTTGATCTGAAGTTTCATGACCAATATCATTAGCTTCCTCACTATTTGGTGTAGTCGTCACAGGAACCGGTTTCTGTGATGAACTACTTTCCAACAAGGGAGCAGGTACAGTTACCTCATCAAGTTCGACTTTCCTCCCACTCACTTCTTTCGAGAGAAACTCCTTCTCTAGAAAGGATTCAAATTTAGCAACAAAAGTCTTGCCTTCAGATCTGTGATAGAAGGTGTACCCAATAGTCTCCTTTGGGTATCCTATGAAGACACATTTCTCCGATTTGGGTTCGAGCTTATCTGGTTGAAGTTTTTTCACATAAGCATCGCAGCCCCAAACTTTAAGAAACGACAACTTTGGTTTCTTGCCAAACCACAGTTCATAAGGCGTCGTCTCAACGGATTTTGATGGTGCCCTATTTAACGTGAATGCGGCCGTCTCTAAAGCATAACCCCAAAACGATAGCGGTAAATCAATAAGAGACATCATAGATCGCACCATATCTAGTAAAGTACAATTACGATGTTCGGACACACCATTACGTTGTGGTGTTCCGGGTGGCATGAGTTGCGAAACTATTCTACATTGTCTCAAATGTAAACCAAACTCGTAACTCAAATATTCTCCTCCACAATCAGATTGTAGAAACTTTATTTTCTTGTTACGATGATTTTCCACTTCACTCTGAAATTCTTTGAACTTTTCAAATGTTTCAGACTTATGTTTCATTAAGTAGATATACCCATATCAGCTCAAATCATCTATGAAGGTGAGAAAATAACGATACCCGCCGCGATCCTCAATGTTCATTGGACCACATACATCAGTATGTATGATTTCCAACAAATTTGTTGCTCGCTCCATAGTTCTGGAGAACGGCGCTTTAGTCATGTTGCCCATGAGGCACAGTTCGCAAGTACCAAGTGATTCATAATCAAGTGATTCCAGAAGTCTATCAGTATGGAGTTTCTTCATGCGCTTTACACCAATATGACCCAAACGGCAGTGCCACAAATAAGTTGCACTATCATTATCAACTCTGCATCTTTTGGCTTCAACATTATGAATATGTGTATCACTACTATCGAGATTCAATAATAATAGACCACTCTTCAAGGGTGCATTACCATAAAAGATATTACTCATATAAATAGAACAACCATTATTCTCTGATTTAAATGAATAACCGTCTCGCATCAAAGAAGATCCAGACATGATGTTCATGCTTAACGCTGGCACCAAATAACAATTATTCAGGTCTAAAACTAACCCCGAAGGTAGATGTAGAGGTAGCGTGCCGACCGCGATCACATAGACTTTGGAACCATTTCCCACGCGCATCGTCACCTCGTCCTTAGCCAATCTTCGCTTAATTCGTAGTCCCTGTTTTGAGTTGCAAATATTAGCAACAGAACCAGTATCAAATACCCAGGTACTACTACGAGCATTAGTAATGTACACATCAATAACATGTGTATCACATATACCTTTGTTCATCTTGCCATCCTTCTTATCCGCCAAATACTTGGGTCAGTTCCGCTTCTAGTGACCAGTCTGCTTGCAGTAGAAGCACCCAGTTTTAGGCTTAGGTACAGATTTGGGTTTCTTTTCTTGAGCAGCAACTTGTTTGCCGTTCTTCTTGAAGTCCCCCTTCTTTTTCCCTTTACCCTTTTTCTTGAAACTAGTGGTCTTGTTGACCATCGACACTTGATGCTCCTTTTTGATTTCTACCTCCGCAGCTTTTAGCATTGCAAAGAGCTCGGGAATAGTCTTGTTCATCCCTTGCATATTATAGTTCATCATGAAGCTCTTATAGCTTGGTGGCAGTGATTGAAGAATTCTGTCAATGACACTATCATCAAGAAGATTAACTCCCAGTTGAATCAAGTGATTATTATACCCAGGCATTTTGAGTATATGTTCACTGACAGAACTATTCTCTTCCATCTTGCAGCTATAGAATGGAGACTTCATATCTCTCAATCCGGGCATTTGCTTGAAATATTAACTTCAACTCCTGGAACATCTCATATGCTCCATGACGTTCAAAACATTGTTGAAGTCCTGGTTCTAAGCCATAAAGCATGGCACACTGAACTATCGAGTAGTCATCAGCTTTGCTCTGCTAGACGTTCTTAACATCGTCAGTTGCATCTGCAGCAAGCCTGGCATCCAGCGGTGCTTCCAGGACGTAATTCTTTTGTGCAGCAATGAGGATAATCCTCAGGTTACAGATCCAGTCCGTGTAATTGCTACCATCATCTTTCAACTTAGCTTTCTCAAGGAACGCATTAAAATTCAACGGAACAACAGCACGAGCCATCTATCTACAACAAACATAGAAAAGAAAAATACTATTAGGTACTAAGTTCATGATAAAATTTAAGTTCAATTAATTATATTACTTAAGAACTCCCACTTAGATAGACATCCCTCTAATCATCTAAGTGATCACGTGATCCAAATCAACTAAACCATGTCAGATCATCACGTGAGATGGAGTAGTTTTCAATGGTGAACATCACTATGTTGATCATATCTACTATATGATTCACGCTCGAGCTTTCGGTCTCAGTGTTCAGAGGTCATATCTGTATATGCTAGGCTAATCAAGTTTAACCTAAGTATTCCGCGTGTGCAACTGTTTTGCACCCGTTGTATTTGAACGTAAAGCCTATCACACACGATCATCACGTGGTGTCTCAGCATGAAGAACTTTCGCAACGGTGCATACTCAGGGAGAACACTTATACCTTGAAATTTAGTGAGAGATCATCTTATAATGCTACCGTCAATCAAAGAAAAATAAGATGCATAAAGGATAAACATCACATGCAATCAATATAAGTGATATGATATGGCCATCATCATCTTGTGCTTGTGATCTCCATCTCCGAAGCACCGTCATGATCACCATCATCACCGGCGTGACACCTTGATCTCCATCGTAGCATCATTGTTGTTTCGCCACCTATTGCTTCTACGACTATCACTACCGCTTAGTGATAAAGTAAAGCAATTACAGGGCGATTGCATTGCATACAATAAAGCGACAACCATATGGCTCTTGCCAGTTGCTGATAACTCGGTTACAAAACATGATCATCTCATACAATAAAATATAGCATCACGTCTTGACCATATCACATCACAACATGCCCTGCAAAAACAAGTTAGACGTCCTCTACTTTGTTGTTGCAAGTTTTACGTGGCTGCTATGGGCTGAGCAAGAACCGTTATTACCTACGCATCAAAATCACAACGATAGTTCATCATGTTAGTGCTATTTTAACCTTCTCAAGGACTGGGCGTAGCCACACTCGGATCAACTAAAGTTGGAGAAACTGACACCCGCCAGCCACCTATGTGCAAAGCACGTCGGTAGAACCAGTCTCGCGTAAGCGTACGCGTAATGTCGGTCCAGGCCGCTTCATCCAACAATGCCGCCGAACCAAAGTGTGACATGCTGGTAAGCAGTATGACCTGTATCGCCCACAACTCACTTGTGTTCTACTCGTGCATATAACATCTATGCATAAAACCAGGCTCGGATGCCACTGATGGAGAATGTATTAATTTCAAAAAAATTCCTACGCACACGCTAGATCATGGTGATGCATAGCAACGAGAGGGGAGAGTGTTGTCCATGTACCCTCGTAGACCGAAAGCGGAAGCGTTATCACAACGCGGTTGATGTAGGCATACGTCTTCACGATCTGACCGATCAAGTACCGAACGCACGGCACCTCCGAGTTCAGCACACGTTCAGCTTGATGACGTCCCTCGAACTCCGATCCAGCCGAGCTTTGAAGGAGGATTCCGTCAGCACGACGGCGTGGTGACGATGATGATGTTCTACCGATGCAGGGCTTCACCTAAGCACCGCAATGATATTATCGAGGTGGATTAAGGTGGAGGGGGGCACCGCACACGGCTAAGAGATCAACGGTCAATTGTTGTGTCTAGAGGTGACCCCCTGCCCCCGTATATAAAGAACCAAGGGGGAGGGGGCGGCCGGCCAGGGGAGGGCGCGCCAGGGAGGAGTCCTACCCCCACCGGGAGTAGGACTCCCTCCTTTCCTTGTCCAAGTAGGAGAGGGGAAGGGAGGGGAGAGAGGAGGAAGGAAAGGCCCCCCCCCCCCGGCCCCTCCTTGTCCTAATCGGACTAGAGGGGGAGGGGGCGCGCGGCCTGCCCTGGCCACCCCTCCTCTGCTCCACTTTGGGCCCATGAGGCCCATTAACCCCCCCGGGGGTTCCGGTAAACCCGCGGTACTCCGGTATACATCCGATAACCCCCGGAACCATTCCGGTGTCCAAATATAGTCATTCAATATATCAATCTTCATTTCTCGACCATTTCGAGACTCCTCGTCATGTCCGTGATCACATCCGGGACTCCGAACTATCTTCGGTACATCAAACACATAAACTCATAATATAACAGTCATCTAACTTTAAGCGTGCGGACCCTACGGGTTCGAGAATTATGTAGACATGACTGAGACACGTCTCCGGTCAATAACCAATAGCGGAACCTGTATGCTCATATTGGCTCCTACATATTCTAGGAAGATCTTTATCGGTCAAATCGCATAACAACATATGTTGTTCCCTTTGTCATTGGTATGTTACTTGCCCGAGATTCGATCGTCGGTATCTCAATACCTAGTTCAATCTTGTTACCGGCAAGTCTCTTTACTCGTTACGTAACGCATTATTCCGTAACTAAATCATTAGCTACATTGCTTGCAAGGCTTATAGTGATGTGCATTACCGAGAGGGCCCAGAGATACCTCTCCGACAATCGGAGTGACAAATCCTAATCTCGAAATACGCCAACTCAACATGTACCTTCGGAGACACCAGTAGAGCTCCTTTATAATCACCCAGTTACGTTTTGATGTTTGGTAGCACACAAAGTGTTCCTATGGTAAACGGGAGTTGCATAATCTCATAGTTGTAGGAACATGTATAAGTCATGAAGAAAGCAATAGCAACATACTAAACGATCAAGTGCTATGCTAACGGAATGGGTCAAGTCAATCACATCATTCTCCTAATGATGCGATCCCGTTAATCAAATGACAACTCATGTCTATGGTTAGGAAACACAACCATCTTTGATCAACGAGCTAGTCAAGTAGAGGCATACTAGTGACACTATGTTTGTCTATGTATTCACACATGTACTATGTTTCTGGTTAATACAATTCTAGCATGAATAATAAACATTTATCATGATATAAGGAAATAAATAATAACTTTATTATTGCCTCTAGGACATATTTCCTTCAGCAGGAACCTCTGTTTCCCCGGCAACAACTGTTGCCAGACCCCGAGCTTCACCCTCTGCCATGGTATTCCCAGCAGCCTCCAGTAAAGCTTCATACACGAAGGGCTTCATGGGGGTCTCTCCAGCTCGAGCAGTGGGGGAAGCGTGCCCCTCGGGGAGGGGCTCACCCCGCGTTGTCTCACCTCGCCCTCCACCTGAAGAAACAAGAAGGCCATCCCCATCGCCCCCTGCGGGTGGAACCAAGTCTCCGCTCCTGGGCCGAGGGCTGGGCTCGGGGCTTGGCACGGGGTCCTCTGCATCACCCCCTACCAAGGCCGAGCTCTCTGCGCCCTTCAATGACCCGAGATGCCAGAGCTTCCTCCGAGAGCGATGGATGAGGGTTTTTGTGTCCTCCTCCACCTCCCTGCCGGCGGCAACAAAAGCAAGAGGTCAGTCAGCAAAAATAATTGGATATGCACAAGCTATCCGCAAAAGAAATCCTCCTTACTCTTCTGCAATGAGCATGGATTCCAAGTTGAACTCCATGGAAGGTGAGGGCTCCCTTCTCCTCTTCGGGGGCAGAGGGGCAGAGCTCTCCGGCAGCTGCGGCGCCTGGCGCGGAGCCGGGGGATCAGATGAAGACGAGTTCTACGAAGAAATTGAACTTGAGCTAGAGTCGGGATCATCCTCCACGACCGCCGCTCGCCCGGCGGAAGAGGTCTTGGTCCTGGCGAGATGAGGAGATTGGCGGCACACCACCTCAGCTTTGGAGGCTTTGGTAGTAGTCTTCTTCACCTTCTTGGCGGCTGGATCGGCGGCGGCACACCTGCGGGTGTGCTACTCAGGATCCAGCTCGGAGGCTTGCGGCCCAACCGCGAGCCACTCCTCGAGCTCCGCCACCTCGCCGACCTCCCCCTCCTCCTGGAGCTCTGTTGCTGCCATGGCTAGGGCATCTAGCCCGATAAAGTTATCCTCGGAGAGATCTTCCCCGGCAGCTCCTTCCATGGCTTGCGGCTCGCTGCCGCCTTGGGAAGAATTCCCGTCCCCAACCTTCCCCTTACTCTTTCTGGCCTTCTCCATCTCCGCGAGGCGGGCCGCCTTTGCCTCCTCAACCCTCCTCAAAATATGCGCCACCTCAACAGAGGTGTTGGGCTTATACATTCTAGTTTCGGTCCTAGTGGCCCTCTCCACCAGGGTGTTCGACCACTCAAGCTCCTCATCTAGGGTGGGTAGCTACCAAGTGCTTGCTACCCCTTCCGCGTTGCAGTCCGGCATCCATTTCAATATCTGGTCTCGAGCAGAATTGATGTTCAAAGGGATGATGATTTGCGGGAGCTTGAACAACTCGAAGCAACTAAATAGTTTGTCGCACAACCAGGCATGACCATAAACCGACAAGTTGTTGGCCAATCCCGGAAGCAACCTCATCATGTCTGCCGCATCGCCATACAACCACGCGGATATGTACCTTTCCTGAAACGGCAAGATGCGGCGAAGAAGGAAGTCTGCCCCCACATGCTCGATGGTTAACCCAGCAGTCCTCAAACGGGTGATCCTATTGATTGTCAGGCACAGCCTGTCCTCAGTAAGGCCTTTGGCGCTCCAAGCCTTGTCGCACTCAACACATTCCTTCCGGGCTTCACAAAAATCGGGGGCTTCCTTATCCTGGATCCAGTACCAATCTCCTCTCCATTCATCCCACCTCTCATGCTGGTACCCAGGTAGGTAATCCCAGATCTTCCTCACCACGTGTAGCATCTAGCTAATGATTCTAAAGCGGTAAACTCTGCTCTCCACTCGCGGGACAAAGTAATGCTGGAACAGGTCCACATTGGGCCCGATTCCGATGAAATTCTCGCACAAACGTGCGAAGATGGCCATGGTCGCCATTGCATTTGGCGTGAAATCAAGGAGGTGGAATCCATATATGTTCATGATTTCCTCAAAGCACTCAAAGAAGGGAGAACAAAGGCCGCAGATGAAGTAAGTGCAGAAGAACCGATAAGAATCCAGCGGATCCTCCTTCCCCGCCACATAAACCACAGGCGCTGCATGCCCTTTTTCAATAGGCCTCCCCCACAGATACCCATACCTTGCTTGAAGGACTGGGTCGCTCAAGTTTGACAGGGTGAAGACGACATCTTCGCTCTGCTTCTTGCTTATCTCCACCCCTCTCCTGCTTCCCTCAGCGGCGGCCTCCTTCGCCGCGGCCATCTGCTTCTTCTTGTCCGTGGGTTTCTTCCCCATTCCGGCGGCAGTGATGCGGAAGGAAGAGGAAATCGATGGGAAGAACAACGGCGGAAGGGAGAGAGGGGGAACTGTCGCTTGGCTTGCGGAGGAAGAAGATGGGAAAGCAGAGCAGGAGACAGATGAATCATGTCGCCCCGTTTTTCCCTGCTCTTAAGGGGGAAAAGCGGAGTAGGGGTGCGACGCTTCAGAAAGTTACCATTTTCAACTTAACTGCTACAGTCCCATAACCCCACGATGCGCAGTAATTACGCGAAGTGGACGTTGGATTGACCAGTCATCATGGCAAACCAGCACGCGCAAGCCTCTCCTGCTACGTGTCTGCGCACAGTTTGGGACCTAAACCAACGTGCCCCACGACACGTGTGGCTCAGGCCTGGGGGCTTATGTCGGGGAAAATATATAGGGGTATATGTTTTCCCCTGACTCGTGCACGGACAAGCCAATATCAAACCAAGATGTACAAGAAACCAAGAGATTCAAAGGACCAACGAGCAGATCAGAGAGACCAAGGCCAAGCCAGGGAAGCAAGATATCGTCAAGAAAGGCCTCCTTTGTCCGGGCAGGCGAGCCCGGCAAGGGTGAGGTCACCCTAGAAGAAGGCGACCAAGGCATCTCGGCAAGGCCTACCAGGACTTGCGGTGTCCAAATCACCTCACCGACCACTCCACCATGACTCATGTTGTCGATCAGTGCAGTGTCAAGCCGCAGAGTGATTAAGTGGCAGCCATTCGCCACATGGCAGCCCCTTTCTACCAAGCAAACACACATATGACACCTGTCCTATGACGTGTCAGATGAGCAGGTGTGGAGCTGGCGAGATAGCGCGGCAAGTCTTGTCGGGCAACCAGCAACGTGACGTTAAGCGGTGCATTAAATGCGTCGTGTCAGCGTGCAGAGTTAGGTATGATAGCACTATTTGTTATCTTATCGGTGTCTAATGGCTGATTTGCCACTGTGGTGACCCCTTAACCTATAAAGGAGGCCCATGGCGACGGTAGAAGGGGTTCATGAGGTTAGAAGGTTGGATAACCCACACCCCCATACGCGTGTAGTAGTAGCCGCCCTGAGGCAACCCTTGCTAGGCAAGTGTACTATGCTCCACCACCACATTTCCACCATCAATCCACCAAAGCAGGAGTAGGGTTTTACGCCTCGTGGCGGCCCAAACCTGGGTAAAACAACCCGTGTGATCTCTGCCGTGCTGCCTCACGTTCATCTGCTCTTTGTGCAACGCGACTCCCCCTGCCGAACCTGCAAGGGGCCATCCTGGTCCCATAGGTGGTCATGGTTTCCTGCGACAATGAACATAAATATCGTGGAGACTATGTTGATTTTGTTTCAACTACATGCGTGAACATGTGCCAAGTCAAGCCACTCGAATCATTCAAAGGAGGATACCATCCTATCATACTACATCACAACCATTTTAAAAGCATGTTGGCATGCAAGGTAAACCATTATAAGCTCCTAGCTAATTAAGCATAGCATGAGTAACTATAATCTCTAATTGTCATTGCAAACATGTTTTATTCATAATAGGCTGAATCAGGAACGGTTAACTAATCATATTTACAAAAAAAAGATAGGTCGAGTTCATACCAGCTTTTCCTCATCTCAATCATTTCATCATATATCGTCATTATTTCCTTTCACTTGCATGACCGAACAGTGTGGATAATAATAATAGTGCACGTGCATTGGACTAAGCTAGAATCTGCAAACATTTATTCAAAGGAGAAGACAAGGTAATATGGGATCTTTATTGGATCAACAATAATGCATATGAGAGCCACTCATCATTTTCATCGTGGTCTTCTCCTCTCGACCCCCGAAGAAAAGAAAAAGAATTTCAAAGAAACACACTGAAATGTTTTTGGAGTTTTTGTTTTTCTGAAGAAAGTAAAACAAGAACGAGAAAAACTATTTACACGGGAAAGCTCCCAACAAGCAAAAGAAGAACAAGAAATATTTTGGGGTTTTCTTTAATAATACTACTGGATAAGCATGGAAAGTAAACTGAAAGGAGGCTACACGTTTTTTTTCTCAAAGTTTTTCAAACACACAAGAAGAAAGCGGGAAAAAGAAAATAAAGTAGCATGGATGATATAATGAAAAGGTATGAACACCGACAACTGGAATGAATGTGTGAACATGAATGTAATGTCGGTGAGAAATATGTACTCCCCCAAGCTTGAGCTTTTGGCCTAAGTTGGTCTACGCCGATGGATCAAAGTAGCCCTCTCTGGTGTATTGAGGAGGATCCTGGGGGGTTCCACTGGTTAGCGGGCTCCTGCGGCTCCCACTGATAAATAGACTCCTGGTATGGATCAGGTGATGGCTCTGGCTCAGGAACTGGGGACCGCGTCCCCTCCCAGTATGCATAGATGTCCGCGGGAAAAATGAACTGCCTGCCTGAATGAATATCGAACAAAGGAGGTGTAGGCAAGGTAATAATCTGACCAGTCTTATCACTAAAGACCATGTTATAGATGAGTCTCTTGTCATCGTCTTTCTTAATAAAATCATGTGCTACCATACTGTCATAATCTAAGTATATAGTGGCCAGCAACTTCTCCTCTTTTTCATCGTGCCTAATGGGTATTTCAAAGCATTTAGGGAGGCATGAAGCATAGATACCTCCAAAGATAGTACCCCTCGAACGGTTTAAACTCAACCGTCGAGCAACTATAGCGCCCAAACTAAAAGTTCTATCACGAAGCAAAGCATGGCGCAAAATAGCAAGGTCGGGAGTACTAAGGCCTCCACTCTCCCCGTGACCAATTAAACATCTCCCAGCAAATAATGAGTAGTAGCGCAAAACAGGAAAATGTAGACTAGCCACTCTCACTTCTGACACCTTTCTCCTTTCCCCAATGGTAATTTCATCAATAAAATCTTCCACATATCTAGGATGTGGTTCATTGACGGTGCCCTCATAAGGTAACTTGTAAGCCTCATAGAAGTCATAAAGCATCATCTCCTTATGCTCATCATATAAATAGAATTCTACCGTGGGTGGTGATCTCCTAGCATGAAAGTGAAAATTTTGCACAAAAGTATTAGTGAGTAGGAGGTACTGATCACACTTATCATGGAGAAAGTCGGTGATGCCCGCATTCTCAGCCAAATAATAGAAATCCTCATTAATTCCAGCTGCCTCCAAGAATGCATCACATGGCCATTCGCACGGCCGAAACTCCGTGGTGCGAGGAAAGTTATACTTGAGCTTCTTCTTCTCTTCATTCTCATTTTCCTTCAAACCCCGGCTTGAAGAGCCTCTCAACAATCTCCTCATAATTTTCTCCCTCTGAAAAATTCTGAAATTTTTAGTGACTCAAAATAAAAGTGAACCAAACTCAACAAGATTGATAGCAACTACTCCTACAAGTGCCTAGAGGCTATATCATGCATCAAAACTACTTTGGACCATATAAATTTGGCATGCAAGCTCAAGAACAGGGTCACCTAAGCAACAAAAAAATTGCAATAAATAAAGCACTAGAACAAAAACTAATTGGACCATCGGAGGAGTCACATACCGAAGAACAATCCCCCAAAATAGTTTTGCAAATGGAGCTTTGCACAAGGAGATCGAGAATGGCAGCAAGATGAGCAAGAACATGGGTTTAAGCTACAGAATGATTTTTCTTGAGGAAGACGAAGTGGATGGGTGCTGGAATAAGTGAGAGGGACCCACATGGGACCCACAACGCAGAGGGGTGTGCCTAGGGGGTAGGGCGCGCCCTCCACTCATGTGGTCCACTAGTGCAGCCCCCTGGCGCATTCTCAGTGCCAGAAATTCTAAAATATTCTATAAAAAACCATACTAAATTTTCAGGGCATTTGGAGAACTTTTATTTTTGGGGCACTTTTTGTTGCACGGATAATTCAGAAAATAGACAGATAATATTATTTTTGCTTTATATAATCTAAATAAAAGAGAGTAAGAAGTAGGTACAGAAAGTTGTGCTTTCTAAATTCATACATCTCATGCTCATCAAAAGGAATCTGTTAACAAGGTTGATCAAGTCTTATTAACAAACTTCTTTCGGATAACATGAAATACTAGAATTTTCGAATAACATTAGGTTACCTCAATGGGGAGATGACGGTCCCCAACAATAAGAATATCATATTTATTCTTGACAGGAGGGAGGGGGAATTCAAAACCGCCAATAGTAATAGTTGAAATTTCTCCAATAGAATTGATACTATGAACTTGAGGCTGTTTCTTCGGAAAGTGTACAGTATGCTCATTACCATTAACATGAAAAGTGGCATTGCCCTTGTTGCAATCAATAACAGCCCCTGCAGTATTCAAGAAGGGTCTACCAAGGATGATCGACATACTGTCGTCCTTGGGTATATCAAGAATAACAAAGTTTGTTAAGATAGTAACATTTGCAACCACAATAGGCACATCCTCACAAATACCGATGGGTACAATAGTTGATTTACCAGCCATTTGCAAAGAGATTTTAGTAGGTGTTATATTATTCAAATCAAGTCTACAATATAAATAGAAAGGCATAATAGTAACACCAGCTCCCAAATCACATAAATCAGTTTTAACATAGTTTCTTTAAATGGAGCATGGTATAGTTGGTATTCCTGGATCTCCAAGTTTCTTAGGTATTCCACCCTTAAAAGTATAATTAGCAAGCAGGGTGGAAATTTCAGCTTCCGGTATCTTTCTTTTATTTGTAACAATATCTTTTATATAATTAGCATGAGACATTTTCAACATATTAGTCAGACGCATACGCAAAAAGATAGGTCTAATCATTTCATAAAAGCGCTCAAAATCCTCATCATCCTTTTCCTTGGATGACTTAGGAGGAAAGGGCATGGGTTTCTGAACCCATCGTTCTCTTTCTTTACCATGCTTCCTAGCAACAAAGTCTCTCTTATCATAACGTTGATTCTTTGATTGTGGGTTATCAAGATCAACAGCAGGTTCAATCTCTACATCATTATCATTAGGGCCATTTGCAGTTCTACCCCTAACTCGAACCACCTACTCAGATTTGCCCCTAATTTCAAAGCATGCTCAAATTTGCCCTCAGTCGTTAAGTCACTACTCAGAAATGCCCTTCCGTCCAGTCAAAGGCCTTTGACCGTCAGAGGCCCATGTGTACCGTAGCAGACAGAAAGTGCTACGGTATTGGATGGAAAGTGCTACGGTACTATATGGAAGGACATTTCTGAATAGTGACTTAACGGCGGAGGGGCAAATTTGAGCATGCTTCAAAATTAGGGGCAAATCTGAGTAGTGGGTTCGAGTTAGGGGCATAGATGTAAATGTCCCTTTACTAGGTTGAGCATCAACATGAACATCATCATTAATATTATCACTTGGTTCATGTTCATCACCAGATTGTGTCTCGGCATCAGAAATAGAAATATCATTTGGATTCTCAGGTGTGTCTATAACAGGTTCACTAGAAGCATGCAAAGTCCTATCAGTTTTCTTTCTTTTTTATTACTAGGACTACGTTCATCAGTATTAATTCTTTGAGAATCTTGCTCAACTCTCTTAGGATGGCCCTCGGGATACAAAGGTTCCTGGGTCATTTTATCACCTCTAGTCATAACCCTAACAGCATTATCATTGTTCTTACTACTCAAGTTATTGAGCAAATCATCCTGTGCCTTAAGTACTTGTTCTACTTGAGTTTTAACCATGGAAGCATGTTTACTAATAAGCTTAAGATCATTAATAGTTCTACTCATGTAATCACCCAAGCAGTCAAGAATGTAAGCATTATTATTCAATTGTCTACTAACATAAGCATTGAAATTTTCTTGTTTAACAATAAAATTATCAAACCCATCCAAGCATTGAATAGCAGACTTATTATGAGGAATATCACCTTCATCAAATCTATAGACATAATTTACCTCTACTAACTGTGTGAGGTTATCAAGACCATGTATTAATTCAATAGGCGGTAAATTCTTAACATCTTCAGCTTTAATACCTTTTTCTTTCATAGATTTCTTTGCCTCTTGCATATCTTCAGGACTGAGAAATAGAATACCTCTTTTCTTCGGAATTGGCTTAGGAGTTGGTTCAGGAAGTGTCCAATCATTATCATTACTCAATATATTATTCAATAGCAATTCAGCCGGCTCGACAGTTCATTCCCTGAAAACACAACCAGCACAACTATCTAGGTGGTCCCTAGAAGCATCGGTTAGTCCATTATAAAAGATGTCAAGTATTTCATTTTTCTTGAGACGGTGATCAGGCAAAGCATTAAGTAATTGGAGAAGCCTCCCCCAACCTTGTGGGAGACTCTCTTCTTCAATTGCACAGAGTTAAATATTTCCTGTAAGGCAGCTTGTTTCTTATGAACAGGAAAATATTTTGCTGAGAAGTAGTAAATCATATCCTGGGGACTACGCACACAGCCAGGATCAAGAGAATTAAACCATATCTTAGCATCACCCTTTAATGAAACAACTTAATGATATAGTAATAGCGAATTTTTTCCTCATGAGCAAATAGGGAGGCTATATCATTCAATTTAGTAAGATGTGCCACAATAGTCAGATTCATAACCATGGAAAGGATCGGACTCAACCAAAGTAATTAACTCGGGATCAGCAGAGAATTCATAATCCTTATCAGTAACAAAGAGAGGTGAAGTAGCAAACTTAGGATCATATTGCATTCTAGCATTCAAAGACTTTTCTTTCCACTTGCATAATAATTTCTTAAGATCATCCCTATCCTTACAAGCAAGAAAGTCCCTAGCTACCTTTCCATCCATAACATAACCCTCAGGCATAACAGGAAGTTCATATCTAGGAGAGCTAGATCTAACAAGTGTTTCAAAGTTTTCAGTTTCAATAATTTCATCAGTTTCAGAAATGTCATCATCTTCAGCATAATCAGTAGTTCTAACTCTAGCAAGATGTTCATCAAGTAATTCACCCAGTGGCACAATTTTATCAAGCAAAGTAGTAGCATCATAAGCATCATTCATAGCAGAGTAGCATCATCAATAACATGCGACATATCAGAATCAATAGCAGGTGTACGTGTAGCAAGTTTACTCAAAACAGAAGGTGAATCAAGTGCAGAGCTAGATGGCAATTCCTTACCTCCCCTCGTAGTAGAGGAAAAATCTTGGTTCTAGTATCTTTCAAATTCCTCATAGTGATTGAGGGAGTCCTGGATTAAGGGGTCCTCGGACAGCCGGACTATATACTTTGGCCGGACTGTTGGACTATGAAGATACAAGATTGAAGACTTCGTCCCGTGTCCGGATGGGACTCTCCTTTGCGTGGAAGGCAAGCTTGGCAATTCAGATATGTAGATCTCCTTCTGTAACCGACTCTGTGTAACCCTAGCCCCCTCTGATGTCTATATAAACTGGAGGATTTAGTCCGTAGGACAAGAACAATCATAATCATAGGCTAGCTTCTAGGGTTTAGCCTCTACGATCTCGTGGTAGATCAACTCTTGTAATACTCATATCATCAAGATCAATCAAGCAGGAAGTAGGGTATTACCTCCATCAAGAGGGCCCGAACCTGGGTACAACATCGTGTCCCTCCCTCCTGTTACCATAGCCTTAGACGCACAGTTCGGGACCCCCTACCCGAGATCCGCCGGTTTTGACACCGACATCGGTGCTTTCATTGAGAGTTCCACTGTGTCGCCGCGATAAGGCTTGATGGCTCCTTCAATCATCTTCAACGACGCGGTCCAAGGGGGAGTTTTCCTTCCCGGACAGATCTTCATATTCGATGGCTTCGTACTGCGGGCCAACTCGCTTGGCCACCTGGAGCAGATCGATAGCTACGCCCCTGGCCATCAGGTCATGTTTGGAAGCTTGAACTATACTGCCGACATCCGCGGAGACTTTATCTTCGACGAATTCGAGCCTGACTCAGGTGAGCCGAACAGCACAATGAGCATGACTTAGATCTGCCATCGGACAGTGTTCGGGAGATCGCGCATGCGGCGGCCCCGGGAATCAATCTGGAGCAGATTGTTCCATCCGATTACGGGTGGATGGACCCACCACGGAGGCCGCATACTCATCGATGTTGGAGCCGAACACTGATCCCACCTCCTGTGAGGGTGGTGTCATCGGACCCTCAGACTCGTCTCCGACTACAGGATCTGAACCGCGTACGTCCGTGCCTATCGAATCTGATTGGGCACCGGTCATGGAGTTCACCTCCGCGGATATTTTCAGCACTCGCCCTTGGGAGATGTGCTAAATTCATTAAGGTTTCTTTCCTTGTCGGGAGTTTCTTGGCCGAACTATGTCCGGCTCGAGTGGGAAGCGGACGACGAAGAAATTCGTTCCCCACCCACCACCCACTTAATAGCCACTGTCGACGACTTAACCGACGTGCTTGACTTCAACTCCGAAGACATCGACGGTATGGACGACGATGCAGGAGAAGAACAGGAACCACCGCCTATAGGGCGCTGGACACCCCCAAAGAAAACAATGGCGATGAGGCAATGGAAGATAACCCCTTGGAGAAGCAATCTAGGCACCGGCGTCATAGGCGCCGCTCCATGCCCCTCCATAGCAAAAGTAGTGATACCGGCACGGGAGATAACAATCCAGATTGCGCCGAAGGCGAAAACAATCCTGCCCAGCCAGGCTTCGAGTAGGCCGAGCAAGAGAATGGGCAAGCTAGCCCTAAGGAACAGGCAAAAGATGGAGAATCAGAAGATGATAATTACATGCCTCTCTCCGAAGATGAAGTGAGCCTTGGCGACGAAGAATTCATCGTGCCTAAGGATCCCGTTGAGCAGGAGCTTCAAGCGTCGGCTTATAGCCACTGCAAAAAGCCTGAAGAAAAAGCAGCAACAGCTTCAAGCTAATCAAGATCTGCTAACTGGTAGATGGACCGAGGTCCTGGCTGCCAAGGAATACGGACTCGAGCGCCCTACAAAAAGTTACCCAAAGCACAGGTTGCTAACTCAACTCGAGGAGGAGGCGTTAAATCCCACAGTACCAGCGCATGATGCGGCTGACCGGCCACCCCGTGGCCGAGACAAAGCGGCGTACCAGCACAAAGTCCAGACCGCACCCCGTCACCAATAAAACAATAATACTAAGGCCCGGGGCTACACGAAGGACCTGCGAGATGTAT
The DNA here is from genome assembly GCA_963921465.1 of Triticum timopheevii. Lineage (NCBI taxonomy): Eukaryota > Viridiplantae > Streptophyta > Magnoliopsida > Poales > Poaceae > Triticum > Triticum timopheevii. Next base: position 161,151,210 of record OY997274.1, on the reverse strand, counting down.
TGAAAAACAAAGCAAGACAGTCAAGATCGATCTATGGATCACGGGGGCGCGCCACAATGCGTGACGATGACCGTCACGCCGGATACAATAAACAAAAGTCCGGCCGGGCCGAATACAACAGAACAGATTCATTTGAACTACGTCGGGATGTAGCCCGGCATAGAGGCTCCGCACACCCCCTATGCTTCACTGATGAAGTAATGGATCATGAATTCCTAGAAGGGTTTAAACCCGTGAACATTGAATCATATGATGGCACAACAGATCCCGCGGTATGGATTGAAGATTTTCTCCTACACATTCACATGGCCCGCGGCGATGACTGACATGCCATAAAGCACCTACCACTTAAGCTCAAAGGACCGGCTCGGCATTCGCTGAATAGCCTGCCAGCAAGCTCCATTGGCAGTTGGGAGGACCTGGAAGACGCATTCCTTGATAACTTTCAGGGCACTTATGTGCGACCACAGGATGATGATGACTTAAGTCACATAACTCAACAGCCCGGAGAGTCAGCCAGGAAATTCTGGACTCGGTTCTTAACTAAAAAGAACCAAATTGTTGACTGTCCGGATGCTGAAGCCTTAGAAGCCTTCAAGCATAACATCCGTGATGAGTGGCTCGCCTGACACCTCGGCCAAGAGAAGCCAAAATCCATGGCAGCCCTAATGACACTCATGACCCGCTTTTGCGCGGGCGAGGACAGCTGGTTGGTTCATAGCAACATCACACCAAAAAACTCCGGCGATTCAGACGCCAGAGATAGCAACGGCAAGCCACAACGCAATAGTCACAAGCGTCGCAACAATGGCGACAACGCCGAAGACACGGCAGTCAATGCCGGATTCAGAGGCTCTAAATTTGGACAGCGGAAAAAGCCATTCAAAAGAAACAATCCGCGCTCGTCCAGTTTGGACCGCATACTTGATCGCTCATGTCAAATTCACAGCACCCCCGATAAACCAGCCAACCATACCAACAGAGAATGCTGGGTGTTCAAACAGGCCGGCAAGTTGAATGCCGAAAACAAGGAAAAGGGGCTGTGTAGCAATGACGACGAGGACCCTCGGCCGCCGAACACAGGAGGACAGAAGAAATTCCCTCCCCAAGTGAAAACGGTGAATATGATATACGCAACCCATATTCCCAAATGGGAACGGAAGCGTGCACTAAGGGACGTCTACGCGATGGAGCCAGTCGCCCCAAAGTTCAACCCATGGTCCTCTTGTCCGATCACTTTCGATCGTAGGGACCATCCTACCAGTATCCGTCATGGTGGTTCGGCCGCATTGGTCCTTGACCCCATCATCGATGGATTCCACCTCACACGAGTCCTCATGGACGGTGGCAGCAGCCTGAACCTGCTCTATCAGGATACAATGCGCAAAATGGGTATCGACCCCTCAAGGATCAAGCCCACAAAAACCACCTTCAAGGGTGTCATACCAGGTGTGGAGGCCTGCTTCACGGGCGCAATCACACTGGAAGTGGTCTTCGGATCTCCGTACAATTTCCGAAGCGAGGAGCTAATCTTCGATATCATCCCCTTCCGCAGTGGCTAGCACGCGCTGCTCGGACGAACCGCATTTGCCAGATTCAATGCGGTACCGCATTATGCATACCTCAAGCTCAAAATGCCAGGACCTCGCGGGGTTATAACAGTTAATGGAAACACAGAGCGCTCGCTCCGTACGGACAAACACACTGCGGCCCTCGCGACAGAAGTACAAAACAGCCTTCTCAGGCAAACAGCCAATTCGGCGATAAAGAACCCGGACACCGTCAAGCGAGTCCGGAGTACCCCGCAACAAGATCATCCGGCACGTCTAGAGCTTGACTAGCAATTCGGCCTCCGCCCTAGTCTTAGTCAAGCGGCAAAATTTGTGCCGCGCATACATAATTACGCACTTAACATACCATGAGCATAGGAGGAGGCATGGCTATGACACGGTCCACAATGCGGTTCGACCGCCCCAGGACCCATGCATATTTACACCTTTTTTCTTTCAGGTCCCCATCTTCGGGGGGGGGGGGGGGGCTCTTCCAATAGACCGACCATCGGACACATAGCGGGACGGACACACCAAGAATAGAAGAAGTTGGGGCATCCAAGGGAATCCTCGGGTGGTCTCTGATAACGATCGTTATACCTATTTTACATACCCGCACACAGCTCACTCCTGGCCAGGATGTGTCAAACATTCCTATTTTTCTTATCGCACTACTTGTATATGTACGCTTCGACGTATCATTTGAATAACAAGGGAAAATAGTGTACAACGTCAGCTTACTATTACGTTTATTTACCCCTTTCCTTTACTGCTTATTTATTACACCCGTGCATTTTGGTATGCCCCGCTTGCCAGGGGATTCAGTGTACCCCATAACATGGCAAGAAAAGTCCGAACACTTTTGATAGTGCGGCACCTCAAACTTATAGCATTATATGCATCAGCTCTGAATCATGTCTTGGGTCAATAGTTGGGTTTGCCTGGCTCCTATGTTTTGGTACCTTACGTTCCGCTATATCGGCTAAGGTAGCACAGGGAGAACTACTGTGATTGTGTCCCGGTTCTTCCGAACAAGCACCTCAGTAGAGAAAGCCGAAAACTATCTATCATGATAAGGCGAGAGCTGGTCGCTGTTCGAGAGGTCTCAAATCCTTAAAGATTTTTTCCGCTTCAGGCGAGGAATCGGCCTCGTCCGATTTAGGCGTGTATAGCGCCCCAAGTCCGGTCCTCCAGATACTAGGGGGTTCGCCAAAATTTAAAATTGTAGACTTCTATGGCCAAGTGAGAGTGATAAAGCTGTATAGTCCGTTTGCCTCGTTCGTTGCGTTAAACACCTCCTTAAAAGGAGCAAAAATTTGGATAAAGAGTGTTTATATTTATCCCGAACACCCCAGTACTAGTTACATGGGGGCAGAAGCCAACGACTGGCCAACTCTCAAGATTTTATAAACGGCCGCACAGAAGGTAATATTTTAAATTAACAAGCACCATATGGCGCACATAAACTCGTTTTCATATTATAGGATGATATGAGTACATCATTCGAATATTACATCCTTAGCACATTCATCCGCCACAAGGCGGGCACCCTTAATGACATTGTCATAGTACTGTTCAGGGTGGCGATTCACCTTGCCCTTCGGCGGCCCCTCTGTCACCAGCTTCTCGGCATCCATCTTCGCCCAGTGCACTTTTGCACGGGCCAAGGCCCTGTGTGCACCTTCAATGCAGACGGACCGCTTAATGACTTCAAGCCGCGGACAGGCATTTACCATCCGCTTGACAAGGCCGAAGTAGCTTCCAGACAGGGGCTCACCGGGCCACAGCCGGACTATGAGGTCCTTCATGGTTAGTTCGGCCGCCTTGTGAAGTTCGACCAGTTGCTTCAGCTGGTCGCTCAAGGGCATCGGATGTTCAACACCAATATACTAGGACCAAAATAGCTTATCTATCGAGCTCCCTTCCTCAGCTCGGTAGAACTCAGCGGCATCAGAGATGCTATGCGGCAGATCTGCGAATGCTCCTGGAGAGCTCCGAATTCGGTTAAGTAAAAGGAAAGTCTCCTTCACATGCTTGCTTTGCATAATGAAAGCCTTACCCGCCGCTATCTTCTTGGCTGCCTCAATCTCTAGGAGGGCCTTCTGGGCTTCGACCTTGGCGTCTTGCACGCACTGACGGGCCTTCGCAAGCTCCGACTCTTGCCTCTTGGAGTCACGCTCCAAGGACTCGAATTTTTTGACAAAATCCTGGAGCTCTTGTTGGACCTCATCAACCCAAGCCTCTTGTTTTTCGCGCTCGGTGCGCTCCTTGGCCGCTTTGTCTTCGGCCTCGGACTGCGCCTTCTTAAGGGCCGCCACTTCGGTCGTGGCCCCTATTAAAATTCATTATGCTTCTATTAGCATCAACGATTTTTTTTCCTTTATATAACATACGGACGAGGTATCACTCACCTTTGTTCTCTTCGAGCTGCCTCTTCACGAGGCTGAGCTATTCTTCGGCCTGCCCCAGGTTCCGCTTCAGTCCGGAGACCTCCGCAGTGAGGGCGGCGGCGGCCAGCAGCGATGCCTGCTTATTCACATAGACATAATATGATTAGACTCCTAGGGGTAATATTTGATCCTCTACTCGGCCTTTCTTTCTGAACACCAAACAGAGTATCAGGGGATACTGTCTATACTGTGATATTTTCTCATAATTTAATTACTTACCTCAAAGCCTGTCAGGAGGCTGGTGCAGGCTTCAGTCAATCCGCTTTTGGCAGACTGAACCTTCACAATCACCGTACTCATAAGAGTACGGTGTTCTTCATCAAGGGAAGCGCTCTGAAGCGCTTCCACCAGATTATCCGATGCCTCCGGATGGACAGAGGTCATATGCACAGGCGGCTCGCCCCCCTTAGTGAGGGGCTGCTTGCCCGACTCCAGAACCAGCGCAGTATCCGGCTGGGGGCCAAGCTTGCTGTGGCCCCCTCATCAGAATCCGTGGGGGTCTTCCCCCCCATGATCCCGGCATTGGGGGTTTCGCCTCGAGGCGCCTCCAGGACTATCTCCTCCTGGCCCGGTGTCGGGGGGATGAACCCCGAGCAGGCAACGGAACCCGGATCCTTTTCAAAAATAGCGGGGGCCGCATCACCCCGCAAACCTACACGCGCCTGGCCGGGTCGCTCGACCCGGCAGGGCCCGCAACCCGGCCGAAACCTCCGACCCGGCAAGGTACATCAACCCGGCCACAGCAGCTGGCGCGAGACGACTCAACCCGGCGCAACCAAGGCTTCCATGGCAAGCTAGCCCCACCTGTGGCGTCCACGGCAACCCAGCCACGAGTCAGTTCCCGTCCCATCCAGGTCGTACGATGGGACAAGACCTAAACCACCGATGACCAAGACAACAGTGTTTCCACCCATGCCTGTGGTCAGCCGGGGCGTGGCAACAGTGCCCCTCACCTACCCGCTGACCAAGGCTGGCATGCCAACAGTGCTCCCGCCCTCACCGCTAACGACAGCAAGCGGCAGCATGACGGAGAGCATTGTACACGACTCGACTCGGCCACGCCCTAACGATCGACAAGACGGCGCACAGTCCCCCTAGGCGCGTGGGGCCCGCACCTAGGGGAACCCGGCGAACCACAAGCCCATAAGCGGGATCCAGCCCGGAGTCCCGGACACCGACAATACGGACCCACCGAATCGGCATATTACCATTGTAACCCTGGGTGGGTTGATCTATAAAAAACCCCAGGAACCCGCGCCTATAGGGGATGAGGCAATCGCAACACATAGGAGATCATCGCATCGCATGTAAGGAAACGAGAGACAGAAGCACAAGAAAGCATAGCACTAGCCACCCAACAGCAGTACCGGAGAGAAGGAGCAGCCCAAGCCTTGGTCAGCTTCCTTCCTCCTCCACACAGCTCCACGAGCAATGTTGTAATATCAATCATCCAACCAAACTCGGAAGGACTAGGGGTGTTATCTCTCCGGAGAGCCCCGAACCTGGGTATGTCTGGCGTCCCGCGCCCGCGCATGCCAACCTTGCCTCTGGAGCCCACCAGCGCCCTCGAGCCTCCTCCTCTCTTTAGCCATCCCTTAGCATCTGCCGTGCACCCACCACGACAATTGGCGCCCACCATGGGGCAGCTCGAGGAGCTGGCCGGGAGCATGCTTCAGACGGGGCCCTTCTCTTACACCGACGGGTCCTTCGCGCTGGCTGACGACGTCGTCGGCGCGCTCGCCGCCTCCTTCACCGTGCTCGGCATCTTCGATGCGCTCGCGGCCGACGAGTACCCCAGCGAGGTACTCAGCTACTCCGACTCTCCCCTTTCCCTCGGCGGTGGCATTGCTGCTGGGAGGATGACGTCCATGTGGAGGTCTACGTCACGGGCAATGGTGCCTCTTACTCGTCGAGCAAGACGAGGAAGGCCGCGGAGGCCAGGGCCATCGTGGAACGGATGGAGCCGTCCGATCTGTTGCGCGCTACGATGCAGAGCCTCCGCATCCCCATCGGCACCGACGTCGATGCCACCAACGTCGCCAAAGCCCGAACCCAGCTCGAGAATATGCGCCAGCAGATGCTGGACCTGTCCGAGACGCTGGCCGCCACCAGGCACCTCCTGGAGGCCGCTCAGATAGAGCACGACGCCGCTCACGGAGTTACGCCCGCCAAGGCCGAGCCAAGCCGGGTCGCCGACGCACACGCCCGGGGAGGAGCGATCGGCCGAGCCTTCGGCGCTGTCCGGACCGTCTACGAAACCCCAGTGAAGAACATGCGTGCTGCGGAGGCAGCCGCGGTCGGCCTCGACCAACTCACAGGCGAGGAGCTCAAGGAGCGCATCGGGCAAATGCACGAGCTCCTCCGCGCCACCAACGCCCAGTAGGATCGCCTCAACCAGCTCGCCAAGACAGTGGGATCCGGCTCCGCCCGTCTTGGCGGACCCGGCGAACTTCTGCACATGGCTTCCTCGCCACCTGGTGAGGTGCACTCGAGGCAACCGGGCCGCCACCGCCGCTGACGCTCTGGGCAACGAGCCTGCCCCGGAGATCCAGCACGGACCCGGACAGCTTGGCCGGCGTCCGGCTCCAACCGACCCGGCCCCTCGAGGCCTAGCCGCCAGTCGACTTGGCCCGCGCGCCATCGATGACGCCAACGCGCGCCACCGCCTCAATCAGCTTGCTCGCTCCTTGGAGGTGGAGGAGAGCGGCGCTATCGGGCCGGCGTGCTTCGGCCCACGCATCCGGGAGGAGCCCTTTCCGAAAGGGTTCGTGCTCCCCCGCGACACCCCCAAGTACAATGGGACCGTGAAGCCAAAAGACTGGCTCACCGACTAAACCACGACCATTGGCATCACCGGTGCCAATCGTCGTCTAGCCGTGCGCTACACACCGCTCATGCTCCAGGGGTCGGCCCGCACGTGGTTGAACAGTCTGCCGATGGGAAGCATCAACGCGTGGGTCGACTTCGAGGAGGCCTTTGTCCGCAACTTCACGGGGACCTACAAGCAACCCGGTCGCCCTAGCCAGCTCGCCAAGTGCGTGCAGGGGCCGATGAAGACGGGTCGCGAGTACCTCGCATGCTAGACCGAGCTCCAAAACAGCTGCGAGGCGTCCATGAAATCCAGGCGATCCAGTACTTCGTCAGCGGGTGCCGAGACGGCACCCTCCTCAAGCAAAAGCTCCTACGCTCTGAGCTGGCCACCATGGCCGCGCTCACGGTGACGGTGGACAAGTACGCCAACGCCGACTCCGCCATGAAGATCCAGGTGGCGCTGGACGAAGCCGGCAAAGCAAAGCCGGTTCCTCCTCCGAAGCCGGCCGGCGAAAGCAGCCCGCAGCAGCATCATCAGAACAACAAGCGCAAGGCCGACTAACCGGCGCAGCGTCATGACAACCGGCTCGTCGCGGCCGCCATGAGTTTCGAAGAGATGCTCGACACCCCATGCAAGCACCACAGCGGCGCAAGACCCTCCACGCACACGCTTCGGCAGTGCGCCATCACCAAGCGCATCATGAGGGGAGACGTTCCGCCTCCTCCGGCTCCGACTGCAGCTCCGGGCGCGGGGCAGCCGCCTCCGCCTCCACCGCCGCCACCCGCTGGCGGCGCGATGTCGAACGACGCCTACCCAGACCAGAGCATGGCCTACGTTGTCTTCACCAGCCTTCGCGACGACAAACGAAGCGAGCGCCTTCTCCGGCAGGAGGTGAACACCGTCGTCCTGGCCAAGCCGGATTTCATGCACTGGTCAGATCGCCCGATCACCTGGACCCGTGAGGATCACCCGGCAGTCATGCCGAGTCCGGGTGGATACGCCCTCGTCCTCAACCCCACCATCATCGCGCGGCGCACATACAAGTTCTCTCGAGTCCTCATCAACGGCGGCAGCAGCATCAACATCCTCTACCGCGACACGATGACCAAGCTCGGCCTCAAGGCCGAGGACCTGGAGCCGACCCGGATAGTCTTCCACGGCATTGTGCCTGGCCTTTCCTGCTCACCCATTGGCCGGGTCCGGCTTGATGTCCTGTTTGGTGACAGCAGCCACTTCCGACGCGAGCCAATCTGGTTCGAGGTGGTGGACCTGTCCAGCGCATATCATGCATTGCTGGGCCGGCCCGTGCTCGCCAAGTTCATGGCGGTTCCCCACTACGCATACCTAAAGATGAAGATGTCGGGTCCCAAGGGCCTCATTACCATCACCGGTGACTACTGCAAGTCTCTGGAGTGCACCCGAGACGGCGCCAAGCTGGCCGAGTCGCTGGTCATCGCCCAGGAATGGCGCCAGCTCGACCGGATCGTCGCCTTGGCAGGCGAGGCCTCCGATGCATCGATCCCGACCTCGGACCCGGCCGACGAGGCTGCCTTCAAGCCCTCCAAGGGGACCAAGAAAGTGAAGCTCAACCCTAAAGACCCCAGCTGCAGCAAGTACGTTGTCGTAGGCGCCCACCTCGACAGCAACTAGGAAGGCGAGCTCGTCGACTTCCTCCGTGAGAATCGGGATATCTTCGCATGGACCCCCAAGGACATGCCGGGTATCCCGACGAAGTACGCCGAGCACAAACTTCACGTCCTCAAGGACGCCAAGCTTGTTCGTCAACCCCTCCGATGATTTGCTAAAGAGAAGAGAAGAATCATTGGTGAAGAGGTCGCCAAGCTTTTGGCGGCCGGCTTCATAATGGAAGTGTTTCACCCCGAGTGGCTGGCCAATCCAGTCCTCGTCCTAAAGAAGAACAAGACCTGGCGAATGTGTATCGACTGCACCAACCTCAACAAGGCTTGTCCCAAGGATCCGTTCGCTCTCCCGCAGATCGACTAAGTCATCGACTCGACCGCCGGGTGCGAGCTCATGTCCTTCCTGGACGCTTACTCCGGCTATCACCAGATTAAGCTGGACCCAGCCGATGCCCTGAAGACGTCCTTCATCACGCCCTTTGGAGCGTACTGCTACATCACCATGTCATTCGGATTGAAGAACACCGATGCCACCTTCCAATGCTGCATGCAGAAATGCATGCTGCCGCAACTCGGCCGCAACATCCACATGTACGTGGACGACATTGTGGTGAAAACCAAGAAGCACCTCACGCTCCTCGACGATTTGAAGGAAACATTCGCCAACCTTCGTGAATACAAGGTCAAGCTCAACCCGGAAAAGTGCGTTTTCGGCGTCCCGGCCGGAAAGCTACTCGGCTTCCTTTTCTCGGAGCGCGACATTGAGGCAAACCCGGAGAAGATCAAGGCCATCAAGCGCATGCGCAAGCCGGCTCGGCTGCGTGACATCCAGAAGTTCACTGGGTGCTTGGCCTCGGTCAGCCGGTTCCTAAGCCGGCTGGGCGAGAGGGCGCTCCCCTTGTACCAGCTGATGAAGAAGACAAGCCTGTTCGAATGGAACGGCAAGGCGGACGAGGCCTTCCAAGACCTCAAGTGCATGCTCTCCACCGCACCAGTCCTGGCCGCGCCGACCGACAAGGAGCCGCTGTTGCTCTACATATCCGCGACCTTGCGGGCGGTCAGCACGGTGCTGGTGGTCGAGCGACCAGAGAAGGGCAAGATCCAAGCCGTCCAGCGACCAGTCTACTACCTGAGTGAGGTGCTCTCCATTTCCAAGAAGAACTACCCGCATTACCAGAAGATGTGTTATGGCATGTACCTCACCGCCAAGAAGCTGAAGCAGTAATTCCAAGAGCACATCGTCACCGTCGTTAGCATGGTGCCTATCGGAGAAATCATCGGGTGTCAGGACGCTTCCGGCCGGTCGCCAAGTGGGTGATCCAGCTAGCCGGCCACACCATCCTCTACGAGCCCCGCACCACGATCAAGTCTCGGGCCCTAGCCGATTTCCTCGTCGACTGGACCGAGACCCAGTATTTGCCGCCGCCTCCAGACTTGACGCACTGGCGCATGCACTTCGACGGATCCAAGATGTGACTCGGCTTGGGGGCCGGCATCGTACTGTCATCTCCGAAGGGCGACCAGCTCCGCTACGCTCTCCAGATCCACTTCGCCGCCTCCAACAACGTCGCCGAGTATGAAGCCCTTGTGCACGGCCTCCAACTTGCCAAGGAACTCGGCATCCGGCGCATCCTGTGCTACGGCGACTCGGACCTGGTGGTGCAGCAGTGCTCCAGCGAATGGGACGCCCACGACTCCAACATGGCAAGCTACCGCTTCCTCGTCCAGAAGCTATCCAGATCCTTCGAGGGTTGCGAGTTCCTCCACGTCCCACGTGCGGAGAACGAAGCAGCTGACACGCTCGCCAAGATTACCTCGTCACGACAAGCCATCCCGTCCGATGTCTCCCTCGAGCACCTGTGCAAGCCGTCCGTCAAGCCATCACCAGACTCCGAGTCTATTCATGTTCTAGATGACCCGGCCGCGCCCCAAGTCGGCCTAGGGACTGCTGAACCTGCCTCGACCTGGCCTCCGTGGCACATCTGCAGTCCAACGGGCAGTTCGAGCGGGCCAACGGACTCATCCTGTCCGGCATCAAGTCGCGACTCATCGAGCCACTTATCCGCTCACCCGGCAGCTGGCTTGACGAGTTGCCAGCAGTACTCTGGAGTCTGCACACAACGCCGAATCGGTCGACTGGGTTCACCCCGTTCTTCCCCGTTTATGGAGATGAAGCCTTCATCCCGACCGACGTCGAGTTTGACTTGCCGCTCGTCACGATGTACACCAAAGCCGAAGCCAGAGAGGCACGCGAAGACGGCGTCGACCTGCTCAAAGAAGCACGCCTTCTGGCACTTAGCCGTTCGGCTATCTACCAGCAAGGCCTGAGGTACTACCACAGCAAGAAGATCGAGCCCCTCGTGTTCCACGAGGGCGACCTCGTCCTCCGACTCGTCCAAGAGCAGGAAGGCCAGCACAAGTTGTCCCCTCCATTGGAGGGCCCATTCATCGTGAGCAGGGCCCTGCGCGACCGCAATGCCTACTACCTCATCGACGCACGCAAGTGAAAATAGCGCAAGAAGGACACCACCGGCGAAGAAACGACCCGGCCGTGGAACGCGGAACTCCTCCGCCCGTTTTACAGTTAGCCGCACGAGTGTATGTATCATCGCCTTTTGTAAACGCATGAAACTACGGGGTCCCCGAACAAGACTCGGGGGCAGCCTTTTGCCGACAAATTTATTGTGTCCCTATTTTTTCCACATCACTTTACCACTGAACCCGTCCACCGGCTCGACTCGCTCGACCCGGGGGCTCGGGGGCAGGCCGGCTCGGTCGCCACCCCTCCGCCTTACTTCGTGATTCCTGATAAAGTTGGGACGACGCGGTCCCCCACTTCGCCCTAAAACTGCAGATCCAGCTTTGGCTATCGGCGGGCAAGAACAACGGGCCAAAGCTCCCTTACGATTCATACACTAAGTCAAAGGCCGCCGGGTCGACCGACCCGGCCCGTCACTCATCAGATAAGTAGCCGCACGACCGGCTGCTCGCAACCGGCCATGCCGGATTGCCGCTAGCCGGCCCAGTGGGTGTTTCGCTCTTGCTCAACGTTTTTAAGGACCCAAGTCCTGCACGCCCCTCTTGAAGAATCGAACCCTTTGTCACGGACCGGAGCCTCGGCCGTCTGACTTGCGGGGGGGAGGTTTCAGACAGGAAAAGCGTATGAAATCAGTTCTAAAAAGCGGAAGGCAAAGAGCAACAAAGCACTCACGACATTCACACACAAATATTTAAAGCAAAGGCCCACAGCCCGAGTTCATTACACCCTAAACAACGCCCAGTGGGTGGGTGAACCTGCTACTTAACAGATTCTGCGTAAAGTATTCAGGCATCTCCAGCGCCGCATCGCGATGTCGACGGCCCTCCCCTGGCGGCCTCCGGGTCCGGCGTGACACCGGTGTCCTCCTCAGCATCCGCATCACCGTAGGCGCCCGTCTCTTCCGAGCTCCCCACCGGGTCATGGAGAAGGAAGTCGTAGTCGTCGCCATCCATGACCCTTCTGTCTTCCGTCCGCTCTGGATGGAACTCGTCGTGGAAGGCGAACTCGGCGATGTAGCTGGCCCGGGAGGCGATCCGGCCGGCTTGCTCCTGCAGCAACTGCTCCGAACCAGCGCGCTGGCCCATCAGCGCGTCCAGCTGAAGATCCGGATGCCAAGACAGCACAAACCGCAGCGCCATCTCGGCACCGGCACGGGCGGCGAAAACATGCCACTCGCCAAGACGGTCCGGACCCGCCTCCAGCCAGCGCGCCAGGCGAGAGAAGCTGCGCGGATGGATGGAGTCCGGCCACAGGGCCGCGTCATCATGGTGCCTGCCTGGGACAGCCGCTGCATCTGCGTCCCCAGGGACCTCAGGCGGGCCTCTGCAGAGGCGATGATCTCGGGGAAGGTCCAGGCCACCCGCGGATCCGTCCCAGACCCAACAATGCCGGTGGGGTCATGCTGGTAGCGGACGGCTTCCTCCGCCAGCTGCTGCGTCTCCGGGAAGGCCCCTGCCGTAAAAGAAGAAGCAAGATTAGAAGAACAACAAGGAAGAAAAGTCGGGTCCCGACCCGGCAAATTACAAGAGGCAGCACTTACTGGAGAAGGACTCTTCCAGGTCCTGCGCCTCAAGAAACGTACCACGCCGCTCCCGCTCCATGACGCGGTCGCGCTCCCCAAGTGCCTTCTCCAGATCAGCCGCCTTAGCGAGGGCCGCTGTCGGTGTCAAAACCGGCGGATCTCGGGTAGGGGGTCCCGAACTATGCGTCTAGGCGGATGGTAACAGGAGACAAGGGACACGATGTTTTTACCCAGGTTCGGGCCCTCTTGATGGAGGTAAAACCCTACATCCTGCTTGATTAATATTGATGACATGGGTAGTACAAGAGTGGATCTACCACGAGATCAAGGAGGCTAAACCCTAGAAGCTAGCCTATGGTATGATTGTTGTAATGTATGTTGTCCTACGGTTTATATAGACACCGGAGGAGGCTAGGGTTACACAGAGTCGGTTACAATGGTAGGAGATCTACATATCCGGATCGCCAAGCTTGCCTTCCACGCCAAGGTAAGTCCCATCCGGACACGGGACGGAGTCTTCAATCTTGTATCTTCGTAGTCTTGGAGTCCGGCGGATAATGATAGTCCGGCTGTCCGGACACCCCCTAGTCCAGGACTCCCTCAGTAGCCCCTGAACCAGGCTTCAATGACGATAAGTCCGGCGCGCATAATGTTCGGCATTGCAAGGCGGGTTCCTCCCTTGAATAATCCAGAGAAGATCATGAACACCAGGATAGTGTCCGGCTCTGCAAAACAAATTCCACATTCCACTATAGAGAGAATAAAATGTACACTTAGTTCAATCTGCTGACGTATTATGCGGCATGACATCACACCGCTACCAAGCCTTTGTTTGAATCGTTTTTTACTATACCACCTCAGCACGTTTAGCGAAGCGGTTTCCTTGGCACGTCTTGTCGAAGCAGAGATCGTGTTCCCCTTATTCCAGGATTCTCATCAATACGGACGTGGGTAACCCAACCACGCCATTGATGGTGGCGCTTGGTAGATAAGAGAGTTTTACCAGGCCGGTGGGGGACGCACAGTTTCGTCCGCCTATATATAAGGGATAAGGATTTACCTTCTCACCTACGCCTTCTTCCTCCTTTGCTTACACATCTCTGCGCACTCAAGCTCCAACGCCCAAGCTCGCGCATCTCGCCTCGACCTTCTCCGAATATGTCCGGAGGGGGAGGCAAGTGGTTGGCCTCCACCGTTAAGGAGGAGCACATCACCAAGCTGCGCAACGCCGGATACCTCTCCGGCGATATCGCGCATCGGCTGCCCGACGAGGGGCAGCTCGTCCCTACCCCTGGGCCTCACGAGAGGGTCGTCTTCCTTCCCCACTTCCTCCGCGGACTGGGCTTTCCGCTCCATCCATTCGTCCAGGGGCCCATGTTCTATTATGGCCTGGATTTCCACGATCTGGCGCCGAACTTCATCCTCAACATCTCGGCGTTCATCGTCGTGTGTGAGGCCTTCCTCTGCATCCGGCCCCACTTCGGCCTGTGGCTCAAGACCTTCAACGTCAAGCCGAAGGTTGTGAAGGGCACGCAAGCGGAATGCGGAGGCGCCATGTTGGGTAAATTACCCAACGTCCTTTGGCTCGAAGGGGCCTTTGTGGACTCTGTCAAGGGATGGCAATCGGGGTGGTTCTACATCACCGAGCCGCGCAAGCCCACATGGGCGGCGGCCCCCGAGTTTAGATCTGGCGTCCCCACGCAGCTCACCTCCTGGAAAGAGAAGGGCTTGCTGTGGGGCGATCTGAAGGAGGTGACTAGACTCCGAACCTGCATCCAGAAGCTGGTGAGCAATAAGCTCAGGCTCGTCGACATGGTCCAAGTCATGCTCATTCGCCGGATTCTCCCATGCCAAGAATGGGCATTCAATCTGTGGGAGTTCAATCCGGAACAGCACCAGGCGCTGAGCGGGCTCTTCGATACGACATACGAAGGCGCCTGGAGAGTGCTGTTTAAGGGCGCCGAAGCCCCCGCATCCGCGACGGAAGATCGCGGATTCAGCTCGCAGTATCCAACTGACAAGGTAAGTGATTCAACCCCATTACAGGACACTTTGTAGTAATCAAATTATTTATAGGAGGGTTTCATCCCTTCCTTTCCTTTGACAGGAATGGATGGAGAAGGCCAGGCAGCTTATCAGCCCGGCTCCCATGCCAGAAGATCCAGTGGATGCCCGGTTAGCAGGGCTGCTGGTTCCGGCACCGCACGTGGTGCCGGAGAAGAAGGCCAAGAAGGTGGCCGCGGGGACTCGAAAGAGTTCCCGCAATCAGGCGTCTGACGACGACGCGGACTCCTCCCCTGAAGACGAGGAGGAGGAGGAGTACTCTCTCCCGGAGGGGGGAGAGAAGAAGAAGAAGGCTTCCCCAATAGGGGAGGCCGAAGGGTCCAAGAGGGGGAGAGCTATCCCCCCGGACAGTTTCGCCAACACCAGCGTTGGCGAGGATGAGTGGCCTCCAAGGGCCAGGCGTCCGGCGAGATCATAAGTATCCGGATCCTTGATGTGCAATATCTTTTATGTCACGTAGTGTCCTTCTAACGCCGCATTCTGTCCGTATTCCGGCCGATGACGATCTCCCCGACTCATCGAGCGGGTCGTTGGCCTCTTCGGATGTGAATTCACTTCCGACTGCCTCTACCCCACGCGCCGACGAGGACGCCGAGGTGGGATCCCAGAGAGGGACCCATCAGGAGGAGGCTCCGGAGGCGCCGTCAGGCAACCTCCCGGACTTTGCGCCGGACTCTACATCGGAACCCGCAGTGGTTCCGGAGTCCGACAAGCGGCCCCTTCGAAAGAAGGGCAAGACCGTGACACCGGCGGCCTCCGTCCAACCGGAGGCGCCGGATAACTTGTTGGAGGCGCTTAAAGGCGCTTCCATCGAGGAAGAACACCGCACTATCATGAGTGCGGTGATTCAAAAGGTTCAGCTCGCCAAAAGCGGGCTGACCGAAGCCTGCAGCAGCCTTTTAACAGGCTTTGAGGTAAGAAGTTAAAATTATGTAATGTAATACCGCATAGACAGTAGCCCCTGATGCTCAGTTCAATGTTCGGAAAGAAAAGCCGGACTGAGGATCTAACAAGATATGCGCAGGGTTGCTAAAAATATGTCAATATGGGTTTGCAGGCTGCGCTGCTGGCCTCTGCCGCATTAACGGCGGAGGTCGATGTGCTGAAGTAGGATCTCGAGCGGTCCGAGCGAGAGCTCGGCCATGCGAAGAAGCAGCTCAAGGACAAAGAAGGTGAGTAACATCACTTTGAATAGGTGCCTTACAGAAAAGGATTTTGGTTGCAAATTAACAAGGATAATATGTGTATTGCAGGGGCCACTAACGAGGTGGCAGCCCTGAAGGATGTTGTGTCCGCGGCCGATCACAGTGCGGCCGCAGAACGGGCAGAGCGAGAAAAGCAGGAGGCACGGGTGGCGGAAGTTCGGCAAGAGCTCCAGGCTCTCATGGAAAAGCATGAGAGTTTGGAGCGTGACTCCAAGACTCAAGAGTCTGAGCTTGCATCGGCTCTCGAAAGTGCCAAGTCCGCCAAGGCCGAGGCCCATAAGGCCCTTCAGGAGGTTGAATATATAAAGAAAATAGCGGCGGGTAAGGCATTTTTCATGCAAAGCAAGCATGTTAATGTAAAATACCAGACACTTACCCGCATTCGGAGCTCTCCAGGGGCGTTTGCAGATCTGCCGCGTAGTGCGTCCGATGCCGCCGCATTCTATCATGGCGAGGAGGGGAGCTTGACGGAAAAAGTCTTCTGGTCTCAGTATGCTGAGGCCGGACACCCGGTGCCCCCAAGCGACCAGCTGAAGCAGCTGGTCGAACTCCACAAGGTAGCTGAGGAGGCCATGAAGGGCCTTATAGTCCGGCTATGGCCTGGACAGGCCATGCCTGGGAGCTACTTTGGCCTTGTGCGGCGGCTGGTGGATGCATGCCCCTGGGTGGATGTCATCAAGCGCTCCGCCTGTAAAGGCGCTCGCCGGGCTCTTGCCCGCACAAAGGTGCAATGGGGCAGGTTGGATGCGGAGAAGCTACTCACGGACCCACCACCACCGGGCAAGGAGTATCGCACGCCCGAGATGTATTATAAAACTGTCCTGAAGGGAGCCCGCAATATTGCGGATGAGTGCCCCCGAAATGTAATCTTTGAGTGAATTTGCTATGTATTATCCGGCGCGATGAAACTTTGTTCATGTGCGCGTTTAAGCAACGCTTGTTTAATTTAAAATATTACCTTCTGTGCGGCCGTTTATAAAATCTGAGAGATGGCAAGTCGTTGGCTTCAGCCCCCAAGCCACGAGTGCTGGGGTGTTCGGGATAAACTTGAGCACTCTTGTTCCCATTGTTGGGTCCACCGAGGGAGGCACTCAACACGACGAACAAGGCAACCGGACTTATAATGCTTGAACACTCTCACTTAGCCATAGAATTCTATAATTTTAAATTTCGGCGAAGCCCCTGGTATTCGGAAGACCGAATCTGGGGCGCTATCCATGCCTTCATCGGACATTGTCCGGAACTTCGCTCGAAGCGGCGTGAGTCTTTAAGGACCCGAAAAAACCTCTCGAACAGCGACCAGTCTCTCGCCTTATCATGCCAGTCAGTTTTAGCTTTCTCCACTGAGGCGCTCGCCCAGCTCAACCGGGGCGCAATCGCAGTGGTTCTCCCAGTGCCACCTTAGCCGACGGAACGGAACGTAAGGCACCAAAACGTGGGAGCCGGGCAAACCCAACTATTGACCCAAGACATGATTCGGAGCCGATTCATATAATGCTATAAGTTCGGGGTGCCGTACTTGTGAAAGTGTTCGGACTTATCACACCATAGGGTGGGGAACATAATCCCCCGGTGTATTAGGCCGTACCAAAATATACGGGTGCAAGATGTCATATAATGAGCATATATATATATATAAAAGGTAATGCATTAGCGATCAAAAAGTTGCTGCATTATTTATGAAAGAAAGTCTGCTAGTAGAGCGGACTGATACAAATAGCGCGGTAAGCAAGGGATTTGGACTAAGTAAACATGTCCCCCTCCAGGAATGAGCTGCGAACTTGGTGTATATAATCGAATTTAATGCTCGTAATTGAGACCACCTGAGTGTTCGTCGCGGCCTTCTTTAGTCCCTGACTGTTGCATCATGAGTTTGGCAGGTTCGCCGCCGGACAGGGTTTCTGGTTAACAGAGTCCTGTATACATAAAAGAAGAAGAATAAAATGAAAAAAAGGGGGGGCACACTTGCGAGCCCCCGGTGTGGTCGAACCGCACTCTGGGTCCGTTGCGATCGTGCCCCCTCCCCTGTGCCCATGGTATCTCCAAAGCGTAATGATGTACGCGGAGTGTTATTCTTGCGATCATGCGCGGGCGAGGGTTGGGGCCGCATTGCTACGCGTGCTCTGATCGCGCCAGGTGGTCTTGGTTGGCATTGCTCCGGGCGCGTTTTGCTGTATCCGGCCTTTTAACGACCGGACTCGAGAATTGCCTTAGAAGGCTGCTCTGTACTTCTGCCGCGAGAGCCGCTGTATGTTCCTCCGTTCGGAGGGAGCATTCCGTATTCCCATTGACCGTGATGACTCCACGAGGACCTAGCATCTTGAGCTTTAGGTATGCATAATGCGGCACCGCGTTGAATTTTGCAAACGCGGTTCGTCCGAGCAGAGCGTGATAGACGCTGCGGAACGGGACTATGTCGAAGATTAACTCTTCGCTCCGGAAATTATCCGGGGATCCGAAGACCACTTCCAGTGTCACTGAGCCTGTACAGTTGGCTTCCACTCCTGGTATGACACCTTTAAAGGTTGTCTTTGTAGGTTTAATCCTTGATGGGTCTATGCCCATTTTGCGCACTGTATCCTGATAAAGCAGGTTCAGGCTGCTGCTGCCGTCCATCAGGACTCTCGTGAGGTGGAACCCATCGATGATTGGGTCTAAAACCAATGCGGCGAATCCGCCATGGTGTATGCTGGTCGGATGGTCTCTTCGATCGAAAGTGATCGGACAAGAGGACCATGGGTTGAACTTTGGGGCGACTGGCTCCATCGCATAGACGTCCCTTAGTGCGCGTTTCCTCTCCCTCTTGGGTATGTGGGTCGCGTATATCATATTCACCGTCCGCACTTGTGGGGGAAAACCCTTCTGTCCTCTGTTGTTCGGCGGTCGGGTCTCCTCCTCGTCGTCGCTGTTTAGCCCCTTGTCATTGTTTTCGGCAATTAACTTGCCGGCCTGCTTGAACACCCAGCAATCTCTGTTAGTGTGGTTAGCTGGCTTTTCAGAGGTGCCATGTATCTGGCATAAGCGGTCGAGTATTCGGTCCAGATTGGACGGACCCGGAGTGGTTCTTTTGAATGGCTTCTTCCGCTGACTGGGTTTAGAGCCTCGGAATCCGGCATGTACTGCCGTATCCTCCTTATCGTCGCCGTTAATGCGGCGCTTGTTTTTGTTTCGACGTGACCTGCCGTTGTTGTCCTTAGTATCCGGACTGCCAGAATTTTTACGGAGATTGTTGCTGCGCGCTAGCCAGCTGTCCTCTCCCGCACAAAAGCGGGTCATTAACGATGTGAGGGCTGCCATGGATTTCGGCTTTTCCTGCCCCAGGTGCCGGGCTAGCCATTCATCCCGGATGTTATGTTTGAAGGCTGCAAGGGCCTCTGCATCCGGACAATCGACGATTTGATTTTTCTTCGTCAAGAACCGTGTCCAGAATTGTCTGGCCGATTCGTCTGGCTGCTGAATGATGTGGCTTAGGTCATCGGCGTCTGGTGGTCGCACATATGTTCCTTGGAAGTTATCAAGGAATGCGGCCTCCAGGTCTTCCCAACACCCAATTGACTCTGCGGCAAGCTGTTTAGCCAATGTCGGGCTGGTCCTTTAAGCTTGAGTGGGAGGTATTTGATGGCGTGGAGATCGCCACCGCGGGCCATATGGATGTGGAGAAGATAGTCTTCGATCCAAACCGCGGGATCTGTTGTGCCATCGTAAGATTCGATGTTTACGGGTTTAAACCCTTCGGGGATCTGATGATCCATTACTTCGTCAGTGAAGCATAGCGGGTGGGCGGCGCCTCTGTATTGAGCAATATCGCGACACAGCTCGAGAGAGCGCTGTCTGCTGTGTTCGGCCCGGCCAGGGTTATTCGGTACGACGGTATTCGTCGTGGGTCGTAGGGCGCCCACGTGATCCGTAGATGGATCTGGATTGCCTTGCTTTGTCCTCCAATATGTCTCGCAAGTCCGGCGTGTTCCCTCTTGGCTTCGTACTTTTGGAGCGATGCCGGGGTATGGTCTTGGCTGGGGGCCTGGATGCCTCTCTGTCACGACCACGGGGTGGTCGGTCAGCCATATCTTGCGCTGGTGATGGAGGTATGTATGCTTCCTCCTCTAATCGGGGGAGCAGCTTGCGTCTTGGGTAACTTTTGGAGGGGCATTCGAGTTTATACTCTTCGGCCGCGAGGACCTCGGTCCATCGATCGGCCAGCAGGTCCTGATCAGCTTGAAGTTGTTGCTGCTTTTTCTTTAGGCTGTTTGTTGTGGCGATAAGCCTGCTCTTGAAGCGCTCTTGTTCGACGGGATCCTCAGGTACGACGAATTCGTCATCGTTGAGGCTTGCTTCGTCTTCGGAGGGAGGCATATAGTTATGATCCTCAACCTCTTCGTCTGCCGCCCTCTCGTGAGGGCTTGCTTCTGCATCCTCCTGCGCTGAATCTTGCTGGAGGGGATTGTCTTCGGTACTCTCTGGAGTATTATTATCTCCTGTGCCGGAATCTCCGTTCTTGCTATGGCGGGATTTAGAGCGGCGCCGCTGACGCCGGCATTTGGGCTGCTTCTTTAAAGAGTCTGCCTCCACTGTTTCTTCGCCGTCCCCATCTTTTGGGGTGTCCACCATGTATATGTCGTATGACGAGGTGGTCTTCCAGTGCCCTGTAGGTGCTGGTTCCTGTTCGTCTCCGGCATCGTCGTCCATAGCGTCGATGTCTTCGGAGTCGTAGTCTAGCATGTCGGTTAGATCGTCCACAGTGGCTACAAAGTGGGTGGTGGGTGGGCTCTGAATTTCTTCGTCGTCCGTACCCCAACAATCCTGGCCATAGTCCGGCCAAGACTCTCCTGATAACGAGAGGTGCTTTAGTGAATTCAGGATATCGCCAAAAGGCGAGTATTGGAAGATGTCCGCGGTGGTGAATTCCATAACCGGCGCCCAATCCGGATCGATTGGTAGGGGCGCGGGAGGTTCGGAGTCCGGCAAGGAGTCCGGTGCCTCGGAATCACGAGTTTCGCAGGGGACAAGTTTAGTGTTCGGCTCCATCGTCGTGGATGTTGAAGCCCCCAGGGCGGCGTCTATCCACCGGCCCTCGATCTGGGCGATCGGCTCCGGGCTAATGGCCGAAGCGGATCCGTGTGCGGCCACCAAGGCACTGTTCGGTGGCAGAGCTAGATCATGCCCGTCGTCATAGTGCGGCGCGCTTGGCTGTGGCTCGAGTCCGTCGAAGATCAAGCCTCCGCGGCCATCGGCCGTGAAGTTTAAGCTTCCAAATCTGACCTGACGGCCAGGGGCGTAGCTTTCGATCTGCTCCAGATGGCCAAGTGAATTGGCCCGCAGTGCAAAGCCGCCGAATACGAAGATCTGTCCGGGGAGAAAAGTCTCACCCTGGACAGCGTTGTTGGTTGAAGATGCCATCGAGCCTATCGGTGACGACACAGAGGAACTCTCAATGAAAGCACCAATGTCGGTGTCAAAACCGGCGGATCTCGGGTAGGGGGTCCCGAACTGTGCGTCTAGGCGGATGGTAACAGGAGACAAGGGACACGATGTTTTTACCCAGGTTCGGGCCCTCTTGATGGAGGTAAAACCCTACGTCCTGCTTGATTAATATTGATGACATGGGTAGTACAAGAGTGGATCTACCACGAGATCAAGGAGGCTAAACCCTAGAAGCTAGCCTATGGTATGATTGTTGTAATGTATGTTGTCCTACGGACTAAAGCCCTCCGGTTTATATAGACACCGGAGGAGGCTAGGGTTACACAGAGTCGGTTACAATGGTAGGAGATCTATATATCCGTATCGCCAAGCTTGCCTTCCACGCCAAGGTAAGTCCCATCCGGACACGGGACGGAGTCTTCAATCTTGTATCTTCGTAGTCTTGGAGTCCGGCGGATAATGATTGTCCGGCTGTCCGGACACCACCTAGTCCAGGACTCCCTCAGCCGCCTTCAGCTTGGCGTCCTTGTCTTCGGCCGCCTTCTCGGCCGCCTCGCGGCGACGAGTCTCGCCCTGACGAGCCTCCTCGACCGCGGCGGCCCGCTCCCGCAGGCGATTCTCCTTGGCCTGGAGTCGGCCCTTGTCATCGGCCAGCTGGCCGCGCTGCTGGTCTGCCTCGACCAGGGCCCGCTGCGTCTCCATCACCTTGGCGGCCTCTGCCCTAAGAAGCTACACCTCGGCCTCAAGGCAGCTCTTGTGACCCGCCAGCTGCTTGTGCAGCCGGTTGGCCTCATCAAGAGACCATTGGGCCGCGGCCGCCTCCGCCCTTGCTTGCGCCGCCTCGACACCAAGGCGGCCGACATCAGCAACAAGCCGGTCGTAATGATGACCGGCCCGGGGCAGCCGGGTCCGCTAAGACAGCACCTTGGCTGCAAAAAGAAAAGTTCAGCAGAAGAAAAAGGAAAAGACTTCAGATTTGGCCCAACTACTATGTAGTTGGCCCGAATCTCGGGGGCTACACCCAGTGGGTGCGCTAGCGTGCCCCCACTGGAAAAGAGCATGAACGAACCTGTGGCGACGCGAAGCTCCTCCTCCTTAGCAGCAAGCTGCTCCTGGAGCTCCCGGTGCTTGCCCAGGAGACGGTTGAAGGCCGCAACCCGGAAGGCATAAAAATGCTGAAAAAAGATAGAAGTAAGAACAAGGCCCGGCGATGTAAAGATTCGACCCAGCTACTACGTAGTTGGCCCGAACCTCGGGGGCTACACCCAGTGGGTGCGCTGGCGCGCCCCCACAAAGAAGAAACTGCAAGGAAGCAAAAGAAGAAAGACTTACCAGGACGGCACGCTCCAGGTCGCGCGTCCACTCCGTCTCGGCCTGGGTGAAGGCCTCGAGCCGCTCCATCCGGCCTCGCAGGCGGCGGCTGATGGCATCCAGCACCGTCTCCTCCTGGGTCTGAGGCCCGAAGACGGCCGCGCCCCCGCTCCGTGCAGGCTGCGGCACGGCAGCTCGGCGCCCACCCTACCGGGGCACCAAGGCATGCCCCCCACTGGCCGCTTGCGACGCGGCCAGCGCCTCCTCCGACGCCCCTCCCGGCGCAGACGGCGACCCGGACACCGGGACACCCTGTGTCGCCACCTCGGGGACGCCCCCGCCTCCACCACCATCAGCCCCCGCGCGCTCGACCACGTCGGCTCACGGTAGGGTGTTGCCCCCACCTCCACGACCTCCCGGTCGAGGAGCACCACCTCAGCCTGGCCTCCACAGCCGCGCTCCCTCACCAACGACGGCTCAAAAACCGTCGCCGCCACCACCGTGCCCTCCAGCATCTCGCGCCAGGCCGGCTCCATGCCGGATCGCGCCCATGCCGCCGCCGCATCGGTCCAAGCCTGGACCGACGCCACCTCCAGCTTCGCCTCTACTCGGTTCCTGTCCCGCCAGGCCAAGGCCTTGGCGTCGTTCGGGTCCAGGACGAGGTCCGAGTCGCCCCGTCCCTCCGGCCAGGCCGGCGAGGTCGGACCGGATCTTGCCGAACGCTGCCCCTTCGGCGGCCGTAGCCTCCGCCGCCGCCCTCGCCAACGCGATGGGCGACATGAAGAACAAGAATAAGCAAAAAGAGACAAGACCGGCTCAAGAATTCTAGGCGCAAGGAGGAAATAAAACTTACCCTGTCAAGACCGGGACCGGAGTCGGCCTCCCGCGCTTCTTCCTGGCCGGCCTCCCAGGCTCGGCCAGGTCCACCGCGCGCTTCGATCCCCGGGGTCGCAGCGCGACGCTGTCATTTCCAGGTGGACGGATCGGCGCCGCCCCATGCGAGGACCCGGCTCCGCCCGCGTCGCCGCCTCCCCTGCCCAACGCTACTACACCAGCAATCGGTGTCAGCGTCGCCTTCACCACGACACGAGCAACAATTCAAGACGGAATGAAGAAGGAAACATGCAAGACTTACCAGCACGGCGCCAAGCATCGGCGTCAGACTCGGCCACCTCCTCGCCACCTTGGGCCGCGGGCTCCTCTGGTGCCACTGGCGCCACCTGCGACGGAGCCCGGGCATAATGATGTCGGATTGCGTTCAGGAGAATCTCCCGCGTCGCGTTAGGGCGAACAAGAATATGCGCGGCAGCGAAGTAAAAAGACCAGACGCTCACCTGCGGCGCCGGGATCGCTTGGCTATACGGCGCCGTGCCAAATCGCCAATCCTCTCCAAGGTTGGCCTTGGAGATGTCGTTGACACCACACGCAACCTGCTCCGCAGACAGCCGCGTCGACCCCATTCTATTGGGGTCCTACAGGCCAATCATCTCACCGATGAGGCAGGAGCGCCTCTGAAGCGGAAGGACCCGGCGGGTGATGAAGGCGGCAAGGAGGTCCGTGCCGGTGAGCCCCTTGAGGGAGTCCTGGACTAGAGGGTGTCCGGATAGCCGGACTATCAATATCCGCCGGACTCCCATACTACGAAGATAGAAGATTGAAGACTCCGGCTCGTGTCCGGAAGGTACTTTCCTTGGCGTGGAAGGCAAGCTTGGCAATACGGATATGTAGATCTCCTACCATTAACCGACTCTGTGTAACCCTAGCCTCTCCGGTGTCTATATAAACCGGAGGGCTTTAGTCCGTAGGACACAACATTACATCTCAACAATCATACCATAGGCTAGCTTCTAGGGTTTAGCCTCCTTGATCTCGTGGTAGATCTACTCTTGTACTACCCACATCATCAATATTAATCAAGCAGGACGTAGGGTTTTACCTCCATCGAGAGGGCCCGAACCTAGGTAAAAACATTGTGTCCCTCGTCTCCTGTTACCATCCGCCTAGACGCACAGTTCGGGATCCCCTACCCGAGATCCGCCAGTTTTGACACCGACATTGGTGCTTTCATTGAGAGTTCCTCTGTGTCGTCACCGATAGGATCGATGGCATCTTCAACCATCAACGCTGTGCAGGGTGAGACTTTTCTCCCCGGACAGATCTTCATATTCGGCGACTTTGCACTGCGGGCCAATTCTCTTGGCCATCTGGAGCAGATCGAAAGCTACGCCCCTGGCCATCAGGTCAGATTCGGAAGCTTAAACTTCACGGCCGATGACCGCGGAGACTTGATCTTCGACGGACTCAAGCCACAGCCAAGCGCGCCGCACTGTGACGATGGGCAAGATCTAGCTCTGCCGCCGGACAGTGCTTTGGTGGCCGCACTAGGATCCGCTTCGGCCACTAGCCCGGAGCCGATTGCCCATATCGAGGGCCGGTGGATAGACGCCGCCCTGGGGGCTTCAACATCCACGGCGATGGAGCCGAATACCAATCTTGTCCCCTGCGAAACTCGTGATCCCGAGGCGCCGGACTCCGGGCCTCCCGCACCCCTACCGATTAATCCGGATTGGGCGCCGGTTATGGAATTCACCGCCGCGGACATCTTCCAGCACTCGCCTTTTGGCGATATCCTGAATTCCCTGAAGCATCTCTCGCTATCAGGAGAATCCTGGCCGGACTATGGCCAGGACGGTTGGAGTTCGGACGATGGAGAAATTCAGAGCCCACCCACCACCCACTTTGTAGCCACTGTCGAGGATCTAACCGACATGCTAGACTACGACTCCGACGACATCGACGCTATGGACGACGATGCCGGAGACGAACAAGAGCCAGCGCCTACAGGGCACTAGAAGGCCACCTCGTCATATGACGTATACATGGTGGATACCCCAAAAGAAGGGGATGGCGAAAAGGCAGTGGAGGAAGATTCTCTAAAGAAGCAGCCCAAACGCCGACGTCAGCGGCGCCGCTCTAAATCCCGCCACAATAAGAATGGAGATTCCTGCATGGGAGACAATAACACTCCGGAGAGTGCCGAAGATGATCCCCTCCCGCAAGATTCAGCGCAGGAGGACGCAGAAGCAAGCCCTCACCACAGGGCGGCAGACGAAGGGGTTGAGGATGATAACTATGTGCCTCCCTCCGAAGACGAAGCAAGCCTCAACGATGATGAATTCATCATACCCGAGGATCCCGTCGAACAAGAACGCTTCAGGCGCAGGCTCATAGCCACGGCAAATAGCCTAAAGAAAAAGCAGCAACAGCTCCAAGCTGATCAGGATCTGCTGGCCGATTGATGGACCGAGGTCCTCGCGGCCGAAGAGTATAAACTCGAACGCCCCTCCAAAAGTTACCGAAGACGCAAGCTGCTCCCCCGATTAGAGGAGGAAGCATACATACCTTCATCACCAGCGCACGACATGGCTGACCGACCACCTCGTGGTCGTGACAGAGAGGCGTCCAGGCCCCCAGCCAAATACGCACCCCTGCATCGCTCCAAAAGCGCGAAGCCAAGAGGGAACGCGCCGGACTTGCGAGATATATTGGAGGACAAAGCAAGACAATCCAGATCCATCTATGGATCACGTGGGCGCCCTATGACCCACGACGAATACCGTCGCGCCGGACATAACGCCGGCCGGGCCGAACATAGCAGACAGCGCTCCCTCGAGCTACGTCGCGATATTGCTCAATACAGGGGCGCCGCACACCAGTTATGCTTCACCGATGAAGTAATGGATCATCAGATCCCCGAAGGGTTTAAACCCGTAAATATTGAATCTTACGATGGTACAACAGACCCCGTGGTATGGATCGAAGATTATCTTCTCCACATCCATATGGCCCGCAGCGACGATCTCCACGCCATCAAGTATCTCCCACTCAAACTTAAAGGACCAGCTCGGCATTGGCTTAACAGCCTGCCCACCGAGTCGATTGGGTGTTGGGAAGACCTGGAGGCCGCATTCCTTCATAAATTCCAAGGCACGTATGTGCGACCACCAGATGCTGGTGACTTAAGCCACATCATTCAGCAGCCAGACGAATCGGCCAGACAATTCTGGACACGGTTCTTGACGCAGAAAAACCAAATCGTCGACTGTCCGGATGCAGAGGCCCTTGCAGCCTTCAAGCATAACATCCGGGACGAATGGCTAGCCAGGCACCTGGGGCAGGAAAAGCCGAAATCCATGGCAGCCCTCACATCGCTAATGACCCGCTTTTGTGCGGGAGAGGACAGCTGGCTAGCCCGCAGCAACAATCTCCGTAAAAACTCTGGCAGTCCGGATACTAAGGAAAACAATGGCAGGTCACGTCGAATCAAAAACAAGTGCCGCATTAACGGCGACGATAAGGAGGATACGGCAGTCAATGCCGGATTCCAAGGCTCTAAACCCGGTCAGCGGAAGAAGCCGTTCAAAAGA
This sequence comes from Triticum timopheevii, assembly GCA_963921465.1. NCBI lineage: Eukaryota > Viridiplantae > Streptophyta > Magnoliopsida > Poales > Poaceae > Triticum > Triticum timopheevii. Next base: position 161,124,269 of record OY997274.1, on the reverse strand, counting down.
ACCACGCCGGGTCCGTCCAATCTGGACCGAATACTCGACCGTCTATGCCAGATACATGGCACCTCTGAAAAGCCAGCTAACCACACCAATAGAGACTGTTGGGTGTTCAAGCAGGCCGGCAAGTTAATTGCCGAAAACAATGACAAGGGGCTAAATAGCGACGACGAGGAAGAGACCTGGCCGCCGAACAATAGAGGACAGAAGGGTTACCCCCCGCAAGTGCGGAGGGTGAATATGATATATGCGACCCATATACCCAAGAGGGAGAGGAAGCATGCACTACGGGACGTCTATGCGATGGAGCCAGTCGCCCCAAAGTTCAACCCATGGTCCTCTTGCCCGATCACTTTCGATCGAAGAGACCACCCGACCAGCATATGCCATGGCGGATTCGCCGCATTGGTCTTAGACCCAATCGTCGATGGGTTTCACCTGACGCGAGTCCTGATGGACGGCGGTAGCAGCCTGAACCTGCTTTATCAGGATACAGTGCGCAAAAAGGGCATAGACCCATCAAGGATTAAACCTACAAAGACAACATTTAAAGGTGTCATCCCAGGAGTGGAAGCCAACTGTACAGGCTCAGTCACACTGGAAGTGGTCTTCGGATCACCGGATAACTTCCGAAGCGAAGAGTTAATCTTCGACATAGTCCCGTTTCGCAGCGGCTATCATGCTCTGCTGGGACGAACCGCGTTTGCAAAATTCAACGCGGCGCCGCATTATGCATACCTAAAGCTCAAAATGCCAGGCCCTCGCGGAGTCATCACGGTCAATGGAAATACGGAACGCTCCCTCCGAACGGAGGAACATACAGCGGCTCTCGCGGCAGAAGTACAGAGCAGCCTTCTCAGGCAATTCTCAAGTCCGGCAATTAAAAAGCCGGATACAGCAAAACGCGCCCGGAGCAATGCCAACCAAGACCACCTGGCGCGATCAGAGCACGCGTAGCAATGCGGCCCCACCCCTCGCCCGCGCATGATCTCAAGAATAACACTCCGCGTACATCATTACGCTTTGGAGATACCATGGGCGCAGGGGAGGGGCTTGATCACAAGGGACAAAGAGTGCGGCTCGACCACACCAGGGGCTCATGCGAGCGCCCCCCTTGGGTTTACTTTTTATCTTTTCTTCTTTTTATGTATACAGGACTCTGTTAATCAGAAGCCTTGTTCGACGGCGCACTTGCCGAACTCACGATGCAACAGTCAGGGACTAAAGAAGGCTGCGACGAACAATCAGGTGGTCCCCATTGCGAGCATTAAATTCGATTACATACACCAAGTCTGCAGCTCATCCCTGGAGGGGGACATGTTAATTTAGTCCAAATCCCTTGCTTACCGCACTATTTGTATCAGTCTGCTTTATTAGCTGACCTTCTTTCATAAATAATGCAGCACTCCCTTTTTGCAAGTACATTACCTTTTTATTGCAATTGCGTTACTTCTTATATATGTTCATTATATGACATCTTGCACCCGTATTCTTTGGTACGGCCGAATACGCCAGGGGCTTCTGTTCCCCGGATTATGGTGTAATTAAGTCCGAACACTTCCACAAGTGCGGCACCCCGAACTTATAGCATTATATGAATCAGCTCCGAATCATGTCTTGGGTCAATAGTTGGGTTTGCCTGGCTCCCATGTTTTGGTACCTTACGTTCCGTTCCGTCGGCTAAGGTAGCACTGGGAGAACCACTGCGATTGCGCCCCGGTTGAGCCGGGTTAACGCCTCAGTGGAGAAAGCTAAAACTGACTGGCATGATAAGGCGAGAGACTGGTCGCTGTTCGAGAGGTTCTTTCGGGTCCCTAAAGACTCATGCCGCTTCGAGCGAAGTTCCGGATGATGTCCGACGAAGGTGTGGATAGCGCCCCAGATTCGGTCTTCCGAATACTAGGGGCTTCGCCGAAATTTAAAATTATAGAATTCTATGGCTAAGTGAGAGTGTTCAAGCATTTTAAGTCCGGTCGCCTTGTTCGTCGTGTTGAGCGCCTCCCTAGATGGACCCAATAATGGGAACAAGAGTGCTCAAGTTTATCACCGAACACCCTAGCCCTTGTAGCTTGTGGGCTGAAGCCAACGACTTGCCATCTCTCAGATTTTACAAACGGCCGCACAGAAGGTAATATTTTAAATTAAATAAGCATTGCTCATGGCGCATATAAACGAAGTTTTCAGCGCCCAGGATAAATACACAGCGAGTTCACTCAAAAATTACATCTTGGGGGCACTCATCTGCAATATCGCAGGCTCCCTTCAGGACAACTTTATAATATCGCTCCGGCGTGCGATGCTCCTTGCCCGGCGGCAGCGGATCCGTGAGAAGCTTCTCCGTATCCAGTTTGCCCCATTGCACCGTTATGCGGGCAAGGGCCCGACGAGCACCTTCAATACATGCGGAGCGCTTGATCACATCCAGCCTGGGGCACGCATCCACCAGCCGCCGCACTAGGCCAAAGTAGCTGCCAGGCATGGCCTGTCCAGGCCATAGCCGGACTATGAGGCCCTTCATGGCCTCCTCAGCTACCTTGTGGAGTTCGACCAGATGCTTCAGCTGGTCGCTTGGGGGCACCGGATGGCCGGCCTCAGCATACTGAGACCAGAAGACCTTCTCCGTCGAGCTCCCCTCCTCGCCACGATAGAAAGCGGCGGCATCAGATGCACTACGCAGCAGATCTGCAAACGCCCCTGGAGAGCTCCGAATTCGGGTAAGTATCCGGTAATTTACATTAACGTGCCTGCTCTACATGAAAAAGGCCTTACCCGCCGCTATCTTCTTTATGTCCTCTACCTCCTGAAGGGCCTTCTGGGCCTCGGCCTTGGCGGACTGGGCACTTTCGAGAGCCGAGGCAAGCTCGGACTCTCGAGTCTTGGAGTCACGCTCCAAACTCTCATGCTTTCCCATGAGAGCCTGGAGCTCTTGCCGCACTTCCGCCACCAGCGCCACTTGCTTTTCTCGCTCAGCCCGTTCCGTGGCCGCATTGCGTTCGGCCGCGGACACGGCATCCTTCAGGGCTGCCACCTCCTTAGTGGCCCCTGCAATACACATATTATCCTTCTTAATTTTGTTTGCAACCAAAACCCTTTTCTGTAAGGTACTTATTTAAAGTGGTGTCATTCACCTTCTTTTTCCTTGAGCTGCCTCTTGGCATGGCCGAGCTCTTGCTCCGACCGCTCAAGGTCCTTTTTCAGCGCCTCGACCTCCGCCGTTAATGTGGCAGAGGTCAACAGCGCAGCCTGCAAACCCATATTGACATATTTTTAGAAACCCTGCGTATATCTTGTTAAGATCCTTAGTCCGGCTTTTCTTTCCGAACACCGAACTAAGCATCATGGGCTACTGTCTATGCGGTATCACATTACATAATTTTAAACTTCTTACCTCAAAGCCTGTTAGAAGGCTGTTGCAGGCTTCGGTCAGCCCGCCCTTGGCGAGCTGGACCTTCTCAATCACCGCACTCATGAGAGTGCGGTGTTCTTCCTCGATGGAAGCGCCTTTAAGCGCCTCCAGCAGGTTATCCGGTGCCTCCGGTTGGACGGAGGCCGCCGGCGTCATGGTCCTGCCCTTCTTTCGAGGGGGCCGCTTGCCGGACTCTGGAACCGCTACGGGTTCCAAAGTAGAGTCCGGCACAAAGTCCGGGAGGCTGCCTGACGGTGCCTCCGGAGCCTCCTCCTGGCGGGTCCCCCTGTGGGATTCCGCCTCGTCGTCCTCGTCGACGCGTGGGGTAGAGGCAGTCGGGATGGAATTTACATCCGACGGCGCCAAAGACCCGCTCATCGAGTCGGGAAGATCGTCAACGGCCGGACTACAGGCAGAATGCGGCGTTAGAAGGACACTACATGGCATACAATGTACGGCATATAAATGATCTGAATACTTACGATCCTGCCGGACGCCTGGCCCTTGGAGGCCACTCTTCCTCGCCAACATTGATGTTGGCGAAACTGTCCGGGGGAATAGTTCTCCCCCTCTTGGACCCTTCGGCCGCCCCGATTGGGGAGGCCTTCCTCTTCTTCTCTCCCTCCTCCGGGAGAGAGTACTCCTCCTCCTGCTCGTCTTCGGAGGAGGAGTCCTCGTCGTCGTCAGATGCCTGATTACGAGAAATCTTTCGAGTCCCCGTGGCCACCTTCTTGGCCTTCTTCTCAGGCACCACGTACGGTGCCGGGACCAGCAGCCTTGCTAAGCGGGCATCCACTGGTTCTTCTGGCATGGGAGCCGGGCTGATGAGCAGCTGGGCCTTCTCCATCCATTCCTGTCAAAGGAAGAGGCAGATTAAAAACCTCGCTAGAGTCAATCTAATTACTACAAGTGTCCCGTAATGGGGTCGAATCACTTACCTCGTCAGTCGGAGACTGCGAGCTGAATCCGCGGTCTTCGGTCGCGGATGCGGGGGCTTCGGCGCCCTTGAACAGCACCCTCCAGGCGCCTTCGTACGTTGTATCGAAGAGCCCGCTCAACGTCTGGTGCTATTCCGGATTAAACTCCCACAGATTAAATACCCGTTCTTGGCATGGGAGAATCCGCCGGAGGAGCATGACCTGGACCACGTCGACGAGCCGGAGCCTATTGCTCACCAGCTTCTTGATGCAGGCTCGAAGTCCCGTCACCTCCACCGGATCACCCCACTGCAAGCCCTTCTCTTTCCAGGAGGTGAGCTGCGTGGGGATTCCAGATCTAAATTCGGGGGCCGCCGCCCATGTAGGCTCGCGCGGCTCGGTGATGTAGAACCACCCCGACTGCCACACCTTGACGGAGTCCACGAAGATCCCTTCTAGCCAAGGGACGTTGGGCAGCTTGCCTAGCATGGCGCCTCCGCATTCCGCTTGCGTCCCCTTCACAACCTTCGGCTTGACGTTGAAGGTCTTGAGCCACAGGCCGAAGTGGGGCCGGATGCAGAGAAAGGCCTCGCACACGACGATAAACACCGAGATGTTGAGGACGAAGTTCGGCGCCAGATCGTGGAAATCCAGGCCGTAGTAAAACATGAGCCCCCGGACGAATGGATGGAGCGGAAAGCCCAGTCCGCGGAGGAAGTGGGGGAGGAAGACGACCCTCTCATGAGGCCCTGGGGTGGGGATGAGCTGCCCCGCGTCGGGCAGCCGATGCGCGATGTCGCTGGAAAGGTATCCGGCGTCGCGCAGCTTGGTGATGTCCTCCTCCTTGGCGGTGGAGGCCATCCATTTGCCTCCCCCTCTGGACATATTCGAAGAAGGGTCAAGGTGAGATGCACGAGCTTGGGCGTTGGAGCTTGAGTTCGCAGGGATGGATGAGCAAAGGAGGAAGAAGGCGTAGGTGAGAAGGTAAATCCTTATCCCTTATATATAGGCGGACAAAACTATGCGTCCCTCACCGGCCCGGTAAAACTCGCTTATCTCCCAAGCGCCACCATCGATGGCGCGGTTGGGTTACCCACGCACGTATTGATGAGAATCCCAGAATAAGGGGAACACGATCTCTGCTTCGACGGGACGTGCCAAGGAAACCGCTTCGCTAAGCGTGCTGAGGTGGTATAGTAATTCAAACAAGGGCTTGGTGCCGGTGTGATGTCACGCCGCATAATACGTCAGCAGATTGAATCAGTGTATATGTTTTATTCTCTCTACGTTTGGAATGTGGAATTTATTTTGCAGAGCCGAACACTATCCTGGTGTTCATTATCTTCTCCGGATTATTCAAGGGAGGAACCCGCCTTGCAACGCCGAACATTATGCACGCCGGACTTATCGTCATTGAAGACTGGTTCAGGGGCTACTGAGGGAGTCCTGGACTAGGGGGTGTCCGGATAGCCGGACTATCAATATCCGCCGGACTCCCATACTACGAAGATAGAAGATTGAAGACTCCGGCTCGTGTCCGGAAGGTACTTTCCTTGGCGTGGAAGGCAAGCTTGGCAATACGGATATGTAGATCTCCTACCATTAACCGACTCTGTGTAACCCTAGCCTTTCCGGTGTCTATATAAACCGGAGGGCTTTAGTCCGTAGGACACAACATTACATCTCAACAATCATACCATAGGCTAGCTTCTAGGGTTTAGCCTCCTTGATCTCGTGGTAGATCTACTCTTGTACTACCCACATCATCAATATTAATCAAGCAGGACGTAGGGTTTTATCTCCATCGAGAGGGCCCGAACATGGGTAAAAACATTGTGTCCCTTGTCTCCTATTACCATCCGCCTAGACGCACAGTTCGGGACCCCCTACCCGAGATCCGCCGGTTTTGACACCGACACCCCTCCTGCGTCCTCATCACCGTCACCGGCTCGCAGAGGTTGACGATCTCCTGCGACGGGCGCCGGAGCAAGTAGCCCCAGCTCGTCTTCGCACGCGGCGGCGCGTTGATGAAGGGTGGAAGATTTATGTGGTCCGCGCCATGGTTGCGGACGTAGAAGAAGGAATTCTGCCATTTCTTGGCAGAATCCTCGAGCGGGATCTTGGGGAAATCCGCCTCGGACTGCTTTGAGATGACGGCGGCGCTGCAGTCGGCGAACTCCCCGGTTGACGGGCCCTGCTGCTTCAAGGAGAAGAAGCGCACCCAGAGGTCGATCGTCGGCTCGACCCCCAGGTACCCCTCGCACAGGGTCATGAAGTCGGAGAGCTGGACAACGGCGCCAAGATGGTGCGGTTGAAGCCCGAAGAACTCCAAGAATGCACGGAAAAAGGTGGTCACCGGCAGCCCGAACCCGCGTTCGAAATGCGTGAGGAAGACGACGCGCTCCTGCCCCTCGGGCCGGGGCCTCTGCTCGGCGCGCGGCAGGCGGACGCCGACGTCCGTCTCCCGCGGCAAGCGCCGCGAAGCTCGAAGCTTTGTGATGTCCTCGGTGGTGACATTGGAACCCATCCAGGAGCCTGACGGCAGCGCCATGGACGGAAGTGGGAAGAAGAAGATGAACGACGGAGGAAGCTCTGTTCAGGGCTGCGGACGCAGTTGTGCGTCGGTGGCAAAGAGTAGAGCACGAGCAGGGGGACAGGAGGGCGCGAGCGAGAATGGTGCCTACCGCCCCCTTGCCCCCTTTGATTTATAAGCCCCGGTTCAAACGTGGGGAAGTGGGATTGTCTGCACGTGCCCGTTGCACTACCCCACAATAAGTGTGTGCACTAACTGCTCGGGGAAGTGCAACCGGCCCCCAGACGCCACAATAAATCTGCGTGCGTGGCCCAAGGGCGCACGGTGGTGGGCCCCCGGCCCATCGCCCGGTCCTGTCACGCGCGTGGCCTGTCAGGCCCCTCTGACTTCCGGGCGCCACATGGTGCCTGCGCGAAGCCCAAGGGATCACCTCAAGATTTGACGGACTCCTCGGTTCCCGCCACGGCTGGGATGCCGCGATCCGGTTTCCGAGAAAACCGGCACACAGTGGGTGTTGCCGGAGCCAGCGCTTGCAGAATCCGCCTTGCTCAAGAGGGAAACTGCGAAGGCCCACTCATGAGAAGACGGTAGACCTTCACAGCTTCGGGGACTACTGTCGGGGGATGAACCCCGGGCAGGCAACGGAACCCGGATCCTTTTCAAAAACAGCAGGGCCCGCATCACCCCGCAAACCGACACGCGCCTGGCCGGGTCGCTCAACCCGGCAGGGCCCGCAACCCGGCCGAACCCTCCGACCCGGCAAGGTACGTCAACCCGTCCACAGCAGCTGGCGCGAGACGACTCAACCCGGCGCAACCAAGGCTTCCACGGCAAGCTAGCCCCACCCGTGGCGTCCCCGGCAACCCAGCCACGGGTCAGTTCCCGTCCCATCCAGGCCGTACGATGGGACGAGACCTAAACCACCGATGACCAAGACAACAGTGTTTCCACCCATGCTTGTGGTCAGCCGGGGCGTGGCAACAGTGCCCCTCACCTACCCGCTGACCAAGGCTGGCATGGCAACAGTGCTCCCGCCCTCACCGCTGACGACAGCAAGCGGCAGCATGACGGAGAGCACTGTACACGACTCGACTCGGCCACACCCTAACGATCGACAAGACGGCGCACAGTCCCCCTAGGCGCGCGGGGCCCGCACCTAGGGGAACTCGGCGAACCACAAGCCCACAAGCGGGACCCAGCCTGGAGTCCCGGACACCAACAATATGGACCCACCGACTCGGCATATTACCATTGTAACCCTGGGTGGGTTGATCTATAAAACCCCCCAAGTACCCGCGCCTACAGGGGGATGAGGCAATCGCAACACATAGGAGATCATTGCATCGCATGTAAGGAAACGAGAGACAGAAGCACAAGCAAGCATAGCACTAGCCACCCAACAGCAGTACCGGAGAGAAGGAGCAGCCCAAGCCTTAGCCAGCTTCCTTCCTCCTCCACACAGCTCTAGGAGCAACATTGTAATATCAATCATCCAACCAAACTCGGAAGGACTAGGGGTGTTATCTCTCCGAAGAGCCCCGAACCTGGGTATGTCCGGCGTCCCACGCCCGCGCATGCCAACCTCGCCTATGGAGTCCACCAGCGCCCTCGAGCCTCCTCCTCTCTTTAGCCATCCCTTGGCATCTGCCATGCGCCCACCATGACACCCGATATCCTCTAAGACAACACTTCGGTGTCGTCCGCGGGCAGGGGAGTGGAGGCCGTCAGAAGTGAATCGTTGTTCATCGCCGACGAGCTCAAAGACCCATCCGAGGAGGATAAGTCGATGTGGGCTTTGGACGGACTGAACAAACATATTTTGACATGATAAGAAACCGTAAAGCTAAACATGCCAGAAGTATTATGGTATCCGGATACTTACGACTTCTCCAGGGGCTTGTCCCTGGGTAGCCACTCCTCGTCGCTGTAGGCGGCTGTTGTGGAGAGGTCCGGAGGGAGGGTCCTTACCTTCTTGGACCCTTTGGCCTCCCCGGATGGGGCGGCCTTCCTTTTCTTCTCCCCCTCGGTTTGAGGGAGGGGGTTTTTCCTCTTCCTCCTCCTCGTTGTCGTTGGAGGAGTTCGCCTCGGTGTCTTCGGATGATGAGTCCGACACAACCTTGCGTCGGAGACCTTTCTTGGTCCCGATGGCCTTCTTCTTGGACTTCTTCTCCAGCACCTCATAGGGCGCCGGAAACAGCATCTCCGTCAGGAGAGCAGTTGCTGGATCTTCAGGCATCGGAGCTGGGCAGTCGATCCGCTCCGCTATCACCACATAGTCCTATTAAATCAGTATGATGGCTTAGATTCCACCCATGAACATACTGAGGAAAGGCACATCTTGTGAAATATAGAGAGCTTACCAGATTGGCAGGGCGCTTTCCGCTGAGTCCGCGGTCCTCGGTGGTGGGAGGAGGTACTTCAGCGGCCTTGAACAACACCTTCTAGACGTCTTTGTGCGTCGTGTCGAAGAGCTCTCGCAGCATCTGGTGTTTGGCTGAATCGAACTCCCACATGTTGAATGCCCGTCTTTGACACGGGAGGATCCGGTGGAAGAGCATGACCTGGACCACGTTGACAAGCTTGATCTTCTTGCCTATCATATTTTTGATGCAGTTCTGGAGTTCGGTCAGCTCCGCAGGTGCACCCCAGGCTAAGCCCTTCTTCTTCCAGGAGGTGAGCCGCATGAGGATGCCAGCTTGAAATTCAGGGGCCGCCACCCTATTGGCTCACGCGGCTCGGTGATGTAGAACCACCCCGATTGCCACCCCTTCACGGTCTCCACATAGGAGCCTTCGAGCCAGGTGACGTTGGGCATCTTGCCCACCATGGCGCCTCCGCACTCCGCTTGCTGGCCGACCACTATCTTGGGCTTCATGTTAAAGATCTTCAGCCATAGGCCAAAGTGGGGCTTGATGCGGAGGAAAGCCTCGCATACGACGATAAACGCCGAGATGTTGAGGATGAAATTAGGGGCCAGATCATGAAAATCTAGCCCAAAGTAAAACATGAGCCCACGGACCAATGGGTGGAGGGGGAATCCCAGTCCACAGACGAAGTGGGCGAGGAACACAACCCTCTCATGGGGTTTCGGAGTCGGAACGATCTACCCTGCGTCCGGGAGCCGGTGCGCGATGTCTGTGGCCAACTATCCGGCCTCCCGGAGCTTCATATTGTCCTCCTCCGTGACGGAGGAGGCCATCCACTTGCCTCCCGCTTCGGACATGTTTGGAATGGTTGTACGGAGAAGGTGGGAACTGGGGCGCTGGAGCTCGAGCATGCAAGAATGGATGAGCAAAGGAAGAAGAAGGCGTGGGTGAAAAGGGAGAATCCCAATCTCTTTATAAAGGCGATAGAAACTGTGCGCCTCTCCACTTGCCCGTTAAAATCGCTTATTCCCCAAGCGCCACGATTGATGGCGCGGTTGGGTTACCCATGCCCGCATTGATGAGAATCCCGTGATAAGGGGACACGATCTCTGCTTCAACATGACGTGTCAAGGAAACCGCCTCGCATTACGTGCAGTGGCTGGTTGCGAAAAATGGTTCGAATAATGACCGGACTGTGGCGTGATGTCATGCTATAAAAAGTTGTCAGATTTGTGGAATATTGTGCTCTCTACGGAAGTATGTGGAATTTGTTTTGCTGACCTGCACACGATTCTCGTGTTCAAAATCTTCTATGAAGTATTCGGAGAAGGAACCCGCCTTGCAATGCCGGAGACAATCTGCACGCCGGACTCATCGTCATTGAAGCCTGGTTCAGGGGCTACTGAGGGAATCCTAGATTAAGGTGTCCTCGGACAACTGGACTATATACTTTGGCTGGACTGTTGGACTATGTAGATACAAGATTGAAAACTTCGTCCCGTGTCTGGATGGGACTCTCCTTTGCGTGGAAGGCAAGCTTGGCAATTCGGATATGTAGATCTCCTTCTCTGTAACCGACTCTGTGTAACCCTAGCCCCCTCCGGTGTCTATATAACTGGAGGGTTTAGTCCTTAGGACAAGAACAATCATAATCATAGGCTAGCTTCTAGGGTTTAGCCTCTACAATCTTTTGGTAGATCAACTCTTGTAATACTCATATCATCAAGATCAACCAAGCAGGAAGTAGGGTATTACCTCCATTGAGAGGGCCCGAACCTGGGTAAAACATAGTGTCCCCTGCCTCCTGTTACCATTAGACTTAGACGCACAGTTCAGGACCCCCTATCCGAGATCCTCCGGTTTTGACACCAACAGTGATCAATAGATATAAATCCCTGTGACTCAGAGAATAGAGTTATGGTCCCCGGCAACGGTGCCTGAGAAAGGTCTTGATAACCCACAAGTATAGGGGATCAAAATAGTTTTCGAGGATAGAGTATTCAACCCAAATTTATTGATTCGACACAAGGGGAGCCAAAGAATATTCTCAAGTATTAGCAGCTGAGTTGTCAATTCAACCACACCTGAAAGACTTAATATCTGCAACAAAGTATTTAGTAGCAAAGTAGTATGGAAGTAATGGTAATGGTGGCAAAAGTAACATTAGCCGTTTTGTTGTGATTGTAACAGCAACAATGACGAAAATAACTAAGCAAAGATCAATATGTGAAAAGCTCATACATCTCCAACGTATCTATAATTTATGAAGCATTCATGCTATTCTATTATCTGTTTTGGATGTTTATGGGCTTTACTAAGCACTTTTATATTATTTTTTGGACTAACCTATTAACCGGAGGCCCAACCCATATTGTTGTTTTCTTGCCTATTTCAGTGTTTCGAAGAAAAGGAATATCAAACGAAGTCCAAACGGAATGAAACCTTCGGGAAAGTTATTTTTGGAACAGAAGCAATCTAGGGGACTTGGAGTGCACGTATGTGAAGCTTCGAGGTGGCCACGAGATAGGGAGGCGCGCCCACCTCCCCTGGGCGCGCCCCCACCCTTGTGGGCCCCTCGTGGCTCCCTTGCCCGACTTCTTTTGCCTATATATCTCCATATACCCTAAAAACATCAGAGAACACAATATATCGGGAGTTCCGCCACCGCAAGCCTCTGTGGCCACCAAAAACCTCTCGGGACCCTGTTCTGGCACCCTGCCGGAGGGGGGATCCCTCACTGGTGGCCATCTCCATCATCCAAGTGCTCTCCATGACAAGGACGGAGTAGTTCACCCTCGGGGCTGAGGGTATGTACCAGTAGCTATGTGTTTGATCTCTCTCTCTCTCGTGTTCTTGATTTGGCACGATCTTGATGTATCGCGAGCTTTGCTATTATAGTTGGATCTTATCATGTTTCTCTCCCTCTACTCTCTTGTAATGGATTGAGTTTTCCCTTGAAGTTATCTTATCGGATTGAGTCTTTAAGGATTTGAGAACACTTGATGTATGTCTTGCCGTGCTTATCTATGGTGACAATGGGATATTCATGTGATCTACTTGATGTATGTTTTGGTGATCAACTTGCGGGTTCAGTGACCTTGTGAACTTATGCATAGGGGTTGTCACACGTTTTCGTCTTGACTGTCCGGTAGAAACTTTGGGGCACTCTTTGAAGTACTTTATGTTGGTTGAATAGACGAATCTGAGATTGTGTGATGCATATCGTATAATCATGCCCACGGATACTTGAGGTGACATTGGAGTATCTAGGTGACATTAGGGTTTTGGTTGATTTGTGTCTTAAGGTGTTATTCTAGTACGAACTCTATGATAGATCGAACGGGAAGAATAGCTTCGTGTTATTTTACTACGGACTCTTGAATAGATCGATCAGAAAGGATAACTTTGAGGTGGTTTCGTACCCTACAATAATCTCTTCGTTTGTTCTCCGCTATCAGTGACTTTGGAGTGACTCTTTGTTGCATGTTGAGGGATAGTTATATGATCCAGTTATGTTATTATTGTTGAGAGAACTTGCACTAGTGAAAGTATGAACCTTAGGCCTTGTTTCCTAGCTTTGCAATACCGTTTGTGCTCACTTTTATCATTAGTTACCTTGCTGTTTTTATAATTTCAGATTACAAATACCTATATCTACCATCCATATTGCACTTGTATCACCATCTCTTCGCCGAACTAGTGCACCTATACAATTTTCCATTGTATTGGGTGTGTTGGGGACACAAGAGACTCTTTGTTATTTGGTTGCAGGGTTGTTTGAGAGAGACCATCTTCATCCTATGCCTCCCACGGATTGATAAACCTTAGGTCATCCACTCGAGGGAAATTTGCTACTGTCCTACAAACCTCTGCACTTGGAGTCCCAACAACGTCTACAAGAAGAAGGTTGTGTAGTAGACATCAAGCTCTTTTCTGGCGCCGTTGCCGGGGAGGTGAGTGCTTGAAGGTATATCTTTAGATCTTGCAATCGAATCTTTTTGTTTCTTGTTTTATCACTAGTTTAGTCTATAAAAGAAAACTAAAAAATGGAATTGAGTTTGTCTCATACGCTTCATCTTTTTAATATCTTTCATGAGAATGATGGAAAGGAAAAATGTGCTCAAGTGCTAGAAGAAGAAGTCTATAAAATGTTTGGCACTAAATCTTTGAATGATGAGCATGATTGCAATGTTGTTAGTATGAACTCCTTGAATATCCATAGCACTAATGATGATTGCACTAGTTATGATGAAAATGTCTCCTATAAGCATGTCGATTTTTCTGGAGTGCATTGGGTTTGCAAGTACACACCAAATAGAGAAGATAGATATTGCAAGAGGCATAAGCATTTAGAAACTAAAGGGTTGCAAGAAATGCTAAATGCGAGTGCTAAAAATTTAAATTTCCTTTGTCGTACTTGTGAACTTTGCAATGAACATGGTCATTTAACTATCTGATGCAAATTGTTTCATGATCGAATTGTGTCCAAAAATTGTGATGATATGATTTCCCTTGCACATCATAATGAACTTAGTTTTCTTATGGGTTAGAAGAAATGAAACGTGTAACTAAGCATCTTCCAGAATTTGCCTGTTATAAACTTCTTGATTTTGATCTAGAGAAGATTTATATGTATTGTGCGGTGAATTGCAATCCATATATTGCCAATTACCTAAAGAAAAGAAAGCAAATAGAAGATGAAGAGAATACTAATGAAAGGGAAGAGACTTCCCAATATCCTCCTATTATTTCTTATGATGAATCAGGTAACAAGGAGGAGCTTTCTATTCAACCAATCTCATTAATAAGGAGCTCAAAGAAGAAGGTTGAACTCACACATAATGTGAAGAAGAAAAACAAAAAAATGGAGAAGCAAAGGTAAAAAGGTATCCCTCCCAAATTATGTTGCTCCTACTACTCATTGTGATGATGATGATTGTACTATTGGTGCTATCCATACTATTAATGATGAGAGTGATTATGCTTATGATATGAAAAGGCCCAAGCTTGGGGATGCTATGTTTGATGAGGATGACATATTTGAGAATATATTTGCTGAAATTAATGTTTGTCCCAAGCTTGGGGATGCTACGTTTAATGAAGATGATATTTTTTAGCCTCCCAAGTTTTGATATGCAAAGTTGTTATGATGATAGCATGCCTCTTACCTATGATGATTATATTGATGAAAGTGGGTTTGGAAGAGTGTAAACTTTAGGAAGTAACGATCCCACTATTTTGGAGGATGTTGAATCTTATTGTGATGAATATGAAAGTGGATTTGGAGAGGTCGTGACTTTATTTAGTGATGATTCCACTATCTTGGAAGAGGTTTCAATCATTATGATGAGAACAAAGTTGCTACTTATGATGATTATTGTGATGAAACTTATGCTATAAAAAGTAGTGATGATTATATTTATAAAACTTGTCATGATAATGATTACCCTTTTTCTGAACATTACTCTTTTAATGTGGAAACAATTTTTAGTATTCGAGTCTCTTATGATACTCCCACTATTCCGAATAAGAAGAATGTTGCTTATGTGGAGAGTAGTAAATTTTCTATGCTTGTAGATCATGAAAAGAATGCTTTAGGTGCTGGTTATATTGTTGAATTCATTCATGATGCTACCAAAAATTATTATGAGGGAGGAACATATGCTTGTAGGAATTGCAATAATATCAAGTTTCCTCTCTATGTGCTTCAAGTTTTGAAGTTATGCTTGTTTTGCCTTCCTATGCTAGTTGATTATTGTTCCCATAAGTTGTTTGCTCACAAAATCCCTATGCAGGAAGTGGGTTATGCTTAAATGTGCTAGTCATATGCTTCATGATGCTCCCGTTATGTTTCAATTCTTACCTTTTATGTGAGCATCATTGAAATCATCATGCCTAGCTAGAAAGGCATTAAAGAAAAGCGCTTGTTGG
The DNA here is from genome assembly GCA_963921465.1 of Triticum timopheevii. Taxonomy (NCBI): domain Eukaryota; kingdom Viridiplantae; phylum Streptophyta; class Magnoliopsida; order Poales; family Poaceae; genus Triticum; species Triticum timopheevii. Next base: position 161,109,122 of record OY997274.1, on the reverse strand, counting down.
GAGACAACCCAATATTTATCCTTACTGTTTTTGTGTGTTCACATGACTATGCTACTTTAGTAATCATGTTTTATAGATTTTGTTTCAATAAAGTGCCAAGTAAGACCTTTAGGATTGCTTACGATGATAGTTGTGTTGATTCTGCTGAAAATCAGAAACTTTTGCACCCAGTAAAATAGTTTTGCGAATTCACAAAAACGTTATTTTGATCTGATTCTTTTTTATATGGATTGGTACACCAATTTATTAGGACTTACTAATTTGGTAGGATTTTTGGAGTTCCAGAAGTATACGTTTGATACAGATTACCACAGACTGTTCTGTTTTTGACAGATTCTGTTTTCTATGTGTTGTTTACTTATTTTGATGAATCTATGAGTAGTATCGGAGGGTATGAACCATAGAGAAGTTGTAATACAGTATATATTACACCAATATGAATTTAGAATGAGTTCACAACAGTACCTAAGTGGTGGTTTTATTTTCTTATACTAACGGAGCTTACGAGTTTTCTGTTGAGTTTTGTGTTGTGAAGGTTTCAAGTTTTGGGTGAAGATTCGATGGACTATGGAATAAGGAGTGGCAAGAGCCTAAGCTTGGGGATGCCCAAGGCACCCCAAGGTAATATTCAAGGACAACCAAAAGCCTAAGCTTGGGGATGCCCCGGATGGCATCCCCTCTTTCGTCTTCGTCTATCAGTAACTTTACTTGGAGCTATATTTTTATTCACCACATGATATGTGTTTTGCTTGGAGCGTCATGTTGTTTTATTTTGTTTTGATTGTTGTTTGAATAAAATACGAAGATCTGAAATTCTTAAATGAGAGATAGTCTTCACATAGTTACATAATTATTTAACTACTCATTGATCTTCACTTATATCTTTTTGGAGTAGTTTGTCATTTACTCGTGTGCTTCACTTATATCCTATGAGTAAATGGTTGAATGATTTTAATGTCATAAATCTGAAATTATATATGTTTCATATGCTTACCCCATTGGGAGTAGCGACTTCACATCTAAGAAGTAGAGGTAGTGAATTTATTGAAGGTTAGCAAGCATTGTATTGGTCACTTGAACAATTCATGGAAGAATATTGAAGGAAGAGAGATTTCACGTATAAATATACTATCTTAGACATCTTCTATGATTGTGAGCCCCATTAATTATTTCCAAACCTGAGCAAATTAGTTGAAATTGGACAAGGAAGACAACGTAATGAGTTATGCTTGGGTGTATTTGTATAGAAGTTATATTATTATAGATCCTCCAACATGTGGTGCTTGCTTTTTAGAATCCTTTGCTAGCCAAAATATCTGTACTAAGCGGGAATACTGCTTGTGCATCCAAATTCCTTGAACCAAGTTTCTTCCACGAGTGTCCACCATACCTACCTATATGCGGTATTTACCTACTGTTCCAAGTAAATTTGAATGTGCCAAACTCTAAACTTTCAAATAATAATCTGTTTTGTATGCCCGAATCACTCATGTAGCGACTAGGGGCTATCAGTATCTTCCATGCTAGGTGGGTTATTCTCACGATGAGTGGACTCCGCTCATCATTCACGAGAAAAATGTCTGGTTACTGGGATGCCCAGTCCCATGATCAAAAGATCAAAATCAAATCAAAAATAATTGCAAACAAAACTCCCCCGGGTTTGATGTTAGTTGGAGGCACCCGTTGTTTTGGGCAAGCCATGGATTGATGATTGTTGGTGGAGGGGAGTAAAAACTTTACCATTCTGTTTGGGAACCGCCTATAATGTATGTAGTATGGAAGATATTGGGAACTCTTGGTTGTTATGTTGACAATGAAAGCACACCTCTCAAATTTATTTTCATCTCTATTTCAAAATCGAGCTCTGGCACCTCTGCAAATCCCTGCTTCCCTCTGCGAAGGGCCTATCTTTTACTTTTATGCAAGAGTCAGTAGTATTCCTTCTAATTCCTACCTACTCTTTAGTTGGCAAGCATCGTGTGTTGGGGAAAGATCTAAGCATATATGGCCATGCAAATATATTTGATCATGAATAGTTATTGTTGACAATTATCTATATGATAAGTGAGTTGGGAAGCGAAACACTAAGCCCCTATCTTTCTCTGTGTTTGATGGATGCTATTTGTTCTAAGAATATGCTTTGAGTGGTAGCAATCATGGAAGACTATATGATAGTTGAGTATGTGGAGTTTGCTAAATCAAAGCTATGACATAGACCCTTCCTGAAAATAAGATGAATTGTAATTGTTTGATGACTGAGAATGAAGTTTGCTAGTTTTCAAGAAAGTTTATGGTCTATGCTTTAACATGTGAATAGCTTGTTACTTGATCTTGAGAAGTTTTATGAGATGAACTACCGTTATGACATATAATCATGCTAGAGAAGGTGATTGAAATTATCATTGATCAAACTTGTGCACATGCTAGCATTCACGCTTCATAAATTCTTTCTTTTATCATTTACCTACTCGAGGACGAGCAGGAATCAAGCTTGGGTATGCTGATACGTCTCCAATGTATCTATAATTTATGAAGCATTCATGCTATTATATTATCTGTTTTGGATGTTTATGGGCTTTACTAAGCACTTTTATATTATTTTTGGGACTAACCTATTAACCGGAGGCCCAGCCCATATTACTGTTTTCTTGCCTATTTCAGTGTTTCGAAGAAAAGGAATATCAGATGGAGTCCAAACGGAATGAAACCTTTGGGAAAGTTATTTTTGGAACGGAAGCAATCCAGGGGACTTGGAGTGCACGTAAGGGAAGCTTCGAGGTGGCCACGAGGCAGGGAGGCGCCCACCTCCCCTGGGCGTGCCCCCACCCTCGTGGGCCCCTCGTGGCTCCCCTGACCGACTTCTTTTGCCTATATATCTCCATATACCCTAAAAACATCGGAGAGCATAATAGATCGGAAGTTCCGCCGCCGCAAGCCTCCGTGGCCACCAAAAACCTCTCGGGACCCTGTTTTGGCACCCTGCCGTAGGGGGGATCCCTCACCGGTGGCCATCTTCATCATCCCGATGCTCTCCATGACGAGGAGGGAGTAGTTCACCCTCGGGCTGAGGGTATGTACCAGTAGCTATGTGTTTGATCTCTCTCTCTCTCTCGTGTTCTTGATTTGGCACGATCTTGATGTATCGCGAGCTTTTCTATTATAGTTGGATCTTATCATGTTTCTCCCCCTCTAGTCCCTTGTAATGGATTGAGTTTTCCATTGAAGTTATCTTATCGGATTGAGTCTTTAAGGATTTTAGAACACTTGATGTATGTCTTATCGTGCTTATCTGTGGTGACAATGGGATATTCACGTGATCTACTTGATGTATGTTTTGGTGATCAACTTGCGGGTTCAGTGACCTTGTGAACTTATGCATAGGGGTTGGCACACGTTTTCGTCTTGACTCTCCGGTAGAAACTTTGGGGCACTCTTTGAAGTACTTTGTGTTGGTTGAATAGATGAATCTGAGATTGTGTGATGCATATCGTATAATCATGCCCACGGATACTTGAGGTGACATTGGAGTATCTAGGTGACATTAGGGTTTTGGTTGATTTGTGTCTTAAGGTATTATTCTAGTACGAACTCTATGATAGATCGAACGGGAAGAATAGCTTCGTGTTATTTTACTATGGATTCTTTAATAGATTGATCAGAAAGGATAACTTTGAGGTGGTTTCGTACCCTACAATAATCTCTTCGTTTGTTCTCCGCTATTAGTGACTTTGGAGTGTCTCTTTGTTGCATGTTGAGGGATAGTTATATGATCCAGTTATGTTATTGTTGTTGAGAGAACTTGCACTAGTGAAAGTATGAACCTTAGGCCTTGTTTCCTAGCTTTGCAATACCGTTTGTGCTCACTTTTATCATTAGTTACCTTGCTGTTTTTATAATTTCAGATTACAAATACCTATATCTACCATCCATTGCACTTGTATCACCATCTCTTCGCCGAACTAGTGCACCTATACAATTTGCCATTGTATAGGATGTGTTGGGGACCCAAGAGACTCTTTGTTATTTGGTTGCAGGGTTGTTTGAGAGAGACCATCTTCATCCTACGCCTCCCACGTATTGATAAACCTTAGGTCATCCACTTGAGGGAAATTTGCTACTGTCCTACAAACCTCTGCACTTGGAGGCCCAACAACGTCTACAAGAAGAAGGTTGCGTAGTAGACATCAAAAGCTCATAGGCAATGGATCAATGATGGATAATTATGTCGGATGGAATTCATCATGCAACAGTTATAACCTAGGGTGACATAGAACTAGCTCCAATTCATCAATATAATGTAGGAATGTATTCCGAATATAGTCATACGTGCTTATGGAAAAGAACTTTCATGACATCTTTTGTCCTACCCTCCGATGGCAGCAGGGTCCTAATGGAAATTAAGGGATATTAAGGCCTCCTTTTAATAGAGAACCAGAGCAAAGCATTAGCACTTAGTGAATACATGAACTCCTCAAACTACGGTCATCACCGGGAAGTGTCCCGACTATTGTCACTCCAGGGTTGCCGGATCATAACACGTAGTAGGTGATGTTGGCAAACATAGCATGCAATTTCAAAAAAAATCCTACGTCCACGCAAGATCTATCTAGGAGATGCATAGCAACGAGAGGAGGGAGAGTGTGTCCATGTACCCTCGCAGACCGAAAGCGGAAGCGTTTGCCGACTCGGTTGATGTAGTCAAACCTCTTCTCGTTCTGACCGATCAAGCACAGAATGTATGGCACCTCCGAGTTCTGCACATGTTCAACTCGATGACGTCCCTTGAACTCTTGATCCATCAGAGTGTCGAGGAAGTAGAAGAGTTCTGTGAGCACGACGGCATGGTGACGGTGATGGTGAAGTTATCCGTGCAGGGCTTTGCCTAAGAACTACGTGAATATGGACGGAGGCATAAAGTGTGGAGGGGGGCGCCGCACACGGCTAACAAACGTTGGTGTGTCTTCTAGGCGCCCCCTCCCCACGTATATAAAGGAGGGAGAGAGAGAGGCAGCCTAGGGCGCGCCCAAGTAGGAGGAATCCTACTTAGCCTCCTAGTCCAATTCGGCCTCCCCCCTTTCCTTTTACCGAAGGGGGAAAAGAGGGAATAGGGAAGGAGGAAGGAAAGGGGGGCGAACCCCCACCTCCTTCTCCTATTCGGCCCCCTACCATAAGTGGGGGGGGCACGCCACCCCTTGTGGGCTGGTGTGCTCCCCCCTGGTACTTCAATATGTACCCGATACATCCTAGAACACTTCCGGTGTCCGAATACTATCATCCTATGTATCAATCTTTACCTCTCGACCATTTCGAGACTCCTTGTCATGTCTGTGATCTCATCCGGGACTCCGAACAACATTCAGTCACCAAATCACACAACTCATATAATACAAAATCGTCATCGAACGTTAAGCGTGCGGACCCTACGAGTTAGAGAACTATGTAGACATGATCGAGACACCTCTCCGGTCAACAACCAATAGTGGAACTTGGTTGCTCATATTGGCTCCCACATATTCTACGAAGATCTTTATCAGTCGAACCGTTATGACAACATACGTTATTCCCTTTGTCATCGGTATGTTACTTGCCCGAGATTTGATCGTTGGTATCTTCATACCTAGTTCAATCTCGTTACCAGCAAGTCCCTTTACTCATTCAGTAATGCATCATCCTGCAACTAACTCATTAGTCACTTTGCTTGCAAGGCTTCTTATGATGTGCATTACCGAGAGAGCCCGGTACTCAGAGTGACAAATCCTAATCTTGATCTATGCCAACCCAACAAACACCTTCAGAGATACCTGAGAGCATCTTTATGATCACCCAGTTACATTGTGACGTTTGATAGCACACAAGGCATTCCTCCGGTATCTAGGAGTTGCATTATCTCATAGTCGGAGGAATATGTATTTGACAAGAAGAAAGCAATAGCAATAAAACTGAACAATCATTATGCTAAGCTAACGAATGGGTCTTGTCCATCACATCATTCTCCTAATGATGTGATCCCATTCATCAAATGACAACACATGTCTATGGTTAGGAAACTTAACCATCTTTGATAAATGAGCTAGTCAAGTAGAGGCATACTAGGGACACAGTGTTTTGTCTATGTATTCACACATGTATCAAGTTTCCGGTTAATACAATTCTAGCATGAATAATAAACATTTATCATGAATAAGGAAATATAAAATAACAACGTTATTATTGCCTCTAGGGCGTATTTCCTTCAGTCTCCCACTTGCACTAGAGTCAATAATCTAGATTACCTTGTAATGATTCTAACACCCATGGAGTCTTAGTGCTGATCATGTTTTGCTCGTGGAAGAGGCTTAGTCAACGGGTCTACCACATTCAGATCCGTATGTATTTTGCAAATCTCTATGTTTCCCTCCTTGACCAGATCACCGATGGATTTGAAGCGTCTCTTGATGTGTTTGGTCTTTTTGTGAAATCTAGATTCCTTCGCTAAGGCAATCGCTCCAGTATTGTCACAAAAGATTTTCATTGGACTCGATGCACTAGGTATTACACCTAGATCAGATATGAACTCCTTCATCCAAACTCCTTCATTTGCTGCTTCCGAAGCAGCTATGTACTCCGCTTCACACGTAGATCCCGCCACGACGCTCTACTTAGAACTGCACTAACTAATAGCTCCACCATTCAATAAAAACACATATCCAGTTTGTGACTTAGATTCATCTGGATCAGTGTCAAATCTAGCATCAACGTAACCATTTACGATGGGCTCTTTGTCACCTCCATAAACAAGAAACATATCCTTAGTCCTTTTCAGGTACTTCAGGATGTTCTTGACCGCTATCCAGTGATCCACTCCTGGATTAATTTGGTGCCTCCCTGCCAAACTTATAGCAAGGCACACATCAGGGCTGGTACACATCATAGCATACATGATAGAACCTATGGTTGAGGCATAGGGAATGACTTTCATTTTCTCTCTATCTTTAGCAATGGTCGGGCATTGAGTCTAACTCAACTTCACACCTTGTAACATAGGCAACAACCCTTTCTTTGACTGATCCATTTTGAACTTCTTCAAAACTTTATCAAGGTATGTGCTTTGTGAAAGTCCTATCAACCGTCTTGATCTATCTCTATAGATCTTGATGCCCAATATATAAGCAACTTCACCGAGGTCTTTCATTGGAAAACTTTTATTCAAGTATCCTTTTATGCTATCTAGAAATTCTATATCATTTCCAATCAACAATATGTCATCGACATATAATATTAGAAATGCTACAGAGCTCCCACTCACTTTCTTGTAAATACAGGCTTCTCCGAAAGTCTGTATAAAATCATACGCTTTGATCACCTCATCAAAGCGTATATTCCAACTCCGAGATGCTTGCACCAGTCCATGAATGGATCGCTGGAGCTTGCACACTTTGTCAGCAACTTTGGGATTGACAAAACCTTCTGGTTACATCATATACAACTCTTCTTTAAGAAATCCATTAAGGAATGTAGTTTTGACGTCCATTTGCCAGATTTCATAATCATAAAATGCGGCAATTGCTAACATGATTCAGACAGACTTAAGCATCGCTACGGGTGAGAAAGTCTCATCGTATTCCACTCCTTGAACTTGTCGAAAACCTTTTGCAACAAGTCGAGCTTTATAGACAGTAACATTACTATCAGTGTTAATCTTCTTCTTGAAGATCCATTTATTCTCTCTGGGTCGCGATCATCGGGCAAATCCACCAAAGCTCACACTTTGTTCTCATACATGAATCCTATCTCAGATTTCATGGCCTCAAGCCATTTATCGGAATCTGGGCTCATCATAGCTTCTTCATAGTTTGTATGTTCGTCATGGTCAAGTAACATGACTTCTAGAATAGGATTGTCGTACCACTCTAGTGCAGATCGTGCTCTGGTTGATCTATGAGGTTTAGTAGCAACTTGATCTGAAGGTTCATGATCATCAGCATTAGCTTCCTCTCTAGTTGGTGTAGGCATCACGAGAAATGATTTCTCGGATAAGCTGCTTTCCAAATTGAGAGAAGGTACAATTACCTCATCAAGTTCTACTTTCCTCCCACTCACTTCTTTTGAGAGAAACTCCTCTAGAAAGGTTCCATTCTTGGCAACAAAGTTCTTGCCTTCGGATTTGTGGTAGAAGGTGTACCCAATTGTTTCCTTAGGTTATCCTATGAATACGCACTTCTCCAATTTGGGTTCGAGCCAGGCTGAAGCCTTTTGACATAAGCATCACATCCCAAACTTTAAGAAACGACAGCTTAGGTTTATTGCCAAACCACAGTTCATATGGTGTCATCTCAACGGATTTTGATGGTGCCCTATTCAACGTGAATGCAGTCGTCTCTAATGCATAACCCCAAAATGAAGAGACATCATAGATCGCACCATATCTAATGAAGTGCGGTTAAAACATTCGGCCACACCATTACGCTGTGGTGTTCCAGGTGGCGTGAGTTGTGAAACTATTCCACATTGTTTTAAATGAAGGCCAAGCTCGTAACTCAAATATCCACCTCCGCGATCAGATTGTAGAAACTTTATTTTCTTGTTACGATGATTCTCCACTTCACTATGAAATTCTCCACAGTATGTATTACTTCCAATAAGTCATTGGCTCGCTCCATTGTTCCATAGAACGGAGTTTTAGTCATCTTGCCCATGGGGCATGGTTCGCAAGTATCAAATGATTCATAATCAAGTGATTCCAAAAGTCCATCTGCATGGAGTTTCTTCATGCGCTTTACACCAATATGACCTAAATGGTAGTGCCACAAATACGTTGCACTATCATTATCAACTTTGCATCTTTTGGCGTCAATATTATGAATATGTGCATCACCACAATCGGGATTCAATAGAAATAGACCACTCTACAAGGGTGCATGACCATAAAAGATATTACTCATATAAATATAACAACCATTATTCTCTAATTTAAATGAATAACCATATCGCACTAAACAAGATCCATATATAATGTTCATGCTCAACGCTGGCACCAAATAACAATTATTCAGGTCTAAAACTAATCCTGAAGGTAGATGTAGAGGTAGCGTGCCGACGGCGATCACATCGACCTTGGAACCATTCTCGGCGTGCATCGTCACCTCGTCCTTAGCCAATCTTCGTTTAATCCGTAGTCCCTATTTCGATTTACAAATATGAGCAACCAAACCGGTATCAAATACCCAAGCACTACTATGAGCATTAGTAAGGTACACATCAATAACATGTATATCAAATATAGCTTTGTTCACTTTGCCATCCTTCTTATCTTCCGAATACTTGGGGCATTTCCACTTCAAGTGACCAGTCCCTTTGCAGTAGAAGCACTCAGTTTCAAGCTTGGGTCCAGCTTTGGGTTTCTTCCCGAGAGTGGCAACTTGCTTGCCATTCTTCTTGAAGTTCCCCTTCTTTCCCTTGCCCTTTTTCTTGAAACTAGTGGTCTTGTTAACCATCAACACTTGATGCTCCTTCTTCATTTCTACCTCCGCAGCTTTGAGCATTGCGAAGAGCTCGGGAATAGTCTTTCCATCCTTGCATATAATAGTTCATCACGAAACCTTTGTAGGTTGGTGGAAGTGATTGAAGAACTCAGTCAATGACACAATCATCTGGCAGATTAACTCCCAGCCAAGTCAAGTGATTATGATATCCAGACATTCTTAGTATGTGTTCACTGACAGAACTGTTCTCCTCTATCTTGCAGCTATAGAACTTGTTAGAGACTTCATATCTGTCAATTCGGGCATTTACTTGAAATATTAACTTCAACTCTTGGAACATCTCGTATAGTCCATGACGTTCAAAACGTCTTTGAAGTCCCGATTCCAAGCCGTAAAGCATGGCAGACTGAACTATTGAGTAGTCATCAGATCAAGCTTGCCAGATGTTCATAACATTAGCATCTGTGTCGGTGTACTAAAGTAGGGGTACCTTCGTACCCCGAACTTGTGCACGGGCGGTCGCAGCACCCCGCGACAAGGCTTGCCGGACGCCCGCCAAGACTCTCCATCACACCTGCTACTGCCATTCAAGAACAAAGTATTAACCAAAGAAAACGAAGGCCCCAGCAAGAGGAGCTTGCCAGGAAGGCCGGCCAAGGCATCTCCAGAAGACTTGCCGCGGCGCCCCGCGCGTCTCGGCAAGGCCAGACGGCCGGCCAGCTTGCCGGCCCGACAAGAAAAGGGTTGCGGCAAGGCACTTGCCGCGGCAAGGCTGCCACCCAAACTCCAGCGCATCCGGCGACGTGTCATAACAAGGCCATCCCAAGGGCACGTGGCGAGGCACTACGCAGCCATGCGAGGCAAGGTGGCAAACGGAGCTGACAGAAACGCCATCGTGGCAACCGGTGGCTCACTTAACGGTCACTCCTCTGCACTGTTGGGGCGACCGGATGGGCATTAAATGCCCTTGTCCCCTGCCGTCAGAGTTAGGTAGGGGTCACTGTTGGTCACTGTTGTACCAACCTGCGATTTTACCTTTCTACCCCCTCTTCCTACCTGCCACCTGTGGATGCCCTCTTCAGAGTATAAAAGGGAGGCCCATGCGCACGTAGAAGGGGTTCGGTCCATTCGACACCCACGACACCACCATACGCTCGCGTGCTCGAGCAAGATCAAATTCAATCACCAAAGCAGCAGTAGGGGTTTTATCTCTCCGGAGAGCCCCGAAGCTGGGTAAAAAATTGCTCGTCTCCCCCGCGCGCTCGACCTCGATCTGCTCTGCGCACGTCCTCTGCTCCCTTGCCGGACTAGAAGGGGCCCCCGTGCCCCATAGGTGCTCGAGGCCACAGACAGACACGGCCCCGACATCTTTGGCGCGCCAGGTAGGGGTTCGCGTCGAGGTCGTGAGCATCTGATCCGGTCTCCACGCGCGCTACATCAACGTCATCGTCAACATGCCACCGAAGAAGAAGCCCTCGGAGGTGGCCGCTCCGTCTACATCGATTCTGCCACCACCGCCGGAGCAAGCGGGCGGTGGAGTCGACGCCGGCGAAGGAGCGGGTGCCTACGGTGGGACTCACGTCGTCACCAGGTCCAAGAACAAGGCCCCGCAAGCGTCGGCGACCGTGCAGACACCGCACCCTTCCCAGGAGGTGCAAGGTCGACAACGCCCCGGTGCTCCTAGCATCGTGCTCGCGTTGGAACAAGGCCAAGCTGGTGGGTCGCGGGACGCTCGAGGTCAGCATGCACGCCCGCATGCTGGCGCGAGCGAGGTACGATCGCCCGGACGGGGTGTTGCACCTCCCAATCCGATTGGGAGTCCAAGCACATCCCGTTCCTCGTGCCGCTCGTCGCCACCGCCACCCAAGACAGCAGAGGAAGCGTTGGCCCGAGCTCAGCTACTTCTGGACTACCCTCCGGCGCCACACAAGATCGACGACTGGAGGATGACCATATACAGTCTCATCGGCTTCGCCAACGGCGACAAGCCCTGGCAACCGAGCGCATCAAGGCCCCGGCAAGGCGCCCAGGCGCAAGCCAACACTGACAAGACCGCTGGGGGTGCCACTTCCGTGCAATCCCAGCCCCGAAGGCCAAGATCGCCAGCTCGCCGGACCAACCCCGACGCCGACTCCACCGCGTCGTCGGACCCGCGAACTCGCCGCGATCAACGCCACGTCCTCCAAGAACGGCAACACGAGGACACTCGCACTCGCATCGAGCGCCAGAGAGAAGCGCGACGTCAATCTGACCAGCGCGCTGGGCCTACCGTCGACGTGCATGCACCCGGAGAACCAGGCGACTTGCCGTACGCGGCAGGTTGCCTTGCGTTCACCCGAGAGCTGCGGCAAGTCCAGTGGCCCAAAACCAAGAACTTCAAGCCAGACGTGCCCGAGAAGTATGATGGCAGGATACACCCATCGGAGTTCCTCAGCATCTACACCATCGCGGTGCAGGCTGCCGGAGGGCGCGACGAGAAGATCCTCGCCAACTACTTCCCGCTGGTACTCAAACCCAACGTCAGATCTTGGCTCATGCACTTGCCGGACGGCTCCATCTCTTCATGGGCGGACCTGTGTCATCGGTTTGTTGGCGCCTTCACGGGTGGCCACAAGCCTCATGGCCAGGAGAGTGACCTCCACTTGCTCGTCCAGAAGGAAGGGGAGCCCCTGCGCAAGTACATACAGAGATTCAGCCAAGTGCAGCACAACATCCCCGACGTCCACCCTGCCGCGGTTATCAGCGCGTTCCACCAGAACGTGCGCAACCGCAGGATGAGGGAGGAGATGGCGATGTGCAAGATCAGAGATGTCACCGAGCTCTATACTCTGGCCGACAAGTGTGCATGGGCTGAGGAGGGGAGGAAAATCCCCGAAGAAGTTGCAGGAGCAGAAGGATCTGACAGTGAGGACGCCGCCCCGACAAGGAAGAACCGGAGGCGGAACAACCGGAAGAGAAAGGCTAAGGATGTGCTGGCCATTGAGCATTCTGGCAACGGAGGCAGTTCCGACAAGGCCAAAGCCGATGACTCCGGCGAGGCCGTCGTAGCCACCGACAAGCAGGATGGCTCCGGCAAGCGATATTGCAAGATCCACCGCACCAAGGGCCACGATCTCCAAACCTGCAAGAAAGTGGAGCAGATGGCGGAGCTACAGAAAGCTGAGTACGAGCGCCGCGATAAGGAGAGAGCCCAGGCAGGTGGCGGAGGATCCGGCAAGAAGCTTCCTGCCCGGGGAGGACACCGCGGCAAGGTCAAGCCGCGGCAAGGAGACAGGCCTCCCCGCGGCCGCGACAAGGACGAAGATGAAGAAGAGGATGATGAGATGGAGGAAGATGAGACTGATGACCATGAGTTTCAGAAGGCAACAGAGGTGTTGTGCATCGATGGCGGCGCCTCTCTGCACGCCTCGCACCGCCAACTCAAGCAGTGGGTGCGAGAGGTAAATGCCGCGGAGCCGTCCGTCGAGTCGCGCAAGCCCTTGAAGTGGTCCGGCACGCCCATCGTCTTCGACGTTGAGGATCATCCCGATCGCATCACCGCGGTCGGGTGCTTGCCCATGTTGGTCTCACCAACAATCCGCAACCTCAAGGTCACGAAGATGTTGGTTGACGGCGGGGCCGGCCTGAACCTGATCTCCTCCACAGTGCTCAAGAAGCTCCAGATCCCCGACAGCGAGCTCGAAGAAACTGGTACCTTTCAAGGGATAAATTCGGGAAGGAGCAAGCCCAAGGGGAAGATCACACTGCCAGTGACGTTTGGCAGCGAGTTGAATTTCAGGACAAAGAAAGTCACATTTGACGTTGCCGATATCCCGTTGCCCTACAATGGGATACTAGGTCGTCCTGCGCTCGCCAAGTTCATGGCAGCCTCTCACTACGCCTACAACGTGCTTAAGATGCTTGGTCCGATAAGTGTCATTTCTGTCCAAGGTGACAAGATGGATGCGCTTATCTACGCTGACAAGATCTACCGGGAAGCAGCAGCCGTGACAGAGCGCAAGCCACTTGCCGCCGAAGCTCCCCGGGGGAAGAAGAAAGCCAAGTCCGGCAAAAGCAGCTCTGGTGTCCACTCCGGCAAGCGCGCCTCTCCGGAGTGCTGCGCTGCCGTCGAGGACAAGCCATCAAGCTCCGCCGGCAAGTGCAAGAAGGCAAACGCAGTTTCACCCGAAACCAAGAAAGTGGCCGCCAAGGAGGACGGCACCGGTGGTACCTTCACCATCAGTGCCACGCTTGATCCTAAATAGGAAAGCGCGCTCGTTGCTTTCCTGCGGGCGAATGTCGATGTGTTTGCATGGCAGCCGTCTGACATCCCCGGTGTTCCCAGGGAAGTAATCGAGCACCACCTTGCCGTCTGCCCACACGCGCGGCCCGTCAAGCAAAAAGTCAGGAAGCAAGCCGTAGAGCGTCAAGAATTCATAGCAGAGGAGATCAGAAAGCTGGAAGCAGCGGGATTGGTCCGAGGAGTACTCCATCCGACGTGGCTAGCCAATCCGGTGGTCGTGCGCAAGGCGAACGGGAAGTGGAGGCTTTGCATTGACTTCACTGATGTTAATAAAGCCTGCCCCAAGGATCCATTCCCCTTGCCGCGCATCGACCAGATTGTTGACTCCACAGCAGGATGTGATCTGCTCTCGTTCCTTGATGCATACTCAGGATATCATCAGATCTTCATGGCAGAAGAGGATGAAGAGAAAACCACATTCATCACTCCATGTGGCACGTACTGCTTCGTACGGATGCCTTTCGGGCTGAAGAATGCCGGTTCAACATTCGCAAGGGTAGTCAGCCATGCTTTTGAACCACAGTTGCACAGGAATGTAGAAGCTTACATGGACGACATAGTGGTCAAGAGGAAAGATAAAAAGACTCTGATCCAGGATTTGGACGAGACCTTCACAAATCTGCGCAAGATCAACCTCAAGTTGAATCCCGAGAAGTGCGTGTTCGGAGTTCCTTCCGGCAAGCTTCTCGGATTCTTTGTATCACAGAGGGGAATTGAAGCCAATCCCAACAAGATCAAGGCCATCGAGCAAATCGAAGCACCGAAGCGAGTCAAGGACGTACGAAGGCTTGCCGGCTGCGTTGCTGCCCTCAGCAGGTTCATTTCCAAGTCTGCTGAACGCGCCCTGCCATTTTTCAAAGTTTTGAAAAAGGCAGGTCCAATGAAATGGACTCCAGAAGCGGAGGCTGCGCTGCAAGACTTAAAGAAATATCTGTCCTCCACTCCAACACTGGTCGCACCTAAGCCACAAGAGAAGTTGCTGCTATATCTGGTGGCAACCAATCAAGTGGTTAGTGCGGCGTTAGTAGCAGAGAGAGAGGCAAATGATGAGCCAGCGGCCGCGGCATGCGAGTCCAGCAACAAGCAGGGGGCTTCCCCAATAAGCTCTGGCCCGACAAGCCCTGATCCGGCAGGTTCTGGTTCCGGCAAGGATGGGTCTGCGCAGCCCCGAGAAGAGAAACAGAAGAAGATGGTGCAGCGCCCAGTTTACTTTGTCAGTTCTCTTCTACAGGGGGCTAGATCAAGGTACTCTGGTGTGCAGAAGTTGCTTTTCGGCCTCCTCATGGCCTCGAGGAAGCTGCGCCATTACTTTCAAGCACATGAGATCACGGTGGTCACTCGCTTTCCGTTGAAGAGGATATTGCAGAATCCAGAAGCAATAGGCAGGATTGTTGAGTGGGCACTGGAATTATCAAGCTTTGGCCTCAAGTTTGAAAGTACTTCTACCATTCAGAGCCGAGCATTGGCAGAATTTATAGCGGAATGGACGCCAACCCCCGATGAAGAAACTCCGGAGAGGAGCATCCCCGTCAAGGAAGCAGGCAAAGAATGGATCATGTACTTTGATGGTGCCTTCTCGCTGCAAGGCGCCGGCGCGGGCGTACTACTTGTCGCACCCACCGGAGAGCACCTCAAGTACGTAGTCCAGATGCACTTTCCCAAAGAGCAAGCGACAAACAATACTGCAGAATATGAGGGTTTGCTTGCCGGACTCAGGATCGCAGCAGAACTTGGAATCAGGAAGCTTATTGTCAGGGGTGACTCACAGCTTGTCGTCCGCCAAGTTAACAAAGATTATCAAAGTCCGTTGATGGAAGCATACATTGATGAAGTGAGAAAGCTAGAAGAGCATTTTGACGGCCTGCAAATGGAACATGTTCCAAGAGCTCAGAATGACATCGCAGATGGCTTGTCAAAGTGCGCCGCACTCAAGTTACCTGTGGAACCAGGGATTTTTGTGCTCAAGCTGACTCAGCCGTCTGTGACACCATTAACTGGACAAAGCAAGAAAAGAAAGTTGGTTACTGGCGACTACTTTCCGGCAGAGCTCCCCGAAGCCGCCGCCAAGAAGGTCCCCAGAATCAACACAGAAAGTGCTGAGGAGCGATCCGCTCCAGCAAGCCCCAGAGCCTGTTTCGTTGAAGCAGACGCTCCCAACAAGCTGTGTCCCGACGCGCTTGCCGGGGAGCATCACGCTCCGGCAGGGTCCCAGAACCTTGCCGTGGAGGTAGATGTTCCCACATCAGCATTTGCGCCTCTAGTCCTTGTCGTCGAGCCTCAGGCTCCGACCTGGGCACAGCCAATAGTCCACTTCCTTCAAACAGGAGAACTTCCCGGGGAGCAAGAAGAAGCGGAAAAAGTAGCCCGACGATCAAGTATGTACCAGTTTGTCGATGACATACTGTACAGAAGAAGATTCAACGGAGTGAAATTGAAGTGCATTTCCCGGGAAGAGGGACAAGAGCTGTTGGCAGAGATACATGGAGGCATATGTGGTCACCACATTGGCGCGAGAGCACTTGCTGGCAAGGCTTTCCGGCAAGGCTTCTTCTGGCCGACAGCACTCCAAGACGCAACTGCACTAGTAACCAAGTGTGAAGCGTGCCAGTTCCATTCCAAACAGATTCATCAACCAGCTCAAGCTCTCCAAACAATCCCTTTATCCTGGCCATTTTCGGTCTGGGGGCTCGACATCCTCGGCCCCTTCCCCCGAGCTGTCGGGGCTTTGAATACTTGTACGTTGCAATCGACAAGTTCACAAAGTGGCCGGAAGTGGAACCAGTGAGGAAGGTGACAGCACAATCAGCAGTCAAGTTCTTTAGGTCGATTGTTTGCCGTTTCGGGATCCCCAACAGGATCATTACCAACAATGGCACACAGTTTACAAGCCACACCTTCATGCAGTACGCCCAAGATCTTGGCACCAAGATCTGCTTCGCTTCTGTTGCTCACCCAAGAAGCAACGGTCAAGCGGAGAGGGCGAACGCTGAAGTGCTGCGCGGGCTCAAGACCAGAACTTTCGACAGGCTGCACAAGTGCGGAAGAAATTGGATTGAGCAGCTGCCGGTGGTTCTTTGGTCGATCAGGACGACGCCAAATCGAGCCACCGGCCAGACACCCTTTGCTCTTGTCTACGGAGCAGAGGCAGTTCTCCCCACGGAACTCGTATACGGGTCACCATGAGTGCTCGCTTATGATGAGCTTGAGCAAGAGCGGCTGCGGCAAGATGACGCGCTGCTCCTCGAGGAGGATCGTCTTCAGACTGCTGTGCGAGCTGCTCGCTACCAGCAAGCTTTGCGCCGCTATCATAGCCGCAAAGTGAACGCCAGAAGCTTCGAGGAAGGCGACCTTGTTCTTCGGCGTGTTCAATCCGCCAAGAATTCAAACAAGTTGACGCCGAAGTGGGAAGGCCCTTATCGGGTGAAACGAGTCACTAGGCCCGGCGCTGTCCGCCTTGAGACCGAGGATGGCATTCCGGTGAGCAACTCCTGGAACATAGAGCATCTTCGCATGTTTTACCCATAAGGCGCGGTTGCCGGACCCATTCCGGCAACCACCTTTTTTGTACAAGCCTTGCCGTTGTCGCATGTAACCCTTTGTACAAAGCCGGGCGCAGCCCCCGTGCGTAAATAAAGTTTGTGTGCTTCGCACATCTTGTCAAATTTAATGCATTTTCTTCTTTTGCATCTGTATCTGACACTCTGTGCAGCGCTCACCCCCGGTAAGCAATAGCGAACCTTAAGGTTTCATACCATTATTTTCTCTTCTTTCTTCTCTCAAACAGAAGATTCCTCCGCCCACAAGTTCACCGAGGGGGAGGGGAGGGTAAAAGTGTGGACCAGGCGCCGTGGCACCGTTCAAGGGAATCTAGCTTTGTCGGGACACAGAAGATAGAGAAGCTAAGTAGCTAAAGTTTGAGCCTAATCAATTTTAAATTTTTCAAGTTATATCCCTTGAACGTTCGTGCCTTGTATGGAAAACCTGTGCGCGGAGGAATCGACTCGCGGCTAAGTTGCGCCCTTGCGTTGTTTCCGAGCCCGCTCAACAATGCGAGTGAGCTGCAACTAGCCCCGACATGTTTTCTTGCCGGAAGCAGCACCGCCAGCGGGCCGCTGATGTCCTGCACTCAGCGAGCGTGCTCGCGCCGGCAAGGTTCCTCAAAGCGTAGGCTAAAAAGCATACAAGGGATGCAACCGAGTAAAGGGAATAACAAGACGAGCAGTATCCAGAATTAAGTTATATTACAGGAATGACTTATTGTGGCACTGACTAAAATTGTTCTCGTAACCAAAATGGCAGCAGCAAGAAGAAGGGAGAAGAAGGGCAGCCTAATCCACGCGCTCGCCATCGACCCTCCTAACCTCGTTCACCTTGTCCACGATGGGTGCGACGATGGCCTTGAGCTCCTCAACGTCAGCGCCCTCCGGCAGCTTCTTGGTGACGCGGGAGAGGTCGATGCCCGGGTTGCGGAAGAGGACCTTCACCAACACCTTCTCCAAAACTCCAGCGCAGACCGCGCGCGACTCAGCGGCCAACTGCTTCGGGATCCTTTCCCGGAGCTGCTGGAGAGCCGTCACCACATCCTTGAAGAAAAGCGTGAGCTTGGCGCTGGGCTGGAGGTTCCCCTCTGTAGAGTACCCGAAGCCCGTCAAGTTCAGCTCGGCCAACTCCTCGTCAATGAGCGCGGTGATGTTGACGAGACCCTCCGTCCAGAGCTCCACCGTGGTCTTGAAGGTGTTCTGGGCCTCGGCGGCCCTCGTCAGCAGCTCCTCGTTGTCCTTGAGGTCTTTTCTCAGGATATCTTCTCGCTTCTTGGCGGCGTCTAGTGTCTCCGTCAAGGTGGCCAATTTCAGCTCTAGATCAGCGCTCGAGTCCTTGGCAGTGTTCAGCTCTTTGATCTTCTCGAAGAGCTGGGCTTGCAGATCGCCGTGGGCGCGCGCATCATTCTCGCGATCGCGCTGGAGTGCGGCAAGCTCCTCGTTCTTCCTTGTCGCGTCCGCCTCCAGTTGCGTCACTTTCTCCTCCAACTCCTTCTTGGCGGCCTCGGCAGCCGCGGCGGCATCCTTCGCCTCCTTGAGTGCCCCGCCAAGTGACTGTTCCCGGACGGCGAGCTCCTCGTCATGGCTGTCCAAGTACGCCTTCCTCTGTATCAGCTCGCCGTCCCGCTTGGATAGCTCCTCGGCGGCAAGCCTCTGCTGCTCCTCGGCTTCAGCCTTCTCCAGGATGAACGCCTTCTTCACCTCGTCGAGCTGCGCCCTCTCCTTGGCAATGGACCGGAGGGCCTCCTGGTTGTGGCCCTTGAGCTCTTGCGCATGCTTCTCTATATCAGCTCCCGCCTGCACGACGAGCGCTTCTCGGGATTCAAGCTTCGCTTGACGGGCGCGGTAGAGTGACACCAGCTTCCGGAGCAGCTGCTCCTCCTCGGACTCGCCGCTACTGCTGCTCGGCCTGTCGACCACTGACAGCCCAGCAGAGGCAAGTATTTCCCCGTCAAACTCCTCTCCTTCAACCAGTGCCCTGGAGCTCGATGCCCAGGGGAGCTTGATATATACGCCCTCGCCGGCTTTCAAGTATGCGCCGGGCTGGGGCTCCTCGGAGCCCGGCGCCGCATCGGTGGCGAAGGGATCGGCAGTCGGTGTGGCGCCTTGTGCTCCTGCGTCCTCCGAGTCGTCGGTACGGTCACCGGACCCCTCGCCGGCCCCTGTGCCAGCGGCCCCGGCAGTCTCTTCGCCGGCGGGCTCCTCCGCGCCGGTTCCTCCCTCAGCAGCAGCGGCATCCCTAGTATTGCCGCGGCCGTCCTCCTCGCCGGCGGCCTCAGCCTCCATCGGGTCCCCAAGGGGAGGATCTGAAGGCAGGGAAGGAAAGAGATAGTCAAGCGAATACCCAAAGGAAGGAAAAGGGAGATTAGCAGGACCCGAGGGAGAGTCCCCGACAAGGAGGGTCACCTGTGCTAGGCTCTGTGATCATGGGCTCCACCACCGGGGGCTCGCCGGTCCCACCCCTTGCCGGAGACCCCTTCCTTGCCGGAGACGGCTCCCACATCGGGGAGTCGGCCCTCGGTGGCGTAGTCGAGGCCGACGACACCTCCGTGTCGGCCTCCGGCTGCTCCTGGTGGGCCTGCTCTTCTCCTGTATACAAAAGAGCCAATAATCAAGATATTGGCAGAAGAAGAAGCGACCATGCGCGCCCCTCGACAGGAGTGGATTGAGGCACTCATGCTGGGGGCTGTGCTGGGAGCTGCTGCGAGGAGAAGGGACCGGGTCGGTCAAAGTGGTCTTGGACGTATCTTCCGCTACCACGGCAGGATCGTCCTCGATGTTAACCACGGGGACCTTGGCCCTCTTCGCTGCTCTCTCCGCCAAAGTCCTGATATAGGGCAAGGGCTCGGAGAAAAACAGATTAGATACAAGACAAACAATAATAAGGATCAAGAGAAAGACAAGCACGGTATGAAGAAAGCCTTACTCCTCCTCCTCCTCCTCCTCGTCGTCGTCGGAGCTCAGCGCGGAGAGGTCGAACTCCGGTACCCTCTCAGCGCGACGTGGCGGAGGAGTAGGCTCCCTCCGGCGCTTGCCGAGGGCTGCGGCAGGATCAGGCATGGCGGCCCGGGAAGACCCTGCCTCGGTTGTCGGCGCGGCCTGGGACCCTCCCGCGGCTGCAGTACTTGCCGCGGTAGAACGTGTCCCACGGTGCCGCGGCTGCTGGGCGGCCTACTCCTCCGCCAGCTCTCCGACTCGACGGAGGCGCCTTCTCGGACGGAATTGGGGCTGCGCTGTGGGCTCCGCCTGCGGCAGGTTACTCGAAGACGGCTGGCCGCTTGCGCCCTCGGCGGACTCGCCCGTTCCGGCCTCGACCTCCCCTTCGCCATCGCCTTCCCCGGCAAGTGCTTCCCGGGCGGCAAGGCTTGCCGCCGCTGCTGCGTCCGCCTCCGCCAGCGTAAATCCAAACTCGCCCGCTGCGGCGGCTGCAGCCGCCTCTTCGGCCCTGCTAGCAATATACGCTAGTTCTTCGGCAGTGGTGGCGCGAGTGAGGAGTTTCTGCTCGTCAGAGTTGACTGCCACCTCCGACAAGTCATCAAAGAATTGTTGCACGACCTCGGCAGCGGGCTCTATCCAGTTTGCATTTATCCCATGCGAGTCGCACTCTGGCATCATCGCGCAGATGCGATCGCGCTGGGAATTGTTGCACAAGGGGACGACGCCCTGCGCCAACTGGAACCACTCTGGATGATTGGGGTCATGCTTGAACATCTCCCTCAACATCGCACCAAGCTCCATGACCGTGAAGTTGAAGTTGAGGCCTGGGCGCAACCTCATGAAATCTGCCGGGCCGCTGAACTGCCAGGCAGGCCTCCCCCTCGCTTGCAGAGTGGCGATACGGCGGTGAAGGAAATCCGCGCCTACCGCCCCTGTTGTGAGCCCGGCATGCCTGAGCCGGAGGATTCGGGTGGTGGCGATCGTCAGCTTGGCATCGTCCGCCGACAGAGCGCTCCAGTCATTGCCGCGCACCACCCACGTCTTGCGCAGCTCGGTGAACGACGGCGGATTGTCATCACAGATCCAACACCACTCCGCCCTCCACTCGTCCCACTTGCTGCGGAGTTCGCCCGACAAGTACACTTCCTTCATGCCCATCCGGGAGGTCCAGGCGATTCCGCCAGCCAGTGGCTCCCCTTTCTCGGCCCGAGGGGAGAAGTAATGACGGAAAAGGGCCACATTGGGGAGGATACCAACGAAGTTCTCGCAGAGGTGTGCAAAAACCGCCATTGTCAGAACGGCGTTGGGGGTGAAATCAAGCAGATGAAACCCGTAGGTGTTCATGATGTCGCAAAAGAAATCGGAAAAAGGTGGGCAGAGCCCGCAATAGAAGAACACAGGGAAGAAGTAGTACCCTTTGGGGCACTTCTTCGATTTGGAGGCCTCCGCGGAAAGCACCGGCGTGCGCGGATGCGCACGCGTTTCCGTCGACCAGAAGAGGTAAAACTCCGCCCGCAACGCCTCCGGAGTGAGCTCGGGGGGAAAAGCACCTGCTTCTTGCGCAGCGCCTCGAGCTCCAGCGCCTCGGCCGATTTCGCGGCCTTCGCAGCCTTCGCGGCCTTCGTGGCCTTCCCAGCCTTCGGAGCCATGGCAGGGGCGGCGGGGGGGAGGCGAGAGCGACGGCGACGACGGGCGGCGGAGCACTGTTTTCCTCTCGATTCAGGAGACGGGGGAGAACGGCGGAGCTTTCGGAGGAAGGAACTGCAAGTGGCGGAAGTGGGGGAACGGTCCCGTTTCCTCTGCTTATAAACGGGGGATGCGAAGTTACGCATTTCCTGGAATTAAGCATTGACCACGCTCTCTCCCACGACGCCGCAATCGACGCGTGCCGTTGCGGGAGAGCGCGGTGGGCACGGAGTCCGATTGTGGGCGGACCCAGGCCGGGCGTGCCCGTGCACTGCTTTGGGCCTGGCCCAACAACGCTCGGCACCGTGTATGGCCCAGGCCCGGGGGCTCCTGTCGGTGTACTAAAGTAGGGGTACCTTAGTACCCCGAACTTGTGCACGGGCGGTCGCAGCACCCCGCGGCAAGGCTTGCCGGACGCCCACCAAGACTCTCCATCACACCTGCTACTGCCATTCAAGAACAAAGTATTAACCAAAGAAAACGAAGGCCCCGGCAAGAGGAGCTTGCCGGGA
Organism: Triticum timopheevii; assembly: GCA_963921465.1. NCBI lineage: Eukaryota > Viridiplantae > Streptophyta > Magnoliopsida > Poales > Poaceae > Triticum > Triticum timopheevii. The sequence continues at coordinate 161,086,705 of OY997274.1, read as the reverse complement.
AGGCCGGCCAAGGCATCTCCAGAAGACTTGCCGCGGCGCCCCGCGCGTCCCGGCAAGGCCCGACGGCCGGCCAGCTTGCCGGCCCGACAAGAAAAGGGCCGCGGCAAGGCACTTGCCGCGGCAAGGCTGCCACCCAAACTCCAGCGCATCCGGCGACGTGTCATAACAAGGCCATCCCAAGGGCACGTGGCGAGGCACTACGCAGCCATGCGAGGCAAGGTGGCAAACGGAGCTGACAGAAACGCCATCGTGGCAACCGGTGGCTCACTTAACGGTCACTCCTCTGCACTGTTGGGGCGACCGGACGGGCATTAAATGCCCTTGTCCCCTGCCGTCAGAGTTAGGTAGGGGTCACTGTTGGTCACTGTTGTACCAACCTGCGATTTTACCTTTCTACCCCCTCTTCCTACGCTGCCACCTGTGGATGCCCTCTTCAGAGTATAAAAGGGAGGCCCATGCGCACGTAGAAGAGGTTCGGTCCATTCGACACCCACGACACCACCATACGCTCGCGTGCTCGAGCAAGATCAAATTCAATCACCAAAGCAGCAGTAGGGGTTTTATCTCTCCGGAGAGCCCCGAAGCTGGGTAAAAAATTGCTCGTCTCCCCCACGCGCTCGACCTCAATCTGCTCTGCGCACGTCCTCCGCTCCCTTGCCGGACTAAAAGGGGCCCCCGTGCCCCATAGGTGCTCGAGGCCACAGACAGACACAGCCCCGACAATCTGCTCCTGCAGCAGGCCTTTCACCTAGAGGTGCATCAAGGACATAATGTTTTCGTGCAGCAATGAGGATAATCCTCAAGTTACGGACCCAGTCCGTGTAGTTGCTGCCATCATCTTTCAACTTAGCTTTCTCTAGGAATGCATTAAAATTCAAGGGAACGGTAGCACGGGCCATTGATCTACAACATAGATACGCAAAAACTATCAGGACTAAGTTCATGATAAATTAAGTTCAGTTAATCATATTACTTAAGAACTCCCACTTAGATAGACATCCCTCAAGTCATCTAAATGATACGTGATCCAGATCAACTAAACCATGTCCGATCATCACGTGAGATGGAGTAGTCATCAATGGTGAAATTCTCTATGTTGATCATATCTACTATATGATTTGCGTTCGACCTTTCGGTCTCCAGTGTTCTGAGGCCATGTCTGTACATGCTAGGCTCGTCAAGTTTAACCCGAGTATTCCGCATGTGCAAGACTGGCTTGCACCCGTTTTATGTGAACGTAGAGCCTATCACACCCGATCATCACGTGGTGTCTCAGCACAAAGAACTTTCGCAACGGTGCATACTCGGGGAGAACACTTATACCTTGAAATTTAGTTAAGGGATCATCTTATAATGCTACCGCTGTACTAAGCAAAATAAGATGCATAAAGATAAACATCACATGCAATCAAAATAGGTGACATGATATGGCCATCATCATCTTGTGCTTTTGATCTCCATCTCCAAAGAATCGTCATGATCTCCATCATCACCGGCTTGACACCTTGATCTCCATCGTAGTGTCGTTGTCCTCTCGCCAACTATTGCTTCTACAACTATCGCTACCGCTTACTGATAAAGTAAAGCAATTACATGGCGTTTGTATTTCATACAATAAAGCAACAACCATAAGGATCCTGCCAGTTGCCAATAACTTTTACAAAACATGATCATCTCATACAACAATGTATATCACATCATGTCTTGACCATATCACATCACAACATGCCCTACAAAAACAAGTTAGACGTCCTCTACTTTGTTGTTGCAAGTTTTACGTGGATGCTACGGGCTTCTAGCAAGAACCGTTCTTACCTACGACACAAAACCACAACGGTGATTTATCAAGTTTTCTATTTTTACCTTCAACAAGAAACGGTTGCAGTCAAATTTGATTCAACTAAAGTAGGAGAAACAGACACCCGACAACCACCTTTATGCAAAACTAGTTGCATGTCTGTCGGTGGAACCGGTATCATGAACATGGTCATGTAAGGTTTGGTCCGGGACGCTTCATCCAACAATACCGCCGAATCAAAATAAGACATTGGTGGTAAGCAGTATGACGATCACCGCCCACAACTCTTTGTGTTATACTCGTGCATATCATCTACGCATAGACCTGGCTCGGATGCCACTGTTGGGAAACATAGCATGCAATTTCAAAAAAAAAATCCTACGCCCACGCAAGATCTATCTAGGAGATGAATACCAATGAGAGGGGGAGAGTGTGTCCACGTACCCTCGTAGACCGAAAGCGGAAGCGTTTGCCAACGTGGTTGATATAGTCGAACTTCTTCTCATTCTGACCGATCAAGCACCGAACGTACGGCACCTCCGAGTTCTGCACACGTTCAGCTCGATGACGTCCCTCAAACTTTGATCCATCAGAGTGTCGAGGAAGTAGAAGAGTTCCGTCAGCACGACGGTGTGGTGACGGTGATGGTGAAGTTATCCGCGCATGGCTTCGCTTAAGCACTATGTGAATATGGCCAGAGGCGTAAACTGTGTAGGGGGGCACTGCACATGGCTAACAAACATTGGTGTGTCTTCTAGGCGCCCCCTCCCCACGTATATAAAGGAGGGAGGGGGAGAGGCAGCCTAGGGCCCCAAGTAGGAGGAATCCTACTTGGGCCCCTAGTCCAATTCGGCCTCACCCCTTTCCTTTTACCGGAGAGGGGGGGTGAGGGAGTCCTGGACTAGGGGGTGTCCGGACAGCCGGACTATCAATACCCGCCGGACTCCAAGACTACGAAGATACAAGATTGAAGACTCCGTCCCGTGTCCGGATGGGACTTTCCTTGGCGTGGAAGGCAAGCTTGGCAATACGGATATGTACATCTCCTACCATTGTAACCGACTCTATGTAACCCTAGCCCCCTCCGATGTCTATATAAACCGGAGGGCTTTAGTCCGTAGGACAACATACATTACAACAATCATACCATAGGCTAGCTTCTAGGGTTTAGCCTCCTTGATCTCGTGGTAGATCCACTCTTGTACTACCCATATAATCAATATTAATCAAGCAGGACGTAGGGTTTTACCTCCATCGAGAGGGCCCGAACCTGGGTAAAAACATCGTGTCCCTCGTCTCTTATTACCATCCGCCTAGACGCGCAGTTCGGGACCCCCTACCCGAGATCCGCCGGTTTTGACACCGACATTGGTGCTTTCATTGAGAGTTCCTCTGTGTCGTCACCGATAGGCTTGATGGCATCTTCAACCAGCAATGCTGTCCAGGGTGAGACTTTTCTTCCCGGGCAGATCTTCGTATTCGGTGGCTTCGCCCTGCGGGCCAATTCACTTGGCCATCTGGAGCAGATCGAAAGCTACGCCCCTGGCCGTTAGGTCAGATTTGGAAGCTTAAACTTCATGGTCGATGTCCGCGGAGACTTGATCTTCGACGGACTCGAGCCACAGCCGAGCGCGCCGCACTGTGACGATGGGCATGATCTAGCTCTGCCGCCGAACAGTGCCTTGGTGGCCGCACACGGATCTGCTTCGGCCATTAGCCCGGAGCCGATCGCCCAGATCGAGGGCCGGTGGATAGACGCCGCCCTGGGAGCTTCAACATCCACGGCGATGGAGCCGAACACCAACCTTGTCCCCCGCGAAACTCGTGATTCCGAGGCGCCGGACTCCTTGCCGGACTCCAAACCTCCCGCGCCCCTACCAATCGATCCGAATTGGGCGCCGGTTATGGAATTCACCGCCGCGGACATCTTCCAATGCTCGCCTTTCGGCGATATCTTGAATTCACTAAAGCATCTCTCGTTATCAGGAGAGTCCTGGCCGGATTATGGCCAGGATGGTTGGGATACGGACGACGAAGAAATTCAGAGCCCACCCACCACCCACTTTGTAGCCACTGTCGACGATCTAACCGACATGCTAGACTACGACTCCGAAGACATCGACGCTATGGACGATGATGCCGGAGACGAACAGGAACCAGCGCCTATAGGGCACTGGAAGACCACCTCGTCATACGACATATATATGGTGGACACCCCAAAAGACGGGGATGGCGAAGAAGCAGCGGAGGCAGACTCTTTAAAGAAGCAGCCCAAACGCCGGCGTCAGCGGCGCCGCTCTAAATCCCGCCACAGCAAGAACGGAGATTCCGGCATAGGAGATAATAACACTCCAGAGAGCGCCGAAGACAATCCCCTCTAGCAAGACTCAGCGCAGGAGGATGCAGAAGCAAGCCCTCATGAGGGGGCGGCAGACGAAGAGGTTGAGGATCATAACTATATGCCTCCCTCCGAAGACGAAGCAAGCCTCAACGATGACGAATTCGTCGTACCCGAGGATCCCGTCGAACAAGAGCGCTTCAAGCGCAGGCTTATCGCCATAGCAAACAGCCTAAAGAAAAAGCAGCAGCAGCTTCAAGCTGATCAGGACCTGCTGGCCGATCGATGGACCGAGGTCCTCGCGGCCGAAGAGTATAAACTCGAACGTCCCTCCAAAAGTTACCCAAGACGCAAGCTGCTCCCCCGATTAGAGGAGGAAGCATACGTACCTCCATCACCAGCGCACGACATGGCTGACCGACCACCCCGTGGTCGTGACAGAGAGGCATTCAGGCCCCCAGCCAAGACCATACCCCGGCACCGCTCCAAAAGTACGAAGCCAAGAGGGAACGCGCCGGACTTGCGAGACATATTGGAGGACAAAGCAAGGCAATCCAGATCCATCTATGGATCACGTGGGCGCCCTGCGACCCACGACGAATACCGTCGTGCCGGATACAATAACCTCGGCCGGGCCGAACACAGCAGACAGCGCTCTCTCGAGCTGCCTCGCGATATTGCTCAATACAGGGGCGCCGCACACCCGCTATGCTTCACTGACGAAGTAATGGATCATCAGATCCCCGAAGGGTTTAAACCCGTAAACATTGAATCTTACGATGGCACAACAGACCCCGCGGTTTGGATCGAAGATTATCTTCTCCACATCCATATGGCCCGCGGCGACGATCTCCACGCCATCAAATACCTCCCACTCAAGCTTAAAGGACCAGCTCGGCATTGGCTTAACAGCTTGCCCGCAAAGTCAATTGGGTGTTGGGAAGACCTGGAGGCCGCATTCCTTGATAACTTCCAAGGCACATATGTGCGACCACCAGACGCCGACGACCTAAGCCACATTATTCAGTAGCTAGAATCGGCCAGACAATTCTGGACACGGTTCTTGACGAAGAAAAATCAAATCGTCGATTGTCCGGATGCAGAGGCCCTTGCGGCCTTCAAACATAACATCCGGGACGAATGGCTAGCCCGGCACCTGGGGCAGGAAAAGCCGAAATCCATGGCAGCCCTCACATCGTTAATGACCCGCTTTTGCGCGAGAGAGGACAGCTGGCTAGCCCGCAGCAACAATCTCCGTAAAAACTCTGGCAGTCCGGATACCAAGGACAACAACGGCAGGTCACGTCGAAACAAAAACAAGCGCCGCATTAACGGCGACGATAAGGAGGATACGGCCGTCAATGCCGGATTTCGAGGCTCTAAACCCGGTCAGCGGAAGAAGCCATTCAAAAGAACCACTCCGGGTCCGTCCAATCTGGATCGAATACTCGACCGCTTATGCCAGATACACGGCACCTCTGAAAAGCCAGCTAACCACACCAATAGGGATTGCTGGGTATTCAAGCAGGCCGGCAAGTTAATTGCCGAAAACAATGACAAGGGGCTAAATAGCGACGACGAGGAAGAGACCCGACCGCCGAACAACAAAGCACAGAAGGGTTTTCCCCCGCAAGTGCGGAAGGTGAATATGATATACGCGACCCACATACCCAAGAGGGAGAGGAAACACGCACTACGGGACGTCTATGCGATGGAGCCAGTCGCCCCAAAGTTCAACCCATGGTCCTCTTGTCCGATCACTTTCGATTGAAGAGACCATCCGACCAGCATATGCCATGGCGGATTCGCCGCATTGGTTTTAGACCCAATCGTCGATGGGTTCCACCTCACGAGAGTCCTGATGGACGGCGGTAGCAGCCTGAACCTGCTTTATCAGGATACAGTGCGCAAAATGGGCATAGACCCATCAAGGATTAAACCTACAAAGACAACATTTAAAGGTGTCATACCAGGAGTGGCAGCCAACTGTACAGGCTCAGTCACACTGGAAGTGGTCTTCGGATCCCCGGATAATTTCCGGAGCGAAGAGTTAATCTTCGACATAGTCCCGTTTCGCAGCGGCTATCATGCCCTGCTCGGACGAACCGCGTTTGCAAAATTCAACGCGGTGCCGCATTATGCATACCTAAAGCTCAAGATGCCAGGCCCTCGTGGAGTCATCACGGTCAATGGGAACACGGAACGCTCCCTCCGAACGGAGGAACATACAGCGGCTCTCGCGGCAGAAGTACAGAGCAGCCTTCTAAGGCAATTCTCTAGTCCGGCCGTTAAACGGCCGGATACAGCAAAGCGCGCCCGGAGCAATGCCAACCAAGACCACCTGGCGCGATCAGAGCACGCGTAGCAATGCGGCCCCAACCCTCGCCCGCGCATGATCGCAAGAATAACACTCCGCGTACATCATCACGCCTTGGAGATACCATGGGCACAGGGGAGGGGGCACGATCGCAACAGACCCAGAGTACGGTTCGACCACACCGGGGGCTCGCAAGTGTGCCCCCCTTTTTTATTTTTCTTCTTTTATGTAAGCAGGACTCTGTTAACCAGAAGCCCTGTCCGGCGGCGAACCTGCCGAACTCACGATGCAACAGTCAGGGACTAAAGAAGGCCGCGACGAACATCCAGGTGGTCTCAATTATGAGCAATAAATTCAATTATATACACCAAGTTTGCAGCTCATCCCTGGAAGGGGACATGTTTATTTAGTCCAAATCCCTTGCTTACCGCACTATTTGTATCAGTCCGCTCTACTAGCAGACTTTCTTTCATAAATAATGCAGCACCTTTTTATTGCAATGGCATTATCTTTTATATATATGTTCATTACATGACATCTTGCACCCGTATATTTTGGTACGGCTGAATACGCCAGGGGCTTCTGTTCCCCAAATTATGGTGTGATTAAGTCCGAACACTTTCACAAGTGCGGCACCCCGAACTTATAGCATTATATGAATCGGCTCCGAATCATGTCTTGGGCAAATAGTTGGGTTTTCCCGGCTCCCATGTTTTGGTGCCTTACGTTCCGTTCCGTCGGCTAAGGTAGCACTGGGAGAACCACTGCGATTGCGCCCCGGTTGAGCCGGGCGAGCGCCTCAGTGGAGAAAGCTAAAACTGACTGGCATGATAAGGCGAGAGACTGGTCGCTGTTCGAGAGGTTTTTTCGGGTCCTTAAAGACTCACGCCGCTTCGAGCGAAGTTTCGGACAATGTCCGAAGAAGGCGTGGATAGCGCCCTGGATTCGGTCTTCCGAATACCAGGGGCTTCGCCGAAATTTAAAATTATAGAATTCTATGGCTAAGTGAGAGTGTTCAAGCAGTATAAGTCCGGTTGCCTTGTTCGTTGTGTTGAGCGCCTCCCTCGATGGACCCAACAATGGGAACAAAAGTGCTCATGTTTATCCCGAACACCCCAGCACTCGCAGCTTGGGGGCTGAAGCCAACGACTTGCCATCTCTCAGATTTTATAAACGGCCGCACAGAAGGTAATATTTTAAATTAAACAAGCGTTGCTCATGGCGCATATGAACAAAGTTTTCCGCGCACAGGATAAATACATAGCAAGTTCACTCAAAGATTACATTTCAAGAGCACTCATCTGCAATATCGCAGGCTCCCTTCAGGACAATTTTATAATACTTCTCCGGCGTACGATACTCCCTGCCCGGTGGCGGTGGATCCGTGAGAAGCTTCTCCGCATCCAACTTGCCCCGGTGCACCTTTGTGCGGGCAAGGGCCCGACGAGCGCCTTCAATACAGGCGGAGCGCTTGATGACCTCCACCCAGGGGCATGCATCCACCAGCCGCCGCACGAGGCCAAAGTAGCTCCCAGGCATGGCCTGTCCATGCCACAGCCGGACTATGAGGCCCTTCATGGCCTCCTCAGCTACCTTGTGGAGTTCGACCAGCTGCTTCAGCTGGTCTCTTGGGGGCACCGGATGGCCGGCCTCAGCGTACTGAGACCAGAAGACCTTCTCCGTCGAGCTCCCCTCCTCGCCACGATAGAATGCGGCGGCATCAGACGCACTACGCATCAGATCTGCAAACGCCCCTGGAGAGCTCCGAATGCGGGTAAGTGTCAGGTAGTTCACATTAACATGCCTGCTTTGCATGAAAAATGCCTTACCCGCCGCTATCTTCTTTATATCTTCAACCTCCTGAAGAGCCTTACGGGCCTCGGCCTTGGCGGACTTGGCACTTTCAAGAGCCGAGGCAAGCTCGGACTCTCGAGTCTTGGAGTCACGCTCCAAACTCTCATGCTTTTCCATGAGAGCCTGGAGCTCTTACCGAACTTCCGCCACCCGTGCCTCTTGTTTTTCTCGCTCGGCCCGTTCCGCAGCCGCACTGCGTTCGGCCACGGACACAGCCTCCTTCAGGGTTGCCACCTTGTTAGTGGCCCCTGCAATACCCGCATTATCCTTGTTAATTTTATTGCAACCGAAATCCTTTTTTGTAAGGTACTAATTCAAAGTGGTATTACTCACCTTCTTTTTCCTCGAGCTGCCTCTTGGCATGGCCGAGCTCTTGCTCAGACCGCTCGAGATCCTTCTTCAGCACATCGACCTCCGCCGTTAATGCGGCAGAGGCCAGCAGCGCAGCCTGCAAACCCATATTGACATATTTTTAGCAACCCTGCGCATATCTTGTTCGATCCTCAGTCCGGCTTTTCTTTCCGAACACCGAACTGAGCATCAGGGGCTACTGTCTATGCGGTATTACATTACATAATTTTAACTTCTTACCTCAAAGCCTGTTAGAAGGCTGCTGCAGGCTTCGGTCAGCCCGCTCTTAGCAAGCTGGACCTTCTCAATCACCGCACTCATGATAGTGCGGTGTTCTTCCTCGATGGAAGCGCCTTTAAGCGCCTCCAACAGGTTATCCGGCGCCTCCGGTTGGACGGAGGCCGCCGGCGTCGCGATCCTGCCCTCCTTTCGAAGGGGCCGCTTGCCGGACTCTGGAACCACTGCGGGTTCCGATGTAGAGTCCGGCACAAAGTCCGGGAGGCTGCCTGACGGCGCCTCCGGAGCCTCCTCCTGATGGGTCCCTCTCTGGGATCCCACCTCGATGTCTTCGCCACGGGGGGTAGTGGCGGTCGAAAGTGAATCCACATCCGACGGGGCCAATGACCCGCATGATGAAGCGGGAAGATCATCATCGGCCGGACTACGGACAGAACGCGGCATTAGAAGGACACTACGTGACATAAAAGAAATTACACATCAAGGATCCGGATACTTACGATCTTGTCGGACGCCTGGCCCTTGGAGGCCACTCATCCTCGCCAACGTTGGTGTTGGCGAAACTGACCGGGGGGATAGTTCTCCCCCTCTTGGACCCTTCGGCCTCCCCGATTGGGGAAGCCTTCCTCTTCTTCTCTCCCTCCTCCGGGAGAGAATACTCCTCCTCCTCGTCTTCAGGGGAAGAGTCCTCGTCATTGTCAGACGCCTGATTGCGGGAACTCTTTCGAGTCCCCGCGGCCACCTTCTTGGCCTTCTTCTCCGGCACCACGTGCGGTGCCGGAACCAGCAGCCCTGCTAAGCGGGCGTCCACTGGGTCTTCTGGCATGGGAGCCGGGCTGATAAGCAGCTTGGCCTTCTCCATCCATTCCTGTCAAAGGAAGAGGCAGAATGAAACCTCACTAGAGTCAATCTAATTATCACAAGTGTCCCGTAATGGGGTTGAATCACTTACCTCGTCAGTTGGATACTGCGAGCTGAATCCGCGGTCTTCGGTCGCGGAAGCGGGGGCTTCGGCGCCCTTGAACAGCACCCTCCAGGCGCCTTCGTATGTTGTATCGAAGATCCCGCTTAGCGCCTGGTGCTGTTCCGGATTGAACTCCCACAAATTGAATGCCCGTTCTTGGCATGGGAGGATCCGCCGGATGAGCATAACTTGGACCACGTCGACGAGCCTGAGCCTATTGCTCACCATCTTCTTGATACATGCTCGGAGTCCCGTCACCTCCACCGGATTGCCCCACTGCAAGCCCTTCTCTTTCCAGGAGGTGAGCTGCGTGGGGATGCCAGATCTAAACTCGGGGGCCGCCGCCCATGTGGGTTTGCGCGGCTCGGTGATGTAGAACCACCCCGATTCCACCCCTTGACGGAGTCCACGAAGGTCCCTTCGAGCCAAGGGACGTTGGGCAATTTGCCCAACATGGCACCTCCACATTCCGCTTGCGTGCCCTTCACAACCTTCGGCTTGACGTTGAAGGTCTTGAGCCACAGGCCAAAGTGGGGCTGGATGCAGAGGAAGGCCTCGCACACGACGATAAACGCCGAGATGTTGAGGATGAAGTTCGGCGCCAGATCGTGGAAATCCAGGCCATAGTAAAACATGAGCCCCCCGACAAATGGATGGAGCGGAAAGCCCAGTCCGCGGAGGAAGTGGGGGAGGAAGACGACCCTCTCATGAGGCCCAGGGGTAGGGATGAGCTGCCCCTCGTCGGGTAGCCGATGCGCGATATCGCCGAAAAGGTATCCGGCGCTGCGCAGCTTGGTGATGTCCTCCTCCTTAGCGGTGGAGGCCAACCATTTACCTCCCGCTCCGGACATATTCGGAGAAGGTCGAGGCGAGATGCGCGAGCTCGGGCGTTGGAGCTTGAGTTCGCGGGGATGGATAAGCAAAGGAGGAAGAAGGCGTAGGTGAGAAGGTGAATCCTTATCCCTTATATATAGGCGGACAAAACTATGCGTCCCCCACCAGCCTGGTAAAACTCGCTTATCTCCCAAGCGCCACCATCAATGGCGCGGTTGGGTTACCCACGTACGTATTAATGAGAATCCCGGAATAAGGGGAACACGATCTCTGCTTCGACAAGACGTGCCAAGGAAACCGCTTCGCTAAACGTGCTGAGGTGGTATAGTAAAAAACGATTCAAACGAAGGCTTGGTAGCGGTGTGATGTCACGCCACGTAATACGTCAGCAGATTGAAATAAGTGTACATTTTATTCTCTCTACGGTGGAATGTGGAATTTATTTTGCACAGCCGGACACTATCCTGGTGTTCATGATCTTCTCTGGATTATTCAAGGGAGGAACCCGCCTTGCAATGCCGAACATTATGCGCGCCGGACTAATCGTCATTGAAGCCTGGTTCAGGGGCTACTGAGGGAGTCCTGGACTAGGGGGTGTCCGGACAGCCGGACTATCAATACCCGCCGGACTCCAAGACTACGAAGTCACAAGATTGAAGACTCCGTCCCGTGTCCGGATGGGACTTTCCTTGGCGTGGAAGGCAAGCTTGGCAATACGGATATGTAGATCTCATACCATTGTAACTGACTCTGTGTAACCCTAGCCCCCTCTGATGTCTATATAAACCGGAGGGCTTTAGTCCGTAGGACAACATACATTACAACAATCATACCATAGGCTAGCTTCTAGGGTTTAGCCTCCTTGATCTCGTGGTAGATCCACTCTTGTACTACCCATATCATCAATATTAATCAAGCAGGACGTAGGGTTTTACCTCCATCGAGAGGGCCCGAATCTGGGTAAAAACATCGTGTCCCTCGTCTCTTGTTACCATCCGCCTAGACGCGCAGTTCGGGACCCCCTACCCGAGATCCGCCGGTTTTGACACCGACAGGGGGCGAACCCCCACCTCCTTCTCCTATTCGGCCTCCTACCATCAGGGGGCACGCCACCCCTTATGGGATGGTGTGCTCCCCTCCTATGGCCCATATGGCCCATATCTTCCCCCGGGAGGTTCCGGTACCCCCCCCCCCCCCCCGGGTACTCCGATATGTACCTGATACATCCCAAACACTTCCTGTGTCCGAATACTGTCATACTATATATCAATCTTTACCTCTTCACCATTTTGAGACTCCTTGTAATGTCCGTGATCTCATCTGGGACTCCGATCAACATTCGGTCACCAAATCACATAACTCATATAACACAAAATTGTCATCGAACGTTAAGCGTGCGGACCCTACGGGTTCGAGAACTATGTAGACATGACCAAGACACCTCTCTGGTCAATAACCAATAACGGAACCTGGATGCTCATATTAGCTCCCACATATACTACGAAGATCTTTGTTGGTTGAACCGTTATGACAACATACGTTATTCCCTTTGTCAACGGTATGTTACTTGCCCGAGATTCCATCGTCGGTATCTTCTTACCTAGTTCAATCTCGTTACCGGCAAGTCTCTTTACCCGTTCCATAATGCATCATCCTACAACTAACTCATTAGTCACTTTGCTTGCAAGGCTTCTTATGATGTGCATTACCGAGAGGGCCCAGAGATACCTCTCCGATACTCGGAGTGACAAATCCTAATCTTGATCTATGCCAACCCAACAAACACCTTCAGAGATACCTGTAGAGCATATTTATGATCACCCAGTTACGTTGTGACGTTTGATAGCACACAAGGCATTCCTCCGGTATCCGGGAGTTGCATAATCTCATAGTCGAAGGAATATGTATTTGACATGAAGAAAGCAATAGCAATAAAACTGAACGATCATTATGCTAAGCTAATGAATGGATCTTGTCCATCACATCATTCTCCTAATGATGTGATCTCGTTCATCAAATGACAACACATGTCTATGGTTAGGAAACTTAACCATCTTTGATTAACGAGCTAGTCAAGTAGAGGCATACTAGGGACACGGTGTTTTGTCTATGTATCCACACATGTATCAAGTTTCCGGTTAATACAATTCTAGCATGAATAATAAACATTTATCATGAACAAGGAAATAAAAAATAACAATTTTATTATTGCGTCTAGGGCATATTTCCTTCAGGTGACTATAACTTGCAAGATCGGATCAAGAACACAAATATATTCATGGAAACATAAAGGATTCAGATCTGGATTCATGGCATTTGGACCCTAATGACGAGCATTAAGCATGGCAAAGTCATAGCAACGTCAATCTCAGAACTTAGTGGATACTAGGGATCAAACCCTAGCAAAACTAACTCGATTACATGATAAATCTCATCCAACCCATCGCCGTCCAGTAAGCCTACGATGGAATTACTCACACATGGTGGTGAGCATCATGAAATTGGTGATGGAGGATGGTTGATGATGACGACAAACTCGATTACCCCTCTCTGGAGCCCTGAACGGACTCCAGATCTGCCCTCCCGATGAAGAACAGGAGGCGGCGGCGGCTCCGTATCATAAAACATGATGAATCCTTCTCTCTGATTTTTTTTCTCCCCAAATGTGAATATATGGAGCTGGAGTTGAGGTCGGTGGAGGTCCAAGGGACCCACAAGGCAGGGGGCCCGCTCTAGGGGGGTGGGCGCGCCCTCCACCCTTTTGGAAAGCAGGTGGGTCCCTCTCGGTTGATTCTTTCGCCAATATTTTTTATTTATTCGAAAAATATTCTTCGTGAAGTTTCAGGTCATTCCGAGAATTTTTATTTCTGCACAAAAATAACACCATGGCAATTCTGCTGAAAACAGCGTCAGTCCGGGTTAGTTCCATTCAAATCATGCAAATTAGAGTCCAAAACAACGGCAAAAGAGTTTTGAAAAGTAGATACGATGGAGACGTATCAGTGATCCACACGGGCGCTCATATGATGGGCACCAAAGGACATCAACATAACCACAAGCAAATTAAACCAAACATAGCAATTCACCAATTACCCCAAAGGACAACAAAAATCTACTCAAACAACATAGTATGGCAACACATCATTGGATAATAATATGAAGCATAAAGCACCATGTTCAAGTACGGGGTACAGTGGGTTGCGAAGAGTGGACCACTGAATAAAGATGAGGGAAGGTGATGGAGCTGTTGATGAAAATGACAGAGTTGTTGGTGTAGATCACCGTCATGTGATGATTGCCCCGGCGGCGTTCTGGCACCACCGGGAGAGAGGAGGAGAGATCCTCCATCCTTCTTCTTCTTCTTCCTTGGCCTCCTCCCTAGATGGGAGGAGGGTTCCCCTCTAGTCCTCGGCCTCCATGGCTCCCAGATGGCAGGATACCCCCCGAGATTGGATCTCTCTCTCTCTCTTTCTCTGTTTTCTTCTATTACGCGTTCCTGATTTCTGACCCTTCACCGTTCGGGCTTAAAATTTGAGGGCATTTTATCTGGAAATTATCTTTCTTATGGAAGGGCCCCAACCTCCTTACGAAGGGGCCACAAGCCTGCCCGGCGCGCCCAGGGTAGGGGCGCGCCGTCTGAGCTTGTGGACCCTCAAGCATCGTCTCGTCCTGATTCAATTTTTTTCAAAATCACATATATTCCAAAATAAATCTCCGTAAATTTTTATCGTATTTGGACTTTGTTTGATATGGATTTTTTGCGAAACAAAAAAATGCAACAAACAGGAACTGACACTGGGCAATGGATCAATATGTTGGTCCCAAAAAATAATGTAAAAATGTTGCCAAAAATATGTGAAAATTGTAGAATATTGGCATGAAACAATAAAAAATTATAGATACGACAGAGACGTATAGTAACCAACACAGTCTCCGCGTTGCTCGGCAGAGAGCCAACCGTGCAAGCCGCCATCCAGGTCATAAACCTGACATTGACAGACTACCAGATTGCCACCAACCATCCAATGTAGAAGTAGAGAGCATCCCAACCCCCTCCCCCCTCCCCGACGCACAACATGGGCGCAGGTGGGTGAGGGTTGGCCCTGTCTGATGCCACCTGGCCTTGCAGCGACTCCGTAGAGAGCGGATCTCCTGGAACGATTCCTCCAAGAAGGAAAGGGCGCCAACACGCCACTGCCGCTCAGCCTAGAAGATTAGACCAAATTTTTCACCCGAAGCCAAAGGTGGAGGGTTGTTCGTCGACAATGCATGCTAAAGGCCGGCGGCAGCAGTGATGGGGAGGAGAGCACGGCGGAAGGGGGTTACAATGGCGCAAAACCTAAATCCCCATAGTCGTCGGGAGGTTACACAATTACCAATATAATGCAGGCCTCTTTCAAAATAAGTATATATAGTACTCTCTTCATTTTTCATAATGCAAGAGCTAGTGTCAAAAACGTATTTCTATTATGGTACGAAGAGAGTAACAAATTACAGTACATTGGATTACTACTAGTAGTTTAGTCATTGTGAGTTTCCCACGCCCCTGCCTCTCGAGCTGCGCCGCCGCCGAGCCGCTTCTCCCCGACGCCCCATGTCCGTAATCTGCACCGCCGTCGAGCCATCAACCCGCCGACGCCCCCGCTACAAGCCAAACCGGGCGGCAGAGGCCAAGCAGCATGCACCGCCACCTCCCCCGCTGCCGTGCGATGCCTCTACCACCGCCCCCGCCTCCTCCAAGGATGCTGGGGATTCCCAGCAGCCGCCTCTCTGCGCCCCTCCCGCCCGCGCCTCCTCTGCATTCCAGAAGGCACGCCCCTTCTCCCCCTTCGTTTCTTTGTATCTTACAGGTTATAGTTTTGCGGAGCCTGAGTACAGCTATGTTGCTAGATGCATATGTGTATCAGTGTATGGCGATATGGCATTTTTTCCATTACGTGTATTTGAATATACGGAGCACATTATACTAGTCAATTTTAATAGGATGCGAAGATGTTGCTAGCTTCTTAGCTGCTATTCCATAGCCTGTCTTGTTCACTAAATGTCAAATATGTACGGTCTTTAATTTCTTATGGGCATGACAGACAAGATAGTACATGAACATTGAACAAATATAATTGAACCAATTGTTAGAGGATAAGACTATTCTTTGCCTTTTCTTGGAGGAACAATGATTGTTTGCTAGGGCTATAGTTTGCGGATTTCATTTGGGCTGGTGCTGGACATTCACTGAAGGGCTTCTGGCCCAGAATTATCAGGGGGTATCAGGTTTTATTTTACTGGAATGAATTATATGGCACAAACATTCACTCCACTGTCCCAAAGTGTGACGCAGCCTGCTCCGTCCGATTACATGTCGCTGCAGTGATTCTTGCGTGACCATGACATCATCCATGATCTGTAGTGCATTCCTTTATTTATCTTTGAAAATGTTAATTCCATTGTACTCCCCGATATGTGCATCTCCACACTATATTCCTTTATTTAGCTTTTGATGGTTCAGCGTTCTCTGGGGTTGGGCTAAGACTGTACGTAACGAGACTATACTCTTGTACATTTACAAATGGTTGTTTTTTATTTCTTTTAATAGTTGTTTGGTGCATTAGAATATTTTGAGGACATTAGTTTATGTGTTTATCTCTTTTGTAGAGAGGTGCATGTTTGGTATCTTTGCCCGGGTGAGCTGAATGATCAGTCCCAACTAGAGATGTATAGAAAGCTCCTTTCTCCTGCTGAAAAAGAGTATGTTGACTCTATAAATGAAACAACGTTGCGGAAACATGCTATGCTGTCCTGTGCATTGAAGCGCACCACCCTCTCAAGATGTATGTAATCACCAACTGCCTATTGCACTGTCGATCACATTTAATTGAAGTTTCATTCCTGTTTCTATCATTCAAAATACCATGCTGTCTATATTCTTGTTAGTAGGAGTTAGGGAAATTGGCTGCTGATATCAGATTCACTAGTGTACATTGCTTACAATTAACAACACATAGGATCCTCTCCTTGGGTGGTGGTAACTCTATGAAAAAAAATCTTAGTCTATATACTGTAATTATGGGGACAACTTGGTGTTGTTGTAACAAACACAGTTTAATATTTCTAGAGAGATTCAGCTGTTTTATGCAATTTATTGCTTTATATGCAATGAGTCCATGAGTTAAATATAGGTGCATGATTTCCATTCGTGCATTCATCTGTCTTAAATATATGAAGAACATATGATTCAAGATGAAAAATGTAACTTTTGACCTCTTGCATCCACATATGGCTTTTTCTTTTCTCAAGTAACACTTTAGGACCTATTAGGTGTACAATCACTTTATGATGCATATGCAGTTGTTCTAAATAATCATAAAAATGGAGAATGAAACCATCTGCATTTTGACTTGTAATAACACGGAAGCTTGGCACGCTGCTCCATGTTTGAATTTGTTAGAATTTTTGTTTGTTGTTACTAATGGCGGAACAGGAATACTGATATGCCATTGCTTATTGCTATTTTTTAAAACTAGACTAGATACAGATTCTAAAATTGATCCGAGGTCATTTGCGTTTAAGTACAACAAATTTCGCAAACCTGAGGTAAGAGGTTAGGCTTCAGTGATTCTTTTTTCGGCAACTTCAGGCCATGTAACTAACCTGCCTTTTTTTGTTTTTTCCATGTTTGATCAGATATTGTGGCCATCTAATGATAATGTGGAGCTACCTTTGCATTTCAACATTTCACACACTAGTTCTTTGATTGCCTGTGGCATTGCCATGGATGCTAATGTATGTTCTTTGTCCCTGTGACAGCTATAAGTGAGAAAGACACGACCATGTTTCTGTTTCTATGGAAGTTATTCAGTTGATATTGCTATGTTATTATGTCCCGTTTCAGATTGGCATCAATATTGAAGAAAAGAAGCGGAAGACAACCAAGAGTATTTTATCTCTTGCTCGTCGTTTTTTTACCGCTTCGAAAGCTGATTATCTCACTGAGATTTCTGATTTGTATGCTCAGGAAAAGGAATTCTTCAAACTATGGACTCTTAAAGTTAGTTAGGCTCTCTTTAGCCCTCTACTATATAGCCCTTTTGTATGCAACAACTTCATTGCACGGTACATTGTGTAGAACATTGAGAAGTTATGGTAGTTCTTACTACAAGGCTAGAATATATCAACTGCCCCATCACGTAGTCTAAGATATCACCTAAACGGTTAAAACACACTATGCATAAAATAGTTAGTAGGTAGTGTATATACATCACTTTTAATGTGACTCATCCAAGCATGCATTATTTAGGCCATTTAATGGCAATACTGAACAAAAACATACATGATTTCAGGATTATGATATTAAACAACTCGTATCTTTGGACAAGATGAATGCTAGAACACAAATTAATTTTATGCACTTGCGATATTAAATCAATCATTAAAATATCTGAATCAAAAAATAAATAGAACTTACCTCATTCTCCTAGTTGACTTTGTTGTTCTTTGCTATAGAATTTAGGTTTGATACATGTAGCTAGTGCTAACTTGCTGCACCACATAATTGTGTTTAATAAATCAAATTGAAGCACATGTATGGGCATCTTATGAATGGTCCACTTGCCAAAAAGGAATGTTATGAGAAGAATTAGCACCAAAGTTGGGTTTGCGCCAAATATTGCCCTATTTTGAATTAAATATTCACAATTCTGGTTACTGATACGATGTTGCAAAAATAAATTGCTTACATAGAAGCATTACTGATATCTAAATTTATAGGAAGCATATGTAAAGGCTCTTGGATTGGGTTTGTCAGGCGCTCCACTCAATGAATTTTCAATCAAGTTAGAAACAAGCAATGGAATTCAGGTTTCTAAGGTATGTAGTTTCGACCTTCCCCCTTTGTTGGTTTTTTAACATATAATACATGTGTGAGGGAGCTTCAGAACCAATGGTCAGATGTCATGTTAAGAAAGTTTTATGAGGAAAAGAGTGCTGCTATGGGATGGTATACCGTTGGTTCATAAAACAACCAGGATAGCATCCCACCCTCTGTTTTGTCCATCTCTGTCAGCGGTTGAAATGCCTGCCACTCTCTCAGATCCTGTCAACCTTGTTTTCTCACTGCACTGGATCCACCATGTTCCAAAATATTCAATAGAAGTTTCACACATGTTTTGCAAATTTTGATACGTGTTCTGCTGTAGGTTAATCAGGTTTTGTCGTACTCCAAACTAAGTTTCACAAAACAATTCAATACATTTTACATGGATCTGAACCAATCCAATAAATTTGAGAAGACTCGCTGTTGTTTCACCTTTCCTTTATCATTTCTCGGATGTGTTTCACATTTCATGGTTCCATGCAAGATTCACAATAAATTCTCAAATTTCACAGAAGTGTCACATACTAGCAGACTCAATATTTCAATAGAAAATTAACGGGGTAAATCTTCAAATAAGAAAGCAAAATAAGAAGAAAGCAGAAATTAATATTACATGTGTGAGGTCTACCATGTGCTGTGCAATCACGCCAACACAATTGAGCCATTGCCTGCACACCAACTCAACGGTAGATGCCTATCCCCTTTTTTGGCTTTTGGATGGGAATACCGTCCTATATTTATTTACTTTTAAGGAAAGGTATCTGGTTTTTATGCATCATAGGACATCAGAGAAATCAGGTGCATTAAGTTATTGCAAATTATATTTTAATCTGCCTTGACTCTTGTTCGATTTTCCAGGCATTGAAAGTATGTAACGATTCCAACTCTGGGTGTAATCATCTGTCTGAGGATTGGCTATTTGCACTCGCGGAGCTAAATAGTTCTCATTACATGGCAGTTTGTTTGGAGGCTGACTCAAGATGTCAAGGTTTGTATTGCCAGCCTGGGGACAAAGGGTTTGGTTATCTTTGTTCTTTCAGTCACTCCATTACTATTGATGTATATATGTTTCAGGTCCTGAAAATAGTCCAGCGCCAGTAGGATTAAAAATATGGAAGACCATACCATTTGTATTAGATACACTTGTCTCTGGAACAGAAGCTGTTAAACTTATTGCTTGACCGTACGATTTCACTAGCTCATAGTATGATGCAAGATTTGGTGTTTCACCAAGTAGGAGGCTAAACACTGAGAATTCTTGAGGCGTGAGTTAACTCTCTGCCCGCAATATTTGGGGTACAGAGGAAAGTTGCAGGTTGTGCTTCGCTTTCCCCCTCCTGTTGGTTCCCTGCGGCAGTCGTTCTTTTATCGGTCTGGTCCGGCTTGTGTACTTGCTGCCGGATTGCTCGTTGCTGATTTTTGGCAAAAAAAAAAAGCATCATGTGGTTTATTCTTTGATTTATTCTTCAATTATCTGGAAAGCTCAGGATGATCACTCATGTGATTTTCGGGAGTATTAGAAAATCAACTTTTACAAATAACTGCTCATATGCTCTTGTGTTGTAACTGAAGTACTGAACCGAAGATCTTAGGACAGTGTTGGTTGTGAGCAGTTATTTGTAAAGCTGTTTTTTGTGTTTAGCACAAAAAAACACGACTTTAGCACATCCAACACATCGCGTTTTTCGTGTTGGATGTGCTAAACTCGTGTCTCTTGTGGGGAGAATCTCATGTTTTTCTTCGGAAAAGTGTGGTAGACACCGAAACTGCGATTGCACATGACGAGGCGGCTGACGTAGATGAAGATAGTCGTGGTGTAGCCCCAGTGTGCACACACGTTGAATCGATACAATAGAACTGGAAACTACTTTTGTTTTTCCCCCTTGAAACTTGCTGGAAACTGCTGCTGCGTTACGGACGCATTCGTGTATATCCAGTTATCTCGAAGCTGACCATGAGAAGAGACAGAGCGACCAGTGTCTACATCTCCATAAGCTAACGTAGGGCATCTCAGCCTCCAACACATGGCTCCCCATGTGTCATGGTGCATGCAGCCCTACCTCTACACCCAAACCGATCATATAACCCTCCACCGCAACACACGGATGCCAAGAATATCCACCAACAACTACGACAACATCCAACACCATGACGCTTCTCTTGCTGCATGCCTTGCTGCTGGCAAGTGCGGCCGTGGCGGCAGCAGCATCTGAGGCCGGCGACGCTGCAGGCGGCAACGCCACCACGGCTCAAGGCCTGTGCAACGGCGCCGGATGCCAGCCGCCGCCGCAGCCGCTGCCGATCTACGGCGGCCCTCCCCCGTCGCCGCCGTCGACGACACCGCCCTCACCGGGCATGCAGACGCCATGCCCGCCGGCGACTCCCGTTTGCTGCTGCGGCCAAACCACGCCTCAGCAGCCGTACTACCAAGCGCCTCCGATCGGCTACCTTCCCTACTACAACGAGTCTGCTTCTTCGGTGCTAGTGCCACCGACTCCCGTCGCCGCCGTTGCCTATTACGTGATCGTACCATGTCTCTTGCTTTGGATTGTGGTGTAACGGTGATCACTGAAGCCTCATCCAACATCAACAGAAGATAGACTCGCCATAAAGAAAAGACTGTACTAGAAGGAGGGTTGCGTCTTGGCACACCCTTTTTCTCTTTGTCGTTGTAAAAGTGGTTCTGTAGCCAAAGTACCTTCCTCAGCTGAACTCAAATGCTCCTGGTCATGAACAGTAACATCAAAAAAAAACTTCAAAAAATCTGACTTTTTCGCAAACTCTAAGGAATGTTTAGATTGCTTGCAAAGTTTCATTATGAAATCACATTGATTGAAGCTGTGGCTAAGAAAAAATAAAATCAGTTGATACGGAGCTAGCTCGCTTAGGCTTGGATTTGAAATTGGGTCATAAGAGCATCTCTAGTACACCTCTTAAAGCGGTCAAACCCGTAAAAAGAAGAGATGTTTACAGTTTCCCATAAAAAGAAGAGATGTTTACAGTTTCGGTCGAAAAAACGGCGCCTAGCAGATCCTGTAAAACTCGTTTGGCGTTTAAGGGCACCGAAAATCCATCCGCGAGAACCTTATATGTACAGTCTCGCAGAAGGCAGTATACAGTTCAATCCGTAAACCGGTCAAACCTTGTTGGAGCAGACACACCGCCGCGGAACTGGCCGAAATCTACACGGAACTCATTGGAATCCGTCGCCGCACATCGGAAGAAGCCGCTGCATGTTGAAATTTGCCGCCGCCGGTCCGAATTGTGGCCGGCTCAACCTCCACTGCTGACGCGAGGCCGTCCATGGGCAGGGTGGACCAGGCCACCGACGGCCAGAATCAAGCCGTGGCGGCGCCGAAGAAAGGGCGGGGGGTGGGTGTCGAGGAGCTCGGGCGGCCATGCGAGGGAGCGCGCGGCGGTGAGTGGTGCCGGGCTCAATCGGGGACAGGTAGGTGCGCCAGGAAGCGCGCAGTCACGCGAGGCCGTCCATGGGCAGGGTGGACCAGGCCACCGACGGCCAGAATCAAGCCGTGGCGGCGCCGAAGAAAGGGCGGGGGGTGGGTGTCGAGGAGCTCGCGCGGCCATGCGAGGGAGCGCGCGGCGGTGAGTGGTGACGGGCTCAATCGGGGACAGGTAGGTGCGCCAGGAAGCGCGCGGTCAGGATGGGTGGCGTAGGGCTCCTCCATTGCATGCGTGGCCAGGAATGGTCGGCGCCGGGGCGAGGCATACCATGGCCGGAGACAGGCTCTGCCGTGACAGGAGGAAAAAAAAAGGCTATAACAGGATACAATTTTATTTACAAGGTCTGCTCTGTCTAAGGCAATTTCGAACGAAAAAATGGTTTACAGTGCATCGTATATGCGTTTTTAAGGGTCAACTTATACGGGGTCTATTAGAGATGCTCTAAGCACCTAAGCGTGACGAGGGAAGTAAATTGGCACGCAGATGTGGTCGGCCGAGCGATGTGTGCGTTGCTGGTTGATACAACTGTGCAAATGATTTTGATGGGATCCTCAAGAACAGTCTTTTGTGTGGAACTTGGGGTTGTACGAAATGGCTTTGCGTACGATGAAAGCTCGTACGATTTTCGTACGATCATCGTATCACCCATCCACAAAATTCATCCAATGGCTCCTGTCGTACGAAAATCCATACAAACTTTATCGTACGTGTAGCAGAGCTCGGGTAGTAAGGGCGTGTCTGGTTATCATCTTCAAATTTGCCTGTATTGCACACTTGTCTTAGTTCAGCTTGGCTGAGCAAAACAGGTCAAAAACCAACGTCTGCATACTGTTTGGTAGACAGCATTACGTCAGTGGCTATTTTAGGGTTGGCTATTTGGTTGCACACATATGTGCTTTAGGGGTGAGCGCATGCAAACCACAATTGTTTGACTGCGTGCACATATGTGTTATGCTCACCCCTTTCAAATGTGGCCTTACCATCACGTTTACAGCACAACAGTAGGTAGTAACACTACTATTTAACAGCACATGACAGATAAACAAGCAACAAATAGCATGTTAAACAACAGATAAACATGCATACTAGAAGTAGGGATAAGTTTTAAGACACCGGGGGTGTTGATCCCTGCCAAAATATTAACAGTTTCACAACAGAAGTTCAAACTGTCCCCACAAACTACTAACAAGTTCATACTAAAGACTTTATACTAACTGGCGATCTAATCGCGAGACTGATGTTGCTGATGCAACGGACCCTGCACATGATGGAGTTGTCATGATTGTAGATCTGCACCTTGATGCCAAGCCCGAAGATCCACGCGACGAGGAGGTCGCCGGGGACGATCTTGTGGCGGCGATAGAAGTACTGCCAACCCCTATCAAGGACCATCTAACCCTGGAAGTTCTGGACCTGAACCCAGAACTCGCACCACTTGTTCGTCGATAGCCTGACGACGCGAGGGGGCTTAATCACCCGCCACTGCTCCATCACCTCCGTGAACTTGGGCAGGATGATGAGAATGGTGAGATCCTCCATGTCTCCTTGATCTGAACGTAGAAGCGAAGCGGCTCCCATCCCCCCTCTTCCCGGACGGTCCTCGGATCTTATCCCCGTGGTCGTGGCTGGCTCATGGCAGCGACCCTGCCAATGAGGTTCACCCTCTTGAGCCACCGGTTCGTCAGGATTAGGTCCTCGACACCCCCGGCGCCAGCCACGGCCCGTGCTCCTTCACCAGCTACGTCTCACTCCATCTTCATGATCTTGCCAGGTTTTGTGTTAGTAACATAGCATTGCCAATCATTAGTGATATGATCATTGGCAACTGCGTCTGAACAATGGCAGTTGCCCAGGCGCAACTGGGATGAGTGACACTTGCCAATCATCAGTACTATGATCTAAACATACCACCGCATGTTTGCCAACTGTCACTTATCAGTGCCACTTCCACATTTGGGAGCATTCAGATTTGGCAACAACATATACGAGGAACCACATTGGTCCTGCAACGTAGATGAGCATGCACATTTGTCCTTAAACACCAATCACCATGTATGTAATGCAATCATAAACAATGGCAGTAGCACTTGCGCAACATAAACACGGAGCAAGCATAAATCTAGCATGAACAATGAGCACGGTTGACTAATAATCTAGCATGAACAAGGTTGACTAACAATCTAGCATGAACAACAAGCACGGTTGACTACCGATGTAGCAAGCACAAATGTAGCAAGAACAATAAGCCCCAATATGGCATCCACACTATCAGTCAACAACAATCAATTGGATTCGAATCGCTTCGATTTGAATCAAATCCAATCCAATCCATGCCTAATACTCACTAAGCGCAAAAAGGAAACCCTAATCTACATCTACGAGCAAAGGGCAAACAATGATACTTATCAGAGTGGTTGTTGTTGGTGCGTAGGCCAGCCGAGAAGAACGGGAGAACGAGGGGGCACCTCAAGGATGAACCGGCCACGCCCAGGGCCATAGCCGATGCACCGATGCTCCTCATGACTCGGGAGGTATAGGAAGAGGGCGTCGTCGTCCATAGCCCTGCCTCACTCACTGGAGAAAACCCCCGAATGGGGGTTAAGAAAACCCCTCCGGCCACCCGGGTTCCGAACAGCGGCCCACCGGATGGGGTCCCCTCCAGTGGCTCAACCGAACCCAGGACCACCAGGTTCAAAAAAGGAGGCGGAGCGGCCGACAACGCATTGGCCCAAGGAGGCGGCCTGCTGGCGCGCGGTTGGCCGCCATCAAGTCAATGTTGTTGTTAGTGAGGCTGGCCACCCACCGGTCTTGGGTTCGGTTGTTGTAGACGATAATGGGGGTGAGGGGGCGGCGGGCATGCTATCGGAGAAGAGCACAAGGGGCGGTGAGGAGAGTGTGAGAGAATGGTGTGAATGAGGAGTGGGTGGTGACACGAGAGAAGGGGGAGTTATACCTCCCGTCTGTCTCCCGCACTTCCCGAGGCGTGCAGGGACGCGCGTGGCTCGAGTGAGACTAGCTCGGCAAAAATTGTCGATTCAGCCGTTCCACGTGAAAAGCACAGAAATGCTTTAAGTTCCGTGCAGCTCAATAAACAAATATAGGTTAGGCAACCAAATAGATCGATTTCGTTCTGCACTGCTTTGATTAGTTCTTATATGGGCAACCAAACCCACCCTAACTGTATGGTTGGTGCTGGCAAGATCAGCAAACAAGAGAACCAAATAAAACTTTGATGTACAAAAACAAAAAATCTAAGCAAAATCCAAATAAAAAGCTTCATAACAAAATAGGCAAAACAAACCAAAAACTTTCAAAAAAAACCTTGAAAGATAATCAAAAAGAGAAAAAACTTCAAATTTTATATTCAGGATCAGATGGTAAATCACAGGGATGCCCCAGTGTCGTAACAGGCTTATTGGGGCGGGCACCCCTCTCGCATAATTAGCGAGCCTGTACCACTCCTCATTTCCCTTTGCTGCCTGAAGGATCATGCTTTTCCCAGTCGCGCCCCGTCCCTTCTTAAAGGCGTCCCTTCAACGCGCTCACTCCCTCCGGCCGAGGTGGGACTAAATATGTCTCAAGCCTCGCTGAACCACTGAACCATCCCTTGAGGAGGCCAATTCTTAAACCTACCACGGGCCATCAGGCGTACACAAAGTGGGCCGGTTATCATAGGTAAAACATTGGCCCATGCTGGTTAGTCTTCGCGATGCAGAAGTATAACAGGATTTATAGCTTAAGATCGAAAAATTAAACAAAGGGGATGTAGCTCAAATGGTAGAGCGCCCGCTTTGCATGCGGGAGGCACGGGGTTCGATCCCCCGCATCTCCATTTCATTTTTGTTTCATTATTTCATTTTTGTTTCATTTCATTTTTGTTTCTTCTGGTTTATCTGGGCCTTGATTAAACAATTTCCTTTCAACTTTTTTAGGGAAAAACAATTCACTTTATTTTTAGGGCAAACTCGGAAGCTTTTTATTAGCCGTCACAATGTTTACATTGGACTGACCTAACCATACATGGTCTCCCGCATCTTCATACTATTTTTTGCGCCATTGTTGAAGTATTTTTTCCCCACTTCCTGAAATCATATCTAGCAAGATTTGTAGATTGCTGATAACACTTGACGCGGGATTATTTGTCCTTACCACCATTGAGTTTTTTCTTGTTTTTCCTCTCTTTCATGTTACCCTAGTCTCTTTTTATCTTCTTTGTCATATTTTTTCATGCCGTTGTTAACTATTCGTTTTCTTTTCAATATATACACATAAGTTGGTCATTTGATTAGTATCGAATGTATCATTGATGCATCTTTACCTTAATATTACATCGATTCGGCGACTTCTTTAGGATTGTCCGGTCTCAGGCAAGTGCGAAAGATTGCTTGGCTTGCCGATGCTGGTAGTGGCAACACCCTTGTGTGTCATCCCCTTCTTGGAGGCACTACCATTGCCTCTCTGCCATGCCCTTCGAGCGCCGGGGAAAACTCTATGTCTAGTTCGCTGGATCGGACAAAGGTGGCGTCAGAGTGCCACTTCCTTCATGAAGGCATTGTCTTGGGTGCTCGAGGAAGCACCCCAGTGTTGGAATGTGATGTTGGATGCCGTGCTCGGTATTGGCTGCTTCCCACGGTGTGGGCACCCGAGGCGCTATATATGACATCGCCGACACTTCCTCCAGGCCTTCCTCCTCTAACACAGTTGAGTCCTGCATCCCACTTGCCATCTCCTAGGCGCATAAGGTGGGGGTACGTTGATTCAGTCTGTGATGGAGTGGTGGCCACGTGACGGAGGTTTCGTGTGCTGGTCGTGACACGGTCTGCGTGCTCTATGCCCCCCCTTCTGTAGGAGGGAGGGCGAGTCTTCAGGATGTGTTTCTTGTTTGTGAGGTGCCCCCTCTGCCTCCCACCTATTTGTTGTAACAATTCTCTGCTACTTATCAATAAAATGATACACAATTGTCGGCATATTCATGAAAAAAAACTTTATTTCAGGTGGTCGAAACTATGCATCTTATTATCCATTGTTTGGTGTGCATTTTTGACTTCCAATGGCATGACAGTAAATATACTTGCCATTTTGCCAAGTATAGCATGCTAGCTTAGTGTTTTGACTTAATTGTTGAGAAGATAATCGAAGATGGTTTCTTCTAGTGAATTCATTTTTTCGTGGACCTTACCTTGAGGTTTGGAGCACTTCACCGGCTTACGAACTACATGAGATAATTCAACCCCAGCAAGATTCCTAAAAGTAGAGAAAACATCACTATCTTTCTTATCAATCAAATTAGTCTTCGCGTTTGAAGGTATGACAGAATTTATAAAAGAAAACATTGACCCATTTTCGGTAACCTAGAATATATGTGATCTCCAATCATAGATCAATGGCATTTGGAAGGTTCAGTTTCAATGAACCTTCCAAATTATGACCATTTGTAGGCTCTAGCATTTGGGCGCTGCTTCTAGGATGTGTTCAAGAAAATACCATCCGTGAAAACATGGAAAGATATTTGAGAGTAGTTTTTTTTGTGTGTGTGTGGATCACTCTCTCACATCGAATTGACGAGAGGTTTGAGGAGAGCGTGACGTAGGACAATTTTTTTACACGCCTCGGCTAGATTTTTTTTGGCTTCCTTTTGTTGACAGACTCGTTTGTACATTCCGCGCGCCCTGGGAGGGTGAGCGTGTTGATTTGCATGTTTTAATAGTTTGGTACCGTTGGATGTAAAAAAACCATAAAAATCGACGGTTCAGATCCATTAGTGAGGTATAAGAGGGACTATCTTTGAATTAGGGTAACACAGTGGTAGCTATGTTTTGTGATTTATATATGGATGTGGCGATACATTAGGCGACGTTTTGATACCAGGTTTATTCACGCCGCCGCGCCATATATCTGCTAATTGAACTTAAAGGTTTCGTCTATCTGATCAGTGTACAGTCCAAATGCTGACAAAGGTCACGAGTAATCATAAGCACTAATCTCATCTAAAAAACTTGCCTATTATACATGTACACACAATAACCAGAGGAGCGAGCAACAATTTAACTCCACCGGGCAAAAATATATATACCACCGTCATCATTCAGGTTCAGTCAACAGCCAGATCAAAAGGAAAACTGGAAAAGCATATGCATCTGCAAACCAACTACGTGCTAAGCTGGAGGCGGCTCGCACCCTCGCTTCTCTGTGGTCGGCCCATGGAAAGCGGCGACGACGAGCCGGCTGGGACGTTGAGCGCCATGGACGCGACGGCCTTGGCCCACGCCATGAGCTCCCTCTTCATCCGCTCCTCGTCGCCCCATATCACCGGATCCACGAGCTGATCCTTGGCTGTGGCGATCAGCAACGCCGGCGCCTCTGCGACGTCGCCGGCGACCGCAAGTGGCCGGAAGATCTCGTCTCCCGTGGCCATGTCCGCACACCACTCCGGCCGACTAGTGCGAGCTGCCTTTCGAGTTGTACCGCTTGCGATCACCGATGGAAAGAGAGAGCTTAGGAGTTGTGCTTGGAGGAAGGTAGTAGTAGTAGCTATGGTAAGGATGAACACCACTGCCCTGTTTTATATGGCCGGCCGGGGGTGTCACCGTGTCAGGCGTTGTGTGGCGCCAAGAGCACCGCGTCTGCTGGAGTCGGGTTCCGGTGGGGAGTTGGTTATGGCGTCGCCGTCGGGAGGAATGGGACGGACACGGACGCGCTGATTGACTTCCAGTTCCAGACACACGACGCTGCCTGCTCTGCTCCGTGTACGAATGGTCTGCGGAGAAGAAGCGGCTGATGAATTTTATAATTTCACGTGCTGTTTCACATGCCTGCCCTTTGTTTTCACATCTTTAGTTTTTGTCGTAGCTCCGTCTTATTTCCAATGTTCGATTGCGACGAAGAAGCTTCGAAATGAATCGTAACTCAAGTCCAACTGTACGCAAACGAGTACTGAGGTTTCAGTCCGATTGCCGTATCTTGGAACTGGATCGAGACACGTACTGTAGGTCGCAATGGCATGATCACCAGTAGTAATTACTTACTAGTACTCAAAGTCCAAGATACGTGAGATACGATCTGCACGGCCGGGCCACGTACGGATTTGTCCGCCCATTTGGCGGCCAATGATCTTCGTACGAACGCTTGACAGTGACACCTGGATCGTGCCCCGCGCGCATGCAGCATGGCCGTGGTTATTTCGGCCGGGTCAGGTGAGAAAGGAAACGAAAGTCCGCTCTACCATACCGCGGGACCCGCCTGCAGTGTGTGGCACACGGGATACCTGCCCCCACGCAGCATTTAACACGTGGTGGTGATAGCCAGCCAGCAGCTTTCAGACCACTGTTTTGCCGAGAAACATGAGATGGGGTTGGGGACGAGTTTGGCGGTAGCACGGAGAAGTCAAGAGAACGATCTTGCTAGTTGTACGTTACATAAAAATGTGCGAGGCCTTCTTTTTTGGAGAATATGTCGAAACACAATCCCCTCATGGAATATGAAATGCATCACTCAGTTTAGTGTCAACGTGCTATTAAGCAGGCTTACGGTAATTATCTAATGTTAAGCCAGGCTCAGTTCGTGCCCGGTCGTCTTGTGAAATATCTCGGGGTCGTCGCGTGCATCTATCGTTGCTCACCTAAGTGATGATCTCACTGGAAGGTTAATCTGAGGAGCATCTCGATCGAAAGCGAGCGCCCAAATCCGGCATCCAATAGGATCGATTGAGGACGTGGCCAGCTAAGTACAAAATCCGTATATTCTTCGCACCTCATTTGGTCGACGTCGACCTGACGCCCTTAAGTACAAACTGCACCACGAGGTCCATCTTCCGGTATTTAGTACCGCAGGCAAATATCTCTGTCACATTCGAACAGCTCAAGAGCCCTGCCTCCTAGCGGCGATGCTTGCAACTTGTTTCTGCTGACAGTGTTGCGTGATGGCCCTCGAGCGCGATGCTGCCTGCTCTCTGCACGAATGGTCTGTAGGAAGAAGCGTCTGAGATCGTTTTACTGAATTTTCTAAGTTCACGTCATGTTACGTGTGTGCCTGCCCTCAAATTCACAACTTTTTTTTTATTGCAGCGTTGTGAACAGACCGAATGGTTTTGCTTCTCGAATGAATTTTGACAGCTCCATCTAATTTTCCAATGTTTGATTGCGACGAAATACTTCAAAGCGAATCGTAACTGAACTCCCACTGTAGGCAAAAGAACATTGAGATTTCAGTGAGACCGTCCTTCATCCAATTGCCATATCTTCGAACCAAAGATGGCTGCCTGCATGATCAGCGATGATCTTCCAACGTACGCTTGATACTTTGTTGATAGTGACACCTGGATGGCTGGATCGTTTCCCCGTGCGCAAGCAGCATGGCTGAGTATTTCGGTCAGTTGCCCGCGGGATCACTTGCAGTGTGTGCCGGGGCATCTTCGTGGCCAGGTTACAGCATCTCGGGATCGATCTGCAGCTGTGGTTTAGGGTTGGTGGTGGAGATGTCTGTACCGATGACCATCAAATAAATTAACTTATACAGTACACCATCAACGTTTATGTATGTACTATGAGCATCCTAATTGTATTCATTCGAATCAAGAGCTCTCAGTTTAAGTTTCTTCATCCCATTTTTTTGGATGACAGATTTTTATGCATGATATAATATGCCTACGGAGCACTTTATCCGTTCTATAATATATGCACGCAGCGGAGCGCACGATTCCATCTAGTATGAAATACATAGAGTAGGGGGTGGCCGTGCTCTTGACAAGGACGACCTCGGTAATTGTTAGGCTAGACTTAGTTTGTGCATATTCCCCTTGTACAATATCTTAGAGGTCCTTCAGGTGGACCAAGAAGCTTGCTAAGTAAAAGATTTATATATTCTTCGCACTTGATTAAACCGAATTGTCCCTCTTCCGATATTTAGTAGTATATGCAAATATCTTTGTCACATTCGAGCCATTCATGAAGAGCCTTGCCTCCTAGCGACCAAACCGTAATACTTTGATTGGAGGAGATTGATTACAACGACCTGAATGGACCAACATCGCAAGCCATGCTTGCAACTTGCTCTTTGACAATTGACAGGGCAACATGATGACACTCGAGTACAACTT
Organism: Triticum timopheevii; assembly: GCA_963921465.1. Classification (NCBI taxonomy): domain Eukaryota; kingdom Viridiplantae; phylum Streptophyta; class Magnoliopsida; order Poales; family Poaceae; genus Triticum; species Triticum timopheevii. The sequence goes on along the minus strand of OY997274.1, from coordinate 161,055,589 downwards.
TGTGCTCGCATTGCACCGTGGCTAGTAGTGTATGACGAACTAACTCAATAGCTAAAAAAGAATACTTCCATTGCAGGTTTTTAAGTGAAAAATGACTTTTGTTGAGTAATGCAGCAGCGAGTGCAACCTTTTTTTGGAGGTGTTATGACAATTTTGATAGATCACGAACGATGGAAAGAAAAATAAGATTGAATCCAGAATTGTAATACCTTTTTCATATCAATATGACACACGAGAGTATTTTGTCCACCCTCCATTTCCTTATACAAGGCCACTTTGTTTTCCGTGTAAACCTCTGATTCATGATTCTGGTCAATAAAATATGAATTACATGTCATCAAAAAATATAATCCGTAGGTCGAGATTTGAAATGAGCCACTCGCGAGGATACCAGTTGTAATACCTTTTTCATAGTAGATCCAAACCAACACATATATTTCTTGCGCGTACTCTCTAGTAATTATGGCTGGTCATGGTTTGATTAGTAAATACTCCCAAATAAGCACAAGCTCAAAACTTGTAATTCTTCGTATAGTTGGCATGCGTGGACACACCCAAGAATTGCAGTACAATAGGGTGAGCAGCTACTTAAGCCACCCATCCAAGGAAAATTGAATACATGAGCCTTCCCAAAAGCAGCTTACATGCTCCAGCTTACCGAATTTAGCATGTAAGCTAGTCAAGCAAGATACATATGGCATGATTGATTTTGGGCGATCATGTGCCATGCACATAGATCGGTTACTACGCACGAGGTGCCACATCAAAAGCTAGCTGACTGTCTAAGTCGTGCACTTGGTCCCGTGTGCCATGGAAGGCGGCGGCGCCGACGAGACGTTGAGCGCCATGGACGCGACGGCCTTGGCCCACGCCATGAGCTCCCTCTTCATCCGCTCCTCGTCGCCCCACATCACCGGGTCCACCGGCCGGTCCTTGTCCGTGGCCAGGAGCACCGGCACCTCCACGTCGCCGGCGACCGCGACTGGCCGGACGGTTCCCGCTTCCGTAGCCATCTCCGCACACCACACCACCTGGTCCGGCCGAGCTCACGGCTTCTGGCCACCGTGTGTGTGTGTGTGCACGGTTGCTTGGGCGAGGTCGCTGCAAGAGGATGAGTGTGGCACACGAGGAGCTGGGTGCTCTGTGCCCGCTTTTATATAGGCGCGGCACGGTGGGCGGCGTGTACCGCATGCGTGCGTATAATATTGGGCGTGCACGCGTACTGATCCCGCGCTCCATTGGCGTGTGACGCTCGGCCTACCGCCTACCGCGTCAGCTAGCTCACCTGCTCGGGTTTGGAGTTCGGTAGGAGATTCGAGCAAAAATGCTAGAATTACGAACGTGCTACTAAAGCGGTAAGCCTACCGAACTTGCCATCTCTAATTAATCTCCCCTCTTGAATTTCACTAGGTGGGGTAAAAAGGTACGCAGATGTAGCATTGCTCAGATTCGAGTCGCTGTCTAGGGCGATCGATGCGTCTGGACAAATTAAAATGTGATGCTCGATTGGTCTGATGGATTTTTTTAAGGGGTAAAAAGTGGCACAAGTTTGCTTAAATTGAATTAAAATGATAAATTTGGCTACATTGTGTAATTCTTGTTACAAACCTAAAACTTAGGGGGGAAGGGGGAGGGGTGAAATTCACTCATTTTTTGTGAAGGTTACGTTATTGACGATTCTAAATTTACACATTTTTTTGACAACCATCATATTATTATGGGGCGTGTTTCCGTGGGGACAATTATTATGATGACGTGTGATGACTCTCCTAGACTTGCTGTAAGGACTAAGGAGCAACCCAAACTCAAACTTAATATTTTTGGGAGAACCTGACTCGGCCGAGGTGACACTGACACCCATAACTACTGCACCATCGCAGATCAGGCAGACGGCTACGCCTCCGGTGCAATTAGTGCAAGCGAAATATCTTTGTCCCATTCGAGCGGAGAGCCCTCGATCGTCTCCCCTAACTTTGGCCAAACCGCCTCCCCTAACAGTGGCCAAACTCGTACTTACAGCGACGCCGACGAACAGAAATGGCCGGGAGTGCTCGCAACTTGCGTCGTGACAGTGCGGCGTGAATGCGTGATGGTGATGGCGCCAGATAATTGCGGTGCAAGTGGCGTTCGCCTCGCGTCACGTCGGTAGATGGTCTGCGAGAGCGAGATCGCCGGCCAGTTGAAGGCGAGCGTGGTGTGCGTCGGGCACTTGCCTACTTCATGGTGGGTGCTATATGGTGTGTTTGGAAACATTCCCAACCTGAAAGTAAGAGTTGGGAGGGCCGCGCAACTTGAGAAATTGGCGCCCCCACTTCTCAAGGAGTTTGAGGGACTCAGGGGAGTCAAACCCGGCCAGGATCCTTTCACGCCACGGCGCACCACTAGATCGCTAGGGGTGGGAGGGCCGCGCAAGACTAAAGCATCGGCGGCTGAGACGGTTCTGTTGAAGACCCTGCGTTTTGACTGTGAGGATCTAGCGGTCTCTGAGGATGCGCTTGGGCAATTGAGGCAGGTGTTTGACTCGCCTCTGCAGGAGCCTCAATTGAGGGCTATTGCGGCCATTTTTGGCAAGGCTATTCCTCTCAACATGGGTGCTGAAGTGGAGTGCAACGCTATGGCAAGAGCGTAGTGTAGAGGCCGGTTCATGACATGGGAGTCCATTCTTCCCTATGTCATACAACGCTATGGAGCTTGTGTGCTGGAATGTTAGGGGTCTCAATAGCCCTGCTAAAAGGAATGCGCTTAGGGAGTTTGTTGCTACGATCCATCCTGCCATCATGTGTACCTTAGAGACTAAGTTGGAGGTGGTAGATCAATTTGTAATAATGCAATGCCTTGGGCCGGCATATGAAAGTTTCTTTTATCTCCCTGCTGTTGACACTCGTGGAAGTATCTTTGTGGCGTGGGACTCTACCAAGGTGCGCTTGACAAATTTTGTCAACGACACAAACTTCACTACGGGTTATGTTACCCCGGTAGATAGGCCGGCGTGGTGGCTGACGGTGGTGTATGGGCCTCAAGAGGACGCCGAGAAGATCATATTCTTAGAGGAGCTCACGGCCAGACGACATCTCTGTCCAGGGCCCTGGGTCGTCATTGGCGACTTCAACATGATCCTATACGCCCAGGATGAAAGCAATGCTCGCCTTGATCGCAGGATGATGAGCAGGTTCAAACGCTTCGTGGATGACAATGCTCTCAAGGAGCTTTTTCTACACGGACGCAGATTCACATGGTGTAGTGAGCGTGAGATACCTACTCTCACCAAAATTGACAGAGCATTTGTATCAATCGACTGGGAATTGGAGCACCCGGACTGCCTAATGCAAGCCCTATCCACCTCTTCCTCGGACCACTGTCCGCTGTATCTAGCCATGGAGGAATGGCTGCATTACAAAAGGAGGTTCAGATTTGAGAAATTTTGGACAAAGCTCGATGGCTTCCTGGATGTGGTGAAGGATGCGTGGGTCTGCGATGATGACTTGGTGGACCCGTTCCACAGATTGGATGTGCTGCTTAGGAACACGGCGAGAGCGCTGGACACCTGGGGGCAGAAGAGAGTGGGTAACATCAAGCTTCAGATAGCAGTTGCGAACTTGGTTATCTTGCGATTTGACTGTGCGCAAGAGGACATGATGCTCTCTGAGGAGGAGCGCCGGTTGAGGAGCAACCTGAAGCAGATGGTGCTGGGCTTAGCCTCACTAGAGAGAACGATCGCACGGCAACGATCGAGGATCACATGGCTTCGGGAAGGGGACGCGAACTCACAACTTTTTCACCTAGTGGCTAACGGACGGAGGATGAAGAACTTCATCCCAGCTCTCCATGTTGATGGTCAGGTAGTTACTGATCAGCTGGGCAAAGAGAGGGCCTTCTTCAACGCTTACAGAGAGATTTTGGGAAAAGACGTGGCCCGCGAGCACTCGCTTGACATGGAGGCCTTGGGGATCCAGCCGGTCGATCTGAGGGATCAGGACCTGGTATTTTCGGAGGAGGAAATATGGCAGGTGGTGAAGGAGATGCCATCGGACCGGGCACCGGGACCTGATGGATTCATTGGATTGTTTTTCCAATCGGCATGGGAGATCATCAAAGGAGATCTCATTGCAGCGCTGCAGAAATTCTTCCTGGGCAATGGCAATGGATTTGGGCGACTCAATCAGGCTATTATAACTCTCATACCTAAATCTCCAGAAGCAAGAGCAATAAATGACTTCCGACCTATCAGTCTTGTACACAGCCTGCCCAAGATTGCATCTAAACTGTTGGCAACTCGGTTAAGGCCGAGAATGGAGGAGCTTGTGCATGTCAATCAGTCGGCGTTTATCAAAGGAAGAAACATTCATGACAATTTCCTGCTGGTCCGGCAAATGGCCCGAAAACTTCATAAGCGGAAAGCCAAAGGTGTGCTGCTGAAGCTGGATATCTCTAGGGCATTTGATTCTCTCTCTTGGCCGTTCCTATTTGAGATTCTAAGGGCTAAGGGCTTCTCTGAGCGCTGGATTTCTTGGGTTGGTACCCTTCTAACTTCAGCAAGCTCTAGGATTGTGGTGAACGGCTCGGCCGGACCGAAATTCATGCATGCAAAGGGACTGAGGCAAGGTGAATCTATATCCCCCCTTCTGTTTGTCATTGCCATGGATGTGCTAACCGAGATTGTGAAAACAGCCCATGAATCCGAGGTGTTGAGTAGCATGAATGGCTGCTCACCACTACAAAGGCTCTCCTTATACGCAGACGATGTTGTTTTCTTCATTAAACCTACGGTGGCTGATCTGTGTTTTGTCAAAGAAGCGCTCGCGGTCTTTGGAGAAGCCTCGGGATTGAAAATCAACTACAGAAAGTCTGCCGCTATCATGATTAGGGCGGAGGAAAGTGATGAACAGCTTGTGAAGGAGGCATTACCTTGGAAGATGGAAACCTTCCCCTGCAAATATTTGGGTCTACACCTTAGCATCAAGCAATTGAAGCGCTCGGAATGGCAAATGGTTGTGGATGCTGCTCTACACATTGTCCCAGGTTGGCAGAGGGGGTTCGCGACCCGGCCAGGGAGGCTGATCTTGGTGAACCAGGTCATGAGAGCTAGGCCGACGCACCACCTGATTGTGGCTGAGGCCCCTAAATGGGCGTTGGAGCGTTTGGACAGAGGGTGCCGCGCTTTTTTCTGGGCTGGCTCCGAGGAAATCCACGGCGGCAGATGCTTAGTTTCATGGAAGCGTGTCTGCAGACCTAAGGAGCTCGGAGGACTAGGGATCATTGACTTACATAAGCAAGGGATCGCGCTCCGGATGAGGTGGGAATGGCTGTACAGGACGGACGCCACGCGGCCTTGGCAGGGGCTAAACTGGACTCCGGACAAGCAAGCAAGCGCAACGTTTGCGAGCCTTGTAAAATGACAGGTTGGCGAGGGCTCCAAGGTCATGTTTTGGAAGGATCGGTGAATCGGTGGGGCAACGATTGGAGAGCTGGCACCACTTATCTTCAAACGGGTCCGCACGCAAGTGGTGAACCGCAGGAGTGTTCAGGATGCGCTGCTATTGCATGCTTGGACCAACGACATCGCTAGGCAGCTAGACACGGATGAACTGGCCCAGTTCGTCCGGCTGTGGGATATTCTGATTGAGACACACTTGGAGCCGGGCGCGGAGGACAAACCTATCTGGGCTTGGAACCGTGAAGGCGTGTACACGGCGTCCTCAGCTTACACGATGTTGTGCATGGGAGGAATCCGGTTCCAAGCTTATGCTTGCATTTGGAAGTGTCGGGCACCGCTTGTGTGCAAGCTTTTCATGTGGCTAGCGGTACAATACAGGCTCTGGACGGCTGACCGACGATTTAGGCATGGGTTACAAGACCAACGATCGCCATGCTACCTTTGCGAGCAGGAGGAGGACACGGTGGATCATATCACGATGCAATGTGTGTTTGCGAGGCAGGTTTGGCATTGCTGCTTTATCAAGATGAACATCAACACAGCTCTCTGCCCGACACCCCATTCCACTGTCAATGATTGGTGGGAAACTGTGAGGAAGCGTGTGCCGAAAAGGCTTCGGAGGGGCTTCGATTCGGTGGTCATATTGATCTGCTGGAATCTATGGAAACAATGCAATGGGAGGGTCTTTGGGCGTAATGACATTAGGAATGAAGGTGGGACGGTTGACTTGATCTGGCAAGAGTTGGCTTTATGGTCTAGAGCGGGAGCCACCGGAGTATCTATGTGGTGTGAGTAGTAGGGTAGAGTTTGGATGTATGGAGGGATTGGTTGTGAGATCTTGTGTTCTCTCAACCGACCGTGTAATCTCTTGTAATCTCTTGTAAATACTTTCTCTCTTCTATAAAGCTATGGTACGCCTTTGGCGTACCCTCGAAAAAAAAGTAAGAGTTGGCCGAGGCATGTACGTGGTGATATGTTTATCCTAATTCTTTTTTTTGAGGGATGTTCATCCTAATTTTGATGTTGCTATGATCACATATTTCCTTCGCTCACATAGTAATCCATGTAAGGGCATCTTCAAGGCGGACCCGTAAACCTCCTGCAACCGTCTGGATCGCGCTGTCTGGATCACGGAAGCCATCCAACGTCAACTTGTATCGGGTCCGGACGCGATTTCTTCCTGAAACCAAAGACTAAAGAGAGGGAGGTTTGCGGGAGTCCGGACCGATCCCAAACCCGTTTTCAAACCGCCCTGGCCCATAAAAAAAACCATCCGCCCCTCACGCACTTTTCATCCCACACCTCGCGTCGCTTGCCGCGCCGCATTCATGCCGCCATAGAGCATGCAGCGGCGGTATTGATGCCGCGATTTGACCGAACGGGAAGGCGGCGTAGACGGAAGCGACCTCTCGGGCGTCGCCGCCGCTTCAATGTGGACGCCGCATCCCGAGAAACCAACTCCGGCCGTTGCGCCTCATTGAAGCAGGCTGGACCGCCCCTCCGCATGTCATCGCCGTGGCTATTTAAGACACACTCTGGCATCGTCCGGATCCGCACCCTCTAGATCACCGCACCGTCCTCCTCCCCCTCTCCGAGCCTAACGGCAACGACGAAGTCCTGGTTCTCCGCGCCGACAGTCGGCGCCGGTGGAAGTTCGTAGAGCCCCAATATACATGCAATAACGTACAAACTTAAAATGAAATGATACACAAGCACCATCGCAAACAATAACGTACACATGCATGTCATCATTAAGGTTCATGCACATCCATCATTCACATTAGAGTATCTACAACCTGACTTGGCAAATCCGGCCCCTCAAACGCCCGCGGACGCGCCCGGGCACCCCCACGGGCGCATCCGGACGGCCCTCATATTTCGTCCCGGGCATCCACATATCTCAAATCCGGACTCTCAAATCCACACAAATAGACGCACATCGATCATGCAACACAATTTCGCATGTAAATAGCTATTGTTGGTATCAAGCATACATAGGTTTACATAAAATTTATTTGAAGTGCCAAATTCAAGCATTACCTCATTGGTTGCCATTGTGGATCCATATGTGCTCCACAAGATCATTCAGTAGCTGTGTGTGCACCTGCTGACCTCGAAGATTCTGATGCATCTGCAGAAAGTTCATAAGCTGAGCCGCATCTTGATCTTCCGGGATTTCAACTTGTTCTCCGGGTGCTTCAAAATCATGGGTTTGGGCTACACCATCATCCTCATCCTCGAATCGTATTGTGCAAAATAACACAATATGTCATCATCTGCCACAAAGTTTCTGATTCCCGCATCATTGCAGCGCTCGGCACAATTCCCCAACGAGCATGAAGCACACCAAATGCACTCTCCACGTCCTTCCTAGCCGCTTCCTGCATTGTTGCAAAGTGGCTCTGTTTATTGCCACACGGCTCGGATATGGTCTTCACAAACGTCGCCCACTGAGGATAGATACCATCGCCAAGATAGTACCCCATGTTGTAGCCCCGACCATTGACGGTGTAGTTGCACGGCGGTGATTCACCATTGCAAAGCCTCATGAACACCGGAGATTGCTGAAGCACGTTGATGTCGTTGTGAGAACCGTGCATTCCAAAGAAAGCATGTCAAATCCATAAGTCATGTGATGCCACCGTTTCTAGTATGATGGTGGCCTCTCTGTTGTGACCTTGATACATTCCATGCACACCTTTGGGGCAGTTTTTCCATTGCTAATGCATGCAATCAATTGATCCGAGCATTCCTGGAAACACCCTTGCCTCTCCAAGAGCCAACAACTTCTCCGTGTCCTGCACATTTGGTTCTCTGAGATACTCCAGTCCAAACACCTCAACCACGACGCGAGCAAATTTGACAGTAGTCTTCAGTCACGTGCTCTCCCCCATCCTGACCATCTCACCAACGGTGTCTGCAGCAGTACCAAGTGCAAGCATCCTCAGAGCAACCATGCACTTCTGCTTGGCCGATAAAGAGAGTTGGCCGCAGCAATCCCTTCTCAGCTTTAAGTAGTCGTCACGTGCCTCCACTCCCTCCACAATGTGCAAAAACAATGGTTTCCGTATGCGAAAACGACGACGAAACCATGGATCATCCGGAAAAGCAGGTGTGGGAGCAAAGTAGTCATTGTTGGGAAAAGTAGCATGCAATTTCGAAAAAATTCCTACGCTCACACAAGATCTATCTAGGAGATGCATAGCAATGAGAGGGGGAGAGTGTGTCCATGTACCCTTGTAGACCAAAAGCGGAAGCGTTTGCCAACTCGGTGGATGTAGTCGAACTTCTTCTCGTTCCGACCGATCAAGTACCGAACGTATGTCACCTCCGAGTTCTGCACACGTTCATCTCGATGACGTCCCTCGAACTCTTGATTCAGCAGAGTGTCGAGGAAGTAGAAGAGTTCCGTCAGCATGACGATGTGGTGACGGTGATGGTGAAGTTATCCGCGTAGAGCTTCACCTAAGCACTACGGACGTAAACCGTGGAGGGGGCGCCGCACATGGCTAACAATCGTTGGTGTGTGTTCTAGGCGCCCCCTCACCATGTATATATAGGTGGGAGGGGGAGAGAGGCAGGCCTGGGGTGCCCAATTAGGAGGAATCCTACTTGGGATCCTAGTCCAATTCGCCCCCCTTTCCTTTTACCGGAAGGGCGAAAAGAAGGAAGAGGGAAGGAGGAAAGAAAGGGGGGGGGGGGGCGAACCCCCACCTCCTTCTCCTATTCGGCCTCCTACCATAAGGGGGGTGCGCCACCCCTTGTGGGCTGGTGTGCTCCCCTCCTATGGCCCATTATTCCCCCGAGGGGGTTTCGGTAACCCCCCCCCCCTTATTGGTGTCAAAACCGGCAGATCTCGGGTAGGGGGTCCCGATCTGTGCGTCTAAGGCTAATGGTAATAGGAGGCAAGGGACACGATGTTTTACCCAGGTTCAGGCCCTCTCGATGGAGGTAAAACCCTACTTCCTGCTTGACTGATCTTGATGATATTAGTATTACAAGAGTAGATCTACCACGAGATCGTAGAGGCTAAACCCTAGAAGCTAGCCTATGATGATTATGATTGTCCTTCTGCGGACTAAACCCTCCGGTTTATATAGACACCGGAGGGGGCTAGGGTTTACACAGAGTCGGTTATAAAGAAAAAGATCTAATATACGGATCGCCAAGCTTATCTTCCACGCAAAGGAGAGTCCCATCCGGACACGGGACAAAGTCTTGAGTCTTGTATCTTCACGGTCCATCAGTCCGGCCAAAGTATATAGTCCGGCTGTCCAGATACCCCCTAATCCAGGACTCCCTCAGTAGCCCCTGAACCAGGCTTCAATGACGATGAGTCCGGCGCGTAGATTGTCTTCGGCATTGCAAGGCGGGTTCCATCTCCAAATACTCCAAAGCAGGTTAAGGCTTGTGTCCGACTCTGTGAGATAATTTCCACACGCCACCGTAGAGAGCATAACACTTTACAAATCTAATCTACCAACAATATTTTTATGGCGTGCCCTTACGCCGCGGCCTGGCTCAATACGAGCTGGTTTTTCTCGGCCTGACTCGACACGCGTTGCGAGGCAGTTTTATTGGCACGCCTTTGTCGAAGCAGAGATTGTGTTCCCCTTATTGCGGGATCCTCCATCAATACGGGCGCGTGCAACCCCACGACACATGTTGGTATGACTCCGTGTTTTTAGGTAAGTCCCAAGCGGTTACGCCGAGGACGCTTGATATTCACCCCCTTTATAGAGGGGCCGAGGCCTATCCCTCTTTCCTACCATGCTTGCGCCTTTTCGCATCTCAAGTTCCAACACCCGAAGCCCAAGCTTAGGCACTTCGGATCTTCAATCATGTCCGGATCCAACCTTCAAGGCCGGTGGATGGCCTCCTCCGTCACAGAGGAGGACATTGTGAAGCTTAGGGAGGTCAGATATCTGACCGCCGACATCAAGCACAGGCTTCCTGCTCCAGGGCAGGTCATCCCTACTCCTGAGCCCAACAAGAGTGTCGTATTTGTTTCCCACTTCCTCTGCGGCTTAGGCTTCTCCCTTGATCCCTTTGTGAGAGGCCTCATGTTCTATTACGGGCTAGATTTTCATGATCTAGCTCCGGACTCTATCCTTCACATCTTGTCGTTCATCGTTGTGTGCGAAGCCTTCCTCCACATCACCCCGCACTTCGGCTTATGGCTTAAGACCTTCAATGTGAAGCCGAAGATGATTGAGGGGTGACACGCGGAGTGTGGAGGTGCTGCAATAAGCAGGAACGCTGACGCCCCATGGCCAGAGGGCTTCTTCCCGGAAGTGTCCGATCTATGGCAACGGAGGTGGTTTTACATCACGGCTCCTAGATGCACAAAGTGGGTGGCTGCCCTCGACTTCTGTTCGGGCCCGCCGCCTCAACTGGCGTCATGGGCTAATGTGGGACTGGATTGGGGGCCTGCTAATGATGTTCCAACATTGCAGAGCCGCATTCGGGAGCTCCTTGAGAGGGGCATTAGTCTTGTCAGTGTAATTCAGGTAATGCTAGTCCGACGGATCTTGTCATGCAAATGTCGGCCTCTCCGGATGTGGGAGTTCAACCCAGAAGGTCCGTGGACTATTCTGCATTTCTTCGGCATGACGCTCGAAGGGATGTGTAAGTTATTCTTCGGACCACAAGTAAAGTGTCCGGACACCACCGAGGATGCGGGCCTGAGCTGCAACCGCCCAGATACCCAAGTAAGTAACCCAGAAACCGAACACTTCGTTTATATTTATCATAACATTGTTCTGAAAACCATCCGCGGCCAGGAATGGCTCAGCAAGGCGGAGAGAATCAGGTGTCTGGCATCGCTTCCCGAAGGCTCACCTAGTCCTGCCATAGCTAGGATGCTTAGTCGTGTGCTAAGTCAAGTGCCCTCGGGGAAAGATGAAGGGAAGAACAGAGAAGCAGAGGTTCACACGTTGCACATCCAAACCGGGGGAATTACTGATGTCTACTACACAACCTTCTTCTTGTAGACGTTGTTGGGCCTGCAAGTGCATAGGTTTGTAGGACAGTAGCAAATTTCCCTCAAGTGGATGACCTATGGTTTATCAATCCATGGGAGGCGTAGGATGAAGATGGTCTCTCTCAAGCAACCCTGCAACCAAATAACAAAGAGTCTCTTGTGTCCCCAACACACCCAATAGAATGGTAGATTGTATAGGTGCACTAGTTCGGCGAAGAGATGGTGATACAAGTGCAATATGGATATTAGATATAGGTTTTTGTAATCTGAAAATATAAAAACAGCAAGGTAACAAATGATAAAAGTGAGCGTAAACGGTATTGCAATGGTAGGAAATAAGGCGTAGGGTTCATACTTTCACTAGTGCAAGTTCTCTCAATAATAAAAACATAGATAGATCATATAACAATCCCTCAACATGCAACAAAGAGTCACTCCAAAGCCACTAATAGCGGAGAACAAACGAAGAGATTATGGTAGGTACGAAACCACCTCAAAGCTATTCTTTCCGTTCAATCTATTCAAGAGTTCGTACTAGAATAACACCTTAAGACACAAATCAACCAAAACCCTAATGTTACCTAGATACTCCATTGTCACCTCAAGTATCCATGGGCATGATTATACGATATGCATCATACAATCTCAAATTCATCCAACCAACACAAAGTACTTCAAAGAGTGCCCCAAAGTTTCTACCGGAGAGTCAACAAAACGTGTGCCAACCCCTATGCATAGGTTCATGGGCGGAACCCGCAAGTTGGTTACCAAAACATACATCAAGTGGCACGTGATATCCCATTGTCACCACAGATAAACACGGCAAGACATACATCAAGTGTTCTCAAATAAAGACTCAATCCAATAAGATAACTTCAAGAGGGAAACTCAATTCATCACAAGAGAGTAGAGGGGGGAGAAACATCATAAGATCCAACTATAATAACAAAGCTCGCGATACATCAAGATCGTGCCATAGAGAGAACACGAGATAGATAGATCAAACACATAGCTACTGGTACATACCCTCAGCCCCGAGGGTGAACTACTCCCTCCTCGTCATGGATAGCGCCGGGATGATGAAGATGGCCACCGGTGATGGGTTCCCCCTCCGGCAGGGTGCCGGAATGGGCTCCCAAGAGGTTTTTGGTGGCTACAGAGGCTTGCGGCGGCGGAAATCCCGATCTATCTTCTCCCCGGATGTTTTTAGGGTACGTGGGACTATATAGGCGAAAGAAGTCGGTCAGGGGGTGCTCGAGGGGCCCACGAGACATGGGGGCGCGCCCAGTAGGGGGGGGGCCTATCTCCTGGCCTCCTCGAGGATCTTCTGACGTGAACTCCAAGTCTCCAGGATCATATTCTTCCAAAAAATCACGCTGCCGAAGGTTTCATTCCGTTTGGACTCCGTTTGATATTCCTTTTCTTCGAAATACAGAAACAGGCAATAAAAAAGCAATATGGGCTGGGCCTTCGGTTAATAGGTTAGTCCCAAAAGTGATATAAATGTGTAAAATAAAGCCCATAAACATTCAAAACGGATAATAAAATAGCATGAATGCTTCATAAATTATAGATACGTTGGAGACGTATCAGCATCCCCAAGCTTAATTCCTACTTGTCCTCGAGTAGGTAAATGATAAAAGAAAGAATTTATGAAGTGTGAATGCTAGAAGGTGCACAAGTTTGATCAATGATAATTTCAATCACCTTTTCTAGCATGATAATATGTCATAACAATAGTTCATCTCATAAAACTTCTCATGATAAAGTAACAAGCAATTCACATGTCAAAGCATAGACCATAAACTTTCTTGAAAACTAGCAAACTTCATTCTCAGTCATCAAACAATTGCAATTCATCTTATTTTCAGGAATAGCAAACTCCACATACTCAACTATCATATAGTCTTCTACAATTGCTAACACTCACGCAATACTAATGGTTATGGAGTTTTAATCGGATGCTGAGAAAGATAGGGGCTTATAGTATTGCCTCCCAACGTATTCACCTTTGGGTGATGTCAACAATAATAGTTCATGCTAACTTACATCCAATTGGATATATATATCAGGATCACCCCAACACAAAGTGCTTGCCAAAGGATAAAATGAAAAAGGGAAAGGTGAAGATCACCTTGACTCTTGCATAAAGTAAAAGACATAAGGTAAAAGATAGGCCCTTCGTAGAGGGAAGCAGAGGTTGTCATGCGCTTTTAGGGTTGGATACACAAAATCTTAATGCGAAAGAACGTCACTTTATATTGCCCCTTGTATATGGACCTTTATTATGCAGTCTGTCGCTTTTATTGCTTCCATAACAAGATCATACAAAGCTTATTTTCTCCGCACTAATAAGTCATGCATATTTAGAGAGCAATTTTTATTGCTTGCACCGATGACAACTTACTTGAAGGATCTTACTCAATCCATAGGTAGGTATGGTGGACTCTCATGGCAAAAACTGGGTTCAAGGATATTGGAAGCACAAGTAGTATCTCTACTTGGTGCAAGGAATTTTGGCTAGCATGAGGGGGAAAGGCAAGCTCAACATGTTTGAATGATCCATGACAATATACTTTAACTGAGATGTCGGAAAACATAACCCATTACATTGTCTTCCTTGTCCAACATCAACTCTTTAGCATGTCATACTTAATGAGTGCTCCCAATTATAAAAGATGTCTAGGATAGTGTATTTATATATGAAATCTCTCTTCCTTCAATATTTTTTCTTGAATTGTTCAATGACCAATACAATGCTTGCTAACCTTCAATAAATTTAAAACCTCTACTTCTTAGATGTGAAGTCATTACTCCCCATGGGATAAACAAATAATACATATATAAATTCAGATTTATGACAATCAACTCATTCAACAATTTACTCATAGGATATAAGTGAAGTACACGAGTAAATGAAAAACTACTCCAAAAAGATATAAGTGAAGATCAATGAGTAGCTAAATAATTATGTAACTATGCGAAGACTCTCTCTCATTAAAGAATTTCAGATCTTGGTATTGTATTCAAACAGCAATCAAAACAAAATAAAATGACATTGCAAGGATAGCACAACTCATGTGAAGAAGCAAAAACTTAGGCTCAACTGATACTAACCGATAGTTGTTGAAGAAGAAAGGTGGGATGCCTACCGGGGCATCCCCAAGCTTAGATGCTTGAGACTTCTTGAAATATTATCTTGGGGTGCCTTGGGAATCCCCAAGCTTGAACTTTTGTGTCTCCTTAATTCCTCTCATGTCATGGTTTCTCTTTTTATCAAAAGCTTCATCCACAACAAACTCAACAAGAACTCGTGAGATAGGTAAGTATAAACCAATGCAAAACCTTATCATTTTCTACTGTAACAAATCATTAAAATTATTATTCAACATTGAATACTAAATGACTCTGCATATTTAATATTCCAATCCTCAAATAGAATCATTAAACAAGCAAACATATGCAAACAATGCAACCATAACAGCAATCTGCCAAAACAGTATAGTCTGTAAAGAATGCAAGATTCATCATACTTCCCTAACTCAAAAAATTATGAGAGAAAATTCCCACTGTATTAAATTTGTCATAGCTCATTATGCAAAAGGTTTCATCATTATATCATTCTCTGACTTTTCTAGGGAATTTTTGCAACAGCGGTAAACTTTCTGTTTTCAAACAGCAACATGTATACTAGCAAAATAAGCATGGCAAAGGCTATCCTTAACATTTTTATTGAAACTAAAGATGCAAAACATTATTATAAATAACAGAAAGCAAATACTAACAAAATAAAATGACACTCCAAGCAAAACACATATCATGTGGTGAATAAAAATATAGCTCCAAGTAAAGTTACCGATGAACGAAGACGAAAGAGGGGATGCCTTCCCGGGGCATCCCCAAGCTTAGGCTTTTGACTATTCTTGAATATCTTGGGGTGCCATGGGCAACCCCAAGCTTAGGCTCTTGCCACTCCTTATTCCATAGTCCATCGAATCTTTACCCAAAACTTGAAAACTTCACAACACAAAACTCAACAGAAAACTCGTAAGCTCCGTTAGTATAAGAAAATAAAACAACCACTTAGGTACTGTAATGAACTCATTATGAATTTATATTGGTGTAATATCTACTGTATTCCAACTTCTCTATGGTTCATACCCTCCGATACTACTCATAGATTCATCAAAATAAGCAAACAACACATAGAAAACAGAATCTGTCAAAAACAGAACAATCTGTAGTAATCTATATCAAACGTATACTTATGGAACTACAAAATCCTACCAAATTAGGAAGTCCTAAGAAATTTGTGTACCCATTCCAGAGCAAAAGGAATAAGATCAGAAGCAAGTTTTTGTGAATTAACAAAACTAATTTACTGGGTGCAAAAGTTTCTGATTTTCAGCAGGATCAACACAACTATCACCGTAAGCTATCCTAAAGGTCTTACTTGGCACTTTATTGAAACAAAAGCTATAGAACATGACTAATAGAATAGCATAATCATGTGAACACACAAAAACAGTAAAGGTAAATATTGGGTTGTCTCTCAACTAGCGCTTTTCTTTAATGCCTTTCTAGCTAGGCATGATGATGACAATGATGCTCGCATAAAAGATAAGAATTGAAACATAATGGGAGCATCATGAAGCATATGACTAGCACATTTAAGTCTAGCCCACTTCCTATGCATTGGGATTTTGTGAGCAAACAACTTATGGGAACAATAATCAACAAGCATAGGAAGGCAAAACAAGCATAACTTCAAAACTTTAAGCACATAGAGAGGAAACTTGATATTATTGCAATTCCTACAAGCATATGTTCCTCCCTCATAATAATTTTCAGTAGCATCATGAATGAATTCAAAAATATAACTAGCACCTAAAGCATTCTTTTCATGATCTATAAGCATAAAAAATTTACTACTCTCCACATAAGCAAATTTCTTCTCATGAATAGTAGTGGGAGAAAACTCAACAAAATAATTATCATGTGAGGCATAATCCAATTGAAAACTAAAATCATGATGACAAGTTTCATGGTTATCATTATTCCTAATAGCATACAAGTCATCACAATAATCATCATAGATAGCAACTTTGTTCTCATAATCAATTGGAACCTCTTCCGAAATAGTGGATTCATCACTAAATAAAGTTGACACTCTTCCAAATCCACTTTCATAAATATTATAAGATTCAACATCCACCAAAATAGTGCGATCATTACTTCCTAAAGTTGACACTCTTCCAAACCCACTTTCATCAATATAATCATCATAAATAGGAGGCATGCTATCATCATAATAAATTTGCTCATCAAAACTTGGGGGACAAAAAATATCATATTCATCAAACATAGCTTCTCCAAGCTTGTGGCTTTGCATATCATTAGCATCATGGATATTCAAGGAATTCATACTAACAACATTGCAATCATGCTCATCATTCACATATTTCATGCCAAGCATATTAATGCATTCCTCTTCTAGCACTTGAGCACAATTTTCCTTTCCATCAAACTCACGAAAGATATTAAAAAGACGAAGCATATGAGACAAACTCAACTCCATTTTTTGGTAGTTTTCTTTTATAAACTAAACTAGTGATAAAACAAGAAACAAAAAGATTCGATTGCAAGATCTAAAGATATACCTTCAAGCACTCACCTCCTCGACAACAGCGCCAGAAAAGAGCTTGATGTCTACTACACAACGTTCTTCTTGTAGACGTTGTTGGGCCTGCAAGTGCATATGTTTGTAGGACAGTAGCAAATTTCCCTCAAGTGGATGACCTAAGGTTTATCAATCCGTGGGAGGCGTAGGATGAAGATGGTCTCTCTAAAGCAACCCTGCAACTAAATAACAAAGAGTCTCTTGTGTCCCCAACACACCCAATACAATGGTAGATTGTATAGGTGCACTAGTTCGGCGAAGAGATGGTGATATGATACGTCTCCAACGTATCTATAATTTTTGATTGTTCCATGCTTATATATTACCCCTTTTGGATGTTTATGGGCTTTATTTTACACATTTATATCATTTTTGGGACTAACCTACTAACCGGAGGCCCAGCCCGTATTGCTGTTTTTTTTGCCTATTTCAGTATTTTGAAGAAAAGGAATATCAAACGGAGTCCAAACGGAATGAAACCTTCGGGAGCGTGATTTTTGGAACGAACGTGATTTAGAGGACTTGGAGTGCAAGTCAAGAAGCATCCGAGGCCTCCACGAGATAGGAGGACGCCCCCCATAGGGCGTGCCCCCTGTCTCATGGGCCCCTCGGGCGTCCACCGATGTACTTCTTCCTCCTATATAAGCCTACGTACCCCAAAAACATCCAGGGAGCCAACGAAACACAATTTCCACCGCCGTAACCTTCTGTATCCGCGAGATCTCATCTTGGAGCCTTCGCCGACACTCTGCCGGAGGGGGAATCGACCATGGAGGGCTTCTACATCAACACCATAGCCCCTACGATGAGTTGTGAGTAGTTGACCATAGACCTACGGGTCCATAGTTATTAGCTAGATGGCTTCTTCTCTCTTTTTGGATCTCAATACAATGTTCTCCCCCTCTCTTGTGGAGATCTATTCGATGTAAACTCTTTTTGCGGTGTGTTTGTCGAGATCCGATGAATTGTGGGTTTATGATCAAGTTTATCTATGAACAATATTTGAATCTTCTCTGAATTCTTTTATGTATGATTGAGTTATCTTCGCAAGTCTCTTCGAATTATCAGTTTGGTTTGACCTACTAGATTGATCTTTCTTGCCATGGTAGAAGTGCTTAGCTTTGGGTTCAATCTTGCAGTGTCCTTTCCCAGTGACAGCAGGGGCAGCAAGGCACGTATTGTATTGTTGCCATCGAGGATAAAAAGATGGGGTTTATATCATATTGCTTGAGTTTATCCCTCTACATCATGTCATCTTACTTAATGCGTTACTCTGTTCTTATGAACTTAATACTCTAGATGCAGGCAGGAGTCGGTCGATGTGTGGAGTAATAGTAGTAGATGCAGGCAGGAGTCGGTCTACTTGTCACGGACGTGATGCCTATATACATGATCATGCCTAGATAATCTCATAATTATTTGCTTTTCTATCAATTGCTCGACAGTAATTTGTTCACCCACCGTAATACTTATGCTATCTTGAGAGAAGCCTCTAGTGAAACCTATGGCCCCCGGGTGTATCTCTTATCATATTTGCTTCCAATCTACTTTTATTTGCATCTATATTATAAATTACCAAAAATATATTTATCTTATCATACTATCTCTATTAGATCTCACTTTCGCAAGTGGCCGTGAAGGGATTGACAACCCCTTTATTGCATTGGTTGCGAGTTGTTTGTTTGTTTATGTAGGTGCGTGGGACTTTTGAGGAGCCTCCTACTGGATTGATACCTTGGTTCTCAAAAACTGAGGGAAATACTTACGCTACTATTGCTGCATCACCATTTCCTCTTCAAGGAAAACCAACGCAACCTCAAGACGTAGCAAGAAGGATTTCTGGCGCCGTTGCCGGGGAGGTCTTCGCTCAAGTCAAGACATACCAAGTACCCAGCACAAACCCATCTCCCTCGCATGTATATTATTTGCCATTTTCCTCTCGTTTTCCTCTCCCCCACTTCACCCTTGCCGTTTTATTCGCCCTCTCTTTCCCAATCTCCTCCTCTCTTTTCGCTTGCCTTTTTCCGTTTGCTTGTGTGTTGGATTACTTGTTGCCATGGCACAAGATAATACCAAATTGTGTGATTTATCGAATACCAATAATTACGATTTCCTTAGTACTCCGATTGCTCCTCTTAATGATGTTGGGTCTTGTGAAATCAATACTGCTTTGCTGAATCTTGTTATGAAAGATCAATTCGCCGGTTTTCCTAGTGAAGATGCCGCTACTCATCTAAACAATTTTGTTGATTTGTGTGATATGCAAAAGAAGAAAGATACAGATAACAATATTGTTAAATTGAAGTTATTTCTGTTTTCACTTAGAGATCATGCTAAAGTTTGGTTTTCGTCTTTGCCTAAAAATAGTATTGATTCTTGGAACAAGTGCAAAGATGCTTTTATCTCTAAGTATTTTCCTCCCGCTAAGATTATCACTCTTAGGAACGATATTATGAATTTTAAACAACTTGATCATGAGCATGTTGCCCAATCTTGGGGAAGAATGAAATTGATGCTTTGCAATTGCCCTACTCATGGTTTGAATTTATGGATGATCATAGAAATTTTTTATGCCGGTTTGAACTTTGCTTCTAGAAATCTCTTAGATTCGGCCGCGGGAGGCACGCTTATGGAAATCATGTTAGGAGATGCTACAAAACTTCTTGATAATATTATGGCTAATTATTCTCAATGGCACACCGAAAGATGTTCTAGTAAAAAAGTGCATGCTATAGAAGAAATCAATGTTTTGAGTGGAAAGATGGATGAACTTATGAAATTGTTTGCTACTAAAAATACTCCTCTTGATCCCAATGATATGCCTTTGTCTACTTTGATTGAGAATAATAATGAATCTATGGATGTGAATTTTGTTGGTAGGAATAGTTTTGGAAACAATGCTTACAGAGGAAACTTTAATGCTAGACCGTTCCCTAGTAATTCCTCTAATAGTTATGGAAATTCCAACAATAATTCTTATGGTAATTTTAATAAGATGCCCTCTGATTTTGAGTATAGTGTGAAAGAATTTATGATTTCTCAAAAGAATTTTAATGCTTTGCTTGAAGAAAAATTGCTCAAAGTTGATGATTTGGCTAGGAACGTTGATAGACTTTCGCTTGATGTTGATTCTCTTAAACTTAGATCTTCTCTCCTAAGCATGATATCAATGAGTCTCTCAAAGCCATGAGAATTTCCATTGATGAGTGCAAGCACTACAAAAAAATACACTTCCGTGATGATACATGTTTGTCACAGTAGGTCGCGTTTTTTGTCATGCATGTACATCCATGACAAATTTATGACAGAATCAAGATAGTCATACCTGTGCTGTCGTAGAAGTGTTCCATGACATTACCAAAATTATCATCATGGAAGTGTCCACTTCCATGACGATAAATCGCGCATCATAGAAGTGCTTTCGTCAAGGGTGACCGACACGTGGCATCCACCGTAACGGAACGCCGTTAAGCTATCGGGTCGGATTTTGGATCCGATAACCCGTTAACAGCCACGACCAATGCCGATTTTCCACGTGTAAAATTCTCATTGGCTGACGGATCCACGTGTCAGCTCCGCATTGGCACAGGTGTCACTTATCCAATGGTCGAGATGGGCCTATGATATGTTGACATATGGACCGGCCCAAAAGTGGCCCACAAAGTTTAAATGGGCCGGCCCAACCGAAGGCCCATAAGATTTAGCGGACCATAATGGGCCGGCCCAGCTAAAGGCCCACAAGATTCTGCAGACCATAATGGGCCGGCCCAGCTAAAGGCCCAACATTCTCTGTCAAATCGGCCCGTCAACGGCCTGGTCTAAACTTGTCATCAATGCGGCCCATGGTCACTTCTAGCCCGTTAACAGTCCGCTAAGTAATTGGGCCGAATTACGGCCCGGTGTATTTCCGGCCTGTTAAAGGTCCGGCTTCATTTGGGCCCATTTACAGGCCATCAAAACTTTTGGCCCATAAACGACCGTGAAGGATTTGGGTCATATTCGGCCATGTCTGTCATTCGGCCTATTAGAGGCCCAGTATAGATTTGGGCCACTTTCGGCCTGTTGTCATTTTCGGCCCGTTAACGCCGGACGTAAACCATGGGCCATATGTGGCCCAACATCATATCGGGCCCATTAACGGCCCATATAAAAATGACGATAATCTAGCCCGACCGAAGTTCCGGCCTGTTAAAGGCCCGTGTATTAGGTCGGCGCATTTACGGCCCGTCCGAATTTCGGCCTGTCAAATATCCACATCGTAAATGGGCCACCATTTCGGCCTGCTAAGTCCAATGGGTTATTTGGCACAATCAGGGCCGAATCTCACTTTCGGTCTATTAAAGGCCCATGTTTTTATGGGCTCGAGATATTTACACCTGTAAACGGCCTACTTTTACTGAGGGCCCAAATTATGTTTAGGCCTGTTAAAGGCCCACTATGGGCACAGGCCTAGCAGAAAAATTTGAAAGCTTATGCTAATTTAAGCCCAGATATTTTTAGTGGGCTACATACCAATTTCGGCCCGTAATCGTTTTTAGCCCAATTGGAATGGGCCCGACGAATGTTGGCATGTTGGGCTCCTACGAAGCTTTCGTCCGAATACATTACTAAGATAAACCTACACTATACAAAAATAGCTTCATAATTACTGCAGCCTGTGGCAGCATCATAAATGTTGTATCACAACAAAATAAATTCCAATCATACAACAAAAGGCCTATTGGCATAAAGTTTACAGTCCTTCCAGATAAAAGCACCATGAGATGTATAGAAGCACAGATCATTTGACCTGAGTGCTAATGTTTCAGGCTGTAGAATCTGATGGAGCAGCACGATCTCCACCTTTTTTCCGCCATTGCTCTTTAACAACGAAGCGAATGTCTGATATTCTGGTTTCAAAACCATTCATATCTTGACGGCATTTCTCAACCACTATTCTTGTTTCCGAAACAACGCCCATTAGGGGTTGGACTTGTGTCTGGAGCACAGATATATCACTCTGTCTAGCAGGAAGATTTTGTTCAGTAGGCGATTTGGACGAGGTTACCTTGACAACCAACCCAGAATTACACAGGAAGGTGCTTTTTGCACTGTTAGTGGAGAGATACTGACGCACTGCAGCAAGAGGTGACATTGTGCCTGTAGTAGCCTCGTCACCTTCAGGTGGTTGTGGCTGTTCAATCATTCGTTCCATAGCTTCCTGAAAGTTTGAACTTGTAGATTAGTGTACCAATGAGTTACTAATGAGACAAAAACAAACAAAGTAGGTTAAATGTTTATACATAACTTATTTTGGTGAACTACTATAATACATTAGCATGTATTGTAGTGCCAACTACATAATAAAATCACTTTCGGAACATATGTCCATGTAGCATGCCTACTGTATTGTCTATTTCCTCACATTCGTTGACATCTAAGGATAAAGAGACATGGTTTAAAGTAGGATGAACATAGTATGCCATCATTCATATCATGGGCAAACAGATATAAAACAAACAGGCTATTTTATCATTGTGTGCGCACGTGAACATAACAACTAGATTACAAATCAAGACCAAAAGAATATCCTTCATCTCTTTTAAACCATGTAAGGTGAAATGATACGTTAAGACAACTGTGTATAAAAGTGAACAGAGTAACTGACATTGGCTGCAAACCAAGTAGTTAAATGAACACATCACAGTACCAATCAGTTCAAGGCAGGAGGAGTAAGGACTTACAACAGCGGCTTGAACTGGTGTGCTCATGCCCTTCATCTTGCCGGTGTGGCAATCCTTGAAGATTTTTGCACTGCATTCAATTCAGGTTCTTTTCGGTCCGCACGGGCTTTCCGCTGTATTTGGAACAAGTCAATATAGATACGATAATATGGCACAAAAAAAAGAAGGAAGTAGCAGCTATTTACAAGAGCCTCGCAGTGTGCAATATAGCTACGAGATCCTGTTGTCTGTTGGAATTTCACTTTAGAACGGTTGGTTTTGTTCTTCAAACAGTTAGCCTAGAAGAAGATACACTTGTAAGGCACATACATAAATACAAGTTCAATATGTGGTCTGATCAAATACATATAGCCTACCTGATACTTTGGATCAGACCAGTGTTTAACAAGGGCTGTCCAGTCTTCATCTGTAATATATTCCACTGGAGATGTTTGGGCGATTTCATTGTTAGCCTTGCCTTCAAAGTGAGATTTTCTAAGGTGGTACCGATACTGTCGCAGAGCAGACTGAAAAACATGAGTGCATGCTTGTTTAGTTGCATCATCTTTCGGATCCAACTTAAACCTCATCTGTTGAAAAAAGAATGCGAGTCTTATTAGGAGGAAGCTAGAAAGTATGGGACAGAGCAAGACAATATTACTAATTGCGATGAATAACATTACTTACGGATAAATGGTCAATGAAGGTGTTAAACTGGGTATTGTCTTTCTCATTCCTGTACTGGATCCATGTTGGGAGGATACGCGCATGACACCTAACGGCAACGGCTGCCTCTGATACTAACTTGGCTGACTCTGTAGCATCACGTGGCCTTTTTAAACCTGCCTCAAAATGGATCTCCATTCTTCCTCCTTTAGATTTTGTTAATCTGTCAAGCATTATCCCTAATGTCTGTTTCCGCTTGCGCCGTGGTGCTAGTTCAACAACGAATATGGAAAATGTTAGTGTACATCAAACTGTGAGAGTACATATAAAGGAGCATGCAACTGCAACTTGACTCTGTCAGGTACCATCTTGGTGTTGATGCTCATGAGGTTCATCTAATCTTGCCAAGTCCTGTTGTGTCAGCAGTGCTTCGGAAGTAGTGTTAGGTGTGAAGGCAGCTTGGGAACTGGCCAGTTCCGGAGTAAACGAACGAGTAACTTGTTGAGATGCTGGTACAGTTGAAGCAGATGCTGCAGCTGGTGGAGCAGGTGATACTGTGTTTGTAGATTTAGCCGGTGGACTTGGACCTTCTACTGCACTATAAGTACCAGCAGAATCTCGATGGCAGATCCTTTTCCGTTTCACCCGAAGAGAAACAACACTTCCTACTATATTATTTTCCTTGCTCTTTTTTGACTTTGCCATGTCAAGCCGTACCCACAACACAAAAGAATAAAATCGCTCTTCAGAACTCATTGATGCATGATACAGATAAGCAATACTTTGATGTAAGACAACCGTTTGAGGATGGAATATGTAAGAAAAATAGGACGACATGACATATTCACAGCTACGATGTGCAAACTAAGCAGAAGGATTTTCAAGAAAATAGAAGTAATGCAAGCTAGACACCATATGAAAGATGCAACCAATATTACTCTGCCAAGTTAAAAGTGTCTTGTCATAAGTGGCAATTCGAAAAATTAGAAGTAGTACAATGTAGAAATCAATTCAAGATGCAAGCACTATCAAACTACCATGTTAAAAGCGTCCAATCATGAGTTACTGATGCGGGATACACAACAACAGTACTTTGATGTAAGAACATGGTATGATAGATCGATGCAGTGTAGTCTAGACACAGAAAGCCATGTCATATGCACATGTATAACGTATAAACTCAGCAGGTGCAATTTAATCAAAATAGAAGAAATACAGGCTAGACAACATATGCAACATGAAACCAATTATCACACTGTCAACTTAGAGCAAGCACCTGCGATGGTGGAGTGCAGGAGATGAACTCATCATGTAGACTTGGGACTTCAACCTCATTAGCAGTAGCAGTGGCAAATCTAGAGAGTCTCTGTTTGCATTGGTGCGGAGTACCACCAACATCCCCTAACTTACTCTTTTCCTTCCTATTTTCTGATATTGCCTTATGAAGTCAAAACCACAAGAAGATGAATAAAATTAGCTCTGCATAACTGGTTGATGCATGATACAGACGAACACAACTTTGATGTAAGGCAAGCGCAGGAGGATGGAATATATACAAAAAAAGACAACATTTCATATTCACACGTACGATAGGAGGATGGAATATGTATGGAAAAACAGTAAGCGGAAGGCATTTCAATAAAATTAGAAGAAATGAAAGCTAGGCACCATATGAACATGCAACCAATATCACTCTATCAGGTAAAAAGTGTCTCGTCGTAAGTGCCATTTCAAGAAATTAGAAGCAGTACAAGCTAGAAGACAATGCAAGATGCAACCTACATCACAGTCCCAAGTTAAATGTGTCTTATGGGTAAGTGATCGTTGCAGGTATAAGTTGTAAGCTACGTAGATGCAATTCAACATAATCAGAAGCAATACAAACTAGACATCATACGAAAAACGCAACCACGTATAACAGTTCCAAGTAAGAGCAAGCACCTGTGATGGTGGAGTAGGGGAGATGTGCTCATCGTGTACACGTATGTTCTAGAAACAGGAACACGTGTCATATTCACAGGCATTATGTGTAAAGTAAGCAGATGCAATTCAAGTTAGAAGCAATACAAGCTAGACATCATACACAACATGCAACCAAATATAACAGTATCAAGTTAGAGCAAGCACCTGTGATGGTGGAGTAGGGGAGATGTGCTCATCATCTACACAACTACGTTGACTGTCCAGCCTTCTGTTGTCTTGCGAATCTTGTTGGGAGGATGGCGGAGTAGAATCTGTAGAGACCCCCTGTTTGAGTTGCTCCGAAGGACCACCATCATCCACTGCCGAACTAATTTCCTTCAACTATAATGATTTTGCATTGTGAAGTCAAACGATAAGAAAAAGGAATAAAATTCGCTCTTCAGAACTCATTCATGCATGATACTGGCGAACACTACTCGGATGAAAGGCAAATACATGATGCAAGGATGGAATATGTATGAAAAACAAGATGGTGTGACATATTCACACCTATGGTGTGGTAACTAAGCAGAAGGCATTTCAACAAATTAGAAGCACTGCAAGCTAGACACCATATGAAAGATGCAACCAATATCACTCTGCCAAGTTCAAACTGTATGGCGTTTCAACAAATTAAAAGCAATATATGCTAGAAATCAAATGCAAGACACAACCAATATCACAGTGGCGACTTAAAGGTGCCTTATCATAAGTGACTGATGCGGGATATGCAAGAATAGTAGTCTGATGCAGAAACAGGAACACATGTCATATTCACAGGCATTATGTGTAAAGTAAGCAGATGCAATTCAACAAAGTTAGAAGCAATACAAGCTAGACATCATACGCAACATGGAACCACATATAATAGTGTCAAGTTAGAGCAAGCACCTGTGATGGTGGAGTAGGGGAGATGTGCTCATCATCTACACAGCTACGTTGACTGTCTAGCCTTGCGTTGTCTTGCGAATCTTGTTGGGAGGATGGCGGAGTAGAATCTGTAGAGAACCTCTGTTTCAGTTGCTCGGAAGGACCACCATCATCCAATTCCTTGCCAATGTCCTTCAGCTTTATTGATTTTGCATTGTGAGGTCATACCGACAAGAAAAAGGAATATCATTCGCTCTTCAGAACTCATTCATGCATGATATTGACGAACACTACTCTGATGAAAGGCAAAGTCATGATACGAGGATGGAATATGTACAGAAAAATGGATGGCTTGACATATTCACGCCTATGATGTGGTAACTAAGCAGAAGGCACTTCAACAAATTAGAAACACTACAAGACACCATATGGAAGGTGCAATCAATATCACTCTGCCAAGTTAAAACTGTCTCGTCATAGGTGGCGTTCATCAAACTAGAAGAAATACATGCTAGAAATCATATTCAAGACGCAAACCAATATCACACTGCCAACTTAAAGGTGTCCCATCATAAGTGACTGATGCAGGATACACAAGAAGAGTAGTTTCATGTAAGAACATGGTGTGATAGACAGATATAGTATGTACCAAAAACAGGAAAGCGTGTCATATTCACATGTATCATGTGTAAGCTAAGCAGATGCAGTTTACACTAATTAGGAGCAATACGAGCTAGACACCATATGCAACATGCAACCAGATATCACACTGCCAAGTTAGAGGAAGCACCTTGGATGGTGGAGTAGGGGAGCAGAGACTTGGACCATGTAATGCACTATCAGTACAAGGAGAATCGGTACAGATGCTCCGTTTACGTTGCTGCAGAGGACCACCATCATCGCCTTCCTTACTCTTTTCCTTCCTCTTTCTTGATTTTGCCTTGTCAAGTCAAACCCACAAGAAAAAGGAATAAAATTTGCTCTTCAGAACTTATTGATGCATGATACTGACGAACACTACTTTCATGTAAGGCAGCCGCATGATAGGAGGATGGAATATGTATGAAAAGCAGGACGGCGTGACACATTGACATGTATGATGTATAAGGTGTAAACTAAGCACAAGGTGCTTGAACTTGTTAGAATCGATGCAAGCTAGAAACCATATGAAAGATGAAACCAATATCACTCTGCCAAATTAAAAGGGTGCCCTAACAAATGTATTTGACCAAATTAGAAGCAATACATGGCAACAGGCTAGAAATAATATGCAATATGCAACGAATAAAGGTGACTCATCATAAGTAATTGATGCAGGATACAGAAGAGAGGTAGTTTCATGTAAGAACAAGGTTAACACATAGATGTAGTGTGTACCAAAAATAGGAAGGCATGTCATATTCACAGGTATAGTGTGTAAACTAAGCAGATGCAATTTACCCTAATTAGAAGCATTACAAGCTAGACACCATATGCAACATGCAACCACATATCACACTGCGAAGTTGGAGCAAGCACCTGTGATGGTGGTGTAGGGGAAGTGCTGTCTTCAGGTACAGAGCAACGTTCAGTATCTTCATTTAGGCTTGCTGTTTCTTGAGAATCATGTGGATAGGATGAAATTGCATTCTTTATAAGAGTATTGCATCTCATATTAACCCACGTGCGTGACTGTCTCATCATAAGCAATAGACACAGGATACACAAGAACAGTAGTTTGACGTAGGAACATGGTGTGATAGGCAAATGTAGTATGTACCAAAAACAGGAAGGCATGTCATATTCACATGTATAATGTGTAAGCTAAGGAGATGCAATTTAACAAATTAGGAGCATTCATGAGGGATACACAAGAGAAGTAGTTTGATGTAAGAACATGGTTAATAGAAAGACGTAGTATGTACCAAAAACAGGAAGGCATGTCATATTCACAGGTATAATGTGTTAACTAAGCAGATGCAATTTACCCTAATTAGAAGCATTACAAGGTAGACACCATATGCAACATGCAACCACATATCACACTGCCAAGTAAGAGCAAGCACCTGCGATGGTGGTGTGAGGGAATTGTGGTGATCAATTAGAGAGCTGTGTTGACTATCTTCATTTAGCCTTGCTGTTTCTTGAGAATCATGTGGGGAGGATGACACTGCACTCTTTAAACGAGTGGGGCGTCTCACAGTAACCCACCCGGGTGACTGTCTCATCATAAGTGATTGATGAGGGATACAAAAGAGCATTAGTTTGATGTACGAACATGGTTAATAGACATATGTAGTATGTATCAAAAACAGGAAGGCATGTCATTATCAAAGGTATAATATGTAAAGTAAACAGATGCAATTTAACCAAATTGGAAGCAATACAAGCTAGACACCATATGCAACATGCAACAACATTTGACAACGCGAAGTTAAAGCAAGCACCTGGGATGGTTGTGTGTGGCAATTGAGATCATCAACTTCAGAGCTACTTTTACTGTCTCCAACTGCTGACACTGCACCCATTAGAGCGCTGAAACGCTTACTACTTATCTTCGAATTACACTGGAGCGACTTCTGTCTTTTCTTTTCTACATTCATCAACACTGCGTCAGAGTCTGAAATACCCATGCATAAAAAACAATAGTGTGAGTATGGGTGAAGTGTGTGCACAATTAGTACAGTGTAAAGGTAGCAGATAGCAGGCCGGTGAGAAATAAATGACGGGAGACATATGATAGCTCTACAACATGCATGGCACACTCAATTACTACAGGATTCTATGAAAATAACAGTCGACTGAAAGCAAATAGGTCAGTCCATTTTTTCTGCACCGTTCGATGTACAAAGAACGGGCAGATCGCCTTCATCTACCTCCAGCCAGTCAGTGTTGACGATCTTCCTCGAAACGCCAGCGACCACCGACCCAGTATTCCTCCCCTGCCTGCGCCCTCCCCTCGACGTCACCGCACCACCATGCTTGGCACCGCCCCCGGCCATCCATTCAAGCCCCGCCGACCTCCAGATCGGGCGCAAGCAGCTCCTGCACCCCACACCCCTATGATAGACACTGATGCGCCGCTTCCTCGGGGAACAGGCGGACTAGGTGCTCCGCGCGCCTAAGCGGGTGCTGCTTCTTTTAATTGCGGTTCGACTGACCCTGAATTGAAATCCAGGCGGGCTACTGACCTCTATCAAAGGTGAAATAGTAAAAGGGAGGAAACCTTGTGCATTTAGTATCACGAAGAAGATGCAGTAAGAAGCGCTCAACTAGTTTCTTTCGTGGGATGAATACGGTGTCAGCGGAGACGTAAGATTTGCACGAATAAGGGAAGAGGAGTACCTCTTTATGCTGATAGTGCTGTGTCCTCCTTCTATTTTTTCCGACGATCTTGTTGTTCGCCGGAAACCAGAAGTTGTGGAGGACGGTTGAGGAACCCATGGCCAAGTTGTTGAGTGTGGTGCGGTGGTCGTCTGTCGGCGGCGGGGAAGCAGATCCGAGGCGGCAAACGACGGCGTAGCGGGAACAGCTCCGGTGCGGTGGACGGTTGCAACAGTGGAGCCGCAGCAGTGAGGCGCAGGATGACATGGTCGGAGTGGTTCTGGTACGGCGCACGTCGGCGTCGATGTCGTGGAGGCAGCTCTCACTTGGCTTCAGCTGCTAAGTCCTTGAGGGCGTTGCGGTTGCGTTGGACGACGACGTCGGGGTGAAGGAAATATGCCCTAAAGGCAATAATAAAGTTATTATTTATTTCCTTATTTCATGATAAATGTTTATTATTCATGCTAGAATTGTATTAACCGGAAACATAATACATGTGTGAATACATAGACAAACATAGTGTCACTAGTATGCCTCTACTTGACTAGCTTGTTGATCAAAGATGGTTATGTTTCCTAACCATAGACATGTGTTGTCATTTGATTAATGGGATCACATCATTAGGAGAATGATGTGATTGACATGACCCATTCCGTTAACCTAGCACTTGATCGTTTAGTATGTTGCTATTGCTTTCTTCATGACTTATACATGTTCCTGTAACTATGAGATTATGCAACTCCCATTTACCGGAGGAATACTTTGGTTGCTACCAAACGTCACAACATAACTGGGTGATTATAAAGGAGTACTACATGTGTCTCCAAAGGTACATGTTGGGTTGGCGTATTTCGAGATTAGGTTTTGTCACTCCGATTGTCAGAGAGGTATCTCTGGGCCCTCTCGGTAATGCACATCACTTAAGCCTTGCAAACATTGTAACTAATGAGTTAGTTGCGGGATGATGTATTACGTAACGAGTAAAGAGACTTGCCGGTAATGAGATTGAACTAGGTATTGAGATACCGACGATCGAATCTCGGGCAAGTAACATACCGATGACAAAGGGAACAACGTATGTTGTTATGCAGTTTGACTGATAAAGATCTTCATAGAATATGTGGGAGCCAATATGGGCATCCAGGTCCCGCTATTGGTTATTGACCAAAAACGTGTTTCGGTCATGTCTACATAGTTCTCGAACCCGTAGGGTCCGCACGCTTAAGGTTTCGATGACAGTTTTGTTATGAGTTTATGAGTTTTGATGTACCGAAGGAGTTCGGTGTCCCGGATGAGATCGGTGACATGATGAGGAGTCTCGAAATGGTCGAGACGTAAAGATCGATATATTGGACGACTATATTCGGAGTTCGGAAAGGTTCCGAGTGATTCGGGTATTTTTCGGAGTACCGGAGAGTTACGGGAATTCGTATTGGGCCTCAATGGGCCACACAGGAAAGGAGAGAAAGGGCCAAAAGGGTGGCCGCACCCCTCCCCTTGGACTAGTCCGAATTGGACTAGGGAGGGGGCCCCTAGGGCGCGCCATAGAGAGGGCCGGCCCTCCCCCTCCTCCACTCCTTTATATACGGGGGCAGGGGGCACCCCATAGACACACAAGTTGATCTTCAAGATCGTTCCTTAGCCGTGTGCGGTGCCCCCCTCCACCATATTCCACCTCGGTCATATCGTCGCGGAGTTTAGGCGAAGCCCTGCGCCGGTAGAACATCATCATCGTCACCACGCCGTCGTGCTGACGGAACTCATCCCCGACACTTTGCTGGATCGGAGTCCGGGGATCGTCATCGAGCTGAACGTGTGCTGAACTCAGAGGTGCCGTACGTTCGGTGCTTGGATCGGTCAGATCGTGAAGACGTACGACTACATCAACCGCGTTGTCATAACGCTTCCGCTTACGGTCTACGAGGGTACGTGGACAATACTCTCCCCTCTCGTTGCTATGTCATCACCATGATCTTGCGTGTGCGTAGGAATTTTTTTGAAATTACTACGTTCCCCAACAGTGGCATCCGAGCATGGTTTTATGCGTAGATGTCATATGCACGAGTAGAACACAAGTGAGTTGTGGGCGATACAAGTCATACTGCTTACCAGCATGTCATACTTTGGCTCAGCGGTATTGTGAGATGAAGCGGCCCGGACCGACATTACGCGTACGCTTACGCGAGACTGGTTTCACCGTTACGAGCACTCATGCTTAATGGTGGCTGGCGGGTGTCTGTCTCTCTCACTTTAGCTGAATCGAGTGTGGCTACACCCGGTCCTTGTGAAGGTTAAAACAGCACTAACTTGACGAACTATCGTTGTGGTTTTTGATGCATAGGTAAGAACGGTTCTTGCTAAGCCCATAGCAGCCACGTAAAATTTGCAACAACAAAGTAGAGGACGTCTAACTTGTTTTTGTAGGGCATGTTGTGATGTGATATGGTCAAGACGTGATGCTATATTTTATTGTATGAGATGATCATGTTTTGTAACCGAAGTTATCGGCAACTGGCAGGAGCCATATGGTTGTCGCTTTATTGTATGAAATGCAAACGCCCTGTAATTGCTTTACTTTATCACTAAGCGGTAGCGATAGTCGTAGAAGCAATAGATGGCGTAAACGACAACGATGCTACGATGGAGATCAAGGTGTCGGGCCGGTGACGATGGTGATCACGATGGTGCTTCGAAGATGGAGATCACAAGCAGAAGATGATGATGGCCATATCATATCACTTATATTGATTGCATGTGATGTTTATCCTTTATGCATCTTATCTTGCTTTGATTGACGGTAGCATTAAGATGATCTCTCACTAAAAATTATCAAGAAGTGTTCTCCCTGAGTATGCACCGTTGCGAAAGTTCTTCGTGCTGAGACACCACGTGATGATCGGGTGTGATAGGCTCTACGTTCAAATACAACGGGTGCAAAATAGTTGCACACGCGGAATACTCAGGTTAAACTTGACGAGCCTAGCATATAACAGATATGGCCTCGGAACACGGAGACTGAAAGGTCGAGCGTGAATCATATAGTAGATATGATCAACATATTGATGTTCACCGTTGAAACTACTCCATCTCACGTGATGATCGGACATGGTGTAGTTGATATGTATCACGTGATCACTTAGATGACTAGAGAGATGTCTGTCTAAGTGGGAGTTCTTAAGTAATATGATTAATTGAACTTAAATTTATCATGAACTTAGTCCTAGTAGTATTTTGCAAATTATGTTGTAGATCAATAGCTTGCGTTGTTGCTTTCATATGTTTATTTTGATATGTTCCTAGAGAAAATTGTGTTGAAAGATGTTAGTAGCAATGATGCGGATTGGATCCGTGATCTGAGGTTTATCCTCATTGCTGCACAGAAGAATTATGTCCTTAATGCACCGCTAGGTGACATACCTATTGCAGGAGCAGATGCAGACGTTATGAACGTTTGGCTAGCTTAATATGATGACTACTTGATAGTTTAGTGCACCATGCTTAACAGCTTAGAATCGGGACTTCAAAGACGTTTTGAACGTCATGGACCATATCAGATGTTCCAGGAATTTAATTTAATATTTCAAGCAAATACCCGAGTTGAGAGACATAAAGTCTCCAACAAGTTCTATGGCTAAAAGATGGAGGAGAATCGCTCAACTAGTGAGCATGTGCTTAGATTGTCTGGGTACTTCAATCGCTTGAATCAAGTGGGAGTTAATCTTCCAGATAAGATAGTGATTGACAGAATTCTCTAGTCACCATCACTAAGTTACTAGAACTTCATGATGAACTATAGTACGCAAGGGATGACGAAAACGATTCCCGAGCTCTTCGTGATGTTGAAATCAACGAAGGTAGAAATCAAGAAAGAGAATCAAGTGTTGATGATTGACAAGACCACTAGTTTCAAGAAAAGGGCAAAGGGAAAGAAAGGGAAAGTTCAAGTAGAATGGCAAACAAGTTGTCACTCCCATGAAGAAGACCAAAGCTGGACCAAAGCCTGAAACTGAGTGCTTACACTGCAAAGGAAATGGTCACTGGAAGCGGAAATGCCCTAAATATTTGGTGGATAAGAAGGATGGCAAAGTAAACAAGGGTATATTTCATATACAGGTGTTTGATGTGTACCTTACTAGTGTTTATAGTAACCCTTGAGTATTTGATACTTGTTTGGTTGCTAAGATTAGTAACTCGAAACAGGAGTTACATAATAAATAGAGACTAGTTGAGGGGAAGTGACTATGAGTGTTGGAAGTAGTTCCAAGAATGATATGATCATCATCACACACTCCCTATACTTTCGAGATTAGTGTTGAACCTAAATAAATGTTATTTGGCATTTGCGTTGAGCATGAATATGATTTGATCATGTTTATTGCAATACGGTTATTCATTTAAAGTCAGAGAATAAGTGTTATTCTGTTTACATGAATAAAGCCTTAGATGGTCATACACCCAATGAAAATAGTTTGTTGGATCTCGATCGTAGTGATACACATATTCATAATATTGATGCAAAAATATGCAAAGTTAATAATGATAGTGCAATTTTTTTGTGGCACTGCCGTTTGGGTCATATCAGTGTAAAGCGCATGAAGAAACTCCATAAAGATGGATTTTCGGAATCACTTGGTTATGAATCATTTGATGCTTGCGAACCGTGCCTTTTGGGCAAGATGACTAAAACTCCGTTCTCCGGAACAATGGAACAAGCTACTGACTTATTGGAAATAATACATACCGATGTATGCGATCCAATGAGTGTTGATGCTCGTGGCAAGTATCGTTATTTTCTGACCTTCACAAGATGATTTGAGTAGATATGGGTATATCTACTTGATGAAACATAAGTCTGAAATAGTTGAAAGGTTCAAAGAATTTCAGAGTGAAGTGGAAAAATCATCATAACAAGAAAATAAAGTTTCTGCGATCTGATCGCGGAGACGAATATTTGAGGTACGAGTTTGGTCTTCAATTAAAATAATGTGGAATAGTTTCACAGCTCACGCCACCTGGAACACCACAACGTTATGGTGTGTCCGAACGTCGTAACCGCACTTTATTGGATATGGTGTGATCTATGATGTCTCTTACTGATTTACCACTATTGTTTTGGGGTTATGCATTAGAGACAGCTGCATTCACGTTAAAAGGGCACCATCTAAATCCGTTGAGACGACACCGTATGAACTATGGTTTAGCAGTAAACCTAAGCTATCATTTCTTAAAGTTTGGAGTTGTGATGCTTATATGAAAAAGGTTTTCAACCTGATAAGCTCGAACCCAAATCGGAGAAGTGCGTCTTCATAGAATACCCAAAAGAAACTGTTGGGTAATCCTTCTATCACAGATCCGAAGGCAAAACATTCGTTGCTAAGAATGGATCCTTTCTAGAGAAGGAGTTTCTCTCGAAAGAAGTGAGTGGGAGGAAAGTAGAACTTGATGAGGTAATTGTACCTGCTCCCTTATTGGAAAGTAGTTCATCACAAGAACCGGTTCCTGTGACAACTACACCAATCAGTGAGGAAGCTAATGATAATGATCATGAAACTTCAGATCAAGTTACTACCGAACCTTGTAGGTCTACCAGAGTAAGGTCCGCACCAAAGTGGTACGGTAATCCTATTCTGGAAGTCATGTTACTTTACCATGACGAACCTACGAACTATGAGGAAGCGATGATGAGCCCAAATTCCGCGAAATGGCTTAAGGCCATGAAATCTGAGATAGGATCCATGTATAAGAACAAAGTGTGGACTTTGGTGGACTTGCCCGATGATCAGCAAACCATATAAAATAAATGGATCTTCTAGAGGAAGACAGACATTGATAGTAGTGTTACTATCTACAAAGCTCGACTTGTCGCAAAAAGGTTTTTGACAAGTTCAAGGTGTTGACTACAATGAGATTTTCTCAACTGTATCGATGCTTAAGTCTGTCCGAATCATGTTAGCAATTGCCACATTTTATGAAATCTGGCAAATGGATGTCAAACTGCATTCCTTAATGGTTTTCTTGAAGAAGAGTTGTATATGATACAACCAGAAAGTTTTTGTCAAACCTAAAGATGCTAACAAAGTGTGCAAGCTCCAACAATCCATCAATGGACTGGTGCAAGCATCTCGGAGTTAGAATATACGCTTTGATGAGTTGATCAAAGCATATGGTTTTATACAGACTTTTGAAAAGGCCTGTATTTACAAGAAAGTGAGTGGGAGCACTACAACATTTCTGATAAGTATATGTGAATGACATATTGTTGATCGAAAATAATGTAGAATTATTCTGCAAAGCATAAAGGAGTGTTTTAAAGGAGTTCTTTAAAAGAAAGACCTCAGTAAAAGCTACTTACATATTGAGCATCAAGATCTATTGAGATATATCAAGACGCTTGATAAGATTTTCAATGAGTACATACCTTGGCAAGATTTTGCAATAGTTCAAGATGGAACAGTCAAAGAAAGAGTTCTTGCCTGTGTTGCAAAGGTGTGAAATTGAGTAAGACTCAAATCCAGACCACGGCAGAAAATAGAAAAGAGAATGAAAGTCATTCCCTATGCCTCAGTCATAGGTTCTATAAAGTATGCTATGTTATGTACCAGACCTATTGTATACCTTGCTCTGAATTTGGCAAGGGAGTACAATAGTGATCTAGGAGTAGATCACTGGACATTGGTCAAGAATATCCTTAGTGAGGACTAAGGAAATATTTCTCGATTATGGAGGTGATAAAAGAGCCCGTCGTAAAGAGTTACATCGGTGCAAGCTTTCACACTGATCCAGATGACTCTAAGTCTCAATCTGGATACATATTGAAAGTGGGAGCAATTAGCTAGAGTAGCTCCGCGCAGAGCATTGTAGACATAGAATATTTGCAAAGTACATACGGCCCTGAATGTGACAGACCCGTTGACTAAGCTTCTCTCACGAGCAAAACATGATCACACCTTAGTACTCTTTGGGTGTTAATCACATAGCAATGTGAACTAGATTATTGACTCTAGTAAACCCTTTGGGTGTTAGTCACATAACGATGTGAACAATGGGTGTTAATCATATACATATATGAATATTGATGTTAAATCACATGGCGGTGTGAACTAGATTATTGACTCTAGTGCAAGTGGGAGACTGAAGGAAATATGCCCTAGAGGCAATAATGAAGTTATTATTTATTTCCTTATTTCATGACAAATGTTTATTATTCATGCTAGAATTGTATTAACCGAAAACATAATACATGTGTGAATACATAGACAAACATAGTGTCACTAGTATGCCTCTACTTGACTAGCTTGTTGATCAAAGATGGTTATGTTTCCTAACCATAGACATGTGTTGTCATTTGATTAATGGGATCACATCATTAGGAGAATGATGTGATTGACATGACCCATTCCGTTAACCTAGCACTTGATCGTTTAGTATGTTGCTATTGCTTTCTTCATGACTTATACATGTTCCTGTAACTATGAGATTATGCAACTCTCGTTTACTGGAGGAATACTTTGGGTGCTACCAAACGTCACAACATAACTGGGTGATTATAAAGGAGTACTACATGTGTCTCCAAAGGTACATGTTGGGTTGGCGTATTTCGAGATTAGGTTTTGTCACTCCGATTGTCAGAGAGGTATCTCTGGGCCCTCTCGGTAATGCACATCACTTAAGCCTTGCAAACATTGTAACTAATGAGTTAGTTGCGGGATGATGTATTACGTAACGAGTAAAGAGACTTGCCGGTAACGAGATTGAACGAGGTATTGAGATACCGACGATCGAATCTCGGGCAAGTAACATACCGATGACAAAGGGAACAACGTATGTTGTTATGCAGTTTGACCGATAAAGATCTTCATAGAATATGTGGGAGCCAATATGGGCATCCAGGTCCCGCTATTGGTTATTGACCGAAAACGTGTTTCGGTCATGTCTACATAGTTCTCGAACCCATAGGGTCCGCACGCTTAAGGTTTCGATGACAGTTTTGTTATGAGTTTATGAGTTTTGATGTACCGAAGGAGTTCGGAGTCCCGGATGAGATCGGTGACATGATGAGGAGTCTCGAAATGGTCGAGACGTAAAGATCGATATATTGGACGACTATATTCGGAGTTCGGAAAGGTTCCGAGTGATTCGGGTATTTTTCGGAGTACCGGAGAGTTAGGGGAATTCGTATTGGGCCTCAATGGGCCATACGGGGAAGGAGAGAAAGGGCCAAAAGGGTGGCCGCACCCCTCCCCTTGGACTAGTCCGAATTGGACAAGGGAGGGGGCCCCTAGGGCGCGCCATAGAGAGGGCCGACCCTCCCCCTCCTCCACTCCTTTATATACGGGGGCAGGGGGCACCCCATAGACACACAAGTTGATCTTCAAGATCGTTCCTTAGCCGTGTGCGGTGCCCCCCTCCACCATATTCCACCTCGGTCATATCGTCGCGGAGTTTAGGCGAAGCCCTGCGCCGGTAGAACATAATCATCGTCACCACGCCGTCGTGCTGACGGAACTCATCCCCGACACTTTGCTGGATCGGAGTCCGGGGATCGTCATCGAGCTGAACGTGTGCTGAACTTGAATCGGTCGGATCGTGAAGATGTACGACTACATCAACCGCGTTGTCATAATGCTTCCGCTTACGGTCTATGAGGGTACGTGGACAATACTCTCCCCTCTCGTTGCTATGTCATCACCATGATCTTGCGTGTGCGTAGGATTTTTTTTGAAATTACTACGTTCCCCAACACGGGGTACCGGCTCCGGCGTGATGGAGAAGGGCGGCGGTGGATTGGCCGCTATGGGGTGGAGGACGGAGGAGGTTGGGGTTTCGCGACTGGTGGAGAGGGCATTTTCGCGCCCACGGAGTATGAATGGGGAAACGGAGGGAGGCGGGGAACTAAGGGGGAACAATGTTTCGGTTTGAGACGCGCATGTTTGAAATTTGAGGAAAGTTACAAACTTTGCCCCCATATAAAATTTCGGACATATTGCAGGTTGGGGGTAGGACAGTCATGTCAGGTGTCCCAAATGTGGGCGGGATAGATTTCGGCCGAGCGCATGGGTGTTTAGGCGCCCACGACGTATGAATGCTTCTCGGAGGCGGTTGAGACTGGCGTCTTGGTGAAGTTACAAACCTACCCCGGTTTAGACCTTTGGACATCGGGCCGATAGGCTACACGGTCCAGAGTCAGGACAGTAATTTCCTACCACCAAAACATTAGTCTCGCGCGGTTTCGGGTGACCAGAGGCCTATTTGGCGCTTCGTTCAATATTTTTGGAGCAGAAGCATTAACGTTTTCGGTTCTCTTGAATTGAACTTCCAGGATTTGTCAAACTTCACAAATCTTTACTCTTCAAAATCCTAAAGCTATGATTATTTTGGAATGGAGGGGGTATATTTTAATATACATTGTACATGAGTATATATTAAAAAATATGCAACTTACCTCAGTTCATGCATGGTTCCAGGTATAATCTCCTTGGTTGCAAAAAAAAAGTTAGATATGCGTATGAATATATATACCATGTTCAAACTCACAACAAAGATTGATGCCCCCTTTTACATCTGATTTACAAATGCCATTATCTCAGGTTCAAATAGATGAATGCACTTCCTATGAATTCAAATCTTCGAAACCCCCTTTATGTTGAATTTGACATGTATTTTATTTCGTAGCTAGCAATTTGGAATGTATCCATGCAAGTGACAAATGTATAAAGTGCTTCACACTAACAACATGGAGTGCACTAATTAATGTTTATATATGAATTGCAGAAGCATCCATTGCCTATATTTCAAACTGCTCTCACTCTATGGATCGATAATATGAAATAAACACATGCACATGCTAGAATTCAATAGAGTATGGGTGTCTGATAGACCGATTTTCGTCCATACGCAATTTTGCAAAATTCATGATCTCATCCAAGAATAATAAGGCCATTTATATTTTAATTTAATGCGTAGAACCACCTTTTACACGTAGATGCACTATGCCTCGCCCCGTTCTCACAAACACGTTATATATCTCTCTATCTAACGCATAAGTGCACACACTTTATATGCATCGGCATTTCTCTTTCACACATGCTCACAATCTCTCTCAGGGTGTCGGGGTGTCTCACACACATGCTCTCTCTGTTTCTCTATCTCTCTTTATGACTACTATGTACCACTCTTTTCACTAATCTCAGTTGGAAAACACTATTTCTCTCACATGCATATATACACATGCACGGTCTCTACTAGCCCTCTATACGCACATATATGTGCCTACGTGTCTCCTGCACGCACATTATCTTTAGGCCTCTCTCGCACACATTGCCCCCCCCGACACACCTCTCTAATAGTAGTTGGCAGATATGATTTCATCATATCATTCGGTAGGATATCCCTGGCTGTTAGGCTGGATGGTAATACGAGGCAAAGTTTTACCCTAGTTCGGATCGGACCCTTGCAGTTGAAGAAAGAGCCTACTCCTGGTACTGTATATTAGTGTTAGGGGTGTGTACAAAGTACACGTGAATACCAGGCATTGTGCGTGGGTGTATACTATCGACAAACTAGCCCCCAAGCTTGTATAACATACTAAGGGCCTAGGTTACAAATCATATATAGTCGGCTTATCACCAGTGGGGATAGAGTCCTCCGCGACTCTGGTAGCTTCTTGTTATACGCCGAGTCCTCCACATGGGTCTCCGTATAACACGTCTCGTTCCAACCTATATGTGGTGCAGGATGGAACCGACCCATGAGTCTTCATGTTGACCCACCACAACTAGAAATGATGTGCCCACCACACCACACACGCAATCGGCCACTAAGAAAATAAGCATATACAATAGTACAATGGTATCTAGCTCACGATACGTCTCCATATTTTGTTGATGACACTGACGGACTTTGCATTTGATGTGTGTTCCGTATTTTGTTGACGACACTTACGGTCATTGTATTTGAAGCGAAAGCACGATATGGTCATTGGACTTCAGAATAAGCTCATCATGGTCACCACATACATTTTGTCGTGCTAACCAACATGTGGTTGGATGGTTAGAGGACAGTGGTTTCTCGAGCCCACCAAGGTTAAAGTCCCGGTGCTCGCATTTATCTTGTGTTAATTTTAGTATTTTTCGGCGTTGTACGTCAGTGGGAGGAGACGTTCCACTCGACTACGAGGCACCTATGGTGAGTTCGTAAAATCTCAAGATCATATATGCTGGACCACTCTCTCAAAGGTGCAGCGGCGGACCGGCGGTGGGGAGTGGTTTCGGGGAGGGCAGGCCAGCCGCGGGCGGCGGGGGCGGGCGGTTCGGCCGGTGGTGGATGGCGGCTCGGGGGGGGGGGGGTGGAGTTTGATGATAAACTGGAGGCCCTTGATTTCGTATCCAATTGCTGGAAAATCTAATGACAAGAGATGAAGAAGTCAGTCAACTGACGTGTAGCCTCACCCCGCACGTACACATGCATGCACGCAAGACACACACGCATGTAGGCGTGCAACACTGACACATAGACATAACGTACACACGCACGCATGCTGGCGTGCAACACTGACACGTACACATGCACTCACGAACACACGCACGTACGCACCCATGCATGCAACACTGAGACGCACCCTTGCATGCACGCAACACTCGCACGCCTGCATGCACACAGCACATGACGCAAGACACACGCTTAACTACATGAAAAAGATGACGTCACACTCAATGAACAATCATCGGTTTATGAAATGCCCGCTTCTGACCGCCCTGGCACACCAAAGGTTCCTCTGCTGTGCGCTGCCTGCGTTGGGTCATTGACATGCAGGCCATGCACCCAAAGAGCCCACACGTCAGTGCAAGAATGGCGCGGTGTCCTAGGTTAGAGTCGAGGGCGCCACTTGCGGCACGCCCGGCTGAACACGCCTCCGTGCCGCATTCAAACACCTCCATGAAACCCGCCCGTGTGGAAGCCGAGAAACTCACTTTGGACACACGTCCGTTCATGACCGGGCTGGCGTTAAACGTAACGCTGGCCGAGCTCCTCCCGTCCGCCGTCTATTTAATCTCCTATTTAAACGAGGCCAAACGCCGGCCAAGAATTGCACACCTCCGCCGCTCCCCTATCTCCTCCACCATTTTGTCCACTCTTACAATGGCTTACAAAGAGTAGTTATTCCGCATCCAAGCCGGCTGGGTAGCCCACCGGATACGAGCTATGCAGCTCGCTGATTCACCTCACTCCCCTCGCCCGACGGAGCCAGTTGCCGCCCCAAGCCGGCGCGCGGTTCAGCAACTCGCCGCTCCAGGCCAGATCTACGAGGAGCAGCGCACGGGCGTTGTTGCTGCCATCCATGCCGCCGCCTCGTACCGCGTCTCCCGTTTCTGTGGCTGGGACTCCCATGCCGGCGGCCACGCCATGCAAGCAGCAACAGAAGCCGGGTGCGCGGAGAGCGACGAGTCGGTGGCTAGCGCCTCCGCATCCGCCGCCATCACCGAGGATAAGTAGAACACGGGAGGCCGCCGCCGCTTGGGTCCCATGAAGGCCACCGCGGAGGCGACGCCGGCGTACACAGCAGGTGTCTTGCCGGATCCTTTTGTTGCGAGGACCTTTGTCGACCCTGCATGGGCTCCACGGAAGAGGTCAATGTTAGGATGAACTCGAGCCGGTGCCGGCCATGGCGAAGTAGTGGCCGGTGATGAACTCGAACCGGTGCCAGCCACCATCATCTTCGGCACCAGCCAATGATATCAGTTGGGCAGTGGGGAAGCGAGCTGTCCTTTGCGCTGAAGCATATACCTCCGGGGCTCCCGGTAGTCCGGTGATCGTGCTGCCGGACATGAGGAACACAAATCGATCGGCGGGCGACCATTTAGGCCAGGTATTATATAACTGTGCTGTCCAGAACTAGCACCTAGTTCATTTGAATGTAATGAAATCCGTCATGTTTGTGTGAAAATCCGGTATTTTATATGATTTCCGTCGTTGTTTATATGAAATATCAGTTTGTCTACGTGTTTGCGTGAATTTCGTCCGGTTGGTTGAGTTGCTGTCATAATGTGTGCGGCTACGGTTGGATGGCATAATTTGTGGGTCGCCGGTCGGTCTGTGGGCGGCTCGGGCAGCGTTGTGGGACAAAAAAACACAGCTCGTGCAAGCTCGTCCCCAACGTGCGCGCTGGAGGATGCATGACAGCATGAGCACCCGGGCCGTTCCTCGTTCATCGGTGGCAAAGGCACCGGTGGACAAAAGGGTCGCCAATATTTTGGCTACCCCGGGCAAGATCCAAACAGCCCCTCCCAACAGATTCAAATCCCTCGTTCGCCGTGAAATTTTGCCATGTGTTATTTTCATGGACTAGCAAGATGCCCATGCATTGCACGGAACATCAAGATGCATTTTTTTACAAACTCCCGCATGCATGCAAGGGATAATTAATGTCCTCCTTTGCTAGTACCACGAGGCAAACACCATTAATATTGCATCGATTAGTGTTAGTGGCCTTGTATATCTGCAAATTGTAATTTTGATAGTGGCCCCTGGTATATAAAAATGGAGGGAGAAATATGAGAGATAAGGTAAGGAGGAGTGGGGCGTGGTGCCGTGGTGGTGACTGGTGGTCGGACTGGGCGGAGGCATGGGGATGGACGGCGCATTATGTCTAGGTTTTATCTCTCTCACACACACACCCATGTAGGTGGGGGACGTGCACGAAGAGAAGAGGTGCACGCACGGCGCACGTACTCCCGTCTCTTTCCCAACCACACCCGCGCGGGTACACAGTGGAGCTCATTTCTGTACGAAAAAGGTAGCCCACGTGGTAATTTGGCACGTGTACTGGTTGTCCACTTGGTGGAGGGAGGATCGTCTACCAGGGGTGAACAAACAAATTGCGACTTGACACGTTATGTTAAATTAAAAAAATAGGCAAACCATGTGGGGCCTACCTTAGAGGCAAGGCTCTATACACTGGAGTACTTTTGATGTGTCCCGTCAACTCGCAGAACGAGGAGAAACTTGCTTAGTATGCCATCTCCCCCACCCACGGGCGTGGTGGCTCGCAGGATGAGGTGAAGCTGGAGTACTACTGTACGCCTTTACGCCCGCTCCCTCGCCCACACGCGCGGTGGCTCGCAGCACGAGGAGAAAATTTTACTACTCCCTCCGTTTACTCCTCGTCCCTACTACATACTTTGGTTAGTACTCCCTCTATTTACTTATACAAGGCCACTATAAAAAAAAATACATTTTGCATCTATACAAGGCCACAAATAGTAATCGAGACAAAAGTTACTACTCCCTCCTTTCCAGTTTATGGCTCAATTTCAAAATCTCTCCAACCAAGGTAGA
Organism: Triticum timopheevii; assembly: GCA_963921465.1. Taxonomy (NCBI): domain Eukaryota; kingdom Viridiplantae; phylum Streptophyta; class Magnoliopsida; order Poales; family Poaceae; genus Triticum; species Triticum timopheevii. The sequence goes on along the minus strand of OY997274.1, from coordinate 161,011,655 downwards.
CGGTGAGTGGTCGAATTAATTTCGTAGTTTGCACAGTACGCTCGTTTTTCTCAAGAAGTTATGTTTACCGAGGCATTAATTAGAACGAATGCATGAATGACCACTAAATTTCCATGAACTTGTACATGCATTGGTTAGTTTCCTCTTGACACTGCTTGCGTCGGGTGATCTAACGCACCTCGAAATCCAACATGTAATGGTACTACTAGTAGTATAGTAGAATTGAGACTTATCAAACGGAAAAACAAATGTTTTTTAGATGAGCCCTATAAACCCTAGTGGGTACGTACTCCGTAAAAACATATTTTTCCAAAACTAAGTCGCTCCCTTTCATGAATTCTGTAATATACTCCTCCGTCGATGCTCCCTTTCATGACTTCTGTACTTCCTATCGCCGACATGTGGGACATATAGCAACCAGGTCGACGTGTCAAGCACCAAATAACAGTGCAGAAGAGCACAGGGGACGCTCCTCGTCGAGCTAGCCATATAGAGAGCGCTCGTCGCCAAATTATGGATATAGTACTATTAAAAAAGCTAGTATGTGCTTAATTGGGGTGCTAAATTCTATTAAAGAAATACTAGTACTAGTATGTACATACTAAAGAGTTAAAGTAATGAGAAGAAACATAACATAGTTCTGCTGGGGGCTCAGCACAACACACCCCTCAAATTAAACTAAGCACACCTGAAATTAAACTATGCAACTAATCCGGTAGACACTGCATTAGAAGTTTAGAACCGCCATGAGCAACGACACTGCCACCTTACTCGGAGTCCTTGTCCACGTCCTCGACTTCGTCCTTGTCCCTCTTCCTCTTGGCCGATACTTCTTTGCTTGAACCGCCAACTTGGCTATTGCTCTTCATCCAACCCTTGTAGATATTGAAACAAAGGTAGCCATCCATTGCAGCGTAGTGGATGTGGTCTATATCTAGTACATTCCGCTGCCATGCATGACGATGAAACGTGTAATGAGGTTTCTCCAGTTTGCGGTACGAAGGATGAACCATGGCTCCTGCCAGGGTTAGCATTGAGGGCTAACGAGAGGGCACCAGCCGATTCTTCTAGAGGTCGAAGGGGTTGCCTACAACGAGGCCTATCCGATGCAGGACTTGTTTGTCATTCTTAAAGTCTACAGTAACGAATTTGACTGTTTTGTCCTCGAGGAAGTTCTTAAAATCCTGGCACTCAACGTCAGCATGGCATATGTGGTAGACCAAGCAAATGTTATGTACGCAAACCTGGATCACGGCGGGCTTCTTCCTCTCTTCGTCCTTTAGATCCTTATCTCGTCCCATGACTGTGGTGTACTCAACATCTAGCCCAGCGACCCACTCATCATGTGAGTTTTTGAACATGCGTCTGAAGCGAGAAAGGCATCCTTTCACCGTCGCGGAAGTACGGGTGTAGATGACGTCGAACTCATTGCCGGTGATGGTTCTAACCTTGTACTCACCGCCGATCGCGGAGATTTGGGACGCCATGGATTTGGGAGGAGGGTTAGGATTAGTGGAACTGCCATAATGTGAATGGACGGGACGACTAGGAGCGAACCGCCGTAGTATTAAAGGACGTGCGGGAAAGACTAGGAGCGAACTGCCAGCATGCGAACGGCAGGGTACTGGCTTTCCATTCTCCCATGATACGGGCTTCCGAGAGCCCTTGGATCTGAGATCGAACGGTTGCATGGCGTGATTCTAGACCTATGGGTGAATATCCTATCCTGGAGGGTTATTCTTAAAATTTTCAGCAACTTAGCATGCGACCGTTTGATCTCAGATCCAAGGGCTGCCAACAGCCCGTATCATGGTCGCGCCTACCACGACCATCGCGTCGCTCGCGTGGTCGCGCCCCTGGAGATTTAACACGGTGCGTTAGGCTATCTAATGTTGGCATGTCATACATAGTCATCACTTAGTCACTCATACTACAACAAGGTTGGCTATAAGGTTGGCTATAAGTGTATATTTTTACTCCTCTCTATCTCTTTCTTCGTACTCCCTCTGTCCCATAATATAAGAACGTTTTTGACACTAGCTAGTGTAGTGTCAAAAACTTTCTTATATAATGGGACACAGGGAGTACTAGTATTTATTGCATTTGCCAAGGAGTGACCTCTTCCAATGAAATGGTGTTGCTAAGTTGTCTTCATTTAATTAGCTATAGACTCAAAATTGTCTTTTCACCTAGGTACACGCGCTTAGCACCGTTTCTTCCTTGGGTCACCAAACTAGTCTCTCTCTTCTTGATTAACTTGCCATATCAGACTTTATGACTATGTGGCAAGCTTAAGCACCTATAGGAGCAAGTAAGTACAATAGTGCACTTTACATGGCATTTTTGCAAATGTGGAGGAAAGAGAGGCAAGGAAAAAGTGGAGAAGTGTGCTCTCATGCAAGAGCCAGCCTCTACTACTACATGGTGGAGCATTGGGAGAGGCACCTGTATGGAGGTGGTCAGGAATCGAGAGACTCACGCCGGTCGTAGCGCCGCAGTTAAAATGATAATGGCAAGTCAAATCACGGGGCCCCACCTGTCCAGCAGTAACTCGCTGTCAAATCACACAACCCTACGTTTGTAGTAGCCTACTCCCTCGTCTTCTCGCGTCTCTGTCGAACCGACTAGGCGGAACTGCCCCGCCTACCGCGCAGGAAAAGCCCCACCCTCGACTTTTAAATACAACTACTCCCTCCGTCTAGGTGAGTAAGTCATCTTACGAAAACCAAATAATCCCACAATACTAAGGCGCGGTGCATTAACTTCTACCTCGTTTCTTGTTTCTTCACATATCAACCAATAGAATCCAATGATATACTTTTTGTGACATAGTAACTCATATTTAGTTAGTCAAATGGATGACCTAGAACTACGTGCAGGCCATATAAACCGAGACGCCTACAAATAAAAAACCGAGATGGAGAGGGTAGTTCAGCACGTATCTTTTTAGATCAATATAGCCGGGATTCACCAAGGAGCAAAACCAAGTGGTAGGCTGCTCCTATCGTGTTGGCGTAGCAACTCAAGCAGGGTCAGTCCGCACACGAAATGGCGACACACTTAACAGGACCCCTTTGGCAGACATGTGGCTCATCCACCGTCTTGTTCCACGTGCGATGCACCAAATTACAGTTTGGAGCAGCGGTTGGAATTGGAGGCACCCCGGTCGTAGCGCCGCAGTAGTAGAAAATGAGCGATTGTTGGCGAACGTAGTAATTTCAAAAAATTTCCTACGCACACGCAAGATCATGGTGATGTATAGCAACGAGAGGGGAGAGTGTTGTCTACGTACCCTCGTAGACCGAAGCGGAAGCGATCACAACGTAGAGGAAGTAGTCGTACGTTCTCCTCGCGATCCGACCGATCCCGGCGCCGTTACTCCGGCGCCCCCGAGTTCTTGACACACGTACAGCTCGATGACGCTCCTCGGGCTCCAATCCAGTAGAGCTTCGGGGAGGGAGAGTTTCGTCAGCACGACAGCGTGGTGACGATCTTGATGTACTACCGGCGCAGGGCTTCGCCTAAGCTCTGCGACGATATGATCGAGGTGGAATATGGTGGAAGGGGGCACCACACACGGCTAAGGAACGATCCGTAGATCAAACTTGTGTGTCCTAGGGTGCCCCCTGCCCCCGTATATAAAGGAGCAAGGGGGGGAGGTGCGGCCGGCTTGGAGGAGGCGCGCCGGAGGAGTCCTACTCCCACCGGGAGTAGGACTCCCCCCCTTTCCTAGTTGGAGTAGGATTGGGGGAGGGGAAGAGGGAAGGGGGGGCGCCGCCCCCCTCTCCTTGTCCTATTCGGACTAGGGGGGAGGGGGCGCGCGGCCTGCCCTGGCCGGCCCTTCCTCTTCTCCCTCATGGCCCACTAAGGCCCAATAACCCCCGGGAGGGTTCCGGTAACCCCCCGGTGTTCCGGTAAAATCCCGATTTCACCCGGAACCATTCCGACTCCAAATATAGGCTTCCAATATATCAATCTTTATGTCTCGACCATTTCGAGACTCCTCGTCATGTCCGTGATCACATCCGGGACTCCGAACTTCTTCGGTACATCAAAATACATAAACTCATATTATAACCGTCATCGAAACCTTAAGCGTGCGGACCCTACGGTTCGAGAACAATGTAGACATGACCGAGACACGTCTCCAGTCAATAACCAACAGCGGGACCTGGATGCCCATATTGGCTCCTACATATTCTACGAAGATCTTTATCGGTCAGACCGCATAACAACATACGTTGTTCCCTTTGTCATCGGTATGTTACTTGCCCGAGATTCGATCGTCGGTATCCAATACCTAGTTCAATCTCGTTACCGGCAAGTCTCTTTACTCGTTCCGTAATACATCATCTCACAGCTAACTCATTAGTTGTAATGCTTGCAAGGCTTCAGTGATGTGTATTACCGAGAGGGCCCAGAGATACCTCTCCGACAATCGGAGTGACAAAACCTAATCTCGAAATACGCCAACCCAACATCTGCCTTTGGAGACACCTGTAGTACTCCTTTATAATCACCCAGTTACGTTGTGACGTTTGGTAGCACCCAAAGTGTTCCTCCGGAAAACGGGAGTTGCATAATCTCATAGTTACAGGAACATGTATATGTCATGGATAAAAGCAGTAGCATCATACTAAACGATCGTGTGCTAAGCTAATGGAATGGGTCATGTCAATCAGATCATTCAACTAATGATGTGACCTTGTTAATCAAATAACAACTCTTTGTTCATGGTTAGGAAACATAACCATCTTTGATTAACAAGCTAGTCTAGTAGAGGCATACTAGTGACACTCTGTTTGTCTATGCATTCACACATGTATCATGTTTCCGGTTAATACAATTCTAGCATGAATGATAAACATTTATCATGAAATAAGGAAATAAATAATAACTTTATTATTGCCTCTAGGGCATATTTCCTTCAGTCTCCCACTTGCACTAGAGTCAATAATCTAGATTACATAGTAATGATTCTAACACCCATGGAGTCTTGGTGTTGATCATGTTTTGCTCGTGGAAGAGGCTTAGTCAACGGGTCTGCTACATTCAGATCCGTGTGTATCTTGCAAATCTCTATGTCTCCCACCTGGACTAAATCCCGGATGGAATTGAAGCGTCTTTTGATGTGCTTGGTCCTCTTGTGAAATCTGGATTCCTTTGCTAAGGCAATTGCTCCAGTATTGTCACACAAGATTTTCATTGGACCCGATGCACTAGGTATGACACCTAGATCGGATATGAACTCCTTCATCCAGACTCCTTCATTAGCTGCTTCCGAAGCTGCTATGTACTCCGCTTCACATGTAGATCCCGCTACGACGCTTTGTTTAGAACTGCACCAACTGACAGCTCCTCCGTTTAGTGTAAATACGTATCCGGTCTGCGATTTAGAATCGTCCGGATCAGTGTCAAAGCTTGCATCAACGTAACCGTTTACGATGAGCTCTTTGTCACCTCCATATACGAGAAACATATCCTTAGTCCTTTTTAGGTATTTCAGGATGTTCTTGACCGCTGTCCAGTGATCCACTCCTGGATTACTTTGGTACCTCCCTGCTAAGCTTATAGCAAGGCACACATCAGGTCTGGTACACAGCATTGCATACATGATAGAGCCTATGGCTGAAGCATAGGGAACATCTTTCATTTTCTCTCTATCTTCTGCAGTGGTCGGGCATTGAGTCTTACTCAACTTCACACCTTGTAACACAGGCAAGAACCCTTTCTTTGCTTGATCCATTTTGAACTTCTTCAAAATTTTGTCAAGGTATGTGCTTTGTGAAAGTCCAATTAAGCGTCTTGATCTATCTCTATAGATCTTAATGCCTAATATGTAAGCAGCTTCACCGAGGTCTTTCATTGAAAAACTCTTATTCAAGTATCCCTTTATGCTATCCAGAAATTCTATATCATTTTCGATCAGTAATATGTCATCTACATATAATATCAGAAATGCTACAGAGCTCCCACTCACTTTCTTGTAAATACAGGCTTCTCCAAAAGTCTGTATAAACCCAAATGCTTTGATCACACTATCAAAGCGTTTATTCCAACTCCGAGATGCTTGCACCAGTCCATAAATGGATTGCTGGAGCTTGCACACTTTGTTAGCTCCCTTTGGATCGATAAAACCTTCTGGTTGCATCATATACAACTCTTCTTCCAGAAATCCATTCAGGAATGCAGTCTTTACATCCATTTGCCAAATTTTATAATCATAAAATGCGGCAATTGCTAACATGATTCGGACAGACTTAAGCATCGCTACGGGTGAGAAGGTCTCATCGTAGTCAATCCCTTGAACTTGTCGAAAACCCTTTGCGACAAGTCGAGCTTTGTAGACAGTAACATTACCGTCAGCGTCAGTCTTCTTCTTGAAGATCCACTTGTTTTCTATTGCTTGCCGACCCTCGGGCAAGTCAACCAAAGTCCATACTTTGTTTTCATACATGGATCCCATCTCAGATTTCATGGCCTCAAGCCATTTTGCGGAATCTGGGCTCACCATCGCTTCTTCATAGTTCGTAGGTTCATCATGATCTAGTAGCATGATTTCCAGAACAGGATTACCGTACCACTCTGGTGCGGATCTTACTCTGGTTGATCTACGAGGTTCTGTAGTAACTTGATCTGAAGTTTCATGATCAACATCATCAACTTCCTCACTACTTGGTGTAGATGTCTGAGAAACTGGTTTCTGCGACAAACTACTTTCAAGTAAGGGAGAAGGTACAATTACCTCATCAAGTTCTACTTTCCTCCCACTCACTTCTTTCGAGAGAAACTCCTTCTCTAGAAAGGATCCATTCTTGGCAACAAATGTCTTGCCTTTGGATCTGTGATAGAAGGTGTACCCAACTGTCTCCTTTGGGTATCCTATGAAGACACATTTCTCCGATTTGGGTTCGAGCTTATCAGGTTGAAGCTTTTTCACATAAGCATCGCATCCCCAAACTTTAAGAAACGACAACTTTGGTTTCTTGCTAAACCACAGTTCATAAGGTGTCGTCTCAACGGATTTTGACGGTGTTCTATTCAGTGTGAATGCGGCCGTCTCTAGAGCATAACCCCAAAACGATAGCGGTAAATCTGTAAGAGACATCATAGATCGCACCATATCTAGTAAAGTGCGATTACGACGATCGGACACACCATTACGTTGTGGTGTTCCGGGTGGCGTGAGTTGCGAAACTATTCCGCATTGTATTAAATGTAGACCAAACTCGTAACTCAAATATTCACCTCCACGATCAGATCGTAGAAATTTAATTTTCTTATTACGATGATTTTCAACTTCACTCTGAAATTCTTTGAACTTTTCAAATGTTTTAGACTTATGTTTCATTAAGTAGATATACCCATATCTGCTTAAATCATCTGTGAAGGTGAGAAAATAACGATATCCGCCACGAGCCTCAACATTCATCGGACCACATACATCTGTATGTATGATTTCCAACAAATCTGTTGCTCTCTCCATAGTACCGGAGAACGGGGTTCTAGTCATCTTGCCCATGAGGCACGGTTCGCAAGTGCCAAGTGATTCATAATCAAGTGACTCCAAAAGTCCATCAGCATGGAGTTTCTTCATGCGCTTTACACCGATATGACCTAAACGGCAGTGCCACAAATAAGTTGCACTATCATTATCAACTCTGCATCTTTTGGTTTCAACATTATGAATATGTGTATCACTACTATCGAGATTCATCAAAAATAGACCACTCTTCAAGGGTGCATGACCATAAAAGATATTACTCATATAAATAGAACAACCATTATTCTCTGATTTAAATGAATAACCGTCTCGCATCAAACAAGATCCAGATATAATGTTCATGCTTAACGCAGGCACCAAATAACAATTATTTAGGTCTAAAACTAATCCCGAAGGTAGATGTAGAGGTAGCGTGCCGACCGCGATCACATCGACTTTGGAACCATTTCCCACGCGCATCGTCACCTCGTCCTTTGCCAGTGTTCGCTTAATCCGTAGTCCCTGTTTCGAGTTGCAAATATTAGCAACAGAACCAGTATCAAATACCCAGGTGCTACTGCGAGCTCTAGTAAGGTACACATCAATAACATGTATATCACATATACCTTTGTTCACCTTGCCATCCTTCTTATCCGCCAAATACTTGGGGCAGTTCCGCTTCCAGTGACCAGTCTGCTTGCAGTAGAAGCACTCAGTTTCAGGTTTAGGTCCAGACTTGGGTTTCTTCTCCTGAGCAGCAACTTGCTTGCTGTTCTTCTTGAAGTTCCCCTTCTTCTTCCCTTTGCCTTTCTTTTTGAAACTAGTGGTCTTATTGACCATCAACACTTGATGCTCCTTCTTGATTTCTACCTCCGCAGCCTTTAGCATTGCGAAGAGCTCGGGTATAGTCTTTACTAACCCTTGCATATTATAGTTCATCACGAAGCCTTTGTAGCTTGGTGGCAGTGATTGAAGAATTCTGTCAATGACACAATCATCTGGAAGATTAACTCCCAGTTGAGTCAAGTGATTGTAATACCCAGACATTTTGAGTATGTGCTCACTGACAGAACTATTCTCCTCCATCTTGCAGCTATAGAACTTATTGGAGACTTCATATCTCTCAATCCGGGCATTCTGTTGGAATATCAACTTCAACTCCTGGAACATCTCATATGCTCCATGACGTTCAAAACGTCGTTGAAGTCCCGGTTCTAAGCCGTAAAGCATGGCACACTGAACTATAGAGTAGTCATCAGCTTTGCTCTGCCAGACGTTCTTAACATCGTCAGTTGCATCAGCAGCAGGCCTGGCACCTAGCGGTGCATCCAGGACGTAACTCTTCTGTGCAGCAATGAGGATAATCCTCAGGTTACGGACCCAGTCCGTATAATTGCTACCATCATCTTTCAACTTTGCTTTCTCAAGGAACGCATTAAAATTCAACGGAACAACAGCACGAGCCATCTATCTACAATCAAACATAGACAAGCAAGATACTATCAGGTACTAAGTTCATGATAAATTTAAGTTCAATTAATCATATTACTTAAGAACTCCCACTTAGACAGACATCTCTCTAGTCATCTAAGTGATCACGTGATCCAAATCAACTAAACCATAACCGATCATCACGTGAGATGGAGTAGTTTTCAATGGTGAACATCTTATGTTGATCATATCTACTATATGATTCACGCTCGACCTTTCGGTCTTCGTGTTCCGAGGCCATATCTGCATATGCTAGGCTCGTCAAGTATAACCTGAGTATTCTGCGTGTGCAAAACTGGCTTGCACCCGTTGTAGATGGACGTAGAGCTTATCACACCCGATCATCACGTGGTGTCTGGGCACGACGAACTTTGGCAACGGTGCATACTCAGGGAGAACACTTCTTGATAATTTTTAGTGAGAGATCATCTTAAAATGCTACCGTCAATCAAAGCAAGATAAGATGCATAAAGGATAAACATCACATGCAATCAATATAAGTGATATGATATGGCCATCATCATCTTGTGCTTGTGATCTCCATCTCCGAAGCACCGTCGTGATCACCATCGTCACCGGCGCGACACCTTGATCTCCATCGTAGCATCGTTGTCGTCTACGCCACCTTTTGCTTCTACGACTATCACTACCGCTTAGTGATAAAGTAAAGCAATTACAGGGCGTTTGCACATCATACAATAAAGCGACAACCATATGGCTCCTGCCAGTTGCCGATAACTTCGGTTACAAAACATGATCATCTCATACAATAAAATATAGCATCACGTCTTGACCATATCACATCACAACATGCCCTGCAAAAACAAGTTAGACGTCCTCTACTTTGTTGTTGCAAATTTTTACGTGGCTGCTACGGGCTTAAGAAAGAACCAATCTCACCTACGCATCAAAACCACAACGATACTTCGTCAAATAGACTCCGTTTTAACCTTCTCAAGGACCGGGCGTAGCCACACTCGGTTCAACTAAAGTGAGAGAGACAGACACCCGCCAGTCACCTTTAAGCAACGAGTGCTCGTAGCGGTGAAACCAGTCTCGCGTAAGCGTACGCGTAATGTCGGTCCGGGCCGCTTCATCTCACAATACCGCTGAACCAAAGTATGACATGCTGGTAGGTAGTATGACTTGTATCGCCCACAACTCACTTGTGTTCTACTCGTGCAAAACATCAAACCATAAAAACCTAGGCTCGGATGCCACTGTTGGGGAACGTAGTAATTTCAAAAATTTTCCTACGCACACGCAAGATCATGGTGATGTATAGCAACGAGAGGGGAGAGTGTTGTCTACGTACCCTCGTAGACCGAAGCGGAAGCGATCACAACGTAGAGGAAGTAGTCGTACGTTCTCCTCGCGATCCGACCGATCCCGGCGCCGTTACTCCGGCGCCCCCGAGTTCTTGACACACGTACAGCTCGATGACGCTCCTCGGGCTCCAATCCAGTAGAGCTTCGGGGAGGGAGAGTTTCGTCAGCACGACGGCGTGGTGACGATCTTGATGTACTACCGGCGCAGGGCTTCGCCTAAGCTTTGCGACGATATGATCGAGGTGGAATATGGTGGAAGGGGGCACCGCACACGGCTAAGGAACGATCCGTAGATCAAACTTGTGTGTCCTAGGGTGCCCCTGCCCCCGTATATAAAGGAGCAAGGGGGGGAGGTGCGGCCGGCTTGGAGGAGGCGCGCCGGAGGAGTCCTACTCCCACCGGGAGTAGGACTCCCCCCCTTTCCTAGTTGGAGTAGGATTGGGGGAGGGGAAGAGGGAAGGGGGGCGCCGCCCCCCTCTCCTTGTCCTATTCGAACTAGGGGGGAGGGGGCGCGCGGCCTGCCCTGGCCGGCCCTTCCTCTTCTCCCTCATGGCCCACTAAGGCCCAATAACCCCCGGGAGGGTTCCGGTAACCCCCCGGTGTTCCGGTAAAATCCCGATTTCACCCGGAACCATTCCGAACTCCAAATATAGGCTTCCAATATATCAATCTTTATGTCTCGACCATTTCGAGACTCCTCGTCATGTCCGTGATCACATCCGGGACTCCGAACTTCTTCGGTACATCAAAATACATAAACTCATATTATAACCGTCATCGAAACCTTAAGCGTGCGGACCCTACGGTTCGAGAACAATGTAGACATGACCGAGACACGTCTCCGGTCAATAACCAACAGTGGGACCTGGATGCCCATATTGGCTCCTACATATTCTACGAAGATCTTTATCGGTCAGACCGCATAACAACATACGTTGTTCCCTTTGTCATCGGTATGTTACTTGCCCGAGATTCGATCGTCGGTATCCAATACCTAGTTCAATCTCGTTACCGGCAAGTCTCTTTACTCGTTCCATAATACATCATCTCACAGCTAACTCATTAGTTGTAATGCTTGCAAGGCTTCAGTGATGTGTATTACCGAGAGGGCCCAGAGATACCTCTCCGACAATCGGAGTGACAAAACCTAATCTCGAAATACGCCAACCCAACATCTGCCTTTGGAGACACCTGTAGTACTCCTTTATAATCACCCAGTTACGTTGTGACGTTTGGTAGCACCCAAAGTGTTCCTCTGGAAAACGGGAGTTGCATAATCTCATAGTTACAGGAACATGTATATGTCATGGATAAAAGCAGTAGCATCATACTAAACGATCGTGTGCTAAGCTAATGGAATGGGTCATGTCAATCAGATCATTCAACTAATGATGTGACCTTGTTAATCAAATAACAACTCTTTGTTCATGGTTAGGAAACATAACCATCTTTGATTAACAAGCTAGTCTAGTAGAGGCATACTAGTGACACTCTGTTTGTCTATGCATTCACACATGTATCATGTTTCCGGTTAATACAATTCTAGCATGAATGATAAACATTTATCATGAAATAAGGAAATAAATAATAACTTTATTATTGCCTCTAGGGCATATTTCCTTTAGCGATGAGGGGTCAAATCACAAAGCCCCACCTTTCCCGCATTAAGCTAGACGGACGAAGCAACCATCATTTCACTCTAGCGCATAAGAGCATAAAGAAAAGAGAAAACAATGATGCGTGCGGCAGCTACCTAGGGCACCCTAGGGTAGGGGTCTCCACTACGGATCCTTTTTTTGAAAGCGCCTCCACTACAAATCGGCTTCTCCCTCATCCTCTTGAAGAAAACCGATGATGAGTGCGGCGGTAGGGTTTGTAGGAGTACTACGGCGTGCGGGGCCACGTCGTAGTAAACCGGTTCGAGTCGATGCCTTAAATATGTGCGGGCCACTTGGTTTTACGGGAACGAGGCAACATTTTGGGTTCGGGGACCAGTGGAGATATAGCACCTACAAAAAATTGTGGACGTAGGTTCGACCGAAAGGCAATGATGCATGGGCCCTACAATTTGATATACCCGGGGCCGCGTGAAATTTACTACTCTACTCAAAACTAGTAAGGTACACATGTATTGAACGCATGAGATTTCGAAACCAAATTATGAATAAATACACACTATAGCATGTAAAGCTTTGAGTCATATATGCATGATGTAGATGTTCATTTAGTTCTTATAGTTCATCTCATTCAAAATTAATTAGTTTTATAAAAATGTTAAGATTCATGGGGTTGTGCATTGTAAATCATAAAGTAAAAAACAAATAATGGCAATTCATTTAGAAAAAAATAATCAATTATGATACAGAAGATTCTAGAACAAAGGAGAAGTGCTTGTGTTTTGAGGTTTGTGCATTATGCTTAAGTTCAACCATGGAGTCTTCTAAATTGTACATGTGGCAGATCTGGTGGAATGTTGAAGATATCCAATGGCCAATAGTGCTCGGATTTGCCCATCTTTGCACTGTCGGGTTAGCTTCATCCAGCGACCATCTTTCAAGGTTATTGGCACACTATATAGTTCATGTGCCATAGTTGCATGTTTTGGAAAAAAGCTACTAGTGGGTTGTACTATCTATTTAGTAATAGAAGATGCATACATGGAAGTTGTAGGGAAAGAGATGACATGGAGCATCTCAATTCCTATGAGTAGGGATTGGAAAAGAGATGTCATTTGGTTCACATCATAGGAACTTTTCTATTCAATCTAGAGATGACATGTATCTCAATTCCTATGAGGAGGGATTAGTAAAGAGATGTAATTTGGTTCATATCATAGGAAATTTTCTATTGAATATACACTAATGTTTATTTTCCTTTGAAATTAAGGGAGTATAGGAATCCATTCATATGAACCAAGTGGCTCTAAAGCTATAGAAATGATATCATGTTTATTTCCTTTGAAATGTAGAGTATATGAATCTATTCCTATGAACCAATTGGCTCTAAAGGAAAAAAATCCTATAAAAATCATATCATATAGAGTTCCTATGATATTCCTCGACACTAAAGGATGGTTGAAATTGCTGCGGGTGATACGATGGTCTTTCTTTGTAGACTCCTCACCCATCTTTACAGTTACCTATCGAAGATGAATGAAATGATATATACAGGGTATTCTACATGTGCAATTTGGTACACGAAAACTCGGTAAAAGTTTGCGAGGTTCTAATTTTCAATAAAGCTATATGCACTTCATTTCGGAATGGAGGGAGCATATGGCAGTTGCTAAAACTCACGTGGAAGATTTGTGTGTAGGAGGAGTGGCTGTTCTGTTAAATGACATGGCAAAACTGACACTGTCGGATGCCGATCTAACGGTTCTTACGATGTTCGTCAGGAAAAGGCTTGTGGTGAACGTTTGTCGGATAATGATTTACGGACACATGCATTGCATTGATACGTGCCCCCCTCTCTCTCACGCACACGCACCCTCACGAGTCACGACTCTCCCGAGTCCTCTCGTAGACTCGCACGTCGCACCCATCGTCTATCTGTAGGTAGACGTCATGCATATATGTGCTCTTCACACCCTACCCTCAGAACTTCTAAAAAACAAAAGACGACGCGCACATTTAATTTTAGCTCACACGTCACACACTTATACTATTACTCTTGCGGCGAATGTTCTTTGGGCATAGTATATATTGTACTCTCACGAAGAGAAGCAGTGCACGCAAGCACTAGTTCTCTCAAACCCACTCGCGGGTACACGTAGGAGCGCATTTTTTTGAAACCGGTACAACAAAATCACTCCACTAGATATAAAAGCAGGAGCCTTAGCGCTTGCTTTACTAGGGTTCCTCTCGTTCACTCTCTCATGCTCTCCAGATATAAGCAAGACATAGGTGGCCACACTCTCTCTCTCAGCTCACGGCTGGTCACAAATCCATCCGGACAACCTCGACCGGGGCAGGGGGTGTAGGTGCATCGTTCACGCTGTCGTCGGCGGCGAGGGAGGAAATCAACGGCTGCCCGCGCATCCCGATCGGCGGCCGTGCCATTCTCTCCGAGAGAGCGCCGGCTCGGGAGGGCCTCCGACCCCTTCTTCCTCCCCGCGGTATTGTGGCCAAGATGCGGCCTCCCGACGCCGTCTTTGCCACATGCCGACGACTCTCAGGTATATATTCCTTCAAAACCTACCTTGCTCTACTGCCCCAGCTCTTCCCCCTTCTTGTGGATCCTTTTCTACTTTCATCCACTGTTACAAAGCCACCTAGACTTCTACTATTATTAGAACTAAAGCTAGTTCATATAGTGAACTCAAAGCGTTGGTTCAAACAGGGAAGAAAGTGGGAAAGCTGTAGCATGAATCTAGGACTTGGTTCTAAGAGGAAACGGGGGAAAGTAGTAATATGTGTCACTGTTTATATAACCGTATTTCGTATTTGCGCAAACAGGGATGTCTGTCTCCATATCGTTTCGGGATGTTCGTCTCCGTATCGTTTATATCCGCGCAATCAAAAGCACACACCTCAGTTTTAGTACAACTACGCAAAATGAGATGGCTATCCCTCGTTGCCGTCGTCTAACCTCCCGTTTTCAAGGTATCCCTACATTGGTAGTAACTAAGGTAGAATGACCAACGCAATCTAAAAGAAGCTGATTTGTACGTTTTACTTCCTGATTACAGTGCAGGGACGAGCAAAAACAACTGCATCCTAGTCCGGAATGCACTTTCTACCAGTTCATCCAGGGACCGAGGACTAGCTGGCACGGCTGCACGACGGTTTTTTGGACAGGTGCGCGGACAAGAGGCATTGTGGTCTGCTTATTTCTGCAAATAGCGGTGCTTAAATTTAGTGGAATGCACAAGCATTTCAGCTAGTCAGTACACTGCATGGTTCACTTCAGCATTCCAGCTGAGACCACAATTATAATTGGTTATTCTGGAATGAGAGAACCTAACCCTGGATGGTGGCAACAAGAAAAAACCAGAGTGAACTCCAGGAAATTTAAGCCTGCCGGGAGGCCCTTTGCTCAGACAAGCCTTGCTTGTTTTTTCCTGATTTGTAAACCTTCTCAGAACTTTGTCTTTTGCTGTGAACTAGTATATGTTTGTTATGTTCTATGAATCATTGAGATGTATAAAATTGCTTAACTTATGCTTTTCAAGATTTTTATGAAGACGAGTTTAATTGTGAGTGTTCCACATGAGCGCTGGACTAGCGTGTGAACGTTTGGAATTTATTACATTGTGGCCTCAATTAACTGCATGAACCATTGTAAAAAGATACATAGTAGTTGCTTATATGTCAGACAACAGATTGTTGATTGTTAGCTAGTCGATAGCCTAGTGTTGAAGCGAGTTGAGCCAATGTGCCGTGTTTTGCACAACTGCTTACAAGTGGGGTAGCACCAACAGTGTTTACAAGTACTTATGTATACGTCAGCGCACGGTTCTCGAACGAGTGCTCTATTTCATCAAAACACACACTGCTCGTATGATAAACCGTGACAACTTATGTCTTACCATGCCATATTCATGAAAAAACTAGTGAGGACGCATCTGTTTTGGCAACAATTGAGATGGTTCTCACATGATTCACGGGCACACAAAAGTAGCAGCAGTTCCCATAGACGGATTCAAACAGAGTACTAGCCCCAGAGGGCTCGATAACAGGCAAGGTTTGGATAATTAGACACAATCCAAACTACTATTAAACACTAGCTGGGGCAACTATTTCATGCCTCGATCTAATTTGGGCTGGACACAAGACGGACCTTGCCATGAACATCATCGAGGACATCCCGCAGCAGCTCAATCCTGTGAACCTTCATGAAGACAACCTTGTGGCCTTGCCACTGATAAACTTGTTTGTGGAGGCATGCCACGTCATCTTCCTGCGTAAGCTTGACAAGAATAGTATGCCTCACAAGCGAAGGAGTAGTTTTGAACTTCTTATGCTTCAGTACACCCTGGACAACACGCCTGACAACAGTGAGGCTGGAATACACCTCTTCATTGGTATAACCGCAAATGGCTTCCAGGGTCCAACAGCCTAAGAACTCTGTTTTCCTAGTGCGTATATTCAGGTCGTCCGCCTCATAGCGAGTGACATGCACAACCACACAGTCCATGTCCGCATCAGGGCTCTAATTGAAACAAAAACAAATTCTGAATTACTTTTCAGTATAAGAAACACAAGTTATTTAAACCACTATGTATAGCATGGCATCGAAGCTAATAAAATTTTGCATTATTAATCACCACATACTTCCTTTTCTAAAAAAATCACCACATACTTAGATGAAAACCACAATCGAGATTGGCAAAGAAGGAAATCACCTTGGGCAGCTCAGCGGGGGGGGGGGGGGGGGGACACATCCTCGAAGGGGGAAAACTGCTCCTGCAGTGCCCTGGGGGCTGTAACCTCAAACGGGGCGTTGACCATCTCAGTAGTGGCCGTGAGCGTATCTGGGGTTGGCTCGGTGGTTGCCTCCGTCTTCTTGGAGCTCTCTGTCTCATGGGGATCAGCCTCCCGCATCTGCTCCAGTATCGGCAGATCTTTGCCTGGTTCTCCTTGGTCCATCATGAAACTGACGAATACTAGGAGACCACTGAAAGGAAAACACAATCGCAATGACAATGAAACAAAAAAGAGAGTGAGGATCGGTTACTGCTTTGCAAAAGTTCTTTTTTTCTCTGAACGAAAATATACCAACATCATGGATCCGCTTACCTTCCCTTCGTTGGGAGAGAAGAACATTGGCAGATGCGAGTGTTGCCTTTCTTGAAGACAGTGCGGGAGAAGGAGATTCAGCGAGGAGTGAAATGATGGTTGCTTCATCCATCAAACTTAGACTGCGGGGAGGTGGGGTTTTGTGATACGACGGCTTGTTACTGCCGCGTTACGACCGGGGTGACTCGCCGCCTGCATACTGCCTGCTAATTTGGTGGATTGCATTTGGGCCCGTGCGCTACATGGCCCGCATGTCAGTGAACAAAAGTATAACGGCATTCAGTAAAGGGAGACGTTTCAATGACCTAGGAGGAGCCAGAAGCGGTAGAGTGTCTCCACTGTACTAGTAGTAATTGTTTTTCTGGGTAGCTGTAGAGTGTCCCCACTGTACTAGTAGTAATTGTTTCTCTGGGCCCAAGACAAAACAGCCAATCCACACTAGTAAATAGTAAAATCAATTCAAAAGGCGCTACCCACACCCAGCACACCCCCTCCCCCACAAAAAAAAACCTGGGTGCTCGTCTTCCTCCTCGCTCCCACCCACCTCACGTCAGCTCGCTCCACTCGTACCCCCAAATTCCTCACCTCACTCCTATAGAAAACCCCAGCTCCCCTTCTTCCTCACTCCTACAGAAAACCCCCAGCTCCCCTTCTTCTTTGCTCGCACTACAACTAGGCTCGTCATTCGTTACTCTGCTCAAATCCGTGAGCGCAACGCGACGCCCTCGAGGAAAATGGAGTCGGCTGACCCCAGCGCCAAGAAGATGAGGCTCCCGCCAGCGGCGACACCTATTGTAGATCTCGCACCCGGCAGCGCGGGGAGAAGCGGCGACCCCGCCCACACCGGATCCCAGGAACCCGTAGAATCTCGGGTGGACCGCATCAGCGATCTCCCGGACGCCGTCCTTGGGGAGATCATCTCGCTTCTCCCCACAAAGGATTGCTGCCGCACCCAAGTCCTCTCAATTTGGTGGCGCCCTCTATGGCGCGCCGTGCCCCTTAATCTCGACTGTCGTCAGCTATCTCTCTTCAATGATTTTGAAATCCCCAGAGCCATCATCTCCTCCCACCAGGGCTCCGTTCAAAGCCTCTGCATCCCATCATGCTACCTGAGCAAGCATACCATGCCCTGCACGGTGGACGCCTGGCTGAAATCCCCTGAATTCACAGAACTACAATTGCTTGAGTTCTACTATTCCCCTGGAAATCACATACCACATACAGAATGCCATGAACTTGTGCCCTCAGCACCGATGTCCATCTCGCGGTTTTCCTCCTCTCTCCACATCGCCACCTTTGCGTTGTGCTACCTACCAGACAATCTGGTACTAAACCTTCGACTCCCATTTCTCAAGAAACTTTCACTTGTGCGGGTTCGTATATCAGAGGTCTCATTGCACGACATCATCCACTCCAGTTGCCCGGCGCTGGAGTGCTTGGTGCTTGTTTTCACAGTTAGAATCGGTTGTCTCCAAATAAAGTCGCCTAACCTTGTAAGAATTGGAATTTCTTTTGACAGAAGGCAGCTCATCATCCAAGATGCCCCTTCACTTCAAAGGTTGATCATTGATTCTAGTTATTCACCGTTGCAAATAACCGTCATCTCTGCGCCTAAACTGGAGACCTTGGGTGTAATACATGATCTCTGTGCTCATTTCAATATGGTGTTTGGCTCCACAGTTCTTCAGGTACTTTATATTATCATCTACACTTGTAACCATATGCTGCATTTTAAATTTCTACGCATAATTTATATATCATCTTGGAGTACACATTTTGTACTAATATTATGTTCTATGCTCAATGAAGAGTTTATTCATGGATGGCCTATCAATGGTGCTGGATTCTGTCAAGATCTTATATATCCAAATGAATAATTTTGATCTGAACAAGATTATTGGCTTGCTGCAATGCTTTCCATGTCTGGAGAAGTTGTATATAATGGTGATAATCTCACGCACATTGGAAGCCCGCATATAGTGTACTAGAATTAACTGTTCAGCTGTTGCTCTTTCGACACTCTTCTTTTAGACCTTAACTGTTTTCAATCTTCATGTCTATTTAGGCAACAGGATGGGGTAAGAAAGTTATAACCAATCGGTGGATTCGTAAGCATCGGGATTTTCTCACTTCTCATGAGATTCGATTGAAGACAATAACGCTAGAACGATATGTAGCCAACCGTGCAAACACAAGATTTGTCACATTCTTCCTGCTGAATGCGAGGTTACTATTGTCCATCAGGCTTAAGTTTATCAGCAGCATGGTTTTGACGGATGGGAATGTCGAAGAGCAAAAAAGGAGTTTCAGGTGGGCAAAAGAGCTTCTGAACGTGCCGGGCTTCTATTTACAACATATTGTGGTCATAATCCAGTAAATTTTACGATCCAGGATGTTCATTCTATGGACCTGACCGATCCATTTGACTGTGACTGCCTAAAATAGTGCTGGAGTTAGATGTTGTTGCCCTTTTCAATCTGGGTTTTTTGTAAACCTGATGAACAATCAACCCTCGTGCTTTTGTACAGTTTGTAAGCTAGAGTTAGATGTTCTGGCCCTTTTCAACTCGGCTGTGGCTGTCATATTTTCTTTGAAACAAGGCAAATGGCTTGCCATTCGTTTAATTTAGAGTGAAATATTGTAACAAATCACAACAAAGGGAAATAACATCACTCACGCCGGCTGCTTGAGCTCACTGTGCATTACAGAAGCCAAGTGACTAGCCCCCACCACCCCCACCAGTCAACCCTCGTACTCCCCTCCGCCTGCGACTGGACCGGCGCATCTTCAACAGCTCCTGTTCGTTCCGTCCGAGGCCTCGCCGTCGTCCTCCGCCTTGCAGCCTTGGTTCGCTCACCGTGCGCGGTGCGCCGCCCTCTTGCGTTGTCAACGTCATCAATAACCGAGAGGAACAAGGAGATGACTATACGTGGAGAGGATGACAGTAGGGTCCCACCGCGTCATGGCAGTACGCAAGCAAGTGCCTCTATAGTACAAGCCCAAAAATATGGTTCCTCCTAATGGTTGGACATCTGGGGCTCACGCCATCGTCAACGTAGTCAATAAACGAGAGAATTACACTACGAGCGGCTGACACCAGGGACCCATCAAGTCGCGCATTTTTTTTGAGGAACAAGCAGTTTTTTTTGAGACAATGAGGAACAAGCAGTTGTTATTTATACTAGTTTTAGCGACGGATCAGGGTAACAACGGGGCTGTGCGGGGGCTGTGGCCCGTCTAGCGAGGGTTTTATTTATGTTTACCACATCATGAGCCCAGTTGTGTTTTTTTCTTGCTGAAAATGGCTAGCCCAGTTCTATTTTTTTCAAAGAAATACCCAAACAAGGCCTACTTTCTTTATCGGCCCTACTGGGCTGCAAATGTTTCAAGACAAGGAGAGTTTCATACGGTTTGCCCAGAAATGGCCTGTACATTTTTAAAACACATCAAACTGGGAATTAGTTTCAATTTTTTTCATTACAAGATCTTAAATTCCATTAATTTTTATGCGTGGACAATTATTTGGATTTTATATTTATAAAAATTATTTTTCAAAATAGTTTGAATGTGAATCGATATTTCTGGATTAAAAACAGTTGACCGCACCGAAATATGCAAAATTTCGTATACTTTTTAACCATGGCCACAATATGGCGTGTAATGCTAACAAAAAGAAGATGGGCTAAAAAAAACTTAAGAATTAGCAAATGGGTTGTACATTATTAGAAATAATGGCAGATGGGCTGTATGCTGTTTTCCACAAATTTGAGGCTGACTTGTGCGCCTACTAAAGGTTGACGCGTATGCTTTCATAAAAAAAGGTTGACGCACACGCAACGCCCTGTCAACTTAGTCAACACACAAGAGCAGTGACTGTTGGATATCCATCCAACGGCTATCGTGCTTCTTCAATCTCTGCTCTTCATGCTCCAGCCGCTCAAACAAGCGCTGGCGGGACTGCCTGCTCCCTCCTCCCCCGGCCGGCTATGCTATCGCGCAGGCCTCATGGCCCCACCGTACTCCCATCGCTGGCCTAGCCATCCCTCTACTCACCCACACATGCTGTTATTCTCCGGCGACGGCAGACAAACCTGTAAACCCTCGTACTCCTCCGCATGGGAAACAACTGCCGAGTATTCCCTGGCTCCGTGTCGTTCCCTTCCTAGGCCTCGCCGTCGTCCACCGCCCTGGTGGTCTCAGCGCGACCTGTTCAACGTGGTCAATGAACGACATCCATCGGAAGTGGACTGTACATGAAGAGGCTGACAGCTGGGTCCACGACCGCACGCAAGGAAATGCCTCCTTATTACGCGCAAAATAATGATTCCTCCACCTGACAGCTAGGACCCATAGGAAGGGCCTCTGTATTTCGCAAAAAAAATGTTCCCCCCGCTGACAGGTCGGACCCACCAGCTATATCTTCGCACGCAAGGAAGTGCCTCCTTATTACGCCCAAAAAAATGAATACCCCCTGCTAGCTGGGACCCACCATATTATCGGGCTGACTTGTGGGCCTACTAAGTTGACGGGGACGGAGGGCTTTGTCAACTTAGTCAATACTCCAGTGACTGTATGATGTCCATCCAACGGCCATACTGCTTCTTCAATCTCTGGTCTTCTTGCTCCAGCCGCCCAAAGCAGCGCCGGTCGTGCCGCCTGCTCCTGCCTCCCGTGGCCGGCTGTGCTACCGCTTGCTCCTGCCTCCCGTGGCCCGGCTGCGCGTCGTCCCCTTCCTAGGCCTCGCCGTCGTCCACCGCCGTGGTGCTCTCGGCGCGGCGTGGTCAATATGGTCAACGACCGACTTCCATCGGAAGAGTACTGTACGTGGAGAGGCTGACAGCTGGGTCCACGGCAGCCGCAAGGAAGTGCCTCCTTATTACGCGGAAAATAATTATTCCTCCACTTGACAATGGGGACCCACCGGACGGGCCACCCGTATTTTGCGAAATAAATCGTTTCCCCCTGACTGCTGGGACCCACCGGACGGGCCACCGTATTTCGTGAAATAAACGTTCCCCCCGCTGTGAGCTTGAACCCACCGGAAGTGCCTCCTTATTACGCACAAAAAAATGAATACTCCCCCGGCTAGCTGGGACCCACCTTGGTGGGTGAGGGAGTCCTGGATTAGGGGGTGTCCAGACGGCCGGACTATCAATATCCGCCGGACTCCCAGACTACGAAGATAGAAGATTGAAGACTCCGGCTCGTGTCCGGATGGTACTTTCCTTGGCAGGAAGGCAAGCTTGGCGATACGGATATGTAGATCTCCTACCATTGTAACCGACTCTGTGTAACCCTAGCCCTCTCCGGTGTCTATATAAACCGGAGGGCCTTAGTCCGTAGGACGAAGATACATCTCAACAATCATACCATAGGCTAGCTTCTAGGGTTTAGCCTCCTTGATCTCGTGGTAGATCTACTCTTGTACTACCCATATCATCAATATTAATCAAGCAGGACGTAGGGTTTTACCTCCATCGAGAGGGCCCGAACCTGGGTAAAACATCGTGTCCCTCGTCTCTTGTTACCATCCGCCTAGACGCACAGTTTGGGACCCCCTACCCGAGATCCGTCGGTTTTGACACCGACATTGGTGCTTTCATTGAGAGTTCCTCTGTGTCGTCGCCGATAGAGCGGATGCCTCCACCCGTCTTCAAAGACGGTGTTTTCGCCGGAGGGGCCTTGGCCGCCGGCCAAACTATCCGGCTTGGTGGATTTCTCATGACTGCCTGTCCGGCTGCCTCTTCGGCAATGACTTCTCAAGTCGTCGGAAGCAATCTTCGCGTCAGCCCTAAAGCTGCCGAACAGTTAGATCCAATCGAGCTCTCGTCTGTTAACGAGCTCTTGGATCGCATCGTCGCCCTGGGAGTCGCTACGGACTACAACCAGATTGGGCTTAAAACCGATCTGAGAGAGATCAACTCTCCCCAGGCCACCCACCACGTCTCTGTGGTGGAGGAACAATACGGCAACTCTTTGCCAATGTTGAAGACAATTCATGTCCGGATTCCCGAACCCTCCATGCCGGATTCCCGCGGAGGGACGGGCTTCAATCGAGCATGGAACTTAAAATCATGCATCGCCCCGGACTCGCTGGATTGCGCCCAGCAAACCAAGCTTCCAAATTCGGAAACTCCTTGGCCTCTAAGCCTCAAGATGGGCAGGGATCCGGATTTTGTTCCACCCACCCGCCCAGACATATGCGATCTATCTCTAATTCAGCAACAGCCTACTGAAACAGTACATCACTACTGGGCCAGATTCCTCCTGGTTATGGACAGGATAAAGGACTGCCGAGAGGAAAACGCAATATCAATTTTCTGCAATAACTGCACGGACAAGGGAATACTAAACGCCATTGATCGTCGCAAAATTACGCGCTTCACCGATCTGGCATCCATTGTACGAATGTACTGTGCGATGGAGAGTTTCCGAAAGACTGAAAATCAATTTTGGGATAATCCGGCCCCAAACCCGGTCCGCAGTAAAAGGGCGCCTCGCAATTAGGCCCCAGATGCAAAAACGAAAAAACAAAAACCCAACAAGGGAAACGGAACCGTACTGGAGGGATGGCTCAATGGACCCTGTAAACTTCATAGTACAGAGGGAGCCGTCCCAACACATAGCCTTCGAGCATGTTGGATATTACGGCAGGTGGCCAAAAGTGGCGAAGAGCTTCTAGCTCTGGGAAACCACTCCAACAATACCAGCACGGTATCAACAGTCTTCGAGACTTTCGCATCAAACAATATGCGAAAACGAACAGTCCGCGAACTCGCCGAAGTCTACCAAGTAGCAACAGCAAATCCATGGAGTGACACAGCTATTACCTTCAATGCCAGCGACAAGCCCACATTCAGAACAACCGGAGCCCCAGCCGCACTGGTACTTAGTCCCATAGTGGACGGCTTTCGACTGACAAAGGTACTCATGGATGGCGGCAGCGGACTAAACCTCATTTATGAGGAAACTCTGCGAAAAATGGAAATCAATTGGAGCCGTATTGAGTGAAGCAGCACAACCTTTAGAGGAATAATCCCTAGCCGGGAAGCGCGCTGCACCGGAAAAATCACACTCGATGTGGTGTTCGGCTCTCCGGACAACTACAGATCCGAAGAAGTCACGTTCCAAGTGGCCCCGTTCGGCAGTGGGTATCACGCCATATTAGGACGAGAGGCATTCACAATTTTTCAAGCAATACCTCATTACGGGTACATGAAGCTCAAAATGCCTGGGCCCGGCGGAATAATCACTCTCACTAGTGATCCGGACATAGCACTCCGCGCCGAAAATAAGACAGCCGCACTAGCCCTCGAGGCACTATCCGAAGCCCTAGCGGCAGAGGAACTCACCGCGCTGCGCTCTACGGTGAACAGGGACGATGTGATACTCGACAAAAGATCCAAGTCCACCTCCTTCAAACCAGCAGATGAGATAATAAAATTCCAGGTCCATCCAACGGACCCAACAAAGACGGCCTCCATCGGGGCACAGTTGAACCCCGAAGTAGACGCCGCACTGCGTAAATTCCTTCGGGGAAATTGGGATATCTTCGCCTGGCATCCTTCGGACATGCCCGGAATCCCTCGCAAGTTGGCAGAACACAGCCTAAACATCCTAAAAGGATTCAAGCCAGTCAAACAGGCTCTTCGACGATTTTCCGAGCCCAAAAGACAGGCAATGGGAGAAGAGCTAGCCAAACTATTGGAAGCCGGATTCATTAGAGATATTAAACATCCGGACTGGCTAGCAAATTTGGTGATGGTACCAAAGAAGGATAAATCCTGGCGCCTCTGCGTCGATTTTAAAGACCTCAATAAAGCTTGCCCAAAGGATCCCTTCCCTCTCCCCCGCATTGATCAAATTATCGATGCTACAGCAGGGCACGATTCGTTGTGCTTCCTGGACGCATACTCTGGCTATCATCAAATCAAGATGGCAGAAGCAGACCAAGCCGCAACAGCATTTATCACTCCATATGGACCATTCTGCTTCAACACGATGCCCTTCGGACTCAAAAATGCCGGCGCAACATATCAGCGCATGATTCAAACATGTCTGGCCACCCAGATCGGCAAAACAGTCGAGGCATACGTAGACGACGTAGTCGTCAAATCAAAACACGTCGAAACTTTAGTAGACGATTTGAGGCTCACATTCGACAACCTCAGAGCATATGACATCAAGTTGAATCCGGCAAAATGCGTTTTCGGTGTACCAGCCGGAAAGCTGCTGGGCTTCATCGTATCCGGTAGAGGAATTGAAGCAAATCCGGCCAAAATCCGGGCTCTGTCACAGTTGGATATTCCAAAAGACCTCAAGCAAATACAAAAATTAACAGGATGCGTGGCAGCTTTAAGCCGCTTTATCTCCCGTTTAGGAGAAAAGGCGTTGCCCCTCTATCGCCTCCTAAGGCGCACCGAACACTTCGAGTGGACGGATGCCGCCACTGCCGGACTCGAAGAAATAAAGGCCATACTGGCAACAAATCCGGTCCTGGCTGCGCCCACTCTGGGCGAACCAATGTTGTTATACATCGCAGCAACGCATCAAGTTGTAAGCGCAGTCCTCGTCGTCGAACGAGCGACAGAAGGGCATAAATTCCCTCTTCAAAAACCAGTGTATTATGTATCCACTGTGTTAACTCCCTGCAAATCCCGCTACCCGCACTATCAAAAGATAGCACACGCGGTGTTCATGGCGTCTCGAAAGCTTCGGCACTACTTTCAAGAGTGCTCGATAACAGTGGCCTCTGAAGTACCACTCAATGACATTATAAACAACCGCGACGCAACGGGCAGGATAGCAAAATGGGCCATCGAGCTCTTACCATTCGACATCACTTACAAACCTCGACGAGCTATAAAGTCACAAGTTTTGGCTGACTTCGTCGCCGAATGGACTGAAGCCGAACTCCCTAAAGAGTATGGCGCATACTCCAATTGGACTATGCACTTCGACGGTTCCAAAATGTTGGCCAGACTGGGGGCTGGCGTCGTACTGACGTCCCCCACCGGAGATACAGTCCAGTATGTACTTCAAATAATGTACACGGACTCCAACAATGCAGCCGAATACGAGGCCCTATTACATGGTCTCCGGATGGCGGTCTCCATGGGCATCCAACGCCTAGAGGTTCGCGGGGACTCAAACCTTGCAATATCCCAAATAAACGGAGATTTCGACGCCAAGGATCCGAAAGTGGCAGCATATCGTAACGCTGTCCTAAAAATGTCAGCTCGGTTTGAAGGACTCGAATTCCATCACATAGCCCGAGATAATAACCAAGCGGCCGACGTCCTGGCACGCATCGGTGCGAAACGTGATGCTGTCCCTCCAAATATCTTTTTGGAACGGCTTTTCAAGCCATCCGTACTATGGGAAGAGGAGCCCGGCAGCGACAAACTGGAGAAAATCGCACCAATCGGTGATTCGGCAGATGACGTAACACCCTCCGCCCACGACATAATGGCAGTAATAGCCGCGTGGACAGAACCTTTCCTAGCCTACTTACTTAGGCAGGAACTTCCCGAAGACCAAAATGAGGCCCGCTGCATAGTCCGGCGATCGAAGGCCTACAAGGTCCATGAGGGAGAACTTTATAAGAAAAGTACTACCGGAGTCCTTCAAAGGTGTATCTCCGAAGAAGAGGGACGCAACATTCTGGCTGAAATTCATGCCGGACTAGGCAGACACCACGCAGCAGCCCGGGCCCTGGTAGGAAAGGCATTCCGTACAGGATTTTATTGGCCGACGGCTCGGGCAGATGCACAGGACTTGGTCCAGCGATGCGTTGGTTGTCAGCTCTTTGCTAATCAGAGCCATATGCCACCCACCGCCCTCAAAACCATACCCGCTACCTGGCCGTTCGCGGTCTGGGGGCTTGACATGGTTGGACCCCTTAAAGGGGGAACGCACAAGAAAAAGTACCTATTGGTCATGGTGGATAAGTTCACCAAATGGATAGTCATGGTGCCAAACCGGTCAAAACGGCAGAGTCCGGACCAGTGATAGGAGTCCCCCGCAGCATCATCACCGACAATGGCATGAATTTCACGGCCGATGAGGTTAAGTCATGGTGCAAAAATATGGGCATCAAGCTCGACTATGCGTCAGTCTATCACCCTCAAACCAACAGTCAAGTGGAAAGAGCAAATGGTCTAATAATGAGCGGCATTAAACCCAGACTAGTGAGGTCACTCACTAAATCCGACACCCAATGGGTCGAGGAGCTCGACTCCGTACTCTGGGGGTTGCGGACAACGCCTAACCGTACCACCGGATTCACACCATTCTTTATGGTATACGGCGCAGAGGCAATCTTGCCCTGCGACATTATTCATGACTCACCTCGAGTGCGCATGTATGAGGAAAGAGAGGCCGAGGTGGATCGGCAGGACAGCTTGGACACATTGGAGGAAGAACGCGACGTCGCGAAGGCTCGTTCCGCATTCTATCAACAGCAGGCCCGAAGATATCAAAGCAGAGAAGTACGGGCCAAGACTTACAACGTTGGCGAACTAGTTCTACGCCTGCCGGACAAGAAAAACGACAAGCTTAAGCCCAGATGGGAAGGCCCCTTCATTATTGATCGAGTATTGACCGGCGGAGCATACCGTCTACGAAATGCGTCGGACAACCGACTCGAGCCGAACCCATGGAACGCAGCCCGACTCCGACGATTCTATGCCTAGCGCCGGACTAAGAGTTCGTCCCCTTCCCCCGTCCAACCTTTTACACTTCGGCAGTCTTTTGTTTCTCTTTTTATCTTTTTAACTTAAAAAGCACTTCGGGGCCCATTTTAGCATTCTTCGCATACACATGATGTGCCATCTGCACTCGTTATTCCTGGGGGCTTCTTTTACAGAAGCTCAACTATACGGGTTTCATACCCAACACATGTGTCAGGCTTCCACATGTACCTTTTAATCGCCATTATATGCATCGATATGACTTAAGTTTTGGCCAAGCTGGGTTGCCAGGCTCCTGTGCTTACCCCTACGTTCCCGATTGTTCGGCTAGGAGGTAAAGGGAGCACCTTTGCGATTGTTACTGCCGGGCCAGCCGGATGTGTACCTCAGACTGGGTGAAGCCGAAAGCTAGCGTTCTTAAGGGAATATTCGGTCGGTGATTTAAAAGATGACTTTTTGCTTATTTATCTATCTGCCCCCAGATGTTTTACTGCTCTCTTTGCAGTCCGGACATGCACTTTAGGGCATGCCTCCCCAGCGAAAGGAACCCTTAATGGAACTATTCTCCCTGGAAGATGTTTCTTACTAGCCATGTAATATAACATAACTAGTTGGGCACTTGTCTGATAAAGCACTAATGACCCCTACGCCCTGGGTAAAACATCGTGTCCCTCGTCTCTTGTTACCATCCGCCTAGACGCACAGTTCGGGACCCCCTACCCGAGATCCGCCGGTTTTGACACCGACATTGGTGCTTTCATTGAGAGTTCCTCTGTGTCGTCACCGATAGGCTTGATGGCATCTTCAACCAACAACACTGTCCTGGGTGAGACTTTTCTCCCCGGACAGATCTTTGTATTCGGCGGCTTTGCACTGCAGGCCAATTCTCTTGGCCATCTGGAGCAGATCGAAAGCTACGCCCCTGGCCGTCAGGTCAGATTCGGAAGCTTAAACTTCACGGCCGATGTCCGCGGAGACTTGATCTTCGACGGACTCGAGCCACAGCCAAGCGCGCCATACTGTGACGATGGGCACGATCTAGCTCTGCCGCCGGACAGTGCCTTGGTGGCCGCACTCGGATCCGCTTCGGCCATTAGCCCGGAGCCGATCGCCCATATCGAGGGCCGGTGGGTAGACGCCGCCCTGGGGGCCTCAACATCCACGGCGATGGAGCCGAATACTGATCTTGTCCCCTGCGAAGCTCGCGATTCCGAGGTGCCGGACTCCTTGCCGGACTCCAAGCCTCCCGCGCCCCCACCAATCAATTCGGATTGGGCGCCGGTTATGGAATTCACCTCCGCGGACATCTTCCAGCACTCGCCTTTCGGCGATATCCTGAATTCACTGAAGCATCTCTCGCTATCAGAAGAGTCCTGGCCGGACTATGGCCAGGATGGTTGGAGTACGAACGATGAAGAAATTCAGAGCCCGCCCGCCACCCACTTTGTAGCCACTGTCGAGGATTTAACCGACATGCTAGACTTCGACTCCGACGACATCGACGCTATGAACGACGATGCTAGAGACGAACAAGAGCCAGCGCCTACAGGGCACTGGAAGGCCACCTCGTCATATGACGTATACATGGTGGATACCCCAAAAGAAGGGGAGGGCGAAGAAGCAGCGGAGGCAGATTCTCTAAAGAAGCAGCCCAAACGCCGACGTCAGTGGCGTCGCTCTAAATCCCGCCACAGCAAGAATGGAGATTCCGGCACGGGAGACAATAACACTCCGGAGAGTGCCGAAGACGATCCCCTCCCACAAGACTCAGCGCAGGAGGACGCAGAAGCAAGCCCTCACGACAGGGCAGCAGACGAAGGGGTTGAGGATGATAACTATATGCCTCCCTCCAAAGACGAAGCAAGCCTCAACGATGACGAATTCGTCGTACCTGAGGATCCCGTCGAACAAGAGCGCTTCAAGCGCAGGCTCATAGCCACAGCAAACAGCCTAAAGAAAAAGCAGCAACAGCTCCAAGCTGATCAAGATCTGCTGGCCGATCGATGGACCGAGGTCCTCGCGGCCTAAGAATATAAACTCGAACGCCCCTCCAAAAGTTACCCAAGACGCAAGCTGCTCCCCCGATTAGAGGAGGAAGCATACATACCTTCATCACCAGCGCACGACATGGCTGACCGACCACCCCGTGGTCGCGACAGAGAGGCATCCAGGCCCCCAGCCAAGATCGTACCCCGGCATCGCTCCAAAAGTACGAAGCCAAGAGGGAACGCGCCGGACTTGCGGGACATATTGGAGGACAAGGCAAGACAATCCAGATCCATCTATGGATCACGCGGGCGCCCCACGACCCACGACGAATACCGTCGCACCGGATACAATAACCCCGGCCGGGCCGAACACAGTAGACAGTGCTCTCTCGAGCTGCGTCGTGATATTGCCCAATACAGGGGCGCCGCACACCCTCTTTGTTTCACTGACAAAGTAATGGATCATCAGATCCCCGAAGGGTTTAAACCCGTAAACATCGAATCCTACGATGGCACAACAGACCCCGCAGTTTGGATTGAAGACTATCTTCTCCATATTCATATGGCCCGCGGTGATGACCTCCATGCCATCAAGTATCTCCCACTCAAGCTTAAAGGACCAGCTCGGCATTGGCTTAACAGCTTGCCCGCAGAGTCAATTGGATGTTGGGAAGAGCTGGAGGCCGCATTCCTTGATAACTTCCAAGGCACGTATGTGCGACCTTCAGACGCCGATGACTTAAGCCACATCATTCAGCAGCCAGACGAATCGGCCAGACAATTCTGGACACGGTTCTTGATGAAGAAAAACCAAATCGTCGACTGTCCGGACGCAGAGGCCCTCGCAGCCTCCAAACATAATATCCGGGACGAATGGCTAGCCCGGCACCTGGGGCAGGAAAAGCCGAAATCCATGGCAGCCCTCACATCGCTAATGACCCGCTTTTGTGCGGGAGAGGACAGCTGGCTAGCTCGCAGCAACAATCTCCGTAAAAACTCTGGCAGTCCGGATACTAAGGACAACAACGGCAGGTCACGTCGAATCAAAAACAAGCGCCGCATTAACGGCGACGATAAGGAGGATACGGCAGTCAATGCCGGATTCCGAGGCTCTAAACCTGGTCAGCGAAAGAAGCCATTCAAAAGAACCACTCCGGGTCCGTCCAATCTGGACTGAATACTCGACCGTCTATGCCAGATACATGGCACCTCTGAAAAGCCAGCTAACCACACCAATAGAGACTGTTGGGTGTTCAAGCAGGCCGGCAAGTTAATTGCCGAAAACAATGACAAGGGGCTAAATAGCGACGACGAGGAAGAGACCCGGCCGCCGAACAATAGAGGACAGAAGGGTTCCCCCCCGCAAGTGCGGACGGTGAATATGATATACGCGACCCATATACCCAAGAGGGAGAGGAAGCGCGCACTACGGGACGTCTATGCGATGGAGCCAGTGGCCCAAAAGTTCAACCCATGGTCCTCTTGCCCGATCACTTTCGATCTAAGAGACCATCCGACCAGTATACGCCATGGCGGATTCGCCGCATTGGTTTTAGACCCAATCGTCGATGGGTTCCACCTGACGAGAGTCCTGATGGACAGCGGTAGCAGCCTGAACCTGCTTTATCAGGATACAGTGTGCAAAATGGGCATAGACCCATCAAGGATTAAACCTACAAAGACAACCTTTAAAGGTGTCATCCCAGGAGTGGAAGCCAACTATACAGGCTCAGTCACACTGGAAGTGGTCTTCGGATCACCGGATAACTTCCGAAGCAAAGAGTTAATCTTCGACATAGTCCCGTTTCGCAGCGGCTATCATGCTCTGCTCGGACGAACCGCGTTTGCAAAATTCAACGCGGTGCCGCATTATGCATACCTAAAGCTCAAGATGCCAGGCCCTCGCGGAGTCATCACGGTCAATGGAAATACGGAACGCTCCCTCCGAACGGAGGAACATACAGCGGCTCTCACGGCAGAAGTACAGAGCAGCCTTCTCAGGCAATTCTCAAGTCCGGCAGTTAAAAAGCCGGATATAGCGAAACGCACCCGGAGCAATGCCAACCAAGACCACCTGGCGCGATCAGAGCACGCGTAGCAATGCAGCCCCAACCCTCGCCCGTGCATGATCGCAAGAATAACACTCCGCGTACATCATTACGCTTTGGAGATACCATGGGCGCAGGGAAAGGGGCACGATCACAAGGGACCAAGAGTGCGGCTCGACCACACCAGGGGCTCACACTAGCGCCCCCCTTGTTTTTATTTTTATCTTTTCTTCTTTTGTGTATACAGGACTCCATTAACCAGAAGCCCTGTTCGATGGCGAACTCGCCGAACTCACGATGCAACAGTCAGGGACTAAAGAAGGCTGCGACGAACACTCAGGTGGTCTCAATTACGAGCATTAAATTCGATTACATACACCAAGTCTGCAGCTTATCCCTGGAGGGGGACATGTTTACTTAGTCCAAATCCCTTGCTTACCGCACTATTTGTATCAGTCCGCTCTACTAGCAGACTTTCTTTCATAAATAATGCAGCACGTTTTTATTGCAATTGCGTTATCTTTTATATGTTCATTATATGACATCTTGCACCCGTACATTTTGGTACGGCCGAATACGCCAGGGGCTTATGTTCCCCAGATTATGGTGTGATTAAGTCCGAACACTTTTACAAGTGCGGCACCCCGAACTTATAGCATTATATGAATCAGCTCCGAATCATGTCTTGGGTCAATAGTTGGGTTTGCCCGGCTCCCATGTTTTGGTGCCTTACGTTCCGTTCCGTCAGCTAAGGTAGCACTGGGAGAACCACTGCGATTGCGCCCCGGTTGAGCCGGGTTAACGCCTCAGTGGAGAAAGCTAAAACTGACTGGCATGATATGGCGAGAGACTGGTCGCTGTTCGAGAGGTTCTTTCGGGTCCTTAAAGACTCACGCCGCTTCGAGCGAAGTTCCGGATGATGTCCGATGAAGGCGTGGATAGCGCCCCGGATTCGGTCTTCCGAATACCAGGGGCTTCGCCGAAATTTAAAATTATAGAATTCTATGGCTAAGTGAGAGTGTTCAAGCATTATAAGTCCGGTTGCCTTGTTCGTCGTGTTGAGCGCCTCCCTAGATGGACCCAAAAATGGGAACAAGAGTGCTCAAGTTTATCACCGAACACCCCAGCACTCGTGGCTTGGGGGCTGAAGCCAACAACTTGCCATCTCTCAGATTTAACAAACGGCCGAACAGAAGGTAATATTTTAAATTAAACAAGCGTTGCTCATGGCGCATATAAACGAAGTTTTCAGCGCCCAGGATAAAAACACAGCGAGTTCACTCAAAGATTACATTTCGGGGGCACTCATCTGCAATATCGCAGGCTCCCTTCAGGACAACTTTATAATATCGCTCCGGCGTGCGATGCTCCTTGCCCGGCGGCGGTGGATCCGTGAGAAGCTTCTCCGCATCCAGTTTGCCCCATTGCACCTTTATGCGGGCAAGGGCCCGTCGAGCGCCTTCAATACAGGCGGAGCGCTTGATGACGTCCAGCCTGGGGCATGCATCCGACAGCCGCCGCACAAGGCCAAAGTAGCTTCCAGGCATGGCCTGTCCAGGCCACAGCCGGACTATGAGACCCTTCATGGCCTCCTCAGCTACCTTGTGGAGTTCGACCAGCTGCTTCAGCTGGTCGCTTGGAGGAACCGGATGGCCGGCCTCAGCGTAGTGAGACCAGAAGACCATCTCCATCGAGCTCCCCTCCTCGCCACGATAGAATGCGGCGGCATCAAATGCACTACGCGGCAGATCTGCAAACGCCCCTGGAGAGCTCCGAATTCGGGTAAGTATCCGGTAATTTACATTAACATGCTTGCTCTGCATGAAAAACGCCTTACCCGCAGCTATCTTCTTTATATCCTCTACCTCCTAAAGGGCCTTCTGGGCCCCGGCCTTGGCGGACTTGGCACTTTCAAGAGCTGAGGCAAGCTCGGACTCTCGAGTCTTGGAGTCACGCTCCAAACTCTCATGCTTTTCCATGAGAGCCTGGAGCTCTTGCCGAACTTCCGCCACCAGCGCCACTTGTTTTTCTCGCTCAGCCCGTTCCGTGGCCGCATTGCGTTTGGCCGCGGACACGGCATCCTTCAGGGCTGCCACCTCCTTAGTGGCCCCTGCAATACACATATTATCCTTGTTAATTTTGTTTGCAACCAAAATCCTTTTCTGTAAGGTCCTTATTCAAAGAGGTGTTACTCACCTTCTTTCTCCTCGAGCTGCTTCTTTGCATGGCCGAGCTCTTGCTCGGACCGCTCGAGGTTCTTCTTCAGCACGTCGACCTCCGCCGTTAATGCGGCAGAGGCCAGCAGCGCAGCCTGCAAACCCATATTGACATATTTTTTAGCAACCCTGTGTATATCTTGTTAGATCCTTAGTCCGGCTTTTCCTTCCGAACACCGAACTAAGCATCAGGGGCTACTGTCTATGCGGTATTACATTACATAATTTTAACTTCTTACCTCAAAGCCTGTTAGAAGGCTGCTGCAGGCTTCGGTCAGCCCGCTTTTGGCGAGCTGAACCTTCTCAATCATCGCACTCATGACAGTGCGGTGTTCTTCCTCGATGGAAGCGCCTTTAAGCGCCTCCAACAGGTTATCCGGCGCCTCCGGATGGACGGAGGCCGCCGGCATCGTGGTCCTTCCCTTCTTGCGAAGGGGCCGCTTGCCGGACTCTGGAGCCACTACGGGTTCCGATGTAGAGTCCGGCACGAAGTCCGGGAGGCTGCCTGACGGCACCTCCGGAGCCTCCTCCTGATGGGTCCCTCTGTGGAATCCCACCTCGGCGTCCTCGTCGACGTGTGGGGTAGAGGCAGTCGGGATGGAATTTACATCCGACGAGGCCAACGACCCGCTCATCGAGTCGGGGAGATCGTCAACGGCCGGACTACGGGCAGAATGCGGCGTTAGAAGGACACTGCATGACATACAATATACGGCATATAAATGATCCGAATACTTACGATCCTGCCGGACGCCTGACCCTTGGAGGCCACTCATCCTCGCCAACGTCGATGTTGGCGAAACTGTCCGGGGGGATGGTTTTCCCCCTCT
Organism: Triticum timopheevii; assembly: GCA_963921465.1. Classification (NCBI taxonomy): domain Eukaryota; kingdom Viridiplantae; phylum Streptophyta; class Magnoliopsida; order Poales; family Poaceae; genus Triticum; species Triticum timopheevii. The sequence goes on along the minus strand of OY997274.1, from coordinate 160,976,840 downwards.
TGGACCCTTCGGCCTCCCCGGTTGGGGAAGCCTTCCTCTTCTTCTCTCCCTCCTCCGGGAGAGAATATTCCTCCTCCTCGTCTTCAGGGGAGGAGTCCTCGTCGTCGTCAGACGTCTGATTGCGGGAACTCTTTCGAGTCCCCGCGGCCACCTTCTTGGCCTTCTTCTCCGGCACCACGTGCGGTGCCGGAACCAGCAGCCCTGCTAAACGGGCATCCACTGGGTCTTCTGGCATGGGAGCCGGGCTGATGAGCAGCTTGGCCTTCTCCATCCATTCATGTCGAAGGAAGAGGCGGATTAAAACCTCACTAGAGTCAATCTAATTATCACAAGTGTCCTGTAATGGGGTTGAATCACTTACCGCGTCAGTTGGACAATGCGCGCTGAATCCGGGATCTTTCGTCTCGGATGCGGGGGCTTCGGCACCCTTGAACAGCACCCTCCAGGCACCTTCGTATGTTGTGTCGAAGAGCCCGCTTAGCGCCTGGTGCTGTTCCGGATTGAACTCCCACAAATTGAATGCCCGTTCTTGGCATGGGAGAATCCGCCAGAGGAGCATGACTTGGACCACGTCGACGAGCCGGAGCTTATTGCTCACCATCTTCTTGATGCATGCTCGGAGTCCCGTCACCTCCACCGGGTCGCCCCACTGCAAGCCCTTCTCTTTCCAGGAGGTGAGCTGCGTGGGGATTCCAGATCTAAACTCGAGGGCCGCCGCCTAGGTGGGCTCGCGCGGCTCGGTGATGTAGAACCACCCCGACTGCCACCCCTTGACAGAATCCACGAAGGTCCTTTCTAGCCAAGGGACGTTGGGCAATTTACCCAACATGGCACCTCCGCATTCCGCTTGCGTGCCCTTCACAACCTTCGGTTTGACGTTGAAGGTCTTGAGCCATAGGCCGAAGTGGGGCTGGATGCAGAGGAAGGCCTCACACACGACGATGAATGCCGAGATGTTGAGGACGAAGTTCGGCGCCAGATCGTGGAAATCCAGGCCGTAGTAAAACATGAGCCCCCGGACAAATGGATGGAGCGGAAAGCCCAGTCCGCGGAGGAAGTGGGGGAGGAAGACGACCCTCTCATGAGGCCCGGGGGTGGGGATGAGCTGCCCCGCATCGGGCAGCCGATGCGCGATGTCGCTGGAAAGGTATCCGGCGTCGCGCAGCTTGGTGATGTCTTCCTCTTTAGCGGTGGAGACCAACCATTTACCTCCCGCTCCGGACATATTTGGAGAAGGTCGAGGCGAGATGCGCAGGCTTGAGCGTTGGAGCTTGAGTGCGCGGGGATGGATAAGCAAAGGAGGAAGAAGGCGTAGGTGAGAAGGTAAATCCTTATCCCATATATATAGGCGGACTAAACTATGCGTCCCCCACCAGCCTGGTAAAACTCGCTTATCTCCCAAGCGCCACCATCAATGGTGCGGTTGGGTTACCCACGTCCGTATTGATAAGAATCCCAGAATAAAGGGAAACACGATCTCTGCTTTGACAAGACGTGCCAAGGAAACCGCTTCGCTAAACGTGCTCAGGTGGAATAAGTAAAAAATGATTCAAACAAGGGCTTGGTAGCGGTGTGATGTCACGCCGCATAATACGTCAGCAGATTGAGTCAGTGTATATGTTTTATTCTCTCTACGGTGGAATGTGGAAATTATTTTTGCAGAGCCGGACACTATCCTGGTGTTCATTATCTTCTCTGGATTATTCAAGGGAGGAACCCACCTTGCAATGCCGAACATTATGCACGCCAGACTTATCGTCATTGAAGACTGGTTCAGGGGCTACTGAGGGAGTCCTGGACTAGGGGGTGTCCGGACAGCCAGACTATCATTATCCGCCGGACTCCAAGACTACGAAGATAGAAGATTGAAGACTCCGGCTCGTGTCCGGAAGGTACTTTCCTTGGCGTGGAAGGCAAGCTTGGCAATACGGATATGTGGATCTCCTACCATTGTAACCGACTCTGTGTAACCCTAGCCTCTCCGGTGTCTATATAAACCGGAGGGTTTTAGTCCGTAGGACAACAAACATTACAACAATCATACCATAGGCTAGCTTCTAGGGTTTAGCCTCCTTGATCTCGTGGTAGATCTACTCTTGTACTACCCACATCATCAATATTAATCAAGCAGGACGTAGGGTTTTACCTCCATCGAGAGGGCCCGAACCTGGGTAAAAACATTGTGTCCCTCGTCTCCTGTTACCATCCACCTAGACGCACAGTTTGGGACCCCCTACCCGAGATCCGCCGGTTTTGACACCGACAGTGGGAGGCTGTCTTGTGGGCCTACTAAGTTGACGGGGCCGAAGGGCTTTGTGAACTTAGTCAATATGAACGATTCTAGTTCCAGTGACCGTACGATGTCCATCCAACGGCCGTAGTGCTTCTTCAACCTCTGGTCTTCTTGCTCCAGCCGTCCAAAGCAGCGCCGGTCGTGCTGCATGCTCCTGCCTATCGTGGCCGGCTGTGCTACCGTGGAGGCCTCACTGCCCCTACTATTCCCACCGCTGGCCAGGCCCTGCAGCGACGGCAGCCTCACACCGCAGCCGAACCAGTGAACCCTCGTACTCCTCTCCGTGCGGGCTTCCACTGCCGCGTCTTCCCCGGCTCCGTGTCGTCCCCTTCCTGGGCCTCGTCGTCGTTCACCGCCATGGTGCTCTCCGCGCAGCGTGGTCAACGTGGTCAAGGAACGACTTCCATCGGAAGAGTACTGTATGTGGAGAGGCTGACAGCTGGGTCCACGGCCACAGCCCAGTTTTTTGTGATTTTCCAATTAAGTCACTTTGTCAGGCCTGTTGGGCTGCAAATCTTTCAAGACAAGGAGAGCTTTTCATTCGGCTGGCCGAGAAAATGGCCCATCAGTAATGAGAAATGGGCTGTACATTTTTAAAACACATCAAACCGGCAATTAGTTTCAAATATTTTTTTCATTTCAAGATTTTAAATTACATTAATTTTTATGCGTGGAGAATTTGTTGGATTTTATATTGATATACATTTATTTTTAAAATCAGTTTGAATGTGAGTCGAAATTTCGGGATTAAAAACAGTTCGGACCGCACCGAAATATGCAAAATTTCGCATAATTTTTTAACCGTGGCCACAATATGGGCTGTAATGGTAACAAAAAGAATATGGGCTCCAAAAAAAACCTTAAGAATTAGCAAATGGGATATGAATTATTAGAAATAATGGCAGATGGGCTGTATGCTGTTTTCCACAGATTTGAGGCTTTGCTAAAAAAAAGGTTGACGCACAAGCAGTGACGGTTGGATGTCCATCCAACGGCCGTCGTGCTTCTTCAATCTCTGCTCTTCCTGCTCCAGCCGCTCAAACAAGCGCCAGCGGGACTGCCTACTCCCTCGTCCCCGCGGCCGGCTGTGCTGCCGTGCAGGCCTCAACGCCCCATCGTACTCCCATCGCTGGCCTAGCCATCCCTCTACTCACCCACACCTGCTGTTATTCTCCGGCGACGGCAGACGAACCAGTAAACCCTCGTACAGTCGTACTCCCCTCCGCGTGGGCATCCACTACCGCGTCTTCCCCGGCTCCGCGTCGTCCCCTTCTTAGGCCTCACCGTCGTCCACCGCCGTGGTGCTCTCGGCGCGGCGTGGTCAATGTGGTCAACGAGCGAGTTCCATCGGACGTGGACTGTACGTGGAGAGGCTGACAGCTGGGTCCACGGCCACAGCAAGGAAGTTCCTCCTTATTACGCGAAAAATAATTATTCCTCCACCTGACAGCAGGGACCCACCGTACGGGACACCATATTTTGCAAAAAAAACGTTTCCCCCTGACTACTAGGACCCACCAGCTACACCTTCGCACGCAAGGAAGTGCATCCGGGCAAAAAAACAAAACGATTCGCCCCCCTGACTGCTGGGACCCACCAGCTACATCTTCGCAGGCAAGGAAGTGCCTGACAGTCGGGACCCACCTGGTCAAAGCGTACGTAGCATTGTCATTCTGGTCGCGAACGTGTACGTACAGACTGGTCGATGCAGAGGCGCGCACGTGTCATAGATGTAGAGGCACGCACGTGTCGTAGTAGAGGCGCGCATGTAGCATTTACACGTACGTACAGCGGCGAGGGTGCAAGAAAGAAAATATGGCCACGTACATACATCCGGGCAGGGTCTCGAATGCCTACTCGCGCATATGTACATGGCTAGGTCGGAACGGAGAAACAACGTCGTCGTCGTGTTCATGGGGAGGCAACGGAATGCGTCGTGTTCATCGGGAGGCAACAGAACGCGTGGGAGCCAACCGGCTGGGTCAGAACGGAATGCGTGGTCATGTTCATCGGGAGGGCTTGGACGGAACATGCGATGGAAACGAGGCCTGGCGTACCGCACAACGGAGGAAACGGACCTCCTACGTTCGGAACAGGGTCCTGTTGATCGGGAGGGGTGTGGCGTACCGCAAAACGGAGGAAACGGACCTCCTACGATTGAAACGGGGGTCCTGTTGATCGGGAGGGGTGTGGCGTACCGCAAAACGGATGAAACATACTTGTGTTGGAGCGCTACGGTCGAAACAGGGGTCCTGCTCATCGGGAGGGGTGTGGTGTACCGCAAAACGGACGAAACGGACTTGTGTTGGAGCGCTACGGTCGAAACGGGGGGGGGGGGAGGGGTGTGGTGTACCGCAAAACGGGACTCCACGGGATACTGTTCATCCCCACAGTCGACCTCCTCCAGCCTCCACGGCGTCGACCTCCTCCAGCCTCCACGGGCTCATGTTCATCCAGCCTCCACCGCGCGCTACTCCACCAGCTACTGTTCAACCACCCCTCCACGGGCACCCCTCCACCGTCTACTGTTCATCCAGCCCTCCACACCACGGGGTCCTGTTCAACCACCACTCCACGGGCACCCCTCCACCGTCTACTGTTCATCCCGCCCTCCACACCACGGGTTCCTGTTCATCCAGAGGCAACGCCACCGCTCACTGTTCATCCAACCCCCCCGGCAACGCTCACTGTTCATCCAATCAATCGGTTTCAGTTAGCAGCAGTAGCGAAGGAATCGCTCCATCGGGTTCAGTTAACAGCCATCGATCAATCACTCGGGTTCAGTAACGCGTAGCCTGCAGTGCAATCGCTCAGGTTCAGATAGAGCCCAATGCCTCGCTCGGGTTTAGTTAGAGCCAACGCCTCGCACACACGCGTGTACCTGTACGAGAGAAACACGCATCGCTCTCCCACCGTAACCGGCAACTCCCCGAAATTTTCCTCCCCCTCGCTTCTACCATGGTTTTTTCCGTCATGGGCGGCCCAAAGAATGTCATGCAGCTGCGTCTCTGGCCCGCCCAGGACGAAAAGCCCATTTTCTGTCATGATTTTTTGTCATAGAAGTAGGAGCCCACCACATCTATGATGATACCGGGTTTTGTCACAATTATCGTCATAGAAGTGTCATATGTATGATAGAAAAAAAATTCGTTCGGCCCAAAATGTCACGGATGTGTCTTTTTTTTGTAGTGAAGGAAAGAACCGCTAGATTGCGTGCTAAGAAAGATAGCTTTGTAAAGGCGTGTTCTTCTAGTTTCCATGAAAATAATGACGAGGATCTTAAAGTTATTGATGTGTCTCCTATTAGATCTATGTTTTGTAATATGAATCTTGATAATTATGGGACTGATGATGAGTCAACTTTACCTAGAAGGCGTCCCAAGAATTCGGAGTTTTTAGATCTTGATGCTAAATTTGGTAAAAGTGGGATTGGAGAGGTCACGACTTTAAATAGCATTGAACCCACTATCTCGGATTTCAAGGAATTTGATTATGATAATTGTTCTTTAGAAGGTTGTATTTCCTTGTTGCAATCCGTTGTTAATTCTCCTCATGCTTATAGTCAAAACAAAGCTTTTACCAAACACATTGTTGATGCCTTGATGCAATCTTATGATGAAAAACTTAATTTGGAAGTTTCTATACCTAGAAAACTTAATGATGAGTGGGAACCTACTATAAAGATTAGAATTAAAGATCATGAGTGTTTTGCTTTGTGTGATTTGGGTGCTAGTGTTTCCACGATTCCGAAAACTTTATGTGATATTCTAGGTTTCCATGATCTTGATGATTGCTCTTTAAGTTTGCACCTTGCGGATTCCACCATTAAAAAGCCAATGGGAAGAATCAATGATGTTCTCATTGTTGCAAATAAAAATTTGGTGCCTGTAGATTTTATCGTTCTTGATATAGATTGCAATCTTTCTTGCCCTATTATTCTTGGTAGACCTTTCCTTAGAACGATTGGCGCGATTATTGATATGAAGGGAGGGAATATTAGATTCCAATTTCCATTAAATAAAGGCATGAAACACTTTCCAAGAAAGAAATTCAAATTACCTTATGAATCTATCATGCGGGCTACTTATGAATTCAGTGCCAAAGATGGCACTCGTTAGATCTATCTTCGCTTTTATGCCTAGCTAGGGGCGTTAAACGATAGCGCTTGTTGGGAGGCAACCCAATTTTCTTTTTGTTTTTTGTTTTTGTTCCTGTTAAGTAATAAATCTTGCATCTACCCTCTGTTTAGATGTTTTTTATCTTTTAATTAGTGTTTGTGCCAAGTAGAACCTATAGGATAACCTATGATGATAGTTGATTTGATTCTGCTGAAAAAACAGAAACTTTGCACGCATGAATTAAGTTTTGTTAAATCACAGAAACGTGCTTTTGCGTTGATTCTTTTTTGCTTCTGATCAATATACAAATTGTCCAGGACTTCCTATTTTGGTAGGAATTTTAGACTTCCAGAAGTTTGCGTTAGTTACAGATTGCTACAGACTATTCTGTTTTTAACAGATTCTGTTTTTCGTGTGTTGTTTGCTTATTTCGATGCATCTATGGCTAGTAAATTAGTTTAGAAACCATATAGAAGTTGGATTATAGTAGGTTTAACACCAAAATAAATAAAGAATGAGTTCATTACAGTACCTTATGTGGTGGTTTTGTTTTCTTTCACTAACGGAGCTTATAAGATTTCCTGTTGAGTTTTGTGTTGTGAAGTTTTCAAGTTTTGGGTAAAGCTTTTATGGACTATGGAATAAGGAGTGTCAAGAGCCTAAGCTTGGGGATGCCCATGGCACCCCAAGATATATTCAAGGATAGCCAAAAGCCTAAGCTTGGGGATGCCCCGGGAAGGCATCCCCTCTTTCGTCTTCGTTCATTGGTAAATTTACTTGGAGCTATATTTTTATTCGCCACATCATATGTGTTTTGCTTGGAGCGTCGTGTATTATATTAGTATTTTCTTTTTAGTTTACCACAATTGTCCTTGCTGTACACACCTTTTGGGAGAAGCCTATTTGATTAGAATTTGCTAGAATACTCTATGTGCTTCACTTATATCTTTTGAGCTTGATAGTTTTTGCTCTAGTGCTTCACTTATATCTTTTAGAGCACGGTGGTGACTTAATTTTGAAGAAATTGCTAGTCTATCATGCTTTACTTATATTATTTTGAGAGTCTTTTAGAACAGCATGGTATTTTCTATGGTTATAAAATTGGTCCTAGAATGGTAGGCATCCAAGTTGGGTATACTAAAAACTATCATAGGAAGTGAATTGGATGCTATGATCAATTTGGTACTTGATAATTGTTTTGAGATAGGGAGGTAGTGATATTAAAGTCATGCTAGTTGGGTGATTATGAATTTAAAGAATGCTTGTGTTGAAGTTAGCAAGTCCCGTAGCATGCACGTATGGTTAAAGTTGTGTAACAAATTTGAAACATGAAGTGTACCTGGCTTGTGCATCCTTATGAGTGGCGGTCGGGGACGAGCGATGGTTTTTTCTACCAATCTATCCCCCTAGGAGCATGCGCATAGTACTTGATTTTTGATGACTTCTAAATTTTTGCAATAAGTATACGAGTTCTTTTGATTAATGTTGAGTCCATGGATTATACGCACTTTTATCTTTCCACCATTGCTAGCCTCTTCGGTACCGTGCATTGCCCTTTCTCACCTTGAGAGTTGGTGCAAACTTCGCCGGTGCATCCAAACCCTATGATACGATACGCTCTATCACACATAAACCTCCTTATATCTTCCTCAAAACAGCCACGATACCTACCTATTATGGCATTTCCATAGCCATTCCGAGATATATTGCCATGCAACTTTCCACCGTTCCGTTTATCATCTTCATGACATACTTTACTTTTGTCATATTGCCATTGCATGATCATGTAGGTGACATCGTATTTGTGGAAAAGCCACCATGCATTATTTTTCATACATGTCACTCTTGATTCATTGCATCATCCCGGTACACCGCCGGAGGCATTCATGTAGAGTCATATCTTGTTCTAGTTTCGAGTTGTAATTCATATGTTGTAATCAATGAAAATGTGATGATCATCATTATTAGAAGATTGCCCAAAGAAAAAAAATAAAAAGAAAAAAAGAAGAAAGGCCAAAAAGAAAAAAAAGTCCCAAAAAAGAAAAGAAAAAGAGAAAAGAAAAAATAAAATAAAATAAAAAGGGCAATGTTACTATCTCTTTTTCCACACTTGTGCTTCAAAGTAGCACTTTGTTCTTCATGTAGTGAGTCTCATATATTGTGCTTCAAAGTAGCACCATGTTTTTCATATAGTGAGTCTCATAAGTTGTCTTTTTCATACTAGTGGGAATTTTTCATTATAGAACTTGGCTTGTATATTCCTACGATGGGCTTCCTCAAGTGCCCTAGGTCTTCGTGAGCAAGCAAGTTGGATGCACACCCACTAGTTTTCTTTTGTTGAGCATTCATTTATATCTCTAGTGCATCCATTGCATGGCAATCCCTACTCCTCAGGTTGACATAAATTGATGGGAATCTCCATAGCCCGTTGATTATCCTCGTCAACGTGAGACTTTCTCCTTTTTTGTCTTCTCCACACAATCCCCATCATCATATTCTATTCCACCCATAGTGCTATATCCATGGCTCACGCTCATGTATTGCGTGAAGGTTGAAAAGGTTTGAGGTTATTTAAATATGAAACAATTGCTTGGCTTGTCATCGGGGGTATAGAAGTTGGGAACATCTTTGTGTGACGAAAATGAAACATAGCCTAACTATATGATTTTGTAGGGATGAACTTTCTTTTGCCATGTTATTTTGAGAAGACATGATTACTTTAATTAGTATGCTTGAAGTGTTACTATTTCTTTTATCAATATGAACTTTTATTTTGAATCATTTGGATCTGAACATTCATGCCACAATAAAGAAAATTACATTGAGAATTATGCTAGGTAGCATTCCACATCAAAAATTCTCTTTTTATCATTTACCTACTCGAGGACGAGCATGAATTAAGCTTGGGGATGCTTGATACGTCTCCAACGTATCTATAATTTTTGATTGTTCCATGTTATTATATTACCCCTTTTGGATGTTTATGGGCTTTATTTTACACATTTATATCATTTTTTGGACTTACCTACTAACCAGAGGCCCAGCCCGTATTGCTGTTTTTTTTGCCTATTTTAGTATTTCGAAGAAAAGGAATATCAAACGGAGTCCAAACGGAATGAAACCTTCGGGAGCATGATTTTTTGGAACGAACGTGATCCAGAGGACTTGGAGTGCAAGTCAAGAAGCAGCCGAGGCCTCCACGAGATAGGAGGGCTCCCCCCTATAGGGCGCGCCCCCTGTCTCGTGGGCCCCTCGGGCGTCCACTGACGTACTTCTTCCTCCTATATAAGCCTACGTACCCCGAAAACATCCAGGGAGCCAACGAAACACAATTTCCACCACCGTAACCTTCTGTATCCGCGAGATCTCATCTTGGAGCCTTCGCCGGCACTCTGCCGGAGGGGGAATCGACCACGGAGGGCTTCTACATCAACACCATAGCCCCTCCGATGAGTTGTGAGTAGTTTACCACAAACCTACGGGTCCATAGTTATTAGCTAGATGGCTTCTTCTCTCTTTTTGGATCTCAATACAATGTTCTCCCCCTCTCTTGTGGAGATCTATTCGATGTAAACTCTTTTTGCGGTGTGTTTGTCGAGATCCGATGAATTGTGGGTTTATGATCAAGTTTATCTATGAACAATATTTGAATCTCTTCTGAATTCTTTTATGTATGATTGAGTTATATTTGCAAGTCTCTTTGAATTATCAGTTTGGTTTGGCCTACTAGATTGATCTTTCTTGCCATGGGAGAAGTGCTTAGCTTTGGGTTCAATCTTGCGGTGTCCTTTCCCAGTGACAGCAGGGGCAGCAAGGCACGTATTGTATTGTTGCCATCGAGGATAAAAAGATGGAGTTTATATCATATTGCTTGAGTTTATCCCTCTACATCATGTCATCTTACTTAATGCGTTACTCTGTTCTTATGAACTTAATACTCTAGATGCAGGCAGGAGTCGGTCGATGTGTGGAGTAATAGTAGTAGATGCAGGCAGGAGTCGGTCTACTTGTGACGGACGTGATGCCTATATACATGATCATGCCTAGATAATCTCATAATTATTCACTTTTCTATCAATTGCTCGACAGTAATTTGTTCACCCACCGTAATACTTATGCTATCTTGGGAGAAGCCTCTAGTGAAACCTATGGCCCCTGGGTCTATCTCTTATCATATTTGCTTCCAATCTACTTTTATTTGCATCTTTACCTTTTGCATCTATATTATAAATTACCAAAAATATATTTATCTTATCAGACTATCTCTATTAGATCTCACTTTCGCAAGTGACTGTGAAGGGATTGACAACCCCTTTATTGCGTTGGTTGCGAGTTCTTTGTTTGTTTATGTAGGTGCGTGGGACTTTTGAGGAGCCTCCTACTGGACTGATACCTTGGTACTCAAAAACTGAGGGAAATACTTACGCTACTATTGCTGCATCACCCTTTCTCTTCAAGGAAAACCAACGCAAGCTCAAGACGTAGCATGATACAAGTGCAATATGTATAGTAGATATAGGTTTTTGTAATATGAAAATATAAAAACAGCAAGGTAACTAATGATAAAAGTGAGTGTAAACGGTATTGCAATGGTAGGAAACAAGGCATAGGGATCATACTTTCACTAGTGCAAGTTCTCTCGACAATAAAAACATAGATAGATCATATAACAATCCCTCAACATGCAACAAAGAGTAACTCCAAAGCCACTAATAGCGGAGAACAAACAAAGAGATTATGGTAGGGTACGAAACCACCTCAAAGCTATTCTTTCCGTGCAATCTATTCAAGAGTTCGTACTAGAATAACACCTTAAGACACAAATCAACCAAAACCCTAATGTCACCTAGATACTCCATTGTCACCTCAAGTATCCGTGGGCATGATTATACGATATGCATCACACAATCTCAAACTCATCCGACCAACACAAAGTACTTCAAAGAGTGCCCCAAAGTTTCTATCGGAGAGTCAAGAAAACGTGTGCCAACCCCTATGCATAGGTTCATGGGCGGAACCCGCAAGTTGGTCTCCAAAACATACATCAAGTGGCACGTGATATCCCATTGTCACCACAGATAAACACGGCAAGACATACATCAAGTGTTCTCAAGTAAAGACTCAATCCAGTAAGATAACTTCAAGAGGGAAACTCAATTCATCACAAGAGAGTAGAGGGGGAAGAAACATCATAAGATCCAACTATAATAACAAAGCTTGCAATACATCAAGATTGTGCCATAGAGAGAACACGAGAGAGAGAGAGAGAGAGAGAGAGAGAGAGAGATAAAACACATAGCTACTGGTACATACCCTCAGCCCCGAGGGTGAACTACTCCTTCCTCGTCATGGATAGCACCGGGATGATGAAGATGGCCACCGGTGATGGGTTCCCCCTCCGGCAGGGTGCCGGAATAGGCTCCCGAGAGGTTTTTGGTGGCTACAGAGGCTTGCGGCGGCGGAACTCCCGATCTATCTTCTCCCAGGATGTTTTTAGGGTACATCGGACTATATAGGCGAAAGAAGTCGGTCGAGGGTGCTCGAGGGGCCCACGAGACAGGGGGCGCGCCCAGTAGGAGGGCGGCGCCCCCTATCTCCTGGCCTCCTCGAGGATCTTCTGACGTGAACTCCAAGTCTCCAGGATCATATTCTTCCAAAAAATCACGCTGCCGAAGGTTTCATTCCGTTTGGACTCTGTTTGATATTCCTTTTCTTCAAAATACTGAAACAGGCAATAAAACAGCAATATGGGTTGGGCCTCCGGTTAATAGGTTAGTCCCAAAATAATATAAATGTGTAAAATAAAGCCCATAAACATTCAAAACAGATAATAAAATAGCATGAATGCTTCATAAATTATAGATACGCTGGAGACGTATCAATTACTACCTCTGCAAAGGAGGATAGTCGGGGAGGGGAATCTACGGTTTCCTCCTCCCGCGGGAAGAAGAGGGCCGCCTCTGAAGACTTGGAGACGGAGGTGCCTAGACAAGGGAAGAAAACTTCACCAGGGGGCCCTGCCCCGAAGGGCGTCCTCGCCGCGCCATGCCCACAAACGGGCCAGCCCTCGGCTGAGCTGTAAGTTAATCATAAACACAAAGCTACTACTTCCTCCTCCGAGAACAATAACTAGGATCCATTCTTTGCAGTCCTGCTAGCAGCTCTTCTCGACAGAGTTCGTCTTTGGGGGATCTTCTTCCGGAGATGATGGAGAGTGAAACCCCACCAGCCTCTCCGCCTCATGGGGCGGGCGACCCCGAGGTGTCGTCACGGAGGAGTCCAGATTTGCCGAGGCCAGAAGCTAATACTTCATCCGCCTTGAGCCCGGAGCGTTCGGCTCCCACAGGGGGGCGATAAGAAGGGTCCGGCACAGTTCGGTGACCGGCCGGACACGCTGACGGGCCTTCTGGAGCAAGCTGCTCTCTCGGAGGGTCACCGTTCATTAATGAGCACGATGCTAGAGAAGATTTCATCCGCCACAAGCGGGTTGAATGAAGCTTTTACGAGCCTGCTCAAAGGCTTTGAGGTATGTAATGAAATACGTTATTTTTTGATTGTGGCGCACACGCTAGGTGTGCTCCGTATAGATAGTAGCCCCTGAGACTCTGGTTGCCAGCCCTAGGCGGCAAACAGAGGATCACATTGTTAAGCAATGATCGCACTGTATTCATGTGCAGGTGGCTAAGGGTCCGGCGGCTGACCGGTCCGTTGAAGTCACCGAATTGAGGCGACAGATTGAAGTTGTGGATGCCGACATCACACTTGTGAACGAGTGGCTTAACGAGTCACAAAGTATGTGCTCTACTTTCCTTATTTTTATAGGAAATATTTAAGAGGAGCATAATGTTAATGATATGCCTCAACTGCAGGCGGAGCTGCTACCGTGGAGGCCCTGATGGCGGGGCTTGCCCTAGCCAAGGAGTAAGCCCGGGCTAGCAATGCGGATGCCCTAAAGGCGGCCGAAGAGTTGAGAGCCGAACAGGCTGCTCATCACCGAAGCGAAGATAAAATAGCCGAGATGGCTGTGGAGCTGAAAAATGCCGCTGGCTGGTATGAGCTCCTTAAGAAAGAGAATCAGGCAAAGTCGGCTGACCTAAAGAAGGCCCTTGATGCGGCCAAGGAGACGCATTCCGAAATTAGGGATGCGTGGGAGGAGCTTCGACAGGCCGGAGAAATCGCGGCTGGAAACCCTATTTGTTGCGGATGAAGTTCTTAGATCCAAAGTACGCTCCTCTGGATCGGTGCTGGAGCCCTGCAGACGCGTATGCGGATCTGGCAAAGAGTACGGCTGATGCGGCCAAGTTTTCCGAGGATCAAAAAGATAATGAACTGGAAAGGCTATTTTGGTCGCAATTCAGTGCTCCAACGCGCCCGTTGCCATTGAGTGAAAGGATGGCCGCTGTGGCCGAGCTCCATAGGTTGTCCGGTTTTGCAATGAGGTCTGTAATAGACCATCTATGGCCAAAGAGGCCGAAGCCGGACAATTATTTTGGTTTAGAGCAACAATTCCTTGGTGTCGTATCACGAATCGATGCCATGAAGAGGTCGGCATGCATAGAGGGTGCGCGGATGGCTCTCGCCCGTGTTAAAACATATTGGACAGATATGGAGGCCACCATCATTACAACCCAGAATCCGGCGGGAAGCCAGGATCCAGCCGAGTACTACTTGGAGCAGGTAACAGAAGGTGCTCGTTTAATAGAGGCTCAGTGCTCGAAGAATATCATGTTCGAGTGACAAATCGTTCCGTTGTAAAAACAATTGTATTTTAATTATAGAGGCTATATTTATACTTTCGCCCGAAAGTGTTATTGTGCCTCCTGTGCGGCCGTTTGATGTATATATAACCTGAAAGTTAGCGGTTGTTGGCTTTAGCCCCCATGCATACAATGCGGGGGCGTTCGCAAAAAGATGTGAAATCACACTTGATCCAACGTCTTGGTCTGTTAAGGAGGTGATCGCATATCGAACTAGGCAACCAGACTATATAGCTTTAACACTTCCACTTAGCCATAGGAGTTTGACGGTGGGGCTACTATGTAGCCCCTGGTACCTTCGCGTGCATCCGGATACGGGCGCGTGTGTACATGACCGGGGAACGGCCCTTCGTTAATGCGGAGGAACCCTAAAGATTCTGATGAGTCCTTGAGTGGTTGACCAGTCTCTCGCTATATCATGACAGTCAGCTTTCGGCTTTCTCTACTGAGGTGCTCGTCCGGAATAACCAGGGCACAATCGCAGTAGTTCTCCTTTGGCCGCCTTAGCCAATAGAAATAGAATGTAAGGCGGCAGACCCAGGAGCCGGGCAAACCCAACATTTGACCAAAGACATGATTCGGAGCTGATGCATATAAGACCAAACTCGTGACGCCGAACACTCCCGAAGGTATTTGCACTTTATAACATATACTGGGCTGAGTAACGCCCTTTATTATGAACCCTGTATTTCCAGGTACGTGCATTAGTCTGTCTTGGCGAAATGCCAATAACGCCAGTATCCCCTGTGGGTGTAGTACCCATGGGATGTTAAGCAACAAGAGACAATAAAGAAGGTTTACATAGGGGCTTAATCTAAAGAGAAAGCTTTGAGCGGGGCCCTGCTGCACGTCTGCGCCTTTGTCTCCGTTGTGCCGTGTCCCGGGAGGGTATCGCACGAATGGTGTCTGTAAAAAGGAAAACTCATGTAAAAGAGTATGACGTAAGCATGCGAAGAATTGGTTATTATCAATGGATAATAGAAGTGTAAGACATTGTCCTGTTAATAAGGTCAAGCCAAAAGGTGGGCTTTATTGAATATCTGTAGCCCCTGGTGTCCTCTATGGGATTACATGTATAGCACCCAGCTCAGGTTTATCTGGGCTGTTACCCACGATGGTGTGCCGGACTCATCTAACCGTGCCCGTGGTCTTAATGACCGATCATGCGTTCTTATATTAGAGGCCGCTTAGTGTCCGGCTGCTAGAGCCGTCGCATACTCTTCCGCACATAAGGAACGCTCTGTATTTCTGTTAACGGTGATGACGCCACGTGGACCGGGCATCTTGAGTTTGAGGTAGGCGTAGTGCGGTACTGCGTTGAAGCGGGCGAAGGCCGTTCTTCCGAGCAATGCATGATAACCACTTCGGAGGGGAGCGATGGTGAAGAGTAATTCTTCACTTCTGAAGTTGTCTTGAGAACCGAATGTCACCTCTAAAATGAGGGAGCCCCTGCAGCGGGCCTCAACGCCTGGTATCACCCCTTCAAAGGTGGTGTTACTTTGGTTGATTCTGGATGGGTCTATCCCCATCCTGCGGACAGTGTCCTGGTATATTAGATTGAGACTACTGCCGCCGTCCATGAGGACACGAGTGAGATGGTATCCGTCGATTATTGGGTCGAGCACCAAGGCAGCCGATCCTCCATGCCGCGTACTAGTCGGGTAGTCCCCCTGATCAAAGGTGATCGGGGAGGCCGACCAGTGGTTAAGTTTGGGCGCAACAGGCTCTACATCGTATGCGTCTCTGAGCGCGCGTTTGCGCCTTCTCTTCGGTATGTGAGTCGCGTAGATCATGTTTACTGTCTTTACCTCTGGTGGGAATTTTTTCTGTCCCCTAGTGTTCGGCTGGCGAGGCTCATCCTCATCTTGACTTGGTGTTTCCCTTCCCTTGTGTTCGGCATTTAACTTGTCGGCCTGCTTAAAGACCCAACATTTTCTGTGAGTGTGGTTCGCAGGTTTTTCGGGCGTGCCATGAATTTGGCACAATCTGTCCAGGACTTTGTTCAAGCCGGACGGTCCCTCTTTGCTGCCTTTAAATCGCTTCTTCTGTTGACCGGGTTGAGAGCCCTTGAATCCGGTGTTGACCGCTGTGTTGTCCGGACTTTTTTCCTTGTTTCGATGCTTGATTTTATTGTGCCGTGGCTTCCCATTGCCATCCCTGATTTCGGATGTGCCTGGGTCGCTCGTGCCTCTACGGGCCAACCAGCTGTCTCCACCCGCGCAAAAGCGGGCTGTAAGGCTTGTTAAGGCTGCCATTGTCCTCGGCTTTTCTTGATCGAGGTGTCTGGCGAGCCACTCATCCCTGATACTGTGCTTGAAGGCTGCTAGGGCTTCGACATTCAGACAATCGACAATTTGATTCTTCTTAGTGAGGAATCTATTCCAAAGCTTGCGGGCGGACTCTCCGGGCTGTTGAATTATGTGACTTAAATCGTCATCGTCCGGAGGTCGGACATAGGTTCCTTGAAAATTGGCCCTGAAAGCGTCCTCAAGTTCTTCCCAACTTCCGATTGAATTTTCGGGGAGGCTTTTCAACCAGTGCCGAGCTGGTCCTTTCAACTTGAGGGGAATCTATTTTCTGGCGTGGAGGTCGTCTCCACGAGCCATGTGGATGTGAAGGATAAAATCCTCAATCTAGACCCCGAGGGTCTGTCGTTCCGTCATATGCCTCTATGTTCACAGGTTTAAAACCCCGTGGAAATTCATGGTCCAGTACCTCTTCGGTGAAGCACAGAGGGTGAGCAGCCCCTCTATATCTGGACATGTTGTGGCATGCTGTCGACTGTTGTTGTGTACGGTGCTGATTCCGAACTGGTATTCGATCAGTCTGATCGTTTTGGTGACCGTAATCCTGTGCCGGAGCATGTCCTCTAGATCCATAGATCGACCTCATCGCGCCGGCCTTTTTGTCTAGGAGCTCACGTAAATCGTGTGCGGCATCAGTAGCTGCTCTGTCGCAGTCATGAAGTGGCTGGTCCGGCCTACCGGCCGTATTGTTCTTCGGCGGAATGGCCTCATCGTCGAATTCTGGCAGCAGCTTGCGCTTTGGATAGCTCTTTGTGTGGCGATCATCACCGTATTTTTCTTCAGTGTCTAGCACTTTATTCCATCTATGGTTGAGCGTTTCCTGCGGCCTTTAGCCTTTGCTTATGCTTCTTTAGACTTATCGCAGTGGCCATAAGCCTTCCGTGGAGGTTATCTCGTTCCAAATGTTTTTCCGGGATGATGAATGCATCGTCGTCCGGACTGTGCTCCTCTCCCGGGGCGAGTTGATGAGTTCGGCCCTCGGGATCGCTGTGATCGGGCGTCTGCTCCGGGCTGTGTTCGGCGTGACCTGGCTCATCCTGCTCCATCGCTGGGTCCATAGGGTCGTTGTTGCATGGGGTGTCGATCTTTCTAGCGCTGTTATCGCTATTTTTACTGTGGCTGGACTTAGAGCGGCGTCTGCACCGTTGTTTTGGCTTTTTTCTGGGGGTTTTATCCTCCGTTTTGTCGCCATCGTCCTCCTTAGGCGTGTCCACCATGTATATATCATATGATGAGGTGGCAGTCTAGCGCCCCATGGGCGGTGGTTCTGAATCATCCCCTGCGCCGACGTCCATACCGTCGGTGTCATCGGAGTCGAAGTCAAGCATGTCTGCTACGTCATCGACAGTGGCTATGAAGTGGGTGGTGGGTGGGCAACGAATTTCTTTGTCGCCGTCTTCCCCCTCATGCCGGACATAGTTCGGCCAAGAGTCTCCTGACAAAGAGAGAGACCTTAATGAATTCAGCATATCGCCAAAGGGCGAGTGCTGGAAGATATCCGCAATGACGGATTCCATTATCGGAGCCCAAGCAGATTCGGTGGGCTCGGGGGCGCGCGGTCTAGGCCCTACAGCCGAACACAAGTCCGCGGGTCCGGTGACACAGACTTCCTTGGGGGCGGAGTCTGTGTTCGGCTCTACCGCCGATGAGTGTTCGGCCTCCGGGGTGGGGTCCATCCTCCAGTCCTCGGACGACGTGATCTACCCCGGATTTAGGTCCGGAGGTATTGCAGGTGCGATATCCCGCGTATTGTCTGACAGCAGGTCTAAGCCGTGCTCTTCGTGACTGTTCGACGCTCCTGGCGTAGGCCCAAATCCATCGAAGATCAAGTCTCCGCAGACATCGGCCGTGTAATTCAAGTTTCCGAACCTGACCTGATGGCCAGGGGCGTAGCTGTCGATCTGCTCTAGATGGCCAAGTGAATTGGCCCGCAGTGCGAAGCCGCCGAACACGAAGATCTGTCCGAGGGGAAAAGTCTCACCCTAGACCGCGTTGTTGTTGTGATTGAAGGAGCCATTGAGCCTTGCAGCGACGACACAGAGGAACTCTCAATGAAAGCACCAATGTCGGTGTCAAAACCGGCGGATCTCGGGTAGGGGGTCCCGATCTGTGCGTCTAAGGCTATTGGTAACAGAAGGCAAGGGACACGATGTTTTACCCAGGTTCGGGCCCTCTCGATGGAGGTAAAACCCTACTTCCTACTTGATTGATCCTGATGATATGAGTATTACAAGAGTAGATCTATGATAACCCACAAGTGTAGGGGATCGCAACAGCTTTCGAGGGTAAAGTATTCAACCCAAATTTATTGATTTGACACAAGGGGAGCCAAAGAATATTCTTGAGTATTAGTAGTTGAGTTGTCAATTCAACCACGCCTGGATAACTTAGTATCTGCAGCAAAGTATTTAGTAGCAAAGTAGTATGATAATAAAGGTAATGGTAGCAAAAGTAAAGATAATAGTTTTTTGGTTTTTGTAGTAGTTGTAACAATAGCAACGGAAAAGTAAATAAGCAAAGAACAATATGTGAAAAGCTCGTAGGCAATGGATCAGTGATGGATAATTATGCCGGATGCGATTCCTCATGTAATAGCTATAACATAGGGTGACACAAAACTAGCTCCAGTTAATCAATGTAATGTAGGCATGTATTCCGTAAATAGTCATACGTGCTTATGGAAAAGAACTTGCATGACATCTTTTGTCCTACCCTCCCGTGGCAGCGGGGTCCTAACGGAAACTAAGGGATATTAAGGCCTCCTTTTAATAGAGAACCGGAACAAAGCATTAGCACATAGTGAATACATGAACTCCTCAAACTACGGTCATCACCGAGAAGTATCCCGATTATTGTCACTTCGGGGTTGTCGGATCATAACACATAATAGGTGGCTATAGACTTGCAAGATCGGATCAAGAACACACATATATTCATGAAAACATAATAGGTTCAGATCTGAAATCATGGCACTCGGGCCCTAGTGACAAGCATTAAGCATAGCAAAGTCATAGCAACATCAATCTCAGGACATAGTGGATACTAGGGATCAAACCCTAACAAAACTAACTTGATTACATGGTAAATCTCATCCAACCCATCTGAAAGTGCAACTAATCCCCGGGTGGTTTTGGTAATTAATAACAACATATATATCATTGAACTAATAGTTTCTTGAGAATCATTTCAGAAAGTTCAGTGATTTGGGTATGGCAATGACTGAAGAAGTGGACCCCTCAAAATGCTAAGGCAAGCATTGGCAAAAGCTCAAGACTCCATTTTTGGTTTAGTGATCCAAGATCACATTGAGTCCATAGGAAAGCCAATACTATTAAAAGGGGATGAGGTTATGATAATGATCTGGTTGCTCAAAGTGCTTAGTGATACATCTCCTAAACTATCAGCACCCTTCACTTCAAATATACACTCATAAGTAATCTCGGTCCCACCGATTCCATAAACTCAGTCACACCGAGATGAACCACCTCAGCCATATAGCCAAACCCTAGAAATTTCGGATTTTCTGATTCTGAACTCGGTCTCACCGAAACTAGTGTTGCCAAGCTTCTGTAACCTTCTGTCATCAAATCAGTGTCACCAAGATGATGAAGTCGGTCCCACCGAGATTGGCAAACCCTAGTCTTTGGAAGAATCGGACTCACCGAGATTGTATTTTCGGTCCCACCGAAAATCCCAACGTTCACATGTTTTGAACTTTCGGTCTCACCGAGTTGTCAACTTCGGTCTGACCGAGATTGGTCAAATGTGTGTAACGGTTGGATTTTGTGTGGAGGCTATAAATACCCCTCCACCTCCTCTTCATTCGTGGAGAGAGCCATCAGAAAGAACTACCACTCCTACCTTACATTTCTGAGAAGAAAACTACCTACCCTTGTGTTGAGATCAAGTTGCTCCACTCCCACCATATGAAGCTTGATCTCTAGCCTTCCCAAGTTGCTTTCCACACAATCCTTTCTTCCACCACAGCCAAATCAGTGAGGAGAGTTGAGTGTTGGGGAGATTATCATTTGAAGCACAAGAGCAAGGAGTTCATCATCATCAACACCATCTATTACCTTTTGGAGGGTGGTGCCTCCTAGATTGGTTAGGTGTCGCTTGGGAGCCTCCGTCAAGATGTGGAGTTGAACCAAGAAGTTTGTAAGGGCAAGGAGATCGCCTACTTCTTGAAGATCTACCCCGAGTAAGATTAGTCCTCCGTGGGCGTATGCCATGATGGCATAGACAAGGTTGCTTCTTCGTGGACCCTTCGTGGGTGGAGCCCTCCGTGGACTCTCGCAGCCGTTACCCTCCGTGGGTTGAAGTCTCCATCAACGTGGATTGACGATAGCACCACCTATCGGAACCACGAGAAAAAATCTCCGTGTCTCCAAATTGCGTTTGCTCTTCTCCACCTCTCTTTACTACATGTGCAATTTACTTTCCGCTGCCTATACTCTAGAATTGCATGTGTAGGGTGATACTTGACTTGATCATCATTGTGAACTTGCCAAAAACTTGTCTTTATCTAAAGGCTAAATTTTTATATTGTCAAGTAGTCTAATCACCCCCCCTCTAGACATACTTTCGATCCTACAAGTGGTATCAGAGCCTTGGTCTCCATTGTATTGGTTTCCATTGCATTGGACTCCATAAGCTTGGTTTCACAACCTAGGAGAGTATGGCGTCTAGTGAGGGTAATTTTCGTAGAGGTCCTTACTTTGATGGTTCAAATTTTGCTAGTTGGAAGCATAAAATGAAAATGCATATTCTTGGACATAACCCTGCCGCATGGGGCATTATTTGTGTTGGTTTGCAAGGTGAATTCTTCGAGGAAGGAAAAGTTCCGGATCGTGAAGCTACAGCGGATGAATTGCGGATGTTGCAAAACAATGCTCAAGCTTGTGACATTCTCTTCAATGCTTTGTGTCCCGAGGAGTTCAACAAAATCAGCCGTCCTGAGAATGCAAAAGAGATTTGGGATACTTTGGTCGAAATGCACGAAGGTACCGAGTCCGTGAAGGAATCAAAGCTAGATGTTCTTCAAGGTAAACTTGACAACTTCAAGATGAAGGAAGGTGAAGGAGTCGCTGAAATGTACTCTAGGCTTGCTCTCATCACAAATGAGATTGCCGGCTTAGGAAGCGAAGAAATGACCGACCGATTCATCATCAAGAAGATTCTCAGAGCTTTGGATGGAAAGTATGACACCGTGTGCACTTTGATCCAAATGATGCCAAACTACAAGAATCTCAAGCCTACCGAAGTCATTGGAAGAATTGTTGCTCATGAGATGACACTTAAAGATAAGGAAGAGCTTCACAACAAGTCAAGTGGTGCTTACAAAGCTACATGTGATGCTCCCACAACCTCAAGTGACAAGCTAGTTTCCAATGAAGAGATAAGCCTAATGGTGAAGAACTTCAACAAATTCTACAAGAGTAGAAGCAAGGAAAGAAGCTCAAAGTCTAGATCATATGATGAAAAGAGATCTTCTAGTCGTGATCGAAACTGCTACAATTGTGGAAGACCCGGACACTACTCAAATGAGTGTTCGGCTCCCCACAAGAGAAGAGAAGAATCTCCAAGAAGAAGAAGCTCAAGAGAAGAGTCACCTCGGAAAGAGAGAAGGAGTAGAGATGATCGTTATGAACGAAGATCCTCTCGGAGAAGCAAGGATTCGGAGAGGAAAGACAAGTCATCAAGGAGCTACACAAGAAGAAAACATCAAGCTCATGTAGGTGAATGGGTCTCCGGCTCCGACTCCGACAATCACTCCGAAAGAAGCTATCACTCCAACTCCGACTACAGTCAAGATGAAGGTGTTGCCGGTCTTGCTCTCGTGTCCTCCAACTCCAACTCCTATGACTTATTTGATTCACCAAATGAGGGAATTGGAAGATGCTTCATGGCTAAAGGCCCCAAGGTATCACACCCTGAATTTATTGACTTTGATAGTGATGAGGATGACTTGCTTGGAGAAGATGAGCTTTTACATGATAAATCTAGTGAGCCTAGTAATGATGAACATGCTAGTAGTCTTTATAGTCGAGAAGAGTCGAATGACAATGCTATGAAGGAGATTGAGCGTCTAACTAAAGAACTAAACACTCTTAAGTTAGCGCATGAAACAAATCAAGAAGATCATAGAGAGCTCCTAAGATCTCATGAGAAGCTACGCTTCGAGAAGCTCAATCTAGAGCAAGAACATGAGTTCCTAAAAGCTATCAACGACGATCTTCGAAAGAAGAGTTCTTCATATCTTGCCAAACGACTTCTCTTGTCTAATTTCTGGCCACCTATTAAAACTAAGCATGACAAGCATAAGAAAAATTCTTCATCTAGTAGTAACAATAACCATGCTAAATCCAATGTTGTTACTTCTAGTAGTTCTCTTGATTCCACTAACAATGTTTCAAGCCAAGTTATACTTGAGCAAGAAAATAGTTTATTGAAAGGGATTATAGAGAAAGGTGTCTACAAGAGCCTTGCCGGAAGCAAGAACTTTGAGGAAATTGTTCGCAAGCAAGGAAGGCACCGGAAGAATCAAGGAATTGGTTTTGAGCGAAAGTTCAACGCCGAGGGTGTTGAATGGGAAGAAGGTCAATATCCCACTCCAAAGTTTGTTTCTCAAAAGGAGAAGTATGATCCTACTTCCTCCAATGTGGAACAAGCTCAAGATGATCTTCCACCACAAGACCACAAGCTAAAAGGCAAGGACAAGCTTCAAGAGGAGATTGATGCATTTATTGAAGCACCTAAAGCCATGGTCAAGTGGGTTCCCAAGGAAACGTCAAGTTCTACTTCGTCAAGCTCAACTACAACCCCAAGGATTCCCATCAAGATTATGTGGATCCCGAAGAAGAAGAACTAGAGAGTTCTTGAGGGTGACTCCGCCAACATACTTCACTCACATTCATTTTGGCAAAACTTGTGCAATCAACTTCCACATCTTGCACTAGTTCATGGAGTCACAAACCCTCTTGTTGGTAAGTCAAGGGACAAGGTAATCATTGCTTTCATGGACATCATCTATTGTGTACTTCAATCTATGTCCATGGATATCCTTGTTTGTTCCTTGTGGGACTAACCCATGTAGGTATTGAAAGTGCCCGAATCCAAAGGATTGCTCCCAACTCTTGATGATCTTCATCAACATTGAGCATCCACATCTTCAACATCTACATGAAGTCTTCTACGACAACCCAAGGTTAGTTTGACCCTTTAAAAGGGGTTCTCACATCTAGGGGGAGCTTTGCTCTAAAGAATTGAGCTAAAGCATCTTCAAATGATGTGAACACATCAATGCTTTATGTAAAAGTGGTAACCCCACTTGTGCTTAAACGATGAGTATGACCTATGATCAAGTGTTCTCATTTGACTCCTAAGTCAATATACTCATATAAAGATGACCTAGTCATCGACGAATTGTGTGATAGTAGCTAGAGTTTTGATTGTGCATGTTTGACACATATTTCATTTGCTATCTTTTTGTGTGAGCATGTTGGATGCATAATTTTATCCATTCGAGGACATCCATTTGTTGCTTTGGTCTTTTGGATTTTTTCTGACCAAATGGATGGACAAGAATTCCTAAGTTCCTCCCCTAGCTATCTATGCTTTCTTGTCTCAAATTCTATTCATGCTTATATCACAAACTTTGAACAAGTCATTTTCGGACCCACCGAGTGAGGAGCACTCGGAGCCACCGATCCGTCAAAGGCTAAACTTCCAAAACCTTCTAAGTAATTTCGGTCAGACCAACCCACTCAAACTCGGTCCAACCGAAAGCACTTGGATTGATCTAGGTTTTCACCTCGGTGAAACCGAGTTGCAAATTTCGGCGTGACCGAAGTGTGTAACTGCCCAGCAGTTAACCATCTCGGTGCCACCGAGTTTTACAACTCGGTCCCACCGACAGCTAAGGGGTATATATACTCCAAGGGCAGCGCGCGTTGATTCCTACTTCAAAACGCCTCGCCCCCAAACCCCTTGCTGCCGTCGCCGTGGTCTCCGGATCGTCTCCGTCGTCGCCTGTGCGCCCTCGCCGCAGGTCTCCGTCGCCGTCAACGGACATTCTCTCCGCGCCGTTGCCGCCGTAGAGGAACTCCACCAAGTTAGGGTGAGTTTCGATCCCTCTCGTGTTCCCATCTCCGATTCTATGCACGATTGGTTTGCCTAGCATCTTGCCACGTTTGAGATCTTCCTTTACACCAAATTAGTTCGTTAGAACGAAATTTGAGTAAAAGTTTTAGGGTTAGGTTTCCGCCGAACACATCTCGGTGAGACCGATTCTACATTCTCGGTATGACCGATTTGGCCTCTGGCCATTGCACTGCACTTTTCGGTCCAACCGAGTTGTGCAAATCGGTGCGACCGAAATGAGGATTTAGTGAAACCCTAGTGTTCTCGGCAAGACCGAAACCCATTTCGGTCCAACCGAAAGTGGTGTGAATGGTTCTGTTTGAACACTTCGGATTCACTGAATTTTAGACTCGGTCTGACCGAAATGCATTCTGTGAAAACCTAAAACTGAAATTTGAACTCATTTTTTTGCAAAATCTTCTGCAGTCTGTGATAACTCTTCTACTCTGCCTACACCTAATCTATTCACAGGTTGTCAGCCATGTCAGATGCCAGTGACAGCCAGAACAGGTCTGAGTCACCAATTGCTAAGATTCCAGAGGCAGGCACTAGTCCTGAGGCCAGCAGCTTTTCAGATGATGGTGAAAGGAGCACACCAAGTGGTTTGCCTCCTGCAGCCACCAGGGCCAGGAAGAAGAGGAATTCTGATGAAGAAGATTCTGATTTTATTGCTGAAGAAGAGATCTCCTCCAAGCCAAAGAGGAAAGTTGTTGCCAAAGAGCATCAAGGGCAGCAAACCAAGAAAGGCACCAGCAAAGTGAAGAAGTCCACTGTTGCTAAGAAGCTGAGTATGGAAGAGGAAACTTCAAGCAAGGTGAAGAAAACTTCCAAGAGGAAGAGGATTGTGCATGATGAAGCAGCAGATGATGATGATGATGAGGAAGCACCCCAGCCTCCTCCTCAGAAGTCTAAGTTCATGGGTGATGCCATCAGGGCAGGAGCCCCTTCTAAGCCCAAGCCATCTGCTCCAGCAAAGGCAGCTCAAGCCAAGCCTGCTGCCAAGCCCAAGAAGACTGTCAGGAACATCCCAGCTTCAGAGAAGAAGAAAGACAATGTGCCACCAGCTGAGTCAGATGATGAGGCACCTGTATTGCTGAAACTTCGTCAGAAACTGCCAATTCACAATGATGCTCATCCTCGAGCTGAAAACATGAAGGAAAGAAAGGACAGAGGTCTCAGGCTATGGAGACAAGCTGATCCATATGCTGTAAGGAGAAGAACTGCTGTAGATCCAAGGTTCCACACCAGAGAGCAGCAGGACTTCTATGAGACTGTGCTGATGAACAAGAAGCCCATTGTTGCAGATACTAGATATGTTGACTGGGCATACATTGACAGTGAAGAGCACAGAGACTTCTTTCCACATGTGCATGAGAGCTTCACTGCATGTGGTGTTGCTGAGTTTGTTGGTCAAAAGTTGACAGATTGGAATGATGAGATGATCATGCAATTCTATGCCACAGCTCATTTTTATCCAGATGGAAAGATCACATGGATGACTGAAGGCCAAAGATTCTCTTCAACTGTTGAAGAATGGGCAGCACTGCTGAATGCTCCAGTGCAGAGAGAGGATGATGTTGATGTCTATGGTATTCCCAAGAAGAACCATGAGTCTATGAAGAATATGTACAATGAGGTACCAGCTAAGGATGTGGAAATCTGGAAGCTCGGCTCAGTGTATCATCTCCAGGCAGGTCTACCTACCACAAACACTATTCTGAGGCATACTTTGATGCCCAAGTCTGGAGATCATCGCATGATCAGAGGGTATTCTATCAACATGCTGCATATACTTGATCAGAAGGCACCTTTCAAGGTGATGGACCTGATAGTTGAGACTATCAAGAGGACTGCAGCAGACCAGAAGAGGTCGTGTGGATTTGCCCCGCACATTCAGATGCTTATCAATGCCAAGTTTGGCATGGGCACCTACTTGTTGGATAGACCACACTTGCCACTGCAGCCTGAGCATGAGGACAATGAAGTTGTGATGGATGAGGAGGATCCAACCTCTGTTGAAGGACAAGCAAAGAGTGAAGCTGCCAAGAAAGCTAAAGCTGAGAAAGAAGCAGCAGCAGCAGCAGCTAAACCCAAGAGTGTTGGAGATCAGCTCCTTGAAGCTACCCAGAGGATTGAACAACGCCTGGCCAGCATTGTGCAGTCTCAGGAGAGTCTTGAGAGGATTGTTGAAGACAAGATCCATGCTCTGGATGTCAAGCTGGCTGAAGTGCAAGTCACTGTCAACAAGCTTGAGGCAGATATCGAGGAAGCAAAGAGGGAGAAGGAAGAGCTCATGCGTGAGATGAAGGATGACCTAGTCCAGGATGATTATGAACAGCCTGCTCCGGTTCCTACAAGACCCCGATCAGCTGCTATTCCAGTGACAGACACCAGGACTACAGCCTCAGCACCTCCCACAGCTCCATCAGTTCCAGCTCCAGCTCCAGTGACCACTCCTCCAGCAGCACAGACATCAGCTGAAGCCTTTGCAGATGCAGCCATCTCAACTCCATCAACCCAGACAGGAGCCGCCAGCAGAGTCCCTAGTGACGTTTAGCTCTATACTTTTCGAACTTTTTGGTAACTTGTTGCCAAAGGGGGAGAAATTGTATAGATCATAGGACTTCGAGAGAGAGTGCTTTCTTTTGCTCTTTCGTTCATTTGCGGTTTCTTTGAGATACTTTTGAGATTTTTTGAGACATTCCGTGTGTTTGATACTACGTTTGCTCTACATTGATGAGTGCTTGGTCGTACTATGCCTTAATGTGTGCTTAATGCTTATCTTATGCTATTCATATCTTGTATGACCATTTACTCATGTCTTGTGCATGCTATTCATTCTTATCATTTTGTGCGCTCCACCAAGATGTATGTGACATGGAAGAGTGACCCATGATCCTAATCGATTGTGCATTTGCATTCAAACGCAAATCTTAAATAATGCACAAATTTAGGGGGAGCTCTTGCTTATCACATACTTCTCAAAGCGACGATATTATTCATTGATTATATCCTATGTCGAAGCTTTGATCTATATGTTGTCATCAATTACCAAAAAGGGGGAGATTGAAAGTGCAACTAATCCCCGGGTGGTTTTGGTAATTAATAACAACATATATATCATTGAACTAATAGTTTCTTGAGAATCATTTCAGAAAGTTCAGTGATTTGGGTATGGCAATGACTGAAGAAGTGGACCCCTCAAAATGCTAAGGCAAGCATTGGCAAAAGCTCAAGACTCCATTTTTGGTTTAGTGATCCAAGATCACATTGAGTCCATAGGAAAGCCAATACTATTAAAAGGGGTTGAGGTTATGATAATGATCTGGTTGCTCAAAGTGCTTAGTGATACATCTCCTAAACTATCAGCACCCTTCACTTCAAATATACACTCATAAGTAATCTCGGTCCCACCGATTCCATAAACTCAGTCACACCGAGATGAACCACCTCAGCCATATAGCCAAACCCTAGAAATTTCGGATTTTCTGATTCTGAACTCGGTCTCACCGAAACTAGTGTTGCCAAGCTTCTGTAACCTTCTGTCATCAAATCGGTGTCACCGAGATGATGAAGTCGGACCCACCGAGATTGGCAAACCCTAGTCTTTGGAAGAATCGGACTCACCGAGATTGTATTTTCGGTCCCACCGAAAATCCCAACGTTCACATGTTTTGAACTTTCGGTCTCACCGAGTTGTCAACTTCGGTCTGACCGAGATTGGTCAAATGTGTGTAACGGTTGGATTTTGTGTGGAGGCTATAAATACCCCTCCACCTCCTCTTCATTCGTGGAGAGAGCCATCAGAAAGAACTACCACTCCTACCTGACATTTCTGAGAAGAAAACTACCTACCCTTGTGTTGAGATCAAGTTGCTCCACTCCCACCATATGAAGCTTGATCTCTAGCCTTCCCAAGTTGCTTTCCACACAATCCTTTCTTCCACCACAGCCAAATCAGTGAGGAGAGTTGAGTGTTGGGGAGATTATCATTTGAAGCACAAGAGCAAGGAGTTCATCATCATCAACACCATCTATTACCTTTTGGAGGGTGGTGCCTCCTAGATTGGTTAGGTGTCGCTTGGGAGCCTCCGTCAAGATGTGGAGTTGAACCAAGAAGTTTGTAAGGGCAAGGAGACCGCCTACTTCGTGAAGATCTACCCCGAGTAAGGCTAGTCCTCCGTGGGCGTATGCCATGATGGCATAGACAAGGTTGCTTCTTCGTGGACCCTTCGTGGGTGGAGCCCTTCGTGGACTCTCGCAGCCGTTACCCTCCGTGGGTTGAAGTCTCCATCAACGTGGATTGACGATAGCACCACCTATCGGAACCACGAGAAAAAATCTCCGTGTCTCCAAATTGCGTTTGCTCTTCTCCACCTCTCTTTACTACATGTGCAATTTACTTTCCGCTGCCTATACTCTAGAATTGCATGTGTAGGGTGATACTTGACTTGATCATCATTGTGAACTTGCCAAAAACTTGTCTTTATCTAAAGGCTAAATTTTTATATTGTCAAGTAGTCTAATCACCCCCCCCTCTAGACATACTTTCGATCCTACACCATCACCGTCCAGCAAGCCTACGATGGAATTACTCACGCACGGCGGTGAGCATCATGAAATTGGTGATGGAGGATGGTTGATGATGACGACGGCGATGAATCCCCCTCTCCGGAGCCCCGAATGGACTCCAGATAAACCCTCCCGAGAGAGATTAGGGCTTGGCGGCAGCTCTGTGTCGTAAAACACGATGAAACTTTCTCCCTGATTTTTTTCTCCCCGAACGTGAATAGATGGAGTTGGAGTTGAGGTCGGTGGAGGTCCAGGGGGCCCACGAGATAGGGGCGCGCCCTACAGGGGGGCGCGCCCCCTATCTCGTGGACAGGCCCTAGGCCCCTTGGTGTATTTCTTTCACCCATAAATTCTTATTAAATCCAAAAAGTGCCTCCGTGGATTTTTAGGACATTCCGAGAACTTTTCTTTTCTACACATAAAACAACATCATGGCAGTTCTGCTGAAAACAATGTCAGTCCGGGTTAGTTTCATTCAAATCATGCAAGTTAGAGTCCAAAACAAGGGCAAAAGTGTTTGGAAAAGTAGATACATTGAAGACGTATCAATCTACCATGAGATCGTAGAGGCTAAACCCTAGAAGCTAGCCTATGATGATTATGATTGTCCTTCTACGGACTAAACCCTCCGGTTTATATAGACACCGGAGGGGGCTATGGTTTACACAGAGTCGGTTACAAAGAAAGAGATCTAATATCCGGATCACCAAGCTTGTCTTCCACGCAAAGGAGAGTCCCATCCGGACACGGGACGAAGTCTTGAGTCTTGTATCTTCACGGTCCATCAGTCCGGCCAAAGTATATAGTCCGGCTGTCCAGATATCCCCTAATCCAGGACTCCCTCACCCACCCACCCCCCGGTATTCCGATATGTACCCAATACTCCCCGGAACACTTCCGGTGTCCGAATACTATCATCCTATATATTAATCTTTACCTCTCGGCCATTTCGAGACTCCTCATCATGTCCGCGATCTCATCCGAGACTCCGAACAACATTCGGTCACCAAATCACATAACTCATATAATACAAAATCATCATTAAACGTTAAGCATGTGGACCCTACAGGGTCGAGAACTATGTAGACATGACCGAGACACCTCTCCGGTCAATAACCAATAGTGAAACCTGGATGCTCATATTGGCTCCCACATATTCTACGAAGATCTTTATCGGTCGAACCGTTATGACAACATATGTTATTCCCTTTTTCATCGGTATGTTACTTGCCCGAGATTCAATCGTCGGTATCTTCATACCTAGTTCAATCTCGTTACTAGCAAGTCTCTTTACTCGTTCCGTAATGCATCATCCTGCAACTAACTCATTATTCACTTTGCTTGCAAGGCTTCTTATGATGCGCATTACCGAGAGGGCCCAGAGATACCTCTCTGATACTCGGAGTGACAAATCCTAATCTCGATCTATGCCAACCCAACAAACACCTTTGGAGATACCTGTAGAGCATCTTTATAATAACCCAGTTACGTTGTGACGTTTGATAGCACATAAGGAATTCCTCTGGTATCCGGGAGTTGCATAATGTCATAGTAGGAGGAATATGTATTTGACATGAAGAAAGCAGTAGCACTAAAACTGAACGATCATTATGCTAAGCTAACGGATGGATCTTGTCCATCACATCATTCTCTAATGATGTGATCCCGTTCATCAAATGACAACATATGTCTATGTTTAGGAAACTTAACCATCTTTGATCAACGAGCTAGTCTAGTAGAGGCTTACTAGGGACACGGTATTTTGTCTATGTATCAACACATGTATCAAGTTTTCGGTTAATACAATTCTAGCATGAATAATAAAAATTTATCATGAAATAAGGAAATATAAAATAAAAACTTTATTATTGCCTCTAGGGCATATTTCCTTCAGTCTCCCACTTGCATTAGAGTGGATAATCTAGTTCACGTCGCCATGTGATTTAACAACAGTTCACATCATTATGTGATTAACACCCATACTTCACATCGCCATGTGATCAACACCCAAAGGGTTTACTAGAGTCAATAATATAGGTCACATCGCTATGTGATTAACACCCAAAGAGTACTAAGGTGTGATCATGTTGTGCTTGTGAGAGAGAATTAGTCAACGGGTCTAACACATCAGATCCGTATGTATTTTGCACATTTCTATGTCTACAATGCTTTGCATGGAGCTACTCTAGCTAATTGCTCCCACGTTCAATACACATCTAGATTTAGACTTAGAGTCATCTAGATCAGTGTTAAAGCTTGCATCGTTGTAACTCTTTACGATGAACTCTTTATCACCGTCATAACCGAGAAATATTTCCTTAGTCCTCTTTAAGTACCTAAGGATAATTTTTGACCGTTGTCCAGTGATCCACTCCTGGATCACTATTGTACCCTGCTACCTCTTGAGCAGTGTGTTGGTTTTCCCTTGAAGAGGAAAGGGTGATGCAGCTAAGTAGCGTAAGTATTTCCCTCAGTTTTTGAGAACCAAGGTATCAATCCAGTAGGAGGCTTCACGCAAGTCCCTCGTACCTACACAAACAAACAAGAACCTCACAACCAACACGATAAAGGGGTTGTCAATCCCTTCACGACCACTTGCGAAAGTGAGATCTGATAGAGATAATAAGATAAGATAAATATTTTTGGTATTTTATGATATAGATTGGAAAGTAAAGATTGCAAAATAAAGTAAATTGGAAACTTATATGATGGAAATAGACCCGGGGGCCATAGGTTTCACTAGTGGCTTCTCTCAAGATAGCATAAGTATTCCGCTGGGTGAACAAATTACTGTCGAGCAATTGATAGAAAAGTGCATAGTTATGAGATTATCTAGGCATGATCATGTATATAGGCATCACGTCCATGACAAGTAGACCGAAACGATTCTGCATCTACTACTATTACTCCACACATCGACCGCTATCTAGCATGCATCTAGAGTATTAAGTTCATAAGAACAGAGTAATGCATTAGGCAAGATGACATGATGTAGAGGGATAAACTCAAGCAATATGATATAAACCCCATCTTTTTATCCTCGATGGCAACAATACGGTACGTGCCTTGTTGCTCCTGCTGTCACTGGGAAAGGACACCGCAAGATTGAACCCAAAGCTAATCACTTCTCCCATTGCAAGAAAGATCAATCTAGTAGGCCAAACCAAACTGATAATTCGAAGAGACTTGCAAAGATAACCAATCATACATAAAAGAATTAAGAGTAGATTCAAATATTTCTCATAGATAAACTTGATCATAAATCCACAATTCATTGGATCTCGACAAACACACCGCAAAAAGAGTTACATCGAATAGATCTCCAAGAAGATCAAGAAGAACTTTGTATTGAGATTCAAAGGGAGAGAAGAAGCCATCTAGCTAATAACTATGGACCCGAAGGTCTGTGGTAAACTACTCACAACTCATAGGAGAGGCCTTGGCGATGATGTAGAGGCCCTCCATGATCGATTCCCGCTCCGGCGGAGCGCCGGAAAAGGCTCCAAGATGGGATCTCACGGGTACAGAAGGTTGCGGCGGTGGAAATAGGGTTTCATGGTGCTCCTGGATGTTTTCAGGGTATGGAGGTATATATAGGCGAAGAAGGTCGGTCAGAGGAGCCACAAGGGGCCCGCGAGGGTGGGGGGTGCGCCCACCCCCCTAGGGCATGCC
Organism: Triticum timopheevii; assembly: GCA_963921465.1. NCBI lineage: Eukaryota > Viridiplantae > Streptophyta > Magnoliopsida > Poales > Poaceae > Triticum > Triticum timopheevii. The sequence goes on along the minus strand of OY997274.1, from coordinate 160,943,980 downwards.
CTCCTGCCTCGTGGCCGCCTCAGATGCTTCTTGTTGTCCACTCCAAGTCTCCTGGATTGCGTTTGTTCCAAAAAGATCGCTCCCGAATGTTTCATTCCGTTTGGACTCCGTTTGATATTCCTTTTCTTCGAAACACTGAAATAGGCAAAAAAAACAGCAATTTGGGTTGGGCCTCCGGTTAGTAGGTTAGTCCCAAAAATGATATAAAGTGTAAAGTAAAGCCCATAAACATCCAAAACGGGTAATGTAATAGCATGGACCAATCAAAAATTATAGATATGTTGGAGACGTATCATACCCCCTTGCCAAACTCATAGCGAGGCACACAACTGGTCTGGTACACAGCATGGCATACTTTATAGAACCTATGGCTGAGGCATAGGGAATGACTTGCATTATCTTTCTATCTTCTGCCGTGGTCGGGCTTTGAGTCTTACTCAACTTTACACCTTGTAATACAGGCAAGAACTCCTTCTTTGACTAATCCATTTTGAACTCTTTCAAAATCTTGTCAAGGTATGTACTCATTGAAAATCTTATCAAGCATCTTGATCTATCTCTATAGATTTTGATGCCTAATATGTAAGCAGCTTCACCAAGGTCTTTCATTGAAAATTTTTATTCAGGTATCCTTTTATGCTGTCCAGAAATTCTATATCATTTCCAATCAACAATATGTCATCCACATATAATATTAGAAATGCTACATAGCTCCCACTCACTTTTTTTGTAAATACAGGCTTCTCTGAAAGTCTGTATAAAACCATATGCTTTGATCACCTCACCAAAGCGTATATTCCAACTCCGAGATGCTTGCACCAGTCCATTGATGGATCATTGGATCTTGCACATCTTAGTAGCACTTTTAGGATTGACAAAACCTTCTGGTTGCATCATATACAACTCTTAGAGATACCCATTTAAGGAATGCACTTTTGACATCCATTTGCCAGATTTCATAAAATGTGGCAATTGCTAACATGATTTGGACGGACTTAAGCATCGCTACGGGTGAGAAAGTCTCATCGTAGTCAACTCCTTGAACTTGTCGAAAACCTTTTGCGACAAGTCGAGCTTTATAGATAGTAACATTACCATCAGCACCGGTCTTCTTCTTGAAGATCCATTTATTTTCTATGGGTCTCCGATCATCGGGCAAATCCACCAAAGTCCACACTTTTTTTATCATACATGGATCCTATCTCAGATTTCATGGCTTCAAGCCATTTATCGGAATTTGGGCCCATCATAGCTTCTTCATAGTTCGTAGGTTCGTCATGGTCTAGTAACATGACTTCCAGAACAGGATTACCATACCACTCTGGAGCTTACAAGAGTTTCTCTTCCACATGCTATTGGAGCTTGAGAAGAGAAGAGGCCCTCGTGCACTCCTCCTCTGCCGCCCGCCTCGCCACGCCACGCCTCTTCATGACGCGCGCGGTTTGCGGGAAGCAGCCGAGCCGAGCTCACACATATGCACTTATTTTTGCCAGTCAGTAACGGAGAGTTTTCTGGTAGTTGGGCCACGATCTAAGACGTCGGATCATGGGTTGTACACGGACTCGGATGTGGGTCGAGCCCACGTCTCTCCACGCGGTTGTGCCTCTATAAGTGCGAGGTGTCACCTAACCCTAGCCACCACGAACAGATCACATCTACTCCACTTGCTACACCCACCGTCGTTACTTTGCTGCTGCTGCCGCCGGTGACTCCATCCCGTCCATCGTGTACACGGTCGACGGGAGAGTAGGTCTGTGAGACCCCGCCTCTCTGGATCCTATATGGGAGAGGGGCGAATAGGTTTTTGGGAAGTGACTACTCGACTACTCGCCTCCGTTCGTCTACTTCATCTACGTTCGTATCGCCTTCATCATCACCATGTCTCAGTCTGACGCTGACCATCTCGCCGCTGAGAAGCTCGAGGCCGACAAGAAGGCCGCTGATGACGCTTCTTCCGCCTGGCCTACTAGAGGGTATGACATGTTTATCCCGCTCATGTTTACTTTCATATTAGCAGTATGTGCAAATGTGTCTACTGTTTGCATAGTACGTGCTTGCTTAGATTGCCTATTTACTTAGCAATCCAAAAACCTATTATGTGTAGGAATTTTTTGGCAAGTGGCTTTGCCGCTGCAATGAAACCGGATAAGTTTACCGGTACGTACTTTAAGCGTTGGCAGACTAAGACCACTTTATGACTCACGACTATGAACGTGTTCTGGGTCGCCGGTGTCTCCACGGGAACGATTGCTCCTGAACAGGAGAAGGCGTTCAGGGAGGCCACCGTTGTATTTCTCGGAGCAATTCTTAGCGTGATCGGAGATAAATTGGACAACGCACACTTACATGTGCGTGTCGCCAAGGACTTATGGGAGGCACTCGAATCTAAATTCAGGGTCACCGATGCTGGGAGCGAAATGTATATTATAGAGCAGCTCCACAATTACAAGATGGTTGAAAACCGTCCTGTACTAGAGCAGGCGCATGAGATAATATGCATCGTTAAGGAGCTTGAGCTTCTTAAGTGCGATTTGCTGGGCAAGTTTGACGCAGGCTGCATAATCGCTAAGCTTCCTAATTCCTGGAGGAACTTTGCCACCACTCTGAAAGATCAGAGGTGTGAATTCTCTGTGTAGGTTGTCATTGGCCGTCTGAGTATTGAGCAGAATTCGAGGGTAAAGGACTCGCACCGAAAAGGGGCCGAAGGGACTTCTGTTGCCAACATGGTGAACCAGAGGAACTTCAACTTCCACAAGCCCAAGGGAAAGAACGGTGTCCAACACAATACCGACCTTAAGAAGAAGGATAAGAAGACCTTCAAGAAGAACAAGAAGGATGAGGACTGCTTTACTTGTGGTTTGGTTGAACATTGGGCCAACAAGTGCCAAAACAAGTTTAAGAAGTCAAGACAGGACTCCAAGTCTGTCAACATGATTATGGGAAACAATGAGAATGGTGCATCTAGGTAGGGTAATTTATTTACTGTTTTTTAGTGTTTTAGTCCACCGATTGGTGGGTGGTCACATGTGCAGGTGTTCATGTGTGTGTTGATATTTCATTGTTCACTTCTTAACAGGTCATAGGCCACGGGTCCGTATTAATGGGGAATGATGTGAGTGCTTCTGTTCATGGTGTTGGCACGGTCGATCTGAAGTTTACTTCAGGAAGGATCGTGCAACATGTCCCTGCCATCAAGAAGAACCTCGTTAGTGGCTCCATTCTATGTAGAGAAGGGTTTAAGTTGGTCTTCGAGTCTAATAAATTAGTTGTTACTAAATATGGACTATCTGTTGGAAAAGGTTATGAGAGCGGAGGGATGTTCTGCCTTTCCCTCACAGATGTTTGTAATAAAAGTCATGAACAATATTCATTCGAGTGTTAATGAATATGAAGTTTGGTAGTCACGTCTTTTGTCACATTAGTTTATGTGTTATGACGCGGCTAGCTAAGTTGGATTTAATCCCGATTTTTCACTTTAGCCAAAGGTTCTAAGTGCCTTTCATGTGTGCAAGCTAAGCAACCTTGCAAGCCTCACAAGGCTATGGAGGAGAGACACTTGGCACCATTAGAACTCATACATTCTGATCTTTGTGAGATGAATGGTGTGTTGACTAAAGGTGGAAAGAAATACTTCATGACAATGATAGATGATTCACTAGATATTTCTATGTGTATATGTTAAATACTAAAGATGAGGCTCTACACCACTTTAAAATCTATAAGGCAGAAGTTGAGAACCAACTTGAAAAGAAAACTAAATGAGTCCGATCACATCGTGGTGGAGAGTACTTCTCAATTGAGTTTGATTCTTTTTGTGCAGAACATGACATTTATTCATGAGAGGACGCCTCCCTATTCACCCCAGTCAAACGGAGTTGTCGAGCGGGAAAACCGTACTCTAACTGATTTGGTTAACGCCATGTTAGATACATCGGGTTTATCCAAGGAATGGTGGGGGGAGGCTATATTGATGGCATGGCATGTCCTGAATAAAGTTACAACAAAGGATAATGAGATCACTTCCGATGAGAAATGGGCGAAGAGAAGGACAACACTCTCGTACTTGTGTACTTGGGGTTGTTTGGCGAAAGTCAATGTGCCTATCCCCAAAAAGTGCAAGCTTGGACCAAAGACTATGGACTGTGTTAATTTGGGGTACGCTAAGAATAGCGTTGGCTATAGATTTCTAGTAGTGAAATCTGAGGTACCTGACCAGAAGGTCGGTACAATTATGGAGTCTAAGGATGCTACATTCTTCGAGGATATTTTTCCTATGAGAGAGATGCAAAGCACTTCTAGACAGGAATCTGAGGAGACTCCTGAGCCTGCCATTCCTATGGAATATTATGAACAAACACATGATGAAAATCCTGAGGAGGATGACGAGGAAACCCTTGGTAGGGGCAAGAGACAAAGGACTACAAAGACCTTTTGTGGTGATTTCTTCGTGTACCTCGTGGATGATACTCCCACTTCTATTTCAGAAGCGTATACCTCTCTAGAAGCTGGCTACTGGAAGGATGCAGTCTGTAGCGAGATGGATTCCAACATGGCTAACGGGACATGGGAGATCACTGAATGTCCCTATGGTTGCAAACCATTGGGATGTAAGTGGGTGTTCAAAAAGAAGCTCAGGCCCGATAATACAATTGAAAAGTACAAGGCTAGGCTTGTGGCCAAGGGATATGACCAGAAAGAAGAGGAAGATTTCTTTGATAGTTATTCACCTGTGGCCAGACTGACCACCATTCAAGTATTACTCTCGTTGGCGGCCTCGTATGGTCTTCTCGTCCACCATATGGATGTTAAGACGGCTTTTCTGAATGGAGAGCTAAATGATGAAATCTACATGCAACAGCCAGATGGCTTTGTGATAGATGGTTAGGAAAGAAAGGTGTGTAGGTTATTGAATCTTTATATGGCCCGAAACAAGCACCTAAGAAATGGCATGATAAGTTTAATACAACTCTGACATCTGTTGGCTTCATTGTTAATGAAGCTGACAAATGTGTATATTATCTCCATGGTGGGGGCAAAGGAGTTATACTGTGCTTGTTTGTTGATGACGTATTGATATTTGGAACCATCCTCAAAGTCATTGAGGAGGTCAAGTCGTTTCTGTCTCAGAACTTTGAGATGAAAGACCTTGGTGTAGCTGATGTTATCTTGAACATCAACCTACTGAGAGATGATGACAGTGGGATTACACTTTTGCAATCCCATTATGTTGAGAAGGTGTTGAATCGTTTTGGATATTCGGACTGCACACCAACTCAAACACTATATGATCCTAGCATGTTGATTTGAAAGTTTGAAGGCACGGCTAAAGATCAATTGAGATACTCTCAAATCATTGGTTCACTCATGTACCTAGTGAGCGTAACGAGGCTTGACATTGCATTTTCTGTGAGCAAACTGAGCCAATTTGTTTCCAAACCGGGTGATGTACACTGGCATGCTATTGAAAGAGTTATGTGCTATCTGAAAGGTACTATGAACTATGGACTTCACTATACCGGATACCCGTCGGTACTTGAAGGGTACAGTGATGCGAATTGGATCTCTGATGCTGATGAGATGAAGGTCACAACTGGGTATATGTTTACTCTTGGAGGTGGCGCTGTTTCCTGGAAGTCTTGCAAGCAAATGATCTTAACGAGATCGACGGTGGAAGCAGAATCAACAACATTAGACACATCTGGTGTCGAAGCAGGATGGCTTCGAGATCTTTTGATGGACTTGCCATTGGTTTATTAACCGGTTCCAGCTATCCTTATGAACTGTGACAATCAGACTGCCATCACCAAGGTGAAGATTTCGAAGGACAACATGAAGTCCAACAAACACATAAGAATGAGATTAAAAGTTATCAGAAAATTAAGAAACTTCAGAGTGATAGCGTTGGAGTATGTCCATACGGCTAAGAATCTAGCAGATCCCTTTACAAAAGGGCTATCACGTGTTGTGATAGATAGTGCATCGAGGGAGATGGGTATGAGACCCACATGAGTTTCCATGGTGGTAACCCAACCTATGTGATCGAAGATCCTGTGAAGTAGGACCTGGGAAAACAAGACAGTGGTGAACTGAGGAGAGTAACTATACTAACCCACTGCGTTGGAGATGCAATACTCTCAATACTATATGGTAGGATGACCATTGTCTTAATGTGTTCCAAAGCTTATGTAAGCAAGATGCTATCCTACAGAGTGATCTTTGGAGGAGCACACCTATATGAGCTCGAGTGCTGGTGACAGTCTATAAGATTGGGGTGATCTCTAGTAAGCTCATGGATAGGCCAGGAGTGTGACTTATATGCTCCACCCGAGGGGTCAGCCTTCGACAGCCTAGTACTAGTAAGACATGTGGTGAAGCTTCTTTATGCCAAACTGACAATTCAAGGCATATTCCATTGTTCAGTTGTGAAGGAGTGTAGCTACTTGCTCTAGGTGAAATTCAACCTTAACAGGTCTTCATTGAAACACTAGTATATCGAAACATCAATTGGAACATAGGACACAATAGGCCCTCGAGATCTGGTGGGGGATTGTTGAAATATGGAATGGGCTTTAGGCCCATCTCGCAATTTTTAAAAATCTCTAAGGGCCCATGTGGGTTTATTGGCACTAGGTGTAGTGGGAAGTCTAGTCCCACCCCGAAAGTTGGAGAGGAGTTGGACCTCCTTATAAGGGTTTCTCTTCCACATGTTATTGGAGCTTGAGAAGAGAAGAGGCCCCCACACACTCCTCCTCCGTTGCCCGCCTCGCCTCGCCACGCCACGACGCGCCGCGGGTTGCGGGAATGAGCCGAGCCGAACTCACACCTATGCGCTTATTTTTGCCAGTCAGTAACGGAGAGTTTTCTGACAGCTGGGCCACGATCTAAAACGTCGAATTGTGGGCTGTCACGGACTGGGACGTGGGTCGAGCCCACGTCTCTCCATGCGGCTGCACCTATATATGTGCGAGGTGTCACCTAACCCTAGCCGCCGCGAACATATCACATCTACTCCGCGCGCTACACCCATTGTCGTTCCTTTGCCGCTGCTGCCGCCGGTGACTCCATCCCATCCGCCGTGTACACGGTAGAGCAGGTCTCCGAAACCTCGCCTCTTTGGATCCTGTACAGGAGGGGAGCGAATAGGTTTTTGGAAAGCACTACGCGACTGCTCGTCTCCATTCGTCTGCTTCCTCTACGTCTGCACTGCCTTCATTACAACAATGTCTCAGTCTGATGCCGACCATCTCGCTGCTGAGAAGCTCGAGGCCGATAAGAAGGCTGCTGACGACACTGCTGCTGCCACCGCCGCCGCGGCTTCTCCCTGGCCTACTAGAGGGTATAACATGTTTATCCACTCATGTTTACTTCCATATTAGCAATACTAGCAGTATGTGTATATGTGTCTACTGTTTCATAGTACGTGCTTACTTAGATCATAAGTATGTTGTTAATTTAGTCAATGCCATGCTAGTGATTTATCTATGGATTAAATTAGTCAAAAAATTGCCTATTTACTCATCAAGCCCGGGCATTTGAGGGCCGTTTGAGGGGTCCATCCAGATCAAAAAATCATGACCGGGCAGTGACCGGGCGGCCCGCCCAAGTGTATAAGGCGAGTTTGAAAGGTCCAGTTGTAGATACTCTTACTACACTGGAGACGGCTTGCAGACAGTCTCGTCTGTGGTTGACGTATGGAAAGCGGTGACGATGAGCCGGCTGGGCTGTTGTGCGCCATAGATGCGACGGCCTTGGTCCATGCCATGAGCTTGCTCTTCATCTGCTCCTCATTGCCCCAGATCACCTGATCGAGTCGATCGACGATGTGATCTTGTTCTATGGCGATCAGCAACACCGGCGCTTCCCCGACGTTGGGGCGTCACCGTCGGGCGGAATTGGGATGGGCGCGGATTGACTTCGACACACACACACATGAAGTAAAATAATCTTCACGTTAGGAACGAGCAAAACGTTTTCCCCAAACCCTAAAACCTCTAGCGATGCTGGTGGCGACTAGGGTTTGACGTGGATCCAACTTTGCCCCACAATTCGTCGCCAGTGCAAGAGAGCTAGGAAAGAGGCAAGTGCTCTGGGATCATGGCTGCGCCCAGCGCCGCGGGCTCAGGGGAGGGTAGCGACCCCCAGGTGGGCTGCGCCGCTAGGAGGAAACTCGAGGAGGCCCTTGGGAAACTTGACATATCCAAGGAAGAGGCTAATCCTCTGATCCTTGACGATCGCGTCGAGGGGAGGCCGGTGAAGTGGCTCTTGGCAGGGAAAGTGCTCCACCGGAACTATATCCACATCTAGACCATTACAAATGCACTTCAGCCGGCATGGGGCAATCCGCATGGTTTGAAGTTCAGATCAGCGGGCGTAAACGTGTTTGTAGCAGAATTTGAGAATCAGAGGGCCAGAGATCGGGTGTGGAGCGGCTCGCCATGGCATATCAGCAATAACGCCATGGTGTTGGTTGAGTTTGACGAGTGTATGCGGCCTGATGAGGTCTAGTTCGATCATCTGTAGATTTGGGCTAGGGTTATGGATCTACCCTATAACCTAAGGGATGAGGCGTGGTGGATGCCGATTGCTAAGTAGATGGATAAGAACGCCCAGTTTGTTAAGTTTGATCACAATGGCGGTTTTCTGCGAGCAAGGATATCAATTGAGGTAGACAAACCTTTCAGAAGGTGGATTTTGATTGATTCTTCTAGGAGAAAGAAGATGGATTTGTATGACATTCAATATGAACAACTGCCCTATTTTTGTTTCTCCTGTGCTAGATTAGGGCACTCAGAGCTCTATTGCGCTACTCCGGGCTAATGCGATGCCAAGGGTGAGCTTCCATTTGGGTCTAAGCTTCGTGCTTTGGATGATGCTAAGAAGCCGCCGGCCAGCGACAATTCCTCCAGGGAACCAAAGACTCATAGCAAGCCAACCACGCGGAATTCTAGCACTAACAAGGAACCTGGGGAGGAAGTGATATCTCCTATGAAGAGCAAGCAGCCACCGAAGCGAAAAGATGCTCCACATCAAGTTTACAAACCCGTGGCAAAACCATTGTTGCTTACATATGGTAGTTTGGGTGATCCTGTTGGGGACACGAGTGCAAGCATTAAGGACCCAACTTCAACTAGTAATGATACAGAGGGGGATGACTTTGCTCGTGAACCAAAGAAGAAGAAGCCTACACCTGATAACTCGGCAGAGACCGCGCCGCGGTCCTGCCAGTCACAATGAGTGTTTTAAGCTGGAACTGCCAGGGGCTTGGGAACCCCGAGGCAGTTCGGGAGCTTCGCAATATTGTGAAGCTTGAAGGACCCTCCCTTCTCTTTGTAATGGAAACAAAAATCAAGGCAAAAAGAGTTGAGGATCTGAAGTATACGGTTGGTTTTGCAGGCAGTTTTGCTGTTGACAGTGACTATTGATTTGAAAAATTTCAGTAAGAATCATATTGATGTACTGGTTCATGGCAATAATCAGAACGCTTATGTTTGGCATTTCACTAGCTTTTACAGAGCACCGCGAGCGGAAGATAGACATCACAGTTGGTGGTTCTTGCGTACTTTGTATAACATACCGTAGATTGGGAGGAGGCCGCCCACTCCCCTGGGCTCAAAGCAATCTCTGCACATTTTGCCCCTGAGCCTGTTGACACTGAGCCAGCTCCTGCCGTCCGGTTGGGCCATGGATCTGCCCTGCAGATGATTGCATCTTCGTCCATGTTTGCTACCAAAGCTTCCGGTTGCACCAAGGTTCCTCTTGATACTACGGCTGTCAGAAGAAGTACAAGGTCCAACAAATACGATGGCTTCAAGGTCAACCAGATCTCTGACAACAGGCAACCCAGGTCTCGAGTGAGGGCTCGTGTGGTACCCGCAGTTCGTGCTATTTCTTTGGCTGCTACTCCTACTTCCACTGCTGCCACTGCTTGCCCTGCCCCCACTTCTGTCGAAGAAATTCAGCAGGTAGGTGTCCGTTGTGGTATTCCACCTGAAGACCTCTCTGCCGAGAAGCTGCTGGATGGCCAGTCGTCGGCTACTGACGGCGCCAACTGATATCTGCCTTCGTCATGAATAAATCGTGGAATGTCTTGTCGTGGAACATCAGAGGCATAAACTCTGATGGTAAACTTTTGGCTCTTAGGAACGCTATTGATACTAGCGGGTGTTCAGTGCTATGTATCCAAGAAACTAAGTGCGAGTTCTTTGATCTAGCTTTTATTAAAACGTTCTGTCCTAAGCGTTTCGATAAATTTATCTTTGTGCCTTCAGTGGGTGCCTCTGTGGCTTAATTACTATTTGGAACAACTCTTTATTTGTGGGCACACCGTGGCTTACGGAGTCTTTTTCTTTGGGGATTTCTTTTGTCTCGACGCAATCGAATGATTCTTGGAACCTTGTCAATGTTTATGGCCCTTGTTCTGGTCAGCAACGTCTGGATTTCAGCTCTTGGCTCTTTGATGTTAATATACCGGATGATGAGAACTGGTTAATCCTCGGTGACTTTAAATTCATCCGTTCTCCGTCCAACCGAAACAAGCCAGGTGGGGACGCCAATGATATGCTTCTGTTCAATGAAATCATTCGCGCGCAGTCCCTCATGGAATTACCAGTCAAAGGCAGGTCATTTACCTGGAGTAATATGCAAGACGACCCGTTGCTTGAGCAGCTCGACTGGTTCTTCTCTTCCTCTAATTGGACCACGACCTATCCTAACACCATGGTGCTGCCTCTTGGAAAACCTGTGTCTGACCACACCCCTTGTGTTGTGGCTATCGATTCCAAAATACCCAAATCCCAACTCTTCCATTTTGAGAACTATTGGGTCAATCATGCAGGATTCCTTGACGTTGTTGCCGGCTCATGGTCCAAACCTTGCTATTCCCCGAACTCTGCGGCTCTCGTTTGTAAGAAGCTCAAGCACTTGCGTTACGATCTCAAACGTTGGAGCTGGGGTATCTCTAACCTGAAGATCATGATCCAGAACAGCAACGAGGCTCTTCTCAGGTTGGATGATATTGAGGACAAGCGTCGCCTTTTTACCCAAGAAAAGAATTTCAGGTGTATCCTCAAATCCCATCTCAATTCTTTGTTGAAATATCAGAATGAATACTGGAGGAAAAGGTGCACCATCAGATATTTCCGTTTTGCTGACGAAAACACTAAACTATTTCAATCCCTTGCGACTGAGAGGTTTAGACATAACTCCATTGCTAGCTTGAGAGATGGAGACACTATCATTAACGACCATGTTGGCATGGAAGGGGTGCTCTATAAAACATACAAGGATCGTTTGGGTTCTTCTAAACCCACCTGTATGCGTTTTGACCTCGCCCGGATCATCAAACGGGTCGATGGATTGGAAGAGCTGTCGGTGCCCTTCTCTAGGAGTGAGATCGATGCGGTCATCAAAGAAATGCCTACTGATAGAGCCCCTGGTCCGGACGGTTTTAACGGATGCTTTCTTAAAACCTGCTGGCCAATCATTAAAGAGGATTTTTACAAGCTGTGCGAGGATTTCCATGAGGGAAACTTGGACATCTCCAGCATTAGTGAGGGGTATATCACCTTGATCCCGAAGATCTCTTCCCCGCAAACCGCTAATGACTACAGGCCAATAACCCTGCTTAACTGTTGTCTCAAGATCATCACTAAAATTCTGGCTAATTGTCTGCAAAAAATCATTCTGAGAATCATCCATAGGAACCAGTACGGATTTCTTAAGGGGAGAACCATTCAGGACTGTCTAGCATGGACTTTTGAGTATATACATCAATGTCAGGCATCCTCTCGTCAGATCATACTGCTCAAACTTGATTTTGCCAAAGCCTTTGATACGATCGAACATGTGCCAATGATGGAAATCATGAGACACATGGGCTTTGACGACAAATGGCTAGGTTGGATGAAAACCATCTTTGGTTCTGGTGTCTCTTCCGTGCTTCTCAATGGAACTCCGGGCAGAAAGTTCTCCTGCAAGTGTGGGGTGAGGCAAGGAGACCCCCTTTTGCCACTGATCTTTGTGCTCGCAGCTGATCTCCTTCAAGCTGCGGTTAATGATGCGTTCGTTCAAGGGCTGTTGGACTTGCCAATCCCGAATAACCACCATGGTGATTACCAAGTGGTTCAATACGCGGACAATACCATCTTAGTGATGCCTGCCTGCCTTGATCAAGCTGCCCACATGAAAAAAAATTGGAGGACTATGCTACATCGGTTGGACTGAAGATCAACTTCCATAAATCTACATTGATCCCCATTAACATAGATCAACCACGTGCGATTGAAATGGCGCAGGTTTTTGGATGCACTGTCGGAAGTCTCCCATTCACGTACCTTGGCCTTCCCATGGGCACGTCTAGGCCCACTCTTCTGGAACTCATGCCTATAGTACAAAACGTGGAGAGGAAAATGTCCACGGCTCTGTCCCTTATGTCATCCGGGGCCAAGCTCACGTTGGTTAATTCGGCCGTGACTTCGATGCTGATATATGCCATGTGCACGATCAAACTACACCCCAGAGTGGTTGAACACTTGGATAAACTGCGCAGGTACTGTCTATGGGCTAAAAACTCTGAAGATGGTGTAAAGACAATTCTTTGGCTGCGTGGGAGTTGGTCTGCAGGCCTAAGGATAAAGGTGGCTTGGGGATCATTGACATCAAGACACAGAATGTGGCCCTCCTCCTGAAGCATCTATTCAAGTTCTACAATCACGAAGACGTACCCTGGGTCACCATGATCTGGGATGCATATTACGCTGGCAAGATTCCGCATGCTATTGATCCGGTTGGTTCTTTCTGGTGGCGTGATGTTTTGCAACTATCGGACGTCTTTTGTGGGATTACCACTGTCACTTTGGGGGATGGATCCTCCTCTCTCTTTTGGAAGGATGCCTGGTTCGCCGATCACCAGGCCCCGCTCATGGAACTCTTCCCTCGAGCCTTCTCTTTTTGTTTGAACGAAGATGCATCTGTCGCTGATGTCCTCACGACCACGGAACCAACATTGCTCTTCCATTTGCCACTGTCAGTGCAGGCCAGGGGAGAGGTTAGAGAGATACAACAGGGCTTGTTGCATACAATTTTGGATGGTGATCAATGGGATACCTGGGAGTGCTCCCTCGCTGGAACTTACTCCTCCAAGAAATTCTGTGAACATTGTTTCAGGGAGGTGGTCGCGGACAAAGCTTTTCCCTGGCTCTGGAAAGCCAAATGCCCAATCAAATTCAAAATTTTCGGGTGGTTGCTGCTAGTTGATCGCCTGAACACAAGAAACATGCTGAGACGTAGACACTATAATCTGGCTAACAATGATTATACTTGCATGCTTTGCCATAGCCCACCTGAGGAAACTGTGGAACACCTGTTCTTCGCCTGCCCGTTTAGTCAGCGATGCTGGGCAAAAGTTGGTATGCTTTGGCCGACGACGGGGGACAGAATCTCTCTGATTCACGGAGGCAAAGAAAGTTGGCATCGACCCTTGTTTATGGACATATTTCTGATGGCAGCCTGGAGTCTGTGGATGGAAAGGAACAATGTTTACTTCAGAGGGATTCCATACTCTTTCGATTCATGGCTGGCTAGACTCAAAAATCTTCTGTGCCTTTTAGTGCATAACTGTAGAGAGGGCCTTCGTCCCTACCTAAACGACTACATACAAAGCTTGTAACCTACCTTGTAACACACAACTAGCCTTGCATCCTTCAAGTTTGGCCGGGGGGCCACCCAAACCCCCAATTGTAACCCTGATGTAATTATCCTTTGTGAGTAATAGAAAGTCAGTGGGAGCCTCTCCCACTGTCGTTAACCATAAAAAACATACCCCATAGTGCATGGTTGTGCATGGGAGATTTTAATGAAACTTTGTATGCATGTGAGCACTTCAGCGGAGCGGCACGATCTGAAACTCACATGAGAGCGTTCCGGGAGGTCGTGGATGAGATCTCCTTCCAAGACTTGGGCTGGTCTGGCATGGCCTACACATGGGATAATCATCAAGGAGGAGATGCAAATGTCAAGGCACAGCTAGATCGAGCTTTCGTGAACGAGGAATTCCGGCAGCTTTTTCATCACATTCGGGTTATACATCTCCCTTCAGTTGAGTCTGATCATTGTTTTGTGATGGCGGAAATAAAAGAGGTACTACCAGATCGGCCTAGGGCCAAGAAACAATTCCGGTATAAAAACGTTTGGCAGACTCATACAGATTATGACCGTCTAGTAGCCGAGACTTGGCGGGGCATACCACGGACTCCGGGCCTCCAAGGCATTGCATCGGCACTTGTCACTTTGCAGTCAACTTTAGAGCCGTGGAGTTTGAAGGAGTTTGGGTGTCTGGCCCGTACTGTCAGGCAACTCCAACAACGTCTGAACCGTGTTCGGTGTCAGGCCATAGGTACAGGGCCTTCGGATGAGTAGAAAACATTGTTAAAAAACTGAAGGATGCCTTGTATCAAGAGGAGGTATGGACTCGACAGCGTTTGAGAGTTCCGTGGCTTCGCGAGGGTGATCGCAACACATCATATTTTCAGGCACAAGCAACACAGCTCCAACGAATGAATAAAATCTCAGAATTGCACAAAGCTGATGGCACCGTTTGTGCTACTGGAGAGGGGGACAAGGCTGAGGCGCAAACCATTTACCAACAGTTATATGGATCACAAGGTTTTGCTGACCCCCGGCTGTTGTTATCGCATGTGCCGGTCAAGGTGACACAAGGGATGAACTTTGAACTATCCAAACCCTACACTACAAAGGAAGTCAAAGTGGCACTGTTTCAAATGGCTCCATCAAAGGCGCCCGGTGTTGATGGTTTTACTGCAGGTTTTTATCAGCGTCATTGGGATTTACTTGGTAATGAAGGCAGTCCTTGATTTTCTCAATGGGGGGAGCTACCATCGGGTCTGAATGACACTTCTATTACTCTCATCCCCAAGGCCAGACACCCCCAATCAATATCATAATACCGTCCTATTGCATTGTGCCTAGTTATGTACAACATTGCAGCAAAGGCGATCACCAATCACTTGAGATATATCATGGACGAGGTTAGCAGTGAAGAGCAAAGTGCTTTTGTCCCTGTCCGCCTCATTACCGACAATGTTCTAGTTGCGCATGAAAGCGTACATACCATGAGGCGGAGGAAGAAGGGAAAGAATTTCTCATGCGCGGTCAAGCTTGACATGATGAAAGCATATGACCGCGTTGAGTGGCATTATCTTGAAGCTATACTAGTTTGGCTGGGTTTCTGTATGAGCTTTGTTAGATTAATAATGAAGTGTGTCTCCTTTGTTCGGTTTTTGGTGCGTGTCAACGGTGAACTGTTACCATACTTCACACCGTACAGAAGATTCCGACAAGGTGATCTAGTTTCACCATATCTTTTTCTGCTATGTGCAGAAGGTTTTTCCCCATTGTTAAAATACTACAATGGAGTAACTATTGACAGGGGCCTGGTGGTGAGTTACAGATCACCATGGGTCACACATTTATTATTTGCAGATGATAGTCTGATTTTCATCAATGCAAGTAATCCAAGTGCTCTCAGACTAAATGATATTCTCAGGATCTATGGAGAGGCTTCGGGCCAAAGTGTTAATCGTGATAAAAGTTCAATATATTTTAGTACTAACACTCCTGATTCGTTGAGGCAGGTTCTGCAAACAACATTGAATATCCATGTGCAAACATTCAGTGAGAAATACCTGGGGCTCCTACTGCTGTGGGTTGGATCACCAGTGGCACATTTGATCACATCAGCGAAAGGGCTCACGGGAAAATACAAGGTTGGTCGGAAAAATTATTGGCGTGTGCAGGCCGAGAGACTCTCCTCAAGTCGGTCGTTCAATCTATTCCTACTTATCCAATGAGTACTTTCCTACTGACCAAGAAAGTTTGTAAAAGTCTTACTTCACCAATGGCCAAATATTTTTGGAGTAGCTCTCTTGACAAGAAATCATTCCATTCGATGTCCTGGAAGGAGCTACCTACACCCAAGTGTAAGGGTGGGATGGGTTTCCGAGACCCACATCTTTTTAATCTTGCTATGTTGGGTAAGCACGGGTGGCGCTTCCTCACCAACCCGAATTCCCTTTGTGTAAGAGTTTTGAAGGGCCGCTACTTCCCCGACATTGACTTCATGCATGCTACCATGCCCAAGTCGGCGTCGGCCACTTGGAGGGCGATCATGGCAGGGAGGGAAGCCCTTCGACCCGGACTAATCTCTCGAATGGGCGATGGCTCCTCCATATCGGTCTGGAACGACAAGTGGATCCCAGGTACAATATCTATGTCTCCTATTTTTCGGCCACAACATACGACCATTGAGCGTGTGTCTGAGCTTATTGATCCATCTAACTGGTCATGGAGACAAGAGCTTGTTCGACATACCTTCATTGCTCCTGATGCTGAAGCATTATTGAACATCCCTATTCGGCAAGGAGGAGGAGATGATTTTCTTGCATGGGCATTGGAAAGATCAGGGAACTACACTGTGAAGACGGCGTACCGTGCTCTCATGACTTAGAAAGAGCGTGTTGCTCTAGAGGAAGGGATGGCTACCAGAGCCTCTGAGGATGATACATAGTTGTGGAAATCCTATACAAATTGAAAGTCATTCCGAAGGTTAGAGTGTTCTAGTGGAGGGTTCTTCGTGGAATTCTTCCAGATGAGGTCACTCTCAACTATCGACATATTGCAGAGATTCGGCGACGCAAAGTTTGTTTGGCTATGGACAAAAATCTGGAGCATGCACTCATACATTGTTCACATGCAAAATGCTTCTAGGAAGAAGTGTGTACTTGGTTTGGCCTCAGGTTGCCTCATTTTCATCCAGACTCATGGGCGCGGGATATCACATGTGATCCTCGGTTTACAGATGATGACCGCGCCAAGATCACCACGATAATGTGGTCTATATGGCACTCCCGGAATCGGATCAAGCACAGTGAAGAGGGGAGGAATCCTACGGCTATGATCAGGGCCACCAAGGAGGCGATCTCCCTCCTTCATCTACCATGATGAGATGCGATGATACTGCCTGGATTCGGATGGAGACCACCTGATGAGGGTGTCGTCAAGATCACTACGGACGGTGCCTTAAACTTAGCAGATGGCAGGGGCGATGCGGGAGGGGTGGCTCGATCCTCTTCGGCGCTCCTGGGAGCATGGTGCAAACCATATTTGGGTATCTCCGATCCCTTGATTATGGAGGGTTTATCACTACGAGATGGAGTTTGTTTCGCTTCTGTTCGAGGATTCTCGCACGTGGTAATGGAAACTGATTGCTTGGAGATGGTGACGCTCTGGAACACTCGCCACAATTCTCGTTCAAATTGTGACTCCTTTATTGTTCGAGATAGGAGAGCTATGTAATAATTTTACTTTGCTTGATATTCAGCATGTAAACAGATCAGCTAACATCCCGGCACATCTTTGTGCAAAGTGTGCTTGCACTTCGAATGTGACCGATAGCTGGCTTGAGGAGACTCCTAGCTTTTTGGTGACCAGCCTATTGGCTGACCGTCCCAAAAATGCTTTCATATGAATAAATCTCTCTGGTTTCCCCGCAAAACACACACACACACACACGCACGCACACAGACACACACACACACACACACACACACACACACACATACACATGCACAACGCTGCCTGCTCCACGCTGCTCTGTGTACGAATGGTTTGCATGGAAGAAGCATCTGAAATGGTTTTACTGAATTTTCTAATTTCACGTGCTTTTCCATGTGTTATGTATCTGCCTTCAGTTTCACTTTTTCTTTTATTGTAGCTTTGTATCCATACCGGTTTTGCTTCTCTCGAATGCAGTCTGATTTTGAATGCCCCATCTTATGTCCAATGTTTGATTGCGACTAAATGCGTAAAAAATGAAACATAACTGAAGTCCAAGTGTACGCAAAACGAATATCAGCGAAACGGTCTACCAGATAAGTTTAGGGATTGGGTCGCAGCTTTGCTTTCCTCGTCATCATCGCGGTTCCCACTCAACGGCATCCCTGGACTACCCATTAAGCATGGCAGTGGTTTCAGGCAAGGGGACCCTCTTTCACCTCCGCTATTCGTGCTGGCAATAGACCCGCTTCACCACATCCTTGAGATGGCAACTCATAAGGGCCTTATTCACAAGCTTCGCGGGCGAGGGGCCATGGTGAGAACCTCCTTGTACGCTGATGACGCAGCGGTTTTCATGGCTCTGATCAAGTCAGACATCGACAACCTGTCGATCATCCTCAGAGGCTTCGGCGATGTCACGAGCATGTGCAGCAATCTCCAAAAAAAGTCCCGTGGTGCCCATTAGATGTGCCAACCTGGACCTGGAACACATTCTCAGCAATATGCCGGCGACACGGGCCTCTTTTCCCATAAAATATTTGGGCCTTCTGCTATCGTGGCAGCTTCGGAAAATCAATTTCCAATATCTGGAGGACAAAGCGGCTGGCAAGTTGGTCACTTGGGAGGGCCAGAACATCACCACCATTGGTCGAACGGCGCTTGTCAAATCTGTGGTCGCTTCTCAAGCAATATACTCCATCACGCCATTGATTGTCCCGCAAGGAACTCTCCACAACCTGAACAAGAGTGAGAGAGCCTTCCTTTGATCTGAATATGACAAGACAACCGTCGCGTAGTGCAAAGTCGATTGGGAAATGGTTTGCCGCCCTTCAGCATACGGAGGCCTCGGGGTGGTAAACACTGACAAGTTTGCTCGTGCATTAAGGTTGAGATGGCTGTGGTACGAATGGAAGGAGCCGAGCAAATTTTGGGTGGGTTTGGGTAACCCATGTACTGTTGAAGACCATGATTTCTTCTATGCATCCACCACAATAGTCATGGGCAATGGTGCAAAAACACCTTTTTTGGACTCCCCTTGGCTCTTGGCTGCAAGCCCAAGGACATTGCCCCTCTGATCTTTAAAGCCTCAAGGAGGAAAACTTGGAAGATGCGTGACGCGCTCAGGGCGAACGCTTGGATGCTTCAGATCAAGAGGGACACCGTCATCACCGGCGACCACATGCGGGAGTTCTTCACCCTTTGGATGCTCACTCATGACTTTCACATAGATGACGATGCCGAGGACGACATAGTGTGGAAGCACTCCATGGATGGGATCTACCCAGTGTCCACTGCTTACAAGGCGCAGTTCCTAGGTATGACGCTATCCCATATGGACTTCATGGTGTGGAAAGCCTGGGCCCCTCCGAAAGTTAAGTTTTTCGCATTGCTTGCATTGCAAGGGCGGGTTTGGACTGCCGACCGCTTGGAGCATCATGGCTGGGCAAACTGTGGCCTTTTCCCCCTATGCAAGAGAGAACAAGAGACGACCATTCACCTCTTCGTTCGGTGCCGCTACTCTACACGGCTATGGAACATGGTCATCCAAAAATTTGGGCTTGCGCACATGGACACCACCACTTGGCATCTCCACGCATCCCTTTTCGAATGGTGGGACAAGAGGACCGACATGACAAACCCCCACAGGAGAGCTATGGCCTCCCTCACTGTGCTTATCTCGTGGACAATTTGGAATGAGAGAAATGCTAGGGTATTTCGCCACAAGAGCGCGCCGCCTACAAGCCTTCTCCAACTTGTAACCGATGAGGCAAAGCTTTGGATAACCGCTGGTGCTAAGAAACTAGGGAAAATTGTAATAAGCGAGTAATTGTCAGGCCGTGATGGGTGTTGGGTCAGGTCTTGTAACACTCGAAAAAACTCTATCCTTCTCATTTAATAGATGAGGCAAATCTTTTGCCTCCGTTTCGATTTTTTTTTTGAGATTTCAGTGAGATAATCCGATCACCATATCTTTGAACTAGAGGTGGCTGCCTGATGATCACCATAGTGGAAAGTGACACCTGGATCGTGTCCCGGAGAAGCAGCATGGTTGAGTAGTTCGATCAGGTGTGAAAGGAAACAGAAGTCAGCTTCACAATACTGTGGGACCGTGGAAATAGTATGGATGAATGTTGTCAAATAATTTTAGATTTTTTTTTTGAAATACTTAAATACGAATTTTTGGGTTCATCACGATCTTACCTAAATATGAGATCTCATACAAGTCTCCCACACATCATAACGCACTCAACCATGATAGGAAGAGCAACGGCACACCATCTACTCCTAGGTCGGCATCAGTCCCCGAATCTAGGTAGGCGTCTCAAGCATAGAAGGGGTGCACACTTGCATCCCCAGCCAATGCCCGGTAGACTTGGGGGAGAACTGTTGGCGAGACACATGAATTACGAACTCATAAAACGAAAGCATTATGTATGCTATGATCAAGTATACTCACATTACCCTAAAAAAGTGTACTCAGATTACTGTTACTCGATGTCACCGGATCGATGGCCCTAGTTGTTCTCTATGCTCTCACTAAGAGCATGTCCAGCCATTGCCCCCCCCCCTAGGGGGCACCTAAAATCGCCGCATGGGGGCGAGCCGGCGCAAAAAAACAGCCTGGGGGCGAGTTGGTCCCTAGTCGCCGGCCCCAGGGCCGCCCTGTAACGCCCTCGATGCGGCTATATCTCCCACGTGTCGAAGCACGACTTAGAGGCATAACCACATTGAAAGCAATGTCGCAAGTGAGGTAATCTTCACACAACCCAATTAATACATAAGGGAAAGGGATACATAGTTGGCTTACAATCGCCACTTCACACAATTAGATGAATAAAGCATTACATCATCCAGATACAAACAAGGTCCGACTACGGAACCAAAATAAAAGAAGAACCCCAATGCGACAAAGGTCCCCGATCGACCCCAACTGGGCTCCACTACTGATCAACTAGAACGAAACAACACAAAGGGCAAGATCTTCATCGAGCTCCTCCTTGAGCTTGGTTGCGTCACCTGCTCGGTAACATAGGCACCTGCAAACTGGTTTTGGAAGTATCTGGTGAGCCACGAGGACTCAGCAATCCCATTACCATGGGTATCAAGACTAGCAAAGCTTAAAGGGAAAGGAAGGGGTAAAGTGGTGAGGTTGCAGCAGCGACTAAGCAAAGGTATGGTGGCTAACCAACGCAAATAAGAGCGAGAAGAGAACAAGCGGAACGGACGTGAAGCTAGCAATGATCAAGAGGTGATCCTGAACACCTACTTACGTCAAACATAACACAGAAGTCGTGTTCACTTCCCGGACTCCGCCGAGAAGAGACCATCACGGCTACACACGCGGTTGATGCGTTTTAATTCGGATCAAGTGTCAAGTTGTCTACAACCGGACATTAACAAATTCCCATCTGCCACATAACCGCGGGCACGGCTCTCGAAAGTTTATACCCTGCAGGGGTGTCCCAACTTAGCCCATGACAAGCTCTCGCGATCATCGAAGGAATAGACCTTCACCCAGGAAGACCCGATCAGTCTCGGAATCCCGGTACATCAAGACATTTCGACAATGGTAAAACAAGACCAGCAAAGCCGCCCGAATGTGCCGACAAATCCTGATAGGAGCTGCACATATTTCGTTCTCAGGGCACACCGGATTGTCCAAACTTCCGGTAGGCCAGCCCAGAGTTGCCCCTGGTGGCCACCGGCGGCTGACGGTTTGGACCAACACTCACGACGAGCACTGGCCCGGGGGGGTAAAAATAAGATGACCCTCGAGAGCGCGACTCCCAAGGGAAAAAGGGCTAGGTGAGGCAAATGGTAAAAGGCAATGTTGGGCCTTGCTGGACAAGTTTTATTCAAAGCGAACTGTCAGGGGGGTCCCATAAATCACCCGATCGCGTAAGGAACGCAAAATCCGGGAACATAACACCGGTATGACGGAAACTAGGGCGGAAAGAGTGGAACAAAACACCAGGCATAAGGCCGAGCCTTTCACCCTTTACCAAGTATATAGATGCATTAATAATATAAGAGATATTGTGATATCCCAACATAAACCCTATCCACCATGGAGAAATCTTCAACTTCACCTGCAGCTAGCAACGCTATAAGAGGGGCTGAGCGAAAGCGGTAACATAGCCAAACAACGGTTTGCATAGGAAAGGTGTCAAAGGTTAGGGGTTCATGGCAATATGGGATGGCTGGACAAACAGGTAATAGGTAGCGCAGCATAGCGAAAGAACGAGGCAACTAGCATAGCAATGATAGTAGTGAGATCCAGGGTAGCGGTCATCTTGCCTGAAATCCCGCAAGGAAGAAGAACGAAAGAAGACGAACGGATGAAGCCGAACCAATCGTAGACGAACGAATCCTCACGATCGCAACGAAACGGGAACTATCGAGAAGAAGCACACAACAAAGTAAACACACCACACATGAACAAGGCATGATGCACAACAAGCATGATGCATGCCCAAGCTACATGAAGCTACTCATGGCAAAAGAAGATGCAAACAAGAACAACACATCAAGGCAAGTTTAAATGAGGCCGGAAACACCATATAACAATTCCGGTAAGTCCTCATATGCATATTTCGAAATTGGTCCAGAACTGAATAAACCTTATTTTCAAGTAGTTAAACAGCAAGTTAAGATGCACCAAGAGAATCTACACGAAAATCTAGTCAAGTTACATATAAAGTTCATTAGATTCGGAGCTACGGGCTAGAAGATATGAGCAAAACAAGTTAAACATGGCATTGATGCAAAATGCACCCAAACATCAAGCAAACACACCAAAACAAGGATGCAACATGATAATATGAAGCTACATGCAAAATCAAGCAAGTTTCATATAGAGCACACTCAAAACGGAGCAACGGTTCAACACATGCACACTATACAAGTTATAGCAACAATCTGCCCAAAACAGCAACTAGGCATCTTGCAAGCATCAAAACAACATGCTACAGCACCCCAACATAATAACAAAAGGCATGGGCATGAAGTACACGTAAAGCATAACAAAACATGAACACTGAGCTATCTCCAGAAAAGGCTAGAACATGCTCAAAAAGACATGGAGATATTGCAAGTAATAACAATTTCAGACTTTAGCAGAAATAACATCAGGTTGCAATGTTTAGAGCTATCAAACAACATGTTACAGGAACATATCACGGCAAACAAAGGCATGGCATGAATCTACTAATAGCATATATCAAACGACCCTTACTGACCATAAGCCAAAAAGGCACGGAAAATATGATGGCACCCATGTAAACATGGCAAGTTATATTACAGATTTGAACATGGCAGAAACAACGATTAGTAGGCATGTTCGTGAGCTTGAACCACTCACTACATAGCAATACATGGCATGGAAAGGCAACCAACAGTAAGAAGGCATGTTTATGAAGCTAAGCATGGCAAGAGCAAGGTCATAGCATACACGGATCAACTACAACGACCTCGTGAAAATTGAATCTCATGCAAACAATCTGTCAGGAAACATTTTCAAGCAACTTTGGAGCAAGAAACGAACATGTTCCAGCAGGCTATAAGTGCAACCAAGGGCATGAATGGATAGATCAAGACATGTATATCAAAACATGTTTATAGAGCATCTCCCGATTATGCATAGAATGATTAGTGGAAGCATGTTAACATGGCATCAAAATATAACAGAATCTGCCAGGAAAACAACAACAGCAACTACCCTACTTTACAAGCTCAATGCACTCAGCACACAACTCACAAAAATACAAGGTCAACACCCCTGGAAATATGGCATGGCCTAGTCCAACATTCATGTAGAGCTCATACTCATAGGATGCACACATAAATCATGGCAAAAATGACAAAACAGCAAGTTATAACAGTTTCAGCAGATTAACATCCTGAAGCACTCTTCCAACAGCATTTCGAGCATCAAGATGACCTCAAATGCAAATGATGCAATAGAATGAAATGGTGTACTCGTCGAGGCGAAGAATTTGACATATTATACGCGCGAAACGGAGCTACGGATGCAGAGATGTGATAGAATTCTGGGACTTAGGCAAAAAAACGGGGACAACCTTCTCAGACCGGATCTAGGGCTCGGAACCCGAGGTTCGCTGGAGTGGCGCCGGGGAAGTCGCCGGAGAGGAGGGAGATGGCGGGGCGGCGAGATCCGGCCGGATCCTCGCCGGATCTGGCCGGGAACGAGGCGGCGGCGGCGGAGCTCGACGCCGGGGAGGCTCGGCCGGGCGCGGAGGGCACACGGGGAGGCGCGGGCCGGCTCCCGCGGCGGCGGCCGGCGGCGCGGCTGCCGAGGCGCGGCGGCGGCGCGGCTTAGGCCGGGGGTGGCGCGGGGCCGAGAGGAGGCGGCGGGCGGCGGCGGCGACCAGCGCAGGAGGCGGAGGGCACGGCCGGGCGGCGGCGCGCGGCGCCCGCGGCGGCGGCCGGCGGCAAGGCGCGAGGCGGCGGGGACGAGCGGGCCGGGCGGCGCCGGATCTGGGCCCGCGCGGGCCCCGGATGGGCTCCGCGGGCCGGCGGCGGAGGACACGCGGCGGCCTCTGATTGGGCACGGGGCGGTTGGACATGTCCGGCGGCTGGACGGACATGTCCGGCTGCGGGAGGAGGACGAAAGCTAGGGTTTCGGGGGAAAATATCCGCGAATTTGAGAGGGGAGGGTCTATAAATAGGTAGAGGGAGCTAGGAGAGTCCAAATGAGGAGCGGTTTTCGGCCACGCGATCGTGATCGAACGACCGAGAGCATGGAGGGGAGTTAGATGGGTTTTGGGCCACTTTGGAAGGGGTGTTGGGCTGCAACAAAAGAGGGCTTCTGCAGTTACCCGGTTAACCGTTGGAGTACCAAACGACCTCCAAATGGCACGAAACTTGACAGGCGGTCTACCGGTGCTATACCAAGGCCGCTTGGCAAACCTCGGGCCATTCCGAGAAAGTTTAACACCCGCTCACAACAGGAGAGAAGAAGGGGACGCCGGGGGACATAGGAGTGCCGGATTGCAAAACGGACAATGGGGAAAAGGCTCGGATGCATGAGACGAACATGAATGCGAAATGAGATGCACATGATGACATGATAAAATGCAGATGATGACATGGCAAAGTGAAACACGCAAGCAAATGACAAGGCAACGATAGCGAATGACTGGCGGACACCTGGCGCATCGGATCCGGGGCGTTACAACACTCCACCACTACGAGAGGATCTCGTCCCGAGATCTAGGATGGCACCGAAGGGAAAAAGAAGAGGAAGAGGAGAGGTAAAACTAAGTTGCTTCTTCGACAAAAGAGTGAAAACCATGAACCTTGAGAGGTTGAGCAATTTAAAAGAAAGAGTTCAACAAAGATGAACGAGATTGCAAACAATCCGTTAGAAAAGAGGAACAAGGAGTATTACGAGAACTAGAAGGTTGAAAGACATGGAAAAAAAGAGCTTCACGAATGAAAAGAATATGACCACATTGGTATAATGAGATAGCCAAGGAATAAGAATGGCAGAATTTGGACAGCACTCCGGTAGAAAAGAGAAGAAAACTTGATGAGATGAAAAGATATGGAAGAGATGACACAACACTCCGGTTAAATGGATAATCAAGAAAAGAACACGATGCTCACAAAACGAGGTGAAGGGTGAAGAGCACAACATCACAAAGCCTCCGTAACGAAAGAATAGAAGTTAGACCGTTGGGATAAAGGAACGGGGAAGAAAATGACAACTTTTGCCGCAAGTGAACTTGGAAAGCATCCTTGCAAAGAAGAATCGAATGGAGTTGTTGGAAAATCAACAACGAGAAGCACAAGCTTGTTGTGGGCTTATGGCAAACATCTCAAAATGATGAGGTGACAACCGGCCACTAATGGAAACAATTGATTGGTTGAGAACACCAAAGAGATGAAAAACTTCTTTCACCAAGAGGATAGGAGATAACTTGGATCATTGATAAACACCACAAATAGCAATATTCCTTAGGGAAGGCTTTAGGTGAACTCTTTATCCAGATAACTCCAACGAAGAGATTGATGGATTTAACATACCTCATTCTTGACAACAATATGAATCATGGAACATGAACTCAAATTATCAAGAATGACATAATACCACTTCCAAAATATGGTAGAAAGAATTGCACTCCGGATTACCATATGAAGAAAGCTTGAGCTCCTTAGGAAAGAATCTCGACCAAAACTTTGAGAAGGGGATTAAATCCTTGATGAACCATCATGTAGAACCTTCATGAAGAACTCCGGTAAACAAAAGGAATGAAAAGAAAGAGAAATTGAAAACACAAGGTGAATCCTTGCAATGATTTAGATGAAGGTTCCGACGAGATGGCCAAGGAAATTTGAACTCCGGAAAAGAAAAGATGAAATACTTGGAACTAGAGTTTATTCATCAAGAACAAACTCTGAAGGAAGGGATTACTCACTTGGATGAAATAAGAATAAGATTTATTGTATGCTTATCCTTCATCAAATTAAATTGACGACAAGCAATGGATTTGGCATACTACTTATTCTCATTGAAAAAGGATTAAGAGAGATATGGCGAAAAACTTGAGGAAGTCTTCATGAACCACCGGTAGGATTGGAAAGAACAAATGAATTAAATGATAACGAAAGAGGTGAAATCTTGAACGAACCACCGTAAGAATTGAAAAAGAGAGTAGCAAGGGCACAATTCACCGGGAAGAATTGGAAAACGAATGAAGATACTTGAGGGGATTTAGATACCTGAGAATGAAGAGATCATGAACTGATTAGAGGGTATTTGAACGAATCACCGGTAAGATTTCAAGAACGAGAGTTGAAAGCTGAGAATGAGTAGTATTCAGAAATGATGGCCTTCGGAGGAAAGAAATGGAAACAAATCATGAAATGCTCCGGATGGGTGAAAAGAATTCTCAGAATCGAAAACAATTATGAGAGGATGGCAAGAAGCTAGAACCACGCATCTTGAAGAGAATAGAGCAAGATTAAAGAGAAACTCTTCTTCGGTCTTCAAATGTTGAGAATGATGACGAGAAACACCACCGAGAATTATTGAGGCACACCGGAAGAATCAAAAGCGAAGAGGTTGAGCCAACTATGAAAAGAATTTGAAAGATCTTTGAGAAAAGCATTTGACTGATGAAAATTCATTCTTACGTCAAACTTGGAGAAGAATTTAGGATAGCTCTGGGAAAATTAGAAGAGTCAGGTAAGATCCTGGGAAAAGACATGTGGGTTAGGGCCCACTCAAAAGAACACCGTTGAAATGATTTTAAAGAGAAATTGCACCGGTTGAATTAAATGGCTTGAATGAGATAACAAACTCCAAATGGCTTGAACGGATTAAGAATGGAAACACAAATCTTCGAGATATCTTGAGCACTCCGGAATAACAAATAGCGAGAAGTAGAATGATAATGAGGTGTACCGATATGAGAAGACATTGAAATGAGGAAAAAGGTATGATCAACAAAACTTGACTTGAATCCACCGGAGAAGAGAAAGGAATGAGGAATGACGAACTAGTAGAACATCTTCTTGAGAACCACCGGGTAAGAACATTGATGGAAAAGAATGGAGAAACTTCACAAAAATAAAAGGATACTTGGTAAAGAAATCTTAGTCCTTGAAGAAAAAGGGTGGGAGGGCGGGAAAACAAGGGCAACTTGGGACGGATGAAACAAACACCGTTGAGAAAACTTAGAAATGATCTTGCGGATGGGGAGAATGATGGGATCATCTCGAAGAGAAACGCACCGGTTGGAAAAGGATTAACATGACAATCTCAATGATCAAAAGGATTAGTACTCCCATAGAAATATGAGAACACCGTTTAGGAAAGGTATGGATTCAACATTTGACTTTGAAGCAACTCAAATACCACAAATAAAACAAAACAAAGGATTTGGCTTGCAGAATAAGCCGGAACAAACATATGATAGAGATTTCGTCCGAAGTTTTCGTGGTGGGGCCTACACGGGCTCAATCGTACAGCACCATCATGTACAAGGCAGTGCACATGACATACGAAGCATCCCCGAGTCGGCATAGCCAAGGACTCTTTAAGACACAACGAGACCACTGTAAAACCAACCGTGAATAGGCGGACCACTAGACGTCGAACCCCAATTTCATATCATACATCTGTCGGAAAGATATCCTAAGAGCTACTTGAATTCCCACCTATAAACTCCCGAAACTTTCTGGTTATGCAATCTGGTGTTGGGGATACAGGGGAGCAATATATCTCACCCAAACTAACAATCCCTACATCCAGCTGTATCCATCCGTCAACACATAACCAAGAAACCTTCGGAAATCGTCTACCTCAACCTTCGAAAAGCATCCGTTATACGAGTCATGGCAATACTCCCGTACTCACCTCAGTACTGGGTTAGCGGGGTTATCTCACCAACAACTGCATAAAAGAGATTTTCGATGTCGGCGTACTAAACTCAGGTATTCCAGAACTGCAACGATAAAATTATGACGACAACACCTCAGAGCTCAACTCCCCGGGACACTGCCACAACCCCTAAATGACAGGAGGCACCAAGAACAATGTTCTCGTCATAAGAATATCGGAACGATTCCAAGATACCCGCGTGATCCTAAAAATTTTTTAGTGAAATTTGAGAAGAGAAGAGTCAAAACTCTACGTCAGGATACCTCACCAGAAGGTCGAAGGGACTGGGGAGTAAAAAGAATTCCTAACTCTCCGATATATAATTCCTAAATGACTCAAAACATTTTTTCTAGACACAACTCGGCCACTAAAAACGATCAAGCAGTGGGGCTCCTAAGGTCGGGGAAGGCTCTGATTACCAACTTGCAACGCCATCGATGCGGCTATATCTCCCACGTGTCGAAGCACGACTTAGAGGCATAACCGCATTGAAAGCAATGTCGCAAGTGAGGTAATCTTCACACAACCCAATTAATACATAAGGGAAAGGGATACATAGTTGGCTTACAATCGCCACTTCACACAATTAGATGAATAAAGCATTACATCATCCAGATACAAACAAGGTCCGACTACGGAACCAAAATAAAAGAAGAACCTCAAATGCGACAAAGGTCCCCGATCGACCCCAACTGGGCTCCACTACTGATCAACTAGAACGAAACAACACAAAGGGCAAGATCTTCATCGAGCTCCTCCTTGAGCTTGGTTGCGTCACCTGCTCAGTAACATAGGCACCTGCAAACTGGTTTTGGAAGTATCTGCTGAGCCACGAGGACTCAGCAATCCCATTACCATGGGTATCAAGACTAGCAAAGCTTAAAGGGAAAGGAAGGGGTAAAGTGGTGAGGTTGCAGCAGCGACTAAGCAAAGGTATGGTGGCTAACCAACGCAAATAAGAGCGAGAAGAGAACAAGCGGAACGGACGTGAAGCTAGCAATGATCAAGAGGTGATCCTGAACACCTACTTACGTCAAACATAACACCTACTCGTGTCTTCCTGGGTGAAGGTCTATTCCTTCGATGATCGCGAGAGCTTGTCATGGGCTAAGTTGGGACACCCCTGCAGGGTATAAACTTTCGAGAGCCGTGCCCGCGGTTATGTGGCAGATGGGAATTTGTTAACGTCCGGTTGTAGACAACTTGACATTTGATCCGAATTAAAACGCATCAACCGCGTGTGTAGCCGTGATGGTCTCTTCTCGGCGGAGTCCGGGAAGTGAACACGACTTCTGTGTTATGTTTGACGTAAGTAGGTGTTCAGGATCACCTCTTGATCATTGCTAGCTTCACGTCCGTTCCGCTTGTTCTCTTCTCGCTCTTATTTGCGTTGGTTAGCCACCATACCTTTGCTTAGTCGCTGCTGCAACCTCACCACTTTACCCCTTCCTTTCCCTTTAAGCTTTGCTAGTCTTGATACCCATGGTAATGGGATTGCTGAGTCCTCGTGGCTCACCAGATACTTCCAAAACCAGTTTGCAGGTGCCTATGTTACCGAGCAGGTGACGCAACCAAGCTCAAGGAGGAGCTCGATGAAGATCTTGCCCTTTGTGTTGTTTCGTTCTAGTTGATCAGTAGTGGAGCCCAGTTGGGGTCGATCGGGGACCTTTGTCGCATTTGGGGTTCTTCTTTTATTTTGGTTCCGTAGTCGGACCTTGTTTGTATCTGGATGATGTAATGCTTTATTCATCTAATTGTGTGAAGTGGCGATTGTAAGCCAACTATGTATCCCTTTCCCTTATGTATTAATTGGGTTGTGTGAAGATTACCTCACTTGCGACATTGCTTTCAATGCGGTTATGCCTCTAAGTCGTGCTTCGACACGTGGGAGATATAGCCGCATCGAGGGCATTACAAGTTGGTATCAGAGCCAGGTTCAACTTGTAACGCCCTCGATGCGGCTATATCTCCCACGTGTCGAAGCACGACTTAGAGGCATAACCGCATTGAAAGCAATGTCGCAAGTGAGGTAATCTTCACACAACTCAATTAATACATAAGGGAAAGGGATACATAGTTGGCTTACAATCGCCACTTCACACAATTAGATGAATAAAGCATTACATCATCCAGATACAAACAAGGTCCGACTACGGAACCAAAATAAAAGAAGAACCCCAAATGCGACAAAGGTCCCCGATCGACCCCAACTGGGCTCCACTACTGATCAACTAGAACGAAACAACACAAAGGGCAAGATCTTCATCGAGCTCCTCCTTGAGCTTGGTTGCGTCACCTGCTCGGTAACATAGGCACCTGCAAACTGGTTTTGGAAGTATCTGGTGAGCCACGAGGACTCAGCAATCCCATTACCATGGGTATCAAGACTAGCAAATCTTAAAGGGAAAGGAAGGGGTAAAGTGGTGAGGTTGCAGCAGCGACTAAGCAAAGGTATGGTGGCTAACCAACGCAAATAAGAGCGAGAAGAGAACAAGCGGAACGGACGTGAAGCTAGCAATGATCAAGAGGTGATCCTGAACACCTACTTACGTCAAACATAACACAGAAGTCGTGTTCACTTCCCGGACTCCGCCGAGAAGAGACCATCACGGCTACACACGCGGTTGATGCGTTTTAATTCGGATCAAGTGTCAAGTTGTCTACAACCGGACATTAACAAAGTCCCATCTGCCACATAACCGCGGGCACGGCTCTCGAAAGTTTATACCCTGCAGGGGTGTCCCAACTTAGCCCATGACAAGCTCTCGCGATCATCGAAGGAATAGACCTTCACCCAGGAAGACCCGATCAGTCTCGGAATCCCGGTACATCAAGACATTTCGACAATGGTAAAACAAGACCAGCAAAGCCGCCCGAATGTGCCGACAAATCCTGATAGGAGCTGCACATATCTCGTTCTCAGGGCACACCGGATTATCCAAACTTCCGGTAGGCCAGCCCAGAGTTGCCCCTGGTGGCCACCGGCGGCTGACGGTTTGGACCAACACTCACGATGAGCACTGGCCCGGGGGGGTAAAAATAAGATGACCCTCGAGAGCACGACTCCCAAGGGAAAAAGGGCTAGGTGAGGCAAATGGTAAAAGGCAATGTTGGGCCTTGCTGGACAAGTTTTATTCAAAGCGAACTGTCAGGGGGGTCCCATAAATCACCCGATCGCGTAAGGAACGCAAAATCCGGGAACATAACACCGGTATGACGGAAACTAGGGCGGCAAGAGTGGAACAAAACACCAGGCATAAGGCCGAGCCTTCCACCCTTTACCAAGTATATAGATGCATTAATAATATAAGAGATATTGTGATATCCCAACATAAACCCTGTCCACCATGGAGAAATCTTCAACTTCACCTGCAGCTAGCAACGCTATAAGAGGGGCTGAGCGAAAGCGGTAACATAGCCAAACAACGGTTTGCATGGGAAAGGTGTCAAAGGTTAGGGGTTCATGGCAATATGGGATGGCTGGACAAACAGGTAATAGGTAGCGCAGCATAGCGAAAGAACGAGGCAACTAGCATAGCAATGATAGTAGTGAGATCCAGGGTAGCGGTCATCTTGCCTGAAATCCCGCAAGGAAGAAGAACGAGTCCATGAAGAAGACGAACGGATGAAGCCGAACCAATCGTAGACGAACGAATCCTCACGATCGCAACGAAACGGGAACTATCGAGAAGAAGCACACAACAAAGTAAACACACCACACATGAACAAGGCATGATGCACAACAAGCATGATGCATGCCCAAGCTACATGAAGCTACTCATGGCAAAAGAAGATGCAAACAAGAACAACACATCAAGGCAAGTTTAAATGAGGCCGGAAACACCATATAACAATTCCGGTAAGTCCTCATATGCATATTTCGAAATTGGTCCAAAACTGAATAAACCTTATGTTCAAGTAGTTAAACAGCAAGTTAAGATGCACCAAGAGAATCTACACGAAAATCTAGTCAAGTTACATATAAAGTTCATTAGATTCGGAGCTACGCGCTAGAAGATATGAGCAAAACAAGTTAAACATGGCATTGATGCAAAATGCACCCAAACATCAAGCAAACACACCAAAACAAGGATGCAACATGATAATATGAAGCTACATGCAAAATCAAGCAAGTTTCATATAGAGCACACTCAAAACGGAGCAACGGTTCAACACATGCACACTATACAAGTTATAGCAACAATCTGCCCAAAACAGCAACTAGGCATCTTGCAAGCATCAAAACAACATGCTACAGCACCCCAACATAATAACAAAAGGCATGGGCATGAAGTACACGTAAAGCATAACAAAACATGAACACTGAGCTATCTCCAGAAAAGGCTAGAACATGCTCAAAAAGACATGGAGATATTGCAAGTAATAACAATTTCAGACTTTAGCAGAAATAACATCAGGTTGCAATGTTTAGAGCTATCAAACAACATGTTACAGGAACATATCACGGCAAACAAAGGCATGGCATGAATCTACTAATAGCATATATCAAACGACCCTTACTGACCATAAGCCAAAGAGGCACGGAAAATATGATGGCACCCATGTAAACATGGCAAGTTATATTACAGATTTGAACATGGCAGAAACAACGATTAGTAGGCATGTTCGTGAGCTTGAACCACTCACTACAGAGCAATACATGGTATGGCAAGGCAACCAACAGTAATAAGGCATGTTTATGAAGCTAAGCATGGCAAGAGCAAGGTCATAGCATACACGGATCAACTACAACGACCTCGTGAAAATTGAATCTCATGCAAACAATCTGTCAGGAAACATTTTCAAGCAACTTTGGAGCAAGAAATAAACATGTTCCAGCAGGCTATAAGTGCAACCAAGGGCATGAATGGATAGAGCAAGACATGTATATCAAAACATGTTTATAGAGCATCTCCAGATTATGCATAGAATGATTAGTGGAAGCATGTTAACATGGCATCAAAATATAACAGAATCTGCCAGGAAAACAACAACAGCAACTACCCTACTTTACAAGCTCAATGCACTCAGCACACAACTCACAAAAATACAAGGTCAACACCCCTGGAAATATGGCATGGCCTAGTCCAACATTCATGTAGAGCTCATACTCATAGGATGCACACATAAATCATGGCAAAAATGACGAAACAGCAAGTTATAACAGTTTCAGCAGATTAACATCCTGAAGCACTCTTCCAACAGCATTTCGGGCATCAAGATGAGCTCAAATGCAAACGATGCAATGGAATGAAATGATGTACTCGTCGAGACGAACAATTTGACAAATTATACGCGCGAAACGGAGCTACGGATGCAGAGATGTGATGGCATGAACATGGCATGAAAATGATAGAATTCTGGGACTTAGGCAAAAAAACGGGGACAACCTTCTCAGACCGGATCTAGGGCTCGGAACCCGAGGTTCGCTGGAGTGGCGCCGGGGAAGTCGCCGGAGAGGAGGGAGATGGCGGGGCGGCAAGATCCGGCCGGATCCTCGCCGGATCTGGCCGGGAACGAGGCGGCGGCGGCGGAGCTCGACGCCGGGGAGGCTCGGCCGGGCGCGGAGGGCACACGGGGAGGCGCGGGCCGGCTCCCGCGGCGGCGGCCGGCGGCGCGGCTACCGAGGCGCGGCGGCGGCGCGGCTTAGGCCGGGGGTGGCGCGGGGCCGAGAGGAGGCGGCGGGCGGCGGCGGCGACCGGCGCAGGAGGCGGAGGGCACGGCCGGGCGGCGGCGCGCGGCGCCCGCGGCGGCGGCCGGCGGCAAGGCGCGAGGCGGCGGGGACGAGCGGGCCGGGCGGCGCCGGATCTGGGCCCGCGCGGGCCCCGGATGGGCTCCGCGGGCCGGCGGCGCGGGGACGGCGGCGGAGGACACGCGACGGCCTCTGATTGGGCACGGGGCGGTTGGACATGTCCGGCGGCTGGACGGACATGTCCGGCTGCGGGAGGAGGATGAAAGCTAGGGTTTCGGGGGAAAATATCCGCGAATTTGAGAGGGGAGGGTCTATAAATAGGTAGAGGGAGCTAGGAGAGTCCAAATGAGGAGCGGTTTTCGGCCACGCGATCGTGATCGAACGACCGAGAGCATGGAGGGGAGTTAGATGGGTTTTGGGCCACTTTGGAAGGGGTGTTGGGCTGCGACAAAAGAGGGCTTCTGCGGTTACCCGGTTAACCGTTGGAGTACCAAACGACCTCCAAATGGCACGAAACTTGACAGGCGGTCTACCGGTGCTATACCAAGGCCGCTTGGCAAACCTCGGGCCATTCCGAGAAAGTTTAACACCCGCTCACAACAGGAGAGAAGAAGGGGACGCCGGGGGACATAGGAGTGCCGGATTGCAAAACGGACAACGGGGAAAAGGCTCGGATGCATGAGACGAACATGAATGCGAAATGAGATGCACATGATGACATGATAAAATGCAGATGATGACATGGCAAAGTGAAACACGCAAGCAAATGACAAGGCAACGACGGCGAATGACTGGCGGACACCTGGCGCATCGGATCCGGGGCGTTACACGCCCTCAGACGCGTCTAATTTTTTCAAGAAAAAATGTTCGGCGAAGTTCGGTTAAACACGGCTAAATTGGCAAACTTTGGCATATATTAGACACGTTCGCGGCTTACATAGCAAATATAACTAAAAAAAAGAAATCGCTGAACGCGGAGTAGTCACCGTCATCGCCGCCGTCGTTGTCAGCCTTCTCCTCCTTGACGCGGTCGTCCCTGCTGGACCCCTGCCCGGCGTCGCCATGGCGGACTGGTGGCGGCAGCGGCGGCGCGTCATCATCGTCATCGTTGCTGTCATCGAGAACGACGACTCCTCCTTCATTGCGGCCCCGGTGGCACTGCTCGAAGCGCCGCGGGGCGGCGCACTGGTGCTCCCTCTCCATCCTCAGGAAGTCCTTGCGCGCCCATTTCAGGGCCGCCTCGTCGTCGAGCTCCACGTCGCCGTACTCCGTCTTCACGGCGGGGAGCCCTGGCTCTGTCTTTGGCTTGACGAAGCATGGAGGAGCCAACGAGGAGGCGCGCGGGCCGCCCTCGTTGATGACGCCATCGGCGCTGCGAGTGCGCCGGCCGAGCAGCGTCTTCGCCACGGGCTCCGCCTTGACGCCAAGCAGCGCCAGAGTGCCGGAGGAGTGGGAAGAAGATCGGGTGGAGGAGTGCAAGGAGGAAGACGAGGAGGAGCCGAACCTCCTGGGCATCCATTGCCCGGTGCGCCGGCGGTGGGCCGGGGCGGCCTCCGGGGAGGGTATGCCAGCGGCGGGTCGTTGCCGCCCTCAAGGTGCGCCAGCAAGCCCTCGAGCGTGTGGCCGGGGACGTCCCACCACACGCGGCGCCCCTCGTTGTTCTTCATGCCGCCGACCACTGGCGTCCCGTTGGTGGACGACAGCCTCTGCTCCTGACGGCGCTCGAAGTACGCCGCCCACGCCTCATGGTTGTCGGCGGCATACTGGGGGAGGGCGAGCTGCTCATCGGTGAGGGAGGCGCGCACAAGCTCGACCTCGGCGGCAAAGTAGGGGGGCACCACGGCGTCGGGCAATGGGGGAACGGGCACTCCCCCGTTGCTGAGCCTCCACCCCGTCGGCCCGGCGTGCATGTCCGGCGCCGCCGGGATGTTGGCCTCGAACAGGAGCCACAACTCTTGTTCGTGGAGCGAGCGGCGGTCAAAACCATTGGCCGCCGCAGCGTCGCCGGGGAAACATGCGGCCATCGGGTGTCGGAGTGAGGGAGGGCTCGGCGGCGACGCACGGGAGAGGAAGAGGGAGGGCTAGGTGGCGGCGCACAGGGAGAGGGAGAGCTCGACGGCTAGGGCTGTGTGGCCAGAGGCGAGGGAGGCCACCGGCTTATATAGCCGCGCCCGTGTGTACGCGCGGCAGGAGGGGAGGCGTCGCCGCACCGCCCCGTGACGCGCCGCCCATGAGGAATCAATGGCAAGGCTGACTAGCGGCGGCAGCGCGGCAGCCTTGGCATTGATTCCCACGGGAACCGAGGCGATGAGGGTGATGAAGCGCCCGTCTCGCTGACTCGGCGGGCCTGCGGCTGCTTCACGCCAAAACCACTCGCCCCAGCGCCCCCGGGCGCCCCCCAGCACGCCGGGTTCGGGCTGGGTCCGCCGGCGCTTTTTTCGGCCCAAGCCGGCGAAAATCGGGCTCCTGGGGCACGACTAGGCCATTTTTTGGCGCTGGCGCAAAAAAATCGTGTGGGGAGACCGTTCTGGGGGCGCGGCTGGAGCTGCTCTAACCTCTCAAAGAAATATTGCGACATCCTTCCGGTGCAACCGTCCATGCTGATGTACGAGTAACTTAATGTAAGGGACGGGATGGGAATCACTCAACTAGCTCGCTTGCATACACGAATTCGGGTTCAGTGGCTTGGTTACAGAGAAGTGGTGATTACAGGATGGGGAATTGGCTACAGGGAGGAGCTAGGGTTCTTGCCGCTGCCGGGTCGTTGATCCACCGGATAGGCAGCCAGGTACGGGTGGGTGCTTAAGTATGCGCCGCTGGCCCTGGGCCTCACTGGGTCCACTCCGGCCCCGCGTTGCGTGGGTTGGGCCTCCGAGCCCGTGGAAGCCGCTTGGTAGCCGGCGAGCCCTGTGAGCCACTGGCATGTGGGTCTGTCATGTTGGCGTCGGTGGCCGCAGTGGGGGCGCTGACATCCCCTCCTCCTTGGGATGAGGCTTGCCCCCAAGCCTCTGCTCCAGGAAAACGGGCCTGCAGAGCCACTTTGTCCTCCCAAGTGTCCGCCAATGCCGTTGGGTCAGACCAACATATCAGGACTTGCTCCACCAGGGCACCGTTCTTGCGATGCCAGCGTTGTTGCAGAACTACCACTGGCACGACAGGGATGTTAGTAGGTTGAGAAAGATCAGCGGAGGATTGCATACCGGGGCGAAGACAGCAACGAAGCTGGGACACGTGGAACACCGGATGCACTTGAGAGTGCGCTGGCAGCTCCAGTTTGTAGGCTGCATCACTGATCTTGCCGATGATGGGATATGGCCCATAGTACTTGAAGGATAGCTTGTGGCTGGCTCTCCTTGCCACAAATGTTTGAATATATGGTTGGAGTTTCAGAAACACCAGTTCGCCCACCTCGAAGACACGTGGCAATCTTCGTTTGTCAGCCTGGGCCTTCATGTGCTGCTGCGCTTGATGCAAGTGTTGTTGCAGTAGGTCCTAGATCACCGCTCTCTCTTCCAGCCAAGAATGGAGTGCAGGGATAGTACAGTCTGTCATTGGCGCCAAGCCCCACTGCCGTGGCTCATATCCAAACATAGCTTTAAAGGAGACATGCCAATGCTGGAATGATAGGACGAATTGTACCAGAATTGAGATAATGGTATCCAGTGGCTCCAGCGTCTTGGGCAAGCGTGGACAAAGCAACGCAGGTACGTCTCAACGCATTGATTCACTCTCTCCGTTTGCATGTCCATCTGCGGATGGTTAGCTGAGCTCATCCTCAGATCTGTGCCGGCGTATTTGAAGAGCTCACGCCAGAAGTGACTCGTAAATACGGGGTCTCAATCGGACGCAATGGAGCCGGGGAAGCCATGGATGCGGTAGATACTGGACATGTCGGGGAGCGCCACTTTAGACGCTGTGTACGGATGCGCCAGTGGCAGAAAGTGAGTGAATTTGGTCCTTTTGTCGACCACCACCCAGAGGCAGTTAAACTTCCCAGACTGTGGCAACCCATCGACGAAGTCCATTGTAATCATCTCCCACGATTATTTTGGAATGGGCAAGGGTTCCAACAGGCCGGGCGATGCTGAACGATCTGGCTTTGACTGCTGGCAGGTTTGACAGCAACGTACATATTGTAACACGTACGCCTTCATCTTGGGCCAAGCGAACAGTCGGCAAATGCGCCGGAAAGTTGCAGGGAAGCCACTGTGCCCTCCCACGGGACTGTCATGAAAAGCTGAGATTATCTGCTGCTGCAATGCCGTCGAGCCGCCCAGCCATATCCTGCCGCGAAAGTACAGAATCCCCTTTTGAATGTGAATCGCTGTTTGGGATCCTCTCGAAGAGCCAGTTGCTGTAGCAGTTTTTGAGCCTGTGGGTTGCAATTGTAACTCGTCATCACATCATCCAGCCAGCTGGGTTGACACATGGAGATGTCAAACAACAGTTCTGGAGCCTGAGAGCATGACAGAGCATCCGCTGCTGTGTTGTCCGAGCCCTTCTTATACTTGATCGTGCACTGAAGCCCCAATAGCTTGGTGAACGCTCTCTGCTGCCAAGGAGTTGTCAGGCATTGTTCTTCGAGATGGATGAGGCTTCTCTGATCCCTAAAAATGACGAATTCACTATGCTGTAAATAGGGTCGCCATTGATCGACTGCCACCACAATAGCCAGATACTCCTTCTCATATGTTAACAGGCCTTGGTAGCGCAGGCTCAGACTCTTCCTCATAAACGCAATGGGGTGCCCCTCCTGCTGCAAGACTGCTCCTATCCCTTTTTCACATGCATCAGTCTCGATCGTAAATGTTTTACTAAAATCTGGCAGTGCCAAAACTAGAGCTGTTACAAGTTGCTGTTTGAGCAGCTCAAAAGCTTGATTTGTGTGCTCCGTCCAAACGAAGGGTGTGCCTTTCTTCAAGAGGTTGAAGAGAGGGCGTGCGATGATTCCAAAACCACGGACAAATTTACAGTATTACCCTGCAAGTCCTAAGAATCTGCGTACTTCCTTTGCGTCCATCGGCTTCGGCCATGCCTCCACGACCATGATTTTCATCGGTTCTGTGGCCACGCCCTGGCTGCTGATGACGTGGCCTAGGTAAGACAATTGCTCTTGCCCAAATTCACACTTGGACCTCTTCACTTTCCATTGATCGTGACACAGGAGCTCGAGGACCTGTCTGAGGTGCGCCACGTGGTCTTCCCAGGTCTTGCTAAATACAAGAATATCATCAAAAAAGAGCAGAACGCAGTGCCGCGGGAGGGGTGCATTGTTTCTATCATTGCACCATTGAAAGTACCTGGCCCCCCTGCTAGCCCAAACGAGAGTACCTTGAACTCATATTGTCTGGAATGGGTCTGAAAGGTCATTTTGAATTCCTCCTCCTCCGCTAACCGAGTCTGGTGATAGCCCGCTCGCAGGTCCAATTTAGAGAACCAGCATGCGCCATGCAGCTCATCAAGCAGCTCTTCTGTGACTGGCACAGGGAATTTGCTGACGCGTGTCATGGCATTAAGATGCCCGTAGTCCACACAGAGCCTCCAGGTCCCGTATTTCTTTTTGACTAGGATGACCGGGGATGAGAAGGTACTGTGGCTGTGCTGGATCACTCCCGACTGCAGGAGTTCTTGCACTTGGCGCTCGATCTCAGACTTGTGCTCCGGCTTGTGGCGATAAGGCCTGATGTTGACGGGCTGCGCCCCCAACATGAGTGGAATGGTGTGACCGCAGGCTCGCCGTGGCGGTAGGCCTTTGGGTTCACCAAAAACATCCTCAAATTCCGTCAGCAGAGTTTGCAACTCCGGGGCTCCTGCACTTGAGTCTCTTGCTTCTCGCTGATCGGGTAGAGTAGGCATAGGTGCAGTAAGGTTCCTTGGCGATGCAGTTGTTGCAGCTGCGCGCTGTTGATCACATGGCATTGTGTGGACTGCGCCTCATGCCCAAACAAACTGGCTGTGCCCAAAGCTGTTGGAATGCGCAAGTGCTTGTTTCGCCAATCCACGGTCATCGGGCTGTGCTGCTCTAGCCAGTCCATGCCAAGGATGGCATTGTATACTCCCAAAGGTAAGACCTTCATATCCGTCACAAATTCCAATCCCTGCGACAACCACTGACAGCCCGGAATTGAGGCAGAGCAAGTAAGTTCACCCCCGTCAGCGACTTTCACCTTGCAAGGGCGATGCAGTTCCTGTACCCCCGACAAGCGCGCTGCCAGATTCTGGTTGATGAACGACGTAGAACTCCCACTGTCCACAAGTATGAGCACCTCCTGGTCTTGCATAGTAGCCAGCAGTTGGAATGCCTTCGGTGACACACCACCATCCAGAGCGGGCCGTGAGATAGCGTGAACTTGTTGCACATCCTCTTCAGTGTCGGTGCTGGTCTCGATGCCGAAAAGCTCGACCATCTCTTCAACTACGTGGAGCTGGATAGATGTGGGGCAGACGTGATCCTGCCCCCACCGCTCACCGCACTTGAAGCATAGCCCACGAGCACGGCGATAATCCCGTAGCGCCTTTATCTTGGTTGTGTCCGCTCGCGCCGCATCAGTGTCGCACCGGTCTATCGCCGGTGCCGCCAGCACAAGACATGTCGGTGGTGGAGGTAGCGGCAGGGGCGTGGCTGCGCGCGGGGCAGGATCTGGTGGTCTTGGTAGGCTGCCAAACACGCCGTCGGCCACTTCCTCCTGAAGTAGGGCCAGCGCACAAGCTGTATCCAGGTCCGGTGGGCGCTGCACTAGTACCACCGCCCGGATATCCTTCCGCAGGCCCTCGACAAACCGGGTCAAAAAATAGAAGGGGTGAATGGAATCAGAATATGATGATAAATGGTTGATAATAAATTCGAACTGCTCTATATATTGTGCTACAGAGGACGTTTGGCGGACAGTGTAGAACTGCCTGATCAGCGTTTGATGTCGATCACGCCTGAAACGAGTACAGAGTAATGTAGTGAATGAATCCCAATCGTAATCCCCCAGCCGTTTCTGAATGGACTGTAGCCACACAGAAGCTGCCCCCGAAAAATTCAAAGCGGCCATGGGAACCCAAAACGACTGCACAATACCAAACATCTGAAAATATTGCTCACAAAGAGTCTTCCACATATTAGGATTATCTCTTGTGAACTGCGGAAACGAGATCGAGGGATGGGTTTGACCCAAGCCCGAGAGCAACTGACTCGCGTGCGCGAACGGGGATAAAGAGAAAGGTGAAGCCGCCAAGGCGTTGAACTGACCAGATGCCGGGGGCGGGGGCGGCGTCTGAAACGACGCCGCCGGGGGTCCCCAAGGAAGGTTGAAGACGCCGTGGCCTGTAGGCCCTTGAGGAACGTCGACCGTGCCGGCACCGGCCCCGATGTGGGCGCCGATCGTCGCTGGTGGCGTGAGAGGCGGTGCTGGAGCCCGGTTGCCCTCGCTCTCCTTGGCCGGCGCTGGTTGCGCGAGCTGGAGAGCTGTCACCGCATCGCTCAAATCGGTGACGCGCTTCTCCAGATCGGGCCGCCAGTTGACAAGCTCGTCGATCTTGGATGTGGACGCCTGGATCTCGGCGATGACTTTGTTCTGGGCCTTCAGGGTGTTGTCGAGGCGGTCGAGGAAAGCTTCAATCGACGGATCCATGGACATGAGTTGAGATCGCGCTTGCCGCAGGCGCCGTGGCTCAACGATTTGGGCCAGAGTGACGAGGAGGAAGGGAAGTGGGTTGGTCTCTGATACCACGTGTAAGGGACGGGATGGGAATCACTCAACTAGCTCGCTTGCATACACGAATTCGGGTTCAGTGGCTTGGTTACAGAGAAGTGGCGATTACAGGATGGGGAATTGGCTACAGGGAGGAGCTAGGGTTCTTGCCGCCGCCGGGTCGTTGATCCACCGGATAGGCAGCCAGGTGCGGGTGGATGCTTAAGTATGCGCCGCTGGCCCTAGGCCTCACTGGGTCCACTCCGGCCCAGTGTTGCGTGGGTTGGGCCTCCGAGCCCGTGGAAGCCGCTTGGCAGCCGGCGAGCCCTGCGAGCCGCTGGCCTGTGGGTCCGTCATGTTGGTGTCTGTAGGATCGAAGAAGGTGAGAGTGTCTAGAGGGGGGTGATTAGACTACTCGACAAGATAAAATTATGCCTTTTGACAAAGACAAGTTTTTGGCAGATTTTGCATCACACACAAGTCAAGTAGCATACTACACATGCAATTCTAGAGTATGGGTAGCGGAAAGTAAATTGCACAAGTAGTAAAGAGAAGTGGAGAAGATCAAACGCAATTTGGAGACACGGAGATTTTTCTCGTGGTTCCGATAGGTGGTGCTATCGTCATTCCACGTTGATGGAGACTTCAACCCACGGAGGGTAACGGCTGCGAGAGTCCACGGAGGGCTCCACCCACGAAGGGTCCACGAAGAAGCAACCTTGTCTATGCCATCATGGCATACGCCCACGGAGGGCTAGCCTTACTCGGGGTAGATCTTCACGAAGTAGGCGATCTCCTTGCCCTTACAAACTTCTTGGTTCAACTCCACATCTCGACGGAGGCTCCCAAGCGACACCTAACCAATCTAGGAGGCACCACCCTCCAAAAGGTAATAGATGGTGTTGATGATGATGAACTCCTTGCTCTTGTGCTTCAAATGATAATCTCCCCAACACTCAACTCTCCTCACTGATTTGGCTGTGGTGGAAGAAAGGATTGAGTGGAAAGCAACTTGGGAAGGCTAGAGATCAAGCTTCATATGGTGGGAGTGGAGCAACTTGATCTCAACACAAGGGTAGGTAGTTTTCTTCTCAGAAATGTAAGGTAGGAGTGGTAGTTCTTTCTGATGGCTCTCTCCACGAATGAAGAGGGGGTGGAGGGGTATTTATAGCCTCCACACAAAATCCAACCGTTACACACATTTGACCAATCTCGGTCAGACCGAAGTTGACAACTCGGTGAGACCGAAAGTTCAAATCATGTGAATGTTGGGATTTTCGGTGGGACCGAAAATACAAACTCGGTGAGTCCGATTCGTGTAAAGACTAGGGCTTGTCAATCTCGGTGGGACCGACTTCATCATCTCGGTGACACCGATTTGATGACAGAAGGTTACAGAAGCTTGGCAACTCAAGTTTCGGTGAGACCGAGTTCAGAATCGGAAAATCCGAAATTTCTAGGGTTTGGCTTTGTGGCTGAGGTGGTTCATCTCGGTGTGACTGGGTTTGGAAAATCGGTGGGACCGAGATTAGTTATGAGTGTATGTTGCAGTGAGAGTTGCTGATAGTTTAGGAGATGTATCACTAAGCACTTTGAGCAACCAGATCATCAACATAACCTCATCCCCTTTTAATAGTATTGGCTTTCCTATGGACTCAATGTGATCTTGGATCACTAAACCAAAAATGGAGTCTTGAGCTTTTGCCAATGCTTGCCTTAGCATTTTGAGGGGTCCACCTCTTCAGTCCTTTTGCCATGCCAATGTGATTGACCTTCCTGAAACATACTTGATAAAAGTATTAGTCCAACCACAAAGTATGTTGTCATTAATTACCAAAACCACCCAGGGAGCAAATGTGCTTTCAATCTCCCCCTTTTTGGTAATTGATGGCAACACACAAAACAAGACATCAAAGCTTACTGAAAGAAAGACAGAATTATCACTAAAGCT
Source organism: Triticum timopheevii (assembly GCA_963921465.1). Lineage (NCBI taxonomy): Eukaryota > Viridiplantae > Streptophyta > Magnoliopsida > Poales > Poaceae > Triticum > Triticum timopheevii. Next base: position 160,900,400 of record OY997274.1, on the reverse strand, counting down.
TTGACAAACATGTAGTACACAGGCTCCCCCTACAAGTGTGCAAGATTTTCATAGATTATGGTTTTGGACTACCACAAGCACACAAGAGAGAAAGGCAAGATGTGCTACATGCAGCTTGGCTATATGCATCAGAGCAGATGAAAAGAAGTGAGTGATAATACATATGTGCATGGTGATTTCTTGCAAACAAGTATTCACAAGCAAGTCACCATCATGCACATTCTGCAAGGTGCATATACTTACCTTGAGGTTCCTTGGCATTGTACCTGAAGAAATAAACTTGGGAAAACAAGGTTAGATAACACAAGAGTATTTCTTCATCCAACAGCAAGAACATCAAGAGTACCAAGCTAGGGATGACATGTATAAAGAGTGTCTCATATTGAGCACAAGCTTGAATCAGCAAACATGTCTCCTGAAACTAGAAAGATTTTTCAATGAACTCTAAGAGATTTTGCTTTCCATAAGATATCAATTGTGAAAGCAAAATCAAGAGAATGATGCCAAATGTGATATCCAATGTGAAATACGGCAAAGCTTTGATGTGATTCTCTCCCCCTTGAGATAAGATTGCTCTTCTTCTCCCCCTAAATCTTCTCTTCTCCCCTTATCTCCCCCTAAATCTTCTCCCCCTTTGACATCAAGTGCCGAAAAGGACAGCAGACTAGGAAGGTCAGGAAAGATGGAAAGAAAGAAGTGGGATCCTTAAGAATCACAACTGGGCAATAAGAAATATGCAAAGAAAATCATTGAGTGGAGCTGCAGAAGATGATATCCTGAAAGGAAATCGGTGACACCGAATTAGATGGATCGGTGGGTCCGAAAGTCAGGGACTTAGGGCAGATCCTTTTTCGGTCAGACCGAAATTTTTAAGTCGGTGACGCCGAGTTTAATTCCAAGGAAATACAGAAATAATTCAGCTCACTTTGCAAGGAATGTTTCAAAGGATTTGCAATGAATTTGTAAAGGATTTTCAAGGAATTGATCAGAGCAAAAAGATATTCTCAAATACAGAAGAATAGAAATGAAAAAGATTGCTAGATGAAGTTTTTTTTAAGAAGAAAACTCAATGAGAGAACATAAAAGAAAATAGAAAAACTCCAAAACATATGTACTTCATCTAGATAGGGGTCGGCGACAAAGTCACCTATGTTTGAGTATATTGACTTAGGAGTCAAATGAGAACATTTGATCATAGGTCATACTCATCGTTTAAGCTCAAAATGGGGTTGCCATTTTTCGATTAAGCATTTGATGTGATCACATCTTATGAAGCTGCTTGTACTCATGTCTTTGAGCAAAGCTCCTTAAAGATGTGAAGAACATACCTCGGGCTTGTTGTTGCTTTGCTCATGTAGGTGAACTTGATGTAGGTGCTCATTGAAATTAGAGCGCCATTTCCACTTGTGCAGTTCATCTTCCTACATGGATTAGGCAAGCAAGGAAATACTCAAGAATATCCAAGATGACAAGAGTGAAATACTAGATGTATAAGGTGTCAAAAAGGATATGTGGAATTTTGTTCCTTGAACTCAACATCCCAAAGGGCTAGATACTTGGTCTATGACAAGATTACTCATAATTTGAGTGTGTGGTAATCTTGTGGAATGTAGATCATCCAAGTACCTGCAAGGAGTTAGATGCAATACAAGGAGGCAAATGTGTCCAAGACATATGATCATCATCATAAGAGAAATATCAAGGATTAGTCAAGTAGGCTCATGCCTTGCATGCATCAATGGAGTTTTCACTCCAAGTTTGAAGCATCAATGATGTTCAACTCACTCCTTAAGCGACAAAACACTTTCTCATCAAGTGGTTTTGTAAAGATATCTGCAAGTTGTTTGTCAGTACGAACATGCTTAAGATTGATGTCACCCTTGGCAATGTGATCACGAATAAAGTGGTGACGAACTTCAATATGTTTCGTGCGAGAGTGTTGCACTGGATTGTGTCCAATCTTAATCGCACTCTCATTGTCACAAAGCAAAGGAACATGTCTCACATGTATCCCATAATCCTTAAGCGTTTGTGTCATCCATAGTAATTGAGCACAACATGAACCAGCAGCTATATATTCTGCTTCGGCAGTGGATAATGATACCGAATTTTGTTTCTTGGAGGACCAAGATACAAGGGATCGACCAAGGAATTGACACGTACCCGAAGTTGACTTTCTATCAACCCTGTCACCGGCATAGTCCGAGTCGGAATAGCCAACAAGATCGAAAGAGGCCCTCTTAGGATACCAAATGCCAAAGTTAGGTGTGTGTATCAAATATCTCACAATTCTTTTAACAGCTTTAAGATGACATTCTTTAGGGGCTGCTTGATATCGAGCACACATGCATACACTCAACATTATGTCAGGACGAGAAGCACAGAGATATAGTAGAGAACCAATCATAGATCGGTAAACCTTTTGATCAACGGGTTCTCCATCTTTTGTCAAGTCATTATGTCCACTAGTAGGCATGGGGGTTCTCATACCTTTGCTTTCTTGCATGTTGAACTTCTTGAAGAGATCCTTGGTGTACTTTGTTTGTGAGACAAAGGTACCCTCCTTAGATTGCTTGATTTGCAACCCAAGGAAGAATTTGAGTTCACTCATCATGGACATCTCATACTTCTCCGACATGAGCTTTCCAAACTTCTCGCTAAAATGAGGGTTAGTTGAACCAAAGATAATATCATCAACATATATTTGGCACACAAATAGTTCACCATCAACCCTTTTCGTGAATAGCATTGAGTCTATTTTTCCAATCTCAAATCCTTTTTCAAGAAGAAAGCTAGTCAAGCATTTGTACCAAGCTCTAGGAGCTTGTTTAAGGCCATAAAGAGCTTTATGAAGTTTGTAAACATGATTAGGATTTTTAGGATTCACAAATCCAGGAGGTTGTTTCACAAATACTTCCTCCTCGATTTCACCATTTTGGAAAGCACCTTTGATATCCATTTGATAGAGAGTAATGTCATGGTGATTGGCGTAAGCAAGAAGAATGCAAATAGACTCAAGTCTAGCAACGGGGGCATAGGTCTCACCATAGTCCATACCTTCGACTTGTGTGTAACCTTGAGCTACGAGACGAGCCTTGTTGCGAATGACTTGTCCATCTTCATCTTGCTTGTTCCGAAACACCCATTTGGTTCCAATGACGTTTTGATCATCCTTGGGCTTCTCTACCAAAGTCCATACGTTGTTCCTCTCGAAGTTGTGTAGCTCTTCGTGCATAGCGTTCACCCAATCCGGGTCTTCAAGTGCTTCTTCTACCTTCATAGGTTCAAGACTAGAGATAAATGAGTAATGCTCACAAAAGTTAGCTAAGCGAGTTTTAGAGCGAGTAATTCTCCCGGAGTCGATGTCGTTCATCATTTGTTCCACGGGATGATTCTTCTTGACTCTTGCTCGGACTCGGGATAGCTTTTGTTGAGGTTGTGGCTGAGCTTCCTCATCATCCTCATCTTCCTCTTCTTCTTCATTGTTGTTGGTGTTGTCTTGAGGCGGTGGAGAAGGAGGTTGTGGTGGATCTTCTTGTTGCACTTCCTCATCTTTGTGAGTTCCACTTGTGGAGGCCTCCATGTTGCCTTGAGGTTCATCTTGCCGTGAGGTAGGGGGCTCCACATATGTAGATGAGGTACTCTCCTTCACTTCCATGGGACGGATCTTTCCAATAGATAAATCTTGAATGGCTTCCGATGGGTCCTTGTCTCCTACATCAATAGGCATTTGCTCTACTTGCGAGCCATTAGATTCATCAAACTTCACATCTACCGTCTCTTCAACCTTTCGGGTGAAATTATTGTAGACACGGTAGGTGTGGGAGTTTGATCCATAACCGAGGAAAAAGCCTTCATGAGTTTTAGGAGCAAATTTAGACCGACGATGCTTATCAAGGATATAGCATTTTGAACCAAAGACACGAAAGTATCCCACTTGGGGTTTGTTACCGGTGAGAAGCTCGTATGAAGTCTTGCCGAGGAGCTTATGAAGATAAAGCCTGTTGATAGCATGACAAGCTGTCTCGACGGCTTCCCCCCAAAAGTGCTTCGGTGTCTTGTATTCATCAAGCATCGTTCTCGCCATCTCTATGAGCGTTCGGTTCTTCCTCTCAACAACTCCATTTTGTTGAGGAGTGTACGTAGCCGAGAACTCATGTAGAATCCCTTCCTCATCGAGAAAAGAATCTACATGGGCGTTCTTGAACTCCGTTCCATTGTCACTCCGAACTTTCTTGATCTTCACTTCAAATTGATTTTGGGCCTTTCTAGCAAAGGTTTTGAAGATCCTCTGAACCTGTGATTTGTCATCAAGGAAAAATACCCACGTAAATCTGGAATAATCATCAACTATAACTAGACCAGAGGAGTTACCACCAAGGCTTTTGTAAGCATTGGGACCGAAGAGATCCATATGAAGAAGCTCAAGCGGTCTCCTTGTGGTCATGATGTTCTTCACGGGATGACTTCCACCTACTTGTTTTCCTGCCTGACAAGCACTACAAAGTCTATCTTTGTCAAAGAGAACATCTTTAACACCAAGAATATGATCACCTTTGATTAGCTTGTCTAGATTACGCATACCAACATGTCCAAGCCTTCTATGCCATAACCAACCTTTAGCGGATTTAGCAATGAAGCAAGTTCTAGGTTGGGCTTTCTTAGTGAAATTAACAATATATAGATCACCTCTACGGATACCGGTAAAAACCATGTTATGATTGTCACGATGAAAGACTTGGCAATCTACTTCGGTGAATAGCACATTGAATCCAAAGTCAGCTAATCTAGACACGGAAAGTAAATTGTATCCAAGTGATTCAACAAGCATGACATTTTGAATAAAGCTATCATGAGATATGGCCACCTTACCAAGGCCAAGTACCTTACCCTTGGAGTTGTCTCCAAAAGTCACATACTTGCGTGGACCATCGTTCTTTGCAAGCTCTCGAAACATGTCTTCATCTCCGGTCATGTGATCGGTGCATCCACTATCAAGAATCCACTCTTTTCCGCCGGATATGTAGTCTCTCAGATTCGCCATGAGATTGAGACTCTTCATGATCTTGTCTAGCTCGGTGTCCGAATCGGAGTAATCATCATCATGCTCATGCTCATCATCATATTGACCCATAGATAGTTCATCATCAACACCTAGGTCAATTTGACAACAACTTGCATTAGTTTTGTCAATGTGACAATAATCATCGGAATGCAATACAAGAGCATTTCTAATTAGAGCATTGATAAGATAAGGATCACCCTTCTTTTTCATGAGATCACGAAGCTCAAAGAAGCATTTATCAAAGTTGGGATCATTGGGGCGCATCATATCAAATTCAATAGTCTTGTGTAGAATTTCATCAAGACCTCTCAAAGAGCAGTCCGGATAAAGTTCTTCCAAGAACTTCCACATAGCATAGGCGCACTCAAAGTTTGTGACGAGCTTAAGCAAGTTATCGGGCAAACCTCTAATGATAAGATTTACAGTTCTAAGGTTACGAAGCAAATCAAGCTCTTCATCCATGGTAGGGTGCAAGGGGTCAAATGGAGGCACATATGGGGTTTCAACATATTTGCGCAAGTTATACATCTTAAAGATAATAAGCATTTCAATCCTCCACGAGTTATAGGACACTCCATCAAGAATAGGCACTCTATGGCTAACACTCCCAAACGTAGACACGTCCATCTTCCTCCAATGGTGTGTAAACCAAAGCAATGGAGACCAATGCTCTGATACCAATTGTAGGATCGAAGAAGGTGAGAGTGTCTAGAGGGGGGGTGATTAGACTACTCGACAAGATAAAATTATGCCTTTTGACAAAGACAAGTTTTTGGCAGATTTTGCATCACACACAAGTCAAGTAGCATACTACACATGCAATTCTAGAGTATGGGCAGCGGAAAGTAAATTGCACAAGTAGTAAAGAGAAGTGGAGAAGATCAAACGCAATTTGGAGACACGGAGATTTTTCTCGTGGTTCCGATAGGTGGTGCTATCGTCATTCCACGTTGATGGAGACTTCAACCCACGGAGGGTAACGGCTGCGAGAGTCCACGGAGGGCTCCACCCACGAAGGGTCCATGAAGAAGCAACCTTGTCTATGCCATCATGGCATATGCCCACGGAGGGCTAGCCTTACTCGGGGTAGATCTTCACGAAGTAGGCGATCTCCTTGCCCTTACAAACTTCTTGGTTCAACTCCACATCTCGACGGAGGCTCCCAAGCGACACCTAACCAATCTAGGAGGCACCACCCTCCAAAAGGTAATAGATGGTGTTGATGATGATGAACTCCTTGCTCTTGTGCTTCAAATGATAATCTCCCCAACACTCAACTCTCCTCACTGATTTGGCTGTGGTGGAAGAAAGGATTGAGTGGAAAGCAACTTGGGAAGGCTAGAGATCAAGCTTCATATGGTGGGAGTGGAGCAACTTGATCTCAACACAAGGGTAGGTAGTTTTCTTCTCAGAAATGTAAGGTAGGAGTGGTAGTTCTTTCTGATGGCTCTCTCCACGAATGAAGAGGGGGTGGAGGGGTATTTATAGCCTCCACACAAAATCCAACCGTTACACACATTTGACCAATCTCGGTCAGACCGAAGTTGACAACTCGGTGAGACCGAAAGTTCAAATCATGTGAACGTTGGGATTTTCGGTGGGACCGAAAATACAAACTCGGTGAGTCCGATTCGTGTAAAGACTAGAGCTTGCCAATCTCAGTGGGACCGACTTCATCATCTCGGTGACACCGATTTGATGACAGAAGGTTACAGAAGCTTGGCAACTCAAGTTTCGGTGAGACCGAGTTCAGAATCGGAAAATCCAAAATTTCTAGGGTTTGGCTTTGTGGCTGAGGTGGTTCATCTCGGTGTGAATGGGTTTGGAAAATCGGTGGGACCGAGATTACTTATGAGTGTATGTTGCAGTGAGAATTGCTGATAGTTTAGGAGATGTATCACTAAGCACTTTGAGCAACCAGATCATCAACATAACCTCATCCCCTTTTAATAGTATTGGCTTTCCTATGGACTCAATGTGATCTTGGATCACTAAACCAAAAATGGAGTCTTGAGCTTTTGCCAATGCTTGCCTTAGTATTTTGAGGGGTCCACCTCTTCAGTCCTTTTGCCATGCCAATGTGATTGACCTTCCTGAAACATACTTGATAAAAGTATTAGTTCAACCACAAAGTATGTTGTCATTAATTACCAAAACCACCCAGGGAGCAAATGTGCTTTCAGTGTCGGTGGCCGCAATGAGGGCGCTGACACTTAAGTAAGCGAGCACCCAAATCTCGCATACGTCAAGTACCAAAAGCCGTATATTCTGCCTGAACCTCGACCAACATGACACTGACACCCATGACCCCGGTGCAACTAGTGCAACCGAAATATCTTTGTCCCACTCGAGCCGAGATCCCTCGATCGTCTCCCACAACAGCGGCCAAACCACACTGGGATACGGAGGGGGAGGTTACAGCGACGCCGACGAACAGAAATGGCCGGGGGCGCCGGCAGCTTGCGCCGCCGTGAATGCGTGATGGTGATTGTGTTAGTTAATTGCGGTGCAAATGGTGTTCGCTTCACGTCACGTCACCGTCCATGGCCTGCGAGAGGTAGATGACCGGCCAGTTGAAGCCGAGCGTACGTGGTGCATGACGCATTGACGCTCCTGCTTACTGGTACAAGAAGAGATTAGCTCGTACAACATCGAGACGTAGCAAGTGTTGGGATCACACGGCCTGCTGGCGCGAGATAAAATTTCTTGCTGGGGCATTTTCCCTGTCAAACGCGTCCCATCAGAATGGACGGTTTTCCTGATTTGGAACGTTTTCAGGCTCAATGGTGGTGTGTGGCATCACATCTGCATTTATATCGGATACATTGACAGCTTCATCACATGTAGTAACATCGCCATTAGTATTTGATGAAGACAGACAGCTACATGCAAGATGTTTTGAGAAGGCATGCATAAACGAAGAAACAACATATTCCCTCCTGTTCTTTTTACTCCGTTATTAGATTTGTGTCAAGTCAAATTTAGCAAAGTTTGACCAAATTTGCATTGAAAAATATCAGCATCTACAATACCAAATATATATACTACTACCTCCATTTCAGTTTACAAGTCCTGCGCGTATACCTAGGTTGCCAATTTTATCACCCTAATATAAACTATATAACACAAAAATTATACTTTTTGCAGGTAGAAACTCCAAAGTTTATGTTGGTATATTTTTTGTAATATGTGATTTGTATTAGGTTGGTCAAATTAACGATCTAGGGGTACGCGCACGCCCTGTAAACTGAGAGAGAGGTAGTATGAAATTACATTTCAAAATGAATCTAACAATATTGATTTGGCATTGTGAGTGATAATACTTTTTTCAGTAAATTTGGTCAAAGTAGAGATACTTTGACTTCGGACAAAACTTATATGCAAACTTGAAAGGACCGGAGGGGGTAGATAATGTGAGTCGAATTTCTTCATCCACTGCCTCGATCTCTGGTGTTGGAGCTACATATCAAGTAAGAAAATATCTACAGACGAGCTTTGTGGGTGGTTCACCGGGCATGCATAAACGGAGGCATATATTTTTAATATAGGTTTAGGATTTTTGGGTGTACATAATTTTTTTAATACAGGTTTAGGATTTTTCATATACATAATTCATCTTATGTTTCACATATACTCCATACACTAGTAAATTTTTCTTATAGAGTGAAATATTTTGTATACACCTTTAACATTTTTTGAATTACAGGAATAGTTTTTTGCATTGTATAAACATTTTTTCAACAATTCCTTGTACATCTTTTTGGAATTCATGTACATTTTTTTAATGTCACAAAAAATTTTTTGGAAACCTATCAACATTTTTACAAAGTTATGCCAAAAAAATAATTAAGTTTGCCTAACATACTTTAAGTTCATGATTTAATATTTTCGAAGTTAAATTCAGTTTTGGAGTATAGGCATTTAAAATCAAAAATATAAACAAAATTAAAATATTTTTTAAGGGTCAAAGTATAAAATAAGAATAAAGAGGAATATTAAAAAGGAACTAACCTGAACGTTGGGCCGGCCCATTACTTGCGGCTAGGGATACTGGCCATCCCACCAGTGCATCCTTGAAGCGTGCAAAATGGCGAGAGAACGCACAAGCGGGTCTTCCCGACTGGGCCGGCCCATGTGGCTCTCTCGTTCCGGCTAGCGACCAAAGTACAGCGCTCGCTCGCAAAAAAGAATGCGCCAAGTAGGATTCAAACACTAGACATCGTGCTTCACAAGTACTACTCCTACCACTTGAACTAGCGAGCTAACTGTTATAATAGGCAGCACAAATTCTTAAGAACCAAACTAAGCGCGGATATGAACGTTTTCCCAAATTTTGAACGCGTAATATTATTAGGAGAAAAAGTGAATACTGTATAAAACCGTGAACACTGTTCGAAATTGCGTATATTTGAAAAAAACATAATCAAGAAACGGAAACAATTTTTAAACTCCCCCCAAAATATTAAATACGAACATTTTTTGAATGGCAAAACAGTTTTTGGATACGCGAATATTTTTGAAAAAATGAGATTTTTTTTAATCTGCCGAACAAAATTTGAAAACACCAACATTTTTTCAAACTCCAGAACAAAAATCGAAGCACGAACAAATTTTTAAAATTGCGAACAATTTCCTGTTCTGAAAAAAGAAACAATTTTTCAACTCCCCACCCTCGCCCCCCCCCCCCCCCAATTTTTTTTAAAAAATACACACATTTTTTGAAAGGCGAAACAGTTTTTTGATACACGAACAATTTTAAAAAATGGGAACTTTTTTTGAATTTCCCCAACAAAATTTGAAAACACCAGCATTGTTTCAAACTCCAGAACAAAAATCGAAGCATGAACAAATTTTGAAAATTGCAAAGAATTTTCAGTTCTGTAAATAGAAACAATTTTTAAACTCCCCATCCCAAACCCCCCCCCCACCCCCCCCCCCCCCCCCCAAAAAAAATATTGAAAAAACGAACATGTTTTGAATGGCAGAATATTTTTTTGGTACGCGAATATTTTTGAAAAATGGGAACTTTTTTTGAATCTCCCCAACAAAATTTGAAAACACCAACATTGTTTCAAACTCCAGAATAAAAATCGAAGCATGAGCAAATTTTGAAAATTGCGAACAATTTTCTGTTCTGGAAATAGAAACAATTTTTAAACTCCACCCAAAAAATTGGAAAAACAAACATGTTTTGAATGGCAAAACATTTTTTTGATACGCAAACATTTTTGAAAAATGGGAACTTTTTTTGAATCTCCCCAACAAATTTTGAAAACACCAACCTTGTTTGAAACTCCAGAACAGAAAGTGAAGCACGAACAATTTTTGAAAATTGAGAACAATTTTTGAAATGCCAGAACAAAATTTGAAAACATGAACATTATTCGAAAATTTAGAAGAAAAATATTATTGTCAATTTGAGACAATTTTTGTAATACTGAACAAAATTTGAGAAGTTGTGAAATTTTGAACAAACTTTGAATTTCTGAACAATTTTTAGAAATCTCGAACATTTTTTGAATTTCTGAATAGAATTTGAAAATTGAAACATTTTTTGAAATGTTGAACAACTTATGGTAAATCAAACATTTTTTGAAATTTAAGAAAAAAATTCCGAAAGCACAAAAATATAAAAAAACGAAAAAAGAGAGAAAAGAATAAACAAACAGGAAAAAAGAAAAAAAATAAACAGGTTAGGAACCTACTAGAAGGTTCCCTAAACGGGGAAAAACGGCAGGTAGCAGGTTCCCAAAACCGGGATTGGTGGAACGCTTCTAATGGGTCGGCCCGTCTGGTTCGATCGCTAAGAACGAGTGTGCGATACCCGACATTTTGACGCAGAGTGCGTCGTATAGGATTTTCTCATACCCTAGGTCTCACTTTAAGCGAGACATAGTGACACTCCGGCCCGACAACTTCGTGCACCTCGCTCGCCAGCGTCCCAGCACCACAAGAAGCATGAGGTGCAAGTTAGACAAGAGGCGGCCACTGTCCAACAGTGGATGCCACCTCCGACATGCTGGATTAAAATCAATGTGGACGGAGCTCTGGGGAAGACGGACGATATGGCGGCTGTAGCTGCTGTTGCCAGAAGCTGTGACGACGAGTTCCTGGGAGCCTCTTCTGTGGTTTTCTCAGGCTGTATGGAGGCAAAAACGGTAGAGGCCGTCGCAATCAGGGAAGCCCTTGAAGGAAATATGCCCTAGAGGCAATAATAAAGTTATTATTTATTTCCTTATTTCATGATAAATGTTTATTATTCATGCTAGAATTGTATTAACCGGAAACATAATACATGTGTGAATACATAGACAAATATAGTGTCACTAGTATGCCTCTACTTGACTAGCTCGTTTATCAGAGATGGTTATGTTTCCTAGCCATGGACAAAAGAGTTGTCATTTGATTAACGGGATCACATCATTATGAGAATGATGTGATTGACTTGACCCATTCCGTTAGCTTAGCACTTGATCGTTTAGTATGTTGCTATTGCTTTCTTCATAACTTATACATGTTCCTGTAACTATGAGATTATGCAACTCCCGTTTACCGGAGGAACACTTTGGGTACTACCAAACGTCACAACGTAACTGGGTGATTATAAAGGAGTACTACAGGTGTCTCCGAAGGTACATGTTGAGTTGGCGTATTTCGAGATTAGGTTTTGTCACTCCGATTGTCGGAGAGGTATCTCTGGGCCCTCTCGGTAATGCACATCATTATAAGCCTTGCAAGCAATGTGACCAATGAGTTGGTTACGGGATGATGCATTACAGAACGAGTAAAGAGACTTGCCGGTGACGAGATTGAACTAGGTATTGGATACCGACGATCAAATCTCGGGCAAGTAACATACCGATGACAAAGGGAGTAACGTATGTTGTTATGCGGTTTGACCGATAAAGGTCTTCGTAGAATATGTAGGAACCAATATGGGCATCCAGGTCCCGCTATTGATTATTGACCAAAGACGTGTCTCGGTCATGTCTACATTGTTCTCGAACCGTAGGGTCCGCACGCTTAAGGTTTCGATGACAGTTATATTATGAGTTTATGTATTTTGATGTACCGAAGTTTGTTCGGAGTCCCGGATGTGATCACGGACATGACAAGGAGTCTCGAAATCGTCGAGACATAAAGATTGATATATTGGACGGATATATTTGGACACCGGAAAGGTTCCGGAGAAGTTTGGAGCTACCGGGAGGTTACCGGAACCCCCCGGGAGGTATATGGGCCTTATTGGGCCCATATAGGAAGAAGGGAGAAAGAACAAGGGAGGGGGGCGCGCCCCCCCAGCCCAATCCGAATTGGGGAGGGGGGCCGGCCCCCCCTTTCCTTTCTCCTTCCCCCCTCTTCCTATTACTACTACTAGTACTTATTCCTAATACTAGTACTCTTTCCTTCCCCCTCCAAATAAGATAAGGAAATGGGGGGGAAACCTACTTGGAGTAGGTTTCCCCCTCCTCTATGGCGCGCCCCCCTTGGGCCGGCCTCCTCCTCCCTCCCTCCTTTATATACGGGGGTAGGGGGGCACCCTAGGACACACAAGTTGATCATTGAGATCATTCCTTAGCCGTGTGCGGTGCCCCCCTCCACGATATTACACCTCGGTCATATTGTAGCGGTGCTTAGGCGAAGCCCTGCGACAGGAGAACATCAAGATCGTCACCACGCCGTCGTGCTGACGGAACTCCCCCTCGGCGCCTCTGCTGGATCGGAGATCGAGGGTGCGTCATCGAGCTGTACGCGTGTCAAGAACTCGGAGGTGCCGGAGTAACGGTGCCTGGATCGGTTGAACCGGGAAGACGTACGACTACTTTCACTACGCTGTATCAACGCTTCCGCTTCGGTCTACGAGGGTACGTAGACAACACTCTCCCCTCGTTGCAATGTCATCACCATGATCTTGCGTGTGCGTAGGAAATTTTTTGAAATTACTACGTTCCCCAACAGCCCTCTCACTAGCAGATGACCTGCTGGCTCAGAGAATCAAGATCGCTTCTGATTGTCAAAGGATAATCAACACGTTAATGGACGGATCAAAACCTGTCTACTATCACATCATGCAGGAGATTCAAGCCAGAGGAGCATGGTTTGATGGCATTGATTTCTGCCATGAGAAGCGCATTTCAAATGTTGAAGCCCACAGGCTAGCTCGATCATCTCTTCGTAGTAATATTGGTCGATATATTTGCCTCTTAGGCCCGCCTGATAGCTTATGTATCCCCAGAACTCTTGTTATCTAATGTTATCAGGGGGACCACACCTCAAAAGACAAATCTATTGCAAGTTGGGCGCACTAAGAGCTCACGTACAAGGTGTTGCGACTAGGCCGGACCAGGTTTCTTTTTTTTTCTTTATTAATTTCTTTTTTCCATTTCGTATTATTTTCCAAACAATTATAAATAGAAATATTTCAAAAAATTAAATTATTAACAAAAAATTACCGTAATATGAAAAATGATAACGTAATGTAAAAAATGTTAGCTTAATTCAAAAATGCTGATAGCATACAAAATAATGTTTGTCACATTTATTAAAAAAATGATAATGGTATATTTTCGAAATAATTCAAAAATGTTGATAGCATACAAAATAATGTTTGTCACATTTATTAAAAAATGATAATGGTATATTTTCGAAATATTAAACATATTTCAGGTATATATATGAAAAATGTACTTTATGAAAAAATAGACATCGAACATGGATTTCAAGAAATGTGTACTCCCTCTTTCCCTAAATATTTGTCTGAGATTTCAACAAGTGACTACATACGGAGCAAAATGAATAAATCTACACTCTAAAATATGTCTATATACATCCGTACGTAGTAGTCATTTGAAATTTTTAAAAAGACAAATATTTAGTAGGAACGGAGGAAGTATCATTCTATTTGAAAATTCTAATCATGTATTAAAGAAATGTTAAACGTGTATAAAAAATAATTTTGACGTATACAAAATGTAGACATGAAAAAATTATTTATTTTAATATTAATATTTATTTTTCGAATAAATGATGACCAATTTTCACCACACAGTCAAACTTTAGTTTGCGCTACGAACATTGATGAATACTTTCTAAATATGTAAACCAATTATTTAATACGCAACAAACTATTTTAAATGCGCGATTATCATCTTTTGAATACATGGACATTTTTCAATACACACTGTACATTTTTCAAATAGGTAATGACCATTTTTTAGAACATGATTAATGAATTTCCAATACACAGTGTACATTCTCTAAATACCCTATGTACCTTTTTCAAGTCTGCGGTGATGTTTCTTGAATATGAGATGAACCTGTGTTTTCAAGTATTCTACTCCCTCCGTCCGGAAAGACTTGTCGGAAGAATGGATGTATCTAGAAATATTTTAGTTCTAGATACATTCATTTTTATGCATTTCTCCGACAAGTATTTCCGGCCGGAGTGAGTAATATGTAATTTACAAATTCCATATACACAATATTTTTCAAATATAGGATGGGCAATTTTTGTATACAAGATGAGACATTTATAGATGTGAACATTTTTTCTCTTCTGAATACCAATGAACATATGTTTGGATAGTTCATGAAATTTTTCAAATACACGATGACTTTCTTTAATAGCATATTTGCTTTATAAATACGTGGTGGACAATTCACATTTATACCACGAACAAAATTTTCAGTTTTTTCCTGAATCTGATTCATTTACAAATAAAGATAGAAAATTAAGGTCTAATAAAAAGGCAAAAAACAAATCATGCAGGGTTTTTTTGGCAACACAAATCATACTAGTGACTGAAAAGAACTAGAAATAGTGATTGGAGACCATAACGCGGCTCACAAGACATTACCCTCCAGCACGCATGCTCGCATGCAACAACCCGGATCCTCAAAATCACTAATTGAGGACTAACTCTTGCATGATCATTCTCACCTTTCTAGGGTTTTTGCGAATATTTTCACCTTCTTCCTAGGTTGCGGCAAGTGGCGCACTACATGTGCGCCAGTTATCGCAACCTGTGAGTTTTTTTTCACGATTCGTTTATTTAAAATGTTTTATCTCTTAACCCATGCATTTAAATCACGAACCGTTTTTATTGTCGGATTACTTGCGTCGAAATTTTTAAAACTAGATACCATTTAAATAGGTTTCGACGAAGTGTTTTCTCATGAAAAAACCAAAGAAAAAGATCAGGCCGGAAGCACGATTTTTTCCTCACCTTTTCCCCTTTCCGAGATGTGTCTCTCGCAGAAGCAAATCGATGCCTCTCGCGGAAGAAAAAAAGGTAACGCGTTATTTTTGCTTTCCAAGAGGCATAGGTGTGCCTCTCACGGAAGACAAAATGTGCCTCCGCGACAAGCAAATTGTGCATCCCGCGAAAGAAAAAAAAACGTCCTTTTCCCTTTTCAAGAGGCACATATGTGCCTCTTAAGGAAGCTAACATGCGCCTCCACGAGAAATAAATTTGTGTTTCCCGCGGAAGAAAAAAAACATGTTTTTTTCCTTTCCGGGAGGCACAACTATGCTTGTCATGAAAGCTGATTTGCGCCTCCACGAGATCCAAATTTGTGCCTCTCACAAAAGAAAAACACATGTTTTTCCCTTTTCGAGAGGCACAGACATGCCTCTCACGGAAGCCAACCTATGCGTACTTGAAGCAAATTTGCGCCTCAAAAAGGGAGTGTTTCTCGCACTTTTTTGTAATTTCTCTCTCTCCAAAACATAGGGAGAACTGAGAAAAAAATGAAAAGCCAAAAAATTAAAAAATAACCATCTACAACCCAAAACGCGTACATAAAAAATAAGAAAAACATAATCCCGAGGGAGCACCCAGCACGCGCACATGTGGCGGCGGTAGAAAGCATGCTCTCAACCCACCACAACTGATCCTTGCGGCTCCCGCAAGGGGTACACCTTGGTTAATCCCCCCCTCCTCGAATCCAATTTGGCATTGTATTATGTAGCCTTGCACACCCCTGACCGAAACGGACTAGCCCATTCAGCATTGTAGCAGTAGTCTTGGTCTTTCATTATCTCGCCGGTTTTTTTACCCTATTTTGTTTCTGTCCCTTTTTCTGGCTGATTTTTTCTCGTGTTTTTCTCTTTTCTTTTCTTTATTTTTATTTTCCCTGCTATTTTTCATGAATAATTTTATTTTTCAAATTCGTGAACTTTCCCTAGATTTATCAACTTTTTTTCTTCAATTTGTTTACTTTATTTCATCAAATATATGATTTTTTTTCAAAATCAATGAATGTTTTTCAATCTGCACATTTTTAAAAACATTTGTGAACTTTTTCCAAATTCATGGACTTTTCCAAATCGATGAACTTTTTCAAAGCCGTTTTTTTAAATGAATGAACTTTTTTGATATGCATGATTTTCCCCCATTTCTATGAACTTTAAGAAACATTAGAATTCACAGTTTTTGAATAAAAATTAATTAATGAATTTATTCTACATTGCTTTTTTTCAGAAAATTCAAACTGGCCAACATGATAACCTGTCATCCGGCACGAAGGACGGGGAGCGATAGAGTGAGCGAACTACTGACGCAGTTGGGCCGCCCCAAGCGAGAGGCGCGTGTGAGCGCTGGTTCGGCCACCTGGCGCTCGAAGTGCTAAATAGGAGCACTCTGCGATTCTGCCGACACCCTCACAATCCAATCGAACCAGCACCCTCCTATTTCGTGGTACACTGCGCCAACCACTTGACCACTTTGGCGCATCTGTTAGGTTACATATTTTCCTTATTTTCTTGTTTCATCTTTCCTTTTTCCTCTTTTCCCTTTTCCTTTTTCTGTTTTTTTTTCTGATTCCATTGATGATTTTTTTAAGATTCGTGAACTCTTTTCAAATGATGAACTTTTTTATTTTTTGATAATTTTTTTTGAAAATGAATTTTTTTTTTCAAATTGCATGAAATTTTTTCAACATTGATGAATTTTTCCTTCAAATCGATGAACTATTTTTTATTTTTGATGATTTTTTTGTGAAAATTGATGAACATTATCTAATTCGATGGTTTTTTTCAAACTAAATGAACTTTTTTTCAATTTGGATGAACTTTTTTTCCAAATTCAATGATATTTTTTCAAATCGATGAATTTTTTCCAACCCGATGAACTTTTATTCAAAATTGATGAACTTTTTTCAAACTCAATCTATTTTCTTCTTTTTTTCCAAGTGATAAATTGTTTTGGACTTTGCAATTTTTTTTCAAATATACTGAGCATTGTTTTTGAAAATGAACTTATTTTGGATTTGTCAATTTTTTTTGAATACATGAACTTTTTTGATTTCGTGAAAGAAAAGAATACGTGAACTTTTTTTGCATGTTCGTAAACTTCATTTGAAATCTGTGAACGTATTTTCAAATAATTAAAAAATCTAAATGTTACAGTGTAATGCACAATAAATAGCACGTCTACTTTTCTGTTCTGGAGCGCCTCACGCTGTAAATAATCACTAGTAGTTAGTTCATCGAGTGGTTAGCCTCGCTGTGCGGAAGCTCGGCTGCGCCAGATTAAGTCCCTATTGAGAGCAATTTTTTGCGGGGCTTTTTCGTGCTGTGCGGTCGTGGGCCGGCCCAGCTAGACGTTTGCGCGGCGCTGAAGGTGCGCAATAGGCGGTCCCCGGTAGCTGTCAAGCAAATGATCGCCCGTAGTTTGATATTGTGCCGGCCTTATGCTGGGACGCTGTGTTGGATTTTTTTCATATATTTATAAATAATCGTCTATTTTTGTAAAACGTTAAATCTTATGAGCATTTTTATGAAAATTATTTGTATAATCAAATTCATCATATTTTAAAACTCAATAATATTTTAAAATTGGACCTTTCTCAAATTCTCGAATGTTATATCTTTGTTATAATTTTAAATCCACATTTAAAACGAATCTTGAACATTTTTTTAAAATTCCTATAGTAGCTAATTTTTCTTTTGGAAAATGATGACTCAAAAATTAGCCGGTCCATCAAATTATGTACCTATGTCAAGCAACTTTCTTATGCAAAAAAACTGACCGAACCAATGAAAAGTTTGCTGAAATCGGTTGCGGATGTTTGGCCGTCTATTCTCATCCAAGTATGAGCGACCTAGGCGTTTGGTCATCTATTCTGCTTGTATTTTCAAAGTAGTAGGACTCCCTTAAATGGGAACACTGCGCCCAAGAACAAATTGCGTTGGCAAACGATACGATCAAAGGGGTGGGTGGGTTGGGCCCTACCCTCTACAATGACCCGAAGTGCTTAGTTCAACTTTGAAAACCGCAAAAAGGTTTCCTTTTGTTTCTTTTTTCCTTTCTTGTTGCTTCCTATAAGAAGACCCAGAAAATTCAAAAATATTTTTCATTCCGTTTCTTGTTTGCTTAGTTTCTTTGGCTTGTTAAAATTGCTTCAAAGTAAAAAAGCCAAGAGATTTCTCTTTATTCGTTCTTACTCCCTCCATCCATATATATAGGGCCTAATGCGTTTTTCAAGATTGTCTTTGATTGTTGAAAGATTAATATTATATGAGAATTATAATGTAAAAATTATATCATTAGAAACTCATTTCACGTAGGAATTTGATAGTATACTTTGTGTAACTTGCATGTCATATATTATTGATCTAACATGTGGTCAAATTTAGCCTCGAAAAATGCATTGGGCCCTATATAGATGGATAAAGGGAGTAGTTGGTCTTTTGTTTTGGTTTCATTTGGTTTTTCGTTTGCTCCTTCCTTCTTCGTTGCTTGTAATGCTCCTTTCGGCGTTTCTTTCTTCTTTGCATTTAAGTTGCATGATTTCCTTTGTAAAACCAAAAACCAGCAAAAGGATTTCTTCTTGGCTGTCATCACTTTATATCTTGAACTCATGAAAATCTCATAGTATTTATTTTGTCTTCTCTTTTTGCAAAAGTTTTTACCTTCAGTCAACAGCAACGCTTGTATTGCACTATTGTTTTATGTTATTCAAGTTATGCAAGTGAGAAAGCGACAAAGATGACCACTTAATGAAGTGACCATGGCAAAGAAAGCTGGTATGATCATATTCTATTTGTTATGTGCGTATGTTTATGCCCTAGAGGCAATAATATTGTATTATTATATTTCCATGTTCATAATTAAGTGTTTATATTTCATGCTATAATCATTATGATCCTGGAATATGCGATTCACTGGGAAACTCATATTCACGTGTGGAATGTTAAATGATTAAATAAAAGGTTCCTAGTCTCTCCTCTAAGACTAGCTCAAATGTTGTTGGTGATCATGTTTTCCGGATCTTAGGATATTGTTAAGTGTAACAATAGTCCTAAAACAACATTGAGGGTATGACGTTAGAAGTTTATCATATTGAATCGACCCAACTTGTTTGTTATGAATTGAGATGGTCATGGTGAAAACTACACATCCATAAGGGACATTGAAAATTTGCATATAGACGAGGTGCTAAAGTTGCACATCTCACTAGCAGGGGTAGTTCAGATGGGGTGGTAGCAGGGAAAACCACATGCTTAGGGGGGTACGGGAGGGGGAGGGGGTAAGTTGCACATCACTGTTAGGCAATTGCATGGGGCATCAACGAAGTTGCACATCCATTGCTAGTCTGTTGGTCGAAGAAACAAATAGTGAAATATGCACATCCACGGGCAGGGGAAAAGTTGCACATCAACTACTACTCAGTTGGCCTCGGCAACAAAGAAGTTGCACATCTCACTATTAGGGGGTAGGTTGAGGTGGAGGTGCCATCTGCGAAAATTGCACATCTCTACAAAGTTGCACACTGTCGGTCACATAGTCGCACACGCCCGACTATAGGTTGCACACTCTTGTTGGCATAGTCATACACACGGCCGCGGAGGTGCATACTCTCGTCGGCATAGTAGCTCACGCATGACGGTGGGAGTTGCACACGCGTGGCGGCATAGTCGCACACACTGGATCGCAAAGCTGCACATCTTACTAGGCAGTTGGCCGTGGCAGTAGACAATGTCGCACATCTTACTAGTGCTGGAAATACGCCCTTGAGGCAATAACATTGTATTATTATATTTCTATGTTCATAATTAAGTGTTTATATTTCATGCTATAACTGCTATGATCCTAGAATATGCGATTCAGTGGAAAACTCATATGCACGTGTGAAATGATAAACGGATAAAATAAAGGTTCCTAGTCTCGCCTCTAAGACTAGTTCAAGTATTGTTGGTGATAACATTTTTCCGCATCTTACGATATCATTAAGTCTAACGATGGTCCTAAAACAACATTGAGATTATGACGTTGGAAGAACGATCATATTAAATCGACCCAAACTTGTTTGTCATGAATTGAGATAATATCATATGTAATCAATTGTAATAATATGGAGTGTTAACATGTGACTTTGCTCCTTAGACCATAATAGTATCGTAATCACTTACTACCTTATGGTGGAATTTGGGGTTGCTCAAATGTCACCTGTAACACGATGATCATAACGACAACTTACATGTTCATCAGAAAGTTTGACAAGTAACTAGATAGCTCGAGAGTGGAATTTGCTCCTCCAACGATGGAAATATATTCTCAAAGACCTCTCGGTGTGATGGCATCCATCATCGTCTCGCTAGACATAGGTGAATTCAGCACGATGATGTCGTAACACAATAACGAGAAAGAAGAACAAAACCGGTAACGAGGATGATGATATAGTGAGCATCTGATGACTCAGTAGGATACCGATGCATCCCAGGTGTTGTGAAGTATTGGGAAGCAAAGGGAACATCACATGATAACCAAAGTTTCACTAAAATATCACTCGTGTGCTCATAGGGATAGATATGGTCGTCCACGGTTCCTCTATGGGTCATTGAACAAAAGGGTTTCGTTCATGTCTATGAGTTACCAAACCTACGAGTCACAAGCTTAAGGCAATCACGATCTGCTGAGTATTAGTAGGATGGGAGTGATGAGAACAAATTTTTGAATTGTTTCACTAATATTTGGATTAGTTCCGAGAGGATCTGGAAGCATTTCAGGGTCACCGGAAGGGTTCCGGAGAGTATCGGAAAATACCAGGTATTACCGATAATCAATATACATAGGTAAAAATGTTTTCGACTGTTAAATTATAGATAAAAGGGTCTGGAAATATTTAGAACACTTTTATATTTAATTTAATACAAACGGGCCTTAAAAGGCCAAACCGGAGAAGGAAACTTGTGCCAACTTGGTCCAAGTGGAGGAGGCGTGCTACTTGTAAACTGCGTCGGGATTTTCCCCGAAGAGGAGGGGAGATGTAGTACAGTAGAGATAAGTATTTCCCTTAGTGAGAACCAAGTTCATCGAACCAATAGGAGAACCAAAGCAAACTCTCATCTTCAGCACCTACACACACAAAAGCAAATACTTGCATCGAACGCGGTCAAGAGGGTTGTGAATCCCCTCAAACTCGTTACTTGCAAGGATTAATTCTCATAGTGATAGATTGATAAAATAAAAATGAAATAAAAATAAGTAAATTGCAATGAAGTATTTTTGGTTTTAATAATATGATAAAGGTAGACCCGGGGCCATAGTTTCCATTAGAGGCTTCTCTCTCGAACACATAGCATACGGTCGGTAAACAAATTTCTGTATGGCCATTGATAGAAAAGCGCATAGTTATGACGTTATTCATGGCAATGATCCTGTATATACGTGGTGTGTCCGTGACAAGTAGACCAACTCCTGCCTACATCTACTACTATTACTGCACCAATCAACCGCTATCCAGCATGCATCTATGCTATTAAGTTCATAACAAACAGAGTAACGCTTTAACCAAGATGACATGATGTAGACAAAGTAAACCTAATCAATACGAACAAACCTCGTGTTTTACCCTTAATGGAAACAATACAATACGTGCCTCGCCCTTCTGTCATGAGGTGAGGACACCGCAAGATTGAACCCATCACAAAGCACCTGTCCCACTGAAGATTAATCAATCTAGTTGGACAAACCAAACGGATAGATCGAAGGGAAATACAAAGCTATAACAAATGTACCTAATAAAGTATAGAAAAGACTAAATTACTTTCAATGAATAATCTGATCATAAACCTACAATTCATCGGATCCCAAGAAACACATCACAAAAGAAGATTACATCAAATAGAACTCCAAGAAGATCGAGGAGAATATGATATTGAAGATCAAAGAGAGAGAAGAAGCCATCTAGCTACTAGCTATGGACCTGTATGTCTGTGGTAAACTACTCACACATCATCGGAAGGTAGCAAGGATGATGTAGAAGCCCTCCATGATTGATTCCCTCTCGGGTAGAGTACCCTAAAAGGTCACCAGATGGGATCACGGAAGAACAGAAGCTTGCGCTAGCGGAAAAAGTGTTTCGGGTGGCTCTCTGTTGGTTTGGGAATATTTGTGAGTTTATAGGCTTGGAATTAGGTCAAACGGAGTTGCATGGGCCCACAAGCTCAGGTTGCGCGCCTACCCCCTGGAGCGCACCCTGTGAGCATGTGGCTCTCTCGTAGCTCTTCCTGGCCTCCTCCTGAAGCTTCTAGGGTCCCTTCTGGTCCAAAAAAAAATTACCGTAAAGTTTATCATGTTTGGACTTCGTTCGGTACTGATTTTCTCAAAAGCCAAAAACAAGCAAAAAAAAAGGAAGTGATACTGGGCACTAGGTTAATAGGTTAGTCCCAAATAATGATACAAAATAGCATATACATGCATATAAAGCATGCAAGAGTGATAATATAATAGCATGGAACAATAAAAATTGTAGATACGTTGGAGACGTAACAACATCCCGAATCTTAATTCTTTCTTGTTCTTGAGTAGGTAAATGATAAAAATAGAATTTTTGAAGTGAAAGCTACCTAACATGTGTATCATGCAATCTATTTATAGTACAAATATATAATTTTTGATGAGAAACGATGGACAACGATGAATTAACAATATCAACATAATAATATCCATGAACGTAAGAAACATAATCATTACTTTTTCAAAAATGCGATCCTTGACGAATGGTATCCCCACTCATTTTATCACTTTAGCATGGAATGACTCCACCTTCACTGCATAAATATAAATCATGAGCACCCTGGGTGTCAAACCAGGCAATTGGATCATACTTCTAACGCGCTTCAGCATTTTCAACTCCACACAATACATGAGCATGAGCCATGAATATAGTACTATAGGTGGAATAGAATGCGGTGATAGAGATCAATAAGGGAAGTCAAAGAAAGAAAGTCTCGCATCAACGCGGCTAATCAACGGGCTATGGAGATGACCGTCAATTGATATCAATGTGAGGAGTAGAGATTGCCATGCAACAGATGCACTAAGAGCTATAAGTGTATGAAAGCTCAACGGAAACTAAGTGGGTGTGCATCCAACTTGCTTGCTCATGAAGACCTCGAGCATTTGAGGAAGCCCATCATCGGACTATACAAGCCAAGTTCTATAACGTATCCCACTAGTATTTGAAAGTGATAACTCACGAGACTCTCAATATGAAAAACATGGTGCTACTCTGAAGCACAAGTGTGGAAAAGGATAGTAACATTGCCCCTTCTCTCTTTTTCTCTCAGTTTTTTGTTGGGCTCTTTTGCCTCTTTTTTATTTTCTATTTTTATCCAGATTATCATTCTGACTTGTGGGGGTATCATAGTATCCATCATCCTTTGCTCACTTGGACAATGCTCTAATAATGATGATCATCAACTTCTGTTTACTTACAACTCGATAAAGACTAAAACAATATGACTCTATATGAAGGCTTTGGCAGTGTACCAGAATGTGTAATGATCTAGCATAACATTTATAATAATGATGAACGGTGGCTGAGGGAGTCCTGGACTAGGGGGTGTCCGGATAGCCAAACTATCATATTTGGCCGGACTCCAAGACTATGAAGATACAAGATTGAAGACTTCGTCCCGTGTCCGGATGGGACTTTCCTTGGCGTGGAAGGCAAGCTTGGCGATACGGATATGTAGATCTCCTACCATTGTAACCGACTCTGTGTAACCCTAGCCCTCTCCGGTGTCCATATAAACTGGAGGGTTTTAGTCCGTAGGACGAACAACAATCATACCATAGGCTAGCTTCTATGGGTTAGCCTCCTTGATCTCGTGGTAGATATACTCTTGTACTACACATATCATCAATATTAATCAAGCAGGAGTAGGGTTTTACCTCCACCGAGAGGGCCCGGACCTGGGTAAAAACATCGTGTCCCTCGTCTCCTGTTACCATCCGCCTAGACGCACAGTTCGGGACCCCCTACCCAAGATCCGCCGGTTTTGACACCGACATTGGTGCTTTCATTGAGAGTTCCTCTATGTCGTCACCTATAGACCCGATGGCTCCTTCGATCATCAACAACAACGCGGTCCAGGGTGAGACTTTTCTCCCCGGACAGATCTTTGTATTCGGCGGCTTTGCACTGCGGGCCAACTCACTTGGCCATCTGGAGCAGATCGAAAGCTACGCCCCTGGACATCATGTCAGATTTGGAAGTTTAAACTATACGTCTGACATCCGCGGAGACTGGATCTTCGACGGATTCGAGCCACAGCCGAGCGCGCCGCACTATCACGATTGGCATGATTTAGCTCTGCTGCCGGACAGTGCCCTGGAGGCCGCACAAGAGTCCGCTCCGACCCTTAGCTCGGAGCCGGCTGCGCCGATCGAGGATGGGTGGTTGGACACCGCCTCGGGGGCTGCTACCTCTATGGCGATAGAGCCGAATACCAACCCTGTCCCTTGTGAAGCTCGTGACTCCAAGGTGCCGGACTCCTCCCCGAACCCCGAACCTTCCGCGCCCCTGCCAATTGAACCCGAGTGGGCGCCGATCATGGAGTTCACCGCTGCGGACATCTTTCAGCACTCGCCTTTTGGCGACATCCTGAATTCGCTAAAGTATCTCTCTTTATCAGGAGAGCCCTGGCCGGATTATGGTCAGGACGGGTGGGATGCGAACGACGAAATTCAAAGCCCACCCACCACCCACTTTGTAGCCACTGTCGATGATTTAACCGACATGCTAGACTTCGACTCCGAAGACATTGACAGTATGGACGACGATGCCGGAGACGACCAAGAACCAGCGCCTACAGGGCACTAGAAGGCCACCTCGTCATACGACATATACATGGTGGATATCCCAAAGTATGGGAATGGCGATGGAACAACGGAGGATGACCCCTCCAAGAAACAGCTTAAGCACCAGCGTCAGCGGCGCCGCTCTAAATCTCGCCACAGCAAAAATGGAGATTCCGGCACCAGAGACAATAACACTCCGGATAGTGCCGAAGACAACCCCCTCCAGCAAGATTCAGCACAAGAGGATGGAGAAACCAACCCTCATGAGAGAGCGGCAGACAGAGAGGTAGAGGACGACAATCATATGCCTCCCTCCGAAGACGAGGCAAGCCTCGACGACGACGAATTTGTCGTGCCTGAAGATCCCGTTGAACAAGAGCGTTTCAAACGCAGGCTTATGGCCACGACAAGCAGCCTCAAGAAAAAGCAGCAACAGCTTAGAGCTGACCACGACTTGCTAGCTGACAAATGGACTGAAGTCCTTGCGGCCGAAGAGTATGAACTCGAAGGCCCCTCCAAAAGCTACCCCAAACGCAAGCTGCTACCCCGATTAGAGGAGGAAGCACATAAACCTATATCACCAGCGCACAATACGGCCGACCGGCCACCTCGTGGCCGCGACAGAGAGGCCTCTAGGCCCTCCACTAAAGCCGCACCCCGGCGTCGCTCGAAAAGTACAAAGCCACGGGGGAATGCGCCGGACTTACGAGACATATTGGAGGATAAGGCAAGACAAACAAGATCGATCTACAGATCGCGTGGGCGCCCCACGATATGTGGCGGCAACCGTCACACCGGATACAGCAATTCCGGCCAGGCCGAACATAGTAGACAAAGCTCGTTTGAGCTGCGTCGTGATATAGCCCAATACAGAGGCGCCGCACACCCCCTATGCTTCACAGACAAAGTAATGGATCATCAAATCCCCGAGGGCTTTAAACCCGTAAACATTGAATCATACGACGGCACAACAGATCCTGCAGTCTGGATCGAGGACTATCTCCTTCACATCCACATGGCCCGCGGTGATGATCTACACGCCATCAAATACCTCTCACTCAAGCTTAAACGACCAGCTTGGCATTGGCTCAATAGCTTGCCAGTAGAATCAATTGGGTGTTGGGAAGACCTGGAAGCCGCATTCCTTGATAACTTCCAGGGCACATATGTGCGACCACCAGACGCCGATGACCTAAGCCACATAATTCAGCAGCCGGACGAATCGGCCAGACAATTCTGGACACGGTTCTTAACTAAGAAAAATCAAATCGTCGACTGTTCGGATGCAAAGGCCCTCGCAGCCTTCAAACATAACATCCGCGACAAGTGGCTTGCCCGGCACCTAGGACAGGAAAAGCCGAAATCCATGGCAGCCCTCACATCACTCATGACCCGCTTTTGCACGGGAGAGGACAGCTGGCTAGCTCGCAGTAACAACCTGACCAGAAACTCTGGTAGTTCGGATACCAAGGACAGCAATGGCAGGTCGCGTCGCAACAAGCACAAGCGCCGCATTAACGGCGATAATACTGAAGATACGACAGTCAATGCCGGATTCAGAGGCTCTAAACCCGGTCAGCGGAAAAAGCCATTCAAAAGAAATACTCCAGGCCCATCCAACTTGGATCAGATACTCGATCGCTTGTGCCAGATACACGACACCTCCGAAAAGCCAGCCAATCACACCAACAGGGATTGTTGGGTGTTCAAGCAGGCAGGCAAGTTAATTGCCGAAAATAATGACAAGGGGCTACATAGCGATGACGAGGAAGAGACCCGTCTGCTGAACAATAGAGGACAAAAGGGTTTCCCCCCACAAGTGCAGACGGTGAACATGATATACGCAACCCACATACCCAAAAGGGAGCGGAAGCATGCACTTAGGGACGTATATGCGATGGAGCCAGTCGCCCCAAAGTTCAATCCGTGGTCCTCATGCCCGATCACTTTTGATCGAAGGGACCACCCCACTAGCATCCGCCATGGCGGATTCGCCGCATTGGTTCTAGACCCAATCGTTGAAGGATTTCACCTCACTAGAGTCCTGATGGACGGCGGCAGTAGCCTGAACCTGTTTTATCAGGATACAGTGCGCAAGATGGGCATAGACCCGTCAAGGATTAAACCCACAAAAACGACCTTTAAAGGCGTCATACCAGGTGTAGAGGCCAATTGTATAGTCTCATTTACACTTGAAGTGGTCTTCGGATCCCTGGATAGCTTCTGAAGCAAGGAGTTAATCTTTGACATAGTCCCGTTTCGCAGCGGCTATCATGCACTCCTCGGACGAACCACATTTGCAAAATTCAATGCGGTGCTGCACTACGCATACCTCAAGCTCAAGATTCCAGGTCCTCGAGGAGTCATTACGGTCAACGGAAACACCGAACGCTCTCTCCGAACGGAGGAGCATACAGTGGCTCTCGCGGCGGAAATAGAAAGCAACCTATTAAGGCAATTCTTGTGTTCGGCTATTAAGCGACCGGACACCGTCAAGCGCGCCCGGAGTAACCTACAACAAGACCACCTGGAACGTTCCGAGCACGCGTAGCAATGCGGCCCTAACCCCAGCCCTCGCAAAATCGCGAAACCAGTACCACGCGTACATAACTACGCTATGGAGATACCATGGGCACAGGGGGAGGGGCACGACCACGGCATGCCCAGAGTGCGGTTCAACCACACCAGGGGCTCCCAATTGTGTCATTCTTCTTTTTCTTCCTTCTTATTCGCAGGACTCCGTTTTCCAGAAGCCCTGTCCGGCAGTAGACTTGCTGAACTCATGATGCAACGGCCAGGGAAGCAGAAAAGCTACGTCGAGTATCAAGGTGGTCTATATTACGAGCATTATACCTATTTTACATACCATTCCGCAGCCTACCCCTGGAGGGTGACATGTTAAATAGTCCCATCCCTTGCTTATCGCACTATTTGTATCGTTCTGCTTTCATTGCAGTATTTTTTGAATAAACAATGCATCGCTTTTTGCCTATCATCGCATTCCTTTTTTTATATATGTTCACTTATGACATGTTGCACCCGTACGCTTTGGTACGATCAAATACACTAGGGTCTTAAGTTCCCCAAAGTATGGTGTGATAAGTCCGAACACTTTCACAAGTGCGGCACCCCGAACTTATAGCATTATATGCATCGGCTCCGAATCATGTCTTGGGTCAATAGTTGGGTTTGTCCAGCTCCCATGTTTTGGTACCTTACGTTCCGTTATATCGGCTAAGGTAGCGCTAGGAGAACCACTGCGATTGTGCCCCAGTTGAGCTGGGTTGAGCACATCAGTGGAGAAAGCTAAAACTGACCGTCATGATGGGGCGAGAGCCGGTCACTGTTCGAGAGGTTTGTTCGAGTCCGTAAAGACTTATGCCGCTTAGAGCGAGGAGCCGGCTTTGTCCGGGCCCAGGTGTGGATAGCGCCCCGAATTCGGCCTTCCGAACACTAGGGGCTTCGCCGAAATTTAAAATTATAGAATTCTATGGCTAAGTGGGAGTGTTCAAGCATTATAAGTCCGGTTGCCTTGTTCGTTGTGTTGAGCGCCTCCCTCGAAGGACCCAAAAATGGGAAAAAGAGCGCTCAAGTTTATCCCGAACACCCCAGCACTAGTGGCATGGGGGCTGAAGCCAACGACTTGCCATCTCTCAAATATGATAAACAGCCGCACAGAAGGTAACATTTTAAATTAACAAGCGTTGCTTAGCGCATATGAAGAAAGTTTTCAGCGCACAGGATAACAAAATGTGAGTCTACTCAAAAATTACATCGTTGGAACATTCATCCGCGATAAGGCGGGCACCCTTCAGGACACCCTTATAGTACATCTCGGGCGTGCGATACTCCTTGCCCGGCGGTGGTGCGTCCGTCACAAGCTTCTCGGCGTCAATCTTGCCCAGTGCACTTTCGCGCGGGCAAGGGCCCAACGGGCACCTTCAATGCAGGCAGAGTGCTTGATGACTTCAACCCATGGACAAGCGTCCACCAGCCACCACACTAGACCGAAGTAGCTCCCAGGCATGGCTTCTTTGGGCCACAACCGAACTATGAGGCCCTTCATGGCCTGTTTGGCCACCTTGTGGAGCTCGACCAGCTACTTCAGCTGGTCGCTCAGGGGCACCGGATGTCCGGCCTCAGCATACTGAGACCAGAACACCTTTTCCGTCGAGCTCCCCTCCTCGGCTCTATAGAACGCGGCAGCATCGGACACACTGCGGGGCAGATCTGCGAATGCTCCTGGGGAGCTCCGGATTCGGGTAAGTAACAAGTAATTCACTTTCACGTGCTTGCTTTGCATGAAGAATGCCTTACCCGCCGCTATCTTCTTTATCGCCTCAATTTCCTGGAGGGCCTTTTGGGCTTCGGCCTTGGCGGTTTTGGCACTCTCAAGAGCCGAGGCAAGCTCGGACTCTCGAGTCTTCGAGTCATGCTCCAAACTCTCGTGTTTTTCCACGAGAGCCTGGAGCTCTTGTCGCACCTCCGCCACCCGCGCCTCCTGCTTCTCTCGCTCGGTGCGTTCCGCGGCCGCATTGCGTTCGGCCTTGGACACCGCTTCCTTCAGGGTCGCCACCTCGTTCGTGGCCCCTGCAATACCCACGTTATTCCTGTCATTTTTTGCAACCAAATCCTTTTCTATAAGGTATTACTTTAATAAGGTACTACTTACCTTCCTTGTCCTCGAGCTGCTTCTTGGCACGGCCGAGCTCGTTCTCGGACTGCTCGAGGCTTTGCTTCAATGCATTGACCTCCGCAGTCAGTGCGGCAGAGGTCAGCAGTGCAACCTGCATTCCCATAGTGACATGCATATGTTAGACTCCCGCGTATATATTTTTAGATCCTCAGTTCGGCTTTTCTTTCCGAACACCAAACTGAGCATCAGGGGCTACTGTCTATGCGGTACTATTTTTACATATCTTAAATTACTTACCTCAAAGCCTATTAGAAGGCTGGTGCAGGCTTCAGTCAGCCCGCTCTTGGTGGACTGAACTTTCTGAATCACCGCACTCATAACAGTGCGGTGCTCCTCGTCGATGGAAGCGCTGTCGAGCGCCTCCAGCAAATTATCCGACACCTCCGGCTGGACGGAGGTCACCGGCGTCGCAGTCTCGCTGTCGGTGTCAAAACCGGCGGATCTCGGGTAGGGGGTCCCGAACTGTGCGTCTAGGCGGATGGTAACAGGAGACAAGGGACACGATGTTTTACCCAGGTTCGGGCCCTCTCGATGGAGGTAAAACCCTACGTCCTGCTTGATTAATATTGATGATATGGGTAGTACAAGAGTGGATCTACCACGAGATCAAGGAGGCTAAACCCTAAAGCTAGCCTATGGTATGATTGTTGTAATGTATGTTGTGTCCTACGGACTAAAGCCCTCCGGTTTATATAGACACCGGAGGAGGCTAGGGTTACACAGAGTCGGTTACAATGGTAGGAGATCTACATATCCGTATCGCCAAGCTTTCCTTCCACGCCAAGGAAAGTCCCATCCGGACACGGGACAGAGTCTTCAATCTTGTATCTTCGTAGTCTTGGAGTCCGGCGGACGATGATAGTCCGGCTGTCCGGACACCCCCTAGTCCAGGACTCCCTCAGTAGCCCCTGAACCAGGCTTCAATGACGATAAGTCCGGCGCGCATAATGTCCAGCATTGCAAGGCGGGTTCCTCCCTTGAATAATCCAAAGAAGATCATGAACACCAGGATAGTGTCCGGCTCTGCAAAATAAATTCCACATTCCACCGTAGAGAGAATAAAATGTACACCAGTCCAATCTGCTGACGTTTTATGCGGCGCGGCATCACACCGCTACCAAGCCTTTGTTTGAATCGTTTTTTTACCATACCACCTCAGCACGTTTAGCGAAGCGGTTTCCTTGGCACGTCTTGTCGAAGCAGAGATCGTGTTCCCCTTATTCCGGGATTCTCATCAATACGGACGTGGGTAACCCAACCGCGCCATTGATGGTGGCGCTTGGGAGATAAGCGAGTTTTACCAGGCTGGTGGGGGACGCATATTTTTCGTCCGCCTATATATAAGGGATAAGGATTTACCTTCTCACCTACGCCTTCTTCCTCCTTTGCTTATCCATCTCCGCGCACTAAAGCTCCAACGCCCAAGCTCGCGCATCTCGCCTCGACCTTCTCCGAATATGTCCAGAGCGGGAGGCAAATGGTTGGCCTCCACCGTTAAGGAGGAGCACATCACCAAGCTGCGCAGCGCCGGATACCTCTCCGGCGATATCGCGCATCGGCTGCCCGACGAGGGGCAGCTCATCCCTACCCCCGGGCCCCATGAGAGGGTCGTCTTTCTTCCCCACTTCCTCCGCGGACTGGGCTTTCCACTCCACCCATTCGTCCGGGGGCTCATGTTTTACTACGGCCTGGATTTCCACGATCTGGCGCCGAACTTCATCCTCAACATCTCGGCGTTTATCGTCGTGTGCGAGGCCTTCCTCTGCATCCGGCCCCACTTCGGCCTGTGGCTCAAGACCTTCAACGTCAAGCCGAAGGTTGTAAAGGGCACGCAAGCGGAATGCGGAGGCGCCATGTTGGGTTAAGTTACCCAACGTCCTTTGGCTCGAAGGGGCCTTCGTGGACTCCGTCAAGGGGTGGCAATCGGGGTGGTTCTACATCACTGAGCCGCGCGAGCCCACATGGGCGGCGGCCCCCGAGTTTAGATCTGGCATCCCCACGCAGCTCACCTCCTGGAAAGAGAAGGGCTTGCTGTGGGGCAATCCGAAGGAGCTGACGGGACTCCGAGCCTGCATCCAGAAGCTGGTGAGCAATAAGCTCAGACTCGTCGACGTGGTCCAAGTCATGCTCATCCGCCGGATTCTCCCATGCCAAGAACGGGCATTCAATCTGTGGGAGTTCAATCCGGAACAACACCAGGCGCTAAGCGGGCTCTTCGATACGACATACGAAGGCGCCTGGAGGGTGCTGTTTAAGGGCGCCGAAGCCCCCGCATCCGCGACGGAAGATCGCGGATTTTGCTCGCAGCATCCGGCTGACGAGGTAAGTGATTCGACCCCTTTATGGGACACTTGTGGTAATCATATTGATTCTAAGAGGGTTTCAATCTCTCTTTTCCTTTGACAGGAATGGATGGAGAAGGCCGAGCAGCTCATCAGCCCGGCTCCCATGCCAGAAGACCCAGTGAACGCCCGCCTAGCCGGGCTGCTGGTTCCGGCACCGCACATGGTGCCAGAGAAGAAGGCCAAGAAGGTGGCCGCGTGGACTCGAAAGAGTTCCCGCAATCAGGCGTCTGACGACGAGGCGGACTCCTCCCCCGAAGACGAGGAGGAGGAAGAAGACTCTCTCCCGGAGGAGGGAGAGAAGAAGAGGAAGGCTTCCCCAATAGGGGAGGCCAAAGGGTCCAAGAGGGGGAGAACTATCCCCCCGGACAGTTTCGCCAACACCACTGTTGGCGAGGAGGAGTGGCCTTTAAGGGCCAGGCGTCCGGCAAGATCGTAAGTAT
This sequence comes from Triticum timopheevii, assembly GCA_963921465.1. Lineage (NCBI taxonomy): Eukaryota > Viridiplantae > Streptophyta > Magnoliopsida > Poales > Poaceae > Triticum > Triticum timopheevii. Next base: position 160,867,761 of record OY997274.1, on the reverse strand, counting down.
CCGGATCCCTGATATGCAATTTCTTTCGTGTCGCGCAGTGTCCTTCTAATGCCGCATTCTGTCCGTAGTCCGGCCGATGATGATCTCCCCGCTTCATCGAGCGGGTCGTTGGCCCCGTCGGATGTGGATTCACTTCCGACTGCCTCTACCCCCCGCGCCGACGAGGACGCCGAGGTGGGATACCAGAGAGGGACCCATCAGGAGGAGGCTCCGGAGGCGCCGTCAGGCAGCCTCCCGGACTTTGTGCCGGACTCTATATCGGAACCCGCAGTGGTTCCAGAGTCCGGCAGGCGGCCCCTTCGAAAGAAGGACAAGACCGTGACACCGGCGGCCTCCGTCCAACCGGAGGCGCCGGATAACTTGTTGGAGGCGCTTAAAGGCGCTTCCATCGAGGAAGAACACCGCACTATCATGAGTGCGGTGATTCAGAAGGTTCAGCTCGCCAAGAGCGGGCTGACGGAAGCCTGCAGCAGCCTTCTAACAGGCTTTGAGGTAAGAAGTTAAAATTATGTAATGTAATACCACATAGACAGTAGCCCCTGATGCTCAGTTCGGTGTTCGGAAAGAAAAGCCGGACTGAGGATCTAACAAGATATACGCAGGGTTGCTTAAAATATGTCAATATGGGTTTGTAGGCTGCGCTGCTGACCTCTGCCGCACTGAGTGCGGAGGTCGGTGTGTTGAAGCAGGATCTCGAGCGGTCCGAGCAAGAGCTCGGCCATGCCAAGAAGCAGCTCGAGGACAAAGAAGGTGAGTAACACCACTTTGAATAGTTACCTTACAGAAAAGGATTTTGGTTGCAATAAAATTAACAAGGATAATATGGGTATTGCAGGGGCCACGAACGAGGTGGCAGCCCTGAAGGAGGCTGTGTCCGCGGCCGACCGCAGTGCGGCCGCGGAACGGGCAGAGCGAGAAAAGCAGGAGGCACGGGTGGCGGAAGTACGGCAAGAGCTCCAGGCTCTCATGGAGAAGCATGAGAGTTTGGAGCGTGACTCCAAGACTCGAGAGTCCGAGCTCGCCTCGGCTCTCGAAAGTGCCAAGTCCGCTAAGGCCGAGGCCCGTAAGGCCCTTCAGGAGGTTGAAGATGTAAAGAAGATAGTGGCGGGTAAGCATTTTTCATGCAAAGCAAGCATGTTAATGTAAACTACCTGACACTTACCCGCATTCGGAGCTCTCCAGGGGTGTTTGCAGATCTGCCGTGTAGTGCGTCCGATGCCGCCGCATTCTATCGTAGCGAGGAGGGGAGCTCGACGGAGAAGGTCTTCTGGTCTCAGTACGCTGAGGCCGGCCATCCGGTGCCCCCAAGCGACCAGCTGAAGCAGCTGGTCGAACTCCACAAGGTAGCTGAGGAGGCCATGAAGGGCCTTATAGTCCAGCTGTGGCCTGAAGAGGCCATGCCTGGGAGCTACTTCGGCGTCGTGCGGCGGCTGGTGGATGCGTGCCCCTGGGTGGATGTCATCAAGCGCTCCGCATGTATTGAAGGTGCTCGTCGGGCCCTTGCCCGCACAAAGGTGCATTGGGGCAGGTTGGATGCGGAGAAGCTTCTCACGGACCCACCGCCACCGGGCAAGGAGTATCGCACGCCCGAAATGTATTATAAAACTGTCCTGAAGGGAGCCCGCGATATTGCGGATGAGTGCCCCAGAAATGTAATCTTTGAGTAAACTCGCTATGTATTATCCTGTGCGCTGAAAACTTCGTTCATATGCACCTTGAGCAACGCTTGTTTTGATTTAAAATATTACCTACTGTGCGGCCGTTTATAAAATCTGAGAGATGGCAAGTCGTTGGCTTCAGCCCCCGAGCCACGAGTGCTGGGGTGTTCGGGATAAACTTGAGCACTCTTGTTCCCATTTTGGGTCCATCTAGGGAGGCGCTCAACATGACGAACAAGGCAACCGGACTTATAATGCTTGAACACTCTCACTTAGCCATAGAATTCTATAATTTTAAATTTCAGCGAAGCCCCTGGTATTCGGAAGGCCGAATCCGGGGCGCTATCCACGCCTTCGTCGGACATTGTCCGGAACTTCGCTCGAAGCGGCGTGAGTGTTTAAGGACCCGAAAAAACCTCTCGAACAGCGACCAGTCTCTCGCCTTATCATGCCGGTCAGTTTTAGCTTTCTCCACTGAGGCGCTCGCCCGGCTCAACCGGGGCGCAATCGCAGTGGTTCTCCCAGTGCCACCTTAGCCGACAGAATGGAACGTAAGGCACCAAAACGTGGGAGCCGGGCAAACCCAACTATTGACCCAAGACATGATTCGGAGCCGATTCATATAATGCTATAAGTTCGGGGTGCCGCACTTATGAAAAGTGTTCGGACTTATCACACCATAGTGTGGGGAACATAAGCCCCTGGTGTATTAGGCCGTACCAAAATATATGGGTGCAAGATGTCATGTAATGAACATATATATATATATATATATATATATATATATATATATATATATATATATATAAGGTAATGTAATTGCAGTCAAAAAGGTGCTGCATTGTTTATTAAAGAAAATCTACTATGAGTGCGGACTAATACAAATGGTGCGGTAAGCAAGGGATTTGGACAAATTAAACATGTCCCCCTCCAGGGGTGAGCTGCGGACTTGGTGTATATAATCGAATTTAATGCTCGTAATTGAGACCACCTGAGTGTTCGTCGCAGCCTTCTTTCTTCCCTGGCTGTTGCATCATGAGTTCGGCAGGTTCACCGCCGGACAGGGCCTCTAGTTAACGGAGTCCTGTGTACACAAAGAAGGAAAATAATAAAAAAAGGGGGGCACACTAGCGAGCCCCTGATGTGGTCGAGCCGCACTCTGGGTCCATTGTGATCGTGCCCCTTCCCCTGCGCCCATGGTATCTCCAAAGCGTAATGATGTACGCGGAGGGTTGTTCTTGCAATCATGCGAGGGCGGGGGTTGGAGCCGCATTGCTACGCGTGCTCTGATCGCGCCAGGTGGTCTTGGTTGGTATTGCTTCGGGCACGTTTTGCTGTATCCGGCCGTTTAATGGCCGGACTCGAGAATTGCCTTAAAAGGCTGCTCTGTACTTCTGCCGCGAGAGCCGCTGTATGTTCCTCCGTTCGGAGGGAGCGTTCCGTATTCCCGTTGACCGTGATGACTCCACGAGGGCCTGGCATCTTGAGCTTGAGGTATGCATAATGCGGCACCACGTTGAATTTTGCAAACGCGGTTCGTCCGAGCAGAGCGTGATAGCCGCTGCGAAACGGGACTATGTTGAAGATTAAATCTTCGCTCCGGAAATTATCCGGGGATCCGAAGACCACTTCCAATGTGACTGAGCCCGTACAATTGGCTTCCACACCTGGTATGACACCTTTAATGGTTGTCTTTGTAGGTTTAATCCTTGAGGGGTCTATGCCCATCTTGCGCACTGTATCCTGATAAAGCAGGTTCAGGCTACTACTGCCGTCCATTAGGACTCTCGTGAGGTAAAATCCATCGACGATTGGGTCTAAAACCAATGCAGCGAATCCGCCATGGCGTATGCTGGTCGGATGGTCTCTTCGATCGAAAGTGATCGGACAAGAGGACCATGGATTGAACTTCGGGGCGACTGGCTCCATCGCATAGACGTCCCTTAGTGCGCGCTTCCTCTCCCTCTTGGGTATTTGGGTTGCGTAAATCATGTTCACCATCCGCACTTGTGGGGGGAGACCCTTCTGTCCTCTATTGTTCGGCGGTCGGGTCTCTTCCTCGTCGTCGCTGTTTAGCCCCTTTTCATTGTTTTCGGCAATTAACTTACCTGCCTGCTTGAACACCCAACAATCTCTATTGGTGTGATTAGCTGGCTTTTCAGGGGTGCCATGTATCTGGCATAAGCGATCGAGTAGTCGGTCCAAATTGGACAGACCCGGAGTGGTTCTTTTGAATGGCTTCTTCCGTTGACCGGGTTTAGAGCCTCGGAATCCGGCGTTGACTGCCGTATCCTCCTTATCGTCGCCGTTAATGCGGCGTTTGTTTTTGTTTCGACGTGACCTGTCGTTGTTGTCCTTAGTATCCGGACTGCCAGAATTTTTACAGAGATTGTTGCTGCGAGCTAGCCAGCTATCCTCTCCCGCGCAGAAGCGGGTCATTAATGATGTGAGGGCTGCCATGGATTTCGGCTTTTCCTGTCCCAGGTGCCGGGCTAGCCATTCGTCGCGGATGTTATGTTTGAAGGCTGCAAGGGCCTCTGCATCCGGACAGTCGACGATTTGGTTTTTCTTTGTCAAGAACCATGTCCAGAATTGTCTGGCCGATTCGTCTGGCTGCTGAATGATGTGGCTTAGGTCTTCGGCATCTGGTGGTCGCACATACGTGCCCTGAAAGTTGTCGAGGAATGCGGCTTCCAGGTCTTCCCAACACCCAATTGACTCTGCGGGCAAGCAGTTGAGCCAATGCCGAGCTGGTCCTTTAAGCTTGAGTGGGAGATACTTTATGGCATGGAGATCGTCGCCGCGGGCCATATGGATGTGGAGAAGATAATCTTCGATCCAAACCACGGGGTCTGTTGTGCCATCGTAGGATTCAATGTTTACGGGTTTAAACCCTTCAGGGATTTGATGATCCATTACTTCGTCAGTGAAGCATACCGGGTGTGCGGCGCCTCTGTATTGAGCAATATCATGACGCAGCTCGAGAGAGCGTTGTCTGCTGTGTTCGGCCCGGCCGGGGTTATTGTATCCGGCGCGACGGTATTCGTCATGGGTCGTGGGGCGCCCACGTGATCCGTAGATGGATCTGGATTGCCTTGCTTTGTCCTCCAATATATCTCGCAAGTCCGGCGCGTTCCCTCTTGGCTTCGTACTTTTGGAGCGATGCCGGGGTACGGTCTTGGTTGGGGGCCTGGATGCCTCTCTGTCACGACCACGGGGTGGTCGGTCAGCCGTATCGTGCGCTGGTGATGGAGGTATGTATGCTTCCTCCTCTAATCGGGGGAGCAGCTTGCGTCTTGGGTAGCTTTTGGAGGGGCGTTCGAGTTTATACTCTTCGGCCGCGAGGACCTCGGTCCATCGATCGGCCAGCAGGTCCTGATCAGCTTGAAGCTGCTGCTGCTTTTTCTTTAGGCTGTTTGCCGTGGCGATAAGCCTGCGTTTAAAATGCTCTTGTTCGACGGGATCCTCGGGCACGACGAATTCGTCGTCGTTGAGGCTTGCCTCGTCTTCGGAGGGAGGCATATAGTTATAATCCTCAACCTCTTCGTCTGCCGCCCTCTCGTGAGGGCTTGCTTCTGCATCCTCCTGCGCCGAGTCTTGCTGGAGGGGGTTATCTTCGGCACTCTCTGGGGTATTATTATCTCCTGTGCCGGAATCTCCATTCTTGTTGTGGCGGGATTTAGAGCGGCGCCGCTGACGCCGGCGCTTGGGCTGTTTCTTTAAAGAATCTGCCTCCGCTGTTTCTTCGCCGTCCCCATCTTTTGGGGTGTCCACCATGTATATGTCGTATGACGAGGTGGTCTTCCAGTGCCCTGTAGGCGCTGGTTCCTGTTCGTCTCCGGCATCGTCGTCCATAGCGTCGATGTCTTCGGAGTCGTAGTCTAGCATGTCGGTTAGATCATCGACAGTGGCTACAAAGTGGGTGATGGGTGGGCTCTGAATTTCTTCGTCGTCCGTATCCCAACCATCCTGGCCATAGTCCGGCCAGGACTCTCCCGATAACGAGAGATGCTTTAGCGAATTTAGGATGTCGCCAAAGGGCGAGTATTGGAAGATGTCCGCGGCGGTGAATTCCATAACCGGCGCCCAATCCGATTCGATTGGTAGGGGCGTGGGAGGTCTGGAGTCCGGCAAGGAGTCCGGCACCTCGGAATCATGAGTTTCGCGAGGGACAAGATTAACGTTCGGCTCCATCGCCGTGGAAGTTGAAGCCCCCGAGGTGGTGTCCATCCACCGATCCTCGATCTGGGCGACCGGCTCCGGACTAAAGGCCGAGGCGGATTCATGTGCGGCCACCAAGGCACTATTCGGCGGCAGAGCTAGATCATGCCCATTGTAACAGTGCGGCGCGCTTGGCTGTGGCTCGAGCCCGTCGAAGATCAAGTCTCCGCGGACGTCGGCCGTGAAGTTTAGACTTCCGAATCTGACCCGACGGCCAGGGGCGTAGCTTTTGATCTGCTCCAGATGGCCAAGCGAATTAGCCCGCAGTGCGAAGCCGCCGAATACGAAGATCTGTCCGGGGAGAAAAGTCTCACCCTGGACAGCATTGTTGGTTGAAGATGCCATCGAGCCTATCGGTGACGACACAGAGGAACTCTCAATGAAAGCACCAATGTCGGTGTCAAAACCGGCGGATCTCGGGTAGGGGGTCCCGAACTGTGCGTCTAGGCGGATGGTAACAGGAGACAAGGGACACGATGTTTTACCCAGGTTCGGGCCCTCTCGATGGAGGTAAAACCCTACGTCCTGCTTGATTAATATTGATGATATGGGTAGTACAAGAGTGGATCTACCACGAGATTAAGGAGGCTAAACCCTAAAGCTAGCCTATGGTATGATTGTTGTAATGTATGTTGTGTCCTACGGACTAAAGCCCTCCGGTTTATATAGACACCGGAGGAGGCTAGGGTTACACAGAGTCGGTTACAATGGTAGGAGATCTACATATCCCTATCGCCAAGCTTGCCTTCCACGCCAAGGAAAGTCCCATCCGGACACGGGACGGAGTCTTCAATCTTGTATCTTCGTAGTGTTGGAGTCCGGCAGACGATGATAGTCCGGCTGTCGGGCACCCCCTAGTCCAGGACTCCCTCACTCGCCCTTCTTGCGAAGGGGCCGCCCGCCGAACTCTGGAACCACTAAAGGTTCCGGTGCGGAGCCCAGTCCAAAGTCCGGGAGGTTTCCTTGCGGAACCTCCAGAACCTCCTCCTCCTGGCTGGGCCCCTTCTGGGACCCCACCTCGGCATCGTCTGCATCACGGGGAGAGGAGGCGGTCGGAAGTGAAGCGCTATTCACAACCGACGAACCTAGGGACCCGCTCGACGAAGCGGGGAGATCGTCCTTGGGCAGGCTACATGGTTGTATTCGGCGTTAGAAGACACTATGCGACAAAAATCATGAGTTATTATGGAATCCGGACACTGATGATCTCGCCAGGGGCTTGGCTCTCGAGGGCCACTCCTCTTCACCATCGTTGGTGTTGGTAGAACAGTCCGAAAGAAGGGTCCTTCCCTTCTTGGACCCTTCGGCCTCCCCTGTTGGGGAAGCCTTCATCTTCTTCTCTCCCCCCGCTGGGGGAGATGCCTCTTTTTTCTCCTCCTCTTCTTCACGGGAGGAGTCCGCCTCGGGGTCATCGGACGATGAGTCTGATAACACCTGGCGCCGGGAACTCCTCCGAGTTCCCGTGGCCTTTTTCTTGGCCTTCTTCTCCGGCACCACATAAGGCGTCGGAGCCAGCAGCCCCGTTAATCGGGCGTCCGCTGGGTCTTCTGGCAAGGGAGCCGGACAATTAACCTGTCCGGACGTCTTCTGCCAGGCCTGCTAAAGGAAAAGAGAGTTTAGATCCCGCATAGAGTCAAACTATGGAAAACAAGTGTCCCGTAAAGGGTAAAATAGCTTACCTCGCCGGCTTGACGCTGTGAGCTGAATCCGCGATCTTTGGTAGCAGATGCGGGAGCCTCGGCGCCCTTGAACGGCACCTTCCAGGCATCTTCGTACGTAGTGTCGAAAAGCCTGCTCAAGGTCTGGTGCTGTGCCGGATCAAACTCCCACAAGTTGAAAGCCCGTTGTTGGCACGGGAGAATCCGGCGGATGAGCATGACCTGGACTACGTTGACAAGCTTGAGCTTCTTGTTCACCAGGGTTTGGACACAGGATTGGAGTCCGGTCAGCTCCTACGAATCGCCCCACGTCAGGCCCTTCTCTTTCCAGGAGGTGAGCCATGTGGGGATGCCAGATCTGAATTCGGGGGCCGCTGCCCATTCAGGGTCACGCGGCTCGGTGATGTAGAACCACCCCGATTGCCACCCTTTGATGGTTTCCACAAAGGCGCCCTCGAGCCATGTGACGTTGGGCATCTTTCCCACCATGGAGCCTCCGCACTCCGCTTGGCGGCCGCCCACTACCTTCGGCTTGACATTAAAAGTCTTCAGCCATAAGCCAAAGTGGGGCTGGATGCAGAGGAAGGCCTCGCACATGACGAAGAACGCCGAGATGTTGAAGATGAAATTCGGGGCCAGATCATGGAAATCCAGGCCATAGTAGAACATGAGCCCCCAGACAAATGGGTGGAGTGGAAAGCCCAGTCCACGGAGGAAATGGGGAAGGAACACCACCCTCTCATGGGGCCTGGGGTGGGCATGAGCTGCCCCTCGTCGGGGAGCCGATGTGCAATGTCGCTGGACAAGTATCCGGCCTTGCGCAGCCTTTTGATGTGCCCCTCCGTGACGGAGGAGGCCATCCACTTGCCTTCCGCTCCGGACATGGTTGGAGAAGGTCGAGGCGAGATGTGCGGACTCGGGCGCTGGAGCTCGAGTGCGCGGAAAGGGATAAGCAAAGGAGGAAGAAGGCGTAGGTAAAAAGGTGGATCCTTACCCTTATATGTGGGCGGGCGAAGCTATGCGTCCCCACCAGCCTGGTAAAACTTGCTTATCTCCCAAGCGCCGCAATCAATGGCGCGGTTGAGTTACCGACGCCTGTATTGATGAGAATCCCGGAATAAGGGGACACGATCTCTGCTTTGACAAGATGTGTCAAGGAAACCGCCTCGCTAAACGCGCTGAGGTGGAACAGTAAAAACGAATAAAGGCTTGGCGATGGTGTGATGTCACGCCACGAAATATGTTAGCAAATTGAACTTGTGTAAATATTATTCTCTCTATGGTGGTTTGTGGAATTTATTTTGCAGAGTCGGACACTATCCTGGTGTTCAAAATCTTCTATGAATTATTCGGAGGAGGAACCCGCCTTGCAATGCCGAAGACAATATGCGCGCCGGACTCGTCGTCATTGAAGCCTGGTTCAGGGGCTACCGAGGGAGTCCTGGACTAGGGGGTGTCCGGATAGCCGAACTATCATATTTGGCAGGACTCCAAGACTATGAAGATACAAGATTGAAGACTTCGTGCCGTGTCCGGATGGGACTTTCCTTGGCGTGGAAGGCAAGCTTGGCGATATGGATATGTAGATCTCCTACCATTGTAACCGACTCTGTGTAACCCTAGCCCTCTCCGGTGTCTATATAAACCGGAGGGTTTTAGTCCGTAGGACAAACAACAATCATACCATAGGCTAGCTTCTAGGGTTTAGCCTCCTTGATCTTGTGGTAGGTCTACTCTTGTACTACCCATATCATCAATATTAATCAAGAAGGAGTAGGGTTTTACCTCCACCGAGAGGGCCCGGACCTGGGTAAAAACATCGTGTCCCTCGTCTCCTATTACCATCCACCTAGACGCACAGTTTGGGACCCCCTACCCGAGATCCGCCGGTTTTGACGCCGGCAGTGGCTATGCCACAAATATCATGTCACCTCTATGATCATGCAATGCAATATGACAATGAACACGTATGTCATTGAAACAGAACGGTGGAAGTTGCATGGCAATATATCTCGAAATGGCTATGGAGATGCCATAATAAGTAGGTATGGTGGCTGTATTGAGGAAAATATAAGGAGGCTTATGTGTGATAGAGCGTACCATATCACGGGGTTTGGGTGCACCAGTGAACTTTACACCAACTCTCGAGGTGAGAAAGGGCAATTCACAGTACCGAAGAGGCTAGCAAATTGCAAAAAGCTAAGAGTGCGTATAATCCATGGACTCACATTAGTCATAAAGAACTCACATATTTACCGTGAAAGCCTATTAGTCCTCGAAGCAAATTACTACTTGCATGCCCTTAGGGAATTGGTTGGTAGGTGAGGGAGTCCTGGACTAGGGGGTGTTCGGATAGCCGAACTATCACCGTTAGCCGGACTCCTAGACTATGAAGATACAAAATTGAAGACTCCGTCCCGTGTCCAGATGGGACTTTCCTTGGCGTGGAAGGCAAGCTTGGCAATACGGATATGTAGATCTCCTACCATTGTAACCGACTCTGTGGAACCCTAGCCGTCTCCGGTGTCTATATAAATCAGAGGGTTTTAGTCCGTAGGACGAACAACAATCATACCATAGGCTACCTTCTAGGGTTTAGCCTCTTTGATCTCGTGGTAGATCTACTCTTGTACTACCGATATCATCAATATTAATCAAGCAGGAGTAGGGTTTTACCTCCACCGAGAGGGCCCGAACCTGGGTAAAAACATCGTGTCCCTTGTCTCCTGTTACCATCCGCCTAGAGGCACAGTTCGGGACCCCTTACCCGAGATCCGCCGGTTTTGACACCGACATTGGTGCTTTCATTGAGAGTTCCTCTGTGTCGTCGCCTTTAGGCCCGATGGCTCCTTCGATCATCAACAATGACGCGGTCCGGGGTGAGACTTTTCTCCCCGGACAGATCTTCGTATTCGGCGGCTTTGCACTGCGGGCCAACTCGCTTGGCCATCTGGAGCAGATTGAAAGCTATGCCCCTGGCCATCAGGTCAGATTTGGAAGTTTGAACTATACGGCTGACGTCCACGGAGATTTGATCTTCGACGGGTTCGAGCCACAGCCAAGCGCGCCGCACTGTCACGATGGGCTTGATTTAGCTCTGCTGCAGGATAGTGCCCTGGAGGCCGCACAAGTGCCTGCTCCGACCCTTAGCTCGGAGCCGACTGCGCCGATCGAGGACGGGTGGCTGGACACCGCCTCGGGGGCTGCTACCTCTACGGCGATAGAGCCGAATACCAACCCTGTCCTTTGTGTAGCTCGTGACTCCAAGGTGCCGGACTCCTCCCCGGACCCCGATCCTTCCGCGCCCCTGCCAATCGAATCCGATTGGGCGCCGATTATGGAGTTCACCGCTGCGGACATCTTTCAGCACTCGCCCTTTGGCGACATCCTGAATTCACTAAAGTCTCTCTCTCTCTATCAGGAGAGCCCTGGCCGGACTATGGTCAGGAAGGTTGGGATGCGGACGACGAAGAAAGTCAACGCCCACCCACCACCCACTTTGTAGCCACTGTCGATAATTTAACCGACATGCTCGACTTTGACTCCGAAGACATCGATAGTATGGACGACGATGCCGGAGACAACCAAGAACCAGCGCCCACAGGGCACTGGAAGGCCACCTCAACTCACGATGTATATATGGTGGATACACCTAAAGGAAGCGATAACGGGACGCTAGGAAGGATAATTCCCTCGAAAAGCAGTCAAAACGGCGACGTAGGCGCCGCTCAAAGTCTCGCCTCGACAAAGACAACACCCATACAAACCCAGCCATAGAGGAGGGCGAACTGGTGGACGACGAACATGCCCTCGAGCAATCATCCGAACATGATAACTTGGATAAACAATCCGTCCCCAGCGAAGATAACAGTCCGGACGATCTCACGCCAGACACATCGTTGGAGCAGAAGAACCTCCACAAAAGGCTCGTCGCCACTGCACGTAGTCTGAAGAAGCAGAAGCGGAAGCTCAAAACAGCGGAAGACGCACTCAGACTGAGATGGAGCAAAGTACTCAACACCACAGACAAATACGACGATAGTCGCCAAACGAAGAGCTACCCGAAGTGCAAACTACTGCCCGAATTTGACGAGGAGGCCGTAGAGCCCCCACAATCAAAGAACAAAGAGGCCGCCCGGTCGGATAGACGACCACATGGCAAACATAGAGCGGCAAGCGGCACCGCACACAAGACGGCACGCGATCCACATAAGGATCCGCACCAAAAGGATGGCCCAGGCAGGTCTATCTATGGGCCAAGAAAGCAAGCTCTAGAAAGCAATGCAACACGTCGAGTATTCGAACATCACGACACACCCAAATATAGGGGCGCCGCACACCCCCTATGTTTCACCGATGAGGTGCTGGATCATGAATTTCCAGCGGGATTCAAGCCCGTGAACATAGAGGCATATGACGGAACAGCAGACCCTGGGTCTGGATTGAGGTTTACATCCTGCACATACACATGGCTAGAGGAGATGACCTCCACGCCATAAAATACTTACCCCTCAAGCTCAAAGGGCCAGCCCGGCATTGGCTCAAAAGCCTCCCAGAAAATACCATTGGAAGTTGGGAAGAGCTCGAGGATGCGTTTCGGGCAAATTTTCAGGGGACTTATGTAAGCCCTCCGGATGCAAACGATTTAAGTCACATAACTCAACAGCCCGAAGAGTCAGCCCACAAATTCTGGAACAGGTTCCTCACCAAAAAGAACCAAATAGTCGACTGTCCGGACGCCGAAGCCTTAGCAGCTTTCAAACATAACGTCCGAGACGGATGGCTCGCCAGACACCTCGGCCAGGAAAGGCCAAGAACAATGGCCGCACTAACAAGCCTCATGACCCACTTTTGCGCCGGAGAGGATAGCTGGCTGGCAAGATGCAGCACCAGCGACCCAAGTACATCCGAGGTCAAGGATGGAAATGGGAAACCGCGATGCAACAAGGACCAGTGCCGGACCAAGGGAAACAGTCCGAAGAGCACGACAGTCAACGCCGGATTCAAAAGCTCTCGGCAGAACAATAAAAAACTGCCCCTTAAGGACAACAGCGACGAGCTATCCAACCTAAACAAAATCTTGGACAAGATATGCCAAATCCACAGTACCCTCGGGAAGCCTACAAACCATACCCACAGAGATTGTTGGGTCTTCAAGCAGTCCAACCGACTTAACGCCAAACACAAGGGGCTCGACACACCAAGCGAGGATGATGACGAACCCCACAAGCAGAGCACCGGAAAACAAAAGAATTTCCCACAAGAGGTCTAAATAGTAAACCCACTTCAAGTGACAACGGGGAAAAATAGAGTGGCGCCCATTGAAATACGCGCCGCACGGTCTAACCTAGCGGAATCCCAACATTGGTTGTCAAAACCAATCACCTTCGACCGCCAGGACTACTCCGGAAGTATCCGGAACGTAGGATGGACTGCTTTGATATTAGATCCTATAATCGAGGGACTACAATTTACACAAGTCCTAATGGACGGCAGCAGTGATCTAAACCTGCTATATCAGGACACAATCCGCAGAATGGGGATAGACCCAACCAAAATTCGCCATAGCAACACTTCCTTTAAAGGAGTGACGCCAGGCCCATATGCCCATTGTATGAGCTCTCTACTACTAGAAGTTGTGTTCGGCTCATCCGACAACTTCCGTCGCGAAAAGTTAGTCTTCCACATCACCCCATTTAAAAGTAGCTATCAGGCACTATTGGGACGTGAAGCTTTCGCCCGCTTTAATGCAATACCGCATTATGCATCTCTTACACTTAAAATGCCCGGTCCACGCGGCATCATCTCATTAAAGGGAAACTTCGAGTGTTCCTCTAATACGGAAGAACGTGAGACTGCCTTGACAGCCACACATTAATCCGGCTTTGCTGATCAAAGCACCTAAACAGGTCATTCAGACCCCGGACACGGTTAGGCGAGTCCGGTATAAATAAACAAGGGGCTCACTATCCGCGTACCCCCTTACAAGGGGCTCCACGCATGTACAACAAGAGACAATAAAGCTCAAATTTATTCATTTTTTGAATCATACTCTGTTTATTTAATATAAATTTTTGCACAACCTTTCTTCAACTAAGTTCTTCTCTTTTACAGATGAACACCATGCTACACCCGTCCAGGATACGGCACAACGGAGACACAGGTGCAGACGTGCAGTAGGGACCCGTTGCAAGGATTCTTTTCAGATTAAGACCCTGCATAAACCTTTTTTTACTGTCTCTTGTTGATACACATCCCCCGGTTTCTCGCTATAACCGAGGAGCTGACGTTTTGGCATCGGCCGCGTCAGAAATTTTTGCGCGTACCTGGACACTAGGGGCTTAGGGCATTGTTCTGCTCGTTTTCATAAAGACCGAATACCTTAGGGAGTGTTCGGCGTCTCGAGTTAGGCCTTATATGCATCAGCTCCGAATCATGTCTTTGGTCAAATGTTGGGTTTGCCCGGCTCCTGTGTTTTGCTGCCTTACGTTCCGCTCCATCGGCTAACACGGCACCAGGAGAACTACTGTGATTGTGCCCCGGTTTGCTCGGGTGAGCACCTCAGTAGAGAAAGCCGAAAACTGACTGTCATGATATAGCGTGAGACTGGTCAACCACTCGATGACCCACTGGAATGTTTAGAATTCCTCCGCATTAACGAAGGACCGTTTCCCGGTCAGGCACATACGCGCCCCGAATTCGGGAGAGCGCGGTGCCCCTAGGGGCTATATAGTATCCCCACCATCGAACTCCTATGGCTAAGTGAAAGTGATAAAGCATTATAGTCCGGTTGCCTAGTTTGCTACACTATCACCTCCTTCACAGGACCAAGACGTTGGACTAAGTGTGAAAATGCGCTTTTTTTGCTAACACCCCCGCACTATGTGCGTGGGGGCTGAAGCCGAAGACTGCCATCTTTCAGGTTATATACACATATACATTAACGACCGCACATGAGGTATTTTACTACTTGAATGCACAAGTATAAAAAGCCTTTATATTACATTGAAACATCGTTTCACAAATTATACATGTCATTAGAACATAATATCCTTCGAGCACTGCATCTCTATTAAACGAGCGCCCGGCAGGACTTCCTCAAAATAGTGCTCGGCAGGTACTCGGCCTTTGTCCGAATCCTGGGATGCAACATCGGTGGCCTTCATCTCCGCCCAGCATGTCTTGACACGGGCAAGAGCCATCCGTGCACCCTCTATGCATGTTGACCGCTTCATTGCACCAATATGCGGCACCGCACCAAGGAACTGCTGCACCAAGCTAAAATAACTCTTCGGCTCGGGCCTATTCGGCCACAAATGAGTGACAACATCCTTCATGGCAATTCCGGACAACCTATTTAGCTCAGCCCATTTGGCTAACCGATCAGTCAATGGAAGCGGACGCTCTGGACTATGGAACTGCGACCAAAAAAGCTCTTCCATTCCGTGATCCTTTTGGCCTCGGAAGTGTGCGACCGCGTCTACGGCACTCGCCGCCAAATCCATATAAGAATCCTCCGCACCCCACAGCTGGCCCAACTGAGCATACTTCGGATCCGTGAACTTCCTCCGCAGCAGAAAGGGCTTTCCAGCCGCGATATCCCCGGCTTGACGTAGCTCCTCCTTTATAGCTCTCATCGCGGAGCGGGCATCCTTGGCTTCGGCGGTGGCCTTTTTCAGGCCCTCTTGTTCCGCTCGATGTTCTTTTTCAAGAAACTCGCAGCGGTAGGTAGCATTCTTCAACTTTCCGGCCATCTCGGCCATTTCTTCCCTGCTTCGGCAGTGAGCAGCCTGCTCGGCTTTTAACTCTTCGGCTGCCCTCAAGGCAGCCGCATCACTTTTTCTGGCTTGCTCCTTGACTCGGGCTAGCTCCGCCCGAAGGTTCTCCATAGCAGCAGCACCATATGCATAAAGCATACATGTTGTAAGGCATGGGCGTCAAGCTCCCTTACCAAGTGTCCGCGGAGAAGTTGCATACCTTGTGACTCGTCAAGCCGCTTATTGACAAGCGCGATGTCCGCATCCGCCACGTCAAGTTGCCGCTTCAGTTCGGCAAATTGATCAGTCCGGCTGGCCACCGGATGCTCCGCCACCTATATAGGACAGGCGACATCTTACAACTGAGATTATGATCCTCGGCACGCTGTCACTTTCAACAATGTACCGAGTCTCAGGGGCTACTATCTATACAGGGCGCATTCTATATGAAAAACTGTCAGAAGGTATATCATTTTTGCATACCTCAAACCCCGTCAGCAAACTTCTGACGGCTTCATGCAAGCCGCTCTCAGCGGATGAAATCCTTTCAATCACCGTACCCATTAACGCACGGTGATCTTCTGAGATAGACGCTCGCCCGAGCAGATCCTTCAGCTCCTCCGACCGTACACCAGTTGGTGCCGGACCTTCCGGCCCCGCCGGACTCGGGGAAACCCTCCACGACGACACCTCAGGGTCGTCCGCCCCGCATGACGGTGCGGTAGATGGAGGCGTTTCGCTCTCCATCATCTCCGGACGAAGATCCCTCGAAGATGAGCTCTGATGAGAAGGGTTGAGATCCGAACTACAAGGTAAAACTTCGGTTATCTTCAGAAATAAAAACAGGGATGTCCCTTATTACAAAACTCCCCTTTCTACTTACGGCTCGCCGGAGGGCTGATTCCCTTAGGGAAATAGCGCGGCCGGGGCTTCTCCTGGCGCAGGACCCTCTGGTGAAGATTTCTTCCCCCGCTTCGAGGCCTTGGCCTCTGGATCTTCAGAAGCGGTCCTCTTCTCCCCTTGGAGGGAGGGATTCTCGATCCCTCCTTTCTTGATAAACTCCTTCGCGGAGGTAGTAGCTCCCTTGTTCCCCCCTTCGCCTTCTCCAAATGGTGCAGCCGCCAGCATCTTGGTTAACACAGGATCCGGCGTGCTCTCAGGGAGGGGGGCCGGACACCTTATCAGCTTTGCTTTCTCTATCCACTCCTTTTCAAGGGACAGCTCTTTAAAGGGCAAGTTTATGATAAATGTATGGATAGCGTGTCCGGGCACATGACTACTTACTTGACTATCCGGGTGATTGCAGCTTAGACCTGCGTCCTCGGTAAAGACCGGATACATCTCTTGTGATCCGAAGAACAGTTTATACATCTCCACGGGCGTCGTGCCCATGAAATGTTGGAGAGCTCGTGGTCCCTCCGGATTAAATTCCCACAGGAGGAGGGGGCGACGCTTGCAGGGCAGAAGGCGCCGAATCAGCATGACCTGCGCCACTACGACTAGATTGATCTCTCTCTCTTGGAGGTCTCGAATACGGCCCTGCAGCAGAGGTACGTCCTTGGACGGCCCCCAGTCGAGCCCTTTGTTGACCCATGACGCTAGCCGCTGTGGAGGACCCGGGCGGAAGGCAGGTGGCGCTACCCATTTGGTGCCCCTGGGAGCGGTGATGTAAAACCACTCCTGTTGCCACAAACCAAGCTCCTCTTGAAAAGAGCCCTCGGGCCATGGAGCATCAACATTTTTGCTTATAACAGCCGCTCCGCACTCTGTCTGCTGCCGCTTGATCATATTCGGCTCCACTTTGAAGGTCTTAAGCCACAATCCGAAGTGAGGGGTAATGCGGAGGAAGGCTTCGCATACGACGATGAATGATGAGATGTGGAGGATGGACTCTAGATCCAAGTCATGGAATTCCAGCCCATAATAGAACATGAGCCCCACGAAGGGGTCCATCGGGAAGCCTAAACCCCGAAGGAAGTGAGACACGAACACCACGCTCTCACCAGGCTCGGGAGTAGGAATAACCTGCCCTGGGGCAGGCAGCCTATGCGAAATTTCGCCGGTTAGATACCTGGCGTCTCTCAGCTTTAGCACGTCTTCTTCCGTGACGGAAGAAGGCATCCACCGGCCTTGCAGGTCGGAGCCGGACATCGTCGAAGGTCCGAAGCGCCTGAATCTTGAGCTTTGGGTGTTGGAACTCAAGGCGAGGGGCGAATTTGATTGAGATTGAAAGAAGGGAGCAGGCCTTGGTCTCGTTATAAAGAGGTTAAATACCAAGAGCCCTCCCCGTGGCCGTTTGGGACTCGCCTTCGATAGAGAGGGCATGCCAACGGGCACGATTGGGTTACCCACGCCCGTATTGATGAGAATCCCGGAATAAGGGGACACGATCTCTGCTTTGACAAGACGTGCCAAGGAAACCGCTTCGCTAAATGCGTTGAGGTGGAATAATAAAAATGATTCGAATAAAGGCTTGGCCGTGGTGTGATGTCACGCCATGGAATACGTCAGCAGATTGAACTTGTGTAAATATTATTCTCTCTACGGTGGTATGTGGAACTTATGTTGCAGAGCCGGACACTATCCTGGTGTTCAAAATCTTCTATGAAGTATTCGGAGGAGGAACCCGCCTTGCAATGCCGAAGACAATATGTGCACCGGACTCGTCGTCATTGAAGCCTGGTTCAGGGGCTACTGAGGGAGTCCTGGACTAGGGGGTGTCCGGATAGCCGAGCTATCACCGTCAGCCGGACTCCTAGACTATGAAGATACAAGATTGAAGACTCCGTCCCGTGTCCGGATGGGACTTTCCTTGGCGTGGAAGGAAAGCTTGGCAATATGGATATGTAGGTCTCCTACCATTGTAACCGACTCTGTGGAACCCTAGCCCTCTCCGGTATCTATATAAACTGGAGGGTTTTAGTCCGTAGGACGAACAACAATCATACCATAGGCTAGCTTCTAGGGTTTAGCCTCTTTGATCTCGTGGTAGATCTACTCTTGTACTACCCATATCATCAATATTAATCAAGCAGGAGTAGGGTTTTACCTCCACCGAGAGGGCCCGAACCTGGGTAAAAACATCGTGTCCCTTGTCTCCTGTTACCATCCGCCTAGACGCATAGTTCGGGACCCCCTACCCGAGATCCGCCGGTTTTGACACCGATAGTAGGAATTAACCATCGTGCGCATCCGATTATAATAACACTCAAGGATTTCATTTCAGACATAAAATGCTCAAACCTCCCCACCATGCCATGACCAACACTTAGATAAGAAGTTAATAACAAGCTTTAATACCCATATTTCTTCTAACCAATGATCATGAACCTATATCCTTTCATATTACGAAATCAATATCATTAAACCATACATTTCATATTTAGTGATCTACATGAAAGTTTTTATTATACCCCCCTTGAATACCTATCCTTCTCGGACTAGTCTCATAACACATGCAAATTACCACTTCATATTCATAGACTCTCAAAAAGATTTAAGTGGAGCATGAGAGTGCAACTATTTCTGTAAAATATAACCACCATCGTGCTCTAAAAGATATAAGTGAAGCACTAGGGCAACCGCCAGGCTCAAAAGGTTTAAGTGAAGCACATAGAGTATTCTAACAAATCACGAATAAATGTGTGTCCCTCTCAAAAGGTGTGTCCAGAAAACAACGATTGTGGCAAACTAAAAATCAAAAAAATAAAAACTACTATGGCACAAGACGCTCCAAGTAAAACTTGTTAGGGACGTAGCAGAAATTCAAAATTTTCCTACGTGTCACCAAGATCTATCTATGGAGAAACCAACAACGAGGGGAAAGAGAGTGCATCTACATACCCTTGTAGATCGCTAAGCGGAAGCGTTCAAGAGAACGGGGTTGAAGGAGTCGTACTCGTCGTGATCCAAATCACCGGAGATCCTAGTGCCGAACGGACGGCACCTCCGCGTTCAACACACGTACAGCCCGGTGACGTCTCCCATGCCTTGATCCAGCAAGGAGAGAGGGAGAGGTTGAGGAAGACTCCATCCAGCAGCAGCACAACGGCGTGGTGGTGGTGGAGGAGCGTGGCAATCCTGCAGGGCTTCGCCAAGCACCGCAAGAGAGGAGAAGGGAGAGAGGTAGGGCTGCGCCAGGGAGAGGTCAAAACTCATGTGTTGACATGACCGAGACGTTTTCCGGCCAATAACCAACAACGGGATCTGGATACCCATGTTGGCTCCCACATGTTCCGCGATGATCTCATCAGATGAACCACGATGTCAAGGACTCAATCGATCCCGTATACAATTCCCTTTGTCTAACGGTATTGTACTTGCCCGAGATTCTATCGTCGGTATACCGATACCTTGTTCAATCTCGTTACCGGCAAGTCTCTTTACTCGTTCCATAACACATCATCCCGTGATCAACCCCTTGGTCACATTGTGCATATTATGATGATGTCCTACCGAGTGGGCCCAGAGATACCTCTCCGTTTACACAGAGTGACAAATCCGAGTCTCGATTCATGCCAACCCAACAGACACTTTCGGAGATACCTGTAGTGCACCTTTATAGCCACCCAGTTACGTTGTGACGTTTGGTACACCCAAAGCATTCCTACGGTATCCGGGAGTTGCACAATCTCATGGTCTAAGGAAAAGATACTTGACATTAGAAAAGCTTTAGCATACGAACTACACGATCTCTGTGCTAGGCTTAGGATTGGGTCTTGTCCATCACATCATTCTCCGACCCATAGTCCGGAGCCGATCGCGCAGCTCGAGGACGGGTGGCTGGACACCTCCTCGGGAGCCGCAATTTCCACGGCGATGGAGCCGAACACTGGCCTTGTCCCCTATAAAACTCGTGACTCCGAGGTGCCGGACTCCCTGCCGGACTCCGAACCTCCTGCGCCCCTGCCAATCGAATCCGATTGGACGCCGATCACGGAGTTCACCGCTGCTGACATCTTTCAGCACTCACCCTTTGGCGACATTCTAAATTCGCTAAAGAGTCTCTCGCTATCCGGAGAGCCCTGGCCGGATTATGGCCAGGATGGTTGGGATGCGGACGATGAAGAAATTCAAAGCCCACCCACCTCCCACTTTGTAGCCACTGTCAACGATTTAACCGACATGCTAGACTATGACTCTGAAGACATCGACGGTATGGACGACGATGCCGGAGACGAACAAGAACCAGCGCCTACAGGGCACTGGAAGACCACCTCGTCATATGACATATACATGGTGGACACCCCAAAAGATGGGGATGGCGAAGAAGCAGCTGAGGCTGATTCCTTAAAGAAACAGCCTAAGCGCCGACGTCATCGGCGCCGCTCTAAATCCCACCATAGCAAGAATGGAGATTCCGGCACAGGAGATAATAACACCCCAGAAAGTGCCGAAGACAATCCCCTCCAGCAAGATTCAGCGCAGGAGGATGCAGAAGCAAGCCCTCACGAGATAGCGGCAGACGAAGAGGTCGAGGATGATAATTACATACCTCCCTCCGGAGACGAGGCAAGCCTCGACGACGACGAATTCGTCGTGCCCGAGGATCCCGTCGAATAACAGCGTTTCAAACGCAGGCTAATGGCCACAACAAATAGCCTAAAGAAAAAGCAGCAGCAGCTTCAAGCTGATCAAGACCTGCTGGCCGACAGATGGACCGAGGTCCTCGCGGCCGAAAAGTATGAATTCGAACGCCCCTCCAAAAGCTACCCAAAACGCAAGTTGCTCTCCCGATTAGAGGAGGAAGCATATATACCTTCATCACCAGCGCACAAAACGGCCGACCGACCACCCCGTGGTCGCGACAGAGAGGCATCCAGGCCTTCCATCAAGACCGTACCCCGGCATCGCTCAAAAAGTACGAAGCAACGAGGGAACGCGCCGGACTTGCGGGACATATTGGAGGATAAGGCAAGACAATCCAGATCTATCTATGGATCACGTGGGCGCCCCACGACCCACGACGAATACCGTCGAGCCGGATACAACAACTCCGGCCGGGCCGAACACAGCAGACAATGCTCCCTTGAGCTACGTCGTGATATTGCTCAATAGAGAGGCGCCGCACACCCGCTATACATCACTGACGAAGTAATGGATCATCAAATCCCTGAAGGGTTTAAACCCGTAAACATTGAATCCTACGATGGCACGACAGACCCTGCGGTTTGGATCGAAGATTATCTCCTTCACATCCATATGGCCCGCGGCAACGATCTCCACGCCATCAAATACCTCCCGGTCAAGCTTAAAGGACCAACTCGGCACTGGCTTAACAGCCTGCCCGCAGAGTCAATTGGGTGTTGGGAGGACCTGGAAGCCGCATTCCTCGACAACTTCCAGGGCACATATGTGCGGCCACCAGACGCTGATGACCTAAGCCACATAATCCAGTAGCCAGACGAATCGGCCAGGCAATTCTGGACACGATTCTTAACAAAGAAAAATAAAATCGTCGACTGTCCGGATGCAGAGGCCCTCGTAGCCTTCAAACATAACATTCGCGACGAGTGGCTAGCCCGGCACCTAGGACAGGAAAAGCCGAAATCCATGGCAGCCCTCACATCCTTAATGACCCGCTTCTGTGCGGGAGAGGATAGCTGGCTAGCTCGCAGCAACAACCTCAGCAAAAATGCTGGTAGTCCGGACACTAAGGACCACAGTGGCAGGTCGCGTCGAAGCAAAAATAAACGCCGCGTTAATGGCGACGACAAGGAGGATACGGCAGTCAACGCCGGATTCTGAGGCTCTAAACCCGGTCAGCGGAAGAAGCCATTCAAAAGAACCACTCCGGGTCCGTCCAATTTGGACCGAATACTCGACCGCTCATGCCAGATACATGGCACCCCCGAAATGCCAGCTAACCACACCAACAGAGATTATTGGGTATTTAAGCAGGCAGGCAAGTTAATTGCCGAAAACAACGACAAGGGGCTGCACAGCGACGACGAGGAAGAGACCCGACTGCCGAACAGTAGAGGACAGAAGGGTTTCCCCCCACAAGTGCGGATGGTGAACATGATATACGCAACCCATATACCCAAGAGGGAGTGGAAGCGTGCACTAAGGGACGTATATGCGATGGAGCCAGTCGCCCCTAAGTTCAATCCATGGTCCTCTTGCCCGATCACTTTCGATCGAAGAGACCATCCGACCAGTATCCGCCATGGCGGATTCGCCGCATTGGTTTTAGACCCAATTGTCAATGGATTTCACCTCACGAGAGTCCTGATGGACGGCGGCAGTAGCCTGAACCTGCTTTATTAGGATACAGTGTGCAAGATGGGCATAGACCCCTCAAGGATTAAACCTACATAGACGACCTTCAAAGGCGTCATACCAGGTGTTGAGGCCAATTGTACAGGCTCAGTCACACTGGAAGTGGTCTTCGGATCCCCGGACAATTTCCGGAGCGAGGAGTTAATCTTCGACATAGTCCCGTTCCGCAGCGGCTATCATGCTCTGCTCGGACGAATCGCGTTCGCAAAGTTCAACGCGGTGCCGCATTACGCATACCTCAAGCTCAAGATGCCAGGCCCTCGTGGAGTCATCACAGTCAACGGAAATACAGAACGCTCCCTCCGAACGGAGGAACATACTCCGGCTCTCGCGGCAGAAGTACAGAGCTGCCTTCTAAGGCAATTTTCGAGTCCGTCCGTTAAACGGCCGTACAAGGCCAAACGCGCCCGGAGCAACATCAACCAAGACCACCTGGCACATTCCGAGCACGCGTAGCAATGCGGCCCCAACCCCAGCCCTTGCCTAACTGCAAGACCAACCCTCCGCGTACATCATTACGCTCTGGAGATACCATGGGCCTAGGGGGAGGGGCACGACCACAACAGACCCAAAGTGCGGCTCGACCACACCAGGGGCTCACAAGTGTGTCACTCTTTTTTATTATTTTTCTTCTTTGTATATACAGGACTCCGTTCACCAGAGGCCCTGTCCGGCGGCTCACCCGCCGCTCTCCGATGCAACAGCCAGGGAGGGAAAAAGGCTGCAACGAACACTCAGGTGGTCTCCATTATGAGCATTAAATTATATACACTAGTCCGCAGCCCACCCCTGGAGGGGGACATGTTTAATTAGTCCAATCCCTTGCTTACCGCACTATTTGTATCATTCTGCACTCATAGCAGAATTCCTTGAATAAATAATGCAGCACTTTTTGCCTGTTATTGCATTACTTTACATATATGTTCACTAATGACATCTTGCACCAGTATATTTTGGTACGGCCGAATACACCAGGGGCTTATGTTCCCCGCATTATGGTGTGATAAGTCCGAACACTTTCACAAGTGCGGCACCCCGAACTTATAGCATTATATGAATCGGCTCCGAATCATGTCTTGGGTCAATAGTTGGGTTTTCCCGGCTCCCACGTTTTGGTACCTTACGTTCCGTTCTGTCGGCTAAGGTGGCACTGGGAGAACCACTGCGATTGCGCCCCGGTTGAGCTGGGCGAGCCGCTCAGTAGAGAAAGCTAAAACTGACTGTCATGATGAGGCGAGAGACTGGTAGCTTTTCGAGAGGTCTTTTCGAGTCCTTAAAGACTTATGCCGCTTCAAGCGAAGAACCGGATAATGTCTGGCCAAAGCGTGGATAGCGCCCCGAACTCGGTCTTCCGAAAACTAGGGGCTTCACCGAAATTTAAAATTATAGAATTCTATGGCTAAGTGAGAGTGTTCAAGCATTATAAGTCCGGTTGCCTTGTTCACTGTGTTGAGCGCCTCCCTAGATGGACCCAAGAATGGGAACAAGAGTGCTCAAATTTATCCCGAACACCCCAGCACTCGTGGCTTGGGGGCTGAAGCCGACGACTTGCCATCTCTCAGATTTTATAAACAGCCGCACAGAAGATAATATTTTAAATCAAACAAGCGTTGCTTAGCGCATATGAACAAAGTTTTCAGCGCACAGGATAATACATAGCGAGTCTACTCAATAATTACATCTCTGGGGCACTCATCCGCAATCTTGCGGGCACCCTTCAGGACAGTCTTATAGTACATCTCGGGCGTACGATACTCCTTGCCCGCTGGCGGTGCGTCAGTGATAAGCTTCTCCGCATCCAGCCTGCCCCAGTGCAGCTTTGCGCGGGCAAGGGCCCGACGAGCGCCTTCAATACAGGCGGAGCACTTGATGACCTCCACCCAGGGGCACACATCCACAAGTCGCCGCACAAGGCCGAAGTAGCTCCCAGGCATGGCCTCTCCAGGCCACAGCCGGACTATGAGGCCCTTCATGGCCTGCTCGGCTACCTTGTGGAGCTCGACCAGATGCTTCAGCTGGTCGCTAGGGGGCACCGGAAGGCCGGCCTCAACGTACTGAGACCAGAAGAACTTCTCCGTTGAGCTCCCCTCCTCGCCACGGTAGAATGCGGCGGCATCGGATACACTGCGAGGCAGATCTGCAAACGCCCCTAGAGAGCTCCGAATTCGGGTAAGTGTCAGGTAGTTTACATTAACATGCTTGCTTTGCATGAAAAATGCCTTACCCGCTGCTATTTTCTTCACGTCCTCAACCTCCTGAAGGGCCTTATGGGCCTCGGCCTTGGCGGCTTTGGCACTTTCGAGAGCCGAGGCAAGCTCGGACTCTCGAGTCTTTGAGTCGTGCTCCAAACTCTCATGCTTTTCCATGAGAGCCTGGAGCTCTTGCCGCACTTCCGCCACCCTCGCCTCCTGCTTCTCTTGCTCTACCCGTTCCGCGGCCGCATTGCGTTCGGCCGCGGACACAGCCTCCTTCAGGGTCACCACCTCGTTCGTGGCCCCTGCAGTACCCATGTTATCCTTGTTATTTTTTGCAACCTAAATCCTTTCCTGTAAGGTAACTATTCAAAGTGGTGTTACTCACCTTCTTTGTCCTCGAGCTGCTTCTTGGCACGGCCGAGCTCTTGCTCGGACCGCTCGAGGTCCTGCTTCAAAGCACCGACCTTTGCAGTCAGTGCGGTAGAGGTAGCAGCGCAGCCTGCAAACCCATATTGACATAATTTTTAGCAACCCTGCGTACATCTTTTTAGATCCTCAGTCCGGCTTTTCTTTCTGAACACCGAACCGAGCATCAGGGGCTACTGTCTATGCGGTATTACATTACATAATCTTAACTTCTTACCTCAAAGCCTGTTAGAAGGCTGCTGCAGGCTTCGGTCAGCCCGCTCTTGGCGAGCTGAACCTTCTGAATCACCGCACTCATGATAGTGCGGTGTTCTTCCTCGATGGAAGCGCCTTTGAGCGCCTCCACCAAGTTGTCCGGCGCCTCCGGTTGGACGGGGGCCGCCGGTGTCACGGTCTTGCCCTTCTTGTAAAGGGGCCGCCTGCCGGACTCTGGAACCACTGCGGGTTCCGGTGTGGAGTCTGGCGCAAAGTCTAGGAGGCTGCCTTGCGGCGCCTCTGGAGCCTCCTCCTGATGGGTCCCTTCCTGGGATCCCACCTTGGCGTCCTCAGCGGCACGAGGGGTGGAGGCAGTCGGAATGGAATCCACATCCGACGGAGCCAACGACCCGCTCGACGAAGCGGGAAGATCATCGTCGGCCGGACTGCATGCAGTATGCGGCATTAGAAGGACACTATGTGACACAAAAGAAATTGCAAATCATTCAGGAATCCGGATACTTATGATCTCGCCGGAGGCCTGGCCCTTGAGGGCCACTCTTCATCGCCAACATTGGTGTTGGCGGAGCTGTCCGGGGGAATAGTTCTTCCCCACTTGGACCCTTTGGCCTCCCCTGTCGGGGAGGCCTTCCTCTTTCTCTCTCCCTCCTCTGGGAGAGAGTCTTCTTCCTCCTCCTCATCTTCGGGGGAGAAATCCGCCTCGGAGTCGTCGGACACCTGAAAACGGGAACTCTTTCGAGTACCCGTGGCCACCTTCTTGGCCTTCTTCTCCGGCACCACATGTGGTGCCGGAACCAGCAGCCCCGCTAGACGGGCGTCCACTGGGTTTTCTGGCATGGGAGCCGCGCAGATGAGCTGCTCGGCCTTCTTCGTCCATTCCTGTCAAAGGAAAAGGGAGATTGAAACCCGCTTAGGGTCGAACTATTAACAACAAGTGTCCCGTAAAAGGGTAGAATCACTTACCTCGTCAGCTAGACGCTGCGAGTGAAATCCGCGATCTTCCGTCGCGGATGCGGGGGCTTCGGCGCCCTTAAACAGCACCCTCCAGGCGCCTTCGAACGTCGTGTCGAAGAGCCCGCTCAACGCCTGGTGCTGTGCCGGATCAAACTCCCACAGGTTGAATGCCCGTTCTTGGCATGGGAGAATCCGGCGGATGAGCATGACTTAGACCACATTAACAAGCCTGAGCTTCTTGTTCACCAGCTTCTGGATACAGGCTTGGAGTCCCGTCAGCTCCTTCGAACTACCCCATAGCAAGCCCTTCTCTTTCCAGGAGGTGAGCTGCACAGGGATACCAGATCTGAACTCAGGGGCTGCTGCCCACGTAGGGCCGCGCGGCTCGGTGATATAGAACCACCCCGACTGCCACCCCTTGACGGACTCCACGAAGGCCCCCTTGAACTAGAGGACGTTGGGCATCTTGCCCAACATGGCGCCTCCGCACTCCGCCTACGTGCCCTTCACTACCTTCGGCTTGACATTGAAGGTCTTAAGCCACAAGCCGAAGTGGGGCTGGATGCAGAGGAAGGCCTCGCACACGACGATGAACGCCGAGATGTTGAGGATGAAGTTCGGTGCCAGATCATGGAAATCCAGGCCGTAGTAGAACATGAGCCCCCGGACAAAGGGGTGAAGTGGAAAGCCCAGTCTGCGGAGGAAGTGGGGGAGAAATATGACCCTCTCATGGGGCCTAGGGGTGGGAATGAGCTGCCCCTTGTCGGGCAGCCGGTGCGCGATGTCGCCGAAAAGGTATCCGGCGCTGCGCAGTTTGGCGATGTGCTCCTCTTTAATGGTGGAGGCCAACCATTTACCTCCCGCTCCGGACATGGTCGGAGAAGGTCGATACGAGATGCGCGAACTTGGGCGCTGGAGCTCGAGTGCGCGGAGATGGATAAGCAAAGGAGGAAGAAGGCATAGGTAAAAAGGCGGATCCTTATCCCCTTATATATAGGCGGACGAAGACTATACGTCCCCACCAGCCTGGTAAAACTCGCTTAGCTCCCAAGCGCCACCATCAATGGTGCGGTTGGGTTACCCACGTCCGTATTGATGAGAATCCCGGAATAAGGGGAGCACGATCTCTGCTTCGACAAGACGTGCCAAGGAAACCGCTTCGCTAAACGCGCTGAGGTGGTATAATAAAAAACGATTCAAGTAAAGGCTTGGTGGTGGCGTGACGTCACGCTGCAAAATACGTCAGCAGATTGAACCTATGTACATGATATTCTCTCTATGGTGGAATGTGCAAATTATTTTGCAGAGCCGGACACTATCCTGGTGTTCACAATCTTCTATGGATTATTCGGAGGAACCCGCCTTGCAATGCCGAACATTATGCGCGCTGGACTCATCGTCATTGAAGCCAGGTTCAGGGGCTACTGAGGGAGTCCTGGACTAGGGGGTGTCCGGACAGCCGGACTATCATCGTCCGCCAGACTCCAAGACTACGAAGATACAAGATTGAAGACTCCGTCCCGTGTCCGGATGGGACTTTCCTTGGCATGGAAGGCAAGCTTGGCGATACGGATATGTAGATCTCCTACCATTGTAACCGACTCTGTGTAACCCTAGCCCTTTCCGGTGTCTATATAAACCGGAGGGTTTTAGTACGTAGGACACAACAACCATTACAACAATCATACCATAGGCTAGCTTCTAGGGTTTAGCCTCCTTGCTCTCGTGGTAGATCCACTCTTGTAATACACATCATCAATATTAATCAAGTAGGACGTAGGGTTTTACCTCCATCAAGAGAGCCCGAACCTGGGTAAAACATCATGTCCCTTGTCCCCTTTTACCATCCGCCTATATGCACAGTTCGGGACCCCCTACCCGAGATCCGCCAGTTTTGACACCGACAATACCCTTGTAGATCGCTAAGCGGAAACATTCAAGAGAACGGGGTTGAAGGAGTCGTACTCGTCGTGATCCAAATCACCGGAGATCCTAGTGCCGAACGGACGGCACCTCCGCGTTCAACACACGTACAGCCCGGTGACGTCTCCCATGCCTTGATCCAGCAAGGAGAGAGGGAGAGGTTGAGGAAGACTCCGTCCAGCAGCAGCACAATGGCGTGGTGGTGGTGGAGGAGCGTGGCAATCCTACAGGGCTTCGCCAAGCACCGTAAGAGAGGAGAAGGGAGAGAGGTAGGGCTGCGCCAGGGAGAGGTCAAAACTCATGTGTTGGCAGCCCCTAGACCCTCAAGTATATATAGGGGGAGAGGGGGGGCTGCGCCCCCCCTATGGTTCCACCCCTAGGGGCGGCGGCCAGCCCAAACCCATCTAGGGTGGCGGCCAAGGGAGGGGAGAGGGGAAACTTGCCCCCCAAGTTTAGGTGGAAGCACCCCCTCCCCAAACCCTAGGCGCCTTAGGCCCTTGTGGGGGGGGGGGGGGGGCGCACCAGCCCACCTGGGGCTGGTCCCCTCCCACACTTGGCCCATGCAGCCCAATGGGGCCGGTGGCCCCACTTGGTGGACCCCCGGGACCCTCCCGGTGGTCCCGGTACGTTACCGATAAAACCCGAAACTTTTCCGGTGACCAAAACGGGACTTCCCATATATAAATCTTTACCTCCGGACAATTCCGGAACTCCTCGTGACGTCCGGGATCTCATCCGGGACTCCGAACAACATTTGGTAACCACATACAATCTTCCTTTATAACCCTAGCGCCATCGAACCTTAAGTGTGTAGACCCTACGGGTTCGGGAGACATGTAGACATGACCGAGACATTTTCCGGCCAATAACCAACAACGGGATCTGGATACCCATGTTGGCTCCCACATGTTCCACGATGATCTCATCGGATGAACCATGATGTCAAGGACTCAATCGATCCCGTATACAATTCCCTTTGTCTAACGGTATTTTACTTGCCCGAGATTTGATCGTCGGTATACCGATACCTTGTTCAATCTCGTTATCGGCAAGTCTCTTTACTCGTTCCATAACACATCATCCCATGATCAACCCCTTGGTCACATTGTGCACATTATGATGATGTCCTACCGAGTGGGCCTAGAGATACCTCTCCGTTTACATGGAGTGACAAATCCCAGTCTCGATTCGTGCCAACCCAACAGACACTTTCGGAGATACCTATAGTGCACCTTTATAGCCACCCAGTTACGTTGTGACGTTTGGTACACCCAAAGCATTCCTACGGTATCCAGGAGTTGCACAATCTCATGGTCTAAGGAAAAGATACTTGACATTAGAAAAGCTTTAGCATACGAACTACACGATCTCTATGCTAGGCTTAGGATTGGGTCTTGTCCATCACATCATTCTCCTAATGATGTGATCCCATTATCAACGACATCCAATGTCCATGGTCAGGAAACCGTAACCATCTATTGATCAACGAGCTAGTCAACTAGAGGCTTACTAGGGACATGGTGTTGTCTATGTATCCACACATGTATCTGAGTTTCCTATCAATACAATTATAGCATGGATAATAAACGATTACCATGAACAAGGAAATATAGTAATAACCAATTTATTATTGCCTCTAGGGCATATTTCCAACAAAACTCATATCATGTGATGAATAAAAATATAGCTCCAATTAACATACCGATAGATTGTAGACGAAAGAGGTGATGCCATCTGGGCCATCCCCAAGCTTAGACGCTTGGGTGTTCCTTGAATATATACCTTGGGGTGCCTTGGGCATCCCCAAGCTTAGGGTCTTGCCACTCCTTATTCCTTCATCCATCATTGTCTCACCCATAACTTGAAAAGTTCAGCACTCAAAACTCAATAGAAACCTCATTAGATCCGTTAGTATTTAGACAAATCATAAACTTTACATACTGTTATGAACCCGTTCATACTTTATTATTGCATAATACCTAATGTATTCTAACTTTTCCATGACTTATACCCCCCGATATAATCCATAGCATCATTAAAACAAGCAAACTATGCAACAAAATCACAATTTGTCTAAAACAGAACAGTCTGTAAGATATGAACAAAAAACATACTTCTACACTCTAAAACTTTTCAAAATTAAGACAACGTGAGATATTTGTATATCAATCATGTGTAAAAAACAGATCAAAAGCATGTTCCAGTGATATTTAGAAATTCCTGGACTGAGAGCAAAATTTTCTATTTTTTCACAGAATCAAGTCAACTATCAACCAAATCATCCTAAAGGCTTTACTTGGCACAAACACTGAATTAATCATAAAAACACAATCATAATACTGACAATAATTGTGTCAGCACACCAAAATAGAAAATGAAAGCAAAAGTTTAAGATAATTGTTGGGTTGCCTCCCAAGAAGCGCTATTGTTTTACGCCCCTGCTAGGCGCAAGGCATAGTTTCAAGTATTGTCATTCTTCATTCCCAAATCCTCAATTTCCATGATTCTTAGGAGGTTCGCCAATTATATTTTTAATAGTCACACCCCTATTGACAAAGTTAAGGAAATTACTTTCATAGATAGGTTCCTTTATTATATCAATGAAGTTGGGGTGCACACTAATCATTTTAAGATGCTCATTTCCGTTATTAGATGTGGCACCCTTATTCTTAGGAGCATACATAAGTTTGGAATTATTATAAGGAGGAGTCCTTTCAATAGTTTAAACGGAAGAAAAAGCGGAACCTAAATTATTAATAATTTCATCCAACTTATCAATTCTAGAAGGACTTTTCTCTATTCTATCATTAATTATTGGTTCCTTCTATTTTAACATCTTTAAGGTAGTTCCTACCTTTGAGCCGAATTGATTAATATGATTATGGACCTTCTTGTCTAGATTTTCAATATGTTCAATAGTAGGCCTTTTATTTTCAATAGCTTCTAGCCTTTGTATAACATGTTCCAAAGTTAATGTCGTTCATTTGATTAATAGTGATAGGTGGTGATCCTACTAAATTTCCCATGGAATTAAAAGCATCAATAGTGTGACTACTCAAGAAATTTCCTCCGGTAATAATGTTAAGCACATATCTATGCCAAGTAGTAACACCCACATGAAAATTGCAAGAAGAACTGTAGTAGACTGCTTACGAGTTGATCTATTTTGAGCATCACAAATCCTATACCAAGCATCCTTTAAACTTTCACCTCCCTTTTTTTAAATTAAGCACTTCATTCTCAGGGGTACAAGCAACAAGTGAACACTACAAAAAAAAGACACATCCATGACATTTTGGGCCGAACGATTTTTTTTCCTGTCATGCTTATAACACTTCTACGATGATAATTGTGACAAAACCCGGTATCATCATAGATGTGGTGGGCTCCTGCTTCTATAACAAACAATCATGACAGAAAATGGGCTTTACGTCCTGGGCGGGCCGCAGACATACTTGCATGACATTCTTTGGGCCGTCCATGATGGAAAAAATCGTGTTAGAAATGAGCGCGAGGAAAGTTTCGGGGAGTTCCCAGTTACGGTGGGTGGTTAGGGCCGAGCGATGCACTGAGGGATTGCACGTTTCTCTCGTACACGTATGCGCGTGGGTGCGAGGCGTTGGGCTCTAACTGAACCCGAGCAAGGCGTTCTCTTACTGAACCCGAGCGATTGCACTAGCTACGTTACTGAACCCGAGCGATCGATCGATCCCTGGCTGTTAACTGAACCCGATCGAGGGATTCCTTCGCTACTGCTGCTAACTGAAGCCGATCGAACCTGCTGCTTCTTGATAAACAGTGAACGTGGGGGTTGGTTGAACGAGTCGAGACACACGTGGTTGGGGTTGGATGAACAGTTCCTGGTGGGGGTTGGTTGAACAGGACTCCGTGGTAGTAGTAGTAGGCTGTTGCAGCTGGATGAACAGGACCCCGAGAGGAGGGCCTCCACAACGGAGCTGGTTGGGGGTGGTTGAACAGGACCCCATGGAGGGCTGGTTGAACAGTAGCCGATGGAGGGCTGGATGAACAGTAGCCCGTGGATGAACAGTAGCTGGTGGATGCAGGAGGAAGACGCGATGGATTAACAATGCAGGTGGAGGCTAAAGCAAGTCAACGGTGGGTGAACAGTAGCCCGTGGAGTCCCGTTTTGTGGTACGCCACACCCCTCCAATGAATTGGACCCCCCCGTTTTGACTGTAGTGCAACAACACAAGTCTATTTCCTCCATTTTGTGGTATGCCACACCCCTCCCGATGAACATGACCCCCATTTCGACCGTAGCGCTCCAACACAAGTCCGTTTCCTCCGTTTTGCGGTACGCCACACCCCTTCGGATAAACAGGACCCCTGTTTCGACCGTAGCTGGTCAAACAGAAGGCCATTTCCTCTGTACGACTGTTTCGTCCAAGCCGGTTGGCTCCCGTTGAACAGGACGCATTCCGACCCAGTCTGTTGCCTCCCGATGAACAGGACGCTGTTTCTCTGTTCCGACCCAGCCGGTTGGCTGCCCGATGAACAGGATGCCATTGCTACCGTTCGCTGCCTCTTCATGTACACGAGCCCTGGCCATACGTATGCGCGAGTAAGCGTTCGAGACCCCACCCATATGTATGTACATGGCCGTATTTTTTGTCATGTGGTTGTACGTATGTGTACATAGTTTACAAGCGACTGCCTGAACTGCTATGTCGGGGGCTCTACTACTACACGTGCCACTGCTTGCTCGGCCACGGTTCATCGTTGCAGAGAGACCGATCGACCAGTATGTACGTACACGTTCACAACAACGCTACGTATGCTTCGACTAGGTGGGTCCCGGCTGTCAGGGAGGACAAGGAGGCACTTCCTTGCGTGCGAAGTTATTAATGGTGGGCCCGAGCTGTCAGGGGAGGACTCATTTTTTCGTGCCTAATATGGAGGCACTTTCCTTGTGTCCGAAGATGTAGCTGGTGGGTCCCAGCTGTCAGGAGGGGGACATTTTTTTTGCAAAATACAGAGGCCCTTCCGGTAGGTCCCTCTGTCAGGTGGAGGAATCATTATTTTGCGCGTAATAAGGAGGCACTTCCTTGCTACGGCCGTGAACCCGGCTGTCAGCCTCTCCACGTACAGTCCTCTTCTGATGTAAGTCATTCCTTGACCACGTTGACCACGCCGCACCGAGAGCACCAAGGCGATGGATGACGGTGAGGCCTAGGAAGGGAATGACCCGGAGGCGGGGAAGACTCTATAGTTGTTTCCCATGCGGAGGGGCGTACGAGGGTTTACTGGTTGGGCTGCAGTGTGAGGTTGCCATTGCTGGATAATAACAACAGGTCTGGGTGAGTACAAGGATGGCCAGGCCAGCGATGGGATTAGGGTAGAGCAGTGAGGCCAGCATGACAGCAGAGCCGACCACGGGAGGCAGAAGCACGCGGCAGGACCGACGCTGGTTTGGGTGGCTGGAGCAAGAAGACCAGAGGTTGAAGAAGCATTACGGCCGTTGGATGGACATCGTACGGTCACTGAAGCTAGAATCGTTCATATTGACTAAGTTGACAAAGGCCTCCCTCCGCGTCAACTTAGTAGGCCCACAAATCAGCCTCTAACTATGATGGGTCCCCGATAGCACGGGGAGTATTCATTCTTTTTGTGCATAATAAGGATGCACTTCCTTGCGTGCGAAGATATAGCTAGTGGGTCCAAGATGTCAGTGGAGGAACGTTTTTTCGCGAAATATAGAGGCCCTTCCGGTGGGTCCCTGATGTTAGGTGGAGGAATCATTATTTTGCGCGTAATAAGGAGGCACTTCCTTGCGTGCTGCCGTGGACCCAGCTGTGAACCTCCACATACAGTCCTCTTCCCATGGATGTCGTTCGTTGACCATCTTGACCATGCCGCGTCGAGAGCACCAGGGCGGTGGACGACAACGAGGCCTAGGAAGGGAACAACCCGGAGCTGGGGAAGACTCGACAGTTGTTGCCCACGTGGCGGGCCGTACGAGGGTTTACAGGTTCGGCTATCGTCGCCAGAAAATAATAGGACGTGTGGGTGAGTAGAGGAATGGCCTGGCTAGCGATGGAGTAGGGTGGGGCTGTGCGGCCTGCGCGGTAGCACAGCCAGCCATGGGGAGGAGGGAGCAGGCAGTCCTGCCATCGCTGCTTTGAGTGGTTGGAGCAGGAAGAGCAGAGATTGAAGAAGCACGACGGCCGTTGGATGGACATCCAACAGTCATTGCTCTCATGTGTTGACTAAGTTGACACGGTGTTGCATGTGCGTCAACCTTTTTTTAGGAAAGCGTACGCGTCAACTTATAGTAGGCGCACAAGTCAGCCTCAAATATGTGGAAAACAGGATACAACCCATCTGCCATTATTTCTAATAATTTACCGCCCATTTGCTAATTCTTAAGGATTTTTTCGGAGCCCATATTCTTTTTGTTAGCATTACAGCCCATAATGTGTCCACGGTTAAAAACTTATATGAAATTTTGCATATTTCGGTGCGGTCCCAACTGTTTTTAATCCCGAAATTTCAAGTCACATTCAAACTAATTGGAAAAATAAATTTATATCAATATAAAATCCAAATAATTGTCCACAATTAAAAATCAATGGAATTTAAAATCTTGAAATGAGAAAAAAAAGAAATTTGAAACTAATTCCCGGTTTGATGTGTTTTAAAAATGTACAATCCATTTCTCATTACTGATAGCCCATTTTCTGGGCAAGCCAAATGAAACTCTCCTCGGCTTGAAAGATTTGCAGCCCAACAGGGCTGACAAAGCAAGTAGCCTCGGTTGGGTATTTCTTTAAGAAAAGTAGAACTGGGCTAGCCATTTTCAGCAAGAAAAAAAGATAATTGGGCTCATCATGTGGTAAACATAAAATAAAAACCTGGCTAGATGGGCCACAGCCCCCGCACAGCCCTGTTGGTACCCTGATTCATCTCTAAAACTAGTATAAATAACAACTGCTTATTCCTCAAAAAAAGTAAATAACAACTGCATGACCTGCTGGGTCACTAGTGTCAGCCGCTCATTGTGTAATTCTCTCATTTATTGACTATGTTGACAATGGCGTGGGCCCCAGATGTCCAACCATTAGGAGGAACCATTTTTTGGGCTTGTAATAATGAGGCACTTGCTTGTGTACTGCCATGACCTTGGTGGGTTCCTACTGTCGTCCTCTCCACGTACAGTGATCTCCTTGTTCCTCTTGGTTGTTGATAATGTTGAGCACCGCGCAGGGTGAGCAAACCAAGGCAGAGGACGATGGCGAGGCCTTGGATGGAACGAACAAAAGCCGTGGAAGATGTGCCAGTCTATTCACAGGCGGAGGGGAGTACAAGGGTTGACTGGTTTGGGTGCGGGTGCATGTTGGGGCTAACGTCGCTAGAGAATAACAGGACGTGTGGGGAATAGAAGGTGGGATTGTTGGGGAATGTAGTAATTTCAAAAAAATTCCTACGCACGCACAAGATCATGGGGATGCATAGCAACGAGAGGGGAGAGTGTCCTCCACGTACCCTCGTAGACCGAAAGCGGAAGCGTTAGCACAACGCGGTTGATGTGGTCGTACGTCTTCACGATCCGACCGATCAAGTACCGAACGTACGACACCTCCGAGTTCAGCACACGTTCAGCTTGATGATGTCCCACGAACTTCGATCCAGCAGAGCTTTGCGGGAGAGTTCCTTTAGCATGACGGCGTGATGACGGTGTTGATGATGCTACCGACGCAGGACTTCACCTAAGCACTGCTACGATATTACCGAGGTGGAATATGGTGGAGGGGGGCACCGCACACGGCTAAGAGATCAAGAGATCAATTGTTGTGTCTATGGGGTGCCCCTGCCCCCGTATATAAAGGAGCAAGGGAGAAGGAGGACGGCCCTAGGAGGGGCGCGCCAAGGGAGTAGGATTCCTACTCCTAGTAGGAGTAGGTTTCCTCTTTTCCTAGTCCAACTAGGAGAAGGGGGGAAATGAGGGGAGGGGAGAAGGAAGGGAGAGGGGGGGGGGGCGCCCCAAACCCCTTGTCCAATTCGGACTGGGCTTGGGAGGGGCGCACGCCACCTCTTGGTTGCTGCCTCTCCTTCCCACTAAGGCCCATTAAGGCCCAATACTCTTCCCCGTATTCCCATAACTCCCCGGTACTCCGAAAAATACCTGAATCACTCGGAACCTTTCCGATGTCCGAATATAGTTGTCCAATATATCGATCTTTACATATCGACCATTTCGAGACTCCTCGTCATGTCCCTGATCTCATCTGGGACTATGAACTACCTTCGGTACATCAAAATACATAAACTCATATTACTGATCGTCACCGAACATTAAGCGTGCGGACCCTACGGGTTCGAGAACTATGTAGACATGACCGAGACACGTCTCCGGCCAATAACCAATAGCGGAACCTAGATTCTCACATTGGCTCCCACATATTCTACGAAGATCTTTATCAGTCAAACCGCATAACAACATACGTTGTTCCCTTTGGCATCGGTATGTTACTTGCCCGAGATTCGATCATCGGTATCTCAATACCTAGTTCAATATCGTTACTAGCAAGTCTCTTTACACATTCCGTAATACATCATCCCGCAACTAACTCATTAGTTACAATGCTTGCAAGGCTTATAGTGATGTGCATTACCGAGAGGGCCCATAGATACCTCTCCGACAATTGGAGTGACAAATCCTAATCTCGAAATACGCCAACTCAACAAGTACCTTTGGAGACACCTGTAGAGCACCTTTATAATCACCCAGTTATGTTGTGACATTTGGTAGCACACAAAGTGTTCCTCCGGTAAATGGGAGTTGCATAATCTCATAGTCATAGGAACATGTATAAGTCATGAAGAAAGGAATAGCAACATACTAAACGATCAAGTGCTAAGCTAACGGAATGGGTCAAGTCAATCACATCATTGTCCTAATGATGTGATCCCATTAATCAAATGACAACTCATGTCTATGGTTAGGAAACTTAACCATCTTTGATTAATGAGCTAGTCAAGTCGAGGCATACTAGTGACACTATGTTTGTCTATGTATTCACACATGTATTATGTTTCCGGTTAATACAATTCTAGCATGAATAATAAACATTTATCATGAAATAAGGAAATAAATAATAACTTTATTATTGCCTCTAGGGCATATTTCCTTTAGGGATTGGCCAACGTTTGAGGGTACGGTAGGGCGGCGGAGGCGCAGCCAGCCGTGGGAGGCGGGAGTAGGCGGAACCAACGGGGTGGTTTGGTTTGGGCGGCTGGAGGAAGAAGATAAGAGATAGAAGATACATGACAGATGTTGGATGTCAATCCAACAACTGGTAGGCAGAATCGTTTGTTGACTAGTAATTAAGTTGACACCACCTTGGATAGGCTTTTTCCCATGGGTCCCAAATATCAGAATCCAAATCTGTCATGGTCATGCAACCTTTCTTATGAAAATTTACAACCCATTTGGTGTGCTAGTTCAAAATAAGTTTGTGGGTGCTGGTGGGGCTAATCACTTGGGTTCTATAATGCACAGTGAGCTCAAGCAGCCGGCAAGAGTGATGTTATTTCCGTTGGTTGGGATTTGTTACAATATTTCACTCTTAACTAAACAAATGGCAAGCCATTTGCCTTGTTTCAAAGAAAATATGACAGTCATAGCCGAGTTGAAAAGGGCAACAACATCTAACTATAGCTTACAAACTATACAAAAGCACGAGGGTTAATTGTTCATCAGGTTTAGACAAAATCCAGATTGAAAAGGGCAACAACATCTAACTCCAGCACTGTTTTCGCCAGTCACAGTCAAATGGATCGGTCAGGTCCATAGAATGAACGTCCTGGGTCATAAAATTTACTGGATTATGACCACAAGATGTTGTAAATAGAAGCCTGACATGTTTAGAAGCCCTTTTGTCCACCTAAACTCCTTTTTTTTGCTCTTTGACATACCCATCCGTCAAAACCATGTTGCTGATAAACTCAAGCCTGATGGACAATAGTAACCTCGCATTCAGCAGGAAGAATGTGACAAATCTAGTAATTGCATGGTTGGCTACATATCGTTCCAGCGTTATTGTCTTCAGTTGAATGTCATGAGAAGTGAGAAAATCCTGGTGCTTATGAATCCATCAGTTGGTTATAACTTTCTTACACCGCCCTGTTGCCTAAATAGACATGAAGATTGAAAACTGTTAAGGTCTAAAAAACAGTGTCGAAAGAGCAACCGCTGAACAGTTAATTCTAGTACACTATATGCGGGCTTCCAATGTGCGTGAAATTATCACCTTTATATACAACTTCTCTAGACATGGAAAGCATTGTAGCAAGCCAATAATCTTGTTTAGATCAAAACTATTCATTTTGATATATAATATCTTGACAAAATCCAGCACCATTGATAGGCTATCCATGGAGAAACTCTTCATTGAGCATAGAACATGATATTAGTACAAAATGTGTACTCCAAGATGATATATAACTTATGCGCAAAAATTTAAAATGCAGCTTATGGTTACAAGTGTAGATGATAATATACAGTATCTGAAGAACCGTGGATCCAAACACCATCTTGAAATGAGCACAGAGATCATGTATTACACCCAAGGTCTCCAGTTTAGGCGCAGAGATGACGGTTATTTGCGACGGTGAATAACTAGAATCAAGGATCAACCTTTGAAGTGAAGGGGTATCTTTGATGATAAGTTGCCTTCCGTTAAAAGAAATTCCAATCCTTACAAGGCCAGGCGACTTTATTTGGAGACAACCGATACTAACTGTGAAAACAAGCACCAAGCACTCCAGGGCAGGGCAACTGGAATGGATGATGCTATGCAATGAGACCTCCAATATACAAACCCACACAAGTGAAAGCTTTTTGAGAAATGGGAGTCGAAGGTTTAGTACCAGACTGTCTGGTAGGTAGCACAACGCAAAGGTGGCGATGTGGAGAGAGGAGGAATACCGCGAGATGGACATCGGTGCTGAGGGCACAAGTACATGGAATTCGGTATCTAGTAGGTGATTTCCTGGGGAATAGTAGAACTCAAGCAGCTGTAGTTGTGTGAATTCAGGAGAATTCAGCCAGACGTCCATCATGTAGGGCATGCTATGCTTGCTCGGGTAGCATGACGGGATGCAGAGGCTTTGAACGGAGAGCTGGTGGGAGGAGATGATGGCTCTAGGTAGTTCAAAATCATTAAAGAGAGATAGCCGACAACAATCGAGGTTAAGGGGCGCGTCGCACCATAGAGGGCGCCACCGAGTTGAGAGGACTCTGGTGCGGCAGCAATCCTTGGTGGGGATAAGCGAGATGATCTACCCAATGATGGCGTCTTGGGAGATCGCTGATGCAGTCCACCTAAGATTCTACGGGTTCCTGGGATCCAGTGGGGGCAGGCTCGCCTCTTCTCCCCGCGCTGCCGGGTGCAGGATCTACAACAGGCGTCACCACTGGCGGGAGCCTCATCTTCTTGGTGCTGGGGTCAGCCAACTCCATTTTTGTCGAGGGCGCCGCGTCGAGCTCACGGATTTGAGTAGTGTAAAAGATGACGAGCCTAGTTGTAGTGCGAGTGAAGAAGAAGGGGAGCTGGGGATTTTCTGTAGTAGTGAGGAAGAAGGGGAGATGGGGTTTTCTGTAGGAGTGAGGTGAGGAATTTGGGGGTACGAGTGGAGCGAGTTGACGTGAGGTGGGTGGGAGTGAGGAGGAAGACGAGCACCCAGGTTCTTTTGGGGGGCGGTGTCCTAGGTAGCACCTCTCTCATTAAGTAAATATATGGGCTTTTCAATTGATTTTATTATTTACTAGGGTGGATGGGCTGATTTGTCTTGGGCCCAGAGAAACAACTACTACTAGTATAGTGGAGACACTCTACAGCTACCCAGAAAAAGAATTACTACTAGTATAGTGGATACACTACCGCTTCTGGATCCTCCGAGGTCATTGAAACGCCCCCTCTACTGAATGCCATTTTACTTTGGTTCACTGACATGCGGGCCATGCAGCATGGGGGCCCAAATGCCATCCACCAAATTAGAAGGCGGTATGCAGGCGGAGAGACCCCGGTCGTAGTGTGGCAGTAACGAGCTATCATATCACAAAACCCCACCTCCCCACAATCTAAGTTTGACGGACGAAGCAACCTTCATTTCACTCTTCACTGAACCCCCTTCTCCCTCACCGTCTTCAAGAAAGCCAACACTCGCATCTACCATTATTCTTCTCTCCCGACAAAGGGAAGGTAAGCGCATCCGTGATGTTGGTATATTCTCGTTCAAAAAAAGAACTTTTGCAAAGCAGTAACCGGTCCTCACTCTCTTTTTTGTTTCATTATCATTGCGATTGTGTTTTCCTTTCAGTTATCTCCTAGTATTCGTCAGTTTCATGATGGAACAAGGAGAACCAGGCAAAGATCTGCCAATGTTGGAGCTGATGCGAGAGGGTGATCCCCACAAGACAGAGAGCTCCAAGAAGATGGAGGCAGCCACCGAGCCGACCCCAGATACGCTCGTGACCACTATTGAGATGGTCAATGCCCTGTTTGAGGTTACATCCCCCGTGGCCCTGCAGGAGCAGTTTTCCCCTTTCGAGGATGTCTCCCCCCCCCGCTGAGCTACCCAAGGTTATTTTCTTCTTTGCCGATCTTGATTGTGGTTTTTCATCTAAGTATGTGCTGATAAATAATGCAAAATTTTATTAGCTTCGATGCCATGCTACCTTCCCTGTCATGCATACTTTTGACTCTACATAGTGGTTTAAATAACTTGTGTTTCTTATATTGGAAAGTAATTCAATATTTGTTTCTGTTTCAGTTAGAGCCCTGATGCAGACAAGGATTGTGTGGTTGTACATGTCACTCGCTATGAGGCGGATGACCTAAATATACGCACTAGGAAAACAAAATTCTTAGGCTATTGGATCCTGGAATCCATTTGCACTTCTACCAATGTCGAGATGTACTCTAGCCACACTGTTGTCAGGCGTGTTGTCCAGGGTGTACTGAAGCATAAGAAGTTCAAAGCTACTCATTCATTTGTGAGGAATTTACTATTCTTGTCAAGCTTACGCAGGAAGATGACGTGGCTTGCCTCCACAAACAAGTTTATGAGTGGCAAGGCCACAAGGTTATCTTCAAGAAGGTTCACATGATTGAGCTGCTGCCGGACGTCCTCGATGATGTTCATGGAAAGGTCCGTCTTGTGTCCATCCCAAATTAGATCGAGGCATGAAATAGTTGCCCCAACTAGTGTTTAATAGTAGTTTGGATTGTGTCTAATTATCCGAACCTCGCCTATTATTGAGCCCTCTGAGGCTAGTACTCTATTTGAATCCGTCTATGGAAACTACTGCTACTTTTGTGTGCCCATGAATCATGTGAGAACTATCATAATTGTTGCCGAAATAGATGCGTCCTCACTAGTTTTTTCATGTAATATGGCATGGTAAGACATAAGTTGTCATGGTTTATCATACGAGCGGTGTGTGTTTGATGAAATAGAGTACTCGTTCGAGAACTGTACGCTGACGTATACATAGGGTACGTAAGGCTGGTTAAGTACTTGTAAACACTGTTGGTCCTACCCCACTTGTAAGCAGTTGTGCAAAACACAACACATTGGCTCAGGTCGCTTCAACACTAGAAAAGTCGGCTATCGACCAACTAACAATCAATAATCTGGTGTCTGACATATAAGCAACTACATATCTTGTTACAGTGGTTCATGCAGTTAACTGAGGCCACAATGTAAATTCCAAATGTTCACACGCTAGTCCAGCGTTCATGTGGAATATTCACATTAAACTCGGCTTCATAAAATACTTGAAAAGCATAAGTTAAGCAATTTTATCCATCTCAATGATTCATAGAACATAACAAACATTTACTACTCCCTCCGTCCCATAATGTAAGACATTTTTTGACACTTATGTAGTGCCAAAAAACGTCTTACATTATGGGATGGAGGGAGTAGTTCACAACAAAAGACAAAGTTGTGAGAAGGTTTACAAATCAGGAAAAATCAAGCAAGGCTTCTATGAGCAAAGCGCCTCCCTAGGAAAGCTTTAATTTCCTGGAGTTCACTCTAGTTTTTCTAGTTGCCACCATCCAGGGTTAGGTTCTCTCATTCCAGAATAACCAATTATAATTGTGTTCTCAGTTGGAATGTTGAACTGAAACATGTAGTGTACTGACCATTTGAACTTCTTTTGCAGTTCCACTAAATTTAAGCACCGCTATTTGCAGAAATAAGCAGACCACAATGCCTCTTGTCCATGCACTTGTCCCAAAAACCTTCATGCAGCCATGCGAGCTAGTCCTTTGTCCATGGATGAACTGGGAGAGAGTGCATTCCTGACTAGGATGCAATTGTTTTTGCTCGTCCCTGCACTGCAATCAGGAAGTAAAACATACGAATCAGCTTCTTTTAGATTGCGTTAGTCATTCTAGCTAGTTACTACCAATGTAGGAATACCTGGAATACGGGTGGTTAGACGACGACAACTAGGAATAGCCATCTCATTTTGTGCAGTTCTACTAAAACTGAGGTGTGTACTTTTGATTGCGCAGATATAAACGACATGGAGACAGACATCCCTATTTGCGCAAATATGCAATATGGTTATTTAAATAGTGACAGTTATTTGCAATGGCATATGATTAACAGCAGCATCTATTGTGTCATAATTGGCACTACATTGACAATATGAAAGTGCCCTTAAGTAAGAAGTAGCATCACATCACATCAACACTGCGACTAGATTAACATGCAGAACAATATCATTAGTATTACTGTCATGAGAGTAGCACATGGTCAGTAAATGTGCAATCAAATTTGTGCAGTTCCACTGGGATGAAGCAATGTTAGCGGTGTGAGATTTAAGTGTAACTGCAAAAACACAATTCATGGGAAATAAAGCAAGATGGAAGCACTTCATAAAAGGTTGTGGCATTGCTTCAATTTATCGACGACACTAGACCATTACTTAATAGTGACATTAGGTGGCATTGCTTAATGCTTCATGTGATTTTACATTAACGGTAGCGATATGGGCGTAGGGACAACATGGGCATAAAGCGGTGAGGCAGATGTGGTTGCCGGGAGCGGCAAACCCTCAGGTAGCATGTCTGCATTTGTCCCATTTTTTATCTCCTCGGCAAAATTTTCCTATGTGAGCACAAGAAATCTAGACCTGCTCGTTCTCATTTGCATTGTCCCCCAACACCCCTCACTTTCTTTCCTTTTTCGACCAAGAGACAGGTCCACTTCCCCCCACCCTTCACCATCCACCATGCTCTCTTCGCCTTTTCAACCAAGAGACTGGTTGGGTAGCCAGTATGTACTACTTTCCCTCGTTTCCTCTTAGAACCAAGTCCTAGATTCATGCTACAACTTTCCCACTTTCTTCCCTGTTTGAACCAAATCTTAGATTTGACTGTATGAACTAGCTTTACCTCTAATAATAGTAAAAGTCTAGGTGGCTTTGGAATAGCCGAGGGAAGTACAAAAAGATCCACATGCAACCACGTGGGGAGCTGGGGCAGTAGATCAAGGCATGTTTCAAAGGAATATTTACCTGAGGGTCATCGGCATGTTGCAAAGACGGTGTCGGGAGGCCGCATCTTGGCCACAATACTGCAGGGAGGAAGAAGGGGTCGGAGGCCCTCCCGAGCCGGCGCTGTCTTGGAGAGAACAGCACGGCCGCTGATCGAGAGGCGTGGGCAGCTGTTGGTCTCCTCCCTTGCCACCGACGACCGCGTGAACGATGCACCTACACCCCTGCCCCGATCGAGGTGGTTCGGCCGGATTTGTGACAAGCCATGAGCAGAGAGATTGTGTGGCCACCTATGTCTTGCTTAGATCTGGAGAGCATGAGAGAGTGAAAGAGAGGAGCCCTAGTAAAGCAAGCACCGAGGCACCTGCTTATATATATAGTGGAGTGATTTTGTTGTACTAGCCTTTATGAAATTGAATACGCGTGAACCACTATTTTCATTTAAAGTTCAAGTAAAAATAAAACTCGATAACATGCCACTGCTTCCAGGTCGCACTATCAAATCACTGCGTCCATGATGCACTATTGAAAGTGCTAGTTACCGACTAGAGGGGGGGGGAGTGAATAGGTGATTTTTATGAAAGTCTTCAAAACACGGGGGCTTTGAAGACAAACAGGTAATACTGAACCTGTATGATATGCAGCGGAATGTAAACTACACTAGGAAAGTAATAGTCAAGCAAGCAGTACAGTGAAAGCACGAAGACTAACAACAACTAGGTAGACATGATTAGAACGGAAGACAATACGAAGCCAAACAGATATAAGTCCTCACTCAGTGAAGTTACATGGATCAGGAAGGCAGGCAATGGCTTCACGAAGACAAATTGAAAAGTAAGGAGTGTAGGGGATAGAACCAGTCGCTTGGTGAAGACAAGGATTTGGTAGACCAGTTCCAGTTGTTGTGACAACTGTACGTCTGGTT
The DNA here is from genome assembly GCA_963921465.1 of Triticum timopheevii. Taxonomy (NCBI): domain Eukaryota; kingdom Viridiplantae; phylum Streptophyta; class Magnoliopsida; order Poales; family Poaceae; genus Triticum; species Triticum timopheevii. The sequence goes on along the minus strand of OY997274.1, from coordinate 160,823,012 downwards.
AGGGAGGCTGAGACAGAACTTAGAAGACTGTGTCTTCACCTTATTACCCTAGAGCTAAGAACATTTAGTCCTTGCCCTATCACTCAGGTAAGTCTTCAAGGTAGACTTCCAAACCTTCACAGACCTCGTTCACGGGCAATCCATAATGACTCTTGGATCCTCAGAATGCGATGCCTTGAAACGTCTCCGTCGTATCTACTTTTCCAAACACTTTTGCCCTTGTTTTGGACTCTAACTTGTATGATTTGAATGGAACTAACCCGGACTGACGCTGTTTTCAGCAGAATTGCCATGGTGTTGTTTTATGTGCAGAAAATAAAAGTTCTCGGAATGACCTGAAACTCCACGGAACACCTTAGAAAAAACAATAAAAAATCCTCGCAAAAGATGAAGACCAGGGGGCCCACACCCTATCCACAAGGGTGGGGGGCGCCCCCTGGGCATGCCCCCCTACCTCATGGGCCCCCTAGTGGCCCTCCGACGCCAACTCCAACTACATATATTGGCTTTCGGGGAGAAAAAAATCGGAGAGAAGAAATAATCGCGTTTTACGACACGGAGCCGCCGCCAAGCCCTAATCTCTCTCAGGAGGGCTGATCTGGAGTCCGTTCGGGGCTCCGGAGAGGGGGATTCGTCGCCGTCGTCATTATCAACCATCCTCCATCACCAATTTCATGATGCTCACCGCCGTGCGTGAGTAATTGCATCGTAGGCTTGCTGGACGGTGATGGGTTGGATGAGATTTATCATGTAATCGAGTTAGTTTTGTTAGGGTTTGATCCCTAGTATCCACTATGTTCTGAGATTGATGTTGCTATGACTTTGCTATGCTTAATGCTTGTCACTAGGGCCCGAGTACCATGATTTCAGATCTGAACCTATTATGTTTTCATGAATATATGTGTGTTCATGAATAATCGGGACCACTCCCGGTGATGACCATAGTTTGAGGAGTTCATGTATTCACTATGTGCTAATGCTTTGTTCCGGTTCTCTATTAAAAGGAGGCCTTAATATCCCTTAGTTTCCAATAAGGCCCCGCTGCCACGGGAGGGTAGGACAAAAGATGTCATGCAAGTTCTTTTCCATAAGCACGTATGACTATATACGGAATACATGCCTACATTACATTGATGAACCGGAGCTAGTTCTGTGTCACCCTATGTTATGACTGTTACATGACGAACCGCATCCGGCATAATTATCCATCGCTAATCCGGTGCCTACGAGTTTTCCATATACTGGTTCTTGCTTATTTACTTTTCCGTTGCTACTGTTACAATCACTACAAAATACCAAAAACATTACTTTTGTTGTCTTTACTTTTGTTACCGTTACCACTAATATCATATTACTTAACTACTAAACACTTTGCTGCAGATACTAAGTTTCCAGGTGTGGTTGAATTGACAACTCAGCTGCTAATACTTGAGAATATTCTTTGGCTCCCCTTGTGTCGAATTAATAAATTTGGGTTGAATAATCTACCCTCGAAAACTGTAGTGATCCCCAATACTTGTGGGTTATCAAGACCTTTTTCTGGCGCCGTTGCCGGGGAGCATAGCTCTATTCTTTGAGTCACTTGGGATTTATATCTGCTACTTGTTGGGGAACGTTGCAGAAAATTAAATTTTTTCCTACGGTTTCACCAAGATCCATCTATGAGTTCATCTAGCAACGAGTCATAGGAGGGCATCTACATACCCTTGTAGATCGCGAGCGGATGCGTTCAAGAGATCGGGGTTGAGGGAGTCGTACTCGTCGTGATCCAAATCACCGATGACCAAGTGCCGAACGGACAGCACCTCCGCGTTCAACGCACGTATGGAGCGGATGACGTCTCCTCCTTCTTGATCCAGCAAGGGGGAAGGAGAGGTTGATGAAGATCCAGCAGCACGACAGCGTGGTGGTGGATGCAGCAGAGTTCCGGCAGAGCTTCACCGAGCTTCTGCGAGAGGGAGAGGTGTAGCAGGGGAGAGGGAGGCGCCAAGACTTCAGGGTGCGGCTGCCCTCCCTCCCCCTCCTTTATATAGGCCCCCGGGGGGGCACCGGCCCTAGGGATGGGATCTCTAGGGGGGGCGGCGGCCAAGGGGGGTGGAGTGCCCCCCAAGGCAAGTGGAGGCGCCCCCTCCCCTAGGGTTCCCAACCCTAGGCGCAGAGGGGGGCCCAGGGGGGGCGCACCAGCCCACCAGGGGCTGGTCCCCTCCCCACTTCAGCCCACGGGGCCCTCCGGGATAGGTGGCCCCACCCGGTGGACCCCCGAGACCCTTCCGGTGGTCCCGGTACAATACCGGTGACCCCAAAAACTCTCCCGATGGCCGAAACTGCACTTCCTATATATTATTCTTTACCTCCGGACCATTCCGGAACTCCTCGTGACGTCCGGGATCTCATCCGGGACTCCTAACAACTTTCGGTTTGCTGCATACTCATATCTCTACAACCCTAGCGTCACCGAACCTTAAGTGTGTAGACCCTACGGGTTCGGGAGACACGAAGACATGACCGAGACGGCTCTCTGGTCAATAACCAACAGCGGGATCTGGATACCCATGTTGGCTCCCTCATGCTCCTCGATGATCTCATCGGATGAACCATGATGTCGAGGATTCAATCAACCCCGTCGAGGGAGTCCTGGACTAGGGGGTGTCCGGATAGCCGAACTATCATCATTTGCCGGACTCCAAGACTATGAAGATACAAGATTGAAGACTTCGTCCCATGTCCGGATGGGACTTGCCTTGGCGTGGAAGGCAAGCTTGGCAATACGGATATGTAGATCTCCTACCATTGTAACCGACTCTGTGTAACCCTAACCCTCTCCGATGTCTATATAAACCGGAGGGCTTTAGTCCATAGGACGAACAACAATCATACCATAGGCTAGCTTCTAGGGTTTAGCCTCCTTGATCTCGTGGTAGATCCACTCTTGTACTACCCATATCATCAATATCAATCAAGCAGGAGTAGGGTTTTACCTCCATCGAGAGGGCCCGAACCTGGGTAAAAACATCGTGTCCCTTGTCTCCTGTTACCATCCGCCTAGACGCACAGTTCGGGACCCCCTACCCGAGATTCGTCGGTTTTGACACCGACATTGGTGCTATCATTGAGAGTTCCTCTGTGTCGTCGCATATAGGCCCGATGGCTCCTTCGATCATCAACAACAACGCGGTCAAGGGTGAGATTTTTCTCCCCGGACAGATCTTCGTATTCTGTGGCTTTGCACTGCGGGCCAATTCGCTTGGCCATCTGGAGCAGGTTGAAAGCTATGCCCCTGGCCATCAGGTCAGATTTGGAAGTTTGAACTTCACAACTGACATCTGCGGAGACTTGATCTTCGATGGATTCGAGCCACAACCGAGCGCGCCGCACTGTCACGATGGGCATGATTTAGCTCTGCCGCCGGACGGTGCCCTGGAGGCCGCACACGAGTCCGCTCCGACCCTTAATTCGGAGCCGACTGCGCAGATCGAGGATGGGTGGCTAGACACCGCTTCGGGGGCTGCTACCTCTACGGCAATGGAGCCGAATACCGACCTTGTCCCTTGTGAAGCTCGTGACTCCGAGGTGCTGGACTCCTCGCCGGACTCCGAACCACCCGCACCCCTACCAATTGAATCCGATTGGCGTCGATCATGGAGTTCATCGCTGCGGACATCTTTCAGCACTCACCCTTTGGCGACATCCTGAATTCGCTAAAGTTTCTCTCGTTATCAGGAGAGCCCTGGCCGGATCACGGTCATGACAGTTGGGATGCGGACGACAAAGAAATTCAAAACCCACCCACCACCCACTTTGTAGCCACTCTCGACGACCTAACCGACATGCTAGACTTCGACTCCGAAGACATCGACGGTATGGACGACGATGCCAGAGACGACCAAGAACCAGCGCCTACTGGGCACTGGAAAGCCACCTCGTCATATGACATATACATGGTAGATATCCCAAAGGATGGGAATGGCGAAGGAACAGCGGAGGAAGACCCCTCCAAGAAACAGCCTAAGCGTCGGCATCAGCGGCGCCGCTCCAAATCCCGCCACAGCAAGAATGGAGATTCCGGCACCGGAGATAATAACACCCCAGACAGTGCCGAAGACAACACCCTCCAGCAAGATTCAGCACAGGAGGACGGAGAAGCCAACCCTCACGAGAGAGCGGTAGACGAAGAGGTAGAGGACGATAATTACATGACTCCCTCCGGAGACGAAGCAAGCCTCGACGACGACGAATTTGTCGTGCGTGAGGATCCCGTCGAACAAGAGCGTTTTAAACGCAGGCTTATGGCCACGGCAAGCAGCCTCAAGAAAAAGCAGCAACAGCTTAGAGCTGATCAAGATCTACTAGCCGACAGATGGACTGAAGTCCTTGCGGCCGAAGAGCACGAACTCGAACGCCCCTCCAAAAGCTACCCCAAACGCAAGCTGCTCCCACGATTAGAAGAGGAAGCATATAAACCTACATCACCAGCGCACAATACGGCTGACCGGCCACCTCGTGGCCGCGACAAAGAGGCCTCTAGGCCCTCCACTAAAACCGTACCCCGACATCGCTCGAAAAGCACAAAGCCACAGGGGAACGTGCCGGACTTGCGAGATATATTGGAGGATAAGGCAAGACAATCAAGATCGATCTACGGATCGCGTGGGCCCCATGATACGCGACGACAACCGTCGCGCCGGATCCAGCAAGTCCGGCCGGGCCGAACACAGTAGACAAAGCTCGTTTGAGCTACGTCGTGATATAGCCCAATACAGAGGCGCCGCACACCCACTATGCTTCACAGATGAATTAATGGATCATCAAATCCCCGAAGGGTTTAAACCCGTAAATATTGAATCCTATGATGGCACAACAGACCCCGTGGTTTGGATCAAAGACTATCTCCTTCATATCCACATGGCCCGCGGTGATGATCTCCATGCCATCAAATACCTCCCACTCAAGCTTAAAGGACCAGCTCGGCATTGGCTTAACAGCTTGCCCGCAGAATCAATTGGGTTTTGGGAGGACCTGGAAGCCGCATTCCTTGATAACTTCCAGGGCACATATGTGCGACCACCAGACGCTGATGACCTAAGCCATATAATTCAGCAGCCAGACAATTCTGGACACGGTTCTTAACCAAGAAAAATCAAATTGTCGACTGTCCGGATGCGGAGGCCCTTGCAGCCTTCAAACATAACATCCGAGACGAGTGGCTTGCCCGGTACCTAGGATAGGAAAAGCCGAAATCCATGGCAGCCCTCACATCACTCATGACCTGCTTCTGCGCGGGAGAGGACAGCTGGCTAGCCCGCAACAACAACCTCAGCAAAAATTCTAGTAGTCCGGATGCCAAGGACCGCAACGGCAGGTCGCGTCGCAACAAGCACAAATGCCGCATTAACGGCGACAATACTGGGGATACGGCAGTAAATGCCGGATTCAGAGGCTCCAAACCCGGTCAGCGGAAAAAGCCATTCAAAAGAACTACTCCGGGTCCGTCCAATTTGGACCGAATAATACTCGACTGCTCGTGCCAGATACATGGCACCCCCGAAAAGCCAGCGAATCACACCAATAGGGATTGTTGGGTATTCAAGCAGGCAGGCAAGTTAATCGCCGAAAACAATGACAAGGGGCTGCATAGCAATGACGAGGAAGAGACCCGGCCGCCGAACAATAGAGGACAGAAAGGTTTTCCCCCCACAAGTGCGGACGGGGAACATGATATACGCAACCCACATACCCAAAAGGGAGCGAAAGCGTGCATTCAGGGACGTATACGCGATGGAGCCAGTCACCCCAAAGTTCAACCCATGGTCCTCCTGCCCGATCACCTTTGATCGAAGGGACCACCCCACCATCATCCGCCATGGCGGATTCGCCGCATTGGTTCTAGACCCATTCGTCGATGGATTTCACCTCACTAGAGTCCTGATGGACGGCGGCAGCAGCCTGAACCTGCTTTATTAGGATACAGTGCGCAAGATGGGCATAGACCCCTCAAGGATTAAACCCACAAAGACGACCTTCAAAGGCGTCATACCAGGTGTAGAGGCCAATTGTACAGGCTCAGTTACACTGGAAGTGGTTTCGGATTCCCGGATAACTTTCGAAGCGAGGAGTTAATCTTCGACATAGTTCCGTTCCGCAGCGGCTATTATGCTCTGCTCGGACGGACCGCGTTTGCAAAGTTCAACGCGGTGCCGCACTACGCATACCTCAAGCTCAAGATGCCAGGCCCTCGAGGAGTCATCACGGTCAACGGAAACACTGAACGCTCTCTCCGAACGGAGGATCATACAGCGGCTCTCGTGGCAGAAGTACAGAGAAGCCTCTTAAGGCAATTCTTGAGTCCGGCCGTTAAGCGACCGGACACTGCTAAACGCGTCCGGAGTAACCTACAACAAGACCACCTGGCACGTTCCGAGCACGCGTAGCAATGCGGCCCCAACCCCAGCCCTTGCAAAATTGCAAGACCAGTACTTCGTGTACATCATTACGCTCTGGAGATACCATGGGCATAGGGGGAGGGGCACGACCACGACAGGCCCAGAGTGCGGCTCAACCACACCATGGGCTCCTAAGTGTGTCATCCTTTTTTCCCCTTTTTTTCTTCTTATCCACAGGACTCCATTTACTAGAGGCCCTGTCTGGCAGCAGACCTGCCGAACTCACGATGCAACAGCCAGGGAAGGATAAAGGCTACGACGAGTATCCAGGTGGTCTCCATTACGAGCATTAAATCTGTTTTACACACCATTCCGCTGCCTACCCCTGGAGGGGGACATGTTTAATAGTCCCACCCCTTGCTTATCGCACTATTTGTATCGTTCTGCATTCATGGCAGTATTTCTTGAATAAACAATGCATCGCTTTTTGCCTATAATTGCATTCCTCTCTTATACATATGTTCATTTATGACATGTTGCATCCGTACACTTTGGTACGGCTAAATACACCAGGGGCTTAAGTCCCCAACATTATGGTGTGATAAGTCCGAACACTTTCACAAGTACGGCACCCCGAACTTATAGCATTATATGCATCGGCTCCGAATCATGTCTTGGGTCAATAGTTGGGTTTGCCCGGCTCCCATGTTTTGGTACCTTACGTTCTGTTATATCAGCTAAGGTAGCGCTGGGAGAACCACTACGATTGTGCCCCAGTTGAGCTGGGCGAGCATCTCAGTGGTGAAAGCTAAAACTGACCATCATGAGAGGCGAGAGCCGGTCGATGTTCGAGAGGTTTTTTCAAGTCCCTAAAGACTTATGCCGCTTAGAGCAAGGAACCGGCTTTGTCCGGCCCAGGCGTGGATAGCGCCCTGAATTCGGTCTTCCGAACACTAGGGGCTTCGCCGAAATTTAAAATTATAGAATTCTATGGCTAAGTGAGAGTGTTCAAGCGTTATAAGTCCGGTTGCCTCGTTCGTTGTGTTGAGCGCCTCCCTAGATGGACCCAAAGATGGGAACAAGAGTGCTCAAGTTTGTCCCGAACACCCCAGCACTCGCGGCATGGGGGCTGAAGTCGACGACTTGCCATCTCTCAGATTTGATAAACGGCCGCACAGAAGGTAATATTTTAAATTAACAAGCGTTGCTTAGCGCATATGAACAAAGTTTTCAGCACACATGATAACAAAATGCGAGTCTACTCAAATATTACATCTTTGGAGCACTCACCCGCAATCATGCGTGCACCCTTCAGGACACCCTTATAATACATCTCGGGCGTGCGATACTCCATGCCCGTCGGTGGCGTGTCCGTCACAAGCTTCTCAGCGTCCATCCTGCCCCAGTGCACTTTAGCACGGGCAAGGGCCCGACGGGCACCTTCAATGCAGGCGGAGTGCTTGATGACCTCAACCCATGGACAAGCGTCCACCAGCCGCCGCACCAGGCCAAAATAGCTCCAAGACATGGCCTCTTTGGGCCACAACCGAACTATGAGGCCCTTCATGGCCTGTTCAGCCACCTTGTGGAGCTCGACCAGCTGCTTCAGCTGGTCGCTAAGGGGCACCGGATGTCCGGCCTCAGCATACTGAGACCAGAACACCTTCTTCGTCGAGCTCCCCTCCTCGGCTCTGTAGAAAGCGGCAGCATCGGACACGCTACGGGGCAGATCTGCGAACGCTCCTGGAGAGCTCCGAATTCAGGGAAGTAACAAGTAATTCACTTTTACATGCTTGCTTTGCATGAAGAATGCCTTACCCGCCGCTATTTTCTTCAATTCCTCGATTTCCTGGAGGGCCTTGTGGGCTTCGGCCTTAGCAACTTTGGCACTCTCAAGAGCTGACGCAAGCTCGGACTCTCGAGTCTTCGAGTCACGCTCCAAACCCTCGTGTTTTTTCACGAGAGCCTGGAGCTCTTGCCGTACCTCCGCCACCCGCGCCTCCTGCTTCTCTCGCTCGGCCAGTTCCGCGGCCGCATTGCGTTCGGCCGTGGACACCGCCTCCTTCAGGGTTGCCACCTCATTCGTAGCCCCTGGAGTGCCCACGTTATCCTTGTTATTACTCTTGCAACCAAATCCTTTTCTGTAAGGTACAACTTTCATAAGGTGTTACTCACCTTCCTTGTCCTCGACCTGCTTCTTGGCACGACCGAGCTCGTTCTCGAACCGCTCGAGGCTTTGCTTCAAAGCATTGATCTCCGTAGTCAGTGCGGCAGAGGTCAGCAGCGCAGCCTGCATTCCCATATTGACATATTTTTTAAGACTCCTGCGTATATCTTTTTAGATCCTCAGTCCGGCTTTTCCTTCCGAACACCGAACCGAGCATCAGGGGCTACTGTCTATGCGGTACTATTTTACATATATTGAAATTCTTACCTCAAAGCCTGTTAGAAGGCTGCTGCAGGCTTCGGTCAGCCTGCTTTTGGCGAGCTGAACCTTCTGAATCACTGCACTCATGACAGTGTGGTGTTCCTCTTTGATGGAAGCGCCGTTGAGCGCCTCCAGCAGATTATCCGGCGCCTCCGGTTGGATGGAGGCCGCTGGCGTCACAGTCTTGCCCTTCTTACGAAGGGGCCGCCCGCCGGACTCCGGAATCACTACAGGTTCCGGTGCGGAGTCTGGTACAAAGTCCGGGAGGTTGCCCTGCGGCACCTCCGGGGCCTCCTCCTCCTGGTGGGTCCCTTTCTGGGATCCCACCTCGGCGTCGTCAGCGTCACGGGGGGTGGAGGCGGTCGGAAGTGAAGTACTATCCATATCCGACGTACCCAAGGACCCACTCGACAAAACGAGAAGATCGTCCTTGGGGGGACTAAAGGGTTGTATGCGGCATTAGAAGGACACCATGAGACAAAAATAAAAATTATGAAGTCATTTGGGAGTCCGGATACTCACGATCTCTCCAGGGGCTTGGCCCTTGAAGGCCACTCCTCGTCGCCTTCGCCGACGTTGGCGGAATAGTCCGGGGGAAGGGTCCTTCCCTTCTTCGACCCTTCGGCCTCCCTCGTTGGTGAGGCCTTCCTCTTCCTCTCTCCCCCTGCTGGGGGAGAGGCCTCTTTCTTCTCCTCCTCGTCCTCGTGGGAGGAGTCCGCCTCGGAGTCATCGGACAATGAATCCGATACCACCTGACGCCGGTAACTCCTTCGGGTTCCCGTGGCCTTCTTCTTGGCCTTCTTCTCCGGCACTACGTAAAGTGCCGGGACCAGCATCCCTGTTAGGCGGGCATCCGCTGGGTCTTCTGGAAGGGGAGCCGGACACTTAACCTGTCCGAACATCTCTTGCCAGGCCTGTTAAAGGTGTTGGGAGTTTGGATCCCGCATAAAGTCAAACTATGAAAAGCAAGTGTCCCATAAAGGATAACATGGCTTACCTCGCCAGCTGGACGCTGCGAGCTGAATCCACGATCTTTGGTAGCGGATGCGGGGGCCTCGGCACCCTTGAATAGCACCCTCCAGACATCTTCGTACGTAGTGTCGAAGAGCCCGCTCAAGGTCTGGTGCTGTGCCGGATTAAACTCCCACAAATTGAAGTCCCGCTGTTGGCAGGGGAGAATCCGGTGGATGAGCATGACCTGGATTACGTTGACAAGCTTGAGCTTCTTGTTCACTAGGGTTTGGAGACAGGATTGAAGTCCGGTCAGGTCCTCCGAATTACCCCACAGCAGGCCCTTCTCTTTCCAGGAAGTGAGACACATGGGGATGCCAGATCTGAATTTGGGGGCCGCTGCCCATTTAGGGTCACGCGGCTCGGTGATGTAGAACCACCCCGATTGCCACCCTTTGATGGTTTCCACGAAGGCGCCCTTGAGCCAAGTAACGTTGGGCATCTTGCCCACCATGGCGCCTCCGCACTCCGCTTGGCTGCCCTTCACAACCTTCGGCTTGACATTGAAGGTCTTGAGCCACAAGCCGAAGTGGGGCTGGATGCAGAGGAAGGCCTCGCACACGACGATAAACGCCGAGATGTTGATGATGAAATTCGGGGCCAGATCATGGAAATCCAGGCAATAGTAGAACATGAGCCCCCGGACAAAAGGGTGGAGTGGAAAGCCCAGTCCGTGGAGGAAATGGGGAAGGAATACCACCCTCTCATGGGGCCCAGGGGTGGGGATGATCTGCCCTTCGTCGGGGAGCCGATGCGCAATATTGCTGGACAAATATTCGGCGCTGCGCAGCTTCTTGATGTGCCCTTCCGTGACGGAGGAGGCCATCCACTTGCCTTCCGCTGCAGACATGGCTGGAGAAGGTTGAGGTGAGATGTGCGTACTTGGGCGCTGGCGCTCGAGTGCGTGGAGATGGATAAGCAAAGGAGGAAGAAGGCGTAGGTAAAAAGGTGGATCCTTATCCCCTTATATATGGACGGACAAAACTATGCGTCCCCATCGGCCTGGTAAAGCTCGCTTATCCCCCAAGCGCCGCAATCAATGGCGCGGTTGGGTTACCCACGTCCGTATTGATGAGAATCCCGGAATAAGGGGGACACGATCTCTGCTTCGACAAGACGTGCCAAGGAAACCGCTTCGCTAAACGCGCTGACGTGGTATAATAAAAACGATTCGAGTGAAGGCTTGGTTGTGGTGTGATGTCACGCCACAAAATACGTCAGCAGATTGAACTTGTGTAAATATTATTCTCTCTACGGTGGTACGTGGAATTTATTTTGCAGAGCCGGACACTATCCTGGTGTTCACAATCTTCTATGAATTATTCGGAGGAGGAACCCGCCTTGCAATGCCGAAGACAATATGCGCGCCGGACTCGTCGTCATTGAAGCCTGGTTCAGGGGCTACTGAGGGAGTCCTGGACTAGGGGGTGTCCGGATAGCCGAACTATCATCATTGGCCGGACTCCAAGACTATGAAGATACAAGATTGAAGACTTCGTCCCGTGTCCGGATGGGACTTTCCTTGGCGTGGAAGGCAAGCTTGGCAATACGGATATGTAGATCTCCTACCATTGTAACTGACTCTGTGTAACCCTAGCCCTCTCCGGTGTCTATATAAACCGGAGGGCTTTAGTCCATACGACGAACAACAATCATACCATAGGCTAGCTTCTAGGGTTTAGCCTCCTTGATCTCGTGGTAGATCCACTCTTGTACTACCCATATCATCAATATCAATCAAGCAGGAGTAGGGTTTTACCTCCATCGAGAGGGCCCGAACCTGGGTAAAAACATCATGTCCCTTGTCTCCTGTTACCATCCGCCTAGACGCACAGTTCGGGACCCCCTACCCGAGATCCGCCGGTTTTGACACCGACACCCGTACACAATTCCCTTTGTTAATCGGTATGTTACTTGCCCGAGACTCGATCGTCGGTATCCCAATACCTCGTTCAGTCTCGTTACCAGCAAGTCACTTTACTCGTACCGTAATGCATGATCCCGTGACCAGACACTTGGTCACTTTGAGCTCATTATGATGATGCATTACCGAGTGGGCCCAGAGATACCTCTCTGTCATACGGAGTGACAAATCCCAGTCTCGATCCGTGTCAACCCAACAAACACTTTCAGATATACCTGTAGTGCACCTTTATAGTCACCCAGTTACGTTGTGACGTTTGGTACAACCAAGGCACTCCTACAGTATCTGAGAGTTACACGATCTCATGGTCTAAGGAAAAGATACTTGACATTGGAAAAGCTCTAGCAAAACGAACTACACGATCTTGTGCTATGCTTAGGATTGGGTCTTGTCCATCACATCATTCTCCTAATGATGTGATCCCGTTATCAACGACATCTAATGTCCATAGTCAGGAAACCATGACTATCTGTTGATCAACGAGCTAGTCAACTAGAGGCTTACTAGGGACATATTATGGTCTATGTATTCACACGTGTATTACGATTTCTGGATAATACAATTATAGCATGAATAAAGACAATTATCATGAACAAGGAAATATAATAATAATCCTTTTGTTATTGCTTCTAGGGCATATTTCCAACAGTCTCCCACTTGCACTAGAGTCAATAATCTAGTTACATTGTGATGAATCGAACACCCATAGAGTTCTGTTGTTGATCATGTTTTGCTCGCGAAAGAGGTTTAGTCAACGGATCTGCGACATTCAGATCCGTATGTACTTTGCAAATATCTATGTCTCCATCTTGAACATTTTCACGGATGGAGTTGAAACGACGCATGATGTGCCTGGTCTTCTTGTGAAACCTGGGCTCCTTGGCAAGGGCAATAGCTCCAGTGTTGTCACAGAAGAGTTTGATCGACCCCGACGCATTGGGTATGACTCCTTGGTCGGTGATGAACTCCTTCACCCAAATTGCTTCATGCGCTGCCTCCGAGGCTGCCATGTATTCCTCTTCACATGTAGATCCGGCCATGATGCTCTGCTTGCAGCTGCACCAGCTTACTGCTCCACCATTCAACATATACACGTATCCGGTTTGTGACTTGGAGTCATCCAGATCCGTGTCGAAGCTAGCGTCGACGTAACCCTTTACGACGAGCTCTTCGTCACCTCCATAAACGAGAAACATGTCCTTTGTCCTTTTCAGGTACTTTAGGATATTCTTGACTGCTGTCCAGTGTTCCTTGCCGGGATTACTTTGGTACCTTCCTACCAAACTTACGGCAAGGTTTACATTAGGTCTGGTACACAGCATGGCATACATAATAGATCCTATGGCTGAAGCATAGGGGATGACACTCATCTCTTCTTTATCTTTTGCCGTGGTCGGGCATTGAGCCGAGCTCAATCTTACACCTTGCAATACAGGCAAGAACCCTTTCTTGGACTGATCGATTTTGAACTTCTTCAAAATCTTATCAAGGTATGTGCTTTGTGAAAGACCTATGAGGCATCTCGATCTATCCCTATAGATCTTGATGCCTAATATGTAAGCAGCTTCTCCAAGGTCCTTCATTGAAAAACACTTATTCAAGTAGGCCTTAATGCTGCCCAAAAGTTCTATATCATTTCCCATCAAAAGTATGTCATCTACATATAATATGAGAAATGCTACAGAGCTCCCACTCACTTTCTTGTAAACGCAGGCTTCTCCATAAGTCTACATAAACCCAAACGCTTTGATCATCTCATCAAAGCGAATGTTCCAACTCCGAGATGCTTGCACCAGCCCATAAATGGATTGCTGGAGCTTGCATACTTTGTTAGCATTCTTAGGATCGACAAAACCTTTCGGTTGCATCATATACAGTTCTTCCTTAAGATGTCCGTTAAGGAATGCCGTTTTGACGTCCATCTGCCATATCTCATAATCATAGTATGCGGCAATTTCTAACATGATTCGGACGGACTTCAGCTTCGCTACGGGAGAGAATGTCTCATCGTAGTCAACCCCTTGAACTTGTCGATAACCCTTAGCGACAAGTCGAGCTTTATAGATGGTGACATTACCATCCGCGTCCGTCTTCTTCTTAAAGATCCATTTGTTTTCTATCGCTCGCCGATCATCGGGCAAGTCTGTCAAAGTCCATACTTTGTTTTCACACATGGATTCTATCTCGGATTGCATGGCTTCAAGCCATTTGTTGGAATCTGGGCCTGCCATCGCTTCTTCATAGTTCGAAGGTTCACCGTTGTCTAACAACATTATTTCCAGGATAGGGTTGCCATACCACTCTGGTGTGGAACGTGTCCTTGTGGACCTACGAAGTTCAGTAGCAACTTGATCCGAAGTACCTTGATCATTAATTTCCTCTTCAGTTGGTGTAGGCACCATAGGAACATTTTCCTGAGCTGCACTACTTTCCGGTTCAAGAGGTAGTACTTCATCGAGTTCTACTTTCCTCCCACTTACTTCTTTCGAGAGAAACTCTTTTTCTAGAAAGAATCCGTTCTTGGCAACAAAGATCTTTCCCTCGGATCTTAAGTAGAAGGTATACCCAATGGTTTCCTTAGGGTATCCTATGAAGACGCATTTTTCCGACTTGGGTTCGAGCTTTTCATGTTGAAGTTTCTTGACATAAGCATCGCATCCCCAAACTTTTAGAAACGACAGCTTAGGTTTCTTCCCAAACCATAATTCATACGGTGTCGTCTCAACGGATTTAGATGGTGCCCTATTTAAAGTGAATGTAGCTGTCTCTAGAGCGTATCCCCAAAATGATAGCGGTAAATCGGTAAGAGACATCATAGACCGCACCATATCCAATAGAGTGCGATTATGACGTTCGGACACACTGTTACGCTAAGGTGTTCCAGGCGGCGTGAGTTGTGAAACGATTCCACATTTCCTTAAGTGCGAACCAAATTCGTGACTTAAATATTCTCCTCCATGATCTGATCGTAGGAACTTTATCTTTCGGTCACGTTGATTCTCTACCTCATTATGAAATTCCTTGAACTTTTCAAAGGTCTCAGACTTGTGTTTCATTAAGTAGACATACCCATATCTAGTCAAGTCATCAGTGAGAGTGAGAACATAACGATATCCTCCGCGAGACTCAACGCTCATTGGACCGCACACAGATTTCCAATAAATTGGTTGCTCGCTCCATTGTTTCGGAGAACGGAGTCTTGGTCATTTTGCCCATGAGGCATGCTTCGCATGTGTCAAATGATTCATAATCGAGAGACTCTAAAAGTCCATCAGCATGGAGCTTCTTCATGCGCTTGACACCAATGTGACCAAGGCGGCAGTGCCACAAGTATGTGGGACTATCGTTATCAACTTTACATCTTTTGGTATTCACACTATGAATATGTGTAACATTACGTTCGAGATTCATTAAGAATAAATCATTGACCATCGGGGCACGACCGTAAAACATATCTCTCATATAAATAGAACAACCATTATTCTCGGATTTAAATGAGTAGCCATCTCGTATCAAACGAGATCCAGATACAATGTTCATGCTCAAACTTGGCACTAAATAACAATTATTGAGGTTTAAAACTAATCCCGTAGGTAAATGTAGAGGTAGCGTGCCGACGACGATCACATCGACCTTGGAACCATTCCCGACACGCATCGTCACCTCGTCCTTCGCCAGTCTCCGCTTATTCTGCAGCTCCTGCTGTGAGTTACAAATATGAGCAACGACACCGGTATCAAATACCCAGGAGTTACTACGAGTACTGGTAAGGTACACATCAATTACATGTATATCACATATACCTTTAGTGTCGCCGGCCTTCTTGTCTGCTAAGTATTTGGGGCAGTTTCGGTTCCAGTGACCCTTCCCTTTGCAATAAAAGCACTTAGTCTCAGGCTTGGGTCCATTCTTTGACTTCTTCCCAGCAACTGGCTTACCGGGCGCGGCAACATCCTTGCCGTCCTTCTTGAAGTTCTTCTTACCCTTGCCCTTCTTGAACTTGGTGGTTTTATTGACCATCAACACTTGATGTTCTTTCTTGATCTCTACCTCTGCCGACTTCAGCATTGAAAATACTTCAGGAATAGTTTTCACCATCCCCTGCATATTGTAGTTCATCAGAAAGCTCTTGTAGCTCGGTGGGAGCGACTGAAGGATTCTGTCAATGACCGCCTCGTCCGGGAGGTTAATGTCCAGCTGGGATAGGCGGTTGGTGCAACCCAGACATTTTGAGTATGTGCTCACTGACAAAACTATTTTCCTCCATCTTACAACTATAGAACTTGTCGGAGACTTCATATCTCTCGACCCGGGCATGAGCTTGGAAAACCATTTTCAGCTCCTCGAACATCTCATATGCTCCGTGTTGCTCAAAACGCTTTTGGAGCCCCGGTTCTAAGCTGTAAAGCATGCCGCACTGAACGAGGGAGTAATCATCAGCACGTGACTGCCAAGCGTTCATAACGTCTTGGTTTTCTGGGATGGGTGCTTCACCTAGCGGTACTTCTAGGACATATGCTTTCTTGGCAGCTATGAGGATGATCCTCAGGTTCCGGACCCAGTCCATATAGTTGCTGCCATCATCTTTCAGCTTGGTTTTCTCTAGGAACGCGTTGAAGTTCATGTTAACATGAGCGTTGGCCATTTGATCTACAAGACATATTTGCAAAGGTTTTTTAGACTAAAGTTCATGATAATTAAGTTCATCTAATCAAATTATTTAATGAACTCCCAATCAGATTAGACATCCCTCTAGTCATCTAAGTGTTACACGATCCGAGTCGACTAGGCCGTGTCCGATCATCACGTGAGACGGACTAGTCATCATCGGTGAACATCTCCATGTTGATCGTATCTTCCATACGACTCATGTTCGACCTTTCGGTCTCTGTGTTCCGAGGCCATGTCTGTACATGCTAGGCTCGTCAAGTTAACCCTATGTGTTTTTGCATGTGTAAAACTGTCTTACACCCGTTGTATGTGAACGTAAGGATCTATCACACCCGATCATCACGTGGTGCTTCGAAACGACGAACTTTAGCAACGGCGCACAGTTAGGGGAGAACACTTTCTTGAAATTATTATAAGGGATCATCTTATTTACTACCGTCATTCTAAGTAAACAAGATGCATAAACATAATAAACATCACATGCAATTATATAGTAGTGACATGATATGGCCAATATCATATAGTTCCTTTGATCTCCATCTTCGGGGCTCCATGATCATCTTCGTCACCGGCATGACACCATGATCTCCATCATCATGATCTCCATCATCGTGTCTCCATGAAGTTGCTCGCCAACTATTACTTCTACTACTATGGCTAACGGTTTAGCAATAAAGTAAAGTAATTACATGGCGTTAAATCATTGACACGCAGGTCATACAATAATTAAGACAACTCCTATGGCTCCTGCCGGTTGTCATACTCATCGACATGCAAGTCGTGATTCCTATTACAAGAACATGATTTCATACATCACAATACATCATTCATCATTCATCACAACCTTTTGGCCATATCACATCACAAGGCAATTGCTGCAAAAACAAGTTAGACGTCCTCTAATTGTTGTTGCATCTTTTACATGGCTGCACTAGGGTTCTAGCAAGAACATTTTCTTACCTACGAAAAAAGCCACAACGTGATTTGTCAACTTCTATTTACCCTTCATAAGGACCCTTTTCATCGAATCCGCTCCAACTAAAGTGGGAGAGACAGACACCCGGTAGCCACCTTATGCAACTAGTGCATGTCAGTCGGTGGAACCTGTCTCACGTAAGCGTATGTGTAAGGTCGGTCCAGGCCGCTTCATCCCACAATACCGCTGAAGCAAAATAAGACTAGTAGCGGCAAGAAAGTTGACAACATCTACGCCCACAACAAACTTGTGTTCTACTCGTGCAATAGAGAACTACGCATAGACCTAGCTCATGATGCCACTGTTGGGGAACGTTGCAGAAAATTAAAATTTCTCCTACGGTTTCACCAAGATCCATCTGTGAGTTCATCTAGCAACGAGTGATAGGAGTGCATCTACATACCCTTGTAGATCGCGAGCGGAAGCGTTCAAGAGAACGGGGTTGAGGGAGTCATACTCGTCGTGATCCAAATCACCGATGACCAAGTGCCGAACGGACAGCACCTCCGCGTTCAACACCACGTACGGAGCGGATGACGTCTCCTCCTTCTTGAACCAGCAAGGGGGAAGGAGAGGTTGATGAAGATCCAGCAGCACGATGGCGTGGTGGTGGATGAAGCAGAGTTCCGACAGAGCCTCGCCGAGCTTCTGCGAGAGGGAGAGGTGTAGCAGGGGAGAGGGAGGCGCCAAGTGTCGTGGGGAATGAGCACCTATGGGGCAGGGAGCCCCTTTTTCGGTCCGGCAGGGAGCGGAGGGCGCACGAAGAGCAGATCGAGGCGAAAGCACGCGAGGGATTTTACCCAGCTTCGGAGCTCTCCGGGGAGATAAAACTCCTACTGCTGCTTTGTGTTTCTATTCTGTTCTTGCTCAAGAGCATAGGTGTGTTGTAGTTTCGAATGAGTCGAACCCCTTCTACGTGCGCATGGGCCTCCCTTTTATAGTCTAAAGGGGTCACCGACAGGTGGCAGCGTAGAGAGAGGGGTAAAAAAGTAAAAACGCAGGTTGGTACAACCGCTATCAACAGTGCCCCCCCTACCTAACTCTGACGGCAGGGGACAAGTGCATTTAATGCCCGTCCGGTCGCCCCAACAGTGCAGGAAGCGACCGTTAGGGGTGCCACCGATCGCCACGATGGCCTCCTTGTCAGCTCCATCCGCCACCTCGCACCGCATGGCTGCACAGCCGCCCGACACGTGCGCCAGGAACGATCTTGGGGCGACACATCGTTGGATGCGCTGGAGCGTGGATGCAGTGTGGTGGCTTCGACCGCGGCAAGCGCCTTGCCGCGGTTATTGTCTTGTCGCACCCGCGAGCTTGTCGCTCGCCAGTCCTTTGCCGGGGCGCGCGGCGCGTCGCGGCAAGTTCTTCGCAGTACCTTAGTTGGCCTTCCCGGCAAGCTCCTCTTGCCGGGGTCTTGTCCTTCCCGGCAAGCTCCTCTTGCCGGGGCCTTGTCTTCTCAGTTAAAACTTTGTTCTTGAATGGCAGTAATAGGAATGACGAAGGATCTTGGCGGACGCCCGGCAAGCCTTGCCGCGGGGCGCTGCGACTGCCCGTGCCCAAGTTCGGGGTACTAAGGTACCCCTACTTTAGTACACCGACAGGAGCCCTCGGGCCTGGGCCATACACGATGCCGAGCGATGTTGGGCCAGGCCCAAAACGGGGCACGGGCACACGCGGCCTGGGTCCAAACCAAATCCACTCCGTATCCACCGCGTCCTCCCGTAACGGCACGCGTCAATCGCGGCGTCGTGGGAGAGATCGTGGGCAATACTTAAATCCAGGAAATGCGTAACGTTCAGCTTGGTTCTGCATCCCCGCCACGCGGCTCCCATGCGCTTGGGGTCGCGGACGGTGGAAGCGGGAAACTGGGCCGTTGCGAGCAGAGGCAGCGGGTCGGCCCTGACTCCCTGCTCTTCCCGTGCCCTGATTCGCTGAGCGGGGCGGCCAAGCCCCCACCTCGCTCCTTTAAGAAGAGCGGGAGGGGAGCGCAGAAGCCTGCACTCTCTCATCTTCTCCTTTCTTTAGCTTCTGCTCCCCTTTCTCTCATTCGCCATGGAGGAAGGGAACCCTGGCCCTTCATCAGTGGCGGCGAGGGTCGCCGCCAGACAGCGCACCCCTCCCTATCCCGCTCCCGTGGTGGCAGAGCCAGCCATAAGGGGAAGAGGGAGGGGGCGAGGTCGTGGACGAGGTCGAGGACGAGGTCGAGGTGCTCGGGGAAGAGGCGGACGGGGCGGCGCGCCAGCTCCACCTCCGCCGGCGGTTCCTCTCCCCACGGCGGTCCATACAGGGGACGACCCTTGCGAGTTCTTCATCAGGCTGCGCCGGGCACCTCGTCGTCGCCTCCGGCTTCCAGCTCCGTTTGCGAGCGCGATGGAGCTGGACCCGCCCGAGACACTGAGACTGCACATGAGGGGCTGTGGGATCAGCGGCACGCGAGTCCGCGTTGTATTCCTAGCCCCTAATGTGATGTATCTTGATCGTGGGTGGAAGACGTTCGCCCGTATCCACAGCCTGATGGAGGGGTTTACCCTCCATTTTAAGTTAATGGAGGGCAATCTCCTCTCCGTCAAAGTCTTCGGGTGCTTCGGCACTCGGGCGAAGTGCTGCGTGGACAGCTCCTCCGATAGCGAAGGCTCCCCCTCGAGCGAGATTGACGAGGAGGAGAGCGACAACGATGATGAGGGTAGCGGGCGGCGGGATGGCGGGCCCGACTAGGTGTCGGGCGCCGCTTCATGCGTCACCGGTGACCCCATCATCCGTGTCGCCGGCTCCTTGAACTCCCCGGGGTCGTCTCCTTGGGCGGCTGGCGTAGGGGGGCTGCGGAAGGAGAAGAGGGCTGGCGACAAGGCCGTCAAATCGGAGTACGAGGGCGTAGTGCCCTCGACAGCGTGCTGACGTCCTGCCGCCCCGTCTTCGAGCCCCGCTTCCGGCGCCGCCATCACCGTCCAGCCTTCGGACGGCCCCCGGGATGTTCTCTTGGTGTCTTCTGGCACCTGTAGCTCGCCTAGGCGCCCCTTTTGCCCTTTTCGCCTCCTTGACCTACCTCCTGAAGAGAGGGACAGGAAAGGGATTACGGGCATCTTATCTTTTTAATTTGTAAGCCTCCGGGCCTTAGCCGCATCTAAAACTTGTAATCCTCTCTTTCATGTTTTTCATCATCTATGGACTGTACCTGAGTGGGATGTTTTTTAATGAAAAGGGGATGCTTGTTATGTTATATCCTTTACTCAATTCCATCCCTTGTATGTTTTTACCCTACGCTTTTAGGGAACTTGCCGGTGGGAACACACTTGCCGCGAGCGCTGAGTGCGGAACATCAGCAGCCTGCCGGCGGTGTTGCTTCCGGCAAGAAACCTTATCGGGGCTAGTTGCAGCACACTTTCATTGTTGAGCGGACTCGAAACAAATTAAGGGCGCAACTTAGCCACGAGTCGATTCCTCCGCGCACAGGTTTTCCATACAAGGCACGGTCGTTCAAGGAATATAACTTAAAAAATATTTAAAGACTGACTGTGCTCAAACTTTGGCAACTTAGCTTTTCTGTCGTCTGTGTCCCGGCAAGGATGTACTTCTTTGAACGACGCCATATCCACTTCATTATGGCTCGATTCGGCGTCGTCCTGATCGACCAAAGAACCACCGGCAGCTCCTCGATCCAATTTCTTCCGCACTTGCGCAGCCTGTCGAAAGTTCTGGTCTTGAGCCCGCGCAGCACTTCAGCGTTCGCCCTCTCCGCTTGACCATTGCTTCTCGGGTGAGCAATAGAAGCGAAGCAGATCTTGGCGCCAAGATCTTGGACGTACTGCATGAAGGTGCGGCTCGTGAATTGTGTGCTGTTCTCGGTGATAATCCTGTTAGGGACTCCGAAACGGCAAACGATTGACCTGAAGAACTTGACTGCTGACTGTGCTGTCACCTTCCTCACTGCCTCCACTTTCGGCCACTTCGTAAACTTGTCGATTGCCACATACAAGAACTCGAAGCCCCCGACAGCTCGGGGGAAGGGGCCAAGGATGTCGAGCCCCCAGACCGAAAATGGCCAAGACAAAGGGATTGTTTGGAGAGCTTGAGCTGGCTGATGAATCTGTTTGGAGTGGAACTGGCACGCTTCACACTTGGTTACTTGTGCAGTTGCATCCTGGAGGGCTGTCGGCCAGAAGAAACCTTGCCGGAAGGCCTTGCCGGCAAGTGCTCTTGCGCCAATGTGGTGACCACATATGCCTCCATGTATTTCCGCCAACAGCTCTTGTCCTTCTTCCCGGGGAATGCACTTCAATTTCACTCCGTTGAATCTTCTTCTGTACAGTATGTCATTGACAAACTGGTACATACTTGATTGCCGGGCTACTTTTTCTGCTTCTTCTTGCTCTTCGGGAAGTTCTCCTGTTTGAAGGAGATGGACTATCTGCTGTGCCCATGTCGGAGCTTGTGGCTCGACAACAAGGACTAAAGGCGCAAATGCTGTTGCGGGAACATCCGCTTCTACGGCAAGAATCTGGGATCCTGCCGGAGCGTGATGCTCCCCGGCAAGCGTGTCGGGACACAGCTTGTAGGGAGCGTCTGCTTCAACGAAACAAACTCTAGGGCTTGTTGGAGCAGACTGCTCCTCAGCACTTTCTGTGTTGATCCTGGGGACCTTCTTGGCGGCGGCTTCGGGGAGCTCTACCAGAAAGTAGTCGCCAGTAACCAACTTTCTCTTCTTGCTCTGTCCAGTTGATGGTGTTACAGATGGCTGAGTCAGCTTGAGCACAAAAATCCCTGGTTCCAAAGGCAGCTTAAGTGCGGCGCATTTTGACAGGCCATCTACAATGTCGTTCTGAGCTCTTGGAACATGTTCCATCTGCAGGCCGTCAAAATGCACTTCCAGCTTCCTCACTTCATCAATGTAGGCTTCCATCAGCGGACTCTGATAATCTTTGTTAACTTGGCGGACGACAAGCTGTGAGTCACCCCTGACAATAAGCTTCTTGATCCCAAGTTCTGCCGCGATCCTGAGTCCGGCAAGCAAGCCTTCATACTCTGCAGTATTGTTTGTTGCTTGCTCCTTGGGAAAGTGCATTTGGATCACGTACTTGAGGTGCTCTCCAGTGGGTGCGACAAGTAGCACACCCGCACCGGCGCCTTGCAGCGAGAAGGCACCATCAAAGTACATGATCCATTCTTTACATGCTTCCTTGATAGGGATGCTCTTCTCCGGAGTTTCTTCATCGGGTGTTGGCGTCCATTCTGCTATGAAGTCTACCAATGCTCGGCTCTGAATAGTTGAAGTACTTTCAAACTTGAGGCCAAAGCTTGACAATTCCAGTGCCCACTCAACAATCCTGCCTGTTGCTTCTGGATTCTGCAACATCCTCTTCAACGGAAAGCGAGTGACAACTGTGATCTCATCTGCTTGAAAGTAATGGCGCAGCTTCCTCGAGGCCATGAGAAGGCCGAAAAGCAACTTTTGCACCCCAAAGTATCTTGATCTAGCCCCCTGCAGAAGGGAGCTGACAAAATAAACTGGGCGCTGCACCATCTTCTTTTGTTTCTCTGCCCGCGGCTACACAGATTCATCCTTGTCGGGACCAGAGCTTGACGGAGAAGCCCCCTGCTTGTCGCTGGACTCGCTTGCCGCGGCTGCTGGCTCATCGTCTGCCTCCCTCTTCGCTACTAACGCATCACTAACCACTTGATTGGTTGCCGCTAGATACAGCACCAACTTCTCTTGTGGTTTAGGTGCGACAAGTACTGGAGTGGAGGATAGATATCTCTTCAAGTCTTGTAGCGCAGCTTCCGCTTCCGGAGTCCATTTCATTGGACCTGCCTTTTTCAAAATTTTGAAAAATGGCAGGGCGCGCTCAGCAGACTTAGAGATGAACCTACTGAGAGCAGCAACGCAGCCGGCAAGCCTTCGCACATCCTTGACGCGCTTCGGGGCTTCGATTTGCTCAATGGCCTTGATCTTGTCGGGGTTGGCTTCAATCCCCCTCTGGGACACAAAGAACCTGAGAAGCTTGCCGGAAGGAACCCCAAACACGCACTTCTCGGGGTTCAACTTGAGATTGACCCTCCATAGATTTGCAAAAGTCTCTTCCAGATCTTGAACCAAAGTTTCTCTGTCCTTGCTTTTGACCACTATATCATCCATGTATGCTTCTACATTCCTGTGCAGCTGTGGCTGAAAAGTATGACTGACTACTCTTGCAAACGTCAAACTAGCATTCTTTAGTCCGAAAGACATTCGTACAAAGCAGTACATGCCACATGGAGTAATGAATGCGGTTTTCTCTTCACCCTCTTCTGCCATGAAGATCTGGTGATATCCTGAGTATGCATCAAGAAATGAAAGCAGATCACATCCTGCCGTGGAGTCAACAATCTGGTCAATGCGCGGCAAGGGAAATGGATCTTTGGGACAAGCTTTATTAACATCCGTAAAGTCAATACAAAGCCTCCACTTCCCGTTCGCCTTGCGCATGACTACTGGATTGGCTAACCATGTTGGATGGAGTACTCCTCGGACGAGGCCTGCTGCTTCCAACTTCTTGATCTCTTCTTCTATGAACTCTTGGCGTTCCACCGCTTGCTTCCTGACTCTCTGCTTGACGGGCCGCGCGTGAGGATAGACGGCAAGGTGGTGCTCAATTACTTTCCTGGGAACACCGAGGATGTCAGATGGTTGCCATGCAAACACATCGACATTCGCCCGCAGGAAAGCAACGAGCGCGCTTTCCTATTTAGGGTCAAGCGTGGCACTGATGGTGAAGGTACCACCAGTGCCGTCCTCCTTGGCGGCCACTTTCTTGCTTTCAGGTGTCGCTGTCTTTGCCTTCTTGCACTTGCCGGTGGAGCTCGATGGTGCGTCCTCGACGGTAGCGCAGCACTCCGAAGAGGTGCGCTTGCCGGAGTAGGCATCAGAGCTACTCTTGCCGGACTTGGTCTTCTTCTTCCCCCCGGGAGCTTCAGCGGCAAGTGGTTTGCGCTCTACTGCGGCTGCTGCTTCCCGGTAGATCTTGTCGGTACAGATAAGTGCATCTTTCTTGTCGCCATCGACAGAAATAACACTTATTGGACCAGGCATCTTGAGCACATTGTAAGCGTAGTGAGAGGCTGCCATGAACTTGGCAAGCGCTGGACGGCCGAGTATCCCATTGTAGGGCAATGGGAAATCGGCAACGTCAAACGTGACTCTCTCTGTCCTGAAGTTCAGCTCACTGCCAAAAGTTACTGGCAGTGTGATCTTCCCCTTCGGCTTGCTCCTTCCCGGGTTGATTCCTTGAAAGGTACCAGTCTCTTCGAGCTCGCTGTCGGGGATTTGGAGCTTCTTGAGCACTGCGGAGGAGATCAGATTTAGGCCGGCCCCGCCGTCAACCAACATCTTTGTAACCTTGAGGTTGCGGATGGTTAGCGAAACCAACATCGGCAAGCACCCGACCGCAGTGATGCAATCAGGGTGATCCTCAACATTGAAGATGATGGGCGTGCTGGACCACTTCAGGGGCTTGCGCGATTCAACGGACGGTTCGGCTGCGTTCACTTCCCGCACCCATTGTTTGAGTTGGCGGTGCGAGGTGTGCAGAGAAGCACCACCGTCGATGCACAAAACCTCTGTTGCCTTCTGGAACTCCTGCTCGTCAGTCTCATCCTCCTCCATCTCATCATCCTCATCTTCGTCTTCGTCCTTGTCGCGGCCACGGGGAGGTCTGTCTCCTTGCCGCTGCTTGGCCTTGCCGCGGTGCCCTCCTCGGGCGGGACGCTTCTTGCCGGATCCTCTGCCACCTTCCTGGGCCTTCTCCTTGTCGTGGCGCTCATATTCGGCTTTCTGTAGCTCCGCCATCTGCTCAACTTTCTTGCAGGCTTGGAGGTCGTGGCCCTTGGTGCGGTGGATCTTGCAATACTGCTTGCCGGAGCCGTCCTACTTGTCGGCGGCCACCACAGCCTCACCGGAGTCACCAGCTTTGGCCTTCTTGGCGCCACCTCCGTTGCCGGACTGCTCGACGACTAGCACATCCTTAGCCTTCCTCTTTCTGTTATTCCGCCTCCGGTTCTTCTTTGCCGGAGGGGTGTCCTCACTGTCAGATCCTTCTGCTCCTACATTCTCTCTGGGAAGTTTCCTCCCCTCTTCAGCTCGTGCACACTTGTTGGCCAGAGCATATAGCTCGCTGACATCTCTGATCTTGCACATCGCCATCTCCTCCCTCATCCTGTGGTTACGCACGTTCTGATGGAACACGCTGATAACCGCGGTAGGGTGGACGTCTGGGATGTTGCGCTGCACTTGGCTGAATCTCTGTACGTACATGCGCGGGGGTTCTCCCTCCTTCTGGGCGAGCAAATGAAGATCGCTCTCCTGGCCATGGGGTTTGTGGCCGCCTGTGAAGGCGCCGACAAACTGATGGCACAGGTCCGCCCACGAAGAGATGGAGTTGTCCGGCAAGTGCATGAGCCAAGATCTCACGTTGGGCTTGAGCACCAGCGGGAAGTAGTTGGCGAGGATCTTCTCGTCGCGCCCCCCGGCAGCCTGCACCGCGATGGTGTAGACGCTGAGGAACTCTGACGGATGTACCCTACCATCGTACTTCTCGGGTACGTCCGGCTTGAAGTTCTTGGTACTGGGCCACTGGACTTGCCGCAGCTCACGGGTGAACGCAGGGCAACCTGCCGCGTATGGCAAGTCGCCTGGTTCCCCTGGTGCATGCATATCGACAGTGGGCCCAGCGCGCTGGTGAGATTGACGCCGCGCTTCTCTCCGACGCTCGATGCGAGTGCGAGCGTCTTCGTGTCGTTGTTCTTGGAGAACTTGGCGTTGATCGCGGCGAGCTCGCGGGTCCGACGATGCAGTGGAGTCGGTGTCGAGGTTGGCCCGGCGAGTCGGCGATCTTGGCCTTCGGGGCGGGGAGTGCAGGGTGGTGGCACCCCCGCCGGTCTTATCGCCACCTGCTTCCGCCTGAGCGTCTTGCCGTGGCTTCGACGTGCTCGGTTGCCGGGGCTTGTCGGCGTTGGCGAAGCCGATGAGGCTCTGAATGGTGATCCTCCAGTCGTCGATCTTGTCTGGCGCTGGAGGGTAATCTAGAAGCAGCTGGGCTCGGGCCAGCGCTTCCTCTGGAGTCTTGGGCGGCGGTGGAGAGCGACGCGAGGTGCGGGATATGCTCAAACTTCTAACAGTGTTAGAAGGAGCAACATCTTGCCCAGGCGACCGTACTGCGCTCGTGCCAGCGTGTTGGCGTGCATGTTGGCCTTGAGCGTCTCGCGATCCGCCGGCTCGGCCTTGTTCCAACGCGAGCACGGTGCTAGGAGCACCGTGGCGTTGTTGATCCTGCACCTCTTGGGAGGGGTGCGGTGGATGTACAGACGCTGAAGCTTGCGGGGCCTTGTCCTTGGACCTGGTGACGACGTGAGTCCCCCCATCGGCACCCGCTCCTCCGCCGGCGTCCACCCCACCGCCGGTTTGCTCCGGTGGCGGTAGGTTATTCGTAGACGGAGCGGCCACCTCCGAAGCCTTCTTCTTCGCTGGCATGTCGATGAAGATGTCGATGTAGCGCGCGCCAACGCCAGATCAGGTACGCACGACCTCGACGCCCCCCTACCTGGCGCGCCAAAGATGTCGTGGGGAATGAGCACCTATGGGGCAGGGAGCCCCTTTTTTGGTCCGGCAGGGAGCGGAGGGCGCACGAAGAGCAGATCGAGGCGAAAGCACGCGAGGGATTTTACCCAGCTTCGGAGCTCTCCGGAGAGATAAAACTCCTACTGCTGCTTTGTGTTTCTATTATGTTCTTGCTCAAGAGCGTAGGTGTGTTGTAGTTTCGAATAAATCGAACCCCTTCTACGTGTGCATGGGCCTCCCTTTTATAGTCTAAAGGGGTCACCGACAGGTGGCAGCGTAGAGAGAGGGGTAAAAAAGTAAAAACGCATGTTGGTACAACCGCTATCAACAGTGCCCCCCCTACCTAACTCTGACCGCAGGGGACAAGGGCATTTAATGCCCGTCCGGTCGCCCCAACAGTGCAGGAAGCGACTGTTAGGGGTGCCACCGATCGCCACGATGGCCTCCTTGTCAGCTCCATCCGCCACCTCGCACCGCATGGCTGCACAGCCGCCCGACACGTGCGCCAGGAACGATCTTGGGGCGACATGTCGTTGGATGCGCTGTAGCGTGGATGCAGTGTGGTGGCTTCGACCGCGGCAAGCGCCTGGCCGCGGTTATTGTCTTGTCGCACCCACGAGCTTGTCGCTCGCCAGTCCTTTGCTGGGGCGCGCGGCGCGTCGCGGCAAGTTCTTCGCAGTACCTTAGTTGGCCTTCCCGGCAAGCTCCTCTTGCCGGGGTCTTGTCCTTCCCGGCAAGCTGCTCTTGCCGGGGCCTTGTCTTCTCAGTTAACACTTTGTTCTTGAATGGCAGTAATAGGAATGACGAAGGATCTTGGCGGACGCCCGACAAGCCTTGCCGCGGGGCGCTGCGACTGCCCGTGCCCAAGTTTGGGGTACTAAGGTACCCCTACTTTAGTACACCGACACCAAGACTTCAGGGTGCGGCTGCCCTCCCTCCCCCCTCCTTTATATAGGCCCCCAGGGGGCGCCGGCCCTAGAGATGGGATCTCTAGGCGGGGGGGGGGGGGGGGGGGGGGCGGCCAAGGGGGGTGGAGTGCCCACCAAGGCAAGTGGAGGCGCCCCCTCCCCTAGGGTTCCCAACCCTAGGCGCAGAGGGGGCCCAGGGGGGGCGCACCAGCCCACCAGGGGCTGGTCCCCTCCCCACTTCAGCCCACGGGGCCCTCCGGGATAGGTGGCCCCACCCTGTGGACCCCCGGGACCCTTCCGGTGGACCCCCGGGACCCTTCTGGTGGTCCCGGTACAATACCGGTGACCCCCGAAACTCTCCCGATGGCCGAAACTGCACTTCCTATATATTATTCTTTACCTCCGGACCATTCCGAAACTCCTCGTGACGTCCGGGATCTCATCCGGGACTCCTAACAACTTTTGGATTGTGCATACTCATATCTCTACAACCCTAGCGTCACCGAACCTTAAGTGTGTAGACCCTACGGGTTCGGGAGACACGAAGACATGACCGAGATGGCTCTCCGGTCAATAACCAACAGCGGGATCTGGATACCCATGTTGGCTCCCTCATGCCCCTCGATGATCTCATCTGGTGAACCACGATGTCGAGCGTTCAATCAACCCCGTATACAATTCCCTTTGTCAATCGGTATGTTACTTGCCCGAGACTTGATCGTCGGTATCCCAATACGTCGTTCAGTCTCGTTACCGGCAAGTCACTTTACTCGTACTGTAATGCATGATCCCGTGACCGGACACTTGGTCACTTTGAGCTCATTATGATGATGCATTACCGAGTGGGCCCAGAGATACCTCTCCGTCATACGGAGTGACAAATCCCAGTCTCGATCTGTGTCAACCCAACAAACACTTTCGGAGATACCTGTAGTGCACCTTTATAGTCACCCAGTTACGTTGTGACGTTTTGTACACCCAAAGCACTCCTACGGTATCCGGGAGTTACACGATCTCATGGTCTAAGGAAAAGATACTTGACATTGGAAAAGCTCTAGCAAAACGAACTACACGATCTTGTGCTATGCTTAGGATTGGGTCTTGTCCATCACATCATTCTCATAATGATGTGATCCCGTTATCAATGACATCTAATGTCCATAGTCAGGAAACCATGACTATCTGTTGATGAACGAGCTAGTCAACTAGAGGCTTACTAGGGACATATTATGGTCTATGTATTCACACGTGTATTACGATTTCCGGATAATACAATTATAGCATGAATAAAGACAATTATCATGCACAAGGAAATATAATAATAATCCTTTTATTATTGCCTCTAGGGCATATTTCCAACACTACTATTTTGCCCTCAACTACGAGGGGAGGTAAGGGACTGCCATCTAGCCTTGCACTAGATTCTCCTTCTGTTATGAGTAAGTTTGCGACACCTAAAACTACTACTGTTGTGAATTCTGATATGTCGCATGTTATTTATGATGCCACTTTTGCTATGCATGATACTTATGATGAAACTACTTCTATGCTTGATACTACTGTGCCCCTTGGTGAATTTCTTGATGAGCAAATTGCTAGGTCTAGAGAAAGAGAAATTATTGAACCTGAACACGATGATGTTAGTGATGATGAAAATATTCCTGCTATTCCTGAAGGTTATCTTTTTGATGCTGAATCTTCTGCAGCTATTCTTGCTTGCCAGGATAGACATGAACTTAAGAAGTTGCTAGTTAAATGGAGTAAAGAATATTTTAGAGATAGGAAGGATGAAACCCGACCCTGCTTTTGCTACTTCACCTATCTGTGTTTCTGATCAGGATTATTATGATTTTTCTGTTGATCCAGATATAATTACTTTGGTTGAATCTGATCCTTTTTATGGCTATGAATCTGAAACTGTTGTGGCACATCTTACTAAGTTAAATGATATAGCTGCCCTGTTTACTAATAATGAGAGATCGCGTTACCTTTATTTACTCAAAATATTTCCGTTCTCATTAAAGGGTGATGCTAAGATATGGTTTAATTCTCTTGATCCTGGTTGTGTGCAAAGTCCCCAGGATATGATTTATTACTTCTCTGCTAAATATTTCCCTGCTCATAAGAAACAAGCTGCTTTGAGGGAAATATACAACTTTGTGCAAATTGAAGAAGAGAGTATCCCACAAGCTTGGGGGAGGCTTCTCAAGTTACTTAATGCTTTGCCTGATCATCCTCTTAAGAAACCTGAAATATTTGATATCTTTTATAATGGACTAACTGATGCTTCCAGAGATTACCTGGATAGTTGTGCTGGTTCTATTTTCATGGAAAGAACACCGGATGACGCTGAAATTCTATTGAATAATATGTTGGCAAATGAAAATAATTAGGCACCTCCCGAGCCAGTTCCTGAGCCAATTACTGAGCCTATTCCTAAACCAACTCCGAAGAAGAGAGGTGTTCTATTTCTCAGTCCCGAAGATATGCAAGAGGCAAAGAAATCTATGAAAGAAAAAGGTATTAAAGCTGAAGATGTTAAGAATTTACCTCCTATTGAAGAAATACATGGTCTTAATTTACCGCCTGTTGAAGAAGTATATGATCTCAATTACTTATTTACTGAAGAACCTCCCGATATCCCGACACAGGTAGTAAAGGTAAATTCTCTCTATAGACATGATAAAGCTGAAGTCCCTCCTACTAAAATTGCTAGTCAGTGCTTGGATGAGTTTGATGACTTTATGTTTAAGCAAGATGACTTTAATGCTTATTTTGGTAGACAATTAAAATAGAATACCTTTATGATTAAATGCTTGGGTGATTATATGGCTGATATTAGAGGTGAACTTAAACTTGTTAGCAAACATGCTTCTGTGGTTACCACTCAAGTAGAACAAGTACTTAAAGCTCAGAAAGAAGTGCTTGATGAAATGAATAGTAAGAAAAATGATTATGATGTTAGAGTGGCTACTAGAACTGGTAGAATGACTCAGGAACCTTTGTATCCTGAAGGCCACCCTAAGAGAATCGAGCAAGATTCTCAGAGAAATAATATTGATGTACCTAGTTCTTCTAAGAGGAAGAAGAAGAAAAATGATAGGACTTTGCAAACTTCTAGTGAACCTATTGCTGAACCACCTGACAGTCCGAATGATATCTCTATTTCTGATGCTGAAACACAATCAGGTGATGAACATGAACCTAGTGATAATGTTAATGATAATGTTCATGTTGATGCTCAACGTAGTAATGATAATGATGTAGAAGTTGAACCTGCTGTTGATCTTGATAACCCACAATCAAAGAATCAACGTTATGATAAAAGAGACTTCGTTGCTAGGAAACATGGTAAAGAAAGGGAACCATGGGTTCAGAAACCCATGCCTTTTCCTCCGAAACCATCCAAGAAAAAGGATGATGAGGATTTTGGGCGCTTTGCTGAAATGATTAGACCCATCTTTTTGCGTATGCGATTAACTGATGTGCTCAAAACAAATCCTTATTCTAAGTATATGAAGGATATCGTTACCAATAAAAGAAAGATACCTGAAGCTGAAATTTCCACCATGCTTGCCAATTATACTTTTAAGGGTGGAACACCAAAGAAACTTGGAGATCCAGGAGTACCTACTATACCATGCTCCATTAAGAGAAATTATGTTAAAACTGCTTTATGTGATCTTGGAGCCGGTGTCAGTGTTATGCCTCTCTCTTTATATCGTAGACTTGATTTGAATAAGTTGACACCTACTGAAATATCTTTGCAAATGGCTGATAAATCAACTGCTATACCTGTCAGTGTTTGTGAGGATGTGCCTGTTGTGGTTGCAAACATTACTATTTTAACGGACCTTGTTATTCTTGATATTCCCGAGGATGATAGTATGTCTATTATTCTTGGAAGACCTTTCCTTAATACTGTAGGGGCTGTTATTGATTGCACCAAAGGCAATGCCACTTTTCATGTTAATGGCAATGAGCACACGGTACATTTTCCGAGGAAACAACCTCAAGTTTATAGTATCAACTCTATTGGAAAAATTCCATCGATTATATTAGGAGGTATTGAATTTCCTCTCCCTACTGTCAAGAAAAAGTATGATATTCTTATTGTTGGGGATTTTCATATCCCCGTTGAGGTAACTTAGTGTTATTCGAAATTCATCCGGTTCCGTGATTATTCGGAATGAGTTTGTTAACAAGAGTTGATCAACCTTGTTAGTGGGTTCATTTTGATGATCACGAGATGGATAAAACTAGAAGCACAACCTTCTGTACCCTCTTTATGTTTTCTGTTATTTAGTAGAGATAAAGTAAAATAGTATTTTTCTGTCTGTCTCCTGACTTATCCGTGCAATATAAAAATATCCCGAAAATAAAAGTCCTCAGAATGCCATGCCAATTTAATATGATTTTTTCGGGAATATTTGAAGATTTACTGTGCAAAAATTACCACGGGGGGAGATGCCACCTGGCCACGAGGGTGGAGGGCGCGCCCTACCCCTTGGGCGTGCCCCCCTACCTCGTGGGCCCATGGTGGCCCTCCTCCACTTATTCCTACACCCATCTTCTTCCTCTACCTCACACAAACATGAAAAACCAACTCAAACACGAGTTCCAGCCCCCGTTGTTGTGATTTTCGATCTCCTTGCTCAAAGCACCTCTCGCAAAACTGCTTGGGGAGATTGTTCCTTGGTATGTGACTCCTCCATTTGTCCAATTAATTTAGGTTCTAGTGCTTTATTCATTGCAAATTTGTGCTGCATAGGTGACCATGTTCTTGAGCTTGCATGTCAAATTTATATGGTTCTAAGTAGTTCCAATGCTTGATATAGGCCCTAGGCACGTGTGGGAGTTGTTACTATCAATTTTATTGAAGTTGGTTCACTTTTATTTGAAGTTACTAAAAATTTCAGATTGTTTCAGAAATAATGCAGAAAGTTTTGAGGGGCTCGTCGACCCGAAGCTCTAAGGAAAAACAAAAGGAAGAAGAACAGAAGCCCAAATTTAATTTGCCTCGCACCGCGGAGGTCCGGCCGTGTGAATGGCCTTCCGATGACTTCTTGAGGAGAGCCGGGATTTATGAGGATTTCTATTTATTGATTGAGAACGTCGGCCTCACCAACTTCCTCCGCGACCAACGTCATCAGTATCTCTTACTCACAAATACTTTTGTGCAAAACTTCTACTTTTTTCCTAAGAAATCACCTCCAACAGTAGAGTTTCATTTATATGACGTTGTTAAAGAGATGACATTAGCTGAATTCTGCGAGGTTGCAGAATACCCTTTGAGGGCACTTTAGATGAACCCCACCGTAACGAAGTAGAAGCTTTTATTAACACCATCACGGTGGGAGAAACCAGGAAGGTTTCTGATGCAAGGATCACTAGCATACATTTTCCTGTTTTACGTTACTTTGCCTTATTCGCTAGTCGTTGCTTGATTGGACGCGGGAACTGTGGGAACCTTAGTATTCCTGATATTATTATTGTGTTCCATGGTTTATACTGCAATAACTCTGTTAGTATTGGTGGAATTGTTGCTAGACGGTTAAGTCTTAACCGTACTAAGGGCCCCATCTTTGGAGGCATTTATGCTTCACGCCTAGCTGAACATTTTGAAATACCTATTAGGCATGAGGTGAAAGAAGAAACAGCGCTGCCCCGTGTTTATTTAGATTATAAGAGTATGATAGCGCATGATTTTCTTGTTAAGAGTCATGAAGGGGAGCTCAAATACAAATTATACTTTGATAAACATCACCCTGAAACTATCACTTTGCCTGCTCCTTATTTGTTTAACTTGTCTATAGAACCTCACATTGTTCCGTGGTCGGCTATTCAAGCCTATCGGAATCCTGCACCAGCCCCGAAACCGGAGCTACAAGATGAGCCTCCACGACTATCTGTTTATTCTTGGGATCCAGAGGAGGCTGCCAGCCAGTGGCAGTCAGTGTCTTCTTCGTCACACTACGACCCCAGTTTCACCTACGGGTATCCGCCAGGCTATCCCTGGCAATAGACCAACTTAGGCCAAAAGCCTAAGCTTGGGGGAGTACGTATTTCCCACCGACATTACATTTATGTTCACACACACACTCATTGCTAGATGTCGGTGCTCATACTTTTTCACTGTAATATCCATGTTAGTTTAACTTTCTTTTTCCTGCTTTCTTCTTGTGTGTTTGTTAAACTTTAAGAAAAAACAAAAAAAATTAGTTGGTCTACTTTCCATGCTTGTGGTAGAATTAAAAAGAAAACCCAAAAATATTTCCCGTTCTTCTTTTTACTTGTTGGGAGCTTTCCCGTGTAAATAGTTTTTATTTTCTTTTCTTTTCTTTGGGGGTTGAGAAGGCCATACTGAAAATGCTTAGTGGCTCTTATATGCATGACTGTTTATTTAACTTAGAGACCGTATTACTTGTCTTCTCTCTTGAGTTGAATGCTTGCAGATTCCAGCTTAGTCCAATGCACGTGCACTCTTATTATTATACACACCGTTCGGTCGTGCAAGTGAAAGGCAATAATGATGATATATGATGGACTTATTGGGATGAGAAAAGCCGGTATGTACTCGACCGCTCTTGTTTTTGTAAATACGATGATTCATCGTTCCTGATTCAGCTATTATGAAGTAAACATATTTGCAATGACATTTAGAGATTATAGTTGCTTGTGCCATGCCTGATTAGCAATGAGTTATAATGGTTTACCTTGCATGCCAACATGCTTTTAGAATGATTATGATGTGGTATGATGGGATGGTATCCTCCTTTAAATGTATTAAGTGACTATACTTGGCACATGTTCACGCATGTAGTTGAATCAAATCAACATAGCCTTCATGATATTTATGTTCATGGTTGATTATATCCTACTCATGCTTGTATTTGGTGTAAATTAGTTTTAATGCATGTTTACGACCGTTGTCGCTCTCTCAGTTGGTCGCTTCCTAGTCTTTTGCTAGCCTTCACCTGTACTAAGCGGGAATACTGCTTGTGCATCCAAACTCCTTAAACCCCAAAGTTGTTCCATATGAGTCCACTATACCTTCTTATATGCGGTATTTACCTGCCGTTCCAAGTAAATTTGTATGTGCCAAACTCTAAACCTTCAAATAAACATTCTGTTTTGCATGATCGAATAGCTCATATGTCAACTAGAGCTGCCCTTATCTTCCGTGTTAGGCGGTTTATTCTCAAGAGGAGTGGACTCCGCTCCTCATTCACGAGAAAATGGCTGGTATCCGGGATGCCCAGTCCCATGATTTATGCAAACTAAATCAAAATAACTGCAAACAAAACTCCCCTTGGGACCCGTTGAATGTTGAAGGCACTCGTTGTTTCGAGCAAGCCATGGATTGATGCTTGTGGAGGAAGGGGAGTATAAACTTTACCATTCTGTTTGGGAACCGTCTATAATCTTTTTAGCATGGAAGATATCGTCGTCTTTTAGTTGTTATGTTGACAATGAAAGTATGCCGCTCAAAATATAATTTATCTCTATTTCAAAACTGAGCTCTGGCACCTCTACAAATCCCTGCTTCCCTCTGCGAAGGGCCTATCCATTTACTTTTATGTTGAGTCATCACCCTTCTTATTAAAAAGCACCCGCTGGAGAGCACACTGTCGTTTGCATTCATTATTATTGGTTTATATTGGGTATGACTTGACTGGATCTCTTTTACCATGGATTACAATGTTTAGTCAGTCCTTGATCTTTAAAGGTGCTCTGCATTTATGTTTTGCAGTCTCAGAAAGGGCTAGCGAGATACCATTTTGTTATATCATGTTATGATTATTTTGAGAAAGTGTTGTCATCCGAGTTTTATTATTATGGCTCGCTAGCTGATTATGCTATTGATATGAGTGATTATGAGACCTACGAGTTATTGTGAGTATGGTTAGTTCATAATATTTGCTGAAACTTGAATGCTGGCTTTTCATGTTTGCAACAACAAGAGCAAACAAAGTTTGTAAAAGTTTTTCTTTTTCTCTTTCAGTTTGTCAACTGAATTTCTTGAGGACAAGCAAGGGTTTAAGCTTGGGGGAGTTGATACGTCTCCGTCATATCTACTTTTCCAAACAATTTTGCCCTTGTTTTGGACTCTAACTTGTATGATTTGAATGGAACTAACCCGGACTGACGCTGTTTTCAGCAGAATTGCCATGGTGTTGTTTTATGTGCAGAAAATAAAAGTTCTCGGAATGACCTGAAACTCCACGGAACACCTTAGAAAAAACAATAAAAAATCCTCGCAAAAGATGAAGAATAGGGGGCCCACACCCTGTCCACGAGGGTGGGGGTGCCCCCTGGGCGCGCCCCCTACCTCGTGGGCCCCCTGGTGGCCCTCCGACGCCAACTCCAACTCCATATATTGGCTTTCGGGGAGAAAAAAAATCAGAGAGAAGAAATGATCGCGTTTTACGATACAGAGCCACCGCCAAGCCCTAATCTCTCTCGGGAGGGCTGATCTGGAGTCCGTTGGGGCTCCGTAGAGGGGGATTCGTCGCCGTCGTCATCATCAACCATCCTCCATCACCAATTTCATGATGCTCACTGCCGTGCGTGAGTAATTGCATCGTAGGCTTGCTGGACGGTGATGGGTTGGATGAGATTTATCATGTAATCGAGTTAGTTTTGTCAGGGTTTGATCCCTAGTATCCACTATCTTCTGAGATTGATGTTGCTATGACTTTTCTATGCTTAATGCTTGTCACTAGGGCCCGAGTGCCATGATTTTAGATCTGAACCTATTATGTTTTCATGAATATATGTGTGTTCATGAATAATCGGGACCACTCCCGGTGATGACCATAGTTTGAGGAGTTCACGTATTCACTATGTTCTAATGCTTTGTTCCGGTTCTCTATTAAAAGGAGGCCTTAATATCCCTTAGTTTCCAGTAGGGCCCCGCTGCAACAGGAGGGTAGGACAAAAGATGTCATGCAAATTCTTTTCCATAAGCACGTATGACTATATACGGAATACATGCCTACATTACATTGATGAACCGGAGCTAGTTCTGTGTCACCCTATGTTATGACTGTTACATGACGAACCGCATCCGGCATAATTATCCATCCTAATCCGGTGCCTACGAGTTTTCCATATACTGGTTCTCGCTTATTTACTTTTCCGTTGCTACTGTTACAATCACTACAAAATACCAAAAACATTACTTTTGTTGTCTTTACTTTTGTTACCGTTACCACTACTATCATATTACTTTGCTACTAAACACTTTGCTGCAGATACTAAGTTTCCAGGTGTGGTTGAATTGACAACTCAGCTGCTAATACTTGAGAATATTCTTTGGCTCCCCTTGTGTCGAATCAATAAATTTGGGTTGAATACTCTACCCTCGAAAACTGTTGCGATCCCCTGTACTTGTGGGTTATCACGCCTAACCGGCTGGACGATACACAATCCTCAAGTGTAACAAGTCTTCAGATCACGCAGACAGAAAGACTTCAGTGATGCCTAAATCTCTTTGGCTCTGGTGTTTTGGGCTTTGTCCTCGCAAGGATCTCTCTCTCTCAAAGGCTTCGGAGGTGGGTTGCTCTCAAATGACAAAAGTCGTGCACTAACTCTGAGCAGCCACCAAGTTATGGTGTAGGGGGTGGGATATTTATAGCCAAGTGGCAACCCGACTTGATATGTCCGAAATGACCCTGGGTCACTGAGGAACCAACACGTGTCCAACGGTTGGATTTCAAACACATGCGGCAGCTTGGCTTGGGCTACAAGCAAAGCTGACTCATCCAACTCTGGATAAGATTTGCTCTCATTGTCTGTGCTCGAAGACATAGGATTTGGTTGAGCATCACATCAGTCACTCTGAATATGTTCACTTGGACCCCACTTAACAGTACGGTGGTTCCTATGACTCAATAAAGAAGAAAAGGAAACTACGAAACAACTATGTATTCGCACTCCATAGTAATCAAGTGAATGTCTTCACACGTCATTATCTTCATCGTGAATGTCTTCATGAACCACCATTGTCTTCAATGTCTTCACACATTTTTAGGGGTCATCTCTAGTAGGTAAACCGAATCAATGAGGGCTACTACCTGTGTTATCCTGCAATTCTCACAAACACATTAGTCCCTCAACCACGTTTGTCGCCAATACTCCAAAACCAACTAGGGGTGGCACTAGATGCACTTACAATCTCCCCCTTTTTGGTGATTGATGACAAACTGGTTGACATTTTCAACAGGGATAAAAGTATGTGAAAGTTCAGGTACATAGGCATTGTCTTCATAGGTTAAAAGAGGCTCCCCGTGAAGATGTGCATATAAGTAGTTTGCTTTTGAATGCAAATGCACAAGGCATGTTTTGCTTTGTGGATACCTTCCTCAATCACAAAGACAATTCATCATGCATATATGAAGGTAATGAAGATAATGATATGCATAATGAGAAATGGACGTCTGTAGAATGACTTCATGCAGAATTTATCACCGCGCTACATTGTAGCAGCAAAAGTAGCAAACGACCATCAAGTTTAAGTGTTACAACTCAAAAGCCAAATAGTTTCAAAACAAGAGTTGTAAGTACTTAGCAAAAATAAAGCAACCACCCCATATGGACCCGCTTGAAGACTACCAACCTCAATGCTTCTCCCCCTTTTGTCAATAAGGACCAAAAAGGTTTGAAGACATAGAGTATCTATTCGTTCTGAGGTGGAGAAAATGTTGGAGTAGCAGGGTCGACGTTGGAGTTGGGTAGTGTAGACATGCCTGGTGGAGAATCTTGATGCAGTGAAGCTAGTGTTGGTGAAGTGGCATTGTCTTCTTCATTGACAACTCTCGCAAAAATAGTCGCAACCGAAGATGAATACTCATAATCTTCAATGGAAGGTGTTGGGCGCCAACTTGCAGATTGCGGTGGCCTTTAGTCAACTTGAATTTCTCTGTGAAGCCATCTTTGCGAAGATCATCTTCAAAGCAAAGCAGTGTGAGGCTCTTCTAGGACCACCGACAGGCTTCATGCGCGACGAAGGAATTCTTGGTGGCCAACTTGCGAATGCGATTAACATCAACCAAAAGACTCTACATTTGGCGCTTCAGCCATTCATGATGCCTATCCTGATTTTGATGTAGAGATACCTGTAAGTGCATCTAGTGCCCCTTAGTGATTTTGGTGTATTGAAGACTTATAGGTTAAGGGACTGATGCGTTTGTAAGTGTACACAGGTCTATAAGTCTATGAGGAGTTTGATATTTACAGAGAAAGTCGACCCCTAAAAATGAAGTTCTTCGACTGAAGACTTTGATATTCTGAAGACTTTCTGAAGACTTTGAAAGTGAAGAAATTGGTGTGACCTTGAAGACTTGGTATTCACTTGAGGAACATGAAGCGTGAAGACTTTTGTTTTTGTAGTTTCATTTTCTCTTTATTGAGTCATAGGAAACACCGTACTGTTAAAGGGGGTCGAGGAAATACTAAGGAAAGATTTCCATGTGATGCTCAACTAAAAATCCTACACCTACCAATCCCTTCGAGTGAAGCCATTGTAAATCTCATACAGTTCAGTCAATTTCTTCAGTGACAGAGACGCAGTTTTTCTGGTCACTGATGACTTTGCTCTGACTGAGGAGTTAGGAATTCGCCAGTGCGAATTGCCTACACAGTAAGGAACATGATAGCCCTGAGGAATTTGAGAGTCAAATTTCCGACCATTGCTGTGCTGCGCGCCGGCTGTCCCAAAATATCTTATCCACCTAACGGTCATATCATTGAAGGGCATTTATGTCTTATCATGTCGGGCTGCTCCCTAGGCTATA
The DNA here is from genome assembly GCA_963921465.1 of Triticum timopheevii. Lineage (NCBI taxonomy): Eukaryota > Viridiplantae > Streptophyta > Magnoliopsida > Poales > Poaceae > Triticum > Triticum timopheevii. Next base: position 160,783,330 of record OY997274.1, on the reverse strand, counting down.
AATAGCCGCCCCCTACAACCACTAGTTGGTTGGCTGCTCCGAGAGAACTTGACACTTGTCATTTGAGAGCAACCCATCCTCCGAGGACTTTGAGTGAAAATCATCAAGTGAGGAAAACCCAAAACCAAACCCCCACAAACCCAAAGTGATTGAGCATCACTGAAGAAATTGATCCTGCGTGGATCCGACGCTTGTTACCTTTGAAGACTGTGCTTCTTCCAGACGGTTAGGCGTCAAGGTCTAGAGCATCCAAGAGGAATTGTGGATCGCTGAGTGACCAAGTCTGTGAAGGTTTGGAAGTCACCTGAACACTTACCACGAGTGATTGGACGAGGCCTGCGTGGTCTTAGTTCAAGGAGAATACGGTGAGGACTGGGTGTCCTGAGTTGCGGCTCAGTGACTGGGTGTCCGGGACTGCGTGTCCTCGAGTTTAAATACTCAGCCGCTCCAACCAGACGTACAACTGAGACAGCAGTTGGAACTGGTTTACCAAATCATTGTCTTCACCAACTTACTGGTTCTATTTCCTCAACTCTTTCATTTCCTCATTACTGTGTTGAATGTTTGTTCATATCTGTGCTTGAAGACTTTGACTGAAGACTTTCTCAAATTCCTCAGTTCAATTTCTTCAGTCTGTTTGTCTTCATCTTGTGTTATCCTGTGATTACGCTTTCTTTACTCTGTGTTTGTCTTCATTCCATCATGATGACCATGCTTGTATTCTGTTATGTTTACTTCTGAGTACTTATTCCGCTGCAAGTAGTTCTTCGCTAAGGAATTTCCTCACTGGCAATATCCTCAATGAAGAATTCATAAAAATCGCCTATTCACCCCCTCTCTAGTCGATATAACGCACTTTCAATTGGTATCAGAGCAAGGTACTCCCTTGTTCTGTGTGATTTTGGTTTAACCGCCTGGAGTTTTAGTTATGTCGACCACAGGTGAGGGAGTCCTGGACTAGGGGGTGTCCGGACAGCCGAACTATAATTATCCGCCGGACTCCAAGACTACGAAGATACAAGATTGAAGACTCCGTCCCGTGTCCGGATGGGACTTTCCTTGGCGTGGAAGGCAAGCTTGGCAATACGGATATGTAGATCTCCTACCATTGTAACCAACTCTGTGTAACCCTAGCCTCCTCCGGTGTCTATATAAACCGGAGGGCTTTAGTCCGTAGGACAACATACATTACAACAATCATACCATAGGCTAGCTTCTAGGGTTTAGCCTCCTTGATCTCGTGGTAGATCCACTCTTGTACTACCCATATCATCAATATTAATCAAGCAGGACGTAGGGTTTTACCTCCATCAAGAGGGCCCGAACCTGTGTAAAAACATTGTGTCCCTCGTCTCCTGTTACCATCCGCCTAGACGCACAGTTCGGGACCCCCTACCCGAGATCCGCCGGTTTTGACACCGACATTGGTGCTTTCATTGAGAGTTCCTCTGTGTCGTCACCGATAGGCTTGACGGCATCTTCAACCAACAACGCTGTCCACGGTGAGACTTTTCTTCGCGGACAGATCTTCGTATTCGGCGGCTTCGCACTGCGAGCCAATTCACTTGGCCATCTGGAGCAGATCGAAAGCTACGCCCTGGCCGTCAGGTCAGATTCGGAAGCTTAAACTTCACGGCCGATGCCCGCGGAGACTTGATCTTCGACGGACTCGAGCCACAGCCAAGCGCGCCGCACTGTCACGATGGGCATGACTTAGCTCTGTCACCGAACAGTGCCTTGGTGGCCGCACACGGATCCGCTTCGGCCATTAGCCCGGAGCCGATCGCCCAGATCGAGGGCCGGTGGATAGACGCCGCCCTGGAGGCTTCAACATCCACGGCGATGGAGCCGAACACTAATCTTGTCCCCTACGAAACTCGTGATTCCGAGGCGCCGGACTCCTTGCCGGACTCCGAGCCTCCCGCGCCCCTACCAATCGATCCGGATTGGGCGCCGGTTATGGAATTCACCGCCGCGGACATCTTCCAATACTCGCCTTTTGGCGATATCTTGAATTCACTAAAGCATCTCTCGTTATCAGGAGAGTCCTGGCCGGACTATGGCCAGGATGGTTGGGGTACGGACGACGAAGAAATTCAGAGCCCACCCACCACCCACTTTGTAGCCACTGTCGATGATCTAACCGACATGCTAGACTACGACTCCGAAGACATCGACGCTATGGACGACGATGCCGGAGACGAACAGGAACCAGCGCCTACAGGGCACTGGAAGACCACCTCGTCATACGACATATACATGGTGGACACCCCAAAAGATGGGGACGACGTAGAAACAGCGGGGGCAGACTCTTTAAAGAAGCAGCCCAAATGTCGGCGTCAGCGACGCCGCTCTAAATCCCGCCACAGCAAGAATGGAGATTCCCGCACAGGAGATAATAATACTCCAGAGAATGCCGAAGACAATCCCCTCCAGCAAGACTCAGCGCAGGAGGATGCAGAAGCAAGCCCTCACGAGAGGGCGGCAGACGAAGAGGTTGAGGATCATAACTATATGCCTCCCTCCGAAGACGAAGCAAGCCTCAACGATGATGAATTCGTCATACCCGAGGATCCCGTCGAACAAGAGTGCTTCAAGCGCAGGCTTATCGCCACAGCAAACAACCTAAAGAAAAAGCAGCAACAGCTTCAAGCTGATCAGGACCTGCTGGCCGATCGATGGACCGAGGTCCTCGCGGCCGAAGAGTATAAACTCGAACGTCCCTCCAAAAGTTACCCAAGACGCAAGCTGCTCCCAAGATTAGAGGAGGAAGCATACATACCTCCATCACCAGCGCACGATATGGCTGACCGACCACCCCGTGGTCGTGACAGAGAGGCATCTAGGTCCCCAGCCAAGACCATACCCCGGCATTGCTCCAAAAGTACAAAGCCAAGAGGGAACGCGCCGGACTTGCGAGACATATTGGAGGACAAAGCAAGGCAATCTAGATCCATCTATGGATCACGTGGGCGCCCTACGACCCACGACGAATACCGAATACAATAACCCTGGCCGAGCCAAACGTAGCAGACAGCGCTCTCTCGAGCTGCATCGCGATATTGCTCAATACAGAGGCGCCGCACACCCTCTATGCTTCACCGACGAAGTAATGGTTCATCAGATCCCCGAAGGGTTTAAACCCGTAAACATCGAATCTTACGATGGCACAACAGACCCCGCGGTTTGGATCGAAGACTATCTTCTCCACATCCATATGGCCCGCGCCGACGATCTCCACGCCATCAAGTACCTCCCGCTCAAGCTTAAAGGACCAGCTCGGCATTGGCTTAACAGCTTGCCCGCAGAGTCAATTGGGTGTTGGGAAGACCTGGAGGCCGCATTCCTTGATAACTTCCAAGGCACATATGTGCGACCACCAGACGCCGATGACCTAAGCCACATCATTCAGCAGCCAGACGAATCGGCCAGACAATTCTGGACACGGTTCTTGACGAAGAAAAATCAAATCGTCGATTGTCCGGATGCAGAGGCCCTTGCAGCCTTCAAACATAACATCCGGGACGAATGGCTAGCCCGGCACCTGGGGCAGGAAAAGCCGAAATCCATGGCAGCCCTCACATCGTTAATGACCCGCTTTTGCGCGGGAGAGGACATCTGGCTAGCCCGCAGCAACAATCTCCGTAAAAATTCTGGCAGTCCGGATACTAAGGACAACAATGGCAGGTCACGTCGAAACAAAAACAAGCGCCACATTAACGGCGACGATAAGGAGGATACGGCAGTCAACGCCGGATTCCGAGGCTCTAAACCCAGTCAGCGGAAGAAGCGATTCAAAAGAACCACTCCGGGTCCGTCCAATCTGGACCGAATACTTGACCGCTTATGCCAGATACATGGCACCTCTGAAAAGCCAGCTAACCACACTAATAGAGACTGCTGGGTGTTCAAGCAGGCCGGCAAGTTAATTGCCGAAAACAATGACAAGGGGCTAAACAGCGACGATGAGGAAGAGACCCGGCCGCCGAACAACAGAGGACAGAAGGGTTTTCCCCCACAAGTGCGGACGGTGAATATGATATACGTGACCCACATACCCAAGAGGGAGAGGAAACGCGCACTAAGGGACGTCTATGCGATGGAGCCAGTCGCCCCAAAGTTCAACCCATGGTCCTCTTGTCCGATCACTTTCGATCGAAGAGACCATCCGACCAGCATACACCATGGCGGATTCGCCGCATTGGTTTTAGACCCAATCGTCGATGGGTTCCACCTCACGAGAGTCCTGATGGACGGCGGCAGCAGCCTGAACCTGCTTTATCAGGATACAGTGCGCAAAATGGGCATAGACCCATCAAGGATTAAACCTACAAAGACAACCTTTAAAGGTGTCATACCAGGAGTGGAAGCCAACTGTACAGGCTCAGTCACACTGGAAGTGGTCTTTGGATCCCCGGATAATTTCCGGAGCGAAGAGTTAATCTTCGACATAGTCCCGTTTCGCAGCGGCTATCACGCTCTGCTTGGACGAACCGCGTTTGCAAAATTCAACGCGGTGCCGCATTATGCATACCTAAAGCTCAAGATGCCAGGCCCTCGTGGAGTCATCACGGTCAATGGGAATACGGAACGCTCCCTCCGAACGGAGGAACATACAGCGGCTCTCACGGCAGAAGTACAGAGCAGCCTTCTAAGGCAATTCTCGAGTCCGGCCGTTAAAAGGCCGGATACAGCAAAGCGCGCCCGGAGCAATGCCAACCAAGACCACCTGGCGCGATCAGAGCACGCGTAGCAATGCGGCCCAACCCTCGCCCGCGCATGATCCCAAGAATAACACTCCGCGTACATCATTACGCTTTGGAGATACCATGGGCACAGGGGAGGGGGCACGATCGCAACGGACCCAGAGTGCGGTTCGACCACACCGGGGGCTCGCAAGTGTGCCCCCCTTTTTTATTTTTTTATTGTTCTTCTTTTATGTACACAGGACTCTGTTAACCAGAAGCCCTGTCCGGCGGCGAACCTGCCGAACTCATGATGCAACAGTCAGGGACTAAAGAAGGCCGCGACGAACACTCAGGTGGTCTCAATTACGAGCATTAAATTCGATTATATACACCAAGTCCGCAGCTCATCCCTGGAGGGGGACATGTTTACTTAGTCCAAATCCCTTGCTTACCGCACTATTTGTATCAGTCCGCTCCACTAGCAGACTTTCTTTCATAAATAATGCAACACCTTTTTGATCGCAATTGCATTACCTTTTATATATATGCTCATTATATGACATCTTGCACCCGTATATTTTGGTACGGCCTAATACACCGGGGGCTTATGTTCCCCACTCTATGGTGTGATAAGTCCGAACACTTTCACAAGTGCGGCACCCCGAACTTATAGCATTATATGAATCGGCTCCGAATCATGTCTTGGGTCAATAGTTGGGTTTGCCCGGCTCCCACGTTTTGGTGCCTTACGTTCCGTTCTGTCGGCTAAGGTGGCACTGGGAGAACCACTGCGATTGCGCCCCGGTTGAGCCGGGCGAGCACCTCAGTGGAGAAAGCTAAAACTGACTGGCATGATAAGGCGAGAGACTAGTCGCTGTTCGAGAGGTTTTTTCGGGTCCTTAAAGACTCATGCCGCTTCGAGCGAAGTTCCGGACAATGTCCGATGAAGGCGTGGATAGCGCCCCGGATTCGGTCTTCCGAATACCAGGGGCTTCACCGAAATTTAAATTTATAGAATTCTATGGCTAAGTGAGAGTGTTCAAGCATTATAAGTTCGGTTGCCTTGTTCGTTGTGTTGACTGCCTCCCTCGATGGACCCAACAATGGGAACAAGAGTGCTCAAGTTTATCCCGAACACCCCAGCACTCGTGGCTTGGGGGCTGAAGCCAACGACTTGCCATCTCTCAGATTTTATAAACAGCCGCACAGAAGGTAATATTTTAAATTAAACAAGCGTTGCTTAACGCGCACATGAACAAAGTTTCAGCGCGCAGGATAATACATAGCAAATTCACTCAAAGATTACATTTCGGGGGCACTCATCCGCAATATTGTGGGCTCCCTTCAGGACAGTTTTATAATACATCTCGGGCGTGCGATACTCCTTGCCCGGCGGCGGTGGGTCCGTGAGAAGCTTCTCCGCATCCAACCTGCCCCATTGCACCTTTGTGTGGGCAAGAGCCCGGCGAGCACCTTCAATACAGGCGGAGCGCTTGATGACATCCACCCAGGGGCATGCATCCACCAGCCGCCGCACGGGGCCAAAGTAGCTCCCAGGCATGGCCTGTCCAGGCCACAGCCGGACTATAAGGCCCTTCATGGATTCCTCAGCTACCTTGTGGAGTTCGACCAACTGCTTCAGCTGGTCGCTTGGGGGCACCGGGTGTCCGGCCTCAGCATACTGAGACCAGAAGACTTTTTCCGTCGAGCTCCCCTCCTCGCCACAATAGAATGCGGCGGCATCGGACGCACTACGCAGCAGATCTGGAAACGCCCCTGGAGAGCTCCGAATGCGGGTAAGTGTCAGGTATTTTACATTAACATGCTTGCTTTGCATGAAAAATGCCTTACCCGCCGCTATTTTCTTTATATCTTCAAGCTCCTGAAGGGCCTTATGGGCCTCGGCCTTGGCGGACTTGGCACTTTCAAGCGCCGAGGCAAGCTCGGACTCTCGAGTCTTGGAGTCATGCTCCAAACTCTCATGATTTTCCATGAGAGCCTGGAGCACTTGCCGAACTTCCGCCACCCGTGCCTCCTGCTTTTCTCGCTCTGCCCGTTCCGCGGCCGCACTGTGTTCGGCCGCGGACACAGCATCCTTCAGGGCGGCCACCTTGTTAGTGGCCCCTGCGATACACATATTATCCTGGTTAATTTTAGTGCAACCAAAATCCTTTTCTGTAAGGTACCTATTCAAAGTGGTGTTACTCACCTTCTTTGTCCTCGAGCTGCTTCTTCGCATGGCCGAGCTCTCGCTCGGACCGCTCGAGATCCTGCTTCAGCACATCGACCTCCGCCGTTAATGCGGCAGAGGCCAGCAGCGCAGCCTGCAAACCCATATTGACATATTTTTAGCAACCCTGCGCATATCTTGTTAGATCCTCAGTCCGGCTTTTTCTTTCCGAACACCAAACTGAGCATCAGGGGCTACTGTCTATGCGGTATTACATTACATAATTTTAACTTCTTACCTCAAAGCCTATTAAAAGGCTGTTGCAGGCTTCGGTCAGCCTGCTTTTGGCGAGCTGAACCTTTTGAATCACCGCACTCATGATAGTGCGGTGTTCTTCCTCGATGGAAGCGCCTTTAAGCGCCTCCAACAAGTTATCCGGTGCCTCCGGTTGGACGGAGGCCGCCGGTGTCACGGTCTTGCCCTTCTTTCGAAGGGGCCGCTTGCCAGACTCTAGAACCACTGCAGGTTCCGATGTAGAGTCCGGCGCAAAGTCCGGGAGGTTGCCTGACGGCGCCTCCGGAGCCTCCTCCTGATGGGTCCCTCTCTGGGATCCCACCTCGGCGTCCTCGTCGGCGCGTGGGGTGGAGGCAGTCGGAAGTGAGTTCACAACCGACGAGGCCAACGACCCGCTTGATGAGTCGGGGAGATCGTCATCGGCCGGACTACGGACAGAATGCGGCGTTAGAAGGACACTACATGACATAAAAGATATGCATATAAAGGATCCAGATACTTACGATCTCGCCGGACGCCTGGCCCTTGGAGGCCACTCATCCTCGCCAACGCTGGTGTTGGCGAAACTGTACGGGGGGATAACTCTCCCCCTCTTGGACCCTTCGGCCTCCCCTATTGGGGAAGCCTTCCTCTTCTTCTCTCCCCCCTCCGGGAGAGAGTACTCCTCCTCCTCCTCGTCTTCGGGGGAGGAGTCCGCGTCGTCGTCAGACGCGTGATTGCGGGAACTCTTTCAAGTCCCCGCGGCCACCTTCTTGGCCTTCTTCTCCGGCACCACGTGCGGTGCCGGAACCGGCAGCCCTACTAAGCGGGCGTCCACTGGATCTTCTGGCATGAGAGCCGGGCTGATAAGCTGCCTGGCTTTCTCCATCCATTCCTGTCAAAGGAAAGGAAGGGATGAAACCCTCTTATAATCAATTCAATTACTATAAAGTGTCCCGTAATGGGGTTGAATCACTTACCTCGTCAGTTGGATACTGCGAGCTGAATCCGCGATCTTCCGTCGCGGATGCGGGGGCTTCGGCACCCTTAAACAGCACCCTCCAGGCGCCTTCGTATGTCGTATCGAAGAGCCCGCTCAGCGCCTGGTGCTGTCCGGATTGAACTCCCACAGATTGAATGCCCGTTCTTCGCATGGGAGAATCCGGCGGATGAGCATGACTTGGACCACGTCGACGAGCCTGAGCTTATTGCTCACCAGCTTCTGGATGCAGGTTCGGAGTCCAGTCACCTCCTTCGGATCGCCCCACAGCAAGCCCTTATCTTTCCAGGAGGTGAGCTGCGTGGGGATGCCAGATCTAAACTCGGGGGCCGCCGCCCATGTGGGCTTGCGCGGCTTGGTCATGTAGAACCACCTCGATTGCCATCCCTTGACGGAGTCCACAAAGGCCCCTTCGAGCCAAAGGACGTTGGGTAATTTACCCAACATGGTGCCTCCGCATTCCGCTTGCATGCCCTTCACAACCTTCGGCTTGACGTTGAAGGTCTTGAGCCACAGGCCGAAGTGGGGCCGGATGCAGAGGAAGGCCTCGCACACGACGATGAACGCCGAGATGTTGAGGATGAAGTTCGGCGCCAGATCGTGGAAATCCAGGCCGTAATAGAACATGAGCCCCCGGACGAATGGATGGAGCGGAAAGCCCAGTCCGCGGAGGAAGTGGGGAAGGAAGACGACCCTCTCGTGAGGCCCAGGGGTAGGGACGAGCTGCCCCTTGTCGGGCAGCCGATGCGCGATATCGCCGGAGAGGTATCCGGCGTTACGCAGCTTGGTGATGTGCTCCTCCTTAACGGTGGAGGCCAACCACTTGCCTCCCCTTCCGGACATATTCGGAGAAAGTCGAGGTGAGATGCGCGAGCTTTGGCGTTGGAGCTTGAGTGCGCGGAGATGTGTAAGCAAAGGAGGAAGAAGGCGTAGGTGAGAAGGTAAATCCTTATCCCTTATATATAGGCGGACGAAACTGTGCGTCCCCCACCGGCCTGGTAAAACTCGCTTATCTCCCAAGCGCCACCATCAATGGCGCGGTTGGGTTACCCACGTCCGTATTGATGAGAATCCCGGAATAAGGAGAACACGATCTCTGCTTCGACAAGACGTGCCAAGGAAACCGCTTCGCTAAACGTGCTGAGGTGGTATAGTAAAAAATGATTCAAACAAAGGCTTGGTAACGGTGTGATGTCACGCAGCGTAATACGTCAGCAGATTGAACTAAGTGTATATTTTATTCTCTCTATGGTGGAATGTGGAATTTATTTTGCAGAGCCGGACACTATCCTGGTGTTCATGATCTTCTCTGGATTATTCAAGGGAGGAACCCGCCTTGCAATGCCGAACATTATGTGCGCCGGACTAATCGTCATTGAAGCCTGGTTCAAGGGCTACTGAGGGAGTCCTGGACTAGGGGGTGTCCTGACAGCCGGACTATAATTATCCGCCGAACTCCAAGACTACGAAGATACAAGATTGAAGACTCCGTCCCGTGTCCGGATGGGACTTTCCTTGGCGTGGAAGGCAAGCTTGGCAATACGGATATGTAGATCTCCTACCATTGTAACCGACTCTATGTAACCCTAGCCTCCTCCGGTGTCTATATAAACCGGAGGGCTTTAGTCCGTAGGACAACATACATTACAACAATCATACCATAGGCTAGCTTCTAGGGTTTAGCCTCCTTGATCTCGTGGTAGATCCACTCTTGTGCTACCCATATCATCAATATTAATCAAGCAGGACGTAGGGTTTTACCTCCATCAAGAGGGCCCGAACCTGGGTAAAAACATCGTGTCCCTCGTCTCCTGTTACCATCCGCCTAGACACACAGTTCGGGACCCCCTACCCAAGATCTACCGGTTTTGACACCGACAGCAGGTATGAAGAAAGTGACATGCCCTATCTTTGACGGTCACGACTATCCCAAGTGGAAGGCCATGATGAGGAAGCGCCTCATGGCAATGAACAGCAAGCTGTGGACCTTCACTGAGATTGGTCTTACTGATCTATGCAAGATGGCGGACGCTGATGATATTCGCAAGTACACTCGACTTGAGCTCATGGTGAAGGATATCATCTGTTCCTGCCTATCCAGAGATCAATTCGGGCGCATTATGCATCTTGGCAATTCGAAGCTTATCTGGGACCGAATCTCTGATGTCTATGAAGGTCATCGAACCCGTCATGATCCCTGGTTTGAGGACTTCAAGGAATCTCTCAAAACGATGACTTTCGAGCCAGAATCATCATCTTCTGCTTCATGTCTCATGGCAGACAGTGCTGAGGTAACCGAATGCTCCTCATCCGAGTTCTGTGATGATGAATCTGATAATGATGAATCTGATAATGATGAATCTGATGATGATATTGAATCTTGTTATACCAAACTTGTTTGCATTGCCACTAAACAACAAACAGATTTGGACAAGTTCAAAACATGCTAGACAAAAGTGATGATATGTTGCGTAAAGAAATGGATCAGTCAAAAGCATTGGGTGAATGTCTTCAGAGAATTCACTCCAAGTTTGACGCCCTTCAAGATCAACATAATACCCTCTTAACTGATCACGAGAAGCTTTCCTCTGAATCTCTTCAGAGAAAGGAAGATCTTGAAAAGCTAACAGTGTGTTATGAAGATCTTCAGAAGGAGCGCGATTCATTACTAGCTCAACAAATCAGCGCTTCTCAGGAAGAATTTGTTCCTCCATGCTTAAAGTGCATTGAACGTGAATCTGCTAATTCTTCACCTGAATGTTCAAATGCTTCAACTGTTACAAATTCTTCATCTGCCTCTGCTATCACTAATTCCTCATCTGAGGACATTGCTAGTATCACTGACAATGCAAGGTTGAAGGAATTGTACATGACAGGCATGTACAAAAGCCTCAAAGGGCATCAGACACTTTGTGATGTGCTTAAAAAGCAGATCCTCAACAAAAACCCTAGGAAAGAGGGTATTGCCTTTGAGAGGAAACTCAATGCTGATGGAACATATTGGAAGCCTGAGCAGTACCCCAAAACCTCATGGGTTGCTGCAAAGGACCTCCAGTTGATCCATCTAACTTATCTGGCTTTACATGTGAATCTCTTCATTCTTCTGATGAGTCATTTGACTCCAACTATAAACTGTTCAAAAATCAGAATGGTGAAGTATTTGCTAGATATGTTGGCACTAACTGCAGGAACGGTTCCCCTATGAAGAAAATCTGGGTTCCCAAAAGTTATGTTGAAAGTATTCAGGTGAATGTCCTCATGACACCACCTGTGAAGAACAGGAACCCCAGATCAAATTCTTCATATGGACCAAACTCTTCATATGGATCCAAGTCCTCATACGGACCAAATTCCTCACATGGATCAAATTCCTCAAAAGGATCAAAGTCCTTATATGATTATCATCGTGCTAACAACTCTGTCTCGCAGGGTAGAGCTAAGGGCTATGAATATGTGCATTATTCTTCAAACCATTATGTTCATAAGTCCTCGAAGAATTACTCTGCTTATTCATATGCGTACCCTATCCCCTCTTATGTGAAACGAAACGGTTTGGCATCTTTGCCACCTTTCTCATATGGTGCTCGCAGAGTGATGAATTCTTTGCCACCCCTCCAGATGTGGGTGGTGAAGAAAAAGAACTAATCTCTTCTGCAGGGTCAGGTCTCCAGACGTGCTTTAACATCTAAAGAATTTGCTGGGGACCTGACAAAATGCCTGAAAGGACGCAGGCGAATCATGATGAAATGAACTTTCATTTCACACGTCCTCATACTGCTATATCTGTTTACTGCTTGATGAAATTCATCTGATGAACTTGATATCATATTCTTCACTGATGAAGCATATGAGATTGCAAGCTGCACTAATTCATCTGCAGGATGATCAACCCAAAACTACTGAATGGGTCCTCAATAGTGGATGGACGAATCACAAGACTGGTGACAAGAATCTATTGATGGATGCTCCCTTATCACCGTCACCTCTGAAGCATATCATCTTTGCTGACAAAGGCAAAAGTCAGGTATTGGGTCTTGGTAAGGTTGCTATCTCTAAGGATAAACACATGGACAAAGTCATGCTTGTTGAGTCCTTAGGATACAATCTCATGTCAGTCTCATTGCTTTGTGATCTCGATATGGTTGTTGTCTTTGGCAAGTATCGCTGTGTTGTGATTATGGAAGCTGACAATTCCAAAGTCTTCGAAGTCTTTAGGAGAGGAGATTTTTATATTGTTGATTTCTCTACAGGACCACAACCAGCCGTGTGTCTACTTGCAAAAGCTTCAGAAGGTTGGCTATGGCATCGACGACTTGGCCACGCAGGCATGAGGAATTTGCACACACTTGCGAAGAAGAAGCATATCATTGGCATTGAGAATGTCAAAATCCTCAAGGATCACTTATGTGGAACCTGTGAAGCTGGAAAAATGACCAAGGCCAAGCATCCAGCAAAGACTATCATGACCACTACCTGTCCATTTGAATTGATTCACATGGACCTCTTCGGACCTAATCACTACTCAGTAGTCACTAATGATGCATCTCTATATGGTTTTGTCATTGTTGATGATTATTCTCGATATACATGGGTACACATTGTTACTTACAAACATGAAGTGCAGGAAGTCTTCAAACGATTTTCCTCGAGGGCTTCAACCAACTTTGGTGTGAAGATCAAGCACATCAGAAGTGACAATGGAACTGAGTTCAAGAATTCCGGTCTTGATGCCTATCTTGATGAACTTGGTATTACTCATCAGTTATCTGCTCCTTATACTCCTCAGCAAAATGGCGTCGTCGAGCGCAAGAACAGAACTCTTGTTGAGATGGCTCGCACTATGCTTGATGAATACAAAACGCCTCAGCGTTTTTGGATTGATGCAATTGATACTGCGTGCCACATCATCAACAGCGTATATCTTCACAAATTCTTCAAGAAGACTGCCTATGAACTCCTCACTGACAAGAAACCCAGTGTGAGTTATTTCAAAGTCTTCGGTGCTAAATGTTGGATTAGAGATCCTCACCACAACTCTAAATTTGCACCGAAAGCACATGAAGGTTTTATGCTTGGTTAGGGAAAGGACTCACGCACCTACAGAGTCTTCAACATTGTTCTTCACAAGATTGTTGACACTGTAGATGTGCGGTTCGATGAAACTAATGGCTCGCAAAGTGAGCACCTACCTTCTGTGTTAGATGAACCAGCACCTGAGGATTCCATCAAATTCAAGGCAACTGAGGATGTCATTCCTACTGAAGAATCTGCTGAAGAATTCATTCCTGTTCATGAAGAACGTCGAGCTGATGCACCTGAAGAACATGATGAGGAAAATGGTGCTGAAGAAAATGCTGATCAAATTCCTCAGCGACAACCAGCTCATCCTCGCGTTGCAAAAGAAGTGCAAGTGGAGAAGATCATCGATGACATTAGCGCACCAGGTCCCCTCACACGCTCAAAAGCTTCACATTTATCTAACTTTTGTGGGCACTATGCTTTTGTCTCTATCACAGAGCCCACTAAGGTAGATGAAGCATTTCTGGAGTCGGAGTGGATTCAGGCTATGCAAGAAGAATTACATCAGTTCGAGCTTAACAATGTCTGGGAACTGGTCAATCGCCCAGATCCTCGCAAGCATAATATCATTGGCACAAAGTGGATCTACCGCAACAAGCAAGATGAAAATGGCCTTGTGGTGAGGAATAAGGCACGACTTGTAGCTCAAGGCTACACACAGGTTGAAGGAATTGATTTCGATGAAACTTTTGCACCTGTTGCTAGACTTGAGGCAATTCGCATATTACTTGCTTACGCTAACCATCATGATATCATCTTATATCAAATGGATGTGAAAAGTGCATTCCTCAATGGTAAGCTTGAGGAAGAAGTATATGTTGCTAAACCCCCAGGTTTTGAAGATCCAAAGAATCCTGACAAAGTCTTCAGACTCAATAAGGCCCTCTATGGCCTCAAGCAAACCCCTCGGGCGTGGTATGATACATTGAAGGAATTCTTCGTGAAGAATGGCTTCACACCCGGTTCACTCGACCCTACTCTCTTTACTAAATCTTATGATGGTGAACTGTTTGTGTGCCAAATATATGTTGATGATATTATCTTTGGCTGTACTGACCAACGTTATAGTGATGAATTTGCCTATATGATGAGTGAAGAATATCAAATGTCTATGATGGGAGAGTTGAAATTCTTCTTAGGTCTTCAAATCCGTCAGCAGCGCAATGGCATATTCATATCTCAGGAGAAATACCTCAAAGATGTACTGAGGAAATTCGGCATGCAAGATTGTAAAGGCGTCAAAATTCCTATGCCCACAAATGGCCATCTATGCACGGATGAAAATGGTATTGACTTCGATCACAAGGTATACCGCTCCATGATTGGTTCTTTATTGTACTTATGTGCATCTAGGCCAGATATAATGCTTAGTGTTTGCATGTGTGCCCGATTTCAAGCTGCACCGAAGGAATCACACCATAAGGCTGTGAAGCATATTCTTCTATATCTAGCTCACACACCAACACTAGGATTATGGTACCCCAAGGGCTCTGCTTTTGATCTCATTGGATATTCTAACTCTGACTATGCTGGTGATCGTGTGGACTGCAAGTCAACTTCTGGTACTTGTCATTTCCTCGGACGATCTTTGGTCTATTGGTCCTCGAAGAAACAGAACTGCGTATCACTGTCTACTGTTGAAGCTGAATACATTGCTGCTGGCTCTTGCTGTGCTCAACTGCTTTGGATGAAGCAAACCCTCAAGGACTATGGCGTCAACATGAAGAATGTGCCTCTCCTCTGTGACAATGAGAGTGCCATCAAGATTGCTCACAACCCAGTTCAGCACTCGAAGACAAAGCACATTCAGATTCGTCATCATTTTCTTCGTGATCATGTGTTGAAGGGCGACATCTCCATCGAGCATGTGAAGACTGAAGAACAGCTAGCTGATATCTTCACTAAGCCCTTGGATGAGCAGAGATTTAGCAAGTTGCGGTGTGAGCTAAATATCTTAGAGTCTTCGAATGTTCTTTGAAAAGGACACACATCCTAACACTTATCCAAAATTGACGACTTAGATGTGCAACACATGAAGAAACGTTTTTCTTCAATCAATGAAGAATAACTCTCTAAGTGTGAAGAAATTAATGAAGAATTTGATTCTCAGAACCCTACGACAATTGTATGCGGTGTCTGAAATCATCATTCTTATACGGTGGGTCACGCCACCACAAAAAGTTGAAAATCTTCAATTTGAGTTTTTCCTCATTTTTGAAATTCTTCGGTTTTTCAAATTCTTCAACTTTGCAAAATCTTCACTGTTCCCGTCGTTTTTCTTCATTGGCTATATATTTATATGAGTTTATGTCCTCTACAGCATTCACTTATGGCTATTTCTTCAAGTTGCGTTTTTTGCTAAGTGAATGTGATCGGACCCTTCCCCCTCTATGCTATACTCAACCCAATCTATTCACAAATTCTTCATGTGCGTTCTAATTGAAACTCGTTCAAAATCTTCACTGTGTCCTTGTCAGCTGAAGAAATTGCGAACGAAACTTTAAAACAAATCTTATCCAGATTTTCCGTTTTGCCGCTCAAACCGTTCCGCATCCCACGATGCATTATTATATTCACCCACGATCTTACACGATCTCATCTACACAGTACGTGGGTGACACATGTCGCGTGAAGGAGAAAGGGCAGGGGCATGTTCGTCCCAAAATCTTCGGGCGAACAGTTTTTCACCGTGGCTATAAATACCCTTCTCCCCTTCCTCACTTCATTTACTCCGCTCGGTCGCTGTCTCGAGCTCGAGCTCCTCAAACCCTAGCGCCGCCGCTACTCCATCGTTGCCGGTGAGGAAGAGCTTCGCTGCCTCTACCTCATCGCCGTCGTACTCGTGCCGGTTGCGGAAATCTTCACTCCGCCGCCGCCGTAGCTATCTCCCTCTGCCAAGTTAGGGCGTGGGAGATCTAACTTGATGAACTTCACGTCTGTTCATCTCAGTTCGTCATGTTCTTCAGTTCGGGTAATTAAAAGTTACTTTTATTACTCACTTTGATTCTCAAGCTTTCCTGAAAATCTTCAAAGGTGTTTTATTCTTCAAATCTTCACACATATGAACACCTCACACACTATATGCTCTTGAATCATTTCTCTAAGCACTCATTTTCTTCAAGATTCCTCAATTGTGTGGATCTTCGATCTGTACAACTCTGGAACCTAAGACAAGAACGCTTAGTGAAATTCCTCAAGGCTCAACTGGTCAAATTCCTCAAAACTTGTCTTTTCAAAAACCTTCTGAGAACGCATATGACCTCTCCAAATTCCTCGCACCTACACTCTGTTCACAGGTACTCATGTCCACTGCTGAATCACTAGGTTCTCATCAACTTAACTCATTTGCAGCGTTCCTCGAAGAAAAACTGCATACTTCTTCAGAGTGTTCAATTGTTCAGATTCCTCATCTGAAGAATATGGCTGAAGGAAAGAGACCGCAGAAAGGAGGAAAGAAACCTGAGGTCATGACTGCTTTTGAGATCCCTGATGACATATACAAGGACTACTGCACACCTGATGAAGCCAAATTTGGCCAAAGAGAACAAAAATCAGCGCAAGGTGCGCATTCAGAGGATTGAACGAAGATGGGCAAGAGAATGGAGGGAATATTGATATGTTACTCCAAAGTACATGAAGAAATTCGCTTTAAATCCTCCATGCCCAAGAGCTCCATTGGCACCTAGCCAAGTAGCTGATCCCACCAGCATCAAGCATGGTGAGGACTTTCCTGAAGAATGGGCTAGGCGCCAAGCAAAATTGTCAAGACAAGCCAAGGAGTCAGTGAGGAAATTCAATGAGGATTCTGCTGCTGTTGCTATTGAGGCCTCGGTCAAGCCGAGGAAATCAATGCCAAAGAAGCCTGCTCATAAGCCAAGTGCTTCACCAACAGCGCCCTCACGGCCAAGTTCCTCAGCTATGCCCTCACGGCAAATTCCTCAGACCGCTACTGCTCCACCAAAGTCCTCAACTCCTGTGCATCTGGCTACATGTCAAAGGACTACGGGTTTTTCAATTACTTCTGGTGTCTCAGCGAGTTCCTCAGCTGCACCAATGTCCTCATCAGGCCCCACACTGTTGAAGACTAAAGCAACAGCTGGACGCGGTCCTCGACCAAGTCCAAGGAAGAAACGGGTCGCATTCCAAGTACCCTTTGATGATGAAGCTTATGATGAAGAACTTGCAGAAATCATCAGAGACAGGCAAGTGAAGGCCGCTAGAGCCAAAGGCACATCTGTGCCACTGCTTTTGGATCCGAGGAAAATCCTCGACTACATTGACCTCTGGCACAAGGATCCAAACACCCCCATGCCTGATTTTCAACTGACTCCTGGTCAAAGTCACATGCTGACCCATTTCATCACTCAAGAGAAATGGAAATTTGAAAAGGCAAGAGAGATTAAGAAGGCTCAATACAGGAAGGAGAAGCTCCTGAAGAAAAACGTTGTCAGAATGACACCTGAGGAACTTCTCCAGGCTCAGTATGAAATCCAAGCCCTCAGCAAAGACTTCGATGCATACTATGCTGATTGGCAAGGAGCCAAAGTGAGATTCGTCAACCTGACGAAGAAAATGACAACTGTTGCAGCCCCATCGCAACAAGAAAATCCTCGGGCTGCAGACTCTGCTCAGCCTGCTGAAGAACATGCCAGCACCGCTGATGACTTTCAGCCTGCTGATGAAAATGTAAGTTCCAGGGCTGATGACTCCATCCCAGCCGCTGAAGAAATTGACAGGGCATCCACTAGTGGTGCGCCTGAAGAAACTGAAGAGATCAGGGCAACTGCATCAGTTGCGCCTGAAGAAAATCAACCAGATTCCTCAGCTCCTCCCGCGCCTACACGAACGCCAATTCTTCCTTCTGCCTATGAAGTGAAGAAGACCAAGGCTGCAGAGCGAGCTGCAGTGAAGAAAAGGAAGGCATCAGCTGCGTCAAATTCTTCGGCTGCAAAGAAAATGAAGCCAATGACCAGCTCACTTGAACATCCAATTGATGCTATTCCGATTTCCTCCATGTCATCAAAGGAAATTGTTCCTTTTGGAGAAGACTACAAGATCCCAAGCGGATCTGATGAAGAAAATCATTCTACTGCTTCGTCAGAGCAGATTGATGAAGAAATTGAGGTGGATACAATCCCTTCAATGATAGTCATTTCCTCACCTATGCCTCAGTTCACAGCTGAAGAGGCTGGTGTTGAGGAAATAGAAGATGAAGATGTGAATATTGGATGCACCACACCTGTGATGAACGATGACTTCTGGGAAAGTCAGCATCCCAATACTCCTCTCTTCACTCCCATTGAACAGATTCCTCAGTCCCCAGCAACAACAGTTCAAATGGGCTCTGAAGAAACTCATCCCACTTCCTCTGTTCATGAAGATATTCCAGCCGCTAGTGCTGAAGAAACTGCTGTTGCTGATCATAAGGTTACACAAGAAGAGGAACCAGAAATTCCTCAGCCTGAAGAACCTGAGCTCGCGATTCCTGAGGTGGTACTGCAAATCACTGATATTCCTCTGCCAAAGCCGAAGAATCCATTCTCAAGAAAATAGAAGTTCAAGGCTGAAGACTTCTTTTCCGAGCATGTGTTCTTCACTGACTACAACCCATATGACTCTGCTCGCATAAGGAAGAGGCGTTTCTGGACTGCTAGTCAAGCCAACTTCTATTCCTCAGTGCTGTTTGACAAGGACAAAATTTTCGATCATGAACATATTCCTCACGTGGATATGGAATCTCTGCCATGCTTAGAGCCAGTCCTCAGTGTTATTCATGATGTAGGATTACTGAATTTCTGCACTGACATATGCGATTGGAATGAAGAACTCATTCTTCAGTTCTACGCCACACTGCGTATCACTGGCGACGCTGAAGATGTCAATTCATGGGTGTTGGATTGGATGACCGAAAACACTCACTACAAGGCACCGACAACTGAATTGCTTCGTGTCCTTCCTCTCGTTCCTCCCCATGACAGTGCACGTTGCATCTACAATGACTCTGAACTGACAAATCATTATATGCAAGTACTCATGAAGCCTTTGAAGCCTGGGCAGGCCCCACGAACCAAATTCCTCGTCAAGGAATTGCTTTATGCGCCTCGGACTGTCTATCGCATCCTGACGAAGACAATGAGTCCTATCAAAGGCCACGACTCAAATGATGAAGATGTTGTTGGCATCTTGAAGAACATGCTTTTCAACATCATTCATGGTGTTTCCGTCAACTTCCATGATTTCTTCATGAGGACTCTGGCCAATGTTGCTATGTCACCTTTTGAGCTGAAGCCCTATGCGCCTTGGATTATGAGATTCATAAGGGCAAGATTTTCACTGAATTATAAAGTTGATACTCTGAACCATGGTAGCTACTTGCCTCCCATTGTGGTCCTCAAACGGCCAGTTTCATCATCTGATGATAAAGGCAAGGCAGCTGCTGTGATCGATGAAGGCATTCGTCCATTGGATGGTCAATTTCGTCTGGCTACATCTTATTCTACCAATGATGAGTCTACGACACATGACACCGCCGCAAATACCTCAGCGAAGCAAAATCCTCAAGCCACAGCACCCAGGGTGATGACTGACCGTGAGTTACTCCTCAGTCTTCATCAGAAGGTTGATCGCAATCACAAATGGGTAAAACGTCAGTTTGCTGCCGTTCTTCACAATATGACCTCAACACATAATGCAGTGAAGAAAAACCATTATAACCTTCCTGAAACCCTCAACCGCACCTGGGCTGTTCTCACTCATGTCTATAGCGCTGAAGAACTGAAGACCATGGGTCTCCAGGAAGCATTTGACTGGTCTGCACCTCCTCTGAAGCAAGAGGGTCAAAGTTCCTGATCTGGTGGCCAGCTCTTATTCTTCATCGCGTGAAACTAATGAGTATGAAGATTTGGACGACACTGCGGCAGGCCCTGCTACAACAAACAACCCCGACAACGCTAGCGCTCCTCCATCGACTTGAAATTCTTCAGGGGCGTTAGTCCTTAGTTTCAATCCTTTTGGTCATTTGATGACAAAGGGGGAGAAATCTGAGTTAGTCTTCAAGCGGGTTTATATTATGGGCATTTTTTTAAGTTACAACTCTCGTTCTTCCGAAACTTTTATTGGATCGAGTTGTAATCTTAAACCCGATGGTGCCCTGATACTTTTGACGGTGCTCCGATACTTTTGATGCACTGTGCTCTGATACTTTTGATGTGCTATTCTGCATGCTTATTCCTCGTTAATATTATTGCACGCATGCTGAATTTCATCAGGCACCATATTTCATCATGCATTTCAAATTCTTCATATTGTATATCAAATGCGTGTATGAATTATAAGATATAGGGGGAGTTCTCCATGATTCAACTCTTCAAATGTGCATTGCCTCAAAAGCAAATTCCTCACTATGCACATCTTCAGGGGGAGTTCTTCTATATCTTGCAATCAAATTCCTCAATATCAGTATTTACACTTCATATGTTTATCCCCGTTGAAAACTTAACCTATGTTGTCATCAATCACCAAAAAGGGGGAGATTGTAAGTGCATCTAGTGCCCCTTAGTGATTTTGGTGTATTGAAGACTTATAGGTTAAGGGACTGATGCGTTTGTAAGTGTACACAGGTCTATAAGTCTATGAGGAGTTTGATATTTACAGAGAAAGTCGACCCCTAAAAATGAAGTTCTTCGACTGAAGACTTTCTGAAGACTTTGAAAATGAAGAAACTGGTGTGACCTTGAAGACTTGGTATTCACTTGAGGAACATGAAGCGTGAAGACTTTTGTTTTCGTAGTTTCATTTTCTCTTTCTTGAGTCATAGGAAACACCGTACTGTTAAAGGGGGTCGAGGAAATACTAAGGAAAAATTTCCATGTGATGCTCAACTCAAAATCCTACACCTACCAATCCCTTCAAGTGAAGCCATTGGAAATCTCATACAGTTCAGTCAATTTCTTCAGTGACAGAGACGCAGTTCTTCTGGTCACTGATGACTTTGCTCTGACTGAGGAGTTAGGAATTCGCCAGTGCGAATTGCCTACACAGTGAGGAACATGATAGCCCTGAGGAATTTGAGAGTCAAATTTCCGACCATTGCTGTGCTGCGCGCCGGCTGTCCCAAAATATCTTATCCACCTAATGGTCATATCATTGAAGGGCATTTATGTCTTATCATGTCGGGCTACTCCCTAGGCTATAAATAGCCGCCCCCTACAACCACTAGTTGGTTGGCTGCTCCGAGAGAACTTGACACTTGTCATTTGAGAGCAACCCATCCTCCGAGGACTTTGAGCGAAAATCATCAAGTGAGGAAAACCCAAAACCAAACCCCCACAAACCCAAAGTGATTGAGCATCACTGAAGAAATTGATCCTGCGTGGATCCGATGCTTGTTACCTTTGAAGACTGTGCTTCTTCCAGACGGTTAGGCGTCAAGGTCTAGAGCATCCAAGAGGAATTGTGGATCGCCGAGTGACCAAGTCTCTGAAGGTTTGGAAGTCACCTGAAGACTTACCACGAGTGATTGGACAAGGCCTGCGTGGTCTTAGTTCAAGGAGAATACAGTGAGGACTTGGTGTCCTGAGTTGCGGCTCAGTGACTGGGTGTCCGGGACTGCGTGTCCTCGATTTTAAATACTCAGCCGCTCCAACCAGACGTACAACTGAGACAGCAGTTGGAACTGGTTTACCAAATCATTGTCTTCACCAACTTAATGGTTCCATTTCCTCAACTCTTTCATTTCCTCATTACTGTGTTGAATGTTTGTTCATATCTGTGCTTGAAGACTTTGACTGAAGACTTTCTCAAATGCCTCAGTTCAATTTCTTCAGTCTGTTTGTCTTCATCTTGTGTTATCCTGTGATTACGCTTTCTGTACTCTGTGTTTGTCTTCATTCCATC
Source organism: Triticum timopheevii (assembly GCA_963921465.1). NCBI lineage: Eukaryota > Viridiplantae > Streptophyta > Magnoliopsida > Poales > Poaceae > Triticum > Triticum timopheevii. Next base: position 160,761,225 of record OY997274.1, on the reverse strand, counting down.
ATGATGACCATGCTTGTATTCTGTTATGTTTACTTCTGAGTACTTATTCCACTACAAGTAGTTCTTCGCTAAGGAATTTCCTCACCGGCAAATTCCTCAGCGAAGAATTCATAAAATCGCCTATTCACCCCCCTCTAGTCGATATAACGCACTTTCAATACCAGAAGCTCATGGTCATTGAGAACATGGGGACACTTCTGAGGCCTTTGAGTAATTGTGCTGGCAGTGGCTTCAGTATTGGCAGGATGCGGCAAACGCAAGTTGCCAGCCAGAGGATAAGCCGGAGTAGCAGAATTTGGCACATGAACGCATTCAATTGGCTGAGTGAAAGCTTTGATATAGTGCATTTTGCAAGTGCAGTGGCTTCTTTGCTGGCTTAGTGTAGATGGCTTCATAAGACATGTCAACATCAGGCAAGAATACAACATGATTGCATGCTGAAGGTTGATAGTTGATAGTGGAATGAAGGTTGATCAAGTGCATAACCCGGGGAGCATAAAACTTGAGTCCAAAGAGATCAATGCCAGAAGCAGCTCGGATGAAGAAATCTTGGGTATTGAATCTGATGCCATTGATGATATAGAAGACAAATGTCTTCATGGCGCCTTTGAGTTTGGCTTCAGAAGAGTTGCTTTTGATAGGCCACAGAGTACGCCTCAGAGTATGATATACTGTGCGGGGCAAGTACTCAAGGTCCTGGACAAAGAACTCCTTGGGGTATTCAGTTTCATGGGGCAAGGGCTTCATCATGCTCAACATCTGGCTCATGTTGGGCTCTGGCTTCTGAAAGATGCTCTACAGTTCATTTTGACGAAGCTGACAACCTAGTTCATACAACTCACCAGGAGTGGGCAGTGAAGTAAGATCAATGATGCCCTGAGCTTTGGCTTCATGATGGACGTCACATGTCATTCACTCAAGGATCCAAGTCTTCAGATCCCTATTGTAGCCTCGAATGTGCAATGTGGCATAAAACTACAGGAGATGCTCTTCGTTCCAGTGCTCTTTGTCCGTCACAAATGGCAGTAGGCTAACGTCTCTGAAGCAGTCAAGGGCCTCTTCAAGGCAGGGCAGCCCAACAATAGCATCACAATCCAGACGCTTATGAGGAAAAATCCGGTCTTAGTTGTATAGGATGTATGAGTAATAGCTTCATTGCTGATGGCTCCAAAACCTATCAGAGGAGATCTTGGGCTTCCTGTATGGGTTCTTGGCGCTGTCAAAGAATGTGTTGCGCTCTCTGAAGCTGAGCACACTGAACGAGCCTTGGGTTGTTGCAGCACTTGGAAGCCTTGGGAGTCTTGGCTTTGGCTTCTGAGTTTGAGGCCTTTGCTCCACATGATAATCATACTGAGGGCCTAGAGCAGTGGGTGGTACCATAATGGGCCATCTGACAGTCACCAACTCACCACGACTGTAAGCTCGTTGCATAGTGTGTGGCACTGGTGGAGGTCCTCAAACCATGCATGGATAGAAGCCTTGAGCAATAGCTTCAGTCTTTATCTTCGGTGGCAAATTCTTGTAAAGAATATCGCCCCACGGGTGCTTAATAGCATACTTTTCTTCATACTCAGGTGGGACAAAGTTATACTTGAACTACTCCTCAGCCCAATATCTTCGTATCCATTGGATTCTGGTCTTGCGCTGATTGTAGTTCTCCTCAGGATAAAACTTGTAAAGTTCATACAAATCTAGGGGCAGGTCTAGAGCAATATTGCCATGGTGTTGCCTACCTCCTTTCCTTGCTGATTTTTTAGTAGCCATAATATTCAGACAGAGAGGCTTCAAAACAGTGAAAGGCTTCCGATGACTTGTCAAACAAGAACTGGCTTCAGGAGATTCAATATGATGTAAGAATTCTATAAATGAATGCAGACTATGAGAACCAAGGGATTCTCCCATGGACATGTACCTGTGGCAACATTAGAGATGCGAGGGATGGGGAAGAGGTCATATGCATTCTTAGAAGATTTTGAAGATAAATCAGTTTGAAGACATTGACCTCATAGTGCAAAGACATTCACTTATTCGAAGTGAGTTGGTTCCAGATTTGTACGAATCCAAGAATAAGTACAAGTGAGGAATCTAACTAGTTGTGAAGCATAAGTCAATATACTTTGCAAGATATGAGATTCAGAAATAGAAAGATCCAGATTTGGAAGTGCACAAACCACTTTTGGGTGAAGTGGACGGATTTGGCAGATCGAAAAAGCGGTAAAAAGCGAGTTTTATTTACCACTTGAAGAACTACTTGACGGGGTAGAACGGATGCTGAGTAGTCCAATCTCCTGTGCCCTAACTTGGCGACGGAAGACACCTACGACGGCGGTGGAGAAGGCAAGGTCCGCAGCCGACGTGAGGACGACATCGAAGAGGTCGCGACAGCTAAGCACTTCTTCTCCGGCGTCAACTCGTGCTAGTGGTGGGGAAGAGGGGATAATGACCGCGCAGGTGTGTATTTATAAGGAGGAGGGCGGTGCAGCGCAATTATGCAGGTGCCCCTGGCAGTTCACAGCTGGTGGACACGTGGCGTGCATGCAACTTATCAAGAGTTGAGCCATGTTCCCACGCGTGCCTGGAGTGTCGGGTGGTCGTTCCGGCTTCTCCGGTTTTCAGGCAAAAAGATAAGTCATTAAAAACAGTTTTAAATGTGTGTCTCTGCATCTTCAGCTGACAAGGACACAGTGAAGACATTCGACACATGTCAACATAATGCATATGACTAGGCAGAGAGAATTTGAGGGAGTAGCACAGATGGGGTCAGGGTCCGATCACATTCACTTAGGTCAGAAGAATAGCAACTTGAAGACATAGCTATAAGTGAATGATGTAGAGGACAGAACACACACACACAACCACACACACACACACACACAACCACACACACACACACACACAACATTGAAGATAAATCAACATTGTGAAGATATAGATCTTGAAGACAAATCAATGTTGAAGACAATCCAAATATGAAGATAATGCAATCATGACGCCAAATGAAAATCTTCAAGAAAGTGTGGTGATGGCGTTACCCACCGTATAGGAAATATTAGACCCAGACACGGCGCACAATTATCGTGGCGCTCCGAAGTGAAATTCCACATTAATGTATTCACGCTCAGAGGGTAAGTCTTCATTGATTGAAGAAATACCTTACTTTGTGTGTTGCACATCTAAGTCATCAACATGCATAAGCATTAGGATGTGTGTCCATTCACTGGACATTCGAGGATTCTAAGATATTTAGCTCACACCGCAGCTTGCAAAACATTTTCTCATCCAAGGGCTTTGTGAAGATATCTGCCAATTGCTCTTCAGTGTTGACATGAATGATATCAATATCTTCCTTGATGACATGATCTCTGAGAAAGTGATGACGAATCTTAATGTGCTTTGTCTTCGAGTGCTGAATTGGATTCTTGGCAATCTTGATGGCGCTTTCATTGTCGCAGAAGAGAGGCACATTCTTCATGTTGATGCCATAGTCCTTGAGAGTTTGCTTCATCCAGAGAAGATGAGCACATCAAGATCTAGCAGCAATGTATTCAGATTCAGTAGTGGAGAGAGATACATAGTTCTGCTTCTTTGAAGACCAATGGACAGGAGATCGTCCAAGAAAGTGTCATGTGCCTGATGTAGAATTGCGATCAAATTAGTCACCAGCATAATCAACATCTGAATATCCAACTAGATCAAACGTTGAGTGTCGGAGTAATTGGACACGGATACCCCGAAGACGGCCAGACGATATTTCAAGACATCGGGGCTAGCAAAGCCCCTCAGTCTGACTTCCCGGTCGGCTGCTGACTGCTGGCTGCTGACTGCGCCACCAGGCCGACTGCCGACTGCCGACTGCGCCACCAGGCTGACTGCTGGCTGCTGACTGCGCCACCAGGCCGACTGCCGACTGCCGACTGCGCCACCAGGCTGACTGCTGGTTGCTGACTGCGCCACCAGGCCGACTGCCGACTGCCGACTGCCGACTCCGCCACCAGGCCGACTGCCGGCTGCCGACTGCGCCACCAGGCCGACTGCCGGCTGCCGACTGTGCCACCAGGCCGACTGCCGGCTGCCGACTCCGCCACCAGGCCGACTGCCGGCTGCCGACTGCGCCACCAGGCCGACTGCCGGCTGCCGACTCCACCACCAGGCCGACTGCCGCCTGCAGCCCGACGCGACCCTGACGTGACGACCGTACCTGGCACTGTTCACGTGACACCCTAGCCATCATGTACAGTGTCACTTGTCCCCTAGCACTATTTATGAAGTGACCCATGGGACAAGAATGACACCCCACCATGCCTACCTAGCTTACTTCCTAAGCTACCCACATAGCTTACATATCAAGCTAGCCATGCCTATATAAGGCACCCATCCATCCGTCCACCACACACTCTCATGGGCACTCACGTAGGAGCACACCCATCCATTCGGCCACATGCCATGAGCATAGCCGGCCACTAGCATACCACATACATGCATTTACCAAGTCAGATGCCTACTGCACTGATTCCAGATACAGCTCCAGGAGCACTTTGTACTGCCCGATGTACAACCCAGATATAGATCCAGACATGCAGGAGTAGGGGTATTATCTCTCCGGAGAGCCCCGAACCTGGGTAAACTACCGCGTGCTACTCGCATACCCGCTCCCGGGCCTATCAGCAGCAGTCTTGCCCTCACATGAAGCCACCTTGTGGCATATGTCGTCTTGCAACACCCCCCGTGAGAATACCACGACATTTGGCGCCCACCGTGGGGCGGTACTATGCTACCGCGCTGCTGCTGGTTTCGCAGTCCGGGCGGGACCATCTTCGTCATCTCCGCTGCGGCGTCGCGCCGTCTCTCCGATAGCGCTCGGGGGCTCGACTTCGATCCGCCCCCGGAGCTGCCATGCGGGACAGCACGCCCTCGTCGGCGGCCTCGGCCTCTTCGTCACCACCGTTGCGACGCCAGTCGCCCGTCTGTGCACGCGCCGCGCGGGGGGCCTCTCTTCGGTCGGCCGCGTCCGTCCACGCGCCGCTCGCGTCTACTTTCCTCCGTGTTGCGCCTTGCTCCGGCCGACACGCGCATTCGCCCCTCTCCATATACCATCTATGCAAGCTAGCTAGATGCTAGTCAACAATGGTCAAACCACATCCCATACAACAACCTGATGCAAGTTCGACAACAGCCGGACATTGGTCAGATATGGGCCAGATACTAGCTACTCCTTTGCCTCCTCCTGCGACGCCGCTGAACCACGCACCTTGCCTGCTCTCCGCTAGCGTCCGTGGCTTCTCGGCCTGCCGTCCACACAGCCGCAAGGCAGCAGCTCGATGCCATCGCCGGGTCGCAGGCGCCCGCTCCCTTGCTCTGTTTCAGTTTCCTCTCGCGCAGCAGTGCAAACAAAAATACAGAGAGTTCGCCCCTGTTTCTCTCCGCTACTCGACCAGGCACCGGCAGCGGCCGAACACCCGCAGCCGCCACGCCTGCGCCGTCCCTGTGCGCCAGCAGCCCGCTGCCGCGTCCGGCTCTGCTATCTGGCCCGGCCCGCGCGCGCTGAGTCCTCCGCCATCCGGCCCGTCGCCCTCGCGGCCGACTCGCCGTCTCACTGGCTCGCTATGCCGCGGCCGTCTCGTCATCGCCGTCATCTGCCCTCGCGGCAGCGGCCGCGGAGAGCACTCCCCTCGTTGGGTCATCTCCGTCCTTGCCCGCGGGCCCCCGTGTCGGCCTCGCTCCTCCGTGCGCCGGCCCGCGGCCGGGTGCTCCTCGCCGGCTTCCACGTCCGCCGTCGGCTCCGCCTCGCCACTGCGCCCCGTGCCGGCTGCGCGCGACTCGGCCCGCGGCCGGTCCTCCGCGCGCGGCAGCCGACTCTGCGCCCGCTCCACTTGCCGGCTTCGCGGCAGCCCCGCACCGGCTTCCCGCCCCGCACTGGCCGGCTTCCGCGAATGCCCCTTCCGGCTCGTGCCCCGCCTTCGTCCGCGCCGGCTTCCACGCCACCCGGCCTACCGGCCCGGTCCACACCTCGCCTCCTCCCGCGCCGCTCTGCCGGGTTTCCGAGCCGCCCGCTGGGTCGCGCATCCTGCGCCGGTTCCGACCCGCACTCGGACGCGTCGCCGTTGCCCCGGCCGCCGGCTCCCACGCCCGGCCTCCTCCGCCCGCGAGCGGCGCCGGGCCCGCCCCGCCTCGCCCGACCGGCTCCATCCGCCGGCCGACTCCCCCGGCTTCGCCCCCGCAACCCGGCCGGCCCTGCCGCCTGCCGCCTTCGCGCATGTCCGGGTGCTCAAGGCGGCTGAGAAAGAAAAGTCAGCCCCCGTGCAAAAGACAAAGAGAAGAAAAGAAAGATGGGTCCGGCTCTCCGCGTGGAGTCGGACAGACACAGAGAAGAGAAAATAAGAGGCTGTTTGCCTGGTGGCCGGCTGGAAAAAGTGGGCCGGCTGCTGCTGCAAAAAAAAATGTGTGTGTGCATCCGGCTGCCCAGAGCCGGGTGAAGAAAAGGCCGGGTGCCCACGGCCGACTGGTAGAAAAAAAAAGAAGATCCGACTTTGCAGATTGCAGTCCATCCGACTGCTCTGGTCAACAACCCGTGTTACTGCTGAGCCGGCTGGTTCGTTTGCCCGTTTCGCTGCCTGGCCGACCGACGAGTCGGTCCATTGGAGCACAGCCGGCTGACGAGAAAAAGAGAAGAAGACAAAGTAGTTGTCGAGATATCCGGCCCGACTACTCAGCAGTCGGCTCAGATCTCGGGGGCTACACCCAGCGGGTGCGCTGACACGACCCCGCGAAGAAGAAGACAAAGTAGTTGCCGGGAGATCCGGTCCGACTGCTCAGCAGTCGGCCCGAATCTTGGGGGCTACACCCAGCAGGTGCGCTGGCGCGCCCCCGCGAAGATTGCAGACAAGTGAAGCAGCAGCCGGCAGAAGAGAAAAAGAAGAAAAAGGGCGCTGCAAGTTACCTCGCCGCCTGGCCGGTCGAGCCTGACCGGCCGGGACCCCACTTCGAGCACCCGGGGGCTCGAAGGCTACACCCAACGGGTGCGCCGGCGCGCTCCGCGAGCGCCGAGTCGCGCCGGCTGTCTTCGACGACCGCGGCTACACGAAAATCAATGTGAGCTCCTCACCCGCATATTTTTGCATCACGCAAGCACAGATAATCCCGAGCGACGCTCGGGGGCTATCTCCACATTTTATTACAGTTGCATCACTGTTCGCCCCGGCGCCAGCCAGAGTTGGCCCGGGGGCTGGCCGCTTGGCCTGAGACGTTAGTTCCCGCAGACGGCTTAGTACCGTGCGCGGTACCAAAGGCCCACTCTTAGTCACAGACCGTAGAATGGATGTCCGACTAGCAAGAGTGAACGCTGGAGGCCACCCACGCGAAAAACGTCCAGAAAAATGCTTCGGGCGACCCGACCGTTTCCTTTACAAGTATCTACTCGGTTGAATCTGCTCCCAGACTCTGAGTACTGTACACTCCGCTTCGCGGCCCACTCTCAGCCACAGACCGCAGAGCGGCTGTCCAGCGAGCGAGAGCACAAGCCAAAAAGCGAAGGGAACATGAAAAAGATTAAGGGGGCTCGTACGAAACCGAGTCGGCACCCTCCGCATAACACTTGCAATGCTAAAAGCGATCATTTGATATATCTGCATGGACTAACTTCATCTTTTTGCATGATCATTTCCATGAACACTCGCCAAAAAACCTCCGCCCAACTTTGCCAAGTTTCCCGGAGGCTTGGGGGCTACTGTCGGAGTAATTGGACACGGATACCCCGAAGACAGCGAGACGATATTTCAAGACATCGGGGCTAGCAAAGCCCCTCAGTCCGACTTCCCAGTCGGCTACTGACTGCTGGCTGCTGACTGCGCCACCAGGCCGACTGCCGACTGCGCCACCAGGCTGACTGCTGGCTGCTGACTGCGCCACCAGGCCGACTGCCGACTGCGCCACCAGGCTCACTGCTGGCTGCTGACTGCGCCACCAGGCCGACTGCCGACTGCCGACTCCGCCACCAGGCCGACTGCCGGCTGCCGACTGCGCCACCAGGCCGACTGCCGGCTGCCAACTGCGCCACCAGGCCGACTGCTGGCTGCCGACTCCGCCACCAGGCCGACTGCCGGCTGCCGACTTCGCCACCAGGCCGACTGCCGCCTGCAGCCCGACGCGACCCTGACGTGACGACCGTACCTGGCACTATTCACGTGACACCCTAGCCATCATGTACAGTGTCACTTGTCCCTGGCACTATTTATGAAGTGACCCAGGGGACAAGGATGACACCCCACCATGCCTACCTAGCTTACTTCCTAAGCTACCCACATAGCTTACATATCAAGCTAGCCATGCCTATATAAGGCACCCATCCATCCGTCCACCACACACTCTCATGGGCACTCACGTAGGAGCACACCCATCCATTCGGCCACATGCCATGAGCATAGCCGGCCACTAGCATACCACATACATGCATTTACCAAGTCAGATGCCTACTGCACTGATTCCATATACAGCTCCAGGAGCACATTGTACTGCCCGATGTACAACCCAGATATAGATCCAGACATGCAGGAGTAGGGGTATTATCTCTCCGGAGAGCCCCGAACCTGGGTAAACTACCGCGTGCTACTCACATACCCGCTCCCGGGCCTATCAGCAACAGTCTTGCCCTCACATGAAGCCACCTTGTGGCATATGTTGTCTTGCAACACCCCCCGTGAGAATACCACGACATTGAGCCCTTTGGATACCATAATCCTAGTGTTGGGGTGTGAGCCAAATATATAAGAATTCGCTTCACTGCGAGGTGACGCGATTCCTTTGGTGCCGCTTGGAATCGGGCAGACATGCAAACGCTAAGCATAATATCTGGCCTAGATGCACATAAGTACAGTAAAGAAGCAATCATGGAGCGGTATACCTTTTGATTGAACTCTTTACCATTGTCGTCAAGGCCTAAATGGATTTTGGTTGGCATTGGCATCGTGTACCCTTTGCAGTCTTGCATTCCAAACTTCTTCATGCAGTCTTTGAGGTATTTTCTTGTGATATGAAGATGCCATTTTGTTGTTGACGTATTTAAAGACCAAGGAAGAACTTTAGCTCTCCCATCATGGACATCTGGTATTGCTCTTGCATCCTGTATCCAAACTCATCACTGTATCTCTTATCAGTGCAGCCGAACATATTGTCATCCACATATATTTGGCACACAAACAGTTCACAATCATATGTCTTCGTGAAGAGAGTGAGATCTAGAGAACCAGGTTTGAAGCCTTTGCTCTTCAGGAATTCTTTGAGTGTGTCATACCAAGCGCGAGGTGCTTATTTGAGGCCACTCAATGCCTTGTTGAGCTTGTATACAATATCAGGATGCATTGGATCTTCAAAGCCAGATAGTTGAGCAACATACACTTCTTCCTTGAATTTGCCATTGAGGAAGGCACTCTTCACATCCATTTGGTACAGAAGAATGTTGTGGTGGTTGGCATAGGCTAGCAGTATGCGAATGGACTCAAGCCTAGCCACGGGAGCAAAGGTTTCATCGAAATCAATTCCTTCCACTTGTGTGTAACCTTGAGCAACGAGGCGAGCTTTGTTTCTGACAACTTGTCCAAGTTCATCTTGCTTGTTGTGATAGATCCATTTGGTGCCAATGATATTGTGCTTGCGTGGATCAGGACGTTTGACAAGCTCCCAGACATTATTCAACTCAAACTGTTGGAGCTCTTCTTGCATAGCTTGAATCCATTAAGGTTCCATGAAGGCTTCTTCGACTTTGTTGGGTTCAGATATAGAGACAAAGGCAAACTGACCGCAGAAGTTTGCTAGTTGCATAGCTCTTGATCGAGTAAGTGGACCCGGTACATTGATGCTATCAATAATCTTCTCAATTTGGACTTCATTTGCAACCCGAGGATGAACTTGACGAAGATTGTGTTCAGGCTGACTATTGTCTTCATCTTCAGGATTGGCTTTAGACCGAGCATTGTCTTCGTGTTGATTAGGTGCAGAAATAATGATCTCATCTTCAGCTTGTTCCTCGGTGGGTATGATTTCTCAAGTACCCATTAGCCTGACTCCTTCACCTGGTGTAGCTTCATCTAGCACATTTGGCAGGTGCTCTCTTTGCGAGCCATTAGTCTCATCGAACCGCACATCTATAGTTTCAACCACTTTATACTGAAAGAGGTTGAAGACTCTGTAGGTGTGCGAATCCTTTCCGTAACCAATCATAACACCTTCATGTGCTTTCGGTGTGAATTTAGAAGTGTGATGTGGATCCTTGATCTAGCACCTAGCACCAAAGACTTTGAAGTAACTGACGTTTGGCTTCTTACCAGTCAGAAGTTCATAAGATGTCTTCTTGAAGAACTTGTGAAGATAAATTCTGTTGATGATGTGGCATGCAGTATCAATGGCTTCGGGCCAGAATTTTCTTGGAGTCTTGTATTCATCGAGCATCATGCGTGCCATCTCAATGAGCATTCTGTTCTTGCACTCCACAATGCCATTCCGTTGAGGTGTGTATGGAGCAGAGAACTCATGCGTGATGCCCAAGGTATCAAGATAAATGTCGAGGCCGACGTTCTTGAACTCAATGCCATTGTCACTCCGGATGTGCTTGATCTTGATGCCATAATTCGTCATAGAGATGTGCGGTGGTAGTAAGGGTAGAGTAGTGAGTATGGCCAAATAAGTCCATGTGAAGCAACTCGAAGGGATGTGAGGTAGTCATGATTGTCTTCGAGGGATGCTTGGCTCTTGTCATCTTCCCAGCTTCACAAGCACCACATAGATGATCCTTCTTGAACTTGACACCCTCGATGCCAATGATGTGCTTCTTCTTCGCGAGAGTGTGTAAGATCCTCATCCCGCATGTCTAGCCGACGATGCCAGAGCCAACACTCTGAAGCTTTTGCTAGAAGACATACAACAAGCTGTGATCCTGCTGAGAAATCTACCATATATAGATCACCTCTTCGATAGCCTTCGAAGACTAAAGATTTGTCAGATTCCAATAGCACAAGACAATGATATTTTCCAAATATCAGAATCATATTCAGATCACAGAGCATTGACACAAACATTAAGTTGTATCCAAGGGATTCAACAAGCATCACTTTATCCATGTGCTGATCCTTTGAGATAGCAAATCTACTAAGGCTCAATACCTTGCTTTTACCAGTGTTAGCGAATGTGATGTGGCTTTTAGTAGATGGTTGTAGGGTTGAATCCATGAGAATACTTCGATCACCAGTCATGTGGTTGGTGCAACCGCTGTCCATGATCCATTCAGTGGCTTTCGGAGTCGTACCCTATAGTGCAGTTAGCGGGATAGGCTTCACCAAGAGTATTGTGAAGAAACATGTAGCGAACAAGCATATTATCAAAGTTGAGATTCTGGTTGGGCATGATAGGATGCTCGTCAAGAAAACCTGGGACGAAATACATGGTAAGACCATTCGGGCACTTTATCTTGCGTCCCGCAAGATGTTTAGGTCCCCAGCATTGGCGTCAAAAGTCTTTGATTTCCGGCTGGAGACCTTTCCGTGCAAGAGAAGTTAATTCTTCTTAACCACCCACATCTTTAGGGGTGGCTTAGAAGCAATGAGTCTAAGTGCAACATCTGAGAATTTTGGCTTGGGAGCCCTAGCAAATAGCTTCGCAGGAGGAGAATAATACTCATATGAATATGCAGAAAAGTTCCTAGTTTTGTGAACATAGCGGTTAGAAGAAACACGCTCATATTCATGAGTCTGGTGATGGTTCTCCTACAAAACATTGGCGTTAGGGTGACCATGAGTGGTCCTCTATCTGTATGAAGCCTTTGGGTCATATGATGCCTTTGGTTTGGGGTTTGTCTTCTTCCCAGGCAGTGTCATGACGACATTCACGGGAAGCTTCTCAAGACAACTTTTGGGCACCCAGATCTTCTTCAAGGGCGGCCCATTCCTGCAGTTAGTACCAATATACCTGGCAAACACTTCACCATTCTGATTCTTAAGCAGTTTATAATTGGCGTCAAAGGATTCATCAATGGTAATGGGGTTAGCACAAGTGAAGACAGATAAAGTGGATGGGCCCACTAAAGGATTCTTAGCAGCAACCCATGTGGTTTTGGGGTACTGCTCAGGCGTCCAGTAAGAACCATCAACATTCATTTTCCTCTCGAACCCAACACCCTCTTTCCTAGGGTTTCGGTTTAGAATCTGTTTCTTAAGGACATCACACAGAGTCTGATGCCCTTTGAGGCTTTTGTACATGCATGTTTCAAGAAATGTCTTCAACCTAGCATTCTCATCAGCAATAGTAGTGGCATCCTCAGTAGAGGGGCTAGTTACCACATCAGCAGTTGAAGATATTGCAACATTAGAGGTAGTAGAACACCTAGAGACAGCATTATCACGCTCAAGACATTTTAAACATGGTGGAACAAATTCTTCCTGAGCGGAACTGATCTGTTGGGCGAGTAGTGAATTGTTCTCTTTTTGAAGATCTTCACGAGATGCTCTCAGTTTCTCAAGTTCTTGCTTCTTTTGAAGATAATCGTAGGAAAGCTTCTCATGAGAGGCTAAGAGAGTTTCATGATGACTCTCAAGTTCCTCGTACTTAACGTGAAGATTTTTGATGTCTTCAATTAAGGACTGAGATTGATTCATTTCATCGTCCAACAGGTCATCACTTTTGTCTAGCAGCTTTTCAATATGTTCCATAGCAGTTTGTTGCTCAGTTGCAATTTTAGCAAGTGTCTTATAGCTAGGTTTGGATTCACATTCACTGGAGGTTTGAAAGTAAGCATCATGTGAGTTTACCTTGGCACCACGTTCCATGAAGCAGTAGGTTGGAGCAGAGCCATCCTCATCATCAGCTTCAGCTTCGGTGATGTGACCATTGTCTTTAGTGTTGAAGATGGACTTGGCGATGAATGTCGAAGCCAGAGCCAGGCTTGCCACGCCTGAATCAGACTCCTCCTGAGAAGCCACCTCCGCCTCCTTAGAGGCAGACTCCTCCTCTGAATCCATCTCCTTACCAATAAATGCACGAACCTTGCTTGATGAGGTATTCTTGTGAGACGAGGACTTTGATGAAGACTTTGAAGAATATTTTGATGATTTCTTCTTCTTCTCGTGATCCGAATCATATTCCTTGCTCTTCTTCTTCTTCTTCTTCTTCTTCTTCTTCTTCTTCTTCTTCTTCTTCTTCTTCTTCTTCTTCTTCTTCTTCTTCTTCTTCTTCTTCTTCTTCTTCTTCTTCTTCTTCTTCTTCTTCTTTGATTCCTTGTGCCACTGAGGACACTTAGAGATGTAATGGCCTGTCTTCTTGCATTTGTGGCAAGTTCTCTTCTTGTAGTCATGAGATGAAGCCTCATCATTCCTTGAGCTGGATCTTGAAGACTTGCTGAAACGATTCTTCTTGGAGAACTTCTGGAACTTCCTCGAAAGCATTGCAAGCTCTTTGCCAATGTCTTCAGGATCACCAGAACTACAGTCAGATTCTTCTTCACATGAGGAAACGGCCTTTGCCTTCAAAGCACGGGATCGGTCATAGTTGGGGCCGTAGATATCACGCCTCTCAGATAGCTGGAACTCATGTGTGTTGAGCCTCTCAAGTTTATCAGGCGGATCGAGATCTTTGAAGTCAAGACGTTCTTGTATCATCAGGGCAAGTGTGTCAAATGAGTTGTCAAGTTATCGCAGAAGCCTCTTCACGATCTCATGCTTGGTGATCTCAGTGGCGCCAAGTGCACGAAGCTCATTAGTGATATCAGAGAGGCGATCGAACGTGAGCTAGACATTCTCATTGCCATTCCTCTTGAAGCGGTTGAAGAGATTGCGAAGAACATCAATGCTTGAGTCTCTCTGAGTCGAGACGCCCTCATTGACCTTGGACAGCCAATCCCAGACTAGCTTCGTAGTTTCCAGTGCACTCACACGGCCATACTGCCCTTTGGTCAGATGACCACAGATGATGTTCTTGGCAGTTGAGTCCAGTTGCGCGAACCTCTTGACATCAGCAGTGGTGAAACCTTCACCGACCTTGGGCACGCTCGTCTTGACGACATACCAAAGGTCGACATCAATGGCTTGAAGATGCATGCGCATCTTATTCTTCCAGTAGGGGTAATCAGTGCCATCAAAGACTGGGCACGCAACGGAGACCTTGATTATCTCTGCAGTCGAATAGCTAAAACTCCAGGTGGTTAAACCGAATCACACAAAACAAGGGAGTACCTTGCTCTGGTACCAATTGAAAGTGCTAGTTATCGACTAGAGGGGGTGAATATGCGATTTTTATGAAAGTCTTCAAAACACGGGGGCTTTGAAGACAAACAGGTAATACTGAATCCTATATGATATGCAGCGGAATGTAAACTACACTAGGCAAGTAATAGTCAAGCAAGCAGTATAGTGAAAGCACGAAGACTAACAACAGTTAGGTAGACAGGATCAGAACGGAAGATAGTATGAAGCCAAACAGATATAATTCTTCACTCAGTGAAGTCAAATGGATCAGGCAGGCAGGAAGTTACTTCACGAAGACAAACTGAAAACTAAGGAGTGTAGGGGATAGACCCAGTCGCTTGGTGAAGAGAAGGATTTGGTAGACCAGTTCCAGTTGCTGTGACAACTATACGCCTGGTTAGGGAGGCTGAGATTGAACTCAGAAGACTGTGTCTTCACCTTATTCCCCTAGAGCTAAGAACACTTAGTCCTCGCCCAATCACTCAGGTAAGTCTTCAAGGTAGACTTCCAAACCTTCACAGACCTCAATCACGGGAAATCCACAATGACTCTTGGATCCTCAGAACACGACGCCTAACCGACTGGAGGATGCACAGTCCTCAAGTGTGACAAGTCTTCAGATCACGCAGACAGAAAGACTTCTGTGATGCCTAACACTCTTTGGCTTTGGGTGTTTTGGGATTTGTCCTTGCAAGGATCTCTCTCTCAAAGGGTTCGGAGGTGGGTTGCTCTCAAACGACAAAAGCCGTGCACTAACTCTGAGCATCCACCAAATTATGGTGTAGGGGGTGGGCTATTTTTAGCCAAGTGGCAACCCAACCTGATATGTCTGAAATGACCCTGGGTCACTAAGGAATCGACATGTGTCCAATGGTCGGATTTCAAACACACGCGGCTGCTTGGCTTGGGCTACAAGCAAAGCTGACTCATCCAACTCTGGATAAGATTTGCTCTCATTGTCTTTGTTCGAAGACATAGGATTTGGTTGAGCATCACATCAGTCACTCTGACTTTGTTCACTTGGACCACACTTAACAGTACAGTAGTTCCTATGACTCAATAAAGAAGAAAAGGAAACTATGAAACAACTATGTATTCGCACTCCATAGTCTTCAAGTGAATGTCTTCACAGGTCATTATCTTCATCAGGAATATCTTCACAGGTCATTATCTTCATCAGGAATATCTTCACAAACCACCATTGTCTTCAATGTCTTCACACATTTTAGGGGTCATTTCTGGCAGATAAACCGAATCAAGGAGGGACTACTACTTGTGTTATCCTGCAATTCTCACAAACACATTAGTCCCTCAACCACGTTTTTCGTCAATACTCCAAAACCAACTAGGGGTGGCACTAGATGCACTTACAACTATGTACTGTATCATTCATGTGCTGTCCCTGACCCTCCATCAAGTTGAAAACTAGACTAGTCAAAATGTCCATTGGGGTGCCTCTTTGTAAACAAATGCGCTCCTAGCTTAAAAAAAGCGTTCCTACGTGTACCCGCAAGTGGCTGTGAGAGAACTAGTGTGTGCATGCACAACTTCTCTTTGTGAGAGTGCAATATACTACGCCCAAAGAACGTTCGCCACAAGATTAATAGTATAAGTGTGTGACGTGTGAGTTAAAATAAAAGGTGCGCGACGTCTTTTATTTTTTGGAAGTTCTCAGGGTAGGGTGTCAAGAGCACATATGTGTGTGACGTCTACCTACAGATGGACGGTGGGTGTGAGAAGACACGGAGGAGTTGTGACTCGTGAGGGTGCGTGTGTGCATGAGAGAGAGGGGGCACGTCTCAATGGAATGCATGTGTCCGTAAATCATATCTGACAAATGCTTGCCACAAGCCGTTTCCTGACGAACGCCATAATAACAGTTAGATCAACATCCGACAGTGTCAGTTTTGCCATGGCATTTAACAGAACAGCTACTCCTCCGACATATAAATCTTCCACATTTGTGTTAGAAACTGTCGTATGCTCCTCCCTCTGTTCCAAAATGTAGTGCATATAGCTTTATTGAAAATTCAAACCTCGCAAACTTTTACCGAGTTTTCGTATACCAAAATGCACATATAGAATACCCAGTATATATCATTTCATTCATCTTCGAGAGGTAACAATAAAGATGGGGAGGACTGCACAAAGAAAGACTATCGTATCACGTGCAGCAATTTCAACCATCCTTTGGTTTGGAGGAATATCATAGAAATTCTATATGATATGATTTTTATTGGATTTTTTCCTTTAGAGCCAATTGGTTCATAGGAATAGATTCATATACTCCACATTTCAAAGTAAAATAAGCATGATATCATTTTTATAGCTTTAGAGCCACTTGATTCATATGAATGGATTCCTATACTCCCACAATTTCAAAGGAAAATAAACATTAGCATATATAATAGAAAAGTACCTATGATGTGAACCAAATGACATCTATTTTCTAATCCCTCCTCATAGGAATTGAGATACATGTCATCTCTAGATTCAATAAAAAAGTTCCTATGATGTGAACCAAATGACTTCTCTTTTCCGATCCCTACGCATAGGAATTGAGATACATGTCATCTCTTTCCCTACAGCTTCCATGTATACATCTTCTATTCCTAAATAGCTAGTACAACCCACTAGTAGCTTTTTCCTGGACATGCAACTATGGCACAAGAACACGTCATGCATGCAAGTCACAAATCACATTGTTTTTGTACTCTATGCATATAAGCACCACATCATCAATTCATGCATGTTACACATAAGTTATTTCTTGCATTAGATTTTGTATTGACAATGTATGTGTTGGTCACGTGCACAAATATGTAGTTCACATCCACATTTTTTTAGAAATGTCATTCTTTTAACTGCAATTCATTTTTTTCTCTTTGTATTACATTTTCATTTTAAGCATACATTCACTTCCCATTAGTTATAGATGTTTTTGGAGGAACTTTTATGCATTATTTTAAGTAGCAAATTTCATGCGGTCGCGGGTATATCAAAATGTAGGGCCCATGCATCATTGCCTTTCGGTCAAACCTACGTCCACAATTTTTTTGTACGTATATCTCCATTGGTCCTTGAACCCAAAATGCTGCCTCGTTCCCGTAAAACCAAGCGGCCCACCCATATTAAGGCGTCGACTCGAACTCAATCCCTCTTTCGTTTACTACGACGTGGCCCCGCACACCGTAGTACTGCTACAAACCCTACTCGCTGCATACATCATCGGTTTTCTTCAAGCGGGCGAGGGAGAAGCGGATTTGTAGTGGAGGCTCCTACCCTAGGTCACCCTAGGTAGGTGACGCACGCATCATTTGTTTTCCTTTTTCTTTATGCTCTTGCGCCTTAGAGTGAAATGATGGTTGCTTCGTCCGTCCATCTTAATGCGGGAAAGGTGGGTACCCCTTATTGCTCCTTTACTACTTCTGCGACGCTATGACCAGGGTGCCTCCAAGTCCAATCGCTGCTCCAAACTGTAATTTGGTGCATCGCACGTGGAACAATACGGTGGATGATTCACATGTTGGACAAAGGGGTCCTGCTGAGTTGCTACGCCAACACGACAGGAGCAGCCTACCACTTGGTTTTGCTCCGTGGTGAGTCCCAACTATATTGATCTAAAAAGATACTACTTCCTCTGTCTCGGTTTATAGGGCGTGCACGTAGTTCTAGGTCATCCATTTGGCTAACTAAATATGATTTATATGTCACAAAAAGTATGTATATCATTGGATTCTTAAGCGGATGTCGTTTCTAAACATATATGTTTCATCACATATAATACATATATATGAGTAGTTAAATTCTCAACCTAGAATGACGTGCATGCCCTATAAACCGAGACGGAGGAAGTAGTAAAAATGAGGTGATTTTACCGAGCGGTGGGTGGGGGAGCATGTTGTCATGCGGTACCACGTGTCATGAGGCAGAACAATGGCAGAAGAATTACGTGGTTTTCTTGAAGGAGATGATGGCGAAGCGATTCAGCAAAGTGTGAAATAATGGTTGCTTCGTCCGTTTGGGGGAAAGGTGCAACATTGTGATTTGACATCTCATTGCTCATTACTACTACTGGGGTGCTACGACTGGGGTGCGTCCCCCTACTGTTCTGCATTGTTATTTGGTGCATGACACGTCGACCCGGTTGCTATATGTCCGACATGTCAGCGAGAGGAAGTACAAAATTCACGAAAGCGAGCGTCTCCACTCTTTTAGTATGGCGGAGGAGTACAAGACACGGATTGGTTTTTGCTGCTTCGCATGATCCATCGATACAAACCCGGACTAAAAAAGGCAAGGGCGGGTCTTTCCCATGCGGTAGGCAGGGGAGTTTGGCATAGTCTGTTCGAGGCAACAAGGCAGGAAGGGAAACAAGCAAATAAAGGTTGAGCGACTTAGTTTTGGGAAAATTTGATTTTACGGAGTACGTACCCACTATGGAGGTAGTACTACTTACTACTCCCTCTCCGGTTTATAGAGCTCATCTAAAACAATTCGTTTTTGCATTTTAATAAGTCTCAATTCTACTAGTAGTACTTACCAACACATGTTTGGATGTCGAGGTGCATTAAATCACCGGATGAAGCATTATCATGCTAGTTATAGTGGGAGTAACTTAGCTAGTAACATAGCGCACTTCAAGAATTTTTTGCTTATGTGGCAAGTAGTTAATGAGAAGTGGTAACTGCTACGTCTTGAGCTTGCGTTGGTTTTCCTTGAAGAGGAAAGGGTGATGCAGCAATAGTAGCGTAAGTATTTCCCTTAGTTTTTGAGAACCAAGGTATCAATCCAGTAGGAGGCTCCTCAAAAGTGCCACGCACCTACACAAACAAACAAAGAACTCGCAACCAACGCAATAAAGGGGTTGTCAATCCCTTCACGGCCACTTGCGAAAGTGAGATCTAATAGAGATAGTATGATAAGATAAATATATTTTTGGTATTTTATAATACTGATGCAAAAAGTAAAGATGCAAATAAAAGTAGATTGGAAGCAAATATGATAAGAGATAGACCCCGGGGCCATAGGTTTCACTAGTGGCTTCTCTCAAGATAGCATAAGTATTACGGTGGGTGAACAAATTACTGTCGAGCAATTGATAGAAAAGCGAATAATTATGAGATTATCTAGGCATGATCATGTATATAGGCATCATGTCCGTGACAAGTAGACCGACTCTTGCCTGCATCTACTACTATTACTCCACAGATCGACCGACTCCTGCTTGCATCTAGAGTATTAAGTTCATAAGAACAGAGTAATGCCTTAAGCAAGATGACATGATGTAGAGGGATAAACTCATGCAATATGATATAAACCCCATCTTTTTATCCTCGATGGCAACAATACAATACGTGCCTTGCAACCCTTTCTGTCACTGGGTAAGGACACCGCAAGATTGAACCCAAAGCTAAGCACTTCTCCCATGGCAAGAAAGATCAATCTAGTATGCCAAACCAAACTGATAATTCAAAGAGACTTGCAAAGATAACTTAATCATACGTAAAAGAATTCAGAGGAGATTCAAATATTTCTCATAGATAAACTTGATCATAAACCCACAATTCATCGAATCTCGACAAACACACCGCAAAAAGAGTTTACATCGAATAGATCTCCACAAGAGAGGGGGAGAACATTGTATAGAGATCCAAAAAGAGAGAAGAAGCCATCTAGATAATAACTATGGACCCGTAGGTCTATGATAAACTACTCACAACTCATCGGAGGGGCTATGGTGTTAATGTAGAAGCCCTCCATGGTCGATTCCCCCTCCGGCGGAGCGATGGGAAAGGCTCCAAGATGGGATCTCGCGGATACAGAAGGTTATGGCGGTGGAAATTGTGTTTCGTTGGCTCTTTGGATGTTTTCGGGGTACGTAGGCTTATATAGGAGGAAGAAGTACGTCGATGGCTGCCCGAGGGGCCCACAAGACAGGGGGCGTGGCCTATGGGGGGGGGCGCCCTACCCTCTCGTGGCCGGCTCGGCTGCTTCTTGACTTGCACTCCAAGTCCTCTGGATCATGTTCGTTCCAAAAATCACGCTCCTGAAGGTTTCATTCCGTTTGGACTCCGTTTGATATTCCTTTTCTTTGAAATACCGAAATTGGCAAAAAAATAGCAATACGGGCTAGGCCTCCGATTAGTAGGTTAGTCCCAAAAATGATATAAATATGTAAAATAAAACCCATAAACATCCAAAAGGGGTAATATAATAGCATGGAACAATCAAAAATTATAGATACGTTGGAGACGTATCAAGCATCCCCAAGCTTAATTCCTGCTCGTCCTCGAGTAGGTAAATGATAAAAAAGAAAATTTTGATGTGGAATGCTACCTAGCATAATTCTCAATGTAATTTTCTTTATTGTGGCATGAATGTCCAGATCCAAATGATACAAAATAAAAGTTCATACTAACATGAAAATGGTGATACTTCAAGCATACTAATCAAAGTAATCATGTCTTCTCAAAATAACATGGCCAAAGAAATTTATCCCTACAAAGTCATATAGTCTGATTGTTGCTCTATCTTCATCACACAAAGTATTTAATCATGCACAATCCCGATGACAAGCCAAGCAATTGTTTCATACTTTAATAATCTCACACTCTTTCAACTTTCACGCAATACATGAGAGTGAGCCATGGACATAGCACTATATGTGGAGTAGAATGGTGGTTGTGGGGAAGACAAAAAAGGAGAAGATAGTCTCACATCAACTAGGTGTGTCAACGGGCTATGGAGATGCCCATTAATAGATATCAATGTGAGTGAGTAGGGATTGCCATGCAATGGATGCACTAGAGCTATAAATATATGAAAACTCAACAAAAGAAACTAAGTGGGTGTGCATCCAACTCGCTTGCTCACGAAGACCTAGGGCATTTTGAGGAAGCCCATCATTGGAATGTACAAGCCAAGTTCTATAATGAAAAATGCCCACTAGTATATGAAAGTGACAACATATGAGACTCTCTATCATGAAGATCATGGTGCTACTTTGAAGCACAAGTGTTGAAAAAGAGATAGTAGCATTGTCCCTTCTCTCTTTTTCTCTCATTTTAATTTTTTTCTTCTTTTTTTCTTTTTTTTCTTTTTCTATTTTTTTCTTTGGCCTTTCTTTTTTTTCTTTTTGGCCTTTCTCTCTTTTTTCCTTTTTTTTATTTTTATAAAGTCCGAAGTCTCATCCCGACTTGTGGGGGGATCATAGTCTTCATCATCCTTTCCTCACTAGGACAATGCTCTAATAATGAAGATCATCACACTTTTATGGATTTACAACTCAAGAATTACAACTCAAAGCTAGAACAATATATGACTCTGTATGAATGCCTCCGGCAATGTACTGGGATATGCAATGAATGAAGAGCGACATGTATGAAAATTATGAAGGTGGCCTTGCCACAAATACAATGTCAACTACATGATCATGCAAAAAGCAATATGACAAAAGTAATGCGTGTCATATGAACAGAATGGTGGAAAGTTGCTTGACAATATATCTCGGAATGGCTATGGAAATGCCATGATAGGTAGGTATGGTGGCTGTTTTGAGGAAGGTATATGGTAGGTGTATGGTACCGGCAAAAGTTGCGCGGCACAAGAGAGGCTAGCAATGGTGGAAGGGTGAGGTGCGTATAATCCATGGACTCAACATTAGTCAAAAGAACTCATGTACTTGTTGCAAAAATCCAGAAGTCATCAAAAACCAAAGCACTACGCGCATGCTCCTAGGGGGATAGATTGGTAGGAAAAGACCATCGCTCGTCCCCGACTGCCACTCATAAGGAAGACAAATCAATAAATAAAATTGTGCTCCAACTTCATCACAAAGCGGTTCACCATACGTGCATGCTACGGGAATCAAAACCCTCAACACAAGTACTTTTCATAATCACCTCAACTAGCATGACTTTAATATCACTACCTCCATATCTCAAAACAATTATCAAGCATCATATTGATCATAGCATCCAATTCTTTTCTATGATAGTTTTTATTATACCCAACTTGGATGCTCATGATTCTAGGACCAACTTTGTAACCATAGCAAATACCATGCTGTTCTAAAGACTCTCAAAAAGATATAAGTGAAGCATGAGAGACTAGCATTTTCTTCAAAATTAAGTCACCACCGTGCTCTAAAAGATATAAGTGAAGCACTAGAGCAAAAACTATCAAGCTCAAAAGATATAAGTGAAGCACATAGAGTATTATAGCAAATCCTAATCAAGTAGGCTTCTCCCAAAAGGTGTGTACAGCAAGGATGATTGTGGTAAACTAAAAAGAAAATATAATACACGACGCTCCAAGCAAAACACATATCATGTGGCGAATAAAAATATAGCTCCAAGTAAAGTTACCAATGAACGAAGACGAAAGAGGGGATGCCTTCCCAGGGCATCCCCAAGCTTAGGCTTTTGGCTATCCTTGAATATCTTGGGGTGCCATGGGCATACCTAAGCTTAGGCTCTTGCCACTCCTTATTCCATAGTCCATAAAAGCTTTACCCAAAACTTGAAAACTTCACAACACAAAACTCAACAGGAAATCTTATAAGCTCCGTTAGTGAAAGAAAACAAAACCACCACATAAGTTACTGCAATGAAATCATTATTTATTTATTTTGGTGTTAAACCTACTGTATTCCAACTTCTGTGTGGTTTATAAACTAATTTACTATCCATACATGCATCAAAATAAGCAAACAACACACGAAAAATAGAATATGTCAAAAACAGAACAGTCTGTATCAATCTGTAACTAACGCAAACTTCTTGAACTTTAAAAATCCTACCAAAATAGGTAGTCCTGGAAAATTTGTCTATTGATCAGCAGAAAAAAGTATCAATGCAAAATCATGTTCCTGTGATTTAAAAAAACTAAATTCGTGCGCCCAAAGTTTCTGTTTTTCAGCAGAACCAAATCAACTATCATCATAGGTTATCCTATAGGTTCTACTCGGCGCGAACATTAATTAAAAGATAAAAAACACATCTAAACATAAGGTAGATGCAAGATTTATTACTAAAAAGGAACTAAATCAAAAAACACAAAGAAAATTGGGTTGCCTCCCAACTAGCACTATCATTTAACGCCCCTAGCTAGGCATAAAAGCGAAGATAGATCTAAGTGGTGCCATAATAATAAGATAGATCTTGAAAGCTCATCTCATATTCTCTACGTTCGGCAGCAAGTTTTCTTTGAGGCAAGCAAAAGTAATCAAAAGGGCTAAATTTAGCGGGACAAAAGTCCCCAAGATCAATCTCAGGAGGAACGGGTTCCTTCTTTGGCCCTTCATAGTGCACAACTAATTCATCACTAAAAGCATTCTTTTGGCAAAATCTCGTGAGCCTATACTCAAGAGAGTATCCTAGCTCATTGTTTCGAAGGGAAAAATCATTATTAAGTTCGTTAATTCTATCAACCAAGACATCGGAAGGAACCTTTTTTCTAAGGTTTTCATTGAAAGCAACATAGTCCGAAGATTGAAAACGCCTAAATTCCTCTTGATCATAGAGGATCGCCTCTATGGGAGGACGACCGGCGTCCACCCTATAGTGTGCAAAGATTTCTTTGGCCTCTCTTATGATAAATCTAAACCATGGGCCAAAAAGATAGTAACAGCGCGTTTAACAGAAGAATCCTCAATATTGGAAAATTCCAGAAAAATTCTTTGTATGCAAGGATGCATATGCATAAATTGTCTTTCAAGTTCAACTACAAGCATAGCAATGGCATCCGCAAGACTACTAGTTCTATGAAGAATAGAACCACCCATGGAAGGTAAAGCACCGGCACAAGTAAAGAAATCTTGAATAACACCTTTTCCAATGATGTTACCACTACCGATTCGAAACTTTTTAGTATGCAAAATAGGGGGTTCTTCGGCCGGAGCCTCGGAATTTTCCATGTTATCATTATTGTCCATATCGATGATAATCTCCCCAATTTCAAACATAACGGCAAACAAAAGCAAGGCGAAAGAGAGCGAGCGAAAGAGAGAGGAGATTGGGAAAGAGAGGGCGAATAAAACGGTAAGGGTGAAGTGGGGGAGAGGAAAACGAGAGGCAAATGGCAAATAATGTAAATGCGAGCGAGATGAGTTTGTGATGGGTACTTGGTATGTCTTGACTTGAGCAAAGACTTCCCCCGCAACGGTGCCAGAAATCCTTCTTGCTACGTCTTGACCTTGCGTTGGTTTTCCTTGAAGAGGAAAGGGTGATGCAGCAATAGTAGCATAAGTATTTCCCTCGGTTTTTGAGAACCAAGTTATCAATCCAGTAGGAGGCTCCTCAAAAGTCCCACGCACCTACACAAACAAACAAAGAACTCACAACCAACGCAATAAAGGGGTTGTCAATCCCTTCATGGCCACTTGCGAAAGGGAGATCTAATAGAGATAGTATGATAAAATAAATATATTTTTGGTATTTTATAATACAGATGCAAAAAGTAAAGATCCAAATAAAAGAGATAGACCCGGGGGCCATAGGTTTCACTAGTGGCTTCTCTCAAGATAGCATAAGTATTACGATGGGTGAACAAATTACTGTCGAGCAATTGATAGAAAAGCGAATAATTATGAGATTATCTAGGCATGATCATGTATATAGGCATCACGTCCGTGATAAGTAGACCGACTCCTGCCTGCATCTACTACTATTACTCCACACATCAACCGACTCTTGCCTACATCTAGAGTATTAAGTTCATCAGAATAGAGTAACGCCTTATGCAGGATGACATGATGTAGAGGGATAAACTCATGCAATATGATATAAACCCCATCTTTTTTTCCTCGATGGCAACAATACAATATGTGCCTTGCAACCCTTTCTGTCATTGGGTAAGGACATCGCAAGATTGAACCCAAAGCTAAGCACTTCTCCCATGGCAAGAAAGATCAATCTAGTAGGCCAAACCAAACTGATAATTCGAAGAGACTTGCAAAGATAACTTAATCATACATAAAAGAATTCAGAGGAGATTCAAATATTTCTCATAGATAAACTTGATCATAAACACACAATTCATCGGATCTCGACAAACACACTGCAAAAAGAGTATACATCGAATAGATCTCCACAAGAAAGAGGGAGAACATTGTATTGAGATCCAAAAAGAGAGAAGAAGCCATCTAGCTAATAACTATGGACCCGTAGGTGTGTGGTAAACTACTCACAACTCATCGGAGGGGCTATGGTGTTGATGTAGAAGCCCTCCATGGTCGATTCCCCCTCCGGTGGAGCACCGACGAAGGCTCCAAGATGGGATCTCACGGATACAGAAGGTTATAGCAGTGGAAATTGTGTTTCGTTGGCTCTCTAGATATTTTCGGGGTACGTAGGCTTATATAGGAGGAAGAAGTACGTCGGTGGCCGCCCGAGGGGCCCATGAGATAGGGGGCGCGCCCTATAGGGGGGGGGCGCCCTACCCTCTCGTGGCCGCCTCGGCTGCTTCTTGACTTGCACTCCAAGTCGTCTGGATCACGTTCGTTCCAAAAATCATGCTCTTGAAGGTTTCATTCTGTTTGGACTCCGTTTGATATTCCTTTTCTTCGAAATACTGAAATAGGCAAAAAAACAGCAATACAGGCTGGGCCTCCGGTTAGTAGGTTAGTCCCAAAAATGATATAAATATGTAAAATAAAGCCCATAAACATCCAAAATGGGTAATATAATAGCATGGAACAATCAAAAATTATAGATACGTTGGAGACATATCAGTAACATAATATGTTACTGTAACATAGCGATTTCCATGACAAGATGAGTCTACAAGCTATTAAATGAAGCCACCTATGTCGGTGGTTGGGTGCGACATATGCCAATGGATGGCTTATCATGGTGGGAGCGAGTAGAACGTCGCCAGTGCCTGGAAGTGGGATAAGGCGTAGACATGAACGCCGGCGTACTTTAGCCAGGTTCGGGGATCTCCTAGGAGATAACACCCCTAGTCCTGCTCTGCGGGGTCTCCGCATGATTACTAAGGCACAAGTAATACAATGTGCTCCTCGAGCTGTTTTGCTAGAGGTAGAGGGAGGCAAGGCTAGCTCTCTTCCTGCTCTAGGGGATGGCTAGTTCTAATGGGGTCAAACCCTTTGCATGGGTGGCCTGGGGGTGTATATAGGCCTACCACCCAGGGGTACAATGGTGATCTGGCCGGCTGCTGGTCCCAGCTGTCAGTGTCTTTAGTTTCCGGCTTCTCCGCCGACCGCTGGGGCCCGCCGCCTGGTGGGCCCCGCCAACTGGTTGGTGGCTGTTCACTGTAGCCGTGTTGTGGGTGATGGGGGCTTGGTCATCCTAGCGTGGCTACAGTCCCGCCACCTGGTAGGAGGACACTGTAGCCACACCTGGTCTTATCAGCTTAATGGCGTGCTTGCCTCGGGACGAGGGACGGCCGCCTGCTGGAGGCCGGCCACCCTCTAATCCGCCTGGTTGAGCTTCTGTCGTCTTCCTTGGGGTCACTGCCCGATAGGGCCCGCCTCTGGCAGGCCGTACCGACAGGCCGTCGTGGGGAACAGGGCTCTGCCTGCCTGGAGCAACGTCAGGGTAGATACGACACAGTGCTCCATCGTGCGGAGATCTCTATCTGTACGGAGCACTGTAGCCACGCCTGCCTCGAATGTGTGAGGCGTCGTTCCTCGCTGTAGCCATGCTTTGACTTGTACTCTCGATGGGAGCTCAGCTGCCCTGTAGTCGTGAGGTGGCCGCCTGCCCATTGCCGCCCTCTCTGGAAGGCGGCCGCCAGGAGCCGACCACTCAGAGCGCCGTAGTCTTGGGTCACCCGCCCTCTGGCAGCCGGCCGCTGAGCCAGCCAGCCGCAGAGGGCGGAGTTTTGGCTTGGGGCTCAGCTAGGCGGAGCTGGCCCATAGTCTTGATAAATCTAGGGACTCGGGTGAGCCTACCCATGGCCCATTACTCCAACAGTAGTCCCTGAAGCCGGCGATGTGTCGTGGTCGAGGGGCTGCGAGGTCTCAACGGCTTCCCCCCTCACCGAGCTCTGGGAGAATATCGATCCGTCTTGCGGCTAGCCGACTGCTCAAGCCGACCTCGCCCAGGCGGAGCTATATGGTTGATTTCGAACTTCAAGGCGGGAAACAGGTCACGTGCCTATTAAGCTTCCCAGGCAGCCGCCCGCCACGGACGCGCCACGTGGCGCACGTCAGCCTGGCAAGCCTGCCACCCCACGTTTTGGACAGGACATGACACCGGGCTGGGCCCGCCACTACCATGCCTCGGCAACCGGGCGGATTCACTGCGCCGGAGGGGGTGGTTGCCATTCCCACGACCATTCACGACGAGGTAAATACGCGCGGGAGATGGGGGATCGTGGGGACGTGGGCGCAGTTAATCCCACGACCCCACGTCCTGCCCCCTCGGCTACATAGCCCGGACGCTATAAGTAGGGAGGGGGGAGAGGTGCGGCAAAGCTCCTGTGTCCCCTCCCACTCTTCTTCTTCTCCTCTCAGCCTCCGCTGCTGCTGCTGTCGTAGCGCCGCCGCCGTTGCTCGTCGCCGACGCGTCTCTCCTCTCCGCGCTGCCAGTCGGAGCCATGGGCGATTGGGATGGATCGACCGTGATCGAGGATCACATCGCCTTCCTCCGTGACATGCGCCGGATGCCCAGCGCGACCTTCGTCAAGGCGCGGGTGCCGCCGGAGACGGAGATCTCGCCGGCGCCGCAGGAAGGCGAGTGGGTCGTCTTCCGCTCACATTTCCTGCGGGGCTTCGGCCTCCCAGCGGGCGACTTCTTCCACACCTTCCTGAACTTGTACAACCTTCAACCTCACCACCTCACGCCCAACGCCGTGACCTTGCTCTCCGCCTTTGTCACGGCGTGCGAGGGCTACCTCGGCATCCTCCCCACAATCGAGCTGTGTGGAGCATTCTTCTATGGAAAGCTCGGCACCTCCGCCAAGGAGACTGCGGCCGAGTGCGAGGGCTTCGTTGCCGTGCGCCGGCCGGCGAAGAGGAACGCCTTCCCCATCATCAAGCTGGCGCAGTCGGTGAAGATGTGGCAGCAGTCCTATTTCTACGTCGAGAACGTGGACCCTGCTGCCGACTTCCTCAACCTGCCAGCCTACGAGGCCGGGCCCCCCACCGGAGCTCGCGTCTCCTGGAAGTACAAGCGGAAGCCGGTGTCGGCGGACGCGGCGGCCGCCATCGGCCGACTCTGAGTGCTCCAAGAGTCGGAGGGCCTCGTGGCCTCCGACCTTCTCGTCACCTTCGTGGAGCGCCGGGTCCTCCCGCTCCACAGCCGCCCTCATCCGATCTTCCGGATGGGCAGACACCACGACCCGTGCCGGCTGTGCACGAAGGGAATGCCGCCTGCTGAAGTCTCGCGGATGGTAAATGAGATCTCCGACCTCAAGATGTCGGAGAAGGAGTGGCGGTACGGGAAGCGGCCGTACTCTCGCCACAACCCGCCTCCTGTTGTAAGTTTCTTCTTTTTGTCCTTTGAACTGCTTTCTTCTGCTTTGTTTCTCTTTATGACGCCGCCCTTCAAGACTTGATTCCTTATTGGTTGCAGATTTATATGTCCGAGGCAACGGCTGCCCTCCTGGGGCTGGGTTATAACCTCCAGGCGGACAGGGTGGAGAGTGACTTGGACGACCCCGACTTGGAGGCGGCTACCCTGGTCGACGACGCGATAGGCGGCGGTGGCAGAGCGGACGGTGGTGGTGGAGCAGACGGCTCCGAGGGAGGCGACAGCATGGAGGCCTGGCCCGATGACGATGAAGACGAAGATGAGCCACGCCCTGCCCGGAGCTCTGCCACCACCGGCGCCGGCCCCTTTTCTGGGCCGCCCGCCCCAGGTGGCAAGTGCAAGCGGAAATAGGGCTCGACCCTGTTCGGCAGCGCCCCAAAGAAGCCCAAGAACCTGGCCGCGGCGACCAGGCGGAAAGAGATCGCGGCCAGGGCGACCCAGTATCAAAGGCAGCCGAAGGTGCCAGTTATGGTGTCGGCGTAAGCATCATTTCCTTACTCCTTGTTTTTCATCAATCTGGCGTGAAAATCTTCTGACTTGTCTTCTTGTTTCAGGGCCCCGCTAACCCTCCAGAAGTCGGGCGCCGGCTCGGTCCTCAGGTTGGCAGCGACCTCCTCGACCCGGCGACCGACCTCCAGGAGGCGACAAAGCGGAATGCGCGCGAGGCGCGCGATGAGGCGGAGGCCGACCGCCTGCCAAGGAGCAGGCGGACTAGTCTGCCGCGTCTGCCGAGAGGGTGCTGGCGTAGGCGGAAGCCCAGGCCGCGGAGAAGGAGCAGCTCGCGGAGGCTGCCCGCCGCCAAGAGCTGCTACTCGTGGCCCCCCTCAACACTGCGCCGCCTCCGCCTGATTTCGGGGCGACGTCCGGAGGAGCCGGCGGCAACTACCCGATTCGGGAGTAGGGGGCGGCGATGTAGCCATGACAGACGTCTTTGTGCCCCCGCCCCCGCCCCCGCCGCCCCCGCCAGTCAGCGAGCCGCGGGACGAGCAGCTCGTGGCGCCGCCGGTGCCGCCAATCGATAAAACGGTGGTGACGGTCCTGGTTCCTTTGGTCTGCATCCCCACGCGCCGCTATCTAGAGAAGGCGGCCTCAGCACTGTGGCCGCAGGAGATCGGCGCCACGAGCTCGTCGGCCCCCGACACCAAGGCGACTAGCGCCACGCCCGTGGGTTGGATACACGGGGGCGGGACTGGTGCCTTGAACCAGGCGTCTCTTGCCGTCCAGGCCAAGCTTCGGGCGGAGGCGGAGGCGCTCAAGCACTACAATGAGGCTTACTTGGAGTCGCGCACCGCCATCCGGGTAAGTTGTCTTTGGGTTTTTTCTTCGAATTATCTTCTTTGCTTCTCTCGTGGGGGCGCGCAAGCGCACCCACTGGGTGTAGTCCCCAAGTTCCGGGCCGGCTGCTGAGCAGGCGTGTCGGAACTTTATCTTGCAATTGTTCGACTGCTGATTTTGTCCGATGCCTCTTCTGCAGGATTATCACAACCTCCGCGCGACTGCCTACAACTCCAAGGTTCGGGAGCTGGAGGCGCAGACGGCCCATCTGGCTGAAAGCCGGCGTAAGTTTCTGTCCTCTTTCTTCGCGGGGGCGCGCTGGCGCACCCGCGGGCTGTAGTCCCCGAGGTTCGGGCCGACTGCTGAGTAGTCGGGCCGAATCTCCTTAGTTGTCTTTTTTCCTTGTCGACTACTTTTTCGCGGGGGCGCGCTGGCGCGCCTACGGGCTGTAGTCCCCAAGGTTCGGGCCGATTGCTGATCAGTCGGGCCGAATCTCCTCGGTTATTTCTTTCCTTTGTCTTGTCCGCTTGACTGATGCCTTCTTCTTTTCTTTCTTTCTTTAGAGGCCAATGCCGACCTGCATCAGTAGCTGGGCGAAGCCAAGACCGCCCTGCGTGGCAAGGAGGCGGAGTGCAACAAGCTGGCGGAGGAGCGGGACCGCCTGGCTGCCCAACTTGCCGAACAGGCGGAAACCCTCAAGGCGGCCCAGCTGAAGGCGGAGACGGCGGAGACCAGCCTCCTTGCCGAGTTTGAGCTCGAGCGCTCTGCCTGGGCCGACAAGGGGCCCAGGTGACGGCCTGCTTCAGTAGCATCGAAGACTTGGTCGATGGTAAGCCCTATTCTCTTAGTTTCTTGCTTTGAGTTATCAGCCCTTGCTTATAGCCTTGGCCTTTTTCTTCTTCTGCTCGGACAGACTTCTTCCCAGGCCATTCTGTAGCCACTACCCAGATGATCGAGGCCCAGCGCGAGGAGCGAAGGGGCAGAGGGTGTGCAGATCGCCGCTGATGCCCCCCGGACCCTTGGTGAACAAGTCCTCAGCATTCAGGCCCGGCTTCGGCCTGCTCACCGCTTGCTGCGCCGCCTGCAGCGCATCGGAGCCCAGGCGTTCTCCGCCCTCTGGCCAGGCTTGCCGGCTCCACGCACCCCAAGTCGGACTGTCGACTGAGT
The DNA here is from genome assembly GCA_963921465.1 of Triticum timopheevii. NCBI lineage: Eukaryota > Viridiplantae > Streptophyta > Magnoliopsida > Poales > Poaceae > Triticum > Triticum timopheevii. The sequence goes on along the minus strand of OY997274.1, from coordinate 160,730,063 downwards.
GGAGGTGGCGGCCGGCCGCCTGGAGGCCTGGAATGGCTCAGCAGCCCGGGCAGGAGCGCGCCGAGCCTTGGAATTCGTCAAGGCATGGTACCCAGGGCTAGATCTAGACCAGTTAAGCACGTTCTGACTAGAGGCGCAGGAGGAGCTGGCGGCGGTGGGAGCTGAGCTTGTCAGCAGGGCAGCGGCGATCGCCAAGTTCACCGACACCAGCGTCTTCGTCCCGGAGGTGGACGAGGAAGGCAGTGAAGGTCCGCATGAATGGCTTGGGCTAAACCCAGAAGACAGCAAAGACTCCACTGAAGTCATTGACTCCAGCGACAAAGGGGAGGACGGGGAGGAGGAAGAGGAGGAGCAGGAGGAGGAGGAGGAAGACGAGAGCAACGTCGACATGCCGGAGGTCGGGGCGGACGGTCAGCCCCAACCTGACCGGGCCTCAAGGAACGAGCCATGCACCGAGGTGCCGCCCGCTACTGGAGGTGTTCAAGTGGGCGCAGACCCGCCGCCCGTTCCTCCGACGGATGCCACTGACTCTGTCCTCCAGCACTCCAACGCCCCGCCTGCTGCCGGTGATCCCTCTGCTCAGACGGAGCCGCTTGCCGCGCCAGGTGGCGCGGCCGACTCCAGCATTCAGCTGGAGCCCTTGGCCATGTCATCCGGCACCGGCCAGCCGGATCTTTCTGCCGCGCCAACTGGCACCGCCCAAACGGAGTCCTCTGCTGCGCCAACCGGCACCGCCCAGCCGGAGTCTTTTGCTGCTCCTTAGGATTTTATCTGTTTTCTGCTTGCTACTCTGAACACTTTGGTTAAATTCGCACAATTCTACCCTCGGGGTGTATATCAAACTCTTTTTGAATGCTGGCCAGAGGCCTTTTATCCATGTAAATATTTTATCATTGCTTATGCTTGTTGTGCCGACCTCCAATCTTTTTTCCTATTTCTCCTTGGTTTTTTCCTTTGCTGCCGACCCTTTGGCTTTGCTTTTACCAGGCAGGCGGCTGCTCTGCGGACCGTGGCTGGTTTGAGCACTCTAGCCGTTTGTGAGGGGGGCTAGGACTTAGCCATTCGGAGCTTTGGGTGGTAAGGTGGAGGCCGGCCGTCTGGCTGCCAAGCAGCCAGACGGCTAGGTGCGATGCCGCCTGCTACTATATGCGCTTTCTTCCTTAGTCGTTTTTTCGTGTGGGGCACCTCTTTGCAACCTTTGCTTGCCATGCAGTCGCTCTGCAAGCTGTGGCTTCTAACAAAGGAAGATTTTGGTGCCGGTACACTACTTGTCCGGCTGCAGGAGGCGGCATATTATAGAAGGCGGCGAGGCTCCGGGCCGACTGGTCGAACCCGGTGCTAGGCGGAAGAAATAGACTATACATTCTCATAGGCATGACACTTATCATATAGATAAAAGAGGGCAGTCCCCGAGCTCTTCTCGAGGGACCCGGAGTCTTTATACATAGTACAAACGATAGCGTGATACATACTGCTTTCAACTGTAAAACCTTCGGAGGAGGTTTGCGTTCCATGGCATCTCTGTTTCTTTGCCTGAATCATCTCTCTTGCGCGCTCCGGGCTTCTGGGCATCGATCAGATAGTAGGCATCGTTGCCCAACACCTTACTGATGATAAAAGGGCCTTCCCAAGGTGCCGAGAGCTTGTGCTGTCCGGCTGTTCGCTGGATCAACCGGAGCACAAGGTCTCCCTCCAGGAAGGACCTTGGCTTCACCTTGCGGTTGTAGTATCGGCACAGACTCTGCTGGTAGATGGCCGACCTGCTGAGTGCCAACAGCCGGCCTTCCTCCAGTAAGTCGGTGCCGTCTTCTTGTGCCTCCTTGGCATCCGCCTTGGTGTACATGGTGACTCTTGGGGAGTCTAACTCAATATCCGTCGGGATGACGGCTTCGGTACCGTAGACGAGGAAGAAAGGCGTGAAGCCCGTTGACTTGTTTGGAGTTGTGCGCAGGCTCTAGACGATGGCCGGCAGATCATTGAGCCAGCAGCCGGCCAAACACTCTAGAGGCTCGACCAGTCGGGGTTTGAGGCTGGACAAAATTAGGCCGTTTGCACGCTCCACCTGGCCGTTTGACTGTGGCTGGGCAATGGATGCTAAGTCCAGGCGGATGCCCTGTGTTGCACAGAAACGAGCCAAGGCTCCCTTGGCGAAGTTGGTGCCGTTGTCGGTGATGATGCTGTGTGGGATGCCGTATCGCGTGGTGATGTCGGTGATGAAGGTCACGGCAGTCGGCCCATTCAGCTTCATGATTGGTTTTGCCTCTATCCACTTGGTAAACTTGTCCACCGCAACCAGCAAGTGAGTCATGCCACCGCGGGCCGTCTTGAATGGTCCCACCATATCCAGTCCCCACACAGCAAAGGGCCAGGCTATGGGAATGGTCTTGAGTGCAGAAGCTGGCAGGTGTGGCTTGGAGCGGAACCTCTGGCACCCTTGACACTTCTGAACCAGCTCTTTGGCCTCTTCTAGGGCAGTCGGCCAGAAGAACCCATGGCGGAAAGCTTTAGCCACAAGTGATCTCGAAGCCGCGTGGTGGCCGCACTCGCCCTGGTGGATATCTCTAAGTATTGCTTGGCCTTGGTCCGACTCCACACACCGCTGATAAACTACTGTGACGCTTCTTCGCACCAGCTCTTTGTTGGCTATGGTATAAGCTGCATCTCGCCTCTGTACTTGTCGGGCTAAGATTTCATCGGTTGGCAGCTCCTTGTTCACCAAGAACTTGAGGATCGGCTGAGCCCATGAGGGCGCCGCAATTTCTTCGACTGCGACCACTGCAACCTGTACGAGGGCGGTTGGGCCGGGAGGCGGCGGGTTGGCAGCTGCTTCTGCCTACTGTCCTGAAGAAGTCTCCAGGCCGGGCTTCGAAGTCCCCGGGGCGGGTTCTAAAGTCCTCAGGTCAGGCATGGCTGTAGCAGTCCTCGGGCCGCCTGTCGAAACCCCCGTGCCGGCCTCTGGGGTCACCAAGTCAGATCCGACTGCTTCGGGGGGGGGGGGCACAAAGATGGAGTCTGAATCAGGAGACGGCTTGACATACGGCTTCAGAAGGCGGCGTAGGGTAACGTCGGCTGGTATTGCTTGTCAGGTGGAGCCAGTCCGTGCCAAGGCATCTGCTTGCTCGTTGTCATTCCTTGGCACGTGAAGGAACTCGCACCCATCAAAGTATCCGCTGAGTTGCTGCACGAGGAAGAGGTAGCTCGCCATGTTTGCATCCTTGGCATCCCAGTCGCCTGATGACTGCTGGACCACCAAGTCGGAGTCACCATAGCACAGGATCCGGCGGATCCCGAGTTCCTTGGCAAGCCGTAGCCCGTGTATGAGTGCCTCATATTCTGTTACGTTGTTGGAGGTGGCGAAGTGGACTTGCAGTATGTATTTAAGCTTGTCGCCCTTGGGAGAGGTGAGGACGACGCCGGCTTCCCACACCAGTGCGCATTTTTGAACCATCAAAATGCATCCGCCAATGAGTGGAGTCTGGTGCAGGCGGCAAATATTGGGTCTTGGCCCAATGGACGAGGAAGTCGGCCAACACTTTTGATTTGATGGCGGTGCGAGGCTGGTAGTAGATGGTGTAAGGGGCCAGATCAAAAGCCCATTTGGCCACTCGGCCAGTGGTATCCCGGCTTCCAATGATCTCAGCAAGCGGGGCTGTGTAGATGACAATTATGGGGTGCTGTTGAAAGTAAGGCTTCAGCTTCTTGGTGGCAAAATGCACACCGTAACAGATCTTCTGGTAGTGGGGGTAGTTTTGCTTGGAGGCGGACAATACTTCGCTCAAGTAATACACCGGTCTCTGGACCGGCAATGCTTTGTCCTTCTCCTTGCGCTCTACTACCATGACTATGCTGACAACCTGACTGGTGGCTGCAATGTAGAGGAGCATGGGCTCCTTCTCAGTCGGAGCCGCCAGGACAGGCGGGGTTGCCAACATCTTCTTGAGTCGGAGAAATGCTTCATCCGCCTTATCGTTCCACTCGAAAAAAGTGGTCTTCTACATGAGTTGGTACAGGGGAAGAGCCTTCTCGCCCAGCCGGCTGATGAAACGGCTTACTGACGCCAGGCAGCCGGTGAATTTCTGCGCATCCAGCAGTCGGGTGGGCACCTTCATCATCTCAATTGCCTTGATCTTCACAGGATTGCACTCTATGCCGCGCTCTGAGACCAGGAAACCGAGAAGATGGCCGGCTGGTACTCCAAAGACACATTTCTCCGGGTTGAGCTTAATCTGCAATTGGCGCAGGTTTTCAAAGGTCTCCTTGAGGTCCTCTAGCAGAGTGCCACGCATCTCCGTCTTCACCAGCACATCATCCACATATACATGGGCATTTCTGCCGAGTTGCTTGAGGAGGCACTTCTGCATGCAACGCTGAAACGTGGCGCCGACATTTCTCAAGCCCAACGTCATGGTCAGGTAGCAGAAGGCTCCGAACGGCGTGATGAAGGCGGTCTTCAGTCTGTCGGCCAGGTTCAGCTTTATCTGGTGATAACCTGAGTATGCATCCAGAAAACTCAACAACTCGCATCCGGCTGTGGAGTCTATCACTTGATCAATCCTTGGCAGAGCAAAGGGATCTTTGGGGCAGGCTTTGTTGAGGCTGGTGTAGTCAATGCACATGCGCCACTGCTTGTTCTTCTTCAATACTAGGACTGGGTTGGCCAGTCACTCTGGGAAGAATACTTCCATGATGAATCCGGCTGCTAGGATTTAGGCTATCTCTTCTCCAACAACTCTTCTCTTCTCTTCTGACAGGCGGCACAAGGGCTGCCTGACCGGCTTGGCGTCAGGTCGGACATGTACCTTGTGCTCGGCGAAATCCGGCATGGTAGGGGCTCTGAAGGTCCACCACTTCAAACCAAACTGGCTCTCAGCAAAAGTGATTCTTGTCTCCGAAGAGGACATCAATCTGGGTCTTGCCGATTGGTGAGCAGGAAAGGCCAGGGACTATGCCATGGAATACAGTCCGACTGGGGATGAGTTGCTTCTGCTTGATTCCCAACTTCTCCATTGTATCGCGGTACAGGATGTTGATGCTGCTGCCACCATCTATCAAGACTCTGGAGAAACGGGTTGCTCGCCTCTCCGTTGCAAGGGTTGCTTCTAGGACCAGGGCGTACGAACTAGGGGAAGGCATCACTTCCAGGTGGTCGGCCCTGCTCCAACTGATAGGCTTCTCGGACCAATGCATGGACTCTGGAGTGTTGGAGGCCACGACTTGCACTTCTTGTTATTGTTGCCGTCTGCTGCGTCTGTCATCGGCCACGCTGGTGAAAACAACATAAGCTCCGTGTTCCTCCGGGTACTTGTCTTGCAAGGTGCACGCCTGGTCGGGCCGCCGGCTGCTAGGGCTGAGGAGGCGGTGGTCCAGCAGGCGGAGGAGGCAGGAGTCCATCTCCCTTGGCAATTCTGGTGAGCCAGTGACACTTCTGAGTGGTGTGCTTGGAGGGCTTCGCGCCGCTATGGAATTTGCAGGGTGCATCTAACGTTTGCCCGTAAGAGAAGGCCGGCAACCAATTGGAATTGCCGCCCTTCTGCCGCTTGCGGGCTGGCTGCCCTTCTGGCTGCTGATCCTCGACCATCGCCACCTGCCGGCTAGTGGAAGCCGGCTGGGTGGCCTTTCGCTTGTTATCACCTGGTTGCTGTCGCCGACTGGTGTCACCAGCCGGAGTCCGAGGTGCCTGAGGTGCCACCATGCCGGACGCGTCAACCAGGATTTCCGCCTTCATGGAGGAGTCGGCAGTGGCGTGCTTGTCGGCGATGACCAGCAGCTCATCGAGGGTCTCGGGCTCGTTGCAGAGGAGTCGATGCTTGAGGAGGGTGCCCTCTCGGCACCCGGTAGTAAACTACTCGATTGCCTGCACCTCGTGCATGCCTTCACAGGAATTGCGCAGCTCGGTCCAGCGCATGAGGTAGTCGCGAGTTGACTCCGTGGGCCCTTGGACGCATATGGAGAGCTGTCGGGGCTTGGGGGGCCGCTTGTAAGTGCTGGTGAAGTTGTGGATGAAGACCTCGGTGAAATCAACCCAGCTGTTGATGTTGCGGGGCTTCAGGCTGTTGAGCCACGTCCGGGCAGTGCCTTGAAACATGAGCGGGACGTACTTCTTGGCAACGCGCTTGTTGCCGTTTGCTATGCTGATGGCTGTGGGGTAGTCGACCAGCCAGTCCTTCGGCTTCACGGAGTTGGTGTATTTGGGCGTGTCTCGTGGGAGGGTGAACCCCTTGGGGAAGGGCTCATCGCAGATTCGGGGGCCGAAGCAGGGCGAGCCCAGCTCATCTTCTTCTTCAAGCGCTAGGGATAGGTTGAGACGATCGATCCGGTAGTGAGCATCATTCTCTCCGACTCCCTCTCGGCGGCCAAGGCGGTCGCCGAGTGTCGGGTGCGTGATAGGAGGCAGAGTGGGGTATCTCGCTCCACGAGGCAGGGGAGGCGGCAGGTCGCCTCGCCGCTCTACTGCACGAGTGCGGCCTTCCTCGTCCTGCTCGATGGAAATGCGTGTCCGACTGCGGCTAGCAGCCGGTTCATTGCACTTTCCTCCGCGGGCGCCACCAGTTGGCGTCCGGGAGGTCGCCCCATGATCTCGGTGTGGGGGCGGCTTGTTGTTTCGTCCGGCTGGGTCTTCAGAGCGGCAGGCGGCCTCGTGCTGTGCGGCAGCCGCATCCAGGAGCTGTTGGACTTGCTCCGTCATGTGGCGGAGCTCGTCGCCGTTGTACTTGTTCAGCTCATCCGTTACCGCCTGGGCGGCCCGGATGTTCTGTGCATGCGTGGCGTAAACGGGGCACTCTGCCCCGAACATGCTGGCGATGGTCGCGCCACGCTGTCGAACCGTGCCGAGGCGGCTAGGCCCCCCCGGGAGCCGGCGTGCCGCCTAAGGCCCGGTCCATCTCGCGTCGATAGGCGTCCGACAGCCGGCGCATGCTGGCTATGTAGCCAGCACTCTCGATAAGCTGGAGGCGGTGTGCCTCCAGCACCTCAGCATCCGTGCCCTCGGGAATGGGCGCCGTGAGGTCGCGCAGGGTGGCCTCGAGGGGATCTTGAGCACGCCCGTCCGAGTGCTCCTCGCTGTTGATGACGAGAACCTCCATGACGGTGCTCCCACCGTTATACTCGCGAGTAGGCGGCTCGTCCTAGACCACCACGTTGGTGGGAAACGCATCGAGCGACGCCGTGTCGGAGTTGACGATCATCGGATCGGTCGAGCCAACAAACTCCAGGTCCACAGCAGGCTCGCTGGCAACATGGAGCTGGTTGAGGAGGCTCACAAGGCGGCTCTCAGGGCAGCTTGTGCCTGCGTCAGAGGCCGGCTCGTCGGAGAGGTCGATCTCGCCGACGAGGTCAGCGAGGCAACTCGCTGCGCATGCGATCTCCGCGCCATGCTGCGCGTCGAGGCTGACGCCGTCGTGCGTGCTGGGATGGCTTCGCTCGCCAGGAAGGAATAGGGTTCCCGTCCAGAGCAGATCTCCGGGAGACGGTGCACCTCGCCCCACGGTGGGCGCTAAATGTCGAGGGTTGGGTGCGACATATGCCAATGGATGGCTTATCATGGTGGAAGCGAGTGGAACGTCACCGGTGACTGGAAGCGGGATAAGGCGTAGACACGAACGCCGGCGTACTTTACCCAGGTTCGGGGCCCTCCTAGGAGATAACACCCCTAGTCCTGCTCTGCGGGGTCTCCGCATGATCACTAAGGCACAAGTGATACAATGTGCTCCTTGAGCTGTTTTGCTAGAGGCAGAGGGAGGCAATGCTAGCTCTCTTCCTGCTCTTGGGGGTGGCTAGTCCTAATGGGGTCGAACCCTTTGCATGGGTGGCCTGGGGGGTTTATATAGGCCTACCCCCAGTGGTACAATGGTAATCTGGTCGGCTGCTGGGCCCGGCTGTCAGTGTCTTCAGCTTCCGGCTTCTCCGCCGACCGCTGGGACCTGCCGCCTGGTGGGCCCCGCCGACTGGTTGGTGGCTGTTCACTGTAGCCGTGTTGTGTGTGACGGGGGCTTGGTCATCCTAGGGCGGCTACAGTCCCGCCGCATGGTGGGAGGACACTATAGCCACACCTGGTCTTATCAGCTCAATGGCGTGCTTGCCTCGGGACGAGGGACGACCGCCTGCTGGAGGCCGTCCACCCTCTAATCCGCCTGGTTGAGCTTCCACCGTCTTCCTTGGGGTCACTGCCCGGTAGGGCCCGCCTCTGGCAGGCCGTACCGACAGGCCGTCGTGGGGAACAGGGCTCCGCCTGCCCGGAGCAACGTCAGGGTAGATACGGCACAGTGCTCCGTCGTGCGGAGATCTCCGTCTGTATGGAGCACTGTAGCCACGCCTGTCTTGAATGTGTGAGGCGTCGTTCCTCGCTGTAGCCATGCTTTGACTTGTACCCTCGATGGGAGCTCAGCCGCCCTGTAGTCGTGAGGTGGCCGCCTGCCCGTTGCCACCCTCTCTAGAAGGCGGCTGCCAGGAGCCGGCCACTCGGAGCGCTGTAGTCTTGGGTCACCCGCCCTCTGGCAGCCGGCCGCCGAGCCAGCCGGCCCCAGAGGGCGGAGTTTCGGCTTGGGGCTCAGCTAGGCGGAGCTAGCCCATAGTCTTGATAAATCTAGGGACTCGGGTGAGCCTACCCGTGGCCCATTACTCCGACAACCTATGACACTACTACTATGTTACTTTGCACTATGAAGGGAGTAACTTAGAGGAGTGTCATATGCATGGCACTAGTATAAGTTGCTCCCCACTATGACCAGCCTCAAGAGAAAACTCACCAATGCATGTAGAAGTTCATGGAAATTTAGTGGTCATGCATGCATTCGTTGTAATTAATGCATCAGTAAACATAACTTTTTGAGAAAAACGAGCGTACTAATTAAGTATTTGTGCAAACTACAAAATTAATTCCACCACTCACCGTCTACCTTGGTTGTTGAGATTTTGAAATTGAGCAATAAAACCGGAAAGGAGGGAGTCACTAGTAGAAAAGCTACCTAATGTTCAGCTCTTTAGTCCTAGTTTGTAAATGAACCGGCATTAATGGTACCACTAGTCCTGGTTCGAACGGCTATGCATTAGTCCGGTTCATGTTGAACCTTTAGTACCAGCTCGTGCTAGGAACCGGTACTAAAGGGGTGTGGCAGGCTGGCGTCAGGCCGAGGCCCCACTAGCCCCTTTAGTCCCGGTTTGTGACACAAACCGGGACTAAAGGTCTAACCTATAGTGTCGGTTTGTGTCACAAACTGGGACTAAAGGGCAATTTTCAAACTCTGCCCCGTGTATCGCCTTTTCTGTTTAAAAAATACAAAAGAAAATCATAAAAACTTCAAAAAATAAAATCCTTTGAGATGTAGTTATGTTACTACTTCTAGTAGTTAGGGAAATTTAAAAACATAAATTTCGACATGTTTTGCAAAAAAGTGCTAGAAAAAAGTAAAACGACCATATCTTTTGCATATGATGCCGAAAAAAGCATAATATATCAAAAAAAAATCAGCACGAAAATCCACATCCGATGTTGACTGTCGTAGGCCTGTTAGCAAATTTTTGGAATCCTCAAATTCTGAAAGGAAAAAAAGATATGCTCAAATTTCAGTTTTTTTGAATTTTTGTTAAATCTGGTCAAACTGTGGTCAAACTATTTATTCAAGAAATATTAGTGTTACTAAATAATTATTTTAGTTTTTTTGAATTATGGTCAAACTATTGTCAAATCTGGTCAAACTGTGGTCAAACTATGGTCAAACTACTTATTCAAGAAATATTAGTGTTACTAAATAATTATTATTTTTAGAATAATAGTTTCAAACTCAAACAGTGAAACGTGTGACTTCATGCTCAAGCTAAACTCCTGAGGTTTAATAGGATTGATAGCTTACTATTGTCAGGTAAACAACAAGTGTAGACTTGGAAACTAGCGGGAATAGAACTCGGAAGTTAAGCGTGGTCAGGCTAGAGTAGTGAGAGGATGGGTGACCGGCCGGGGAGTTAGACGAATTGGAATGATGAGGTGTGATTAGAGTGATGATGAGGGATGATTAGAGATTAAATCGTCAAATAATTTAGAAAATTAAAAATCAGAAAAAATTTCATTTTTTTTCAAAAAATATCATGTTTTTTAAAAAACTTTACTACCGGTTGGTGTTACCAACCGCTACTAAAGGTCTCCCAGCCCCCAGCGTGGGCTCGTGCCACATGGTGGGCCTTTGGCCCCGGTTCCTGTTGAACGGGGACTAAAGGGGGATACCTTTAGTCCCCACTGAGGGAGTCCTGGATTAGGGGTTATCCGGACAGCCAGACTAAATACTTTGGCCGGACTGTTGGACTATGAAGATACAAGACTCGAGACTTCGTCCCGTGTCCGAATGGGACTCTCCTTTGCGTGGAAGACAAGCTTGGCGATTCGGATGTTAGATCTCCTTTGTAACCGACTCTGTGTAACTCTAGCCCCCTCCAGTGTCTATATAAACCGGAGGGTTCAGTCCGTAGGACAAGGACAATCAGAATCATAGGCTAGCTCATAGGGTTTAGCCTCTACGATCTCGTGGTAGATCAACTCTTGTAATACTCATATCATCAAGATCAATCAAGTAGGAAGTAGGGTATTACCTCTATCGAGAGGGCCCAAACCTGGGTAAAACATTGTGTCCCCTGCCTCCTGTTACCATTAGCCTTAGAAGCACAGTTCGGGACCCCCTACCCGAGATCCGCCGGTTTTGACACCGACATTGGTGCTTTCATAGAGAGTTCCTCTGTGTCGTCACAGCAAGGCTTGATGGCTCCTTCAATCATCAACAACAACATGGTCTAGGGTGAGACTTTTCTCCCCGGACAAATCTTCGTGTTCGGCGGCTTCGCACTGCGGGCCAACTCGCTTGGCCATCTGGAGCAGATCGACAGCTACGCCTCTGGCCATCAGGTCAGGTTCGGAAACTTGAACTACACGGACGATATCCATGGAGACTTGATCTTCGACGGATTCAGGCCTACGCCAGGAGCGCCGAACATCCATGACGAGCACGGCTTAGATCAGCTGCCAGGCAATGTTCGGGATATCCCACCTGCAATGGCTCCGGACCTAAATCCGGGGCAGATCGCGTCATCCGAGGACGGGTGGATGGACCCCGCCCCGGAGGCCACATACTCATCGGAGGTAGAGCCGAACAGAGACTCCACCTCCAAGGAAATCAGTGTCACCAGACCCCCGGACTTGTGTCCGACTGTAGGTTCCATACCGTACGCACCCGGGCCCATCGAATCCGATTGAGCTCTGGTAATGGATTTTACCGCTGCGGATATCTTTCAGCACTCCCCCTTTGGCGACGTGCTAAACTCTTTAAGGTCCCTCTCTTTGTCAGAGGACTCTTGGCCGAACTATGTCCGGCTCGAGGGGGATTCGGACGACGAAGAAAATCTACGCCCACCCACCACCCACTTAATAGCCACTGTCGATGACGTAACACACATGCTTGACTTCGACACCGACGTCGTCGATGGTATGGACGTCGGCGCAGGGGACGGTTTGGAACCACCGCCCACGGGGCGCTGGACTGCCACCTCATCATATGATATATACATGGTGGACACGCCTAAGGAGGACAATGGCGACAAAAAGGGCACAACGGAGGATAAACCCCCGGACAAAAGCCAAAACAACGATGCAGACGCCGCTCTAAGTCCAGCCATAGTAAAAATAGCGATAACATCGCTGGAAAAATCTACACCCAGTCAACTCCAAAGGCAACAACGACCATATGGACCCAGCGATGGAGACGGATGAGCCAGGTCATACCGAACACAGTCGAGAACAGACGCCCGATCATAGCGATCCCGAGGGCCGAACTCATCAACCTGCCTCCGGAGAAGAGTACAGTCTCGACGACGATGCATTCATCATCCTGGAAAAATATTTGGAACGAGATAACCTCCGCAGAAGGCTCATGGCCACTGCGAGAAGCCTAAAGAAGCAAAAGCAAAGGCTTAAGGCCGCGCAGGAAACGCTCAACTGCAGATGGAATAAAGTGCTAGACACTGAAGAAAAATATGGCGACGATCGCCACACAAAGAGCTACCCAAAGTGCAAGCTGTTGCCAGAATTCGACGATGAGGCCATTCTGCCAAAGAACAATACGGACAATAGGCCGGACCAACCACTTCATGACTGCCATAGAGCAGCTACTAACGCCGCACACGATTTACATGAGCTCCTGGACAAAAAGGCCGGCACGATCAGGTCCATCTATGGATCTAGAGGACATGCTCCGGCACAGGACTACGGTCACCAAAATGATCAGACTGATTACCAGTTCGGAATCAACACCGGACACGACAACAGACGACATCATGCGACAACACGTCCAGATATAGAGGGGCTGTGCACCCTCTGTGCTTCACCGAAGAGGTACTGGATCACGAATTCCCACAGGGATTCAAACTCGTGAACATAGAGGCATATGACGGAATGACAGACCCTGGGGTCTGGATTGAGGATTTTATCCTTCATATCCACATGGCTCGTGGGGATGACCTCCACGCCATCAAGTACCTACCCCTCAAGTTGAAGGGGCCAGCTCGGCACTGGTTGAAAAGCCTCCCCGAAAATTCAATCGAAAGTTGGGAAGAACTTGAGGACGCTTTCAGGGCCAATTTTCAAGGGACCTATGTCCGACCTCCGGACGCTGATGATTTAAGTCACATAATACAAGAGCCCGGAGAGTCCGCCCGTAAGCTTTGGAACAGATTTCTCACTAAGAAGAATCAAATTGTCGATTGTCCGGATGCCGAAGCCCTAGCGGCCTTCAAGCACAGTATCCGAGACGAGTGGCTCGCCAAACACCTTGGCCAAGAAAAGCTGAGGACAATGGCAGCCTTAACAAGCCTCATGACCCACTTCTGCGCAGGTGAGGATAGTTGGTTGGCCCGTAGAGGCACCAGTGACCCGGACACATCCGAAATTAGGGATGGCAATGGGAAGCCACGGCGCAATAAAAACAAGCGTCGAAAAAAAGAAGAAAGTCCGGACAACACGGCGGTCAACGCCGGATTCAGGGGCCCTCGACCCGGTCAGCAAAAGAAGCCATTTAAAGGCAGCAAGGAGGGACTGTCCGGCCTGAACAAAGTCTTGGAAAAATTGTGCCAAATTCACGGCACCCCCAGAAAACTTGCGAACCACACTCACAGAGAATGCTAGGTCTTTAAGCAGGCCGGCAAGCTAAATGTCGAACACAAGGGAAGGGAAACACCAAGTGAAGACGAGGATGAGCCTCGCTAGCCGAACACTGGGGGACAGAAAAATTCCCACCAGAGGTAAAAACAGTAAACATGATCTACATGACTCGTATACCAAACAGAAGGCGCAAACGCGCGCTCAGACACGTATATGCTGTAGAGACCATTGCCCCCAAACTCAACCCCTGGTCGGCCTGCCCGATCACCTTTGATCACAGGGACCACCGACTAGTATCCGGCCCGGAGGATTGGCTGCTTTGGTGCTCGACCCAATAATCGATGGATACCATCTCACTCGTGTCCTCATGGACGGCGGCAGCAGTCTCAATCAAATATATCATGACACTCTTCGCAAGATGGGGATAGACCCATCCAGAATCAGCCAAAGTAACACCACATTTAAAGGGGTGATACCAGGCGTTGAGGCCCACTGCAGGGGCTCCCTCGTATTAGAGGTGAGTTTTGGTTCTCCCGACAACTTCAGAAGTGAAGAACTATTCTTCGCCATTGCTCCCCTCCGAAGCGGTTATCATGCATTGCTCGGAAGAACGGCCTTCGCTCGCTTCAACGCAGTACCGCACTACGCCTACCTTAAACTCAAGATGCCCGGTCCACATGGCGTCATCACCTTTAACGGAAAAATAGAGTGTTCCTTATGTGCGGAAGAGTATGTGGTGTCTCTAGCAGCCGGACACTAAGCGGCCTCTCCTTTCAGAATGCATGATCGGTCGTTAAGACCACGGACACGGTTGGACAAGTTCAGCGCACCACCGTCGATAACAGCCCAGATAAACCTGAGCAGGGTGCCATACACGTAATCCCATAAAGGGCATCAGGGGCTGCAAACATGCAATCAATCACACCTTTTGGCTTGACCTTCTTAACAGGCCAATGTCTTACACTCCTACTATCCATTGATAATAACCAACTCTTCGCACGCTTACAACATACTCTTTTACATGAGTTTTCCTTTTTACAGACACCATTCGTGTGACACCCTACCAGGACATGACACAACGGAGACAAAGACGCAGACGTGTAGCAGGGCCCCGCTCAAAGGTTTCTCTTTAGATTAAGCCCCCGTGTAAACCTTCTTTATTGTCTCTTGTTGCTTGACATCCCATGGGTACTCAATACACCCACATGGGATACTGGCATTATTGGCATTTCGCCACGACAGACTACCGCACATACCTGGAAATACAGGGTTCATAATCAAGGGCGCTACTCAACCCAGTATATGTTATAAAGTCCAAATACCTTCAGGAGTGTTCGGCGTCGCGAGTTTGGCCTTATATGCATTAGCTCCGAATCATGTCTTTGGTCAAATGTTGAGTTTGCCTGGCTCCTGGGTTTGCTGCCTTACGTTCCGCTTCTATCGGCTAAGGCGACCAAAGGAGAACTACTGTGATTGTGCCCTAGTTATTCCGGATAAGCACCTCAGTAGAGAAAGCCGAAAACTGACTATCATGATATAACGAGAGACTGGTCAACCACTCGAGGACTCATCGGAATCTTCGAGATTCCTCCGCATTAGCGAAGGGCCGTTTCCCGGCCATGTACATACGCGCCCGTATCTGGATGCACGCGAAGGTACTAGGGGCTACATAGTAGCCCCACCGTCAAACTCCTATGGCTAAGTGAAAGTGTTAAAGCTATATAGTCCGGTTGCCTAGTTCGACGTGTGATCACCTCCTTAATGGACCAAGGCGTTGGATCAAGTGTGATTACGCACATTTTTGCGAACACCCCCGCATTGTATGCATGGGGGCTGAAGCCAACGACTGCTAACTTTCAGGTTATATATATACATCAAAACGGCCGCACAGGAGGCACAATAACACTTTTCAGGCGAAAGTATAAATATAGCCTCCATAATTAAATTAGAATTGTTTTTACAATCGAACGACTTGTCACCCAAACATGACACTCTTCGAGCACTGATCCTCTATTAAACGAGCACCTTCTGTTACCTGCTCAAAATAGTGCTCGGCTGGATCCTGGCTTCCTGCCGAATTCCGGGTTGCAATGATGGTGGCCTCCATATCCGCCCAATATGTTTTAACACGGGCAAGTGCCATCCACGCACCCTCTATGCACGCCGACCTCTTCATGGCATCGATTCGTGATACAGCGCCAAGGAATTGTTGCACTAAACCAAAATAACTACCCAGCCTCGGCCCTTTCGGCCATAGATGGTCTATTACAGACCTCATTGCAAGAACGGACAACCTATGGAGCTCGGCCACAGCAGCCATCCTTTCACTCAATGGCAATGGGCGCGTCGGAGCACTGAATTGTGACCAAAACAGCCTTTCTACTTCATTCTCTTTTTGATTCCTGAAAAACTTGGTCACATCAGCCGTACTTTTTGCCAGATCCGCATACGCGTCTGCAGCACAACAGAGCCGATCCAGAGGAGCGTACTTTGGATCTAAGAACTTCATCCGCAACAAATAGGGGTTTCCAGCCGTGATCTCTCCGGCCTGTCGAAGCTCCTCCCGCGCATACCTAATTTCGGAACGCGTCTCCTTGGCCGCATCAAGGGCCTTCTTCAGGTCAGCCAACTTCGCCTGATTCTCCTTTTCAAGGAGCTCATACCGGCCGGCGGCGTCTCTCAACTCCACAGCCATCTCGGCTATTTTATCTTTGCTTCGGCGCTGAGCAGCCTGTTCGGCTCTCAAATCTTCGGCCGCCTTTAGGGCAGCCGCATTGCTAACCCGGGCTTGTTCCTTGGCTAGGGCAAGTTCCGCCCTCAGGGCCTCCACGGCAGCAGCTCCGCCTGCAGCCAAAGCATATCACATTAACATTATGCTCCTCTTAATATTTCCTATAGCAAATGAGGAAAACAGAGCACATACTCTGTGACTCGTCAAGCCGCTCGTTCACAAGGGTCATGTCAGCGTCCACAACTTCAATCTGTCGCCTCAGTTCGGCGAATTCAGCGGTCCGGTCTACCGCTGGATCCTTAGCCACCTGCGCATGAATGCAGTGCGATCATTACTGGAGAACGTGATCCTCCATTTGCCACCTAGGGCTGGCAACTAGAGTCTCAGGGGCTACTATCTATACGGAGCACACCTAGCGCGTGCGGTACAACCAAAAAATTACGTATGTGCCTCAAAGCCTTTGAGCAGGCTCGTAAAAGCTTCATTCAACCCGCTTGTGGCGGATAAAATCTTCTCAAGCACCATGCCCATTAACGCACGGTGATCCTCCGAGAGAGCAGCTTGCTCTAGAAGGCCCGTCAGCGTGTCCGGCCGGCCACCGGACTATACCGTACCCGTCCTATTGCCCCCCGTGGAAGCCAAACGCTCCGGGCTTAGGGCGGCCGAAGCGTTACATTATGGCCTCAGAGAATCTGGACTCCTCCGTGATGACACCTCGGGGTCGCCCGCCCCATGGGCTGAGAGGCAGGTGGGGTTTCACTCTCCATCATCTCTGGAAGAAGATCCCCTGAAGACGAACTCTGTCGAGAAGAGCTACTAGCCGGACTGCAAAGGATGGATCCTGGTTATTGTTCTCGGAGGAGGAAGCAGTAGCTTTGTATTTACGATTAACTTACAGCTCGGTGGAGGGCTGGCCCGTTCACGGGCATGCCGCGGCAAGGATGCCCACCGGGGAAGGGCCCCCTAGTGAAGTTTTCTTCCCTTGTCTAGGCACCTCTGTTTCCAAGTCTTCGGAGGCGGCCCTCTTCTTCCAGCGGGGGGAGGAGACCTTAGATTCCCCTCCCCGACTATCCTCCTTCGTGGAGACTGTAATTCCCCCGGTTTGGATGTGCAATGTGTGAAGCTCTGCTTCTCTACTCTTCCCTTCGTCTTTCCCCGAGGGCACTTGACTTAGCACACGACTAAGCATCCTGGCTATTGCAAGGCTAGGTGAGCCTTCAGGAAGTGGCATCGGACACCTGATTCTCTCCGCCTTGCTGAGCCAATCCTGGCCGCGGAAGGTTTTCAGAATAATGTTGTGATAAATATAAACGAAGTGTTCGGTTTCAGGGTTACTTACTTGGGTATCTGGGCGGTTGCAGCTCAGGCCCGAATCCTCGGTGGTGTCCGGACACTTTACTTGTGGTCCGAAGAATAACCTATACATCCCTCCGAGCGTCATGCCAAAGAAGTGCTGAATAGTTCGCGGACCCTCCGGGTTGAACTCCCACATCTGGAGAGGCCGACATTTGCATGGCAAGATCCGTCGGACTAACATTACCTGAATTATGCTGACAAGACTGATGTCCCTCTCAAGAAGCTCCTGAAGGTGGCTCTGCAATGTCGGTACGTCATTAGCAGGACCCCAGCCCAGTCCCACGACGCCAGTTGAGGCGGAGGGCCCGAGCGGAAGTCAGGGGCAGCCGCCCACTTTGTGCCTCTGGGAGCCGTGACGTAGAACCACCTCCGCTGCCATAGATCCGACACCTCCGGGAAGAAGCCCTCTGGCCATAGGGCAGCAGCATTTCTGCTTATTGCAGCGCCTCCGCACTCCGCGTGTCGCCCCTCGATCGCCCTCGGCTTTACATTGAAGGTCTTGAGCCATAAGACGAAGTGTGGGGTGATGTTGTGGAAGGCTTCGCACATGATGATAAACGACGAGATGTGAAGGATGGAGTCCGGAGCTAGATCATGAAAATCTAGCCCGTAATAGAACATGAGCCCTCTCACGAGGGGATCGAGGGTGAAGCCTAAGCGACGGAGGAAGTGAGAAACAAATACGACACTCTTGTTGGGCTCGGGAGTAGGGATGACCTGCCCTGGAGCAGGAAGACTGTGCTTGATGTCGGCGGTCAGATATCTGGCCTCCCTAAGCTTTGTAATGTCCTCCTCTGTGACAGAGGAGGCCATCCACCGGCCTTGAAGGTTGGATCCGGACATGATTGAAGATCTGAAGTGCCTAAGCTTGAGCTTAGGGTGTTGGAACTCGAGATGCGGAAAGGCGCAAGCGTGGTAAGAGAGAGGGATAGGCCTCGTCCCTCTATAAAGGGGGTGAATATCAAGCATCCTCAGCGTAATCGCTTGGAACTTGCCTAAAAACACGGAGTCATACCAACAGGCGTAGTGGGGTTACCCGTACCCGTATTGATGAGAATCCCGTGATAAGGGGACACGATCTCTGCTTCGACAAGACGTGGCAAGGAAACTGCCTCGCGTTACGTGTGGAGGCTGGTTGTGAAAGTGGTTCGAATAATGACTGAGCCATGGTATGACGTCACGCTATAAAAAGTTGTCAGCAGATTAGATTTGTGGGAAATTATACTCTGTACAGTGGTATGTCGAATTTGTCTTGCAGAGCCGGACACGATTTAAGTGTTTGAGATTTACTTTGGAGTATTCGGAGATGGAACCCGCCTTATAATGCCGAAGACAATCTGCGCGCCGGACACATCGTCATTGAAGCCTGGTTCAGGGGCTACTGAGGGAGTCCTGGATTAGGGGGTATCCGGACAGCCGGACTAAATACTTTGGCCGGACTATTCGACTGTGAAGATACAGGACTCAAGACTTCGTCCCGTGTCCGGATGGGACTCTCCTTTGCGTGGAAGACAAGCTTGGCGATTCGGATGTTAGATCTCCTTCTTTGTAACCGACTCTGTGTAACCCTAGCCCCCTCCGGTGTCTATATAAACTGGGGGTTTAGTCCGTAGGACAAGGACAATCAGAATCATAGGCTAGCTCCTAGGGTTTAGCCTCTACGTTCTCGTGGTAGATCAACTCTTGTAATACTTATATCATCAAGATCAATCAAGAAGGAAGTAGGGTATTACCTCCATCGAGAGGGCCCGAACCTGGGTAAAACATCGTGTCCCCAGCCTCCTATTACCATTAGCCTTAGACGCACAGTTCGGGACCCCCTACCCGAGATCCACCGGTTTTGACACCGACACCCACCCTTTAGTGCCGGTTCCAGAACCGGGACTAAAGGTCCTTAGGAACCGGTATTAAAGGTCGTTTTTCTACTAGTGAGTAGTAACATAGCCTAGGGTAGCTTGCTGCACCACAGACTCCAAGGAAATTGTTGTAGTACTACTCCTATGTACTACCACTATACTACTCCTACTAGTACTAAGATTAGTCGTAATGAAGAGTATCATATACTAGTATCATGCATATGATACTAGTGTATGATACTACTTCCGTAATGCATAGTATCATAAGTTTGTATCTTAGGTTGCCTTATTAATTGCCATGCATGACACAAAGTAGTACAACATTTAACACGATACGATATCATGATATGATACCACATCCTCTCTTCCCTTATTTAGTTGTGTGCCACATCATTCAAAAAGTCTAGTTGGCATGCATGATACCGCTTATGATACTCCCATTACGACTAGCCTAAAATACATATACTTCAAACGATATGATAATCTCTCTAACCAAGGTAGACTGAGGGAGTAGTAAAATTTTCTCCTCGTCTTGCGAGTCACCGCGCGTGTGGGCGAGGGTGCGGGAGTAGGCGTATTAAGCAAGATCCTCCTCGTCCTGCGACTCTACGAGCCTCCATGCCCGTGGGCGGGGGAGAGGGCGTACTAAGCAAGCTTCTCCTCATTCTGCGAGTTGATGGGACACATCAAAAGTAATACATACAGAGCCTCTCCAATGTATAGAGCCTTGCCTCCAAGGTAGGCCCCACATGGTTTGCCTCTTATCAAATGAAAAAACCACAATGTATACATACTCTAACCAGCCTCTAAGGTGGGCCCCAGCAGAAATTTAAAAAGTATTGATTAGCACCACATTTGTCCAATTAGTACTATTTCTCTTGTACTCCTACTTTCTTATGCTTCCTAAGGCTGACAAGTGGGACCAGATGGATTGTTACATTGTTAGAGGCAGCCTCTAAGGTTAGACGCGATGCTAGCCAATTTATTTGTTAGAGGTAGTTCGTGCAATGTATAGAGGCCTGCCTCTTAGAGGAGAGAGGGGGCTTAGAGGAAACAAAAATCATACGTCGTGGATGCCCTAAGTGCCTACTTTCTGGTCTATATGACTCAATTTAAGATCCACAAGGTATCCATAATAGTTGCTGAGTGGTGGAATAAATTTGTTACTTCCATAGTTCGCAAAAGTACTGGGCATGTGAGATGGTGAACAGAGGAAGTATGATACCATTAGTACTATAGTGATTTTAGAAGGGTTGTACTAGCCCCTCCCATTCACAAGTTCACATTTTAGGCTTCAATAAAAATGTTGCACGCAACGATTAAGAGAAACCTCAGCAATGCGTGTACTCCCTCAATCCATATAGGGTCTAAAATGTGTTTTGGAGGCTAACTTTGACCACATGTTAGAGCAATAATATGACATCCTACTTACACAAATATTAGCATCAAATTCGTACGTGGTCATTATACTGCTAACACATGCATGCGTTGCAATTAGTAAGTAGATACAGTAGTAAACACTCACTATCTAGGAGTACTAGTAGTACTCTACACTACTACTACTACTATGAGGCCATCCAACTGTGTTCCGGCAGAAGACCATGGACACCGATTATTCGTTCAAATTTAAATTTGTTTTCACACAACAAAATATCCATGAAAACAACACATGGAAAAATTTCACGGTGAATGAGGAATTTGAATGTGCTGGGAGGGTGGGGCTGGGAGGGGTTGTTCGGATCTTGCCCGAGGTAGCCAAAATATTGGCGACCCTTTTGTCCACCCATGCCTTTGCCACCAATGAACAAGGAGCTCGGGTGTGCTCATGCGTTGGAGACGAGCTCACACGAGCTGTGATTTTTTTGTCCCACCAAGCCGCCCGAGCCGGCCGCTGACCGACTGGCTACCCGCAAATTACACCATCCAACCATAGCCGCACACATTCCAATAACAACTCAACCAACTAGACAAAATTCATGCATACACGGTGATATTTCATACGAAAAATGATGGAATTCATATAAAATACCAGATTTTCATATTAACATGACGGATTTCATTACATTCGAATCAACTAAGCGGTGCTACTCCTAAACAGCACAAGTATAATAATACCTAGCCTAAATGGTTGTCCGCAGATCCATTTGTCTTCCTCATATTCGGCAACATGATCACCGGACTGCCGGGAGCCCCGGAGGTATATGCTTCAGCGCAAAGGACGGCTCGCTTTCCCACTGCTCAACTGACATCGTTGGCTAATGCCCAGATGGAGTCTGAAGGGGGCTTCTCTGCTTCCGTGGAGCCCATGCGGGGTCGACAAAGGTCCTCACAACAGAAGGATCCGGCAAGACACCTGATGTGTACGCCGACGTCGCCTTGGCGGTGGCCTTCATGGGACACAAGCAGCGGCAGCGTCTCGTGTTCTACTTCTCCTCGATGATGGCGGAGGACGTGGAGGCGCTGGCCACCGACTCATCGTTCTCCATGCACCCGGCTTGTCTCTGCTTGCATGGCGCGGCCACAGGCATGGGAGTCTCGATCACAGAAATGGGAGAGGCGGTCGCAAACACGGGAGGCGTGGTACGAGGCGATGGCGTGGACGACAGTCACGATGCCCGTCCTCCCCGCCATGCCGGCGTGGAGCAGCTTGCCGCTCCTCGTCGAGCTGGCCTGGAGCGGCGAGGTGTTGAACCACACGCTGGCTTGGGGCGGCAACTGGCTCCGTCGGGCGAGGGAAGAGAGGTGGATCAGCGAGCTGCATAGCTCATACCAAGCGGGCTCGACGGGCCACCCAGCCGGCTTGGATGCCGGATAACTACTCTTCGTAAGCCATTGTAGGAGTGGAGAAAATGGTGAAGGAGGAGATAGGGGAGTGGCAGAGGTGTGCGATTCTTGGCCACCGTCCGACCTCGTTTAAATAGGAGATTAAATAGACGGCGGACGGGAGGAGCTCGGCCGGTGTTGCGTTTAATGTCGGCCCGGTCATGAACGGACATGTGTCCGGAGTGGGTTCCTCAGCTTCCAACGGGTTTCATGGAGGTGTTTGAATGTGGCAAGGAGGCGTGTTCAGCTAGGCGTGCAGCGAGCGGCGCCCTCCACTCTAATGTACGACACCGCACCATTCTTCCACTGACGTGCGGGCTCGTTGGGTACCTGTCCTGCATGTCAGTTACCCAACACAGGCAGCGCACGATAGAGGAGCTTAGGCTAGGGCGGTCAGAAGCGGGCATTCATAAACCGATGATTGTTCATTGAGTGTCATGTCATCTATTTCATGTAGGTTGATAAGCTTACTATATAATGTAAGAGAATTTTAAAATTTTCATATATTTGTTGATAGCTCGTTCGATACATTGTGATTCATAAAGACCACTGCAAACAACAAGGTTTTACTTATCACAGATAACATTTATTAATACCTGTAACGATCCATGTCCTTAACAAAGGGTGCATGCACGTATAGGTTGAGCGTGTGTCTTGCGTTGTGTGATGTGTGCATGCAGGCGTGCGAGTGTTGTGTGCGTGCATGCGCGTGTTCATGAGTGCATGTGTATGTGTCAGTGTTGCATGCCTGCATGTGTGCGTTGCTACCTCTTGAGCACTGCATTGGATTTCCCCGAAGAGGAGAGGATGATGCCGCAAAGTAGCGTAAGTATTTCCCTCAGTTTTTGAGAACCAAGGTATCAATCCAGTAGGAGACCATGCACAAGTCCCTCGTACCTACACAAAACGATAGCTCCTCGCAACCAACGCGATTAGGGGTTGTCAATCCCTTCACGGTCACATACGAGAGTGAGATTGGATAGAGATGATAAATAATATTTTTGGTATTTTTGGTATATAGGTGTAAAGTGAAAAGTAAAAGGCAAAGTAAAAACAAAGCAAGTAATAAAGTAATGGAGATTGATATGATGAGAATAGACCTGGGGGCCATAGGTTTCACTAGTGGCTTCTCTCAAGAGCATAGATATTCTACGGTGGGTGAACAAATTACTGTTGAGCAATTGACAAAATTGAGCATAGTTATGAGTATATCTAGGTACTGATCATGTATATAGGCATCACGTCCAAGACAAGTAGATCGAAACAATTCTGCATCTACTACTATTACTCCACTCATTGGCCGCTATCCAGCATGCATCTAGAGTATTAAGTTAAAAACAGAGTAACGCCTCAAGCAAGATGACATGATGTAGAGGGACAAATTCATGCAATATGATAAAAAACCCATCTTGTTATCCTCGATGGCAACAATACAATACGTGCCTTGCTGCCCCTTCTATCACTGGGAAACGACACCGCAAGATTGAACCCAAAGCTAAGCACTTCTCCCATTGCAAGAACTACCTATCTAGTTGGCCAAACCAAACGGATAATTCGAAGACACTTGCAAAGATAACTCAATCACACATAAAAGAATTCAGAGAAGATTCAAATATTATTCATAGATAAGCTGGATCATAAACCCACAATTCATCGGTCTCAACAAACACACCGCAAAAATAAGATTACATCGAATAGATCTCCACAAGAGAGGGGGATAACATAGTATTGAGATCCAAAAAGAGAGAAGAAGCCATCTAGCTACTAGCTATGGACCCGAAGGTCTGAAGTAAACTACTCACACTTCATCGGAGGGGCTATGGTGTTGATGTAGAAGCCCTCCGTGGTGGATGCCCCCTCTGGCGGAGCTCCGGAACAGGCCCTAAGATGGGATCTCGTGGATACAGAAGGTTGCAGCGGTGGAATTAGGTTTTTGGCTCCTTTTCTGATCGGTTGGGGATACATAGGTATATATATAGGAGGAAGGAGTACGTTGGTGGAGCAACAGGGGGGCCACGAGGCAGGGGGCACGCCCTAGGGGGGGCGTCCCCCACCCTCGTGACCGCCTCTGTTACTTCTTGGCGTAGGGTCCAAGTCTCCTGGATCACGTTCGGTGAGAAAATCACGTTCCCGAAGGTTTCATTCCGTTTGGACTCCGTCTGATATTCCGCTTCTTCAAAACACTGAAATAGGCAAAAAACAGCAATTCTGGGCTGGGCCTCCGGTTAATAGGTTAGTCCCAAAAATAATATAAAAGTGGAAAATAAAGCCCAATATAGTCCAAAACAGTAGATAAAGTAGCATGGAGCAATCAAAAATTATAGATACGTTGGAGACGTATCAGGCATCCCCAAGCTTAATTCCTAATCGTCCTCGAGTAGGTAAATGATAAAAAAGAATTTTTGATGCGGAGTGATACTTTGGCATAATTTCAATGTAAATCTTCTTAATTGTGGCATGAATATTCAGAACCAAAAGATTTAAGACAAAAGTTCATATTGACATAAAAAATAATAATACTTCAAGCATACTAACTAAGCAATTATGTCTTCTCAAAATAACATGGCCAAAGAAAGTTATCCCTACAAAATCATATAGTCTGGCTATGCTCCATCTTCCCCACACAAAATATTTAAATCATGCACAACCCCGATGACAAGCCAAGCAATTGTTTCATACTTATGACATTCTCAAAACTTTTTCAATCTTCACGCAATACATGAGCGTGAGCCATGAATATAGCACTATATGTGGAATAGAATGGTGGTTGTGGAGAAGACAAAAAGAGGAAAGATAGTCTCACATCAACTAGGCATATCAACGGGCTATGGAGATGCTTATCAATAGATATCAATGTGAGTGAGTAGGGATTGCCATGCAACAGATGCACTAGAGCTATAAGTATATGAAAGCTCTACAAAAGAAACTAAGTGGGTGTGCATCCAACTCGCTTGCTCACGAAGACATAGGGAATTTTGAGGAAGCCCATCATTGGAATATACAAGCCAAGTTCTATAATGAAAAATTCCCACTAGTATATGACAGTGACAAAATGAGAGACTCTCTATCATGAAGATCTTGGTGCTACTTTAAAGCACAAGTGTGGTAAAAGGATAGTAACATTGTCCCTTCTCTCTTTTTCTCTCATTTTTTTATTTGGTCCTTTTCTCTTTTTTTATTGCCTCTTTTTTTCGTCCAGAGTCTCATCCCGACTTGTGGGGGACTCATGGTCTCCTTCATGCTTTCCTCACTTGGGATAATGCTCTAAAAAATGAATGCCTCCGGCGGTGTACCGGGATATGCAATGAATATAGAGTGACATGTATGAAAGAATTATGAACGGTGGCTTTGCCACAAATACGATTTCAACTACATGATCATGCTAGCAATATGACAATGATGGAGCGTGTCATAATAAACGGAACGGTGGAAAGTTGCATTGCAATATATCTCTGAATGGCTATGGAAATGCCATGATAGGTAGGTATGGTGGCTGTTTTGAGGAAGATATATGGTGGGTGTATGATACCGGCGAAAAGTGCACGGTATTAGAGAGGCTAGCAATGGTGGAAGGATGGGAAAAAATGGGTATAATCCATGGACTCAACATTAGTCATAAAGAAACTCATATACTTATTGCAAAAATCTAGAAGTTATCAAAGCAAAGTATTACATGCATGCTCCTAGGGGGATAGATTGGTAGGAAAAGACCATCGCTCGTCCCCGACCGCCACTCATAAGGAAGACAATCAATAAATAAATCATGCTCCGAGTTCATCACATAATGGTTCACCATACGTGCATGCTTCGGGAATCACAAACTTCAACACAAGTATTCTTTAAATTCACAACTACTCAACTAGCATGACTCTAATATCACCATCTTCATATCTCAAAACAATTATCAAGCATCAAACTTATCTTAGTATTCAACACACTCAAAAGAAAGTTTCACATATCTTGAATACCAAGTATATTAACATTAAGCAAAATACCATGCTATTAACGACTCTCAAAATAATCTAAGTGAAGCATGAGAGATCAATAGTTTCTTTAAAACCAATCCACCACCATGCTCTAAAAGATATAAGTGAAGTACTAGAGCAAAAATTATCACGCTCAAAAGATATAAGTGAAGCACTATGAGCAAAACTATCAAGCTCAAAAGATATAAGTGAAGCACATAGAGTATTCTAACAAATTCTAATTCATGTATGGCTCTCTCAAAAGGTGTGTACAGCAAGGATGATTGTGGTAAACTAATAAGCAAAGACGCAAATAATACAAGACGCTCCAAGCAAAACACATAACATGTGGTGAATAACAATATAGCTCCAAGTAAATTACCGATGGAAGTAGACGAAAGAGGGGATGCCTTCCGGGGCATCCCCAAGCTTTGACTTTTTGGTGTCCTTGGATTATCTTGGGGGTGCCATGGGCATCCCCAATCTTAGGCTCTTGCCATTCCTTGTTCCATAATCCATCAAAAGAATTCACCCAAAACTTGAAAACTTCACAACACAAAACTCAATAGAAATCTCGTGAGCTCCGTTAGAGAAAGAAAACAAAAGACTACTTTAAGGTACTGTAATGAACTCATTCTTTATTTATATTGGTGTTAAACCTACTGTATTCCAAATTATCTATGGATCATAAACTATTTTACTAGCCATAGATTCATCAAAATAAGCAAACAACACACGCAAAACAGAATCTGTCAAAAACAGAACAGTCTGTAGAAATCTGTAACTAACGCAAACTTCTGGAACGCTAAAAATTCTACCTAAATAGGAAGTCCTGGAAAATTTGTTTATTGAACAGCAGCAAAAAGAATCAACGCAAAATAATGTTCCTGTGATTTAACAAAATTATATTCGTGCGCGCAAAGTTTCTGTTTTTCAGCAGAATCAAATCAACTATCATCGTAGGTTATCCTATAGGTTCTACTTGGCACAAACAATAATTAAAAGATAAAACCACATCCAAACAGAGGCTATATGGATTATTTATTCCTAAACATAAGCAAAAACAAAAAAAACAAAAATAAAATTGGGTTGCCTCCCAACAAGCGCTATCGTTTAACGCCCCTAGCTAGGCATAAAAGCAAGGATAGATCTTGGTATTGCCATCTTTGGTAGGCAATTCTTCAATGAGGCATCTACCTCTTCTAAAATTTTCTTTCTTTCTAGTAATTGTCAAATTTTCAGGCAAAACATCGAAAAATTCATTTATAGCCAAATGTTCCTTAATTATGGTAAAAAGATTGGGATGAACACTTATAGATTTACGATCCGCAGTTTCCTTACTAGATGATTCACCCTTATTCTTAGGAACATAAATAAGCTTAGTATTTTTAGTAGACGAACTTGGAGTGTTTTGTACGGAAGAAAAAGCAGTTCCCAAGTTGGTAATGATACCCTCAAGTTTATCGATTCTTGTGGAATCTAGATTTATTTTCTCATTAACTATGGGTTCTTTTTCTTTAATATTTTTCAAAGTCATTCCTACCTTAGATACATATTGGGTAATTTGATTGTGGATCCTTTTATCAAGATTTTCAATTGATTCAAGGGTAGCAACTTTATTCTCAATAATTTCAAGTCTTTGCATAACATGCTCCAAAGTTAATATAGTTCCATTAATCAAAAGAGGTGGTGAGCCAAATAAATCTATTAAAGCATTATACGAATCAAAGGTATGGCTACCCAAAAAAATCCCTCCGGTAATGGTATCAAGGATATATCTATACCAAGGATTAGCACCTACATTAAAATTACAAAGAAGAACTGAAGTAGATTGCTTCCTGGTAGATCTATTTTGAGCATTGCAAATTCTATACCAAGCGTCTTTTAGATTTTCTCCCTCCCTTTGCTTAAAATTTAGAACTTCATTCTCGGGAGATAACAGAGAAGATATGAGACTAGTCATGACGACAAGCAAGCAAACTAACACGCGAGCAAACAAACGGACGAGGAAAAAGGCAACGGGAAAAGAGGAGGAGATTGGGAAAGAGAGGGCGAATAAAACAACAAGGGTGAAGTGGGGGATAGGAAAACGAGAGGCAAATGGCAAATAATGTAATTCGAGAGATAGGGATTGTGATGGGTACTTGGTATGGTTGACTTGCTCTTGCATGAGCCTCCCCGGCAACGGCGCCAGAAATTCTTCTTGCTACCTCTTGAGCACTGCGTTGGATTTCCCCGAAGAGGAGAGGATGATGCAGCAAAGTAGCACAAGTATTTCCCTCAGTTTTTGAGAACCAAGGTATAACTCCAGTAGGAGACCACACACAAGTCCCTCGTACCTACACAAAACGATAGCTCCTCGCAACCAACGCGATTAGGGGTTGTCAATCCTTTCACGGTCACTTACGAGAGTGAGATCTGATAGAGATGATAAATAATATTTTTGGTATTTTTGGTATATAGATGCAAAGTGAAAAGTAAAAGGCAAAGTAAAAACAAAGCAAGTAATAAAGTAATGGAGATTGATATGATGAGAATAGACCCGGGGGCCATAGGTTTAACTAGTGGCTTCTCTCAAGAGCATAGATATTCTATGGTGGGTGAACAAATTACTGTTGAGCAATTGACATAATTGAGCATAGTTATTAGTATATCTAGGTAATGATCATGTATATAGGCATCACGTCCAAGACAAGTAGATCGAAACGATTCTGCATCTACTACTATTACTCCACGCATCGACCGCTATCCAGCATGCATCTAGAGTATTAAGTTAAAAACAGAGTAACGCCTTAAGCAAGATGACATGATGTAGAGAGATAAATTCATGCAATATGATAAAAACCCCATCTTATTATCCTCGATGGCAACAATACAATACGTGCCTTGCTGCCCCTTCTGTCACTGGGAAAGGACACCGCAAGATTGAACCCAAAGCTAAGAACTTCTCCCATTGCAAGAACTACGAATCTAGTTGGCCAAACCAAATGGATAATTCGAAGAGAATTGCAAAGATAACTCAATCACACATAAAAGAATTCAGAGAAGATTCAAATATTATTCATAGATAAGCTGGATCATAAACCCACAATTCATCAGTCTCAACAAACACACCGCAAAAAGAAGATTACATCGAATAGATCTCCACGAGAGAGGGGTAGAACATTGTATTGAGATCCAAAAAGAGATAAGAAGCCATCTAGCTACTAGCCATGGACCCAAAGGTCTGAAGTAAACTACTCACACTTCATCGGAGGGGCTATGGTGTTGATGTAGAAGCTCTCCGTGGTGGATGCCCCCTCCGGCGGAGCTTCGGAACAGGCCCCAAGATGGGATCTCGTGGATACAGAAGGTTGCGGTGGTGGAATTAGGTTTTTGGCTCCTTTTCTGATCGTTTGGGGATATGTAGGTATATATAGGAGGAAGGAATACGTCGGTGGAGCAACAGGGGAGCCACGAGGCAGGGGGTGCGCCCTAGGAGGGCACCCCCACTCTCGTGACCGCCTCTGTTACTTCTTGGAGTAGGGTCCAAGTCTCCTGGATCATGTTCGGTGAGAAAATCACGTTCCCGAAGGTTTCATTCCGTTTGGACTCTGTTTCATATTCCGTTTCTTCGAAACACTGAAATAGGCAAAAAAACAGCAATTCTGGGCTGGGCCTCCGGTTAATAGGTTAGTCCGAAAAATAATATAAAAGTGGAAAATAAAGCTCAATTTAGTCCAAAACAGTAGATAAAGTAGCTTGGAGCAATCAAAAATTATAGATACGTTGGAGACGTATCATGCGTGTGTTCGTGTGACTGCGTGCATGTGTACGTGTTACTATTGCATGCATGCAGGCAGGTGTTGCGGGCATGTTTGTGCGCATGTGTGATGTGTTTTTATTCACCACAATGGCTCGTGCGTGCATGCAATTAAAATGGCCACCTCAGCATATCATCGCAAGGTGATCCTTGTCCGCTGTGGTTAGGGGGTGCGGGCTGCCAACCAAAGGTCTCACGACTTCGAATCCCCATTGACCACTAATTTATTACCATTTCTGTCTTTCATATACGCGCTAACGGGTGGGCCCTATGGTAATGTGCGCTGGTGAATGTGGACCGTTTGACTCATCAATTGGTCGTTTCCTCAACAAATCACAGAGTTGTATAGTGAGCCAGTGATAGTATGATCGCCATAAAATGTATTTTATTAAAACAGTACAGACTCAAACTACCATTTCTTTCTTTCATATATGCGCTTACAAGTGGGACCCATGGTTACGCGCGCTTGCAACACTAGTTGTGCCATGTGGAATGTTTGACTGGTCAATTGATCATGTCATCAACAAATTACGGAGTTGTACGGGTGAGCCAGTGACCATATAATCACGACATGCATTTTTTTAACACAGTACACACGCAAGCGCTCATATATACGTGCAAACACTCAGCGCTATAAGCGCACACGCACACACCCTGCCCTATGAGGACCTTTGAGAGAGTGAGCCAGCATATGATCTTGAGATTTTATGAAGTCACCATAACCATAGGTGTCTCGTAGTCGAGGGGAACGTCTCCTCCCACTGAACGCACATCACCGGAAAATACTAAATTAATCCAGGATAAATACAAGCATCGGGACTTTAACCCTGGTGGGCTGGGGAAACCACTATCCTCATAACCATCCAACCACACGTTAGTTAGCACCACAAAATGTATATGGTGATCTGATGATCTTATTCTGAAGTCCGGTGACCATATCGTGCTTTCACTTCAAATACAATGACCGTAAGTGTCGTCAAAAAAATACAAAGCACACATCAAATACAATGTCCGTTAGTGTCATCAACAAAATACGGAGACGTATCATGAGCTAGATACCGTATGGTCACCATGAGAATGTATACAGTGACCGTAATGAGCATACTCTGAATTCCAGTGACCGTATAGTGCTTTCGCTTGAAATACAGTGACCGTCAAGCGTGAATGTGTCAGAGGCATGCATACTTTTAGAGGCCGAGAGATAGTTTGTGTGCGTACGTGAAAGTAGTGTAGAGAGAGGGGGTGTCCGGTGGAGACAAGGAGAGATATGCCCTTCGTTTCTCTTTTAATATTGTAGGAGAAAATATAAACATTCACAATGTAGAACAAATATTATTGGTTGCACCATGCAATTAACTTTCATGTATAACTTTCTACTATTGTATATGCTTATTTTCTTAGTGGCCGATTGCGTGTGGGGTGTGGTGGGCACATCATTTCTAGTTGTGGCCGGTCAATGTGAGGACTCATGGGTCGGTTCCATCCTGCGCCACATAGGTTGGACCGAGACGCATTATACGAAGACCCATGTGGAGGACTCGGTGTATAAGACGAAGCTACCAGAGTCGTGGAGGACTATATCCCCACTAATGATAAGCCAACAATATATGATTTGTAACCCTAGGCCCCGAGTAAGTTATATAAGCCCCGGGGCTAGTTCGTCGATAGTATACACACGCGCACAGTGCCTGGTATTCACGTGTACTTTGTACACACCCCTATCACAAATATACAGTACCGGGAGTAGGCCTTTTCCTCAACTGCAAGGGCCCGGACTTGGGTAGGACTTTGCCTGGTATTAGCATCCAGCCTAACAGTCAGGGGTATCCTACCGAATGATCTGATGGAATCATATTTGCTAACTACTAAGAGAGAGGTGTGTGTGTGGGGGGGGGGGGGTGCAATCTGTGCGAGAGAGGCCTAAAGATAATGTGTGTGCGGGAGACACGTAGGCACATATATGTGCCTATAGAGGGCTAGTAGAGATCGTGCGTGTGTATATATGCATGTGAGAGAAATAGTGTTTTCAAGTGAGATTAGTGAAAAGAGTGGTACATAGTAGTAAGAAAGAGAGAGGGAGATATATAGCGAGTGTGTGCGCGAGACACCCCGGGA